>OX387957.1:31842600-36842600 GCA_947578425.1 Eugnorisma glareosa
AATTTGATCGTGAAGATATTTTTTTAGAATATTTGTTTTAAAAATCGTACTATCTTACTTTTTAACCCTAAGTTGAGAAAAGTTCGAGGTATTTTATTCACCAATGTTTATGACTACCAACAAATAATAAAAAAAATACTGAAATAATGCAAAAAAAAGTTATGAATGCTTGAAGGTCAAATTTTGGAAAAATCTCAATAAAGTTTAAAAATGGACTTAACTCCTAAACTATAAAACTTTAGTTAAGGAAAGTAAATGACCTCCTCTATATGCGAATTTGCTATGGCGGGTCCAGATCCAGTCATCCTATATTTGTCCCAAAAACTTTGCCACTTCCCTGGTGTTTTTGGAGGCAAAAACCTATTTGGCATCTATTAGTTATTTAAAAAAAAAATATACTAGGAATACAATTATTTTCCTTATCCAGGTCTACTATTATATGAGTATTTCTTTAAAGAAAACTATTATTTTACTGAAATTCTTGTCTTCTTTCTTGTCAGTATGAGACTGGTCATTGCTTTTCTTATGAGAACATCTCAATCTCTTGGTTGGGCAGGTTCACCTTAGATTTAGTAGTGGAACAGGAGTAGGTACCCAGTCATTTATATGACCGGTTTGAACTATTCCAGCTATATCTGTTAAGGACTGTCATGAACTCATGAATGACTGAAACGTTTCCCATCAGCTGTTCTCCCTTAGAATTATCTTAACAAAAAAAATTGTTCTATTCATTGAATGAAAGTTTAATGTTTAATTGTAATTAGTAGCTGAAAGATTAAAATTACAAGTTTGTGGCATAGCCACAGGTGATGAGACAGATCTTACAATTAGCATTATTGTATCACTGAAACATACCCAAGGGGTGTACAATATTTTTGTGTATGTCAATATTATTGGCTATGTTAAAAATAATGGATAATAATGCAATTCCAAATCCATTGCATTGAATGCTTCGATAATATGATACTTGATGCAGAATCTAAACCACATAGTGTGGACATAACATGCTGTAAATATCTCGTATTTAAGCATGTAAAGTTGTAAGATTAAAATGGCAAGTCTGGCATAACCACGATCAATATAGCCTAAAAACATTTTATTGGCCTGGTTTTTACATTAGATATGATATGTGTAACATTAATTTATAATCAAGGGCGCCTCCACAATATCATATTTGATGCGAAGCTAAATCTCATTATTTGGGCATAACATGCTGTGAGTATCTCGTACTTTAGAATGTGTAATCATGCCAAATATATGACAGCCGGCAACTTTACTCGCTCATGGGAATCCAGTTAAGAAAATATGATCCCGCACTCACTGCGATAGTATAATACATTAGCAAGATTATAATGCACATGGGGTATACAAGGTAAAGCAAGGCCGTCCGCGTCGCCAACTTTCATCTCATGGATGAAAAACATATTTTTACATTTACCTGACCGAGGTCATGAAAATGGGACTCACCTGCTATGCCAATTAGATTTTCAGTGTTAGCATTGTTCAATGACTTTGCTAAAGACATCTCGTGTCGCGCACTGATAGGAGATCATGAAAGTAGGACTCACCTGCCATGCCAATTAGATTTACAGTGTTAGCATTGTTCAATGACTTTGCTAAGGACATCTCGTGTCGCGCACTGATAATTAACCATCCAGCTACTAACATGTCATGTTACTGGGGTGTCGCGCACCCAATGGAGGAAAAAGCTTCAACAAGCTTACAGCACACATGTAATTTACAGTGTTAATGACCACCGTAGCGCTTCAGTAGACACTGCCGATATCACGTATCCGGAGGTCAATTAAAAGCCAAGCACGTTACATCCAATTGTGGTTAGGAACACGCGCTTATACTCCTGCTTCGCCTAATGCATCTGGTTGGTGCATGTCCACTATTGTGGTCCCTGTAACCTGTACTAATAGTAGCTCAGGTTTCTGCGTCTCGGGTTTTCGATTTTCACT
Source organism: Eugnorisma glareosa (assembly GCA_947578425.1). Taxonomy (NCBI): domain Eukaryota; kingdom Metazoa; phylum Arthropoda; class Insecta; order Lepidoptera; family Noctuidae; genus Eugnorisma; species Eugnorisma glareosa. The sequence continues at coordinate 31,844,565 of OX387957.1, forward strand.
AACGATGCACTTAATACACTTCCTGTCACTCGACATGTAAACTTAGTTTTAAATTAATAATTTGACGAGAAAGAACATTTTTCTTGCGGTGTCGTTAACGCGCCACAAAGTAAAGTGTCGTTTCTGTTAAGTGTTAGAACGGGGAAGGACCATACAAGTGCTGCAATTCTTAAAAAATATTCATATTTATTTTCTAAAATGCGGTGTGTATACACGTAGAAAGGGAAATACTACCTTATGATAATAATTATTTGAAGATTGCCACGAAGTAAAACTGTCTATAACCAGTCCATTTAAATATATTTGCTTGGGACAAATAGACGAATTACCCATTTTTGTTTGGTTGATCCTTTTTCTTGATTAGGTATACCTACATTTACATAATATAGGTGTACTGTACTTACATCTTCTGTAAATATATAAAAGCGAAAGGTCACTCACTCATTCATCTATCACGAAATATCGAAAACCGTTGACGGATAAAGATTAAATTTGGCAGGGAGGTAGTTTATAGTTAGTCAACGTCCGCTAAGAACGGATTTTTCAACTGGGCCGGATTAAAGACGTCTAAGGGCTCTCGCAAGTTTGTATGAAAGTCCTTAATTTTTTGTGCTACAAACTTGAAATTTGACAGGGAGGTAGTTTATAGTTAGTAGATGTCCGCTAAGAATGGATTTTGTGACAGGGCCGGATTAACCCTTCATGTGCCGGAATGTAGATCTTCGCGAGACAAAATTAGGTTTTTAATTGTGTCTATATACTCGGCGGAGGTTAAGGAGATAAAGGTTAAGGAGCTCTGAGGGCTCTCGCAAGTTTGTATGAAAGTCCTTCATTTTTTGTGCTAAAATCACGAAATTTGGCAGAGAGGTAATTTATAGCTCGTCGACGTCCTCTAAGAACGGATTTTGCGACAGGGCCGGATTAAGGACGTCTAATGGCTCTCGCAAGTTTGTATAAAAGTTCTTCATTTTTTGTGCTACAAACTTGAAATTTGGCAGGGAGGTAGTTTATAGTTAGTCGACGTCCGCTAAGAACAGATTGTGTGGCAGGGCCGGTTTAAGGACGTCTAAGGGCTCTCGCAAGTTTGTATGAAAGTCCTTTATTTTTTTGTGCTATAAACTTAAAATTTGGCGGGGAGGTAGTTTTTAGTTAGTAGACTTCCGCTAAGAACGGATTTTGCGACAGGGCTGGATTAAGAAGGTCTAAGAGCTCATTAGCAAGGAGACATTAGCTAAGAAATAATTTTGTTACAGCCTGGACAAAGGGCTCTCGCAAGTTTATATGATTTCATATAAACTTGCGAGAGGCCTTAGCTTGGCTTTTTGTACCTGATTTTTTTCCCCTGGGTACGTCCGTGACGCTTTTCCGTTGTAAAAAATATCTTAAAGTACGTTGAACCTGGTATTCACATAACACCATATTAAATACAAAATTGCAGGCAATATTTTACAATGTTTGTTTATCCCACATTCACCATGATTTTCTGTAAAACTATAGGTTGAATTTTCGAAAGCCCCCATTTAAAATCTTTATTATTACCACTCTATCATAATTACAAATGCCATCTTTTTAAATAGGACTAGAAATGAATGAAATGAGTGACGTCTCAGATTTAATTCGAAATAACTTGCCATTTCAACAATGACGATCAACACAGATGCCAAGCGAAACCATAAAAGTGACAGGCAATTGTGCACTCCATGCTTCTCACACGGTCAATTTATAATGTTGGTTGTCCAGTGCCCAAAACTTGCACGTGCTTGCGGAAAATAATAAGTCATTTAATGTTGTATACAGAACGGTATTACGGCAACGGCACCAATCCAGATTCCATGGCTGCTACTGAGAAATTCCTGATGGAATAACCGAATAACATTATTATTTATAGTATTTTTTCAATTGCATACATTGTTTAATGTTAAGAATCGCCAAAATTGCCTCACGTATTTAATGGACGCCCGAACCTAACAAGGTGCTTGTTAGGTTAGCAAGCACCTCCTTGCTTAAAAGGTGATCTCCAAATGATGTGTTATAACTTTTTGTAATTTAAATAAAAATTATTATTTTGAACACTGCCCTATCCGGGAATCGATCCCAGGACCACATGCTTAGTAGTCACGCTTGCGACCACTCGACCAACAACGAGGCAGTCTCACACATACATACACACCCACGCGAACGAAGTCGCGGGCAACAGCTACCTAGTAGTAAAGATAAAACACAATAAGAAATGTCCTTTGCAGATTGCGGTTATGCTTGATTTATTGCGGCTTTATTTCCTTACCCACATTTTTTATTATTGTACTTATTATTATTCCCTTTATTTTTCTTTTTCATATATATTGATAACATTTTTAAATATGTCTAAACAAAGTAATATAAACACTTATTTAAAAATATAAAAAATCTTCTTATTATTATTTTTGGTTTTATAATCACTTTGAAGTTCGATTATTTTATATTACCTACTTCTTTGTAATGGAGAGTACCTTAAAGCAGTTTGTAGCTGCCCTTTTTCCATTTTTGTGCAGAAGTCTTGTTTTGAATTATCAGTTTACATTTATTTATTTTAGTCTGAAACAACCGGGGGTTTAGAAGATAATACCAATTAGTTAGTGTGTTGTTTTGAAACTAAGCATCCGCCATAATTTGCTATTTTTTTAAATTATTTTACAGCCAAATGATACCTATCAGTTTATTATAATTACCATTTTTAGTTGGATCAAAAGAATTATTGTAGAGAAGAAACATAATAAAAATCTAAATGCAGTTATTAATTTACAAACCATCTCGGTAAATCAATATTTTAAGAATTTCATTTACGAAATTGGAAAACTGATTAGAAATAACATACCTACACTGTTTTTGATTTATCTTCAAGCTTGCTAAACCTCGATAAACCATCACAAATACAAATGTGGAAACGACGTTTGGCTTGAGCTGCTGATCCGATAATGAGATGATGTTTTCCTTAATAATTTATAAGAACTTAATTATACTTTCACTTACGGGATATCTTCCGTAATTGTCCATTAATTGGAGCTCCCGACATTTCGACGCTGTTGCAAGCGGCATGTTGGCGTCAATCCGCGATCATGGCGCTTGCAATCACGGAAGATATTCCGTAAGTGACAGTATACGTTTAGTAGTAAACCGTGAAAGCTTAAAACAGTATTTAATTATAAGAAAGCTTATTTTGGGTAGGTATAGATTTTTATTATGCTGTTAATATGTATTAAACTATGGATTCGCGTTACCCACATGCTTATCATCGCCATGAGTAAGAGACGCGCGTATGATGTTTCCTCGCCCAGTCACAGAACGGATCGTTTTCTGCAGCTTCGCAGTCATTGATTTCATAGTAGACTTGCGTTTCACACCTTGCTGCGTGTCCTGAAATTAAATGATGATAACTGTTAAGGCGGTACCCTGACCAAATAACCTTGAGCATTCGTCCCTTTTCGCCGCACGCCACCCAGTATAAGATCGTGAGATAGCAAATAGCAATATACGTAGCGAGTACGCTCAGATTTTGGAATAAAATCTTTATAAAATCAAATTTAGGTCTTTAAAAAAAAAAAAAAACTAGCATAATGTTTATTATTAAATTGCCTACCATGTAGTGTAAAAAGAAAATCAAAATGATGATTACTTTACGAGGAGATGCAAGCCATCAATAATCCTGCCTCATTTTGTGTGGTTTCGTTGTGAGGAGATTAATTTTACATTTTACTACTAAAAAAAAATCCAAAACTACCATTTTGGAGTCAAGAATATGCAGAAATTTAATGTTTATTGTATAAGTTGGTATTTATTTTGGGTAAAGAGTAGATAGCTCCAAAAAACTTCACAAAACACGGCTACCGCTGTGTTTTGCTCGGGGAGGCGCCTTAAGGGGACTGCTGACATGACGAGTATAGAGAAGTATGGAAGAAGAGGACATGCTGCCCCGGCCCCAAATAATAATTGGGATACGGGCAGGAGAATGATGATGAACTAACTGGTAAGGCACCGTCCACATGATATACTATACAAAAAAAAAAAATGCGCTAGTTTGTGCGGATGAATGGATGGATGTTTGATTCTCTGACGCAAAAAGTACTGAAGGGATTTGGCACACAGATAGCTATAACCTAGATTAACACATAGGATACTTTTTATCCCGGTGGTACGATCCCGTGGGACAATGACCGAACTCCACGCGGGCGAAGCGTTTGGACTACACCAAGCCGTTAGCTCATAGGCGAAGCCATTTAGTTCTATCAGAAGATCGCAATCACCGCCTGAAATGATAAAACATTCATCAAAGCTAAATTAATCATAGTTCTTTCCCAGCAAAATGCAGCAGCAGATTGTCCGTGTCATCCAACCATATAAAACTATTATAATTTTGTTCCAATAAACAAGGTGTCAAGGTGAAATATTTCGTCGGTTATTTAAAAAAAAACAACTGTTTCCTCCAAAACTGCAATACGTACTCGGTCAAAATGTATGGAATAGCAGATTTTTTTAATGTTTGCGATGGAAAATTTCTATTTGGAGGGTATCAGAATGGTCTGCACAAGGCGGCAAAGGAAGCTGCACATTTCCAGTACAACTTAGCCTCGCTTTGTATAGATTTGCTATCCAATGAGAGATCCGCATAAACTATTTTTTTTTATCTTGATTGGCCGTACGTACTGATACGTGGTAGCCGTTTTAGCGTCGCCGTCGGTATCGCTTCCCCCTGTATATTATTTAGTTAAATAAATATAAAGATGAACTATAGCCACACGAGTGATAGATGAAATGAATTTGCTAAATTGACCGCTACTACCCGCGCGTAATTGTGGAAATTATCCCAAGGGAATAAAAAGTAGTGGTCATCTTAATAAAAATTAACAGACTGAGTGGCTGACAGAGAAAATAAAGAAATACTAACACATATAAATGCGAATGGATTCCAAAGGCTGACGTAGTTGCTCGAACAATCTCATACTGTTTTTAATTTTTAACACAATGGATGGATATATTTTCTAAATAATAAATTACCATTATTCAAGTATTCACATTCACGCTTAGAGTACCTATTGGAACGTTTTTGCTCAAATATGTTTATTGCAATAGCTGGTAAACAAGACAAGTTTATTCACTTACTTACCTACCTTTTTTTTTACCGTTGGTATATCATCAAATAACCCCTCCCGCTCTGGGCTGAGCAGGAGGGAGTGTCAGACTTTACTAACTAAAACCCATCCATGTTCCTTCCTTTGCCCTTTGTGTTCCAGGGCCGCGGTATGTCTTTCGAACAGTCCCGCAACCCTGGCAGGCATCGGTCCAATCGGACCCCTTCCTGTTTGCTGAATCTCTTTGAGGCGCGCGTGGAACACGAACGCGCCGTCGACACGGCCTGTCGTCACAAGACGGACGGACGGCGAGCTAGCCCATAGCTCACCGGCCACAGGCCCGCGCCTACGGTGGCCCCCGATGCCCGATGCGTCTCCCGCGGCGGCTGAGACGTGAGGCTCTCTCCCTCTCACGTCCCGCCACCTCCTTCGCTAGCATGACTGCTTCGCAGAAGGAGATCACTTAGCTGGTCTAGAGACCCGCCCCGGCTTCGCTCCGGTGACACTTACTAGTGAATAAAACGCCAAAATTATCATACAAACCTTGTCCTGATAACGAACACAACAAAAAGAAAAACAGCCAAATCGGTCGAGCCGTTCTCAAGTGATGCTCCGTCATACATGTGGCAACTGATTTTTATACAGGGTGAATTTTTCAAGTGGGCGTGGATGGTCAAATCCGAAACTATGAGGAATAGCGAAGGAGTCTGACTACGATTTTGATAAAAACTAAAACCGCATCATTAGGTTTTTGGAAAATAAATGTTCTTAGCCAGGAATTGTTCGGTCGGCGGAGTAGGCGTCATTAAACACAAAAACAGTGACTCACGTTAGCAGATAGGTTTGAGGAAGGCACGTCTTGGTCAAGTAGTTCAGGTGCAACCTCATCAAGTTCCACGACTGCCGTCAGTTCGCTGGAGGATGAACTGGACACCTGCGTTGTTACTACGAGTCACTATGGCTATACAAATACATCACAACTACCTATATAGTTAGGAGATATTCAGCTTTAAAGCACACAATCAGTTTTCGATTGTGTTATGTTCCTCATAACAGACAAATTTGTATAATCAGCACATTCAAATCATTGCTAAAAGATATTGCAAGGTGTGATTAAAATAAACCAACCGGAATAAGCGATCTCCTCTTATTTTTATCCATTTCGAATGGTACATGTGCAGGAGATTTGAATACGGGATCGATGCAGAGTCTGTTGTCCTCGTTGGCGTTGAATATGAAGAATGAGCTGGCTAAAGGCGGGAGGCATCGCATGAGGATGTGTCCTCCGGCCAGTAGGGCACAAACGAGCGCTGCTACCACCGCGACGACAGGAGCATAGCCAAGATATTCTATAGGTAAACTACACTGGGACTTTCGCTCATCAAACCTAAAAATCAAAGGAAAAATTACACTGTATCTATAAGTACTTGTAAGTCTTGGATCTGAATTAAGGTCAAGATACAAGTAGCTACTCACAGTAATTATGCAATATTTACGGAAGGCACATTGTAACGGATATAACATACAAATACGTCGAATCAGGAAGTAGATGGGTCGGTACTTTGTGTATGATTGCATATCTATCAGTCTGTACCCTTTTTCACACTTTAACGGCTGAACGGTACTTATGTAGTACGTTCCAGTGGCATAACATCCCAGATCGCGGACAAAAGTATTTAAAAGTAAGTCTTTGGTCGTATTTCGATTTGTTTTATAAGACTACGCCGTGGTCTACCTGCTGCGGCTGGTGCGGTGTAGACGTTTGTCGAACGCACACACGTGAACACCACGCGCTTAAATACGAGTAGGCGTGCTACACAACTGAGTCGTAGAAGTACCCTTGCCTTAGCTACGATTCCTCTACTCGGCCCGCTACGTCTACGCAGACCGGGCGCTACAACTACGCGGCTGCTACGTCAAATCATAGCGTGCGCTACGCCAACTAGTCGTCTACGCGACTGCTACGGCTACGCGTCCATTAAGCTGAGGCGTAGACGTAGTAGACGGCGCTACGCCTACGCCGAAACTCTAACCGGAACGGTTCACGTAGTGACATTAGATTATTATTATTGTTTTTTCACGGGGTTGGGTTTTACGAATGACTACTAGTTTTCTACTAATCGTCAACAAGTGCGTTTTAGTAAGTAGATGATAGCTTTGGCACAGCTCATGATTGAATGATAGCCCAATTATCATGCATCATAGTACTCGACCCAAATGCAAACATGCTACTGAATAGTAACGGATCTTACGAAGTTGCGGACAAGCCCATTAGATACAACATAATATTATTAAAGTGTTTTGGAGTCATTATTCTTTGAGTTTATATTATTAGAGTTTATATTATTTATAAGTATTAATTTTATTTTTTATTTTTTTATTCTAGACTTCGAAAGGATCATCGATCGAGATTTAACAAACTGGGATATATAATTATTTTCAGGAAATGATAAATGCATATTATTATAATTAGTAGTCAAAAATGTTAAACTGTAAACCTCCAGTCCCGTCTATTGCATGTGCTCAAGAAAAGTAGTATAGGAGTAAGGCTGTTATTTAAGTCAAATTATTGTTATTTGTTCTTCTGCCCGCAGAACGACGACCTTCCAGGCTACCCGTAGCCTGACGCTAGCCCGTAGCGTCCCATATACCTTCCAAAAAACGTCATTTTGTTTGCCTTGTGCAATAATACCGCCTATTGTACACTACTTTTTTGACGTCTCTGTTCTATGTAGGTACAATATTAAAGTAAAAATTGGGACTGTCATACGCATTGCGATAATAAAAACCACTAAATAAATAAAAAAGCAAAGTTCAGCTAAAGTTAACTGACCAATCAGAGACGCCGCAGTTTTTGATGCCATCGCAGACGACGCCACTAGTGAAACAGAAAGCCTGTTGATCTATCACACAAAGTGTCTCGTTCCGCATGTTGCATTTGGTTGGAGGCTGCAGTCGGGCAGAGGTTGCAGTTACTTGATACAAGTCCGCCTGCAACCACGTTTGGAATGATGATACTTGCTTATTTATAATTATGTTGCTTTAAGAAAATGCAAAATATGTTGCTCGCTTTGACTTGCAACCCAATCGGGAATCCCTATTCAGTGCTGGGTAGGCAGGCACTCGAACTCATTTGTGATTAAAAAAAATAATATTATCATATTAATTTATAAACACGTCATGTCTATTTATATAACAAACCGGTATACCACTTCGGTGAGAGGCACTTTTTGCGACGAATTAAAAAAAAACGGCGAAGTGCGTGTCACTACTCACAGGCACACAGGCTTCTATAGCACCAAATAATATAATAAAAATATTTTGTAGGCTCATTCATATGTTGTATTGTGTTCCATTCAACAGCAAAACTAAATTTGTTTGTCATAGTATGTTAATGAAAAACATAGTTACTGCTGTAGTTTGATGAAAAAGTCCCATATCTCAAAAACAAAACATCAAATCTTATTCAAATCAATTTTGGTTGAAAGTGTTATTTACGTTCTACAATCCTAAATTTCTTCAGAATTTTCCTCCTCTTACTTTAGAAATTAGAGGGGGGGACACACATTTTACCACTTTGGAAGTGTCTATCCTTCAAACTATTGACTTTGAGAAAAATGGTTTAAAGTACCTCAATCTCAAAGACCTATATAAAGACACCCCCCCCCCGCACGTATAGGTTTGATGAAAAAACTTTTTTTTGTTTCTGTTCCTTGTATGGGGTGCCTCCCCCCTTAATCTTTTATTTTTATATAAAAATCGTAAAGCAATTTACAGAATAGATCTACCTACGAAGTTTCAACGGTGTAGTAGGTACTAAAAGTTTCGGAATAAAGTGACTGTGACATAAACGGACAGACAGACATGGCGAATCTATAAGAGTTTCGTATTCGGCTACGGAACCCTAAAAAGGAATAACTGAATAAGAAATCGTAACTTTAAAAAAAACCAGCAGAAGCAAAAAGTACGATGATGTAAATCGTGATACTACTTGTAATTCCTCCAACTTGTCCACCGTGTGTACTATGCGTTGTACATTTATTGTTATTTTTTTCGTCATTTTGAATGCACGCATGTCGTGCCTCGACATGTAATTCTTTTTTCTTTCTCTCTTTGATACTCTTAACCATGTCCTTAAAATATTCACAGTAAAAACAGAGATGCTCACTCTCAAACCAAACTGCGTGTGTCCATTTTTACGGTTAGTTAAATATGTATTACATAACTTAACATCAGGCCTGTACTCCTTGAAGGGTTAGACAGAGGTGTACCCATAGGGGTAACTATATTTTGCCAATTATGTTTCAATCTCTTGTAAAAATTGACCAGTCAATTCCAGTATCCAATCAGAAACCGAATCTCCGAGTTTTAACTGAGAAATAACTGATTGTAACACTAACGCTTTGCTCCGCCGTGGAATCGAACTTAGGGCCTCTTGCTCAGCAGTAGTGCTACTGGGCTATATGTATGAATTGTCAAAATAGAATACACCCACTTCGAATCTTAGTCAGGAATTTCTATGGAGCAGCCATTGAGGCTGGAATTGTGCCCGGTTGATGGCATTGGCTTGCCCCCATTACATTACATCCGACTTAAACATAATTGGCGAAATGTGGATGTACCTATACTATACTATTAGGTAAACATCTGCCTGACCCATCGCGAATTACTGGCGTGATGTGATGTTATTTTAGTTGTCACTTAGTGTTGTTGTAGCTCTGTGGCTAAATAACAACAGCCGTACGGGTCGATCTTCAAGGTTAAACCGCGGTTGCCAAGGTCGTTCCGTGGATGCATGACCATCTATTACATACCCAGTTTCCTCCGTGCCTCGAAAAGCTCGTTAAGCCGCTGTCATTTGTAAATCTTTGACAATTACACGGGTATCGTACGAATTATCCAGTTAATGGGTTATGGAGATCAGATGGAAGCCGACCCCAACTTAGTTGGGGAAAGGCTAAGCGTTACAAAATGAGTTGGCTTACATCTATATCAGAGTTGATACTGCTATTGCTCAGAAATCTAAATCGAATTCTTCCACTGACAGTCATGACGAAGTACGATGAAAGCATGTCTCGAGATGCAAGCAAATCGCATAGACGGATGCATTTGTTTTTCTTTAACACACTGAAGGCGTCTCCGTTCGCATGGCAGTTCCTGGAAATGCTTGTGGGAAACTTTATGACCACCACTAGGAACACGTTCAGCTCGTGCTGAGTTACTATTTCAATGTTGCATGCGTAGTCTACCTCATTTAATGTCCGAAATACCTGTAAAGAAAACGGTTTATTGTAAATTATAAACACTAGCTGACCTGACCGATGCGACGTTGTCGTGTCCTACAAACAAAAATGTGTTTTTGATCGTTTTGTGAATATGTAAACAGCTGTTGGAATATGGTTAAAATTACAAAACAACGTATTTTGAATACATCCTTGTATCGATTGTAACAGTAGCTCCAAGGATTGCTATTTACTAAAAACATAAACTCAATTCGACTAAGAATAAAGAATTGAAAAATACGAAAAATAAAACAGTAAAAAAGCAAAGAGGTTTGAATCAGTTGGGGGTCGTAGCAAAGTGGTTTGAATCAGAGTTATTTTATCACTTAATCGCAAATTTTGTTTCACCTTAAAGAAATCGTTAATTAAAAGGAACTTTTACGGCATCAATGAGTTCCTCAAAAAATACTTGTCGCATTCCTACAATTTTCAAAATGTATTATTTAATTTTGATATTATGATATGATAGAATTTTTTATACTATTTATACCAAAATATACATTAAAATATACATATATATACTTATTAGGTATTACTAGCTGACCCCGCAAACGTTGTTCTGTTATATAAATTATGGTGTGAAATATACTTTACGACCTATTCACATGCCTAGTAAAAAAATTATAATAAAAATCGGTCGACTCGATTTGGAGGAGTGCGACCACACACACCGTGACATGAGATTTCACCTAAGAGACACATGAGATTACACATAATATATTTGAAGTATTATGTGGTATTGTGTAAAAGTCGTTATGTTTATCGTCTTGTTTCATGGTTTAGATGTTTGTACGATGTCCTTTTATTCGGTGTTTGTGTATTTTTTTACAGTTTTTAGTATTTTGGGAAAAAGGACGATTTAATTCTTCGTAAATATACTTTATTTATCCATACAATAATAATTTGAATAATAATGAGAAACACGCTACAATTCGTAAAATGGTCACAAAGTGAAAATTCATAATATTAAACTGCGTCTGAGACCATTTTACGAAAGATTTATTAATATCCCGACTACAAATTCTATTATGTCCCTTAAATACAACGTGTTACATGTTGTATTTAAGGGACATACCACTTTTGGTCATTGTCCTTTACATATTTTAATAGTGTATTTGTTGGTAGGTATTATACTTTTCTATTGTACAGAATAGTATTTTAGAGTAGTTTCAAATATGTAGTACTTACCTAATTATAATCCATTTATCATCTCTCCACCTAAATATTATTTATAGTAACAACGTGTAACAGAAACGGTATAGTCATATAAAAAGGGTATAGACGACCCGAATGGCGTAGCGGTAGTGAGGCTTCCTTACGTTCTTAGGGTCCCGGGTTCGAATCCCGGTAGGAGCAAATATTTGTGTGATGAGCATGGACATTTGTTTCCGAGTCATGGATGTTTATATGTATAATAAGTATGTACGTGTGTGTTTGTATGTAGCACAGATATAGATAGACCTATATAGGTCTATCTATATCTGTGGTATGTAGTGTGTGAAATTTCGCGGGCTACCCTTATATACGCAATAAAATAAACTTTTTATGAATTTTTTGGTAGGTACTTTAAAGTATAAAATAGAATTCTAATGAAAACATTCAAATGGAAATGTTTTTGTTTGAAAATATTTTTTGTTTGTAAATTTAAATTATCTTTATTATAGAAGCCTATATTTATTGATTTTATACAAAATGGTGCTAATTGAGCAAATTTCGGCAAATTCCGCCTCAGGAATATCATTAAAGGGGTTCGTATTCATTCTCGTCAAGCGACGGGCTCGACGTCGCGTCGTCTTCTGCATTCCGCCCATCTTCCTTCTCTAGCATCCAGTGCATTGGCTAGCTCGAGAATATTTGCTCGTAGTGAAAAGAGTCATTGTCTCCATTCAATATTCTACAAACACGATACTCGTAACGAACTAAAAGCAATGACTGCACAATGACGTACCAATGATAAGTCACTGATCAAAGGAACAGTCAAAATTTTAGCAGATTACCGTTTATGTCAGTCATTCATTTGTCATTCTGTACGAGATTACCATTCTATGCCATTTCTTTCAATGGAGTGTCAGTGGTTGACCATTGGAAAGTCATAATGACGCCATTAGATTACCAAACTTGTCTAAATCAACAATTATGAAATCAATGATAGACCATTCTGACACTATTGTAATAGCAGACTTGAGGCCCAGGGGCCTTAGTCTGCTATTGCAATAGTGTCAGAATGGTCTATCATTGATTTAATAAGGCCCCTAGCCCACGGCGTATTGAAGCGCGTTCGAAACTCGTTTGACGTGCGTACAAAGGGTAATTCGTCTGCGCGGGGCCTTATTAAATCAATGATAGACCATTCTGACACTATTGCAATAGCAGACTAAGGCCCCTGGCCTCTTGCATATCACTACGAAAAGATAGATCGTTGCCATTTATTTCTAGAACACGTTTAGAAGCACGAGCACTATAATCGAATGAAGCAAGGTATATCGCCAACCTAAAATAAAGGCTTCGTTGCAACGATGGTTTGGTTGGTATTTTACTAAGGGAAGAAGGAAGTTATGTTGTCTGTCATTTCACATAACATCACGCTTGTAATAGCCGGTGGGTTAGGCGGTGGTCTAACTAATAGTACACTCACATTTCGCTGGTTATGTTTGTGTCTCATGCAATAGGGGGCTAGCCTATTGCCATTAATCAGCCACAAATCCAAACTCCGTGGCTGCTACTAAGAAATTCCTAATGGAAAATCCAATTACACTTTGCCCGACCTGGGAATCGAAGCCAGGACCCCATGCTCAGCAGTCGCGCTTGCGACCAGTAGACCAACGACAACGATCAGGCAGTCTTTTAATTGTAACTTATATACTTTTACTCTTCATTAATTATTAGTTATACTGACATGGTAGATAGAAAGAAAAATGTTTATTTGGCGTCAGTAGGTACACAATAATATTTAAAAAGTTACAAAAAATGATACCACAATTTATTTTGATGGACAACAACAATAACACATGGTAGTCCGTGTATTAATCGCAAATTCATAACTTAGTGCTAAGTATTGTCTTCGCCACTTCCATATCAATAACTAACAATTTTAATTGCTCTTATCTGCAGATTTTAGTGGAAAACGAACGATTAATAATGCGACAAATGATTGAATTTCGCATACTTCCTTCTAATTATAGACGATCGTATTACTTGAATGTAGTACGCACGTCGGCCAATCAAGCTATACAAAACCAGTTTATGCGGATCTCACATTGTATAGAAATCTATACAAAGCGACGTCAAGTTATATTGGAAATGTACAGCTTCATGTGCCGCCGTGTGTACCTACTTTATATCAATTTATTAAGGGTATTTTTTTTTAAATCGGTCCTCCCATACATTTGGGTCAAAAAGGTATTGAAATTTTATATGGAACAGGTGGTTATAAACTCGTTTTTCGGGATTACCGATGCCATGTTAGTCGCATGGTGAAAGTTGTTCAATGTTGTGGTACCTATATCAGTAAAATGTGGTTATATTTCTCATACACGCTGTCATAAATCGCTCAGCATTAATTTTATATGAACATGTACATACAATGCTATAATAGCTTGCTACTACATGTTCATATAATATGTATGCGGACCGATTGTTGTGCTATATATAATATTTATTATTTGCGATAGGTACCTACATATTATAACGTAGACTGAAATGCCTATAAAAGGCAATCTAACAAGGAAATAGTTTAGTTACCTGTCTCAAGACTTATGTGCTCAGTGCTCTCTTACCTACACGGTTCCATGATTTTGTAGTAATCATTAGAATACCTACCTTCAAAGTCTTAGGTTTGACATACCAAGGTGATTGTGTCTGACATCCCCATGCCGAACGATAGATCGTAGCGCAGTTTTCCCGAGAACGCGCACTCGTTGCTGACGTCGAGCGGCCGGTGCAGGAGAAGCAGGCCGTGCGTCGCTCCATAAACGACCGAGAATAAACATATTGCGACTACTATTAAATATCGCTGTGACATTTTGAGCTAGGTATCAAAAAATCTAGATGACCATGCAATTTTTGAATGGGTACCTAGATACTCAAATTAACCGTGGCATGATGCTTCTCAATTAAAACGGAGTCAGAGTAATTAACCAATCACAGTTTAGACGAGTATCGCGATGTGGTCATCACAAAAAGAAACCCTCTTCACTTTTTCCACTCTCGCTATAGGCGAAAATAAAGTTGTACCTTATGTTTGTTTAATTACCGCCAAGTTCAAATCAAATATTCTGACCGTACAGAGTAGGTCACGAATGCGTTTAGCGCACAGGTTTAACGCTAGAGATGCGCCACCAAGGAACGAAAATGTCTAAATGAGCCAAAATGCATTTTAATCATGTAAACGCAAATAAATGAAGATTCCAACCCTGTTATGATAAGCAACAAAGAACAAGTCTCAATTATCTCTTTATTGACATGAATTCTCGTCTTATCTTTTCTTTTGTCTGGAGTTTGCACCTATATGCAAATAAATGCGATCTAAACTTCTAAGATATAAATTTATGTTTGTTGCAGATGTCTGGTGAAAAAGCCATGGCATTTACCGATGGAGAACATAAGATCGGTGACGAGTACACATACAAGAAAGATTTTCGGACTGCTTTACCACAGTTTCTGGCTGTCAGCGCAAAAAACCTGCTTCTTTTAGGTGAGTACACCTGCTTCTTTTAGGTGAGTACACCTGCTTCTTTGAAGTAGGTCTTATTATATTGTACCTTTGTTTCACAAATAATTAATTTGAATTTGGGTCCATCTGGATGAATCAGCATGTATAAGTACTTACTGTCAGAATTATTCTTTTCTTTTTGATGGCAGGTCTATTTTCGGGTACCTAATACCTATAAGACATCCGCAAAAGAACCAAGGTTACTGACGTAGCCCGAAGAATTGCCAAACTGAAGTGGCAGTGGGCAGGGCACATTGCTCGCAGAACGGATGGCCGATGGGGCCGAAAAGTGGCGACCACGAACCGGAAGACGTTGCGTTAGAAGGCCTCCCACTAGGTGGACCGATGACCCGGTGAAGGTTGCGGGGATTCGCTGGATGCGAGTCGCACGGGACCGGTCAGTGTGGCGACACTTGGGGGAGGCCTATGTCCAGCCGTGGACGTCTTTCGGCTGAAATGATGAATACCTATAAGGGTATATACATGTTCGTGATCTTCTATACTTTTTCTGTGGCACGATCTGAGAAAGTTTTGTGTAATGATTGTTTTGTATCTCCAACTGTTTATTTTAGATTCAACTTTGTCTCAAAATAATTAAAGTCACGCACTCACGCGCCAACCTTGCATCAGCATGACTTTCAAGGATTTGTCAACACTAAACAGGAAAAGTTTGAATTTCTATTTGACAATTTACGTGTAGCATGAAATCAAATTATGTAGATCTAATGATTACGAGATAATTTTACTCTAGACCTGTCGGGAGATCGGGAAATTCGTCACTAAATCTTACCAAATGTTTCAGGATATGGAATGACACTTGGGTTCTCTACTATTCTCATGCCAGCTGTTCAAAATCCTAAAGATGGCGAAATACTACATTTAAACAAATCAGAGATTTCATGGATCAGTAAGTAGGGTTTTTTCGTTACATATAGTACCTATAGTATATGCATTAACATATGAATACTCGCGCAAGAACATTGACATTATTCATGATATTTTTTGCATAATATCATGTTAGCCATGCCAAGGCTTTTATTTTTGTTACGTTTTCTGTTTACGCTTGACGTTTTCTGAATGATCTATTATTAACTGTACGAGTAACTGCAAAAGCTCGCATAAATAAAGTGTAAGTAACTAGGTATGTACCTCTATCCAGTCCAGATCTGACTTATTTTACGAAGTTTATTTGCACTATGGGACTGGGTTTTGATTATACTTGTTTAGGTTTTATTTCAAAGATACCTGGCAGTATCATCTGCCATCCGGTTATTATTTGACTTCTCAGTTTATAACCTTGCAAAGCCTTTGTACGCAACAATGTTACATCACGTTATAATAGGTATGTAGTTCATTTATTTGAAAAGACATTCAAAAGGCGTATTAACATGAACGTGACACAAGTAACGTAAACCTGAACGTGGCACAAGCATATCAAAGAATTTTAAATATATATAAGATATATTTAAAATTCTATCCTACACTACCTACACTCTCGCGGACGACTAGCCGTTGTCCGCGGCTGGGCTCGCGTTTTTGTCGGAAATTATCCCACGGGCAAGTTGTATATATCTCACTCAATGGCACTCGGGGATAATGTAGCTTTCTATTAGTGAAAGAATTTTCAAAATCGGTTCAGTAGATCCAGAGATTACAAAGATATTAAAGAGGTAAAATTTGAAAGTTTGTTTGTAGGGAACAAAATAACTTTCAAATTTTACCTCTTTAGAATATTAGTCTTACAATATGCAACATATTATGTGACAAAATCTCATAGAATATTAATATGTTTTTTTTTTGGTTTCTGCAGGTTCAATTAACCTAATTATAGTGCCTGTAGGATGTGCCCTATCAGGGGTAGTGACATCACCAATAGGCCGTCGGAGAGCAATGCAGATGGTTAACGTGCCTTTCTTCATAGCCTGGCTGATGTTCCACTTTTCGACAACTACGGGGCACTTGTACGGAGCCCTGTTCTTAACCGGATTAGCTGGAGGATTACTAGAAGCACCCGTGAGTTAACGTAATATTTCGTATTTTATTTTTAGAATTTGAAGCTTAGATGACTTTCCGGTCATTCATATCCTGCCGGTACAATCTGCCTGTGCATGATCATTTGGGAAATTTTACTGAAAAACAGGAAGTGAGTGGGTATGTACAGAAACCCATTCTGACCGGAGTTCATTAGCAACTTGTGCATTCAAGATTATTAATTATTAAGATAAAGCTGAAGAGTTTGTTTGTTTGGTTAAACGCGCTAATCTCAGGAACTGGTACGAATTGAAAAAATTATTTTAGTGTTGGATAGCCTATTTATCGAGGAAGGCTATATATAATCACGCTACAATCAATAGGAGCGGAGCATCAATGAAAAATGTTGCAAAATCGGGGAAAATTTATAATTTTTTAGAGCTTCCGTTACGTGCGCTGCGTAAACGTTTAAAGTTGCACAAAAATAATGTATGAGGGAATTATTCCTCTTAAAAAGGTCTAAAAAAGACCGCAACAGCACATGCCTAGACTAAAAATAAAAAAATATGATTTTAAAATAATGCTTTATTTGCGAAAGTGTTTTGACCGACATAGTATTAATCCTTATCAAAATAATTGGAAAATGTTAGTCATCTTTAGCGTTCAATTGTGACCAAAATTGCCTGTTCAACCATTTAATTTAGATGAATATCTTAGGAGATATCACAGTTTTAAAATAACTCCTGATCAAAATAATGATCCGCGCGTGCTGCGATCCGGGCGGTCATTTTGTTGGGAAAACCAATGTGATTAGATTAAAATATTAAATGCACAAATATTGTGCGTAACTTAGAGAACGTTTTAGTTTTTGTTTCATTGTAATCGGTGCTCTCGATCAAAAGATATATGTATTTAAAGTATTCAAGAAGATCTTATCATTATTATGTAGGTTGTTAAGTGTCGTGTAATTGGTGATGTAAAAGCATTTAATCTCTAAATTGGTTTATTTATAATTATTACTAGCTGTGCCCGTGACCGTGACTTCGTCCACGAGGACTTAGAACTTTCTCAGCCTGTTATTATAAAAGGCAACATGACTTTGTCTGTACGATAATAGGACAATTTACATTGTTTTGGTGTTTGTTGATTGGGCAGGTTATAGACGTGATTCCAACTCAAAGTATTTATTTAAAAAATGGACCAGGCTGAGAAAGATCTAACTCCACGCGGACGAAGTCGCGGGCACAGCTAGTAATATCAATACCGTTTCAAAACAACAATAACCCGATCCGATGCAGTTTCTATTTACTAGTAGGTACGTTGTAAGTTACGTTTGTTATTGTTACTTACTTAATAAAAACAATCATATTTTAACTCAACCTTATTCTTTCACAATTATTTTTTTTTCCAATAAAACCGCTAACTTAATTAATGAGCTTGGAATAAATTTATTATTACTTATTGTGAACATTGTAATAAACTTTATCATTTTACATGATAATAAATATTATTAAGTATGTAGGTAGGTAGAGGTTAATGTATAGATATCATCATCATTCGCCTGCCCTTATTCCAATTTAATTGGTGTCGCCGCAGCATGTCTTCTTCAATAGGTAGCTACTTCTTTCTCGTCATTTTAACAGTCACCTCCTTTCTAACCATTATGTATAGTATTAACTGTACGTGGGACACTCAGAAAGTTTTGCGACACTAAAAAAAATTGTTCTACAGGTACATATATTTTTATTAAATCTTTTTAAAGTACTCTCCACCAGCCTCTATACAAAGATTCATGTGTCTGAACCAGATTTCAAAACACTTTTTCCAGTCCGCCGCAGACACCTCGTTTACAGCCTGCTCGAACGCAGCCAGCGCATCTTCCGGCGACGAAAATTGTATCCCCTTGAGCTGATTTTTTATTTTTGGAAATAAAAAGAAGTCACAC
The DNA here is from genome assembly GCA_947578425.1 of Eugnorisma glareosa. Lineage (NCBI taxonomy): Eukaryota > Metazoa > Arthropoda > Insecta > Lepidoptera > Noctuidae > Eugnorisma > Eugnorisma glareosa. Next base: position 31,863,579 of record OX387957.1, read on the forward strand.
GGTGCTAGATCAGGGCTGTAAGGAGGGTGACCCAGGAGTTTGACTGGTGTACTGTCCAGGAAGTCCCTCGTTTTGAGCGCGGTGCGTGCAGGCGCATTGTCGTGGTGGAGCAGTAGTCCGCGGAGCCCTGTGTTTGGTCGCTTGTTGCTCACAACAGAAAAAACTTCTGGTAAACATTTGGTAGTATACCATTCGGCGTTGATGCTTCTTTGATCTCGTAAGGGAATTGAGGCCAAGTGGCCAGTCAAATTAAAAAAGCTGGCGATCAAATTCCCCCCGCTTCGAGATCGCTTCACTTTGGTAGGCGTTGGTTCATTTTGAAACACCCAAACTGTCGACTGGCGCTTGGTTTCTGGATCGTATTGATAAATCCAGGACTCATCACCTGTTACGATGTCGTAAACACGCCGAGACGAGCCTGCTTCAAATTTTTTCAGCATATCACGGCACCATTCCACCCGGGCCTGCTTCTGCATCGGTGAGGTAGTGCGGCACCCAGCGCGATACTATCCTCCTCACGCGAAGATGCCCGTGTAGAATCTCGTGAACGCTTCCCGATCCAATCTTTAATATGTGCTGAATCTCCTGATATGTAATTCGCCTATTATCTTGGATTTTATTAAATTTTTCACTGCTAGCACGTTTTCTTCCGTAATAGCCGTCAAAGGGCGACCGCTTCTTTCTTCATCCCCCAAGGTTGGTCGACCGCGCCTAAATTCGTTATACCAACGATACACGGTTGCCTTGGAGGGGCCTTCATCCATAAATGCCATTTGAAGTCTATCGAACGATTCATCCAGTTTCAGGCGACACTTGAAATCGTAAAAAATCATAGCTCTAAAATGTTCCCGGCGCAGATCCATTTTTCAGTAAGACACGATACTTTGAATTGGCTCGCAAAAAATGTGGAGGGAAATTTTGAACATGGAACACATATTTTTACTTACAAGTAATCATATTTTCGAAAAAGATTCTAACTGGCCAGTCTCCCATATATAAAAACTATTTATCGCAATACTTTCTGAGTGGCCTGGTATGTAGGTATATCATCAAAATGATTGATTGGCTTAAACAGATTAAATGCGGAAAGTGTAGAGCAGTTGTGGTGAACTTGGGATAGGCCTATATCCAGCTGTGAGTGTGAACTGCGACATACTTGATTGATAAGTTATCCTTGCGTGCTTGACCAGAGGTATGAACATTGAACATGGACAGGGGTAAGCAGGGATGGCCTAGTGGTATGACCGTCGGACTGCCAAGTCATAGATCTCAAGTTTGAACCCAAGACACACACCTCTGATTTTTGGGATTCATGTGTTTATTGTATAATTATCACTTGCTTCAGTGAAGGAAATCATCGTGAGGAAACTAGCACGCCTGAGATATATTTCTTGACTGTATGTAAAGCCAAGTCAGAGGCCCATGGGCGGCATATAAACTCTGACACCAGGTTATGCACTAACCACACGATAAAGAAGAACGTGGACGAGGCGAAAGGAGTATGTAAGGATCGTAGAAGGTGGTGTTCTGTGGTGTCTGACCCACATGGGAACAATGTGTGAGTTTACCTATGTATGTGTACTAACCTTCTGCCTGCTCGTTCCAGGTGCTGACATACGTGGCAGAGATCACGCAGCCGCATCTCCGAGGAGCTCTCACTGCCACCAGCTCTCTTTGCATCATAGTGGGAGTGTTTACGCAGTTCCTCTTCGGAATATTCATGTATTGGAGGACTGTGGCGTTAGTCAACATCGCATTTACGGTTTGTTCAAAGAATTCACTGTTTATTAAAAGCTAAGTAAGATTGTTTTTTTTTTTAATACACTTTCTCGAAAACTGGTTCGTACTTACGGCACTACGATTAGGTTCAACATGCAATGTAAGTATTTCACACGCGTGGATTTTTTTCATTTTTAATCTGTTAAAAATGAAAAAAATCCACGCGTGTTCTGATCACGCACATATTCTGATAAATGAAAAAAATCCAAATGAAAATTCCAAATAAAACGTTCAAATTGGTTGCAAATTTGCAATGCAAGTCGGCGGCGGTGATTGTATTTTTTTTAAACTTGGCTATTTTTTACGGTGTAAATATGTTTAATATTTAAATTGTGTTTATAAATAGAATATCATAGATAAACATGATTATTTAAAACAAATATTTACATAGATGAACAAATTAGCATTTATTTGTGTTCTGAATTCAAAAATATTAGAATTTTCTATTTTTTATAATGTGTTAGGCTGTTTAGCGGTTTCATACCTTTGCTTCTACTTCAGCCTGGCGAAAGCAATACTCGGAAAAAAAAGGAAATTAAATCATAGTTTCCTAACTAATTCGTAACAAAAATAATTTGAGTTCTATTATTTTATTTCTTCGAAAGTGTATTGAAAAACGTCGTTTGATACACGTGGGCATTTGTTACTGCAACAGCCTGGCCTGGCGATGGTGATGGCGGCTCAGGCGTGAATTCCGCTTCGAATGCAGTAACAAAGTTGCCCCACTTACATATATCTAAATGTACTATATCTTATTCACAGCTTTGTATGTATTTAAGTTATGTCCACTTGCGTTAGTGTTTTATATCCAACAAAGGAATGGTTTCGTACGAAATACACACCTACCTTTAACTTGGTCAAATTGACATAATTACTAGGTAGTTTCAACAGATAACTACATTATATTATTAACAATTAGTACGTATGATTGTCTAAACGTTACGTGATTATTGTCATTGAATCAATAGTCGTTTTAGTTTAGTGGCCGAATCACGACCCACAACCCTGACCTCGATGTTAATTTACCTTGGTGTTGTGGATGCACTCTTAGCGGGAGACAGTGCCGCAAATATGTACATCCCTACATTATAAATTAGTTCTTAATGTTGTTATACAGGGTGGAAGGAGCACCAATGCACAAACTGTTACACGTACCTATTCAGTGCACCATTGTTTTCTGTTTCTGAACACACACATCACAAGTTTACATCAAAACAAATAAAAACAATTGAAGGGTCGTGATATCGTGATTGTAATATCAAAATAACTTTACTGAATGCATATGAAAAAATATGTTTAAGGCACATTTTTTTCAGTTTTTGTCTGTCTGTTTGTTACGGCTAATCTCCGTAACGGAGGCACCGATTTTTACTGGCAGATAACTGACGTTATAAGGTCTAATATAGGCTACTTTTATTTTAGAAAATAATTATGGGTTCCGGGCAAAAAAAATTAAACCCTTAAAATTGTTAACAAAATTCTATTCAAGTAGTAATCTTTTTATAATAATTTCACGCCAACGAAAGTCGCAGGTAACAGCTAGTCGGTAAATAAAAACTAAACAATTGTTCCATGTTACATGTGTTCAGGATGATGTACAGTCACGAGCACCAATATGTAAACACTTAACAATTTTTCAAAGTGTTTTTTTCCTACTGTTCTGATTAAAATGTCATGTTATGACAAAAGATCCTATCTCCAATTTACAATCGATATTACTCGCAAAATGTGCTTTTAAATTTAAGTAAGTGTATATATATTGATGCTCGTGACTGTACCTACTGAATATGTGGTCCAATGCATTGGTGAACAATTTCGGGGATATTATTACTGCAAACAAAGTTCTATCATTACCTTTACTTTTGTTTGAAGATACTTGCCGTAATTGCCCTGTGCTTCGTGCCCGAGTCTCCGCATTGGCTGGTGTCGAAGAAACGCCACGATGATGCTAGGAAGGTAGGTACGAATATACAGACTCTTTCGTAAAACTAGGCTGATAAGGACTATGTATTGCTAAATTAATGTAACCAAACAAATAGAGATGGCCACGAGGCAGCCTCTACTCTAGACCACTAGACTCTAGTGGTCGCAAGCACGACTGCCAAGCAAGAAGTCCTGGGTTCGATTCCCAGTTCGGGCATAGAGTTATTGAGTCTTTCCATCAGGGATTTCTCAGTAACAGCCATGGAGTTTGGGACTTAAGTGGCGAAATATCGGTGTACATTAGCTACACCTCTGCTTAACTTTTCAGGAATATAGAGGCGTGGTGTTATGTTTTTATGTTTATATGCAATAGAGTAGAATATATATGGTTCATGAGAAGTTCAGAAAAAACCTGACCTTGTACGTAGGTAACTACGTAACTAGGTACCTTACGCTTTGAGTCAGTTGATCTTTTGTCAAACAAAAAATCAACAACTATCATTTAGCCATCAGCTCCTTCTGTTCACCCCTCAATGTCAAATTTCCCAAATTTTCTAGTTCGTGTTCTACCTAGCGTCAAGGATACCATGTTTATTTACTTTCAGAGCTTGCAATGGTTGCGCGGTTGGACAACCCCTGGTGCTGTGGAAAATGAACTCCGAGACATACAATTTTTATATATAAGGGAGAAGAAAGGTAAATAATATTGACTTAATATTCCTATAAAAGTACTAAGTATATTTTGTCTTACAGATGGAATGAGTTTAAAGCTACGTTTTTGTTTCAGATCTAGTTGAAGTTGATGAGACATTGTCCGAAAAAATGTCGTACTTCATGAGAAAAAGCTTTATGTTGCCATTCTTCCTGGTTACTTTCACTTTCTTCGTGGGAAACTTTAGTGGCATGACAACCTTACAGGTAAATAAATGTGTACCTATTTATATGACTAAATAATAAATAATCTAATAAAACAAACCCCAAAATCGACCTAATAATCGACCTTCCACTATTTGTCACTTCATCATCTAAAGGTTGACTAGTAAAAATACCTATGGCATTATGTCCAATTGTTCACCCTTGACTTTTGACGTCAATTTTGACGTTGAGGTCGGCTTTCAGTCCGACAAACCAGTCACTGGGTTAACGATACCCTTTGGTAAGAATGGTTGTCAGCTTTCGGGCTTCTGACCACTCGTAACTACTGTCAAATATCCAAATGACAGCCGGGAACAACGGCTTAACGTGCTTTCCGAGATACGGAGGGGACTCTTTATGTAACAAATGGTCACCCTTCCACGGACCGACGTCGACAAACACTGCTTTGAAGATCGACCAGGGGCCTTAGTCTGCTATTGCAATAGTGTCAGAATGGTCTATCATTGATTTAATAAGGCCCCGCGCAGACGAATTACCCTTTGTACGCACGTCAAACGAGTTTCGAACGCGCTTCAATACGCCGTGAACTAGGGGCCTTATTAAATCAATGATAGACCATTCTGACACTATTGCAATAGCAGACAAGGCCCCTGTGTGTCTGTTATTAATTTTAATATACAAAGTACCATTTCCTACCCAAATATTCTTGCTTGCAGACTTACGCAGTGTCTATCTTCCAAATGTTGAAGGCGCCTATCGACAAGTACTACGCAACGTTACTTCTAGGCGTGCTCCAGATAGTTGGTGCCGGTACATGCGTGTTATTGGTACATTACACTGGCAAGCGACCCCTGACTCTCTTCTCCACCGGCGGAGCTGGAGTCTGCTGCATTCTCGTTGCAAGTTACGACATTTATATCAAAATGGTTAGTACAGCAACTCGGATGAGCCCGAGACCACGTCTAAATATCATCTTCTTCTTATCCGGTACGCTCTTGACAGAGCGGTCGTGATCGTTAAGTACTCGTAGCAGTATTGGAAGGGGCAGATGTGATACATTTCACGACATTGCGCCACTGCTGCCTGCTAGAGGTCATCCTGCTGCATTCGTTAACTGAACCTCCAATGGCAGACTTGATCTGGTCATTCCAACGCGCAAAAAATATCATAAAAGAATAGTTAAAGATTTTGATAGAAATAACAATGCCAAATCCTAATCCGGGCGGATTATACCATATTATACCAACAGCAATACCACACAAGTACTCGTACACCTACTTCTACAATCCAAATTCAAGTTTCTCATTTGTTTCTCCTGTAAAGGTAGTCCTAAACTCAACTTGTTCTTTTTTTAATACGTTTGCAGAACGGTTTTGCTGAAAAGATGGAAGTAACGAATGCTACTTTGACTGCCATGAATGCAACGTCAGAAAATATATACGAGGAAACGGTAAGAATTTGATGACAAAATAAGTACCTACATAGGTTCTTTGCTAGCTAGAGTAGGTAAAATGCAGCCAAACGGAATGGATAACGAACCGCACCGCGGACTGGCCAGTAATGAAATATCGGTCAATGTCTGGTGTCCACCCACAGCCAGTCCGCTGTCCGGGCCGGTTGGTTTGTCAAAAGTCATGTTCTGGAGACATAGGTTACAAAAATGTAGCCTACGTTTGTCACCTGTAAACAATGAGGTTAACGCTGATTGTCGGATATTCCCCAATGAGAACGTTTTAAATATAGCCTTTGACACACGGAGATAACGGAGCATTCCATTAGTGAAAGAATTTTCGGAATCGTATCAGAAGTTCCAAAGAAGTTCCATACTTACAATTACAAACATACAACTTTACCTCGTATATTGTAGTAAATACCTATGATCTCTCGGCATCTTTCACAGAACTTGTGCTGAGCTTTTTTTCTTTAGATATTCATTTAGCACGATTTATATGTTTTTTGTAGCGGAACCCGTATTCCTGGATGCCGATGACCCTGTTGATGCTATTAGCTCTTGTAGCACACACCGGTTTGAGATTGCTGCCATGGATTCTCATCGGCGAGGTATAATATCATTTATAACACATTTGCTCGTAAAGGGTCTCTTATTTCACCAATTTCAATATCGTATTGTATCTCATTACGGACTTGTGCGGTAATGTAATGTAAAACGCACGTTTTATCAAGATGCTCCGTATTTTTTTAAATCTTAGCAAAGAGTTTTTATGTCAGAAAAGTGGTCAACATTTTATGAATAAAATTAACTTTGGGAGATAAAATAAAATAAATAAACATTTCATTCTTTAATTTAATTAATTTTGACAATAAATTACAACCATTTATCTGTAACAAAAACACAAAAATATTAATTTACTTTATTAGTAATACTGGCTGTTTTTTGTGACTTTGCCTTAAAAAGAAGCGCTGATGCGCGCGCATCGCTAATTTGTGAACAAGTAAAAATTATTCCGCGCGCTTTTTCTTTTCGCTGTATTGTTTTTATTTGAAAATGTCGTCAAGTAATTATGAATGTATTAATTCAAAACCGCCAGAAGTCTCAGAGGCAGTTTTATTTATTTCCTCACAAATATGTTATAAAACGTCGTATGACATACGTGCGCTTTGATAATTATAGCCTCTGTATTCTTGTAGCCCTCGCCTACGGCTCGGGCTAGCAATATCGCATCGGCTGTAATTTTCAACTTATCCCACTTATATCATAATGTACTATTCATTAGCATAGCACAATTAGGTAGTAATTTTACCAAAATATGCTGCGATTTGCGAGAGGGAATGGAAGCCCCAGTGCGGGTTGGTGAATGACAATGACACATCACATGTCTTTACATGAGTACTAGGGCTTAATACTGGTTCCTCCGCAATGTGAGATCAGTGGAGACGGAGTAAATTTTACAAAAAGAGCATGCCTGCTTAGTTAGGAACTCATAACTCTAGGCCTTTACGCTACCATTTGCAACACAAGCTGGTGATGTGTGAGGCTAGTGGCTATACCTACCGACGGTGGCGAAGACATCGTTGACTTATTTTTATTTCTAGTTTTCGATTTCAGGTATTCAGTGCGAAGACCCGTTCGGGAGGCGCAGGCGTCGCAAGTGCAATCGGTTACCTATTCGGGTTTTTGTCGAATAAGTTGTACATCAGCATGGTCGATACGCTATCAATATGGGGTACCTACGGCTTCTACGGCGTTGTTTGGTAAGTACCCATTACATAGGGTCAAATGGCTCCTGTTAGGTAACTTTAGAACGAAAGATATAGATAGGTACGTATCATGGCTGGTGTCAAAACGATTAAAAAGTAAAGGTGCGGCCAGACTAAGAAACATGTTACAGAACTATTGCTACATATAACACGTCTAAATTATACAATATTGCTTATTTCTCTAGTAGTGAATAGTCCCGGGAAAAACCGGAACCGAAATTTACGTTGTTTTAGGAACCGGGTACCCGGGGAACCTTTTGGTACTTTCGGGAAAAAATACTGCGTGTTTAGAATATTTCTTATTTTGTTGCTTAAAGCCCTCCCTAGTAGCAAACAAACATGCTTATTATTAGCATGTTCCAGGCTTCAAATTCCATTCAAAATATTGTAATAAAACACACACAGGGCTTTAGCCCTCCCTAGTAGCAAACAAGCATGCTTATTAGTAGCATGTTCCAGGCTTCAAATTCCATTCAAAATATTGTAATAAAACACAATCAATATCTGGCCAGGCACCGAACCTGTTGGTTTTGAAAAAAAAAACCACACACTGTATTAGTACACCATTCGATAGCGTCGCCATTAAGAATCAAATTCTGGGAAGTAATGTTAAATGACAAACCAAAGGAAGGAGTTAATTTTTGATAAAATACCTAACAGTCTGCAAACAGTTAGTAGTATTCAACGAAACCTCACATTTTACATTTTCCTTAAATTTGCCGCATGTCATTATTTCCCGGAATTTGATCCTTATTAGCGACACTATCGAATGGTGTAAAAATAAAGTGTGTGTGTGTTTTTTTTCAAAACCAACAGGTTGGATTCTGGCCCAGGAATATTGATTTTTCAAAAATCCAATGATGCTGTTTTAGTTTTCATCAAAATCGGACTCGAGACTCCTATGAGTATTTTTCGCTATTCCTCATAGTTTCGGATTTGGCCATCCACGCCCACTTGGTAAATTCACCATCTTTAGTTTTATATTCTTAGACAAGGAATATATGTGAACAAAATTTTAACAGAATCTATTTGCAGTAGGTTTTGCGCCTTTTTGATTTGAATTTTTACGATTTTACTAAACGTAAAGATAAAATAAGAAATGAAACTTATTTTTTATTTGATTTATATGTTTTATGTTGTCCTGTCATTTCGTCGTTCTTACTTTCTCCTTTTAAACTCTACTATCCTTAAAGGCTTACATAAAGGATGAATGAAAATCATTGTTACAACTTTTTTCCGCATTAAAATAAAAAAATTGTTTCAGTTTTGTTGGTGTTGTCGTTTTTTACTTCATTTTACCTGAGACCGAAGGCAAAAGATTGAATGATATTGAAAACCATTATGCTGGAAAAACAAAACTTACAAACCAAGTCTACAAATCTCAGGTACCTACCTACTTACGAGTATTTATTATAAGTACTTAAAAGTACTTATTCAGTAATGTGTTACTAGAGTCTAATTACGTAGGTTTGTGCGTAGGTACACATACCTACTCGTGAATTACATTGAATTACCCGTTTTGGTATAATTAGCGCCTTAGACTCAACATGCATCTGCATACTTGGCTGGAAAAGTAAAGTAGGAAAAAGGTAAATCTGCAAAGAACATCCTACTTAGTAAACATTCATCAACGTGATCGGTCGAAGCAAGCTTTGTTTTCTTTCTATAAAAAATCTGGTCAAGTTCGTTTCGTACCAGCTATTAAATGGGTGTTGTGGCGCATCCATTTAATACTGTGCATGCGTTTAATATTCATCCTAACTGAGGGACCGTTCACTGTGCAGTGTGCTGGTACAAAACACACTTGGCCAGATTTTATTAGTTTATATAAGTTTGTATATCAAAGACGCTATGAAGAACAGAATTGTTACCTAAATATCTCGTATCCCCAAAAACCTCAATATTTATGTCCAACCACACCCCACTTGCTTATTGTGCATCAACGGCGACATCCGAACTAAACATATAAAGTAAAATGTATCTATGGCCTGGCTACGGATCCCTATCCTGAACGCTTTATTTATGCACAAAAAACAAAGACCACAAAGGTAACAAGTACCCATCAGAACGCTAGTAACTAAGATATTATTTACTTACAGAAGAAGCCGCGGAAGGATGAGTCAAGAATGCATGACCTGAAAGGCACTTCAAATCCTACATTCGAGGGAGATACTTCAAAATTATAGTTGAAGTACAAAGCTATCAAATGTGAAATGCTGCATATTGTGATTTTTCTGACTGCAGTTATCAGTTATGAACGAGGCTCGATAATGTGCAGTAGCTAAAACACCATGATTGAGGTTTTGTAGACCATCCCATAACTACTAAGAAACTTTAATGCGTTTGACCATGCTATGTAAAAACCATTAGAATCATTCGCACATACTTACAGAATTACTTGCCATAGATTCAAGTTACAAAGACAACACCGAATACTGTTGTACCTAGTAGCCTACTGTAGCGAAATAATGCTAATGTATTAGATAATAAACAATATACTTCTATGGCTAATGTACTACCTGGTTAAGCTAAATTTGCACCTCGCCGGAATCGGGCTATCGACGCCAGGTGCAAACTCAACCGGGCTGTACAAATGTACAAACTAACGCCATGGCCCAACATTAAGTATCTAGGTATAATTCGAACGTTACGCTGAGATTCGAGTGGGTATAGATACTTTATTTTGGTGATGATATAAAACGTTAAGTATTTTGCAGGTGATTTGATGGCTAGGTACCCATTGTCCTTTGTCCAGATGCGTGTCTCGTTCCCTTGTAAGAATAAACATATCTGTGATCAATAAATAATAATATAGGTACCTATTTAAGTTTAATTATGTATACCAAACTAGGCAATAATAAATATAGAACCTAAGCTTTAAGTATATTCTATTATATGATGCTATTTATTATAATTAGAGCTACCACAATGAAATAAATCATTCACAAATTAATAAATAACTATGGTACCTACTACTGTGTATTGTAAATCGCTGTATTACTTATTTATCCTCTCCAAAAATAAAACGCTTCCTTTATCTGACTAAATTAAATTGTAGGTCCAAATCCGGCCAATTTCAGTAAGTATTTATGAAATGGGCAATGGGGTGTCCCGTGTTAGTATAGTAATTCTTTAGTACCAACCTAGGTAGGTATCTATTTTTGATAAGCAAATAGCCGTCAAACAGTTGGCTGTAATAACTATTTTTTTAGTATGATATATCCTTCTGTCTAATAAAATATTGATTATGTAGTAAACCTACCTAATCGCTATTTTAGGTTAGGTGTATAAATCACGGATCAGAAACCTTCCAAATGATTTTCAAACTCAAACACAAAGCATATATTTCAATTGGACCATTACAGGCAATTTTTAATGACAAAAACACAAAAAAAGCGAAGCTACAGTCACAAGGCATATTAACTTGAGAAAGTACAGTAGTTGCACATTCCAAAGCGTAGCTCGCTATGGAGAATGGGCAAGAAACTCCATGGACACTCTTTTAAATCAAAATATTGTTATAAAATCATGGTTACATCATTCATGTTGAGATTATACCTTCATATATTATGTGAGAACGATTAAGAAAGACGTGCACATTAAGAACGGCCAGACTAAAAGACTAAATCAATGAATAATTTAAAAATAAAGTAATTAAAATTAACCGTGGCAGCTAAGAGATGACCGGACCCAACCGACAGCGCCCGTTCACGAACATGAAGCATGGATCAGCGCCATTCAACTCTTGACAACCATATTGAAGGGAACTAAATGACCCGACACACCCGCCACCATCAGCGATAAATAAATGTAAATGGCAGCTTTACAGTACACAGTACTATTACACGTACACACATATGCTATGCAATTGTATAATACTAAGACTAGTATTTGCGTGTTGCGCGAGGTGCAAGCACCTCGCGTGCTTTGTCCTTGGTAGATGTTTCACTTTTAAAACCCATTAGTAAAAATGTCAAACTTAACCTTATAGTCTTTCACTTTTCAAACTCTAGTGAAATGCCAAATAAAGCCCAAAAGGACCCGAAAGGTTTCCACTTGATTAAGCTTTTAAATGTAGTAAAAGTCCAGAGAAAGCCTAGGAAAACCTATTATTGTTGTTTGAATGAACTTGTACAATTAACTAAAACTTAAAAATGATGTGAGTATTATGTACTTTAGCACCATCGAAAAACGATACTCATGATGAAAAAAATTGTTAATTTTTGCAGTCACCATCTTGGATTTTGATTTTAACGGCTTTAGCATCCCCGAAAACCATGAAAACGACTCCCATGATGAAAACTTATAAAATGATCGAATACGCCATATTGGGTTTTGATTTGGACCTCACTATCGGCTTTAGCATCCCAGAAAACCATGAAAACGACTTCCATGATGAAAACTTATAAATAATCGCAGCCGTCATCTTGGATTTTGATTTTACTCTCACTATCGGCTTTAGCATCCCCGAAAAACATGAAAACGACTCCCATGACGAAAAATTAGAAAATAATCGCAGCCGCCATCTTGAATTTTGATTTTGACCTCACTATCGGCTTTAGCATCCTCGAAAACCATGACAACGACTGGCATGATGAAAAATTACAAAAATTATCGCAGCCGCCATCTTGGATTTTGATTTCGACCTCACAATCGGCTTTGGCATCCTTGAAAACCATGAAAACGACTCCCATGATGAAAAATTAGAAAATTATCACAGCCGCCATCTTGGATTTTTATTTTGACCCCAGTTCTGTAATCAGCGACCACGAAAACCATGAAAATGACACCCATGTCTAGAATAAATAAAAAACAAAGCAGGAGCGCGTACACTCTAGTTATAAACTTTGATGTTGACCTATTATTGACTTTGTTTGTGAAAATCACAATAAAATAAAATAAATAATTTTAACAGCCATTTGAGCACTTTAAAGATTTTGAAACCCCTTAAGAACCCTTAATACAATCTAAAACCTTATTTAAAAACTGACCTGTTCCCATTAAGAAAAGGGTGTTATTTAAATGGTTAGCAAAGTATTCGTATTTTTGTGAGCAGAAAAATATAATCTGCGAGCAGCTCCTGTTTAATACAATTTTTGTAAGCGCTCAAAGGGTAAGCAAAAAAATTCATTTTGAGCTGCATATAAAAGTAGCAAAAATAATTTACTTGCCTAAAAATAGAAATTACGCTGAACAGATGATCGGATCGGGCGTAAATAAAAAAAAAGCTGCCGCCCTTTCTCCCGTCAGCCATGTCGTCGGAGCTCCGCCGGCCTTCGGCCTACGCTCCTCATGTCCCAAAATCGGACTTTTGGGACCAATTAGTTATTTTGCTCACCATGTTCTAAATATGCATACCAATCAAATGTACTGCTTATAGACATGTTTTCTCTGCTGATCAATCATGAAATGTTGCTGTTCAAGTAGTTTTTTTGCGGACTGAATATTTATTATGCTCATGTTATTGTAAAATTATTTGTGGAACAAGGATTGCTGCCTGATTTTTGAATTGTAAACGACATCTTTGTATGTCGATCAAATTATTTAAATGCTGTTTTTTTGTGGCTCACCAAATTTTATAATTGCTAAACAATTAATTACTTTCTTTAAAAAAAAACGTTACCCTAAAGTTTGTTTGTCGTCGCCCTGACTTACGCTCCAATCACTCAGCCTTCGTTACGCTACGGAGGTCACCGGCTCGGTTCGGTCGCCACCACCCCCCTTTTTTGCACTCAGCCTTATCTCTACTACCACCGGACAGGATTCGACGTCTACTATAATATTTGTTCAAACACATAATGGCTATCTCTAACAGTTCCGAAGTTACAGCCATTTTAATTTTAGGGGAGGTTGGGCAGGAGAGGGTATACAAATTTCAACGCCCCTCTAAAATAAAATTAGTAAAAAAATCAAAAAATTCGAAACAAACTCATACACCTCAGTCGGATGAATCGTTTGTACGACCTCAATCGGTAAATTTTTGGGAAACCGAAAGTAACGTGGCCGCCATTTTGAATCACAGCCGTCAGTCAAGTAAATAATTATTCTTCAAAGACCGAAACACCTAAAATTCGACACAAACTCATATCCCGCCGCAGTGGGATGGACCGCTTGAACGACCTCAGGACAAGGTTTCGGAAACCAGAAATGGCACGTCCGCCATCTTGAATTTCTGAAATGTCACTATTTTTCTAAAGCAACCAGGATACAAGCTACCTGTGAGTATATAAACGGCGGCTGAACGTTGACTTTGGTAGAATAAAAGAACTCGCCTAAGTCGGGTCTGACCCGAAAATTCAAGCCCAATGGACTTTTAAGATTTTGAAACCCCTTAAGAACCCCTAATTCAATCTAAAACCTTTTTCAAAAACTTAGCCCTTTACCCATTATAAAAACGTTACCCTAAAGTTTACTTGTCGTCGCCCCTGAGTTACGCTTCACCCACTCAACCTTCGTTACGCTACGGAGGTCGCCGGCTCGCTTCGCTCGCCACCTCCCCCCTTCGCCCCACTCGGTCTCGTAGGTTCGCTCCGCTCAGCCATATCCCTACCACCACCGGACAGGTTTCGACGCCTACTATAATATTTGTCCAAACACATTAAGGCTATCTTTAACCGTTACGAAGTTACAGCCCTTTCAATTTTAGGGGAGGTTGGGGAGGGGAGGGTATACAAATTTCAACGCCCCTCAAAAATGAAAAGTAATAAAAAAAACAAAAAGCTGCTACGTGTCCTAGTTTCCGAGATACAGTGGGGGGAGGTTTGAAGGGGGAGAGAGTGGGGAGTTCTGATAAATGATTTTAAGCTACTCTGGGCCTCTTTTTACGAATCTAAAAAAAAAAATGTTCAGAGTCTCTTAACTTCCGAGATCCGCCTGAAAGGGGTGGAGTATGGGACAAGGGGGGCAATTTTGAAAAACTGTTTTTACTTTTTCAAGTGTCCTCTATACGAATTCGTATTAAAACAGAACACTGGTCTCTTAGTTTCCGAGATACGATAGGGAAGGGGGGGGGGGAGGGGGTAAAAAGAAGGGGTTTGGCATTTTTCCCCTACTCGCGAGAGTTACTTGTTTACGAATCTATCAAAATATACCCCCTTACCCCTCCACCATCTGGGAGAACAATTATGTCAGTCAGTGGTAATCGACAAACCGGAAATGGCAAGGCCGCCATCTTGATTTTCCGAAATGTCCCAATTTTTCTAAAGTAACCAGGATACAAGCTACCTGTCAGTAAAAAAACGGTGGCTGTACCTTGACTTTGGTAGAATAAAAGAACTCGCCAAAGTCGGGTCTGACCCGAAAATTCAAGCCCAATGGACTTTTAAGATTTTGAAACCCCTTAAGAACCCCTAATTCAATCTAAAACCTTTTTCAAAAACTTAGCCCTTTATCCACTATAAAAAACGTTACCCTAAAGTTTACTTTTCGTCGTCCATGAGTTACGCTTCACCCACTCAACCTTCGTTACGCTACGGAGGTCGCCGGCTCGTTTCGCTCGCCACCTCCCCCCATCGCCCCACTCGGTCTCGCAGGTTCTCTCCGCTCAGCCATATCCCTACCACCACCGGAAAGGTTTCGACGCCTACTATAATATTTGTTCAAACACGTTATGGCTATCTTTAACCGTTACGAAGTTACAGCCCTTTCAATTTTAGGGGAGGTTGGGGAGGGGAGGGTATACAAATTTCAACGCCCCTCAAAAATAAAAAGTACTGAAAAAATTAAAAAGCTGCTACGTGTCCTAGTTTCCGAGATACGGTGGGGGGAGGTTTGAGGGGGGAGAGGGGGGAGTTCTGAAAAATGATTTTGACCAACTCTGGGGCCCTTTTTACGAATCTAAAAAAAGAAATGTTCAAAGTCTCTTAACTTCCGAGATCCGCCTGAAGGGGATGGAGTAGGGGGCAAGGGGGGCAATTTTTAAAAACGGTTTTTACTTTTCCAAGCGTCCTCTATACGAATCCGTATTAAAACAGAACACTGGTCTCTTTGTTTCCGAGATACTATAGGGAAGGGGGGGAAGGGGGTGAAAAGGAGGGGTCTGGCATTTTTCCCCTATTCGCGAGAGTTACTTGTTTACGAATCTATCAAAATATTCCCCCTTCCCCATCCACCATCTGGGAGAACATTATGTCAGTCAGTGGTAATCGAGAAACCGGAAATGGCTCGGCCGCCATCTTGAATTTCTGAAATGTCAGAATTTTCCTAAAGTAACCAGGATACAAGTTACCTGTCAGTAAAAAAACGGTGGCTGTACCTTGACTTTGGTGGAACAAAAGAACTCGTCAAAGTTGGGTCTTACCCTAAAATTCAAGCCCCAATGGCTCTCAGGGTTGCCAGCTGAAAGTGATGAAAATTATCAAATGTCATTCGGGGGACCCCAATGTTGCCGGCTAGTCAAAGTTACCCATTGAATTGTCGTTATTTCTACTTTTCATGTTTTTGGGGAAAATCGGGAAAAATACCCTAGAAATGGGGAATTTTTTTGCACCAGGCAACACTCCTTGACGAAACACACGACCGGTTCATACAACACAATCCAGTCGGGTGATGCCAGCTGTTCCATTTATCGCGTCGAAAATTGTGATATCTCGTCGTTTTTACAAGATGGCCGCCACACTGTCCGCCATTTTGTTTTTTTGAAAAGTCATAATTTTCCTGAAATCTCAAGGATATAGGCCACCGACCGGTGTACTTGGTGTTGCCAACTTTTGAGTTTGGTAGAACAAGAGAACTCGCCAAAGACGGGTCTGACCCGAAAATTCAAGCCCCAATGGCTCTCGGGGTTGCCAGCTGAAAGTAATGAAAATGGTCAAATGTCATTTGGGGGACCCCAAGGTTGCCGGGTAGTCAAAGTCTCTTTTCGAAATATCGTTATTTCTACTTTTCATGTTTTTGGGGAAAATCGGGAAAAATACCCTAGAAATGGGAAAAAAATTTGCACCAGGCAACACTCCTCGACAAAACACACGACAGGTTCATATAACACAATCCAGTCGGGGGATGCCAGCTGTCCCATTTACCGCGTCGAAAATTGGGATTTTTCGTCGTTTTTAAAAGATGGCCGCCACACTGTCCGCCATCTTGTTTTTTTGAAAAGTCATAATTTTCCTGAAATCTCAAGGATATAGACCACCGACGGGTGTATTTGGTGTTGCCAACTTTTGGGTTTGGTAGAACAAAAGAACTCGCCAAAGTCCAAAAGTCCCAAAAATTAAAATATTCAATGGCTCTCGGGGTTGCCAGTTGAAAGTGATGAAAATGGTCAAATGTCATTTGGGGGACCTCAATGTTGCCGGCTAGTCAAAGTCTCCATTCAAAATGTCGTTATTTCTACTCTTCATGTTTTTGGGGAAAATCGGGAGAAATACCCTAGAAATGGAGAAAATTTTTGCACCAGGCAACACTCCTTGACGAGACACACGACCGGTTCATACAACACAATCCAGTCGGGGGATGCCAGCTGTCCCATTTATCGCGTCGAAAATTGGAATTTTTCGTCGTTTTTACAAGATGGCCGCCACACTGTCCGCCATTTTGTTTTTTTGAAAAATCATAATTTTCCTGAAATCTCAAGGATATAGGCCATCGACCGGTGTACTTGGTGTTGCCAACGTTTGAGTTTGGTAGAACAAAAGAACTCGCCAAAGTCGGGTCTGACCCGAAAATTCAAGCCCCAATGGCTCTCGGGGTTGCCAGCTGAAAGTGATGAAAATGGTCAAATGTCAATTGGGGGACCCCAATGTTGCCGGCTAGTCAAATTGTCTTTTTGAATTGTCGTTATTTCTACTTTTCATGTTTTTGGGGAAAATCGGGAAAAATACCCTAGAAATGGGGAATTTTTTTGCACCAGGCAACACTCCTCAACGAAACACACGACCGGTTCATACAACACAATCCAGTCGGGGGATGCCAACTGTCCCATTTATCGCGTCGAAAATTGGGATTTTTCGTCGTTTTTACAAGATGGCCGCCACACTGTCCGCCATTTTGTTTTTTTGAAAAGTCATAATTTTCCTGAAATCTCAAGGATATAGGCCACCGACCGGTGTACTCGGTGTTGCCAACTTTTTAGTTTGGTAGAACAAAAGAACTCGCCAAAGTCAAAAAGTCCCAAAAATTAAAATATTCAATGGCTCTCGGGGTTGCCAGCTGAAAGTGATGAAAATGGTCAAATGTCATTTGGGGGACCCCAATGTTGCCAGCTAGACAAAGTGTCCATTCAAAATGTCAATATTTCTACTTTTCATGTTTTTGGGGAAAATCGGGAAAAATACCCTATAAATTGTGATTTTTTTGGCACCAGGCAACACTACTTAAGCAAACACACAACCACTCGGTACAACTCGAACCCGTTGGATGTTGCCGACTACCCGAAAAATCGTTTTGAAAAAAGTCGAAAATTCCAACGGTTCACAAAATGGCCGCTACATCGTCCGCCATCTTGGATTTTCAAAATGTCATAATTTTTCTAGATTGCCATGGATATTACCTACAATTCGTCAACGTCGAAATTGGCGACTTTGGAATTCGGTAGAACGAACCAATTCGTCAAAGTCGAGTGAGAAAAGTCGAAAATTTCAAAACGTCCTGGCGCAGCCGCCATCTTGTTTTTTTTTTTTTTTTTACTTTTTTTTAAAATCATTCTAAATCTACTACAGGACCTGCGAGTCGAAACCCGTCCAAGTCTTTTCCCCACCGAAACCGGAAGTGGACCCGGCCGCCATCTTGGATTTGAATCTCCTCTATAATTTTCCTCTACTCACCTGGTGGAGTTACACATAATCGCAAAACATACCCCTGACCCATCTCTCACCCATTCCGAGAAACGACATGTCAATCAGTCAGTGAGTGGCTTTCATGTCAATCAGTGAGTGAGTGGTCTTGTAGTTTTATATAATATATACTAGTATTTGCGTGTTGCGCGAGGTGCAAGCACCTCGCGTGCTTTGTCCTTGGTAGATGTTTCACTTTTAAAACCCATTAGTAAAAATGTCATACATAACCTTATAGTCTTTCACTTTTCAAACTCTAGTGAAATGCCAAATAAAGCCCAAAAGGACCCGAAAGGTTTCCACTTGATTAAGCTTTTAAATGTAGCAAAAGTCCAGAGAAAGCCTAGGAAAACCTATTATTGTTGTTTGAATGAACTCTAAAACTTAAAAATTATGTGAGTATTATGTACTTTAGCACCATCGAAAAACGATACTCATGATGAAAAAAATCGTTAATTTTTGCAGTCACCGTCTTGGATTTTGATTTTAACCTCACTAACGGCTTTAGCATCCCCGAAAACCATGAAAACGACTCCCATGATGAAAAATTAGAAAATAATCGCAGTCACCATTTTGGATTTTGATGTTGACCTCACTATCGGCTTTAGAATCCTCGAAAATCATGAAAACGAATCCCATGACGAAAAATTAGAATTTTTTTGCCGTCGCCATCTTGAATTTTGATTTTAACCTCAATATCAGCTTAAGCATCCCAGAAAACCATGGAAACGACTTCCATGATGAAAACTTATAAATAATCGCAGCCGCCATCTTGGATTTTGATTTTACTCTCACTATCGGCTTTAGCATCCCCGAAAAACATGAAAACGACTCCCATGACGAAAAATTAAAAATAATCGCAGCCGCTATCTTGGATTTTGATTTTGACCTCACTATCGGCTTTAGCATCCTCGAAAACCAAGACATGGCACGGCCGCCATCTTGAATTTCTGAAATGTCACAATTTTCCTAAAGTAACCAGGATACAAGCTACCTGTCAGTATAAAAACGGCGGCTGTATGTTGACTTTGGTAGAATAAAAGAACTCGCCAAAGTCGGGTCGACCCGAAAATTCATGCCCAATGGACTTTTAAGATTTAGAAACCCCTTAAGAACCCCTAATTAATCTAAAACGTTTTTCAAAAACGTAGCTCTTTACCCACTATAAAAACGTTACCCTAAAGTTTACTTGTCGTCGCCCCTGAGTTACGCTTCACCCACTCTACCTTCGTAACGCTACGGAGGTCGCCGGCTCGCTTCGCTCGCCACCTCCCCCCTTCGCCGCACTCGGTCTCGTAGTTTCGCTCCGCCGAGCCATATCCCTACCACCACCGGACAGGTTTCGACGCCTACTATAATATTTGTCCAAACACATTATGGCTATCTTTAACCGTTACGAAGTTACAGCCCTTTCAATTTTAGGGGAGGTTGGGGAGGGTATACAAATTTCAACGCAGCTCAAAAATAAAAAGTATTAAAAAAATCAAAAAGCTGCTACGTGTCCTAGTTTCCGAGATACGGTGGGGGGAGGTTTGAGGGGGGGAGAAGGGGGAGTTCTGAAAAAAGATTTTGACCAACTCTGGGCCCCTTTTTACGAATCTGAAAAAAAAAATGTTCAAAGTCTCTTAACTTCCGAGATCCGCCTGAAGGGGGTGGAGTAGGGGGCAAGGGGGGCAATTTTTAAAAAAGGTTTTTACTTTTCCAAGCGTCCTCTATACGAATCCGTATTATAACAGAACACTGGTCTCTTTGTTTCCGAGATACTATAGGGAAGGGGGGGGAGGGGGTGAAAAGGAGGGGTCTGGCATTTTTCCCCTATTCGCGAGAGTTACTTGTTTACGAATCTATCAAAATATACCCCCTTCCCCATCCACCATCTGGGAGAACATTATGTCAGTCAGTGGTAATCGAGAAACCGGAAATGGCTCGGCCGCCATCTTGAATTTCTGAAATGTCAGTATTTTCCTAAAGTAACCAGGATACAAGTTACCTGTCAGTAAAAAAACGGTGGCTGTACCTTGACTTTGGTAGAACAAAAGAACTCGCCAAAGTTGGGTCTTACCCTAAAATTCAAGCCCCAATGGCTCTCGGGGTTGCCAGTTGAAAGTGATGAAAATGGTCAAATGTCATTTGAGGGACCCCAATGTTGCCGGCTAGTCAAAGTCTCCTTCCGAAATGTCGTTATTTCTACTTTTCATGTTTTTGGGGAAAATCGGGAAAAATACCCTAGAAATGGGGAAATTTTTTGCACCAGGCAACACTCCTTGACGAAGCACACGACCGGTTCATACAACACAATCCAGTCGGGGGATGCCAGCTGTCCCATTTATCGCGTCGAAAATTGGGATTTTTCGTCGTTTTTACAAGATGGCCGCCACACTGTCCGCCATTTTGTTTTTTTGAAAAGTCATAATTTTCCTGAAATCTCAAGGATATAGGCCGCCGACCGGTGTACTTGGTGTTGCCAACTTTTGAGTTTGGTAGAACAAAAGAACTCGCCAAAGTCGGGTCTGACCCGAAAATTCAAGCCCCAATAGCTTTCGGGGTTGCCAGTTGAAAGTGATGAAAATGGTCAAATGTCATTCGGGGGACCCCAATGTTGCCGGCTAGTCAAAGTTTCCTATTGAATTGTCGTTATTTCTACTTTTCATGTTTTTGGGGAAAATCGGGAAAAATACCCTAGAAATGGGATTTTTTTTTGCATCAGGCAACACTCCTCGACGAAACACACGACCGGTTCATACAACACAATCCAGTCGGGGGATGCCAGCTGTCCCATTTATCGCGTCGAAAATTGGGATTTTTCGTCGTTTTTACAAGATGGCCACCACACTGTCCGCCATTTTGTTTTTTTGAAAAGTCATAATTTTCCTGAAATCCCAAGGATATAGGCCACCGACCGGTGTACTCGGTGTTGCCAACTTTTGAGTTTGGTAGAACAAAAGAACTCGCCAAAGTCAAAAAGTCCCAAAAATTAAAATATTCAATGTTTTTTGGGGTGACCAATTAAAACTAACCAAAATGGTCAAATGTCATTTGGGGGACCCCAATGTTGCCGGCTAGTCAAAGTCTCTATTCAAAATGTCATTATTTCTACTTTTCATGTTTTTGGGGAAAATCGGGAAAAATGCCCTAGAAATGGGGAAAAATTTCACAACAGGCAACACTCCTCGATGAAACACACGACCGCTTGGTACAACTTGAACCCGTCGGATGTTGCCGACTACCCGAAAAATCGTTTTGAAAAAAGTCGAAAATTCCAACGGTTCACAAAATGGCCGCTACATCGTCCGCCATCTTGGATTTCCAAAATGTCATAATTTTTCTTGATTGCCATGGATATTACCTACAATTCGTCAACGTCGAAATTGGCGACTTTGGAATTCGGTAGAACGAACCAATTCGTCAAAGTCGAGTGAGAAAAGTCGAAAATTTCAAAACGTCTTGGCGCAGCCGCCATCTTGTTTTTTTTTTTTTTTTTACTTTTTTTTTAAATCGTTCCAAATCTACTACAGGACCTGCGAGTCGAAACCCGTCCAAGTCTTTTCCCCACCGAAACCGGAAATGGACCCGGCCGCCATCTTGGATTTGAATCTCCGCTATAATTTTCCTCTTCTCACTTGGTGTTGTTACACATAATTGTAAAACATACCCCTGACCCATCTCTCACCCATTCCGAGAAACGACATGTCAATCAGTCAGTGAGTGAGTGGTCTTGTAGTTTTATATAATATAAACTAGTATTTGCGTGTTGCGCGAGGTGCAAGCACCTCGCGTGCTTTGTCCTTGGTAGATGTTTCACTTTTAAAACCCATTAGTAAAAATGTCAAACATAACCTTATAGTCTTTTATTTTTCAAACTCTAGTGAAGTGCCAAATAAAGTCCAAAATGACCCAAAAGGTTTCCACTGCCCATAATAAATGTAGTACCTAAAAGCCCAGAGAAAGCCTGTTAATGTTGTTTAAATCAACTCGTATAATTAGCGCCATCTATCGAGGTCTTGGGAACTATTATTTTATTTTGAAAAGCAAATTCGTCATTGTTGTAGTAAATCAATTGGGTAGGCACTAACCTATCTCAAATGCATAGTTCTTACCTATAGTCAGCTAGCAAGACATTTCGAGATTAAAGTAAAGGACAAGGCTCACGGTCCATACAAAATGAACCCACGTCCTACAACAGAGAAATATCACAAAAGAAATATAAAAATTAGTATAACAACCGACTTCAAAAACCCAAAAAAGTAAAAAAAATACTTTAGTTTCAGAAGTCGGTGACTTTTTCTAGTTAGTTTTTTTTTTGTCACCGACTTCTGAAGCTAGTTATTTTTTACTTTTTTGTGTTTTAAGCAAATGTGTAACCTTTACAGACATAAGATTTCAGCAATACCAGTCCATTTGCTATTATGTATTGAGGAGTTCCGTTGCCTATCTCAGAAGTTCTTCATCAGATCTTCACCAAATTGAAATGGATCCACTCCGAGAAAGTACTCTTCCAAAAACTACCCAAATCGCTTCCTCCTTTTTGAAGTCGGTTAAAAAGATGGCATACTTCCAATCGCCGCCATCCTTACAGTCCAACATATAAAAAAATCTAAGAAACTTTGTTCAAGGGCAATTATAGGTACCTACAAGAATAAAAGTACATAAATACGTGACTGTAAGGATGGCGATCAGAAATATGCCATCTTTATACTATTGTTTTATAGATAAGTACCTACTTTTCTTACTGTAGGACGTGGTGAATTTTGAGCCTTGTACTTTAGAACCTGCTACGACTCCATGACGCGCGCTCGCTTCGCTCGCATATTACATAACACTAATATCTTCTGTCCCCGAAGTGCCGGGCCTCCGCCGGCCTCCTTCGTCGGCCTACGGCCCGGTGCCCATGCCGCCCATAAAGTCGTATATACCGTATACGGTGGGTCTGCACCTCCTAGGTACTTGGTTGGCTACAAGCATTGAATTAAATAGTTTAATAAATGACTACATACAGATATGGTATTGGATCCAATATACCAATTGATCGATCTTGGACAGATAGACACAAACGGAACATTGCGTACCTTACCTACTTACACGATCATAGGAGGGGAGAGAAATTGGGTTCAACGGTGCTTCTGGTCTATCCATCTACTATTGCTCGATGTCATAAAAATGATAACCAAACGATTGAAAAATGGTATGCTTGCTATTAACATTATCTTCATAGCTCGTGAGCAACAAGGCCTACTTCGTATCGTAATAATTAACTACTTCAATAGGTAGGTATTCTTACTCAATTTGAAACTCACTTTTGTTTCAACGGAATAGACTCCTCCATTTCCTTCGGTGGATCGTAAGAAACAACTATCAGCATTTATCTGAGTAGGTACATACCTTATTAGGTACACCAATACGCCTGCCAAGCGTGGTAATATGAGGTGAAGGGGTTTATCATGGGGGCCTCATTGAAGGAGGCTTACGTACCTACATAGTGCGGATTTTAAAGGCTGATGATGGTACATAATGATAAATAAGTTTTAGAGGGTCGGTACCACGGATACGGTAGTCGGTAGGTGTCATCACGTTTGGCGAAAGCTAAAAGGACTCTTCAAAATCTTAAAAACAGTTTGCGAACCTCACAGGCCCCGGCCTCGCTCTATATGAGTGTGAATTATATAATGTGTGTAGTACTTACCTACAAAGTAAGTACCTAAGTTAGGGATGATAATGTATAAGTGATTAACATAAGAAATTCGCAGATGTTTGTGTAAAACTTTATTTAATCTTGTGCATTGGGTATGGTAAATAACACATAAGGTTTTTTTAATATAACTTTGTTTGAGAAGCACATTAAATACTTTGAAAATTTTATTTAAAATAATTAGCTAAGGAATCTTATTCAACAATCAAACATTTTGTATCTGTTATTGAGATCTGCAGCATAGGTATTTGTCATTATTATCATACTCATTAATACCTACTTAAAAAATATCTATCACAATTTAGACCTACCTAAATGTATTTAATTCTAAGGCATACATAGTAAAACCTATTATGAATCGAGTGAAAGAAATTATAAGTAGCTACATTTGTACATTAATTTCTTAATTATTGATAAAAAGTAATTTTACTATTTAGACATGTAATACTATTTATTACATGGTTGTTGTGCCAAATTGTAAGGCAGGCTGCCTTTAACAATATGTCCAAAATAGGTGTTGATTAATATTGAGCTGTGTTTTGTTTTGCTGTAATGCCGGCTGACTGCTCTGCCAGCTACATCGGCTGCTGACTCTGGACTGCATTGTCTGGAAAAAACACCAGATAATTTGAGTACATTATTTATATTTCACTGGGTACATTGAACTTGTCAAATGATCACTTTGGAAATGTCTATCCTGTTTTGAAATAATTTGTCAACTATCTCAAACCCATGACAGTTCACTTCAGTTTTGTATGGTGTTTTTAGTGAGTGGATTTGTAATGGAATACGCTTTCTATCGCTGATTGAGTAAAAGATCAATTATGTTAGTATAGTAGGTACTAACTATTGTGTTAGTTCTGTTAGCTGGAAAAGCTTTGATGTTACCAGTGAAACCTGTAAACTGTATGGTGGGAAAAACTCATTGTTTGTCAATGTTACAGGTGGTGCAATATTATAACAGTGTAACAGAAAGTGGTTTAGCCCTCTGCAAACTGCACACCGAAAGTGAAATTTGCATTTCCCTTATGTGTATGTACCCCTCAACATATTATATGATGAACTTCATGCATTCAACCGTTGGTTAGTAGCATTTGAAAAGTTTTGCAAGTGTACAATTTGTGGCTATACTTACAGCTCTAGCTGTATGATGGCTGGTCTGCCGTCTCCTGAAGTTGTGATGAGCGCAGTTACCCTTGTAGCTGGCTGTGGTGGCTCAGCATTCTCCAATGCTGGTGCTCGCCGCTCCAAATACTCCTCCAGGCTCAGTGGTCCATTTATATCTCTATCAAGCTGGTTGGCCTTTGATGTGTACGCATCTAATTTGCAGGACAGAAAACAATAATAGAGTAACATCAACAACAATAGAGGTTCATGACTTCTTAACACAGACAATCAGCAACCACTGACCCAATATTTTTAAACTACTGGCTGTGTATGTTTTATATAACTACTTAGGTAGGTACCTACTTACTATTATTATTATTACTTTTATCAATCATGCAAAATCCTTATAGCCTTATCATAGCTGGCTTCTGTGATGGGCAGGTTTTTGATCAAAGCATAGGGTTTGTTTCTATTGAAGGTAATAGAATTTTTGTACTATATTCATCTGTGTCTATCATTGATTTATGAATGGAATATAAGTAAGTATTCTGTAAATTTACCTTTTAATTATTTATTTTCTATGGGCGGGAACTTTGTTTTGGCTGTTTTCTGGCAAGTTGGCTGTCTTTGCAATCGTTGCGGGACTTGTGAGCTTTAAACTAAAATCAAATTTCGCTAGGACCTTGAAGTATGTTTCCTCTACCGTCTCTACTTCCTTTGCAGCTGCCGAGTCCAGGGAAGTTATTTCTTTGTTGTAATCCTCATCATACACACTTGCTTTCGTACACAAACGCCTCAGAGCGTTGACACGACGATGAAGCAAGATGACAATGATGGTGTGTTTACTCGCGCGACGTGCAGCCCGGCACCGCATGTAGCCTGCCTCGTAGGTCGTGGCCGACTGGCAGCTGGTCTTGGGACGCAGGGCAGGTATGATTGGTGGCGCCCACGCGCGCTCTCGTTCGCACTCGCACGCACCCAGCCAGGATCGGTGAAACAGCGCCAACGTGCTGATAAATATTTGCAGCGGATTAGGTAGGTAGGTATGCCTACAACACTTCTAGAATTATTGAAAACAACTACAGCTAACCACTCGTTATTAGGTAGTTAAAGAGTTCTAAAACCACTTTCCGCGCTACCAGAAGATATGGTTCCTGTTGCGTTTTATTTCAAGGTATCCCCTACAGGCGTATCCTATTAGAGGCCTAAACCACTCGATTTACATAATACTAAATCATAACTAAACTACCTACATCTATATTAAATAATGTATATCCAAAACTACAGCAAACTACAAACCTTTTTCCACACCACCTGGAGAGGTAAGGTTTCAGGCGCGTTTTTTTTATGTGGTATCCCCCCGAAGAGGCCTAATCCACCTAAACTACGTCTACGTACCTACATATACATGATTATACCTACTTACTACACTTTTCTAAAATCAAAGTAGCCTAATAATACGTATACATGATTATACTAAACTTTTCTAAAATCAAAGTAGCCTAATTACATTAAAATATATTTACTTAATATTAATAAATAAACTGAATTAAATATATATTATGTTAGTGTGGGTGTGTTAGATTTTAATAACAAATAATATATTTCCACTTAAACATAACTCTCTCTAATCATCTTATTTTCATTCATTTTCGTTCACGCAGTAGGTAGGTATACTTACATATATTATTACTATTAGGTAAGATAACAAATTATTGTAAATATTGTTACATAGAAAATAATTACGAGCTTGATCATAATAATAAATCGAAAATAAAAGAAATAATAGTAATACCTAAAAATAAATAATCTGTGTGTCAGTGTCATTGATAAGTGTGATATAGTATGTTACATGAAAAAAGTTATACAATTACATTCAAATATATTCTTAAACTATTACTTACAAGTCCACAAATTTCACAACGTACTTCTACAAAGTTCTCTTATCATTCTTCTTTTCACATATACTTCCCCTTGACTTCATTCATAACCCTTTTAATCAACATTTTACACACTAATTGCTAGCAATTTCACATATACACACATACATACTTCCTCTTGACTTCATTCATAACTCTTTTAATCAACATTTTACACACTAATTGATAGCAATTTCACATATACACACATACATACTTCCTCTTGACTTCATTCATAACTCTTTCAATCAACATTTTACATACCAATTGCTAGCAATAGACATAATACGGACTAAGTGCGTGCAAAGTGAATGTGTACATGAAAAATAAATAAATATAAATCTATGATTATAACAAATTGTCATTGATAATCATGGCAAACAAACACTCCAACCTAAACTATCCTTCTTAATTATAAATAAATAAAACGGAACGTGAGGTAGTTTAAGATGAATACGTAACAATGCGCGATCGTTATTGAACCATGTTACTGGTCAGTAGAAAATCTGACCGACTGTAGAAAGGGAACGGTTGGTTGCCCGATCAACTGTCCGATCTGTAAGTAGTTGGGCTTTGGATTCTGATCAGAGTCGGCTTACTGCCGAGAACATGCTCTGGTTGGTGATGAAGCCAATAGAACCGAGTGATTGCGAATTCGTCGTTGAGGTGAGTTGCCCCACCGATGCTGGAGCTCAGTAAAGTGTGGTCGGTGTCGTCTAATTGCTGGGATGTCTTGCGTTCTCTGTGGCGCAAAAGTCAGGATTGGAGTCGATGTCAAGTTGTGGATGCTATCTGACTTGCGGTGGTGGATCGGTAGGGAGGGGATGGTATGTTCGTTAATATGGGTAAATGTTGTTGTTTTATCAGCAATGAGTCGTAGTGTGCAAAGGTGTAGGTAGAGTCATTGTACTGGTTGAATGAGTTCTATGGCATGGAATTATTTATTTATTAAAACTTTATGCAAATAATGTACAAAGGCGGACTTAATGCCTTGGGCATTTTCTACCAGTCTACCTTTGGGTGATGCAGAGACAAAACAGTAGGTGCAATAGTACAGAAAATTGCGAAGACGAAATATAATAATAAATACATATATACATACATACAAACAAAATATACAAAGTAAAGAAAGATAAAGTTAAAAAAACATGGAGAAAAACAACAAATGAATGTAAGTGTTATGTACTATGTAATGTACTTATGTAAGTGTTCGCGAGCTTTTACCATAAATCTGAACCGTCTGGTTATGTAAGTTCGATATGAGTTATGATATGACACATATGGCAGATAAATATCTTGGTTACTTTTTACTAAAAAGTAAAAAATAAAACGCCGTGGACTGCCATGTAACTGTAAAGTAAAAAATAAAGAACCCGGGACCGCTGCAGTATGCGAGAGTGTGAATGCGAATGGCAGTTACCCAATTTCTTAGTTACTTTTTACTAAAAAGTAAAAAATAAAAAGCCGTGGATTGCCATGTAACTGTATTGTAAGAAAAAAAAAGCCGGGGACTATTGAAGTACACGAGAGTGTGAATGGGAATGGCAGATACCTAATGTCTTAGTTACTTTTTACTAAAAAGTAAAAAATAAAAAGCCGTGGACTGCCATGTAACTGTAATATAAAAAAAAGCCGGGGACTATTGAAATACACGAGAGTGTAAATGGGAATGGCAGATACCTAATGTCTTAGTTACTTTTTACTAAAAAGTAAAAAATAAAAAGCCGTGGACTGCCATGTAACTGTAATGTAAAAAAAAAAGCCGGGGACTATTGAAGTACACGGGAGTGTGAATGGGAATGGCAGATACCTAATGTCTTAGTTACTTTTTACTAAAAAGTAAAAAATAAAAAGCCGTGGACTGCCATGTAACTGTAATATAAAAAAAAAGCCGGGGACTGCTGTAGAACGCGAGAGTGTGAATTGGAATGGCAGATACCTAATGTCTTAGTTACTTTTTACTAAAAAGTAAAAAATAAAAAGCCGTGGACTGCCATGTAACTGTTAAGTAAAAAATAAAGAGCCGGGGACTGCTGTAGAACGCGAGAGTGTGAATTGGAATGGCAGAAACCAAAATATGTCTTAGTTACTTTTTACTAAAAAGTAAAAAATAAAAAGCCGTGGACTGCCATGTAACTGTATTGTAAGAAAAAAAAAAGCCGGGGACTATTGAAGTACACGAGAGTGTGAATGGGAATAGCAGATACCTAATGTCTTAGTTACTTTTTACTAAAAAGTAAAAAATAAAAAGCCGTGGACTGCCATGTAACTGTAATGTAAAAAAAAAAAGCCGGGGACTATTGAAGTACACGAGAGTGTGAATGGGAATGGCAGATACCTAATGTCTTAGTTACTTTTTACTAAAAAGTAAAAAATAAAAAGCCGTGGACTGCCATGTAACTGTAATATAAAAAAAAAGCCGGGGACTGCTGTAGAACGCGAGAGTGTGAATTGGAATGGCAGATACCTAATGTCTTAGTTACTTTTTACTAAAAAGTAAAAAATAAAAAGCCGTGGACTGCCATGTAACTGTTAAGTAAAAAATAAAGAGCCGGGGACTGCTGTAGAACGCGAGAGTGTGAATTGGAATGGCAGAAACCAAAATATGTCTTAGTTACTTTTTACTAAAAAGTAAAAAATAAAAAGCCGTGGACTGCTGTGTAACTGGAAAGTAAAAAAAATAAAGAGCCGGGGACTGCTGTAGAACGCGAGAGTGTGAATGGGAATGGCAGATATCAAATGTCTTAGTTACTTTTACCAGATAAAGAGACATAGACTGCTTCGG
This sequence comes from Eugnorisma glareosa, assembly GCA_947578425.1. Taxonomy (NCBI): domain Eukaryota; kingdom Metazoa; phylum Arthropoda; class Insecta; order Lepidoptera; family Noctuidae; genus Eugnorisma; species Eugnorisma glareosa. The sequence continues at coordinate 31,893,645 of OX387957.1, forward strand.
CGCGTAAGAATTAAAAAACCGAATGTCTCGGTTACTATTAACATAATGAAAAAACAAAAGTGATATTACATTGCAATAAAATAGGTGTTAACTGTGTGTGTTAAATAACAAGCGTTAATTGTAACACAAAACGGACATTACGGCTATTGTAATGGAAGCTAATACTGGTAAGGTACCAAGGTAAACTGTTAATCAGCTGCTATATAGTAGGTACTTGTGTGTTACTTGGGCGGGGGTGCTTGTAGATGTTAGTGTTTGTTATTACATTCTGATTCGTTTAATAAAGTTGTAATAAAATAGAAAATTATTTTGTCATATTGGTATGAATCAAAATGTAACTGTTTTCAGTACCATGCGAGGACAAGTGCTGCAATATGTAATTCTTTTTCTTTTTATAAGTAAGTTCTCTAATAGTATAAGTTTTGTAGGTTCCGTTCCAAGATATAGGTAAATTTAAAAAACATGACCTGTCTCAATTCAAAAGGCATTTTCTCTTTGACTCGGCTTGGAAACTTTTCTTTAAATCTGAATCTGATTTACATTATGCTTTCTATTTCTTGACTACATAATTATCTACAATTTAACATGTATTATAGTTCAAATTTTTAAATAGCAATATCTTATTCATATAGATTATAATAACTAAGAATAGTGTTTTTTACACACATGCCTTTTTTTTTGCATGTAATTTTGTTTTGTTTTTATACATGCTCTTTTTTTTGCATGCTATTTTTTTGTTTTTGTACATGACCTTTTTTTTTTTGCATGTTTTTTATATATTTTTTAGTTTGTTTTACTTTTTTTTGCATTATATATATATTTTTAATAATAAAAATATTAAAAAATACAATTCATGAATAAAAAAACCTATCAAGTACTCACTCTCCGGAGGAAATAAAGGAAGAGGATTAGAATGTAGTACTTGGGCGACACTGCAGGCGACGACTGACGACGAGAAGATCAATTCCGCAGTTTTTTTTTCCGGGTTCTATCTACAATCAGTCCTCGGACTATGAGCGGATGAGTTCCGTGTTGCTTGTAGTGTAGAGTGTGGCTTCCAATGGTGCCATCTACTCGCAGGTGTTACGGCTTTACAGCCAGTCTTCTAGTGCCATGATACTGTGGCGCTTCAAGCGGAGTACGTAGTCTCGTTATGTCAACTGACGAGCCAGCTCATTTGGATGAATGGCTAGTCGTGCTTTATATTTCCCTGCTACATTCCGAATCTCCTCATTAACTGTGGGAATGGCTAGTTGTTGGTGGATTTCAGCGTTTGTAATAAACCATTAGAAATTGGCTATTGTGCGTAGTATTTTGTTTTGTTGACGCTGCAAGATGACTGTATTGGAGTTGCTTGCGCTTCCCCAGACCTAGTATCACATACATCCAAATGGCCTTCAGTACTACTATGTATATTAAAAGCTTGTTGTCTAGTGATAGTCTGTAGTTGCGGCCCAGTAACCAGTGAAGAATTTTTAATCTGTATGAGAGGTCATCTTTTTGGCTTTGAATTGTTGTTGCCAGGTCAATTGGCGGTCCAAATGCATTTAACACAACTTTTATGTGGTAGGTTGGTATCTCCGAGTTTAATCGGTAGGCAGTCCTCTTTTAACGGTATTTCAAACTACAAGATTAATAGCATGCTTGAAATTAAATGAAAGTAAAAAACTGAGATTATACAAAAAAAAAATTGGCTAAGAATAAATATTAGTTAAGTCAACAAAGTTAGACATTGTATTTAAAATTTCCTATGAAGCAGAGACAGTTACTGAAAACTACGGTATTAATTAACAGATTCAACGTAATGTACTTTGAAACAAACTAAGATAATTATGATAAAAATTCATTATCATCTTTGTTCTTCATTTACACTAAAATTTAAAAGCTAATAGTTGGGGTTAAAACTGGAGTTAGTTAGAGTGAAAGTTTAAATGAGAGTCTAATGAAAGTTGTTGGGCTTCTTTCATGCGCAGCTTAAGAGTGAAAATAAAAGTGGCAGTTAGAGTAACAGTAAGAGACAGAGCGAAAAGATTGAGTGCGCCTTTTTAGGCTCTTTTCATGCACGCGGTAAGAGAGAAAATAGTGAGAGGTAAAGTAATAGTAAAAGTAAAAGACAGAGAAAGTCACTCTGACTGCCATTTTGATACACTCTCTTTCTAATTTTCACCCGTTTTTTTCAAATTCAACCTTTTTGTTAACATGAACCTTTAAGCAAATCATATTTTGTCCGTCTCTTCGAATTGAAATAATTTCATAAAAATCTTTAATCAATTAATCAAAATTTGTCTTTTAATAAATACTCAAAACATAAATAATTAAACAAAAAATTTAGAGTGTAGTTATTCTAAAAAGATTTTAAACTGAGACGATTCACTATCATAATGACGAATACATCACAAGAAACTGATTTTAAAATAACCTTGTTCAAAGAAAAAGAATTGCATATTGATGAAAATACTTTTCGCATGGTAATTAAAACAAACAAACACGTCATAGGTACCAAGTAGTACATACATCGCATTTCATTTACATCCCATCATCTTCATGGGATATAAATAAAGATGTTGGAAAATAACCTATTGAATGAATGAAACAGTGACTTTACCTACACCTTTTCACACTACGACTCATTACTGATAGTGATAACAACTTTTGTGTTTCTGTCAACGGACATAACATCCGTCCCTACCGATCCACCACCACAAATCAGATAGCATTTTAATTTTTACTTTTTAGTAAAAAGTAACTAAGACATTTATCTGCCATATAACTCATATCATAACTCATAACCGACTAACATAACCAGTCGATTCACATTTAAGGTGAACACTTACATAAGAAGTTGGCAGACTCGTCACACAATTAATTTGTTTTTTTTCTCCATCTATGTTTTTTTATCCATAACTTTCTTTACTTTGTATATTTTGTTTGTATGTATGTATACAAAGTTGTTAGGACAGAGGGGTTTTCCTTTGAACTGCCTATACTATGTACCATTTTCAAGCTCTGTACCAAACATCAATTAAATAGGAGCAGTAGTTTAGTCGCAAATGATTTTTTAAGTTTTTGCCCCGTTTGAACACAATGTATCTATCGTATCAACTGATTATGTCGCCGCCGCCCGCGCCAACGCCGGCCGCCCGTTTTGACACGAGATAACACACGCCGCTCCGCGTTCAGGCGCGCGCGACTTTGCCGCTTTGTTACCTAGGTGTCTAAGCTCAGTGAAATTTATTTACAAAGGATGGTTGCGTTTTACTCTGATTACAAATCAGAGTAAAACGCAACCATCCTTTGTAATTCTATTTAGTTTGGTTGAAAAAAAAAATATCATTTTTGGTGCTTTTTATTTTTATACCGTATCGAATTAACACTAAACACGTATGGTATAAATAGTGTAATTTAATGCCCATATTTCGTCTTTGCAATTTTATGTACTATTGCACCTACTGTTTTGTCTCTGCATCACCCTAAGGTAGACTGGTAGAAAATGCCCAAGGCATTAAGTCCGCCTTTCTATATTATGTGTATAAATAAAGTTTTAATTAATAAATAACTCCATGCCATATAACTCATTCAACCAATACAATGACTCCACCTACACCTTTGCACACTACGACTCATTACTGATAGTGATAAAACAACAACATTTACCCATATTAACGGACATACCATCCCCTCCCTACCGATCCACCACCGCAAGTCAGATAGCATCCACAACTTGACATCGACTCCCATCCTGACTTTCGCGCCACAGACAACGCAAGACATCTCAGCAATCAGCCGACACCGACCACACTTTACTAAACCCCCAGCATCGGTACGACAACTCCCCTCAGCGACGAATTCGCAATCCCTCGGTTCTATCGACTTCATCACCAACCAGAGCATGTTCTCGGCAGTAAGCCGAATCTGATCAGAATCCAATGCCCAACTACTTACAGATCGGACAGTTAACCCGGCAATTATCCGCTTCCGATCTACAATCGGAAAGATTCCCACAGACCAGCATGGTTCAACCGATTTCACACTGAGACGCATATCACCAAAAACTAACCTCTTTGATCCGTTAATTTATTTATAATTATAAACAGCTTAGACCAGAGTTATTATTCGACATGACGCTCAATGTATATTCGCTACAAACACAGGTTATAAAATATTTATTAGTGTAATGTAAATAATATATATACCAATATAATGTGATATTACATTAATATAAAAAAGCAAAAACAAATTAAATAAAAAACGCTCATTGAATAGCAATGTCAACATGATTTAATGATTATTAACTTAGAGAGGCCGCCCCACCCAAATAGGGGTGATTTAAAAAAATTACAACAATAATTGCGGAATAACGACATTATTTACAAGCGGTTTATTATTGACTACACGATTTTTATTGAGCAATAGCTTTAAATCCCGTCGGTTACGAACCCTACCTATCGCGACGTACAACTGTCCGTGGCTAAAGACATCGGATCTTAAATCTATCCCCACTTTTGAAATTGTTTGGCCCTGACTTTTGTGTATTGTCATCGCGTAACAAATTTGTAAAGGAAATTGCCGACGGATCATTTCTATGGGGCTATTTGAATCGATCGGTGCTTTAAAAGTTATGCGCGGAATGAAGTAATCTTCATTATCGTCCGGTTTTCGTACCCTAATCAGACGCGGCGAATGACCTACTACTATAACTTTAGTGCCGTTTACTAAGCGATCCGAGAAACTAAGGTTTCGCATAATCATGCAAACGCATCCTACCTTTAGTTGTAAATCATGCTCGGGGACGCCTTTCGGTTGCATTCTATTAAGAGTGTCCGATCCTAAGAATAATTCGTCCGCGTCATCGGTTGCCGTTTGATCTACCGAATAGAAATGTATTAATTCACCGGGTACGCGATCTAAAATGTTTGCATTTATTTCCTTTACGTTCATATTATAGTTGCACAAAATTGCTCTGTGGCAGCAAACGTCTGGTTCGTCTAAAACGTCTGAAAAAACAAAGTCTATTAAATCATCGAGATCTGTGACAAATTCAATGGGCGACACGTCGATTAGGTTTTGTGTGACTCTACCGGTTTGGACTGGAACTGAGACTATTGAATTAGAGCCGATGTTCAATAGCTGTTCCGAGAATTCTTCGTCTTCCCTAGATCTTTGCGCGGTTGATAATTTAAAGATTTTAATCTGTTGCCAAATCCAAGACGTTTTCACAGAGCAATTGACTACGTCGGCATTATTTCGCGCGTTCGGTACCACCGGTGGAATTTGACGGAAATCTCCTGCAAAAATGACTATTTTACCGCCGAAAAGTTCATCAGTTTGCATCAAATCGCGTAACGAACGGTCGAGCAAGTGAATTAGATATTTATGAGCCATCGGGGCTTCGTCATAAATGATAACCGAAGCGTGGCGTATCAACTCTGCGCGTTGGGAACCGTTCGTTATATTCCAATACCCGTGATCGTCCACAAGATCTAACGGAAATTTAAACATACTGTGAGCCGTAGTACCGCCTTCGTAATTCTGAGCCGCGATGCCAGATGTTGCCGTACACAAAACTACATTATTACGCGAGCCACGGACATGTGCTGCGACCACGTTGAGTAAAAGCGTTTTTCCCGTACCGGCAGGGCCATCTATGAAAATGGAACTGTTGTTTGCACGTTTAAAGACCGGGTCTTCTACAAGTTTGTCGACAAACTCGAACACTGCGCGCTGATCGGAAGATAAGCGAGGCTGCCATGTTTCGACGTACGCATTTAACCTGCCCGCACTGAATTCGATCTGCTCTCGACCCAACTCGGTGGTATCGTCGCGGATATTGGGCAGCCCCTGCTCTACAAGACTGGTCCCGTGTTTACGCAAAAGTCTGTCGATTTGGATGAGACTCATTTTATAGGCCCTGTCGGTATCATTTGGCATACGTTCGAGGTAATCTTCGCTTATTTGGTTTTTGAATTTATCCCACAATAAGCCGACTGGAGCGCCGTTTACGGCCAAGAGGACGAAAAATCTACGAAGTCGCGGTCCCGTTAGAAAATTCGCGGCTTCCTCGAGAGCTCTCTCGTATTCAATTTCGTCATTCGCGATGCCTACATTTCGAGCGACTTCCTGAAACGTTCGACAATCCAATCCTCCGACTTTCAAAAGATCACTATAGCCGCGGCACGGATATAAAGCCAATAGCATTCGTAAATAAAATTGTTCACCCCTATTTGGCGCTATCCAAAAAAGACGCGCTACATTGACTCCCCGCTGCCTTTTTGTGACGAATTTGTTTTTTAATTGGTGGACTTCCACATTTTTTGTAGTTGGACGTTTTGAATGTACAATATATTTTTCGTAAAAGTCCAAGTACGTCAGGTTTTCGAACTCGTCTCCGGCCGGCCGGTTAAAATAATCTAAAAGAGCTGAACTACCGCTCTGAGCGGCGTCAGCTACCGAATCTTGCCTAAAGAACACGCTTTGGTAGTTTTCGAGGTGGACTGGCAGTTGTTGGACAGCGGGTTCGCGCATCGTCAAATCGTACTCAAAAACTCGCCACGCGGCATCGCAAGCACCTATGTATCGCTTCGTAACGTACTGCTCTACTTCGTTGTTCCTATCTTCCTCGGCAACTATCGTGACACGCGCCTCGTCTTTACCTTTGGTCATGTATTTGAATAGGTACTTGACGATTTTTCGAGCCGAGGAAGCTTCTAAATTTGCATGACAATCGTACTTCAAGAGGATGGCGGCGTTGTAAGGAACTACCCACAGATCGTTGACAGTAACTTCGCGGTTTCTGAATTTAATTATTGCCTCGTTGTTACTGCTTCTGCGGAGGTGGATGAACCCCTTGTCGTCATGGTGCGTTACTTCGGTTTCGCGTTTTGGAAAGTACTTGGAGCACTTCTCCTTAGTACTATCCCAACATGGAAGGTCGGTCCTGTGAGGCGGCCCACAGGGACCGTGTATCATATGATTTATGACCATTTGGCGCAACTTGCCTTCGGCTTCGGTTGCGTTCGGGATATCGGCCCTGACAAATTTGTCTATGTCTGAATTCTGTACGGGTCCCCCACCTTCCACGCGGAAACAAATATGGGCGTGGGGTAAGCCTCGTTTTTGAAATTCGATCACATAAATTATATACACGTGCTTACCGAACCATGCGCCCGATCGCAGGTCTTTCAGCACTTGTGCTAATTTTAAGTTAAACACCCGTGCGCATAGACTCGCATGTGGCTTTTGCCCCGGTAATAAGGATTGTTGAATTTCCATCCATTTTGGATTACATGTGATCGTTAGGAAAAATGATGGTGTACCTAGTCTATTAACTAACGCGATCGCATCCATGTATTTCGTTTTCATGTAACGCGGCCCCCCCGTAAACGTGTTTGGTAAGTAAATGCGACCTGGAACGACTCCACCCTCTCCTTGTACAGTTTCGTCTGTGCTTATTTGGCGCGCCGATTCGACATTGTCTTGCAGCTCATGCAGAGGTGCCAATCTCATCGAAGATTGATTCTGCATGTTACTGACGTAGCGCAATCGTTCTTCCTCGATACGACAATACATATCCACTAACCATTCCTCTGACAGTTTACCGAAATCGTGAAAGCGCGGCTCTGACAACAGCAAACAGCGAACGTATTTGTTTTGAGTCAATTTCGCGTTTTTGTTGTCAACTTTGTTTATGTACCACCCCGCGGTGGCGTGCGGGTACAATAGCGGGTATTGAAACGTTTCATACAACGGATGAAAGACGTCGACCGTGTGCGGTTTATTCGCGCCCGTTTTCCAAATGGCAATACACCGTGGGAGAAACCGTTCCCTTTCCGTGCTAATGATCGCGGCAATCTCGTTTCCTAATGGCATATCACCGAGAATATTACCGTGAGTGTGACGCGTTGTACGTTCGAACCTTAAATGCGCCTCTTGAGATGTTTCGTTATGCAACCTTTTGAAACAGTCAATCAAGGGATTGACTTCGTGCAAAAAATGATTGATTTCCGTGACGATTTGACGATCTAACCGCAGACCTGCCGCGAGTCTCTGGCGTTCTTCGTTGTCCTCTATATAAAGACCGATAGGATTAGTGGTGTCCGTGTAACCCAAATCAAAAACGCGGTGGTATATTCTACCTTGAATTTTGATAAACGCCAGACCGGTATTGGGATGTTGGAAACCGTGAGAGACTCCTAACGCGCTGAAGGCAAACAAGTTGTTGTACGCGCGAGGACACTTGTTGAAAGAGTCACTGTTATAAAAACTTTCCGTCAACGGGGGAAAGTTTTGAACGTTGTAAGACCCGCTGCCACAACACCACTGGGTTCGCGATTTTTCTTCGAAAAACAGACACGTACCACAATGCAAACATTTAAAAACGTCATCGGCTTTTAACGACGGTTTGCGCAAACCATACAAACGTACCGCATTTAATTCGTCCCCACTTTTAACCGCAATTAAATTTTTTGAATTTCGCAAAGATGGGTCGATATTTCGAACAGCTCGATGACGTTCAGCGGCAAGTCTATTGACATCCGGGTTAGTTTGCGCGTATCTGGCGACCGATTGTCGGTGTATTTCTGGATGAAGAGCACTATAACGCTCAACGGCTTGTCTGTGCACTTCTGGATGTGTTTTATTGTATTGTTCGACCGCTTTTTGATGTGAATTATCATTTGCCCTGATTTGTTTTTTAGGTCGTCCAACCGATTTTTTTTGTAACCCCGGATTTGCAGCGATTTTCTCTAAGACAACCACCGGCCTTTTCGCGTTTAATTTTGGGTCGCTTTCAATTATTTTTCTTTTCAATGTCGAATTTAGCGGCATTTTTTCTATAACGACAACCGGTTTTAACGTGGAGAATTTGGGGTCATTTTGGGCTACGCTGGGAACCGACACAATAACAAATGGGGGAATTTGTTGGTTTTCGATATTGAGTACCGTAAGTCGATGTATGCTGTACTCGCCTTGATCGAATTGAGCGCTTACAAACAAAAGTTGTGCTAAAGCATTTATATCGAGACATTGAAATAAACGTGCTACATTTATATTCGGATTGTGGTGGTTGTTTTTGCCGGAGGCGTCAACAGCATGACTGTTAAATAGGAAATACCTATTATTGCTCTTCCAAAAGGACACGGTGGAATTTTGACCAGTGAACAGGAAGTTCATGGTATTTTCGACGTATTCCGGATTAAAACACGTTAACAAATTAGTTTTTAGATTTTCGACGGCATCAAAAAAATTTTGTTGATTTGATGGATAAAGTCCATTTGTTACCCACGTTATATTTATATTTGCCGAATAATTTTGAATTTCAACATGGGGAGGCAACTCGTCGGGGTCCAAAAAAACCTCTCCCGTCGGACGTGGGGTATTGCAATATAGAATATCGCCACATGGGAGGATAATGTCATCAATATCAGACGTTGTGAATGTCTCGCGGTTCTTTACACATGAATAAGTGGATGCAATACACGACATTGCGACGCACTGGACGCCCTTACCCTTGAACCTTATTCCACCTTGATGAGTTGTCCCTGCTGCAATGCACTTCACTCCCGACGCTCCATCGGCAACATCCGCTGAGGGTGGAATGAGATTCGCACTTACCTGACCCGATGTGGAGGCGCTGCTAGTGCGTTGACCCCGACGTACCTTCTTCGGACGACCGACGTTGCGAAGCATGACGATAATAACGAAATTTCTGTAGATATAATTAGTTAATTAAAATACGTTTACAAAATTTCATGTTTGTGCTGTTGACGATTGAAGAGTTTCATTAACTGGACGCAACTCCGGATGTACATTCAAATTATGCTCGTCATATTAAAAAATAAACTATAATCCGACTATAAAAAAAAATCATGTTCTAAAAGAGAATAAAAGGAACTTTATTTATGAAGGTTTTAACTATTTACGGGGGTAACATGAAATTTTTATTAGCTACATATTATATACATTTATAAATTAAAATAACCTAAAGTGCCTAACTTAAAATAAACTTAACAAATGGCGAAAAGTAAATTGGTTTGGTTTAGGCGTAATTTTAGAAATTAGTCCCAATTATCGAGAGAGCGAGCAAACCCGCACGCAAAAGCTAACAATATGAAATACGCTAGTTAAGCTCTTTCATTTGTTACCCAACACAGCAACATATTTTTGTTAACCAGCGAACAATCAAGACTCTTCTATCAACACCTCATTTGTTAAATTCCGAAGTTATAAAGTTCTCCTAAATTAAATTAAAGTTGTTGTTAAACGGCTGTCAGCCTCTTAAATGATGTTGCCTCAGAAACTTCAGTAAGTACCAGAGTTATTTGATAGCTCATGTGTGCCTGCTAAAAATATTGGGATTACGAACTAAACAATAATGTTTATCAGGATAAGACATACCTAAGGCATACATACATAAGGCATTCTAAATGGGTGTTATTTAAATGGTTAGCATTGTATTCGTATTTTTGTGAGCAAAAAACTATAATCTGTGAGCAGAAATAGCTAATTGAACAGCAACTCATGGCCAGCAAACATTCCAAAATCAATCATCAATTTATGTAATTCTGGATGGCTGTAATTATTTTTGTACAGCATATTAATTATTGCTGCAATGAGCTGCTCCTGTTTAATAAAATTTTGGTAGGCACTCAGAGGGTAAGCAAAAAAATTCATTTTGAGCTCCATATAAAAGTACCAAAAATACTTTACTTTACCGCACGCAAAATACGCGCTTAGACGTGGAGTTGCGGACACCAGCCCGTTATACAATACAATACTTTAATTGACTAAAAATAGAAATAACGCTGAACAGAATATGGTCGGATCGGGCGTAAATAAAAAAAAAAGCTGCCGCCCTATCTCCCGTCAGCCATGTCGTCGGAGCCTTCGGCCTACGCTCCTCATGTCCCAAAATCGGACTTTTGGGTCCAATTAGTTATTTTGCTCACCATGTTTTAAATATGCATACCAATCAAATACACTGCTTAGAGACATGTTTTCTCTGCTGATCAGTCATGAAATCTTGCTGATCAAATAGTTATTTTGCGGACTGAATGTATAATATGCAAAGTCATGTTATTGTAAGCTGCCTATTTATGATTTAATTTTTGACATTATCAAAATTATTTGCGGAACAAGGATTGCTGGCTGGTTTTTTTAATTTTGTGGCTCACCATTTTATAATTGCTAAACATTTAATTTACTTCTATTCTAAATTAGTCAACTTATAACAAACAGAAATGATTTTTTAAATCAATCTAGTGATTTTGATGATATTTCCATCACCAGCTATATTTCAGTACATCGCCCTGCCTAGAATGCAAGTGATGACGTTAAAGCAATAGCAGGCGGCTTCAAGTTTTCAAATTATAAAATGGAAATGGAAAGTTTTTTAAGAAATCATGATAATTTATTCACAGACATTTTAGTTTTAATTTATCTATAAATATTCAAATCTATTAATCTATCAAAGTATGTAAAAAAAAAGCCTCATTGTTCTCTAACAACAATAAATGTAAAAAAAAAACTCTGGCAACAGAAAGGAAATACGCTAAGGAGGTGGACCATACGTATGCTTGAAATGGTTGAATTCTAAATTTCATAGTGATGGCGCCATTTTAGATACAATTTAGTGAAAACTGATGAAAACATATTTGAAGTCCAGGACAAAAGGTTTTTAGCAAGAACCATCAAATCAGTTAGGTTGACTTTGTTTTGCAATTGATTTTTTCAGTTCCTCTAATTAGAATTTTTGCTTTTTCCAACAATATTTTGTTTCTCTCTTCCTCTGCTAAAGCAGATTTTTTTTTTTTTGTTCAACTTCCAACTGTAAAATAAAATGTATACATATTATGCAATAAACATAATAATAACCCATTACATAGGCTGATGGAATTCATAGTTAGGTTAATAAACTGTGTTTTCAATATTTGCATTTTCAACTTTTTCTTATTTTCTAGTAAATTTATTTGCATCACAGCTTCCCGTTGAATGTAGTCTGTAGGTCTACGCACTTGATCTCTGGTCTTGATAACTGAATTTGCAACAGTGAAACCAAAAATACAAAGAAAAATACAATATTTTTGAATACATGTGACATCTACCAATCCGCACTGGGCCTGGGTGGTGGATTATAGCCCACTCCTTCTCAATGAGAGGAGGCCGTATCCCAGCATTGGAAATATTATAGGCTGATGATGATGATGAATCAAAAATATAAATAAAAGGTTTTAGTTTAAAGCTATATATATGTTGTATTATAGCATAAGTTGTACAATACCTGTGCTATTTTTGATGAATATCATCAATTTGGGTGCTGTTATTGTCCGGGACTTCATAAGTGTTTTCATCAATTTTATTGCCTTGGACTTCAAACATTTTCACCAATTTTTTCTTTGTCCATAACATCTGAAAAACAAACTTGAATAGTTACCTTCTTAAAAGCTAGTTATAATAAATATATTATTTAATATATGGGTGAACAAAACATTTTTATTCAATTACATACCTAAGGTGTCAATCAATTCAGAATAGTTTGATTGTTATCAATTTTATCTAAAATGGTGCCATCAATATCAAATGTATTTTTGATTATTATCATCATCCCAGGTGCAGCCTGATAAGTAATAATTGAAAATTAGAAGAAAGCTTTGACATAATAATTAGATAATATTTAATATATTCTGTGAGTAATATATATCAATAATAATTAAATTGAGCCACACAATGGTTTCTGAGCAATTTAGAGGAAAATTTATTATGATACCAACCTCTTCAACCATACTTATTATGGTTTCATGTTGTGGTGGTGGTGGAGATGCAAATGGTCCACCCCCAGTTTTTAGCATAATTATTCCCTCTTTCTGTACCCCGAGTTTTATGTGTCAATGCTTTCATGTTAATCCATGCTCTTCATAAAGTCTTCTGGTCGTAGTATGAAAAATACTATTAGTAAATCATTCATAGCAGTAAATATATTTCATCAACAACAGTGACTATCCTACCTTGTGTACATTGACATAACAGTCGAACTCTTGGGTAATTGCATCCCATCAAATCCCATGCTGCTTGTTTCTTGGCGACCGACTTGCCATCCGTGATTGTAGATTCCACGATTGGTGTCTTTTAAATTAGCTGAGACAGTATTGCCTTTTCATCGGTGGTGAAATTGGCCACTCTTATACGTGGTGTCTGCTTGTAGATTCTCTTAAATTGAAACAGAAATATGAATGGAAGTTCTTCGATTACACAAGGTGTGTGTCGTTGAATTTTATTGTTATCATATCACATTTGCACTGAAAGTACATATATACTTACCCTATGATTTATTAATTCAGTATTTCACAAGTACAACACAAACAAAACTTTCCCGCCCGGTAAATATGATTTGACTTTAACAGCAGTGATGCCATAGAAAAAAGTCATTTATTTATTTAAACTGCATGTACAATAGTGGTACATAGGCGGACTTAATGCCTCAACCTCAAGGCATCCTCTACCTCTACTTCTACCAGTCAACCAAAAGTAACCAGTCAAAAAGATCGCAATCGCTATAAGGTGGAAGCGCAAGGGAAGCCCGCGAAATTTAATTTTTCTTATGTTTATTGCAATTTGCAGGTCAGTGTCAGGTTGTATGTTGATGAAAATATAAATCGCGCCAGTAACACGTATGGAGTTATAGAATTATAATCATTAAAATCACCCATACAAACCTCCCAGTTCATTTAACCCCATTCAATAACTATTTCATGAAAAAGTCACTCAATGGGGTTAAATGAACTTGGAGGGTTGTATTCATGATTTGAATGATTATAATTCTGTAGCTACATACGTGTTACTGACGAGACTCATTTTTCATCAATATACAACCTGAAACAGACCTGCAAATTGCAAAGAACGTAAGAAAAATTGAATTTGGCGGGCTACCCTTACGCTTCCATTTCAATGAAATTAGCTTTTCCCCTTTGCAATTTACTAAAAACTTACAGTAAAAGAACTGATTATCATTTATATTACCATGAATAATAGTTTTCAGCGTTTCTAAATATTCTAATAAGTTAATTAATATCAACACATTTTAAAATGGTGGGAAAATGCAATTCGAAATTCAAACCAACGAATAAAAAGTTGGCGTCCTAAGATTTTTATCATTAAAAACAGTATATTTGTTCTCAATTTGTAGATTAAAATCATCTAATTGCTAATTACTATCGTACTAATCTATTTTTGGCTGCTATCGATTAATTAAACATAAAATAAAAGTTTATAAAAATATGCCTCACTCACCTGAAACAATTCTCAAAATAATGATACAAAAAAGATTCAGTGTGACCAGATTAGACGAAAATACCGAAGAAAAAAAACCTAAATATTACCATTAGATTTTAAAATGGAAAATGGATGATGATGGATGGATGTTTTTTTTAAGGTGAATGCTCCAACCAACCCACGAGAATTATATCATTAGAATATAATTCTGTAACTACATAATTATGTCTTACAGCCGCGAATAATATTTTAATCAACATACAATTTTCAAAAAACGTAAGAGAATTTGAAGTTCGCGGGTCACCCTGGAGCAATCGCCTTATCACACTTATTCAATCATCATCATCAAAATAAATGTTGACAGGGATTTTTACATTCCGCGTATGTGTTCAAACCTGTAGAGATCACGAGCGGATTACACGCTTTTCACATTGTTTAACGGAATTAGGCAATTAGGTAGATAAGTCAAATGAATATTGTATTCAATCTATTCACGACGAACAGAGGCAAATCTTGCAAAGTTCATTGATTTGTAAAAATATATTTTGATAATGGCGCGTTGAAACTGTACAACTTTCGCGACAGAAGCGCTGAGTGCTTAGTCACATAGTTTTTGCTTTGTCTATATTTTTTCCATATTTTGCTTTGTCCAAATCACTGTGCCTACTGGATTGCTATATTTTTCGAATGACGAATATTTTCACACTGCCATGTTACTTTATATATTTTATCATGAGCGGAAAATCCAGTTCACCATGTAGTTTGACATCTCATGAAAATGTAAAATCCAAGTTATTTATAGTGAGAGTGTCAACTGCTCGTATAACGATTTTCATTTATGCAAAGTTTTGGTCGAAGGGTGTCGTTTAAAATGGCTTCCGAGACCACCTGCGAGACCCGAGACAATTTGGATACGGCACAGACAATTTGTGTCAGTTAAAAATGTTAAAAAGAAGTTATTGAGACATTCTTTTTGAACTAAATTTCTTAAATATTATTACTAAAAGATTTATTTGTTATAATTAACCAATATATACCCAGAATCCTAAACTTAAGGAAAAATATCAAAAAAATACCGTTAAAGTATTAAAATACTGAAACTGGTCACACTCAGTTGCCGCCAATCCGGTTCTTGACATAGACAAGTAATTAGACAGGATTGGAATCAGACTCTAAAAAGTTATTGTCTGTGGTACTCTCTGTATACTTTTTTCACCAAAATATAGATAAGTTTTCATCAATTTTTTACTTCGATTTGATCTACAAACATTTAAAAAAAAATCTACCATCGCAACAAAAACATGTAACATATTTTCAGTCTAGTGAAATGCCAATTATAGCCCAAAAGGACCCGAAAGGTTTTACAGAGAAAGCCCTAAGAAAACCTAATAATGTTGTTTGAATGAACTCGTACAATTTCTTTTAGCGCCATCTATCGAGGTCTTGGGAACTATTATGTTATTATGAAAAGAAAATTCGTCATTGTTATATCATCATGGTAGGCACTTACCTATCTCAAATGATTAGTTCTTACCCACTTCGACTTCGAGATAATTATAAGTAAAGAACAAGGCTCACGGCCCATAGAAAATGAACCCACGTCCTACAACAAAGAGAAGTATCTCAAAAAAATGATAAAAATTAATATAGAAAGATTCCGTTCGCCATCCTTACAGTGTAACATATAAAAAATTCTATGAAACTTTGTTCAAGGGCAGAATATAGAAGTACAATATTGAGAAATACGTGACTGTAAGAATGCTGATCGGAAATATGCCATCTTTTTACACGTAGTACGTGGTGAATTTTGAGCCTTCTTCTTTAGAACCTGCTACGACTCCATGACGCGCGCTCGCTTCGCTCGCATATTAAATAACACTCTTTGACTTCTGTCCCCGACGTGCCGGGCCTCCGCCGGCCTCCTTCGTCGGCCTACGGCCCGGTGCCCATGCCGCCCATAGAGGAGACGGTCGTCACCCGTCTCGCGTCAGTATCATATATATACCTACGGTGGGTCTGCATCTCCTAGGTACTAAGTTGGCTACAAGAATTGAATTAAATATTTCAATAAATGACTACATACAAGAAATGGTAGGTATGGGATCCAATATACCAACGTGTTGATCGATCTTGGACAGATATTACTTACACGATCAAAGGCGAGGGGAAAGAGGTAGACGGAGGGCAATTTGGGTCCAACGTCGCTTCTCTATGGTAGGTAGGTAGGTACCTACCATATCTAACAAATAATGCTCGATGTCATAAAAATGTCCTAAAAATGATAACTAAACGATTCAACAATCATTAGGTAATTACATCAGGGAATGAGCATCAGCATTTACCTGAGTAGGTACATACCTTATTAGGTACACCAATAAGTTAAAGGACTCTTCAAAATCTTAAAAACAGTTCACAATTTAAAACTATGGTTGTTGTGCCAAATTGTAAGGCAGGCTGCCTGTAACAATATGTCTAAAATAGGTGTTGATTAATATTGAGCTGTGTTTTGTTTTGCTCTAATGATTTAGTATGTGCTGGCTGACTGCTCTGCCAGCTTCATCGGCTGCTGACTCTGGACTGCATTGTCTGGAAAAACACCCGCTAATTTAAGTACATTATTTATATATTTCACTGGGTACATTGAACTCGTCATCAAACAATGCGATGTTATGGGGTACCTATGATCACTCTGGAAATGTCTATCCTGTTTTGAAATAATTTGTCAATTATCTCAACCCCACGACAGTTCACTTCAGTTTTGTGTGGTGTTTCCAGTGAGGGGATTTGTAATGGAATACCTATCGCTGATTGAGTAAAAAATCAATTATGTTAGTCTAGTAACTATTGTGTTTTTGTGTTAGTTCTGATAGCTGAAAAAGCTTTGATATTACCAGTGAAACCTGCAATCTACTGTCCATTAATTAACTTTAATAAAATTGTATGGTGGGAAAAACACATTGCTTCAATGTTACAGGTGGTGCAATATTATAACAGTGTATCAGAAAGTTGTGTAGCCCTCTGCAAACTGCACACCGAAATGTGACCGTCACCAAACTTTATGATGAACTTCATGCATTCAACCGTTGGTTGGTAGCATTTGAAAAGTTTTGCAAGTGTAGGTACTATTTGTGGCTATACTTACAGCAGTAGCTGTATGATGGCTGGTCTCCCGTCTCCTGTGTTGAAGTTGTAATGAGTGCAGTTACCCTTGTAGCTGGCTGTGATGGCTCAGCATTTTCCAATGCCGGTGCCCGCCGCTCCAAATACTCCTCCAGGCTTAGTGGTGCATTTATTGCAATTTGCAGATAGCTCATCTGTTTCATGTATATTTCGTACATGGTACATGGTGGTACTTACTAAGTTTTTTAATAAATAAAGTTATTTGATTAAGTATTTATTTTCACATTCTCTGAGTAATGCTATCCGTCAAATAAAATTTATGTTATTGAAGAATCTAAAGTAGAGATGGAAATATTCTCTTATCTGATGGATAGCGACCGTGAAATAAGCCCTAAGGCTAGGCTAAGGACTATAGAAGCCCTAAGGGCAAAGGAAGGAACATGGATGGGTTTTAGTCAGTAAAAGTCTGACACTCCCCCTGCTGCTCAGCCCAGAGTGGGAGGGGTTATTTTATGATACACAATCGGAAAAAAAAAAGGGCTACCTACCTACTATTATTATAGCTTTTTTATTTCCACATAATGTAAAGATACATTTCAAACACAGTTCAGTTCAGTTTTAGGTAGGTACATTTCATATGTGTGTTGGTAAATTTCTTTTTGTTCATCATATGTACCTACCTATTAGAATGGAGTGTGGATCCCTTGCGGGTAAAAGTCTCCTCCAAGTTTGTCCACATAACTCTATTATGTGCGGTGATCATTAACCTGCATCATCTACAACAAACAGCGCAAAAGGCAGGGTTCCTTTCAATTGAGCCGTAACGCCTGACTGTAGTACTAAGCAAGGATGCATTAACATCAATTGTAGATGAAATAATAAATGTCATGATTTCAGCTTATGTATAATTATTATGTTCCATGCACACCCAATCAATGAACTATTAAATGTCATGTAACGTTTTCATTCGGTCGAAACCGTTTGAAGGAAGCGAATCGGAAAATTATTGGTTTGCGTGCTGCGCGAGCTGCAAGCAGGGACGATCCCTTCAAGCCCCTAAAATATCATAAAATTTGAAACAAACTCTTATATCTCAGTCGGATGAATCGTTAAAACGACCTCAATCGGTCAATTTTCGTACTAACTACCTGTCAGTAAAAAAAGGGTTGCTCTAGGTTAACTTTGGTAGAACAAAAGAATTAACCAAAGTAGGGTCTGACCCGAAAATTCAAGCCCCAATGGCTCCCGGGGTTGCCAGCTGAAATTGATGAAAATAGTCAAATGTCATTTGGGGACCCCAATGTTGTCGGCTAGTCAAAGTCGCCTTTCGAATTCTCGTTTTCGTTTCTACTTTTCATGTTTTTGGGGCACATCTGGGAAAATACCCAAAGAATGGGGAATTTTTTTGCACCAGGCAACACTCCTTGATGAAACACACAACCCTTTCGTACAACTCGAACCCGTCAGATGTTCCTGATTTACCCGGAAAATGGATTTGAAAAAAGTCGAAAATTCCAACTATTCACAGAATGGACCTACCTACCACCAGAAAGCTATCATGACCTTATCCCTACGACCACTGGACAGGTTTTGACGCTTACTATAATATTTGTTCAAACACATTATGGCTATCTTTAACCGTTACGAAGTTACAGCCCTTTCAATTTTAATTAAAGAATTTTAGGGGAGGCTGAGGAGGGGAGGGTATACAAATTTCAACGTCCCTCAAAAATAAAAAGTATTCAAAAAATCAAAAAGCTGCTACGTGTCCTAGTTTCCGAGATACGGTGGGGGGGAGGTTTGAGGTGGGGAGAGGGGGGGAGTTCTGAAAAATGTTTTTGACCAACTCTAGGCCCCTTTTTAAGAATCTAAAAAAAAAAATGTTCAAAGTCTCTCAACTTCCAAGATTCGCCTAAAGGGGGGGAGAAGGGGGCAAGGGGGGCAATTTTTAAAAATGTTTTTTACTTTTCCAGGCGTCCTCTATACGAATCCGTATTAAAACAGAACACTGGTCTCTTTGTTTCCGAGAAACTATAGGGAAGGGGGGGGAAGGGGGTGAAAAGGAGGGGTCTGGCATTTTTCCCCTATTTGCGAGAGTTACTTGTTTACGAATCTATCAAAATATACCCCCTTCCCCCTCCACCATCTGGGAGAACATTATGTCAGTCAGTGGTAATCGAGAAACCGGAAATGGCTCGGCCGCCATCTTGAATTTCTGAAATGTCAGTATTTTCCTAAAGTAACCAGGATACAAGTTACCTGTCAGTAAAAAAACGGTGGCTGTACCTTGACTTTGGTAGAACAAAAGAACTCGCCAAAGTTGGGTCTTACCCTAAAATTCAAGCCCCAATGGCTCTCGGGGTTGCCAGTTGAAAGTGATGAAAATGGTCAAATGTCATTTGGGGGACCCCAATGTTGCCGGCTAGTCAAAGTCTCCTTCCGAAATGTCGTTATTTCTACTTTTCATGTTTTTGGGGAAAATCGGGAAAAATACCCTAGAAATGGGGAAATTTTTTGCACCAGGCAACACTCCTTGACGAAGCACACGACCGGTTCATACAACACAATCCAGTCGGGGGATGCCAGCTGTCCCATTTATCGCGTCGAAAATTGGGATTTTTCGTCGTTTTTACAAGATGGCCGCCACACTGTCCGCCATTTTGTTTTTTTGAAAAGTCATAATTTTCCTGAAATCTCAAGGATATAGGCCACCGACCGGTGTACTTGGTGTTGCCAACTTTTGAGTTTGGTAGAACAAAAGAACTCGCCAAAGTCGGGTCTGACCCGAAAATTCAAGCCCCAATAGCTTTCGGGGTTGCCAGCTGAAAGTGATGAAAATGGTCAAATGTCATTTGGGGGACCCCAATGTTGCCGGCTAGTCAAAGTTTCCTATTGAATTGTCGTTATTTCTACTTTTCATGTTTTTGGGGAAAATCGGGAAAAATACCCTAGAAATGGAGAAAATTTTTGCACCAGGCAACACTCCTCGACGAGACACACGACCGGTGCATACAACATAATCCAGTCCGGGGATGCCAGCTGTCCCATTTATCGCGTCGAAAATTGGGATTTTTCGTCGTTTTTACAAGATGGCCGCTGCACTGTCCGCCATCTTGTTTTTTTGAAAAGTCATAATTTTCCTGAAATCCCAAAGATATAGGCCACCGACCGGTGTACTCGGTGTTGCCAACTTTTGAGTTTGGTAGAACAAAAGAACTCGCCAAAGTCAAAAAGTCCCAAAAATTAAAATATTCAATGGCTCTCGGGGTTGCCAATTAAAACGAACCAAAATGGTCAAATGTCATTTGGGGGACCTCAATGTTACCGGCTAGTCAAAGTCTCCATTCAAAATGTCATTATTTCTACTTTTCATGTTTTTGGGGAAAATCGGGAAAAATACCCTAGAAATGGGGAAAAATTTTGCACCAGGCAATACTCCTCGATGAAACACACGACCGCTCGGTACAACTCGAACGCGTCGGATGTTGCCGACTACCCGAAAAATCGTTTTGAAAAAAGTCTAAAATTCCAACGGTTCACAAAATGGCCGCTACATCGTCCGCCATCTTGGATTTTCAAAATGTCATAATTTTTCTAGATTGCCATGGATATTACCTACAATTCGTCAACGTCGAAATTGGCGACTTTGGAATTCGGTAGAACGAACCAATTCGTCAAAGTCGAGTGAGAAAAGTCGAAAATTTCAAAACGTCCTGGCGCAGCCGCCATCTTGTTTTTTTTTTTTTTTTTACTTTTTTTTAAAATCATTCTAAATCTACTACAGGACCTGCGAGTCGAAACCCGTCCAAGTCTTTTCCTCACCGAAACCGGAAGTGGACCCGGCCGCCATCTTGGATTTGAATCTCCTCTATAATTTTCCTCTACTCACCTGGTGGAGTTACACATAATTGCAAAATATACCCCTATCCCATCTCTCACCCATTCCGAGAAACGACATGTCAATCAGTCAGTCAGTGAGTGAGTGGTCTTGTAGTTTTATATAATATAAAAATGGAATCTATACAATGCAAAGATATTTTAACAATCTTCTGCAGCTTCCACATTAACTTCACATGGTAATCAATTAATTTGCCCCTATAGTTGTGGAACAGGACCAGCATTGAACCAAGCATTTCTATCATCAATGTAATCCCTCAACTTATAATATGCTTGCCTACATAATGTGCGTTTTATTCAAGATTTAAATTTCGTCACATTCAGTTTTAGAATGTGGGGAGGTATTTTATTGTAATATTTTAAACAATACCCCACGAAAGATGAGCCTGAAACCTGGCTGTACTAGTTGGTCCCTGTTTCTAGTATTATAGTGGTGTCTGTCTCTCTATATATAAATATAGATTTTTTCAGATGTTTTCATAGATGTATTGACAAGGTACTGTTATGCATGATGTTAATTTCCTTATCATATAGAACAGTCAACTTTAGAGAATCGCGTCTACGTAGATCATATATATGGCTCTGATGGCTCTTTTCTGCGGAATAATTATAGACTCGAGGTGTGCAGCCCGTCCCCATAGTAAAATAAAGTATGAAATTTTTTTTTAATCGATATTTATTTTAAGGTGTTTTATCACTTGGTGATAATGTCACCCCCATAACAACTACTTTAAGCAACTTAACACTTAACAATGGGTAATGCAAAGTTATTATTATAATTATTAATTATGACCTCATAAGACCCTATATGTTTTGATACATAACAAACAACAGCCGACTCAAAATCCACTGTGAACTGTATGACATACTCGTAATACTATGAAAATAAAGACTAGCCTCGCGGTATCTACATCAGTAAATTGACGGATTTTTCTAACAGCATATGTTGCTGAACTCAGCCGTGCTGCAAGAGATGTTAAATGAGGACCCCATTATAGCCTTAAGTCGAGCGTGATTCCCAAGAAAACCATCCAAAACCTATTTGCCTAATTATTACAGCCGCTGCAGGAAGTTCCACATTCTTCCACTAGTTGAGCGAAGGCAAATTGCTGACATGGTATTCTTGTTCAATTTGCAAATGGATTGACTGTTCCGAACTGATAGGCAAAATTGGGCTGCGTGTTCACCTTATGGAATCTTCAACCTCTGTATGTTCCCTCTGTGCGGTGCATATATCGACAAAACTCTTTTAAGATAAGAGCTAGCAGGGCATACAACTCGATGTGTCAGAGTGCTGATGATCTTGATTGATTCTCTACCAGTGATCCTAAACTATAATTTTTTTTATGTGGGAGATCATTAATGTAAGTATACTAAAAAGAGGAAAGGACCCAATATCGAACCTTGTGATAAACCCATTTTTACTTTTTGCTGATTTTACACTTAAAACTGTATTATCTAGTCACTCTCTTAATGTATATCTATGCGGAACACATTAAACTTTGTTGTTTCTTTAAAGTACACGAAAACTGAATAATCTATGTAATAGTACATTATGATATAAGTGCGGTAAGTTGAATTTTGTAAGTTGCGGTGTGTTTGAATGTTGAAAAATTACAGCCGAGGCGATATTGCTAGCGAGCCATAGGCGAGGGCTACAAGAAAGCAGAGGCTGCAATTATCAAGCGCACGTATGTCATACGACGTTTTAAAACATATTTGCGAGTAAATAAATAAAACTGTCTCTGAGACTTCTGGCGGTGTCGAATTAATACATTCACAATGGTGAATGTATTAATTCGACACCGCAAGTAATGACTTGACGACATTTTCAACAAAAAAAAGTCGGTAAGTCGAAACCTTTGTTTGATTTATTTTGTGTTTTTGTCATCGACTTCTGAAGCTTGACTTTTGTTTGATTGATTTGGTGTTTTTGTCACCGGCTTCAGAAGCTAAAGTTATTTTTCACTTTTTTGTGTTTTGGTTTGTTATTTTTGTTTTTCTTTTTTTTTGAAGTCGGTTTTATTTTTTGCAATAAAGTTTTTATTTTTCCATTTTTAGTTGTTCCCATGTCGCCATGAATTTATTTTACATGATTAAATACGCGTCTAAATGACAACAACAGTTCTTTTCTTAAAGTCGGTTAAATTGATTGAATTCTAGTTTCTAGCATTCACTCTGTTGTCTCTAGAGAAATCATCGACAAGTCGCATTTCTATACATTAATTCTAGAACAAAAAGTCACCTAACTCCTAACCGTTAAAGAGTTGTACCTTCCTTCATCAGCTCAGCGTCATGAGATAATGATGACCATACGCGAATGTGTCAATACCTTTAGAAATTATTTTTTACTAACATTTATGTCGTGGCTATTGTGTGTATAAAATACTGGTATTCAGCTGCATCCTGTAAGACTGGAAGCCGACCACAAAATAGTTGCGAAAATGATGCAGATGATGAACAATACATGTCATGGTAATGGGCTTATCCCCAATAAATGGAAATCTTGGTGTAATGTACACATCTGCGTATCCCCTCAGAGCATACAGGCGTGATGTTACGTCATGATGTTGTATAAACAATAAACATCCAAGCGATTGCAGAAATTACGACAAATTTGCCGTCTATTTTTGAAGAGTTCCATAGTATATCTCCGAAGATCAGCATCAGATGGGACCACCGCGAAACAATATTCTACCAAACAAAAAAGAATCATTTAAATCGGTTCACAATTGGCGAAGATATCGCTATCGATATCGTATTTTTGAAGAGTTCCATAGTATATCTCCGAAGATCAGCATCAGATCTTCACCAAATTAAATTAGACCACCTCAGAAGTATAATCTTTCAAATAAAAAAAGAATTTTGAGAATCGGTCCACAAATGGGGAGAAATCAGGTAAAACAAAAAACAAAATAAAAAAAAAATACATACACACGAACATATAACCTCCTCCTTTTTTGAAGTCGGTTAATAAAAACAATACAGCGAAAAGTAAAAAACGCGCGGAATAATTTTAACTTGTTCACAAATTAGCGATGCGCGCGCATCAGCGCTTCTTTAAAAAACAGCCTGTATTACTAATAAAGTAAATTAATATTTTTGTGTTTTTGTCACAAGTAAATGGTTGTAATTTATTGTCAAAATAATTAAATTAAAGAATTAAATGTTTATTTATTTTATTCTATCTCCCAAATTTAATTTTATTCATAAAATGTTGACCACTTTTCTGACAAAAACTCTTTGCTAAGATATAAAAAAATACCGTTCGTTTTAGCCGGAGCATCTTGATAAGCCGTGCGTTTTACATTACATTACCGCACAAGTCCGTAATGAGATACAATACGATATTGAAATTGGTGAAATAAGAGACCCTTTACGAGCAAATGTGTTATAAAATATATAATATCTGTACATCATCGTTCATGTGTGCGTGTGTGCACATATGTGAATCAGTTTTTTGATTAAAGTAGGTACTGCAGCCTAATTCGGTCTTCTTCGCTTCGTGGAGGGTCTTGTTACACCCTGTTTAGTATAATTAGTGTTCGGTGCAAAAAATTAAAGGCTTTGAAATTGGTAAGTAACAAAATCTGATTCAAATAGTAGGTAATATTTTATAATAATTTCACGCGAACGAAGGTCGCGGGTAACAGCTAGTAATACCTGTAGTTGGTACCTACATCATTCAGGGTGGTATTCTGTCAATAGTAAAAAAATATTTGTTACGCTTGCATAACAATCAATCACCATCAAACAAACTGAAACTGACCCAGGACTTCAGCATCGCAGGCTGCTTGACGTGAGCTTTATGAGACGCTGTGACGCTGTCTGAATGTGCATTCTATAATCGATTTAATAAATTCATGAGGTAGAATATCAGTGTCATTATTTGACTACTTATAGAAACTATACAAGAATGAATACTAGGTAATTATATAGATTATCCGCAATTTTTGCCGGACGGACGCTTTTCATGTGCGGATGGGCGTACCGGCACAGAATAAATAGGTAGTACAAGTGTATCGGCGCCAAAGAAAGAACAAATATTACGGGGGTATATGATAAAAAAAAACTCGAATAATAAGCTCCTACTCATTTTGTCGTCATTTCGTGTGACTCGTGCAACAGTGAAGTTATAACAAAGATTTAATTGATTTGATTATACTGAATTCATCATGAGTGGTTTTGAATCCTTTGACGATATGTATTTATTTGATTGCGATAATTTTTTAGTTAGTAAAGAACCTTCTGTATCAAGTCTAGAATGCTATACGTCTAGTTCTAGTCCCATTCCCATGTTTGGTGACTGGGATTTATTACCGAGATTTAATAGCACACTATCAATCAGTGCAAGTGATTGCGATTTACCTAATCACGAAGGTAATTCCTGCCACAAATGTGCTACGCAGATTGCTGTTGACGACTTATTCGTTCAAAGAGGTAAGAAACTTCGAAATATTTGTTTAACATTAGACATGCTAGTTGATTAGCAAGTAGGTACCTCCCTACTCTAAAGAATGCATACTGTACATACAAGTTAGTAGCAGTGATTAGTGGAAGTAACGGCACGGTAATAACGCTAAGTTCTTATCTGGGGGTATAAAATGGCCGCTTTATCAGAATGTTAGGATTATGAATTAGTATACAATTCGTACTACGGTCGCAAAGTGACAATTCATAATATTACCTGCGTCTGTACCCATTTTAAGAATTTTAACGTGATTCGTATTTATTACCCTATTAGGATTCGAGGAAGTTTGAAAGTTGCGCCAGTAACAGAAAAGTTGAAAGGGAATCGACTGTCTTGAGGAGGAGATGAGAACTGATGAGGAGGAATGAATTGCAGGTGACTAAAAGAGTAGTGAATATAAATATTGATGGATTGAGAGGCAGAGGAAGACTAAAGAAAAGATGGATGGATTGTGTGAGGAATTATATGAAGGGGAAAGGAGTAAATGATAGCGTGACGAATGACTGGCGAGAATGGACGAAAATAACATGTTGCGCCGAGTCCAAATAACATGGGACAAGCAGAGCAGGAAGATGATGATGATTCTACTAAAACGGCCATTTTAGGCCTCCCGACTTACTAATTAGGTATTAGGATATTGGGCAGGTAAGTATTTTTTTTTTAATATGACCCAGGAACTTATAAATTAATCACTGTTAACGTTTTTAAAGCCAAAAGTATATCCTCAGAAAACAACTGCTCTACTTAGATGAATTAGGTAAATCTTTATTTTTCCTTTGATATTGACGGCAACTGGCTATCGCTTGCATTTATTGCCCAAGTAAAGCAAATCTAGAAAATAACTCTTCTTCATTACTCGCAGTCGACCGTTTTGGAAATTATGCAGGTAATAGTATATTATGATTATGATACAAGTGAGCTAAGTTGCTCATTATACACAGTCCTGCATTTGTCAATAGGCCGTATAGGCCGTGGGCTAGGGGCGGCAGCGTCCTAGGGGCATATTTCAGAGGACGCTCACTCGATTTCAGAGGATAAAAAGTCAAACAAGTTCACTGGTTTTCTCGTGGTTTTCTCGTGGTTTTTTATATTAATACGTTAAATCCCTATAGAAAATACCTACTGTTATCGTACCTATTTTATCTATATTACTGCGTGAGTGATGGATGAGAGTGGCGGGCGGCAGTGGCTCAACGTCAAACGCGGATCCACCGTTGTGGGCATAATGGGCATGCCCACAACCGTAATTGGGGCCGATAATCTGATGTTCTACACAAGGCCTTAAAAAAATATAACCCTAGTTAACCTAGCGTTAAAATTTTCTTACGTGACTCGTCCGGTCAGCGTGACCACCGCGGCCGCGGAGAGATCATTTTATTGAATGATATTTTTTTTTAATGATTCACCAAAACGGTTGAATATTGGACTTTGTATGTTTGATATACATTCAAACAGACACACTTTTGTTATGAAACAAGCTATCGTTTTACAGGCTTATTATTAATTTATCTCCCACGGTTTTAGCTGCGTGGACACTGTAGATACAAGCAATGGCGTATTTATTTACCCTTAGGCCAAGAAGGTTTTGGCCTGGGGCGACGAGAACTGCCTCAACTTGTTGAAAAAAGCACTATTCATTTGTATTGCTTAATGATCAAAAGAAAACCTACATAATTGTTCAAAACCTTTTTCAATACACTTTCTCGAAAACTGGTTCTTATCGCACTACGATTAGGTTCAACATGCAATGTATTTCACACGCGTGAAATTTTAATATTTTTCCGCACACGTGCGGAAATAAAACATTCCACAGATAAGTCCAAATGGGTTCAATGACTATAGCTTTAGTCGGTGGTGATTGTTTTTTTTTTATTCTCGGCAAAGAGATATGCGTCTATACGGCGTAAATAATTTTTTAGTATTTAAATTGTGTTTATAAATAGAATATCATTGATATACATTATTATTTAAAACCAATATTTACTTTTATGAACAAATTAACATTTCTTTGTGTTCTAAATGCAAAAATATTTGATTTTTTTCTTTTCATATCAGGCTGTATAGCGGCATCATACCTTTGCTTCTTCTTTAGCCTGGCGAAAGCAAAGCGCGGAAAAAAAGCAAATTCAATCATAGTTTCATAATAATTTCCGCCAAAAATACTTTCTGTTTTAATATTTTATTTCTTCGAAAGTGTATTGAAAAACGTCGTTTGATACGCGTGGGAATTTGTTATTGCGGTTCTCGGCTCCATAACACCCTCGCCTGCAGCTCGGGTGTTAATTCCGCGCTCGAATGCAATAACAAAGTTTCCCCACTTATATCAAAATGTACTTTTGCATATGATTTGATGTTTAGTTTTTGAGATATGGGATTATTTCACCAAACGGCAGCAGTAACTTTGTTCTTCATTAACATACTATGAAAAACAAATTTAGTTTTGCTGTTGAATGTAACAATACAACATATGAATGAGCCTTCAAAATGTTTTTATTATATTGTTTGGTGCTACGGAACCCTGTGCGTGTGAGTACGACTCGCACTTGGCCGGTTTTTTTGCAAATCAATTTATGGTTTGCTGTAAGAAAACCCAATTCTGAGTTAAGCTCGCCTTTGTTGTCGATACTTAAGCTATAATATATTAGCGGCGATCGGCGGCGGCAACCTCTCGCGTCCGGCATTGGTTCAATCCATGGTCCGGACCGAGACGGAATGGGACGCCGTTACCTCCTTCTGCGAAGCATTCATGCTAGCGAAGGAGGTGGCGGAACTTGAGAGTGAGAAAACCTCACGTCCCAGCCGCCGCGGGAGACGCACCCGACGTCGGGGCCACGTGGTCCCCTTCCGGCCACCGTAGGCGTGAGCCTGTGGACGGTGAGTTATGGGCTAGCTTGCCGTCCGTCCGTCTTATGACGACAGGCCGTGTCAACGGCGCGTTCGTGTTCCACGCGCGCCTCAGAGAGATGTCAGCAAACAGGAAGGGGTCCGCAAGGACCGATGCCTGCCAGGGTTGCGGGACTGTTCGAAAGAGATACCGCGGGCCTGGAACACAAAGGGCAAAAGAAGGAACATGGATTGCTTTTAGTCAGTAATAGTCTGACACTCCCTCCTACTCCGCCCAGAGCAGGAGGAGTTATTTGATGACTTCCCATCCGAAAAAAAAAAGCTATAATATTATAATAGTGCAGTTTGTAAGTACCTTTGTTTGCATTATAGAATACGAATAGATGTTGATTGAAATTAAGCACTTAACACTGCCGTAACTCGTCTTATTAGCTTACAATGATTCTGAGAAATCAGCCATTTTAGACCCACCTCCACTTATAAATTTACAAAAAACGTACGAAAATTTGAATTTCACGGGGTTTCCTGGCGCTTTTTATTGTTCTGTACCCGCAGGGTAACCAACAGGACCCTATTACTAATCCTTCGCTGTCTGTGAGTCGGCTGTATCTCATGATCCTTATTAGGTAGACAGTTGAAATTTTCACAGAATGTATATTTCTGTTGTCGCTGTAACAACATAATTATAACAAAAATTTATTTAAAATGAAAGGGGGCCCCTACTACGATGGTACGGAACCCTACATGCGTGAGTCCGACTCGCACTTGGCCGGTTTTTATTCTCCTAAGAGTTCCTATCTAGATTCTATTCGATACATATTTTACATTTTATGAAATCTAGTCTCTAAGTTAGTCACCTGTGTACATTTAAACTTCAAAAGATGACTTACAAAAACCTAAAATTAAACCATTGCTATTCACAACCATTCGATAGGTTGTTGGTAGGGTTGCCAACTTTTTTTGAAAAAAATAACGTATCACATTTTTTAAGCAGGAAAAAATAAAGTATTTGGCAGAAAAAAAAAGTAATAAGTAGTCAAAAATGTATTTATTATTTATTTATTCTCTTGAAAACATGTTTTTGCGTGCTTCTAGCACATGCTAACCGGTTTTTATTGTCACTGAATTTTTGGAAGCTATCTTTACAATCGCAATTTAAATTTAGCTAAACAAGTAACTCATTTTTTAATAAACTTATTATAGAGGTTATGGTCCTCTCTTTTCGCCATTTTAGATTCATTATTGAAAAAATCTTTCAAGCTGACGTAGCGGGAATAGAGAGTTAGCTAGTAAGAAATTATTCCCATTTTACATGGTAGGCTATCAGATTCATTTTGAATAATACATAATAATGTCAAAAGCCTTTTTTTTTTTCTGAAATATATTAACCATTTCTTAAGATGAATTTTCAACTCATTGCAGTCTTATATTTGATTCATAGCATAGCCGAAGTAATTACCAACTTTTCTTTGTTCTAATTCGAATCGTAAGAGATCAAGTATGGTTACAGCATTTCCTTCTAAATGTTTTTTGTTTTGTTAACACTGACCTGCAAATTGCAAAAAACGTAATAAGATTGCATTTCACGGGCTACTGGCGCTTTCACCTTAAAAGTATCGATAATAGGTCAGTGGAAATACAGTATTTTCACATACTTTATTTTTAGGCAAAAGTATATTTACCAAAAATAAAGTAGGATACGTTATTATAAAGTATAGTTGGCAACCCTAGTTGTTGGATCGAATCGATCTACAATGTTATAGATTAAGTTTTTTTCGCCGTGTTTCGTCGCCGCGTCGCGCCCTCTCGACTTAGTGGACACTACATTTCAGTACAAAATTATTTAATAAGTTTATTAGTAAGTATTTTTTATTTTTATTACGTTTCTATAGTATTAAATAAACACACCACTAACAAAAAAGGAATGAGGTCTATGGTTTTTGAGCTCACCAGATGGCGCCACTGTGGATTAAGGTCATGTTAATAATTCTATTTTATATTTTAAAGTACCATTAACTTCATAAAAAGTTTATTTTATTACATATAACAACATAGTGTCAGATACATATTTAAAATGTTTTCCCTAAAATTTGCAAACATGAAACATTTAAAAATCATTTTAACTCCAATGATTAACAAATAAGATTCTAAGTTGCTACTTCAAATCTTCAAGCCATAAATAATCAGAAATGGCTCAATCTAGACCACAATCATGAATATTAGTAAAAATACGTGATAAAAAGCACGCAACGCGCGAATACTCTATGACATCTGACATTTCGGTGACATCGCGCTACACTAGCGCCTCTAGTGGCGAATTCATACGCGATAGCCCCATTAGAAACGAATTAATAATCAAATCAACGAAAAAAACTTGGAAACAAAACAGGTATTACTATTTTCTTAGCATTTATGAAGCATCGCGAGGAGCGTGCGTTGCAAACGCATGCATTATGCGAATGCTTATTGTCAGTGTTCATCATTACGATGCAATCTAGACCACAATCGTGAATATTTGTAAAAATACGTGTTAAAAAGCACGCGACGCGCGAACAATCTATGACATCTTACATTTTGGTGCCCCGCGCTACTTATAAAAATAAAACTAACTAACAAGCGCTCAAGCAGCACAAGCGTTTTGGCCATTAATTCGTTTGACAACTATGTAGTCCTATCCGATAGTGGTAGGTTTTGCTAAGGCAAGGGAGTTACTGTAGAATACGTATAGCAAGTAGATGATGATGAGCATCATTAAATAAAAAACTGTAGATTTAGCAGATTAAACTAACTCGGATGATTTCTAAAAAACTGCATATCTGCATTTAAAACTGTTGAGTTGGCTATACTCGATTTTTAAACGTTGCTTCGGAGGCGACTATCTTTGCACTGTGAGCAGCCAACTCTACTATTTTTTTTTCTTACTTTTTTCGCATCACTACGTCATGCTGATGCCTACTATCACTGGATAGAAAAAAAATGACATGCTAGCGGAGCATTGCATGCGTGACGTGAGTAGACGTGAACGATCGAATGACAGTTTTAAGATTTCAAAAATACGTGATATTCATATTGAAAATAAATATTTTTACATTTTTATCTTTATTTAAACGAAATAATACTTCGGCACCAACGCTAAAATTAAGTGATTAGCAATAATTTTTGACTCTATCAGTGACAGTCACGTTTGTTTATTGGTTAACATCCGCCATTTTGTACTGTCGTTTGTTTAGTGACTGGGGCTCTATCCTAGTGATGCCAATAGCATTATCCAGGAAATATATATTGTGATTTCACAAGTGGTGTACAATGTTTTTGCAAGAAACGTTGCTTTCAAAGGGTAAAAATTAAATCGTGTGACTTATCAACTGACGTCGGTATCTACCTATGTGCCGGATGTGTCCTACAATCGGTTAGGGCGATTTTACGTGCCACCTTGAGTGGTGTACGTGTCCCGATACCTATGCTGCCAAGAATATGAGTAGCAACGGGAATCAGGTGCCGTTGGCGCCGAGTCAGCGAGGGCCCGGACCGTATCCTTTTTCTTAAATGTGTTTAATAAAGTTTGTATAATTTTATTTACGTAATATTATATGCCACTTCAGCAGTCGGTAGTGCCGCATTTGCGAATAAATACAAATGTTGTTATTATTGCCACTCGTGTAAGCAAGATACGAATCAAATAATATGACTGCTGTAAGTTCTAACTGCTGGAAAACCAACTTACGAGTAGTTTAGATAATGCATTCTGGCAGGCTTTATTTGTTTTGCTGCAACATGACTTGTAGTAACCATTGTTTGTGACAATTTTGCATGAATATTTTTTAATTCTTTTGCAGTAATAAGGTTTTACTTACTTGGTTGTAGTGTTGTAAGCACTAAATCATTCTTTGTTTTTGTATTCCTAGCTACCTGTTGTATTTTGTCACATGTGGAATACACATAGTTTACAAGTCAAATGTGGACATTTAAATTTCATGAGTAAAGAAATGACTTGGAGAAACCATCTTTACTTAATCTGTAGAGCAAAGCGAATGTCATTTTATTTACATCTTTGTGCGAAGTGGGATGCCTAAATGTGTTTTTGACAATATTGTTAAATGTAGTCACTTTGCTCTACATTGTAGTTTAATCTATGCAATAAAAGAAAATAGCTCTGTTATGTGGGAAAGTATTCAAATAAAGCATATTATTTGAATTGCAGTATGTGCATAGAATCAGCTTGCAACAAATCTTGAGACATTAATCAACCTGTTGCTTCCCACTGCAAGGCTAAAACAACAAACAATAGTCACATTGTGCAGGGGGCCAACTACAATTGAAAATTAAAAAAATACTAACTATACTGTGAAAGTAAACTTTACACACAACAAACAAATTCCTGGTCTATGAAACACTAGGTTAAGATAGTGGTTGTGTATCATAATGATGGTTGTTTTGCCATTCAACATTTTCCCAATCAACAGTTTATTTTTTGCTAATTATTCTTTTACTTTGTTGCAATTTATGACTAAGTAGTTAAATTTTCAGTTAACGGCCAATGTGCATAAACTGGTTATTATTTAGCATTTAACAGTAAAATATTAAATTATTAGAATGATAAAGTCTTTGAAAAATGCAATGAATGAATGCAGTATTTCCTTTTACAACTTAATAAATACAAACTTGAATAAATTAAACATGTAAAGAGTACAAGTTATTGTACAGATGCCAGCACATCAAACTACCCGAAACTGTCAAATTTTCGCAATCAACCTTGTACCAGTTGTACCTAGTGCTTCAGAATAAAGTTGAAAATTTATTAAATCCATTTGACAGATTCTACAATCCGACAAATTTATTTAGCTTGATGAGCTGGCCATCTACATTTTTGTATCTTAGTTATTCCTGGTTTTAGTGTACCTTTTTATAGATTTATCTTTATGTATTTTGGGTTTGCTGTTAATATTCTGCAAGATAAGCTATCTAGTTGATTTATTTCAACAAAACAATTATTTTATTGTGAATTAAGTATTTTTAAAGTAAAAAGTTCATTTTGGATTCTATTACCTATAAGTTTGATACAGTAACATCTTTTTGGCATGCAATCAATGCAATTATTCCTTCCAGTTTCTGCGGGAAGTAAAGCAAGTTTATTTCTCACCAAATAGTGTTTTTGTTATAAACTCATTCTTATTTTAAGTTCTGCTTAACTTACTTGGGTTTTGTCAGTATAGGAAGTACAATTTCTCTATTTATTTTTTAAGAACATTTAAGAATAGTTCTATGTAAAATTTTACTTACCAACTATTTATTTTTATTATGCGCCTCTTGTGTCCACTGCAGGGCCAAGCCACCTTTCCATTTTTATAATTTTAATAAATTTAACTATTATCACTCTCTCACTTGGTTAACAGAATTATTCATGGTAGTGAATTAGAAAATCTTGATGTAATTGTTGGCAGAAATGCAGCTTTAGTTCATTCAATTTAATTTCAGTATCACAATTAAGATCATTTAAAATGTTACAGGGAAACAATTCATTCAACAGATAAAAAGCAATACTGGGGACCTAAAATGGAAGCTTTATCAGAATCATAATATGAATCACGTTAAAAGTTTAAAATTCTTAAAATGGTCTTTATGTGTATGACGACAAAGTCCATTTTAAGAGTTTAAAATTTTTAACGTGATTCCTATTATGATTCTGTTAAAGCAGCCATTTTAGGGCCCCTGCACATGCATGCTTGTATGAAGTCAACTTAAAAGGAAAATGGAGAATGTAATAAATGTTGTCATGATTATTTCAAAGTTTGCAGTACACTATTTTATAATTCTCTATATTAGTTACTGGAAACGAGTATAATGCATATTCAACAAATACCCAGGTGATAAATATGTTAGAATCCTATGTCTGAGGACACCAGCGCTTGATGCTGTTCAATGGCAATATTGCTATGACTCTCAAACTAATTTCCAATTTGGTAAAACAAGCATAATACATATTTAAATGTTATTTTGGTGTAGTGAAGTAGTCACAGTATGATACTTAGCAATATGATTTAGTTGCGAGATATTTTTGTTTTTAACTTGTTGCCTGTAATTATTAATCTGAGAAAATAATGAGATTAGATTAGATAATAACTGTATCAGACTTAACATATCACACAAAAAAGAAATAAGCAGGTTTTAAGAGAGAATTGCCCTGCATGAGATGACTGAAATTGCATGTGCTTGTTTTAGTTATTGTTTAGCAGATCTCAAAATGCTTTACAAGTCATGTAGATGCACACATCACATAATTATTTCATAATAATTTGATAAGATTACAATAATTTATGAGTGCATCTACTTATAGTATTAAAAAATAAATCACAATGCATGGAACTACAGGAAATAAGAAATCTTTTTTTGCTTGTTGCAAAACCACTATAAATTATCCAAGCATGCTAGCATCTCTTCTTTTCCGTTTTTGCCTGTGTGAACACAAAATTTTAATCTACCTATCTGTATCTTATTATTCTTATTCTTGATATCCATCAACTCCATTGCTAGCGCTTTTTATAAAATTCATCTTATCCATCTACAAATCTTAATTAAGGGCGGCCATACAAGGACAACTAGAAGTAGTCCTGTCTGACAGTTTCCAGCGACTGGACAGCGAACTACAGCTTCTATGCATTTGAATACCCGAAACCACTTGACCAGCCACAACCGCTTGGGGTGGTCAGCAGCATGACAAAATTGGATGTAGATGCCCAGAATTTACTCAAAGTCCGTCGCTTATATTACCATCTATCCCAAACCGCTTTTGGTAGAAACTCTTTTTTATCAGTTCACCTTAGTATAATCAATATTATTAGCCACATAAAAAAAATAATAATAATAATTAGATAAAAATAGCATTGCATGTATGTGTCATACATAGCTTATGTCAGAAAAGTCTCTTGACACCTTTTGGTTGAATTTGTTGGATTATAAAAGATATTGATTTAAAACAAACAAAAATCTCAACTGTGGCAGCCACTGCAATTTTGTAGAGAATGAAATTAATTTCTAGTACTTAGTTGTTTAATATTCACTGATCATCAATATGCAAGTCAGTTGCCACACCCATCGGGAATCCAAATTTACAGTACCTATGTTCAATTGTAAGAAAACCGGCCAAGAGCGAGTCGTAATCACACGCATACGAGGTTCCGTAGTACCAAACAATAAACTAACAATATTTTTAACGCTAATTCAAATAAAACACTCAACAGCAAAACTAATTTCACAGTATTTTAATGAAAAATAAAGCTACTGTTGCAGCTTGACGTAAAATTCCTATATTCTCAAAAACTATATTCTTAAAATCTAATCTTATTTATACCAATTTTCGTTGAAAGTTTTTTTACCTTCTACAACCCTATTCAGAGACTTCCTCCTTTTACTTTAGAAATTACACAGGGGGCACAATGTACGGCTTTAGAAGCAAATTTGTCATCAACCATTAGCCTAAGAAAAAAGTTTTTAGGAACGTCGATATAATTTTTCAAGAGCTGTCGATAGACCCCACGCAGTTATATGTATTGCACATTGAAATATTTTTTTTCAACCGCAGTTAAATGAGCCACCCCTATTTATATTTTTTTTATACTTATACTTTTGTGTTGCGGTTCATAGAAGACACCTACTCCCCAAATTTCAACTGTGTCGAGTAAAATGACTGTAACATACGGACGGACAGACAGACGAATAGGGCTATAAGGGTTCCGTTTTAGTCATTTGGCTACGCAATCCAAAAAGAACTTAAAAAAATTCATACCATGCCAAACCTTTTGGGGCGATTGTTAGGACCACCTATCTAAAAAAAAAGCTGTATTTATGAGAAGGGAATTTATGTCAGCTGCTTTGGCTATTATATATATTATATCTTTGATATGATTATTAGCCAGTACGAAAAGACATTGTCAGATACCCGGAAGGTACCGTTTGGTACCTTCCGTAAATCCGTACTATACACGGAGTGAATTTAAGCAACCCCATCGTCGAAATTTCTCGACGGTTCTTTAAAAAAAAAAGAACCGTTCCTTCCATTTTGACCGTGTAGGTATTGTACTTTTGTATGAACAGCTGTTTTTTTTGGTAACCTATATGACTACGCGTAAAACCTGTATTCATAAGTAGCTGGTATAACAAACAAGTTTTGTACAGACAAAATGAGTTTGTAACTTAGGACTGAAATAGTCAAACCTCGCCTCTAAAGGTGCTAAACAATACTCTCATTCAAATAAAAATAAAATCTAGATAGCTTATTTCTTAGTCTTTCGAAAATTTTGATTGATATAAGTTTTATGCGTAGCTGCAGTTTTTAACATACAGGATGATTTTTTCAAGTGGGCGTGGATGGGCAAATCTGAAACTAAGGAATAACGAAAAATACTCAAAGAAGTCTCGAGCCCGATTTTGATGAAAACTAAAACTGCATTATTGGATTTCTGGAAAATCAATATTCCTAGCCAGGAACCGAACCCGTTGATTTTGAAAATAAAAACACACTGTATTATTACACAATTGATTGTGTCGCTAATAGGGGTCAAATTCTGGAAAGTAATGACAAACAAATTATTTTTTAGAAAAATTGTTTGCTATTCTGTTCTGTGATAAATTTTGTCTTTTCGTAATCATTTTTTTCTACGACTACACAGGCCGTAACTTCATAACGTATGTTACTCATTCTACCAGTTTTATGATTAGCCTCTTTTTCATTGAGTTTTTTCGTGAAATTTTGCAATTGAAGTTTGAATTTTCCCATAGTGTGAAAATTATCTTGAAAAGAGTGTGGCCAAATAGTAAACTATAAAAATATCAGGAACGCACTTCAGGCTTTTTTCCGTAGCGCTTAGTTAGAAAATAAGGAGGGAACCAACATCAACCAACTTTCCATCTATGAGATGGAAATAATAAAAAAGCTATAATAATAATATTTCTGCTCCGTACAACGTATCCACTTTATCTTGTATTATATCTAGGATCCGATAATTGTATATTGGTAGCTTGCGCCCAATCTAAATATACCGTTTCCCTACCAGGTAATAGTGATGAAATCGATTAGAGAACATAAATTTGCTTTAACTACAATATTAGTCGATGGATCGATGGAGCTAGACTGAATTTAAACTTAGACTACCGAATTTAAGAATTTGTTATTAGAATCATGTCATCTAAACAGTATGTGCTGTGAAAAGACGTTTGTGAGCCTTAGTCTAACAACAATAAGGCCCTGATTGTATACTTATCATCCCCATTTTTCGATACAGTCTTCACCAGAGCCCTGACTAATAGGACTTGGTTGTTCGCTGTAGCTTTCGAAAAATAAGTTACTACCTTGTTTTCAAATTCTACTCCATCCGTGTGGATATGTTCTTTCATCTTCAATACACTATCGGTAGACTAATTATCTTCTCTCCCTTAGACTCCTGCTGACCTTTAGGGTGCAACAAGGAGTGATATATCCGCTTATACTTGAGATATACACTTACAAAACCTTGCAGAATGGTTGTACCCCAAACATGAAACATTAAAAAGTAGATCTTGCACAAACTTACGCCGAATATCCACATCCTGGCTATCAAATTGCTTGCAATTTCTTATTAATTTATGCTCGTTATTACAAAGCAGACAAACTATGGCCGCATTATTTGTCTTGTGAAAAACCTTTACCTTACTAACATTATTTTTAGCTGGCTTAGTTTCTAGGAATTCAAATGCCCTATATCGGTTGCTAAAAAATCTTTGAAATTTTCAAATGTAGGTAGTTTATCTGAATCAGTGTTGCTAGTTACCTTTAATTCCCAATTTTTTCCACCGTCTGAATCTAGTTTCAACGTTATGTTATAAACAAAATATCCCATGAACTTATATTAATATCCAAATTAATTGGTGCATTTAGGCAGCCGGGTATTGTAACCATTAAAATCCTTAAAAGCACTAGCTGGCTCTTGTACTATGTTCCTTTGACTGAGCTATCTGACATCTGTTCTATATACAGTGAGACAAACGTTTTATTGTTATACCTGCCCGCGTAGCATGACCACCGAAGAAACGGGTTTTGTTGACGAAGAATCGAAAAAAATGACAGATTGTGGAAAGATTGCTATCGTCGCAAGCATGGGCGATGTTAAAAATGTATGACAGACATGTCAAGTTGTATAGAAAGAGCTTTATCGATTCTTGGTAGAATAGAGATAGTATTGAAATGCTATGCGGGTTGGTCTCTAATTGAGTCCAGCGTTTGTCATAATTTGATTCCTAAGTTGGTATATGAGCTGATCGGCTTCTCCACATTATCAATTGTGATATTTTTATGTATTGCCGATACAAACAAATCTCGGAAATTCGGCCGTTCAGTATATTTCCCCGAAAATGTTGGAATAGTTATTCTAGGCAACTTAATGCCTTACCTCCGGAAACATTATTTGCTGATGGCCCCGCAACCGGAGAAACATCACTACCCTTAATTTTAATTAATGTAGTTTTTAACTTGCATTTTAAGTTTAAATATAATTCTTTAGTGTTAAAATGAACCAGGCATACCCAAGTCCGAGCCTTCGAGCTACCGGCCAATCAGTCTGCTGAATTGAGTTGCAGCCAACGTCTTAGGCGCTTGGTTCCGGAAGTGGAGAATCGAGGTAAATCCCGACAAGAGTCAGGCGGTCCTTTTTACCTAACCGCGACTATATCACCCTCCCCCTACCCCTTCCAACCCGATGTAAGGCAAGCCTATCACTTGGGAGAAGCAAGCCAAATACCTAGAGGCCATACGCGACTACCACCTGTCCTTTGCGGCACATATAATTGCAGCTCGTAACGGATCTGCCTTTGCTATCTATCGATCTGACGTTTTTGAAAAACGTCATGGGAAATGTGGATAAAAGGATGCCGGTTTGTTCCATTTACTGCGATATGACCCAGGCCTTCGATTACGTTAATCATGACATTCTCCTCCGTAAACTGGAAGCTTATGGCATTAGAGGCAATGTACTAAATCTCGTAGAATCTTATCTGAAAAATCGTAAACAGTTTACAGAAATTTCAAAAATAAACATTAATACCAGAAAAGAAGTAACATATGCATCAAAAAATCAAATAGTAAAATATGGAATCCCGCAAGGCAGCGTATTGGGTCCTTTGTTATTCATAATCTATATAAATGACTTGCAATTAGTATCTAATTATCCAGTATCACTTTTTGCCGATGACAGCACGGTCACTATTAATTCCATAAATAAAAAACAGACTTAAAAAAAAACAAAAATAACAAACCAAAACAAAAAAGTGAAAAATAACTTTAGCTTTAGCTTTGTATGATTGATTTGGTGTTTTTGTCACCGGCTTCTGAAGCTATTTAGGTTTATTATTTTTGTTTTTTTGAAGTCGGTTTTATTCTTTGCAAAAAAGTTTTTACTTTTCCATTTTTAGTTGTTCCCATGTCGCCATGAATTTATTTTACATTATTAAATACGCGTCTAAATGACAACAACAGTTCTTTTCTTAAAGTCCGTTAAAATGATTAATGCTTCTAGTTTCTAGCATTCACTCTGTTGTCTCTAGAGAAATCAACTATCGATATCGACAAGTTGCATTATCTATACATTATTCTAGAACAAGAAGTCACCTAACTCCTAACCGTTAAAGAGTTGTACCTTCCTTCATCAGCTCAGCGTCATGAGATAATGATGACCATACGCGAATGTCTTAATAGCTTTAGAAAATATTTTTTACTAACATTTATGTCGTGGCTATTGTGTGTATAAAATACTGGTATTCAGCTGCATCCGGTAAGACTGGAAGCCGACCAAAAAATAGTTGGGAAAATGATGCAGATGATGAACAATACATGTCATGGTAATGGGCTTATCCCCAATAAATGGAAATCTTGGTGTATTGTACACATCTGCGTATCCCCTCAGAGCATACAGGCGTGATGTTACGTCATGATGTTGTATAAACAATAAACATCCAAGCGATTGCAGCAATCACGACAGATTTGCCGTCTATTTTTGAAGAGTTCCATAGTATATCTCCGAAGATCAGCATCAGATCTTCACCAAATTAAAATGGGACCACCTCAGAAGTAAAATTTTTCATATAAAAAAAGAATTTTGAGAATCGGTCCACTAATGGGGGAGAAATCAGGTAACATACATAAAAAAAAAAAAACAAACAAAAAAAATACATACACACGATCATATAACCTCCTCCTTTTTGGAAGTCGGTTAAAGATAGGTATGAACATGAAATTGTTAATACAATCAATTCAATAATTAACTGGTTAGATAATAATAATTTAAAAATCAATCTTGAAAAAACAAAAATTATGTTCTTCAGTCAACAATTAGAAGCACCAAATATTAATGTTCAACACAGATCAACTGTTACAAAATATGTGGACACAGCAAAATTTTTAGGTGTTACCATTGACAAACGTCTGAACTGGAAAGCACACAGAAGAAATGAATAAAAAAGTATGTTCTTCTGCCTATGCCCTCTATAAACTAAAACCTGTTTTATGTACTAAGGCGCTTTTAACTGCCTAACATGGTATATATTTTGGAATTATATTTTGGGGAAACTGTACTAATAAAGAAATCATTTTTAAGTCACAAAAAAGGTGTATTAGGGCTATGTTTGGTTTGAAAATAACTGATAGTTGCAAACAGTATTTTATTAAATATAACATTTTAAGTCTCCCTTCCTTGTTTATTTATGAAATATCTCATTTTATACGTACCAATCCTACCCTATTTAAGAAACTATCAGACGTTTCTATTCGTAATCGACGGGATAATAATAAGCTATGCGTACCAAGATCAACCACGGCATTAAATGCGTAAAAGTATTTTTTGTCAATCATTTATAACAAAATCCCAAAACCTATTAGACAAATGCCTACTGCTCTGTTTAAAATACATTAAAAAAAATATCTGTTAGCCAAATGCTATTATTCTTTATCGGAATTTTTTAAAAATATCTTTAGTTTTTTGACCCCAAAATCTGTAAAACCAATACTTTATTTTTTAATTAGTATTGGGATTGGTTTTTAGAATTTCATAGTTTGCTGTATAGACTCAAATTAGTATTTTTTTATGGTTTATTCTAAGCCAAAAATAATTATGTTGTTTTGTACGCCATAAATGGCAAAACATGTAGATCTAGCTGTTACACACATCAAAAGTGTCTAGGGATCAAGCATTTTTATGTGGATTTCTTGAGATTGAGATGTGGCTTTGTAATAAATTTATGATTTTATAAATTTATATGGATCCTTTTTGGTGCATTTCATAATTTGAATCAGGAACTGTGAATCAAATTCGAGTAAAAGATGAAAATCAGCTGTCAATATTTTCCCTATAAAAACATACAACGCATTGAAGACATTATTAGTGCTACTGTTTCCCTACTACTGATTAAAACCAACGTTATTATGGAGCGGCGACGTCATTTAAGCAGGGAAGAAATGCTTAGAGCCGTGGGAATGATAGAAGCTGGTTCCCGGCAACGTACTGTGGCTTTAGCTCTGAATACAAGTCAGAGTGTTATCAGTCGACTTTGGACACGTTACCGAAGCACTGGTACCGTGGCTGAGCGCCATGGAGGACGGTATCGCTGCACCACACGGAGACAAGACCGATACATTCAAATCTTAACTCGAAGAGCTCCAACAATAACCGCCATGATGTTAGCCGTGAGGCTTCATCACTCTTCAGGGAACTTAATTAGCGACCAAACAGTCAGAAACCGCTTGCATGAAGTGAACCTTCATTCCCGAAGACCGCTACGGGTACCACCTATAGCAATGCACAATCGTAGGATACGATATCAATGGGCTCTTGAACACAGAAATTGGGCAGAAGAACAATGGCGTTTCGTGTGCTTTTCTGATGAGTCTCGTTTTGGTATGAGACCGGATACAAGACGTATACGACACTGGAGAACCCCTGGACGCCAACAGCGATTAAAATCCTGCCAGGAAGTCCATCCTTATAGTGGTGGAACCATCATGGTATGGGCGGGTATTTGGATCGGCGGAAGAACTGAGTTGATTTGGATCAGAGGCAACCTCAACGCTCAAATTTATGCTGAGACGATTGTATCAGACGTCATCGTTCCTCTACAAGTGCAAATCGGTCCCTTATTTCAGTTAATGCATGATAATGCACGACCGCACACCGCAAGAGTTGTAAGACAGACTCTCGCCGCAGCTAACATCAATGTCCTGCCCTGGCCTGCTCAGTCGCCAGACTTGAATCCGATTGAGCATGCATGGGATATGCTACAGAGAAGAGCTCTGCCGAATATGGAGGGTATCCAGTCGCAAGAAGACCTTTTTTTGTTGTTGCAACGAACATGGGCGGCCATTCCACAGCGTGATTTGGATGAACTCATTTTGAGTATGCCAAACCGATGTTCTTGTGTTGTTAGTGTTCGCGGTAGAAACACGGATTATTAATTGTTTAAGTTA
This sequence comes from Eugnorisma glareosa, assembly GCA_947578425.1. Classification (NCBI taxonomy): domain Eukaryota; kingdom Metazoa; phylum Arthropoda; class Insecta; order Lepidoptera; family Noctuidae; genus Eugnorisma; species Eugnorisma glareosa. The sequence continues at coordinate 31,936,721 of OX387957.1, forward strand.
CCCAATAAATTTTTAAAGAAAACTGTTATTTCAGTCTTTTTTTCGAACTTTTGTGTTAGTGGTTCAAATGTCAAAAATCCCTTTATTAGGAAAATGGCAAATTTCTTTATTAATGCAAAGGTGACTTGGTTTATCGTTACTGTGACAAACGAAAACACTTTATTTGATGAATCCTTAAAGAAAATTTTAATTAATATCAATCAGGAGAAAAGTTATTGCAAAAATATATGTTGATCCCTAGACACTTTTGATGTGTGTATTTTAAGACCTTGCACATATTATTTGATGTATACTCATGTTTTACAATTTAAAAAAAAAATATATTCTATTCTATGGTTACTCGATTTACCATTTTTTCCCAAAGTTGTCACTAAAATCCCGGGAGCCCCCTTTTATGTCTGAAATGACAGTCTACACTTAGACTTCAGACTACCTACTGTCCCTTAGTTCATGAAACGACATTCCAAGCGTTTCTTCGACTCTGCCATGGCATAGAAACCACCTAATCGCCTCGGCCGCCCGATACGAACCATCGCGTATTAGTACGATTCGCCGACCACGGCATACCTTAGTCTCTCCCGACGACCCTATTACCTTCCTTCAGGAAAGCAGTTTTCTGTACACTACTCATAAGAAACTCACAAATTCCAAACACAATCTCCTTAAATTGTCGCATGTCATTACTTACCAGAATTGGATCTCTATTAGTGACACTATCGAATGATGTAATAATACAGTGTTTTTTTGCGTCGAAATCAGGGGGTTCGAATCCTGGCTAGGAATTTTTCAAAAATCGAATGATGCCGTTTTAGTTTTCATCAAAATCGGGTTCGATACTCCTTTGAGTATTTTTCTCTATTTCTCATTTTGACGTTTTGAAACTGGTACTTAATCCAAACAATTTACAAAAAGTTAGTTACAAAATATCTACAAGTCCATAAAGTTATCGAAAATTTTAACGTCGATTAAAGAAATTTTTCTGTTTGTCAATTAAAGATCTACTAAAAATCGGGCTTAAGTTCCTCGTTTGAACAAAATTGGCTTAAATCTATCTAAATCTAAACAGGCACACATCAGTTTAAGTTTAAATCTTCAAGGCAATAAAGTTCACTTTTACTTGGGACATAAAAAGAGTATATTATACTAAAAAGTATAACCAAAACAAACACTCGTTGTGTATGTAAACTTTGAACTGTATTGATACTGATCATACTTTCTGTTAAGCGCGTTAAGCGTTTGGCGATTATTAAAGGTACGTCACTACTTCGAGTTATTTTTTGTATAGCAACCCTGATGAACCCCAAACATAAACCAGTGTACAACCCCTGTCGCTTTGACGTCCCTTTCTCGCGCAAGCCGAATTTAGTAGAATCTTTCTAGTTTCTCATTCATTGCTGCTTTGGTCTCTGTGCAGGCCTCGGCGCGCGGCGCGTCATTTTGTAATATAAGCCGCAATGGACGCCGTTTGATCCGTTTTGCCGCTAACTTTACACTGAACATATTACGGGGGTAACTAGGGGCGTTTGGGAACGCCCCAAAATTTTTAGCAGTGGTTGTGGATACACTTCTCTCTTTCTTTCGCCGTATCGTGATACACTTAAAAAATGTTCCTTGGTGCGATATCTCATCAGACGATTTTGCGGCATTGATTACTTACTACTGAAGTTAATAGAAAGGTTTTAATAAGCTAAAACAAAGTTTCGTCCGTTCGAACTTTCGGAAATCATTGAAATCGCGTGAAAGTGTCACGTTGGCCGTATATTTGTGTGAGAGTGTACGGCGATGTAGCATGTAGCGCGCCGTTTGCTTATCGATTTTCTCTATGCTGCATTAAATTATACTATTTAAATTGTGAATACTGACTGCATTTAATAATATTTGAATGCGCGTTGTGTCTATACTATCCAAAAATCAAGTAAAGAAGATGGTGCAGTGATCGTAATCAGCTGGCGTAACTTTTAAGTAATCACAACAACACCGACAGAAAGCGGTATCGGTACTCTTTACATACAAGAAAACTTTGGACTGGCACATCCAGTGTCGCTGAGTTACGAAATGATACATTAAATTAAAATACTACCCTATGCCGATGATCGTGTCTCCATTGTTTTGGGAATGGTTCAACATTTGGCTTATTCAATTTCTAAAAGATTTATATCATGAAATTAAAATGGTCGCACTAAGAGGAACAAATAGTTCTTTAAATACTTTGTCACATGCGTGTGTCAACCATGGAAATCAGTCACAACAGAGTGCGATTGATGTGGCGCAAAGTTTACAAACATCATTGAATATGCCACAATCGGCAGTGGCACAGCACATCAATGCGAATCAAATCAATTTGCAACCCCTGAATAATGTTTCACTGCAGTTTATACCGCAGCATACGACGAATGCTAACTCTATCAAACATGAACAATCGTCTTCTCGGTATTCCAACTCTAATTGCATGCTGCCTTCGCATCATTACAGACTATTAACTCAAACTAGTAAGTGTACACTAACGACGTTTACGGAAATATTTGCTTCAGTCATTTTTCGTTGCATTAAAGATGAATGTTTTGTTATGTTAACTTAATCTCAAGTATCGATTGTATTTTATGTGTTATTGTTATACCGTTAGCTATAAATTTTGCTTTATAGGTACCTACTTAATGTATTTTATAAATAAAAGGCCAAAAATGAAATGCCACCAGGCCCTTTCAATGTAATAGTTTTATGTCTAAATACCAAGTGATAATTTAGAATCAGTCGTAGTTTAAGTACAAAATTAGCAAAATAATTCCTTAGCGCTGTACAGATATCCACGGGCGTCAACACCACACAGTGAGTTCGAAAGAAGACGAAGCGGATAAATATGCGCAGGCTGCATTCAAAAGTGATAGTGATTGAAATCTTGTGACTATTTATTATATATTTTCATTGTGTTTACAGGACCGGTGGAATGTTACCACCCTTCAGGCGCCGCCGGGGCCTCATACATGCCGAGTACAGCCGGTGGCGCGCAGCCCTCGGCGCAATCTTCGCTGAGAGTACAGCCGACACCGCAGCCGTCGGCACCGCCGGCACCTCAGCAGGACATGTCTAAGACTACCATGGTAATGACAATCTTATTAATTATGGGCATAACATAACGGTAGCAGTTTGCAGGGTGGCTAGTAGCAACTGGATGAGAGTTGCTGAGTATCGAATTGAGTGGCGTGCGATTGAGGAGGCCTATGTCCAGCAGGGGACTACTGTAGGCTGACTTGCGTTTAATGTCAGCTGCACATAGCATCTTACCACACGGCGGTTTCAATTTTGCGACCGCGGCTAGCAAAAATATGCTGAGAGGCCTTAGGATCTGTGTCATGTCACTGTATGTGTTAAAAATATGTGTCAGTCAGCAGCAGGTGACTGTTGGGGCGTACTATCTAGCTTGCACCATGCTCTTGGTGGCAATTATAATTTTGATTTTTCAGTACATATTTGATAAACTCTGGGCTATGTACTTGTAGCTCCATAGTACAAAAAGTACTACAGCGCCGTCTATGACGCAAATGAAGAACTAATTAAAAAATCTGAATCGCGATAATTCGCGAGTTAAGACCATATCGAAAAATGCCTCCCTTATATATTAGGAATTTAACACCTCCCTCGTACTAGGAGGATGAGGAAGGTGTTAAGTTCAGTTTGGTAATACTAAATAATTATTCACATTTGAAACCAGGTCTTTTGTCAGAAATGTATAGTTGGTAAATGGTATCTCATAATAGGTGTGCGATAATTTTCAGGCTGGCCATAGTTATGTATCGCAGAACCAGACGCCGCAGCCTCGACCTCACTCAACGCAGTTCACCAACTACAACCAATACAGACCAGCGCAGCACGGAACGAGACCCAATACACATCCCAGGTATACTATTATTGGGTTCAAATGCTTAACAAATAATTAAGTTGCGGTGGGGGAGGGTGGGGGGCTCGTGGTTAAGTAATGGGTCGATGGATCAAGGTTAAGCTACGCTTGCCGCGGTGGGCGACCGTAGTGCCGTCGGGCCGTCGGGCCGTCGGTTGGCTGTCATTCATTAGTGGTATTAGTTGTGAGGGCTAAGAGCTCCAATGTTTCACAACCAGTTTTACCAAAGGTAGCCGGGTGTTATCGTGGAGGTCAAATAAGCACTGTTCATACAAAATACTAGTAACTGATCTGCCAACAACATTGAAGAATAGCTAGACAGATGACTAAATCTTAAGATTCGAAACCAGTAAGTCTTAAGTTTACAGAAAGATTTAGAGGGTAGTGATGATAACCATAGTACACGGTATTGTATACTATCGTCATCAGCATCATCAGATGCTGTGCTTCTTGGGCCCCCCCTGCTTCTAAAAACTTCAGGTGGCCAGGAGTGACGCCTGCTTGCTCCTCGCGTAATATCAAACGATATGACGTGAGTGTGACATAGCGATGAGTTTCTACACAAGTACGACACTAAAAAAGAAAGGTAAATTAGTTTAACTGTCTGGATTTGTAGTATACAGGATGCGGCTCGGGAACTTCCTTATTAACAAAAAAGAAACATAAAACAAAAGGAATAACAATACGCCCGCCCTTAAACACGCATACTGCTTGAGCGCTAAATACATATCTTTGCAGCAAAAAAGTTTAACCCATATTTATTAAGCGCGGAAAGTGCTGACTTTTATAAGTAAACTAGCTTTTGCCTGTGGCTTCGCTAGCGCACTAATCACCTAGCGGTGTGAAATATAAACCACTCTTTAAATTGTTTACGAGATGCAGAAATGTCCGTTTGATTGTATTATGTGATAAATAAAAGCCACAAAAAAGAAATGTAATTACTGTATAGGTTGCACACGTGGTGGTCCATAGCCCGTTTTTAACAATGTACAGACTTTAAAGATGAGAGACTACAAAAGCGGAGGAGGCATGTAAGGATAAAATAAAAATGTGTAAAAAAAATTAAAATGATTTACTCCTGCTTTAAGACGTCATAGTAAACCCCTGGGCAATGTTGGGTTTTTCATTAGAAAATTCTCAGTAGCTTTCTCGAGTTTGGAAGCTGGTGCCTTGGAAAACACGTAAAGCCTTTGGTCCTCATCCTGTGCCCGATCTCTACCCGGTCGTTTGGAATTGCCGTCCCATCAGACTGAAAGAGTAAGGGAACGGAGAGTTCACCTGAGTGACTTCACTTGTTCTCTATAAATTATGTAGCAGGGGGCAAGCTTATTGATCCATTGTGGATAAGCAGGCCGGTGGTGGATTGGCCCACTCCCTGTCACAGAGGGGAGGCCCGTGGTTTGTGTGATTACGGTCATAAGTCCAAACTTCAGGCTACTACTAAGAAATATCTGATGGAATTAACAGACATGCAAATGTGAAGCTATCAACAAACCAACAACAAACAGTTGAAACCTGAACATTCATGTTTTACTTTGCACTGAAGGTCGCAAAAATTTTTGTTAGGTTGTTTAGATACCAATAGTGTGGAACCAAACTTGCAGCTTCGAAAAACCTGTGCTAACTGCGTGACGTTCTGTAACACGGACCTTAATATCATGCTAAACAATCTATACAGTGCATTTTTTTTAACCAGACGCGGTTTTTCTGTCTACGTTGACTGGCCTATAGGCTGTTATCTTTTATTTTTAGAAATACGCATTTTTACTATTTAACATTGATGTACGATTTACTTCGGCAGGCAACAACAGTCGTACATTCCTAGTACTGCTACCACAACTACCGGACCTATCATATTCTGGTATTGTAAGAGAGGAGGCATGTCTTTAAAAAAATGCCAATAAGTGCTCGTTTTTTTTTACCTACAGAGCTATGGCTGCGCTCAACTGTAAAAAAAAATGTATTGTAGTAAAACTTAAAGCGTGACTTTTTCGCTAGCATGCACCTTGAGATTAGTCAAAAACTGAAGCTTCGAAGTTATTAGAGCACCACACGTCTTTCGAAGCTGCTAACTGTATTTTTACACTATTTTTGTGTCTAAGGTGACCAGGCGCGTGCATTGCAGGTAGGCAGTGCCTACCTTATAAGATCTAATTGAACTATCATACAATATATAACTGGCCTTTTTTTTCTATGCAGGTGGTTCTGTGGCAAACTTCCTTTTATTTTCTATTTATTTATTTATTTATTTATTTATTAATAAAGGTCTACCAACTTCTATATTATAATGTTATCGAATTACTTCCGCAGACAACAACAGTCGTACATTCCGAATGCTGCTGCCACTGCTACCGGACCTGTCATGTATCCGACGTTAGTGTTCCAGCCTACGCCCATGGGAATGCAAACTTACCAACAACCTCGTTCCAGTACACCAGGGTGAGTGTTCACTTATTTTACAAAGCGAAACTGAACCTGCAAGACCTTAAACACTTGAAAAACATGATATTTCTATATGTTAAGCAAGTTTAATATATTATAATTATATCATTAATACAAGATTTAAACGGACCATCCACGAACGGCACGGTTGGCGCAGTGGCTGAGCGATTGACTGCTACTTTGCGTATCGCGGGTTCGATTCCCGCATGGAATAAATATTTGAATGGCCTACAGATAGTTGTTCCGGGTCTGGCTGTTTGTGTATGAGTTTAAATGTTTGTAAACGTACCCGGGATACAGGAGAAATCCAAGCGATTGCAGCAGTCATGGCAGATTTGCCGTCTATTTTTGAAGAGTTCCATTGTATATCTCCGAAGATCAGCATCAGATCTTCATAAAATTTAAATGGGACCAAATGGCAACTATTCCGCATGCACTAAAGAAGAATCACGTAAATCGGATCATAAATCTCAACGTAATCGGTCTACATACATAAAACAAAAAAAAAACAATCGAATTGAGAACCTCCTCCTTTTTAAAGTCGGTTAAAAATGACAGTGGTCAAACTCATGCTGTTGCTGGGAAAGTACTGATCTAATCGATATATAAAGTGAACTAAAACGAAAAATTAAATGATTTAGAAGTTTATTTTGCTAAAACTTATGTCGGTAGACAGCAACATTGACAAAAAAATATTAAATACCTGTAAAACTTGTGCCCAAATCAACTTGAAAGCGCTATAATTATTGGAACTAGCTTTTGTCCGCGGCATCTATTATAATTATCATAAGAGTTTTTCTCGGGAAGAGTGCTTTTTTTCAGGATAAAAGGTACCCTATGTATGTTTCTGTACACCTGACAACGTATATGCAAAATGTCAGGATGATCGGTTCAGTGGTTTAGGCGTGAAAAGGTAACAAACAAAGATACTTAGGATTAGGATAGTTAGGATGATGCGACGGCAATCAGATGATTGTATGTCAGTTGGCGGATAGTTCTTGGAAGACTATTTTTGTCTAAATGTCATGTTTTCCTTTTGTTAAAAATATACGGTGGCAATCAGATGATTGTATGTCAGCTGTCGGAAAGTTCATGGAAGACTATTTTTGTGATTTTTTCCTTTTGTTAAAAATCGTACAAAGCCTTGGAATAAATGCGCTGAAGCAATATCTTAAAAATGACTCAAAATAACTTGATAAGAAACAAGACACACAACAACAAGATTCACACTCCGACAAGATTTAATAGATTAGGCTTTTAGAACAGGTATATGTTTAATATATACTATTAATAATGCTATGTTTTCTCTTTCACAGGTACTATCCATATATGGGACATTACATAGGTTATAATACACCTCCGAGCCACACCTCACCATGTATGTAGTTCAGTTAAAATTTTATTTTTCTGTAGATATTCTATACGCAAGCTTTTACTGCAGAGTAAGGGATTATAATCTTAATGATGTTGCAGCAAAGCAAGCTAGCAAGTGATAGTTTCGGCTGTGTATCGATTAAACTAAAGAACAAAATTGTCGTCTCTTACCAACCAATTTCGTGATCAGGCAGTGCCTGTTGATACGTCGTGATCGTGACACATGCCAGATGCTTGTTCTCGACATGTGGCGATATATAAATCGAAAATCGTTATTCGATCTTTTCTTTTCAGTGTTGGTGAATGGGAAAACTTTTAGATTTATTTTGATTGTGACAGATTTTAATCGTAATAATTGATGTGCCGTGTAACCTACTCTTTCCTGTATAGACTAATCCACCTAATTTCATCATGGTTTTGACCACCTTCTAAGACTAACATTGTATTTCATTTTTTTCTGTTTATGTAGGCTAAATGACTACAGTCACACATCTTGTATTTTTTTAATTAATATACGTTACGTATTTGTAATAGTATGTAATTATTTTACTACTAGCCATTTATGCAATCAGTATGATATCTATCTTAACTAATTATATTTTGAAAATGAGGGATTTTTTATCTTCAGATATTGTTTGTTCTGTTAACTCGGGGCAAATCAGGGACCTAGTAGGCTTGTACAGTATTTTATATACAAGGTCTATTTAGAGTATTCATGTTTTATTTATCTAACCTTTTTTTTTACCGATTGGAAATCATCAAATAACCCCCCCGCTATGGGCTGAGCAGGAGGGAGTGTCAGACTTTTACTAACTAAAACCCATCCATGTTCCTTCCTTTGCCCTTTGTGTTCCAGGGCCGCGGTATCTCTTTCGAACAGTCCCGCAACCCTGGTTATTTATCTAACCTGGCTTAACGAATTCCCATGTAACTTACACTACAGTTAAAGGAAACCTTATTTTTTAATAATATTGGCACTAAAACCTCACCAAAACCTTTACCTTCACTAATACCTGGTGTTATCCTAGAAACTGTTTTAGACAAGAGGTACCATCTTTTTCACTGTTTTAACTATTCCTTAGATTCACTACAACTATTTATCGAGGTGAGGTTGTAATTCTGTCGGTTTGACAATGTTAACTATGGCGACTTCAAGTAGATCACTACATAGTATAAAACAAAGTCGCTTTCTCTGTCCCTATGTCCCTTTGTATGCTTAAATCTTTGAAACTACGCAACGGATTTTGATGCGTTTTTTTTTAATAGATAGAGTGATTCAAGAGGAATGTTTATATGTATAACATTGACCCGTGCGAAGCCGGGGCGGGTCGCTAGTACACTATAAAAAACAAGCTAGTGAAATCTTTGAGTGCGCTAAAATTGCTGCCATGTCTGGAGTAACCACCATGCAATCTGGCTAATATTTAAACATGGCACGAGCTATTTTATAATTAAGTACGAAATAATAAAAATTGTTACTAAAACATTTTCTAAGATATCAGTCATATATATCATTATCATTAATGTAGTTTTTTTTTTAATTTGTATTATAATTTTATTTTTGTAGTTGTTTTCAGTTAGTGGACCTTACATTTTATAATATGATTTTGTTTTATCCCGCAGATTACTACACTTCAAATAGTCCCCAGCTGCCAACGCCAAACTTACAAGCCAACGCCCAAGGTGGTAGAAGTAATCCCACTACATTGGTGGGGCCACAGGGTACACCCGCAACCCCCACTGCGCCCACTGCCACGCTTCCTCACCCACAAGCTTCTACACTCATGCACCAAACTATGCCTGGTAATCATTGACTTCTATTATTAATAAGATATTTTACTACGAATCCAGGATGAATTAAAAAGGTGAATCTATGACACGATCTTAACCACTTAGCTTTGTCATAATGTAATAATTTACCACCTGGCTTATTTCATGTGACGTCTGACTGTTATGGTCAATTCAGCTGAAGTGAGATTGCTTAAGCAATGCTTAAAAAGACGCAATCCTTTAATTTTTTTCACAAATACTCCCAATACATTCCTTCACTGTGCTGCAAACTACAATAATTATTTTCTAATCTGGTCGTCTTCTCTCCATACAAACAAATTAATGTTCCTTATTTTTTATTCCTGCATACACATTCTATTTTGGTAATATAAGTGTTTATTTAACATTAATGTCTTGATTTTTCCGGGATTGAGTTTTAACAGCAATCACTGTGGCAGCCAAGCTACAGTTTGAAAAATATGCTACACATCCACCTGAAGTTTAAAACCCATTTATTTGGAATACGGATTTTTATGTTCAATAATTCGTGGAAATGATTGCTGATTATAACGAGCGAAAAGTAGTAAGCAACAGATGTTATGTAAAGTGGCTATAAATTGAAGAACGCTTACATTTAGATTTCCATACCATATGACTGTGTGAATCACTTATTACTTACAAGCTTATTAAGACCACGATACCCGTCTCCAGACTACGATGCTTTCCCATTTCGAAATGTGAAAGCAATTTTTTCTAAAATAACGTCTGTTATTAAATTATTGTTGAATGTATTCGATTTTTATCAGTGTTTTTTGATAGCGTATTTACACAATGGCGCGATTGGCGAGGCGAGCGTGTGATCGGTTCGCTAGCCATTCGCCTCGCCATTCGTGTGCTTGTGCAGGTAATGTCTATGTTTATACATTCGTAAGAAAACTAACACGAACGGTTTTTGGAATGGCGTATTGGATTGCTAACACGATTTAGAAGAGTGATTACGCGTAATCAGTTTTCTTTATTTGAGAATATGTAACTTCGGTTGAGGCCATATTCCGCATACATATCGGAAAAATACTTTATTACCAAGTCTACTACTTTACCTTGATTTACTCGCATCCTAGGGAAACTACTGCTACCTGTACCCAAATTATACAGAATTACTAATGGTTAGCGCAGCTGTCTTGCTGATTCCCGCTAATAAACTCACCTAGTTAATGTTGCATTGGTTGAAATGTCGTGAAGTCGGTTAATTGTGAGTTATATCCATTACTTTATTTGGCTGTAAAACACTGATGACTTCCTTCATCGTTCATTCGTGGAGCATTAGCTAAAAATGAATGAAAACAGTAGTGATAGTGACGGGACTATCTAAAAGCTGCGATATAATCGTTTTCACGATTGTTGATGTCTGAGATCTTGCGCTTATTCTGTTATGTTGCGTTGTACCAGGCAGGCAAAATAAGTAAGGCGTTTTTAGTCAAAATTGGTTATTTTGATTTCATACATTTTGTATCCAAAAATTTAATTTGAAAAAGCAGAAAATTCTAATCATTTTACTAACAATAAAAGCCTATGGTTAAACCCGAAGTTGCCATTTGAATTTAAGGTCACAAGTCTTAAAAAGAACAGTACTTTACTTTTATACAATATTGAATAAAGAATTGGCAGATTGTTATGAAGGACTTGAATTCTAGGGTGGTCTCGCAGCTATCTGTATGATGTAAGACGATTAATTTATTTAGATCATCTTTTTGTAATTTTTCAGAGATTTACTTGTTTTAAAAAGATAAAAATACAATGTCAGAAGGAAGCATTTGTTTATTGGTGATTATTTTTAATCGGTGGGAGAGTGAACAGTCCCTGGTGAGCTCTACAGAGCTGTGCACAACTGGGCGGAGCACAACCCCGTCCTCGCAGGGGAAACCGATTCTAATAACCCAACCTGTTCTGTGTGTTACTGATGCGCCCCATTTTAGGAAGTCTTTGTTATTGTATCAGTCACAAACTACAACATAGATTTAAATTAAACTTTAGTAAGATTTTATATTTTGGATGATGACATTATAATTAGCAAATGGTCTTTGTACACAGTTCAATGGAACTAGATGACCGTGTAAGTCAGACCATAAACCGGAAAATTGACCCTGGTGACTCTGAATCAGAGCAATGGACTTGTGTAAAACAGGTTCATCCATATTGCCCTAGCAATCGCTGTCTCGCTGTTTAGGTGTCAGAACTCATTTCGGAGCCTGTAAGGACCATGACATATGTCATGAGAATCTGAAGATTGTTCTCAAAACACGGGCGACGGCACGCCCTACTTGTGAACAGTAGGACGATCATTTATAAAGTGTGTGTCAACACACGTTATCGTACCCTTGATCTCCGTGCTTACACTTTAAAAGATCTAATACTTTGTCGAGTGAACTGAAAATTTACGAATAGCTCTTTACGAAAGGTGGGATTTATTTCGTAAAGCATAAAAAGTCTGTACATTTAAAACGCGACTGAAAAAAGAGAGACAAAATAAACCTCGGTCATGTTTGGGAAAACATGAGAACAGCTGGAAAGATTAAAAATATATACTTTTATTTTATACCTGCTGGCATATCGTAAAAACTGAGACAGGTTTATTTTTATTTGGTTTCGTGAGTTCTGAGACATACCCTAATTATAATATGTATAATGCGTTTATGATACCATACAATCCGAAGTCATGAGCGAATTAGGTTTCGTTACACGGTTTAGTTCAGTTGTATTAGGTTATTTTATCAATGTGGATAATTTAGTTTTCGTTACGGTTAATTCATTGTTATTTTTCAATATTCGAATGACCGGAGTCGTGGGACGCAGCTCTAAAGTGCAACCAGACCGCGGTCAATCGATGAAATGTGAGATTTTAGACCATTGTGATAAATTAAGGCGATGGTTCACGTCGATAGACCCTTTTCTGGTTGCACCTTTTTTGGAATATGGTGGTATTTATGCTGTTTGCAGACTCGGACGAAAAACATGCGGACGAAGTCGTGGGCACAGCAACAAAAATGTAGTGCATGATTAGGATGTTATTACCTGTAATAGCATGATATTTTTATTTTCTGTTTTTTTTTTTGGTTACAAAATGAATGATATCCTTACTTATACAAGTTTTTTTTTCTTATAAAATATGTGTCTGCTCAAACCAACGCTTTTGTTTTGATAATGACAGTGTTTAGTAAAGGTTTGACTTAGTTGTAGCTTGACTTATTTCTAATCAACCGCAACCGTTGAAAACTGGGCACTTCGGCTTTTAGAGACGTCGTGCACTACGCGGCGTTTAAGTAAAGTATCGAAATCCAATACGCAGGGGTGGGGCGTAATCCAATACGCTGGGGCTCCGACCCAAGGCGCACCTGGATCGGAGCCCCTGCGACCAAGGTTTTGAACACGATAGTGTTGTCCCGCGCGAGTGCGCGAGGTCTGTAAGCCAAAGCGTTTCAGGGTGTATTGTATTGTGCAATGAATAAATGAGACAAAATTGGTATCTTCAAAATTAATAGCTTTGAATTAAATAAAATGTGTATGTTTTGAGATTTTAGCATTAATTTGTATTGAATGACGAAATGCATCACCTTATTAAAATTACTAAAACAAAAGTTTCCCCGATTTGATTATTCAAAATTAAAAAAAAAACTCAATCATCTTATTCATTGAATTACCGCAAGTGGACTTGCTCTTTGTAAATCTATGTGAATTGTACTATTCGTGTAGCTAGTTACAACTTTATATAGCATTTTATTGATGTTGTTCATGATTGTACCCATTAGTTCAACTAGGGATAATTTAAACAGACTTAAATTAATTTTGCTCTTAGGTATACGCTCAACCGCTCCAAAAAGAAGTCATAGAGTACCTATCATCGATCCTAAAACACGTGAGTAGAAAAGGCAGCTTTGAAATTAATACTTATTATTATTCGAGCGATTTCTATTTCTATTTATGATTTTATTTTATTTTATTTACAGAACAAGAAATTTTCTCAGATTTATATACCAACGATAATAATTTTTTAAGCAGCGAAGCTAACGATCGACACACCCCACAACCTCCCGTAAGTACATTTATTTCGAGTTTATTATTAAATAAAAAAAAACAACATTTTGTTTTGACAGAGACGCAGATTACGAAATATTTCGTCACAAAGTATTTAATTGAATAAATCATGTTTGTTGGTAGTGTTTGTTCGTAGTGATTAATAATATTAAAAAAACAGTTAATGCGCAATTAATCACTAATTATATTATATTGTATTACACGAAATGCAATAGTAAATGTAGAAAGAATAATTCCCTACTGCATAAGCAGCCTTCGCTTGACGACAACGACTGACTTGTTCAATAAATATACAATTTGATACAATTCATGGTGCAATTCGATTAGTATAAATTTCATCTTTAACTTTTCTTTTTATGATTCTATAATTATATATTTCGGTTTTATATATTGTTTTGGATTATATATTTCGGTGTGTGTACCTACTATTCCTATGAAAACTTTACTTTTCACTTTGTTCTTTAATTGAAGCATAACGTATTTTGTCGTCCTAGTATCATTCTTTTGTATCAAGAATCATTGTCCAAAAGGAAGTACTACTGTCATTGATACTCCTGTTACAACTATGTCTGTATTTAGAGCACCCGTGGAACGAATATGTAGATAGTCACCATTAATCCAGTCGACATGTCGAAAAAGGTGAGGTTAGTTGGAAAGTATTCCGAAGGTTTTAACAGGTTGTTTGGTGGTATACTAGGAAGACTATCCTAACTTTTCGACCTCGAGGACCCTGATCATAATATATCCCTTAAACTAAGCACATTTTACAACAAAGTTGAAGAGCATAATTATTATAAATTTCCTAAAAGTTCGCTGGTGAACCAAATTTACAAACCGAATATTAACGGAGATAAAACCGATCTAAGTATGACAAAGTTTCTTAAATAGTCCGGTCAAGTTAGCTCAAAATAAAGTTTCTGAAATAGTCCGGTCAAGTCAGCTCGAATAGGGGAGCATCGAGCTAAAAATTGGTACGAATTTTGGGAACACCATTACGAATGAAATGTGAAATGTCCCCATCGATACGAAATTTGCAAAAAAAAAAAAGGTCAAAGGTCGCGTAAAAAGGCAGCCAAATGGTAAGTTCTATCATAAAAATATTTCAGACAAAAATTATAGATCGTCAATTTATCTTTATGATTTTTTTTGATTCTGAAATATAGCTATTCAAAAAGTTGTGTTCTTCATAATAAACACGTTTCCACGCCACCGGTGAAGTAGTGTATCTGGCGTGTTTTTTTAACGTGGTTACCCCGGTGAGCCTGTTCCACAAAAACATCGTATCAAAAAAAAAAAAAACTAATGGAGTTTGTGTCGGAGTGAAGTCTGTATTGGTTCCAATGTATTTTCAATTAATTTCCAAGCCCAATCTAGTTAATTCTGGGTCTAGTTTATTAGCAAGCAGTAGCAGAGGTTGGTGGAAGACAAGTTAATTGCACTCGTTTTTGGTTCCATTGAAAATTAATTATCAATCAGACGAAAAGTTTACCCCAGTTCATAATTTACACCGCTTTCATCATTTCCAATAGTACAATTTTTTACCAGACCAATAGCAACTACGTAAAAAAAATGGGCCAAATACGCTCCCGCACCGGTGGCGTGGAAATGTATGCATATTAGGAAGAACACAACTTTTCTAATTTTGGCCCAGTTAGCACAGGGTCCTCGAAAACTTAGGATAGTCTTCTAAATATACCCCCAAAGAACCTGTTAAAGTTCCCGGAAATCATTCCAGGTAAAAGTACATAACTGCTGGACTAAATGGAATACGCATTGTTTATGTTCATTCATTAAAAATTATGAAATAGTATGGTTCGCATTAAACACCATCAATATACAGGGTGTAACAGGACCCTTCACGAAGCCGTCAACCAAGCATTATAGACATCAAACTAAGTAACTTGACGCAAAAATTCTTGCTGTGAAACGACTTTTTTTTGGGGTGAAAAATCACGTTTTACGGTAAGACTCAATGTAACGCACTCAAAACACTGTGCTGGAAAAGTATTCAAAGTAAAAATATTACATTAAAAACACGTATAACTCGAAAAAACTTGTGAAAAAGTTGTAACTTTGACCCCCAATATCTCCGTAACTAGAAGGTTCCCAGGTATGGTCTAGAACAAAAAAAAATATCGCAATGACGGGGAGAACAAGTGGCTTTCGGCTTCGTTAAGGGTCTTGTTACACCGTTAATTAAAAAAAAAAAACTTCTTTTTTACGACAAGAAATCCATTGGACGGTTTAGTCATCTCGCGTAGAAGCGAAGTCTGCTTATGATTTTCGAATCAATTCAAATATTAAACTAAAAGAACCAGTCGCAGCCACTAGTATCTTATTATGGCCACTGTACTATCTCGGTACCGTCGGCCACCTGCAGTATAAGCCTCGTTTGGTCGATGCTTTTTTCAGATAAAAGTATCCGATACCTACGGGTGATTTAGCAGGTTT
Organism: Eugnorisma glareosa; assembly: GCA_947578425.1. Classification (NCBI taxonomy): domain Eukaryota; kingdom Metazoa; phylum Arthropoda; class Insecta; order Lepidoptera; family Noctuidae; genus Eugnorisma; species Eugnorisma glareosa. Next base: position 31,952,745 of record OX387957.1, read on the forward strand.
TTTGAACCCGCAGTTGCCACGACAGGTACAATAAAAACAACTTCACAAAAACAAAAATAGAGATAGCTACTGGAGCTTGTGGCGCCCACTAGTGGTCGAAGGAGGATGGCCAATAATCTATGACAGTTGGTCTACTCCTCCTCGAGTTATGAATGATATATCAATATCAAGGCCTATGACCAAAACGTAATATAGTTATTATATTATTAGTATTATTCTGCCTGAACCTGCACATTTTACGATAGTGTTGTACCCTTATATTTACCTCAGTACTTCTATTTCAAAACTTAATTAAAATTAAACAGCAGTTTTAACGTAACGTAGTTTAAAAATGTTATAAATGAGGTGTAACTCTTATAAATATTAAAATTGGCTTTAGTTGCATTGCAAATTGGTGCTCTACTCAAAGAAACCTTGACTTAGATACTCATTGCTGTAGAGAAGTAGACCAAAATGACCATTCTCCTTTGTCTGCTGCGGCTGGACCAATTGTGTGCGTCACGATTCCATCAATTTGATGGAGAACCACATTATTTTGATCAATTCAGAAACTGATATAGATTATTAGATAATAAACTGCTGTAAATTATTTTTATCCAGGAGCCAACACACAGTATCGCAGAAGAATTCAATAGAATGGTCAATGAAGTCGCCAATCAACCTTCTTGTGATAACTCTATTAAATCGAATTATGTATCAAAGAACGTGGATGTACCCATAGCATCTACGGCAAGCTCTGTCCAAAATCAACCAAATGCAATATGCTCTATTAATAATAATTTAGTAAAGTCTGAAATATTAACTGTTAACGAAAGTAAACATTTAGGGCCTGATGTTGCTGTGGAATCAAACGAAACGCCAATAGTATCAGCAATATCAGACAGTCCTGTTATAGTGCCTAAAATGCCTATGAATATTAAGCAACTACAAAAGAATAGTGAACCGACAGTTCAGTCTTTAGTCCTAGATACAAATAAGAATATACCACCTAATAAGCAATTTAAACAAAGCAAAAATGTGCCTCAAGTCGAAGAATTAGAAAAGCCCCCAGAAAATATAAATGTTGCACAAGTAGCAATAGCAACAGTAGCTCCAATTACGACCTCAACAGCGATACCGTCTACCGTCACACCAGTGCCTGCTTCAACACAAACCACTACCTCTTCCTCGGCTCCTATACCTGTCCCTGTTCCCACCCCTGCCCCTCAACCTCAGAGGATACGAGAACCCAGAGAAAGAGTCAAATCTGAAGACAAAGAAAAACTCAAAGAGAGGGAATCACAAGAAAAAGAAATCGTGTCTGCAACCAATAAACCTAATGGTCCGACACCTGTAGGTAAGTAAAACGATCTTCTTAACCTATCAATGGGAACATCTCTTTGTCTATCGTGTTGATTATAACATGTTAGTTGTGTTGCTTACGCTTTGCGGCGCACCGCCGCCGGTAGAACACTCATTTATTTATTTGCTTTCTTCATTTGCACATATAACTTACCGCTTTCGATGTGCAGTAGATAGTTCGATCACCATTATAAAGAAATTAACAAGTATTTGACATCGATATTTATGCACAATTATGGTCAATTTTGATTCGTACATTTGTGCCTTTTCCGCTAAAGCGCGATAGCTCAAAATCGCTAAACGCATTTTGTGGAAATAGAACACGATGCAATTAAACTAGCAACGCTAGGTACCTACTGTTTTTGTCTGACATGCATATCCAGAAAAGGATCTCTAGTAGACCACCTGCCAAGTCCTCAACCCGATGTACCGCACCCTCGCTGCGAAATACACTGTGAAGGACTATCTCATTCATTTTGACAATTCTACAATATCCATTGCAATATTTTGATATTGATGAGACGATTTGTTTCCAATTTACGACTAAACTAAATTATCTACCGTCAAAATGAAAGGGATTCTCATTCTGATAGCATTACGCAGTTAGGCTGATGGTTTAAGTTTGATTTGATTAAGCTTGGCACTTAATAGGACCCTGTTTTTAATATATTAGGTGTGTATCCTTGAAAAGGTTTCCGTTTTTGTGTTCACGCTTACCATAGGCTTCGTGGATTACTCCATCCAACAATTCGTTATATAAACCTATGGTTTTTCTGATGTATAATTATTTATTTAAGTTTTTTACTTAATCTGTGGAAATTAAATTAGAAGGGTATGGTTAGCTGTAAACTTAGCTAAACCTGTTGGTTTAGTTCGGTATACGGCCCGAAAACAATCAAGTATCTGAATTATGAAGCATTATCATGTCAAAATAAATAATAATAGTAATTTAGTTCTGTTTGCCAAACCGGACAAACACAGAGCTATAAACGTTTCTCAATTCGAGACTTGTAGGACAGGTAAGTGAGGAATTCTCTTTTTTATCATTTGAAAATTGAAATTAGGATGGCTTCCACATCGCGAATTTAAAATGAGGCTCACTGCAAAAGCTTGCGCGTAGGTACGCTCGAAAAGATCACTCGCCCAGATTCAATGCGATTAGAGACGCCCTTTTTGAGTCTGTATATATCACACACACACAAGTGCACACACAAAGTCGCGAAGTCGCGTCGTCGTAGTCGTTGTTGTGTTACACATCAAGTGTCCTGGGACCAAGGGGCTCCGGCTCCGGGGAAGAGTTAAAATTGCATACATTTAACGATCAGTAGTTTGTTTCTGCCTTGAACTCATATCACACATACCGAGAGTTCGCCCCCTCTATATCTCTTTTGCCGCTTCTCTTTGAAGCGTATACCATGCGTACTCATTAGGACTAAGGTTTGGCAATTGAGCAGACCATAGTAGAGCATGTTCGCGTCGTCAAGTGTGTTTGTAATGACTGGCAGCATAATGAACTTCACACATACACTAAAATGAAGCCCCCAATTGGGTTCGCAAAGGAATAACAGCAATTCGACACAGTCGTATAGCAGCGTAAATCTTGTAAGTACATTACACTTCTGATCACAATAATTTCGGTTTTTGCATCGGTCCACACATACATTATATATTTACATTACATATTGTTCCACCCCTATATGCTTAAACTTCATGGTATGACTTTCAAGATTTGTGTTATTTATTTTAGGGTTATATCATTACCGTCTACGCCTAGTATCTGGTTGCCAAAGCAAGATTTATCTAAAGAGTACATCATAGGCAACTTTTTGATTTCTAATGGTTTGATCGATTATTATTATTAACAACCGTTTCGGTAAATCGTGCTTGATCCCTAAATACTTTTGATGTTTACAATCCATTTCAAACGAGAATAGGACTGACCTCGCACCATATTGTGACGTCATAGCTGTTAAAACGAAGAAGTTGGTTAGGGTCAGCAAAAAAGATGTTTGATAATATGTATTTTTATTTGCCAAGAAAAAAACAACAAAGTTTTTAGATTAGCCTCAAACTAGCAAAGGCCTGCGCACCAAACACCAATACAGATCGAGAACTTGTCATTACAAAAAATAATATTTAAAATATATTGAGTGGAATAAACATAAAACAAGTCAAAACCGCAAATTCATCCCCTAAATGTAAATCTCTGGTGAATAAAACCAGTTCTCTGTAAGGCGGCGTTTAATTCAACTCTTCCACGCTTATAAATAAACGATATTAATTTGAAGATAACATTAATAAGATAATAACGTTAAAAATATATTATTTACAATTCATTTACATAAGTTAATTTTTTTGCTAACTATACTTTCCAAGTGACAGTAAGTTGAGAGAGGTCATTGACGTTCCTATTCTTATTTGAAACTCATAATATGACTTACGGAGAAATTTGAACAAATTTGTACACGTATAAATCGTTCCGTCTTGATTATTTGATACTTTTTTGTCCGTTTATTTTTTAATAGTTACTCCAAATATAAAAAAACTACTCACCACAATTTTTACAGCTTTAGAAGCGAATGTCTCATCAATAATTGACTTAAGAACAAAAGTATTTGAGTAACCTCTATACAACGTGTTTTTTTTGATAGCCCATAACTCTAGGGTATGATTGAGGCCATATCAAAGAATCAACTGGCATATGAGTTATGTTCCAATCCTTCGTTATTTTTTTTTAATTTTTCATACAAAATAATTCGGCAAAGTCACGATTATTAACGTAAAACACCCTTACGTGAAATATGACAACGTCGCATTTTCTTAGCTTTAAATATGAATGATTGGTTTGAATAAAAATGAATTACTTACCTACATATTTTATTTTACAATTTATTTTACTACACTACTGCGAAGTTTGGCAACCTCGCAAAAGTAAAGATTCGTCATACTGATGACAATTTTTAACCTAATTTAATTATGATTGATGATATCTCCGAAACGATGCATTTTTGGATCACCTATTCTAGGAGTTTTAGTATTATTTTTACCTACAGAATATAACCCTAGAGTTATGGGATATAAAAAAAAACAGGTTGTATAATATACGCCCCCACGAGGGTATTAAGGTTGGAAGGGACACCGACGTATTCAGTACATCATTCTGAACTCCCCTACATAGAAATTTTTCATTGGTAATTTTAAACAAAATCCCTAAATCTACACGGTCAAAATGTATGGCAAAGCTGTTTTTTTTTTTAATTACGGATAATTTTCAGATTAGAATGATGTATATACGTCGCAACCGTTCTCGCGACGGTGTCCATTCCACCCTGTGTACGTATTTTTTTTTTTCAACCTTCAGTTACATGTATGGACGGCGCCCCATATTTTTTTATTCGTAAGTTTCACATCACTTTTGTGTTGCGGTTCATAGAAGAAACCTGCATCCAATTTTTATCAGTGTGGTGCCAACAGTCTCGGAATAAAATGACTGACATACAGACGGACAAGGACGCATCTGTAAGGGTTCCGCTTTTGCCGTTTAGCGACAGAGCCCTAAAACCTTATTTATAGATAGGCCCAGTCTTATTTTATTACACGAAACAATGTTGCATAATTTTGTTTCCCTGGTATCAATTCGAAGTGTTTTTGATCAGTACAAGGTAAGTAAAGGACCCTGACTATTTTCCATTTATCAAGGGAAAATTACTAAGAAGCTTCTTTCCAATATCTATCAGTCACCGTACCTGTCTTAAGGTAGAAACACACTACTGTGTAGTGTGTGTCGCGTCAGAAGCATACCGGTTTCATACATTCAGTATGGTGCGTAAAGACATTCGCGTTGCAACACAACGCAATTTGTTTTTAACCGAAGAAGTAGTGTGTTTCAATCTCTAGTTTAGCGATCATCCGTAGTGTCATAGCTACGCTACGGTCGATTTCATTGAACACCTTCCAGCCGTTCTCATGCGATGAGGTAAGACACATCCTCACAGACAAACCAAAAAATAGATCTATCGATTTGTGTTATTTTATTTAGTTATTTCTAGCTAACGTTTGTGAACGGTTTCGTGAAAATATTTGCAATGTACAGACTTTTTAGCCTTTCCATATTTTATGTTAAAAGTCGCTTTCGTTTTCACAACTTCTCAGTGCCAAAACCAGAAGCGATCATCTTCCTGAGGTCCGGTAAAACACATACGGACAAAATGCGATTCGCAATTTGTCCGTACCTACTAGATTGACAGATTCTCAAAAAGTCATTATTGAAATCAGAGGGATCAAAAGTGAAATAATATTTAAGTCATCGTGGTTATTTTAACCATTCGATTGTGATCAATGGATTTATCAAAGTCATTATTGAAATCAGAAGGATCAAAATTAAAATATTATTTAAGTCATCGTGGTTATTCCTCCATACGATTGTGATCAATGGATTTATCAAAGTCATTATTGAAATCAGATGGATCAAAAGTAAGTGGTTACTTTTAAACATTCGATTGTGAACAATGGATTTATCAAAGTTATTATTAAAATCAGAAGGATCGAATGTAAGATAATATTTAGGATAGAGTGGTTACTTTTAACCATTAGATAGTGATCAATGGATTTATCAAAGTCATAATTGAAATCATATGGATCAAAAGTAAGTGGTTACTTTTAAATAATCGATTGTGAACAATGGATTTATCAAAACTATTAGTGAAATCAGAAGGATCAAATTTAAAATAATATTTAAGTCATCGTGGTTACTTTTAAACTTTCGATTGTTAATCAATGGGCTTATCAGTCATTATTGAAATCGGAAGGATCAAAAGTATATGATAATATTATACTTAAGTCATCGTGGTTATTTTGTAACATGAGATTGTGAATCAATGGAGTCATTATCTTTAAAAAATAGGACATAATGGATAATTAATGTGTTGTTAAGTAGGATCAATTTTCTACAGTCAACATGATAATGGGTTCGTTGACTTTCGTCGGACTCTTTTTGAACAGCTTATATGCAGGGTGATAGGTAATTGTGTGCATTCTTTCGATCATCTACACAACAACAACTTGAGTGAATTTGCATCAAGTTTGACCCCGATAACTTGCAAGACCAAAGTGAACTGCGGAGACATCGAGCAGTACGATTTTTCAATGTTTCACCTATCCATCATTATGTCGCAAATTGTGAGAAATCTTTGTTGTTCTGGACAACAAACTAATATTTTTCTGATAGATTAGGGACGTATGTCGTTTTTAGTACACAAATAATAAAAAGGTGGTCAGAAAAAAAAGATGATAAAGCTAATAAGACACTCAACACATTTAACTATTTCAACGAGAGTCTACAATTAACCCTTACGCTACTAAAGTTTGAAAATACAAAAAAAATCATGTAAATGTTTTTACCATACATTAAAAAAAATAGTGACTTCTAATTGATAATAACGTCCAGATTTTTTTTAAACTATTACATGATAATGTGTGTAAAAGTACCCTTAAAGTCAGTTTTGAGAAATGTGAACACTAGCCAAGCTGATGTACGAAAACTCCATCATTTCTCTTTCAGCTCACGTAAAAGACTTATGTCTGTACATTGACCGTAGGTTGAGTTGGAATAAACACGTGGCTCAGGTGAACCAGGAAGTCACGTTCTCACTGCGGTCTCTATAGATTCAAGGATTTCCTCCCATCTAGCACCAAACTCACTTTGGTCCAGTCACTTGTGCTTCCCATTTTCGACTATGATGCTGATGTTTGTTATTGTCATCTTTACCAAGAACTTCTAAATAAATTTTATCGACTTCTCAACAATTGTATTCGCTTTGTTTTTGGCATTCGTAAATACAATCACATTTCGTCCTTCCGTTCTCAACTGAAATGGTTGTCTATCCGACTCAGGAGGTCCCTCAGATGTCTCTGTATGCTCTTCTCGATTATGAACGATTCATGTGCTCCCGATTATCTAAAAACTTATTTCAAAAGCAGTTCTTACAGTCGTAACCTTCGAGCTTACAAAAATCTACTCCAAATTCCTTCACACCGCACGGTTTTATGTCTAACTATTACGCTATCTCTACTACAAAGCTCTTGAGGGCGCTACCCTTTGCCATTAAAAAAGCTGAAAGCAAATACACTTTTAAAATAAAAATTCATAACTAAAAATATTAGTGAGACTAAATAGCTCTCAATTAGAAGTCTAGTCATAGTGATTCTTATTAAGTTTCTCGTTTTTTATTATGGTATTTGTTAAAATGTTCGTGTCGTCTTGACCTAATGTTCAAACTAAAAACACCTAATTGAGCGAGGGGGTTCCGCTACACAGCCTAACTGTCCTTAGTCGAATTTGACTTCGCCCGCCTAGCTCGTGTTAATGAATGTGTGGGGTAAACACAGCTATTGTTGTCACCCGCACCAATTATTGACACTAATTGGTGGGGGTGTCAACAATAGGCTAAAACTAAAAAACCCGAAAAAAAAATCACTAGTTATTTTCGGTGTTTACGAGGACGGTAGTATTGATGATTTTAATGATTATAATTCTGTAACTACATACGTGTTACTGGCGCGTGTCATTTTTCATCAACATACAACCTGAAACAGACCTGCTAATTGCAAAAAACAAGAAAATTTGAATTTCGCGGGCTATCTACCCTTGCGCTTCCACCTTGAACTTTTCTGGTTGAAGTTCCTCCAATCAGTATGTATGATTGGACGAAATGACCTATCCAATCCGAGGTAAAGAGCGTGCTAGTTTCCTCTTCTTCTGCATCCTATGTTCTCATAATTTGTGACCCCTTCTGCCATCTGCGTAATTTGTCAGTTAGTAAAAAAGCTAGAACCCGATTACGTAAAAAAGGGGTCTAAAAAGGACGAAACAAGAAAATAATTCAAATAGAAATCCAGAAATGCATAGGGGTACATAAATGGTCTAGGTAGAGCCGTGGTCGCGTGGTTGTAAAATATACAAAAAAAAACTTCATGGATAAATAACTTTTTATAGTGTTTTAGTAACATTCTCCAGTACCTATTCATTTATTTCCATTTTCAGCTCGCCAAATGAATTATTTTCTGTGAAGAGCTCAGAGAAATCCTTCAAGGGTCAATAATTGGGTATTTTGATCTTTTCAACGTGACCTGCTTTAAAAACTAACGACTGTTGTAGCCATATCTACGTCAACTTATGTACAGCCTTAAGGTGGATACGCAAGGGTAGACCGCGAAATTTAAATTTTCTTATGTTTATTGCAATTTAAATCATCAATACGGCCCTCCAAGTTCATATAACCCCATTCAATGGCTATTTTATGAAAAAGTCACTCTTTGGGATTATATGAACTTGGAAGGTTGTATTGATGATTTGAATGATTATAATTCTGTAACTCCATACGTGTTACTGGCGCGATTCATATTTTCATCAACATAAAACCTAACACTGACCTGCAAATTACAATAAACGTAAGAAAATTTAAATTTCGCGGGCTACCCTTGCGCATCCACACCTTAAGGAAACTGCAACCTTTTCAATTGGTCCTACCTCTGGTTTCCGTTGAATTTAGTACTCATTGCAGATATGTTTTTTTTATTGGACGTACCTACTAATTATGAGCTACAATTTGATATGTATTTCAATTCTGTTGGTTTTATGCCCATTTTGAACATGGCTCTTTCCAAATAACGTACAACATAAAAATAAAACTTCTGTAAAAGTTGGAACTTTGGCCCCCAATAACTCCGTAAATAGAAGGTTCCCAGGTATGGTCTAGAACAAAATAAATATCTAAATGACGGGAAGAACAAGTACGTTTCGGCTGCTTTATGGGTCTTGCTTGTTACACCCTTATTTACTACAAATAGCTCAATGGTCCACCTTGGTTGAAAACATTAAAGTAGGTGGGTACCATTAAGTTCAGTTCGTCTTCTATTTTGTTTCGTATTAGTAGGTACTTAGTACCTTAACTGTCCAAAAATTTGCCCGCGTGAGACTTTGAGTAAGAAGAAGAAGAAAAGATACTACTTAGTGTAGTGTCTTTGTCAACTAGAATGACGTGACAAATAGGAAACTTGATCATTTCTGTCACCTAACTTTGCATTGCAAATAAAATTCGGTCGAGTCGTATCCGTTGCCGATCAATAAACTTGACCATTTCTAAAATAGTGTACCTATTTTAGTAGTAGTAGAACGAATTCATTGTGTACCATGCATTTTTATATAAAGTCTATTTATCTCTCCTACAAAACCCTTGTCTCTTAGAATATACTCAGTTTATGAATATGTACGACTTTTATGTCGTGGCCAAAGGTCATACCAAAAAGTAGCTAATTGAGTCGGACTCGGAATGAGTCCGTAGTGTTGTAGTGTTTTTAAGAATCGTTTATCAAATCGATTACATTTCATGTGACAAAAATTGTTTATTCTCATATGTTCGACCGTCCAACTTGTTTTAATCGAGAAACTAAAAACAAAAAAGAACCGCTTGTTTCGTAAAAAAAAGGTTTTTATTTTTTTTATTGTTTTGTTTCTCGATTTAAAATAAGTTCGACGCGCGACGGTCTAACAAATGAGAAAAAAAAATCTCAGTAGTTCGACGGACGAACTATTGAGAAAAAAAACTCACTACTTCGACGATCGAACTTATAAATCGAACTAGTGAGAACAAACGACAAAAATAGCTGGTTGTGACTTTTGTCTCCTATATAATAATGTATACAGGGTGAATTTTACAAGTGGGTGCGGATGGCCAAATCTGAAACTATGAGGAATATCGAAAAATGCTCAAAGGAGTCTCGAGCTCGATTTTGATGAAAACTAAAACTGCATCATTAGATTTTTGATAAATCAATTTTCCTAGCCAGGAATCGGACCTGTCGGTTTTGAAAAAAAAACACTATTATTACACCATTCGATATTGTCGCTAATAAGGATCAAATTCTGGGAATTAAAGGAAAGAGTTGAATTTTGATAAAATACGCGCCAACTCTCTTGTAAGTTCTAGTTTCAATTGTTTGATTTTTTTTTCTATTATTGTGGCCTTTGGCCACGAAGAGTCAAAGAAATTGAAATTAGAACACAAATTTGTAAAAATCGACTGTGCTGCGGGTGTGGGTGTCTTCAATCAAGCAAATTAATTTAAAATATGAAAAAAACATAAATGTTTACATTTTCCCAAGTTTGCCGTATGTAATTACTTCCCAGAATTTGATCCTTATTAGCGACACTATCGAATGGTGTAAAAATTGTGTTTTTTTTTTTTACAAAACGAACACATTCGATTCCTGGCCAGGAATATAGATTTTTCGAAAATCCAATGATGCAGTTTTAGTTTTCATCAAAATCGGGCTCGCGAGTCCTTTGAGCATTTTTTGCTATTCCTCATAATTTCGGATTTGGCCATCCACGCCCACTTGGAAAATTCAACCTGTACTTATAATAATAGCTCAATAAGACATTGTATTGTAATAGCTCGATGTAGCACCGTGGTAGCTTTTATTTCGGCAAATTATGCTTCCCTACTTGGGTTACTGCGTGAAATGATTGTATCATGTTTAACAGTCATTTAGTTACTACACTGAAAACAGACAGCCATTCGTTGAAAATAATTTTGATAGGCAAAAACAAATACATCTAAAACATCGTACCAATCATTTTCACCTACGCGCGAAAACACGTACGGTACGATACAGCTCTACATAATTCCTAGTAATACGTCTAACGTAGTAGTTATTTCGTTTTTTACTAACGTTTAAACGTTACACTGAAGCGTTATAAATGGTATGCAAATTATTGGTTTTTCCTCTAGATAATGTCACATAAATAGTTTTTGCTATTTTTAGTTTCTTTGTCAGCAATATATTTTGAGTAAAATGGTTTGTGGCGAATACCGTTGAATCGATTAACTGTGCACTTGCGCACAACACTAGCCGTTCCGAACCGCCTGTCCGCATGGAACGATCCAAGATGGCGGCTTTTACCTTACAGTCACTTTGAGCATGGCTGCGTTTTAAATATTTTTAACTTTTTTAATCATATCTTTTTAACAAATTGAATTCAATAATTTATTGTCTTTTAAAATATTTATTTAAGTGTTAACAAGTAGTAATTTGTTTCAAGTGCAAAGTGTGTTAAAGTCTGACAATATTCTAGATCCTTGAGTGACCTTTTGAATAGACTTTCTTTTACCATATTGTTACATTAACGTATCTTATTAAATTTGTGTGATGATTAACAAGAAAGTTTATCGGAAAAAAGTACTGTGATATAATTTAGGTATCAGTGCCACATAAAGACTGATATTCAGGTACTGTGCAAGAACTCCCACGTGGAAATATCTCACGTCTCTATTTATAGACTACGAACTTGGTTCGTAAAAAGTGATAGGATAGATCAAAAACCAATACACGAAAATATGTAACAAAAATCATTCGCTTTGTGATCACGAGTTACGTTATAAATCCTACTGTAAAGTTCTCGGAGATTATAACTACTTACACCCGACATTTTATTAGCAACCGGACAAATTCGATTGTCTCTCCATTTTCTAAGTGATGTGTACGTTACATCCTTCTACTTACAATTTTATCGGACAATATGTTGTCTCGTGTTCAATTTCTCGGTAATGGCCTTGATTTTAATAACTTGTTCCCAAGCAACAGATTATTAAAAGGTTTAAAATATCCAAACTCAGTAATTCATCATCAAATTACAACCATGCAACACACTGACTATCATGAATAAATTATTTTCTAACTTGCTACCTTTGTATAGTTGTGACTTGAAATTAACACTTACTATTTAATTTTTTCCAGTGATTAGTTCACTTGATAGCTTGGCAGAAGCTATCGTCCTTCCAACTAGTCAAAGTAATCAAGGATTAGGTGCGGAGCCAACAAAGAAACAAATACCATTAAAGCAATTTTCGCCAGCCCCAGAGGCTGAAACCCCTGCTGCTGTAGCAACAAATGTTGAACTTGTTATCAAGAGTGAGCCTGTTGTTGAAACTCCTCCCACTGCCACACAACTGTTATCTGCTAGCATTGAAAAAGTTGCCAAGGAGCAGCTTTCAAAGGCACCTGAACTAAAAGAAGGCACAAGTGCGATAGAAGCTCAAGCTAAATTGACACAGAGTATATCCAGTGTACTGCGCACTAATCAATCTGATTCGAAAATGAAAGATATTAACCTCAATAATAAGACCACAGGTTTGTTCTTTGTTTCTTAAACATGTAATTATGTCTACATTTCATTTATATTATATTGGATGACCATCTTGTTTTTTTTTTTTGTTTTAATTCTGTTTTTTTTGGAGACAACAAGAAAACATGATGGTCATCATAATGTGTTACTTCATTCAATATCTTTTAGCAATGGATGTGTGATTTTTAGATCTTATTATCTAGCAATAGTGCAGTATTGATAAGTGAGATAAATGGATGGCAGTTTTATCTGATAATACTCAATATTAAAATTAGGCGTACTCATTACTTTATTTTTCATCTATGTTAGGAGAAAAAGGAAAGATTGCAAGCTGTATGTGATGATAACTTAGACTGGGTTCAGATTCAGCGCTGCGCTTCTGGGAATGGTTCTAATAATATCAATATAAGCTGGCCATCTTTAACATTTACTTTATGGGATAGTATTTCAATGTAAAATCAGTTACAGCTACTTTCTGTAGAAATTGTATTTAATTTAGCATCATGAATATTATTTAGTAATATTTTGCTTTTTTAATTTGTAAATGTGCTGCAGGGCAATGACCTCCCCTTTCACTTGCCAAGCCTTTCAATCTTAGCAACTCCTTTGGACAGCCTCCATTAGAAGTTCAGTAAGCTGCAATACTTTACTTTCTGTTGGGTGCATTATTGTTTTTCCAACATCTACTTTTCGAATTTTGGACTGAAGGGTTGTGATCAGCTTTCAGCGGGATATCATTCAGATTTATTGAAAGATTACTGACATAGGTCCCAGAAGCTCTTCCAAGTGTTTTGAATCTTTCGTCTTGTTATTCAGCATTACTAGTGCCAAGATATAATAGGGTCAGCATGTTTTATGGTCTTTTAGTTTTACATTAATTTTTTAATAATTTTTAATTGTTTATAGGTCCTCATTATTCACAGGTCTACTTTACTATTGCAATTTTTTATAAAGCAACTAAAGTTATGGCTCCTAGACACAGGGTGGGCCGCTTTGCAAGTTAGTTCAGTCAATGGGCTTCAACTAGTATATGAATAAATTTAAAGATAGTTCAGTAGTCAAATGCTTTGTGTATGCCGAACAAGCCTTGCATTGATTTACAAAGTGGCTTTGTCCAGAGCTCATTTGGTTACTTCTGCAGACTGAATGTCAACCTGACACGATTGGTTCTTAATATTTTTCTGTTTAACAGTTTCAACTCAACAGATGTAGGGTCTTTATTTGTTTGATTCCAAATAGCATTAGCAGACATTTACTGGACTGTCTCCCATGACAGATACTGTATTGAAATTAAACTGCTTGGGAAACTGCAAACACTTAATTTATGTAAACACTTTCCATTAATATTTTTTTGAATAGTATCTGTGTTGCCAATTAACATCAAGATTGTATAAAACATGTACCCTAATGTCGACACGGCCTTTTTCAAGAACCTTGCCTCAGTAGTTTAAAAGAGCCAAATTTTCGAATAAAATCTCAACATTCTTTGTTTTCTTGTGTTAGATCCAGATACTGCCAATGGAAACACTACTGATATGTCTAAAACTGAGACTGTTAAGGAAGATATCAATAAAAATGAAAAAGTTTTAAAAAATACCAAGAATTCTAATAAAAAATCTGCAAATAAAATGGCTATTAATGAGTCAAATGTTAAAGAAGCTGAGTCATACGAAAATGGTAAAAATGAGACTGATAAAGTAGTTAATGTAGAACAAGATAACACCCAGCCTGCTGATGAATTGGCTCCTCCTATGCCTGTGCCAGAGGACACTTCAAAGATTGAGCAACAGACAATGCCACAAAGATTTGTACCTAAATACAATTATAGTGAAGGTTGGTCAAGTTTTAATTAGTGAGTGTGATAATTTACATTAGCAGTTTCTAAACATAATTATTTTTCCAGATCAATGGTCTCCACTCAATACTGCTGGCAAAAAGTGCTATGATATTGATTTGCTCAAGCAAATAAAAGAAGATCCACTTTCGAAGAACAAGCCTAATGTTCCTTTATTGGAACAATGCAATGTTATTAGGGTATTGTCATTATTCTATTATGTTCAGTTTTATAATTATTTCTTATGTTGAAGGTTGTATTGTTATTGGTCTTTTACTGCTTATTTTCCAGACCACACCAATGCAGGAGCCACAGCCGTTCACACCTATTTCGAGACCTATGAATGATTCTCTATTTCCTCCATTTGCCAAGACTCCTGGTATGGGATCCAGGAATAACACTCCTCGAGATACCAAGAAAGATTCAAGAAATACCGCACCTACTGGTAACATTCTTCATTTTGTGTTAGTCATGATCATTATTTGTATTATTGCCTCGAGAAATGATTTAAGACTTATTTTTTCAAGGCAAAGGAAGTGGCAAATTGACACCAAATGCAAGTGGTAATAGCCCACATAAACCAGTTATTCATGTATCATTGTCATTGAGGGAGGAAGTCAAACTTAATGAAGTAGATTCTGCATGGAAGCCTACTAGATTCCGTAAAGATTCTATCAATGAAGAGGAATTCAGGACACAGGTAAACCTATGTTATTTTAACGAGTGAATGACGGACCTGCTGTGCATCAATTTAGCTTAAGTTCAAAGATTTAATTTCATACCAATCTCTTTATTTTCCCGCAACTTGTAGTGAGTGTCGCAATTCAAGGTCATGTAGCCAATATCTGACTGTCTAGCTAGTATGTTGCGGGTTTGGTTATTATATCTTAAATTTGACCTTCGATTGAGTGATTAAGTAAATTGTGACAAAATAAGAGGTTTTGCTGTAAAATTATGGTATGGCATTTAACCTAGATGAAATCAAAGTGTGACACAGTTGGTAAAGTACTAAAATACTTTTTTTTTTATTTGAATGCAAGGTAAATTTAAGTACCCAGTGCATTTTTTAATGGTGATCGACTTATTTTCATGCAGACAGAAAATAATCTGGTCATCAGAAGTAGGTCAAATTTATAAAAAATTAGTACCTATGAATAGTATTAAAATAAACTTTAATTTTGCTTTGTTTTGCCACCTCCAAAGTCAATTTTAATTCAGAGACTATTTCAGAGATTTAAAGGATTATTGAATACAAAATCTGGACTAGAATGTTGGTATTTCAAATAAAATTTTAGCAGCATTCAAGATCATTATTATTTATTCATTCTTATTTTTAATTCTTTTGATTTTAATCTTTCAGGAACTCTACAAGAAGTTCAGGGGTATTTTGAACAAGTTAACACCACAGAAGTTCGATACTCTTTTGGACAGAGTAAAGACTTTGGATATCAACAATCAGAAGCGCCTAGAAGGTGTAATTGATTTAGTGTTTGAGAAAGCCATTGATGAGCCTAACTTTTCTGAAGCCTATGCTGCTATGTGTAACAAATTGTCTGTTCTAAAGGTACTATAAAACAGCTGGTTGCACTGATCATCAAACAAAACTTAGGCCTTCTAGTGTGAATATATATTTATACAATCAATTATTTCACAGGTACCGGCTGACAATCCAACATCACCTGACAAATGTGTCAATTTCAGGGCACTTATTATCAACAAATGCCAAAATCAATTTGAGACTCATAAGGTGGATGAGCAAATATTGAAATACGAAATGGAGCTTGCTGCCACCCCTGACCCTGTGAGTTATACAGACAGTAATACTATTAATTACTTGAATTGAAACAAAAAACCGTATTAATCATCTTTAACATTTCAGGCCAGGAAAAGGGAACTGTCTCTTATGATTGATGAAGAAAACAGACGTTTAAGAATGAGGTCTGTGGGAAATGTGAGATTTATTGGTAAGTTCGATTTGATCATTATTTTTCATTGCAGTAGTAATTTCACAAAGAAATAAAGTGTTTTCATAATTGACAATCTTTTGTTCATTCTATAAAAATCACAAATTACATGTATTGTGTATTTCTTTGTATTTCAATAAGCAGTATTAGAAAAACATGCTAGCTAAATTGTACCCATACTTTGTTTTAAAATTAAAATGCGTATTTTTAACCCAACAGCATTAGCGAAAGCTTTTATTTTACGCGTTTTATATGTTTGCGAATGTTCATTCATAAATAAGCTTTAAAACTATTCCATTAGGCCAGTATATCCTTAGCTTAGTTTATCCTAATCAGAAGTAGGACAGCCAGATAGAATGCAAAAATAAATGTGTTGGTGTGTAACTTTCACCTCTCCCTATTTTATCTCAAGTTTTTAAATTAACTGGATAAGCCTTTGTAAATATAAATATTTGATACGATTTAAATTGAATAAATATACTAGCGTCCCCCCCCCTGCTTTGCGAGGCCCCACCAAACAGGGCCAAAACTATGCTATCTTTCAAACTGTAACCAAAATACACATTTACAAAATTTCATTGAAATTAGTTAATTAGTAGTAGTGTGGTTTCGGAAATTAGCGTGTGTGAACATAGTGATACGTGATTTTAATATTAAAATAGCTGAACTTATTATTCTATTGTTATTAAACTGTTGAATCTTATGTTAGGTAACACTACTTTTACTTTTTTTGCTTCTTCTTCGTCTCGCTGGCACGACAGTTGTATATTTTGTTGACCCAACACTTCACCACTTACTACAAAGCTAAAGCGACATATTTTTGAATTTATGTTAAAAATTACTCGCGAATTCGTTTTGTACAACAGTGATAAGTTTTGAGCGAACCATTACTGGGCCACTTTTTATTATTTTCTTGCAATTACATATCTATGCGTGATTGTTGCAGGTGAACTGTATAAATTAAAAATGTTGACATCTAAAATCATGGATTATTGCATGAAGTATCTGATTGAAAAAGTTGAAGAAGAAAAGCTCGAGTGTCTCTGCAAGTTACTTACGACGATTGGTGAGCAAGTTGAAAACGAAGTCAATGGCCAACTCGATAACATTTTCAAGAAAATGCAAGACATTGTTGAACGCAAGTCCAATAAAATAAGCAGCCGTGTTAGGTCAGTTACGACAAAAATATACTCATAATGCTTACAAATTAGATGCTTGAAATATGAAAACGTATTTAATGGTTTTAATCAATACTAAAACATGATTGTTTTTAACAGGTTCATGCTTCAGGATGTAATTGAACTCAGGAAGCGCAAATGGGTCGCCAAGACTGTTATTGATTCTCAACCTAAAATGATGGATCAAATTCAAAAAGAAGCAGAGCTACATCAACGTCATATTGAGGTAATAGGTTTGCTAAAGAAACTGGCAGATTATGTTCTTTTATTAAATAATTCAAGCAATTGAAGTACCAGGGTAAAACTCTGGCTTCTGGCTAAGTTCAGGAGGCAGAAGTTCGCTTTTTATTATGTTTTTACTGTACATTAATTCCCTAGTAATAGAAGAAGAAATAATTTGGGGTTAGGGCAGGAAAATGATGACACCCAATATTTGGAGGAAACTACAAAGTCCATATCTGATAAACTGTCATGTCTAAATAAATCAATTTTCTCTTTTAGTTGATGAATGCTAACCCTATGGGAGGGTTCCGCCGCGATGAAGGCGGCCGTGGTAAGCGTGGCGACGGCCGTCGACAAAATGCAAACAATGCGTTTATTGATAATACTTGGAAATCATCCCGGGCCAATTACCCGGTAGACACACTAAAACTTAAGGCTGTAACACAAAAGGTATGTCTATCCCAGTAATAAAACTATTTCTAAGAAAATGTTGTACTGTTCGTCACTAAAAAAAGGGTGAGAAAGAAGTGTAGAAAATATCAACAATAACATTTTATTTGATGATATCATGGCACTAATCAAGTAAATAAACAAGATACAGCAGTTCTAAAATACCAATTACGGCTTTTATTACATATTATCTAAAATACATTTTATTTATCTATCTGCAGTTGTGATAAAATGTATTTTCTATATAAACTATTTTAAGTTACCACCTTTGACATTGACAATAAAAGAATAATAGAATCAGTAAGG
This sequence comes from Eugnorisma glareosa, assembly GCA_947578425.1. NCBI lineage: Eukaryota > Metazoa > Arthropoda > Insecta > Lepidoptera > Noctuidae > Eugnorisma > Eugnorisma glareosa. The sequence continues at coordinate 31,971,225 of OX387957.1, forward strand.
ATTGTACATAGGAACTCCTGAAAGATTAACAGTACTGAGTTACCATTCTGTATACACAATCAGAGGTCATAATAAAACATTATTTCACACAATGACTTTGGTTCTGCTGCCATGATTGTCCCCACTCATGGACTCCTGCATGGTTAGTAGAACCAATGTTATACCAAGACTTCAGTGCAGCTGCCAGGATCTGCCAGAGCTGGGTTAGACTGCACTTAGAAGGTGGAGGACAGAATGTTGTGAAGCGGCTTGGGAGAGTCAAGCAATGGACTGCGACAGGCTGACTTTACTGAAGTAATGGTGCAGCAGATTGATCGTTTTCGTACGAAGCACGGTCTTGAAAGTTAACAACTGAATTAACTTTCAGGACTGAACTGAAATGAATTGGTAGGCTGGCGCGGTAAATCAGTTTATTCCCAGAATTCATCATCTGCCTAGACGTCTCCTAACTATGTAGGGGTCGGCTTCCAGGCTAACTGGATGCAGCATACAGTATTTTCCATCGAGTGACTGCCTACCTGACCTCCACAACCCACACTTAGTACTGGCTAATACGAGACCCCACCAACCAGCCCACCAAAACCAGTCAAACATGTTGTAAAACTTTAGGGCTACTGACTACTTGTAACGATGGTCCCTGGGCCAACCTGATAAGTGATTATGGCTCACTTTTTCTCACAAAGAGGAGGCCTGTTTTCCAGCAGTGGGGACTTTATAGTAGTACTATACTACTAACATTAAGGTAGGTTCTTTCAAATGAAGATGAAACCTGACTGCAGCACCAAACTCTTGGATTCACATGTCTGGTTACCAAAACTATGTATAATTGTGTAGGTGTACCAAACTGCAACTCAGAAATACTAACTAACCATTGAGGAGTTATCTCATAAGAAGGTGATCCTGGTTGAAATATCAAATCTTGGTATTACATGATGTTTTGTTACGAGCTCTGAATGTGTTTAACAACTGACAAATCGATGCTATTAATCAATGAGGTGTTTTTCATTTGGCTGTGATATTGGCAGGTGCTTTTTGTAGTTGCTCTATCCCCAGTGGTCTCAATTATTATTAAACTAGCTGTTGCCCGCGACCTTCGTCCGCGTGAATTTATTATAATAATATTACTTCCCTATTTGAATTGGATTTTGTTAACAATTTACAAAGATTTTGTTTTTTTTTGCACTGAACCCTAATCCTTTTTTTTTAAATTAAATTAAAGTAACCTAAAATACTCCATTATTATAACATTAGCTATCTATATGAAATCAGTCATTCTTTATTGTAAGCCCACACGTGGATTGTTGTAAATTTTTGTATGAAATTACGTTATGTTATGTTATTGATACAATAAATGATTTGTTTTAGAATCTGACCAATATCAAATTGGCTCCACACAATTCAGCATGGAACCATGGTTCAGGTACAAAGAATACTGCACAGGCGAGCAGCAATTCCATGATCAGCATTAGCAAAAATATGTACAGTGTTCTTGAGAATGTACAAACTGATCCTACATCACTAAGAGGCAAGTATTGTTAACTCTCATCTTTTTCTCCGTGTCGCTGGCACGACTTCATATTTAAAAAGCAGATATAAAATATTTCGTGTAATATAATATGTTGTTAAGATGTTAAATACTTCCGAAGATATTATAATATGTTAAAAGGGCAATTTGCTAAGTTTGTGAGGATCGCACTTCGGTGCATTTATTATGCTAAATCGTAGTATATGAAATTGAAGGCAAATAAGTACACATGTTTGGTTTAGTGAGTAGTTTTGGGTTCTTCAATCTTACATTTACATCACATCTCGCCTGTAATCCTCGAAGGGGTAGGCAAAGGTTTACCTAATACTACACCTACATTTCGCCAGTTATGGAAGTTAACTTGAAATAAGAGGCGAGTCACATGCTTATTTCTCGGAACATAAATGATGAAGTATGACTTTTCCTTACTTGTTCCTTTTCCATCTAAAATGGTCTGAAGTTACAAAGCCAGAGCCTATATATATAAATGTTATAAATTTAAAAAGTTTCTTAAAAATGTGTGGTTTTCAGCTAACAGAGATATGACTCCTAATTATTCAAAGGGAGCATCTATCGAAAGGTCCACATTCAACTCCAGAGGTGACTTCAGTAAGTTCTATATAATATTACGTTCTTGTATTAAGTAAAAGTACTATGAATAGTTATGACTAGTTTGTGCATATAAATAGCATTAAAGTAACAATGTTCTGTAATTCGTATTACAGCAGCGAGTGGTAGTAGCAGCCGGTCTGGTTCGGTGGGCGTAGCTCGATCCAACTCCGGAACGCGCAGCACGAGCGCGGCGCCGACCACGCCGCCGGTCGCCAGCGAGGCCCCCGCACCCGCACCCGCACCTGCTCCCGTTCCGCAGGAACCACTGCCTGAGCCTAAGAAGAAGTCGATCAAGTCGTTGATAGACCTCTGCATCATTAATTCCGATGCTGATGAAATGGTAGCTGAAGTCAAGCAACTGTACACAGCCCAGTACCATGCTGCTGTTGTTAATGAAATACTCAATATTGCCGTAGAAAAGTAAGCATATTATACACCAAATTTAGTATATTTTTCTGTTTATCATACCAACATAGTGACATCGCAATTTTTGTTTTAGGTCAGCAAAGGCGATCGCACTCATTTCAAAAGCATTGCTCAGTTTAGTGTCATCCAATACCATCTCGGCTGACAATTTTGTATCCGGCATTAAAGAAATACTAGAATTTGCACCTGATCTTTACATTGATATTCCTATGCTATACGATAATTTAGGAAAGATAATGGCACCACAAATCGAAAAGAAGGTAAACATGAAATTGGTATCTTTAGGACATATTACTAAATAAATAATTGTTGTAATATGTAATAATCATTATATTTTGTTTACAGCATATCACATTTGTTCAGATATTTAGGCTTTCTGAAAGCATAATTTCTGCGAATCACGGACATCTGTTTTTGAAAGCCATTATTAGGGACCTTAAAGAAAGTATGGGACCTTCCTTTGTAAAAAGCAAATGGCAGGAGTCTGAACTTCAAATTAAACAATGGATGGATGAAAAACTTGTAAGCACTTCGTTTCTGATATCTGCTTAAAATTTTCATATACTTGCATGTTTGATTCTATAATAAAATAAAATTTGATTTCAGGTGTCTGCGTGGTTGGCAGATAATAAGTTCGAATTTTTGGAAGGAGATTCCAAGGTTAACGAAGAAACGAAGAAAATCTTGTCACCAACCCAAACTCAAAGCAGATTAATTCAACTTATGAATGCTGATGAGACTTGTGAATGTATTAAGGGATGGATACAGGTAAGATTAGTGAAGCGTCGAGAGGCATCAAGTTTTATATGGTCTTCATTTCTCGTTGATAGCCTGGTCTTATGGCGAGTTTCTGGTGATAGCTGAAAAAGATAAAACACCAATGTCTTATTTTCTTCCATTAACTGTAAAAGATAATCGCTGTGTATTTGATTTTCTTCCGTGTTTCCTCAGGATAAGATTGGTAGCTCCACAAATGAGGATTGGTTTATGCGAGCACTAATTCAAGCGATATGCGAACATGCACTTTTCGGGCCTGAAGGACGCGATGTGCCACACTTCAACCAAGACCGCATGAATAAGTATGCGAGTCTTATACATGACTTTGGCGAGACTAAACAGTCGAGAGAGGCGAGCTGTTTGTTCGGCATACAGCAGCTTATACGTAGGCTCGAACATCCGCAAGGTAAATATAATATATTTTTTTATATATTTATGGCGTTTCCTCACTACTCCCAACCAAGCGACCCAAAAGACAAAAGCCGTAATTATAATCTACACGTGACCTATGAAAGATCGGGTGTCGGATAGTCTGGTAACGGAAAGACTCCCTCATAACCAGTGCAAGTGGTAACTAACTGAATTGTTTTTTGTTACAGGTTTAACTTTAGAGATATTCCAATATCTGCATGAACAATATATAATTTCATTAGATGGGTTTATTGCATGGGAGGAGTCCGAAAAGGAGCCAGAGGGAAAAGGTACATTTAGATTTCTTCTATTTTTTTAAAGTATAACTAAAAGAAATACGGCGATAGACTTAAGTACTGGCTTGCTGTTTGCAGGTGTAATGATGAAGGCGTTGGTTTCGTTCTTTACGAACATTAAGGAGGCCGACAACGAGGACTCGTGCAGCGAGGACTGACGAGCGCCGCGCCACGCGGTCGCGCTGCCGCCGCTCTTCGCGCCGGTAATCGCACCCGTGCTGATCGCAGCCACGCCTGACGCAACATCTGCATTCAATGTCTTCTATATTTTTATATATTAGAATCATCCTAAATGGAACTCATAGATTATATTATTATTATTATGATAATGCTTAACCTAACAGAAGCTAGAAAAAAGTTGTATAATATTTTTTTAATGCGATAGTTATTTATCAAGATCTTAAATTGAATTTGCTTCAAAATTTTAATGCGCATCTTCTGTGTCGTTCCTAGTAAAAGAGATCGAGCGTCAATGACTAGGTTCTGGTCCAAGAAACTATGTAGATTCTACTAATCTTAAAACAATATTGTTGTGTATGGTGCTTTTCAAATACCAAAGCGCATGGATTCGCTTAAAAAAGGATTACAATATTGTTTATTGTTAATCTAATTTCACACTAAAAACGATATCTATCACTTTAGGTTCTATGAAACCTTCGTCACTTCATCAGTGATCAAGATAGTAGTAATCTTCACAACTATAATATCTAAAGGGATATGCAGACAAATGTGCTCGCGTGCGCCAAAGTTTACAGTTGATTGCATTAGTTGTTAAGAGATAAAAGCGAACTTTGCTTTTTTTGCTCAGTTCTTCAGACATGGAAGCTTTACCACTGTAATTATCACCGAAATCTTCGGAAAGCCAAGACATGTCTGCATACTCTGCAAACATGTGCTGTTGTTTCCAAAATTTTCTTGGTAGTAATATACATTTCGGCAACTTTTTTCTGCCCGCTTTCCGCAAGCTTTTAAATAACGAATCTCAATCGCCGACGCTCCTTGAATCTATCGCATTCGAACATTTTGTTCGTGGTTTATGGTACGACAACATATATTTAACCATCTTTGAAATACATACTACCTTATTATCTCGCACGGCTTGTAATTCTTACTGTAGTTAATTACAAACCATCAAGTTTTTAAGCCGCACTTGCCTAGGGTTTGTCTGTGGATGAGAGATCACCCATTACATACAGAGTTTATTCCGCGTCATTTGTAGATCTTTGAACTGTCAAAGCTCTACAAATCACGTGGAGGAACATCTGACCTGGCTTTCGGGCCACGACTACCTGTAACGACTTCTAGTCGGTGGCCCGAAAGGCAGACAGCCAGGCTTAGCTAGAGGTATCGTATTACCTAGTAAAACTGATACAGATAGGCAGTCGCTCCGTGTAAAATATTGGTACTCAGCTGCATCCGGTTTCACTGGAAGCCGATCTCAACATGGTTGGGGAAAGATAGATGAACATCAATAAATTTTGTCCCCTTGGAGCAATTAATTCCTAAACAGCATCTTAACAAGTAATGCAACTCTTTCTAGAAAATATAGGTCGCGTTCACTGACGCTACTTGGACCGGTTCCGCCCGATCTCTTTTGTAAAATGCGCCACATAGATTTTGTATTGGTGTGATTTCCGAGATACATAATAATTATGATTATTGATTGATCTTATTGAATCATTATTTTATGGTAAAACTAGTTTTATCGATTTTGAAATCACATAATAGTCAGATTTTTATTCTTTTACACATCGCTAAAAATATATTTAATGAAATTTCAGGCAAATGACAGTTCTACTAATTTTATCCCGAGAGACATGATAATTATGACTTGATACTACTGATATATCATATTAAAGTCACTATTTTATGGTTAACATAGTTTTGAAATCACAGATCTAAGTAGTCCGATTTTTATTGTTTTAGCGTGTCCCAAAAATATAATTGAAATATGCCTGTTTTAACAGTTAACTAGTCCGCAAGTGCATCATTCTCTGTTGTCAAGATTTGCAATGACATCTTTAATATTCGTTTTAATAAATATTTATTTAAATGTTTTTACTGTTTTTAATATTAATTCTGTAAATTGACTTTTTCTGATGTGAAAAGTCAATTTGAGGATACTCTGAGGATTATTTTATTTTTTAAATGTATTATATAAAATGCCAATCTTGTCAGCAGCGAAAGGTATTAAATCTCTGGCACAATCAACAGTTTACATAGTTTCCTTGCGAGATTAGCCTTCCTAGAGTTCTTGATACATAACTTGTAGCTTTGAACATCTGGCAAAAATGATTTTATAAAATTAACTGTATATTCTGGTCTAATAGAAAGATACTTTTGGATGCTTTCATTGGGTTAAAGCTTATATAGTCTTACTACTAGTGAAGTCACTGTTTAGAGAATTATGTAACTCAGTTAACTGTTTTTGGTTTTCGACATAACACTAATAGTTATTAAATGAATCTTATTATACTTAAATCATATAATTCTATAGGTAATAAAATAGCTAATGTTGGCGTTGAAATGTGTTGAATGTAGTGGCGGATTTTTGAACTTGGCGTCCAAACGTCAGATTGTTAGTGTCTTGTTAATCATGATCGTTAATTTTGTGAAACATGTTATGGCGATTGGGTTGTTTGATTCGTCTTGGATGAAATTCGCCACTTCAAACAGATTATAGAATTAATACAAAGTAACGCCAATTCCTGATCCCATGAAATTGTTAATAATGATACTTAATTAATCAGCCGAATAGTAGAATGATAGATAAAATATTTACACAGTTGCTTCTATTGGCATATTTTAAGATTTTATGAAAGTTTAATTACATGATTAGCTCCAATAATTAAAGCCATTGCTCACAATTATATTAATTCCCGTTTTATAATATTCAGTAAGTTTTAATTTCTTCTTTTATCTTATCCTTTTTATCATTTTAAAAGCCCCAAGTTACAATATACTTCTTATACCATGTGACTTTAATTAAATAGATATTTTTATTTAGTTTTAATTTGAATAGTTAGCTGTGACTCAGTAAGCAGTGATATCTGTCTCAAATCTTTCGTGAATTCAGTTGGTTGGGCCCGAGACGCGCAGCGAGTAGTGCGGGCGAGGGCGGGCGGGTCTGCCTTCGCCTTGGATAGCACGCTTCGCACTCCGTCCTTTTCATGTTAATTTCTTTTAACTTTACTGTCTCCGCTGCTGAGTTTTTATTACTTATTAGCTACTCTTGTCAGTTACTATGTATGTTATGTAAATAAACTTTTTAAAAAAAGCTAATCTTTACTGAGTATTCCTATTAATGAACACCATGATGTATAACGAATGTTAAAGCAATAAATGCTAAATTCCTAGCCTTTCAAAATATTATAAAAGAAAATAGAAAAAATAGTACTTTTATATTCCATAGAAATGTATATTCAACAAGAATAGTAACACAACACGTTATTTATTATTAAATTTTATAAAAAAATATAAAATAAATCTCTGTTTGAGGTTTTTGTAAATAAACGTGGTTTTAATTTGTAGTTAAAATATTTAAGAAAGAAACCTTAGTAACTAGAATTAACTATGTCGCAGGAGAATTTTAATAATATTTTTTTTTTTGCGAGAATCCTTGTGTTTTTGCAAAAATAAGATCGAATTTTATAATGATACGAGATATCATCCATGATCTTACAACACCGACAAAAATATGATCGCTGATTAGATGCTACGAACGTTAGGCACTGTTGCGATGGGTTCATTGGTTAACAGCTGCAGCAATGTTCGAACCAATCTCAATATATTGGGTCTAAACACCTATCGATACTTTTCAATCAATTAATAAACATTTGCAAGAACCATAGAATTTTAGCAACAAAAAAAAACTACAAATTATCGCGCGTCATATACATTATACCTATAACGACTCAAACGAACACCAACTTCTGAGTAGTTTCATATGTTGTATTATTAGTATATACCTATTATTAAAATGTTTTATTACGATACATGCAGCAATAAACGATATATTATAAAATATAAAATATAGCTATCTTTTCATAGCACAAAATATAAGAACTCTAAAGTAAATTTTGAATTAGGGTGGACGGTGGTTTAAAATTCTTAGTAACTTCATACTTGAAAAGTATTATTTTGTTCCATGCTACTGGCATTTGTCTGAATTATTTAAATAATCTCCAAAGATCTTTATTGATCTACTTACTCACTCAAGTCACAATTTGAATTGATATCCTGAATCAGTTTATGGAAAAGAATTCCTAAGCAGAAGCTGTCTTGGCTTAAATTCTTTATTAGACTGGAATACGTTTATGTGATAATGTGTTTGATAATACGTTTGTGCAAATAAGTTTTTATACAGGGTACCTATATTTTGCAAGTGGGCGTGGATGGTCAAATCCGAAAATAAGGAATAGCAAAAAATGCTCAAAGGAGTCTCGAGCCCGACTTGGATGAAACCTAAAACTGCATCATTGCATTTTTGAAAAATCAATATTCCTAGCCAGGAATCGAACCCATATTACACCATTCGATAGTGTCGCTAATAAGGATCAAATTCTGGGAAGTAATGAAATATACGGCAAATTTAAGAAAAATGTTGAATTTTATATTTTTTCATATTGCTAGGATTTCTGTCTGAACATACATTTATTCGGCATATTAACCGCATTAAAATGACATATCGTTATACCTACCCTCCACCATCGAAATCTTAAAAAAATAATCAGATGGCCTATACAAAATTTCAATACCTACTCGACCAAAATGTATGGGACAGCTGATTATTTTTTTAAGATTTCGATGGTGGTCTCATACAGAAAGTTGTTCAGTTTGATGGTCCGTAACACAGTACTCCTTCAGGTTTTACCCTTTCTGTTACACGCTGTATATGTATAATAGTTTGTTTACTGAGATTCACCCTTGCATTACAGTGAATATGGCTGAGCTCTGCGGGCTCTCTGCACTCTATCTCAAAAACGGTTGGGCGTATGAAAAATGTTTCAAAACAAAATTTGTCGCAAATAATATGCTCTGCAATTTTGTAATGCATGTTAACATCATTGGAGCTATAGAAACCGAGATAGGTAATCAAGAAAAACTGATTTTTGTGACCTTTGACCTTGACTAACTTACGACGCAGACACGACATTATAATTTTGAGACTTGAGGCAACTTTTAGAACACCAAAATGAAGGTGTATACGAGTTTACAGCTTATTATCTCTCATTCCGAGGTTGACCCCTTTTTTGTTGTAATTTGACTTGGCTAGTATGTGTAATTACTAACCAGTAGCACGACTGACCTAGTCATCCCGCGATCATGGCGCTTGCGTCGAAATATCGGGAGCTCAAAATAACGAATAATCCCGTCAGTGACTAAGTTTAAATAAAATATTGTAATAAGGTGTGGTCGATATAGTAGCCCGGCTACGCGGGGCTCCTATTTCTGTCTGCAGGGTTTAAAGTAACCTAACACGAAGATAATGGCGGTGTCTTAGTTCGCTCGCTTCGCTCGCTCTCAAGACTCCGCCATTCCCTTTGAACCTAATCTTCTGTCCCGAGCTAGCTTCGCTCGCTCTTGCATCCTAAGTTTTTCTTGGCACAATGTCTTGTTTATATTAAAAATGTGAAACAGAATGGCTAAAGACTAACTAATGACATGCTTCAATAACCATTATAATCAGGTAGTCGTAAGCATGGTTAAGAGGCAAGGTTAGCTGCGATTTGCCCATACAACTGTGTAGTGTACTAGGGTAACATAAAAATAGGAGTACGATAGTCGCTCTCGACTGTGTATAGTCGCCCTTTACACTGCTTTCCCCGCTGTACTTAGGAACATAACACAAGAATGTAATACATTTCCGATCGCTATTTAGGAAATGTATAGATTTCCTAGGAAAAATGCATGTTACAAAATAGATCATTGATTTCCTATCTGTTTTAGGAATTGTACACATTTCCTAGGAATTGTATATGTAAATGAATTAGGTACTAACTTTTCCTTTTTTCATACCTACATTACATACATTTCTTGAAATGGATGTTGCAACAATTTGGACTTCGATATCTAGTCTGGTCCTTATTGGATTCTTTATTAAACACACGGTAAACTTTATGTTATACATATAAGAGATCACCCATTTGTTTGTTGATTTGAGATTTATAAAAAAGTCGGCGGCCAGGAACGAATTATATTTTATTTAAATGGTGGTTAGATTACAAACATTTTTTTTTATGGCGACAATGCTGTAATGAATTCGAGAACAAAGATATACAACGATCAATAAATGAAATAAATTATGACCATTTACTATTTTGTATACGAAATAATTATTTATTATTCTACTATTTCACAAAGATTAGTGTTGACACAAACAACACTACTAAGTAACTAGCCCATCTGTAATCGTCGTAAAATAGATAAAAATTAAATAATTTATGAAAACATCGATTTATTATTCCTAATACAGGTCAGGGATAAATACAGGTCTACATATTATGCTCGTCGTCTTGTAGGTACTATGACAAAATCTAAAAAACCAGCCGGTCTTTGTAAGGGCTCAACTAGCTAGTGCCTGGTGGTTTATAATTTCTTACCTGGTAGCTATATCTCCGAATCCAAATAGTTTCGACTTTGACGTGTGGTTTAAAATGTGTAATTATTGTCGATGAACGCCAAAAAAAAATTTTTGTAATTTTATTCCAGAATGGGTGATCTCCTTTTGTTGTAACTCCTCTTGATTTTGGAGTTTTCAGAACGTGCCCCCTAAGCTAGCTCACCCACCCACCTCAAGATTGCACCGAATTATCAATCACCTTGTATGTACGTAGGTAGGTACGCTCGAAAAGAAAAACATCTTTAAACTGAAGATGTTATTTATTTATCGGCCCAATTAAACATTGAAGTACCTAATCAGTACCTAAGGCTCTTGTTCACGAGCGATTTTTACACGAACCTCCGGCCCGTTTGACAGTTGCTGTTTACAGCAGTATGGAAGCTTGCTCACGACGACGCCGGCGCACACTGGTCCCAAATTAAAAAAAAGTGGACATTGATAGTAGACCGCTGATATTTTTTTTTATTGTTGATATAATGATAACAGATAAGGCAAAAAAATATTATTGTCCTACTTCAAATACTTTTCTCTATAAAAAATATTTCTTTTTTTTTTGTATGGGAGTGATTACATTTTACTCAATTTCTCAAAAACCTTAAGCGATGTCGAGATGGCATTCACATATGTTAGAAAACTAATAATTCTGAGTATTTGGCTCGAAGAAACTTATTGCTTATCTCTGCGTACTTTCGAGATAATAGTGACAGAAAATAACAATTTTTTTTAATGTTAATTGTTCGCTTTTTTTTAATCATAGCCTTACTCATATCGCAATAGGTCCGCTGGCCAGCAAAATGGAGCTTCGACGCGAGTTTGCCGGGATAACAAGATGGCCGCCTCTCATGACGTAACGTAATACGGTCACGAATCGCGCGCGTACACCTCACTCAGTGTACAACTAAATGTGGTTGCGATAAGACGTGTCCTTATTTTTTCTGTGCGCTTGAAGAAATGCTTGTTGTTTGTTTGTTTTGTTATTGTTGTATTTTGAATCTTTGGATTTTAAAATCAAATAATTTTTGTTTGTCTTTCTTTCGTCGAATTTGTTTTCGTAATTTTTTTTGTTAAAATCAAAGTCACTTTGTCTTTGATATCTTTGATTCTAATTTGTTTTCAATTTTCCTTAAAATTATAATATGTCCGCATTTGTCACCAACTTAGACTTATACGTTGTTCTTAAATCAGGAGGTGGTTTTAAAAATGTCGAATTTTTATTTAATGCCCTTATTGAACGTATTGGTGTTGAATTGTCTTCCGAAGATTTGAGTAATATTAAATTATTTTGTCGTAATTTTTCAAGTAATATCTCAAAAAGATGGTCTGCTTCCAGTAGAGCTCAAAAGACCTTTCTTAACAAAAATTCAGACTGGTTACAATCCCAAATAGTTTGGCCAAAATGTCAAAATATCGATTTAAGCAGCATTTTTAAAGTTGCCGAGGAAGTAATTCCAAATTTCGAAACGCAAGTGGATACTCATCAATTAAGTTATGGTACAAGTAAAAAACCATTTGTTGATATATCTGATAAACAGAAGAAAAGGCCTTCTCTAACACTTCTAGATCACACAGAGCAGGAATTAGTTTATGCTTTATGTGCCAAATTAAAAGAGTCTAAAAAAACAAAATTAGCAGCTATATTAAACGAACTCAGCCAAAACAAGGAAAAATGTGAGATGGTACATGATGTACTATTCGCTAAAAAGACTGACAAACCGTGTTTACCAGATGATAAAACGTTAGCGCTTTACACCTCAACAAATTTGTCAAAATGGCAATATCGAAATTTAAGAACTATTCTTGCTTCAGAGAAAATGTATGGTCTTCCATCCTATCAAAAGCTCCTGGAAGCTAAAAAAACTTGTTATCCTCCAGAGTCAGACATAACTGTAACTGAATCTGATGCTAAGATAAGACTTCAATCGCTTCTAGATTTGACAACTAATAGGATATTAAAAACAATTCAGCACAACTCTGCCGACAAAAAATCGCTAAAACTAATAAGCAAATGGGGTTTTGACGGGTCATCTTCTCAAAGTAATTATAAACAAAAGTCACACTCCGACACTAAAATTGACGATTCTTCAGTTTTCATGATTAGTTTGGTTCCGCTTCGTTTGGAAGAAGAGAGTGGTACTATCTTGTGGCAAAATCCTGCTCCCTCTTCAACAAACTATTGTCGTCCAATTGGCTTTATATTTGCAAAAGAAACAAATGAATTGATAAAGAAGGAAAGTGCATCCTTAGAGGAAGAAATTCGTAATCTTGTTCCCACAATTGTAGATAATTTTGATATTAAACATGATTTGTACATGACTATGATTGATGGGAAAATTTCTACTGTGATTTCCAATACTTCTTCTGCAGCTGTTTGTAATATTTGCAATACCCCACCTAGCAAAATGAATGACTTGGACTTTGTATCCAAAAGACTCATCAGAGAAGATATGTATAAATATGGTCTGTCTTCGCTTCATATGTGGATAAGATGTATGGAATGTATTTTACACATTTCGTACAACTTAGACTTCAAAAAGTGGGCTGCACGAAAAGAAGATAAATTGTTAAAAGAAATTAAAAAGAATTTGACACAAGAAGAATTCCGGGAAAGAACTGGTTTGTTAATTGACATAGTAAAACAGGGATTTGGTACAACCAATGACGGTAACACGGCAAGAAGGTTTTTTGAAAATTATGAAGTATCTGCTGAAATAACGGGTATCCAGCCTGATTTAATCAAGAGATTTGCAGTCATTTTACAAACAATTTCATCTGGTCAACTTATTAATACCAACTTGTTTAGGGAATATTGTAAAGAAACAGCAATGCTATATGTAAACTTATATCCATGGTATTACATGCCTTCAAGTGTCCATAAATTGTTGATACACGGTGCTGATATTTGTGAAAATTTCTCCTTTATTCCGATAGGCATGCTTTCCGAAGAAGCTTCCGAAGCGAGGAATAAAGATTTCCGGAATGTTAGAATGGCACATACAAGAAAAATCGGTAGAGTTCAGACTAATTTAGACATTATCCACAGCTTTCTAATTAGCTCAGATCCTTACATCAGCCATATCAAACCAAAGTTTGCTCGTTTACATAAACAGTTGTTTCCAGAGGCTAGTGCTTTGATCTTGAACAATGAATTGCTTTCGTTGGAAAACGAGGAAATAGAGATTTCTCAAGAGAATATAGACCCAAATATTAATCTTTCACCATAATATTTTTTCAGAATCGTTTGTGAACATATTCAACTTTATGTTTGCAGCTTTATTTGTCTTCATTTTGATTGTTTTTTAGAACTGATGAAAGTACTCCTTCAGAAAGGTCATAGCTTTTCAGTCATTAGTGAGCCCCCATAACCTCTTTTACAGAGAAGTCTTTTTTTACTTATTTGACATTACGCATACATTATAATTATGTGCTAAAGTAAGGCTATGATTAAAAAAAAGCAAAAAATTAACATTAAAAAAAAAATGTTATTTTCTGTCACTATTATCTCGAAAGTACGCAGAGATAAGCAATAAGTTTCTTCGAGCCAAATACTCAGAATTATTAGTTTTCTAACATATGTGATTGCCATCTCGACATCGCTTAAAGTTTTTGAGAAATTGAGTAAAATGTAATCGCTCCCATACAAAAAAAAAAGAAATATTTTTTTTACAGAAAAGTATTTGAAGTAGGACAATAATATTTTTTTGCCTTATCTGTTATCATTGTATCAACAATAAAAAAAAATATCAGCGGTCTACTATCAATGTCCACTTTTTTTTAATTTGGGACCAGTGTGCGGCGCGGCGTTAGCCCACGGTTCATCTTCGCGCCGTGTCCGATTTTACTGAGATAGGGATAGGCCTTTAAGGCCTCACGCACGATCATCTAAGACCTATGAGCGAGCGCTTTTTCACGAAGCTAGACGTAGGTACACACACGATGCATACTAACAAAATTGCAACTCTTACTGGCTAGAAACCAGGTACGTACACGAAGGGTAATAGACCATTGTAAAACATTAAAATCGCAAAGCATAATGTAGTTCTGCATTTTTGATACGTTGTATAGATCAGTTATACGGGGGGGGTTTGAATCCTTGCTACTTCGAAAAACTTGTGCTCGCTGCGCATCACGCGATAAACTGCGAAATGTTGGGACTCTTTTCACTTTTGGCTCTAAAACCAAAACTGAATTTTTAACAAATAACATTCAGTATTTCTATAAACTTAACTAAACTTGCAACAATTGAAGCCCAACCGCAGCTCTATAAACCTTATAGGGATAAAAGCTATGGCCCTTTAAAGATGGTAAATTTTCCCGAAAACTGTCAATTTTAAGTTTTGCTATGGCAGGCTGTACTTGTGGCATAATTTATGGTACCTACCTAGCATCAACTATAACGAGGTCTTAAGTATGTGCAAGGCGATCGATGATCTGCCGTCCCCATTCATCACCTCGGCGACTTGCTGCATCGAGCATGATTCCCTCGCTGTCATTGATTCAATTTTGTGCACCGCATTTCTGCGTGAGTTCGGAAGTTTCTTTTGTAGCTGGAGAAACTCACTCCTTCGCACAAAGGAAACAAATGCTCCCGAGATTCATAGGGCTCGATGTTCTTGAGGTGGATGGGTGGGATTGTGGAATTTGATCGCCTCCACGTCGAGCACATGTGACATGCGTCAACATTATGTCGAGCGGAGAATCTCTTTCTGCAAGCATCGTGAACACTCTTCATCCAGCTTCTTTAAAAACTTTTCATTCTGTTTGAGACCACGTTGTATTGTTCCTATAAGGTTTATAGAGCTGCGGTTGGGCTTAAATTGTTGCTTTTATATTAATGCGGAATGTTATTTGTTAAAAATACAGTTAGTAGTTTTAGAGTAAAAAGTGAAAAAACGTACCATTTGGCAGTTTATAGCGTGATGCGCAGCGAGCACAAGTTTTTCAAAGTTGCAAATTTGGATTCACATCACCCTAACTGATGTAAACAACATAGGTACTTACATGAATTCAGAACTACATCATGCTTAGCGATTTTAGCCTTTTTTGGCGTCGATTTATACTGGGCCCCGGTGGCGGCCCGGCTTAACACCGGTAGTGAGCCAAGCGCCATTAAGTTTTGTAAATGCTTAGGCAGAATTTGATGTCATACAACTGCAAAATGTCTGAAAATTCTTGTGTGAGATATTCTACAACATCTCTCCAATAATCCATTTTATTGTCATCGTCTTGTATTTGAATTTTTATTTGTTTCAAATCTGAAACATAAAACAGGCATTAGTGGGTTCGTATGATCAGCTGGCACATGCGGTTCTAGTAATCGAGTATTGCAATTTTATATGCGATTATTCCGAACCTGGCCTGAAATCCTAACCCGGTCGCGGGTTAGATTAGGAACTGGGGCAACTGATTATTTTATCGCGATGTCGATGTTGATCCCATAAAGAGACTGGTTCAATTCGATGTTTTGTACGAGGCCCTTAATATGACGACACATTTCTGTTAAACGCTGAATACATATTCATAAATACTAATTTAATAGTTTCTCTTTCGCGTCATTATCTTGTATCTTGCAGTATTCGAAAGCTCTCCACTTTCGACTCCGACGTGCTTCCCAAGTTTCAGTCGTAGCAGGAGCTAGGAGGATTAGGAAATCCTAGTTATGAGCTATGAAATTCATTATTTATTTATTTTTATTTATCAACTTACATATACCATTACAGGTAACCAATGCGGTAAATGCGCCTTAACCTAACTTAATTGCTAAACTTAATCCTTAAGAGGCCGGCGACCGATGCGTTTTTCATACAAACGTAATACCAAAATAACTTGTAAATCAAAAACATTCTTAAGGTACTGTCTCTTTATTCCGATCGAAATACAAAATATCTAGGTTCCCAATGAAATATTTTGAATGGACACTGATTTAAACAAGAGTTATGAGAAAAATAAGTTTTCTATAGAAATTTTAAATTCCTCATATCTCGTCTTTATATCATTGTCCTTTCAAAATATTTCATTGGGAACCTAGATATTTTGTATTCCAATCGGAATAAAGAGACAGTACCTTAAGAATGTTTTTGATTTACAAGTTATTTTGGTATTACGTTTGTATGAAAAACGCATCGGTCGCCGGCCTCTTAAGTTAAGTTAATTGTTACTTAGAACTAATATCTAAAACTAAATTACAAACAAAAACTAGAACTAGGATGTCGCGAAACAGGTCTTGTCAGCGTTACTTCATGTTAGAAGAAAGCCTTGCATTGAAATGCAAGGGAAATGGGATGTTTGATGCAGGGACCGAAAAGGTTACCAGTAGGTACCTACTTAGGTATAGTACGAGGCACAAATAATCACAGATTAATGATGTAAGGGTTTGAATCTTTATAGTATTATATAAAGCCCTTGTGTGAGTACAGTCGAGTTCATTAATATATTGGCCCTTTCAGGCTTCAAAAATATATGACCGTCAAAAAAATAAATAATATTGTGACAACTTTGAGCTTCATTAAATTGTGGTCAAGATTTAGATTCATTAATATGTGACTGGTTTTTCTCAGTAATATGTATAGAGCCAAAAGCACATTATTATATGAACAACATTAAGATCATATTATCCGAACATTGTAGGATTCACAATTATGTATGCACACATGAATACAATAATATTTAAACAAGTAAATGTAATTCAAATTCAACCTTATTACTCACGTCATAAAGATGATTTTACTAGCAATCTTAAAATTGCATGGTCAAGGAGTTTGCAACATTATTTATCACTGGCTAACTATCTGGATTAACTTCAAATGATGTTAGGTTTTTCTAATAAAATTATAACTGACGCACATGTCATTCAACGATTTAATTCTACCATTTACTATACAATATTAATTCTATTGAAATATACCTACCCATTTAAAATAAAAATGTATAGAATTGATGAGCATACGAAACATAAAATAGTTTATATGTGTGAGGAAGGTGTTTCTAAATCAGCCATTGCAGAAGAATTAGGTATATCGGTAAGCAAAGTAATTTTAGGTATTCGTCCATGTTTTTCTCTGATCTCTAATGTGGTAATTTAATAAAATCGTTCTTTAACAGAGAAATACTGTTACATTATGGTGGAAAAGGTGGCAAGAAGAAGGAAATCTTACAAAACATGTATCTTTTGGCCGACCTAGGAAAACAACTCATGATCAAGATATGCAACTGGTTGAAAGTGTTCGAAATGCAAGATTTATCAGAACATCTACATTTGCAGCTGATCTGGCTGTATCCAGCTTAACTATACGACGAAGACTTAATGAAGCGGGAATTCATCACCGAATTCCAGCAAAAAAAATGTTACTAACGGAAAGGAATAAAATGTTACGTTTACAATTTGCTAACAGATATTTAAATTATGATTTTGAACACTTCGCTTTCATGGACGAGAAAGTTTTTGTCTCTTCGGCGGACGGGCGGATCTCTTTGTATCGTGCAGCCAATACACGATATGATGAAGAGAATGTATTGCCAAATAGACGCAGTGGACGCATTACGGGTTTTGGGGGTGGATAAATTCCGGTAGACCCATAGAATTGTGCGAAATATCTGGCCGAATGAGGAGTGATACCTATTTAGATATTCTAGCCCGACTACAAGCAGTGATTGATGCGAACGGATCATACACAAGATACTTATTAAGTAACTGTTCTATCATTTTTAATTTGGCCGCCAATAATTGTTTATAACTAAGATTAATTTTAGTTTAAGATAAAATATCATTTGTTTTTTTTTAACGTAAGTCATGTTCTATTTTGTTGCATATTACTTTAATATTTAAATAGATATACTTGTTACTTAGATATACTTGTCAAATAATACAGTTTAAACTATAATGTAATGATATTTTTTTCTTTCCCGTGACGTGAATTCAATTCACTGTCAAACAACTTCGTCAGTCAAAAAAAAGTTGTGGTGGCAAAGTAATCAAATTTTAGGTCGAATCGTATTGCTATAGAAATGACAGGTGGCACATATTTTTTTTACAATTCTTAAATGGCCATGCTGTACGAAAAACATACGGCATTGAAAGACACTCATTTTAAAAACAAACGCAAACGCGAGGAAAACAATGGAAACTACTGTCATTTCTGTAACAATGTGAACTAGATCTTATTTGTGCGAGCAAATAATTAACTTTCCCATGCATGTAGAGATAATTAAGAAGCTTACCCTGCCCAGATATTATAAAAGCCAATACTATATTTTTGAAAAGGGTGATCACATATTATTGCCTAATGCACAGCATATTGTATTATTGAACCGTTCTTGATCACATATTATTGAACTGTTCATGATCACATATTATTGCACAATGCACAGCATATATTTTTGAACCGTTCATGATCACATTTTATTGAACTGTTCATGATCACATATTATTGCACAATGCACAGCATATATTATTGAACCGTTCACATGAGGACATATTTTTGATCTATAGGTTCTATAGAATTTATTGAGCTTTCCAATGCTCACAATATTTTGAATCCTTGACAGTGCCAATATATTAATGAACTCGACTGTACTATGTACTAAAAAGCTATCGTTCACTGGAAACCTACGTCCTTTCTCGACTTGAATGTGCCCTGGAGGTTGAGAGTATGTCATGCTCACTCAATGTCTCGCTGATGGTGGCGCGTGTGTCGGCTCATTTAGTTCCCTTCAAAATGGTTGAGTTGAATGGTGCTGATCCATGCGTCATGTTCGTGAACAGGAGCTGCTCTGCTGTCAGTTGTGACTGGTCATCTCTTAGTTTTTTTTTTTAATTGTCTTTTTTGTTTTTACTATGGACACTTTTAACGTGCACATCTTGCTACAACGTTCCCACATAATTTACCATCTCAATATGAATGATGTAACCAAGGTTTTGTAACAATGCAGATTTAAAAGAGTGTCCATGGAGTTTCTTGCCCGTTCTTCTCCATAGAGATCTACGCTAGGGAATGGGCAACTACAGTACTTTCTCAGTTTTTATGCCTCTATGGAGAAGAACAGACAAGAAACTCCATGGACTCTCTTTTAAATCAGAACATTTTTACAAAACCTTGGTTACATCATTCATGTTGTAATGGTATGAAATGTTGGGATGTTTTGCTTCACCCCGCTTTAAAAGCAATGGTCATGAGGTCATGACAAACATGAATTACCTGCACAAAGTAAAGGTATACAGCAGCCGGTCTGGGGTCAAACCTACAAAACGTAAGTCGGAGCTGATGTCACTCACTGCTTCTAGTATGTAGGGTTACCGGGTAAATGATGGCTCAATTTTTTTTACCGCTTATATCTAAAAACTTATCAATTATATTGATTTAAAATTGGGTTAGAAATATTATTAATTTTATCGGCTTTCAGAATATTACTAAACTGTATTACTAAACTCCAATAACTTTCAGGTATTAGGAAAAAAAGGTTTTTAAAAATTCATTGTTGCACTAACGTCGAGTTATACAGCGTGTAACAGAAAGGGTATAATCATATGGAATACTGTGGTACGGGCCATCAAACTGAACAACTTTCTCTATGGGACCACCATCGAAATCGTAAAAAAATAATCAGCTGTTCCATACATTTGGGTCGAGTAGGTATTGAAATTTTGTATAGGACAGCTGATTATTTTTTATATACTACCTTATTTTTATTTTTTTGAGTTAGATCCTAAAACAGATAAATATAAGTAAGTATTTTTTTTTACTTCAAGAACTATTTATCCAATCAGCACGTAAAAGATTAAGCAATCAAAAGGAAAACAAAAACGAACGAAACAAAAAAAAAATGCATATAAAAAAACAGCAATGGGCAAAATTTTGGATCCGGCCCCCTTTTGCTGCGAGATTTAGTTCCGTCAATGTATCTACGCAAAGCCCATCGACCCCACCGACCCAAAAGACCCGTTTACCCGGTGACCTACAGCACCTCCTTTCTATATGTACCTACTTATTAAAAACTAACTTTTGCAAACTCCAAGAGCAATCATTTGTAATAATCTCTTCAACTCCACGTCATCTGAAACTTTGCCGACGTAGAAGACACGCACCAGCCTGGGCATCAGCTCCAAGATCCGGCGCAATGGGAACACTGCGAATCTCCATTGATGAATGCTCAATGTTACTGCAATAAAACGTAGAGACTTTAATTTTTCTACAGTTATGTAAGTACTCGTAGGTACACTTTGAGTGCGAGAAAAATAGTCAATTTAGTACAAAAACATTTAATAAATATTCTTATTCCTCCAGTCCTGAAAACTTTTTGGTGCACTTCTTTACACAAACATAAGCTCTCTAGCCATGCAAAATATTTCTCTCTCCGATCATTCGTTTAGAATGTTCCTGCTGGAAGAGCGTTACCCTAGCAGGAATCGTTTTTTCCGTTTTTTTCCAAAACGACAAAGCGCACCAATTTTTTATGTGGTGCACACACACAGCAGATCATACACTAATTATTCGTCCCACTCATATCACTCTAGGAGACACTTTCCTGCTAGGGTAACGTACCTACACGATATTTTCGCGGTCAGTTTTTTCTTCTAAACCAGTCACAGATTAACAATTTAAAACTTGGAACTTAAACTCTCAACATTTCCGCTATGAAGATGGTCCACACTCAGTAGTATATTTACTGGCTGTTTGAGTTTGTCTATGTCACACGAAGGAAATTAAAAAACTAATTACTTTTTACTCCCTAGAGACTAAAGTGACCACTTTAAAGTGGTCGCTGTAGTCCCGCTTCGTAGGGCTATAATGGCGTACTTTAAGAGCATGAGAACTGAAAAAGGTATTTATTATTATTTCAATCAATTGCCGCGAACGAAGGTCGCGGGGCACAGCTAGTATATGTATAATAAAATATTGTTCTTCTATCATTAGGTGGTACTTCTCTTGTTATCTACCTAAAGATAAGGTTTAGGATAATTCAACACGGACAAATACTTCGATTCCTTTCAGAAGTCAGAATCTACAATGACCCAACATAAAAGATTTATCGCTCATACTGAGACAGGAATCGCCAAGCCGAGAGTGAATCAAAGTTATTGCAATCACCTAATGTATTGGCGTAGCGATATGCTATATGCCGAATGAAGCAACTTATGTCGGAGTCCTGCCGTTGCCGCATTTTCAGGTCGATACCCAATTGTAGATGCACTTCGCGTAGAGGTAAGCTCGGAGTCAGAAAGCGTCTTACGTTGTCGTAGTCACGGACGCGAACTGTTAAAAAATAATTTAATTTAGGTAAGTAGTTAATCTAAACTCAAACTCGAAGAGAGAAGTACATATTTGAAGGGTATAGTGTTAAAACCCATTATGTGCCGAAAAATCGAAAATGTTTTATTAACGCTCTTTCCTGTGGTCTGATCCAATATGCGGAATTCGTAGTACAAACAAAATTACTTGAGGTAACAAGTTAACAACCCTTAATAGAGATCACTTTTGCCAAAAATTTAAAGCTAGATACACTTTACAGTGTGTAAAGTGTATCTAGAACATTGATAAGTATGTTGATAAATAATATTATTATTTCACGCTCAAACCACATAAAGCAATTTATTTATATTGGGTGTTCAGTGGTTTCCACTAAAATTACTTATGCATAAAGGCTTTATACATTATTTGTACAATGGGTTTTAGCTTTACTTACGTAGATAAGAAAACAAAGAAAACCAAAAGCTAAAACAAAACAACTGTGTTTGTCGGGTTTTATTTTTCGATTGTATTTCAAAAGTAACAAGTTATGTTTAGTTAAATGGTATTTGCTCACTTCATCGACTAACTTTCTTTAATAGGTACACTACAAAGGGCAAGCTCATGATCAGTATCTATTAGCTACCACTTAGCTGGTATCAAATCTGGAATTCGTTTTTTTCAATATATAATCCTCATATAACGTCACGGGGTAGGTACACAAATCATCGTTGATAATACAAAACCGCGAATGTAAAAAAAGCAAAAATGAGATTTCATGGCTTTAAGTAAATGATTGTGATTGGCGCCGACCCGTGTGACAAGTTTTTGAATCGTACAATAGGAAGACGAGTAAACCAAAAATAACAATACCGCGGATCTTTCGACGAACAAATTACGCCACGAAAGCCGCGTATCAGCGCCAATTTCTATTAGTGTGTGCAGTTTTTATGTGACTCTCCGGGTAAAAATAGTTTTTTGTAAGTAATTACTGGATTATTTTAAATTTAATTTTGTCACACGTATTCTGTACTTATTATAAATAAAATTTGGACATTTTTAAGCCGTTTTAATTATTTTCACCTGTAACGAACGATGTAAAAAAAAATCAGAGGAATTAAATTTGACCCACTTCCTGTGGTTTCCGATTGAGCGGAAATTTTGCGTACATGTTTAATTTTGATGACAATACATGGTTAGCTAAGTGACGTTATTCTAAATCCAATATGGCAGACTGCCAAAGATGGAGGATTAGTTGTTTTTCATGCATTATATGACATGGGTATAAAATGAAAGAGTTAACAGAGAAGAATACGAGAAATAAAATGACGTTACTCTAAAGCGTGTTTTTTTAACTGTAATATTTTATCTATGAGATTGTGTGGTTGTACAGAATCAAACTCCGTGCCGGCCGCCTCACGAAAGCTCTTTAACGATGTCTTTAGTATACACTAACGAAGACGTAGTACACGAAGACGTAAATTAACAAATTTTATGATTAAATGTTCTAGTTGCCCGCTTAGTGCCTAGTGTAGCCATGTTGTGCACGTAAACATTAAAGAATGTACAATACTATCAACATAAAACTGACAGAATGCCAACAGCAGATAGAGGTCGGGACAGGCTGTGGCAACGTGTCGCCAAGTGATGTCTGGTATGTCGTACCCTCCAGCGCCGAGAGCGGCGTCGTTGCGGCCTGGTATGTGGTCTTCCCTGCAAATCAGCTAGAATGAAGAGTAAAATTATAATTATTATACCTTGAACCTTCTACTTTCGAAAAACCAACATTAACGTGGCACTGTAGTGTAGCCCTTATTGCGCACGATATCTTCTGATGAGAGATGTTGCCGAAATGTCGAAATTCTGTACTATAGGTTCCTATGCCTAAGATAAGTATTGTAGTGTACTTATAATAATCGTCTCAAAACGATTTCACTGTATACATTACGGGTTTCGGAAGCGAGGCCAGATTGTGACTTGTGAGTCAGTTCAAGGGCTTGGCCAATACCTGACCTGACTCAGGTTTAGTACCACATTCGAGGATGAGATACCGCGGTGTCTGGGCCTGTTTACCTGGGATTCTTGACGGTGCACTGTCAAGAGTCCCAAGTAAACAGGCCCCGTGTAAGGAGTTCTTTAGGTCACTGTCAACAGCGAGCCAGTGACAACACGTGGGCTACAAACAGCGCTTAATAGCACTAAATAAAGGTGTTGTTAAAACAAATTATTACTATACCTGCAATCTAAAAAGTGGTCTTTTGAGGACTGGCAACAAACATAACAATGCGCCGCCGGTTCCATCGGCTAAGTGCGCATATTCTAGGGCGAGAACACGTAGATTCCTTAACTCTCCAAGACTTCGGAGAAAGGTATGTCGAGTATCAGGCCTGCGTAGATATGCTCCACTTCCTGAAATAACGTAAAGTTTGAAAATATGACTTAAGAATCATTTTATGATTGAAAGTTGGGGACAGAGGGTTTCCACCCTCATCCGCGTCTCCACCCCGCCAAGCTAACCGCCAGCAGACGACGATTCGCGCGCTAACCTTTCGAAACGCTCGTAAATTCCATAATTTTACTGTATTATCCTGTTTGTCTCCACCAAATACTGTTTTTTTTTAAATTGTAATTATATACCTTTTACTATTCAACGAGCATGAACTCGTAACAATAGCCTAAATATCGAAACCCCTGAGAAAACTCTTTACAATAATCTTTTATCAGGTGCAAATAAAGTGTGCACGATTAATAGTTGGGTCATGCCAGATTTGATTTACTCTTTCATACTCAAGTGTATTCAAATAGAAGGGTCATAAATGATTGATGACATATCGTATGCATCGCCAAAGTTCGTCGGTTATGAGACTGTATATCCCGCGGACGTGTGGATGTCTAGGCTTTTTAAACGGGTTGCATTGAAATGTGTCGCAGTGGACAAGGGCTTCACCCCGGTCTCCCATGGCTAAAGACAAGTGGCGCAAACCTGTAGTGCTTGACACTACAAACACACACAACACACTTGACCATTGTAGCCAATAAGTCTGGTGGTGGTGGATCGTTTAGAATGCAATGAATGTCGCCATATCGGCCCCACATGACGACGAGAATTTTCTTTTTATATTTAGAAAAGACTCTTAAAAAAAAAAAATATATATATATATAATTTACTAGCTGTACCATGCTTGCGTTGGTTGCAAATTTGCAATGCACTTTTTCCTACCTATTACCTCTTTGTGTTTTTTACTACTTACTACCTACCTACTGCCTACCCACTGCCTACCTACTGCCCACCTACTGCCCACCTACTGCCTACCTACTGCCTACCTACTGCCTACCTACTGCCTACCTACTGCCTACCTACTGCCCACCTACTGCCTACCTACTGCCCACCTACTACCCACCTACTGCCCACCTACTGCCTACCTACTGCCCACCTACTGCCCACCTACTGCCTACCTACTGCCTACCTACTGCCCACCTACTGCCTTCCTACTGCCTACCCACTGCCTACATACTGCCCACCTACTGCCCAACTACTACGCCTACCTACCGTACTTACTTACCGCTACTAACTTACTGCCTACCTACTACCTACCCTACCCACCTACCTGGGGTAGAAACATTCCCTGGTGTATGTAAAACAACTTTGAATTTCATCAAAATCGGTTCAGTAGTTTAAGAGTCTATAGGGTAAGAACAGACGAACAACGAACATACATTGATTTTTATATTCATTTACTAGCTGTGCCCTTTTGTGTGCATCTACCCTACCTACCCTCTAATCACCTAGCGATGTGGAATATACTTTACGACCTATTCTCATACCTATAAAATATACCTACTTAAAAATCATAAAAATCGGTCGATCTGTTTCGGAGGAGTGCGACCACAAACACCGTGACACGAGATTTTTATATAATAGAAGATATAGAAATATATCTAAGATGAATTATGTATTTCAATTAACAGCGGGAAATTAACAATTACGGATTTTAGTTAAAACTATTTCACGTAAACTACATCGTGTCAGAGATTCATGAAAAAAAGTTTGAACGATAATGTCTCATCGTTAAAAAAAATACGTGTCACTTTTATAGAAAAATAACTATGTAGTTGTACAAAAATACCAAAAAATTGAAAAAAACACTATAAATAATTATAAAAAGTTGTATTTCTTGTACGGTAAATAAAAGGAAAACATAGAACAAACATGTTCCACCTTGTGCCTTTACTATTGGTGTATCCTAGCTGCAAATTGTTCTGTTTTTTAATACCATGTGCAACGTTACTGGGTATGACGGGAATTTATCTTGGCGGGATATTTTCACATTTTTCTGATGAGACATACGCTAAAGTCCATGCCCTAACTAACGTAACTTTAGGCAAATTATAATAAGAGAAATATATGTACTGTGTAGCCAAGACAACCATTCATTAAAACTTTAATACAATGTGCCTGCGTTGCCACGGTAACAAACAATTATTGTCAAAATGAAAATGGCAACAGACGAAGAAAAGGTGAAAATTGTTAAACTCTTGCAAGGATTAGAAGTACCTGAAGTAAAGTTGACGGAACGATGTTCGGATCTTGTGAAGAATTTTCAACAAAGATTTGGTGGAGAAGTTGAGGCGGAAAGTAAGCAGGATGAAGACATAAATGACCTGGGAGAGAACCCATACAAAGTTGACCGACGCTTACTCGAAGAAAACGAAAAGAAATTGAAAGAATTGTTAGCTGAAAGTAAACGGTTCGTCAGCGTTATTTATTCATTTAGTATGTATACCGAGGAGATTCGTACATAAGATCAACAATCATAATTCCAGCATACACCAACACCATAAGCTCAATTATTCAAAATCTGAATACTTGTAGTGTATAACGGGCTGGTGGCCACAACTCCACGTCCAAAGCACTTATTATGCGTACCGAATCTCAATACTTTAAAATATTTAATAATTAATCTACATTACAAATCTCAACATGATAACGTATTACAAAAAGGAGATTATTGTTCTCACTGGGTGGAATACATAGACGCGCGGTAGGAAACAGCGGATGTACCTATTTATTTAGTAACTGAACATTTTGACGCTGGGGGTAAATTAGCAAATTCATAAATTCAGCACATGAATCTTGAATTTATGGTAACCGTTTGCACGTCGATGAACCTTCCTTCCTGTGTACAGTAACAACCTTGTAATACGTTTTTTTACGTTTACGATTTTTAATGTTGATTTATCAAACGTTTGAAATTTTAAATGTTGGTAATAAGATTGTTCATCTTATCCCATCTGTGAAGAGTATACCAATTCAATACCATCCAATACGATCCAATACAATCCAGTACCAATCCTATTATCGACTTCTTAATATTCAATGTCCTAACAACAGCCTTTTGTACTCGTAGTTTGACTCTATGCACAGATGGGTATATTATTTGCTACTACACCGTGTTCAATTGTCCCTATGATGCCTATTTATTAAAAATTAGGCATGAAATAAAGTCCACTGGAACTAATCTAGATAAGTTCCGATAAGAAGATAAGTACGATACTTTTTCTACTTAATGCAAGGAAATGAGTAAAATCGCATAACAAAGAAAAAGAACGGCATCCATTCACTTTTCTTTTCTTTTGTTGTTGTTGCTAAACTAACAAAATTTCTTACTGATGTGTACTTTTGTATGAAATTACAGAGCCAAAAAAGCAAATGCCGAAAATGTGATTTTGACTGGTGCAGATCCTAAAAGGCCATGGCGAACCAATTCTAACAAAGAAAAGTTACTTCGTGTGGACAGCGAGCTCAAGCGGCACCTGGAGAAGTCTTCCCAAATAGTTGTACCACTAGCTGACCAAGAGATGCAGGACCTCGTTAAGGAATGTAAGGATGAAGGGCGAGTGGCGCCGGCGGTTGGCGGAAACCGGCTCAGAGACACTGTTGACGCAGCCAAGAAGAATCTGCCACATTTCCAATACAAACAGATTCACAACACCACGGCTACCGCGATCATGCCGCAAGCTCATGCATTCCATGCTAAGCCTGCGCAACCTAAGGAATCTTCTACTACTGAGTGATTTATTTACTTTTTGTTTGTTTGTTATTTATTTCTAGAAGAGGATTGCAATACTATTTCATGATGAAAGTTTATATTGATACGTTTCATTTCAACTCATGCCTTTTCCCCAAGGGGCAAGCAGAAGCTACAGTAAATCGACTTGTAAACTTTTGCTTTATTTTATGGATACTTATGTAGTGTTGCCATTTATAAAGGTCGCTTGCAGGTCCGAAACAGTTACTAATTGATATAGTCAGGGAGATCGGTGTTAGCTGGCGGTTGTATATTCATAATTATTTTTAATACATTTTGAATTTTATGTAAGAGTGTCATATTTTGTGTTGGATGTTCAGGCCTGATCCAAATAGTCTGTTCGCCACTATGACGTGGAAAGACAACGGTACCATTTTGGGATAAAGCCTGGAATACACTTGCCATGAATTTAGACACACTTATTTGGAGCAGATTCATCTTAGTAGTACATAATTACCACGTGTAATACGGAACGGTACTTTACAAAGGCTTACGAGCGCTTACACGCGCTACATTTCGCACTTAAAAACCCGAACGCACTTGCGCTTTGCGCGTATACGCGAACATGAGTCTTTTTGGTGAAACTAACTACTTTTTGGAGTAACTTAGTTTAAAATACTATGAAAAACAAATTTAGTTTTGCTTTATGTCCAATGCTAATACTGTAAATTTTCTGGCGAAATACAACATACTGGGCATCCATAGATATTATAAATTTCTTAGGTGTACCGTCACCAATATAAAGTTAGTCACGTTCAAGTTTTATCTGAGAGGTGACCCGTTGTAAAAAAAACTTTCAACGGTCCACCCAGATGGTCTCATGAGGTGGACGGTGGGTAAGAACCGGAGTGTAAATTGACATGAATATGTGTTAAAAATATTGTTGTTATATTGTTTGGTGCTACGGAACCCTTTGTGCGCGAGTCCGCAAGCATTTGGTTTTTGTGATTTAATTACCTTTTCAAAAGTAATTATATTTTTATTAACTAGGTTAGCTAACTATGTTTGAAAGTGGCGCCTGTTGCATTAAAGTTGAAAGGGAAATGTCATGAGGACCGTCCTCATGTCAAGTCCATAGCAAGACCGACGACACACTTTCAAGTTTTCTGCAACAACAAATTACATGCATATTCCCTATTAGGGAATATGCATGTAATTTTTTTTTCACTTAAATCTTTAATATGCAGTACTATCAACCCAAGAAAATAATTAAAAGTTAATTTCAACTACTGCTTGTCGCGCAAAAAAAATATTAAACTCCTGCAATTTTCTACGACAATTCAAACGTGCATGACTATCGCGGCCATTCATGTCAGGACTTTGATGTCACTTACCTCTATCTACCTTGTTTAAATCGAATTTTTTGCCCCTATTAGATTAGTTTTATTAAAATGTAGGTGCTTTATTTAAGAAAAAATTGCAATAACAATTTTATAGTAAAATCTTAGTGAAACTTTAAGTACTTTTCAATTAAAAGTGTTTCTTTGACACATGGATTGTGACGTCACTACCGGAATCGATGCGTTTTGTGTTTGCGTTCCGTTTCACCAAAAACACGCTACATAAAATATTAAATTGTAAAATAAGTGTTGTATTAGAGAATTAAACAAGTGTACCACAATGTTTTTATGGGCCAATACAAGGCATATTAAAGAAATAAAAAAGTTTTGTATTTCTTGCATATACCCTAAAACATTTGACTAAAAGCGTGATGAATAGAGATGGTGATGGATGGACATGGTGAGGAAGATTAAAGCAAAGATGGATCAACTGTGTGAGGAATGATATGAAAGAGAAAGGATTTATGATAGCGTGACGGTTGACATGGGCGAATTGAAGAAAAAACGTATTGCGCCGACCCCAAGATCATGGGGCACGGGCACTGATATGATGAACTAATAGCTACTCGCCCTTCCATCGCCCGGGTTCCATAGTGATATGGCACAACATCGTGATTTCTCTGCGAAATCTAAGTTGAAATATACCCTAATGCTTTTTAAACAAACAAAGTTAAAATGACTAACCAGTGATGTAACTGTAGTTAACAAGGAGAGGATTCTCGTTGGGCAAAACAAATCTCCATAAGAACAGGTACTTGAGAGTTTGAGCGTTAAAACTAGCTAGGTGTTGTAGCAGACCAACACCCTCGGTTCTCTTGCAGCACATATTTTCGAACGATACTAGTTGGAGGCGATCCTGAAAACTACGACAAAAAATGGCACGATTACACGTCTTTGTTGGAATGAGTATTTGAATTCGGACACACGATGAATTTATTACACTAGTCATCGAACCGGAATACCTGTGCCCTCCTAACTGAAAGGAAAATTGGCGTCGGCAATCTGAATTCGGTACTTGACACGATGAAGCTGGACGAGATTACCCGAAGACGGGCGTACTCGACCCCGTCCATTACCACTCGGTCGTTTGTCCGGATTCGGGCAACCGACCAAGTGTAACTTCACCATAAAAAATAAGAACTATAATACTTATAATTAAGAAATATAATAGTTTTTTTTTTAAGTTTTTTAAAATAATATTTTATGTAAGAAAGCAGTTTAAAACCATAACGTAATATAACGCCTGTAATCCCGAAAGGGTTAGGCAGAGGTGGAATAGTACACTCACATTTCACCAGTTATGTTTAAGTCCCATATACCTCATACGGGGCGAGCCTATTGCCGTCAACCGGACACAAATCTAGACTCTGTGGCTGCTACTGAGAAATTCCTGATGGAAGAAGTCAAATACACTTTGCCCGGCTCGGACCTGCCCATGCCCAGCACCGCAAGACCAACGAGCCTTATTTTGTACTAGCTGTTGCCCGCGAAATCATTCGCTTGGAAATGTTGATGTGTATGTGTGAGAAAAAAAGTAGCCTGTGTGCAATGCCAGATTATTATCTCTGTGCCAAATTAGATCCGTTCAGTCGTTCTGGCGTGATTGAGTAACAAACATCCATCTATCCATCCAAACTTTCGCAGCAGTAAGTGAGATAGCAGGTGCTGCCTACTCGGGTAGGTATTTCATAATCTAGCGATAGCTAATGGAGAGACACCTAATTAGCCTTACGTGCGTCAAGAGTGCGCTTCAAATTAGAGTGAAACCGCACGGGCTCTGGCGCGTGTGTGTTGCGTGGCGTCGCGGTGGGCCGAAAATGGACTTTCATAGACTTAGGGATTTTAATTTGCAAGTGCCGCATTGTTTGCCAGATATCGCTTCTATTAGTTATAACATAAAAATGTCAGCCGAGTTAATTCTGCTCAAAAACGAAGGAATGATATTATATGTTGTCAGAACAAAGTCTTTGATGTTACAGCATATAAGCGGTTCATTTCTGTAGGTTTTGTTAAGCACAGGTAGCAATCCTGCTACCTGTGCTTAGAAAAACCTTAAAAAATAACTAATAGAAGCGATATCCGGCATAAAAACTTGCAAATTAAAATCCCTAGGTCTATGAAAGCCTATTTTCAGCAAACCGTGCGTCGTCGCAACGACTATGATTTCAACGCACTTTCAGTGCACCTTATGGCAATGTGGTGTGTCGTCCCGACGACGACGACGAATGACGCCGCGATTACGTAACAAATTTAAAAAAAAAACTACGATTTTATACTGCGGTGAAATGCGGTGCACCCCCTTCGTGTGGTATGTCGTTCTGTTTTAATGACGCAGCGTCACCGCTCAGGCGCCCTAAAACGTACCGAAATCGACAATGCACAATGATATGCTCTTAGCATAGAAATGCGTTCCGCTCAATCAGAAAACAGAGTAGACACCACATTTTGTATGCTAACATTACCCTGAACTAACCCTATAAAATGCAAACAATACTTATTTACCTTAAGACGTGCTGCAAATGCCGGAAAAAATCTCGTCTGCTGTAATGGTCAAGCCGATCCAGCTTGATGATTGCGTCGGGAACTATCAGTCGATCCATTTGAGCTCGATCCAGTTCCATTCTCTATTGCAAAGTATAGAAGAAAGGCATATGTTATTACGGTAACCTCCGTTTGACCATGAATTGCTTACAATGATAATTTTGTAACTAATGTATGTTATTTTAGCCGAGGCGTCTCAGCCAAAGAAAGGGGGAGGAGTTACCCCAAAATAAAAAAGGCTTATCGGGAGGGGGGAGGAGGAGGAGGGAAGTATTGCACTTTTGTAGGAAACAGCTGTTGTTTTTAAATAACCGATGATAAATTTCGATGTGGATGGGCTCCAAAAGATGTACTGAATCGTGGTAACCGGTTTCGCGTCGGTGTATCTTCCACCCCGTATACCAAACCCCTTTCAATGGAGAAATTGGGCATCCAGTTCGAATTTGGTACGTTTTCTTATTCTTATTGTCTAACTAGCTTCTGCCCGCGACTTCGTACGCGGATCCTGTTGCTTATGCCAGCGACAACGGGGTCGTCAAGAAAATCGAAGATCTGAAACATCTGATGTAGAATTCTGAGGCCCGGGGACGGGAAAACAACGGGATGAGCGAGCCGATTGGAGACGTTCCAGATCTTTCATTTTTGTAAGTCCACAGGAAATGCCCATCAGACTAAACAACTTTTGCTAAGACGTCATTCCTTAATATGTTATAGTGTCGCTGAGCTTTGGAGTTCTACAACAGGTGTTCCAGATCTTCAAATTTATTCTCACAGCAGAAAATGCTCTTCATGTGGAATAATTTTTGCTATGACACCATTTTTATATCTCTAATACTTTAGCTGTTCTGTTGCGGTTCTGCATCAGGTGTTCCAATTTCCAAAATAAATTATAGCCAATATGTTGCCCAGACTTAATATCTATACAACAAAAAACTTTTTTCCCGTTATTCGTCCTGCAGCGGATCCCAAGGGTACACTGAATTAACAATAATATTGCAAATAACTTTTAAAAAATGCGCAATTCTCTATCAATGAACGTCTCCGACTCGCGAGACAATGCGTGACGTTCACGATCAGCGGACTGTCGCGCATCATGTTCCGCACTTATCTCTAGAGACCTAGAAGCAGATGCGTAGATATGCTGAGAACTCAAGCGCAATTCTCTATCCGTGAACGTCTCCGACTCGCGAGCCAATGCGTGACGTTCACGATCAGCGGACAGTCGCGCATCATGTTCCGCACTTATCTCTAGAGACCTAGAAGCAGATGCGTAGATATGCTGAGAACTCAAGCGCAATTCTCTATCCGTGAACGTCTCCGACTCGCGAGACAATGCGTGACGTTCACGATCAGCGGTCAGTCACGCATCATTTTCTTCACTGGTCTCTAAAGACCTGGATGTAGATGCGTAAATACGCTGAGAACGCAGGTGTGCTTCGCGATCCGAAGAGGTTTCTACGGAGCGAGTTGCAGCCTGAAGTTCTCGAACAGCATGAAGCATCTCTTGACGCTCTTCGGTAGATTCTTGGGATCATAAGATCCTCAATCTTTTAGCTCCTTTGGAACGTTGGGAAAGATTTGACGTCTTTCTAGGCATGGTTATAATTTTATTCTGAAGATACTTGATCAATTAAAATCTAAGTGACTTTTCCCCTGCGTTACCGGGTAGGCTACCGTGTCACGAAAATAAATGGAAAAGGAAATTAAACACTCAAATAACATAAGCCCGCAGGCATATTTATTTGATAAAATAAAATAATAAATGGGACTTTGGCCAGTAGAGTCAAATTTTCAATGATTCATCGAAAATCAGTCCTAAACTGTTACCGCCTTCACCGCGTGGAGGTACTCCCAGCTTATGTTATTTTATAATTATACAGTGAAATTAGTGATACCTTTGATTTCCACATCAGGTGTTCCAGATCTTCAATTTTTTTATACGTCAACAGAGAATGCTCATCACGCTGAACAACTCTTACTAAGACTTCATTCCTATAATTATATGTTATAGTGTAGCTGGGCGCTTGGAATTCCACAACGCGTGTGCCAGATCTTCAATTTTTATACGTCAACAGAGAGTGCTCATCAGGCTGAATAACTCTTGCTAAGACGTCATACCTATATGTGTTATAGTGTAGCTGGGCTCTTGGAGTTCCACATCAGCTGTTCCAGATCTTCAAATTTTATACGACAACAGAGAGTGCTCACCAGGCTGAACAACTCTTGCTAAGACGTCATTCTTATATATGTTATAGTGTAGCTGGGCTCTTGGAGTTCCACATCAAGTGTTCATCAAATTTATTCTCTTAGCAGAAAATGCGCATCACGTGGAACAATTTTTCTTACGGTACCATTTTTGTATCTCTTATAGTTTAGCTGGTCTGTTGCGGTGCTGCATCAGATATTCAAGTTTCCAAGATAAATTATAGCCTATATGTTGCCCAGATTTAATAATTATACAACAAAACAAAAATCATTTAAATCCGACGAGGAGTTCCGAAGATTAGCGTGTACAAACAAACAGACAGTTTTTTTTTTTTGGATTCGTTCTCTATTACTGTTCCCAAACCCCCCTCAATTTTTTTTTTTTAATATATTCAATGTACAGACACAGTTTTTTTACTGTTTTATTAGATGTATGTATAGTATATAAAAATAATAATACAGAAATTGTGTCAGTTTATAAAGAAAAACTGAAAAGAACACAGAATTTCAGATCGAGCTTGAAAATGTTAGCACTACATAAGGAAGGAAAGATGTTCTTTAAAAAAAAATATAATATGTTTATTGTGTCTCAAACGGTTACATTTACAAATGTGAATGAAACACCCCAGTAAGTTATTAATAATACTTGTGTTGGGGTTGTCTCACTCCTTCCCTTATTTGACAGATAACAATACTGAGACCTTAAACCATTCATTCTTTTGACCATTCATACAGGAGTTATGTAAAGAGTGTCCATGTAGTTTCTTGCCCCTGCTTCTCCATACCATACTAAAGTACTTTCACAAAATATTTTGCCTTGTGACTTCGGGGACTGTAGCTTCCCTTACTTTAGTTTTTTTGATTTTCTCTTATTTCTCCTTTGATTATGCTTGGTGACATCTTCTATAGTTGCCAGTTGAATGCTCATAATTTTCAAATTATTCTCTCTCCTGACGTTAAATTATGACGTGACATAGCGCTCAGAGCCATAAAAGTTACATTAATGAAATGCAGTTTCACTTTCAACTTTAACTGCTTTTAAAAAATGTAGCCATGTGGCCAGTCAAAGACATTCAAATATTTACGAAAGACTAGTTTTGATGAATTTTCTTTGTTATCACGTGCGTGTTTCCCCTCCTAGATTTTGTTGATTAGTTTATCTCGGTATGGTCGACTTTATTTAACTCCGTATCATACCTGTCGTATCCTCAAACCAAACCGTGCCGTATCCGCCGTATCTCCTTTGATGATTGATCAAAAACCGACTCGGAAATGGAACTGGCAGTAATGCGCTTTGTATCAGGGCGGCGTATCAAGACTGCATATCATGATCGCGTATCATCATTCTTCCAGATAAGCGAACGTGTTACGCGTCGGCGATACGGATACGGTGATCGAATCGGTCAAATGATAATTATGTGGACCTGGCTTTAGATGATTTTCTCTCAAACAATACTTAATTTATATTTTTTATTATTGGTTCACAAATCGGGCAATACAATATCTCTTAAGTACTAGGTAAGCTTAAAAAAAAACATGAAAACTGCATGCCCTAAAACAGTGAACACAGCATGCACAACATTATGAGCTGGTTAAAAATATATACTTAAGTAAGCTTAAATATAATAATTTATGCAGTCATTGGACTAATTATTTCTTATTAGTCGGATGGCCGCAGGTTCGTCTTAATTTTTATTTTGGTTGATGCTAAGGTCCCGGAGAAAATATCAAAATGCTGTCGCACACCATTGTAGCTGGAAAACATTCCATAAAATGGAGCGTGTTGTTTTATAATAGTTCTGCAATGAGGCATCACAAAAGTACGCCTATTGCATAAACGACTGCTCTGGCGTGGAACAGCTAGTTGAATTCTCTCCAATAAACCTTCACAATATACGTGGGCATTGATCAATTTGTACAAGTACGCGATATCCGCAGCTTTTCTTCTAGAGCACAAAGTAGTCATGCTGAAGTTTTCTAACTTTGATTCATAGGATTTGAAGTTTTTACATTGGTTATTAACATAGCATAGTTGGTACAGAAAGCGTTATTGAACTCACTCTAATTTACTAGAGTACACCTCATAAGTAGGATTCCTTAATTGACTTCCATACCCCTACACACTGATGCAGTTAAAAACTGTTATTGTGACTTTTGTCCCTAAATTCTTTGAGTTGTCGTGCTACAAAACCCGACAGACGCGAGGCTTTCCGAGCTATATTATCTATATGGTGTCTAAACTCAAGTTGGCAATCTATGATTACGCCCATCGATCTATAATCCTCTACGCCTAAGTCGCTAAATACAAGATACTTCTTCTAGCGGTACATTGTATATTGTGTAAATTGCAATAGCGGGATGTCTTTTCCTTGTAAATTTAATATGCTTACATTTACTAGCATATAAAATCATGCAGTTTTCGATACACCAACTAGACACTTTATGGATTTTAGTTTGCAATTTTACTGAGTCTTCGGCACAGTTTACTGTTTGGTACAATTTTCGATTATCGGCTTACATATAAAACTTACATTCTATTTTACTTGCTAAATTATTTATAAAGATTAAGAACAGCAAGAGCCCTGTGTGCGAGCCCTGTGGTACTCCTGATGGTATAACGTTAGTCTGAGATTTAAAACCTTGATTACTTGATAACTATTGATTAATAGGTCTAATGCGTGGCCACTATTTTGAATATAAAATACATTGGCGGAAATTAGGCAGGCCAAATAATTCTAAGCTGTCTTTATCCTAATCCGTGCAGTGGTTTGAGCTGTGCGTTGATTGTGAGTCAGAAGTAACGATTTTATTAGTATAGAAAATCGCCAAATCGAATCAACTAGCGATAATGCTTAGACGTCATCGAAACACTACTGATGATTAACAAGAAAGAAGAAGAAATGTTTATAAATGGGCTAAAATATAACCTGTCTAACCGGAAATGTACAATATTCCTATCGAATTCCGAAGTATCTACGAAAAATGACCAACACAAAAATAACATTCAAACCTTCAGAGTTAATGCCACGGAGTTGTACATCTCGCGTTGATACAGATTAGACTGTATCTTGAGTGAGGTGTTGGCTCTCCACAAGTGGCTGCCCAGGGGCGTCCGCATCCTTGGATATGGATAGGGGTATACAAACAACACCTGTTCACAATGACGGTCACCCGTGAAGTAACGTTGCACCTCATCAATTTCCCAGTACTCAGATTCTTTGCACCTGTAATCATTTCAGTCATATTGAAAAAGCGGTTACGTACTTAGGATGTATCTTTCAGGGAATGGCCATTTTGATTAGTATCTCCGTCTGATGCGAGATATTTCAAGCTACCATGCCACATGAAAAAATAAAAAGTTTCGATTTGCGCCGGATTTTGACATATGAGGCAGTAGGTATAGGTCATGGGTACAGAGTGAATTTTCCAATTGGGCGTGGTTGGCCAAATCCGAACTATGAGGAATAGCTCAAAAAATGCTCAAAGGACTCGCGAGCCCGATTTTGATGAAAACTAAAACTGCATCATTGGATTTTTGTAAAATCTATATTTCTGGCCAGGAATCGGAACTAATGAATTTGAAAAAAAAAACACTGTATTTTTACACCAGTCAATAGTGTCGCTCATAAGGATCCAATTCTAGGAAGTAATGACATGCGGCAAATATAAGGAAAATGTAAAATTTTATGTTTTATAATATTTTAAATGAATATCCTTGATTGTTGGCACCCGCACCGTAGTCATCATTAAGTTCTAATTTCATTTTTTTATCTCTTCTTGGTCGAAGGCCTCAATAAAAAATAAAAATGTAAACAATTGAAACTAGAGTTGGCGCCTATAGTGATTTTGTTCGAGGTTTCGTTGAGTACTACTAACTGTTTGAAAAATTAACTCCTTCCTTTGGTTTGTCTTATGTAATTACTTCCCAGAATTTGATCCTTAATGGCGACGCTATCGAATGGTGTAAATGATGTACAGTGTTTTTTTTAAAAAATCAACAGGTTCGAATCCTGGCCAGAAATATTGATTTTTTTAAAATCCAATGAAGCAGTTTTAGTTTTCATCAAAATCGGGCTCGAGACTTCTTTGAGCATTTTCGATATTCCTTACAGTTTCGGATTTGGCCATCCACGCCTATTTGAAAAAATTACCCTGTATAACGTACAATGTGTTTCTCTTGCGGATACTTACAATAGGGTGTCGTCTCCAGTTAGTATACCATCTGATCTTTGAATGTAATGTAGCCAAATGTAAGGGTTTCGAGTCCAGTCGTCAATGGCAAGTTGTCCTGGCTGAGAGCCATACTTTCGGGGTGACAGGCATTTTAAATTTTCCAAGGGACCAATAATTTTAAGACACTTGCAATCAACTGTAGAGAAAGAGATTATTGATGAAGTATTACTTACACCTTAACAATTACAGATATAAATAATAGCCTACAGTACGAGCACAGTCTGCACAGTGATCCCGCAACACGTCATAATGTAACCTTGGGCATGGTTACATTATGACGTCTAACAGAGAGTTATTTAGGATAATACACAATAGTTTGTGCAAATAAGCTTTTTTGTTTATGCGGAGTCTTTTTGTCTTGAATTTCCAAGAACATGATTCAAATATGTCTCATAAAAGAGTCATAGTCACTAAGGCTGTTGTTTAATAAAAATTGTAAATGACTTTTTCCAGTATTTCTGCAACGTCTCCGGGTAGGGACAAAATGCCCACCACAACAGCGTAATCTGCTTTGGATCGCGGGTAATGAGCGTTAACATATTTCAATTTTGCTTCTTGTGCTTTGATTAAAATATGGTCTAAGTAATACCGTGCATTTTTGAGGTTTCATTTTTCAAGAAAGGAGTATTCTACAGTCATAAATATTTGTCTTACTGGTTTTTATGACGATGCAGTTTTTCCAGTCCCGATTTTTTCGTACCGAGAAACGAGGTACGGGATTTTACTGTTTTAATTTTTCCTATATGTATGTGCGATTGCATACAGGGAGTATGAGATTATCATACCCGCATCCGTCGGTACCGATCTGTACTGACCGTCCGTACTGGAAACCTGTATCTTTAGGCCCGGAATCGACCAAAGCGAAGACGTGTTGAGATGCTTAGAAGCCAGGGTGTACCCACTGAAGCTGGATACCTATGCGTATCGGCTAGACTGGAGCAGTGATGCTACTCGCGTCCAGTTTAGCGTGATCTAACGCGAAAGTCGACCGGCGCACGCCTGTCCTCGTCTTGTTGTTGTGCTGATGCCTGCGTGGCCGCCAAGTGCGGAGGCCGGCCTTAACAAATATGAGACACTTCTCTCCTCTCTGCTCAACCGTTTCTACTAAAGCTAGGCCGAGACAAGAAGCGTAAATAACGAAATTCTGTTGGTGGTTTCCAACATATCTCGTCTCCGCCATCCAGGGCCGGATTAACCATGTCGGGGTCCCTAGGCAATGCAATTCTCGGGCCCCTTTTTGAGGATCATTAGCTCTTTTTACGTTGATGAAGGGATGAGAGTAATTTCCAGAGGTCTGATCGACTCTAAATTTGGTATCCTGTCCTGTTCTGTTACTTCAATGTATGCAGTAATATGATATGGCAACAACATGGTTATCTCAACCTGATGCTGAAATTGCTACATCATCAGCGGCATCACCTGACTAATGCTTAACTCCTCAGCACCAACATTTTCAATTTCCTTCGTGCGCGCGCTATCTGATGTGCGGCCCCCAGGCAGTTGCCTACTCTGCCTCATGGTTAATCCGGCCCTGAGCATCCTTAGAAAATGTTCATTTTTGGATGTTAAGAAAGGATGCGATGCCTTGCCTAATAAGTTTTCGATTTGATTACCATTCCCATATACCTACTTAATTGAAATTGAAGTATTTTTATTAGGGTTAGGGAGGTTAGAATATAGACCAATTATGTGTGAGCTGAGATGGTTACATTAACTAAGCTAGGGCACCCTGACCTAATGGGTGAGGCTGACAGAACACGCGCGAGCCCAGGGAGCTGTGCCGCGACAGTGCAGCGCCCGACAAGCGCTACATTCATGTTGGTTGTATCCAATCGCCAGCTGGCCATAATGGTATTTCCAAGTGGCCGTGAAAATTCTTAATTTTTAGCGAAGGGGATGCTACACCTAAGTTTAGCTTAGCTGATCTTTAGTTTATGTTTACACCCATCTTAAGCGATGTAAACAGTGTACACATAAACCTTGACCTCGACTGATAGAGATGATATCCGACTAGGTATTCGTACAACAGTCTTACCTTCATCTTTTGGATCTATTACTTTTTTTAGTTCCTCTTCAGTTTTAGTTTTTTCCAGCAGACGGTTTTTTTCAATTTCAGTCTTTCTCCACTTCTGTAAATTTTCCCTTACTTTTGAAGTAGCTACTTTTTGCATTTTTACGTATTATTCTTTTAGCTGAAGTCACAATAACAGTTTTATTTTATGGAATAAACAAAATATAAAAATAAAAAAAACTAATGAAAAATGTAAAGAAAATATTATAAAGTAAACAATCAACACAATCAATCCACTGATATTGTCATGTCATCAATCTGCGTGACATTGATATTTATTTTAATAATGCATAGTAAAAATGACTGCTGTCATCACCATCAGCTATCGGAAAAGGTTTTATTTTTTCCGTTACAGATCGTTTCCTCTCTGAAGTTGAAGCGCGATGTGCATTGGTTTTTTATGGGTTCATCGTCAGCGCGGCCGTTGCGCGTGGACGTGGCCGCGTAGAGATCGAGCTCCCTCACTAATCGTGGTGGAATCGGAAAATTTAACAAAATGGTGAAAATCTTACTAATATTTTATACGGCTTTTATACTAATATAACGGCTGGATGGATTTGGATGTTGGGCACACAGATTGAGATAGCATAATTATAATATAACCTGGATTAACACCGATATTTTCTATACCAGTAAACTCTCTGGACACAATTTTGCTCTCCGAGCAGACGAAGTCGCGGGCAGGCTTTAATAAAATTCACTTTTCTTGGAATTTGTTTATATTTGAAAAAATATACAAAGAATTAATGTTACAATTAATTTGTTCTGTACAATTTAAACATATTTAATTAAGAGTACTAATAAATGCGTTATACAAAAGTGATTATTAAATCATTTTCAAATACATCATTATGTATGCGCCGAAATAATGAGAATACAACCCGTATCTATCTATTAGGTAGCTGGAAACAGTGTTTAATTTAGAACTAGCATATCAGATATTATATACAACATTAAAGAATGATTAGTGCTTATTTATTTAAGATTAGTTCGATATTTTAAAGTCCCGTTTGAGACTTACGGCACGTCAGAGTAGTAAGAAATTACTTATTTACTGTCTACTTTCATCTCACATTACCTACTGTAGCAGAATCCACCACATCGGACGCTCGTCATTATCAAACATCGAGTCCACCTAGTGTTGGTACATAGGTATATAAATAAAATCACAATTCATCTATGTTTTGTTTATATCATTGATTTCTACTTACAGACAAACATTTGTCATGTAGTTGATTATTTACTATAGTACGACAATTACATTCATTTGAAAAACATCGATAGCAAAAAGACGACTTCACAGGTACATCAGTTTCGTTTTTGATCAATAAAATATTGCAAATAAATGACAATAAGACAGAATTTGTAAACGTTATATCTGACCGATATTTTGAGAGTACGTTTCCTAATCATTTTATAGTAACAAATAGTAAGACTGCTTTCTTCAACATTTCATAAGTAATAATATTCGTAAATATGAAGTTTCATTTTCATATATAATAAAAACATCGACAAGATATAATCAAAAACATTGGGCGTATCAGAATCTCAATGACTTGAAATGAATGAGCGGCCAATTATTTATTGAAACATTGAAAAGTATTTCAAGAGGTTGGTGTTTGATAATGTCATCTTCTTTTATCTGAATAGAAGCAAGTTAAAAACATTCGATTACAATAGTAACAGAGGTACAGACGATAAAGCACAATTCATTAAGGCAATGTGCAGTGTCTCCATTCGACTTTCCATACGACTCCGGATTTTTGGACGTTAGTTTATTGTCAATATCGGATTTTTATTTCATATTTTCAGTCTTTGTAATCCGAATTTGAAATTGGATGGACTTCCATTGATGTAGATATTAAGTATTAAATAAAATCCATAGCTTAAGCAAAGTGTACATTGTCTCCTATTTATAACCTACACAATGTAAATGGCCTAATAACGTATTCAACCAGAAGTCATGATGCTGATAAAAACAATTGCAAAGCTTATAAAGCATGGAGAGCTCACTTTTCTTACCTGACGCTATCATCATTTCCTCTCTATTATTGTTAAGTTTATGACAACTTTCGAACTTAACGAAGGAATGCAAGATTTAAGTAATGAAACAGCATCTACAGGGTGTAAACCGACCCTTCGCGAAGCCGTCAACCAAGCATTATGTACATTAAATTAAGTAACTTTACGCAAAAAGTATTGCTGGAAACGACTTTTTTTATGGGTGAAAAATCTCATTTTACGGTAGAAATCAATGTAACGCACTCAAAACATTGTGCTGGTGGATGGATACGGGGGTCCTGGAGGAGTAAAGTAAAAATCTTGCATTAAAAGGTGTATTTAAAAAAAAAACTTGTGAAAAAGTTGGAACTTTGACCCCAATATTTCCCTAACTAGAAAGTTCCTAGGTATGGTCAAGAAATATCGCAATGATGAAGAGGACAAGTGCCTTTTGGCTTCGTTAAGGGTCTTGTTACACCCTTTATAAATAAGGCAGTTTATATCAATGATAACTAAGTCTACTGCGAGCGAAGACAGAGTAATATGCTGTATACCTATGTAAGTAAAT
This sequence comes from Eugnorisma glareosa, assembly GCA_947578425.1. Taxonomy (NCBI): domain Eukaryota; kingdom Metazoa; phylum Arthropoda; class Insecta; order Lepidoptera; family Noctuidae; genus Eugnorisma; species Eugnorisma glareosa. The sequence goes on from OX387957.1 coordinate 32,014,161, forward strand.
TACTAGTTTTTCGGTGAAACCGTGATGATTTATTTATGATTAGTGAAGGGCGCTGTTTACGTAGTCAACATATGTATTGCCACTGTTTTACATTTAAAACTAGATCCTTAATTATGTTATTAGCTTAATGCAAATGAATTAACAACAAGAGATATTACATCTAGGTGTAACATTACATTTTATACATTATTAAGGCCTCGTAGCGCTAATCAAATAATCACATTAGACTGTCTCCTCGCAGCAGTTTCAACGAACTAAAATACAAAAAAAAAACATTTTGTACGTAATTTATCGTTAAATAATTAAATCTAGTCAGGTATTCAAAGCTTAATTTATTAGCTAATTAGCTACACAAGGACCGAGTTCCAGTGCTGTAGTGTTCCGTTAAAAATACACATAACAATTTACACAATATTCATCAGCTTTATAAAACGACGGTGGAAATATAATAAAAACTGTTTAGCTATACAAACCTACATTTTCATTTATGTTTAGTTAGGTACACACCACTTGCTGGGCATAAAATTCTCAATTATTTTGCCACCGTCATCGTATAATCAAACTGTATTCAGAAAATAAATCAGACACGACATAATCACAGCCCAAACATAATAATAACGCTACTGATGGTACCTACAGTGAGATCAGACACATTGGAGTTCTGTATATTTTTCATTTTGTCCCTCTCTACACTTTTACTTTCATTATACCCAAGACAGTGGTCACGGTATGCTTGTAAATGGACGCACCTGCATATACCAATTAATTGATTGCAGCCTATCACGTTGTAACTACCCCCTCCCCCCCCTGTTTAGGCTAAGGACCTTGCATATATATCATGATGCCAAACATTACTACCATGTTTTGATAAGTGTGCACATCTTTTAGCCGGGAAGCTAGTTTATAACGACGCCTACTGGTAAATATTTCGAACTGCATTTATAAACCATCGAAGTAATAAAATCAGAACTTATGGCACACACGAGGAATATTACTACTACACGCATCACTACTTGCTCATTTACAATATTATGTTGAGTGGCATATCGCCATTCGAAGCTTATCGCATACCCATAAACACGTTTAACTATAAATCTATTTATTTACTGAAGCTCTTCGGGTACGGTATATTAAGATAATTAATTATTTCTAAATGGCTGAAAAATTATAATATCCCATCAAATCAACGATGTTCTGTTGCAGTAAAAAAACTATGTATTCTTAGATATAGACTGCCCGAGTTTATAATAAAACATATGCAATAATTAACTAGGAACATAATATAAAATTGACAAAACTCCAACTCACGCAATAAATATATTTTGCAAGTTCACTGCAAGCAACAACTACCTACTACTGCACAGCGTGTGCGCACTAAAGGTTTGTATAACTTTTTTCTAAATATATATTTTTTACAAAACATGCCTAAATAATGTAATTTACGAAAACTAAATTCTTTTTATTCTCCATTGCAAGTGAACTTGCAAAAAGCCATCCTACATACCTTAGTATACCTTTCAAAATAGCACCCCATTCTGATTACTATATATATTTTTAAACTGCGTTCAAAATGATAACAATTTATCGAGATTGGTCATTTTTATAAAAAAACACGTTTACAATATTTATGCATCTTTTTTTTCAATTGCCTTTAATATTTAATTTTGTAACTAAGTTTCAAGTTAAATATGTCACATTTACCTAACTTCAGAGAGCTTAGTTTTATTATTAGAAATGCTTAAAGTTACATAGTTTTAGATTCTATTCGCTACGTTTACCTGTTTAGCGATTTATGGGAAACAGATCTCAACAGTCATTCAATGCCAAATAAAATTTCTACCAATAAATATATAATTCCGGTAGGTTACATGGCGTATTTTATGTTTCTTATATTAGAGAAGCATGAAACGCGCCTGTATGTATAATGACCTGTACGAAGTGCGCGGCACAGCTCAGACGGTGGGCTGCGCGGACGCCGGGTGCCCTGGGTGCGTGCTCAGGTGCGTCGACTCGCTGCGGCGCGGTGGCGCAGGCGGCGGCCGCTTCTTGATGGGCTTGGGCTCCTCCCGGCGCGGCGGAGGCTCTCCCCGGTTGAAGACGTTTTCATAGAATGGATCCTCGACTCCTCCACCGTAGTGCTCCTGGACCCACATCGACACGCTCGTCTCTTTATAGTCCTCCGATAAAGGGTATTCTCTAAAACCTAAAACTTCGTGTGGTGTAGTCGCAGGTTCCAATTTACATTTTTGGGCTACCTGCCACTTTTTTCTCATTACCCTTTGCAAGTCTCGTAGGAACTCTTTTGGGGGATTACTGTTCGAATCTGCTAATTTCTTTGGCGACGATAACCTTGTGCTTTCGTTTCGTTTTGGTGGCGGTGGCTTGCGAGGTGATAACGGCGGCTGCTCTTTTAAATTGAACGATATTTTCTTAGTCTTTTTACAATCGGAGCCAGTCGGTAGGTCATCAGCAAAATTTACTTTTTTCATAGAGCCTGTGCGTTCTTTAGCAGGTTCGGCTGTTACTTTTCTCTGGACGGAGGGGCTGCCATTACTTATTTTCTTCGTCTGAAGTTCGGCGAGACAAGCGCCGTACGCTACGTTTTGCTGACCATAGATACTTTTATCCGAATGTAGAGAGGATGTTCGGGACGCTTCTGAGTGAACACTGTCGAGTGAGGGCTGGCGCGGGAACGTGCGACTCTGTTCGGACGGACGCGCGGTGGCTCTCGCCTGGCCGGCGCGGGCCGCCTGCTCCACTTGCTGCGCCGTGAGCTGGGTCACTATGTCATGCACGCGGCCCGCAGCTGTGTGCGCCTCTATTGTGTGCTCCGGAGGCGGCGGCGGGAGGCTGAGCTGAGAGCCGGTGAGGTCCTCGACGGGGTCGAGCGGGGGCGGTGGCGGGGGCAGCGAGTCCAGGCTCAGCGTAGAGCTGAACATTCCATCGGGTACATCTTCAGTGGGAGGCGGAGGCGGTGGCAAGTCTTCCACGGTGCTCACTGCTGGTGGTCTCTGGACCTTGTCGTAGATGGCGGAGTACCCGTATAAGGCGGAGCCGCTGTCAGAGCTGTTCCGGTACATGCTGTCGCGAGGAATGCTCTCGTAGTGTCCGTAGGTGGGCGAGGGCGGGTCTGGCCGCACCGGGCTGCTGGTGTTGCTGAGGCGACTGTTCGTTGTTCCGCTGAATATACTTGTCTCTGCGGTATCTGAGGAATAAGATAAAATAAAATTAGAATTGTTTTTGGAAATTGCGAGATTTTGAGTAGTGATCGAGCATGGGCTCTGTATTAGAACTGACCGATAGTGTGGTGTCGTTTGAGCGTGGAGTCGTCGGTGCGCGTGGGGCGGGGACGTCTCGTCAGCGTGCCGGAGTCGCCGCCCCCCTCGTCCTCCACGCCGCAGTCGCCGCCCTTCTCCACCATCTCTTTGAGCTGACGAGTCATCCACGTCAACGGAATGTTAGGCTTCATCGATGGTTTGCGCTTTATTGTACCTGGAGTGTAAAACACTATTGTTTGAATAAAAATGTACACACAATAGCTTTTTTCTTAATAGACAACTAATAGGACTGAAATTAAAATACATTCATAAAACGGACTCAAAATTAATTACTTTATTGAAATTTCTTATCTTGAGGTGTGAAGGTGATAAAATAATGTAACGTTACCCATGGGAAATTCGCAGTCGAAAGCACTTTCGGAAGCTGTGCCGCCGTCGGACAGGCATCCGCTGGAGCTGGAGGACGAGGCGCGGGAGTGTCTGAACACGGTAATGGAAACCATCATTTTTGTTTAAAAACAAACCGTTGGAACTTAATAAATAACATATAACATTCACTTGTTGGCAATGGCGATAGTAACAACAATGCACACAGTTTTAGATACAAACGACACTCGCATTTTATTAGAGAAGTTATTACTTATACGCAAGCATTTTGAAAACAATCTGAAATTAGGTACATTGTGTCAAAATGGGAAGTTCAGTCGCTGAGAAAATAAGAATAAATAAATAAAATGATCCAAGAAAAACAAAATGTTGCAATTTAAAACACAAACATAAGTATTTGTAATGGCTTTAATATCTGGAAGCGATCGCAAAATTACGTATCAAAACATTCTTTGACTTTAGAAATCGATCTACAAAAGTTTAGTTTGCGTATACTGTCTAAAGAACTAAAACCATTATAAACGAATGCCATAAGCGAGTACGAGTGTGACACATCGAGCTCCAGACCCGGTTTCTGATTTCAGATTTTGAAATTGACAAAGTGTCAAACTCGACTTAAGCATATTTCGAAGCAATCACCTTAAGTTGGTATCTATAGCTTTTAATGTTGGCGATATTTTCGGTGGGAAACCACCTTCAAAAAGCGACCTTATTAAAACCACCCAACCGTTGTACCAATCCGAACATGGGAGGAGTCACCGTTTAAGTATTTATATATTCAGACTCCTACTGCTAAAATAGATTTCTACAGGTTCTCAACTTTAAATTCTCAATTCAGAAACCGAAAATTCGAGAAAGAGAGCTAAAGAGACTGCCACTGGACTGGACTCTGACAGATACACAGTTTGGTCTTTACTGGGGTCGGAACCGCACATGCATTTCATCCGTATCGCTTTGACTAAACCTTGGAATCCCAGAGACATTCTACAAAGCCCAACTTTTCCTAAAACTCGATATGACATATTTCATCGTCACTAGAGTTGGGTAGAGATACTAACCTGCCGCTACTGATGTCGGAGTTGGCCACACTGGCATTGCTTGATGTGGACTGGGCGGGGCTGTTGATGCCCAGGGCCGGCATGCCATTCGTCTTTGTCGGTATAGAAGTGATCTGTTAAAAATGACAAAATTATATTTATTTTTGTAAATTAGTTGTAAAAACTACTTTTATCCGAGATGGGGTCTGATTTTCCAGCTATTTTGGAAAGAAACATCCGAAACAAATTCAGAGAACACAGTCTGTTCTAAGGTTCAGACAAATAATCTTGGTCAAGTTTTATGAGGACCACTCAGATTAGTGTCTGAGCTAGTCTTTTTCGGAAAGAATCACACAGATTTGAGTGGACCTGTACGTCCCGTGCTTTTTAATGAAATAATGAGTTACCTTCATAATATGTATAAGCCTAAATGGCATTGTGTGTATCTAGTTGATAGGTAAGCCAGTATTCCAAAGTAACTTAGTAGACTTGCTTCAAGTACCTTTATACCTAATCCCAATTCTCAATGTTGTTATAGATAACCTAGCTAAAAATGTAATTGAAGTGTAGTTCAATTGCATTCACGAAATGAAGGTTTTTTTTTGTATACATAGAAATACACTATAAAAAATATAGAAAATACACTCTTTGAACAGGCTCTTAAGGTACTTACTGAACATGATCGGGCATGGGCGAGGTGGTCCAAGTCCTCTTGGGTGAGCTCTTCCACTAACGAACGGTAGTTCTCTAGCAACTGTCTTCCATGCTGGAATAATACGATGGAATAAGCACACATTACAGATTACGCAAAATATGAATAGTAAGCAAATCGAACGTTAATAACGTTCAGGTGGGACCAAGACCTCTTATAGCGGTAGGTACCTATTGTTTTAATGTCACTTCAATATGGGATACAGATGGACATTTAGCGGACGTCTAGCTCTATCTCATGACATGACAGGCTATGAGATTGATCGATCAGCGATTTCTACCCACACCCACAGTCTAGCACCTATCGGCTAGGCTGTCCCTCGGCAGACGAAGAATTGCCTAGCTATCGATTATTTTCTCGCCCACGAAACGTAAAAAAGCTAGTAGACCTCGTGTTTTTAAAAGAGATTGGTACATTTTAATAGTTGATCGCTGATTGTCCACAAGCAAGAGGGATCTGTCAAACTAACAACTGTTTTTTAATGCTAGCAGGTTCTCGATACTAGATGTGAGGAGATACCTTCTGGAGTACAGTCTCAAGGTACACTGCTACTAATTAAGCTACGTTCCAAGTTTTTTTCAGTCTAAGTATGCAAACGTGGTATTTTTAAAGGGACAACCCGAAAAAAAAATGGTGACAGCGAATTGTGTTACCGTTTTGAACTAGTTATTGCCGAGTTGTCACTATTCCTACTCGCCTAGAACTTACTTTCCCAACTTACTGTTCCAAAATTACTTGCACGATAATTTCATAAAAGATCTGATAGGGTTAGGTTTTCCGATGTTACGAATGTGGCCCTAGTCTATGAATGCGGCATTGTATGGGTTCGGATAATTCAATTAAAATGTAAACCCTTTCACTGATCAATGATCCCCATCATATCCCACCCCACTGTGTTTGATTAACTATAGTGTCTACTTTGCAGACAGTGGTCGTGTTAATAAATGCTATTCCTGCTGGCGTACCTTCGCTATGCGCATCGCGGTCACCCATCTCTCGAGAGTTCGCTGGTCATCAGCGCACAGGAACTTTATAAACTTAACACTCTTTGGTTGCTGCAGCCTCGGGTGTTTGATAGCGAAGCAATGGTCAGTCGGCGACTTGTACTTCTTCTTCCAGTTCAGCCCTATGTAAACCTCGTTAGTGTCAAACGTCGCTAGACATACCAGCTCTTTTAGCGTTTTCACCTTATCCTTTGGCGAGTAGTATAGTCCTAGATAATGACAAATTAAAATGTAATTAAAGAAAAACTATATTTTAGTCTAAAATAAATATGATTCGCTTTGGCTTATTCGCTTTGCTTATAGAAAGATGTAAGGGGTGTGGCCACACAGCGCAGCTTCTCGTAACAATTACTAACCAGACGGTCGCAAAACGCAGTATATTTTCTTCCATCCTTTTTTAGCATCGTTTTTGAGATAAAGCGGTCCCTCCATCGGAGGCACTGGGTGGCCTGACACGGACGGTATCGTGCTCGTCGTTCCTCCACTCTGTCCGAAAAACTCTTCTATGATTACTTGTCTCGAATGCTCGTCATGTTCGCTGGACCAACCTTAACATTTGCAATTAAATATTAGCAATAGTTCATTTGTAATGTTAATAAGTATGCTTACATCAGGTTGAAGTCTCATCGTGAATTTACCTCTGTCGTCTTCAGTCAACAGGAACTTTTCTGGTGTTTGGAACAGAGATATTTTGTCAGGTCGCTCGGCGAATAGGATTTTGTTTTTTGATTCTCTCGTCCATAACATTAAGTTGTCGACTAGCATCTCGTGGTCTTCATAAACTCGTTCTAAAATTTAGAATGAAACAGAATTAGGTAACTGTTTATCTGAACAAGTATTAATAAGTTTCAAGATAGCGATCTCTTACCCATATGTAGGTCGGGCAGGTGTTCAACAATGGCCCACTTCGGTTCCATAGTAACATGGTTCTTGTCTGCGAGTAGGCGTGCTACGTATCCACAAGTCATCTTTTCGTCGACCAGAAGACTCTTGGAAGATGCATCCATAGAGAAAGCTTTGATGAAGAGTTTCTTGACGTTAGCTTCGCGCATTCTTTCCAACGCTAACTTTATTTTATCAGCTTTAAGTTGGAAACTCGCGTCCTAGAATGGTCACAAAAATAAGTTATAATTTCAACCTGCTTTATTATACAGGGTGATTTAAAAATGTCAATATTATTTGTAAATTGATAAATAAGATTTTAGATGATCCAGTCTGTAAGGATTTACCTTCTGGGTTTGATGAAGATTCAATTTTAACGATTTACATTTCGTACTAGTGCTACTCGACGCAGAAGATTCGCTGGACAGCATGGAAACCTATTAGGACATAAGACAGTTTGAATGAAAATTACTTTAATGGATGTAAGTTTCAATACGTTCTAGGTTCAAAATCGCTAGTTTAATTTTTGATAGTAAATCTTTTTAAAGATATGTATTAGATATAGTTAACAACTTACTGTGTCGCTGAATGCAGAGTCATTGTCGGGAGAGTCAGTGCGAGCTATGCTCGATGCACCGTCTGCGCACTCCTTATCTGGCCTCTGAGGGCCTTCAGCTGCGCCCTCTGCCCTGGACTTTGATACCGATGACAGTGCTGTAAGACGATATTTGGATCAGAACAGAGTAGAGAAGAGAAGGTTTCCGGGTGAAATCAACTGGTGAAACTCCGCAAAGGCACAATTATAATTAACGTCACGTTAATTCATTTAATTCGATTACTATATGTATATCACTATTTTCGTGAACAAAAAACTTCAAATAAAAATGTTGTTGAGTAGGTACTTGGGTTACCTGAAGACACCCTGGAGATCTCCTCGTCGTACTCCGAATCTAGGGCACAGAGTTCACCTAGTATAGCGTCCAGGTCGGCGTCCTGCGTCTCCTCCAGGTTCGCCATGGAGAACCGGTAGGTGTCGATGCGAGGCGCCACTATCTCCAGAGGCCTCAAAGCAGACGCGCCATCATTCGACGAGTTCAGGCCCTGCAATTAAAACACAAAGTTAATTATCCGACATGCTAAGTTAAACTATTCGCAATTATTCCGACAACGCCTAATATAGACCTAGTAACTAATCCCACACCTTAAATGCCGCAACAGGACGCAATGAATACAAATGATGGACCCTATCTGTGTCCCTATTTGTCCAGGAATTAATTATCGACGCACATACAAGTTGACATCCCAAAACATAGTTGGGAATGCATTGTCTTCAAACAATGAACTTGATAAGTTTCGATGCCTGTCCTATTGTGTCAACAGTTAATTATTACTGATACCAGTGATATTTATATAATATGAGATTACACAGTTATGTATTGTGTAATTGAATGCCTCGTTGGTCTAGTGGGCGCAAGCGCGACTGCTGAGCATGAGGTCCTGGGTTCGATTCCCAGGTCGGGCCAAGTGTTATTGGTGTTTTCCATGAGGAATTTCTCAGTAGCAGTCACGTGGTCTGGATTTTTGACTGATTGATATCAATAGGCTCGCCCCCTTTTACATGGGACTTAAACAAACAGGCGAAATCTGGGTGACGAATGGTTCATAGGTCTCGAGTTCGAATCCAGAGACATGCACCTCCAGTTTTTTTTTTCGGATTCATGTGCGTATTGTATAATTATCACATGTTTCGGTGAAGGAAAACATAGTGAGGAAACCAGCATGCCTGAGATATTTCTCGACCACATGTAAAGCAAAGTCAGAGGCCCATGGGCGGCATAAAAACTCTGACACAAGGTTAGGCACATGATAAAGAAGAAGAATGGGTTCTATGTTCTATGTTAAGGGTTTGGTTTCCGCACTTAGTCCTTAAAGTGGACCATTGTACGTGCAAGAAGAAGAATGGGTATACGTCTGCCTAATCCTTCGGTGATTACAGGCTATGTTATGATAAGGATTGTGTAAATATTTGAACACAGTTGTCATCTTTTGAGAGTCGTCAAGTACGTACTATAAATATTGTATGGCACGGCAGTACAACTTCACGATTCAAAGCTGACACATTATTATGGTATTCATCAATTATTAATAGTCCCGATCTATTGGGTAACCATAACAAAACACGATGACTTTATTTAAATTCTATTTTGTACCGAGTTTTGTCATAAAATAAACATTTAAGTAAACAATTGGTTATCAGCAGTCATTAGTCAGCACGTACCGTCGATGTCATATCCAAACTTTGTTCAAAGCTTTTATTTTCTGTAGGAGAGTTGTTAACGCTTCTTGCTTTCCCGCTTGCCAATCGGAAACTTCTGTTCAGAGTTGACAGAAACCCTCCGCGCTGCCACTTACTGGATTCGTTTAGTTGCACATCCATCATTACGTCTACATCGCCGCGTGCAGTGACTCACAGACCAACATTTCACGCTATTAGCAAAGCGTGCCAAAAGCCGGCGCTATGTCGCGCGGGACCGGGACATGCTCCCCAACTATGCAGCGTCCGTGTCCGTACAGCTTAAGAACGGCACACACTTAAATAAAACGCTGTTCAATTAATGGCATTCTGCACTTTTGTTTATGTGATAAGTTAAGTCAGATGTAAGTATGCACTTATAGAGATTGGTTATATGAAAACAAGTTTGTTATTTCAACGGAGCACTGAACACGGAGCTTGCGCGGAACTGCACCACAACTTTACCGCACTACAGTTAGGTATAATTTCGCTCACAGAGTAGTGACCTCGCCCGTTCACTCCGCCGAAAAAAAACTTTTCGCGCCAGCTATGATACGATACGTGTTTGGTATATTCACAGAACAAAGAACACTAACGAGGAACTGAAAACGCGTTCGACGTCCGCGGGCACAAACCACAACTAGGCAGCGTAGAGCAAAGTGAAGTGAAGTGAGTAGTATTACAAAATGAAGCATGAGCGCTCGCTGAGTCGGCCGGCCGGAGGCACGCAACGCGCAGGGGGGGGGCGAGTAGACAAGCGGCAACCGTGTTTTGTGACTTGCGCACGTGTGCGCGGGCCGCTACGCTACGTTGTTTGATTCCAGAATGAGTGGCCGAGGCGGCGCGCTGGTGTGCGTGAGTCCCCTCGGCGCGGGCCCCCGGCCCCGGGGCCGAGCGCGCTCCGCCGCACGCACGCCCCGCGCCCCCTCTCACGCACCCGCAACATGCGCTGCCACTATACCGATCTGCCTGCTTACCCATTTCGAAATATGACAAGTCTCGACAAAAGACCGGGCACTGGCTTAATACCTTCATTAAGTCCAAATGAGGGTCCAAAAACCCGGGCGAATTCTAACGTTGCAAACACTCACTGTGAGATTAAGGAATTTGAAGAAAAACATCGCATTGAGAAATTGAAGGAAAACATCGTGAGGAAACTGGCATGTCCTAGAACCAAAAATTCGAAGACATTTGACATCTTTCAACCAGCACTGGCCCATTCCCTCTCATAGAGAGGAGGCCTGTGTCGCAGCTGTGGGAAACTTTATAGGCTGGCTGATATTATGCAATCTATACTAATATTATAAAGCTGAAGAGTTTGTTTGTTTGTTTGTTTGTTTGTTTGAACGCGGTAATCTCAGGAACTACTGGTTCGAATTGAAAAATTCTTTTTGTGTTGGTTAGCCTATTTATCGAGGAAGGCTATAGGCTATATATCATCACGCTACAACCAATAGGAACGGAGCATCAATGACAAATGTTGCAAAAACGGGGAAAAATTATTCTCTTTGATAGCTTCCGTTGCGTGCGCTGCGTAAACGGTTAAAGTTGCACAAATATAATGTAGTAGGGAATTATTCCTCTTAAAAAGGTCTCAAAAAAAGTCCGCGACGGCACATGCCTATCTTTTAAGGTTGACTCACAATAACCATTTTTATGATTTTAAAATTTGGTCAAAATTAATGTTTTATTTGCGAAGGTGTTTTTACCGACATAGTATTAATCCTTATCAAAATAAATATGTTAGTCATCTTTAGCATTCAATTGTGACCAAAATTGCCCTTTACACTATTCAATTTAGATGAATATCTTAGGAGATATCACAGTTTTAAAATAACTCCGCATCAAAATAATGACCCGCGCGCGCTGCGAGGCGGGTGTTCATGTTGTTGGGAAAACCAATGTGATTAGATTCAATGCACAAATATTAGGGGGAACTTAGAGAAGGTTTTAGTTTTTGTTTCATGCTGTAATCAGTGCTCTCTATCAAAAGATTTATAAATTTAAAGTGTTCAAGAAGAACTTACCATCATTGTGTAAGATACATGCAACGACATCTATTGCACCAAAATGGTACTAATTAATAAAAATGTGCTCACAAGATAACTTTTAAATCGGGTCTGAGAGCAAAAAGTACTCTAGATTAGTCTACATGACGCTATAACCCTGTAGAGTGTGTGTTCGATCGCTTTACATGCATTATATTTTAACGGTTAAATTTCGTGCTCGATAGATGGCGCTATTAATTTCACTCCATTTTCTGAGTCGCGGTGTTAAGTTTTCCGTGAAAGAATGACCCTCGCCCGTGTCAAATGTCTGAAGCTTGGTTTATTAACCAACGAAACAAAAAGAGGGGGTTCTCAATTCGACGCGTCTATATTTTTTTATTTTATGTATGACCTGACCACGCATAACTTTTTACAGAGAAGTCCGATATACATGATCTTTTGTTTTTTAAATTGAGAAATCATGTTTGGGCTCATTTCCTGCACCTTGATGAGAACTTTAGATCTAGCTGGAGTATGACGTCATCGAAGGTCTGACGATGGAGACGGAAGGCACTTGCAAGAGGTCCTCAAGAGTTTGCAGCAACAATAACGTGTTTGGGCTCAATTCATGCACCTTGATGAGAACTTTAGGCCTTGCTGAAGTATGACTGTCATCGACGGTCAAACGATAGAGACAAATGGCAGTAGCAAGCGGTCCTAAACAGTTTGCAGCAGGTATAATGTTATTGGGCTCATTTCATTCACTTTGATGAAAACTTTAAACCATACTGAGTTGTCAGTATGACTTTCATCGAATGTCTGACGATGGAGAATGAAAGCAGTTGCAAGTGGTCCTCAAGAGTTTACAGCATCTATATCGTGTCTGGGCTCATTTCATGCACCTTGATGAGAACTTTAGACCTAGCTGGAGTATGACTGTCATCGAAGGTCTGACGATGGAGACGGAAGGTAGTTGCAAGAGGTCCTCAAGAGTTTACAGCATCTATATCGTGTTTCGGCTGATTTCATGCACCTTGATGAGAACTTTAGACCTGCCTGGAGTATGTCTATCATCAAAGGTCTGACAATGGAGATGGAAGGCAGTTGCAAGAGGTCCGCAACAGTTTACAGCAGTTTTATCGTGTCTCGGCCCATTTCAAGAACTTTGATGAGAACTTTCGTTCTAGCTGGTGTATGATTGTCATCGAGTGTCTAAAGATGAAGACGTAAGGCTGTCGAGGGTCGCGGGCCTGTGGACAGTGAGTAATGGGCTAGCTCGCCATCCGTCCGTCTTATGACGACAGGCCGTGGTGACGTGCCTCAAAGAGATGTCAGCAAACGGGAAGGGATCCGAGAGGAGCGAGGCCTGCCAGGGTTGCGGGACTGTTCGAAAGAGATACCGCGGCCCTGGAACGCAAAGGGCAACAGAAGAAACGTGGGTGGATTTTAGTCAGTACAAGTCTGACACTCCCTTCCGCTCCGTCCAGAGTGGGAGGGGTCATTTGATCATAATTTGATGAGTATCCATCGGTAATAGTATATAATAGGGATTTACTCCTTTTGAGAGCTTCCGTTGTGCGTGAACGGTTAAAGTTACGCAATTATCATGTATGTCGGAATTGTCCCTCTTAAAAAGCTCTAAAAAAATATCCACAATGGCCATATGTCTAACTTTTAAGGTTGACGCACACTCTCTCTAACCTCTCTTTCTTTTATGTATGCACGCACGCAGACGAAGTTGCGCGGGTCAGCTAGTATTTAAATAAAATTAAAGCATCTGTTTGTGATTACTAAATAACAGCTTTTAATGCGTATTAAAAGTGGCACATAAAACAAAAACAAAAACATTTTTTTCAATTTTTGTCTTTCTGTCTGTTTTTTTCCACCTAATCCCCGAAACGGCTGGATTAATTTAGACGGGACTCTTGCTGGCAGATATCAGATATTATAAGGAGTAACTTAGGCTACTTTTTTTTTTTTTTTTTTTTTTTTTTTTTCTGTTTCGGGAGGTTCCTGCACCTAATCGGGCGGGAGGAAACGCCCGGGTGTCACCACTGCGAGGATCGACCGGAGGACACGGTGGAGCACACTGTGCAGGTCTGCTCCGCTTGGGCGGAGCAACGCCGTGTCCTCGTAGCGGCGATCGGCGGCGGCGACCTCTCGCGTCCGGCCCTGGTTCAATCCATGGTCCGGAGCGAGACGGAATGGGACGCCGTCACCTCCTTCTGCGAAGCAGTCATGCTAGCGAAGGAGGTGGCGGGACGTGAGAGGGAGAGAACCTCACGTCCCAGCCGCCGCGGGAGACGCACCGGGCGTCGGGGGCCACGTGGTGGCCCCCGGCCACCGTAGACGCGGGCCTGTGGACGGTGAGCTATGGGCTAGCTCGCCGTCCGTCCGTCTTATGACGACAGGCCGTGTCGACGGCGCGTTCGTGTTCCACGCGCGCCTCAAAGAGAGTCAGCAAACAGGAAGGGGTCCGTAAGGGCCGACGCCTGCCAGGGTTGCGGGACTGTTCGAAAGAGATACCGCGGCCCTGGAACACAAAGGGCAAAGGAAGGAACATGGATGGGTTTTAGTCAGTACAAGTCTGACACTCCCTCCTGCTCAGCCCAGAGCGGGAGGGGTCATTTGATGATTTCCCATCGATAAAAAAAAAAAAAAAAAAAAAAAAAAAAAAAAAAGGCTACTTTTATTTTAGAAAAAAATAAGATTCCGTACAAAAAAATTAAAACCCTTGAAATATTAACAAAATCCGATTCTAATCGGGGAGTAATGTTTTTATGTGTTGCGGACGAAGTTCGCGGGCATCAGCTAGTTGAAAATATGAACAAGTAATTTAAGGCTCAATTTATGTTGATACTTTATAAGAATCATTCCTTTAATATTTTAGGTTGGCCCCAAAACTATTGCACGTAATAAATTATGTACATGTATAAAATTATTCTATTTTTACTACAAATAAACGAAAATTTAAGAATCCTATATGACAAAAATATCAATTCCTAAATGGAAAGCATATTACTAAGTATAGGTAGGTATACAGTGCACCTACATATATTATATCAGCACTGACAATGAAAGAAGAAATCGGCTGAATGACCTAGTTTTATTTGTCCTAGTTTGGTTTAAGTGATGGCCGCACCCCGCACATTAATAAATAAAATGTAACTTTAGCCAAAACTACGCTCTACATAATAATAATTATAATGTATGAATGTGGCAAAATAATTGACATAAATATTTGTTGTAAAATATTGGTTGACGCTTGCACAGTGCACACTACTCAGCGTACCCACTTAGTGCACGCAATTAAAATCAATGTCAATTTTGGTAATCACTTCAAGTAAATTTCAAAATTGTAATGAGTTTTGTGAATTGTACGGGACTGTACCAGAAGTGGTATGAAAAAGGTGAACAAAAAATGGGAAACAGGTGCGTTGCTGTGCACACCTGCTCGCTCTCGGCCGGCCCACGACAGATGTGCACGATCCACAATTATCGATCTCTGACTAAAAATACACAGAAAAATGGGAATATTAACTTCAACCCATAAACCATACTGCCCCCAAATTAACCTAAGCGTGTTAAGGACTTTATTTTTAAACAAATACTTCACTCCAAACCCTCTCAAATAGAAATTTTTCATGGAGGTAAAAATAAAAAAGGCTGCTTCATACTAAATTGCAATACCTATACGGCCAAAACACCTTATTATTTTTTAAATTTCGCATGAAAATTTGGCGGATGATGTACTGAATACATGGTGAGCGTTTGTACGTCAATAACTCTTCCACCCTGTATAAATAAATGAAAGACTGAAAAAAAAAACAAAACTTTTCTTAGGTTCAATAGATTTCAAAACGTGCGTCATATATACAACGTATGGCCAAGAATTAAATTAATCAGATCATTCTGAGCTTTACAAAGTTGGACACCCCAAATGAAGCATTCTAAAATGGACGCACATCTGTCGCGTTACTAGCTATTGAGTTGAGATGGACTCACAATTTAATCTGTGCCTGCCGGAACGCCTTGCAATTATTATTAATAAGTATTGGCGACACTATTCAATGGGGAGCTTTATCAAATAATAATATGATGCAAAAGAATCAGTAATCATGTCACGAAAAGGTTAATAGAGAAACAGCTAAAAAGGTCTGTTGAAAATCAAGTTATCGCATGTTCACAGCCGAGAAGTTAACGCAAGCCGCTATAAGCTCATCGAAGCGATGCAAAATCATGGTAAAAGCGCATATGCGCGCGCACCTGTCCCGCCACGGCGCCCGCGCCGGCTGCAAACCACACGTGCTCTTGTGATCCAGCATCAATCATCCCTTTTAAACTCAAGCAGCCTCTCCGTTTTTATTTATTTAATTAATGAAGGTATACTTATCTTTCGACCAAAATACGATTCCGAGTTTAGGCCAGATGCATCTATTTATGGCGCACGATTGGGTTGAGTTAGGCAACGTGGCGCTTTTCAAAGAGTATAAGTATGTACCGGTGAGACCGTGAGATGTTATATCACCTGTTGGAAATCACGTCACGATTGTGATGCGAATATGTTAATTCGTAACGCACGACTGGAGTTGAGGTAAGATAGCTTAACACTATCCTGGCAGAACCTGGCAAACTCGTTGAACAACCTAGTAGAACGGAATTCGACAAGCCTGTCAAGACTATCGTTGATCTAGTAAAAGGAATGAGTGCGATTGTCTTACCGCGGTGAGCACGGTGAGCTCGCCGAGCCACTCGTTGAGCAAGGCTTCGGGGTCGTCGGCGGCGCCCGCGCCTTGTTCCTCTACCAACGCCATCTGGAAACGATTAATGTTAACATTCATAAATGAAGCACAAAAAATATGAACAAAACCAAGCTCTCCACATGTGCACTGAAGAATTTGACATTTTATTATGAACGCTGAATTTCGGGTTCTATCTCCGGAACCGGAAATCCGATTCGACATCACTAACAGCATTTTAAAATTGTATCAGCTCCACAGTGTAGCGGGCTAGCAGGGATTTCATTAGATCTATCTTTCTGAATCTCTAAAGTAATTAATTTCTTCCGCAAGCCGTGAAAAACTTGGAAAAGTCCTCGAGAAACGAGCTGCAGACGCCTTCCACGTTATTATATTTTGAGATATTATATGTTCCTCAGCTAGGCACGATATTTAGCTAGCTACGAAGACACTATTTCATTGTCAGATGAACAAAATGCTTCACATTATTATTGAATTTTCAACTGGCGTCGTGTTCTTTTTATAAAAAATTGTTGAAAAATAATGAATAATTTATTTATTTCGGATTGTACGGCAGTCTACTGAAATATAAGAACAAGTCCCGAGTTTCAAGCTTAAAGTCTAGCTGTGACGTTGGGACCTTTTATTTCAGAACGGATATTATTTACCGAGTTAAAAAAAAGCCAACTGGCATTTGTCAGCAAATTGTATACAATCGGTTGCTATTTTGATGTGCCGGGCATCTATTCTCCATTTGGTCAGACCAGGTACCTGTTCGGTCTATTGTGCGAAGTGCTTTTAGTTAACGGATTAAAGTTTAGCTTGAAAAGTTAGTTTGCCAACGCAAGTTGCTAAGTTGTTAGTACCTGCTAATCCTTAGTCGTTACTGTTTTGTTTTGAAGCATTAGCAAAGTTCTCACACAATTGAATGCTTATTTGAATACTAAGTAATGAAGCATGCAAAAAATGGGTAGAATTGTTGATGGGTGTTACGAGATAGTATCAAAATTATGATCGTCCATAATGTTTGTGTATACCATATTATACATTCATTGCACTATCTAGGCAACTAAATGTAAAATAAATGACTATGTCGGCCCGTAGAAGCCGTGGGTACGCTACGTTGTCTCGTCGGCACCATGTGCTATGGTTCAAAATTAAGAAGTTTCATACAAAATACACATTATTTCATTCAGCTGGCCGAGACCTCACAAATCATACTTTTTAAACTTTCTTTTACCAACAATGCCATTAGGATATGTGCTTTATTTTGAAAATATGTAAATAGTAATTTTGAAACTAAAATGTATTACAACAAGAAGGTATGTTCGCGCGTTACGTGGTTTGAAAACATAGCATCTGCGCAACGCTACGCGGCTGTTTCTTAACGCTACGCGCCTGCTACTAAATGCTACGCAACTGCTACGCCGCTGCTACGTTATTATTTATTATCATTTATATGGCTATGCCACGGCGTCAAAAGGAATCGATGCAAAGATTACGGAACGTCTACGCAGCGTCCAAGTCACTAAAGGTTTGTCCAGCCTACCTTTATTATTCTCAGCAAAAATCGTTACCTGCTTTTTGAGCATAAAACATCTGGTCTGTATTTATTGCATTGTATTATGGTCACGGTATGAAATGAAACTTTATGTAAGTAAACACGAGGTTATTATCTACCAAGAGAATCAAGAGTAACATAAAGAGTGTAAGTGGAGCGCTCGTGGCCTCGCGGGCCGCGGCTCGCCCTAGCGCATTATGTTTTTGTTGTCCTAACTTCCATAAGGAAAGTTGGATTGATGTAACATTTTACGTAATAATACTTACAACAATAACACACAAAAGATAATATTTTCGTAACTTTACTACAAAAGAGTATCTAGACGGTGTCGTGGTTTTGATTATAGGGAATAATGCGTATCTACAGCAACGAATAAAACTACAGTTCAGCATCAGTGCGACCATAGTTATTGTAAATATTAATATATGTCAGCATTGTTACCTCCGTCTCGGAAGTCATTACTATTCCGCATGAATAAAACTCAGGCCTGAAACACATCTGAAAGGTAAAGTTTCAGACGCTATGGTTCAATTTTATATTAAGTTAGTTACAAAAATGAAATCAAGCTTTACGTGCAATTTAATTGTTCAACGAGTATCATGAAACAGGGTGGTTTGAAATAGTGGGAGAGGAAGCCAAAGGGGGTGGTTAGTTCGGCAATTTTGCCGTAAGCTGACCGTGTAGATTTAATAATGTGGTGTAAATACCGTCTGGCGGCCCTGGCTCCAAAATTCACGAGCAAATTAATCAATAAAATCGACAGGTAGTCAGGTAGAGTGTTTATTTACTACCTACCGTCTATTACACGTATCGTCGCTTCGTTAACAATATTGTTTTGTCAATTATAGTGAATTAAAGCTGCTTATTAATGAATACGTATGAACGAATTTACTGATACTTTGCAGTACTTAGGTACGTAAACTTTATAGGGTTGGTTATTTCCATTGATTTTATCTGTACTATTTTAAACTTGATTGTAATTCCTTAAATACGTTACTCGACAGAAAATGGATGATGTTCATATCTACCTACTACAATATGATCCTGAACAAATACATAAATAATATTCTAGTTTATAGTGTTGCTATCTATTTTACGTGCTGTCGTAGTATTAGCGTAATGATAAGATCGAACTTTCTCCTAAACTATATAGTCGCACTTGTATAGGGGAAAGTGTAGCAGTTAAGATAAATTAATGCGTCAATTTGAAGAGAGCGGTCGTCAATAAACTGAGATGCGGGCCGGTCAAATATACTGATATTAGACAGGGTGGGATCCCACACCGACGCTAAAACGACACCACGTATTCAGTACCACACATGAAAATTCTAAGACAGTTGTTAAAAAAAACCAGCTCTTTCCCACAAAACTGACCTACACGGTCAAAATCTATGGAATAGCAGGTTTTTTAACCGACTTCAAAAAGGAAGGTTCTCAATTCGTCGGAACCTTTTTTATTTTTTATGTATGTTCCCCGATTACTCGAAGATGGCTGGACCGATTTGGATTTTTTTTTTTAGTTTGAAAGTGTATACTTCCCAGGTGGTCCCATGATCATCAATTCCGGATCTGATGATGGGATCTTGGAGAAATAGAGAGGACTCTTCAAATTTTATAGGCACACTTGAAGCGATTTGGGTAGTTTATGGAAGAGTACTTTCTCGGAGTGGTCCCATTTCAATTTGGTGAAGATCTGATGAAGAACTTCGGAGATAGGCAACGGAACTCCTCAATAAATGATAGCAAATGGACTGGGATTGCTGAAATCTCATGTTTGTCTATTGTTTACACCAGTTCATAACATAACATCACGTCGGTACGCTGTGAAGGGTTAAGCACAAGTGAATCACTAAAAAGTGAAAAATAAAATCTTGTCGTAACTTTTCGCGACGTCGACCTTATGGCGCGAAGTTTATTATTAACTCGAAGTTTGGGTAAAAAACTTTTTTGCAAAAAATTAAACCGACTTCAAAAACAAAAAAAAGTAAAAAATAACTGTAGCTGCAGAAGGTGACTTTTGCTAGTTTGATTTTGTTTTTTTTGGGGTGGCTCAGTATGGTGTACTGAATACGTGGCAACTGTTTTCGCGTCGGTGTCCATCCATTCCATCTTGTATAATACATGGGTGGAACTGACCACGATACGTTGCTTACAACATGTCGGTATTCAATAAAGGAGTAAGCAGAGGCGTTATGATGCAGTCTCGAGCATCTAAATGCTACCATTGTCACGAATATAGTATCATTCTGAACATACTAATCTGAAATAGGAGTTATCATCGTTATTTCACAAGAAAATCGCTTTTGAGTTTTTTTAATTGATAATAATTAATAATTGTGGTTCAATTCCTACTCTTTCAGGGTGTAACAGGACTCTTCACGAAGCCGTCAACAAAGCATTATGTACATCAAATTAAGTAACTTTACGCAAAAATTATTGCTGGGAAACGACTTTATTTTTTGGGGTGAAATATCTCGTTTTACGGCAGGACTCAATGTAACGCACTCAAAACATTGTGCTGATGGATGGATTGAGTAGTACGGGGGCACTGGAGGTGTTTATAGTAAAAATTATTCATTAAAAAAATGTATTTAAAAAAAAATGGTGAAAGGGTTGGAACTTTGACCCCCAATACCTCTGTAAGTAGAAGTTCCCCAGGTATGGTCTGGAACAAAAAATGATCGCAATGACAGGGAGAACAAGTACCTTTCGGCTTCGTTAAGGGTCTTGTTGTCAGCGGTGATACTTTTTTTAATCTCAGCACAGAGATGTCTTTATGGCCTAAATATTTAAGTAGTGTATAAATATAATATGATAAATAAACATTATTGTATACCAAATTAACATTTATTTGTGTTCTTAATTCAAAAATATTTTTTTTTAATGTTGCTGCCAAGGCTGTCAAGGCAAAAAAATGTAATTAAATCATAATTTCCTACTAATTATGGCATTAAAAGTTAAAATAATTTACGGTAATAAGTATAACGCGAATCTATAATAAGTAATAACCACTTCCTTTATTAAGAGGTGGGTTAAAAATTACAATAGGTATTGGAATTTGATTACATCTGCCACGATTCGAGTTACGACTGCGTTTTTATAGTTTCTGTTTTCATCCTTCAAGTTAAGTCCCACCTGTTGGGCGCAGACTGAACAGCTTGACCATCGAGTTTTTTTTTTGTATTTTCGATAAATATTAAGTTATTTTTAATTCGTGCGTATTATCTATTAACATTTTTTTTTGCTTAGGTGTTAAGGTCAAGGGTTAGGTTAAGGGGAAAGTTTGACGGTTGTATGGCTATCACAAGCTTTGACACTAGAGATTAACGTTTTGCGGTAAATTAATCTATTCCTTTCCCGGACTGAACATGATAGACTGGGTATGCACTTAGCCAGACGTAAGGACCGAGATTCTTTTGTGAAGTCGGGAATACATACACATCTCACGCCTACCCTTGGGGGTAGCCAGAAACTATAGAACGCCCCCTGCGATAATCCTTACATACCTACTCCGTTCGCTTTCTCCACGTACATATATCTGGGCATACACACAAAGGTCTGGTAGAGCTCAGTAGACCTGTCAGTAATGCAATAACAAGGGGTGAATGGTGTGGTTTGCACCAATCACTCCCCTGCCTCGAAGGCTTTGCAGGCTTTTCGAATAATTCGTGATTGCAACTATCGGAGTGCCTAGGCCTGACCACAGTGATCAAATCATAACAGTTCACTTGACGTGTAGAGCAAGGCAAGGTGACGCTTATAATTACATATCACATGGTACGAAATAGTGTGGCACTTCGCATGACGCACGCAATAACAGTAGCTAACTGGTTACCACCCCAGACACCACATCGATTGATCGAGTGCATATACAGCGTGTAACAGAAAGGGTATAGTCTTATGGAATACTGTGGTACGGACCATCAAACTGAACAACTTTCTCTATGGGACCACCATCGAAATCGTAAAAAAAAAATCAGCTGTCCCATACATTTGGGTCGAGTAGGTATTGAAATTTTGTATAGGACAGCTGATTATTTTTTTACGATTTCGATGGTGGTCCCATAGAGAAAGTTGTTCAGTTTGATGGTCCGTACCACAGTATTCCATATGATTATACCCTTTCTGTTACACGCTGTATAGGCAAGAGGATATATCCACATTTAACTATAAATACATGTTTAACCCTTCCCCTAACACCGCAAATTATGTTTCAGTCCTACCTATCTTTCCCAATCTACAACTGTCTTTGGCAGCAGTCCTAGCTATTATCGAATCAAGTCGAAATGGCTTTTGTGTATAAAAACGTTGTCTTTTTTTGCATTAACGACCAAATGCAGCATCGTTTAATAGGTAATATGATTCCTCATGACTAAAAACAAGCGCTAGTGACATTGCCAATAATCATTGGTATACCTACGTTGATTTTTAAGCGCATGATGAAATCAGAATGAATGCCACAACCATATTGTTTTTAATGCATTTCACAAAACAATTGCACAAATATTTACCAGCAGCGTCCTTGTCGCACTCTATACTGCTTATCGCCGGTGATGGCTTGTTGATAAGAGTGATTTAGAATAAATCAAAATATTAAAAATAAAACGAAATTCACTATTATTAAAATGGTAGAAAATGGGGAATGGGTATAGATAGGAAATATTAGTATTCTTTATACCTCTGCCTAACTCCAACCTTCGAAGGTCCAGCACACGCTCAGTAGAAAAAGTGATTAAGTAAAACCGGGGGTCGAATGTGTTCGCCCAATCAAAGGAAAACCGACGTTTTGTTGTGTTTTATGAAAATGCTACCACTAGATAGAACACCCTCGATAACATCTAAGGAGTAAAGGTGTCAACACCTTGACTTGACACCTTGACCTAATATAACTTATCATTCAAATAGTTATAGTGCGTTTTATATAAAAAATAAATATCAACCGTTGTTGAAACTCCTAATAAAAAAGATTGCGCTAGCTAGACGAAACAAATTACCTTGTAGCATTCAAATGACGCCTTTGTCGATGCTCCACGGTTCGGTACGGACAGGAAAGTCCTCGATACGCCGACCGTACTAACCGGGAAAGTTTTAAAGTGAACAAACAATACAATCCAATTCCATCAATGCTGCACTTAGCCCCGCCGGCCTGCACAAATGTTCAACAATAAACGCGAACCGTTCTGCAATTCGTTTCGCTCAGAGTCGCGACCCGCGCCCGAGCGAGCGAGCGAGCGAGCGAGCGAGCGACCAGTCCAAAGTGCGAGCCACATCAATGATATTGCGGTTTAACATGCGTACTGGCTGACCACCACTAAATGAATGAATACTCTATGAGGTCGTGTAAGTGACGCGAGCCATCATCACTAAACTAAGAACGTGTGTTACGTCATTCATATCAAACGCAAACACGCTCAAGGGAAAAGTAAGAAATAGTTAGCAGAATTAAGTTCTCGGTCACATCGCTTATCGGTTATCATTCCTGGCTATGAATACATGCTCGTTGTTCTCCCAGTGTACTGATGTTGAAAGAAACGAGTAAGTAACATTCTTCACTAGTACTTACTTGCAGGACAATGATAGGCTGTAACTTATAACAATATCTACATAACTACTATTTGATAAACAGACGTTAGGTTCAGCATTCATTGTATCGCCGGAAGCGCTATTCATAGTCCTAATATTGAGGTTAATATGTAAAACTTAACATTTTATACATTTTATTTATAGTGTTGCTAAAATCTCTGGCCACGGTATCTTGTTTACATCAGCAGCCGATGAGTGTTCTTCCGTTGAAGCTGGTTCATAGCATGAATCATATCGCATCACAATCATTGTTTGTACAACCGGATTAGTTTATCGTCGCATAAACAAAACTAGCAAAAAATATTACGAAATCTCCATTTATGGCATAAGGGGACGCGCTTCCAAACCCGTCTCGGCCACAGATATCGTGACGGTCAGTGGTTTTAGTATCAACAAAGCAAAAACTGATGCAAATTTTAATTCTGAATAATATTATTTATACGTCTCATACAAAGTATAGTGTCTACGTAATACACATGTAGGTATCAAGTATTGCGAACCACCGATAACAGATGATTTAAATCTTGTCAAATCAAGTCGAGCCGCAGGCTCATAGACAATTTAAAAATTATGTTCGCTCTAACAGAAAAAAAAAGAAAAGGAAACTAGTAGGTGGAAATATGATTTGACTGTCAAGTATACAAAGTTTAATATTATTCACGTTAGATACTCTGTTATTTTATTATTCTTTGAATGAAATATACCTGTATTTCAATATCATAACATTTTCCCTTACCTACTCAATGAAATTGTTTCTGAATGGGGCGATTAACATAAACAGGATAAAACTATATTCTATGGAGTTTGCATTGCAAAACAAGCAGGTAGGTAATTAATAAGGAAGTGAAGCTAATATTAAACGCTAACGCTAAATCTAATATTGATATCTAGGAAGAATTTAGGAACAATTTCACTTTAATATTTTATCTTTCAGAATTCAGACGCAGTGGCCGGGAAAGCCGCAAATACCTATGTGTGTAAAAGTTAATCTGAATACGGTTGCTTTTCAGTAAACGTTCATATTTTCGTTCACCCTTCTGGGTTTATCTCATTTCCCGCGAGATGAACATACGCAAAACGGATTGCCAAACCACACAATTTAAATAACAGAAAATAATGGTTTACACACACAGATTAGATTAGATAGTTAGTAGCAGATTTTCATCAACTTTGTCAAAATCAAAACTTATTATTTCTTATCAGGCCCGAATGTTTTACCTGGAAAAAAAGTTGCTGAAGAAACTCTCCGGCAACCCATCTGTTGGTAAGGTTAGAATTTAGGTGAACCTACTTTTCTTCAATAGTCATTACAAAACAAAGACAACATCATCACGTGCCTGGCCATTTCAGATGCCGACAAACTGTCCTGCAGTTTGGCAGAAGATTTGTAAAATACTCTTGTGTAACTTTTGATGAAATAAATAAATAAAAAAGATGATGATGTAAAACAGAGAAAACATCATTCTCCTACCCTTATTAAACATTAGAATCAAAGGAGTCCGTTCAATCTGGCTCCTACTTTCCGGGGTACATCTGTACCAGTTACCGACAGCCTCGAGCTTCCAGGCGCGAAGTTGAGATTCGCACTCAATCTCAACTTCGGGCCGGGATATGCTAAATAAGGTTAAGCGATACTTCAGGCCTGGACAGCTTTTAGTCTTATATAAAGCTCAAGATCGGAGCGGAGTATTGCTGTCACCTTTGGGATGGCTCAGCCAAATACCAATTAGCCACCCTCGACTCAATTGACCACAGAGCCAACAGGCTCATTGGTGACGATAAGCTGGTGGGTACCAAGCTTCATAGTTTGGCCCATCGGTGCAAAGTTGCATGACTGTCGGTCTTTTACAGACTGTACTTCGGTGAGCGTGCTCAAGAGGTCTACGAGCTCATTCCACCCTTCCCTTCTTCCATCGGGAGTCTAGACGTACTGCAGATTATCACCTATACCTAGTCGATGTCCCACACATTCGCACGAAGCGCTTTGCTACATCGTTAATTATGCGCATAGCCAAGGAGTGGAATTCCCCGCCTGCGTCGGTGTTCCTGAGTTCATTATGACTCCAATCTATTTAAGCCGCGAGTTAATAGGTTTCTTTTGGGTTAGCTCGTTCCATCGCCTACCTCATCTCTGTGCTTTTTTTTTTTTTTTTTTACCGATGGGAAATCATCAAATAACCCCTCCCGCTCTGGGCTGAGCAGGAGGGAGTGTCAGACTTTTACTGACTAAAACCCATCCATGTTCCTTCCTTTGCCCTTTGTGTTCCAGGGCCGCGGTATCTCTTTCGAACAGTCCCGCAACCCTGGCAGGCGTCGGTCCTTACGGACCCCTCCCTTTTTGCTGACTCTCCTTGAGGCGCGCGTGGAACACGAACGCGCCGTCGACACGGCCTGTCGTCATAAGACGGACGGACGGCGAGCTAGCCCATAGCTCACCGTCCACAGGCCCGCGCCTACGGTGGCCGGGGGCCACCACGTGGCCCCCGACGCCCGGTGCGTCTCCCGCGGCGGCTGGGACGTGAGGTTCTCTCCCTCTCACGTTCCGCCACCTCCTTCGCTAGCATGACTGCTTCGCAGAAGGAGGTGACGGCGTCCCATTCCGTCTCGCTCTGGACCATGGATTGAACCAAGGCCGGAAGCGAGAGGTCGCCGCCGCCGATCGCCGCTACGAGGACACGGCGGTGCTCCGCCCACGCGGGGCAGATCTCCACCGTGTGCTCCACCGTGTCTTCCGGTCGATCCTCACAATGGTAGCACCCGGGCGTTTCCTCCCGCCCGATTCGGTGCAGGAACCTCCCGAAACAACCATGTCCGGTGAGGACCTGCGTCAGGCGGAAGGTGAGGGCGCCGTGGCGCCTCTCTAGCCACTCCTCAAAGAGGGGACTTATCGCCACTATTGTGGCGTGCCCTGCACGGGGTTGCGATAGTCGCTCTCTCCATGTCGCCATGAGATCGCGCCGGAGGTCTGTCCGCTGAGCGACAATTTGCCGCGGCAGCGGAGTTACCCCCCGGCGTAGTGCCTCCACGCGCCATTCGTGTAGGCGCGCGAGGACTATTCCTCATCTCTGTCCTCAGGACTAGTTTGAGGTCAAGAGTAGGCCATATAATATTAAAAACAAAAAATGATTTGCCTCATTCAGCTAGCATGCTTTTACAGACCTACAACAGGCGTAAGGTACAAACGTGGAAGTGTTTTGAAGAACAGCCAGAGCCTACTTTATTTTTACCGGAATAACACTATTTATTTCAATCTAGAATTATTTTAACTCTCTCCCTGGTTGACTCTGAAGTGCCGTGCTTGTCCGACGCAGAGGACGCCTGGAAAGTGGCTTGCCCGGATACGGATCGGCCCGAGAACCCGTTTTCCCAGAGACAGTGGGATGAGACGCTCTGCAGGTTGGTACGGAATAAACTTCTTAATACGTCCACCAATACTGCTGAGCGTGCCCGCCTGCTGGCTGTGGGTGAGTGGGAGTCGGGCCTCTAGCTTTAGGCACTACCGTCACCTAATATAGGCACTATGTTAGGTGACACAACCTTCCGGCTCGCTACATGTTTGCGATTAGGCGCTCCTTGCGGGGCTCCACATCGCTGTCAATGTGGTGAAGCAGTCGACTGCCTCGGACACCATGGGCTTTCTTGTAGTAAGAGTGCAGGTCGGCTTGCGCGGCACGCTAGCATTAATGATCTCATCCGTCGTGCTCTTGCCACCGCCGGGGTGCCAGCTGTCTTAGAACCGACTGGCTTGGCACGCGTCGATGGGAAGACACCAGATGGTGTGACCATAATGCCTTGGAAGATGGGTAGGCCTTTGGTGTGGGATGCAACTTGCGTCGACACCCTTGCGCCATCCCATCTTCCTAGCACAGTGAGCTGCGCTGGGGCGACTGCTGCAGGTGCTGAAAACCTCAAACGGCGCAAATACAATAATTTAATTGGTAGTTACGTGTTTGAGCCGTTTGGGGTTGAAACACTAGGCCCATGGGGTCCGAGTGCCCACCTAGTATTTCGGGAAATCGCCAAGCGGTTGGTCGACTCTTCACGTGACCAGAGGGCGGGCCTATTTTTTGGCCAAAGAATCAGCATTGCCATACAACGTGGCAATGCTGCCAGCCTTCTGGGCACTTTTCCTGTTGACAGCGATGTGGACGAATTTTTTGACGCCCTGTAACCCTTTTGAAAGTATCAAAAGGGTTACAGGGCGTCAAAAAATTCGTCAAAACTTATTTCTAGATGTAAGTTTACCTACTATTATAGATTATAGATTTGTAGTTTGGTAATAAAAATATGTACAAGTAGTACATATTTTTATTACCTACTATTATAGATTATAGATTTGTACTTTGTAAATAATGTAAATATCTTGATTGAAATAAAAACTTACATCTAGAAATAAGTCTACTATTTCCCCAAGCTACCTACAAAAAATACGATGTTTATTTTCCAACCTTCGTTTTTTTTTTAAATGAGTGGGTAGCGAGTCAAATGGTATTGTGGATCAATGAGCCGATTCCTACGCTCTTTTCTACGAAACAGTTTACATTTGTAGGATTGGCACCCATACAACTGTTGAATGTATATTTTTAGTTATTTTTATTTGCTTTGATTTTACATATTATTATTTGTCTATTTTAGTCGGTAGCCAATTTACTAAACAATTAGACAATTATTCGTTAAAGAAACTGTCATACTACAACATCAAAAACTGAAATTTATTGATAAAGCAGCCATTGCTGCTTTATCAATAAATTTAATACCTCGAGACGCATCGATAGGGTGTGTCCTACGGTTCCATATAAAACTGCATTTATTGAAAAAATTCAATGTTATCTTGGACCAATGCTGTATAAGAAATTAAATAAAATTATTAAAATGTACCCATTAACTCAACACTCATGCAAGAAGGTCTTAAAATCCTGGCTGAAATCTCAAAGCTATGAAAGCGCAGAAAACCTATTTGGAATTTTAAAATAATGCTTAAAACCGACTATAACAATTTAATCATTATAAAAAGTCAAAAATATCAATAATAATCCAAACTATAATAAAAAAAGTTAAGTTAGGTAAAAATTAGGATTATTACCTAACTTATCTATTTTACAAAATCTATAAACAAAATTACGTAAAACGTACGTAAACATGGTGATGAATAAAATCATATCAATCATACTAAATAAAGCAAGAAAATAGAAAAGATACGAGTATTAGATAAAATTATCAATTTAATTTTTTCTAAAATGCCCAAGTTCTCTTTGTTGTTTCTATTAAGATTAAAGTTGAATTTAGGGTACTTGGAAAACAAAAGAGGAAAACTCTTAGGTTGATTTTAATAATACTAAATACTTTACTTATCTACCCTCATTGTATACTGAGCACTTAAATTATTTATGAGTACAAAATATTTGCCTTGTAATGTTTAATCACACTATACTCATCTCTGATTGTAACATCATTGGAAGCGACTAACGTCTAAGATATAGGCTCGGCCTAGTTTAGACGTTAGGGTTCATTTTGATCTGATTACTTACTTACTGTACTTGTGACAATAATTATTGTGATAAGTGTAAAATGTATTTCCTTTTTTGAATAAGATTATTATTTCCTTTATTCACTTTCTTAACTTATTAATTTACATTTTTAAATATTTAAAAAACAAACTTATATAAAAAATAGTGGTGGTATTGGGAGCAGGGTCCAAGCTACCGGTGGTTAGGGCTCCAGAGACAGAAACCCACGAACAATACGAGCCGTATCGAGGAGTACTGCCTTCTGAATCAGGCCCTTGATCCAACCGCCTAAGGAGAACCTCGACAGATGGTCTTATTATTATTATTTTCTTGACTTATCGTTACTGTCTTCGTATTAGATAAGAGACAAATATAAATCACGTGTAACCATGTTTACACAAGACAGATATCTTTTAAGTTATATTACAATCCACATAATTCAGGTTCATGCCCCAGCATGGGCCATCGTGTAGAGGTGGTGTAATGAAACGATGTAAACCAGAACTTTGACTTTACCCTGAAAGTCAAAAAATGGAAATCATAATTCTGAATACAGATCTTCTACCTCTGACAGCAGAAGGTCTGCAACCCATCAACCAGCAACCGTATTGCAACATAATACTACTACATAAGATAACACATAGGTATAAACACAATGTTTCGAAGAATGTTTTTATGATTTCAGCAACTGCGAAATTCTAGTCATGAGCTTTTTAAGGTGTTATGTTATTGTAAAATAATACGTGATTTAATAATGCTGACATAAAATTCGTCGTGTGTGTTCGTCTAATACTCATTCGTATAGTAGTCATGCAGAGCCGTTTATGTATAACTAGCGACCCGCCCCGGCTTCGCACGGGTGCAATATACATAAAACCTTCTTCTTGAATCACTCTATCTACTGCTGAAAACTGCATTAAAATCCGTTGCCTAGTTCAAAAGTCTAAACAGACAGCGGGAGTGACTTTGTTTTATAGTTAAGATCTTCAAGGAGTTTAAAGTTAAAACCACCGTGTTCTTTTATGGACCTTGTCACGCAACCTCGTTTAATAGAATATTATATTTTTCTATCAACTGCAGAATTTATAGAAGTCTTCTGAAATAACCTCTTCAATAATTCAAGAAGTAATATTAGCTCTGGACCGGACTGAGCAAATCTGACGTCCGCGAGACAGCGATAGGCCAAATGTTTCCGCGGCGGCCGACGAGTTTTTAACGAAGTCTGTGTCTGTTTTCGTACTTAGAACTTGGACAAATAAATTATAGACCACCAATAGTTTATTCTGGAGACGACTGTAGTTTTCAGTTTACGGTTACATCGAATTAATTAAATGGCTGCTAATCACTACTTTCAATTCATTTATTTAGAAGAAAACGATACATTCTACGACAGCTTGAAACTTAAAGTACACACCTGTGAAAAAAAAAAGATTTATCGCATTTAAAACATCAGAATATTTAATTGATTTACCTGAATTTGAGAAAAGTATGAAGTATCGTGTGATTTAAATTAAAAACAGTTAGTTATAATAATTATTAAAAGCCGAACACTGCATTTATTTTACTGAAGAAAACACCATCGACAAACTAAAGATTTTCAGGCCGAATGTCGGTCTGGTCGGACCCTACTGTATCCTATCATAAGTAAGTCCCTTCTTACCATAAATCTGGGTTAAATACGTTGTGTGCAGTTGAACAGTTTTGTTTTTCAATAAAAATGTGTTCAAGTCGTAAACTGGCCACGGTTTGCCCGTAAACTGCATGAATGTAAACACAAAATAGCGTTCATGGCTGCATACCTCGATATGCGCGCGCGCAATTTCGTTTTAGTGCTTCCAAAATAGGTAACTAGATGAAACCATAATCAGGAATAATATTATTTAGCATCCCACAATCCGACATCAAGTTTTGTGACTTGAATATTTTTTTGTTTTTCGGATTTAAAAGTTTTACTAACGTCCACTCGACCTGGCACCATGTAAATAATATCACGCAAAAGTATAATTGAGTAACAAACCTGAATCAAACATCGTATTCATAAATAACATAGGTAGGTGAGCTCCGCACTAACTCAGGTAAACATAAGGAGGTTCATGGCGCGTACTTGCGGTGCTCGCCGTGCCCAAATATAGAGCAAATTCCAGCCTGTTGAGGCGACTATTAACATCAGCCTCCCCTCCCCCACCGGCCGCTCTGGTCCGTGCAGAGCCCGCATCAAACGCCGCGGCGCCGTCACCGCACGGACGTTGCCCCGCACATACTTCCAGCCCGCATGTCCAGATCCTGACAACCATTATATTCTCGCTAAGAGTTATGCGACTCCACGCATCACTCAACACCTAAGACAGGAGTGCGTTCGCTCTAGTGATACTGGCACATGATATCGAAAGTGGGATGCTCAACTGGAGATTTGTTGCGAGTGAACGCCATTGACCCTTCTGATAACAACATACAGCGCCACTGACTTCACATTCGCTGAATGTTTGGCGGAATAAAGGCGTACTTGTAAGTATTTAATAACGCAACGTTTTATTTGAATGTAACAAGCAGTTTAGAAGTCATTAATGCTGCGACACAATGTGCCCGTGTTCGTACCACATAGGCGATATATGTTCGTGCGAAAGCTTTTAGCTGCGTTTGCGCTCGGCTGCGTGACACTGCATATTTTAGACACTCGAGCAACGCCCCCGCCCTTAATGCATGCTCGTGGGTATGTAACATAACGCCTTCTCGGACGTGAACACAGATTTTGCGGAAACTTATGTCTGGAGCGAAGGGCTTATAAGTTCGTGAAGTTTGGCAGGCACGCCACCAAGTCAAGTGTCGGAAACTTGCTCGCAAATGAGAATATGTGAAGACTTTCTTATATCATTTTACGTTTGAGCGATCGTGTCGTTTATCTAATTAGATTCACTGATAATCTCATTACCAATCCCAGAAATCTCAACTATGTTGCGCACTAAATGGTTGATGGATCTAAGTATACTTTTATCGTTTTCTTAGTTTTTTATTGAACATACTAGTTCTCAGTTAAGCTGATGCTATGGGGCATGGGCAGATGTCAAGTGCTTGCCGTGGTCTACATTACTTAACTATTGGACAATCAGGTATAAATCATCAATGCAAATGTAAAGTCGGTAAGTTTCATATTGTCCGAGTACTGAATGACAAAGAATGTCATGGGACGGGGAGAGTGGGTTCTTAATTAAAATGAATTCCTCTGAGGAGCGAGTAGCGTCTCGACGAGTTTGAAGCTATTAGCAGAGAACAATTGAACGAACACGCGAGTGTAAGCTAGTTTACTAAAGATCAGGAAGCCATTTATTAACGTAGAAATTCATTGTTTAAACAGCAGCGGCCGCGTTTTCATAACATTTAACTCTCGTTTATCTGTATCACTTTCACGAGATACTTAATCCTGCTGGTAATTCCATCACATGTTCGGTTGGCATATTCCGGTATTATTTCCTGACCCGTTTCCTGACGTTCCGGAAACATTGCAATCTGAGGTTCGATGTTGGAATGTTCATTTTCGATTTTCGCTTCCTGACTCAATTTCAATTAATGGTGATACCTGTGCGTGAATCGGGTCAAATTGGGTTGATTGCTGGTCTGATTATTATGAGACCAAAAAAAAATATGGTCATGACTCATGATGGACAAAAATAAGGTAAATGTGGACAAGGACAATATAGTCCACACTTACTGGAGCAGGCTGTACTCTCCTAAAGCTTCTGACACACACGCACTGTTCTCAGTAATTAACATCAACTACCTATAATAAACGTTCTGAACATATAATAACATATGCATCGCTTTCAGCTAATACAAATCTTGCGAATTCCTCTTTGGATTTAGTATCATCAGTCCATCCAAGTAAGGTAAGATATTCTCGTCAGCCGGTTGATGGCGCATCATGTGACCGTGAAAATACGATTCCAATTCTTTTTAGAGAGCGTACCTACTGATCTCCAGGCGATTTACTACTTAGAAATTATTGCATTTTAGGCATTTTGCTTGTTAAACATTTTGATCTCTAGGCGATTTACAGCTTAGGCAATTTGCTGTGTAGACATTAATTTTAGGTATTTTGCTTCGTTGACGAATTTAAATCTAGACACTGAGCATAAAGGCTTAAGACCTGACAGCAGCGGTGCATGAAATATAAATGACAGATGATATCGCTATCAATGTGGTCCGTTAACTGCAGGCGTGGGGAAACGATCATCTGTTCAGCAATCGATCTGGACTAACAAGGTGTAGGAGCCCCTCTAGATTGCAAAATAACAGCGTGGAAGACCAGCTCCTGTAGCTACAGCAACTGCAATTTTCAAAAATATAATTTATCTTTACATCAAGTAGGTTTATAGTTGCTCAGCACCGCGAACGTTGGCAAATAATGACTTCGTAAATTACCCCATTCTATGAGAATGCAGGCTACAGTCAAATAAACGTTACATCACACGTGTATCCCAGTCCAGGCGAGTTGTACTCAAATACTGACATAGTACATTATGTTAAAAGTGCGGTAAGTTGAAAATTACAGCCGAGGCGATGTTGCTACAAGAAAGCAGAGGCTGTAATTATCAAAGCGCACGTATGTTATATGACGTTTTATAACATATTTGCGAGGAAATAAATAAAACTCGGACTTTCTTAAACGAATAAATCTTTAATCACTTGTTAAAGCAGTTATAAAAATTTGTGTTTTTGTTACAGTTAAATGGTTGTAAATTATTGTCAAAATTAATTAAATTAAAGTATTCAATGTTTATTAATTTTATATTATGTTTTATCTCCCGAAGTTCATTTTTTTTTTCGTAAAGTGTTGACCACTTTGCAAATATTTTAAAAAGTACCGTTCGTTTTAGACGGAGCATCTTGATAAACCGTGCGTTTTACTTTAGTAAAAAGAAACTAGTGCGTTTTACTTTACAATAACGCACAAGTACATAATGAGATACAATACGATATTGAAATTGGTGAAATAAGAGACCCTTTACGAGCAAATGTGTTATAAAAATTATTTATTTAATTAACAAATACTGTTGCGCATGTTACTGTTGTGTTGTTACTCGTGTGTGAACACTCATACGCACAGTACGCGCCACTCCAAATAAATAGATAGTCAACCTTTTCACATTAGTTTAGTTCAGATTTTGATATTTATCTACTTTCGATAATCATAGTTTTCAAAATGCAAACGTGCGCAGTTTGTAATGT
This sequence comes from Eugnorisma glareosa, assembly GCA_947578425.1. NCBI lineage: Eukaryota > Metazoa > Arthropoda > Insecta > Lepidoptera > Noctuidae > Eugnorisma > Eugnorisma glareosa. The sequence continues at coordinate 32,048,355 of OX387957.1, forward strand.
GCCATTCAACGATGGTGTCCAGTGTGGTAGCTGCAAGAAACACCTGGATTTTGGATGTGCACACATCTCCGAAACCGGATGGAGAAAGCTGGGTGCTAATAGGATGGCACAATGGAAATGCCCCACGTGCAGAACCTCATCACCAGTCGTGTCTACCCCTGAACCTGCGTCGCTGGATACCGTATTGAGCGAGATCCGCGACATGAAACGGCAGCTACTTAACTTGCCGACCTTGGTGGATGACATTCGCGTGATCAAGAATGAGTTGGCTGAGCTTAAGTTGACATGTGAGGGCACTGGTGGAAGACTCGACGAGTTCGACACGAGACTCGTGGAAGTTGAAGCAAAGGTGTCTGAATTTGGAAAGCTTCAGGAATCAGTGAATTGTTTACAGACTGACTTGGCAAGCATGAGGTATCAACTTTCAACTTATGAGCAGAGGTCCAGGTTAAACAATGTCGAAATAAAGGGAGTTCCTGTTAAGAAGGATGAGAATCTGTACTCAATCATCGACGCTATTGGCCGTAAAGTCAACTACAGCTGTCCCAAAGCCCAGGTGAATTATATTTCAAGGGTCCCTATTTTTGGTTCCAATGAAAAGCTGATAATAGTGAGTTTTTTAAACCGGTATGTGAAGGAAGATTTCATTGCGGCGGCACGTGCCAAGAAGGACTTATCCATTTGTGACATCGGGTTTCAAGGCTCATCTCAGCGTGTGTATATCAACGACCACCTAAGCGTCGAGTACAAAAAGCTTTTATCCAAAGTTAAAATCATTGCCAAGGATAAACATTACGAGTACGTATGGGTTAAGCATGGTAAAATTCATATACTTAAAAATAATCATTCAAAAGTTTTTATTATAAGGAAGGAGTCAGATTTAAACAAGATTGTCTAATATGCTTCTTAATTCTTACCCGTACTTTCCCATTTTGTTATAATATTTTGCATCAATGGCTCCAAGTGTTTAATACTGTTTGTGTCACAATAACTTTTTGCAAAATGTTTAACACCTCTGCCGCACTAATGACCTTGACACCTCTCTTTTGTTTAGCTACTTGTATCTTTTGTGTTCGTTATCGCGCTGTTTACTTTAAAGCTCTGCCGCACTACAATATGTTTTACTCTCTCGCACTTGCACGCACCACGCACTATTGCTTGCTTTTTCGCACAGTTGTTTACAACTTAACATCGTATGATTCTTGCACTCGCGCAAATTTGATTGACTTTTACCTTCATATTGCTTATTTAATTATATTATACCTCATTCTACAATATTATTTAATGAAATGCTTTATTTTAATGAATTATGCAGATTTATACACTATTATTAGTTTTAGTTTTTAATGGCTCATAAGTTAAATATATTTTATCAAAACGTTCGCGGGCTTAGAACTAAAAGTGATACTTTCTATCGTCAAATGTTACTAAACTCGTATGATATTATTGTTCTTACAGAGACGTGGTTATTAGATGGAGTTTTAAATTCCGAATTCTTTGACGAACGGTACATTGTGTGGCGTCGTGATCGGGATTATGTTTTGACCGGGCAGTCGCGTGGTGGGGGTGTGCTTATTGCTACACGAAGGGAACTTTCAGTTATATGTCAACCTATCTTCCATTCTACAGCAGAGGATTTATGGCTCAGCATACGACTGAAAAATTCGAATACACGTAAATATATTACCTTACATATTTGTGTTGTTTATTTATGTCAGCAAAACTTAGGCCTTTCTTTTTCTTTACAACTTCATAATTACCTCACAAAACTAAACCAAATAGTTATGAGTAACTCTTCTGATACCTTTCTCATCGTTGGCGATTTTAACATGAGTGGTATTAACTGGGTGCTATCTGACAATTTATCGCTCGTCCCAACGAACCCTAACGGTTCTGACGAAGTTTTACTTAGTGACGAATTATGTACCCTAGATTTTGGTCAATACAATGGTGTTCTTAATAGGTATGGAAAAATTTTAGATTTGGTACTTTCAAACAAATTAGTTAATGTGGTTGAATGTTCAAGTCCACTGGTTCCCATCGACGCCTACCATCCAGCACTATTAATTAATATGGATTTCGTTGAGGCTCGTCTATTAGAGTGCGCGCCACGGACACAATATCTGTTCGACAAAGGCGACTATGAGTCTATCAACAAGGACATTTCCACGACTGACTGGGAAACCGAGTTTGCGACAAGATCAGTTGATGAATCAGTTAATTTTTTTAATCAGTTTATTCTCAATTTACACACTAAATACATTCCACAAAAATTGCAGCGTCACAAAACGTATCCAACTTGGTACAATTCGGCATTAATAAAAACAATAAAAGAAAAATACAAATATTTCAAAAAATTCAAGACGTACGGCAATGTAGCTGATGAGTCAACATTTAGGCTTCTTCGGGAAAGGGTAAAGGTATTAGAATCACAATGTTATGAAAACTACTTGAAGTTAACTGAAAAATCTATTAAAGAAAACCCAAAATATTTTTGGACTTTTGTTAAAAAACGACACAACTCAAATGCAGTTCCGAGCACCTTAAACTATAATAGCGAAGCGTTGCGTACCGGAGAAACAATATGCGAAGCGTTTTCTACGTACTTTTATTCAACATTTCTTAATACCAACCCTAGTCCTGGAATTTCTTCACCCCCTCTTTTTACCGAATCTACCAGCCTAACTGATTTATGTAGTATTGAAGTGAACGTTGAGGAAGTTTCTAACTTGCTTCGCAAGTTGGATACTTCAAAAGCGGCTGGCCCGGATGATATTTCGTCTAAATTTCTTGTTCGATGTTCGACTACGATTGCCCAACCTATCTCGCTTCTCTTCAGAAAATCCTTGGACACCTGTGCTGTACCAAAACTTTGGAAATCGGCTTTCATAACGCCTATTCACAAAAAAGGAGTCAAAACCGAAATTGTCAACTACAGGCCGATATCCAAGCTCTGTATTGTGGCAAAAATCTTTGAAAGGATCATCTATAACCAGGTGTATAGTGCTCTTAAAAATTCGTTTAGTTCGTTCCAACATGGTTTTCTGAAGGGAAGGTCTACCGTCACTAACTTAATTCTGCTCAATGATTTTATTACTGACGCTATGGATAACGGTAGGCAGGTTGATGTCGTCTATACGGATTACAGTAAGGCTTTTGATCGGATTGACCATGAGATCTTACTATCTAAGCTGTATAGTATGGGAATACGAGGTGATTTACTCAGATGGTTCTCTTCTTATCTGGAGAACAGGTCCCAAGCAGTAGTATTAAGCAATTACATGTCTAGTTGGGTGCCTGTCCCCAGTGGAGTCCCACAGGGTTCATTACTCGGCCCATTACTTTTCATCATATATATAAACGACATCAACTCTTGCTTGATCTCATCCAAACTGTTGTGTTTTGCTGACGATATGAAAATCTATGCCGAAATATCATCACAGGCTGACGTGATTGCACTTCAGGATGATTTACGTCGCCTGGAGGCTTATTGTCGTACGAGTAAGCTTGATCTCAACCCTGCTAAATGTTCGGTTCTAACATATTCTCGAAAGCGCTCAATTATACCTTCATCGTATAGCTTGGGTGATCAATTACTACCTAAAACGAACTGCATTCGAGATCTGGGGGTATATCACGATTCTAAGCTTACGTTTGAACGTCATGTCGATGCCATAGTCGCTAAAGCATCTAAAGCACTAGGTTTCATAATGCGGCTCTCCAAGTGCTTCAGTCAAGCCAAAACTTTAAAAATTCTTTACTGTACTTTTGTTAGAAGTCACTTGGAATACGCGTCTGAAATCTGGAATCCGTGTTATCACAAGTACATTGATCGTATAGAGAGCATCCAGAAAAGGTTTATCAAGTATTTGTGTTATCATCAAAAAGTGCCCTACCGATCTGAGAATTACCTCAACCTCTGTAAGAAGTACCATATATTACCCTTAATTAATCGGCGAGAAATTTCTGATTGTATTTCATTATTTAAAATATTCAATAACTCTATTAATAACTCCGATATCCTATCCAAATTTTATTTTAATGTTCCCGGAAGGTCAAAGCGATGGAATGTGCCGTTGCGTGTTCCATTTACATCTACGAACTACAGGCAAAATTCATTTATAGTGCGTGCAAGTAGAAGCTTTAATAATATGTGCAAACAGCATGATTTTGATGCTTTCATAACGGGTGTGCCCTCGGCCAGAAAGTGCCTGAGCCTTAGCTTTTTTAATTAAGATTTAGTTTGTTCAAGTTTTTTATTATTGTTTAGATATTTAATGTAGCAGTAATTGTTAATTGAGCTTAAGCTTGTAAGTTATCCTGTATTTTTTTTTTGTGGCTTTATTGCATTGTTCACAGTGTTCACACCCTATTTTTAAAATCTGGTTTTTAGAAGTGAGGACTTTTAATTGGCTGACAGTCTCACATACAATTTTTTTTTTAATCTGTTTATTTTAGCTGTAAGTCTTCCATAGTTAATAAATAAATAAATAAATAAATAAATGTTGGCTGTGAACTTCAAAAGTTACTGGACGAACATAAAGACCCATTGTACGGCGGACGCAGACAAATACTGAACAGGAGATCAAAAGCAAGTAACTTTTTTAGTTTTTAAGGTTCCGTACCCGAGGGGTAAAAACAGAATCCTATTACTATAATGACTCTACTGTCGTCTGTCTGTCTGTCACCAGGCTGTATGAACCGTGATAGCTAGACAGTTGAAATTTTCACAGATGATATATTTCTGTTGCCGCTATAATAACAAATACTAAAAACAGAATACAATAAATATTTAAGGATGGATTCTTTTTTTTTTTAGATCATTGTATGGGACCCTTCGTGCGTGTGTCCGACTCGCACTTGACGGGTTTTTTTTCATGAACGTTCAACTTTCTCACCGTCCGCGCGTCCGCGCGTCCGAATGTACTTTAACAAAGCAAAATAAAATGAAGCGAGCGAATGAAGCACATACTCATCATAGGTACCAGACAGTTTAAAATGCGAAATACGTCGGGTGCATGCGTTTATTGCATATCCAACAAATATCGGATTACGAGCTTGAATCATGTTTCGATAATTAACGTGGAAAAAGAATTATTCACGTGGAAATTAATAACTCTCACACCTAGCTCAATGTACTTAAAGTAAAGGTAAAAACGAATTTCGTTCGAAACCTCCTCAATGATACAGCGCGCGGCAGTGGTTTGATTCAACAAAATATTATATTTTCTTTTTTCACGGTGTCAATTTGGTTCAAAGGTGAATTGCAATGCAATTAAATAAAAGCAACATTGCAAATAATATTGACGATGATAAATTGCGTATCGAACACGGTTCCGTGGTTTGTGAAAGCTCTGTAGTATAATGAAACAAAACATCAATTAGCGTAACTCACTTCGTAATTTTGTATTTAATGTTGTTTATTTTGTGTGAAGTAAGGGCGTGACACATACTGGGCAGATTTTATCTATAAAGTTTTTTAATCCATACAACAAACAGGATCGTAGCATCAAAGTTTTTGTGAAAATAGTGCTTTTTCTTGCTGACCGCTTTTTGTTTTTACAAAATCAGTGATGGTTAGTCTCCTAATACCGTTTTCCTGTAGCTAAAACGGTTAGGGAAGTTGCCCTTAAAACCCCTTCTCAAAATTCCAAACCTGATATCAATATAATATTACTAATTATTGAATTGACGCACTTCTGTATTTTTTTATAAAGTATCACCGGATCTGTCTTGACAGAAGCCACGACTAAATTAGTAATCGCGTAGCGCACCATCTTCGGGATGTCCACAGCTCGATTAAATCAAGTGCCATCAGTAGTAGTATTTGGAAAGATGGCCAATTTGGGTAGGCCCCTTGAAAAACTCAAACTGCCAAACCATCAACTCTATGTATGTAAAACAATGGACCACACACATTCGCTGTAATAATTAAAATAAATAGAAGACATTGCATAAATTGATGATGTGATTGTGTACATGAACAATTAATTAATTAAAAGGTATTTAGTTAGCGCTGGGTGCATGCGAGTGTGTCGCCGTCGGCGCGGGCTGCCTGCCGGCTGCTAGTCGCGAGGGGTGGCACAGGGAGCAGTATTGATCGCCCCGGACGACTGCACCACCTGCCACTGCAACTTGGAAAATTCGCTTTTTTCATAATACTATCTGTCGGACAATGCCGGATACCGTCCACGCTCTCCTGACTCGATTCATTGCTCAGATTACTGCGCTATTTGCAGCGACGCGACGATCGCTTCACAATAATCCCCTTTTTCCATTCAATTATCTGAAAATTGTTGCTGATAGGATTCTGATTTCTCGTTTTCTATAAGCTCGGATTCATTGATTTCAGTTCAACAAGACACTCAATTATATTTTAATAGATGATATTGTATGATTTTTAATCCTAGAATAAAAAACCATCATGTTAAGTACTTACCTAAAATAAATATAGATCAACAATAAATTTTAGTGTCTTTTTTTTTTCTTTTTCAGCTCAAAGTGTTATCATCTAACAATCATAATATTAACTTAACGTCTCGTTGTCAATTAACACAAACCCACATTTGTATTTTTAAGTATTCTGGCGTATCGTAGTTTAACATCCGTACAACAAGCTACAAGAGGAGCCAAAGAAACGAGTAGTGTAGTGCGTGGGCGTCGAGCTGCCGGCTTCACCTGAGCTGCATCACGATTGCAATCTTTAACAAACACGTTTTTACTTTACGTACGCCTTTTGATTTACAAACAGTATCAGCCTCCCTTCGTTCAGAGTAAAGTTAGTACAGTGAGCGCGAACATTCGTACTGAGATAATTTACGCGCGTTTGATGAAAGGAAACGCTCCGCATTCCCAGTAAATAAGTACGCAGTTAAAAGTAGAAATACCTAGGAGCAACAAACGTCGCAGTCGGTGCCATGCCCCACATGGTACATAAACTGCAATTCAATAAGCATGACATATCCATCCAGTGCTATGTATAATACGCCGCATAATGTAAACGTGGTGCATTACTCACGCGAAATCTGTTTATTTCCTATCACATTACATTTATGTCATTACTTAAATTAAACGCTCTCATGCGTAAATCAGGCAAGGGCTGCTTGATAGTGTTGTGGGAATGTGATTGAGCTACCCCATCTCTCGTACAGACAGATAAGAGAGGCCGGCCTGGATGGAGATCAAATCAGGTGGACAAAGGCTGGACGCCAGTGCTAGCAATAGCTGCAAGCCCGCACTTACAACGATACATGCCGCAGATAATGGATTATAGATACAAGGGCTTCAGCGAGGAGCGTTTCGCAAATCTGGTTGAAATGCATCATACATAATGTACGTTGCACACCGTACATTATGAATTCTCATGAATGAAAACCCGGTTCAAAACAAGTTTCCGTTAGTAGAAGGAAATTACAAGCAATTGGGAAATGTTCCAGTAAGGACCCTGACCAAAATAAAAGGTTGGTAGAGAATGCTATGTGGCAGTAAGTACGCCTATAGAGGGTGTAAGGGACCACCCTCCACAAACTGACAGGGTGCATTCAGCTCCTTATTTTGAATCTTATTCCACCGAAATTTTTCTCCTGTTTTTTAAAATTATTTATTATATCTTTATTTCGATGTAAAATAAACATACGCTGAGTCTGTACGCAGCACTCCATTTATAATAATACGTATAAAATCATAAATCCAACAATGGATGTTGAAATACTCTAACGAGCGACGCGTGAAATCAGCTGTTCATTTCCTGTCTAACTACAGAGTTCATCGTCGCGCTTGCCGTTTCCTACGTGCGTTTTGCCACGGTACCTAACGATACATTGCGTATGAGGAAATAAAACAAATCAAATTTATTGAATTCCCATAACATTCGTGAAACAATTTCTTGTACCGGTCGTATAAGTATGAAATACTGAATTCACCCACCCCATCAGTTTGAGGGCTGTCCCTTACGCACTGTATACATAGATACATGCAGTTTAAATAAATAAAATTGCATTTTTGCTTCCACAGAGGACGCGAAATGATGATATAAATTGAGTAAAGAAGTAAGCTATATCTATGTCCAGATTGCAGCTTGTTAGATTAAACCTGGGTGCGTACAACCTATAATAACAAGTTGAAGAGTATATCCTTCCAGGTGTTTTTCATCGGTTATTAAAAAAAAAATCAGCTGTTCCATACATTTTGACCATGTAGGTATTGCACTTTTGTAGGAAACAGCAGATTTTTTTTTTAATAAAGAAGAAAAATTTCTATGTGGGGGGGGGGGGGGGGGGCTCAGAATGAGGTACTTCATTATATCTGAGAATTTGGCTGGTCTTTGGAAACTAACCCTGTATAGGCTACCGATTTCGTTTGGTAATATAAAATGGCACTTTATAGCCGCGTCGCGCTTCGCTTCGACTTTTTTGCCTGTGATTTTAGGAACGTCTAATGTATTTTTCTGGTTAAAAATTCACCAAGTAATTAATCGTGACATAGTTCTCCGGGGACCACTGTTCAGTGTCGCAACTACTACGTTTATGAAATCTTGGTGATCTTGTTTTTTGTACATTTTTTCGCTGGCCGTTTGCCCTTCAGACATTCTTGAAAATCATTAATGCTTTTATATAAACAGTATTATTTATATTAGATCGACAAAAGGCTGTTACGTTACGACTACGAGGCCCTTCAAACTTAGGGAGAAGGTTATTCTTAGGACATTATTGTATTTGCTTTTCCTAAAAATTTCCGGTATCGAAGAATTATGACTCAATTCACGCTGATTTTCAATAAAACAACGTTTTAAAATTGTAATGAGCGTATTTTATAATTATCACTTGCTTTGGTGAAGGAAAAAATCGTGAGGAAACCAACGCCAAGTCAGAAGCATAAAAACTCTCGACATCAGGTTAGGCACTAACCACACAGTAAAGAAAGAAAAAGAACCAAAATCGTAATTGCGTAATTTGCTTTTAAAATTTGTCGAGGGATCCCGCAATTTGGCGGCTTTACGTTTATTATTGACGTAGCAACGACGAGGTGGAGGGTGGGTGACTGGGTGCCGAAGCAAAAGGGAAGAGGCGCGAGGAGGCAGCGGCCAAGACCTTCAACTAGCGGTGCTATTGACCTGCAAATGGATTTTGTAACGTCATGTGAACGTAATCGAGTGTTAACGAGTGCCTTCGTTTTTGGCGAGTACCTACCCACGCCGCTGCACAATAACCTGTCACTCTGCGCGTCACACCTCGGAACATTCTAGTCACTCGCCACTCGCTAATCGGGGTATCTGCGCGTATTGTTCTAAATTGCTTTATCCTGGTCAGCTGGCTGCTAACGCTAAGTGATTTCACATCCTGCGCCACAGAACTAATCTTGTCAATTGATTGTTATATAACAATCGCTAAAGAGAATAGAGGTCGACCAAGTGCGTCCATTTTAGTGCAAGTTGGCTGGGAACCGGGGACGAGAAGCTACTCCAGTGCAACCACTTTTTCTCTCAGCAGAGGTTGTGAGTGGCGAGTGGCGACAAACAGAATGTAAGCAGGACAACGGTGCAAATTTGGTGGCTTCGTTCCTTCCGGCAATGCGCACAAGGTCTGGGTTGATCGGGTCGACGTCCTGCGCCCCGCGGCCCGCGCCCCCACCCCCGCGCCCCGCCAGCTGTCTCCGCCCGGTTATATTTAGCCCGGATGGCGGAGTTCTCACTGAAACAGATTCTCCCCTCTGTTTGCATAACGCACCAAATTGTGTGACGGACTGTCTCCCTTATTGCAAGACAATGATGGGCGCCAAATCCGGGTCGCGCTGAACTTTATTTTTTTTTGCATGGTATTAGGAAAAATTAACTGGGATGTTACATCAGCGGGTATTATTCATCGGAGGTCAATAAAGCTTCGACACTACTAAATCAGGAAGCCTCGAGCGCCGTCCGGGCTTCGTGACTGTCATGAACTCATGACACAATGCATGCAACACATATGGTCGTGGACTTAAGCTGACTAAGATAGTAAATCAAATGGACGATCGATCCCAAAAAGGGCAATGTACCGTTAGCCGACTAATGCAGTAAGATGCAAACGGCTGCGCTTGCACAGTTAAGCACACAACGACATGACATATCGACGCGATTCTCACCGCTAGTACCGGCCAGCGCGTTATAGAAAGTAAATATGTCTCGACAGTAATGACTATGTTAATTTCGCCGCTCATGCTCGTTAGTCGGCCTAAACAATACTTGAAAAAACAGAACCGTAGTCAAACAGTCGCATGTCGAAACGGTGTCGTGTTCAACGTCTATGTTTATTGAGCAGATGAACAATAATGCTGGGATTTACTCCGAGATTAAATATGTCTTGCAATAGTACCTACATATATTGTTGCTTTTTATATCTATATAATAAATAACCTTCAAGTAGGGAATGCCGGTATTCCCAGTAGTACGTGTGCTGTCAAGGAGAATTTATGTATTCATAGCTCTATTAAAGGTCTGTTGACATCATTGCCTTTATTGTGTCCTCGTTGGCGAGATGCCGCTGGATATAATTATATCTCATGATTAGCTACGATATACATACATATACCTTCCTGATATCTAATAAGTGTTATTCTTATTATATTAAAAACGATTATTACATTAACCAGGAATTATGATAGTACCTACTTACTTTCTAAAATACACCTAAGATTGAAAACATCAACTTATTTGTACCAGCTTCAAATATCTCTACATTCGAAAGAAAATCGTAAAAGACAGTGAACAGTGATGCTCGTAATGACGGACACGACACTTTTGACAGTCTAAACAAAAAGAGTCAAAGTAGTTTAAATAACTTTTAAGGTTCAGCCAAATCGGTACGGACGATTTTTAAGTAGACGCGGTTCCGGCCACTGTCAGATACTGTACCTACCAAAGTTACTGTCAGAGTCTATTTTCCGCAGCCGATCCACAAACTATTGGCACCGCCTTGACCGAACCTTTACAAAATTACGCAAGCTGCCAAAAAAAATTGAACAGAAGTTGACAGTTTTTGAGAAACCGGTTATTATGTGACGCGTCACGCTCTAATTCACTTTCAAAGTCACGTGGCCTAGGGTTATATTCGCAATTACTTTTCAAAATTATTATGAGTAAGTATAAAAAAAAACAAAGTTAAGCTATTTTAATTCTAACAACCATTCTACAATAAAAATAAAAACCGTTAAGTTAATTAATTTCCTACTGTCAACTAGCCTATTGACAAATATAGCTAGGTACCTATCGAATGGATATTTTACCAAAACACGTCCGTGTGGTTATCGCTCAAAGCTAAATGGCCACCACACATCCCTTTGAGGGGATGCGTTGGAGTTCAGCAGTTCCCCGGTGCGTAGCGCACGTCTCGTTGCACTCTAATAGATTCGTATCCATTCCCGATTCTCATAGCACACACACGCTCGTGTCCTAATTGGACTTTCAAATACCATTAATGTGTGATTAACTGGACTTTCTCGTGTTTATTTGTGAATCCTAATTGCCAATACTACCGTTACTCGAGAACACGTGGCGGCGAAATCCTGAATGCGCGAGCGTCTGTGTTTATAACATTTTAATTCCACTTTGGGGTCAAGCTGCGCGATGTCACCGTATTTATAATTGCGCACCTGCTAGGTTTATTTTAATAATTCTTCGAATTGTTTTTAAAGGAATAAGATTACCGTGTCGGAAGATAATAGGTACACGGATACGAGGTACCTACCCTATATTTGATTGTACCTAGTAGTACTTTTCACACGCACACGTCTTTCACTGAACTTATTCAGGAAGAACATGGGCGAATGAGATTTAATAAAAAATCACAACTTACCCGCTCCTATTGTATGATTTACCGAAGCTGCATATTAATAACGGCGACGGAATCTGAAACAAAATTCAATCATTTTTTTTTAATTCCTGTGACGGCCAAGCGCGGATACGGACGAATGTTACGGATTGAATGTTCATCCAGCGAAAAAATGTTCATTCGTGCACAAAAGAATACAAAAAACATGGTTGTACATGTACAGACACAGAGCACATCAAGCTACTACAATCTGTCAATTTTTTTTAAATAGATTTTCAACTTCATGGCTAAAGCATTAGGTATAAGGTTGATTGGGAAAATATGACAGTTTCGAGTAGCTTGATGTGCTGGCCTCTGTACTCCGGAAAACTGCGCTGTATCCGCCTCATGTGACGGTTAGGTACAAAATAAATGTCAAAGCTTCGATTACAATGGCCGTTAACAAAAGCCAGACTGCGGTCAAAGCCTAGTCTAAAATGAATAAAAAATCGGTTTAAACGCTAGCCTCAAAGCGAAACCAGTGAATGGTATAAAAGTTAAAAGTCCACAGCGAACGACCAGTTTTAGATCTAGTACTCGTAACATGAAGGTAGATTGCGCCACTGAAGATTTTTAATTATAGTACCTACTTACTTATGCTTAGTTGAATTAAAATTATTTCACTTGAAATCTGTTATAATTTTAGTTAGTGATTGTAGCTCATTTTCAGGAACGCCAATAGGGTTGAGTAACAAATAATAAATCATCGAGAATTCATGATTAATTAAGGTAAGTACGTTAGTCGGAAGTAGGTAGACGGTAGTACTTTCACGATTCGCGAAATACACGAATGCTCATTTGTGTATTCTGAAACCAGCTTTAGCGGCTTTGAAACACGTTTGATTACCATTTAATCTTAATAGGTGGGGTGCGCCTGAATATCAGTCCCAGTACAATCCGCCCAGTTTGTAACAAAAGCAGGGCTATAATCTGCGTTTGACAACCTATGTTGTACGAGTATGTAGTTGTCTTAATTCGATTCATATGTACGAGACACAAAGTAACAATGCCAGTTGTGTATGCACTTCCGTGTGTTTTGGGACATCTGTTGTTGCGTTGTTGCTAACATATTTCTTTGTAAATGGCTCCTAGGAACAGTGTTATGTCAAAATCAACGAAATGACTCCTTATATTTAGATGATATTCAATTAAACAATAAAATTAATGTATCAACTCATTTATACCAGGATAGGTAGGTACTTATGATAATAAATTGTAGCTAACATATGAATTTAATTCATTGCGCATGTTTATCCTGAAGGTCAAACAATCGGTTTGCTAAACTATTATGCGATATGAATATCCGCTTGGAGATATATTTATTTAAATAAAAGATGAGGTAATTAGGGAGAAACACTCAGAAACATCTATCTGAAAAGTATCGTTTATAATCAGGTCCTGTTTAAGTCGGTTCACAATAGACCCGAGGTCGTTTTACTAAACGGAAATGCCAGACCTACACAACCTGCGCCCGCGAATATGTAGATATTGTACATAAATCTACCACCTACTAACACCGCCTAAAGTATTAGGTAACAGTATACGCAAGATTTGAAGACAATAAAACTATTTACAATATGTGAATAAATCTATCAACCTTCACAAATGTCATGAGGTCTACGCTCTTCCATCGTGTACCATTAACTCCGCACAAGTACACATGGCTACACGCATCAAGCTATACATTTCCAGTATAAGCATTGTACGGAAATCCTATACAATGCGAGATCAGCATAAACTGGAAATATATAGCTTGATGTGAAGCCATGTGTACAACTGACTCTCCAATTTATTTTCGTAAAAGTGTACAATATAATTTAAAAACATTTAAATCCACTGTTATCCTACCAATAAAATTTGTCTCACGTACAGATTTTACAAACCTATCTAGGGTGATTAGGGATCCGTCGGTCATACTCATATCGCAAATTGCAAAACGAAACTAATTCGTCCTCTCTAATTCGAAGCCTCGATTCGATATGGATAATCGAAATGTCAAAATACTTAGTATGAGTTAACTTGTTAAGCCGACTTGTAAATTAACCATAACTTAAGTTTTCACTGCCTTCGTTTCGATCAGATAAGATTTTACTTTTTAATTAAATAAAGACAAGCAACGTTATCTCATGTGTATGCACAGCATGTTAAGTTACCAATTTTATAGAAAGCATTAAAAATAAATTGTTAAGAGTTTCCAAATATGAGTGAGTGCGCCCACAGTGTTACTAAATTGTGTTACGTTAACGATATTCATGCGCGTGGGTTGTTAGTGAGATGTCAGACAATAGAGCTGTGTGTCACGGACACTGAGGACATTTCCACGGAACCCACGAGTACACGAGACACAACACTAACTAGTTTCGTAAGAAAAGTATGGCACTTGACCCACTCCTTCGTCCAGAGTAAAAAGTTCAGAAACGTGAGCATTTTGTCAATGGCTCTTAAATATTTATTTCTACATTTTAAATATTCCGTGCGACGATTGGATTCCAGGACTGACACATTAAAATACAACAGATTTTTGGATTCGACGTAAAAATGTAGGTCCGAGGAATACATGATGGGTGACCGACAATAACGTTCTATGTCGTAGTAATGTGGTGGCTTTGGACCTGGGAGTCCATCTACCTTTTCAATAGTTTCCGATCACTTCTGCTAATCGAAATCAAAGCCAGCCAATCGTGAGTGCTATTACGAGCTCAAGTAAATGATTCTGCACCAGACTGCCCGGACCCCGGGATCCCGGGGGGCATAGTTGCCTGCTCGCTGTTTTGACTATCCCGAAACTACATCACTGATAATATAATTGACGCATAGATGACGCGTGCGCCCGGAATTCGCGTTGAATTTTTGTGTTTTTATTTTAAACAATCTAAAATGTCGGCCTATTGGAGTTAGTAATTAGCTAAGTCGTATGGAATGGTTTGGTACAGGTAGAGTACGCGTACGCTTCATAAAAGTTTAGTTTTTTAAAGTTGTATCATTTTCCTTGGTTGGCCCTTTCTTAGGTCAAAGAATTATCATTCTACGTGGCAATGCTGCCAGTCTTCTGGGCACGTTTCCGGATGACAGCGATGGGGGGAAGTACTTTGACGCCTAAGCGTCCTATTCTCGTCGTTGTATAAATGTAGGTACTTTAGTCTTCTTTTAGCATTATTTTAGTTCTATTTGTAGTCTGTTTAAAATGTACATAGTTGATATATTTCCTTGTCAATAAACACAATGAGGTATTCTATATTTTCCTCGACAAAGTTTTAACAGGAATTAGGACAGCGTGTCTACGTAGAGTGTTCGATAGATGATAGGCACCGAGCTATCGGGTATCGACACTTTAATCAGTCCACGTCCACGAAGGAGTCTTGCATCACAGTTCTAAGAAACAGATAGTTTAGGTACTGTGTTTTATTAACTTCGTAATCGGGAAATGCGTAGGATATCTACATATTTCCGCCCACACTTTACGAAACAGTGCTGTCCGTTTTTGAAATAACGGTTTCAAAGATAAATTAAACTTGAATAAATATTCATAGCGCTCTGATTACTTGTTTGCTGTTAGTAATGAGTTCGTGGTAGTGATAAGGATATTATCTTAAGGGTTAGTATCGCAGACACGACTTGAATACATAGACATAATATGCGGGGTTTTTCCTTTTTTTAAAATTTTGTTTAAGTCTGGCGTAATATTGCTGTATTGAATAATAACAATCTTGAAAAAAATGACACAACCTTGCTGGTCGTTTACAGATGCTTAACTAAAATTAACTCACTACCAAATCTAAACTAACAAGACATTGAAATAAACCATGCAAATTCTAAACTAGGTCAAGTTAACCAAAGACGAGGATGTAAGCCAAGCAAAGGGAAACATCTGTCAAGTAACTCCACAAAATTGTTATGTTTAAACAAATTTACAAAATACACCGTTGGATGACCCAGTTCTAATAAAAATCTCAACAGGCTGCTCCACGTAATCGTCGATAAGCTTAGTAGTTTGCGATAAACGCTTGCGTAATACCGTTTATACATAATTGTATGATATACATTATGTGCGGAACGCAAATATAAAGGCGGTAAAGTAACGCGCGATAAAAATTCTGATCACACCTCTATTTGCATTATGCTAGTTGGCACGGCTTAGATACCGCAACTGATAAGCCTTAATTTAGGATTCAGTATTTCATAGGAACACTGGGTGGAACCCTTAAAATACATAGGTATACAAAAATCACCATTGGTTCGTTCAAAATAAGGTGTACAGAAGCGTAAAGGCGCTTGTTCTCCCAGTCATTGCGATGTTTTTTCGCCTTACCTTCACCTTCTTTACCTTCTTGTTACGGAGATATTAGGGGTCTATCTAACTTTTTTAGTGTTATAAAATTATAAATTTACTTTAAATACCTCCATAAGCCCCGTACTATGCATCACGCCCAATGCATCCATCAGCACAACGTTTTGAGTGTGTTTCATTGAGTCCGTAAAACGTGATTCCCTCCCCAAGTCGTTTCCCGTAGAGTGACTTCGTTCGATGTACAGAAAGCTAGGTAGACGGCTTCGTGATGGGTACATTTACACCTTATATTTCACAACAAATAATATCAAGTTAACTTTTTGCAAGTTCTATAGTCTGATTTCAGTCGAGTTAACCGTAAAGGTTAAATAAAATACAACCCAACTAGTCGCTTACCTTCGCGGCCATTTCAAGTAATAGTTTTATTGTGTTCACTGATTTAAGCACTAGGTTGAACTAACAATTGTCATTTTGACATACATAGGTATAACGTAAGTAAGCACTAAGGGCTGTCCAGCCACTACCACTCAACTAATTGCTACTACAAAGAGTTTAAACACCGCACCAAAAGCTCTGATTTGGTTTTTTCTAAGGTAAGGTAAGTGCGTTTTATTGATTTAGGAAGATGTTGGAAGTAGTTAACAGAAAAATTGTCTTATTAGCAATAATTTTATAGTTTTCTCCACAGACTCGATGATTTTACTACCTGACTAGCTGTTTTCCGCAGATTCGCTCGCGGTTTTGTCGGAAATTATCCCACGGGCACGTTGTAAATATAGTCTATGGCACTCGGGGATAATGTAGCTTCCAATTACTGAAAGAATTTTCAAAATCGGTTCAGTAGATCCAGAGATTACCCCCTACAACCTCACAAACTCACAAACTTTACCTCTTTCTAGTATTAGTATAGAAGTACTCGTAATTCATTTTAATTTTGTTTTCGTGCAGGATGATCGTACACACGGCTACACATCAAGCTATACATTTCCAGTTTATGCTGATCTCGCATTGTATAGGATTTCCCTACAATGCGAGGTCAGCCTAAACATGTACAAGTACATTTGTAAAATATATTCTCGTCAGGCTAAAGACGAGCAAGTCTATGCAGCCTTCATTTCTGTAACACAGTTTGACATCTCGCTTTTTAGTATCGTATCAGACTTTATGTAGCATTGTTGAAACTGTCTGTGGCCTACTTGCTCATAATAAAAGTTTATAAAATTGATACGACTGCAACCTTCGACAGAACACGATTGCGCTTCATGCCGACCAAGAACCTAGCTTACTTGGTAACGACTAATAACAGTGATTGTATTGTTCAAAGAAATATTACAGCATTTACTCTATTTATGTTGATAGCATTGAATATAAATATCGGTGACGTGATCACTGTTTTCACACGCCTTGTTCTGAGCAATGCGCGTGTTTTGGATCTTACCTGTTTCATCTCGATGTTTTGAAATGGAATGACCAGCATCACGTAGCCAATTTATTTGTCATCATGCCTAACTGGACTGCGACTGTCCGTGTACAACACTACGATTACCGAAAATGCCGTCTGTCTGTGTGAGTCAATAGCAGTTTAAAAAGGACATTCAAATGGTTGAAAAGAGAAATAAAACAGATATTGCCTGTTTGTTTTATTGGCTTGCGGTGAGGGTCGGTTCATTCTTCCAGTTCAATTGTATCCTTTATAAAAGGCTTGAGGAATAATCCTTGTTGTATGGAGATCGTCTAACGCGTAGGTTTAACTTCGGAGAAAAGTGAATGAATGACGCAGAAACTCAAAAACTATGTGTTGATATAATCGATCGTTGCAGCTATTAAAATACGGCACATCATTAAAAAAAAATTGGGGATCCGTGTTTGCTGTTTGGATGTCGGACCCATAGTCTGCCGAGTTCCGCTACCTAATTAAATTTGACCTTGTGCAAACTTCGTTTAGATTATTTTTAGGTTTCGGCTTTGATCATTTTCGATTATACACACAAGTAGGTACTTGTGTTCATTCGGGGATAAATGTACCGCAACTGGCAACGGACGCGGGCGCAGACCATTGGATGTCGAAATGCGGCGTAGAGCACGGAGCGCGACGCGTGACGGCCGGTGTCCTCAACGAAACTTCGCTTAAATTAGCAAATTGCTAAAAAAATAAGGGATCGTCACTACGTTGCAATTGGGAGTTTCATGGGGGTTTCTTATAAAGAGTACTGAATGGCTCGAGTTGATACGGTGACGATCCCTGTCCGAGTTGGTATCGTGCTGTGACCTTCATGCAACCGGCAGTCTTCAGATGAGAGACTGCAAGTTGCATGATAATTTCTAAGAGCCTTTATTTTTCCATTGCTTATTTTAGCTACAAGTCCGCCAACTGCGTTGGGCAATGAGTATGTTGAATGCGCGCTCGACTCAAAACCATTCTTAAAGTTTCCCGAGGACAAATTACCGAGACGGGGCGCCGCGCCGGCGCGCTGCGGCCGGCGCGGCGGCGTGCAGATGAACCCAGTACATAATTAAAGTTGTTACACGATTATTTCGTGTGTGTCGTCCTTGTAACGAATACTAGCTCGATGAATCAATTGAGAGCGAGCGCTTACGATTATCACCTTAGAGTAAAAACTGATGTCGCTACTATACTGAGCTCAGGCGCCAGCGCCGGGCGCATCGTTTGTATTGCAAGAAGGCGTTTTACAAAGTACTATTAGTATGAATTGAAGTTATGCGACGGGCAGTATCTTATTGCAGTGATTTAAATTGCAATGACTACATAGTTGTTGTTAAATAAGGATTCGATGTAAACGTGTGAGTATTTGTTTCCGCCTTCCCGACAGGTTCGGACACACCATGACATAAGTATGTGATGATGTTCTTATAGTCCGGTGCGGACAGTCTGGGCACGTTTCGAGTGATTGTTGGGCGCCGAAACCACCGCCGCCGGAAGGATGTCCCAGGAGTGTGCGCGTGCGCTGCATGCGGGGATGCTTTATTAATAACAGTTCGATACGTCGCGCACTAACTCATAAACCACGAATTTATATTCTTCCGATGTCAAGTAACAGGATTGTGTGACATCAGGCTCATAATCTAGGTATAGCACCTGTTGAGTTTCATGTAGATTCATATTAAACCGGCTCAGCCAAAGTACTATTTACTAAATAACACGAGGGCAATGAGACAGAGAAAATAAAAGATGACAATTATTGCAGTCGACATGACAGCTGGCTAACTTGAAAAGAAGCGTACTTCTGTAAGATCTATAAAATGAATTTTATGGAATCTGCCACAGTTTTCGTTGTGAGTGAAACATCAATAGGTAGTATTTTATTTATAAAACATTTTTGGCTTAGAACTGTGAGAAAACATAATATGTAATTATGGCAATATTATTGTTTTTATGTAGGTAGGTACCTACCTACTGTGATTTAATTGGGAGCTTCGTTCAGATCACTTCGTCCTTAAAGATTGATTTTTCATGTTTCATGTTTTCAGAATGTTTTACTGCCTGACCTTGTGATTAGTCTCATAATCACAACCACTTCAGACATTAGATACTTGGATGGGTTATTGTTGATTTCTTACAAAAGAAGAAGATAATAATATTACTGTCAGCGATATACCCACTTGATGCAATTTAAATCTTCATAGACTCCGAACAAAATAAAGTTTGTATTTTACAAAGGTTTCAGTGGTATGTCCTGCGCAAAGGTATTCCGAGCGTTATACCTATTATTAACTTTTATTGTACGTTCATACACGATTCCACTTGGCTGGGCTGGGTTCAGTGACTATATCTAGACTAATAGCCTTCGTGCTAGGTTCTCATGATAAAGCTAAATGGGTCTGTCCAATTTAACTCGGCTTAAACTATTAGATTTGGCCATAGATATCGAACCCGATGTGGTAATACATTCGGAAGAACGGTTCAAAAGGCAAGATTTTTTCATTAGTAAGCTAAATCTACTGATTTAACAATTGCAATTTATAGTAGCATTATTACCTCAGTTCAGTTTTAAGGTACCAATAATATAGGTAGGTTGTTGCTGTGTGCACACTGCTGCATTCACAAGTACTAACATATTCAAAATAATGCCTTGCCTTCTCAGAGAGTATTCCGAACGTTATTGTTATGATAATACCGACGTTTTCATCTGAGTTGCCATAAAGCTCGACCGGTAAAGGGAATGGAGGCCGTGCCAATCGAGAGAGGAGATTCGTTCAATATTTGGACGATGGACGGATCATGTGCGGTATGCAACGCTCTATCGTCATGGCGCTCGTAGTGTCATAGATAAATTATTTTATTAGATGCGAGTTGCGACCACACGCAGTGTGACAGTTCGGCGAACCCATCCTACTCGTCGAGCGACGCGTGAGTGCTTCATGGGCACGAATATCTAGCAAATAGGTACTATCGCATAAAGAGTACCATAATCGCATAAAGAGTAACATATCGTTTGAAAACTCATAACAAAAAATTGTTTCGTGACAAGAATTTGTGTGGTATACGACAACTAAAAAGGGTAAAATACAAAACATTTTGCGAAAACAAAATCGACTTCCAAAAAGACACTAAAAAACTATAAAATAACTTTACTTTCGGAAATCGGTGGCTTTGTTTGTGTCATAGACTTTTTGCCACCGACTTACGAAAGAAAAGTTATTTTAAACCGACTTTCTCCAAAAAGGAGGAGGTTCTCGATTCGGTTGTATTTTTTTTTTTTAATATTTGTTACCTCATAACTCCGTAATTTGCAAACCGATTCAAAAAAATATTTTAATCTGAATGGATATGCTTCCTGATTGGTCCCGTAGAAATTTCATCAAAATCGGTTTAGGAATTTGGTTGTTTTCCTCACGTTAATTGTCACATCACGCGACGTCGCGTGATACTTGCTAGTTAAATTTGACACACTTCCCGATTTCTGATTAAGCTAAAATTTTGCACGCATGTGTATATCGCGAGACAATGCAATATTATGATGACATGGAGCTGATCTGATGATGGAGCTGGAAGGTGGCCATAGGAACTCTGTCATAAAACGACGCAACGCCGTCGAGTTTGGACTCGTTTGATTCGACTTGAAAATTACTTTAGTCCTAAATGATAACCAGGGCCTGATGATGAAGCTGGAAGGTGGCCATAGGAAGTCCGTTATAAAACGACATAACCCCATCGAGTTTGGGTTCGTATAATTCATCTTGTCGAGTACTTCGTCTCTAAATGGTACCCAGGGTCTGGTGATGGAGCTGGAAGGTGGTCACAGGTAGTCCGTAATAATATGACACAATCCCATCGAGTTTGAGCTCATATGATTCGTCTTGACGAGTACTTTGGACTTAAATGGTATCAAGTGTCTGGTGATGGAGCTGGATGGTGGCCATAAGAACTCCATTATAAAACGACAACACTTCATCGAGTTTGGGCTCGTATAATTCGTCTTGAAGAGTATTTTAACTAACTTCTAGTTACAATTTAAAAATTAAATCATGACAAGAATTTGTGTGGTATATACTACAACTAAAAAGGTTAAAATAAAAAATAAACTTTCTGCGAAAACAAAACACGATAACTGACAAATGCTTGCACTGACTGGACAGGTCCACTCGAATCTGTGTGGTTCTTTCTTCAAGAGACCATCTCAGACACTAATCTGCATAGTCCTCATGTGAGTTAACCAAGATTATGTCTGGACTTTAAAAGAGACTATGACCTCTGAGTTTGTTTCGGCTGTTTCTTCTCAGAGTAGTCAGGTACGAAACACCGGCCCCATCTAGTATAAAAAAGAGACGTGTAAAAGTGTTTTTAAAAACCTATTTGCAAAATAAACATTATTTATCATTTAATTGAGAACCTCCTCCTTATAAAAGAAAGTCGGTTAAAAAGTTGGACTTTGCTAATAAATTCCGGGATTCTCACTACTTTATCTTTCTCTATTCAGTACCTACTTTTTTAGGTAGGAATATTGACTTTTTAAACAAATACATTTGAGCTTGAATGTCCGGACAAGTGTTATGGCCGGATGATGTCTGAAGGAAATAAATAGGTACCTACTAGCTTTTAAGGTTATAAAATACGTCCATTAACCGTCAACTATTCAATGCATCCATCAGCACAATGTTTTGAGTGTGTTACATTGAGTTTTACCGTAAAACGTGACTTTTCACTCCCAAAAAAAAGTTATTTTCCAGTAATATTTTTTGCGTAGGGTTACTTAGTTTGATGTAGGTACTCGTTCAGAATACTTGGTCGACGGCTTCGTGAAGGGTCATTAGAAACATAATGATGGACATACAAGATGTAAACAGACTTGTGAAAAAGTTTGAACTTTTACCTCCAATATCTCAGTAACTAGTAGGTTCCCATGTTGGTCCAGAACAAAAAAAAAATCGCAATAACGGGGAGTCTTTCGGCTTCGTTATGGATCTAATTACACCTTTTATACGGACGGTAGTAGGTACTCCTAGTCCTAAAAGCACTAGAATCGTGTCAACATCGACATAACATAAATATGAATAATTGTAACAGGACTTCTTAGTTCATAAAGCAATATCAGACTACTAATTCGCAACAATAGAGAATTATTACATTAGTAGACGTTTACTAGGTGTATTAGTTTACCCAGGCATCTAATTGGAACTTAATGAGTAGGTGCTTAGGAAATTGGTATCGATCTCACTTGGTTTTGCTTGCTACGGGAATATGTGATGAACTGATGACAAACCACAAATGATTTATCAAAGTTTTACGAAAGCATGGTTATAATTACTATGTAAGAGCCGTAGTTAACAGACATATGTATTGCAGGAACAACAGGGCCGGATTAACTATGTCGGGCCCCTAGGCAATGCAATTCTCGGGTCCCTTTTTGAAGATCGTTACCTCTTTTCACGTTGATGATGTGAGTAACTTCCAGAGGTCTGATCGATTCTAAATTTGGTATCCTGTCATGTACTGTTACTTCAATGTATGCAGTGATATGATGTGGCAACAACATGGTTATCTCAACCTGATGCTGCAATTGCTGCATCATAAGCAACGCTTATCTGAACCTGACTTTTTTTATACGCGCGGCGGGTTTCGAGTAACCGACACTTGAAGTGTAGCTTGGTCTATACACTTAAGTAAACAGTAACTTAAGTGTATAGACCAAGCTACACTTCACATTTTCACAAGATGTTTTGTAACTTTAAATGACTGCCTTATTATTCACTCCAAGAAACATTTTAAATTTCTTTTTTGCGCGCGCTGGGCCCTTAGCTGATGTGGGGCCCCTAGGCAGTTGCCTACTCTGCCTAATGGATAATCCGGCCCGGGGAACAAATAAACACAGACACTGGGAATAAAGAAATTTTACTTAGTAAGTTAATGGTGTTTGGGAATTGACAACAAGGACAAAACACCCTAATTGTAAGCTAAGTGGCAGTGTTCGTCAAGCTCCAAAACAACCATGCAACACTATACAGATATGACACTGTAAGGCTCATCATTCTCTTGCTCTCATCCCAGTTTATTTGTTGTTGACGCAGCATGTCTTGCCACACTTTTCTATTAGACGTCAATACTTGAGTCAGCCTTTCTAGCCATATTATCTTTCACTGCTTCCATCCAGATTTTTTGGTCTTCCCGTACTCTTAAAGCTCATACATATTCATCCCAAAACTTTCCTCACGAAATCCAAAACCTCCTCATACCACCGCTTCAAAATAGGTACAATGGCAATCGATTACATGAATTTAGTTAATAATGCCATTATTACCAGTAACTGAATTCATGAAACATTTCGTTTAGTAACGGTTTACCTTCACATTACACCGCGCCTGTAATCCCTGAAGGGTTAGGCAGAGGGGTACCTAATACGTATAAGTTTTTAAACTGTCAAAAAAAAACCGTGAACTCAAAACAAACAATAAACATGGTAAATATCCAGTTTCTAGACCTAATAGGTATGTTTTACACCCACATTTCGCCAGTTATGTTTAAGTCTGCTGTAATAGGGGGCGAGCCTATTGCCATCAACCGGACACAAATCCAACATCCGTGGCTGCTACTGAGAAATTAATGAAATAACCCAATAACAATTTGCCCGACACGGGAATCGAACCTAGGACCTCGTGCTCAGCAGTAGCGATTGCGATCACTAGTCCAACGAGTACAATATAAAGGTGAACATGTGAACAGACCCTTCATGAAGCCGTAAACCATGCATTATGTGACTCAATTTGAGTAACCTTACGCAAAAATTATTGCTGGGAAACGACTTTTTTTTTGGGGTGAAACATCACGTTTTACGGTAGGACTTAATGTAACGCACTCAAAACATTGCTGGTGGATGGATTAAATAGTACGGAGGTCGTGGAGGTGTTTAAAATAAAAATCTTACATTAAAAACATGTATTAAAAACCAAAACATATTAATTTGGCCATTGTATCCGTATAGTTCTACCGTGCAGTTCTACTAGTAGGAGTAAACGGAGAAAAAAATCCATTTAGTACTACTATCTGCTGTACGAATTTAAATTGAACTAAACGGACAAAAAAGTTATTTTAGTACTACTAATTTCAGACAAAATTCAGCACCTAGTACCTAGGAGGTAGATACTCGCCACCTTCGTAAGTTCCAAGACAGCATTCATAATAATATGTATAATCTAAGTTATTTAAGATTTTACTGACATTGGTGAAGGAACAACCGGACATATATAATTATCTTTACATAGTATAAAATACTCCCGCTGTTTGTTCGCTTAGATCTTTTAAACTACGCAACGGATTTTGATGTAGTTTTCAGCAATAGATAGAGTGATTCAAGAGATAGGTTTATATGTTAAACATTGCACCCATGCGAAGCCGGGGTGGGTCGCTAGTAATGAATATAAGCCAGACATTGCAACTGTGGTGATGGATGTGTGGCCTGCGCTTAATGCTTGTAGTTTCTCTATATGAGAAGAGGTACTAGGCCAGCATAGTCACACGCTGGTATTTGATGCATAAGTTCATCTGTTACGGAAACCGTTAAACCCACCAACCAAACTTATTTATGTTTGTTTTATCACTTTATCACTCTAAGTTACGCTGGTGCTGACTGGTAGAAAATGTCCAAGGTCAGAGGAGGAGAAGGTAGGAGGGTTTTCTGCTCATAAACATCCACCCGCAATAACTTCAGTTTATCCGTGATCATGGTGCTTGCAACAGCGCCGAAATATCGGGAACTCAAAACTAACAGTCAACATGGTAAATATCCCGTATCTAGTGTTAATGATAATGTTAGTGAAAATTTTCTGCGAAAACAAATCCGAATTCCGAAAAAAACACTAAAAATGTCTAAAATAACTTGACTTTCGGAAGTCGGTGTCTTTGTTTGTATCTTTTTTGCCACCGACTTCCGAAAGTCAAGTTATTTTAAAATTTTTTAGTTATTTTTCGGAAGTCTGTTTTGTTTTCGCAGAAAGTTTTTTTATTTTACCCTTTTTAGTTGTAGTATACCACACAAATTCTTGCCATGAATAAATTTTACATTGTAACTAACAAGAAGAACTTAGAAATTAGATAAAGTACTCGTCAAGACGAGTCCTAGGTACCAGCCCAAACTCGATGATGTTTTGTCGTTTTATAACGGAGTTCCTATGGCCACCCTCCAGCTCCATCATCAGACACTAGATACCATTTAGGACCAAAGTACTCGTCAAGACGAATCATATGAGCCGAAACTCGATGCGATTGTGATATTTTATTACGGACTACCTGTGACCACCTTCCAGTTCCATCACCAGATCCTGGGTACCATCTAGAGACAAAGTACTCGACAAGATGAATTATACAAACCCAAACTCGATGGGGTTCTCGTTTTATGACGGAGTTCCTATGGCCACCTTCCAGCTCCATCATCAGACCCTGGTTATCATTTAGGACTAAAGTACTTGTTAAGACGAATCAAAGGAGTCCAAACTCGACGGCGTTGCGTCATTTTATTACAGAGTTCCTATGGCCACCTTCCAGCTCCATCATCAGATCAGCGCCATGTCATTATAATATTGCATTGTCTCGCGATATACACATGCTTGCAAAATTTCAGCTCAATCAGAAATCGGGAAGTGTGTCAAATTTAACTAGCAAGTATCACGCGACGTTGCGTGATGTGACAATTAACGTGAGGAAAACAACCAAATTCCTAAATCGATTTTGATGAAATTTCTATGGGACCAATCGGGAAGCATATCCTTTCAGATGAAAAAAGATTTTTTCAGATCGGTTTACAAATGACGGAGTTATGAGGTAACAAACATAAAAAAAAAGAAAAAAAAAATACATAAGAAATGAGAACCTCGTCCTTTTTGAAGAAAGTCGGTCAACAATGACAGATTAAAAACTTATAATGTCCAAGGTATTCTATCAATCTAAGCTGGTTTAGTTTATTGAAAATTTAATCTAAAAATCTAATCAGCCACAGTTTTTCATTGTGATGATGAGCTTCTCAGAATGCTCTCCGACCAAGGACTACACATAATCTAAGCATCACATACATAGCGTTCACATAGGAGAGACGACACAATGTAAGATCATGATAAAGCATGTTTGCAAACTGTGCACCATCTTGGTTCCACGTATACATAAGCGGATAACATAAGACGCCAATAAACCGGCCTTGCATGACCGATATCTAAAGTTAATGTCTCAAACAATGTCTGCTTGCTAAATTGCTCTGAATCTATTCTATACTAATATTATAAAGAGGTAAAGTTAAAAGTAGGGAGTAATCTCTGGATCTACTGAACCGATTTTGAAAATTCTTTCAATAATAGGAAGCTACATTATCCCCGAGTGCCATAGGCTATATTGACAACGTGCCCGTGGGATAATTTCAGACCAAAACGCGAGCGAAGCCGCAGGCAACCACTAGTAAATGAATAAAGGTAGACGTTTGATTATAATGTGATCACTAATGTGTAAACTTGGTAGTAAAAGGGCAGGTGCAACATTGATTACATTTTGTTAAAAGGATGTTACCTTATTTGTATTATTATTAGGTAGATAATCTACCTATATAATTCTGTTAATAGTGAACGACATTAACTCAAGTAAACCTGCCAAACAGCATACAGTTTAGTTGCAATCCAGAGCTGCCTCTGGTTGGATTTATTAAGGTTTTACCGAACCATCGCTACTCATGCTTGTTAACACTGTAAACCATCTAATCTTAGTAGAGAGCACTAGAGAAGGCTTTTATGTTTCTAGACCAGTGTACAGCAAGTCACAGTGACGGGGTAGTTTTGTTGATAAAACTTTCGAATTCCGTAACCTTGACTATACTTTTTATCGAAATCTACTTCGCTTGGCAAAAAACAACTTCAATAAAGAATATTAATAACGTTTCATTAACCTTTTTTCAACTATCTTTTGTCAGCAAACCAATTTTGATTTCGTTCATTTAAAATGAGAAAAAAAACCGCACAATGCAATGGAATAAAAATCAAAAGTGCTGCGTAGTCTGTGTATCCTTTTTAAAGCAACACTTAAATAATACGACGAACAGAGAAGAAGGTATGGTAAGTATGCAGATAGCGGGACGTTCGTATTTTAGATACTTACTGACATTTTCTAAAAGACTGACTTCGAGTATTGCTAAACTGGATAGAGTCGTACCTATTTGCTCCCGCGACTACGCGACGACGACGCGACGCCAGCGGTCGTGGCTGTGGGATAGTAAGCCGAGAGCGCCCGAGACGGTCTTGCCGGAATAAATGGCTCTTGTTCTTGTCGTTTAACTTTCTGTTAAGTCAGGGTCTATTGGCGCCTCAGTCACACTCCTGTGAGAAGCAAGTCCTCCCACGCCACGCGCTCGGTGCCCGACTGCCCACGTGCGCCCGCACCGCTGCGCTGCACTTATACTTTATCATCAACGAACGCTCTAATCATGTTTTCTGAGAAAAAGTTTTGTAGGTGTATAACAATGTATGCCCAAAATTTACATAAACACAGATATTTACGAACCAATGACTTTTCGAACTATCGATTTAATAAATATCCTGCTGGTTGCTATTGCATACCGGGAGCAATTAAAACTATAAAGATGATAACTAGCATTTAGTGGGCACGTAAAATAAGGTACATATTACTGATACCCATCATCATACTACCGGTATTAGCATTTAGTTGGCACGTAAAATAAGGTACATATTACTAATACCCATCATCATACTACCGGTATTAGCATTTAG
This sequence comes from Eugnorisma glareosa, assembly GCA_947578425.1. Taxonomy (NCBI): domain Eukaryota; kingdom Metazoa; phylum Arthropoda; class Insecta; order Lepidoptera; family Noctuidae; genus Eugnorisma; species Eugnorisma glareosa. The sequence continues at coordinate 32,076,702 of OX387957.1, forward strand.
TTGGCACGTAAAATAAGGTACATATTACTGATACCCATCATCATACTACCGGTATTTTATGTGATTGGGTGTAAAAAGCCAGCTGTTTTTTTCAATAAGCAATTTTCTCGTTTAAATCAAGTCAACTTCTGCTTTAAATCAGAGTTATATTATTAAGTCAGCTTCATTTTGTTATGGTTTATAATAAGTAATCAATGCTTGAAAAAAAATATTGCCAGACACTTTGTATTTTTGAGTGCAGCGAGAGGAAGGAGGAAGGAGAGAAAACGAATACAATTGAGTAAGAGTGAGAGAAAGGGTTGAAGAACAATTTCTAATATTTACCTAAACCATTGTTCTATTGATAAGCGCCATTTTCTTATGCCAGCTACGCAATACACAAACAATGCAAACAAAACGTTGTTGTTGTTTATTTTTAATTGATAAATAACCGTTTTACAATAAACAATGGCGGCTATTACGAAAAATGTTTATCCAGTAGCTAATGCAATTCAAACACAAACAGCAGTGTTTTTCTTCGTTCATTTCTTAGTTACGTTTATTATGTATTTGTTAATTAATTGCAATAGGAGCTATACCTAACTAATTGTTGCTTTTTTCATTTGACTCGGTTTTTCGGATAGGGTAATTTGATAACATTACTTTTAATCACGCCGGTAATTCCCGAAGGGTTAGGTTACGGTACACCCGTAAGAGGTGTTTAAGTCACGTGTAATAGGGGACTGAGTCTATTGCCATCAAACGGGCACAAATCCAGACTCCGTGGCTGTTACTGACGAAGAGCATTATACACATATGGACATTTCCTATGAGCATAATCTGGTATATGCATACATTTTAGAGCCCTTTGGTTTTTTTTTTATGAACTGAAACGAATAAAGACACAAATATTTAAAAAAATACTTTGCTTTGTTGCTATTCTGCTTTATGAGAACAAAAGAAAAGCATTGACCACAATTATTAATATTAAATAAACATGTATTGCAACAATGTTTATAATTACAGATTTTGCTGTTCAATTATGTATTAATTTACCTACTTTTAATTTGAAATAAATTATAGTGGTATTTATGGTGCTAACCGCAATAATTATTTTCGGATCTTGTTTGCAAACGTAGGTATCACGCTGGTGCCAGTTTTCAGCTTAACCTCCTAATCTTTCAGCGTTTAACGTAGCCTGCAATAAATATATATGAGCTGCTTATTTATAACTAGCGACCCGCCCCGGCTTCGCGCAGTTGCAATGTTATACATATAAACCATCCTCTTGAATCACTCTATCTACTTAAAAAAACCGCATCAAAATCCGTTGCGTAGTTTTAAAGATCTAAGCATACACAGGGACAGACAGCGGGAAGCGAATATGTGTTACACTATTTGTAGTGATGAATATTATTTGTTAGATAATGTGTATTAGGTTTAATTAATAGATCTCATTACTGATAATGAAAATACATTCACGAACAGTAATATAGGTAGGTACAACAAACACTAAGCAACTTTTAAAAGAAAAGAAACAAAGACTATTTTCTTTGACTCGCACAGGACAAAACATAAAACAAAAAATAAAAAGAATACAACCAAAACATTTAAAATAATACATACATTCTAATAAATTAGACATGTACGAAAAGTAGTGAAAAAGTTATTTTCGCCAACAGGTATTCTATAACAGGCCCGCCACACTATTCCCCATTGATAACTCCTGAAATGCTGAATCAACAGTGGCGGCCACCAGAAAGCGAGACAATGAATCGAGTCCGGGAGAAATAATTTAACTGTCTTAGATCCCGCAGTGATATTAATCGGAAAAAAACCTCGCACACAACTATATCGGAAGTATAAAAACTGACTTCCGCAAGTTATTTTAGACTTGTTTAGTGTTTTTTTTATAGTTAGTGTACATACAATGATAGTGCTCGAGTTTGTACCTACTTCCGAATTAGTTACAAAGTGTTGCAAAATGAACGCTCACTCTGCAAGCAAGTATCTATACGCGACCCCTTTCATTTACAACCAGTACTCTACAACCAGTTTCACCGTCTACATAAAATATTACAACCGACTCAATCAAAATTAAATCGATATGATAGACTAATCTGTTCATTTCAGTTCCGGTATCGAGTGAGATGAAATTCGTAAATGAGATATCAATTAATCAAATCGTTTACGTTTTTTTATTTTGTTTACCCTCGTTACGGATTGTAGATTGTTTAGTAGATGTAATATTATTTAGTTACATACGCAGTATCAAAAAGGGTATGAATGTTATTGGGGATATGTTTCGGACAATAACATCTTAAACCTAAAAAGGTGTGACTAAAAAACTGGTCAAGTGCGAGTCGGACTCGTGCATGTAGAATTCCGTACCATCGAAGTAGGGCAGTTTTTAATTAATTTTTATTATTTGTGTTGTTGTTACAACGATAACAAAAATTAACATTCTGAAAATATCAACTGTCTACCTATTATGGATCATGAGATACAACCCCGGACGGACAGCGGAGGCTTAGCTTCGGGTACGGAACTCTAAATAAGTTTCAACTTTTGTTACTTTTCTTACTGCTATCACAGCACAGCATATAAAACATATTGGTGTGAAAATATGCGATACATATCAAATGAAAAATAAAAGAGTATATCAGAACCAAGTAGCTTTTCACCGCCCAAACAAAATGTATGAAGAAAAATATTATCCCTGCTACCAACGTATAATATTTTCATTAAGAGTTTTTCCTTGGTTAGGCTTCTAACTGAAGTGAACTGTAAATAAACCTCCTTCTACTAAGCCTTAAATTCCCGGAAATAACAATTATCAATATTTACGTATCGACAAAGAGAAACTATTTCATCCGGTAGTTTCTTTAGAGCCAAGTGGAGGGTGGCCACACTGGCCACTTACACTGATTGAGAGTAAATAATTTTTTAATTTTTTTTTGGGGATGGCATCTCGCAGTTCAGCCTCTGAGGCTGGCTACTGCTTAACCGGACAATTCCCTGTGGATGCCTTAAAAATGAATCTAAGGCCTCCAGCCAGGGGCTTAAAACTATACTTAATACATTTTATACATTTTACTTAAAATTAAATGTTATTCTATCAAAGATTTGTTATAAAACGCGCAAGAGTGTCATTATATGTGGTGACTTTAATATTAATACATTGAAAAATGATAGGAATTCTCTTGAATTTGCAAATTATTTATTAAGCTATAACCTAAAATTGCAAATTCACCAACCAACCAGACTAAAAAGTAACACATGTATTGACAACTTTGCTCATAATTTACAACGAAAGTGTGTCCATCAAGTAATAGATTTTAACATTTCAGATCATACAGCTCAAACTTTAAAAATTCCCGTAAGAAATACTTGTACATTAGACAGTTGGACTATTAAATTACGTGACTACAGCCATGATAACCTTCTAAAATTTAAATCTTGTATAGCTGCATTATCATTTGGGAATATTTATCATACAAGTGACCCCAATATGGCATACAGCGACTTTATTGATTTATTTAAACTGTTTTATGATTTATGTTTCCCCATGAAAAATGTAAAAATTAAGTCAAAGATTGTTCCTGATTGGATAACGCCTGGCATAAAACGTTGCAGTAAAGTCAAACGCCGTTGTTTATGGCAATTAAGAAGAAATCCTAATAACGATAACATAAATAAATATAGAAATTATTCACGAAAACTTAAAAAAATTATAAATTTAACTCGAAAAGCTAAAAATAACCATAAAATTTTAACATCCACAAATAAATCAAAGGACACGTGGAAAATCATAAAGGAGAATAAATATCGCTCACCCACTGAAAGCATTACTGAAATAAAGGAAAATGGTATTACATTAACAAGTCCCAGTAAAATTGCAAATGCATTCAACGAGTATTTTGTAAATCAACCACGAATACTTTCAAGCACCACAAAGTCTCAATATAACAAGTACCCACACGTGGACCATCCCTTGTTTAGTCAGTCCATGTTTTTAGCCCCTACCACCCCATACGAAGTACATCGTATTATTCTAGACCTAAAAAATAAAACTAGCGTCGGGTTTGACGACATTTCTACAAAAGTTTTAAAATTCGTGTCACAAATAATATCAGGTCATATTAGCCATATAATAAACTTATGTATTTCGTCTGGAATATTTCCTGAAAGATTAAAACAGACTATTATAAAACCGCTATTCAAAAAAGGAAATAAATCTCACATGCAAAATTATAGACCTATTGCGCTCATACCTGTTATATCAAAGATATTTGAAAAAGTAATTTACCGATCCTTACAGTCCTACCTAACTAAAAATAAAATTCTAGCAAAGGAACAGAAAGGATTCAGACAAAACATGACAGTGAATGTAGCAATTTATGATTTACTTAATATTGTAGTGCCAGATATGGACAAAAGAACCAGAACCAGTGCAATATTTATGGATATGACAAAAGCATTCGACCTAGTAGACCACGATATATTAATAAATAAGCTCAATATGTATGGAATAAGAGGAAATGTGCTCTCGTTAATAAATTCCTACCTTAGTAATAGGAAACAATTCACAGAAATCAGACGAATTTGTAAAAAGTCCAAGAAAGAAATTAAATGTATATCTGAAGTATATACAAATTCTTATGGCGTCCCACAAGGCAGCGTGTTAGGCCCTCCGCTTTTCCTTGTGTATATAAATAACTTTCCTAGGCACGTGAATCATCCAATGATTCTTTTTGCTGATGACAGTACATTAGTAGTAAGACAACTTGATGAGAATAACCGCGAGACAGAAATAAAAAATGCATTGAAACAATCGACTGAATGGCTTGACCAAAATAATCTTATCTTAAATTTAAGTAAAACTAAAATTATAAATTTCCGACAAAGAACTGCTTCTACTGCGTCTGATATAATTTTTAATAAGGAAAAAATTGAAGCAGTTTCAAGCACTAAATTTCTAGGCCTAACAATTGACTACAAATTGAATTGGAAAGAACATGCAGCTCTACTAATAGCACGACTTAGTAAATATTCATTTGTTTTATATAAACTTAGCAAATTAGCCAATAGATCAGCAGTCGTTGCCGCCTATTTTGGTTATGTTGATTCCATACTTCGTTATGGTATAATTTTTTGGGGCAACTCCTGTGAAAAAACCTCTGTTTTCAAGGCACAAAAACGTTGTTTAAGGTCCATATGCAGTTTGAAATCGATAGATAGTTGTAAGCCATATTTTATTGAGCTCAAAATATTAACATTACCATGTCTCTATATATATGAAACCGCAATTTTTGTAAAGAAAAATATTGACCTATTTCGCAAAAAAACAGAACATCATCCTAAATCAACAAGACAAGTTTATCGTCATGAATTGTACTTAAGGCCTTCAAAAACCGCCCTCATGCACAATAGCATATTGTGCATGGCACCTAAAATCTATAACAAATTGCCTAATTCTATTAAAGATTATAATTTATTGCAGTTTAAACGAAAATTATATAATTTATTAATCCAAAAATGCTATTATTCAATTACTGAATTTCTTTATGACAAAAATATTTAATTGACAATTTGATTATTTACTTATCTGACATTACTTTATATAGCTTCATGTACCTTGCATAATAATATAATATACTTCAGTAATAATGAACGAATTTTCTTAAAAAAGTGTAAGCCCAATGGGTAGTTTTTTGAGCACAATGTTTGTATTTTATAAGACCATGTAACCTCACCAAAAAACACACTTAATAAATGATTTGATTTGATTTGATTTGATTTGATTAAAAACTAAGCGACCACTCGCTAAGGGCACCCCCTGTGGGGTACGGGCCTCGGCTTAGGGCGTCGCTGGGGGGGGCAGCAAAGGGACAGGCTGGATCTGAGTGAAAGAGTAAATAACCTGAATATTGTTTATTTATAGAGCTGAGAAGGTATACTCGAACTGTGCCGACGATATGACACGTTAACCACACATTTGCACCCAAACTTCGAGTTAATAATAAACTTCGCGCCATATGGTCGATGTCGCGAAAAGTAAATTACGACAAGAAAATTCTCCACGTTCACGGTTTTCTTTTCTGTTAAACTTGAGGAAAACCGTTGAATCCTCAAAAGAAATGTAAAATAATAATTACTAGAATAGGTAGGATAGGTATTCGTTCTTGAAACTTCTTCATAAATAAAATGTGGTCGCAGTCATTTCAACAGCGACCGAGTCGTCTGAAGTGGACTGACCATCTACGAGTGTTTAATATTAAACACATTAAATCAATATTTAAACTTTCCGAATTTTAATATTTTAGCTAGCTTGAATTAATCGATGAGATTGATACTGAATTAAGCTTCCCGTCAATGATATTGATAATATTATTGTTTTACGGTACCAAGAGATAGACAGTAAGACAAGACTCTTCTAAGGAACTCGGTTACGCCAAGAAGGCATTAGGAACTCGCTGCAATGAATCTTTATTTTATCATAGCATACTGTTCAGTCAGTTCAGAGCAAAGCATTTGTTACAGATCGCGGCACGTAAGTTGAACCAAAATGGCGGTCGTCCGCACAGTTAAAATTATGAATTGAGACCGATTGAGACCCGAAAATGTGTTTCAGCTCGCGGCGCTTAAGTTGAACTATGACCTTGAATGCGCAGAAACACATTTTCGGGTCACAATCGGTCTCAATCCATAATATTTTACCTGCGCGGATGACCGCCATTTTGGTTCAACTTACGTGCCGCGATCTGTAAACTGTTTAAGGAGGTTTGTAATACCTAATTACCTATGTACATATGTAACACAGAATCACTTGTATTTTTTGTATTTAAGCTTAAAATAAAATTTAGTTTGAACGATGTTGTACAGAACAGTTACTATTTCTTCTGATTTCTCAATAATCATAATTATTATATCGTTCGGCGGGTACGTTGCTATCGGCACTATCTGTACTGTAAACGTTGTGCCACTTTAGGTAAATATAGGCACCAAATAGACAGTGTTATCGTCCACGAGGAAATCTGGCTAGCCTCGCTCCACGGTCACCGCCCTTGGGCAACGTGGGCTGCGTACTGGCGCGCATGCATTCATTATTATAATTGATATAGATTGCTTAGAAATCTACAAATTATGTGAAAATAAACAGAGTGAGTAAATAATAAGATAACCAATATCAGCACAGATATTATTGTGGGTAAGTGATAACTTGTGTTTTATCTAGTGGTCTTTTAGTATGATAGCTTTCTTTCGAACGCATTTTCATTATTGTATTTTCGTTTGTGTATGCCTAATATATATAATAACACACATACAAAGAAATGACACCATAAATATATAAACCCTACGTACCTATTCCTGTTAAAGTTAAACGTCGAAATTATACGAATGCGTGTTTTCATTTACCGCCGAGTACCATTTGTTTGAAGCCCCAACGTAAAAGGACTAAACGAGTGAGTGACAAAGCGGGTGCGTTGCATTCTCGCTGCTTGGCGCATGAGCCATCGCATCGCTGTGGCGAGAGCGGCGCGCTATAAATAGTTCCCTATAAAAATACAACATCTTCTGGGAACTTCCGCATAAAGCTTACAATTTTTTGAATTTTTTGCGCGCTCTGTTTCGTTTTTACGACTGCTGCTTTGTTTGGGACAGGGAGCTTCCCCGTCGATATTAACTGATCGTTTCTAGCTTACAGAAAACCCACTTTCATCATTAAAATTATAAGGCCAAATAAATTGATAAAGTTTATAATCTATTCAATCCATGTTTTGGTTTGTTATTTCTCTTTAATTTTCTAACAAATGTATTGATGAGCGGCTCGACCGCGGGTACCGGGCGGCGCGCGTGAGTCATCGCCCGCGAGGTTTGCACCGGAAGTCCCTTCCGGCACCGAGCATGCTTCACGGTGACGATAAGACTTCGTGTCGTGTCGCTGCTTCACATATACTGCACTACCTAGCCCTCAAGACCTCAATCTGATCTGCTCGGATACTGAAAACCTGCGACACGTTTTAAAACAGGAGACTTTCCCCAATTTTCCGCTTTCCGCCATGCCAATACCACTTGACTTAAGTTTATCTCTGACCGTTGTTGTTGGGATATACTGAACTTTTGGAGTGTTAGATGTGACGTGAGAATTAAAGTAAGTAACCATCCAGTTTTATGTAATGTTCGGAAAACAATGATGTGCTTCCTATTAATTTTGATTTTTGTGACAAATATGAATTAGTTTGACATTATGCAGGCCTGTATTGTTATTATTATGCATTTACATATTTACTCGAAATAATGAAACACTATGTAAAGTTCTAAAATGAATAGTGAGCAAGCTTACAAAAATCACAGACTGATAAATCGTCGCCGGCGCAGTTAGGTAGCATCTATCTCCACCTAAGCAGTCATACAAACTTTATTTATTTGCATGGTAACATGACATCGGAAATTAACTGCTTATTCCCGGTATGATGGCGAACTCAGTGATCCATCATCCGAACTGACGTTTTAAGTCTCGTTTAATGGAACATTTCCGGCGAATTGTGCGCGGACGCATTGCTCCGATTGTCGACTGTCGGGTCAAGGGTTGACCTTTTATTGTTCGGTTATCGATAAGCGAGGCGCCGCTGTCAACACACATCACTAATGTAAGGCTTGTACGGACGGGACGCTTGAAGCTATTACAGTCTCCGAACTAAAATGGAAAGTTGCAAAACAAACTGATGGCTGGCAAATAATAAACTGTGTGTGTGTGTTTTTTTTAACATGCTCGGTGTTAAGATATTTTAAGATTCAGCATAAATAATCAACAATGTGAATTTGAACACTATCGATAAAACTTTTTGCCTGTCGACGTTATTAAGTTGTCGTGACGTCTGCGAGCTTATTGGTCCTCAGTATGCCATCCCTTATATTATAGGCATTACAGGTGTTCCCTCCGAGTCCGATCTAATGCGTAAATAAGGCATAGCAGGGCTGCGGAAGCACGTCGCGTGGTTCAGTGCCATATACTGGGAGCGAGCCACCCCCGCGAGCCCGCGCCGCACCCCCCGCTGCACCCGACCATCTCCCTCGAGGTGAATGAACGTCTTACAGCGGATATCTATTATGTATCTTAGGTATGTTTAGGCAATGTTACTCACAATAGACTAAAATACGAGGACGATATTATTCGCCGATTCCAATTGGTGAAACGGCTAAAAATTTTTCAGTCCCTGTATTTTGCTAAATCTTAAACGTGCAATACATACTATTGTTAATGACAATAGTATGTATTTCGCTAGGTCCTGTATTAGCTAATGATTGAGACCTTGGTTTGCTTTTCTTAGTGTTTTCCGCTAAAATCCAAATTTTTACAAGTCTAAAATGAGTAGGATGTCGTTTTTACAGTAACGTAAGTGTTATTTGTTTTCGGCTTAGTGCGGGGCGAGGCGAGGGGGCCAGGGGCGCTCCCTAGCCGAGCAGGCAGGGCGCTGACTCATCCAAATGTCAGCTGTACGAGCAGCGAGCAGTTTCATAATCAATCCTGTACTTTATGTACCTACCAAAAGCCCCTTACTAATTTAAACTAACTAAAATGTAACAAATGTATAAATGCAAGATCAAAATGTAATAATCCATTGTTCTCTTTATGTAAGGTATTGATTGAGTCTCGGCCATACTGTAATAATGTTTGACGCGACTTAACGTCAACTTTTGCGAGAAAGTACCTACCTACTTAAGTCGGGGCGAGTGTAAGAGGAAGGTTGCTGCAGTGTGCGCTTGTTTATTGAAACATATTGTAAAAGGTACATAATATACTAAGTTTTACCTAAGTTTCACCGCAACACCTCTTGAAGATATTATTTTCGTGTTTTTGATATTAAATTTTGTGAATCTCTATTAATAGGTAACTGTGATTTAGGATTAATGACCTGATTCAGAAAGCGGTACTCCTGACTAGAGATGCAAAACGAATTTAAACGATTTAAACCATTTTTTTTAAACCGTCTTTTTGGTTTAAAACGATTTAAAACCACACTTAGCGGTTTAATATGGTTTAGAATGTTTTTTTTTTGGAATGCACTGAGGCTTTACACGAAGTTATCTAGACCACACCTCCTTCCTGATTTAGAATATATAAAAGGAAAATAAAATAAAAATGTTTTAAAATAACCTTCATTAACATGACAGACAAACATAGATCGATCCCTACCTGCCCCATCTCTCCCCGTTGCGATTTTGGTAGCAAAGTGAAAAATAAAAATGCGGCATTGCCGTTTTATTTTAATAAATACCCAAAACATGATTGTTTTCAGTATCGAATCCTAAATAGTAGTATAAATATGTTATATGACTTCACATATATTAATAAAAATGGTAAATGATTTCAATTAGCCTTTTAAACTATTTTTTTAAGTAATTCGTAATCAATGTACGGCCCACGTGGTCGTGGTTTTAAACCGTTTTAAACAAATTTAAAATGGGTTTTAAACCACTGATTTTGGTTTAAAACGGTTTATTTACAACTATACTCCTGACACGGCTCGTATATCTAGGAGGTTCCTCTCTCTGGAGCCCTGACCGCCGGTAGCTTGGATCCAGTTCTCGATACCAGCGGGTTACTTTTTTATAATTTTTAATGTTTTCATGTTGGTTTTTATATGGAATCAGTATTTAAAATGTAAATCATTTGTAAAAATAAAAAATAATAAAAGCTGCGATTACTGCAAACAGTAATTACTTCTTACAGTGATATATTTAAATGTTCTTATTTAAAATATTATATTATATATCGAGGGACTAAACGAAGCCATAATATACCAGAGGTGGTTTGACTTCCGAGCGTCCGGGGGAGTCACTGAAACCGAGGGTATACTAAGTTGGCGTTTAGTCTCGAGTTGCAAACTGTACTTTTCACTTTGAGTGCGAGAAAAATAGTCAATTTAGTAAAAAAACATTTAAGTACTAAATATTACTTTTTTTTTACGGATGTGAAATCGTCAAATGACCCCTCCCACTCTGGACTGAGCGGAAGGGAGTGTCAGACTTATACTGACTAAAACCCATCCATGTTCTTTCTTATGCCCTTTGTGTTAGAACAGTCCCGCAACACTGGCAGAATAAATATTACTTAATAAAATAAAAATCACAAAAGATTTTTTTACTTGAAGCTAAATGTATAATTTGAATTATTTGTAATATTGTAAATAAGGAAAAACCATGGAACTAAAACTCAACATTTTCGCAATGAAGATGGTCCAAACTCCAAAGATAATAGCATATAAGGTGTATCTATTCATACACAAAATCTTTTAAGGGGTCATTGTACTCATCATTATGAACAACTTTCACTATGGGACCAACACCGAAATCGCGAAAAAAAAATCAGCTGTTCAGTACATTTTGACGAGTTAATGCGATCATATTGTTTGTTTTCGCGATTTCGAGCTTGATCCCATAGTAAAAGTTGTTCATAATGATGAGTACAATGACCCCTTAAGTGATTTCGTGTATGAATAGATAGAACCTATATATACTAGCTGTTTGAGTTTGTCTATGTCACATGAAGGAAAATAAAAAACTAATTACTTTTCACTCCCTAGAGACTAAAGTGGTCACTTTAGTCCCGCTTCGTAGGGCTATATTGTCGTACTTTTAGAACATGAGAAGTGAAATATATATATATTTACCTATTATGTGTAACCAATATTACAGGTAGTACGTCAAATAAATATTTAAAAAGTTAAAACCGAAAGTATTAGGTAGGTATTTAAAGGAAAAACACATTTTAACATTATTTTCTTAATAACATTACTTACATAATTACAATGCAATGGTTACAAATAAATGGAATATTTGGGAGCTGTCTAATGTTGCAAAAATGTAGTCATTAGCGGAAAATAAATACGATAATTATGTAGTATGTACCCTTTATCAGCTATCTACTTCGTGAAAATATGACCATTTTCCGTAAATATTATTTCGAGAGCGAAAATGATGTTTTTTATTTAACATAAAACCAAATGAAATATAATGATCGTGTATCAAATGATAAACATTATGTAAATTAGCGTATGAAAAATCAAATTTCGGACAAAAAAATCGTGTAGCTAGAGATTTATTAATTGAGTATTTAGGTATTTTTATAAAAACAGTTAAGAAAAAAAAAAAACCTAGTTTATAAGTCAAGCTTCCATGCTCCCCCACAACCTATTCTAATCATACCTTACACGAAGCTCTTCTTACACGTAGACATGAAAAAAAAAATTGCTACTGCAAGCTTTATAATATCATCAAGCTGGTCGAGTACTTTCTGAGAGACTCCCGTTAGTTAGATCAAACCTTAATTCCCTTATAAAAGCTAGCTTTCCGCGGCGAGGCAACAACGTCAGGCAGGCAATTTCCAGCGTAGTGTCACTCAAAATTGAATCAGTGTCGCCAACGTGGTTACTCTCTTTGTTTTTGAATAGCATGGTAACGGTTTGAAATATCATTGAACTTATTTTCTATTGATCGAAAGCACAGGCACTTCACTTTGCGCATTTTCCTTAAATATCGGCAAAACAAAAAGCAAAACTAATGCATCGGGCATTTTTATCTTTAAAATCTTGACTGAAGCCTAGCTGAGCCAGTAGTCAATGTAAGCCGGAAATGGATTGAAAACACATAACTCGGCAACCAAATAGGTTGTATAATAGGTGCACTGGAAGAAATACTAACAATACTAGTTGTGGCCGCGGTTCGCATTGCCACGACGTATCAAATTGCAAATTGAATAGCACAGGCATTTCACGGACACCCGCTAGTATACACATTGAATATTTGATATTAGTACCCTGCTTTAATTAATTGATAATTAGGAATTATCCACGTTTCTCTAACTGGGCCACGGGAAATTATACTTAGCTGGAACAACTGAGGCAGAAACATGATTTTGCGGCTGTGAAAATTTGTTAATTGGACACGTTTTGATTTGTAATTTAATTTTATCATTTTGTGGGAAATGGCAAATCATGTGGAGTGTAAGCACAATTAACTTAATTAGCACCGTTTACTATTGTATTGATGGGTACTTAATTCTCGTTTTACCATTTGGAATATTAATTGTAATCAAGTTTCGACTTCAAAGTGCTGTTTTATTAATTCCGCTGACTAAAACTATCTTGAGGGAACATTTGTAACAAAGACACCTAACACTGTAAGCATGCTAGTGCTGGTCATCATTCATTGCGTCTCTGAACAGAGGTTCCTGCTCTACATTCCTATTGTGAATATAATCCAATACACATTTAATGTTACTGTTTTTAGACCAAAAATCCAGTCAGGAATGAATATCTTCTAAAACATTTCTCCAACTATAATTTCAACTCATATTAGTTGATGGTTGAGAATTTTTATAAAATATTACGTTGGCGTTGAATTGAATCACTAGAAGATACCTTCCTTGAACCTATATCTACGAGTACATAATTACCCTTACTTATATGAATAGAGAAAAGTTTATATGTGTTAGCGGTTAAGTGATCGGTCAGTCCTGATTCGGACCAATTAAATTAAGACAGATTGCGATTCTACCGCCGCGCCGCCGATCGTGTTTTTGTTTAATGTGTGGCGATGGAACGCTACGATTACGTCGACCGCAAATAAGTAGTGAGCCAACTACATCGACAGACGCCTGTCAAACACACTCCGTTTGCGTTGGAGAACTTTTATTGAAATAAAAACCCGCAGCTTTAGCTTATTTTAAAAGCTGTACTTTCGAAAGCCTGTCGTTTTTTTTTGTAATAATCGCCTGTCCTTTTAACCGACTTCATAACAGCTGGTAGATAGGTCCGTACTCACTTTGTTGCCTAACAATACGCGTTTGCCTGCAGTTCGGGTATAATTTGTGCTCAGCCCACAAAAGGCAAGAAAAGACAGCGTTTTTCTTATTTCGGTAGTTTTTAAGAACATGCGAAGTTTTTTTATGAATATTATAAACCCAGTGACAGTCGTGACGTGTTTTTTCACTTTTACAAAATACACTTATACAACAACAGTGACGGCCAAAGAAACCATCGTGAGGGAACTCGTAACATGTGTGGTGATTTTAATGTCGTTATTTCTCTGTATGAGACGAGGCAAAAATGCCTGAATGTATGAAGAGTGCCTAAATTACCAGCATATATTGGCAGGCAAAATGAAAATGTAGAGGCGGCCCGATTGCTGTTAGAAGGGAAATGTGTTTTACCGGAGCTCGGCCAGTTTGGCCACAAGTACCAGACTTACTAATTAACTAAAAGAGCCAATACCTATACGACAGCATAGGAGAGATCTATATCAGAAAGCAATCTCAAAATGGAAATGCATTTGGTCGAGATTGCAGTAGTTTCAAACTTAACAGAACCGTAGTGGTCGCCCCAACATATGAATAAGTCGTAAATACAGTCAGTATTTACGGCTTATTCTACTTACTTATTCATTTCAGTAACGACAAAAGTTATTTTATCTCATATATATACTAAAGTGTCAGACAGTAAAGCCTTTGAGCGGCAATCATGGCGATTATTAACTACAACGCGTAACTGATGAGCCAAGACAATTGTTGATAATCGATGATGCAACTTTCATAACATGAATAGCGTCGTGCTGAAAAACGGATTTTTTTAACGAAGTGATGGGAAGGTGAAACTAAAGAAGGCAGTATTAATAACTTAGTTGCTGCGCTTGCTATTTCTTTGTAGTTGATTAAAACATGATTGGATAGGACGATTACAATGGGTGTTTAACTATAGTATGTTTCTTTCAATGGGGCAAGTACGAGTATTCAAGCCGACCCAGACGTACGATAATATTGGTGTCCTAGCAGCTTGTAAATATTGCATCATTGTTGTAACTTGGTACTACAGCTTCCTCATTGTGATGAGAACGGTCCGTGATATATTCTGGCTGTAAATTGTTAATGCTTTAAGATATTAGTGTTACACTACACGGGAATGCACTCGAATGCAAATTAGATGATGGTGATATGCACATTTTAATCATTTATAATTCTCTGTATTTTCTGTAGCCGATTCATATATTATGGATAAAGTTGACGCTGCTAGCGCAACTTTGAGCAGCGGGTCTTATTGGAAACTGGAGTATAAAGTTTAAGCCGAATTAGTAAGTTCAAACTTGCTCATGTGCCGTGGTTAAAACTAGACTTGACTTAATGATTCTAACTTCCAAATGTTGCATCGTGATTTAGTTGTAGACTTATATAATTTTAATTTACTAGCTGTTGCCCGCGGCTTCGCTCGCGTTTTGGTCGGCAATTATCCCACGGGCACGGTGTAAATATATGCCTATGGCACTTGGGGATAATGTAGCTTCCTATTAGTGAAATCATTTTCAAAATCGGTTCAGTAGATTCAGAGATTGCCCCCTACAACCTCATAAACTCACAAACTTGATCTCTTTATAATATTAGTACCTATAGATAATATATCAGCAAAAGAGATATTCATAAGAAGTCAAATGCAAGGCTACAGACGAAGCTAATACGAATATTTGGTACGAGTTTTTTTTATATGCTGTCCTAATAACTAGTGTTATTACATGAGATGATGTGACGAGTTTATGCCATCCACCCAATCGTGCATCGCTTATTGCAAAATGATCAAGTCTGGCTGGGTGCGTTTCCTTAATCTACCCAGATACCTACTTAATTGATCGTGTTTAGGAGAAATAGATATCTAAATCCTTCCACAGATATCCAACTAAGATACTGTATTCCAAAAAATGATACTCTAGAAAAAATCTCGCAAATCTGAAATGTAAAACAGAAGCCTATTTTTTATTTTCCGTTCCAATGCGGAATATTCTCGATACTTACTTTGGATCGACGTTACTGGCTTGATTGGATTAGGTGCATTTTCCGAACGTTTCCCGACTAAATGCGAAAAGTGCATCACGGGTCGGGAAACGTAAACCAATAAAACTGTCAATTGCGTTGTGAACTCACCAGCTTTTTCGTTACTTTTTAGTTACCCGAAGTTGTTTCTGTAGGGATAACTTTTTGTTTTATTCGATGTCGTCACCTCTACTTTTTGCGATTGAACAAAGGTTCGAGTGTTTTATAATAATTTGGTACATCTGGCGTGCTTGTCAATTGGTCACGCGGCCTAACTAGGTACATGAACTGAACAAGAACATTGCGACATCTTAGTTTTAACAGCTGTTTTATTCATACGCAACCAAATGTTTATTATATCCGTGTCGGCCGGCTTTAGCGCAGTTTCAGACGCTTCTATTGAAATCGGTCTGACGGAAACTCCTTTCCTTTCTATAGCGTCAGTGATTTTGTAATCAGTAAATACAAGTATCCACCCTCGAGCATCCAACGCTTAGAGAGTTGCAAGAATATCATTTGAATAAACGAGACACCCACGGAATAGTTAAAATGTGATTGGTTAGCGAAATAAAGACTTGCCTAGGAGAATGCCACACTCTGTAATGTGCGTGAACTATGTCTGTACGACCACATTTGAAAATGATTATGAAGAGGGCAAGATAAAGTGCTTCTAGAAACACGCCAGCCAGTACAGGATATAACTAAGTATGTGCAGACATTTCTAATATATTGCACACTTCCTGTGCTACTTAGCAACTACTAATAGAATATTTTTTTAATTTGAAAAAACTTTTACGTGCCTCACTAATAATGATACTAGGTGCTTATTATAATTGTGTTTTTATTCAAATACTTAACCCTTGTAATTTTTAGATCAATAAATTGTTGCGAAAATTAAATTATCTACATAGAAAACTAAGCTACGGTGTAAATTATGCCAGACTATTTTACATGCATGTCTATTAATTAATCTAATAGCAAATTAAGCTGTAAGTACGTACATAGAGCACCTAAATTAAACGCTCGGTGCGTGAGTTCTCAAATTAAGAGGGTACCTGTTAAATTTAATTTAAGAACTTCCTCTGTTGGCGCTAACTACGAAATAGCAAATGGAGACTTTAATTAAAAATATAAATAACCAACGACTTATCACAACAAGAAATGGAACACTTACCAGTTTCCCGATACGGCTCCGAGATTGTGAATAACAAACATTCCCGATCTATTCGCACATACAATTCATAATTCGTAACAGAGAAAATGTCTAGTATTTATTGTTCACTTTTAAATGTTCACGAAGTATTTGTCTGTCGTAGGAACATGCACATTCCGTCAATACTAGTCGGCGTGAATCAGTCCATACGTCCGAAGCGAGGCTCGGTCGCCGGTATCATACCAGTCCAATACCTAACTCACTAGCGGCGTGTAGGCGGAAGCGTGACTTTGTATACCACGCATTTTGTACGATATCAAGCTGCGCATTAGATTTTCGCTGTCGGCGACATCTGGTGGGGCCGCCCTGTGTTATATTGGCAGCACGCTAACACCATATGTTTTTGAAACCAGATGAACTTGTGGCTGCAGCGCCATCTATGCTCAACCAGTCAAACTGCTACACTCCAGTGTCGTGCGTACACGTCCACTACGTGTGCGACTCGTGGGTGAGTAACATGTCGTGCATTCTAGTACCGTAAACTGACACTAAATGGCGCTAGTAACTACTTTCTAATAGAAAACGAGGTCTACTTCAGAAGAACGTTCTAAACTAAATTGATGTTAATTGTGAGCTAGTTATTAACGATTAAATACTTTTTACTGAATTAATAATCAGCCTGACCAAGCGGTCCATCGACCATACGCATTCACAACAGCTAATAAGTTATTGATTTTTAGTTCTATAAGTTATAAACAAAAGGTGTTGGTTTTTGTACAACTAAACTGATTTATTGAATTTCGTGGATCTAAAGTTAACAATGATAGTAAAGTCCTTAAATAAGTAGCCCTTACTTAAAAGGACAATTCTATGAAACATGACAAGCCAAAAATTACCCACGACGGAACGGAGACGGTGTATGCGTTTGGGGTGAGAGGATGTTTGTTTGTGCAAATACAAGTTGCCATTTTTCTCCGATTTTGATGCAGTTTTCAGTTATGGGTTTGGGTTTGTTTGTTGCATGTTCTTAGATAGGTGTTACGGTGACAACTCACCAGGGGGCGCTACAGCAAACATTTTTTGTGCATTTACATGATGCCATTTTTCTCCAAAAATACTAGTCCGATTTTGATACAGTTTTCAGTTATGGGTTCGGGTTTGATTATTGCATATTCTTAGATAGGTGTTACGGCGACAACTCACCAGGGGGCGCTGCAGTAAACGTTTGTTTGTGAAAAACCAAAATTACTAGTCCGGTTTTGATGCAGTTTGTGGTTGATTAGTGAGGGTTCTTAAATACATGTTAGTAGTTTAGTTGTTAGTATATTAGTTACTACATATTAAAGGGATTTATGTGGAGCAAAAGAACATAATATCTATGCTCTGAATGCTCTCTAAAAGTTTAAAATAAAAAAAAAAAACAAAATTATAAATATTGTAAAAACCCACGACGCTTAAAAAGTAACAGTAAGTAAAGTGAACATTGCAAAACTAGTTCATTTCATGGTAGCCCGTGTCGTGGTAGTCGTGGGTTTTTATAATAACAAAATTGTATTAGTACGTAACCACCTCACGGTAGACAATTTATAGCTCTTAGGTCTTCTATGCTCTTAGGTAGTTTAGACCATCCAACTGGACAACTTTTCTTACGGAACATGGGTCGAAAAAAATAGGGGTAGGTATCTACTATTATAACAGGTCAGACAGGTAGACGCTTTATCTATACTAGTATTATAAAGAGGTAAAGTTTGTGAGTTTGTGAGGTTGTAGGGGGTAATCTCTGGATCTACTGAACCGATTTTGAAAATTCTTTCACTGATAGGAAGCTACACTATCCTCGAGTGCCATTCTATATTTACAAAGTGCCCGTGGGATAATTTCCGACCAAAACGCGAGCGAAGCCACGGGCAACAGTTGGTGTAAAATAATAGTATTTAGCTGTAGCCGGTTAGACTGGAGAATTCTGAGGATTACGGATGCGAAAGTCGTTTTTACCGACCCATTTTCTTTGGGAAAGTTGTGCAATTTGATGAAACTGGACAATGTTTGTCTGAAACACCACCTAAGAGGTATTGCACTTTTACAGTTACATCCTTTATAAGCAGGGTGATGTTTTCGAGCTGTAATATATATAGCATCAATACTATTGACCCCGAATATAGTGTCGAAGACCCTACCCAGGGGAACACAGGCGTAGTCACTGGTGTAGCCAATACCGTAGCCGCTGTCGTATATAGCCAATACTGTAGCCACTGAAGATGCTGATGGCGTAGCCGCTGTCGTGGCCAGTAGCGTAGCCGCTGCCCGTAGTCACTGTCGTAGCCAATACAGTGGCCGCTGCCGTAAGCCTTAGCGTGGACACTGGCGTAGCCAATAGGTTAGCCGCTGCCGTGTCTGAGCGTAGTCGTGGCGTAGCCGCTGTAATAGCCAATAGGGTAGAAGCTGTCGTAGGCCTTAGCGTAGTCGCTGGCGTCTCACTGTCGTAGTCTTTAGAAGTTCAGGAGCGGTACTGCTAGCTATGCGCTCTCTGAGTATACATTTATTATTTCATCTTTCTATTATGAATTTTGATGCGGTTTGCATTATCATTGAGACAATTTATTCCAAAACGTCTTTAAAAATGACATTGAGGTTCCTAAAACCATTTTTTCTCACAGTCAATCGTTTGTAAGATAAACACTTCCAAAGTGGTAAAATGTGTCCGGCCGGGCGGCCCCTCTAATTTCTTAAGTAAATAGAGGAAAATTCTGAAAAAATGTAGGATTCTAGAACGTAAAAAAAACTTTCAACGAAAATTGGTTTGAATAAGATTTGATGTTTTTGAGACATGGGACTTTTTCATCAACTTTGTTTTTTTAATAAAATACTATGAAAAATAAAAGTTTTGCTGTTGAATGTAATACAATACAACATATGAATGAATTAGCCTTCAACATATTTTTATTATATTGTTAAGTGCTACGGAACCCGTGTGTGCGTGTGAGTACGACTCGCACTTGGCCGGTTCTTTTAAGTGTTATCATTTTGCTTGGACAAACAAAAAAAAACCGATTTAAACATTTCTTTAACAGTTAACAATAAAATTAAGTAACTGTTCCAAGATACATATCTGATATTCGAAACCGTACATAAAAAAACTGGATTATGTATCTCACAGTCGAGAAGCCCGACATACAATACGCAGTGTGGGTGTTATCGTGTAGACCAAGGTGACATCCTTAGGGGCAATGATCCTAGACAGAAGAAAATAATGCATTGTCTGTTGTCACCATCGATGTAGTTGCTATAGGTATGTCAATCAACTATTATTCTCGAATTGAGTCACCTTCATACAACGGTTAGCTGAATTTGCTGAAATGAGACTGGCGCATTACGTGTTTTCAGGTTTGCATTATAATTATTTCTCTTTATGACGATTTTCAGTTGTAGGTAAGTACTATTACCCGTCTGTATGTACCGTGTGAAATGTAAGCCTGTTGTTTCGAAACCCCCGAAAGAAAGTTGGCTAATGTAAACCTGTGGCCGTACAGAAATTCGGAATCAGGACCATAAATTGTGGGTGTAATTCAAAATAAATATTACCTATTTATTACCTTTTATCTGATTTAATACAAACCCGAACAGCATCTTGTCCGCTAGGTAAGAGAGCATCTCAAATGTAAAATGCATTAATTCAATTAATCATCGTCATTTTACCGTCCTTATGCGACATATAACTGCCCGTGAAAATGAATGATTTAGGGAAACTCTTAGCCATTATTTCCATTTTGTTAATATTTTGTCAGGACGAGGGGTGTTATTACCCCTTTTTTTTTTTTTTTTTTTTTACCGATGGGAAATCATCAAATAACCCCTCCCTCTCTGGGCTGAGCAGGAGGGAGTGTCAGACTTTTACTGACTAAAACCCATCCATGTTCCTTCCTTTGCCCTTTGTGTTCCAGGGCCGCGGTATATCTTTCGAACAGTCCCGCAACCCTGGCAGGCGTTGGTCCTTACGGACCCCTCCCTGTTTGCTGACTCTCCTTGAGGCGCGCGTGGAACACGAACGCGCCGTCGACACGGCCTGTCGTCATAAGACGGACGGACGGCGAGCTAGCCCATAGCTCACCGTCCACAGGCCCGCGGTGTTATTACCCCTTAAGATATCTTCTCAAGATATCAAATGATTAGATGGCCAATCAAAACCAGTATTTATTTTTCGAAATACCAATGTTTTTTTTCGTTGTCAGTGTCTAATTACCACATTCATTATTTTATAGATAAACTGGTAGATACTTAGCTGTTTGCGGGTGGTTACATACTTATGTTTGTCGATCAAATTGCCTGCCTTCGTACGGGTGTATGCACATATAACTAGGTAATGTTGCCAATTTCGAACCCGTAGGCTGCGCAGGGCGAGACAGGAGACATGACAACAGGAAATGAAGACCAGTCTGCGGCGGCACGCGGCAGTCGCAGAACGATTTGCAATGATTTGGACGACGTGCAAGCTAGGAACGTTTTTATTTTTTTTTATGCGTTGTGTGTTTATTGTTACTATTATTTTTGATTTTTTTTTTTTGTCACTTTGTATGATGCACGTCATGTCCCTGCGACAAATAAATATTTTATTTTCTTTTGTTTCTTTCTTTTTATTTGTTCCCGCCTGGCCACAGGCTACACGCTCAACCGACATGTCGAGTAGCCACAGAAGCGAATGCGGTGAAACCATATGAAAGGAATTCCTTATAACATGGGAGAAACAATGACGCAAGTCGTACCGCCTGAGGTCGAGAATGGGGCGTTATACACGCTACTCCTATCGATCGACCCATAGGTTTCAAATGCAGCGGGTCGGCTGAACTGCACTCGACTTTTCACGGCCAATAAACACGCATTCATAATTCCAATGTCACGCTTTCATGTCACCAGGTTACGGGAAGAGGAAGCCGAGTCTGGAACTGAACATTCTCTAAGTAAAGATATCGGGAAAAATTGGAGTAACGTTGAACTTCTGAAGGGAATAGGAAATCGAATATATGTAATTTCTCGTTTACTTGACAACTCCTTTAGTTGTGTGGTCGAGGCGATACGGTGATCGGCCAACACACGCTTATAAGCACTGCACCAGATCAGTATCACAGGTCAGTTCAACTCGAGTCGTTTAGGATTATTTCTATAAAAACTGCATCATCTTGCAGTAAATCTGTGGTGAGGTGATGCCGGCCGGTTGCAGTGCACCGACAAGAATTCAATGGTTTGATACAATACACATTGATACAATATTATGGAACACAAATTGTAGACAATTTGTATTCCATAATTTGTATTAATGTTTAACTACAATTAAGTACGCAATGCTTAATGTATGTTGTGGTTACAAAATAATATAAAATAATGGCACATAGATTCTACAGACAATCAAATACTTTTTTGTTGGTGTATTACTTTCTAAGGCTGACTGTACATACGAGTACGTGCTGCCCTACAAAAAACCACTGCTACTAAAACGTTTTCAAAGCAGTTGATTTTGTAGACGAGTACCCTTCGTCAAGTAGTGTATCTATTTACCTAAGTAGGTAGTCTTTAACTACTCATCGCTTCACTGCCTGGCAGAATAAAAATTAGAGGTGCTTATTGCTTCCGCCAAGAAACGTCGCTTTGTTCCGATTTGAAGTCATTGCTTCTGTGTAAATAACAGGCACATTTCATTTCTGCTTTGTCTTTCTCTGGGGTAGCTACGTAGCTGCGAAGCCTCCGGTACGGCAGAGTTTGATAAACGGCAGTAGTCATGCAATATGGCACGAATTCCACTTCTTAATGATTAACGGCCGTTTTCAATAACTTACTAACAGTTAACGGAACGTTGCTATTAGTTAATATGCCATAATGTAGTAGCTATTGGAGTTTCTATAAACAAAGTTAGCATTGAATTGACAAGAATATCCTATCCACGTCACTTATCTGTTTCTCGGAGGGTTGACAGTTGATGTTTCTTTAACTGTTTATCTACGATAGCAACGTTCCGTTAACTGTTAGTAAGTTATTGAAAACGGCCGTCAGTTATAGAAAACGGCCGCAAGACAAGCTAACGTCGGTTTGCAAGGTTTCGTTGATTAGGTAAATAAACCTGTTTTTTTTTTAAATACAAACATTTTTAAGTTTCGTTTGATTACAATTGCAACCCTATAAGAAAGAGAACGTTATATGTATGTCAAATTATCCAAAAAATCTTACTCTGGCTAGTTTTCAAGATCTCATCTTAAGTAAGAGCGTATTTGTAATTTACTAAATATTACTACCTACCTACTTTAACCGCTTACTTATGACTTACCACAATGACTATTGACTATATTATCTAAACATTCCGATCTGTGGTAAAGGATTATAGCTTTTGGCTATATGTATAAAGGGTATCTGGGATTTAGAACCGTATTCTAAAGTATTTACGCCATCATGATGATGTCTCATCACCATGTCAGTCCGAATAAGGGATGGTGATATCGATTATGTTATACTCCATTTCACTAGCAAAAAATTTCGTAATTTGGCAATTGCATCAAGATAGTTATCTAGGTGGAGCGTTTTGATTTGGCTTGGTTGGATTTTCTGTATGATTTTACTCAATGAACGCAAAAGCTTCAGCATAGGAACGTTCTTGTAGCCAATGTAAATCAAATCCAATTACATTCATATTTTCTTCAATAATGACTTGAGGTTCTGGATATATCAAAAATTAGTGCTTACACTTGTAACAGCCACTGAAACTTGAAGGCCCAGAATCTCTGGTTTAGTTGTTGTAATATCACTCGTTGCCAGTGCTACTGCTAGACGATTTTAATTCTTGGCTAGCAAATGAGGAAAATTAAGAAATCCAGTGATGGCGTAGTGTGTGTGCATAAGTGCTAGCTTGCTGGAAGAGTTTTGCGGAAACGTGAACGATGCGTGCATTGGTATGCATAGGCTGCGCTGACCAATGACCTTTCTGATAGTTTACTATGCTGTGAGCAACAAGGATGGAACCTATGTACTACAGTTCCTTTACTTACCTTTATTATTTACTTCGGAAAATTGATTGAACGAGTTTCCTATGGCTGTCATTATTAGTTGCTAAACTGTTTCCCAAGACATTCAGTGCTCGGTGGACTTTCATTTCTTTAGTAATAAAATATATTTTAGTGAGAGAGGTAATTTGGAGACAACATTAATAGGCACGATTTAGATACGCTTCGGGCAAAATGTTTCCTGCGGATAACAGCTTGTAAGAGTTGGGTTTTGGAAACTTTATCCCTGGTAATGATATTTGATGTTTTTTCCTTAGACTATAATATATTTACGTCATTTGGTGTTTGTACAGCGTTATTACTCATATTGTTGTTCTTTATTCAGGCAATAAGTACTCCTACCCTTTCAAAATTCATTGTCCTGAACAAAGAGTAGAATACTTATACAAAAGTCCTGATGATTATTTTATATATGGTATTTAGCTCATCGAATGAAGTTTACGTGAATTGAATTGGTTGTCGTGAAGTCGTGAAGTGTCGTGAAGTGGTTACAGAAAAGGTTAGTTTTCGTAGTCATTTTATGCAAATGCGGTGTTTTTAATTAGGCTCTGTATCAAGCGAAGAGCTTACGTTGGCCATGGGTCATCATTACAGGAACCCGTGTATTAATTTACTACCTATTAGGTTAAGGAAAGTATATTTAGTAAATTAGCTATCTAAAACAAGGGCCGTATACATTGGCAGGATTATTTCCAGAGGGGTGCATCTTCAGTTTATTTATTTACTAGCGACCCGCCCCGGCTTCGCACGGGTGCAATGTTATGCATATAAACCTTCCTCTTGAATCACTCTATCTATGTAAAAAAACTGCATCCAAATCCGTTGCATAGTTTTAGAGATCTAAGCATACACAGGGACAGACAGCGGGAAGCGACTTTGTTTTATACTATGTAGTGATTTATTTTTAGGCTTCTCAGCAATGAGTACACTGTTAAATTATAATTTGTATATTGCTAACTAAAGTCTAAGCGCCCCATCACTTACAGAAAAGCACAGCATGCACTGCATTATGCGAAAATAATTACACCATTCAATAATGAATACAGCTCGAATGTGTTTGCTTAGACATATTAGATTTTCATTTGTCAATTCGCACAAGGCGTAACTTTGTCGATTGATATTGAAAAACCTATCATTCGAAAAAAAAAAATGGATTCAAGAGCCAGCAGCTAGCTTGAAAGTTTAACCTTTCGTATGCCGAGTATATAGACACAATTAAAAACCTATTGTGTCTCGCGTGGATCTACGTTCCACACGAAGGGTTAAGCACCCAACTCGAACTTGAGAGGTTTTCTTTTGTCCTTTATTAGAGAATTAGGGCTAATTCGGCCTATTTATAAAGATAAGCTTCTGAAAGCAAAGGACATACGACGACGTAAACGTCGACGTCGACGTCTTACGAGGACGTAAGATACCTGAACGAGCAAAGCGAGGTCGAATAATTTAGGATATTCTCGTATAAATTAGGACATTTTTGTTCATACAAACAAGAAGGAGAGTAGGAGTACGAGCGAGCGAAGCGAGCTCGAACATTTTTGCTTTCCACCTCGGATAAATTAGTTGCTCTGAAGTTGCCCAAGATTTTGAGCCTCCTCTACTCTTACACTAAATATATTGACAAGGTGATGAACATTTGGTCCTAGACGACTTAGGTTTTTATTAACACAGCAACTTCATAAAAAAAAACGAAGTCTTATATATTTTCTTTCTCGACAGGGGGGTGCAACCTTGCACCCTGTAAGCCAGTTTCATCCAACAAAACTCGTGTACCACCCGCTCTGTGTGCTTTTTTAATTTTTCAGAGGAAAAAGACTAATAATAGAATAGTGCTTCTCAGCCCAGTCCAGTCTAATCCGGTTTAAATGAAAACGACAGCAGCATTGGAAATGGAAAAATTGTTCCGTCAGAATTGTAATTTTAATTTTCTTCTTGGCTTTAACTAAATCTTAGACAAAGGAGAAGTTATAAATAAACTTTTATCTGCAGTTCTTGGTACTGTAGTTACAGTACTTGCACAACTTATTATGCCTAGTGATTCTGACTGTAGCTTCGATTTCTTTGTTTTTCTGACATTCAAAAGTGCCTGTAAAGGTCTAATTGAAATAAGTGCTTTGAGTTTGAGTTCGAATCAAAGAAAATTTGCCGCTTTGTGTCTAATAATTTGAATAGGAACGAGCCTATAACAGTCCCATGCAGGGCAAATGTGTATTTCCATACAGAGAGGGCATGAACATTCAAGGCTAATTGGCAGTTTCAAGTCTTCGGCAAAAGGCAACAAAGGTGAGGCGCGGGTCTGGTGTCATCATTAGTTTAAAGATTACAAGCGGTAGTGAAGCAAACGACTAACAATGTAAGAAATCTAATAAGTTACAAGCGTTGTGTGAAGGAGCTCACCGGAACATTTGCCTGTAACGTAACAAGTACAGAAAAAAGTGATTGTTACTAAGTGTATCGTTACAGGTTGCGCTCTGTAATGCTCGGTTCATCTCACTCACTGATGCAGTGCTCGAATCTAAACGGTGACATTACAGGCGAATGCTCCCGGCGATGGGGGACGCCTTTGGATACCTCTATTATACCGGCCTACACACTTTTTTGGTGGTGATTAACCTTATTCATTGGTTCCAAATATGCATTTAGTTTTTTTTTGTATCATCGGTAGTATTGAAGATACTTAAAAAAAAAAATGTATTTTTTTAAAATTCAGAATACAAAAAGAACATCTCTTGATTTTTTTTTGTGTTAGGCTTTGTGTTGTCTCTCTTCGCCCAGCAGAAATCAGCCATCATGTGGGTATCCCATCTACCCTGGTATCGATTTTCCATGACTTTGATGTCACGATGAAACCACGCTCCTTGTTCTTCACCTTCACCTTATTTCACCCAGGTCATGAGGGAAGCAGTGAAAATGGCAGTGTAGGTAATGAACTTTGATGCTCATATTACATCCTAAGTTTTCCTAAGGATCGCCCTCACCTAAACAACCAAAACCCTGGTAAACTTATGATTTTCAAAAATGTCGAATTATTGACTAATAGGCAGGCCAATAAGGCGACGTGGTTCATTAATTTAGTGATGCATTTTTGATACAAAATACTTTGAGTTATTATCACTGAGTCGGTTTTGACAGGACACCGTTCACCACCGCGAAAGGCGGAGGCGGCGACGCCAATTTGAGCGCGCCTGTCCACGCGGATGTGTTTCAATCAGTCGTACAGTCCGATCTGCATACAGCAGACGTACAGTGATCCTCGCTGTAATGCGGTGTGGTGGCGGGAGTGCCGTTCGTCCGACATCGACGCATCGGCGGATTACATACAACTGCAAGCTAATGCGTCTTTAGATCCGCTTCACCGCCTGGCAAGTCGCGCGTCGTTGCGCGGCTGGACCTACTCTACCGCCTTGCCACTAGACAGCACTAGTCTAGATTCAACACAAATTGAAGTTTAGCTTTAGTTTTTAGTTGATGCGATCAAATAAGGGCTTCCCTTTACTCATGTGCTCTCAGAGCAATGCGCATTGCATTTTTAAGTCATCGTGTAAAATTATTATCAGCCCTATTTTATGAAATCCATGGCTATATAGATTAACATTTAATCTAATAATGCAGGACATTAGCATAAAACAAGGCGTTTAACCCAATAAAATATAATAAGGTTTCCTCACTTGACTGATTTGAATGAATAATTAATTGAAATTGAAATGGACATTAAAACGTGATAGAACAAGACAGTAATTTAATAATCCATGATAGCATTTATGAAGGACAAAAGGTTTACTAGTTTAAGTGCGAGTAAGTAGTTGTAATGGCTAACCCTAATAGAATTAATGTTTTCCTTTTTTAATAACAAGATTAAATTACATTTACCTATGTTTAAAATGTACTCTATTTTGGTCAGCGAATAAAGGCTTTATAAATAAGTATTATATTGTTAGTGGTAATGCCTGACTGATTCGGCACAATAATTCGAAAGGAGTTCGCATGAAGATGCCGCGTAGACGCTTCGTAGGGGTGGTGTTCTTTTTAACCGACTTCAAAAAGGAGGATGTTCTCAATTCGTCGGATCCGTTTTATTTTATTCTTTATTTATGTTCCCCGATTACTCGAAGATGGCTGGACCAATTTGGATTATTTTTTTTTAGTTT
Organism: Eugnorisma glareosa; assembly: GCA_947578425.1. NCBI lineage: Eukaryota > Metazoa > Arthropoda > Insecta > Lepidoptera > Noctuidae > Eugnorisma > Eugnorisma glareosa. The sequence goes on from OX387957.1 coordinate 32,104,884, forward strand.
GAAAGGCTTCCCAGGTGGTCCCATGATCATCAATTCAGGATCTGATGATGGGATCTTGGAGAAATGACAGGACTCTTCAAATTTTATAGGCACACTTGAAGCGATTTGGGTAGTTTATAGAAGAGTACTTTCTCGGAGTGGTCCCATTTCAATTTGGTGAAGATTTGATGAAGAACTTCGGACATAGGCAACAGAACTCCTCAATAAATGATAGCAAATGGACTGGGATTGCTGAAATCTCATGTTTGTCTATTGTTTACTCCAGTTCATAACATAACATCACGCCGGTACGCTGTGAAGAGGTAAGCACATGTGAACCACCAAAAAGTGAAAATAAAAAACTTTTTTGCAAAAAAATAAATCGACTTCAAAAACACAAAAAAGTAAAAAAATACTTTAGCTTCAGAAGTCGGTGACAAAAAAACAAAATCAAACTAGCAAAAGTCACGGACTTGTCCCAAAAGGTCTTAACCACAGTGCCTACTGTTTATTGTGCTTAGTGTTTATTGATTTCATACGCCAACAGTTGGGAATGTATTGGCAGACGATTAGTTATTCCGCCAACCTAAACTTAAAATATGTCATAAACATGCACTATTTGCCCAACGGAGAGCCAACGACGGGCCTGCTGCTTCTATTCTTACTGTTGTGAGATTTTTGTAGGGATTTAAGGTATGATAACAACATCGGTCGCGATCGCTACTCCTACGGGGTGGTAGCGGGGTGCGCGGGGGACGGGCGACGCCACGTGTCGCCCAGCCCGCCCGCCATTTTGTTATTCATTTGTGAATTGTGCGCCTGCGGCTGCAGAGTGTATTTTTTGTTCGCATCAACAATGATGATGATAGGCAGGATGTGTTTTACACATAAACTGTCACTTACGGGATATCTTCCGTGATTGTCTTTAATTTTGAACTCTCGATATTTCGACGCTGTTGCAAGCGCCATGGTCGCGGGTTGACTGAATCGGGAGCTCAAAAATAAAGACAATCACGGAAGATATCCCGTAAGTGACAGTTTATGTGTAGTTGTAAACCGTGAAAGTTTAAAACAGTGTTAAGATGTGTTTTAGTTTAACCCTTTCCCTCCTATTAATAAACACAGACTAAAGTTATTCCAAGTTTAAACCTTTGAAAATGTATGGTTATTCCTTTGTTATTCCTGGTGTAATTTTATTCCGTGTTTATTAATAAGAGGGTTAGTGTTTGTGACATTGTTATGAATAAAGTTGTGGAATTTTACGACGACGATGGTTACGGTGGGGAACTCGGTGTGGTGCGTGAAGAATGGATGGAACGCCACGGAAGACTCGTTGCATATATCCTTACGATTTTGTCAATAACCTAATTTACAAATATAATTATTCAATTAATGTAATTTGTATTTCATTTAATTTCAGATACTTAATTGACAAAAAGTAGGTCAACGCAGACGACACGACGTCCTCTCATGTACTCATCACGTCAAAGTGCAAAAGAGAGACAATACTGTATGGGTGACTTGTATATGTCGTGGTCTGGGTTAGCTTGCATGGGCTGGTTTCAGGACGCCGCGTCTCGCCAGCGCCGGCCGCACACACGTCGCTGCACATGAACCTTATCGGCTTCAAAATAAGGTTGGCTTGTCAAAATACATAGCTAAAACTAACCTTATTTTGCCACAACCGCTTGCCTAAATGTATTCTGTGTCGTTGGGCCTACTCATAACACGTTTTCCTCGGGCCTTCGTAGGGCAATGCACGTTGGCCCCATCGCAAGTCCTACGTAGGCCAATCCAGTAGGCCATCAGTTTTGGGCCCAACCCGCAAACTACCCGCCAATTGTATGCATTTGCCAACTAACCAGAGTCAACTAAATGCCAACAAAAAATGCTACTAAGGGTACCTAGCTATTGATCTTTAACACCTCAATGTCCATTTCACGCAAATAAAGACCATTCTATTCTTTTATACTGGTTTTAGTATAAGAATTGACATAGATTATTTTTCAAACAGTAAACATCACTAAGGTACAAACAGGATATCTAGTCGGGAGATAGCTGGAGGAGTACGACGGTACCGTATGTCGATGTGACCGTGGCAACTTACAAAAAAAAACCGTCGGAACGCAAGGAGATGGCAAATGGCATCAAAAAGTCTTCCTCGGCTATACCTATCCTACCCGTTATTGCAAAATGCCAGGTTACTACGGCTGGGTGTTCTGCTCAATAATGCAAATTATCAACATCATCATTCTACCTTCAGACCCCGAATAAATTGGGATAAGGGAAGGCATTATCCCAATTTAAATAGGGTCGTCACAGCATGTCTTCAACGTCAAGTCCTTTCTAGCCATATCATCTTTCACACGGTCCATCCATCGTCTCTTTGGTCTTCCTCTACTCTTATAGCCATCTACATTCATACTCAATATCCTCACTACATTTTCCTCATTCCTCCGCATCACGTGTCTATACCACGATAACCGATAAATTAAAATACTTTATAATGAAAAAACTATAATCGCCAGTGATTTGTTTCTATTCTTCAACAAGGATTTAAAATCAACATAATTCACATAATCGAGTGACGACATTCGTGCTGTAATTGATTTTTGTAACGGAGTGACGATAACTGAATTGTGGCAAATTGAATTGCTCGAAGGAAACGACACAAACTCATAAACGAGTTTTAAAGGAAAATTTATATTCGTGAAAACATTCAGTACAGCTACAAAGAAACAACATTTTAGTCGATATCATCACGCCAGTAATCTCTGAAGGATTGAGCAGAAGTGCATTTCTATATTTCGCTCGTTATGTTATATTTATAAGACTCATGCAATAGGGGTTAAACTATTGTTACACCCACATAATAAAATTTATATTGTATTTGCAGTTTATTAAAGAATGGTTTAAGTTATCATGGAGTTGAAATGCTATTGTGGATACAAACCTTTCAATAAAAAAAGAGAATTATCCGTGCATCTGAAAGCTTCCAAATTGCAAGGGCCAGCCAGCAAAGTCCATCCAAGAATTATTTTTCATAGGCTACTTCGATGTAAATCCCTTTATTCCAGTCTGAAGTCATACCCAATATTCAGGCCTACTGACAGGAATACAAAATGTATCAGTAACCTGCCGTTTTGATTGTGTAGTTTACATAATTGTAAAGCGATTGGGCGACGGCTCTAGGCGCCCAATTTAGGGGTTGCCGAGGTCTGGAGCTGACGCTAAAGAAAAGATGAATTAGTACATTTTTTTTAAAATAGAATTTATATAATTTGTTTTAAATTACAATGTCCTTTATTTATTTCTATACACATCAATTAAATTTTTAAACATATTATGCTAAATTATATTAAAAAAAAACCATTTAATATTATAAAAAATAGTAGCCCACCGGTATTGGGAGCAGGGTCCAAGCTGCCGGCGGTCAGGGCTAAAGAGAGAGGAACCTCCTAACAATACGAGCCGTGTCCAGGAGTACCGCTTTCTGAATCAAGTCCTTGATCCAGCTGCCTAACGAGAGCCTCCTCAGGTATTCATCGAGGCTCTTGGCAATTAAGCCATGGGCTGATACGACTATCGGCACAATGATCGCTGAGTCCACATCCCACATGTCGACAACCTCGCGAGCCAAGTCAACATACTTGATTTGCTTATCTTTTTCGGCTTTCACGAGGTTGTCATCATGCCGGACCGTTATATCAACAATCATTGTGCACAACTCTGATCGATCCACCACCACTATATCAGGCTTATTGGCTACAATAGTCCTGTCAGTGATGATGGATCGATCCCAGTACAATGTGATACTGCCTTTTTCGAGAACTGGGTCGGGCACATACCTATAGTTCGGCCCTTCCAATTCCACAAGGTTGTATTTTAGAACAAGTTGCTGATGGATAATCCTGGTCACAAGTTTGTGTCTATGCAAGTAACGGAGAGTTCCGTTAGCCAGACGAGAACACTCGGAGATACTGTGACTGATTGATTCGCCTGGACGGTGGCTTGCCCGACATATGTCAACCGTGCCGTCCTTCACAATAAATCTCCGGTAGTTATTCGTCATCATAACTTCATCCATAATTGCACAGACAAAACCTTCGGTTTCTCCGAAGAGGTCCCCGGAACGTAGCCAGGCTACGGACGCTGATAGGTCTACATCGGGCCCATGCAGGGCCCGGAAAAAGCGTCCGTGGAGCTCCTTACTCTGCCATACCTCACTGCGGTCGTTAGTGTCAAGCACTACAAGTTTGCACCAGTTCTCTTTAGCCAAGGAGAGCGGGGTGAGGCCCTTGTCCACCGCGACCACATCTCGATGCATCACCACGTCGGCTTCTAGGAAATATTCCCTGAGACTGCATATCTCAATTGTGGAGACTCTTAGCATTTAAAAAGCCTCGACCAGCACACCTCCGCGGGATATACAGTATCATAACCAAAGAACGTGGGTGATGCATTCGATATGCCGTCAACAATGTACGGACCTTCCTATCCAGGGCGTCTAGTTTTGTTTGAGTCCATTTAAGTATACCGAAAAAGTACATAAAAACCGGCATGACCCAACCGTTGAAGGCACGCATCTTATTTCCGCCTGATAAAAGACTATTAACCACTTTTTTCAGGCGGCCAAAGAAGCGCTCCTTCAACGATTGCTTTATGTCAGCAACATTGATGCCCAGCGATTCCGACATACCCAAATACTTATAGGTTTCGGTTGCTGAGAGGGATCTTAGATTAGAATCATTGTTATTGTCGCAAAATTTGCATGCCGAATTTAGTAGGCGGAATATGAAGAACTATTGTGTGTTTTATAAAATCTGTAAAATAACATATTTCAGGATAATAAATGAATCTATCTATCTATCATCTATCACATTGGTTCAGCAAAAAATTAACACTTTTAATGATTTCCTTAAGTCTTTATATTCTTTCCCGGGGCCGTCAGTGGCCCTAACGTATTGTTTATCTAGGTCTACTTTACTCTGAATTCTCGATGGGCTACCATTTTGAAGCCCTTAGGAATCTCTCAGCAACCACAGTGCTTACTTGCGTGCCCGTTAGACGGCAATTGGTTCGCCCCCCATAACAAGGGCTATAACACAAATGTCAAAATGCTTTAATACCTTACTCATCGGGGTTTACAGGCGTGATGTGATGTTATGTTGAAGGCTTTGGGTAGATGACCAATATCTACGTAAGGCCTTCAAAGTATCGGCGGCGGCGACCTCTTGCGTCCGGCCCTGGTTCAATTCATGGTCCGGAGCGAAAGGGAATGGGACGCCGTCACCTCTTTCTGCGAAGCAGTCATGCTAACGAAGGAGTTAGCGGGACGTGAGAGGGAGAGAGCCTCACGTCCTAGTCGCCGCGGGAGTTGCCCTGGGCGTCGGGCCCAAGTGGTGGCTCCGGCCACCGTAGGCGCGGGCCTGTGGATAGTGAGTAATAGGCTAGCTCGCCGTCCGTCCTTCTTATGACGACAAGCAGTGTCGACGGCGCGTTCGTGTTTCACCGGTTCCACGCGCGTCTCAAAGAGATGTCAGCAAACGGGAAGGGGTCCGAAAGGACCGATGCCTGCCAGGGCTGCAGGACTATTTGAAGAAAATACCGCGGCCCTGAAACACAAAGGGCAAAAGAAGGAACATGGATGGGTTTTAGTCCGTACAAGTCTGATACTCCCTTGCGCTCCACCCAGAGTGGGAGAGATCATTTGATGATATCCAATTCGAAATAAAAAGCCTTCTTAGTGCGTTATCTAGCAGTGCGTTAGCAGTCTTAGCCTAGTGCTTTTTTGATTGTAAGATATGTATGATTAGCTAATTAGTAATTAACGTGAATCGATAACTGCGTTAATGTTCAACGGGATAATCTAAACTAATCTAAAGGGTCTATATTTCTTTTAACTAGCTGTTTCTATTGATTACTCTTATTTTATTGCTCGCCTCGAAATTTAGAACCATCGTTGATGCGGCGGTACCGCATCAACGATGGTTCTAAATTCTAAATCATTCTTCAATCAACATCAACAATCATAATTCTAAAATCTCAGAGACATCTTTGATGCGGAAAATCATAACGATTTAATGGTTTCTTGAAGAATAATAGTAAATGTAAATACTAACATTCATCCAATAATTAAATTAAATAATTCATTAAACGACAATTTATCTATTGGTGTTCAATAAAAATAAACGGTAATAAAGTTTTAACAACAGTTTATGGAATTATATTAGTGTAGGTATAGGTATGAAGAATTACTATTTTATAATCACAATCTTGGTTAGTTCCGGCTTCAAAGATGCACCTCATTATTTTATGGATGTTTTATGAAAAGTTATTAGTCATTCGTTATTTAATATACTAAATTGTAGGGGTAATTGGTTGCTATATTCTTAATATGCATATAAAAATCGGTGTCCCCTTGTTACGCAGACAGAAATTCCATAGAATTTTGTTACGCAGAAAATGTTTCATATAATATTTGGTCCTTGAATGAAACATATTTCAAAGAAATACAATTCAATTAATTTTATAATCACATTTTTTATTTAAACAACCTAACAAACAATAGAATTACTTTTTTAACGAATATTGTTTGTTCGGTGTATTTTTCCATGCTATTTCTATCCATCCATAATTTTATAAATAAGTATACACACAGTCGAATGCGTCTATCGTGCTCCATTTTTTATTGTTATTTTCTACACACACCACATCAATATAAATCGACAAGGCATTATGGCAAGGAACACTTAGGATGCAAGAGCGAGCGAAGCGAGCTCAGGACTTGAGGCACCACGACTTCGGACAGGTTAGGTACGAAGGGCCTAGAGAGCGAGCGAAGCGAGCGAGCTAAGACAATGATAGGGCCTTCGTGCTAGGTTACTTTAAACCCTGCAAACAGAAACGTCGACTACGACTTATTACAAAATTTTGATATTTACCTTGACGATGAAACGTTCAGTTCACTCCGACCAAATAGGTTAGGTTAGGTTAGAACTGTGACCAAGTACGCGCGAGCCGAGCGGGAGAAGCGGCAGCGGCCGGCGAGCGCTACGTCGAAATTAGGGCTATTACTCCGACAATTATGAACCCCGGAATAACTACAGTACGTCCTTGATTAATGAGAATAAGAAGATGCACGCATTGGTTTTGTGAACGCGGTGTTGTAATTTCAGGGTATGCCATTTGTCAAAGGTATGAATTGGAATATTTAGAAACTGTCACTCGATAAAATGGGTTTGTTGGTAATAAGTTTTATATTAACCAAACAATATGAGTATAAAGAATATTTCATTTGTTATTCTATGATATGAATATCGAAAAAATAAATTTTATTTGTAACAAAAGTCTATGATTTAAATTTTTTCGAAGTAAGAATTCTGCGTATTGATTATTATTTTATGAAAAATGACAAAGTGAGAAAAAAATTACATGAAACGAAATTCTTAGAAAAAATCGTCTATAAAACAGTGTACACACGGCTACATATCAAGCTATAAATTTCCAGTTTATGCTGATCTCGCATTGTATAGGATTTAGGTACAATGCGAGGTCAGCTTATACTGGAAATGTATAGCTTGATGTGTAGCTGTGTGCAGCCATAAAAATCACATGTCACAATGTTCGTACTAGGTAATCTCCGCAGCCACCCAACTGATTTCAGTGACATTTTGTGAACGTGTATGCTTGGTTTTAAGCTTGAAAACAGTTTTGGACCCGATGCACATGATATTTCAAAAGTGGTGCAATCGTCCTTGTTGGAGGCTCCACCTTCTACACTGGTAGTCGTTGTAGTCTGCGGATCGGTATGTTATTCAGCAATTATATAACATCGGTTATAAGGTAGTAGGTACTTATTTAAAACTAGCTGTTGCCCGCGACCATCGTTCCTGTAAATTATTATTATAAAAAATATGACTTCCCTTTTTGAATCGAATTTTGTTACCAATTTCAAAGGTTTTATTTTTTTTGCACGGCACCCTAATTCTTATTTTAAAATGAAATTAGCCTATGTCTCCTTATAAAATCAACTATCTTCCAGTAAAACTGCCATCTAAATCGGTCCAGCCGTTTCGGAGATTAGAAGTAACAAACAGACAGGAAGACAGACAGACAAAAATTTAAAAAAATGTTTTTTTGCTATTAGTGCAATAATTATTTTCATAATACACTCAGTAAAAAGCTGTTATTTTTATATTACAAATAGACACTTCAATTTTATTTATTAGTAGGTATAGAAAATAAATTTATCGCTCGTGCGATGCATATTTCAGTATATTGTTGAGCACAGTCTTATCACACCCTATGGTGATCGATACGATCACCATTGGACAAACTTTCTGTAATAACTTCAGTTTTTTTTAGGACGGATGTCAACGGAATGGCCAGCAGCAGTGGTGCCCCAGTGGAAACTTCCGCGATTTGCTTACGGTCAACGATCAACAAGTGTGCCTTGGTTCTCGGTCAACATTCAGGACAATCTTTTATACAATTTTATTACTTACGTAAAAGAATTTGCCGATGCAAAATCTTGAAGTAGGACTGGTGAATCTGCACTTGCAGCGTTTATACTTATACTGCGCCGTATTGAACATAAACTTCGTCACAACAGTACATGAATACATAATGATGCGTAAGTTTCGTACAATAGTGAGCAGACTCCTGGAAGTAAGCAACCAACATTTTTGCTTTAAAGAAGGTCATCGCATCATGTGTGTTTGAGAAAGAAAAATAAAAGAAATGTATCGAAATTTAATTAACATACTAATAACTTTCGATTCTTAACTGCCAGTGGAAGTTGCAATAAATAATCGAATCTTTATTAAAAATACACAAACACGAGGACCAGAACAAGGTCGGTTTTTTAAAATGCATAAAACACTTTCTAAAACCAGACTAGAACTGTGTTTATAGGTAGACGATCTGACACAGCCCCATCACTACTTAGTATAAAACAAAGTCGCTTCCCGTTGTCTGCTCCTATGTATGCTTAGATCTTTAAAACTAAGCAACGGATGTTGATGCGGTTTTTTTAATAGATAGAGTGATTAAAGAGGAAGGTTTATATGTTCAACATTGCACCCGTGCGAAGCCGGGGCGGTCCTTAGTCAGCTATAAATTATAGTTTTTTATTTTCATTCGACCTGTTTTGTTCACAGACAGAAAATTATGTATTTTAACGGTACCTACATAAAGGATCAGCCTGCGCAATTTCAAAATAAAGTGCTAGAAATTAAAGTATTTTGAAAACCGGATAATTTAACCGTACTTATCTTTTATTATTAATCAAATAAACCTCTCTTTGTGTCAGAAATAGCATTAACGGTCTTGGTAGTATTCAATTAGATGCTGTATAAAGATACCCTAACCGGAAGAACCGAGTGTTGTCTCACAACTAGTTTATGGTCGTCGATGGCAAGGCACCGTTCCATAACCTGTATATTTTTGTTATTTGTTTTTGCATACATAATATATTCAGATGCGTAAGATTGTTTTATTTTTTTTTAATCTTTATTTATTTAGAGGCTTTTACCTTACAAAGGTAAGGTCTCCAGCTTCATCATAGGGTATGATGAGGCTGAAGATTCGACTGATGCGACCGTAGGGCAGTCAACCTCGGCTTCTGTTGCTTTCATCTACTTAGTTACTTAAGCACGGACTGAAGCATAGATATATAATATAAGAGACTGAAGTAAAAAACGAAGTAACTGGCAGGTGAATTAGAAATCAATATGCTTATTTTTTTATGATCAGCACAAATTAATAGAAAAGAATGGAACAAATAAAAAAACTCTCATAAGTGCAAATTGATTTTTGTAGCTGATGTAGTATGCCCCAATCCCACAAATTATTTTTTACCATTGCCACTCGAAAAGGGGCATTTTATTCATCGATAACAGTGAATAAAACGCTCTTTTACTCACTGAGTGAATAAAAACATTTTGAATTTGGAACAAGCACGAATTATGAACAAAAAATAAATAAAACGTGCCGGAAATTCAGATAGGTATTCTTGAATAACTAAATTTCGAAAACTTTTCTAATTTTACTATACATTTTTAATGTTTATATTTATTCCTTTGTTAACTTATTATATTACCGATTAGGTATATAATAAAATGTAATAAATACTCATCTGCTTAGACTTATCCCAACTTTATTGGGGTCGGCTTCCAGTCTAATCGGATGCAACTCAATATCAGTATTTTATATGGAGCGACTGCCTTTCTGACCCAGAACACAACCCAGTTAGTACTGGGTGGGTAATAATGGTACCCCTTGGTAAGACTGGTTGTCAGACTTTCGGGCCACTGATTACCTGTAACGACTGTCAAAGAAGTACAAATGACAGCCGGCTCAACGGCTTTACGTACTTTCCGAGGCACGGAGGAAACTCGGTATGTAATGAATTAGTGGTCACCCATCCACAGACCAACCTTGGTAAGCCCGGCTTAACCTTGAACATCGACCCGAGTGGTTCTTATTATTAACCTACGAGAAATATAAATAATATATTCTGTTTATTTTCTCGCAGTCAATGGTAAAAAGTAGAGTACACAACTCGTGAAAAAAAATAATTTATCTCGGTTCTTTTATCCCTCGCTCCGCTCTACCTTAGAATCCCTTGCTACGCTCGGGATTCTACTCTAGAATCCTTCGTTGCTCTCGGGATCCAACTTTGTCCCTCGAATTAAATTCCCTTTTTTTTCACTTGTTGTATAATCTACCATTTATGGACCGTATGTATGTGTGATTTTGCATTATGTAGCTACAAATTGATATTATTATATCATACAACATCAACATAGACAGAGAAGTCTAAATACGTAAGAAGACCATAACTTGAAAACTACTGAATCGATTTTGATCGATTTTGCAAACTTGCACTTTTTTAAAGTTCTGGCATATTATAAAAATTGACTTTGACTTCAAAAATTGACTTTGACTTTCATGAATAAAATCAAAACTATGTATTTTACAATAATAACAAAAATATATTTGAGATCCTCATAACGAGTTCTTTCATTTGATTTAAGACACAGGAAGGTTTGCTAAACTTTTTTTTAATGTCCTAATTTGACCACCGAAAATAACCCCTATTTAAAAATATATATATTTCTTGTGCACATGTTTGGGTCATAGGATTACACCATCCTACCAAATTTCACCAGATTTGGTCCAGTAGATTCGGAGCAAATTGGCTGTGACAGACGGGCGGACAGACAGACAGACGCACGAGTAATCCTATATGGGTTCCGTTTTTTACATTTTTTGTTCAGAACGCTAAAAAGAGTGAGTGTAACAGTTATAAAATCCACATTTATTCATTGTTGTACCCCCAACCAGGCCGATTACAGAACTCTTCTCATTGCTAGAGGACTATTTTTTTTAGGTTTTGATGTTCAATCACAACCTAATATTTTTTTCAGAATGCAGTCAAAAACCGAAAATGACTAAATGTAAATGGAAAAATAATGATATTAGACAAAAAGTGACATTCAAATCTATTACATTCCTGTAAATATTGTTAATCCATAGAACATTGCAACCTTCAACTATTTTTTGGTGACTGAAATTCATGTCTTTGGCAACTTAAAACTGGTTATATAATAAAAAAAATGGTGGGGAATCCCTCATTATTTGTTAGTTAATTAAATGGAGGTTAGTTCATAGAACGTTCTAATGCACAGTTCAAACATTTGAATTTGAATTTCGAATGAAAATTCGACGTATCATCTGAAATGATCAATTTGAGTGAGTATTACCGCCAGGGCAAATTCGAGCCAATGAAAGAAGTAGGTCCCAAAATCTACACACAATGGTACGAGTAGCTTATAGCACTCACACATGTGCTTTGATTAGATTGAATCTAAATAATCTAAAGACAAGTACAATCTCCTGCAGCTTCCACAACAACATCACACTGTACAGACGCCAGCACATTAAGCTAACCAAAACTGTCAAATTTTCCCAATCGATTTTGAACCTAATGCTTTAAAAATAAAGTTGAAAATCTATTAAAGAAATTTCACAGTTTGTAGTAGCTTGATGTGCTGGCATCTGTACTTCACATTGTATTAATCAAAATAGGCAGCCCCTATGTTTGTGGTGCAGGACCAGCATTTCGCCAAGCATTTTTATCATCAATGCAATCCGCCAACTTACAATATGCTTGCCTGTAGGTAACCACATTATAAGTTGCAAAGGCGCATTCCTAGTATGCGTATTATACAAGATTTTCGTCTGATTCAGAGATATTAAAGCACCTTTTCCACATATTTTGCACGTCTTTTTTTAGTTGGCGAATCGGGAAAGTTACGAAACGGGATGTAGCCATACAAACGTGCTTCCCATCGCATATGAGTGACACCTGTATAGCATGCAAAACAGCATTATCTCCCACCTATGTATTGCTGACCCGCGTTAGGGTTGAGCCAAATCTATCGGCACAGAATCGCAGTTTTCCATGCTTCTATCCTTTTAGGTCGCTTTAAATCGTCATTTGCAAGTGCGAGAAACAACACTACTACTACCATACTTCGCCAAAATACGGATATAAAAAAATGAATAACAAAACATCGAATAAAACATAGTCACATGTTCAATCCAATGCTTTATTTAGGTAAAACCATCATCGTAATCCTAGCTTCTTAACTAAAATTATAAATGCGAAAGTAAGTTTGTTACCTTTTCACGCCTGAATACCTGAAATTTTGCATATACGGTACGGTGTCAGGTGTACAGAAACGGATATAGGATACCTTATAACCCGTAAAAAAGTACTGTTCCTGAGGAAAAAAACAATAACGTTCTTATGCTAATAGATGGCGCCACGTGTCTTTTGAATCATGGTTGTTTTACAAGCAGAGTGCAACCCGAATTGATTGTCAAATTCTAAATTAACGCGAGCGAAGCCGGGGGCAAAAGCTAGTAACAAATATCACGATCTGGTAATTATTCAGTTAATAGTACAGATTCACTATATAATTAATGAAGTAATAGAATAGACAATATTATGGGATTTCCCAAGTTTACGTAATCTATACTAATATTTCAGAGAGATAAAGTTTGTGAATTTGTGAGGTTGTAGAGGGTAATCTCTGGCTCTACAGAACCGATTGTGAAAATTCTTTCACTAATAGGAAGCTACATTATAGCCGTAAGCTATACTTACCGCATGCCCCAGGGATAATTTCCGACCAAAACGCGAGCGAAGCCGCGGGCAACTCAACACCTAGTCAGAAATAAATTGGATTCTAGGAAACAAGTTGTGGTGAGGGATGCTGCGCCTTTTTTTTTGCTTGCAAATTGCAAAAGAATATTGGGTGTTTGCCACTGTTGACTTTTAATTGAAACTGGAGCTGACCGCGAAATCCGGTCTCTGTCAATGTTTGTTCGTTCAGCGGCACCCAATGTCTATGGCGACCATTTATAACTAAAGTACATTTTTCCTTAATTATAGGTATATTTAATAAACAAACATGGTTCTAAAAACAAGAGCATTTGTGATAACATTCCGTGCATAATTGATTTTCGTCTTGATCTTTGTAAAAGACCAACCTAACTACCTAATACCTATTATTTACCAAAATGTTCTTAATACATCGTATTTGTTTACTAGGCATATAAGAAAAGTACGAAACGAAAAAACACTATTAACATACACTGGGCAAACATGATGATGGTCAAAGCTTAGCTAAATTGATTTCAAAGTTCGATGTCACCACATTATAATGCTACATAGTACATTACATGAACATTACATTACAGTACATTAGTACAGAAATAAGCATGATGACGATGCTGATGTTTGTTTATTTTCAAAGTTCTTGCGAAGAAATTAATCAGCATCATATTTGAAGAAAACTTTGGTAAAGATTTTCTTTTGTCTAGCAAGGGATCTACCTGGCTGAGACAAGCTGGATGTGTAAGGCGGATGATCCGGTGTTGCGGCGCAGCTCGGGAGACACCCAGGTCCAACAGCAGCCACCACATTATAGGTGTCGTCTGTTGAAGTTTTTGTATTTCCCGTTTTGCGGCAGCCGATTCGAGAAACGCAATTTTCCCATTATTGTGATCTGTGTGTAGAAGTATTTTATACACGAATCCCGGGAAATGAAAACATAACTTCATCAGAAAGTGGCTGCTTGATACAGTAATGAGTTAATAATGACACTGGCAGACCGTGTAAAGTGACTGCAAATTAAATGATTACCTATTGCGAATGAATATGGCTGCATCCCGCGTGTTTAATGTTGCAAAAGTTCTCATATTATCGTAGTACGTATACGTAATGAGATCATTGTTGATTTTTTTATGATTCTATACACGGTGAATGGTAATTAGATATAATCCATGAAATGGGTTCTACCGTTTATAATAGGACAGGACTACTTTTACAAAAAAAAAAACCTACACGATATTATGAAAACAACCCCCGACAACTGTCGGGTTCAAATATTATGGGTTGCATAATTTTTGTTTTTCAAGTAATGAACCGTATTACCTATCACCCTGTATATTTACTTTTACCTTAAACTACAGCCAGTTTATTTAGGATATTAGTCAAACAGCCAGCAACCGCTAGTATTAAAAAGACATGATGTAAATTGATTAAAAAACAGCATGTTGTTCAAAGTGCATTCACATAGACCGGTCTATTTGACCGGCCGATTGACTACGAAAAGGCAATGGACGACTGCTAGGCACCGCTCAGAGAATTGCTTTCATTAACATGTTTATGTACATCTATGCGTACTTAGACCGGTTTAGCTGCTTAAAACACACTCATAATCACAATTCCTCTCTGACAATTCAACATTATTTGCGGAAGCGGCTATACGAAGTTATCAAATACATGGTGGACACCGACGCACTAATGGTAACCACTCATTCAGTGCAACATTCCGATCCGGGTAGGTGCGCGTAATGTGCACTTTGGAGGAAACAGCTGTTTTTTTTTAAATTACCTTTGAAACATGCCATCTTTCAGGGGGATCCAGAATCATCATGTTCCTGCAGTTGGGGTCGGCGCAACACGTTTTCTTGTTCCATTCTCCCCTGTCAGACGTCACGGCATCATTTACTCCATTCTCTTCCATATCATTCCTCACACAATCCAGATTGATGTACTGAATAGTGGTAACGGATGGTGCCACCCAGTTTAAGTAGCAATGGATTATGTTTTAATTCTCTTAGAATTATTGTAAATTGTTAATAATTATTATTTATATAGGTAAGTCCTGGATGAAGTTAGGCTGTGGATGATTTTGATACACTATTAAACTAAGGTACCATGATACGACTACATGGGGCCGCAACGCATCACATTTCTATTCAACATAGTTTTCTTTTGCATAAACACAAACGACTTCCAAAAAAAGCTACAAAAAGTACAAAAGTAACCTTAGTTTCGGATGTCTGTGACTTTTGTTAGTCATATTAACCAAAAATGATGAAGGATGATTTTTGCAAAGCGGCCCATTTGGAACTGCGCCAGACTTTAGGGTGTTGATCTACCCATATTACATTCAAAAACAATGTTCTTGTTTGGTCTCCGCCGTAGTCGTGAAAACATAAAGTAAGTACGAAAGAGTAAGAGGTAAGAGTAAAGTAGTAAGAGGTCCGCAAGGGCTGATGCCTGCCGGGGCTGCGGGACTGTTCGAAAGAGATACCGTAGCCCCGGATCACAAAGGGCGATGAAGGAACATGGATGGGTTTTAGTCAGTAAAAGTCTGACACCCCCTCCTGCTCAGCCCGGAGAGGGAGGAGTTATTTGATGACTTACCATCAGAAAAAATAAATACCTAGGTATCTGTTTTAATCATGTAACGAACAAAACAATGAAATAGTCCCACATAATTCCTCAAGGCGAATAAAATAATAAATATTGTGTTTGCAGTGGAGGCCGGAGGTGGTAGTTCGGCTCAGGGAAGCGAATCTATTCAGCGGACTCGCGTTTGGCCGAACAGAGGAAATCCTGTTTTCTAACTATTAATGTAGACAGCTTCATTCTGAGAATCTTTATTAAAAAGAGCTAGAAGGTGCTTCTAAGAAAATTGAAAACGACTAGCAATAAGAAACTAGGGATTTAACGGCAGCTTTGTCTCAGCTTTTGTTGATTAAAGGTGAACAATTTAAAAATAAACCGGCCACGTGCATAAAGTACTCTTGGACTCGTGCTCAAAGGGTTCCATAGCACGAAACAATATAATAACAGTACTTTTACTGCTCATTTACACTCAACATCAAAAGGCAAAGCAAAAACTAAGTTACCTACTGCTGCAGTTTCACGTAAAGTGTCATATCCAAACTATTTTTTGTAAAACGTTCTTTTTCCATTCTACAAACCCATTTTTTTATAGGTAGTTTTCTTACCCTTACTTAAAAAAAAAATGAGGGGCGAGGCCCTCCCCGCCCCTCTAGTTTAAACGGCCTTTAAAAGCGAATACCTCATCAACCATTTACTTAAGAAAAAGAGGAAATTAGGAACTTCGATATTATTTTGCAAGAGTTATAGAATATAGTTCTTAGAAGACACTCTCCAAATTTCAAATTTGTGGTGCCAAAAGTTTCGAAGTAAAATGTCTGTGACATACAGACGGACAGGCAGACAGACGGTCAATACGAATCTTTATAAGTTCCTTATATTGCTATTTGGATTCGGAACCCTAAAAAGAGATAGGAGGAAAGCCTGTTCTCTATTATAAGATACAGTTTCATTCGGAGAAAATAGAAGGTGCAAGAAAATTGAAAACAAGGGAATTACGAGTAAGGGCAGCTTTATCTCAGATTGCGTAGATTAAATAAGTACAATTTAAAAACTATACAGCAATTCGTTTTAAGAAGCCTTATGCCCTGAGGCATTCTGACAATGTCATTTATATTCAGCGACTATTTGTAATGTATTATTAGCAGTTAGATTATTATTATTTGATTTTTATCCCTCAATGCAGCGACCTAAGCCACCAAAACGATTGTAGGGCATGGAAACAACTGGGACTACGGAACCCTTGCAATGGTACAGACACCAGCACATCAAACTAATACAATCTGTCAAATTTCTTTAATAGATTTTCAACTTTATCGCTAAAGCATTAGGTTCAAGGTTAATTGGGAAAATTTGACTTTCGGGAAGCTTGATGCGCTGGCTTGGCGTCTGTACCAATACCAACTGCACGGATAAAGCGTTACGTGTCGCTGTTGCGACCGTGAACTATGGTGCGAAAGGAGAAATTCACAGCTGCCAGCGATTTTATCAACTGACACAAATCCAATAATAGGAATTGCGACGGTGAGAAAGCATTTTTTATAGGATTAATATGAAATAAATTCAACAAAACAGCGTTATAATTAATGTCAACTCAAGTCAATTACTCAGCAAAATTAAAAAATATATTAAAAAACACAGAAAACTTAACCGCATAAAACGAAACTGAAAATCTTCATAATTAATTTTAATAACAAATAGTCAAACAAACAAATAAATAATCAGCCTATAATGATCCTACAGCTGGGACACTCGGCCTCCTTTCTCTGAGAGGGAATGGGCTTTAATCCACCACGCGGGCCCAGTGCGGGTTGGTAGATGTCATATGTCTTCGAATTTTTGGTTCTAGGACATATGCCGGTTTCCTCACGATGTTTTCCTTTACCGTTTTGAGAGCAGTGTTGATGAAATAAAATACACAAAGTAATGCGCTTGCCGAGCAGAGGTTAAGGCCTCGCCTGTCATGCATGAGGTTGTGGATCCGGGCAAGTACCAATGTGACTTTTTCAATTCATAATATGTACTTTCTAAGTTTATCTTGGACATCACAGACATCGGTGAAGGAAAACATCGTGAGGGAACCTGGACTTACAAAAGTCTGAAATCGCCAACTCGTCTTGTGCAAGCGTGGTGATAAATGCTCGTGCCTTCTCTGTTGAGACGAGGCCTTTGCCCAGATGTGGGACAGTAATAGGCTGGTATTATTATTATTATTTCCTTTATTTATAATTTTCCTTGTTCTATATATTATTAAACAATTCTTTAAAAAAAACCTATAAATACCATTTAAAATATAAAAAAGTTAAGTGAAAATTGTTAATGTAAACTACTTTTTTCGTCGGTTCAAAATAGTCACGTGCCTCAACGTTCTCCATCTGCGTTTTCAAAGCTGGCAATGACAAAATGCATTTGGAAGAAATAATTTTTTCAGTTACGTATTGTATTAGCAAAGTAATTTACACAAAGGTATATTAAAGTTAAGTTGATAAGAACATCAAATATAAACCGCCCAGAATACTGATGCGAAAAAAGTAAAGTTAACAATCGTCCAAATAATGTCCGTTCGATGTCCTTTCCAACCTTTTGCGTATGATTTGGACATGTCCATGTCCGGAGCCACGGACGCAGTTCGTCCATGCCGGTTGGACCAAGAGATTAAAGAACTTCATCATCATCATTCTCCTGCCCGTATCCCAACTTATTTGTGGTCGGCTCAGCACGACTTCTTCTTCCATACTTCTCTATTACTCGTCATCGCCGCAGTCTAGCCTTTCTAGCCATATCATCCTTCACACAGTCCATCCACCGTTTCTTTGGTCTTGCTCTACTCTTATAGCCATCTACATTCATACTCAAAATGTTCCTCACTACATTTTCCTCATTCATTCATTCTCCGCATCACATGTCCATACCACGATACCCGATTACTACCACAGATTAACAGATGAAGCACTTTTTTAACAAAAATCCATCGTTGATGATTTTATTATATGGAATAGATGATTGAATTCCTCAGGGTGGGTACCTGTTCACCCAAGGAGACTTAACGAACCTACCCTAATATACCCCCCCCCCTGAGTGAACCTAGGTACCCGTAATATCGCCAAAAGTAGGTACAATTGAAATGACCTACACTATGTACGTCGTACCTATATTTACGTTTTTTAGGAAGGAAGTACGCAATGTGACTTTTACGAATAATTGTTACCTCGATACCACTATTTGTAGGTTAGTGATTGCTTCATTCTATTGGTAAAACCATATTATTGCACTAGAATAGCTCAAAATTGTATGATAAACTTTTGATAGGAATTTGTTTCACTGTTTAGTAAAATTACGATAGTATTTTCTATTTTTATAAACAAAAAAAAACATGATAAATTTCCCGGTTATCAATATGTTATTATAATATTATATCTTGTTACTAGTTTACAGGGAATCTTTGAAACGTGAAACATAATCATTTTGATTTGGCTCCCGTTTGCAGGATCAATTTAATTGATGCGGTGCGGAAACTATATTTAGCCAAGCTTTAAAAAAAAATAGTATGACAATCAACTGTTTGTATGATTAAATTCAACAGAAACAAATAACTTGAAATATGCGTCCATCCCAATATGATAACAGAGCAAGATATGTATGAGAAAGCATTATTTAAATGACCTATCAAATTAATACGGAGCAAAATTGTGTCGTGTTCAAATTGCTTAGAAACAAGAAAAGGTAGCAGCGTTGTAAAGGTCCCTAAAGTGGCCTTGTTTCGCTAAATTGTCTATGGAAATGAAGACATTAATAAAGCTTAAATAAATGCTGATTTTCCGGAACGTGCTACTAGAAGTCATTTGCTGAGAAAATGAGATGCGATATAAGATTTACATAAAATTATAAGCAATTAAGAACCCAATGACTCATAACTGTAAGCTAAAACAACATATCTAGCTATCTCCTATTTTATAGGACGGAGGAATGAAAATTCGTTTACCTGAGTGTTTCCTGAAACCATGAAATTGGTACCTTTTTGGTAAATCTTGAAGAGACAACTATTAGATTTTCGTTATTATAATTAGTATAAACCTAATCTTTGTCATAAAAATAAATTTACCTACATCGAAAACGGGTAAACGCCATAATAACCATCCTAACTGACATTCACATTCTCAACAGGCGTGATGATACTCTTACGATATTTGGATAAATTTGTAAAAACGTGCAGTAATGTGACGCCTTTAGTATGTACATTACAATAACATGTTTTACTACACAGAAGATTTACAAGAGAATAAAACTTTCGCTTGAGCAGATATCATAAATTAAGTTACTTATGATATTTGTAACTTTAGAGAGCACGACGAATTAAATTAAGCCGAACACAAAGTTGTAACTATCGCGCTTAAATAGGCGCTACTAGGTACCAAAGCAGGCGCCTGAAAAGTTTCCGCTACCTACTATTAAAAAAACTTAAGAATAGTATTGTTCTATGTGGTAGATAATTTCCTGCCAAAAACACTTATGTAGCACATCGAGCGCACTTGACCTGCAAATTTTGAGACAATAATGTTTTTACAAGGATAGGCCCGGTGAGTAGGTATGCCGTTGTCGTCACGGGTCAACGGTACCCAGGACCTGTAGGTCTTTCACAGAAAAGAAAAATATTGCAGAGTCCTCCGAGAAGGGGAAGTGTATAAAAGAGAATGGCGGCAGAGCGCGCGACTCAGTCGCACCGCGGTCGAGAACGAAGCAGTGGCCGACTGGACACCACGTCGACAACTCAGGTCAGCATTACCCGACACCGTCTAACACCACCTCCTAAACCACTCGCGTCCTACGAGTAGGAGGCATTTCGCGCTTTCCTAATTAGCGGTGGTATTCCTGACTACCTGGCTGGTCGCGCAGTCACAACACGAGGCCGCTCCGCCGTCCGCCGCGACTCTTAGCTCGCCTGCCGCCCGCGCCGCCCGCGCCCTCTCGCGCTCGCACGCTCCGTGCCGCACGCAGCCCGCGTAAGTCACAACAAGCCACCCGGTTCAATGAGGTGAGTCTCAAACTAACACCCCTTGCTAAATAATCTTATTGTTGTGTTTGTGCTTTGCGATGTGCTGCGACCCTGATTTTTTTCTTCATTTTTTACGTGATCCGCAAATGAATAATTATTTTTGAATGCTGAGTTATCAACGTGCAGTTAAAGTTAATGAGTAGCAATCAATTAATAAATCATTGTTTTGAAGCTTGTTCAATTACGTCAAAGGAAACAAATGAACGTAAATTTAGATAAGCGTGGATGCCAAAGTGTAATTTAACTTAATAAGTAATGTTCTAATCAAGTTTTATGGTTTTGTGTCGCAACAAGTGTTGAACTGTAAACGACGGATGGACTTCTAACTAAATATTTAAAGTCAAGTCAAATCGTTCTCATAAAGTGAAGGTATCGTATAAAAACATGTCTGATAAAACGCGTGATTTGTTAAACAAGGTAGAAAATTATCGGCTTTTGTGTAAGTGTTACGATTAATTTAAAAAGAAATAAACAGTTGTGCATGAAGCTTGATGCTTGACATTTTTGATAATTTTTACCATAACGTGTGACTTGTCGTTTTGTTCGGTGTTTTAAAACTGTTCATATTTGCTAAAACCTGCTATCCAAGTGGATAGAAATCGAGGTTAGTTTACAATGTCTAACTTTTAAGTGAGCGAGTACTTTTTAACTTGCGGGTAATTCAGTAACACGTTCGTTTTGTGATAAAAATTACTTTTTCGAATATTGTTTCAAATAAAATCAGCCATGAATAACACGATATTTTGAAAGTTTCGTGGGTAAGGTAGGGTAGGTAGTAAAGTGAGTATGCAATGCTACACCGGGCACATGTTTGTTTGATCTTCAATATCCGTGCGAACTAACGAACGAACGTAACGATTTAGGTATCCACAAACATCTCGAAATTTACAAAATTAAATAGGTAATATTTGACTTGTTGTCGTCAAGTTTACATAAAACTTACTACAAAAAGCTTATTTTAAAGGGGCTAGCTACAATATTAGTTCTTACCCTACTTAACCAAAATGTAATAAGTATTGTAAGAAGCTGACGATGGGTCGGTCGAATTACGATCGCACTTAAAAGTAATAATACGCATCGAATATTTAAATAAGTCGCAAAATTTCCTTCAATTAAGATGTTATCGTCATTATTTGCAAACAAAACGGCCCAAGTTTGACCCACTTCGATATGATCAACACAACATAGCTGTTTACCGTAAAATTATTTAAGAACAGATTTAGATAAAATGGGTTTCACAAAGAAGGTTTGCGGATCTATGGAGTGTGATGGCATTCGATTTAATTATAATTAAACGGTCAACAATAATTAGAAGTCCCAACAATAGCGTGTGCGCCTTTTACGTTTCATATAAAAAGAGTGTTAATTATAAACGCGCACTGTTCCTCGGTTAGGTTTCCACGCTACGTGTTTCCATTTGTTGACAGAAACAGAGATATCCAAAGAAAGAAATAAGAACACAGTTTTTTTTACATTTTTAGAGTTTCACTAACTTATGTGAAAAGAGAATTTATTATTCTAGTTGGTTTATCCCACTAAAACACGTAATTAATAAATACATTTATTGTTATGTTTAAATATTTACATGTTTATTTGTTGTAAATAATTGAATTGAAGCATATGTAGATTTAGAATAATTAAAACAAAATATTTACGAAAAAAGGGATTCATTTACATAAAATAAACTAAATAACGAAACAAACAACGGGGAGCTTAGGCGTCTAAGTACTCCTCCACATCGCTGTCTTCCGGAAACGTGTCCAGGGGCCTTAGTCTGCTATTGCAATAGTGTCAGAATGGTCTATAATTGATTTAATAAGGCCCCTAGCCCACGGCGTATTGAAGCGCGTTCGAAACTCGTTTGACGTGCGTACAAAGGGTAATTCGTCTGCGCGGGGCCTTATTAAATCAATGATAGGCCATTCTGACACTATTGCAATAGCAGACTAAGGCTCCAGAAGACTGGCATCATTGTCACGTTGAATGGTAACGCTAATTCTTTGGCCAAAGAAAGAGCCAGCCCTCTGGTCACGCGAAGTGTCGACCAGTCGACGAGAAATTTCCTTAAAAAGGAGACGCACATTTGGGCGCCATGACTCGAGCGTTTCGTTCCCCAAACAGCTCAAAGCTCTGTTACAACAAATTTTCCTTTTTATTTTTAGGATATTAAATTGTCAAGGTTAAGTGTTGATGAAAACTCAGAAGTTGCTATGTCAGTTTTGAATAAAATCTTCTTATCTATTTCGATTTCCATATTAACTAACGATCGAGCGTCCTGATCTACTATCTAAATAATAGCCGCGTTTACTTAGGTGTCAGTGTACCTAATAGCATAACCATTCCTTTAATCTCAGCCTATCAGTGGCGTGCCTAGAGGCTAACCATACAGAAAACCCTTGTAGCAAGCAGACTGTTCAGGAACCAACTACTCGTCACGATGAGTAGTTGGTTATAAGGTCAAGCCAAGCTTGTAGAATATTGTATTTCATATTATTCACTAATTTCATATTACTGGTAGTCGTAGGCAGCTATTGTTTCATGTTGGTAATAAATAACACAGTATTTTGTATATTATTTGACAGTTTACGTCAATCAGGGTTGTATAAATATAAAATCATTGGTTTACGCTGACTTTGCCTTTTATTAAAGCCCTCTTTTCCACAAACCTTTTAAAATAAGAGTCTCTCAGTTTTGATGCACCTGTCACATTGTATACTGCCTTACGCCATTAAATACTCTAGACAAAATTTTTAAGAGCCAAAGACCTAACGTTTTCCTTCATTGCAGTTACCACGAAATACCTAAAGGTAATATTTGGGTGCCAACTATGCAATATTATTGGGTTTATTTTATATTTTGCCTCTTGAGAAGCGTAACGCGCGTCCTTGTGTACGGTCTCCTGAATCGTCTGCGTCATCACTAATACCTCTCATAAAAATGTCTATATTTTCAGAGAGTAATCTATCCCATCATCGTAAAACTGACGCCGGTAGTAAAAGCATCCTCGTCACAATAGCATCACCTTCGGAATGCATTACACACTGTACGCTTTTTAATAATTTATTGATGTTCCTATGAACATAACACTCCGTCCCTGTTACAAGACTCACATTCTCTCAATGTCTATACGCGGCCGTACCACAACACTGATTAATTATGGAGTATTGAATTATTTTTACACGAGTCGAGGTAATAATTCTTCTGAATTTGTGGAACTTCTGAAGAATTTGAAGGTTAGAAGCCTTCAAATTCTTCAAAAGTTCCACAAACTCCTCATTAATATTGTAGAAATAATTAATAAAACATTTACTTGAAATAATTTACATTGGTCATTAGGCTATGCGACCTTATCCTGATTTTGATCAACCTTTGTTCTAGAGTTCAAACTCACGTTTATTTGTAAATATTTACCTTGCAGGAGCAGTTGATAACAAGGCTTTTGTGATAATTAAACACCTACACCATTTACCTCCTGAATCATATTGCAATTACAGTCCTACACGGATCGGAGTTCAACGTTCAATAAGACCGGTAATACAAATAGAGTAATTCGCGGGGTACCCTGGCGCTTCCCTTTTAAGTCTTGTTTATGTCGAGACATCATCATTTTCTTTGAATGCACTTAACGAGTTTGTTGTGAGTTAGACTTAATTTTATGAGAAACGTTGTATATTCATTTCAAACGATTATCCGATTTATTATGCCACATGCCGAGATATCGCTCCACTATGATGCGCAATACCAACTAGTAAGTGCGTTCGCGTTTTCTATAGTAACGGTGCAGGTGCACCTGTGCTACTAGTTTAGTGTTGCAGCCTTTTGGCATGATAACCGATCAGTCAAGTGAGAGTTCTTACTGATCTAAACTTTAGGAAAAGAGAAAACAAGTAGTGATGTAATAAGATGTTTTACTGACGTGGTTTAGCAGTTCAGCAGTCTTATGCACTAACCGATTATGTGCGGTTTTATGGATTCGTTTATTTGCGTGTTATCTATCTACAAGGAATAAAGCCGAATCCCCCTCAATAACTCATTACCAAATCTGTCAAGTAGACCGTAGTGGTGGAAAGGAAGCTGCATCCGGTTGTACTGGAAATTAATTGGGAAAAGGCTAGGCAGACGATGAAGGGTGGTGGGGAGGACGGTTTTGGAGCAAGAAACCAGAGCTGTACCTAAAAACGCAAAAAATACACAAATTAAATAAACACTAATACGTATGAATAGATACAAATCCAACCAGCTGTACCGGCGTACTGTACGGGCGTACCGTTACAAAAGCGGCTACAATAGTAATTGTTGTTTCTTGTTTCGTCGGTCGCTACAATACGTCAGTCACAATTCGATCGGCCATCTGGCCCAATTGAGCGATATTGCATATCTATTGATTTACTCGAGACATCAAATAGGCCAATCTAGATACACGTTTCGCTTCTAGATTTATTAACATTTAGTGCTAATACAATTGCATTGAACACAATCATCGTAAAGTTACTTTAGTCAGAACTTTTTCACCAGTTGGCACGGAGTTGGATTTTAATGCGTAATAAATATTCTTGTATGTGGCTTAGCACTTGAACATTTTTAGAATACTAAAATGCTTTCCTCGGGTTACCGCCAAAATTAACAAGGCTATAGAATTGGTTCTAGTTGAATCAATACAACTTCTGAACCTGAATGAATGAATTTCTATGGCGGTAGTTTTGACTTCATGTAGCAAAGAAAGAATCTTATTTAATATTTATGACATACCAAATAATTCGTTGTTGAATTGAATCACTTAGCCAAATCTCCAGATTGAATCAGTATCAAAGATAAGATTTTTAATCAATATTAATAATAGATCAACCTATATTTATTTTAGACCTTTTAATTACATAGAACTTCATAAGGGTAAAAATTGTGAACATTTATCCTCTTATATTTTATATATTAAGAAGATTAGGTAAGGGGCGATCTCAACATTTTTTTCAGGAAATATTTTCGAAAGATGAACTTCTTCTTAGACCGAAGTGGTTTAATCCACTTTTTAAATAATAAAAAAAAAATGCACCTTTGCTAATGCTACATAATATTTGTATTTCTCTTTATCGGAGAGCCAAATCATTTTGCATTTGAGATTTCTTATTTAAATATGCGCACTATTTGGATAAGTAATCACTGATGCTCATATCTGGTACCATTGGGAACAACATTCGACTAGATTGAAATCATTCCTTTCGCACTAATGAAAAGTTGTGATGGAGCTACATCGTGAAAGTTTATAAGGTAGCCAGCCCACTAAGTATATCGGAAGTCGAGTTTAAACCTGCTTCATGTAATCTATATCAAACTAGAAAACTAGTAGAGTTGTAGCTATCATTAATATGTAGTTTCTCCGAACGACGATGGTAGTTTGCTTTGATTAGAATATTCTTAGTATGTTTTTTTTTATTCTTTACTATGTATGTACATTATTTACAAACTACGAGTAGATCTAAGATAAAAATAAATATATGTATTACTTTCATAATGGAAAAAGAAATACAGGGCGTCAAAAAAAAGACTATGACCTCTGAGTTTGTTTCGGCTGTTTCTTCTCAGAGCAGTCAGCTTCGAAGCACCGGCCTCATCTAGTTTAAACAAAAATGACGTGTAGTGTAGGTAAAAACATATTTGCAAAATAAACATCATTTATCATTTAAAAATTCGTTTACATCGCTGGCAAAAGAAAAAGTGCCCCGAAGCCTGGCAGCATTGCGACGTAGTATTCTTAGTACTTCGATTAATATTCTGATTTGTTTAATTAGAATCGTTACTTAGAACTGCAAATATGGAAGACTCCAGGTTTTTTTTATCGAATGTCATTTAGTAGATACGTTATTAATTTTTACAGGGAAAATAATTCCCAAAGTGCCTACTTGTATTACTGCAACTGCAATCATGGCAATCCTTCAGTAATCGTTTGGTTCGCCACATCCATGTAGCTGCACATTCCTGGCGTGATTATCGAATGCATTGCTTTCTAGACAAATGTTACGCACAGTTTGTTATCAACATACATACAAATTGTAGCGTACTAGATAGTAGATACACCCGCGGTGAGTGTGTTCGACTTAATTATCAAGTAGGTTACTGTGTATAAAGTAGGGCTTTAATAACGTATGTGGTTCGTTACCAAGTTTTGATTTGATGAAACTCGCTGATTTGCCTAATTCAGGAGGTGCGGATCTCGAGTGGCTTGTCGTGGCGAGTGGCTCGATGCTTCAGCACAAATTCTGCGCATCCTACTTAATGGAGGGTGAAATTAATTTACTCGTAGTTGTATTACTGCCTTAGACACATCGGTGTCACCTGGAGCTCATCAGCCTGGCTGAGTGATTGATCTAGTACGACTTCAACCATACAATACCATAATAAATGCGAAGTTTGGATAGACGGGTGGATGATTGTTACTCAATCACGCCAGAACGGCTAAACGGATTTGGATGAAATATGGCTACAAATAGATGATAGTCTGGTATAGCACATAGGCTACTTTTTTTCACACATCATAATTTCTACGCGAACGAAGTCATAAGTAGTCATGTATACAGTAAGAACGCGAACGTCAGTCATTATAGAAAATTATGGGTCGATACAGCGTTATGAAATTAAATTATGGTGCATCCACGTGTAAATGTTAGTGCATTAAATGTGAGTATGTACGTGACATGACACAGGAAAGGGGAAAGCCGACCTTGGACTGGTGGAGTTCACTTTGCATCATATTAAAAAAAACTGACAATGTATCTACGGTTTTATACTGTGTATGAGCCACTTATGCAAACGTGTTTTCCAAGTGTGTAAATAATTTCTAACGACCTTATCAAAGATGCCTGCGGAACGTGCGTTGGGTACTTTAATATTTATAAACGTAGTGGGAGAGTTATTACAAAATAAAAGTACAAATCGGTGTCGATATTACAATTTGGTTATGGTAGTTATTACCTAAGTAGTTAAGATTCATATCCAAGTATTAATTGGAACATCACGCGACCCTTTGGTTATATACTGAGAATTCCACGGAGGATAACGATATACATACCCTTATTAAACTAAAATAAATACCGCATTACCTAGGTAGGGTCATTCAAATTGGAACTTGGAGTTGGTTAATTATCTAATCTAAACTTTTTGCTTTAGTTTTAATTTTAAACTAATTAATCCAACTAATAGAAACAATTCCACTAACACGTTGTCAATATTTTGTATGTACACTCGCAGGCATGTATATACTTACGTTCATACTCTTTAGAAGTAAAAACCATGAAACTTTCCGATTTATCTTTTTCTGCAAAATTAACTCTATGCGATTCAAATAATTCATAACATTGTTTACGGTATTTAGAGTTGGATTACGAGCAAGCAGCCAAGATCGAGGAGTAGAAAACCTGGCGGACGAGTGCATCCCGTAATTCGGTCCTTGCATCACTAGTATTAGGAGCTGCAATTTATAAGTTGTATAATTTACGTACGGCATTATGTCGTCTCCGTGTTTCAAAGTAAAGTAGGAAGCGGTTCATTGAGTATCGCGTTAATGCTGATATTAGCGAAACTGACTGGCTCACGGCAACTTATGTGTGTCGAGGAGTTTCCTGACCAGTCTGACTGGTGTGCGGTTATCGCCTAGCACTCGCTAGCTCGGGACTATTTCTCATTTCTCTCACTCAAAAGCATTTCTATCGAAGATTATTTTGTATGTTTACTAAATTAGTGTCGCCAGTGGAGGAAGACCTGTACTTTAACAACATTAATAGAAGCGGCGACAGTATAGACACGGCTGTCGGCGCGGCGTGTCAACCGTGTCCCGCGCGCCCATTGTCTCCGCCGTATAATAATTAGTGGATATTGCACCCTGATTCACAATCACAATGACCGAGAAACACGATTCATTCAAGGACCCTGGGTTCGTAGTTCTTAACTACTTCCTATTGAGTTGACGGACTTCTAAACACATAACAGAGCGCGGTGAAACTTAATTACCAACGGCTTGTACTTTCTATTTTTTTTAAATTCTAATAGCCACATTGAGTTTTGCTTTATTGATCGGATGGATGAATAAAATAGTCTTTTTGTTCCAGTGGGGAATCAGGATACATTACAGCAAGCTACGACATGAGAAACAACGTCAAGTGAGTACCTTCCTTTTGTTATTTACTTTATAGTATTATAGATTAAATAATATTGTTTGTCTGTTACAAAGTCCACTGTATCGTATTGAAAGTCAAAACTGTTTTAATTCTTTATAGCGAAATGAGCATTGCGTAATGTGTTGGAACGACTGCTTCAGTAAATTACCAGTTTATCTCGTGTATACGTATGATAGTCTAACGCAATCTTCATTAAAATCGTTGTATTAACGACGTTGTTAAACTACACGTGCCTATTACCGCTGGGAATCGACACTAGCTGTGTTACCTACTCACTATCACCTAGCTTCGCCAGGCGACGCGACGGCCTTTAGATAAACTTCAAGAACAAAATATATAAATAAAAAATATTTCACAATGATCACGTACATAATTTTACTATCGTTCTAAATGTGTTTAGTTTACCTATTATCAGTTATGGACGGCAGCTAGTCGACGT
Organism: Eugnorisma glareosa; assembly: GCA_947578425.1. NCBI lineage: Eukaryota > Metazoa > Arthropoda > Insecta > Lepidoptera > Noctuidae > Eugnorisma > Eugnorisma glareosa. Next base: position 32,134,295 of record OX387957.1, read on the forward strand.
CAAACTTATTTATTAGCTATTTTTGTTGTAAAGCACGTTGTACCGTAGTACTGTAAACATTGAAGAGTTGCTTTATCTTCTTAAGACTACGACACAGCACGATAATAATATGTAAATTACCTATTAAATATTGCTATCTTACGAGAATTCACCCAATTATCTCAAAGTTTTAACAGCGTGCCCGCGGCGTCACTCATTTGTACCTACTTGGACTTTCAATAAATACTCTGTAAGTACTTGAATTTTAAGTGACACAATTTGATAAAACTTTTAGCGCGTAACTTAACAAACAACGGCAGCCCAGCCCTTGACCTTTTTCATTCGGATTCATATCTAATTTGTTAAAAATAGCTATTAGACTTTTCCAAACTGCTTTAACTGTTTTGAAAAAAAATCGATTTCTTGTGTTTCGACAATAGACGATTGAAATAAAGGTTTTTCAACTGAAAGATGTGGCCGCAGATCATTCACGCATAAGAGTTGGGTCTACAAAATGTGTGTCGGTTAAGTTCTTAAACAAATACTTCGAAGTTAGTGTTACCATATCAGAGTTGTGTTCACACTACAAACGGATTTTGCGTGATGTGATACAAGCAAATAAACCAACTTAGGTTTTATAACAAGTATTTACACAATCACCATTTACGTTTTTATTGCGCAAAACGAAAACTGAGATTAAGTTGAGAGTTACCAGCAAACAAACATGGAATTCTAATGAGAAAAATATAAATTCAAATAAATAATAGAACTTCAGTGTCGTGGATAGAATTGAGAACATTAATTATATAATGTACTGCAGTGCAAGATTACGTATAACTAGAATCCATTACAATGTTTAGATTTAAATTTGATTTCTCATTACTGGTAAATAACAACACGTTATGATTATGAAATAATACTTATAAACGTCCGTTGTTTCGTCCGTTACATAATTTATCATCAATTTGATTGGAAACCAAAACATTTACGCCCTAAAATCCCAATCAATAAATGATGCATCACATGTATTATCGCGTCGTTGTGTACCAATTCGTATAAGACACTTCTGGTTTTTATAATAACTTGGCTGAATGATTAGCACCTTTTCTTCTAAGTGTTAACTGAATAGAGTGTCTTTACGTCATTGTTTTTGTCATCTACGTTCCGCCTGCGGCAGTTCGGGACCTAATTTTAATACTTACCTCATAAATAATTCACTTTGCTCTGATTAACGTAATTTTTGTGGCGCGAAAACATTTCCGTTAGGCAGGAGGCGGGTTTCAGTCGCGTTGGGGTCTTCATCCCCGATCGGATATTTACGCGCATTTCAATCTAAAAGATGGGATCGAATTTTGGGATGAAAGATTTTTATACACTGTTGTTTATTTTTAGCTGCGCACAAGTTTATATTTTGAGTAACGCTTTATGGTCTTAGTAAATGCGTTTAAATTCTACAGCTACAGCTTGGGATTAATGCGTTGAGCATAAATGGAAAAATTGTTGACATAGGCTAGTCAGTAATTTATTTAAAGGGCGGTCAGACAACTCATGTGTCGTCACGGCGGTGTTCGTCAATTCGCTCAGTCGACCAGCCTGTAACTACCGCGACATGTATTCGTGACGTGATGATCCGCCGGCTCCTCAGGGCAATGCCAGCCTCTGTGCTAATAGACGATATTAGAAAAATAAATAATCACGTAAAGTCGAATCGAATGTTTCAGATCGTGGTTTTCCTCCACCGTGTGTGAACATAATCTGTATTTTGAGTAAAGTTATGGTCGTATTGCTTAGAAAATTAAATGATGGATTGTGGGATGAAACAACTACATGACGACCCGAATGGCGCAGCGTAGTGAGGCTGCCTTATGTTCTTAGGGTCCCGGGTTCGAATCCCGGTAGGAGCAAATGTTTGTGTGATGAGCATGGACATTTGTTTCCGAGTCATGGATGTTTATATTATAATAAGTATGTATTTACAAAAAAAAGGTTCTATGAAGTATTATCAACTATCTGGTGTCCACGACACAAGCCTCGTTGCTTAGTGTGGCACCTAGATGGCGCTGTGTGTAATGTCCAGCGATATATATTAACTGAACCGTTATCTCGCGATTGATATGGACACAGTGAACATCTTTCACATTTTTTAGATTAGAAACGATTTTAGTCTAAAAGGTGTAACAAGACCCTTACCAAAGCTGAAAGACACTTTTTCTCTCTATCATTGCGATCAATTTGTTCTAGACCATACCTGGGAACGTTACAGTTACGGAGATATTGGGGGTCAAAGTCCCAACTTTTTCACAAGTTTTTTTTAAATACATATTTTTAATGTAAGATTTTTACTTTAAGGTGGATGCGCAAGGGTAGCCCGCGAAATTTAAATTTTCTTACGTTTATTGCAATTTGCAGGTCAGTGTCAGGTTGTATGTTGATGAAAATATGAATCGCGCCAGTAACACGTATGGAGTTACAGAATTATAATCATTCAAATCATCAATACAACCCTCCAAGTTCATATAATCTCAAAAAATGACATTTTCATGAAATAGCTATTGAATGTGATTATATGAACTCGGAGAGCTGTATTGATGATTTGAATGATTATAATTCTGCAACTCCATACGTGTTACTGGCGCGATTCATATTTTCACCAACATACAACTTGTCACTGACCTGCAAATTGCAATAAACTTGAGAAAATTTAAATTTCGCGGGCTACCCTTGCGCTTCCACCTTAAACACTTCCACGACCCCGTACTATTCAATCCATCCATCAGCACAATGATTTGAGTGCGTTACATTGACTCCTACCGTAAAACGTGGTTTTTCATCCCAAAAAAGAAGTCGTATCCCAGCAATCATTTTTGCGTAAGGTTACTTAGTTTAATGTACATAATGCTTGGTTGACGGCTTCGTGAAGGTCTTGTTACAGCCTGTATTGACCCAGTTTGCAACCATGTTAGATTAGCTAAATATATTATGTTCAATAATAAATGCTGTGCTAAGTATAAAAAATAATTATATATTTATGGAAAAAATGCGAGCAACGTAGGGATAAAACTAGACTAGACCCTATTTAGTCTAGATTTCTAGAATCATGACTACCTACACTCCCTTGAAAAAAACGGAACGGCCCTGGCGCCCAAGCCGACCGAGTTCTTACCTGTCAGGCTGAATTTATTCCAATCCATTGAAAACTCCTATCTATATATCTATACAAATAAATTGATTGCGTCTGTTTGTAATATCAAAATAACAGATTTTTACTGAATGCAGTAGAAAGGAACATAAAAAAAGCATTTTTTTCAATTTTTGTCTGTCTGTCTGTTTGTTCCGGCTTATCTCTGAAACGGGTAGACCGATTTTGACGGGAATTTTACAGGCAGATAGCTGATGTCATAAGGAGTAAATACTTTTAATTTAGAATAAGAAACAGGGTTCCATGCAAATTTTAAACCCTTGAAATTGGTACTTAACAAAATTCGATTATAAAAGGGAAGTAAGTAATATTGTTTTATTATAATTTCACGCGAACGAAGGTCGCGGGCAACAGCTATTAGTTATTCATAAAATCATCTTATAATTAAAATGGTGTTAAACACGCCACTTCAAATTGATAAAATAACAAGCAATTAAGGTAGTATTTCTAAATGGTGAGTGTTTTGAATAAGTGGGTCTTTGTCTAGCGTGGGAAACCACATAATTTATGCGATTTCCGAACTTTGTTATTAAGTAACAAATTGAGGAACGTTTTTTAACCAATCAGGTATAGGTACCTAAATCTTACCTACGACTATCTAAGTATTGCAAAGAAACGATCGAATACCAACTTACTAGTTGCCGATTTTCCCGCCGGATGCTACCTACAAAAGAACCTAGAAAATGATAAAATTGCTGCGATTTACTTAAAACTAAGCTTGTTAAATTGTAATAGATAACTATCTAACCTACACCACAACGGAGTTTAAACCAATTAATGACTCTTCGTTAGTAGGTATGTACCTAATAGGAACCCGGAATCGATCATCTTTGTTTGATGTTGAAGGATTTCGGACAAACGAAGGCTTTTTACAAAACCACAAGTATCTACGTCACAGAATTATTTGATGTATATACCTACATATAGGAGAATAATATTTTAAAGCTACCTATGGGATTTACCCAAAAGTAGTCTGAAGGTAGTTAACCACAAACTTAACAGCTAGATCAAGCTGGAGACATGGGTCGTAAGAAACATAAAATGAAACAGACATAGGTAAAAACTGAGCGGCCATTTTTGTTTTATATTAACATAACAACAACAATCATCACGGTAATTTCACCTTGAAAGCCTCAATGATAAGTAAATAATTAATATGATGGCTCTATATTAAATACACTATAATATTGTTATTGAAAAACTGATGTGATAGTTCATTCAACTCTTGAACTTATGCAGCCGTAAGTAACGGTCGGTCTCCATACAATCGTCCTGACATTACCTCGCGATCGCACGGGCCGCACCGCCCGCTCCTGGGCCGTACCGTTACTCACATAACCAATCACATGTACTTATAATTTTTATTTGGTCCTTCCCATTCACTTCACTCATTGTGTTCATGTTTGGATTAGTTCCAAGCATTGTGTGCAATCGAGAAAGCGGTTTCACTACTCGTAACGCGGTTTATTGAACAGTTAATGATTTTGAGATATGAAAAACCTTTACACGCTTCATAGTCGAGCAAAGTCTTTAGTACAAAACAAAAGTAAGAGTGATAGTTTGTATTTACCTTGACAGAAGCCTAGTTTCGCTAACTAAAAGACGGTCAAAAAGGTTTATTGACCTCAGTGAAGACAATGAACTTGTCAAACCGGTCGACTAGTGGCAGATAAAAAATCTCAATACGGTAATATCCAATGACATCGCATCTGTTAGTTGCATAACAAGTATTGCGCTGGTTGCGAGACAGGTTGTTACTCCCGCGGGCACAGGCTTGACCTGTAGGGTACCGCCATAACGCCGTTCCACCTCGCCTCCTCCTACGTATGTACATACAACTTAAATTCTTCCTCACGGTCCACAAACAGCTTTCCGTTAGAGCAAAACATAATCAATCTCTTTTGAACTAATATCACCCGAAACGACTTTATTTATTTGCCCTTGGAGGAGAGAGAATAAACGTAAATAACAAAAGACGAAACGGGGACAATTAACCTGTCTACTATATACATATAAAATGGAGGAGTCTCCGCGTAGCTAGGCACTTAATTGCCTCGCTGTTTAATTTCCTCAAGTGATTTCTTTACCTTGAACGCGGGCAGCCATCAAGACTTGAACATTTTGTGAAGTTTTGTACCAAAAAACTAATGGCAACGTCATGGTCGCGATCATTTAATTCATTCAATGTACGTTCATTTAATTTAATTCACTTGTTGTTTTTGACAACGGACTGATGTTGTTGTCTAAGAGTAAAATACACTACGAAATCAGTGTTACTTAGATTTTTTCTTTTTTTTTCTGTTTTTTTATAAACCTTGCCCCACACTAGGAATTTCTCCTGTATCGTGGGTGCGTTTACAAACATTTAAACTCACATACACAAACAGCCAGACCCGGAACAACTACCTGTAGATCATACTATTATTATTATTATATATTATACAGCGTGTAACAGAAAGGGTATATGTTGGATATATGTTGTAAGTTTAGTAATAAAAATGGTAAATCATTGACACCAGAATTTATGTTTCCATGCAGCGATTATCCCCGGTTCTTAAGAATAATGAGGTAAGTAGCCTTCACAGTCATCACGACAAGTTTATTGTAAACAATCGGACATCGTTTCTGCAGCCCAGCTGCGTGCTAAACGATTACTTAGATACGTACTTAGTTACTACGTATACTTACATGCAAAAGTTTATCGAGACTTTATGCAAATTTATAATTTTTGAAAAAAAGTCAAATTCTGGCACAATCTAAGTTTAGTGTTTGGATCGTGATATACATATTTAAATAAAAATAGGTTTTAACTACGAGTATAACTTGGTGTTGAATAATAACCAGCAACTAAGGTTAGGTTAGAGTTTGGCTGTTTTCTTACTGCAGTTTGACAAGGCTTTGACAGTTACAACTAACTCAGTTACTCATGGCAGGCTAAAGAATGATTACCTCTTTGGTTATAAGTTATTTTTGATCTAAGTAAGTTCAAGTTTCATGAATGAAAAAGACAGTAATGTACTGAAATAAATCAGCATTTGTTATCGGTTTTTTTTAATAATTTTGTATATTTACTTATTTCTTAGTTGGTACAGACAGCATTACTCAAACATGTGTTTTTTAAGTGAGTAACGTAAACGACAGTACCTAGTTTTTCTGCTACAGCTATATTAAAATTGCCATGCACATATATGAACAGATTATTGTTTATAGGTAAATATGTAGATAGCTAGAATCCTCTGTATTATGAACACCATATAAATATCAGATGTAGGTAATGTAGCGTACATTTTATTATACAGGGTAACCAAGAGTTACATACACACACACAGGTCGAGATTAATATATTCTTCTTACTTCACTACATAGTATAAAACAAAGTCGCTTCCCTTTGTCTGTCCCTATGTATGCTTAGATCTTTAAAACTAAGCAACGGATTTTGATAAGGTTTTTTTTAATAGATAGAGTGATTTAAGAGGAAGGTTTATGTGTATAACATTGCACCCGTGCGAAGCCGGGGCGGGTCGCTAGTTATTTTATACATACAAAATTTTGGATGGATGTTTGTTACTTAATCACGCCAGAACGGCTTAACAGATCAGGATGAAATTTGGCACAGAAATAGATTATATACGGGGCAATTCACGAAATCCAAGCGCGCGAAGTCGCAGGCATAAGCTAGTATATTAAAAAGAGGTGAAGTTTGGATGTAGGAAATAATCTCGGAAGCTACACAAGATTTCAAAAAATCTTTCACTATAGCTGAGTGTCAGAGAATGTGTTTGTTACGCAGGCAAATCCACGGGATAAATTAATATCTACCAACCAGTGACGATTGTACCTACTTTCGACGTATTATTATTTTACATAAGTATACTTATTTTCAGAAGATGACATCAGAAAAGTATAAATTTGTATTCGCAAAATATCCCAAAAACAGTTGTGCTTATTATCAAAATGTACACGTATTAATGTTATATAAACAGTGATTCGAGTCGATGCGCCTGTCCGTGTTTTTTATGCAAATGAGAAGCCGATATTGTTTTGCCAAACAAAGTCCTGCAAACTATAAACCATAACGGTGGAGAACTGTGCAATTTGGTGAAACAATACAAAACCGTATTTCTGACAAATGTTTCAGCCTCTATTGACACACGTTTCTTTATTTTGTTTTAACTGTTTCTTTAAATGAACTAGGCGCTACCACAACACTGGGGAGAATACTGTGTAGATACTGTTATGAAAATTACTTGCTTCACTTTGTTCTTTTGGAAAAGCTTTTTTTTTTTAATAATCTGATGAAGTTTTTTTTTTGGGATCTCTAGAATAAATGCTTTATTCTTCGCCACAAAAGCAAAATGATGCCGTTATTTTTATAGAAAACAAACAGACAGAAAAAGATTATATTAGAGAGATAGGACATGAAAATGTAGAGATACTGAAGCAGTACCTTAGCGTATTCAAGAATACAGGAATGTTTATTTGTGTGGACTGTGGTCAACATAGGGTTCATGATCGTCACTCTGACACCGCCGCTGGTATGTTATTCTTTCCTAATAATAGGAAAACTTTTAAAGGACCATTTTGAGGCTCACAGCCTAGAATCATGTTTGTGCCACGATATATGAATAGAATTATGTTTGTCAGTGATATTCTCTGAAGGACCAATTCGGTCCTTTTGCGCACTGGAATGTAGTGAAGCACTTGATGTCCTCATTTTTTGGAATGTTTAATAATTAAACAGAATTCTATTGTGAAATATCTAACTTCACAACCAAAGGTCTTTTGTTGTTTAGTCATTTACCTAGTCAGATGAAATATACTAGGTACCTATCAAATAATTTTTCATTATTTTGTATAAAAGAAATATGTCATAGCAGTCTTTGCTCTGTTTTTTTTTGTTGCATATTTCAACAGTTTGACATCAATTTATCAGGAACGAGGGTTAGCCGCAGTTGACGGGTTATAGAATTAAACGAACTCTAATTGTAAACACTTCACAATTCCGGAGGATCTCACGAACTAAATCACAGCCGACAGACACGGCAGTGCCGCATGAGGTGCCAATTGGTATTCCTAATTCATTTTATTGCCTAATGAACTACAACGACGACTACCGAGGCCGTACTACCAGGGTCCTATGGTTAAACCGTCAATTTACGATTAATCAATCGACCTTGACTGTAGCTGTTACTCTTCTAAGAGCATTAAAGCCACAAGTTTTAACTAGCCATAAACAATGTACCTATACATTTACTACGCACGGAATCGCGGAATCGGACTCATCTACGCACTGTTATAAAAATCCCATTTTATTGGATACGAATTGTTTGCCACTGATATTTGGATGACATCCAAAACGTTTTTTTTAACCATTACCACATTATAGGCTTAGCAACGCAATTTATTGACACTATTAGTTAAATAGCGAGAGATACTCTACTGCTACCCAAAGTCAAGGTTAAATATCTAGGTCCAATTAATAGCTATTTAGATAATGCTACGAAAATGTTGTTCCGTTGTACAGAACTTTATTATTCGGAAAGGTAAAGGAAATTGCTCACAAATGACTGACAAGTTGTTCAGAGTCCGGATCATGTTGCTCAAGTGATACCGACATAATGTCTATTAACTTTTTGTGTCCTGGTTAATACCCCTTTGAAAATTCTAATTGAAAACTTTACAAAAGTTGTAAGCGTCTCTTACAAAATCGTTTCAACTTTCAGATAAAATTCAAAGTAAATTAATTATGAGCTCGGTATTCATTGTGAGCTCAATATTCATGACAAGTTTATTAAGACAAACACGGTGCTTGTCTTTGTCCAGCTGCATTCAGCTCTTCAGCTATTCATTACATTGTCTTCCTTTAATCAAAACATCTTTAGGGTTTCGTTTACAATATTAAGTAAATATTAGCCCCAGTAATCCTTAACTTGCAAACTTTTAAGCAAATCAACTAAAGTATTACTTGGTGCATCATGCCTGCGCCGTTTGCGGTTGCATAAACAAAATAACCGCTTTGTTATAAACTCGTGTTTTCTTATACACATATGCAGTTAATTATTTTGGTCGTGTCATGTGAAATTGGCTGTATTAATTATCTTTGTTTTATGCTGTACTTAGGTACTCGTAAAAACTATCAGATCCTTATTATACAGATCTATGGATCAATTAAGTTATTCAAGTAGCTATATCAGGATAGACATATTATACGCGGCATATTATAAGTCTTAGCCAGTCCCACTTTTCACTAATCTCTTTCGTTGACTGAATATCACTTTGTCTTGGTTCTCAGGTTTAAAACCGCACCACCTATTAGATAGCCGCCAAAAGTAGTGATACCTGCTTATTTTAATATACGTGTAGTTTCAGCATTCTGGAAAACCTTGCCTGCTGCCACCATGCCTTTTAAATCTTTTTCGTTCATGCTGAGAGAAGAACACTTCCTAAAAGATAGAAGGAGCAGACCAGCTCGTTTACACTTTTGTTATTGTTTTTCTTTGTCTCGTGACCCTTGTTGTGAAAAGGAGTGTCGCTCAAATCAATAGAATTCTGGCGATTGGAAATGCAATCGTTTTTATTGCAATAAAACAAAGCGGTATTGTGGTGATTGGATTGTGTCTTAGCGTACGAGTGAATTTCCGACAGTCCGCTATGAGCTGAAGTCCGCTACAGTAATGCCATTAAAAACTTATATTTTCGCAATTTATTTAATCTTCAGTAGTTTAGTGTGTTGGAATAATGAAAAAACGTTTGGAAACACGGAAATGAAAAGGTACTCTGTGTTACAATTTTCTTTATGAACGTAAAGATTTGTGTTGTATTGCATTGTTTTTAAACAGAAGCACTTATTTGCCGGTTTATTTTAGTTTTAATTATACAGAGTACCTAATCGAGGTGGTAGTTTGATGCATGTATAATTTTAACACCCTTCCTAGAATTAGCACTACTTAATTTTAGGAAGGGTGTTTTAATTAGGCCTAGTTACCTCATTCGAGGAATGCTTTGAGGGAGTTTCCGTTGACTCTGTAGTTGAAATCATTATAGGAAAATAAGAGATGAAAATGTTGAAGAATCTCAAGCGTTATTTCTAAGTTAATCCAATTAAAGCCGTTACTTATTTTTTTGTTCGCCTTTTCTTAAAAGGGTCAAGGTTTAGTCCCAGAAGAGAAATATTTATTTCTGTGTAAGTTCTTTTGAGGTTTTTGCCTCTACTTGATCTAACGAAGGCCAAAACATCTCAAATCATTATAAATGTTGCTGAACACGTGTGAAATGGAGAAAAATGTACCGATTTAAAAAAAAAATCTGCTTGGTAGCACTTGCTGAGTACTGACTTAATTAAGTCAAAAGATATTCGAGATACCGTCGAAATGAAAACATTCGCTGGTTCCTGAAATTCAGAGGAAGATGAATATTTCTTAGAATTTCCCGAATCTGCAAATGTTTCGTACAATTATATTATGATAGAGTTAGAATGATAATGGGGTTTCCTAGAAATCTGAATAAGAAAAGAAAATAAATGACATTTGTTCAAAATTTAAGTAACAACAAAAACAAACAAATTTTTTAGTTTGCTTTTTTTGTCAACATATTATAATAAAAATAAAATATTTTGTATTTATTACCTAAACTTTTATTCAACTGAGGAGCTCGACAATTACAGCCGTTCGAGTTGATCATCAGGTTAAGCCGCGCTTGCCTAGGTTGGTCCGTGGATGAGTGACCACCTGACTACCCTTTACTTATCGAGTTTCCTCCGTGCCGCTGAAAGCACGTTAAGTAGACAGTCCTTACAGGTAGTCATGCAGTGGCCCGAAAGTCTGACAGTTAGTCTTACCAATGGGTATCGTATTACCCATAACCAGTACAAACTGGGTTGTGGGGGTCAGATAGGCAGTTGCTCCATGGGTCTTGGGGCTTTTGGGACCGGGACCACGGTCCCGGATTCCAAATACAGCTGCATACGGTTAGACTGGAAGCCGACTCCAAAATAGTTGGGACAAACGCTAAACAGATGATGAACTAAACTTTTATTTAAATGCCTCATGAGCTAGTTGGACATGAATTATAAGGTAAAGAGTCCCTACTAGTGCGGTGAGTTAATTAATATAATTAAATATCTATTAGGTGAGGGTTCCTAAAGGTCAGTGAGGGTTGCATCTTAAAGCCGAGCACAAGTCAAGCCGCCATTGCTACAACTAATTAACGCTCAGCAAATTTAATTTTGACCTACATAGGTTTCTTGAATTCATTACGTACAATAGCTACGACGTACCTGTAGGTGTGGGATTATTTCATGACACGTGTAATTGCAACGGAATTCTCAGGATTCTATTTGTTTAGCTTCCAAGGATGTAGAAGATTTTACGTTTGATACACTGGATTTTTTTAGAAATATACTGGAAAGTGATGCTCCTTGGGCACATTTATTATCTTAATTGCCCTTTTAGTATCAATACAAAACTTGTTAAGAAAGACGTTTTTTCTTCTAAAAATGTATAAGCGTCTTTGCGGCCAAGACTTTAAAAGCGTTTTCTTTAAATCCCCATAAGATCACAAGAAAGGTTCAAGTGGGATCCCCAGCGACTTCTTTTCGTTTAGCACCAAGGAAAATTACGGTTACACGAAAATTGGGTTACCAAAACAAATTGAAAATTTGGAGGCAATTTTCTCCCTCAAAGAACAACCATTCTCATTTTTTTTTGTTTCCATTTTTTACACGACTTTGGTTAATTTAAGCAATGAAATCTTTTCCAAGTTTAGGCTGGACAGTCAACAAAATGGATTAGTGAAAAGAAATGTCTATACTAATATTATAAAGAGGTAAAGTTTGTGAGTTTGTAAGGTTGTAGGGGGAAATCTCTGGATCTGCTGAACCGATTTTGAAAATTATTTCACTTATAGGAAGCTACATTATCCCTAAATTCCATAGGCTAAATTTACAACGTGCTCGTGGGATAATTTCCAACTAAAACGCGAGCGAAGCCGCGGGCAACAGCTAGTTTGAGATATTTACGCACTTGGCTAAAACCATTACCTAGGTATTCTGGTTTAGCATAAAGTTCTGATAAAATACTGTTACTGCTACCTTGGAACCTTTATACCTACTTTATACCATAACTTATGTACTTAGCTATAATTATTTGATTTATAAGCTTTTAATCTAAATAATCTACCATTCACTTACGAGCACGCTAACTTTTATTAATTTTAGATTGTAAACACGCTATATTTCCGTAATATAAGTTAGTAAGTAGGTAATACGGAGTTATACAGTCAGTATTATAGTCTTAATTCCAGCATTGATCAAGTTCCACGGTACCTAAACAGTGACACTTCAATCATTCATTCTATCTCCAGTGACTGAATAAAGTTACTTTTATCTTGCCAAGTACCTATAACTACTAACAGTCAATTGTTTTCAGGCCTTCGTTTTGGGGTCAGAGGACGAAGATGGAGAAGCGGCTGATACTGGCGGCTGGCGTGACATCAGTTCTTGCCATCGCCTTCTTTGCTGCATTCATCGCCACGCTTCTAGTCCGACCATCCCCTGACATCAACGGTAAGAACTCCAATAATAAGAAGACCACAATGGTGGGGACAGCGGAACAGCAGACTTAGGGTAGAACGCCTTCAAGGAAGGTGGAGCGACAATCTTGGCAGGGTGGCTGGTAGCAGCTGGATAAAAGTAGCTGTGGCCTTCGTCAGTGGACGATTTTGAACGGCACATCAGGTACGTCGATCGATGATCGAAATATGATGAGATCTCACCACTCAGTTGGTAAAACGAGATGTTCTGTACGCTGCTAAGAGACATGGACAATTTATATATTTTCATGTTATTTTTATTTTATCACGTTCTCGATTTTTATTTTATTTTGCTGCAATAAAATAACCTAAATATATTCGGCATTTGTGAATCATGCTTAAAAGTAAATGGGATCTTCTTTAGATAAATCGTAATTACTTGGTTCAACGAGAATAGCATTAATAGAAACTTAAATTGAATTAAAATTTAAGTAAGTAATTACAGTAACAAACGTTGGTATAATCTAAAGACTTTAAATACTCCGCCATTCCATCTTCCTAGCAGTGGGCTCCGCTGGGGTGGCTGCTGCAGGAGCTGAAACCTCAAAGGGCGCAAATACTTCTAATGTGTTTGAGCTGTTTGGGGTTGAAGCACTAGGACAATGGGGTCCGACCAGCCGCTTGGCGATTTCCCGAAAAACTAGGTGGGCAGCGGGCACTTAGCATTTCGGAAAATCGCCAAGCGGTTGGTGTACTCTTCACATGACCAGAGGGCGGGCCTATTTTGTGGCCAAAGAATCAGTATTGCCATTCCACGTGGCAATGCTGCCAACCTTCTGGGCACTTTTCCTATTGACAGTGACGTGGACGAATTTTTTGACGTCAGTTTTGATACTTGTACATATTTATAAGCTAGATTTGTATTGTATTTGTACTAGATTTGTAGTTCGTAAAAATTTCAAAAATCATAAAATTAAAACTTAGGAATTGGAAGCATTCGTCTGTATAATATTCCAAGCAGGGCTCGGAAACCGGTTAACTTTCCAAACCGGTTTCGGTCATTGACCCCAAACCAGAAACAATTTCGGTTTAGGTTTCGGTTACCGGTGTTATAACCGGTTAATGGGAGAAACCCGTTTTTTACAAATTCCGATTTTGTTGACCGATTCGACGGTAAGTATATACGAGTTCTACCTACTTCGCCATCTCTATTACATCTACAATAATAAAGTTTCGCTCTAGTCTCTCTCCATCAACGAATAAGCAATCACAAGCAGATTGTGTTCGACGGCGCTCGTAGTTTCGTTTTAATTGTCGTGTGTGCAACAAATTCTTGAATTGAGTATGAGTTAAACCGGTTTATTTAGGTTTGTTCGAGTATTAAAATAATATTTTCTTTAAAAACCGGTACTTATCCAAAATGATTTAGGTTTAGTCTTAATCGTTTTTGTAATTAACCGGTTAATCGAAGAACGATATTATAACGGTTTTATGAACAATATTAACTGGTATTTCAAAACCGGTTCCAAGCCCTTATTCCAAGATACGCCACTATATGGAGTTGTGTTCTTTACAATACAATACAATACAATATCTTTATTTTCTCTCTTCACAAAGGTTCACATAGTTATAATAAATAGAACTGTAAGAATAACGTTGTAACAAATTAAATTAATTTAATTATTTATCAACTGAAGACATGACTATGTCAGTAGGTCCCTACAAAACAATTGCGTGGATTGTAATTGTTTTTTAGCTCGAATGTCGACGGAATGAGTAATTAGAAAAAATTGTGTGTTCAGTTATTCAGTCTCTTTGTTCCTTTTCAAATGGTCACAAGTACCTACTGTGTGTCACAAAGCCGAACGAAAAAAACGAATTCATTCGACCTTACTGTCATCAAAGTAATTTTTCAAATAATTAGGTATAGAATTTTTGTCGACTTTTCCTGTGGTGATGCACTTTTTTGCGACCTTAGTCATGACTAGTCAGAGTTTTTATAGTTTAGGTGACTTAACTATTCCTGCATGATTTTCAGGGAATAACAACGTTATTCCTTTTGAACGTATTTCAATCGTTGATCGCATGACGTATTCGTATCAGTAGAATTGCTTCGATCCATAGCGATACAGTTGCTGATCGCAGTTCCTTATTTCTCGGTCTTTCAGTCAAATATCCGGCTCCAGATAAAATCGAACCATCAGGTCGCTGCCTTGTTTTATCTTAAAATCTATAATATAACAGAAATAAGCATTTGAAATTGATCAACATTATCCGAAGCCAAACAAATGTATTTTGTTACGTTAATATTGAGATAGCGATAAGACTATAAAATTAACATCCTCGGTTTAAATATAGACGAACAATATCACATTGAATAAAACAAAAAGAATAAGGACAATGTACAAGTGCAAATGGTAATAACAGCGTAACAACAACGACATTAAAATTTACGATATTACGCATTTTGTACTGATTGTTGTAATTCTAAAAGAAGTTTCAATCCATTGTTATTTAATAGATAGATAAACGGGGGCAGGTCACGATATTAACCGAATTTTAATTGGTGGTTATCCCGTCGAGTGTACGCAATATGTTAAATGTGACACACAGGCAAAACTACGTCTTATTGAATATTTTATGCCGCACAAATGTCGAACACGCGACGCGGAAGTACGGAAGTGGATAGGAAGGCGACGTGATTTGATTTGCACAACACTACGCCAGATTTATCTTGAGGAAACTTTTAGAAATCAATTGAGTGACTATATCAGAAAAAAAAACTGTAACGTTAACGCAAGAGAACGTTGGAAAATACTCTGAAACGACGGGTGAGGGTTACCAAACTAGAGGGGGGCTAGATCATAATTGTGTGTCGACACAGCCACGCTCGGGCGCACGCACTCGTGTCGTTAACATTACACTATTTAATAACAATATTACAATACAGAGGTCAGTTTTCACACAAAATTGGGCAAGTTCGATTGAGAAATACAACAATAGAATTTTATAATGAGAAAAATATCGATCTTAGCAAGTTTTTGTTAACGTCTGCAACAGTGCACGGAGCAATCAACTTCATCCTTACTGTTTCTCCTTTTTATCACCCCTATCTACTTCGAATTTATGTTTCACATGTCATAGATCCCATGGCCTGTTCATAGATCCAAAATCTAATCGTTCGAACGAATCGACAGTTTAGCTGAAATAACATATAAAAACAATTACTTACATAATGATAAGGTTTAGTATTTCGATTCTATGTAAAATTATTGAGTCTACTCAAGACTAATATTGTATAGCAGACACAAAATAAGTACAGTCATCCATTGCCCAATGTCTGTTTGATACAAAAAGTGAAGTGATTCAAAAAGAGCTTCAAAGTAATTAAATGAATCAGCAAACAACAATACCGGAAAATCAAACACACAGTTAAAGCATAAAAATAATCAAAACACGTAGGTTCTTTTTAAGGAAACCACCATAATACCCAATTATGTAACTACTACGAGTAACGACCAGTACCTAACCGTCGGATCACGGAGCTATTTATTAAAGATTTCTTATGGATTCACCATACAATAATAAAATACTATGAGCAGTTTGTTATTTATCAAACAGTAGCTGACCCGCGCAACTTCGTCTGCGTGCGTGCGTACATAAAAGAAAGAGAGGGTTAGAGAGAATTTGCGTCGCGCTTTATTAGTATAGATTCAAGTAGTAAACAATTTAATTTTTCGGAAATATTTGTATTAATCGCAAAAATATGGAAAAACATGAGTAGAATACTTATGTTTTTCCCAATAAGGGATTCCCTCGACTGCCTTTTTTTTACCGATGGAAAATCATCAAATCATCAAAAACACCAGCTAGGACAGAAGTTCACATCAAAGTTGTGGAAATGAGCCCAGACACGATAAAACTGCTGTAAACTGTTGCGGACCTCTTGCAACTGCCTTCCGACTCCATCGTCAGACCTTTGATGATAGACATACTCCAGGCAGGTCTAAAGTTCTCATCATGGTGCATGAAATCAGCCCAAACACGATATAGATGCTGTAAACTCTTGAGGACCCTGTTGCAACTACCTTTCGTCTCCAAAGTCAGACCTTCGATGACAGTCATACTCCAGCTAGGTCTAATGTTCTCATCAAGGACCATGAAATGAGCCCAAACACGATATAGATGCTGTAAACTCTTGAGGACCTCTTGCAACTGCCTTCCGTCTCCATCGTCAGACCTTTGATGACAGTCATACTCCATGCAGGTCTAAAGTTCTTATCAAGGTGCATGAAATGAGCCTAGACACAATATAGATGCTGTAAACTCTTGAGAACCTCTTGCAACTGCTTTCCTTCTCCATCGTCAGACGAAAGTCAAACTCCATGCAGGTCTAAAGTTCTTATCAAGGTGAAATGGGCCCAAAGACGTTATTGTTGCTGCAAACTCTTGAGGACCTCTTGCAACTGCCTTCCGTCTCCATCGTCAGTCCTTCGATGAAGTCATACTCCAGCTAGATCTAAAGTTCTCATCAAGGTGCAGGAAATGAGCCCAAACACGACTTCTCAATTTAGCAAAAAAGGATCATGCGTATCAGACTTCTCTGTAAAAAGTTATGCGTGGTCAGGTCATACATAAAATAAAAAAACATAGACGCGTCGAATTGAGAACCTCCTCTTTTTGTATCGTCGGTTATAAAACCAAGCTTCAGATATTTGAAACGGGCGAGGGTCATTCTTTCACGGCAAACTTAACACCGGGATTCATAAAATGGAGTGAAATGAATAGCGCCATCTATCGAGCACGAAGTTAAACCGCTAAAATATAATGCATGTAAAGCGATCGAACACACACTCTACAGTGCTAAAGCGTCATGAAGACTAATCTATAGTACTTTTTGAAAGATAGGCATGTGCTGTTGCGGACTATTTTTAAGACCTTTTTAAGAGGAATAATTCCACCATACATGATTTTTGTGCAACTTTAACCGTTTAAGCAGCGCACGCAACGGAAGCTCCCAAAAATAATACAATTTCCCCGTGTTTGCAACATTTTTCATTGATGCTCCGCTCCTATTGGTTGTAGTGTAATGATTTAAAGCCTTTATCGATAAATGTGCTATTTAATTCAACACTAAAATAATTTCTCAATTCGAACCAGTAGTTCCTGAGATTAGCGCGTTCAACCAAACAAACAAACTCTTCAGCTTTATAATATTAGTATAGATTAAAGACGACAGCGCAATCAGTACTGACAATAAAACTATAGAGGTACCTATTCTTCTTTTTGCAACTTTTTTCTAGTATTCTAGCAAGCAATGCTACACTACAGTGCACGAAAACTGCAAAAACAAGTCACCAAAGTCACTCGGTTCAATATTATTCCAAGAAGACCTGACCTAATATTACTGAACAGGAAAGTACAATGCTTTTAAAAATAACGACGAGGCCAAGTTCAAAACACGAAATTCGGTCAATAACAACAAGCATAATTATCCGAAAGGTGATAAGGGTCAGTTTACACTGTAACGCGACGCTACGCGTACTTTTTACGCTAGTGATACGAAATTTAACTTATTTTCAAATTAATTTCTTTATTAAACACATTTCAATTACAGTAGCTTTCAGTTATAAGAGCGCCCTTGACCGCTAACGGGTCGATTCAAACAGAGACTATTTTACACTTCGCAACGCCAAAGCGGCTTATTCCCCCCCACCCCGCCCCGTCGCGACGCCCGTCGCTGCGAGCTGACGTGTTTTTAAAAGCTTCGTAGACATTTTTTCCAAAAAGTGTTTTTACAAGTTGAAGCAACCTAAAACTTGTATTGCAGAACGTAAAAGACTACTAGATAAACAAAACTGTGTAAAAGTGTATCTGTATTAAGTAATACGAGTACCATCAAAAGTCACCAATTTTTTTTTTGTTGTAATTGTGGCTTAGTTAACCGTGAGTGATACCTTTAAAGATAAAGAAAAGTTACTCCACTAATATTTTCGATTTGGTTATGGCATTTGGCATCAGTTGGCCTATTTAGACACTAAAACTGTGTTACGTTTGTTTCCGGGGTGAGATCTCTGGTTGGCGAGTCACTTAATGACTGTTAGGATCCTAGTGTCAGCACTTCTTTTTCGATGTTCAATCTGTTTATCTCGCATTGTGTCAAACTTTGCTATCCTATTGTATAACTTCCTGGGATGGTCAAATAATTTTATGTTTTTTTTGGGTTCGTATATACTATTCTTTCAGTTTCGAGTCTCTTCTTTATCAAAGTCGCTGCCTAGCATTTCAGCCTAAATTCTATTTGACATTTTTTCTTTGATTTATTCAAAATTTACATTAGTAGTCTTCCATTCTCTTTAGAGTGGAGGAGCCGACCGTCTCTAAAATGCCCGGGCTGGTTTCGGGTGCCAGTCCAGGCCTGTTCGTATTTATATAAAATATGAACAAAACATTGATCATCTATCCTCTTTCTAGGTTAGAGTGCAAAAAGAAAGTGTTTTCATGGCTTCAAGGCATTGATTAAAATATAACAGAACGTTTGTTTCAACAATCGTTATTTTGTATTGAAAGTAAAACCCTTGAACTAATGCATGGAACGATATACTTACAAGTTGTTCTTCCCACTATTCCATTATAATTTGAAGAATAATTTCACTCTCACTCTCACTGGCACACACACACCTGCACACACACCTACACACCCGCTCCACCGAGTCAAAAATAACCCATTCTTGTCATCTTAAATGTTTATTTAATCTTTTATTTTATTTTATATTTTTTTATCATATTAATGTTTAATTTGCTACTTTTTAATTAATTATGTTAAATTCATCATGTAAGTATGAAAATTGAATGCGGTTAATTATGTCATAAGATAAATGTCCGACGGAGGGTTAGCGTGGTGATCTGTAGTAAAGGTTTTACCTAAAACAGACGAGTCTCTTTGTAGTGAAAATTGACTCTGTACTGAATAATGATTAGAGAATATAAATTTATTGTTTATTTATTTTCTGGATTATATGAACAGTTGCCTTCTTCAAACATATCGCGCTGCGTCACATCGCGATGTGGATCGGGCCTTAAACCAATACATTGTTTTTAGAGCGGGTCATAAAAGCATTTTTTGCAAAAATACTTGCGATATACCAGTGTATAATGTTTTTGTAAAATCATCAAGGGTAAATAAAAAGCCGCACGCTTATTTGCGACTAGATATTACCCGCGTCCTTCGTCCGCGTGAAGTTATTGAAAATATTACTTCCCAATTTGAATCGAATTTCTAAAATATAAAAGTAGCTTAAAACTCCTTAGTACTGCGTATAAAATTAGTTATCTGCCAATCAAAGTCCCGTCAAAATCAGTCCAGCCGTTTCGGAGAATAGCCTGAACAATCGGACAGACAGACCAAAAAAAGTGTTTTTTTATTATAGGTACCGTATATATGCAATATTATATTACTTTCATGAGCATTCAGTAATAAGCCGTTATTTTGAAATTACAGACATTTCAATTATAATTATTTGTATCGATGTGTATAAGTAGGGTAGAAAGGTATTTGGTTGGCGTTCCCGGAAAACAGAGGGGGCGGTACGCTCGCGAAGTATAATCCATTAATCCGACTACTAATTGATTATGAATGTATTGTATAGTATACTCGGATAATTTTACTACGTTATCCTCTTATACAAGGGGTTAACGCAAATGCTAATCTCTTCGTTAAACGTTATTAAGGCGTGCATAACTGCGTGCGTAATGTTTTTTCTTTATAACAATTATATCCCAAAATGTTAAGTTTGTTGTTTTTAGTTATTTTTCTAAGAGTTATTATCTACACGGACAAAATGTATGGAACAGCAGATTTTTTTTTATAACCGATGAGGAATTTCTATGCTTAGAATGATGTACAGAATACGTGACAGCCGTTTCCGCGTCGGTGGCCCTTCCACACCTTTATAAGATAGTTACGATCGTGAAACTGAGAGTTGTTAAAACTTACATATCTAGTAGTAGTGATGGAGGATAACTGAGTTAACTCTTTCATAGTAATTTATATAAGCCTACTTAACTACAGTGTTCTGTAGTTAGGCCGAAATGAAACAAAACATGAACTTATTGAAGGAAACTTTATCAAAAATCGAACAGGACATTCATTCACTAGTATGGTTAGCAACGAAAGCCGATTCATACTTTAATTTACATTATTTATTTATCATCAGTCTGAATTGCTGCAATAACTTTCAGCGTTTCAATAAGACTACATTTTAGTTAATTATGTTATTAATTTCCGACAATTTTGTCTTACCACGCCTAGTTATCTATACCTATATACATGGTGTGAAAGCGGACAGCAAGTATTTCGTCCTTGAATTTTTTATTCTTCAAAGAACTTGTCTTTTGAATCTCGTTTTCTTGCCTGATATATTTTATTGCAGTAATATAACTTGTTAGTGGAAAATTGGTGTTCCTTTAGGCACATTATTTCCTGCCTGTTCATGCTTCATAAAAGCATAAAGGATGCTTTATGCTTTTATGAAGCATGAACAGGGCCATCTTTTCCATTGGGCACTCTGGGCACATGTCCAGGGCCCTACGCTCCAAGCTCGCTTTCAAGTTTCCTGCAGTGTCATAGCTAGTAGTTGTCAAAAGCTTGCTCCCTCTTGCATCTTGCTTCCAATTGGTTAAAGATGGCCCTGAGCATGAATTGGTTTGCACCACACCTAATAAAAAAAATACAATTTAATTTCCAATGCAATTCAATGTAACCTGATATTTTCCATGTGTTTATGTTTACATGATAGATAATCGTTTATTTTCCCTATCATCCGTTCATTAAGCATGTTTTATTTGCATTTTAGACATACCCCAGACTAGTGAACTGAGAATTTCTTCGTCGATCCCGCCGGCCGTGGTCGTGAAGGGAGCTCCGGCAGATGTTGAGTTATGCAACAGCCCCGGATGTATCCACACAGGTACGACTACATCGGTTGTAAACTCTACGCTAAGTGCAGTAAGTTGGTTTCAGAAAAACTTTGGATTTACAGAGGGCACTCGACGACTTCTTCCAATTGAACCTGCCATATTAATGCACTAGGCTCACTGTCCCAGAAAGACAACGGGTGTCCTAGCAGTTTGAACATTATATCTCGATTATGCATTGTGTGCACTAAGGTTACGCTACATAATGCTTCCAAGAACCTGGTGACAGAAAGATTTGCTGAACTTTTCTTTTTAAGTCGCGTTTCCGACGTTCAGCGTTTCATGAGAAATCTTTCAGCAACGTATGTTTGTGCTTTTTCTTTTATTTTCTGCACGTATACATCATAAGTAAGAAACATTTTACAAACATATGTGTTAATTGATGAACGTTAATAATAAAGCAGAAAAGTTTGAGAAATTCAATAAGTTTATACAGAGTATAACAAGACTACGCAAAAATTATTGCTGGGAAACGATTTTTTTTCGGGGTGTGGTAAATCACTTTTTACGGTAAGACTCAATGTAAAGTACTCAAAACATTGTGCTGATGGATGGATTAAATAGAACGGCGGTCGTGGAGGTGTTCAAAGTAAAATATTACATTAAAAACATGTTTAAAAAAAAAACTTGTGAAAAAGTTGGAACTTTGACCGGTATGGTTTAGAACAAACAAAATGATCGCAATGACGAGGAGAATAAGTGCCGGCTTCGTTAAGGATTTTGTTACACCGTTTATTATGCGGTTAAGGAATTAATACAATTCAGTTCCAAAACTACTTTCGTATCAAAAATTCTTTTAAATTCAGTGTTCCTGACCCACAACAACCAAAAGGAAAGCGTTGGATTGGATAAAAAAACATGCAAAACTATATGATAGGATTTTTTCAAGAAACGGCTAGATCTTCATGTTTTCTTTATTATTTTGTTGTAGCGTCCAAACTCTTGTTGAATATGGATGAAAAGGTGGACCCTTGCGACGACTTCTACGACTTTGCTTGCGGATCCTTCGTGAAGAGCACCCGAATACCTGACGACAAGACGTCGGTGAACACCTTCTCCATAATCACGGACCAGCTTCAGGAACAGCTCCGAGCCTTATTGGACGAGCCCATCATTGAGAACGAGCCTAGGCCGTTTGTCCTTGCCAAGACCCTGTACCAGGCTTGCATGAACCGAAGTAAGTGTTACTTTAGATATTCTTGATCATGTCGATAGACTGGCGATCTACTACCGTATACAGCACGTGGTTACTGTTTTGAATCTGACAAATAATTAAGAGATTCCATAGATAATCATTTGAAAGTCTATATTTTCCTATTTTATATTTCTAAGACCGTGCGGCAATGATGTATGAGAAGAGGCCTTTGCCCTGTAGCTGGACAATTACAATGCGGTGTAATAATAGTATAGTCGTGAGAATTTTATACTTAGGTGAGGTAAGGTAGCAGTTGTCTTAGTTATTAAGAATTATTACGTTTCCCACAGTTGTGGAAGACTACTAAATATTATGTATGTACTTACGAGTACCTACTAATTTGTGACAAGTCATCATGTACGTTTTACACTTCACAGACAAATAAACCAAATTAAGCAAATTAGTTAATAAACCGTAACGCAGTATTAACTAGTAAAATTTGGTATATTCACTTCAGAAGTAATAGAATAGCGCTGTGTGACCACAAGCCCACAACAGGTAATTTTAGACAACAAAGCAACAGAACAGACAATGCAGTGCCAGCTGCACACAACTTTATATTTCACGACCATCACATCGTATGACACGAGTTTCATTACGCATACCCTACAACTAGATGTAGATTAAGTTACAGATTCCTGATTAATTTTAATTTAAAACTTCCGCGAGATTGTTTTAAAATAATTGCTATTAACTTTTCTAAACTATGTATTTTGACTTAAAGACAACAAACTTCGGGCTCCAACAAGATAACCGCAAATTGGAAGGCAGAGTAAACAAACTTAATTCAATGTCGGTAAACAGTTGGCGGGTTGCATATTGAATATAATGCTTCTAAAGTAGTGTTTAGGAAATAATTTTTCCAACGCTTACGGAACTATTTATGGTTTATTTTTGCTATTGTTATGTATAATTTGTGAACAGAAATTTGTGAAAGATTTGCGAAAGTCCTTCACCTAAATAAACATAGCTGCGATATGTATTTTAAATGTAGTTTTACACAGCCAGCATATTGATACAAATTAGGTGTGCTCTTTTGAGCACGAATGAGTAAAAAAAATTGGTGTATATTAACTCGGAGAACTAAGACGAACGCAATAGCTTGGTACATCGCGTGTTTGAACCTAGCGCAGGATATAATGAACTTAATTACGACAATTATTATTTAACTGTTGCTTAAACGTATTGTGGAATAAAATGTGGGTGAAAGTGAACTAAATGATGTTGCTTCCGCTATTTGCACAATCGGTGACGTAAGTGATGAATGACTGAACTGGAACTGGACGACGGAATGATTCCAAACAAGGGTAGCAAAAGTTTAGACTGCGAGTTGTATACGTATGGCATACTAATAGGTAACGTAAGTGAATGTATACACCGGTGATTGTCGCTCTGTTAAGCGGAACACACGAAGTATTTTGAGTTTTAGTTCGGTATTTGTAGTGACAATAATACTACTTTAAATATTTTTACTTTCGATTAATCGTTGGACACAGTTTCAACCTGAAATATGTTACGCCATCTGCAAATCTTATGGTACTCGTATTAGAGAGATATTCACAGATGACAGTGAGCACAGGTCTAGCTGTCTCTTTGTTTGCCATTCAATTAAAAATCTGTCGCCAAATTGTCTTAAGAATTAAAAATGCCGTATTGTTATTCGTTTTATTCTTTCTCTAATCTATGTTTGTGTCCGATATCACTAGCTGCTATCGAGTCCCGCGGTGTGTCGCCACTCCTCGATATGCTGAGGAGACTCGGCGGCTGGCCTGTGCTCGACGGTGATTCATGGGATGAGAAGTCCTTCTCCTGGGAAAAGTCAGTCTACAACTTCAGAGCCGCTGGATACTCCGTGGATTACTTCCTCGATTTCTCCATCAGCGTTGATGTGAAGAACTCCACCAAACGCATCATCGATGTAAGAAAAATAACGAATCAGATTAGTGTATTTCTTGTTTTAGATCATTTTGATCCGGTCGGCCGACCTTGCAACTGGAGTAGGATAATTTATTGTGATTGCTTGTCATGTGTGATCACATAAGAACTGTAATGAGCTCGCTCTTAAAGTTACCTAATAATGACAACCACATTTACAGCGAATTGATTTTTGCTTAGCGAATTGTTGTTTATCACGCGAATGTGCTCAATGACTGTGATTATGTAAGTAATTCAAGTGCTAAGTGAATCTTTTCTAACAGCTGGACCAGGCGTCTCTAGGTCTAAGCCGCGAGTACCTGAACCGTGGGTTTAGCGACAAGCTCGTGCAAGCCTACTACGAATACATGGTTGACATCGCTACCCTACTGGGAGCGGACCGCCACCGTGCCGAGGTGGACCTCAAGGAGTCGCTGCAGTTCGAAATGAAACTTGCCAACGTAAGTGTTACAAAAACGACTTTTGTATTAGCCATCGGCTGGACGTTTTGCATAAATTCACCTGAAAAACCTATTGATAATTGTGTGAATTTATGGAAAAAATTTAATGAGGTTCGATATCTTTTTCTACGAAATCGTATTAGTCGTCCAGTCGATCATGGCGGGATCGTCGAACCCCTCGGGATATTGGCGCATTTGTCCTAAATGCGTCGGCATCTTGGTGAAGAAGTCAATCGCATGGCGTTTCGGGTGTTTCCGTTCGTGTACTACAGCTAATTAACAAGCCAAGATAAGAGACGACAGAAAAAAAGAACAACCATTTAATTAGTATTCATAACTTCCACAGATTTCCTTGCCATTGGAAAAACGTCGTAATGCCACTAGCCTGTACAACCCGATGACTATTGCCGAGCTGACGCAAAAGTTCCCCAAGTATGTATGCCTTGATTAATAGATTGTTGATTCTTTTAAATCTTTGCTAAGACATAACAACGTAACAGAATCGCTGCGTTGGCAATTCACGGCATCTCAAATATGTTGCATTTGCGCTTAGTGCATGACCACGTCTTCCATTGTTTCAAATCGTAATGCATTTGCAATCTGGTACGCAATAGATTTCTTGTTAAGGTTTTACCTAATTGACAATAATAATTACGGTTCGTATACAAGAGTAAGATAGATGATATTTCAACAAGTCTGCAATCACCAGGAAGTTTATTAATTCGTAGAAAAACGGGCTCCTAAAAATTAGCTATTACCCACTTATCATTCTAAAAAGTAACAATAGGAATAGTTTGAATGAATCCGAACCGTGAAACCGATCAAGATTACCCGAAGACGAGCGTACTCAACCCTGTTCTTGTATACTTTGTAGTTTAATTCCAGAGGCAATCGAATTCGGACAAACGACTACCTAAGTGTGCCACGAAAATAAATAAGCCAGTAACTCCAAAAATGCCCGTGGAGATTACATATCTGATGAACCTACTTTAATAGTAACATATTGTGACAGGATCCCATGGTTGGAGTACATCAACCGTCTGCTTGCCCCTCATGTGACTATTGGCATGGAGGAAGTTGCCATCGTCAGCGTGCCCAAGTACATTTCTGATCTCGAGGTTGGTACCTGTCCTATTTTATTTTGTCCTGTACTTTGATAGATTTCGATTTCTTTTTTATAGATAGTGTTTTGACTACATGGTTTGGTGAATTCCACACGTAATATGTTTCACCACTCTGGATCGATGTGGAATTCTACGATCGGCAGTAATTTAATTGAATGTCTCTGGATCATCGTCAAACTTAAGCCATTGTTCAACAAACCCGAAGAAGCGCGTCCCTGCAGTCCCTGCTGTTGCTGCTAATAGGTACAAGCGACATGCCTTGCACCCTGTAGGAAGATACTACACCCTGTTGTTTTTATTTTGTGTGCCTATGGTTTGCGACTCATTCGAGATTAGGATGTCATCTAAATTCAAAACATTTTGTTTATCCCAAAGCTTCTTCTGGAAAGCACCCCAAAGCGTGTCCAAGCCAACTACGTGATGTGGCGTGTGGCGGGTGCGTCGGTGTCCTACCTGACTGACAACCTGCGCAGGCGCCAGCTGGCCTACGTTACCGCACTCTCGGGCAAGACGGAGAGGGAGAGCCGCTGGAAGGAGTGCGCTGATACCACCAGCGTCAGGTAAATTCGTTTGAGTACTCTCTTACTTGTAAAGTCTCTTTTACACAAATACGTAATCTCGCTTAAGGGTGGCAGGCGAGAATCGCCAGACGAATTTAGCACACGCTTAATTTTACGCAACTTTCGAGTTAAATCGAGGACTGCACTGCACCCGGGTTTCAAAACGAAAGTTACATTGCGAACTAAGTAATCACAGCAGTTACTTTGCATTTGGCAGTCTGTTAGCTACTTACCTACGTTACTTTGTTTCAGAAATCGATTTTATTAGAAAGTAAGTAGGTACAATGTAAATGTGTCCTCCTGTAATTCAAAATTCGAACATAATAATTTATGTTTCGGTTAATTTTCAATCTTGTTTATGTGGGTAAGTAGTAAAAATTAAATAAGGCTTTCAGTTTAGGTTTTCGAATGTTTTTTTTTTTTAATTAACAAAAGGCGTAAACGCTTTGCTGCCTCCCGAAGGCATTATAACAATCCTGACATTTCATCTGCTTTGGACAGTAACACATCATTGCTGTAAAAATTATGGGTGTTCAGAACCTTTTCGACGATGTTCTAAATACCTAGGGGACCTAATGTTCAATCGCAAACCCTACTCAGTAGTAGAAACCTATACTTGCAATCTAACTTTCCAGTTACATGAGTACTACCTACTTAACCATTGTATTGCAATAATAAAAGATGTCGCTCAATTTGTATTTCCACTAAGGTGTAACTAGTACATAAACTTTGTTCGCACGTGTCACGATTTAATTAACGCAAGTTGTTTACTTGAGTTGCTGCAAGCAACATACATAAAAAAACGTATCGGAATACGTTTCTGAGAATCTCTAGCCGGAGCTTACCTAGAACTTTACACAATTTTTAAAGCCAATTTGTAAGTGTTCTAGGTAGAAAGAAAACTGTGAGACTATTATAGAAAGTAGGGGTATGTTTTCAGGAAGTCAGTGTCTTTTCCAGGCACTAGTTAATAAATAATTATTTTATGTAGGTAGATAAATGAGCGGGTGGGCTCGGAACAAGGAATATAAGTATTTAGAAGCTACGCAGAACGGTATTGTGGAGCTTCAATGTTTTGACTTTTGAGTCATACAAACATATTTTCCAAAGTATTATTCTTTTATCATGATATAATAACCCTACGGCTTACGAAGCTGTAGGTAAGTACTAACTAGAGAATGCAATCTCGTTAGATTTTAGACCTAGCCGAGATCTCGCGAGATACCTAGGGTATTTTTACTGAATAAGTATGCAAATGTTATTACTTAATTCCATTTACTGATTATCAACATCTAAGATAAATAAAACATGCATTATATGTGGCATATACCATCAGGTTATTATTTCAGTCTTAAAATCTTATTATATTATAATCAGTTTCTTTAGATAACCTTGTTAAATTAGACTTCTGCAATCATTAGTTTTAAGAATTAGTAATTACTAATTAGTTTAATTAAAAAATAATAGAACTAATAAGTCATTAAAGTACTAAGAATTTCTATAGTAATAAAATAAATAGGACGTTTAAAGGAGATTGGCAAACGCCCATAATAAGTCAGTTAGATGATTTTTTTGTCATGCTGTGTTTTAAATAGAAATAGTTATTTTTGAAAATGATTTTTCTAAAAACACAGCTTATCAGTTTCATCTGATAGACCGACTCCTGATATTGCATGCCAAGTACCCTGCGGCTGAAAATGCTCGTTCTGCCTCTACACTCGTAGGAACCACAGACGATAGGCAGTTATATGCAAACTGAACTGAATCTCGAAATGTGTATCGACACATCTCGTAGGTACAAAAATTTTACGAGACCCACTCTCGTAAAATATGTACGAGATCTCGCGAGAAAAAGGTGACATTCCCTAGTACCAACACCCACTAATTGTAAAATAATCTAGCGTTATGTTCATTTCAGTATGTCGATTGCTGTGGGCGCCCTCTACATTAGGAAATATTTCAATGAGAACTCGAAAGCTAATGCATTGGAAATGGTGAACGATATCAGGTAGAGTATCAAACTATTTATATTATCATAGATAATCGTTATGAATTCTACAAGCCATTTGAAAATGCTCACCTCAAAACGATTCATGTTTTTAATACAAGCAGAAATAGACAGAGCTGAGAAAATTAGTTACCTAAACAACCAGCTGTCTATTTTAATGCTTTGATAATGTTACCTTTATATTAAAACTGCTGCATTATAATTACCAACAATTGTTATAACACAGATATTTAGTATTATGTGCTTGCTTACGTAGGTTCAAACATTACTTTTTACTAGACTTTTACTTATGTAAGTATGGTTATGATCACCTTAACTGTAAAAATATACTAAACTAACGTTAGCTTAAAAAATTGCTTAAAGCTAAAATAAATAATATCTCCTCAGGCAACAGTTCCGCAAGACTTTGAACCAAGTGGACTGGATGGACGAGAAGACCCGTCAGGCTGCGCTCGAGAAGGCAGACTCTATGGCCTCTCACATCGCGTACCCCGCCGAGATGTTGGATAATGACAAACTTACCAAGTTCTACGACGGGGTGAGTTTCTTACATATTTCTTGACAAAAAACTACGAGTGTGAAATTCACTGCATTCTGCACCTAATAGTAATGCAATAAAAGCCAGTTTACAAGAACGTGTATTGAAAATTAACTAACTACAGAAAACGCAAGCGTGAACCACAAAACCGAAGCGGCTACAGTCGGTTTTGGAACAGCACCTTTACTGGAGCCAGTTTCACCAAGCTCGAGTAAAATGGTTACCTACACTCTAGGCTTTCTTTCTTGTTTTCTGTGATTAAGTCCACTAACTGTTACAAAGTCTTTAACGCTGGCAAAGCAGTCTTAACCAATTGTACACTTTTAGTTGGAAATGTCATCGGAAAAATTGATGGAGTCTGTCCTGAACCTGACGCTGTTCGGAACCGAGTACTTGTTCGGCAAACTTCGTGAGCCCGTGAACAAGACCGACTGGGTAACACACGGCCGCCCCGCTATCGTCAACGCCTTCTATTCGTCCATTGAAAACAGCATTCGTAAGTTAACTTTGATGATCACACGTCATAATTAGATATCTACTAACACCTTTGAATGGCGATACGCGATAGAAGTTGTGCATTCAACGCACTTTCAGCGCCATGAATTTTATTATTCATCATGCTTTGTAATAATATTAGCCAGTCGCCAAGCTGTAGTCGGAAAACCATAATTACTATCCTATATCAGCTGTTCATGTCTTTGTTCAGAGTTCCCCGCCGGTATCCTGCAAGGTGCGTTCTTCTCCGCCAAGCGTCCCGCCTACATGAACTACGGAGCCATCGGATTTGTCATTGGACACGAAATCACCCACGGATTCGATGACCAGGCTAGTATCAACCATTTTTTAGTAAACAATATAAAAAGGAAATGAATAAAAAACGTATCTTTTTTGTTATTCCATCATTTCCATTCAAGTTGCCTTTTTCTTGCTTCTTTACAATATAATGATTGTTTTCAGGGTCGTCAATTTGACAGGAACGGAAACTTAGTGGACTGGTGGCAGGAGATAACCAAGCAGAAGTACCTAGAGAAAGCCAAATGTATTATTGACCAGTATTCTAACTACACTGTGGATGAAGTTGGACTCAAGGTATTAGAAGTTTAATAAGAAACTCTGCAATACATTTTAAGAGGTCTGAATTAATCAGTCCGAATTTGCTGTGGCATTTATTCCTAACAAAATCACTAGGAAGCTATAAAGGGCAGGGACTGTAGGGATTGCTTATGTTGGTAAATTTGGTCTTTCAAGAGTGCTGACATAAACTATGTCTTTCAGCTGAATGGAGTGAATACCCAAGGTGAGAACATTGCGGACAACGGCGGCATCAAGGAAGCCTACTACGCGTACCAAGCATGGACGCAACGACACGGCGACGAGGCAAGGCTGCCCGGGCTTGAGAAATACACACCTAAACAGGTACACCATCTTACACCTTACCTCACCTCAATCACCTTGTAACATTAATTTGCCGTAACAAAAACTACAATGATAATATACTGTGTAATCGATAGTTCAGTCCACTAGAGATCACAGATGTAACAACTGCAAACTGAAATCAATCTTCAAACAGTTTTTGCCTTATTGTTAGTTAACACTATATTACCTAAAAGCCAGTCATGGATATCGCAACGCAACAGCGGTTAGATAAGTGCACTTGTTGGTTTTTCACAGCTGTTCTGGCTGAGCGCCGCCAACACCTGGTGCGCGGTGTACCGGAACGAGGCCATCAAGCTGCGCATCACCACCGGCTTCCATGCACCCGGCCGTTTCCGCGTCGTCGGCCCCATGTCCAACATGGAAGAATTTGCTGACGACTTCAAGTGCCCCGCCGGCTCGCCCATGAACCCGCTCAACAAGTGCAAAGTGTGGTAGTCCCACCGCCTGCCGCCGCTCGCCTCTCGATCGCCATGCACCACATGGAAGACACGCTACGCCTAGCTGACGAGCTACCTGACCCCACTCACATACGACACAATGAACATTCGATCGGAAAATTGATAAATTTCTGTACTTAAGCCTAGAAATCATATATAAAATGCGAATTATTAGACGTATTTTACGGTCTCTATTTATCTAAACAATTTGATTCTATAGTACTTACGTATCTGTAGCTCGACAGTGCTAGGTCGCTATATGGTCTACACCGACCCCACGGTTAGTGCCAGCTTGTGGGTGAACAGATGTTTAGATGTCACCTGATATTTCGATGTTGTTAAACTTGTAAATAGATTAGCTGAATTGTGTTTATAGATAGTTTTATACTCTTCAATCTCATGCTGCGTCACGATTCACTTAGACTTCGGTGAGACTTTAGACTGAGCACAGAACATTAGATATTGGACGGGTAACATACTCAGAGTATAAGTATTACGGAACTACAATGTTTGTACATCAGAAGCATATTAATTCAAAGCCTGCATGTAACACAGTTGAACTGTTACTCTTTAGTCTTTCATATTTATTCTGAGCCGCAGTTTCAGGCCGCCGAGCAGAAACCATTCGATGTTTATTAATAATGTTATATGACTAAACAATTGTATTATTATCTGTAGGAACTATTACTGCGGCTGTTAGTGTATTAAAATGTACTAATACTGTATCGAATGTCACTTAGATGTGAATATGAAACGAACAGTGATAATTTAATTTAAACTTAAGTATACCTCTAGTTAGTAGCGTTTTTGGATACAATCGTATTGTTGTAAATCATTGAAACATCAATATAAGATCATTTTTATCAAACACTGCTTTTCATTTCAACATGGCTGCACCACAATTGATTCCCATTACTGTTGTGATAATTACTTGTAAACTAAATAAACTGATGATTAGCTACCTATAACTACTAACCTACGAAGATAACATACCCACTCAACTAACGTGAAAACGCTCTACTGGTTTATTAATTCAAAATTATATAAGGCTGGACGGGAAAGCTGTAGTTAGCAGCAATTGTGTATATATATGTAAACAAGTATTGTCACACTTACAATACAATGGAGAAAATTCGCCGCTAGAGGCGCTACTGTAGCGCGGGGGCACCGAAATGTCAGATGTCATAGATTGTTCGCGCGTTGCGTGCTGTTTTATCACGTATTTTTACAAATATTCACGATTGTGGTCTAGATTTAGCCATTCCTGATTAATTATGACTTGAAGATTTTAAGTAGCAACTTAGAATATTAATTGTCAGTACTTGCAGGTAAAATGATTTTTAAATGAATCATGCTTGCTAATTTTAGGGAGAATATTGTAAATATATGAACCTGAAGTTTATAATATGTTGTTATACGTAATAAAAAAACTTTTTATGAAGTTATTGGTACTTTAAAGTATAAAATGAATTATTGACAGGACCTTAATCGACAGTGGCGCCATCTGGAGTGCTCAAAAACGATAGCTCATTGACACTTGAAGTTTTCAGCTGAGTACACTTTCCGACTCGCATCGTATACTAGAAATAAATCAGACTGAATATGACGATCCTATATTTCACCAGAAAATTGAATGAATACTACACAAGCATTGCGATTCTCGATCGATAAGTAAAACAACATACATATTATAGCGTGGTTAACGCTTTCCACTTTGGGGGTATGGAGAACAGCGTGTAAAGTTCTTCATCCCCCATAGAAAAGGGGACCTCCGGCCAGATGGGTGTTGTGTCTGATGGGGGCTACTGCCCGACAATTGTTGTCGGCTTCTGCTATACTTTTAAGTCGCGGATAACTTTACTTGCGCGATGTAGGATTTCAATGGATTTCGATGTTTAGTTCTTCGTCTGTGACATAGATGGCGCTGTAGTACTTTTTGTTCTATGTCGCTGCAGTATTCTTATAGTGCCGCTAGGCGTTTAGACTGCCCCGTTGGTCTCGTGGTCGCAAGCGCTACTGCGGAGCATGGAGTCTTGGGTTCGATTCCCGGGTCGGGCAAAAGTGCTATTGGGTTTTTCATTCGAAATTTCTGTGTAGTAGTCCGGAGTTTCGAAGTTGGCGGTATGATACCCCCGTGCTTTGGGAAGCACGTTAAGCCGTTGGTCCTGCGCCTGATCTTTCTCCGGTCGTGTCGGATTGCCGTCCCATCGGATTATGAGAGTAAAGGAACGGAGATTGCACCTGTGCCAGCGCACACACTTGTGCACTATAATATCTCCTGCGCCGATGTCTAATCTGGGTTGAGATTGGCCGCCGTGGCCGAAAACGGTCAGGAGGGCTATATATACGGCCGTTGTAATAAAATAAAATAAATAAATAGTGCCGCTACACCACATAGTACAAGCAATGACAGGGTTTATAATCTACGATCTATCGGATACGCATGGATAACTCTACTAAACGTTCGAAAACATTTCAAAGATATCATAAATAACTAATCGTTATATATAACGATTAGTCAAGGGTCTTGTTACACGCTTTATATATAAAGGGTGTAACAAGACCCTTCACGAAGCCGAAAGCCACTTGTTCTCCCCGTCATTGCGATCATTTTTTTGTTCTAGACCTGGGAACCATCAAGTTACGAAGATATTGGGGGTCAAAGTTCCAACATTTTTAACAAGTTTTTTTTCAACACCCGTACCATTCAATCCATCCATCAGCACAATGTTTCGAGTGCAGTACATTGAGTCCCACCGTAAAACGTGATTTTTCACCCCAAACAAAAAGTCGTTTCCCAGAAATAATTTTTGCGTAAACTTACTTAGTTTGGTGTTCATAATGCCTGGTGGACGGCTTCGTGAAGGGTCCTGTTACACCCTGTATATGCGAATCGTCGCCCTCTACTTACCTATCATAATTATGTAGACATGTAGTAAGTATAATCTTAAAATAGCTGCCTTAATAGTTGCAAAGAAATAAATAAAATCATGTAGGTACTAAATCTAATCAAAACTTGAATTTTAATACTGACTACAAAATATTATTATGCAAGATCTATTTAGACACGAAGAAGAAAACGAAATACATCAAAACAAGCACAAAATGTACTAGAGACTTACCTATTCTAACGAGAGAGAGTGGAAAACAATGGGAAGAAAATTTTACTGCTGCAGTGAAAGAATCATTAGACATACAAATAAAGTACAATAATTTCGAAGAAGAGATGATCAAACTACTTGTACAAATACCTGAAACAAAGAAAAACCAAAGAGATGAGAAGAAAACCCAAATAAATAAACTACTAGAACAAAAGAAACAATTATGCAGCGAAAGGAGAACCAAGGAAGTAAAAAATAAGATTACACATTTAAGCAATACAATTAACAGAGAGATTTCTGAAAAAACGAAATCCACAGATAAAAAAATATATAAGTAAAACAGGAGCCCTGACAAAAAAAAAAGAAAAAGCTTACAAAGAGCTCCGTACGTCTTCAAACTGGACATCACAGTTAACAGATAGAGCAGGAAATAAAATAACGAATCGATTAGACATAATAACGAAGGCTACTAAATTGTATCAAGAACTCTACTCTGCACAAGCAGCATCCAATTATGATGACTGCATTTCGGACAAAACCAGACCCGCAGAAAAAGTACCTTCAATACTACTTTCAGAGATAGATTTTGCAATTAAAATACAAAAAAATGATAAATCACCTGGAGAAGAAAATATTACGAACGACTTATTAAAATGTATATCTGAATATAACTCACTAGTAAAATCGAACCTTCAGCCACTAAATCTAATCTAAATCCATTGAAAAGAATACAAAACAAAATTATTAAAGTACTATTTCACTACCACTATCATTAACCAATAAAAAATTATACGAAAAAACTAACCTACTAAATCTCACACAACTTCACACATATTAAACCAGCATCCTCATACAAACATACAACTACATAAAAAACAATAAAATACCACACAAAAAGCAAAAACAAATTCCAACTAATGACTGCAGTGGCACGGACTAATTACGACAAAAAAAAACAGTATTAGTGCAGGGAGCACAACTGTTCAATAATTTACCAGAAGATATAAAGAAGTGTGATAATATTAACATATTTATGACTAAGCTAAAAAAGCATGTTTTCACTTCTCATGTTCTAAAAGTACGCCATTATAGCTCTACGAAGCGGGACTAAAGTTACCACTTAGTCTATAGGGAGTAAAAAGTAATTCGTTTTTAATTTCCTTCATGTGGCATAGACAAACTCAAACAGCCAGTAAATATACTATTGAGTGTGGACCATCTTCTGCGAAAATGTTGAGAGTTTTAGTTCCATGGTTTTTCCGCAAGAAAGGTGGCGCCATATGTTTTAAATTGTTAATCTGTGACTAGTTTAGAAGAAAAAACTGACCGCAAAAATTTCAGAATTTTTTAATTTTTTCGAGTGTTTTGTTCGGTTTTAAATAAAATTAAGAATGTCCAGGTCCAGTGACAGTGAAGAGTTTGACGTCGAGCAAAGAGCAAAATGGAGCAAAAGACTTAATAGATAATCTTTTTCCGCCAAAATCGGGGAAGATTTACCAAAAAACTTACGAAAGTTTTATGGACTGGAGGAATAAGAATATTTAGTATATGTTATTGTACTAAATTGACTATTTTTCTTGCACTCAAAGTGACAAGTACAGATTGCACCTCGAGACTAAACGCCAACTTAATATACCCTCGGTTTCATTGACTCCCTCGCAATAGCTTCGTTTAGTCCCTCGTTATAAAATATACTATTGCACCGTATAACGTCGCCAACGCCCCAGAGGCAAATATTATATTATTATTTAGGAGTTACTCTGTATCTCATTAAAAGTGAACTGTTATTTATGAGTTCTTAAACCTAACCTCCACAGAGACCGCTATAAACTATGTTCAACAACATACTGGAAAAAAGAACGATTCCAAAACAATGGTCCAGAGCTACAACGACTCTACTACATAAAAAAGGAGATAGAGATCACCTAAACAATTACAGGCCAATTAGCCTAATGAGTAATGTCTACAAAGTTTTCTCAAAAATTATTCTGAACAGGCTCTCCAAAATCTTAGACGAGAATCAACCACGTGAACAAGCAGTATTCAGAAAACATTTTTCATCGATCGATATATCCACGTCATGGCACCACTAATAGAGAACAGTAAAGAATATGGAAAAACTCTGTACATATGCTATGCAGATTCCTCCAAAGCTTTCGACTCTTTATAACACACTGCTATCTGGAAAGCACTAATACAACAAAGCTTAGACATAGAGTACATTGAGCTCCTATACAAACCGCCTCTTCCCGGATTCTTTGAAAGTAGCGAAAGTTAGTGTTATCTTTAAGTCAGGGAAAAAAGACTGATCCAGGTAATTATCGCCCTATGTCCCAATTATCTCTAAAATATTCGAAAAAATATTATGTACACTATTAGATGATTACCTCAAAACTATAAACTTCTCTAAAAAACAACGTGGTTTCCGCGCAAAATCTAATACTCTAACTGCAACAATTGAACTTGACACCGGTCTAAAAAACAATACCCATGAAAAATGCGCGAACTCGGTATATTTATTCACCTGAAAAAGCCATTTGATACAATTAGCCATAGTCCCCTTCTCTAAAAACTGCATGAAATCGGCATTAGAGATACTGCCCACGACATGTTCCGGTCTTATCTCTCTAATAGACAACAAATTGTTCGGATTGGTGATATGCAAAGTAATTGCAAAACTTTAATCTACGGCGTACCGCAAGAATCCATTCTTGGCCCTACTGTTCAAGTAAATGACATGGCATAAAAATTCTGATGACACAAGCCATCTTGCCATCTTGGTCATCGAACAAGCACAACAAGATTAAGACACTCTCTCTAGATGGTTCCAAGACAATTTGTTTACTGATATAACCTCTAACACAAACGTGTATATGTATACGTGTAGGTACTTCACGTTTTATATAACAGCAGTCACTAATAATTTATTTAATAGCATGATTATTTAGTAACATAACACATATTGCCAATCGAATGAGAGGCTGGCTTGAAAGCAAAGAACTCATTTGCCAAGCCTTGCGGACCACTTCCTATTGCTGACATCTCTTTGAGGCGCGCGTGGAACACGAACGCGCCGTCGACACGGCCTGTCGTCATAAGACGGACCGACGGAGCTAGCCCATAGCTCATCGTCCACAGACCCGCGCCTACGGTGGCCGGGGCCACCACGTGGCCCCCAACACCCAGTGCGTCTCCCGCGGCGGCTGGGACGTGAGGTTCTCTCCCTCTCATGTTCCGCCGCCTCCTTCGCTAGCATGACTGCTTCGCAGAAGGAGGCGACGGCGTCCCATTCCGTCTCGCTCCGGACGATATTATTATTAACTTACAACTAAAAATGGAAGTTTTTTGTAAACGATATACGTACAAGAATTTAATCTTCACGGTGCGCCACCTGAAAAGTCGTAGAAGGTTTTTGCTACTTCCGCGAAACTAGAAAAAAAATTGTTAACTACTGGATAGTCAACAAAAAGAAAACAATATTTGAGATATTTTCGTACTTGGCTAAAACTATTAACTATGTATTCTGGTTTAAAATAGATTACTGATAAAATACGAGTACTGTTACTACTACCTTGGAACCTTTCATACCTACTTTATAACATAACTTTGGTACTTAACTATAATTATTTAATATAAAAGCTTTTATTCTAAATATTCTACCATTCACTTACGAGCACGCAAACTACTATTAAGTTTAGATTGATAACACGCTACGGATACGGAGTTATACAGTCTTAATTCCAGTATTGTTCGACGCTATCTAAACAAAATTAGTAACACTTCATACCATCTCCAGTGACTGATCAACATTAGATTGATTGATTTGATTTGTCATAAATTTGCAATCTTTGGATTCGACACGCAGGTGGCACTGTGGTACAAACGATGCTTTTACCTAAGCATCGTTTGTACTTACGATAACGCCATCTATGGCGAACTGACCGTGGCTTCAGGTTAAGCAGATGCTTCGAGGAAGTACGTCTATAGACAGAAGACCTTCTGGAAGAAGTACTAAAAAGGGACTACATCAGAGACCGAACAAAGTTACTTTACATCTGTCATATTCAGTAAGTTGGTCCATATTACCCCCAAATGGGGCTTGTAGGTGACCAATTAGCGCTCTAGGGTAATAATGTAGCTAGAAAAGCCCTAGGGCGGTAAGTAATTTAAAAAAAAAAACACTTCACTCTTTCAAAAAGTTCGCGTACATCTAACCATCATACTGGCACAGCCCAATGACAAACAGGTCGCTTCGCTATTTAGCCTTGTCTTCGTATGAGTATAATAGTCATCAATTTTAAATATCGAACGGCGAAGCTCAATTCCGTTGTTGAAAAAAAAAATTAAAAAAAAATGAAAAAAGGCTGAAGTAGAAAACTTACTTTAAATATTGTTTGCTTTTGGGTTTTTTTTATAATTACGTGCTAATTAGTAAAAAAAAACATGAGTTCTGCAAGTGATGAAGATATTATAAGCTGCACTCCCGATTCAATGAAAATGGAAGCTGAAGCAGCAATTAACAATATTTTGCCTGAAAGTTCTAAAGAGAGATATTAAAACTTACGAGTTCAGGAAGTGGCGAAAAGAAAAACGAGTAAAGTCTTTTTCTGAGTCTGTATTCTTAACATACTTTAGTGAGCTATCAAAAAGCTGCAGCCTTCTAGTTTGTGGTGCATTTATTCAATGTTAAAAGCAACTATGAGTACTAAGCACGACCTCAATATTAAGAACTTTTCAAAATTATCATCTTTTCTAAAAAGACAATCAGCTGGGCACAAAAGCAAAAAGTCAAAGGTTTTTACAGCGCAAGACGTGAAAACATTCATAAATGAAGCCCCTGATGACAAATATTTAGCTGTTAAGGTACGTAAAATAACAAATCACTTAATGATAATACTTCATCATTTATCTTTTAAATTCTTACCATCCTATAAAACATACTTATTTTTATATTTAGCTTGTTTTAGGTGGTTCTTATCTTCGGTATAACTGGCGCATGCCGAGGTATTGCATTGACAAATATAACAATAAGAACATAGAACAATAGGGTCAGTTTTTAGTAATTAAACTACCGAACACAAAAACTAAAATTGACCGAACATTTGTAGTTCCTCAAGAATTCTCTGAATTCGTACAAAAATACAGAAATCTTAGTCCTGAAAATGTAAACACCAACCGATTTTTTTTGAAGTACCACCAAGGCAAGTGCTACAAACAAGTTATTGGAAAAAATACCATCAGAAGTACGCCGAAGCAAATCGCAAGTTATTTAAAGTTAGCAAACCCGGAATTGTACACAGGTCATTACTTCCGGAGAATGCGAGATGCTGGGGCTAACTTAACCACTATAAAAAGGCACGGTGGGTGGAAATCCAGCAAGGTGGCTGAAGGTTACATTGAAGATTCCATACAAAATAAAAGTAAAATTACCAACCAAATAACGAAAACTATTCAGCTTTCAAAAAATGACACATCTTTCTCAAGAGATGATCCGCAACCATCAACTTCTGCTGAAGAAAGCTTCATCCCGTCAGATTTTGTCCATGACCAACAAATATCACAATCTCAAACTATTAACATACCCAAAAAACACCTGTCCCTAAAATTTGAAAATTGTTCTCATTTCACTATAAATTTTAACTAATAAAATGTTTTATTCTTGTAATGCCGGTTTTTTTCTACTTACCTCACAATCGAGATGTAAAGCAGAGTAGTTAGCTCGGGTGTAAGCATCAATTGCACCCTCGAACTATAGGCGCCAAATATCTCGGGCTGCAATTGATGCCTTACAGCCCTTTTTTTTTTTTACCGATTAGAAATCATCAAATAACCCCTCCCGCTCTGGGCTGAGCAGGAGGGAGTGTCAGACTTTTACTCACTAAAACCCATCCATGTTCCTTCCTTTGCCTTTTGTGTTCCAGGGCCGCGGTATCTCTTTCGAACAGTCCCGCAACCCTGGCAGGCGTCGGTCCTTACGGACCCCTTCCTGTTTGCTGACTCTCTTTGAGGAGCGCGTGGAACACGAACGCGCCGTCGACACGGCATGTCGTCATAAGACGGACGGACGGCGAGCTAGCCCATAGCTCACCGTCCACAGGCCCGCGCCTACGGTGGCCGGGGGCCACCACGTGGCCCCTGACGCCCGGTGCGTGTCCCGCGGCGGCTGAGACGTGAGGCTCTCTCCCTCTCACGTCCCGCCACCTCCTTCGCTAGCATGACTGCTTCGCAGAAGGAGGCGACGGCGTCCCATTCCCTCTCGCTCCGGACCATGGATTGAACCAGGGCCGGACGCGAGAGGTCGCCGCCGCCGATTGCCGCTACGAGAACACGGCGGTGCTCCGCCCAAACGGAGCAGACCTGCACAGTGTGCTCCACCGTGTCCTCCGGTCGATCCTCGCAGTGGTGACACCCGGGCGTTTCCTCCCGCCCGATTAGGTGCAGGAACCTCCCGAAACAACCATGTCCGGTGAGGACCTGCGTCAGGCGGAAGGTGAGGGCGCCGTGGCGCCTCTCCAGCCACTCCTCAAAGAGGGGACTTACCGCCACTATTGTGGCGTGCCCTGCACGGGGTTGCGACAGTCACTCTCTCCATGTCGCCATGAGATCACGCCGGAAGTCTGTCCGCTGAGCGACAATTTGCCGCGGCAGCGGAGTTTCCCCCCAGCGTAGTGCCTCCACGCGCCATTCGTGCAGGCGCGCCAGGACTATCGCCTCCAGATCCCATGGCGGCAATCCGGCCAGGAGGCTCGCCGCCTCGCCGGAGATCGTGCGGTAACGCCTTACAGCCCTTGGCTACTAATCTACTATTTGTCTTGACAAGTGTATCTACTAACAGTCAATTGTTTTCAGGCCTTCGTTTTGGGGTCAGAGGACGAAGATGGAGAAGCGGCTGATACTGGCGGCTGGCATGACATCAGTTCTTGCCATCGCCTTCTTTGCTGCATTCATCGCCACGCTTCTCGTCCGACCATCCCCTGACATCAACGGTAAGCACTCCAATAATAAGAACACCACAAGGGTCCCCACCCTTGTGGACAGCGGAACAGCAGACTTACTGTAGAACGCCTTCAAGGAAGGTGGAGCGACAGTCTTCGCAGGGTGGCTGGTAGCAGCTGGATGAAACTAGCTGAGGGCTTCGTCAGGCGACAGGTATATGGTGATGCCGATTTTGAACACCACATCAGGAAAGCCGATCGATGATCGAAATATGATGAGATCACACCACTCAGTTGGTAAAACGAGATGTTCTGTATGCTGCTAAGAGACATAGGCAAATTATATATTTTCATGTTATTTTTAACCGACTTTCTTCAAAAAGGAGGAGGTTCTCAATTCGGAGCTCATAACTCGCGTCATTTGCAAACCGATTGAAAAAAATATTTTTTCATCTGAAAGGATATGCTTCCCGATTGGTCGCATAGAAATTTCATCAAAATCGGTGTAGGAATTTGGTTGTTTTCCTCACGTTAATTATCACATTACGCGACGTCGCGTGAAGGCGCTTTGATGTACATCACGCGATGTCGCGTGATACTTGCTAGTTAAACTTGACACACTTTCCAATTTCTGATTGAACTGAAATTTTGCACGCATTTGTATATCGCAAGACAATGCAATATTATGATGACATGGAGCTGATCTGATGATGGAGCTGGAAGGTGGCCATAGAAACTCTCTAATGAAACGACGCAACGCCGTCGAGTTTGGACTCGTTTGATTCGTCTTGACAAGTACTTTAGTCCTAAATGGTAACCAGGGTCTGATGATAAAGATGGAAGGTGGCCATAGGAACTCCGTTATAGAACGACATAACGCCATCGAGTTTGGGTTCGTATAATTCATCTTGTCCAGTACTTTGTCTTCAGATGTTACCCAGGGTCTGGTGATGGAGCTGGAAGGTGGTCACAGGTAGTCCGTAATAAAATTACACAATTCCATCGAGTTTGGGCTCGTATGATTCGTCTTGACGAGTACTTTGGTCCTAAATGGTATCCAGTGTCTGATGATGGAGCTGGACGGTAGCTATAGGAACTCCGTTATAAAACGACAAAACCTCATCGAGTTTGGGCTCGTATGATTCGTCTTGACGAGTAGTAACTTCTAACTAACTTCTAGTTACAATGTAAAATTAATTCATGACAAGAATTTGTATGCAACAACACAACAACACTACAACTAAAAAGGGTAAAATAAAAAAACTTTCTGCGAAAACAAAACCGACTTCCAAAAACACTAAAAAAGTCTAAAATAATTTGACTTTCGGAAGTCAGAAACTTTTATTTTTATTTTATCGCGTTCTCGATATTTATTATAATTTGCTGTAATAAAATTATCAAAATTATATTCGCCATAATTGTGAATCATGCTTAAAAGTAAATGCGATCTTCTTTAAGTAAATCCGCAAATACTTGGTAAAATATAAAAACTTCAAAAATCATAAATTACAACTCCTAGGAATTGCTGTATTCTCTCACCGGATGCATTCAACTGTAATGTAACATTACAAGATTCACCGTTAGATAGAGTTGTGTCCTTTCAATGATTCGCTCTTTTCATGACGGTTTTATTTATCAACTGAAGACATGACTACGAGTATGTCAGTAGGTCCCAACAAAACCATTGCAGCATTGATTATAATTATTTTTTAGTTCGGATGTCGACATGAGTAATTATTAGAGAAAATTAATTGTGAGTTCAGTTAATTAGTCCCTTTGTTCACTTTCAAATGGACACAATGGTACTGTGACGAAAGGCCGTTCAACGAATTCATTCGACCTTACCGTCATCAAGGTAAATTTTGGAATAATTATATAATTTTTGACGATTTTTCCTGTGGTGATGCACGTTTTTTGCGACCTTAGTCATGACTACTCAGGCTTTTTATAATTTAAATAAATAAATAAATAAATATCGCTGGACATTACACACAGCGCCATCTAGGTGCCACACTAAGCAACGAGGCTTGTGTCGTGGACACCAGATAGTTGATACTACTACATAGATACTTTTTTGTTTGTAAATACATACTTATTATACATATAAACATCCATGACTCGGAAACAAATGTCCATGCTCATCACACAAACATTTGCTCCTACCGGGATTCGAACCCGGGACCCTAAGAACGTAAGGCAGCCTCGCAGCCGCTGCGCCATTCGGGTCGTCATGTAGTTGTTTCATCCCACAATCCATCATTTAATTTTCTATGCAGTACGACAATAACTTTACTCAAAATACAGATTATGTTTACACAACAATTTATGTGACTTAACTATACCTGCATAATTTACATGGAGAAACAACATTATTCTACATGTCCTTTTTAACATATTTCAATCGTTGATCGCATGACGTATGCGTATCAGTAGAATTGCTTCGATCCATAGCGATACAGTTGCTGATCGCAGTTCTTTATTTCTCGGTCTTTTAGTCAAATTTCCGGCTCCAAATAAAATCGAACCGTCAGGTCACTGCCTTGTTTTTCCTTTAAATCTATAATATTATAGAAATAAGTATTTGAAATTGACCACATTATCCGATCCGTCCATTAAGCATTTTATTTGCATTTTAGACATACCCAGGACTAGTGAACTGACAATGTCTTCGTCGATCCCGCCGGCCGTGGTCGTGAAGGGAGCTCCGGCAGATGTTGAGTTATGCAACAGCTCCGGATGTATCCACACAGGTACGACTACATCGATTGTAAACTCTACGCTAAGTGCAGTAGTATAAGTACACTATTTCCTGCACCATCCTTTATGCTTTTACAAAGCATGAACAACGCCATCTTTTCCATTGGGTACTCTGGGCACATGTCCAGGGCCCCACGCTCCAAGGGGCCCCGAGTTGCCTTCCGTGTCATAGCTAGTGGTTGCCAAAAGCTTGCTCGCTCTTGCAACTTGCCTCCTCCTTGGTTAAAGATGGCCCTGAGCATGAATTGGTTTGAACCACACCTAAGTTACAAAAATGAAACGTCGCGGGACGCCTGGCTGATTTCGTATGCAAGTATTTTTATTTATTTGTAAACGCGATTGTGCTC
The DNA here is from genome assembly GCA_947578425.1 of Eugnorisma glareosa. Lineage (NCBI taxonomy): Eukaryota > Metazoa > Arthropoda > Insecta > Lepidoptera > Noctuidae > Eugnorisma > Eugnorisma glareosa. Next base: position 32,178,791 of record OX387957.1, read on the forward strand.
CTCATTTATCATAGGAAAGCACGGATCAATTTCCTATGCAAGTATGTTTTCTTCGATTCACCCGCCTGCTATAAAAATAAAATAAAATAAAATTTGTTAATTTCAAGTAATAAGACTCATACACAAGAAGTAATAGTTAAGTTTGCTGTAGATGTTTAACATAAATAGAATCAATTTAATTTACCGTGTGTTAATGTACCATGCTTACATATTAGATCATCGTTTAATTTCCCTATGATCCGTCAATTAAGCATGTTTTATTTGCATTTTAGACATACCCAGGACTACTGAACTGACAATGTCTTCGTCGATCCCGCCGGCCGTGGTCGTGAAGGGAGCTCCGGCAGATGTTGAGTTATGCAACAGCTCCGAATGTATCCACACAGGTACGACTACATCGGTTGTAAACTCTACGCTAAGTGCAGTAGGTTTCAGAAAAACTTTGGATTTATAGAGCACACTCGACGACCTCTTCCAAGTGAATCTGACATGCCATATTAATGCCAGCACTGGGCTCACTGTCCCAGAACGGTGACGGGTGTCCTAGCAGTTTGAACATTATATCTCGATTACGAATTGTGTGCTCAAAGGTTACACCACATGCTGCTTAAAAGAACCTGGCGACAGAAAGACTTGCAGAAATTTTCCTATTTATGTCGCGTTTCAGACGTTCAGTGTTTCATGAGAAATCTTTCAGCAATATAGTTTGTTTTTTCTGTTATTTTATGCACGTAAACATCATAAATAAGAAACATTTACAACCATATTTGTTAGAGGTATAGTAACTAGAAAAGTATTAAAGGATACTTGTTAAACGTTAGTTACTGCTATAAAAGTAAAACATCTCGTTCCAGACAGGAGGCTGCGGTTGGGACCGAGGGAGGGGCTTTTTAAAGTTTGGCAACCCGTACAAACTTATTAAAGTTTGCGCCAGTGATTCGTGCAATAAAAAATTTTAATAGTGTCACTCGGCGTTTGGCATATTTTCTTGCTCTTTGGCGGAATTCCAGAGGGTGACACTTAGTATGTTGTCCACTGTGTCACCTGTGCTTCTCCCCAGACCCGTTACTTGGGACTGGATAATAAGCAATTTATGGCTACTTTGTTAGCTTGGGTCTTACCTGTTAAAACAAATGTATGTGATAATAAATAAACGTGCCTCCTTAGCAGCCTCACTAAGAACAACGTACTCAGCCTCAGTGCTTAATAAACTAACACATGTTTGTTTTCTGCATTCCAAGGAGATGGTGTTTCCCCCATACTTAAAAAAAAACCCCGAAAATGATTTTCGGTTGCGTAAGTCACCGCCCCAGTCCGCATCTACAAACCCCTCAACATGACCCGACCTACTAAACGCAAGACTAACGTTTTGAGTTCCTCTAAGATACCTCAATACACGTTCCATAGTACGACACGTACTTAAGAGCCCCTATCAATTTCGCGGTCTAAAAACAGAAAATACTACTTTTTTCAGTGCAAATCTCTCAATAACGATAAGGTATCTGGTAATTTTTTTAATGCAAAGTTATATATCACCTATATATATAGTAAGTGTACGAATTATAATTTTGATAACCACTCAACATAAATTAGGAAAAATAAAAATCAAACATACGTTTTTACGAAAGCACGAAACACCAGGTTTTTCAATAGCTTTTTCGGCTAACTGGTAATGAATTATAATTTGAAAAAAAATCGTACTTACTGGGCATATAGTTAATTAGTCTACGATTTTTTTTTTTAAATAAAGTTAATTAGTGCTTTAAAAAAAATGTGATTCACACCGAAAAAACCCGATAAAATAATGCGCAAAACCGTCGTCTACTCGTAAGAATATGTTGAAAATATCAATATTATGAAATATTATAAAACTTAAGGTTTTAATCTATCCAATTAAATTTTTTAAATATTTTTTTGACTGCTTATTTAATTGTAATAAAATATTTAAATAATGCCATAAAAGCGGATGCGCTTGCTCGTTCCATTCAGTCGCGCCCGAGGGCTACTCGACGACGGACCTGTGTCGCTGCGACTGCCGCTCCCGACGTAAAGTACTTGCGAATCGCGCGTGATTTTGTATTACGTCTGACTAGTTTTGATACTGTGAGAATGTTTTTTTTTTTGTTCTACTATGTTTGTTTGCTGTGTGGACTGGATCGGATAAGCCTGTAAAAGTCGAAAGAATTTCAAAAGACGACGACTTCTGGCAAACAAAACGGAACCAAAATTAAAAACATTTTAAAATTTAAAAAACGTTAATTCCAGGAAAGCTCGGACATTCGGAGCTTTTCGTATTAAATTAACGTCGAAAGGGAGGTTAAAATTTATACTTCTTGTTTCGGAGACCAGACTCCTGGGACAATCTCCCACTACGTTTGACGTACGCTGACAATACTTTGCTAGTGGCGCACGTCGCCACGCACCCTGAATGCGTAGAGTATGGGTACTGGGCACAACCCACTAAGACCTCGGAGGAGAACGCTGGAACGTTGAGCGGAGGGGTAGGCAGGAATAAAAAACTATTTCTTGATATAGTTTTTCCCCTGTTCCCTAGGCTTCGGCTTTTCCTTGTTCCTTTTCTTGTTGCCTCTTCGGTGGCCGTACTGCGACTGACTACTGAGCGGACAGGGCGGTCTTTTAAACGGGCCTTGCTTACGATCGCGAGAACCGCGTAATTTGGATCGATTTTACGCGTCATTTTTACTAAAGCCGAAACGTTGGAACCCCATATTTTATTTATTTCTTCAAAAAACACTTATGTATTATATATTATTTCACAGGTCTAACTTGCTCTATCATATAAAACAATAACATTTAACAAATCTTAATTAAATAAAAAAATCCTAGAACTTGTACTGCAAAAATTAAGCTGAACAAATTTTCATTATACAAATTGCCTTATATTTCTTATACTAATAGAGTTATCGACATGAATCCTTTAACACATTTAGTTTTACACATAATCCTTTCATTTGACACTAATTTCGATAAGATATCTCTAATAATAAAAAACCTCATTTTCAACTTACGTAATTTCTATGAGATCGAATTTTCAACCTAATTAATTCGCTTAAAACTTTATTTATTCAGTCATACGATTATTCTAATAGGAAAACTAACTGTGAAAATCCTTTATTAAGCTAATCTTAACATAAATATTGCAAATATTCAGCATAATCTGGAAACTTACATTTCAACAACAAAACGTTTATAGAAATTATACGCGCCTAATGTCGTCTTACCGCTATTTTTATAAGAAAAACCAAACTATAAATCTATCTAGAATGTAATTATCATAAGTTATTTACTCTTGTTAGAACCTTACGTTGATCTAATTGAAACTAATCAACTTAAATCGACTTGCAATAGAAAGTGCACACACCTAGGTACCGCCACTACTTGCACCCTGCTCCCTGGATATGGCCTTGTCGCCGACACTTCTTATAATAAAGAAATTAATAAGTAGGTATCTCGTTTTTCTTTCACTTGAAATGAAAAAACACTTCCTTAGTTAAAAATTAAATAAAACAGCAATAAGATGTCACACACACAGACATACGCAAGCGATAAAAATAAACAACCCTAAATAGATAAAATATATTTAGTTGTTAATATATTTTTTTCACTCAACCTTTTCCTATAATATTATTTGCTTTTGTATAGTCTTAACTTTTCTATTTTAATTGGTTTTGATAATGTATGAAACATTAAAAAAATTGCAGCTTAAATGCAAATTGATTTGCTTAAAATATATGTATATCTAATACTGTTACGGACCAAGATTGTTTGCTCCCGCTGCACTGCATGAGGCTACGCACACTACGATCGTTGGCGATATTTCGAACGCTCACACGCGCACATTTCTCCGAAATTACCTAAACTAGTACTGCGAAGAAATTCATAGGGGCTCCGAAACTGCATACGTAATGTCCGGCCGTGTAAAAACACTCAGATACATAAGAGAATCATAACACACTCGTATCAGTAAACTTAATGTTTGGATCCAAAGGAGTCTGGACTGGTTTGCATTCCGAAATACCAAAACTGTCGAGCAAGCGCTCAACATACCGCGCCTGACAAAGCTTAAGAGTTTTGTTCGTCCTGTCACGCTATAAGTGACCCCGAGAACATGCCGCACCCAGTCTTTAATCTTAAATGGTTTACGCAAACTCTGTTTCAGCTCTTCAGCCATACGCGCATCATTGAAGACACAATGAAATCATCGACGTACAAGGCAATGTAAACAACCGACTTACCATTTCGTTTGTAGAAGATACATTGTTCAAGTTGGCATTGAACAAAACTTGTCAGCAGAAGCACGTCCTTCACCCTCTGATACCATGCTAGTGAAGCTTGTTTCAGTCCTAGACTGCCTTCATCAATCTGTAGGCTTTTTTTTTCTCCACCAGGTAATTGAACCCCTCCGGTTGAAACATAAAAAAATCCTCATCTAAATTACCATTTAGGAACGCCGTCTGTACGTCCAGATGGTCTATATCAAGATCCATCTCTACGGCTATCGCCAACAATAGTCGCAACGAACTGTACCGTACTACCGGTCAAAATAATGAATAATAAGAAAACGTCTCAAAATAATCTTCACCATACTTTTGGGTGAAACCCTTGGCTACTAACCTAGCCTTTAATTTTGAAGATCCATTTATTCCGAACCAGGTTTTTGCCCACACGCCGATCCACTAACTCCCAAGCCTCATGCTGATTGAACGAATCAATCTCCACCTGCATAGCTTGCTGCCACAAGTCGCTCTGCCCTCAACCTAGAGCTTCCTTAACAGTGCGCGGTTCAGCTGGGATCGCAACATGTGCGTACAAACCCTTAGGTTGTCTAGATCTAAGATTGTACCTCGGTTCCTGAGGCTCTACCACCTCCTCAACGCTATCTTCAAAAACCAAAGTGTCGTCGCCGCCATCATCACCACTCGCTGATACAACTGGTTCAACATTTCTCGTTACCGGCTCTTTAGTGACAGACTCCCGAGCTGCATCACCAACCACCTCACTCTCACGCTTGATTTCCACTCACTGTTGGAATCATCAACTTCTTCCCCTGAAAGAAATATTTCAATAGTAGCTGATCCGTGTCCAGTTCCTGGTTCTTTGGCTGGGAACACACTTTAATTAAATTTGACATCACGGCTTCTTTTAATATTATGTGTCTCAGAGTCATACAACCTGTAAGATCTCCCATTGTCTTCATAACCGACAAAAATACATTTCTTACTCTTAGGTTGTAACCATCGATCTATAATCCTCTAGATTCCCGATAGGCGCTTCGAAAATGGGCACACAAATTAGACCACGAAAAAATGCGTTGCCTTATTTCAAATTAGTACGGTCCAAGCATAGCCAACATTAAGACGTCTCAAAGCCGCAAGGCGTTTATAATTTTTTTAAATAAGCACCGTAATATCAAGATTTCCGATGGAATATCCTTCTTTCGGTAAGTTTATGTCAAAAAATGTTTTTTTTATAAACTATAAATAGAATTAGACAACAAAAAACTAAATATTAAGAGTAAAATGATGGTTTAGCCAATGTTGCGATAGCGCCAACTTTTGAGCAAAACATTGGTGAAATGTGATTCCAAGAAATGCGTATTAGTTTAAAAATAGAGTAAGCATCAATTACCAACATCATATTTTCAACTTTATTTTTTATACGATAAGTTTAATTTTAGAATAAAATATTTTTGTACTTATTTAAAAATGACTTATAATTTTCGGGCGACACGCTTGTACCTATTCTCCGATGACATTAGGTCTTAAAGATAAATGCATCGCAAACATAATTGAACTTTATGTTCAGAGCATTAATGTTTATAATAAACCGAAGTTGTTTATATTTCTAAGCCTTTTTCTGCATTTCGTGGTAAGAATACAAATGTTTATGTGTGTGTAACCGTGGCCACTTGAGTGACGTGTTTTTAATCGTGATCCTCTATCTAGACTATTATTGATCGAAGGTTGTAACTTATTTCGCTTAACGTCATGAATATATATGTACATAGGCCTCGCAAGCGAAAATCGGTAAGTGATCATACTTTACCCTATTACCCGACCAAACCTCTTCGGGCGTCTTTCCACCTAATCTACTAGACGGAGACCGATTAATAAGGTATTAGCCGCCTCAGCCCACATCTTGTGATCCAAACCAGCATGATACAACATACAACGTACCCGTTCCAAGAGAGTTCTGTTCAACCTCTCCGCCGCACCTTTCATTTGGGGCGAATACAGAACAGTGACCTGATGCACAATACCCTTCAGTCTGAAGAATGCGCTCAGCTCTTAATTTACGTACTGCGCACCGTTATCACTACGTATTGCCTTTACCTTGGATTCATATTGGCTTTCCACGAGCCTAACAAAGTCCATAGTCACGCTAGCCACTTCGCTCTTTTTTTTTCAAGAAGTACACACGGCTACACATCAAACCATTTCATTTCCAGCATTTCCAGTTTATGCTGATCTCGCATTGTATAGGATTTTCATACAATGCGAGGCCAGCTCATACTGAAAATGTATAGCTGGATGTGTAGCCGTGTGTACATGAATACTTTCCGCGTGTGATCGTCTAGAAAAGTTAAAATGTAACGCTTACCTGAGTGGGACGCAACAGGAATCGAACACAAGTCTGTATGCACCAGATCTAACCACTTAGCCGCTACGTCACGACCAGATTTCTTGAACGGAAATCTTATTTGTTTTCAAGAATGCAAACATCGCAATTATTTGTAATTTCTGAATTCTGAAAATCAATAACGTGTGACAGTGACTTTAAGCTGTCATAACTCAAATGACCCAATCTATGGTGCCAAGACTCCTTTGAAACCTCCTTATTTACACTATTTAAAGCTACCGCGTTATTATGCAGTTTGTATACCCCGCCAACAGACCTAACACTAGCTATACAAGATTGATTTCTAAAAATCTTACAGGTCCTCCCGTCAGGTCTACGTACCACGTGTTAGCCAAGAACCGAGTCGCGACCATCGCAACCCTTTTCTGGGTACACTCCTGCTTAACGTGACCAAACTTTCCGGAGTTCCAACACCTCGGCTTCTTCTCTTAGCGCCTCTTACCAGACTTTTTCTCTGACCTACAGGCAATCTCCACCTTTGCCATTATCAGACCAGTTCGTATTCTGTAGCAGTTTAGCCTTCACGAAGTCACTGGTTAGGTCGCTCACACTACTCTCCAAGGCCATGATCATTGGATCAAACTTAGGAGGTAATCCCTGAAGAATAATCGCCGCCAGGAACTCATCGTCAATCGGTTTATTTAGAGCCGCCAACTGATGCGACAACGACAAACATTCGCCAACATATTTGTCCATATCACTACAGAACTCGTCTTACTTTACTGGGCACAGCATCCGCAACAGTTTTAATCTCCTGCCTATGCCCTTATCGTCATTCGCCTTCTCCAGGCTCAGCCAGGCAGATCTTAGCCAACGTCCTTTCATCCTTATGCCGTCTTACACTTCCGCTTCCTGCAGACATAGTTGCCAGGTCTCGTTTGCTCATCATATCTCAGGGGAAAAAAACACGTACTCAGTAACTACTTGTGGAGGGTTTTCGTAGATGCAATCAAAGACTTAACGAACTAGAACACCAGATATATTGTAAAATAAGTTTACTAGAAAATACATGAGCGCAGCCATGAAACGGTCACGTTGACGAATAAAAAAAAGTCATTTTCAATTAAAAAAACTGCGACAGTAGTATAGAATTAAAAACACAAATCAAACAGTGACTGCACGAAGGTCAACATTCAACACTATATCATTGGATTTTTTCAAGAAACCGCTAGATATTCATGTTTTCTTTATTATTTTGTTGTAGCGTCCAAACTCCTGTTGAATATGAATAAAAAGGTGAACCCTTGCGACGATTTCTACGGCTTCGCTTGCGGGTCCTTCGTGAAGAAAACCCGAATACCTAAGGACAAGTCGTTGGTGACCACTTTCACCATAGTTGCGGACCAGCTGCAGGAAAAGATCCGAGCCTTATTGCAAGTGCCGATCTTTGAGAACGAGATCAAGCCGTTTGCCCTTGCCAAGACCCTGTTCCAGGCTTGCATGAACCAAAGTGAGTGTTACTTTACATACATGCTGGTTTTAGAGATTCTTGGTCATGTCGATAGACTGGCGATACCACCGTATAAAGCACGTGGTTACCGTTTTGAACTTGACAAATAACAGAGATTCTTTGAATACATAAATAATAATTTGAAAGTAAATATTTTCCTATTTCATATTTCTTAGACCGTTTGAGAAACAGGGCTACAGGGCAAAAGCCTCTTGGCCTTTGCCCTGTAGTGGGCAATTACAATGCGGTGTAATAATAGTATAGTCGTGAGAATTTTATACTTAAGTGAGGTAAGGTAGCTGGTGTCTTGGTTATTAAGAATTATTACGTTTCCCACAGTTGTGGAACACCAATAGAAATAAATGGTGTATCAAGGCCCTTAACGAAGCTGAAAGGTTCTCCCCGTTATTGCAATATTTTTTTGTTGTAGACCATACCTTGGACCCTTCTAGTTATGGAGATACTGGGGCTCAAAATTCCAACTTTTTCACAAGTTTTTGGTCAGTGGGTCGTCTTAGGGGCGGTTTTAGGAGATGCTTAGGGGCACCATGAGCAGAAAAAATACAAAACCATTTCTTTTTACCCGACTGCGCCAGAAGGAGGGTTATGTTTTTCGAGAGTATGTATGTATGTATAATTGTTTGGCACGCTCTGTGGCCTGAACGGCTCGATGGATTTTAGCTTGAGAGGTGTCGTTAGATTCGTATTTACTGTGAGAGTGACACTGGGTATTGTAGCAAATCTACTTGATCCTATTGAATATTAAAGGATAAAAGTAGACTTGTACATTTAAAAATTTAATAGAGATATGGATGGTTTTACAAATGAAATAAAAAATAAAAGTGTTTATAAAAAAGACCTATCAAACCCGCACTCTGGAAGTAGTTTTTGAGTACATACACACGATTATTATTAGCACTGTTGGTGAAGCACGATGAAACGTAGAGGTGCAGATGTAGGACGATGCACGTTCTATCAGGTCTGCTCCACACGAAGGCGGCGGCGGCGTTCTGAAGAACAGGAGTTGAGGTCCTGGTGGATCTTTGAGTTGGATCACAAGCTTTTAGACCCAGGGAAGCTCCGCGAGATGAACAGCAGGGATGGCACAACGACAGTTTTAAATAATAAGATTGGGAGTAGTAGTCCCAGGTGTATCTTTAAGATGGTTCACCTTCAAGAATCTGTCTTGTCTCCAATTTTAAGAATTCCTTCAGTCTCACATTCAAGATACGCTCTCTCGTCTAGTCTAGTCTCGACTGCCTCGCAATATAAGATGCTCTGTGCTGCCTCGTCAGCCCGTTTCTACAGTAGCCTCCTTCCATTTTTGAATCTCAGATTTTCTTCTTGCGGCCATATAATCATCTCATCTGACAAGTGGAGTCGGCCAGGACATAGCAGACTTACTTCATAAAACCATAAGTGCGTAAAAAATTTATAAATATAATTTAAAATTAAGTTATTAGTAAACAATTATAAGATAGTTAGAAGTGTACCAATAAAACAGTTACAACTTAACACCAATCAAATATTTATTTGTCCTTAAATCACACTGTTAACAACTGATTTCACTAACTAATTACAATAAATACTTCCTTAATTTCTTAACTTCTAAATCTATTCACTTGTACACCGGTCGGTATCACTCCGCAAAATACAATGCTTCAATATGGCCGACCGCAGTAAAGTAAGCTACGGATGAAGTCAAAACACAAACTATTCTTCCACAAAAAAAGTGGTGGAAGTTATTTTTAATAAAACAATTAATATAAAATATTATATAATCCACTAACCATGATCTAACATGGTCACTAAATTATTTCAAACATTTTCAGACGAAATACATAGCAAAAGCTTACACAATCATTATTATCTATAAAATACAATATTTCAGCTAAACATTGAAAAATATAATTTAGATTAGATAAACTAAAAAGTATTCATCATAGACTAAGCTAGTAAGAAACTCTATGGAAGAAAGAAAAAGTAACTGACAGTTTGGCAAATCTGACGTACAAGTCACAACATTGAAAATTATGAAAATTTATATTTTTTATTTCAGCAAATATAACGAAAACGAATCGTATTTAGATCGATTCGCTGAGTATAAATAAACAAATCAATAAAAAAGGATGATAAATGGTATATGGTATGACAATTGTAAGTATAGTATAAAGTGTAAGTATAGCATATACTATAGTATATCAAAATATAAAATATTCAATAATAAAACAAAAATTAATAAAATAAAAACGGTAATTTAAAAAATTAAAAAACCCGAATGCGTAAAAAAAAAGCATAGAACATAGCGATTTAACAGTCGGGACAGTCGGGACCCATTAACATAATATGTAAATGGGTCCCGACTGTTAAGTCGCTATGTTCTATGCTTTTTTTTTACGCATTCGGGTTTTTTAATTTTTTAAGTTACCGTTTTTATTTTATTAATTTTTGTTTTATTATTGAATATTTTTTATTTTGATATACTATAGTATATGCTATACTTACACTTTATACTATACTTACAATTGTCAGCGACTTAACAGTCGGGACCCATTAACATATGTTAATGGGTCCCGACTGTTAAGTCGCTATGTTCTATGCTTTTTTTTTTACGCAGTCCGGTTTTTTTTTTCGGATAACTGTCATTTTTTTGCAGTTTCGGGTAACCTTGACCATAGAAACTATTTAGATTCTGAGAAGTATGGCCCTACGACGCGACGCACCGTTTCCGAATTAGGAGCTTCTTAATTTTTTTCTTGTTTTTCAAAACGCTCTATATTTCCAAAATGGTAGCTCGGATGAAAAACTTTTCAGGAAATAAATCGTTGCTCTAATAGCAAACCATGAGATGATGTAAAAAATCCGAGTATTATTGAAAAAAAATCATGAAACATTTTTAAGTGTCGGTCGACGATCTTTTAACTTTTTTTGTTTTTTTTTTCGGATGAGAAATCATCACATGACGCCTCCCGCTCTGGGAGTGTCAGACTTTTACTGATTAAAACCCATCCATGTTCCTTCAACGCCCTTTGTGTTCCGAGGCCACAGTATCTCTTTCGACAAAGTATCTGGACTGGAGTGTGAGCTGCCTACCATTACTATAGACTTAACTGGGGATGATACCATATCTAAATGTCCAATTCTAAGTAGCCATAATAAAATTAAGAAATGTATAAAACAAAAGTATAAAGAAGTATAAGAAACTTTTAAAAACTCAAAGTGTTTATAAATATAATGTTAAACTCAGAAGAGAATCCAGAAATTTAAAAAGCCAGTTAAATGTGTGTAATAGTAAGTTAGAAATTAGTACACACATGTATGATGTTGATATACAGAACCTTCAAAGGGAATTACTGAGTAGGGAAAATACACTGAAGGAAATCTTTTGTAAATATGAATGTAGTCAACAGATGTTGAGTGAGCGCATGCAGGAGGCCTGTGAGTTGGTGGACCTGGTGAAGTATAATGCAGAGAGGTATGAGTCACTGACTAACAACCTCACCTGTAGTTGTGCTGCCACTCCGCCACCTCTCATGTCAGAGCATGTTGCTCCTACTGCTTTACCTGACTTAAATCATACTCGAGTAACTCTTAAGTCCACCCAAAGTAATATCTTAGTGTATTCTGATAGATTAGGAACAGGTTTTGGATCATTGTTAAATAACCGTTCTGAACATACAGTAGTGAACCATTGTCACCATAACCTGCATTTTAATGAGCTTATTCATAAGATCCAACATACACACTTAAATGAGCAGTCTACTGTAGTACTTCTAATCGGAAATGGCCTGAGCATATCAAAAGGGACATAGTGAATGGTATCGACACCCTACTTAAGTTAAGATTAGGAAAATTAATATTATGTGCATTGCCATATTCTGACAATTTACTTGATCATGAAAATGAATATATTTGTAGCCTGAATAACTTGATGCATATTTTATCTTGTCGTCATAGTGACCGTCTATTGTTTTTTGATACTAACAATTTTGTTAGAGATTTTGTTTTGATTCGGGAATATATGTTTCTTCCCAAAACAAGTCAACATTTATTAGCTACATTGTTAGCTTTTAATATACACGCAGTTAATGATTGTTTAACTGAGACTAGGATAAGTGATGAAACAGTATTATCCAGTATCTCCAATAATACTGTAGTAGATTCTTTAAACTATTAGAGCCGACAAAAGAGAAGACGAATAGTAATATTTTACTTTATCACCAGAATATAAATCGCTTCTCCGGCAAAATTTTAGACGTGGAAATGTTTGTAGATAAATACCACATGGATATTTTATGTTTTAGTGAAACTTGGTTAAAACCAGATAGGATGTTGTTTAATGTAAATAATTTTTCAGTTGCCAGCGCGTACAACAGATCCACAGTGGGTGGTGGTACCCTGATACTTTGTAACAGCTGTCTCAGATATAAGGAAAAGAAGGATATCACTGCTTACTCTGTTGACCGCTTATGTGAGGTAGCATGTGCAGAGGTTGAAGGGCATACTTTCTTATGTGTCTATAGACCACCAGCATCAAACTTGTCATTGTTCTTAATCACAATGGAAGAAATATTAAGTAGACTTTTTAGAGATAATAAATTAGTTTTTGTTTGTGGTGACTTAAATATTGATCTGTTAGTCAATTCACCCGAAAAATGTAAGCTCGTCTCATTGTTTAAATCATTCAATTTAAAATATTTATTTCATGAAGCGACTAGAATAACGGCAACTTCAGCTTCATGCATAGATAATGTATTTACCAATTGTAACGTAAAAGATTCGTTCTTAATAAGTGGCGTTAGGTCAGACCATACTGGTCAACTTGTATCTTTTGAGTTCGACAAAAAGATACACTTAGCTAAAACTATTCAATTAAGACCTCTTACTAAAAATAAATTAAAATCTTTTAATAATAATGTTCTTAGCAGCCTTTCTAACGCTAGTTTTGATTCAAAAGACCCCAATATAAACTACTGCACATTATTTTCTACCGTTTGCCAAGAATTTAATTAAACGTATCCTTTGAAAACAGTCAAAGTTAATTCTAAATCGAAATTTAGTGAATGGGCCACTGCGGGAATAAGAAAAAGCAGAGATACTTTATACAATTTATATCACGAAAAATCTTTGACTTCAGATCAAGTTTTTCATACTTATGTTAGAAATTATTCAAAAATATTCAAAAGTGTCTGCGCTCAAGCAAAGTCACAAATAGTAATTAACAAAATTGGTATTTCTAATAATAAAATAAAAACTGTGTGGCAGGTAATTAACAGAGAAACTGGAAAGGCACAACAACCAGATCAGAATGAACTGTCTTTGAAAATAGATAATCAGACCATTTCTGATAAGCTAGAAGTCGCCGAGACACTAGAAAATTTCTTTACCAACATTCCCTTAGAGGTTACGAAATCTCTCCCCTCTTCATCTAAACTAGCTGAACCTCTTCTTAAAGAGAACTTTACTCGGGACATACCAAACTTTAAATTTAAACCAATATGTATTGCTACAATTATAAACGCATTCAAAAGTCTCAACATAAAAATACCGAAGACTTATGGGGGATATCCGTCAAGGTTCTTGGAGATATTATTGACTCAATCGCTCCTGTTCTAGCAGGCATATTCAATCAATGTTTGGACAGCGGCAAGTTTCCTGATCTAATGAAACATAGTAAAGTAGTACCAATTTTTAAATCAGGTTGTAAGAGTGATCCTTCCAATTATAGACCTATATCTGTGCTTCCAGCACTGAGTAAAATCTATGAAAAAATCATGCTGGACCAGATGCTATCGCACTTCAACTCTAATGGGATTCTGCATAGTCAGCAGTTTGGTTTCACGAAGGGTAGGTCGACAACGGACGCGGGAGTAAAACTCATCAGTCACATTTTGGAATCTTGGGAGAAGTCCCAGGATGCCATTGGCATCTTCTGTGATCTCTCAAAAGCATTCGACTGCGTCGACCACAACACACTGATCTGTAAATTAAACCACTTCGGAATTCGTGAACGAGCTGCTGATCTTGTTCTTTCCTATCTATCAAACAGGCAGCAAAAAGTAAATGTAAATGGGGCGACGTCCTCCGGGTCTCTAGTCAAGATGGGCGTGCCCCAAGGTTCGATTCTCGGTCCTTTCCTATTCCTTGTTTACATTAATGATCTCCCTTATTTGATGGCCAAATTATCGGATATAATTCTATTTGCTGATGACACTTCGCTAATTTTTAAAATAAATAGAAAAGATACGGATGTCTTACATGTCAACGAAAGTATACTGACTGACTACTGACTGTCGACTGTTCTCTCAAAATGGTTCGCAGCTAACAATCTTTTACTGAATGCGAACAAAACAAAATGTCTAAAGTTCTCTTTACCGAATGTACCACAACGGGATCTAAATTTAAATCTTGACGGCAAAAAACTTGATGTCATAGCGGAAACTGTATTCTTAGGGATTACTATCGACTCAAAATTGCAGTGGGGCGCGCACATTAGAACTCTTTCGGGTAGGTTAAGCTCAGCTGCATATGCAGTAAGGAAAATAAGGCAGTTAACTGATGTAGCCACAGCTAGGTTAGTATACTATGTTTATTTCCACAGTATTATGTCTTAAGGCATTCTGCTGTGGGGATCAGCAGCAGACGTTGACTCAATTTTTATTCTACAAAAGAGGGCAGTCCGCGCAATCTATAAAATGGGTCCTCGCGAGTCCCTAAGAGAAAAATTTAAAGAGATCGATATACTGACTTTGCCTTCGCTCTATATCTTCTTAGAATGTATTTTATATGTCCGCAAAAATCGAGGGCTTTTCAAAATTAGACGCGACTTCCATAATATAAAATATTAATACACGCAGTAAACACGAAATTGTAATACCTAAATTCAGATTAACTAAAACTAGCAAGTCTTTTCTTATAAACAGTATACGCTTTTATAACAAGTTGCCAAAGTCAGTTATAGAACTGACCGATGGAAAGTTCAAAAATTACATCAAACGTGTCCTTATTAAAAAAGCATATTACAAAATCAAGGACTACGTCGAAGGCAAAGAAGTTTGGCTTTAATTCCTTCTGCGCATGCGGCTTCCCTGGTAGCTCATATACGGCACAAATATGTGGATGTCTCTAACTATTCTCAAGCTCATTTTTTCTCATCTATCTAACCAGATTCTTTACGATAGTTTTCAAATCATTTATACATCTTTTGCTCATAATAGTTACAGCACTGATGACAATATTTGTGTCACTTGTTTAATTTACTATTTTACAATATTTTCTTACCTTTGTATAGATTCTTTTTTACCGATTGTTTGTGAATGTTTGAACATTATAGGCTTTGTAGATTCCCAGATGCTCGTTAACTTTTCATCTTGTTTTAATTTTTTTTGTGTAGTAAGCAACGACCTATTGTCGGGCCTATGCTGTTCCCCCATACTTAAGTACTAATGCTGTAACATGATAATATTGTAACACCAAATGATTTGAAAAGAGTAACCATGGAGTTTCTTGCCGGTTCTTCTCCATAGGAAACGACCAACCCAAACCGTGCACCTTTTTGTCGACGTTTTATAAGTGCCCATCTAGGCCTATGTGAAATAAAAATAATTTAATTTTGATTTTGATTTTGAACAGTCCGGCAGCCCCGGCAGGCATCGGCCCTTGCGGACCCCTTCCTTTTGCTGACATCTCTTTGAGGCGCGCGTGGAACACGAATTGTTTAAATTTTATAGCTTCTTGTACACTGAAGGCAAGACAGATTTTCGAAGGAATCTGGACATCATGCAAGACAAAGATAAGTTTACCCATACCATGCTCGACTCCATGACGCGCGCTCGTTCCGCTCGCGTATTAAATAACACTCTTTGACTTCTGTCCTCGAAGTGCCGGGCCTCCGCCGGCCTCCTTCGTCGGCCTACGGCCCGGTGCCTATGCCGCCCGTAAATGATACTGACGTGCGTTATTCAGTTTATCGTGGCCAAAATACATCAAATAGTCTGTGGTGAGGTTCAAAATAGTCATTATCATGTGTCATGGTGTAAAATGACATCTTTTTCTATACAATAATATCAATAATTCGGCAATTAATATCTCCGAAACTATTCATCTCCGACGGTTAAAATTTCACAAATCGTTTTCTAATATTAATAGAAACCTACAATAAAAATTACAACATCCTAGGTACCGATTTAAGTTACTAGCCCATCTTGTTCATGTCGTTCATGATCAAATGGCCTCACCTTCTGTGCCACACCTCACTGTTTATTGGCACTGATGATGTAAACACTCACTGGTTGTTTTCGACCAATAATTTGTATACTCCGTCAACAAGAGTAGCAACTGCCACCAACTCCTCATTTTTGTTGTACACATGACAACCATTTGCTACAAACTTTAAACTATTACCGTATTTGATTAGCTGACTGATGGAAATTAGGTTAGTTGTAAGATTGGGTACACACAAGACTTCTTTTAAAGTGACTTTATACTTGCAAGTCTGCGTAACCGTCGTAATTACCATATATCACCCAAACACAATACTGGCCAAGCACTTTGGTTCACTACTATAATCGCCTTGATGTTCGGCGAGAAGTTTGCATTCTTCATGTTAAACAACATGCACACACATTTGATAAGTGGGCACTCGCTCCACTATCCAAATACGAATCTTGTTTTCCGAACATTCCGCTCAAGAAAACAGCCGAAAAAGCGTTTGTCGTTTTTATTTTATCCGACGGTTGTACGAGTATGGTTGGTGGGTTGGTGCATTTATAACATTTAATTTTCGACTTGTCACTTTTTACTTTAGTAGTGGGGCCCCGCCTCCGCCATGTTGATTGCCAGAGTTGCCAACTTTGGAATGGCTATTCTGCTGCCCTCTACTCCATAATGCACTTCCTGCTTCACAATCATTTCCCGCCATGTCGATTAGCTTGGTTTTAATTACGTCAGCAGTAATGGCGATCCCGGAATATTCAATTGCCATTGTCATTGGGAAATATTGTTCCGGTAATCCTGCTAATAATAAAGAGCCGATCCACTCGTTGCTCTCTGCAAAACCCGTTCCAGTTAATTTCTGGGCCGTCGCAATGATTTCCGTGGCATAGCTTGTCATAGAATCACAATTATCTTATCGAATCGATATCAAATTGGACATGGTTTTGTTTGATAATTCCGGATTGTGTTTCCTCGGACCCTATCTTTACAATAAATTAAACCAAATTCTTTCCCTACACTTAATGAACAAACATAATTGTAAAATCGCTTTACATGCCTGGCTACAAAGCCAAACATATACTGCCACAGAAGCTCTCGTTAACGTATTAGTCTAATCAGACTCATGCACTAACAGTCTCTCCAAAACACACATACACACATACAATACACACACACACACAATTACATTCATAAAAACCACTCAACGTACTTTAACCTTTTAAATTGTTTTGCTTATATTACTCAAATACAGTGTGTCTCTCTTTTTTAATAAGCTCACTAATTGTTTGAAATTTTTGTTATTTGCTGTGATACCAGATATAAGCTATCAAATGTGTAAATTTAAACAGGTGGGGACCTGGTGACCTGTATTACAGGTGTTACTACCTACCACAGGCACCAGCGATCCACAACCAAAAATCGTTGGCTACTGCTCTGCTTATGTGTAAATATTGTTTGTATTTTTTGGATTGTGGTGAGAAATAAACACTTATTATTATTATTTTAGGTAAACATGTTCTGTTTCTTAGCTCATTGGCTAGTTTAAGCTACATTAACGGGCGCATGCCAAGTCAATGTAGCGTGTGTATGTGTGATGAAGAATGAGTGTTGTGAAAATCATTATCCTCAATCTGCATGAACTTTCTCACTATTCTGCAGGTGTTCAAAATTGCGGCTTTTTGAAGTGATATATAAATTGAGTCTTTCAGGTCTATTAGTTTGAGGCTATGGTGGAGGTGATTGGGTATAACACCCGTAGTGGAGACAACGATAGGTACAACGTATACTTTTTCCTGCCTCCAGATTCTGGTTACTTCTTCTTTCAGTGTAGCATATTTACTGATTTTTTCCCCAATTGTTTTTTGTAGATTATGTGTATTAGGAACTGCAATATCTATAAGGTATGTTACTTTATTTAATTTATCTTGAAGGGTTATATCTGCTCTATTGTAGAGAATGGTTCTGTTGGTTAATATGCCGCGATCGTAAAAGAGTTTGTGAGTAGTATTTTCTAGAACTGGTTGTGGTATATACTTATAATAAGGAGTTTTTGAGTCTTGAAGTAGTTTATGTTTGAGTGCTAGGTTTTGATGGATGATATTTGCTACCTGATTGTGTCTGTGTGTATAATCTGTTTGTGTGAGTGTTGTGCAAGCTCCTGTGATGTGTTGGATGGTCTATGGTTGGCTGTGACATTTGCGGCATTTATCGATAGTTATCGTGGGGTCTTTTATGATAAATTTCCTGTAATTTTTAGTATTTATGATCTGATCTTGTATGGCAATAATAAAACCGTCGGTTTCTGGAAATAAAGAACCAATTTTAAGCCATTTGTTTGATGCTAGTGTGTCTATATGAGGTTGTTCAAGATCATGGGGATGCCGTCCGTGCAGCACTTTCTTCTTCCAATCTTCTAACTTTTGCTTGTGTGGGTCTTCATTATTGTTGTTTTGTGTATCCGTCTGTTCGTTTAGGTTAAGTGGGGTGTAGCTGTTGTCGTTATACTCTGAAGGAGTATATGTTAGTATGGGGATCGCGTATGTGTTCAATGCCTTTATTAAATGTTTTCCGGAGAGTTGAGTTTTACATACTGCGATCGCTCTTCTCTTGTATTTTGTGTTCAATGTTTGTTTAATTGTTGTGTGATCTAATCCTTTGAGCTGCCTGTATCCTAAATATTTATATAAATCGGTGGGTTCCATAGCTGTAATTGTGTCAGTAGTGTTAATGGCATAGTCGCCAGGTTTAATTTTGCCTCTTATTATATGCACTACTGTGTACTGTTTTACATTTGTCTAGTCCAAACTGCATGTTTATGTCTCTACTAAATTCTGTCGAGATATCTATTAGTTTATTCATCTCTTTTTCTGTTTTTGAATATAATTTAATGTCGTCCATATAAATAAGATGAGAGATAGTGGTTTCTTCTGTTATTTGTTTAAGGCAATATCCAGCCTGACAACGCTGTAGTAGGTGAGATAGTGGGTTTAGAGCGAGGCAGAACCATAAAGGGCTCAGGGAATCTCCCTGATAAATACCTTTTTTTATAGAATATAATTTAATGTCGTCCATATAAATAAGATGAGAGATAGTGGTTTCTTCTGTTATTTGTTTAAGGCAATATCCAGCCTGACAACGCTGTAGTAGGTGAGATAGTGGGTTTAGAGCGAGGCAGAACCATAAAGGGCTCAGGGAATCTCCCTGATAAATACCTTTTTTTATAGCAATCTGGCGAGTTGTGACGGAGTTATCGCGATAATTTAATTGAAGCGTATAAAGTTTTCCATCGGGACATAATATTTTGCAAGAACTCTATGATTTTTGGGTTTATTTTATAAATGTGTAATATTTGTATAAGCCAGGAGTGTGGGATGCTATCAAAAGCTTTTTTATAATCTATATAAGTGCAGTGTAAATTTATATTTTCCGTGGCAGCATGTTTGTGTATGATCGAATCTATGACTAGTTGCTCCTTACAGCCCATGTGTCCTCGTCTGCATCAGTGTGTTCATCTACGTGTTTATTAATTTTTGTAGTGATTGCTGACGTTAAGATCTTATATAATGTGGGTATGTAATCGCTCTGTATTGGGAAGGCTGTGGCGAGTATTGGGTTTTTGGCAACATGTATGTTATTCCTGTAGCAATAAATTCCAAAATGTTTTGTTTTCCTAAAATGATTTCTGTTAGATTTTTAGCTGATTTTTTGTTAGATTTTGTGCAATGATTCTAATTTTTTATACCAGTAATTAGGTATCTTATCAATACCAGGGGATTTCCAATTGTGTAGTCTCGCTGTAACACTAGTTATGTCAGACTCTGATAACTCAATGAATTCCATTTGTCAAGTTATTATTATACTATTATTATGGTCTGCAATTTTTTCCACAAGTCCCTTGAACTCGTGGCACTTTTGATGTGAACATACGGCGACGGATCAATCGTTAAAACCAACTTTGCCTTGGTTTTGAGTCGTTCGCGATGGAATGCAGCTGCTGCTGTAATTTCCTGCTTAATGCAGCATATTCTCCACAGCAAAAGCCCACTCGCTATAATTCTCACGCCCCTTCAACTTTGGACGTTCATACGAAACGAACTGGCATACGGCACCATATTATAACAAAAACAAAACAACAAAAAACAAAAATAAATGTGCAAACTCTATAATCTAATACCTAATAATATAAAACACAACATTAAACATTAACCTTGGGTTCAATAAAAAACATAAAAACCGGCCAAGTGCGCGTCGTGCACCAAACAACATAATAAAAATATTTTGAAGGCTCAGTCATATGTTGTATTGTTTTACATTCAACAGCAAAACTAAATTTGCTTTTCATAGTATGTTAATGAAAAACAAAGTTACTGCTGCAGTTTGATGAAAAAGTCCCATATCTCAAAATCTAAACACCAAATCTTATTCATACCAATTTTAGTTGAAAGTTCTGTTTACGTTATACATTTCTACAATTTTTCAGAATTTTCCTCCTCCTACTTTAGAAATTAGAAGGGGCACACATTTTACCACTTTGGAAGTGTCTATCTTTCAAACGATTGACTTTGAGAAAAAATGATTTTGCGAACCTCAATGTCATTTTTAGAGACCTATCTACAGAAGACACCCCGCACGTTTAGGTTTGATGAAAAAATAGTAGATTATGCAACAAGTGAAAAAAAACGAATTTAATTCGAGGGACTAAGTTGTATCCTGAGAGCAGCGAAGGACTCTAGAGTAGAATCCCGAGCGTAGCAACGGATTCTAGAGTAGAATCCTGAACGGAGCGAGGGATACAATAACCGAGATAAATTATTTTTTTCACGAGTTGTGTACTTTTTACCATTGACTGCGAGAAAATAAACAGAAGTATAGTATTTATATTTCTCGTGGGTTACTAATAACAACCACTCGGGTCGATCTTCAAGGTTAAGCCGGGCATACCAAGGTCGGTCTGTGGATGGGTGACCACTTATTCATAACATACAGAGTTTCCTCCGTGCCTCAGAAAGTACGTAAAGCCGTTGAGCCGGCTGTCATTTGTATTTCTTTGACAGTCACACATAAACTGTCACTTACGGGATATCTTCCGTGATTGTCTGTAATTTTGAGCTCCCGATATTTCGAATCTGTTGCAAGCGCCATGATCGCGGATTGACTGGAGAATGCGGGTGTATGGAAAATAAATTCTAAGAGCAAACAACACAACACAACGCGCGCAATAGCGTCGAAATATCGGGAGCTCAAAATTACAGACAATCACGGAAGATATCCCGTAAGTGACAGTTTATGTGTAAGTGTAAACCGTGAAAGTTTAAAACAGTGTTCTTTGACAGTCGTTACAGGTAATCAGTGGCCCGAAAGTCTGACAACCAGTCTTACCAAGGCGTACCGTATTACCCACCCAGTACTAACTGGGTTGTGTTCTGGCCGGGTTAGATAGGCAGTCGTCCCATGTAAAATACTGATATTCAGCTGCATCCGATTAGACTGGAAGCCGACCCCAATAAAGTTGGGATAAGTTTAGACTTAGACATCGCAGATGAGTATTTATCACATTTTATTATAATAATCGGTAATATAATAAGAGAACAAAGGATTAAATACAAACATTAAAAATGTATAGTAAAATTAGAACAGTATTCGAAATTCAGATATTCTTGTCCGGCACGTTTTATTTATTTTTTGTTCGTGCTTGTTCTCAATACAAAATGTTTTAATTCACTCAGTGAGTAAAAGAGTATTTTATTCACTGTTATCGATGAATAAAATGCCCTTTTTCGTGTGGCAGTGGTAAAAAATCTTTTTTAGTTTCAGTTCCATGTATGGGGGAGCCCACCCTTAATCTTTTTTTTCGTATAAAAATCGTAAAGCGGTTCACAGAATACATCTACCTACAAAGTTTCAACTGTGTAGTCCTAGTATAGTTTCGGAATAAAGTAGCTGTGACATACACAGACAGACAGACATGGCGAATCTATAAGGGTTCCGTTTTTTGCCATTCGGCTACGGAACCCTAAAAATGTTAATATCTAGTACCTATTTATATTTAATATCCTCAAGAAATTCTTTTGCTGAGTTAGTTAAAAGTCATTTGAAGTAGCCATGATTTTAATGTGTTTTGAAACAATGCAGTGGTGAACTCTTTTACTGCTTTCGGAATATGGTTGTAAATTGTAATGGACATTAAGTAACTGTTATAACAGTGAAGAGTACTATTGCAAAGTTGTTTTTCTTTCAACTACGTAGTAATGTTATCATTAATCACTACAAAACCGATCACAAAGGACGTCTTTTTTGCTTAGAACCAAAACAGTGCAGAAATGTTATATGAAATCTCATTGTTGCACAGTTTTCCATTAATGCACTGATTTTTTTTTAAATTTGTGTACTAATTTACCACAGAGATTTACTGTCTCCCATTAAGTTCATCATCAAGAAGTAAAAATCGGCTGAATAAAATCGACTTGGTGAAAAAAAAAAAACAAATGGCGCGCATTTTGTACCATAAATTGTAAAACATTGATACTTCGTATTTAGCAAGAAAAGTTTAAAAAAATGGAAATAGACAGCGATATCGATATGAATTCAACTCCAGAAAGTATAAAAACAGCTGGAAATGAAATTGTTAATTACCTTTTGCCACAAAAAACGCGAGATAGGTTTGTTTTCATCAACTTGAGTTTTTATTTTGAGTAGGTATCTTTTATCACGGTAGGTAAATTGGTAGTTGAAAGAAAAATAGATTACGCACCTTGCTAAAGTGAGTAATTGATGCACTCGTGTTAATTAATTACACACGACATAACATTGATGCATTAATAACTCACTTTGCGCTCGATGCAACAATCTACTATTTTTAGTTTAGTGGGGTCGGGATTTTTGCGAATCTGTTGTTTTCGGTACTGTGGAGAAGAAGTGTGTGTTTATTTTTTAACAAATAAACCTATTTCTAAGATTTATCTATAAGCTAGAGTTAAAACCATTGACTTTTAAAAAACTGGTCTGCAGCTCTCATATGGAAATGTCCCAGTGATTGTTCTAAAACATTTTTTTGCTCTATGAATGCTCTTTGGACATGAGTCGAGTTACCCCATAAGAGTAAGCCGTATCTCAGTACAGACGCTACATAACTATGACAGGCGTTGAGTGCGGCTTCTTCATTTGCAGTTTTGCGTATCTCTTTTAGCGCGTATACAAATCTGTTTGTTTTTTTACATAGGTTGCCAATATAAATTCCCCAATTACAATTTTGATCTAATGTTAACCCTAAAAATTGTTTGTTATTTTCTCTATTAATTATTTCATTACCGTGTTATAAATTAATTTTTGGTGGGTTCTGTTTATAGTTTGCAAATTGAATGAATTTTGTTTTAAATATATTAACTTTTAACTTGTTTTCATTGAGGCAATTTATTATATCGGTAATGGTTTGTTTTACTTCTTGTTGGTGTAGTGTTTTGTCACTCTCAGGTTAATACCTGTCAGTAATAATTTACTGACACATCATCGGCAAATAGTAGGTACGCATTTATGATTTGTAATATTTGGTAAGTCTTTGATGAAATAAAAGGAAGAGAAGAGGCCCAAGGATACTTCCTTGAGGCACTCTTGACCCATTGTGACGAAATAAGGATCTTAATAGCATTGCAACAAATTTATCACTAATACGGAATATTTCAACACACTGTTGTCTATTTATCAGATAACTTTGATGTGATGTGAAGTGATAAATGATTGAACTGGAACCTACTGGAACTGGATGACGATGATGATGGACTGAATGCTGATGATGGAATGATTTCAAACAAGGGTATCAAAAGTTTAGACTGCGATTTATATACATACGTATGGCATACTAATAGGTAATGTAAGTGATGTATATTTTGAGTTTTGTTTCAGTATTTGTGGCGTCAATATCTACTATTACATACTATTTTAAACATTTTTACTTTGTATTCTTGGACGCAGTTTCAACCTGAAATGTGTTGCGCTTTACCTGCAAATCTTCTGTTATTTAGAGATATTCACTGACTGACTGTGACCACTTACTATCTGGTCTAGCTGTCTCTTTTTTTTTGTCATTAAATCACTTTAAAAATATGTCGGCAAAATGTGTCTTAAGAGTTAAAAATGCCGTATTGTTACTCGTTTTATTTTTCTCTAATCTATGTTTGTGTGCGATATCACTAGCTGCTATCGAGTCCCGCGGCGTGTCGCCACTCCTCGATGTGCTGGGGACACTCGGCGGCTGGCCTGTGCTCGACGGTGATTCATGGGATGAGAAGTCCTTCTCCTGGGAAAAGTCAGTCTACAACTTCAGAGACGCTGGATACTCCGTGGATTACTTCCTCGATTTCTCCATCAGCGTTGATATGAAGAACTCCGCCAAGCGCATCATCGATGTAAGAATAATAATGAATCAGATTAGTGTATTCCTTGTTTTAAATCATTTTGATCCGGTCGGCCGACCTTGTAACTGGAGTAGGATAACATATTGTGATTGCTTGTAATGTGTGATCACATAAGAACTATTATGAGCTCGCTCGTTTAAAGTTACCTAATAATGACAACCACATTTACAGCGAATTTGATTTTTGCTTAGCGAATTATTGTTTATCACGCGAATGTGATCAATGACTGTGATTATGTAACTCAAGTGCTAAGTGAATCTTTTCAAACAGCTGGACGAGGCGTGTCTAGGTCTAAGCCGCGAGTACCTGAACCGTGGATTTAGCGACAAGCTCGTGCAAGCCTACTACAAATACATGGTTGACATCGCTACCCTACTGGGAGCGGACCGCCAACGTGCCGAGGTGGACCTCAAGGAGTCGCTGCAGTTCGAAATGAATCTTGCCAACGTAAGTGTCACAAAAACGACTTATGTATCAGCTATCTGCTGGACATTTTGCATAAATTCACCTGAAAAAACCTATTGATAATTGTGTGAATTTATGGAAAAATGTTAATGAGGTTCGATATCTTTTTCTAGGAAACCGACTGGTCCGACTGGACGACTATTACAGTCGTCCAGTCGACCATGGCGGGTATATGGCGGGTATCGTCGAACGCCACAAGATATTGGCGCATTTGACCTAATTGCGTGCCATCTTGGTGAGGAAGTTGCGGGTGTTTCCGTTCGTGTAATACAGCTAATTAACAAGAAAGATGAGAGGCGACAGAAAAAAAGAAGAACCATTTTATTAGTATTCATAACTTCCACAGATTTCCTTGCCATTGGACAAACGTCGTAATGCCACTAGCATGTACAACCCGATGAGAATTGCCTCGCTGGCGCGAAAGTTCCCCAAGTACGTATGCCTTGATTAATAGATTGTTGATCCTAATAAATCTTTGCTAAGACATAACAACGTAACAGAATCGCTGCGTAGGAGAAAGTTTGACAATTCACGGCATCTCAAATTTGTTGCATTTGCGCTTAGTGCATGATCACGTCTTCCATTGTTTCAAATCGTAATGCATTTGCAATCTGGTATGCAATAGATTTCTTGTTAAGGTTTTACCGAATTGACAATAACAATTACGGTTCGTATACTAGAGTAAGATAGATGATATTTAAATAAGTCTGCAATCACCAGGAAGTGTATTAATTCGTAGAAAAACGGGCTCCTAAAAGTTAGCTATTACCCACTTATCATTCTAAAAAGTAACACTACAGGGGCCTTAGTCTGCTATTGCAATAGTGTCAGAATGGTCTATAATTGATTTAATAAGGCCCCTAGCCCACGGCGTATTGAAGCGCGTTCGAAACTCGTTTGACGTGCGTACAAAGGGTAATTCGTCTGCGCGGGGCCTTATTAAATCAATGATAGACCATTCTGACACTATTGCAATAGCAGACTTTTTTATTGTTTGAATGAAGTCGAACCATGAAACCGATCAAGATTACCCGAAGACGAGCGTACTCAACCCCGTTCTTGTACACTTGGTTGTTTCATTCCAGAGGCAATCGAATTCAGACAAACGACTACTTAACGCCACGAAAATAAAATAAGCCAGTAACTTAAAAAATGCCCGTGGAGGTTATATCTCTGCTGAACCAACTTTAATAGTAACAACGTACACAACGTACACAATACGTACACTTGGTTGTTTGACATACGACTACCTAAGTGTAATTGCGCCACGAAAATAAATAAGCCAGTAACTCCAAAATTGCCCGTGGATATTACATCTCTGCTGAACCTACTTTAATGGTAACATATTGTGACAGGATCCCATGGTTGGAGTACATCAACCGTCTGCTTGCCCCTCATGTGACTATTGCCATGGGGGAAGTTGCCATCGTCAAGGTGCCCCAGTACTTTTCTGATCTCGAGGTTGGTACCTGTCCTATTTTATTTTGTCCTGTACTTTTATAGATTTCCTACCCATTCCTACATAAAAATCTTATTGATATGTATTACTTTTGTGTTAGGTATGTATTCAACCGTATGTTCACACGGGCGTCAGTGGCGTGCAGTGGTTCCTCTGGTAAGGTAGGCCACGCATACTGAATTACTGACACCCAAAAAACTCGGCAACATCACAGCGTCGCTCTACTCAGGATGACCCTCAAAGTAGTCACATCTATTGATATATTCAGTCACCCTTCCGGGCCCCCCGCACCCGCCCCTGGTATTTTTAGTAAGCTTATGAGAAACAACGCCATCTAGCTTAAATATCAGGAATTTCAATGGCATTCAGTCAAAACAAAAACGAAGGTAGAAGCTTCGTTAAAAAAAAACTTAAAAATAAAACACAGTGCGCTGTCAACAAAAAAATAAAATTACCTAAAATTACCATGGTATAGTGTAGATTTTTGGAATATTAGAAAGAAAACATTGAAAATAAGCCTGTAAAAACCAAAGTTATAAATACAAGAACTCACCACATTATTCAAAGTTCAAATCACGATTTTCTGACAATGCAAACAGAAGCAAGATTCATTTGAAATGACGAGTACGAGATGAATTTTGGGTTAATTCTCGTAATTCGGGTACCTACACCTTTAGACACAACTTGAATCTTATCATTAAACGATTTTGAATACTTACTGTTTTTAACTTATAACAAACACACATTATCAGCGCAAACTTCACAACAGAACACCATTATAAGTAAATAAACAAATACAACAAATAATATTTACACTACTGTACGTTTCAAAGCTGTTATTATTATTATAAAAAGCAAAACATTCAAGATCGTGAAATACATTTTGCTTGTCACATGAAACAAATATGGCTTACAACTTTTTAAGAAAAATATAATTGCTACTTTGTCGATAAAAAACACTACCAAATATAATTGCATCACTGCATATTGTACGAGCATCGCCACATGATATTCATTGTTTTAGTTTTTACCTGAACTAGCAGTTGCTAAATTCACAGATTTATGTACATTCGCTGACTAGGCTATTACGCCCGCCACAAGTCACCTACTTTATGTATTATATATTTTAATGTTTTACATAATAAACAATCAATCATTTACGGACACAAAAACAGTGGTTTTATTCCCTGTACACATCCCGTGTGATTCGCCCATCTACATACAACATCTCAGTGTGCGGAGCTGCTGCCCGTACATTTTTGGTCCTTCGAGCCGGATTCCCACTCCTGGAGCAAACAGTGCTACAAGCCGCACAGGTACGAAGTGTTTCTACTTACGATAGCGAATCGGTTTGACTGGTCTTCCACAAGCGGATCGCCCCAGTCAGATTGAGAAGGCGCACAATATCGTAGGGAGAGATTCCTTCGGACCCTGTGATCGCCACAGGAAACATCAACATTTGGTGGTTCGGGAACTACATCTATAACAATTCAACAGTGAAGTCAACAGGGCTAACGTCTATCAACAATACGCATACATACTCGTATAACAACTATGGACGCTAGACAACAAGAACTTCTCAAGCGGCAGGGAATCATCGCAGAGGGCATCCGGAAAATTGGTGTCAACTTTGGAAAGGATGGCCCTGACCGTAAAACCGCAACATACATCCGGGGTAGACTGGATACTCTCCAGGCGCACTGGAACGAATTTGAGACGAACCATGGCGTACTACAAGGCGCCACGGACCGGACCGACATATACTATACTACAAAAGTGTATGACATGGTCAAGGCGGAATACTCAAACATACAACATAAGCTGCAAACATGGGCTACCTACACTACGGAACCCGCCGGTCACCAAGGTGAAGAAAACAAGAACACTGGAGTCCTTTCAAAATCAGACGAGCTCAAAACTCAACAAGCAACTAACTTCAGAGCCTTCTCCCGTTTCACCAACAACCTGCGTACTGCTGACATTATCGAGAAATGGGATATTGAAGACAAACTCAGGACCCTCGAATCTCGATGGAGGGTGATTGATGAAGTACACTGGCAGCTCGACAACATTCTCGTCGGTAGCGACGTTAACTACGAGCTTGAGTTCTCGCAGTATGAAGAAACGTACGAGTGCACAAAGCGAGATCTTAACCGCAAACTCAACCTCGCTGTCCAACAACGGGACAGCGCGCCGAGGATCGAAATACCAATATTCTCTGGTAACTACACACAATGGCCGACATTCCTTGACATTGCGGCAATCCACAACAACCCTTCCCTCTCGAAGGGGCAGAAAATGCAACACCTAAAAGGGAAGCTAAAAGGAGAGGCTGAGCGCCTTGTGCAACATTTGCCTGTTTCCGAAAGCAACTACGACTCCTGCTGGGAAATTCTCCACCATAGGTACAATAACTTGCAGCTGCTCTTCACCAAACAAATGCAAGTTTTGATGAGTCAACATGCCATTCAACATCAAAACGCCTACGAATTGAAGCGCCTACACGACACCAGTCTCGAAACCGTGCACGCGTTGCGTAACTTGGGCATCGACACGACAACATGGGACCCAATTTTGGTGCATATCCTGACAGGAAAACTGGACACGCAGACCTATTCTGATTACATGGAGGCAAGGAAGAGTCCAAGAGGGCTTTCCGATTTCAAAGAATTCATCCAGTTCATCGAAGGGAAGTTCACGGCGCTGGAATCAGTGGTGAAGAAAACAAACAAACCAAACAAACAAACAGATGCCGACGCGTCCTCAAACAAAGGGAGCTCGACGACAACAGTACAAAGGGATGCGTACAATAGATACAGGCGCTATCCCAAGGCAAACCATACAAGCTCCGACAGAAATTGTCCTGTTTGCAAAACAAGCCACATCTTGCTCTACTGCAAAGCGTTTCAAGAGATGTCGCCAGACATAAAAATTAGGACAATTGAGCAATTGAACATTTGCAAAAACTGCATGTATCCGCACAACGGAAAGAAATGCAACTCGCAAAAAAGATGCAAAGTGTGCAACGGCGCACATCACACCACGCTACATGACCTAGCTCGTGATACTACGTCAGCGACACTGTCATCAAGTCAACAGACCGACAACGTGACTAACAACAACTCGCAGCGAAAAGCTAATCACGTGTCAGGAAATTTTAACGAAGTTCTACTAGCTACAGTACAGCTTAAAGTAAAGGCCGCAGATGGAACTTACACCGTACTCAGATGTCTCCTAGATCAAGGCTCCCAACTGAACCTTATAACAGAATCTGCTGTGCAACGACTTGGCCTCCCGCGATGCAACCACAACTCAACTGTGTCGGGGATCGGAACATTTGCCAGCCAGAGCAACGGAACCGTTCAGTTGGACTGTAGGTCCCTTTACGGAGATTACGAGTTTTCAACGCCGGCACTAGTAATGGCTAAACTACTGAACAATCTACCTAACTACTCCTTCGAAAAACAAGATTGGCCTCACATAGAAAACATTAACCTAGCCGACCCACATTTCAACTTATCAAGGCCGATTGACATTCTGCTTGACGCCGGAGTATATGGCGACATAGTCATGAGCAGCATCATTCGAGGAAACATATACGCACCTATAGCACAACAAACTAAGCTTGGCTGGGTATTAGTTGGTAACACGAATACTTTCAACTGTCATGTCGTGGTAGACACTAACGATATCTCTCGCTTTTGGGAAATTGAAGAGATAACATCGGACGACAAGTCTACAAGTGTCGAGGAGGAGTACTGCGAGAGGCTGTATACTGACACAACTAAAAGACTAGAAGACGGGCGATACGAAGTTAGAATCCCCATGAAGACCAACTTCGAACAAAATTTGGGACGATCGAAGCCACAAGCAGTCGCACAATTCAAGCAGCTGGAAAAACGTTTAGCTAGAGACGAAACCCTCGCTTCTAATTACAAGGCTTTCATCAACGAATACAAAGCACTACAACATATGAAAAAGTGCACAGAGCCGGACACACCGAGCTGTTTCCTGCCCCATGATGGAGTAATGAGACCGGATTCAACGACAACCAAACTCCGTGTGGTTTTCAATGCATCAGCAACCACTAGCACGGGCCACAGTCTAAACCAATTGATGGAATGCGGGCCTAACTTACAACAAGACTTACAAGCTATGATTCTACGATGGAGAGCATTTGAATACGTATACACAGCGGACATTGAGAAATTCTACCGACAAATACGTATTCAAGAAAAAGACCAGCATTTGCAAAAAATTGTGTGGAGAGATTCAGTCACAGAGCCGTTACAAGAGTTACAACTGACTACAGTAACATATGGCACCAAGTCCGCACCCTTTCTGGCAATGCGAACAATAAAGCAATTAGTCAAAGATGACGGCGCGCAGTACCCTTTGGCGGCGGCTATTCTCTCCAATCAACTATACATGGACGACTTACTAGGCGAATGCCACGACTTCATAACAGCACAGAAAACTCAAGGTGAACTTATAACAATGCTGAAGGGCGGTGGGTTCAACTTACGAAAGTGGGCTAGCAACAAAACGGGCTTACTCGAAGACTTACGACATGAATTGATAAGCCAAAAAATGTTCGACTTCAAGGATGCAGATACAAACAAAACGCTAGGCATCACTTGGAACCCGCGCACAGATGAGTTTACTTACAAACAAATATCACTCTGCAACAAACGTGACGTCAACACGACACGCACACTACTGTCGGACATATCAAAACTGTACGACCCACTTGGCTGGCTATCACCAGTTACAGTGAAAGCCAAGCTAATTTTTCAACATGCTTGGTCAACAACAACGAGCTGGGATGATCAACTCCCACCGAATATACAGCAAGAATGGGAACAATTCCGCAATCAGCTCGCACACATACACGACATAACCATTCCACGCTGGGTCGGCGACACCCAACAACCCTTCGAACTTCATGGCTTCTGTGATGCATCTGAGAGAGCTTACGGATGCGTCATATATTGCAAGTCCACTGATAAAGAAGGTCAACAGTTGATCAGGCTAGTAGCAGCTAAAACAAAATTAGCCCCACAGAAAAACCCTATTTCTCTGCCACGACTGGAGTTATGTGGTGCATTACTACTAGCTCGCCTGATTGAAAAGGTTAGAAACTCGATCAACTCGCAGACAGTCACCATACATTGCTGGACCGACTCTATGGTGGTGCTTGGCTGGCTACAAGGGGACGTGAGTCGCTGGAAGAGTTTTGTAGCCAATAGAGTCATACAAATAACTCAAATTACTCCATCCAACTTCTGGAAACATGTCAAGTCCGAAGATAATCCTGCGGACTGCGCAAGCAGAGGAATCTCACCATCAGACTTAATAGGTCACGAACTGTGGTGGAAAGCCCCTTCATGGCTTCAAAACAACAACATACCCAAACAATAATTTTTTACAACGAACGAAGAGCAGAGGAAACTAGGTCAAACTTGCGCAATACAAACAAAACACGCGCCACTCATCGAGCAACTACTGCAAAAATACAGCTCAATGACTTATGCAACCCGAGTCATCAGCTGGATCATACGATTCATAAACAACTCGCGTGACGTAACAAGAGCCAACCGCATGTCACACTTAACTACAGAGGACATAGTGCTGACTCAACACCTGCTCGTCAAAACTGCACAGAACAATGCCTTTGCCGATGAAATAGCGTACCTATACAAACATAATAGGGTACGGGCCACAAGCAAACTGTTGAGTTTGAGCCCTATACTAGACGCACAAGGCATTCTTCGAGTGGGAGGAAGACTTGAACATGCCAAGTTAAGCAACTCCCAAAAACATCCGATGATTTTACCAAACAATCACAAGCTATCAGAGCTCTTGATTGACCAAGCCCACAAGAATACTCTCCACGGCGGTGCCAGACTTACTTTGGGACACCTTCGTAACAAATATTGGATACTTGGCGGCATGAAACCAATCAAGAAGCAACTTAACAAATGTGTCACCTGTCATCGCTACAAAACGCAACGCAGTAATCAGAAAATGGCAGACTTACCAACACCTCGAGTTACACCGTCACGGCCATTCACACACACCGGCGTAGATTTTACGGGACACGTTGAAATAAAAGCTAACAAAGGTCGGGGCATTAAAACAGTTAAGGCCTACATCGCAATCTTCATTTGTCTATGTACAAAAGCTACCCACTTGGAACTGGTGTCAGATCTTAGCACTGTAACATTCCTCGCAGCACTGAAGCGGCTATGCGCACGACGAGGAACGCCAAAACATATCTACAGTGACAACGGAACGAACTTCGTCGGAGCAGCAAAAGCGTTAACCAAAGAACGCCAGGAGGCGATGCAGCTTCTAGTCAACGACGACCTCATTAACAGCACTTCCGAGAATGGCATTGAATGGCACTTTAACGCTCCATCTTGGCCAACCGCGGGAGGATTGTGGGAAGCTGCAGTCAAGAGTATGAAACATCACCTTAAACGAGTTCTTGGTGAACAAAAGCTTACGTACGAAGAATTTAATACTTTACTAGCACAAATCGAAGCCTGCCTCAACTCGAGGCCACTTGTCGCTTTAACAAATGACCTCGACGACATCGATTACTTGACACCAGGCCACTTTTTAGTCGGTGGACCAGTACTGGCACCTCCGATGACGTCAGAGGATGAGAACAGTCAGTTAACTTTACGATGGCGCTTGACCGAAAACATGTACAAGGAATTTTGGAAGAAATGGTCCAAAGACTACCTACAAACGTTACAACTACGAGGAAAATGGCAAACCCCAACACATAACATTGAAGTGGACGACGTCGTCCTTATAAAGGAAGAACAAGTGGCTCCCGCCCGATGGTTATTAGGACGAGTTATAGAGACGCATCCTGGACCAGATAACTTAGTACGAGTCGTCACGCTCAAAACAAAATCCAACATAATGAAGAGACCCGTAACAAAACTGTCCCGGTTACCCATTGAAATAGGGAATAATACCGAAAACAAACCAACGAAACTCTCGAACAATAACCAACCAGAGGCGACTTCATCAACATCACAACGACAACGTCGGGTGAGCTCTAGACAGGAACGGAAGGGAGTTTCCAGCTGTAACATCCTCAAGTACCTAAGCACGTTACTAGTACTCATGGTTACGTGCGTGACACCGTCCATGCCACAACTCGTCAATGTAACAACCCTAGACCCTACCCGTCTTGTATACTTTGACAAAGCCGCAGACTTACAGATAATACAAGATGAATGGAGACTGGTGGTGTACTACAACATGTCGACTTACTGGAAAAGCACGTCTGCCGTTGAACAATACGTCCAGCAACTACACGGACTTTGTAACCGAAATATAGCGTACTTGACTATAGCCACACAACTCGAGCACGAACTAAACGAGCTCAAACACTACAACGAAGTACTACAATCTGACCAGGGAAGACGCGCTAAGCGAGGTTTCATAAACGGAATTGGGAACATTGCCAACGCTCTCTTTGGTGTACTTGATGACAAATTTGCCGAAAAATACCACAACGACATCAAACTATTACACAGTAATGAAGACCACTTGCTCAATCTGTACAAACAACATACTTCAATAATCGAAGGGGAATACAACCTCCTGAAGAGGAACGAGCAAGTAATGAACCGACAGTTCATCGTCATCAACAAAAGTCTCAGAGACTCGCTGCAACTACTGAAAACCGAACAAGACCAAGCAACTTTCCTTACTGCTACAGCACTTGCCGCAAACATGATGGTAGCAAACTTGCGGAGAATACAAGACATGTTGATCAACCTAGAAACAGATCTTCGCCACGGCAAAGTCGACACTCACTTGCTGAAACCCGATGCATTCGAAAAACAGTTGAACATCATATCGGGACAAGTACCAAAAGGATTATCACTACCCTGCTCAAACAAATTCAAGTGCATCCGGGAAATGTATAAACTAGCAAGTGTGCAAGGAAAACTAACCGAAGAATTTATTATTTTCGAAGTAAAAATCCCGTTAGTAACAGACGAACAATATGAGCTAACCGAAGTCATCCCAATCCGCATCATAAAAGGAGCCTCCATGATTAACATAATACCAACAACTCAATACATAGCCGTTAACTTGAAAATGGACATGATGATACCACTGGATCAACGACATCTTTTATCATGCACACAAGTAAACACAAATCAGCTGCTTCTATGTAACCTTGACTTACCTATTTATGGTATAAAAGCAGCCACAAAAATGTGCGAAGCTGACATAATAAACAATCGAGGAGTATCAAACTGCCGCACTGAGGTATCAAGTTGCAGCAACGAATGGAAAAAACTACACAGCAAAGGGGCTTGGTTGTTTACGTGTTGCGAGGAATGCACTATGCGCATTTTCTGTCCAGCTGGAATAACGTCACAAACACTACAAAATACAGGCATAATCACTTTAGCGACAGGTTGCATAATGCGCGGCGATAAACATCTAATTCATTCGCACTACAATAGGCAAAGCACAATGGATTTAGG
Source organism: Eugnorisma glareosa (assembly GCA_947578425.1). NCBI lineage: Eukaryota > Metazoa > Arthropoda > Insecta > Lepidoptera > Noctuidae > Eugnorisma > Eugnorisma glareosa. The sequence goes on from OX387957.1 coordinate 32,213,975, forward strand.
AAATGAGCAAGAGATCGACGTACCAGAGATAAACCTAAACGAACTACTCAGAAGCAACAGTCAAATTACAAACATAACAAACATGGAAATTGAAACACATGAAGAACAACTAAAGGGTCTTAAGAGAAAAATCGAGCTGGTTAAAGAACAACAGGACATTCAAATAGTTAATTCCGTTGAGGCGGAGCATCATCACTACGTCCTGTACGGCTGTATGATAACCTGTGCAACAATATTCAGCATATGGGTATACTTTCAAATAAAGGCACGCTGCCTCCATTTACCTCAAGGAAGCAGAACAGCAACGCAGGCGCACCAGGAAGGGATCGAGATGGTACCAAGTCATACTCAACGGGATCTTCCTGGGAAAGGACAAACACAGGCAGATATACAGACACTAGACGAGGTCCCCGGACATCTTCCTAACAGCAACAAGGTGGATCGCGAAACGTCGCCAATATTAGTTAGCGGCGAGCGTAGAACCTGTTAATAACCCTCTTTACATACTTTGTGATAATACATTTTATTTGTTATTTGTACTTTTATAGTTGGCAGGATGTACGAGCATCGCCACATGATATTCATTGTTTTAGTTTTTACCTGAACTAGCAGTTGCTAAATTCACAGATTTATGTACATTCGCTGACTAGGCTATTACGCCCGCCACAAGTCACCTACTTTATGTATTATATATTTTAATGTTTTACATAATAAACAATCAATCATTTACGGACACAAAAACAGTGGTTTTATTCCCTGTACACATCCCGTGTGATTCGCCCATCTACATACAACATCTCAGTGTGCGGAGCTGCTGCCCGTACACATATCGTTTTAGCCGGATAATACTTTGTGGCCAATCAGTGGCCAGCTACACTCGCAGGAGTTGAGCCCCCAATCTATCAATGATCTATACATGTGTGCCGTTCATACACACGAAAATGTGCATCAGTGTGCGTAAATTTATCAATGGAAATTAGGCCGGCGGCGTCGTTGCCTAGAAGAGCCGGGAGCGACCGTCGTAGTATTATTATCAGTTACGTTGTTGCTATAAGTATTTTAACAGGAGTTTTAATTATTTTTTTAAATACTTTGCATTATTTTATTACATAGTTATAATAAATGCATTTGTTGCGTTGTTGGTAGGAATGGTAGGGTAGGCTAGGCCTAATTGCCTCTAAGGACGGCACGCCCCTGACGGGCTTAATACTCATATAGGTAGGTTAGGTCATATAAAATCCATTCATAGACAAAAAATACAAAAGTTTATTGATTCAGAAAAAAGTGTTACATTATTTAGGTATGACACTGGATCCCGCACTAGGATACCCTGTGTCGCAGGATCCAGTCTCTTTCGACAGATAATACGAATTATAAAAAAAGAGAGGAACATAGAACAATGCAGCGGTTACAGTATAATTAATTAAACTTAGGACAAAAAGGTAACCAAGTGTATGTGTGTATGTGATGAGTGTGTATATGTATGTGATTGTGTGAGTGTGTATGTGATTGTGTGAGTGTGTATGTGATGAGTGTGAGTGTTTATGTGGTGAGTGTGTATATAATGATGAATACTTTAACGGTTGAGCGATAAGAGGTTTTCCGTTTCAGCATAATTAAGCCCAAGCAACCAATCCTGAACCTGTTTTTTGCACCCATACTTTGTCATGGGGAGGATTTTAAGCTCATTGTTTACTTTTTCATACAGGTGTGGTCCAAAACGAGAGAATGCCTTATAGCCAAATTTAAGTTTGCAGAAAACTCTGTTCCACTTAAGTTTCCTACGTGTGCGCTGATCCGTTACCTCTGTTGCAGCTGCAGTTTTATGAAATTTAAGTAACACTGATAAAATGTACAGTTGGCGCACCGTAAGCACTCTCGTTTTTCGGTCTAACATATCGGTGGGGTATCGGATTCCTAATCCATGCAGTGGCGGACCTGTCATACAAGCCGAAAAGCCCGGCTTGCCTTACAATCAAACTCAACAAATAAAAATAATAAAACATTCTTTAGGGGTTTCGGCCGGTGCTAACGCTTTCTCTTTCACACTCGCTGGCTTGCATCTGGCTTCTGACCTCTCACTTTCTCCTAGCAAACTTTTAATACATCTGGAGGTACATATTTGGAGATATTGTACTGAATTTATTGTGGTAATTGGGCTTTGCCTGCCTTTCAATGAAAGGGAGCGGGCACGCCACTGAATCCATGAGAGACATTTAGAATAGCTCTTTGTGCACGTTCAGGAGTAATTAGATAACTTTTACCAGCGAAACCCCAAGTTATTATGCAGTAGCTAAGCACAGACTGACATAATGCTAGGTAAGTCATCTTGAGAGTTTCTTTGTCAGATAGATCGAAGTTTTTTAAATATGTATAACAGCTTCCTTACGCGCGAAGTAACCGATTGAATTTGCTTTGCCCATGTCAGGTGTTGGTCCATGTTAATACCAAGATACTTGATACTGTTGACTCGTTCAAAAACAGGGCAGCTGTAGTTATCCCCTAGACCATAGTTGCATTGGTGGGATTTGAGTGCAAGTTGTTTAGCTGCAGCTGTTTTTATGCTGCTGCCCCTAAACACGACGTTTGGCAAGATGGTGTTGAGACAACATGGTTGGGTGAATGTCACACGCATTGATATACTTAAAATGTTGCACCACTCTGGATCGGTAGGAAGATACTACATTGCCACTTTACATGTTGTTTTTATTTTGGGTTCCATTGGTTTTGCGACTCATTCGAGATTAGGATGTCATCTAAATTAAAAACATTTCATTTATCCCAAAGCTTCTTCTGGAAAGCACCCCAAAGCGTGTCCAAGCCAACTACGTGATGTGGCGTGCAGTGGATGCGTCGGTGCCCTACCTGACTGACAAACTGCGCAGGCGCCAGCTGGCCTACGCCACCGCACTCTGGGGCAAGACGGAGAGGCAGAGCCGCTGGAAGGAGTGCGCTGATACCACCAGCCTCAGGTGAGTTGTCTGAGTACTCTCTTACTTAGTAACGCTTCATTCAACGACTGGGCCATCATTGGTATTGTATTGGACGCGCCGGGACGCGACCCGCCGCGAGCCGGTGTCGGCTTCCACCTTAAATCAGCATCGTTTAACTTTGCGCCCGAATTCGGTTGGTTTGCGATCGCTATCTATGTCGAGACTGCAGGGCCAAGCATTCATTATAAATGTGTCCTAAAGGTTCAACACGTGTTCGGATTTGTCAAAGCTTTCGATTTCGTTCTTCATGAAACATTAATCAGGAAACTACACCACTACAGAATTCGGAACGCCTCACTGGATCTTCTTACTTCATATTTGAGTGATAGGATTTAGAGAGTTGATGTTAACGGGGAAAGATCTCACGGATCCGTAGTAAGAATGGAAGTACCCCAGGGCTCAATTCTTGGCCCATTTTTGTTTCTTATTTATATAAATGACTTTCCTTGCTTCATAAAGGATAATCATGACATAGTGTTGTTCGCAGATGATACTTCTCTTTTATTAAACTCAAACGTCAGCAGCTAGTTACGGACGATGTTGATAGCGCCTTGGTAAAACTCGTTAATTGGTTTAATGTTAATAATCTATTCCTAAATGAGAAAAAAAACTAAATGTATTAAGTTTACGATACCCCATGTAAGACAAGTGGAAACTTGTGTACTAATCAAGGATGAAGAGTTGAATCCGGGAGATAACACAGTGTTCTTAGGCATAACTTTGGACGCCAAGCTTCAATGGGCCCCCCCCATTTAGACAAATTGTCAAAAAAACTTAGCTCTCAAGTATCGAGTCGGTGATTTCCGGATTGCGAGGTCGATCGCTCGATGCCCGTGCGTCGCGTAGTGCTGCATCGGCATGTTAGCTATTTGCCTTATGTAGCGGCGTGTAAGTAAAGGTAGCGCTGTCTTTACAGGTGCGCGTAACACGCTACTGCTGTTCGACAGGGTAAATATTTGTAAACTCTGTTAGAGAGGCGTTTTGAAGGACTATAATAGTCGAGTGCAATTATACAGTAAGGTGGAACGAAGTTTATAGTGCTCGGATTGTCACGGGACTTTTTTTATTGAGTCCCTAGAGGAGTGGAGAAAAAAGTTAAAAAAAATTTCGCCACCATGTTTTTTTTTGGATTTTCTTTGGTAACTGATGCTTTCACGGATAACTGGACGTAAAAATATTTAAGAAAACCACTTTCACGATATGTCTGAAAATCTTCTATGTTAATGAAGGCAATTTTTCTTCGAAATGTTTCTATGAAAGTCAATGTGCAAATTATTGTCCAAATCCTCATTTTCTAGCTATGTGATGAGATATTATATCTAGAATTACGAGATTTTTTGTAAATTTCTACGATTACGATTTCCGAACGGTTACGGTTTTTACGATTTCCTGATAATTGTGAATTCATTTTTAGTCACTTCACTCGGTTAAGTGATTTTCATGAACATTTTTATATCTAGTTATCTGTGAGAAACCATCAGTTACCAATTTCGAAAGAAATCTTAGTCTTAAAACTCGATATTTTAGAAATAATTGAAGAAAATAGGTAATTTTCAAGAAATACTTTTTGGATTACATCGACAACAGTGAACAAAGAAACAGACCAAATTGGCGTGTAATGGATGCACGCAGGTCACACTATGACGCCACAATATGAATTCGTCGTATTTGAAGTTATTCATGGAATTTAATAAATAAGTTGCTATCGGCGGTTTTATTTTAACTTTCTTCTCTTCTCCTCTACGAATTCAACAAAAAAGGTCCCAAGAAAATCTGAGCACCATAAACTTCATTCCACCTTTCGACTATTCTTTGTTTAATTGCACTCTGCTATAAGTTGGGTCGCAGTGAATCTGTTTGTGTTTTCTGAGTACAGCTGCTTAACAGGACCTTGCATAGTGGATAGCGGTCAGATGTCTGAAAGCGGATTTGGTTCTTTGATAGGACCTGTGGTACGGCCTTCTGCGCCCTTTCCAAACGTATTATGGTCACACGCGGTCACGCACTACCCAAAGACTGACGACTGAGCGAGAGCAAGGTAGACAGTCATATATAAATTAAACTTCGCACACGTTTCACTGTAGAGCCGATCAGTTTTTTCCATTTAAAGAGATTGTCGATGATTAGTCCAAGATATTAGATTACTGTCTACTTATCCATTGTATTGTAACAACAAAAGAGGTAGCTCAATTTGTACTTCCACTAAGGTGCAACATGTAGATATCGAGTCTATAAGCATGCTCGCTCTTGTAGCTTGCCCCCAATGAGATGAGAGCTATCGTTTTTGAGCTCACCAGATGGCGCCACTGTCGCGTAAGTTCATGTCAATAATTCTATTTTATACTTTACAATACCAAAAACTTCATAAACAGTTTATTTTATTACGTTGACAACGTAGTGTAAACTTCAGATACATTTATTTACAATATTCTCCCTAAAATTAGCAAACATGAAACATTTAAAAATCATCAAAATCAGCTACCACAAATTGAGCTACCTCTTGTAGCTCAATTTGTATTTCCACTAAGGTGCAACATGTAGATATCGAGTCTATAAACTTTGTTTGCACGTGTCACGTGTGTAGGGGTATGTTTTCAGGAAATCAGTGTCTTTTCCAGGCACTAGTTAATTAGTAGATTGTATGACAAGGGAGCAAATAGTAGATTGTATGACAAGGGAGCAAAATAATATTTTTACGGCGAGGGCGCTATTTTGAACCCAGAGCGAAGCGAAGGATGGATTAAAAAATAGAATCCTGAGTGTAGCGAGGGATTCAAAGTACATCGCCTGAGGGAAAAAAAATTTTTGCTCTCGAGTCATATACTCTACTTTTCATCTCCTTCTATGAGAAAATAAATAAGAGACACTTTTAAAATTAAAATTTAAAAGAAAAGGAATCAGACGACTAAGTACAGTACTTACGTATATAATAGAATAACTAAAAGATACTCACTTTTATGTCGAGAAACTCATCAGGTACGTCATTCAATAAAGTTTCAACATATTTTGAGTAGCTGTCATTTTTAATATGTTTATTGATATTAACTGTAGATTTAAGTATTGAGTATACACTCCAAAGAGTAGAAGGTTGTTTGGTTTTGGCTAATTCTTGAAAATAGGCCATAAATAGCCTTTCCGAAAATGTGTTCCCTCCTTCTCTATTTTGCCATAGTATGAAATTGTCATAGGCCTTTAAATATTTTTTTCGGGATTTCGTAGGCATTAAGTTTTGAATGACGTTATTAGCTTCTATTTTTATTGTTTCAGGAGTTAATGCACTTTCAGGACTCGACGTAGAACTAATTTTTTTTGCAAAAAACAAAAAATCTTTTTTGAAAATTTGCTTTTTTTTTTAGTTACCTTGCCTGGCCCCACCGTAGAGTCAACACTTACAGCCAGTCATTTATATAATTTGCGTTCGATTTCATTGAACGATTCATGTTCCAAAGTCAAATGTCATTACTGCCCGCTAAAAAGTCTAATTGAGAAAAGAGCTACTTTGCTCCCGCTTAAAGAGGAACAAAACGACACTTTTCGAATAGAAGGGATGAAAAAATAATAATAAAATTTCGGCAATAAAAGTACAAAGAAAAGAAAATTTGAGAAAAATGGCGCGAGGATTATTTTCTGCCGTGGCTGCGTGAAAATGTTGGCAAAGACGCTAGAGCATGCTGCAGCCAAGTTTTTAAAATAACGAATAAACTGTTTTTTTTTATTTTAAATAAACTCAATCTGTGAATGCACACTGTTGCTTTCCCGCCATTTTAAAAGCGCGTTAGCGCTGCCTACTGACTGGCGCCGCGCGGCGATTAGTTCGAAATTTGAAGAGCAACAGCGCGCTGCTCACTAGCTGGAGTCGTGCAGCGGCGATCAGTTCCATATTTGAAATGGCAAATAATACTGTTATGGAATTTGTATGGACTATAACTTAACTATTTGCTTTGGTAACACACGCGTTTTTATGACCCGCTTTACATATTTAAAACCGGTGGAATTACATCAGCTTTACGAGCAAGGGTGTTAAAAAACTTTTCACACCACCTGCTCGACATTGCCAAATTACATATCATGCAAACCTTACGTAAAGCAAGTAATTAAAGCCCTTGGCTTTAGCCGGGGTGTAATGTTGGACTGAATCTCATTATAACCCGCTGGGTTGTAATATTTTCATTTTTCATAGTCCTTATTGCAATGGCCTTAAAGTCTAATTTCGTAATAATAGATGAACTAATACTCGAAGGCCGGGGCCGGCACCGCGTCGAATTTATTTGAAAATCGAACTTTCTAAAATCGAGCTGGCCACGGCAAGCTGAATGGAACACATTTGAAATTAAACAAAAGCCGGAGTATTGTAAGATGCTGCAATAATATAAGTATTACCTGCAAATATTTTATAAAAAAATATCAAAATAGAAGAAAATTTCTGTTAAAATGTCGAGTGACGAAAGTGATTTAACTCCGGAGTCCATTAAAATGGATGCCTTAGGCATTGTTCATAATCTAATCCCAGAGAAATCAAAGGAAAAATACCTGAAAGCCTACAACGATTTCGACAAATGGAAAACTGCAAAAGGTGCAAAGTCTGTGTCTGAATCAGTGCTTCTGGTCTATTTCCAGCATCTAGCATCCACAAAGAAGTCAAGCAGCCTGTGCCTGTGCATCTATTCTATGATCAGGTCGACAATAAGCATTAAACACGACATCCGGATTAATACATATACCAAGTTATTGGCATTTTTAAAAAGGAAATCGGATGGTCATCGAGCAAAGAAGTCAAAAGTATTTACAACTCAAAATGTGAACTTTTCTAAATGAAGCTCCCGACCACTCCCATAAAAGGGAGTATGAATGAATACCACCTACTTATTGATTGAATTTCTAGTACCTACAATTGCGTCAATTACTATGTATCACACTAATATTATAAATGCGAAAGTTTGTGTGTGAGTATGTGTGTGTGCCCGCTAAAACGGCTGGATGGATTTGGATCAAATTTAAATGGAGATAGCTTATACCCTGGCTACTTTTTATTCCGGAAAACTGAAAAGTTCTCGATGAGATATCTATAACCGAATTCCACGCGAACGAAGTCGCGGACAGCAGCTACAGTAATAAATAAAAGGCTTATTTTATGCCAAAAATTAAAAAAAAATACTTTTTAAGACTCTAAATTTTGCCGCAAGGTTTTTTATTAATTTACTTATGTACTCACATTCCTATTTTTTATTAAAGGTGGCCTTGATTTTTGGAGTGAATGGCGCTTGTCGGGGAAATGAACTCGTAAACATGAAAGTCAATGATATCGAAAAGCATGCAGAGTTGTTGCTGGTAAACTTGCCTGATACCAAAACAAATAGAGAACGGTCATTCATAGTTCGTGAAGAGTATGCAAGAATTGTCGAAAAGTACCAAGTTCTACGCCCCTCTAACATAAACACCAACAGATTTTGTGTAGGTTACAGCAATGGCAAATTCACGAGACAAGTTATTGGCAAAAATAAAATTAGCGCCAAATTAGTGCAAAATACTTGAAATTGCAAAATCCCAAGCTTTACACGGGCTATTCTTTTCGTAGAACATCGGCAAGTCTGTTGGCAGATTCAGGTGCAGACATGGCCTACATAAAACGACACAGTGGCTGGAAATCCGATGCAGTAGCGGAGGGCTACATAGAAAATTCAATACAGAACAAGAATAGAATAAGCTGTCGTATTGGTGAAAACATAAATCTAAAAACTTCGTCTAATAATGATGATCCTTGGACACCTTTGCCACCACAGCCACCACCTTCCCCAACCTTTACAGTACAAAACGACCCTCAAACGCAAGTTTCTGAAGCTGTGAACAATACTCAAATAAACTATACCTCAACTTCGATAAACGTACCAAATAAAAATATAAGTTTGTCTTTCCACAACTGGACTAATGTCTCAAACATCAATTTTCACTTTTAATTTATTTTTACTATAATAAAACACTGTTTTTAGTAGCCTTGCTTTTTTATTGTCCTCGGGGATAAAGCTGTTTTTGTCTTGGGCGCGCTTGAACCCCACACTGCGCTCATAACTCACAACACTCTCGGTGCGCTCGGGAGTTAAATCTGGAGTCCTTGGTTACGTTCAGAATTCAATATCGCGCCCGCGACATAAAACAGTGCTTTATCCCCTCGGTGTATAATCTACTATGTAGGTAGATAAATGAGCGGGCGGAAATATTTCGAAGCTGCGCAGAACGGTATTGTGGAGCTTCAATGTTTTGACTTTTGAGACATTAAAAAATATTTTTTTCAAAGCATTATTCTTTTAACATGATATATTAACCCAACGGCTTACGAAGCTGTAGGTAATGTTAGACGGAAGAAAACCGAAAACCTACTCAATCGACACAGCACAGCACTACGTGAGGACGCTATGTCGAACATCACAAATCTTTCTCTCTTGACATTTCAACGATTTGGCGGTAATAGTGTCTCGAGTGAATTGTAATATTTAAAACTGGATTACATGATTAATTTGTCTATAAAAACTCTTTTAATATATATATATATATCATTTATTTCAGGTGACTAAGACCCATAACATAAATACCTTAAAGACTATCATATATATTTATAAAAACCAGAAAAAATAACTATTGTACACGAAGTGACGGCGTCGTGTTGCGCTGCGTGGTGTCACGTAGCCTTCCGCGGAAACGTCGATACATGACACCCTTCGGCCAAAACTCTTCCTTGAGGAAGGTCTCAATATGATGAGTCGGAACTCGCACCACGAAAGAATTGAAATTCGTGTTGTGGCGCGACTCCAACTTCTCAACCCTCAAGGTCCAGCTGGTCTTCGATCGGACATACTCCACGATCGCCTCAACCTTCGTGGTGTGATGTAGCCGGGATACATAAAGCTGCGTCGTTGGTATTGCCGGACGCAGCTCATTGGGTCCTGCCAGTGCGGTCCCGCACTGGTTCCGACTAGGGGGCTTCTTCCTCTTCTTCCTCTCCACCTTCACGAAGCCCTCCTTGTCACACGCGCCCGTAGCGAGGCCTTGCTGTTTCGAACCCCTGTTGTCAGGTTCACAGCAGCTCTTCTTATCCCCCTTCTTGGTCTACGACACAGGTTTGTGCGTGGCGACGATATCAGCATAGGCACGTTTAGGGGTCAACGTACCCACACAAGTCACTACTTCGACCGGCATCGAGTCAGCGACGACGGCGGCGCAAGTTGCAACGCGTGCAGTATCAGCAGCGGGTGACGTTGTAGAGCTCGCCGACTCGAAACTGCCGACGCCAGCGTTTCTTGCTTCGCAACGTGTGCTCACGTTGGTGGCTTCAGGTGACCTATTTACCGTAACGGCGCTGCGCAACAACTCCACTTCGGCACGTAGCTCACCAATGGTGTTATTCGACACCTCCAACGTGGACTGTACCTCGGCCAGGCTTGCCTTGAGAGTTGTGATATCCTTCAGCAACCTGGTGACGACGACGTGGTCAAACGTGACTGGGGGCAGCTTATGAAGCTCCTTCGTCACAAAAGCGGGCACGTCGTCCGGATCGGTGCACTTCATCAACGTGATGATGTCCTGCACACACTTCTGGCCACCATCCCTCCGGCGGGACTGCATCTGCTCTACTTTGCCGAGCGACTGGAACAGCAGCAGCTTGGCACTGCTGATCTCCTCCTCCTTGAAACTGGACTTGCAGATCTGCAAGATGCTGACTTCGTCCATGTAGTCGATGGCATGTTTGATAAACGCCAAGACCTCGTTGGCTATGAGTGGTTGTGAACTCATAACGACGGCAACCGGGCAACGGCTAAAGCCGCGCGGCACGTGAATATAATATTCGTATCGAGCAGCGCAAACACGTCCGAACTCGACCGCGCATTGCGTTGCACTTGAATTGACTTGACTTGAAACTTCTAATAGTAAATACCAACTAGGGAATATGATTCTAAATAGTTGATTTAAATGGTAAAGTCATAAGAAATCAGGGTAATCAATATCCACAGCGCACGACTGCATAAGCGAATAAAGTCATTTTTGATTCCTGATGACACATAAAAAGATACAGGAAAATGATAAAAAATAAAATAAGGACGATAATAATCACACTACCACATAGCTTTCGGACTTTTTACAAACAACGATAAATAGACATGGATAAATATGTGCGCTTTTTGGTTTAGGTTTCATGTCACTCCGCTAATGGGCTGATTTTTTGCCAATGTCCTTTGTCAGTTAGATATTTTTTTGTCATGCTGTGTTTTAAACGGAAAAAGTTATTTCTGATAATGGCTTCTCAAAAAATACAGTGTATCAAAAGTTTCATCTGATAGATGACTCCAGATTTTGAATGCCAAGTACCCTGCGGCCGAAAATGCTCGTTCTGTTTTACACACGTAGGAACCACGGGCGTTAGGCAGTTATGTGCAAATTGAACTGAATCTGGAAATCGATACAGATCTCGTACAAAAATTGTACAATAACGAGATAACATTCCCTAGTACCAACTGACCCACTGATTGTAAAATAATCTAGTGTTATGTTCATTTCAGTATGACGACTGCTGTGGGCGCCCTCTACATTAGGAAATTTTTCGATGAGGACTGGAAAGCCAGTGCATTGGAAATGGTAAACGATATCAGGTAGTGTCAAACTATTTATACTATCATAGAAAGCGTTATGAATTCTACAAGGCATTTAAAAAAGCTCACCTCAATATGATTCATGTATTTATTATTAAAAGCAAAAATAGACAGAGCTGAGAAACTTAGTTACCTGAGAAACTTAGTTAACCAGCAATTTTTATGCTTTGATAAAGTTATAAATAGCAACAGTTGTTTAAACTCAGATATTTACCTATATGTAGGTACCTGCAATAAATAATGGAACTGACATGTAGGTACAGCAATAAATATTTTATAATTAAGTCGTAGGCACATGTTCAGCACCTTAATTAGATCCGTTGATTCCCTGTCGTTCAAAGCTTACTTTTTACTTTACTCTTACTTATGTAGTACTTTATGTTATCTCTAAACATATATTAAACCATTTTTTTTTATTTATTATAATATAAAACTTAAATAAAAAACAAAAAATGTTAAAACTAAAATAAAGAATATTTCCTCAGGCAACAGTTCCGCATGACTTTGAACCAAGTAGACTGGATGGACGAGAAGACCCGTCAGGCTGCGCTCGAGAAGGCAGACTCTATGGCCTCGCACATCGCCTACCCCGCTGAGATGTTGGACAATGACAAAGTTACCAAGTTCTACGACGGGGCGAGTTTCTTAGAACGGTTTCAATACTCAATACTTTATTGCATTCCATATTGTGTACATATAACGGTTGGTATGTTAAAACATCGAATCAATTATGAACCCTGTCTTCTTTCTGAAAGAATATACACACGATAGTACATTTTGATACAAGTTGGCAAACTTGGTCATTGCAACCGAGGCGGAATTAGTATGGAGCCGAGAACTGCAGGGACAATTTATGCCCACGTGTATCAAACGAGGCGACGGTTTTCAATACTCTTTGTTAAGATTAAGAAAAACTATGACCCCGTACTGACATATTAATATACAAGCAACAAAAACACTCGCAGAAATAAATGTAAAAGAAAAACTACGAAAAACTACGTGTGAAATACACTGCATTCAAGTGCATTCTGAACCTAATAGTACCTAGAGTAAATAAAAAACAATAGTGATAGCTTAGTGGTGTGATCGTCGGACTGCCAAGCCATAAGGTCTCAAGTTCGAACCCCAGGCACGCATCTCTGGGGTGCGTTGTCAGAATTCCTCCACGTGTGCCTGATGGCTGCCAGTCCCTTTAGATACGTCAGAAGGGAACGGCAGCTGCTAGGCCGGTGCACCCTGGGCGCGGGCAGTATCCTTCCCCGAGGAATGGGAAGAGATTCTTATTCTTTGGGGATTGTTACTGTCCGTGGTTAATATTCTGACATGGTGGGGCCCAACCTGGGCCAACGGGGCGTTCTTCTGCGTGTCCCTCTGGATAGCAGAGGGCACAGTCGAAGACCAAGGGCGGGCTCGGTGTGCACTTACCCTGCCTCCGAACAGACAGGGAAGGACGCAGTCCTTCCCTGTGCCCGTCGTATATCGTCGAAGTCTCGTGGACACGTCTCGCGGTTTCGATAGGGACCGAGGGTCTTGGCTTAACCGGCTGGACCGCGAGGTAGAAAACCTCTATAAAAAGTTACCCCGAATCCCAAGTGGCGGAGCACCGCGAGGGGATGTATGGCTGACGGGAACGTTCTTTCAACAATCAGTCGCTAGTGCTTTCCACCGCCGGGGTACCAGCCGACCCTCTGGCGGGTTATAAATGTCAAATGGCTTAGCTGGGTACAGGGGGCACACCCAGATGGACATTTCATTTCCCCATACTCGTGGGAACAGTATGGATACACAGAAAAAAACACCCAAAAGATGGCCGATACCGGCAAAGATAGGGAGAGGAAGGATGCGGGGTCGGAGTCCGACGCCGCATCCAGTGTGAGCGCGGGAGGCTCACAGAGCTCCCGCAGCGAGAGGACTGGGGCTAATGCTGCGGAGAACAGCAAGTTCTTCCGCAAGCGGACTAGACCAGTGGGCGACCTGGGGTCGACATCGGAAGGGGAGCTGGCGTCGGCTCGCAAGATCCCCACCAGTAAGCGTGGCGGGATCTGGAGCAAGGGGAGGGGGCTCCTGGCCTCCGAGAGATCGGCAAAGCCACCCCAACACCTTGGGGTGGCCAGTCACGGGGCAACCTGTCCGGGCCCCTCTGGTGACGAAGCGGGTGCAACTGGCGGCTCCGATGCGGAGCGTAAGGCCAGATTTACTAAGGAGGTGGAGGCCGCTATAAGGGCCGTAGCCATGAAGAAGTTGCCATCTTCGAAGCTGCGGGCTATACCTGCGGCTTCCGCCTCCATCTTGGCAGCAGCGGAGACCAACTATGCGGGACCACCGCCAGGCGAAGTTGCCAAACTGCGGGCGGAGGGCGCCCGCTTGACGGCCGCCACGGAGCTGTTCCGTGAGGAGAATGGGAAGCTCCGAGCAGACCTGGCCGGTCTGCGTGAGTCCGGCCCCCGCGTGGCACCCCAAAATGGGCGACCAAACCAGCCCGTGCCGGTGGAGAATCAGGTCCTAAACCTGATCCGGCAGGAGCTAGCTGCCTTCCAGGCGCGGTTCTCCGTCCTGGAGGGCATCGTGTTGCGCCCCCCCCCTGGCGGCGAACAAGGCGGCCCCGGGCTGGGGCCCGAGGGTGGCCTCATATGCGGCTGCTGCGGGTGCCGCCTCCAGACCGGGGCCGCCCATTCAGCCCTCCAGCAGGGTGGTATCGGCCCCCGAAAAGCCGGCTCCGGTAAAACCGGCGCCGGCTAAGGCGGTGGCCCAAATAAAGAAGAAGGGCAAGGCAGTGCAGCCACCTTGCCCCTCGGAGGTGATCTTCCCGCCCCCTAAGCCTCCCGTGGCCGAAGCCGGGTGGCAGGTGGTCGGGGAAAAGAAAAAGGGGCGGAAGGCGGCCAAAAAGGCCCGCAATGATGAGCGGAGGCGCCAGCACAAGGCGAGGAGCGTCGCGCCTAGGCTCCGCGCCCCAAAGACCGCAGCAGTAGTGATCACACTACAGCCGGACGCGGAAAAAAGGGGCGTGTCTTACCGCGACGTGCTCGCGAAGGCCAAGGCGTCGGTAAACCTCGGGGAGCTTGGAATCACCGGGGGCCTCCGGCTTAAAGTCACCGCGACAGGGGCTCGAGTGCTGGAGATCCCCGGTGAAACCAGTGGCTCGTCCGCTGACGCTCTAGCTGAAAAGCTCAGAGCGTCCCTAGATGCGGACGAGGCCCGAGTGTCCAGGCCCGTCAGATGCGCAGACCTGCGCATCCTGGGTCTGGACGACTCAGTAACCGAGGAGGTGGTGGTGGCCGCCGTCACTAGGACCGGTGGGTGTCCTGCCGAGCAGGTGAAGGCAGGCACCTTGCGTCCGGACCTATCGGGCATGCGAGACATCACGGCAAGCTGCCCGGTGACGGCGGCGAAAACTATTGTGGAGGGCCGAAGGCTCCTGGTGGGATGGGTTGCAGCGCAGGTGAAGCTGCTGGAGCCCAGACCTCTGAGGTGCTTCCGCTGCCATGTGGGGCACCACGTGTCAGTGCGATGCACCTCGGAGGTGGACCGCAGTGGGCTCTGCTTCCGCTGCGGTCAGCCCGGTCACAAGGCCGCGGCCTGATATGACATACTGACCACGAAGAAATTCAAAGGCAATAGTTCAGATTGACAAAAATACAAGATGGTCAGCGCCCCGACCGTCCTATATTTTTGCCGAATACTTTACCATAGCGACTGACGCTATCTGAGTAACAATCATCAACGTTGAGCAACACACGCCTTGAAGGGGAAACACATCCCACAACGTTTGGGCGACTCACGCTTTCGGGGAAACACACCAACACGCTGGGCGACACGCGCCTCTGGGAGCACAGCCACACGCCTCTGGGAACACACCCATCATATAGATACACATTTAGACACACATTCGGTCGGTTCCGTCCTTTCTCTTCACCAATATTATGGGACTAGCATACTCTGATCGTGATTCTCTGATGATGCCTTTGTCTAGTAAATCTCGAATTATTTCCCGTACTTTAAGTTATTCATCATAAGATAATGTGTATGGTCGGTATACAATAGGAGAGTTGCTAGTTAGCTTAATTTCCATTTCACCGGTTATTACCGTGCTTGTCGCTGTTCCGGAAATAAGAAATTCCGAAAATTTCTTAATTACAGACATCAAAGAGTCACGCGAAATGCCCTGTAACGAAGTGTTAAGTAACGGTTGGTGAAGGCTTTGAACTTGGTTAACGCGGACGTGATTGTCACCGGTTCGAGTGATGTACTGCTTATCTTTTGGTGCGTACGTAAGTGACGCCATCGCGGTTAAGAGCGTCAGTTCCGATAACAATAGAAGAGTTCATGCAAGACTTTGGTACTACGACTAAGTCTGTTTCTATGAAAATGTCGCTAGGTTTGAGTTACTGTTATAAACGACGAAGATATAACTTCCCGTTCGCTTATGGCCCTTTAGAACACAGTATGTCGGTTTAATTTGGCAAGAAAAATGCTTCAAAACGTCTGAGGAAATCTGGGAGATGTTTTGAGCTCCGCTATCTATGAGTGCGTCCATATGAATGCCGTGAACAACTGCTGTAACGACGTCTGTTTTGTTATTCGTGTGATCTGAGGGTCTAAAATGGCCGCTTTATCAGAATCATAATATGAATCACGTTTTAAATTTTTAAATTTAAAACTCTTAAAATGGACTTTGTGCTCATAACCATAAAGTCCATTTTAAGAATTTAAATTTTTTAACGTGATTCGTATTATGATTCTGATAAAGCGGCGATTTTAGACCCCCTGTGCACAAATTGCAATTCATCTGTAAGACCCTTAACTATTCTCAAACGTAACAATGTACGCCGCCCCATACTCGGCATACGTTGTGAATTTGTCGGATGTCATGTTCATTGTTTGAAATAAAATATTGGCGTAATCCAACTTCCGAGGGCATAGGGGTTTAAATTTGTTTATAAAAAGTAAGTAAGTAAAGTAATTTATAAAAGTATACTAAATCTTCGATCGGATATAATACATAATTCTACTGACCCTAATCCAATCTTAGCTATTACTGATTTCCAAAATCCTTTCGACAAACACATCTGGGCAAAAATATACATGTTCTGCTATATCTTTCACAATACTCAAGTATCAGTTTATAATACTATTATAATTTAGACTACACCCTCAGAGATATCTAAAATACCTACTCCACCAAAACCGTGACATCTCTATTGCCGGACATTTAGGATCTATGAGAATGTTTCACAGAGTAAAACAAAGGTATTTCTGGAAAAATATGCGAACGGATATCGAAACTTACGTAAGAAATTGCTCCCAATGCGGAAGACACATACGTCTTCGCCCCGTCTGCGTCTTATGTCTTTTCTGTGTGTCCTGCACCTAATACTAATAAATCACCAATGCAAATAACTACCACTTCCACTAAGCCATTTGAACGGCTCAGCCTCGACCTAGTGGGTCCCCTTCCGGAAGCTGGCCCACCACCAAATATTCCCTTGCTTCTATCGCTAATTATTGATGCGACTGCAGAAGAAACATGTGAGTGTCTAGTACACTTTATTTCTGTTTTCGGCATCCCGAAATCTATTTTAACTGATCAAGAACAAATTACTTCTACTAACTTCCATGATAGAAAACAGTCTCCTAGCCTAGTCCTTCAAAATTGAAGACATAATTAACTCTATCATGTTTAGCAAATCAAATGTCCTGTACCCCACTATCCTAACAATTAAGGAACTTTACACCGAACTGGTGGATAATTACAGATTCTTACCCGCATCTAAACAACTTTCTGTTCTTTTAAAACTCGATAACATGCATACTATTTTAAATATATTAGAAATATCTAGTTACTTCAATAAAGAAAAAGTAGTGATTACAGTAAAATTCCGTCTCATAAACCCTAGAAAGAAAGAAAATTGTGTTTATTCGGCATTATTGTAAAAAAAAACAAACAACAAAAAATTAAAAAAATACATAAACAAAAATAAAAATAATGCCGAAAGGGCCTCGGCTCAGCATAGCAATAAAATAAACAATACCCCATACAATTAAATGTATTTCATAACTTACCTTCACCGGTTCCTCATGATAAAAATAATCCCTAGTCATACTCGACCATCATTCCATCATCCAAATATATTGGTATAATCAGAGATAGGTCAATGTACTGTAAATTGGATAATCTTGATTATTGTAAAATAATTAATAATGACCATTACCTTTGTGAAACATCAATATTGTAATCCTCTTCCGCGACGCCTTCCTTTGAAACGGAAACTATTACAAAGGTACTTACTTACTTCAATCCCTTCGATTTGTAAAACCAAATTTATTCATGGTCACGTTAGCATCTGGCAGCCACTACGCCATATTAGAGGGTTATTTGTAATGCCAGTAAAAACTAAAATAAGTATTGAATGTAAAGCTCCGTATTCATGGTAAACATTTGTTTAGTAACAGTTGATCAACATTGTTGGTGAGCGGCGAGAATGTTGCTAGCAACTATGTTTAAATCAATACAGGTTGTCCACACGCCAGTCTGCGTTAAAATGTTGCCCGAGGAGGTAGTGTTGTTGTGTTCTCTGTATCTGATGTATAGGATTTCTAATAAAAAAAAGAGAAAAAGATGGTGGATTCGAAATTAATTAATTAATTCTATTAGTTGCATTATTTTATCATTACTCCACACTACTGCCATGTTTATAAACTGTTGCAAACACGTTCACACACGTCAACAATTTTCGCAAAACTGATGTTTACGCTTGTCGGGCGAGAGCTTGTCAACATGACGCTATCAACTCTGCAACACGCAGTGTTGCCAGCAACATCTTGACAGCAACTCCGCAACACGTTGATTCAACTTTGTTGCTAAACAAATGTTTACCATGAATACGGGGCTTTATAACTCCAATCTACTGAAACGGAATTTAGTGGAAATGGCATATTGTACTTACCTTCTGAATGTGTTGCCTACTGCAAGGACTTTAGCAAGGACTCCGCATGAAAATCGTAAAGTTCTGCGGAAAACTGTTGTTTCTAATTTTAATATTTTAAATGATTCATGTTGTAACATTGTAGCGTATAATAATATTGTATCAAACTTACATTTAATCGGGTAAATTAAAGTTAATCTTAAGAATGCTAACTTAGATTCCTTAACTTATGATAACCTGAAATCCTAAAAAGGGCTTAACAACATAATTGATAAACCACCTATTGTTTTATATCAAAAATACGAGTACTATTCAGGTGTAACAATTGTAATTATAATTTCTATTATGTTCTATATTATCTATAAGGTGTATAAAACTGGCTTAAACAAGAGACTAATGAAATCTAGAGAAAATAGAACTCCTGAAAATGCAGATGAGACTGAATGAGGGCTTCGTTTTTGAGGCACCACTGTCGCTTAAGGTCATGTCAATAATTCTATTTTCTTACTAGATAATCAATGACAATAATTCTTTTTCGTTGTTGTTACTTTAAAGTACCAATAACTTTATAAAAAAGTTTATTTTATTACATATAACACACATCTGAAGTTCACACAACATAGTGTAAACTTCAGATCATTTATTTACAAGTACTAACAAATAAGATCCTAAGTTGCCACTTAAAATCTTAAAGTCATAATTAATCAGGAATAGCTCAATCTAGACCACAATAGTAAAAATACGTGATAAAAAAGCACGCAACGCGTGAACTTTCTATGACATCTGACATTTCGGTGCCTTCGCGCTACACTAGCGCCTCTAGAGGTGAATTCACACGCGATAGCCCACATTAGATGATGACGTTGACCCCTCAAACATTACCACGGGGCCCTCTCTTCGAATCCGCTGACTCATGTTTCATTAACTTAAACATAAACTTCGCTTTAGAGGGTGTAGTTTACTCTAAATCGGGGGGCTGTTTCGGTTTCCCAATGCTAGGGAAAACCCTTAATGATCAATAATAATCGATTTCTAAGATTTCCTCTAAATTGTCTTGTCATCTATTTAAAGTCAGCATTGCCGCTCCCGCGGTGTACCGTCTCATCCCGATCGCCAAACCTCTACCATGTCCGTTATTTATCGTTGTGTCTGCCAGTTCCGAATTATTGTTAACTGAAAAGTGTACATGGGCAAACTCCAATAGTAGATCGTTGCATCGAGCGCAAAGTGAGGGCACTAAATTAACACGAGTACATTAATTACTCACTTTAGCAAGGTCCGTAGTCTACTTTTCTTTCAACTACCAATCTACCTACCGTGATAAAATATACCTACTCAAAATAAAAACTTAAGTTAATGAAAACAAAGTATCTCGCGACTTTTGTGGCAAAAGCTCATAACAATTTCTTTTGCAGCTGTTTTTAACGTTCTGGAGTTGAATTCATATCGATATCGCTGTCTATTTCCATTTTTTTAAAACTTCTATTGCTTAATACGAAGTATCAAAGTTTTACAAATATTAGGTACAAAATTCGCGCCATTTGTATTTTTTTCTTCACCAAGTTGATTTTATTCAACCGATTTTTATTTTCAGCCGGTACCTTTTTGATCAAATGCATACATTTTTTAATAAACTTAATGGGAGACAGTAAATGTCTGTGGTAAATTAATATCTAAATAAAAAATTAAAAACTGTGCAACAATGAGATTTCATATAACATTTCTGCACTGCTATGGTTCTAAGCAAAAAAGACGTCCTTTGTGATCGGTTTTGTAGTGATTAATGATAACATTACTACGTTTAAAGAAAAATAAATTACTTCCTTCATGTAAACAAAAGTGTGTTTTTTTTATAAACGTTGTTTTCGGGGTCCATAACAGAATCCTAAAAACAAATTGTTTTAAAAAGATTAACAATATGTCATTTAATTTTGTGTGATTATATAATATTCAAAATAGAATGTCAAATATTAATAAAAAAAAAAATACAAATAAAAAGTTAAAATTAGGTAAACTTGTAAAACAGTACCTACCAAATGTTTTATTTAAATCAGTGCATTTAAGTCTTAATCGATGGCAAAGCAATCTTAACGAATTGTACACTTTTAGTTGGAAATGTCATCGGAGAAACTTCTGGAGTCTGTCATGAACCTGACGCTGTTCGAAACCGAGTGCTTGTTCGGTAAACTTCGTGAGCCCGTGAACAAGACCGACTGGGAAACACACAGCCACACCGCTATGGTCAACGCCTTATACTCGCGTACTGAAAACAGCATTGGTAAGTTAACTTTTACGACCACACGACATATAACTTTTACGACCACACGACATACAGATATCACTGACGGCTTTGAATGGTGATACGAAATTGTCCATTTAACGCACTTTCAGCGCCACGAATGTTATTATTCATCATATCATCGTACCAAAACGATTCCACGCTCGCATTCGGAACGAGCTGTATGCCTTTGTACAGTGTATACGGGATGTAACAAGACTCTTTGCGAAGTCGTCAACCAAGCATTATGTCAAACTATGTCTCTTTACGCAAAAATGATTGCTGGGAGACGACTTTTTTTTGAGGTGAAAAATTTGGTATGTTTCACGGTAGGATACAATGTAGCGCACTCAAAACATTGTGCTTATGGATGGATTAAATAGCACGGGGGTCGTGGAAGATGTTAAAAATCTTACGTTAGAAACAAAAAACTCGTGAAAAAGTTGGAACTTTGACTCCCAATATCTCCGTAACTAGAAGGTTCCCAGGTAGGGTCTACTACAACAAAAAAATACCGCAATGACAGGGACAACAAGTACCTTTCGGCTTCGTTAAGGGTCTTGATACACCTTTTATTAGCCATTCACCAAGCTGTTGGCGGGAAACCATAATTATTATCCTACATCTAAAGCTGTTCATGTCTTTGTTCAGAGTTCCCCGCCGGTATCCTGCAAGGTGCGTTCTTCTCCGCCACGCGTCCCGCCTACATGAACTACGGAGCCATCGGATTTGTCATTGGACACGAAATCACCCACGGATTCGATGACCAGGTTAGTATCAACCACTTATTACTAAACAATGTAAACAGGTAATGAACAAAATACGTATCATTTTTGTAATTCCACATCATTTCCATTCATGTTGCCTTTTTCTCTCTTCTACCTCACCTCAATCACCTTGTAACATTAATTTGCCGTAACAAAATCTACTATGATAAAATACTGTGTAAGTAATCAATAGTTCAGTCCACTAGAGATCATAGACGTAACAACAGCAAACTGAAATCAATCTTCAAACAGTTTTTGCTAATTGTTAGTTAACACTAGATTACCTATTTTAAAGTCAGTCAAGGATATCGCATCGCAACAGTGGTTAAAGTGCACCTGTGATTGTTCGCAGCTGTTTTGGCTGAGCGCCGCAAACATCTGGTGCGCGGTGAGCCGGAAAGAGATCATGAAGGTGCGCATCACCACCGGCGTCCACTCGCCCGGCCGCTTTCGTGTCGTCGGCCCCATGTCCAACATGGAAGAGTTCGCTGACGACTTCAAGTGCCCCGCCGGCTCGCCCATGAACCCGCTCAACAAGTGCATGGTGTGGTAGTCCCACCGTCTACCGCCGCTAGCGTCGCTTTCGATCGCCATGCACCACATGGAAGCCACGATACGCCTAGCTGACGAGCTACCTGACTTATTCTGTTAAGAGAATAAAACTAGTAGATACATTATTTTCTACGCTCGTCCATCACTGACATACATTACAACATTTTATAGCCTACAAACTCAACATTTAGGAGTTGACCCGGACAGCTGAAACAGGCTTCCCTTCGACCAGTTGTCTCTCCAGACAACATGAACCGGACAACCTATCAGCGTCCCTCCGATCACTCACCACTCACTAGTGTCACACATATGTCAATTGATCTCATAGCCTCTCAGACTAGACGATCGGTGCAATAATATGATCCGGAACATCAGCCTGTCTAAGCCAGTTCCTTAATTCACGCAACTACACACACCATAGGACGTCGACCCACATGATCCAGTCCCTTACATTAGCCAATGTTACCTTTAATTACGAGACTTCACTCCGGAGGCCGAGAGGGTTCCAGAGCTAGCGGTCAACTTACGCGAACTACAAATCGAAAAAGTATCACTGTTATCACCAGATGATACCCACTCCACTCCCCGATCATGAACCGCCGTCTCGGCCTCCTCCAAGTTATTAGTTAAGGTAGTAGCTATATCTGCCAAGCCTTCATAGCCCCTAGGTACTGCAGGAAAATTCTCATGACTATATTTGTATGTTCTAATGGACCCATCTAAGTTTTTTAATTCATATCTGTCGTTATCTAACACGTCAGTTATGACAAAGGGACCTCTGAATTTCCTATGAAGTTTAGTCCGACTCCTTTCGCTACATTTAATGAAGACAAAATCGCCCTTGGAAAATGTACATCCCTTTGAGGCCTTGCATGTACGATTCAACAAATTTTCGCACCTGCTTAGCCATTTCAGGAACCAGTATGGTTCATAAATCTTATCAAGGGTTTTGTCCGCACCAAGGTGTTTAATTTCTGGGTGAACATGATTAGTTAAAGTCCAAGTTAGAGACCTTGGGACTATTGGGAGTAGGGCTTGCAATATCCGTTCATTTTTACTATCCGGATAGTACGGATTTCAATATTTTACTATCCGGAATATCCGGATAATGCGGATAATACGGATATTTTTTAGTTTTTGTTATAAATAAAATACAATAAGCTTTTGTAAGGAGAGCAGCGGTGGCCCAGTGGTGGCGGCCCCGACTTACGAACAGTAAGTCGTGGGTTCGAACCCAGGCAGGCACTTTGTGTAATTTATTTCATCACCACTGCTCTCAAAAACGGTGAAGGAAAACATCGTGAGGAAACCGGCATGTCCTAGAACCAAAAATTCGAAGACATCTGACATCTACCAACCCGCACTGGGCCCGCTTGGTGGATTATAGCCCATTCCCTCTCATAGAGAGGAGGCCGAGTGTCCCAGCAGTGGGAACATTAAAGGCTGATTATGCTAAGCTTTTGTAACAGGTTTTCTTCAGTCTCAAGCAAAATGACAAAGTAACAAGCACATAAAAAACTAGTTCACTTCTCAAATCTTATATCCCTCTCAGCAACCGAAGCCTATGAGTATTTGGGTGTGTCGGAAGCGCTGGGCATCAATGTTGCTGACATGAAGCAATCTTTGAAGGAGCGCTTCTTTGGCCGCCTGAAAAAAGTATTTAATAGTCTTTTATCATGCGGAAATAAGGTGCATGCCTTCAACGGTTGGGTCATGCCGGTTTTGATGTACTCTTTCGGCATACTCAAATGGACTCAAACAGAACTAGACGCCCTGGGTAGGAGGGTCCGTACATTGCTGACAGCATATCGAATGCATCACCCACGTTCTTCGGTTATGAGACTGTATATCCGCGCGGAGGTGTGGGGTTCGTGGCTGAATGGACTCGGTTGGGACTATATAAGAAAACTAGTGGACTGTATATAAATGTCGGTGTAATACCACAATTAACATTAAATGCAACGTGTGAAGATAGTACAAAGAAATGCCCGTAGTGGCCGGTGTCTGTGAGCACAGTGAGTGGTAGGGCGCGCAGCGTTTTGGCACAAGACCTATTCAGCAAATCCCGCCAATATGCCAGCAGTCGTGATAACAAAGTCTCCATATCTTGCAATAGGTTAGACGTTACTACGTCTCCGTTATTTTCTTCGGGACTTTGGCCTTCGAATCCCACTTCTAATGAAGGAACTTGGCCCTCATCAGCGATATTAATTGGATCCATGATCTTAATGAGCAAATTGCACTTTGTAGGTAGGCGTGGACTAACGGGCGAAGAAAATAGAGGCATTAGTTATATATAGCACACTCACTTTTATTCCAAACTTATTTCCCTTTTAAAATAATCACAACGTAATTACCGTTAAAATAAATTGCAAAATAGGTAGCACAAGTAAGACACTCCACCGAACGCGTAGCACGCCTATGCGATCCCAACCGAGACTCAAATCATACTGCCAGTACACTGAAAAAAAAGTAGTTTGACTAAGTAACTTGTTTGCATCTGAGCTTATCAAGCACAATGGTCACAGCTACTACTTTTATTTGATTGAGATTTGAAACGGGATCTTGATTGGAGTTATCACAAAACCTATTTGCAGCAATCAAGTCAAATAGTAAATAAACACAACCAAATAGTGATAAACACAACCAAGAAACTTATTTAGCGCAAACATTTAGCGCAAGATTTGATCAAGTTGTATGATTAACAACCGGTGGTTTCAATTAACGCCCGGTGCGTCTCCCGCGGCGGCTGGGACGTGAGGTTCTCTCCCTCTCACGTCCCGCCACCTCCTTCGCTAGCATGACTGCTTCGCAGAAGGAGGTGACGGCGTCCCATTCCGTCTCGCTCCGGACCATGGATTGAACCAAGGCCTGAAGCGAGAGGTCACCGCCGCCGATTGCCGCTACGAGGACAAGGCCAAGCATACGGATACCCAAAAAAAAAAACTCACAACGTCACAGCGTCGCTCTACTTAGGATGACCCTCAAAGTAGTCACATCTATTGATATATTCACTCACCCTTTTGGGCCCCCGCATCTGCCCCTGGTGTTTTTAGTAAGCGTATGAGAAACAACGCCATCTAGCTTAAATATAAGGAATTTCAACGGTATTCTGTCAATACAAGAGCGAAGGATGTCGCTTCGTTATAAAAAAATCTAAAATATAAAACAGAGTGCGCTGTAAACAAAAAAAAATAGTTTAGAGATTTCGTTCCGGACACAATTTTGAGCGTCTGACCGGAATATTTGAAAAACAAACATTGAAAATAAGCCTGTAAAAACCAAAGTTTTAATACAAGAACTCACCACATTAATCAAGGTTCAAATCACGATTTTCTGACAATGCAAACAGAAGAAAGATTCATTTGAAATACCGAGTACGAGATGAATTTTGGGTTAATTCTCGTAATTCGGGTACCTATACATTTTCCTTTAGACACAACTTGAATCTTAACATCAAACAATTGTGAATACTTATTGTTTTTAACTTCTGACAAACACATTAACAGCGCAAACTTCACAACAGAACACGATTTTTATGTTAATAAACAAATACAACAAATGATATTTACACTACTGTACGTTTCAAAACGATTTACAACCGTCAGATAGTATAAAAATCAAAACATTCAAGATCGCGAAATAAATTTTGCTTGTCACATGAAACAAACATGGCTTCTAAGAAAAATACAATTGTTATTTTGTCAATAAAAAAACACTGAAAAATATAATTGCATCACCGCATACCGTTTTAGCCGGATAATAGTTTGCGGGGCAGCCAATCAGTGGCCAGCTACACTCGCAGGAGTTTACGCCCCTAATCTAGCATGTGTGCCGTTCATATACACGAAAATACGCATCAGTGTGCGTAAATTTATCAATGGAAATTAGACCTGCTGGGGCCTTTCCTAGACGGACGGGAGCGAGCGTCGTAGTATTATTATCAGTTACGTCACACGGCCGCGACAAGTTGCTTTAAGTATTATAACAGGAGCTTTTTTTATTTTTGATTAATATAGTTATAATAAATGCATTTGTTGCGTTGTTGGTAGGAATGGTAGGGTAGGCTAGGCCTAAATGCCTCTATGGACGGCACGCTCCTGCATGTTAAGGGTAATCAAGAAACTTGTTTGAGCGTTCAATCATTTCAACTAGTATTGCTGCAATCATGTCGTGATGATCAACTCAACGAAGATTTTGATTAATCTAAACAAGATATCGTCAGTCAAGCTAAAAAGTCACTTGATTGGCGTGCATTTTTTTCAGTGTAAATCTTCACTTCACTGCGCACTAGCGCTCAATGTTGTGTCAGAGTTCGTGTGATTGGATGTGACGTAGCAGACACAGATAATTCATGTTCACAACACTCTTAAACTAACAGCGACATCTAAGAAATCGAACTAACTAACTAATTTAAATATTAAAGTGCCGTCATACTCTTCAATCACATGTTGCGTCACGATTCACTTTGATTTCGGTGAGACTTTAGACTGAGCACAGAACATTAGATATTGGACGGATAACATACTCAGAGTATAAGTATTACGGAACTACAATGTTTGTACATCAGAAGCATATTAATTCAAAGCCTGCATGTAACACAGTTGAACTGTTACTCTTTAGTCTTTCATATTTATTCTGAGCCGCAGTTTCAGGCCGCCGAGCAGAAATCATTCGATGTTTATTAATAATGTTATATGACTAAACAATTGTATTATTATCTGTAGGAACTATTACTGCGGCTGTTAGTGTATTAAAATGTACTAATACTGTATCGAATCTCACTTAGATGTGAATATGAAACGAACAGTGATAATTTAATTTAAACTTAAATATACCTTTAATTACTCGTAGTAGCGTTTTTGGATACAATCGTATTGTTGTAAATCATTGAAACATCAATATAAGCTCATTTTTATCAAACACTGCTTTTCATTTCAACATGGCTGCACATAATTGATTGTAGTGTAATTTACTTGTAAACCAACTAAACTGATGAATGTAAACTAAATAACCTACGAAAATAACATACCCCCACTCAACTAAAGTGAAAACGCTCTACTGGTTTATTAATTTAAATTATATAAGATTGGACGGGAAAGCTGTAGTTAGCTGAAATTGTGAACTTATGTAGACAAGTATTGTCTAACATACAATACAATTGACACTTGAAGTTTTCAGCTGAGTACTCTTTCCGACTCGCATCGTCGACTTAAATAAGAATTTTTTCAGATATTTTTTAATTTTATTGCAGTATCGGGTTGACCTAGACCATAGCAACCATTTAGGTTCTGAGATGCATGGTCCTCCGACGCACCGATTCCAAATGATGGGCTACGGTCTAAAAAAAAAACAAACGGTTTAATTTCCACTAATATAAAATATTAGGATGTTGCTTGGTGTGGGGTGTCCAAGGGACGGGGGGGGGGAGAATTTTGGTTATTTTTTGCTTAGGATGCACCGGTTTCGAGATAATCGAGAAAACGCGACCGTGAGCGTTTAATGGTAAACGTTTTTCAACATATTGCTCTAGAGGATGAAGTTGAAAATCATTTAAAGACAAACTATAGTTTCGTCGACGACCAACATTTTTTGATTCAAAAACAGGTTTTAAACCAAAAGTCCAAAATTTTTTCCAGCACCTACCTTGTTTTATTTCGTAGATCGCTAGCCCGCGCGGAGACGCGTCTCTGGACTCCTAGCACGCGCGACTAGCTAAAATAAAATTGAGGCGACAGTCACGACTGACAGCAACGCGACGGGGCCTTAGTAGCCTCGTCGATGCGCGTGTTAGTTTGAGTGTGCCGTTTCGAACGTTAGTACGTAGTTTCCGTACTTTTCCATATTTATATTGTGCCTTAACTGTCTACTACTGTGAGCTCTACCTATATCATGATAATGTAGTAAGTATAATCTTACAATAGCTGCTTTAATAGCTGCAAAGAAATAAATAAAATCATGTAGGTACTAAATCTAATAGAAGTAACTTTTAAAGCATGACAAAATAGATTCAGTTTACTAGTTATTCAAAGACTATTTAATTAACAAACTTACATAATGATTTTTTAAATATTGCCTGTAAGATAGGAGCCACAGTTGGTCAGTCATATCATTCACTATCACACAGTCGCGTACTTCACTATTATGTATAACTTTATCAGCTCCGCTGGTGAATATGCTTGCCCAGTATGGGACCGTTCTGCCCACTCCAAACTAGTGGATACAGCTCTAAATGAGACGTGCCGGATTATAAGTAGTTGCTTTAAACTGACCCCGGTACAAATGCTGTATCCATTAACTGGGATTGCGCCTCCAAAAGTTCGTAGGACCATTGCCAGCCGCACCGAGAGGACGAAGCTACAAGCCGACTCACGCCACCCAATGCACAGTTACGGCTCAGCCCCCCAGAGGCTGAAAAGTCGTAAAAGCTGTTTTGGGTGCGTTGGCATGGCTAGTCCTGCTAATAGCCTCCACATCAAGATGTGATCTCTAGCGGAAGCTGCTTAAGCCCCCTGACCACCTGTGTGAGGGATTTTTTATCAGTTTCTTGTGTAAAAGTCATTATAATTTAAAAAATAAACCATTATTTCAATAAGTTATTGTTTTATTTCTACAAATATAATTTTTTTCACATAAATCAAACAAAAGAAAACACTTCGCCATACATTTTTTTCATGTCACAAGCTTAATAAAACATGACGTCATTTACGGGTGCCGCATTCCAAACAAAACTATGGCTTTGTTTACACTTCTATTCTCAGAACTCTCAACGCCTTGTGGCTTGGGTTACATCTTAATAATAATGTTTCGTTCACATACTTGACGTAGACAGAGTTTCAGCTGATAAAAATGTTTAGTTAAATAGTTTCGGCTAACAAAAACAACCACTTGAAAACAAGCACAAGAAACACCTACGCACACTTTGAATCACTGTTTAAATTCTGTTGCCTCAATTTGAAATCTAATTTAACATTCTACATTTTGAAGATATTTACAAAACGTTAGGCAAATTAAAAAGGCATGCTGCTTAAGAAAAACATTACATAAATCAACAATCAAAACGAACAATTCCACTAAAAAAACACAAGTACATGAACTTAGATCATACAAAAACAAAATCGACTTCCAAAAAAACACTTAAAAAAGCCTAAAATAACTTGAATTTCGTAATTCGGTGTCTTTGTTTGTATAATTGACTTTTTTGCCACCGACTTCCGAAAGTCAAGTTATTTTAGACTTTTTAGTGTTTTTTTGGAAGTCGGTTTTGTTTTCGCAGAAAGTTTTTTTTATTTTACCCTTTTTAGTTGTAGTGTTGTTGTGTTATTGCCCACAAATTCTTGTCATGAATTAATTTTACATTGTAACTAGAAGTTAGTTAGAAGTTACTACTCGTCAAGACGAATCATACGAGCCCAAACTCGATGGGATTGTCTCATTTTATTACGGATTACCTGTGACCAGCTTCCAGCTCCATCACCAGACCCTGGGTACCATCTAGACACAAAGTACTCGACAAGATGAATTATACGAATCCAAACTCGATAGGGTTATGTTGTTTAATAACGGAGTTCCTATGGACACCTTCCAGCTCCATCATCAGACCCTGGTTACTATTTAGGACTAAAGTACTTGTCAAGACGAATCAAACGAGTCCAAACTCGACGGCGTTTCGTCGTTTTATTACAGACGTCCTATGGCCACCTTTCAGCTCCATCATCAGATCAGCTCCATGTCATCATAATATTGCATTGTCTCGTGATATACACATGCATGCAAAAGTTTAGCTCAATTAGAAATCGGGAAGTGTGTCAAATTTAACTAGCAAGTATCACGCGACGTGCGTGATGTACATCAAAGCGCCTTCACGCGACGTCGCGTGATGTGACAATTAACGTGAGGAAAACAACCATATTCCTAAACCGTCTTTGATAAAATTTCTATGGGACCAATCGGAAAGCATATCCTTTCAGATGAAAAAAGATTTTTTCAAATCCGTGAACAAATGACGGAGTTATGAGGTAATAAACATTAAAAAAAAAATGCTACCGAATTGAGAACCTCCTCCTTCTTGAAGAAAGTCGGTTAAAAATATGGATCCACATGTAAACAAGAAAAAATTTAATTAAAATCAAAAATATTTTAGATAATTCTACATCATATTATTATAGTAAGTCTTTTAGCGTATAAACATATTATGAAAATAAAACAATTTATTTTTGAAGTATCATTGCAGTAGGCGAGAATCTTTTGGAAATAAAACAAAAAAAGGAAAAATAAGAATAAAAAAAAAAAGCAAAAAAAGCATCAACATCACCACCGCGTCAGAAGAAGAACCATCAGATATCACGCTACACCGTCACAAATAAAATTTCTGGTCTAAAGCCACAGTTTAAAGGTCTCACAGCCACATCAGAATATCCACGCGAATGAAGTCGCGGGCAACAGCCAGTTATTATTATAAGCCTATATTGTCCCACTGGAGGGCGAAGGCCCCCTTTCCTCCTTCCACATTTCGAACCATTTTCGCTGGCAGTTGATTTGGCGGTTTTTGGCGTATCTGTGCTTATTTTTATACTTGATATAATACGAAATCAACCTTGCTACAACTTGCTGATCGCTTATTAATAGTAATAATATGACAACAATGACCCACGGATTAGTTACAAAAATCTTAAAAAAACTATGTTAACTATGATAAAAAACTATGTTATGTTTGTAATGTCTTTGTTTTGTTATAACAACAAAACAAAGACATTACCAAAAAGTATTGTAGGAATTGATGCTTCTGTCCACATTTTCTCTATGTCTGTCGCCATAATATCACAATAACTCTTTCACTAAAGTGTCTTTTCCTTTGTTCAAGTCAAGCATGTTGTTTCTATACCACAGACAATATTTTGTAACACACACTAAGTTGGTAACATAATTATTATCACTTTGTCAGTAGATAACCAAACACAGAGCACCGCAAATCTTCACATAAAGTCCACTTCTCTGTCGGCAGTTATGACCAAGAAAAAATCCTATTATGCAAATATTTGCACCTTGGATTAATTAAATTTTACTACCAAAATAATACGTTTATATTTTCTAAACGAGTTATGGTTAGAACAAAGTAAAATAGTATATGTAAGACAAAAAGGTTTCGAAATTACTTCAATTTTGCGGGAACAACTTACAACACAAAATGAAAGTTTTTTGTAAATCAGAATCTGATGACGATGCGCTACCTGAAAATGAAGTCGTAGAATCTTGGTTTTTTGTGCGAATGAAGCTTTCCTATCGGGTCATCGATTAATGAAGCTTTCCTATCGGGTGATCGATTAACGGTACAGCTAGGTTTTTGCGAGAAACTAGCAAAAAAATTAAGTTAACTACTGGATAGTCAACAAAATGAAAAAATATTTGAGATATTTTCCCACTTGGCTAAAAGTGTAACCTACCTTGGTATCCTGGTTTAGCATAAAATGCTGATACAATACTGTTACTGCGACCTTGGAACCTTTAATACCTACTATATGACACAACTTAGGTACTTAGCTATAATTATTTAATATAAAAGTTTTTAATCTAGATAATCTACCATTCACTTACGTGCACGCTAACTTTTATCAAGTTTGTAACTAGGTAATACGGAGTTATACAGTCAGTATTACAGTCTTAATTCCAGTATTGTTCAAGTTCGACGCTATCTTAACAAAATTAGTTACACTTCATACCATCTCCAGTGACTGATCAACATTAGATTTGCCATAAATTTGCAATCTTTGGATTCGCCACGCAGGTACAAACGATGCTTAGGTACGTACGATAATACGATCTATGGCGAACTGACCGTGGCTTCAGGTTAAGCAGATGCTTCGAGGAAGTACGTCTATAGACAAAAGACCTTCTGGAAGAAGTACTAAAAAGCGTCTACATCATAAAACGAACAAAGTGACTTTTATCTTGCCAAGTGTACTTGCCAACTACTAACAGTCTATTGTTTTCAGGCCTTCGTTTTGGGGTCAGAGGACGAAGATGGAGAAGCGGCTGATACTAGCGGCTGGCGTGACATCAGTTCTTGCCATCGCCTTCTTTGCTGCATTCATCGCCACGCTTCTCGTCCGACCATCCCCTGATATCAACGGTAAGCATAACTAGCAGGGTGGAGAAAAGGAAACAGCAGACCAGTTGGTAAAACGAGATCGTTGAACGGCCCCAAGGTAAATTTTCAAATAATTTTAGAAATTTTGTCGTCTTTTCCTGTGGTGATGCACTTTTTTGCGACCTCATACCATACTCAGACTGCTTATAATTTATGTGACTTATCTATACCTGCATGATTTTCGGAGATTAATAACGTTATTCTATGTCCTTTTTAACGTATTTCAATCGTTGCTCGCATGACGTATTCGTATCAGTAGAATTGCTTCGATCCATAGCGATACAGTTGCTGATCGCAGTTCCTTATTTCTCGGTCTTTCAGTCATATCCGGCTCCAGATAAAATCGAACCGCCAGGTCACTGCCTTGTTTTTCCTTTATATCTATAATATTATAGAAATAAGTATTTGAAATTGATCAACATTATCTGAAGGCAAAGCAAACAAATGCATTTTTAATCGACTTCCAAAAGGAGGAGGTTATCAAGTCGTCTGATTTTTTTTTGCGTGTATTTTCAGCGATATCTTCGCCAATTGTGAACCGATTTCGATGTTTTTTTTCTGTGTAGAAGCATATTATTTCGCGGTAGTCCCGTTTTAATTTGGTAAAGATCTGGTCAGCACCAATCTTCGGAGATAAACCATGGAACTCTTCATTAATAGACAGCAAATCTGCTGTGATTGCTGCAATCACTTGGATATTTATTGTTTATACAACACCGTAACATAACATCACGCCTGTATGCTCTGAGGAGGTACGCAGATGTGTACAGTACACCCAGATTTAGACAGTTAGATAAGTTACATTTTATTCGGGATAAGCCTTTAAGCATGACATGTATTGTTCGGTTTACGGTTCACTAATGTTTCACGTAAACTCCTTTGACATTTTTAACCGACTTAAAAAAAAAGGGTTCTGTGTTCGACTGTATGTATTTTTTTTAATGTATGTTCACCGACATTTCAGCCAATTGTGGACCGATTTGCAAAATTCTTATTTTTATTCGAAAGCCTATACTCCTGAGATGGTCGCATTGTTACCAAGTCAGAATCAGATGAAGGAATCCCAGGGAAATCGAAGGAAACCCTCAAATTTTATAGGCACATACAATGTTTTTCATAAACCTGCTCTCTCTCGCAATTCAGATATTTGTGCGTGGTAATCATCATCTCATGTTGTTGAGATGATAATGGAAGGTATAAGTTAGGATCTGATGATGGGATCCCAGAAAAATTAAGGGCAACCCTCATGGACATTGTTTGAAACGATAAAGTTTCCACATGGAAACTTTACCGTTTCAAACAATGTCCATAGATCCTGCAGAAATCAAGGGAACCTGTATGCTCTGAGGGTGTACATAGAGGTGTACAATACAGCCAGATTTTGACAGTTTATGTTAAGTTCCATTTTATTGAGGATAAGCCTATTACCATGAAATGTATTAACAATGTAAATTAAATGCATAGCAAATAAAATTATAGGATATTACAACAAAAAAATGGAATAATAAGAAAACTGTTTTGCAAAAAATAAAACCGACTTCACAAACACAAAACAGTGGAAAATAAATTTAGCATCAGAAGTCGGTCGCAAAAAAACTGAATCAACCGAAACAAAAGTCACCGACTTCAGAAGCTAAATTTATTTTCCACTTTTTTGTGTTTTTGAAGTAGGATTTATTTTTTGCAAAAATATTTTTTTTTCTTTTCAGGAGACAGACGTTGAGACTATAAAATTAACATCCTTGATTTAAATGACTGTAACATATAGGCCGAAATGAAACTAAACTTATCGAAGGAAACTGTATCGATAATCGAACAGGAAATTAAGTTAATTAAGTTTGTTCGCAACAAAAGCCGATTACATATCATTTATTTATCATCAGTCTGAATTACTGAATAACTTTCAGCGTTTCAATAAGACTACATTTTAGTTAATTATGTTACTAATTTCCTATAATTTTGCCTTACCACGCACAGATATCTACATATAAATTATGTGAAAGAGAACTGCAAGTATTTGGTCCTTGAATTTGCTATTTTTGAAGAAACTTGTATTTTGAATCTCGTTTTCTTGACTGATATATTTTATTGCAGTACATATATTTGGTAGTGGAAAATTGGTGGTCCTATAAGCACATTATTTCCTGCACCATCCTTGCCTTTACGAAGCATGAACACGTAGGGTGCTTCTTATTTTTCGACTTTTGAAAAATTACTGCGTCAGCCCGCCATTCGCTTCTATCACCTAAAAAACGAACCTATATTTTGTATTTATTTCGTAGATAGATTTTTAGGGGTCGCTACCTCGTGTCAAAGTTTGAAAAATTATGATAATGATAACTTGCAGCTCAATGTACTTATAATAGTTATATTTATCATTTATACATGATAAAACATACTAATGCAATCCTTTGTCACATTATTCCGTTCAAGGACACTCGTACCCACCTCCCTACCCCTCCCGCACGCACCAGTCACGCCTTGAGATAGGCAACAAACTAGTAATAAACACGCTGTGATAGAAAGTGCACGCACGTTCGATTGTTTGGGCACGGTGTAGATCAACTTTTGGCAGTTCCAAAACTTAGTCATGGAACTGGAGAGACGTGTGATTCAGCTGTTCATGACACTATTCTTTCTTGGAAAATAAAGCGCTTTTGCTTCGATACCACTGCGGTTTAAGAGCAGGTGCTTGCATTCTATTAGAGCAAAAGATGGAAAAAGATGCTCTTTGGTGGCGTGTCGTCACCATATAATGGAAATACTGCTAGAAGCAATCGGACCAGAAATATTGATCTTCAAACGATTTAGATCTGCTTGGCCTAACATTGACCAGAATAAGTTAAGTATAGTTTCTTCAGACCCTGACGCTTTAAGATACGTAGAAAATATAGCAGGTAGCGCAATTTCATTTGCTGAAAAGCAGCTAAATGATTATCAACCACGTGACGATTATAAGGAACTGTTGACACTTACAATAATATTTTTGGGAGGTAGGGATATCATTCAGAGCTCCAGCAGGTCTCCGTCGCGCACGATGGATGGCAAAAGCAATTTATTGCCTTAAGTTTTTTATGTTCAGAGACCAGTTTAAACTGACAAAAAAAGGACATAACGCCATTACCGAAATTTGCGATATCGTCGTTACGATTTATGTAAGATGCTGGTTCCAAGCTCCCGTGGCAACTTCAGCACCAAGGAATGAATTGTGGCTGTTAACAAATCTTAAGAAATTTGAAAATATAAACAAAGCTATGTCCAAAAAACATCTAACAAAGTTGCAGATGCATTTGTAGTATCTGTCCGAAGAACTTGTTGCGCTTGCTTTTTTTGATGACGAAGTTTCTCTTGAAAGCAAACAAAAAATGGTGATTGCACTGAATGACGAAAGTTTAGACTATAGCCCAAAGCGAATCACCTTGGATCTAAGTCATCGACGAAAAAAATATTAAGGATTTCGTGACCAGCAACACCTTAAGATTATTTCGAATCCTGGGAATTCCGTCTGCATTTTTGCAAAAAGAAGCTCGCCTTTGGGAAGAAGATGAAGACTACAAAGCTTCCAGAGAAATTGTACGTTCTATGAGAGTGGTGAACGACATTGCGGAACGCGGTGTAGCATTGATTGAAGAATTTAATAAAGTAATTACCACAGACGAAGAACAAAAACAATTCCTTCTTGTGGTTGTGAAAAATTTCAGGCAAAAGTACCCTGATACAAAGAAATCTACTTTATTAGCATACGTTACAATTGTTTTTATCATAATATTTATTTAATTTGTGTATGCTTGTCTGTTTTAGAACTTAATTAAAGAATTTTCAAAAATACTTTTTCTTACTTTTCATTCGCTGGTAGCGACCTCTTAATATTAATTTAAAAATAAAATAAAAATAACACATTAGTTTTTTGCGCCTTAGAATAGAATAAAAGGGTGACATGCACCATAATTAAAAAAAAATTTTTTTTGCCCAATTAAGAAGCACCCTAAGAACAGGTCCATCTTTTCCATTGGTTACTCTGGGCACATGTCCAGGGTCACACGCTCCAAGGGGCCCCAAGTTGTCTTCCGTGTCATAGCTAGTGGTTGTCAAAAGCTTGCTCGCTCTTGCATCTTGCCTCCAATTGGTTAAAGATGGCCCTGAGCATGCATTGTTTTGCGCCACACCTAATTTAAAAAAATGAACCATCGCGGGACGCCTGGCTGATGTGAAACATCGAAAATATGTTGTGCAGGTAATCAGACCACGTGTTCTGACTGAGTAGCGGTCGGTTTACAGACTTCATAACTACGTAGGTACTCCATCAGATCTACAATAGTTCAATAACCGCGTTAGTTGTCGTAAATGCGATCATGCTCCTTAGCTGTAAGAGTCTACATAACAATTTCGTATGCAAGTATTTTTATTTATTTGTAAACGCGATTGTGCTCTTTATTTATTAACGGAAAGCACGGATCAATTTCAGATGCAAGTATTTTTTCTTCCAACAGGGCTTTCAATAGAAGTAGGAACTTAGGAAGTTTAATAGTCTGTTAATAGGTATTTATTTGTAAACGCGATTGTGCTCCTTTATGAGAGGAGGTCACGGGCCAATTTTCTATGCAAGTATTTTTTCTTCGATTCACCCGCCTGCTATAAAAAAATAAAATTTGTTAATTTCAAGTAACAAGACTCATACACAAGAAGTAATAGTTAAGTTTGCTGTAGATGTTTAACATAAATAGAATCAATTTAATTTACCGTGTGTTAATACCATGCTTACATAATAGATCATCGTTTAATTTCTCTATCATCCGTCCATTAAGCATTTTATTTGCATTTTAGACATACCCAGGACTAGTGAACTGAGAATGTCTTCGTCGATCCCGCCGGCCGTGGTCGTGAAGGGAGCTCCAGCAGATATTGAGTTATGCAACAGCCCCGGATGTATCCACACAGGTACAACTACATCGATTGTAAACTCTACGCTAAGTGCAGTAAGTTGATTTCAGAAAAACTTTGCATTCATAGAGGACACTCGGCGACCTCTTCCAAGTGAATCTGACGTGCCATATTAATGCCAGCACTGGGCTCACTGTCCCAGAACGGCGACGGGTGTAGCCTAGCAGTTTGAACATTATATCTCGATTATGCATTGTGTGCTCAAAGGTTACACCACAAACTTCTTTAAAGAACCTGGCGACAGAAAGACTTGCAGAAATTTTTCTATTTATGTCGCGTTTCAGACGTTCAGTGTTTCATGAGAAATCTTTCAGCAACATAGCTTGTGTTTTTTTCTGTTATTTTATGCACGAAAATATCATAAATAAGAATAAATAAGAAACATTTACAAACATATTTGTTAGAGGTATAATAACTAGAAAAATATTTAAAGATACTTGTTAAACATTAGTTACTGCTAAAAAAGTAAAACATGACAAAAGGCCTCTATCGCTAAGAATTGGGAGCGGTATCGGTATCTCTATAGCTCTTTGGCTGGGAACACACTTTCACTAAATTTGACATCGATGATATTCCAAAGACTGCCATCATTACCCCATTTGGCCTCTTCGAGTTCCCCTTCATGACCTTCGGTCTTCGCAACGCTGGCCAAACCTTCCAGCGGTTTATCGACGGGGTCTTGATTTCTGTTTGTCAACTACAGTACTTTCACAAGTTATTATGCCTTGTGTCTGTGACTGTAGCTTTGCCTTTGTTTTTCTGACTTTCAAAAGTGCCTGCTAAGGTCTAATTGAAATAAACGCTTTGAGTTTGAGTTTCCCATATGTGGACGACATCCTCGTCCATTCCACAGATGTGGCTCTGCATTGCGAGTACCTGCGAATCCTCTCAGACGCTTACGGGACTATGGTGACTAAATGGCCCGAAGTATGACCAATACGTTTGATCACCGCAGAAGAAGTAGCAGAAACCTTAACACGGGAGTGGATAGCTCGCTTCGGGATGCCTTCAGTTATTACAACAGACCAAGGAACTCAGTTCCAGTCCTACCTGTTCCGCCGACTGATGACACAATTCGCCACCACGAAAACCAGAACGACAGCTTACCATCCCTGCGCTAACGGCATGATCGAGCGCGTCCATCGCCAGCTTAAAGCTGCCCTCATATGCCACCCGGACTCATGGGTGCGTGCGTTGCCGTTTGTCCTTCTCGGTAAGCGGTCAGCTTTCAAGGAAGACTTGAAAGCCACAGCTGCTGAAATGGTGTACGGGGAAAGTCTTCGATTGCCCGGTGAATTGCTCGTAGCATCCGATGAGCCACATAATTTCTACGACCCGGCAGATTTCGTCGTACAACTTCGACGTAAAATGTCGACTGTGGGACCCATCCCGGCATCTCGGCATACACAACCATCTATATTTATATTTAAAGATCTTTCTTCAGCGACGCATGTATTCCTTAGTGATGATTCTGTTAGACGACCGTTACAGCCACCATATACCGGCCCCTACCGAAAAGTGGATCGTGCCAGTAATGGGAAAACTATTACACTGGAAATCAACCACAAAACCGTGACCGTTAGAGAAGATCGAGTAAAACCGGCACACATAGATCACACTATACCTACCTACCGCAAACGGGTATCCTAAGAAGCCCTCAGAACCTACAGCACTCACGACTGTTGACCTCTCTAAGAGACCTATAGAACCGGCAAAATCCAGGGACACCAATCCAACTGCTCCAAAACTGCCGTATACCACTCGTTCCGGTAGACCAGTTAAGTTTAAGGATCTCTTCGATTTCGA
Source organism: Eugnorisma glareosa (assembly GCA_947578425.1). Lineage (NCBI taxonomy): Eukaryota > Metazoa > Arthropoda > Insecta > Lepidoptera > Noctuidae > Eugnorisma > Eugnorisma glareosa. The sequence goes on from OX387957.1 coordinate 32,253,021, forward strand.
ATAAACGGTTCATCCTTCTCCGTGGGGGGGTGGTGTGGCATTTATGAACGCAACCATAAGCGCTGGCAACACCAGACTCTATAGTCTGTGACTACTTGGTTTTTTGAGACACAGCGGTTGCAACTCTGATTCGCGAAGCATCTTAATTTTACCCAATATTTTGTACTGAAACCCTTCCTCCAATTTACAGTGTTATAAGTGTTTAGCATTAGGAAGGTTTCAATATTATATCATCCAATATTATTTCTAAGCTTGATTTTATTTCCTTCGGACCTCGTCGTCGTGAGAGCGAAACAAAAGGCTCCCAAAGACTCAATAAACTCCACTCTAAGCCCTTTAACTAATAAACTATTTATAGACAGTAAATTAACACTCATTCCCGGAACGTACATCACTTCTTTAAGAGTGAAATCATAATCTCCGAGTTTCAAACACACTTTACCGATACCAACGCATTTCAAAGTCTGTCCTGTCTGAACTTTTCTACATACTCCTTGTAGAAAAGTCGTATATCCAGTCTCGCCGTCCCGCGTCCCGTCAGATCTACGTACCACGTGTCAGCCAAGAACCGAGTCGCGACCATCGCAACCCTTTTCTGGGTACATTCCTTCTTAACGTGACCAGACTTTCCGGAGTTCCAACACCTCGGCTTCTTCTCTTGACGCCTCTTACCAGACTTTTTCTCTGACTTATGAGCAATCAGGCAATCTCCATCTTTGCAATTATCAGACCACTTCGTATTCTGTGAAGCAGTTTAGCCTTCACGAAGTCACTGATTAGGTCGCTCACACTGCTTTCCAAGGCCATGATCATTGGATTAAACTTAGAAGGTAATCCCTGAAGAATAATCGCCGCCACGAACTCATCGTCAATCGGTTTATTTAGAGCCGCCAACTGATGCGACAACGACAAACATTCGCCAACATATTTGTCCATATCACTACCGAAGTCATCTAACTTAACTGAGCACAGGATCCGCAACAGTTTTAATCTCCTGCCTATGCCCTTATCGTCATACGCCTTCACCAGGCTCAGCCAGGCAGATCTTAGCCAACGTCCTTTCATCCTTACGCCGTCTTACACTTCCGCCTCCTGCAGACATAGTTGCCAGGTCTCGTTCACTCATCATATCTCAGGGGAAAAAAAAACACGTTTCTTTGTGCAATCTGGGCCCATAACCCAGTTAACTACTTGTAGAGCGTTTTCGTGGATGCAATCAAAGACATAGCGTACTAGAACACCAGCAGGCTTAGCCAAGTTGACAATCTACAATCGTTAACGCTAATAGAAAACTAATCAAATGTATGGGAATGACGTCATCTCAGCGTTATGTCACGTGGTCTAAACAAACGAATAGAAAATTCGTAGACAAGTTTACATCGTTCAAAATGATAGAATGAAATGTGATCCTTTCTACAACGTTGAACGCTAAAATTGTAGCCAAGTCACGGTTTTGACAAGCGCTAACGAAACGATGTCGAAGTTTTTGAACGCCAGCTGAGCGATTGCTGAGACCCAAGAGAAAACGATAAAAAAATGGCGTCTATATGAGCCAGCTGTGTTAAGACCGAGAAGTGTTCTGTTTTTTTACCATAATTTTGAACTGTATTTATCACATCAGAGAAACAAAGGGTCTATTGATTAGGTAAAGGGTCAAACACAATTGTTTTGATTGTGTCGTAAAGTAGTAGTATTAGTTTAGCCCAAGTATGATAGATTTTAACAAAAGAAGATTACCAAATATCTAACTTACGTAACTTTCCATAAATTCTAATAAAGCAGCGAACTGTTCCGGGCTTGCTCGAGGTCTAGATTCCATCCTATAATACTTATCACTTCATTTAAAGTATCTTTCATTCAAATGCACGATATCATAATATTTCGAGTGACAGTACCTAATGCTTAAAATTACATTCCGCACTTGTGATATATTATAATCAACCAATTATAAGTAGAACTCGTACCTTATTTCGCTTACTTTTTTAACACTTTTGACAATTAACAATCCAAAACAAAACATGAGCCCGCGCACTAAGTACACAACTGTGACCTTGACGTTAGTTTGACGTTTGTTGGAACGCTCACCATAGACTAAAGTATAGGTTTTTTCTAAGTTCATTGTAGAAGGAGCGATCGGCTCAGTCTTGTCAAGTTGGCTACCAAGTTAGCATTTTCTACAATCGCTTGCGCCGAGGCGTTATTAATTGTAGAAAGAGAATCGATACGAAACGTTTGTAACTTGGCTAGGCCTGCAGATATATTGTAAAATAAATTTACTAGAAAATACATGAGCGCAGCCATCAAACAGTCACATTGACGAATAACAAAAGTCATTTTCAATTCAAAAAACTACGACACTAGTACAGAATTAAAAACGCAAATCAAACAGTGACTGCACGAAGGTCAACATTCAACACAATAATAATTGGATTTTTTCAAGAAACGGCTAGATCTTCATGTTTTCTTTATTATTTTGTTGTAGCTTCCAAACTCCTGTTGAATATGGATGAAAAGGTGGACCCTTGCGACGACTTCTACGACTTCGCGTGCGGGTCCTTCGTGAAGAGCACCCGAATACCTGACGACAAGACGTCGGTGAACACCTTCTACATAGTCATGGACCAGCTGCAGGAGCAGCTCCGAGCCTTATTGGAAGAGCCGATCATTGAGAACGAACCCAAACCGTTTGTCCTTGCCAAGACCCTGTACCAGGCTTGCATGAACCAAAGTGAGTGTTACTTTACATACATGCTGGTTTTAGAGATTCTTGGTCATGTCGATAGACTGGCGATACCACCGTATATAGCACGTAGTTACCGTTTCGAACTTGAAAAAGAAACCGAGATTCTTAGAATACATAAATAATAATTTGAAAGTCATTATTTTCCTATTTCATATTTCTAAGACCGTATGAGAAGAGTCCTTTGCCCTGTAGCTGGACAGTTACAATGCGGTGTAATAACAGTATAGTCGTGAGAATTTTATACTTAAGTGAGGTAAGGTAAGCTGGTGTCTTGGTTATTAAGTATTAATAACCAAGACACACACACACACAGTTGTGGAACAAAAATAGAAATAAAAGGTGTAACAAGGCTCTTAACGAAGCTGAAAGGTTCTCCCCGTCCCCATTTATGGCTTTTTTCTCTTACATGAACCATCACATCACTGCCAAATACCCGTACATGACTTAAATCTGGTATTTTGTTTGTCCAAAGTTCATACGGTGTCTTAAACCTGATGCAACGGATCTATTTCTAACGTATACTGCAGTATTGGTGGCCTCTGCCCAAAACCTCTTTTCTAATCCTGCTTCAAATAACAAACAACGAGCTCGCTCAACAACAATTCGATTAATGCGTTCGCTCAAACCATTTTACTCAGGTGAGTAGGCATTGGTCTTTTGGTGAACTATTCCAGCATCTTTCAAATAGCTCTCAAACTCGCCCCCACGGAACTCTAAGCCATTATCTGTTCGAAATATTTTTATACTTCTACTCTGTTGGTTCTCTGCCATTGCTTTAAATTCTTTGAAGCACTTAAAAACTTCACTTTTTCCTTTGGGAAAGTAAACAAAGACCATTCTGGTATAATCGTCCACAAAAATAAATAAATACCTTGCTCTGCCTATCGAAGTAACCTCCATGGGTCCACAAACATCGGCCTGGATCACTTCCAGCACCTGGCTACTCCACGTTCCTGCATAGTTACAACAAACTGTACATGTAGTTTTGTTGAAAATTTTAAAAAAGGGACTTCCCTCCCCTAAAACCAATGGAACTTACGTTTCGTATGGTTTGTATGGTAGGCTAGGGCGTTAGGATAATTAGGATGCTAGATAGGTAATTATTATACGGCTAAGATAATTATGGTGCTAGGATTACCTGTTGTGAGTATACTTAGGGCTAGGTTTATAGTCAGTCCAAACATAGCCACATCGTCCGCACTAGGAATAATGGCCGTACTAAGCTAAGGCCGTAAGTCGCGGTGTGTACATTTTGGTTTTGGTTTGGTTTTTAACGTTCTGATTCGTTTGTTTGAATTTTTAATATGTTGTGTTATTGTGTTTCTTTGAAACTTCGTTTTCCTAATCGTAAGCCTAGTGACGCCAGACTTACTTCAATTGTTTGAATAACTTTCATAAAATTGCTGTATCTTTCATCAATCATGTTATAACTATGTTGAACCTGAGTCAACCACAAATGTTATCATCTCATTATCTTCTGTAGCGTTTGAAGCATATGCAAGAAATGAAAAGTTTTCTGCCTTTTCACAGGTTATGTTGCTTTCTGGCCTTCTTTGAAATAATTTCTACCACGGGCTCGTCTTCAACGAGTTATTCCTCTATGGTTCCTTCCTCGGCAGTTGCGAGCAAAATGACCAGTTTTACCACATGAGTGAGTTTTATTGAAAAAAAACTAAAAACTACGCATCTTACTAGCACATATTCCTTATTTCGACCGTACAAAGAACAGTATTGACATACAACCACAAAAAATATCATAAACAATAAAACACCACAGATAATAATCTAACAAGAGGTAATTACGGGCTTTCTACAATCCACGCAAAAATCACTCCCGCCCGCGTGTATACATAATAATGTATCTTACCAAACGGAATTGTATATCTATCTCAAATACAAAAATCTGTAGTTGTTTGGGTGTCTGTTAATATTAATCCCTTTTTTCACATAGGTTCATAATTTCAACCACTTATATATTATCTGTGACTGAAACTGCCTTTACTTCAACTCATTATCCTACACGAATGTATGCCAAAACCTTCCGGAAGAACCAATCTACCTACTAGTGACAACCCCATCAAAATCTGTTTGTTGATACATCCGTAGGCAGACAGACAAACGCGCCATGGGGACTTAGTGTATGTAGGTATGTGTGATTGATAAACTACGTTACCTAGTTTAGGCACTGAGTAACCAAGGACATAAAATATATTGAAATAAAACGACAAAAATACGATTTATTTATTTATTCCTCATTCTGTGATTGTTACAAGAATATTATCTAATAATGAAGCCGGGGTTGGAGTGTAGCCTTAGGGGCGCTATGGCGCGGGACTTAGAATTTTTTTTTTTTTTTTTTTTTTTTTCAAATTGTTACCATACGCTTATAGGCACCATGAGCTAATAATGTGAAGAGAAGCCGGAGCTAATAATGTGTTCTGGTGTCTCGCCCACCCCAGATACCCAATTATAGAATATTGAGATATTATTGTGCTTAAATATTGAGTAGAACAGTAGGCAATGCGATATGACGCCGCAGTCTTTGCGTTGCCACACCGCAGTTTAAGCATCGCATGATGAATGATTGCAAGTCCATGTCGAGTAGCGAGAGGTCAGTTGATAGGCGAGCACACACAATAAGTCCAATAAACAAGCGACGGTCAATGAAAATCCGAAATAAAATAGCACAACAAACAAGAAAACGGCAGAGCGTTGAAACGGCGTCTGTTCTGTTGTCTGTTGTATGACATCTGACCATAGATAATACACTAGCATGTGACGTTTGTTTTTTTTCCTAAAGAACTTCAAGTGTAACATAATCAATAAAATAATTGAAAGGGTTGAAAGAAAAAATAGAATTGGTTTTTATCGAGCACTATTCAGTTTATATTTTTCGACACAAAATAGGTAGTAAGATTAAACAAAGAAGCACAGTCCGAAGCTTTCAGTTATTTTTATTTGATTTTGATTAGAATAAGGTGGAATTGACTAAAGTCGATTGTCACTTTAAAAACAACCCCATTTTCTGAATCAAAACCTTGTGAAAACATAATAACAAGCAACTATACAGGGGCCTTAGTCTGCTATTGCAATAGTGTCAGAATGGTCTATCATTGATTTAATAAGACCCCGCGCAGACGAATTACCCTTTGTACGCACGTCAAACGAGTTTCGAACGCGCTTCAATACGCCGTGGGCTTGGGGCCTTATTTAATCAATTATAGACCATTCTGACCCTATTGCAATAGCAGACTAAGGCCCCAGGACACCGAATTGAACGCCTCAGTTCTGTTATCAAAAATCGATTCAAGTACCTACAGTTTCATTTGACATTCTGCAAAAGCCATAAGACCCCTCCCTAGCTTGCAGTTAGTATTATTTCCCCTTGACCTTGTCATGTAAACCAAAAAAAAACAAATAATATACTTTTATATGTTTAACGTTCACGAAAGTTCTAGGACATTATGAAACACTAAATAATTCATGAATGATTTTTTAAATATTACGAGTTAATGTGAGATTCCTATACATGCTGGGCGCAGTTATTTAGCTATCTCCTTTAGAGTGATTGAGATTTTGGACGGTGATCGTTTTAAACTGAAAGCTTTGATTTCAAAGTGTGCTACGCACATGATAGGTTAAGGAGAATGCCTGAGTACCAAGTACCGTTTGAGGCAGGGGATTTAGAGTTCAGAGATAGTGTGGAACCTTATTTCGGATGGTCGACCGTACCAGTAGATAATACGTAGTCGTAGCCCGGTACAAATTTGTCTCTCTTGAGGAAACTCGAGGAGTCCACGGGTACGCGGTGTGCGTTTAACTCTGGCGGAGGTCGGGTTTGGTAGAGACCATAGAGTCATGTGGGACTCGGCGTTCTTGAGGAACGTAGTAAAACAAACGGAGGTTTGTTGGAGGGCAAGTGTTGCCCATAGGCTACGAATGAGATTCCTGTTTTGTGAATGAACCTCTTCATGTTGCTCTAGCATTTTAATTGAGCTAATTGTTTGTTAGATCTGAAGTGTGCCTACTTGTATGCACTCGGTAGGCTAAGGAAGAAGCCAGCGGGTCACGTACCAGTCGATGTTGATAAGGATTGTGATGATGATGAGCGAGATTAAGTTAGGGTTAAGGTCGAGTAAAGCATTCTATCGGCCGGAGTGTGTGAGAGCAATGCGATTGCTGGTCGGGGTCTGGAAAGACCGTAGTGTGTTATCAGTGGGTGATGTACACGGGTGATCCATTTGATGGATGCGCGAGTTTTGATCCATGCGATGGATGTGTGAGAGCAATGCGATTGCTAATCGGCTGTACCCGATTCATTGTGCCCCGTGTTATTGTGCTAAGTTGTAATCTCAAGTCATTTGTTAGTTTTGCTAGAAACAGTGTATCGCTCAGTGTCTTTTCATAGCACGAAACCCATCCCATCAACCCGTCTGCCCACATGATGTAGAAGCCTAGCGGAGTAAATCCTGATACCCCGACATATACATACGTATGGCATACTAATAGGTAATGTAAGTGATGCCTATTTTGAGTTTTGGTTCAGTATTTGTGGCGTCAATATCTCTTATTACATACTATTTTAAATATTTTTACTTTCTATGAGTTCTTGGACACAGTTTCAACCTGAAATATGTTACGCCTTACCTGCAAATCTTCTGGTATTTAGAGATATTCACTGACTGACTGTGACCACTTAATATCAGGTCTAGCTGTATCTTTGTTTGCCATTAAATCACTTTAAAAATATGTCGGCAAATTGTGTCTTAAGAGTTAAAAAATATTAATTATTGTTACTCGTTTTATTATTTCTCTAATCTATGTTGGTGTCCGATCTGACTAGCTGCTGTCGAGTCCCGCGGTGTGTCGCCACTCCTCGATGTGCTGGGGAGATTCGGCGGCTGGCCTGTGCTCGACGGTGATTCATGGAATGAGACGTCCTTCTCCTGGGAAAAGTCAGTCTACAACTTCAGAGCCGTTGGATACTCCGTGGATTACTTCCTACAATTCTCCATCGACGTTGATTTCAAGAACTCCACGAAGCGCATCATCTATGTAAGAATAATAACGAATCAGATTTGTATACTCCTTGTTTTAGATCATTTTGATCCGGTCGGCTGACCTTGCAACTGGAGTAGGATCATTTATTTTGATGGCTTGTCATGTGTGATCACATAAGAACTGTAATGAGCAGGCTCATTTAAAGTAACCTAATAAAAACAACCACATTTACAGACAATTTATTTTTGGTTAGCGAATTGTTGTTTATCACGCAAATATGCTCAATGACTGTGATTATGTAAGTAACTCAAGTGCTAAGTGAATTTTTTCCACCACCAGCTGGACCAGGCGCGTCTAAGTCTGAACTGCGAGTTCCTGACCCGTGGGTTTAGCGACAAGCTCGTGCAAGCCTACTACGAATACATGGTTGACATCGCTACCCTACTGGGAGCGGACCGCCACCGTGCCGAGGTGGACCTCAAGGAGTCGCTGCAGTTCGAAATTAAACTTGCCAACGTAAGTGTTATAAAAACGACTTTTGTATCAGCCATCGGCTGGACGTTTTGCATAAATCCAACGGAAAAAACCTATTGATCGTTGTGTGTATTTATGAATTTTAATGAGCTTCGATATCTTTTTCTACGAAACCGATAGTCGTCCAGTCGACGATAGCGGGTATCGTCGAAGGTGTCGAGATATTGGCGCATTTGTAACCGACTTTCTTCAAAAATGATGAGGTTCTCAATTCGGTTGTATTTTTTTTTTTTAATATTTGTTATCTCATAACTTCGTCATTTATAATTATGATTTGAAAAAAAAAAATTTCATCTGAAAGAATATGCTTTCCGATTGGTCCCATAGAAATTTCATTAAAATCGGTTTAAGAATTTGGTTGTTTTCCTCACGTTAATTGTCACATCACGCTACGTCGCGTGCAGGCGCTTTGATGTACATCACGCGACGTCGCGTGATACTTGCTAGTTAAATTGGACACACTTCCCGATTTCTGATTGACCTGAAATTTTGCACGCATGTGTATATTGCGAGACACTGCAATATTATGATTACATGGAGCTGATCTGATGATGGAGCTGGAAGGTGGCCATAGGAACTCTGTAATAAAACGACGCAACGCCGTCGAGTTTGAACTCGTTTGATTTGTCTTGACAAGTACTTTAGTCCTAAATGGAAACCAGGGTTTGAAGATGGAGCTGGAAGGTGGCCATAGGAACTTCGTTGTAAAACGATATAACCCCATGGAGTTTGGGTTCGTATAATTCACCTTGTCGAGTACTTTTTCTCTAGATGGTACCCAGGGTCTGGTGATGGAGGTGGAAGGTGGTCACAGGTAGTCCATAATAAAATGACACAATCCCATCGAGTTTGGGCTCGTATGATTCGTCTTGACGAGTACTTTGGTCCTCAATGGTATCCAGTGTCTGATGTTGGAGCTGGACGGTGGCTATAGGAACTCCGTTATAAAACGACAAAACCTCATCGAGTTTGGGCTCGTATTAGTCGAGATTAGTCTTAACGAGTACTTTAACTAACTTCTAGTTACAATGTATAAAATAATTAATGACAAGAATTTGTGTGGTATATCACAGCTAAAAGGGGTAAAATAAAAAAAACTTTCTGCGAAAACAAGATCGATTCGATCAAAGTCGGTTTTGTTTTCGCAGAAAGTTTTTACCAAGTTGCGTAGGCATCTTGACGAAGAAGTCAAACGCATGGCGTTGCGGGTGTTACCGTTCGTGTGCCTACTACAGCTAATTAACGAGCCAAAATGAAACATGACGGAAAAAACGAAAAACAATTTTATTAGTATTCATAACTTCCACAGATTTCCTTGCCATTGGAAAAACGTAGGGATTACAATAGCCTGTACAACCCGATGACTATTGCCGAGCTGATGCAAAAGTTCCCCAAGTACGTATGCCTTGATTAATAAATTGTTGATCCTTTTAAATCTTTCCTAAGACATAACAACGTAACAGAATCACTGCGTAGGAGAAAGTCTGAAATATATATGGCATTTGCGCTTATTGCATAACTAGCTGTTGCCCGCGACTTCGTTCGCGTGGAAATTCTGATGAGGCTGTGAGTAAAAAAAGATAGCCTTTTCATTCCACAGGATATAATTTTAGTGGTATGGAGTAGAGGGTGTAAGTTCTTCATCCTCCATAAAAAACGGGAGGATCCTCCGACCGGACGGGTGTTATGTCTGGTCGGCTACTGACCGACAGTTGTTGTCGGGTTCTTCAATATAGTTTTAAGTCGCGGATAACTTTACTTGCACGATGTATGATTCTAGATGTATTTCGATGTTTATTTCATCATCCGTGTCATAGATGGCGCTGTAGTTCTTTTTGTTCTATGTTGCTGTACTGTACTCTACTCTTTGTAGTGCAGCTACGTAATCTACCTCGTCACTAAATTTCATTACGATCCAATCAGCCGTTTTGTGGTTAAAAGGTTACAAACAAACAGAGAATTGCTTTCCTTCGGCTTCATTCACGTGAGCACGTTTTCTTTTGGCATTACTATGGAACATTACATGGGAAAGTGAAGTCGTGGTATATTCCTAATATCCGCTACAAAATAATATTAATAATAAACTGACTGATTTCCTGTTAATTTAGTTTAAATTAACAGGAAATCCATTAATTTAGATTGCCATCGACACGTTAGGAAGAAGTTTATGAGCAAAGCAAATAATTGCAATTCAAGATCTATTCAAGGTCCCAACGCTGACTATCCTTATAAAGTTTAAAAAACCGTTCAAACCCCGTTACTGAAAAATACTGTAAAAGATTGAAGTTAATGTATTTAGTAATGGAACCAGAAACAGTATACGCCACGGTAATCTTCATGTTTCATTGCGCACTTATGAAGTCTCTCCACTTTGGTCACGTCTATACACCAGATTTATGTCCGAAGTTCACATGGAAGTGCAGTACCGCGAGTGAAACAGTTACTTTTATGGATACAATTCCTCTTCACTGTGTGACAGGTATATCCACAAGTATCAATAAAGCTTATCTGCTGAACAATTGCCTAATCCGGCTGCATCTGTTTACCAAGTGAAAAATATTTTTAATATACCTACATAAAAAACATAATTATATGGGTTGCCTGTTGCATTAAACCAAGACTATAAGATTTAAGATTGCGACAGCCGTGAGTGAGGCTTCACTGATTTTACTTAGACAACGTTATACCATCGTGTTTGTTTTAGTATTTTATTAAGTAGCAGTAAATTATCTGTTTATTTAATACATATTTTAAAAAGAAAACAGTTGAGTGTATAAAACTATAGTATCATCTCATATACCTTACAACCCTGTGGTAGGGACCAAAAGATAGACAATCCAACATATTCTTGTTCTTCCCTTATGCTTTGTAGTTTCATTCAATTTGGATTTCGTTTAGTTTGGAAAACACATTGGCTCCGTTAAATTTATCAAAAGGTAGCCTTTACTTAATTTTATCAGGCAACCCATTATCAATTTGTTCATGTAAGTCTTAAAAATATTGTTTTCATTCGGTAGCCACATGAGTGAAGCTCGATCTTAGGCGGGATATTGAACTAATAAAACATCTCGCTCGTAATTCCCGAAGGGTGAGGCAGAGGTGTACCTAATAGTACACCCAGATTTTACCAGTTATGTTTGAGCCCAATGAAATAGGAGGCCAGCCAATTGACATCAACTGACCACAAATTCAGGCTTTGTAGCTGCTACTGAGAATTTCCTGGTGGAAAACTCAACAACACTTTGCCCGACCCGGGAATCTAACCCAGGACCTCATGATCGCTTCCAATCACTACACCAACAATACGATCTACACGATTTGCGGTATCAATCCTTACACATCTTGCAGGTCTATCGCTAAAAAAATGAATGCCTCCGTCTTCTCATAATCCAGGCATATTTTTTAAAAGAACTTCTTATTTGTTTGTAGCATACGATTTGCATTCAAAATGTTTAAAAGTGATAGCAACAAAAATCATTAATATTTCAAAATAAATTAAGGAACTCTCCGTGACATATTTAAATCCGTTTAGATATTGATAATTTGCAAATAGAGAAGGAAAAAGACTGTAGCACAGCAAGAGTTCTGTTCCCTATACTACTTTTTGGATGAATCATCATCATCATTTTTCTGCCCTTATCCCGATTTGTTTAGGGTTGGCGAAGCATATCTTCTTCTTCTATACTTTTCTATTAATTTTCGGAGAAATTTTGAAGAAAAAATATTAGAAATTTACAAACGATGTCAATCCAATAAAAAAAATGGAAATCTCACAGCATCAAAAAATAAAAAAACAAATCACAAAAAGTGAAAACCTTACTGGGGTTCGAACATGCGACTGATAGTTTACAGAGTGAGTACGAATCTGCCAGGCTGTTTAAACAGTTGAAATTAATGTAAAATAGCTGCTCTCTTGCTCGTCATGGCTGAAACGTCAAACAATTGAAGAATACTGACATAATGCAATATTGCTCACCCCCATAAGCAAGTAGCGTGATAATATATAGCCTAAGGTTTGAAGAATAATAAGGAATATTTGTGCAAAAGGACAATTTTTTTTGGTACTTTATTCTGAGATAATTTAACCACTGTAAAGAAAATCATTACAGATAATACTGCACAATAGACTGCCTAATCTCAAGTTTAGAGCTGAAAATTGCCTGCATTTTCGAGAAAATAATATTTAAAGATTTAATAGTTAGTGGAGATGTAGAGAAGTTTTAATAATGTCAATAGATGGCGCTGTGCTGAGTATTGGCCCAATTATAAATTATTATTACAAATAAATGTACTTGTGATATTCTTATCTTTAAAATACCGACGATCCGCTCTATTTTATGGCCAGTACAAAGGCTAAATTATCGTATAAAGAGACATCCCTTAGGCCAAGGACATGAACTCAGCGAGCTGCGGGGCAGTGGTGGCGTGGGAGCGGCGCGTTTCAATGCATAGACGTAGCATCACAGAGCATCATACTTGTATATATAATGGTATAGAGTGCGCAGTCACGAGATTTTAAGCCAACCTGTGGCGAAAAGCGCCCTCTGTAAATCTTGTTCCTGACTAATCATACTATTCTACAGTACTTTCCTTTATTTTCATTTCATTGCTTTTGCATACTTTATCCATAGTTATAGATTGATCTAAGTAAAACCATGTTTGGTAGCGTGAAATTAGTAGTTTGAAAATAAAAACAACTCCACATGAATGACGACCCGAATGGCGCAGCGGTTGTGAGGCTGCCTTACGTTCTTAGGGTCCCGGGTTCGAATCCCGGTAGGAGCAAATGTTTGTGTGATGAGCATGGACATTTTCTTCCGAGTCATGGATGTTTATATGTATAATAAGTATGTATTTACAAACAAAAAAGTATATATGTAGTAGTATCAACTATCTGGTGTCCACGACACAAGCCTCGTTGCTTAGTGTGGCACCTAGATGGCGCTGTGTGTAATGTCCAGCGATATTTATTTATTTATTTATTATTTATTATGAATTGCAATCAATCTACAAGTAGAATCTACATCTAGTACGTCCTATGTGAATTAAAGTTGAGGACAAGAAAGTTAGACGGGGCATCAAAAAAAAATGCGGTGTACATATGTAGGCACCTGTAGGGGACAGTTGCCTACATGTACACCGCAATTTTTTGCGTAGCATAGATTTATAAGAAAGTGGCCATTGGAACAATAGTAACAATGTGAGCAAAAAGACTGATAAACTTCCTGATTAGCTGCTGGAGGTTCGTTGCAATTGCAGCAATTCATAGTGAAAAATCTGAAATGTAAATAATTAACTACGCTGAAATAAGACGAATTTCTATACTCTCGCGGTCGGCCTGTCTCGGAGTGTCTTGACCGGAGTATATTAATATAGTAAACAGCCACCATTACACCATTCAAGCAATGAAACATGTTGGTTAGGTACTGAATGTGTTCAGCAAACAAAAACACGATTTTCCCAATCGTCGAAAACCAAGTCGTGAAGTTAATTGTAGTCCAGTGTAGCGAGCCGTTAGGTTTATCATTCAGAGAATCAATCGAATATAAAGAAGCAAGCCAGACTCGTGAGAAAATAAGGTTGAGATCAAATGCACACAGAACAGAACGCACGCAGTGTGACAATGACATCTAGCTTTTTTTTTCAAATTAAACGTAAAACATGGTGTGGCAAAAATCTACCTGTGTTGCATTGTGAACTTCAATATCCTACCAAGCGAATTTTAAAAATGAAAATCTTTATTCTGCAGGATATTTACGTGACTAGGATATAATTAAGTTAAACTATATTTTATCCTCTTTCGATTAATATAGTATAATCTGTGGTTGCGTTTAATTTGAATAAAGTACCATGCTTCATAGTATTTCAGTTTTCTCCTTTGAACAGGATCTGTGCAGTAGTTTTTGAGCCAACTCTGAACAACCATTTGGATTTTTACGATTTTATTATATGTAATAATAATAATATTTTTTTTTCTTACCTTTTTTTTTTTACCACATTACCTTATAGAACTAATTTACAAGCTTATAGAATGAAAAAGAAAAAAAAAAACTTACGAAATAACATAAAAGTGAAGTGGACTAATAAAGTCTACTAGTGGAAAATGGAAAATAATATTATTCAAATCTTCATATCACTCCGCAATAAATGCGATGTTGAAAAGACACCAGGCCAAAAAACAGCAGGCTCGTCGCTCAGCTCCGCCTCGCAGCCGCCGCCGCGACGCACCACAACCGTGATCACCGTGTCGCCGGTCGCTGCAGTTGCGTCGAGCTCCAGCAACGAGTTTTTCTCCCCGCCGTCGACTCCACCACCACCACGACGACGAGAAAGAGGACGGCCACCAACGGGCTTGGGACCTCAAAGCCAACCGGCCCCGAACAGGGTCCCCGCTGCTGGTGGAAATGTGTCGCGCATGCGATGGACTCAATCCATTAATGAAAGTGTCATGCGCGCATATTATGGGGCTACTGAGGGGGGAAGCAACTTGACTGCGTATCGTGGTCGGATGCTCTCTCTGTTTCAGGTGCTTGAGCCAGCTGTCAGCGTGTCAGCGCAACGACTGTCGGATCAGGTGCGGGTCATCCAGCGTAACCATATGTTGGATGGCACCGTACTTGATCGACTACGCTCCGAATCACGGAGTAACCCAGTTACGCCTGCTTCACCAATGATCGCGGTGCAGCTGCAAAATGTTACCAGTGCTCCACCGCGATCCAACCGAGTATGTAAAGAAAGAAAAGAAAGAAAGAAAAAAAAAAGGTTTTATTTGTCGCAGGGACATGACGTGCGTACAAGAAATAAATTAACAATAATCATTCGATACATAACAAATAAATACACAGGACATATAGGTACAGCACTCATTGTGCCGATAGTCGTGTCGGCAATAGGCTTAATAGCCTAGAACAACATCTGCGGAGGCTCTCGCTTGGCAGCTGGATCAAGGGCTTGATTCAGAAAGCAGTACTTCTGGACACGGCGCGTATTGTTAGGAGGTTCCTCTCTCAAGAGCCCTGACCATCGGTAGCTCGGACCCTGTTCCCGATGCCAGTGGGCTCCTATTTTTTATATTTTTAAATGTTTTTTTATATTGTTTTATATTAGAATATTTTAAAATGTAAATAATATGTAGTTTAATGAATAAAGGAGATAATAATAATAGACCACGTCTTCCATTGTTTCAATCTGGTACGCCATAGGTTTCTTTTTTAAGGCACAGATTTTTACCGAATTGACAATAGTAATTACAGTTCGTATACAAGAGTAAGATAGGTGATATTTAAACAAGTCTTAAACCAAGAAATGTATTTGTAGAAAAACGCAACTAGCAATTTTCTCTTGCGGATATGCTGATTTAAGAACTAAAGAGTTACAGCAGACTTACATGTGTCTAGACTATGACAGTACATCTTATAAAAGCATGATTCAAGGAGTTTTGTACTAAAAGAATACTAACACTTAGTACGTGCTCTTATAGATGTGTGTAAAGAATCGTTGTAATTTATCAGCACAGTTGTCTTGCAAGTGCATTTTTATAGAGCAATTGCTCTTGAATTTTATTCGCACTTAAAAAAGCATCTTAAAGTACATTCCTTCTTAGTCGAGTCTGCATTGAGTGTTTTATAATACTTATGATCTTAACATTTACACAAACGACCAGCCTTGCTCTCCACCAACGAAACGCTTTTTATATGCAGACGAGCTTGCTTTGGCCGCCCAGACACTTCCATTCGAAGAGGCTGAAGAAAAACTGACGGAAGCTTTGGAAACACTAGGGAAATTCTACGATGAAAATGCCCTACGGCCAAATCCGTCCAAGACCCAGTCATGCGCTTTCCATCTCCGCAACCGTCAGGCAAACAGAGCTCTCAGTGTCTCGTGGCGGGGCGTTCACGTGGAGCATTGCTCTCAACCACGCTACCTGGGCGTCACCCTAGATAGATCTCTGACTTATAAGTCAGACTGCCTTAAAACTAAACAAAAAGTTGGAACTAGAAATAACGTTCTTCGCCGCCTCACATCCACCAGTTGGGGAGCATCGCCACAAGTTCTCCGCACTACCGGCCTTATGTCTTTCTTTTTCTGCTGGGGAGTTCGCAGTTGCCCAGTGTGGCACCGTTCGGCCCACGCTAGAGAAGTTGACATAGCGCTGAACTATACCTGTCGCATTGTAACGGGGTGCTTAAAACCCACCCCTCTTGCGATGTTGTATCCGTTGGCAGGTATAGCGCCACCAGACGTTCGGCGCGAAATAGCTAGTCGCATTGAGAAGGGAAATCAGGAACGAGATAACCGCCACCCCCTGTATGGGCATCAACTACCACGTTCACGCTTAAAAAGCCGTAAAAGCTTCGTGAGAGACACGATCTCCTCAGAAGACAGTGCGTCAGTTGAAAGATGCGAATTGTGGATGAACAGACATCCCATCCCTCCACACTTTATCAATCCAGCATAACATCTTCCTCCTGGACAGGAACTGCAGTGGCCAATCTGGAAATCTCTTAACCGTTTGCGGGCCCAGGTTGGCCGCTGTAGAAATAATCTGGCCAAATGGGGTATCATCGATCCGTCCCAGATACAATGTCAGTGTGGAGCTCCTCTGCAGGATATGCCCCACCTCCTTTCCTGCCCATCCTGCCCAGCCACCTGCACCTTCCAGGATTTAAACGAAGCCAACGACAGAGCTGTTCAGGTGGCAATATACTGGTCGGGTATTATTTGAGTTTATCGACACGCTAAGAAGAAGATCTTAATAAACTCTTTCATAAAACTACTATCCAACAAGTTGTAAGTGTGAATCGTCTTCTCTGAGTCACATTAAAGAAAAGACGATTAATAAAGGTCTTTTAAAAGACTTGTGAACACTTCATTAAGAATGGCTGCAAGTAGTTACTATATCAAAGTGCTCAATAAGACCATAAGGTTTAAAATTAACTAAAGTAGTGTAAAATAAGACAATTTAGTATTAAGCTTATATTAGAGAAGAGTTATTGGTCTTATCAATCTCTAATGGCGTCAGTATTTATTTTTACAATTAATTAATACCTTTTACTAATATTTTAAATAGGAATAACGAAGTGGGCCTGTGAAAATATTCCACTTCATTCCACAAAACATTCGAAAAAATGTATACCGCAAGTTATTTAAGTTAATAGACACATATCTACCAAGCATTATTAAAAAAAATACTATGTTATTTTGTTATGTTATTTTGCAATAATCTTTTCACTACCAATCATATTGTTACTACTGTTGTAATAACAACAGCAGTTACAAAATTATTGTAAGTGTAAAGTAATTTTCAATAAGAGCGTTATAAGTTGACTCTAAGTGAGAGTACTCTTTTTCAAACAGTTGTTTGTAAGTATGCTAAAAGAGTAAAAATATAGGTCTTGGGACTCTTGTAAGTTGAAATTTTGCTAGTTGGGCGGGCTATGAATAGTTTGAATGAAGCAGAACCATGAAACCGATCGAGATTACCCGAAGACGAGCGTACTCAATCCCATCTTGTACCCTTGGCTGTGCCCTTGGTTGTTTGACATACGACTACCTAAGTGTAATTGCGCCACAAAAATAAATAAGCCAGTAACTCCAAAAATGCCCGTGGAGGTTACATCTCTGCTGAACCTACTATAATGGTAACATATTGTGACAGGATCCCATGGTTGGAGTTCATCAACCGTCTGCTTGCCCCTCATGTGACTATTGGCATGGAGGAAGTTGCCATCGTCACTGTGCCCGAGTACATTTCTGATCTCGAGGTTTGTACCTATGTCCTATTTTATTTTGTTCTGTACTGTTATAGGTTTCCTACGCATTCCTACATAAAAATCTTATTGATTTGTATTACTTTTGTGTTAGGTATGTATTCAACTCTACGTTCACACTGGCGTAACACTCATATAGGTAGGTATCATACAATCCATTCATGGTCGTTTGGCAAGATGGTGTTGAGACAACATGGTTGGGTGAATGCCACACGCATTGATATACTTAAAATGTTGCACCACTCTGGAGCGGTAGGAAGATACTACACTGCCACTTTACATGTTGTTTTTATTTTGGGTTCCATTGGTTTTGCGACTCATTCGAGATTGGGATGTCATCTAAATTAAAAACATTTTGTTTATCCCAAAGCTTCTTCTGGAAAGCACCCCAAAGCGTGTTCAAGCCAACTACGTGATGTGGCGTGCGGTGGATGCGTCGGTGCCCTACCTGACCGACAACCTGCGCAGGCGCCAGCTAGCTTACGCCACCGCCCTCGAGGGCACGACGGAGAGGCAGAGCCGCTGGAAGGAGTGCGCTGATACCACCAGCCTCAAGTGAGTTGCCTGAGTACTCACTTACTTAGTAAGGCTTCATTCAACGACTGAGCCACCATTGGTATTCATAAGTGTCGAAAACGACTTTATGAGCTTTAAGAAGAGCGGACTTATAAAAACACTGTAGAATTTAAGTTTAATGTTAAAAAATATTCTAAAGTATTTTAAAAAGTTTGTTTTATAGCAAAGTCACGTTACTTGAGTTCAAAAAGTAATAACAGTAGATAATACAAACAAAATCCTGAACAAAATGCTTGCTTGCAATCTGGACCTCAGGATTGATGGTTGTCGTGTGGAAAGGGTTCTGGAAGCTCGTAATCTTGGGGTAGTATTTGACGGGCAGCTGCATTTCGAAACTCACATATTGGAGGCAGTGCGAAACTGTTTCTACCGACTCAAGCTTTTATATCGTGTACGTCCCTACATAAGTGTGGATATGCGTGTCATGCTGTGTGAGTCACTTGTTCTATCTAAGCTGAATTACGCTGACACTGTGTATGGGACGTGCATTCTCGGTTGAAGCGAAAAGCTTATCCAGCGGCCCGTGCAGAATGCCTGTGCAAGATTCTGCTACAATGTTCCACCTCGCTCCCACATCACACCATTTTTGAATAAGGGTAATTTGATGAAAATGTCAGCACGCAAAAAGCTTCACCTGGCTACCCTTCGCTTTGGCACTATCCTCACAAGCAAACCTGTTTATTTATATAATAAACTGACTTGGTCGTGCGATGTTAGCAGAATTAAAACTAGGGCTTCAGCATACCTCTTGTTCGCCGGATCTCACAAAACTGCTGCATTTCGTGGTAGCTTTAAATTCGCTGCGTCCCGCTGCTGGAACGACCTGCCACTGCCTTTCCGTGCTATAAGAACAGTGGGGACCTTTAGATATAATTATAAACAACACTTGCTACAGTTACAAACAAAAACCAGTCACTAATTTTACTTACCCTAAGACTGCATGAAGCTAGTACTGGTATCGTAACGGAGATTTTGCCTGGATCACTACCATGTACACAAGCAACACCAACACCGACGCACTTTATTAAATATATTTACACCTTAAGACGACCCACTGACTACCTTTTCTGTTATAACTTAGTATATACGCTGGGCTCTGATATACTCATTCCTTATTTTGTTGTACTTTATTGTTTCGGAAGTTTTTCTTGTTGTTTTCTTATGTTGTTTCTCTAAAAACACCTTGACATTGACAGCCAGTTGCCGAAATGTATCCTCCCTCTGCGCTGCGCTCGCGTCCCTTCGCTTGTCATGGACCATAGACAATAGTCTGTAGCGTTGACAAGCGAAGTCGGAACGTTCGGTGCGGCCGAGCCGATTATTATTAATATTTTTATTTAATCATTTTTGTTTGTATATTTACAGTGTTTATTTTATATAAGTGAATATTATGTTAATTTATTTTTTGTGTTAATGTATTGTGTGTCCGTAGTTGTGACGTCACGGGGTATTTGTTTTTCATATATCGCAGCATCATGCTGAGATAGGAGCCTTTTTGGCCTCGCACAGGTCTTTTTTTATTATTTAGTTTTAGATTCTTTTTTTATTGTTATTTTTGTTGTTCCTGTGCTTGTCCCAAATAAATATTTTTCTTTGTTTCTTTCTTTCTAATACTCGTAGTGTTATTAAAATTATTGGAGGTCGCATATTTATGTATGCACTGGCTTGTGAGAATAATCATATTTTACACATGACAGAATTAGCTTAGTTACGGTTGTTTATGTTCTGATACATTGTAGCCTGTGTTTTGTAACGTGCTTGTAAAAATATTGAACCACGTATAAATATATTCTACCATCCCACTGCTGGTCTTATCATTATTCCAATAGGTTATGGCCCAGGACCCAGAAGCACAGATGCTAGAGCATAATTTATAAGTTGAGTGGTTTGAATATTTATTGTATGCTTGTGAAACTTACGAAATCTCAATTATGTCAGCTGAAGTTGGCATAAGTGGTATTAAGAAGCTGAAAAATTCGTCCGACTACCCGAACTGGAAATTCCTGGTGCGAAATTACTTGGAGAATAAAAACTGGTGGGGAGTAATTTCTACAGATGTAGTAAATGCTGACGTAGACCGGCAGGCACGAACGACAATATGCTTGTTGTTAGAACCAGAGTGCTTTACCCACGTCTACAATGCGAAAACTGCGAAAGAAGCCTGGAATAGCTTACGGAAAGCGTATGAAGACAAAGGTTGGGGAAGACGTATACATATTCAGTGAGAGCTTTTCAACTGTAAGTTAGAGAATTTCGATTCTATGGAAAGCTACATATCCAAAATTACGTTCCTGACACAACAATTGTCTGATATTGATGCTCAAATCCCGGAGGATTGGATCATATCGATTTTGCTGGGTGGATTGACCGCCGAGTACAGCCCTCTCATTATGGCTGTAGATAATAGTGGACAAGAAATCACGTTAGAGCAGATTAAAATGAAATTGTTACAAGAAGGAAGTAGACAGAGTAAGTTGAACACAGAGTACGAAAAAGTCTTAGTTACACGTAAAGTACCGAACGATGCAAGATCTTACACTAAAACTAATGATCGTAAGCAGAAGTTCGTCTACAAATGTTTTAAGTGCCACAAGCAAGGACACAAGGCGTCCGAATGCAAGGAGCGGATCAAAACCGCGAATATCTGCCTGAATACGAAGGGGGCGATAAACAAAGATAAGTGGTATTTAGACAGTGGGTGCTCAAATCATATGACCCATGATAAAAATAAATTGTTGTCTTACACACATGTAAAGGGCAACATGAAGATCGCAGTAGCAAACGGGGAGAAGTTATTGGTGAAAGGACGAGGAACTGCTGAGCCACGAGTCAGCAAAAACGAAAAATTAATTTTAGAAAATGTTTTACATGTTCCTGATTTATCCATGAACCTAATTTCGGTAAGCGATTTGACCAAGAAGAATTATTGCATGAATTTTGACAATGGAGGTTGCATGATTCAAAATAAAAATCGAATTGTTGCAAGGTGTTATGTTTCTTTAATCTGAGCAAGATGTCAAGAGGTCGGCGGAATTTATGAGTTGACAGAAAATCAAAATAACGTCGTGAATGTGACATTGTCAAAACAAAATGAAAATATTTCGAATATTTGGCATAAAAGATTAGCTCATTTATCGCGTAATTATATGAATAAAATGAAAGTTTTAGTAAGTGGTATGGAATTTAAGAGTATTGATTTATGCGAGCCATGTATTCCATGTATCGAAGGAAAGACATGCAAAAGTCCCTTTAAAAAGCAAGGTACGAGAGCGAACGAGGTCTTACAATTGGTTTTTAGCGACGTTTGTGGACCAATTGAGGAGCCGTCGTTCGGTGGTTCGAGGTATGTTCTTCTATTTATCGACGATTATACTCGAAAGACTCATGTTTATTTTTTGAAGAACAAAAGTGAAACTTTCGATAAGTTCCGTGAATACAAGGCGGAAGTTGAGAATGAGACTAGTAAATGTATTAAATGTCTGAGATCTGACAACGGCGCTGAGTACTGTAATGGTAAATTTAAATCATTTTTGAAGTCTGCAGGCATAAAACACCAGACGACTGTACCGTACACGCCGGAACAAAATTCTGTCGCAGTAAGAGCGAATCGTACTATAATAGAAAAGGCAAGAACTTTACTGTCAGAATCGAACCTGAGCAAGAAGTATTGGGCCGAGGCTGTAAATAATGCGTTGAATGATACGGTACCAGAGAAGCTTTGGACAGGAAAAGATGTGGATGTCAGTCATCTGAAAATCTTTGGTTGTTTGGCATATAGACTGATACCAAAACAAAAGAGACGCAAACTGGACATGAAGACAGAACCGATGATTTTTATTGGATATCCAGATAATCAGAAGGGTTATCGTCTGATGAATCCTAAGACAGGTGAAGTGACGACAGCGAAGGATGTAAAATTTTTGGAAAACGTCTTACTTCAAAAGGAAAACGTAGAAAAAACAGAAGTAATCATAAACCTGAATGAAGATTCTGTTCCTTCCAGTTTACCCTACGGATCTACAAGCAGATCTGAACACTTGGAGGCTCACGATGATATGTATCGTAATACTGTAGACGAGAACGTAGAAGTATCGGAGGAGATAGGACCTGAACCTGTAGTACCAGAGCGAGTACCTGATGACGTATTGACTGAAGAAGAAGTGAGAATACCTGAATCAGAAAGAAGGTATCCTGTAAGAGAACGCAGACAGGTTGATCGGTACGGATGCAATGTCATGTATGCCAATCTTGATGATGATCTATTGACAATTAATGAAGCGTTGGCGAGACCAGATGGTGATTTATGGCAAAAAGCGATAGATAATGAACTTATGTCACTAAAGGAGAACCAGACTTGGACGTTGGTGGATCTTCCAGCTGATAAGAAGCCTATCCAATGCAAATGGGTGTTCAAAATCAAGAAAATAGCGATGGCAAGGTAACGAAATACAAGGCTAGACTTGTAGCAAAAGGTTTCACACACGTATGTGGTCTAGATTATACTGAGACTTATTCTCCTGTAGTTAGAAGGTCTACTCTAAGATTGTTGTTCTCGCTAGCTGTTGAATACGATTGGTTTATTGATCAGTGGGATGTCACGACTGCCTTTTTGTACGGAAAAATTAAAGAGGACATTTACATGCTCCAACCAAAAGGAGCAGTAGTCAAAGGTCAAGAAACCAAGGTATGCAAACTGCAGCGTTCTTTGTATGGATTGAAACAAGCTTCAAATGCTTAGTTTAAGGAATTGGATAAAGAAATGTTGAATTTAGGCTTTGTACAATCAAAAATAGAACCGTGTTTGTATCAAAAGAACAATAAGAAGTTGATTGTTGTTATTTACGTAGATGACCTTTTTATTTTTGGAAATTGTGAACAAGAAAAGCAAAAATTAAAAACGAATTTGCTTGACAAGTTTAAAGTGAAAGATTTAGGGCCGGCTAGGCATGTTTTAGGCATGAGGCTGAGGAGAGACAAAGATGTTATTTGTCTAGATCAGCAACAGTTCATTTCAGATCTTTTGAATGACTTTAACATGACAGACGCTAAGCCAGTTTTGACCCCAATGGAAGTCGGTATGAAATTAGAAAGATCGACAAATTCCCATAGCGATCTGCCATATCAAAGCTTGATAGGGTGTCTAAATTATTTAGCCTGTAATACGCGACCAGACATAGCACATGCGGTAAGTGTACTTTCACAATTCAATTCGTGCTATGATGAAATACACTTTAAATGTGCGAAACGAGTCTTAAGGTATTTAAAAGGTACGTCTAACTTATGTCTCACTTTTAGGAAGTCGGAAGATTTAGACTTACGAGGCTACGTAGATGCAGATTGGGGAGGGGCACTTGAAAGAAAGTCATTCACTGGATTAATTTTCAAGTTAGGCAAAAATATAGTGTCGTGGGAGAGTAGGAAGCAAGCGACAGTATCCTTGTCCTCCACAGAGGCAGAGTACGTAGGATTGAGTCAGGCTTCGAAGGAAGCTCTTTATTTACGTAGTTTACTGGACAGCTTGACAGCTGTGGATAGTAAAGCGGTAGTAATTTACAATGACAATCAGTCGGCGCATAAAATTGCAGCTAACAAAATGATGCATAATAGGACAAAGCATATCGACATAAAGTATCATTTTATTCGTGAGTGTGTACTGGCAAATAAAGTTGAAATAAGGTACAAGTCAACTGATAAGATGGTAGCAGACATCTTAACTAAAAGTGTTCACAGCCCGAAGATTAGAGAATTTTTAAAGGATTTATCCCTGTCAAATTATTCTATTAAGGGGGCGATGTGTAGTTAAATGTTTTGATGTATTAGGTTTTGTGTAATAGATAATTTTTCTAAATTTAGTTTTGTTATGCATACTTTATTTTGTTAGAGTTCTTCTGTTTTCGTACTATATTTTTGGATACATACGCATGTGTAATAGATTAAGGGGGCGTATTGGAGGTCGCATATTTATGTATGCACTGGCTTGTGAGAATAATCATATTTTACACATGACAGAATTAGCTTAGTTACGGTTGTTTATGTTCTGATACATTGTAGCCTGTGTTTTGTAACGTGCTTGTAAAAATATTGAACCACGTATGAATATATTCTACCATCCCACTGCTGGTCTTATCATTATTCCAATAAAAATGACATGAAAAATTATAAATAGCGAAACGGGAAGGTCTTGCAATCAAAATAAAATATTTTAAATTCAGACTTTCAAGTTGCCACGTAAGTATTGACTACTAAATCACTAAACTCGTTATCGAGCTGCTGCCGCTGCTGCTGCCGAGTCTTTACTAAGGGAAAACGTTTCTGTCTGTGATTCCGAATTTAATTTTCAACATGTCACCTGTAAAGACATAATTAAAACTTTTCACACTTTTCACACGATTTATGGGGTCATTCCATGGACGTTGCTAAGTCCATTATAACCATTGTAGCTCCTTCTCTAGCTGTAATATTTAAATATTGTATTGACCGTGGTGAGTTTCCTGATCTAATGAAAAATAGTAAAATAATACCATTGTTTAAATCGGGTAGTACATCAGACCCCACTAATTATATACCCATTTCATTAATACCCAGCTTTAGTAAAATTAATTTTGAAAAACTAATTTTAGAACACTTGTAAAAGATTTTTCAATAAACTTATAAGTTATGTAAGTTATAGCATAAGAAACAGTTCGGTTTAATAAGGGGTCGTTCAAATACTGATCGCAATCGAAAGCCTTAGTCAAATCGCAAAAAATGCCCAAAGCATTGCATTTATCTTCCCAGGCCCTGCAGTCGGTCGCAAAGCCATAATGATGCGGATTTAAGGTGGACGCGAGCCATCGGGAGGGAGGAAACGCCCGGTCATCGGCGGCGGCGACCTCTCGCGTCCGGCCTTGGTTCAATCCATGGTCCGGAGCGAGACGGAATGGGACGCCGTCACCTCCTTCTGCGAAGCAGTCATGCTTGCGAAGGAGGTGGCAGAAGAGAGGCGGGCGTCGGGGGCCACGTGGTTTGACCCCAGCCACCGTAGGCGCGGGCCTGTTGATGGTGAGCTACGGGCTAGGTCGCCATCCAGGCCGTGTCGACGGCGCGTTCGTCTTCCACGCGCGCCTCAAAGAGATGTCAGCAAAAGGAAGGGATCCGCAAGGGCCGATGCCTGCCGGGCCTGCGGGACTGTTCGAAAGAGATACCGTGGCCCCGGAACACAAAGGGCGATGAAGGAACATGGATGGGTTTTAGTCAGTAAAAGTCTGACACTCCCTCCTGCTCCACCCAGAGCGGGAGGAGTTATTTGATGATTTCCCATCGGAAAAAAAAAACAAAAAAGGTGTCCGCTTCCACCTTAATTCCCCATCGTTATAACTTTGAACCGAATTCGGCTGGTTTGCGATCGCTATCTATGTCGAGACTGCAGGGCCAGGCACTATAAATGTGTCCTAAAAGTTCAACACGTGTTCGTATTTGTCTAAGGCTTTCGATTTCGTTCTTCATGAAACATTAATCAGGAAACTATTACACCACTACAGAATTCGGAACGCCTCACTGGATCTTCTTACTTCATATTTGAGTGATAGGATTCAGAGAGTTGATGTTAACGGGAAAAGATCTCACGGATCCGTAGTAAGAATGGGAGTACCCCAGGGCTCAACTCTTGGCCCATTTTTGTTTCTTATTTATATAAATGACTTTCCTTACCTCATAAAGGATAATCATGACATAGTGTTGTTTGCAGATGATACCTGTCTTTTATTTAAATTCAAACGTCAGCAGCTAGTTACGGACGATTTTAATAGCGCCTTGGTAAAACTCGTAAATTGGTTTAATGTTAATAATCTACTCCTAAATGAGAAAAAAAAAACTAAATGTATTAAGTTTACGATACCAAAACGATAAAAAAACTTAGCTCTCAAGTATCCAGTGGTGAGTCGGTGATTTCCGGATTGCGAGGTTGACCGCTTGATGCCCGTGCGTCACGTAGTGCTGATGTTAGCCTTATGCAGCGGCGTGTAAGTCGCGAATCGGGGTCTAGGTCGTGGGTAGCGCTGTCTTTACAGCTGCGCGTAACACGCTACTGCTGTTCGACAGGGTAAATATTTGTAAACTCTGTCAGAGAGGCGTTTTGAAATAGTCGAGTGCAATTAGACAATAAGGTGGAACGAAGTTTATAGTGCTCGGATTTTCATAGGACTTTTTTTGTTGAGTTCCTAGAGGAGTGGAGAAAAAAGATTCTTTTTTGGATTTTCTTTGGAATATTTTTTTTTCTTTCATGTATAACTTCAAATTCGACGAATTCACACTGTGGCGTAATAGCGTGACCTGCATGCATCCATTAAACGACAATTTGGTCTATTTCTTCGTTCATTGTTTGCGATGTAATGCATATTTCAAGTAATTTTTGAAAATTTCCTATTATTAATGAAGGCAATTTTTCTTCGAAATGTTTCTATGAAACTCAATGTGCAAATCCTCATTTTATGAGCCATCTGATGAGTGGAGTGAATAACTAGAATTACGAGATTTTTTGTAAATTTCTACGATTACTATTTCCGAACGGTTTTTACGATTTCCTGATAATTGTGAATTCATTTTTAGTCACTTCACTCGGTTAAGTGGTTTTCATGAACATTTTTACATCCAGTTATCTGTGAGAAAGCATCAGTTACCAATTTCGAAAGAATCTTAGTCTTAAAACTAGATAATTTAGAAATAATTGAAGAAAATAGGAAATTTTCTATAAAATCTTGAATTATGCATTAAATCGACAACAGTGTACAAAGAAACAGACCAAATTGACGTGTAATGGATGCACGCAGGTCCCACTATTACGCCACAATATGAATTCGTCATATTTGAAGTTATTCATGGAATTTAATAAATAAGTTGCTATCGGCGGTTTTATTTTAACTTTCTTCTCTGCTCCTCTACGAATTCAATAAAAAAAGTCCCAAGAAAATCTGAGCACCATAAACTTCGTTCCACCTTTCGACAATTTTTTGTTTAATTGCACTCGGCTATAAGTTGGGTCGCAGTGAATCTGTTTGTGTTTTCTGAGTACAGCTGCTTAACTGTGAGGACCTTGCATAGTGAATAGCGGTCAGATGTCTGAAAGCGGATTTGTTTCTTTGATAGGACCTGTGGTACGGCCCTCTGCGCCCTTTCCAGATGTATTATGGTCCCACGCGGTCACGCAATACCCAAAGACTGATTGAACGAGAGCAAGGTAGAAAGTTATCAGACGTTTGAAGTCAACATTCCCTCTAAGTTCTTTAAATATATAAATTAATCTTCGCACACGTTTCACTGTAGAGTCGATCAGTTTTTTCCATTTAAAGAGATCGTTGATGATTAATCCAAGATATTAGATTACTGTCTACTTATCCATTGTATTGTAACAACAAAAGAGGTAGCTCAATTTGTATTTCCACTAAGGTGCAACATATAGATATCGAGTATATAAGCTTATTTGCTCTTGTATCTTGCCTCCAATGAGTCATGTCAATAATTCTATTTTATACTTTACAATACCAATAACTTCATAAAAAGTTTATTTTATTACGTTGACAACGTAGTGTAAACTTCAGATACATTTATTTACAATATTCTCCCTAAAATTAGCAAACATGAAACATTTAAAAACCATCAAAATCATACAAATTGAGCTACCTCTTGTAGCTCAATTTGTATTTCCACTAAGGTGTAACATGTAGATATCGAGTCTATAAACTTTGTTTGCACGTGTCACGTGTGTAGGGGTATGTTTTCAGGAAATCAGTGTCTTTTCCAGGCACTAGTTAATAAATAATTATTTTATGTAGGTAGATAAATGAGCGGGCGGGCTCGGAACAAGGAGTATAAGTATTTAGAAGCTACGCAGAACGGTATTGTGGAGTTTCAATGTTTTCACTTTTGAAACATACAAAAATCTTTTCCAAAGTACTATTCTTTCATCATGATACATGATACAGTAACCCTACGGCTTACGAAGCTGTAGGTAAATACCAACTAGGGAATATGATTATAAGTACTTGATTTAAATGGTCATAACACATCGGGGTAATCAATATCCACAGCGCACGACTGCTTAAACGAATAATAAAGTCATTTTTGATTCCTGATGGCACATAAAAAGATAGGAAAATGTTAAAAAATAAAATAAGGACGATAATAATCACACTACCACATAGCTTTCGGACTTTTTTTTACAAACAACGATAAATAGAAATGGATAAATATGTGCGTTTTTGGTATATGTTTCATGCCAACCCGCTAATGGGCCAATTTTTGCCAATGTCCTTTGTCAGTCAGATATTTTTTTGTCATGCTGTGTTTTAAACGGAAGAAGTTATTTTTGAAACTGGCTTCTCAAAAAGCACAGCATATCAAGGATTTCATCTGATAGATGACTCCAGATTTTGCATGCCAAGTACCTGTGCCTGCGGCCGAAAATGCTCGTTCTGCTTTACACTCGTAGGAACCACGGGCGTTAGGCAGTTATGTTCAAACTAAACTGAATCTCGAAATCGATACAGATCTCGTACAAAAATTGTACGAGAACAAGATAACATTCCCTAGTACCAACTGACCCACTGATTGTAAAATAATCTAGTGTTATGTTCATTTCAGTATGAAGCCTGCTGTGGGCGCCCTCTACATTAGGAAATATTTCAATGAGGACTCGAAAGCTAATGCATTGGAAATGGTGAACGATATCAGGTAGAGTGTCAAACTATTTATATTATCATAGATAATCGTTATGAATTCTACTAGGCATTTGAAAAACCTCACCTCAAAATTATTCATGTATTTAATAAAAACAAAAATAGACAGAGCTGAGAAACTTAGTTACCTATATAACCAGCAATTTTTATGCTTTGATAAAGTTAGAATAGCAACAGTTGTTTAAACTCAGAAATTTACCTTTATGTAGGTACCTGCTTAAGTATGCAATAAATGATGCAACTGACATGTAGGTACAGCAATAAACATTTTATAACTAAGTCGTAGGTACATGTTCAGTACCTTACTTAGATCCGTTGACTAATAATAAATAAAAATAAAATAAGTTTATTGGCACAAAAAACCTTTGTATACAATACGAATAAATTCCACATACCTATGCGGAATTTATTCGTATTGTATACAAAGGTTTTTTGACATTGAATTTTAGGAAAAGGCTGTACAAATAATTAAAAACCCTGCCTCCTAAACTAGGGTGACCCTCGTGAACTAGGAGTCAGTGTTCTGCTGTAACTTCGTGTACAAATAAACCTTTATTTGTGTGATAATAAACATATAATAACCTGGTTTAACTATGCTTATGAAATATGTGAGTAAGGAAGTGATGGCTGTGTGAGTGGGATGTGGTGTGTGAAATGTAGTGTGGTGTGGTGTGGTGAGGTGTAGTGTACGGTATATTCGTGTGATGTTGCATATGTTTCTGTATTAGTTTTTTTGGAGTATTATTATAACATGCCTACAGTATTTTAGAAATAAGATCTTCTGTACGGGGATAGTCCTGATTAAACAACCAGTTTTGTAATTTGATTTTCACTTCGCGTTTGTTTAAATTACTTATTTGAATATGCTTGTTGACCCTTCTGTAAATGAGTGTGCTTATTATATAAAGCTGACGGCCAGCGAAAATTGTTTTGTGCGAGACAGATGGACATGCAGATTTGGCTTTGCGAGTGACTGGGTCTAATGGACGAACATGTCCATGCTTCCTGACGGTGGCATTGAGCACAAAGAGCTGCCGCACAGTAAGTACCCTGCATTCCACATACTCCGTTGTAGGAAATCTATACGGCTTGCGGAACATCACCTTGAACAACGCTCTCTGGGCGCGCTCCAACCCAATCAGTTTAGTTTTAGCTGTGCCACCCCAGACCGGAATGCAATAACTGATGACGGATTGGCAAAGTGCAAAATACACCATTTTTAATGTTTTGGAGTTAGCGCATTGCCTTAGAGACTTAAAGATATAAATAAGTTTCCTGACCCTTGAGGTTAGGTTTCAACTTGAGAGTTCCACTTTAGTCCGTCATCAATCACTACACCCAGGTACTTGATTTGATTGACACGAGATAGTGATAGATAGTAGTATGGTAGTGGTAGATAGTGCTGTACATGAATACGATGAGCAGTCCAAGCAGGTATGAGCAAGAACATTTATATCGAATGGGGCTTTGGTCCAGCTGTGGCTAATAGAAAAAGGGATGAAGTTGGTTTTAGCCAAATTAAGTGACAGAAGGTTATTCTGCAGCCACTGCACTCATAACTGCATGTAGCGATTGTTTTGCATGATATTTCACGTCAGTCCATGTATCCCCGTATACTACGATCGCGGTATCGTCAGCATACATGAATATCTCCGTGTTGGGGAGTGCTAGTGTGCAATGGCCATTTATATATACTTATTTGGAATAATGTTGGTCCTATCACACTGCCTTGCGGAACTCCATATGTGATGATTTATTCATCACTAATGTATGATTCGATCTTGACACGGAGTTTTCTGTTTTGGAGGTAGCTCTTGAAAAGCTCATGCGGTGTTCCCCGAATGCCTATAGCTTGCAATTTCGATAGGAGAGTAGGAACAGAGACTGTGTCAAAGGCTTTCTGCAGGTCCAAGAATATTTAAAGGCATTTACGATGATCATCTAAATTCTTAGCAACAGTTTCCGTTGGGTCGGCAATTGCATCTTCTGTAGATACACCTTTTTTAAAGCCATATTGTCTGACTCCCTGTCGTTCAAAGCTTACTTTTTACTCGACTCTTACTTATGTAGTACTTTATGTTATCTCTAAACATATACTAAACCATTTTTTTTTATTTATTATAATATAAAACTTAAATAAAAAACAAAAAATGTTAAAACTAAAATAAAGAATATTTCCTCAGGCAACAGTTCCGCATAACTTTGAACCAAGTGGACTGGATGGACGAGAAGACCCGTCAGGCTGCGCTCGAGAAGGCAGACTCAATGGCCTCGCACATCGCTTACCCCGCCGAGATATTGGACAATGACAAACTTAAAAAGTTCTACGACGGGGTGAGTTTCTTAAAACGGTTTCAATACTCAATACTTTATTGCATTCCATAATGTATACATATAACGGTTGGTATATTAAAACATCGAATCAATTATGGACCCTGTCTTCTTTTTGAAAGAATATACACACAATAGTACATTTTGATACAAGTTGGCAAACTTGGTCATTGCAACCGAGGCGGAATTGGTATGGAGCCGAGAACTGCAGGGACAATTTATGCCCACGTGTATCAAACGAGGCGACGGTTTTCAATACTCTTTGTTAAGATTAAGAAAAACTGACCCCGTACTGACATATTAATATACAACCAACAAAAACACTCGCAGAAATAAATGTAAAAGAAAAACTACGAGTGTGAAATACACTGCATTCAAGTGTATTCTGAACCTAATAGTACCTAGAGTAAATAAAAAACAATAGTTATAGTTTAGTGGTGTGACCGTCGGACTGCCAAGTCTAAAGGTCTCAAGTTCGAATCCAAGGCCATCTCTGAACTTCCGGTTTCATGTGAGTAATGTATAATTATCACTTGCTCCGGTGAGTGGAAAACATTGTGAGGATAAACCAGCATGCCAGAGAGATTTCTGTCGTGGGCATGTAAAGCCAAGACAGAGGCCAATCAAATGGGCGGCCTAAAAACTCTGACACCAGGTTAGGCACTAACCACACGATAAAGAAAGAAAGTAGCTAGAGCAATAAAAGCCAGCTTTGAGGAAGTGAATTGAAAAATAACTAACTAAAGAAAACGCAAGCGTGAACCGCAAAACCGAAGCGGCTGCAGTCGGTTTTGGAACAGCACCTTTATTTGAGCCAGTCTCACCAAGCTCAAGGCAAAGGGTTACGCTCTAGCCTTTCGTTTTTGTTTTCTGTCAACTAATTGTTACAAGTTGAACTACAGACATTAGGCCTATTACGAGTCACCATAATTTCAAGTCAAGTGTGACTGTGTAAGTCGTTTATTTCGGAACATTATACATTGTGTAGAAATTTTGTAAAATCACTACTATATAACAAAGTAGCTTCCCGCTGTTTGTCTGTCCCTATGTATTCTTAGATCTTTAAAACTACGCAACGGATTTTGATGAGGTTTTTTAATAGATAGAGTGATTCAAGAAGAAGGTTTATGTGTGTGATTTACAAACTGACTCTGCATAAAGCCAAGCAGCGTCTTGAGTCATGGTTACTGTCGCTGAACTATGACGAAACAGAGAAAATTATTTTATCCATTTCATAACAGGCTAACGTATAACAGGCTCACAATTTCACACCTGACTCGCGATTACTGAAAACTCTTCCTGGTCATTCAATTCACACTCAGCCACCCCAACACACACACACTCACACGTACACACACGCTCACACACAGACACCGACACAAACACACACGCAAACACTCTCAAACTACAGGCTTCTTTTAAATTCTTTTATTTTATCTTTTATTGTTCTGTTTTATTTATTTTTGTTAATCATATTGCATAAGGTTATGTAATATCTCCTCTTGGGAGAGAGCACCGGCCCCTGTAACACAAGTCTATCACCTAGCACAGGAGTCAGGGACTTCACACAATTTTGTAACCACTTTCTTGTGTAATAAAGATTATTTCCTTTATTCAATTAATTACATATAAATTACATTTTTAAATATTTCTAAACAAATTAATATTAAAAAAACATTTAAAAATATAAAAAATAGTGGTCCGCCGGTATCGGGAGCAGGGTCCAAGCTACCGGTGGTTAGGGCTCCAGAGACAGGAACCTCCTCACAATGCGAGCCCTATCGAGGAGTACTGCCTTTTGAATCAGGCCCTTGATCCAACCGCCTAAGGAGAGCCTCGAGAGATGTTCGTCGAGGCTTTTGGCTATAAGGCCATTGGCCGTCACAACAATCGGCACAATGATAGCCGAGTTCAACAACCTCGTGTGCCAAGTCGAGATATTTCATTTGTTTCTCTTTCTCAGCTTTCACGAGGTTCTCGTCATGTGGGATGGTAACATCGATTATCATTACGCGGCGCGCTGATCGGTCTATCACCACTATGTCAGGCTTATTGGCGACAATAGTCCTGACAGTGATGATAGACCGATCCCAGTACAGCGTGACATGGTCTTTCTCGAGAACTGGGTCGGGCACATACTTGTAGTACGGTACCTCTGATTCCACAAGTTTATATTTCAAGGCAAGTTGCTGGTGAATAATCCTGGCTACTTGGTTGTGCCTGTGCAAGTACTCGCCGTTAGCCAGACGAGAACAACCAGAAATAATATGTCTGATGGACTCACCCGGACGGTGGCATGCCCGACACACGTCAACCGTCCCGTCCTTCATAATATATTTCCGGTAGTTGTTCGTCAACATAACTTCGTCCATAATCGCACAGACAAAACCTTCAGTTTCCCCAAAGAGGTCACCGAAACGTAGCCAGGACACGGATGCTAGAAAATCTACATCGGGCCCATGAAGAGCCCGGTAGAAGCGTCCGTGAAGCTCCTTGCCTTGCCATACTTCCTTGCGGTCATCGGTAGTAAGTACTACAGGTTTGCGCCAGTTCTCTTTAGCCATGGACAGCGGAGTGAGGCCCTTGTCCACTGCGACCACATCTCGGTGCATACCCACCTCGGCTTTTAAAAAATATTCTCTGAGACTGCATACCTCGCGGTTGTGGAGCGTCTTAGCGTTTAAAAAGCCTCGACCCCCGCACTTCCGCGGGATATACAGTCTCATAACCGAAGAACGTGGGTGATGTATTCGATATGCCGTCAGCAATGTACGGACCTTCTTATCCAGGGCATCTAGTTCTGTTTGAGTCCATTTGAGTATGCCGAAAGGGTACATCAAAACCGGCATGACCCAACCGTTGAAGGCACGTACTTTATTTCCTCCTGTTATAAGACTATTAAACACTTTTTTCAGGTGGCCAAAAAAGCGCGGCGCTCCTTCAACGATTGCTTCATGTCGGCAATATTGATGCCCAGCGCTTCCGACATACCCAAATACTTGTAGGTTTCGGTTGCTAAGACGGATCTAAGGTGTATGGAATCCGAGAGCTGCGTTCCCACAGACTCCACAATCTCCCCTCGCTTTACATATATGACCGCACATTTATCCACACCAAATTCCATCCTGATGGCGCTACTGAAAGTTTCAGTTACATTCAGTAGCTCCATCATTTGCAAATCGTTGGGGGCAAAGAGATTCAGATCATCCATGTAAAGGAGGTGAGATAAAACTTGACAACTTCTCCTCAACCTATAGCCTAGGCCTGAATCCTCCAGCGGCGTGCTAAGAGGATTCAGGGCTAAGCAGAACTAAAGTGGACTCAAACTGTTGCCCTGAAATATACCTCTCTCCTTGTCGGCTCGCTATTCCTCTGGATTTGCTGACATCCTGGATAGCCAAGGACTGTCCTCCATTGCCCCACACACGACATCAGAAAGGTGCGTAGAGTTGCATCAACTTTATACAACTCTAACACCCTCATGAGCCATGTATGTGGAACCGAGTCATAGGCCTTCTTATAATCTATCCAACATGTTGACAGATCCCTTCAGAAACGGCGAACCTGATGGCTAATGGTCATGAATGATGAATAAATGATTTAATTATTATTTTAAGATTCCTTAATGCTAGGTACATTGCCCCACAAAACTGCTTACGCAGTTTAACTGTGAGATCGTTGAGTCTCTTACAGTAAACTTAACATTAGGCACATCTATAGCTTATATCTACTTAATAGCTACACTTATATATCTATATAGAATCTAAAAAATATTTTTTAAGTTTATGTGCGAATTTTACTTTATTATCTTCTTGTCTGATGTCAGCAGGCAAAGTGTTCAATAAATAGGGAACGCGTTTTTTTAATGTTCTGTCGCCATAGTAATTAGTAACTCTGGGTACTTCGTATTTACCTGCTGTCATCGACCTGGTATTATACTTGTTAGAGACTAGTGAGTCACTATCCCGACTGCCATGGTTATTAACTAATAATAGGTATTTATGTTTAAGACTAACTGGTAGAATTTTACATATTTTGAATAACCTACTATAGTCTCCTTTACAACTGCTTTTAGTTTTCTTGTTTACTAATAATTTTAAAAATCTAATTTGAATTGATTCTAGTTTCTGTATATTACTTTTAAAAGTCAAACCATAACAATCAAGAGAATAACTCAGTATTGATTCAACTAAGGACATATATAAATATTTTAAGGTGCTGCCGGGGACTTTGAAACTTAAGTGATAGAATTTACTTAGCAGTATTCTAAGCTTACTACAGATGTAATCAATATGTGAAGACCATGAAAAATTTTCATCGACTTTCATTCCAAGATAGGTGACACTATCTACTTGTTCTATTGGTTTACATTTACAGTTTAAATTATTATTATGCATACAATCATAGCTATGGGTAAAAATGGAAGGGCATGTTTTTGTCAGATGTATATAAGGGGAATGTATCAGTAACAGCTTAGTTTTATCAGCATTAAGAACGATACCGTTGTCATGAGACCACTTTACCACTGCATCTACGTCCTGTTGTACTAGTCGACAGGTGTAAGCGAGGTCGGTGCCGGCGCGCAGCGCACACAGGTCGTCCGCGAACATGTGCGCCGAGCAGTGGCGCAGTACACCGCACAAGCTGTTCACGTGCAATAAGTAGCACACAGGCCCGCACCCGGACCCCTGCGGCACCCCGCACCCCACCTTCCTCTCGTCGCTGTACTCATCACCTACCTTTACCCGGTAGGAGCGTGATGTGAGATAGTCGCGGAACCATTTGTTCAACGGCTCTCCCACTCCACACTCCTCCATGGCATTCAATAAGGTCTCAGTTTCAAGGGTATCAAAGGCTTTTTTATAATCGAAGAATACCGCAACTACAAACTTTTTCTCACCTAAATACGTATTAATCTCGTCAGTATATCGTGTAAGAAGAGTATTTGTACTTTTACCTTTCTGGAACCCATGTTGACATTCATTTATTACATTATTTTTCTGCAGATAATTATTCAAACGATTAACGATACATTTCTCAATAATCTTGTCTACACCTGACAAGATTGATATAGGCCTATAATTACTATAATTTTTATGTTCGCCCTTTTTATATATTGGTCGCACTATGGCTTCTTTTAACATACTAGGAAACATACCATTTTGTACACACAAGTTGACTAGGTGAGAGATCACAGGGCTAACTGTATCTACCAACATTTTAAGATCGGACATCCGCACGAGATCGCTGCCCGGTGCCTTATTTTTATCCATTTGAGTTATTATTCGTTTAACATAGTTACTATCTACGGGCTGCCACCTCATACTTCTGTCCGTCTGTCCAACGTAGGTGGTTCTATCTAACAACTTAATACTACAGATATGTTTAATTTTTTCTATTTCTTCGGCAAATGTACTAGCAAAATTATTACATATAATTTTCATGGGTTCATTAACTCCCATATGCTTTATTATTGCATTATCCAAGCATTGTTTTCGATTTCCTAATAAGTAATTTATTCTATCCCATAGTTTTTTAATATTATTATTACAGTCTAATATGCATTGCCTATCGTACTTATTTTTATTTTAAAAAATTAATTTATGACATCTATTCCTGAATTTTGTATAATTTAAACGTTTAACCATATTTTTAGGGTCATTACTCCATATAATAAACAGTCTATCCCTCTCTAAGATCATATTTTTTAATTCCTTAGTTATCCAGGGGGTGTTATCCCTGATTGAGTTAGTTTGACCTTTTAATACATAACAACTATTATAGATCTGTTGAAATATATTTCTAAATGCATCGTACAAAATTATATGCATATCAAAGAGGAGTAGCTCCTTAGTACCACGGGACCCGTTCCTACATCCATTTTGAGAAGCGGACATGATAGAATTGTCATCAATGTGTTTGTTAATTTTAGCTCTCAAAATGGATGTAAGAACTTCATAGACTGTCGGAAGACAGGTAATAATTTCAAGTTTTCGGTCTATAATTTTCGGGCTCCGCAGTACTACCCGATATATGGAGCAGGTGGGTTATGCACCAACAGTATTCTCAGTGTATTCGCAGATCGGTGGGATTCCCCGATGGTGCGGAGGTGGCTGCGGCTCCATGCTGTATTGTGATTGTGTATTTTAATCTGTGTCTGTAACCTACTAACACTAGAACTTAAGTGAAATTGTTACTAACCCTATGGACTCCGGTCTGAAATAAAAACTTTCTATTCTATTCTATTCTATACCAGTTGTCAGAAACTCGGGCAGCGACCCTGACTCTAAGGCTGACTGGAACACGGTTGCCAGGCGAACGTGCGACATTTGAACCATTTAATCCAGAAGTTGTGCAGCCCATCCGGCCCTGGAGATTAATCCAGTTAGGCAACGGACGGACTGCACGAACTATGTCTTGGGGGCTGATAGTGATTGCCCCCATTTCTTGTACTGGATCGCACGCTTGCTCGACCTCCCGAGTCCATTTATCCTCGGTATGGCTAACAGGCACCGACGAGATGCTGCGCCAGAACGAACACATGGCATCATCACCTTGGTCCGGTCGCTTCCAAGCCCTATAAACCCACCTTTCATCTCTTTGGAATGTGCGATTCTGAGTGTATTGGTCCACCCGCCGTTTATACCGCTCTGTGACACGGGACATGTAGTCTCGAGGACTGATATCATCAATAGTAGTATCAATAGTATCACGCCCGCCTCACAAAACGCATCACTCTAGGGCGAGTATTGCCCTCCCTGAAGCAGATCAGTTTGCTGATGAGTGCTCTGGCTCCATCAAAACGTCGTTCAATCCTGTACTGCCATGCTGGTACGGATGGTTTAGGCCGTGTAGCTCTTCATCAGAGAATTTGATGTGAGCTACACTACATGCCGCTACAGCCGCACAATACAGGATTGAACGAGCATCGGTGAGGTCTTCGCAGTTATCAAACAAGTTTGACAACTGCGAATCCAGAACAGCCACCAGCACCCTATTTTTGTTATGCATGGGCAAGCGAGGTATGCGTGGCCTAAGGTCGGCTGGCATGAACCGATATTCTCGAATCGCACCTTCCAAAGCACGCCTCATTTCCTCATTGCACTCAATGGCGTAGCTACCGTAGGGCTAGGCGTGGCAGTGCCCCGGGGCCCCCAAGCTCGAGGGGCCCCTCGGCCTCCATGAACGACGTTGGAAAGGTTATACAATATTATTAATATCAATAAAGAATTTAACCCCCAACCCCAACAAACCTCGACATCTCGAACCGTAATCACAAAAATATCTTCCACTTCCAGAACATAAACATAACAGGGTGTCTTATCTACGAGTATCTTTTGCCTAGCCTTTTCCCAACTCGGCTACTCGGCAACGTCGGCTTTTTTCAATCAAATAAATCATTTATTAACAGATCATAAAATCCAAATTTTTACTAGCTTCTTCGGACTTCGTTCGCCTGGTACGGACCAACATTGAAAATTATCCCACGGGATTCTTTTATAACTTTTCCTGCCTGATGCCGCAGATTTACTAAGTACGTAATAAATTGTAGAATCACTCTCGAACTAAAATATTTTTAAGGCGAAAAATGAGCATCGGAGTACTCGTACTAGCGCTACAAACTTACTCATTTTCTAGCGTAAGGGTAGCCCGCGAAAATCAAATTTTCTTACGTTTTTTTGCAATTTGCAGGTCAGTGTCAGGTTGTACGAGTATGTTGATGAAAAATGAGTCGCGCCAGTAACACGTATGTAGTTACAGAATTATAATAATTTAAATCATCAATACAACCCTCTGTTCATTTAACCCTATTCTGTAACTATTTCATGAAAAAGTCATTCAATGGGGTTAAATGAACTTAGAGGGTTGTACGAGTATAAGTGTTACTGGCGCGACTCATTTATCACACAACATTCAAAATACATTTGAATGTTGTGTGAGTTTGGGATAGCTATATCTATTAGGTAAACTGTTTTATTGGCTTTATCGTGAAGGGTTATATCTGGTCTATTTAAATGTATGGTTTTGTCTGTTATTATAGTCCGATCCCAATAGATTTTCTGATTCCTATTTTCTAGTGTTATTTCGGGTTTATATTTATAGTATGGTTTCATCTCACTTATTAGTTTATATTTGAATGCTAATTATTGGTGTATAATTGCGGGAACTTGGTCATGTCGGTGCTTATAGTTAGTATGTGCAAGTGATTAACAAGCTTCTCAGAGGCAGTATTGCAATGTCTGCATAAGTCAGTCGGCTGATGGGGGGTCTTTAATTATATATTTCCTGTAATTACGAGTAACTATTATTTAGTCTTGTATCGCCAGCATAAATCCTTCCGTCTCGGGAAACAGTTAACCTTGTTTGAGCCATTCGTTCGACTTAGCTTTGTCGACGTGTGGCTGGCTCAAGTAAGCTCGATGTCTTCCGTGGAGGGCTTTGGCAAACCATGCTGTGATTTTTTCTGGTGTGTTTATGAGTTGTTCGTAAGGCTGAGTGTTTTTATTGTGTAGGTTAAGTGGTGTAAGTTTCTTATCGTTTTCCGTTAAATGTTTGTGTAGTGATGAATCTTCCGCATGGGTTATGAAAATATGCTCTGAGTGAATGTATCTGTTTGTTATGCAAATTGTGTATGTCTATTAGACCTCTTCCCCCTTCTTGACGCGGTAGAATAAGTCGTTGAACGCTTGATTTTGGGTGGTGTTTTCTGCGTTTGGTAAGAGATGTGTTAAGAGTGCGTTGTAGTTTTTTGATATCTGTGTTTGACCAGCGTATAATCCCAAAAGAGCATGTGAGGATGGGTATCGCAAATGTGTTAATTGCTTTAATAGTGTTTTTGCAGTTAAGGTTGGTTTTCAAGATAAGGTTTAAGCGGTGCGAGAATTTACTGACCAATTGTTGTTTTGTCATCTTTTGATGTATCTGCCTAGATTGCTTGAAACCAAGATATTTATATGCACTCTGTTCATCCATTGGCTCTATTGATTGACCTGACCCGAGTGTGTAACTATTATTTTGTACTTTTCCTTTCAATACTGATAAAATTTTGCACTTATCAACTCCGAATGACATACAAATATTATCAGAAAATTATTGAGTTGTGTCAGCCTGTACAAAAAGCGTGTTTTTGTCAGCTGCATATAACTTGATATCGTCCATGTACATTAGGTGCGTAAACGTATAGTGTGTGTCAATGTTTGGTAGTGTGTTTTATCTAGAAGGTGTGAGAGTGGGTTGAGTGCCATACAAAACCACAGCGGACTTAGAGCATCTCCTTGTAAAATTCCACGTTTTATGTGGATTTGTTCAGTAGCTACAGTTGAGGAGGAGGAATTAAATTTAAGAACGGTTTGCCAATTCTGCATGGAAGTTTCTAAAAAGTGTTTTAGTGTTAGGTGAATTTTATATAGACTCAAGACGTTAAATATCCAGCTGTGCGGAACTGAGTCGAAAGCCTTTTGGTAATCAATGAACATTGTGTGAATACCTGTCGTGTTTTTAACAACGCTGTTCATAGTAACTGCATCTATAGTTAATTGCTCTTTGCATCCTTGGCATTGCTCTTTGCATCTTACGGCACCCTTTTTGTTGTTCTGATAAAATATTATTGTTGGTTATATGTTAAACAAAACAGGCTGTTAAAATTTTGTAAATAGTTTGCAGACAGGTAATTGGTCGGTATTTCTCTGGGTTTATAGTATAATTAATATCCTTGGGTATCATATAAGTTACCCCGTGTGTAATGTATGATGGGGGTAAATGTGGTGAGTGAATGAATGTGTTTAAATGATTATGTAAGAAAGGATGTATGCTCGAGAATTTCTTATACCAGTAGTTGTGGATATTGTCAGTGCCAGGCGATTTCCAATTGTGTGTGCGTTTCATGACGTCTATAAATGTTCCTATTGGTATGAATTCAATTCTGAATTGATTTCTGGTGTACTTCGTTGATCCAGTCAGCTTGATGATTATGATTTACTGCGTTTTCCCATATGTTAGCCCAAAATTCCCGTAGTATTTCGGATGTAAGTGTCTCTAAGCTTTGGTTAGTGGTGTCTCTATTATTTGTTGCAAGATTCTTATAAAATTTTATTTCATTATTTTTAAATTTTGTGTTTTTGACTTTGCGGTTCATGCATGTTAAACATATTTTGAGTCTACTGGAAGCTGCGTTTAG
Organism: Eugnorisma glareosa; assembly: GCA_947578425.1. Taxonomy (NCBI): domain Eukaryota; kingdom Metazoa; phylum Arthropoda; class Insecta; order Lepidoptera; family Noctuidae; genus Eugnorisma; species Eugnorisma glareosa. The sequence goes on from OX387957.1 coordinate 32,294,865, forward strand.
TTTTTGTTTTAAAGTGTCCAAAAAGTGTCCTAATTGTGTATTTGGGTCTTCGTATTGTGTATGTACCTGATGTTTGTTCTTTATTTCTTCTACTGCTGCTATTAGTTTTGGACTTATTATTATATGTATAGATGACAACATAGTGTAGCCTTCCGATCATTTATTTACAATATTCTCCCTAAAATTGGCAAGCTTGAACATTTAAAAATTATTTTACCTCCTAGTACTAACTAATAAGATCCTAAGTTGCTACTTAAAATCTTCAAGTCATAATTAATCATAAATAGCTCAATCCAGACCACAATTGTGAATAATAGTAAAAATACGAAAAAAAAGCACGCACCGCGTGTACTTTCTATGACATCTAACATTTCGGTGCCCTCGTACTACACTAGCGCCTCTAGCGGTGAATTCACACGCAATAGCCCTCATTAGATGATGACATTGACCCCTCAAACATTAACACGGGGCCCTCTCTTCGAATCGGCTGATTCATTAACTTAAATAAAAACTTCACTTTATAGGGTATACCTAGTTTACCTAGTTTTGTTTTAGTTTGGTGTTTTTTTTAGGGTATACCTAGTTTTAGTTTGTTTTAGTTTAGTTTAGTTTTTGGTTAGTTTAGTTAGTGTTTGTTTAGTTGTTTAGTTTAGTTTAGTGTCGGGGAGCTGTTACGGTTTCCCAATGCGGTGAAAACCCTTAATGATCAATAATAATCGATTTCTATGATTTTCCCTAAATTGTCTTGTCATCATTTTAAAGGCAGCATTGCCTCCCGCGCCCGCGGTGTACCGTCTCATCCCGATCGCCGAACCTCTACCATGTCCGTTATTACCGTTGTGTCTGCCAGTTCCGAATTATTGTTAACCGAAAAGTGTACAAGGTCAAACTCCAAAATATTATTTCCTTCGTGTAAACAAAAGTGTTTTTTTTAAACGTTGTTTTCGGGGTCCCCTATAACAGAACCCTAAAAACATTTTGTTTAAAGATTAATAATATGTTATTTAACTTTCTGTGATTATTTAATAATAAAAAAGATTGTCAAATATTAATTTAAAAAAACAAATAAAAAGTTAAAATTGGGTAAATTGTTTTAAAACAGTACCTACCAAATGTTTTATTTAAATTAGTGCATCTAAGTCTTTATCGATGGCAAAGCAATCTTAACGAATTGTAAACTTTTAGTTGGAAATGTCATCGGAAAAACTGATGGAGTCTGTCATGAACCTGACGCTGTTCCGAACCGAGTACTTGTTCAGCAAACTTCGTGAGCCCGTGAACAAGAACGGCTGGGAAACACACAGCCACGCCGCTATGGTCAACGCCTTATACTCGCTTAATGAAAACAGCATTGGTAAGTTAACTTTTACGACCACACGACATACAGATATCTACTGACGGCTTTGAATGGTAATACGCGGCAGAAATTGTCCATTTGACGCACTTTCAGCGCCACGAATGTTATTATTCATCATATCATCGTACCAAAACGATTCCATGCTCGCATTCGGAACGAGCTGTATGCCTTTGTAATAATACGGGATGTAAGAGGACCCTTAGCGAAGTCGTCAACCAAGCATTATGTCAAACTATGTCTCTTTACGCAAAAATGATTGTTGGGAGACGACTTTTTTTGAGGTGAAAAATTAGGTATGTTTCACGGTAGGATACAATGTAGCGCACTCAAAACATTGTACTTATGGATGGATTAAATAGTACGGGGGTCGTGGAGATGTTCACAGTAAAAATCTTACGTTAAAAAAAAGTTTCATTTTCGGCCATAAGATGTACATTTATCGAAAAAGAGGAAAAAATACAACGAATTTAGGAAAAATATTCTCTCGAGATATTAACCCTGATTTGTTGTGCATGGAAAGTAATAGTTTTTTAATTATTGCCATAATCTATTCAACATGGCGTCTTACTGGTTGCATAGTCTGCTTTCGTTTGGAAATCATGTCACATAAAAACATAATACCACGTCGATGTTATATATGAAAAGTATGTGTTCTTGTAATAAATAATAATTATTATACTCTTGTACATCATTTTCGACAAATTTTAAGCAAGAGTGATGGTTTCATTGTAAAAAAAATATAATAGGTACTACTTTTCTGTAGTGTATTTCTGAACGAAAAATTCAAAATTACATTTTGTTTTGACAAAGCCCATCAGTGTCTGTCAGTCGAGTCTCGTTCGTCTCGACTTGGTTTCGTTTTTCATGGCTTTCAGTGTTATTTTACGTTCTCTCATTTACGACTTTAGCTTTGTACAATTATTATCAAATAACAATTTCTAGATTATGCAAACGTCATCTCTACTAACTGTCGTAACACTCACGACAAACGTCAAACATTTTTAATTTTTATTGCGTGCATAAAAACCATTTAATGTTATGTAAAAAATGTTACTTTATTCTACTCAGAGGTTTGTTTCTCAGCTTTTACAAAATGTACGTATGTTATGGCCGGAGTCCCATACAAATATGAAACATCTCCTTTGACTCCCAATGTTGAATACATAAAAAGTATATGGATTGTCTTTGTTTTTTCTCTTGTCAATTTTCATTTTTTGCTCTCTGTAAAAGTCATGCTAATACACCAGTTTATTTTAAAAGATATTTCTTATTTAATCCTCTAAACCTTAACCAGCATCTCTCAATCAGTAACATTGGTCCTTCGAGCATAAACTGAGGACTAGAGGACTGAGGAATATTTTTATTTTTTCGCAAAATGATAACACGAGCAAAAGCTCACAAAATGTCGTCACCTTCAGGCTCACAAAAGAAAGATCAGCAAAACTTTCCACCGAGCAAGTCTTCGAAAGCGACCAGCTCCAAAATGTCCGTTATCTCAATAGAGGCGCGCAAAAAACAACTCGAATTTGAAGCGGCCGAGGAGAAATCACGATTGCTAACCGCCGCAGAGGAAGCGAAAATGCAAATGCAGGAGGCGAAAATGCAAGCTCAGCTGCAGGAGGTAAAAATGCAAGCCCAAATAGACCTCGTGAATAAAAAACTGAGTGTAAGCCTAGCAGAATTGGAAGAACAACAAGAACGACGTTCCCGAGCGGGTTCCAGTGTTTCATCGGTATCCGCAGCAGTAAGAACGGAAGATTGGGTGGTGCAACAGAATGTAACCCCTCGTCGTACCACCGCGACACAAAATGCGCGCTACTCAGACCCTACTGCACAAGATGAACGCTACTTAACCCCTATCGCAGCACAAGATGACCATTGCCCGGCCCCCGCTGCTCAAAATATGTGTTCTTCAAGCCCTGCCCTACATGACCGACGCTCGTCATCACCAGTTGCTCAAGATAAAGCAATTCTCAAGCTAGCTGACGCGATACACGATCTTGCTCTAGGTTGTACCCATAGCTGTAAGCAGATGACCGCCGCAGACAAACTAATGAGTCGCATTGCGACACCTAAGGAGCTGCCTTTCTTCTAAGGGAGACCCGATGGAGTGGGTTAACTTCAGGAATTCCTATGATGAGTCGACCAAGATTTGCCAATTTTCGAATGCAGAAAACGTTTGTCGCCTACGAAAATGTCTAACAGGCGAAGCTAGAGAATGCGTTTCTGCGCTCCTGATGGGTGATGTGTCGGCTGAAAATATCATGAAAACTTTGGAATTACGATTTGGTCGACCTGAAATTATCATAACAAAAATCGTAAGTCAATTGAAAAAACTTCCGTCACTGTCGCTGTCATATCATAATGACATAGTTTCTTTTTCTATAAAAATTAAAAACTGCGTAGTTGCCACGAAGGCTATAAAACAAGATGATTATCTAAGGAGTCCCGAGCTGACTACTGCCATTTTATCGAAATTACCATGCAGTTTGATTACCCGATGGGCCGACTATGCCCACGAAAATCGAGAAAAAAGTTCAAATATAACTCGACTTGAACAGTTATCGGAATTTTTGGAAGTTGAAGCTCAAAAGATTTCAAATGTCGGCGTGTCGTTACTACAGACGTCTATAAAGAAATTTGATAGTCCTGTTACTCACTCCAACCTTCAGCGGCTTCACGCTGTACAAGCACAGACGAAAGAAGCTTCAAAGTGCCGTTTTTGTCACAGGCGCTCCGATCACATAGTTATTGATTGCCCTAAGTTCAAGCGCGCCCTCCGGAAGGAACGTTGGTCATTTGTGCGCAGCAACCGGCTATGTCCAAAATGTCTTGTTAGCGACCATGACAAGAACACTTGTGAAGCCCCATTATGTAGCATTGATGACTGCGGATTGCCGCACCACCAGATTTTGCATTGGCCAACAGCTAAGGCAATAGAAAAGCCTGTCAACGCTAATATTACTGAAAGTCCTGACGATTGTGTAGCGAACATATCAGCTGTGTCAAACTCTCCTACACCTTCTCACGTGTTACTCAAATATGTTCGCGTCCGGATCCATGGCCCTAATGGTGACGTTGTTACTGATGCTCTTCTCGACGACGGTTCCACCATCACGATGATAGATGAAAAAGTGGCCAGCCAAGTAGGATTAACCGGTCACACTGAAAGCTTACATGTGCGAGGCGCTTGGGACAACAGTGTTTTAATTTGTAAAGCTGAACTACTAGAATTTGAGATATCAAGTGAAAATACTGATCGCTATAGAGTTGTCGCACGCACTGTTAAAGGGATTAATCTTGCGAGTCAATACACAGAACCTGAACGCTATGAGCACCTGTCAGGTATCAAAGAAAATCTGTGTTCTGATTCCAAGAAGCCATCAATGATTATCGGGCAAGATAATTACCATCTCTTAGCCCCATTAGAGATAATTGAGGGTGATCCTAACGCCACTCGAACCGTTCTTGGCTGGTCTGTACACGGCAAAATATTAAACAGACGCCGACCGCATGGACTAACTGATGCTTGTACGCTGTTTTTATCACATCACGACAGCGAAAACGGACGCAGCCTAGATGAGCTCAATGATCTTGTAAGGCGTTCGTATGCTCTCGATGCACTTGGCGTCAGTGTCAAACCACGACAATGTTCAGAGGACGTTAAGGCTTTAGAGATTCTTGACAAGACTTCTAAACAAGTAGGTGACCATTGGGAGGTGGGACTGCCCTGGAAGGATGTGACCGTTAAAATGAAAGACTCATATCCCACAGCGTTTAGTCGTCTTCAAGGCGTAGAGAAAAAGATGCGTATGAACAAAGAATTTCAAGCTAGATACAGAGAGAGGGTACAGCATCTGTTTGAAAATAATTATGCTCACCCCTGTTCAGAACCCGATGTGACATCTGATCGACTTTGGTATTTACCCCATTTTGGAGTTGATAATCCAAACAAGAAGAAATTGCGTCTTGTATTTGACGCCGCTGCAAAATCGCAATGTTATTCTTTGAATGATTACCTACTTCAAGGCCCAGATTTGCTCATATCGCTGTTTGGTGTACTATTAAGATTCAGAGAGCATCAAGTCGCGATCACTGGCGACATCAAAGATATGTTTTTGAGGGTCCAAATTAGAAAAGAGGATCAAGATGCTTTGCGTTTTCTCTGGAAGGACGACATCAATAGTACAAGGCCACCTACGAAGTTCGCTATGAACTCCCTTATCTTTGGCGCATGCTGCTCTCCTTTTGTGGCACAATATGTGAAAAATAAAAACGCCATGCTGTATGAAAAGGAGATGCCCCGTGCTGTCAGAAGCATTGTGAAAAATCATTATGTAGATGATCTAATGGATAGCATTGAGACTGAGAGTGCAGCAGTACAGCTTGTTAATGAAGTCAGGTATATTCACAAAATAGGAGGCTTTGAAATCAGGAACTGGACCAGTAACAGTAAGAAAGTACTCGAAAGCTTACCAGAGAGTGATCTCGGCCCCAGCGCCGTTAAGTTCAATATCGAGGGAACAAGCGAGGGCGAGAGAACGCTAGGATTGTACTGGTTTCCAGTTGACGATGTGCTTAGTTTTGATGTTTCCATGAAGCGCATTAGTGAAGAAATCCTCAAATGTTTACAAAGACCGACTAAACGAGAAATGTTACGAGTAGTCATGTCCGTTTTCGATGTTCAAGGCTTTCTTGCTCCATTAACTATAAAGTCTCGAATACTGTTACAAGATACATGGAGAAGCGGCATTTCATGGGACGAACATGTCAAGGACAAAGAGTTCACAAAGTGGCGCAAATGGCTAGAGTGTTTTGATAAGGTCAAGTCACTACGCATACCGCGATGGTATTTAAATGAAGAGTCATTAGCCACACAAAATGTTATTTTAGCACGTGAGCTGCACATGTTCTGCGATGCTTCACCGCAAGCCTATGCCGCTGTAGCCTACTGGCGTATAGTTCACAAAGAAAGTGCGACTATAGCCCTCATAGCCAGTAAGAGTAGAGTGGCCCCACTAAGACCTGTATCAGTGCCACGCCTAGAGCTTCAAGGAGCAGTATTGGCCTGCAGATTAGCGGCTACTATCGAGCAGGAGCACACAATAAAGCCCGACAAACGCTATTTTTGGACTGATTCGTCTACGGTCCTGCTATGGATCATCAGCGATGCACGAGATTATAAACCTTTCGTCGCTAATCGATTAGGTGAGATAGACGAGCTGACCAAACCTGATGAGTGGAGATATGTTCCGACGTCTGCGAATGTAGCGGACTATGCCACCAAAGAAAATGTAGATGAACTTACCTACGCACATCCATGGTTTCACGGTCCTGAGTTCTTGAGTCTTGAGACAGCTCAATGGCCTGAAAATAAATTCACGAAGGTACACGATGACGATGTTGAACTAAAGAAAGCAACTTTGACCGTCATTACTCCGTTAGAGCATCTTTCCATTCCTGATGCCAAAAGGTTTTCCTCATGGATGCGCTTACTTCGCGCTACAGCCACGTTATTGGCTGCTGTGGAAAAATGGAAAGGGAGAGACGTAACAGTCAACGCTATACAAATGGATAAGGCTGAGATATTGATACTAAGGCAAGCGCAAAAGGAATCATTTCCTGAAGAGCTGAGTTGCTTAAATGATCAAAAACCTTTACCAAAAAGGAGTAAGATTTTGTCACTCACACCTTACATGGACCATGATGGTATTTTACGTGTTCAAGGCCGGATTGACGCTGCAGAAAGTGTTACTTTAGAGTACAAGAGGCCTGCCATACTTGACGGACGCAATTATGTCTCCAAGCTTATAATAATGCACTATCATGTTCGAGCTGCGCATGCTAATAATGAGACAGTTATAAATGAACTAAGACAAAGATTTTGGATCGTTCACCTACGACCTTCAGTGCGAAATGTAGTATCGAAATGCCTTGTCTGTCGTATAAGGAAAGCGACACCTGTAGCACCGAGACAAGGAAACTTACCTGCTGGTAGAGTCGCGCACCACTGCAGACCATTTTCTCATTGCGGTCTTGACCTTTTTGGACCAATGGAAGTTACAGTTGGAAGAAGACGTGAGAAAAGGTACGGCGTAATTTTTACATGCATGACAATAAGGGCCATACATCTAGAAGTTGTGCATTCACTATCCACTGATAGTTTATTAATGGCTCTACGACGAATGGCAGCGCGACGAGGTTGGCCTAGCGACTTATATTCCGATAATGAAACTAATTTACGCGGAGCCGACGCTGAGCTTCAGAAGCTACAGAATGAAGCTGCTAACAAAAGAGTAAGGTGGCATTTTAATCCACCTCTAAGCCCACACATGGGAGGTGCTTGGGAGAGGTTAATACGAAGCGTGAAGTCAACTCTAATAGTCATCCTGAAAGAAAGAGCACCACGAGACGAAACGCTGTTGACATTACTTTGCGAAGTTGAAGCAATAGTTAACAGCCGTCCGCTGACACACGTGTCCGTCAGCTCCTCAGACGATTTAGCCCTGACACCATTCCATTTTTTATTGGGAACTTCATCCAACCTTCCCATTGATGCAACTGAGAACACAGACTTATGTTCACGAAAACAGTGGCGTGTGGCTCAAAGGCTCGCTGACATGTTTTGGTCGAGATGGCTCAAAGAAGTTTTACCGTCTCTACTGCCACGAACCATGAGGTCGACTAGCGACGAAGATCAACTTAAGGTTGGGGATGTGGTCTTAGTGATCGACCCGACTTCTGAGAGGAGCTACTGGCCTCGCGGTGTTATAGAAGCCGTGTACCCTGGCGCCGATGGCCGAGTGCGGGTCGTCGATGTGCGGACCTCGCGCGGCACGCTGCGCCGCCGCTCTGCTCTGCGTCTGGTGCGCCTGCCCTCACACCCGAGGGGGGAAGAGTGTTGAATACATAAAAAGTATATGGATTGTCTTTGTTTTTTCTCTTGTCAATTTTCATTTTTTGCTCTCTGTAAAAGTCATGCTAATACACCAGTTTATTTTAAAAGATATTTCTTATTTAATCCTCTAAACCTTAACCAGCATCTCTCAATCAGTAACACCCAATATCTCCGTAAGAGCAGTGACGAGTCGGGCATAAGCCACTAGAAGGTTCCCAGGTATGGTCTAGAACAAAAAAAATATCGCAATAACGGGGACAACAAGTACCTTTCGGCTTCGTTAAGGGTCTTGTTACACCTTTTATTAGCCATTCACCAAGCTGTTGGCGGAAAACCATAATTATTATCCTACTTCTAAAGCTGTTCCAGTTTTTGTTCAGATTTCCCCGCCGGTATCTTGCAAGGTGCTTTCTTCTCGGCCACGCGTCCCGCCTACATGAACTATGGAGCCATCGGATATGTCATTGGACATGAAATCACCCACGGATTCGATGACCAGGCTAGTATCAACCACTTTTTGGTAAACAATGTAAACCGGAAACGAATAAAAAACGTATCATTTTTGTTATTCCACATAATTTCCATTCATGTTGCCTTTTCCTCGCTTCTTTTCAATGCTAAATTATTGTTTTCAGGGTAGTCAATTCGACAAGAACGGAAACTTAGTGGACTGGTGGCAGGAGATAGCCAAGCAGAAGTACCTAGAGAAAGCCAAATGTATTATTGATCAGTATTCTAACTACACTGTGGATGAAGTTGGACTCAAGGTATCAGAAGTTTACAACTATGAAACACTGCAATAATTAGAGATAGAATTAGTTAGTCAGTCCGAATTTTTTGCGGCACTTATTCCCAACAAAATCACAGGAAGTTATAAAGGGCAGGAGTCTTACGTAGGTAACATTAGTCTTTCAAGAGTGCTGACATAAACTATTTTTTCAAGCTGAACGGAGTAAACACCCTAGGTGAGAACATTGCGGACAATGGCGGCACGAAGGAAGCCTACTACGCGTACCAGGCTTGGAGCGAACGACACGGCGTCGAGGCAAGGCTGCCCGGGCTTGAGAAATACACACCTAAACAGGTACACCATCTTACATCTTACCTCACCTCAACCACCTTGTAACATTAATTTGCCGTAACAGAATCTACTATGATAAAATACTGTGTAAGTAATCAATAGTTCAGTCCACTAGAGATCATAGACGTAACAACAGCAAACTGAAATCAAATGTCAAACAGTTTTTGCTAATTGTTAGTTAACACTAGATTACCAGCCAAGAATATCGCATCGCAACAGTAGATAGATAAGTGCACCTGTGGTTGTTCGCAGCTGTTCTGGCTGAGCACCGCCAACATCTGGTGCGCCGTGGACCGGAACGAGATCATGAAGGTGCACATCACCACGGAAGTCCACTCGCCCTGCCGGTTTCGTGTCATCGGCCCCATGTCCAACATGAAAGAGTTCGCTGACGACTTCAAGTGCCCCGCCGGCTCGCCCATGAACCCGCTCAAAAAGTGCAAAGTGTGGTAGTCCCACCATACCGCCTACAGCCGCTCGCGTCTCTCTAGATCGCCATGCACCACATGGAAGACACGCTACGCCTACCTGACGAGCAACCTGAAACCACTCACATACGATACAATGAAAATTCGATCGGAAAATTTGATCAATTTCTGTACTTAAGCCTAGAAATTATATTTAACATGCGAATTATTAGGCGTATTTTTCGGTCTCTATTTATCTAAATAATTTAAGTCTATAGTACTTACGTATCTGTAGGTCGGCAGTGCTAGGTCGCTGTATGGTCTACACCGACCCCACGATTAGTGACAGCTGTAGGGTGAACAGATGTTTAGGTCACCTGATAAGACATGACAAAATAGATTCAATTTACTAGTTATTCAAAGACTATTTAATTAACAAACTTAATAATTATTTTTTAAATATTGCCTGTAAGACAGGAGCCACAGTTGGTCAGCCTCATCATTCACTATCACACAGTCGCGTACTTCACTTGTATGTATAACTTTAACAGCACCCACAGCTAATATGTTCTCTCACTGCCTTACTCTGCTGTGGATGCATCCTTACAAGACAAACTACACTTAATAAATAGTTCAAGCTCACATGCCTTCCACATCAATCATTTCTGATGTGGAATCGTATTAAAATAGTGATCACCCGAAATACCTCGGTATAACTTAAGACCTGGCACTTACCTATAAAAATAATTGCCAGACTATAAAAATGAATGTGTATGCCAGAAATAATTTGCTGCGCTGCCTCACATCTACCGGGCGTCTCCTCAAGTTTTGCGAACAACTGGAATGGCGCACGGTGGAATGAAAATCGGCTTTCATAGACTCACCCGTATTCCAGAAATTTGCAAGTGCCTGATTTTTTGCCGGATATCGCTTCTATTAGTTATTACTATATGCAGAAATGACACTCGAGTTAATTCTGCTCAAAAACGAAGGAAATATATTTTTTTTACGAAAAAATTGTATGAAGCTGATATGAAAAATCAAATTATCTCTTAAACGGAAAGGAAAACCGTAATATCCTTACAGGTGGTTATAGGACTAATTATTTATGATTTTTTTGTCGCCCATTCGCCGAAAAATATTATGCCGATTTTTTTTTTAAACCATCTATGTAGTTTTATTTATTTTTACATAAGAAACGGTTCCTTTTAGTATCTACATTCATACATTATTGACCCAAATATTAAGAATATATTAAAAAAGAAGTTGTAAATGTTTAATCTTTTTCATTGATTTATTTAACCAGAGGTTAAGAAAATATTATTTAAGTACACTTTAAACAAATAAACAAATTATCTTAAAAACTATTTTTTGGAAAAAAAAGAACAAACGCTGGCTTTTGTGCACTTAGTAAGGATCCGAAGAAACCACAAGCATATTTAGGATATCTCGAATAGAATCCTGCCTGCTTCTTTTCCGCGAATGATGTTCCCGGAACCTCCTAAAATCTTTGTTCCGAGACTCTGAGGCTTCTTCTGAGAGAGTCCCAATCGGCACAATATCATTTTTCTCAATTATGTCAGCCCCGTGTATTAATCATTTATGTACGGTCGACGACATGTAGTACCAGTCGTATAATTCTATGTACTTTTCTGCTGTTTTGCGAGCAGTCTTTAAATTGGATTACGTCGATCTTCTCGGCAGACGTTATTGCTTGCAAAATCACAGCAAATCTTTTAATTATCTCTTCATCCAACCCGGTTACAGCTGCAAACTTTCTTGCGGTATTCACGTCATTGGTAGTTCCCGAGCCTTGTTATTTTGAATACTTTTTTCTCTTGTCTGCAACATTTCTTTGTGTTCATTACTTCTCGCTGCCCACTGTTTGAAGTCGAGCCTGTACGCAACGTGTAATTGCATTCCATGCAATTTATACGGGCGTATAGGGATGACAAGCCAAATTCGTACATGTCGTCAGAACACACATGTTACAGCATCTAAGCGGTTCATTTCTGTAGGTTTTGTTATGCACAAGTAGTACGATGCATTTGATCTGGCTTCAGAAAGGTAAGTGCAGACTTTAACGTCGATCATTGTCATCATTAGTTTATGAATCACCCTGTTACTATTACTGCACTCTGTGGGGATAAGGGCCTTAATTTCATCATCCATTTGTCTTTTGAGATCAATGACAACTTCTGCGCTCTTCTTTACAAAAGTAAACTGAACTGGATGACAATACAAAGCTGAGCATTGTTTTGGGTTCGTCCATAAAGTATTATCTCCATCTGTCAGTTTTAGTGGCGCCGAAGGGCCCCCATCCCACCCATCCAACCTCCATTTTTTGCTTGTATCGACTTTGGTTGGAAGCACCATCAAATCCTCACTTGAATATCAGCTTTAGCTGCTTATTTTGCACATCGTCAGAAAGACTTTGAAGGATCCTCGTCACCGGGATGTCAAGTAAAGCTTGAAGTGTAATCCTAGCCGATGAATCCGTAGCTGACACTGATTGCTTCGGGGGGTAGCAATCAAGCATAGTTTGTTGCACTTTATAGTAGGATGGATAAATATCCTTAGCACATCCCCGAATAGCAGCATCTCGCAACGTAATATATTGCCACTTTAACAGTTTTAGTGAAAGAAGCACTCCAAGCGCTTTCTCTGGTGTAAATATGACTGTTTGCACTGGTTTCTTAAGTGTTTCATTAATTTTAACGGCTGCTTCAGGATTCTTTATCATATATTCGATCACAGATGCGATATCCTCATGCCCTTCTTCTTTTAAACGTGCTGCAGCTGCATATGCCAATTTACTAGAATCTTCGCCTGTATGATCATCAGATCTTCTTTTTTTCTGTTTGCTTCCCAGATCTTCGAATGGTTTTCGGGACGTTTTTGTCATTGTTCCAATGGACGATGATGTTGACGGTTCTTGAGAGGCTGACTGTGCTCTAGTATCTCATCCACAGTTTGTTCTTAATTAACTAAAGTTTGCACATAACTTGGCCAATCAATATTTGCTTGCAGCCAATTTCCGTACAATCTTCTGAAATTATCAAGGAATCGGTTGGATTTCAGCCACCTCTTTAAAGCAGCTCGCGTGAATCTCCGACAAAATCCTTTGAGAGTTACTCGTTCTTCGGAAGAAAGGCAATCGCCTATGCGGGATAGAACTGCACTAAACAATACTTCATGATTAAATGAAGTACCAGAAGCCGACTCAAGCCCATTTTTGAACCTAAGTCGAAATTTGTTGTCATGGCAACATGTAAATAACGCCCACCAAATTGGGATCTGGGATATATGCACCGAAAGACAATGCGCAAATGACTTTAGCGAAAGTGTCCTGATACCACCACATTGTATTCCTAGAATTTCTTGACATGATGATTTCTTTTCTTGGCTGCAATTGGCGGCTCTTGGAATAAGGTACCTCTTCGGTATATATACGTTGCCTCCTACACCAGGCATCCTTGTCAAACCTATAGTTGCATTCTGCTTAAATCAATGCTAAAGATGCAATGTAACTGTACATATTTATTTATTTTTTCAGATTCGACAAAAATATTTACGACGGATCAAAGTACTACGCCGCCGACCAGTTTAAAGCACAGGCCACACCGCCAGCCAGGGTTGCGGGACTGTTCGAAAGAGATACCGCGGCCCTGGAACACAAAGGGCAAAGGAAGGAACACGGATGGGTTTTAGTCAGTAAAAGTCTTACACTCCCTCCTGCTCAGCCCAGAGCGGGAGGGGTTATTTGATGATTTCCCAAACGAAAAAAAAAAAAAAAGTTTACACCGCCAGCTGGCGGGCGGGCGAACGGACTGTATAACGTGACGTCGACAAACGGAAGCGGACCCAAACGACGCCCTTTTCATATTTTGTTCTGCTCTTTCGATAGATCGCGGTGTGAACCAAAGTATGAATAGAGGTGAAACGATGCGTCGTTCGACGCTCGCCCGCCCGCCTGCTGGCGGTGTGGCCTGTGTTTAATGGTTCACGTTTTGTTTCAACCACGCTCTGTTACCATGTTGATATTTGTGTTATAGAATAATAAATGTATTGGATCAAAACGTTCCCCTGTTTAACTGTGCTACTTGTGTGCTACAGTCACCACACTTGCGTTGAAACCGAGTGAATATAATATTAAATCGGAATTACGCAAAACTGACTTAAGAGCGGCCAACCCGTCATACTTTTCATACAAACGCTCGTACGTGATTATGCAATTGTTATACATCTATCTTTGATTTTTTTGAACTAATAGGTATTTTGTGCACTATATCTAGGTTTCTATGGGAACAAAAAATAAAAAATTGTAGAAACAAATTCAGTATAAGCCTCCAAAAATGGCTGTTTTGCACAAATTTTACTTGAACTTTGGCCGTTCATAATGTACTCATAAACTCTAAAAGTAAAGAAATCACCACGATAGAAACCTTGCACATGTAATGGAGATTCTTAATGACAAATTTTTATTTCACACACTTGTAAGACTTATTTAAAAACACGTATTTCCTGGAACAAGTTTAAGAAATTTTCGAACACTATTTTTCGTTCAATGTCATCGCATTAAGCGGTATGAGGTGCGCGGGATACGAATTGTGCGGGGTCGAGGCGGGGTAAGACAGGGGAGTTGAAAGAAAATCGCCGCTGTGGCTCTGGATGAAACAACAAGCTTTTCGACCATGCTCGCATTGACGATAGACGCACCGGGAAGGGCCCTCTTAATGATGTTTTTTACAATTCCCATCAAGAAAAATTATTTATAATCAACGATATAACCAAAAAAACCTTTTCATTTTAAATGACTGAAGGAAAATATTGTTATATTAATGTCAGATGTTGAAATTTGAAAAGTGGGCGTTTATGTCTAAACAAACTGTATATAGCTGTCAATATGTCTAATGGGGCGGAATGTAGGCGTATCAAGTCCGACTTAAGTTCAATCCACGACTAAAAATACCGGCCTCACTTTTTAGAAGAACAAACAAGTCTAAATTTGTGATTAAACTTTCCATACTAAGATTTTATGGTCGCAGAGCAAAGATTTAGTGCTAACAGTTGTGAACAAGCTAAATTTTTCACAACTGTTAGCACTAAATCTTTTATTGCAAAACGTCGATAATTTGTTAACTTATTAGACTAACTTATTAGACTTTTACGAGATGTGCTAATGAAAATTTATAATTGTCAAAAACATTTCATAGAACTGAGCACCACATCAACAAATTAGCTTACTTAACAGAAAAAGGTGAACGTAGACCATGTCCATAGATGGCATTGTTGCGCGATATTGCAAATCATTTAATCACCAATTCAGGCTTATTAGAAGACTAAATCATTGGAATTACTTTCACTTGTTTTCAGACTCATTAGAAGACTAAACAATTTGTTATTTGGTTGTATGCAAAGTTTTAAAACTATATACAGCGTGACATTTTAATGGTTGTTTTCCCGCAGCGAAATGGTTTTGCCTTTGTAATACAATCGTTTAATAAACAATTAAAATATTAGAACAAAAAATGGCAGATTGTGAAAAACAAAACTCGAAACCGACCACGAACCAATAGTTATACCTCCTGATTGCGCTGAGCGCCGCCGCCGACCGGCCGCGCGGCCGTTGACCCACGTGCTTTTCAATCAGCTGATAAGTTGATAACTTATTCTTAATAACAATAAGCTTTACCCAACAAGTTATTCAAATTTTCCCTTTATACTTTTACGGGCTTAGGACCGTCATAAATACCTACGTTTTTAGCTGCAATTTACTGAACACGAAATTAAATAAAAACAAGTTTATCGTTTAAGAAAAATAATTTTCTGAATTAGATACCTAAAAAAGTATTTGTGGCGTATTTCAAAAATTTGATTCAACTTATTTACAATAATTTTAATTAACTAAACTACTTTTAAATGTTCACTATTTACAAAAGTGCATAGGTACTCTTCCCGGTAACGGAGTAACTGTTCGAAGTGCAAGCCACTGCGTTGTATAACAATCGAGCACGTTTTAATTGGTTGTCTTTCAATTTTAGTAAGGTGTCTCTGTCACTTCTTACGATATTAAAAGCGTCCACTATCGCAGTTATCAACGCGTCGCGAGTTTCGTGTTCCTCACGATACACTAGGCGCTTGACCAGCGACCACAAATAAAAGTCCAAAAAGTCCGTAATAATGATTTGTAACATTTCAGGTAGGTTCCACTTGTCCTGTCACGAAATGCGGCCCAATGAGGTGGCCAATAATTACCGGGCCCACACATTAACACATAAAACGCACTTGATGCGCACACTCGCGAATAACATGTGGGTTATTCAAAGCCCAAAAATGTTCGTTACGCTGGTTGAGTCCAACTCGCGTAAAAGTTGCTTCATTCGTCCACAAAATGTTCGTATTTTGATTGTCCATCAACCAACCATCAAGGTTCATAACCCCACGAAGACGGAGCGACTCCAAGTGTTGCGGCTCCGCGTAAAGTCGCCGGGCCAGTTGCACCATAGCGACGTTCTCCAAATTGCAATAACTGTAATGGCGATCCATTGCACGATAAGATAACACGTGCTGCGCGTACGACAATCGCGGAAAAACTAAGTAATAAGTATTGTAACGGGTATTGTGTGAGGAGATAACTTAAACTCACAATACATGTAACAAATATAATTTTATTTAACTTTCTGTGGCAGAATTACAATAACAGGTTGAACTTTAAATAAATAGCCTAACCTAAATAACAAAAAATAGGAACTGACGGTACGTTATTAACAAGGATGTGATCTAATCTAGCTAACAAGTGAAACTATCAAATAGCATAAGGAACTAACTAACATAAATAACTAACGAATCCCTACACGCGTTGTATATCCTCTGAGTGGTGTGCGGCTCGCTAACGACGCCAACACAGCCAAACATACAATATACGCCGCTAGCTCAAGTTCAACAAGGAGCGAGGTAATCGCGACCGACCTAAGTCGATACGGAGAGTACACTCGGAGCGTGCCGAACGCGAACTGCCGCTGCAGGCTTTGCGAGGTCCTTTATAGGCGGTGAGGATCGCGCCGGGGCCGTGTCGCGGGGCGAGGAGGCGGTGGCTCGGCGCGTCGGGCGGACTGCGCTGGAGTAGCGGCGACGCGTCGATATGTTTGACGCGTTACAGTCTCCCCCTCTGGTCCCGAAGTCGACCCGACGAGGAGACCAGTTGATGCTTCCGGTGCTGTCTGCTGCTTCCTTGGCCTGCCGCGTCTACGCAAAGGTCTTTCTGGGTTAGGTAATTTTAAGGCTGAGCCTTGGTATGGGCTCAGCGCGGAAGAATGGTAAATACCCAGAGGGATTTTAGGGTCCGCCGGGTTTGCCACTTCGTAAGAGCAGGGCCCGTGCCGTCGTAAGATGATGTAGGGCCCGTCACGACGTGGAGCCAGCTTCGCCGTGTGGTAGCGGGCTGCGTTGCTCAGGACATTGGCCGCAACCAGGACGAGGTCGCCGGGTTGGTAGACGGGTGCAGGTCGTCGACGGTCATCCATCCACTTCTTTCTTGTTTCTTCTTTGTTCTCTTGCACTTCTCTCGCTCTCTTCAGTGTATCTGCTAATAGAATGAGTTTAGGAGTTATTTCGGGTATAAAATTTTCTGATAAAACTGTCTGACGGAGATCGTGTTTAACGTCATCATATGTCCTTAATTCTCGGCCAAAGGTAAGATATGCTGGTGTATGCCCTGTACTAAGACAGTTTGATGTGTTCATGGCATATCTGATGCTTGCCAGTTTTTCTGCCCAAGTGCGGTGATCGCCTTCCACCAAAATGGCAAGTTGAGTTTTTAGGTCTCGGTTCTTTCTCTCGACCGGGTTTGCTTCTGGATGGTAGACCGGGGTGAACGCATGTTGTATGTTTAGGCAGTAGGCAAGTTTTTGCATTACCGAACTAACAAATTGCGTTCCGTTGTCGCTTATCAGTCGTCGAGGGACTCCATAACGCAGGAAGACTTCATTGAGTAATACAGTTGCACAAGCCTCAGCGGTAGCTTGTTCTAAGGCAAATAATTCAACCCATCGAGTGGCGACATCTTCGACGATAAATATCCAGGTTTTATTATCCGAGGTTGGTGGTAGAGGTCCGAATAGGTCAAAAGATAATGTTTCCCATCTCTGATTTAGTGCAGTAGTCTGTAATAACCCTGCTGGTTTTAAGTTACTAGGTTTATATCTTTGACATTTGATACAGTCTTGGACGTAGCGTTCAATTTCCTTGCGCATTCCTTTCCAATAATATCTAGCGGCTATCCGGCGAAAAGTTTTGTCAGCACCATAATGGCCAGCGGTAGGTTCATCGTGATACTGCGACAGTATGGTCGATCTTTCATGTTGAGGGATGACCAATTGCGCGCTATCGTTGTCACTGTCTTGTATATAGCGGTGTAGTAGCCCATTATTCATGATGTAACCTTTATTTGCCCAATAAATAGCGTCTTCATCTTGCACTGGCTTCTCCAGTGCATCCACGACGGTCTTCACATAGCTATCTTTCAGTTGTTCTTGTCGTATTTCGGCTGCAGAGCGGCGAGGCATATCTACGGATACTATGCATACTCCACAATTCCCTTGCAGTTCAGAGCACGAGGGTCTTGAGAGGTTATCAGCAACCACGTTGGTTTTTCCTGGTATATATTCCACTGATAAATTATACGGTTGAAGCTGTAATGCCCATCTAGCAAGTCGCCCTGTGGGAGATTTAATGGACATCAGCCATTTCAGTGCTTGATGATCGGTGGCAATTACTACCGAAGAACCTTCTATGTAGCCTCTGAACTTTGATACAGCCCATACGACTGCCAATGCTTCCCGCTCTGTAGTGGAATAATTCCTTTCTGCCGTAGTCAACAAACGACTTGCATATTCCACGGGGTGCTCAGTTGTGCCCTCCCCCTGCACCAGAACAGCTCCAATGGCGTAATCACTAGCGTCTGTTTTAATTACGTATGGTTTGCTTAGATCCGCTTGACATAAGATTGGTGCACTAGTTAGGCATCGTTTAAGCTCACTGAAAGCGTCCCTTTGGCTAGTTCCCCACTCCCATGATGCGTCCTTTTTCGTCAAACGGGTAAGTGGTTGAGTAATTTTCGCAAAGTGCGGTACGAAACGGCGATACCAGGAACAAGTCTGCAGGAAAGATTGTATTTGCCGAACATTTTTCGGCGCTGGCATATCAAGTATAGCTGATATTTTTGCAGGATCTGTGCACAAGCCTGTTTTGGTTATGATGTGTCCTAAGTACCCCGATCTGGTCTTGACAAAATCGGCACTTTTGTCGGTTGATAACGACATTATTTTCTCGCAGAAGTTGAAAAAGTCTATCCAGGTCTTGCAGATGCTGTTGAAATGTTGGGGAGAGCAGGATCAGGTCATCCAAATAAGCCAGTAACTTCACTTCGTCTAGTTGCAGCCTCAATCGATCGATAAACCGCTGGAAAGTAGCTGGAGCGTTGCGCAATCCAAATGGCATTCGTTTGAATTGATAAAGTCCGAACGGTGTGACGAAAGCTGTCTTTTCTTGATCTTCGTTACGTACTTTAATTTGCCAGTACCCTGCTCTAAGGTCTAAAGAGGACATGTAAGGTGTCGGTTTGGCTTCATGTAGTAAGTCATCTATTCTAGGTAAGGGATACGCATCAGCCACGGTTATACTATTTAGCTGGCGGTAATCTATGCAAACCCTTATATCACCGTTCTTCTTGGGGACCATTACAACAGGTGCTGCCCATGGAGATTTCGATGGCGTGATAATACCCTCTTCTAGCATCTGATTAACCTCCTTACGTAGAATTTCTTTACGCTGTGGAGATAGTCGGTATGGCGGCACAGCAATTGGTTTGTGGTTCCCGGTTTCTATACTATGCTCCACGAGGTTTGCGGGTTCTCCGTTACCAATGAAGACTACAGAGTGACGTTCCAATACAGTTTTCAGCTGGCTACTCGCTTCCGAGGTTGTGTCTTCTAAATCAGATACTGTGACCATAGCAATATCGATGTTAGGACCAAACAGCTGCTGACTGTGTGGGGAGAGTGTTACTTCAGTACCATTAATATTTGATTGTGCATCCCGAAACAGTGCCCCGACAAATCTCGGCGAGTAGCCAGACAGTGCGGGTTCTGGTCGCGAGGGCGACTGCGGCGGCGTATTGAACTCAATTAAGCGAGGTGCTTCCTCAGTAACGTATACAGTTGGAGACGGTGTTGCAGGCAACGGGCTAACCATCGGCTCCAGAGAAGTGATTTTGGCTAACCTGGAAATTACTGACTCGGTTTCCTCCGGTTCCGTCTGCACCATGAACACGTTTGCATCAACTTCTTCCTCGTTGTAGAGATCGTGCTTCTTGCCAGGCTCATCCATGAAATGGAATATTAACTGCGGTAAGTTGAGCACGATGCCTGCATCTTGAATAAAATCTACTCCTAGGAGCGTTCTGTTATCATGCGTTTCAGGCAACACAATAAAATTTGTGGGGATCATCCGACCACATAATGTGATTGTAACCGCTGCGGTCTTGACAGGCTGTTTCCGCCGTAAGCCATCAGCAAGGGTAATTGTCGCTTTTTCAGTTTTGAAGTCTACTCCCTTTCGCTTTAGCATACGATACAATGACGTAGATGCAACACTCAACCTGGCCCCGGAATCGATGTGAGCTTGTCCGTTGATGCCAGCGATGCAAATCTTGACAGTTGGCCTAAGTCGTGCTGTAGATACCAGGTGGGAGCTGAGGGAACAAAACTCGGCGTTCACTGCGTCAGCTTGTTTTCCGTTGCACTTAGGGCATTTGCTCCGGACTACGCCGGGCTCACCGCAACCGTAACAAGTGATTTTATTGCCTGGCACAGATCTGGTGTTAGGCCTGGAAGGTTCGTCTGTCGCCTTTGGCTCACTTTTGACCACTTTCTTCCGGCATTCCTTCTCACTGTGGCCAAATGCGCGGCAATGCGTGCACCTTTGCCTTTTCGCCATTGGAGTAGTGTTGCTATTACTTGCTGCTCGTTCATTAACAACCTCTTCAAGCTGTCGAGCCTTCACCAGAAAATCGTCAAACGTTTCGATGGAATCCCTTGGTATCCTATCTCGTACGTTGATATGCAGGGAAGTATATAGCAGATCCAAGCTTTGAGGTTGTAATAGTGCCGGTTCAGGTAATTCTGCCATTAATGCTCGCTTCTTCGCGACGAACAACTCTGTGCCTGACGGAGTCTTCTGCTTGTCCATGACAATGTCATCGTATACCCTGTAGGCTGGCCTCTTCGGCGCAAATGTGGATCTCAACAATGCTGTTGCCTCATGCCAAGCAGTCACGGTGCCCTTGACTCCAAGCCACCAGATCGATGCATCTCCAACCAACAGCAGTGTAAGACCTTCAATGGCATTCTCGTCGGTAATTGACTCGATCTTCTTGAAGGTGCATACCGTCGATAGGAATGCCTCGACTACTGCTATGTCACGAGAACCATCGTAACGGGCAGTACAAGCAGCAAAACTACCTGTCTTCCTAGCTACGGATCTATCCCTATTAGCCAGGACTCCTAACAGATCACGGAACTGATCATCAGTGAAGCTGACGTTCGCCATGTTTTGTTTATTTCTTCGGCTACGTCTAGGTAAAATATGATACAAATCAATTTTGATTATAAACTATGAATATCAAAGCAATGAATGACCTAGCTCCTAAACTACAACTACAACCTAACTCCTGGACTATGATAAAATACTAACTAGCTATAATAACCTATAATAAACATCTAACTCCTGGACTATTTGAAAAAACTCAATAACAAACCTAATAAACATCTGGGATAGTATTGATCGAAGAAACGAAATAGTAAGTAAAATAAAAAACGAGGGTGGAAGAAAAAACTTTACGTAAATCAGATAATCTAACAAAGAAAGTAAACAAACTAATTTAATGCCTAATGTGGGAACCGGCCCCACGTTGGGCGCCAACTGTAACGGGTATTGTGTGAGGAGATAACTTAAACTCACAATACATGTAACAAATATAATTTTATTTAACTTTCTGTGGCAGAATTACAATAACAGGTTGAACTTTAAATAAATAGCCTAACCTAAATAACAAAAAATAGGAACTGACGGTACGTTATTAACAAGGATGTGATCTAATCTAGCTAACAAGTGAAACTATCAAATAGCATAAGGAACTAACTAACATAAATAACTAACGAATCCCTACACGCGTTGTATATCCTCTGAGTGGTGTGCGGCTCGCTAACGACGCCAACACAGCCAAACATACAATATACGCCGCTAGCTCAAGTTCAGCAAGGAGCGAGGTAATCGCGACCGACCTAAGTCGATACGGAGAGTACACTCGGAGCGTGCCGAACGCGAACTGCCGCTGCAGGCTTTGCGAGGTCCTTTATAGGCGGTGAGGATCGCGCCGGGGCCGTGTCGCGGGGCGAGGAGGCGGTGGCTCGGCGCGTCGGGCGGACTGCGCTGGAGTAGCGGCGACGCGTCGATATGTTTGACGCGTTACAGTATTACATAATACAATAATAATACAATAGGTAGCCAACGCGCGGCGTCGTCGTTTGTAATTGATGCGCGCAGGCTAGTTTATGTCGTATCGCTACACGCGAGAGCTTATTTTGCTTTGAACGTTTATAAATCGGTCTTTCCTATGTCGGCTTCGCGGCTGTGTTTTGTATTGTTGCGTGAAAACTAGTTTATGCCGTATCACCACGAACGAGAGCTTATTTTACTTTGAACATTTATGCATCGTGTCTTTCGGCGGCGGGCGGCGCGTGCGATTCGAATAGTACCTACAAGGTACGTCTAGTGTTACTATTGATTCTCATGTTTTCGAGTTGATGAATATTTTTTAAATTATTTTAAAACAAAAACATATTTATTTTTTTACTTTTACTCTATGCTTCGAAAGTACTCCTTATGGCAAGTTGTTCTGCCGCGGGAAAACAACCATTAAAATTTCAGGCTGTATACGTCGATAAATATCTAACTCAAACATAGTTGTCTAAGTGTGGGTGTACCTACTATAAACCTCTGCCTACTCCTTTGGGGATTATAGGGCTGGTACTATTTTACGTGTTGTTAAAAGTCTGTGTTCCTCAACTTAAACACTATAAGGAAACATTTCCTATGTAAAAATAAATAAAAATATTGTGATGATTTAAAAAAAAAAACGGCATAATATTTTTCGGCGAATCGGAAATAAAAAAATCATAAATAATTAGTACTTTAGCCACCTGTAAGGATATTACGGTTTTTCTTTCCGTTTAAAAGAGAATTAGATTCTTCATACAATTTTTTCTTTAAAAAAATATAATTCCTTCGTTTTTGAGCAGAATTAACCCGGGTGTCATTTTTGTATAAAGTAAATAACTAATAGAAGCGATATCCGGCAAAAAATCGGGCACTTGCAAATTAAAGTCTCTAAGTCTATGAAAGCCGATTTTCAGCCCACCGTGTGGCGCTCTGCTTCTCCGCTGGTGATTATGCTTGCCCAGTATGGGACCGTTGTGCCCACACCAAACTAGTGGATACAGCTCTAAATGAGACGTGCCGGATTATTAGTGGTTGCTTTAAACTGACCCCGGTACGAATGCTGTATCCATTAACTGGGATTGCGCCTTCAAAAATTCGTAGGACCATAGCCAGCCGCACCGAGAGAACGAAGCTACAAGCTGACTCACGCCACCCAATGCACAATTACGGCTCAGCCCCCCAGAGGCTGAAAAGTCGTAAAAGCTGTTTTGGGTGCGTTGGCACGGCTAGTCCAGCTAATAGCAATGCCTCCACAGCAAGATGTGATCTCTGACGGGAGCTGCATAAGAGGGCCCTTCCCGGCACGTTGCTCGTCAACGCGAGCATGGTAAAAAAGCTTGTTGTTTCATCCAGAGCCACAGCGGCGATTTTCTTTCAACTCCCCCTTGTCTTACCCCGCCCGACCGCGCACAACTCGTCTCCCACGCACCTCACACCGCCTAACGCGATGACATTGAACGAAAAATAGTGTTCTAAAATTTCTTAAACTTGTTCCAGGAGATACGTGTTCTTGAATAAGTGTTACAAATGTGTGAAATAAATATTTGCCATTAAGAATCTCCATTACGTGTGCCAGGTTTCTATTGAGATGTTTTCTTTATTTTTGCAGTTTATGAGTACATTATGAACGGCCAAAGTTCAGGTAAAATTTGTGCAAAACATCAATTTTTGGTGGCTTATACTGAATTTGTTTCTTTTTTATTTTTTGCATCCATAGAAACCTAGATATAGTGCATAAAATACCTATTAGTTCAAAAAATTGAAAAATAGATGTGGAACAACGGCATAATCACGTACGAGCGTTTGTATGAAAATTATGACGGGACCGCTGTAAAGCACCCTGACGGTCATCGAACCATCTGAACTTTTATTATCCTAATTGCCCTTTTAGTACCAATACAAAACGGTAGCGGTTAACAAGAAAAACAAAACTTGATAAGAAAGACGTTTTTTCTTCTAAAAATGTATAAGCGTCTTTGCGGCCAAGACATTTAAAAGAGGTTTAAATCGCCATAAGATCACAAGAAAGTGAGATCCCCAGCGACTTCTTCTCGTTTAGCACTAAGGAAAATTAAGGTTACACGAAAATTGGTTTACCAAAACAAATTGAATTGGAGACAATTTTCTCCCTCAAAGAACAACCATTCTCGCTTTTTTTTGTTTCCATTTTTTGAATGAATGATAGAATTTATTTCATTTCGGACACAAAAAGATCCATAGAGTGTTAGTAACCTAATATTAAATAACTTATTATCTAGTGTTAGTACCAATTACTTTCTGCACAAGAAAAATTACAATTGGAGAGCAGTTCTCAGGATGCTGTTGCGACTGTCTCTCACTCTCTTGAGTAGCGCGGCACTCTTTTTACGAATAATCGCGTGAAACCCGTTGGTGCGAGCTTGCGCAAATATCCCCGACGCACTGCAGTAGCGGGTACAGACTCTGGCAGTAGGCCTTGAAAAGAGTGATTTTAACTACGTCTGTACACCGAGCAAATCTACGGACCAACATGTTGCACCGGACGGCTAGTGCCCTGCGCTCCCTTTCAATATCTACATCGTCTTTAAGGTTGTCGGACAGAAAATGACCCAAGTATTTAAAAGTAGATACTTTTCGGCTCAGCCCGGGTCCCTGTTCTCGGCATTTGCCGCCGAGCTTAAAGACCATTTACTGACACTTTTTAACATTATAAGTCAAACCATGTGCGGCAGCGTAGGCTTCACAAGTCCCAAGCAGTTTCCCTACTGCCCCCCAGACGGACCCAGCAGCACCATATCGTCCGCATAGCTGATGCTGTTAATGCTAACACCACCTACACTGCATCCGACACGCATGCTGCTGAGTCCCTCTATGAGGTCATTCACATAGAGGTTGAAGAGCCTGGGAGACTTCAGACCTCCTGGTCTCACCCCACACTCCAACCTATACGGCTCAGAGAGCGATACCATCCCATTTCACATGATTGGTCTGATTGCCATACCAATACTGGAACAGCCCACATATTTCCGACGGTATACCCCTGCTTGCCATTTTTTCCCAGAGCACATCATACGAGACAAGATCGAAGGCTCGGCAGAGATCAAGGAAGCTGGCGTATATCGGCGTCCCGCGATCTACATAGTATTGAACTGTATGCTTGAGACTTAAAATAGCGCTTTCAGTTGAAAGTCCGGTACGAAACCCGAACTGCGCATCATGAAGATGTATATATTCATTAAGGCAAGAATCAAGCACACCGTCCAACACCTTTGCTATTATAGTCGCAAGAGAAATGGGACGATAGTTATCCTTATCTGAAATGTCCCCAGTCCTGTTCTTCACAATTGGAGTTACGATGGTCTACATTAGATCAGCAGGGAAGTACGCGTGACTAATACACATTGTGAAAAACAGACAGGACTCGCGACAGTGCAAGTGCTCAATACTGAGCCCATCATGTCCTGGAGATTTGCCTCTGCTCATACCGTTTATGATTGCACTTACTTGTGTAGTTGAGAATCGTATTAGAGGTTTAACTCCACGACCGCTGGGCTCAGTATCTACCTTCACGATTGAGGGACCGAGAGGGGACTGAACCCGAAAGTGCTCTTTGAACATATTCGAGATTCCACTGGGTTCACTAATACCTCCCACACTCTTAGGGACTTACCAGTGGATTTTCAGAAATCACCAAATTTTTTATTAGCGCGTTGTTCGGCCAATCTATTCATAATAATCTGCTCAGCATGGTTTTGACAGTACTTCAGCCGGCTTTTAAAACATTTTCGCTTCTCATGCATATTGTCATAGATAGGTCCAGAAGAGGGGCGTTTGTTTTCTATCCTGAAAACTATTCCTGGCCTCGCGATGAGCGTCCCTTACCTGCTCATTCCATCCACACACACGTTTGCCCCGTCTCGGTCCCCCGTCGTGTGTTACTTTAGACTCCCTAGCCGCCACACAAAGTATTTCTACAATCTGCCTATACAAATTGTCGAGAACAAATTTATGTGCAGCCAAATTACACGGTCCATTACCGCAACTCTGAAAATCCTGGGGGAAATCAACTTCTCGCAACTTACTACTTACTTACTTACTTTATAAAATTTCAGAAAAAAATAATTATGTTTACCCTGTATACACTTAGAAGAAATTTAATAACAAAATTTATCAAATTCAACCACGTCGAACATAAGAAATTAAAAGTACATATGTGTATCAAAGTTAAAATGAGTTCTCTTTAATCTTTAAAAAAACAATATTAAAGAACACCTTAAACTGTCTATACACCCAAGTTACACCCGCTTACGGTAAATATCAACCACAGAAAAAACAGCCCTGCGTTTCCTAGATATTACGCAACACAACAACCCAGGTATACGTAAAAACTCACAAATCAGTACCACAATTTCGAAGACTATAGATAAGACAAACCAGTAATAGAACCGATTTCCCCCCGAAGGGAAGAAACTGAAAACTTTGCGCGTTTGCAGTGTGTAACTACCCTCTATTTCTCTCTCATTTACGGGATGGCGGATGCCGAGGTGTCATCGCCGGTTAGCTTGGCATATCAGTACTCTCAAAAGCCGGCAAGAATGGCAAATATTGGGTCGAGCTACGGCTGAAACCTAAATATTCGTTTTCTTCCCTTCGGGGGGAAAATGGTTCTATTTAGGTGCTCGAGCCTACGCTCGACCCACTGTGAGATGTGTTTATAATGTAATAAAGTAACTGAAGTGTAAAGTGAGTGTTGTGTGGGAATTTATGTGTGCACCACGAGTTAACATTTTTAATAAGTACTTCTTGTTTAGTTTTTAAACGAATATAGGTAATTAGGTACCCGTAATTTTCTGCTCAAGAAATTAGTGTTACGGACAGTACAATGGGACTGTTTTTCACTAATATGGGCCAGACTTATTAAGATTTAATTATTCTTTAGTTAGGGAATAATAGTTTGCGGCCAGTACTTGCTTGCATTGTTTCTTACTGTTAATTTCCTACTAACAATTTAGTTCAGTCTTTTAGACTAACATTGTGTAACTCACAAGTGAGTAAAGCATTTAACACATTGAATAACTTATTCTAAACATTTTATTGTTACGATGATAATCTAATGCAGTCACTTCCCAGCCCACCGAACAGTACATCGGGACTGTTTCATGTTTGTGGACAGTACGTATTATCATAACTTGGGACTGTCACTTACAATATAATATTGACTCGCATTGCCAGGCTACATGGGACTTTACGTCTCCTTTTCAGACGGAGAATATATATAGAGTTTTTAAACAATGAAGCGGTCATGTCAGACCTATATCAGTCGTCTCCTGAGCTACAAACAAATGTAGACCTAACGCAGCCCGAGGTGGAGCCGGAACCAAATCCAATCCCCAGCACGTCACGCGATGGAAACTGTGTCCAGGTTCGGTCTGTCGTGATAGTTTCCCCGGATCCTAGGGACCCTTCACCACTCGTTGCCCCAGAGCCTGTTCCAGTTGCAGACCCGATAATACCTGCAACAGAAGACTCGGGACTTGATAATGAGCCGTTGGATATATTGGGCACAGATCCAACAACAGAGAAAAAATGCGGAAAAGATATACAAAAAGATTTGTCGATAAGATTTCAACATTGGACTACGATGGGGATAACGAAAGAGCTGCGTAGGGAACTTAAAGAAGATTATTCAACTCCTGAAAACGCCAAGTTGATTGATTCTCCTGAATTGAATGCAGAAATAAAAGTAGCTGTCTCAGATATTATTGCTAAACGCGATAACGCTATTGAAAGTAAACAAAAACAACTTACGTTAGCCATTACTTCCCTATGGGAAGCAATCACGCTTATAATTATTATCTGCGAAGGAGAAAAATACAGCCTTACTCAAACTTCTGATGGATTCTACGCGTATCATCTGCGACTGTCAACATGCTGACTCTGTGACACGGAGAAACTTCCTATTGAATGCTGTAAAGAAAGAAGTTAAAGAGCAGCTACAAAATACAAAGATTGATAAGCTTCTTTTCGGCGAGAACTTAGCCGAAACCATTAAAACTGCGAAAGCCATCACTAAATCTGCTACAGAGCTTAAACCTCCGGCACCTAAACCTCCAAATAAGAAGTTTCCGCAGAGCACAGTTAATCCTTCAAGGAATTTAAACTGGAGGAATCCGGGTCCGACGCGCAGGCCGAAAGGTCCACCAAGGATGAACGAGTCTGCGACGACATCAACTGCCAATCAGCCAGCCAGCTTGTCAAAGCATTCTCAGCATCAGCAGCAGCGACAGAACTACAGACGTCGCTAAACAAGGTAAAACCTGCTGGTCGATTGTCCTTATTTTTTAAAGAATGGTCAATGATCACTCATGATCCAATGATCCTTTCTTATATAAAGGGTTATAAAATTCCCTTTCCTCGGTCACCAATTCATGCAGTACCTCCTAGTATTCGGACATATTCCGAGTCAAAAAGAGCACATTTCGTTGAAGCCAACAAAAATGTATTATCGTTAGGAGCTATTTGAGAATGTGAAGCTGAGTCCGAACAATATTTGTCAAACATCTTTTTAATACCCAAGTCCAATGGAAAGATGAGTTTTACCTTAAATTTAAAATCTTTGAATAAATTTATTGATACTAATCACTTTAAACTGGAAGACTTGAGAACAGTACTAAAACTGTTATCAAGATATTGTGACTTATGCACTATCGACTTAAAGGACGCATATTATTTCATTTAGATTGTTAAAGATGATCGAAAATATCTCCGGTTCTAGTTTGAGAACTCTATTTACTCTTATTTTTCATTTAGATATTAATTTACCACAGAGATTTACTGTCTCCCGTTAAGTTAATTAAAAAATGTATGCATTTGATCAAAAAGATACTGGCTGAAAATAAAAATTGCCTGAATAAAATCGACTTGGTGAAAAAAAAAATACAAATAGCGCGCGTTTTGTACCATAAATTGTAATACTTTGATACGAGAAAGTTTCAGGTCACATTACCAAAAGATAAAATAAATAGAATTAAATTTGAAATCACAAAAATCAAAAACAATGCAAAATCAGAGCCTTTGCAAGTTTTGTTGGTGTCTTGGTGTCTGCCTGCCCAGCTGTGGAGTATGGCTGGCTGTATACAAAACTACCTATATATATATTCTCGGATGCCTCAACAACGGGGTGGGGAATTGCGTGTGGTAATCAGAGAGCTATATAGTGGCCTGTGGGGAGATGATGAACTCAGCCAACATATCAATTACATCCGTCTATTACGCCCGCTATACAATACAATACAATACATCCGTCTGGTCGGAGCATCCTCCCTTTTTTATGTGGGATTAAGATCTTATAACCCTGTACTCCATACCACCAAAATTATAACCTGGGGAAAGACAAGGCTATCTTTTTTGTCTCACAGCCACATCAGAATATCCACGCGAACGAAGTTTTTTTTTTTTTTTTTAGGAAATGGCTACTCGCAGTTCAGCCTCTGAGGCTGGCTACTGCTTAACCGGTCTATCCCTGTGGATGCCTAGAATTTAAGGCCTCCAGCCAGGGGCGAACGAAGTCGCGGGCAACAGCCAGTTATCGATATCCTCACTTTCCTCCTTCCACATTTCGAACCATTTTCGCTGGCAATTGATTTGGCGGTTTTTGGCGAATCTGTGCTTATTTTTATACTTGATATAATACGAAATCATCCTTGCGCCAACTTCCTGACCGCTTATTAATAACTAGCTGTACCCGAGCGGTTTCACTCGCGTGTTTCATACGTTGGTGTTTATGACATTTAGTGTGAAAGTTAATGTTCCAAGAAAACAGAACACTTCAAATGCAGATTTTTCCTTTACCGGCCTTACAATAACCGATTCATGTTGGGTTGGCGACCTTAAATCAGCCAAATTAGGGTCATTATTCTCTGGCTCAGTAAAGGTTGCCGATTGTTCGGAACTAAAAGAAGGGATCTGGTAATGAGACACGTCAGAAAATGGTGCACACTGAGTGTAAGTCAGTGATTCCTCAACAAAGACTTTTGGTGCTGGCGTTGTATGGCAGAAAAAAATGACTCGCATTCCATTTCTTCACTATAGGCAAGCGATTTCTCGACAAAATCAATAGCAGTAAATTGGGACTGGGATTGTGAATCAACTTCACCTTTACCGCTGAGTTGGTGAAAGTTGGTGATTCTTCAATACAGCATGTTTCTGATGTTATCTAAGATTGTCTTATACTGCACGACGATTTACCTATATTGCACAATTTCCTGATTGATGATTCTTTTACTAAAGGGCTTGGAAGATTTTTGTATGAAGCCTGGCAAGCCTAACCTCTGCCATTATTTTTTTCAAAGTAGCGGCACCTATATTAATCGATAGCTGGTACTACCTATGCGTGGCCGTTAATTTGAAAAAAAAAAATGGCGAAGTTAGGCCAGCCAGTAATGTGCGGCCAATGTATGTTGTCGATTGCCCGTCGAAATCTACCTACACTACTTTTATCTTCAGATTGCAATAACTACCGACAGAATTTCTACGATAAATCCGAGATTTTCTGAGAAGCGTCTCTAGCTGGATTAAAAATAAACACACGAGTACACCAGCAGAGCAGTTCAAACAGGAACACTGATAGATCTAGGATCTGTGCAAACTAAGCAAGCAGATATATTTGCACAAGAACCAAGAACCCTAGAACCAAGTCATGTTTATTTTTATATCTGCAGGAAATATGTAAGAAGTGGCTGGACCTGGAGTAGTGTAGGCCGTTGTTTATTTTTTACGAAGGAAGTAACTGCCGTTGCCAGAGTAATGGGAGTTGAGTTAAGTTCGTTTTGTACGATTTGGCTTGGGAGTACAGTCACCAGCGCATCAAGTTACTGCAAACTGTCAAATCTCATTCGATTTTGAACTTAACCGTCAACAATTTAGGGGTTAAAATCATTTGGAGAAATCCGACAGTTTGTAAACTTGATGTGCTAGCGACTGTCCTTTGGACGTAATGATTTATGAAGAGAGAAGAACGTCTGAGTTAGATCATGTAACAGCGAGCTCCTAAGTAATAATCGTAAGAACTTATTTTTCACCTGTGACAAACAATAAATTAATTTGAATTTGAGATTTAAAACGTGATGACCTTAAAGCCAGACCACCAACAGCTCTACAATGTCATCAATGGTATTCTGACATATCCGTTTTGTGCTCGGCGTTTTTGGTCAAAGTTGGATATGCTAGCCACTTGAGAGCAAAATGAAAGAGCAACACACGAATACTCTCGACAACCTCTCTAGAAATGCATTGCATGCAGACGCTGTGGCTGAAATCATCTAGATGTCATCATCATCACATTTCTTTGACACTTTTTCTTATTCAACGTGCCACCGAGAAGTACGGAAGACGACATGCTGCGCCGACCCCAAATTAATGAGGGCTATCGTTTTTGAGCTCACCAGATGGCGCTACTGTCGATTAAGGTCCTGTCAATAATTTTATTTTATACTTTATAGTCCCAATAACTTCATAAAAGTTTATTTTATTACGTATAACAACAACTTATTGTAAACTTCAGGTTCATATATTTACAATATTCTCCCAAAAATTAAGCAAGCATGAAACATTAAATAATCATTTTACCTCCAAGTACTGAAAATTAAGATTCAAGTTGCTACTTAAAATCTTCAAGTCTTATTTAATCAGGAATGGCCCAATCTAGACCACAATCGTGAATGTTTGTAAAAATACGTGTTAAAACAGCACGCAACGCGCGAACAATCTATGACTTCTGACATTTCGGTGCCCCCGCGCTACACTAGCGCCTCTAGCGGCGAATACATACGCGATAGCCTCCATTGGGTTAACGGCAGGAGGAGGCTGATATCACCTACTCAACCCCTAATATCCCTAACATCCTTCCTTGTACAACCACGTACGCATATCCATCACCTCGTTTCAAATTAAACCTCTTAAAGACCTCTTACTTATGAACAAGCGTTATGACACGGTTTTTTAATGAAAAAGGTCTGTAATGAGCCGTCCTTTGCAGTGGGGTTTATTCTGAGGCTGATGTATTACGGCTCTGCTCTGCGACGAGGGTGGTAAAGCTTACGGGATCTCCGGGGATTAAATAATTGGATGTTATTTTGTATGTAACATAACATAATATTACGCATGTAATCCCTGAAGGGTTTGGCAGAGGTGTATCTAATAGTACACCCACGTTTCGCCAGTTATGTTTAAGTCCCATGTAATAGGGGGCGACCCTATTGCCATCAATCGGGCATAAATCTAGATTCCATGGCTGCTACTGAGAAATTCCTGATTGGAAATCCGATATCACTTTGCCCGACCTGGGAATCGAACCCAGGAGCTCATGCTCAGAAGTCGCGCCTGCTACCTCTAGACCAACGAGGCAGTATCACTATCACTACATAGTATAAAACAAAGTCAGTTCCCGCTGTCTGTCCCTATGTATGCTTAGATCTTTAATCTTTTCTTTAAAACGGGTTTTGATGCGGTTTTTTTAAATAGATAGAGTGATTCAAGAGGAAGGTTTAAATGTATAACATTGCACCCGTGCGAAGACGGGGCGGGTCGCTAGTATTATATAATTGAGGATTATCAAGTTCAGTTTGGAGCAAAAATACTGTTGTTTTTTTTTGGGTCTTTCAATAAAAATGATGAGGGGTCAAAAGATCTTTTTTATTATTTAAATTAACCAACGGAATTAAAACATAAACTGCCCTTTATTAAAGTTTCCTGAGAATCGGATTATTTGGACTCCCTACTACACTACTTTTGACACACTACGAAAACCAGCAATAAAAGTACCATCTTGAAACACCTGGAACTCAAATGAGAATAATTCTTCCGCTGCCATGAGTTCACAGGTGGTTCCGTGGGTGCCATTACAAGACAGACATTTCAGCGACGTATTTACGCTTTGGACTATAAACAGCTCCTGACCGATCCTGAGTGAAAGGTTAAAACCACGTTACCGTCACCAAATAGGATAGAGATTAAAATAAGCATGCGCCATCGTTTGGTATTATATTTGGCAAAGAATTTGCACTCCATTAGAAGTGATAATAATTTGATTATCCATTTCAATTAAACAATGCTCACGACCAGTAAGTAACGTAAAAATTATTACTTAGAACGTAATTTTCTTTATAGCTACTCTTTTACAACAGCAGCCTAAATCAAAGATACTAAACACTAAAATTAAAATACTAACGTAGGTATTCATGGACACTTTTTCTAGTAAGGACGACTAATCCTAAAAAACTATTATAGCAATACCACAGTGTGAAATACACAATATGTAATTCGCGAAGAAATAGATATCACAAAATTCCAACCAGGCAATAGATAAGAACACAATTATTATCCCCCAATTTAAAATTAGGAAATGAAACAAACCAAAATGAAGACAAACCAAACAACGATGATGACAAATATTTCAAAGCAAATTAGTAGTAGTAGCAAAATATCGCAGAACAGAAATGAGCTTGAACGCACTATTCTATAATAATCTGTGATTGATTCATCAATGCGTTTTTTGAAACGTTCTTTTCTTACCTTTCAACAGACGCCTGCATTCTGAAAAATACTGGCCACCTAGAAATTGGCATACAAACTTTAGAACGTTATAGAAACTCATTTCATTACCTTTCAGCAGACGCCTGCATATTACTGAAACATACTGGCCACCTAGAAATTCGCATAAAAACTGAAGATGTAAATCTCAAGGAACTTCCAAATTTTTATTGCAGTGTAAAATATGCATTATCACGTTGTCGTAAAATTCAATTTGGATCTTTAACGGCTTCCGAATTCTAATTTCAATGTAAAGTATGCAATAAAGCGTTGCCGTAAGATTCAATTTGTATCTTTAAATTTTTTCATACAAACATTAAACACCCTTATTTATATCCTTAAGGGCCGAATTTCGTAAAACCTTTTATTAGTGAGCACCTAGAAGTCGAAAGGAACATTCAGGCCCACATTCATATCTCTAACTTTAAAAACATAGGACTTTCATACAAACTTTGACACCCCTTTCAACCCCTTGGGGTGCGAATTAAAAAAAAATCCTTTCTTAGTGCGCGCCTGCGCAGTGCTTGTGCCAAATTTTAGTCCTCATGGCCCAGTAGTTTCCGAGATTTCGTGATGAGTGGTCAGTGAGTGGACTTCTCTTTTATATATATAGATAATAATTATGACAACAAATGACCCACGGATTAGTTACAAAAAAAAATTAAAAAAAAAAACTATGTTAGTGTATAATGGTATTACGCTCCCAGAAAAATCATACTTAACAACAAAACAAAGACATTACAAAAAAATATTGTAGGAATTGTATTTTAACACTAAAGTGTATTTTCCTTTGTTCAAGTCAAACATGTTGTTTCTATGCCACAAACAATATTTTGTAACATGTAAGACAAAAAGGTTTCGAAATTACTTCAATTTTGCGGGAACAACTTACAACTAAAATGGAAGTTTTTTGTAAATCAGAATCTGATGACGATGCGCTACCTGAAAATGAAGTCGTAGAATCTTGGTTTTTTGTGCGAATGAAGCTTTCCTATCGGGTCATCGATTAACGGTACAGCTAGGTTTTTGCTACTTCCGAGAAACTAGCAAAAAAATAAATTTGTTAACTACTGGATAGTCAACAAAAAGAAAAAATATGTGAGATATTTTCCCAATTGGCTAAAAGTGTAACCTACCTTGGTATTCTGGTTTAGCATAAAATGCTGATACAATAACTGTTACTGCAACCTTGGAACCTTTAATACCTACTATATGACACAACTTAGGTACTTAGCTATAATTATTTAATATAAAAGTTTTTAATCTAGATAATCTACTATTCACTTACGTGCACGCTAACTTTTATTAAGTTTGTAACTAGGTAATACGGAGTTATACAGTCAGTATTACAGTCTTAATTCCAGTATTGTTCAAGTTCGACGGTATCTAAACAAAATTAGTAACACTTCATACCATCTCCAGTGACTGATCAACATTAGATTCGCCATAATTTTGCAATCTTTGGATTCGCCACGCAGGTTGCACTGTGGTACAAACGATGCTTAGGTACGTACGATAATACGATCTATGGCGAACTGACCGTGGCTTCAAGTTAAACAGATACTTCCAGAAAGTACGTCTATAGACAGAAGACCTTCTGGAATAGGTACTAAAAAGCGACTACATCATAGACCGAACACAGTTACTTTTATCTTGCCAAGTATAACTACTAACATTCAATTGTTTTCAGGCCTCGTTTAGGGGTCAGGACAAAGATGGAGAAGCGACTGATACTGGCGGCTAGCGTGACATCAGTTATTGCCATCGCCTTCTTTGCTGCATTCATCGCCACGCATCTCGTCCGACCATCCCCTGACAACAACGGTAAGCATAAGAAGCAGCGTGGAGACAGCAAAACAGCTGACTTAGGGTAGAACGCCTTCAAGGAAGGTGGAGCGACAGTCTTCGCAGGGTGGCTGGTAGCAGCTGGATAAAAGTAGCTGTGGCCTTCGCCAGGGGGCAGGTATACGGTGATGCCGATTTTGAACACCGCATCAGGAAAACCGATCGATGATCGAAATATGATGAGATCTCACCACTCAGTTGGTAAAACGAGATGTTCTTTATGCTGCTATGAGACATAGACCAATTATATATTTTCATGTTATTTTTATTTTATCACGTTCTCGATCTTTATTTTATTTTGCTGCACTATATTAAATTAAATTACTAAATTATATTCGTCATTTACTGAATCATGCTTAAAAGTAGATGCGATTTTCTTTAGATAAGTCGGCAAATACTTGCTACAACGAGAATATCATTGGTAGAAACTTAAATTAAGTAATTACGGAACTAAACGTTGGTATTATATAAAAACTTAAAAATCATACACTATAACTCCTAGGAATTGGTGTATTCTCTCATTGTAATTGTAACATTCCAAGATACGCCATTAGAAGGAAATGTGTTCTTTCAATGAAGACATCACTATGTCAGTAGGCCCCAACAAAACAATTGCATGGATTGTAATTGTTTATTAGTTCGGATGTCGACATGAGTAATTATAGAAAATTATGAGTTCAGTTTTCAGTTCTTTGTTTGTTTTCAAATTTAAACAAGTAGGTATTAGGTGACGAAAGGCCGTTCAAGGAATTAATTCGACTTTATGACAGTAAAGTCGAATTAATTCGTTGAGCGGCCCCAAGGTAAATTTTCAAATAATTACAGAATTTTTGTCGACTTTTCCTGTGGTGATGCACTTTTTATGCGACCTCGTACCATACTCAGACTTCTTAAAATTTATGTGACTTATCTATACCTGCATGATTTTCAGAGATATACAACGTTATTCATTTCCTTTTTAACGTATTTCAATCGTTGATCGCATGTCGTTTTTTATTATATTTATAAAGAATTGCTTCGATCCATAGCGATACAGTTGCTGATCGCAATTCTTTATTTCTCGGTCTTTCAGTCAAATATCCGGTTCCAGATAAAATCGAACCGTCAGGTCACTGCCTTGTTTTTCCTTTAAATCTATAATACTATAGAAATAAGTATTTTAAATTGATCAAAATTATCCGAAGGCAAAGCAAACAAATGTATTTTGTTAAGTGTTATGGAGACAGCGATAAGACTGAAATTAACATCCTTGATTTAAATGTCTGTAACATATAGACTAAAATGAAACAAAACTTTAACTTAATGAAGGAAACTTTATCGAGAATCGAACAGGAAATTCGTTCACTAGTTAAGTTGTAGGTATGGTTAGCAACGAGAGCCGATTAATACTTAATTTAATTTACATAATTTATATATCACCGGTCTGAATTGCTGCAATAACTTTCAGCGTTTCAATGAGACTACATTTTATTTAATTATGTCACTAATTTCCTATAATTTTGCCTTACCACGCCCAGATATCTACATAATTATGTGAACAGCAAGTTTTTGGTTCTTGAATTTGTTATTCTTAAAGAAACTTGTATTTTTAATCTCATTTTCTTGCCTGATATATTTTAATGCAGTGCCTAATATATTTGTTAGTGGAAAATTGGTGTTCCTTTAGGCACATTATTTCCAGCACCATCCTTTGTGCTTCTAATAAGCATGATCAGGGCCATCTTTTCCAATGGGCACTCTAGGCACATGTCCAGGGCGCCACGCTCCAAGGGGCGCCAAGTTCGCAACAGTGTCATAGCTAGTAGTTGTCATAAGCTCGTCCCTCTTGTGTCTTGCCTCCAATTGGTTAAAGATGGCCCTGAGCAAGAATTGTTTTGCACCACACCTAACAAAAAATCCGGCCAAGTGCGAGTCGTACTCACACGCACACAGGGTTCCGTAGCACCATAAAATATAATAAAAATATTTGGAAGGCTCATTCATAATGTTGTATTGTTTTACATTCAACAGCAAAACTAAATTTGTTTTTCATAGTATGTTAATGAAAAACAAAGTTACTGCTGCAGTTTGATGAAAAAGTCCCATATCTCGAAAACAATCATCAAATTTTATTCAAACCAATTTTGATGATGGAACATTAGGAGGTGATGTTGACACCGTTTTGGATGACCTATAACTCCTTAAAAAACAATTTAAATCTATTGATTGATCGAATCTATTGATTTATTATATTGGATCTTAACCCCTCAAAGTGCGAAATTTACCTCTCTGACATTACCGACAGACAATCGATTATAGATAAATTTAATGCAATAGCCCCACAAATCAAAATTTTTGAAAAAAGTTCCCTTCTCCTCCTAGGTTTCCCCATTTTAAAAGAAAGTTTTTCATCTTTCATCGATGACAAAATCAAACATTTTAATGATATTTCCGATAGACTCTCCAAAATAACTTTACATTCGTCATTCACCTTATTAGATATTACTGTTTTGGTCCAAATTGTACGTATTATCTCCGTTGTTCTCCTCTTTGGAAGAAACCACAACTTTTGGACAAAATTGACCAAATTATTCGCAACACTTTAACGTCCATTCTTAATGTGGCCCTGGACGACCGAGCGTGGCTGCAAGCCACCCGGATACTTGTACATATTTTTATTACTATCATAGATTTGTAGTTTGTAAATAATGTAAATATCTTGATTGAAATAAATTAGACAACCAATTTTGGTTGAAAGTTTTTTTTACGTCCTACAATCCTAATATTTTTCAGAATTTTCCTCCTCTTCCTTTATAAATTAGAGGGAGGGGGGACACATTTGACCACTTTGGAAGTGTCTATATTTCAAACGATTGACTTTGACAAAAAATGGTTTTAGAAAACCTCAATGTCATTTTTAAAGACTTATCCATAAAAAACACACCGCACGTATAGGTTTGATATATTTTTTTTTGTTTCAGTTCCATGTATGGGGAGCCCGCTTAGTTTCAGCTGTGAAGTCCTAATAGTTTCTGAATAAAGTGGCTGTGACATACACGGACAGACAGACCGACAGACATGGCGAATCTATAAGGGTTCAGTTTTTTGCTATTCGGCTACGGAACCCTAAAATGAACTATCGCGGTCGCGGGACGCCTGGCTGATCGAAATTATTTTGTGCAGGTAATCAGACCACGTGTTCTGACTGAGTAGCGGTCGGTTTACAGACTTCATAACTACGTAGGTACTCCATCAGATCTAAAATAGTTCAATAACCGCGTTAGTTTTTGCAAATGCGATCATGCACAATCGCAAATGTTCACAATTTCGTATGAACATTTGCGATTGTGCTTCTTATTTATAGCAAGGCAGGGTTCAATTTCCTATGCAAGTATTTTTTCTTCCAACAGGGCTTGGGATAGAAGTAGGAAGTTTAATCGTCTGTAAGTAGGTATTTATTTGTAATCGCGATTGTGGTCCTTATTTATACGAAGTCACGGGTCAATTTCCAATGCAAGTATTTTTTCTTCGACGCATGCCGTGACGAGGCGGCGCTAAGCCAACAGTCGGTCTCACCCGCCGCTATAGATGTTTCACATCAAAATAATCAATTTAATTTCCAATGCAATTCAATGTAACCTGATATTTACCGTTTGTTTATGCTTACATATTAGATCATCGTTTAATTTCTCTATCAGCCGTCCATTTAGCAGGTTTTATTTGCATTTTAGACATACCCAGGACTAGTGAACTGACAATGTCTTCGTCAATCCCGCCGGCCGTGGTCGTGAAGGGAGCTCCAGCAGATGTTGAGTTATGCAACAGCCCCGGATGTATGCACACAGGTACGACTACATCGATTGTAAACTCTACGCTAAGTGCAGTAAGTTGGTTACAGAAAAACTTTGGATTTATAGAGGACACTCGACAATCTCTTCGAAGTGAACCTGACATGCCATATTAATGCCAGCACTGGGCTCATTGTCCCACAAAGGCGACGGGCGTCCTAGCAGTTTGAACATTATATCTCGATTATGCATTGTGTGCTCAAAGGTTACACCACATGCTGCTTAAAATAACCTGGTGACAGGAAGACAGAAATTTTACTATTTATGTCGCGTTTCAGACGCTCAGCGTTTCATGAGAAATCTTTCAGCTACAAAGTTTGTACTTTTCCTGTTATTTTATGCACGTAAGAATCATAAATAAGAAACATTTACCAATATATTTATTAATTGATGAACGTTGTTATTAAAGCAGTGTTTGAGAAATATTATTTCTAAGTAAATATTGTCAGGTACTTTTTCGACTCTGGTGCGATCTCGATTTGCAAGTACGCATCTTTTAAGTCGATTTTCGAAAACTTAACTCCTTTTGCAAGGTTTGACGTTACTGTTCAAATAGCGGAACTGGATGAGCGTGCGTTACCATGGCAGGTTTAATAGTTCTGCGAAAGTCACCGCAAATTCTGATTTGGCCATTTGTTTTGACCACGTTGACTGTGGGTGTTGCCCATTCCAAGGGGTTCATATTTGGATCAACTTTAGTTACTATTCCCTCGTCCACTAAACGCTGAAGTTCACTTTCTATGTTTTTGCACATAGCGAACTTAACGGGTCGGGCATGGACGTGTTTAGGTATGTGCCATGTTTAATATGGATGTTAACGGCGTAATTCTTAACTTTTCCTAGTTTGTTGTCAAAAAGAGGCGAGAAAGTGTCTAATACCTGTTTAAGTCTTCTGGTATGTCGTTGCGTAGGCTTAACCACATACACGGGTTCTGGAAACGTCATGTCGTACATATCGAGCCACTGGAGACCAAAAAGCATGGGTTTAGCGTCTTCCATAACTACAACAGGCAAAATTTTCTGTCTTCCTAGGATTTCAACTGTTACGTCTGTAAGTCCTTTTGGTTGGAGTTTGAGGTTCCCATAGGCACGTAGTTTCGGTGCCTTTGTTAAAGGGGTTACTTCAATACGTTTCCAAAATTCTGTGCTAATGATGGAGTATACTAATCCCGGGTCCCAGTCCAACGTACATCTGACACCCTTAAGTGTGATGTCAATGCGCTTGCTGTCTTTGTTCCTTTTGTGTTCAATCTTGTAGACATCGTCACTATCGTACGACCTTGTAGAAGATTCTGAAAAACACTCGTCGCTGTCAGTGTTGAAATTTTTAATAATTGTGAGTTTGTTACAGTTGT
Organism: Eugnorisma glareosa; assembly: GCA_947578425.1. NCBI lineage: Eukaryota > Metazoa > Arthropoda > Insecta > Lepidoptera > Noctuidae > Eugnorisma > Eugnorisma glareosa. The sequence goes on from OX387957.1 coordinate 32,335,764, forward strand.
TATCGTTGTTTCGCGGAGCTAGTAGACTCCGTACCAGATATTGCTGGTGTAGGGGCCGCCGCTGTCGGTCGCTGTTGTTGTAACACGAGTTGTTGTAAAATGTCTGATATTTGCTGTTGTTGGTCCCTTTGTATTTGTATAAATTCTTTAAATTGTTCCGCGTTCATTTTGACTACTTAATCCTCGTCGCCAATGTAATAAATTAATATCATCATAGAATAATGTATTTAATGACGTAGTAACTAAGAAACAACATGACAAAGTTATAACCATATACAGGGTGTAACAAGAACCTTCACGAAGCCGCCAACCAAGCATTCTGAACATCAAACTAAATAAATTTACGCAAAAATTATTGCTGGGGGTCCTTTCCCAGTTTTCTTTTTTTTTGGGTTCAAAAATCACTTTTTACGGTAGGAGATGATTAAACTAAAAATTATACATTAAACACATGTGTTTAAAAAAACTTGTGATAAAGTTGGAACTTTGACCCCCAACATCTCCGTAACTAGAAGGTTCCCAGGTATGGTCCAGAACAAAAAAATGATAGCAATGACGATGAGAACAAGTACTTTTCGGCTTCGTTAAGGGTATTGTTACACCCTTTATAACAAGAAGATACGAAATACTCATTCTTAAAGATATGATAAAGAGTACGCGAAACCTCCCGAATAAAAAAACACGCGAAATTCTTATGGGAAAAACAATTTCAAAAAAAAAAATGCCTACCTTTATGCTACTACGGGCACATCCTCCGACGACCAGAGCCTCACTTACTACACGCAGCCATTAGATATAAGGCGAAACGGCTTAAAGAAGGAAGACCAATATATCGGGTGACTGGTAATTAGTGACCGATACTTAAACACGTGATTGTACTCATGATAACAAACAACTTTTCTGAAGAAACATTTTTTTTTTGCTAACAGCTGATGGGTGGCAGTGGCGCGTGCGCGAATTTCATACGGCTTTTGTGTTATTGGGATAAAAGTTAGCGAGTACTGATACTGTTAACCAGCGCCATCCCACTGCTGGGCAAAGGCCTCTCTTCCCATGATTTACAGTTGTTTCGATCCAGGGCTAATGTCGTTGGTTTGCTGGACAAAATCAAAAGTGAACGAGTATAAAAAAAAGTTTGTTTGGGAAAGTTGTTTGTTATCATGAGTACAATCACGTGTTTAAGTATCGGTCACTAATTACCAGTCACCCTATATACATGGAACGAGTCACTCCATCAAGACATGGAATGACGTGTCAAAAACGAATGGAATCGCAACCACCAGAAACGAACAAGATTCTCCAATGATACAAGAGACCAATCAAACGAAGGTCAAAACACTAATACTCATTCCTATGGATTGTACCTGTTTTTACCAATATCCCTATATTGGCTCTAGGCTGCATAGTCGGCTTGTTGTGCCCGACTGGCTGTGGTTCGTCCTCTTCCAACCCAGAGCATGTTTTTCCTTACAAAATCGGGCTCCCTGGTGTATCCGGCTTGTCCGGGTCAGGCTTGCTCCTGGCTGGGTGTGGTGCTCAATCATCATCATCATCATCATGTTCTACATCTTCATGTTTTCTTTATTATTTTGTTGTAGCATCCAAACTCCTGTTGAATATGGATGAAAAGGTGGATCCTTGCGACGATTTCTACGACTTCGCTTGCAGGTCCTTCGTGAAAAGCACCCGAATACCCGACGACAAAACATCGGTGAACACCTTCTCCATAGTCACGGACCAGCTGCATGCACAGCTCCGAACCTTATTGGAAGAGCCAATCATTGAGAACGAGCCTAGGCCGTTTGTCCTTGCCAAGACCCTGTACCAGGCTTGCATGAACCAAAGTAAGTGTTACTTTATATACATTCTGGTTTTAGGCATTCTTGGTCATGTCGATGGACTGGCGATACCACTGTATACAGGGTGTAACAAGACCCTTCACGAAGCCGCCAACCAAGCATTCTGTACATCAAACTAAGTAACTTTACTCAAAAATTGTTGCTGGGAAACGACTTTTTTTTTGGGTTGAATAATCACCACGCACACGGTTTATAGCATGTTTATAGCACGTGGTTACGTTTTGAACTTGACATATAACAAAGAGATTCTTTAAATACATCACTACATAGTATAAAACAAAATCGCTTCCCGTTGTATGTCCCTATGTAGATCTTCAAAACTACGCAACGGATTTTGATGCGGTTTTTTTGAATAGATAGAGTGATTCAAGAGAAAGGTTTATAATATAAACCTTACGCTAATACCTTTAGGCTCAAAGGGCGTATCCACCAAAACACGACTTTACAGGAGAGCCAAAAAACAAAAAAACAAAACAGTTTGACATAACTTTTTTGTGGGTATAGCTATAAAAAAAATGCAAAAGACAAAAGTTCTTAGAATTTTGAGATAAAGAACATGGTAGAATAATATCTTAACTAAATCCAACAAATAAAAAAATAGACTTCGTATACACCCTTAAACATTAAATATGGCAGTCGCTTACGCCAATAAAAAAAAGCTCCTGAACAAACAGTTACGGGTGTAATAGCAATTCATACAAAATCAATTAAAAATTCATGACGTAAGTTACAATCTCTTTCTATTCTAGGATCTAACAAACGATGCAAGCTACAAATCTTTTGTCCAATATGTGGTATAAGAGACGATTGTGGCATTTCTCATCAATAATTTCTCATTATAAGCTCCGGTAATTCAATTGATTTTTACCGATCAGGTCATTTGTTTGATTCTTTTAGTACTACGCCTACTCATAACAACTGCAGTGCAGTCCAGAACTTAGCATTAAAATATAAAATAATAAAATTGTATCAAAAATGTTAAATCACAGCTATAATTACAATAGAATCTGTCATCGTTTTAATAATCATTGTGCAATAATAGTCGTTATAGTACTATCTTATTAGTAACAATATAGAAATGTATTACACTTTTTATCATTTATGCATGTAGGAATCTAATATCCATCCTGGTAATGGATGGTTTAAATGTAATAAGACGTTTCTTCTGTCGTTATTACGTCTAATATTTATAATACTTGAAAATAAAAACAAAACACAGCCACTAATAAAGCAAATTAATTGCATTATTCTACCAAATTAACGATGTCATACATAATTATGATATATAAAAACAACATAGAAACAAGAAACGTAAAAACTGTTAACTATAACGGGCAAGCATAAGCATCCCGAATGAAAGGGATTTAAACAAGAGACTTTATTCTTCCTCTGTATCTTCGTCTTCGTCATCGGTTTCAGGTAATGTATCGGGTACATCTTCAGTAGAACAGAGCTGACGATACTCATGAAAGATCTTGGGGATTGTTCCATTATCACAGAGTCTGATAAGGTCTTTATATTTTGCTACTGATATCGGAAGTTTGGCGTTATGAAAAGGCTGAATAATGTAGTTTTTGTGTCCGGGTACATCGTTCACAACATTTCCATCTGTACTATTCTCAATGCTCTTATTTTTACTATTCCTTGTTTTCGTGTCCTTTCCCTTACCTTTTCCCTTGCTTTTGCTAATTCCTTTCTTTTGTGTCTTCTCAAATAATTGTATTTGTTCCTCTACCGCACTTTCTTTCATGGAATATTTTATTTAAACTTTAACTGGATTCTTCTTTTTGAAAGTAGCTGTTCTTATAGCTTTGAAGGAAATATTTTTTAACGTACAAGGCGTAAACTTTTGGTTAGCCAATTGTGCTAAATCTGAATATTCCATGACATTGACATGGTAGGGTCTCGGCCTTTTCCGGGCTGCTACAAAAAAGGTCGCCCATTGTGTTGGACTCCAAACAATTATTCTTTTCTCTTCTCTTTCGATTACAGCATGGACAGAATCCACGGGCATTTAGGTATGTCCGGGGAGTAAAAAGTTTGTCTGTATGACTTCCAGATTTATAGAAATTTTTAAAAAGTCTTTGAAGACAACCAACACTGTTTTATTTATATTTTGGCCACTGCATTAGTCACAGTACAATAAAAGGTTGTGCACACCTCTTCTATCAACATCAACAAGATATTTTATTAGGCAGCTAGCAATTTCATTGCTACCACGTTTGCCATCACACTCAGCCCAGGTGAAGCAAAAAGCATCTTGCGTGTTACTCGCAAAGAGTAAAATTGTACACAGAACATTTTCGTGAATAGTAGGTATAACAACATGCTTTCGCAATGGGGAGTATTATTTTGATAGGGCGTATAAGCCAAATTTTAAATATTTTAGTTTATTTCGGGGACGTAACCACCAAACTTGATAAAATCTCTGGTTGTATAAGACAAGTACGAACAACAATTCTTAAATAGCTAGTGGCGTAAACGCCAAAAGAGACAGATCACCGGATATACTTCCAAGTTTTTAAATTTGTTTACCTGTTACGACGTGTGCGCTAATGAAAAATGAAATATATTTCATTTACGGCCCAAATTTAGAGAAAATCAATGTTTAGCGACCTAAAAGTTATGGCTGTATAAGCCACTTTTTGCGAATATCGACATTTTAAATATACCAATCGAAAGAGGGCGAAAAACTAAGTATGACTGCAATAAAATCTCATTTTGGCCAAAATGGCTGTTACGCCCTTTGAGCCTAAAGGTATCGATATGTACAACATTGCACCCGTGCGAAGCCGAGGCGGGTCGCTAGTAGATAATAATTTGAAATTCAATATTTTCCTATTTCTCAGACCGTGCGGCAATGACGTATGAGAAGAGGCCTTTGTCCAGTAGCTGGACAATTATAATGAGGTGTAATAATAGTATAGTCGTGAGAATTTTATACTTAGGTGAGGTAAGGTAGCAGTTGTCTTGGTTATTAAGAATTAATACGTTTCCCACAGTTTTGGAAGACTAGATATAAAGGGTGTAACAAGACGCCGAAAGGTACTCGTTCTCCCCGTCATTGCGTTTTTTTTTTTGTTATAGACCATACCACCTTCTAGTTATGGAAATACTGCTCAAAGTTCTCAATACTCAATTCTTTATTGCATACCCTAATGTAATTAGTTGGTACAGAAATAAATACATAATATTAGGACCTTGTCGAGCACAGCATAGATATAGTAGGAGATAGGAGGAAGAACACTGGCTGGTTATGCTGGCTGTTTGTGGTAAATATTCTTATTAGATAAGTAGTTAGTAAGATATACTGATTTATTAATACAGAATTAAATTTATGAGTTATAATTTTATAAATTATATACATTTATTTATTTAGTAACATTGTAAAACCAATTATTTTTTAAATTATTAATTATTGTTTTATTTACTTATTATTTATTACGTAATTAATATTTATTATCCGGTAAGATATTTTTATTGGACGCTTCGTATTTATTTAATCATTTATTTTGCGTATTATGTGTAGGTATGCGCGTCTTTATTAGTGAGTATTCGCTTGCCTGGCAAATTTTTTGATCCACAAGCTGACGAGACCATCGACATGACCGCCTACCTGTCAAGGCTTCGGAGTATAATCCGGAATTTGCAACCATCACCAGCGGCCAGGCACAACAGCAGCTTCAAAACTTTTAATTGCGATGCGGGGAGAGAGGAGGGTTTAAGAAAACGACGTGATGTGTACTACTCCCAGAGTCAACTCTTTCCTCCTTTAATTGGTGTCATATATATACATAGATCGTACGTGACACTATGCTAATACTAAGGTTGCAAACACAGCTTAACTTAAACTATGAAGGTACTACTACTTCACTTATGTACTGTACGTGACATGCTGATGAACGTGTGAACGTGACTTCACACCACATCACCCCTCTTAAAGTAAAAAAAAAAACTTAATTAAGGTTTTTTTTTCCCTTATACTTTTAAACTTTTATTGTAACTCTTACAATATAATTTTGTTCTATTCATATGTATTACATCTATCTTATTTTTTTTTTTTTCACAATGACTTTTGGTGACTCGTCCTTCACAACTTCAAATGGTCCATTATAAATGCATTCCAACTTATTGCCTGTTTCGTTTTTTATCAATATCAAGTCTCCTTCCTTATAAGTTATTGAATTAAGATTCTTATCATAACAATATTTCCTTGCTAACTTACTTGCTATCAAATTTTCTTTTGCATCCTTGTGAGCCCTTTGCAATCTGTACTTAAATTCTAAAGGATAATCATCAAAATTGTACAAAGGTTCAATACTTTCACCTTGAAGACTACTTGGTAACCTGCAAATTTTACCGAAAACTAATTCATAAGGTGTATATTTGGTCACAGTATTAACTGTTGTGTTATAAGAAAAACACCAATACGGAATCCAAGAACTCCATGATGATGGATTATTATCCGTCTGTGTTTTTAAATACGCGCCTAAAGTTTTGCGAACGTTTTCCAAAGATCCTATACTCTCATGATGATATGATGTCGACAAGATTTTATTGATGCGCAAGATATTACATAGCTCTACCTTTACTTTTGATATGAACTCTGAACCCCTATCCGTAGCAATTGTCCGCGGTATACCATATCTCAAAACAAAATTTTCTGCCAACGCTTTCGCTACCTCATTTGATTTATTCTTTAATGGATACGCCTCCACAAACTTCGTAAGCTCACACTGAAGAGTCAATATGTAAACATTGCCTTTTTCGTCCTTATCAAGCGGCCCCACTACTCATATATCTAAATAAATCTTCTCAAACGATGTAGATGCAGTGGTAGTAATTGTCATTGGTTCCTTAGTATGTCTGTAATACTTTTGCTTCTTACACTTATCACATTTACCAACGTATTCCATTACATCTCTTTCAATAGACGGCCAATAATAATACTTCTTTATATTATTCACCATCCTGCGTATACCTGCATGACCACTCGTGGGTAAACTAAGGAAATCATTCAAAATAATCTTTTTTTCATCTTCTCCCTCTACTCTCCGTAAATCCTTCAATACAAACATTTTAAAATCTCCTCATATGGAACTACTATTTCCCTTCAAATATTCTGCCATTCTTGTAATAAACTCAAAATAATAACTTCTTTTATGCCTTTCTCAATACAAAAAAGCTACTATGTCTTTCGACAACTCGTCTCGCGATGATGCCGATAAAGTTTCATAGTTTACATAAATATTCGAGTTTCCTGGCATATACATTAAATTGCGCGACTTCGAAAATATCTTGCTATAATTAGTGTTACGTAACATTTCCTTCCATTCATTCAAACATATCTCAACGTCATTTCCTTGTTTTTTAAGAACTTCCACGATCCTAGGGTGATCAGTCGCAGATTCCATGGAGTCTGTATCACAAACATTCGGCTCTCCCAACCGTTTGTACTGCGCCCTCGTCATCACTGATACAGTCTTTTCACGTATGGTTTTCAAATCCTCGCTTGTAATTACTATCCTGGAAAGCGCATCTGCTAACACATTTTCTTTCCCCATAATATATTCAACCTCAAAGTCGTACTTTTCTAAACACAAACGAAACTTAGTTAACCTACTCGATGGATCTGTCATGTTAAACAAATACAACAGCGGCCGGTGATCCGTTTTTACAACGAACCTCCGTCCGTACAAATACGGTCTAAAATATTTAACCGACCAAACTATTATATAATAATAATAATAAACATTTATTTTCTCTTCCACAAAGGCACCTTAAAAATATGAAGACACACTACATCTGATAAATCCTTTGTGGGAGACTGGTATCTGCACTAGGAAAAACCTGTCACACAGATTACCAGCCCCCCCCCCCCCAAAAACAGTGATTGTATATTAAATCTTAAATTAATGATATCGAATTATACCTTTGGTAGAAGAACACAGTAAACAAAAATAAAGGGGAAAAAACAAAAAATTAAAAAAGCTACATTAAAATTATTATTAAAAACGTACTTGTGAAGTATATTATGGTGTAGTGTGGTGTGGTGTGATGTGATGAGATGTGATGTGATGTGGTGTGGTGTAGTGAGATACGGTGCGGTTTGCTGTGGTGTGGTGTGGTGTGGTGTGGTGTGGTGTGGTATGCTGTGATGTGATGTGATGTGATGTGATGTGGTGTGGTGTGGTGTGGTGTGGTGTGGTGTGGTGTGGTGTGGTGTGGTGTGGTGTGGTGTGGTGTGGAGTGGTGTGGTGTGGTGCAATGTGGTGTATTGTGATGTACTGTGGGGTGATAAGTAGGCTGTAAACACATTTATCTTAAAACAATTAAGAGGTTTTCAGTGCTATCATAATCGAGGTCCAATAGATACGTGGTGAGTACTTGCTTGCACTTTGCTTTGGTAAGAGGGTATATTTTTAAAGAAGAGTTTATTTTATCGTATAAATAACTGCCAAGGAAGCAAAAATTGCGGCGTGAAGTACTACTTTTACACAGTTGAGTAGAACATACATTTGTCTTAATGCGTTTGTGAGCATGCAAGGATGAGTCATAGTTCAACGAAGAATGTTTACGCAAGATTGTTTGGACGATAAACAGTTGTCGTACAGTAAGAACCTTACACTTATCGTAGAGTTCAGTGGTAGGGTGAAAAAACGGTAAACTATGGGCTACCTTAAGCACCGCTCTTTGTGCTCGCTCGATTTTAATCATGAACGATTTAGGGGCACCACCCCAAACAGAAATACAATAGCTAAGAATAGATTGACAGAGTGCAAAGTATACTGTTTTAAGAACTTTTGCATCTGCAACACGTCGTAGGCTTTTAAAAATGAAGATGAGTTTCCTAATTCTCTTGGACAACAGATTGATGTGGGAATTAAAGTTTAGGTTTTTGTCAATAGTTACCCCGAGGTACTTGAGGGAGTCCACTTTTTCAAGTTTAGGACATGAGCAGGAAGAGCTGTTGTTACACGAGTGGGCCGTGATGTTTAATAAGGTGTTTTGAGTGAGGTGAGTGTTTGTTAGTGTAAAAGTTATGTATTTAGTTTTTTCTGTATTAAGTGAGAGTAAGTTGTTGTTTAGCCAGGTCATAACGAGTGAGAAAGCCATTTGAGCAAAGTGGTATACTTCCTCTCAAGTATCTCCAAAGAACAGAAGAGCCGTGTCGTCCGCGAAAGTAATAATCTTGCCGTTAGTAAGGTTTAACTGACAGAGGTCATTAATAAAAATTAAAAAGAGGGTAGGCCCCAAGATACTTCCCTGGGGAATACCAATGTTGACTTCACAGTCATCACTCAACCACTCATCGACCACCACACGTTGAGCTCTCCCATTCAGGTAACTTTCGAATAATTTTAACTGTTCGCCACGAATTCCCAGGTGTTCAAGCTTCTTCAGTAAGAGTGGCGCAGAGACGGTGTCAAAAGCCTTCGCCAAGTCGAGGAAGATTGTTAGAACCTTTTTTTTCTCATCTAACCTAGAAACTATGGTATCAGTTAGTTGGTGTACGGCATCGCTTGTTGATCTACCTTTACGAAAACCATATTGATTGTCCGATAAAAGTTTGTTTGTTTCTAGGTAATTGGTTAATTGCTTATTGATAACTTTCTCAAGAATTTTGGATAGTGTTGGCAAAATGGATATTGGACGGTAGTTACCGACAAAGTCCCTGCTACCAGACTTATGAATTGGATGAACTAAGGATTTCTTGAGATCAGAGGGAAATTCACCAGTGGAAAAGCAGAGGTTGCAAACAAACGCGATAGGATCAGATAACAAGTTACAGTATCTTTTTATTAACTCACTGGGAACATCGTCACACTTTGCGACATAAGTTGTTTTAAGAGATGCTATGATGATTTTGATCTCATCCACATCAGTGGGCAGAAGGACAAAAGAGAAGGGACAAATTGGCAGAGAAGAATCTTGGTATAGAGTAGGATCAAACCTTGTGATAGATCCCGCTAGAGATTTACCGATTCTTATAAAGAATTGATTTATCTCATTTACTGACTTTTTTGGCTGATCTGGATCAATCAAATCCATGGGTGGACTTGTCTGTTTAGTGGTGTAGGTGATTGTTTTGATGGTGTCCCACAATTTCTTGGTGTTGCCTTGACATTTAGAGAGTTCAGCCTTATCATGCTCTTGTTTAACTTTTTTTAGAATGTCATTACAAAAATTACGATAACGTGTGTAGGTTATTTTTGCAACTTCGTCTTTAGGATGCTTTTTAGACTTAAGATGAAGGTTGTCTCGATTTCGCATGCATCGAAGGAGTCCAGGAGTAATCCATGGCTTAATTAATCGCTTACGTCTCGGAACAGTGATATTTTTAGTGCAAGTAATCATCAAAGTGGTTAGGGTCTTAAGGAAGAAAGATACAGCATCATTTGCCCTATCTAAAGAGTAAATCCTGGCAAAGTCAAGAGATTTAATTTTTTCGTCTAGGGATGGATAATGTATACGTTTTATTGCTTTTGAAAGATGGTGTGAGGAGCTCATATGAGAAAGACTTATAATGACGCTGTAGTGGTCGGTTAGGGTTGTCTGGGCAACAAAACATTTTACCGAAAGTTTTGCTTTGACAATAACGTGGTCAAGGCATGTTTGAGAATGGGTCGGGATATAGTACGCAGGCAGCATACCATGAGAGGCTAATAAGTTAAGATATATTTCTGCTCTTGCATCTGAAGTGGATGGCGTTATGTCAATATTAATGTCGCCCGTAAGAAAAATATTGCTGTATGACGATAATGTTAATAAAATATTGTTGAGAGATTCAATAAACCTAGAGACATTTCTTTCCCCCGGGGGACGATAAATGCAGAGAACCACAGTCTGTGAATTGATAATGACAATCAGACAATTTCCATCCACAAGCGATGGTTCCAATATCTTACACGTTAGGGTAGATTTATAATAAACAATAACGCCCTCGTTTTGTGTCCTGTTATTTTGTGTGTTTGCAAACTGGTAACCATCAATGAGTGGAATAAACGGTGACCGAGATATCCAACATTCCGTTAGGATTATCATATCCCAGTCAACTTGTGATCGTTTGACGAGGGTTTGCAATTCTGAAAAATTACGGCTTACACTTCTTATATTTTGTACAATAAAGTTCAAGGGGGAATTCTCGGTATAAATTAAACTAGAGCAGTTATCAATTTTACAAGAGCAGGACTCATCCAGTTCACTATTTATTAATACTTGGGAATTATGGTCGAATTTTAAGTAAGTGTTTAAGTGTTACTTTTATAAGTATCTGGTGTAAATATAAAGTTTTAATGGGTACAGTTACTAAGTGGCTATACAAGCCGTGTGAGGCTTCGTTAACATGAGCCTTGGGTGTAATATTGTGTGTTCTAAAAGATAAGTGAGTGTAGAGTTTGTAGATCTGTTTAGTGGAGTTTGTGTAGATACAGACAAAAATCAATGAAAAGTTAACATGCAAATATGTTGTAAAAGTGAAAATAAAAAGTAAACAATAAATTAAAAAAGGTATAACTAAGACAAGTTTAACAATGATGGTGGATAGTCATCGTTGCCCTCTTAGATTAGTGAGATCAGATTCGCTATCAACTCGAATTTGTTTCAGCCCTACAGCTTTACGTAGGAATATCCGTCCGTGTGCTACCCAGCAAAATGTGTATTTGTATTCTTTGGCAAATTGTCTGCACAAATAAAACAGCTTCTTCGCGTTAGCAGTTAGAGTTTCCGTGACGTATATCGGCGTTTGCGGCCCTTTTAATTGTATGTGGGAAGTGTTTAGTTTGCTGTCCTTATTGACCTGATTGAATTTTTTTACGGCAGCTAACATATTTTCTTTCGTTAGTTTACTGGTAAACTCAACGATTACAGGTTTATAACCTTCTGTTTTGTTATTTACTCGGAAAATATCACGGATATCTGTTGTTTCAACGTCTACACTGACGATTTTCCCACGTTTTTAATCACGTTGATCAGATCTTCTGTGGTCTCCTTCGTATCGTTTAGTGGAATATTTCGTATCTCAATAGTTGAACTTTTTGAACTTCTCTCAACATATTCTAGTTTATTTTCGAGCGATTCTATGTATTTTTGGTTATCGCGCCGTTCCTTGTCTAATTTCGTTACACTTGCAATTATGTCGTCAAACTTTTCTGAGTTAAACTCAACTGATTTACGCAGTTCACGATATTCTTCTCGGATCTCATTCACACTAGTTAATATTTGGTCGATCTTATTATTTTGAGAATCAGACCAAGCCTGCAATGTACTCATGATTTCTGTTTTAAAGTACTGCCACTCCGCTTTATATTCTTGATCGTGTTTTCGCTTCGGTACTCGCGTACTTACATTACACTTATTGCCAATAACTCCTTCTCTATTTTAAGATAATTTAACTCACTCTTCCCTAAAGACCTACTAGCATATGCAATGGGTTTCCCGTTCCCATTACACAACACACTTCCCACAGCATACCCCGAACTATCGGTTTGCAATATGAAAGTGTTGTTATCAGAAAAATCCGGATAATCCAACACCTGTGGATTCAGTAACGCTTCCTTAAGCAACAAAAAAAAACCTCTCGCACTCATCGGTCCAACTAAACACAACATCCCTTTTACATAGCCTATTCATAGGTACAGTCAGCATCAGAAGTAGATTAACACTACTCAAAGTTTCAAAGCAGGTTTTTTAATAAAAACTTGTTAGATATTACTCGTTACTAACTAGGTATTGAAGAGTAAGGAATATTTTTAAGAATAATCTTCTGAAATATTAAAAATAATAGCTGTAGTCCTGAATATCAAATAATTAAAATTCCGAAATGTTGAGCTACTTCTGTTGCTGACCGTACCACTATATTAGCAAAATTTGGTATGAATTTCCTATAATAATTCGCAAACGCTACGAACCGCTTCACCTCATCAACCGTCGATGGACGCGGATAACCTTTTACGACTTCTACCTTCTCTGGATCTGGTGAAATACCTTCCGCCGAAATTACGTGTCCTAAATAAAGCACTTGCTTCTTCAAAAATTCAATTTACCTTCCCTCAAGCGTGAAAAAACTGACATAAGGTTCCGGTTATGCTCAACCAAATTCCGCCCAAAAATAATTAGATCATCTAAATAAATCAGACACCTGTCATAATTCAACCCAGACATGGCCACAGTCATCAACCTGCTAAAAGAACTCGGACTTATCTTCAACCCCATTGGTAACCTACACATCTGATACTGCCCTGATCTGTCGTAAAAGCTGTGTATTTCTTACTACTTTCCTCTAATGCACTTTGATAATATGATTGCGACAAATCACAGTGACTAAAGTAAACAGCACCCGACATGGAATCTAAGATTTCAGTTACATTCGGCAAAGGAAATTTTTCATCCTGTATCTTTTCGTTCAACTGCCTGTAATCTATCACCACACGCCATTTCTTTTCTCCATTACGATCTCCTTTTTGGGTACAACTAAAACAGGACTAGACCTCTCAGTAACCGCTTCCTGAATAATATTACTATCCAACATCTCCTGTAAACTGGAGTTACATTCTCTTTCAATCGTATTGACTGCTCATACACATTCGTGACAGCTAATCTATCTCCCGGAACATGAAATATATTTGTTACGTTCCACTGCTTTAGCGAGAGTGCTAGATGAGGGCGACGGTGCAGGTTGCGCTCCCGGTACCAAGTAATCTAACCGAGAACGAACTTCCGCCCAAAAACTAGTTCGGCATTCGAAGAAAAGCCCGTTGTAGTGTGCACTGAGTTTCGGTAGTCAACCAGATATTTTAATAAATCTTTGTTATTTTGGCTTGAATTAGTACTCATCATTAAACAAGATTTAATTCCTTTCTTGACCACTTTTACATAGCTCTCCGCCTGGCCGTTGCTAGCAGGGTGATAGGCCGGGGATGTCACGTGCGATATTCCATTTGATACACAAAATTGTTTAAACTCTTCTGATAAGAAACATGTTGCATTGTCACTGACCAACGTATTTATTAGTCCGCGTCTCGACATGAAGTCGTATAATTTGTCGATAACAATGGCCGAAGAAGTGCTTTTTGTTTTGTACACTTCTGGCACCCGTGACAAGGACATCATCCGCATACACAATACCCCTTCCATTCCTGACAACACACATTCCATTACGCGTTGAAATATTGTTGGCGCGCAAGCTAGCCCGAATACTAACCGCGTATACATAAACAAACCTTGCACTGATGTGTGGTTTTTATAATCACATACTGAACACGACCGGACGCTGACACTCGCATTGCCATTTTTTCCCATTTGAAATAGTTGATCGCCGTGTGCTGGCCGGCCCGCCGCGAGGCGCCGGTCGCTGCCGGCGCCGCCCGATGCCGTTGCGCCGCTGCGCGCGCACCTGACGCTCTCCACCAATTCGACCGCCTTTACTAATGTCATCGAATCGGGATTTCGAGCAAATAATTTTTCTCGTTCAACTGTCGACAGCATGCCCATCACAAAACGATCCCGTAACGCTTCCTCCACGTTGAGAAACCCATCCATGTTCCTTCCTTTGCCCTTTGTGTTCCAGGGCCCCGGTATCTCTTTCGAAAAGTCCCTCAACCCTGGCAGGCATCGGTCTTTGCGGACCCCTTCCTGTTTGCTGACTCTTTGAGGCTCGCGTGGAACACGAACGCGCCGTCGACACGGCCTGTCGTCATAAGACGGATGGACGGCGAGTAATTATACGCCTTAGCTTATTTGCTTAAACCTATTGTGGAATAAAATGTGGGTGAAAGTGATCTAAATAACATTATTTTTCACATTGCTTCCGCTATTTGCACAATCGTCAATCGGTGACAAAGGCGTTTATTCGTAGGACACGGTAGGCACAAAGTTGTTAAATAAAAATAGCTTGGTTCAGGACATATCGGCCACTAACCCGGCATGCGAATTTTTGCATTAATTACTCTTGATAACTCTAAAATATTAACTCTTATATGTAATATCTTAATTTTAACTTTTTACGCACATATACATTGTAAAAAAAATAAAATAAATGGGCAAACTCTATAATCTAATACAATCTATACTTAATATTATAAAGCTGAAGAGTTTGTTTGTTTGTTTGTTTGTTTGTTTGTTTGAACGCGCTAATCTGAGGAACTACTGGTTCGAATTTAAAAATTATTTTATTGTTGGGTAGCTTATATATCGAGGGAGGCTATAGGCTATATATCATCACGCTACAATCAATATGAGCTGAGCATCAATGAAAAATGTAGCAAAAACGGGGAAAATTTATTATCTTTGAGAGCTTCCGTTGCGTGGGCTGGTTAACCGGTTAAAGTTGCACAAAAATAATGTATGAGGGAATTATTCCTCTTAAAAATGTCTAAATAAATTACGCAACAGCACATGCCTATCTTTTAAGGTTGACTAACAATAACCATTTTTATGATTTTAAAATTTGGTCAAAAATAGTGCTTTATTTGCAAAGGTATTTTTACCGACATAGTATTAGCAGCAACTTTGTGTGCAAAAATATTGTAGATAAATATCTCAAAAATATGGACTACGAATCAACAGAGAAATTATTAATAAGTGTTGTTTGACGGGACTCTAAGGAATGTATTTTAAAATGATTGTTATTTTTTCTTTCTCTTCTTTATTTTTTAGTTTTAGTTTTGCAATTTTAATAGCACGTGTAAATTGCTAACAGGCGTTGAGTAATGTTGTGTGACACCTTAAAATTTTGCTTTCATTTTTTCGTTGAAGCTACAAACAATGTCAAGACTATTTATCACCTAGTTGTATTTTTCATTGAATAACATTGTTTTAGTGTTGAGGAATTATGAGTATAACTGTGTTAGTTAAGTAAGCCTAGTAAACTTATTGCACTGAGTTTAGTAATATTATTGCAAACATAACATGCAGTTAATCTGTTTAGTTTGCTTATACTATGTACATCGGAGACAGCAAACTGGCCGCACTACTCTGCCGTCGTACAGTTTATAACTAGTACGGAGGGTAGTTATCTAATTTGTTTGTCACAAAACTAGCCAATAAGTTTCAAATACCTACCATCATCAATTTATTGCACAATTGTTTTTTAGACGCGATATACATGTTGTTATATAATTGTAAACATAGGCTAAGTTTAACGGAAATAAAGTTTATATATTATTAATCCTTATCAAAATAAATATGTTAGTCATCTTTAGCATTCAATTGTGACCAAAATTGCTCTTTACACCATTCATTTTAGATGAATATCTTAGGAGATATCACAGTTTTAAAATAACTCCGCATCAAAAGAATGATCCGCGCGCGCTGCGAGGCGGGCGTTCATGTTGTTGGGAAAACCAATGTGATTAAATTCAATGCACAAATATTGTGGGGAACTTAAAGAAGGTTTTAGTTTTTGTTTCATTGTAATCAGTGCTCTCTATCAAAAGATTTATGAATTTAAAGTGTTCAAGAAGAACTTACCATCATTGTGTAAGATACATGCAACGACATCTATTGCACCAAAATGATACTAATTAATAAAAATGTGCTCACAAGATAACTTTTAAATCGGTTGACCAGCTTTACAACAAAGTTCTGATAGCAAAAAGTACTCTAGATTAGTCTACATGACGCTATAACCACAGTATAAAATATTTATAGTGTGCTATAACCCTGTAGAGTGTGTGTTCGATTGCTTTACATGTATTATATTTTAACGGTTTAATTTCGTGCTCGATAGATGGCGCTATTAATTTCACTCCATTTTCTGAGTCGCGGTGTTAAGTTTTCCGTGAAAGAATGACCCTCGCCCGTGTCAAATGTCTGAAGCTTGGTTTATTAACCAACGAAACAAAAAGAGGAGGTTCTCAATTCGCGTCTATATTTTTTTATTTTATGTATGACCTGACCACCCATAACTTTTTACAGAGAAGTCCGATATGCATGATCTTTTGTTTTGTAAATTGAGAAATCATGTTTGGGCTCATTTCCTGCACCTTGATGAGAACTTTAGATCTAGCTGGAGAATGTCTATCATCAAAGGTCTGACGATGGGGACGGAAGGCAGTTGCAAGATGTCCGCAACAGTTTACAGCAGTTTTATCGTGTCTCGGCTCATTTCAAGAAATTTGATGAGAACTTTCGTTCTAGCTGGTGTATGATTGTCATCGAGTGTCTAAAGATGAGAAGACGTAAGGCTGTCGAGGGTCGCGGGCCTGTGGACGGTGAGTAATGGGCTAGCTCGCCATCCGTCCGTCTTATGACGACAGGCCGTGGTGACGGCGTGTTCGTGTTCCACACGCGCCTCAAAGAGATGTCAGCAAACGGGAAGGGATCCGAGAGGAGCGAGGCCTGCCAGGGTTGCGGGACTGTTCGAAAGAGATACCGCGGCCCTGGAACGCAAAGGGCAACAGAAGAAACGTGGATGGATTTTAGTCGGTACAAGTCTGACACTCCCTTCCGGTCCGTCCAGAGTGGGAGGGGTCATTTGATGATTATCCATCGGTAATAATATATAATAGGGATTTACTCCTTTTGAGAGCTTCCGTGAACTTTCCGTGAACTTTAACCGTTCACGCACAAGCGTGAACGGTTAAAGTTACGCAATAATCATGTATGTCGGAATTGTCCCTCTTAAAAAGCTCTAAAAAAATATCCGCAATGGCCATATGTCTAACTTTTAAGGTTGACGCACACTCTCTCTAACCTCTCTTTCTTTTGTCTACGCACGCAGACGAAGTTGCGCGGGTCAGCTAGTAATAATATAAAACACAACATTAACATTAACCTTGGGAATAATAAAAATGACATAAAAAATGTTAATCTAGATAGGTATTAACACTTTATGTTTTTACCTAAATTTTATAATATTTAATACCTTCAAGAAATTCTTTTACTAAGTAAAAAGCCTTTTGAAGTAGTCATGATTTTAACTTGTTTTTGAAAAAATGCAGTGGTGACTCTCTTACTGCTTTCGGAATATATGGTTGTATATTTTAATGGACATTAACTAACTGTTTTAATAGTGAAGAGTACTATTGCAAAGTTGTTTTATTAGTTTAATGGGGTCCTTTTTACTACAGTAGTCTGTGGAGATGAAGTGTGTTTTTTTTAAACAAATATATCTATTTTTAAGATGTATCTACAAGCTAGAGTTAAAACCTTTAACATTTAAAAAACTGCTCTCTTATGGAGGTGTCCCAGTATTTTTTCTTTCATTTGCTGTTTTGCGAAGCTCTTTTACAAATCTGTTTGTTTTTTTACATAGGTTGTCAATACAAATTCCCCAATTACAATTTTGATCTAATGTTAACCCTAAAAAAAAATATGCTATTTTCTCTATTTTAATTATTTCAGTATCGTGTTCTAAATTAATTTTTGGTGGATTCTGTTTATTGTTTGCAAATTGATTGAATTTGGTTTTACTCGTAGATAGATTAATTTTTAAGTTGTTTTCATTGAGGTGAATCGTGATCTTTTGTTTTTCGATGACAAGTTTTTCGATGACGAGTCCGGCATAAGCCTTTATTATATCGGTAATGGTTTGTTTTACTTCTTGTTGATGTAGTGTTTTGTCACTCTCGAGTATTATTTCTTTTATTACACATCATCGGCAAATAGTACGTATTTATGTTTTGTAATATTTGGTAAGTCGTTGATGAATAAAAGGAAGAGAAGAGGCCCAAGGATACTTCCTTGAAGCACTCCTGACCCATTGTGACGAAATAAGGACCTGATCTGAATAGTATTGCAACAAGTTTATCACTAATACGGGATATTTCAACACACTGTTGTCTATTGATCAGATAACTTTGACGTGACGTGAAGTGATGAATGATTGAATTGGAACCTACTGGAACTGGACGACGGAATTATTCCAAACAAGGGTAGCAAAAAGTTTAGACTGCGAGTTGTACACGTATGGCATACTAATAGGTAATTTAAGTGTTGTATATTTAGAGTTTTTGTTCAGTATTTGTGGCGTCAATATCTACTCTTACATACTATTTTAAATATCAATATATAATAATAATACACTTACTATCAGGTCTAGCTGTCTCTTTGTTTGTCATTAAAATATTTTAAAAATCTGTCGCCAAATTGTGTCTTAAGAGTTAAAAATGCCGTATTGTTACTCGTTTTATTCTGTCTCTAATCTATGTTTGTGTCCGATCTGACTAGCTGCTATCGAGTCCCGCGGCGTGTCGCCACTCCTAGATGTGCTGGGGAGTCTCGGCGGCTGGCCTGTGCTCGACGGTGATTCATGGAATGAGACGTCCTTCTCCTGGGAAAAGTCAGTCTACAAATTCAGAGCCGCTGGACACTCCGTGGATTACTTCCTACAATTCTCCATCAGCGGTGATTTCAAGAACTCCACCAACCGCATCATCGATGTAAGAATAATAACGAATCAGATTTGTATTCCTTGTTTTAGATCATTTTGATCTTTGCAACTGGAGTAGGATCATTATTTATTGTGATCACATAAGAACTGAAATGATAAATCCTTGAAACTCGTGTAGAATGATCAAAAATGTTTTTATAATAAGTTAGATTATAAGATTCTTAAATGATAAGTCCTCATCTCCACATATCCTTCTTTTGCTGTGCCCGACAGGGTCCACGATTGTATCTTTTTTTTTTTAATGTTTACCACCAGAAACCTACATTGTGGAATGCAATAAAGAATTGAGTATTGAGTATTGAACTGTAATGAGCCAGCTCATTTAAAGTTACCTAATAAAGACAACCACATTTACAGTGAATAGATTTTTGCTTAGCGAATTATTGTTTATCACGCGAATGTGCTCAATGACTGTGATTCTGTAAGTAACTCAAGTGCTAAGTGAATCTTGTCTAACAGCTGGACCAGGCGTCTCTAGGTCTGAGTGCCGAGTACCTGATCGGTGGGTTTAGCGACAAGCTCGTGCAAGCCTACTACGAATACATGGTTGACATCGCTACCCTACTGGGAGCGGACCGCCACCGTGCCGAGGTGGACCTCAAAGAGTCGCTGCAGTTCGAAATAAAACTTGCCAACGTAAGTGTTACAAAATAGTAGATTGTATGACAAGGGAGCAAAATAATATTTTTACGGCGAGGGCGATATTTTGAATGCAGAGCGAAGCGAAGGATTCTAGAATAATATCCCGAGCATAGCGAGGGATTCTAAAATAGAATCCTAGGCATAGCGAGGGATTCAAAGTACATCGCCTGAGGGGAAAATATTTTTGCTCTCGAGTCATATACTCTACTTTTCATCTCCTTCTATGAGAAAATAAATAAGAGATACTTTAAGTAATTAAAGAATAAGATTAATTCAAAAAAAGAAATTAATGTAAAATGTCAATGTTTGTCGGCGATGTCAGGATTTATTCCGCTAGGATTCTACATAATGTGGGCAGACGATGAGTTTCGTACTATGAAAAGATACAGAACGATACACTGTTTCTAGCAAAACTAACGAATTACTTGATATTACAACTTAACAAACAACACGGGGCACAATGAATCGGGTACAGTTCCAAAAGATCTTAACTCCGCCGGGATCAGACACTGACTGTCGTCCTGGCTGAGAGTTGCCACCAATGGCACCATCTGGACTCTGTAAAAAGCACGCTGTGGTGGGGGTAGACTGGTACGTAGGTCGCGTCATCCCACCTCTACGTGCCCATACTAATGACCGTCTCCGACACGGCCATCCTGCTTGCACACCCTCTTTCGTTCAAACTTGCGCCGATACGGACGTGTTACTCTTTGCTCCGTATTGATAAGTCACTTACTTCAACCGCTATTAGTATATGTCTCGCACTGTCTAATTGCTAATTTCGCGTACACTGAGCATCCATTCAGCGGAGGTGCGCCCGTGCACCCGCGACCCGCGAGGGAAAAGGAACCACCTCATAATAAATTGCTATCCTGCCTCTGCGCCGCCGCTGCCATCTGCCGCACGTAGGCCACGTGACGTCGTCACTCGAACCGCACGCCGACGGCGCATGACATGGCGTTGTGCTCACACGTCGACTGCTGCCGTCACACGCATTACGTAGCACCCGGCTACAGAACTGGTTTCCGCTACGAAGCTGCTACGGGGATATCAACTTGTAGTTGTTGTTTGTTTTTCAAATAGTAACATAACATAATTCAAAGTCTCAGACATGAATCCCTCCCGAACGCCTCCACAAGGATTCTCTGCCTCGGACCCCAACATAACCAGGTCTTTAAATAGTTAACTAACGCCCCAGTCTAACGTCACCAAAAGAGGTGAACGCACCCGCTTAAATGCCGTTGACGAAAATTAACAGTTTCGAGTTGTTTAGCCAGAGATTAAGGATATGTTATCAGAATGGATTGGTCATAGGATAACTTAGAAAAAAACTTGTCTGAAATCAACACATACTACTGTGGCATTCAATCTTCAAACAACGGAATTGAGAAATCCTTGGAAGACATCTCAGCGCAACTGAAAGACTTAGACCGGAAGATGGATATGTTAGAGGGTGAGTGGAATAAATGATCACTTTAAATTTACAACCAATACTCTCTTTCATTAAGGAACATTCAGTTCCAGAATCAAAATAAAATATGAATAACTGAGCAAAGTGCTTTAATATTCCGGATTGGCTCAACGATGCAAAGGACGACTCGCTTCTCCACCGGTACAGCAGCGCTGGACCTACCTGCTGTGCCGCGACTGGCGATATGGCCCGGCGCGCGCCGCATTTGAAACACACCAGTGAGCCACCGCAGGCCTGCTGTTGCCGCCCAACGCCTGCAGCAGCCGGCACAGGCAACGGCTTCCCGACACCGGTCCCCCTCGTACGACAATCCGCTTGGCCACGTCCCGGCCCGTCGCACACGTGATACTTAATTGGGGTAGCGATGAAAACCTCCTACGACTCTTGCTTCCGGCTCCAGCCCGCACATCTGTAGTGATAATTAATCTGAGCAGTGACAGGCCAAAGGAGAGCTCCTTTGGCCTGTCACCGCTCAGATTAATGAGGGCAGCCGTAGAAGCTTTGACGCACTCGAACCTGGCTGAACAATTCCATAAACCGGACCCATGTCACACCTAGAGAGGCCACAGCCATGTAGATGCGCCCTTCAACGCCTTGCTTAATTTCAAAATAAACTGGATTCCTTCCACTGCACTCACAACAAGATACAAGTCAGCGATGACACACTACGAGCGCGCAACGGACTCGGTTTCAACGCCTTTCCACTTGCGAACGTTATGTGAGGAACCACTATGAATAATTTTAGTTGACTTATGACGGAAGAACCAAAAATTCTTCTCGGCGAATTACGAATACGTAACTACGTAACTTAAAAATGTGCACTTCAACTAGTGCAAATACTTTAATTTAAAAAGTGTCAGACGATAGGTCTACATTCAAAAACAGTAATACAAAAGGATTTAGGTCGACAAATTAATTAGTTTAGGAAACATGATGAAGATTGCAAACGAAACGCCTCGGAGGATTGTGCCCACCAGCGGCCAGAGGTACCATACACCACAAAGTTATAGAAACGGTAGCCACAGTCAATGTCACTTCAACCGTCCATCCGAGGCAGCAACCCTCAGTCAACCGGTAGTAAGTTGTTGAAAACTGCCGGTAATAAAATCATCCTCATTGATTGGCAGCTCATCTTTAATGTTTTGACGGTATTACGCGTGCAGAGAAGCAATGACTTCCATTGAGGATGGGACGGCCTTAACTAATATACAAGGGTTTCGGCCTTTCGGGTTTTCAAGTTGTAAGCCGGCGGACCTAATAGCATCGACCGATTGTAACTTTTTTTTTTTGGCTTCCGTTAGCGACAGTTAATACCACGCCAGATTTCGCAGTTTTTTGATGAAATTCCAACTAACGTTTCTATCAATAATCAGAACGTTAAAAGCCAAACCAAAATCAAAATGAACGCACCGGGACTTACAGCTTAGTACGGTCGTTGTTCCATGCGCAAGATGTGGCTATGTTTGAAACAATAGAGCCTGGTTCAGTACCTAAGGCCCTAATGACTATAAACCTAGCTCCACAATAATTACCTAGCACCGTAGTTATCCTAGCCGTTTAGTCTATCCAAAATGAAAGATGACAGAAAAAACGAAGAAAATGGTTCTTATTAGTATTCATAACTTCCACAGATTTCCTTGCCATTGGGAACACGTCGTAGCCGTACAGGCTACCTGATGACTATTGCCCAGCTGACGCAAAAGTTCCCCAAGTAAGTATCCCTTGATTAATGGATTGTTGATCCATTTAATTCAAATGTCAGTTGTTATGTAATGTCCATTGTTTCAAATCGTAATGGTTAGCATTTGCAATCTGGTACGCAATTGGTTTCTTGTTGAGGCACACATTTTTACCGAATTGACAATAATTATTACGGTTCGTATACAAGAGTAAGATAGATGATATTCAAACAAGTCTTGCAATCACCAAGAAATGTATAAATTCGTAGAAAATCGGGTGCCTAAAAGTTAGCTAGTACCACAGATATTATAATACTTCGTCTAATACCTACTTATCATTCTAAAAAGTAACACTAGGAATAGTTTGAATGAAGTCGAACCATGAAACCGATCAAGATTATTCGAAGACGAGCGCATTCAACCCCGTTCTTGTACACTTGATTGTTATATTCCAGCGGCAATCGAAGACAAACGACTACGGTGTAATTGCGTCACGAAAATAAATATGCCAGTTTCCAAAAAATGCCCGTGGAGGTTACGTCTCTGCTGAGCTTACTTTAATAGTAATATAATTATTGTGACAGGATCCCATGGTTGGAGTACATCAACCGTCTGCTTGCCCCTCATGTGACTATTGGCATGGAGGAAGTTGCCATCATCAAGGTGCCCCAGTACTTTTCTTATCTCGAGGTTTGTACCTAACCTATTTTATTATGTCCTATCCTGTTATAGGTTTCCTACCCATTCGTACATAAAAATCTTATTGATATGTATTACTTTTGTGTTAGGTATGTATTCAACTGTATTTTCACACGGGCGTAACACTCATATAGGTTGGTTAGGTCATATACAATCCATTCATGGACGTTTGGCAAGATGGTGTTGAGTCAACATGGTTTGGTGAATGCCACACGCATTGATATACTTAAAATGTTGCACCACTCTGGATCGGTAGGAAGATACTACACTGCTACTTATCATGTTGTTTTTATTTTGAGTGCCATTGGTTTGCGACTCATTCGAGATTGGGATATCATCTAAATTAAAAACATTTTGTATATGCCAAAGCTTCTTCTGGAAAGCACCCCAAAGCGTGTCCAAGCCAACTACGTGATGTGGCGTGCGGTGGATGCGTTGGTGTCCTTCCTGACCGACAACCTGCGCAGGCGCGAGCTGGCCTACGCCACCGCACTCTATGGCCAGACGGAGAGGGAGAGCCGCTGGAAGGAGTGCGCTGATATCACCAGCAGCGGGTGAGTTGTTCGAGTACTCTCGTAATTGTAAAGCCTCTTTTACGGGAATACATAATCTCGCTTAAGGGTGGAGAGACGAGAATCGCTAGACGATTTAGCACACGTTTAATTTTCCGCTACTCCTGAGTTCGATCGAAGGCTGCACCCGGGTTTTCAAACGAAGGTTAGATTGCAAACTAATTAATCACAGCAGTTACTTTGCATTTGACAGTCTGTTAGATAGTTACCTACGTTACTTTGTTTCAGAAATCGATTTTATTAGAAAGTAAGTAGGTATAATGTAATGATTGTGTCCTCGTGTAATTAAAAATTGGAATATAATATTATTTCGAATATAATATTATATATTAATTTTCAGTCTTGTTTAGGCAGTAAAAATTAATTAAGGCTTTCAGTTTAGGTTTTCAAAAGTTTGTTAAAATTAACAAAAGGCAAAAAAAACGCTTTCCTGCCTCCCGAAAACATTATAACAATCCTGACCTTTCGCCTACTTTGGACAGTAACACGTCATTGCTGTAAAAATGCTGGGAGTCAGAACATTTTCGACGATGTTCTCGATACCTAGGGACTAGGGACCTAATAATAATAATTCTTTACTTTCGGACAACAATGTTATAAAAACAAATGGAATAAATGAAAAAAAAATGAAAAAAATTATATATCTTTGCGTGTTAGTAAACAATAATAATTATAACTTATTATTAATGTTAGTCGTTAAAATACAATAGACAAGAAGACAGGCTAAATAGTATTATAAAAAGGACATCCGCAAATTAATGCTTAGTGATTGTCCTTCTCACAAAACTTTTAATAATCGAAGAGTCGATACTCTCCGCCATAGTTTATAGATTGCTGTTGCCACTCGCCCGCAACCTCGACAACAGCAACACGGTTTTCTTGCGAATGACGGCGTGGAAGCCATCAATTCGGTTTGGGCAAACATAGCAGAAGCGCTGCACCATCGTGGCAGTCCCAACAGCATTTAATCATTCATTCAGCGTTTTTTTGGTATAGTTGACCCAAATATTCCCCGTGTAAAAGCACTGGCAATATGCCAGTGTTACTTTTACTAAACTGTTACATCGACCGAATCTTCGGGCCAACATGTTACCTCGGACCACCAATGCCCTACGGTCCCTTTCAATATCAACATTGTATTTAAGGTCGTCAGTGAGAAGATGCCCTAGATATTTGAATTTTGTCACTCTTTTGACGTTCAAGCCGTTTAGGGTAATATAGGGTATAGTATCTGGGCATTCACCGCCAGCCTTAAAGACAATGTATTCGCACTTCTTAACATTATAAAGAAGTCCGTGCGAGGCAGCACACGCCTGACAGACCCGCAGCATTTCATTTACAGCACCTGACGTGGGCGCCAGCAACGCCAGTCATCAGACTCAGTCAGAAACTCTCTCTCTCACTCTCTTTTATTAATGCTTAGTCGCACAAACTCTATTTAGTAGTAGAAGCCTATACTTGCAATCTAACTCTCCCGTTACACGAGTAAAGTAAAAAGTAAAGTAAAATTAAAAGTTTTCTTTTGGAACGTAGATAGTAGGCACAATTACAGAGAAAACGAAGATAGCTACAAAAGTTTAGAACTATGTCGCAGCTATCAATGCCCATCCAAACAAGAAAACAATTTGTTTCAGACTAAAACTAAAAATACAAGTGTATCCAACATTGGGGTAAACCTTAGTAGAAACTACACACACACACCCCCTTTGGTGTGTGGGTGGGTGGGAGTGGGTGTGTGTAAGTGATTGTCTGTGTGTGCTTGTGTATAGTATGGAGGGTGTATGTGTGAGTGAGAGTTTGGGTGTGTGCAAGTGTTTGTGCTAGTTAAGTCTTCAGTTTTTTTTCAATTGCGTCGAATGACAATGATTTCAACCACTCTGTCAACTTCCTTCTCAAGAGGCTACGAGGTAAATGTTAATAGTTATGTATTATACAGGAGTGCAAAGTTGTTTTTTAACCGCGAAGGATTCTAAAATTTAGAATCCTGAGCGTTAGCGAGGGAATCAAAAGAGCACGAGGTGAAAAATCTTTGCACTCGAGTGCAACACGTAACTTTTCATCCCACCTCAGCAAGGTAGACTAAATGCAAAAAAAAAATATTTACAATGACAAGATACTTTTATTTCAGTTTAGGTATTAACTACTACATTATAATAAGTAAGTATTACAGAATAATTTTTAAATTATAACAAATAATACTTAGGTATATTTAAGAAAAATTTAAAGTAACGTTGCTACACTTATTTATGTTGAGTGGAATCTTTTTGTTAGGTACTGTGATGTTCGCGGGCTTGTGGACGGTGAGCTATGGGCTAACTCGCCGTCCGTCCGTCTTATGACGACAGGCCGTGTCGACACTCGACAGCGCGTTCGTGTTCCACGCGCGCCTCAAAGAGATGTCAGCAATAGGAAGGGGTCCGCAAGGACCGATGCCTGCCGGGGCTGCGGGACTGTTTGAGAGAGATACCGTGGCCCCGGAACACAAAGGGCGATGAAAGAACATGGATGGGTTTTAGTCAGTAAAAGTCTGACACTCCCTCCTGCTCAGCCCAGAGCGGGAGGAGTTATTTGATGATTTCGCAACCGAAAAAAAAAAAGGTACTGTAATGTTGGTGTTATTGACTTGTGTACTGTTCTTAACCGACTTCTGGAGGAGGTTATATGTTCGTGCGTATGTATTTTACCTGATTTCTCCCCCATTTGTGGACTGATTCTCAAAATTCTCTTTTTTATTTGAAAGATTATACTTCTGAGGTGGTCCCATTTTAATTTGGTGAAGATCTGATGCTGATCTTCGGAGATATACTATGGAACTCTTCAAAAATAGACGGCAAATCTGTCGTGATTGCTGCAATCGCTTGGATGTTTATTTTCTATACAACATCATGACTTAACATCACGCCTGTATGCCCTGAGGGGGTACGCAGATGTGTACAATACACCAAGATTGTTGGAAATGTAAACGGAACTCAATCGGTTATTTGTTTTATTATCGTCTCTGGACACTTTTTCAAGGAACTGTCAACGGTCTCTGTATCTAAGTCGCTATTTAATCAATTCTTTTCTTTAATCTTGTCTCTTCATTACATTAAATTCATCAAAGATTTCCATTTATTGGGGATAAGCCCATTACCATGACATGTATTGTTCATCATCTGCATCATTTTCTCAACTATTTTGTGGTCGGCTTCCAGTCTTACCGGATGCAGCTGAATACCAGTATTTTATACACACAATAGCCATGACATAAATTTTAGTAAAAAATAGTTTCTAAAGCTATTAAGACATTCGCGTATGGTCATCATTATCTCATAACGCTGATGAAGGAAGCTACAACTCTTTAACGGTTAGGAGTTAGGTGACTTCTTGTTCTAGAATAATGTATAGATAATGCGACTTGTCGATATCGATAGTTGATTTCTCTAGAGACAACAGAGTGAGTGCTAGAAACTAGAAGTATTAATCATTTTAACCGACTTTAAGAAAAGAACTGTTCTTGTCATGTTAGACGCGTATTTAATAATGTAAAATAAATTCATGGCGACATGGGAACAAATAAAGATGGAAAAATAAAAACTTTTTTGAAAAAAATAAAACCGACTTCAAAAAAAAGAAAAACAAAAATAACAAACCAAAACACAAAAAAGTGAAAAATAACTTTAGCTTCAGAAGCCGGTGACAAAAACACCAAATCAATCAAACAAAAGTCAAGCTTCAGAAGTCGGTGACAAAAACTCAAAATCAATCAAACAAAGGTCACCGACTTCGAAGCTTGACTTTTGTTTGATTAATTTGGTGTTTTTGTCACCGGCTTCTGAAGCTAAAGTTATTTTTCACTTTTTTGTGTTTTGGTTTGTTATTCGGTAAACTATCTGTCATACTTAATAGTTGTACTGATTCATCGGATTCCCGTGGCGTAAATGTTGGCGAGAGAGGGTGATAGTTAGGTGTTTCGTAACGGCTCATTTTTGATGTAGAAGGGCCAAACCAAGGATCTGACTGAGGCTCTTTCAGTGTAATGGCTCCTACGATGCCTTTACTGATTTTGGATGGAATCCTCTATGTATTCCTCTACAACCGCGTTGGACTTCCAGCCTCCATGGCGCTTAAGGGACAGGGGATGATCAGCTCCTGAATCGGCCAAAAGTATGGCTGAAGTTCGTCAGAAACAATGACCTGTGTACATCAGGGGTTCTGGAAGTTCAAGAAATGTTGCTATTTCTCGTGGGATACTGCCAATTTTATTAGCACCCATACGCTGTTTATCAGTTTCCGTTGCGATACTGTTGAAAAAATCGATCGATTGGAGTGTTAGACGGGCGTAAGGCTTGATATTTCTCAACAATTGTTACGTATTCCATGCGAATGACGAAGTTGCGTCTCTTTTTGTCTTTGTATTAAGAAAATGAATTAATAGTAAGTCATCTGAATGTTTCTCTATGTTTTTGATATTAAGTTGTCTTAGTCCATTTGTTCGACACGCTTCGTTTATAACAATAATAAGAACAACCTGTAACGTAAAGCGTATTGTAATAAATAAATTAATAAAATTGAAATGAATGCATACTATGCCTATCAACATCTACTAAGTACGTATTAGATTCTGTTAAGTAGTTGATTAATATAAGGTGTATCTATTCATACACGAAATATTTTAAGGGGTCATTGTACTCATCATTATGAACTACTTTCACTAAAGGACCAAACCCGAAATCGCGAAAAAGAAATCAGCTGTTCAGTACATTTTGACGAGTTAATGCGATCATAATTGTACGGAACAGCTGATATTTTATCCTTCTCTATTTTGCCATAGTATGAAATTGTCATAGGCCTTTAAATATTTTTTCAATACACTTTCTCGAAAACTGGTTCTAATCTCACTACGATTAAGTTCAACATGCAATGTATTTCACACGCGTGCGATTTTTAATATTTTTCCGCACACGGCGGAAATAAAAATTTCCACAGATAAGTAAGGGTTCAATAACTACTTATATCTATAATCGGCGGTGATTGGTTTTTTTTTAATCCCGGCAAAGAGAT
This sequence comes from Eugnorisma glareosa, assembly GCA_947578425.1. Taxonomy (NCBI): domain Eukaryota; kingdom Metazoa; phylum Arthropoda; class Insecta; order Lepidoptera; family Noctuidae; genus Eugnorisma; species Eugnorisma glareosa. The sequence continues at coordinate 32,365,121 of OX387957.1, forward strand.
AATATGCGTCTTTACGGATTAAATATTTTTAGAGTATTTAAATTGTGTTTATAAATAGAATATCATAGATAAACATGATTATTTAAGACAAATATTTAATTTTATGAACAAATTAACATCCTAGTGTGCTCTAAAATTAAAAAAAATATTTTTTAATTTTCTTTTTTTTCATAGTAGGCTGTATACGGCATCATACCTTTGCATCTTCTTCAACCTGGCGAAAGCAAAGCGTGGAAAAAAAGCAAATGAAATCATAGTTTCCTAATAATTCCTAACAAAAATACTTTCCGTTCTAATATTTTATTTCTTCGAAAGTGTATTGAAAAACGTCGTTTGATACGCGTGGGGATTTGTTATTGCAGTTCTCGGCTCCTTAACACCCTCGCTTGCAGCTCGGGTGTTAATTCCGCGCTTGAATGCAATAACAAAGTTTCCCCACTTATATCAAAATGTACTATTTCCGGGATTTGGTAGGCATTAAGTTTTGAAAGACGTTTTTAGCTTCTATTTTTATTGTTTCAGGAGTTAATGCACTTTCAGAACTCGACGTAGAACTATTTTTTTTGCAAAATACAATAAAATCCATACCGATTACAAGAATAAGGAAGTAAATCGCGTGCTTTTGTTTTTTTTAGGTACCGTGCCTGCCCCCACCGTACAGTCAACACATACAGCCAGTCATTCCAAATTCAAATCTCATTACTGCCCGCTTAAAAGTCTAATGGAGATAAGAGCTACTTTGCTCCCGCTTAAAGAGGAACAAAACGACACTTTTCGAATAGAAGGAATGAAATAGTAGATTGTATGACAAGGGAGCAAAATAATATTTTTACGGCGAGGGCGCTATTTTGAATCCAGAGCGAAACGAAGGATTCTAGAATAGAATCCCGAGCATAGCGAGGGATTAAAATAGAATCCTGAGTGTAGCGAGGGATCCAAAGTACATCGCCGGAGCGAAAAATATTTTTGCTCTCGAGTCATATACTCTACTTTTCATCTCCTTCTATGAGAAAATAAATTAGAGACACTTCTAAAATTAAAATTTAAAAGAAATGGAATCAGACGACTAAATACAGTACGTATACGTACACGTTATAAAACACTGTTTATAGTTTATAATGGAATAACTAAAAGATACTCACTTTTATGGCGAGAAACTCCTTATCAGGTACATCATTCAAGAAAGTTTCAACATTTTGTCCGGAAAATACGTTCGATTTCTTTGGTTTGTGTCCTTCAGACAGTCTCTTCAGATAAGCTACTAATTTTGAGTAGCTGTCAATTTTAATATGTTTATTGATATTAAGTGTAGATTTAATTATTGAGTATACACTCCAAAGAGTAGAAGGTTGTTTAGTTTTGGCTAATTCTTGAAAATAGGCCAATAATACACTTTCCGAAAATGTCTTCCCTCCTTCTCTATGTTGCCATAGTATGAAATTGCCTTTAAATATTTTTTCCGGGATTTCGTAGGCATTCAGTTTTGAATGACGTTATTAGCTTCTATTTTTATTGTTTCAGGAGTTAATGCACTTTCAGAACTCGACGTAGAACAATTTTTTTTGCAAAATACAATAAAATCCGTACCGAATACAAGAATAGGGAAGTAAATCGCGCGCCTTTGTTTTTTTTTTAGTTACCGTGGCTGCCCCCACCGTACAGTCAACACTTACAGCCAGTCATTTATACGATTTGCGTTCGATTTCATTGAACGATTCATGTTCCAAATTCAAATCTCATTACTGCCCGCTAAAAAGTATACTGGAGAAAAGAGCTACTTTGCTCCCGCTTAAAGAGGAACAAAACGACACTTTTCGAATAGAAGGGATGAAAAAAGATTTTATACTACACCTGCAAGGAAAGTACCTTGATACTTTATCAAATTTACGGTAGAAAGTACGTCATTGCATATCGAACAAATATGCGGGGTGAAAACGCATCTGAGCGGGAGAGAAAAGTGTATGAAAATCCATTTCTTACGTGGTTTTTCTTTTTTTAATTTTGGGTAAGACAATGCGCCGGTAACCTAAATATCAAAAGCCAAAAAGTTTTTACAGTGAGTTTTTATCTCCAAGTTCGCAAAATGACACTGGCCACTAGCTGTGTGTTGGATGGTGTCGGGCTGGCAGTGCGACCCTAAGGCGGCAGGATAAACAATTTGAAAAAAGAACATGTGAAAATTGCAGACGCCATTGGCGCCATTTTCAATTTGTGTGTTGTTTGAGGATTCAGTTTTCGTTTTGTATTTTCCTCGTAGGTGTAGTATAAAGCACTATGTATCACTCGAGAGAAAGTGCGATTCCCGATCTCGGGTGTTTTAAACGACACCCTCGACGGTAATCGGTCACTTTCTCCTCTCGGTGAACAATGTACTATTATTGTCATAAGGAAAAGTTATTTTTGAAAATGGCTTCTCAAAAAAACACAGCCTAACAAGGGTTTCATCTCATTTTGCATGCCAGTTAGGTACCCTGCGGCCGAAAATGCTCGTTCTGCCTTACACTCGTAGCAGTTATGTGCAAACTGAACAGAATCTCGAAATCGATACAGATCTCGTACAAAAATTATGCGAGAACGAGATAACATTCCCTAGTACAACTGACCCACTAATTGTAAAATAATCTTGCGTTAAATGTTCATTTCAGTATGACGATAGCTGTGGGCGCCCTCTACATTAGGAAATATTTCGATGAGGACTCGAAAGCTAGTGCATTGGAAATGGTAAACGATATCAGGTAGAGTGTCAAACTGTTTATATTATCATAGATAAGCTTTATGAATTCTACAAGGTATTTGAAAAAAAGAATATCTTTACTAATATTATAAAGCTGAAGTGTTTGTTTGTTTGTTTGGTTGAACGCGCTAATCTCAGGAAATACTGGTTCGAATTGAAAAATTCTTTTAGTGTTGGACAGTTCATTTATCGAGAAAGGCTATAGACTATATATCATTACGCTACAACCAATAGGAGCGGAGCATCAATGAAAAATGTCGCAAAAACGGGGAAAATTTATTATTTTTGAGAGCTTCCATTGCGTTCGCTGGTTAACCGGTCAAAGTTGCACAAAAATAATGTATGAAGGAATTATTTCTCTTACAAAGGTCTAAAAATAGTCCGTGACAGGACATGCCTATCTTTTAAGGTTGACTAACAATAACCATTCTTATGATTTAAAAATTTGGTCAAAAATAATGATTTATTTGCAAAGGTATTTCTACCGACATAGTATTAATCCTTATCAAAATAAATATGTTAGTCAACTTTAGCGTCAAAATTGCCCTTTATACCATTCAATTTAGATGAATATCTTAGGAGATATCACAGTTTTAAAATAACGCCGCATCAAAATATCGCGCGCTGCGTGGCGGGCGGTCATGTTGTTGGGAAAACCAATGTGATTAGATTCAATGCACAAATATCAGTGTTCTTTATTAAAATATTAATGAATTTAAAGTGTTCAAGAAGAACTTATCATCGTTGTGTAAGATGAATGAATGAATGAATGAATGATTTAATTATTATTTTAAGATTCCTTAATGCTAGGTACATTGCCCCACAAAACTGTTTACGCAGTTTAACTGTGAGATCGTTGAGTCTCTTACAGTAAACTTAACATTAGGCACATCTATAGCTTATATCTACTTAATAGCTACACTTATATATCTATATAGAATCTAAAAAATATTTTTTAAGTTTATGTGCGAATTTTACTTTATTATCTTCTTGCCTGATGTCAGCAGGCAAAGTGTTCAATAAATAGGGAACGTGTTTTTTTAATGTTCTGTCGCCATAGTAATTAGTAACTCTGGGTACTTCGTATTTACCTGCTGTCATCGACCTGGTATTATACTTGTTAGAGACTAGTGAGTCACTATCCCGACTGCCATGGTTATTAACTAATAATAGGTATTTAGGTATGTTTAAGACTAACTGGTAGAATTTTACATATTTTGAATAACCTACTATAGTCTCCTTTACAACTGCTTTTAGTTTTCTTGTTTACTAATAATTTTAAAAATCTAATTTGAATTGATTCTAGTTTCTGTATATTACTTTTAAAAAGATACATGCAACGACATCTATTGCACCAAAATGGTACTAATTAATAAAAATGTGCTCACAAGATAACTTTTAAATCGGGTGACCGACTTTACAAAAAAGTTCTGATGGCAAAAAGTACTATAGATTAGTCTACATGACGCTATAACCCTGTAGTGTGTGTTCAATCGCTTTCCATGCAGTATATTTTAGCGGTATAACTTCGTGCTCGATTGATGGCGCTGTTCATTTCACCCCAATTTCTGAATCGCGGTGTTAAGTTTTCCGTGAAAGAATGATCCTCGCCCGTGTCAAATGTCTGAAGCTCTGTTTTTTAACCGACGAAACAAAAAGAGATGGTTCTCAATTCGACACGTCTATATTTTTTTATTTTATGTATGACCTGACCACGCATAACTTTTTACAGAGCAGTCCGATATGCATGATCCTTTTTTTTTTAAATTGAGAAATCTTGTTTGGGCTCATTTCCTGCACCTTGATGAGAACTTAAGACCTGCCTGGAGTATGACTGTCATCAAAGGTCTGACGATGGAGGCAGAAGGTAGTTGCAAGAGGTTCTCAAGATTTTACTGCATTGGAAATGGTAAACGATATCAGGTAGTGTCAAACTATTTATATTATCATAGACTAGCTGTGCCCGTGACTTCGTCCGCGTAGACTTAGATCTTTCTCAGCCTGTAAGTATAAAAGGCAACATGACTTTGTCTGTTCATTGATGGTAATAGGCTCGTCCCTTATTGCGTAGGACTTAGACATTACTGGCATAATGTGGGTGTAGGTACTGTTAATGGCACACCACTGCCTAACCCTTTGGGAAATACAGGCGAAATGTTATGTTATACAGTCCAATAATGTGTTGTTGATTGTGCAGGCTGTACATCATATTGCAGCTTCATTGAGAGTCATCTTCTAACGGACCCTCGTCATCGTTATGATATAATTTTGTTGCGCGAGTTACTTGCATTCTATGATATTTCCTAAGATGTTAGATATTCATCTAAATTAAATAGTGTAAAGGGGCAATTTTGGTCACAATTGAACGCCAAAGATGACTAACATATTTATTTTGATAAGGATTAATACTATGTTGGTAAAAACACCTTCGCAAATAAAGCATTAATTTTGAGCAAATTTTAAAAATGGTTCTTGTTAGTCAACCTTAAGAGATAGGCATGTACTGTCGCGGACATTTTTTAGACAATATTATAACTTTTTAGAATAATTCCGTCATATATTATTTTTGTGCAGCTTTAACCGTTTGCAGCGAACACAACGGAAGCTTTCAAAAAGAATAAATTTTCCCCGATTTTGCAACATTTTTCATTGATGCTCCGCTCTTTTTGGGTGTTGCGTGATGATATATAGCCTATAGCCTTCCTCGATAAATGGGCTATCCAACACTAAAAGAATTTTTCAAGTCGTACCAGTAGTTTCTGAGATTAGCGCGTTCAACCAAACAAAAAAACAAACAAACTCTTCAGCTTTATAATATTAGTAAGTATAGATGAGCATTATGAATTCTACAAGGCAAATGACAAAGCTCATAACTCAAAATGATTCATCTATACTATCTTTACTAATATTATAAAGCTGAAGAGTTTGTTTGTTTGGTTGATTGAACGCGTTAATTTCAGGAACTACTGGTTCGAAATGTAAATTAGTTTAGTGTTGGAAAGCCCATTTATCGAAGAGCGGAGCATCAATGAAAAATGTTTTATAAACAGGGATTTTATCCTTTTGAGAGCTTCCGTTGTGCGTGAACGGTTAAAGTTACGCAATTATCATGTATGTCGGAATTGTTCCTCTAAAAAAATGTCCGCAATGGCTTATGTCTAACTTTTAAGGTTGACGCACACTCTATCTAACCCTTTCTTTTAAGTACGCACGCACGCAGACGAAGTTACGCGGTTCAGCTAGTGTATTTAATAAAAGCAAAAATAGACAGAGCTGAGAAACTTAGTTACTTATAAAGGGTGTAACAAGACCCTTAACGAAGCCGAATGGCACTTGATCTCCCCGTCATTGCGATATTTTTTTTTGTTCTAGACCATACCTGGGAACCTTCTAATTATGGAGATACTGGGGGTCAAAGTTACAACTCTTTCACAAGTTTTTTTTTAAATACATGTTTTTAATGTATGATTTTTAATCACCTCCACGACCCCCGTAATACACAATCTATCCATAAGCACAATGTTTTGAGTGAGTTACATTGAGTTCCACCGTATAACTTGATTTTTCCCCCTAAAAAAAAATCGTTTACCAGCAAAATTTTTTGCGAAAAGTTACTTAGTTTGATGTACATAATGCTTGGTTGACGGCTTCGTGACCATCGTACCAACAGTTGTTAAAACTCAGATATTAGCCTTTATGTAGGTATCTGCACTCTTTAAGTATACATTAAATGATGCAACTGACATGTAGGTACAGCAATAAACATTTTATAACTGAGTCATAGGTACATGTTCAGTACCTTACTTAGATCCGTTGAGTCCCTGTCGTTCAAAGCTTACTTTTTACTCGACTCTTATTTATGTAAGTATGGTTAAGATCACCTTATCTCTATATATATATATATACTAAGCCATGTTTTTTGTAACGTTGTCTTAAATATAAACTTAAATAAAAAACCTGAAGCTTAAAACTAAAATAAAGAATATTTCCTCAGGCAACAGTTCCGCAAGACTTTGAACCAAGTGGACTGGATGGACGAGAAGACCCGTCAGGCTGCGCTCGAGAAGGCAGACTCTATGGCCTCGCACATCGCGTACCCCGCCGAGATGTTGGACAACAACAAACTTACCAAGAGCTACGACGGGGTGAGTTTCATATAACGGTTTCAATACTCAATACTTTATTGCATCCCTAATGTGTAGGTACATAAAAAAGTTGGTGTGTTAAAAAATCGAATCAATTATGGGCCCTGTCACCTTTCTGAAAGACTATGTCGGTACGAGGTCCTTGTTATTTTAATCTTAGCAGAGAGGATTGAAAACCGTCGCCTCGTTTGATACACGTGGGCATCAATGAGGGCTATCGTTTTTGAGCTCACCAGATGGCACCACTGTCGAGTAAGGTTATGTCAATAATTCTATTTTACACTCTATAGAACCAATAACTTCATAAAAAGTTTATTTTATTACGTATAACAACATAGTGTAAAATTCAGATATATATTTACAATATTCTCCCTAAAATTAGCAAGCAAATAAGATCATAAGTTGCTACTTAAAATGTTCCAGTCATAATTAATCAGGAATGGAATTTATACCACAATCGTGAATATTAGTAAAAATACGTGATAAAAAGCATGCAACGCGCGAATACTCTATGACATCTGACATTTCGGTGAAACAATTCTGATTGAAAGTTTTATTTACGTTCTACAATCCTACATTTTTTCAGAATTTTCCTCCTCTTACTTTAGAAATTAGGGGGACATATTTTACCACTTTATATGTGTCTATCTTTCAAACGATTGACTTTGAGAAAAATAGGTTTAGCCGAATGGCAAAAAGAGGAACACTTATAGATTCGTTGTGTCTGTCTGTCCGTGTATGTCACAGCCACTTTACTCCGAAACTATTAGGACTACACAGTTAAAACTTAGTAGGCATTCTGTGAACAGCTTTACGATTGAAAAGACTGTCCATGGAGTTTCTTGCCCATTCTTCTCCATAGAGATCTACGCTTTGGAATGGGCAACTACAGTACTTTCACAAGTTATTATGCCTTGTGTCTGTGACTGTAGCTTCGCCTTTGTTTTTCTGACTTTCAAAAGTGCCTGCGAAGGTCTAATTTAAATTGAAATAAACGCTTTGAGTTTGAGTTTGATTTTTATACAAAAATTAAAAAAATAAAAGATTATGGGGGTTTCGCCATACATGGAACTGAAACTAAAAAATATTTTTTTCATCAAACTTAGACGTGCGGGTCTATAGATAGGTCTTTAAAAATGACATTGAGGTTCTTAAAACCATTTTTTCTCAAAGATAATCGTTTGAAAGATTGACACTTCCAAAGTAGTAAAATGTGTCCCAACCGTAATTTCTAAAGTAAGAGGAGAAAAATTCTGGAAAAATGTAGGATTGTAGAACGTAAATAAAACTTTCAAACAAAATTTGTTTGAATAAGATTTGATGTTTAGTTTTTGAGTTAGGGGACTTTTTCGTCAAACTGCAGCAGTAACTTTGTTTTTCATTAACATACTATGAAAAACAAATTTAGTTTTGCTGTTGAATTTAAAACAATACAACATATGAATGAGCCTTCAAAATTATGTTATATTGTGTATATCTACTATGTACATTATATACAGACTACAAATAGAACTAAAATAATGCTAAAAAGAAGACTAAATCTAAGTTCCTACTTAAATACAACGATCCTCCCCATCGATGTCATCCGGAAAGGTGCCCAGAAGACTGGCAGCATTGCCACGTTGAATGGCAATGCTAATTCTTTGACCAAAGAAAGACCCAGCCCTCTGGTCACGCGAAGTGTCGACCAATCGGCGAGATATTTCCTTAAAAAGGAGACGCGCACTCGGGCCCCATGACCCGAACGTTTCGACCCCAAACGGCTCAAAACTATAGTTACAGTTACTGTATAAGGTTACAGTATTTGCGCCGCTCGAGGATTTCAGCAGCCGCAGCAGCAGCGCCCGCACAGCCCGCCGTGCTTGCAACGTGAGATGGCGCAAGGGTGTCGACACAGGTTGCGTCCCACACCAAACACAAACCTTTTTGGGGGAGATGTGCTGTAACTTTAAGCCGAAATACAGTTTTTCTTTAATTTGAGTTGTTAAGGTTTTTTTACTAGCCAAATTTTTTTGCACATGTAGTATTCTAAATGGGAAGGTGAGTAATTGCTCCCAAGCATTTTGAGAGTTCTCTCGGGCAGCGAGGCAGACACAACGCGCCAAACTTGATGCTACTGAAGTTCGTGGGCGCCACGAGGAATTCTCTTTAAAACAGGGAGTTGAAGTTTTTTTTTTAAAGATCTCTATCTATCTATCTATCTAATGTGGGGCATGAGGAAGGTACATTGTGGGGTATCTTCATGCCTCTTTCACCCTTATAAAATCGTGCTTGGGAACAGTGTGGGCATCTAAGCAGGTCATGCAGTGATGTGGTAGGTTGACTGGTAGTCCGTAAAATTTCTCTCCGCAAATATTAATAAAAAAAATAAAAAAACTGCAGTGCAAGTCGGGCTCGCGCACGAAGGGTTCCATAGCATTATGTAAAAAAAACATATACTAATTGGCGTCAACTATGTGTGTATGGAATTTTTCCTTTATTTTTGCTGTACGGCCTTAGATTCTAGGTCAAAGGGAAGTAGGTTCCCTATAGGTTTTGATTCCCTTGTGAAATCGCATAATATGCGACATAAACAGTCATATCTTTTGATCGCGTTGACTTACAAGTTTGATTTTTTCATTGCTTCAAGAGGTAGCAGATTTGAGTATTTTGTATTAATTTCAGCTTGATACCGCCACGCATTCCTGAGAAAAAGGGACTTGACAGACAGACAGACAACAAAGTGATCCTATAAGGGTTCCGTTTTGCTGATACGGTTTAGCTGTACGGAACCCTAAAAACAAATAAAATTGTTATAATAAGGTTAAACTAAGTAAATTGTTGTAAAACAGTTCCAAATATTTTATATAGATCAGTGCAATCCTAAACCTTTATCGATGGCAAAGCAATCTTAACGAATTGTATACTTTTAGTTGGAAATGTCATCGGAGAAGCTGATGGAGTCTATCCTGAACCTGACGCTGTTCGAAACCGAGTACGTGTTCGGTAAACTTCGTGAGCCCGTGAACAAGACCGACTGGGAAACACACAGCAGCGCCGCTGTCGTCAACGCCTTCTACTCGCATACTGAAAACAGCATTCGTAAGTTTACTTTGATTATCACACGTTATAATTAGATATCTACTGACGCCTTTGAATGGCGATACGCGACAGAAGTTGTGCATTCAACGCACTTTCAGCGCCATGAATTTTATTATCTATACTAATATTATAAAGCTGAAGAGTTTGTTTGTTTGTTTGTTTGAACGCGCTAATCTGAGGAACTACTGGTTCGAATTGAAAAAATCTTTTAGTGTTAGATAGCTTATATATCGAGGAAGGCTATAGGCTATATATCATCACGCTACAATCAATAGGAGCTGAGCATCAACGAAAAATGTTGCAAAAACGGGGAAAATGTATTATCTTTGAGTGCTTCCGTTGCGTGCGCTGGTTAACCGGTTAAAGTTGCACAAAAATAATGTATGAGGGAATTATTCCTCTTAAAAATGTCTAAAAAAAAGTCCGCGAGAGCACATGCCTATCTTTTAAGGTTGACTAACAATAACCATTTTTATGATTTTAAAATTTGGTCAAAAATAGTGTTTTATTTGCATAGGTATTTTTACCGACAGTATTAATCCTTATCAAGATAAATATGTTAGTCATCTTTCGCATTCAATTGTGACCAAAATTGCCCTTTACACCATTCAATTTAGATGAATATCTTAGGAGATATCACAGTTTTAAAATAACTCATAATAACCTGCGCGCGCTGCGAGGCGGGCTTCATGTTGTTGGGAAAACCAATGTGATTAGATTCAATGGACAAATATTGTGGAGAACTTAGAGAAGGTTTTAGTTTTTGTTTCATTGTAATCAGTGCTCTCTATCAAAAGATTTATGAATTTAAAGTGTTCAAGAAGAACTTACCATCATTGTGTAAGATACATGCAACGACATCTATTGCACCAAAATGGTACTAATTAATAAAAATGTGCTCACAAGATAACTTTTAAATCGAAAAACCAGCTTTACAAAAAAGTTCTGGTAGCAAAAAGTACTCTAGATTAGTCTACATGACGCTATAACCCTGTAGAGTGTGTGTTCGATCGCTTTACATGCATTATATTTTAACGGTTTAATTTCGTGCTCGATAGATGGCGCTATTAATTTCACTCCATTTTCTAAGTCGCGGTGTTAAGTTTTCCGTGAAAGAATGACCCTCGCCTGTGTCAAATGTCTGAAGCTTGGTTTATTAACCAACGAAACAAAAAGAGGAGGTTCTCAATTCGACGCGTCTATATTTTTTTATTTTATGTATGACCTGACCACGCATAACTTTTTACAGAGAAGTCCGATATGCATGATCTTTTGTTTTTTAAATTAAAAAATCGTGTTTGGGCTCATTTCCTTATTTTTCTTGATGAGAACTTTAGATCTAGCTGGAGTATGACGTCATCGAAGGTCTGACTATGGAGACGGAAGGCACTTGCAAGAGGTCCTCAAGAGTTTGCAGCAACAATAACGTGTTTGGGTTCATTTCATGCACCTTGATGAGAACTTTAGGCCTTGCTGAAGTATGACTGTCATCGACGATCAAACGATAGAGACAAATGGCAGTTGCAATCGGTCCTAAACAGTTTGCAGCAGGTATAATGTTATTGGGCTCATTGCATTCGCTTTGATGAAAACTTTAAACCTAACTCAGTATGACTTTCATCGAATGTCTGACGATGGAGAAGGAAAACAGTTGAAGAGGTCCTCAAGAGTTTACAGCATCTGTATCGTATCTGGGCTCATTTCATGCACCTTGATGAGAACTTTAGACCTGCCTGGAGTATGTCTATCATCAAAGGTCTGTCGATGGAGACGGAAGGCAGTTGCAACAGGTCCGCAACAGTTTACAGCAGTTTTATCGTGTCTCAGCTCATTTCAAGAACTTTGATGAGAACTTTCGTTCTAGCTGGTGTATGATTGTCATCGAGTGTCTAAAGATGAAGACGTAAGGCTGTCGAGGGTCGCGGGCCTGTGGACGGTGAGTAATGGGCTAGCTCGCCATCTGTCCGTTTTATGACGACAGGCCGTGGTGACGGCGTGTTCGTGTTCCACACGCGTCTCAAAGAGATGTCAGCAAACGGGAAGGGATCCGAGAGGAGCGAGGCCTGCCAGGGTTGCGGGACTGTTCGAAAGAGATACCGCGGCCCTGGAACGCAAAGGGAAATAGAAGAAACGTGGATGGATTTTAGTCAGTACAAGTCTGACACTCCCTTCCGATCCGTCCAGAGTGGGAGGGGTCATTTGATGATTATCCATCGGTAATAGTATATAATAGGGATTTACTCCTTTTGAGAGCTTCCGTTGTGCGTGAACGGTTAAAGTTACGCAATTATCATGTATGTCGGAATTGTCCCTCTTAAAAAGCTCTAAAAAAATATCCGCAATGGCCATATGTCTAACTTTTAAGGTTGACGCACACTGTCTCTAACCTCTCTTTCTTTTATGTGCACACGCACGTAGACGAAGTTGCGCGGGTCAGCTAGTTCATCATATTCAAAAAACTATTCCACGCTCGTATTCGGAACGAGCTGTATGCCTTTGTAATATTATTAGCAAGTCGCCAAGCTGCTGTCGGAAAACCATACATAGGTACTATCCTTCATCAGCTGTTCATGTCTTTGTTTAGAGTTCCCCGCCGGTATCCTGCAAGGTGAGTTCTTCTCCGCCACGCGTCCCGCCTACATGAACTACGGAGCCGTCGGATTTATCATTGGACACGAAATCACCCACGGATTCGATAACAAGGCTAGTATCAACCACTTTTTAGTAATCAAAGTAAACAGGAAATGAATAAAAAACGTATCTTTTTTGTTATTCCACATCATTTCCATTCATGTTGCCTTTTCCTCGCTTCTTTTCAATGCTAAATTATTGTTTTCAGGGTCATCGATTCGACAAGAACGGAAACTTAGTGGACTGGTGGCAGGAGATAACCAAGCAGAAGTTCCTAGAGAAAGCCAAATGTATTATTGATCAGTATTCTAACTACACTGTGGATGAAGTTGGACTCAAGGTATTAGAAGTTTACAACTATGAAACACTACAATATTTAGAGGTTTAAATTAGTTAGTCAGTCCGAATTTGTTGCGGCATTTGTTCCCAACATAATCTCTAGGAAGTAATAAAGGGCAGGAGTTTTAGGGGTTGCTTACGTAGGGAACATTGGTCTTTCAAGAGTGCTGACATAAACTATTTCTTCAAGCTGAACGGAGTGAACACCCTAGGTGAGAACATTGCGGACAACGGCGGCATCAAGGCAGCCTACTACGCGTACCAGGCTTGGACCCAACGACACGGCGACGAGGCAAGGCTGCCCGGGCTTGAGAAATACACACCTAAACAGGTACACCATCTTACATCTTACCTCACCTCAATCACCTTGTAAGTTTCAGTCCACTAGAGATCATAGACGTAACAACTACAAACTGAAATCAATCTTAACCAGTTTTTGCCTAATTGTTAGTTAGCACTAGATTACCTACCTAAAAGCCAGTCATGGATATCGCATCGCAACAGCGGTTAGATTAGTGCACCTGTTGGTTGTTCGCAGCTGTTCTGGCTGAGCGCCGCCAACACCTGGTGCGAGGTGGACCGGAACGAGGTCATAAAGCCGAGCATCACCACCGGCGTCCACTCGCCCGGCCGCTTCCGCATCGTCGGCTCCGTGTCCAACATGGAAGAGTTCGCTGACGACTTCAAGTGCCCCGCCGGCTCGCCCATGAACCCGCTCAACAAGTGCAGAGTGTGGTAGTCCCACCGCCTGCCGCTACTCGCCGCTCGATCGCCATGCACTACATGGAAGACACGCTACACCTACCTGATGAGCTACTTGGCCCCACTCACATACGACACAATGAACATCCGATCGAAAAATTGATAAATTTCTGTTCTAAGCCTAGAAAACATATACAGGGTAAATTTTTCAAGTGGACGTGGATGGCCAAATCCGAAACTATGAGGAATTGTGAAAAAAACTCAAACGAGTCTCGAGCCCGGTTTTGATGAAAACCAAAACTGCATCATTAAATTTATGAAAAACCAATATTCCTAGTCAGGAATTGAACCCACTGATTTCGGGAAAAAAATACACAGTGTATTATTTATAACACTCTTCGATAGTGTCGCTAATAAGGATCGAATTCTGAGAAATGTTGCAAACTAAAGGAAAGAGTTCATTTTTGATAAAAACAATAAAAAGTTAGTAGGTAATCAAATTAATCAACGAAACGTCGAACAGTAATCTACTTTTCTTTCAACTAGAAATCTACCTACCGTGATAAAATATATACCTACTCAAAATAAAAACTCAAATTATTGAAAACAAAGAATCTCGCGACTTTTGTGGCAAAAGGTTATCAACAATTTCATTTGCAGCTGTTTTTAACTTTCTGAATTTGAATTCATAGCGATGTCGCTATTTCCATTTTTTTAAACTTTTCTTGCTAAATACGAAGTATCAAAGTTTTACAATTTATGGTACAAAATGCGCACCATTTTTATTTTTTTTCACCATGTCGATTTTATTCAGCCGATTTTTATTTTCAGACAGTACTCGTATGTTTTTTATCAAATGCAAACATTTTTTAGTAAACTTAATAGGAGACAGTAAATCTCTGTGGTAAAATATTATCTAATAAAAAAATAAAAAACAGTGCATTAATGAAAAACTGTGTAACAATCAGATTTCATATAACATTTCTGTACTGCTATGGTTCTAAGCAAAAAAGACATCCTTTGTGGTCGGTTTTGTAGTGATTAATGATAACATTACTCGTAAATTACTACGTAGTTGAAAGAAATTACCTTTTCACGTCTCATGCTCTAAAAGTACGCCATTATAGCCGAAGCGGACTTATAGTGACCACTTTAGTCTCTAGGGAGTGAACAGTAATTAGTTAAAGAAAAAACTGACTGCGAAAATTTCAGAATTTTTTCGCGTGTAGGTAAATTTGTTCGGTTTTAAATCAATGTATTAAGAATGAGAGTTTAACGTCGAGCAAAGAGCAAAAGACATAATAGATAATCTTTTGCCGCCAAAATCGTGGAAGATTTACCTAAAAACTTACGAAAGTTTTATGGACTGGAGGAATAAGAATATTTATTAAATGTTTTTGTACTAAATTGACTATTTTTCTCGCACTCAAAGTGAAAAGTACAGTTTGCACCTCGAGACTAAACGCCAACTTAATATACCCTCGGTTTCATTGACTCCCTCGCACGCTCGGGAGTCAAACCACCTCTGGTATATTATGGCTTCGTTTAGACCCTCGATATAGACCCATCTCGGAAAGAGTATTTTTGCTCTTCGATATCTGAGTGCAAAAGTCGTTTATATCCGCTAGTGGATAAACTAAATTGAATTTAGAACATCGTGTGCACTAACTTTGTGAATTCAAAACATCATTAAACCTATTTACTTCAAACTCCATGGTGCCGAATTTATCATACAACCTTTTTTAATTTGTTAAAAACTTGACTCGGAACCACCTTCTTGGAACGCCTTCTTGGTGTACGTTTTTTTTTAATTTGCTATGCTCGCACCATTTTCTGTTCACGTCAGATTGACCTTAGGTTAATATACCCTCGGTTTCATTGACTCCCTCGCACGCTCGGGAGTCAAACCACCTAGTCTGGTATATTATGGCTTCGTTTAGACCCTCGATATAGACCCATCTCGGAAAGGGTATTTTTGCTCTTCGATATCTGAGTGCAAAAGTCGTTTATATCCGCTATAGTGGATAAACTAAATTGAATTTAGAACATCGTGTGCACTAACTTTGTGAATCCAAAACATTAAACCTATTTACTTCAACCTCCATGGTGCCGAATTTATCATACAACCTTTTTTAATTTAAAAAAACTCAGACTCGGAACCACCTTCTTGGAACGCCTTCTTGGTGTACGTTTTTTTTAATTTGCTATGCGCGCGCCATTTTCTGATCGTCAGATTGTTAAAACCTTAGGTTAAAAACAAGGAACTTGAAAACAACAGAATTGACTGAAACAGCTGTTAATAATGCGCAAATAACCTTTCTCTCTCAACAATCACGCGAGAAGTATTTGAAACAGTACGATTTATATTTAATACGTGGCGACTATAGCTAAAGGGGCCAAAACTTTCACAGAAAACGTTTTGCTGGCATATTTTATTGAATTATCCTCATTTATCACGCTAAAAGCAACAATAAAGATGAAAAAAGACACATATCGACACGGTGTCGATGTATCTTTTTAAAGAAAAACGTTTCTGCGATATGGTAATAGAAGCCATTGCATACAAATTACAGCCATTTCTTTTTTACAGGTCAGTGCGAAACCTATCCTAAATTAGTGGCATTTTTAAAAAGAGCCTCGTCTGTTATTTTACAAAAAAAATCAAAGGTAGCACCTGAGTCCGTATATTTGGGGGCAAAAGTAAGTCAGTTGCACATTCAGTATCTACTTAAGTTTAGTAATCACCTACATAACATAATATAATAAGTACTTAGTACGAGTACTTAGATGTTGATAGGCATAGTTATGAATGCATATCAATTTTATTAATTTATCTACTACAATACTCTTTACGTTACAGGTTGTTCTTATTATTGGTATAAACGGAGCATGTCGAACTAATGAACTCACACAATTTAATGTCAAAAACATTTAGAAACATTCAGATGACTTACTATTAATTAATTTACCTTATCTAAAGACAAAAAGAGACGCAACTTCGTCATTCGCAAGGAATACGTAACAACTGTTGAGAAATATCAAGCCTTACTCCGCCTAATACTCCAATCAATCGATTGCTTCTACGATATCGCAACAGAAAGTGTGTTAGACAGCATAAGGGTGCTAATAAAATTGGCAGTATCCCACGAGAAATAGCAACATTTAATGAACTTCCAGAACCCCTGTTGTACACGGGTCATTATTTCCGACGAATTTCAGCCCTTAAGCTGGAGGCTGAAATTCCAACGCGGTTGTAGAGGGATACATAGAGGATTCCATCCAAAATAACTAAAGGTATCGTAGGAGCCATTACACTGAAAGAGCCTCAGTCAGATCCTTGGACTGGCCCTTCTACATCAAAAATGAGCCGTTATGAAACACCTAACCATCGCCCTCTCTCGCCAACATTTACGCCACGGGAATCCAATGAATCGGTACAACTATTAAGTACATATGACAGATAGTTCACCAAAAAACAGGACACAAGTCACTAACACCAACATTACAGTACCACCTAACAAAAATATTACACTCAACTTAGATAAATGTAGCAACGTTACTCTTATTTTTTCTTAATTATATTTAAGTATTATTTGTGATAATTTAAAGATTATTCTGTAATACTTACTTATTATAATGTAGTAGTTATAGTACATTACGATATTAGTGCGTTAAGATGGTTATAACATGCGAGGCGGAATTCAATCAGCCCGAGCCGAAGGCGAGGGCGTAATTGAGCCGAGCATGTTATAACCAATACGCACGTATATCGTACGACGTTTTTTAACACATTTGCGAGGAAACAGAAAAAAAAATACGCCAAAACTACATTTTCGGAAAATGACTTGGCATTTTTCATGTTTTTCCACTTCAAGAAATTTTCATTCGTGGTTATGTATCTGTCCTGCGACAGCTTGCTGCCGTCAATATCCAAATATTGACGGCAGCAAGCTGTCGCATGCGGTTCGCGCTTCTGTTAGTATATCCGGTGGAGTTGAAGTAATATATTGCTCATCTTCATTATTGAAAGTTGTCATTTTTAGATATTCACAATACAAGTACAAAGAAAAGAAAATTTGAGAAAAATGGCGCGAGGATTATTTTCTGCCGTGGCTGCGTGAAAATGTTGGCAAAGACGCTAGAGCATGCAGCCAAGTTTTTAAATTACCGAATAAACTGTTTTATTTTTATTTTAAATAAACTCAATCTGTGAATGCACACTGTTGCTTTCCCGCCATTTTAACAGCGCGCCAGCGCTGCCTACTGACTGGCGCCGCGCGGCGATTAGTTCGAAATTTGAATAGCAACAGCGCGCTGCTCACTGGCTGGAGTCGTGCGGTGGTGATCATTTCCATATTTGAAATGGCAAATAATACTGTTATGGAATTTGTATGGACTATAACTTAACTATTTGCTTTGGTAACACACGCGTTTTTTATGACCCGCTTTACATATTTAAAACCGGTGGAATTACAACAGCTTTACGAGCAAGGGTGTTAAAAATACCTTTTCTCAAAAATGGTATGTAATGTTGCCCTAACATCTAATCAATCTAAAAAGTATCCAGAAAGTGAACTCTACCGGAGACTTATTCACAACTGTCCAGTAAGAAGCGAGATTTTAAATCTCCTACTGTCCAGTAAGTATGTAATTTACTTACTGGACAGAAGCATAAAAAAAAACATAGTACCAGAGACATATATTTTTGGAGCCAATAAACAGCCATTTTAGTCTGTGACACTTAACGCGACGCAGAAAAAGAATGCACGTTGCGTGTTGTACTTGGTAATGTTGTAGAAGTATAGTGTGGGATTTTATGTTTGTATTTAGTAATTTTAGTTTATAAATCATGTTGGATTACAACTTTCCATTCTAAAATTAACATGGAGCTTCAAAAACAATAAACATTCATGTAATGTAAAAATAGAACAATGTTCAAAACTAAACGCAAACTTTGTATTAAAAACAACGATAACATGACATTGGCTAAATGCACAAACCGTGCCAGAAAGAAAGAAAAAAAAAACAACGACTGGCGGGATTTCACATTCTTTTAATTTACCGCGTGAACATACATAATCCCAAAAAATGAGTTCAAGCGAATCTGATTCGGAAATAGATGGCACTCCTCCTGATTTAAAAGCTGAGGCCAAATTAGCAAAAAACAATTTACTTCCGCCAAAATCCAAGGAGCGATATATGAAAACATAATTATAAAAAAGAAGTGGAAGGTAGAAAAACAAGCCAACAGTTGGTCTGAAAATGTATTCTTGGCATATTTCAGCTTTCTTCATGGTTATGACCACAAACTCCATTTTAAGAGTTTTAATAACGTGATTAATATTATGATTCTGATAAAGCAGCCATTTTAGGCCCCTAGATAAAGTGTACTCGATACAGCTAGGTACCGAATCGGAAAGCCAACATTTCAATCGATTGACTTAAGCCTGTATATTATGTCATCTCAGAGCATACCATTACCTTACCTCCAACTAAGATTACCATTACCAAGCAAGCTCAAGCTGTTACCTACCACACCAACCATTACCAAACAATCCAGTACCACACCAACACCAAACAACAAGCAAAAGTACCTACGGCCAACGTGACGTTACAGCCCGCCATCAACAGGTTAACGCGCTCAGGCCGTGTCGCCAAGCTGCCTCTTATCGCCGCTTCTCTTCTTAGTCGTTCTTGACGCAATTATGCTTCGCATTTCTGAAAACAAGCGCCGCGACATTGAATGGGGATTATCCAACGTCTTGGAAGACTTGGACTACGCCGATGACCTATGCCTGCTGAGTCATACCCACGCTGCATTGCAAGCAAAGTTGAACGATCTACGTCAGGAAGCGGGGCTTTAAATTAACTTCAGGCAGACATAGGAGATGAGAACTGCTGTGAAGAATCACTCACCGTTGCTAATTGGCACAGAGGCAGTGGCACGCGTCCACAAATTCACTTACCTCGGGAGCCTCGTAGCAGAGACTGGGGTCAATGAAGAGGATATCGCTTCACGGATTGCCAAAGCCCGAGCTACCTTCGCGCAGCTGAGCTGTTTGGCAGTCGCGGAAACTGACCCGAAGTATTAAACTTAAAATATTCGGGTCTACTGTGAAATCCGCGCTGCTTTACGGGTGCGAAACGTGGACACAAACAAACAACAAAGGACATCTCATGCTAAATCCAAGTTTTCGTCAACCGCTGCCTTCGTCGCATTCTCGGAATTACCGGAATAATCTCCAACGTAGAGCTGTTGGAGAAATGTCACGAGAGCCCGATCGACCGCCAGATCAAGCGTCGCAAGTGGAGTTGGATTAGCCACACGTTCCAAAGGGACCCCGACCACATACCCAAACAGCTTTGGACTGGAATCCTCATAAAAGAAAAGAAAGCGTGGCCGTCCCCATCAAACCTGGCGTCGCACCGTGTTGGCAGAAGCGGCGAGCATCAAAATGACGTGGAGCGAGGTGAAACGTGAAGCTCAAGACCGATCACGCCCCATCTATGGGACATAGGACATTTAAGTCCTCTAGTTAGTAGCGTTTTTGGATACAATCGTATTGTTGTAAATCATTGATAAATCAATTTAAGATCATTTTTATCAAACACTGGTTTTCATTTCAACATGGCTGCACCAAAATTGATTCCCATTACTGTTGTGTTATTTACTTGTTAACTTACTTATCTATAACTACTAACCTACGAAGATAACATACCAACGTGAAAACGCTCCACTGGTCTATTAATGACGCATTTACGAATTGACGCGGTTCTATTTCAGGTATTAAGTCCCACTACTACACGTGCATGGCTCACACACACAGCGACTTACTTGTGCCTAGATTTATTTATTCTAGTGCCGTTTATATTTTTAAAACTTACGGTGATTTAAGTTTGTAGCGTGAAATGATCATAAAAATAGATACCATTGGACTGTGATTGTTTGGTAAGCAACTAGGTTCTGGCGAAAGTACCTATCTATGCGCTACAAGCGTTTTGAAAACCAATAATTAAAAACAAAAAAAGCTTATTTTATTCGTTTTATTTAGCATTTCTTATAATTTTGTTTTGGTTACAAATGCAAGAAGTCCCGAAAATTAGAAAGAAAAGAAAAAATAAAGAAAATACTATACAAATGTGGATTTACATAGAAGAAAAACATTTCACGTGGGCCGATGCCCTAATCTCAACGTAACTAACAAAACAAGGCCAAACTCGGCACACCTTGCGCTACTATTTTATTGATTCCAGTAGCAGTCTTCGAAGTACACCTTCAGGTCACTCCATCAAGTCCGAAACGAAATGTGAATTTATAATTAATTCCTTTTTACTTCAAGCAAAAATATAAGAAACTTTGAATAACATTTTAGCTTGGTTGTACACACGGCTACACCTCAAGCTATACATTTCCAGTTTACGCTGATGTCGCATTGTATATGATTTCCGTACAATGCGAGGTCAGCTTATACTGGAATACTAGTAGCTTGATGTGTAGCCATGTGTACGTAGTTTAAAGTTTGGAATGTCAAATATTTTGTAACAACTGCTTACAAGCGACACAGTGTCCACCAGTATATATATGATGTTCTGTGGTGTCCACTCACGACGTCGGCCGATCGCAGCTATACATATAACTATACTCTATGGCGCAGACTAATATTTCATCACAAAATTTTTGTGCAATAAACCAAGACAGAGACAAGCAAAATAACCCTTAACTCAAGCCCATAAGATTCACGCGATTAAGCATAATTTGTTGAAAATAAAGACGCGTTTTTTTTTAAGAGTTAAATTGTAACATTTTGATAATTCTTTTATCAACCTTTTTGAGTTGAACATGTCAGTTACATAAAATATTTTTAAATAAATAAATTTGTTATTAAATAAAAGAAAACACTCCTGAACTCAACACGATATCGTTAAATTTTTGTGGAGAGGGGCACCGGAAATTATTTTTTACAGTACTATAAACTAACATTTTCAAATAAAAAGCTCCTACATTTGAAGACGAAGGGGTAATCTATCTATCTGTGGTAATTATTAGTTACAATCGGTTTATTTTTATTTTTCAGCAAATTGAATCGAAAAACTGCTTATTTTTTAAAGTTTTATTCAGTTTTGCAAACGCGTTCTTAATTTAAATTATATAAGGTTGGACGGGAAAGCTGGAGTAGCTGCAATTATGTATATATGTAAACAAGTATTGTCTCACATACAATACAATAAAATTGACACTTGAAGTTTTCAGCTGAGCACACTTTCCGACTCGCATACTAGAAATAAATAAGACTGAATACCACGATCCTTTATTTCACCAGAAAAAAAAGTATTATTACACGAGACATTGAATGAAATACTACACAAGCATTGCGATTTTCGACCGATAAGTAAAACAACATACATATTATAGCGTGTTTAACGCTTTCCACATAGTACAAGCAATGACCGGGTTTATATTCTACGATCTATCAGATACGCATGGATAACTCTACTTAATGTTCGAAAACATTTAGACATCTTAAATAACTAATCGTTACATTTAATGTGTGCGAATCGTCGCCCTCTACCTATCATGATTATGTAGACATGTAGTTAGTATAATCTTAAAATAGCTGCTTTAAAGCTGCAAAGAAATAAATAAAATCATGTAGGTACTAAATCTAATAGAAGTAAATTTTAAAGCATGACAAAATAGATTCAGTTTACTAGTTATTCAAAGACTATTTAACAAACTTACATAATGATTTTTTAAATATTGCCTGTAAGATAATGGTGGAGCCACAGTTGGTCAGTCTCATCATTCACTATCACACAGTCGCGTACTTCACTTGTATGTATAACTTTATCAGCACCCACAGCTAATATGTTCTCTCACTGCCTTACCTCTACTGTGAATGCATCCTTACAAGAAACATATAATATCTAAACTGCACTAAAGAAATAGTTGCAAGTATAAATAAATAAAAAAAGTAAGAATATCTGAGATCACGAAAGTAATGTGCTTCGACTGCAATACTAAAATAGCCCGTGCAGGATAAATTCCTTGAAATATCAAGTGACTAGTTGTTATGTACTGCACAGTGTGTTTTGATCTTAAAGTACATATATATTCATTTTAGATCGCTCAATATCGCCACACACGCCAGTAAAGTTCAAATATTGAACCCACTGTTAAAACTGCAGTTACACCGCACTAAACATTTAAATTGTGACAAAAATTTTGCTCGCGAAAGCTCTCCCAATAATTTTAATTATGAATCAGTCATCAAAATGGGTGTTAGCAAATTTTATTGTCATATACCAACAATACTCTTAGAACTTTGTTCTCGTTTTAATTTTGCCCTTCATAAGCCAGTACCTAAACCACATTCTTTACCTACCGAGCTCTGCGCGGAACCGACACTAAGGGCATTTTAATTTTATTCATGACACAATGCAAGGCAATAAAAGGTCCCATTAAAATAGATGGACAAATTTTAACACAGCGTTCAGTACGTCTAACCAATTATATCCAAGCAAAAAAAAAGTGATTTTATTTTGACCTAAAATAATAAATTGCCGGCGGCACTCTAGAGTAAAAACATCCATTAGGTCAAAATAAAATCACTTTAATCAGTTTTTTTTTGCTTGGATATCTTTGGTTAGACGTACTGAACGCTGTGTTAAAATTTGTCCATCTATTTTAATGGGACCTTATACAATGTGTAACATAATTAACGCACAACCTCTTAAGGGGTCATTGTACTCATCATTATGAACAACTTTCACTATGGGACCAAAACTGAAATCGCAAAAAAAAAAATCGACTGCCCCATACATTTCTGTGCGCATAATTCGACAAAATGTACTGAACAGCTGTTTTTTTTTCGCGTTTCGGGGTTAGTCCCATAGTGAAAATTGTTCATAATGATGAGTACAATGACCCCTTAAGAGGTTGTGCGTTTATTCTGTTACACATTGTATATCCAAATATTTATTTTTTGGATTTGTGAGTATCAGTAGTTTATAATTTGCCGGCGGGTGTACGAGAATGTCGCCGCAATTCATGAACTTAATCGGCTCCACCACATACATGAGTATTTCCGCATGCGGTGTTCCTTCCACAGTGTCGAAAATAATCGCCCCAAGTCCGATATTGCGAAAGCCATTCAAGCCCAACTTTAGCAAGTGACTATTCTAACCATTACAACGCACAGCGGCTAGTCCTATCGCCTACGAGCACCACAATAACACACGTTCCTCTGTTATACACTAATACTTGCAAGTTAGAAGCTGAAACATACTCACGCACCACCCCTGGTCACACATTCAAGCTCACATGCCTTCCACTTCAATCATTGCTGATATGGAATCGCATTAACCCGTTAAACATCGCGTCTATAAATACCAGACCACAAAGTTTCATAGATTCATTCATTTGAAGAAAGAATTTAATTTTGACACGAATTTTATTTCACCTATCCCGTGACGAATGCGAACCCTCACCGCAAACCATTAATATATTATTGTGTCGTTATTTTGAAACTAGGGTGCTATTATTTTACTGTTGATTTGAGTATTTTAATGTTAATTTAGTAATTTTAGCCGATGTTTAAAAGGTTGACCATGATAATCTTTGAGTACTTATAGTACAAAGATAAAACTTTAAGATCAAAAAACACTGCAAAAAGAAATGCCTAACTAACGGCACATGACTATAATTAATTACTACAAGTTATTAATACTTACGCCAACCATCTTGCGTACCTTAACATCTAACATTTATAATAATATCAATTTCGACATTGTCGCACCGTGAATAGTTATAATACCTGTATTTCGGACAACAATATAATAGATAGATTATTATATTTCTATAATAAATCACGGTGCTTTCGAAAAGTATGGATAGGTATTCAGAAAGGATTACACATGAATAAATATTATTAAGCGGACTCAGTCGTCCAGACTCGGTGGGTTGTCTTCGGCAAACGCCACGTGCGGCTTCAGATAGATCAAGAACGCCAAAAGACGATCGTTTTCTGCGTCAGAACCCCTGCAAAAAGAATGAACGTAGTTCAGTCCTTGGTTTAAGCTATCAAGGCTTATTGAGAATACTTGGGGAGGAATATCGAAGAGAATTGTTCAGTCAATGAGTCTGCGGTCAGCATATTAGTGATCTTTGCGTCCAGCAGCGGCAGGTCAAACTTAAGTCAAACATGGTTTTGTTTTCAGAGTCAAGTCATTTACAGTCTGTCTGGCTGCTCGGGTGGTCGAGACAACTGCTGAGCATGAAGTCCAGGGTTTGATGCCCGGGTAGAGCAAAGTGTTATTTTGTTTTTCCATCTGGAATTTTTCAGTCTTCGTATCACTGGCACGACAATTTTTTGTACTTTGTTATCCCGGAACTTTGCCACTTCAGTAGAAGCCATGGAGTCTGGCTCTGTGTCCGGTTGATGGCAATAGGCTCGCGCCGTATTATATGGGATTTAAATAAAACTGGCGAAATGTAGGTAGGTGTACCATTGGGTACACCACTGCCTAACCCTTCGAGATTTAACAGGCGTGATGTAACATACTTATTCCCGCATTGGCATCACAATTCATTTTCGCTAACATTATATTATTCATAAGGCAGAAAATACATCGGTAAAACCATTGAAATTAGCACCTAGGATAGTTCTACGCAATGGCGGGAAACCGGTGTCAAGGGATTTCTAGGATAGCGGGTTGGAGCACGAAACTTGAAGACCCAGTAACTGTGGACAGTCTATTTGCTTTCTGAGTAGTTTGATGGAAACAGGGCTTCCAGAACTTGGAGTCATTAACGAGAGCATCTTCAAAGTTTGCAGACGGGACAGATAGGAGGGGCCCAGCTTCTTGCCCTTTGGAAAAAGCAAGGTGCCATAGAAGTCCTGGACCCTTTAATGAGGTCTCCATACCACACTACAAAGCTCCAGTATGCTCCGAACGAGGCTATTATACAGCAATATTTTAAGGCTGACCTGTTTGAAACCCTGGGTATTGCGTAGTACGAATCCTAACAATTTGGAAGCTTTTTTTAAAGTATTTTCGATGTGGGGGATAAAAGCAACTTTCTTGTCAAACAGCGCTCCTAGATGCCTTATAGTTACGACTTCGTGATTTTTTTGTTTATTTATTAAGTAGTTCCAATGGATGGGGTGAAGTAAAGTCAAGTGTCTGAGTACTTACTCCACATCGATCTCAATAGTCAGGGACCTTATATATTCCAGATATTTTTTTTTTTTCGATTTGTGAGACTAAGAAACCTGAAAGTTTAACAACCAGTGTTCCTGAGATCTATGGTCTTACCCAGTAACTGTTGTCGAGGTCAGATAGGCAGTCGCTTCATGTAAAATTGAATTCAGTTGCATCTAGTTAGACTGGAAGCTGACCCCAACATAGTTGGTAAAATAATAGGCAGATAATTAAATTACGGTCAGTAGTTTATAGTTTGCCGGCGGGTGTACGAGAATGTCGCCGCAAAACATGAACTTAATCGGCTCCACCGCATACGGGTGAAGTAAAGTCAAGTGTCTGAGTACTTACTCCACATCGATCTCAATAGCCAGCACGGTGTGATGTGGCTTTCCTTCTTCATCGAACCATCTGGAAAATATCATTTGTTAATCAGTATAGTTACTCCTTACTCGACTGCCAAGGAAGGGTTATGTTTTTAAAGCTTATTTTAATGAAAAGTTTTATTTCTATTTAAAGTCTTTATAATAAACCATGTACGGTTAGTTTATTCTTATCGTGACATTATATACAAAGGCGCTCTCATGTCTACGAAATATCTATTCTTTGCAATCGTTCTCACATATATGTATAATCTCAACATGAATGATGAAACCATGACCTTGTAACAATATTTTGATTGAAAAGAGTGCCCATGGAGTTTCTTGCCCATTCTTCTCCATAGAGATCTACGCTTTGGAATGGGCAAGTACAGTACTTTCACAAGTTATTATGCCTTGTGTTTATGACTGTAGCTTCGCCTTTGTTTTTCTGACATTCAAACGTGCCTGTTATGATCTAATTGAAATGCTTTGAGTTTGAGTTTGAAATCATCATCTTATCAAAACACAGCACAGATTAAGGCTAGTTCCAGGAACCGTCACAACGACAGTCGAATTCTAAAACCTTGACTATCAAGTCAGTTTTGTATGTTATCAGTATTACCCCGTTCTTATCTTCACCACTGCTCTTAAAAACCAGAGCAAACCAACCAGCCACCAAAAAGAGCCGCAGCAATGAAGCACAACGAATACTGGACACGAATGAGTGTAGTCAGAAGCGAAAAGTATGACAGCCAGTCTTACCAAGGGGTATCGTATTACCCAGTACTAACTGGGTTGTGTCAGATAGGCAGTCGCTCCATGTTAAATACTGGTTTTTATTTGCATTCGGTTAGACTGGAAGCCGACCCCAAAGTAGTTGCGAAAAGGCAAGGCAGATTACGATTTCAGAACTTTAATATCATACCGGAAATTTATGCGGAGGTTTTGTTGACATTTTATTTGCTTCCTTAAAGTTTAGAAAGATAAACTACATATTCCTATACCCGGTGATGAGTACATAATGATATATACGTACATGTCAGCGAAGGGCGGCGAAGCGCATGGCCCGGCGCTCAGACAACGCGGGCGTCGTACGACAGGGTCTCGTTCCCCGCCAGCCACCTGCGCCGCGCCCAGAGTCGAACGCACCACATGCCAGAACCCACGCTGAGCGGCCCCCACCCCGTCGATACGCTCGATACGCACCCAGCCTGTAGCAACACAATGCTTAGTACAAAGGACCCTTTCACAGAGCCTACCAAAGCTTATTAATGGGTGTAAAAAGACCCTTAACGATGCCGAAAGGCACTTAATCTCCCCGTCGTTGCTATGTTTTTTTTTGTCCCTTACACCAATCTGATACCGTGGATCCTTCTAGTTACGGAGATATTGGAGGTCAAAGTTCCAACTTTCTCACAAGTATTTTTTTAAATACATCATGTTTCACAATGTGTCACAAGTTTTTTTTTTAATAAGTGCAAGTTTTTAATGTTACAACTTTCAATCCCTCATTTGAGTTCAACCGTAAACCATGATTTTTCACCCCAAAAAAAAAAAAGCGTTTCCCAGCAATATTTTTTGCGTAGAGTTATTTTGATGTACTGTTTGATTGGCGACATAGTGCAGGGTCCGGTTACGCCTTGTATTTACTATGATAGTTATCCTATTATGCTATTTAAGTAGTAATTAATTAACTGCAAAATTAATACATAACGCAACCAATCAAAACACACACATAAACATAACATCTGCTTATCCTGGAGATTCGGAACTTCTTAAAATCCCTCAAAGAATACACACATTATCTATCATTTTATATTTTCAGTACTGGGACACGTGAGTTATTTTATCAGTCAGTAATAATGAGAGTATTACTTGTGAACATTACTAGTTGGCTGCTTTTACCTCTCAAAATCGAAGCTGCAAATGTGTTCAACCATTTATTCGTCTAAAATCAGAAGTTTTAAAATATTTTAGACTACTCTGCTACCGTAAAAGACTATTTTACAGTCTGCGAATATTTTTGCGTAAATAATATGGACATACCAGCGTAATCTGTCGAGGGGTCAGGCTGGCAGTTAGCGCAGTAGCACCGCACTTGTCCCCACGATACAGCCTGACGAAGCTCCGGGTACGGCAGCACCAAGTAGTTCCAGTACTTTAGCACGAGGTGCAGATGTTCGCACCCCTCGCCGGACGCCTCCCACTCAGACTCCAGGCTATGACCGTTACCCTCCTGGTCCAAGCACAGAATGTGGTTCAAATAGTGCAAGTACTCAACCGATAGCGACTCAGACCAAAAATCGTCGCGACGCGTAGATTCGTCGATGGATGAAGACTGTTCTTCAGTCAAATCGGGCAAGTTCCCAGCATCCATAGTCAGCGCGTCCATGATTTCGTTGTCGAGATTGTCGACGTCGTTCGCCTCCGGGTAGCGGTCGTTGTGGCGGATGTTAGTGTCGCAGAACTGCTCGTGGAAGTCGTCGTCGTCATCGTCATCGTCCACACGTGAGCCCACGCTGTACGTATGCCGCAGCCCGCCCGGCGTCTCTGGCTCCTCCGACAAGCTAAAGTTGTGCGTCGAGTGGCTCTTCTGGATGCAACGGTTGACAATCTCATTATTATCAGCCGGTGGACTGTTGCCTCGCTGACTGGCTGGCAGATTAAGACTGTGTGCCATCGGGGCCTCATCTGGAATGTCTACACTTTTGCCCTTGCCCTTAACTTTGCATTTTTTCAACTTTTTCTTCACAGTGCTTGATACCTGCCCTCCAAAAGGTGGCATCACTGGAATCGGAATTGGTGTCGGAGTACGGAATGGAAGAGGAGTCGGCACGCAATAGGGCATGAAGCTCAGTCCAGGGCTGGGGCCGGCGGGCATGGGCAGAGGCTCCCATTGAGTGTACATGAGGTTATCTTGACTGTATGCTTTCTTGTCCTTCTTTATAAGCGATTCTGGATCAACAGATTCATCGTCGTCTTCCTCTTCGTCAGATAGGTCGTCAAGCGTTTCGTCGCGGTTCTCAGTAATGACCGGCAGATCTAATGATGCTCCACTGGCAATGACGTAAGGGTGTAACAGCACCGATATCTGAAAAAGATAAAATAGCTATATTACCCGAGCTTAAGGTATCTATACAAACATAAAATTGAAGTGTCCGTATGTGATATCAAAATAACAGCTTTTTACTGAATGCATATGAAAATATATACGGCACTTATAACAAAAATACATTTTTTTTTCAATTTTTGTCTGTCTGTTTGTTACGCCTGATCTCCGAAACGGCTGGACCTATTTTAACGGGATTGCGGCCAGATAGCTGATGTTATAAGATCTAACTTTGGCTACTTTTATTTTAGACTAGCGACCCGCCCCGGCTTCGCACGGGTGCAATGTTATACATATTTTATAAACCTTCCTCTTGAATGACAAAAAAACCGCCTCAAAATCCGTTGCGTAGTTTTAAAGATCTAAGCATACATAGGGACAGACAGACAGAGGGAAGCGACTTTGTTTTATACTATGTAGTGAAGAATTATGAGGGATCCGCGCAAAATAATTAAAATCAAATCAAAATCAAAGCATTTATTTCAAGTAGGCCAGTTACAGGCACTTATGAATTGTCGAAACAAAGATAACAATTAAATGTTATCTTTGTTTCGACAATTCATAAAGCTACAGTCCCAGTCACAAGGCATAAAAACTGTGAAAGTACTGTAGTTGCCCATTCCCTAGCGTTGATCTCTATGGAGAAGAACGGGCAAGAAACTCCATGGACACTTTTAAATCAGCATATTGTTACAAAACCTTGGTTACATCATTCATGTTGAGATGGTACACTATGTGAGAACGTTGTAGCAAGATGTGCACATTAAAACCCTTGAAATCAGTAACTAGATTCGATTAAAAAGGAGAGTAATAATTTTTTTTAATAATTTTACGCGAACGAAGGTCGCGGGTAGTCTAGTCTTGAAATATAATCGTAGAATGTATTGTTGATAGCCATCACGTAGGTATCTCATGTTTACTCAGTAGGTACTAACAAAATGAAGTCAAATGTTTTACAATGGGTACCAGAAAAGTGGAAGCCGGCTGCACCATACATTTCCTTGATCAGATTTATTTAAAGAAATAGGTAAAGTTGGAGTGAGATAGTGCCGCCAGTTCTAAAAAACTGCAAAATTTACCAGGCTCGTTAAGATAGATTTATCCGCATGTTCTTCAACATTGTTATTTTAATAAGAAAACCTTCTAAGAAAGTTGTGAGAAAATTAAATTGCTGTAGCAGTGTCGTGTATTGGCGGGGACTCTCTTGGGACTTAGAAATAATAAGCTTACGTAAAGCTCACGGTCCAGCGATGATAAGTACATAACAACAACAAGTCTCGAGTAGATAGCCTCTAGTTCTTTTCATAAAACTGCTTTGTTGTTGAAATGGTTTCCAATGTTGGGACCTTTATAAAGCTGCTTATTTTGGATGATACTCTGTTTCTTATAAAATGTTTCTTTTATAACAAAACTTGTTATATCATTGTTTAGAAATAACTATCACCATAGTTCAGTGTTAATAGTCTTAGATCCCGCCTAAGGCCACGGAGCTTCACTCATATGCTTAGTGAATGAAGAATATTGTTTACCAATCTTATTACAAGAAAACATATTGCGAATAGCTTGCCTGGTGAAATAAAGTCAAGTCTAACTTTATGAACGTCGATGTGTTGCCATTAGGTAACCATTCCAAAGCTTATTTAGGTTTCAAAATTCGACGCGTTATCAAAATGTATGTTTTGTTGAATCCACTTGATCTTTAAGAAAACTTTTTTAGAAATATATGCAGTCTATAATCCGTATTATATAATTTGGAGAAAAAAATATATTTCTTTTTACAAAACGCTGCGATCATTACTCTTTTCTTCTCTATTTGAGAAGAGGTATTTGCCCTACAGTGGTTCAAGGGAGCAACTTTAAAAGCAGTTAACCATCATTTTGTATTGATATTGTGTTGTTTTTTTTTCTCATTTCTAAAGTTTTCTCATGTTGCCAGTTCAGCATTTTTTGAAAATGATAAAGATTGAAAGTTGTTTGAGAATAAAGATTGAAGTTTTTTGTCAATGGTCAGTCCAAGGAATTTGGCATTATCAACTCTGCATAAGGTGTGATTTTTATAATTTAAGTTAATGTCATTTCTTACTCTTCTTCTTTCTTAATCTTTGACTAAAATGCAACATTTTTGTTGTATTTAAATTAGTTTTTAGATTATTACTAACTAACCAGACAATTATAGAAGCTAGAGCATTATGTCAAGTATGAACTTGACATTAATAATGCTTTAGCTTGTAAGGTGTCAGTTTTCTTCATGCTATTGTGACTGTGCTATCGTCTGCAAAAAGAGCATGTAACCAATAAACAGCTAGTAAAGTTCCGCAACATTTACATCAATCTGTGTCACATACAGCATATGGCCGACACACGTCTCTAGTCGGGTGGACAGCGCTTTGAAATTTCGTTAGCATGCTAAGCGCTGTCAAAGACACACTCGATGACAGTTTATTATTCAAATTGATATAGTATTTCAAGTGCCGACGCGGACGTAACCATTAGGCGAAAACCTTTGTCTTAAAATATAAGATCGTTTTAACAAATGGATTATATGACAACTAACAATCAAAAAAGTAATTGTGTGTACCAAAGTTTGTGAAGTCCAAGCCTAAACGGACACATATACAAGACGAAGTTAGAACTAAATACAACGTTGAAATCGTTGTTCTATTTTGAGGTATTAAGGCACCTTTCTTATGCACAGCTTTATCATATCCAAATTTTCAGTCAAGATGAGATGCAGCACTGATGGAAATGCCTACCTTGTCTGCTAGCTCATGCACTTGCAATGCAATAATGTTTAAAAACTAAGATAACGTACCTATGCCACCAGATTAAGCGACAAAATTAAGTTTTGGCTAAGTTAAAACAAATAGTGGTCCTCTTACTGCTAACAAAAAGAGGAGTCATTTTTAAGGTATTTTTTTTGTTTAGAAAACTATATGTAATAAAGTTTTTTACTATTGGTAGTTGTCTATGATGGTCATTATTCGTTATAATATCAAGCAATTGATGAATATTTTAATTCATTGAAGTGACGAGGTTCTCTATTTGTGAGAAAAACACGCCAATTTCATAGGTGGGGACCCAATATTACGTCTTTGATATTGATTGGACAGGGAACAAAGTTTAGTATCACGTAACGGAGACCAATTTTCTCTATGTGAAATTATAATTCAGTGACAGGGTTCATTATTTGATGGGCACGAAACAAATAATAATAAACAATATGACGGCGTGAAAGTCTAGATTTCTAAACCCCGACGAAAAAAGAGGGATGTTAAAAGTTAAGTACCCCTGAACGAATGAACTAATTTTAATTGTTGTTTTCGTTTGAAAGGTGTCTCAATCGAGAATGTTCTTAGCTATGTTTCAAGAATATCTGCTAAACCGTTTCGTTTCTAGTTGATAAAGAAATATAAACAGCTTACTATAGAACTTAGTATAGAAGCTATGATTGTTAGATGTTATTTTAATAACTTACTACTAGTTTTTGTTTTTTACGTTTTTAAGGTAAATAAGTTAATTTAAAGACCGCGCTTTCGTATTAGGGATCAACCTGTAATGATACTTGTAAGGGAGATTTCAATTAATAAATAAACAAAACCACAGGTCTGATCGATTGTGAAATCCTGCCACTTGTCAATGATATTATTTTGTAAAGTGTAAGCTCACAATGAGGGCTATCGTTTTTGAGCTCACCAGATGGCGCCACTGTCGAGTAAGGTCATGTCAATAATTCTATTTTATACTTTAAAGTACCAATAACTTCACAAAAAGTTTATTTTATTACGTATAACAACTTAGTGTAAACTTCAGATACATATTTACAATTCTATCCCTAAAATTAGCAAGCATGAAACATTTAAAAATCATTTTATCTCCAGTAGGTACGTAATAATAAATGAGATTTTAAGTTGATACTTAAAATCAATGGCTCAGTCTAGACAGTGGCGTGCAGTGCTTCCCGAAGGCGGGCAGGCCAAGCAAAAAAAAAAAAACTCGCAACATCACAGCCTCGCTCTACTTAGGATGACCCTCAAAGTAGTCACATCTATTGATATATTCACTAACCCTCCCAGGCCCCCGCATCTGTCTTCTAGTCTTCTTCATCGTCTTTTTAGTAAGCAACAACAACGCCAATGAGAAACAACGCCATCTAGCTTAAATATAAGGAATTTCAATGGTATTCTGTCAATACAAGAACGAAGGATGTCGCTTCGTTACAAAAAAACCTAAAAAATAAAACAGAGGGCGCTGTAAACAAAAAAAAATAGTTTAGTTTTCGTTCCGTACCCAATTTTTAAGCGTCTGACCGGAATATTTGAAAAACAAACATTGAAAATAAGCCTGTAAAAACCAAAGTTATAAATACAAGAACTCACCACATTAATCAAGGTTCAAATCACGATTTTCTGACAATGCAAACAGAAGAAAGATTCATTTGAAATACCGAGTACGAGATGAATTTTGGGTTAATTCTCGTAATTCGGGTATCTACACATTTTCCTTTAGACACAACTTGAATCTTAACATCAAACAATCGTGAATACTTATTGTTTTTAACTTCTGACAAACACATTATCAGCGCAAACTTCACAACAGAACACCATTTTTAAGTAAATAAACAAATACAACAAATAATATTTACACTACTGTACGTTTCAAAACGAATTACAACCGTCAGATATTATAATAATCAAAACATTCAAGATCACGAAATAAATTTTGCTTGTCACATGAAACAAATATGGCTTCTAAGAAAAATACAATTGTTATTTTGTCAATGAAAAAAACACTACCAAATATAATTGCATCACCGCATACCGTTTTAGCCGGATAATACTTTGTGGGGCAGCCAATCAGTGGCCAGCTAGCCAGCTACACTCGCAGGAGTTTACGCCCCTATTTACTATGTGTGCCGTTCGTATTTCCGTGTATATACACGAAAATACTTATCAGTGTGCTTAAATTTATCAATGGAAATTAGGCCGGCTGGGGCCTTGCCTAGACTCGTAATATTATTACCAGTTACGTCACACGGCCGCGACAAGTTGCTTTAAGTATTATAACAGGCGTTTTATTTTTTTATTTTTGATTAATATAGTTATAATAAATGCATTTGTTGCGTTGTTGGTAGGAATGGTAGGGTAGGCTAGGCCTAATTGCCTCTATGGACGGCACGCCCCTGAGTCTAGACCACAATCGTGAATATTAGTAAAAGCACGCAACGCCTGAACACTCCAAGACATCTGACATTTTGGTGACCGCGCGCTCCACTAGCGCCTCTACCGAGGAAT
This sequence comes from Eugnorisma glareosa, assembly GCA_947578425.1. Lineage (NCBI taxonomy): Eukaryota > Metazoa > Arthropoda > Insecta > Lepidoptera > Noctuidae > Eugnorisma > Eugnorisma glareosa. Next base: position 32,399,716 of record OX387957.1, read on the forward strand.
TCATACGCATAGCCCCATTTTATGTGATTTGTATCTATGTTGAAAAAGAATTTTAATCTATACTTCAATGCGAAATGTAAGCATAATGCGACAGTAACTCTGTTTCCCTTTCACGTTTTAACAGCTAACAGGAATTCGTTTAGCACAATGGTGACGAGAGTCGAGACCTTAAGCCTGGTACTTTTATCTTGGTAGTATATTCCCGTAGGATATATTCCGATCTTGATGGAGACGAACCCGCAGTCTAATCCTATACTATTTTATGAGCTATACTTGAAATCACGTTCTCGAAAATGGCTCTAACGATTTCGATGAAAGATGCATTAGGGACTGGGCCAAAAATCGATCTAGCTCTCATTACTGGGATAGGTTTCTCTATTTTCACACGAACATGAGCTCGGTCGCTCAGGTATTTTAATATTAATCAGTGTTTAATATCCAAAAACATTCCAATGACGTTAATTTAGTCCACTTTGTCAGGACTACGATCAGACGTCTTCACACTTGCAGTTGTACATACCTGACAAATCCTGCCGTACAGGTCGATGGTGGGGAAGACGTGGCTGAACCGTCGCGGCACGGTAGCTATGCAGCCTATCAGCTTGCCGTTGACCTGGAGTATCAGCTCGCTGGTGAATCGGAAGTGGATCGTCAGGACCGACTGCTCTTTCAGGTCGTCTAAAGCCATACCCATCATGGAGTGAAACTGAGAATAAAAATAGAATGTTGTTTATTTTCAGGTAATACAAACGTAGGGACATCATGTATACATGTTGAGATGTTAAAAGTGGCTTAAAATATAAACACAGCTAGTTGAGATAGATAATTTTAGTTGCCAGCTAGCCCTAAAACTAGACAGTCTGCTTCTTGAAGCCTCAAGAAGCAGATTGTCTAGTTTTAGGGCGCTGTTTGATTTCCAGAGTAGAGAATGGAATCAATTCAATAAAGGTCGATCCACACATATTAGGGCCGTGCCCGGGACGTGAACGTACCGTGCCCTCAAAAAAATATCGGTGCATACATTTTATATGAACTCGTTCACACACGTCCGTGCACGGGCCGGCGACGAAGCTTCAGTGCCTAGATTCATTCGGCAACGGCCTTGTCACGTCCCGAGCACGGCCCTGATATGTGTGGATAGACCTTAAGTTGTTTATTTTGGATGGATGGATGGCATTGCTGAGCATACCCCATATCGTTCTTCCTGTCAACGAGATAATTTGTATGTTCTAGTCTACTAACGGTACTTATACACCAGGTATAGGTATGGTCTAGATTCTAGAACCTAGGGAACCTTCTAGTTACGGAGATAGTGGTGCCGATTCCCTTGGTTACAAACTAAACAAAACTTAAGTTCAGTGCATCTTTTTCTTTCTATTTCATTAAGAAAAGGACAGAAGATACATTTTAGTTTAGTCCTGTCAATTTAATCAGCGCTTATTACAAGTTTAGACGCGATTAAAAAGTTTACCACTAAAATTACATCAAATTACGTCAGGTGCCGACTAATTTGACAGGACTAAACTAATATTTATCTTCGGTCCTTTTCATAATGAAATAGAAAGAAAAAGATGCACTCAACTTAAATTTAGTTTAGTTTGTGACCAAGGGAATCGGCACCATTGGGGGTCAAAGTTCCATTTGTTTTTTTTTGTTTTAATACAAATTTTTAATGTTTCATTTTACTTTAAATACATCGACGACCCCGTACTATTCAATGCATCTATCAGCACAACTGTGTTGAGTGCATTACATTAAGTTTTACCGTAAAACGTGCTTTCTCACCCAATAAAAAGGTCGTTTCCCAGCATTAATTTTTGCGTAAAGTTACATAGTTTGATGTACGGAATGCTTGGTTGACGCCTTCGTGAAAGGACCATTTACACCTTGTATAAAACTAGTTCAAGCGCCGACCAAACTCATTGAGTATCTCTTGCGTCGCAAATAATTGCTCCCATAAAATGGTTAAATTCGCAATTTACTCGTGTAAAAAGCGACTTCATATATGCAAAACCATGGTGTTTCCTAACACATAATAGTATTTATTATGCACTGACATGGTATTATTTCGGAGAAATGTCGAAATAATCTTGATGCCGTTACAATAGAAAAATACAGTGGTACCTTGAAAGCTCAAATGCACTTCAGGGTCTACTAGGTAGGGCATTTGAATATAGCTGGGCCAACGGGAATGAATGATCGATAAAGTAAATGATTTTTAGCAGTTACTTATTGGTATGTTCAGTACTAATCAGTTTTCTTGTAAATGTGTCTGGACAAAATGTAAGAAATTAGATTAAAATAAAAGACTAATTATAATAATTAGTATGTTAAGTTTGAGCCACTTGTAGCCAGTAGTTGAAAAAATTAAAGAACCCGACTAAAAAACAAAAAAGCATAAAACAAGCACATTTTAACTTGTAGCATCCTTCTTCGAGAAAAGGTACAGGTCCAGCAATGGAGCAAGTTATACTGTTAAATTAAATATTAATACAATCGTTCGTGTTCCATAGTGTACTACGATTGTGTTGTTATTACTGGCATACGTAGTTTCGAAGGTCACATAAATCATATAATTAGTGTATTTTTTATATGTGACTTGACGAATGGAATACCATGTTTTTTTTGTTAGTCGCCTATATAATATCAATTTGAATTGCTCCGGATCGGCTTTGTCGTTTAACCGTCAACCACCTTAACCAAATTTTTCCCTTTCTAACAATACATGAATCACGACTACTTACAAATGTTCCATTATCGTTGAGCAGGTCGCTGGATATGACCCAGCAGGGTGGCTCGAGATGTACGCCGCTGGATGGGGTCTCTTGAGGCAGCACCCCCACCGCCCCTATGGTCACGCTGCCCAACCAATCGTCGCAGGTCTTATCAACACGGAACTGCAACAAATAATCCTTTATGTGTACATCTATATGTTGGCATGGCTTTGGAGATAGCATATCAATATCGCCGGGATATATAGCGCAGCTAAGCATCACCTGACATCACGCAAAAATCCTACACCGCGCAAGCAGGGGCCATCGTGAGACGAGCCTTTTAATATTAACATCGACCATAACCACCACACTCTTACCGGAAGATCCTCCCTTTTAGATAGAGGATGAGGAACTTCAGAACTTCTCATGTCTCATATCAGCTAGCGTAGCGAAACACGACCCCAAGCGAGATGAACCAACGACCTTAAAAAGGTGGCTGGAACAGACTAGATGCGGAAGGCGGAAAGACAGTGTAGAGATCTATGTATGTTATGATTTGCGGGACTAGATCTATCTTTAGACAAAAGTGTACGACGTTAAGAGAAGTGCGATTAGCCTCAAGTGGAGTGGGCAGGACACCTGGCTAGACGCGGATATGGCCGACGGTGGAGTAAGGTTTTGACCAAATGATGCAAGGTTGGGCCAAAGAAACTAGGACCGTCAAAAAGCTTGATGACGATAGTGTCGAAATCGCAAAAAACAGATGGATGAGAGACGCACAGGACTATGCATAATCAGCCTATATTATAATTTGACGAGCTTGAGGGGTCTTAAGGTGGAAGCGCAAGGGTAGCCCGCGAAATTTAAATTTTCTTACGTTTATTGCAATTTGCAGGTCGGTGTCAGGTTGTATGTTGATGAAAATATGAATCGCGCCAGGAACACGTATGGAGTTACAGAATTATAATCATTCAAATCATCAATACAGCTCTCCAAGTTCATATAATCACATTCAATAGCTATTTCATGAAAAGGTCACTTCTTGAGATTATATGAACTTGGAGGGTTGTATTGATGATTTGAATGATTATAATTCTGTAACTCCATACCTGTTACTGGCGCGATTCATATTTTCATCAACATACAACCTGACACTGACCTGCAAATTGCAATAAACGTAAGAAAATTTAAATTTCACGGGCTACCCTTGCGCTTCCACCTTAAGGAGGACTTTTTTAAGGGCGCTTAGAGTTTTAGTAAAGATATAATTCAAAATGTTTTTTTAACGCAAACTTGTCATTTTGTTCTCTTGTTTCTTCGAGTCTTATTTGATCAGTAACTCGGGCTATTATGCGAGTAATTTAACGATGTAAAATGATCCTACGAAGAATTTATATAAAATTTATTATCGTAGGGTACTAGGACTTACGTTTTTATTTTTAATTCTGGAAAAAGGGTTTCGTTGCAAATGAGATTATGCCACCCTGGTTGAAATAATACAATGTAAATCAACTAAATCTTAGCATTGCTAGTCTGTACAGTGCTGATTTAGGTTAAATTAAATTTAAAAATTTTGATTCGCAAGACCCTATGAATTAGTAAATAATGTCGCAGTGACAATGATATTGAACGCCAAGCGATGACAATTATTTTTGTTAGTAAAGTTATCACTGAGCTATGTAACAATATGAGGAAAGCACGTACGTTTACTGTTGGAAAGCTAAATTAAAACTAGTCTTTAAGTCATTAAAGACTATTTTAGCTAGACCCGTGGGTTTTTGAGTAAAATATGGTAAGTAACAAAAAAGCCGCACGTCTATGATAATATAACCAGTATTAGCTGGCCTCTTATTCTTTTCAGACACCGTATTGTGTTAGGCTAGCTCAAGACTACGACCAACGCGGTCGACTGTACCAGCAGTAATTGGCGGTTTTTAATATCCATAAGCTTGTCTTATTTTCAAAAGTGCAGAGCCAGGATTTTCAATTGGTTTAATTCCACTGCCACAATGTTGCATTTGCAAACAAAAATTAATTCGCGTTGTTCGCGTATTTACATGTTAGCCGTTTATTTAGAAGAATCGTTGATGAACGAAAATGTTCGCTATTGAAGAAGTTTTCACAGCTTTATATTCCGCCTTCAGATTTTATAGAAAAATAGAAAATCAGGCGCTATTAGTAAGACAAGGATTTTTCCTTGATTACTCTCTCTTTTTCAAAGGGAATTTAGATGCCCTTTTTTACCACTTGAGTACTAGATGTTGTTGATGAACTAAGTACCTGTTGTCTGATAATATATCGAAAAGTGAAACAAACTCACTAAAACTGCCCAGCTACGCATTTAACCAAGACCTTGATACCTACAATGCTGTAATACTTATATTTATTAGACATATCGCATTTAGGCAGCACTTCGCACCTGCTAAGTAATTCGCATTGGCTTAAAATAATTATAAAGAAATTAACATATAAGTATACAAAGTGTAAACAGACCCCTCACGAAGCGGTCAATCATGCATTCTGTACATCAAACTAAGTCTACGCAAAAATGATTAATGGGAAACGACTTTTTTTCTGGGGTGAAAATAGTAGATTGTACATCAAGTGCATAAAACGCTCGAGTGGGTTGAAAATGGGTTTTATGGACGAGTTGTGCACTCTACTTTTCACATCGATTGCGAGGAAATGAAACAACAAAATGTAAATATTGTAAATTTAAAATTTAAAGTTGCAATATGGCAATGAGAAATAATAAATGGATGAAATCAAAAATATAAGTTTATTTCATGAAGTTATATTGTGTACTTTGTTTGCTGTTGGTATCCTTGCCTTGTTCTTAGAATACTAACGAAACGAATTAAATTAAAGAGGTTATTCTATGTAGTTATTCGTGTGGCTGTTGGACCGATTGCCTTGGTGTTCGACGAAGATTTTACTTTATGCTCTAGCATAAAAAGTCAATTTATGTCGCCTACGCAGGACATAAAGACGAACTTCTAGAGCATGAGAAGTGAAAAGGCCGTTTTACGTTTTAACTCAATGAAACGCACTCAAAACATTGTGCTGATGGATGCTTTTAATAGTACGGGGGTCATAGCGGCATTTAAAGTAATATTTTAGCATTAACTTGTATGTTTTTAAACTTGTGAAAAAGTTGGAACTTTTACCTCTTATATCTTTGTAACTAGACGGTTCCCAGGTATCATATGGTCCATATACTAAATAATCGTCGCAATGACAGGGAGAACAAGTACTCTCTGCTTCGTAAAGGCTCTTTTTACACCCATTATTATCTTCATAGCTTTGTAACTTACCCTGAAGTTATGTCCGCGGCGCAACGGCTGACTAATCACAGCAATGCCGTCTTTATATCCCTTCAAACGCGCCGCAACCGTATCTGAAATAAAGGAAAAAGAAAGTGATTAATGACTATAATTTAAAGGGTGTAACAAGACCCTTAACGAAGCCGAATGCCACTTGTTCTCCCCGTCCTTGCGATCATTTTTTTGTTCTAGACCATACCTGGGAACCTTCTAGTTACGGAGATATTGGGGGTCAATGTTCCAACTTTATCACAAGTTTTTTCATAAATACATGTTTTTAATGTAAGATTTTTACTTTAAACACCTACACGACCCCCGTACTATAATCCATTTATCAGCACAATGTTTTGAGCCCGTTACATTGAGCCCTACCGTAAAACGCGAAAAATTACCTACCGTAAAATGTTTACGGTAGTCAGACAGACCCAAGCAAGATAAAAGGTGTAGTCGCAAATATTATTGTTGGGAAACGACTTTGTTTTTTGGGGTGAAAAATCACGTTTTACGATAGGTCTCAATGTTAACTTAAAACATTGTGCTGATGAATGGATTGAATAGTACGGGGGTTGTAGAGGTGTTTAAAGTAAAAAAAAAATACATTTAAAATTGGTATTTCAAAAAAAACTTGTGAAAAAGTTGGAACTTTGACCCCAAATATCTTTGTAACTAGAAGGTTCCCAGGTATGGTCTAGAACAAAAAAATGATCGCAACGATGGGGAGAAAAAGTGCCTTTTGGCTTCGTTAAGGGTCTTGTTACACCTTTTGTATGATGTACATCATTATGCATATACGTATCACCGGAGAACGCAATAGATAGTCAATTTTCCCAAACTTTAAGATAGTAACACGTCGATAAAACCTTCGCATAAAATCCCGGAATGATTTGAAAGTTCCGAAATCATCATCTGCCTTGCCTTTTCCTAACTAAGTTGGGGTCAGCTACCAGTCTTACCGGATGCAGCAGAATACCAGTATTATACATGGAGCGACTGCCTATCTGACCTCCACATCCCAGTTACCCGATACCCCTACGATACCCCTTGGTAAGACCGGTTGTCAGACATTTGGGCCACTAACTACCTATAACGACTGTCAAAGACTGAAGGCTAGATCGGTTTTTCATAAAACTTAACTCACTTAAAAACTATATGAATGGTTGAATCATGATTTAAGTAATTTCGGAGTCTTGCATTATGTGTCGCAATACAAGTACAGTATGAAGTTTCGCGGTTTTAAGAGCATCAGTGCTCTCATTTAGAAAGATGTGATATTTACCTGAGCTGCATAGTCTTATGTTTTTGCCGTGAACGTTGTAAAAGGTGTAGGGCAGTGGAGCTCGGCGTGGTATGGGCTTCAAAATGGTTTGTGTGGAGTCGATGGGCTCTGCGGTAGCGTCGGGGGGCTCATCCTGGGCCTCGGCGCTTTCCTCGGTGCCACTAGTGCTGGGGCCCGCACCCGCAGTGGAGCTGGTACCAACGTCAATCGCCGTAGATCCCGCCTCAGCAGATGTGGAGGCCACCGGGGCGTTACCAGCAGAGGCACTAGCAGAGGTACCAGCGGCCTGGGCAGAACCATGCTTGCCTTTGCCCTTCCCCTTGTGCCTCCTTTGCTCCCTCTCTTTTTCAGCGCGAGCTTCAGCGCGAGCGGCGGCGGCGGCTGCTGCTGCTGCAGCGGCAGCATCGGCAGCTAGCTTCGCATACTTCCCTTTAAGCTGCGGCTGCTTGCCCTTGCGACCCATCGCGCCTTCGTCAGCGGATGCGTCCTCTTCAGTAGCGTCTGGCTCCGGGGAGTCTCCACTGGAGAATCCGTCGTCTAATAAGTCAGCTCGCCCGGCAATCCGTGGATCACTCACTATGGGACACTGCGCACTATCTAAGTTCGTGCCGTTGGGTGGTTCAAACACGTGACTTGTCGCGGACAAGTTCTGTGCACATAGATGCTTCGGGTAGTCGTCGCTGTCGTTGGGAACTGAAATAATATAAATTGAAATTAGAATTAGATTAATTTACATTATTTTACCCTACTTATGTATCATTTTTAGGGTTCCGTAGCCGATTGGCAAAAAACGGACCATAAAAGCCCGGAAAAATTTTAGTTGCAGTTCCATGTATGGGGAACTTAATCTTTATTTTTTCTTATATTGATATAAAAATCGTAAAGCGGTTTGCAGAATACATCTAACTACTCAGTTTCAACTGTGTAGTCCTAATAGTTTCGGAATAAAGTGGCTGTGACATACACGGACAGACAGACAGTCATGCCGAATCTATAAGGGATCCGTGTTTTGCCATTCGGCTACAGAACCCTAAAAAGAATGTCCACCTCTTAACGTCTTACTCCTCGGAGAATACAGACGTTATGTCTGTGGCAATCCTCGATAACTTTCGAAGGTGGTAATGTAGTATGCAGTATGCATGAGGGCCTGAAGGGCCACTGCGCAGTACAAGTGACCCCGACGCTGACTGGGGCAAATAAACGCCGTCGTTCAGTCACTTACAGAAAAATACTAACAAGAGGCCTTATTTTGTAAAAAAAGCAATAATGGAAGTGAAAACTTATTGGTAACAAGATACGTCTAAATTATCTTATTGTTTCTTACTTGTTTGTTGATTCAGTCCCGGGTTCCCTTGGACGACGGCTTGTATCTTCGTGATATGACCGTAGATCTCAATGACCACGTACACTTTCTGTGTAAACAAAAAGAAATATAACGGTCACTTTGTGTTTAATTTACACGTAGTAGGAAAAAAAAACGAAATTTACCTTTTTTATTTTGGATTATATTATTTTGTAGTGTTAGATATCTATGAGGCTGGAGTGACTGTACCTACTAATGAGTGATAGTACTACAGATGGAAGAAAACGAAGATGATGGGGATAAATATGGTTCTAGTTTGCTACGAGTCTACTTTTACCATGATCAATACAACACGTTCCAGATGTCGTGCGAAGAAAAGGTAAATTTCTCTTTAATTCCATAGGTTTTGTACAATGATTATTAGTGAATATGCACCTATACCGTTTAGAACTTAAAATAAAGGCAAATAATAAAGCATAAGGTTTAAGCACTTACTATAAAAGCGGCATGCTCCTTTTACAGGAGAATACAGGGGCTACACGCCATGCAATTTGTTTACACAAATAAGAAGGAATTACGGTAACAAGATAAATCTTCGAAAAAAGTAAATATTTTAGTAAAATTAAATTATACAAGCCACAACAGCATGCGAATTATATATTTTACTAAAATACTACGCCTTCCTTGATTTACGTCTGTTACCGTACTTACTTCATACAATTTTGTGAAACAAGGAATTTTGAGGTACAGCGTTAAATAAATCTAAACCTCTGGTTAACACCGCTATTTAAACTTAAGGCGCAGTAACGAGATATATTCATTAAAGTGTCTTCAATTTGAATAGCGGTATAGACCCGAATCTTAGATTCCTATAATGTGTACAAATCCAATGAGAATATTTTTAAAATAGCTTGATGAATTTTGATTAGTTTTTGTCCAATTGGCATTCAATACAAGTTATGTTCGGTATATTGAATGGATGAAGCTACCGCCGGTTCGGAAGATGAATTAATGTCTACAGAAGGGAACCGGCACCTTCAGTAGTGGCTAATTTCTCAATACAGTTATACCCCGACTTACATGTATAGATTCGGCCCCGCCCAAGATGTCACTTCTGCGCTCCAAGTTTCATTTCTTCGCATCCCCTACACGACCTATCTCTATCTAACACCTAGCCTATGTTTTATTCTCATAATATATTCGGGGCATGACTGTATTGTCACTTAGATTCTTATTTTTGTCCAGCACAATATCATAACATATAATAATAAATAAGTGAGAATAAATATTATTAAGTAGACATTATACATAAATAAACAATATCAATACTTTAAGAATGTGTCCAAAATCTCTTCAATTCTTTAAATATCTTAAACTGGGTCTTGCGAGATGCACATAGGCATAAATAAGAGCACATAGGTCTTGAAACGAAATCCTATAACATTAATACTCTATCTAATATGATTATTCGTGTAATTCAGCTTGATACCTATCATGGTCATCTAGCGAACACAATCCCTTGCGATAATTACCTTATAATTGGATTTATTCCGCCCACAAACTACATCAAAGGTCGCTTTACAGTCTGAATTAATCAGACTACAGCCACTGTTACAGGCTTGACCTTAATATTATGAGCATGTAACATGTGACAGTTTGACGGATATTATTGTAGCACGAAATTGAGGTAGCGAGTAGAACGCTCTTATAATTGTTAACATTGAATTAGCATTCTGAACTTATCCGCCAAACTAAGTATAAATGACAAATACCTTGACACTACTGACAAATAACTTTAACACAACGGTGTGTTTATAAATAAAATAGCAACGAGCATTATTAATAATGTTAGTAAAGATATCTATAAATTTCAATGAAATGACAACTATTTGTTTTTATCAGGGCAAGCAATGAATGAGATGACTGTAATATTAAAACTTTTAAACATTATAAGAATATGTATCGATTAAAAATCAGCTAAACAAGCTAGGCTAGATATAAATTAAGCTATTAATACTGCCCTAATTCTTTTAATTGGCCGCTCTGAATGCTTTAATTAACGTCGACATTTTTGCTATCGCAATGTGTCGGGTAGAATGACCATTCAATAACATATTTTTTTTGAGAGAGAGGGAGAGAGAAATATTCAACTTCATGAGCTTTTTCGGCAGTTCAGCAGTTGGATCCGGGGAACACCATTATTGCTTAATGCCAGTTGGTTTAAGCGCTGCATTTGAACTTCCTTGCTAATTCCAAGTTTTTATTGAATTCATTTTCGAATCAGCATCTACTTTCTTTATGAGCGCGTAAACCGTACTGAAACATGATAGATGGAATGTTGGCGTCATGGCATAACCCCGTAGCGGCAGGGTGGCAAGCATACAGCGTACAAGCATAAGGATCGTAGAAGCATGTGATACTTTTGCGAACCACCGAAAAAGCCAGTCACCTATGCCGCTGAAGGCGACATCTTACAACAAATACTCCCACCTATGCTCTATGACAGGGATCCGACACACACGTATTCAGATCTTTTCCATTGCAGGATCACTGCAAGATTCATATACATGGCCTGTTATTATTGCTGGTTTTACAAATCTTAAGTCGAGTAAAGTCAGTGCATTTTGTGGCACTGCAAAAGCAATCGAAACATTCCGGGATGACAACTGGGAGCCCTACAACATGGGTCTGCAAAAAATGCTCGCGTACCTACTTGCCAAACATTTTGGTAAAAGGCTCGTTTCAGGCATTTGCTCCGTGAAACACCAAACTAATTATGAGATTTTGACCAACCATCCATCATCATATATGCTAAAATTTATTAAGATTTCAAGGACGCGAATGGACTTTTTAATTAAAATACTACTCCATAGAGCGAAAATTGAAAAAAATATTACGATTTCCTCGCATGCGTAACACATATCGACCTTCAGGCCAAACAAAAAATCTGTGCAACTGTTGAAACGTGTCTGTTCTGTTTTCACCCCTAGGCGGAAAAATTGAGACGAAGGAAGACCCAAGCCCGGCTATTTTAAACAGTTGTATTATGAGCAAAGATTCAGGAAATTTTTCCTTCTCATTAACATGAAACCATTTATTTTATAGTTTCAATTTAATTGTACTTTTTATGAAACTTCGATACTTCAAGCTATTTTAAAAATATCGTTAGAGAGAATTATCGAGTAGTTTCAGTCTGGTCAGCATGTTCTGTCTTTGCCGTGATCTTTATCTAGTTTTAAAATACAAAGATACCAAATATTTTATCGGTGTATTATTATATAATAAATAGGTTGTTTATATATAAAATATGTACCTAAAATAAAAATGTGACGTGTATGTGTCTTATTAATAATTTATGATTTTATATCGGCTTTCGTTCTAATATATTTCGCTTAATACGAAAACCCTTTGTGTCTACCGCATTGTTGATTTGGTTTAAAAGATATATTTTCTTCTAAGATATATTATAATAGTGTCTTAGTCCCTATATAACCCGCACCTGTTCCCATACCTACATATCTTAAAAGTTCCCACCACGGCAAAAAGAAAACAAGTTCCCAGTGTAGCAAGAGTGTTAGTAGTAGAGGGTAGTTAGTATTTGAGTCACAGGCCAGGTTGAATGTCAGTAATCGCGGACTGTTTGCATAGCTGCCACTGCTAGACTCAGGATGGCGCCGTAGTATGGCGCACGGCACCTCCCGGGGCTAGGTGCTAGGGCTGGTTATCCCGCCACCCGTCGGTCGCCATTGGCCTCGTTGGTATTTGCAGGGTGCACCGCGTGCAGGTGAGGTTGGCTTTTGGACAGATTCCTTTACACCCCTCTGTTGTTTTTACTTGACTTCAAACATTTATTTCCATTAAATATTTCAAATACATTTTATAAGTGATTAAATTGATTGAATGATTTTATAATTTGAAAGACAACAACTACGATTCTACAAAGCGGATACAATGTCAAGTATTACATAATTTCTAAAGCTCAAACTGTCACCCAACCCTAGGCCTTCTGGGTTACATTACAGGAGAAACGTGTATTAATTCCCGACTTATTAATACTAACGTCGGGAACTTTCTCGAAAGCTGTGTCGAGTTGTTCAGAGTTGTAGTAGACGATAACGCGCGAGTCGCTGACTTTCTTGAGACCGATCCTGTCTCCGGGACGCAGCCACTCGAACGAAGGAACAAACGAGACCAACTCTTGTTTCCGTGTGCTCGGCTGGGAATATTTCATGTAACGCCCTGAAAAAATACTTGATATAAACATGATACTCACAACATAATAGGTAATATAGAGCAGTAGGAACACAATACTTGGCCGCTGGTGTTTATCGCTTTAAACAGGCTCGAGACCATACTTAAGATCCACCTTTCAAAGGTTCATAATAAATATAAACTCGTTTTCTTAACAGCGTTCGTTGCCAAGAAAATAATAGGTTTAAAGCGTTACACGCAGTATAACCAAGCAGTGGCTAAAGTATCTTCACAGCAATCTTCTTAAAGGCTCCAACTATTGTCACCGACCTAACACGTTACAACATTTTAACAACGACTGATATTTTACCGTCTATATACGCGGTGAAATGCGGCAAGCAGGCGACGCTGGGGGGCAGACTGCGGTTCACGTGCGCGTTCAATATGTTGATGTCTGTTATCCCTATGCGGAAACTGCCCGCGTAAGCTGTTTTACAATCGACGATCTTTATCTGCCAAACGAATTATTTTTAGGTAGTTTTTTTAGAACACGACTTTTTTTTTTGTTTCATTTGAACTTATTGGCTATTGTAATACCTCAAACAACTCCCCCATGGCGAGATGTGCGGAACTGAACACTAGAGCAGCCATCGGGTCAGCAGTCAGGCGGCGCGCGAATGAGTAGTCGTGCATCAAACATATGTTGTCGCCGCAATACTCAGAGAAACTCCTACCAAATAATACAAACGTTTAATAAGCGGAGCTCGTGTGTGTCAACAAAATCGTGTCATTTATTTAAATAAAGCCGAGATTCAAGAGTTGACAGCAAGAGTTGAAGAAGTTTACATAAACCATCCCCTCAAGATCACCTTCCACGACCTGCTAGTGATCTAGCTATGAAGACGAAACCGCGGAACAAACTCCCCAGTAACACATCTGTCTGTTGAACTATGTGTGCGTTGTTTTGTGGTTAAACAAAAAGATTGTCACTTACCAATATGGCGGAGGCGGCGACGACAAAGCCCTCGAGTTGCTCAGCATAGAGTTGTCCGAATTAGTACAACCGTTGTAATTGAACGCTCTCTCTTCATTCTGCAGTATGGTCACCTGTTAAAACACACATTCACTTTACATATAACTAGCTGTTGCCCTCGGCTTCGCTCGCGTTTCGGTCGGAAATTATCAGCATTATTATTATTACCAGCGACTACCCCCAACAACCTCACAAACTTTATAATATTAGTATAGATAATGACGACTAAATAATAAAATGACAGCCTTGTTGTTCTAGTGGTGGCGTGCGCTGCTGCAGAACATGAGGTCTTGGGGGGTTAATATGACGTCTTAAAGCAGGAGTAATTCCAGTGTACTGTGTACATGGTAGGCCAACTGGTTTCGATTACCAGGTCAGAGAAAGTGTTACTGCGTTTTTCCATCAAGAATATCTCAGTATCAACCCGAAGTCAGGACTTGTGCCCATGGTAATATAATATGGTCCCCTATAACATGGGACTAAAAGATATTAGACGAAATGTTGCGTTAAATAATGAATGATTTTGGTGTCATACCTGTGTGCACTGCCCGTAAAGATCGATGACGGCGTAGATGTTAAGATGGGGCACGTACCAAGCCTTGCCCATGTCCATACCATCCAGATAGTAATGCAGGCTGCGATCAGCATGCCACATCATACCTGGTTACAAGTATCTTGTTTTGGTCCCGAATTTAAAACATGATGAATTTTAAACATGTGACCGGTGATTGAAATATTTGAAATAAATAATATCGAGATATCATCATCATCTAAACTCCGGAATCAGCGATTGCTGGAAATAGGCCTACCCTTTCTTCTGCTATACTTGTCGTTTCATTACGTCTCTGACGGTTGAGATCAGAATGTCACAAAAAAATCGTTCGGACGGCCCTGTACTCTGGCATATCATACCTCAAATAAATTGACAAGTGCCGGAGGGCCGGATGCTGCAGCTCTAAACACTGCAAGATCTACAATGTCGATGGTGGAAATGTCATTTAAATCCAATGCTCCTTGTAGAATATCATTGTGTAACTGTAAGACAACTTACCAACACGGCTTCCAACAGTCAGTGTGTCCAGATCAAGCGGGTATCCGCTGCGTACGCACTCGCCATCTTTCATCATAGCCGCCCCGCTGAGGATGTAGGTGTCCCAGTTGAGGTCGGTAGCTGTTCCTGCAATGGCACCCACACCCCCGTTGGCCTCCAAGTCATCAGGACGTATAGCTGTCACACCTGAATAATGAGCTAAGGTTAGCCAACTTCCTGGGATGAGGCACAGAAATCAATAAGAGTATGAGATTTTTTGATATTTTATTTGTGACGAAGTTTTGCCACTCGATTATATTAAACCAGCTGAACGAACTTTGATAAAAGGCCTTAGGACCTTTTGTATCCAAGAACATAAAGTTCTAATAGGATGCAAGTAAAAACTGCCCACAACTAATAACAAGAAATACCTATTGGTAACGCCATTAACCGCGTTAGAAATTTCTGCCACATGTCAAAATTCAAGACTTAAAAGGCGTATATGTCACAAAAATATTTTACCAATCTCAAGGCTCCCAATCCAGCAATCGACCATTTTGTCGATACGTAGCTCGAACATGTCACATTCACGCAAAGGTCGTGAACTGAAGAGCACGGCGTCATTAAACTCGGAGTAGACGGTGGCGCGCCACGCCGACAGACGATTGCGACTGAGGCGCGCGTTGCGACCGTGGACGCGATGGAAGCACATCTCTCTGGACAGACATACGATTATCATTACATTTCGGATACTTTAACGTCGATTAAGATCAGAATGGTTCATTATTAAAGGCTTTTTTTTTATTTTAGAAGAAAATTGGGAACGTTTTACCAGAATAAACTCAGATTACTCACGGAAATATAGTAGCATTGGATTCTGTAGATAGTGGCGATTCGGGAGAATAAATCGGCGGAGGTGTGTACTCATCTACGATTGTCGCCTGTGCCGCGCGGCCGTACAAATCTAAGCAGACAAAAGTATTTTTATAGGACTAGACAGTTAATTAAGTATGGATTTATGATTGCCTGTAAGATTAGCTGGAATGTCGACCAAAAATCAAGGCTTCTAAAAGTCCCCCTCATATTTTGCGGGAGTTAGAAAAAATAAATACAACTCACCTATAACGCCAAACACGTGTTCAGGAACATTAAACGCAGCCGGCCCCTGATCCGCGCCATTGACAAAAAAATGTAGTATGCCCAGCTCTTTGCGCATAACACCCACGGTGTCCCCTTCCTATAACGTCATAAAAATGTATAGCAAAACACATAAGGGGTATACGAAAGACCTTGTTATTTTGAAAGGCTAAGTGAAACTTACCACAAGCCTGTTAAGGTTTCTGACGTACTGTGGAATTATAATGTATCCATCGCGGATGACGTCTTCTCCGGTCACAGCCCACGTGCCGGATCTAGGGATGAACAATATGTGGATAAGATTCCATGGACCCACAAATTAGAGCTTAAGATTACGAGGACATTTGGAGAAGGGAAGAGGAACTTACTTTGCATTGCTCATTTTGAATGGAATTTTAATTTCATTAGAAGAATGCTGCGTGACTCCAATTTCAATGCTTCCAGCCCACTTCGGAATAACGAGATCGAGGCGTACTTGGAACAGTTCGTTGGTCCTCAGAGTACGGTTGGTCATTACGATTCCGTTGTTGAAGTACTTGAAAGCACTGAAAATTTACAATTTTATTGTAAAACTCTGCTGAAATGTAGTTAAGTACTAAAAGAAAAATGTAAAAGTGGTACTTACTTAGGCCTATGAGCAGTCTTACCATCATTAATAATAATAACATTCGAATCACGCAGCGTATGAAATAAAAGGCTCTCTTCATCTATTCCTGGTCTAAACCTGCCTGGAAACACGAGACAAAATAATGCGTTAACTTAAATACAAGCGATATATTTACGGGGCTAGCGTTGAGGAAGGCAGTATGATGGCACTTACTAGGTGCAGGGATTTCAGGCGAAGAGAGCACGAGTGGTGGATTGTTGATGTTACTGTCAATATCTTCGCACGGGTCCACTATTGACACCTGGTAAACAGAAACTCGATGTAATATAACAGGCTATTCTCTATTAACAACGTATTATCCCCCAATTTCTAAAAGTCTGCCAAAAATGGTTGACAAAAATTACAACGAGTAACAAAAGTTGATCCTTCGATAACAGATTGTTAGACGGCATGTAGAAAAAGGAGTAAATGAATAAAACACTAACTTTGACGGTCATGCCGTACAAATCCACCACTCCCCAGACTTGCTGGTCTACTTTATCAGTAGCAACTCCTTGGTCGACACCATTGATGTAATAGTGCAATTTACCATTGCTCTTCCTCATCATACCTACGGTGTCGCCTTCCTGTAATAAAAATACACATGAAACCTATTTTTGAAACCCGAAAAAATATAGCTATGTTAGAAACCTATTATATTATTTATATATATTATATAAATAATATATATATATTATTTTATTATTTATATTATATATTTTTCATGAAATTTGCATAGCTTTTTCTTGCTAAGTAAGTAAGTAAACAGGTTACCCTAAGTTCATCGAGGTTGAAGTTGCCATACTCTATGCAAGTGCCGTGCCCGTTGAGTAGCACCTTGCATCCGGACATCATGATGGTGCCGGAGTCCATGTTGGTCATCGTGGACGGGAACCGTATGTTGGCAGGGTTGTGTGTTGTTACACCCACCTGTATCAGGTTAAGTATGTGAAGTCAGAAGCCAGCCATGAAACGACCACAAATAACACAATATTCTAGCCGACCACGGCCCACCAGCTCGCATAGAAATTCTCTGCGTTCGTCATAGAATCGTTTAAACCCGCATATCTGTCAGTTGCTTATGTAACTTGGTCAGCCAGTAAGAAAATAAATAGTGTTTCTAGGAGCCCCACCTCGATGCTGCCGCTCCACTTGTCCACGAGTCTGTCTATGCGTATCTCAAACAACTCGTTGTCGTAGAGCGGACGATGTGTCATCACCACGCCATTGTTGTAGTCGTCTAAGGGACGAGCTCGCTCTGCGGTCCTATTGGCAAAAAACAAAACAATAATAAAACCAGCCTGTTCTATTTGTATCCCACTCCAGGAAAAAGCCCCTTCTCATACAAAGCGTTGAACACCAAAGTTGCTCAAGTAAAATATTATTTTTCCATTAACAATATGTTAACCTGTCACATCATATCATAAACAGATACGTCTGAATGCTGACTTGGCTTCAAACCCATCGAGACGTAAAGTTGTATCTCATTTCCATAATAATATCGCCAGACAGGCGAGCCCAACCAAATTATTTGACTTCATCAAGTTAATTTATTAGATGGAAATTAACATAGGTTAAACAAAATAAGACTTACTTGTTGTTACTTGACAGTTTCACTAGGATCCCACATCTTGGATGAAACCGCAAGCGGTCTTGTACAACTGTGAAAGAATAATTATTCTTAAGTTCCTGCATTTTCTGAACATAAACTAATTGGATTCCTATGTAAAATGAGTGCTAAATACTAACCAAGGGCACAAGCACCTTCGGAAGCCATTGGAATGTAAACATTGCGAGTCTCTTTTGGGTTTTGGCTTGACTCGGGTGGAAGACCAGCTCCGTCCTGTTCACTGGACGTAAGTGTATCATCATTGTTTGGATCCTCTTCAATCTAAAATATTAATACTGTTACAATCTCTAACTCATTCCAAAGGAGTTATTTTAAAACTCTAAGTACAATAATAGCTGACCTGATCCAAGCTACTGTCCATGATGGCTCTTATTTCATTGGTGCGCAATATAGACACTTGAACGCACTGACCGTACAAATCAATTACAGCAAACAATCTCGCAGGCAGATCTCTCGCAGCTATGCCGAGACAACGACCATTCAGATAAAACGTTAACTCTCCCTGAGAATAGACAGAAAAGTTATGAAGGATATACGAGTAGGATGAAGGATATATGAGTAGGATTAATTATACGAACCAATACCTTCATCAAGCAAGACAAAAAAAATAAACATCTGAAAATGCAATATTTAAGGAAAACGATCGAAGTATAGTGAAGAAATACAGGTCAAACACATAACCCTCCTTTTCGGCTTTGCCGCAGTCCGTTAAAAAGATAAAAACAAGAAAAGCCAGCCAAATAGATCATAATATTACTATCAACTATAACCATGACTAAATGTAGAAATTCCTTTCTTATAACTTACCTTACTAGTTTTCATAACACCAATGCAGTCTCCTTCCCGCAACGTGTCCAACTCGGGTCCATAAGAATTGACCAAAGTGACACCATCTTTCACAATAGAGCTCCCTGACATAATCTAGAAAACACATTAACCATATTTCCTTGTTCCAACAATAAACAAACATAGCAACACTAAATTTAGGAACAACAAAAGCAAACAATATTTTTGATTCTTCTCCCTATTCATTCCAAATCACAAATGTAGAATAGTACTCTCAAATACATAACTAGGCATACTCTTTGACAGGATTTGCGATGTGTTTACAAGTGACTGATGTAATGATAAGGTTGATAATGATATACTGAAAATATGAATAAAACTTACCCATGCTGTATTCCTGAGTTTAGTTGCTGTAGCAGGAAGTTCCATAAACTCCGGATCTAATGTTGTAACACCTATTTCCAGGCTGCCATTCCAAACATTAACCTATGGAAAAATATGTCCTATTAAAGTAGTTGTTGTACAAATACAACTGGTATATTGATAATTGATGCATTTTAGCTTATCAACAAGGCTAGTCAGTGTTATGGGCAAAAGATTTATGTACTTCCTATTGACAGGCAGGGAAGCAATGAATAACATGAGTGGGTTCTACTAATTAGTATTTTCTCAGTGTTGTATAACATAATAAATAATGAATAAATTAACTCCCCATTGATATCATGATATGACCACAATTAGCATTCTTGCTGGCAAGATTAAATCACCAAAAGGGGAGACACAAGATCAAATAAACAGTAACAATAATTCCACATTTGTTGGTTGTGTATGCCATTGCTTATCTATCAACTGAGATAACTCGAGCATGGTGGCTACTCATGATCACCCCTGAAAGAGGTAAGACATTCAGGTAAGTGCCGTGTGAGCAAGATTTTCAAGTTGTGATAATTATTTACGCTGATATCTTAAAGTTTTGGTGAGTATATACTAATCGACTGAAACCCTGAATTAGCTGAACATCAATATTTGTGGTGTTATTGCCAAAATCGATAGAGGCATGCTGGACACGGTAGACTGAAAGAGGCCACTATCAAGATATAATTTTTAAGAATTAACTAAACATTTGAACTGTAGCAGTGTGTATAATAAAAGGAGTTAAAATGATACCCCGCAACCCACCCTGTACATTACTTCCAAGTTTATGGGGAGGCAGTAGGGGTGCCATATTTGACTATGCTCCATTTTGCATTTAAAGATTGTTTGATAAGTCATAATCAAAACTCATCATGAGTAGAATACAGATGTCACAATGGGAAAATATGAGGAAAAGTATTACAGAGTGAAGTGGGTGTAGGGCGGAGTCAGGTACTGGGTGATGTTTAGGTAAGTATTACACAAGAGGTACATATGCAATACCCATTTATGGTTAGTAACATCATGCTCATTTTATAAAGTTAATGAATTCCTAATCATAGGAAATAATTTATGGTCAATTTAACAATTTGGTCAAAATATGACTGGTAAAATAAATCTCTAAAATAAAAGCTTATAAAATAGAACAGAATCAATGCTTAGTAAAGAAAGTGATTTGTTTGATTTTTTAATTTTGATTTTTTGAAAATTATTTAAAAAATCTATTTCTTTGTTCTTTGTCTTACCTTTCGATCAACGGATACTTCAAATATAACATCATCCTTCAGCGGCTCCGAGCTTAATATCAAGCCATGGTTAAATTCTACAAAATTTCTAACAGCTGTAGAGTTTTCATTCAAAAGTGTGACCCGGTCGCCGCACCTTCTATGAAACCTCATCGTTTTCTATATACACTAAACTATGCACAGCCTATAAAGTAATTTATAATCTTTCTGTACATAATTTCAGTTTAAAATCTTACTTTGATGTACTTTATTATTCACATTATTTACACGAACATCACGAACAAAAAGTAGCACCCATTAGACGTTAATTAGTTTAATGATCGCTCAATTACAACAACGTCGAGTGAATAGAAACTAGCCAAACTTAATATTTTGTAAAACGAAATAACTCCGGTCACACTCATTATTAACGTTATTTGAAAAACATAAAATATCACGAATAATCGAAAAATAACACAAGAAAAATATCATATTGATTTTCTCAGGCATGACATGACTAACTTTTTAAGAGTCCCGGGGTTAGTGTTGAACGGAATACTTGCTGTTTGAGCAATGGCAATGTAGCAATGCTGAGTGTTGCAAGAAAGTGAAAAAGATTTCAAGTTATAATAATCATTGCTTTTTATTTTAAACATATTAATACACTGAATACGTTTATTATTTTCATACGTTTTTTTGCAAATTGCAGGTCAGTGTCAGATTGTATCTTGTTTAAATATGATTCGCGTCCCTATCACTTAAGAGGGCCCTTCCCGGCGCGTCTATCGTCAACGCGAGCATGGTCAAAAAGCTTGTTGTTTCATCCAGAGCGACAGCGGCAGTTTTCTTTCAACTCCCCCGTCTTACCCCGCCCCTACCCCCCAAAACTCATCTCCCGCGCACCTCATACCGCCTAACGCGATGACATTCAACGAAAAATAGTGTTCGAAAATTTCCTATACTTGTTCCAAGAAATACGTGTTTTTGAATAAGTCTTACAAGTGTGTGAAATAAATATTTGTCATTAAGAATCTCCATTACATTTGCAAGGTTTCTATCGAGATGTTTTCTTTATTTTTACAGTTTATGAGTACAATATGAACGGCCAAAGTTGAGGTAAAATTTGTGCAAAACCGCAATTTTTGGAGGCTTACACTGAATTTGTTTCTACTTTTTTTATTTTTTGCAACCATTTCTATGGTTAGGTCACCTAGATATAGTGCACAACATACATATTACTGAAAAAAAAAAACAAAAGATAGATGTGTATATAACATCGGCATAATCACGTACGAGCGTTTGTATGAAAAGTATGACGGGTTAGCCGCTCTTAACTGTTCTGTTTTAGTTACAGAACTATTTGCGAGCTTTCCAGGCGCTTCCACCATAAGAAGGATGCGCTAAGATATCCCGTGAAATTTAAATTTTCCTAGGCCTTTTGCAATTTTCAGGTGATTATTAGGTTATATGTTGATTAAAATATGATTCGCGACCGTAACAAATTATTATGGATTTTCTGAGTTTTAATTATAGGATCTGTTGATCTCGTTGATTATAATTTTGTAAATACATACATCCGTAATAAGCGCCGTCCTATTGTCATCGCATGCGATGGGCTTTCATCGTGCGATGAAACAGCTCGCGCTCTAAGAAATCGTGTGTCTTATTTTGGAGCGATGCGATCACTCTCGAAATGGCTCCTAACAGAGATGCACAGTTTCTGCTTTCAAGCAATATTTCTTTAATCGTAAACAGGATTAAAAAAGAAAACGTAGACCACATCATTACATAGTATAGGTAAAACAAAATCGCTTCCTGCTGTCTGTCCCTACGTATGCTTAGATCTTTAAAACTACGCAACGGATTTTGATGTGTTTTTTTTAATAGATAAAGTGATTCAAGAGGAAGGTTTATATGTAAAACATTGCCCGCGGCTTCGCCCGCGTGGGCCTAGATAATTGTCCCTCGGGATGATACTACCGTGATAAAAAGAATCTTAAGTGTTAATCCAGGTTATAAACTATCTGTGAGCAAAATTTCATCGAAATCCGTTGAGTAGTTTTTGCGTGAAAGAGTAACAAATATTCATCCATCCTCACAAACTTTCGCATTTATAATATTAGTGAGGTTTCTAGCTAAAGTGGCAACAAAAATACACAATTTGTGAAAATGTTAACTGTCTACCTATTACGGATCATGAGATACAGCCTGCTGACAGACAGACGGACGTACGGGCGGACAACGGATGCTTCGTTATATCCGTCGTAAAAAGGTCCCGTTGGTTACCCTTCGGGTACGGAACCCTAAACAATATTAGATGATTTAAATCATTTTAATTTAAGAGTATGACCAATTTTGGAGTCAATTGACCCAGAGATTATCACACAGAACACAGTGTTACACAGAGAATTCAACCCTCAATTCCACCCTCATATAGGTGGAATTTCGGAAAACCCTTTCATTGATATATACTCTCCACAAAGAACACACCCTCCAAATTTCATGTCTGTAGAACCAGTGGTTTAGGCCGTACGTTGATATATCAGTCGATCAGTCAGGACTTTGAATTTTATATTGGGGGATGATTTTGGAAAAACTGTGATAGGTACATGTGTCTCACAATTCTAATTGAAGAGTGACACCAATTTTCGAATCAAAGAATAAAAGTTTCCCAGAAAATTCAACCCACCTTTTCACTCTCTTAGGGGTTGAATTTCGAAAAATGCTTCCTTATTCCTTGTCTACATTTTAAAGGGAACCGCTGTGCAAAACTTCAGCTTTCTAGATCCAGAGGTTTGGGCTAGTCGTTGATGAGTCAGTCAGTCAGTAAGTCAGGACTTTTCTTTTTAACTATACATATAGTTAAAAACGGAAAACCTCCTCTCCACTTGGTCGCGCAACCGCCAGTAGGACATTCAATACTGATCAGGATGTTTGATCGGACAATCGTTCGATCAATACGATGCGTCGTGTACCTTTAGTAGGAGAACACGGGGAATTGGCGCCTCTATAAATCAATAACTTTTTTACAATAATCACTTTTTAATGTAGTTTTTGGGTATTTACTCTCTTGAATTTTTTTAGGTGTTATCTTTTATCTTAAACTATTATTTTCACATTCAGAGACATAAATCAGAGTTAGTGTTATGTATATAGCGTGTAACAGAAAGGGTATAATGATATGGAATACTGTGGTACGGACCATCATACTGAACAACTTTCTCTATGGGACCACCATCGAAATCGTAAAAAAATAATCAGCTGTCCCATACATTTGGGTCGAGTAGGTATTGAAATTTTGTATAGGACAGCTGATTATTTTTTTACGATTTCGATGGTGGTCCCATAGAGAAAGTTGTTCAGTTTGATGGTCTGTACCACAGTATTCCATATGATTATACCCTTTCTGTTACAAGCTGTATAAATAAAAACAATTATTGCCCAATACAAAAATCGCAATCATAAACTTTGGTGGAATCACTACCTGAAAAATTAGGTAAGTATGTTCATATTCATCACAGGCTCTGCATCTGTTGGGGTACAGGTACAGATGCAGGGATTGTCTGATATTTTTGTCTGACTCGTCTGATTTTACTGGATTTTACAAATTCACAACAAATCATAAACATGTTAAAATCTTCATAGACGTAGTCACTATTATCGTCATCGCAGATATTATGAATTGACTGACTCATCTGATGATGGTCTGAAATAGGTTTTTTTTTATCTTTTTCATCTGCTTTGTTCATAGTTTTTTCTTTCTTCTCTAATGTTTTGACTGTTTCCTTTTGGTGCTTTATTTTCTTTCATGAAACGTTTTTCTTCTTCTCCGGAATTCTAACCCGTTTTAGAGGCACCTGGAACAATCTAGTAGCAATTATAAAGTGGAGTACTGAGAACTAATTAGGCTCCCGTACTAGTGGGAGCAAAGCCCCATAACCCCAAATGCTCCTATTTATGTTTTCGTATAATTGTCAAGATACCGTTTATTATTTACGTAAATTAACCTTTTTATCCAATTTTATAATGATACAGTTACAGGTTAAAAGAGGCAACACTAATAATAAAATAATTTTAATACTCACAATTTGTCCCTGAATTTCGTAAAAGATTAGATCAATCGCCCTAAATACCAAAGTGTGGTCTTTATAAGTATCAAAAGTAAAACAAAGAGCGATGCGACTAGTCACACGTAGGTCTCCCACGTCCTTCTTTACTACGGCAAAACAATATCTGGATCTAACTTGATAAGATACACGTAAACTAGGGTAGTGCTCATTACCCCGTAGCCCCGATTCTCCTGTATTCCTATTATTCCTTACTTACCTAATACGATTTTAGCAATTTTTGTGTCAGAACTAGCTTATGCTCTCGGCTTCGCCCGCGTGGAGTTCCGTAATTTCCCAGGGGATCTTATTACCGGGATAAAAAGTATTCTATGTGTTAATCCAGGTTATAAACTATCTGTGTGCCAAATTTCATCCAAATCCGGTCAGAAGTTTTTGCGTGAAAAGTTAACAAACACCCATCCATCCTCACAAACTTTTGCAATTATAATATTAGTAGGAAAACTAGGAAGTAGGATACTATTTCATAATATTTTATATCATGCCGCGTATCACGAGCCAACGCGAAAATCGGGATTTCACATAAATTTATAGACATAGATTCCTCAGAAAAATCCTACTAAATACTCCACACTGCGCACCATGCGCCTACGTGTTTCAAAGCCCTATTTGATTCTATTGGAGGATGACTTTGGAAAAACTGTAAAACACCAATTTTCGAGTTAATCGACCAAGACAATACCTATAAAGTTTCAAAGAAAATTACAACCCTATTTCACCTTCTTATGGGTGGAATTTTGAAAAAACCTTTCTTAGTGGATACCTACTCTTCACAAAGAATACATCCTTTAAATTTCATGTCTCGGACCAGCGGTTTGGGCTGTGCGTTGGCGTTGATATATCAGTCAGTCAGTCAGGATTTAGAATTTTCTAAGTAAGATTAAAGGACGAATAAACCACCAAATCTATCAAACAAAAGTAAGTACCTACATTAATCTGTATTTTTTTTAGAATATTTTGTAAAATTGTGTACATTTTCATCATCATGCATTGTTATTTCACACAATAATTGCCGAGGCTTGTACAGTAATAATACACTTTGAAGACATTCGTCTAGCCCAGCCTTAACTTTCTTGCGAAATTGTTTTTACTCTCCGCTAGGTGGCACGCGTGAACCAGTTCATGTCGAATCCAATTCCTATTTAGTTTTACTGTATGGAGATCATGATCAACTTGGGTCCTATCCTAACCTAGATACCATAGAATACTATAGTATTCTATTAAGGTATACCTTACATTGCAGTATCCATTATCAGACGAAAATTAAAAAAGGCATGATATTTATTGAACCCGTCGTATATTTCTACAAACTATATAGTACCTACATTTTGTGGGGAAACTTTGTTATTGCATTCGTTCGAGCGCGGAATTAACACCCGAGCTGCAGGCGAGGGTATTATTGAGCCGAGAACTGCAGTAACAAATCCCCACGCGTATCAAACAACGTTTTTCAATACACTTTCGAAGAAATAAAATAGTAGAACGGAAAGTATTTTTGTAAGGAATAATTAGGAAACTAATTTAATTTGCTTTTTTCCGCGCTTTACTTTCGCCAGATTGAAGAAGAAGCAAAGGTCTGATGCCGCTATACAGCCTAATATGAAAAAAAAAAACAATAAATTATGAAAGAAAGAATTCAAATATTTTTGAATTTAGAACACAAATAAATATTAATTTGAGCACAAAAGTAAATATTTGTTATAAATAATCATGTTTATCTATGATATTCTATTTATAAACAATTTAAATACTCAAAAAATATTTACGCCGTAAAGACGCATAGTATCTCCTTGGCGAGATTAAAAAAAAACCATCACCGCCGATTATAGCTATAGTCATTGAACTTATTGGAAATTTTTATTTCCGCACGTGTGCGGAAAAATATTACAAATCAATGCGTGTGAAATCCATTGCATGTTGAACCTAATCGTAGTGCGATAAGAATCAGTTTTCGAGAAAGTGTATTGAAAAATATATATTGTCATTACTTTCATATTTTACCTTTCTTTTAATTTATTAATTAAGTTTTCTAGCACGTGCCGTTACAATAACATACAATTTCAACATCTACTTACGCAGTTTACTCTCATAAATCCATCAAAATAAGCACTAGGGTGAGGTGGGTACGCACCCCTTCATCTGTGGCGCCCCCCTGCAACGTGCGAGGGTTACGGGACGGGCGGGCAATAAGAATAGGTTATTTTTAGCATTCTAAGAAATGTATCTATAGAAAACCAATTAGAACTAAAAATTTTCTGATTATGCGTTATAAAATGAATGTCTTCGGCGGGCGTAGAGAATAAATTGAACTAATAATCTCATTTAACAAAGCAATCGTCACAAAAATGCGACCCTAGACCCAAGTAAGAGAAACAAGGTTCGTGGACCAACTCTTGACATGTCTAGCATTGAATCCAGTCTTCCAGTGGTGGCGAAATTTACTTTTCTTTATAAACAATGCAGTCACGTTCGATGATACGGCCGTGACGTAAAGCTCAAGAGCCAATCTACTATTTCAGATAGGTACCCTCACTCTTTATTTTGCCCGGTTTCATCTTGCCCGCCCATACTTTCGAAATCAAAATACTCACCAAAATTTACGTGAATAGAGATATGTAAATTGTGTGTAAATATATAAGTATGTGTGTGTTAGTATACAAGTATACAGAAACTGGTAAAACCTCCAATGCAAACAAATTGTTGTCAGTTAATGAATAAATTAAGTTGTATTTAAAAACTATAATTTTGTTCACACAGCACCCGTCGCACTTGTGCCGCAGCGCCCGCAGCTGACAAATCACTACATAGGTACATGCGGTTCGGTAATACCTACCCATCACGTGATCCTATGTTTTTCTCTGTCTATCAAACAATAAACGATGAATTACTATTTTTACCCAGCCTGTCTGTCTTGCCTGTCCGTCCCCCTACTTAATTCAGTGTAGGTACTGAAATGCAACTGTCCGTAATAATAATTCGTTACCAGCACTACTGATGTAAGTACCTATATAAACTGTGGGTGTGATTATTGCAGGATTAAATTAATGATAACTAGGTTATGTAAGTAACTCAGCCACGCCTGTGTGACGCCTAGTGAAGCCAGATGTACCTACGCGTAATAGAAGAGGCTGTTTGTGACTTGTTGTGTGTATTTAGACTTAGGACACAAGTTATGAGTTAGGTCCACTAACTTGGTTGTATTACAAAAAAAAACAACAATATATTAAAACTGGATCGTCATAATCCTAGGATACTTAGTATGCGTGTCGCTTACCAGGCGAACCACAACATTATCGCCACGAACCGAGCAGCTCACGAACTCACGAACACAGTACACCCAAGCTCCTTTGAGCACGCGAACGTGAATGAGCGTCCGCCGGGCAAAAATTCCAACCTGATAAAATAATCGAATTACTAATAGGCTAAATCTCCCGCTTATCCAGGAATTCAAACAATACGTAAAATATAATTTATTTTTATTAAGTATTTTATTTTAGTGAGTGTGTTTTTACCAAATTCGAGAAAATTCGGTCCAAAACATTTAATTTCGAGTGAATACTTGTGTAGTCCCTAATGCGGAATTGTGCCGGCCGACGGCGGGCGTCGCGTCGTCGTCGCAGTTTTCCGAACAAGTTCTCCCGGACCGTATTCTCTCGGCTAAATTAAATGTCGCATTCACCCTATTGACTGCATGACTTTAATGTTGTCTCTGAATTAGATCAATTAAAAAGCTAAGGTTTTGGGACATTTAAATTGAGAAAGCGATGATAAAAATGATGTCTAGTTTTACTAGGAAAAATAAAGTTAAAGTAGAAGCCACCTACCATGCCTAGATGCGTTTTCGTTTTTTTATTTAGTAGTTATTATTTTGTTTAATTAACTGCAGCTGTACGGTAATATTTCCCTAGCACAAATAAAAACGGTAGGTACTTACGATTTTATAATGTGGTAGTCTTTTATCCGCCGCCGGCCTTATGGAAGCAGGCACTGGGCAGCGCCCAGCATCCTCGGGCCGTACCTTCTCAAACTTGGCCCTTAGTCTCGCAACTTTCTTGCCCCTGTGGAGATACAAAAAACTTTGTTATTGCAGACGAGGCGGAATTCACCTTCATTGTTTTATGGAGCCGAGAACTGCAGTAACAAAACATGTCCACGTGTATCAAACGACGTTTTTCAATTCATTTACGAATAAATAAAATAATGGAACGAAAAGTATTTTTGTTAATAAGTAATTATTCAGAAAGTATGATTTAAATTGCTTTTTTTCCGCTCTTTGCCTTCGCAGGCGGAGGGAGAAGCAATCATTTTGCCGATAGTCGTAATTATCAGCCCATGGCTTAATTGCTAGAGCCTCGATCAATCCCTGAGGAGTCGCGGAGTGAGTAGCTTGGACCCTGTTCCCGATACCGGTGGGCTACAACGTTTTACATTTTTAAATTGTTTTTAGGTTTAAAGATATTTATTCTCAAAAAACTCACTTACATGAGAATAATGCTTAAAATTAGTTATATTTAAAGTTCGTGACAGACGTCACGGTAGCAATTATTATAACAATGATACACCCATCCAATGAATTCAGATCTTATGAAGGGTGTTATTTGTGATTAAATATTCAGGTAATAGAGTTTTGAATGCATTGAATGAGTGTACTTTTTTAATACATGAGGGTAATTTGTTGTACAAATTGTGCTCCTTTTTTAAGTAATTCTTCGTAAATAATTTGTTTATAGATGAATAAAGGGAATAATAATATCATAAACAATAATTATTAAGAACCTTCATGTGTATTTGAACGCGATTTTCCGGTTCAAAAATATAAGGAACAATGTTTACAGTTTTTCTTAAATTTATGTTAAGTTCACCCATGATTTTGGAGGTAACATTAATTGATTAAATAATCACATATTATATATATATATATCAATCGTATTGGTACATAAATAAAAAGGTATTTCAAAATTATAGTATCTTAACTTAGCTAATTGTGGGGAAAAGGAAAGGGCGGCAAGTAGCCACCTAACCTAACCTAACTCTTTGAGATCTTTCAATGATCATTATCAGAGCTTTATTCGTCCCTCCCCATGAAGTAATACAGTAAGTCGGAATAGACTAAGAAAGACCAAAATTCATTTGCACCATTAATGGTGCAAACGAAACTAATTAGTCTCCTCTGCACCATCGATGCAGGTCAATGGTGCATACGGTACAAAGGGAATATACCTGCCGAAGTATTTTTGGATCTGTAATAAATTGTAGTTTTTAATACAAATATTATCAGTTTCCGAATTCTATTATTTAGAGCTTGCTTAAGTTGTTTGAAGGAAAGGGTTTCATCTATTATAATACTCAGGTATTTTACTTTATCAGTCTTCTTAATATTCGGACACTTACACTGGCTATCTGCAAGGACTGAGCAACAATGTAACGCTGAGGGAATATTCGATGTCGTGAAAAGGTTACAAACAAACAGAGTTGCTTTCCTTCGGCTTCACTCACGTGAGCGCGTTTTCTTTTGGCAATAACAGGGAACATTACATGGGAACGTGAAGTCGTGGCATATTCCTAATATCCGCTACAAAATAATATTACCAATAAACTGATTGGTTTTAGTTTAAATTAACAGTAAATCAGTTAATTTAGATTGCCAACAAGCTAAGAAGAAGTTTATGAACAAAGTAAATAGATGCAATTATTCAAAATCTATCTTAGGTCCCAACGCTGAGTATCCTTATAAAGTTTAGAAATCCTTTCAAACCCTGTTACTGAAAATACAGTAAAAGCTTGAAGTTAATGTAGGTATTTAATGGAACCAGAAAGCGTATACCGCTTCGGTAATCTTCATGTTTCATTGCGCACTTATGAAGTCTCTCCACTTTGGTCACACTTCGTCTTATTTGTGTTACTCAAAAGTTTTGAAAAGATTTTACTTGTAAATCTGTAATTTTCTAAGAAGAAGAAGAACAGGGTAATAATATCAGATCTCGTATTTCCAAAGGTAGACCACGATTACCGAAGCGTATACATTTCTAAGGACTCTGATGAACGGGCAAAAAAAATGATGCGTAGACACAGCTCGATGTAAGAAATACTGTCGAAGCAAGACCTTCGTCTATACACCAGATTTATGTCCGAAGTTCACATGCAAGTGCAGTCCCGCGAGTGAAACAGTTACTTTTATGGATACAATTCCTCTTCACTATGTGATATATCCACAATTATCAATAAAGCCTATCTACTGAATAATTGCCTAATCCGGCTCCATCTATTTACCGAGTGAAAAATATTTTTACCTACATGAAAAAACATAATTAGAATGAATGGGTTGCAAAAAATCAAGATTATTTAAAATTGCAATAACCGTGAGTGAGGCTTCACTGATCTTACTTAGACAACGTCATACCATCGTGTTTGTTAGTCTTTTATTAAGAAGATGTCATTATCTGTTTTTTAAATACATATTTAATAAGAAACAGATGAGTGTATAAAATTATAGTATCATCTCATCTAACTTACAACCCTGTAGTAAGGACAAAAAGATAGACAATCCAACATATTCTTGGCCCTTATGGTTTGTAGTTTCATTCAATTTTGATTTCGTTTAGTTTGGAAAACACATTGGTTCCGTTAATTTTAATAAAAGGTAGCCTTTACTTAATTTTATCAGGCAACCCATTTTCAATTTGTTCATGTAAGTCTTGAAAATATTGTTTTCATTCGGTAGCCACATGAGTGAAGCTCGATCTCAGGCGGGATATTGAACTAACACCCGCCCGTAATTACCGAAGGGCCTCACCCTTCGGTAATTACGGGCGAGATGTTTTGAGAGAAGTGTACCTAATAGTACACCCACATTTTGCCAGTTATGTTTAAGTCCAATGAAATAGGAGGCCAGCCAAGTGACATCAACCGACCACAAATTCGGGCTTTGTAGCTGCTACTGAGAATTTCCTGGTGGAAATCTCAACAACACTTTGCCCGACCCGGAATCTAACCCAGGACCTCATGCTCGCTTCCGATCACTATACCAAAAATACGGTCTTCACGATTTGTGGTATCAATCCTTACACATCTTGCAGGTCTATCGCTAAAAAATGAATGCCTCCGTCTTCTCATAATCCAGGCATATTTTTTTAAAGAAACTTCTTATTTGTTTGTAGCTTAGGATTTACATTCAAAATGCTTAAAAATCATTAAAATTTCAAAATAAATTAAGGAACTCTCCGGACATATTTAAATCCAAACTGCGTATAGATATTGATAATATTTTGCAAATAGAGAAGGAAAAAGACTAGCACAGCAAGAGTTCTGTTCCCTATACTACTTTTTGAAGGAATCATCATCATCATTTTTCTGCCCTTATTCTTCCTGCCCGTGTTCTTCTTCTATACTCTCTATTAATTTTCGGAGAAATATTTGAAGAAAAAAAATTAGAAATATACAAACGATTTCAATCCAATAAAAAAATGGAAATTTGACAGACACAAAAAAAAAGTCGAATAACAAAAAGTAAAAGGTTCGAACATGCGACTGATACTCGTAGTTTACAAAGTGAGTATGAATCCGCCAGGCTGTTTGAACCGTTGACATAAGTTTAAAATAGCTGCTCACATGCATGTCATGGCTGAAATGTCAAACAATTGAAGAATACTGACATAATGCAATATTGCTCACCCTCTTATAGTCCAAGATCCCAGGGCCGCCAGACCTCACTTATTTTGTCATGAACAAAATGTGTGGCATCAAGTAGTGTTAGTATGTACTATGAACGTGTGCATACCTGCTGACTTGTGAGGACGGCCAATTTTGAGATAAAAGTTGCCAAACGTGCGTAAAAATATTTTTTTTTTTTCTTCAAGCCCAAGTGCTGATTTTTATATATGTTATAGAGAATATTGTTAAAAACTATTATCCAACACTGCCTGACACCGCCCGTTAACGGAAATTTCTGCCAGACGCTTTAAAACGCGGAAAAAATAATGTGAAATATCACGTCAGAGTCTATTTTTTTTAAATATTTGATACTCAGGGGGGTTTTTTAATAGTCATTGTAAGCAATCAGAACAAATGTAGAGTCAAATTCATCATGTTTGTATGAGTTCAATATACCAATGCGCTCATTCGCTCAGCGACATTTTAATTGTGTCTGTGGGATGTTTGGCCCAACTATGATTTAGTACACCCTCAAAATTAGTACCTACTGAAATGATTTCCTGAGTATCAAATATAAAAATTAAGTCTCGGACTATCGGTAAAATCACATATTTTTTTCCGTGCTTCGAAGTGCTTGGCAGAAATTTCTGCCGACCTGAAGCATCTGGCAGTGTTAGTAATATGTTTTTAAAAACCTTCTTTACAACATAAAAAAAAATTTGCAGCCTTTGAGAATTTGTATTATTATTTTTACGCAACTTTAGCACCTGATATCTCAAAATTGGCCGTCCTCACAAGTTAGCAGGTATGCACACGTTCATAGTACATACTAACACTACTTGATGCCACACATTTTGTTCATGACAAAATAAGTGAGGTCTGGCGGCCCTGGGATCTTGCTCTATTAAGCAAGTAGCGTGATAATATATAGCCTAACAATTGAAAAAGCCTATAAGGAATATTCGTTCAAAATTTGAACAGGATCTATGCTGTAGTTTTTGCGCCAATTCGGAACATCCATTTGGATTTTTACGCTTTTAGTACATGTATACTTGATTTTCTGAGTTAGCCAAAAAAAATAAAGCAATCGTCTAAGTTTGATAGTGATTTTTATAATAGACGTGAGTAATGATATAATTGAGATGGTTTCAATCTACCTCGTTATATATCAAGTCAGTGCACAGTTTAGAATTAACATTATTGAGAGCTGACTAGTTATGAACTTGTATTTGGGAATTATTTTGAATAAATCCGAAATAAATAATAATTTGAAGCATCCTTTACCGACGGCGGCGGCCGTTGGAAGGCAGTGTTCAGAAAAAATAAATTGGGTACCTATATAAGTATATAAGAATATCGACTTTATATTAGATTTATGTAGATGTAGATGTACACCTCGATTTAAAAGACAAATATTCAGACACCTGTGCTGTAAGACAACGAATAAATCAAATGTAATACAACTTGTTACGTAGGTAATACGGAGTTGGAATAGCGACAATATTAATACGAATGCACCTACGTCATTTGTTGAGCCAATAATAATGACTCATCCTATTCCCGGTGGAGCGAATGCATGCATAATAAACGCGACACGATACCGAATAAAATATTAAACCAAGCACAAAGCACCACCAATATGGCACCTACAGAGATTTAACTAGGTCACGGTTATTTTACAAAAACCCAGAGAAAATTCGGAAAATGCTGCACATTTTGGCAAATCTATGAAATATATTAGTCACAGTCTATATTAAACTATAATTAAAAGCGTTTCAATAAGAAAATTTAATATTTTATCAGTGATCTTACCTGTACGACTTCCAAATGCGGTAAGGACTAACGTGAAGTACCAACCAATAGCTGTAGATTCCGAGTTTTGAGTTGGCAATACTGCAGGTGATAACAGCCGGTCATTGGCTTGCATAATAAAATGTTGGTACTTAACACAGCATCTGTATTTATCGATCGGCGCCGCTCGTGCTGACTCCGGAAACGCACCACGATATAATATGTTGATCTACTTTTTTTTCATAATCCCATAAGTAAATCAACAATTCGCCAAATTTCCATTCAAAAGGAATTAAAGCACAATTTTTATCGATACACACAGCACGACTTATAAAAGTAGGTGACTAAGTATATGTAAATTCAAATCTACATATGTCAACCAACACAACTCGTTATTGAACCCAAACTCCTATTTAAAGTAAATGATAACAAACATAAACTAACCTGATTCGTGAATAGTAGGACATCCTTGAGGTTTTTAGTACCTAGGACACTGCTAGAAATAATCACCTAAAACACAATTTTACGAGCGGCATGGCTGCAATCTATCTTATTTGTGATTTCTGTCTGCGCAGGTTTTCAGTCATAGACTTCTCTATGTTGAATAGCGTGATATTGGCGCCCAAACTTCACTTGTATGTAAATGCCCACCTGTTTGAATGCTTGCATTACAAAAATTCTCTTCGGGTTTTTTAGCTTTGATATACACGAACTTTCCTTCGATTTTTGGTCTACTTCATGTAAAAGTTAGAATAAAACTGGCTAAGAGTGCCTTTTTTAGCAAAAATATTCAGTAGTTTAATTTTGGTGCCTTTTGGTGTAGCCATTACGAAATAATTGAACAGTTCAGTTGTGATAGCTATGTTGCAATGTTTTTCTCCCATAGAAATATTAATAGATTTTCAGAACTAAATAATGCAATTTTCGAACACGATTCATGTTTGTTGTAACCTGTCAGAAATTGTTACACTAACCTCGGATAATGGTAGATAATTACTAAAACATTTACAGTGAAAACCATTAAAGGAAAATAAAATAATGAGTTTTAGGGGGGAAATTTGTTGTATCCAAACCAATTTCCCCCCTAAAACTCATTATTAAAGAGGATATTAAATCTTTGAGTAATGTCTCGTGAATCAGCAGAAGTTATTACAACTGTTAACTCTTCATCAACTCTTGCTTCATAAATTACTATTAATTAGATACTTCATCATCATCGTCATTCTTCTGCCCTTATCCCAATTTATTTGGGCAGTAGATACTTAATAATTTGAAACAAAAATATTTTCAACTCTTATGTTATTACAACAACATGCTTAGTTAGTAATAAATAACTTATGCTGGTCACTGCGCCACACCATAAGTGCCTTCTCGAGTTATATTAATTATACCAAGATAAATAAACCTTAAAATTACTACATACAATATTGTTATACTTTATTTACTCAATCTAACACCAGCGAATTCGAGTAATGCAGTATTTTTTTTAGCAAAATTAGTCTGTATCGAACATAGTTTATTCAGCCATCGGATAGGATGCACGTCTGTACAATATATTTTTGTAAGATGTACATAAAGAGACTTTGGTTAGGTAGACAGGAATAGAAAAATAAAAGTTAAGGTTCAGGTCAGTCATTTAAATGAACAAAGAGTACGAGAACATTAAACTGCAAATTGCAATAAAACTTATTAAAATATGAATTTCGCGGGCTCCCTGGCGCTTTCACCCTATCTTTTATTTTCTATAACTGAGCATCACAGATGTAGATAGACTCTGTGTACATACATTTATTTACAATCTAAATAAGATTACCTCAACACATAAATTGTATGTAAAATAAGTTGAGTTCGGAGTTAAAAATATCACGTTGATGATATCATATACGAGTACATCTACAAATAATTTAATTACGCTGAAAATGGAAACTATATTCGCAAAACTTCAAGTAGTAACCTATCTGAATAAAATAACGATACGTCATAGTTCATACAAACAATTTATTTGCATGAATATTTTATATTATTTGCATGTCGCCATATTCGCGTGCATCCTGTACTGCCTAAACCATTAGCTTACGATGCGGAAAGCGGACACAGCCGCCACGAGGGAATGGGAGGGAATGAGACGCGTGCTCGCAAGGCCCTGGGATCGTAATAATGAACGCCATGTATGACGTATGACAAATGTTCACATTTGTGAAAGACTCACTATACACGTTGGCATATTTGACGATTGCGTGCAAGCTGCAGATGCAAATTAAATAAAGCTCATTATTTTCGTCGTTTGATACACGTGGGGCTTATTTTGTTACAATTGCTAAGTTTTTGCAATAACAAAGTTTCCCCACTTATATCAAAATTTACTACACACATCAAAAGTGTCTAGGGATCAAGCATTTTTATGTGGATTTCTTGAGATTGAGATGTGGCTTTGTAATAAATTTATGATTTTATAAATTTATATGGATCCTTTTTGGTGCATTTCATAACTTGAATCAGGTACTGTGAATCAAATTCGAGTAAAAGATGAAAATCAGCTGTCAATATTTTCCCTATAAAAACATACAACGCATTGAAGACATTATTAGTGCTACTGTTTCCCTACTACTGATTAAAACCAACGTTATTATGGAGCGGCGACGTCATTTAAGCAGGGAAGAAATGCTTAGAGCCGTGGGAATGATAGAAGCTGGTTCCCGGCAACGTACTGTGGCTTTAGCTCTGAATACAAGTCAGAGTGTTATCAGTCGACTTTGGACACGTTACCGAAGCACTGGTACCGTGGCTGAGCGCCATGGAGGACGGTATCGCTGCACCACACGGAGACAAGACCGATACATTCAAATCTTAACTCGAAGAGCTCCAACAATAACCGCCATGATGTTAGCCGTGAGGCTTCATCACTCTTCAGGGAACTTAATTAGCGACCAAACAGTCAGAAACCGCTTGCATGAAGTGAACCTTCATTCCCAAAGACCGCTACGGGTACCACCTATAGCAATGCACAATCGTAGGATACGATATCAATGGGCTCTTGAACACAGAAATTGGGCAGAAGAACAATGGCGTTTCGTGTGCTTTTCTGATGAGTCTCGTTTTGGTATGAGACCGGATACAAGACGTATACGACACTGGAGAACCCCTGGACGCCAACAGCGATTAAAATCCTGCCAGGAAGTCCATCCTTATAGTGGTGGAACCATCATGGTATGGGCGGGTATTTGGATCGGCGGAAGAACTGAGTTGATTTGGATCAGAGGCAACCTCAACGCTCAAATTTATGCTGAGACGATTGTATCAGACGTCATCGTTCCTCTACAAGTGCAAATCGGTCCCTTATTTCAGTTAATGCATGATAATGCACGACCGCACACCGCAAGAGTTGTAAGACAGACTCTCGCCGCAGCTAACATCAATGTCCTGCCCTGGCCTGCTCAGTCGCCAGACTTGAATCCGATTGAGCATGCATGGGATATGCTACAGAGAAGAGCTCTGCCGAATATGGAGGGTATCCAGTCGCAAGAAGACCTTTTTTTGTTGTTGCAACGAACATGGGCGGCCATTCCACAGCGTGATTTGGATGAACTCATTTTGAGTATGCCAAACCGATGTTCTTGTGTTGTTAGTGTTCGCGGTAGAAACACGGATTATTAATTGTTTAAGTTACCCAATAAAATTTTAAAGAAAACTGTTATTTCAGTCTTTTTTTCGAACTTTTGTGTTAGTGGTTCAAATGTCAAAAATCCCTTTATTAGGAAAATGGCAAATTTCTTTATTAATGCAAAGGTGACTTGGTTTATCGTTACTGTGGCAAACGAAAACACTTTATTTGATGAATCCTTAAAGAAAATTTTAATTAATATCAATCAGGAGAAAAGTTATTGCAAAAATATATGTTGATCCCTAGACACTTTTGATGTGTGTATTTCAAAAATGTAGCACTAAACAAATAATCAACACTGTTAGTATAAAATGTTGGTTTTTATTAGTGCAAATAATAATATTACTAATCAAATACCTTAATAAAATTGAAAATGCCCCTAAACATACTGTAAGCAGTATGTTAAATATCCATTACTGCATTATTTTAATTCTATTATTTTATATTTATTTATTTATTTGAATAATTTTAAATTTAATACAGTACCTATTTAAAATTTGATAATTTTATAGACTAGACATTTAAAATTGTTCTGCAAAAAACATAAAAGTAAAACAATCGCAAATAATCGCAATGGCTATGTGAGTTACGTGGCATGCCTTCCCGAAAGAAACACCTGAGAGCAACAACATAATAAGAAAGGGGAACATCGTAAGTACCCTGTGTGTGCCTACTAAGTCATCCTGAGAAGTACCGTTGTTACAAGTAGTTCAAGTTGAATTCTCATACTAACACTCATTTTGAGTGCCATTTAAAAGTGCTTAGTCTTCAGTTGTAATGCTTTTGGAACCCTTGTGCAAAAGAGACCTTTTGCGCGCGCATATTCTCTAGCTGGCTCGCGCTGAAGCATGGGGCGTGACAGCCAAAGACAGGTATAAAAAAGTATAACCTGTTGCGAAAATATGAATACTAATATTTTTACAGAGTAGCCGGATACGAGCTTAGAGTAATTAAGTTTCGCATCACCTAGCTTTTATGTATTGGCTTGTATCCTTGCAAACTTTAAGTCAAAGAAAAGCTGTTGACCAAAATAAATAAATTTTAAATAAACGACTTTCGTCTTATGTATTTCAAACACATACATTTAGGCACTTTTTACGTCGACCGTACAGTAAAAATGAAATAAAATCATATATTTATCGTATTCGGGGTTTTCCGGTACGGCGGCCTGGGATATCGGGGTGCTTAGGGAACAACCCAACAAATATACCACAATTTCAATTTGAATAAATTACTGCTGACCAAAAAGTTAAGTGAAGTGCTCAGGCAATTGTTTTTTCAACTTTCCGTCTAATTAACAATTTTATTAAAACAACTGTACTTTCTCAAGCTCAAAAAAAAATGAAGCAGTCTTCGTCTAAACACCGCTACACCAAGTAATGAACATAAAAGAAGGTGAATAATAAAAACCCTAAACGAGGCCACTTTACCTAATGAACGCTGCTAGTGCAAAACTCCCCAACACGTAACCAAGTTCGCTAAATTCTTTGCATACAGGGTGTAAGGGACAGTCCTCCGCAGACTGATGGGGTGAATTCAGTATATCATACTAAGATGAAATAATTTCGGAACGGTCGGGATGATCTTAGTATGAAATAATTTCAGGAACGTCATAGGAATCTAATAAATTTGATTTGTTTTATTTCCTCATACATACCCAATGTATCATTACTATGGCAAAACCCACGTAGCGAACGGCAAGCGCGTCGACGAGCTCGATGAACTCTATAGCGTCGTTCGTTAGTGTATTTTAACATCCATTGTTCGTTTTATTACATTTTAGCCGTATTATTTACATAAATGGAGTGCTGCGTACAGAGAATATAATTTTACATTGAAATAAAGGAATAGTAACTGAAACAGCGTCAGGCAGCCTCACCTGTCTGGCATTAATGCTGAAATGGACCTTTTTGGCGCAGCCGTGAGGCACACAGTACAGTCATACTATGTATTTTCTCTTTTTTGTAACTTTTTTAAATATTATTGTGTGTGTTTGCCTGATGTACTGACGTCGAATAAACATTTTTCTTTCTTTCTTTCTTTCTTTCTAAACAGCGATAAAAACCATACCTATTTTGCTAAAAAAAATCTGGTGGAATAAAATTCAAAATAATGAACTGAATGTACCCTCAGTCCCCCCTCTTCCCTGTAGGCTGTCCCTTACACCCTGTATAATGTTACAGTTAACATATTATTTTACTTCCGTGAAAACTGTATCGACTCTGATTACTGTATAAAAACCTACAACACAACTGTTTTGTTGCCTAATTCAACAATAGCCATGTGTATGAGCCGTTTGGGGTTGAAACACTAGGGCCATGGGGCCATGGGGGCCATGGGGTTCCACCTAGTCTTTCGGGATATTGCAAAACGATTGGTCGACTCTTCACGTGACCTGAGGACTGGTTTTTTTTTGGGCAAAGAACCAACATTGCCATCCAACCTGGCAGTACTGCCAGGTTGATGCTTACGTATTTTAAAATATGATTTTATTAAGTCTAAATAAGTGAATAATGTACATTCGCAAAATGAATGAGACAGTTGAGACAACACGCTTACGGATTTTTCTAACATGTAAAGACAGAATTTCCATCGAAATCGTTCATAGTGTGATTGCAAATGTGTTACCCAATTAGGGATTGTGTTTCGCTCACTGAGTTCAGCCCTCGAGCCGCTGGCGTCCCTTTCGCCCCAAAGGCTCCAATCAGACTGAAATTACCAATTTGTGAAGAAGCACTAACGATATCGGAATTGCGAACTGCTGCTTCACCACAAACCAACTTTACGTTTCGCTAGCGACTGCTTTAATTTGAATCACAGTTAATTGGTTACTATCTCTAAGCTGTATGACACAATTTAAATAATCGGCCAAGTGCGAGTCGTTACGCACATAGGGTTCCGTAACACCAAACAATATAATAAAAATAATTTAAAGGCATTCGTTCACATGTTGTATTGTTCATCAACAAAACTAAATTTGTTTTTCATAGTATGTTAATGAAAAACAAAGTTGTTGCTGTAGTTTGATGAAAAAGTCCCATATCTCAAAAAATAAACATCAAATCTTATTCAAACCAATTTTGGTTGAAAGTTTTTTTTACGTTCTATAATCTTATATTTTTTTCAGAATTTATCTCCTCGTACTTTAGAAATTAGAGGGGGACACACACATTTTACCAATTTGGAAGTGTTTATCTTTCAAACGATTGACTTAGAGAGAAAATAGTTTTAGGAACCTCAATGTCATTTTTAAATAGGTACCTATCTATAAACGCCCCGCACGTATAGGTTTGATGAAAAAATATATTTTTTAGTTTCAGTTCCATGTATGGGGAGACCCCCTTAATCTTATATTTTTTTTATTTTTGTGTAAAAACCTTATAGCGGTTCACAGAATACATCTACCTACTAAGTTTCAACTGTGTAGTCCTAATAGTTTCGGAGTAAAGTGGCTGTGACATACACGGACAGACTGACAGACAGACAGATTTGGCGAATCTATAAGGGTTCCGTTTTTTGCCATTCGACTACGGAACCCTAAAAAGATCATACGTTGTAATTGCGATTCAAAACGATAGGTTGCCTATAGTTGTTTATGTTTTAAGATTTTATTTTACTAAAGCGTAATTAAAGGCGAAGCAAATCTATGCCTTATCCGGAGGATTTTTCGGACTTATCACACTCCACGCCAGCATTACTAATGACTTAATAAATCATTTTTTTAATTTATCCTGTTCCATTACTAGAACCACTTCCAGAAGAGTTAGGTAAGGTCTCAACTTCAAATGTTCGATTCAGAAACCGGGTATTAGACTCGGAGAAACAAGATTTAACTTAATTTCTCGCCCCGAGCTATAACCGGAGAGCCACACGATAATCTATCGGAAAACGATAATTTTGATAGATTGATGCCACGGTATCTGTGTATCTTATTACCCGACTACGACGGAGGGTACCCTGTATGTATATATTTGTAGTTTCATCTGTCGCCACATAATTTCTATACTGCTTTTCATAATTCTACAAACGAAGTATGGCTATAAGACGACACTCTGAATTCATTACGGCGGCCTCTAAAGGACATAAAGTCTTATAAAGAAGAATAAAATATGTTTGAAAGGTGCCGTGTTAGGTATCAAATTAATGATAGGTCTTAATTAGTTATTATCGTTTCAAATATATATACAAGGTGTCCGCTAATTAATGGAAATGAATTGAAAGATATCTAAAAAAACGATGTTTTTGTTACCTTATTTTACATTCTTGTACACAACGACCACAAATTAGTTATTTCCATCGGTTTATTATTGTTATAGTGACGAGCATTAATTGAGTTGACAGATAAACAATAAATAATATCACTGATATTAGAAACCTTTCTAAAAAATCGGACCACCGGGGCAAACGGGGCTCGCCTACTAGCCCCGTTTAATTTTTAATTTATTTTAATTATTTGTTGTTATAGCTTTCTTATAGGTTTTTATGTAATCTATATCACATTAAAATAGACGAATTTTAACACAGCGTTCAGTACGTCTAATCAATGATATCCAAGCAAAAAAAAACACTGATAAAGTGATTTTATTTTGACCTCAAATAATAAATTGACGGCAGCACTCTAGAATAAACACATCCACTTGGTCAAAATGAAATCACTTTAATTAGTGTCTTTTTTGCTTGGATATCTTTGGTAAGACGTACTCAACGCTGTGTTAAAATTTGTCCATTTTAATGGGACCTTATAAGGCAAAGAACTATTTTTGTATTTTTTTTCAACATTTTCGGCCCAGTGGTTTCGGAGTTAAGGGGTAGGGGGGAAATGGTCACCTTTCGCCTATTTTCTTAAATAACTTTAAACAATTTATCGTAACATTATTTTAAAAAATTGAGATGCTTACAATGAGCCCCTTTATTTGATATGAACCCTTTTGATATAATATGTAACACAATATAGTTTGCAACCGTTTTTTTTGCATTCTCTGATTTACCTCCTCAAAAGTGGCCCCATGTTTAAAATTCAATATTTTACGTTACATGTCGGTCTTTTCATCATTAATTAGGTGTAAATTTTATCAGAATCGATCAGAATTGTCTGTGACAGATATACACGCGAGTGATCCTAAAGGGGTTCGGTTTTTTCCTTTTGAGATACAGAACCCTAAAAACAACTTGAGTTATTGTTTCTATTTGATCAACCGTAATTTAACAACTACGCTGTCATAACAAAATAATCTTTAAATTACGTTTAACTTGTAGTTGTGAGTAGTGCTGTAGTGAAATATACTAGTTTTAAATTCGACGTATTAAATACTCGGATTTTTTTCTTAATAGTCATAGAATCCCCGGCAAATAAATAACAGAATTTGCTACATTCTCCAAGAGACGGTAAAAATATTATAACGGCTGTTGTGTCATTACTTCATTCTGAAACCAATGGTGCAAATGTAATATTTTATAACTTACTCTCTTCTTCTCTTATTTCGTAAATTAACATTTTCTAAAACTAAAAAATACTCTTACTGGTCTTTCATTGTCGTTAGTGAGGGGGGGGGTATATAATATAAGAGGGTATGTATTTTCTGAAACATAAACGAAATCTATCTAATTTTTAGCCAACTTCCGTTGCGCAGATTTGTTCGCGATATTATAATAATATAACCGTAACATGAAAAGATAAAATAATACTATCTTGTTAATTATTCATAATCA
The DNA here is from genome assembly GCA_947578425.1 of Eugnorisma glareosa. Taxonomy (NCBI): domain Eukaryota; kingdom Metazoa; phylum Arthropoda; class Insecta; order Lepidoptera; family Noctuidae; genus Eugnorisma; species Eugnorisma glareosa. The sequence continues at coordinate 32,443,360 of OX387957.1, forward strand.
TTACTATGTACATATAATATACAAGAACTATAAATAGACTTAACATGTACAAATATAACATGAAACTTAGCCGATTAGTTAAACTCATTTTGATGTAGAATTTGCACTACATCGAAAAGAGTGTCAAAAGTGTTTATCTAAAAAAACTAAAGGTTTCTACGACAGTTTTGCGGTATCCTCTATGGATTCGGATTTCCCCATACTCATAATCATGTACACCTGTGCTTTAGTAAACAGTTAATTCATGCAAAATACAAACACATGTATTAAGAAATCGTTGCCTAAAGGGTGTAACAAGTGTAGTTCCGGACATATCGGGATCAAAGTTCCAACTTCAACACAAGTTTTTTTTTTTTTAATTATTTTTTTTAATGTATGATTTTTACTTTAAACACTTCCACAACCACCGAACTATTCAATCCATCCATCAGCACGTTTTGAGTGCGTTACATTGAGTCCCACCGTAAAACGTGATTTTTCACCCCAAAAAAAAAGGTTTCGCAACAATAGTTTTTGCGTTAACGTAGTTTGATGTAAATAATGCTTGGTTGACGGCATCGTGAAAGGTTCCGTTTACACCCTGTATTTAATTGTAGGCAAAACAAACCTAGGCAGTAAGTTGCGAACTTACGAAGGCGTAGTTGCCCTTCCACTGAAATGTATAAACTTATCGAACTTATCAACTGGGGATAACTTAGTGCCGCCATTAATCTATTCAAGACTTATCGGGCGCACCTCCGGAACATTATGCAGTGCTATTCTCTAAGGCATATCATGGATAGAAGACACAGTATGTTAGGTTGCATCGCATTTCTACTCGTAAATGGAAAAATCTTATGAAGCAGACGTGATGTTATTAATGCGGTATAATATAGAAAAATAACAAAAATGTACCTGATGCAATGTTTTTGTGATATATACCATACTAACATATTTCGTACTACCATACTTCGTAGACGTTCGTAGCACTTTGCTACGGACCTTGCTACGAAAAGTCGTAGCAATTATTTTTTTCATTAGAAAAGGTTTTTAATTCGAGCTCAAGGTAAAATGTATACGATGCAAATGTGCATTATGTAGATGATTGCGTCACCTCCGCGGGCGAGGGGCGTGAGAATCGAATTATCACCGCGATAGCATCGCCGTTGAAAATTGGTTCATTGAGTTTGTATGGACTGAATAAATTAAATTAAATATGGGATAAAATCTGGTTGCCCAACCTAGAAAATATACAGCAAAAACAAAAACAAATCGTGTGGGCGTGGAGCTCTTTGACATACTGCTCTACTTAAATAATATATACGTTGTTGTCCGTAAAAAATATTCGCATTACGTTGCTGTCCTGAAAAAATATTCGCATTCACATTAGCATTCGCAAATATTTCTAACTATCGAAACATCGTAAAAATCAGTCTTTCTGACGTTCCTATTCGCAAAATAAACATGACGAAACGGTCGCCGCGATTCAGTTGGCGCTTCGATTACATACATCTAGTAGACATTCGTAGCACCTTGCTACGGACCTTGCTACGCCAAGTTAAAGATGTTTTTTGTAAATACATTTATATTCGAATAAAACATAAATGTATCTTGTAATACATGTGTTACGCAAAGATACGTAGTTTTAATAATTCTGCAATGCTATCTACTGTTCCGTAGACACCATTAACCAATAAATCCAACCCCGTATCAAATAGTAATCCCGATTTGCTTTCGATTAACAGTAATAAAACTTGATATTTATTTCCTTTGAAATCAATGCATAGTAAAGTAATTGCGTTTATTTATTCGAAGCCCACTTACTGTGTTGTCCATGTTTATGCTCACTGGAGCCACCACAGCAATTATGCAGACGCGCAAAATAATAATGAAACATAATGCTGCTGGTTTTCATCCGTTCTCTGCGCGGTGGACATCGAGCGGCGCTCGGCGGCGCGCGGCCGTGGGTCACACACGCTCACGAACTGTCGTACACACTCCTCTGTATTTGACAAATTAGTGACGTCCCAGCCCAGGTGGTCAAAATCTAGTTTTTTAATTGCTAAACATAGGTGTAAATATAAAATTAAGAGATCTCTATGTTTTGCCGTCATCGGCGTATATAAATATTAAACAAAATTAAAGTTTGTTATAAGGTGATAGCAGTTATCTACTTTAGGTACATTATGTTTTATTTCTAGGTAAGTTTCTTGGTATTAAATTTGAATTATAGATATTCTTATAAACTATGTTAGCTAAAATAATTTCCGGGAAAATTGTTTTTAAACATAAACTGTTAGAAATATATATTTCATTTTCTAATAAAAAAACTAAAATAAATTTTCTTAAATTACCATCTAATCTACTACTTTATCTTCTAGGTATTTTTAATAGAATAATATGCCTTTTGTGTTTAATATTTATTTAAGGACTTTTTAAATTCAACTAACTCATGTTTGTGGCTATTGGCAATACAAAATCTATGGAATAATCGCATTTTGACAGCTCATAATAAGTGTGTCAAAGATTGGTGTGTCCACCACCCTATTATTTCTTCATTTCGTCGACCTTCGTAGCACTTTGCTCATTTCGTAGACCTTCGTAGCACTTTGCTACGGACCTTGCATCATCAATACTCGTATTCGAACGCAAGATAATACTGTGCTGCGTGTTTGTGATACGATTGTGTAGTACCTTGCTCACAAAGCTGTAGCTTTTTTGTTTGAAATAAAGATAATTAATTTTATATTGTCACTAAAGATAAAAGTATCGTATGGAATATGTGATGTGTGATATTGACTCGCTCGCTACAGCTTTTAAAATTTAAGTCGATCGCGCATCCGTGGAATTATGGTACTTTAAGCCTTATCAATTGACATGTGGTTATTAATGTGTGTGTTTTTTATTTAAGAAAGAAATAACGGACAACTTTTATTTAGGTAAGACTTAATTGACACTATCAATACATCAAACAATGAAAAATTTACAATCAATATATTTTATTAATCTTTTGGCTTTGAGAAGTAGAGAGAAGAGTATCAATCAATTATATATCCTAATTCCTTGCACGCTAGTTTACTTGTTCTTTGATAACTACTATCTTAGCAGCATAACAGTATAGAAATGTACTAATCATGCCTCGCCCCCGTTCACCGCTACGTGTGGCATGCTTGCAAAGACTTGAACATCGCCACTGCCAACCTATGTTGTTTATTTCGGAGAGTGTGCCTCGAAATTACATAATCTAGTTCCCTCATCCCCATTCCATCATCAGACGAGCAAAGATACGGCAAAACATCATCGTTAGGTGACTGAAGTTCCACGGACCCGAACAAAGCGAGATGTTTTCTTTTGTGCGAACCGCTATAGTCTATGGCATTCACTTCCGGCTTCTGGAGTCAATCGATTTCTTCTAGGTAATCTCCAGCCTAGGCCGCACCTTCGTTTAACTACAGGCCAGTTGCTTTTAGTTTGCGTTAGTTTATAAAAAATATACATTTGTAGACACTTCGCCGTTCGCACAGCACGAAATTTCGCTGCAATGAATTTCCCGTGGCCAGGCTGTTAGCTTTCCCACGACGCTAATTAAACTTAGAGAACTTTCGCGAACAGTGAGCCAAGAATTCTTCAATAACGAGAAAATGACATCCAGTGACAGTTTCCAATTATGAGATCTTTATCCAATTGAATTGAAAATGGATTTCCTTACTAAGGATTGGTTTACAGTAGAGACTTGTGTAGAATCGACTATGTTCAGTCGAGCAGAAGTGGAACAGCAAATTGTTTGTGGTAAGAACATTCCAGAGCACAAGCAAAACAAATAAATAAAACTGCATCCTGAGAATTATTTTAAGTTGTTGAACATTTGCGGTCTATACAAAGCAAAATTCTTTATGAAAATTATAAACAATTTTATTCAGAGCTTGTCAGTTTGAAAATGTTTACTTAATCTTTCGCGAAAATGCTTGTTTGTTGTTTTCAAGGAATGAAACTTTGTACTTGTTAAAAAGGAAAGCGTTTCTTTCTAACATTTGGTTTAGACATTGTTTTAAACCGTTACTAACTTTTGCCTGCGGCTTCGTCCGCGTGGAGATCGGTAATTCTCTCACCGGATCGTACTATCGCGATCGGAATAAAAAGTTTCCTATGTATTAATCCAGGTATAACACTAACTGTGTGCCAATTTCAACCGAATCCGTTCCGGAGTTGTTGTGTAAAAGAGTAACAAACATCATATACAGCGTGTAACAGAAAGGGTATAATCATATGGAAGACTGTGGTACGGACCATCAAACTGAACAACTTTCTCTATGGGACCACCATCGAAATCGTAAAAGCTGTCCCATACATTTGGGTCGAGTAGGTATTGAAATTTTGTATAGGACAGCTGATGAAATGATTATAAAAATATTATTTCCATTGAATTGGATTTTGTTAACGATTTCAAGGGTTTTTAGGGTTCCGTGCCTCAGACCACGCGTCTGCAATACCGTTTTCTGGAAACATATGTGATGCTTCAAATAATTAAAAATATACACAGATATAACGGACCCATCCTTCTTTATTAACCAATGCTGGGAATTGTTTGCTAGTCATGAATAATATTATCACAAAGTAGACTTGGTTACGCCATCGCGAGGTCATTTCATTGCCAAGCAGCGCCGATTTAAAATATACACAGATATAACGGACCCATCCTTCTTTATTAGCCAATGCTGGGAATTATTTGCTAGTCATGAATAATATTATCACAAACTAGACTTGGTTACGCCATCACGAGTTCATTTCATTGCCAAGCAGCGCCGATTAAAAATATACACAGTTATAACGGACCCATCCTTCTTTATTAGCCAATGATGGGAATTGTTTGCTAGTCATGAATAATATTATCACAAACTAGACTTGGTTACGCCATCGCGAGTTCATTTCATTGCCAAGCAGCGCCGATTAAAAATATACACAGATATAACGGACCCATCCTTTATTGGCCAATGCTGGGAATTGCTTGCGAGTCATGAAAAATATTATCATTACTAGGCTTGGTTACGCCATCCCGAGTTCATTTCATTGCCATGCAGCGCCGTGGCTGACAAAGTCCCAAAAAATAGGAAAAATAGTGGTGGAAAAGTATTAAATAAATCCTTAACGAAGCCGAATTCACTTCTTCCCCCCTTCATTGCGTTATTTTTTTTTGTTCTTTTGTTCATACCTGGAATCTTTCAGTTACGGAAATATTGGGTTCAAAGTTTCAACTTTTTCACAATTTTTTTTTCAATACTAATTTTAATGTTATAACTTTACTTAGAATACCTGCACAACCCTATTATATATTGTATATTATTGTATATTCAATAATATAGGACATCGTGGAGTACGTGCGTCAGAAGACCAAATACATGGCGAGAGTGCAGCTGCTTGAGTCGCGCCGCAACGTCAACTTTAAGGCGTTCGTAATGCGAATACTAACATGTTTTCTGCACCTCGTCTTGAAGGAGGACTTTTGGCCGCAGTGAGTGGTGTTTCGTCGCTTCCACGGGCAAGTGCCACATGAACGCTCAGTGACATAGTGCACATGTGAAGTGTTACTAACATAGTTTTATGTTACTATTTACTAACATAATTTGTACTTTATTGGTATATGTATATTTAGGTTAAGGTATTTATGGGTCTTTGTTACCTGAAATAAATGGTTTAATATTATATTATTATTAATATTCAATGTATCCATCAGCACAATGTTTTGAGTGCGATACACTGAGTCCTACCGTGAAACGTGATTTTTCACCACAAAAAAGTCATTTCCCAGCAATGATTTTTGCGTAGAGTTACTTAGTTTAATTTACAGTATCCTTGGTTTGGTTCGTGTAGGGTCCGTTCACAACTTGTTGTTTGAATTCGACGGACAGACGGCGGAAAAACCACGGAAAGCTGATTTATATATCAACTTGGACATCCTCTATCCATAGAAACCGCGATGGTTTTTAACCGACTTCCAAAACGTCTGAATTTTATTTTTTTGTTTGTATTTTCAGCGATATCTTCGCTAATTGTGAATCGATTTCAATGATTATTTTTTTGTTTGGTAGAGTATAGTTTCGCGGTGGTCCCATTTAAATTTGGTGAAGATCTGATGCTGATCTTCGGAGATATACTATGGAACTCTTCAAAAATAGACGGCAAATCTGTCGTGATTGCTGCATTCGCTTGGATGTTTATTGTTTATACAACATCATAACATAATATCACGCTTGTATGATCTAGGGGGTACGAAGATGTGTACTGTATAACTTTTCGCTAGTTAGATACGTTAAGTTCTATTTTATTGGGGATAAGCCTATTACCATGAAATGTATTGTTAGCGGTTCACTAATGTTTCAACAAAACTCTTTTGACAATATTTTAACCGACTTCAAACAAAATGAGGAGGTTCTACGTTTGACTGTGTGTCCCGTATGTTCACCGATTTCTCCGCTAATTGTGGACCGATTGTCAAAATTCTACTGAGGTGGTCCCGTTGTCACAAAGTTAGAATCTGATGATGGGATCTCAGGGAAATCGAAGGCAACCCTGACATTTTACAATGTTTTACATATAGGTACTTTCTAACGATATTTGTACCTGATACTCATTGTCTCATGTTGCTGAGCTGATGATGGAAGGTATAAGTCAGGATCTGATGCTGATCTTCGGAGATATACAATGGAACGCCTCATTAATAGACAGAAAATCTGTCGTGATTGCTGCAATCGCTTGGATGTTTATTTTCTACACAATATTAGAACATAACATAACGCCTGTAAGCTCTGAGGGAGTACGCAGATGTGTACAGTACACCCAGATTTCGACAGTTAGGTATGATAACGATATAAGTTACATTTTATTGGGGATAAGCCTATTACCATGAAAGGAGTTGTTAACAATGTAAAATAAATGTATAGCAAATATTTGTGTAGAACATTGCAACTAAAAAAGGAAAAATAAAAAATAAAACTTTTTTTGCAAAAAATAAAACCGACTTCAAAAACAAAAAAAAAGTTGAAAAATAACTTTAGCTTCAGAAGTCGGTGGCAAAAAAATTCAATTGAACAAACAAAAGTCACCGACTTCTGAAGCTAAAGTTATTTTTCTACTTTTTTTTTGTTTTTGAAGTCGGTTTTATTTTTTGCAAAAAATGTTTTTTTTCTAAAAAAAAATCGAAAGAAACTTCATTCAAAGAGCTTTTACTATTACTAAATTCGTAATATTTTTTTTATCGTTGCATCTTTTTCTATGTAATATTCTATTAGTGCATATTTTCTTTACAAATTGAAAAGTATTGCTCAGTCACTCATACAGTCAGCAGTTTGAAGGATTTAAAGTAATGACAATAGATATGAAAACGACGTCTAAGAAAGCAAAACAAAAAAAACTGGCCAAGTGCGAATCGAACTCACACGCACGCAAGGTGCCGTAGCACCAAACAATATAATAAAAATATTTTGAAGGCTGATTCATATTATGTTGTATTGTTTTACATTCAACAGCAAAACTAAATTTATTTTTCATATTCTGTTAATGAAAAACAAAGTTACTGCTACAGTTTGATGAAAAAGTCCCATATCTCAAAAACTAAACGTCAAATCTTGTTCAAACCAATTTTGGTTGAAATTTTTATTTACGTTCTACAATCCTATATTTTTCAGAACTTTCCTTCTATTACTTTAGAAATTAGAGGGCGTGGGACACACATTTGACCGCTTTGGAAGTGTCTACCTCTCAAACGATTATCTTTGAGAAAAAATGGTTTTAGGAACATCAATGTCATTTTTAAAGACCTATCTATAGACACACCGCAAGTATAGGTTTGATGAAAAAGACTATTTTTTTTTAGTTTCAGTATACCACGTATGGAGGCTCCCGGAATCTTTTTTTTTTTTTTTTTAATTTTTGTTCGTAATGCGGTTCGCAGAATAGATGTATTCTGCGAACCGCTTTAAAATATTATTTACACAGTTGAAACTTAGTAGGTAGATGTACCTACTAAGTTTCAACTGTGTAGTCCTATTTCGGAATAAAGTGGCTGTGACATACACGGACGGACAGACAGACAGATCGACAGACAGACAGACAGGTCGAATCTATAAGGGTTCCGTTTTTTTGCCATTCGGCTAAGGGACCCTAACAATAATTGTTTTTTCCTGCACAACATGTTTGGCGTCATACGAATAAAATGATGACATAAAGCTTTTCATTTTCAAAAATCTTATGAAACCACAACTTGATACGGCAGTGGTAACGAAGCCGTACATACCGCCCGTTCTCCTTTGTATTTTTCAAATACTGATAGAATGTTTTTCGAATAGTGTTAGTTATATGTCAGGTCAGGGTCGACTGCATGATTGGGTTAAGAGCGGCCAACCCGTCATACTTTTCATACAAACGCTCGTACGTGATTATGCCGTACGTGATTATCTTTGAATCTTTTGAACTAATTGGTCTTTTTTGCACTATATCTAGGTTTCTATGGATGCAAAAAAAAAAAAGTAGAAACAAATTCAGTATAAGCGTCCAAAAATTGCTGTTTTGCACAAATTTTACCTGAACTTTGGCCGTTCATAATGTACTCATAAACTGTAAAAACAAAGAAAACATCTCGATAGAAACCTTGCACATGTAATGGAGATACTTAATGACAAATATTTATTTCACACACTTGTAAGACTTATTCAAAAGCACGTATTTCCTGGCACAAGTTTTAGAATTTTTCGGACACAATTTTTCGTTCAATGGCATCGCGTTAGGCGGTATGAGGTGCGCGGAAGACGAGATGTGCGGGTTCGGGGCGGGGTAAGACGGGGCAGTTGAAAGAAAATCGCCGCTGTGGCTCTGGAGGAAACAACAAGCTTTTTGATCATGCTCGCGTTGACGATAGACAGGCTGGGAAGGGCCCTCTTAAATGAACCGTATAGTATGAAGAGCATCCGTGATACTTCAGCTAAATTGCACAGCATGTGAGTGGCTCTCTGGGATATGGAATTTATTTGCGTAGGAATGTTGGCCAAGTTTCGTGCATTGAATATTGTTTCACAATACCGCTGTAAGAAATAACTATTACTAGTAGTATCCTTTGTAATGATCAATGTACATAATGTAAGTAACCAACTTACACCATTGATAAATACAAAGGATATCACAATCCGGTAGATGTGAAAAAAACTCCAGATTACGCCGACTATCACAGTAGTAGTAACGCGGGTCTCATCCTAACATTCCGCTGATAATAATGTACATTTTTTTATTTACCAATAGTTTCAAGATTGGTTATCGACTGTACTTTAAACATATTCGCAGCAGAGTGCTCAGAAACGAGACGGGTCATTTATATTCATGTCAAACACAGCGAGTTCCATGTAACGGGAAATTAAGCCTTTTGCTGGGATTTGCGCGGATACAAAAAAAAAACATGTGTGAGCAGAAAAACACGTAAATACCCATTTTTTACGTCACTGTTTCCCTGTTCTAGGTTAATTTTATTAAAGACGTGAACAAAATCTAACTATTGAAATGTAAAAGTCTAAACATATCGATATCATCCAAAATGTGAAATTGAGTACCTTAGAGATCCCATTAGGGTTAGGGTTCCGGCCTAGCTATAGCTATTTGATGATAATTTAATACATTTCATGATTTAAATTATAGAACTAACCACCTGGTCACGGGACATTCGCTGCAACGCAAAATTCGCGCGTTGCGAACGGCGAAGCGTCTTACGACTAAAACAAATGTAAATTTTGACAATTTTTCAACGTCAAAAACAATTTTTCAGAAGCACTTAAAATTTTACCGTTTTCTCCAGTTCTGGATGTATCTTACAATCTCTTACAATCTCTTCCAAATATTATGTCTTGATCAAAAAACTACTACTTTCTAAGCAATATCGAGATAAGTATGAAAAAGAAATATCGCTCTCGGTGTATAGTGGTCGCGGCGGCGAACGCTAAAACCCGTGGCCTGAAAACTATGCCGCACTGATTGCCACCCCGCCAGACGCACCGCCGTTCACGTCGCCTTTTCCCGTGGCCAGGCCGTCTTAAAAGTACGTATAGTTATAAAATTACTCTAATCATGAATGCTGACTGAATTAAAATGGGAATTTATCAATAAGTGTTTTTATAGGTTTTTTTTAAATAAACAAAAACTGTTGATACTTGGTATTGCCCCCTGGGGTCAATTCAGGGTTTGCAGTCGGTTCGATTGATCTAATAATTTTTTTGAAGGTAGGCATTTCACTCTTCTACCAACGCAGTCTCTAACTAATTCCTCAATGGACGAAGGGACTTGATTTCTGGCTCGGGCACAAACCAGTTAGTACTGGTTAATACGATACCCCTTGGTAAGACTGGTTGTCAGACTTTTTGGCCAACTGTAACGACCAGTTAGTTATGCCAGTCCATCGTTAGTATATCACTTCGTCCTGGTATTGCTGACTAATATGCAACGTGTGGTAGCGAGCATTATCGTGCATTATCAAGGTCTTGGAGAATGCCAGTAATGTACCGATCAGTTGTCAGCCGCCTTGACTTCCTCCGGGCACGGAAACCAGCGCCGTTTTTCCTGTAAAGATATCATACAGCGGCCGCCGCAATATGCAACCGTTACAACAAATCAGCGCTGCGTGAATCGCTCCGCTGGACAATTTGCACTAATCAGTGAACAACATTGACCCCCATTGCCACGCTCCAATTAAGATGATCTCGACTAAAGAAGCTCGCTTGCAGTCAATCGGCTTCCCTCAAGCGTCTTCTAACAACCAACTCTCTGCCAGCCTCTCCTCAAACACACCTCAGCTCCTGCTGCGTACATCAAAATTCGTCAGGTGTCGGTTCCGCAGCGAGGTTGAGACGATAAACAGTCGTCACTTACAGTCACCACTTCACAAGACACCTTCTGTATGTGTATACCCTTGATACAGCCAACTGGCTGTCCAGCTCAGCAGCGATGATTCGCTGATTGAGTCCTGGTTGCAACTAGAGCACCTTTTTTAGGCGTAGTGTCCATAGTTTCGTCAAACCAATGAACGCAATTTCCGGAGATGGGTAGGTCATCTTCTGATAAGCCACTGATAAGGTAAATCGACGGGATTTTTATGAGAACGATTCGTAATGCAAATCGTGAGAACCGCAGATAGTCAATTTTTTCTATACGATTTTTTTTAATGTTTTAATGAATGGGTATTTCCTGAATATCTTTTATAACAATGGTTTTGACTTAAAACTTGTTAGTTTGGGGTTTTTCAGGACATATTTATAATAGACACATAGTTTAAAAAAAAAACATGTATGTTCCCACGGTTATAATTTGAGTCGATTTGGTTGGTCGCGAGTAAAGGTGCCATTTCTTGTCAGCATTATTTAGCTCCCGTGAGAGGTATGAAAGTTTGACAGCAAAGTTTGGTACAAGCGCATGATACAATTTGTCGGTCTGCACTGGTAGGTACTATTTTTGTCGACTCTTTCAGCTTATTATTGTTTTGGACTACCTAATATACTAATAACGTGTTTTGTAAAGGCCACATTGATTCTTTCCATCGAGTACCCCTTTTTCCCAAATAATAAGTACCGAGAAAAAAAATATCCCCGAAATTCTAGTTATTAAACTCTTGTGAAGTGTCTTGTAGTGGTATCTATTCTCAAGTTGAACAAGCTGTGAGACGCAAGGCCGACGGCAAGCGGAACCTGTAACGGAAACGTCGCCGACACTCTCTCAAGCTAAAAATATTACTGCACGTAAGGGCCAATGCCCTAAAGGAACGGTTAAATTAAACAGAGCAGTTATTATTTTATTTGTCGATCGTGAATATTACAGGTACTTTGCTCGACCTTGTGAATAATTTCATTGCACCACAATATACAATGAGAACCCCTTTGGCAAAAAGCTTATAGTAATGATATGAGATACAAAACCTTTTTTTTTTAATAACTTGGCACGTGTTAGTTAGAGTTTTAAACCATTTCCCCCAAGCCGATTGACCAATTGCATGCGTATATACGCGTTCAACTTTTAATTAAATAATAAGATTGTTCAAAACTAATCAGCACGAGACTAGCAACAACGTCGTGTTATTCATTTTCAACTTTCCAATGAATCCTCATACGGTACTAAGTCATACCAGAATGTTGCAGTCAAAGAAAAAAATAGGATCAGTAAAATAATATACAATATCTTCCAAATCATACATCACTGCTCCGTAATTTTCTATTGTTTATGGAAACCATTCAGAATATAAACCTAAGTTTAAAAAATTATAATTACGAGACGTGAAGTTATATGTTAAAGTGTAAATTTGTATGTTAAAGTGTAAATTTGAATTATTAATAACTATATCGAGTAGTTACATAGTTTAGTATTTAAACTTTGAGTCATTCAAACAACCAACTAGTTTCAATTTTTTATTTACGTTTTGACCTCTCTCTAAGACGCGCTTCAGCATCACAGGAACTAGAAAAAGTCAGTATGAAGTACCTAAGCAATTCCTTCACGCTCTACATATGGGCTGCAAGGTTTTATATCTTCTCTTTAACATTGCTATTTCTGTAAAAATCTAGTTTTTCCATATTATGTGGACGAGGTCGGAAATATTCGCTCTACACAGAGTTATAGCGGATTTCACCGCATATTTGAACGGGGTTCAAAATACGAAAGTCAGTATAATAATTGCTATGGAATATTGACACTGACAGCTCTTGAACGCACTTCAGTCGATTGCGTTCAGTTTCGTTAGCGAATCCCGCTCTTAAAAGCGTAGAGACACATCTAAAATGTTTATTCAAAAGCTTTTAACTTTACAGACTCACAGCTAAACATTTTAACTGAACAGCTTAGAAAGTTGAGTTTACTGAACCTGTCCGCTTCCTAGTATTTCATAGTGGTTTCCCGGAAATTACGCTACGCTACGGAAAATCCTAGAGCATGCTATATTACCTCCGCAACGTTATACCGGCCAACAGTTCATTGGTAATTTAATGAGCTTTGCAAACACGGGGCCTTCGACCGCGTACTTTCTGGTCAATAATCAAATTAGTCCGTCAGAAAGATTTCCAAAAAATATTGGATACCTACGTATTTTTTCTTTTCTCACGTAAATAAAAAGTGAAGAGGATACAGTGCGTCGAAAACTCGCGTGACGTCACTTGTGTGTACACTCTTTACTGACAAGTGACGTCACAAGCCCCAACTTCGATTATTTGATGCGTTTTATCTTCGTCATTTTTTATTAATTTGATAAAACAAAAAATACAATATTTTTCGATAATCTAACTGACGGACTAAATAGAATCATATTTTTTTTTACTCAGGAATCATCCCTCTGGCGGTAAATAAATAAATATTCAAAATAGGACTAAAAATAGGTCAAGACTCGAGGCAAGTTGCAAGGACGTCTAATAGACACCTCTGTCTTAAAGACGGGTGGGACGTCTGCCTTTATTGATTCACCCGTGGTATGTACACGAGAGAAACAACTGTTACAAGTGAAGCCGCGTTAAATAGGAAACCATTTAAAGAATTATGATTTATTTACATTAAAAATTAAGCAGAGGGTATGACACAGTTGTAATAGAGAATGATGATAAAAGGAACATTAAATGGCTATGAAAACATAAAAAATACAAAAGAGCCATATATTATGCCACATTCACCACCGCGTCAAAGCGCTTAGCTTTATTGTTGCGAAGTAAACTATGAGTGAAGTCCATTCATTTGAAGCTATTGTTAGAAAGTTGTGTCTTTCCATGGATGGTGTTTTATGTTTAGCAATAAAATTGAACAAAATGTTTTTCAATAAAACTTGTACAACTTCCGCTGTCAATCTGTACTAGTCGTGGAAATTAGAGGCCAAGGCTTCTACTCGAATTTTTACCAAGAGATAATTGACGAATGTCTCCTTCCAATCAAAGTCATTTAATTTTGGTTGGAGCAGACCAATAGATGCCATTGCTTATCTGCACTTTGTTTTGTTATCTAATGTTTAAATTGAACTAGCGAGAACGCGATAAACAGGAAAACCATTTAAAGCAACGATTCTATTAAATTATAAATTATGCAGACGGTATGACACACCTGTGACAGAGAATGATGTGAAAACAAAGATATAAGACGCGACTAGACGAAGAAAATCGTAATCTAATACTTGTTACTACTTAGTAACAAGTTGCTCTGGCTAGTAGCATACTGGCTTCTCAGGTATTCGTGTGTTAAAATCGAAGATCGATCTATGTCCAGCAGTGTGTCCAGTGCTGTAGGCTGTAAAAAAGCGAAAATCAGTAACGTGGTCTAGTCCCAAAAAGGTTTTCATAAAATCCGAAGTCTGTAATAGTGGAACAAACTAATAAACCGAAAAGGAATTAACAAAAAAAGATAAAAAACCTACACCAATATATATTTTAAATCTGGCGAGAAACTGATAAAGTTAGCTTAGCGCGGCTTTAGAATGCCTTCGACTCGTGATGCTAATATTCTCTATCGGGGGGTCGACATTCATAGAACCGGCTGTCTTTGTGGTGTGCCATACAAAAGATCTTCCAACAATAGGGGCGAAAGTGCTCAAGCCCAAGGTTCAAAAGCCAAGCTGCAGTCTAACAATAAATAAAGTTCTACCTTACTCCGCTTTAAATGCAGGTAGCGGATGAAAGCAATAAGTATCATATAATACGTAATCTTTTATACAACAAAGCACTGAGGAAAAGAGTTAAGTAGCGCGATTTTCGCAGCGCCCACCTGTTGAAAGGCGGGGCTTGATGCAATAGGCTAATATAACCTACAATTAAGTTAAAGAGTCGCCACTACCAGCAGACTAACAACAGTCTTAAGATTGATAGAAAGTTTTCAAATTGCATTTTTATTCCAAGGACTGAAGCCGTCCGTAAAATTAGTTAATAGAGTAGATCACATTATAATATAACTGACAATAACCAACTCACAGGCGCACTAATATTTTATTCAAAGTGTTTTCAATGTTATAAACTTGCCCCGTGATGTGAAAACTTTTTTTTTACTGCATGGGTTTCAATAGGTCTAGGTATACTGCTTGATCGAATAACTTAGGTACCTACTTAACCATAATTTAGTCCACAAACCCTAAAACCACTAAGAATATTGTAACTTGGTATTATCATGTAAATACCATTAAATCACACGCGGCAAAGCCGACTAGAGTTTCAAAATCTCAAACATTAAATATAGGAATAGCTAGACGAGATAAACAAGCGATAATAATCATGATAAAGCAAGCACATACTCATAAATGAGTATCCTTCATCATGAACGCCATCGAAAGGTGGCAGACGATTTCCAATTTAAACTATAATTACAATGATGGGCCTTTTTACAGGTAAAAGTTTTGGAAATCGACTCTATTCCAAGCAACACACGAACTATAATTGAAAGAGGATAACGTGAGATGGGCTGCACGCGCCCTAACACTTGTTCCACAAGGGTTTAAGTAGTCATTCCAAATACTGAAGTTACGGCGTTTTGTTCATGGTGATAAGAAGTTTTGATGTGGGCGGGGTATCGATCGGCGCCGAGCGAGTGCGCGACCACTGCTCCCAGCAGTAAACAGAAAGCACGCCGTCCGCGAAGAGTATTATCAGTCGGACGCTGACACGGGATGCAGACGCTCATCTTTCTATTGCTGGTTGCCGCCGCGGCGTGCGGTGTACCTCGCCCTCTCGGTAAGTTTACAACTAAATGTTAACTTAAACTGGTATTATTCTAATTAATCTCGAATAGTTCTAGCATTATTATCTGCCGCTGATAAACGTTTCCCGTATACTTTTGTGTTAAAGCGACGAATGATATGTGTAATTGATATTAATATAATTATGCTTTTTCTGTTAAATATTAGATACCGCCCCTGTAGACACCTGTTAGGTACATGTTGCGCCCTTCTACTTATTTTTTACTCCGATATTTTTAAGTGTTTAACCTGTTTATAAATCAACGTGTAGTTTTTACTTTACGTGTACTATTTACTTAGTTACAAATAATTATAAATTGGTGTTAGTTAGTGCGTGTATTTATTCAGTGTTTTGATTATTAGTTAAGAGCTAGTCCCAAGCTTAATTGTTGCAATCAAAATGTCGGCTTCCGCCGTGGAGTAGAGCTCAGCCTAGATTATGTGTTGTGTCAATCCCTAATTGATGTTGTGAGTAACGTATGCAAAAGCCTCTTGTAGGCTTTCGCAAACGTTTAAATACAGTAGTTAGGTTAAATATAAAATAAAGGGACATCAAATATTATTTGATGTTCGCTTATTTTCGCAAACTTAGTTAGAACTGTTGTTAGAACTCTAAGGGAGTTGAGATGCGCGATATTTGTTTGTAATGTTTTAAAACAACGATTAAGCCGTCGCAGCTTCCTGGCCGTAGTAATTATTATAGATAAATGTTACTTAGACATTTGTTGTGATTAGTTAGAAACTTCTTTGTAGTTTAAATTGTCTTTTGTTTGATTTTAAGATATTTTATTTATTCTTATTTTGATTTTCATTCTTAAGTAGTGTATGTATTTGTGTTATTATATGAAGATGAAAATACATAAAACAAATCAGCATATCAAGAGTAGATATATCATGTTACTTATTTAAGTGTCATATTGTCTCAACTTACAATTGAACTCTATGTAGGTACTTGCGACTGCTAAGACTAGTGAGAATATTGAAGTAGTTTACTGAAATAGGCTGAAAGAGGCTCGAAAAAAAAACAAGAAATGTCCTTGCCTGAAAGAAACGGCAAAAATAATGGCAATACAATAAAAAACTGTACTGTGCTTAAAGATATACATATAAGGCCCCATTGAAATAGGTGGATAAATTTTAAAACAGCGTTCAGTAATCAGTACGTCTAACCAAAGATATCCATGCAAAAAAAAAACTGATTAAAGTGATTTTATTTTGATCTAATGGATGTGTTTATTCTAGTGTGCCGCCGGCGGTATTATTTTAGGTCAAAATAGAATCACTTTAATCAGTGTTTTTTTGCTTGGATATCATTGGTTAGACGTACTGAACGCTGTGTTAAAATTTGTTCATCTATTTTAATGGGATCTTATATACTGATGATTTGAAAAAAAAAACTATTTCTTCTCCCTAAAAGCTACCTTTTGAAGTTTTATGAAAACTTTGACATACATTGCTTACAGACTTAACTTTTACAATCAGGCACGACTTTCATGTTATTTCAAGTCACCCGTCACTAACAAAACAGTTGTTTGAAACATTTTATCAAATTTAATCAGACAATTATGTGATAATTATAATAAAACGTAAGTTCCTCTACTTACTTTTTAATAGTGAAAGGAATATAGGTAACTACTTACATAGGTAATTGCAATCTTAGGAACATCTTTCTGAAAAGAGTGGTGAGTTGGTATTGAAGGATCTTTACGACTACCACATTTTGTGATGGTTATCATGACACATATGGAATTAAAATTGATGATTAAATAAAAATGGAGGATGTTACTGCTACTTTTAATTACCAAAAAAGTGAATAATTGATTAACGATTTCAGACAAGACTTACGATAAAGAAGCAAAAAACCAAAAACAAATTCCAAAAAAACTACTGAAACAAAAAATACTAAGATAAATACTCGAAAAAACTACAAAGTAGCAAAAAAACTACACGTTCGGAGCTACTCCCAAAAACTAGTCAAACAAACAAATGTTTTGATTGTAATTCCGGTTAAAAATCTGTCAAAACCGCAATTCCTGACGGACAATGTGATTAACTAAAAGCTAAAAACCTAGATTCTTTCTTAGGCCCTTAACTTGGTTTCATTGAAAAATAATAACAACAATTAATGATAATAAAAATAAAAACAAATAAATAAGAACTAAGAAGAAGAAGTCAAAACTAAAGAATTCAAGAAATTCAAATAAAAATATGTTGTGTTATGGGAATCACCTTAGGCGCGGTTTAGACAGAAGAGACGTGGCGATGGCGTAAACCGCGAATTAAAGTCAGAAATGCAAAATGCGTTGTCTGATTGAGGCAATGCAAGGAGAGGAAGTAAACAGCTACATAAAAATAAAATGATAAAAATATATACACAGTGTGAGTAGCTAAGCAGGCGCTAACTATTACGCTGATTGGCACAAATGGAAGCACTTCCCCGGGATAAATTACCACTAAGTCAGATTTAATTTAAGTGAGACGCTTTACTTGCTAAAGTAGTTTGCAATCGCCAACACTAATTCAATCCCGTTAGATTAAATTATATTTCTTATTACGACTCTGGAGGCCCTTATACCTAGTGCTAACCTCTTTTCCTACAAGGGAGGCTTCATTGAATGATGGCGTAATTTTGGGACTCTGTATCCAAATATTTATAAAGCTGTTAAGATTTATTAGGTACACATAGGTACTACTTCTCCCTGTGAGCACCTAATCAAGCACGTTCTAATATTTGCAAGGATACATAAAATATAAACGTATCACTATGTCTTGTAAGATAAAGACGGATCAGACGGACGGATTGGCAGAAATTAATCTCACTGAAAGATATGAGAAAACAATTGTGCTGGTTTATCCTTTGCACAGGTTCTTAAGTACCGCTGTAATTGTTTCTTTACGGCCAATGCAAAATAATAAATAAAAAGGCATCCAGTAAATCTTTTTTGCGTGTAAGCAGGATAGAGGGGGAGGGGAGCAGTGGATTCGAAGAGTCTCGAACTCAATACAGAGTTTCTTCTTTTGTTTTTTGAGATTTAACCAGCCTCCGGTCACGCAAGGCATAGCAAATGGTATCGACAAACTATACTGCGTCACGTTAAAAAAATTATAGAAGTTATAAAAAAACTTCCAAAATAAAGTTATACGAGTAGTATTGAGGTTTTCCGATCGGGGGCCGGCCACAGTGCAATATTACCAAAGATGCCTTCTGGGTAGCAAAATAGTCCTACAACAGGACTACTATGCTAGCCTTGTGAGGAAAAAGCTTGAGTATGTCTGTAAGTATGTATCTGTGTAGACGCGTAACACATTATCTAAGTTTTAAAATTATATTTCAAAAAAGAAATATACACATTTTTGTTTTCTATTTGTAACACAAAATATTTTTTTTACTGAATAACTTTTGGTATTCATATAATTAGACTTCAGTAGTTTCTTATAATATAAATTATCATCATTTCATTTTCAATTTTCATCTCATCATTATTTCTTTGGATAAGATTTCCATTAGCTTATGGAGGTATACATTTATTGCGAATCAAATAAGCACGTTCACTTACATTATTAATTGTAGGTGTGTGTAGGTGTACCTCATTATGTTATGTAATATATTAGTAAGTACATGATTAGGTACTCAATTACGAAAGCATCTTTCGTTATGCTACTTTTTTTTTCATAATTGATAATGATTTATAACTACACGGCTAAGTAACACCCTACTTTAAGAAAGAATTTCCAGTAATTAATTTTATTAATTTATTTGAGGGTTATATAACCTTTAAACTTGTGTATCCGTCCATCATAATTATTTATGTTTTATATACTTTTACTGGCAGCTGATGAAATCCGATAAAATTAAGATTTAGCCAGGCCCTGATCGTAAAACAACCGAATTCGGTCGCAAAGTCTTATCGTTGCGGATTTCAAGTGGAAGCCGACACCGGCGGGTCGCATCCGGCTCGCGTCTACATTAAATTCGCATCGTTATGACTATACGACTGAAGTCGGTTGTTTTGCAATCGCTATCTATCTCGAGACTGCAATATTTAATCTACATAGCTAAAATTACTTAGTTACCTTAAGGAAAAACCTTGTAAATAATAAAGAACCACAGTAAGTGGTAGGTTGTATAATCATGACGTTGTACTATTTCAGTTACGCAGACTTCAAGCCAACTAAACAATGCCACTGAAAATCTAAAGCCAAACAAATACAAAGTTGGCTTGAAAACAATGAAGTGAACTTAGACTTTTAAAAATTACCTTCTTACGTTCTCGAATTAAAAAACACGTGACTTTGCCGTTTCTATTTGAACTTTGTGATCGTTCATTACACATATCTTTAATAATAAAGACTAGTAAAAAATCGCCGATTATCTAGGAACTCTAGACTTCGATGAATTCTCTAACAAACATTGAGTGTAAGTGTGGTACTGTGGTACTTACATGCCAAAACAGGCTGATAATATACATACTAGTTAAAACAAAAGCCAGTTCAGGAGCCCTTTGAGAAACTTTGGATTCGTACTGAAGTGAACGGTTACGGACACCAAAGATATAAATTAAAAGTTGGAATAGTTGGTTAGTACTAGTTGGTTGATAAAAATGCATTAAAATTGTAATCAGCAACAACTAAAAGGTCCACACATTATAATTATAAAGTACCTATTCGAGCTAGCAATACGTTAAGTCAATTATAAATAATAACACTTCATTCGACACGTTAGTTGGCTATCTGAAATGTCAGAGCCATATGCGGTTACAATTGAAATCCGCAACAATGATTGATTGTATATATCAATATATCATTTATGAAATTAGTTAAATTAAGTTCAATCACAATCGAATTTTCAGTGAAATCATAATACATTTTGGAACTCGAACTTCAGAAACAGAATGAATTTATGTTTGAATCACGAAGGCTAAGGTTTCATGACTGTAATGTCACGAATCAAAGGAAGGCCATATTATTGTATCCTACAGTAGAAAAAATGTACCCGATATCATGTAAAACGAAGGAGGTTAGCAATTATGAGTGAATACAGTAAATTCATGACCGAACAAACAAACACCAGCCTGCCTTGAGACTGGGTGGAGCATTACGGCCCACTCTGTCAAATAGAAAATTGCCTAAGTTCTAGCAATGGGTGGTACAGACATATGTATGTGAGTAAATAAAGAATGGGGTCACCAAAGGAAGTGACAATCAGTTGTCCTTAGCGCAATATGAGCTGGATGTTGGTAAATTCATACCCGTCCTCCCTGACAGATCTTAAGCAGTGCGTCAGAAAGAAAGCCCAGCTAGCCCAAGTATGTTGAGATACATAAGTAGATATATTCATGTATGGCGAATATTATAAGCTAATCTTATTAGGCACTGTATAATAATGTTAAGTGAGAGAATATAAATTTATAATAAATATTTAAAAAAATAAATGAAAAAAAAAGGAAATGATATAAAAGATAGTAAAAAAGAAAAACAAATAAAGATAGATATCTTAGTAGTAAGAAATACATAAACGTGTGATATTCACATGACGATGAAATCAGCATTATGCATCTGAAAGGTGGAACGATTAAGAAAGGAGTTAGGAACCTTAAAAACATAGACGTAACCAGGAATCTTGGGCCTAACTAACAAATTGAATGTAAAAAAACAAGCGTTTTCTACATTGCACGCAATAAACATACGCAACAAAAAACAAAGTTTCGTATCCGGGCTCGTTATCTTTGAGGAGTTCTTTCGTGAGGAGACAACCCTGGCTGCAGGATCAAGTCATGTCTGCCATAAAAATGCATTGTCACCAGAACCAAACAGTAATCAGGTTGTTGGGGGAATTGGAGTTGCAAGATTTGACAAATACATACTAGCTAACTAATAGTTAAATAAAAGTTTATAAAAACAAAATATGAAAGTATCGCCAGTGCCTTGTCAGTTACAAAAGTAGCTGCTGAGAGCTTAAGATCACAGGTTCGAATTCCGGGTCAAAAAAGTGTTTTCGAGGTTTTTCTGACAGAAAATTGTCGGTATCCCATAAACCGTCAAAGGCGACTGCATTCTTTCGGGGGTGCGGCTTCTTGCCTCCATAGCATTATTTGTATACAGGCAGCAAGCATAACTTAAGTAACTACACTAAAGTTTCGCTTGTCTGATATTTGACCCAGAATTTGTGTGCTTTTGAGAGGTATCTCATAGTTTATTAAATATCTAGCCGAGCGTAGATTGGATTTTGTTACATAATGGGGCCAAATACTTTGTTACATTACCCTGGTTTAGCGAGAATACTTCGTAGTTCTGGAATATCGGGGGAATATCACATTTTCATGACATGGACATTTAAGAAATTCTGCTTGGCTTTCTGAACCACTTGTTTGAAATAGCTTTCGAGTCTTTGAGCAACGATGGGAAATGGAAAACGGAACCAATCCACTTACCCCACTTAACTTAGTCTCAAATTTAAACGCAGCAAATAGGTGACACCATGAAACTGTTTAGATTATCTTTGAGAGAAAACAGGTCACTCTTAATTTAAGGGATTACGGAATATGTGGCCGATAAAATATGCGTTTCTTAACTGTCTGGGACCTAATTGAAACAAAATCAGAAAGGCTTAATATCATGACACATTTCAAGTCATAATTGTGTGGTAAGTTCACGTAGAGCGTCGTCTAGATGGTAAGTAGAATTAGTTCTAAGTTAAGCTTAGTTAAAGCACACAATTATCTTAGTCCTGGTTACGTCCATGTTTGTAACAACCTTGTTCTATTGTGTTGTGACGACAGACAACTTACTTGCATACCATGTTTCTAAATTATATAAATTTGCGATTAGTTCGTGTCGTCACTATTACACAATGAACACATAGGTCTATAAGGCGAGGTTATTCTCTCTACTGCTGAAAGCGAACTTGCAATAAAGCTTCTGACCTTGCAAATTTTAGAATTAGCTGAGTGAAATAGTTTTTTTCGTCATGTGAATAGTAATAGCTGCATTGTAGCTTCCACTGGTCAAGTCTACCTTTATCCTCGGCGTACAAGTGCCCAGAGAGCTTATCATCGAGACTTCTAGGTCCATCAGCTGCACCATCAATGTCGCAGCTGCCGCACCGAATGGGTCGCCAGCCAAGACCATTCCGCAGCGATTACATCATGCCTCGTATGATGATGCCGAACCCATTATATGGATACGAAGAAAGCCCAGGCGCGGTTGCGCCTACCGAACAAGACTGGCTGAGCAAGGTACGTAAGGAAATTACCAAAGTTACTAATTAAAAACACACAAAACAGAGAAAATACTGTAAGTATGGTAGGGTTGGAAGCAACAACACGGAAGTTCAGTGTTAGTCATTACACACACACGCAGCCGTTTTATCTTTGACCGCAGTTTATCAAATGACATCACGCGACCGATGACGATATAGGCGAAGTTGCGTCGTTTGTAACTTGTAGTAGCTCACGACTCACAACCCATTGTTTTCAGGATACTATTATTCAACGCACCAGCGCCCGAGTTCAATGTTCAATGGTCGTGTTCAGTGATGAAAACGTATCAATGGACGTGCTAGGGTTACCACCGGTCGCGGCGTCGAGGCTCCCCTCGGTACCGCGCCCGGAGGTAACGGGGGAAAGTTTTGTTGACCCTTTATAAATCTGTTTACAAAAAGCACATGAATCACGTGGCATAGTAGGTATGTTTTGGTACCTAGTGATTTATCTACAGCGAGGTTAAGCAAGACTGTAGTAAAAGAGGGTTTACATTATATATTATTACATTATTATAAACTGTAATCCTTTCATTTCTAGATTGATTAAAAGGCAGAAGTGTTGGGGTTACAAAAAACAATTAGATCTTCAACACTTTTTTAGCCCTAGACCTTTATGTTATATAAAGACCATTCCATACTATCCTTGAAGGAAGCTATTTCAATGTAATACATATTTACGTAGTCGGGAGTTTTTGTTAGGTTTCTGATAGAAATCATTCAGATATGAGTTTAAAATCACGCCACACATAGATCAGTATTACCTGATTGGGAACAAATAGGATTTTCATGGCTGGCAACTCGGAACTCACCTAAGGACGATTATAGATGGGGTGCAGATTTTAGGCGATTTCGGACTTACTATTACCAAGGGCTAAATTAACATTACTAATGCTGTGCTGAGTTAATGAAAAATTTGATAAAGGTTACTTAATAACAGTTATTTAAATAATTATTAGCCAAGATTAATTATTTAGATTGTGACATATGCGAAATATATCTCTGTCATCAGCAATATTCTGAGGGCTAGGAGTCGGGTTTGAGACATTACATTTTTCACTAGTCTAGAACAGCTCGTGAGTATGGTTCGCTACAGGCATTTTAAGATTCTTCATTGTGACGATTGTATGATTAATAAGACATTTAATAAACAATCATAACGCATGGGGTGCAAATTGCTAGATTGAATTATATGTCGAGGACAACAAAATAACACAAATAGATTTGAAAACTGACGGCAAATATCTAATTAGGCCACGTCAATTAGATATAATCGACTGAGAAACCGTGTCATATGTTGCCAAGGTTCTGTAATAAGTTTATCCTCGATATCTAGGAATTTCTAGACTGGCAACTCAAGGTAACTGCAATTGGAGGGCTGGAGGCTAGAGGGCGGGGCATTGGAGGATGAGTGAAATTGAAGATCAGGGCGGTAAATGATATCGATTTGACTATTTTAGCATTAAAACTTCACAACTGATTTAAATGCAATAAAACTTTACTGGTAATACACACATCAAAAGTGTCTAGGGATCAACATATATTTTTGCAATAACTTTTCTCCTGATTGATATTAATTAAAATTTTCTTTAAGGATTCATCAAATAAAGTGTTTTCGTTTGTCACAGTAACGATAAACCAAGTCACCTTTGCATTAATAAAGAAATTTGCCATTTTCCTAATAAAGGGATTTTTGACATTTGAACCACTAACACAAAAGTTCGAAAAAAAGACTGAAATAACAGTTTTCTTTAAAATTTTATTGGGTAACTTAAACAATTAATAATCCGTGTTTCTACCGCGAACACTAACAACACAAGAACATCGGTTTGGCATACTCAAAATGAGTTCATCCAAATCACGCTGTGGAATGGCCGCCCATGTTCGTTGCAACAACAAAAAAAGGTCTTCTTGCGACTGGATACCCTCCATATTCGGCAGAGCTCTTCTCTGTAGCATATCCCATGCATGCTCAATCGGATTCAAGTCTGGCGACTGAGCAGGCCAGGGCAGGACATTGATGTTAGCTGCGGCGAGAGTCTGTCTTACAACTCTTGCGGTGTGCGGTCGTGCATTATCATGCATTAACTGAAATAAGGGACCGATTTGCACTTGTAGAGGAACGATGACGTCTGATACAATCGTCTCAGCATAAATTTGAGCGTTGAGGTTGCCTCTGATCCAAATCAACTCAGTTCTTCCGCCGATCCAAATACCCGCCCATACCATGATGGTTCCACCACTATAAGGATGGACTTCCTGGCAGGATTTTAATCGCTGTTGGCGTCCAGGGGTTCTCCAGTGTCGTATACGTCTTGTATCCGGTCTCATACCAAAACGAGACTCATCAGAAAAGCACACGAAACGCCATTGTTCTTCTGCCCAATTTCTGTGTTCAAGAGCCCATTGATATCGTATCCTACGATTGTGCATTGCTATAGGTGGTACCCGTAGCGGTCTTCGGGAATGAAGGTTCACTTCATGCAAGCGGTTTCTGACTGTTTGGTCGCTAATTAAGTTCCCTGAAGAGTGATGAAGCCTCACGGCTAACATCATGGCGGTTATTGTTGGAGCTCTTCGAGTTAAGATTTGAATGTATCGGTCTTGTCTCCGTGTGGTGCAGCGATACCGTCCTCCATGGCGCTCAGCCACGGTACCAGTGCTTCGGTAACGTGTCCAAAGTCGACTGATAACACTCTGACTTGTATTCAGAGCTAAAGCCACAGTACGTTGCCGGGAACCAGCTTCTATCATTCCCACGGCTCTGAGCATTTCTTCCCTGCTTAAATGACGTCGCCGCTCCATAATAACGTTGGTTTTAATCAGTAGTAGGGAAACAGTAGCACTAATAATGTCTTCAATGCGTTGTATGTTTTTATAGGGAAAATATTGACAGCTGATTTTCATCTTTTACTCGAATTTGATTCACAGTTCCTGATTCAAATTATGAAATGCACCAAAAAGGATCCATATAAATTTATAAAATCATAAATTTATTACAAAGCCACATCTCAATCTCAAGAAATCCACATAAAAATGCTTGATCCCTAGACACTTTTGATGTGTGTAGATACTTAGGATGAAAAGGTAGGTATACTATTTGTGTACTTTAAAAGTACACAAGTAGTAAACAAAGTTATTGTGTGTTGACACATTGCGAGTCTTATCACTGATAGCAATATCCACATCACAACCCCTGGAAAAACTTTTGCAATTGAAACATCAAACAGATTGAGTCTAGCTTTTAAAGAAAATTCATACTTTTAATAGGTTAAGTCTTTTAATTGTAAATACAAATGTGAAAGGTTAAATAAACATAACCTATTTGCACATCACGTCGCCTGTCGAAGGATACGTCTAATTTATTCACTGAATTAGAAAATTATGATTAAAACACGGTTTATAAAGAAGCGTTTAGTAATCTTATGCTGTTAGGTCTCAGAATATTTTATGGGTTTTATTTTACGAGTCGTTAAAATCTCGAAATGACAGTCGCATCATGCGTTCTACTGAACACCCCAACCTCCTCCTCCCGCCTTCCATATCGGGTGCAGGCTGAGTTGCCAGACCATATAAACAGTTAACAGATACGTTCGAAAGGTGCTCTCTCGGTTCACCGGTACGTAAACGCAGCGAATCACTCGGCCGTAGATTTTGGTGTAAAACGTGAGGGAATTCGTTAAGTCTGTCGAGAATATACGAGAATCAAGAAATGAATCAAAGATCTGTTTTAGATACGTAGAACGTTTTAAAGCCGTAGGTGAAGTCAGTTTTGAAGTTCTGAATGTAAAATTACTAGCGACCCGCTTCGCACGGGTGCAATGTTTTACATAATATACCTTCCTCTTAAATCACTTTAGCTATTACTCAAAACTGCCTTAAAATCTGTTGCTTATTTTAAAAGATCTAAACGTAAAACAGCGGGAAGGAATTTGTTTTATACTAGCCGTAGAGAAAATGCGAAATTAATCTCATTTTCTTTCAATAACTTGTTGTTAAAAGACGTTTCCAGGTTAGTACACAAAGAGAATAGGGTTGTACTGCTTCTTAGTCTTATTTGAGTATCTCTTGAGTACTTAAAGTTAAGCGTTCATGCGATAAAGTTTATCTCTTGTTTTCCCAAGCGACACAGCACTGCGCTCTTCAACTATCACCCGAAGTTGCAACACTTCGCTCTTCTAAGAAATTAAAATAAATTAGACCAAAGTAGGTCATTCTATGAATAAATTCAAAAGTTAACATCTGAGGCCACTTGCTTGATAACTTTCTCAAACAAGCCTTTATAAAGGCATAACCTCAGGTAAGAGCAGTTAGAAAAAAAAAATTGACAGCTACACCAGCCCGCTATACAATACTATACAGTACTCAAAAAATGCATATTCATTATTTCAAATAAATTCAAAGCAAATATTGAAACGTAAATTTAACAATAAATAATGAACCATTTAAAAAGTGTCAAAGTGTCCAGAATGCAGTTAGTAAGTGAAACAACCATACCCTCGTACAAATTATGGCAACACCTGGCCTATCTACATAAAAACTTATACAAGGCTAGGTAAAGCCGAATATAAAAATGGAAAATGTGCTTATTTAAAGAACTTAACACCGTGGCAAAAATAGTAAATGTAGAAAAATTATTGTGTTAACTTACTTTTAGCTTTTACGACCCATATTGAAAAATAAGGCAATAAAATCATAACTATGCAAGAATAATGCAAGTGTGAAACTCGTAGACTACTCTACGAGGTTCTTACAGAAGAATGATGTAAAGGTGAACCTATTTCACATATTATTTTAGCCAAATAAATTGATGAATTTAATGAAGTCAAATTGCGATTATTAAATTCGTCAATTTTAATAATTTAAAGCACAATGTTTGCAAGAAATTATCGCTACGGAAGAGTGCTACGAAATCGAACTTTTCAATTAATATTCGTAGCCACTGCTACGAGAGCGTTACGATGGTGTATTCCCGTTGACCCCACCGTATTTTTGAGTACGATGATGAGTTGAATAAGGCAAAGGTGATAAACTATCACGTAAAAGATTATTACCAAGCGAAACATTAAGTAAAATTTAATAATTTATAAGGTTCAAAATGGATTTCTTTTGTCAAACCTGACCTCAAACGTTCCAGTGTAAATCTATTTTAACATAAAACCACTACCTTACTAATTCGGGTTAGTCAATTTATTAGACTAGACAAAAAAATACCAGTCCGAAGGTAGTAAAAGCTTTGTAATACGGCGATCCATCAAATATTCGTAGGCACTGCTACGTCAAAGCTACAAAACAGCGGCAAAAGTATGAATAAAAAGTTCGCTTAAAGCTTCGAAGCCCGAAACGACATCTGAAAATGGATGAAACGGAAAATCGCTTCACTTTTAAATGGAAAACGTCGATGTTAGGGCGTGGGATTATTAACTACCTGTAGTGACAGAAGTCTGTAATTTTCATTGCTCTATCAGGCTGAACATTTCTAGTATCATTATTGTAATGATAGCGTTTAACGTAATGCACCCCTCGTACTTATGTATTATTACGTTTGCAATGTCTGCAGCCCCCATTACAGACACGAACCTGTTACTCATTTATTTAAAAACAATTTCAACTTCTTTGTCATTCATTAAAAGTACTAAACTGGACTGACTCAAGGCAACACTTTAAAGTACCGTTTAGTTGGAATTGATTTTATTAATGCAGTTTCGAAAACTAAACTTTCGCTATCAAACAACCGCCACCCTCCCTTTATTAGAGAGCTATACAGACAGCTGCTTGTGCATAGATATTGTTTACTTAACGCTAATGAACGATAGTCCTGCCTCTGTGCGTAACTGGCTATCGTTAATTAACGATAAGTAAACAGGTAATCTATACAGTTGTTGTCGCTTACAGCCTCAGATCGCTCCGGAAAGAATAGGGATGATTCCTGATTCAAAAAATATGATCCTATTTAGTCCGTCAGTTAGATTATCGAAAAATAATACGTATTTTTTGTTTTATCAAATCAATAAAAATTGACGAAGATAAAATGCATCAAATAATCGAAGTGGGGGCTTGAGACGTCACTTGTCGGTAAAAAGTTTACAGCCAAGTGACGTCACGCGAGTTCTCGATCCACTGTCTTTATTTTTTGTTTACTTGAAAAAGAAAAATACGTCTCCATAATTTTTTTGGAAATCTATCTGACGGACTAATTAGATTTTTTTGGTCATGTACCTTATTGTTCACTAATGAAATTTGAAATCTCTGTGGACAACTCCAATCCGATTAGGAGTCAAGCGTCTGACGAACTAATCACACGGTCGAATACGACCACACACGATCTTGTAACGTTTGTACAGTGACTTTTGTGTGTAGTGGCCACCCGCTAACGTAAAATGAACAAATAAAAAAATACAATTTACTGGCTAACAAACCTTGCAGGCTAGGCAAAACAACTTTGAACATCAGTGTGTCTTTATCGAAAGACACATTGATGGTCCAAGCAGGCTATTTACCCACTAATACACTTGAACCCCTCGCCTGTTGCGGTTACCTGCAGGGCTATTGCGTATCTCTGTCACTTGGCGAGTTTTTATACACATAATATAAGTAATTATAGAAAATTACAGTGAGAAGCAAAGAGGATTTTAGAAAGTGTCATAAACGGCTTGATATATTGTATTGTTGCCCTGGATTTGGACCGTTCTGCACGGGTAGTGTCAGTTGAAACCAACAAGAACGGTCATTGTATATCAAAACTCGTCAAGTGATGATCACTATGAACTGTCAACAGAGACACGCAATAGCCCTGCAGCTCTACTAATCATATCGCCGACACATCAAAGGGACGGCAATGTCATTTAAATCCAGGGCAACAATACAATATATCAAGCCGTTTATGACACTTTCTAAAATCCTCTTTGCTACGCACTGTAATTTTCTATAATTACTTCACTATCAATTTCGAATTATTATTGCATACAACCTCGACGCCTCGGCCCTCAGCCATTATTTCCCATCTACGAGTATTACCGATGGGTATCATTTATTATGGAAAACTTAAGTGCATTAGCGATGACATACTGGGAAACCAAACAGTTACTTTGTCATAATATTGAACGCCTCTGAAAGCTTCGGTGATATACCATTTATAGCTTCGAGGTATTTTCAATTATTTGAAATCCATATGTTATTACTGTTTGTTGGCTTTTAACTAGTTTTTTATTGTTTTTTAAATTAATAGATAGTATGTAGGCACATGTCAGGAGTTTATCATTTCTCTGAAAACACATCTCACGCGTTTGATATTGATCTAATTTACGAAAGTTGATACGTCATTTTACGTTAAATTTACTTCGGTGCAGGAAATCGATCGTATTAACCAAATGGAAGACGATGAAGATATAACTCCGTTCGAAGATGAATTTTCTCGTTGGATGTCTCGGGAACCTTATATGCCCCGACCATTTGGGCCAGCAAGGGCGGGGGAACTAGCTTATGGACCTGAGACCGAAACGCCTGTGCCAGAATTTGTACGAGCCCTGCCGCCACCAAGGGCGATCACACCACCGGAGTCCGTATCAGCACCCGAGATGGCGATTCGGCAGCGCAAGACATCAACTCCTACACCATCGGCAGCAACTAACAATGAAGAAAAGAAAAAGACGTTTGCACTGACGCCCCTAGATAAGGAATATTACGAACCTGAACACAAAATTGTGACGCAAAGTAAGTTGGACTTAATTCACGAAATTTTTATTAACTGGAATCTAACTAAATCCGACATTTAAGAGGAATTATGAAACCTTGTAAAAACAACGTTGAATATAATAATGTTCAACCAGTTTAGTGTATATTAGTATAGTTTATTCGCGAATTATACACAAACTGCGTAACATGACGGCGCGGCGCCGGCGTATCGCACGAGTGGAATTATAACAAAAAAAAAGAACGGTGTGCCTGCGCCGTGCCGCGCCGCGTATGTGTAATTCACGACACTTCGCCTACGTACATTTTGTATGAAAACGTTTTGAAGCACCATGCCTTTGACCTGCCGTCACCTTACGCCGTTTGTGTATAATTCGCGCCTTACGCTACGCCTTCGACGGGTAATTTAAGAGATGGGCTGCCATTTGCAAGTTCGAATTGACAGGTAAAGAAAAATTGTTATTCAATGATGTATATAACTTATTTCCTATCAGTTTGCAACTCCCAATAGTTTTTCAACTTTATTTGCAATTGATTTTACACGTTGTTTACGTACATCAATGTTCTGCAATGCAACATACACGCAGTTCAAAAACAAAGAGGCATCAATTTTTATACCTTTATTAAATCGTTTTATTGGTTTGTACCTTTATAAAGTTCAGTTTTGAATACTTCATTAACAAATCGAGTATGTTTGACCATGATGCCATTGTTACAGAATCTGACGGGCCACATGAAGGCGGGGACTCGAAAACCCACCACAAAGCGGTAAACATTATGCCCTTCGAACGACCTCGCCAGACCCGACAGAATCCTAACCTGGGCAGGACGAAGAACTTGGTCGCCGAAAATTTGGACCGCCTCCGGACCGGACTGTAAGTATTTTATTTAGCATTTTTTTTTCATATATCAATCATTCATAATTTTGGTACTTTCTTTAACGGCTTTTAGGGTAGAATATTCTGCTCCGGGTGTCTTCGTGTAGGACTATATCTAAAGGCTCTCACTTGTCGTGGACTCCTCTATTTTTAATGACTTGGCCACCTACTATACGTACCTCATATGTGAATAGAGTAGAGCAGATACTCATGCTTTTTATTATTGCACAATTTCTTAACTTTCGGTTTTTGAACACTAGATTCGGTTCTATTTCTTCGTCACAATAGACACAATGCCTTTTCGTTCCCGCCGGTTCCCCTGAATGGCACACAAGGAGATAAGATAGTGTGGCTTCAATACAGTCTTAGTAACAACAAGTCAAATCTTGAAGATCAACAAACATCTTCCATTACATGATTATTCTGCATTGTAAACGTAACTGTTTTACATCTAGGCATATACGAAAAACTAATTCCAAAAATAAAACAAAGATTTTCACTGACCAGAAAAGTATTTATTTTTGGTATTATTTTACCAGCTACGGCAAGGTTAGAATTAGGTGCATACCAATTATTGACACTCAACACCGCTTTACTTGACAGATGTTTTTATTCTCGTGCACGAAAACGCCCAAGAGTTTAAAACATAGTTACAAAGCAAGCCTTTTTCTAACTTTGAAGAAATAATGTGCTGAAATTAAAGGCTTTGGCGCTTTAAATTACAGAGTGGAAAGAAAAATAAAAACGACTGAATACGAGTAAACAATCGTTTGTGCACCAATGTCCCTTCCACCATGTATAGTATTAATGGAAAGTGTAGGCCATAGAAAAATGGAACACATTTTTTTTAAACATTTTGTAGAATCTGAATTATACCTTTTGCAACGACCGACGGCTAATGCTAATTGTAGTTTAGTTACGACGTTTCTCTTCTATGAAAAACAAATAATAGCGGCTTGGTCACATATTAAATGCAATTATTCGTTCAATGATGTCTCTGTGATCAATTCAGGCATAGAGGCATATTTAACATCAATATAAAGCTTGAAAGGTCTCGACTGATAAAGTCTACGCTCCGTCCAGCACAGATCCAGATCCAAAACCTCGAGAGCTTTCAGCTTGGACTCCAGTATCGTTTCGAATGCCTAGGAAGCTCAGTGGACGAATACAGCGATGGGTTCGTAGAAACTGTCCATACGACTGGATCTAAGTTCGCCCGGCGACTATTACAGTAAATTAGACTAATGCAGGGAATTAAAACTAGCAACTATGTAAGTCCTTGAGGGTGGTTATCACTTTCAAAGCACCTACATAGGTGGATATAGTCGGCATGACACGTTAGAGCACTTTGACTTAGCCAGCGGGAGGTAAAACACTTAAGCAACAGGAAGCAATACCAGTCAGAGCGGAGTTCGTTCTAGACTGCTGACCTTCGACTGATGAATCATAAAATTCATAAGATTACGAATAAGTACTCGTATGTGTATTGTATGCATAAGATGCACCCCATAGAGGAGCTCGTGGAAAACGGCTCCCGGCTGTCAATTGTAGATCTTTGACAGTCATTATAGGTAGTCAGTGGCCCAAAAAGTGACAACCAGTTTTACCAAGGGGTATCGTATTACCCAGTACTAACTGGGTTGTGGAGGTCAGATAGACAGTCGCTTCATGTAAAATACTGGTATTCAGCTGCATCCGGTTAGACTGGAAGCCGACCCCAACATAGTAGGGAAAAGGCTAAGCAGATGATGGAAGATGTACACCAAAGCCCTTCGCGAGTGACAATCTCTTTCAAAGAGTTTTGTTAGGGTAGTCCTATACCGAACAGTGGGTGATTTCGAGCTGAAATGATGACGATGACGTCTCTTTCATTAATTATCGACTTTTCCATCACCGACAACGCTGATAGTAAGGCGCTTTGTCTACACCCTCTGATTTCAGGACTAGCATTATTGTTTATTCAAGTTTTTTTTTTTTTGTTTTTGATACAATACAGTACATGAAAATGAATACTAGACGCATATCTGTACTAGAAAATGCTTTTCTATTACAGCGAGATAATTAGGGGTTGATCACATTTGATAGATAAAAGATTCAAACTAAAATATGTGAGTATGAATTCTACGAATTCCCGAGACAATAGAGGTTATTACCCGTCTCCTCGCAGGGCATAGAACTCTGTGCCCTTTACGGTCACAAGTCGGCTCCTAAATCCTCAAACCTAGAATACCTCTGAACCTAGTCGAGCCACAGTTATTGTGAAAACTTGAATATAAGTTATTGAAAGGCGGCCCTACTCACAAGGTGATCTTTTGCTTCGAAGAAATTTTAGGAAAACCTCTATTGAATTCTGAAGAATTCTTCAGCGACATTTAGTTACAAATAATAACTCGGTTATTTAAGCCTCGTGACTCTTTCTAAAGAGGATATACTGTTTCTGGGAAAATTGTATACAGCTGAATTGTTAATTTACTAGATATCTCTTACTGTTTTTGCGTATTGAGTAGTGTTGACTTTAAACCGCTTCGTTATCTATGTATGTATGTTTTATATGCATATTGATATGTGGAAATATACAGGGTGTAAACGGACATAATGCGGAAACCCGAGATATTTAGCTCCTACTTTAATGTACTGAACACTACAAGAGTTATTAATATATTTATAATATTTCATCATAGTTAAAATAATTGTTAGAAGCTATCCATGTCTTTCATTGTAATGGTATCAGATCTTAGGACGCCCACGATGTTTCTAGTACAAATTAGAAAGTAATGAGGTTAATAACGATAAATTTTACAAAATCGACAATATAACGTTTTTTTAGGGCAAATAAGGACTACCGTATACCTGTCTCCTTACTGCCAACCAACCTGCGCTGGTTGAGAGTAAACCCTACTGATGCGGCGGAGACGAGGTGAAGACTAATATATTAAACACTTAGAGAACCTTAGCCTCCACTCCTACCAGTCCTTAGTTGCGCATGGAAATGAAGTTCGTCCCAATGAACACTTTTGTTGAAAGCAGCCTTCACTTGTGAGCGTGTTCTCAAACAAAGTCACGAATAAAAGCAATGAGTCCACATGTGCAGAAGACATTCACTGCACTTTACACACACACATTTTAGAATCGATCATATTGTCCCAAATGTCTGAATTAGTGACATCATTTATGAATGACAGCGAATCAAAATTTTTTTAGGCATTTTTAGGCAGACGCTGAAGCACAGTCCTATTAATGTCTGTGAGCCTGGTTGTTTAAACCCTATTTTGCGAGTGTAACAACATACCCGGCTTCAGACATCTTTGTTTGCCGATGCACGGCATGGCAGCTGACGTTGTGGCCTGGGACAAAGCGAGCTGATTGATAGATGGGATATCGAATCTTTTGGCTTGGCTGGAATGGTGCTGAAGCTGAAAAAAACTGTAAACCAACTGCAACAAAATACAGCTTGTTAGCTTTAAAAACAAACGGGCGTTAAAAGGACTTGTGACTCTTACGTCATTTAATTTTGAATCGTTATATTTATTTCTCTCTTAATCCAATTGGCAAATTCGGTAAATCAATCTCGATTCATAATAACTATCATTACCATTAGACATTAATATTAAGACTGTCACATCACATGTCTGGAACAAAGAGCAGCTATTGTTTTTTTACGGTTCTCAAATTATAATGACTAAAGTAAATATAATGTATGGATACCGTTTCAAATGTATGCCAATGAACAAAAAAGTTCTTACATTGGATATATTATCACGTATTGAAATTACACAAATAAGAATAAGTTAATTATTAGGACACGATTCTTGGACATCTTTGCAAAAACACATGAAATTAATGTAAACAAACAGCAGCTGAAAAGCTTCTGAGGAGTCTTTTATTTTAAATTTCGAAAAAAAAATACTGTAAAGAAACAAAAAATAAAACGTGAATTCAAATTACACGCTATCCATACATTTGACCGTTTTATGGCCCAAATTCGTTATATTAAAACGACTTAACGAGCATGACATTGCCTAACCATATTATTTGCAATCTCAAGCGAGAACTACCAGCATGTGATTCCATGTAAGCTTAGTTCAGTCACCAAGCATATTAACCTTATACAACAATTTTTTTTTACAAAATATTAAAACATTTAGATTTTGTGTTAGCGTAGATTTAGCAGTAATGCATTATGCACCTTTCACGGCTAAGCGGTGCCAGTCGTAGCTTATGTGTGTGAAGAAGAGAACTTTGTCTTAATCTGGTTGCTAATGTTTAGCACTCAAGAGAACCCCGCGGGCACTGATAAGCCTCGCCACATCCATGTGCTGGAGTCTACGGCTGACCCTGCAGACTCGATCTACGGTATTGCGCTCATCGCTGCAGTGGGCACGGCACTCGCCATGGCTATCATTGGATTCGCTTTCGGATGGTACACGTGAGTTACTGTTCCAACCACCACACATTGCACTTCTCACATTCTAGTGACATTCATCACTCGCTATCACCCCACAGGCTCAGTAAAAAAGCTAAAGCCGCAGCTGACGTGGACTACCCTGCCTACGGCGTCACCGGACCTAACATAGATACTTCAGGCGACAGGAAACTGGCACATTCAGCCCACATGTACCACTACCAGCATCAAAAACAACAAATTATTGCTATGGAAAGGTAATTAATTTAAAAAAAAATTGTTCAGCCGTTTTCCTTCCAGCTTTTATAAAACAATTGGATAATTGCAGAGAATGCCCGTTCTTCCTTACTTTTTATTTCAATTAATAACAGAAATTATGACTATTTACAAATAGGTAGTCAGAACAAATTGAGAGTCTGAATAGTTTACTCTAGATAAAACGTTCGCCAGTCTCAATAGAATGAACAATTTTGTTATGACGAAGAATAATGTTCCAACGTTTAAATTGTTAGTGAATACTGCACTACACCACACACTTACTTTAGAAGGCTTTGAGGCTTCCGCTGCTACTAGAACATAGATTAATAATAATAGAAAATGCTTATTAGTACACCAACTATATGACATACCTAGTTTAAATAAAATAGCTGCTTTTTCGGTTGCAAGACGATTCTCACACGACAGCGCTCGACCGCGCGGCCGCTCGTAGGCAGTAGTATAAATGCAGGTCAAGTAAAGGAAGCAATGAATAGTTGCACCTCACCTGGTATGCTTCATTTTTGTCAAATATTCAGTATTAGTCTCATAAGCGCGACTGCGAACCCGGTTTGGCAGTGTTATTGACTCGGAGTTTCTTAGTTGGTGGTGCGACACCTCCGTGCCTCGACTAGCATTGCTGCCCCATGAGAGTGGCGAAGGAGAGAGTGAACGTGTGTTTGCGCACATATTCGTATACTACAAAACCACCTGCGTACTTGGGTAGTTTCTTCGTGACCTTGGTGACCGAAATTCCCTAAAGAGATATGGCATTATTATAACACTGTATGGTAAACTGTGCTGCTTATTTTTAGCATGATCATAAAAAGTTCGTAAACACTTTTCAGGAATGGTTGTGAGCACCGTAATGGCTCCATGTCTGACCCTGAATCTGAGGAGGAGAATGAAGAAGGAGATTACACCGTGTATGAATGCCCTGGTTTCGCCACGGTACGTAACCCTAAATGTTTTACATCTCAAACATAATTTAGGAATTTATATGGCCATACGAAATTTAATGGAATGTAGGAACAGAAATATGGAAACATACAAGACTATAGGCACTTTAAGAGCTATATTTTAAATGGCTTAATCAAAATGTTATCGAAAATTGTCAGATTATAGAAAAAATGGCCGTAGGAACATACAAGGCTAAACATATTTATATATGATAAGGCTTAGGGTTAGGTTTATTAAAAATCTATTTGCATATTAAAAGGCTATAGGGGCATAAAAGGCTAGGCTATAGGAATTCTTGAGCTGAAATAAGTGAAAAATATACCTGGAAAACATCCTGAAATTGTTCCGAATTCTAGCTCCAACGGTGGGCATTTGTTTTATGTAGTGCATATACTCACTGAATTATTCAGGAAAAGTGATCTTCTTTATATCTACTCAACATACGAATTTCATGTAGCTAACGCTCTGTACCTTTAATGTTATCAGGACATCATATTAACATTATTGTTTCCGTTTCAAACACCTTCAATCAAATAGTCCTGTACAACGAGAGCGAACGGAATCTGGAAATTTCCAGCGTACTTATCAATGATCCAACACTGGAACTGAAACTAAGGCACAGGCAAAAACTAATGACAATGCAACATCGGTTACACTATATATAACTGGACTTTTCTAATAATTTAAGAAATAGACAAGCCGGATCCAGTCATCGCGATACTTCCTCCAAAGGATCTTCATAGGCTGAGTAGTGCAAAGCCTTTTATAAAAGAATAGTTCGTTAAATTAATGCACTTTAATACTCTTTTTTTCTAGGAAACTTTATTTTTCATGCACGAACATTTTGTATGAATGAAATATCATGAACAACTTCATCTTTATACTGAATATCGGGCTACGTATCCACAGACGGGAGAGATGGAAGTGAAGAACCCTCTGTTCTCCGAGGACCCGACCCCATCCACCCCTGGCAAGTGTGAAATAGTGAAGCCCCAGCCCAAGGATTAACTGACGCCCGCGCACCTCTGGCGCTCCCTCACACACAACTGGCGATCGATACCCGTACTCTGCAAGTTCTTGTGTCCATCTATAACTGTTCTCCACTCTCAAGCTACTCCATGGTAACGTAATCAGCAGGATCATAACTCACACAGACTCTACAGTCTAATTAGATGAATGTATACGTACCTATGTTTAGTATTAATATGCTATCTTGTTAGTGCATTTATAAAGTGGTTGAAAATATTAGCTATCTGAGGTCACCGTGTAGAAGGCAAAGTGCCACATTATAAATACACAATCCGGGTTTAATGGTTTACTTTTTCGATTGTACCTAGACTATGCATGTAGGTACCTATAATACAATGTTGCAGTACCTATGTTAAGCGAAAAAAACAATAGAATTGCACCTTTAGATGGTTCTAATTTTAATTATATACCTACCACAAAGATATAGAGTATTTTTAAGTGCAACCCCTAAATATACATATTTTATTGTACCTAATTCTATAAACCTGACGAATTTATTTATGGCTTTCTATTTTATACGCTATATATCATTATAAATATGCATTGGCATACTTAACAAAAAAAAATAACAGCAGTATTTAAAAAATCGAAATAAATGGTAATGCTTTCCTAAAAATAACTTTTAGATGTACCTACTCGTACATTCGAATGCCGTATCTTTGAATCTCTTTTTTCTTTGTGGCGGTACGTAAAGAGAGGCAAGAATACGGCAAAAGAACTGACGTATTGTAACTGGAATGATCCCTGTTTACACCACGTTTAAATTGATTCGGCCTAACTATAAGTATTGAGCTCTTCTTGATTATACAATGTTTTCAAAATTATTGAAGTCTTATTAAAGCCAACTTGTGAATGGTAAATATGTAAATTGATGCCTATATTATTGTCAACCCTAAGAAATTATTGGAACTCGGAGAGATTTTATGTGAGACATGTAAAAATCAATTTAAATTTAAATTATTTACATGGTCAATGTTTTCTGAAAACATTGCAAAGTTTAAAACATACCTTCATACAGTAATTTTTGTGATGACATATTCGTATGAAGTTATGATCTATGCACGCCTAACTATTGACGATACAGGAATAAATTTATATTACATAATAGTGATTATAAGAAAACCCTTTGCATTGTAAATAAGGACGATTTGCTTTAAAATATGTATTTATATTATTCAAATTACTAATACTTTTTAACGAGTTTCCACTTACTATACCTTGTAGTATTCATAATTATATCATTATTTACAAATATATCTAAACATATGAAGAATCATAATATTGAATAAAATTAACCAGAAGCATTTCTTTGCGTTATATACCTGAGAAAGTTGCATACCTACATATCTTCTACAATTTACCTAAATGTACTATTTCCTAGATGTTTATTATAACCATATATGTAATAAGTACCTATTAATTAAATATTGCTAAATGAATTATGTATAATATGAAATACCAAACATACAACACAGAAACCTCACCGTAGGAGACGACATACTGATCTCAATATAACATTTATTCATCTTAAGATATTATTAATTATAATAATCAACCTAGATATCACTGTGTAATCTATAGTAGAAATCATAAAGATTCGTATTTTCGTATTGTTAAAATATTATATTTTTGGAAGGCCTGGCAAAGACTCAATATCGTGAGTCGAGCCCACGAGCGGACCACTTGCCCGCGCACGCCCTGGGTGACACTGTGGACTAGAGCTCAACCAAGAAACCGCTCACGAGTAGATCACGTTTGTACCAACTAGACATCCCGATGTCCAGCATGTAACAACAGCTCAAACCTCTATAGGAGAACGAAAGAACAATTAGATAGGAAATTGAATTGCCCCGGATTATTGTACTTTCTAAAATTCTACTTTTGTATTACAGTATATATAATATTATATGTTCTTAGTTGCATTTTGTTACGATTTGAGAGAATTTATATTAGTTTATTTCCCATTGTATGGTCCTATATTTGTTAGAATAGTTAAAATATATATATAAAACTTTATACTTATGATATAATATAAATGAATGTTAAATTAATTGACGTTATCATATTTAATCTCTTTACTCTTGTAGCCAGTCAGATATGTGTATTTATTATAGAATTATATCGAGCAGGTAAATCTGGGTGTATCGAGTTATTTTTCGAATGTTTTACGTACATATGTATTGTTCTGTGTCAATTGTAATTGTAATTGACTGAATATCTCACCGTGCCATGCACCTAGTGCTGCCAGGATAACATAATATGCAGTGTGATAAGTCATTGTGTTGTCATAAATATTACTGTCAAATTACATTGGCTCGCAGATTAATGTATGTTTGCATGAATCTTATTTACACAGAACAATCAGCTTTCCTCTTCAGACAGTTATAATGTACTGAGTAACGAATTAGGTAGCTATAGTAATGTACTGAATGTTGTTCTCCTAATATGTATCAATCTTTAAGAAAATATAATATGTAATTTAATAAAAATATGTAACTTGAGCTCTGCTAACATATTCTGACACCTGACTATCTGTAGTAGCGTTTTATTATTCACTATTTACTTAACAGTAGTAGTTATATTATCACAAATAATATCACCAAATATGACAGATTATCTATTTTATGTGCATTTAAATTAGTTCTGAAAATGTTATTAGTTATAAATGGATTCATGTGATATTTCAATATATATATAATATGTATACAATGCAAGTGTTGTTAGTAATTCAATCAATAATCCTAACCTAACTCCCAAGCTTACTACCTATCGATTGGTGGAATACAGAAAAAGTATGGCGTGTTTCATGAAGACACTGTACAAAAGAGATGAAACGCACTATACTATACCTACTCAAAATCATCATCATCCACCAGTAGATGAGGGACCTCCACTGGACGTTGGCGCAGTCAAGCATTGCCACCCATCGTCCACCTACCCTTTTCACAAATATGTTTGGGTCGACTTCCAGTCTTACCGGATGCAGCTGAAGCATTGCTACACCCGCACACAAAGAAAACATCACCGCATCACCATGTAAACTAAACTGTAAAAGAAAACTCCATTATAACTTGAACCGTACGAATGTGTCGACATGTACAAAAGAACTTACTCCATAATTATCGATGTAGCCACCAGACACCCTGCATTTACTACGCACTGCGATGCAACAAGTACGTCAATAATAAATTAAGTGTAAACATGAACGGGTTGGAAACACAACCGTGTTGCATGACTAACGGTTAATGCAAGGGTTGGAAGTAAAGCCCTCATCAACAAGTTCCCTGTCTGGGGAATAATAACTGAATATCGGTGTTCATTTGATGAGGTTACTTTGTGAGCAATTAAAGTGTAAAGGAATGCAAGGAGAGACTTTTTGCCGTTTTGACGTAGCCAAGTGCTACGAGCGCCTACGAAGATGACTTAGAGCTGCTACGAGCAGCTACACGACGCTACGGCAGCCTACAAAAGACTTACAAAACATTTGCTTGGTAAAACTATATTTCAAAAAGTATCCTAGGTGTTGTTTTGTTATTCATATACTGTTTGGCCGCTAATGGGTTTGCAACGATGCACTTGCCCCTTTGAGCAAAGTCTAAGCGTGTCAGTAAGTATCACAAAAAATAAAAGATGGCGTACATTATGAAGCATTTTTGTATCAAAACTTACCCTTGGGGTCTTCGGCGATAGAAGGTTTAAGTTGGCTTTTTAAATCTTCAATGAAACCCACAGCGCAAGCCAATGTCACAGGGTTTCTGACTGAGTCATCTACATCCATTTACACCCCTGCATCGTATCTCTTTATAACTAAATATTTTATTCATAATTTCCACTACTTGTAAGTATTAAGTAAGAAATAGTAAAGCGGCTAGATCAAACATTTAGTAAACTGTATAAAAGTGCATACGTTGCAATTGCCGAAAACGCGCCTAGATGGCGCTGGCGTCGAATTTAATCGCGCCTACGTTTCGTTGCACCGGCTGTAATATTTATTTATTTTATTTTCTCCATCTTACGACTATCTTTACAGGGTTACCTAATGAGATAGTGTACACAACAAAAATATTAAATTGTGTAACTATCACAAACAATGCATTTTTTGTGAACTCACTCAGAGAATAATGGAATAAATCAACGTCTATGAGGTTGAGAGTGCGGAGTGTCCGTAACACACAAACCTATACAATACAATAGTATTTCTTTTTTCTCAAAAAAATGTAGGTACAATTTTCGAACATAGTATCTAGGTTACAGACAGATTCAAACCTTTGTGAGAGCTGCAGTCTATACTGGGTTCGAGACCTGTATGACAGATCTCCAGGCTCACATCCCTAAATTACAATATTAAATTGCACTTACGTACACACGGCTACACATCAAACTATACATCTCCAGTTTATGCTGATCTGGCATTGTATAGGATTTCCGTACAATGCGAGGTCAGCTTATACTGGAAATGTATAGCTTGATGTGTAGCCGTGTGTACTACTACTTTGTAAAAGCTCCTTGTAATGAGAGAAAGAGAATAAAATACAAAACAAAAAGTGATGTGCTGTCTTTGGAGAGTGTTGTGTGTCCATGAGTGCAACATAAGTCCTCACGCCTTGCGCCCGCGTAGGGCACTAAGCATAAGCACCTACTTGACTGAGAGTGTGTGTAGGTATATCTGTGTGTGGTTAGCAAGGGAAACGCGATCCAAGATTAATTTGTTATACACGTAGCTGCTGAGGAAAGGGACACCGCGTTGGATACTTTGTGCGGACTACTCCTAGCTTAAGCGCATTTGGAAAGATGCCAGAGGTAAAAGCTAAATTACTTAGATGAGTACCCCCATCTGATTCGGCACGTCAAGAACTCATGAGGTACACGAAGTTTAATTTAGTGTCGTCCCTATCTTTTATACACTGTGCCGCTCCGTGACATGAAAAAAATTGTGTAACAGAATGCCTGAAGACTTCCAATGACGTGCTTCAATAACCATTATAATCAAGTAGTCGCAAAAGGCTAGCGGCGATTTGCCCATACAAACGTACCTGTTTTCTCCCTGGCGAATGAAACTAGAGCAAATATTTTTATATCGAAACATAGAGGATTAGAGGCATGGTAGGTATTGATATAGATTGTATAGGTAGTAAAAAAGTATTTGCTCTAGTTCCATTTTCCAGGGAGTAAATAGGGATACGTTTGTATGCCGCTAGCCTTTCCTCTTAATGAAAGTGGTTGCCCTAGGAATCTTCCTATCCCAAAAATATGTCACGTAAAACTGACAGTTTTCATTTAGTTTTGATGATGAAAAAATTGAGGGGTTCGTGGATAAACAATAACAGCCACACCATTCTCAAGGTCTTCTCTCTCTTTAAGGTTAAGCATCGCTTACCAAGGTCGATACGTGGATAGATAATCATCCTTTTTTTTCGGTTTGCACATCATCAAATTACCTCTCCCGCTCTGGGCGGAGCGGACGGGAGCGTCAGACTTGTACTGACGAAAACCCATCCATGTTCCTTCTTTGCCCTTTGTGTTCCATGGCCGCGGTATCTCTTTCCAACAGTCCCGTAGCCCCCGGCCGGCATTAGCCCTT
Source organism: Eugnorisma glareosa (assembly GCA_947578425.1). NCBI lineage: Eukaryota > Metazoa > Arthropoda > Insecta > Lepidoptera > Noctuidae > Eugnorisma > Eugnorisma glareosa. The sequence goes on from OX387957.1 coordinate 32,487,109, forward strand.
GCGAACCCCTTCCTGTTTGCTGACATCTCATAGAGGCGCGCGTGGAACAAGAACGCGCCGTCAGCACGGCCTGTCGTCATAAGACGGACGGACGGCGAGCTCCGGCACCGTCCACAGGCCCGCTTTGTAAGCATCCTTGACATAACGAGACCTATCAGTACGTGAAGCTGTTGATCCTTGCTGCAGCAGTTCGTAGACTTTTGACGAACATTATGTGTCAGAAGCCCGAAAACCAGTCTATTCCAAGGGGTCTTACCCAATAACTTTAAGGTCAACTAGGTGTTTGCTCAAATTCTAGTATTAAGCTGCATCCGATAAGGCAGGACGCCGAATGCACTTTAAAAGGAAATGATCCACTGAAACTTGAAATAAAGTTAATTATACCAACTTACTCATTGCATTCCGGTGTTAATGCATATATTTGCTCGAGGTGAACTGATGCTACAGCTGGAATCGTCTCTCTGAGTAAACTCTTTGGCATAACATCAAAAGTAACTAAATGGTGTAAGGCATCAACGGATTTCATACAAGCCAATGGGGGTGAGAGATCCGCTGTACCGCCGGACGAGCGGTGTCGTGTGTGAATCGCCAAATGTATTTGCAGTAGAAAATATTTTTTCTTTTTTAAGCGTGCGAATGTGAAAGGCCACAAAAATACTCTTAAGGTACACTCTCGACCGAGAGCTCTTTCTACGACTCTCCCGAGATGTGTCGCAGTAAGCCAACTCAGGATGGACAGCAACTCTCGAACTTGCACTGCCTCAATGTCTCCAAGTACAGTCTCCAAGGCTAACTGACACCTCGACTCAGCGCAATACGTCCCTGACCAAACGTAGTTAAAATAATGGTATTGTTTACTATTTTGTTTATTATATTATTTTGAGAATTGTATGGCTCTTCGATGCCGGATAATAAAAGTGATTGATTGATAAGAATATAATAGCCGACTACATTTTCTTGGACCAATACTTAAGAGCTTGAGGAACTACGCAAATGCTCCAGGGCCCTGGCCAACGATTGCAGAAGGATACCGTGTGGCGTATGTCAGTAAGAGTGTAACACAACTCTCTGTTAGCCACGGAATGGATATCCTTGCAGATTCCCTACCCAATAAAACAGTACTTTGTTGTAAGTGTTTTTCACCATTCGTTTCATTTAGCCCTAATGACAAGTTTCGGCAGGGTTTTGGTTGCCGTGGAATGTTGTAAAAAGTGCACCTCGCTCGTGGTAACAAGGAAAGCTGTGAGCTTTTAGTTTTTTTTAGGAATTTGACCCAATGCATCAAACTTTCATATGGTCATCCATGACATCAGCACCATGATGTCATCATCCACGAGAATAATAGCAGGACATTTTTGGGGAATTCGACAGCATTTCCGTTGTCCGGTAATCGAAATTGGATAGAACTTTCAAGGCCTCCAATACTTTTTATAAAATTCATTCATCTAGTTTTTTTACTCCATTTAGAAGTGTTCGTTTTCATCTGCATCAAATTTCACAAGTACACTGGGTTACTTTGTTAATAAAGCCAGCGTCCGCTAATGGTTGGTATATAGCAATGTCGGATTAATAAAGTACAAATGTGATCAGCGCGGCTCGCTGGCTACGTGTGTGTGCTGACCTAGTTTTAAGTAGAAACATCAATCGTGTTTTCTCTACTGATTATCGTGATGGTCACAATAGTTTTGTTTTGTTACATGTAAGTGGACATTAGCTAAGGTCAGACATAAACCAGCTTCTTTGAATAATTGCAAGTTCTAGTAGTTCGTTGAGTCGAGTCGCTGCTGCTCCTGGGGGCTTACCAAAGTACTGGCATTTATTAGGTCATAGTGTGAGCCCTAAAATAAATGAATAGTAGTCGAAATCTTCCCCTCTTTCAAAGAACATTTTATATTGGCAAAACCTACGGCGTATGCCTTAGGCTCGGTTCTATTCCTACAGCTATGATATAATTGGCACTAAAGTCACGCAATGTCATTTGGCTGCCCTTCCGCGTGCGGGTTGAGCAAGGGATAGGTACCTACACACACAAATTTTATCAATTCTAGTGTCCTAATTTAATGTGAGTCCTGAGTCCTAATTTCAAGACTTTTCGCTAGGTTGGCAGCTGCCAACCTTACCTTTTTGTTCTGTAGACAAGTCGTCAAGCGTCACCACCATCTGGAGAAACCCCATAGTCCTCTACATCTTACTCCTTAGGATGTCTTACTTGTGAGTGTGAACAGACGGGATCACGGATTCACGGTATAACTATATCTACTCGAACATTCTTCACACTCTGTACCGTCACTATCAGCACGACATGTGTCTAGCAGGCTCCATCACAATACAATGCCAACCTATTAACTTAGAACAGGCCAAACGAAGCTCTGTGGACTCCATGACTCTCGACCGTATAAGTAATTCATATACACCCCAGGGCCAGGGTGACCTAGGATATCGGTGGATGGCACATGCCGCAGTTTAAATTATTATGCTTTGAGTGTTAGCAAGGCCTCCTGTCTTCCCAGACTGTGTCTGCCCGTAGGATTTAATAACCTATCGCCACTAAAGGACGCTATTTCAATGCGTCACTGTGATGGATATTATTATAATTAATGTGCGAACAAAACCACATTCATTTTATTATTTTGTTTAAATCTAGATTGACAGGCTAGATGGTCGGAAATGTATTAGTAAACCTCATTACGGGTTTATTTTGTAATATCATAATGAAACACTTGATTTCTTAACGCACTACGAGTCATTATTTATAGTGTTTCTTACGTGAAATAAGCTGGTTTTGTAGATTACGTTCCAACGTTTGCATCCAAGGTTATTTTAGCAGTGTTAAGAATATTCAGCCTGTGAAGTGTGACTTATAAACCATCCACAAAATAAAACACAACAAGGTGAGCTGAACATTTTAATAGTGACAAATATACGACAGAGAATCTCGATTTAAGACAAAACTATTGAACAATTGCCATATAATGTACTTCATGTACCTCTGAAATGAATGTGTAACAGTTATAATGAATAACAGTTTTATAAATAAGGATATTGAGTTTTAAATACTTATCACGATAATACAATTACAGTAACGTGAAATTCTATAAAAAACAGTTAACAGTAGTATTTGTTTTTTTTGTTATGCAGCTGTCATTTTATCTCGTTTAATCACCATTAACGAAACTTAGAACTAGTACAAAAAATAAACCTCTTATATACTAATATACAAGTTTTCTAAGTCACCATAAAACTCTCCAAATTTAGTTACAAAAACTACTAAAATAAATGCCTGTAACCTGGTTTATACCTCGGAACTGAATATTAATTGGAGTTTCAAGCTGGAGCTAATTCGGACAATCCGTTGTTTCCGTACCTCACAAAAACGTGATTTATATTTAACATGTACAAACACTCAAGTGACGTTAGTGTAAAACAATTTTCATTTTAAACTGACAGATTTTGTGCTTAACTCACATAAACCTTTTCGCTTAAGCCGAAATCGAATTCACAGGCATTAGATTTGTTCAGTTTTGTTATCAACGTGTTTTTTGTTGAAGACATAATAGATACAGTTCAAACGATTCTAGTTACGGGTTCGCGCGTTTTGGACAGAATAATTGTCGGGACTTTCAAGTCGATAGGTACTTACTTCAAGAGGAAGTCTTCCTTCATGCACTCACAAGGATCACACATCTTAACATGCTAACAAGTCCAACTTGATCATACCTTGTGACAAGTTTCATATTTGGCCCGTATACACAGGCAGCCGTTCATAAGCTACTATAGACAAAGGCCTTATACCTGGAAATATCCCGTAACCATACACCTTGAGTGTTAAGATAACGCTGAGCTAGATAAGCTAGATTTGTCTATGAAGAAAATTGACGATGTTGTTAATGCGATAACAAATTGTTATTGTAAACAATTTGAGAAAAATCTATATTTTACATAAATTACTATAAATGTAACGTTATGTTTAGCTATTTAAGCGATAAGTTTATTTCATATCAAAATCACATACATAAAACCCCACCTCACGCCTTTTCCCATTGGCGTGAGCAGAGACTACAGATAGCCATCCTGCTACCACAGCCCTCCTAGGTACTTGTCCACGTTCATAAATCAGGTCATCAAGATAAATTCACTAAATAAATCTGAGTAAATGCACCAATTACGCTCGAGTGGGTACTTTTTTGTTACGGTCGAATGGCCCGCGGGCCGTTCGGTTTGGGCCGAATCAGACTAAATACCTACTCTTCTCCACTTGACCTGCATTCATAAACAATGAACGTGCTTAATGATTCGTTTAATTGCCGACTACTACCAAAGGTGTAAATCAAGATTAACGAGCAATTTCTGCATTTACCTCTGCCTCTGTCTTCCAGTTAAATATAATCAGCGCATTTTATCAAAGTGACTATAAGGTTAATGTCTAAGTCCAAACCTCAATTCTGCTAGACTAGAAATATAACTAATTTCTATTATTTTCAGGTTTGTTTTTATTTTCATTCTGTCTGTTACTATCTATGTGTGCCTTTCGTGCATGTCTAACTTCGTCTTTTCGTGTCAACTCGAGTGCTGTTTGTATCCAAGTTTAATTAGGTAGTAACCCAAGGTTAGTTTATGTGATCTTAATTTCAAACTTATTTTAGACATTTCAATTAAATATGTGACATTACTAAAGTTTATTGTTTAAGTAATTAAATTAATTACAATTTGGCAGCATTTTTGGACGAATTGATGTAGAGTCGTATCTTTTATAAAATAACTTAATTTAGGTACACCGATATCCGAATATAGCTCCAGTTTAAGTAGCAACAGTTAATTATACAAAATATAAGCCGAATCTCACACGTCAACTATCGTCCGCGCGGTCGGGTAACCGAGGCGGCGAAGATTTGTATGGCAGTGCGCCGCGAGGTGAGGTGGAGCACGCTGCGCGTCCGCGCGGTCTCGCAGTGCCATGTGAGAATTACCTAAGTATCCACGGCAGTTACTTTGGATGCTTACTATTAATCGAAAGTATTCATTTATGTGCTATACGGTGCATCACTAAAATAAACACAGGTGAATTATAGATATATTACATTTTTATTGATAAGATAATTCATTAATAGAGAAATATCGGTTCTGAGCCATTTATAAAATTAACAAATCTTGAAACATTATTATTTCTCTATCAATTTCTATAAAATGCATTATTACTTATTTTCATTTATTTACAATACTTTATTGAATATAATATAATTGTTCATAATAAAATGCGGGAGTTTTAGAATTTTTATATTTTTGCTATCTCATAAGAGATTTTTCCTTTCGCTTTAAGACCATTATTACCTTGGAGTTTACTAGCCCAGTACTACCCTCCTCTACCACACGATTAATTAATTTGCACATTCAATCAGTATTTTTAGCCACACCCTGTGAAAACGACTGTAACTATATTTTGATACAAGTCATTCGACACATCCCAATACACGGCATTCCGATATCGCGTAGGAATGCAAGGCCCTTTTTCAATTCATTAGTTGCTGCCTAAACTTTAACGAGTAGGCACCTACTATTTATCGATAAATACAAAGAACTATTACATTATTATTTAATAAAAAAAAACATCTAAAACATCACCCACACGTGTTTCACATTTTAGGAAGGACACTAGGGTTTAGGTAGTGCCGAAAGGCAAGCGTTTTGGGGGACGGTCTCATGTAATTTGACGTTTAAAAGTTTACAGATTTTCAGCATTTAAACTAAAAAAAAATCTTTTGAATTTTTTAAATTTATTTATTATTTTACTGACAGACAAAACAGTAAAAACCTCTGGGTTTGCTGGAAGCAAGAAATGAACAAGTATTTCTTATAAAAGGAAGATCGACATTAAGAAAGATTTTTCTAATCCTAAGTAATCTCGGACTCGTAGATGGAAGTTTGTAAATAAATATTTTTTTTGACAATAGTTAATTGCTTCGGGCACATAGGTCATTCTCATATTATATAGGTAAACTAGCGACTCGCCCCAGCTAGGCACGGCGCCACCTATCCAAATCCTACCATTCAAGCTTACACATTCACAAAATTTCACTGAAATCAGTTGGGTGGTTTCGGAGATTAGCGAGTAGGAATATTGTGACACGTGATTTTTACATTTTAAGAATATTACCTCTAATCTTTATATGCGTACTATTTTGCAATACTATTTTGTACTTTATAACATAAGTCTGCTTCGGTCACATAACACTGCAGTGCGCAAACGAAGCTAATAGATAATTGATTAATATTAATGTGTAGATAGATGTTTACATTGTTGACTACACGGTAAACACTTTCGGGTTTATTAGCTATATCTACAGGCTGAATTTCACTAGTGGGCGTGGGTGGTCAAATCCGAAACTATGCGGAATAGTAAAACCTACTCGAAGGAGACTCGAGCCCGATTTTTAAGAAAACTAAGATCGCTACATTCGGTTTTTGAAAAATCAGTATTCTCTACCAGGAATCGAACCCGCTGATTTTGGTCAAAATATCACACACTGTACTGTACCGATATATAGCGTCATCAAATTCTGGGAAGTAATAACAGGCGGCAGTGTTATTTTTTCCAAAATTTCGGTTCGGTTTCTGTAGGAATATTCATTTTACAAAAATCCCATGATGCAGTTTTAGTTTTCATCAAAATCGGGCTCGAGATTCCTTTGAGCGTTGTTCCCTATTCCTTAGTTTAGAATTAGAAAATCAACGCCCTCTTGCAAATTCACCCTGTAAAACGGGTGTAAAAACACCCCTAACCAAGCCGAAAGGCTTTTGTTCTTCCCATCCGTCATTGCATATTTTTTATACTGATTCTAGTTTCGGAGATGGGGAAGGTCAGAGTTTCAGACGAGTTAAAAAAAAACTACCTATTTTATTTTAAATACCTCCATGACCCCTGCACTATTCAATGCATCCATCCCATCAGTACAATGTTTTGAGTGCATTACATTGAGCGCTACCGTAAACAGTGAATAAACTTCCCAAAAAAAAAGCAGTTTCCCAGAAATATTTTTTTACAGTGTTACTTAGTTAGATGTACAGTCACAAGCACTAATATGTAGCGAAGCAACTTTTAAAAGTGATATTCTTCTACTATTTTGATTAGGTTTTCACGGACATAGTATTTTGAAAGCTATACTATTACGAAATAGGTGTTATCTCAAAGCTGAAAAAATTACTTATAGTTTACATATTAGCGCTTTAGACTGTACAGGATGGTTGACTGACGGCTGTGTAATGGGTCCTTTTATTTTACGCTCTCTATAGGTATAGCAAATAGTCAAAATCAAGTTCAATTTAGTTAGTAACTGTTTGTCTCGGAAGAAAATGATTAATAATTATTTTTGAATATTAAATAAACTATATGACAAAAACTTAAATTCGCTGCCTTGTTTTTCTTGCCATAAAAGATTTTTCTAGAAAATGTATAGAACCGCGCGGCATAACTTAATAACGATCCACATCCTTTTAAATTGTTTGTACCCTAGTATTACTTACCATCATAGTTTCACTATTTTTTATTATTTATTAATTTGTTACCGTTTAGCTGAGCTATGAGCAGTAAACAAGGCAACCTTGGTATTGTTGAATACACATATAACTTCTGTATAAAATGTGTTACTTAATAACTGTATTGAACTAGTATTATTATTTCGTTTATTTTCTTTCTTAATATTATTGCAAATATGTTGGAGAGAAACTTCCTTATATAATTACCACCTTTATTTGTGACCTACAACAACAATAAATTATTATTATATTCTATTCACAAATACTTTATATTTCGTGTAGTTAGTGCCAGATGGTGTCAGAGTTTTTATGCCGCCCGTGGGCGCATATCTTGTTCACTCTGTCCTATATCCAGGGTATGAATGGTATGTATTAAGTAGCGTGTAAGCGAGAAAGGTCATAATTAGTTATACTTGTTGTTGTATTGACCGAAGATGATTCAGACAACACTTGTAGGCCCGGCTTTAGTCTTCGACAAAACACATAAGTTAAAATATAAAAGCTTAATTCCGAACGCATTCTTACACGTGCTGCCATCTGCCTCTGTAAACTATCTTCCAAAATATATACCGTAATTCAAATGGACAATCAGGTATTTGTTTGTACAATTCGAAAGTTATATTATCTAAGACTGATATTATCGACACTGACAGCTCTTGAACGCGGTTATTACGTGCTGATCGTGTTCAGTTTTTCCTTTTGTGTATTATTCTACTCTTTGCTATCTTCATTCGGATTTCATGTCAGGTAACGGCGCGGAGGCGGCGGGTCGTCATCTTTTAAAAAAATATTTTTGTTCTGTTTAGTTTAAAATTGCCTTACTAAATCGTTAAAATGGGTAAAAGAAAGTCGGAGTCAACAAGACCGAAATTACTGAAGAAATTAATGAAACTCGAAAAGCTTATGAAATATTTAAGCTCAGATTCGAGTGAGGCACGTAAAAAAAAGAAAATGGCTTCACTTTTCGAGTGTATTTTTCCTTATTTCGGTTTACTTTCTGCACAAGAATTGAAATCTAGGGCTCTGTTAACATCTGAAGAAAATCGCTACTTTGAAAACATTGTAGGTTTGTGTTTTTGAGCTTTTGTGCCTTGCGCTACAAGGGAGTGCAGAGGGTCTACAATGGCTGCCTTTATTGTGAGCTACTAGCACTTCTGTGGGAACTTGGTACGAGACCACGAGGGCCAAAATGGATATATTGTGAATTTGGGACGTCCTGCGGGAGCGTACGTGGAACAATGGCTATGTCGTGAACGCAGATGACTGTCTCTGATGACTTGTCTGTCCCTTCAAGAGAAGTTCTGCGGGAACTTACATGGTCATAAAGCATAATGTTGTCTTTACAGCATGCATTATGCTTTTTTTCCAGAAGTTGAAATAGCACTTATAAGGAGTCCACTTATCATCCTCCCGTTGTTGATGGAGAATGACTGCTCAGAATTGATAAATGTTCAACCAGATGCAGACGTTGAAAACACAGAGCATGAATTGATTGAAGAAGAGAGGCCACAGGAAGAATTATTAGATAATTAGGTTCGCGAAATATTATGAGTAGGAGAAGAGTTACAGAAGCAGATAGCTCAAGGTATGGTATAAGGTATATGGAATATGATACTCAAAAGGATCAACTAAACAAAAAAATATAAGATAGAGGATCATAACATAACCCACCATTCTCTAATTTAACACAATTGTGGTTACATGACAAACATGGCTGCGGTGAATGATGTATCCAATTTCAAAGGCCTGGCATGTCTGGACTCATAATTGTCTTCAAATGTGTATAAAGGATGCTCAGGGGCGGAAGATAGATATCATTATAAAGCTAGATGATGCTTCAATTTTGTTATATGATTCTATGAATTTTGATACAAGGGGACGTAGATCCCTCTTATTGTCGATAATCAACAAAGGCATGAAAGATTTTCTGTTGCAATCAGAATCACAACAAGCTAAGAAAATAAGAAAAGCAAAAACAGTCATGAGATCTGCTCAAAAATGAAAGGTTGCTAGAAACTAAAAAGTTCATTCCTATACAGAACAAACGCACTTTAAAATACGAGGCCCTCCTCGGGCAGAAGCGATGAAAGAACGTGGGAGGCCAGGTGAAATCAACCCTCCCTGTCGCTTTGTTAAATTTTTAATGCCAAAACGCAGGCAGAGTGTACCCGGCTCACTTACACATTTTATAACAACTTTATTGTACAATACCTACATTCTATGCGAACAAATGTATAGATTTTGATTTGTCGCAAGTAAGTAAGTAGATGGGCAGACTGAAATATCATTTATATATGCGATTGGAAACTAATCACTAATGATCCAGTTATTCTTAATTAGATTGTATAGAGCAAGATCCCAGGGCCGCCAGACCTCACTTATTTTGTCATGAACAAAATGTGTGGCATCAAGTAGTGTTAGTATGTACTATGAACGTATGCATAGCTGCTAACTTGTGCCGACGGCAAATTTTTAGATATCAGGTGTTAAAGTTGGGTAAAAATAATGGAAAAAAATCTCAAAAGCTGACTGCTGATTTTTTAATAAAGTTGTAAAGAAGGTTGTTAAAAAAATATTATTAACACTGCCAGATGCTTCATTTCGGCAGATATTTCTGCCAAGCACTTCGAATCACGGAAAAAAATATGTGATTTTACCAATAGTCCGAGACTTAATTTTTATATTTGATACTCGGGAAATCATTTCAGTACTTATTTTGAGCCAGACCAATCATAGTTGGGCCAAACATCCCCCAGACACAATTAAAATGTCGCTGTATGAGCGCATTGGTATATTGATCTCATACAAACATGATGAATTGCGACTCTACATTTGTTCAGACTGCTTACAATGACTATTAAAAAAAACCTCAGAGTATCAAATACTTAAAAAAAATAGACTCTGACGTGATATTTTGCCACACATTTTGTTCATGACAAAATAAGTGAGGTCTGGCGGCCCTGGGGTCTTGGACTAGTAGGGTATACAATCTCTTTTCGTACAAAGCCAGAACAGAGTTAAATACTTCTCTAAACGATGAGTTATCTACACTACATAGAATCTTCAAAGATAATTTAAGAAATTAATAAATTTTTTGCTCTAAAAGCAACAGAAGTTTGATACTCTGTCTAAAACCAGTTTTTTTCACCAATCTTCCTTGTTAAAAAGACCATTGGAACCTAGTCTTTAAACATCTACATGAGTTTTCTGAATCAACAAAGAAAATACAACAACTAGTATAATTATTGCAGATTCAAACAAACTGAAACAAACAAGTGAAGTTCGACGGTAATTATGCTTGTTGTTGTATTGTCCGAAGATAATTAGTCCCACCAAACCCAAGCTTCCCATGCGATATAAGTATAGTTATATGAGCAACTGCTCATATAATAATAACTATTTTATGGAAAAGTCACTCAATGGGGTTGAATAAACTTGGAGGGTTGTATTGATGATTTGAATGATTATGATTCTGTAACTCCATACGTGTTACTGGCGGGATTCATATTTTCATCAACATACAACCTGACACTGACCTGCAAATTGCAATAAACGTAAGAAAATTTAAGTTTCGCGGGCTACCCTTGCGCTTCCACCTTAATGAAGATAGTTAACAGACGCAAGTAATACGTGTAAGGTTGCGTTCGGAACTAAGCATTTATCTTTGAACTTATGTGTGTTGTCGCAGACTAAAGCCGAGACTGTAAGTGTTTTATTCTGAATCATCTTCGGGCAATTACTCCAACCATTAAAGTGCAAGCCATTTCCCATCAGGAAAAAAAAAAAGGGCAGTGCCAGCCAGAGCATGTCGTAGGTATTCATAACTGTATTTGAAATTGATATAGCTATATTTTTGAGTACAATCTACAAAAATCTTAAAAAATAATACAAAGAAAGTACCTAATATAGGTACTGTTAGATATTCTTAAAATTAGTTACACGACTACACTACACTAAACCAGAAGCAAGTGAAAACATATTCATAAGTTCCAAATAAAAATAATCGACTACCAAAATCAAAGATTTGAAACCGTACAATTTTACCTAGTTTATACACAAAATGTAACAGGCAAGGACCACACACTTATTGCTCATCAAATGTAGCCTAGTTAGTACTAAACAATCCCTAAGCATACACGTAGAAATACATTTGAAAAGGCAGTGAAAACAGATAGACAGTAGACGATAAATAACAGCTAACTTTACAACCTAAAACTACTCTGAAATAAAATAAATCAAAGATAGTCTAAGCACAGCCTTTAATTTGAGAAAATTTTAACTTTAATCGATGAGCGAGCGTTAAATATTTTAGTATTCATAAAATATGAAATAATGATATTACTTGATTCGAGTATATAATAAATAATATAACAGAATATTTACTAAGACACAATCGTGGGACAAACCCAAATAGAGAAATTGGCAATTCTACAGAAGCAGAACCAGTAGATTCTTGGAATAAACACAGTCGTCTACAGAAAACTGCGCTTTCAATGAGAACTATGTTTTTACACCCGCCCATCGATATAATAAGTAGTTAATACATTGAACACGAATAGCATAAATGTTCTCTAAACTAACCAATAGAGATAAAATTATGTTTGTAAGTGGTAATCTATGGAAGTAGGTACTAATCCGATTACAAAAAATCTTTCACAGATAGAAAGTTGCACTATTACCGAGTACCTTATCATACCAAAATATCAAAACTCACTAGGATATAGATGACTTCCACGCAGACAAAGTCGGAGGTAGAAATTAGTATTAGGCAACAGTGCTACTCGTATACTCAGAAATCCAAAGATTATCTTTTAGACAAAAGAAACTGAATAATTAACAAACAGAACCAACAATATAGAGCGTGGAATTTTTCAACGTCACCTGGAGGGAAAATACTCTAAATACTGGAGATAGAATTTTTGCTCAAAAGAAACATTACTTTACTTTTAAAAAGAAATAAATCTGCATTCAAAGATTTTCGAAAATTCGCTTGCCACGCTCGGGAATTGAACCCTAAAATCCAAAAAATAACACCCTATATTTTTATGGCATTCATCGGGAGGGTCAAGCATGAGGATCAAATCTCTTTAACAAACACGATAAATTAAATTAAATAAAACCATGAAATCTTAACTTATAAATTACTTTTGTAAGTACCTTATCAACAATTAGCTTTGACGTCATTTATTTATTAAAATGATGAATGGTGCTCCGGCCCATAACGGCACAATCACCACTGCCTATATTTATAACCACCTCAATACCTGGATTGGTAGAAACGGCACAATCAGATGTCTTGCGAGCGAGATCACCAGACCTCACCACATTAGATTTTTTTTATGGGGATATGTTAAAATCAAATTATTCAAAACTGTACACGGGTTAAGAACTGAGATTTGCAATTTGATACGATTTTCAATATTTATCACACCGCAATATTAAAAGTTACTGGAAATGAATTCCTTAAATGTTTTTGTGCATCCAACAAAATGGAGCTCATTTTGAGCAACAAATTAAGATTTCATAGTTTCTTTTGATTTAATTTTTCATATTTGTTCGATTGATGCCATAAAAGTTCAGGTGCTATTTTTTTGGAATTTAGCCGATTCGATTCCAGAGTGTAGCGAATTTTCGAAAATCTTTGAATGCAGATTTATTTCTTTTTAAAAATAAAGGAATGTTTCTTTTGAGCAAAATTTTCTATCTCTATTATTTAGAATACTTTCCCTCAAGATGGCGTTGAAAAATTCCACCATGTATATACATCATTTATTGAACCAATAATACGTCAAAAAAACAACTCTTGCTCTGTTGGTTCTGTTTAAACCCAACCATGAAAGCTTGCAGATCATTTTGTACTGCTGTCATTCTTCTCGTAATTGAAAGCTAACAATCAAAATTATTATTCATAATAATCTGCTGTTCCAATTACAATACAAGTTTAAAAAAAAGGTTCATAAACTCCACTCCTGGGGAAAGGCCAGGAGTTCACTTAGTAACAATGTTTTTCATGTTTTTGTTTATTATATATTGTAACAATCTAGATGAACCTACACAGGACAACTCTCCCTTCCAGCAATTGGATTTAGAATAAATACTTTCACCAACTACAAAGTGTTTTGACAACATGTTTGGTTTGTTCAGAATACAACAACCATCCAAACTTGACATACATTACACATATACGATATACAAAACGAATAAAAGCTTGCAGATACTGTTTCATCGTATGACAAATGTTTGCGAAAGAATATTACACCCACACAATGTTAAAATAGTGAATAAAAATGTAGCACCCTATAATATATTTACATCTATTAACTAGCACGTAACTCTCATATTAACCTACACATTAATAACAAGTACTATTTCATGCCGTAACACGCTTTAACAATGTAGAATAAATTAAACACTACATAATGCTTATCTAGCGAATATTCACTGAGAAAATGATATGAACTTTATTGCACAGAGCTAAGTGTTTCAACTTAAACACATTATTGTCAAATATTATTGACCACACACATTTTTAGACTGAAAGTTAATATTACACTAATTAGTCTCCCTTAATTTGACAGTACCTCTACTCATCGCTTGCAATGGTTGAACATGCAGATCGTGGCAAGATAAATTTACAGGAATGATTAGCAGTGATTATACTCATTGTCAAGAAACATCACGACATTCTAATTTACAGCAATAACAAGGCAAATTCATGTAATTTACCACAGTTTTTTTTAAAACAAGAGCTGTTTTCATCATGGTGATAATAATGTGAAGCCAGGCCAAGTATCAATATCCATTATATCGGTTGTACCACAATACTGTGTATGTGTTTGGGTACTCAACATTACATAGGATTTACATACCCGCCAGAAGGTGGACTCAGTCATCATTATCCAGTCCCAAGAGCTCCGCAGCCAAGCGCGACTTGGAGCGACAACACGCCGTCAGACATAGTATTCTAAGCGCGAGCCTGAACTGCGGGCTGAATGTCAGCAATATTACGATCTTCCAAAACGAATTCATGATGCCCATCCATACCACTCCGAAATGCAACATGGGTACCTTTATTTCCTGGTCAGTGCAATACTCGTATAGTTTAACGACCACAAAAGGAGTCCAGCTCACCCAGAAGGTACACACCATGATGAAGCTCATCCAGTGGCTCGGGTTCGACAGGTTCTCGGCCAGCGCTGTCGCGTACTCCTTGTCGTGGATGGGCACGCCGCTGCTCAGCCGGCGCTTCATCGAGAAGATGTAGTAATAGTTATACACGATGGAGATGACGCTGGGGCCCAGCACGAGGATGCCCAGGGTGGCCGTGTACGCGTACGTCGTGCCCCAGTCCAGCATACATATAAACGTTTCCTTGTCAAAGTTGGCTTCCTTTTTGTAACCTAGTAATGGTGGACAGCAGAGCATTGCAGCTGAAATCCATGTGAAAACCATCCAACATTGGCTTCTAGTGCGCGTTTGTACCTGGTCCATGAGCATTGTTATTAATAATTAGCCTAGAATAGGCGCGGCCTACACTAATCTAACGTTTCTGAGATTTTATTGGAATAGGGACAAAATCATTTAAAATACTAGGAATATAATTTTACAAAATAATTTTTCATGCTAATAATTAAGTTCCACTAATTATGTAGGTGTTATGTTGTTTATGAACGAACTATTAAAAAGAGAGAAAAATGAAATCGTAATCTACTATATTTTTGTATATTATTATCAAAAGGAGAATCGATTTCGTATGATTAGGAAAAAGTGGGTTTATTAATTGTATTTTATCAAAGGACTCAGAATGATCATCAATTACTAATGCAAATGCATACAAGATGCAAGCTAGCTAGCTAATAAAAAAATATTGAAAAGGATAACTACCGTCGCACTAACCGTCTCGTAACGGAGAGGTTTCCGAACTGCGAGATAACGGTCAACGGAGATCCACATGAAGGTGTAGATTGAGACGGACCAGAGAGTGACCTCTACGTAGCCGGCGAGGCGGCACATAAGGTCGCCGAACATCCAGCGGCCCGTGATGGCGGGGTAAACGGACAGTGGCACCACCAGCACGCCGATCAGCAGGTCCGCCATCGCCAGCGACAGCAGGTAGTAGTTGATCACTTCCGTCGAAAGGCCTGTGGGGAAACACACGTCAACAGTATCATTATTGGTATTGAACCAAGCATTTATCATAGTTCAAAAGACTTTAAGTTTGGTCAATCGGCAGATTTAACTTGCCTCCTGATGGAAAAAGTTTCCGAAATCACTTCTATATAATCTTAGATCGAAGAAAAATGAGCGTGCCTTTAAATATGTTCCTGAAGGATGGAGGAGAGTGAAAGTCAGCCCAGCTGGGGCCCCCACCACTCCATCTGTTATACAAACATCTAGAAGTGACGGTGGCAGTAGTACGCCTTAAAGCACAACATCTCTGGGGTAACAGAGATACACAACACACCGCGTTGTTCGAGGGGTTTTACAACGAGTCTTCCATTGGAATAGCCATAAATGACCGAATACCAAAACAAGTTACATTTGATAGAAAGTACAAACTCTAACTTTATGAGGATCACCGTTGTGAGGGGTTATGCCCTGTAGAGCTGAAGATCTTTATGTAGTTTCCGAAACAGGTAGGAACGGGTACTAATACAGGAAACTTTTCGAAGAATTTGTGGGTCCCCAGCACAGTGTTTCAGGCAGAAGGCATGGGCATTTCTCGGGCCGCATCAGCCATCTTAGCCAGGGACTTTAAAGTCCGATCAATCCGTATGATTGATTATTATTATTCCTCAGGCAGCAAGGCTGTACTGCAAGCGCTAAACAGCCACACAGTCGACATTGGTCTAGAACAGGAGTGTCACCAACACCTAAACCAAATCAAAGGACTGTCATTGGTCTAATAGTCACACGCGCGACTGCTGAGCTTGAGATCCGGGTTCGATTCCCAGGGTGGACAAAGTGTTCTTGGTTTATTCTATCGGGAATTTCTCAGTAGCAGTCACGAAGTCTGGATTTGTGCCTGGTTGATGGCACAGAGTCGCCCATATTTTATGAGGCACATAACTAGCACATAATAACATAACTAGCGAAATATGGGTGTACTATTAGAGACACCTCTGCCTAACACTTGGGGGATTACAGACAGTTCATTGTGCAGAGCCTGCATGGAGGAAGACAAGCTTTGGCCACGTGCTCTTAAACTGCCCAGAGGTTTCGTCATACGAGTCAAAGAAATTTGGTAGCCCAGGTACCTACTCTCCGCGAGCTCGTCTGTAACACCAAGGCGCTGTGGCCTTTCTTGGGAGGTTAGGTCGATCAAATAATCAATTCTCCTACCCTTACAGAAAATAGGCACTTTCGACGTGCAATTGCAGACAGCAGCAGCCCTGTATGAAATACAATAGTCCCAAATCGATAAATTTCCAGTTATAAGTTGTTATAATTATAGAAAATTCAAAGTTTTGTCTCCTTATTCAGGTGTGCGGTAGTGCAACGTTCAATGTGCTAATATAAGCAAACCGTTTGAAAGAAACCTGACCAATTCACGAGATTATCCACTTCAGCACGGATTAAATTTCCCAACGGATAATAGAGAATAAAAGCGATTACGAATCGGCATTCTATTCTAGTATTTAGTACAAGGACTAACAAAAACTGCTAACATAGCATGTTTCTACACAATCGTTTGTTTATATAGATACAATGTATGTACCTACTGGTTGGTGTGGTTAATAAATGAAAAACAACGAATTGGAGCATGGAACAGCGGTTATGGTTAAATTGTATGAATGATTAATTGGGTGATTATGAGTGAATTTCACTAATGAAAATGAACGCGATCATCACATTTAAACTGCCTTCCAAAGCTATCAGTACCTAAGTAGTAATCTTTCACCACGATGACAATCCAAAGTCCACCAATAAAATCGGCTTTAAGCGCAGACTCGGTCAACGTCGAAGAGTCTCACAAGACAAACCCGTATTATTCTTTCCGTTGTCTACCACAAAACTCACTGCGACATCTTGCATCCAAAATACCAACCGAGTTATAACCCAGAGCCAGCCCTGGGTTTTAACTCGGTTAGGTTTAAGCCCAGGGTCAGCACACATCGATAAACTACTTATCGCCGAGATCTCTCACCCGAGGCACGGTAATTTCATTTCATTTATCCATATAAACAATTAACATTGTGTCATTGTGTTGAATACATAGGTTGTAATGCAGTGTTTTAATAATTACACCATCCACCATCGCTTAAACGGGAATGACATAGAAAAAATCTCTTTGGTTGGATGTTGGCTACTGCTCCATCACTTCTGTTTACAAGACATCTATTCTTTCACTCCGCCAAAAAACTGTAGTTATCAATCAATTAAAGGTGGAATCGATGACTTCAACAATTGCATGAGATTTGAGAATTGATGATGCAATGAGAAGTAGTCGAGGAATGGGATAGGGGGAATGATTTGACGCTAATGAATGTCGCCAAAAAACCTGCTTTACTCAACATTGGCCACTGGTAACGTAGATACAATAAACGATACGAGCGGCAAAAAGATGATGATGCTCACACTGACCCTTTCTCCCAGAAAACTACGCTAGCTGGAGCAATGCGGCTACAAAAATTAGGTAAAATCAGGCAGGACATTTGAGCAGTATAGTACTCATAATAGTAAAAAACCACCATTCAATAATGGGTACACTACATAAATACGAACATTATTCCGACAGTCACAAATACGAATTTCAAAGTACCGATTTTCATAATTCCAAATGGTTCAAAATTCCTAATAATTATAACAACGCCGATGTATCATTTATCCTATTTTTATAATTCGTAGATTATAATATTCCTAAAGATTATAATTACTATTCTCAAAATACCGAATTTCAATAGATCGAATAACAAAAAGTGACTTAATGATAATGTGAAACATGGAAATTCGAATTCCGATTATTAAATTACCGATTTATTAGAATTCCGAATAAAAACGCCTTGTAAAACTGAATATCAAGACAAATAAAACATAACCAACAATAGAGAGGATCTGTTAATGGTCACAGTTCTAACCTAACATAACCCAAAAGATTCACCAACAACAGAGGGGATCTGGCGCTCGGCGGCAAACAAAGTAGACGTTTTTTAAATTTTATCAAACGTTAGGTACTTATGATTTTGAATTTATGTGCTTAAATGAATACTTATTATACTAATTGAATCACAATCAAAAACCTAATTTTAGCAGTATTGAAAATCGCAATATCGTTTTTCGGACCGACAACCCATCGAGCATTTTTGATTCTTCGAACATCTGAAAATTGGAAATTAAACAAATCGGATTTACGACTTTCGGTAAAATTAATTTCGTGATTTTTAACAATAGATATCTTCTTAGGTTCTTGGTTCTTAGGTATGAAATTGGGACTTTTGAAAATCGGAACATCGAAATTCGGAATAGTATGTTTCGGAGTATTTGGGTGTTCCCTTCAATAATATAAATTTAATTCTATTTGAATAGATAGTTTCAAGATTGGTCATACGTGTGGTATTCGTGGATCTGTCCGCTGCCTGCGATTCGTTAAACGTCAAAGAGCTGTTGTGGAAGGTGGAGACCTTCCACAACAGCTCTTTGAGGTTGCAGTTTGAGGTTTTATCGAATCCTGCGTGCCCTGGTGTTTGTTCATTACAGGAATTGATAGACGCTACTGAAAGCGCCATATTAGTAACTCATTTCTAGACCCACACAATTTAGCTTCGACACGCAGAAGTATCTTCATTGAATTGTTGTTGAATATTTAAACTGAGAGCTCCCACGCAGATTAGATGTGATCATCGCGTTTTTCATAATTGCTCTAAAAGTGTTTAGATTAATTCCATTATTATCATGATTATGTTGTTATCGTAATGAATGTATTCTGTAACTGAAAAAGCACTCTTGTTGTCATGGACCCTTTGTTATTCTGCTGACACTAACACTCTGATGGAGATCTATTGAAGTTTAAATAAAATAATATTTGTTTCATACATACATTTCCCTTTTAAGTTAAGAAAGGAGGCTATGATGAGTATATTGGAGACGACGATCGCTATGCCCATGACTGCGATGATGGCGGCCTGACTGAGCGTCTCGAAGGACGCGAGGGGGCTGTCGGCCACACTGACGTCGCCGGCCGAGGCAGCGCCGCCACGCGCGCTCATCATCTTGGCAGGCATAGCTGGACACAAACACATGTATAGGTATACTTACGATAAACGGGTCAAAGCGAACAATTTCGCCATCTAATTGTAATAGCCAAGTGATTGCTGTCAGTACAACTGTGACGTATCAAACAAGGTAATTCTAATTACATATTAAGCTATAAGCCTATAATATGGCCTCACTGAGACATGTGATCACAGTTTTTCTACGGGATGAGGGACACCGACGCGAAAAAGGTTACCACGAATTCAGTACATCAGTCTGAGCGACCCCACATAGAAATATTTCATCTACACTAATATTATAAAGAGGAAAGATTTGTAGTTTTGTATGTATGTTTGTAATGAATAAACTCAAAAACTACTGCGCCGATTTAGAAAAATTATTTCACCATTAGTAAGCTACACACATCAAAAGTGTCTAGGGATCAACATATATTTTTGCAATAACTTTTCTCCTGATTGATATTAATTAAAATTTTCTTTAAGGATTCATCAAATAAAGTGTTTTCGTTTGTCACAGTAACGATAAACCAAGTCACCTTTGCATTAATAAAGAAATTTGCCATTTTCCTAATAAAGGGATTTTTGACATTTGAACCACTAACACAAAAGTTCGAAAAAAAGACTGAAATAACAGTTTTCTTTAAAATTTTATTGGGTAACTTAAACAATTAATAATCCGTGTTTCTACCGCGAACACTAACAACACAAGAACATCGGTTTGGCATACTCAAAATGAGTTCATCCAAATCACGCTGTGGAATGGCCGCCCATGTTCGTTGCAACAACAAAAAAAGGTCTTCTTGCGACTGGATACCCTCCATATTCGGCAGAGCTCTTCTCTGTAGCATATCCCATGCATGCTCAATCGGATTCAAGTCTGGCGACTGAGCAGGCCAGGGCAGGACATTGATGTTAGCTGCGGCGAGAGTCTGTCTTACAACTCTTGCGGTGTGCGGTCGTGCATTATCATGCATTAACTGAAATAAGGGACCGATTTGCACTTGTAGAGGAACGATGACGTCTGATACAATCGTCTCAGCATAAATTTGAGCGTTGAGGTTGCCTCTGATCCAAATCAACTCAGTTCTTCCGCCGATCCAAATACCCGCCCATACCATGATGGTTCCACCACTATAAGGATGGACTTCCTGGCAGGATTTTAATCGCTGTTGGCGTCCAGGGGTTCTCCAGTGTCGTATACGTCTTGTATCCGGTCTCATACCAAAACGAGACTCATCAGAAAAGCACACGAAACGCCATTGTTCTTCTGCCCAATTTCTGTGTTCAAGAGCCCATTGATATCGTATCCTACGATTGTGCATTGCTATAGGTGGTACCCGTAGCGGTCTTCGGGAATGAAGGTTCACTTCATGCAAGCGGTTTCTGACTGTTTGGTCGCTAATTAAGTTCCCTGAAGAGTGATGAAGCCTCACGGCTAACATCATGGCGGTTATTGTTGGAGCTCTTCGAGTTAAGATTTGAATGTATCGGTCTTGTCTCCGTGTGGTGCAGCGATACCGTCCTCCATGGCGCTCAGCCACGGTACCAGTGCTTCGGTAACGTGTCCAAAGTCGACTGATAACACTCTGACTTGTATTCAGAGCTAAAGCCACAGTACGTTGCCGGGAACCAGCTTCTATCATTCCCACGGCTCTGAGCATTTCTTCCCTGCTTAAATGACGTCGCCGCTCCATAATAACGTTGGTTTTAATCAGTAGTAGGGAAACAGTAGCACTAATAATGTCTTCAATGCGTTGTATGTTTTTATAGGGAAAATATTGACAGCTGATTTTCATCTTTTACTCGAATTTGATTCACAGTTCCTGATTCAAATTATGAAATGCACCAAAAAGGATCCATATAAATTTATAAAATCATAAATTTATTACAAAGCCACATCTCAATCTCAAGAAATCCACATAAAAATGCTTGATCCCTAGACACTTTTGATGTGTGTACATCATCCTGAGTAACGAAGTTGATTAATCGACGAGTGAGTGCGAAGCCGGGACGGGCCGCTGGTCGATTATAAAATTAAACAGCTGTTTCCTATAAAAGTGCGATACCTAAATGGTCAAAATGTATGTAACAGCTGTTTTTTTTTTAATTACCGATGAAAAATTTCTATGTAGGTGAAATGATGTACTTACTGAATACCTGGTAGCCGTTTTCGCGTCGGTGTCCCTTCCACCCCGTATACACCACACATTGTCAATGCCTCTTTACGCCATTTTATCGTCACTATGATTTCCGTTTGGGCTGTTTCCAAAATATTATTTATAATTATTCTTCACTTTAGCATTTATTCCAGATCTAAAATACGTTCGGTGAGCATTGAGACAAATTAGTGTCTACTGATTAGTGCAGCACTTAGGGCTAATGACGACTCACGACAAACGATATCTTTAAAAGATATCGTTGATTAGTTTCCGGATCGTGGAGTTTTGATAGCTACACGACACAATATTGAATAACTTATTAAACTGTTCATCGGAAGAGCCTCGCGCGAATGTAAGATGTTGTCTATTTTTGCGGAGACCCAATTTTGAGATACAGGTCAGATTCCACTGAACTTGTTGACAGCCAGGTCAGACTAACTTTAGAAACTTGTTAAATGTATCATATTGAAAGGCACTTAACATTTTCCTAAAGTTAGTCCGACCGCATAATTAAAATTATGGTTCTAACTTGAACTGTTTCAACTGTGATGGAGATGGTCTTTATTAAAAGACCACACTGAAACATACCAAAGGTAGTTTTAATACTATGGCGAGATTTCTAATTGTTTTTTTGTTACATTGCACATATTGTATTATTACTAATAATAATAATTTATTAGTACTTACCTATATTAATGAGTCTACTTACCGCTGACGTCGCGTCGATTGTAGGTCAATACTAAACTGGACCAGTCATAGTCCTTACATCAGCGTCTGTTAAAAGAAATGATAAAATTGATAACTGAAGGGTATGATACAATATTGTAATCTCGCAAGCCTTAGATATAATTATGCTAAACCTTATTTAATATTGAGTCTTTTGTGTAGGTAGGTAGGTTCGTCACTGTTTTATTATCAAGTCCACGGGTTCAGTTTTCATTATGAAAGCCAGCGTAAAGGTAATTTATTATAGGTTAGGTAATAAGGTAAT
Organism: Eugnorisma glareosa; assembly: GCA_947578425.1. NCBI lineage: Eukaryota > Metazoa > Arthropoda > Insecta > Lepidoptera > Noctuidae > Eugnorisma > Eugnorisma glareosa. The sequence goes on from OX387957.1 coordinate 32,510,001, forward strand.
AATTTTAAATATAGAAGAGCAGTTCTTTTTCTGTAAAAAGTAACGGCGCCTGGGGAATTTGAAATAATGCAGTTGAATGAGGTTGTTGAATGCAATTAGACAAAAAATGCTCAATAGGTGAAACGAAGTTTATAGTGGTCGGATTTTCGGGACTTTTTATTGAGATCCTAGAGACAGTAGACGCACAGTGTCTCTGTGTGCGAACTTATAAGCTAACAGTCGGCTGATATTTTTTAACACATATTTGATGCTCCATCTGGATATTATATAATTAAAGATTGTGGCCTAATATTATGACCTGTGTGCATCCATTACACGCCAATTTGGTCTGTTCCTTTGTTCATTGCATTCATCACTTCACTCGTAAATGTGGTTCTTTTGAACATTTTTACGTCCAGTTTTCTGTGAAAAAGTATCAGCTACCAATGACAAAAGCAATCCTTGTCTTAAAATTCGGTCTTTTGAAAATAATTGTAGAAAATAGGAATTTTTCAAAAAAAAACTTGATGTTTTCATTACATCGCTTTGTTCCCACTAATAACCGAATGAACAGAGAAACATACCAAATTGGCGTTTAATGAATGCACACAGGTCACACTCTTACGCCACAATATGAATTCGTTGAATTTCAAGTTATTCATAAACGAAAAAAAATAAACCAAAGGAAATTAAAAAAAAAGTCACGAGGGTTTTTTTTTTCCCGAGTAAATCCGAGCACTGTAAACTTCGTTACACATTATTGCCTTATAACTAATTGCACGCGACCAATAGCAGTAAATAATTAGTAGGTATCCAAAAATATTCTAATACAATTAAAACTCGAGAGAGTCAACCGAACACCAGTGGTAACGCATTCACAAAACTAGCCCTTAACAATACTATATAAAAGCGCTGTTAATGTCAAATTGTTACCGTTTGTCAGTTTGTTGTTGTCATTAGCAATTGACTGTGAAAGATGAAATCGCTTAACAATAATAAAAGAAGAAAATTACGCTCAGAGTGATCCGCTTCAGCGTGGAATAAGATAGCTTAGCATCAAAGTTTCTAGACAGAAAGCTCAGCTGATAACATAAAAACATAACTTGATTATGATTTTGATTCTCGCATAGCATGATGTTCAAAAAATATCGCAAGCGTTTGGGTTTCTCAGTAATTCATGGTTGATGCCTAGATTATTATCACAAAAGATTTTCAGACAACTAATTAAACGTGGATAAAGACAGTTTAGTGCTACATGATTTTTTGGCGGGTGCCCTTTGCCGCCATCTTGTTTTTGCATAGACAAGACATTGTCACAAATGTATACCAACAGCGTGCCCTCCTGTCAACGTAATTCAATCACCAAAAAAATTACGTAGCACTTCCGAGTTTCCAATCCTCTATTCCGACCCAATCAAGCAGTACCTACAATTCATAGAAAGCAGTCATTGGATAGAAAGATTCCATTCACAACACTTTAAAAAGCGTTCGAACCATTTAAAATTCAGCTACACTTTTCTATATTAAGTTTCAAGTTTGAAACATTTCTGCATAATCTGGCCTATTTCATCGCGCCGGTCATCGGCTTCCTGACCTTTGGCTGCCGCGCCTCTATTTTTGTCGTGAAACTTTCACTTCGACGATAATACACTCGAAAAGCTAACAGCATTTAACTGTGTCTACACTTAAACATTGGAGTCATTGCAAAGCGATTGACATTTTCCATGCATAGCTGTTGCCCGTTTTCTCTTATGTCAAAATCAATCGCTTTTTGTTGTCTGAATTATCAGTCGGTGCACTAGATTATTTTTGTTGAAACTTTCTATAGGCTGCGACCTCCATCCGCCTGAAATTATTATAAAAATATTACTTCCGTATTTGAATTGGATTTTGTTAACAATTTCAAGGGTTTTCATTTTTTTTGCACGGAACCTTAATCCAATTTCTAAAATAAAAGAAGCCTAAGTTACTCCTTGCGTTTTATTAGGTACCCAGTACTAACTGGGTTGTGGAGGTCAGACAGGCAGTCGCTCTAAGTAAAATACTGGTATTCAGCTGCACCCAGTTAGACTGGAAGCCGATCCCAACATATTTGGAAAAAGGTTAGACAGATGATGGTGAGCCCCAACCGATAATATTTTCTATCTTTTCTTTTTAAGTTGTCGATTCATTAATAGATAGGTACAGTTTATTTTCCGAAACTTCAAGGAAGTACGTAAAAAAATGCCAGAATGATTTTTAAATGGTGTATTCCCGTTGACACCACTGGCATTGCCCCACTAGTGACAACTGGAACAATTTTTAATTATTTTAATCAATTCCCGCTGACCCCACCCCCCGTGGCCCCACTGGTGGGGAATACACCTTTTAAATTCCGAAATAAAGCTGTTACATAAGGAAAGAGGTAATTATGCACATGTTACTAACTGGTATATAAAGAGGTCCATACACATTTACTAACTGTTATATACAGAGGCAAGTATTATCCACATATTGGTAACTTCCTTGAAGTTTAGGCAAATTAACTCAACCCATTCCGATCTCTTAATTAATCAGTAATAGATATAGCTTCTTGCAGCGCCTATCTCATCTCGTCCATGAACTAAGTTAGACACTCGACAAGTAGACCAAGGTCTAATAATTAAGCTAACTGTAAGTAATAAACCTCTAAGTGGAATCGCAAGCACAGCGTCACTGTCGGCCTTCACTATATGACAACGCGATTTGTTTTTTTTTTAAACCTATTCCCCACACTAGGAATTTCTTCTGTATCGTGGGTGTGTTTACAAACATTACTATTACTACCATTACACACACACACACACACACACACACACAATACTTTTATTACTATTGACGTATTTATGAAAAAGTTTTACCAATTATTCATTTAACTCGACAAATTTAAACGACATTAACAATTTAATCGTACTATGTACAGACCCCAGCACATCAAGCTAACCGAAACTGACAAATTTTCCCAATGAACCCTGAACCTAATACTTTAGCAATAAAGTAGAAAATCTATTAAATAAATTTGTCAGATTGTAGTAGCTTGATGTGCTGCCAGTCTGTACATAATAGTGTTATTAATAAAAATGCGAAACTTTGGACGGATGAATGTTTGTTAGGTACTCAATCACGCCAGATCGGCAGATCGGATCTGGATGAAATATGGCACAGAGATAGATTATCAATCGATCGCAAAATCCATTTCACATTAACTGATTTGTTATAATTTCCAAGCTATGCCTATACCAACGAAATAAGCGAACGCTATACAATTCCCAATCATGGCTAGAAACAAAACCTTTACTAATAACACGCGATTAGAAAGCCTTTTGTTGAAACTAGTCAGCATATATAAACCAGTAGGTATATAGAGAACCGAAATTAATCAAAATGTTAATCCCGTATTCCAATTAAATAACGGTACATAATTACGAATTTCAACACGTTCAAAACACATTATAATGATAATAATATGGTCAGAATTTCAAACCAATGTAGCTTAACCTCACCTATTTGAGATACAACTTGATACAAGTGGGACAAGATATGTCTAACATCTCAAATCCTCACCTCTGCTTATCATACAGAAGTACCGTAGTACGGTAGGTATATGTTTATGTTTAAACATATATCACCACAGTATTAAAGATAGTATGTTGTAACTGGCAGGATAAGCCTATCGCCACCCTGTTATAGAAAGCAAATATTATTTGCAGATAAAAAACGAAGCCTGTTCTTATTTAATTTTTTTCATTGCTCTAAGTGTGCGTCCAATCCATCTGTGCCAAATCCATGGCGTGACTTGAAGCTATGCCTTGTTTTAAAAAAGGTCGCATTGTCGTAACCTATTGCTGCAGTTTGAATCGCGAACGCAGCCAACCACAACATTGATTTTCCTCAAAATTGAACGGGTCGGATTACTGACACCTTTCAGCACCTAACTAGAACGTATCACTAAGTGCTAACCCCGGCTCTATTTAACTACACATTCACTGAATACGCCTTTGTTTGGTTATTTTAGGCTTCAGTTTCGACAGCGCCATTTAAGCCACAATATTTGGTGTAAAAATTGTGTTTGATTCAGTAAAAATATGTTATAATTCAGTTAAAATTCCGCCTGTAATTCCCAAAGGGTTCAGCAGGGGTTTCCCCGTACTTATTAGTACACTCACATTCCGTATGTAATAGGTGACCTATTGCCGTATTCATTGAAAAATAAACATGAGCAGCATTTCCAGCATTAGACATAATTATCAACGACCTAAGTATGTTTTGGGTTTTTGTACTGCGAGAAACTTGTACCCTTGTACACTCGAGCTGCAGGCGAGGGTGTTAAGGAGCCGAGAACTAACAAAATATTAAAACGGAAAGTATTTTTGCCAGAAATTAATATGAAACTATGATTTAATTTGCTTTCCATCTGCGCTTTGCTTTCACCAGGTAGAAGAAGAAGCAAAGGTATGATGCCGCTAAACAGCCTAATATGAAAAATAGAAAATTCAAATATTTTTGAATTTAGAACACAACTAAATGTTATATGTTCATCAAAGTAAATATTTGTTTTCTTAAAATCATGTAGATCCATGAGATTCTATCTATAAATACAATTAAATACTCAAAAAATATTTACGCTGTAAAGACGCATTTCTCTTTGCCGAGATTTTAAAAAATAAACATTCACCACCGACTATAGTCATTAAACCCATTTGGACTTAGTAAGTATCTACCTGTGGAAATCTTTATTTCCGCACGTTTGCAGAAAAATATTAAAAATCCACGCGTTTGAAATATATTGCATGTTGAACCTAATCGTAGTGCGATAAGAACCAGTTTTCGAGAAAGTGTATTTAAAAAATATTACAGCAACATAGTAATGTTGCGGGCAACAGTGTAGCGCACACCACTCATATTTTATTTCGTGTGTAGTTGTTAAACATTCAGGCAACTCGAGCTCGTAAAGGTCTTATTAACTTGAACTTATTAAATATTCATCGAGCTTAATAAATTAAATTACGTTGCCTTTATTGGATAGGTAAAAGCTTTCATCGCTTGGTAATTCCTACAGTTTGAATTTTATTCAATGTATAACCATTCTTGAGAACTTAATAATAATTACAATGCGATCAATCCATTATCACCGATATAGTGGTGGTGAATCGATCAGACCGGCGCGCAGTGATTGTTGACATAACGGTACCGCATGACGGGAACCTCGTGAAAGCCGAGAAAGATAAGCAAATCAAGTATCTTGACTTGGCTCGCGATGTGGACTCAGCGATTATTGTGCCGATAGCCGTATCAGTCAATGGCTTATTTGCCAAGAACCTCGATCAATACCTGAGAAGGCTCTCGTTAAGGCAGGTGGATCAAAGGTTTGATTCAAAAAGCGGTACTCCTGGACACGGCTCGTATTGTTAGGAGGTTCCTCTCTCTTTAGCCCTGCCCGCTACCGGCGTAGCTTCGACCCTGTTCCCGATACATATGGTGGGCTAAAATTTTTTTTATATTTTTAAATGTTCTATATTGTTTTTTCTATGGAATATTTAAAAAATGTAATTGAATGGTAAAGATATAAATAAACGAATAAAAATTCCAATAAAAAAAACCAATTCGATTTCTTGTTTCCGACAAATACGTGAACATCCGTACTGTTTACAAAAAACACACACCCATACGACAAACGTGTTTAGAACTTAGAAACCCACATAGACCTACAAATACGAATATTGTGCAATTCCAACAATATTTCATACATACGGGTCAAATAGACCTTTCTCCTTTTGTTTCAAGTCGGTTAATAAAAACATAGCTTTATTATAACTACCACGCGCCTCAGACAACATAAAAGCTAAACGCGGACTGCGGACTGCGGACTGCGGACTCAAACGCACCACAGACATCCCACGCAAAACTCAATAAAGCCCGAGACACATTTTCACGAAGAGACAGCGGTTACGTATATACCACACCCTTTTCAAAACGAGATCTACGCATGTTACGAACGGGCAACTGGTGACGCTAAATCACTAATAAACTTACGGCGACGCATCGTAGCGCATAGCTTTCGTAGCCAGAACAAGCATGCCGCACATGCGTCGTGAAGACGCTACGCCGCAAGCTTCGTAGCACCTCCACGATCGCACCGTAGCGCTACACATGAACAATTCGTAAACTTGACTGCATTCGTAGCCGTAACAATTCGTGACCCACGATCACAAAGCCGGTCAAGTTAGAAATGTGAGTGAAATACGAGAACACAAGGTCACGGGCACTAATTAAAATGACGTCGCTACGGCGTAACCGAGCCAATTAACTGCACCGCACCACACCAATATTCAGTAACGATATAGTTATCGACATGAAAGATACACGTTGGCACTAAACATTTTCGCATCGCGATACGTGGGACGTAATTTCATTCTAACTGTGTTTTTACGTTAGAAGACACGAATCACAATTTCTATTGGCTTCATGCCAAAACCGTTACTATTGTAGTTGCCGAAATACACCAAATTGTAGTATTTATTCGCGTATAAAACAGGTTTTTGTTATTACGCAATGCGTTATTAGTAAACACAGACACTGACATGGACGAAATGTTAAGTGCTCTAATTAAAATATTTTGGAAGCCTAGACACGCACCATTTATAGAGTACGACGTCACTCCGCGACGCAATGCAATGACCAATTAGTCTGGGCGGCTGGGCGCCGGGGTGCAAGGTCAAGCACGCTCACGAGATGTATAAACGACTGATGTAACATTATGCACTTACGTAATCGAGTAAACACGATGAGATGTGAGATCACAGATTAGTAAAAAAATCTATGTAGACTTTATCGCGACAACACACTGAAATTCGCGAATTTTGCGCAAAAACTATCGTTTTAACCAGCAAGTCTCGCAAAAGTGACGCACCGCCACGGAGCGACGACTAGGGGCGGTGTTATTGTTCGGGAGGCGTGAGGCGCACGCGGCAATTTGAAGTCAAGGTCGCCTCGTGGGAGCTCCTCTGGCAGCTGGGCGCTCCAAGGTTGCGCTTTCGCCCCGCACCCCCGCCTCCAACTCAATCGATACTAAATTTTAACGAACCTGTAACGCCGCCGCCGCTGAGCATACACTCGAGGTAAAGACACGTACCGTGTCATTGATAACAAACATTACTACTTAGGTACTACATTTTTGTAACTACCACGTTTGTATTGAACGCGTCCCTCATTGCCACGCGCTTCTTTGTCTAATCATGCTCCGTCATTACCTACTTACAACCAAATTAGACGTCTTAAAATAATTTTAAATGTATTATTAGAATTAATAGTTTTGCAGATCATTTCAGTTTTTTTTTAATTGTTTTGTCTGCTATATTTAAATTCTGAACAGACCTACGCTCGGTTGGTGTGGCCATTTTTAATAGATATAATATTTAAAAAAAAACCGGCCAAGCGCGAGTCGGACTCGCGCACGAAAGGTTCCGTACCATCGTTGTAGGGGAAACCCATTTTTTTAAATTCAAATTTGTTGTTAAATCGGTAACAGAAATACATATTCTGCGAAAATTTCAACTGTCTACATATTACGCATCAAGAGATACAGCCCGCTGACAGACAGACGGGCGGGACGGGACGGACAGCGGAGGCTTAGTATTAGGGTCCCGTAGATTACCCGTCGAGTACGGAACCCTAAAAGTGGATACTTTATTTTAAACGCGGAAAAAGTAGGTCGAATATAATGAACTCATTTAAACTTATTTAAGAAATCAATTATTATCATCAGTATTTAAGAAACGTTGGATTTCTCTGACAAGTGTTATTATTTTCTAGGTAACGGTCTCCCGGTTCCCGGTATGTGCAGTAGATATTTTACATTTCGACGGTTTTATTTAGCTTGCCCTGTTTGTTTTTTGTTTGGGTCAAATTTAATTGGCATGTTCGCTTGGAAATATTTCGATTTGTCTCTCAACGAGCACGGGTGAACATTCCAATGAGTGTGATTTTTTCATTGAAAATAATATTGTCGGCGGCTCTACCTACTTTTATTCGCGTCATTGTCGTTGCGCGCGTATTCTTGGCATGACGACAGACCACCACAATGACAAAGTCATTCTCAAAGCATTATTCCGTTCAATTTCGGTATTCTCATTTTACTGTGTAGCTACACTTTGCTTGGTTCTCATCTGACTGTGACATAAATAAATAAATAAATAGCGATCCTGCTCTCTGAGGCAGCATTCACAGGAAAACCCTGTTAGTTTTTTTTCTATAAAGGTAGGTATTTCTGAATGTCTGTCCTAACAAATTTTGACGTCATACATCAAGAACGTAAATCTTTGTCTTCGAAATTCTGGAAGACTTTCACTTTTTAATTTTAGTTAGTTATATAAGTAACTGTTAACTCGTTTAATATACTACCTGTTCCCTCGACTTCTTTCGTGAACAACCTTGCCACTCCCGTTTTGTTCCGTTATCGGAAATTTTCGTTTTTCTTTCCTAGTTTAAACTACCTACACGATGCAGGCGTAGTCTTAATTAAAAACTTCAGTAATTAATAGGTACATCGGTCGGAAATCCCTAACTAGGTTGCATTTTTCTGAATATTGTAACGTCTGGCTTATGCATATCTTATGACTTTGGTGAAAATGAGATGGAAAATAGAATGACTGCCCGATTTCAGGTTGTTTTCGTTGTTTTCAATCTTTGCAAGTGGATATTATACATTACCTTCTCTCATGTAATTTAGTGTTAAGGTTCCCCGTTTAGCCAATCTGCAACAGTGTGTACCTACCTCTCATGAAATTAAATAATTGTATGTCTGGGTTCGATACCCACCTCAAGCATTGTTCAGGTACTTCACAGTAGTACCCGATTAGAGGCAATAGCGTTTGCCAGCAGTTAGGTAATTAGGTTCATTTAGAGGATTTAAAACTAACTGGCAAAAAGTACTCTCAAACTACTCTTCAGGAGAACACCAAAGTACAAACCAATTACAAAAGCATAACAAACGCTATCTGACCTGTAACTTAAAAAAGTCAGATTGCCAGAAGACGCCAAAAAACGCCTTATAATACTGTCTGCGCGAACAGCAGTTCTACTACAAAGAAGGAAAGAACTGCAGAGAACAAAACATAGAACTAGGGCTATGAAAAACGAGCTTGCCGCACTCTGCAAACTAGTCAACAAATGTATAAAAACGATTATGTATTATACGGACAAAATATCATAGAAAGACATTTAAATCTGACAAGAAGCACAAAGAGGGCCGACAAAGACCTCAGAACAAACAACACATGGATAGAAGGACTAAAGAAGGCAGATAAAGACTCGAACAAGCGTATGAATATTATAACTACCGCAACCGACTTTTATGTAGAATTATACAGTAACAAGATTCAAAAACCCACAACCCAAAGCAACAGCACAAGGCACAGTAGTGAAAATAAAAATAAAACCAATAGACGAAAGGGAAGTTATAGAGGCAATAAGAAGGCTAAAGGTAGCAAAATCCCCAGGATCAGATGACATCACAAACGAAGCATTAAAGACAGCAAAAGTTTTTCTGGCCACACTGCTAGCAGGACTATTCAATCTGATACTGCAAAAATCAGAAACACCTAAACAATGGTCCGAATCCGAAATTATTTCAATTTACAAGAAAGGTGACTCAAAAAATGTTGGTAACTATAGACCGATAAGCTTACTACCGAGTCTATATAAACTGTTCTCTGCAATCATTAACGCAATAATCAGTACTGAAATCAAAGACAGGCAACCAGTGGGACAGGCAGGCTTCAGGAAGGGGTTCTCTACACTAGACCACATCCACACCCTTGAGTTGATTATAGAAAAATACCACGAACAACAGGGACCCCTTTATCTAGTATTTATTGACTACCAAAAGGCTTTCGACACGGTAACACATGCAAGCGTTTGGGAAAGTCGGAAAGAAGTGAAGTCCATGAAGTGTATATTGAGATCATCAAGAGCTTAAACAAGAATAATACGGGGAGAATAAAACTAGAATCTCTAGGTCCAAGCTTCCCCATAAGAAGGGGCGTAAGACAAGGCGACCCACTGTCCCCGAAAATATTTATAGCTATCTTGGAGGTCATATTAAACAAGCTAAACTGGAGTAAAATGGGAATCTATGTAGATGGCGCCTAAGATGGCGCTTAAGCCATCTAAGATTTGCAGATAACGTAATAATACTATCGGAAATAAGCTTGCAGCTACTGAATATGATTAAGTTCTTACAGATAGCTAGTACAAAAGTAGTACTGGAAATTAATCTTACTAAGAACATGACCATGACAAATAGTAGAAAGATACCAATTAGAATCAATGGGGATCTAATAGAATACACGGAACACATAATTATACTTGGGGAAAACAATCAGTTTTGACTGAAAAACCAACGAAATTGAAATAGACAGGAGACTGCAACAAACTTGGAATAAATACTGGAGTCTCAAGGAAATTATTAAGAGTAACTTTGCCTATGATCCTGAAAACTAGGATCATGAACTCGAGCCTCAAACCGTATTTGACGTATAAAACACAAATACCAGTACAAATGCCAGACGTGGAAATTCACTGCCAAAGCTAAACTCAAATTCACCACCTGCCAACGAAGAATGGAGCGAAGCATTCTTAAAGTAAGGCTGTAAAAATGCCATGACCTATGTACACACGGCTACACATCAAGCTATACATTTCCATTTTATGCTGATCTCGCATTGTTTGATTTCCGTATAGTGCGAGGTCAGCTTATACTGGAAATGTACAGCTTGATGTGTAGCCGTGTGTACAAAAGCTAAAGTGTAAATGGGCAGGCCACCTTGCGAGGCTTCCAGACCAACGATGGACCCTAAGAGCAACCTTATGGAAGGGCCTATAAGGGAAAATAAGCGGAGGCAGACCACTAACACGGTGGAAGGACCAGATTATCAGAACAGCCGGCTCAAACTGGAGCCAAATAGCAAGAAGACAGAGACATATGGGCAGTTTTGGAGGAGGCCTTTACCCAAACTGGGGTCCTTGCAAAAGATGGTAACTAACAAAACTAACAACTACATTGAAAAACAAACCCACTAACATATTCCTACTAGCATTTAGTTAATACTGTAAAACAAGCAAGAAATAAATAGGTTTGTTATTATTTTTATTATATTTCTGGGTTCGACACCCACCTCAAGTATTGTTCAGGAACTTCACAGTAGTGCCCGATTAGTGGCAATAGCGTTTGCCACCAGTTAGGTAATGATGTTTATATAAGGGCTTTAAAAATAAATGGTAAAAATTCGATCTAAGTATATAACACACCTCACCATGCGTAGGTACCTACTTATCCCTTCGGACAAACGGACACGGTGTTTCTTTAGCCGCCATTTTGGAATTGTATTTTGACCTAATTTTCTGAATCCAGTGCCACTGAAACAAGAGTTCAAGGAACTTCTCCCACAGTTCATGCACCATTATATGTCCTGGGTAAACGCACATGTTGCCCGACTTCAAGCGCATTTTTACAGCCTTCTGCAGAAGAATTTTATTTTACGGGAGATTTTCAGGTCTACGTATAGATGTACCTATATTTCTATAACATTTGTCTCTGTATACGCTACTCGGTTGATATAATTCCCTGCTCCCCACATCATGTTGATAGGCATACCGACTTTATAATTAACAACAATAAGATTGAAATCAGGCAAATAGCCCTTGTCGTTTTATAACAAAATAAATGACGTTCAACCATGATGTGGTAAAGCAATTACTAGGTCAGCTATACTTTACGCCCGCGAAGTCTACCCGGTTCTCCCAATTCTCCCATTGAATGCTTCTACTATTTAGGAACGTAAAATGCTCGTCTTTTATCGACAGGCACCGTAGGTACACTTTCGTGAATGATTCCCCATTGATGACACCGTGAATATATCCGTCCCTTTCTTGCCAAATTATGGATCATGGTGCGTAACTGCGTAAGCAGGCAAACAAATGGCGTAAAGACTTGCGTGAGAAATGTGACTTCACTGTGTCTTGCTTGAACTACAATTTTTTTTTAATTTGCTTACTTTGGCCTAACATATTTATTTAATTCTGTATGTATTCCTGTCTGTTACATAATTTCAATTAACTTTAATGCTAAGAAACAAACAACGGCGCAAATTTAGGATTATTTAAGATTAATTCCCCGATAAAAAAAAAGAAGAAAATGTATAAATTCAGACGAAAAAGGCTCTAATATTGGATCAATAGAATGGTGGTGGAACCAAGAAGGCAATAAGCCCTGCCAAAAGGGAACAAAGCACGCAAGCGTATATTCACCCTCATCTTCGTAACTAAGCCGAATTTTTCATCGATTGAAGCCAACCACGCACCGCAGTATGTGTACATAGAATTAAGTTTACCGCGGCATACGGTATGCAGACACTGTGACCCCAGGAGGGCCCAAGGAAAGAACTTTAATTGAAAACTATAAATAACAATAACATCACTTTGACCAGAGTTTATATCACTCGCGGAGTAAAAGTTACGACAACAGAGGGTATAGTTTTGTATACTTTTTAAACTACCATAGAAGTATTAAAAACTTACTTTTTTACGTATCTCGCATAGTGTCTTCAATGTGTTCCGCTTCTGCTGTGTTTAAAGTTGATTTTCGCGCGCACCCGGCACCCGCTAAGCTCTTTCACAGTAACTTAGGGCCGCTTCACCCGCTAGTGGCAAGCGCGGCAACTGTCACACGACTGTAGCGTCTCGTACAGTGCGGAGCGCGGTGCGCGCGCATCACCCCTCGCGCTCCAACATAATGCCTTAACCGAGGCCTTCATCACTCAAGCAAAAATAGGCTGATTTTTATCAACAATTTCAAAACTCCTAAGATGACTTGAAACACCTTCAGTGCCGGGAATACCTGGTGGGCTCATTTTAAATGTAGGTTTTTGTTAGCGAATCCAGCATCAAATTAAGTAAAAATAAAAACAGTTGTATATTTTTACAAGATTCAATAAGAATACGCTGGTTTCAAATACAAGCATTTTTATTTTCAATAAATTTTAAGCCTCTTCCTAGATGCCGACAACCCACGTGGTGGGTCCTATTTCAGGGGTGAAAAACCGTAAGCACGGATTTAAATATTTTTTATAAATAATTATTTTTACGTTTTAGAGCACAAGAATGAGTTCAAAATCGAGGCTTTTCAGTGTTCGGTATCAAAATACATAAAAAAAGAAAACTTATTATTGTGCGACTTAAGTCTGCCTGCCCATTTATCTGTCACAGCTACATATTTCAGAAACTTCTAACGCTACAGACTTATGTCATTACTTCCCAGATTTTGATCCTTATTAGCGACACTATGGTGTAATAATATAGTATGTTGTTTTTTTTCCAAAATCAACGGGTTCGATTCCTGGCTAGGAATATTGATTTTTTTTAATCTAATGAAGCAGTTTTCGTTTTCATCGAAATCGGGCACGAGACTCCTTTGAGCATTTTATGCTATTCCTCATAGTTTCGGATTTGGCCATCCACGCCCACTTGAAAAATTCACCCTGTTTATTTTCAATTTCATTTAGTAAAAAGGAGGAGGTTATCAAGTCGTCTGAATTATTATTATTATTTTTTTGATACTACAAACAGACACTTCAATTTTAATATAGATAAAAAGGGTGTAACAAGACCCTTCACGATGCCGAAAGGCGCTTGTTCTCCCCGTCATTGCGATCACTTTTTTGTTCTAGACCATACCTGGGAATCTTCTAGTTACGGAGATATTGGGGGTCGAAGTTCCAACTTTTTCACAGTTTTTTTTTTGTAAATACCTACGTGTTTTTAATGTAAGATGTTTACTTTTAACACTTCCACGACCCCCGTACTATTCGATGCACCCACCAGCACAATGTTTTGAGTGCGTTACATCGAGAAATACCGTAAAACGTGATTTTTCACCCCAAAAAAAGAAGTTATTTCCCAGCAATAATTTTGCGTAAAGTTACTTACTTATTTTGATGTATATAATGCTTGGTTGACGGCTTCGTGAAGGGCCTTTTACACCCTGTAGATACGTACTTACCATCATGCCACAAACTAAAAAACCTAAAATAAAAAAGTGGAAAATTACTGTATTACTCGGTGGCAAAAAGTCGATGAAACATGCAAAAGGCGCCGAAAATAATTTTAACTTTGTGTTTTTTTTGGAAGTCGGTTTTTTGCAACATTTTATTAATGTTTCGTGTGTTGTTTTTGAAATCACTTCACTACTTGTGGTCGTTAACCCAATAAAATGACATCAAATACATTTTTTGGTTTGGTTTATTATTTGTGTGCGTTACGATTGTTCCGCCAAGTTATCCAAACAAAAAAGTCTTAGTCAAAACTATTGACGAAATTTGTCAAAATCAAATCGTACAAACCAAAAATTTGTCAAAATAGAAATAAAGAAGTTATTAACGTTTTAAGTTGGCCGCGCGAACGTAACGTGGAGGAGTGCGCGGCCATGGAGATCTAATTCGAGGACACTCTTAACACAAAAATAAGTTTCCAAAAATCGGCCTTATGCCTTATTAAATAAGTTCCAAATCTGCCATTTCAAGGATCTGCCATTTCATGGATGAGTTGGTCCACCTATGTAAGCATGTAAATGTGAATAGCATCCGAGTCCAAACATGCTTTCCGCTCGGAAGGAGAGTTGGGCACATGGCTGCGCAGTAGTCGCGAATTCAAGGTGTGCGCAGGGACGTTAAAGTGAGTCACCGCGCAGTCAGCACATAACAGTGAATGTGTTCGCTAGTGCCATCGCACTGAGTGCCTTTTTCACAGTGCGATCGACCTGCGCACCGTCTCTCGGCGCTAACGTCAGACCAGTGCCTGACGCCACCCGACCTAGGCAGATCTGTTTTTCCTTTACAGACTTTAGTAGGTGCTGTTGAAGAAAACAAAATGTAAATTTCATATGAATTTTATTGAACACAAGAGCACACAAGTGCTAGTAAATACACTTAAGAGTAATGTCGTACAAAGCTTAATTACAATGATATTCGTTCCTCGAGTAGAAATAGCAAAAAAAATAAAATAAAGAGATTGTAATCCAGAGATGAGAACAATCGTGCATATAGTGCAAGTTATGCGACACAAACAAATTACAGCAGCAGTTCCAGAAAAATCACCATCGTCTATGAAGAAAAAAGACTACCTTCATAGATATTTTACGTAAAAGAACATAATCTTGTCAGAAAAAAAATGGTACACTTCAGTTTCAGTCAAATATCATAGCCTCACTATAACTATACTTAAACTACAATACAAAAGATAGATTTACGTAGCTTTGGTAATAAAAAGAAAAACATTTTGCATTTCCATACAAAATATTAATTAACATTGTGCATTAATTTCGAAGAAAAGTCAGTGCTCGAGCCTTACTAAGCCGTAGATATTTTAACTTCACGTATGATATTTGAAACTAAGTAGGTTTAACTTAATGACTTACACACATAGACATTCGAGTACGTCTGGTGGCGTCGGTCGGGTCACATGAAAGGTTTAGCATGCAGCGTATTATGGGCCAGCGCACGGATGTAACGCGGCGGCGACTATATCGTCACTCAGCCACTAAATATAAAGTTACAGAAGTCAGGATCCATACAACGAGCGAAAACGCATACACACTCATAGACATACGCGTGGGTCTAACTGAGTGCGTGTGCACGTCTGCGGCTGGAATTCATCAAAATCTAGTATAGACGAATGCCAGTCGCAAATATGCTTGCATTTGCTTCGCGTGAAAGCACGTTAGTTATTTGAAAATTGATATTTAAAAAAAACGAAACGAATCTAGTCGGTTCAAACACCTACTAATACTGAATACTCAAAAGAAAATAGATCACCAAATACAGATGACCTTAAACTGCCTAGCAGTGGGATGGAACCATCAAAACTGTCTGGCGGGTTGGGAAACAGTTTAAAATAGTTACCCAAGTAACATTTATAACATCAAATTTTATAAAATAACGTAGTATAATTACAACTCAGAATTCTTCAAAGACGTCTGGCGGGGGGTTGCCACTACACAAAGTGTCTGGCAGTGAAGGAGGTGAATAATCATGCTAATTCTCCTCTTCCACAGCCAGACAGCCAGAATTAGCACGTTTGTTACTTACTAAAGTCCGTTGACTTTAGTAAGTAACAAAGGTGCTAAGTCTGGCTGTCTGGCAGTGGAAATAGTAGCTATGAAAAGTTGGTCTGTACGACAAACTTTTCATAATAGCTAATCTGGCGGTTACGGGATCACTCTCAGCTACTCAACAAATATTTATTTTGAACTAACTAATATGTACCTATATTGATATTTAATTTAACTTGGTATCAATTATCTGAAATAAATGTATTGTATTATAAGTTCTTTAATAACAACATGACATGACAATGAACACAGTAGTAGGAGATCATTATTAAAAGTTACATATTCGTGCTTGTGACTTTACGTACGAGTCAGTTTGCATGTGAGTGCGCTCGGTGTATGGACCTTCTGTATAGACAGTGTACATAGTGGCCCAAGCGCCACGCTGTGTTGATTGCAGAGAGGCGGCGACCTATTTCCACTAAACCATTAAACATAAAGCATTGCCATCGCGCGCTATACAAAAAGGCGAACTGCTTCTTGTAAAGAGAAAACAACAAAATGCACGATATAGACATCACACAATAATTTATACGCTTTAACAAGTACGCATAATGACAAAGTACTGGTTGTATTTATATAATTCTGGGTTTTTTTGCTACTTATTAATGACATATTGCATAAGTACAAAACAGAGTGATAACATAGAGTCTAACAACATTCTAATACATTGTTTGCTATTGTAACATATTGCTAGAATTTAATTATTGCTTATTGTTTTCACATCCTAGGCACCAAAGACTAAATTCATTAATATAGAACAAGGTTCACTAACTCCCGAAAGTGAGTGAATGGAATCAGGAACATATAGAATTTGTTATGAGATTAAGTGATATGGATTTATTCGACTAGTGTATTAATAATTGTCTTTTCGAATCTGGATCATGTTACGAATAAACAAGGTGTTGATCTGCATCCTCGCCATATTTGTAGCGAAAATGATTTCTTTTTGTAAAAAATTATTAAGAATCACCCGTGAATAATTTAACCCATTTTTAACTCTACATCATATGAGAGAAAAGAAGAGTGTACCCACTGCATAAGCGCTCTTTTATTATGTTAACTAGTGACCCACCCCTGCTTCGCACGGCGCCATCTTGCGAGGCCAAAACTATCCAGTCTTTGAAGCTGTAACCAACCTTTCTTATTCACAAAATTTCATTGAAAATGAGAATAGCGCTTACGAACATAGTGACACGCGATTTTTATATAGTAAGTTAATACTGTGAGGGTACCAGATCAATACGCTGCATATTCTGAACCAATTCTTAGTAATCAAGCTTAAACACGACTCAGAGTGGGTAAGTAAGGCAAATGAGTTATCATTATCACACAGAGTACATAACTAGAAATTAACTAATTAATATCAGTAATGTATGATTTAGATTTCAGTTTTTATAACATATTTATTTTCTTAGATTAGAGTGAGAATGTTTCAGCTACTAACGGTTGATGACTAGGGTTCGGTAGGCCAGAGATTTAATTGTAGTTTTTTAGTACACACGGCGACTCATCAAGCTATACATGGCCTCGCTTTGTATAGATTGCCCGTACAATGAGAGATCCACATAAACTGGATTTATATAGCTTGATTGGTCGCCGTGCGTAAACGTAACAGTTCGCAAAGATTGAGATACCGAATTTAAAAAGCTAGAGACATTACAAAGGCAGAGTACATTTCTGTACATTGAAGACTAGTGAAATATCTTTAGGTAGAATGAGGTACTTGGGGTGAATAATAAGAATTCTATTTGAGCTGTCTATCGTACCATAATTGGTCAAGAGCAAGCGACAGTTCAGCCACAAAAGCTCGCGTGTGCCACAGACAATCAAGAAAGAAGATAATAACTCAATGAGGTGTGACAACGTAACAAAACGTCGGTAATGTCAAAATAGAAGGATCTTATGTGTGTGTGTCAAGTTAGAATTTGTTCTTGTGAATGATACGTACAAAGTTCATACAATAAGTTTTTTACTGTGAATAGTTTTATATTTACTTGAAATAATGTATCCGACTGAATATTTTGTCTGATACTTTGTGTTTAGAAAGTTAAAAACGTTTTATATTTGATAATAATGGCACAATATCTATTTACCTATATTAACTTCTATTAAACTCATTACTTGTTTATATTTTCATATTAAAATATTTATTTTTGTTATGTTTAATTCAATAATTTTGTACGTAAATATGTGCTTATGTGAAAATCTATACAGACAAAGCCTTTTATTTTAACGTTATTAAAATTTGCACATTATGTAATATTAAAATATTGGGTACTGATATTGATTGTCAAAACGTACCTAAATTACGGGTTCAATTAGAACGTGTACAGTCGGGGATAGTCATCGATACGAACTAATCTCTACGTTATAGCACCAAGCTAAAAATAAGTTTCGAGTGAACGCGATAAAAAACGTTAGCACTTTAATAACATTTACGTGTATGATATTTGTACAATAACCGACAAACATGTGATCAACTGTACGTAGATACATATTATCTAACAAGTTTCGTAACATTCCTAAATCTTATCTCCCTTCACAAATAAGTCGATGTCACTTATGTGGCCAGCTGTATCTAAATGCTGCTTCCGCTTGAACGCGAATAATCTTTTGAGCAACACGTATTAGTGAGCACAAGAAACGAATGTTTGGTGTATTTTAAAAAGCGACGCTACATATTTTAGTCTTCCATTGAAAGTCTGATGTTTCAACAGATTTAAACTTTTTCTGCAATAAACACTAACTGCCAAATAAAAATCGTGCAACTTTCACAAGCGCGAATGGAAAAAAAATCGCAAACAGACTAACTTTCTCCGTTAGTTTTCAGTTTTGTTTCAGTGTATTCTGTGAAAGCTCCCAACGATTGAGCGACGATTCGAAAGTTACAAAATTGAGCGCCCGCACTGGCAAGAAATTCTAATTAATAATAATTTAGTAAAGATAAGCTAATTGGCAAGTAAATAGCCTCAAGCAATATCATATTTATTTGTTCATGTAATAAAGAATGTTTTTCGCAAAATAACTTATTAGCTTTAGAGTATTTTTTTCGAGTATAACATATCTTTAAATGTGTTAGTATTATATGATTATCTTAATAAAAACCATTTACAAAATGTGTGAAAAGCTATCTAGCTACCTAAAACAGCATCGTATTTTTTCAATTCATGAATAAACGACAAAATTGTACACAAATAAACACTTTATAGTTATCCAAAAAAATATTGTAAGTATCATAACATTATATGATATGTTTCTTTGTTAAAAGAGTCCCATAATAGTTTAAAATTAAAATTGCTAGAACAATAACTGCATTTCGTTGAACTGAATTGCCATTATTTGATTGTAAAAAATAACAAAAATTTGGCTGCCCGATGAACTTCTAAACTTTATATATCTGTACAAATCTCCCAAACGCGTAACATATCAAATGTTTGAACAAGTAAAAAAGCAACAGCACCTTAGTACAGTTGTTTTTTAAACCTGAAGGGTGAATATAACGCACTTGCATCGTAAATATGTAAAGCATTACATTATAAATCGACAGAAACAGTACAAAAGCTTTTAAACCACATTTCAATTGAAAACGTCATCACTGTAAAGTTCCGTATATTTATTTAACTAATTAAATCAAAATTATTTTTTTGTAACTTTAATCGCTGTGCATTTAAGCAGACTGCACCCAATATTTCATTTATTTTGAAATGCTTTTTTAATCTATCACATGGACCATCCAATCAACCCTTTACTCCAAAAAGTCTTCTCTTTGGTCCAAACCAAAGAGAAGTTCAAAAGCTCTTAATTACTTTCCAGCTTTCACTGAAGCCTTTTGGAAAGTCGCATTCTGTTCGAACTGAAACTGAGCTCACTCGGGACGGACATAAGTTGGACACGTCGTAACTAGCTACGAAAGTACGGAACTCTAGAATGACTGACAAACATCAATAGAATTATGATTACACTAAATTGCGCCATATTCGGATGAGTACCAAAAATATCATCGATAGCTCTTAATTATGCACACATAATTTTATTAGCTTTAACAACTAAATTATAACTTGTTCATAAAAGGCGTAGTTGCTTACGTAGTAGGTACAATAATACGATACTTGAATAATGTGATGGCGAGGTATAATCACCAAATAGGTTGCGAGTAGATACACCACTTATTCGAAGGACATGAGATTGGCCGGTAAAGGCTTTTTAGTTGTGACGTCTTCTATTACCCTCACCCACATCTTCGCTGCGGACTCTGAAGCGGCCCTAGAACAAAAAGGTTATATTAAAGACTTCATTCTTTTTCGCTTTATTAATAGTAACAGGGCGACCGATGAGTGATAAAACAAATTTTCCCAGATATGAGATCTAGCTAGATCGATAATTCGCGGCCGTAAGTTGCAATATAGGGTATAATGAAACTTTCATCGAAATCATTAGGTCAGTTTTCGAAAACGTGATTACAAATATATACAATACTAATACCAATACTAGCTGCTGCCGCGACCTCCGTTCGCTTGAAAGTATTACTTCTCGTTGAATCAGAGTTTGTCAACAGTTTCAAGGGTTTTAATTTGGAACTAATTATTTTTCTAAAATAAAAGTAACAATATGTCATCAGCCATCTGCCAAAGTCCCGTCAAAATCTGTCCCGCCGTTTCAGAGATTAGCCGGAACAAACAGACAGAGAGACAAATAGACAAAAATTTTTAAAGATGTGTTTTTGTTATTAGTGCCGTATATAAACAGACTTCAATTTTATTTATTTGTATAGATGTTAAAAAACCCTGTCCAATCCGTGACGGTATTATTAGGTATCGAGATTAGATTCTATTTATGTAATCCTTTTTGGGGAACAAGTAAAAAAATCATTACTGAAATGAGGAAACTTCTGTGGCAACACACGGGCGCAAGCGGTCGCTTCTCGGGTAGTGACGACATAAAAAACAATTGACGATCGAAGATACATAAGCCGAAAATGTCACGTTTTAAAAATGTGTTAAAATTTAGGGAATAGGTGGTAATTTGGGACAAAAAACACGCATTTTAAATTCATAAATATTTTTACTTTCATGAATATTTTACTTTTCGGATCGGTCAGGGTTTTTTTTAATAAATTGTAGGTATACAAATATTGCTCATTTAATAGTATAGGATTAGACCGCGTATTCGTCCCCGTCAAGGTCGGAAACTATCATACGGGAACATAGTACCCAGATAAAGGATGTCTATGTCGTAATCCAGGTCACGGTCGAGGTCTAGACACCTTTGTGCTAAACGAAATCCGTGCAGCCGTTATGACGTGAAAGGGAAACAGGACTTACCGCATTATGCTTACATAACGCATTAAAGTATAAATAAATCCACAGGTCTTTAAAATTTTATCTTAATCTATATAAATTAATCCTACAGTCAATTACGGATTTTCAATTTAATAGCTATACAATACAATGCTAAGAGTAGTTAAAGTGCTTTTCAATTAATACCATACACATTTGTGCGAGCTCTCACTTACAGCCGAGTGCATTTCGACAAATAATACTCAAAAGGTAGAACGGAGTTTATAGTGGTTGGATTTTCATGGGACTTTTTTATTGATTACCTAGAGGCTTGGAGAAAAGAAAATTTTGGCACTCGCTACTTCTTTTTTATTTCCAAGTGTTTTTTTTTTTGCGCATATTAATAACTTGAAATTCGACAAATTTATATTGTAGCGTGATAGTGTGAACTGTGTGCGCCCATTAAACACCAATTCTTGGTCTGTTCATTGTTGTCGATAAAATGTATATTTCAAGATTATATCGAAAATTTCCTGTTTCTTCAGTTATTTCTAAAATATCGAATTTATGACTAATAATTATTTTGTCGGGTGTTTTATTTATTTATAGATAGAACAACCCTTTATTTATTTACATTTAGGTACTGTATATTACCTCCAAACCAATAAACCAGCAAGGGTGGTCCATGGCAAGACATACATTTTGTCAAATGGTCCCTCATCATGACTAAAAAGGTTAAGAACCACTGTCACTAGAGACTAGACTGTTACTGTAATAGTAAAACGACATTGCTCTGAAGCCGTTTTCCCAACTCGTTCTTAATGGCCGAGGCCATACAAAGTATAAAATGTAAATACAAAGTATAAATGTATTCAATGTTATAAAAGTCAAGATTTGAATCTAGGATTTCAAGTACGTCGTATACGATTCGAGCGCTCGAAGATGCCTCTTTTAAAAGTCAGCGAAGTTTATGTGATTGCAATGTGAAACTGAATATGTATATTTTTCAATAATATTAAAGACTAGCTGATGCCCGCGGCTTCGCACGGCTTCCCACGGGCACGTTGTAAATATAGCCTATGGCACTCGGGGATAATGTAGCTTCCTATTAGTGAAAGAATTTTCAAAATGGGTTCAGTAGATCCAGAGATTACTCCCTAACTCACAAACTTTACCTTTTTATAATATTAGTATAAATAAACTCGTATCTATGCGGTCCTAGAAGTACCTATATAAAGCGGTTGTTGTTTGAAAATATTTTGATTGGTAAAAAGTATCAAACTACTACAAAAAAAAATTTTAAAGAAAGCCCCGATATAAAAAATCCTCTAAAAAAGAAAAAAATATATTAATCTAAATATTGTCCCTCAACGTTCAAAATAAGTAGAATATTTTAATCCAAGCGCTGTCGCGTCGGGGGACCGCTAAGTAGACCGCTTATTGTAATAAGCGGTCTACTTAGCGGCGACGAGATACGCACGGAAAGTAATTAAATTTTTATTAATCTTTTTTAAACTTATATTACTGGTGGACAGCGAAGACAAGCTGCCATCTACTCTTATCAAAGAAACCTGTTTAGTAGTCCTCATAACAGATCGTCTTTGGCAGAATTGCCAAGACTGAGAAGCAGTACTTTAATACTTTAATTTTGTATTAAGTCTCAAACTTTAAAAAAAAAAAACATTTAGATTTTAACCTTAACTGCCCAGCTTGTACTAGCATGCGCTTGTCAAAACGCATCGTATGAGCCTAAACACAAGATAGATGCCGTGCACCGTTTAGTTCTTCTGGCGGGTTGGGTATCTTGCATGATCCTGGTGAGGCCTGCGCATCAGCTCAAGGTTATCATACGTTTTAATTATCATTGACAAGTGACTGGATTTAAAATTTCGAATCGATCTGACCTGTGGAAGTTGTTGCCACAGATATGTACACACTTCAAACTTATAACACCCCTCTTTTTTTTGGTTGGTGGTTAAAAATCTAGACTTCCACACCGTCATATTGATTATTATTACATATTTATTTCACATATAATGAACGCTGTCACTGAATTTTAATTTTACGTGGGGAAAATTGGTCATCGTGACGTGTTACAAAACTTTGATTTAAAAGTAGTCTGTCCAACCGATATCAAAGACAGAAAGGTTCTATTGTGTGGGAGGCCGACTTTAAATAAGGCCAAGATGAACACCGCAGTTGTCTACCCAATAAGGTGACTACACTAGAAAAGGTAGACATATATAAAAAAGGTAAACATATAAACGTAAAAATATGGCATTAAATTCATTGAAACTGCGAGATCTAGCATGACATGATAGACATTTCAAAAAGTTCTGCACATCTCATCTTGACAGAAAATTTGGACATGATAAAGCCGTGCACAAGAAAGGTGCCGCAATACCTAAAAACAGAAAAGAAGAAGCGTCAATTAATTAAATTTCGAATTCCCCATGCGCCTTTTTCGTACGTACGTACGTAAAGAACAGCTTTATACTTAATGAATATGAAACGGCACCTAAAACAAAATCATTTTTTTTTGTTATACTTTTATGTGCCGTATTTTCATTTTTGTGTCTGTTTGTTACGGCTTATCTCCAAAACGGCTGCAGCGATTTTGACGGGACTTTTACTTTTTTTGTTAGATAGCTGACGTTGTAAGGTCTAACAGAGGCTACTTGTATTATAGCAAAATAATTAGGGGTCCGTGCAAAAAATTAAAACCCTCGAAATTAGTAACAAAATCCTATTAAAAAAGGGAAGTAATATTTTTATAAAGATTTCACGCGAACGAAGGTCGCGGACAATAGCTAGTGTTTAATATAAGTTACTTACTTGAACTTGTAGAGCGTGCCAGAATGGTGGTTGATCAGCTGGAACGAGTCGGCGCTGTCTCCGTCTGCCATCTTGGCGAACCAGCCGGTCAAACAAAGAACCTTGCACTTCTCTTCACGGAAATCACTCCTGTTTATCCTGTGGGCAGACAGCCAGTACTTATAGGCTTACGAAATGAAGACAGTCATAAAGAAATCACCATAGCCTATTTGTAGGTTTTGACAGGATCAATATTAAAAGCTCTCTTATGATATCATTCCGACTCATTTATGCAGTTTTGCAAAATCGCAGCTTCGGTTTTTTTTTAATACCTTGCCCCACACCAGGAATTTCTCCTGTATCGTGGCGTGGGTGCGTTTACAAACGTTTACACTCACATACACAAACAGCCAGACCCGGAACAACTACCTGTAGATCATACAAATATTTCTTCCGTGCGGGGATCGAACGCACGACACACAGCGCAGCAGCCAATTGCTCAGCCACCGCGCCAACCGTGCCGTCTAAGGTTTGTAAGCTATGCTTCACACCGTACAGACAAGGTTAAGAAAGCACCTCATCGCAAGTGGTTTCCTATAGTATTGTTGATAATGTGTGTATTCTGCAAAGCCGTTTCTTCTATTTACAGCCCGATTAACGGAAGCCATTTTCGATATCTTAAGTAATCGAACTATCATGAAGGAAACGACTCAGACTTTCATTTATTAGACGACTGACACACACGAGTTAAAATTTCATTGATTACGAAGTTCGCTTCCGTAGCTCTAAACTATACAACAAAGATTCATTTCGGCAATGTTTACCTAACGTTGAGCATAAGTTAGACTCGAGACCCATTTACATACTTTATTTTGAATAATTAAGTTATAAACGAATTTCAACGTTTTATTTAGTTATACCTTCGTCTTGTTTATGCGTCCGTTTATTCAATATAATATGTCACAAGCTTTGGTACACAGAATTACCTTTTTGTTTGTTAGTTGTCATGTAATCTGTTTGTTAAATCGATCCCACAAATAAAGCATATAGGTTTTCGCCTAATGGTTACGCCGGCACTCGATATACAATAGCAATATGAACGATAAAATGTCATCGAGTGTCCATGCCATGCACATTTAAGTCTTTGACAGCGCTTGAAAATTTGCTTAGCATGCTAATGAAATTTCAACTCGCTGTCCACCCGACGATAGACGTGTGTCGGCCACACACGATGCCTGCTGTATGTGACAATAATTGACACAAAAGTTTTGGAACTTTATAAGCCTTTGGGCGTTTATTGGTTACATGATAATACAGTGACGCATTATTTTCCGTCTAAATTATCCGATATATTAAACGTGTAAAAGATAAATAACATCTCAAAGATCTCACTTAGCATTAACACTTACCCTTTGAAAGATTTCGACGCATAGAACACCAGGATGTTGCCAGAAAGCTGAAGCCAGTACCGCTGCCACGAAGATAGTGAAATTTTTCTGCCTTCTTTTAAAATTGTTTTCCTCCTCACACAGCCTTGAAAATCACACTGAATGACGTCTGCCTTCGATATGTCACTAAAACAATATGTTCTGTGTCAAAGCTTTAACCCTTCGTGTGGCGGAACGCGAGACACAATAGGTTTTTAATTGTATCTATATACTCGGCATACGAAAGGTTAACATGATTTTGTCGAGATATATCTCTATTTCAAGATGGCATTAGAATAAGAACTGGGTCAACGTAGATATCGAAATTCTGCATCAAACAGGAATAAGATTGAAAAAGTGTATGTTCAAGTTTTGTACGTCAGACGACTGATGAAAATCTATTAGAATACTACTAATCTTTAAATAACTCAGTTTCATAAAAATGCTGAACAGGGGCCTTAGTCTGCTATTGCAATAGTGTCAGAATGGTCTATAATTGATTTAATAGACTAGATTTTTTTTAAAGTCAAGTCTAACTTCATAAAAGTTAGACTTGACTTTATTTCACCCGGTAAGCCATTCGCAGTATGTTTATTCTTGTATTAAGATTGCTAATAGTAGATTATACAACAAGTGAAAAAAAAGGGAATTTAATTCGAGGGACAAAGTTGGATCCCGAGAGCAGCGAAGGATTCTCGAGTAGAATCCTGAGCGGAGCGAGGGATATAAGAACCGAGATAAATTATTTTTTTCACGAGTTGTGTACTCTACTTTTTATTTATTTAAACTTCATGTACAATAGTGGTACATAGGCGGAATTAATGCCATTAGGCATTCTCTACCAGTCAACCTTTGAGTTCAATAAGAAAACGCTGTGGTAGGGTACAAAATAACTATCTAAAAAAATATATATATATATGTACTGTGTTTTTACCATTGATTGCGAGAAAATAAACAGAAGTAAGTATACTATTTATATTTCTCGTGGGTTAATAATAACAACCACTCGGGTCGATCTTCAAGGTTAAGCTGGGCTTACCAAGGTCGGTCTGTGGATGGGTGACCACTAATTCATTACATACCGACTTTCCTCCGTGCCTCGGAAAGTACGTAAAGCCGTTGAGCCGGCTGTCATTTGTATTTCTTTGACAGTCGTTACAGGTAATCAGTGGCCCGAAAGTCTGACAACCAGTCTTACCAAGGGGTACCGTATTACCCACCTAGTACTAACTTGGTTGTGTTCTGGGTCAGAAAGGCAGTCGCTCCATTTAAAATACTGATGTTAAGTTGCATCCGATCCGAAAAATTAGAACAGTTTTCAAAATTCAGTTCTTGTCCGGACAAGAACTGAATTTCGAAAACTGTTCTAATTTTTTTTACTATACATTTTTAATGTTTATATTTATTCCTTTGTTAACTTATTATATTACCGATTAGGTATATAATAAAATGTGATAAATACTCATCTGCTTAGACTTATCCCAACTTTATTGGGGTCGGCTTCCAGTCTAATCGGATGCAACTTAATATCAGTATTTTAAATGGAGCGACTGCCTTTCTGACCCAGAACTCAACCCAGTTAGTACTAGGTGGGTAATACACGGCATTCTTCTCTTGTATCGGTACACACCTTGTCTTTTCCCAACTACATAGGGGTCGGCTTCCAGTCTAATTGGATGCAGCTGAATACCAATATTATACATGAGGAGACTGTCTATCTGACCTCCACAACCCAGTTAGTAGAGCAGGTAATACGATACCCCTTGGTAAGACTGGTTGTCAGATTTTCGGACACTGATTACCTGTAACGACTGTCAAAGAAATACAAATGACAAAACGGCTTTACGTACTTTCCGAGGCACGGAGGAAAGTCGGTATGTAATGAATTAGTGGTCACCCATCCACAGACCGACCTTGGTAAGCCCGGCTTAACCTTGAAGATCGACCCGAGTGGTTGTTATTATTATCCCGCGAGAAATATAAATACTATACTTCTGTTTATTTTCTCGCAGTCAATGGTAAAAAGTAGAGTACACAACTCGTGAAAAAAATAATTTATCTCGGTTCTTGTATCCCTCGCTGCTCTCGGGATCCAACTTTGTCCCTCGAATTAAATTCCTTTTTTTTTCATTTGTTGTATAATCTACTATTTTCATTCAGTAAGCAGATGAGTGAAGCTCGGCCTTAGGCGGGATCTAGGACTATTAACACTGGACTAGTGGACTATCACCATATCTAAACAATGACGTAACAGGTCTTGTTATATTATATTTTATTATACAACATGGAAGGGACACCGACGCCAAAACGGCTACCGCGTATTCAGTAGGTACATCATTCTGAATCGTATACTGAATAAGAGAAACTTCAAGAAAAGAGTGCCATCCACAATAAGCAGCTTTATAAAGGTCCCAACATTGGAACCCTTTTCAACAACAAAGCAGTTTTATGAAAAGAACTAGAGCCTATCTGCCCGAGACTTGTTGTTGTTATGTACTTATCATCGCTGGACCGTGAGCTTTACGTAAGCTTATTATTTCTAAGTCCCAAGAGAGTCCCCGCCAATACACGACACTGCTACAGCAATTTTATATTCTCACAAAGTCACAATGCTGAAGAAAATGCTGAGAAATCTTGCGGCACTATCTCACTCCAACAATACCTGCTTCTAGAAATAAAACCCGACCAAGGAAATCTATGGTGCAGCAGGCTTCCGCTTTTCTAGTTAGAAGTGACTAACTAATAAAATGAGATACATGATTCCCACAAGACATTCTAGAATTAAATTTCAACATAAGTGTGACAAGGCAAAAAGTAACATATTCATATTAACATAAATATATTCTTACCTGTGCGGGAGCGACTGCGACATTTTCCCGCCGGATACGGAACTGGGCGACTCCAGCAAAGTGTCATCGAGCAAGTTTACCGATCCTGCAGGCGTCTTGTTCTCCATTTTGTCGTCTGTATGACTTTTTCCAAATATGCTGAAAGGTAAGCGTCAACTTAATACATGCATAGATAATGCTAGCACAAACTAAGGGCTCAAATATAAAAAGCATAGATTTATGCAAATTATTTTCAAGCACTGTTATTTCAAGAGGAAACGCGGAGACGCGACTCCGGTTATCAAGAAGGAATTGCGCTTTCGTTGCTAGTGTGCAAAAAAACATAACACTTCTGCTGGTACATTCTGATGGTTATAATAACTGACAAATTAGTATATATTGGGAACTTTTATTGGCAGTCCTGTGAGATAACTAAGAATTAAAGATCTTAAAGGAAAAGGCATTTTTAATGAAAATTTTGTGACATACCGATTTCTATTGCATGTATGAAATAGTTCACTGCCTAAATCTAAAGAGAACATAGAGGAATTTGTTTGTAACAGCGCCGACCGTATTTCCTCTTACAATAAGCTCGATTTCCAACACGCGAGCGTTAAGCTTCACGCAAACGACAGACTTTCGGATGCATTCTGACATACGAAATATCTCGATCACCACTCGATGCCTCTACGGATTATCAATCCGTTCAGTTTTTATGTTTCACCAAAAGTTTGTCGTCTGTGTTACCCCTTAAAGTCATTACGGCATTGCATATATATTTTCTAATAATTAGACCCTTTTGTAAGTTTGAAGACGTTATTGCTCAGCGGAAATTGATTACTGAAAAATAGGGCCGTTCGCCAGAAACAATGGCTAATAAGGGGCAAAAGTTACGAAGCACCAATTTATTAACGGAGTTTTTATGAATGGCGAATTTATAAAAATCAGAATTAACCTAAATACTACATTCTAATTACGCTCGCATGGAATCAACTCATAGCAGCTTATTTAAAACCTCCTGGCGCTTGATTACTGCTACAAAGACAAAGAATTGAATTGAAGGCAAGCTAAGGGCCTGTTTCACAATGTCGGATATACACTATCTGGTACATACATTTTAAAAGGGTCTAGACCTGTGTACTAGTTAAAGAAACCGGAAATCATACGGAGATGGTGAAACATGCCACAAGTGAACTACAAAGTGCCGGGAATAGGATTGATCTTAACACGAAGCATCACAAATTCAGAAAGCACAATCAAAAACATCACAACATTGATAAACAACTACAAACACAGAGAGATACAGTGGAAACGGAAATGTTAGATACAGAATAGCAATGACATGCAAGCTTAAAAATAATTACATAATTGTTTACGCGCCGGCGTCCAATAGACATAATCATCTTTAAAATTGTATTTAATTAAAGTTTATACAGGTACAGCCAGCAGAACATAACATGAGCTTTGCTTTAGTGAGAAAGCGCCGAAACCAGAGAAACGCTAAAAGGTGTCGAGAAAGCGTCAAGCCCTACACAGAGCGCAATCCTACAACCGGTTTATAGAAAACACGCAAACTCATACAAATGCCAATCTTCAGTCTTGCTATGCGGACTGTACCTTCAATTTTTTTAAATTTATTGATTTCTGAAGGAAAAACGAATGTTGTCATCAAAATACTTTAATGTTTTCTCCATTTATGCTGGAAACTACACTAAAATCGAACGAAATGTGTCAGTTAAGTTTACTACACGAGTATGTTAAGTCGATTCTATTTTGCTGTCATATAAAAACGTCGTATTCTATTTAATGTCTTTCTTAAAATGTCTGTTTTATAACGTAACATAAACCTGCCAAAATTACTATTTAAATAAAAACAATTTAAAAACACCTACTGCGTTGTGTTCATTTTTAACTTGACCGTACTCCATGATACAATTGAACTGAATTCATTTACAATTATAGAGAACACGAGCAATCATGTAGTTACATAAATATGTACATTGTCTCGTCCCATGGGCAATCTCCATTTGATTGAGTTATGTCCACTGCCTGATTATTATAAGGGATTTGCAGCTATATTTCAACAAATCCGTTACAAAATTTCAATGGAATAAGACACCTAATTTGATTACCAACTGACATGTTTCGTATATCAAGTACTGGAGTACATTTTTTGCCATGTATCATAAGAAAATAAGAAGGACAGCAACAAAGACCTTCCAACTAACCCTTTGGCTACGCTATGAACTAATTGCACTTCATAAGCTGGCTGAAAAGGGGATGAGTATCATAACAACATGGCTAGGAAAAAATCTCCTAACACTAAACTTAAAAAAAACGCATCTCCTAACCTTTCATGTCAATCAGCGCAGCAGGCCTAGCATTGATTCAATAAAAGTTCATACCGAAAAATGCAGTGTCTTAACGGCAGCATCCGTCTCTGCCACCGATTGTACATGCAACGCCATTGTCAGAGTAGAAAGCACAACATACCTGGGCGTCACAATTGACCAGAACCTGAATTTCAAAGCACATATTCGAACACTAGCTAAAAAAACTCGGAAATTCATTTATGTTGCGAAACTTTTACGGGCCAGTGCTCCAAAGAACATATGTATTCAGGTCTACATCTCTTTGTGCCAGTCTGTCCTTCAATACTGTGTTAGTGTCTGGGGTAGCGCTGACAAGTCGTGCATGCTGGAGCTGGAACGTGCTCAGCGAGCCGTCCTCAAGGTGCTCTTGGGAAAGCCACGCCGCTTCTCTACAGACCAACTATACAAGGAGTCTGGGGTCTTAAGGGTACGTCAATTATACATCCTTGGGTCAGTTTTAAAAATCGTAAAAGGCAGCGGAATTCGCTCTAGTTGCAGTATGGGTGGCAGGAAAATAGCGGAAAGAATCCCCCTTCCAAAGACTAAAACCCTCTTCGCGGCCCGGCTTTCATTATACTTACCCATAAGAGTGTTCAACGCTATAAGCAAAACCATCAGTGTTCCCAAGAACTTTTTAGAAGCCAAAACCAAATTAAAGGAATGGTTGTTGGGCCGAACTTACGAGGAAACGGAAAATTTACTCTCAGGCTCATGCTAAAACACCCTCTTGTTGCAATACACAACCTCACCCACTCACACACCCCCACACAGCACAAGGCACACACCCACAAGTACTCACCTTAACTGTTGTTTTTGCAACCATGTGTATTTATTTTTTTATCATTTTTGCACTCATTTGTGTTTTTACGTATTTCTTAATCAATTATTTTTTTGTTTTTCCATTTAAATTATTCTAAAACTAATTACTTTGATTGTGTATTGTTATAGTACTTATATTCTTGCGCTAGCAGAACACTGTAAAGTATTAACCTAGTGTAATGTATCCTGTTTGGGTCACCAAGATACAGGCTGTGCCTAGTTTGGGACCCGCTGTTAAACCTATCTCAAATACTTAGATATGTAAATAAATAAATAAAAATAAATAAATAAGGAAGCGGAAATTAAATTATGGGAAAATTTACAATATTGCAAAAAAGTTCCCTGTAGACTAAACCTTTATTAAATGGAGAAGGCACATTGAAATGTAAAAATGTTATTTCATAAAATTGGTATGCGAGCTTGGTTCCTTGCTATTAAAAAAGAGTTGTGTTGCCATTTTATTTATTCTGTTCAACCATTTGCAAACCATTTAGCTATGTAATGTTCCAAGATGCCTTCATAAGAAAATGCTAGACACAAAGATCGAAACTACGAGTTGAATGGAACATAAAAATGAAATTGGCACATATGAATGTGAAACGTCGATGGGGAATGGTGATGGTAGCTTCGTACAAGTCCAAAAGCTTGGCTTGCATTGCCTTTAGGACCTGCTACTCGATATAATTGTCTCAATTTGTCTCCCTAGTGTCCACCACAGAACCGCCTGACCCGACAACCCAGGACAGTGTCATGATGCCAGAAAATTAAGAGAGCCGTCCCCATCTAAAGTGGGATAGAGCTAGGAAGAAAAGAGAAGAATTTGAGTAAACGTTCATACGGTACAAACTGCGATGTTTCTGCTGGCGCTGCGGCAATTGTTGGCTGTCACAGTAAAAAAGTCCTATACTGTGAATTCAAAAATAAACTGCCTGGCAGATCTTACGTGTTTTAAGAACTTTAATGGCCATACGACTGCGATGGAGGCTGCTATCATAACCGAGGGTTTCAAAAGTTCCTTGCCTGACCATGGACTTATCTATTCACACCTGATTGCTGATGCACTACCTATGCTCGTATCAGAAATGCCTGCCCTCTTGATCATATAACTGTTGGTAAAATAGAATGCGAGAATCACCTTTCGACAAATTATTGCAAAGCCCTTCTTGATTTCTTAATCATCACATAAAGGCAAGAAAGCTAATCAAGCGAAAGTATTTACGATTGCGTTGGAGAGTTTACTGCTCCTTAACCATATCCATCCTTATATCCATTTTGGTTGGTACCCTAACTTCACAAACTCTACACCTTAGTCAAAATATGTGGCTTGGCCGAGTTAGGGCGTGTTGTATTAGAAGCTTGGCTCTTCAAGAGATCCGATAACTTTTTGACATTGCGAGCCCTTTTTTTTTTTTTTTACCGATGGTAAATCATCAAATAACCCCTCCCGCTCTGGTCCCTGGTCTGGCCCTAAGGTCTCGTCTTGGCAACAATTTACATGAAAATGTTTTTGGTGGGATTTAAATTCTTTTTGTAAGTAGCTTTTTTTTAAAGTTCCAAGTTTTAGATGTTTTTGTTGTTTGTGTACTAATACTAGCATACATACCAAATTTCAGCTTTCTAAGACTTCAGGAAATACCTTAATAATTTTGATGATCATCAGTGAGTGAGTCAGTGGCGAAATCGGGGTTTTAGATATCAATAAAATCTAAAGTTTAAGAGCAATTCAATTGAAATTTCATTTGTTTAATAAGTTGACTATTGACATCATATCCCGAGAATTTAGTTTTTCTGCTATAATCCAAACCCAAGTTATAAGGTTTCAAAAAAACGACGAATCGCTTCGAGAAAAGGTGGCTAGTGCCCTTGCGTTTCGTTAGGCTCATCTTGGCGGCCAGATACGTAAAGAACAAAGGAGAAAGCCATAAAGGTTGTTGCTGCGTCTTAGCATTTTTATTCAAAAATCTTCTTTTGAATTATCATTTCACATTTATTTATTTTATTCTGAAGCAACCGCCCCGGTTTAAAAGATGATATAATCATCTTTAATGATTATTTCATGAATGAACACACTTCACTTTCATTTAATTAAATGAACTTAGAGGGGTTGTATTGATGATTACATTTGTTATAACTCTGTAATGCCATATTTTTACGGTAGCGAATCATATTTCAATAAATTTATACAACCTAACCTAGACCTGCAAATTGTAAAAAACATAAGAAAATATGAATTTCGCTGGCTACACTGGCGCTTCCACCTTAAGCAGTACATTTATAAAATAGACTGATAAACACATTACCCTCCTTTGCGTCGCGCAGTAGGGTAAAAAAGAGTAAGCCGGTTTGCCATCTCTTGTTTTAACATCTATATTTGCTATAATTCTTAGTTAAATACTACTTTCGTGTACCACGACACGATACGTTTTGATTTCTCGTCACGTTTCGAACTTTGTGCCAGTCAAACACAAGAAAGAACGAAAAGAAAACATGCTTAAAATTACTTATTATTTCTACAATCATTTGAATAAAAATATACATATCATATACAATCGTTGTCTACATAACATTACAACGCAAGCCTCCGTGTCCATAACTAGGAAAAGACTCACCCAATACCAAAATTGACCTTGTGAAAATTTCTTGGCAAGCTCGCGCTACGAAACCTAGGTGCCAATCGTAAGAGGAAAAATACACTGTACATAATTATAATGTTACTCCATAAATAAAACATGATTACGCCTCAGGGTTGGAACTTGAAAACGCCTTAAAATTTTCATTTCATTATAATTCTGTGCCAAATGTTGTGTTCCGGGATATTTCTTCAAAATATCGAAATCAAAAACAATGAGTGGAGAGTGAGGATAGTAAAATTAGACAAATATTAAGAAAAGAAAATAGGGTACTGAAAAATTAATACATTTATAGGTTAACACATTATATTTCGGTATTATTTACCACCAATGCTCGAATACGGATTGATACAGCATATTAGTATTTAGGAAAAGGTACGAATAGCTTACAAAATCACTCCTAAGTCAGATTTACGACCCCAAATCGTAGTATATCGTAGTGTTATTTTCGCCTGTGCTAATATTTATTGAACTTGAATAATCGAAATTATACTATGTAAAGCTCGATTTTAAACTATAAAGAAAACAATAAGATACGATCTACGTAAGTACGTGCCTACGAACGACGATATTAGTCTATACATATAAATGAAAGAGCGAAACTGTCTCATTTCAAATACGCTCAGCCTAATTTCGACGTTCCATGTAATTGTAACTCGATTGAACAGGCAACATCGCAGCAACATTATTTGATTTCAGCACTTTTTATTGACACGAATTAAATTGGAACGATAATTGGTCACTTGTCTTTTAGCCAAATAAATCAACGCTAAAAAAGGCTAACATCGCAAAACATTTTGTAGTTCTGCATTTTCGATATGTTGTAAAGATCAGTTAGGGTGATGTGAATCCAAATTTGCAACTACAAAAAACTTGTGCTCGCGAAATTTTGGGAATTTTTCACTTTTTGCTCTAAAACTCAAAATCTATGCATTTTCGACAAAAAAACATTCGGTATTTATTTACAGACACCTAAATTTTAAACAATTCAAGCCCAACCGCAGCTCTATAAACTTTATAGGGACCAAGCTATGGCCCTTCAAAGATGGCCAATTTTTCCCGAAAATTGATTGATAGATCATTGATTCCCTCGCTGTCATTGATTCAATTTTATACCCCTCATTTCTGTGTGACTAGGTAAGAATCTTTTAGAGCTAGAGAAACTCCTCAGTGATTTCCTCCGCACAAAGGAAACAAATGCTCCCGAGATTCATAGGGCCCGATGTTCTTGAGGCTTAGTCGCAACTTGTAAAGCGAACTCTCACTAAACAATGGCGAGAGAAAAAAGCGCAGATTTAGGTCAAATGCATCTGGAAAACAGATCGGCTACGGATCGATGCAGGTATAGCAAATATACGACAAGGTATCGCCGCGTTTAATAACATGATATTAGTTTTGGTACGGGAAAAGACCGATTATTTAAAAGCAGGCAACTAGCCTCTTTATCATAGTATACCCTACAACCTAACCTACCTAAAGATATACATGAAGATAGCGAAACCGATATGTCTCCATTGATATGTCTCCCATCCAGCGCTAATCCTGTAGCCTAGCCTACACAGCACATAGGATCCCTTTGTTACAAGAAATGCAGTAATTTAACAATCAATCTCAATTGCAGCGGTTCAGAATCACAATACCCCTGATTGTCGACAGGATGTCTTCGTATTAGGTATGTATAAAGCCGTTGTTTGCCACAGTGATACACTGTTGACTTAGTCAAAGCAAATGTTATCTTATACTGTTTTTAATCCATATTCGAGCTGTTTGGTAACACTGACTACAAATAGATGGACCGGATCGTTAATAACAGTGACTTTCTAAATATTACACAACACTTTAAATATGAAATCAACTGAATGTAAAAACTTCTCTTTTGAAGTATATAAATCCGGGCCCTTCTATCCATTATTATTAAATGAGCCATATTTGGATATTTGTAATCACCGTTGCTTAGTTTAATACAAAGTACCTGGGCGACCGAGCACTTCTCGGGTGAAAATAGGGAAAACGAATTTTCCCATATAGACCGACCTTACGCCCCCGAAAACCCCTATATTTCAACTTTTATCTAGACCGTTAGAGCCGTTTTGGTTATATACAAATATTGCTCATGTAATAGTATAGGATGTAATTAACCGTGTAATAATAACACATAAAACAATATATTGCAACATCAAAATGAGAAATAAACTACACACATACTGCTATAAAACTAACATTTATCAAGAAAATTAGATTAAAATTAGAGACAAATGATTACCTAATTGAAATAGATAGGTACATTGAATTGAAGCATATATTGATAACTTAACTCGTCTGTACGTTTTATTGATCCAGACAGAGACAGAGAGATAACTTATTAAACCGAGTTAATAGGCCGGGCTAACGATGCCTGGCCTGGCCCAAAGGCAGGCAGAATAATTATTCTGATAGTCATGCTAGGAGCAGCTAGGATATCAACCGAGCAACATAAAATAAAGTTACGCTTCTATTCTCCATATAAAAAGGCAGAGATTAAAAAAAAACTGAAGTAAATACTTGATCCCATTGATTAAATTTTCAAGAAATTTAAGCATGGTAAAGATATATACATATTTCATATGGTCAAATAGCTCTTGTTGAATCAATAAAAATGTATGAGAGCTTATTTAAAAACGTTCAAATATTCTAAGCATGAGGTTAATTAAAACAACGCCAAAAGATTTCCTTATTAAAGTGTACTAGCTCGCGTTTTGGTCTGAAATTATCCCACGGGCACGTTGTAAATATGGCACTCGGGGATAATGTAGCTTCCTATTAGTGAAAGATTTTTCAAAATCGGTTCAGTAGATCCTTAGATTACACCCTACAACCTCACAAACTATACCTCTTTATAATATTAGTATGTATAAGATCAAAACGTCTTATTTTATGCTTGACGTACTGCGAAGTTGAGAATACGGTGATAAATATAACTACATTCATAAAAAACTTGTGTTAGACGGAATGTATACATATAAATATAATATATAGTATAATTTTTAGATTAGTGATTATGGTATAGCCATATTCACTCATCGAAAAAAATATCGGAATGTATACATAATTATGAGAAAGATCCCAAACTCAAACTAAGTATAAAAAGCAATATTCAGTACAATGTCAGAAACTCATAAGACTGTACATATCGCAATAAGCCAGTTTAAAAGATATAAAAAATGACGGTAGGTCGGTAGGTCATTTCTTTCCAGACGATATAGCCATTTTTAAACACTCTAGACAAGTTTTCATTTTGTTCCAGTTTCCAGTGAACTCAAAAATTAGGTTAGCTTAATATAATATACTGAAATAGAACCTTAAAGACCCCGCCGACTGTGAAAACCGTACTTTAGAAATGCCACAGTACTGTCTGTTACCTTTTCACGCCATAATGGATAAATAGATTTCGATAAAATTGCACACAGGCACACCATGACCTGGGTTATGATATGGAATACTTTTCATCCCGGTAGATCGTTTCCGTGGGATAATTTCCACGCGGTCAAGCTAGTCTTAAATAAAGGTACAGTAAAAGGTCGTATCAATACAAAATATCAATCCTTGTTTGAAAAAACATAAATCCATAATTATTTTTAAGCTCGACATAGTGTGTCTATGATATGAGATTGACTGATTGACAGTATTACTAGCGTGATGATTGCAATAGGCTTGCGATTTATCGGCCTAATGTTAATGACATGTTTTATGGGTCTAAGCACTTAAGTAGCAGGTTTATTTTAATTGGCACGCCTTTGATTAGCTTTGATTTTAGGATGAAGACGATGTGCGTTTCAAACTATCTGCTGATCAGGCAATTGTTCAAACAAAATTCTTGAATGTGATAGCATAATTATTTTGGAATGATAAAAAAGCAAAATAATAATTTATACATAAATACTTATTTCACCCAATACCGAATATAACGCATATTTTTTTTTAATGGACTTTTTTATATTAATTAATTTTTCAGCATATTAACCAACTTAAAAGAGGACTCTACAAGGTAGCAATGAGTGTTAATTGGAAATGAAATATTAGACACAAAATTGCTTTAAGTATTTAAATAAGTTTGAACGTACTTGGAACCGAGGGATCGGCACTTCCGGTGTGTGGGGATGAACTTGCCCTGGTGAGTGGTGCCTTGTAGACGAAGCGAGCCGGAGCCGAGCTTGTGCGATGGTGATATGTTGGTCGCGTTCGATGCTTTCGGTGCTATCACTTCTTTCACAGACTCCTTGGAACCAGCGCAGCTGCCCACAGGTGATGGAGGCTCCAACTTCAGCGATAGCCTGTAATTTAATATTTTGTTAGTATGTGAACTACTTGAATTGAAACGTTTTGGCTAATAATATAATGGGTCTTTAGCTATGAAAATGCCGTTTTTTTCTCACATTTTGTTTTGTTTGTAACTTTGACGTAAACTTATATTTTTTCCTAATTCGAGATTCATAGACTGTGTTTTGAGAATTTAAGATACGCAGTGCAGCGCAGCTTTTTTCACTCGATTGTTTGCAATTGCATCATACATAATCGGTGCAGACGTTTCTAAGAGAAATAAAAATATGTCTAAATCGTCCAATTTCATACTTTAACCCCTAATATATCTGGTCTCATACAAGCTCATTTACAACAGTTACAAATATTATGGTGAGCTGAAGGTGTACTGGTCAATTTTGTACAAAATCAAATGACACTTCGTCAACTACTGCCAGTCATCTGACCTGTACACCTGCATACTTTATTTGTTTCATTGACTTTTGCCACCGTCTACTGAAAGTATAGTTATTTTAGACATTTTTTGTGTCTTTTTGGAAGTCATTTTTTTTTTCGCAATTTTTTTTATTTTTCCTTTTTAGTTTTAGTATGTATATCACACAAATTCGTGTCACGAAACAATTTTTTACATTGTAACTAGCTGTTATTAAGGAACCATCATATCATCTACATAGCCCAATAAGAAAAAAATACATATTCAAGGAAAAAGAACCAAATTACTGAACCGATTTTGATGAAATGTTAAGGGACCAATTGGGAAGTATATCGTTTCACATAAAAACATATTTTTTTCTAATCGGTTCATATTTGACGGAGTTATGAAGTAACAAAATAATAAAAAAACAGTCGAATTGAGAACCTCCTCCTTTTAAGAAAGTCGGTTAAAAGTAGACGAAAACGAAACCCTACCATAATCAATTGCAAGGCAGGCGTTGACCAAGTTTTCAAAATTGGTATTATCCATTATTATATTCATTCATGTAGGGTCTTTTAATGAATGCAACAAGAGAATCTGACTGGGCCTTTCCTAACAAAAGGCCGCCAACCACTCAAACAAATAAGAAAACAAATGAATGACAAATAATCCGCATAAGGGAATGTCGTAGCGCGCAAAAGCAGGATGAATTTTTCGCAGTTGTTTTATTTCTATTAAAAGGTTAGTGACGCAGAGGAATAAGAAGCATGTGATAAAAAAGAGTAAAGTATGAATTCGAATAAAAATAAGTAATCTCTATATAAAAAAGCAACGAAAAAATTTTAAAATAAAGACCAACAGAGTTCTACATTAGAGATGTAGAAAAGACGTTCTAGGCTGAACAAATAATTGAAGGTAATGCTAGAAAAGATGAGCACTACAAAATCAAATCAAACAGTTATAAATGCTATGCTTCCTCACCCTTGGTAACCCGTCTTTACTGTCCCAGGATCAAACAGTAAATGGTCACAGGGATTGAGACTGTGATTACAGATTGAGTGAGTTAACAGAATTACATTCAATTCTAGAACATGAAGATTGACGGATGCATTGTACCGTCGCAATGGTAATTGGCGAATGTGGCCTGATTTTGCGCATCACGCCACTTATTGGATATGTGCATACATAAATGATGTATAAATAAATAAATGCATGTACGGACTGAAATTCTCTATGTAGGTAGGGAACACGTACTCGTTAAAGATTTTATTAACGTACTTTTTTTACTTTCTGAAAGTGGCGACTGAAAAGTTGTATGGTAATCGGTTGTCTTGGTATGGGATGCGGAGAAATGAGGAAAACGTCGTGAGGATAGTGCTCCACTGTCTGTCTGTCGGTCTGTCACCAGACTGTATCTCATGAACCCTGATAGCTAGACTGTTGCTGCTATAACAACAAATGTGTTTTTTTTAGATAATGGTAAGAACCCCTTCGTGCGCGAGTCCAACTGGCAGTTGGCCGTTTTTTTCACATCTGAAAGTATCATCACAGATATTATAATACTTCTATCGTTGAGTTTCTGTAACGAAAACACGAATGGAAGAAGAAGACATGCTGTGCTACGTCGACCCCAAATAAATTGGGATCTGGTGGCCTACCATGGCGTCTTAAATCAGAAGTAATTCGAGTGTGGGAAAGAGATGGCACAAGACGCCCTGTATAGCTGTCTCTTTCCCACACTGGAATTACTCCTCCTTTAAGACGTCATAGTGACCCCCCAGGCCAGGTAAATTGTGACGTTTTTTCTTGCACCCGTGTGGTCAGTATAGGTATTCAAATTCCATGGCCCGTACCTATAACATGAATCTGTAAGGTCACCGCAATTTTACAGTATTAAATACGAAACTAGTGTACATTTTCAATAAATCATTGTTTGCTAGACTATCAATACATTATCGCTCATAACATGTACACTAAATAATATCTTGGGAAGCTTTTATGATTGGTTACTTTAACAACTTTTCATGTGGTTAAGTAACAAAGTACGTGACGATTTGGACTCTTACCTAGAGTATTGAAACCAAGTGGCTACAGATAGAAAAAAATAAGGACGAAAGGGAGGACCTTTGTGCTGTAGTAGGACACAACAGGATCATAACAATAGTAAGAATGCGGTTACTTATGAAATTCTGATTACACATAGGGATAAAAACAATAGACCCCCGCGCATTGTGAATTATGACTTAGACAAAGCTTCTTATTCTTTTCTTCTCAATGGAATTGTGAATCAAATCAGCCCCAAACTTGCTAACAGTATGGCTGGGATCATGGCGCTAATACGAGATAGTCGCAATCATTCTAATACGTCCGGAGTTTTTTACGTGCCTTCTTTCCCTTTCTTATGTAATACAAAATAAGATATCCGAAAGCGCACTCCGCCGCTGCGACAACGCATTCAGGTTTATCGAACAAAATGAAAGCAGTTCCTTAGCGTACACGTGTCAGGGCACGCAGGATATAATGTAAGATGTCCCATCGTTTGTGTAACATTGACACAGAATTAGTCATCTCTTGCCTCTTAAACTATGA
This sequence comes from Eugnorisma glareosa, assembly GCA_947578425.1. NCBI lineage: Eukaryota > Metazoa > Arthropoda > Insecta > Lepidoptera > Noctuidae > Eugnorisma > Eugnorisma glareosa. The sequence goes on from OX387957.1 coordinate 32,551,626, forward strand.
ATAGCTTGACAAAACCTACTTGATCGCATTAAAGTAAACTTCAATTTGTATCGAATAATTGTGTTTTCACCCAAGTAATTGTGTGTTGTCTAATAAAAAGCAGTCAAGTTGACGTGGGACTGGGCCGAACACGTCTCCCGGATCATGGGCTAACTCTTCCACAATGTGGGTCCCGGAAAATTTCCAGCGACATCGTGGCAAGCGAACATCGCAAGACGCGTTTGACGCTTTAGGGGATTTGAGGAACAGGGTGTAAAGTTCCTCATACTCCGTTGAAAGGAAGGATCCTCCGACCAGACGGGATATGTGTCTGGTGGGCTACTGCCCGACAATTGTTGCCGAGTTCTTATATGTGTAACTCGCGGATAATTTTCATTGCGCGATGCAGGATTTTTAGTTCTCATAGTGTGTCATAGTTGTCACTGCTGGTCAATGCTATAAGCAAGACTGGTCCACACTATCTCAGGTTAGAGAAGTTTACGCTAACGCGATGAATAGGTATAAAATTGCATGCACTTGCACTAAGCATACCGGCACGGTGAACAATACTTACTTATACTGATCGTCTTCCAAGAACTTCTGCAGTTCTTCAATGTAACGTACACTATTCAGATAGTTGGAGACGTGCGGCAACGGAGCGATGTCATACTCAGATGTTTGGTATTTTTCGAGAGCTTTCAGAACCACTGCCATCTTTGCGACGCGGTGGGGCGAGTCCGGGGGATGTGCGATGTCGATGTAAACAAGATCCGTCAAGAATATACCTGTCGAATACATAAATATGATTACACAAAAACTGTCACTTACGGGATATCTTCGGAGAGTGTCTTTTATTTGGAGCTCCCGATATTCCCGCGATCATGGCGCTTGCAACAACGTCGAAATATCGGGAGCTCAAAATAAAAGACAATCACCGAAGATATCCCGTAAATGACAGTTTATGTGTAGTTGTACGACAATACAAAACATCGAAACATGATTAGTACGGCAAATTATGAAAATAACAATCATAGCGAGTTTATTAATTCTCTTTGTTCTTGTAATTTTGTGGTTTCGTAAAGAAAAGGTCATATTATTCTCTCCATTCAAAAAAGGAAGTAATTGAAATGGTTTTGTCATGCTCGCGAATTAAATGCATAGTTCTATAAAATAGAACGGCAATCGAGTAATTAGTCTTCAGTATTAAGCGTACTGTTGAGCAGGAAAAAAAAGGCGTTGCGTTTTATATGTGACCAAAAATTTCGAGTTATTTTTTATTCGTTTTACCATTAGGAAAATTTTACTAAAGTAAATGTTCAAAGAACGAAAACAAGCAGTCTTATAAAATAACTGAAGCTAAATAAAAGCTTGACAATTTAATCTATAAAATGTATGCCATCAATCACTTCATCAATGTTTGAAACAATACACCATATCTCAAACCAAGTCTGTCTGTGTCTGTTCTCAAGTTAATATAAAAGTCTGACCATAGATAGGTACCATATTGTTACAATTATTATGCTATGCTTAGTGGTGTTTGACTACAATGTGGTCTTCGACATGTTCATCGCCAGTCCAACCTAAAGGCTTGCATTACTGAGTTCGTTTAACATTAGCTCTAGTACTGCCACCGTGGAAGAGAATACTTCAATGTCGTCAGCGAAGCGACGCGAAGGTTTGTTAACCGCGCCCCATCGATCGAAACTGTATCTAACTATATCTATACAGTTTATAAATTAAATTCGCTTTTCGTGTCTGACTGTGGGGCACTGGGGAAGCTAGTTATAGTTTCTTTCTAAATTAATAATACATTTTTTTTCTAGTGGTCGCAATAGCGACTGCTGAGCTCGAGGACCTGGGTTCGACTTCCATGTCGGGCAAATAGTATTTTTTTTAGAACTTCTCATTAGCAGCCACAGAACCTGGATTTGTGCCTGGTTGATGGCAATAGGCTATCCCCCTATTACATGTGACTTAAGCATAACTGGCGAAATGTGAGTGTACTATTAGATAAGTACACCTCTGCCTTACCCTTCGGGGACTATAGGCGTGTTGTAATGTTATGTTACAAATTATATATATATTTTACACTAACGTTTCAAACAATGAATTATTTCAATAAAGCGCCAGAAAATTACTGTAAGTATATTGCATGACGCGTAGGCAAGCTTGTGAGTTCTCCAGCAGACGGTATCTATTGTGCGAAGGGTACCTACTCTACAGACGAGGCCTCATGAGGCCAGTTATTAATAGGAATGAGTAAACTCAACTTGCTTTTGTAAGAGAAAAAGCTGACACGATGAGTTTGTTATGACCTTCTTGGCCTAATTGATTCAACTAAGTGAGGTCTAACAAACTAACTGGGTTGGGTAACTAAGGTCTTTGTTAAACTAACTGTCCTTAAACGGCAAGGATCATAATACGCCTTTCATTTCTGCTCTACAACCTGGCTAGCATGCCAATATTTTCGCTATCGGAACCTGATAAGGTCGTATGAGACGTGAAGAATAGACTGAACCAAAGCTGATATAATATCATGATTGACGGACGCAAAACAAATACAATTGAAGCTAAAGTAACGTATCCAATATGTCGCATAATTATGTTGTATTCACACGGAAAAGTCAATAAACATTAGTTAGTCTTACTCAACAGAGCGTACTTAAATACATTTATTGTGATGCTGCGGCCTTGCTCCGCACGGGCGCAATGGCGATATATACGCAATACATGGACATTTGCACTCTACTTTGTTCAATATTAATGTAATACAAATTTTCCATAAGACATTAATTTCCATTAACGTTCAACAAGGCATACATTCAGGGACCGAGCTAAGTCTGATGGCGATACACTCCCCCCCAACTTAAATTAAACTCCATTTTTTAAATCACGCGTTTATTAAAATGAAAAGAAGAAAATTTGTTTTATCTATCAACATTGAACGCGAAGTATCGTGACGTGATTAGAAAAAAACCGTACTTTAACCGTTGTCGAGTTCTCTAGTGAGGAGGCGATCCTAGCTGTAGAATCAAGTCATGTCTGTCACAAAAATGTATTGTCACCAGAACCAAAGGTGTGCGCAAAATTTCAGCTCAAACGTTTAGGGGGAACTGGTTTAAAATTCCGTTACAGTTTAGATCAATACTTACTAACAAGGCAAGTTAAATAGCAGCTTATAAAAACTGCTTTATTATGAAGCCGAGACAAAACAATTTCCACCAAAATAGAGAGATGTCTCGAACCACCACCACTACAATTACGATTCTTTGCTCTCATAGCTTAGCTTCAACATAATACAAAGCTCTATTTGTTGTTTCGATGTCTCTGGGCTTATTATCCACTTAAACTGTGTATTTTCATAGACCGTCATAATGAAACATCGTCTCAAGATAAGCGATGCTTAAAATAGTACTGAACCAATATCTAAACTCCGTAGTAAAGTCATGGGTATTCTCGGAATCATTTGCTCGAATATTTCAATGTATAGAATGATAAAAATATGTAAACTCATCTGTTTTGATAGGAGGTGGCCTACTGTTTTCCGGGAAAAAATGGTCAGGTTTTTTCAAATTGTAATGTATGTGTTTTACAGCAATGAATCTACCCACAGACGTTAGGCCCACATGGTGGATCGTGGCCCACTCCCGTACACAAAACGAGGCCCTGTGTCCGAGCAGTGAGAAACGTTATTGGAAGATTATAGCCATACATTACTTACCAAGATATGGAATACATGGCAAAGGAATACATCTCAAATATTCCCTCAGTGCAGTCCAGTTGTCCTTCTCTCCGAACAGTTCCGCGAGTTTATCGAACTGTTGTTTATCCTTTTTAGATAAGCACGCCCATGTTTTTGTCAGTCTGTAAATGAGAGAATACATCAAAAATTAAATGGACACTCACTTGTACTTCGATTTATTATGAATTAACAGTGCATAAGCTGACTGTGTATGCAGTTCCAACTGGTGAAACATTCACAAATATGGTGAAATTTTTCGCCTTTTTACCTCATCAGGCAACATGTTTTTATCTGCATGTTTAGCCAGTTCAAAAGTACAATCAATGAATCAAATCATTTATTTTGCTTAAATATGGGTATACACAAGGATGGAATACAATAATAAAGCTCAGAACCATATCCTACCCTAACAGGCGTGCAAATAAGTACATAATTATAATTAGAATTTAAACTTTAAAAAAAAAGTGAGATGCATTCATCGAATTACAAACAACGCATCGAATTGCACTAATATTAAAATAAACAGATACCTATTTAAGATATCTATTTAGGTATTTAATGTTTTCCTCACCTATATATGCTGGCACTATGCAACGCCGAGACAACAGCAAAAAGAGAGTGCAGATTGTTCAGTTCATGCAATTTTTTCCCTACTTTGATAAAATGCGCCAATATTTCAGCTCGAGCCTTAGGCGATTGCCCATTTAATATCTCCTGTACTGTCCAAAAACTGACCTGTGAACGAAAAAAAATGCATGTTAGGAATATTTATATATCATCATTTATATTGTACATTTTTTAATTGAATATTATTATTTCAATGTCATGAATACATATAGGAAGTTGTGCTTTTTATAGCAACTGATTCCGTCACGGCATTGATACTGAATAAATACCGCTTTGTGCACTGAACTGTAACTCGATGTTATAAAATAACGCTTTCTAGTTACCCAGCCCACAGACTGCTGACGGACGCTATTATTATTAGATCATTAAGAGCACTGATCTGACATAAAGGCGAGATCAGAGTACAGTTACGCATTTGCAGTCCACAGAAATTAACGTCGAGAACTGAATCTCAACGAAAGGATGTGGACTATTCAGTGCCGGAAATAGCAATCATCAATTACTTAAGAGTTGCAGCCGCTTACAGCATAAGAATACCCTCTGATGAGGTCACTAATTGTTATCATCTACAATGAACAATTGCTGACATTGGCGAATTACATCTTTCTGTAACCGCTATTTAAGTCAGTTACGTTTTATTATAACATGCTGTAAACTGCGTCCAAACAGCATTGTTGTATGGGGATACTGGATATTGCACAGGGTATATACGCAGACGCCTCGTCAGCCGCTGCATTGTCAACGATAAATCTTATTTATACATGCACTTCGGTAACGTATAAAGACAGAGGAAGATGAGGCTTTATGAAGGCATAGTATTAAGGCAGCCCGTGGCAGAAGTCGAACACTCAACGCACTTCTGGCGCCACGAACTTTATTAGTATATACTGCTGTCTTTAGATGCCGCTTCAGCGATTCCGTCCTCTGAGGACTGGTTCAATAGCAAACAAATCATTTACTAACCCTGTTAAATCTTTTAGTAAACGCTACCACGTTGGGCGCCACAGTCAACTTGTTCAGTTTGTTCCACCCGCATGTTGTCAATTCCTCTGGTCTGATGGATTTGAAGCAAGGCAAGTCAAGCAGAGTCAGCTGATTAGCGATATCTTCAGGCGTGATGCGCATTGCTGAGCACACTATCTCATCCCAGGTCTGGTTGATGGATGAAGCTGGAGGTAGGCTGCTAGTCTTGTACTGATAGACCGGATCATGCTGCCTAGCATTTCCGTTGTCTCCGTGGCTGTGCAAAATAAAATACTTTTATCATTAACACTGAAAACTGTCACACTTACTAATAGTTTTGAGTCCGATATTTCGATTCGACTCTGTTGCAAGCACCATGATCACGGATAAACTGAACTTAATCCCAAAAAACGAAAAAGCGCCCAAAAAAGTTCACGAGCGGACGCAGTGAATTTCGTGTGTCGGGAACAGAATCGAGTTGTGAGCGACAATGCAGCACCGTAATATCGGGAACTCAAAAAAAATAGTAAAAATGGTAAATATCCCGTTTTAATGATTAGTGTTAATGTTAGTGTTAGTGACCATGTCGTTTCTTAACAGACTTCAAAAAGGAGTAGGTTCTCAATTCTACTGATATTTTTTATTATTTATGATCTAAATTACGTGATTCTTCTTTAGTTTGATGCGGAATAGTTGCCATTTGGTCCAATTTAAATTTGGTGAAGATCTGATGCTGATCTTCGGAGATATACAATGGAACTCTTCAAAAATAGACGGCAAAACTGCCGTGATTGCTGGATGTTTATTGTTTATACATCATGACGTAACAACACGCCTGAATGCTCTGTGGGTTACGCAAACTGTCGAAATCTGCAGTTGAAATCGACAGTTTAGGTATGTTAAGTTCCATTTATTGGGGATAAGCCTATTACCATTTATTGTTAACAACGTAAAATAAATGCATAGCAAATATTTTTATAGGATATTACAACTAAAGTAAAAATGGAAAAATAAAAAAATCTTTTTTGAAAAAAATAAAACCGAGTCCAAACACAAAAAAGTACTTTAGTTTCAGAAGTCTGTAACTTTTGTTAGTTTTTTTTGTCACCGCTTTCTGAAACTAAATTAATAATTTAAAGCGTTGTTGATCGATCACCCTTTGCAAATGCGAATTTAATGTTGGTAACTAAATCACACCATACTGACAATAGATTTGAATGAACTGTAGGGCTGTTGGCAGACCATATCTTGGCTATATAAATTTTATAACTTTGTGTGGTTCATGTCATGGTTACAGCTGATATGAAACACTAAAGTATTTGATCATACACAGTAAGTACCTAACATAAGGCTACAAAAGATAAGCAATTTTAGACTATTAGCAGTAGGTACTATAACAACTTCAAACAAGTTTCAGTTAACTGGTTTCATTTGTCGATAGTCCATTATATAATGAGGGTGTGCGTTATATGTTTAACAGTTGTATACCAAGAATAAATTAGAAAGTCCAACATGTCACATCTATGAAACTTGGTAGTAAGTATAACAGGCAGCTAATAAACTTATGCTCAATGTATTGAAAGTTCATTCAATTTAAAAACATCACCAAGTACAAGTAACAAGTAAATTGAGAACTACAGTAACATAATAGATAACATTATCTCAAATGACCTCTTGTATTGTATGCATTAACAATCACATGTTAAAGAACAATGTCTCCCTTATTTATTAAAATCCTCAATGGTTTTATGTTATACAAAATTAAAAATTTCTTTCTATGAAGACAAAAATGCATAATAATAAGTATGTTTCCACCACATCTACACAAGGAAGTGTGTAGGAACCCGTATGATTTCATCCAGTAGGGAATCAACAGAAAAATATGATGCTTTATAAACCTTCACTGCATCAAGGCTGAACTGGAATTCTACTTAAAAAAAATAGATCATCAATGATTCAATGGTTTTTCTTTTTGTTAAATTGTAGGGAAATATGGTTTATAATAAAAGATTGTCTTAAAGATTAATCAAACAAATATGAATCATACCCATAGTTGTAATAACAGGCGCAGTCATCCTTTGTTACAGTATTCTGGCTGTTCACAGGAACGTTAGACGATTTCTTATTGCTCTGCTTACATGATGGTTTGGATTCCAGTGGCCAGTTCTCCTCATCTTCATGCTGAAACATCATTGTTATAGTAGAAAGTGGTTCTGAATTACTTTTTTAATACTTGTCAGGGAAGTGGATTATCATGCTGAGGAACACTTTACCTTGGTCAATTTGATATATATACCCCTTGCATTATGACTGTCAAAGAATTGCAGTTGCAATTTGAATGTACGAACAATTTAAGTTATAAATCAATTTGCTTATTGATCATGTTCCCTGGCTTTATATGAATTTTCAGTTATGTTGGACATAGCAAACTAAGCGCCAACTCAATGAAAGGAAGTTTTGGTATAGGTCACATTAATAATGTATAAAGGATATGCAAGAAATGTGCTAAGTAATTATATGTTAGTGAATGATGGCATGATGGTCATACATGTATATGGGGAAGATAGATATCTCAGTCTTTAAATATAGATTGGGCACCATAGTTTGATTTGCAAACATATGTCATGTATGTCAGACTGGTGTTGTTACAAAGCGATCATGGTTCTTTCACAAGGACAACAAGGCCTTGAAAACAATACCTACATACTACAATGTCAACACATTTGCGTGAGTAGGTATTATGCTGCATTTTGATGAGTACCTACTTTTCTTTTGCTTACTACCAAAGCATGGGCGCCGGCAGAATTATTTCCAGGGGGTTGCAACTTCCATGAAAACAACTTGAACATTTTGGCACTCCATGTCGCATATGTTAGATTTTCGTTTGTCAATTCGAACAAGGAGTAATTTTGACAATTTATACAAAAAAGCCTATCTCAATCGGAAAATCCTTTTTATTTCATAAAAAAATTGTAGTCACCTCGAACTTGATAAGTTTCCTTTTGTCCTTTATTATAGAAATAGGGCTAATTCTGCCAATTTGTGAAGAAATGAACGCAAAGAATATAAGATATCTGAACGAGCGAAGTGTGTTCGAATAATTTAGGATATTCTCAGGTAAATTAGGTCATTTTTGTTCTTAGAAACTAGCACTAGAATAGGAGTACGAAAATGTTTGCTTTCTGTCTCGGATAGATTGATTTCTCAATAGCTGCCAAGATTTCACACCCTCCCCTGCCTACAGACCTGACAATGGAAGACACGAGGGCCTCGTGTCTTCCATTCCAGGGCTGTGAAGCCGCTTACGAATCGTGACGAGGCGTAACCGACTTGCACCCAGGTGCCAGCGCCTATGACCAAGGGGTATTGTATTGCCCAGCACTAACATGGAACTCCATCCAGAATATTGGTATTCAGCTGCATCTGGTGGAAGCTGATCCCAACATAGTTGGGAAAAGCTAGGCGGATAATGATTTTAATGAGTACTTTTAACCAAATAATAAGCCTAAGCTTGTAGATTAATAATGAGAGACTTAGAACCAATAATACAAAGCTTCTGTATATACTCAGTATGAATGACAGTATCAACATTAATCAGCTTATCAAACAAAATGTAATTTACATTGTAATTAGTGATGCACAGAGACATTGTGTTGTTGTTATGTTTAGGTCTGTAGGCATAATCATTACAGTCATATTATTAATTATTAAGCTAAATTGATGTCTTAAGATAAGAGTAATGGAGCTTTTAAAATTATCCACAAATAAAATATATACAGTAAGCTGGCATAATTATTGTAATGTATTGTATTTTTATTGTATTTATTAATTTCTTCATGAATGGTACATTGAGAGAATTAGGAATAACATATTGCAGTGGTTAACAATGAAAACATAGAATAGATACCAAAGCTAAATTGAAAAACACACAAAGCACAAATAAAATATTGACTTTTGTTTGAAATGACATAATATGAGACATCAACTATATTGTTGGATTTAAAACATATCACTCAGCGCTGAAAGCGAAGATCAAACAGAATGCCTATTTGCACAATAACCCTTAGGAAATGTAAAATATCACACGACAATTAATTTTATTTGTGGTTTATTTTTCAATGCAGCTTAGAGTAATTAAAGATTTGCAACCATTTAACCACACTGTTTTTGATCTTAAAAGCCATAATGTATAGAAACATCATGCCAGCCTTCTTATGTGTATTGAAATTGACCATGGCAAATATTTGATCAGTCTTATTAAGTTATTGTAAGCAATACTATAGCCATAACATGCACAATACAATAAGCTGCTACTGATAATATCCCAACAATTGTTCAACCAATCTGAGAACCAGAACCTGTTAGTATTTTCAGTTGCAATCTTTGTTAGTTGCAAATAATTATTCAAAATTCTCAAAAAACAGTACAATACAATAACAACATATTATAATTACTGAACTATGAAGTCTTATGAAAGATGATTTCAGTGATATTGTTTTAAATCCAATTGTTTGGAAATAATTAAACGGACATCATGAAACAAAATGAAATAGTGAAAATATACCTCAACTATCCTGAGGACAGCTAAACTATCACTCAAAATATCCCGCGGCATGTTGGCCTTACCACAGCATGTACCTACTGTGACAAAAAAAAATATTGATGACCAAAAGGATAGACACACCAGACACACAAAGTTCACAAGAATTGCAAATATTTCCCAACCGATGCGCATCCATATTTAACGCACAATGTAGTCAACTCATTTACGATTGCAATTGAAATTTAAAATCATTACATAAACAGAAGTCTGTTCGTAATTTATCAACAAACAAATAATTTCAAGATAGCAAACACCAATTTTTACATTATCGGAGTCTCGTTACTCGATGCTTTTGGATGGTTCTATGATACGTTATTGTTGACTCAAAAGGAAGTAATAAATATGTAGTGATATATAAATACAAAGGCAACAATTTTATAAATTAAATTAGCACCTTACATTGAAGTCTGACCTTTTTAACATTATGATGTTTGTTTTCATCGTGAAACTTGAACAAATCTAAGTTTGAATTAATTTATTAAAAAAAATTGCTACTTACCATCGCATTAGATGGATTTAATAACATAAATACAAGCTTTTATTTATTTAATTTGCATTTGCGATTTTAATTGAAAAGTAAGGTTTCACAAATCTAACAGCAGGGTTGCAAGGAGGAAAATAATTGATGAAAACCACAGATATATTATATACTCTTACGCCGCATTCCGAATTACAACATAATCACTCTCAGCGCTCACATCTATATTTTGCGTTCCGTTTTAGTTATCACGATTATGACAGCTGAGAGCTGTCATCAATTCGGAACGCTCGTGAACGCGTTCACAGTGAAGATAACCCCAAACCGAAACCTTTCACAATACCTATTTTTGAAAATGGACGATATGTTGGTTGACTCTGCTGCACATATACAACCCTTCAAGTTCAATTAAACCCATTCAATAACTATTTCATGAAAAAGTCACTCAATGGGGTTAAATGAACTTGGAGGGTTGTGTTGATGATTATAATTATGTAACTTCATACGTGTTACAGGGGCGATTGTTATTTTCATCAACATACAACTTGACTCTGATCTGCAAATCGTAAGAAAATTTATTTTCGCGGGCTACCCTTGCGCTTCTACCATAACAAAACAACACAACCTGTGAACACAACTGTCATTTTTGGCAGCGCTCACGGTGATATTTATTTGAGGCATGGTCGATGTAATAATAATAATAATAAACATTTATTTTCTCTTCCACAAAGGCACCTTAAAAATATGAAGACACACTACATCTGATGAATCCTTTGTGGGAGACTGGTATCTGCACTAGGAAAAACCTGTCACACAGATTACCAGGCCCCCCCCCCAAAAACAGTGATTGTATATTAAATCTTAAATTAATGATATCGAATTATACCTTTGGTAGAAGAACACAGTAAACAAAAATAAAGGGGAAAAAACAAAAAATTAAAAAAGCTACATTAAAATTATTATTAAAAACGTACTTGTGAAGTATATTATGGTGTAGTGTGGTGTGATGTGATGAGATGTGATGTGGTGTGGTGTAGTGAGATACGGTGCGGTTTGCTGTGGTGTGGTGTGGTGTGGTGTGGTGTGCTGTGATGTGATGTGATGTGGTGTGGTGTGGTGTGGAGTGGTGCGGTTGCGGTAATCGCAAGATGGCGCATGTCATGACGTCATCTATGACGATTTAAGGGACATCAATATCGCGCTCACGGTAATTCGGAACGGGTTTATGGGCGCTCAAATCGATTACAGCGTAATTCGGAATGCGGCTTTATACTCTAGGGCAGCATTCCGAATTACAAAATAATCACTCACAGCGCTCACAGTTATAATTTGCGTTCCGTTTTAGATATCACGATTATGACAGCTGAGAGCTGTCATCAATTCGGAACGCTCGTGACATAACCACAGTGAACATAACCCCAAACCGAAACCTTTCAGAAGACCTATTTTCACACATACAACCATGCACATACAACCCTCCAAGTTCAATTAACCCCATTCAATAACTAATTCAAGAAAAAGTAATTTTAATGAACTTGCAGGGTTGTATTGATGATTTGAATAATTATAATTCTGTAACTTCATACGTGTTACTGGCGCGATTGTTATTTTCATCAACGTACAACTTGATACTGATCTGCAAATCGTAAGAGAATTTAAATTTCGCGGGCTACCCTTGCACTTCCACCTTATCAAAGCATCACAACCTGTGAACACAACTGTCATTTTTGACAGCGCTCACGGTGATATTTATGGATATTATGGTCGGTGTAATCGCAAGATAGCGCATGTCGTGACGTCATCTGTGATGATTCAAGGGACATCAATATCGCGCTCACGGTAATTCGGAACGGGTTTATGGACGCTCAAATCGATTACAGCGTAATTCGGAATGCGGCCCAGGAGTATGAAAACAGTGCTACCAACCAAAAACATTCAAAATCAAAGGACATCATTTTTATAGCTATGTATTCAGTATTCACAGAAATATCGTCAGGCCGTTGCTTTCCCATAAAATATAATTATGATGGGGCTATCTATCGCGTGTGAATTCGCCGCTAGCGGCACTAGTGTAGCGCGAGGCCAACGAAATGTCAGATTTCATAGAAAGTTCACGGGGTGCGTGCTTTTTTATTATCACCTATTTTAAACAATATTCACGATTGTGGTCTAGATTGAGCTATTCCTGATTAATTAGACTTGAAGATTTTAAATAGCAACTTAGGATCTTATTTGTTAGTAGGTACTTGGAGGTAAAATAATTTTCAATGTTTCATGAATTGCTAATTTTAGGGAGAATATTGTAAATAAATGTATCTGTAATATACACTTACATAATAAAATAAAAAAATTATGAACTTATTGGTACTTTAAAGTTTAAAATAGAATTAATGACATAATTCGACAGTGGCGCCATCTGTTGTGCTCAAAAACGATAGCCTTCTAGAATCATAGACATTAAATGAATTCTGTACTAATAAAACTGTCTAGTATAACTCATTGAAACCCTTGATTTGATGCACAAAAACATTTTTGTGCACCCGTACCCGTGCCCGCCTCTGCACCCGCACCAGTTTTAACGAATGCCCTTATGATTCTATGATGCGTTTGAAATAAGAATAGGATCGTCAACGAACTTTGTACAGACGCCAGCACATCAAGCAACTGCAATTTAATAGATTTTCAACTTTAGCTTGATGTGCTGGTGTCTGTACATATTTCCATAGATTTAGGAACATTAGTACATTCCTATTCTAATTTGAAAGGCATTGTAGAACAATTCTAGTAAATAAAAAAAAAAAACTAAAAATAGTCCATCAAAGAACTTAAGGTGGATGCGCAAGGGTAGCGCGCGAAATTTAAATTTTCTTACGTTTATTGCAATCTGTAGGTCAGTGTCAGGTTGTATGTTGATGAAAATATGAATCGCGCCAGTAACACGTATGGAGTTACAGAATTATAATCATTCGAATCATCAATACAGCTCTCCAAGTTCATATAATCTCAAAAAGTGACTTTTTCATGAAATATCTATTGAATGTGATTATATGAACTTGGCGCGATTCATATTTTCATCAACATACAACCTGACACTGACCTACAAATTGCAATAAACGTAAGAAAATTTAAATTTCGCGGGCTACCCTTGCGCATCCAACTTAAACAGAATTATTTTTTCAAGTGGGCGTGGATGGTTATATCCGAAACTGTGAGGGATATCGATAAATGCTCAAAGGAGTCTCGAGCCCGATTTTGATGAAAATAAAAACTGCACTTATCATTGGATTTTTGAAAAAGTAATATTCCTGGCCAGGAATCGAACCTATTGGAAACCTAAGACACACATTGTAATAGTACACCATTCAACAGAGCCGATAGTGTCGCCCACAGAGCATCATATAAACTGGGCCCTCGGCAATATCACATTGTACTGGGATCAATCCATCATCACCGACAGAACTATTGTAGCCAATAAGCCTGATATAATGGTGGAAGATCGATCAGAGAGGCGCGCAATGATTATTGATATAACGGTCCCGCATGACCAGAACCAAAAACATCCAGAATCCAGTATCAAGTATCTTGTCCAAAACAAGTATCTTGACTTGGCTCGCGAGGTTGTCGACATGTGGGATGTGAGCTCAGGGATCACTGTGCCGATAGTCGTTTCAGCCAATGGCTTACTTAATTGCCAACTATGAGGAGGCTCTCGTTAGGCAGCTGGATCAAGGGCTTGATTCAGAAAGCGGTACTCCTGGACACGGCTCGTATTGTTAGGAGGTTCCTCTCTCTGAAGCCCTGACCGGTAAAGCTACCGGCGGGATCCTGTTCCCGATACCGGTGGGCTACTATTTAATATTTCTAAATGTTAATTTTTTAATGTTTTAAAAAAATATGTAAAAATCTAGAGAATGTTTATAACATTAATAAACGAGAATACATTTCAGCAGGGCTATTGAGTATCTCTGTTGACAGTTCATAATGATCATCAGCTGGCGAGTTTTATTATACAATGACAGTTTTGCACGGGTAGCGTCAGTTGAAACCAACAAGAACGGTCATTTTAGATCAAAACTCACCAAGTGATGGTCACTATGAACTGTCCACAGAGATACGCAATAGCCCTGCTGGTATACGAAACATAAAATAAAAGCTTTTAATAACAATTAGGTAAACGAAATGGGTACCTAACTATACATAGGGTAGACTCTTTTTCATTTTTAATACTAAATTAACTAGCTTACTGTAATAGAACTGGAATAGAAACATAGTGAGGTGTTACAATAATTTTCTATTCTTTTAGTTAAGGCGAAGTATTATAATATCTGTGGTTAAGGTATTCCTGGGTCGCGTAGAAACATTTATTAACTAACCAGACATACAATTTTTTCGGAATAAAATAATGGGTAGGTCTTTCAGTTCAATTGGTAATTTGCTAAATAATTTGATTGACATGGGGTAACAGTTTCTTCTACAGGTACAGATGTTTGTATGTTTGTAATATAATGGCGTCGCCCAGTTTTTTGTTGGTCTGAGGATACCTACTTATAGTACGGCACTTCCGATTCCACAAGGCTGTGTTTTAGAGAAAGCTGCTGATGGATAATCCTGGCTACAAGGTTGTGTCTATGCTAGTAGGTACTCTCCGTTAGCGTTAGCCAGACGAGAAAACCCGGAGATAATGTGACGGATTGATTCGCCTGGACGGTGGCATGCCCGACATATGTCAACCGTGCCGTCCTTCGCGATAAATCTCCGTTAGTTATTCGTCATCATAACTTCATCCATTATTGCACAGACAAAACCTTCGGTTTCTCCGAAGGGGTCCCCGGAACGTAGCCAGCTAGGCTACGGACGCTGATAGGTCTACATCGGGCCAAAGTAGGGCCCGGAAAAAGCGTGAGGATCTTTATTGTTTATTTATTTATTTAACACTTCAAGCACATAGTACAGAGGCGGACTTAATGCCACACAATGCAATACCAGTCAACCTTTGGGTGATGCAGAGACAAACATTGGTAGGTGTACCTATGAATAAATTACAAGGATATATAAAATACTATAAAATATATCAAAATACTATACATATATATAAAAAAATACATACATGTGTAAACAGACATTTACACAAATAAACTAAAATAAAAAGACAAACAATGGAGAAAACATTAACGTTGTGACGAAACTGCACAGCTTTTTCCGAATGTACTCGCGAACTTTAATTTTAAAAGATAGACGATTGGTTGCCATCCTGATTTCCTGGGGAAGCGCATTCCACAGAGAAATAGACTGAACGAAGAATGATCGATGAATGAAGTCAGTGCGGTGAGAGGGATAGGTAGGGAGAGAGAGGGAGGGAGAGATTGTTATATTATGTAATGTAACGTTTATGTATTAACATACCATCTACCTACCCGTAATAAGCAAATAAAGTAAACGTCAGAACCGCTGGACCAATAGAGATATTTGATGTTTGGAAAATACCAAAATGCACTTTTTGCTACTATTTGATACCGAACTTCAAATATTTACTACCTCAATGGATAGTGAAAAACGCGTCAAGAAACTGGTCAGACATTCTGACGTCAGGTTGTCTGAACCTTTTTTTTTCCATAGTTTGAGA
The DNA here is from genome assembly GCA_947578425.1 of Eugnorisma glareosa. Lineage (NCBI taxonomy): Eukaryota > Metazoa > Arthropoda > Insecta > Lepidoptera > Noctuidae > Eugnorisma > Eugnorisma glareosa. Next base: position 32,567,641 of record OX387957.1, read on the forward strand.
CAACTACCACTACTACTATTACCTCTATTACTATCTACAGACTACTATCGTCGTCTATCTACGGACCTTCTTAATACCTCAACATGTTTATTTTTCCAATTTATTTGGCATACCAGAAAAATGATACGCATTTTTCTTTTTTTTAATAATTTGTATTTAATTTGCCACATAAAGAAAATATTTTTAGGATATGTATTTGCATTGTGGATCACACTCATACACTATAATATAGAATTGTAAGTACCTACCTACATAATGTTATTGATGAATGATAATGATATTTTTTGGCGTATATTAAAAAATGAGCAGTCATGTTCTTACAATCTATACTAACTCTACTAGACACATCGTCGTAACATTGCCATATCGACTCTCATCGGCAATACGATTTGTAATGTTCTACACCTTCGGGAGTCGCAGATGGCACAAATTCATTATCAGCCAATAGATTGTCCTCTATACGTTTTAAAGTTATTTTTTCTGGTAAATCATTGATGCAAATGCGCAGCTTTAAAAAATGATGAGCTGGACTCTTTCTCAAAGGATTGGCCTAGATCGCAAAATGTGGAAGGAGGCAAGGGAGGCTTTTGCCCTGCAGTGCGACAATATAGGCTTACAATATAATATTATACCAAAAAAAAACATGCGTAACATTTTGCTGTTATACCAAATAAATTTGAAAAAAAAATATGTTGAGGTACTAAGAACAACCCTCACCTTCCGCCTGACGCAGGTCCTCACCGGACACGGTTGTTTCGGGAGGTTCGGCCGTGCATTTTAGTATTTTCTAAACATCAAATATCTCTATTGGTCCAGGGGTTCTGACGTTTACCAAATAAATTATTTGATTTGATTTGATTTAAGAATCATATTCTGTGAAGTAATGACATAATTATGACAAACCAAAGGAAGGAGTTAATTTCCGGAGTAAATTCACCCTTTAAACTAACTTGAATGATGCGTGCAATGCAAAGGCGTTCCGAGCGACAGAACTTCAGGAGTGGATGTCATCCCTTTTTTTAATAAAGTATTCAATATTTTGTACTTATATTTGGGACCCTGATCTACCCACAGATATCATCTTTAATCTGTTCTATCTTACTACCACCCCACTCCCCCTTTTTTCATGGGTAGCAGTATATTCAAAATTACGGGATAAAAAAGACTTGGCGAAGCCGAAACCTACGCACACTGTTCATCAGACCAGAAGTAAAGCCATTTGAAAAATAAATACCTATACTTTATTTTTAGATAGAACAATATTTTAAACAAACTCATATGACTGCTGCCGGCAATGTAGCGGCGGTAACGTACATAACTCTATAACCTTTAGTTTTCCAAGCGTGCCGCATTTAAAAAATCTCTATTGGGATAGATATATGATGTGAAGAATACTTGACACTTATTTTCGTTCACGTTTATCTACATTTTGGGTTCCATATCCTTCTTCTTCTATCTGGTCCGGCGTCCAACAGGCGCAAAGGGCCTGTCAGGGTGTGGGGGTTGTCCTCTCAGAACGGATGATGAAGTGTGTGTCAGTCTCAGCCTCAGGATTCTGTGAGTAAGAACCAAGGTTGGCCTAAACCTTATCCTTTTTTTTTTGTACGTGCGTGCATGAGCATGCGCATGCTCGATATAGAGGGTGTACCTTCGGAGCGACAGGAAAATTCCTCCTGGGGCAGTTTAAGAGTTATAGTGAATGGATGTAGGGCGAACGAGAAGATGCTTGGGTACTTTAATGGCTGGGTTGTTGTAAAGAGGAACGGGTACAAAAAAGTATGTGCTTTGGGAGATGATACCTACTGAAGTGAATGAGAATGGGATGAGTTTACTTGAGATTTGTGTAGAGAAGAGCCTTCCTGTAATGAACACTAAGATTCACAGGTATACTTGGGAAAGGCAAAACAGTAAGTATGATCAACTTTGTGATTGTAGATGAAAAATTAAAGAATTAAGTTACAAGAGCTCGAGGTGTTAATGAAGAACCTGATCATTATCTTCATCTGGTAATGTGTCGGGTGCTAGAAGTGGTTATAACTGAGCGGAAGCCAGTTATGACCCAGACTTAGATACAGCTGAATAGAATGAAATAGAAATAGATGAGATTGTAAGAGCAATGAGAGGTATGAAGGTTGGGAAAGCTGCAGGGTATGACAGTGTCTGTTGAAGGGCGATGACGGAGTTGTAGCAAGCCTGTTGTGCCGGATCTTTAATATGTGTTGGAGATATTATGGCTACGTGCCGGATGACTGGTGCAAGGCTATAATTGTTACACTATCCAAAATGTTAACAAACCCTGTCCGATCCGAAAGGGGCAAATTACCCGACTGCGCCGAAAGGAGGGTTATGTTTTTCGAGAGTATGTATGTATGTATGTATAATTGTTTGGCACGCTCTGTGGCCTGAACGGCTCGATGGATTTTAGCTTGAGAGGTGTAAACCCGACCGCGTAAAAAAAAAAACATAGAACATAGCCTACCCTACCATTCCTACCAACAACACAACAAATGCATTTATTATAACTATATTAATCAAAAATAAAAACTCCTGTTATAATACTTATAGCAACTTGTCGCGGCCGTGTGACGTAACTGATAATAATACTACGACGCTCGCTCCCAGCCGTCTAGGCAAGGCCCCAGCCGGCCTAATTTCCATTGATAAATTTACGCACACTGATGCGTATTTTCGTGTATATGAACGGCACACATGCTAGATTAGGGGCGTAAACTCCTGCGAGTGTAGCTGGCCACTGATTGGCTGCCCCACAAAGTTTTATCCGGCTAAAACGGTATGCGGTGATGCATTTATATTTGGTAGTGTTTTTTTATTGACAAAATAACAATTGTATTTTTCATAGAAGCCATATTTGTTTCATGTGACAAGCAAAATTTATTTCGCGATCTTGAATGTTTTGATTTTTATAATATCTGACGGTTGTAATTCGTTTTGAAACGTACAGTAGTGTAAATATTATTTGTTGTATTTGTTTATTTACTTAAAAATGGTGTTCTGTTGTGAAGTTTGCGCTGATAATGTGTTTGTCAGAAGTTAAAAACAAAAGTATTCACAATTGTTTAATGTTAAGATTCAAGTTGTGTCTAAAGGAAAATGTGTAGGTACCCGAATTACGAAAATTAACCCAAAATTCATCTCGTACTCGGTATTTCAAATGAATCTTTCTTCTGTTTGCATTGTCAGAAAATCGCGATTTGAACCTTGATTAATGTGGTGAGTTCTTGTGTTTATAACTTTGGTTTTTACAGGCTTATTTTCAATGTTTGTTTTTCAAATATTTCGGTCAGACGCCAAAAATTGGGTCCGGAACGAAAACTCTAAACTATTTTTTTTGTTTACAGCGCACTCTGTTTTATTTTTTAGAATGTTTTGTAACGAAGCGACATCCTTCGTTCTTGTATTGACAGAATACCATTGAAATTCCTGTTATTTAAGCTAGATGGCGTTGTTTCTCATAAGCTTACTAAAAACACCAGGGGCGGGTGCGGGGGGCACGGAAGGGTGGCTGAATATAAATATATCAATAGATTTGACTACTTTGAGGGTCATCTTAAGTAGAGCGACGCTGTGACGTTGCGAGTTTTTTTTTTGGGTATCCGTATGCGTGGCCTACCCTCCGTGGAGAACCACTGCGCGCCACTGACAGTCGGGACCCATTAACATAATATATATAGACCGGCTTAAATCGTCCCAATAATGGGTCCCGCCGACTATTAAGTGGCTATGTTCTATGCTTTTTATTTTATTTTATTTTTTTACGCAGTCGGGTTTTTTAATTTTTTAAATTACCGTTTTTTAACATATTGTCCGACTCGGACAGGTTTGGTTCGAAGGGGATGGCGAGATCTAGTGAGCGAGCGAAGCGAGTGAATGACCTCCGGGATCACTTGACCTTGACCTCAACGTCACTATCCATGACCTGTTACTGCTCCTGAGAATCGCGGATCTTGACTATCAGAATTTTGACCTTGATCTCAAGGTCAATGATCCTGAGGTCAAGGTCAATACCCTTGAGGTGCCCCATGATGTTCCCCCACCCTACTACTCCCACATCCCACGGGGTCCCGAAGGCTTGAATAAGCGATGGATAATGATGGACAATAGTGATTTTTTTTGTATTTGTTTTCATATTGTCCCGTTTCGTATCCTGGTTTCCACTGACCCAAAATTTTCATATTTTAATTAATGCTTTAAATAAATGCGAACTGGAATTAGATGTACGGATGATTGCCATTCAATCACTTAGTTGGCACAGTGATAGATTATTTAAATAGTCATTCAGGAATCACAGCACATAGGCTACTTTTTATCTCGGTTGTACGATCCCTTGGGACCATTACCGAAATCCATGAGGGCGAAGCCGCGGACATAAGCTAGTTAAATCATTATGAGAAGGCAATTAGAGTAGCGGGCTTTATGAAAACTGCAATAATGGCACATGATTTAGGTACAGTCAGGGTTGTCATTCCGTGAGCTTGTAACCAAGATCTGTAAGAAGGCGTAAAGAAACTTGGGATTTGTTCTGAGACAGACACAAAGCTTCACAAACATCACAGCAGTTAGGGTCCTGTATGATGCACTAGTCAGGAGTCATCTGGAACATAGTGTGGTCATATGGGCTCCACATGAAGCTAAGTACTCTGTAATGTTGGAGCGCGTCCAGAACAAGTTCACGCGCCATTTGTACAGGAAATTATATATAAGACTAGCTGACCCGCGCAACTTCGTCTGCGTGCGTGGGTACATAAAAGAAAGAGAGGGTTAGAGAGTGTTCATCAACCTTTAAAGTTAGACATATGGCCTTTGCGGACATTTTTTTAGAGCTTTTTAAGAGGGACAATTATTCCGACATACATTATAATTGCGTAACTTTAACCTTTCACGCACAACGGAAGCTTTCAAAAGGAATAAATCCCTGTTTTTGAAACATTTGGCTATCCAACACTAAACTAATTTATCATTTCAAACCAGTTTCCTGTAATTAGCGCGTTCAATCAACGAAATAAACAAACACTTCAGCTTTTTAATACTAATACAGATTCAAGTTTCTCGGAAATATTTGCATTAATCGCAAAAATATTCTAATGTTTTTCCAAATAAGGCTTCCCTTTTTTTTACCGATGGGAAATCATCAAATGACCTCTCCCACTCTGGACGGAGCGGAAGGGAGTGTCAGACTTGTACTGACAAAACCCATCCACGTTTCTTCTTTTGCCCTTTGCGTTTCAGGGCCGCGGTATCTCTTTCGAACAGTCTCGCAACCCTGGCAGGCATCGGTCCTCTCGGACTCCTTCCCGTTTGCTGACATCTCTTTGAGGCGGGCGTGGAACACGAACGCGCCATTGATACGGCCTGTCGATATAAGACGGACGGATGGCGAGCTAGCCCATTACTCAACGTCCACAGGCCCGCGACCCACGATAATCTTACGTCTTCATCTTTAGAATTGAAGCGTTTAGCGTCGAATTGAGAACCTCCTCTCTTTGTTTTTGTTTCGTCGGTTAAAAAACCAAGCTATTTGACGCGGAGAAGACATTTGAAGCGGGCGAGGGTCATTCTTTCACGAAAAACACCGCGATTAAGAAAATGGAGTGAAATGAACAGCGCCATCTATCGAGCACGAAGTTAGACCGATAGAATTTACACCATGGAAAGCGATTGAGCGCACACTCTGCAGGGTTATAGCGTCATGTAGACTAATCTAGAGTACTTTTTGCCATCAGAACTTTTTTGTAAATGGTCAGCCGATTTAAAAGTTATCTTGTGAGCACATTTTTATTAATTAGTACCATTTTGGTGCAATAGATGTCGTTGCATGTATCTTACACAATGTTGATAAGTTCTTCTTGAGCACTTTAAATTCATAATTTTTTTGATAGAGAGCACTGATTACAATGAAACAAAGGGCGCGTTCCCACTATGTCGTGACGATTTATTTATCGTTGGATAATATTATGGAAAAGTCATGGGCGACAGTTAATCGTGTCGTCCTATATGTGAACACCTCCATTTAAATAAACAAGCCACGACGCTTTAAACAACACGATAATCTGCCGTCACGACATAGTGGGAACGTGCCCTAAAACTAAAACCTTCTCTAAGTTACGCACAATATTTGTGCATTGAATCGAATCACATTGGTTTTCCCAACAACATGAACGCCCGCCTCGCAGCGCGCGCGGTTCATTATTTTGATGCGGAGTTATTTTAAAACTGTGATATCTCTTATGGTATTCACCTAAATTGAATGGTGTAAAGGGCAATTTTGGTGAAAATTGAACGCTTAAGATGACTAATATATTTATTTTGATAAGGATTAATACTATGTCGGTAAAAACACCTTTGCAAATAAATTATTTTTGACCAAATTTTAAAATCATAAAAATGGTTATTATTAGTCAACCTTATAAGATAGGCATGTGCTGTCGCGGACTTTTTTTTAGACATTTTTAAGAATAATTCCCTCATACATTATTTTTGTGCAACTTTAACTGTTAAACCAGCGCACGCAACGGAAGCTCTCAAAAATAATAAATTTTCCCCGTTTTTGCAACATTTTTCATTGATGCTCCGCTCCTATTGATTGTAGCGTGATGGTATATAGCCTTCCTCGATAAATGAGCTACCCAACACTAACATATTTTTTCAATTCGAACCAGTAATTCCTGAGATTACCGCGTTTAAACAAACAAACAAACAAACAAACTCTTCAGCTTTATAATATTAGTATAGATATAGATGTATCCCACTCTGTTTGTCCTGGGCATGGTTGGCTATAACCAACTACATGTCCGACGGGAGTTTACGCTGGTCGCCTACTTGGTGAAGGTGCTTCGTGGAGTGGAGAGTAACCCGGGAGTCTTGCAGCGCTTGAGTCTGTGTGTGCTGGACCGCTACGTGAGGAGGCGGCGCAGCCCGCCGCTGCTACTGGTACCTACAGCCAGAACTAACCTGCTTGCGAAGGCACCCCTTACCAGAGCTATCCGTACGATCAACGACCTTCAAACTCAGATCGATGTGTTTACATGTTGTTTAATTCGCAAGGGTATTACTATTTATATTATGTTACAAGCAAAATAATATTTAAGTAAATTAAATTATTATTAATTATTTAATGTAAGTAAATTATGGTGTTTGTACATACTATGTTATAAGCAAGTATTTATGTTATGATGTTTTGTTTTAATTTAATAATGTTGTTAGATTAAATTTTTCTAATTTGGTATTTGTAAGTAAAGTTCTTAACTGTCGCATTAGGGTAAGCCCTGTAATGATAATTTAAGTTGTTAAAAATATAAAAGGGAAAAAAGAAGGGTCAAACTCATTTTAGGAACATGAGGGTGGAGTAAAGAATACTAAGGTTATCTTGATCAACACGTCAATTATTTTCAAAATCTTTATTTTTACACAAGAAGAATTGTTTTCAATAATTCTTATATGATTTGTTTTAATACTAGGTTCATGATTTTTATTTAAACTTAATTATATCTTAACGAAAAATACTTAAAATTGCTAAAAAAAAACGTTGATCGTAAATAAAATAGTGAAATATTTACACAACAATCTAAACTAAGTAAGTAGTATAACATAAAAATTTAAATTTATTTAATAACAAATATTACTTCATGTGACGTTATAAAATGGTAATAATGTTCAGTAAATTAAAGCTAAAAAGCTTAATAAGCATTGTTATTAATGTATATAATTAAATAATGTTAACATTAAAATATTTATATGAGTATAAAATACCTAGTGACATTGCAAAGACTGCTTCTTTTATAATAATCAATAACCATATAATATAATAAAGATATTATTATGTACTATAAATTTTAACATTTTACTATTTAATAAAATATATTTGAGTATATGGAATGGGCAATACAATAATTGTACTAATAAAACGTATTCTATTCCATTTAAGGATAACATAAAACCTTGAGGAAATAGCCTACGAGTACGCAACTACGGGCATATAACACTGCAATCACCAACAAATAGGAAAGACAAAGGGATTCTTCACTATGTGTATACTATCTTGACACAGTTTGTAAGAAGCAGTCTCTCACTCAACTCATCACAGGCTATGTGAATACTATAAAAAAAAACTAAACGAAATAATAATAGTTCACTAAAGATTAACTTGTCATGATATAAAATAAACATTGCCATTACATTAATGTAAATAAGAATTAATCATAAAATATCTTCACAAAAATGCTACATTAAATCTACAAACAATATAAATTACAATTTCCTATAACAATAGTCACATTGATGATTATTTATTTAGGATTCCACATTAGGAAGCTATGCTACTGTCAACTTCTCTAGAGCCATGAGGGTCGGTTGATGTCGTAAGGTTGCCTGACGCCGAGTGCGGGTGGGTAGCCGCCGGGGTACAAGCTCATTATCTGTGCTCCTGTTTGCCTCAATAACTCTTCCTGATGGCGCTGAAGATACTGTTGGTACAGTGGTGACGTCGGGTCGGTTCCAACGAAGGGATAACCGGCTCTAACTTGTGAATGGCCAATGAAGGGGAAGGTGCTCGCAGTGTGAGTCGAGTTTTGATGAGCAGGTTTCACTAACTTATCTGCATTCGCTTCGGCGTTATTACGTTGCTGATGAGCAACAGCTGCAACCATATAGTTGGCTGCCATGAGCTGATTAGCGGTACTGTTGCGGAAATCTTCAATAGTAAAGCTGCCATTATCTCCATACAATCCACTACTTAAAGCCATGTTTGTTGACGTTCCAAAATTGAATGCATTCCCAGGCATAATGCTCGACTTGACTGATGATAACACATCTGTCCCGCATGAACTAGGATGGTAAGCTTGGCTGATCTGTGCTGTTTGTTTAGCGTCAGAAGTTCTCTTCCTTTTATTTTTTGTTTTCGCGTCTATTTGCGAAGCTGCAACACTGGAGGTTTTGTAAATACTATTGTCCTTGCTCATTGACATAGATGGCTGGGAATATATACTAACAGATGTGCTGACTGGATGTATCTCTGAAGAAATACTCTTGTTAAACATTTGCGCCATTTGAAATGATTTATCGTGGTATAATGAAGCAGCTTGGCTACTTGCAAAACTGGACAAATACCTCTCATCATTAGTGTATCTTTCTAGCATTTGAGGAATATTAGGCAAGTTACGCAGAGTATCAAGGGGTAGTGGCTGAGGATTACTGTATGGTGTTTTATATGGATTTGAACTTACTAATGGATGATTTTGTACATGTTTTTCAGTTTTTTGAGATTTGGCAAGTGTGTCTATATTTTTGGCAATTACATCAGTATCACTTATTGATAAGGCTGTACTCATGTGATCATTCTTAAGATGTCCTCTTGGATTGGGTATTCTTAGTTCACCAGGAAGATTTTGTTGCAACTCCTGAGTTCTCTGTAATGATGGCCTGGCATTATACGAGTTATACTGCTGCTGCTGCTGCTGAAGGCTTTTGTTATAAGCAATAGTATTCGCGCTTATTGCGCTCATTTCATTTTTCAATTTTTCCACGTTATTGGCACTGTAAGGCGTAGAATAATCTGATGGTAACATCTCTGGTTTGCGCATATGACTTGTCATCTTCCAATTGCCATAATCAATTGCAGCAGATGAAGAAGTAGTATTGCAGGAATACAGTTTTTTGTTTGCCAGGTCTATATCGCTTATTGAAAAGTTACTTACGTTCTGACCGCTAATACTTTCGTATTGCTGGTTGTGATGTGCCTGAATAAGATTTTGGTTCATATTCATTTCATTATGGGACTGACTGTGTGCTGGAGGTATATTTCCTGAATTCATGTTAGCTTTAGCAATACTTTTTTGCAGATTGTGGTTATTTAATCCTAAATTAATAGCAATAGCATCAACGTCATACCCCTTTTGTTGTGGGTTCATATTCGATTTGGATATGTCTCGTGGCAAGTAATCAACTTCATGTGAATGTGTGTCACTACTGCTTCTTCGATCAATTTCAGGATTTAAATATCCCATGTTAACCATGTCAACATTATCTTTCTTAATGATGCCAATGGGCTCATCCAAATCGATGTTGATGATATTCTTGTTATTCTGGATTGATTCATTCATTTCATATTTTACTTCTCTGTTTTCAGTGGCAAATTCCAAGGCTGCTTTTTCCCGTAAGCTATTCATTTTGGCCAGTTCCGATTTTTCACTTAATGCCAATGCTATGTCGTCAACTGAAGTTGGAGTCATTGATGAATGCAAAGATGATGAATTTTTCTGATATTCATTCTTAGTAGAAACCAGTGTCACTTCTTTGTTTTCCGCTTTTAAGGCAGGGGGTATTGGGGAATGATCTGGTTCATTATAAGTCCGTTTTTTGACAGGAAACAGAGCAGTCTTAAGATCAGCCATCATTTGTGTAGAATTAGTAGGGGGAACTGGAGTATTTGATGTAGGCGGTTGTGGCGAATTTTGTGCTTGTGAATAATTTGTCGAGTTCTGTGGGTATGGTGTATACGCGGGCGAGAACGGACCTGTATATTGATTTTGTTGATATGAATCTTGAGGAAGGGGAGGCATGGGAGGCAGTGGGGGCAGGGGAGGGAAATCATCTTGAACACGTGCGGGTTTGTTAGTTGCTGGAAGTTTTGCATTATCAAAGTAGGGAGGTGGGTTCTGGGGGTATGCAGGAAGGGGACTCTTATTGTGGTCTATGAAATAATTCGGCGTCGTTGGCCCCGTGACATTGTTAGAAGCGTAAACATGTTGGGAATAGGGCGAATAAGGGGACTGTGGAGCTTCACGTGGACTACAGCTTTTCTCTGGGCTGCTTTTCATTGATGTTGTATCTTGATAGAATCCAGCTCTCACGGTTCCGTTTATTATAGGATATGTAATCTTTTGGAAATCTTCAGTTCTCGGCGATGCGGGCGATCGCAGCAGCGGGGAAGTGTGTGACATTTGATGTCTAGGTGAATCAAGATCCTGACTGAAGGATGATCTCTCTGAAACAGAACTACCAGTGCTAGTTCTTCTTTGTCTCGGTGTTGTACCCACATTGGGCAATGGACTATCTCCGCCTTCAGGATTCGGAGTATCGGGCCCTGTCGGAGAGTCAGATTTCACAGGATTTTTAGGACTAGTAACCTTTGTATCCATGGTGACATTATCCGGCACTTTTTCTTCAGAATCAGCTTCATCGAGTTTCTTTTTAGCAGCAGGAGCGGTTGGTGTTGGAGCACCAGTACTTTTGGGAGCACCAAAGGCTTTAAACCATGCGCTAAGGTTAGGAGTAGCTTTTTCTTGATTTGGTTTAGTTATCATTTGCGGTTCAGTTTCAACCTCGGCGTCTTTTTTGTTTGGCTGAACAACGACTTCCTCTGGTTGTTTTTCAACAGGGGCTTCTTCAACTTTCTCCTCTTTCTGAACTTCTTTTGGTTTGCTACTCTCTTTTTTATCTTCTGTTTTATTTTCATCATTATTCCCAAAGTTGTGATCATTTCCTAGAGCGAACTCAACAGCTGGTAAAACAGAACCGAGGCTAAGTTTCGGGCTGGATTCCTCTGCCTTTTGAGCATCACGAACTTTGTTTTGAGGGCCAACTGGTAGAACTTCCTCTGTTTTTTCTGGATTTTTATTGCTCAGATTAGTAAGCAAGTTGCCTTTACTCTTCCCTGGTTGAAGTCTTTCAATAGTCCTTTGAATTTCTCTTCTTTTAAGCAACTTGGGCTCACGTGATGAAGGTCGTTTTCTCGAAATTTCTTTTCTTGTATGAACAGGCTTCTCTCCTTGGGAAAATTCATCGTCCAGCCGGCTGTTTTCGTGGTCTTCGGTAGAAATAGTTTGAGCTGGACTATCGCACGGAGAACTCGCAGTAGATCCTTTTGGAGTGTCGTCAAGCCATTTGCTTATATCTTTCACGGCTTGTTCTAACGCTTCGGAGGCAGACTCGTTCTTGGCTGAATTTTTCTTACTACCTTTTTTAGGTGCAGACTTATTCTTTAAATTTTCTATTGATTCATCTTCGGAGTCCACATCTTTGACAGTAAAATCATTTGTGTTGCTTGATTCAGAATTATCTATGGTGCTTTGACTTGAAGAGAACAAAGTATTGAATAGTGAACCTTTATACTTTTCGTTTTTAGCTTTCAGCTTTTCAATAGTTTCTCTTAGTTTTTGATTCTTCTCTTTTTCGGGTATATGAAGATTTTGCTTTTGTTTATCAACAGATTTTTGTTTATAGTCAAATAGTGATTCCCATGCATCCTTGGCAGCATGTCGTCTTCTTTCTTTTATTTTATCGTATTTATCTTTGACAAAATCTGGATCAGCCAGTTGATCCGGAGGATCAGTCTGGTCCAGTTCAGTAGGTGATGGTGAGGGTGTGTGAATAGAAGGCAATGGGCTGGCACTCCTACTTCTATTAGAACTCTCTAAGGACTCATGTGAGACGCTTCGCTTCAAAACTTCCGGAGATTCTTCTGGCTCGTGATGTTTGCTCTTTTTCTTCTTTTGTTTTGACTTCTTGCCATCCTTATCCTTGTTCTTACCATGTTTTTGTTTTTTGCTGTGTCTTGTTTTAGTTTCGGAGTGGTCAGATTTGTGAGAGTTCTTTCTATGATTTTTGGAATGTTTACCATGATGACGATGGTGCCCTTTGCGCTTCTTTTTGCCTTTGCTTTGTTTATTTTTATGAGATTCTTTAATCTTTTTTGTTTCTGGTTCAGGGATAAGTTCAGGTTCGGGTTCAGGTTCCGGTTCAGGTTCAGATACTTCCTCCTCTTCGGGTTTTGATTCTTGTATTATGTCAGACGAACTGGACTTAGGTTCACCTGAAAATGGAAAAAATATATAAGCTCAAATATAACCTTTTGGCTATGATCACATTAAAAGGTAAATACGGAACGAATATCGAGATTTATGATAGCTGCACATTCGCAGCCACGGCTTTTTTACGTGACTGTATTCTTTTGTATGATAAGGGTTATTATGATAAGGGAATTTCAAGTCGCAGTACATTCCTAACACCCTCTACAACATAATAAACTAAAACTTGTGTGTACGAACTCACATGCAAGTGATGGGGGATACAATTTACACGAAACGCTAATGTCGATGGCAATATGAAGAAGTATATGAACGAAAGAAAATAATTGCAATTCATGGTCTAACCTGGGTCCCGACAGTTAAGATAGTTGAAATAAAAAAAGAAAAAACTCTGAAAGCTTGATCAGCCGATGAAAAACAAAAGCAATATGCATGAGACACAAGATGTATTTAGTAATAGAATCAAAAACAGTATGCTCTTCGGTAATATTCATGTTTCCGAATTTACACGAACTATTTTCGAAGACAGACGATGATTGCTGAAGCGTAGACTTTTCCAAGGGAGTCTAAAGTGAGCCAGAGACTACTGAATAAGTAAAATATTCGTATCAACATATATGATTGACGACATTCTTATGTACGGCTGCCAAACTTGGGCTTTAACTCAGGATTTGACAAACAGACTCGCAACATGTCAGTATGTAATGGAAAGGAGTATGTTGAATGTCAAGAAATCAGATAGACTGAAAAACTTTGTGATCAGAAATAAAGCAAATACTACAGATGTCACACTGAAAATCAGAAGACTTAAATGGAGATGGACCATAATCCCTGCCCAAGTGGCAGGGATTATGGTAAGAGGTCACGATAAATGGAGTAAGAAAAGTCACAAGATGTTACCCCAGAGAAGGTAAAATAAAGAGGGCAGACCGCAAAAAAGGTGTGATGAGGACATAAGACAGGCGGCAGGAGGGATGTGGAATAGAGTGGCCCAGGACAGGACAGAATGGAAAAGGTTGGAGGAGGCCTTTGCCGATTGGCAAACAGATCTGCAGAAAATAAACAAGCTTCGTATACTAGCATAAGTCTAATTTAAATTTACATGGTAGAATAAGTAAAATTAAATGTGTAAAGATAAATCTGCGTTTTCAGGGTTAAGATCTGAATAAACGGCTATATTAATATTTATATTATTATAAACTATCTGTACTGAACTATCTGTGCAAAATTTTCGTGTTTCTGTATGTATGTAGTTGTTGCGTGAATGAGTAACAAACATCCATCCTTCCATTCTCAAAAACTTTACATATATATCTATTTGGTAAGTTTGTCTTGCGCAGAATGAATACGAATTTATAATTTGTTAGTAAAGAAATTGCGTCTGTTCTTAGGTTACGTTCAAGTAGCTCAACATTTAAACCGCATAAAAACATTAAAGCTAACCTCCTTCAGAATGAGACTTTCTCTTTTTTCTCTTGTGGTGGTGACTTGGAGATTCATTCGTTTTCAGTTTATGTTTTCTTGATGGAGTTGGTAACTGATATTCAACAGCAATTTCTTCATCAGATGATGAAAGTCTATGTATATATTTTTCAGTCAGTCGATCAAATGCAGCTTGTAAATTATCTACCATCACAGTATATTCTGAAAAGAAAAGAAAGACATTTGAAAACGAATAATCCAAATTAATGCGCGGATATAACTAGTAAAATTAAATATTCTATACAAACCATTATCCTGGCCATTGTACAAACGGCAATTGTTAACAATAAGCTTAAAATCTGCTTTAAACATAGAAAAGTCAGTGTAATGTCCACTGTCAAGACGTTCTTCCATTTTCCGCAAATCCATCGGTCTCCTAATAACGGCGTAATAGTTGGGCGCATATTCCTCCTCCACAGGGTCCATGAAGGGCCATGCATCGTCATGAGCAGTCAACTGTTTCAGAACTTTATACATGTCAGTCTGAATGTCCTCGTCGGTTTGACCAAATCTGCAAAAAGTGAAGATTTAAATATTAGTTCGATGTAAATAAGCAAATTGATACAATGACTCAAATAACAATTAAATATAAATACATTTGAGATGTCTTGAGTTTCTTCCGAGTACTGCTGACGGGCTCGTCATTGTCAGGTATTACGATCTGCCCTGTAGCAGACGCCAAAGAATTGTTTGTTTTCCTTCCCGTTTTTATGAGCGGCTCTGGTGGAGGTTCGCCTTTGTGAGTAGCAGATGAGTTTTTTGAACGCTTGTCTTGGCTTTTTGACGACTTTGCTACTTTCAGAGGCATATCTTCTTTTGGACTGGATGAACTTTCGGATGAATCCGATGACTCGGATTTAGATCTGAAATGATTAAAAAGTTGTACGAATAACGTAAGTCTTCATTTTTATTGAAAAGAGACATTATGGGTGGTCTATGTACTGCAGAAACTTGTTTGCACACCATTACACTGTTTTCGCTGTAGCATGCGGGTAACATTAGACGAACCGTTCCTTTTCAATCTTGCACGTTACCACGATTTACAATCATGACTGAATATTTTAGCTTTACCCTAAATACCATAGTGTCAGTAAAACGTATCGCCATATATTTGTTATTTATATTTTTATTAAGTTTTTTTTAAGAAGTAATTATTTTTATTCATTTGGCATCTATGACTAATATCAATTTTTACCCACCTATATCTATCACCCTATATCATCTATAACTAATATCAATTTTTACAAAATAAAACAAACAACGGAACGACAAATGGCAATACTTATCATATACAAGGCGCTAGCACTCGTACTGACGCAAAATTGCCGCGTATGCAACACGCCACATGACAAAAATGATACCACGAAATTTTTTTGATACATATTTAACCGACTTTCAAAAGGAGGAGGTTATCAATCCGTCTGTTTTTTTTTTTTTTTTATCTTCAGTGATATCTTCACCAGTTGTGAACCGATTATATTCACCATTTGATAAATGAATTTGGTGCAGATCTGATGCTGATCTTCGGGGATAAACAATGGAACTCTTAAATAGACAGCAAATCTGCCATTATTGCTGCTATCGCTTGGATGTTTATTGTTTATACAATATCGTAAAATAAAATAACGCCTGTATGCTCTTAGGGTGTACAGATGTGTACACAGATTTCGAAAGTTTATTTCGGTTTCTCCGAAGAGGTCCCTGGAACGTCCCAAGCTACGGTCGCTGATAGGTCTACATCCGGCACATGCAGGGCCCGGAAAAAGCGTCCGTGAAGCTCCTTACTCCGCCATACCTCCCTGCAGTCGTTAGTGTCAAGCTCTACCGGTCTGCACCAGTTCTCTTTAGCCATGGAAAGTGAGGTGAGGGCCTAGTCCACCGCGATCACATCCCGATGCATCCCTACGTTGGTTTCCAGAAAATATTCCCTGAGACTGCATATCTCGCGATTGGCGAGAGTCTTAGCGGTTTAAAAGCTTCGACCCCCCACACCTCAGGGGGTAACGTTATATTTTTTATTATTCTATGATGATTCTGCTAAAGCGGTAATAGCCATCGTTAGAAACAATTCACACCAACACTCCATGAGTCACAAATTTTGCACATTACCAGTTCTTATAGGCATTGGCAGCCGGTATAGATCCAGAAAGCTTGGCGCAAAAAGTCCTTTAAGCGATCCCGCTCATCAGCCTTCTGATGACGGTTACCCGGAACTACCGACGTTTCTACCAAAAAAGCCGACGCTACAACTGGCATGAAACGCGAACATTTGCTAGAATTGTAGTCCATTATAGATGGTCGAGTTTTATTACAGTTGCTCACACAATTCGCTAAAACTAGCATGCAAAATTAAAGAATAGGGACATTAATACAATAATTGAATCTAATATAATTGGTATGTTATAATATTAGGACCCCACCTATGAAATCAGCGTTTTGTATGGAGGATTTTAAAGAAAGTTCCATTTTTCATACGTTCCATTTTTCATTCGTCATTTCATTTTGTTAATTTATATAACAACTATGAACACTAATGTTTTGAAACTTGTATGCAATAATGTTTAAAAACTAAGATAACGTATGCCACTTAGATTAAGCGACAAAAATAAGTTTTGGCTAAGTTAAAACAAATAGCCCAAATAGCCTCTTACTGCTAACAAAAAGAGGAGTCATTTTTAAGGTATTTTTTTTGTTTAGAAAACTATATGTAATAAAGGTTTTAAAGTATTGGTAGTTGTCTATGATGGTCATTATTCGATATAATATCAAGCAATTGATCAATATTATAATTCATAGAAGTGACGAGGTTCTCAATTTGTAAGAAAAAAACGCCAATTACATAGGTGTCAATTTCAAAAATGTCAAGAATAAGAGTGTCAATAATTTTCTATCAATTAATAATGGGAAAATGTCATCATGATTCTTTGAGGCTAAGATACTCATTCACAGAATAAAATGATTTCTCCATAAGCCATCTGAATAAAGCAGTTTTAAATCGATTGATTGGCAGTTCCCTATATGATTTTGGTAGTTTATTATATATCCTTATTACCATTGGAAAGCAACTTCTGTGATATGAGCGGCTTTTCATTTGAGGAATAATACGTCTATCAGGATATCTCGTGTTAAACGTAACAGTGTCTGCGAGACATTGAAATAAATCGGAGTGAGTTTTAACAAAACAACATTCAAATATGTACATTCCAGGAACTTTTAATATATTTAGTTCTGTAAAAATAGGTTTACATGATGTCAATCGTGGCACATCACAAAGAGCACGGATAAATTGTTTTTTGGGCTATAAATACCCTATTTAGGTTTATAGAATTCCCCCATAACAAAATGCCATATCTAATGTTCGAAGCCATGTAACCATGATAAGCTAAAAGGGCTGTTTTGAGGTTGGCAATTCTACAAAGTCTCCATAAAGCAAAGGCGAAACGATTAATTTTCTTTGTACGCAATGAGGTTTCCACTGTCCACTGCTATACCTAGACCTCAGCAATACGCATAGAAGATAAAGACGTGGAGATTGTTACATCCAGTAGTTGGAGTGTCTCAGTGCAGATCATCGCTGATATTTTAGCTATCCAAGAAGCAAGGGTATACTGACCGAGTATTGAGGCTCATAACTCCAGACTGGCAGACTAGCTTCACACTGGCGTGATTTATTATTTTTTTCATCAGCCACCGCTCGTCTCGAATTACTTTGTACAACTAGAACTAGAACTGCGTTTAACATTCAGATGTTAAAAATACCTTATTTTCATTAAATTCTCCCCTCTTATCTGAACAAAGGCATCGGGGCCTACCTATTGCTTCCAACCATTTCGAAATAAGAATAAACAATAGGCTACAAAGTTTTGGAAAACTCTTATAAATGCACAATGAAAGTATTTTCTTTTGTACGAACTTTAACTTTGTGTTTTTCGTCTGGTTCTGGGGAACCTTAAAAATGCCAGAATGTTCGGTAGAACTTTCTTAACCTTTTAACTGAGACGGTAGGTACTTGAGCAAGGTTCGAGGTGCGGGTGGGGTCACGTGGCAAGGAAACCTGATCTACCTAAACACGGGACTCCTTCTCATGGGTAACAACCTCTCCCTCACTGTGCAGTAATAGTTATTTTTTAATCATGATTTTAATTTTACAGCTTCATGGTTGGTTAGGTTATTGTTTCATATGCGTTAGACATCACCATATAATGCTAATTCGATTTTTTTTATACACCAAATTTTTGGCACTCAAACGCAGTGAGTCGCCAAAAAGCAATGCAGCATTGACGATGCATAATTTATTGATCAAGATTAAGTGCAATCTTTAAATCAACCATATGTTTTTGAGGTTTTTGTTTGGCTTCAATTTACTCCTTGTTCAATTAGGGAGTAAGAGTAAAGATTCAAGATAGATGAACACAAACCTCAATAGATTCCTCCGCTTGGCTCTATTCTCCCGCGCAAGATCAGGTGTTACTTTTCTTTCCTCCTCTTCTTTACCGTCATGCGAATTTGGTTTTGTTTCCTCTTCTTTCTGTTTTATTTTTTGTAAAACACGACTTGACGTTCTTCTCGGCGCTAGCTCTAACAACCTTAAAAGTATACCGATCATGAATTAGTATTACAGAATATATGAAAATAGATGACTTAGTATTATTGTTAGCCTTGCCAGAAAAGACAAGTGCCTACGTAGCTGAGTGCAATTAGACGAAAAATACTCAAAAGGTGGAACGAAGTTTATAGTGGTCGGATTTTCATGCGACTTTTTTTATTGAGTTCCAAGAAGAGTGGAGCAGAAAGTTAAAAAAAAAATTACCCGCTCGCCACTTTTTCTTTGCATTTGCTTTGGAATATTTTTTTTCGTTTATGAATAACTTCAAATTTAACGAATTCATATTGTGGCGTAATTGTGTGTCCTGCATGCACTCATTAAACGCCAATTTGGTCTGGTTATGTAATGCATATATCAATTATTTTTTGGAAAATTCCCTGTTTTCTTGAATTATTTTTAATATACGGGATTTTAAGTCTAAGAGTCCTCTTGTAATTGGTAACTGATATTTATTCACGGATAACTGAATATAAAAAAATTCAAGAAAACCACATTCATGAGTGTAGTGACTTAAATGTCATTTGCAAGTAGCAGAAAATCTGTTAATGAAGGCAATGCACGCAGATGCACGCAGGTCACACTATTACGCTATAATATGAATTCGTCGAATTTAAAGTTATTCATCAACGAAAAAAGTGGCGAGGGGCGAATTTTTTTTTTACTTTATTCTCCACTCTTCTAGGAACTCAATAAAAAAAGTCCCATGAAAATACGACCACTATAAACTTCGTTCCACACTCGACTAACATCTGAAGCACGAAATCATAGGGGACAGTTTTAAAATTTTAGACATTACTATCTCTGCCTGCTATGCGAACATCCAAAGAAAGCTACCTTTTTTTGAACTGGTTTTCTTTCAAATTGTTGGGGGTACCTTGGAATGAGTCTTGTGGATGACGTAATTAACAATTGACATAAAGTAGCCTAAACTTGACAGTCCGCGATTATACAGGGGACTAATCTTCTTTCTTTATAGTGTGGTTAGTGCCTAACCTGGCGTCAGAGTTTTTATGCCGGTCATGGGCCTCTGACTTAGCTTTACATGCGGTCAAGAAATATCTCTCAGGCATGCTGGTTTCCTCACGATGTATTCCTTCACCGAAGCAAATGATAATTATACAATACGCACATGCATCCGAAAAATCAGAGGTGCGTGCCTGGGGTTCGAACTTGAGACCTATTACTAGGCAGTCCGACGGTCACACCACTAGGCTATCACTGCTATGGCTAAGGGACTAATAGAAAACCAATTATTTTTCACTTCAAAACGACATAATCTGGTTTTTGCTACACAATTTGGCAAATGCCAATAGAAATCAATAATAGGATGTAATATTGTACTGTAACGACAATTAGTATTAATCAGTTATTCATATCAATTTAACCTAACCTAACCCTGTAGTCCATGGTCCTAGCTGTTCGAGGTATGTTCTCAGAATCAGGATAGGGTCAATTAACTCTATCTTTAACCTTTAACCATGAAGAAGGAATAGGGGCCATCGCGTATGAATTCGCGACTAGAGGCGCTAGTGTAGCGCGAGGTCTCCGAAATGGCAATGTCAGAGTGTTTGCGCATTGCGTGCTTTTTTATCACGTATTTTTACTAATATTCACAATTGTGTCTATCTATATTGAGCCATTCCTGATTAGCTATGACTTGAAGATTTTAAGTAGAAACTTAGGATCTTATTTGTTAGTACTTGGAGGAAAAATGTGTTTTAAATGTTTCATGCTTACTAATTTTAGGGAGAATATTTTGAATATGTATGTAAAATTTACACTATGTTGTTACTTAATAAAATAAACTTTTTATGAAGTTATTGGTACTTTAAAGTATAAAATACAATTATTGGCATGACCTTACTCGACAGTGACGCCCTCTAGTGAGCTCAAAAACGATAGCCGACATTGAAACTGTATAATAGTAACATAATCATTTTATTTTACCATTTTTATAAAATTATTTAAAAATATATTTATATTAAAGACTTAGATATTATTGTTGACTATATTATTATTATTTTTATTAGCTGACGCGCGCGACTTCATCTGCGTTACATAATACATTGATGCTCCGCTCCTGTTTGTCGTAGCGTGATGATATATATATATAGCCTACAGCCTTCCTCGATAAATGGGCTATCCAACACTAAAATATTTTTTTAATTCGAACCAGAAGTTCCTGAGATTAGCGCGTTCAACCAAACAGACAAACTCTTCAACTTTATAATATTAGTATAGATTAACTGTAGATTACTAATTTGTACGACCACAGTTAGTATTCCTAGTATACAAATGAAAACTCGACCGTAGCAAAGAGCTTGAATTCTGATACAGATAAAAAACTTCAAATAAGAGCTAAGCTAGGCGTATCATACGCCCTGGGGCTACCTGTAATGGTGCAATTTTGTAGGCACTTGTAGCAGTCACGCTTATGCAAGTGTTATTTCTTGTTCCATGAATGTATTCTACTTGAGCTAATCGAATTGACGCAAAGCATCGCAATAGGTAAATAGATAATTTGAGACTTTCTTGCGACAGAGCACATCCTCCAGGTTTATAAATAAATGACTAGCACTGCGCCCGCGACTTCGTCCGCAAAGTTGTGATAGTTGGGCTAATACACATGATATAAATATATGTATCTTTCCATCAGTGGAAAAAAAATAGTATTAGACCCTAACATACAAACAAATTTTACCTCTTTAATATAATTATTAGTAAAAATTCGAAAAATGCGCACAATTGCATCGGTTTCGCATATTTTTAGTAGTATCGCTTTTAAATCTTTGGCAAATGCTTTTCACTCGTTTACAAGAAGTTACTTGGTATGACCAGAATGAAGTTACGCTAGCTTCAAAGCTGCAAACTGAACTTGGAATTTGATTGTAATTTCGAAACTACACCTGCATCAGTAAAATTATTTCCATGTTATTTTAACTTCGTAAATGGTTGCAAGCTACGCAAATCTCCCTGTGCCTAACTAACCCCCTAGCCCTCCAACGATAAACATACACAAAAGCATTTCTTTTAAGAAAATTAAACTACTACTTTATCACCCAAGCAAGCAAAAAACTGCCAAAGCGGCCGTTTTCAAAGCTACACTAACAAACTGCTTGACCGCAATAGAAAAATCGATGCTCTGAAGTAATTAATAGTAAATTATTTCACAGTATCGATTTTTCAGTGGCCAGGGCCATGTTCCATTCAAACTGCTCACTGTAGCTTTGGTGTACGTGACATTTCCATAAAATCGATATCATATTCTAAAAGTATCTTGGCCTATTGTCTGGCGCTCTATTGCAGTCATAATTTATTCAGATTCTATTAAGTTCGAGCGGCGCCGCCATATTTAGCAGAATGTTTCGAAACACTCTAACTTCATTTCCAATAGGATTCTACTCGTACATATTCACATTTTCCTACGACTTACTTCTAAGTCATCTCCAAACGAGAAAAAGTCGACGTCATCTGATAGCAGATAGACCGAAATGAGATGATAGTAAAACCCAGATAAAACTAAACAGGCGACATTGTTGCCATTGAGGCGAAAATCTGGATGAAGCTGGCACAGGACGGCACAAGAAACGAGACGCGTATATTCAGCAGTGGGTGAATTCAAGCTGTGGATGATGATGAAGACATAGTAAAAATCTTTCTGGAAATACAAGCTAATCATAAGCCCACCACATCGATTGAAAATCGATATTGATTCAGGACGCGCAATAACATAAATATTACCTATTCCTTAATTTGAAATAAAACCTGAGGCATAACAGCTTTTCAAAAGTGTAAAATGCAACACGGTCTACAACTCCTTATTAAGTTTCTCTAGCAGCTCTAAACTTATTAAGTTTCTACTGCCACTGCCGGGGCACAGGCCTTCCCCCATAATAATGCTTTCGTCAATGAAGTCAAAAGCTTTAGGAACTCCGTTTTTAAGAACACTACTAAATATTACATTAGATCAACATAGCTATAATGTCGATCACGTCAAGCAAGCCCCTGCTCAGCCATACAAGCTAATTTCATTTTCTATCTAACCAGCACCAATCTTTATTATGGTTCATTAAACTTAGGGGGCAAGTGCACAAAAAACGGATCCAACACGTCAACTAACTTCGCTAAATCGGCTAGAGCCTGTCAAACCAAGCTTTAAGTCCATGAATTTAAAGCGAATAGTCCGACGCCGGGTCGAGAGCTCGTCCGGACCGAAATGGGACGAATTATGTCTTTTTCGGTTTTATTGCTTGGACGCAAAGCCATGACGCGCCGACAGCAAATAAATTGGGATAGGGGCAGAAACATGATGATAATTGTTTGGACGCAAAGCATGTGCCTACGATAGATAAGTTTGATTAATCATTTCAATAATACACTGTATTTTGATTAGTTAATTAAGTCTTTACATTAATCAATTTCAAATCCTTGATCATGGCGCACGCGGCGTGCTTGATCCTTGCCTTTTTTTTTTTCATACTTTTATACATAGAACAGCACAGCAATAGGGAAGGCAAGTTAAAGCTGATTGTAGATGGCGTGTCCATAGGTTAGTCCCATCTGACCAATGAGGTCAAGTTATTTTTAAATATAAAATTATATTGACACATTTTCAACCAATGACGATGCTTGGTACATGCGATGCTAGCGCCATTAGTTCCACAGTTGCCATCCCCATTATGACACTTGTTTTTTTTTAATTATTCACAGAAAACATACATAACCAACTATTCGCATCGCAGAATTGAGCAATAACTACCAGTTGCATAGGCATATAAATAATAATACAAAAAATATCAGTCTCCAATACAATCAAACTACGGTAAAACTACAGTAACTAAATTTAGACCCATAGCGAAGCCGAAAGGCACGTGTTCTAACCGTCATTGCGATCATTTAGTGTTCTGGACCATAACTGGGAACCTTCTAGTTACGGAGTTATTGGAGGCCAACGTTTAAGCAACTGTTTCTTAAATACTAGTTTTTAAGTTTATAACTTTACTTTAAATACCCACATGACCCGTATACTATTCAATGCATCCATCAGTACAATGTTTTGAGTGCGTTACATTGAGTTTTACCTTCAAACCTGATTTTTCAAGCCAAAAAACCGTAGAGAATGCTTGGTTGACGGCTTCGTGGAGGGTCTGTTTAAACCTTGTATTATTGTCTTTTTTGAAAATTATAATTCATCATCATCATTATTCTCCTGCCCTTTTGCCAATTTACCCGATTTAGATTAATAATGTGTTATAAAGCCGAAGAGTCTCTGGGACTACTTGTCGAACTAAATATTTTTGCATTTGATTACAAAATTCTTATTTAAAATCACCTTAGAACCCGTATGGTGCTCCCACACTATTGTTAAAAATGTTTTCTCAAACATGCTTGGAAATTTGAGCATTATTTTGACAACCTTCTTCGAGATAAATCGGAATTGCTGTACTGGCCAGATACATGCGACCAGCGGCCGGCAGAAGATGTATGAAAATCCATATCCGTCGTGTTTAGCGGCCAAATAAATGACATACTTAGTAAACTCATATATGTCGTGTTATCTAAAAAGGGAAAGATCTTTTACTCTAAAACTTGGCAATAAAGGAGGTAACTTATCAAAGGTTTTATTTAAATTTCGAATTGGCTTGCATTTGAAAAAAAAAACAAATGAACTCTTCAACAGGAGAGTTTTAATTTCCTCGCAATATTTGAGAAAACTACTATACAAGCCTTGGCCACCACGCCCACCACTAGGCATTGATGGACTTACGAATGTGTGCCTCGGCTTCGCCTCAGCCCACATTTACACGTTCGTCCATCAATGCCTCTGTTGATGGCTGCTGCAGTAATGTACTATTACAAACATTAGTAAACATATTCTAATCAAAAATTTGATCACATCACATCATCTCTATCATCATCATCTGCCTAGCCTTTTCCCTACTATGTTGGGGTCAGTTTCCAGTCTAACCAGATGCAGCTGAATACCAGTATTTTACATGGAGCGACTGCCTAACTGACTTGCACAACCCAGCTAGTACTGGGTAATACGATACCCCTTGGTAAGACTGGTTGTCAGACTTTTTGGGCCACTGACTACCTGTAACGACTGTCAAAGATCTACAAATGACAGCAGGGACCAACGGCTTAACGTGCTTTCCGAGGCACGGAGGAAACTCGTTATGTAATGGGCGGTCACCTATCCACAGATCAACTTAGGCAAGCACGGCTTAACCTAAAAATCGACCCGAGCGGATTTTGCCACGAGCTTTTTATTATTTTGCCACGAACATTTGATAACAATTTTAAGAAAATGTTTTCATGTTAGGTAATGTTAGTAAACATTTCTAAACAAAATTGTTAGTTAACAAATTGTAACAAATGAAACATTTGTTATCTTTTGTTTGTAAACATTTATCCAGGCGACAGCAGGGTGGGTATGCGGAGAGTGCCGGGCCCGTTCTAGCGTACACCGCGCTATGCCATGCCGTTATGTTTTCAAATGTTATAAATGTTTGTAATTATTTTCCATCAGTGTAGGAGCATTCAAAACATCTCAAACAATCCCTAACAGAATGTAACAATTCCTAAAATATATTATTAAATGTATTAGTGTTAAACATTTTTGTTAACAACAACATTTTTGTGAAACATGTTTGTAAACATTTTTTACTGCAGTATGGGAGCACCTTTAGGAGCCGAGCAAGAATAAATAAAAGTCACAAAGAAGCGAAAACGAATCGAGCGCGGGTGCTTTTTTTTTAAATATCCTATGCAGTCCCACTGCTGGGCAAAGGCCTCCCCCATTCCTTTTCAACTCTCTCCGTGTTTTCCCGTCTCTGGCCAATCAATCAGGAACGAGTCTAAATCGTCACGCCAGCGTTCCTTGGGCCTGCCTCGGTGACGATGACCGTCTTCAGGCACTCACTTTGTGACGATTCAAGCCCATCTTTCCTGACCCATCCTGGAAATATGACACCCCCAGTCCCATTTTAACCTCGTCACCGTGGCCTTGTGTGCGACCAATAACTAGCGTGTTTAAAGATTGAAAATTTAATAAGGTATTTTTAACCGATTCTTTTTTTAGTGGATAAAAAATGTATCTTAATTGGTCCTATTTAAATATGGTGATGATCTGATGATGGATTCTAGAGATGAGAAACTCCTCAACAGATGGAAATAATTGTAACGTGTTTAAAGATAATTGCTGTTGCTAACAATAACATTGGAAAATCAGTCTATCATTAACCATTTGAAGGTCTGAAGATGTCTCTTGGAGACAAAAAATGTCACTCAACAGATTAGAATAATCCAACCATGTTTTGAGTTATTTTGAGTAACAGATTTGGGCAGAATGTATACCTAACACTTGTGTGCATTCATTTCTACTAAGTGATAGCAGAAAGAAGGAGTAATATTAACGAAATTCGTTTATTATTAATAAACGAATAATATTAAGTAATAATAATAAGAGCAAGCGAATAAATAATTGCACCTTTAAACGAATATCCAAAATATTGCTGGCAAAACTAGACTTTCGTTGTAATTAGAAAAAAATTTGAGGATGTTACATATTTCCTTTAAGAAAACAGTATTTTTTCTGGCTTGTACTTTAATTTACTGGTATTATTTATATGATGTCTTTATGCTCTTTATTGTGAACTTAATATATTCTTTTGATTCATGGATTGATCTTTGAAGATTGCTTCAAATGTATACTGATTATGGTACTTTAGTGTATTATCTGCTGGCAATCAATCTCTTTTTATATAAAAGACTTGCATATTTTACAACAGGGACCTTACTTTCTCATTTTCAGGACAGAACTGACCGTACATTAAAAAACAAGTATTCATTCTTTTACTAAATTGTTTTAATTCAAAATACTTTGAGTTTCTGAATGTGGTCAGGCTTATAAATTAATCAGCCTGCATGATTTAAGATTGGTGGGAAGGTACACAACCCTACTATACACACGTCATGTACTGGTCGGCCTGATTTGGCAAAGGCCGCGCAGCAACTCCAAATGAACATTGGGATTGCTAACAGAACACGATCATCTGCCGAGCCTTTTCCCAAATAAGTTGGGGTCGGCTTCCAGTCTAACCGCAGCTGAATACCAGTATTTTATATGAAGAGACAGCCTATCTATTGCTTACAGAACACTATCGCAAATAATAATTATGAGTCTATTGGTTGTGTATGCTTTAACATAAAAAGTATGCCTTTTGTGAGAAAGCATTGATCTATGTATAATAAAAGATTGAAATAATATTATAATTTATTTTGCTTCGATTCCAAATAGAGACGTGAAGTCAATATACTGTTTCATAGTTTAGTTCTTAGATTTTCAGTAAATTGGCTAAAATAAAATTTGTACAGTTGTTCCACCACTAAATAGTCGAAATAAATCGTTTGTTTACAACTGCACAAAAGGCTTTTTTTATATGATTCATTTTTCGTCTAACATGAATCACACTGACTGTAGCTAGGGTTAACAACTATGTATATATGGTGATTTTACAGGACATTTTTACTTTTAAAACAGAAATCTGTAACTATGACGCGTCATGACCGCGGCGATTGGTTTAATTGATTGTAGTAACTACAGGATTGCTTGATTTATATGATAGACTAGCTCAAGCCCGCGGGTTCACCCGCGTGGAGTTCGGTATTGTCCCATGGGATCGTACTACAGGGATAAAAACTATCCTATGCGTTAATCCAGCTTATAGCAACTATCTGTGTGTCACACATGTAAATTTCATACAAATCCGGTCACTAGTTTTTACAAGGAAGAGTAACACACATCCATCCATGTTCATAAACTTTAGCATTTATAATATTACTGCTAGCTGTTGCCCGGGACCTTCGTTCGCGTGAAATTATTATAATTATAAAAAATATTACCCTTTTTGAATTGGATTTTGTTAACAATTTCAAGGGTTTTAATTTTTTTGCACAGAACCCTAATTATTTTTCTAAAATTAAAAAGTCTATGTTAGACCTTTTAACATCAGCTATCTGCCAGTAAGTCCCGTCAAAATCGGTCCAGCCGTTTCAGAGATTAGCCGGAACAGACAGACAGACCAAATGGAAAAAAATGTGTTTTTGTTTTAAGTGCTGCATATATTTCCCTAAGCATTCATTAAAAAGCTGTTATTTTGATATTACAAACAGACACTACAATTTTATTTATTTGTATAGAGTTTAGATATACATAAGTTAGCGAAAGAAAAACATGTTCTTTCCACCCCATCACACATGATTAATTTTTAAATTAAAAGCATATTATTACATCCACAAGACCCTTTGAAACATTTAGTTAGTTTAGGTTAGTACAAGTAAATTTTAGGGAGTTGCTGGAGAAGTAGAAAATAAAGGAAATATTTAATAGAATGATTACTGAAAGAATACATGTTAACTGAAGCAAAATAAACTAGTTTTTAATATGAATTATACTCAAAGTATATTTTTACTTGATATTTGAGAGAGGATAATAAATCACGAAAACAGACTGCCAGCTGCCAAGAAGACGTCTTAAACGACTGCACACTTGGGATAATTTACTTTGAGTTAAGCAATATCCAAAGGCAGCCTAACAATGGGAGGGCAAGCCTAAAATGTCAAATACTCTTAAAAAACAACTGTTTATGGTTCAGGAACCGATCACATGTTTGCATTTATAAAAATGAAATGATATTTATGTAAGCATATTAGGCACACTGTTAGTATGTACTTAGTAAAGTTTTAGAATTAGATCAGACAAAATTAACAAGTTTTGAGACTCCCTCCTCCCTAGTGTGGGATGTCACACTAGGGAGGAGGGAGCCACAAAACTGACAAAAAAAAAAATGACAATATATGTGATGACATATTTTGCCATTTTACATATTCATTGTTCATCATGCAGATGGAGTTTGAAATATTTTCAAGTTTTTCATCTAACATAGTTCAAATTTTGTGTTTTAATACTTAGATATATTAGATTTTGAAATGTGTTGTCACAAAATTTAGGACCTCCCTTGTCACACTTTGTCGACCCCCTCCCCCTAACGTGTGACGTAATTTATGGATGGCTCCTAACAGTTAATTAGAAAAATAAACTTACCTCTTTCGTTGTAACCTTTCCTTTTCTTGAAAAAGCCTTGGTATTTCAGGCAAAAAGTTTTGCGATAACGAACGGTGCAACTCTTTCTCAACCTTGCTAGTCGCCTTGCGGAACTTCTCTGTCAGGTGGGTCCAGTCTTCTTCAGTAAAACATACCACTTGCCAAACACGTTCAGTGTCCTCGTCATCAAGCCAATCATCACCATAAAACCAGCCACGTTTCTTGTTCTCTTTATTTTTCTTCTTTTTATTTTTGCCTTTTTTATTTTTTACTACGTCTTCACGATATAATCTTGTGCCATAAAAGTACCAATAAGCTGAGTAGTTGTCATCCCAGCTGTTGGCAAAATAGCTATATTAGTTTTACCCGTGTAGTTAACAGTAAAACGTAAATATTTGACAAAAACTTACCCAAGTGGTTCAACTCTTAAACTTTCAGCTTCAAGGTTTTTAAATAAATCAAAAACATCATCAGCATCCAATCGAAAATCACATAGTGCATACAATATCTCAACCTTGGTACGTAGGGGCAAGAACTGGAAATCAATGTCTGTGTTGAATGGGTTATATCTTCCTGCATCTGTACATTTTCTTCTAAACAAACGCCTCAAGTACATCTGAAAATAACAAAAACAATTATGTGTGAGTCAACACTTAGGTGTGCCTTAATAAACATGCCGAATGCTGATGATCTACCTGATAATTAAAGGCAGAGATGTCATTGTTGCCCAAACAGCCATTCAAAAGACGAACTATCAACTCAGTCAGGAGAGAACTGGCGGATTCCTCCGTGCCATCAGTCAAGAGAGCTTCTTCTAGTTCCTGAAACACAAGTAAGGACGTTAAACGTAACTTTAAATTGCATCAGCAAGTATTCCATGAACCAAATCGTTGCTACTTACTTCAATGTCAAAATCCAAAAGGTTGAATGCAGTTCTGAATAAAGAACAAAAGTACGCGATGCTTGGCACTTCCCACCATGACTGAATATCTAGAAACCGTGAGAAATTCATTCAGACATCACTTTTAGGGATACTGCCTTCGAAAAAATATTACAATTGATATCCCGTCACAGTGAACCCACCTAAAATACCAATGAAAGATGGAAACATAACCTAAAAACAATACGCTTTCACTGTTTGCTTCTATTTGATTACAAAAACTTCATTTTTAAGTTACTGACATATTTTGATAACGATTACTCATCAGTACAATACTTTAAATGAAACAATAAAGAAGAGATACGAATATGCGTTGTGTATATCGAGACACAAACGCCATAACAGTTTACAAGTTGTACATGTACATACAAGTGAATCACTCATAAAATAATATTTTTTTTAGACGTTGATTTTGCTCATGACATATTAACTAGGCGTATTTATTTACCTTGCATTTTCTTTGCTTTTATTTAGAATTAATCTGTTCCATTATCCAATTAATATAATAAATAGAACTAAAACGTTCTAAAGCTTAGCGGAAGTTAGTTCTTTTTTTTTACTCTGTGACCTCTGTGTCCACAGGCCCTGACTAAACCGTCTTCTCATCTGAAAGTCTGAAAGATGTCGTATATTAGTCGTCAGTCAAATAATCATCTTGAATTTTAAATATTAAATTAATAACTGAAATGGTGCAAAAAATATTAATTTGTTATGAGCGTTAAAGACTTACGGCATTTCATACAAATTTTGAAGTCATTTTTTTTTTTCGAAACTATCGACCCACCCGGCTTCGCACGGGTGCAATTGCAATGTTAATAAACTTTCCCCTTGAATCACTCTATCTATTTAAAAAAAACCGCATCAACATCCGTTGCGTAGTTTTAGCGGAAGCAGCTTTGTTTTAAATTATGTAGTGATGACTGGACCGATTTTAATGAAACTTCACATGCTTACGTAGGATACATAGCTCTACAAAGTTGACAAAGAACTTGTCGAAATGTCTTTTAGAAAAAAGATTATTCTGTTTCTATGGAAAATCTAAAATCGGTCTAAATTAGCTGCAGTACTATTTTTCTGAAATATTCTCTGTCAACTTTTTAGAGCTATGGATCCTGCATACGCTTAGGAAGTTTCACTAAAATCGGTTTAGTCATTTCGAAAAAAAATTACTTAAAAGTTTTTATGAAATGCCCAAAGTCAATAACTCTCTATAAAAGTTTAGTGATCCCATGAGGTGCTAATAGTCAGGTCGCGGGTCCGCCGATGTCGGACAGAGTTTACTTGTTTTACATTATTGCTAATCTGAGTTTGTCATAGAGGAATAAGCTCTAGAGTTGGCATAGCTTGACTTCTCCTTTGCCAAAATACACCATAGTACTGCAGACATTAGGCATAAAACTAGTTTATTATCCAAAAGACGCCATTGTGTATCGTTTTATGTCACAAACCCGTGCTCTGTAAAAATAGTCACTTCAGTTTCCTGTTGTAAAAAAGAACGAATGAGTGATAAAATAAATGTTTTTCAGTTCAGTTAAATAAATAAATACATAACATAAAAAGGTTTCTGTTCAGTTATCAGTTATTTATTAGTATGTTCAGTAGGTTATAATTAGTTTTCTTGTCAATGTGTCTGAACAAAAAGGTAGAAACTATGTTGAAAAAAAATACAAATATTATTATAGGGCGCAGCTACGGCCCGTAGCTGGGCCCTATAATAATATTTGTAGCCTACGGGGCATGTTTTAATGAAGGCTATTGTTTTTGAGCTCACCAGATGGCGCCACTGTCGCTTATGGTCATGTCGATAATTCTATTTTATACTTTATAGTACCAATAACTCCATAAAAGTTTATTTTATTGTATAACAACATAGTGTAAACTTCAGATCATTTATTTAAAATATTCTCCCTAAAATTAGCAAGCATGAAACATCGAAAAATCATTTTACCTCCAAGTACTAACAAATAAGATTCTAAGTTGCTCCTTAAAATCTTCAAGTCATAATTAATCAGGAATAGCTCAATCTACATCGACCACAATTGTGAATATTAGTCAAAATACGTGACAAAAATGCACGCATCGCGTGAAATTTTTTATGACATCGGACATTTCGGCGCTCTTGCGCTACACTAGTGCCTCTAGCGGTGAATTCACACGCGAGAGCCCCTATTACGAGGATAATGTTTTATAAATTATGTATTAATTTTATAAAACAATGCCAACTATTGCATACTCCTTAACGTACATAATTGTCGTTATACTCTTTTGGAGTTTCGCTGGTCATTTATTATATTGTGTCAAATAAGTAGTCGTACGTCTATCTTTTTTATCTAGTACGAAAGCGAGCGAGATAGACATACACTTTCCGAATCGGAATCGAATCGAAGCGTTTGTGAATAGCTATGCCGATTCAGCAATAGGCTCGCCACCATAGACATAAAGCATCGACTGAGCCTTGCCTAGCTAAATGTCATATAAAATTTACCATGAAGTGCGAGAGAGACAAAGCAATGAAGCGGCCATGCCCGAGGTATTGGCCGCATCATCGCTCTCTCTCTTTCTACTTCTACAGAGTGGTCACTTTTTGGAGGCTACGCTCAGTCCATTCTCTATGTCTATGTTCGCCACCTATGACAGGAATCAAGCCTGACATTGCATCTATTAGTTTAATCGACCATGAGAAAGGTAACTGTGAAACTCATGGCGCTGTTGTAGCTAGGTCCAAACACCTTTATTGTTTGAAAGTCTGTTGACGTCATTTTATATTTCAAAATATAATAAAATTCGTTAGCACGTCCGCGACGCCGACACCATGCAGATTTTACCGATAGCTAGAATGACCCGGCTTTAGGGCAGTTGGTAGTGTTGGCACATACATATTTGAATACTTGACAAGGAATAACAAGCTGAGATCCGGGAAAAGATAGTGAATATTGTCGGTCGGATGGACCTAGACGGTAGAG
This sequence comes from Eugnorisma glareosa, assembly GCA_947578425.1. Taxonomy (NCBI): domain Eukaryota; kingdom Metazoa; phylum Arthropoda; class Insecta; order Lepidoptera; family Noctuidae; genus Eugnorisma; species Eugnorisma glareosa. The sequence goes on from OX387957.1 coordinate 32,600,561, forward strand.
AGGAAGATACTTTACTTGAATACCTTAGTTATATTATCAGTTAAATGATAAAATTTAAATTTTGATCGCTCAGTGTGGCGACACTTGGGGGAGGCCTAACTAAGTCCAGCAGTGGACGTCTTTCGGCTCAAATGATGATGATGATAAAATTTTGTTTATTTTATTTAGATATCCATTTTTATATTAATAATTGCTAAAATATTTTTTTTAGTAAAACCACGAACTAACTAACCATAGACTATTCAAAAGCTCTATCATCATCAATGCGTCGATCATCGACATATTTTTTATCTCACTCGTTTCTAGACTGACTCTTTCTTGCTTGAGTGTCTTGAATGTGACATGGCGTCCATCAAGATATATCACGGCCTTCTGTAAAACTGTTTTTAATGACAGTGGTTTCATTTTGCATTTTATTACTGAGGCCGTAATAAATCGTACATTTGCATTGATGGTAATGCATGCAAGGAAACCTCAGCGAATAAGTGATGGGTATGATATGGTTTTGAATGCTTCGGCTTTACAGTCTGTAGATGGCGGTCGCCGATTTAAGTTTTGCTGTAATTTAGGTGAATGTAATAAATATTTTTGTCTGTTTTCAGGTACTTTGAGAAGCATCAGTCCCATCCGTATCAGGTAAGATCCTTCCTCATGCTGTAAACTGATGCAGGAGCATTCCCAAAGATGATGGTTAAGCCTTGCTTGAATTATGTACCACTCTACGTAATAATTGATCCCGAGTATTCTTTTCCTGTTTTTAACAACGAAATTTGACATATGGAAACTAATATTACATTTGCAAGAGTTTAACAAAATATTTCTCTTGAATACATAATTATTTCTTCATCATGCTTCACATAATCGAATTATAGGTACATTGTGTAGGTACTTGTAAAGAGGACAATATTCCATAAAATGGACTTTCATATATAGAATGATTGTAACAATGTTTTACTTTATTAATGTAAATAACAATGACAATGACACTCCAACTAACATGTAACCTTGCTTGTTTACTTGGATTTACTAGCAACTAAATGGCTTAATTGGTATCTGACTGATAATTCACAGTATTTTAGGGTTGCTCAACTTATAATCAAATATTTAGATGAACTGTTAGTCTTGTGGGCATTATTTTTGTCATTGTTTACCTTCTAGTTGTTTATACTCACATGAATACAAAAGTAGGTTATAAAAATACCTTAGCTATTCATTTCCTAAGCTTGTACAACAAAATTTATGATTTTTTTGAGAATTGGTTGTTGTTGTTTATTATCAAAAGCTAAAAGTGTTTTCTTTGAACAGAAATACAATTCAAAAAGTGAAAGAAGGACAGCCAATGAATATGTCTCTTCTGAAAACCGATACACTCCTCTTCGATCCCCTAATGGTAATGTGTCAGTACATGGTCACAACACACACTCCAGTCAGTCAGGCCATGGACACCACCACTACAGTCATGTGGCCGATGACAGAGGATATCCATCATCCAGGAATGCCTACCTGCAGAAGGGTTCTGAAAAGGAGAGAGATAGAGACTACAAATCCTCTAGGAATAAGTATACAGGTAAGATATCATCTTCTGTTATAATACTTCTGTAAAGCAAATATGCTAAATTTTAAAGATATTAACTATCCCATATACTGCATTTGGTGTATGAGAAGAACAGGATTTAAAAAGTATTTAGTTAAGTTTCAAGTTCATAATGTATTTGTAATCATTATAATAAAAGAACATTTTATAAGAAGCTTGATTCAGCCAATTGATTTTATTATGCTCAATGACTGCAATTGCTCTTAATAGTTAAAGATGCTTGCACATTGAATATATAATTTCAAGTTAGTATTGGAAAACTTCAACTTCATATACAAACATTTATCCTTAAGATGAGTCCATTTTCAAACCACTTAAAACAATAATATCAGTTAACTGTTTTATTATTCAAAACATTGTTTAATAAAGATGTATTACAAAGCTGGGCTTGTAACATGTCTTTTTGAGATATGACACTTCATATAAAATAACCAAATAATATTTCAATAATAAATCAGAAATTAACAGAAACAACACTTATTTAACAAACCACTTAGTACATTTGTAAAAACTTTATTTCAATTCCAACTTTTCTGACTATGCAAAATTGAAAATGAAAATGTATGACTGTTAATCCAGTTAGAGCTAGAAACATACAATTTTCCATCAAATATATTTTTTAGCTGCATGTATTGCACTGCGATTGATTCAATAGAACAATTACTGTGCGATTAAGCGAATGAAAACTGTATACATGAGTTTATGTACAACTAGAAATTACTGTAAAAGTAAATTAATGTGTTGATTTAATTACAATATTGACTATTTTGAACATAATTATTCCTTATTTTATATGATTTCAGATAGTGTCAGATCACCGAAGGAACGTAGCAAAGACAGTGAAAGAGAAAGAAGTAATCATGAGCGAAATGAACATGATAAAAAGAATAGGACTAGTGGCATGAACATTAGTGTTAGTAGGAGTAGTAAATATGACAAGAGAAGTGCGCCTTCAGCAAGCGTTTCTTCTGGCCGTGAGTGGTCAGAACATATTAGTTCATCAGGGAAGAAGTATTATTATAACTGTATCAGTGAAGTGTCACAGTGGGAAAAGCCTCGAGAATGGGACTCCAGGAGAACATCATCCAAAGATTCAACATATTCATCCAGAAGCAGTGAGTGAATTATTTTTATTTTCATAATTCTATCATTTATAAGTTCCTTTATCATGCTGTTTCTTTTAGCAAATTCAATACATTATTTGGCAATTATCATCCAAATTTATATAAAACTCCGACTGAATATTGTAGTAAATTACATACCGGTCAACCAACAGTAATCTGGAATTAGGACAAGTAGATCAGTAACAATTTAATTTAATAAGTACTAATGCAGCAGCAGCAGCAGCAGTTGGGCAGGAGTAAAACATCAGCAAGTTTGTGTCTGCAACTGACAAACAAAAATATTACATTGAGCAATTATTATTGTGTGATGTATTTTTCACCAAACAAGCATACAGATAACTTATTACATGATCAATCCAAGTGCTTCTAAAACTCAAAGGTTCTTATAATATTGTATCAAATTATATTTATTACAAAAGTGCCCTGTCCATAACTCCTTACTAAAACTGTAAATCAAAGTTACTGAGTATATTTTTGGATACTAACCCACAATAGCAAAATATTTGATAGGGTTAGACATAGTATCCTTTCTCCAAAAACTCTAAAATGTCTTAATCTTTGAGGGCAACTTTTAATTTAGAATGAAAACAAACAATATTGACAGAAATTGAACAGCAGCTGCATTTTATCTATTGACACACAAATCTTAAATTCACACTCTGGGTATAGAAGTATGAAATTTTACTTTTGAGTTTCTAATTAAGAGGTGAGGGCTGTGTTTTTAAAAATTCTATTTAAACCCTTTAGGGACCTCCTTACAAACTTGGATTTTCTACATGTTCATCATTTTTAGCTGATAGGAAATCCTGAAAGGCAAACAGGTTGTTTAAAAATGAATTATGAAAATGGCACTAATTTCTAAAAGTAAGACTCTTTTGATGTCAGAGATATATTTTTGAACATGTTTCTTATCTTTAAATCAACTACCAAATGCAGTTGAACTCAATGAATGCACATTGTAGCATTTGTAGCTTCACTCTACAAAGGAAAAGGAGAATGCTTTGCCATTATTCAATGAAGGTTCAAGCTTGTTCATCTTGATCAATAAATGGGCTATGTAGGGTTGTGCCACTGCAAAATGCTATCTTTATTCATTTCTTTAATCTGTTGTTATTTGTGTGCGTGGCTTTAGTGAAAAAAAAACTGGCCAAGTGCGAGTCGTACTCACACGCACATAGGGTTCCTTAGCACCTAACTATATAATAAACGTTCATGTGTTGTATTGTTTTACATTCATCACCAAAACTAAATTTGTTTTTCATAGTATGTTAATGAAAAACAAAGTTGTTGCTGCAGTTTGATGAAAAAGTCCCATATCTCAAAAAATAAACATCAAATCTTATTCAAACCAATTTTGCTTGAAAGTTTTTTTACGTTCTATAATCCTATATTTTTTTCAGAATTTTTCTCCTCTTACTTTAGAAATTAGAGTGGGGGGGACGGACAGATTTTACCACTTTGGAAGTGTTTATCTGTCAAACGATTGACTTTGAGAGTAAATGGCTTTAGGAACCTCCATGTCATTTTTTTTTAAAGACCTATCTATAGACCCCGCACGTATAGGTTTGATGAAAAAAATATTTTTTAGTTTCAGTTCCATGTAAGGGGGGGGGGGTCTCCCCCTTAATCTTATATATTTTTTATTTTTGTATAAAAACCTTATAGCGGTTCACAGAATACATCTGCCTACTAAGTTTCAACTGTGTAGTCCTAATAGTTTCAGAGTAAAGTGACTGTGACATACACGGACAGACAGACAGACTTGGCGATTCTATAACGGTTCCGTGTTTTGCCATTCGGCTACGGAACCCTAAAAAAGACGGTGTATTTTCTAATATGAGATTGATGGTAAGGTAATTTAGCCCTCAGATGCCTTGCTTCCATGAGTTCCAGGAGTATGTGCCCAAGAAACACTTTTATGCTAACTGCACCTAATTGCATTATCTATTTACCATAATTTCTATAAGGTAGAAATTATCATGGCATTTATTTCCTAACCTCATTGGCATAACCCTTGTTGTTATGTCATGTGCAGCGAAATGGGATGTCAATTGATTGGTCCTTGAGAAATGAACTTTAATAACTAAATGCAGAGACCTGATAAATTTACTGGTACTTAAAACCCATCAACTTTTCAAGGCCATGCCAAAATTATGAATAATACTGATTGTATTTATCCTAGATTATAATACAGTCAGTTTCAAACTCATCATTTTCTTGCCTGTAACTCAGGATATTTGGTTTAGACGCAGCATGTCGTCTTCCTTAAATCTATCTGTAGCTTTCATCAAAGTATTTGTCACCAAAATCAAAATCCATTTGTTTAACTTAGGCTGAGAATGAGCATTTTTTAGACATCAGAATTACATGATTTCCCCAAAACACCTCTTTCCATTTACCGAAAAAGTGGCACAACGCACTTCTCCTTTCTACCCTTTCCTCGATTCTTCCAAACATCAACATTCATACTCAAAACTGTCCTCATGTGTACGAAAACACAGTTGCACTCTCTGTTTCTCTACTCAAATAGTCCGATGGGACAGCAATCCACACAACACACAACATGGTGAGAGACCACCCTATTTACGTTCTTTCTGAGGCACGGGGGTGTCACACCACCGTCTTCCAAACTCCGGGCTGTGATGTTCTATTTTTGCGCTAAGAGGGCAGGATATAGCAGGCGGAGCATAATTTGCGCCACAACTCACCCCGCTGCTACTAAGAAGTTCTTATGGAAATATTAAAAGCACTTTCCCCAACCCGGGAATCGAACCCAAGGTGCTTTGTAAGCCAAAATATTTCGATAAAAATATTTACAAGTGTCACAATGGTGTTTCTTGCCGTTTCTTCTCCATAGCAAACAACCAACCCAAACCGCGCACCTTTCTTTTGACGTTTCATGCCCATTAGAATTATGGGAAAAAATTAAGATGCACAATGCAAATTGTGTATCGGTAAACACAAACCAAACAGGTATTGCGCTTATACGCTTATACGCTTATATGCTTATTGCGCAGGTATACGCTTGCACCCGACTTTCTTTTTTAGAAGCTAAATGGCATAATAATTATCAATAATGTACGTCTGACTCTGCAGGGACTTAACTTACCAGAAAATAGACATGGTTTTCCTATTATCAGTATACAGGAATAACAAGCTGACTAGCGTCCGTCATAGTTCCTTTTTTCACTTGAATGAAATCGTTTTCTGTTTTTTCAAAGACGCTGTTGGTAAATATTTGTGAAAATATAATGAATAAAACTTTCTGTGAAAAAAACCCGACTAAAAACACTAAAATAACTTGACTTTCGGTGTCTTTGTTTGTTTCATTGACTTTTTTGCCACCGACTTCCGAAAGTCAAGAGTGTTTTTTGAAGTCGGTTTTCTTTTCGCAGAAAGTTTTTTATTTTACCCTTTTTAGTTGTACACACGGCTACACCTCAAGCTATACATTTCGAGTTTATGCTGATCTCGCATTGTATAGATTTCCGTATAATGTGAAGTCAGCTTATACTGGAAATGTATAGCTTGATGTGTAGCCGTGTGTGCACCACACAAATTCTTGTCATAAATTAATTTTTACAATGTCACTAGGAGTTACTATGAGATCATTATGTCATCAACATAGCCCAAGAAAAAAATACGTATGTATTTAACACGTTCATTGCGAAGTCAAAATGCTGAACTTACCTAAATGTCAAAAATAAAAAATCGTTGAATGTCTTCTCTAGTGGCATAAACCAAATACCAGAACCCAATACGCTGCGGCCGCTATTTTATGGCTCGTACAAAATTGTGAGGCACCATCACGCGACGTCGCGTGAACATCAAAGCACCTTCACGCGACGTCGCCTGATGTGTCGATTAACGTGAGGAAGCCAAATTACTAAACCGATTTTGATGAAATTTCTATGGGACCAATCGGAAAGTATATCCGTTCCCATGAAAAAAGAATTTTTCAAATCTGTTTACAAATGGCGGAGTTAAGAGGTAGCAAACATAAAAAAAATAAAAATACAACATAATTGAGAAGCTCCTCCTGTTTGAAGAAAGTCGGATAAAAAACAAGATGGCTGCGTTAGTCCCGACTGTGGCAGCGCGTAAAAGAGCCGTGATACTATATCAACTTATTTAAATACATTCTTTAGAAAAAGTAATGGCCACTTAAATGTAGGTTGGAACTGCATTCAGTAATTGTTGTAATTTGGAGCGTTATGTCACGTCTAAAGCAGGAAGAGATGCATGAATGTATGTTGGAAGCTAAGTACCGTCAAAGAGAAGTTCTGGCGCTGCCGCGCTGATAACACGCAACCAAGCGTAATATGGAAACAATGAATGTCGCCTAACCGCTAACGTTCAGGCACTCCCTCATTGGGGGAGCATTCGCCTGTAATGTAACCGTGCAAATTCGAGCATTGCATCAGTGAGTGAGGAGAATCGAGCATAACAGTGCGCAACCTGTAAGAGCGAGGCCACATGGTGTGGCACCGCACCGCAATTAATTGTAACTATGTGCGGCACCGCAATCGAACACTGTTTACTGCGGTGAGGCGCGGCTTCGCAACGGTAATGACTCAGGGTGTATGTGTAGGGTCACTTCAGTCTGTTAACAACTATGGAACGGCACACGCTCGCACGTTTCGTTTTTATTAACAAACTGTCCAACGCTGCTGGGGCGCCGGAAACGCCGCTGCGAGATAACAACGTTGCGGCGCCGCACCGCTCGTGTGTTATAATAGCCTATGCAGACGGTGTTTTGCGGCGGTGCGGCGGCGGGACAAGATTTTGCCGCATTGGCACACGGACGGTGTTGTACTAAGAAATCGACGTAAAAGCACACGACAATATTGGATCAGTCCCTTGTTGCATTAAGAAACAGTGATGGACATTTCTTTCACCAAAAATATAGAGAGTTGCTGACAGACGAACAGAGGTTTTGCCACATAAACAACTGAGTGGTGCTGCTCCGGCGTCGCAAAGCATACTCTCCTCACCTCGTCTCGCGGGTAGCATGTCCGGTGTGCGTGCGGCGCGGCGCCCCCTGACGATACAATTTGTATTAATCAATTAGTTTCTGTGCGTATAGTCGAGTGTACTTAGACAAAAAGGTGGAACATAATAATGTATTTCACTGACAACAATGAAAAAAAACAGACCAAATTGGCGATTAATGGATGCACATAGATCACACTATTACGGTACGATATAAATTCGTGTTAGTCCAAGTTATGCATATCAAAAAAACAAGTTAATTAAAAAAACTCGCTTTTTTAACTTTCTTCTCCACACCTCTAGGAATTCAATAAAAAAGGCCCATGAAAATTCGACCAGTATAAAATTCGTCCCACCTTTTGAGTATTTTTAGCGAATTGCACTCGGCTAGTAATCGATTATTCAGACCACCTCGAGCTTCTATTTGTAACGTAATGCTCCAAATCGAAACTTTGACTGTTACATTACAGGCGAATGCCCTGGTGAGGGTGCGCCTTTAAGGGGAACAGGTTCACGACATCTCCACCACGACAACTCGACTCCGACACTACGAACAGTTACCAGTTTCACAACGAAAACACGATCGAGTTGAAATCAGTTTCCAAAGTGCCAGAAGATGATTCAATCAATCTGCATAACCTTTTTCCCAAACATGTTAAGGTTGACTTCCAGTCTAACCGGATGCAGATGAATACCAGTATTTTCATGGTACGACTGCCTATCTGACCTCCATAACCTAGTAGCTGGGCAATACGATACTCCTTGTTAAGACTGGTGGTCAGACTGGACTGTCAAATACCTACAATGACATCCGGGACCAAATGGCTAACGTGCTTTCTGAGGCACGGACGAATCTCGGCAAGCCCTGCTTACCCTAGAAGAGCCACGAGCTGGCAGAAGATGATTACAGGAGGTTAAACTTCGAGCTCGCATACCGTTAGAAGTTCCAGCTTTCTTGAAATCGTAGGCGTCGTTTATTGCGCACATTTATTTATTTAACACTTCAAGCACAGAGTACAGGGTCGGGCAAAATGCCATAGGCTTTTTCTACCAGCCAACCTTTTGGGTGATGCAGAGACAAACATTGGTATGTGTAAATTTTGATCATAAATTTTATTTTATACTATGACATAATTATACAAGGATATGTAAAATGCTATAAATATATATATCAATATATATAAATATGCACGAATTAATAAAGATCTCGCTCACCACTCATCATTCTCTTGCCCTTGTCCTAATTAATTTGGGGTTGGCACAGCATGTCTACTTCTGCCATACTTCTCACACCTCCTTTTATTGCTTCACACAGTCCATCCATCGTTTCTTTGGTCTTCCTCTACTCTTAAACCCATCCATTCCTCACGACATTTTACATGGATGTACTAAATCCAAAAAAAGACAAACAATCATCGTTGTGACGATACCAGCTTCAAGCAAATGTGCTCGCAAATTATAATTACACAGACAGCAGTTTGGCTAAACTTGTGTGTTCATGGGAGATAATGCGACTGCACATATCGCAAGACTAATGACTATGTGTTCAGTGAACACAATATGTCATTATTAGAGCGGCCTGCTCAATCCGCTAATAGACGCATGCTCGATGGGATTGAGAATACCGTCGCCACTAGCATTTCCCGCAAATCTGAGCTTTTAGTATTCATCTCCAATATTAACATATAAACATATAAACACAGTTAACATATACACACCAGATAAACTTTTTACACAACATGTTTCCAGAGTATGGATGCTTATCCCATTGGTGGTAAATTAACAATTTCATTTCTATAATCTATATGCCACGCCGATATAAAGCCGTCGTCTCCCTGCCTTGGAAGGTCAAACTGATCATAAAAAAAAACAGTCAAAGCAAGTTATTTTTACCTCTTAAAATTTCTTATATTCCAAAACTTGTATTTTCAATTTTAGCATCATTCCAGATATTTATTCATTTTCTTTACTTACACTATTAAATTAATCTCCAAACTGTGTTGAACAGGGTAAAACAAAAATTATGTAAATGTTTAGCTACCCTAGAATCTTTACTTGATTTTCCTTTCTTTTAATAATTTTTAATATTTACTTGCTCAGTCTTGTTAACATTACACACTTGGTCTAAGCGGGTCTGCAACTCGGTTGAGGCTACCTTATGATCATTATTGAATTTTGGTCGGCGGTCGACAGTTGCCTATGCCAATGTTCTACTGCAATTATGACACTGACAGTTTTTGAATACGGTTTAGATGTGTTGATCGTGTTGCGAAATCAGCTATAAGTCGGGTGTTATCGATCTGCTGCTTTAGCAATGCAGCTGTCGTACTAAGCAGTGTTTTTTTACTATGCAGTTGACGCGACGAGAGAGCAGTGCGAGGCCCGAACATCGCACGCACGGCATCAGTACGGCGATGTCAATCCAGGCGGCATCTCTGGTGCAGTGGCAGAACGGCACCACCCGTCTGAATTGAAAGCGCCCTATGATATGCACATGACCGGTATATTTTATTTCAGTTTCTCCTTAATTATTTAGTTTTCATTCTGCCCAAAACCCCAGGCTAGATGCAGAATGCAGTACCACCCTTTTACTGTCATGCATTTCCGTAACGCCTGACTCCACCCACAGCTTACTAATCACACCTTTTTCAATCTGTCCCAAGCCAATGTAATCATTGATCTCACAAATCTAAGCCGATATAATTATTGATAAATGATAACCATCCCCTAAAAATAAATAACGGCATTTGTCAATAAATACATTTAAATAACACCCGCCAAATTAAAGCAGAGCAAAGTGGTCAAAGGTCTGACGACCTTACATAAAAAAGAAATATAAACTGATTTAACTCAGTCCAGCTACATAATGATTTTTACCGCCATACTAAAGTTTCGTTAATTGCATAACAGGCGAAATGGGTATACTAGGCGTACATTTCTGCCTTACTCTTCATGGATTACCGGCAGACCTCGACAGTTAAATTTTTGTTTGAATGTTTCTACAAATATTACCCACGTCCTTTTGAATGAGAACACAATATAGGTGCCAAAAATTACAATATAACATAATATAGAAACTCCTTTGAATTAAAAAAAAAAACTGCATTTATTTTGTATAGGTCGGGATAAGAGATCAAGTTCCAGATCCGGGAGAAGAGAAATTGAAAAATCTAGTAAAAGAACGAATAGTGCCTCTGAGAGGTACTGGAATAGCAGTAGAGAGGAAGAAGTGCATGATCGAACTAGACCAAAACATTCGGCGACACCACACGACGGAAAAGGTAAAACATTAGTTTAATTTTTATGACATACTTGTTCATAAAGGTCTTTATAATATTAATATATTGTTTTATTTTTTTTGTCATTAGATGGACAGTCATTACAAGACATGGATATCTCTCCGGATAGGAGTACGCCGCTCTCTGAGAATTCGTATGGAGCAAGGGAAGCTGCTATCGTACGGAATAACGCAGAGAATAGTGCAGTTCCGCCTGTTGTTGTACTCGATAATTCTAATCAACAGGTATGTTTTTGCTACCTAGTGTTACTTATTGCTGAGTTGAAATTGTTAGAATTGCTTAGGGCATACCCCGAGTGATCGTGACGTGACGGTATTCACGCACGAAAACAATTGGCAGCTTGTCAGCGCGACAGCTAGACGCTACTCGCATCGCATGTGGCCGTGAAAGGGGCTTAACTGACGTACTGCTCGAATGTTACAGACTGGATCGTTACTAGCAGCGGCGTTACCGCGTATCGTGGCAGTTCAGCCGCAGGTGACGATACCGCCTGCCAACAATAATGGCGCGACGGCTTCGCCCATCGGCATCTGCGACGGTAACCGCAGCGGCTCAGGCACGCCGCACCGCGACCCGGGACCGCCAACGCCGACGCACTCCGAGAATATAGACCCGCATGCACCCCCACTTCACCTAGATACAGCGTTACCTAGGAAAAGTAAGCCCCAGGATTCATTTTTTCTTGTGACATTATTAAGTAGTACCACGAAAAAATATTCGACCTTAAAATAACTGGTTACCCGTATTACATTTTAGAAATATGGCTAGTTAGAGCAAAAAAGATTTAGAAGACATTTTCTGTAAAATTATTTAAAAAATTTGCTTCTCCTATATAATATAGCAAATATTTCCAAATATATGAACAATTCAAACAGTATGATATGAATGATGATGAAGTATATTCGCGTTTCAGTGGAATGCCTAGGAAGTTATTCGCAAGTTGTGGGCGGGACACTCCACCACGCGCCTCCGATGCTGACGCCGTCGCTCGTCAACTATGTGCGGTCGGACCTGACGTCACACGTTACAGGCTGGCCTGCGGATATCCTAGAGAAACAGGTAACTTGAACGTATTCCATATTCGGTACAGTGCTGCATGGTTATTTTGGCGCTTGACTTTAATCGCAACTAACACCGCCATTGGGAATTGTATTCGAAAACAAGAATACAATTCCCATAGACAGTTAAAAAAAATACCCTCCTCCCCTGATAATATCAATCAAGGGGCGCCAAAAGAACCATTCTGCACTGTAGTCGCGCTTGTCTACTGCTGTCGTCACCGGTACCAAGGCGTGGCTGAAATAGCTTTGCACTCTTATGGACTCGTCATCCGAGTAGTATTGCTGGCTCCGTAATTTCGACTGACGAGGCTGTCCCAGTCCTTTCACAGTTATTTTACTTCCGCCCTTGCGAAAATCACAATCATTTTCGTGACAATAAGATTGCTTTGGGTGTGTGTATTTGTCGACGTATTTCTCAGAGAGTAGAAATCGAATCGCAATAATATATTTAAATTGGATTTCGTATTTTGTGGTTGATTACAAGATATGAATTGATTACGTTGTTTTCATCGTCTAAGTTGATATGATGTTAAAATAACATAACGACGTTGACAAAGAAGTTTCACTACGTGTACTACTAGATACAACCAAAACATATCAAGAATGTGTGTGAGATACCACAACAATCAAAAAAGCTTTTTTGCAAGAAACTAAAACTCTCTTCCAAAACACACAAAAGAGCAAAAAAAAGCTTCGAAAGTTGGTGAATTTTATTTGCTTCATTTACTTTTATGCTATTTATTTTTGCAAAAATGATTTTTTACTGTATACATTTGGATGTCTATAAAAAAAAGCTAGACCATAAAAATATCCAGGTAGGGAAGCAAACTCCGAGGTGTTGGCCAACAGATCATGGAAGACAATGAGGATGATGTTGATCTTTCTTTCTGTTGTGCCAGGCAAATAAGTTTACTGAGGAAGCTTACCAGCTGGGTTGCCTGCAGTGCACGCGGGTATCCGCTGAGCTCAAGTGCTCTCGGTCACTTGTACGCCACACAGAAATACGGGCAACATTACAGGAACAAAAGTAAGTACACTCAAATTCTATTTATACAAGATTTAGAGCGGACCAACATGGCGACGTTTCGTAGCGAAACAAGTGCGCCGCTGCAATAACTACACTTGGCTGAAAAGTAAGTAAAAATGTATGCAAAAAGACGGCATGTGTAAATACTAGACATCGAAGTTCGCAAATGCAAATGGCTAAAATGCCATTTTTGTAGTGGTATTGCATATTTTTGTACCTTTACATTGATAGTGCTTATTCCAGTAATTAAAAGTGTTATGCGCGTTGCATTAAGCTGTTCTATATAAAAAACCAGGGTATTGATGAAATAAAGTTAACACATAATATATCAATGGCACCGGCCAAACCCTGCCTGGAGGTTTCAAATTTCAAGTTATGTCCAGTAACGTCTGCTGACGTAGAGAGGTCATTTTCATACTACAAATTAATATTAACACTCGTATCTACAGGGTGTGAATTTTTCCAGAGGGCGAGGATGGCCAAATACAAATCTGAGGAATAGCAAACAATACTCAAAGGAGTCTTGAGCCCGAATTTGTAGAAACAGGTCAAAGTAAAGTGATTTCTTGAGTAAAAGTAAATACTTAAGACAAGAATTTTATTCTGTAGTTTAGTAATTGCTTGAAGTTGGAACTGGCAAAAGTTAGAATTTTTAGCTTTGTTTTCTTTGATGGTTCTTCCTTCGTTCAAATTCTTGTCTATTGCATATAAATGGTGGCAGGAATGACTTAAACTCAAGTAATTACCTTAACTTGACTATCTATACAAGTGTTAGTGGTAAACGTAACAAGTTTGCCTTAGAACATCTAGAAAATTATTTATTTGTTGCGAAAATAAACTTAAATATTCTAATAATAGAAATCATATTTTGGCATTTTGATAGTGCATATCGAGGGCTTCATAACAAATGGGCGTATAGACAAAAGTACAGTTTTACAGTAGGGACAAAAATGTGAATAACATAAAGCTGGTTGAAAAGCCTGAAATTTGGAACACGCCTCTTTTTAGGCATACATTGTATATTGGTAAGATTTATCTACTTGTAACACACGTAGTTTTTAATAAACGGTAAGTACGCCTCTTTGCTTGATTCGCAATTTAGAAAAATATCCGCATAACATTGCAAAATGTTGGTGCTAATTTGGGGCGTATAAAAACAAATATTTGTGTGTTACGTTAGACTGATATTATTAAATTACTTTATTACTAACGTACTATTGTAAAAAAAAAACAGGCACTTGCTCACGAACTTTATTTACTTCAATAAAAAATAAAATGATTTTCGTGTGCCCTTTTGTTACCACTAAAAGTATTCTAAATATTTTCCAAACGACAGGCCCATAGGCAAGACAAAACATACTTACTTATTTAGATTCACTATTATTTTAAATGAGTATAACTTTACTATTTCTACCAAATAGTTCTTAAATGAATAACAAATATTTCGTGAAAACAGAACTTAAATCCCATCAAATATTTTAAATTACAAGTTTCAGTTAGTTTAGGTAACGCCTGTCTTCATTTAGGGATGGTAAAAAAAATCCTAACATAACTTTCAGTAATTATCTGTACAGTCGCCATCAGATATATCGTAGCGGGCGAGGTATTCAAATATTTCGGAGCAGCATTACTTTTCAATAAACTCGGAACTATCTATAATCATCAGTCTAATCAAGTTTAAAATAAAATCTACCGGGACAGTCTTTTCAAATCGCAGAAATTTCACTCGATTCCAAGCTAAACCAAGTACCGTCACTTGCTTCTAGGGTTGCAGAACCGGTTCTGTTTTAAAGAACCGGGAATTTCGGGAACTTTTGGCTAAAGAATCGGGATTCCCGGTACTTTCGATACTTTAAGTAAGACTATAAGATAGTAGAGTTGAAAGTGCTGAAACGGAGAAATTGAGAGAAAGACTAAATGACAGGACGAAATAAAAACATTAAAAAAAATCGTTTTGTTTCTCTCTCTCTATAAATATAATTAAATCGTGAAAGTTTATCCCCAGTAACAGATTTGAAAAAAAATTAAAGTTGGCAAGAAAATGGCTATTTTACACAAGATATTTTATTGATGCCAATCGATCCTGTTTCTAATACTGATCAACTATTGGGCTATTGGGCCCACTATCATTCGAGTACTAAAAAAGTCAGAAAGTCTTTTTTTTTTTATTATACATTTTGTAGGAATGTATGTGTGAAACATAAGCTGGTAGTTTTAAAAAAGAATTTAAGCAGTTGATATATTTAGACTACATTGACGCCTTTATGTCCCCTTCCTTAGCAGTAGTAGACTGTCGAGAACTACCTCCACATCAAAATTAACACGCATACGCCAAAAATTATCAATAACTATTAAGGCGTATCCATGGAAAACACTCAATTCGCCTTTTTGTTGCAAAGAAATTTCGAGTGGCGAATTGATTTCGCAACTGTAGATGGCGTATACATACATAGCTTACGCCTCGTCCATTTGTTATGAATCCCTCGATATAATCCGATGTCTACCGTTAGATGCTGTAAAGCCATTGAATAAAGTCGATGGTCATTATAAAATATTATTGTTTAATCTATCCGTTACAATCATACTTGACTTCAGAATATTCTTTATCTTTTTCTGAAGAAGCGATCATTAATCATTATCTTATTAAACTTAGCATAGTACTTACTGTACAGTCACGAGCAAAATACAAAAGCTATTTTCTCGTGAAATTCGATTTAAATAAACTTTGATACAGGCCTGTTTCGTAATCTCGTGTTCCAGAATACTATGTTTCGCATAAAATTACAAATCAATGCAGAAGGAGAAAAACACTTTCGAAAGTGGCTAGGTTTATACACACGTGGATGGCATTCTGCCTGACACCAGGTAGGTACAGTCGTACCTTGTGTCTAGGCACAATGCCGTTCGTATCGTCTTAGGGCGCGTTCCCACTATGTCGTGACGATTAATTTATCGTTAGATAATATATGGAAAAGACGTGGACTATACAGTTAATCGTGTTTTCCTATATGTGAACACCTTCAATTAAATAGACAAGGTCACGACGCTTTAAACGACACGATAATCTGTCGTCACGACATAATGGAAACGCGCCCTTAGAGTGCCTTCACGACACGACGCGATGACTGCACGTAAACAAAGCGTGGTGTTTCAAACCTCATACAAGCGAGTTAGCTAAATAGAACATGGCGCGGCTCAGCATAGCCGTTGTTGAAAAGTCATCGCAGTCTGCGCGCGGAGCCCTAACCTTGGAACTTATTTTTATTGATGAGTGTTGTATAATGCCCCACAGAATAATGTACCTGCGGCAGCAGATCTCACGGCTAGAGGAGCTCAAGTCGCAGAACTCGTTCATGTCGGAGGACTAGGACACGTGGCGGGGACGCCGCGCCCCCCCGCCGCTCTCCTCGCGCCCTTCGCGCCGCCGCCTCGCCCGCGCGCTGCATTTCCCGCCCTCCCGGGGGAACTTTCGTATGTCAATGCTAAACATTGTTCATTCCGTTCACTTTCTATGTAATTTAGATCGAATGATTACTCTTGTGTTGTGTGATTTGATGTTGTTAAACTTTAAGCAATGATTTCAATTTTAATGGATTTCATGTAATTTGGATGTTTCAATCGAGGTTCAAAATTCTTCGGCTTCAATTTAATTTGTATCGAGATGTTGATTAATCAATATAATTATGTAATTGTAATACAAAGGAAGCATGTTTTGAAGAAACTTTTGTTTATGTAGATAGGTTAAGTAGGTACGACTGGACAAACGACGCAGCGCGCGTCCACAAGCTGAGATCATACTTATTTTTCAAAAATAATCCAACTATTTTGATTCGCTCCGTCGCAGAATGTGCAATGGACAAAAACGTGCAAATCGCAATTAGTGCACTTCTCTTAACAGGCACTTCGCAAAATGTGCACTTATTGAAAATGGTTTTAAAATAAATATGGTTCGCTTTTTAAAAAATGAAGCTTTAATCAGAAATAAGACAGTATCAGGAACTCCTTAACCTTATGAAGAAACAAACATCACAAGGGGTAAAAATACCCTCGACGAAGAATGAAGACATCTTGTTCTGCCCATCGTTGCAATATATTTTTGTTCTGGACCCATACCTTTGAACCTTCTAGTTACGGAGATATTAGAGGTCAAAGTTCCAACAATGTGTTTACCCGACTGCGGCGAAGCCCAAAAGGAGGGTTATTTTCACAAGTGTTTAATGTTATAACTAGGAGATCAGATATTCGGATGTATATTTACCTAAACTTTTAGTATTTTACTTCAAATTAATATGATATTTACCATTTTTTACCATATTTACCGCACGCAAAATACGCGCTTAGACGTGGAGTTGCGGACACCAGCTCGCTATACAATACAATACCATTTTGTCCTATTAGAATTTTCAGCAGCAAAAAAATCGTATAATTTTGTATTTTATACGTGTCAACAAATTGACTGTTTTTAAATAGATTTTAAATATTCATTATGCTTATGAGCACTACATTTTATACACACTGTATTATTTATAAAATACCGCGATCCCGCTAACAAGCCGCTTTCATACTTTTGTATGTTGCCGGGAAAAAACGTAGGTACTTAAGTAAATATATATCCGATCTCTACTTATAACTTTACTGTAAATACCTCCATGACCCCTGTACCATTCAACAGCATGCATTCACCAGCACTATGTTTTTAGGGCGTTACATTGAGTCCTACAATAATCCGAGATTGTGAACCCAAAAAAGTTGTTTCCCAGCAATCATTTTTGCGTAGAGTTACTTGTTAATTTTGCTAAATGCTCATTTTGAGAAGTGCCTGTTATAACCTTGCCAATTGCGATATGCACGTTTTTTGTCCAGTGCACATTCTGAGACCGGAGCCTTTGGTTCTCATGTTTTCCATCAGTAACGGAAATCTTAATACAAGTAAAATAATTAATAGTGTATTATTGTATTATCCGTTGATTCATTCTTAGATTAT
Organism: Eugnorisma glareosa; assembly: GCA_947578425.1. NCBI lineage: Eukaryota > Metazoa > Arthropoda > Insecta > Lepidoptera > Noctuidae > Eugnorisma > Eugnorisma glareosa. Next base: position 32,618,642 of record OX387957.1, read on the forward strand.
AATGATAATTTGTCAATATAAGGGTACTACAGTCTTTTGTAATGTGTTTACTGTAAAAATTAAATTATTGAATAATGTATTTGTTAGAGAATGATTTCAATAGTTGATACGCATCGTCGTTACATAGGATGTCGCAGTTAGTGGCCACTTAGCGAAACAGCCGCAGTTTCGTTGGTCGCGCTACGCACGGCACTTGCCGGTGCAGCTGTTCAGTTCTGACCAACAAGCGATAAAGAACCAAGTATTTTTAGTAATATTACCAAACTGATTTTCAAGCCGTAATGTTAATTGACTTGATTGGAAAATCTTGAAATTTTAATTATTTTAAATAATGACATAGTGAATCGTTATTTAGGTAAAACAAACTCCGGTCTAGGTCTTTTTATTTTTCTAATATTATAGGGCTAATATATTATGTTTGAAATGCTGAAATTAAAACACCAATACATGCATGTAATAAAAATCAAAGGAAATACTACTGTGATATTCATTATTTCACATGTATTAATAGAAGTTGTAATTTATGTATTAAAGGCCTGTGTGGAGCTGTAATTAGGTGCACTCTGTTTATAAATCACTTAATTTATGATTTTAGGGCATCTGAAATCAGGTCTCTGACAAATTCTAATAGAAACCCGAAGCGTCGTACTTCAACCGTCGTCTTTTACTGTATGTTAGTTTTAACTAGGGACCTGTCGAATCGCCCGCCGTAAACTTAGGATAGTAATATTTGAAGTTAATATATTAAGCGACTTTGGAACGTCGCCTCCACGCAGGACTTCTTTAGTAAAAATCTTTCCACATTCTGTCAAAGCTTGCTCAGGCAGTCAATCGTCCCTCGCGTTCTGAGAACCCTGTATCGACAGAACGGACGAACCCCGGAACGCTTGGCGGCCAGTCTATGCAAGCCTTATAACATTGTGATTTTTTTCACATAGAAGTATGACAATTAAACCGGAATAAATAAATCAGTTTCTGATAATGATGTGTATTAATTACTTCGCTTCCAAAACATCAATCCTTATAAAAGGCTGAAGTTACCTAACCAAACTGGATTTTATTTAACATTTGAGTATTTTCTGGCAACAGCCCAATATGAACCTTTCCTTTTGTTTTTCGGAGAGAGTCGCGGTTTTTTTTTTATTCCACCGTGTGGTGATTCTATCACAATATGTCGAATTGTCCTGTGTCCCCGGAGCTTCGGAAATAAAACAAAATATATGTACGTACACTTTTAATCATCTATAAAAACAAGTACACGCCACACATTACACTATCCTATTGTTCTGGTACACATAGAAAACCATGATTATCGACCGATACAACAATAGGGCTAAAGTAGTTTAAAAATGAAATAAAGAAAACATATGCAATACCTACTGTTTTAAGCCGGGTCCGCTGCGCCATGTTATCGTGTTTTAGTAACACAAAACATTGTTAGCTTCAAGGGGGCTTGGCCTAACATCAAATGTTTGCTGCGACGAACTGATAACATGTTAGAAAATGGTCGCAGCGGACCCGGCTTTACAATCACTACCATTCTAACAGTTTCCGCTCCGATACCGTTCCCGTTTCTTGTTATGAAACGCGGAATCCGAAAAATTGGATGTTTTGCTGTTGCGCCCGCCGCTACTGCGTATTGAACCTCTAATAGCAAATCAAATATACATACACACCAACATGATTACATCTAAAATATAATTAGTTAATTAAGAACATCCCTTTATGCCGTGAAAATACACACCACCTAACTTGTTCTTGCTTAGATAACATAAATACTAGAAAGTTATTAATCAGTGATCTGTGTGAGTAAAGCTGTGCCACGTATAATCCAATAGCTTTGTGTTTGATTGGAAGGCAGTAGTACGGGCAGGACGAAGTTGGTGCTGTGTCCGGTTGTGGACAGTATTCCCGCTCGTTCCGACGTCTTGTATAGCGGTGCTTCATACCGAGGGTCAGGCTTTGGCAACGTCAGCACAGGCTTGAACCATACCACCGGCAATGGAGGATTCATTTGACCTGTCACACAGAACAGTTGCTTGTGGTATAGATTAGTAGCGTCACTAATGGATAACACTAATGTCTAGATTTGTGACAGGCTGATGGCAAAAGGTCGCTCCTATTACATGGGCCTTAAACATAACTGGGGAAATGTGGGTGAGGTCTCCCCTGCCCAAATTTTCAAGGAAATAGAGGCATGATGTTATGCTTATGTTACACCACTAATGTTTAAGTTAAAGTATACAGTAGATAACACTAATGTTTAAGTTAATAAAATGCAACCAAAACAGACGTACTTTATTTTGCTCTATGTTCATGTAGCTTTTTTTTAGCCAGTAAACCATTTAATTTTGAATAATTCATTATAATAGGAAAAATATTGTATAAATATACTTATGCCACAGAACTATTTTAAGGCAATAAAATTTCTCTTGTTTAAGATTCGTTTGTTTTTGTCGAATTATATTTATTTCATTCAAGTCGTAAATATTTACGAGCGATTGACGGGAAGGAAATCGTAATCCAATACTTGTTACTGCTTAGTAACAAATCGTTGTCTAGTGTCATACGCCCGCCTGTCAGGTAGAATTCGTGTGTCACAATCTATAATACGGGATTAAAATTTTTGTATGAAAATATTCCCAATGCCCGCTCTATAATAATACCAGCCTATTACTATCCCACTGCTGGGCAAAGGCCCCTTCTCAACAAGTCTTTTAAATCTCTTTGGTCTTGATTAAATCCCCAAGTTTTCCCTTCACCAAAGGGCTAAAAAGGCGATTTTCTGGCAGCAAGGATACTGACCTGGTAAAGCATCCACAAGGCGCATATTAATCATATCCCAGCGTCCGGCGTCAATAAATAAACCGTGAATGTTTACACCGTCTTCTGGTCGTTTTAGGAATTGGTATACATTGGGGTCCCCCTCCTCAACCTGATGAAAAGGAGTTAGGTCAGCTCCTATTAATAACAATACACACCTGCCCAAATAAAGCGCAGGCCACACGGCCAGCTAGCGAGCGTGCGAGCCAGGCTAGGCATCGTTTCACCTCTTTTCATATTTCGGTCCACACCGCGAACTACCGAAAGTGCCGAACCGAAGTATGAAAAGAGGTGAAACGATGCTCGTCTGGCTCGCTAGCTGGCCGTGTGGCCTGCGCTTAATAACCTATATATGGTGATCTCGAATAAATATGCAACTTGGATAGGCTATTAGTAAACCGACCTTCTTCTTAGCATTTTGTTTGAAAACGTCTTCCTGCGACAGAAACATTGGTATGGGAAAGAAGTCAAAGATGAGAGCGTCGATGGGCACGCGATAGCGTCGAGCGTACGACTGCAGCGACCCCGTCAGCATACCTTGCGGGAAAAAAAGCCCCGACACCCAACTGCTCGGCTGGAGACCTTCCACCAACCATTTCTAAAACAAACACAGGTTGCTACATTTGTGCTTGGATTTACCAGTTTATTTAAATTAAACCTTAATAATAACCAGCTGTGTACGTCCGCGTGAAATTGAATAAAAATATTAAGAATCGATTGTTTTTTTTTTTATTTCAAGAGTTTTTTTTTTTGCACGGATCCCTATTTCTTTTTAGAAAATAAGAGTAGCCTAAGATACTCCATACAACATCAGCTATCTGCCAGTAAAAGTCTCGTCAAAATCGGTCCAGCCATTTCATTGATTAGCCCGAACAGAAAGACGTTAAAAAAGACATGTTTTGTTTTTGTTATATGTAACGTATACTGGGTGGATACGTTCAACGGGGCAGTAAGGGTAAACCTTTACCGTTGCAGCTACGCGAAAATGGTCTTAGGAGACTATCCATAATTTTCCGTGAAATTTTGATCCCCGTTCACAGATTTTCAGAAAAAAATGCAGATAGCAAGGAAATGGCCATTATACACAAAAAAAAAGGTTTGATGCGAATCGATCCTGTTTGTAATCCTACTAATCAAAAACTTCTATTGTAGCCCAGTCAAATTAGCAAAAAAAAAGGAGTAAACCTCTGAATGAGAGATAAGAACCCCAGGAATGGGGTTGGGTGCTGCAAAATGAACTCCTGGAGCCAATAACAACAATATTACCACCAGCTTTCATACAAAGTTTGATCTCATTTGTTTTCGAAATTACTGAACCGATTTTAGTGAAACTTCATACGCATAAAGGCAAGATACATAGGTCTAAAAAGCTGACGGAGAACATTTTCTAAAAATTGTGTAACAGCAAAATTAGACCGATTTTAGATTATCCATAGAAACAGAAATTTCCCATTATCTACTTTTTTTAAAGACATTTCGAAAATGTTCTCTGTCAACTTTTTAGACATAATTATGTATCCTGGGACTACAGGCGTGATGTTATATTATGTTTAGGTACTGCCGGTAGGTCGGACGGTCGAACACTAACCTTTATGCCCTTAGTAATAGGGTTGAAAAGAAGTCAAAAATAGCAACAGCTGTTATTTAGTCCCAATTTAGAAATAGTTATCTAGGCGCAGTAGACCAGGTGTCCTACCATGACGTCTTAAAGCAGGAGTAATTCCAGTGTGGGAAAGAGACAGCTATACAGGTCGTGTAGCACTATATCTTTTGCAGCACCCAACCCCATTCCTGGGGTTCTAAATCATGCCATTCTCAACCATTTTTGAACCTGGTAATAAACACGACTTATATGCTCATCTCAAAAACGATTGGGCGCATGAAAAAAATTTCAACACAATATTTGTCGCAAATTTATAGTACCTACATTTATACACCTACATTTTATAGTACCTACATGTTAACATCATTGGAGCTATAGAAACCGAGAAAACCGCAAAAACAGATTTTTCTGACCTTTCAATAACTTACGAAGCAGACACGAGATTTTACGAGACTTTTATGGCAACTTTTAGAACACTAAAATGAAGGTGTATCTAAACGAGTTTACAGCTTATTACTCTCATTCCGAGGTGAAACCCCTTAATTTGACTGGGCTATTGGACCAACCCACGTTGGAGTACTAAAAAAGTTTGTCATTGCACCCTGAATACTTTCTTATATACATTTAGTAAAAAGCTGTTTTTTTTTAATTACAAACAGACACTTCAATAGTTAATGAGCGATAAGATAGTCGTGATTTGAAACTTACCTCCATGAAATCAATTCTCAAAGTAAGATCGAATATCCAACTGCCGAGTGACTTTAACGAGTTGTAGCCTTTTCGATGCCACATATTGGGAACCCTGTTGTTAATGAAAGCTACGAATACTTCTTCAAAAGCTTCTGACATTACCACAATGCCCTGAAACAAACAAACACAGGTAGGAAACATCTACGGATTGATAATAAAGCTCTAAATATATTGATACCTTCTATTTCACCTACTTATCTAGATTACCATCAGATTACATGAAAAATAAAAGCACAGTTGAGACCAGAGAATGAGCCGTAGGTACGTACCTACTAAAACTAAACATTATTTTGTTGCTATAAAACATTACTTACTTTGATTGCTTTTTGAAGCTCATTGAGTGAAGAGTGCAGAACTCCTAACAGCGTGTTGAACCGGTCAGTTTCATGTATCAAGACAGTTGTTAGTGAATGGAGCTGTCCCATATCGTCTGGTATCATAAGTTCAGGGTTAATGAGAGCTTTGTCGATTTTCTTCGCGATTCTGGCTCGTGTCTGGTCACAAATTCGCCAAACGATCTGATCGGGCGTGTCGCCACCACCTCCACCTGCAGCTCGCGGCTGCACGTCTACTATTGTTTGGATTAAAGTAAGGGTTTCTTTGTTCTGTGGAAAAAAGTTGTTTTTTTATCAACATTGAAAACCACAGTTGTACCTACCTACTGTGTTCTGGCAGCATACAGGTAGATACAGTGAGTGAAGGTATGCGATTCCCCAGCAGGAAAAACTTTTCTACAATCGCGAGCAATCAAATCGACTCAAACTATTAGCGCCCATACGTATGTGTACCTATTATAGAAAACATCATAAGGTGGAAGCGCCAGTACAACCTTCGTAAGTTAATTTAACCCCATTGAATGACTTTTTCATGAAATAAGTACTCATTGAATGGGCTTTAAATGAACTTAGATTTTTTATTAACATACAACCTAACACTGACCTGCAAATTGGGCAGCCCGCGAAATTCAATATTTCTTACGTTTTTTTGCAATTAGCAGGTCAGTGTCGGGTTGTATATTGTTTAACAAATATGGCTTTACAGAGTTATAAATCGCTGTCTTGTTATGGGGTAAGCCGGAGAAGAAGCTATGGGGGATAAGGAACTTGACACCCTGTTCTTCATACCCCTAAACCATAATCATCAACATTATATTTAAGAAAACCAAAAAAAACCTAGCGCTTAAATTGTAGAAGACACTTTCCTGCTGGAATAACGTACACACAGTCAAGGGCAAAAAAGTAGCACGTAAATACCTCAAATGCTATATTAGCGTTCTCGTGCATCCCAAACACTTCCGGTTTCTCAACACTAGGCAATGTTTCTACATATTCACGATAATCTTCCAATTTATCAGTTCTGGGACAATAGTAAGTGCCAGATTCTGAGTACATGTAACCTTCCTCAAGAGTGGGTGGTGAGAAGAAGAGTTTTAAAATGGTGGTCAAGCAACGTTGATCCCACATGTCTGTTACCCGGCCTCCATACGTTATTAGACCTGTAACGATCATTTTTTTTATTTTTATTAATAAGAGTAGATATTTTTTTAGGGTTCCGTACCTCGAAGGAAAAAGGAACCCATAAGGATCACTTTGTTGTTCGTCTGTCTGTTTGTCTATCAAGCCTACGGCATCGAAAATCGGCCATTTTATGGGACCGGTTTTTTTTCGGTTTCGGGTTTTCTTCAAAACTGGTACCTGGGTATTTCGGTCTTTTTCGTTTTTTTTTCTTAATTTACAATGCACTTTAGCCCTATTTATTAATTAACAATTACAAAGGTTATAGTGACCAGTCGTTCGACCAAATAGTTCGTTTTTGCAAAATGCGGCGTACGGGCAGGAAGTCCAAACTTTATTCGAAGGAAACTGGAGCTTCTATTCATTACTTCAGCAGAACTACAGGCACTCAATAAAACAATAAGAAAATTGATACGACGCGACCTTCTATGCTCCAGCACATAGCAAAAACGGGGGTTGAAAGTGTTGGTCCAATCACTTGGGCGGAGCCACCAGACGATATTGACCAAATTTGGTTGGGATATCGTCGTTTCGAGATCTGAGATTGTTGATTTCGAAAGCGGGAGGAAGTCTTTTATTAAGAGAGCTTCGGGAGCTTTTCAAATCGATCCTGTTCTCTAGGAGTAATCCAGAAGCGTGGAGAAAGAACGTGGTCGTTATTTTCTTTAAAAAAGGGAACAAGACCCTATTAAAGAATTACAGACCCACATGTTTAAGCTGTTAGCAAGAGTCGTCACAAATCGTATAGCGAGAAGACTCAACGACTTCCAGCCACCGGACAAGTCGGGTTTAGAAGAGGATACAGCACTAGAGGTCACATTCACACCGTTGCGGCAAATTATACTGAAGTTCGAAGAGTATAATCGGCGTTGTGTCTTGCATTTGCGGACTATGAGAGAAGGTTGGTCAATGAGTCACAATAGCGTGTATTCAACTGGGTGCAAACACGATTACAACAGCATTTATCCGTAAAGGTTCGATCAAACCTGGGTAATTGCGGACGCGTGTACCGGCCTCTGGTCAATAATGGACTGAAGGGTCTATCTCAGAGTCCGCAACTGGTTTGTTCTGGAGTCTCAAAAATCTTTAAGAAAACGCCTTATATGATGACCGTCCAAACTCAGAACTAGGAGACAGAGCATATCCCATTGTGTCGGGGGGTGAGGCAAGGGGACGTAATTTCACCGATATTGTTCATCAAAGAACTGGAGGATGTTTTTAAGACGCTAAACTGGGAATGGCATTAACATCTACGGCGAGTACATCTCACACATAAAATTTGCAGATGTCAACATCATACTGACTGAATTGCTGCACAACTTACAGCAGATACTAGATGGCCTAGTTGATTCTTCAATACGCATTGGTCTCAGGGTGAACTTCACAAAACCTAGGTTATGTTCAACGAACTCGTCACCCCCCCATCTATTGTTGTCAATGGCGGTCATCTCGAGATTATTCGAGAGTATATTTACCTCGGCAAACTCGGGAGTCTGGTAAGAACAACTTTGATAGGAAGGATAACAGAAGAATCCAGCTGGGCTGGGCAGCATTTAGGAAGCCTCGTCGAGTCTTTTCGTCAAAAAAATATAAAACGGGTACTTTAGAATGAGAATTTTACCAATTATATTCATTCTCTTGAGAATAAATTTTAGATGACTAAATAAGTCGCGGGAATAATAGAAAAAATTTACTTACTCATGTTTTATACGTCCAAATCAATAAATCAATAACTAAAGAATTTCTTTTTCTAATTCTTTAGTTTTTTTCTAATTCTTTAATTCTAATTCTTCAGTTATTGATTTGTGAACTTCGTAGATCAGACACACAACACATCGAAGTGTTGTGTCTGATCTACGAAGTTCACTAAAAAAGAAACAAAAAAAAAGCCCGAAAAGACCGGGTTTAATACGAAAGAACCGTTTTTTTTACAAAGCGAAACCCTTGTTTTCCCGGTTTTTTTCAGAACCGGGAAAAACCGGTCCGTATGCCCAATAAAGACCCTTTTTCTCAGGCACGTGTAGAGGTATCAAATTAAAATTTATATCAAATATTCGGGTAGCTACGGTCTATCAAGACAAGGGGTTTCGTATTACCCAGTACTTAATGGGTTGTGAAGGTCAGACAGGCAGCCGCTCCACGTATAATAGGTATTGAGCTGCATCCGGTTAGATTGGAAGCCGACAACAACATAGTTAGGAAAAGGCTAGGCAGATGATGATGATGACTCGGGTCTACGGACTCTTTCAGCTGTGAAACTCAACCTACGCGACGAAAATATATGACCGTTTGTGTTGCATATTTTGCGATTTCACAGGGGAATCAAAACCTATAGCATACACCCCGTTGACTTAGGTTCTAGAATCATGAAATTTGGCAGAAGCAATGTGTTATATTACAGCACATGTATAGGAAAAAAACTGAAACCCGTAAATATTACATATTTACGGGTTTCAGTTCGTGTACGTAGTTTAAAACAAAAAAAACCGGCCTGCATTATGAAGTTTGTACAGGACCCTCGGTGCGCGAGTCCAACTCGCATTTGGTCGGTTGTTTTTTACTTTCAAAGTCTAGAAGTTAACTAAATAGCTACAACTTATACAGTTTTATTAAGAGTTCTAAAACCATTGTTAAATACTTGTATGTATGTGCACTTACTGGTTATATATTCTAAAGCGTCCCATGGCATGTATCCGTCCTCGCAAAACATCTGTAAGTTCATCATGGCGCACTCGCGATCGCTGTTATTGAACTCGTACGTAATGTTCCATCCTAGAGGACCAAACTTTTTGCGCTCCTGAATTATGGCGTGGAACATACAAATGCCAAATAGCATTGTGCGCCAATCTTGACCCAACACTGTAAACAGGAAGTTAACCAAATATTGACCGTTTCCAAATATGTACCTACCTACCTAACTTCTACTAAAATGTAAGAATATTTCAGCTGAACATTAATTAGGTACTTAGGTATTCAAAATCAAGAAAAGTAAGGAATCAACTAATCATAGGCGTCGCCAGTTTTTTTGCAATTTCTGACATTTTTAGTACTCCAACTTGGGTTGGTCCCATAGAAGTTTTTATCAGTATTAGAAACAAGATCGATTGCCATCACAAAAATGTTTTGTGTAAAATGGCTATTTTCTTGTTGTCATGCATTTTTTTGAAAATTTGTGAATGGTGATCGAAATTTCGCGAAAAATTATGGATAGTCTCCTAAGACCATTTTCGTGTAACTGCATCAGTTAAGTAGTTCCCCTTAGTGCCCCGTTGAACGTTTCCATCCTGTTTATGTATAGAAAATCACCAAAGGACATTGTACGACTGACGCCGGTGTCATCTTATTAAAACACATATCTACTGCGTGGGAAGAGGCACAAGATGCCATAGGAATCTTCTTTGACCTCTCGAAAGCATCTGATTGCGTAAACCACGAAATCGTATTTAAAACTATAGACATCAGCAAGTACAAATAAATGGTGTCAATTCAATGGGTTTAAAGTAATTATGGGTATACCACAAGGTTGGATATTAGGTCCTTTCCTATTATTGGTCTAACTAAATTAATAATCTATCCCATTTATTTAAAACCAACCCCAATTGGTGTTGTTTGCTGACGGTACTTCTTTAATATTTAAGACAAACAGACGTGCCACAAATCTCGACGGTGTAAATAACGCCCTACTGTAGGTCCTTAATTGGTTAACCGCTAATAATTCGTCGAAAATCATGTTTTCCTGGGGACCACGCTCGACTCAAGGCTACAATGCGGTCCGCATATAATATCTCTTGCAGGACGGCTGAGTTCAGCAGCATAAGCTGTTAAAAAATGTAGATACCGCGAGGCTCTATTTTAGTTATTTTCTTTCTTTATTTTATAGGTAAAAACGCAATTTATGCTTTTGGAAAAATATTACGTCAGCAAATGCTGTATTGATTTTCAAATTTTCAGTAGGTATTTTATTCGGTCATTTCTTTGTACTTTCAGTTGTCGCAAGATTAGTATTTAAAGCATTACATTTCATATTTTGAGTATGCTCATTTTTTTTTTCAGAGCTTTTATTACTATCCATTAAATAGTACGGGGTCGTGGAGGTCTTTAAAGTAGGTGAAGTTATAACACTACATCTAATATTAGCATTGTATGAATTCTCCCAAATTATTTAAATTACAAAAACGGTGTTGGGCTTAGGTTGTCATAATAATCGTATACAGACGCCAGCACATCAAACTACCCGAAACTATCAATTTTTCCCAATAAACCTTGAACCTAATGCTGTACCTAGTGATAAAGTTGAAAACCTTGAACCTAATGCTGCACCTAGTGATAAAGTTGAAAAGACATTCGACATAATTATTGTAGTAGCTTGATGTGCTGGCGTCTGTACCTACGTTTTGAGTTTTAGTTGACTGCTTATTGAATGTCTACAACCAATGTTCCATAGTTGTGAATACAATATAAAGCTACAAAACATAGGCAACAATTCATTTTATCAAAATAATATAAACACCGTTTACCCGGTGACCCTAGGCTAATTAGCTCAAATTACACACCATGATTTTCAAAGAAATCTTCTTCCATTTCTATAAGAGCTCTTTTCACATTCGCTTTTAAACCTTTGGGCGGTTCATTTGTTACTTTAACAGAATTCTGCAATACAGATACAGGGAATTTGGGAGTGGGCATTGAGCTTAAGTAGAGGCGGAATTCCGGCGCAGGCCAGCCGGTTTCGGAAGTTAAGTTAGTTACTATCACTTCTAGACTTAACATCCACGAAGCAGCTAAGTGGCAGTTCTGAAAACAATGAGGTAACAGTAGTTATTAATAGTAGATAGGTAAGTAATGTTTATTTATCTACTTAATGCTCCCTTTTATTTGGGAATCAGTTATCCGTACTTGTAAGAAAATCCAGTCGCCTTTGGGTTTAGCGGCCATTATCATCTTCTCAGCGACAGGTCCTTGTCCCTGACCTAGCGAGATGGAATGCACACGTTCCCGCATGCCCATCTCTGTTGCAAACTTCTGGAAAGCTCCGAAAGGATCCGAACCGGTGCTTAATACAAAGACGAGCGGTATTGTTTCCGTTGTGTCCGCATACCTAAAACGAAGTTATTAAATATTTATAATATTAGTATAGATAAATTTAACGCGTTTAATTGGTATGTTGTAGGCAATCCACGGGATGGTAAACCGAAATAATCAATTTCGTTTTGCCATCAGGCGCGGTGGTGTGACCGAAGTGTCAACCCATATGGGATATAAATCAGACCTAATAATAATAAATAATTAAGAATCTCGTGAAAGCTGAGAATGATAAAAAAAACAAGTATCTTGTTAGCACAGGAGGTTGTCGACATGTGGGATGTGGACTCTGCAATCATTGTACCGATAGTCGTTACGGTTAATGGACTAATAGCAAAGAGCGTCGACCAACACCGAGGCTCTCATTGTGCGACTGGGTCAAGGGTTTGATTCAGAAAGCAGTACTCTTGGACACGGCACGCATAGTGAGACGGTTCCTCTCTTTGGAGCCCTGACCACCGGCAGCCTGGACCCTGTTCCTGATGCCGATGGGCTATCTAATTTTTATATATTTAAATGTGTGTGTGTGTTCTTTTAAATAGGATTTTTTAACACATTCGAGTCCACCAACGTTTCATAGTGCGCATGTGCCATCCCATCATACATATTGCAAATGGACCCCCCAGGTAGGTAGGTGGCATTACGTTTGCGCAAAAGTGAACCCACCTGGAGGGCTCTCGGCATTAGGTTTGGAACTATGATTTAAAACCCTAAATTAAGTGAGTATTATATTTATTAATTAAGTGAGGTAAAATAGAGTTTTCAGGGGGTATTATCGCTATATATTTTGCTATCTGTGTGGGTATTTTCATGCCCTAGTAGGGTGGGGGATGTGCAATAATCAAGAAATAAAAAAAAATGAAATAATGAAACCTCCCAGCTCTGATCCCGTGACAGGGGTGTACAATCTTTTGTGAGATTTACTTGCATTTTTTTAAAATTAATTTTAGTTACCTTACGTAATCGCAATTATTGTTTCTTTTATATTAGATTTTAATAAATAACATTTTAAAACTTTTGAATGATTACAAACGTTGCATTGCATTTATAGGTGGTTTCTTTGACAGTTAGTTTTGTGTGAACCACCCAGTAACTCTATTAATTACATATTCCTATTCCTTCACTTGCTAGACAATACTGGGTTAAATTAAATTAGCTAGCGATACTCCGCAGATAGATTCAATCGATTTAAATCATAGATGTGCCCTTGCCGTAGGTACTTCGTGCGCGAACGTGTTCACACTGAGATGAGCTCGCTCGTTTAAACTTCACACGGTTTTTATAAACACGATATACAACTAAAAATGTTGCTGAATAAAAACAACTTCCAAAAAAAAAAAACACAATAGAAGTTAAAATAACTTTCGGAACTCGGTGCCTTTTGCTTGTTTCATCGACATTTTGCATGTTTGTAGGGTCTACAGAAACCTAAAACGAAGAGGATGGCGGGGTCGTAGTCTAGGCAATTTAATTGAAAAGCGCTAAGCATTATTTATTCCAAATGCCAAATCTGTAGGTATCTTTAGCTATACAAATAATTAAAAGTGAAGTATCTGTTTGTATTAACAAAATAACAGCCTTTTCCTCAATGCAAATGAAAATGTACAGAGTGAATTTTTCATGTGGGCGTGGATGGCCAAATCCGAAACTATGAGGACTAGCGAAAAATGTTCAAAGGAGTCTCGTGCCCGATTTCGATGAAAACTAAAACTGCTTCATTAGATTAAAAAAAAGAAAAACAATTATCCTAGTCATGAATCGAACTCATTGTATTATTTACCACTGTATTATTACACCATTCGATAGTGTCGCTAATAAGGATCAAATTCGGGGAAGTAATGACATACGTCTGTAGCGTTAGAAGATTAAGAAATATCTAGCTCTGATAGATAAACGGACAGGCAGACTAAGTCGCAAAATAATAAGTATCAGTTTTTATCTATTTTGCTACCGAACACTAAAAAGCCCCGATGTTGAGCTCATTTTCGTGTCCAAAAATTTAAAATTAATTATTTTTAGAAAACATTTAACATATTGCCTATGATTTTTCACCCCTGAAATAGAACCCACCACGTTTTCGGCAACTAGGAAGAGGTCGAAAAGTAGATCATCCAGCCTCCATACATTTTTGGGCTATTTTCAACAGTGCCGACCGACGAAAATAAACTTATTATTTAGGTAGAGCATAGCATAATAAACATTTTTTACTTCCACACCGAAGTCGTAAGTCAACTCACCTAGAAGTTATTCAACCACAAAATATCTGAGATCACCCAGATTGGGGTATTTTTTTGCCGTCTAACTAAAATAAACGCAGTAATTAAATAGACCTGGGTATAAAATGCCACCCAAGTTCTTTATCCAAGTTTTAGATAAATAACAATGATTACAATAGTATAAAACTTACATAAAATATGAATAGAAAAAGTATAAAAGCTACTGATCCCTTCATTAGCGTTTTCATGGACGTAAAGTGAAAATAAAAATGCTTGTAATTTGAAACCACGGCGTATTCTTTCTTGTTAAAATATGCAACTGTTTTTATTTTTACATTATTTGATGCTGTATTCGCTAAGAAAAACCTACATTTAAAATGAGCCCACCAGGTGGGTTCCCGGCATCGCAAGTGCGACTTGAGTGAATACACCAGGTGGGTTCCCGGCACTGAATGTGTTAATATAGTGCCTAAGATAGGGCCTCTAGCCGACCATAATGGTTCTGAACATTTACAAGCAAACGAGCGAATTAAGGAAAGGAAGTAAAAGCGAAGGAAAGCGTAAGTTTAAGCGTGCAGTTCAATGTGGCGCTGCTTGTCAAGCAAAAATGCAACAAAATGTCAACCTTGTTACATTTAATTTAGTTCTGTGTTTTCCCGCTTGCACAGTTAATTTGGTTGCAGTGTAAGGTCCACACGATTGAACTAGATGGCGTTGCCATAAACATGACATGAGGCGTAAAGTTTGTAGGTAATTTTTAAGATTTATTCGATACGATACCTACCAAAAAGTAATACTAATTGAGTTAAAATATCGAGTAAAACAGTATCGGCATCGAAAGGAAAACTACTCGATACCGCAAAGTATCGATACTTATATCGTATCCCTGTCGTGGTAATGTAATCTGTCGTTCCGTCCGTTAGCTTCTTGCCTCTCCTCTCACCACTTGTTGTTCCGACGCGTATCCGTAACATCGTGTGAACTTGCAAAAAAAAACTTTTTCGTTATTCTGACTTTACCTGACTGGAAGGTATGTGAAAAGCAAATCATGGCTGCAGCAATGGATTCAGTGGCGGAGATGAAGATTAAGTTGAACACTGGAGCCGAGATGCCTTCCGTGGGTTGTAAGTATTTTTTTAAAGGCATATATTTTTTTTTTATCTAGTAAAAAAAGATATTCTAGTATCTTTATTCTAGTCGACATGTCGAAAAAAGGTGAGGTATCTGGAAAGTATTCCGAACTTAATGGAACTTTATCAGGCTGTTTGGGGGTATACTAGAAAGACAATCCTACGTTTTCGACCTCGAGGACCCTTTTTTTTTCGGAATGGAAATCATCAAATGACTCCTTCCGCTCTGGGCGGAGCAGGAGGGTGTGTCAGACTTTTACTGACTAAAACCTATCCATGTTCCTTCATCGCCCTTTGAGTTTCGGGGCCACGGTATCTCTTTCGAACAGTCCCGCAGCCCCGGCAGGCATCGGCCCTTGCGGACCCCTTCCTTTTGCTGACATCTCATTGAGGCGCGCGTGAACCTCGTGACGATGTCCTATTTTATTGTAAGAAATTATTTTAAGGACCTCTATCTCACACAAATAACCTAACGTTCTTCACACAATATAATGTCACCATTCTTGTTGGGGTCCGCATGCGAAGAGCCTGTTGTATGTTATGTCAACATTTTCATGCCTGGTCATCACTCTACTGTGTGTACTAAGGAGACGTACTGCCTTCTGAGTCAGGCTCTTGATCCAACCACCTAAGGAGAGCCTCTCGAAGTCACGAGGTTCGTCATGCGGGATGGTAACCCACACTAGTCTGGTTTTTATTACTTACTAGCTTTTGCCCGCGGCTTTGCTCGCGTTAATTTACAATTTGACAATCAATTCGGGCTATACTCTGCTTGTAATAATAGAATTCAATCATGTTTCAAAAGACACGTGGCGTCATCTATTATCATAAGAACGTTATTGATGTTTTCCTCGAGAACAGTACTTTTTTCGGGATTAAATACAGTCTGGTGTAAAGAAACGGACTTGTACCGCAATATTTCAGGATGTTCGGTTCAGTGGTTTAGGCGTAAATAAAAAGTAAGTAAAAAAGTAAGTTTATTTGTTCGTATATTACCTCATACAAACAAATAATAGTATATTTTATATCGAGGGACTAAACAAAGCTATAATATACCAGAGGTGGTTTGAAACCGAGGGTATATTAAGTTGGCGGTGCTAACTGTACTTTTCACTTTGAGTGCGAGAAAATTAGTCAATTTATTACAAAAACATTTAATAAATATTCTTATTCCTCCAGTCCGTATAACTTTCGTAAGTTTTTAGATAAATCTTCCGCGATTTTGGCGGCAAAAGATTATCTATTATGTCTTTTGCTCTTTGCTCGACGTCAAACTCTTCACTGTCACTGGACATTCTTAAATTTATGTAAAACCGAACTTTACATTCAACGAAAATTCTGAAATTTTCGCAGACTGTTTTTTTCTTTTAAATCAGTCACAGGTTAACAATTTAGGATACATGGCGCCACCTTTGCGGAAAAACCATGGAACTAAAACTCTCAACATTTTCGCAATGAAGATGGTCCACTCGACAGATAATAGTATTTTTACCATTGCCACTCGAAAAAGAGCATTTTGTTCATCGATATCAGTAAATGAAACGCTCTTTTACTCACTGAGTGAATAAACCATTTGAATTTGGAACAATAACGAAATATGACCAAAAAAAAACGTGCGTACAAGAACACACAGAACACTGGATTTCGAAAATTGTTTTAATTTCACTATATTTTTTTAAAGTTTATATTTAATATTTTGTTCTCTTATTATATTACCGATTAGACAGCGTGTAACAGAAAGGGTATAGTCATATGGAAGACTGTGCTACGGACCATCAAACTAAACAACTTTCTCTATGGGACCACAAAAATAAAAATAAAAATATATAAGAAAAAAAATATCTTGGTTCTTGTATCCCTCGCTCCGCTCAGGATTCTACTCAAAAATCCTTCGTTGCTCTCGGGATCCAACTTTGTCCCTCGAATTAAATTCCCTTTTTGTTTACTTGTTGTATAATCTACTATTTCACTTCAGTAGCTCAAACATGTAGGTAGTTTTTGCTGTCTGAAATCAGTGAGCAAAATGCGATTTTGCTCACTGAGTAAGACCAAGTAACTTTTTAATTTTTGTTTTCAGAAAGCCGCGAATATCTTATTCAGCCTTGGGTTAATCATACAATTCGAAACATTCACACTCTATCTTTTTCCCGCCATTAGAAAGAGAGAGAGAGAGAGACAAAGACCAGCCCTTTCGAAGTTCCGATATTAAATTCGACATCAAAGACAAACACGATCCGAATGTCGTACTAACTAAAGAAATTTTGCAAAAAGATAATTATGTCATTTAATGTAATTTATTGAATTTTTATCTTATTGTTGTATTTAAACAAAAATAAGTATTTACTGCAAATAAAACTGATATTTTACCTGTAAATATTTACTTCTAGTTTCAATAATGTTACGTACTATATTTTTAATAATAAAATAGGTATCATGGGTGCTATTTCCGAGCACGCCTTAATTTAAATAAAAGAGCGGGAATAAAATTTCGTAGCTGACGTAAATAATTGAATAAGTTAAAAAATATTAAAATATTCGTAAAATATGAGAGAAACTAGCGACAAGAACTGTATTTTATTGCGCTTCCACCTTAAGGCAGAATTAAGTTTCCTACCTGAGAAGTCTTGCGAGAAATATCTGAAAGCATACCATGTTTTCAATGAATGGAGACTTACAAAGGCCGCAAGCAGTTTTTCGGAGACGGTGTTGCTATCTTATTTTTTAGATTTATCACAGACGAGGCGATCATCTATAATCAACGTAACGTTCCGATTGAAACACGCAAAACTCGTATCTTTTCTAAAAAGAATGTCAGTTGCATAAGGCTAAAAAGTCCAAAATTTTCACAGCCCGTAACATAGAAAAAATTCTTAATGAAGCTCCGGACTGCAATTTTCTTGCCGCTAAAGTAAGTGGTACCTATGAATCTATGTTGTTAGTTATTAAAATTTGTGAGTAGACTGTTAAGTACGAGTATAAAGGTACTTACTGCCTACTACTACTAATACATTAATTACTGCCTACTACTATTAATACCTATTTTTGGAGGCGCAATGAATCCTAGTCTGGCTTAGCAATACTGTTAAAATATTTATTACGATATGTAAAATATGCTGTAAATGTTAATTTATGCATATTAATTATATAATATTTTAATTACTGGTTGTACTGATCATAGGAATTAGTGGAGCGTGTCGCAATAACGAGCTATTACAACTAACAGTTAATAATATCGAAAAGCATTCAGATAAATTACTGTTAGTAAAAATGAAAAATACGAAGACGAACCTTGAAAGGTCTTTTGTCGTACGCGAAGAATATGTAACTATTGCAGAAAAATACCAAAATTTACGTCCAGTCAATATAAAAACCGATCGATTTTTCATACAATACCATAATAATAAATGCTCAAGACAGCCTATGGGAGTAAATAAAATAGGTGCTATACCGCGAGAAATTGCCACTTTCTTAAAACTGGAAGAGCTTCAGCTATACACGGGTCACTGCTTTCGGAGAACTTCGGCAACGCTCTTGGCTGATTCCGGAGCCGATCTCACCACTTTAAAACGTCACGGCGGGTGGACGTCCAATACGGTTGCAGAAGGCTATATTGAAGACTCAATAGAAAATAAGCCGAAAATCTGTAAGCGTATAGTGGAAACAATAAGTTCGACCTCGGATCCTTGGTCTCACCCACGCCCATCCACTTTCAACGACGCACAGTGTACTTATACAGAAAGCCGAATCAGAGTCACCAACGTTCACCGTTGTCCCTTCTCAATCCGCCACTGAAACAGAAACCTTAACCCCAGATAATCAAACTCAACTCAATGCAACTATAACGTTGCCAAATAAATCTGTTACTTTTAATTTGCAGAATTGCAGTAATTTTACTTTTAACTTTTAAAATGTTCCATTTTATTGAATTGGTACCTCTACCTAAAATGTTAATTATTTTGATTCACAATAAATAGTTATTTTAATCTATTCCTGTTTATTATTTTATCTCCTAAAGTGTTCTCGCTGCTGAAGTGAAAAGTTGTGTGTTACACGAGAGCAAAGTTTTTTGCATCTCGTGTCTTTAAATCCCTCACCACACTCGGGATTCAAAATCAGCATACGCAGCAAAAAACGATTTTGCTCTCTTGTTGCACAAATAACTATTTACTGGCTGTTTGAGTTTGTCTATGTCACATGAAGGAAATTAAAAAACTAATTACTTTTTACTCCCTAGAGACTAAAGTGGTCACTATAGTCCCGCGGCGTACTTTTAGAGCATGAGAAGTGAACATTTAGTTTTTTATGCTGTATTACTTTAATTCCTGATTTTAATTTTCTGATCTATATTCATTATGGTTCAAGAATGTATTAATACACACAGTTGGGTGATGGATGGCCAGGCATGAAATTATTCCAAAAATTTTGCTTTCTTCCTCGGATAGATTGGTTCCTCTATAGTTACCCAAGATTTGCACCCGCCCCCTGCCTAAAGCCCTGACGATGAAGCACGAGGCGTAAGCGATCTGTGCATGCTTTGATCATAGGAAAAGAGAGCAGCACACTATAAATTTGATGTTTTCACACACAGAACAGTATCTACTTTTTTTTTTGTATATTTTAGGGTATAGGAAGATCAAAAAATTTTTTTTTTCAAATAATTTACCCGGATCAAATTAAATTTCAGGCGAGTACCGATAGATTTAATCCCTGGAACTAACCCACTCCGTTATAACTTGTTGACTCACAGTCCGGGCCCAAGAATTGCATTTTGCAATAGTTTTTCACAAAAATGTTAATGCATGCTGGGCATGAAGGATTAGCAACAGTCAAAAGTCCAGGAATGGAATTACATAAATTAGGTAATAAGCAATATTTCAGCTATTAAACACAAAAACCTATTGTTTCATCCTAAAAAATCTTGCCATCATCATGGCGTTGCAATGTAAACCTAGTGTTTTGATGATTTGAATTAACATCACCCAAACTTATATCTGGCTTTGTGATATCTGCTTTTAGGAAAAGTAACTTTTTCTATGCTATTACCTACTGCAATATTTTAGAAATCTTCTCTAAAAATATTCGTAACAGTGGATAATATTATTGTTGCATCCCTAACTGATATATCTCATTATTTTAGTGGGAACCTATCGCATTCGCGATCTCAAGGAAACGATGGAGGTCGTGGACCAGGCTCTGTCAGCAGGATACCGAATGTTTGGTTAGTCTTACTACTTATGGCTAATACTCTGTGTTCACGGGGAAACAAAATCTGAGCAGCATTGTTACTAATAGTAGGTACATTTTGATATATGTGGGGAAATTTTGTTATTGCATTCGAGGCGGAATTAATACCTTGAGCTGCAGGCGGTGGTGTTTTGGTGCCGAGAACTGCAGTAACAACCCACGCGTATCAAACGACGTTTTTCAATACACTTTCGAAGAAGTAAAATATTAGAACGGAAAGTATTTTTGTCAGGAAGTATTAAGAAACTATCATATAACTTGCTTTTTTTCCTCGCGCTTTGCATTCTTCAAGTTGAAAAAGAAGCAAAGGTATGATGCCGCTAAGCAGGCTAATATGAAAAATTGAAAATTTAAAGATTTTTGAATTTAGACCACAAATAAATTTTAATTTGTTCATAAAAGTAAATATTTGATTTAAATAACTTTGTTTACCTATGATATTCTATTTATAAACACAATTTAAATACTCAAAAAATATTTACGCCCGCGCCGTAAAGACGCATATCTCTTTGTCGAGATTTAATAAAAAATAATCACCGCCAACTATAGTCATTGAATCCATTTGGACTTAGTGTAAGTCCCTAATATCGGTGGAAATTTTTATTTTTGCACGTGTGCAAAATTATTAAAAATCACGCGAGTGAAATACATTACATGTTGAACCTAATCGTAGTGCTATATGAACCAGTTTCTGAGAAAGTGAATTAAAAAATATTAAGCAGTTGTTTCTCAACTTTGTTTCCAATGAATACGGTGCTTTAAAAAACGATGCACCTTTGGACTTCACCAACCAGTTAATAGCGAAATGTCACTTGCACCACCATAATATTATGAGCTCATAAGTTTCAACTATCAAGCTAAAGCACATTGCACCGTTCAGTGAAACAATACTTTACTTTTATTTATTTTTTATTTAAAGTTTTGTGTTCATTGTGTACAGTTTTATTCAAATAATGGGTTGGTAACAAAAGATGAAAATTTTTCTTGGTGTTCTTTGTTTTCTTTACTGATTATTTGTATAATACTATATAACATTTTATTTAAATACTATAGAAATGGGAGCAGTCTACCGTAACGAATCGCACTTGAAGGAGGCCTTCCAAAGATTGCTCCCCGAACATGGCTTGCAGCGTGAGGATATTTTCATCACAACAAAACTCAGTAAGTGTTGTTATTATTAATATCTGGACACCAGCCCGTTATACAATACAATAGTAAGATAGGACACTAACCTAAATAATGTATGTTTTTGAAGGGGTCATTTCATCTACTTGCATATTATTATCTTATTATTGTTATCCTTGCTATAACTATTTATTTTTAAATTCAAGTCTCAAATAAACAATAACATCTGCTTAGGTAAATTACTTGTGCATCTTCTCATATAGTTATTTATTTACAGCATCTGTAGAACATGTGCAGCCAGGATACTTAAAAAATATTTACACTACATCAATTGAAAATTTGGGTTTTGAAATTGCCAACTTGCATTTAGTTAATTTCCCTGTGTGCGGAAAATTATCATCTGACTCAAAAAAACATACTGAGCTTCGGCACGCAACCTGGGAAGGGATGGTCGAACTATATGATAGTGGCCTTGTAAATGCAATTGGTGTATGCAACTTCGATATTTGCACTCTTACAACTCTAATGGAAAGGAATCATGGTGTTATCCCCGCAGTACACCAGGTACATTTAATTTAAAATCCATACCATACCAAAATTTTACAACAATTCGGTTCATTTTCTAATGACTTTTTTTCTTCTTTTAGACTGAATTGCACCCTTTCTTCCATGAATTGGATTCGATTGACTACTGTAAGGCAAATGGTATTGCAGTACAGGCATACAGTTCATTGGGAGAACAATCTGACAAAAAAGACAACTTATTATTACATCCGTCAATTACTGAAATCGCAAAAAGTCTTGGGGTCACCAATGCTCAAGTAGTGCAAAAATGGGCACTGCAGCAAGAAATATCTGTAATACCTAAATTAGATCGAATAGACCCCACGCATATCAAAGACAATATTGCTTTCAACTTCGAAATTTCTCCTGAAGATATGCAGATACTAGATAAACTTTCAAAGACAAAGATGAATCAAGAGTATGCCCCCCCTGTTGTTTAACAAAAAAGTGCTAAACGCACCAAAAGTAAAAAACGTGCTAAGAAGCACTTATAAAATGCAACCTAATTATTGTAAATATCTGGAAAATACAAAATAAGTGTCAGACACAGCAAATTATAACAAGCCAGAAGGACGATATGTTGATAAAAATCTGAAGGATGTTGCATTTCAACTAAATTGTGTGGTGCGTCACAATTACATAATATGATAAACATACTTGTTTCCAGAATTAGGTATAAGAAAAATGTATTGCAGTGTCTAGTTAGTCTGAGATTGCTTTAAATGTTAGAATACAACGTATACAGAGTGTAAGGGACAGCCCTCCACAGACTGATGGGGTGAATTCAGTATTTCACTGCATTTATGTAAATAATCGGTCATCTAAGATGATGAGTGCTGCGTACATAAATGTAATTTTACATTGAAATTAAGGAATAGTAAATGAAAAAAAAAAAACAAAAAAAAATGAAAGTTTTCCGGAGAAAAATTCCGGTGGAATATGATTCAAAATAAGGAGCTGAATGCACCCTTTCATTTTGTGGAGGGCTGACCCTTACACCCTGTATACATAAATGCAATGCATATTTTATCAAATAGTTTAAGAAATATCTGTGTTGTTATTCTCTGTGATGATTACAAGACTTTTAAGTGTGATGTTCTAGGATTTGAAAAGTGATATTATAAAAAAAGTGCGGGTTGGGCTAACTGAAACCCGCGTATTTTGTCTGTTCATAACATAAGGTGATATTTACAGATAGGTGGACGACTACTTCCATATAGTTAAGCCCTCTTACAAAACATGCACAGACGCGTGCGCACACTTGCTATAAATGGCTCCAAATGGTGAATTTGCTTCATTTTACGAGGAATGCCCCAACATCCAAACCTGATTATGATGTTTGACAGATTTAATACAGTCTAATCAAAATAACAGTATTATTGATGCTTTGTGTCTCTTCCGAATTTCGTACCAGCTGCCCAGCAGCTGCGATTATGGCCAAAGACCATAGGTACCCTAAGTTATTTTGTAATATTAATTAAGAAATGCATTTAAATATACAAGTAGCAAGTTAAGTTAATAAATGTTTAATTAAATGTTATAATGAATTAACATATCTTCTATGTTTAGGTGTTTTATAAAATGAGTAGTTTCTGATTTATTATCAGTCCGCTTTTAGAGTTAATTGAATATATCCTTTAGCTACTATTAAATGGACAATATTTGTATGTATATATATATCTAATCACGTTCTTTCTAACGGCTCTAAAGATTTCGATGACAATCGATCTAGCTAAAACTCAAATCTGGAAGAAATCGTTTTCTATTTTCACGCAAGCAGAGCTCGGTCGCCCAGGTACTTGTACAGATCAGTGTTATTGGGTACCGAGACACCAGCTTGAAATCAAATAAAGTGGGATAGAATAATACTTGCTCCAAAGCGCTAATGCGATGGTATCTTCATAGTAACGAAAAATCAACAGCGTGACTGTTCATAGCTTGGATGCATTAGAATCTCAAAGCTCAAAGGCGTGTTTTCAAGCAAGTATCATTCCATATTCCGTCATTCAATGGGGGCTATCGCGTATGAATTCGCCGCTAGAGGTGCTAGTGTAGCGCGAGGTCGCCAAAATGTCAGATGTCATAGTGTTCGCGCGTTGAGTGCTTTTTAATCACGATTTTTTACTAATATTCACGATTGTGGTTTAGATTGATCCATTCCTGATCAATTATGACTTGAAGATTTTAAGTATCAACTTAGGATATTATTTGTTAGTACTTGGAGGTAAAATGTTTTTATATGTTTCATGCTTGCTAATTTTAGGAAAAATATTGTAAAATGTATCTGAAGTTTGCACGTTTTTGTTATACGTAATAAAATAAACTTTTTATGAAGTTATTGTACTTTATAGTATAAAATAGAATTATTGACAGGACCTTACTCGACAGTGGCGCCATCTGGTGAGCTCAAAGACGATAACCCTCATTAGAAGTACACAGCCCAGTACCTGGTTACCACTTAGGTTTACTCCACTAATATTTATAGAAGTAATAGCAGAAAGATATGTGTATGTAGTGATATATTTTAGATTAAGGTGATCGATCATCTAGAAATATTGATCAGTGATTAATTATCACTAATAAAAAAAAAAGTGTTTATGTAATTTAGATCTCGGCTACCATGAGATTTTCTGTACAGAGTGATTAACGTCGTAAATACCGAGGATTTGAGGAAAATGTGGCTTTTTGTCCCATTTTAGCTCTACATGTACAATACAGTATTAGAAAGGACATTCGCAGAATGACTTAGGTATAATCTCATACGGATTGCGGGTACTGTGACTATACGACTCGTAGATTACCCTCTTGACTTGTGTGCCCAACACTGAATGCCATGATTCAGTGGGGACATTCTGTAAGTAAGATTAGGGTATTTAATTGTAATTTATGTTGTACACATACTACTTCTACGGTAGGTCGCATATTTAAGGTGAGCTCACGTGTTTTAGAGCTCACTTGTTTTTGCTTTCTATTAAAACCTACTAAGTAAGTATCCGTAATATATATGTTATGGTCAGTGTGATTAATTGGAAATGATTAATAATGGGAATTAATTGACACCGACAAAAAGAGACGCTGTTATTTTGTAATTTAGTCAAAACGGGAATTATTTGGGGCTCGATTTAGTACATGTTTCTTATTCATACGATTTTAATATCAATGAAAACTGTGAGTAGGTACATTTATAAAACATAACCTAACCTAACGGATTTGTTTTCATAATTTCGCTCGATATATGATGAGTATTGTTTTTTTTAGTCCTAAAATAATAACGTCTTGTGCTGTAAGTCACCATGTAATAATACTTTAACTAAAGCTCTTATGAAACCATTTATCAAAACTGGTAAATGTAACCTATTCTTTATTATTAGCAATTGCTACTTACTGGTAATTATTTATATTTCCACATTTATTACTTTGACCGTAACATGTTTATTAAATGGATGGACCAGTATTGTACAACTATGACGAGCTTATGAAAATTATGAAGGTTTAAGTACGTAATGACTGATCTTAAAAGTTTAACTTAAGTATATTATGTTTTCTCGTACCTACGAGCTAAAAGATACTTGCGACTTTTCGATTAATTTGTTACTACATATTCATCTAATTATGGCGTTGATTTTTAGCGAATGCTTTCTATGGGGTCGTATACAATAGGGTATTACACCCATTTTTGAAATGTGTCTCAATTAGATTCTATAGTGCTAATGAACCACTAAAAAAATCTCAAATATTTATTCAATCGTTATGTGCCATTGCATTTTCAAATTTCGCGCGTAATTTGACGAAAACGCTGGACGCAGGGGTACGTTTAAGTCAATTATCCAGTTTAAAATTTTAACTGAATAAACGTCAAACACTCCGTTCAAGCACACCGCGAGGTGAAAAATTAAATTGACTAAAATTTAATCTGCCCCGTTCACGGTCGTCCGCTGGTATAAGTTTTCGCCTGACTAGGATAAATTTTAGCGACCTTTTTACCTCGCTAAATTTTATTCTGCTGTCAGATTGACATTGAGATGTCTGTTGTTTTATTTGCTAGATTCGCGCCCTAGAAACGAATATTTCTAACGAGTACTTAATCATCGTCTACGTGAATTTTATTTGTGGATTAAGGATGAAGTTAGGATTACCTAAGATGTAAATTGTTGTAGACGAAAGGGGCAGAATGATATACAAGCTGAGCTGTCAATTGAATTTGACAGTCAACATTGATCTAGACCGATGACTCCGTTCAGCGAGCCCTCCAATTTTTATCCGGCTAAAATTTCGCCGGCTTACTTAAACGTACCCCAGTGGACGCATATAACTCTGTGGTCATGACGTCAGTTGGCTCATAGCTGTGTAAACAAATGCAGAGATAGGTATGTGAGATTAAAGGTACGGTACGCTTATGGTTGACAATTGAAACTTAGTTTACATAGCCGTATGACGTAATAATATGGCGACTACTGTTTAATTAATGTGTTATGAAACCGATTAAAAAACTGAAACCTTTGAATTGAATTTTTTGCTATTTTAAGAACTAAAATTAACGTTTTCCTACTGCTTTTTGCCTAAGCTATCTCAATAATATATTTTTAGATTTTTTCTCTAAGAGAGTAAAATACCCTATTGGGTTTTTGTTAATTAGGTTTATAATTTTATTGTGAATTAAATTATAATTCCTAATTATAAGGCACAACTGTCTGCGCAAGCGATTGTTTTTAGCCATTTAAGTTTGTTGTGTATTCTTGATTGACATGATATGCGACTTAGCACTGTTGTACCGTGCTTTTGAGAGACCATAGGAACTAGGTCCTGTCGAATTTGTTTGGGATATGTTGATAAGATAGATAATTATTTTATTGCTAATGAGTAGGTACTTACTTATTATAACACACCTGAAAGTTTTCATGGCCGATACAATTCAAGGAGTAATATTTTGCAATTAATCAACACTCATAGGTACCTACTGTTCTTTTGTTTGCCAAATAAGTGTAGTGTAGGTGTTTTGCCAAATAAGTACCTACTTAGATATTGTTATAGTCCAAATTATATAAATGTCCATTTTGTTGTAGAGATGTTGTTTAAAACAGCGGTGTTATCGAATATTCTATTGTAAATAACCTTTACTATTTTAGGCTATATACTTGCTTAATCAATGATTATAAACAGGTAGGAAGTAATATTTATATCACACATTCAGTTCTTAGGTACTCCCAACAATGTGTCATCTTCACCTGCCCAGCCTTTTCCCAATTATGTTGGGTTCGGCTTCCAGTCTAACCAGATGCAGCTGAATACCAGTATTTTACATGGAGCGACTGCCTCCACAAACCAGTTAGTACTGGGTAATACGATACCCCTTGGTAAGACTGGTTGTCAGACTTTTTGGGCCACTGACTAGACTACCTACCTGTAACGACTGTCAAAGATCTACAAATGACAGCCGGGACCAGCGACTTAACGTGCTTTCCGAGGCACGGAGGAAACTCTGTATGTATTGGGTGGTCACCCATCCACAGATCAACCTAGGCAAGCACGGCTTAACCTAAAGATCAACCAGGGCGGCTGTTATTATTTAGCTTCCGACAATGTGTGTTATCTCAATAAAAATCTATATGTGTTCGAACGTGTTTTGTTTACTTCCATAGTTTAAGCAATCCGTGCAGGAAACGAAATAAATGATGACAACAAAGGCAAAGTATACGTACAGGGTGTTCAGTTGAACGGTGGGACTTTCAATAAACACAGATCCTAGACTGGTGGACACGTACTCCCCGATTGCAAACACAAGTTTCTCCTCTCTAAGGCACTTTATCAACATTAATTTTTCAAAAGAAGTCAGCTTTTTGTTCCAATCGACATTCGGGTACGAAGAGTTTCTTTTGTCTACGTGGATGTCCTGGAAATAATAATGTTGTGTAGGTAAAGAAATGATTCCATACAATAACATAACATATGTAACATCACCCCTGTAATGTTCGAAGGTTTATGCAGAGGTGTACCTAATAGTACACCCACATTTTGCCAGTTATGTTTAACTCCCAGGTAATAGGGGGCGACCATATTGTCATCAACTGGGCACTAATCCAGATTTCGCGGTTGCTACTAAGAAATTCCTGATGGAAATACCCAATAGTATTTTGCCCGACCCGGGAAACGAACCCAGGACCTTATTCTCAAGAGTCATGCTTGCGACCACTACACCAACGCGGCAGTCAATCCATACATTAAGTAAGTAGTCGGAAAACTAATAATATGCTAGGAGAATTAACCAGGTGTTTACCATTTTAACTTCTTGACTGTATCAGGGGAGCTACACTACACGCAAATTAAACCAAAGAGAGCATCTATTATAACAAATTAGAGACCTTGGGTTGTTGTTAATGAGCTGTTCATATACTTCTGATCCTAAGAATATAAGTAGCTAGGTGCCTAAAGTTAATGTAATTTTTAATAATGATGAGCAGTGTAGCTATAGAATAATTAATTAATTTGAAAATCAATTAATTATTCGGTGGTTCGAGGTGGTGGTGGGCAGAAGAGTACCTGGAAGAAAATTATGAAGAATATGGCGGAGGCATTTGGCCAGCAGCGGGATTTACAAAGAACCTAAAAAAAATAGACGGTAGCTACACTGCTGCTTCAGAACTTCAAGAAATGCTCCAAGATCTCAGGATAGCAAGTCTTTAGGTGGGACATTCTATGAACAGATCCAAATCCCAGGACATGACCAACAGCACGAAACGTGGGGTCAAGGTAGACTGGCATGTGCTGCAATATGTCGATGAGTATACATACTTTGGCCAGATAGTGCCCTTTAAAAGGCAGGACAAAGAAATCGAAAGACGAGCAAAATAGGTGGTGTGAGGATCTCATCTCGTTTGCGGGGCGAACATGGCCAGATATTGCACAGGATAGAGAGGTTTGGATGGAGAAAAAAGAGGCCTTTGCCCAGCAGTGGGACACTCAAGTAGGCTAAGAAAAAAGAAAAGTACACTGCTCTTCAGCATTTTATGAGAGAGGGAAAGTTCGTAAGTAGGTATTATCAGAGATCACTTGGAAGAACCTTAGTGGCATGAGCCATGAGAACTAATATATAAACTACAGCGAACCATTGGCGAGCTAAACTAAGTTGGGTTCACACCGAAAACTATGTACTAATGGACGGGCGAGTAAGCGAGCGGAAGAAGATCGCCAAAGCGGCAGCGGGCGGGCGCACCGAGCGAGGCAGGCGGCCGGGCGAGCCGAGCGAGCATCGTTTTACCTATTTTCATACTTAGGTTTACACCGCGAATTACAGAACTGCAAACTTTTTCGATTGTGTTTTTTCAGTTCCGTACACGCACACGCACATAATATCACGCGCAATCCCTGAAGGGTTAGGCAGAGGTGTACCTAATAGCCCATGTCATAGGGTGCGAGCCTGCCAGGGTGCGGGTGGATTACCATCAACCGGGCACAAATCCAGACTGTTGCACGAGGTTTTTCCATCAGGAATTTCTTAGTAGAAGTAACGGGGCTGGGTGGAAAACCCCAAAAACACTTTGCCCGACCCGGGAATCGAACTCAGGACTTGTTCAGCAGTCTTGCTAGCGACCACTAGACCAACTAGGCAGTATTAATCGCCGATATGTCACGATATTTGAAAGAACTTTTTAATTTTTCAACATTTTTAACCCTAGCTTGGCGAATATTTTTGCTGTTTGCGCTGGCGGTAGCACTTTGCGACGACATCAGAATCACAGTTTTAAAAGGAGTTTCTGTGCTGAATGTAGGTAGGCAGAAGGACGCCTATCTAAAAAACCACTTACCAAACTGAAATTTCCAAGTGTAATAGGAATTTTCTTCAGACATTCTGCGTCGAGCCCGCGGAAATGAGGATCAGTTTCATTAAGATGATTAACGGCTAGCCACATTTGTTCAGTCATCGCTTCAATTGCAGGTTTCTTTGGTGGCACCTAGGATTAAATTATATTTATACTAGCTGGTGCCCGCGGCTTCGCTCGCGTTTTGGTCGAAAATTATCCCACGGGCACGTTGTAAATATAGCCGTTGTAAATATGGCACTCGGGGATAATGTAGCTTTATATTAGTGAAAAAAAATTCAAAATTAGTTCAGTAGATCCAGAGATTAACCCTACATCCAAATTTACAAACTTACAAATTTTACCTTCTTCTTTAAACTATACTTTGCGAATCTCATTGTAGAAGAACAGAGCCAAGACA
Source organism: Eugnorisma glareosa (assembly GCA_947578425.1). Lineage (NCBI taxonomy): Eukaryota > Metazoa > Arthropoda > Insecta > Lepidoptera > Noctuidae > Eugnorisma > Eugnorisma glareosa. The sequence goes on from OX387957.1 coordinate 32,648,910, forward strand.
AGACACCGTAGACAAGAGCACCTATCGTCAGGTCACCGATAAGTCTGTACAAGGTCATATTAAATTAGCTAGCGAAACTCGGCAGACGTGATGGGATATCTAAATACCTACAAACAATAAAAAAATCTGGTACATTTGACATTTAGTACTAACCACTGCCGTACCGGCTGGTCCTCGTAATACAAAATTCCACTGTTCCGGAAAAACGATCCCGGCATGCAAATAAACTGCCATGTTCAGAAGGAAACTGAAAACAAGTTTGTGCCGTTCAAACAGTCCCCTGGACACGTTCCGGTATACAGACAGAGTGATTTCGCGACGAAGGATATCCAAGCGAGTTTCCAGTATGTCACATTTTTCGCTTTTTTCTATGACTAGATTGAAGACCTGCAAAAATAAGACGGTGGTAAGCAGCAACCGCTAGATAGTAAAAGCAGTACCACCTACGGTAGCACATACTTTCATTATAAATTATAGAAAATAATAAGGCGCCTACAACTAACCTGATTAAAGTACTTCAGTGAGAACTGGTACATGGGGTCGATGTCTGCTAGTTGTGCCACGGCGAAGTACAAGACTGCCCCTCGGGTCGCCACCGTCCGGTACTTCTCACGAGCTGCCGATATGCTTATCTCTGTCGCTTCAGTTTCTTCTAAACGAGCGTTTATTATTTCTGATGTTTCCTATAATTGGTTTTAGGGTTTCTTAAAGTTCCGATTTCAAGGTTTAAGAACTCTTTGGTCATAAATTATAAGTTAAAAATTTTAAACAGTAAAGATAATTACTAAACTGTCTATACTGTTCTATTCTATTCGTCGTTTCATTGACTTGACCATTTTATTTGAGGTCGGCAGAGACATGCTTCACTTCATCTTCTATAAATTTACCTCTAAATACAATACCCAACAAAGTAACAACACAACAACTATAATAAATTATTAAAGAAAATTCTTGAAAAAAAGTGCTGGCAATTAAAATGTTTAAATGTAGATAGTAACGTAGTAAGACAGTAATGGGCTGGTATTATTATTATATTATTTAGTAACGTGTTAGTTTTTAACTTTGCCCCACACTCGGAATTCATTTTATCTCACAACCAGCCAGACCCGGAACAACTACCTGTAGGCCATACAAATATTTGTTCCGTGCGGGAATCGAACTTGCGACAAGCAGCAGGCAATCAATCAGTCACTGCGCCAACCGCGCCGTCACCTAGATGGCGGCTGACCTAGTAATTCAGAGGACAAGGTACTTTTTTAGTTACCACCCATAAAAATATTGCTAGATAAATGTATTCTTACTTTACTCTCGTTGAGCGTTTCTATCAGTTCCTCATCGTCCAGAATGTTTCCAGTAGATGCGTATAGTAATCTGAGGATTTTGTCTTCAATCTCCAGTAGAGTTGCTTTGTCGGCGTTGATACGAACTATAAGCTCAGTTCGTAAAATCTCCAGGTCTGGGCGTTCCAATCTTACCACGTCGCTATTATCAGAAAATATGGGTAATTTGTGGAAAGTTTGGGCAGAATAGGAGACTAAAAAATCTGTTAAAATTTTTCATCTTGGAATTAATTCGAATCTTGGATTGACGAAATTGTAATACCTAAATTCAGATTAACTAAAACTAGCAAGTCTTTTCTTATAAACAGTATACGCTTTTATAACAAGTTGCCAAAGTCAGTTATAGAACTGACCGATGGAAAGTTCAAAATTTACATCAAACGTGTCCTTATTATAAAAGCATATTACAAAATCAAGGACTACGTCGAAGACAAAGAAGTTTGGCTTTAATTCCTTCTGCGCATGCGGCTTCACTGGTAGCTCATAAACGGCACAAATATGTGGATGTCTCTAACTATTCTCAAGCTCATTTTTTCTCATCTATCTAACCAGATTCTTTACGATAGTTTTCAAATCATTTATACATCTTTTGCTCAGAATAGTTACAGCACTGATGACAATATTTGTGTCACTTGTTTAATTTACTATTTTACAATATTTTCTTACCTTTGTATAGATTCTTTTTTACCGATTCTTTGTGAATGTTTGAACATGGCTTTGTAGATTCCCAGATGCTCGTTAACTTTTGTTAACTTTTCATCTTGTTTTAATTTTTTTTGTGTAGTAAGCAACGACCTATTGTCGGGCCTATGCTGTTCCCCCATACTTAAGTACTAATGCTGTAACATGATAATTTTGTAACACCAAATGATTTGAAAAGAGTAACCATGGAGTTTCTTGCCGGTTCTTCTCCATAGGAAACGACCAACCCGAACCGTGCACCTTTTTGTCGACGTTTTATAAGTGCCCATCTAGGCCTATGTGAAATAAAAATATTTTGATTTTGATTTTGGATTATAGATTTCCTTAGGATACTTTGCTGTTATATTATTTGTCTATAGAGATAATTTCCGAAGGGCGGCTCGTTCTCTATCTTTGTACAGCTACAGGAAAATGTTCTTTCGAAATGATAAGTTAAGTAGGTAATGTTTGAATGCACGTTTGAAGTTATTTTCATTTGCATTGAAAGATGTAGAAAAAAACCGGACAACTGTGAACGCCCACCGAGGGTTGCGCACAAATTTGTAGGTGAATATTATAAATCGTTCAGGAATCTGAGGACCGGATTGCTTCTCTCGCTGATTGCGTTCTATTCACCAAAAACGAAAAAAAAGAAAAGAAAATCTAACTATCTCAAGGGCAGGGTCGTAGGCAGGGTGGAGGAGGGTTTAATCCCCCGAAATCTCCGACAACTTTAAAGTAATCAACCTATCCGATTTTCACTTTTCAATACTCCATAAATTAACAGAGTTCTTTTTTTTCTGTACAAATTAACTTCAATGTAGCTGAACCAGAAATTGAGGTGCAGAGGCTTCTCAGATGGTTCTGAAAATCAGGAAGTCTTATACTTCAATAATTAAAAGTACAACTAACGCCAGTAACTGATCCTCAAGGCCAGATAGTGTCACGGTGAAGTTGACCAGGGTCACTTGGATGCAGATCTCCGGCAAATAGTGAGGGTTCGCCAGCTTCGTGGTGAGGTACAGGCGAAAGTTCGTGTCATACTCTATATCGCTGTCTCCCAAGTGGATGAGCAGTCTGCCGGCCTGTTGAGATATTGTTCATTAATCCTTTTCAATGACGTGAAGCGATTCGCTTTAACTAAAAGCAGTACGCAGTTCGACATGAAGCTTATGCGTTGCGTGTTCTTCTTATAATCATGTACATATACAAAGAAACTATTCCTAATTATGTTAAGCCGACTAGTATTTTCCAAAAAAAAGGCATGCTTCACTATTTCCCGTTGTTATGTTTTCGTGATTACCTGTAGAAAAGTTTGCTTTAGAAGCACAGGCGCTAATGTAGCCTCGAGCGTCTCTCCAAGGTCCTCGATTAACATTGGCCAACCAAGTCGGATGCAGTTCTCAAGTATCCGCAGGTAGTTTACATCGATCAGTTTAGTTATCTGCAGACCGTTTTCTTTCTCCATATTTCGTATCCATCTGTTAGCCTGCGTTTATAAAACTTAGTAAGCAATGGGATTTTCTAAATACAAATGCCTTAATCCAGGTGCCTATCTATTTATCTACTTCCAATATCTATAAGTATAGGGTGGTTTTTTAGATGCGGAGAACGTGCTACAATATTGCATTGGGTCTAACCTGTAAGGATATTCGTATGTTTAGAGTAAATAAATAAATAAAATTTAAATTGTAAAACACCGTTAAGATATATAATTCTCAGTCAATAGCCAAATTTATGTATATTGGCAAGCTCTGATAGCCGGACTAATAGCAGCGTGACTGTCGGACTGCCAAGTCATAGGTCTCAATCCAAGAAGCAAGACCTCAGAATCTAAGACCGTAACTCTGATTTTCGGGTTCATGTGCACATATTATAATTAATATAATTTGCTTCGATGAAGGAAAACATCGTGAGGGACCCCAGTATGTCCGAGAGATATTTCTCGACGACATTAAAGCCAAGTCGAGTCACCAATGGGCGGCACAAAAACTCTGACACCAAGTTCAAAACATTTTTCTGAGTTTTGTATTAAATTAAAGTTTTCCACCTCTATAGAACCGGCCATTTCTTTTGACAAGAGTCCCGATAGAACATTTATTTCATAAAACAATATGTCTTTGTGTTCATATCTACCTGTGTTGTTATCTAGATAGATATCATTTAGCAAAGGATGACAGCGCAGCACTCACTCACACAAATCCGAGTGCATCTATGACGTAATATTGTTATATGGGCTTCGAAAGCGTGTAAGAGCGGGAAGTGCATACCCTTCGCTCTCTTTTGCAGATATGCAGTTTATTGTATACTAGGTCATCAAAATAGGGCTATGCGTGTATAACCTGTTCCTGCGGATCGATAGTGAGAGGCCACCGCCCAGCCCGCGTCACCAGGATACCATTCTCTGTAGATATAGCATCCCGAGGTAGCCCTTGCGAGTTCCATGTTCGAATCGTGAAAGAGTCCGCCATCACTTCGATCAAACTGATGACAAAATATTTGCGTTTAAAATTGGGATAATATGTATACACTTGTATTTGGTCTGCGGCTAAACAATCTGTTATCGGGTTTTGAAACAACACAAACAAACAAGCTTTGGAAAAAGCTAAGTGCTTAGAATTTTTTCAGAACTTTAGTAAGTTCGCGGAGTTAAGAGTTGTAGCGGGGCCGCGGGGGTTTGTGTTTCGTTATTCGGGAGTACGTAGCTAATGTAAATAAAGTCAAACACATCTCTGCTTATTTAACTTATTGGATGCTTACCTAATACGAGTACAACCCCATACAATTGCAATTTTATAACACATCTTGCTATGTTAGATTAGAAGTTTTTGATTTTGCGAAGTTTTCCCAACTGAGAATTTAATTGTTGCTTCAGACGAATTTTTAGGCTCTAAATTCTAAAGGGATTATCAGAAACTAGGGACATAATGGGGGTTTAATGTGTCGTTTTAGTTGCGCTGATTAAAGTAAGAGGTATGGCAAATGAATTTATGCGATATGTAATCATATGATTTTATTAATCTCAACATTAAGTACCTAAGTACAGGCGTTAGTTAATACACTGGCGTGCAAAAAAATCGGCCCACCCCATTATTTTTTATTTGAGATCATTTTAATTAATAATTGAATTATTTTATATTAAGTGAAGGTGTACAGAAAGGGTATCTTAGAGAGGGAGAGCGATTTGCGCAAGTTTGCATTGGCGAAAGAGTAACATTTGGAGGAGGTTTCTGGACTGTTTGGGGCGGTATCGGCGATGGAAAAACCAATCTTGAGTTCGTAACCGGGCCTCGTTTGGCATTTGACTGCCCATCGCTACATAAAGGAGGTGCTAGTGGAACAAAATTTTATACCATGGGCTGGTTTTGTAGCCAAAGGATTTATGCTCATGCAGGATAATCCCCGACCACATGTTGCCGCATCAGTTCGCTAGTATCTACACGAGGTCAAAATTCCAGTTATGGAGTGGCCAGCATGTAGCCCTGACCTAAATCCCATAGGACACTTATGGGATGAGCTTAAAAGAAGGGTCAGGGCTAGGATTCATATTGTAGAGACCCTCCGGGGAGTCAGAGAGGCTATCCAAGAGGTGTGAGATAGTATCCATCTGGAAGTCGTCGTAAATTTGATAAGGTCGATGAAAAACAGTATGGAAGGTACAATTAGGGCAAGGGGTGGCAAAACGAGCTATTAAAACAAGTTTATTTATTGTATTTTTGAGTTTTTTTTAAATTGGCGATTTAAAATTGGTGCTGATTAAATCGTTATTTGTTTTAGAACTCTTAGGTTAGAAAATAATTTTAAGTTACAATTTCCAATAAGGCTATTGATACCTTTCCTTTTCATCTACCACAAGGCATTAAAAGTTATTTTTATTATCTGAATTTTTTGAGTTATCTTGTTCCAAATGAAAGAGCGCGGTGTCGTGGCTCGATTTTTTTGCACGCAAGGCTAGGTATAATGCCTAATCTTAAATGGGGAAAGGTGTCCGAGTTAGGAGACATTACCGATCACGCGGCTCTCTTGGACATGTGATTAGGTAAGAACAAAAAAAAAACTAGGACCTTTGATGCCGTAGCCCTCTGAATGTTTGATATCCGATAGCGATGTTTTTACAGTAACACAATAATAATACAGACATTCAATATAGTTAACGGCCCCCGCGGCCCTGACTGATCTCACCACTACAGACACGAATAGGGTGGCAGGGAGCGCACACATCGCACCTGCATTGAGAGCGTTGCATAGCAACAATTAGCTGCATAGAGCAACAATAGGGTATAGGGTGTAGGGTGGCATCGATGGGTGCACACCCCGTATTTGCAATGAGAGCGTTGCATAGCAACAATTAGCTGTGTGCATGACCTAAGTACGGGTGGTGGCGGGGGCGCAGGTCCCCGGCAGAGTTGCTGAGTTATGTATAGCTGTCTATCTAGATCGATAAGCAGCGTACATAGAAAGAGTACCTCTCTTTCTATCAGCAGTACCCTTGTTGGATATAAAGTAAATCACAAGACCGAAGCTACTACTACTACTTAGCCGAATGAAAATTCAATACAACCCTTGAAAGAGTTTGCGTTTAAGGTTATTAATAACTGATCTGATGTTACCCGTAAACTTAAAATAAAAATTATTGCAATTTTGAAGATTTAAGAGGAATTTCGCTTTCCGACCAATTGCTAATTTGAAGAAATGCACACAGATCAGAACGATTCTATGACAAATAATAACATACCATACGCCTATTTCAAAACACTATTTCACGGTTGTTTCGTATTTTACTTTTTTTTTCGGGTTCGATTCCTGTACAGATTTTTTTTTGTCCAGTATCCATTTATTCAGTTTTAGCATGAAAATCGGGAAAATCGGGGTTACATGGGTGCCTGTGTACTTATTTAACAAGGTTTCTAGGTCTAGGAATATTATAAAAAAAACAATGCGCCACATTATATTGTGTCTTGAGTGTCAGTGCGTGCGCTTTGTTTGTTTATTACTGGAACGATGGATGCTACTGAAGGCGCCAAACTAGTAGTCAAGTTTTGGGGCGATTCAATTTAGAACGCCAACGTAAGCCAAGAAGACAAATGCATACTCACTCGAAAGTCGCGGAAGCCGGTATCTCCAGCACTTTGCATTGGTCTATCCATTTCAAGACCAGCTCGCGCCTGTAGGTGCTGGGGAAGGCTCCGAAATACGCGATGCATCCGGAAGCTATGATGATGTCCCCCGTCGTACAAAACAATGCCTCAGACGCAGCCTGCGGGTTGGACATTGACAAGGATAACAGAAAATTAAACAACGTAGAGCTTATAAGCGAAACTGCAGGCAACATAAGCCGATAGTCCCAAAGGACCAAAGTTGATGACTTATTTCATACATATCGGTAGGTTATTTGTTCGTCCAGTCAGGATTGTATGATGTGATTATATCCTCAACATCAAGTCAAAATGTCCAAATTCAAACCCCGCGACCTGTTTGTGAAGGCACTTTTCCTTGAAGTCGAAGTAGACGAAGTAGACTTTAAGAGCGGCCAACCCGTCATACTTTTCATACAAACGCTCGTAAGTGATTATGCCGTTGTAACACAACTATCTTTATTTTTTTTGAACTAATACGTATTTCGTGCACTATAACTAGGTTTACATGGTAGCAAAAAATAAAAATTGTAGAAACAAATTCAGTATAAGCCTCCAAAACTTGCTGTTTTGCACAAATTTTAACAGAACTTTGGCCGTTCATAATGTACTCATAAACTGTAAAAATAAAGGAAACATCTTGTTAGAAACCTTGCACATGTAATGGAGATTCCTAATGACAAATTCTTTTTTCACACACTTGTAAGACTTATTCAAAAACACGTATTTCCTGGAACAAGTTTAAGAAATTTTCGAACACTATTTTTCGTTCAATGTCATCGCGTTAGGCGGTATGAGGTGCGCGGGAGACGAGTTGTGCGGGGTCGGGGCGGGGTAAGACGGGGGAGTTGAAAGAAAATCGCCGCTGTGGCTCTAGATGAAACAACACGATTTTTGACCATGCTCGCGTTGACGATAGACGGGCCGGGAAGGGCCCTCTTAAATAAAAGAAATCTGAATTTTATAAGGAATAATTTATACCAATAACTACTCATTACTGACACCAAAAAAACATTCATTGGTATTAAATAACATTAGTCTCCAAATAAATGGGTTAAGGTTAGGAGAATGATAACGTCTTCTACTCGTCGGCTTAAGCCAACGCCTCTAAAAGTAAATGTTTAGAGCCGACGTGAAATAAGACACACACATATGTTTATATCCCCAGACGAAAAAGAGAGGTTTTGTTGATATCTAATGTTGGTGGGTGGTGGAATGTCTTGCTTCTAGAAAATAAGTGTTTTAATATCGCGAATGTTATTAAACGGCAAGTTAATATTTATGGCGTAGCGCAGTAGCTACAGATATTAAATTAATTTCCGTGCCAGTAGCTATCGAGCTTGTCAACCTATTTTCTTAAATAAAACGAAAACTTATTGACTGATCCTTTCAATTTCTCTCTTACTTTCAATTCATTCAACTGTTACTCCTAAGTAGGTACGTACGTATTAGGTATAGCGCGCATACATAGTTGCGCGCACTTTAAAAGTATTTAGCCACTGCTAGTGTGAATAAAATAGGGATTGGTCCTGGTAGTCCTGGGTTAATTTTCCGTACTTATTTTCATAAAACTAATCAGCTTATTTTCCGCGAATACCAACAGCTCATTTAAAATAAAAACTGTCAGTTACATAATGTCTATTGAATATTGACACTGATTGGCGAGATTCGGCGTTATAGTAATGAACCAGCAACGCGATTACCTTGACAGTGTCTTCCCAGCGTGTCTGCTCATCGGCCAGCGCTTGCGTGAGCCTCCCGGCCCGGGACAGACGAGCCGCAGCCAGATCTACCTCAGCCTGTAACTTGATGCGCTCTTCCTCTACAACCTAGTAGGTATTAGTATTTAGTATACATATTTTAATTTAAATGGCATCTATCATGAATGGTAAGGAACAATGATGCCAAGTTACCAACGGCGTAACGTGCTTTTTGAGACTCAGAGGTATCACAACTTATAACTCTGGCCAAGAAAACTCCCAATAACACTTAGTTCGGCCTGGGAATCGAACCCAGGAACCCACGCTAAGCAACCGCGCTTACGATTACAACGAAATTTTACTTTAGCTAATAAATGCCGATACTCGTTACAGGCTATCAAAAAACCGGGAAACTAGATACTAGTTCGTATGTTTCTTTTTCATTGTCACAGAAAGATGAGATAACATAAAAATTAACCAACACACTGCCATCAAATCACATGTTAAATTTTGATTGACCACGGTCGGCTAAACTTATTAGGGACTAACTTTTGCCCGCGGCTTCGATCCAGTTAGGGTCGGAAATCGGTTATCGATCGGGAACGTTTTAATTATAGTTTATGATGACACTCGGGGACAGTCGGGGGTTATGTAGCGTCCCATTAGTGAAATAAATTTTAAAATCGGATCTGTAGTTCCGAAGATTACCTACATCTAACTACGAGGAATAGCGAAAAATGCTCAAAGGAGTCTTGGGCCTGTTTTTGATAAAAACTAAATCTAATCATTGGATTTTTGAAACGTCAATATTACTGGCTAGGAAAAGAAGCTGATGTTTTTGAAAAAAAAAACACACTGTATTTTTACACCATTCGATAGTGTTGCTATTAAGGATTAAATTCTGGGAAGTAATGACATGCGGCAAAATTAAGGCAAATGTAAAATTTTGTTTTATCATATTTTATTTATAATATAATTAATGTCCTTGATTGATGGCACCCACACCGCAGTCAGCTTCAAAGCATTATGTTGTAATTTCATTTCTTTTATCTCTTCGTGGTTGAAGGCTCCAATAAAAAAAAAATGTAAATAATTGAAATTAAAACTTAAAAGCGAGTTGGCGCCAATAGTGATTTTGTTCGAGGTTTCGTTGAATAATACTAACTGTTTGCAGACTGTTACGTATTTTATCAAAAATTTACTTCTTCCTTTGGTTTGTCATTTATTATATCATTTCTTCCCAGAATTTGATTTTTACTGACGACGCTAGCAAATGGTATAATAATACAGTGTGTTTTTGTTTTTCAAAACCATCAGGTTCGATTCTTGGCCAGGAATATTGATTTTTCAAAAATCCAATGACGCAGTTTTAATTTTCGTCAAAATCGGGCTCGAGACTCCTTTGAGCATTTTTCGATATTCCTCACTTTTTCGGATTTAGCCATTCACACCCACTTGAAAAATCCACCCTGTGTTTTACCACAGTGAATTTGTTCACACACCCAAACATAACCGGGGGACACCAGAGTCTTACAAAAGTTGGCACTTTAAAGCTAAATATTTCAGAAACGAATCCCTCCCTTAATCGAAAAATAATTTGAACAAACACGCAATATTAAAGACCTATCCAATCACATCCTACAATAAGGGCTACGCGAGAAAACAAAAAACCCACTTTGTCGGCATCACTAATCTGTATCTATATTTATGCCAAATTACAGCTTTCTAGTACTAAGAGTCTTTGGTCTAAGCTGCGGACAAACGAACGGACTTGCGAAACTATAACGGTTCCTTATTGAATACGGAACCCTTAAAAGACATCATGTTTGCCATTGCGAATAGTTCTGGACGTAGGTACCTACAGTAAAACTAAATATCAAAGCAAATAACCACCAGTAATAAATTATTCAGTCTAACGCAGTCTAGTCTTAAGCAGTCAACTAAGTACCATATACATATGTTTGTGTTAACAGAGAGGCTTCTATCGGTTACTCGTCCTCCGTCATGTTGGGGTGGTCGCGCTATTCATCATTCTGTTAGTGTGCAACATCTGGATGCTGCCATGTTATTGCATCTCGCTTGCACATAAATAATCAAGTATGCTTAAACGAAGAAAGGTGGTAAAATCGAACATGGCCCCCGGCAAGTTTCAAGCCCCGCCCTCATACGTTGCTACATATCAAACCTATGTATAATGTCAGTTGTATTATAAAATATAGTAATCTTTAAAGGCAACGTACTCTGAGTTCATCGAACATCTTAGCCAGCTGGGCCTCGATGGCTTCTACTTCTTTCTGTTTGGCCCTGAGCACCGCCATGACGTTCCTCAGAATACTCGCTGCTTCTTTATGCCTATGTAACAACAAATTATATATGTTATTCACCGATGAAACCTATAGATAAAACGATTCACCCATAAATAAAAAATACTTTCTGCAAAAAAAAACCGATTTCCAAGAAAACACTAAAATGTCTAAAATGACTTGACTTACTTTCGGAAGTTTTTGCGGAGAGTTTATTAAGTTGATTCGGAAGCTAAGCCTAGATACGATACGAGCTAAGATGCTCGTAGCTTCAGAGTTTTATTAAATTTTAATAAAAACATTATAAAGGTGCAATTTTGAATTAGTTTTATTCTTATAATAAAAGGTATGTTTCGTAAGTTAAAGAATATTTTATACAGCTCCAGGGTGTACTGACCCTCACGTAGCCGTCAACCAAGCATTATGTATATAAGTAACTTAACGCAAAAAATATTGCTGGGAAAGACTTTTTGTTAGGGGTGAAAAATCACGTTTTACGGTAGGACTCGATGTAACGCATTCAAAACATTGTGCTGATGGATGGATTGAATAGCACGGAGATCACGGAGGTGTTTAAAGTAAAGTACTAACATTAAAAAAAAGTTGTGAAAAATGTTGAAACTCGACCCGAAATATCTCCGTAACCCAGGGTAGGGTAGGGTGGGTTCCCAGGTATGATCAAGAACAAAAAAACGATCGCAATGACAGGGAGAACAAGTGCTTTTAAGCTTCGTTATGGGTACTTTTATACCCAATAAAGAATAGAGTAGAATAGAATCATTTATTTCAGACGTAGTCCATATATATATATATACTGTTAGTAACACAAAAACCTTATAAAACTATTGTTAGCTACTATTATAACGTTATTGGTCTTTGATCTCTCTTATTTTTACCCAACTGCGGCGATGCCCAAAAGGAGGGTTATTATGTATTTTCTATAGGTGAAACACCTACTGGGTAAAAAGGGAAGTTTATCAAACTTACGCGATTATCTTAGGCTCCACGACCCTGAATACTTTGGCATACATATCGATGGCCTGCACCCATAGCACCATGGATCGGCATACCTGAGAAAACATAATATGATTATACTCTAGATCTACAATAACAATACAAAACTATACCACGCCATTACTTTAGATAACATTATGTAAAGACTTGGCTACCTACTTGCGATGTAATTTTATTATAATATTGCCTGCTTCAAACTTCAAGTATCAAAAAGCATAACCATTTACCTAATAGTAGAAGAACGACAGAATATTTAAAGATTAAAACTCTTTTCTCACTACAGCACTGGGCAATGGGAAATATCCTGTAACACTGCACAGTGTTACAGGATATTTCCCATTGTGAATTTTTCAACAACAACTCCTGGTTTGTGCACCGTTTGAAAGATTGAAGGTCGTAGGTGTAGTTTTAGGTAGTAGGTTCGAAACTAGCTAAGTCATCACTACATGTTCAGGATGATGTTGGGGCTGCCTCGCTTCTGTAATGCATCGGGGATGTTTGCGCTGTATCGAACCGATGGCTTCCATCCTGTCATTCGCAAGAAAACTGTATCCCTGATCTGCAGAATGCGTTGCAGCTGCTACGGAATTCTGAAGACTGTAATAGATAGGATCTCTTCTCCGATATCTCGATTTCTTCTTCTCTCAGTTTTTTCGCTTTCTCGAGATGTTTTATTAAGAGGGTATTTTTTTTATTTATCTTTTTTTTAATTCATCACACACATCACATCATAGATACATCAGCTATCTGCCAGTAACAGTCCCGTCAAAAAGTACCGTTTATACTTTCAAATGCATAAACAAAAACAAATAACAACAGCTTAAAAAATCTAAAAAATCTGCGCTATTTATTTTCTTGATTTTAATAACGCGCCTCCCCTTTTAAGCTATGCACTCCTGCAGCCTGGCATGCATGCTCTCGACCAAATGCCTCACGTTTTCATCTCAATCAAACTCGACCCAGGCAATTTTCAAAGCGTCAATCAGTTGCTGCTGGTTACAGACCTCTTGCTCACTCTCTCTGACCCTTCGTTTCAAATGGTCCAACATGTGCTCGATTGGATTCAATCCCGACTGTTTGCTGGCCACAGTAAAACTTGAAGGTGAGAGTCTTCCTGCACAGACTAGGTCACTTGAGCTGTGTGTGCACGGGCATTGTCCTGTATCAAGACGAACCCAGGACCCATATTCTGTGCAAATGGGATCAGATGAGGTTTGATGACCTCAATGTAACGCTGAGCAGTTACGGAACCCTCATTTAAATAGCTAGCTCAGTTTTGCCGTGAAGGTAATTCCACCCCAAATTACGTTGAGATCACCGAAACGGTCAACTTCATGTATGCAGGCTTCCGAAAATCGCTCACCGGAGAGGGGCTTACGCGTTAGGGTAAGCCCCTCTGCGGTGAGCCGGTCGTCATTAAAAAAAATACAAATCAGTAGGGCATGGTCGGCGAAAAGCACCATGCCCCACTGATTTGTATTGTAACGGCTCTGGGTGCAGTAATTGTGTACTATAAGTCTTTGTATTTGTGGCATAATAACGCAAGATATTTGAACATAATTTCTTAAATTTCAAAATACCAAGCCGCTTATTTAAAAAACTTAAAGAAAAATCGAAACAAGATTAGAAGTTTTTTTTTTACATTTTAGCCTGTTTGATTTTAAGCATAACATCCAAAGAGGTTAATATCGAAGAGTTCATAAGTTAATTAATAAATGTTCTTTAAATTAATGTAAAAATAACAAGTGACCCTTATTTTGTTTTGAGTAGTATCTATATTCTTTTATGTTAATACTTCTAGGTGTACAGGAGCGATGATGTAGTTACCTTAGATACTTTAACGACAGTGTCAGGGTTAAAGTCCTTATGAGTGAGGTATACTTTCAGCTTCTTCAGAGTGGCCTCCGGAATGTGATCTTTGTCATAATCTGCAAGCTTGCCGATGAAGTTTACATCTGCTAGCAATTTCTTTGTGGAGTCCCAGTCGGGCCTAAAACACGTCGTAAGTATTAGGAGAAGTAGAATAAATAAAAGAAGATTAAGTACGGACCCAATTCTACGAGTACTAATCTAGAAATGGTCTCTTGTTTGCCGATGTTAGATAGATGTAGCCGACTGCAATTAGCCAAAAAATACTCTTTTTTTTTGTATTAACTCCGATCCAAGTTGCTTTTGTGGCGCGGCCCGTAGTACCACGCGTAATCGTGATGATTAAGATACCGCATCGTTCAAAACTCTGCTGTTTCTTGTGTGACTACCTACCTTATTATTCGGTTTTTTTTTTGGGTTTGCTTGTATAGGAGAAGACATGCTGCGCCGACCCCAAATGAATTGGGGACAAGGATAAAAGAAGAATCATGATGATGGTTGTTATGCCAAAATGAAATTAATATTAATTAAATGTTGTGAGTAGTATATTTGTTATGTTTAATTTTAAGCCTACACTGTTTATACGTATTATACTACTGTTTGTTTACCCAAATGTAATAAATAAATAAATATGATTACAAATCTGAGTAAAAACATTATTGCAACGTTAATTTTATGATAGGCACTTTTTTATTTTAATCTTAGCTTACTGGCAGACAATAATTGTAAACCTTACGTTTTTTGTTTATGTAATGTGTGATTCTTTTGAGATATACAAATTGTCAAACGTACTGTATTACTCATCCCATTTGATGGCGCCCGATGCTGTATATATGAATTTGTTTTATTGCTATATAACTAGGGTGGTAAACTGAGCCCGTTCGATGTAGGGGTGGGTGGTCCACCTACACAGACTCAGTAAATCAATTTGGCAGTCATGGACCTACATACGTACGATATACGTAAGCATGAAACCTATGATTGACCCACCCTCAGGTACACCGATAAACAGGAATCTATAGTTTTCTATTCGCTATAATTATAAACATGTTCAATTTTCTTGTGATCTGCAATTTGACAAAGAGGGGCTACCTAACTAGTCACACGCAGTGTTCGGATTAGGTATAGTCGGAACACTGCGTGTGTTTGTAATAACTTCTAAACAGACTGCTCTCTCTTTGGGCAATGGAAGATAGCCAACAGATGAATTGATTTTTTAATTGATATATCTTCTTCTTATATTATTATCAATATAGAAGATATTTCAATACAAATTTTAAATCACTAACAGTGACGAAGCTGCCAATGAGGAGCTGTATCAAATAAAACCTTTCAAACACAACTAGCACAACTTCACGGAAGTTTTAGGTAATCTAATCATGTCTGACCCATAAGTTGGTGAAGTTTAAGTTTCATATTTGTTCATTGACTTATTTTATATTCGGATACTAACTTCGCACCCAACAGTATACAGACAGGCTCCATGACGAATCGCACGAGCACGGGAGGCTTCTGAAAGGCCTTCAGTTCATTGATGTCCGCTTTGTTGAGCGCCTTCAGGGCTGCCTGTGCGGCATCCATAGCGGGCATCGCAAGTTGTAAATCTGCTTTCGCTTCGTCTGCTATTTGCCTTACCTCTTCTGCTTTTATCTATGAATAAATATTGAGACCATTGGCAGTATACATTATCGTCTTGTTACCTATATCTATTTGATCTTTTTGCAGAACCCTGCGAGCTACGAAACTCGAAGTTAAATGAAGTATACCTTGGCTGCAGCTTCGTCTTTCAGGACCGCAGCTTTCACTTGGTCAGCGGCTTTCTGTTCCACTTTCAGCCGGTTAACCAGAGCCATACCTTCTTCTGCTTTCTTCGCGAGGACCGGCTCCATTTCACGAACTTGCTGTTCCATCACTCCTACGACTTCGTATGTTTCGTATAGTTTCTGCGCACGTAGATCATTAAGGATATTAATTATTTTCTTTACTAATTATTTATTATAAAAATATTGAATTATTCTTCTGTATCCTGAATGTGTATACAATATAATATCTACCTAGTCCCCCATTCTAAGAGCAAGTTCAAGGATACTTATTAAAAGATATGTTTCTTTTTCCAAATCATACCAAAATGAAAATTCCAAGGTTACTAAGGATCAAGGCTCGACCTCGTGACCGCCAGACCTACGTCATTTTATAAAAGCTTTAACTTTTGCTATGGAAGTACCTTACAGGTATGAACAATTGGATATTTTGAAAAGTCGGTCGTGGGTTTGGCAGATAACAGATAACAAAGTGTGATAATTTTTTTGGGGAAATAATAAAGCTTCCGAAAAACAAATTGACTTCCAACGATCTGTGGTTGTCTGTAATTACTAAGCTTGGTTAAAATTAATAACCAAAAAATGAATACAAAATTAAACAATTTTTTTTTGTTTTTAACTAAATTTCCTTACGAAATACAAAACTTCCAAAAAAAAATCGCTTCAGCAAGCCGCAGGAGGAGGTAGATTTCGAAGAAGATTCCACCCTTATTTTTTTCAACCCAATTTTTCAGTTATAATTTTTTATTTCGTAGATTACAAGTTATCGATATAACTTGTAATCTACGAAATAAAAAATTATAACTGAAAAATAAACTTTAAATTAAAAATTGTAGCGTAAACAATTTGCTTTCAAAAAAATATTTGGTAGACTAAAATGTTTAACGATTCGAAGATAATTTTTATTTTTCCAAAAATTTTGGAATTTTCAACCCTCTTCCCAAGTTAGGGGTTGCATCAAAAAAGTTTAAATTTCAAAGTTGTCCGTATTGTTACTCGGAATTGTTTAACGGATCAAAAATCGGAATTTTCAGTGTTTTATTCGATTGTTTCTTTGTCCTTTCAGCTGTCGGAAAATATACAGGCTGAATTTTCCAAATGGGCGTGGATGGCCAGTAGTGAAAAATGCTCAAAGGAGTCTCGAGCCCGATTTTGATGAAAACTAAAACTGCATCATTATACTTTTGTCGTATGCCATTATTTCCCAGAATTTGATCCTTATTAGTAACACTATCGAATAGTGTAACAATCAGTGATCGGAATAGGTAACTGAAACGAAAGTGGGGACTTCCTTACGACAAATTTTATTTTCCGAATATTTTTGTCGTAAGGAAGTCTCCACTTTTCGTTTCTGTTCTTTGAACTTTAGGTACATTACTAGGCTCTACCTATTCCGATCATTCATCACTCGTTCGATTCCTGGCTGAGAATATTGATTTTTCAAAAATCGAATAATGCCGTTTTAGTTTTCTTCAAAATCGGGCTCAAGACTCCTTTGAGTATTTTTCGCTGTTCCTCATAGTTTCGGATTTGGCCATCCACGCCCACTTGAAAAATTAAACCTGTATAAAGCAAAACATTCTATTTTTGAGTATGCTCATAGTTTTTTTTCTCCTCCACTGCCAGACATTTTTGTGGTGAAAAACCACCGTGAGACAGCATATAAACATGTTATATAAAATGTAATTAAACTTAAGTTATTTTTTATGGGATTGTATATCCAAAACCATGATCCAGTTATTACGCTATGCTCTCTTTTACGGGATTATTGAAACAGCGGGTGAACTGTTTACGTAAGTCGGCAAATATGATTTCATTGGCATATCAGATGATCAGGCTATCAAACCATCGGGATCTGGCTAATTACACGTTGTTACTATATGACTCTATAGCCACTTATTCTTCAATTAATATAAAATAGAAATTAAAGAAAAAGAAGAATATCTTGTTTTCCATCCTATCCGAATACGTACTTAAAATATAGGAATAAATATAGGAATTTTGCAGATTTTCAATCAGTTCATGGAGTTGTCTATTAACAATATTACTTACACTCAATCCACAAGATATTCTGTCTCTGGCGCGGATAATTTGCTGCTGTTTCTTGTCTAGCAGCATCATATACAGTTTCAGCAAATCTAAATAGCTGCTCGGCGTTGTGTAGAAGTAACGCCTCATCTCTTGGTATAATCGGTCCGTCATTATGTCCACATCCTATGTGCAAGTACAATAAAGTCATAAAGTATAAAGTTACCCAATTGAATCCTTTCATTCCATGCCATTTTGTGTCAGAATCTCTATGAAAAAGTGTTTTTCATAAAAATCCCTTAAAGTGGTTATTCGTAAAGAGCGAAACTATAATATAGGTAGGTAGCATGACCGTCTGACTTTGAACTCGTTAGCATCGTTCCAGGGGTTGAAGTTTTCATGATCCGAATATGACCAACTTTTACAACTGAACAACGGAGTGAAATGACCTAGATAAAAATTGCGTTAACATTGTTACATTTTCGTAGCAAAACTTTTTTTTTTAATTAATAGGTATTTAATTAAATATTTAATAGGTAATTGTTTCGACTGGATCTTAAAGCAAAAAGTTGTATAGACTCATGATTACTCTCATCTGTCAATGAATTCAATAAGGTAACTAAAATACTAGTAAGTAGGTACCCATTGATAAATACAGAAGCGTCATTTAAATTGTATGCTCATAAAAAGGCGCTGTTTTACTAATTAGTAACTATACCATCTCTATGGCCTCATAACAAATGCAATAAATCTTTTGCCCGTTGTTAGTAGCATTGTTTTATTTTTGAGGAATTTTTGTTTAAGTATGTACAAGCGTTTATTAATTAAAGTCATGATGAATGGAGGTGTGAAAGATGATATGACTAGAAAGGTGGTGACGACTTACTGCACCGACTATTAAGTATTGTATACTAAAGATGCATCACCATCCTCTTGCCCAGGATAAGGGCAAGAGAATGTTGATGTTTCTTGATACTGGTGTTACCTGATGCATGGTGACACAAATTGTTGATATTTGGTCGATGACAGTTTGGTCTTGGAGCGGCTGTAGACATTGTTTGGCTACGGACAGCAAAGCCTCCGGCGGCCATTTTGTAAACCAGTCAATGGTGCAGCAGTTTACCAGAGATGGGAACATTCGGCACCGACGTCTGGGAAACATAAAAGTCGGTTTAAAAAATCTTGTGAATACTTAAATCTTTCATTCATGTTGTCTTTGATGATGTTTCACCGATCTACGTATCAAGATACTGGAAGGATCATCGTTGGTTGTCTTTTGTAAGATTATTAGACGAAACGTAAAAATATTATTTTTCATACAAGAAAACTAAAGTTAGTAATTCCCATTTACTTATTTGCATTCACAAATAAGTAAATGGGAATTTAATCATTTCCTTAAAAGTGCTTTCATTGTGCGCAGGTTATTACGCAGTATGAAATCGTGACCTTTAATCTGGGTCTTGATTTGCGTCATAGCATTTATAACGAAATACAAGCCTGCATTGGGGGGTGCAGGGCGGGTAGGGGTAGGGTGCAGGGCGGGTCGTGGTGCAGGGGAAGGGTTGCACCGCGCAGCCGTGAGTCCCGCGCCGCCGCGTGCCCTTACTTTACCGCTGGCCTCAAACAACAATTTATTGATCCATCGAAACTGGGCTGCACTTCTCCCGGTCGTCATTTATTTATACTATCTAAATATTTTATAATACTTTTCACTTTTTCATTACCTACTCGTAAATGCCAAATAATGTTTCACTTTCGCTTTCTGTGTCCTGAATTCTGTTGACTAGCGCCCCACTGAAAGTGTTGGCAACGTGCCAAGACGCTCGAACTGGGAGAAAGTGCAGGGTTCAAGGTTTCGACAAAGTGGGTTTTGTTACAGATTCTGGTCACTATAGCACAAAGCAAATCTTATCTTGATTGAAACGCTATTAGAAACTTTTTATTACTTTTACGCCTTGAGGGCGCAAAAATTACGTCTTTTGCCAAAAAACCTATACCCAGGGAAACAATGATTAAAAGATTGGCCTTAGACACAAAATCTGCATGGTTGTCGAATGACATGACCAAGATACCCTCAACCTCATAGCTAGTGGCGTTGATTTATTCCATTGTTCTCTGAGTGAGTTCACAAAAATGCATTGTTTGTAATTAGTTACGTAATTGTGTACTACTATCGCATTGGTTAACCCTGTAATGATAGTCGTTTAGATTAAAATGATGAATGAATGAATGAAGAAATTATGATTAGACTTTATCAGAGGCAGGCAAGGGTCTCTCAAAGGACACAATCTTTGTATTTGCTTGTTTGGGCGTTTTCTCTCAGAGTAGTCGGGTATCAGTAGACAATACCAACCTCATCTACTTCTAAAACATTACTTATTTTTGTCATGTAGGTTTAAGTGATTCTTAAAACCAATTTACAGACACAAATATCATTAGCATATCAAGCATCTCTATGGCATGTAGGACTATGCGGAAAATGTATTTAACTACTAACTAGATACCCGGAAATTTCATAGAGGGTGGATGCGCTGTCATCTACCTATAAGTAACACATCGGATAGCATAAACATACTATATTTCAGGGCTGTCGAAGGTCTCACTGTCTGGGAAAGTTTACAATATGGGCCGGGTGGAAAAAGATAGTCAGACGGGATCCAGAAGTCTGTTGGAGTCGTTGGAGGCAGCTTGTACCGAGCGGTCCACACCGCAGGAGATCTCTCAACTTGAGACGCGTTGTGTCATCGCGTTCCACAGCATTGAGGAAATGGCAATGAAGAAGGTCTAATTTTACCTGAAAGCCTCTCCTACAGGACTCATGCATATACAAAGGTGGAGCTTCCCCCGGACCCTGTTGATGAAGAAGTAGTAAACAGCGTCTCGGTCAGAAGGGTTGATGCCAGTCTTTGCGGCGTCGTTGCGACAGCCGGTCTGCACTGCCTCGTAGGTGTCACCTTCGAACAGGTTCGGTACCTCACCTAGGTGAGAGGTTAACGTTTATTATTAACGGCCATCACAATGATCCTCTCTTAGAAAATGGAGGCCTGTTTCGCAGCAGTGGGAACATTAGATATAGGCTGATTGCAATGATAACCTGTGTCTCAGATACACACTACTTAATACGGCAGGCAACATTAATTGCCGCGTTACTAGGAAGTCTACAAATAATTAAATTACCAGAGTTGAGCATATTATTGATATCTTCGAGGAACTCTTCCTTTGTGATCTGTGTATCAGTGAAGAGGAACACGGTGTCTTCATTATTGACTCCAGCCCGCATGTACATTCTGCGAAGATCATCGTGGAATTCTGGCGTATCGTAGTTCCTTTTGATTTCCATTCCCATGCACCTGTGTTCGAAATATAGGCATTAATAGATGAACATATTTATAATTAATATCCATACAAGCGTCATTAGGTGCATAACATCACGACCTGCGTAAAGTAAATAGGTACATCTACATTTCGGAAATAATGTTTGAATCCCATGCAATAGGCCTATTGCCATCGACCGGACTCAAATCCAGACCGCGCTAACTTTTTCCTCGAATGGTAATCAAACCCAAGACCTCAACACTATGCAGAATCGCTCGCGACTACTGTATCAACCTGGCAGTCGTAAATTACAATACTTTTATATTGTAATGAGTCCTAGGTAAGTCCCATATTATGTGATAAATCTTCTGTTACATCATTTCAAGTAATATCTATTTTTTGTAAAATAGAAAAAGAGCTTAATTGGTAAAAATAATTCATTCCAGATAATTGAGATCTTAGTATTAAATCAAAAAAATAATGGTACCGTCTTGGATCTTTCAGCCCACGCGCTATCAGCTTATGGAAGAAAATAATAGAGAGAACAAAAATAAAACGGAGTTAAGAATATTGGGTGAGGTAAAATGTAGTTTTAAATCTGAAACTAAGAACAAGGAAATATCTAAATAATTAAACCAAAAATTAGTTATTTTGTGAAAGATTAATTTGCTAAAAAGACGGCAAATTAGTGGATGCTATGTAACATAAAGACAATAATTATGCGGTGACAAACTAAAGTAGAGATACGGGTAGGAGCATGCTCATTTGAGCCAGTAGCTAGCTTGTTTGGGCTGAGGTCGGTAGACGAAAAGCCGACAACAGCAAGTTGCAAAAAGCCGGCCAAGTGCGAGTCGCACTCACACGCACACAGGGTTCCGTAGCACCAAACAATATAATAAAAATATTTTGGAGGCATTCGTTCATATGTTGTATTGTTTTACATTCATCAACAAAACTAAATTTATTTTTCATAGTATGTTAATGAAAATCAAAGCTGTTTCTGCAGTTTGATGAAAAAGTCTCCTAACTCAAAAATAAACATCAAATCTTATTCAAACCAATTTTGGTTGAAAGTTTTTTTTACGTTCTATGATCTTATATTTTTTTTCAGAATTATTCTCCTCTTACTTTAGAAATTAGAGGGGGGGAGGACACATTTTACCACTTTGGAAGTGTTTATCTTTCAAAAGATTGACTTTGAGAGAAAATGGTTTTAGGAAACTCTTGTCATTTTTAAATGCCTATCTATAGACACCCCGCACGTATAGGTTTGATGAAAAAAATATTTTTTAGTTTCAGTTCCATGTATGGGAGACCCCCCTTAATCTTATATATTTTTTATTTTTGTATAAAAACCTTATTTCGGTTCACAGAATACATCTACCTACTAAATTTCAACTGTGTATTCCCAATAGTTTCGGAGTAAAGTGGCTGTGACATACACGGACGGACATTGAAACTTTTGCTATAGAATAAAATGCGCGTTGCCAAACCAAGTTCTGATGATTTTTTACCTAAATAAATGGGTACCTTTATTTCACGTTATCGTCATGAACAAAATGGTGGGATTTCTTAAGGAAGCCATGAAACATAAGTCTGGCTGGCTGTTTTGAGTAGAAAATGCCAAGGTTATATTGTTTAAAAAAAAGTTCTTTAGAACAAAATGACCTTGACATTTTCTAATGACCTTGACATTTTCTATTTAAAAATCATTATGAAAATAAAACAGTCTGGAAAGACTATTGTATAAGAAGCCATTCATTGAGTTTCATAGAGTTTATACAGCAATCTATTTACGGAGCTGAGGAAAAAACGTCATTGCGCTGAAATAACTTATTTGTTGTGTATTTTTCCTACGAAAAACGCCACTGACGAACGCTATTTTCGGAATTTCCAACACAATTCGACTAATTATTTTTCGTTAGAACAAGCTAAAAATCATTCTAATCTTATATAAGTATCTTTTTTTTTTATTTGGCCTGCACTGTCTCACTTCTGGCAAAGTTTATAAATGTAAGAACAATTTTCCAACCACCTCGAACCAGCGCTACGCCTACGCGCGGTACGCCTCCAACTCTTTCTACATATATTGGCCTTGGCGTGGCTACCCATAGTATGCTGAACAGTTAAGTTTTATTTGCTATTAACAATTATTTATTGAAACAAAATACATTACTGTTGAATTTACCATGTGAGTCGACCGTGTCCAAGCCACGGCGCCTCAGATATAGGTCCCTGTTTTTCCAGAAACAAGAGACGCTCACGCAGGCCGTCCATTGCGGAAGCAAACTAAGGGCAGGTGAACTATGTATCCGGATGATGGCGGAAGTACGTACTTGCATTCGTTGATGTGCCCGGCCAAGGTGGCGACGCTCCTGCGGCCGGAGCCCCCCGGGCCCACCATAAGGCTGTGGCCACGCTCGGCGCGCAGCACCCGCGCCGTCCGCACTATGTGCTCTATAGCATCTACGAAAAGCACCAGATGCATCTCCGCGCGCGCTGTAGAATTGTACTCTTCCAGGTATTCCTGCGTCATTTACAAACCACATTTTAAATGTGCATCACCAAATTAAGTCTTTAAAGGCCAACATATTATAAACTTACACATAAAACTACTGTTCTGTAATAAGAGTTGATAAAATTGGAAGATTTTTGAGTGATGCCTGGCCTGCTTACCTTCCGCCATTATATTTTATTTTCGAAATAGCCAATCTTAGTCAATAGCTGGTATCATTACAACATTTTATAGGGGATGAAATCTTCTAAAGCGTCACATTTCCGAAAGCTATCAAAAAACTATCAAAGTTGTGATGATATTGATTGAGATTGTAACTTTCATGGCTTAAATTTCGGAAACACGACGCTTTAGAAAGTTTTCTCTCATACAATACTTGTATGTATTCATGACAGCTATTGATTACTACAGGTTTAATTGGTGGCCGCGATTTTGACAATAAAATAAAACTGCGGAAGTTAAACATGCCAAATAATTCAAAGCCCAAGTGCCTATACTCGACAAGGTTCAAAGGATTTTTTTAGTTTTATATAAGATCATTAACATACCATCTTAATTACCTAAATTACTTTCTCTAAAAATATTCCTGTGGCGGTTACTTATAATACCTAGGTTTATTCCAATTATTTTCGAGACAACTACCACCAAAGACCTACTGTTTAAAATACCTAAAGATCATTTCACAGATTTTCGTAATAACTAATGAGCGAAATCCATAAAAGCACAATTCACGTATGGTTTATTCAACTACAATTAATTAACCTAAGGTTGATTAAACTAACGGACGATTCAGCTACTGTTGATTTATCTGTGGTCAATATTTGTAGCCAAAATAAGAACGTCAAGAAAACACAACAAAATCGTTGACACATAGTTCAAAATTTAAAATTCCATTTTGTAAACCGTTTCGTATGCCCCAGTAACCACCACTTTGGAAATCACACAATAATAAACTGTAGGCGAGTCGTCTATTAGGTATTTCCTACATCTTAAATAGCCATTATATTAATCATTCGTTACAGCGATTAATTTTAGTTGAATCAAAAAGTAAAGAGTACTTGAGTCGACCATATGCGTTATGAACAATGTGAATCAACCGTAGTTATATCGAAAATATTTAGAATAAACTTAGATATTATAATACGTAACCTCCAGTCCTCTAGTGGCATACCAAATATCAACAGAAAAATGTTTCAATTAAAAATATGTAACTGCTGTACTCGTGATATAAACAATCACTTGCCTTCACAACCACCAGGATCTTAGCCAAGTCTGGCATCTCAGCATAATTTCTGTTTTCTTTCGGAACAGCGGAGTTTATAAAATCACCAAAAAGCAGAAGTGGTGGATGTAAAATAATTGGGTCTTCAGGGATATCTAATATAGGATTTTGGAAGTTCTTCTCACAGACCGTCGTCATTAGGTGCAAGAAATAACTCTTATCTTGGACGTTGATCAGCCGATCGTGGAACACACGAAGGCACTCATGATAAAATAATCTGAAATGCGTAAATATATTTTAACACTTTACAGGGAATAAGAAGTTATTCCAGAAGTAATTAGAAGCAAATGACAGATTACTCTAATTAGTCATGATTGCTTCAAAATGGTGACAGCAGTGAGCAAGAAAAAAAATGCTATTGGACAGTTATTCTAACCACCTGAAGATGTAAATACCTGAGCATTCCTTGCGGAGCCCTCATGTATGCGGCATCTGCTTGCAAGACCCCTTGCATGCACTTGGACAAATCTCTGAGATTGAAAACATAGTGCGACTTGGCTGGCGTAGGCAGCAACTCGGCGCAGATCTTCTGATACACATCCACGGCGGCATCCACTATGGGACCCCCGAGGACCGAGACTTCAGTCACAAAATCTTCCATATGGCCCATCAAGATTGCCTGAGTGATGGTACAATATCATAACTTGATGAGCCGGTAAGAACAAGACGAGCGGGAGTATGTCAACATTTTTGATGCGCTGCTCTTGGTCAGCACTACGTCTTATTATAAAAGGAACGGTAGGCTTTACGCCAAAAGGACGTTTCGTCGCGTATGGTCAAATGCGCAATAGGTCAAGTGACTGAAAAACCGTAAAAATCGCGCTCAATCAAAATAGCGATTGGTCCATATCTTGAAAAGAGCAGTCTAGTCTTTAATGGCATAATGACTTGTTGTGCTGTAGAACAATGGTTTGGGAACAATAAAAATCTTTTCTTTTTATGACTATGGATATTTCGATTAATTTATGAATTAAAGCTTTCGTTTCTTAAATCTAGAATGTTTATTTATTTATCACGAACCTTAAATATAGTCTTCATAGCTAACGAATTAGGTGCAGAAATATAGAACATCGCAAAATGTCTGACGAATCTTCCGGTGAGTGGGTTGCGACCACCGCCGGGAGGGGCGCACGAGCATGCCAGCACCACGTCCAGGATATCCTTCCAGTATAACTTGTCACGGTCGTACAAACCGCCGAAATCAAGGTATTGCCTGTTAGACCAAAACATGTATGGCGTGAGGAATAAGTTCCACCGCCCGCGCCAGCGACGAGCGAGGAGCGAGTAGAGCTACTCGAAATTAGTTGTTTGTTTGACAGAAATCTTGCCGGGACCGGCAGTGTCAATAGTCAACAATCAGCTAGGTACTAATATCATTATATCGTTTACTGACGAGAGCTACAGAGCTCTCATACGAAAAACAAGTCAGTAACTAGTCGATTCCTTGTGGGCGGCGGCGGTGGAACAATTGCCTAAAGTTTTAAACGTTTATGATGCAGATACCTAGATAAGACTTTCTAAGAACGGATAATGTTAAAAAATGCCGGGGGATAAAAAAAATATATTACCTTAACAGTTCTATAGTCGGTTGTGCGCCATAAATGTCCAGGCGCGGCATATTCACATCATCTATGAATATCACCATTTTCTTTCCTAAAGGAGCCCCGATGGCCTTGCGTGGTCTCTTGTCTAAACGTAACTCTAGCACCGCCTAGATAAGGAGGTAATGTAAATTGAAATTGTTTATTGAAATAATTGAATTACAAAAATATTTACAATATGGCCTTAATAAACTATAGGTATTAATAGTAATTGGATTCTACCTGAACTAGGAATAAACCTGTATCTCAGGTAACTCACTCAAGTGCTTATACGTAAATATTATCTAAAATTCCTTAAACAAATCCCTAGTAAATAACTTATCTATTAATATTATAGTTTCTATTCAAAGTAATAAAAACAGATTGTTTAGCCAGCTTCTGTACAACATTCCAATATTTTGGAATGAAATGCTTCATTGCAAAAATAATACAAAATCCAGGTCATGTTTACCTAGTGTCTAACAATACTTGTCGATAAAATGCTGTCACTAGAATGTAAAATGTACATAATGAAATGGCTTTCTTTCGATTAGATGTCCTAGCAATATTGATGACATGACGGTTCGGAGGTTATGAAACACCAGAAAGTAGTTTCTCAGATTCGAGTTTGGGCCACAGGGTTTCGATTTGATTGAAATCAATTTTTTCTTTTCTCTTTCTATTTTAGTCAAATGACAGTAATGGTTAAAACAAGCGAGAAAACCTACACTTATTACACAGCAGTCTGTAATTTAGCCAACACGAAGTTAGCAAACACTAAGAAAAATGAGCATTGATCACAATCAATGCTCATTTTTCTTCTTTGAATGTGAAGGTTTTGAAAAGACATAGGAAGAAAATCAGGCCAGTGTTATTATTTACTTCTTAGTCAATACCGTCCACATTATTGTTGTAAGAAAAAATATTATACCTGTGTTCGGCCACTGCTGGTTTGCGCCGAAAAATTCAATATAAACGGTATATAATAGCCACCTTGAGCCATTTTGTTGAGCATTCCTACCGCAATTACCGTTTTACCGACACCTGAAAAATGATAAATTGGAACAATACTTATGGTAGGGAAGCCCAGAAGATTTATTAGCGAGCATATTCAGCATCAACACTGGATAGCCTAGTAGGTGTGGCGTAGTGTGGCGTGATGTGAGAGCTCCAAAAATATATTTGTAAAGCTCGGGATAGGAGCCCAACACAAAACAAAATAGCTTTGTTTATAAAAATCGGATGTTCGTATTTATTCTCATTCTAAAAGACTTGACCGAAGGTTGGAAGGACGCATTTAACAAAGCTATAATCGAATTCAGTAGGTAGCGCTATTGTCGACATCCAGAAAACCTGGCTGGTTGATCAAGCAGCGTCCGCAGTTCCTTGCTGTAAGACGGGGAAAGATTTCTACATTTTATTCAATAAAGTTAATTATTTCATGACCATCTAGGTTAAGAACAATGCAACGTCTCGTTCTTTTATCAGTTATCATAGTAGTAGATATTCATGAAATACCTGTATTTCCTGTAAACATGACGGGTTTGCCACAACCCAGAAACTTTTCAAACAAATATCCGTACCGAACCGTGTCTATGGTGGGTACCAGGGTCTCGAAGAACGGTTTTGTAGAGTCATACAAGAAATCAGGGATTATATCGGCCCACACTCTTAGTCTGCGCAATTTCGTGTCCATGAACATATCGAAGAACATGAAGCCCTGCGGCATGCTAGTAAAAAAAAGACATATAATTAATCTATTATAAGGATTAATAGACGCACAATCAGTGTTCTCATCTCTTGTTATTTTTACCCGACTGCGCCAGAAGGAGGGTTATGTTTTTCGAGAGTATGTATGTATGTACGTATAATTGTTTGGCACGCTCTGTGGCCTGAACGGTTTGATGGATTTTAGCTTGAGAGGTGTCGTTAGATTCGTATTTACTGTGAGAGTGACACTGGGTATATAAAAATAAAAAATATTCAATAATAAAACAAAAAAAAAAAGGTAATTTAAAAAATTAAAAACCCGACTGCGTAAAAAAATAAAATAATAAGCATAGAACATAGCGACTTAACAGTCGGGACCCATATATAGACCGGCTTAAATCGTCCCAATAATGGGTCCCGACTGCTTAAGTCGCTATTTTCTACGCTTTAATTTTTTCTTTTTTACGCAGTCGGGTTTTTTTAATTTTTTAGACTGCAGTTAGTAATGGCTTATGTCGGTCCAAGCCGCACTGGGTCTGCGTGATGGACGACAGCCCATTCTTCTCATTGAGAAGACGCCTGTATCCCAGCTGCGGGGACATTTTACTTAGGCTGCTCATGCTCTGCTTATGCTGTCGGTCAATCAATCTCAACATCCAAAATTAGATAAGAAGACAGTTTGGGTAATTTATAATGGGTGTTATTTAAATGGTTAGCATAGTATTCGTATTTTTGTGACCAGGAAAATATAATCTGTGAGCAGAAATAGCTAATTGATCAGCAACTCATGGCCAGCAAACATTCCAAAATCAATCAGCAATTTATGTCATTTTGGATGGCTGTAATTATTTTTGTACAGCATAATAATTCTATAAGCTGCAATGAGCTGCTCCTGTTTAATAAAATTGTGGTAAGCACTCAGAGGGTAAGCAAAAAATAATAGATTGTTGCATCGATCGCAAAGTGAGTTATTAATGCACTAGAGTTATGTTGGTGCCCGAGCGCACTAAATTAACACGAGTGCATTCATTAATCACTTTAGCAAGGTGCGTAATCTACTTTTCTTTCAACTACCAATCTACCTACCGTGATAAAATATACCTACTCAAGATAAAAACTTATGTGAATGAAAACAAAGTTCTCGCGACTTTCGTGGCAAAAGGTTATTAACAATTTCATTTGCAGCTGTTTTTTACTTTCTGGAGTTGAATTCATATCGATATAGCTGTCTATTTCCATTTTTTAAACTTTTCTTGCTAAATACGAAGTATCAAAATTTTACAATTTATGGTACAAAATGCGCGCAATTTGTTTTTTTTTTTTCACCAACTCGATTTTATTCAGCCGATTTTTATTTTCAGCCAGTATCTTTTTGATCAATATGCATATATTTTTTAGTAAACTCAATGGGAGACAGCTAATCTCTGTGGTTAATTAATATCTAAATAAAAAACAGTGCATTAATGAAAAACTGCAACAATGAGATTTCATAGAACATTTCTGCACTGTTTTGGTTCTAAGCAAAAAAGACGTCCTTTGTGATCGGTTTTGTAGTGATTAATAATAACATTACTACGTAGTTGAAAGAAAATTCATTTTGAGCTGCGTATAAAAGTAGCAAAAATACTTTACTTGTCTAGAAATAGAAATGACACTGAACAGATGGTCGGATCAGGCGCAAATAAAAAAAAGCTGCCGCCCTATCTCCCGTCAGCCATGTCGTCGGAGCTCAGCCAGGCCTTCGGCCTACGCTCCTCATTTCCCAAAATCGGACTTTTGGGACCAATTAGTAATTTTGCTCACCATGTTTTAAATATGCATAACAATCAAATACACTGCTAGACATGCGTTTTCTCTGCTGATCAATCATGAAATCTTGCTGATCAAGTAGTTATTTTGCTGACTGAATGTTTATTATGCAAACTCATATTATAGTAAGCTGCCTATTTATGATTTAATTTTTGACCATTATTAAAATTATTTGCGGAACAAGGATTGCTGCCAGTTTTTTTTTTGCAAATATAATCTTTTTATGCCGATCAAATTATTTATATGCTGCTTTTTTTGAGGCTCACCAAATTTTATAACTGCTAAACATTTAATTACTTTATTTTTATAATTAGAGATTTGTTCAGGCTTTCATTCAACAGGGGTATATAAAGGGTTACTGCTAACTTGACGTATTCCTTGCAGGACGTCATATTATGGTTAAAATTCTACACATTAAGCCACCAAATGTTCTACCGAACTTCAGTAGTTTTTTTATATCTATGTAAGACCCCAGATTAAATCATTTGAAGCCATTTAACCCTTCGTATGCCGGGAACATAGATCTACTCGAGACACAATAGGTTTTTAATTGTGTCTATATACTCGACATACGGAAGGTAAAAAATAATTTACGGCGCAACTGTACTGAAATTTAAGTTATTATCATAGTCATGCCGTAGCAGGCCTTTGTCAATCAAACATTAAATTTCTTCTAATTTTTGCCATTCCTTCATAAAAAAATACTGTATACTGCAAAAAAATACTACGCCAGATGTACAAATTACTAGGAAAATATACTTGTAGCTATCTAAAAAGGTATGAAACTTAATGCAAAGTCATGGACTACATTGTGAGAATCGTTTTTGATTTATTACAAGAAGGCGTGCATCTCATTTTAAGCTGATTATTCGGAAAATCAATTAGCTTCAAATGATTTAATCTGGGATACTTCATTAAAAAAAACTGACACTCAAAAACTACTGAATTTCTGTAGAACATTTGGTGGCATAATTTATTGCTTTTTAACCCTACCATGACGTCCTGCAAAGAATAAGTCGAGTAACCGGTAACCCTGAAGATGCTTGAAATATTTTAAAAATAGTGGTTATGCCTTCACATAACGCTTACACTTACAATTCAGCTTCCTCGAATGTTTCAAACTGTCTCTTGATGCATTCTTCGAAGAGTTTACGTCCTTCCTCGAGGATGTTGCCTCCGATACACCACACGTAGCAGAATATGAAGCAGTGAGCGATGTACACCTTGATGTATGCCTTGTCCGGGAAGCGGTCGCCTGGCTCCGACAGCAGCGCCCCTAGGAGGTAGCACACCGCAGACACTTTGCTTATGTCTACCTACACGTGGCATTAGAAAAACAACATTTAGTGATACTGTTTGTCTGCGTGTTCGCATTTCTGGACATAGACCTCTCCCCATGACTTACAGTTCTTGCGATCTAGGTTCAATGTGGACCACCGGTCGTTGATTTTGTCCAGCTCGTCCCAGAAGAACATAATTTAGTTATGTAGATAGAATACTCTTTTTATTTAGGTACAACTCACAATATTACAGGTTTGAAATGTAGAACTTTTACGTTGTGTGACAATACAGCAAAAAGCATTACTTTTTCTGATACACCCCATGGCATGATAATCATTGAATGTTTGAAAAGAGGCGCTGAAGTTATTGTAAATCTTGATTATGTTCCACGCCATGTAGTAGTTGGATGATTATTTTATACGTGTCATAGTAAGATAGCTGTATGAATTTATGACGATAACTTCTCTTTTTTTTTCACAAAGCACGTGAATTAAGTATTACTTAGTTCAAACATATTTATATTTACCTGTTTGATTCCAAACTGGCATTTGGTGTTTACGTGAGTGAAACCAACTTCCAACAATTTAAATAGTTCCTGAACGAATTCAGCATTTTCTAAAGTGAAGAGATTTCTTTCTGCCGCTTCGTCTACCCAGGAGCGCACCATCGGCATGTAGCCCATCTCGTTTGGATCTACGTACACCATGCCGCATCGGGACACTGTGGCTGGTGAAGCTTGAGCTAAATCTGCCACCTGAAGGTAAAAATAGCCTTTCTAAGTATTCATCCACTATCAACCAACGGTTGGTGGATGTAACTAAACAAAACCGTGTGCGGCGATCCAAGAAATAATATAAACTTCTTTTGAAAAATCTATGACACAATGTTCAAAACAAAGTGTCCAGCTGGAATTAGTTCGTAATTCACAAAAACCTAGCATATATTGAAAATACCTCAAACAGCATGTGCACGTAAGGTGTTAGCTTGATTCTCTCCGAGTTGGACAGGCACAACATCTTGTTGTCGTCCAGTACGGTGTTCATGTTCTCGATCCACACGGCGTCCACAGGCCCGTCGCAGATCAGCCACTGGTGGTCCGGGTTCTCGCACTGAATTAATACTCATTGTAATGAATAATTGCAAACGAACACCAGGTGGGTTACTATGACGTCTTAACGCAGGAGTCATTCTAGTGTGGGAATGAGACAGAGCTGTACAGGTCGTCTAGCGCCATCTCTTTCTCACGCTGGAATTACTCCTGCTTTAAGACGTCATGGTAGGCAACCAGATCCAAATTCGAACACACCATAGATAAATATAATAAACAAGATTTCTATGGAACACACATTGGCTGCATTATATTTTATTTAAAGTACTCTCTGACCGTAGGAATGTCCTATGGTCACAGATTACTTTTAGTTACTAGGCTAGTATCGAAAGCCGAAGCCTTATCAGTTATTAACTAATTATTTTCTTTTTTAATCTCGTAGTTTGTAGCCCTCGGATCGTAACTTGGCGCCCATTTTAATCATAATTTATTTTGTCGGATGTTCTGTGCCACTATTTTCATATTTACCTATGTGATTTTATAAGATTACACTTACTTGCACAGCAGTTCGTAAACTGAGAGGTAAAATTCCATCGTGCCATTCAAGCGTTGCCAGATTAACTTCTCCATACAATTCTCCGATAGTAAGACTCTTTGGGTTCATTATGTACTTATGCACTGGTTGATTTTGTGGACTTTCTATTTCCATTTCATGAAGTCTTTCGTAAGTATCTCCTAACACCTATAATTAAAAGTATGGATTACCTCACTTATGAATAGCATTTCACGCCTTCATCGCCTTCATGTCGGGGTTAGATATGACATTATGTTGATAATAATCAATAATCGTGTGTTAAGCAAATCAAGTATCTTGACTTGGCTCGCGAGGTTGTCGACATGTGGGATGTGGACTCAGCGATCATTTAGCCGATAGTCGTACCAGCCCATGGCTTAATTTCCAAGAGCCTCGATCAATAATTGAGGAAGCTCTCGTTAAGCAGCTGGATCAAGGGCTTGATTCAGAAAGCGATAATCCTGGACACAGCTCGTACTGTTAGGAGGTTCCTCTCTCTGGAGCCCTGACCGCCGGTAGCTTGGACGGGACCCTGTTCCCGATACCGGTGGGCTACAATTTTTAAAAATATTATATGCTTTTTTTATTGTTTTTTCTAAGGAGAATATTTAAAATGTAATTGATTTGTAAAGATATAAATAATGGAAATAATCGTGTCTTACATTTAATACGACAGTCTTGCCGCCCCCAGTCGGACCGACCAGCATGACGCCCCAGCGCACAATCATGGTCTCATGCAGCTGGATCACTTTACGTATCTGACATTCTTCGACTTGAAGCTTCCTTTCAAGAATCATTGTTCCTGTAAAATGCCTTACTTTGTTACCGACATGCCTTACCTACGTTATACCAACTATTCACAAATAATAACAAGTATAGTCAGTTATTTTTAAAGAAGTAGGTATTCACATTGCGGCCCCAAATGAATCATTATTGGGATAAAATCAAATTGCGGGCGCGTAAAATCGTGTTTCACATGCTTATCAATTTTTAGGGTCCCGTACAAAAAAACGAAAAAAAAAGGAAACCTTTATAGGATCACTCGTGCGTCTGTCTGTCTGTCCGTCTGTCACAGCCAATTTGCTCCGAATCTACTGGACCAAATCAGGTGAAATTTGGTAGGCTGGTGTAATCCGACCCAAACACAGATAAGTAAATAAATATGTTTTTAAAATAAGGGTCATTTTCGGGGAACAAATTAGGAAAT
This sequence comes from Eugnorisma glareosa, assembly GCA_947578425.1. Lineage (NCBI taxonomy): Eukaryota > Metazoa > Arthropoda > Insecta > Lepidoptera > Noctuidae > Eugnorisma > Eugnorisma glareosa. The sequence continues at coordinate 32,683,121 of OX387957.1, forward strand.
TTAAAAAAAGTTCAGCAATCCTTAGTGTGTCATATATCAAATGAAAGGGCTCGTTATGAGGATCTCAAATATATTTTTGTAATTATTGTAAAATGAATAGTTTTGATTGTATTCAGGAAAGAAGACGAAAATTGACCATTGCCCCTCTGATCTCTGAAACAACTGAACCTAAAATTTTGAAAAAAATATTCAATATAAGTTCATTGCTTGTAGATTACAGGAAAACCTATAATAATTCTACCAATTGAAAAAAAGGGAACAAATTAGCAAATTAAAAAAAAAGTTTTGTAAACCTTACTGTGTCATATATCAAATGAAAGGACTAGTTTTGAGAATTCCAAATATATTTTTGTTATTATTGTAAAATAAACAGTTTTGATTTTATTCATGAAAGAAGACGAAACATTTGACTTTGGCATTGTACGGAACCTTCTCCACGCGAGTTCAACTCGCACTTGGCCGGTTTTTTATTGACTGTAACCCCACAATTGACATACCTAACTCCATACGAAAAAGAACATGTAAAACTAACCATAATGCTACTCAATCTGTACTTACTGATGACCTCATCCATGATGCCATAGTCCCTCACAGGCAGTTCCACGCCTGGGAACAGATCCGACAATATGCCAGCGAACAGTACCGCGTCAGCAGCCAGGAACTTTGGCAAGTTGCTATCGTTAAGAGCACACAGTAGAGTCATCTCCTCGTGCTGGTTGGGACTCGCGCGCTTTAGGGCACCAGCCATGACCTAAATATGAATATAGTGAGGACAGATTCAAGAATTACAGAAATCTTTATTTAGTATTAAAAAGGTGATAAGCCAAAACAGAACCAACTCGGCTATTCCCTTATATAAATAAGGTAAAATAAAACGACAAACTTAATCGACTAATTAAAATTAATAGAGGGAAACCATTTTTTTTTTAATCCTCTTCAGGACCCAAATTATTAAAAGAAATACAGATATTTAGATCCAAAGGCCAAAAAAGCATAAGAAAGTTATTAGAATAATCTTACCAAAACACTCTTGACAGCGCGCATGCCGAAATCGTAATGATCCTGTTTGGAAAGCTGTTCGCTAGACAACTTGTACATTTGTACCATCTTTTTAGCTAAACCTCTTGACGATTCGAAGCCTTCAGAGTACAAGATCACTTCAGCAATCAACGCTTAAAGAAAAATGAATCGTTTAGCTACTAGAAAAGACTAGGAAGACCATTGGTCGGCTCGCCTCTTACCGTAATCCGGTACCATCATGGATATAGGACGGAATAAAGCCTTCAAGTTATCAGGTAGCTCAGTTCGGCCAGCGTAACCAGGATTCATAGTAATAAAAGCAGCACAACTGCGCACCAATTTGATCTCACGACCTTCAAACATGAACCTGAAAAAAGAGAATAAGGATCAATGAGCAAATAAACACGTATCTTGTCGCGAATCTGTTGAATAGGTCAGATATTAGATACAAATCGTATACCACACTGTGATCCTTAGACGCAATGCCCCACAATTGACATTCACCACTCTGGGCCCACATGGTGGATTCAGAAAGGAGGCGTGTGTTCCAGCAATGTGATCATTATAGGCAGGCTGTATCTTATGCTCGTGCTCTGCAGTAGTGCCGCGACATAGTCTTGTTTTGTGTAAAAAAATACGAAGATATTCTAAAACCTTAAGTTCTAATTTAAATACTTATTAAGAATATAAAAATAGTTACTTTACCTGCTCTGCCTTGCAACCTTTGCATTTCTGATAGTGATGAGCTGTTGTGCGATTACGGATAACACCTCAATATCGATTCGATTGAACTCGTCGAAACAACACCATGCTCCAGACGTTGCGAGGCCCGAGAAGAAACGTCCCATCATCTTGTAGTCCAACCCTGATTATGTGATCAAATAATTTTCATTATATTCCAATATATTATGGGATAGGGTAGGTCGATAGCCGGTACGTCTTTTTTAACCTACCTTCCTACCTACTACCCTCTTTAAAAAAGAGAGGAGGTCCTCGATTTGACAGAATCATAATTATCTCTAACATTTCTCTTCCGAATATACGAGCATTCTTTTATTACTTGAATGAAAAAAATATCAGAGCGAATGAGTTCATAGACTGTTTGACAATCACTCATCAATGTACGAGTATTGTCGGTCGGTTGGGCAAAGTTTCTTTGGGATTTTCTATGAGGAATTCTCAGTAAATGAAAAATGAAAAAGCGTTTATTCGTGGTTCTAGGCATTACAAAAAAATATACTTCTGCCAAACTGTAAAGCAGTTTGTTGGCAGATGTAGCTCCCATATACAATAATAGGTACCTTTAGTTCTATGCAACTATTCTTATGTACTTCTCCACCAATAACAAGGTTAAACATTAACTATAACTAAACAAAAATAATTTAACATCACAAAGATTGACTAGTAGTGAATTGAAACGCCACTACGCAATTCAAAATGCTATCAGCATTAGCTAATAACACCCTAAACCACGCAATGCCATTTCAATTCACACCGGCGAAGCCGCAAACATAAGATAGTAGGTATGACATAATCTATGAATCTCCATTTATGAGGCTTTGACAAAAAGTGTTAACAAGAAACTTCCCCAGTAGCAGCCACGGAGTCTGAATTTGTGCCCGGTTGATGGTTAGGTTCGCCGTTCGCCCCCTATTGCATGGGACTGAAACATAACTGGCGACATGTGGGTGTACTATAACCGTACGTTATACGTACATGTCTGCCTAACCCTTCGGTGATGATAGGCGTGATGTTGTCATACTACAGCTACACACAGCAGCCACCTCCAGCATTTACCTTCAGAGCAGTTGAACACGACGCACTGTATAGCCAAAGACTTGGCCATGTCCTTGGTAGTCTCCGTTTTGCCAGTACCGGCTGGGCCCGCCGGCGCTCCTCCCAGATCCAACTGCAAGGCTCCCATCAGGCACAAATAGCAACGATCCGTCAGTGGCGTTATTACGAGTACACCTTAAATTAATATTTTTCAATAGGTTGCTTTCAATACCAAAGCATAGGACAATTTAAAGTTTCAAAAACATTGGAACTTAATAATGGCTGTCTCGTTAGTCTAGTGGTCCTACTGAGCGTGAGATCCTGGGTTCGATTCATAGGTTGGGCTAAGTGTTATTTTTAGCAGCCCGAAGTCTTCATATCGTCAATAGGCTCGTGACCCTTACGCTCGCCGATGATGGGATTAAAACGGCGAAACGTGGATGTACCATAGGTACACCTCAACCTAACCCTTCGGGGATTGCAGGCGTCACATCTATATCTATGGACATATTTATTTATGGATATCTATATTTATGGACACACGTTGCAAGTAAAACATACCTATGTCCTTTTCAATGAATTTGTAAGTCTGCACGTACCTCCGGCACCCAAATATTCATGACCATAAACGTACATAGCACTTGACATTCTCGCCACACAGTTGTCGATGTCGTCCTCCCAGTAGTAACGAATCATCTTCAACCATTCGAAGTCGGTTCTAGAAAAGTGAAATAATCCAATGAAAATAATTTATATTTCATTCATCATCATCATCATCCACGGCCTGACTTCACCCACTGCTGGGAATAGGCCTCTCTTTGCTTGTGCCAAGCTCCACGCTCTTGTGCCAGCCTCATCCAGGATATTCCCGCAGTGGCAACAATGTCGCCTGCCTATCTCGCCGCCCGCCGCCAGACGACCAACACTTCTCTTTCCATTCCTTTGACGCCACTCGGTTACAGCTTAATTCACCTGCCATCACCGCGCCTTGTGTCCTGTCCAACTCCATTTGAGTTCCATAACGCGATTTCCAATATCGAAGACCTTCGTCCATCTCCGGATGTCGACGTTTGGAATTCGGTCTTTTAGCTTTATGCCGAGCATGGAACGCTCCATGAAACGCTCTATATTACATTACAGTGGAATTTCAGTTCATCAAATCGTACACGTAGATTTTATTGTATTGTTGACAGTTTTGTATTATCACTTTACTACTGATTCTGGTAAAATTATAAGCGTACCTAAATGGCTTCCCTGAAGAACCTAAGATTTATTTGATTTCTATGAAATCATTTATGTAATTCTAGTCGTATAAAGGAGAGTGGATTACAGCCTCTAAAATAAGAGATCGAATTCATATCTTTCCACTCGAAAAAAATATTTCGATAAAATGAATGATTCTCTCTCGAAATAACATTTTTGGACAATTGTCATGGCCAAGTCCGACAAACATCTTGGAAGCCAATGAGTCATAATTTATTGGCTACTGAGATGTTTTTCGTTTGGGTAATTGTGAGCAATTTAGATGTAATAAATAATCTTCAAAGATACTTAGATAATTAGTGAGTACTTACGATTTCTGAACATGTTTTTCCACCATTTGTGTAATAGTATCTCTTGCGTGTACATCTATAGTAATGAGGGCGCATAGAACCTTCCTGAACAATGAACTAATATCGGCACGAGTGAGTGCCGCTAAGTCGTTCAGATCAGATATGCACTTCTTCTCATAGTCCATCAGGCCGGTGTCAATGCGAAGAGCGACTCCGAAATCGAATATTTCGTGCACGCCTTTGGCCCACATTATTTGGGAGACTGTCAGAATTATCTGTTTTCGATACAATATTTTAAATAATTTTTTGCAGGTAAGTTTATCAAGGTTGGGAGCGGTAAGCAGAGAGTAGTGGTGACCCACTGGTAATGACCTCAACTTACTTTTCGTAAGTCGTGGGTCCGAACAAGTTCGAATCCAAGCAGGCATTTCACTTTGTGTATTTTTTCATCACACAGCCCTCAAAACGGAGAAGAAAAACATATTTAGGAAATTGTTATCCTCTAATCTACGCTGTGCCCGCTGAGGCGATACCTCAATCCCTCCCACTATCACGGAGTGGAGGCCTGTGCCTCAGAGTGACAACGTTATAGGCTGATTATGTTCATAAAAAGGTTAAATACAAAGTACTCAAAAGTATGTTTACCTGATTAGGGTGGCACTGAACCCATACGACCCGTGGGTTGGCCTGGAAATCCTTTAGCGCATATTTCATGCATCTCTTAACAGACGCGAACATGGCGTCCTCTACCTTACCGAGCCAGTCCTCAACATTACCACGCGCTTTGAGACCCTGTCATGTTCAAAACATAATATAAGCGCGGGTAATTTGTTTGATAATGGTTCATATACCTACCCAAAGTAGCTTCCCACTACTTCTAACTTTAAGGGGAGAGGGGGGTTAGTTTAAGGGCGGTTTGAGGTGTTTTCCCAAATACACACATGTTTAGGTCGCTGTAAATTGGCACAGCTTGGCAGCATAATCAAATATATGTAGACATAGCCGAGTACACACGGCTACACATCAAGCTATACATTTCCAGTATAAGCTGACCTCGCATTGTACGGAAATCCTATACAATGCGAGATCAGCATAAACTGGAAATGTATAGCTTAATGTGTAGCCGTGTGTACAAAGCCAAAAAAAGTGGAATGAAGGATTTTCATGGGACTTTTTTGTGAAAGTAAAAGAACCTAAAATCACGACGGTTTTTTTAGAACAGTAGATTTTAAAGGTAGGTATAATCAGTACAATGGTACAATCATAGAAATATAAAAACAACAGGAGAAGTGGCAAGGGGGCGTGTCGGTGACGCCGCGACGAGCGCACGATAAGCATGTCATAGGGCAAATGGCCGTCTCCGCGAACTAGTGTGCTTTCGACCGCGATCGTGACAATTTATAAGAATGCCGTGTTGTTCAGTGGTTTCTTGTAAAAATCGAAGCATAAACCAAAACTTTATAAATCATACAATCACTTACTATGTGCAATACACACTATGTAAAATACAATCACTTGCTATGTATGTACAAGTATTTTACTATATTTGTCTTTAACATCACAAATCGTAAAATATTTCTTGCTCTTACAATGTTATTTCTGTTTTCAAATATCACAGCGACTGTACAAGTTTTGCATTAAATACATTGCTCCTTAACCACTACCAAAGTTTGTCGCTAAGTCACTGGACAAGCAATGTAAAAATCACAAAACGATACTTTTTTAAGTATATGCCTCGCGTAGTACGGCCGCTGCTTCTTGCGACGAGTGTTGTGCTTGTGATTCAACTAACGTAGGCTATCGACAATGTCGATTGACGAAAGAAATATTGCTATTACAGTTTGTTTTTCAATTTTATCAACCATTTTAAACCGGTTCGAAAATCGATGTCGAATAACGTTTTTGATGTATTTTGGTTATTTCACAAGAAGGGAGAAATGCGTAACTAATTTTCGTAAAGTAGGTTAATTAAATTTCAGTTTTATTAAACTCAAATCAAAAAACATTATGATGGCATAATATATGACAATTCCTGCCCAATTCCTGTTTTCACCAACGCTAAGCGACACCTAAGTCAATGCCTAATGCGCGTTTTCACCAACAGTAAGTGACGCCTAACTGAATGCCCAATTCCTGTTTTCACCAACACTATATGTCACCTAAGTCAATGCCTAATGCGCGTTTTCACCAACAGTAAGTGACGCCTAACTGAATGCCCAATTCCTGTTTTCACCAACACAAAGTGGCACCTAACTGAATGCCCAATTCCTGTTTTCACCAACACAAAGTGGTACCTAAGTCAATGCCTAATGCGCGTTTTCACCAAAAGTAAGTGACGCCTAACTGACTGCCTATTTCCTGTTTTCACCAACTCAAAGTGGCACCTAACTGAACGCCTAGTTCCTGTTTTCACCAACACTAAGCGACACCTACTTAAGTCAATGCCTAATGCGCGTTTTCACCAACAGTAAGTGACGCCTAACTGAATGCCCAATTCCTGTTTTCACCAACACAAAGTGGCACCTAACTGAACGCCTAGTGCCTGTTTTCACCAACACTATGTGTCACCTAAGTCAATGCCTAATGCGCGTTTTCACCAACAGTAAGTGACGCCTAACTGAATGCCCAATTCCTGTTTTCACCAACACAAAGTGGCACCTAACTGAACGCCTAGTGCCTGTTTTCACCAACACTAAGCGACACCTAAGTCAATGCCTAATGCGCGTTTTCACCAACAGTAAGTGACGCCTAACTGAATGCCCAATTCCTGTTTTCACCAACACAAAGTGGCACTTAACTGAATGCCCAATTCCTGTTTTCACCAACACAAAGTGGTACCTAACTGAACGCCTAGTGCCTGTTTTCTTGAACACTATGTGTCACCTAAGTCAATGCCTAATGCACGTTTTTGCCAACAGTAACTGACGCCTAACTGAATGCCCAATTCCTGTTTTCACCAACACTAAGTGGCACCTAACTGAACGCCTAGTTCCTGTTATCAACAACATAAAGTTACAACTAACTCGATGCCTTAAGCCCGTTTTCACCACCTCTTAGTGTCACCTAACTCGATGCCTTAAGCCCGTTCTCACCAACACTAAGTGATACCTAACTCGACGCCTTAAGCCCGTTTTCACCTACGCAAAGTTACACCTAAAAATCTATTACCTGCGGAGTAATTGCGTAACACACTTTCAGTAAAATCGATTTCATTATGTCAGTACAACAACTTTCATTGATTTACATATTACTTGAACACATGAATATTCGATAACTTTTCGATTTAATCACTAGCGTGGGTATTCAATTAAATTGACCGATGTTTTTGGGTGGGTGTTTTTGGGTGCATGGTAGATACACGCTGTGTTTGATGGGATAAGGTTTATAATTGATTGTGTAGTACGTTCTGTTTTAAGAATTGCGGGTGTGTGCGCGACTGCGTATCTATTGCTTTTACTGAATTGCATGTGTAGTAGTTGCCGGGTGGTGGGAGAAAACGGAGACAGTAGGTTACGATACATTTTCGTATAACGGGCATATCTCCTTATATCTATTATATCTATGGGTACAATGGTTACCTTTCCCAAATTAACCCTCTCTCCTTCAGGAGACAGCATGGCGACTATGTCTGTCGTCAAATCCTCGGGTTTCGCTGTCTTGGCCAGTTTCGCTTGTAGCATATCCCTTGTTTGAAAGGACATCTCTCGTTCCACCACATTACCATCCTCGGTTACTTCCATTTCCGATTCGGGAAATTTCACGCCAAATTCTAACTTAGCAATGGCATCGAAACATTTGCGCAAATGTGGCTGTACAGCGTGAGGGTTTCGTGTCTGAATACATAATAATAGGCATTGCTTAATTAAGGGCAATAAAACAGGGGTAGTACATTTCGACTATCTTTTTTGATTATTCATAGATAAAATTAACTTATGTTGTGTCCAGTCTACCATAAGTTAGATTCAGAAAAGTATAAGCCGGCCCTTACAAAATGAGCTTGCGCAATATTTTTATTGAATTTTGGGTTTCATTGATGAAATGGAATATTGTGCTATTACAACTCGCTCAAATTTAAATTGTTCAATCAAACACACAGTAAACGGAATAAAAATACAAAGTTCGTGATAGTTTCGGTGTAGATGACGTCTTAAGAACAATTGCAGTAATTATTAAACATGACAATTAATCAGTGTTACCTGGGCCAATATCTCCAAAAGTTCATCATTGGATAAAAAGAAGAATCTTGGGAATGCAACTCGTTTTGTTTCTAGGTAAGCTTCTAAACACTTCATGATTTGATCCAGCATCTCATTATTTCTAACGAATTCTTCGTAGAGCTTAGGCTGAGTCGCCGCTGGCATCGCCAACGGTACCTGCAGAAGCATTTTCATCAATATAAAAAAATACTGGACAGTATCTTTTCTTGTGACTTCGTGCTTATAAAACATTAAAATAACCAAAATGGTTAGCTTTTTTTCGGAAACCGTTACAGGATCTTTAAAAATAAAGTACAGAACAGCATAACACGCGTTTTTTTGTTATGGCAGGCAAACATATCTAAAAAAAGTTCGTTTTCGTTCTTGTCGGTCTAAAGGCCAGACAACGAATGCTCAAAAAAGGTATAGAGGGAAATGCTTGGAGCACAACTTTACACTTCGCAACTTTGTTTGGAGTATTTAGGAGGTGAACATATCAAAAGTCCCCCGCCCGTAACCGTTGAACCGGGATATTGCCGGGGTTTGATAGCCTATTTATTGAGGAAAGCTATAAGAACCGCCGGGGGGTTTGAAGGCCCCATTTTTCGGGGTTTTCACTTGTATCTCGGAAACTATGCATTCTAGCGACATTACCACTTTATATACAAAACTAGCGACACATTTTTTGCTCTTTTTGACCAGATAAATCTTCAACCAAAAAACCCTGAGATCTTCCTGAGATTTGCACGTTCAACCAAACAAACCAACTCTTCAGCTTTATAATTTTTTAGATATTTTAATCAATATTATAGTATAAATGCAGCAGTTTTTGCGTTTATCAGTAGAAGTATATTTAAGGTCAAAAATGTGCCTTCTACGACGTCCCAGCATTCTCGTAGCACTTTCGTAGCTCTGCGTAGCAACAGATACTGCATATTTATTAAATTGCATTATTCAGTTTTATATATCTTTTTTCTTTTATTTGCGTGTCCATTGTACAAGTGGATTTGTTTGAAGATAAGAAAAGAAGAGAGAAGGAGAAATAAATAAAATTTGGCACTCCAGTTGTTCGCGGGCGCGATACTGGACGCCACGGTTTACATATGAAAAAAATATTTAAATTAAATATTTAAACTTAGGGTTAAAAACTGTTAGTAATTGAACTTACAGTAATATAAAAATAACCAATAGACACGTCACCTTAGCTAGTCTGCGCATGATATCCTTCCAAGACTTGTCCACAATAGTGAACAATCTCGTTTCATTCGGCAGCTGCCTTTGAATATCAGGTGCACTGAATATGACCTCCAAATAAATCCAAGTTTGTTGGCAAGTAGTCCACTCATCCTGTAAAAAAATTATACATTTTAGCAATCTTCAACAACCATATCATAATTACCATGTTATAGAACTATAATTTCAGATTATTCCCATTCCCACGTATTTCAAAGCTTACATTAAAACGTCTATATTTAAAACTAGCTGTACGATTTCACTCGCCTGTTTCATACGTTGGTGTTTATGAGATTTAGTGTGAAAGTTAATGTTCCAAGAAAACAGAACATTTCGGAACTCGCGCATTTAAAACCCTAAACCATACCCAATGCAGATTTTTCCTTTACCGGCCTTACAATAACCGATTCATGTTGGGTTGGCGACCTTAAATCAGCCAAATCGGGATCGGGATTTTTAAATATCAACAGTATCTTAGTTCGTTACCAAAGTTTTAGAGAACAGGTCCAAGTTCCTCGCCCACTCCTCCACCCTTCCCTTGATGGGTCCACAGTTCCGAGAGCTGAGTATCGTGCTGATATGAATGTTACCCTCATCAACACACGCTTGAATTTCTTCCAGTCCACCCAGTACATACACGTCTTTAGCATCTTTATGCAGTATGACAGGAAACTCTAAAGCTGCCCACATTTCTTCAACCTAAGAAAGTGATTTAATAATTAGTCTTTTATTTTTTGCTTTGACTGAACTTGAACTTATTTTTTGTAAACAGGAAATTGCAGAGACACGTAGTTTTGCACCCGCTCTCATTTTATCTTGAACTTGACCGACCTAAAATAACTAACAGCGTCAGGGTTCATAGTGTTTTTAATTAAATTACAATTATTTATTAATAATCAAGTACAATAAATAAAGCCATTTGAACAGTGATTCCCAAACTAGACGTTAGTCTGTATCTTGGGGATGAGAGTTGTACATTTTCGTTATTATCCAGAAAGGTCGTTTAGTGATTATTAACAAAATTAACTAGAAGAAAAATTAAGTTAAATTAATAAAAACAAGGGAAATAAGGAAAGGAAATTGAGATATTGTTGACAGTAATTCTAATTTCTATGTGGGCAAACTGAATACCTTCTTCAGTAATGCTTCCAGCCCAGCCTCCGAGCTAGCTTGTCCCGCCACCTCCATCAGCTCCTCAGCATGTTGGAAAGCGTGCAGGTCCTCAAACGTTTTAAGTGTCATTGGTGTATCAGGTGTAAAGCGTGTTTTCAGAATTTCTTCAATTTTAACCCAGTGCCGTGGTTTCAATGCTGGGTTTCTGAGATATGTCAATACAGGTAGCTAAAATTATACAATTGAACGATACAATAGATTTTCCGAACGGTGCTGCTAACATCTCATAGTTCCACATTCATTGAATTTCATATCTGGTAGGCATTAAATGTTTTCGGCAATCCAATGACACTTGTACGTTACCCATAATTAATAATTAAACCACACTAACCTTGTCCTTGATGACATCTATAGTTGCCTTACATTTTGGCACGATTTTGTTCGGTGGAATACCTTTGTCAAGTTGATTGAATATCTTGCCAAAGTTAATAGTTGTTCCCTGAATCTCATCGACGTCTAACGTGTTGAAAGGAGCATCGTACCTGAAGAACCAAACATATGTGCAGACAGCATATAAAGAAAATACGATACTCTTACATAATTTTTGATAGTGATTACCAGGACTGGAACATGTCCATCCAATCTCTAGAAGATCTCCAAAGTAACTGTCTGAGTCTGACGTCGTTTATCGTTTCGTCTAATTGTTCTAACCGCGCGGGTGGTATCTGAAATGTAATTCAATCAGATTTACTTATAATAACATAACTGCGAAATGTGGGTTTACTACAAGTAAACCCTGGCTGTAATTATGTTATACAGTATGTTAAAAAAAAACCCTGTCGGATCCGAAAGGGGCATGTAGGTATACCAATGAAATTACCAAAACAAAATACGAAACATAAAATACTCCTGAAAGTAAACATGAATGAATTTGAAAACGCATGATTTTGGGCCCAAAAACATGCGTTTCAATAAAAAAAGCATGATGGTTTCCCAAATTACCACCATTTCCCTAAAATCTATCCAACTTGAAAAACGTGACAACACCGTAGCCATACTCGCCCGTGGCGGCGAGTAAGGTCCTATCATGAATTCTATTTTATACTATAAAGAACCAATTACTTCATATTTATTTTATTTTATTGCGTATAACAAGATAGTGTAAACTTCAGACACATATTTACAACATTGTCCCTAAAATTAGCAAGCATCAAACATTTAAAAATCATTCTACCTCCAAGTAGTTAGTCTTTAGTTGGTCTTGTCTTTCGTTAGTCTTCCTCCAAGTAACACTTGAAAGTAGAAGTAAGTACTTGGAAGCCATGAATCTTTACAACGTTGATAATAATAGATTTGACTGCATTGAGCTAACCAACATGTTATGCTATGTTGTCCCTAGAACAGTGTACAAGCGAAAGGTGCGCGCTGGCAAACTATTTTCCACGCGTACGTGCCATTCTAACACTAGTTTGCGCTCACCTGTTCGCAGAATGATAGATGCCTACAATGGGACTTTTGAACACATCTGCCATTTCTGATGACCTTACTCTACACGAACGTCTTTAGCGGCTAGTTAATGTGCGATAGCCCCCATTTTGGCATTCGTATGTTCGATTGTTGTTTGATTCGTGTGTTGTTGTTGTGTTGTTGTTTGTTCGTGCCTATTCGTGCCGCGAAGCCGAACACTCCGGTGTACATCTCCCGCCTACACTACACCACTACGGCGGAGGACATCATGGAGCACGTGCGTCGGAAGACCAAGTACGTGGCGAGAGTGCAGCTGCTTGAGTCGCGCCGCAACGTCAACTTTAAGGCGTTCGTGGTGCGTATACCGACGTGTTATCTGCACCTCGTCTTGGAGGAGGACTTTTGGCCGCAAGGACTGGTGTTCCGTCGTTTCCACGGACAAGTGCCACCTGAACGCACAAAGACATAGTGCACAAGTGAAGTGTTACTAACATAGTTTTAAGGTTCTATTTACTAACACAATTTGTATTTTATCATATGTATGTTAGTATGTAAGGTATATCTATGGGCCAAAGAAGCCTGAAAATAAATGGATGTTGTTGTTGTTGTTGTTGTTGTCGATAGTCAATTGTTTGTTTATGATGTTACTACCCGAGACGCGACCGAAGCGACGTCGCCCGCGCCCCTGGGTGAAAAAAATAAAATAAAAAAAGCGTTTATTCGAGTATCTAGGCATTAAACAAAATGTTACTTCTGCCAAACTGTAAAGCTGTTTGCCACGCAAACGTGTTGCGCGTTGAACGCGTTTGCGTTTGGTGTTGCCACGTAAGTTTTCTCATTTTAGTACATTTAATTTAATTTTATCGGAGTATTTTTTTTTACTTGTTATCCAAAAAGGATTACTTAAATAGATATATCTAGATACCTATTAATATCCTCACGGATCGAACAGTTTTATCAACATAATAGGTATATTGTATATTAATGATGCTATGATGTTAATAATATTAAGATTTCCTTTCAGATTAATTTTCGTTTGAACTTCATACATAATTACCTTAAATATCTTCTGCCACTCTCGAATTTGCTTGTCCCTTGCAGAACATGCACTAAGTTTATCTTGCAAGTCCTGCAAGGCCTCCATTACTTTCTCCATATCAGAATTTTGATCGTACAGCCACGGTTGCTAAAGTATGATAAACATGAAAAGATTCAAGTTAAATTCACAAAATTGCAGTTATTAATAAGTGACACAATATGCACTGATGAATCTAGGCTAATTCTTGCCAAAATGCCTTTTTTTTAAATGAGAAATAATCAAATGACCCCTCCCACTCTGGGCGGAGCAGAAGGGAGTGAGTGTAAGACTTCTACTGACCAAAACCCTTCTTCTATGTTCCTTCTTTTGCCCTTTGCGCTCCTTGGCCGCGGTATCTTTTTCGAACAGTCCCGCAGCCCTGGCAGGCAACGGTCCTTCCGGATCCCTACTCGTTTGCCAAAATGCCCTACCGGTAGGTTTCTGACTTCTATTACTCCGGGTCACTTGTGTGAAGGCGCTCCCTCACCGAGAGCATTCGCCTGTAATCTTACAGTTCAGATTCACTTGTTCCTGTACAAAATCAAATCTTGGATTGCTACAAAAAGAAGAAGACAAATGCTCTCGGCGAGGACGTACCGTAACGGGTTGGCGAAGTAGACTGACCGAAACGTAATGCACCAGATCAACTCAGGTTGGATAAAATTACGACAGGTCATAACATTAAACCCTTCAGCTTAAAGGTAAAAATCTACAAATTTTCTGGGGTGTGACGAGGCCGGATGAATGAAGGAAGGTTAGTCATGTAGTGGAGATGAGAATATCGAGATAAATGTGAGAACCGACGAGAAAAGATAAAGTTGAAGTGAGTAATAATGATAATATTCGAGGAAATTTGAAACTGCAAGCCACCAACAGGAAACTCAAAAGGCATTCGTTTGATTTGAAATCGGATGGCGGATGAGTAACCGGTGACTGATGAACAGTGATGAGTATGCTTAAGGTTTAAGTCGGCTTGAGCAAAACTTGAAAATACACTGCATAAAAACAAACTCAAATCTTGTGTACGGGGGAGCTCCGGTTTGACATCCTGCCCAACTCAAATAATCTGAAATAATTGCTAAAGATGCTCTATGTTTTTGTCCGTAAAAAAACTAATTTTTCGTCATGGGTTGCATTTCCATGGTAGTCGAGGCCGCTCTGAACGAATATTTGTGATCAAAACCAATGATTTTGCTACTTTTCGCATACCATGATCATGACACCCGACCCAACTTTCCCAACTTAAATAAAAAAAAACATTGCAAACCTGCGCGAATATTTCAACGGGCTATTGGTTTTTTTCGGACTGAACCCTTCAAATCAAATCAAATCATATATTTCTTTGCAAACATGGGTAAAAGATACATAGATGTTTCGTATTTATTAAATAGTTCTCCACATTTTACCGTCCAATAGGCATGCAAATAGTGTTTAAAGGTTTAATGTTGATTCATGTAAAGAAAAATAAAAAAGTTGGATGGACTGTCTGAGGTATGACGTGAATGAAAAGGCAGTGAATGATAGCGTGGTGGTTGATAGAATGAAAGAGAAAAACATTCTGCACCAATCCCGGAAAAAATACCACAATAAAAAGAAGACCAGAGTGAAAGAGCATTACCTTTCCTCTCAATTATGATTTATTACATACATATATATTTTTATTGTTTATACATCTTTTCATTATGTATTTATATAAGTATATATTCATATTTACTTAGTATGTGTATTTTATGTTTATTTAATATTATAGGTTAAGTTAGGTAAGGGACATAAACACATTATTCATTTATTTTCCTTTTCTCACACACTATAGTCTACGTTTCTTTTTCATTTCTCCTTTTGCAGGTCTGCTGGCAGAAATTTCTTAAGAAATAAGCAGTAACTTTGTACTCATAGTTTATAATTTTATTTTCCTGTGTAATCTACTGTGTGTACATAAATAGTAAAATAAATAAATAAGATTCAGAGTTCGAAACTCTCCACTTTGTTAGCGTAGAAGTGATTAGTGAAAACTGTATTTTTTTATTGCTAGTAGTAGTTTAAAGTTCTTTGATATAATTACCACAACTTCATCCCTTAGTTTGTTGACGTCGAGCATGAGTTCCATTATATCCTTGCCGATCTGGCTTGCGAACAGTCCCGCTAGCTTGCTGCGAGTCTCAAGTCTTGCGTCTACATCCGTTCGTAGAGTTCCCAAAGCCACACTCAAACCTAACGTACCCAACCATAGGAACCATAGTTAAGAAAACGAAGCGTAAAAAGGATCTAAAAGAGGATTTTTTGCAAACCTTTTTTCTTAATAGGAAGTGGTAGAACAAAACAAATTTAGTTTAGTTGTAACTTTACATGTTAGTGTTTCTATGACACGATTGCGATCCTCAGCAGTGAGGGAACTACGAAGGAGAAGTTTCTTTAACACGACGCCTTGCATATTAGGTAGATCGAGTTTTAGTAAAACACTGTGTGTACAGGCACGAGCAAGGTAATTTTAGGATATTACCTTGCTCGTGCCTGTATGCACGCATGTGCATGTTTCTCTAAGTTACATAGCATTAGTATGTAAGATAGCAAAATTCAGAAGCATTTTCTCCTATTGTATTAATAAACATTTTACGTTTTCGCGGACAGGTAGCAAGGCTGACCATAAGTATGCGTTTTCAATACGTACCTAGAAAGTCAGTCATGTCATCAGGTGAAATTGGTATGTTGAATTCACCCATCAAATCATACAGCTCCCGAAGATATTCCAGCCTTTCTTCCAAATGTGCTACTCTCGGCTCGAGCCCATCCATCAAAAAGTTAAATGCTACCAGTTCTGCAGCAGTTTCAGGTTCCTTTGTTATATCGTCGTTGATGTATCCAATTCCTCTAACAATTTCTTCAATGCAAGCGTGTCCGATACTGCAGATGATGGAAATAATTATTAAAACTATATTAACGCAGACGCCTGTCCTTTCGCCGCTAACATTTCTAATACAAGCAACCCCTCTAATAAAGCTAAACTATGCAAAGACTATTTCGTTTTCCTGTCCCGAGTAATTCAATCATTATAGGCACGTATTCTAGATACTATAATACCACAGATAAAGGTTGATTTTGTTAGTTTGGATGCAAGGGATATCTTCGAGACTACTGATCCGATTCTACATAACTCTTCAATGGGAATCTACATTATGAGTGCCAAAGGCTATATATTAAATACGTTCCCATGGAATAATTTACGACCATAGAGCGAACGGAGC
Source organism: Eugnorisma glareosa (assembly GCA_947578425.1). Taxonomy (NCBI): domain Eukaryota; kingdom Metazoa; phylum Arthropoda; class Insecta; order Lepidoptera; family Noctuidae; genus Eugnorisma; species Eugnorisma glareosa. Next base: position 32,699,799 of record OX387957.1, read on the forward strand.
CGCGACAAAAAGCTAGTTTACATTAAATTAACTTACTCAGGTGTTACATTTGACACAACATCAAATAGTTTTCTCGGCTGCGGTCTAAACAACTCTTGGAAGGGGAGTAGGCACAAAAACAACAAGCCCAGGGGTTGATAGCTCACGATGTCTTCTATCGATTCCATTTGTTTAACAAACATGTCACATAGTTGCCTGAACTTTAATACATCTCTTTCGTTTTTAATTACGTCAATATCCATTGCACAAGCGTCACGAAAGTTTTCCCTGAACAATTGGAAACGTTCCAAGAATGTCCACACGCTATCATAGGCAAATTTAATTGCATAAGGAATGAAAGCTATATCTGCCATCATTTTTACATCCTGGTTCATCAAGAAATATAAATTGGGTGCCTGTCCTGCGGACCATTCAACTGGTTTGCCCATTATTGTGGGCTGCACAAATATTTGCAATGATTCGTCGTGTAGGAAGTTGTGAAATGTGCGCACGTACTCCTCCCAGTATCCTACAATTTTTTCCATGTGCGCTGCTACTACTGCCTCACTGGGATTTAGTATCATATCACCAGAGTCTAATATGTAAGCATCTACCTGGAATAAAGCCCACTGCAAAACGCGAAAAGAATGATAAATAATCACCGCTGCAATTAGAGGTGTCACGTAAAATAGAAACAATAGTTAAATTGATCATGGTACATAAATTGGAATACTGTCATTAAAAACAACATAGATACAGACCATTTATTTTGTTGACATGTGGTAAGGTATGCTGATTGATTAAATAATTGATTGGTTAATTTACAACAACAACAGCGTCCATAACGGTAGTGAATTTCTTAAAACTAGATATTTGCGCCTTAAAGATCATCATGTTTCTTATAACAATGATTAGTCAGAAAAACAAGTCGAAATGAGAGGATCTGCATGCAATAACTTGTTAGTTCGAAAGCTATAATTTGGAAACTAGCTTGAAAAGTTGGCAGTAGGGCTCTCTCTGATCTGACTTGCCCCCTGTAGCCTAGTTAGGCTCTACACTCCTGAGTTTTTCAGTTAGAAATTCAAAATTACTTGTTTCTCAAATGACAGAAGCTTAAATATTTCAGTACCTTACAAGTTTCCGACACACGAGGTACTTTTTCCAGCACAGTTTCCACGTCCTTGCCATGCAGTTCTGCTTTTTCGGGAGTAAACATGACATGAGTTCGAAGCATATTGGCCATCATAAAATTTGACTTTTTTGTCAGTCGGTGCAACATGTAGTTAGTCATATAATCTGTTAACTTTATAAAACTGCAAGCATATAATTATTATTCTATTGATTATAATTATTATATACATAGTGGGTGTAAAAATACCCTTAACGAAGCCGAAAGGTACATGTTCTCCCCATCATTGCGATATTTTTTTTTGTTCTCTAGTCTAGAAGGTTCAAGGTATGGTCTTTTTTTTCGTGTGGAAATCCTCAATGGATGTCCGTCCGCCCGTCTGTCAGACTCCTACGGACTAACCCCACACGATGTTCCTCCTCGCCACTTCTGGCTGAGGTGTGGGTACGCAATTATATTCTTTACAATGCTTCCCCAGCATTGACGGTTTGCATGCGACAAACCTCAGGTAAAGGGGAGGAGTGCGCTGGTCCTCGCCTTGTCATTTCATGTGAGAGGCGCGCGAAAACACCACGCGACGCAAGCACGGGCCTATTTGCTTAGACGACGGACTTCCCCAAGTCCATTGCCAGCAGGCCATTTAATGAGGGGTAGAAGAGGATATTGGTGGCTCTCCTCCTACACTCAGATCTTCGGGTGCGGATAGGCAAAGTGGAGGACATCTCCCTCTCCCTTTCTGCAGCCTCCTTCGCCGCATGTTACATGTTCAGCGAAGGCTGCTACTGCTAGCCATCAGCTCTCGCTTTCATCCATACTTTTAAGTACAGCTGGAAGCCAGAGGTCGGGCCCTACTTCCGTTATCAGGGTGTTGCGCTGCTCCACCCAGGCATGGCACAGCTCGATGGTGTGTCCTCGCTGGAGTTACAATGATGGCAGGGGGTTGTAGCTAGATTCTAGACCATACGTGGGTTACGGAGATATTATGGGTCAAAGTTAAAAAAAAATCATAAGTTTTTTTTAATTAAAAAAAAATCATAATAATAAATTAACTAAAACCCATCCATGTTCCTTCCTTTGCCCTTTGTGTTCCAGGGCCGCGGTATCTCTTTCGAACAGTCTCGCAACCCTGGCAGGCATCGGTCCTTTCGAACCCCATCTTCTTTGCTGACATCTCTATGAGGCGCGCGTGGAACACGAACGCGAACGCGAACACACGCGCGTGTCCTCCACGCTAAGCCACAATTTCACCTACCATTTTGTCACATATTTGCGTCGTTTGGCGTACGCGCTTGCTTGTCTAGTATATGTGACAATGGCGTTCAAAAGCTTAAATACCTCCGCGACCCCCGTGCTATTCAATGCATCAATGAGCACAGTGTTTTTTGTGCGATACATTGAGTCCTACGGTAAGACATCATTTTTCACCCCAAAAAAAAAAAAGTTTCCTTGCAACATTTTTTGCGTAGAGTTGCATAATTTGATGTAGAGTTGCATAAGAATGCTTGCTTGCCAGCTTCGTGAAGGGTTCGTTTACATCTTGTATTATATTAGTTTGGAATTCGAATTAAATAAATACCATGCTAATCTTTCGCAGTACTTTCTCTTGTTCGCTTTCTCTGTGTACGACATGCCTCCAGTAGGTTTGCCTCTAATCATTTGGAAGGGCGGAATATTTCTGTCGTCATACACAAAGCCCTGTTGGTACAGAGCCGTGTGACATGATTGGGTGAGTACGTCCATAACAACGGTGCGATATTCTATTAGCCTGTCTCTAACGTATTCTATACGTTTCATCTGTAACATAAATAGTATTTTACTTTGAATCCTATCCCCAGAAGAAAATTAAAGGAATCGTCAATCATTGTAGTTTAGTGTACTGTGTACCTACATGGCTACTACTATTTATTTATAAATTGGACGTATTAATTAAGCGAAAAGGATCCAATCTACGATATGGCCAAAAATGACTATTGTGCACCAAACTGACGCTAAATATCGATACTTAGAGGCAGCAAAAACATCCTAGCAAAAAAATCCCTTCGGGAAGCCGCGGCGCAGGAGGAAGTAGATTTCGAAGAAGGTTCCACCCTTATTTTGTTCAACCCAATTTTTCAGTTATAATTTTATATTTCGAAAACTATAAGTTTTATCGCTAAAATTGTTTAAATTAAAAATTGTAGAGAAAACATTTTTTTGGAAATTTCAACCCCCTCCCCAAGTTAGGGGTTGCATCAAAAAAGTTTAAATTTAAAAGTTGTCCGTATTCTTACTCGGAATGATAAAATTGTTAAACGTTTAATTTTCCGCCCCCTATGGACGAATTCCGCCCATTCACGAACTTAACTAAACTTAAGGTTTTGACCCTTTCGATTTTTTGGCCAAGTTTAAAGCAATCCGTGCATAATTGCGACCTGTAGAGTGTGGCCAAATTTTGCTTGTCGCCCGATATACATACCTACATACGTATACAAATACATATGTATATAAACATTTTAACCGGCGTTTGATTTGGGCTCTAGGGGTCATCCTGACCCCCTACGGACGAAGATGAGATTAAGTCTTTAATAACAGGGTTAAAGAGTGATTGTTCGGTGGGCCTTGATTTGATATCTAGTGACATCTTGAAATCTATTATAGATATTCTAACAATACCTATAACATACATTTGTAATCTGTCGCTCACAACCGGTATATTTTCGAAGATCTATAAGAAGTCAAGGGTTCACCCGATACATAAGAATGGTGACAGAGACTGTGTCAATAATTATAGGCCAATTTCAATTCTCCCTACCCTATCAAAAATTTTAGAGCGCATCATTAACAAAAGACTTGTTACTACTTGGAAAATAAAAATCTTCGTTCACAAGCACAATTTAGTTTCAGAGCCAAGAGATCCACCGCCGACGGTTTGTCAGAACTAACAAATTATATAGTTAACAACATAGATACGAAGAGGAAAACCATTGGAATATTCTTACATTTAACAAAGGCCTTTGACACAGTCTCTGTCCCTATTCTGTTAACAAAACTCGAAGGCCTCCGAAGGTATCCGAGGTCCTCAATTAAAACTTTTTGAAGATTACTTATCCGACAGAACACAATGTGGTAAAATTGGTCACATAACTAGCGAAGAGGTCCCAGTGACTTTTGTAGTTCCACAAGGCAGTATTCTTGGACCAACCCTTTTCCTAGTCTATATAAATGACATATATCAGTTAATGTTTCTGGATTCGAAAAATGTGGCAATTGCTGATGATACAGCTTTACTTTTCAGTGGTAACTCCTGGCGTGAAGTTTTTGTCAAAGCTCAGATAGGCATGAACACTGTGATCAGTTGGTTAAATAAGAATTAACTCACTTTAAATATAGAAAAACGACCTTCATCACGTTTTCCATTCGAACTAATGACAAACCGGATCCCTCTTTGAGTATTGTCTCCCATTCGTGCCCAAATGCAAATGACACAATTTGTCAGTGTCCCAACCATAAAAACACTGAATCTACAAAATATTTAGGAGTAATTATTGAAACCACCAAAATCAGTTATTAAAATCGGTCTACTATGCTCTCTATCAGTCTCAGATTGAATACTGTATCACCACATGGGGTGGCACATGTAAAACTCATCTCTTAAAAAAGTTGAGAGAGCACAAAAAGCACTCCTAAAGGTTAGTTTTTTTCTACCTTTTTATCACCCAACTACTGACCTCTACTCGAAATGAGAGGTACTTACAGTGAGGCAGCTATTCATCCTGAGAACTGTTATGAAACAACATGCCCTAACAACTTTTGAACCGGAAACAAACGTCGCAAACATACAGTCTGTTCTTCATCAACATTTAAAACTAAGTTTGCACATCGGTTTTTCTGCTACCAGGGTTCAAATCTATACAATAAGGTAAATCGAGCCCTAACGCTATATCCCTTGCCAAAAACCAAATCTCGAACTGGTTAAAAAAATTGGATTATAAATTTTACAGAAATTCATTTGATTCATTGGTTTGATTTGATTTCATTTGATTTTTCATTCAAATTAAATTAGTTCGATATAAGTTTATAACTTGCACCACCCAACCCTCCACCACCACCAACCCCTCTCACGTACCTACATATAGGCATACTACACCTGACACTCAACACTACACACTAACATTACTCACACACACACATACAGACACAGGCGCTCTGATTAACTTTTTGTTGATAGTTCTTTTTAACTTCTACCCCCAAAATTATAATAAGTTTTTAGTCTCAAATCTCCTCAACTATATATATTGTTATATCATATTTTTTTAAGTAAAACTTTCTGTTCTACCGTGGGGTGGGGACCTGGTGATTTGTAATACAGACATTTTCCGCATAACTCAGACACCAGCTCCTAACATTGCTAAAAACGAAAAAAAAAAACAACAAATAACATGTGAAACCTAGTTAAAGCTTGTCATTGTGAGGAGAAATAGAAGTATTTATTATTATTATATTATCTTTTCGGAAAACTCGACTTTAGGTTGCAAGACCAATAGTTTAAATTTTTTACCAACGTTAGAACCAACCTATATGTATGTACATGTGGCTTAATTTTTTGGCCATGTTGTGGATTGGATCTTTTCGCTTAACTACGTCCAATTTTGGTAGGTAGAATTATAGTAAAATTAGGTAGCTTACCTAGAACTTTTGAACGTCAGAGCTTAAACGCACGCGCGTGCCCTCCAGGCCAAGCCACAATTTCACCTACCATTTTGTCACATATTTGTGTCGTTTAGAGTACGCCACGCGCTTGCTTGTCACGTATGGCGGTCAAAAGGTTAATAATTCTCGCGGTTACCTACCCTATTACCTATGTTCTATAACTAAATGAATCAACAGGAAATTACTATTTGTAAGTATCCCTTACCTGATCTTCAATGAAGTAGAAAAATGCAGTATCCATGTCTCTGCTTACATCAGCAAATGTTTTCATGTACATTTCACAGCACATCGCTTGTATACTTAGCAAAGCCTTGCCTAAGATTGGCGTCAAAATGAAAAGGTTCTTTGCCAACTTGTTACGAATTTTCGTATATTTTCTGAACACTATAGATTTCCTCCACACATAAAACGCTTTCCAATATCTATATAACTTGAAGAACTTGATCTGGAAACGTAAACACATAAACTTAGAAAAAAGTTAATGTGCATGGCAGTAATAAAAATCAATTTCAACATTCTTACATCTGTAAGTTTAACAAATATGTTGTACTCCTGTTCCCAACTTGGAAGTTTTGTGAAGACCATCTCTTTAGAATAGTGTGTCACTCCGCATTGGCTAATTGTAAAAAAATTACGTCTGTCGATGTGGTCATACGGTACGACTCTGAAAAACCGATTATGTGCTTAGTCAGTACCTAGATAATCATTATATGATACATTCGAACAAGTAATAAAAAAACTACCGATAATTAGTTTTGAAACTCTGCTATCAATAATTATAATAGGTAATTCTTGGTTGAAATACATACAGGGCATATTATGTTGAATCAATTTTAAGATACGGGCTTATAATGTGGGGGCAATTCAACAGAATACGATAAAGCATTTATTTCACAAAAAGCGATAAGCAGTAGGTAGGTACACCGGACCGTAGCCGTACAGGTCACCTCATCATACTGCGGATCCCGATCCCGCGAAAAAGTAGGCTCGGAATTCTAGCTTGTCTAAGGTTTTATCGGAGGAGGCATTGTTTTTAACATTGTGTCCATAAGTCGATTAAATAACATCTATTTCTTGGTAAAAGAAACAAAGAAAACCTAAGTTGTTTGGAGTGGAGAGCCAAAAAGTAATGTTATGAAATTGGGGCCCCATTTCAACTTACGTAAGTTAATACTTTAAGCGTGCAAAACTACTTCCTCCAAAAGAAACTAAGGTTCCAAGAGCGAGCAAAGTGAAATTGAAAATTTTAACACCCTACCTTGATAGGTTAGAATTATTTCGACTCTTTATACAGGAGGTACTTACTTGGTCGACTCACAGGCAAAGTCAAGATTCGAGGAGCAGTAGGCCGCAAGAGCGAGCGAAGTGAACTCGAAAATTTTTTGACACCTTGCCTTGGACAGTTTAATATTGTTTCGATCCTTCATACAGGAGCTACTTGATCGAAAGTCAAGATTCAAAAGAAAGTAGTCAGAAGAGCGAGCGAAGTGAGCTCAAAAATGTATGGGAGCACAGGCTTTTTAACAAAGGCATCTACTAAAAATATTTTAGTTTGAGAGTGATTCTACAATTTATTATTAGTAAATCTGCGGCATCAGGCAGGAAAAGTTATACTCGTAACTTTTAAAAATCCTGAGGCCGGCCTGCCTGGCGAAACAACCTATGGACCTGGATGAAATATTGCACACGGATAGAGCTCGACCTGGATAGGAGTTGGACGTATACAAGTATCTTATGATATTTTTATCCCTATAAAAGAATCCCGTGGGATAATTTTCAATCCCGTCCGTAAAAAGCCGACCCCAACATAGTTGGGAAAAGGCTAGGCAAAAAATGCTGTTATGTTTATGTTCTGGAGGTGGAAGATATTTGTGATTTCGGTTCGAGCCGGTCGAGGTTTGTTGGGGTCAGGGGCTAAAAAGTTGCAAGTTGAAAATTCTTTATTGAACTAGGATATTATATAACTTGTTCCAACGTCTTCATGGAGGCCGAGGACCCTTGAGCTTGGGGGCCCCAGGGCACAGCCCCGCCTAGCCCTCCGGTAGCTATGCCACTATAGGAAATCGTATTCTGGGTTTATTCTAAGATGCCGAAACTCATTGAATAACTGGGAATGCCGGAAACAAACTCTTGTGGCACTATCGTCAACGGAAGCCGAGTATATTGCACGTTCGGAGGCAACCAAGGAGGCAGTTCATCATCTTGGGGCTATTTGCATTTTCGTAGATAATCAGAGTGCTATTAAACTTGCGTACTATCCTATAGTGCATAGAAGGACGAAACTTGTAGACATAAGGGCGCACTACGTCAGAGATTGCATTGCTAAGAATGTTGTACGTCTGGACTATGTGTGTACGGAAGATAACCCAGCAGATGTCAAAACCATTAAGTTATGTATATGTGTGGCATTTAATAAATGTGTGCGCGATCTGAGTGGTGTGATGTGAGGATATCTGATGATGGATGTTGTTTGAGGGGAAGTGTGAAACTTTTTAGTTAAAACAACGTTTTAAAATTGATATTCGAACATGTCTTTTTAATAATGACTTGTGTCATTCTCTTGAAATATAAATCATCTCTGTGCAGGCAACGTTTTTACTTCCATATCCTAGTTATCTAGTATATATCTTTCATCGAAAGGTATATTATTGGAATATAATTGCAATTGTGTGTGTGGAACCTAATAATCTACACTAATATTATAAAGAGTAAAGATTTGTATTTTTGTGTGTGTTTGTAATGAATAAACTCAAAAACTACTGCGCCGATTTCAAATATTCTTTCACCATTAGAAAGCTACATTCACCCTGAGTAACATAGGCATATACTAGGGGCCCGTCCCGTGCAAAGCCGGGACGGGCTGCTAGTTTATAATACAGTTGATAATTAGTAATAATTTGAATATTTTATTATTTTCTGATTTTATTATCTACCATTATCTAGTTTCGGGCCGCGGCGGGGGTGTAAAGTGTCAACAAAATCGGTTCAACAGTTCAATCCGTGAACTGTGCAACACATTCTTTAGGAGTGCATTCATAGAAAGGTAGCATTATACTCACTTGAGATAATAAGGAGTAAAATAGACATTCTGAGGATGGACGGCATAAACCATGTATAGGAAGCCGACTGATGGGTTACTTCTCACGTGGTTGATAACGTCTGTTTGGGACGCCACCGGTGGCTTCACTTTCAGAGGGTCTTTGGTTTGATACTTTTCACCTAAATCTTGGGAAGCTTGAATAACAAGTTTCCTTTTCTTTTTAACAACTAAGTACATGAAACAAAATATTATATCACAATATTTCTGTCATATTAATCCGCATCCGCAATGAGGTAGCAGCCTAAAGAAACACTATAAGGTAGAAGCGCCAGGGCAGCCCGCGAAATTCAAATTTTCTTACGTTTTTTTGCAATTTACAATTATTCAGTCCGGTTTTAAGTTGATTAAAATTTGATTCGCGACCGTTTCATGAAAAATCATTTACTTGGATTAAATAAAAAAGGGTTTTAATAATGATTATGAGATAAAACACTTTATAGCCATATTTGTTACGGTCGCGAATCATATTTCAATCAACAATCAACATACCTACAACCCGACACTGGCCTGCAAACGCGGGGTAAACTGGCGATTTCACCTTAGAAGAAATTATATTTATAAGATAATAAAATTGTCATCAAATAGATCTTTTTACTTAATGGGCACTTACCACCCGGGTCTTCTAAAGGTGCTAAAAGCCCTGGTTTTCTTTCTTTTTTAAACCTTTCCTCCTGCGCGGCTGTAAATCCCGTCTGTAAGGAACAAGCAATAGTGCTACAGACCCTGAACCATTGTTACAATGGTTAATTTAATCAACCTATATCAAAAAATAAAATAAAATGTGCGTAGCATACCAGAGGCTCAGGCTGCTTCTTCACATATTCAATTTTTTCCAGCAATTTTTTGTGCGGTATATGAAAAGGAATCTCTCGCGGATTTCTGAAATTAATTGATTGACGAAATATACTTATTTACCTATCCTAACTTATCTTATCTACCTATCCTTATCTACCTATCCTAACTACTGTTAGGATAGGTTATAGCCGTTGCACATCACGTTTTCTTATGCGCTGACGACACGCCGACGCGCGTTTTTGATGAACGCGTTCTTTGCGCGTTATCAATACGTTTTAACAGATTTTACACGTTTGCAGTGATACAAACGCAAATGTAACGCGCGTTTGAATCGATTACGCGCTTACAGCGCGTTTGTGCCATTGGTAGTGGGAAGGAGGTGAAAAATTAGTTAACTAATTTGTAATGGCCACATAATCTTCGTTCATTCGTAAATGGGTGTACCCAATACTTACGCAGTTTCATTAACTAGCGTAAGCAGAATTATCTCGAGCGACGCCATCGTAATTCTGTGGTTCCAAATGGCGGCGGCTTCTTGCGCGATGCATCGCTATAATCTATCGTATCACCATGTATAAAGCGATACAAATGCAAGGATCGTGTCCAAAGGTAACAAAGTGACTTCAGTCTTGCTTTTGCTGAGCGCCCTGATTGCGTTCTACGCGCGTCATCAGCGCATAAAAAACCGTGGTGCGCAAAGGCTCTTAGCTACCTACAGCTATTCAGATATAAAGAGTGTACCAAGACCCTTCACGAAGCCGAAAGGCACTTGTTCTCCCCGTCATTGCAATTTTTTTTTGTTCTAGACCATACCTGGGAACCTTCTAGTTTCGGAGATATTGGGGGTCAAAGTTCCAACTTTTTCACAAATTATTTTTTAGATACATGTTTTTAATGTAAGATTTTTACTTTAAACTCCTCCACGACCCCCGTACTACTCAATCCATCTATCAGCACAATGTTTTGTGTCCGTTACAATGAGTCCCACCGTAAAACGTGATTTTTCACCCCAAAACAAAAAAGTCGTTTCCCAGCAATAATTTTTGCGTAAAGTTACTTAGTTTTATGTACAGAATGCTTGGTTGACGGCTTCGTGAAGGGTCCTGTTACATCCTATGTGTATAGGTATTTCATTTTTTATGTTCTCAAAAATTTACCAATCAATCATGACCGGAGAAAGATGACATGCAGCAGGACCGATGGCTATTTTCCACTAGGAAATATTTGGACTTAAGAAGTTTGCAATAAGATATCCCCGAGTATCGGAAACCACTTATGAACTTAAATAAGTAAGTACATTGGGAAGGGTAAGTAAGAAGGTAAGTACTTATTCATCGGACAGAGGAATCAAAACGTTAGATACATTTACCAAAGCACTGCAGTTGCCTACCTACCTACTAAAAAATATTGTGATTAAAGGTTTCCTAGATATAAACAATTATAATGCTAGTATTACCTAGCGTAGTATGTAGGTGCTGGCTTGATATTTCTTTGCAATATCTCTATTGCTGGCAATGTCCTCGAGATGGTTCTACGATTCAAACGTTTCTCCATGTTCGACGTAGAGGGCATTTTAAAATTTTACTAAAGCTTTTCGTACATAAATGGAAAATGTATGCTCTACACAATTCACAACTATTTTGAGCATTTGAGTCAATTAAGGAGGTAATCGATGTGACAGTCGTAAACAACTCAACATTTTGTTTATTTCCATGGAAACCAGAAAAAGTCTTGAGAAAAAAATAAAGCATAGCCTAGACAGCCTACGCCCCCAAATTCTTATAAACCTAACTCATTGGACTTTTTATAGCTTAAAGGAGATCACTCATTTTGTTCGATGATTTGGGATTTATAAAAACGCCGGCGGCCAGGAATGAATTTTATTTTATTTAAATGTCAAAAACATTTATCGATTAGAAATTATATAATTCGATTTTTGAAAAAATGTGTGGCATATTATTAATCGACTAATTCACAATGATAGTGATGATTAATGATGTGATTAGTGTTGACACGTACAACACTACTAACTAGCCCATCTGTAATCGGCGTAAAATGGATTAAAGAAAAAAGAATTTATCAAAACATCGATTTATTATTTTATAGATAGGTCTACATAATAAGCTCGTCGTCTTGTACAAACTATGACAAAATCTTAATTGATCTCTGAACCCAATCAGTTTTCGACTTTGAGGCCATAGTAATTAAAAAATAATGCGTTACACGTGTTCTCTAAAAATGTTTAATTATTACTGAAGGCCGCTAATTTTTATTTGTTTTTAAATTTTATCCCAGAATAGGTGATATCCTTTAAAAGTCCAATAAGTTAAAGATTTTCCGATAAACCTTAAATGGGTACCTACCTGATGATAATGGTTAGGTACCTTCCTATGAAAAGGACAAATCTAAATTAAGCTGTCTGAGAACCAGAAATATGCTGGTAGGTTATATAGTTACCCTAAGCATTAAAAATAAAATCGTACATCCCTGAGGAAGAAATACCTAACAAGTATGATATGGAAGCACTTTTATAGTATGAGCGAAAGTATGGATAAAGTATGGAGCGAAGCGGACCCCTGTGTCTACATCAGAGAACGTGGACAAAAGAAAATAATGCTCGCGCTTTATGTAGATGATGGACTCGTGGCCGCGTCAGATGAGAAAGTGGTTGACGATTTCATTGAAAATGAATTAAAACGGCGATTTAAAATCACCACGACGGTACCGTCCTATTTTCTTGGCGTGGAGATAGACCAAAACAAAGATTGTACTAAGTATAAAAGTTCACCAAACTGCTTACGCTAGAAAATTGATAGAAAAGTTTGGAATGAGCAATTGCAAGGCAGTTGGGACACCCATAATAAAATCCGGGAAAGGAGATGAGGAACAAGAAAATCCAGAAATGCAAGTTTTTCCTTATCGGGAAGCTTTTGGATCTTTGTCCTATTTGATGGTTGGAACTCGACATTGCGTATGCAGTTGGGGTTATATCTCGAAACCTAGATAAACCTACCAAAGGCAATATTCAACAGGTGAAGAGGATATTTAGATATTTGAAAGAGATATTGATACTGGACTTGAGTACAAGTAAGGTGAAAAGCGTCTCATCTGTTACAGTGATGCAGATCATGGCGGAGAAGAAGCGAGTGGATGCTCAACGAGCGGGATTGTATGCCTGTATGCTGGCTCAGCAATATCCTGGCGAAGTTTGAAGCAATCCATGGTTTCCCTATCATCCACAGAAGCGGAGATAGTTGCAGCCAGTGAGGCTAATCGTGAAATGGTTTGGTTGAGGAGATTGTTCAAAGATCTAAAAACTAACCTGCGAATCGATAATGAGTCTACAATTAAGCTCGCATATAACCCTCCATACGAGCAGCACCGCAAGAATAAACGTATAAAACTGAAACACTTCTATGTGCGACAGTATGTATCCGAGAAGGATATAACCATAGAGCAAGTACCGACTGCAGAACAACTTGCTGACATTTTTACGAAGCCTGTTTACAAACCGAGACTGGTAAGGCTCTGTGAAGAGTTCGGCTTGAAGAAGAGCACATCCAGCTGATCCAGCTGATTTATATCTATTCCTATATCTGTGTTACGTTGCTCTGGGTTGTTATTCTTCTTCTAGTTTGACTTTACAAATATACATTTATTTAAATAACATTTCTTAACTTATTCTTTAATAAAGTATAGCTTCCTATTTAAATATCTATCGTGCGTCGTGCCGGCCGGTCAAAGTTGAAAGTTGCTCCAAAGCTCTTCTGGATAATCTACTAGCCTAGATCAAGCCAAATTAAATAATTCAAGCAAAAAGTAAACTACAAATCAACCAAAGTTTAGATGAAATTCTAGTACTTAGGTATGAAACATCTAGTGCCGACTGACCACTTCATTTAATTTAAAGTGCCCGCTGAAAATAACCTATGTGCATCGAAACATCGAAACATCTTATTGATAAAAATGGGTCGATTAAATCGTGATACCTACTTAATTATTTAAAAATTAAATTATTTTTAAACACGAACCATAGATATTGTATATCGTAGGCAGAGAAATATTATACCTTCGCGCACAAAAGCCACGACCCGAAGTAAAAAATATTTTGGTTTTAGGTTTACTGTCTATGATTTGATTGTGATTGTATGATTGGCGCTATTTTGCGTTTTTATTTTAGATTATCTTTAAAAAACAGTATTAATTGTGTTATGTATGAAATACTCGTTAATAGTACTTTCCGTAAGTGTACATAAATCCATATAATAGCTTACAAGGTACGTTTCCAAACAATTTAATCATTTAGAAAGCAACTTTCTCCTTTCGCTGCTGTCAATTTTGTCTATAGGTTTGATTATGGAATAGGGACAAAAAGAATCTTTGAGCCACTATTGTATTCTTTATCAAGTTTAGTAATACATTTTAAAATAGTGTTTTCTTCTTAGTGTAAATCAAATTATTTTTCCCTTTTTACTCCCATTAAAAAGAACTAACATAAAAATACCGAAGGCTTGCCTTGTTATAAGGCGCAGACTGCAGAACTGTACAGGTACCTAATATAGTGTTTTGATGATGATAGGCATTAGTTTATTGAAAAAATTGTGTTTATTTAATTTATTACCTTGCAAATTGAAATACAAAATTACTGTCTGTACTACCACTTTCATTCAGGACTTGATTTTAAATATAATGTTTGAACATTTATCATGATTACAGAAAACCTTAACTGAATGAATGAGTCAAACTAATGTTCTCTTTACAAAAATTAAGTAAATTAAAATATCTGAAAATCTATCTAACTATTGGCCTGACATACAATGTAACAATAAAAATGTATACTGGGACTGTGAAATTGTATGTCACATTCATTTATCGTTAAAATCCCAGAACTTGCTCCAATGCACTAATAAACAGAATATAAACAATACAGAAAACTAACAACATAAAATTCAGTATTTATGTGTTGCTATCATCCAAATCAGAACAAAAAACAAATAGCCTGGTTGTGGCAACCAGAGGGAATAGTAAAGTTACTCTGCACGCAAAATACATGCTTGGATGTGGAGTTGCGGACACCAGCCTGTTATACAATACAATAAATTAACTTGATACCAGCTTATTATTGGTTGACGTGGGGCAAAGGCCTTTTCAAATCGGACTAAATACATTTAATGGTGCACCCAAGTTCAGTATAGATGAAACTAACATAAGGTTGTGGGCATCTCTGTCTTGCTACTGAGGTGAGCAGCATACAAATATTGGTACAAAATAAGTACAACATTTAACAAGTAACCTATTTGTCTTCATAGAGAAGGTATGAGCACCATACTTGCTCAAGGCAGATTAGCAATTACAAACCTGATATAAGCCCTAGCACAAGCGTCCGGTGTCAACGAAACGCAAATAAGTTTATTATTAAAGCGCAATATACAATTATCCTACTGCATTAAAATAAATTGTTTGCAACAAGCACAATCAGTATCATTCACAGATATGAATAAATTCTTCAAATCATGAAAATATTAAAAAAAAAATGAGTATTTTTAATTTGACGTATTTACATTAAGTTTACACCACACGCTGATGTTGGGGCCTCAGGTATGAAGTCCTGGTTTTCTCATTATGTTTTTCCTAAACAATGAACAACATAAAATGAGAAAGCACAACATATTAATTGAAAACGTGTTGTTACCATCAAACACTAAACCTAAACATTCCTTAAAACTTCACAGATTGTTCAATGGGTTCCTTAACATAAAACCTGCCAGCAGCTTCATTTGAAGCCTTTAGTGTTAGTTGTCATTGAGGAATTGAATGGCTATGTATTATTACGCAAGTAAATTAAATGAAGCCTCATGTAGTGGGTGCAATATGAAAGTGCCCCCCGCCCCCTCAGAGCCGGCCCCAGTGCCTCCGCCACCCACCGATCTTGCTCCACTACCTCCAGACCCGTCTCTCCTGCACGGCACAGGTCTCTCTTATTATGATGTAAGTTTATTTCTAAAACTCTTGAACCTATTTTATTTTATCATTTTACGAATTTTAATGCTTATGTTATTGCTTGTGTCCAACCAAACCATGGTTTTGTTTTGTTTTGAGTTTCATCATAGTATGACCATTGTAATCCCTTTGAAGATAAGCCACTCTATACACATAGAATGGTTTTATGCTAATTGGCTATAGCACCCACTATAACTACTAGTAATATAATTAGGAAGCCAAAAATGTATTTTGGAAACATAGTTTTTTCATAACATGGAAAGTATAATTTTGTTTTTTACATGGAAGAATATCATGTGCTACATTAACTATATTTTTTTTTCAGAATGATGATTACTACTCAATGGTAAGGGGAAACAAATTCATGTCAGAAACTTCATGCAAACACATTATGATGAATGGTGGACTCAACTTTGTTTCGTCCCAGAAAGTGGATACACCACAGGTATATTTATTGTTATGAATGTTTCCCAGACTATCGCACATATTTAAGTGCATTATCTGTCGAAATTGCAGTGTCTGCAGTCTTATCCAGAGTCCAGTCTGCGTGACTGGACTTCACCTTTATGCAAATTATTGAAAATTATCAAGTCTTTGTTATAACAATACATTGTATCCTTATTTTAGTTATCAGCTGTGCTACCTTCTGGGGTAAAAACATTAACAAATCAGCCATATGGGAACTGTCCTGGTGATAAGTCAGAGGTTGAGTACAGGGATGGTCAGCTAGTGAGTTCAACTCTGGAAGCCTTGGTAGACATGCTTCGACCTGGAGCCAGCAAAGCTTTCACATTCACATTCCTTTTATGTTCACGGCTGTTTGTCAAACCACATGAACTACTGAACAAGCTCTGCAAACGCTACTTCAAAAGCTATGAGAAAATTGTAAGTAAAAACATAATATTTAGGGCTATATGGTCTTAATTAGTAGAGTAGACTTAACATAGTAAGTAAATGCGTTAGTCTTCTTGTACTTTGTTTGATGTCATAACTATATCTTAATTGTAGGGAAAAACAGAAGTGAAGGAGCTAGTAGAAAAAGAACTCAGTGATATGATTTCCCTAGTAAGGGTATTAAGCCAATGGACCAGTATGTTTCCATACGATTTTCGTGACGACAGGGTCATGGCTCTTGTCCGCAGTATAACCCAGAGGTAAACTAGCCTTTCCTTCTTAAGTTTTAATTCTTGCACCCAATTTTGTTTGTTTCACAATAAGTATGAAGATAGATTGAATGCAAATGCGAATGATACTAATTAAAACACTTATCTATTAGATGTGCAGCAGATCACATGGCTTCAGTGAGAGTGGAAATGTCAACAACATTAGAAAAACTGCTTGATAAACTAACAGCGCTTGAACAGTATGAAGAGACCTTAACAGAACCACCCCAGGTGGCATCTGTGGACCAGTTGACACAGGTAACACTATACATAATGCTCCTGCACTATACATGCAACGTGTTTTATCTTATATTATTTGTTTGTATAACCCTGCTTGCTTAATAAGTTTTTTGTTTACGTTTAAATATCAGGATCAACAAATTTTCAAATTGCAATTTCGATTGTTCCAACATTGATTACATTTCTTAAAATTCCTAAAAAACTAGTTAATATTACAATCATTTATGAAATAGGTTGACCTGTTTCTTTTGTTTTAGGGTGACATACTTACACTTGGCCTAACACCAGTCGAATTGGCGAATCAGTTGACAATTGTAGAGCTGCACAGGCTATCGTTTGTTGGACCAGAGGAGTTTGTACAAACATTTGCGCCAACACAGCCACAATCAACATCATCGGGTGGAAAGGCGTCCATCAGTTTACACCACATAGAAACTAAAAGCACGCGGAATTTGGAAGCATATGCTGATTGGTTCAACCGACTCAGTTACTTAGTGGCAACCGACATACTAAAGGCAATATACTGTTCTTACATAAACACAACAGTTTATTGATTATGTGTTTTCTTATGTATTTATCCATTTCAGGCAGCTAAAAGCAAATACCGCGCTCGAGTTATCGAACAGTGGGTTATGACAGCCAGGGAATGCTTCAATCTTGGCAACTTCAATTCGCTGATGGCCATTATAAGCGCTTTGAATATGTCCCCAGTGACACGACTTAAAAAGACGGTACGGTGTTTTCTAACGGTTTCTTATTTACATGTTCAATGATTGGTATTAGATAAAATTTATTTACTATGTTTTTAGTGGAGCCGGACATCTGCAGTGTGTGGTCAACAGTTGCGGCAACTAGAACTCTGCGTTGAACCTAGTGGGAATCACGCCAGGTAAAGACTAATCCTTTATAAGTCTACCTTTTATCAGTAACATCATGTAAACATTTGAGGTGATAGCACAGCATTAGGGTGGTGTGGTTTTGTTGCATTTGGAAATTCATGTTGAATTGGTTCAAATTATCCAAACTAGACAAACCTCTCCAAGCGTCACCACATTACCTGCTGCTGCGCTTAGTCGTCCAGGTTCCCACGATCTTCACTACATCATCGCTCCACCTATGGCCAGCAGTGGACATGTTGATATGGAATGATGTTTTCCCACTATGTGATTGCACACCTCTGCTTGATATTTAGCCACACCAATTGGTTTGATACGAACTGTGTACTACCTACAACATATCAGTAGCATAAGCATAATCAGCCTATAATGTTCCCACTGCTGGGTCTGAGCCCACTGCGGGATGGATGTCACATGTCTTCGAAAATAACAAAAAAACGATATTTTCAGATACCGCGCAGCACTGGCTGCTGCTCCTACTGAGACGGCGGTGCCATTGCTGTCTGTTACATGCAGGGATCTACACTTTGCCAACCAAGGTTCTCCTTCAAAGTGAGTTTCTTATTTCACGAAACATACTGTCTTGAGCATTATTACACTATTATGTAAATATCTCGCAAATGTTTAAAAGCGTTTTTCTCCTTCTGTATTAATTGTAATTTTATGTTATTGGAACCCATGCTATTGTGAAATAGATGTTATGTCAAAGGAGATCGGGCGGAAGCGGTCCAAGTAGCGTCGGTGTACGAGATCTATATTTTCTTGACGCTGATGTAAAGAGCATCATTTTTTGATTTGGGTTAAAAAAAATCCTCTATGGAGAAAAAGATAATTGATCATTTAAAATGAACTATGTATATAACGAGTGCATTCATTGCAAACAGTGTCTGTGATTAAGACATGTATCATTTTAAAGTTTGTCAGAAGAGGACTTCTCTTTGTTAAGAACATAAGCAAATCGGCGCCGGGAGAATAAAGTTAAACTCCATAATGTACAATGAGTGACAGTAAAATCTTCTAATTCAAGAGATACAAGGAGCGTTGGTGATTCAGACACATATTTTAAAGCCTGTTGGCAGAGCGTTTTTCTTTGTTAAAGATACAAGCAAATCGGCGCCGGGAGAAAAAAGTTAAACGCCATTATACACAAATACTGACAAAAAAATCTTCTAATTCAAGAAATACAAGAGGCAGGTGATTGATTTGATTGGTTTAATGCCCTTGGGTTGTAGGTACATCTTAATATCTTGTAACAATACTCTTGGACACCCCTTAGGTTTTTGCTGTGACAAGAATTTGGTAAACGGTTCGCTTTCATCACATAACACCAAATGCAACCTGTGAACATGTACTCGATACCATGAAACATGTTTGCATAAGTTACTCTGATATTTGAAGGCTATATTTCGTCAAAATTCGTTGAAAAGTTTTCTTTAAGAATTATAGTCGTGAAGATTTTATGTCTCCAGAAGTTAATTACTTTGTTTCATAGTACCTATGCCAAAGTTCACAGTTACTGTGAACTTTGGCATAGGTACTATGAAACATGTCTGCTTACCTATTTAAGAATTATGGTTGTGAAGGTTAGGCTTATGTTTATCAGTGATGATGTGATGAAGGGTTGATACTACCCGTACTGGTCAATATCACATGTATAATCCACATTGTATTGCTCGAGTTCGATTTACAAGCCTTATTTCTTCCTTTTTTTAAGCGATTCCTTAAGCTTTGGAATTGAACAACATTAAACACAACAAATGATATGAGTAACCTAGAATCAACAAAGCTATAGAGTATAGGCCCAGAATCTATAGGAGTCTGCCCGATCTCCTTTGCAATTAATGTCGTCGTCGTGGTATGTTACGAGAAAATCGGTTATGCGATGCTCGTTATTTTTCCCCAAAAGTAGTCGTCGCTATCTATTTATTAAACCGAATATTTGATTTTTTGTTATTACTTAACAGGCTTCCGGGTAATCGTGTGAATTTCGAGAAGTGTACGCTGTTGGGCCGCCATGTCAGTATGCAGCTAGCCAGTCGACGGCTCACGAGCGAAGAGAATCCTGTGACGTCACACCCAACCCCTCACCTGTCGGTGTGGCGGTTCCTCAACGATAGACCCACTCTCACTGAGATCGGTAAGTGTGGCAATTACCGGTACTCTGCTTCACGCGCCTTCCACCTTGCGCTTTCCGTCGCACGCGCGTTTTGTACCATAAAGATACCAGCAAGACAGGTCCAAATAAGAATGAGTGCAAAAGATTTGTATAGAAATTAAAAAAAAAAAATTGCCGCAGAGAAGGTGTTAGTGTTCTTTGGTTTTATTGTTGTGTCCATATTATATTTTTTGTTTATTTTATATCTGTAAATTGGTTTAAATTTCCGGAACTAAATACATTTTAATTTAATTTGAATTGAACGCTTAACACAAGTAATTTATCCTTCATTTCTAGAGTAGTGCAATAGTGTAGGCAAATGGAGAGGACAAGCTTCTCAGATTTAAGTTATGCTCAGCCTAGCTACGGCTTGCAAGAAGAACGACGTAAAGGTATTCTCATTACATTGTTAATCTTTTCAGCTCTGGAAATGATATCTTTCGAGCGCGAGCCGCCAGTGGACCATCAGGAAAAGGAACGCTTGAAGCGCTTACGCGGCGCAAGTTAGACTGGGTACGATACCTCGTCCTCGCTGTCGGAATCCCGATACTCTCAGCCCTGTGAGTGGCTAACGCCCGGCAGGCGTTATTAATGTGTTCCAATTTTAATCTCATTACTACGTCATCGTATAATTACCTCTTTTCTCAGAGGAATGGGTACTTATGTACTTCATGTCATTAAAGTCACATTATACTTTATTAAGAAAAAGAAGTAATATGCACATAAAACACCGTTGATCCATGTTTCAAGTGGGATTTCATGATATCACCTAGTTGGAGTAAAAATAAAACAAACATAAGCCTCATATGAGGATTGCTAGAAGCATCCTAAAAAAGTAAATATAAAGAAGCATCTCGAAAATGGACATTATTAAAAAAAAAAAGTGACATTACTTTATGTATGCCACTTTTTTTTTACCGTGTTTTCGTTTTTTCGGGTAACCGACCAACGATAGTCATATCAACAAACTGCTCAATAAGTTTCGATTATATTTTACTTAAATACGATTTGCTGGCACATCAACGTCCTGGGAACTTTTAAATATTTTTCCTCGTGTGTATAGAGTATAATGCGATTAAGAGAGTTCGGATACATTGAATATAGTAATTCATAATATTACGTACGTGTGTAACTAGCCGGGAACCGGATAGAAGAAAATATATTATAAACGTAACTATGGAATTTACTACATTGACTTTAAATATAAAATACGTGTGATTTTAAAATTGTTTCCATTATTTGATCTTCATTTATGAGGCCATTTAAATCCAAGTTCCTTACGCATCAGTATTTAGCTACCTGGTAAATCTCGCCATTATGATGAATCTCGTAATGTAAGTACTTAATATTTATTTTAACTTTTGCATTCTGAAAATTGATCTCATTTGTGATTGAATTTATATTTTTGTGTATTTTGTGTTCGAGTGTTAAACGTGTATTCGAATGTGTATATGTGTGACGGATAATATGTATATTATGGTGTAGTATTATGCATTTATTGTGCATACAATATTATTGCACCCGTTCCTTTATATCCTTTGATGGATCGAAACCGAAAGTAGCTATTTTTATGGTTTTCTATTTAGATTAACTCACTATTATTTAGAGAAATAGATATTCATTGATGTTTTATATTTAAAATAGAACTAAAGCAAGAAGTTGTGGGTGTTTCACTATTCTTAAAATATTTACTTGGCCGTTAATATTTAAATAAATGTCTACTTAAAGTCTCGAACCCAGGTTAACTGAATTATATTGTCAGCATGGGGAATAGATGATAAAAATTTAAATATTTGAAACAAAAAGATTCTTATATGTGTTAAGTATGTAGTGACTATGTACCTATTTAAAATCTATGTGTCATATCACATATATAGCATTAGTATTTACGAGGCGATTATCTTTCTTTTAACTATATTTTACGTAACAAATGTGTTCACGATTATTTTTTTAAGTATCATTTGTACTTAATTATTTATGTACTTAATACTCATACTTTATAAGATCGCAAACGATTTCAGTAGTCTTATGTGTACAAATATAAGTTGCCATGTTAGAGTTAGAATTAACTTCTGATTAATTTATACTGTGGCCCTTTCTCTTTTGATTGAATTGATCTGTTTCAACCTCGTATAAGTTATTTTTTACTTTAATAAACTATGACTGGATCTAGGTTTACGAAATAGGTAACAAATACATTATGAAGTTACGTCTGACTTCTAAATATTTGTTTATATTCCACTTAAAATAACTTTGACGGACTTTATTTGTATTGTATAACATTCCATTGTATTCATTCACCCTAACCCAGTGTTTTGAAGGCAATAACAAACAGTATTGGCTTTTGCTTTAAATAAGTTGTGTTTCAACCAGTACGCGAATTCACAAATTATGTTTGCAATCAGTGGCAAAATTTAAGAAAACTCAAGAAGTTTAGGGTTATGACAATATTTTAGCCACGTTTGATGTTGATTGCAAATACAATTTCTCAAATCGCTGTTCAGGGTTTTTATTATTAATTAGAACTTTTTATTTTTAATCTCGATGGCTATTTGATTACAAATATGCTATAAATTCTACTAAACTGCAATGATTAATCTTATTGCCTTCTAAATCTCTATTTTTTATATTTGGACTGAACATTAGTAAAATACATTTGCCCTGTGATATGTGCTCTATCAAACCTGTATTTTACATTCCTTTTATTATATCCAGCGTAAGTCACTTAATTATAATCTTCTCATACATATTTCTACTAACTATGTACATGTATGGGTAGGTTATGGTATGGATAATAATTACTTAAATAATAATAGAAAATGTATGTAGTTTTCAAGTTATCTGTTTAAAAATTTACTTGTTACTATCGTAAATCATCTAAATGTCACAAATTCTAAAATTATAAATTAAATCATAAGATAAAAATATTTAAGAAATAAAATGTCATCATTGTAATAAACAAATATTATTGTGTTTTTATTATGCCCTGTCATTTAGGTAATTACAGCCTTAAAACATATAAATGTAGTCTTTATTGCTAATTTTATAATATTATACATCACACTCAAGATTCAAATGCTCTATTGATATTAAAGGTGCACAGAAAGCTGGTCTATATTACATCTTGAAATGCGTAATTTCGTAATGAAATTTTAAACAAAGACTAGGACAATGAGTTATTATTTCTATTATTAATCTATCAAATTAATTATCAACAATACTATAACGTCTTTGTTTTAATGTTATAATTATTGTACTATCTAAATCACTAGCACCAATTTCACTTAACACACGAAATTCTCTGTACAATTTTAATAAGTATTTAAATAGTAAAATATATGTAGTTTCTATGTTATAGCTAATTACACCTCATGGGTGTTCCGTCAGGGTTGGTTGGCATTTTGGGTTTGCAAACCTTTTTTCTTCCCTCAGCGCTACTGACCATCGTACACGTAAATGTAAAATAGCCACACGATGACGATTTAGTGTAGTACGTATGAGAGTATTGTTTGCGAACATTATTTTCACCATCAAAGTCGCGTGTAACTGATTTGGACACTGAGACATACCTGTTACTGTCTTCCGGTTTGGGATTATACAACGATCTTAGATTTTTGGGATTAACGTTTCTTGGGAAAGGTGGATATTTGTATTTTAGTCTGCCGCTGCCTGGAGTAAGTGAGACTGTTTGAGCTTGTGAAGGAGATTCTTTTGAGCCGACCACGTAAGTTTTCTCTTTGGACGCTACGGACTTGACACTACCTGTGAACCCGATAGGTATGGTGTAGCCACCAGTGCCGGGTACACGCTCTCCAGGTTGATAAATTCTACTTTCATCAGGGCGTTCCGAATTCCTCTGTGTAATTTCTGCATCGTGGTCCGATAAGGAGCCTAGCAAAATATGTTGTGTGTTGCCGCCTGTGGTCTGTCTCACTTCTACATCTTTTCTTTGTGGGCTATGAAGCGATTGGTGTGTTGTTTCAGGATCTCGGAAGAATTCATTATAACCTGAATTGATGTAGCCTTGTTCGTTGTCAGCAGCATCGGCTCCTTCAGGCCCGTATGCATCGTCATATTCTTCTGGTTGAGTATCATCTTTGTCAGGAGGATACTCGCTATCGTCTGCTTCAGTATTAGGATATGTCGGTTGGAATGAACGCCTGCTTTCCACCGGTGGTGAACGAGTAGGCGCCAATGTGGGTTCATCTGATGTATGATGATCTTCATGTCTGTGATTCATGTAATCGTCACCGGGCTGATAAAGAGGTTCTTCTTGATTTGATTCTGTTCCGTCTTCTGCTTCATACGACAATTCCGTGGTTGACTGATCTGTCTGGGGCAAGGCAGTTGTATACTCTACTGTTTCTGTGATGTTATAATTTTCGTCATTAAGGTTTACATTTACATTTTTATTGTTTTCATCGTTAACATCAATTTTTTCAAAAGGTAGTCTATTTGGAAAAACTGCATCTTTGTCTAAACTAGATCCTGCCTGCGCTGCTCCGTTGTATGTTATTCCATATTTGAAGGTGCCATGAAGTTGTGATTGTGACATACCAGTTCTACCACTAGATTGAGCCGAAGAAACTCCTCCTCCGACAAATGGCGCTTTCTGTGAGTCATGTGATTTATCTCCTTCTTTGTAAGGTGTGAATCCTATTTGAGCTTGAGAAGACGTGCTTCCGGGCCCTCGGGCTTGCGCATCCGCCATGCCTCCTTTGACACTGCCTTGAACTTGTGAATTAGACGAGTGTAGTAAGCCCTCACTTTGCGACCCAGTTACAACTGAGCCGGTCTCTAAACCAAGTTCAACATTAGCTTGTGATTTGTTATTTTTTCCACTTCCCTGGGCTGTGCTGGACGCGCTTTTTTTGTTTCCGCTTACTTGACTGTTGGCCGCTTTGTTTTCACCAGTAATTTCAGCTTGAGCCGAAAAAGATCCACTGCCGGTGTATGTACCTTGTACATGAGTTTGAGCTCGACCTTTATCATTGCCTCCTTTGGAAGATGCAGACGCTACGGTGCCATTAGCAGCTTGGTTCACACTCGCTTCAGCTTCTGAGTCATCCCCATCAGCAATCGAATTGGGATCGATGAAGTTTTGTGGTGGACCTAAACATTCAAATAATTATTGGTTACTTTTTGATTCAGTATAGGTACATTTTCAGTAACTAAGAAATTATAGTACACGTGGAATGGCGCCGTGGTATTTGAACATTAATAAGTTCTATTAAACAACATGATTGACGACCCGAATGGCGCAGCGGTAGTGAGGCTGCCTTACGTTCTTAGGGTCCCGGGTTCGAATCCCGGTAGGAGCAAATATTTGTGTGATGAGCATGGACATTTGTTTCCGAGTCATGGATGTTTATATGTATAATAAGTATGTATTTACAAACAAAAAGTATCTATGTAGTATTATCAACTATCTGGTGTCCACGACACAAGCCTCGTTACTTAGTGTGGCACCTAGATGACGCAGTGTGTAATGTCCAGCGATATTTATTTATTTATGATACAATCATTTATTGGTGTTTATTCATAAACGCTGTTTGAAGTTGATGATTAGCGTCTGCTTAACCATAAACATAACATTTAAACGTCTCGTAAAGTTAAGCAGCTTTTACGAATAAAACCTATAATTTCCAAAGTTCATACAGAATGTTTCTTTTAATTTGTGCATTATGGGGAAATCCGAATCCCTAAAGGATATCGGGGATTTTTGAGTAGATACCTCTTTTTTAATGAAAACAATTTTAACACTTTTTGGTCAAGTGTGAGTTGTCAATAAAAATAAATTAAAGTGACTTAATTTTGTTTTCATGCCATTCGAGCCTGTTTCGTTTCAGCATTATAGTTTCAATGCATGGGAAGCAGAAAAATCGGGACAGCAGGAATTCGTCAAAACCTAATACTTAAAGGACAATTCGAAACAAATGTATGGGGTCTGGGCCCACCTCTCAATAGGAACATGTGTGTTATACCGTTAGATAGGGCTTTTTAAGTGGAATATTAGTTAGTAATAAAACTATGGTCAAATGTTAGTACTTGCGGATATACAACGTCCTAAAGTCGTCTCAGTCTTACATTTTCTTTATGGATATTTATAACCACTGAGTAGTCCATTAAACAATGCTGCGGCAATGATAAAAACAACAACAATCAGTGTCCAAGGAATAGGCGGGTCAAGAAGTACAGAAAACAGTTATCAATCGTTCAAAGCAACACACAAAACTCTGGCGACTATTAGCGCTAGCGCGTCACTGGCCAGTGGTCGCAACTTACTTTTTTATTTTTTATTACTGGCATCTAGCAGTTCAACCAAGGAGGTCGTCGTCTGCTTAATCTTGATCGTAATCTGGGTAGTGTTTATCTTATAATGAAGTAAACTACGATCATTACTTGCTTAGATTGGGATCACTTTTAAGCCAGTCATAGTATAACTCCGAAAGTACTGACTTTTATCCTTAGTCGTAATACTAAGTTTTATTCTGCCTAAAAATACCTGTTCATTCATGAGTATTTTATTTCTATTGAGAGGTGGGCCCACCATTACTCATTGTCCTTTGGCGCCTTTTTTTGTTGTATCCATCAATGAAACACAGAAAGGGGTTTAGCCGCCCTTAAGGTGGAAGTGCCAGAGTAGCCCACGAAAATCTTTTTTTTTTTTTTTCATTTAAACCCATTCAATAACTAGGTATTTCATGAAAAGTCATTCAATGGGATTAAATGAGCTTAGAGGGTTGTATTGATGATTTTAATGATTATAATTCTGTAACTACATTCGTGTAACCTACTTGCGCGTCTCATTTTTCATCAACATCCTGACAATGAGCTGCAAATTGCAAAATACTTGAGAAAATTTTTCAGGCTACCCTGGCGTTTCCACCAAAAATTATAAAATCAATTAAAAAAATGCTTACCAATTTCATTACCGCCCGAACCCTGAAACCAAGAACACAAAATGAGTGTTTGAAACGAGAGTTGGGGTGGTTACTTGAAAGTCTTAAGAAAATTTAGTCATTTTGCGAGTATACGGGGTTGAAGTGACACCGACGCGAACACGGTTACCACGTATTCAGTACGTGCATCATTCTGAGCCGTACCTACATGGAACATTTTCATCGGTTACTAAAAGAAAAACAGCTGTTCCATACACTTGGACCGTGTTGGTGTCGCATTTTGTAGGAAACAGCAGTTCTTTTTTAATAACCGATGAAAAATTTCTATGTGGCTGCTCAGAATGATATACTGAATACTTGGTAAGCGTTTATATTGTAATGTAACCGTTTTCGCGTCGGTGTCCCTTCCACCCCGAAGATGGACTCCTGTCTGTAAACTTGACTCTTACAAAACATAATATTTGTATTTGTGTGTTAAATCGGTAATCGGTATTTTTTTGTATTATATTCAACTTACCCCTTGAGTACCTCCAGTGCCACCCGGCCCGTATTGCCCGCTAGATCCGCCACCGCTGCCTGAACCAGATTGCCCACCTGGACCTCCTCCAGTGCCACCCGGACCATACTGACCGCCGGTACCTCCTCCAGTGCCTTGCCCACCAGGGCCATATTGACCGGTACCTCCTCCAGTACCACCCGGACCATATTGTCCACCTGGACCTCCGCCAGTGCCTTGCCCACCAGGGCCATATTGACCACCTGTACCTCCACCAGTGCCACCCGGACCATATTGCCCGCCGGTTCCTCCTCCAGGGCCACCTGGACCATACTGACCGCCGGTACCTCCTCCAGTGCCACCCGGACCATATTGTCCACCTGGACCTCCGCCAGTGACTTGCCCACCAGGGCCATACTGACCACCGGTACCTCCTCCAGTGCCTTGCCCACCGGGGCCATATTGACCGGTCCCTCCTCCAGTGCCACCCGGACCATATTGTCCACCTGGACCTCCGCCAGTGCCTTGCCCACCAGGGCCATACTGACCACCGGTACCTCCTCCAGTGCCTTGCCCACCGGGGCCATATTGACCGGTACCTCCTCCAGTGCCACCCGGACCGTATTGTCCACCTTGACCTCCGCCAGTGCCTTGCCCACCAGGGCCATATTGACCGCCGGTACCGCCTCCAGTGCCTTGTCCACCGGGGCCATATTGACCGGTACCTCCTCCAGTACCACCCGGACCATATTGTCCACCTGGACCTCCGCCAGTGCCTTGCCCACCAGGGCCATATTGACCGCCTGTACCTCCTCCAGTCTCACCCGGACCATACTGACCACCGCTACCTCCTCCAGTGCCACCCGGACCATATTGCCCACCAGTACCTCCCCCAGTTCCACCCGGACCATATTGCCCGCCCGTACCACTGCCCGTTCCGGGACCACCAGGGCCATATTGCCCACCAGTACTGGTACCAGTGCCAGGACCATATTGCCCGCCCGTACCACCACCAGTTCCGGGGCCGCCTGGTCCATTTTGCCCGGCGGTACCTCCTCCTGTTCCAGGAACATATTGTCCACCTGTACCACCTCCTGTGCCAGGCCCTCCCCCAGTGCCTTGGCCACCAGGGCCATGTTGCCCTCCAGTTCCACCACCAGTGCCTCCCGGTCCATATTGACCACCGGTGCCAGGACCATATTGTCCACCTGTATCTCCTCCTGTTCCTGGTCCATATTGCCCGCTGGTACCACCACCAGTACCAAGACCATACTGTCCACCTGTACCACCTCCAGTTCCCGGGCCATATGGCCCGCCGGTACCACCTCCTGTGCCAGTACCACCCCCTGCGCCAGGACCACCTGGGCCATTTTGACCGCCAGTACCAAATCCAGTGCCACCGGGGCCATATTGCCCACCTGTCCCAGTCCCTCCTGGTCCATATTGCCCGCCTGTTCCACCTCCTATGCCAGGCCCTCCTGGTCCATATTGGCCGCCTGTTCCACCTGCTGTGCCAGGCCCGCCTGGTCCATATTGCCCGCCTGTTCCACCTCCTATGCCAGTCCCTCCGGGTCCATATTGGCCGCCTGTTCCACCTGCTGTGCCAGGCCCGCCTGGTCCATATTGCCCGCCTGTTCCACCTCCTATGCCAGTCCCTCCGGGTCCATATTGGCCGCCTGTTCCACCTGCTGTGCCAGGCCCGCCTGGTCCATATTGCCCGCTTGTTCCACCTCCTGTGCCAGGCCCTCCTGGGCCATATTGTCCACCTGTGCCACCTCCGTTGCCAGGACCATATTGCCCGCTGGTACCTCCTCCGGGTCCGTATTGTCCACTAGTTCCTTGTCCTCCTCCAGTACCTTGGCCCTGGCCCCCTGTTGACCCTGGTCCACCGGTTCCTTGAGCTACACCACAGCAATAATAATGAACTCCATCAGCACCTAGGATTGGTCCTGGAAGTAATGGCCAATTAGATCCACCAGGAAGTTGTCCTGATTGTCCTGGAAAGCCGCTCTGGGTGCCAGTTGGATATACACCGGTATACCCCGGTCTGCCGATTTGATTAGGACCATAACTTCCGACTCCATTTTGAAGATGAGTCAAGGAACCAGGTGGGATATTGCCCCCGCCTTGTGGCCCTCCTGTAGAACCAGTGTGCGTTCCAGGAATGCTAGAAATTGAACCGCCCCCAGTGCCAGGACCACCTGGTTCATATTGCCCGCCTGTACCTCCACCAGTGCCACCCGGGCCATATTTCCCGCCGGTACCTCCACCAGTGCCACTTGGACCATATTGCCCGCCCATACTTCCTCCAGCGCCACCCGGGCCATATTGCCCGCCGGTACCACCCGGACCATATTGCCCGTCGATACCTCCGCCAGCGCCTCCCGGGCCATATTGCCCGCCGGTACCACCCGGACCGTATAGCCCGTTGGTACTCCCTCCAGTACCACCCGGACCATACTGACCGCCGGTACCTCCTCCAGTGCCACCTGGCCGATATTGCCCGCCGGTACCTCCTCCAGTACCACCCGGACCATACTGACCCCCGCCGGTACCTCCTCCACTGCCACCTGGCCCATATTGCCCACTGGTACCACCACCCGTGCCACCTGGTCCATAATGCCCAGTGGTACCACCTCCCGTGCCTCCGGGCCCATATTGCCCGCCGGTACCTCCTCCAGTACTACCCGGACCATACTGACCGCCGCCAGTACCTCCACCAGTGCCACCTGGACCATATTGCCCGCCCGTACCAGGGCCACCAGGACCATATTGCCCGCCGGTACCACCTCCGGGGCCACCTACACCATATTGCCCGCCGGTTCCTCCTCCGGTACCACCCGGACCATATTGCCCGCCGGTACCTCCTCCTGTGCCACCTGGACCATATTGACCGCCGATACCTACTCCAGTTCCAGGACCACCTGGTACATATTGCCCGCCGGTACCTCCTCCAGTGCCACTCGGACCGTTTTGCCCACCAGTACCTCCACCAGTACCACCAGGACCATATTGCCCACCGGTACCTCCACCAGTGCCACCTGGACCATATTGACCGCCGGTACCTCCTCCAGTTCCAGGACCACCTGGCACATATTGCCCGCCGGTACCTCCTCCTGCGCCACCCGGACCGTTTTGCCCACCGGTACCTCCACCAGTACCACCCGGACCATATTGCCCACCGGAACCTCCTCCAGTGCCACCTGGACCATATTGACCGCCAGTACCTCCTCCAGTTCCAGGACCACCTGGTACATATTGCCCGCCGGTACCTCCTCCTGTGCCACCCGGACCGTTTTGCCCACCGGTACCTCCGCCAGTACCACCCGGACCATATTGCCCACCGGTACCTCCTCCAGTGCCACCTGGACCATATTGACCGCCGGTACCTCCTCCAGTTCCAGGACCACCTGGTACATATTGCCCGCCGGTACCTCCTCCTGTGCCACCCGGACCATATTGCCCACCGGTACCTCCTCCAGTGCCACCTGGACCATATTGACCGCCGGTACCTCCTCCAGTTCCAGGACCACCTGGTACATATTGCCCGCCGGTACCTCCTCCTGTGCCACCTGGACCGTTTTGCCCGCTGGCAGCTCCTCCAGTACCACCCGGACCATATTGCCCGCCGGTACCTCCTCCTGTGCCACCTGGTACATATTGCCCATCAGTTGCCCCTGGACCATAATGCCCGCCACTACCACCTGGTCCGTATTGCCCGCCGGTACTCAATCCAGTGTCACCCGGTCCATATTTCCCACCCGTACCTCCACCAGTGCCTCCTGGCGCACCGCCCTGATTAGATCTGAAATAGTTATGTAATAATATATGAATGGGTATCAGTATTTACATAGACCAGTCCCCACACCTTCAGAATTACGCGACATGGGAAATAAACGGCAACATGCGGCTTCCTACATTAATTCGTTATCTCCTCTCTCCAACCAGCATCCAGCCCTAGGCAGGAGCTTAGAAAGTCACAGCGTTCGGCTGTGCTATACAGTCACGAGCACTAATTTATTTTACCCCTAAACGTAGCAACTTTTAAAAGTGGTTTTCACCTATAGTATTGATTGCAATTTAATGTTACTTCGAACTTAATATTTTGGAAACCGTATCGTGTGATAACCACCTTAGATTCCCCTACCTAATTTAAAACGGGGAATTTAAAACTTTTGTACCATCGAGGCACAAAAGTCACAGTCATTGTCCACTTTTTAGTGTTTAATTTTGGAAGTCAGTTATTTTTTGTAACACTATTATGTAAGATCCATTTCTAT
Organism: Eugnorisma glareosa; assembly: GCA_947578425.1. Classification (NCBI taxonomy): domain Eukaryota; kingdom Metazoa; phylum Arthropoda; class Insecta; order Lepidoptera; family Noctuidae; genus Eugnorisma; species Eugnorisma glareosa. The sequence goes on from OX387957.1 coordinate 32,731,623, forward strand.
CATCTTTTTTCTTTCTTACAGTAGCAGGAGGTTACCTATGCATCCATTTTGACAGTGGCGTTGTTAGGGTGCGGCGCGTAAAGGCGACGGCCCGGGGCGCCAAGGGCTGGGGCTGACACGGCAAACGTTACGTTATACGTTCACATTGGTTCAGCAAAAAATTAACACTTGGGCGCCCCAATATTCTTGCCCGGGCATCAGGTGGCCTTAACGCCGGATACTGCATTTTGACCAAAACCGAAATGAATCTGGATCAAGTCGTTTCGGTGTCCCGACAGGAGCAATCATAATGATATCTCTCTAATAAACATTGCATCAAATTGTTCTTTCCAACGATGGCCGTGGGCCGTAGTTATCATTGCGCATAATTAATATTACCCAAAAACGCAACTAAGCTCATTTCAAATTAAACTATTCCCGAGATTGTGATGGAGTGTACAGAAATAATTTTGATAAAATCTTACATTTCACCTGGTCGACGTTTCAGACTTTCTGCTCCCAAGTCGGTCCGACCAAGGCAGTCTTCGCAGCTGGGATCATACATTGATTGACTCTGGGCTTGCCCCATTCCACTGTTTCCAACTGAAAAATATATTACAGTATTTGATTTTTCCTTAAACATTTTCGACATTTTCTGCGACAGTCGTTACGGGGTAGAAGGAGGGACACCGACGGTTACCACGTATTCAGCACATCATTCTGAGTCGGCCATATAGAAATTTACCATCAGTTATTAATAAAAAATCTGCTGTTTCCTACAAAAGTGCAATACCTACACGGTCAAAGTGTATGGAACAGCTATTTTTTTCGCACTGATTGAAATCAGCAGTTGTATAGTAGGTATAGTAGTTTTGGTAAGTCTAAAATTACAAAATGCATATTTATTAACAAATTCAGCAGTTAAAATGTAGCAGTAAAGTAAACAAAAATAAAACAACAAAATTCGCTTTTCAATCGGTTCTGGTTCTGGTGTCTCCGCTCCCTGTGAACTGCCGACTAACTGCCCATTCCATCTTTTTTACTGGCCATTTATTTATTAGTTTGCTTACGTATATTTAGGTAAGACAAAATAAGCGGCCAATTGTTTTTAGGTAGATTTCGTCAGAAAAAATCTACCTATTGGTCTTGCACCTAAAGTCGAGATTTCCGGACCCCTAGAGCCGAAATCAACCGCCGTTATATGTGGCGACAAGCAAAATTTAGCCACTGGTTGCAATTATGCACCAATTGCTTTCAAACTTGGGCAAAAAATTGAAAGGGTCAAAACTTAGGTTAAGTTCGTGAATGGGCGGAATTTGTCCATGAGGGGCGGCGGGGGGCGGTTTTTAGAAAATCCGTTTCTTGGGATTTTTTTAAACATTTTTATCATTTCGAGTAAGAATACGGACAACTCTTAAATTTAAACTTTTTTGATGCATCCCCTAACTTGGGGAGCGGGTTGAAATTTCCAAAATTTTTGGAAAAAAAATTATATCTTCGAAACGGTAAGCATTTTTACCGTCGACAATATTTTTTTTAAGCAAATTTTACTCTAAAAGTTTAGCGATAAAATTTATATTTTTCGAAATAAAAAAATATAACTGAAAAATTGAGGGCGTCTTTGGAAAAAAATAAGGATGGAACCTTCGAAATCTACCTCCTGCGGCTTGCCGAAGGGATTTTTTTTATTACTGTCTATGTTAATGTTTTACTGTCGCACAAATTAAAAAAAAAATTTTAAAAATCTTTTTCAACTGATAATAATCTCTCGAATAACAGCAACAGTTAAAAAAAATTGTTCCCTTTTTTAAAATAACCAGTGAAAATTTTCTATGTAGTAGTAGCTCAGAATTATGTAGGTACCTATTGAATACGTGGTAACTGTTTTCACGAGTCCCTTCCACCCTGTAGGTACCTATACATAATACATACATACATAAACTCACGCCTTTTTCCCATCGGGGTAGGCAGAAACCACAAAATGCCACCTACTACGATACTTACATAGGTACTCCTTTTGCCTCGAGGTAAGTATACCTAATCTCAGACACAAATTGTTGGAAATTCATTCGTAGTCAACTTTTAACTCTTTATTGTTTTAATATTTTATTTTTTAAGCTCACCATTTCTTCTTAAAATTTAGTCACCTACTCACTAAGGGGCAAGGGCTTATTTACGGACATGCGGCGCGTTGAGCGTCGCGGCCCGTTTTAAATTCAAACTTATGGAGATTTAAGAGAGCGTTTACGGAGAAGCGACTTTACGCGCAATTGCTTGAAAAGCAGCGTTGCCCGCAGGTGCCACCGCCGCACGGTAGGCTGAAAATCGGCTTTCATAGACTTTAAGGGGCTTTAATTTGCAAGTGGCGGATTTTTTGGCGGATATCGCTTCTGTTAGTTATAACTATACAGTGCTACCACCTATAAGGATATTACGGTTTTCTTTTCCGTTTAAGAGATAATTAGATTTTTCATACTAGCTTCATACAATTTTTTCGTAAAAATATTTTAATTCCTTCGTTGTTGAGCAGAATTAACGCGGGTGTCGTTTTTTATACAGCGTGTAACAGAACGGGTATAATCATATGGAATACTGTGGTACGAACCATCAAACTGAACAACTTTCTATATGGGACCACCATCGAAATCGTAAAAAAATAATCAGCTGTCCCATACATTTGGGTCGAGTAGGTATTGATATTTTGTATAGGACAGCTCATAATTTTTTACGATTTCGATGGTGGTCCCATGGAGAAAGTTGTTCAGTTTGATAGTCCGTACCACAGTATTCCATATGATTATACCCTTTCTGTTACACGCTGTATATAGCTATAACTAATAGAAGCGATATCCGGCAAAAAAACCATCACTTGTAAATTAAAATCCCTAAGTCTATGAAAGCCGATTTTCAGCCCACCATTATCAACGCGGCGCCGGCGGCGCCCGCGCCAGTGCACGCGGCGACAGACGCGCAAATACGAAATATTTTACGACAGTGCCCGCCGCTACGCCAAAATAGAACTTGATAGTATTTATAATAATATAAACTTTGTTTCCATTAAACTTAGCCTATGTTTTCAATTTTATAACAACATGTATATCGCGGCGAAAAAAACAATTTTGCAATAAATTGATGATGGTAGGTCACGCCTGCCGCGTCACGCGCCGCGTCTCCGTAAACAACATCGTACATTGCCATATGTTTGTGTTTGGGCGTGCGGTAACGTGGGCCGCTGCACGCGCCGCCTCTCCGTAAACGGAAAAAACGCAAGACGTGCCGCCCGACGCGCCGCGTCTCCGTAAACAACATCGTACATTGCCATATGTTTGTGTTTGGGCGTGCGGTAACGTGGGCCGCTGCACGCGCCGCCTCTCCGTAAACGGAAAAAACGCAAGACGTGCCGCCCGACGCGCCGCGTCTCCGTAAATGAGCACTAATAGTATATCCAACATAATGTATATGTATGTGTATTGTGTGTATTATATGTATATAAATAAAATGTAGTCACAACAAAAACAAAAAAAAACCGATCGATTTATGCTCATCTTATAGTATTACGGCAGGATACTCACCAACGGTCGCCCTGGATGAATCAGCAGCTGAATGAGCCTCGGCCTTTCCCTCATCTTTGCCACCTCCACGGTCTATCGCCAGGTATTGCGACTGAGTCTGGCCTCTGAATCGACCACGAGGGGAATAGGATGCCTCACGACGATCCCTTTGGAATCCTTCCAGTACTTTTTCATAAGTTCTCCCGTCCAGCACGCCCACAATTGAGGACTTGCAGAACAAGCGCCTTGTTGATCCATTACCGAAAGGTTTGACCTGATTAAAAAACAATATGCTCATGTATTACGCATTTAGTGTTAGATTGCCTTGACTTAATAATCGTTTTCTTTGTTCCATTTACGATAATGTAATTGTGAAACATAGGCCAAGGAAACACGGTCAACCTTGACAAAAAGAAGTTTTATCTCCTAATACATGAGTGATAAATAAAAATACATACGAATACGCTTAGAACTCAAGCTCGATCATAATAAATATCATTGGGATGTAATATTTTTTAACTTGGAGATTTGTAATCAGTCAATCATGGAATTGTTGCAGAATTGAACATTCATGCATCCTAGTGCTAGTCTAGTCGTAAATAAGTACACATAGCTCCATAAAGTGTTTACCACCCGCAAATGACATGTGCGTTCAAATCCGTAGTAGGCCCAAGTTAGTTTTTATTTTTGAAAAAAACATTTTATTATAATTATTGTATTGTTTTAGTGAATAAATAAGTTTAATTTAGTATTTATTTTTTAATGTCTGTTCTGTTTTAATAATACGTTGATACTTTTATTATTGCATATAGCGACAAGCAATCATAGGGTTAACGTTTGCGAAAAGTTATTCAACGTCTAAATAGACTGAAGGTTTTAAAACCGCTTGCCGTGCATACGATTGGAGGTCCAAATCCTAGACACGAAATGTGCTTTTTGTCATGCATTGTATATATTTTTCTATTTCGTTTTAGTAATATTTATAAAGAAATAAAAAATCACGACAAATAAAATATGCTATGCCAAGCTGTCTTACAATTCCTTTTATGCTCACATTTTGTCTAAACTTAACAGGTATTATTGTTTTCATAAACTTAGAAATCATTTAAATAAATAGTGGGTAAGTAAATCGTGGTCGTTTAGTCTTCGTCGTTTCAAGTGAACGTATACATCAAACGTTGTAGTTATAACTTGAGGGTATGGATTATTTTGACCAAGAAAACGTAAGTAAGTAAAATTAATGGATACCCTCAAATTTCTTCTCTCTTTCTTCATCTATTGATTAGACAGAGACCTAAAGATAGTAGATAACAATTTCATTGCTATTCATACGCTATTCTAACTCTTTTTGAAGTATTCTTTATATTGTTCGTAACGAATTCAATGTTGTAGCAGTGTACAATTTTAAAACTTGAGGGGTTAGCACATAGGGCACGCCACAACAGTGGCGATAAGTCCCCTCTTTGAGGAGTGGCTTGAGAGGCGCCACGGCGTCCTCACCTTTCGCCTGACGCAGGTCCTCACCGGACACGGTTGTTTCGGGAGGTACCTGCACCGGATCGGGCGGGAGGAAACGCCCGGGTGTTACCATTGTGCGGATCGACCGGAGGATACGGTGGAGCACACGGTGGAGGTCTGCCCCACGTGGGCGGAGCACCGCTGTGTCCTCGTAGCGGCGATCGGCGGCGGCGACCTCTCGCTTCCGGCCTTGGTTCAATCCATGGTCCGGAGCGAGACGGAATGGGACGCCGTCGCTTCCTTCTGCGAAGCAGTCATGCTAGCGAAGGAGGCGGCGAACCGTGAGAGGGAGAGAACCTCACGTCCCAGCCGCTGCGGGAGACGCACCGGGCGTCGGGGGCCACGTGGTGGACCCCGGCCACCGTAGGCGCGGGCCTGTGGACGGTGAGCTATGGGCTAGCTCGCCGTTCGTGCGTCTTATGAAGACACGCCGTGTCGACGGTGCGTTCATGTTTCACGCGCGCCTCAAAGAGATGTCAGCAATGGGAAGGGGTCCGCAAGGGCCGATGCCTGTTCGAAAGAGATACCGTGGCCCCGGAACACAAAGGGCGATGAAGGAACATGGATGGGTTTTAGTCAGTAAAAGTCTGACACTCCCTCCTGCTCCGCCCAGAGCTAGAGTTATCTGAAGATTTCCTATCCGAAAAAAAAAAAAAAGGTTTTAGCACATACTAACCCTGTGTGTACGTACAGTAGTACAGTAGTAGTGGATAGTGGGTCGTGAATCGTGATTATATCTTCGATTCAGTTCATGCTAGTAATACATCTTGAGTTGTTTTTCAATGGTTATTAAAAAAATAATCAGTTGATTCATATAAAAATCTGCACAAGCAAAATGTAACGTTTTTTTTTTTTTAATACTTCATCTACGAAATATGTTAACGCGGCTTGGTCTCGATCTCGAGTCATGTACTGAATCCATGTTAAAAAGTTATGTTTGATGTCCCTTCAACCGTTTACCTTTAGTTTGTTAACAAGCCATTTCCCGCAGTCTCGCTTGTTTCCTAGTGATACGTCTTCATAAAACCAGATAAACCTATGTATGTATTTATGCATTTATTATTTATGTATGTATTTAGTTCAGTCATTAAAGCCTGATTGAGAAGAAGACATCCAAACCCACAAACATCCACATTTGGTATCGCCTGATTCTGTTACTTATCCACATTTGGATAACGATAAAATCCCAGGTTTTATTATGCGGAAAACAATTGTTTTATTCTTAGTTATTGCCCTAAAAATACATCAAAAGCTCGTGGCTAAATAGTAATACTAACAACCGCTCGGGTCGATGTCTAGGTTAAGCAGTTCTTGCTAGGTTGGTCTGTGGATGGGCACCCTTTACATACCGAGTTTCCTGCCTCGGACAGAAAGCACGCTAAGCCGTTGGTCCCGGCTGTTATTTGTAGATCTTTGACAGTCGTTACAGGTAGTCAGTAGCCCAAAAAGTCTGACAACCAGTCTTACTAAGAGGTATCGTATACACAGTACTAACTAATAAATAAATAAATAAATGTTATCTGGTTGTGGAGGTCAGATAGGCAGTCACCCGGTTAGACTGGAAGTCGATCCCAACATAGTTGCTAAAAGGCTAGGCATTCATGAAACCCTAACAGCGTACATTTGCACAGAAAACGCAAAGGGTGGCATTTGCGATTTACCGCTCCATTTTTTTCCCATTTTATTTTCATACTAAATGAACATAACTACTAACTAAATAACTATTCAAAGGGTTTCTAAAATCTTAAAGTATGGTAAATCTCGATTAGAATACGACTTTATAAAGCCCCTTGTAACACAATTTAGGACTAACTTGGAGCACTATTGGTACCTATTATCAAGTATATAACCGGGCCCAAGTCTAGGCTACTGGCTGATTTGAATGAGTCTGGTTCAATTTTATAAATTAGTAATTATGGTAATATCGTTCGTTAATCTGCTAACCTACATTTGAATTAGGTAGGTACATCTGCAGAAAATGTTGCGTGTCCGATTAAGTAATCTTCTCGAAAAACAAAATCGTTACGTTTGAAACAGAATTGATAAGTTTAGTGCCTTCCTATTTCTTGTTAACTGGGTCACCAGCTAGTCTTCGTGACTCAGGGCATCTGATATTATTTGTTACTATGTACGACTACATTACTGTTAGATTTATTTGTTAGGTTCCATAACTCACTTAATAGTATTGACATGCTGGAATTATAGCATCTTCATAATTTAATTTGTAGGTGGAGCGCAAAGAAAAATAAAATATCGCAAAGCTTTAAGTGTTTTAACCGCCTTAACATAACGCACAAAGAGATTATTCAGTTGTTCGCAAAGCAATCTAACATGTTCATGGAATAAACTTGTAAAAACTAATAAAATTACCGTAATAGTCTGCTTTAATCCTGGACGAGGTTTTTTGTTGCTGATAAAGCAGTTTTCGGGTAGTCTAGTGTCTGAGTAGAGTTGCCTCGCGCCAGCCACATCATGCTTGGATTCAGTTAGCAATGTTAAACACCGGTGCGATTTTAAGTCTTTGCAGACAATATATTGCTGGAAATAAATGGGCATTTAAACATAACGATAATTGCTTTAGAATCAATCAGGTTATTCTCACTATTAGTGAAGTGAAGTTATCACAGAACACTTTTGTCTCCGGGAATAAAAAAATAAACATAAAATTCTTACTTGCGAGGCTGTGGTAGTAGCAGAGTACAGTAGCAGAAGAAAAGCGGCGAGTAGGAAGTAGGTGCGCGCGGGCCGCGGCCGTGCGAGCTGTGCGTCTCGACGCATGCCTGCGGTGGTGCGCGCCGACGCTCTGCCGCTCCGCCGCCGGCGCAGGCGCACTGTCCGCCATCTGACCCTTGCCCTAACTCACAACCCGCGCTAGATATAAGTTCACCCACCTAATTTCGGCGATAGCAAGCGAATTTGCCACAGTTTAGCTTCAAGATTGAGGAAGTATGACTCTCAAAGAAAGATAATGCTACAACCTAATTTTATTTGGCGTCATTTGCTACGTAACTACACAATCATCTTTTGTTATCGGCTTTTCATGTTCCGCATCAATCGGCTTCTATCCTTCTCTAACTCATTCAACACATTAAAGTCGGTACCAATTGCTATAGGCCACCTCTTTTTTATAGGTAGACAATAATTTAGTTTTTTAGGGCCCCGTACCTCAAAAGAAAAAAACCGTAACCCTATAGCATCAATGGCGTGTCTGTCTGTCCGTCCGTCACAGCCTGTTTACTCCGACTCTACTGGACTGATTGAGTTGAAATTTGGTACACATAAATGTAAGTCGGTGACCCAAAGACGGACGCGTAACGTAGATTAATGAATTTTAAACACGGGGGCCACTTTTGGGGCGTCAATTAGAAAATGAAAAAAATAGTTTTGCAAACTATATCGTGTTACATATCAAATGAAAGAGCTCATTGTGATCATCTCAAATAATATATGCTTTTTAAAAATAATTTTAACAAATTAGGAACTACGAAAGTGAATTTAAAAAAACTAGTTCTTTGCCTAAAGATTACAGGCAAACCTATATGAAAGCTATAACAACAAATAATAAAAATTAATAAAAAATTAAAGGGGGCTCGCTTACTACGACGGAACCCTTCCTGCGCGAGTCCGACACGCACTGAGCCAGTTTTTTTTTACGTTAAATTAAGCAGCAATTTTTATTTCATCGGCCCATGTTATCCCACTGCTATGCAAAGGAAAGAAAGAAAACATATTTAGAAAGGTATTCTTTCCACTTCTCACTATCTTTACATATGTCTTTGATGGCCTACGTATGCCATTTTCTTTTCAGCGTTTATAACATCGGAGGTTATTTCTTCTGGCATCCATTCCATATTAATTTTGCACAGTGATCGTCTGCCATTCGACAGACATCAATCAATACAAGCCCTGCGGCCCTGCTCTTTACCAAACCCATTCCTGGCAGCTTTTTCAAGGAATGCCGTATTCATAAGCAGTCTACATTTGTCACTCACTGGCAAACCGCAAGCGTGGAGTTTTGATGGTTTGTCAAAGACCACGATTGTGTACAAAGGACGTAAACGTCCAAGACCTCATATATGGGAAGTTCAACAACTTTTTTGTCTTGTCCTGTCTTGAATGAGACTGTTCGGCCTGAATATCGTGCAGGTATTCAGGACAAATTTTACCTTAGCACTCTCGGTGTAAAGATAACGTGTCAGTACGACCTTGCCAAGCTCTACAAGGATTGGTTCAAGTTCCAAGGCAGAAGAAGAGAATAAGACTACCTATGTCGTCGGCGAAGTGAAGATTGGTAAATATTCTCTCTCTGACTAATCAATTCTTAAAGACAACTAAAGTTAGATTAGGTACAATAGTATCCCCATCGGTACTTCCTGCCTCCGGTAATATTTCGTTCATAGCAGCAGGGACCATTCCCTCCATCCAGAGATAGGTACTTAAAGTGAGGGTTCTTCAAAAAGCCTTCATCGTAGTATTTTATTGTAAAAATTCCGAAAAATAATAATGAGGTTTAATATTACATAATTCAGCACCTATTACATTATCAAGCCTGATTCGGTTACTTATTTGATACATACAATTATTATAATAATATTATATTTGGGTTAGGTTGACGCAACAATTCCTATTATTGTTTTTCGTACTGCTATTATTATAATTTTTAAAGTAAAAATATGGTCTGTGCCACATTTGACAGCTTTTGAACACAGTAGGATACGGACGGATAGAGGTACTCGTAGCTTGAACCTTGAACCCCGAACTGAGCATCAACCCTGAAATTAACAATATTAACTTGTTTGTGTAAGAGCTGCCATTGTTTATATCGATACGAAGGTTTATGTTAAATGAAAATCAATGAATTTGTTGATATTAATTTATTATAAAAAACTATTAATCAGTAGGTAAAAAGCGGTTAATGGCGGACTTGGTAAAATTACAGTTATCATCTACAATAAAATGACAAATTGGCTCTAATTAGTTATCGCCACAGGCTTATTGTTGAGCAGTGATGGTTAGATACTATAGATATAGATTATTGCCTTTTAAATCTCACTCATTTTAAAGTCTTGTTATTTCCGAGCTTATGTTGGGATCCTTCTTTTTGTACGATTGCGTCGGGTAAATGAAGTGCTGCGTGTAGTACGCAGCCGAGTGCTGCTCCGCGGGACTCTTGCTGCTACTCACGCGGCGGTAGTAGTCGATGGACTCCACGCACTCGCAGGCGAGCCTGCTCTCAGACCCGCTACTCTCCAACTGATACTTGGGTACCATGATGAGGCTCTCCGTGGACTTGGTCGGCGGGCAGTGGCTGTGACTCCTCGTGTACACGGAGCAGTGGTGCGGGGCACTCTGTCGGTGAGAGTGTTTCTCTTGTGCGTGGTGCTGGTACTCATGGTGACTCTGCGTACTGCGGCTGCTGTGGTTACGACCATGACTCTTGGATCGGTTTGATTGTTTCGTCGTTGTATCCAAGTAGCCATACCCAAATCCATAGCCTCCAAATGCCTTAGTCGTTAAATTATCCCACGACTTCGGTTTCACGTGTTGATGACTGCTTTGGTATTGGATCTTGGGCGATGACTTAGTTTCTGTCCTATCATTATCCCAAAAGAGTGTATCACTACTTAAGGAAGTACTGTAACTCGAAGCCGAGTTGTCACACGGTACAGTGGCATTACTCGTTGCGTACGACTGAAGGCTGCACTGGCTCGTCTGTGTGGACTCCGTTGTTAAATATCGATAGCGATTTGAGCAGTGTCCTGATTGACAAACTTTCTTAGTCCGCATGTGAGAACCACTGTCAGGTTTCTGTGTGGATTTGTCAACTTGTTGGCATTTCTCTTTTCTCTTGTGTTCTTTGGAGCATTCTCTCTTTCTTCGCATTTTCTTCCTTGTGTTGGGCACGCAGTGCGGATCGCAGCAGGGACTAGCGAGATCGTAGGCCTCGAGACTGTTAGCATCTTGATTGTTGTAGGTAGGCATACACGGAGCGCATCCGTGGCTGTGACTGCTTCTGTGGACTTTGTTGTGTTTCCCGCTACTTGTTTTATAGTTTTCTGAGGCTCTGTGGCATTCCTGACCTGGTGTTTTCACAACGTAGTGATGGCATTCCCGCCTGTTCCTCGGGGAGCCCACAGTAATGACAAAGCTCCCAGTGCGCAGGTTGGGCTGTATGAGGCAGGCTCCGTAGCGCGGGTCGAGGTACTGGTACATGAACACGTTGGGCTGCGGAGGTTTAGCGGCCGTCACGTTCTCGTTGGAGAGCGTCGGTCTACAATATGTGTTGTTTATATTTTCTCCAACGTTATTCTCCTCGTTGTCTGAAATTACATCGGATGGGGAAGTTTTCTTCTTTTGAGAGGGCAAACTATGCGTCTTCCAGTTACAATCAAACATTTGTCTTTCCCGAACGGAAAGTTGTTCTAGTTCCCTCATTTTAGATTGCAGGGTTCGTTGGAGGTTAATGTATTTGAGATGTAGCTCAACTTTCCTCACGCAGTCCTCGAAGATGACGACCATACGCATTCTGGCATCACAGCTGTTGATGGCGTCGACTATGGCGGCGTGATCGGCACGCTCCACGTCCGTGCCGTTGATAGACAGAATGACATCACCTTCACGCATACCCGCCGCAGCGGCTGGACCATCCGCCTCGACGTGGTCGACGTACGTGATGACCTCAATCTCTTGTTCCTGCAGATAAACAGATACATCATTACAACATATGGTTAAACCGCACAATCTTTAGACAAACAAGCGCAAAAGTTTTACCATGTAGGTAAGCTGACAGAGAAACTTAAAAAAGATAAATTCTTATTAATTCGCACTATTCGAAGTGCAAACTTGCTAATGCTTGGTTATACAGCGTGTAATCACACTTTGAAATATGACCACACCTTGTTGGCACACGCTGTCTGTCAGTAACTAAAGAAAAAGCTAAATCTCATCACTTTCAGTATGGACATAACAAAGACGTAGGTACCTTCTTGTAATGGATGCCATAGCTTTGTAGTGTGAATCCATAACTGCCATTTTTCTTTTCGATGATAATGGTGCGCCTTCGCCAGTCCTCCTCATTCTTCACTGGTCTTTCAGATTTTATAGACTCTCTTATCTGGAAAATAATTAAAATTATTTTCTGTTTATTGGATACTTCTACTTAGATCTTGGTTTTGGGTAGAGATTCACTATTCAAGCTTCTTTATATTGTAACTATACTCGTATGTCATCAACGATTTCTTATATTTCTGTCTCCCAATAAGATAGGTCTTAAAATAACAAGCAAACTGATAACGTTTATTTTGTAATACATATAATGTATAACTTCTTACTTATGTACCCAATTTACTTATGTTAGATACACTAGGTCGGACAAAGATCATTCACCCCATCGATGCTAGACACAATATGGGAACATTTTTGATGGTAACTTTTCACCTGAGCCCTTAATTATAATTTAAACAAAAGGCACTGCTTTACACAAAGACTTTATTTATATAAAAAAAAATACTCACAGAATTGTCCAAAGATTCCTCCTTCGAGTCGTTGGTGAGTAGTTTTTTTCCGTTGCTCATTGTACTGGGGCTTCGTTCATTGAGTTTGGGTGAGGTCATCCCGCCACCACTACGTGTTCCCGGCTACGGAGCCTCGCGTGTTGTTGCTGTTATAAAGGCGATACCTGAAGCGGCATGGTTGCCTTGTGGTGCTAACTTTAATATTACCAAGCTACGGACAGGGACTTCGGTCGAGGTGCGACAAATCATTAAAGTACGACCGCGCATGCGTGAGGTTGGCGCGTGCGTAGTCCGGACAACACCTCCACACTTAGTGACTTGGCTCCAAAAACTTGCGTTCGTGTTTCATGACTTTATCAATAATAACTAGAAGGTATCGAAAATTTGTGTTAAGGTTATACTAAGTAATCTAAGTACCTATATAAACCTTTTCATTGCGATTTTTATTTTCTCACAATTTTCCGGCTTAAACGTTATCGTCTTCATCTAAGTAAAGTTTTGATAAGTAAATCAAAAAGTTTTGAAGTCACACCAAGTCAGTCATCAGTTGTGACTTGTGAAGTCATTGTTGCCAAGCCAAACTTTGATGAATGATGTGTCATATGGAATTAATAACACAAGCTATTTAAACGAAACTTATCTTGGTAACTTCTAACCGAATACTTTTTAAAATACATATTTGTTCAACTTATTCCTACAAGATAAAATCATAAACATGTTAAGTTATGGTTTAGTGACGAGGGTGTTGACCTTAGAGTAATGTACGACTGAAGTGTTGGGTATCGGCACTGGTATGTCAGACATGTTGTTGTTGAGGGTAAGCAGAGGTGGGATGCCAATGGACTGCACTCCGACCGACTGGGGTATGACCGCTGCGCCACTATGTATAGCTATGGGCGTCTTGCCGACAGCCACGTCCCTCTTAAACAAACTCTTATAGAATTCATTAAAAGGCGTGTCTTCATCATCTGTGCCTGAATCCATTATGTCAATGCTTCTTATTGATCTTTTCGAAGTTTTCGGTGGTTCTGGAGCTGGAAAAAAAATATCCGTGTGGTAAATGGTAATATAGCTGTACGCGTCAGTAAAGACGTTTCACGTCAAAAGGCCATACTATTTTCTTGCAAAAAGTGTTAAAAAGGCTGAATTTAATCAGGCTCATGATTTAAGGACTGTAGCATTTTTTAAAGGAAATAGTTTGGGCTAGAATTTCTGTACCGCCATTAGTAACAAACGGAATGAACCCCACCGCCACGACGGACACAACATCACACCATTGGTCGCCGGAGGGATAGGCAGACGTTTGTGTATAGTTGTCAGGCAAACCTCATCAGATCTATACTTAGTTGGGGCAAAATCCGATAATATTGAGATGGTGCCGTTGTTATGTTCTCAGGCGCACATAGCAATATAAAACGTGCATAATTATTAACTAAATTCTGAATCTGCAAAAAGAGCCTTTACTTTGAACTGCACACCTAAAGTTGTCAGATTAGACTGTCCTCTCATGATAAAAACGGGATAATTTTGTTAAAATAATTGAACTAAAGCCATGTGTTGAAAAAAAAAATGAAAAATAAACTTTCACTTATCTACCTAAACATTTTCAGTAATAAGTGCCAGTTTTTCAAATTACTCTCTAGAGAGGTTGCAATACAAAAAAAAAACACATAACGCGAGTAAAATGGGTGACGGGTGTAATATTTCGTAATTTTCTGATAGTTTTATTACCTGCTAATGCCGAAGGTGGTGAAATATTAGTTAAATGATTCAGAGTGCTCCAAGGTAGCTGGTTCGAAGGGACCTCTGAGTTGATAGGCATCGGCGCAACGCCCACCATACTCTGCGCAGTCACATTGGTAAGGAGAGGGGCCGGAATCTTACTCAAATCCAGACCTTGAGATCCATTGGAGTGGAAGAACGTCACAGCCTCTTGGTTGCCACTACGGAGACAAAAACATGAGTATTAAATATTAGATGAATGCAAAAACATAATGATTATGTGTAAAAGTAAATATTCATTACAGCGTGATTGGAGACATGTTTTCCATGTCCTACCCCAAACCTAAGAGTGTTGCGAAATATAATAAAAGCTGTATGTTTATGTGTGTCCAGGTATACAATAGAATACCAAATGAATTAAAAACATTAAATACAAGAATGTTCAAGAATAAACTGTACAAATGGCTCTCTGCTAATAGTTTTTACAGTGTTAAGGAGTTCCTGGAATATAAAATCGCATGATGACAGATTGTTTCGTTATGCATGTATTTGCAAATTTGCACGCTTATATCTATTAAGCAAAACATGCTCGTTCACATTATTAACATTACCATCTTTTATACCATGTTTTTAGCAAATAAATGATTTTGATTTGATTTTTGATTTGTTGATCGAATATAACCGACTATAAATAGAACAGCCAGACAACCCTGTTCTACATAGCATTGATGGGCCGATTTCGCTTTTTACTTCTTAATTACTTCAAACTAGCTGCTGCCCGCGGCTCCGCTCGCGTTTTGGTCGGAAATTATCCCACGGGCACGTTGTAAATATAGTCTATGCCTATGGCACTCATGTATAATGTAGCTTCTTAATAGTTAAAGAGTTTTCAAAATCGGTTCAGTAGATCTAGAGATTACCCCCTACAACCTCACAAACTTTACATCTTTATAATATTAGTATAGATGATGATTCTCTTCTGCCCGTCGTCACAGCCGTCGTGCACAACTAATGGGGGCTATCGCGTGTGAATTCGCCGCTAGAGGCGCTAGTGCAGCGCGAGGGCATCGAAATGTCAGATGTCATAGAAAAATCACGCGTTGCGTGCTTTTTTATCACGTATTTTTACTAATATTCACGATTGTGGTCTAGATTGAGCTATTCCTGATTAAATAAGACTTGAAGATTTTAAGTAGCAACTTAGGATCTTATTGGTTAGTACTTGGAAGTAAAATAATTTTTAAATGTTTCATACTTGCTAATTTTAGGGAGAATATTGTAAATAAATGTATCTGAAGTTTACACTATTTTGTTAAACGTAATGAAATATACTTTTTATGAAGTTATTGGTACTGTAAAGTATAAATTGAATTTTTGACATAATCTTATGCGACAGTGGCGCTATCTGGTGAGCTCAAAAACGATAGCCCTCATTGCACCCTCCAAGACTTGAATAAGGCGAACGATAGAGCTGTCCAGCAGGGCTATTGCGTATCTCTGTTGACAGTTCATAGTGATCATCACTTAGCGAGTTTTGATATACAATGACCGTTCTTGTTGGTTTCAACTGACACTACCCGTGCAGAATTGTGGTTGTACATCAAAACTCGCCAAGTGATGATCACTATGAACTGGTAACAGAGATACGTAATAGCCCTTCAGGTCGGACAAAATCATGAGTCATCGATTCGAGAAGAAGAAAAAGATGATGATTTTATATCTATACTAATATTATAAACAGGTAAAATTTATTTGTGTAAGTTTGTATGTAGGGGGTAATCTCTGGATCTACTGAACCGATTTTGAAAATTCTTTCAGGCTAGAAGAAGAAGAAGAAGAAGATGCTAGAAGCTACATTATCCCCGAGTGATATAGGCTATACATATTTACAACGTACCCGTGATATAACTTCCGACCAAAACGCGAGCGAAGCCGCGGGCAACAGCTATTTATACATATAAACTCAACATCATTAGATGTCATTCATGGTTAGATATAGGCTAGTGACTTGCTCTTTCCCAACTTCATCGGGAACGATCTCCAGTCTAACTAAATGCAGCTAAATCACAACCCGAGTTTCTGATAAACGATACCCTTTGGTAAAAAAAATTCAAACTGACAAAATCCGCCATTATTCCTAAACGTTTATCCACCTACGTGAAAACGATCATCGTTTCAACTTAACATTGAATACTTAATTATCAACTTAGTCGTACTCAATGAGTTGTATTAGTGTGGCTTCTACCATTGCGGATGTGCCTTGTCGGCAGTTCTATTTCTGTAATGTTAACTTTACGACCTGCGATCGATACAGGTTTATATTTCGACGTTGCCTAGCTTGGGAAACACCTGACAACGACAAAAACCATGGTGAACTTCGAATCTATTTTAAGCGAAAGGCACATTGATATATCCACCGGCGACGGCATGTTCCTGGCGGTTTTTTTTATGTTTTTAGTGTAGGTCTGACACAAACATCGATATATAGTTGACTTATTAGATTAATTGTTCTCTACGAGCCATGCTAACTATAACAGTAAAACCATGAAATATTTAAACAGTCGTCATTTCATAATTTTCTGTGTAAACTTATAATGCAGGATCTAATCTAGTTTGCGGGACAAACACGGCCAGAGGTCGCACAAGCTAGATACAGAGGTTTGGAAGGAGATAGGGGAGGCCTTTGCCCAGCAGTGGGCCGTAAGATAGGCTAACAAAAAAAAATCACTTACGTGGCGTTCATGTTGGCCGTTTCATTGTCCGTTTTGTTGGTGACGATGCCCACTTGATACACCATGGCGTGAATTACGTACCTGCAAAACGATAATTGACTCCCATCTTAGACTGCATAGGTATGGGTCTAGTTACTTTTCAGTCTTTAAAATATAATAAACTACTACTCGCCTAGCAAAATTGCCCACATTATATTTACTACGTTTTAAGACTCGATTTCATAGTTTTCCTTTCATTTAATTTATCGAGTTTGTTAGAGAGATTTGATCCTTATGATTGACCCTGTCGATTAATGCCATAAAATACGGGGGTCATTTTTTTGGAATTTAGCCGGTTCAATTCCCAAGAGTGGCAAGCGAATTTTCGAAAATATTTGAATGCAGATTTATTTCTTTTAAAAAATAAAGGAATGTTTCCTTTGAGTAAAATTTTCTATCTCCAGTATTTAGAGTTCTTTCCCTCCAGGTGGCGTTGAAAAATTACACCCTGTATACCGACCCGCACTGGGCCCGCGTGAATAGAATAGAATAAAATTTATTTTTATTTTAAAACATGGTGGTGGTGTGGTGGTCATGGTTTGGTGGTGGTGGTGGATTATAGCTCACTCCTTCTCATAGAGAGGAGGCTTGTGTCCCAGCTGTGGGAACATTATAGGCTGATTATGCTAACGCTTTATATAAATGATTATAATTATTTTTTCGCTCCTAAGTTAGGAACTAAAGCAGTCTTGAAATGAAGTTACTAACATTAACACAAGCTCAGTCCGTATCACCCTCGAGGCTACGAGGTCAAGTCACAACAGTAACTCGCCTTCTCCTCTACTTCCTGATGAGCACATGTATATCGTAAAGTGATACAGTTTATTGCAAGTAGTAAACTGTAAACCCCAACAAAATCTACGGTGCGCCCATATTTGACAGAGGCAGGTTTTCACTTCCGATCATATTGATACATGCTGATGGCGAAACCGCACACTCTACATCCCTGTCTATATCCGCGCCCTGGCCAGTTTATATGGCGCACTATTCAAGCTGTGATAGTCATCCAATGGGTAATAGCTGTGTTTTATATTTCTATGGGAAATAGAGAGAGGACTACCCGCTACCAACGCCGGCCGGCAAAGTTGAACTATTTTATTATCTGCAAGTCTATGCTAATAGGAAATCTTACGAAACAACAATCTGTCGGTACGAAATCCGTTCAACATTTTGTATGAAATTGAAACGTAAGAAATTGAATACCTACTTCGCATAGGTAGACTTGTCTATATTCATTTACATAGGTACTCAGTAAGTTAATGTACTGAATGCAATAGATAGTCTAAGTACTAAATACATACTATGATGGAGAACCGTACGTACTCTTTTGGTGCGTGGTCAAAGTTGGAACGCCTCGTCGCCATATTTTTTGCATTATAATTTCTTTTTATTTTTTATTTTGTCGTTATTATATTGTATTAAAATGTAGGTGGTATCTATTCATAAACGTTTCCAAAAACATTTATGAAATTGTACCACGCCTTCCTAACAATACCATTCAAGCTACAACAAAACCATGATGTAATACAGCCCATAATATGCGTTTTAGTTTTTAAATTAATGATAGGAATGATCCAAAAAGGTTTGTCTCTGTCTTCTAAGCAGAAAATTGCCAAAAAACTGCCCAGTTTTGTAAAAAATATTGATTGGAAAAGAAGAAAACATGAAAAGTAAAACACTAATGGCATCTTTTAAATTATTTTGTGCAATAAATCCTTAGGTATAAAAAGAGGTGACACTACGAAAATTACATAAGAGATTGATTACAGATACAAGCAACTATATAATTTATAATGTTGTAGACTCTTTTGCTATTACAAATTTTGCATTTTAAGTGCAGGAACGCGCGTTTCGTTGATTGGCTAAATATTCGATCAAAGGAATGAATGTAAATTAATTGCAACTTGCAGTCGTAATTCGCTGTCGCTCAATGAAAAACATAATAAACACAGATTTTTCATCAGGGCTGTGGGAAATTACCTGTAGGTAGGTACCTATCTATCTTCAAGACCTCATAAAGCCTTTGTTAAGAACACTTAGGAACACGTTGGCAATAGTTCCACTTTGGAAAGAAACAACTGACCAACATAATCATGAATAGCTTTCATTTTTACTAATATGACTTATACTCACATATCTTTATTCGGATCCGTTGAATTCACCGGCAGCTCTGTATCATTGACAGCATCCACAGCTATGGCACAGGCGAACCATTGCGATATCAGCAGTATTAGCATCTGCAGGAGAAATCATTATCATTGGCAAAGACAAAAAAATGGCTATATGCGCCGTCTATAACCACATAAAGTTAAAAAATTTAGATTTGCATACTATCCTCGCGTGTATGATACCAAGAGGCATCATGTACCAAACGCTGCAGGAGACCGCATAACTTAACGTGTCCGCGTCGTATGTGATTTGATTACGATCCTCCTCGAAGAAAAATGTGTGCAAGTGCGTATATTATATTATAGCTTGTGAAATACATAATAATAAATCATGTATACTAACCAGCTTTTCCATTTTCTTCTTGTAGGAGCGCAGTTACAGTGGGAAGTTTCTAGAGATCCTTACATATATAGCCTCTGGTAATTAGCTCCTGTATGAGATATCAGACGCCCTTTGCGCTAATTAGAACCGCCATTAACAAGCGTATGTTATTCTTGATAGAAACACTTCTTAGTACTTACATATTTATAACAAACTAGCTAGACCACCGGTGTGTGTAGTGTTTAGAAGACCCTAGACTCGCAATTTTTTTTTTTTTTTTTAGTAAACAATATTTAGAATTTTTTTAACCCGTTTTAGGGTTCCGTCACGGATTATGTAAGGTTCCGTAGCCTAATGGCAAAAACAGAACCCTTATAGATTCGTCCTGTCCGTCCTTAACTCACATCCATTTTACTCCGAGACTGTTGGCTCCACACACTTGTTTGGAGAGAGGTGTTTTCTATGAACCGCTAATGAAAAGATTTATGAAAAGGATGAGGTGAAATTACGAGAAAAAACATAGGGGTCTCCCAATGGGGGGACTCCCAATTACATGTAAAAAAAAAACTACTTATGTGTAACTGTGTGGGGGGATGTCTATCGATAGGTAATGAGAAATTATTTCGTTGTTCGTCATAGTTATTTATGCTACTAGTGCGGTAAGTTGGTTTTTAGAAACGAGTAGACGAACTTAAGCCCGAGACGAAGTTGAGGGCCACCATAGTCACGAGTACACGGGTATACCATAGTCACGAGTTTATAAATACCAATTTCTGCACGTGTGTCAAACAACGTTTTTCAACACATTTGCGAGAAAACAGTACAATATGTAATGAAACCAACTTTTTCATTAGACTGTTTTAATAGCAAATGAGAAAGTATACAGATAGGTCACTACTCTTGGAAATTAATAAGTAGTAAAATTTGAACAGTTATTGAAATTCAGTGAAGTACGTTTTGCTGCTTTGGAAGCTTAACTGACTGACTAACATTATTAATTTCACACGTGTTATGTTGAACGGGAGAATTTGGCGTAAACGTCGCCTCCGCTCACCCTAATTTTCAAAGAGGACGAAAATTCTCAAAAAAAAAAAATTTTTTCGAACTTTAAAAGAACTTTAGAATAAGATTAAGATTTGGTTTTAGTTTTTTTTTATTAGTACGTGAAACTGCAGCAGTGAAATTCAAATATAGTTTTGTGCGCTAGTCCGACACGTACTTGGCAAGGTTTAGAACATTATCCACTATATATTCACTATCTATATCTATGATTATTTCCTGAGACCTACTTCCTGAGCTATTTGAACAGTCAGAATTGTTACAATTTTGCGGTCGGCTAGCTACAATATTATTATAATGCGAGAGAAGAAAAACCCACAGAACATCTTCAAGATGTTTGAATACATTATGGCGCTCCCTCAACGGAAGCATTTCCCTGTAATAGACTAAGAGATCACGACATTTTTGGTAACGATATCCTAAATGGCCTACTATGGGTTGATATGATAAAGAGCAACTCCCTGATGCCGGTCTGCCTGCGCGAAGTTGTTTAGCTTGAAAAACTATAGTTATCTTGACCAAAAAAAAACGATAAGGTAAATGGCTGAATTTGATACAGAAATAAGCACTAGTTGCACTCCTAAATTATCAGAGATTACCCCCTATAACCTCACAAACTTTACCTCTTTATAGTATTAGTATAGATTATAATTTATAATATTAGTATGGATAAGTTTAGATTTAATGGATTTCCTTTCATTTATTTTATCATGTTTGTTAGAGAGATTTGATCCGTATGAATGGCCCTATAGATTGATGTCATAAAAGTACAGTATGTTACTTTTTCGAATATTAGTCGGTTCGATTCACGAAATTCCGATTCCTAATTTTACTCAAAGAAAACATTCCTTCATTTAAATAATAACAAATCTGCATTCAAAGATTATCGAAAATTCGCTTGCCAGACTCGGGAATCGAACCTACTATAATGCTACAATTCAGATTCACTTCTTGCTGTACAAAATCGAAGCTCGTATTGTTACAATATAGGCGAATACTCCCAGAGAAGCGTTGAAGGCGCCCCCGCCTTCAACAGTTTTTCTTGTTCTGCGGAAATAACGAACATATCTCTGATTTCAAAGTAAACGATCGAGATATGATGACGTTCATCTATCAAGTGTAGAGTAGGTATCTACGATACTGGTGTGTTATCGAGACACAGTTTGGGGCTATCAGCCGTATCAGTGTGATGCTGGGCCGTACCGGAGCGCGCCGACTTACACCAGGCGTCCTGCCCTCCTCCTAAGTTAACCTATCAAACCTCGACACATGAGACATAGTTAGACCTATTGTTCGTGGCTCTCCAAGAGGATACTTGACACCATGGCACTGAACAAAATTATGGTTACCTCCGGTATCATCACGCTGGTAAGTGATTTGTCTTACTTATGGTGTTTCTGCGTACGTGTACTCAATAGCCAATGAGTGAGTGAGTTAGTAGCATGTGCATGCTGGCGATATTTGTATATAAGTATGTAAACTTATTTTATTGGCTTTGCGATGAAATACATAGCAGAAATATGTGGAAAAAAATGTGCAAAAAATTCGTTTTTCATCTGCTAGGTAAGAGCCAACTTGCTACTGGAAGCCTGCAATCTAGCAATTCAATTGATTGTAATTCCATGTTTGTGCAGCGGAATTGATCTGATCTGGATAGGTACACATTTTGTCCTTTATTTATACATAGTATTGCAAAGATTTTGTGCTCATAAGAAAAGAAAAACTGCCTCCGGATAGACACCGGTTAACTGGTTGTCTGCAACCCTGACACGTGGTTACCTTAGCATGATTGGAAAATAATGAATAAGAATTTTGCTTGAATAAGGTTCCTGGCCGGCCGAATAAAGGGTAATTATCTGTTGATCTCTCTCTCTCTCTCTCTCTCTGGCTTATCTGTTGATCTCCAAACATTTCAATGCTTAGCTATAGGTTCCTACTGACTTTCATTTTTTTTTGTAAATAACGTAATAGATTTCCTACTTTATGATTCATAGTAAGCTGTTGTGATAAGAATGTTTAAGCGTGTCCATTGCTAAAAATGCAAGTTTCTTAACAACATTTGGTCGGTTACAAAGTAGAATGATCGTGCTCGTCTTCTTCTTTGTCGTGTGGTTAGTTCTTAATCTGGTGTCGAGAGTTTTTATGCCGCCGATGGGCCTCTCACTGAGGGATATCTCTCAGGCATGCTGACTTGGTTTTCTCACGATGTTTTCCTACACCGAAGCCAGTGATAATCATACAATACGCACGTAAATCCGAAAATTCAGAGATGCGTGTCATGGGTTCGAACTCGAGACGGTCACACTATCACTGCTATTATTTTATTGATTGAAACTGTTAATTTTCACTTTCCATAAATAAGTTATCGCCGCTATAATAAAAAAAGAAACAATTCTTGTTGCACGACACACTTGTTGGCCCAAAACTTCGCTACTGCTACGGCGCACACAAACTACTGTAAATCTATTATCAACCTAGAGCAAATAAACCCGTTACTGTTTCTAAACTTGCTGTGCCGATCAACTACATTAGACTACCCTTACTTATTCGTTATTCCTACTTATGAAAACATCAGACAAACAAAATCCATTTTAGGAATCAAAAGGTAGGTAAATAATATCAAAATATACATTACTAGCGACCCGCCCCGGCTTTGCACGGGTGCAATGATATAGGTACACAAACCTTCCTCTTGAATCTATTTAAAAAAACCGCATCAAAATCTGTTGCGTAGTTTTAAAGACCTAAGCATAGATAGGGACAGACAGCGGGAAGCGACTTTGTTTTATACTACGTAGAGTACGTAGTGATGTAGTGATGTTAATGGGTACTTTTTAAATCTTAAATTAATTTAAATAAGAGTATGCATAACTAATTTTAACAGTTCTCTTTATCATAAACATAACTCATTTACTACCCGTGGAGTCACGAGTTGTACTTGTTGTCATTGTCCGCTCGTGAAAAGTATGTCCCATACCTTTCCAATGAGTAAAAGGAAATGGCACGCATGGCAATAATGTAATAGATAGTGTTTCGTACGATGATAGTAAGAATATCAGCTTATCAGTCGAGAGTATCTGTCAATGATAGCGATCAAACGCCAAACGTTTTGGACAGGAGACGCTATTGCAATGCCGTGAGAAACACGGATACAGACATAGATAGTGGACTTTCATAATATTATGATTGCATAGCACTCTGTATGTTTAACGAGGTATTTTTCTAGATTAAATTGGGGGCAGTCATTGTTGACCTGGGTCCCCCAGGCATGGAAAAGAATTTAAAAAAAAATCAGACCTGTCCCGGTTCCGCACGGGTGCCATTTATAATGAAAAAGCACTTTTTAATTTTCAAAGTTTTCTTTTATAGTCCTGACAATTACGAACATAACAAAAAAATATAGCCAAATCGGTCGAGACGTCCTCAGATGATTCTGCGTCATACAAAACGAATAATCACATGTCCTGTCGCAATTAATTTGTACATACTTTATAGATTATGTCAACCGAACCTGACTGGAAGCCATCTCAACCTCCACATGGAGGTATGGTATGTGAATGTCAGTGTAATATATTGTCATCTCTCTTTTCGGAACTTGATCACACAGATACTTACTTTTTAGTTTTACGAACTACGTATACACGTGTACAGCCACAAACACTAACATGTGCAAAATTCAAAAGCGAATTCTACGTGGAATATCGATTGCAACTTTGAGATAAGATCTATTTCATAAAAGTGTAGGGTTCAAAATGCTATGCTCGTAGTGACTTAAAACCGCAATCAATACAATAGGAGAAAACCACTTCCAAAAGTTACAGCATGTATATGTAAGTACATATTAGCACTTGTGACTGTTCTTACTACTTCTTACCTAAGCAATTTCCTTTTCAAAATGATCTCCATCATCTGCCTAGCCTTTTCCCATTTATGTTGCAGTAGCTTCTACCTAATTGGATGCAAAAGAATTGGATTCAGTATTTTACATAGAACAACTGCATTTATCTGACTTTCAAATTTTGTTCTCCACTCATATTATCATCATATCGTAATTAATTATCTCAATACCGTAATGATAATCATGTACCTACCCAGTCCAATGAACCAATCCGTTGATTCTGGCAATATCATAGATATTCCGTAAAATATTCAAAATGCCAATCTATATAGGTAGGAATAAGAGATAACATTGCATCGTCTGGTCTGCGGGATCCCAATATAATTATTTATTATTCACTACTCTGAATAAAAGCAAATTTCCTCTGTGCCTCGGAAGGCACATTAAGCCGTTGGTCCGGGCTATCATTTGTAGATCTTTGGCAGTCGTCACAGGTAGTCAGCATCGATCTATGAGACTATTATTGATCGAAGGTAGTCAGTGGCAGTGGAGTATCGTATTACCCAGTACTAACTGGATTGTGGAGGTAAAAAGAGGCAGTCGCTCCATGTAAAATACTGGCATTCAGCTGCATCCGGTCAGGCTGTAAGCCTTTAGCCTCTTAGCTGTTGTGCACTATTGGCATAGGGTTCTGCCAAGTTTTAAAAGGACAGTAGATTGTTCGCCTTCTGTAGTTAACCCTCTCTAGCTACATCTTTCGTCTCCGGTCTTGCTCTTTTGGCATCCAGCGGATTCATGTGACCTTCAACTGGTTGACGGTCCATCTTGTGAGGAACCGGCTGACGCTGCACTTTGAACTTTTTATTTAGTCAGTCTACCTACATCCGTCTTGTAAAGTGCCTCTTTGTATGTTTAGCTTATTTACCTGATTGCGGGCTTCGGCTGCCCGTGTCTTCTGCGAATCTTCTCATTTTATAAAAATATGTGCATCGGGGTCCTAGCTAGGGCCGCGGCCCGGGGGGCAGTGTGGTCCGAGCTGTGGCTGGTTAGAAAGCTTGAAGTTTCAGAGGAAAGGTTTTTACGATGAAAACTACCGGTTTAAAAAAAAAATGGAATGTATACCTTCTGCTCTATATAGACACAGATCGACTATGCTGCAAAGTTTCATGACCTAATTTAAAGTTTTTAATTGAATATTATCCATTTATATTCATTTTAGAGGTAACTTTAAGGTATTTTCCTATCGAGAAAATTTTATGGAATCATGTTTTCGAAACAGATACAACTTAGGAGAAGTCCTCAACTTTGTTATACAATATTAATCACAAAGTGAATGTTGCAGTAATATTAAAACTAGAGCCATTCAATTTTCCCAATTTGGGGTTATTCTGGGCTTTTGAATATCAAACTCTAAAAAGTTTATAGTCCAACTGTCTTAGATCGATTACTCTATTGTAACCTTTCAAACTTTCTAAAAAAAACCTAATACGCTGATTCATTGTCTAATTCTTTACTTAATCTAATGAATACGTAAACAATCACCAGAGTTCATCGATTATTTGTGTCGCCTATAATGAATTTTCATGATTTCTTTGATGACTAAGATAGGTTGCCTGAATTTGCGTATTTACATTCTTATTACAATTCCTTGTATTCTATGTGTCATTATGTTTATGTACTTAGGTGTTACATGTGTCATTATGTTTAAGTACATAAGTGTTACATTGTGTGTGTTCAATTAGGACACATTTTTATTAAGTTAGTAGTCTTTACACATTTCTAACATGGTCCAATTTTAGGCATCCGTTTTATAACTGTTTTCTATACTAATATTATTGTTTGTAAGTTTTTATGTCTGTAAGTTTGTATGTAGGGAGTAATCTCTGGATCTACTGAACCGATTTTGAAAATTCTTTCACTAATAGGAAGCAACATTATCCCTGAGTGCCATAGGCTATATTTAGAACGTGCCCGTGGAATAATTTCCGACCAAAACGCGAGCGAAGCCCGCCGCGGGCAATAGCTAGTAACTTATAAGTAACAAACTAGTACCGGAATATCCTATTCTTTTACTCTGTTCATTAGCGTTTAGATATTCTTTTGAACGCCCGAACATCACAGCACCAGCCAAAAACTTCACAGGCACTGCGTCCTGTAGGTATTAATTTGTTGTGATATTTTAAAATACAGTCGTAATCAGTCTATTATCAGTAATACGTGGTATCAGTTTAGTCATAAAATAATTGGTTCGAAGTCTTAAACATCCTCATTCCACAACGCTAAGTAGGTACAAGACTTATTAATAATAATATCATTTGATAAAGAATATTTTGATAGATGCTATCTTATCGACGTGCTCTCGTCATAATGTGCCACGGAAATTCTCTATTATTTATTTCTACTTGGCAAATACGCACACAGACCGATTTACGAAATTCCCTAAACCCCTACATACCAATCGGCGATAAGTGTTGGGTTCTGCACAATCGTATAAACCTCTTTTTAACCGACTTCCAAAAGGAGGAGGTTATCAAGTCGTCTGAATGCTTTTTTTCGTGTGTATGTTCAGCGAAATCTTCGCCTATTGTAAACCGATTTTGATGATTCTTTTTTTGTTTAGAAGCATATCGCGGTGGTCCCGTTTAAATTTGGTGAAGATCTGGTGCTGATCTTCGGAGATAAACAATGGAACTCTTCAATAATAGACAGCAAATCTGCCGTGATTGCTGCAATCGCTTGGATATTTATTGTTTATATAATACCATTACATAACATCACGCCAGTACTTATGCTCTGAGGGGGTAAGCAGAACCCCGAGACGCGTCGATTGCGTGTAGCTCCACAATTCTATCACACAAGCAAATTAATAATTAGTTAATTAAGTCTACAAGACGCAGGGTCGCAGGTATAGTGAGCGATGAATGTCGCTTGACAATTTTATTAAGTATAGCTGTCAGAAATTGTCCCACGGGCACGTTGTAAATATAGCCTATGGCACTCAGGGATAATATAGCTTTCTATTAGTGAAAGAATTTTTAAAATCGGTTCAGTAGAACCAGAGATTACCCCTACAACCTCACAAACACACAAACTCAAACTTTACCTCCTTATAATATTAGTACTAGAATAGATTTAGTCTTAATTAGTAGGTTTAATATTCACAAAAAGTCAAAACTTGAGAGACTTTTAAAAAAAAGCCTCTGTGTTGTAATGGGATTGTGTAATTCTTAAATGAAATATGTATCGAATAATATTGTGTCAATTTAGTTAATGTGTAAGAGTAGGCTCATTGTTATTCGATTCTTTTGTCTCTGTCCGTACCTAACCTCCGGACTAGACTACTGATTTTGATGCTTGACCAACTACTGTTTGCGAATGATATTTTGTTAAAAAATGTTCTATCTATGTAAATTTATGCAAAATCAAAGGTTCCCATGTTTGATTTTGTTTAATAAAAACATTTTCTTCATCATTCTCCTGTCCCTATCCCAACTTATTTGAGGTGCTCGCAGCATGTCTTTTTCTTCCGTAATTTTAAAGCGTGTAACAAGACCCTTAACGAAGCCGAAAGGCACTTCTTCTCCCAGTCATTGCGATATTCTAGAAAATACCTGGGAAGGGGAACCTTCTACAATACTCGTAGTTACTGAGATATTGGGGGTCAAAGTTCCAACTTTTTGTTTAATACAAAGTTATTTTTTTAATACATGTTTTGTATGTAATATTTTCACACAATTAATATATTTAATAGTTTAACACCTCCATGACCCCCGGACTATTCAATCCATGCATCAACACAATCTTTTGAGTGCGTTACATTGAGTCCTACCGTAAGACGTGATTTTTAACCCCAAAAAAAAAGTTGTTTCCCAGCAATATTTTTTTTGTAAAGTTATATAATTTTATGTACAGAATGCTTGGTTGACGGCTTCGTTAAGGGTTTTGTTACACCCTGTATATTACTCGTCAAGAATGTTTGTATATTATTCTTATTCTCAAACTGCAGCTTCAAGCGACGGGGCAAATGATCTTCACGTCCCTGGGCATAGCGCAATATTTCTGCGTGATCGACTTCTTGAGAGGACTTCCCTTGCTAGTTTACATTCGAATCCTTTATTTTCACAGTAAGTATAGCCATTATTTGTACTAACTCCTATTTGAAGCAACTATAAGAAGTTCAGCATCAGCAGCCACGGAATCTGGAATGTGGGTGGAACTAGTAGTGCCTAACCCTTCGGGGGTACGGGCATGATGTTATGTATATAATATAGCTATCGGTAAAAAGCAAACAGTATGTTTTGGCTTTGTTGAGACGACGAATGAAAGGCCACTAACACAAAAATTATATGGTACGAGACAGTTGTGAGTGGAAACGTAAAGAGGGGAGGAACGCTTAAATAGACTCGCTCTAGGCACTAACACTGAACTTTCTTAACTGCCACAAACACTGGTGGTGTTTGTGGGTGTTAAGAAAGGTCAGGTGCTTAGCACTTAAAACTGGCGTGCATTTATGTCCCTATATGGATGTGGACAAAGCAAAAGGAGTAGATACACTAACCTAAATATGAAAGGATCACAGCATCTATATAGCGTTACGGCGCGGCGTGGCAAAACCCTGCTGGCTTACCATGACGTCTTAAAGCAGGAGTAATTCCAGTGTGAGAAAGAGATGGTGCTAGATGACTTTTATAGCTCTTTCCTAAACTGGAATTACTCCTGCTTTAAGACGTCATATGAACCCCTCTGATGTCTCATAATCTCGATTAGAATCCTCATGTAGGTAGGTACGTAATATTTTAGGTTGGCTGTTTCAGACCCGGATAGTTGCGGCGACACGGTGAACATCGGTGAAATCATAGACGGCATCGCCAACCAGGCCTTTGTTTCCTTCAGGAGGGAACCGTTCACCGTGTTCAGGACCTTCGTTATCAACTGTACGAGCCTCGGACTGAGCGTTCTTTGGTTGATAAGCAGTGTGATTATTATCAGTAAGTTTAATTCCCCGTTAATATATATAATAGGTCTGTTGATATAGGCACAGAAATAATAGGGTACCTCGGTACATACACAAAGGGCATTGAATACCTGTAAGCACAGCACTTCCCTCTAGCACCCTTCTTACTGAGATCTATTCAAACGAATACAAATTGATGTATCACTACAAGCAACAGTTTTTTAATAACCAGTACCTATTGTGTATGACGGAGGGCTGTTAATAAATTCAAAGAGATTCGAAGGGCTGGAAAACCTATCATGTTTGTCATTGACAAAAGTTCGTTAGGTTAGGTTAGGTTCTCGAATCGTAAATCAAATAGGTACTTAATTAAATCAGCAGTTTTTTATTTCGGGTGTTTTGAAGTAATTAAGTACCTACCTACTTATACGATATAAAGGGTGTAACAAGACTCTTAACGAAGCCGAAAGGTACTTACTTGTTCTCCCCGTCATTGCGATCATTTTTTTTTCCAGACCATACCTGGGAACCCTCTAGTTACGGAGATATTAGGGGTCAAATTTCCAACTTTTTGACAAGCTTTTTTAAAAATACATATTTTTAATGTTAGATTTTTACTTTAAACACCTCCACGCAAGACCCCCGTACTATGCAATCCATCCATCAGCACAATGTTTTGAGTGTGTTACATTGAGTCCTACCGTAAAACGTGATTTTGCACCCCAAGAAAAAGTCGTTTCCCAGCAATATTTTTTGCGTAAAGTAACTTAATTTGTACAGAATGCTTGGTTGACCGCTTCGTTAAGGGTCTTGTTACACCCTGTATTTATACCTGATTGTACGATATAGCATAAGGAAATAACTGGTAGCTAAGGTTACCCTACCTAGTACAATGTAATTAAGGTGGCTTTTATGTAGGTAAATACCGATCACTTCATGCCTAATCTACACGTAAGTACTAAAACAAAGTTGCTATTAAAAAGTGAAATGCAAACAAATGCAATGGAAGTCAATTGGAAGTTTCTTATCACTGGAAATACCTACGACTTCTTTCTTATCGAATAAATATATCTGATGCTGTTCAGTAAGATAAAACCTTTAACTATAAAACTTGGAACTCATTCATACTGTAGTTTCTACATCCACTTGTTACAATTTCTATTCTCCCTATTATTTTCAAGTCATCGGATAATGTTTCGAAAACTGAAAAACCTGTCTTTCATATATTATCAGTTTAAGGAGCCAATTCTTAGTAGGTACCTACCTAGTAGCTGATCAGCAGGGCTATTCCGTATCTCTGTTGACAGTTCATAGTGATCATCACTTGACACGTTTTGTTATACCTACCTACAATGACCGTTCTTGTTGGTGTCAACTGACGCTACCCCTGTAGAACTGTCATTGTATATCAAAACTCCCCAAGTGATAATCACTATGAACTGTCAATAGAGATACGCAATTGCCCTGCAGCACGCCTATTGCGTAATTAATGCACTTTTAATTATAATCTTAAGGATTTTGTAGGAAATTCCAAATTCATTGCTTCATATGTTCGAAAAAATCTCTCTGCTGCCTCTCTCAACTTTTTTAATACAATACAATAAACACCAAACGACAGCCTCGTTGGTCGAGTGGTCACAAGAGCGACTGGTGAGCATGAGGTCCTGGGTTCGGTTCCCGGGTCAGGCATTGTGTTAGTGGGTTTTTCCATCAGGATTTTTTCAGTAGCAACCACAGAGTCTGGATTTGTGGCCGGTTGATGGCAATAGACAAACCCCCTATTAAATGGGACTTGAAACAGAACTGGCGAAATGTGGGTGTACTATGAGGCACACCTCTGCCCTAAGCCTTAGGAGATTACAGGTGTATTGTACGATAAGTTACCATAAACGTTGTTGAACTGTCAAAATGAAAAGCATTAATGCACAGAGCATCTTATAAAACGTGTAACAGAAAGGGTATAATCTTAGGGAATACGGTGGTATGGACCATCAAATTGAACAACTTTCTCTATGGGACCACCATCGAAATCGTAAAAAAATAATCAGCTGTCCCATAGAAAATTTCAATTATGTTTTTACGATTTCTATGGTGGTCCCATAGAGAAAGTTGTTCAGTTTGATGGTCCGTAACACAGTATTCCATATGATTATACCCTTTCTGTTACACGTTGTATATACTGCATTAATGCCATTGTGAGTGTCATGCCTGGCACAATTATTATTTGATGTATTTTTAATTAAGCAGGTATGGTTGATTACGTACTATCTTTGTGTTTTGTTTTGAATTTATATATAGTGGGTGGAGCAAGGGACAAGCAGACGAAATGCATGCGATGGCCCTGGATAATTACTAGCGCGGCTATCTGCGGGCTCGACTTGGTAGCGTCTGTCACATATGCCAACGACTCATTTCATACAAGGGTGAGCATTCCAACTAGAGGATTTATATTCACTCATTTCATAGTGTTAAATGTTTCTACTAAAGCTTCAGAAAATATCTGTCACACTGGTTTGGGCAATCTAGAGTCTAGACGAACGCTCTACATAGCCAAACTTTTTCTTAAGCTACTTCAGATTCGTTCAAACCCTTACGGACGTGTTGCGGGAGCGGCTCCTGACACCGGACTCTCATGGATAATGTAATATAAGTTCCTGGTCGGTGCACAATCTGGCTGTACCTACCGGTTTGACTAAACCTTTCGATGTCACATATTCACGAGTAGCTTCAGAATCTGTAGCCCGACAAGCTCTTTTGTAGCTTGATGTTTCTACTCAAAATTCCAGACTCTTATCGAGTTGATGGAGTTCGTCGGTGGCCGAGTCCACGGCGTCCATGTTGAGCTGAACACCGCCTGGACTTCCTGGATAATGGTTCTCCTGTACTCTCGCTTCGTCTTACTGTTCATCGTCAACATCATCCTTATAGTCATCGTCATTGTTGACTGCAACATCAAGAAGGAGCCAGAAACTAAGAGTGACGTAAGTATTGTTTGAACTTGGACCTACATGAACTAATCATATGGATAGATCCATATGATTAGTTCAAGGAATGGTACATTTTTCAAACTTTTCGACTGACTGGTATTTTCTATCGTATAAGTACAGTTAAATAGCGTATCAGTTTGATGTTAACAGGTAGTAATCTTACAAAAACGTTTCATTCCTTATTCTAAACAAACACGAAAGTTCACTTCTACAATAAAGATTTTATCCACATAATTTATCATATTATTAAGCACACCTCTTAAAGTTATATGTAGAACTCTCACTGCTTGAAAATTGTTATCAAGTCACCAGTAAGCAGGTATCTTCTCTTTCAGAACATAGAAGCTCCGGCACCAGTTCAGGCTCAAGCTATTCCTCTAGTGCCAGTTCCTGTGCAAGTGTCCACTGCCGTGCAAGCATCTCCTCCCCAAGAGCCGGGACCTCCTACTGTCATCACCACCGACGAAGTCAGCGACAGGGATGAAGAACTAGCCAGCTTACCCAGTGAGAGGATTACAACCAGGATACCACGCGCTGGGTTCAGTCGATCCTTCCGTCGGATGAAAGCCTTCCTGTTCAGGAAGTCACCTTCGCCGGATGTCCACACTAGAATAATTAGATCCAATACCGATTCTTTGCAAGTGTCGCCTGAAAGGTGGGTTTTGTTTCTTCGTAATCAGATAGTCTTCGTTTTTTTTCTAAAGTATATAGAAATCGTTCTCAGTCTCACATTCATCATCAACTCTTTTTTCTTACCGTCGAACTTCTTGTTGGGTAACAAAATTCTTAAATTCACTAACTGGCAGGCCTAAAGCGCTGGGTCAAGAAGCATGAAGTTTTGCACAAAATATCCATATAATAAAGAATGTACAAGATCTAAGAAAGAATTTCTGAAAATTCACTGCACTTTTGTAAAGAAATCCGCTATTTTTCCAGTGCCATCCGACTCGGTCAATAACTAAATAAGTATAAAACATTGGAATTATAATTAAGAGTCGCGTTGTTCCGACTTCAACAATGATTTAACAACTAAGTATAACTATGTACTAACGCAACCACCCAACCCAGTAAGACATGGTAAACTTAATGAATAACCTACAAAATTGAACAATACGTCTCAGATCGCTACGCGCCCACCACGTTCACCACGTCGACCCAGACTTAGATAAGAAACGAACGGTGAACTTTCCGGAGAGCCTGATGTCTCTGCCGCAACGCTTAGAGAACATTATAGCGGAGCAGCAGAGGAGGCTGGACCGCGCCGTCATTGACACGTCGGGGCGCGCCAGCCCGCCGCGGGCCTCGCAGTCCATGCCGCATCTAGCTGACACCTCCACCCAACCGGAGGGAAGAGGGTATGTCTCTACTTATAAAAAGACTACTTAGAAACCAAAACATGAACCTCCGTCGAGGGAATGAAACGACTTTGACCTGTCTACTCGTAGTAGAAGCCTTCAAGTAAAGTATTAACAGGTTTTCCTTGGAAGTCATTAGCTGCTGCCGACAGTGTATTTACGAGAAATTTAAAATGCTACCCAGGTTAACCCAGCTTAATAAAACAATAAAAGTATTCCGTTATTTTGAATCGTTCATAAATGTCTCAATCGTTATCATTTCAGTCTGAATGAGTCTTCTGTCTCGCTTCGAGACATCTTTGGTAAGAACATTTACTTGTAATGGATCACATGTACACCTGCTGAATCACCTTTCTCAATATTTTATTGACTTCTCATTACGCAGTGCAGTCCATTGCTTTCCATCACCAACTTTCCAACAAAAAGTTCATCGCATTCAAATGCTCATTCCTGACTAACTGCTACTGCGTTATATCTTTCAATGCATTCATTTTTGTTTTGTTTCCTGACATCATTTTTTAATAAAATTGCATCCTTGAACATATGGTGTAGGGTTATCGGATTTTGCTGTTGGTGCAAGTAAGGTAGGTAGGAGAATATTGTGCAACCTTTGATTATATAATGTCTAGTTGGAGCGTCGCCCTATAATCAAAACAAAGAAAACGAGGCAACAATTTCAAACGTGTGCGTGCAGCAGCGTGCTCGCGGGGCACAGAGACAATAGACGCACACTGCAAACACTTTCGTCTATGTATCTGTGTGCGAACTTATAAGCTCGGCTGATTTTTTTTGACACGTTTTCGCACATTTGATGTTCCATCTAGACATTATATAATCAAAGGGTGCAACCTGACCCCGGTTGTCTACGTCGACCATCCCTATACCACCGTTGTCTCAAGATATTATGCTAACTCATTTATATCTAATGTACGTCGCGATGTTCGACGTCGATGAACCGCGATCTAGTCAGCATCATGGCAGTGCTACCATTAAAGTTGATGAAGAAATAGACGATGGTGTGATTGTCCAGAAGGCGCGGAACCACGGCCGAGCTCCAGGGCCAGCTTCCCTGGGCGTATATACCAGCGTCCTCGCACCGCATGCGGGACCAACTCCCTCCGGACGAGGACCTCCCGCCTGTCCCCCTACCGGACTACACCGCCTTCCAGTCCGTTAGAAAAGCATGTAAGTGCCAATCTACTATTGTTGAATAATGATTTAAACATTGTGCCATTTTAGGTGCTTAGTGCTGCACTCTTGGAGGAGCTCGTCGCTACAAAATACCAACAGTACTGATTGACCTTCAACGTTGAGTCAAGCTTGCCATGGTTGGTCCGTGAATGGGTGGTCATCCGACACATAGCGAGACCCATCTGTGCCTCGGAAAGCACGTTATGCCGTGACCCTCGGCTGTCATTTGTAGATAAGCCCGAAAGTCTGACGACCAGTTTTACCAAGCGGTCTAGATATTCAGCGATCGTGTAGTGGACGTCAGTAGGCATTCCCTCCTCCTCTTTCCCAATATAAAATACTGTTCTCCAGCGGCATCCAGTTAGACTGCAAGCATGTTTCATTTCGAGGCAAAATCCACGGCCACTAACTGGTTTGTACTTTGGAATGATATATGAATAATTTTTCATTCACAATGCTCGACTATAAAAATCATGTTCGTATCTTCTGGGCTGACATATACTAAATAGGATTTGATTTATTTTGCATAAAGGTGGTCCACAAGCCCCCGGCAAGCTATACCTACGAATAAACATCTGTTTTATATTATTTCAGCCGTCCATCGAGCCGCATCCAGTTTAAGTTCTCTAACACAAAAGAAAGATTATGTGACATCATCACGGTCTGTGCGTTGTGAGTATTACACATACAGGAAGACTTAACCATCAGTATATCCCCATGTATTGGCAAGTAAGCCCTATCAAACCTTTTGCTATCTTTCAACATACAGGCTGAAATTGAAACATTGCGTTCTTCTAGGAGACGAATGTCTATGAACCACATAGAGTACATAGACGACCAAGTTTTCAATTTACGTAGATGACTTTTCTCCTTTTCATGTTGGTATCATTTCTACATTGAGTATTTTTACCCCCTGGAATGTTGCAATTGAGTTCAATTTCAGCCGGTATACGAACATTTTTTACTACTTAGTTCCTGTAAATAGCCGAACCCAACAAAGTTGAAAAAGGTTAGGCATATGATGAGTGCCTGTAAATAAGTTAAACTACCTTATAAAAAACTTTTTCCAAAAAATAAAACCGACTTCAAAAACACAAAAAATTGAAAAATAACTTTACTTTCAGAAGTCGATGACTTTTTTTTGTTTTATTCGGTTTTTTGTCACCGACTTCTGATGCTAAAGTTATTATATAATTTGTTGTGTTTTTGAAGTCGGTTTTATTTTTTGCAATTTTATTTTTGTTTTTCTATTTTTAGTTGTTATATCCCATACTAATATTTGCTATTCATTTATTTTACATTGTTAACAATACTGCCGTCAATAGCATAGTTGCAGTAAGTATGCGCTAGTAGCGCATACTTACTGCAACTATGCTATTGACGGCACAATAGGCGGCAAATATCCCCAATAGAATGGAACCTAACATACCTAACTGTTGAAATGTAGGTGTACTGTACACATCTGCATACCCCCTCAGAGCATACAGACGTGGTGTTACGTTTTGATGTTGTGTAAACAAAAACATACAAGCAATAGCAGCAATCACGACAGGTTTGCTGTCTATTATTGAAGAGTTCCGATCCATATCTCCAAAATCCATGCTCAGATCATGATAATATTTCTATGGGCTAAACTTGGCAGTGTAGTCTTTCAAACAAAAAAAGGATTTTCCAAATCGGTTCAGGCGTCTTTGAGTAATCGTGAACAAACTTACATTTGACTAAAAGTATCAAAAAACCCAACTACAAATTATATTACAAATAATTAGTAGGTATATTTATTTATACAGGGTTATTTGTAAAACACCAACAACCTCGCAGGAGTAGATTACTTACATAAACAACAACATTGTTTTTACGACTTTTTCGAAAACAGGAAAAAAGCATCGACTTTTCATACAAAATTCGATCAGCTGGTCGGACATAATATGTATGGAGAGTTGAATTTTTTTTGGTCTGTTTACAGAAAAGTCGTAGAAAAAATGTTGTTGTTTATGATGTTAGTAATCTACTCCTGCGAGGTATTTGGTGTTTTCCAAAAAAAGTTTTTTGCAAAAAATTAAACCGACTTCAAAAACACAAAAAAGTAAAAAAATTACTTTAGCTTCAGAAGTCGGTGACAAAAAACAAAATCAAACTAGCAAAAGTCGACCGACTTCTGAAGCTAAAGTTATTTGTTACTTTTTTGTGTTTTTGAAGTCGGTTAAATTTTTTGCAAAAAAGTTGTTTTATTTTTCGCTTTATAGTGGTTCACATGTGCTTACCCCTTCACAGCGTACCGGCGTGATGTTATGTTATGAACTGGTGTAAACAATAGACAGACATGAGATTTCAGCAATCCCAGTCCATTTGCTATCATTTATTGAGGAGTTCCGTTGCTTATCTCCGAAGTTCTTCATCAGATCTTCACCAAATTGAAATGGGACCACTCCGAGAAAGTACTCTTCCATAAACTACCCAAATCGCTTCAAGTGTGCCTATAAAATTTGAAGAGTCTAAGTCTCTCTCTATTTCTCCAAGATCCCATCATCAGATCCTGAATTGATGATCATGGGACCACCTGGGAAGTATACCCTTTCAAACTAAATATAATCCAAATCGGTCCAGCCATCTTCGAGTAATCGGGGAACATACATAAAAAATAAAAAGATTCCAATGAATCGAGAACCTCCTCCTTTTTGAAGTCGGTTAATAACCCTGTTTATTGTAATCTCTTTTTAATTTCCTTCATTTTTCATACTCTACTCGATAGGTTTCGTTGAAAAGAAATTATTAACGACTTAGAATTTAGCGCCAAAACTCCGCCATTTCGTTTTTCTTTTTTTAACTTTATCTAAGGACACGTGGGTTTTTGAGACGAATCTAATAATACCGTAATTGTCGAAATCCATCCAGCCATTTGGAACATACGAGGTATTATAGAAATTTACAAAGAAACATACAAGATACGTGCGAAAAACTGCCAACAGTTGGGTAAAAAGATTCCGACGAATTGAGAACCTCCTCTCTTTTTTTGATGTCGGTTTAAAAACTTAGATACAATAGCTCTGGCTAGTCCCAAGAAAAAGAGCAGTACTACCCTATACTTACAGAAATAACTGCAAATATTTTCTTCAAATAAGGCAGGAGTCCCGAAGTGACTCCACAAAATTGTATCTAAAACTGGGACCAAACGGTCTGCACCGACATTGCTGTTATGTGTTTGACCCAATAATTATGAAGCCGAAACTTTTACCCCAAATAAATTACATAAATACAGGATCACATCACCGTGAGATTAGTCGATCGCAGTTTTGTAGTATATTGTGCCTATTACCGTTGACCTCTTGAGATCTATGAGGAGAGAAGAGGTCCTTAGGTACTGGTTAACAAACTAACGTCGTGAAAGTCATAGTTAACGAATGATTTTCTTTCTTTTCAGCAGCGTTGAATCAATCCGACGTTCTGTATTAATTTAAGAGATGTCAACACTCAGTAGATTTCGGAATAAAGTGTTCTAATTGAGCTGATAGAACAATCTCAGATTTGTGGATTGAGACTTCGAGACTTCAACTTAATGACTTCAAAAAATGAACAATATTGAACATTAAATTGTACGATTTGTGTGTTTGTTGTGGTGGTAATATCATAGACGTACCTAAGCTACGCTTTTCACTAGTGCAGTATGTACTAAATAGTTTATATTGAAAAGCGTCCCAAAGTGTAATTTTAATAATTTAGTAGTTCGCTTACTATAACATTTTAAAGTACAGTGAACAGCTTACAGAAGAGTTACATGTGTGAATTACAGTTGTGCCTGTGAGTGTGCATGTATATTTAAGTCATTGATATTGGCCTGTTTATGTACCATAAAAATAGCTTTTGTCTTCATCAGTGGAAACATTTGCACTATTCAAATTGCCCGTTCATACTGCCCTTTCCTTGTTGTTTACCTCAGTTCTTGCAGTACTATGCAAATTTTATTCTCGTAATGACAATAAGAATAAAATTTTAAAAAAGCTTGAAGTCTGAGGTGTTGTTAATGTCAAATTGTTCCCACTGATGTGCGTGTGTTCACCTACCAGTTGGATAGCTACATGTTGATTTCTTTTTAGGGTCTGGATGGCAATCTAAATTGTGTCCTGACTCAGAATTGAGCCACGACATCGGCGCCTTCAATATCTAGTTGATTGTATCTGTCCCAAAAGTGCAAAGTTATTCATTTAACTAAACTGTAAGTGTACACTACCTATTTACAATTGATACTATTTCGGTTAAGTGATTCTAGGACAGTCTGGTATTTCAAATTTGTATTAAGTAAGTGAAAGTACACGTGTTCTGTGGTAGATGAACTTACTTGCTACATTGTAGCTGAATTTTTGTAAATATCTATTAGACCTAAGTTAATTAAACTATACATAGAATAAGAAGGTAAATGCTAGTTTGTATTAGTTTATTTGAATCGAACAATATTTATTCATTAGAGCTGCGTTTTGGACGAAAACAATGTAAAATTAAATCGATAACTTTGTAATAAGAAATCGCAAGCGCGATTGTTGAGCTGGGTTCGATTCCCGGGTCGGGCAAAAAGTGCTATAGGGTTTTTCCATTAGAAATTTCTCAGTAGTGGCCCAGAGTTTGGAAGTTCGCGATATGATAGCCCCGTGCCCCGGAAACCACGTTATGCCGTTGGTCCTGCGCCTGATCTCTCTCTGGTCTTGCCAGATTGCCGTCCCATCGGACTATGAGAGCAAAGGAACAGACTGCACCTGTGTCTGCGCACACACTTGTGCACTAAAATATCTCCTGCGCCGATGGCTATTTCCACCGAGATTGGCCGCCGTAAATAACGGTCCGGAGGACTATAATTATTATTAATAAGAAATAATAACTGATGTTGTACATTCTGCAACATCAGATTATTATATTAATTAGGGCAGAAATCTGAAAGAGTTTTCTCATCTCAACGTAATTTGAAATGAGATTAACATCTAGCGACAGCAAACGATGATTCTTTGTATGAGTGCAGTCAACCGCACGTCAGAAGTAACAAGTAAGTACATAAAAACTTCACTTCGTCACCACGTCTACGAAACAAACATGTTTTTTAAATTGTCACCGTAGACGTGCGCTTGACTGTACTTAGGTACATGGTGTATGTACTGTAATAGATTTTATAATTATAATAATTACAATAAAATTTATAAAAAAAAACAACTTTTGTTTTGTTTTTGGGGTAAATGCCCAGATATACCTACTACTTTACTACTTATTAACGTAACTGACAATAATGTAGGTAGGCTATGGACAATCTTCCTTACTAGAACTGCTAGAACGCACAGTTATAAGAATAGTGTATAAATTAATCATGATTTAAGATTTTAAGCATCATAAATATTTAGTACATAATATTAAAGACCTCTTTTTATTTATTAAGATTACTTTTTAATTTTTTGGACGTCTTTCCAAATTGAATAAAGGGTTTCTACGACATATAGCAAAGACATTATGTTTACGAGAGTTATCAATAAATCGATGTTGAACTTTCGAACACATTTTTGGAAGTAGTAAATTGAGTAAATCTGATGAGGTATACCGGTTATGGTCCTGGCGAGGCTGAGGCGTGGGTACCTGCCCAGAGGCAAAAAATGGATGATATTGGATACGATGACTAGAAACATTGTGACCACAACTTTATTTCAGCTATATCGCATCTTGTGAGGTCGAATTGTATCTGAAACAGCATAACACAAGTCTCTGACACGTGGCCATTTCCAAGACCGGTAGGGTAGACCTATTACAATCCTGTTATAGTCTAGCATAGCATCTCGGGATCGGCATCGATATGGCTGAATGGACGAACCACTGGAATATCCGCTTGAAACTGTTATTTTACTAGTTTCTGTTTTTTTTATCACATTCACACAGCGTCGCTCATTTTATAATAATAAACAACTGGGTACAGTACATCATGAGTCCTGTGTATGTACTTAAAACATTATTCAAAAAATTATACGTATTTTGAGTGGTTAGGTCTGTAATGACATCCTTGATAACATTGCAATGTCAGGCGCAAAGACAGTGGCGCACAGAGCATCTTATATATCAGTGGCGCAATGATTACTCACTATGGCCGTGACTTTGAACCTAAGTCCTCGATCCTCTTTCGAAAGATATAATAGAGATGACCATTCACTCGCCGTTTTTCTATGACCTAACCCTTAGTTTCCGTAACAATATGGATTAAGGCCTAGAACTTCCTATTAGGTGTATGTAAATACATAATTGGCTTTATGGCTCAATTAATAAAGTTGAAAATGAATTTTCAGATAACGATTAAATTGTTGTTCTTTACGAATTAATATACAGAGTGTAACAGACCCTTCACGAAGCCGTCAACAAGTAAACAAATTTTCTTTTTTTTTTTGGGTGAAAATATACGTTTTACGGTAAGACTCAATGTAACGCACATAAGTGTGTTAGATTGAGTCTTACCGTAAAACGTATCTAGTAGTATGACAACTATTGAAAGAGATAAAACTGTTGTAGCGCAAACTTGTGGTTAAAGTTCCCCGTAGCACATACAGGGTGTAACAAGACCCCTAACGAAGCCGGAAGGTTTGTCTACATTATTTTGATCCATGTAAGTAGGTACCTACCTACATAACAGTAGTCCGTGGTCTCCATTTCTTGAACGTCTTTTGTAGAAAAATAAAGAAAGACGGGTCAGGTAATGCTAGACACTAACCGAACCTAGGTGGCTAGGTACATAGGTAGCTATAATAATCTACGAACAAGAAGCTTATCCTGAGAGGGGTTAGTCGTCTCAATACCGGTGTCCATAAGTATTGGAGTGATCGGAATAACATTGAAGTGTGAAGGGAGCTCCTCCATATAATGTAGATAGTGGGCGTTATTATTACCGATAACAATTATCATGGCGCGATTAATACTGATATCTTGTTGAGTTCCTTCACAAACGAACACTAACTCGACATGACGCGTGTTTATTAAAGTGGTTGCAAAAAGAACGCAAAATGGAAAATCCAAAGAATAAAAAGTTCTCGTCGCACCTTGTGCTAACGGTGACATTGACGGGGGGGATAACCATAGTAAGTAAAGCCTTACATTATCTAAATTTATTGTTACTCACCATAATATCGATCGATGCATGCGTACGTGTGTGACTCATTTATTACATACAAAACTCCCCTTACATACGCGCCATAATGTGAAACAATCTGGTATATTATGTGTGTTTCTTTAACAGCTTTTTTTTTAATACTTATTTTTATACAGAAACAATATAATCCCGTTACTGATTTCTATCTTACTACCTATGTCCAAGTATCCACAGTATTTGCCTTGCTATTTTTATCTTTATTGGCTATGCGAAATTCTAGTACCTACAGTTAATCTTTTGCTTTTTATTTAAATAATGGGATGATCCCCCGAGCCTCTAGTAGCACTAAAATTAATTACCGAAAATAATTAGAAGTGCATCCTTTATGTAAAATATGTTATTGCTTCAACTTTTTGTCGAATTTTACTGTTA
Organism: Eugnorisma glareosa; assembly: GCA_947578425.1. Lineage (NCBI taxonomy): Eukaryota > Metazoa > Arthropoda > Insecta > Lepidoptera > Noctuidae > Eugnorisma > Eugnorisma glareosa. Next base: position 32,774,086 of record OX387957.1, read on the forward strand.
CGTTTGTAAATCTTGTTCCAGGGGTGTATCATGAATGTTAACAGCTTTTACTTAGGTACTTGACCACCGTAGAAACGGGGTTTGTCTACGGAAGAATCGACAAAATGACAGATCAACAAAAGAAATCTGTCACTTCGTCGATTCTTCAGTCGACAAAAACCGTTTCTACGGTGGTCATGCTACGGGGATATTGGAATATCGAAAAAATCGATGTTTCACACATTTCCGTAATGAAAAGGCGAAATGAGGGTACAGTCACGAGCAATGAAATGTGAATACCTAAGCGGTTTTCTCGTGAAATAACAGTTTCTCCTTTGATCCTATTCCTGTTTCGTAATAATATTAGTAGTAGTAGTATTCTACGGCTTCCAGAATACTATGTTCGTAAAAATGTAAAACGTTAATCAATACAATAAATAAGTAGTCTATACATTTCATTGCTTGTTACTGTACTGTCACATCTGCGTAGGTACCCCGTTACAGCATACAGGCGTGATGTTATGTTATAAAATTGTTTAGACAATAAACATCCAAGCAATTGCAGCAATCACGACTGATTTTCTGTTTTTATTGAAGAGTTCTTTTGGCCCGAAGATCAGCGTTAGATGTTCACCAAATTTAAACTCTTTCCAACAAAGATACTTACATCGAAATCAGTTTACAATGGGCGCAGATATCGCTCAACAAAAATATTTAAAAAAAAAACGAATCGAAGAAGTCATCCATTTGGAAATCGGTTTGCAAATATTCTGAAATCAATAAATAATATATCTTTAGATATGAAATTGCCGTTTTTTTCTTACATTTTGTTCTGTTTGTAACTTTGACGTATGTATAGTAATATTTTTTACTAATTCCATTTTTATAGAATGAATTGTTAAATTACGTACCATTTAGAGTTTAAAAACCGTAGTAATAGTTGCATATTACCTCATAGGGTAGTGTGTCAAAACACCTGTTTCAATAAGTCATCGGTTTCGCGTCTTCAAGTAGGTAAATTTTTGTCATAGACTGTGTTTTGAGAATTTAAAATACGCAGTGCAGCGCAGCTTATGTCTCTCTAACTATAGTTTGCAATTGCATCATAATCGGTACAGACGTTTCCAAGAAAAATAAAAAATGTAAGGTTGGAAATTATCACTTTATACGAAATCGTCCATACAAATCGGCAATTTCATACTTTGAAGAAATACATTCAAATATTAGGGATATATATGAATTTATTTGGTTGCACTGGAGTTACACTTCAACCAACTTATCTGTGCAGGCGGGAAAACACAGAACCAAAATAATTGTGCCAAGTTTGACATAACGATGCATATTTTCTTGATAGGCACTTCGAACCGCATACTTAAAGTGGTCTTACTTTACACTAGAGTAAATACTATATAGCTGTGCCCGCGACCTTCGTCCGCGTAAAATTCTTCCCTATTTGAATCGTATTTTGTAAACAATTACAAGAGTTTTATTTTTTTTGCACGGATCCCCAACCAGCTATCTGCCAGTAAAAATCCCGGTCCAGTCCAAAAAAACAGACGGACAGAAAGACTGACAAAAAAAAGACTATGAATATATAGGGTGACTGGTAATTAGTGACCGATACTTAAACACGTGATTGTACTCATGATAACAAACAACTTTCCCAAAGAAACATTTTTTTTGAATACTCATTCACTATCACAATAACACAACAGCTTCGTGAAATTCGCGCGCCGCGAAGATACTCGGCCTACCCACTGTTGCACGGTACGATATTAATGAGACAGAACGGCATCACGGGACTAACAGCTGATAGGTCATAGGCGCACGCGCGCGAATTTCATACGGCTGTTGTGTTATTGTGATGGTGAATGAGTGTAAAAAAATGTTTCTTTGGGAAAGTTGTTTGTTATCATGAGTACAATGACGTATTTAAGTATCGGTCACTAATTACCAGTCACCCTATATACGTATATACTTTCATATGCATTCAATAAAATTCGGTTATTTTTTAAATTAAGTACAAACAGACACTTCAATTTTATTTATTTTTATAGATGGATAAAGCATAGACTAGGTATTTATATTGCAATCAATGATGTTACATATTAACCTCATTGATTGCAATAAATTGCGCGCGAATGGTTCACTAATGAAAATATTTTTATTTATTTTAGTCTCTGTGCAGATTAGATTTTTATTGTTTCTTTTTTTTCAGACATTTTCCCTTATTTACATACTACTGAGCATAGCAGCAATAATATTTAACTTTACGGCATGCGAAACGACAACAAACGCAAAACAATTTTTTTGGACACTCGTCACCGCTGCCTATATTAGAGAAGGTATGCTAATTTTTAACCTTATGAACGCCATTGTCACATATACGTGACAAGCACGTGCGTGCCCTGTACGCCAAACGACACAAATATGTGACAAAATCGTTGGTGAAATTGTGGCTTAGCGTGGAGGGCACGCGCGTGCGTTCTGGCGTTCAAAAGATTAATCAAGTATAGTCCCACGAGTCTATATTAACCGGTATCATTATCGCTGAAGGTGGGCAATAAATTACAGATATATTTACTTTTCATTGCGATTTCGTCAGTTCCACTTTCAGCCACCGGTTCAGATATATTTGTGGCACAATCAATACGCAAATTTTTTTACATTACCATGAGGTCCTGGGTTCGATCCTAGGTCGGGCAAAGTGTAATTGGGTTTGTTCATCTGGAATTTCTCAGTAGCAGCCACGGAGTCTGGAGTTGCGCTCGGTTTATGCCCATAAGGCTCGCCCCCTATTACATGGGACTTAACATAACATAACTGGCGAAATGCGGGTGTTCTATTAGGAACACCTCTACCTTTTCCTTCGGGGAGTAGATGCGTGATATTATGTTATGTATAACAAATGTTTTGTCAAAACGTAAAAACCGTACGGCGCAGTCCCAGGTTTCTAGTCTAGCTGAGTATAACCGTATTAATCCTTCCTGACTAATATCGAAAATTATCGACCATATTATAATATGCTTTTCACCACTCCCGCACGAAAGAAGTGTTTTTCCTCTACGAAAAAAGGGAGGAAAGTTGGTTTTTCTCACTGTTTGAACAGTGAGGAAAGTAATGATCCCGTTCAGAAACTAACCTTGCCTGATTTTTCATGTTAAGTTTTAAGGACATTTTAAAAAATAAATAATTTTATGCTTAGAATAGAAATATTTATAAGTTAAGATTAATGTTCTTTTTTATAAATTTTATCAAATTATTGTCAAATTAGTTCAGAAACATTAAAAAAAGTTTAATAAAATATTGAAAAAATTACATCGTCAAAGAAGAACGGCCATTTGTGACCCAGACCCGACACGAATGAGACATATCTCAGTTTTTTTGTTATTTTAAATATAGCTAAAAAAATATTTACCTATGATGACTGAATACTTTCTAGCTGGGAGTGGTGAAAAGTTTTGTATGCAACATGTGAGCAAGTTCATTTGCTATTCGTTTTGTTGAGTCTTTCGCTTACTCAGGATTGAAATTTATAATCACTCGCTGCGCTCGTGATTCTATTTTTCAATCCTTCGTTCGCTCAAGACTCAAAATCAAAACTCATAGGAAAAACGAACTTTCCTCACATGTTGGATAAATAACTATTGTTTTCAACAAGTCATGGCCTAGCCTCCAACACTAAACTGTATAGTGTAACCATGCAGTTTAGAGATATTCAGTACTAGAGACAAGGGGCCTTAGTCTGCTATTGCAATAGTGTCAGAATAGTCTATCATTGATTTAATAAGGCCCCGCGCAAACGAATTACTCTTTGTACGCACGTCAAACGAGTTTCGAACGCGCCTCAATACGCCGTGGGCTAGGGGCCTTATTAAATCAATTATAGACCATTCTGACACTATTGCAATAGCAGATTAAGGCCCCTGGGGGGTTACTATGACGTCAGCCGGAGTAATTCCAGTGTGGGAAAGAGACAGAGCTATACAGATCGTCTAGCGCCATCTCTTTCCCACAATGGAATTACTCCTGCTTGACGTCATGGTAGACCGCCAGGCCTTACTCTGTACGGTTTTTCCTTACATGATCTGACCAAAATAATGCCAGGACTTGAAAACACACTCGTCTTCTAAGTTTGTTTCGATGTTTCTTCCTAAGATAAGTAATCGGTAAGGATTTGGAAAAACAAAATAATTGATTTTAAAAAAGTAAAAAAGGTCTTAAATAATCATTGCAGTTTTTTTTTAAATTTTAGGTGATAATTGCGAGTCGACCGAATTAGGTATTACTTCTGCATACACTGTGTTTGTGTTAGCTGCGATCACATTGACCGTCTCCATACTTTGCCTCGCGTCAGCATGCGTCCTCATCGCAAGTAAGTATCAGCTGGTGCCTACCAGGTATCTGCCCAGTACTACAGACATATTGACACTATGCAAACATTATTTTATTTAAACACAAAAAGCTGAGGTAAAGATTAACAAAATATCTAACTTATTTTTATTCGATTTTGAAGCTGATTTCTTTTGTACGTAGCTATACAAGATGAGGGAGCTTCACGCTATCTCATTATGGTCGTGGCGGCTTACGTTGGGACCAACGGTGCCTCCTTAGTCGTAGATATCACTACTGCCGCACATTTTGGAATAGACCACGGCACCATAACATCTCTAATGGTAAGGAAATCTTTTCTGCTTTTGATATATTATGTACATAACATATACTTATATACTTAGAGAGTAGCGGTGGCCCAGTGGTGGCGGCCCCGACTTACGAACCGTAAGTCGAGGGTTCGAACCCAGGCAGGCGCATTATTTTGTGTAAGTTATTTCATCTCCACTGCTCTCAAACCGGTAAAGGAAAACATCGTGAGGAAACCGGCATGTCCTAGAACCAAAAATTTCGAATACATGTGACATCTACCATCCCGCACTAGGCCTGCGTGGTGGATTATAACCCATTCCCTCTCATAGAGCGTAGGCCGTGTGTCCCAGCAGTGGTAACACAGCCACCCAGCAGTGGTAGGCTGAATAAGCTAAATAATGTATATATTTTATGAGAAAGTTAATAAATAAACTGTTAGTTACACATTTAATGCCACGTAAAATACTACGTATTACTTGCCGATGCCCTGCAATAGGTCACTTCCAAACTTCGTAAGAGGGGTCGGGGGTAGGGCTATGACTGTGCAATAGAGAATTGGTTACTTTCAAGCTCGCCACTGCTATGTAAAACTTGTTTGTTCATAGGAATCATCAAATCTGACTAACTTCAACGAATTCTATGTACTGGAGGTGGTACGCCAAGGAGCGTTCTTATTAATGTCCATAAGCCTGAAGGGCTACGTTGGTCTACTAATTAATTGGATACTGATAATATTACTCATTGTTTACGTTTTGGAGTATCGGAAGCAATTAAAGAGTGCTGAGGTATGTTTTATTGTTATTAGACAAAGTAAAATCGTTACTAATAAATGTAGTCTTTGAAATGATCATAACTTTTTCCTTTTCAGCATTCTATCCATAAAATGGGAGCCCTCAACGCATTCGAGTAAGTGTTCATTTCCTAAATTTTTAACAAGACGGGCAGCGGAGCAGTATACTCCTTCGGTGTAGTATTGTGATCGCAAGCAAGACTGCTAGGGTTGCGGGACTGTTCGAAAGAGATACCGCGGCCCTGGAACACAAAGGGCAAAGGAAGGATCATGATGGGTTTTAGTCAGTAAAAGTCTGACACTCCCTCCTGCTCAACCCAGAGCGGGAGGGGTTATTTGATTATTACCACCGGTAAAAAAAAAAAAAGAAAAATGCATGACTGCTGAACGTTGGGTCCTCGGTTCGATTCCCAGACCTAGCGGGGCTGGGCTCATCCTGTGTTAGATGGAACTTACAAAGCTAAAAAGAAATGTTGGAGTAGGTGATTACCTACACTATGGTCCAAACTCTGCCTATCCATGTGCAAACAGACATAACATTATCATCATGTCATATGTATTTATGTGACAAATATAAGTAATAACCAAGTTATTTTTATGAACAGCCAGCCGAGGAGGCCCGATGACAACAACTGGGCGACGACGAGCTCGAACTCACGCGAACCAGAAATATTTTCACCATTTGCGAGAGGGTAAGTTTTGGCTATTCAAACTTTGGTTCATAGGTAGATACCTACATTCAGTCAGGTCGCTAATATGTATAGGTACGACACAAAACTTTAAATCCACCATAGATTGGTGCAATCATGAAATCCATTCAAACCAGGTGAAAGGGACGTCTCCGCACGAACGGTACCCATGAAGACTTATAAATGATTAATGTAATAGTAAATAAATAATAATAATAAATATCGCAGGACATTACACACAGCGCCATCTAGGGCCACACTAAGCTTGTGTCGTGGACACCAGATAGTTGATAGATACATAGATACTTTTTGTTTGTAAATACATACTTATTATACATAGAAACATCCATGACTCGGAAACAAATGTCCATGCTCATCACACAAACAATTGCTCCTACCGGGATTCGAACCCGGGACCCTAAGAACGTAAGGCAGCCTCACTACCGCTGCGCCATTCGGGTCGTCATAGTAACTAATAGACTGTATGATAAAGTTGATTTCAGTATGACAACTATTGAAAGAGATAATTTAAAACTGTTGTAGCACATAGGTATTTGTTTACCTAATGTTTGAATTAAATCGCGAAAGCAATTTATGAGCATTTTTATATGTTACAGAGCAGCTCAGGTGAACAATGGTTTCAACGACGACGATTCTGACCGCGGTGCAAGGCGAACGCCGATGCGATCCGATACCAACTATTCCAAGTTAGTCGTTTGATTTCTTTTGTTAATATTTGACATTTAAAAAAAAACGCACAAAGATGAACATATCATACTCATTCTCTACCAACCACCACCCTGAAGGAAGAGAGATAAAACTAGTGCAACTACTAGGTTTAACGGACCCCACTGAAATGAGGGAAAACTGAAACCGTCCATGTATCTTTGTTTTTTTTCCCCTACAATATTCTTGATTTTGTAGCTATTCAATCAAAAGAAAGATCGAACTTGTAAGAAAGTTTTTTCAGCGAACTTTGAGTGTGTTAATTTTAGAGGTAGTACCAATTACCATAGCAACTATTTACTCCTCTTTTATTATTTCTGTACTAATAAACAAACTTACCAATTTACTCGTAGTACAGACGCCTAGACAGCTTTCAATAAGTTAAACTCACCACCATCATTTGCATTTGTTAATTTTCAGCCGTTCCTACGACCGTTCCGATTCGTGGAATCGCGGTCAGCCGAGCATGGCCCATGGCTCCCGTCCCTTCTCGTACCTAGAGGACATTAAGCGGCCGGTGGTACCCGCTAAGCCTCCGCCCTCGCCTGCAGTGGAGCCTCCATGGACTCGTCGCGACCCTTGGCCGCAGCCGCAGGGTCCACTCTTGCCCGCACCAGACTACAGCCCGACGCCCCGACTCAAGTCTGCTCTAAAGCCAGGAGGTTACATGTAAAACGTGTCGAATCAATGGCAGTTATTGATTTATTACTGTGAAGTTACCCACATATTTATTTCATTAAAATTAATTATTTGTATCTTCTGTTCTTATTTTCGCTGTGAAACATTTATAGTAGTAGGTACCTAGTTTATTCCCACGAAACGACACGGAAGTGACTAACATCGAGAAAATCGAGTGCGCATCTTCGACAGAGACACCATGCCCGCGTCTACACTGCGAGCCTAGCGCGGTTGCGTCGCGACGACGAGCGCGAAGTATCGAATATAATATTATGAAACTGCCGTTTACGTCCATAGTGTCTGCGAAACCAATTCGGTCTTGCTCGCTCCTCGCTCAGCGTAAGCGCATCTTCAATGTTTTTTGTTAAAATGTCAATGTGAAGTGAAGTGTTTATTACTCCATCCTCTCAAAAAAAAAAAACTTTAATCTAATCTTTACATTTTTGATCATTTTATCAATTTTAACAAACCACAGGCTTTTTTTATTATCACAGGAAGATAAATAAAACATTAGGGTGGCGGGCTTCAAATTTATTTATACTTTGGGTCGCCAGCCAAAAAGGTTAAGAACCGCTGGTCTAGAATCCTCAAAATCTTCGTCCATGGTTTGCAACACCTGATTCAATACGTCTAAGCACTATAACAGCGTATATATAAGGTCTATCTCACAGAGCATCATATATATACGTCTGTCTATTCAAAGACGAAATCTCTTAAGGGGTCATTGTACTCATCATTATGAACAACTTTCACTATGGCACCAACCCCGAAATCGCGAAAAAAAAATCAGCTGTTCATTTTGTCGAGTTTTGCGCCGAGAAATGTACTGAACAGCGGATATTTTTTAGGTGTAGATCGTGATGTAAGGGCAGTATTATAGGCAAGTTTTCTCACCGACCATATGGAAATCTTAATTAGGTATCCGACCCAAAGTTTCCACTGAAAGGTTTTCTATAAAGTCCATCGTAAAACAAAATTATAATGAAAGAAAACTAAAAACTGAAAAGTAACATGAATTTATTTAGACTTTTAAAAAACTAATTAAAAATTTTAATAAAAAATTGATAGTCTTATTTAAACTAAAACAGTAAAAAGGTGGTACTCTTGATAGAGTAACATATTATTTAAAAACAAATTATAAATATTAAAGTTGAAAATAAGTGGTAGATATTGAAAAGGCACGAAAATTCTTCATAATTATAATTTTATATCTTACTAACAATATGTACAGAAGTTTTATACATTGTAGTACAATGTTAGACTATCTACATGTTCACAAGTTTATGCACATGCTTTTACAATAATAAAATTTTACAGTCAGTGTCGCTGAGGACAGAGACCAATAAACTAATAGCCGAGTGCAATTAGTCAAAAAATACTCCAGAGGTGGAACGAAGCTTATAGTGGTCGGATTTTCACGGGAGTTTTTAGAAGTGTGGAGAAGAAAGTTACAAAAAAAATTACGCCAGGCTCGCCTTTTTTTTAATTTCCTTTTTGTTTTTTGTTCTCGTTCATGAATAAATTGAATTTCGTGGAATTTATATTGTGGCGTAATAGTGTGACCTATGTGCATGCATTAAACGCAAATTTAGTGATCTTTACGAATGAATTTTTAGTCACTACGAATGTGGTATTAAAGACGAAAAAAAAATAACAAAAAAAAGTTGCGAGCGGCGTAATTATTTTATTATCTTTCTTCTCCACACCTCTAGGAACTCAATAAAAAAGTCCCGTGAAAATCAGACTACTATAAACTTCATTCTACCTTTTTGTCGAATTGCACTCGACTTTATTATTCTTCTAAGAAATAATTTTAACAAATTATAAATATATAAATTATGTTGTAGTTGGCTGTGTGGACTTACGCCGTCTATAGAGGTCGACTTTGCTTTGCTTTTTGTTTGTTGCATGCTTAAAATCTGAACAGATTAGGTCTAAACCTTATTTTGTTCCTTGTGATATAACTTACTTAAGTATGTGCTATGATCACTATCATAATGGTAAATTGGAGCAGGCTATTATATAGTGGCTTCGCATTACTTACTATTACTACCGGAAATACATAGGCTTAGTTTCAGTTGTTCAGTAATTAACATAATTATTTATTATGTCCATTATGTACTGTGCACGCAAAAATTAATTTGTATTTATAAATTAAATTACGAAACATAGATTTTCTGAATTCAACCTATGATACTCAGCGACGTCATGATGCATATTCGAACAGTTGCGTTCCGCCATGTTTGTGGATTTCAAACAACGAATATACGGATTCGTTGATTTTGCATAAAATGCCATGGGCGGTGGGCCAATTTACTATGACACTAATATTTACAGCACAGCACTATTGGTGTGCCGCGAATATAAGCTTTATAACAAAGTACGTAATTTACTGACCGAACCTGTTACTGTGTTCAGTTTCTTGTCACACATAAATTAATAAGTACCAGGATTGCCATCCTCCAAAATGTATAGATTCACGGCCACACAAACAATACTATTACCACAAATACATTGTCTGACCCTTCATTTGATTCGTGACTAACCCAATACCATAAACATAACTAAAAGGCAAGGTCAAAATAAGTTCCGGATCCTGTGTTCACTGCATTTGTATTTGCAATGGTCAAAACCTATCCTGTTCCTTCTTCGACTCCATCTCCTCTGTGACGTCCTCGACGGTGCCAGTGATTCCTTCAATGGTTTTTTTAGCGTCAGTCTGAGCCATGCATGCATTGGGTGGGCCTTCTACATCCTCACTTATAAATTTACTCTTCGATATGATGACGTGTTCTGAATCCTCACTCATTTTTTGTTCTTCATTAGACAGAGACAATTCAAACTGTGCTGCCAGCTGGCTGAGCACTTTTTTCAGATGGTCGAAAGATTCCTTATCATTAGAAACGTTGGGCGTCTGGAGAACAGTTTCGCAATTACCATCGTCGCAACTGTTTTCATAATGCGCTTTCATTGCTTTTAGCTCGCCGACGGTCACTGTCAATTCTGGCTTCGCCAAGAATGTATCTGTTAAGAAGCGACCTTCTTGAGAGAATAGGAACACGGCTGGTATAACAATGTCATCCTTACCGTCGCCGGACATAGCGAACAAGGCCGTGCTCTCGTGAGTGGAGTCTGGTATGTTATCGAGGATGATTGCTAAAGTCACGCCAGCAGCTTGCATGTGGCGTACTTTTTGAGCAAACGTGCACTGACCTCGTTTGGCAATGCCGAACTTGCCTTTAACGTCTTTTTTGTTTTCGATGGGTGTGCAGGCGTCTAGTGGGAGCACGAAGTCTACGGTGTTGGTGTACTGGTTGTTAGCTGAGATCTCCTTGCCGAAGTGTCCGGGTCCCGCGGGGAAGATCCTGTCATTAACCTTCACTGCGGCGGGTACCACACCGTTTTCCATATCACTTAATGAATTCCACTTGGACATTTCACGCATGAACGTGAGGCCTTCCGCAGCATCTTTCGCTGATTTTGCCTGAAAATACAAACAAATATATTTGACATTATTGTAAATATCAGTTAGTACTGTACAAATTTCAAGCCGTGACGACTGACGACAGTGCACTTATTTTTGCAAAACTGCTTTTAAAATAATCATTACGTATTTACATGTCTTTGTGTTTATCTTTTTTTTCAGGTCCTCACAGTACTATGACTTAAGTTCGCCCAACTCACCGTGGAGGTTGTGTAGAGTAGTTGCACCCTGCCATCGGGGAGGGTCAGCACAGATATGCCCATGTCCGACAGAGTGTGTATTTGTCGCGGGTCGTTGAGTGGACGCAGGCGAGCGGGCGGACGCGCCGACGTTGAGCCGAGTAGCTGGCGCATTGGACGCCGCACCTTCTCCGCCACCAACGACGCCGTGTTAGGGCATGTCCTGAAATACCATACAATGTTACACCATACATACATAAACCCATGCCCTTCATCCCATATGCACAGTAACTACAAAACGCCACCAGCTACGATCCACAATACTAATGCCAGATCATTATAATTTTACAAGATCAAATATTGAATGAGTTGGCGAAACATAGACGTTCTTCAAAAACAGAGTACGATTTCTAAAACTCATAATTTGAAGTGACTACTACTATCTGTGGTCGCAATATTCATGAAATAGTATGAGTTTTAAAAATTGTACTTGATTTGTTCATATTGTGTGCGTTGTCTATGTAACTGTTGTTGAACAGCAGAACTTGAATAACTTACTTCCTATACTTGTCTTCATCTTCGTCATCAATTTTCAGTGTAAAATACGTGGTATTTTTGCCATCAGTGGCCAAAGACAGAGGCAAGAAATGAGCTTCGGTGGTTAACACATAGTCTTCTAACTTGACGGGCACATCCTTATCTTCACCAAAGAGCATGTAGAGGTACTTGAAGGTCTCTGCCAGTACGAACGAATCCATTCTGTCTTCGTGAACGCGTGTCCTCACATCGTTGACAGCCGCATATCCACAAGGAACTCGAGTGTACTGCTGCAATGCTTTGAGAACTGCTTTCCCAACTTGCAGGTAGTGATGGTCTTCAGTAGCGCGGTGGAGGAAATAGGTGGATTCTAAGAACTCCGGCCGGAGTGGATGTTGACCCCAATGAACCTAAAATTGGATTTAAAATTTTATTTTAACTAAGTGAACTTGATAGACCTTGTTGAGAACTTTTATTCACCTGGAAATCTGAAGTGAATGCCTCTGGAATGAAGGTGTGTCGCTGCATAACTTGGTAGAGCATCTCATGGGTCTCGACCGCGGGCCGCACGTCACCCAGCAACACTTGCAGTCCTGGCCAGAACGCGAGCAACGCGTCCATGAAGTTACGGGACTGCAGGTGTGGCCTGAAACATAAGAGGATTGTTACATATACATGTTACGTCTGTATTCAAGTACACAAGCAACATTTCCCCAGTTTTTCAAGACTTTCAAGTCCCATGTAATAAACAGGGCCTGTTGCCATCAACCGTGCACAAATTCTGACTGCTAGATACTGAGGATTCACTAGGTGAGGCACCCCGGCTCTTTGACTGCTAAGTACTGAGAATTCCCGAGGTGAGGCTCCCCGGCTCTTTGACTGCTAGGTACTGAGAATTCCCGAGATGAGGCTCCCCGGCTCTTTGACTGCTAAGTACTGAGAATTCCCGAGGTGAGGCTCCCCGGCTCTTTGACTGCTAGGTACTGAGAATTCCCGAGATGAGGCTCCCCGGCTCTTTGACTGCTAAGTACTGAGAATTCCCGAGGTGAGGCTCCCCAGCTCTTTGACTGCTAGGTACTGAGAATTCCCGAGTGAGGTTTCCCTAGGAGGAGCTCGTGGCTAAATAATAAGTGTATAATGTAGAGCATTAAAATTTGCACAAAATAAACAAAACCAGGTGGGTTGTATGTCATAGGAAATTTCATAAGAAAACCGGTTGGAATGTTGATTGTTTATGTAAAACGTTTGTATCACAGCACAGTTCGGCACTGTGATGGCATTTCCAGAAGTCGATTATTAGTAAACTCACCGATGCATATGAACCGCTAACATAACTGGACCCCTGCTGATGTACTTCATGACCGCGTTGTAGTGTCTGTTGAACCTGGCCAGGTACTTCTCATCGCCGAGCAGGATGTAGGCCTTGAGGCAGTATTCGTAGTAGGAGTCTATGCCAGCGCCGACGCCGGCGTCCTTGCGCACCCAGTCGCCCGAATGAATGTTGATTACTGTGCCCATCAGGTCTGACGTCCTGTAAACAATTTACTTTGTTTATAAGTTTCTGGGTATTGTGTTACCCAGTGACTGGTCTGTTACTGTAGGGATAGCCCTCCAAGTACTTAAAGCCCTCCAAATACTGGTAGTCAACTGCATCTGGTTAGACATAGCTCATGCTGCTTATATGAAGACTTGAAACATGTGCACAAACGAATCGTACACATGATCAATAAAGCTAAAACTTGGTTAAGTTTACTGACTGGCATTGGAAACTACCTTAAGGGCCAGTGGTACTCGCGTCGCAGACACTCACCTATGTCTAATCTTCCACAGCCTGTCCATGGCCTTATGCGCTTTCTGCTCGAAGACGGGGTTGCCAGTGAGTCGAGACAGTGCTGCCATCTCTAGGATCATAGTGCCGGCGCAGGCCGTGCAAGTCTCACGGGACTCAGACATGCCACGCATGCCGTGACGCAGGTTTATCTACACAACATTAACAATACTTGTTCATAATTAGAGGTTACACTATACAGAAATCGGAACACGAGACCACATGATGAACAACACACTAGTGGTTTGTTCATAACTGTCAAAATGTGTGCTATACTCCTCTTCCGGTAGTGTATTTTATTGTGAAAATATCAGTTTTGCTGGGTCTTAACCACTCTGCTTTATTTGCAAGACGATCGAATGTTGCCCTGAATTTTACTATCAATAACACCCAAAATATTTAACGCTTGTGTTTATAGCAAACTCCTCTAGACTTATAGCCAGTAACAGCTAGTGCAGTTACCTTTCCGTGCGGTATTCCAGTAGATGTATTAAACGCTGGCAGTAATCTCTTGCCCAGGTTTTCGGCCATTTTGAGCAGCTCTCCATTATACCACTGCAATGCTGGGACGTCGTTCTTCAGCTTGGTGGCCAGGACATGAGCTGATAACAGACCCCTGTAACAATGTAGAGCTGACAGTCCAAAGAAAGTACAAACGACGCGACAAAATACATATAAATGTTACCGATCAATTTAAGAGAGTAGATATTAGATTTTGTTTGTGTGGACTATAAAGATTTACTAATCTCCGATAAGGAAGCAATATTTATAGGATAACGTCGGAATCGGAGATTCTTGATTTCATAAATTCTGAGACCGAATGCCAACCACAAAAATGCGATCGTTTGGTCGCGACAGCAAAATCGTACGTTGAAGTATTTTTTGATGTATAGGTTTATTTTGCAGATTCCGATGTCAAAGACTCATTAAATTGTTGCTTGACATGTGAATGTGTGCGTGTAGCGGTATTCAGCTGCAGAAAATGACAAAATCGCTGCCGAAAAGCGACAAAATCGCTGCCATGCGACAAAATTATACTACTTTTATAAGCTTACATAGAAGCCTCTGCGCATAGTATAACTTCTACAACCGCAATTCCCTGCGATCAAATCGAATGTAACGAACTTAGATTACAATATCCGCTGGTGTGAATCAGATTAACTTGCGAGGGACAATTTAAATTTCCCCCGAGAAGAAATTGCTAAAGGAAATGCCTGTGTCTGTAATTTATGTAGCTGTTACATAGATATATATATAACCTGCTTATGTTAAACCAATTATTTGTACGATAATTATATCTTAAGTAACTCACTGAGAAAAGATTCAGCAGAAACAGATTGCAAGTTATGAATGCGAACCGAACATGCAAGACCAACTTAAAGTATTATTATGATAATGGGAACCCAAGACACAACAACTATGTTGAGTGTGATGGCTGATGATGGTGCATGATTAAAATATTGCTAACTTCGATATATAAACAATAATTCTTTTCCCAGTTATAGGAAAACTAGTGTTAAATTTAATAGGTAACATAACAATGATTTAGGCATTAAATATATATCCTTGTTTCATGTTTAATAGGGATTATTTCAGCGGTTGTACTTGAATAAATAAAAGTAATAATGATTCATAACAATATTTATAAATACTAATATCATAATGCTCGTTTATTTATGACATTCTTGGACAAGTATGCAGCTCTTTGTGCTTTGTATTTCATTACTACTGCTTTTGAAACGTTGAATGAAACTATTGAGAGGAAACCATGTCCATGTCTTAGAACAAAAATGCAATGTGACATCCACAAACCCGGGCTCATGACAGTGAAATGTTTGAAACTGAGTGAATTGAATGCAGAAAATTAATACTTTTCAATGAGATAGAAACACTGCTCCATCTAAATTTGTTATTTTGATATTCGTGGGTTTGCAAAAGTATATAGTATCAGTGAATGCTTTAGATTTAGACAATAATGCTCTAATACAACGAACGCAACTGAAACACAACAGAACACAAAGAAACGTTTGCTTTCCCTTTATTAACAAAATGTCCACAACGCTACAGTGAAACGTTACGAAACGGCGAAAAAGGCAATTTCTAAGAAACAAGAATAAAAGCCATTTCGCCAGCTTTGTGCTCAGAAATTCGACTTTAGTACAAGTTTAAAACTTGTTTTTAAGGTTTCAGAACTTTGAGAAGCCTACCCGGTGCTCGTGCGTCTTATATTTCATCATTTTACTTTTAGTCCGTAGTAAAAGAACATGGAATGTTTCATAAATATTACTGGCAACAAAGTGGACCCTCCGCAAAATTAATCATAGTTAAATAAATAGAATTGAAATGATATTACAGCTCGCTCAGTTCCTAAGTCTATCAAAGAGGGATTGACCACATGGGCTGTGTGTACCAGTATCTATGTACAAACATACCCATGCACCCGTAAGCCAAAAGCCGGTAATATGTGACATATTAAAAAAAAAGGTAATCTCGTTTTTGTGGATCTGACAGCTTGAAGCATTTCGCATCAGAATGACGAAACAAAATCACCGCGTGTTTGATGGAATATAAATGCATAATACCTAAAGATGCAAAAAACGTGGTCAGTATATGGGCTTGCAAGTGTTTATGTAGTCAGCAATAACTGAGTCTTACCCAAGCATTCGTATATTGGTCTCAAAGACGGACACGACAATATCGTGGTCAAAGGTGACATCTTTGATGACGAGCTTGATGGCACGGCTGAACTCGGAGAAGTCTCCCAGCACCGCCAAAGTGTCCAGGCTGTCCACTAAAGTTAGGGAAAAGCTGAAAACATAATACTCTATTAGAAAAACATGGGTAATGTTTTTTCCTTCAGGGGCAGTCGGTAAAAATAATGTACCGTCCTGAAAGCAGTGGCCCAGTGGGAACGGCTGAGACTTACGATGTGTTAGTCGTAGGGTCGAAATCAGGCAGGCGCTACTTTGTCTTTATTAGTCACCACTACTTTCAAAACGGTGAAGGACAAAAACATCGTTCGAAAACCTTCAAATCCGCTTAAATCTCTAAATATCCTAGAACCTAAAATTCATGCACATGTGGCATCTAACAACCCGCACTCACGCGTGGCAGATTACAGCTCCCTGACTTAGAAAGGAAGCAGCCGTGCCGTAGTGGGAAGGTTTAAGGCAGATAATGCAAGTCTTAAATGTCCATCTAGTGAAACGACAAACCTGCCGGAATTAACCTGTCCGACATAATTGGGTAGAGCGCTTCCACGGTTGCTGAAAACAGTGTTTGATTACTAAAGTTGACGGTTACAAGCAGACTGACGCTTTTTGCTTAATGTAATTTCCTAAGATGTGTCGCTTCCCTAATACAGTCAAAAACACGGGCGCGTCAGTGATAACAGATGTACTACGAAAAAAAATAACTCTTACTACTACGACATAATGTATGTTATTAGAAGTTCGGTTAAATGTCCTGTACGTGGCCGCGAAATTCCAGCTGTGGAGTGCGTTTCTATCGATTCTTCGATTCCTCATTGCCGATTCTATATTTATAATGTAGGTCAAGCTGTTCACAGACTTTGTTTATTCTTTATTCAATAAAGTATACTTTACTTTCATTTTTGAACTCAATTTTGCAGTTTTATTTGAAACTTGCCTTGACTTACAAACCTATTAAAAGGACATTTTAAATATCAGTCGTTGTCGTCGTCTTGCCAATAATTATTACACATAATATTCAACTCATAACAGAAGGGGTAGGGTAGGTACCAACCTAACACTTGTACAAAAGCGGTGAAAAAAAAATATAACTGCTTATAGTTTGTTAACAACTTAAGAATCCGAGCATCTGCATATATGTATATATGATTACCTTTTCCGTTCCACGTTGATTACTCGCGTTTGTGTTCACGTTACATAACATTCAACGATAAAAAACATGTTAGTTTTCTTAGCAATTAATAATTTAATAAAACCGTTTAAAAAACCAAGACTCTATTTTAAAAGCCCTTTTTACCCGACTGTCAAGGAAGGGTTATGTATTTCGCGCGTATCTTGTAAATTTCCTTATTAAAAAAACAAAATGGTTGAATTTAAGCGCGTCATATTAATACGTTAATAAAAAAATACAAGCAAACCTATCGAGTAGGGTATCATATGGGGATTCCAAAAATATACATGGATTATATGCATTGATATATTAAAATATCAATGATTATATGTTTAAAATTTAACTAAAAACAATTTAATAATAATATTTGCAGTCGGGTTTTAGATTTTTTCTAATAACGTAGCTTGACGGAACAAGCACAAGCTAAAATTTAAATAAACAATTTAAATTTTAGCACGGAACAAGAACAAGCTAAAATTTAAATAAACAATTTAAATTTTAGGTATGTTTTAATACCTATCTAATTATCTATACACGAACACCAATAAACAAGACATCATTTTTAAAGAATGCACAGGGCATTTCTATTACCTACTTTACTTATCAGTCTGAAACATTTGCAATAATGTTCAACTAGTCAATAGTTATGTACACACGGCTACACAACAAGCTATACATTTCCAGTTTATGCTGATCTCGCATTGTATAGGATTTCCGCACAATGCGGGGTCAGCTTACACTGGAAATGTATAGCTTGATGTGTAGCCGTGTGTACCTTTGCTTTTTAGGGTTCCGTGCCCAAGGGGTAAAAACAGAACCCTATTACAAAGATTCCACTGTCCGTCTGTCTGTCTGGCTGTATCTCATGAACCGTGATAGCTAGACAGTTGAAATTTTCACAGATGATGTATTTCTGTTGCCCCTCTATCAAAAAATACTTAAGAGGGGCTTCCATACAATAAACGTGTTTTTTTTTTAGGTAATGGTAAGGAAGCTGAACCCTTCGTGAGCGAGTCCGACTCGCACTTAGCCGGCTTTTTTGTTAGTGCTATGGGATTGGAACATTGACTATTATTTTCATATACCTAGGAACCGAGTACTAGCTGGGTTGTGGAGGTCAGACAGGCAGTCGATCCATGTAAAATACTGATATTCAGCTGCATCCGTTTGACTGGCAGCCGACTTAAACATAGTTGGGAAAAGGCTATGCAGACGATGACTGTCATGGGAGAGACAAGAGGGAGAGCCTCTGCCTCCATCTGGGATCTCCACCCTCTTTGCTATTGTATAAGTATTGCTTACTTTCCCAGTGCGTCGTCCATGTCACCACGACTCGGCGTGATACCTTTCCACCGGCCTTTACAGCTGAGCGGCATCAGCTCATCAGCAGGATACGCGTTCTCCATGTACGCATTATACGCATGATAAAACATTTTTCTAGCCTCCTCCCTGAAATAAATATTGTGTTTAAATAATGTTTGCTGAGACGGTTTGTTTACCATACTGCCTCTTCAGCCAAACTAAACCTTATTTTCCTGTCCATATATCTTAATTTAATATGAATAGACGCGAAAATTTCTTCTTTCAATTATATCTCTATCAAAGCAAACCAGATATTGCTACTTGACCTATTGCAACTTGGTTTAAAATCTTAATGAATGACTTCACAAAGTCAAATTAATTTTTCACTTTGAAGGAATATAAATAAAATAAATACCTAGTTCCAAATTCGATAAAAGATGATAACTAGCTATCACATAATTTATGTAGAACAAAATAGCAACTTTTAAAGAGGAATATGAAAGCAACATTGAAATTTATGTCCTACTTATTATGAATTGTATCTTAACATTCTATTTAATTAATGGCAAGGTATTTCTTATTTACTTTAATAATATGCTTGTTGTAACACATGGTTAATTGTTTTAACAGCTGCTACAATGTTGTGAAAATAATTTTAATACATTTTACATAAACTGGCTAAGCCCTGTGACTTGATTAATTTTTAACCTTTGGTAAATTTTATTCAATGTTTTTCTCTTTGCTTGTAGTGATAACTAAAACAATGTTTGCAATCTACAGCTTAGTTATTATCAGGGATAAAATGTTAATAATAATAAAATCCTTAGTACAACTCCTCAGTTAAAGTTCTCATCACCCACTAAACAAAATAAAAATCAAAACAAAGATTGTACCCACTTGTAGCAAACTAGCAACCAACATTAAATAGATTTTCGATTACTAAATAATTTATTATACTTTTTAGCATAACTGACAGGAGCCCTTTGATCTAAACGAGACATAGCCAGATTGCTTACGAAATAAGCAGTACCTATGTACTCAAATATTATATGTTATTTTAATAAATAAAAAAACAACAAAAAGAACGCTGTTTTACCACATCCTTTCAATGACCCCAAGTTCAAAATAACTTAACATGAGCCAATCAAAATGTTCCTTGACTTTATAATTAAGTTTACACAACATTTGTCTGCTTGTTGTTTTGATTTTGTCCCATACAATACTTGTTTGTATTGATTATTCCAGGTTTCATGGATGGCTGCTATTTTGAAAGTGAATTAAAATGACGGGAAGGATTTGAAGAAACCTATCAAAAACCTGGTGTCAGGTAACTTAGGTATAGCATAAGTATAGTAGCATTAGGTATAACAAACCTGTAATGATAATTGTAGATTTTATATAAATAATAGTTAATGTAAGTGTAGTACATTTACATTGAATGTTATTAACACCATCGGGATGGAATTTGGGTCCTCATTCTAGGTGGACATATGTGCTGTCATGTAAGTAAAACGAGAGAGATTGATATATATTGACAGATGAGAAACGAGAGATTATGGCATACGAGAGAATTAGCTCTCGGATTCTATTAACCTCCAATCCCTCTACTCATCTGAAAGCTACAAGAATTTGTGTTGTCGAAAGCATTAGGCATTAACGTAGCTGACATGAAGCAATTGTTGAGAGAGCGCTTCTTTGGCCGCCTGAAGAAGGTATTGAATAGCCTTCTTTCAGTTGGAAACATGGTGCGCGCCTTCGACGGTTGGATTAAACCGATTTTAATGTAATTTATAGCATAAGGATAGGAAAGTTCGTCCATGGCTAATCGCAAACCGGATGCATCACCCATGATCATCAGTAATGAGACGGTAAATCGCGCGGATGTGCGGGGGTCGAGGGTTTTTAAATACGAAGACCCTCCACAACCGCGAGATGTGCAGTCTCAGGGAATATTTTTTAAAGCCATGGTGCTTATGCACTGAGAGTCTGAGGTGTAGTCACAGTGGACAAGGGACTCTCCCTGTTCTCCATGGCTAAAGAGAACTGGCGCAAACCTGTGGTACTACTAGCAATAATCACCGCAAGGAAGTATGGCGACGCATGGAGCTTTTTCGAGAGCTTCTACCACGCTCTTCATGGGTGCAATGTTGATTTTCTAGCGCCCGTATCCTGACTACGTTTCGGCGACCTACTTGGGGAAACTGAAGGTTTCGACTGTGCAACTATGGACGGAGTTATCTTATTACAAAAACTACTGAAGACATATTATGTGTGTGTCAGGCATCATGCCATCATCTAGGTGAGTCCTAGTATGAGTCAGTGGCGGACTTATCATACAAGCCGAAAAGCCCGGCTGCCTTACAATCAAACTCAACAAATAAAAATAAAAAAACATTCTTTAGGTTTCTTTAGGGGTTTCGACCGGTGCTAACGCTTTCTCTTTCACACCCGCTGGCTTGCATCTGGCTTCTAGCCTCTCACTTTCTCCTACCAAATTTTTAATACATCTGTAGGTACTTATTTTGAGATATTGTACTGAATTTATTGTGGTAATTGGGCTTTGCCTCCCTTTCAATGAAAGGGAGCAGGCACGCCACTGGTATAAGTCCTCCAATAGAGTAGTATGTCTGATCATAATATTATTTCTGGTTGTTCTCATCTGGCTAACGGTGTGTCCCTGCACAGGTACATTCGATTTGTTGTGGATTCTGAGGTACCGTATAATGAGTATGTGCCTGACCTAGTTCTCGAAAAGGGCTAAGTTGTACTAGGGTTGGCCTATCATTACAGTCAGGTGTACGGTTGACAATAAGCTTGAAATACTGGCGATAGACCGATCAGCGTGCCGAATAATGATAGTCGATGTTAACAACCCATATGACGAGAACCTCATGAAAACTGAGAAGGAAAACAAATAAAATATCTTGACACATGAGGTTGTCGACTTATGGAATGTGAGCTCTGCTACCATTGTGCTGATATATTTTGAAATGGCCAATAGCCTCAACGAAGGATCTGATTCAGAAGGCAGTATTCCACGATACGGCTCGCATTATGAGGAGGTTTTGTATCTCTGGAACTCTTAACCACCGGTAGCTTGGACCCTGCTCCCAACACCGTTGCAAAGCTATAGATATACATAATTTTAAAAGTTTTTTTTAATATTATAGATGTGAAAAAGTATCATTACGAAATAAGTCTCTTTCACTACTGTTCAAGTGATACCATCGTTATCTGTATGTCCAGTGTAAATTACTGGATGCACATTCTTAGTGACCTAACACCTACCAGAACACCATAGTCTTCAGAGAAATATCGTTGATTAAGTGATTACAAAAGCTGAGAAAATTTATATGCTGCTAGCACACAGTGAAACATACAAAATATTTGTTCACATTTCAGTTGTACACTAATAACCAGGGTGTTTTATAAATCTTTTATGCATGACTTTCTAAAAATGTTACTCAATGATTGAACTATTAAGATTTAGAACCAATGATAACGAAATACGACCAACCATAATTGTTGATTTCAATCAGCTCGAATCAAGTTATTATAATCATTTACCTTAAGCTTTGCCGTTCTGCTTTCGACATACGCGATGCAGCTTCTTCTTCTGTTTTTACACATATTATTGCTAAAATAAAGACTAATAAAACACGATATGCCATTATCACCATAATCACAATATTTTCAAATGACTAGTACTCTTACTTACAAGTAAACTAAATAACAATCAGTGTACGAGAATTAGTAAAATTAAAAATATTTAGAAACAAATGTGACTGTAATTATTATTAAAGGGATTAAAACTTCTACAAGGATTAGCTTATCAGTTTTTAGCTGTATTAGCAATAAAAACTTCTAGTAGTTCACTATCGTCCATGACACTTGTCAATGTTGTCAAGTAGGTAAGAAGTCTTTGTTGCGTGGAAAAAGTGCGGTCCAGACCGCCTATATTTTAAGCTTTTTGAAAAGATATTTACTTTGATGCTTTAGAACCGATCGTAGGATGCCACTTTATTGAGCCAAGACACTCCCCCGAACTCCATGAATTTATATCTGTGACTTTTTTGCCTTCATAGTAACATATCAAAATGCTTAATCAATATTTTAATACATTAACTATAACAGTAATTTCTAGTCTAATTATCAGTAGATTTTATAACTTGATGTTTAAAATAAATATTTGCTATCTTTCGTTGCTTCTCTTTTCTATCAATTAATGGAATGCGATTTTTGTTTTCAGACCACGTAATCTGGAAATATATAAGATGCTCTGAGCTGGAAATGCTATTCTTTGATGAGAAAATCATTTAGGTGCTGCATGGTTTTTTTGGCGCTTGAATGACTTTTTCACAGAAATAACAATCTTCTATATAATTTTTAATTAAAAGATTGTTATCTCTGTGAAAAAGTCTGTTCGAATGTCCTTACCCTAAAGACTCTTAAACTACTGAAGCGAAATTGATGAAATTTTGCTCAATTTATTGTTCTAGGTACTTAAGCCAAGGAATATTCTGAAAAAAAATAAGTACTTTGCAACGCATGCCGCGGCCCAACTAGTACATAATAAAAAATAGGTTATAATTAGATAGGGAAACCCTGCAAAAAACGTGTTTTTTCGACGTTTTTTTACGGATCCTATGTGTGCGAGTCCAACTCGCACTTGGCCAGTGTATTCAATGAATTTCACTATGGCATAAGGAATCGCAACTAATACTTAGTTGAAAGCGACAGGACTACAGGACATCTTCAACTTGGTAACCATTTCAAGAACTGGTGACCAGTGGCGTAGCGAGGCGTGTGCGAAGCGGCCCCTCACCCATGGCACATGGCACTACATGGGGCCCCTCTCGACCAAGACCTTGACCTTGTGACTTATTTGACAAAAATAATAATTTGGGAAAATTCAAAATCTAGTTTAATTTTCGAGCTCAATTTATTTCTAAACTCTTTGAATAAATTTGAAACTTTAAACAATATATGAACGCATTTTTATCGCTTTACAGACATGTTAAAGGAAATGATATAATTTCTCTATACTCCAGAAAAGGCAGGATTCTGCAGAGACTTCTCGGTACTAGATCACATCCATACTGTTAGGCAAATTATAGAAAAATACGGTGAATACCAGTTTACATACTACATAGCCTTTATTGATTACAGTAAAGCGTTCGATTCTTTGATACATTCAAAAATCTGGGAAGCCTTAAAGGAACAGGGCGTAGACCATAAATATATAACGATTATAAAAAAATATTTATAGACACAGCTCAGCATGTATCCAATTAGAAAAGAAGGGAAATGAATTTCAATTACAAAAAGGCGTTAGACAGGGGGATCCCCTCTCACCTACACTCTTCCTAGCTGTACTAGAGATGATCTTCAGGAATCTTGAATGGAGGGACATGGGTATAACCATGAATGGTCGCACGCTAACGCACTTACGATTTGCGGATGATATGGTATTATTTGCAAAAACACCAGATGATCTAAGCAAGATGATTAATGATCTAGCATCAGAAAGTGCAAAGGCCGGACTGAAGTTAAACCCGGAGAAAACAAAAATCATGACCAATGGCAACAAGGATCCTGTAACAGAGGAACAGACTCAAATTTCCTAAGCTGACGAATACATATATCTTGGTCAACTGATGTCCCCGGAAGACAACATAAACAAAGAAGTTGAAAGGAGAAGTTGAAATCAGATGTCATGGAAACTTCACGCGTTGCGTGCTTTTTAGGGTTCCGTAGCCGAATGGCACAAAAAAGGAACCCGTATAGATTAAAAAAAAAACGAATATTTAACTAACGGTAATTAACTCTCTTGCAAGTCCGTTTCTACCATGAAGTAACAAGTTTAAAACTGAAGTTCAGCAAATCAATAATAATTGTTTGCGTCTATATACGAATATCCAAAGCCATGGTCCAAAGTATTTTTGGCTAATACATGAATTTTGGTTCTTTTATACTCAAATTAATGTTGTACCATTATTAAACCTGGGCAGGATGTTATTTTCAATTGAAAGTCGGTATTTTATGAATTATTAGGCTTAAAACCATAAAAAAATGTATGGACTTTATTTAGTATTTTCAAGCGGCGCTTAATAGCAGTGGAAGGGTCATTGCTAGACTCTCGTTGTAGTGGTAAATAAAGTTGAGGGTGGCTGGCACTTTTATTTTTGGGTACGAAGTGACTGATGCCCTATGAATTTCGCGGGCTACCGTGGCACACAATTTCAGTGTCCTTATGTTTACGTCATTAGAGTGCCAAAAGATCCTTGTAACATTACATGCCCGTGTGTTCGCTCATCATGATGATAGCCGAACGTGTAGGTAGCGCCACCATAATATTACTTTCTTTTAAGTTGAAATTGTAGTTCTTTACAATTTATACAGAGTACGCCACTGGGGAAGTCACGTGATTGACTCGTCTCTCTCCGCCATATTGCATTTGTACTGTGGCGAGGATCATTTGCTAATGCCCAATTTGTAATTTTTTAAATGCTTAATATAATTATGTACTCCAAACTGTTGGTGTCTGTTTATTCCCAAGTTTGTTTTGTGTTTTAAGTTCGGTTTCAATTCATTTAAAGTGTATAGTGTACATACAATTATAAAAAATCGTTCTGGGTTCCACCATTGAAATAACCAAGTAGTGACCGAGTACCAGAAAAGGTTCACCGACAGCGCATTGCAGAGTGGACTAGGTATTGTAAAAAATTATTCTTTTTAATTACACAGCATCTAGACAACCTAATTCAATGTTTTTGTTGCTATTTGTAAGCTCTAATGAACACCGGCATCAGTTGTTTACTTCAAAACGTTACTTTATGTGTAGAAAACTTTTCATATATGAATGAGATGTATTTTTTACTCGCCTCAATAACTTAAATTTCAGTGAATTGTGGTAATTCAATGGTTTTAAAATTACATTGAGGTATTTGGAGCGAAAGTTCGAGTTTACCTACATTGTCAACATTAAGTTATTGTGGGTACATCAACAGTATTGTAGGTCTTTGAAAGTATGACTGCTTATTAGCCTCTCTGTGATTTGATATGTGACCTTTATAATCATTGTGCATTATGTACACGTAGCTTTAGACAGCTATACCATGGAACGGCGCCATTTTGATTGCTAGCGCCTTGCCAGGGGGGGAGAAGGGCGGGTAGGAGGGGCGCCACTCACTACATAAAATGTGACGCTCAGACACTTGGGTGTCCCTCTCTCTCAACATCATCACAGAACTAGTCCTCTTTGTTGATGGCCACAACTTCTACATGATTATTCCCAATTGTTGATACACCCCCTAAAACATAACAAACAACCTCATGCTGACTCTTGTTTTTATTTGACAGGTGTTTTCACATGGAATGTAGATTCAAATCAACATGAATGGCAAAGTAAATGGTACTATGGAAAATCCTATTGATACTGCTGCCCCAAATCTACAGGATACTTTGCAAAATGAAAATGAAAAGGAAGCTACTTCTGAAGGTTGTGAGAATGCAACTAATCCCTGTGAAAATAGCAATCACACTGAGGACAGTAATCACTTAGACAGTGAAAGTAGTCCAGGTGGTACGGCTCAAAGTAATACAGAGGAGTTGGAAAATGATACTAGTAATGGCAGTGACAGTCAGTTGACAGAGCATGACACACAATTGTCAACAGAAGACCCTGAACTAACTGAAAATGAAAAAACCAATATAATATTTGTGGAAAATAACTGTGGCAACAGTAATGAATCATTCACGGAGCCTGTGAAAGGTCGCCAAGTTAAATCTGATGCTAATGATGAAACACTGCACAACATCATGGTTCAAAAGAATCAAGAAGCAAAAGAAGCTAGGGCACTTGGCAAAGTTACCACTACCATCACCGGTATTACTGAAATCACCCCAGAAGAGGTATGGTATCTTTTTCTTCAAATAATTTCTAACTATTGAATTTTTATTATTTGAATTCTGTAGGAAATTTCGAGGACAACAGTATTGCTTTTCTGTAAGGTGTTGAAACTTTCCAGTAATTCTTCATTTTTAGAAGATCTTAAGTCATTTATAGAAAATCTGGGGTAAATACATCCACCCACAAATCTCTGATACCCCTTCAGGGAAAATAGGTCATAATGGAGTGTATGTTATGTTATCATCAAAAAGTTATATGAACCAAATATAAAAACACTTCACTGAATCATATTATAGGTGGCATCAAAGTTAGTTTTAAGGGGACCACTAATTTTAATGCTGCACTCAAAGGTCATCATCTTCCTACCCTTTCCCCAACTATGTTGAGGTCTGCTTCCATTATTTTACATGTAGCAACTCAGAGATATCAAATAATTGAAAAGCTTTTACTCCATCATGTTTTGACTGGCAGAGTTAATGATTCTTTAATTTTAATAAACAACTCAGAACACCCAAAGATAAATATTGGCCCGGGTATACTATGAATAATATCATTTAAATCTGATTAGTGGTTCCCAAGTTATAAAATACCTGAACTAAAACCTTAGACAATAAAAATACGTTAAAAAGCCTCTGTTGCTTGATATATATATATTGCTTTTTACGTAATAATACAATTAATTGAGCACAACCAAAAAACAAGGTGTTCTTGAGTTTATTTCACAATAAAATTATAAAATTAGTATGTATCAAAGCAATATTATGCTAGCCTATGCCTGCGGCTTCGACCGCGTGATCTTACTACTGGGATAAAAAGTATTCTATGTGTTAATCCAGTTTATAAACTATCTGTGTGTCAAATTTCATCCAAATCTGTTAAGTAGTTTTCTGTGAAAGAGTAACCAACATCCATCCATCCATTCATGCGTTTTACAAACTTTTACAGTTATAACAAATAATAATGAAGTGGGAACTACTTTAGGGATTAATTAACTATTTTTCAATAAACTAACTAAATACATTATAACAAGTAAAAACGATTAAATAAACTAAACTAACAACAAACTATAACAGGGCATCAAAATACTCCTCCTCAGCTCTGTCAGCTGGTAATGTGCCCAAGAGACTGGCGGCGTTGCCACATTGTATTTTAATATTTATACTCTGGGCTAGGTAAAAGCCAGCCCTTGGGTCACGCGAAGAGATTTCGTTACAAAAGCTGTGAGCACTCTGACCACGGCCCCAAAGTTTCAACCCCAAACAGCACGAAAATATAGGTCCACAAAACACACCACAAAGGTTATTACGCCGCTTGCGGTTCTCTGCAGCCGCAGCGGCAGCGCCAGCACAGCACGATGAGCTTGGAAGATGCCAAAGACCCGATTCCCACTTACCCACAGTCAGCAGATGGCCTTTCTTTCTTTTTTAATATTTTATTTTGAAATTTTCATGAAATGATATGACATTAACAATTTACACAATCAAATTATGTAGAGTACATATAACTAAAAAAATATTAAAAACAAAAAATATAATTATTGATGTATACAAAATCATATTAAAAATACTCTAACACTCAAATCTACTGAATCTAAGCTATGTCTAAACCTTAGCCCTCTTATTAATAAACACGGAATAAAATTATACCAGGAATAACAAAGGAATAACCATACATTTTCAAAGGTTTACACTTGGAATAACTTTATTCTGTGTTTATTAATAGGAGGGAATATGTACACAAATTCGCATCCTACCATCCGACCATACGAACCATCACAATCAATTGACAAATTTATTCAATATGGCAAAACTTGAAAAATGATTATTATGTAAGTTGGTTAAAAATAATAAACAGTATTAATACATGTCAAATTATAGGGACTACTTAGATGTGGTCACTCTGAAAAGAAACAACAATATAAAATCAAAGTTGAAAATCCGTTTTAGCACCCTTTTAAGTGTTGCCAATTAATTGTTCCTCATTGTCTATAAAAAACGAAGAATATCTTCTGGATGAAATGTAAAAAGCAAAAGTAGCATAACAGCTATTTAAACAACACCACCTATTTAAAAATTACCAATGTTTTTTGTAAATTATAATTCATTATCACACGTTAAAGCATTAATTTATCAATAATATAAAATTAGTTTAATGCGTCACTTACCTACTTGTAAAAGTGATTCCAATAGCCTTTTGGATTTTTTTGCACTATTTTATTGCTCAGCACGACATTCCGAATTTACTACTTCATGTTTTGACAAAACAAGGCACTGTGACACTGGCGGTCTGAGTAAAACGAAATAAATTAGCAACGTTTGGAGGTATGGGTGTGTACAAAAATTGACAACCCCTGCTAGACTTCCAAGTTTTTATTCGGGAGGCTTTCTTCTTATTAAATAGCTTTCCCAAAAAAAACTAAAAACCAATTCTAGAAAAAATAACATAAATTCCCATTCGCGAATTTAATATGAGCGGGTTGTTTAAAATTGTTAAACATCTTCTTCATTGGTAAGTTCGCGCCTCGGCGACGGCAGCATGGCTGCAAAGATACTACCGTGTGTTTCTAATTTGTATTAGCATACCAAATTAAGTATCTAATATTTGGAGGTTCAACACCTTGATATAAAACAGATCGGTACTAAAAACAAACAGTCTAGTGTAATCTGAGCATCAACTTAAAAAAATTCGCGCTTTGGATGGATTTGAAGTTACGGCCAAAAAAACAATGTAATTGTATTGAAATTTTGTTGTACTGAAAGGTATGTAATGTAAGTTCAATTATAATTCCCTACAAAAGAGCCAGTGTTTGGAAAAAAATGCGCAATAATATTCGAAACTTACTTTCTAATTTTAGGACAGCAATAATTGTAATCGAATTTCGAAGTACTTACTAACAACTAGAGAATACAGTATTATTGCTTCTTTGTCGATCATCATGACCACATATTTTAGCAATTTTATATAATTGCACCCAATAATTTTTTTCCATACAAACTTCAATCCTGATTCCCTGAACTTTTTCACCTTTTTTAAGGGTTTTTATAAATTATGATAGCAAATATTTCCTTAAATTAGTTTACTTGCCAAGTTTCAAGTAAATCAGATAATGCATATAAATTTTATACAAACTTTATCTCTGTAGCTCGTGTCCTGCATGGATTTAAGGGTTGTAACCAAAACAAGATCATCTGTCTGTTTGTATGTCTATGTAGCTTGTTTGTATTGACTTACTTGATTACTGGGTTTTTCGTCCATAGAAAGTGGACCTTCTCCTTTCCCCAGATTTTTATGTAATATAAAATAATGTGATTCTGATATTAGTAAAATTTTCAGATTTCCGACATTGATACAGATGTTGAATTAACAGATGAAGAAGATATTTTCGAAGGTGAGCTTCTGGCAGAAGATACAGTAAGTATCAATTCAGATAGTGACGCAGAAGAAATACCAGATGAGACACAAGACATAAAAGATAATAATATAATAATATTAGAAAATGAAGATGGGTCTTTCAGTCAAAATGGAACTTCCCATGATTCTCCAAGTCCAGAAGTTCAAGAAATTGTAAGTGATAATGATGACTGTGTAATGGCTGAAGAAAATGAAAAACCTAATAGTGATAACAAAGTACAATTGCGTCGTAGCAGTAGAGCAATAAAGCGCAAAAGGTATAACGACGATGTGGAGAATGGTGGTCGAGAGTCCGATATCGAAGATGTGGCTTCAGGAGCACATCAACGTAAAATGAAGCCAATTGTTATTAATAACACTAAAGCTTTAGTTGAAATGGCAGCTCGGCAGCTGAAGTCCAACCAGAACCATACTCAGAAAAAGGAACCAACGGTTGTTATCATAGACACCAACAAATTGACTTCTGAAAAATCTGCAGGTCCGAATAAACCTTCTGGGCTGCCAATAAGTTCTAGTTTAAGTGCACAAAGTCTTTATCAAAGTATTGTTGCTCGGGGGACCACCGTCACGCCAGTAAGCAGCAAGTCGAATGCGGCCACTCAGAGCACATCACAGGCTGCCCAGCCTTCTATACTACCTTCATTAACAGATGATATGTTTGTAGTTGAAGCTCCTTCGTTTATAGTGCCGTATGTTTACGAAAAACCTTCAGTTAAGCCCTTCAGGGAATTTGTTGACCTGCTGGGAAAAGAACTGGATGAACAGAAAGCCAAAGAGGAAAAAGAGTTAGAAGAAAAACAAAAAGAAGAGAAAGAAAAAATAGATAAAGAAAAAGAGGAGAAAAAAGAAAAAGGTGAAGATGTACAGTCCGAAGAGGAAGCGGCACAGCCACCGCCCGTGGCCGTTGACGCCGGGCAGGGTGAACAAACAGACGACAAGAAAAAGAAGAAAAAAGGTGAGCATTCCTATATTACACTTGCATGATCGCGACGCTAGAGAACTGCTCGAAAACTTTTTCCATGTCAGTAAAAAGCAAAACAATAAAGAGACTGATGCGATTTAAAGCGAACAAACTAGCCATCATAATGTTCATTTTCGAGACCTGTTTATACCAGTAACAATATTGATCAACATTGTTTTTTTTTTTTCAAATTCAAATTCTTTGTGAACATAGGATAAAAATATACAGATGTTATATAAATAAACGTTGGTGCATTTTATGTCTCGCCAGCCCGCCTAGCATGACCACCGTAGAAACGGGTTTTGTCGACGAAGAGTCGATTTGAATTATCATTTTATGACAGATTGTGGAAAGATTTCTATCGTCGCAAGCATGGCGATGTTAAAAATGTATGAAATGAATGGCAAGACATGTCAAGTTGTATAGAAAGAGCTTTGTCGAGTCTTGGTAGAATAGAGATAGTATTGCCATGCTAGGGGAGCAGAAGACATAGAATATGTAGTTCAAATGTCAATTTAACAAAATAAGAACCAAAAAAATAAAGTTAAAAAACTAAATAATAGATGTCACAATTTCATGCCTAACACTAAACGCTAATAATAATATGTCAATAAATTAAGATGGCACATAAACAAGTAGGTATTATTTAGTCACAATCAGAATAACAGCAAATGTTTCTTGTAACATTTATTGTTGCAAGATGATCTTTTGTGTACCATGAAAGCAGTGCATGAGCATATTGCCAGCAGTACTGCATTGTTACCTGCATCACTTAAAAAGTTGCTGAAACTGTAGGCTAGCACAGCTTTGTATATGGTGGTGTTTAAGATTTCCTAAATCTAATTCTACTATTCTTATTTTTAATATTTCTTTATTTCTTGTTATATCTAGGAGAATGGGATATTCACAGAAAAAAATATAAATCAAATTTGAAGCCAACCGTGATGGCAATAGGTTTCCAGTATATCTGTACTACCACTGATTAATTCAAATTCAGTTACTCTAATAAGTATTATTGGATGATACCATGATGATGTATTATTTGTTGTAGTCATAAAGCTTTACATTATATTGTTAATATTTTAGAGAAAAGGAAACGAGGTGCCGAAGAAGATGATGTATCCTGGGATGGTTCAACCACTACAGATTCAGAGGATGAAATCCTAATAAGTGATGAAGAAAACAAGACTATTATAATTAAAGATAAAGTTGATTCAATGCAAGAGATCAAAGATATTTCGGGCTTAATTGCTGATAAGGTGTCTTCAACCAAATCAGATAATTATTTTGATTGTTCTCTTGGAAAGTTTTTTATTAATATTGGTTTAAGTCTTGTGCAAGAATATGTACAAAGTGATTTATTGAAACAACAGTCCCGAAAATTAAATAGAGAAAAGAAATCAGGAAATAGCACTAAAATCACTGAAGTTTCTATTGCTTCTCTCAAGAAAAATATTGAATTCAGCAGAGAAAATAATGCCCCATATTCATTTCCTCAAAAGAAATGCGAATTTTGTAGTTTTAAGACAGAATCTAGCTTGGCAATGTCTCATCATTTGGAGACGCCACATATGAAGAATAATGTTTATAAATGTAACTTTTGCGCGTTTGAAATACGAAGTCCTCATGATATTCTGTACCATATGGAAGCTGAGCATAATACCAGAGGAAAGTTAGAGAGAGCGCCTGCGTACCACCAGTGCCCCAACTGCATCTTCGAAGACAACGGCAAGGGAAAATTGGCGCGCCACCTCATTCCTTGTGCCAAGAAATTCAAACCTGAAACGAATTTGGCTCCATCACTTGAATGGGAGCCTCCTGCTAAAATACCAAAGGTAAATAAATGCAAGAAGATTATTCTGTGGTGACAGCCTACAGTCAGTAACAAAAAAAATTACTTGAAAATACTTACTTCTTATTTCAGATAACTAGATCCCGCAATAGTATGAAGGGTTCTTACCAAAACATACAATTACACTCAGTTGGATTCAATCAAAGTAGTATTGGCAGCAGCAGTCAGGGACGGCAGTCTACGAGTGTGTCCAGCATAATGCCGGGCGTTAGTTCCTCATACCGGCCACGAGGCCGCGGCCCCATGTCGGTGCCGGGGCGTTCCTTGCCTGTCCACGGTGTGCCGATATTACGCGGCGGTGTCATGGTTAGACACAATGCACCGGTCCTCATGTCCTCAAACTATCCAGTTGCTGTGAGTACAATCCTTCGCATTAAATCAATTGTGTATTAAAGAAAAAACCTGAAACATGGCAAAGAAAACTCATAAATGAAAAGTTTTACTGAATTGTAGTAGAAAATAAACGGTTTAATCTTTATTTTAGAATAATGCTAAATCAAAATCGGCGCATCAACCATCGATTTCTATTACGCCGTTGCCGC
Source organism: Eugnorisma glareosa (assembly GCA_947578425.1). Lineage (NCBI taxonomy): Eukaryota > Metazoa > Arthropoda > Insecta > Lepidoptera > Noctuidae > Eugnorisma > Eugnorisma glareosa. The sequence continues at coordinate 32,807,482 of OX387957.1, forward strand.
GACAACCACCGCCTGTGCAGCTGCCTCCGCCCGCGGCCAACACGAAGAGTTCGTTCGTCATCTGTGAGATTTGTGATGGTTATATAAAAGACCTCGAACAATTACGGAATCACATGCAGTGGATACACAAAGTGAAGATACACCCTAAGATGATCTACAACAGGCCACCGCTCAATTGCCAAAAATGTCAATTTAGGTAAAGTGTTTTTTTTTCATTTGGTAGAGGAAGCCCGCGCGGTGGTTTCTTAAAATCTTTGCTTGAGTAGTTTATAAATAAGTTATCTTCTTTTTTAGCAAGGAGTTTTCTTCTTTATCTATATTGATGATTTCATATTAACTTCTAGTTACAATGTTAAATGAAAATTTGATATGAATTTGCGTGGGATACGAAAGCTAAAATTAATAAAGTTAAATAAAAAACTAAAAAAAACACTAAACAACATCGTGGTTTTTCGGAAACATGTTTTTTTGGTGCCTCTTTTCCTACAACACGGATTCAACATTATGAAAAGTTTAATCAATATTGAATGATCTACTTTCTGTTCTATTACAGGTTTTTCACCGATCAAGGTCTAGAGCGACATTTGCTTGGTTCACACGGCCTCGTCACCAGTTCAATGCAAGAGGCCGCAAACAAGGGCAAGGACGCTGGCAGGTGTCCCGTATGTGGCAGGGTGAGTAATTATTGAATCTTCATGTTTAATAAAATCTTGCACGAGTAATAGAAATGGACAATCAATTTTACAGTTTTACTTTTTAGGGGGGTTTGATGATTTTAAATTTAAATTATTATTACTCTGTAAATCCGTATTTGTTACGACCGCTAATCATAATTTTAATTAACGTGCAACCTGACACTGACCTGCAAATTGCAAAAATGTAGAAAATTTCAATTCCGCGGGCTACCCCCGGCTCTTCCACCTTAGTGCATAATCTGAAAAGGTGTGTTCTATTGTAGACGCTGCGTAATAAAGGTTTGCGTTGGGTAATCCGCAACTCGAACTTTAAATCTACCATATCACATTGGTTTATTTTTAGGAAATCAATATCTTTGTGCAAAATTATATTTGCGTAAAATGAACACAACTTTTACATGTACTAACATGAAATTTATATAAATTACAGGTATATCAGTGGAAGCTACTGAATCACGTGGCAAGGGACCATAACCTCACTCTGAAGCCAGCTCATCTTTCGTACAAATGCACCGTGTGCACTGCCACGTTCGGAATGTATAAACAGTTTGAAAACCACGTGTACTCGGCCCACAGCGTGGTTGCCAAGCGAGTCATGGATAAGAGCAAGAGTGCGGCGCCTGCTAAGACTAATAACCAATCCCTTCTGAAGCCATTGAAAATTAACGATGAGATTACTATAATACCACAGCCAGTGAAAGCAGCGTCCGGTTCGACTGATGACGCCGATTAAGGTAATATTTTATGATTAAAATACAATTGGTTAAAAAACCCTATCCGATCCGAAAGGGGCATATAGGTATACCAAGTTACATTGCCAAATATAATAAGAAACATAAAATATAAATACTAATGCATTTTAAAATGCGTGTTTTTTGTCCCAAATTACCATTTCCCTAGATTCTAACAAACTAACTTTTAAAACGTGACGACGCCATCTTCGGCATGAGTATGATCGATCGTCAATTGTTTTTAAATGACGTCACTACTTATGAAGCGACCGGAGTGTTGCCGCCCGCGCCATTGTGTTGCCATGTCAAATTCCTCATTTTAGTACTTACATTTTATTTTATTTAATCGGGGTGTTTTATTTTTTTACTTTTTATCCAAAAAGGATTACATTAAGTATATAGAATCTAATCTCGATACACCTAATAAACCCTCACGGATCGGACAGGTTTTTTTTTAAACATTATTTTAGAGGAACTAAATAGTCCCTGCGGATCTTAAATTTTTTGTTGCCTTCCTTTTTTTTTTCTGCACATGCATTAATTTTACAAATAAGAACTAACAACTTGAGAAGGTGTTCTAACTTGTGCCGATGTTCATGATGAAACAAAATTCTTTAATGATTCACTAGGCAACAGCTAGGCAATATTATTATCAAATTAAGTAGTAATTGTCGAAATTTTGATATGAAGCTCGTAATGTATATTAATTAGTTATATCTTTAGCTAAAACTATATACTTTGAAACCTTTTTTGTAATCAAAGTAGATATAGTAAGATAGCTGTTGCGTGCGACCCTCGTCCGTATGAAAATATTTAAAAAATATTACTTTCCTATTTGAATCAGATTTTTCAATTTCACGGTTTTTAATTTGTTTTCACGGTCCAGTCGTTTCGGTGATTAGCTGGAACAAACACACAAAAAAAATTTTTTTTTTGTTATAAATACCGTCTATTTATACTTTCATATGCATTCAGTAAAAAGTTAGTATTTATTTGTATAGATATTACTGTAAAAAGATTCAAATACCGATTTTCTTAAAACTGCATGATCGTATTCATATTTTTGTAGATTTATTTTTGTGTATTGATCGATCAAGCTAAAAGTAACTGCTATAATGCGCAGTGCGAGTGAAACTACTGGGAGGTGTCAGTCGTAGGCCGTATGTTTCCCACAAGCTGTGCTTTGTGCTTAAGTAGATGTTATTTTTTACGCTTAGCCGTAGATTTTATTTTTATAAAATGCGAATTATTATTCTATTTTCGTAAAACATTTTTCAAGTAAACCTTATGAGGCGTGCGTGTGACAAGGCCAAAGGAGTATGTAAAAATCGTAACAGATGTCTTTGGCTTCTGTGGTTTGTGCCTACCCCCATGGGAAAAAGTCGTGAGTTTATGTATGTCAACCCAATGAACATCGAGCTTGCGTCATTATAGTGCGATTTTAGTACATATATTAGTTTTCGTAAAAGTTTAAGTTTAAGGGTTCTATGACGTCTTAAAGCAGGAGTAATTCCAGTGTGGGAAGAAATGGCACTAGACGACCTGTATAGCTCTGTATCTTTCCTGCACTGGCATTACTCCTGCTTTAAGACGTCATAATGACCCCCCAGGACTAACTATACAGGGTGGCAGTAGTTGTAGAATTACTGCGCTTTACCCTCAACTGATACAGAGTGAAAGTAGTTGTTGAATTACTTCGCTTTGCCCTCAACTGCTCGCTAGCTTGTTGAACTCTGAGATTGAATTAAAGTAAATTAACGTAGGAAATGGTCAATTGTCGCGTGTGTTGGCCCCGTTAGTCGGGCTATCGATGTGTTGTTTCTCTGATGATAGTATGTCTATGCTTTTGGTATAATCGCATTGCGATTTAAGTGAAACCAGAGGGCAACCATTCAGCACTGAGGTTTGCATACGAACTAGATGTCGTGCAATTTAAAATAATACAATAATCATAAGTTAATAGTTATGCGTGAATGTGGGGTCGCGACGTACGGCAGTTGGATGAACTAAGCGAAAGTTACCACTTGAAATTAAGCATAAATTAGAATGCTGTTAGTGAAATTTTTATTCATTGGTAATTTTTTGTTAACACGTGCTAAGATATGTGCAATTAAAGTTAAATGATTGAAGATTTTAGAGTGATGTTTCATAGTGCTAGTTTGTAATTAAAACGCGATTTTAGATTACTCATTAATATGAGTGTGTCTCATAATTATGTACACATTCACCATTATCCTCATGACTGTGAAATCTATATTTAATTGTATTGCTGTTGTAGAAGCTTTTAGATCAACTCGCTTTCGATCTCTCTCGCTTGAGATCAATTCGCTTTTCGCGAAGCTTTTAGATCAACCCGGGCGTTAATATGACATAGCTTTAGGAAGTGACTGTTACAACGGTATGATTTTTAGGGGCGAAATATGGGCGTAGTATTAGGTACACCTCTGCCTACCCCTTCGGGGATTACAGGCGCAATGTGATGTTATGTTAGTTGGTTTACCCTTACCCTCCTATTAATAAACACAGACTAAGGTTGTTCCAAGTTTAAACCTTTGAAAATGTATGGTTATTCCTGGTGTAATTTTATTCCGTGTTTATTAATAAGAGGGTTAAAGTTTGGGACATCGTAGGTTTTGCCAGTGTCGGTTGGTAAATGTTGGTCCTGCGAATAGAACAATAAGTATTTCTTAAATATCTGGCGACTGATGATGACATACTGGAATATAATTATGTTATATTAACCATGAACAACCATGTGCGACACGAGATGGTCGCAGTAACTAAGCTAGAGCACCCCGACCAAATGGGTTAGGTTAGAACTGAAAAAACTCGAGCGAGCGATGCGAGCTGTGCCGCGGCAGAGGCCGGCGAACGCTTAATCTGAGTTGGATGACTATTTTCAAGCTTTTTCTTCATGATTTTTAGTCGCTCACAGTCGTACGCCACAACATTTACCGTGTCCCGTGAGGTAAAACCTAAGATTTAACAAGTGTGTGGTGGTAAAAGTTCGAAATGAAAGATGATATCAGAATAATTCGCATTAAGAGTTGGTAAATCTTAGGTTTTACTAGAAAATCTTAAAATCTACCATAGTTCCGGCTTTTACCAAACTAACGTTTTTTTATTCCTATGGGGTTGAACAGAAACTATGCAGGAATATGCAACCTGCTGCGACAATCACGTACTCCTTTCGCCTCTGTACTGAATAATATTTAATGTTTTATCTATAACAGCTAGCGTGTCCAGCCTGAGCATTCTTTTTTTTGCGAAATATGTCAATGTTGTTTAGCTTATGTCTATCTATCATTTTTCAATTTGAATATTATAATAAATATTGAAAGCCTAGTTTGAATTAAATTACTTAGAACCAAAAAATAGAAACTGCTAAAGCAACACTCAACTACATCACACTTGACACTTGTTACAGAAGGATGGCGCCGCCGCTCGCCACGTCTTCGGGCTGCCAGCTTGCCGTTGCCGTCGTGCACAAGTTCACGAGGGTAGGCCATCGCCTGGTGTGATGGACCTTCACTTTACACTCCGCTGTTAGTGTACATTCCAACTCAGGCAATAGCTTGATTAAACGCAACTTATTATTAGGTGTATATAAATGTTTCATACACAATAAGAGAACAAGCATCGAGTGATTTTCTTAGCTACACATAACGGCGATGTTTGGTAACTAAAGTTCTAAAAGAGATCTATCTTAAACTGCCTAGGCTTCAAAAGCCAGTGATATATGTTTATATCATAAATTCGATACGGAAGTAGATTTCAGTTTTGGTTTTTGTACAAGCAATGATGCACGGCGGTCATTTGTAATTTTATATGTTGTAAATTTTGGTAACAAGTAACGTAATTTTATATTATAATATAGAATTATATTGGAATGTACACTGATCACGTGGAGTAACAAACTCACGTAAATGCTAAACATACCTCAGCGAATCTTAGATATATTGTACTTTTTTATGTAAGATATTATAATGTCATGTTCCGTAAGGGGGGTAAAATGGAACTTATTTGTTTGAGGCCCGGTTCTCATGAGGAGACGACCCAGAACTCAGATGCGCGTTAGCGTACGCTGCTTGTGGTATACGGACATTATCTAGTTTTCTAGGCGTGCGTCAACGCGCGTTATCGTCCGCTCATGTGCATGGTGTAATGACATAAATAAGGATCTCTAGACGTCGTAATTCTTTCATGGGAGCTGGGTCTTATGTAGTAAAATAAGAGAATGTGTGAAGGTTGTGTTATTACGTTGGTATTTTGAGTCCGTCTTTTTATAAGTCATTTTTCGAAAAGGACTATTTGGCAATATAATAACCTTACATGTTCGATACTTGTACCGTGGTCACGCTAATAGCAATGCGCAGTTTGAGCATTCGATGAATGTTTGTTTGTAGTCAAACGTGTTGTACATTTTCGAAGCACAGCTAAATTGAAATTGGTGATCAGTCTTATGTTATCTGTATGATCTACATACTATGTAAGTAGATTATGTCAAATCTGGTTGAGTGTATGTATGACCTTTAGGTATTTGGTGTATCCAGTTTGTGCGTTGAGTTGAATGGCTTAAATAAGAAGTCTGGTAAACTCTGTTTACACATTAGTCGGTACAGTTATGAAATAATTCGAGATGAATATTGTTAAACCAGCTGTCAGATGGGAGTCTTAAAAACTGGTTCAAACTGTTGCACAACTTCTACTAGTCAGTTTGATTGCGCAAGTTTATATCTGCGACCGAATTTGGCCCTATTTCTCTAACATAACTGGTTCACAAGTCTGAACTTTAAGCTACAAAAAGAGTTTTATCCAGTAGATTCTTTGCAAAAAGGGGGACGGTTTCCATTGTGTTAAATCAGAGAGCTGTGGTCTCAGGATTTTCGAAGCATATGTAAAAATTGTCAGCAAGTCGATTTGAATAAGTCAAACGCTAAGTTTAGAATCTGAATGAAACAGTCAACTGGATTAATCATGGATTAATCAAAAACTAGTTAAATCATCCATTAGGTAGGATGATGAGATGCTGATCCATTATTGGGTTACTGACGCTAGTTGGCAGCCGTTTCTAAGAATATACCGTTATACGATAGGCGCGCCAAGTTACGACTAGAAGTACACCCAAACAAAGTAAAACTTATAAATTTAATTAATTAGAAGCCTACGGGTCTACCACAACGTACGATGGTCAGAATTTACGAAATAACTTAAATGTGTAACTAATCGGCCAGATAATTATGCTAACTATTGTATTATCAGGAGGTGGTGAAATAGGCCACAAAACTTTTCAATTCGTCTTGAAAGCTGCGTTAACGATAAAATTTTGCACCGGAAAGGATTACGTTTTAAATTTATCTTTCGTAACAATTGTTGTAAATAAAGTAATTTTTCGCTCGGTATTATTAACTTTTTAGTAGTTCACATGTTATGCATGCATTGCGACCAAAAGTATCTGTTTCAGGGTAAAATAAATATTAAATCGGATATCATAAGTAAAACTCATAGAAGACGTTTCATATCACTTTGATGAGGAATTGTCGTAAGTAAAAATGACTCAACATAATACTTCGACACCGACTTGAATGTTGCGCTTGGGACAAGTCTGAATGGGTGAACTGAAGAAAAAATATGAGACACATTATTTATTAAATAGCATAGAAAGATCGTCTATGTTGCATTAAGGTGAAAGCTCCAGGGCAGCCCGCGAAATTAAAATTTTCTTACGTCTTTTTTTGCAATTTGCAGCGTTTTACTTGCGCGAATCATATCTTCATCGACAAACAACCTGACACAGACCTGCAAATTGCAAAAAACGTAACAAAATTTGAATTTCTCGGGCTATCCTGGCGCTTAAACCTATATTTTAATATGCTGGGGACAGCATAATCAGTGTTGTTTCGAATAGATCTTACAATTATTGAAATATTTCATTTACATAAAACATTAATTCTTTATTTATATAGCTTACTAAACAATCATAATAAGAATATTATATTTACCAAGTATATAGTCGGGTGCAATCGATATATTTTATAGAATGTCATCTAAGTAAAGGTTTCACAGACGATAGTCTTCTTATTTGACAGCATCCTATGATTGTCTTGCCACAGGATGTTTGATAACGCTATTGAAGATATAGTTTATATGTAGTTTTCAAACAGCCTTGGAATTTTATGCGTAAAAAGTTGCAAGAAATAATTTTCATGGAGTAGAACAAAATAATAGTATTGTACAAATGTCAATAGTTGTTTGTGATTTCAGTTTTACCTTTTAGGGTTTTTTAGGTTTGAACCTCATCTATCAGCGCGGAATCGCATTTTTCCGATTCCGTGCTGTTAGATGAGACACGACCCTTAGAATTCTTTTAGAGACCTTTCATGTGGGCAGGAAATATTTTAATGCTGATTATTATCCACTGTTATGGTTACGAAAGTATTTTATATTAAGACGAAATTAAAAAAAATACGATTTCTACATCATGCTAGTTTTTGCCATAATTGCAAAGTACTTAGTTTTTACCATAGCTTTTGTTAAATTGATTAATTTGCGTGTTTATTCACTACGTTACACGTTAATTTTTTAAACAAGCAAGTCAGGTGTCGGGCGTTTTACTCGTACAAATAGTTGAACTCGGCGGTCTTATATCACTCGGCTCACGATGGCAATTTTCTTTGTATAAAAAAAACCGGTGTAAGTGTGTTCTTGATTCTTCTCGGCTTGTCCAATTTTGATGAATTTTTCTTTGTGATTATGGGATCACCTGGATGGTTCTTAGCTGTAGTTAGCGGTAGGTGGCGCTGTCATCGCCATCTAGATTTAAAAAAACAGCCTAGTTTTATTTTAGATATTGATTTCTCAAAAAGAAAATAACAAACTCGATTGGATCAGGTCTGTCGGGTCAGCTTTTATTGTTATAACTAATTTATTTTTAATATGACGCAAAGAAGAAGATTATTATGTAAAAAATAACTTGACTATGTAAGGATGCGTACATATTAGTGATAGCGCCTCGAATACGCCTGTTTTTGATAGGCACGTAAGTAGCACGCGTAGTGAGGCCAGTCTTTAGGTGCGCGGCTTGTGCGTGCTTCGCGTGACTTGCGTCAGAAACGCATGGTTTACACGCTCTGTACTCAATACCAGCAATAATTTTCGTGGCGCATTCGCTTGTATGGATGCAGCATGAAGGTACATGTGAGCAGGGAAGTCATAGATAAACAAGTCCCAATTTCCATTAAATTCTTATTTATTATGTGTAGCTGTGGTTTATCGAAGTGGGCGTTTAATAAGTATATTTATGTTGCGCTGTGTGATTTCATTTCTAAAGTTTCATTTTAATAGGAATAGCTGCTGTGTTAATACATATAAGTTTAGACACATAGCGTAAATTAATATAAATACGTGATGCCCAAACTTCTCTTTAATGTTCTGTCTTTGATGTCGAATGAGTGCGTCGACATACTACATGATTGTGTTTAGGATGACACATTCCTAACGAATTAAGAATTCTTTTGCTGTAGTGATACCGGAGGTGCGTGGTAAATATTTATTATTTAAACTTAGGTTGTTAAATTAGCGTTTAGTTAAATTGAGAGTAAAAAATAATAACTTTATTTTCTGCTATTGTGTTTTTTCCTTTTTTCGGCATGTTTCAAAATGAGTGATTGCGATTAGCAGAGCCTGATTTATTTAGGATTTCATTAAATTGAGAGTAAAAAGTAATTAATAACTTAATGATTTTTTCTGCTATTGTGTTTTTTCTTTTTCGACAATTGTGTTTCTTGATTGCGATTAGCAGAACCTGATTTATTTAGGTTTTGAAGATCATAATATAAATCTAAACACCCGAACACGATTCAAAAGTTTTGTATCATTTTGTTATCTTGTAAATAACAGGTATCATTAAGTATTTGTAATAAAGATACCTTACCATTATGGATGTTTTATTTCTAACATAATCACTTTAATTGTTAATGTGACGAACGAAAAGTACCCAGAATTTTTGAAATTCTTGTTGTTCGTTGGTTAAATCAAGCGGATAACTTAAAATCTAAGCTTGAAAAACAGACAAATCAAACAGACAAAGAAATCTAAGCTTGAATAAGCTTATTATATAATAAGCTTATTTATTATATATTAAGAATAAGCTTATTATAGCGCATTTTAGAATATCTGGTTTTCAAAAAAGGTTAAACTGATTTTGAATTTTGCTCGAATCATGTTTCTGAATGCAAATGCTAATTCAAATAAAATTACTACCTATCTATAGGTGCAGAGTTCATCCAACATTGTTAACACTTGCTCGTAAAATGGCGCTTATTTTACAATTTAGGACCCTATTGCAGTGTTTATCGCGTGCTTTTTACTCTGTATTCCCACACACTACGGGACAGTGCTCCCTCATCGACATTTTTGGTAACGATATCCTACTATGGGTTGATATGATAAAGAGCAACTCCCTGATGCCGGTCTGCCTCCGCAAAGTGGTTGCATTAAGTGTTTAAGGCGCTTGAAAAACCAGTTATCGTGACCAAAAAATAATGATAAGGTAAATGGATGAATACGGAATATGAAAGTATTTTTTTTGTCACTTAAATCAATAAAATGCAATACTATCAACCCATGTAAATAATCAAAAGTTAAGTGCTTGTCGCACAAAAAAAAAATTAAACTTCTACAATTTTCTACGACAGTTAAAACGTCCATGACCGTCGCGGCCATTCAAGTCATAGTATTAGATGTCTCTTCCCTCTATCTGCCTTGTCCAAATCTAATTTTTTGCCCTTAATAGAATAGTTTTACTATATTGTAAGTGCTTGATTTAAAGCAAAAATTGCAATAATAATATTATAGTAAAATCTTAGTGAAACTTTAAGTACTTTTCAACTAAAAGTGTTTCTTTGAATCATATCGTTTGACGTCACTACCGGAATCGATGCGTTTTGTGTTTGCATTCAGTTTCACAAAAAACACGCTCCCTAAAAGATTAAATTGTAAAAAAGTGTTGTATTAGAGAATTAAACAAGTGTACCACAATGTTTTTACGAACCAATACAAGACATTTTTAGAAATGAAAAAAGTTTTGCATTCTTTGCATATACCCTATTGCACTCATATGAGTAACATAAAAACTGACCAATTATTCGGTTGCGTTATTGAGCAATCCTCGTTCAAAGATGCTTTATTGTGTATGTTAGGTACGGGCCAAACCCGATTTCAGGCCAAACTAGTTTGTCCTAGTCCAAACCGGTTTATTGATTTACCTCGACTAAATGGGTTAGGTTAGGTTAGATTGGTGACCAACCACGCGCGACCTGAGCGAGCGCCACATCCAAGATGGGCGCATTCTGTTTTTTTTTTTGGTTTAGACACGATAAACCAGTAAAACGGTTTGGCCTAGCACAAACTAGTTTGGCCTGAAATCGGGTTAGGCCGGTAACATATTATATAAGTTTACATTTCATGATTTTCCTTTTTTTTTAATTTATCACGTTTATTAGAGAGATTTGTTCCTTAGGATTGATGTCATAAAAGTACATACCGGATGTAATTTTTTCAAATATTAGTCTGTTCGATTGCCGAGTGTGGCAAGCGAATTTTTGAAAATCTTTGAATGCAGATTTGTTTTCGGGAATCGAATTTCTCTAATAGATTTTCGACATCAGATTCAATTCGGGTAGCTTGATGTGCTGGCGTCTTCTGTACACAATACAAACATTTGAAACTAGAATTTTATGATAATGTGACATTACGTTTGAAGTGAAAAAAAAGTCAACTAACTTTTTGATGCCACTGTAGGTATACGAGTATGTAACGATATTTCAATAATATTTTTCATGAAAGTACTTCAGGTACTTACTACGTAAGTAGTAAGTAATACATATATAGAACAACTAAGCTTGATGCAAACTTTTCGATTCATTACTGGCTTGCAATGTTTAATTTTTCAAACTGTATTTTCTTTTTAAATTTTGATTATGACGTAAAAAAATATTTTCAGTTTTTTTATGAAGATCTGTCCGCTAGTATTATATATGATGCTCTTGTGTGTCCGCCGCAGAACGGATTCCTTTGGGTCAAGACTTAAATAGTAGATTAAACAACAAGTGAAAAAAAGCGAATTTAATTCGAGGGACGAAGTTGGATCCCGAGAGCAGCGAAGGATTCTAGATTAGAATCCTGAGCGGAGCGAGGGATACAAGGACCGAAAGGATTTTTTTTTTTCACGAATGTTGTACTCTTCTTTTTACCATTGACTGTGAGAAAATAAATAGGAGTATAGTATTTGTATTTATCAAATTTAATGATATAATCAGTAATTATAAGAACAAAGGATTAAATATAAACATTAAAAAATTATAGTGAAATGAGAACAGTTTTCAAAATTCAGTGTTTTATTCTTGTTTGGTTTTGAAACTGTCGTATTAAATAAGACTTTGGTATTTGGCAAAGTCGCCGTATTTTGTGTTTGCTGTTGCTGAGAAAGCTGTAATGTAGTTGTTTCACGAGCATTTCCTTTCGATGTTGAAGGGCGCGCCGAAGATAGTGGCGCAGAAGGGTCAACATCAGATGGTTTTAGATTTATACTGTCAACTATTCGGCTGCATCTTTTGGATTTGGATTTTCGATCGAATCCTCGATATAGCTTTCTGCTACTGTGCTGGACCTCCACCCTCCGTGGCGTTTCAGTGCCGTAAGATCAGCACCTGATTTAGCTAAAAGGGTGGCAGAGCTTCTACGGAAGCAATGTCCTGTGTATTTTTCGGGATTTGATATATTCAAGAATGTCGCAATGTCTTTTGGCATCGCACTTATTTTGTTGATACCAATAGGTTGCCGAGTACATTTTCCGCCATGGTATTGTATGAAAAACCTGTCGGTTTTTGTATTAGTGGGTCGTAAAGCTTGATATTTTTAGACGATTTTTACGTATTCTTGCCGTGTTACGAACGTTCTATCAATTTTAGTTTTTGTATCAGTTAAAACGACCAGCAACAAATTTTCCGAGTGTTTTTGGATGTCGTTCATATCTTTAATAATTCATTACTGCGACAGGCCCCATTCACGCCAAAAATTAGTACCTACAACCTGTAAACAACAATAAAAAAATGTATTTACAGGAAAACTTTAAAAGAACAGAAGGTTTGTAAATAAATATGTACTAAGTAGGTACTTACTTTTACGGCTAGAAAACTGGTCAGGCGCATCATTGAGAAAACGTTCAATGTTTTGTGAGGTTAGCACTCTAGATTTCTTTGGCTTATTATAATAAGCCAAAGAAATCTACAGTGCTAACCTCAGAGGGTATACCTTCGGATAGCCGTGTTAAGTACTTATGTCACTAACTTTGAGTAGTTTGAAATATCAATGTTGTGTTTGATTCTCACTGTGGCTTTTAGATTTTAGCATAGAATATACCTATGCTCCAAAGTGTCGACGGCTTCTTAGTCTTAGTTAATTCGTTGAAGTAATTAAGAATTAATATACTCTGAGAACGAATTGGCGCATTCGTGGTTTTCCAGTCGCAGAACAAATTGTATGTTTTCAGGTACAAGTCCCGAGATTTTGGCGGCAACAAATCATCTACTAAACTGCTGCTTTAGTACGAAATGATTTCGGAGTCAGTATCTCATTTTCGTCATCTGAAGAACTCATTTTATTTTATGTTAACAGATTTTCCAAGGACACATAAAAACCACGATAACAGAATATAGAAAAGAACGTAACTAAAATTGGCGGTTATTTTAAAAATTGAATTGTGTAGCTCTATTGGAACAGCTCCATTTAGCCAGCCAGTGGGTACTTTCAGCACATTTTATTATATTTTTGTACATCATTCGTGCTTGTTCCAAATTCAAAATATCTTTATTCACTCAGTGAGTAAAAGAGCGTTTTATTCACTGTTATCGATGAATAAAATGCCCTTTTTCGAGCGGCAATGGTAAAATAGTAGATTATTCAACAAGTGAAAAAAAAGGGAATTTAATTCGAGGGGCAAAGTTGGATCCCGAGAGCAGCGAAGGATTCTAGAGCAGAATCCTGAGCGGAGCGAGGGATATAAGAACCGAGATAAATTATTTTTTTCACGAGTTGTGTACTCTACTTTTTACCATTGACTGCGAGAAAATAAACAGAAGTATATTATTTATATTTCTCGTGGGTTAATAATAACAACCTCTCGGGTCGATCTTCAAGGTTAAGCCGGGCTTACCAAGGTCGGTCTGTGGATGGGTGACCAGTAATTCATTTCATACCGACTTTTCTCCGTGCCTCGGAAAGCTCGTAAAGCCGTTGAGCCGGCTGTCATTTGTATTTCTGTGACAGTCGTTACAGGTAATCAGTGGCCCGAAAGTCTGACAACCAGTCTTACCAAGGGGTACCGTATTACGCACCTAGTACTAACTGGGTTGTGTTCTGGGTCAGAAAGGCAGTCGCTCCATTTAAAATACTGATATTAAGTTGCATCCGATTAGACTGGAAGCCGACCCCAACAAAGTTGGGATAAGTCTAAGCAGATGACTATTTATCACATTTTATTATATACCTAATCGGTAATATAATAAGTTAACAAAGGAATAAATATAAACATTAAAAATGTATAGTAAAAAAAATTAGAACAGTTTTCGAAATTCAGTTCTTGTCACGTTTTATTTATTTTTTGTTCAGAATTCGTGCTTATTCCAAATTCAAAATGTTTTTATTCACTCAGTGAGTAAAAGAGCGTTTTATTCACTGTTATCGATGAATAAAATGCCCCTTTTCGTGTGGCAATGGTAAAAAATTAATAATGTGAATAGGAACATGAAAAAATCGTAAAAAAAATTACAAAGCCCTTGACAAGGGAAGCAATAAAAAAACCGGGCAAGTGCGAGTCGCACTCACACGCACACAGGGTTCCGTAGCATCAAACAAGATAATAAAAAGACTTTGAAGGTTCATTCATATGTTGTATTGTTTTACATTCAACAGCAAATTTAAATTTGTTTTTCATTGTATTCAAATGAAAAACAAAGTTAATACCGCAGTTTGATGAAAAAGTCCCTTAACTCAAAAACTAAACATCAAATCTTATTCAAACCAATATTGGTTGAAACTTTTATTTACGTTTTACAATCCTAAATTTGTTTGTTTTAGTTCCATGCATGTCTCCCTTAATATTTTTATTTTTGTATAAGAATCGTAAAGCGGTACCAGTAACAGTAACAGTAACAGAATACATCTACCTACTAAGTTTCAACTGTGTAGTCCTAATAGTTTCGGAATAAAGTGGCTGTGACATACACGGACACACAGACAGACATAGCGAATCTATAAGGGTTCTGTTTTTTGCTATTCGGCTACGGAACATATGTTACTTGAGGGTCGGCGCAATACGATTTTTCCATTCTCTGTCAACTGTCATGCTATCATTTACCTACTCCTTTTCCTTTCCTATACAATTCTCCTCTCCCTCTCCATCCATCAACATTTATATTCATCATGCTTTTAGTCACATCATCCTTCACTATCCCGTCGTCCGTTGTTAAGGCTACAAGGCACACTATCGTCCCCATTTTAGCACACATCTTTAATCTGTGCCTTTCCTCAGGTGTTTTTCCAGATGTTTTTAAAACCGCGATGGTTCATCCCATATTCAAAGCTGGGGACAGAGACGGTGTCTCTAACTGTAGACCTATATCTGTCCTTACTACATTGTCCAAAATTTTTGAAAAAATTATTAATTCTAGACTTGTGAGTTTTCTTACAAAAATTAATATATTAGCTTACAACCAGTTCGGCTTCATTAATTAGATCATGGTAGGCCTGAGCTGGAAAATCTACGGATGATGCAGTTTGGAGCTCACAGATATAATAATTGGTCATATAAATAACAAACAAAAAACTGTTGGCATCTTCCTGGATTTATTCAAAGCTTTTGACACCGTTTCTGTCCCCTTACTACTTTCCAAGTCAGATAGCATTGGAATTCGCGGTATTGCTAACGATATCTTCCGCAGCTACCTGACTGACCGCCAGCAGGTAGTAAAAATTGAAACCTTTATTAGCAAAGAGGAGACAGTTACTTTCGGTGTGCCTCAGGGTAGTGTCCTTGGACCTACTGTCTGTCTATCTATGTGAATGAACTGTGCCAACTGTCTCCTCGAAACTGTAAAATCACATATCAGCACGACACAGCCCTAATAAATCACGGCCAAGACTCGCCTGATACTTTCAATAAAGCGGAGATGGCCCTCAGCATGGTCATGTACTGGTTAAATACAAATCTCCTCACGCTAAATATCAGCAAAAGCAAGTTCATACCCGGGCATTTTAAGCCAGCCCCCCGTTCCCTCAAAATCAGCTAGAGCTCACGCTTGCACACTTACTGATTTTTATTCTTGCAACTGTACACCTATCGAACGAACTGACGACATTAAATATCTTGGAGAAATCATCGACAATCTCCTTAAATGGAAAAAACAGATAGACTCTACAGTGAAACGTGTGCGAAGATTAATGTATATATTTAAAAAACTTAGAGGGTTGCTGACTTCAAATGTCTGATAACTGTCTACCTTGCTCTCGCTCAATCAATTCTTGGGTATTGAGTGTCTGCGTGGGCTGCAGCGCATAAAACAACCACGCTGCGTTGAAAGGGCACAGAGGGCCGTACTAAAGGTCCTATCACAGAAACCAATCCGCTTTCCGACAACTGAACTCTATTTACTATGCAAGGTCCTCACACTTAGGCAGCTCTTCGTACTACAGACTGTACTTAGGAAATACAAACAGATTCACTACGACCCAACTTATTGAGTTGACCGTCCTGTCCATACATAGTATGGATGTGTAGACGGTTGACCGGAGTACTTCAAAACGTGTACGTTACGATTTCTCCGCCAAGTTACCCAAAAAGAAAAAAAAACTTCCCCAAAACAATTGTCGAAATTTGTCAAAATCGATGGGAACAAACCAAAAATTTGTCAAAATAGAAATAACGTGAAATTAAAACCAAAATTTTTTTTTTAGTTCATGTCCTCCACCAGAAATTGAACTGTTATGCTCTTGCTTCCGAGTCGAGAGAGACCCGGTCGACGGAGTCCCGCTACTCGGGGCTCCTACTTCTGAATGGTTTATAAAAAAATAGGTAGGGGTGCCCCAAGTCGGCCTAGGAAAAACTAGTTTGTCAGCAACCACCTCATTAAAATTTGGTGCTCATTTACTATTTTAGGTGATAGATGTTCTGCCAGGGTTGCGGGACTGTTCGAAAGGGATACCGCGGCCCTGGAACACAAAGAGCAAAAGAAGGAACATGGATGGGTTTTAGTCAGTAAAAGTTTGACAATCCCTTCTGCTCAGCCCAGAGCAGGAGGAGTTATTTGATGACTTCCCATCCGAAAAAAATAGATGTTAGTGGTCACAAAGTTATTCTTGGGGGTCATTATATTTTCCCCCTTAAGTGTTGGGCAGAGCCAGCTCACGAAACTGAAGACCGACGATACGGTAGGAACGTATCCTCCAAACCGGAGCTTCTGAGGAACATCGAGAGATTCCATGGGCAGTTGTACATACACGTCAATCAGTAAACCCGTTGTAGATCTAGTAAACGACCCGAGCTAGACTGACCAGACACTATACTGAAGACATCTCGGAAGTCAGCCTGGTCTGTAGATTAGGATGGCTCTGAAACAGCTTATTAACAACAATGCACCGGGTGATGACAGAATTACGGCCGAACTCCTGAAGGCGGGTAGAAAACCGTTACTTAAGGCCCTTCAGCAAAGCTATTCACAAACGAAGCGTTTGTTTTTGATTTGATTCTGATTCGACAAGTCGTATGTGTATCTTTTTTGGCATTATGAAAGCGAGCGAGATAGACATACGACTTTCCGAATCGAAGCGTTTGTGAATAGCTATACACAAGCTGTTTGATTCTGTCATAGGGAGGTACCCGAGGGGAAAACGCCACAGGCATAGTGCAGGGCCTCTTCAAGACGGGCGACAATATCCGGCTGAAGTATTATAGGCCCATCTCACTTCTAAGTCATGTCTACAAGTTGTTTTCAAGAGTCATCACGAATCGTCTCGCGCTCAGGTTTGACGATTTTCAGCCTACCGAACAAGCCCGATTCCGAAAAGGCTTTAGCACCTTAAACCACATAGGTACATACGCTGCGGCAGGTTATGCAGAAGATCGAAGAATATAACCTGCCTCTTTGTTTAGCTTTTGTGGACTACTTAAGAGAAAGCCTTCGATTCGATCGAGACTTGGGCTGTACTGCAGTTTCTCCAACGGTGCCAAATCGACTACAGGTAAATCGAGGAGTTGAAGTTTTTGTATAAAAACGCCACGATGTTAGTCCGAGTTCAGGATCAGACCTCGGAAACTATCCTTCTGCACCGAGCTGTGAGAGAGGGAGACGTCATATCTCCGAAACTGTTCACAGCTGCACTGGACGATCTCTTCAAGGTTCTGGACTGGAGAGGGCTAGGCATCAACGTCAATAGTCGGTTAACTTCGGTCACTTAATTATAAAATTAAAAGAAGTACAATAGAAATAATTATTTAACAGTAAACAAATAAAATAATTAAAAAGTAAAACATTTGAAATTCTGTTACAATAATGTTAAATAGCAATGTAAAATAAATTAAGATTCCACCATTACAATTAATGTCAAAAGTATAATATAATGTCAATAAAAATAGTAACGTTATACAAATCATGTATGTCATAAAGAATGTAAAAACAAATTAAATCAGATTCATCCATTACAAAATAATAATCAAAAATAATAATGCCAAATTAAAAATATTACTAATTCCCATACAAATGTCAAAAATAAAATTATTGCTAAACCCACACTTACACAAAGTTCTAAAAATATAATGTCAATAAAAATAATAAGTGTAAGTAGTAGCACTTTTCTATCAAATATGATTTTAACTGCTGCTTAAATTGATTTAAGTTGTAAATTGACTTTATGTGTACAGGTAGTTTATTAAACAGTTTAAATGATTGATAACCTGCCTGACTCACTACTTTTAGATGAGGTTAATTCCGCCTCGAATGCTATAACAAAGTTTCCCCACTTATACGAGTATCAAGATGTACTATTTCAATGTTTTGATAATGATGTTTATAGGCTTACGCCTATTAACGTCATTAATGGTTGCACAGAAAATCTTAACTTCGGTGTCCATTGTGTGTCTAACACATTTAGGTCAATAATTCCGAACAGACTACGAATTAGCAAAAGTGGTACTACGAGTAGTAGCAAAAGTTCTCATTGAAAAGCTCATACAATACTGTATATCTTACGGCTATTAGTTGCCAGTAAAATCTTGATTGGTTGCAAATAAAATCTTAACTTCGGTGTTCAACTAGTCAGCTATTCATCTCGATAATTCCGAACAGACTAAAAGTAAACAAAAGTCGTCCTAATAGTAGCAAAAGTTTTCATTGAAAAGATCTCTCCAATGGTGTACATCTTATTGCTATTGGTTACCCAGAAAATCTTAACTTCGATGCTCAAATAGTCACCAGCCAACTCCGAACGGACTACGAAATGGCGAAAGTCTTGTTTCTGGCAAAGGTTCTTAAAAAGCACGATCCAATGGCTTATATATCTTATTACTATTGGTTACCCAGAAAACCTTAATTGGCTGACAAGAAAATCTTAACTTGTCCCGCGCTATAAGATAGTTAAATATTATTTCAGTTGTAAGGTTCGTATTTTTTTACTTATGTTTGGCTATTTTAGTGTAGGTTTTACATAATACGTTCTCTCCAGGTAACTGCATGGCCAGTGCCTGTAGGTAAAGCATTCGTAGGGCTCTGTATGTTGTATTTTTTCGTTTTTAACAGTTGATTTCCCGTTTCCCCGGGAGGGGGAAAATGCAAAGCCAGAGGAAAACTATCACCTACCTATCGTCGGGCTTGGAGGAGTCACGGTTTAAAAAGAAATAAAAGGGGTAACAGTACAACAATTTTAATAATAATAAACAAGGTATCTCTCCTATCAGAAATATCGTACAAGGCCATGGAAGCCAGGGGGAAAAAAGTTGAAAGTCACAATGAGGGGTTCAGGGGTTTCTTCAAATTGTAAGGCGGAAAGTTCCAAGTCCAAGACTCGCTGGCTGTGGCAGGTCAAGGCCCCGAGAAGGATTATTTTTGAGTCGCCGACTTCAGAAAGGCAGCTCGTAGTAAAAGGGCTGCCGGTCACCAGCTGTGAAGATCTCAAGAGCTTTATATATGTAATAGTTTCAGAATAAAGTGGCTGTGACATACACGGACAGACAGACAGACATGACGAATCTATAAGCGTTCCGTTTTTACCATTCGGCTACGGATATTTCAGTTTAATATTAATACATTTACCTATCGATGTCCGGTGTCTGGAGTTACCTATATAGGTGCGATTCGTATTAGTGTCGTGTATTCTCTACTTTTCTGCAGGATGACACAGTGTCCTGTAAACGTTCGTGTTTTCGTGGTTAACAGCACCACCAAACTAGCTGTCCATTTTTTAAAACACGGCTATAGCTGTGATCGACTGGCTGTCTGCTTGACTGGTTACTTATGTAAACACACTTTCATTTAACTGCTACCAGTCAATTTGGTAGAACTCAATTTATTTTTCCGTTAGGTACCCTCGTAAATAAATGTACAAACTTATTGTTGGCATTCGATTATTGCGAAGAAAAGAATTTAGCTCGCGAATAGTGTTAATAGTGTCTGTCCCCAGTTCCCAAGCAGCGCGTGGTGGGGCTGGGGCCGAGCACACGCCTGGCGGTGGTAGTCAGTGGTAGTACCATGTTGTGGCTGGTAGTGTTGGGGCAGGTCTTGCTCTTCGCCGAGGGCATGCACCTCATGCCCGAGCGGCATTACGGGCCTACAGCTGAGGTAAGTTACTTCATAAACTACAAGCTTATAACATTAGTGTGCAGTGACTTTTTAAAGTGCATCATTTTGTATATGCTTTAACTTTCCGATCCAGCCTCAAGTCGGAGGTATATTAGGCAGGGCTATTGTCCTTTTTTGTGTTCATTATCTGGCAGTCGGATTACTAAATCGGCAAGTGAGGAGCGTGTTCAAACAAAATGCAGGTACCTACTTATTGCTTAGTTTACAGTTTTTAATTTTGTGTCTCAAAATCAGAACTTTGGTTTATTTTTTTGGAAAGAAAGCTAAAAACCGAGAGAATAAACGTTAGAGATAACACAGGTTTTTTACCTAAACTAATCGGTAGGATACAAAAAATAAAACAGGTCAAAAACTATAGGAATGTTAATTGTTTTTACATTAATGCAATATAATATCAACTTAATGCATAACGTGAGACCCATCTAGGTACTCTAACTGTAAAAAAAAAAAAAATCGACATAAAATTCCCTAATCAGAAATCAGTGTACCGCTAAATTGACTAACTAGGTGTGCTATGACCACGATAATTATTACCGACAGGTAAAATTTACGATCACTTTTCATGTTTACCACGCTAACCATTATTATAATCGATACATTGTACAGGTATCGGTGCTTTTATTTTACTTACTACATTAACAGCTAATTACTGTCGTTATTACTTTAGTCATTTTGTGGCAGGTCCGCAGGTCTACCTATGAAATATGAAATATTAGAGTAGTCTTTTATGAATAAATCTTTGCGGATGACTGATCTGCAAAGATATGCATCGGCTGAAAGATGCAATAAAAAAAAAACATGCATCGACGATTTGACGCATTGGTTCTCATCTAGATTAGTAGAAAATTAACTAAGTGAATACCCGTACAATTACAACCATAATTTCTGCTTGCTTTTCAACTCTGATATGTCTGAATGATGTGAGCGAACTGCTTCTATTATCAAAGCGAAAATGCATTGTGCACGCCTAAAGCGAGTTAATGAACTTGTAATGTATTTGAATGACTGCAAATACTTAATATCATCGCGATGTTATTGTATCTCCCAAACACCAGTTTATTCTACAATGCTAGACACTCTTTATCATAAATTTCGTTTCAGGTGAGCTGCATCGAATATGCATCACTAAATCGAGATAGAATCGGAAGAATGCTCAAAGAAGGTAAATCTGTAGTGCATTCTGTCACAGCCGATGTCCAGCTTTTTATATTTGAAAATTGTTTTGGTAATTTGTTCATTTGTTACGTAGGATGGCGTTCCCAGAACCCGGTGATCAAAAAGATGTTCACCAAACGTTCCGCCACACTACCTGTTCAGTTTACACTTAGTATGGACCCGATGTCGCGACGAATGGACAATATTATTGATAATTTAATACCAAGAAGCGATCATTTGTTAAATGAACACGCAAAATTAGTTCAGGATATAAACAGTTTGCGTCAGGTGGTCTTTATTGCACCTTCTATCGAAGATAACAAGGACTACGATGAATCAATATTTCATGAAATTATTGAGACTGCGCCAATTCCAACATCCAGGCCGGCGCCACTACTCAGCCCGTTTATAAGTTCGACGAGATCACCGACGAGTTTCACCAGAGGAAGTTCGATACCGATCATATTGCTGGGGGGTGCGAGTCAGCGGCAGGTGATCAAAAGTCAGCCCATCAACTTCGCCAAGCCCACCGTCAGCTTGGTGGGCACGACCATCTCTCCTGTCATCAAACATCCCTATCCTTTCGTGATGCATACAGCGCAGCGGAAGCCGATTAAGATTTGTATGTCGTCTGTTCCCTCAATGTTTTCTTCAACAAAACGACCGCCCACTTTTTGGGATAGACTAATAGATTACTTTATACCCAGCCGTAGTTTAGGCAGGTAAGGTACCTAGATTATTTTGTTGTTTAGTTTTTCTTCTGTAGCTTTTACACAATTTCCAACAAGTAGTGATATTAATTTAATGTGATTTCATTTCTTGGATGATATAAAATATGTACCTATTCCTGATTTTTATCAGCATCATTCGAATAATTAACGTTGTTAGTTTACCTAAACACTTGGTAAAGATACTTTATTAGTTTAACAAAAACATTCACCTAATCACCACCTGTGTTGAACAAGCACATAAGTTGTACGATTTTAGTTTTTGTCAACTTACTAGTCGGAAGGCGTGTTTCTCGACATTATTACGTTATTGTGTAAGTACACAATACGAGTACCTACTCTAGGTGCATGAACATATCACTTTGTGTCTGTGCACATAATATGTACGTGTGCGTTGATGCCACAAATCGCGTGTGCTGCGTCTAATTACGAATGCCGATTATGTATTGTCTTCTTTTTTACACTTTTACGCGTCGGAATGGAAAAGTTGAACGTCTCATGTGTTATGACTACTTATGATAAAATAATTATTTTTCATTGTGCTTTATGTCATTAGTTCTTGTTTATGTTCTATACAGTGGGAACTTTTCATTCATCGAGTGCGAAGTTATGTCACGACTACTTTTTAACTATCAATTGTATTAGGCTTAGTGATGTGGAGCTTCGTTTCTTTTAAGATGTGTATCGATTATGCACAGCAAATCCCCAAACAATTTGCGGTGGTGCGCGGCGCGGCGGCAGTCGTGACTTAGCCCTCAGCTACACGATGCTCCTCGCGCTGATCCTTGCTACTCCTTATGGAGTGCGAGTTAATTCGAACTTGAAAAAATTAACGTTTTGCGGACGAGCATGGCAGAATCCATACTCAGCTTTACCACTGCTAAACGTGTAAATAATTATATTTTGTCACTATACCTACATAATTGTAAGAAGTAATATTGTCTTCATGACGTCCCAGGACAGTTTAGAAAGAAAATGTCGTGTTTGATATTTTTTTTGTTACCAATTACAATTTTTAATTTGCGGTAAAGATAGTTTTATTTCTTTGTGATTTCTAATACTTCTTCTTTACTGTTCATTTCGATGATGGGGAACATAAACGCGAGCATATAGTAAAACATGATTAGAGGCTCTAGCACGAGCGCGTGGTGTAAAGGTAGTAGATGGATCTCTTTAAAGTTATCCGATTTCGGGGGGACGCGGGTGGCGATGACCCCATCACCCTCCTCCAGGAGAGCAATAGGGAAACCAGCACACTTCGTAAACCACAAACATAGACCGCCGAGTTTCCGTCCTCGCCGTCGAGGCCCGTCGCGACGCCCCCGTTAACCAACCCCCCCCCGACCCTTGCCAGAGCCAGCCCGCGATGCTGAGCCGGTAGTTTTAAACCAGCCCCTAAATAATATCATTCAGATCCAGCCTGTCCCTTTGCTGTCCTCCCCAGCGACGCCCTAAGCCGAGGCTCGTACCCCACAGGGGGTGCCCTTAGCGAGTGGTTGCTTAGTTTTTAAGTATAATTTTAAGCCCCTGGCTGGAGGCCTTAGATTCATTTTTAAGGCATCTACAGGATTTGCCCGGTTAAGCAGTAGCCAGCCTCAGAGGTTGAACTGCGAGATGCCATCCCCAAAAAAAAATAATAATAAGTGAACGCGGGTGTAGGAGCGAGCGAAGCAAGCCTAAAAAAATTGTATTCAGCCTCGGCATGGTTAGTTTTTCTTGTTGAACAATTAAGCAGAATGTAAATAATTTATAAAATTAAAAATTAATAGTGAAAGCGAGTTTTTCTTTGAAGAGTGAGAATCTCTTGAATCTTGGCACATTCGTAAAAAGAGATAGGTAGGTCTAGGTACCTAAAGCTGTAGACTTAACTCGTACCCTTAAAGGACCAAACGGCACGCATCCGAAAGGATACGAACGGACGCGGCGACAACCCATCGCATCCGGCAGGATGTCGACGCATACGCTCGGCTTTGTACCGTCGCGGTCGCTTGCGAACGTATCCGTGCGCCTAGTCGTAGAATTGTTGGCATTAGAAGAAGAAAAGATCCGATCGGATACGACGACAGGAGAACGGAGCCCATAGCGCGTCGTAGCATAATTTTGGCTACGATCGCGTGTCGCGGAAGACGCCCACAGTCACGCTGCTGTGCGCGGCTTGGTAATATAGACTTTAATTACGGTGTACACGATTTAATAACGTTTAAACATGGTAAAATTCATTCCGTTTCGATGCGAAGCGAGTCGTTAGGTGGAAGTCATCCTTTACTAACCCTATACGTACCTACAAGAGACTTAAACCAAAACCTAAACTAACTTCAAAATAACAGCTTTTTACTGAATTCATAGGAAAGTAAATACGGTACCGACAAGAAAAAAAAATGTTTTTATTTATTTTTGTCTGTCTGTCTATGTGTCTCTTTGGTCGAGCTAATCTCCGAAACGGCTTGATCGATTTTGACGAGACTGTTACAAGGAGTTAAAAAAAATTAGGCATAAAAAACCCTTGATCCCCGATTTAAACAGGGAAGTAATATTTTATAATACGCACGCAAAATACGCGCTTGGACGTGGAGTTGCGGACACCAGCCCGCTATACAATACAATACAATATACACATAAACTGTCACTTACGGGATATCTTCCATGATTGTTTGTAATTTTGAGCTCCCGATATACAATACAACAACAACACAATACAATACAATATTTTATAATAATTTCACGCGGTTTCAATGTCGCGGGCAACAGCCATTTTTTGATATATTAAGTATTGTATACCTTAAAATTACCTTAGGTTCTTGCAGGGTATGCCAGACCTCACGATCTGACAGAGAAGAGGCCTACCTATGTGCCAGCAGTGGGAACATTGCACATAGGCTGGTTATACTATTTTTACAGTAATGACATAACATATATTAAAAAGTACACCCACATTTGGCCAGTTACATTGTAACAGGGGCGAGTCTATTGCCATCAACCGGGCCCAAATCCAGACTCCGTGACTGCTTCTGAGAAATTCTTGATGAAAAAACTCTTCGATCTGAAATCGAACCCCAACCCAGAAAGCCTCACCTCACCACTAGAACAACGTGGCAGTCAACTATAATGACGGTATCGATAATTTTATTTTTATTTTTTTATGTGGTTGTATACATTATTTAATAATATTTACAACCAACTAATGTTTATGAAGTGATAACATAGCGGTTAGGAAGTTCCTCCACTGGGCAGCTTTTCATGATGATTTTAATTCGTTTTTCACGGTAGCACTGATCGTTTGGTGATTCGGAATTGGCGGTTATTCACACTGGCGATTAGTCCACAATCTACTACTACTAACATTGTTTAAACTAGCTACTTTTTACGTTTTGCTGTTCGTACTAAAAATAAAACCGTTTTGATAAAAATATTTATTGATAACTTTACAGGAAGTCTAATGTTATTGTAACCTTCTAACCTACTTATTATTTGCATTGAAGAAAGATAGTGTACTATCTACACTTATGCGCAGCTAAAAAAAAATATACGCGTCTTCGGTACCCGCGATACCAACAATGTCGTCAATGATTTCATGATTTTTTGAGAACCTGAGTAGAGTATCGAATATTTTACAAGTTCCGTAGCCGGGAAGTTGGTTCGGCGGGGAGGGGGGGGGAGGGGCGGTTACCCTGTATGAAAAAAAGCAGATCGGGGCGGAGAGTTAACCAATGAGTTGAACACTAAAAAAACTTTTTTTGCATAAAATTAAACCGACTTCCAAAACACAAAATAGTAAAAAATAACTTTAGCTTCAGAAGTCGGTCACTTTTGCTAGTTTGATTTTGTCACCGAATTCTGAAGATTTTTGTGTTTATGAATTAGGTTTCATTTTTGGAAAAAAGTTTTTTATTTTTCACTTTTTAGTGGTTCACATGTTACCCCTTCACAGCGTACCGGCGTGATGTTATGTTATGAACTGGTGTAAACAATAGACAAACATGAGATTTCAGCAATCGCAGTCCATTTGCTATCATTTATTGAGGAGTTCCGTTGCCTATCTCCGAAGTTTTTCATCAGATCTTCACCAAATTGAAATGGGACCACTCCAAGAAAGTACTCTTCCATAAACTACCCAAATCGCTTCAAGTGTGCCTATAAATTTTTGAAGAGTCCTCTCTATTTCTTCAAGATCCCATCATCAGATCCTGAATTGATGATCATGGGACCACCTACCCTTACCCCTGGTATACCCTTTCAAACTAAAAAAATAATAATCTAAATCCGTCCAGCCATCTTCGAGTAATCGGGGAACATACAAAAAAATAAAAATAAAGATTCCGACGAATTGAGAACCTCCTCCTTTTTGAAGTCGGTAAAAAAATAAATGGAATTAGAAATAACTTATTGAAAACTGCTAAAAAAATTGCACTCCACCTTGGACATAATTATGTTAGGTTTGTCGACTTATGGTTATACAGACAAGCTTACCAATTGTGAAAATGTGGGATTCAAGACGGAGCGACCTCGACTTTGGTGCGTTTTCTTTTGTCTATCTTTTTATTCTTCGTGTGGTTAGTGCCTAACCTGGTGTCAGTTTTATGCTACCCTCCTCCGGCTTCTGACTTGGCTATACATGGCATCGGGATATATTTATTTTTTGCGTGATAATACATAAATAGAACTTATTCTGCCAATTTCTCGTAAAAGTAAAGTACTTTCGATTTTTTTTTTGTTTACTTCCTATTTTTGTGTACACAAAAAATAAAAAACCGACTTCAAAAACACAAAAAAGTGAAAAATAACTTTATCTTCAGAAGTCGGTGACTTTTGTTTATTTGATTCAACAACAAACTCAAACAAACTCAAAGCATTTATTTCAATTAGATCATAACAGGCACTTTTGAATGTTAGAAAAACAAAGGCGAAGCTACAATCACAGACATAAGGCATAATAACTTGTGAAAGTACTGTAGTTGCCCATTCCAAAGCGTAGATCTCTGTGGAGAAGAATGGGCTAAAACTCCATGGACATTATTTTCAATCAAAATATTGTTACAAGACATTACAGCAGACAAGACAGCGAGGATTCGGAGTAAACGAAAATATCATCGATGTATACAATTTTTAGATTTTTTTTGATTTTTCGAAAACCGCTCGACCGATTTCGATGGAACCTCTTGGGATGTATTTATACTCTTTGAATTTTTTTTTTCCAAATCTGTTCAGGCGTCTTCGAGCAATCGGTGAAAATACATGAAAAACCAGCCAAGTGCGAGTCGGACTCGGGCACGAAGGGTTCCGACCATAATCTAAAACAAATATCTTAATTGGCGTCACTATGTACTCGTATGTATGGGGACACCCTTTAATTTCCGTTATTTTTATTTTTTGTAATTTTTCCTTTATTTGTGCTGTAAGGCCTTGCTTTTTGTCAAATTTCATGATTCTAGGTCAAAGGGAAGCACAAGTAAGTTTTGATTCCCTTGTGAAATCGCATAATATGCGACATAAACAGTCATACCTTTTGATCGCGTTGACTGATTTTTTCATTGCTCCAAGGGGTAGCAGACTCCCAAGGGTATTTGGTATTAATTTCAGGTTTATACCGCCACGCATTACTGAGAAAAAGGGTCTTGACAGACAGGCAGACGGACAAAAAAGTGATCCTATAAAGGTTCCGTTTTGCCGATTGAGGTACGGAACCCTAAAACAAAAAGAATACCGATGAATTGAGAACCTCCTCCTTTTTTGACGTCGGTTAAAAATTTACTGCGGGAATCTAGTGTCCGTCTGAATCTTCGACTTCGGTTGCTGCCGCCTTCAGCCAAATCTTCGGCTTCGGCCAAAATCGACCGCGAAAGCGCGGTGGAACAGGTCACGCGCGGGGGTAGGTGTCACACATTTCGAAGTGTTATTATTTGTGACAAGTTGCAAGGTAACTATAATTATAACGTAATATTAGAGATTTAAAGATAAATTGAACTGGTACGGATTTCGCACTGGCCGCCGAAACCAACTGAAGTATCTGTCAGTGTCCGGTGTCCGGAGCAGTGTCCACAATTTGTCCGCAACGGTTTGACCGGACCTTTATGATGTAAAGGTGATGGCCACAAAATCAAGGTTAATAGATATTGATTGCGATTCCCTGTTGAATGGGTTATCGATCCTCCATGGCACCTGACTTGTTGTCATGGTTCAGGGAGCACACAGAACTGGGTTGGGGGCCACCGAGTGGTTTTAAAACAGGTCAATTAGCTTTACTAAGCTCTGGTGAACCTTAGCAAGGTAACTAGTTCAAGGACAAAGACCTGAAGGTCTATTAATATAATGTAGACAATGTAGTTTCTATTTTCAGGTTTTATGGAAATACTTAGTTTTTATTTTAATAATCCAATAACATTATCCTAAGGTACAATAACAATGAATAATGATTACGTATAGAATTTAATTGTGTAACCAACAACAACAAAAAATGGTAGGTAATGCTTTCAGTCACAGTTACCTGTAAAATATGTGGCTCAGTGCTCACTCATGTAATGAAGAAGTAGGTACTTTGCTTCATAACAACTATTGTCACAATAATATTGATAAAGGATAAATAATCAGATAAAAATTCGAGAAACGCTTATGTATCATAAATAACTGACTTAAGTATCTACTAATACATACTTATAAGTATTTTTATAAAATTGCTTATTTATAATAAAATTGCTTAAATACATAAAATTAATTAATTTCGCAGATGCCGAAAAGTAATCTTTATCGACCTGTATCCTCGATATTTTTCTTGCTATTAGGACATTCTCTTTCATTAACTTCTTTTCAACAACGACTAAGTAACAAAACGATCAAAGATAGTTGATAAAAAAAAAAAACATCAAAAACTTTTCTACCTTATTTTAACCATGTTTAGAATACGATACTCATTACGTTTGCAGAGTTCCAGTAGCCACTTAAACTTTGACCTTGTTGAATGTAGCTGTTCGACTTAGTGCGCGCAGATTGGCAGGTTGACATCGAAGAATACGTTCAGTTCTATAAGAGCCGCCAGCACTAGGTACCCGAAATAGATGCAGCCGCAGGTGATGCCGATCCTCCAGTCCAGCTGGAACTTGTTGAGCAGCAGGCAGCCGTACAGTGCGAACAGCGTCGACAGCAACGAGATGGCGCTGTATGATAGCCCGCTTGAGTTTATTGATACCTGAAATATTAAATCAGTTTAGTGTTTTAAATATGTTGTGAAATGTCATCAGGTCAAGTGATTTGATAGGAACAGGGGTGACCCGTTTCCACTAACAATAGACAACAACTAAGTGAAAGCGTGACAACCAGTCTTACCAAGATATTACCCAATACTAATTGGGTTGTGGAGGTCAGATAGGCAGTCGCATCGTGTAAAATACTGTAGGTTAGACTGGAAGCCGACCCCACCAGTGTTGGGAAATGCTGAAGTGAAAGCCTGAAAGCGCACTGTTGGTGCGGTTGTTATTCCAACCTGGGATTGCACTGTACGTACATTTAGGCATTCATAAAGGTATCGCTTAGTGTACAGAGCGAGCTTGCTTGTCGCAAACATTAAAACCAAAATTCGTTCGTGCTAGAATGTCGGCGTCGTGTGAGAATCGACAAATAACGTGAACGAAACGTAACATCTAGCTGCGTCTACCAACGGATAACATGGGGGATAAGAAATGTGGTGAACCTACCCAATGATGGCCTGGAACAGTAGGGTAAGCAAGCGATTTAATTAGCCAAGGCAGACCCAGGCACAACAGTATGTCGAATGTGTTCGATCCTATAGAGTTGCTGAGTCCCATGGTGCCGTGGCCTGAAAATACAATAAATTAATTTTGTTTCTTTATCATAGTCTTCTATTGAATGTCAGAGCAAAACGTAATATATTTTTGTTTCAATAAGTAATCTCCTGTTTCACTGAATTTCTTTTTAGGTTTAATTCATAACCCAAAGGCGACCACAACCACAAGCCGCACGTCTCTGGCAACGCTTCTGTAGATGATGGCCACATTGCCTCCTTATTACCATTTTAATCGAGTTGCATATAGATAGAAGCCAGTCGCTGCTCGCTGCGGTCTGTCATTGCAATTATGGGTTTGCGGATGAGGTCGACTTCGAAATTCTATCTTTAATATCACAATTTATGCGATCTTGAAGCAAAACCAAAACCACCAAAACAAGATTTGTACCAAATCTAGAATTGATAGTAGTACTATACCTTGTACAGTAACTAGCACACTGGACACAGCTTCGGGCAGGCTAGTACCTGCGGCGAGTATCGTCAACCCGGTTATACTGTCCGGCACATTCAGAGTATCACCTACGGAATAAAATAATAATGAAAAGAGGTTTTAGGAATACTATTGCCACACAATACCAGAATTGCACAGGCACATAATATGTACATCATTTGTCAGACTGTATAGCGTGATGTCGACAAACGGAAGCGCGCGCCTGAATTTCCCGTGGGGTTGCCGGGTAGATAGATGCATATGTTACAACAAACACAATGCCATAATTATGTAATTAGAGACGAGGCCATTGACTGGAACCAGGCAAAAATCTAAGTTACTCTCAACCCGATATACTACTAGTAGATTTTGATTTGAAACCCCATTTGACAACTCCTTCCACGTCTTGGGATTCAATCGCAGGTGCACTTGCAACCAGGCAATAACATCAATTAATTATTCATAATAATTCGCTTTTGTTTTTAATTGGCTATTGCAGGCATTTTAAATGACGAAAATCCTCGTGAAGAGAATGT
The DNA here is from genome assembly GCA_947578425.1 of Eugnorisma glareosa. NCBI lineage: Eukaryota > Metazoa > Arthropoda > Insecta > Lepidoptera > Noctuidae > Eugnorisma > Eugnorisma glareosa. Next base: position 32,838,460 of record OX387957.1, read on the forward strand.
ATCGCACTTGACGTTCAAATTACAGAAACGGCTTACTTTAAGTTCGATTTCTACAAAACAAATCAGTTTGGACCATAAGTTATCAGATTAAAATGTTGCAAATTAGGTCTCTCATCATCCTGTATAAAGTAATACCTAAGAAATTGCAAACAAAGCAAGCACAGCAGAACTATTCGTATCTATTTAAAATATAATTACTTAAATGCAATGCCTTATACATAAGTAGGTACACGACATGATATAAAGTAGATACTTATCGCAATTGCGCATGAAATTGATGAACTTTTTAATTCATAAGTAATAATTCTTTTTTGCATGCATCGGGTATCATCGTGTGGTCTAGTGTTTCGTACCAAATTAATATTTATTCCATTCATTTTTTAAATTACCTAGTACTGTGATCATCCAGGCGACCAGATAGGACACTCCTCCAATCCATGTGACGCACATCAGGAAGGTCAAGGGATACAAGTGCGGCCGGCGGACGCAGTCAGGGATGGTCAGCCACAGCACCAGGTTGATAGGCCAGGAGAACACAAAGAGGAACTTCTTCCAGAACGACACCTTTTCACCAGGCCATGACCACATAGAGTAGGTGCTTAGCGTATCTGTAATAGAACGAAGAACAATGAGCCGTTTGCCTGATAGCGATTCCCTATCGGCTTAAATGATGAACTTCTCTAAAAACTTTCATCCCTTACTTAAAAGAGACGAATCTTCAAAAATCTTTCCTTAGTACTCAGGTGCCCACTTTCTTTATTAAATTCAAATAATTTATTGTGGATCATAGGTTCATAAGATGTTGTTTTAAATACAGGTAAGTCTGCTATGTCCAGCCATTGACGCATACAAAATTCATGTCACAAGTTCGGTAAATATGCAGTAACAATAAAATACATCCAATTGTCGAGCAATACATTACGATTCAATTAGTGAAGTCGTAAATTATTTATGTCAAATTACAAATTATTCATTGAATGGATTTGCTTCAATGTATTGTCATCTAGAAATGCTCTTAACAGTAATAACATTTACTTATCAATAATTCGTGTAGTTTTTTTTGAAGGTATTTATATTGCTCATAGTTCTGAGAAAAGGTGGAATATTATTAAAGATACGTGGTACCCTTACAAAAGATTCTTTGGTGCAAAAGCTTTGTTTTACTGGCTACGGAGCACAGCTTGTCTTTGTGTCTGGCCCTAGTGCAAAATTCAAACATGTTTGGATTTGATTGTATGGACAGAACTCTCGTGCTTCATGATCTGTATTTTTTTAGTAGAAAGACGGTAGGTTTTTTGCTGTTGAAAATCCTGGATTTCCATTTAGAGAAGGATTTAGGATCACAATCCCGGCCCTGTACTTTATACTTAGGATAGATATCCGGTGAAATCCAGTTGTGCTACGCCGAAGCACGTCGCGGAATAATAAAATAGTCGCTACCATAGCATGGTAGTATGGCATAGTAGCAGTTAGCACTGCACCTCAAAAATACATTTTCGGTTTCCCGCGATCTGTCACGATTCACGAGATCCGGGAGTAAACAGTATCCGTGAAAAGCATTGTTTAAAACCCTAACGGTGTAGTATGGAGTTGAGTGTTGGGTTAACGGTGGGTTGGAGTTGAAATAGACTCATGTATTTTTTTAGGAAGCTCTAGCCGCACCTGCCAGAGGAAAATTCCAGTTCTCCTCAGGTGTTCATGAACTGGCTATGATTACGCAATAAGCACTTCAACAAACGTTACGTTAACTTTCGCTTAGTGATATTTTATCAGATAGTTATTGTAACATCTAAACATATTTCTTGTCGTCATTAACGCGCCGTGAGAAGATACCAAATATTTTCTCTAATAATGCTTTGTGTTGGTGAAAACGATGAAAATTCCCGCGTACATCACTCGGTTGGCAGTCATTGTTCAAAATAGGCAATTAATTGCTTTACAGTGTCTTAGCGTGCTAAACGATAAATCCTACTAATCCTACTTAATATTATACAATATGTGAAAGTTTGTGAGGATGGGTGGATGGATGGTTTTTCTCACTCTTTCACGCGAAAATGACTTGACGGATTTTAATGAAATTTTGCATACAGATAACTTATACTAGATTACCTGGATTAACACATATGATACTTTTTATACCGTTGGTATCGTCCCTTGAGGCAATTATCGAACATCACGCGGGTGAAGCCGCGGGCATTTTATAATTTCGTTCATGTTCTCCTGGTACACAGGCCTCCTCTCTATGAGGGTATAATCCACCAAGCGGGTCCAGAGCAAGTTGGAAGATGCCCACATGTCTTTGATTTTTGGGTTCTAAGACATGCAGTTTTCCTCACATTCCGTTTTTGTACTATTGTACACAATTGTTGATACACTTTTATTTATATTATGAAAATAATTTGAATATTGACCATAAATCAAGAGTTTGGAAGACATTTCTCACACAGCTCTTAACTTTTCACGGCACATACTATTACTCGACAGCAATGCACCGTATACCTAAGGTCTGTTCCCGTTCCGACCGCATCGCCACCATCGCGGGAATTGATTAAAATAATTAAAAATTTGTCCCGTTGGCCCCACCGTATTTTTAACCGACTTCAAAAAAGGAGGAGGTTATATGTTCGTGTGTATGTATTTTTTTTAGAGTAATAAAATAAGCAAGCACTACTACAATTTACAACAATCTGAAATCTAACGTAAGAACCAATCAATCATCATGAATCAAGTTCAATTTCAACTGGTCACAATTTTAATGACAAAGTGGTTATAGACAGGCGAACGGTCAATTTACCAAGTAGTAAACGATCATTTCCGCTTGTTTTCTATGAAAACTTACCTGAGTCGGTGGAATCTTGCCTCTTGGCCTGGGCTGCTGACTCCACGTCGGTGCTTTGAACATGCAGGCTCAGGCGCCTAGGGTCCAGCCCATGGGTTTTTTCTAAAATTGTGAAAACAAAAACATAATTTTGAGGTGACAGGACTAAACCAACCAGTTTTTTGTTGCCAAACACATTAATATCAGCCGCCAAAAGCTAGTTAATAGCTCTGCCCATAAAAAATCGATTTTAAACAATTTTTCAAAAGCCCAATATTTATTTTTAGATTTTTACGGTAAAACAATTTTCGTTCTTTCCTCTATTTAAGGTACGCCTCATATCCATTTTTTTTTTCAGAATTAAGTGAAAAATCTGAAAACGACAAAATTTTATTTAACAAAATATTGATACCTATTAATAAAAAAAATACATTCAAATAATATTACATTCCTTTTAATATTGTTAAACTATAGAACGTTACAGACAACTAACTTTTGGCGGCTGAAATAAACAAAACTATTTAACAATAGTACATTTTGATATAAGTGGGGAAACTTTGTTATTGCATTCGAGCGCCGAATTAAAACCCGAGCTGCAGGCGAGGGTGTTATGGAGCCGAGAACTGCAATAACAAATCCCCACGCGTATGAAACGACGTTTTTCAATACTCTTTCGAAGAAATAAAATATTAAAACAGAAAGTATTTTGGCGGAAATTATTATGAAACTATGATTTAATTTGCTTTTTTTCCGCGCTTTGCTTTCGCCAGGCTGAAAAAGAAGCAAAGGTATGATGCCGCTATACAGCCTAATATGAAAAGAAGAAAAATCAAATATTTTTGCATTTAGAACACAAATAAATGTTAATTTGTTCATAAAAGCAAATATTTGTTTTGAATAATCATGTATATCTATGATATTTTATTTATAAACACAATTTAAATACTAAAAAAATATTTACGCTGTATAGACGCTTAACTCTTTGCCGAGATTAAAAAAAAACAATCACCACCGATTAAAGCTATAGTCATTGAACCCATTTGGACTTCTAACATGGAAATAAAACATTCTACGATCTGTGGAATGTTTTATTTCCGCACGTGTGCGGAAAAATATTAAAAATCCACGCGTGTGAAATGCATTGCATGTTGAACCTAATCGTAGTGCGATAAGAACCAGTTTTCGAGAAAGTGTATTGAAAATAAATAAACCAATATATCGGGAAATCCCTTACTACAGATAGGGAGTCCATAAAAACGTTATAATCTACAGTTCAAACATTTGAAACTAGGATTTTAGATGATAATGGTGATTTAATATCGTCAGACGTTACGTTGTAAAAGTGAATAATTTCTATTAACTTTTGGAGGGCACTGTATGTAGAAAATTGTTTCGGTCAGACAAAGATCTGAATGACCGCTCGGTTTGTAAGCGTTATGCCAACTGTATAATATCACTACAAAATCGATCCCGATATCTCTGTTATCTATAACGGGGACATCTCTACATATCGATTTACTTGTTACGTTCTTAGAGCATAGCATAAGCATAATCAGCCTTTAATGTTCCCACTGCTGGGACACTCGGCCTCCTCTCTATGAGAGGGAATGGGCTATAATCCACCACGCGGGCCCAGTGCAAGTTGGTAGATGTCACATATGTCTTTGAATTTTTGGTTCTAGGACATGCCGGTTTCCTCACGATGTTTTCCTTCACCGTTTTTGAGAGCAGTGGTGATGAAATAAATTACACAAAGTAATGCGAACCCGTTACATTCTTAGTTAGTTATTACTTACAAACTACCTCACAAATTGTTATAAACTATGTGTTAAACATAAATTAATAATAATTATTTGCTATGTTAGTATTAAGAGCTTAAAAGTATTGAGATTTTTGTGATGTTTCTGTTTATACGAGTATTTAGTTTTGTTCTTTAATTAATAAACAATAAAAAAAACGTGTTCCTGTAGTACAGCCCTAAAATAGTGCAAATCGTACAAATCGTAAGAAACAAGGTTTCGAAAGCTGAAGTAACTAGTCCGTCCAAGTCTGTTTGATTAGCCTTTTGATTCCCACTGCGGTGTGGACCAACGTGTAAGCTTCCCTCCATTATGCCATTCTTCCTATTTTACCCTTTTCTTAAGTACATAATAGGTATGTCTTACCATTAGCAAGTAGCGGTGTGATTTCTGTATACGCCTTAGGCTTCTTGAAGGTGCAGCACCCGCTCCTGAAAAACGTTCCCAAACAGCCGTTGAAAGCCATCGCTGAAAACAAACAAATCATAATCATTTCCGTTACTACGTAACTACTTTAATAACTCTTCACAACTTGTCAGCAGTTCATTCATCGTGTCTAGTACTCATTCATTTAGTTTTGATAAGTGCACATCAAAACATATTTGCAGTGATTGCTGGGAAATGTGAATACTATACCGAACATTAATTTTAATAATTATAAAAAAAACTTTTATCTGAATAAAATTGATAGAAAACTAAAGGTTTGTCCACTTGAACATTACCAGAGGCGTAAATAAAGCCATCAGACAATACTAACATTACTCAAACGTATTGGGAACAATAAATTAAAAAAGAAACTCGCAGTCATGAACGTGTCATTCAAACATTCTACTGTAAATCAAAACAAACAACTGATAGTGTTTTTTACCATTTTTCAACTGTTTATCGGGAGCGTAGGTACTGAGTAAGTAAATATAATCCATTTATTCTGACACGATATCACCATTTCACCAAATCCTAAGTATCGTACTTAGGTTCTGCGTAAGTAATACGTGCATAACTAATATGTCAAAAGTTTCACACTTAGTTAATATAAATATTTGCAGGAGATTACACTTGAATCACCTTCAAAAGGACACTCCAAAATTCAAGTAGGATAGCTAATATTCTTTTTTAGAGTACAAATATTAGTTGCTCACTTATAAGGAATATTCGAGGGATCCACATCCGTGTAGCGGAGTGTCAAATCCAGGTAATTAGCAGTGCATTCCATATAATTTACCTAATATGTAGAAAATGTACATGAGTACAAGCAGCAGCGCTTCGTGCCAGTAAATCACGTCGTCCAGTAGCGTGAGAATGAGCGCTACTACCGCCACGGCGTACATCACGCAATCCCGTGACACCGACCACCAGTCTAAGTCCACCACCTGCGAGCAAACAACACATGTACTGCTAGTAGTGGAAGCCAAACTTTCATAACGTGGATAATCATTAATAGAGGCACAATACTGCGACCAAAAACCTCAAATAGCTGCCAGGACTCACATGTCCCCCCCGGGGACTGGATTGTACATGACATGTATGTCAATTGACGAACTACGAACTGGAACAACAGTGACCACAAAGGAGGTAACGAGCCTACTTGGATATTTTTTTTCACGGGGGTTATGTCTTAAAGCAGGAGTAATTCTAGTTTGGGAAAGGGACAGAGCTATACAAGTCGTCTAGCGCCATCTTTTTCCCACACTGGAATTACTCCTGCTTTAAAAGGTCATAGTAACCTCCCAGAATGGCAAGAATTGAGTCAGAACCGGGACTAATGGAATTGAATGGAGGAAAGCCTTTGTTCAGCAGTGACTGGGCTACTGTCCTACCAGTCACTACAGGCTAACTATGCTAAGTAATATTAAAAACAAAAACTGAAATCACATGTGATATAATATAGCTGACATAATTGCCGAGACGTTGCACTTTTACCGATACCAACCAGTTGGCTCTTGCAAGTACAAGCATCACGACGTAGCTCGCTTTCTCCATCTTTCGTAAGTATATTTAATTTTATTAATCTACACTTTTAATTTTTCTTAAGATTAATTCTCATATTTAAATCGCAATGAACATCGAAGTTTTGCTGCATTGCATTTTTGCTGATACAACTTATTGTTTCATCTTAAACAATAAGTTGAATCGGTGCAGCAAAACTTCGTATCATATTTTTTAATGTATTTTTGAATGGTGTTTTCAATTGTATTTTTGTTATTCCATGTAAGTTAGTCTAATCTGTATTTTGGTGGTAGTAACATCGCATTGGCGTTATAGCTGATAAAGTGCCACTTACGTAATTTTAAATAAATAAATAAAACAAATTAAAAAGAGTGAAATTCATTTTATTGAACCCAAAAATGATTGCTTCATGATTTTATCGCTGTAAACGCGAAAAGTTCATTATATTACTTAGTCCGTAATAACTTTTTAATTGAAACGTCAGGTCAATCGAAGAAGTTAAATCAAACATTATAGATAAAAACCTTTAGCTAAAAATACTGAAAAGTAATTGTGAATGAAAACATAATAGAAAGACTAAATTGGACTATTCAGAAACACTTAAAGTGCATTGTTTTCTTGACATAAGATTTTCTATTATACTATTATAAGGTAAAATGTTTATTCAAATAGATAAATAGGTATTTGTCTAGCTCAGATGTTAATGTTAGTAGAAGGTTTAAAGAGATAAATGATACGAGATGACGATATTAGACTGCAATACTAATAACATGGAATGCATTAGTAGAACCACAGACACGTTTATGAGGAAATAAGAGGTTATTAAATAGCGTGTTCCGTGTTTGTTCTCAGATGATTATGCGTAGAAAGGAAAGTGTACTAAGTAAGTTAGTTTTAGATTATATAGAAATAGCTTTTTTCCCCCGATTTATTGTTAAACTAGCTGTTGCCCGCGACCTTCGTCAGCGTGAAATTAGTATAAAAAATATTACTTCTCTTTTTGAGTCCGATTTTGTTAACAATTTCAAGGGTAATATTTTTTTTTGCACGGTACCCTAATTATATTTTTTTAAATAAAAGTAGTATCTGCCAGTAAAAGTCCCGTCAAAATCGGTTCAGCCATTTCGTTATTTCGCCAAGTCGTGGGAAAATTATAACATCATCAATATAAACGACAGAAAGTAAACGAAAAAAAAAAACGAATGTACCAATTTTGATGAAACTCGTACTGTTTACTAAGTTGCAAGATACTTAATCCTTCGATTTCTAGTTTCTTAGTAATACGTGGACAAACATACACACATGCAAACATACATACATGTATGAAATTTGTACACGTGTTTAGTAATATTGACTATATTCATAACACTCAGCCCAGGCTCTAATGTGTACTATCTACCAACTTGGAACCGACCCTGTTCGGCAGTATGCGTAAAACAATATACGACGACGCAATTAGTACACATAATTCACCTTTTATTCGGTTCGTGCTGAATACTACCATTGCTGAATCGTATTAGGGTGAGCTCGGCACAATTCGAGCTAAGCTCAGTGAATTTTTCTCGAAAGTATTTCTACGTTTATATTAACGAATTAGCTAACAGTCGATTTCGTGCCACTTGACTTGCGTGTACTATTAGGTACACCTCTATTGTTTTTTTTTTACGGATATTAAATCATCAAATGACCCCTCCTATTCTGGGCGGAGCGGCAGGGAGTGTCAGACTTGTACTGACTAAAACCCATCCATGTTCCTTTTTTTGCACTTTGTGTTCTAGGGCCGCAGTATCTCTTTCGAACAGTCCCGCAACCCTGGCAGATCAGGTAAAACTCTGCCCTGCTAGTATTTTAATATAAAATACATAGCTAGTATTTTAATGTAAATTAATATAAAATACATGATCAGTAGGTTTGGTGACTTGACGTGTGATAGCAACTACAATAATTTTAGAAGGGTTTCCCATCGGAGTTAGTCGTGGACTGAGCCAAATTTTAAGAGAAGTAGCCATGACCATAGATATCATTTCAAAGGATGTCAAACAAAAATGTACGGACAAATCGCGACCACACGGGTAAGGACACCGGACACATAAAATATTGAACTGTTATATCCTTGGTGTCCACGGTCCACTGTCCGCAACTATAGTCCGTAATTTGACTGCAGATCTATTTTATGACAAAAGGATCATGTTTGCGGATACTTACTTTTCCCGCGATGAGAGCGCAGAACGCGGGCACAGCCAGCACGTTGAACACTGCTGACCCCACCACGGTTCCGACGCCGATGTCGCCTTCAGTCACGAACGTACCCACACAGTTGATGAACAGCTCTGGACTCGAGCTCGCTGCCGCCATGAACGTCGCACCAGCTACATCCATCCCTATGTTCAGGCCTAGAAACAAAACATTATTATGTCACCATCTGCCTAGCCTTTTCCAAACTACTCGTATGTTGGGCGGGCTTCCAGTATAACCGGATGCATCTGAATATCAGTATTTTACGTGGAGCGACTGCTTATCTACGGTTTAAGACATTTATTTCTCAAAAAGAATACAATTCACTTAATATGAGAAATACAAGGTAATCTTAAAACTAAATATAAGAATTACTTATGAGGAAGGTAGGTACTCGTAAATATATAAGATAATTCGTAGACACAATTTTTACAGTGTTGTGGGCAAAAGGAAAAATAAAATGAATGAACTATTACATATCGATTCTTGAAGGCAAGTCAATAGCAATTACACATTGAGTTATTTATACGATGTAATGTTTCGGAAATGCAGAGAAGGTATCTTAGTTATCTTTATACTTAACAAATTAGTAAATAAAAATGGATGTAGAAGTAAGTTAATTGGTGTGGTCGGTTAAATTTAAAACCTAGAGAAATCTTTTAAGATGTGGTGCTTTATGTTTTTCTTTGTATCAAGTATAAAGACTGTATCTCTTAAATATCATTAGGTAATTTATTATACAGCTCTGCTCCTTCGTAAAGTATATTTTTTCTTCCATAGTTAGTTCGTGGTGGTCTCAAGCAGATGTTGTTTCTTCTCTATTACTACGTTTTTGTGTTTGTCCTTTTATTGTAAATGTTATTTTAGAGTGTATGTTTTTATTTAATAACATATGTACTAATATGCATGTGTTATATTTATATATCTGTGACAGTGTCATCAATTTAGTTTCTTTGTAATTTTTTTCTGTCGGTGTAAGGTAGTGGTAATGGAATAAGAGTTTTATTATTTTGTTCTGACATGTTTCGATTTGCTTTAAATGTGTTTTAGCTGTGCCCCATACTTCAATTAGGGATTCTAGGTGAGGTTTTACTATAGAGTTGTAAATAATATACCTAACAGATGTCGGCAAACAGCGGACGATCCCTCGAATCGCGTTCATTACAGAAGATAGTTTAGATCTTAATTTATCATAATTTATCTGACCTCTACAACCTAGTTATTACTGGGTAATACTCCTTTGATAAGACAGGTTGTCAGACATTAGAGTAACTGAATACCTATAACGATCACTATCAAAGATCTACAAATGATAGCCAGGGCCAATGGTATACCGTGCTATCTGAGGCACGGAGGAAACTCGGTATGTAATTCATTCTTTATCGAGGGGTTAGTGCCTAACATGGTGTCAGAGTTTTTATGCCACCCATGGGCCTCTGACTTGGCTTTATATCGAGAAATATCTCTCAGGCATGCTGGTTTAATAATAATAATAAAGTTTAAATCTCACGATGTTTTCCTTCACCGAAGCAAGTGATAATTATACAATACGCACATTAATCCGAAAAATCAGAGGTGTAGGCATTGGGTTCAAACTTAAAACCTATGACCTGCCAGTCCGACAAATAATTGATGGTTACCCATTCACGGACAGACCTACTACGGCTTTCTGAATGCAACATCTAGATGGGTGGACGACATTCAGGCGATCGCGGCTAAGACCTGGCTGAGACTACTCGCGCAGCCCAGGGAAGGATGGTACAAAATGGAGGAGGCCTGAACTCACCAGTGAGTGGAACAAGGCTGTCATTGATGATGATGGCGATTTCTGTGTTACGTAGACACAGAGAGAAAGCCTGTGTTTCAGCAGTACTTCCATTATATTACACAAACCAACCTACTTTTTTGATCGGAGTTGAAAACCTGTTTTTGAAAATAGGAAAAGTTTGGAGGGTTTTCTAATGTAGGTTCCGAAGAGAAACTCGATTGATTCGCACCATTAAAAACAAAACGTGAGAAATTCATTTTTCTAGCTGACTACACCATATTCTCATAATCTGAGTGCATGCAATAAAATGATGCACAATTACTCAAAAAGATAAATTCAGCCTTCGAAGACCATTTTTTAGTAGCTACAACGGGTAAGGTATAATAGCTACCCGAACAGCTGTACCTATAGGCTGATTACCTATGTGTATGTGTGTAGGCTAAGATGTACATGTTTAGCGGTTATAACATTTCCGTCAAATAAGGTTGTCCAAAAAGGCTTCGTAGCAAATTGCTACGGCGTAGACCCTCGCTACGAAAGTCTACGAATTATTTCTAAAGTATAATTTTTTCACCAAAACTAGTTATTCAACCATTTTTTAGCTTTTATGTTGTACAACTAATTATTGAAAAAATATAAGCTTTCGTAGCTTTGATCTACGCTCTAGCAATTTCCTACGAAGTCTTTCAATCAACTTAATTACTTTGCGGTAATACCTCAATCGAAGTTTGCCTTCAAAGACCGTCTGCGATTTTCCAATATTCAATTATAATTAGAGAGCTTCCTTTTTACCTTTTACCTGCCCTCTTTGATAGCAATATTAGTCTCTGCAAATTCGAAAAGGTTTCAGGTGGGAGGGGGGAGGTTTGTAAAGGGCGAGGGAGAATTTCCTACCGGCAAAACTTAACTTATTTAATCTCGGACTTAAGCCTCACGCCTGTATTACACTGTACGAAGTTAAGCTAGTGCAATCTTAAGATAGATTGTAACAGTTATTGTATGTAAAAGTGTTATACAGTCTCACAGCATGGAGTAAATATACATATTTACTATGTACCTTCTTTTTTTTAATTCCTAATATAATCTTAATACAGGTTGCTTTTTGTTTTGTACCATTAAACCAGAGATGGTTTGTATTGCTGGTTTGTTGGTATTGTATAGGTACTATCGAGAATAAATAGTGTCCACACTGTCTAGAACTAAAGACTGTGGACACACAGACTACCATGACGAAATATCAGAAGTGCCTATGAGAATTTTAATGTTGTAGGTTCCCTAATCGATAACTTAAGCATTTACTTATTTTTTGTTAAGCTTATTTTCGTCATTCACATGCCTAAATAACTGAGTCTAGGAGCAAGAACTTTTGAACATGGGTCCCTTTTATAACGATTGTGAACAATAAGAAAATGTGTTTTGAAATTTGTTTCTTTAAAGGGGATTAGTACGTGGCTAAAGTTTGTATGGAAGTCCGTCGATTTTACTGAAAGGGAATCATCGACACGATGAAAAACCTGATGGGAAATCTTGTTGGACGCACAGTTCGTTTTAACATGAAACCCGGCTCGCCAGATTTATCCCTACGATATATCTGAAGGCATTACTTTTGGTACAATCGCAGGACAAATGCAGGGATTCATATTTAATTTTCCACAATGTGGGGATGAGAGTGTTAGTCTAGACACTGCGAGCCCCGACGCCGACGTATCGATCGAAATTGCTATTTTTTTATTTATTGCAACCGCTTTTACTGAAACGAACAGAAAATGCTGCAACTGTAGATAGGGAATTGAATGGTTCTGGCACATAATGCGTGCGTAATGTCAGCCCAGTCGCACTAAATACGGCTTTAGGGTATGGAGTCTGTTTCTCTTTTTGGATTTCGAAACTATTTTATCCCTAACTTTTGACTGTGACAAGTGCATTCGATGACTGCCGTAATAACGCGGATGCAATTTAGTCCTGTTACGACTATTACCTATTAGTCACAATTCTGTGTCAAAAACAACGCGTGTTCGTATAGTCTAGATCTAGAACATCCGACTAACACACCTTGACCTGAAGGACTTAAATGGAAAAATTGACACTATCGTGTACCTAATGTAACGATTTAACATGTAATTCGAACGTGGCACGGTAAGGCGGCTCGTTTCTGAGCCTGATTAACCTCTTCCACCTCTAAATGATCTGGAAGTCACGTGACAAAGTGAAACACGCAAGGAAGCACCGAATATACTCATCTACAGCATGCAACAACGCTGATGTTATGATTGGCTACTTTGAACAACTACCTGTTATTTGATGCTTTAATTTTTTCATTACACAAAGTGAAAATGTATTGGGATCGTAGGCGGGATAGGATGTTGTAATAACCAACGTTGGAATAGAGCGGTTTCAGACTAGCGTATTTGGTTGTATGAGCTTTTACCGGATTACACGCGTACGCTTCAAAAATCGTACGCTCGTACACGCGCTTATTTCGTTATTATATTCATTTGATTAAAATGACACCTGTCTGCAAAAGTGACGAATTGGCTTATATGTCCATTGATGCCTAACACACGTACACCGCCCGACCACCCGGACAAGCGGCGCTTACCGCCTCTCCGTTCGACGCCTCGCTTATACATTTGCTTCTCCGCCTCAACCCGAACGCGCGAACGAGCGATGTCGTGTGAGAATCTTCTTATATCGCGACTCGCACTTGTACGAGCTTATACGCGGGTCAACGCTCGTACGTGTTTCGCGTGTGGCAAAAAGCGCGCGTATAAACGCGCCGAAATTACGCTAATCTGAAACCGCCCTTAGATCCAGGATAGTGAATATTTCTAAGGTCAACAAAATATTATTAAAAATCATATTTTTAAAACGGAACACCAGAAAAGTGGTATAGTTCAAGAATAACTTATTTCAGGGGATTTGTTTCATTCTGGCATATCCACAATATCGTGTGTAGCTTGAACAGTATCAGTAACAATTAGCATATTTAAAGCAGTAATGTACACTCACGTTCGCATATCATCTCGATGGCAGGCACGAAGTATTGCTCGCAGACCGTTCCCAGTAGAAAGAAGAAATATATCGCCAGTATGCAATGTATGGCAATATATCCCTGTGAATTAAATAAAAAAAGCCTTTATTTCTATTATCAAAATTACATGAAATTTTTCAACTAGGTTCCATTATATCACTGGTAGAAGTGACCTCTTTGGCGTGGGCCTTCGTCAAGTATCTTCAAAGTTTCCTGTTTTGTCCCGTTTGCATACAACTTGCCTCTACTATTTCAAAAAACACAATGAATCTATAAACGGTCAGTTGTAATTATGTAGTAACTTACCCACCCATACTTCGTGCTCCTGATAATTCCCAGCCATATAATCTTAGTTAAATTCTTATGTATCATACACATAAACCTTCCTGAATTAATGCTCTCAATGCTGTTGATAAACGCACCCGAAGTGCAGGCGAAAAGTGAGTTTATTGTAGTCTGTCGCGTCTAATATTAGTCTCCCGTTTAAAATAACGATAGCTGGTTTTCAAACGACATTCGACAATAGCTGGCAAATCGAAATTTGATTCAATTTGCTATTAAAATGTGAATTCCTCATTCTCATAAGACTCTCGAGGATAATATACCTTCCTGAATTTGTAAAAGAATTTTCTGATTCTTTCAGTCGTTCCGAATATTACTCCTACATCCAAAGTTTACGTCTTTACCGTTGTAAAGAGTCATCATAAGTCACGAGTTAAGTGCTGCTTGGTTCTTCCGTTGCGTGGTACGGCCACGGAGTCCGCGGCCATACCACGCAACGCAAGACACCGTGGACGGTGGCCGTCGGTACGTCTCCACCTACATTTTTCATTACTATTTTCACGAATGTTTACAAATAGCACTCTCCTGAATCAAAAGAACCATGCTGCAATTTAGTTTAGATTTTCAATGTATTTGTGAGTTTTTTTGTAGCATTTATACAGCCTAGCCATAAAACAAAGGCATTCTTAATAAAATATTCGTTTAGTAAAAATAAACGTAAGCCAATGAATTTTCAATACACTTTCTCGAAAACTGGTTCTTATCGAACTACGATTAGGTAGTACGATTACGAGTACGATTAGGTTCAACAAGCAAAGTATTTCACACGCGTGTTTTTTTAATATTTTTTCGCACACGTGCGGAAATAAAAATTTCCACAGGTGAGAACTATACATAAACTAATTCCAAATGGGTTCAATGACTACAGTCGGTGGTGATTATTTTTAAATCTCGACAAAGAGTTAACCGTCTTTACGGCTTTTATATTTTATGAATATTTAAATTATGTTTTATAAATAGAATATCAGTAACAAATATGATCATTAAGAAAATAGTACATTTTGATATAAGTGGGGAAACTTTGTTATTGCATTGGCGAGGGTGTTATGGAGCCGAGAACTGCAGTAACAAATCCAGTTCATGCAGTTCATGCAGTTTCAATACACTTTCGAAGAAATAAAATAGTAGGACGGAAAGTATTTTTGTCAGGAATAATTAGGAAACTATGATTTAATTTGCTTTTTTTCCGCGCTTTGCTTTCGCCAGGTTGAAGAAGAAGCAAAGGTCTGATGCCGCTATACAGCCTATTATGAAAAAAAAAACAATAAATTATGAAAGGAAGAAATCAAATATCTTTGAATTTAGAACACAAATAAATATTAATTTGTTCATAAAAGTAAATATTTGTTATAAATAATCATGTTTATCTATGATATTCTATTTATAAACAATTTAAATACTCAAAAAATATTTACGCCGTAAAGACGCATATCTCCTTGGCGAGATAAAAAAAAAACCATCACCGTCGATTATAGCTATAGTCATTGAACTTATCTTTGGAAATTTTTATTTCCGCACGTGTGCGGAAAAATATTAAAAATCCACGCGTGTGAAATACATTGCATGTTGAACCTAATCGTAGTGCGATAAGAACCAGTTTTCGAGAAAGTGTATTGAAAAAAACTTTTATGGACAAATTAACATTTATTTGTGTTCTAAACCTACAAATATTTGAATTTTCTGTTTTCATATTAGTATGATTAGGCGCCTTTATACCTTTGCTTTTCTTTAAACCTGCGAAGGTAAAAAGCGGGAAAAAAAGAAAGTTGAGTCTTATTAATTTGTGTTTTTGCGAAAAAATGTAAGTTTTGAAGAGAATTCATTAGATGCTACGCCGCCAGATATTGTGATGGAGGCACAAAATGCTTGCGAGAGCCTGTTGCCATCTAAATCCAAGTTAAAATATATGGCAACTTTGCAAAATTTTCTTCAGTGGAAAATCAAGTCAGTATTTGGCAACTAAGGTCGGTAATTGAACTAATATCTATAATACCTCACCTACGTCCGTACGCTAAACGATCTATACCTATCTAAGCAGTGTTTTATCTCTTTCCAGGTTGCTTTAATATTCGGGATAAATGGTGCATGTAGACGTCAGGAACTTAGTAATATAACAACGAAAGATATCGAGAATCATGGCAAATTGCTTCTAGTCAAAATCGCCCATACTAAAAACAATATTCCACGATCATTTACAATTCATGGTCCATTTTATGACATAGCTAGCTGTACCCGCGCGGTTTCACTCGCGTGTTTCATACGAGTACGTTGGTGTTTATGAGATTTAGTGTGAAAGTTAATGTTCCAAGAAAATAGAACACTTCGGAACTGGCGCATCTAAAACCCTAAACCGTACCGAATGCAGATTTTTCCTTTACCGGCCTTACAATAACCAATTCATGTTGGGTTGGCGACCTTAAATCAGCCAAATCAGGGTCATTATTCTCTGGCTCAGTAACGGTTGCCGATTGTTCGGAACCAAAAGAAGGGATTTGGTTATGGGACTAATTTCTCCACTATATATGTATTTACACTATATTTTTGTATCAAAATGTACTATATTTCACACGTATCATTGTTTCATCGTATAAAATATTAATTACGATTATATTTTGAAAAGTGGGTAGAAGCTTTTATTTAACATATTTCTGTGATTGTCATTGCTCGTTTAGCATTGAAATATTGTTTACGATATTCAATTTTAGGAATAAAAGCACGCTAATATTAAAGTAAGAAAGTTAATTATTGTAAGTACCCAATAGTTTTCAATAAGTTGTTTACTTTGTTTAAATTATGTAAAATATCATCAAATCTTGTTTTCTTCTTACATGTTTCCTCTGGTAGCGGGTGAGACCATCGGGCGGGAACTCGAGGATCGCCGCAGGAGTGCAGTTTCTCTCGGCACTGTCCACCAAGGCGAGCAGTTTCCGCGACGGGAGGGCCGCGTCATTACCTGAATACCACAAAAGTATCATATTCAACACTCTCAACCAGAAAATTTTCTTAATTTCAAGATATAACAAAGATCTTTACCTGAACCTAACGAAGATTCTAATATTTCTTCTTCCGAATGATCACTGCCAAACAACAAATAAACAAAGGGTATCCCCAAAACTAATAACACTCTTATGGCCGTCGCAACTCTGTAACACTTGTACCGTCTAGTCCTTATTAACATGTTTGCCATTTAAAAAAAATATCAAGTTACAATTTTACTAAAAACTTTGATAAGTTTTATTTACGCGGTAGCAGAAGATGTGATGGTACCGTCAAATGAATTTGTAACGTTTAACTAGACGCCTCTCTAAAGTAGTTAGTTCAGAAACCATTTACTGGTACTTGTACAAATACAAACAAAGACGTGTAGCTGCACCAGTCGTCGGAAAGTTACTGCACACCGGGGTTTGTTACGGTCCTTGATGAAAATGAATGATTTATCAATAAATATTATTATTAGTAATAGTGTGCTCAGTACACACTCGTATCACTGTTATCGACGGTAATGTAAATAAAATAGGTTCTTTTGATGACTGTACCTAATCTTTGGTAAGATTATTTTAAATTTCTTTGCTCACATGTGGAAACGATTATTAGATAACTTTATATATGTAGTAGATAATACTGCAAATAGAATAAAGTCAATATTAGAAGAGAATCGTTACACGTATTAAGATGTCATGCAACAACACGCGAGGACAACTCAAGACAAATAATCAAGGAGGATATATGTACCTAATACGAGTTGGAGTTCCGTTTGTACAAAGATATATCTATTAGTTTACAAACATATTTGAAATATTTATCGTATGGAAACAACGAAACACATGTTTAGGACCTAATTCTAACTTTTTCACTATTTCCATAAAGAAGTATCGGTACCTAAGGTTCTATTAACTAAATACCGAGTCGTTGTAAGTAGAAAAATATGCAATTACGCTTCTAAAGATGTAACGATGATCAGATACAAATAAAGTACAATACAATTGCAGTCAAATAGTCACAATAAGAACATGGTAGAACTCAAGAGAGATGGGCCGATGAAATTATTAAAAGGGCCAGCCAAATCTGGCTTATTATTATACTGGTAGCAGCAGACAGAATCAAGTGGTGGAAAATGTCGGAGGTCTAATATAAAAAAAATTAAAGAGTTCCAATTTTTCTAGTATTTTTAAGATATAAAAATATAAAGTCATTTTTATTATTTACTAGCTTTTGCCTGCGGCGTCGTTCGTTTTAATTTAGAATTTGACAACCTAGCGGTGTAAGATATACTTTACGACCTATTCTTATACCTATCAAATATACATTAAAAATTTTATTAAAATCGGTCGAGCCGTTTCGGAGGAGTGCGACCACAAACACCGTGACGCGAAATCTTAAAAAATGTAAATATGATTTAAACATGCAGTCAAAGTGAGCACTGCGCCGGCACTACCGATGCAGTGGAACTGGCCAAGTTTTGGGCCAACGACACTAAGAAAATCAAACCAAATAAAATAGAATTATAGGACATAGTATAATATTAAAGTTTACAACTGTTTAGAGAACGCTGTTTACGTTCAATCTAGACAATCTTATCTACCTGCAGGCAGTTATTGCATCGAATTTAGTTCTACGACAAGGATTTTGTTGAGTGACATAAGATAGTTAGACTACAATGTGTGCAACATTGTAGACTACAATGTGTGAAACATTGTAAGTCTACCAAACAGTCAGGTAAATTAGGTAAACTAACAACCTCCTCTTCTGTATAAAAATCTCGTGTCACGGTGTTTGTGGTCGCACTCCTCCGAAACAGCGCGACTAATTTTTATGATTTTTTTTGAGTATTTTGGGTAGGTATGAGAATAGGTCGTAAAGTATAATGCAAACAGCTAGGTGATTAGGGGGTAGGTAGGTAGGGTAGGGTAAAAACTCGGCCAAGTGCGAGTCGTACTAACACGCACACAGGATTCCGTAGCACCCAACAAACGCACGCAACAATATAACAAAAATATTTTGAAGGCTTATTCATATGTTGTATTGTTTTAGATTCAACAGCAAAACTAAATTTGTTTTTCATAGTATTTTAATGAAAAACAAAGTTACTGCTGCAGTTTGATGAAAAAGTCCCATATCTCAAAAACTAAACATCAAATCTTTTTCAAACCAATTTTGGTTGAAAGTTTTATTTACATTCTACAATCCTATTTTTTTTCTGAATTTTCCTCCTCTTTGATTTCCATGTATGGGGAGCCCCCCCTTAATCTTTTATTTTAATTTTATTTTTGAATAATAATCGTAAAGCGGTTGACAGAATACATCTACCTACTAAGTTTCAACTATGTAGTCCTAATAGTTTTGGAATAAAGTGGCTGTGACATACACGGACAGACAGACCGACAGACAGATGGCGAATTTATAAGGGTACCGTTTTTTGCCATTCGGCTACGGAACTCTAAAAAGGTGCATTGCAACGCGTAGCACAGCTAGTTATTACATTTATAAGCTTTCAAAGATGGAGATTCCTAAAGATGATGTGCTCAAATTACAGCTGAAAGAGAAAATTCGGAAAGGGATCCCTTGTCCAGGCAGCAGTGGAACACAAAAATAGTAAAAATAGCGAAGATAAAACTCAATTAAACTGTGCTGAATGTGGAACTAACAGAAAGTGATTGATTAGGTTTTACACGAGGGGTTAGGCAGAGCTGGTGTCTCTGAAGTACACATTTCGCCAAATATATCGAACCTTATAATAGCCATTGGACTTGTGTTTTCCAAATTTTTTTTTTTTTTTTTTTTTCTTATGTTTTTACTTATTCCTTTTCTTTTTAGATAACGAGTAGATTAGATTAGATTTAGAAATTTATTGTAGCGGCGCTAAACCTAAAATTGTGTAACAATAAGTATTGTAAACGGAACGAAGGAGCCTGGAACTCACGACACAGGGAATCCTAGTGTGAGTTTCAGGAATCAATGTATTGAATGTACTTTATAAACAATAAATTATTCTTATTCTTAATTACACAGTTTTCACGCCTTTAAAAAAGCCATTATTTTATTTTTTGTTTCCCTTGTAAATTATATCATTATCGTCATCTGCCTAGCCATTTCCCAACTACATAATTATGTTGGGGTCGGCTTCGAATCAAACCAGTTGCAACTGAATACCAGTATTTTACATGGAGTAAACTGCCTAACTGGCACCCACAACTCAGTAACTGGGTACAATACATAGGGGGGTAGGGGTATTACCCTACCCCCCCTATGTATTGTACCCTTGGTAAGACTGTAAATTATAATGGGCCAGAAATGTATCACCTTGGACATTAACAAAGCAAAGATAATTTCAAGTGGAAATCTTTGGATTACTTGCAGTGATTTTCCGAAGCACTACAGATTAACCAGCTTAGTAGGTACCCACAATACTTTTTGTAAGACAGATAAGTTTATGATGAGACTATGTGGATACTCTGATGAATGCCTGAAAGCCTGTAGTCTTGAAATTAAAGTTAGTATACAAGTTATAATGATAATTATGTAGTTTCGAATAAAAACACACCCAAATAGAATTATGAATTATCGTCGATAACATTATTGCGATGTGTAGCAGCGATTATTTCAATCGATTATTTTTTTGTAAATTTCGATCAAATCGAGAAATTAAATTAAGAAATTGATAGATGGAAAATAAAATGGTGATTATCTACTGTGTACATTATATACAGACTACATACATAGAACTAAAATAATGCTAAAAAGAAGACTAAAATTAATCCTACATACGTAAATACAACGACGACAATAGGACACTTAGGCGTCAAAGTACTCCTCCCCATCGCTGTCATCCGGAAACATGCCCAGAAGACTGGCAGCATTGCCACGTTGAATGGCAATGCTAATTCTTTGACCAAAGAAAGAGCCAGGCCTCTGGTCACGCAAAGTGTCGACTACGCGGCGAGATATTTTCATAAAACATTATTAACTAAGAAGATAAAGGTAATGTTTTTGATCCAAACAATAACACATAATAGGTACTCGTAGATACCTACGAAGGATTCCTAAAATCTACTAACTATACTCACTGATAAACCTAATAATCTATTTCAAGGCTGAACAATTATATAAACAATAATGCAGCTAGATCTGCTAGGTAGGTGCACTTCAATAAAAAAAATTCCGTTAAGTTAATAATCTGTGGATTAAAGGGCCACTCGAGGCAGCTGAGAAACTTTCCACTGTTTGTAGACACAGAAACATCGTGTAGCTAAAAGTAATGCTCCTATCAATAACAAATATTATCGATAATTTGATTGGATGACACGCGAGACTAACGTCAGGTAGACACTGTGTCCTCCCGATGCACGTAGTACTCGTACTAGTATGATAAGTAAAAACAAAAATATTCATCCACATCGCAGTCAAAGAAACATTATTTATTCTATTACAAAGATGCGAATTTTTTTTTTTGGTTTCCGGTGTTGTACCTATTTTCAGTTTGATTTTTCCTAGGTTTCATTTGTAGGTTCCGGACTTCGGAGAAACAGTTCAATATTGTAGTAGAAAACATTGTTTTGTTTATGGTGACAATATTTTCTCAAGAAAGAAGAGAATAATAAAAACCAATAAAAATGAAACAATCAAAATCAAAGCATTTAATTCAAGTAGGCCATTTAGACACACTTTAGAACTGTCGAAACAAAGACAACAATGAAATGTAGCCACAGTCGAAGTCACAAGGCATAACAATGTAAAACCGGCGAAGTCCGTGTCGGGCCAAATGCCGGGCCGACACGGGCCGGGCACAATGCAGGTTTCCGTAGACTTACAACGTTAATTTAATCCATTTCCTACGGTCCAAATTGCCTCCGAACGATGATTTTATTTGTAATAATAAAAAACAAGTTTAAGCTAAATATTATAAGTTGGTCGACTATTACTCGAAAACTTGTAAAGCCTACATAACTGTAATAGTTTTCCTTTTAACTTCGTTATACGAGTATACACTACTACGGTTACTACCGGGAATTTTTTCAAATACCCAAACACAACCGTTTAGCTGGTAGTGAACGGACAAACGGGTCCCATAATCGAAAAATTATTTGAACAAACTCGCAATATTTTTAAAGACCTATCCAACGACATCCCACGATAGGACCCCAGAAAAAATAATCCCCACTTTACGTGTACAAGGGATACCCTAAAAAAATACTCTTCGAGATTTTATTTTACCACTTTGTCTACCGTAACTAATTATATTCATGCCAAATTACAGCTTTCTAGTACTAAGAGTCTTTGAGCTAAGCTGCGGACAGTCAGACGGACGGACATGGCGAAACTATAAGGGTTCCACGTTGACGAAACCCTAAAAACTATGAAAGTACATTGTTAGTTAGTACTGTTAGTTGCCCATTCTAAAGCTCTATGGAGAAGAACGGGCAAAAAAGGGAAGAACCGGCAATCTTGCTGGACTGAGAATTATTACTTAGAAGATAACTGAAAACCAGGTAACAGAAAACTTCGTGAAAAATCTGGACAAAATGTGAAACAGCAGATATTGTATTACAAAAGTTGTTCATTGCGAGAAGTACAACGACCTAACAGTAATTTCAATTACACCCAGTACAGAGTGTTGATCCTACTAAGGTCAATCAACTATTAAATCAATACCTGTCACCGAATCGTAGCAATCCAGAATCTTACAGATATCGGTATCTTATCCAGATACTTATTCGAAACGATCACGGAAAAGCCAAGTCGAGGTGGAGTTTGGAATCTTTGAACAATAAAACTCTATGTATTTGTATCAACCGTCCAGGCTTGCGATGACTCCGACCGACTGGAGCTGAGACGCCTGAGATACCTATGAAGACGACGCGGATACTCGCAAAAAAAATAGCTTCCTGCTCTATATTTTCATAAAACTCCTGTAAGGGTCTGGTTGAACACAAGACTGTTCAGACTCTGACTGCTAGGATCTTACACTTACACACCTCATGATCTTTTACTTAAAACGGTATTACAATAAATTCTCATTCATCATATTATTATTATTTTTGAAGTCAAACAGATGAATGTGTTTTCTGCTGATTACTTCAACTTGATGCATTAAAATGTAATAGAGAATTTTGCCTTTTCATATCTTTTACGACAAACATTGACATATAATATATAATATTGACTTAAAGACTGACGTTGAAAACCTACACTATGTCGTCGCATGCGCATATACTGAGATTACTGTGGTATACTCTTTGAACGTAAAATGGCAGTTGTAAGAGTTTGTGAACGGGCCGGTAGCATGTAAATTGTTGCTCAGCGTTGATATATTTTTAACGATCTTTGTTTCCTTTACACCTACATAGGAGCAATATTGTCTTGTGAGTCACATCCATGATAGTTGGTTTACTACAAATGTTCGTGCTCAAATCTTTTAATTAAGCCTAATTGTAAAAGACGCGTGCCGCCGCGTGTGGAGTCGAGAAGGGCTTGTAAATTGACGTTTGACCCCACGGATTATTAAAATCAGAGCTCAATGCGCCCGGACACTTCCTAAATGTTGTAGGTGTATGTTTTCTTTGTTCTAAAGAAATGAGTCCTGATTAAGTCATTGCTCTGCAAAAGACACGTTACATGCTCCAAGGTGGAACTGCTCTTCAATGTCTTTTTTATATGGATTTTTATCAATATAGGTAGGATTAACCTAGCTCATTCAGGTTTCTTTGAATGACTTTGGTTGACTTTATCTCCATTTGCAAGAAAATGAACTATATATTGATATGACAACCAAATGTTGTTGTATAAGATGTTCATTAAAACAGTAAGAGCGTGAGTAATCGTATTGGTTTCGTGGAGACGTCAGCCGAGCACGATGCTCGGCCGGGAGTCACTCCCGCACTGCGCCCGAGCGCTGGCCGCCGTGCGTGTATTGTATGGAAATAAATAATTGGCCCCCGTATTCTTCTTTTGACGAGCTCTCCGGCGGGTCCATTATGTCCGTTTGAGCGTGAGCGGCGGCATTCGGACGCCAGTGGCGACGTCCTCGGTCGCCTGCGTCGCGCTCTACACGATACTACTCCAATATGAGTTCCTCCGATCGAGGTACGAGTCCAATGTCTTACTTATATCGGGGTCTGGTTCGAGAGGATCCACACATTTCCAGCAGCATGGAGATTCAGTCACCGGTCGTCGATCCTGGTGAAGTGCGCGTACCAACACGGCAAGGTTATGTAGAAGGAGGTCGGAAGTGCGTTTAATTCCCGTTCAGCAGCTAGGTCACTCATGAAGTGGATCAAATGGAGTGGCGAAGAAGATTACATCAACGACTCAAGTGTTGAAAGTGAATGTAGTGTCGGTGGAAGCTACGCCAAGCCCACCCGTCCCGGCGCCGCACCACGCCGTAAGTATGGAAGAGTGAGCGGCGCTGCCGAAGCTGCCATGGTCCCTGCACCACCAGGTACGAACATTCGCGTTGCCATCCCGCTGCCATACGCAATTATTAAAACAGATATCTGCCCTGCTGTTTAAAAGCGTAGGCGTTACATGTAAACAAAAACACGCTGCTAAGTTCAGTCCTCAATAAAAATGAATTAACAGGTGTAAAGTACTGACCACGATGCTCAAACAAGACATTGTTAGAAATGAAACTATTGCCGGTTAACGTTTGACGGAAGCTATTGACAAAATTGTCGAAACACGGGCGTGGCTCGATGCTCACCCGATGGCTATTAGTCTTTCTGTAAACGAATTAGTGTTGATTATAGCTCAACAACACGATAGTACCTAGCAACCGCACCTTGTTCACTGGATTCCAGCGTCCATTGTAACGACTGCATCAAGCGAGGACTGACCTGCCTCACTATCGACAGCATTTACTACATAAAATGCTTTACGAGCCCTAGAAATGTTGGTGTTCGTAATAGTAGGTATTGTATCGTGGTATTTGTAACCTTTTCGTTGTAGTATTATTCCAAGGACACGGGTGTTCTCTCATGGTGTTTACTTACTTGCTCAAGTATCAGAAAACGATGAACATTGCGAGAGTTAATCAATCGTGGGCAGTGTATAATTGGTTCTCACCGATATCTATTTTTAGAAGGTCTTGTAGTTCTTGATCTTAGGGCGATCATAATTGGTACAGAAGTTACTCACTTGTCATAATCCTTACACAAATGGACGCGGCGCTGAAAAAGTCATGTTTATCGCGATGATGAATGATAGAACACCAACTATTACATCTTGTTGTATGATTTGATTAGGTAAATTTGATATTATAGCTATTTGCCGCAGTTAGGCCATCGTTCTTAAAATCAGAAGGGGAGGCAGACTCCGACTCGGCGCCTCATCCGGTCACTCCTCGCGCAAATTGTCAATTGGCCGTCGCGTCGTCCACTCAGGGCTGTCACCGTGCAAGGTTGAGCATCGCCTGTCTTCACGTGATCTTTTTCTGGCAACGTCCGAAATAAATTCCTTGATTTTTGGTGTTAAAATGACCAAATTTTCCTTGCACACGTCCAACAATTAGCCCAAAACTTCAACTAAAATTCACAATTCTTTACGAAACCCTAATAAAGATTAAAAATCTATTTGTCAATTATTACCTATTGCATCACAGTTTTTTCAAAATCTTGATTGCTAGTAGACAGTTAGAGAAAGTCGCTTTGTACTCAGGAAAGCCATTATGTCCCTTGGCCGTTGGTCAATAGAAAGAGCGACGGATCGAAAGACGACTTATGCGTCGCTAATGCGGACTTCCTGCCATCTTTGATCTGTCAATTTCCTTCATGATAGTGCAGTCACATACAGCGAGTGTCTAAACTATAGTAACGAGTGGTAACATGCACAATTTGGCACGAAGACGGCTACATAACAAGCAAACGACACGTATTTTCTAAAA
The DNA here is from genome assembly GCA_947578425.1 of Eugnorisma glareosa. Taxonomy (NCBI): domain Eukaryota; kingdom Metazoa; phylum Arthropoda; class Insecta; order Lepidoptera; family Noctuidae; genus Eugnorisma; species Eugnorisma glareosa. The sequence continues at coordinate 32,864,275 of OX387957.1, forward strand.
TCAGTTAATTCGGTTAAACAAGTTAGTGCAGCAGTAATTTGAGACAATTTGCTCACGATTGGCTTGTTGACTTTGCTATTTGAAGGAGCCGTTTTTAGAGTGGTACAGGATGTGCGTTTGTTAATCAAGCACGCCATAGCCCGCGGGCCGCCTCGCGGGTATCTCCGTGATCCAAGCGGCACAATGGGTCACTACGAACTGTACAACTATTGAATTGGTTGTAGGAACAACCAACTTTACCAAAACTTATGTCACTTTTAAACTTACGTTTACGAAAGTTTCTGGTCACATAATTGCAAAGTCGAATTTGGTTGTTAAATAAAACCAGCCAAGTGCGAGTCGGACTCGCGCACGACTGGGTCCCGTACCAGTATTTGTTGTTATAGCGGTAACAGAAATACATTATCTCTGAAAATTTCAACTGTCTAGCTATCGAGAGATACAGCCTGGTAATAGACAGCCAGACAGACAGACAGACAGACAGTGGACTCTTAGTAATAGGGTCCCGATTTTTACCCCTTGCGTACGGAACCCTAAAAAAAGGCAGTTTACGATTTTGTTCGCAGAATTACATGAAATAGAATATGCGTAAATATTTCTTGTCTTACCGTCAAAATTAGTAAGTAGTAATACAATAAGTGCTAAACTCTTCAATAAATTAAAGTTTATGCAATACTCACTAATTAATAGTATCATTCTATAAATCCAAAGCACAGGACGCACTTCAGCGAAAACACCCACGTATCAAGTATTTTTGACAATGCACGAAAGGGAAATATTTCAGTATAGTGTAGTGTAGTAAGAGCTAGATCAGAGGTCTGAGAACTAGTCGAAGCAGCGTGAGCAGGCTACGTGCTAGTTAGACTGACTAATGGTTATGGGTAGCTGGCAGTTTATTCCTAGAATGTCAAGAAGAAGAATTAAGATTGTATTTTGAGCGAGTTGGTTGTGGTAGATCGAAGAGCCACCGAGTTTTCTTGGCTTGTACGAATTTTTTGTTCGTGAAAAATCGGCTGATAAAATGCAATTGTCGCTCTCGACGAGGAGTGCCGCTGCTACTCCACACGTGTAACAGTGGGTAGTTAAATAGCTAATGATCTTTAAACACTGTTACGTCGCCTTCTTCTTTGACCTTATGAAAGTGCTTTACGGCCTTATAAATGGACTAGAAATCGCGGTGGTATCTGTAGCGACGCTGGGTGCACTCGTCGCTTTTGAGATATGAGCAAGAGGTCTCCACTCGTTGTTTATTCTCTTTTGTAATACTGCTCCGTGGCAGAAGTCTGAAGCGTCCATCATCAAGACAGGGGGGCTCTTGGAACTGGATGCATGAGGGCAGTGGCTTCTAGAATGCTGTGGTGGCACTTTTCAAAAGCCAAGTCTGCCTCTGGGCGTTTTATCATTGCGCTTTGAATTTGTAGATATTTATTGCTGGTAAGGGCTGTCTATGCTACGCTATATTTGATGCATAAATATCTGATATCTTTTGCAATCGTTTCGTTAACCAGGCATCATCATCATCTGCTTAGTCTTTTTCAACTATGTTGGGGTCGGCCCCCAATCTGACCGGATGCAGCTGGATACCAATATTTTACTTGGAGGCAGCACACAATCGTCACCCGAATTTTATTGGTAATCAGTGTGATCACAAACGTAGAATAGTGACTATAACTTTCGACCGAGACGTCTCGAAAAAACTCCAACACAGGCCAGCGAACAAGCAAGGAACACCGAGGCTAGACGAGAGCTCCTGTGCATACACTCGCACTCTCCCGGCCTCGAAATGTCTCGGCGAGAGTGTACAGCCACCATAAATGCTATTACAAGCTCGGGTTAACACATTATGTTTAACTGTGTGTTTAAAAAAATCGTAGGTACAGAGAAATAGTCCGCGAAACTCCGTATTTTATAAAGTAATTGTAAATTATAAGATCAAATACTTAGTATGTACATCTTGTGAAGTAAATGATAGCGTAACGGTTGACAAGTTCCATTATCTGGAAGTAAAAAACATTTTGCTCCGACCCCAAGTAACATTGTACAGGGACAGGAAGATCGGTAAGACTCTTGACGAAGGAAAGGCTGGAGAAACGGCATGGTGTCCTCACTTTCCAGCTGACACAGACGCTCTCCGGGCACGAGTGCTTCGGAAAGTACCTGTGCCGTATAGGTCCGTCGCCCGGTTTTCACCACTGCAGAGAATGCCCCGACGACACGACGCAGTACACTCGGGGGCAGACCGACGTGGTCTGCATGTTTATGCGGGCCAAAACCTGACCAGGCGAGCATGACGAACTGCGCAAGTACTCCAGCATGTCGGCCCAAGGTAGTCGAAGCGTGTGGTATTTAACTATTAATTCAGTACGAGTCTGACAGATCCCTTCACCTACTCCAGGGTGGAGGACATAGATGAGGATTTCAACAAAAAAGGGCAAGAAGTTGATGAGTACACTTTGATGCAAGTGTGCAATGATAAAAACTGATGTATATGAAGCGACGTAATTATACACAATTAGGGAAAAAATATCTTCACCATCATCACTTCAGCCGAAAGACGTTCACTGCTGGACATAGGCAGATGAAATATAAATAATAAATACAACGTTTATACATTTTTGGATGTGATTTGTGGTGTGACGTGGATGGGCCATCCATTACATATCGAGTTCCCTTCGTGCCTCAGAAAGCACGCCCTCCCTCTCATTTGTAGATCTTTTACAGTCGTTACAGGTAGTCAGTGACCTGAAAGTCTGACAACCAGTCTTACCAAGTCGTATCATCGTATTACCATGTATCTAATTGGGTTGTGGAGCAGAGAATGGCAGTCATGTAAAATTCTGGTGTGCAGCAGCATCCGGTTAGACTGGAAACTGAACTGGAAACGTAGTTGAGGAAAAGGCTATGCAGATGATGATTTGCAGCAGAAGTGACTGGCAGATTTTGTAATGATAACTAATGGTAAACTAATTAAACACAGATCATCTGTAATTGGTTTAGTATCAAAAATCAATAATCTCGTGTGCGAACGAGGGTGTGGGTGTTATATGATGGGTCCTTATAGAAGTTAAGCTTATGACGTATTTGTTTTTTTTTTTTAATTTCCTTGGTTGTCTACCTTGTCGTTGTTTGAACTTAAAGTCTTTGATGGGTTTGAATATATTTTAATTTGTTGACGTTTTTACAATTGCTTCATAATATCTCTGTAGGTGCTGAACGGTAGAATCTAACCAGTGATTAAGAGAAGAAGACCACTTTCCATTTGTGCGTCATATTATTGATTGGTAGTAAGGGATTCTACGGCTGTGGGTTCCAAAGACGACATCTGTGAACAAATGGTCTATAATTCTAATTCAAATTAATTTATTTCAATCCATTTAAGATCATATGCATAAATTTGAAATAAAAATTAACAATTTTATAAAGGTATAAATGTCTCATAAAAATTAGCGATTGGAATTTAAACATTGATAAAACTGTAGGTTGTGATGATGGTATTTCAGTAAAAGTATCATAGATTACATTTTACCAGTCCTTGATTCCAAAATAAAATTGCTGTGAATAGATTGATTTGATTGAGATTAAGATTTTATGATTTGATTGAGAGATTGGATTGAGATTCCATTACCAGAGATATGCCTATACTAGCTATATTTTATCCTAATGATTGGACAAGCGAAATAACCAAGAACTAAGATGGATCCTAAAATGACCGACTCCATTTTGTCAATTGTTACTTCCAACAACAGGTTGTCAGCACTCCACAGCAAAACTGTAAGTATTTATTTTTTTCAATTACTAGAAAATGTGAGAACAAGTTTCCAATGATGTTTAGGTGAACTTTTATAAAATCTCCAATATGGCTGCCTGGCTGCCGTAAAAACTTCCAGAACCCGTAGCAGAACTGTGACTATTCTCCATCCACTTTTTATTCTAATTTTGTTTAATAATACAAATGAATGACTGTTTTTAATAAGTAGACTGAACCAGTTCATTAACGCGGAGTAAGTAGTAAGTATTATAGTAAAGTTTGTAAAGGGCAGAGTTCTATGAGATTTGTCAGGGTTGAATCGAGTTTTACGCCTGAACCTAAGTATTCCTAAGTCGAGATTAAACAGAATCTACAATGACTTAAATATCCAACAAACGATTAAGCTAATTTGAAAACGCGAGTGATTTGCCTCAGTTCTATGTCCAATAATTGACTTATCTTCTGGATAATATGAGGGGGTAGTGCTGAACAGAGCTGCATGCAAGGTACATTAGAATGCAAGGTGACAAACTTACAGAATCTACAAAGACTTCTATGACTAATAGACTAATAGAACACTAAACTCCTGTTTTCATTATTCTAATGTCTAATAGATGTCCATTAGTTCCAGAGGTTACCCACCGCAATTGTACCCCACCGGCCATCGACGACTTCCCGGCGGGTGTGTTTACGGAGCTGCAGAGGCAGCATGGGGCCATCGTCCTCCATGCTTTCATCTCCATTTACCTGTTCCTGGCCCTCGCCGTCGTGTGCGACAAGTTCTTCGTGCCCGCGGTTGAAAAAATATGTCATGGTGTGTATAGTCGAGAATATACATTCGTATTTTCCACTATCACAGAATTTAAAAGTGATCTTCTAGTGCAAACGCCTATTTCAAAACAGCGTGTGTTCAACGTTCAGTGGGTATTTTAAGAATTCTATTATTATTGATTTTCCACTTACTTATTTCCCCCCTGCTCTGAAGACATTTGAAACTTACTTTGAATCATATTTGATAAAAATATTTTCACCATTTAATTTTTTAATAAAAATCATGTTTTCAGTAAACAACCTGAAATGATGATGACGTCATAAGAATCGTTTCTAATCGTCATCTTTAGCCAGATGCGTAATAAATTATTTTAGTGTTCTTTTCAGAATCCTTGATAACCTTGATTTTATACCCATGCTTTGAATGTTAGGGCTAAAATGAGCTACGCAGTTTTCGACATTATTTAAAAGAAACATGTTTATTTGTCACTGTTACAGCACTGAACATGACGAACGATGTGGCGGGCGCCACGTTTATGGCGGCCGCGACATCGGCTCCGGAGCTGTTCGTTAACGTCATCGGCACCTTCATTACGGAGGGAGACATTGGAGTGGGCACCATCGTCGGCTCAGCGGTCTTCAACATTCTCGCTGTCGCTGCATGCTGCGGTATTGGCGCAGGAATGGTACTCACACTCTTTTCATCCACACTTATTAAAAAACAGCAGAACGCCTTTAAATGATGTCATTGATTTCAGGTTGTGCCCTTAGACTGGTGGCCACTGACCAGGGATTGCCTGGCCTACGGTATCACAGTATCTATACTAATTTGTATAATGCACGATGAGTACGTTCAGTGGTACGAAGCCTTACTCCTTGTCATGTTATACGGAGTCTACATCTGTATTATGTACTACGACAAATCTATTCAGAATTTTGCGAAAGGTTGGTATTTCATTATGTGATGAACCAAATAAAAATGACTCATGCGTAATTTTATCACAGAAATGTGTTGTTACACAGGTAACTGGAACTGTGTTTCGGACATGTTGAAGAAAACTGAAAAGCAAGATAACACCGTCGCCGTTGAAAATGGTATGTACAGTAACACTTTTTAGAAGATTCTTATTATCATTAACACTTCTGACAGCAATAAGATATCTCTTGTGCTATTATTTAACTTTCCAGAACTTAAAGATGCTATACAATCTTCACCCGTTAACAAAAATGATTTGTCTGTGGATCACCACCAACACAATGGGAATATAAAAAGTGCGTTATCTCTTTGCCCAGATAAAAATGAAAAGAATAGTGAAATTGACACGACAAACTCTGTGAACGTACCAGCCGCTGATGGCGACAAAGCTAAAAATATATGTATTGAAATTGAAAGCAAGGCCAATGATATGGAAATTGCAAATCCTGAAGAAAATACAGCTGTAGCGAGCATCGAACAGAACAATAAAGAAGCAGAGGATAAATACGTGCACTCCCTGTGGAAGTGGCCCACTGGTAGAAGCTGGCTTACTAAGGTAACTTTCGAAACGGATTAGGTAAGCTCAAACTACGGTTGAACTTAATGTGCTAACTGCCACGTTTTCTTACAGAGTACCTGGATAGTGACGTGGCCCATACACTTGGTCTTCTTGTTCACCATCCCGGACTGTGAGCAGCCACGATTCAAAAACTGGTTCCCACTGACATTCATGATGTGCATTGTCTGGATAGGATCGCTGTCTTATATCGTAGCTTGGATGATCACTATTATCGGTATGAAGACCACTTGCGCACGACATAATTCAGTTCAGTTTTTTACGTTTTTGCTAATATAATTTATTACATTTTGACTAAATTGTTACATTACAGGGGACACGTTAATGATACCAGACTCAGTGATGGGAATCACTTTCCTTGCCGCCGGTACATCAGTGCCGGAAGCTGTATCCAGTGTAATAGTAGCAAAACAAGGTGCAGTGCATTTTATAATTTTGTGTCTTCACTTATTTTGAGTGTTTTGTTTGTTAGGTCTTCTACGAGTTTTACGCTGTCATTTCTTCTACATCCCACTCATCTTACTTTTGATTTTAAAATACAGGCCATGGATCTATGGGTATCAGCAATTCGATCGGATCGAACACGTTTGACATCCTACTCTGCCTCGGGCTGCCGTGGCTCATCAAAGCATCGCTTACTCCAGCCGAACCGGGTCACTATTGGGTTAGAAAACAACTATTTTAATATGAATATTTACCTAGCTTGCGACAAAACGAAATAAAAAAAAATATACATTAGGTTAATTTTACAATACCTGCACAATTTAAATACATTACATAAATGATTACCACATTTGCATATTGCGAACGGAGCATGTAACTTAAACTTTAAAATGCTGGAGCACTGCGAAATTGCGACGCTGTAATGTAATTTGCTGAGTGACTGGATGACTCGTGATTATCGTCGGGATTTTCGGGATAAATATAGTTAAATGTTAATAGGTGAAGATCAATTCGATGGGGCTGGAGTACTCCGCCATCTCGCTGCTGTCGACGTTGCTGCTGCTCTACTTGACGTTCTGGTTCAACAAGTTCAAGCTGGACGCGGCGGTGGGGCGCGCTTGCCTCGCCATGTACGCCATGTTCTTGGTCCTCGCCACGCTCATCGAACTGAACGTGTTCTTCCCGGTCAACGTACGCACGTGCAAGAGAAGTGAACTAAAGTCTTAAGCTAGCCAAGTGTTTGGACATAATGACAAGATGAAGTGTAAAAAATGGTAGTCGTGATGTCTCTTGCAACAGTTTCCTGCTCACGTGTGCTGAAACTTGTACGTGTACTTTGTAAGCATTCCGTTATATTTTTATTAGAATAATTCTCCGATCATGTCTCCATTTACCTACACTATTTCTTAGTTGAAGACCAGAGAGCAAGCGCCATTTCTTCAGTGGAGTTCTAATTTAATATTATTTATGTAATTTAGAAGATATGAGAATATGCATGTTTGCGCAAGGTGGAATCTTTCTTGATACAATATAGTTTCCGTTGGAAATCGATGAAGATTAAATAAATGATAGTATTGAAGTATACCTCAACCAAGTGTCAAGATTATCCAGTATCCACTTGAGTAGTTGCTGTAGTCCAAACAGTATTATTATGTCTAATAGAGTAATATATGTCTCGCATTTGATAGGAAAAGCAGGGCAAAATGGGAATATTATGACATTCATTTTGTTTTAATTTCACCTTATTTACAACAGAAAATATGCTGCTATAGTGAGTAGTATAGTATAGTGCTAGTAGTGAGTATTTTAATTACAATCCGTTTTTAGTTTAATCTCAACAAAGTACAATTGGACTAGTTTTCGTTGGTCCCGCCATACTGCCCTACTTTGTGTTGAATGTGTTTCTACTTTAAGCGTAATTTAGGTTACATAGTGTTTGGTACAAAGCACCGTCTACAATCAACGTTCTCTCTCTATCAGTAATCTCGATACAGTTATGTTGATGTAAATACAAAATATACGATGTAATGTAACTTTCTTAAACTAATTAAATATATCTATAGATTTTTATTTTTTTTATTGTGTATGGCTAATGGCCAGTGGCCTACAAGAATGATGGAAAATCATTCATAACTAGTTAGAGGGTATAAAAAAAATAGCATAACACAGACAAATTAATATTACGTTGTATTTTAAACTATTACTTCTAATTTCAGGGATGCCATTTCTATTTATAGGTTTTTATTAGTACACACGGCTAAACAATAAGTTATAAATGTCCAGTTTATGCTGATCTCGCATTGTATAGGATGTCCGTACATTGCGAGGTCAGCTTATACTGGAAATATACAGCTTGATGTGTAGCCGTGTGTACCTGCATACAAATCATGTAAGTTTTAGTATCAAAAGACATGAAAATACAAATGATGAAATTATTTAGAATTTTAGATAACTTCTCGTAGAGACGAATCTTTTGTCAAGTATCTACATATTGTCATATCATTTATCCAAAATATTTTTATGTATTATATAGATACATACTATCCTGAATGGTAATCATAATTAACTATCTATAGATGAACGTTAAAATGTTAAACGGTCAAAATAATGAATTAATTTTGCTAGGTAAGCTGAAATAATATGAACCAAATGGTTACTCCTCTGTTTAACCCGGAAAACAAACGTGATATTATAATAACTTTTTGGTTCAAAAATCATGAATCAGTGAGTAATATGATTCAAGATATTGGGATCATGCTCTTTGAATATTATGCAGATCATACAATTCAAACCCTTCCATGACACCTCGCAAGAGCTAGCCGCTAGATATTCAATCGAACATTCAGTTATGTTGATAGGTCTACGGTAGGAGTACTGCGCAGTTCAAATTGAAACGCAGTAGACGGCCGATCGATAATTCGTGGGTTAACGTTGGTACACCCTATGTACCCCCGCACCCCGCACTTGCATACATAAATAAATACATGAGTACCGATAATTTTGATACTCTCATGGCATATTATGTAGATCTACAGCAGACCCTCACGTACTAATGAATGTTTGGGCAGAGAAATAATATTAAGATAAAATTGAGTATTAATCGGTTTTATTTATTCTCTAACTAACAATTAAACTTTATGCATTTTTGTATAAACAAACTATGATGAGTAGTTGTCGTCAACATTGTTATTGTTCTTCCGAGCACTTGCAGGACAGTCGCCCATTTTCTGAAACAAAATATTAATAATATTAAATGAAAGAAAAAAACACAATCATGATCTAGGTCAATTGAAAGATTGTGCATTCAGTTATGTCAGGTCAGTTACACCAATTGCATTTGGAGAGACAGATCCTGTTTTCAATACATGTACAATTGATTAATAGGACCTTGAAGATAGTCGTAGTTGGCAGTGCAACCGCCAGTGCATATGGATCAAGAAAGTCAAGACGTTACTTTGGGTACTCGTAGTACCGGCTCCTAAAAAACACTATTGGTCTGATTAACAGGAGAAACTTTTTTCCAAATTCTTCAGGTTCCTACGCTGGGTTAGGCTTCAATGAAAACTTATTACATTCATACCTTTGCTTCACATGTCTATGGAGATACGGGTATCCCACTTGGCATTTAATGAAGAGTTTCTTAGTCAATTATATAAGTAAGTTATATGGCTGATAATTTATATATCAGGACTACATACATCGTAAGCAGTCTGCGCCCTCAAATGGGCGAGTTCCCTCGCGTGCAGCTCGATATCGTGCTGTGTGAGTCGCGGACGGCGGCAGTGCGCGTGCTGCGCGGGCAGCCAGCGGTGCACCATCGGCGTCAGCAAATCTCGATGCACCTGAACAGTCACTCATATAACCCCCTCACAGCAAGAAATAGCCAATCCGTCGGCTCACACGCCTTGACCACCAATTTGGCTAATCGGCCGTCAAGGGACGGGATGGCAATCTTGCACGTTACGTCTTTATAGGCACGACACGACACCAGCGGAACATGCAATAGATATAACGACTTGATTAGAAGTCGTTGGTCTTTATTGGCTTGGTTTTGAATGAATAGAGCATGCGTGTAGGTACTCTGGATCTGACTTTGAAATAGAGGTCTTTATATTGTGCACTGAATTAATCCGGGGCTAGATTTTACGGGTGCTGCTAAACCGTTATTTTTTTTGACTATCTGTCCTAAGCAGGAACCAAGTTACTTTATATTTTCAAGGTGTAAATGGGCCCTCCACGAAGCCGTCAATCAAGCATTATAAGTAACTCTACGAAAAAACTATTGCTGGGAAACTACTTTTTTTTTAAGGGTAATGTAACGTTTTACGGTAAGGCTCAATGTAACGCACTGAAAATGTTATGCTGATGGATGCGTTGAATAGTACGGTGGTCGTGGAGGAATTTCAAGTAAAGTTATAAAATCAAAATCTTGTATTTAAAAAAAAAAAAACTTGGGTTAATCTGAACTTTTGACTCCTAATATTTCCGTAACTAGAAAGTTCCCAGGTATGGTCCAGTACAACAAAAAATCGCAATGACGGGCAAAACAAGGGCCTTTCGGCTTCGTTAAGGCTATTTTTACACCCTTTATATTAGATATTCATATATCCTGCTGCATCCCTGTCACTGCTACGCAAGCTAATACAAATTGATTGTAACTATTTGTGTACCAAGCATACAGAGAAATGCTTTCTTTGCGTTATTCAACGATACTTTAACGGCACAACCAGGAGGATGGCCTACAATGCGCCACAGTCACTTTCATCGTAAATTTAAGCACATCAGAAAATGGAACCTCAGGCAAACAACTTTCATAGTAAAGTCGTGGTACAGCATCGTAATGTTCTTTCCCTTGTCGCACGTTATTTGGGGTAGGCGCAACACGCGTTCGTTAGTAGAATCGTATCACTAGGGAAACAACGCGATACAAAATAAATCAATACCGAATCATCCCAACGAACATGGCCGTCGGCATATGATTTATTTTTAGAAAACTTGTAGGCGTAACAACAACAATTATTCTCATCAAAATGGCTGGTTCCAAAACGTTTAGCACCACTTACCATAGCGGGATCATTGGGCTGGGTGAAATATGAGACGATTGAGCCCACGACGATACAGACCGTCATGCCGACCAGAGTGTAATACAGGTAGCTCAGCCTGTACATGAAGAATGTTCCCGACCTGCTGAGTAACACTGTGTTTATGAATCCGCACCAAAAACATAACAGTGACGTCAATTAATAGTACCTGACGACAAACATGGAAATAGAAATGATTTTGAAAGGATTTTCTGGCGTTGGTTGCGGATAACATAACGTTTTTCTTTGCCCATTTCGAAATTAATAAAATAGGGGCGGAAAATTGTTGCTTACGTAAATTATTTTTGAGAAAGATATCATAACGCATAACTGAATCAATTTGTTGTGGTTTTAATTGTAAGCAACATCCTTATTAAGAACAAAATAATAGGTACCTAATTCTGTAGACATTGTAAGTACCAATTGCTTAAAGTAGCAATAAGAAAAAGAGAGTACCTTCTGGAACTCAAAACGTTTGCAAAAAAAAACATTCAATGAATTGATAACTTCCTTGTTTTTCAAGTCATCATCACCATCATCCACAGCCCGACTTCACCCACTGCTGGGTATAGGTCTCTCATTCTTTGTGCCTCTCTCTTTATTTTTTCCACGCTCCTGTGACAGCCTCACCCAGATTTTACCCGCGATAATAATAAAACCTGTTAAATTTTTCAATGGTCTTAAAACCAAATAGGTTATCAATATTGAGTGAAAGTTTTTTTTTCTCAAACATGCTTGGAAAGAGCATTATTTTGACAACTTTCTTCGAGACAAATGGAAATTGCTGTACTGGCCAGATACATGCGACCAGCGGCCAGCAAAAGTGGTATGAAAATCCATGTCTGTCGTGTTTAGCGGCCAAATAAATTACTAAACTCATATCTGTCGTTTTTAAAAATGGAATGAATGGTTTGAAACATGGCAACCAAGGAGGTAACTTATCAAAGGTTTTATTTAAATTTCGAATTGGCTTGCAAATAGAAAGCGGTTTATTGAAAACAAAAAACAAATGAACTCTACAACGGGACACACATTGTACATTCAACAACTGTATTTTTAAATAAAAAGTTCTGCCTAGGTACTACTTAGTTTTAATTCCCTCGCATTATTTGAAAAAAGTACTATACAAGCCTTGGCCACAACTAGGCATTGATGGATTTACGTATGTGTGCCTCGGCTTCGCCTCTGCTCACATTTACACGTTCAATGCCTCTGTTCCTGGCCGCTGCAGTAATGTACTATTAACACATTCGAGTCCACCCCCGTTTCATAGTGCGCATGTGCCATCCCACCATACATATTGCAAGTGGACCCTCCAGGTGGGTCCTCGGCATTACGTTTGCGCAAAAGAGAACCCACCTGGAGGGCTCTCGGCATTAGGTTTGAGATTACGATTTAAAAGCCTAAAATAAGTGGTAAAATAGAGTTTTCAGGGGGTATTATCGCTATATTAGCTATCTGTGGGGGTATTGTCATGCCCTAGTAGGGTAGGGGAAGTGCAATAATAAAGAAATAAAAAATAAATGAAAAAGTAAAATCGCCCGCTCTGATCCCGTGACAGGGGTGTTAAACCTTTTGTGAGATTTTCATGCATTTTTTTTTAAATTTAGTTTTCGTAATCGCAATTATTGTTTCTTTTAGATTTTAATAAATAACATTTTAAAACTTTTGAATGATTCCAAACGTTCCATTTGCATTTGTAGGCAGTTTCTTTGACAGTTAGTTTTTTTTAACCACCCAGTAACTATTAATTACATATCTATTCCTTCACTTGTAATACTGGGTTAAATTAAATTAGCTAGCGATACTTAGCAGCTGTGATGGATATCGATATCTTAACACAATAAACCAAACAAAAACGGATTTGATGACATTTTGTTAGGTTAATGACTACAAGTAGTGCAGTTATTTTAAATGCAACATCGATTTAAATTATAGATGTGCCCTTGCCGTACTTCGCGCAACCGTGTTCAGACTGAGATGAGCTCGCTCGTTTAAACTTCACGGTTTATAAACACGGTATACAAATATAAATGTTGCAAAAAAAAAAACGATTTAAAAACAAAACACAAAAAAAGTTAAAATTACTTTCGGAAGTCGTTGCTTTTGCTTGTTTCATCGACATTTTGCATGTTTGAGGTTTAAAGAAACCTAACATGAAGAGGATGGCAGGATCGTAGTCTAGGCAATTTAATTGAAAAATGCTAAGCATTATTTATTCCAAATGTCAAGTCTGTAGCGATAATAGTTTGTGAAATATGTAGCTGTGAGTGCCTGTGAGAGATAAACGGGCAGGCAGACTAAATCTCACAGTAATAAGTATTAGTTATTGTTTATTTTGATGCCGAACACTAAAAAGCCACGATTTAGAACTCATTTTCCTGTCCTAAAATTGAGAAATAATTATTTTTAGAAAATATTTAAAATCGTGCCTATGGTTTTTCATCCCTGAAATAGGACCCACCACGTGGGTTCTCGGCATCTAGAAAGAGGTCGAAAATTGATTGAAAATAAAAATGCTTGTAATTTGAAACCACGGCGTATTCTTATTAATCTTGTTAAAATGTACAACTGTTTTTATTTTTACGTTATTTGATGCTGTATTCGCTAAGAAAAACCTACATTAAAAATGAGCCCACCAGGTGGGTTCTCGGCATCCCAAGTGCGACTTGAGTGAACCCACCAGGTGGGTTCCCGGCACTGAATGTGTTAATTAATATTGCTATCGTTTGTAGTTTCTACTGGAAAAATGCCATCACCTGTCAAACTCAACGGTAGTCATCATGGTGGGTGTGGTTGGTAAGGTCGTGTTATCGGGACATCCTGCCACCGACACAGGCTTGGGGGTGATCACTATGTCGCCCCTGATCATCGCAGCTTGCGTCCCCAGCGAGATCCAACCTACCAGCATTGTTGATGTCAGTCCCCCTGTCAATGCACCCTGGTGGCAAAAATAAGTAAGTTATAGTAAGTTAAGTAATAAGTAAGCTAAACCTTAGCTAAAGATACAGTAAAATAAAATTCGTGCTGGCAAGTTGGTTTAGCGTTATTGTGCCTGTCACTCTTGCACTATCGTCAGAACACGAGTCAAAACAGAGTTCAGAAACAAAAGCTTGTGCTAAGTCAATGTTCCGCAAAGTGTATGCCGCAGCACACTGGTGTACCGCGGTCATTAAGTGCTTCGGAAAAATAAGGTTATCTCTTGAAGTTAAATAGACTGAAGGAAGAAAAATACTTACTTAAACAGCCGCAAAAGTATTATAATAAATTTTGTTTAATATTATATAAGAACTGATTTTTCATTTATGGTGTACCTCGAAAATTTTCCGATTTCCTAGATGTACATTGAACACAAAAAGTTTGCGGAACACTGTGCTAAGTAACGTTCTGGGATCTCGGTCTGAAACTTTCGCTTTCTATATCAGACTCTTAGCGATGAACAAAACGTGTCATGTTTTCCGTTTCCTGTGTGATCATACCTAATTAGTAGGTAAAATTATTTTTGTAACGGAAATCTAATGATTATCCATGCAAAATGCCGTCGACACATAATTTCTCCAATAGAAAATGGTGAAAATGTAAATATTTATATTATTTCTAGACAGAGTTACCGTAGAATTGATCCAGGGTAGGAACAGACCCATTGAGAACAGGCCTAACAGGCTTCCAGCAGTTATTCCAGCCAAGCTCTTTCCAGCTTGAATCAAAGCCCCCATATGTTCCACTAAGAACACCAGGGCTACGCATGCGAATCCTGTGAAAAATTACAATGTTTACAACTCATACATAGTTATTACACATAAATTAACATCATGTCGAACCAGACAGTTTTACGATTATTGGCTATTATGCAAACAAACATACATGTTTAATAAACATTACACACTTGATATGGTTTGTCTCGTGCAGAAAAATGGCGAATAAATTCGAAGGGGAAGTTCGTTTCTTGTCATTTTTATGATCGTTATATGGCTAAATTAATATATTAATTAGTTAGTTAACAGTAAACGCTTCGTTACCTATATAATGTATATGTATATTAGATATTATTTACAATTTCTTTATATATTGTAAATTATGTAAGTAATTCAAATAAATTTTGCTTTACCACCGTTAAAAAAATATTGTATTTAAACCGATAGTAAAGAAAGCCTGTTTAAAGGACCAGATTGTTCATTATCAAGTTCTCCAATAAAAATAAGTATTCCTAAGGAAAATACTCTACAAACTAAGTACACAATATACAGAAGCATATTTTAAGAAAGGGTCACATAATAAACAACGGCATTCACCATATATACAAAGTTAGTTTTTTTTTAGGTTTTTTTTTCCTAATTTCATCTACTACCAACAATTGTATTAGATAGGTACTCGACTATCAACTTCGACGATCTAAATTACGGGTTTACGACGTTAAATAAGCATACTAAATGGTTTGTATTGTGCCTATAACTTTTTATTAAAACGAATAAATTATCACTACTTAACCAAAACTTACAAATGACATGAACAATAATGAACATATTCAATACAATATTACTGAGATGAAAAGGTCGGATTTTAATATCAGTAAAAAAAAACAAATCGCAGAAATTGGAGACGAGTTACTAATGGAAAATTAAAAAAGATATCTAGTAATTGAATACGATGGAAGCCGTAGCCGTAGCCGTATAAGTTAGACGGAAAATCAGAATGAGTAGATGTTCTGATACGAATTCCAGACGCGGAATAAAAATAGAATAGAATAGAATAAACATTTATTCGCTAATGGACAGCAGCAACACAATAGAGCAGCACATACATATACATATTACTAACAAACAGCTTAACAATTAATTAAAACAGCTCAACTGCGCTGAGCATGCCATGCATAATGAAATACTAAAGGGAAATTCTCCAATTACTGCTACGTCGGAGTTTGAAAAAGGACACCAGTTTAAATGGACGGACAGCGTATTAGCTAGGAGGAAGCTGAAGTTAAAAGCGGCTGCAGTATAGGGGGAACGTGCGCATACATGACTATACCTCCCAGAGCGTCAGGTTCATTACAAATGCAAAAGGCTGGACGTGTCATCAACGGTATTGAACGGTTTCCCGGATCGACTGCCTCAGTTGAAATTCATCCAAATTCATCCCAAAATATAAATAATATCTCAGTCCTTGGCAAAATGCGCATTAAAATGAACTGCTTATAGAGAACTATGTCTCACTATCAAAATAATCGATTGTAATAAAAATATAATTTAAATTGATGCCAGATACTTTGATTCATTTTTATCTTTTTAGAAAAAAGTTCAGATCAAAAATTCAATATTTTAATAAAATGATGCGGAGCCCTATAAAGCCACCCTCCGGCTCCCTCGGCAGTCGGGAGCTGAGTACCTACTAATAATTGTCAGGTGGAATAGAGGGGTCTCTATTCAAATACGTCAATAGCTAGAATAGGGAATGGTGTCCATGGATACAGAAGTACCCTCGTGTTTATTATTGAGGCCCTACAGGAAATGTTTTTACTCTATATAAGTGCCAATTAGACTTTGGTTGCTCCCTTTTATTATATTAATACCCAATTATTTCGGTACCCAATGAATGCAGGTGTGTCTGCACACAATCAATACCTGTGGTGTGCTTTCGCCTCAAGTTATCGACGAATCAATTTGAAGCATCGTCTAACTTTGAGTTGGCAGTGACAGAATATCAAAGTATCGAAGAGTAGATGTTTTTATATCTATTTTGAATAAGGTGTGGTGGATTCAAAGACGGGAATTGTAACAATCTGTGGGGTATTCCTTATATCCAAACCACCCAATTTAAAAATAATTGGCGTTCAGGGAAATTGACATTCTGGGAAATGGACTTTTTGAAACCGTGGAATTGGACATTCTGAACCTAAACGGTTAAGATCTGTACGCACTAATTTGTTTAAAAAACAAAAGTTACTTTTTGTCAGTTTAGTGAGGTTCGAAGTAATTTTATTGTAAAACAATTGATTTCTTTTTCTTTTCAAACACGGTGGAAAGTCACCTGATGGCCTAGACAATAGAAATCGTTTTCAAAGCGTTTCATCTTTCTTTAACGACATAAAGTTTTCGATAGCTTATGTCAGTCGTAAACATTTTTCTATATATCGCTGATAGACTATCAGTTTGTTCTCTGACAGATTTGCTTATTCAAATTAAAGAAAACTGCAACGTATTTTATAGTCCAAATTACCTCTTTTATAACTTTTCGCAGAAAGGCATTTGTAATCATGTGGAAACCAAGTTAAGTGACGGTGACCTTAGGGGGCCAAAATACTGCCATTTTGCCAGAATACTGTTCAGCAGTGATTTGATGGCTCCTTATTCGCCAGAGACTCTTTCAACCCCGGAGAGTAAACATCCATCGCCTACGGATGGTCTCGCCTTCCCCCTCGTTCAGGTTTCACCTTTTTCCAAATTACAGCCCCGCAGTTTATCGCAGCCGTAATCTCTTTCCGGAGTGGTTTTGCCGGCGGCCTCGACGGCCTGACTCCAGAGCATATGAAAGATTTGCTGAGTTCAGGCGCCAGGGAAGCTGGTGAGTCGCTCTTGAAGGAGCTTGCGGTTCTGATCGATGTCTTGTATGTACGGCTTACCTGTACCCCCTGCGCAAGAAGGATGTCAGCATTCATCTCATTGCCGTTGGTTGCACCGACAGGCGTATGGCAGTCAAAATATATTGCAAGCTATATAGGGCATCGCTTGCAACTAAGTTCCAGCCACTTCAACTTGGTTTTGGTTCCAGAGGGGGTTGTGAGGCTGCCGTAGATGCCTTATCCTCTTTTTTAAACACAAAGAAAGGTGAGGTCATCCTCAAGGTTGACGTCGTGACAATGCTTTTAACTCCGTGAATAACGACACTTTGTTGGCTGAGTAAAAATAGTATATTTTACTAGACTAAACGAAGCCATAATATACCAGAGGTGGTTTGACTCCCGAGCGTGCGAGGCAGTCAATGAAACCGAGGGTACATTAAGTTGGCGTTTAGTCTCGAGGTGAAAACTGTACTTTTCACTTTGAGTGCGAGGAAAATAGTCAACTCAGTACAAAAACAGTTAATAAATATTCTTATTTGGAGGATTAAGGATAAAACAGAGTGCATCATGTTTTCTCACAAAATATCTAGACGAGGGAACATGAACAACGGATACAGGAATTACATCCAATTCAAGAATGAAGGGATCGAATAAAAGAATGAAGTAAAATACCTCGGTGTCGTTTTTGATAAGAGACTATCCATGAATAAGCACACTAAAGAAAGAGTACAAAAGCTAAAACAAGTAAGAGGCGCCCTAAACTCCATTATAGGGTACCGATCCAAAGTGAACATAGAAACAAAATTACACATCATACAGACGTGCCTTTTACCGGTACTCGATTATGGAGTCATCCAAATCCTACACAACAGTACAGAATGGCACTGAAAGCTGCAGGTGACTTCCCACGTCTCACGGAAACCAAAACCCTCTGGGAAATGCTTTGACAAGACCCGCGGCATCTCAGAGCACACGATCTCCATCGCGATATGATCGAAAAACTACCTTCTCTGACGATAAGCGGCCTTGAAGATCCCGGCCAAGCATATACGAGATATGGGCAATTCAACCCAGAAGATATAGAATATATAAACAAATTGGAGAGGGGCACCCCGCTCCATAAGAGAACGCCCCCCCCCCCCCCCGTCAGCACAGTCTTTGACTCGTACAGGCACTCCTAGTCTATAAGTAACTTCAGGTCTAGACCTTATGGTATCCTAAATCCAAAACATCTCACACTTGCTTTATATAATAAAACCGTGTGTGAAAAGAATTACATAATAGGACGAAAAAGATCCCCCCTCGGACAAACTGCGCCAAATGCACATGTAAAAATCCCTATTTGTAAGACATTAACTAAAGAATTCAACATCTATTCTATTCTATTTGAAATAAGGCATTGAGGGACGCCGAAAGTAACAAACTGCTCATCACTGAGGTGGGTAACAATTTTAACTCTCTGGGTGCGAGTGTTGAGATAATTTTTGAATTATCTCAAGAATCAAAACAATCAGAAATTCAAATTTTAACGTGTAGTATTTAATCGATGGAACGCTAGGAGTTGATGTTGACACCGTTTTGAATGACCTACAACTCCTCAAACAGCAATTTAAACCTATTGTACCTTAACCTCTCAAAGTGCGAAATTAATCTCTCAGACGTTATCAACAGACAATCGACTATAGGTAAATAGACTCTCCAATAGTAGATAATACAACAAGTGAAAAAAAGGGAATTTAATTCTAGGGACTAAGTTGGATCCAGAGAGCAGCGAAGGATTCTAGAGTAGAATTTTGAGCGGAGCGAGGGACACAAGAACCGAGATGTTTTTTTTTGTTTTTCACGAGTTCTGCAGTGTGTACGGCCACGGCCACACACTACACCACGATTTCAACAGTCACGGGCTTGCTAAGGTCGGTATGTTAAATATGTCAGTTATGTATGTTAGGGTGTAAGATACAGCCCTCTAAAATCTGACAGGGTGCAGCATTCTTCCTTATTTTGAACAATATTGAAATAAAGAAAGAATTTTCGAAAAATATACAAACTTATAAACAAATACCCATTTTTTATCGTGTGTCTAGTGCCTAACCTGGTGACAGAGTTATAATACCTGTTTATACTTTTAATATAGATAATTATCTAAAAAGAAACACGGAAATGAAACAAAAACTAAACAAATTAAACGAAAATTAAATAAAACGATAATTCCTCTAAGCTGTTTATCAAACTGTTCATGAGTAATGAATGATGCCATAGTAACATTTCTACCGGAATAGGAAACCAGGTAGAGTGGAACTCATTCAGGTAATTAACATCACGATGTGTCCATCAAGATAAACAAACGGTAGTATACTACAACAATTATACTTTAATTACTTTATTTTAGTGTTAATAATAATATAAGGCTTACTTCTACTTTATTTGATTTATGCGTATAATTAAATGATTAATGGTATTTTTACAACAGTATCCTTTCGCGATATCGCCAAGCGGTTGGAGACTCTTCATGTGACCAGAGGTTTTATTTTCCCAAAAAGTCATCAGCAATGCTATCCAACGTGGCAATGCTCTATTCAGTCCCGTTGACATTGATGTGGAAGAATTTTTGACACTTTGTAATTCTTTTCGCATTTTGATACTTGTACACAATTTGATTATTATTTTAAGTTTGCAAATTATTTTCAAACACAACCACACACACACACACAAGTCACAACACATCATAATAATTATGATGTGTTGTGACTTGTGTACTAATTATTAGCCTGTTCCAGTACTGAGACTCAGGACTTCTCTCTGTAAAAGAAGGATCGTGTAGACGAGATATTTAAAATAGTTGTTTTGATCCAAATAAAATTAATTTCTTCCAATGATTTAAACTATTTGTACCCCTTTACATTTCCCTCTGCCCTTTATAGTTTGTTTACCGCTAGCTATTTAGGTATTTGTGTTAAAATATCTTTTCTACAGGGGAATCATCTAAAGCTCAGGTTGGTCAGCCAAACATAATTGCTAGCCGTAAATAAAATGTGAAAGGACTATTCTTCATTCCAACGAATACATTTTTATTTTTTTATTTATCCGGATTTGTATACGCACCAATAATCACCACGATCATCTTCATAATGAAACTGGCAGCTCTTTCCGAAATAGGTTTATTGTAAGCAGGTCGGATGAGATCTTCGAAAATCACTCCACACATCGAATTTAGGCCGGTGGACATTGAACTAAAATATAAAAAGAGGAACATTAAAACATAAAACAAATGTTTTTTTAGCTTCTATTTTCAAAATAAAATCAATTTATTTAAAACTCAAAAATGCCGTAAATAAAGGTGCAATCAACAACCAACAGAGTGCTGACAGATTGCTGACCGTACACCAGACTGAGAAATAATCTACTGAAGTGTCTGTCAAAGTACGGTGTCCGCAGTTTTTCCGTATCGGCTTGACTGCACCTTAAGCATACTCGTTCCCATTCAGCAATGAAGTCTTTCGGCTCAAATGATTATGTCATTTGAGCCGAAAGTCTTATTGTTGAATATATGCCTCCCCAAAAAAGTGCCAAAAGTACCGGTACACGATGTTGTGCCCTTTGACCCACTTCTACCAGATTCGTGCTAACCTTCAGTAGATTGTTGGTCCATCTTGTGGACCACAAGCCAGCTAATTGTCAAATTTATCAAAACTTGAATAATACGGCGGATCTCACCGGGACTATACCTCAGTGCAGCACTAAAAACTCCACTCATGAAGATGCCAGGCAAAGCAGGGATGGATCCTGTGATGGTCATCACAAAGTACGGTAGCAGCTGGTCGCTCTTCCTGATGGCCCCTGTGGTCAGGGGGTCGCATTCGGCAAATGTCGCGTAGATCACCAGCCCAGTGGAACAACACAGAGACACGATGATGAATATACCCGCTGCCATTATGAATATTGTGCTAAAAGAACAGAACGATAATTATAATATGATCCATTATTAAACTAGTCTCAAACTGAAACTTGCGTGTTTAAATTTTTACATGAAACAAGCCCGTAAATTATTATCTATTCCCAACCACTATAACTCCTAAAATTCAAAATTAACAGTGGCTACATCCAGAAAATTACCGAGGCAATGAAGCTCAGCGAGTCTTTGAAATACGATTCAACTGACTTAGATTCAGAAACGTATTTACAATTAACCAGAAAAAAGTCAGTGGAAAAGTAAGATTAAACATAATTTCCACTTTCTCTCAAGTAGGAGGAACTAGGCCAGTTCTACAAAGGGAAATGCATGAACATTAGGGTTACAGCCTACATATTTAGAAATAAAACTATTTTTTCCACTCCAAGACGTCAAACCTTAAACATCACTGTCACTTAAGTCAAGGGTCTAAATAATCTGTTATGACCCTCAAGGTCATCAGACTTACATTCGAGCTCGTCTTAATGAAGACAAGGCTAGACATCTCTGTACCATGGCCTGATTGACGGAGCACGAGGCCAGCCAACTGAAGTAGTTACCGAACACAGTCGACCAGAAGGTGTGCCGGATAGTGGGGTCCACGTCCATGCTACAAACAACTTCACAATAAACTATCTGGTTCAAATGCAAACAGAACTTCAAGTATTTTTGTAAAATTTTCTTTTAGAAAGCAGCTCACTCACTTGAAAAAATCGAGACGATCTCCCTTTTTATTTATATCAATCACATTGGATATCCCGCCTAAACGCCACGTACCGTAGGCCAACACAAATATTACGCCAAAATACATAAGTACTGTTTGTAGAGTGTCTGTCCAAACTACAGCCTTTAGCCCTCCCTGCCAAATATAAGAAAAAGTTATTCATCATTTTTAATCATCTTTCCAGATAATGTAACAATGTCTGATATAGTTGACCTCATTGCCTGACGGTTCTAGACTATAGTCATTTATTTGTTACTGGCGGGGAATAGAATCGGGTCAACATTGAGACGAACAACCAATAGACATACTTACAAGAGTTGTATAAAATATACACACGAGGCACACGATGGGCGTGATTAAATGTAAATTAATACCAGTCACTGCAAAGAAAGGATATACGTGAATAATCATAATTGCACGGAAGTATTCACGTCGTAAGAACTGAAAGAAATATAATACCTTGACTGAATGCCAGAGCGGGCACATAAATAACTATAGGTATGTACAGCATCATTTTAATAATAAATATTATTGATCCCAAAAGTCGCACCTTTTGATTAAATCTCAATCGTAAATACTGAAAAAATCACAGAACAGAATAAATGAGCGCATAAAATGATATTATCTTTTGTAGAAATAAATAAGTGCACTAAGTACATATTTTTCTTCGATAATAGATATGACACAAATACAGCACAGAAATTTTAGTACGTCATACCTCATAAGTTGAAGTGATCTGCAAATTATAAAATACAGGCAGGTAAACAATTGCAATAGTGAGTGACACCGCCCATTCCGAGAGCACTATCGTCCACAATTGTGTCCCGTACGTGTACATCTCAGCTGGCAAGCCCAGCAACGAGATACCCGAAATATAACTAGAAATAATAATAATACTTTTTTAGGAAACATCACATTCGCAAGGTCAGTACAGAATGTTGAACACGGCTGCAGATGTTACCATCATAATATTCATATCATTAGCGAGGCTAGTAAGAAATATAGGTACCTGGCTATCAGCGACATGGATATGGGAAAAATCCCCATGGTCTTCCCGCCCATAAGGTATTCAGAAGTAGTATTCTGTTTTTTAGTCGCGAAGAACGCGAAGTACACCCCTATGAGGGCGGAGCAGAGGAGCATCCCTCCGAAAACGAAGTAGTCGAGCCAGTCGAAGTATATGAGCGTCATGATTTGGTTTGTGTCGAGCACTGAGTGTGATCGCACGTCCGTCCACTATGACACTTAAACTCCATCTCGGTATATAATAGGCATTTACCGAGCGGAACTTGCAGCTGGAACGGTGCTATATTTATCCTTGGAAGGATCTCGGACTGACCCATTGGAGGGATGAGGTTGGCTAATTGACCAGTTACCGGTGTAGTCGCATCTTGCGTTGGTCACACAATATGTTAATAGCTGTCCACGTCACTCGCGTATACAATTGAATGCACTGGACGCAATCTTCTGATTAGTTCGGATTCATAACACTATATTCAGGGTCGTTAGCCCAGGTAAGGCAAAAATACGAATTTTGAGGTCGGTCAAGGTATTTGTCATTTTAATTAACTGAGAACCAAACTATTTACTGAGTATGGAGACACTGCCTGTATGGAGTATGGACTTTCTAATTGCCTATGCCAATGCTATACAAACGAATAACTATTGCAATTCCTGTAAACACCCCTTGGCTCCATCAATTCTTGACACTTACTAGTAGACCAGCATGTCCCTTCTTTGCATCAGATGAGAAAATCAACTGAACAGACCGGAGACTGAAGGTTTTATCTTAATCCTCGAACTCTTTATTACTTACTAGCTGTGTACGGTTTCGACCGCCGTTGCTAAAATTTCTGGTTGCTTGGTTTCTAGGGGTCGAAACATGTTGATAGAACACAAAATTCCTCAAGAGCTGTGGAACAAACTATTTGGCTTTATAAGTTTAAAAATATACATGGTGGAATACACTGACGCTAAAACGTAACCACGTAATCACTTATTCAGTACACCATTCTGAACGAAAAATTTATGTTTAGAGTAAATTTAGTAAATTAGAGTAAATTTTTCGTCGGTTATAAAAAAAAACCAGCTTTTTCATTCCCAAACCCGGTCAAAATGTATGATGAAATGATGTACTGAATACATGGTAAACTTTAAGCCTCGGTGTCCCTTCCACCTTGATATTTAGATCTGAGCATATGAGGCCACGTTCTAAGACACGAGGATATGGTCCTGTAAATGTATGTGTGGACATCCGATTTATCACATTATAATCACAAGCCATAGATTTAGAGGGCTTGGTATTTACCTATTGCAGTTTCTGGCAGTACCCCTCGACGACAGCAGTTCCTGATTTCTTCAGACCCGACCACCACAGTCTCTTATTTTTTTCAGAGCAGCAGACCAGCTCAACTTTAGTTGTTTGATAGTGACAGGTATTTGTGTAAATATTTGTTTAGAAGAATGATACCTATTAAAGTGAACCTACTGCACTTGAGATCCTCCTTTTACTTATATACTCGAGAGCCTTTCGGAGGATAAAGCTTTGTGTCAAGGTTACAAGGTGACGGTACGACGGCACGGTTGGCGCAGTGGCTAAGCGATTGGATGCTACGCTGCGGCGTGACGCGGGTTCGATCGCCGCACGGATCAAATATTTGTTTGACCTACAGGTAGTTTTTTGTGTATTTAAGTTTGAATGTTTGTAAACGCACCCACGATAGGTGCAGGGGAAATTCTCAGCAACGATTACAAAAAAAAAAGGTTAGCAGTATTGGCATTTTTGTTCAAATTTCATCAAGTAAACCAGTAAATCAGTCAGTATTTCATCAGGACTGTTCAATGACCACAGCTTGGATTTTACAGTGATTTTTAAAGGGAAGTACAAATCCATTAAGAGTAAGAGATTAAGATTCCCAATAATTCTTACTTTAATTCCATTACTTATAAATTCATTTATTTATTGAAAAATTGCGATGTTCTTTGACTTATAAACTATGCCCCACAATATTCATTTGTATTCCCCCGTACCGTCCCAGTAAAAGAAAATGATCAGTTTTGTTTATGTGTGTGTGTGTGTTTTTGTGTGTAGGTATGCACTTCTCGGATTATTCAGAAAACTGCAGTACCCAGAAAACTGGAATTACTAGCTTTCCCATAATTGTCAAAAGCATGGTAATGAAGTAGAACTTTTCTAGAATGTATTTAGCCATAAATCTTGATCTAAAACTGCAATCATTACGTCAAGTTTCAAAACAAGATCAATGGCCGCATCTCTAGAACACGAGCCTTTTCTCCTGGGTTTTCAGGGTAAGAAAAGTAGACATTAAATAAAAATCAAATCACATTTATAAACATTTATTGGATTAAGATTGATATTACATGTTTCTGGCTTAAACATTGAACATTTAGATTAATTAATAAGTGGTGCTCCGGCTGTAGGCTTGAGCTTCAAATGGAGTAGCTATGAGAATATAATGTTAAACACGAACAATCGAACATCGATCCAAGTGACTACTGCAGTCTAGTTAATACAACAAACAGGCTAGAACTACAGGTGTACAACACTTTCGTTTTTCCTATATACAATTTCTGCTTATTGTTATTTCTGTCAATTTTGACAAATAGATACTCGTATGTCGCACTGCCAGTTGTATTAAATAGGGCCCTGGTTCTACAAATACAATATTATAATGATTTTAAATGACAAACGACATGTAATTCACTTAATTAATTACTTGATAACTGGAACAGCCAAATACGAGGGCCTTATTGATGCTTAAATACACAATAATTACTACTCTACCTTATTATCTCTATGACAAATTGTATTACGTCTACCATTTCATTTCAACAGCGGTGGGATAAGAATTACATATTTTTTTCTTTTTCGAATAATCTTAATGCATGCGAATAAGATAGACAATTATTTAACTTCTATGGATTATGTTTTATATTATATGTTTAACTGAGTTTATCCGATTTAAAAGACATTAGCTAAAAGCATAGACACTTATTTAACTGCTATAGCATATTCGTAGATATGCGGCGTACTTATTACCCTTATTGATTCTCTTTTTATGCCACCAGTGTGGGACGCATTATCCACTTAATAAAATAATAATTTCGTATGAACATATTTATCTATATTCACTAATGTTATCTAACGGATTCCTGCGTGTTAGCTGCTACATATATATCATATTCTAAATTATGCTGTAGACTTGTCTTGTTGTGTTGTGTAATTCTATTGAATTCTGTTATTGAGAACATAATTGGCGTTACATCCAATACGCAGGCCTTTAAAATAATTAAGTGGGGTAGAAAGAATGTGATCAATTTAGCGATTTAGCATTAATTTAGCAAAACAGTATTTAAATGTCCAATAAATGGAGTAGTTATGAGATATCATTATGTTTAACAATCGAACATCGGCCCAAGTGACTACTGGAGCCTAGTTAATATAACCAAAAGGTGAAAGGTGATCATCCGCCAATATATCGTAAGTTTTAAAACTGGCTTCTGCCACATCTGATATTTTTTTCATATTTTCACAAATACAGGGTGTAACAGGACCCTTCACGAAGCCGTCAACCAAGCATTATGTACATCAAACTAAGTAACTTTACGCATAAATTATTGCTGGTAAATTACTTTTTTTTTTGGAGTGAAAAATCACGTTTTACGGTATGACTCAATGTAACGCACTCAAAACATTGTGCTGATGGATGGATTGAATAATACGAGGATAGTGGAGGTGTTTAAAGTAAAAATCTTACATTAAAAACATGTATTTAAAAAAAAACTTGTGAAATAGTTGGAACTTTGACCCCCAATATCTCCGTAACTAGAAGGTTCCCAGGTAGGGTCTAGAACAAAAAAAATATCGCCACGACTGGGAGAATAAGTGCCTTTCGGCTTCGTTAAGTGTCTTGTTACACCCATTATCAGTTATATTAAATAGGACCCTGGTTCTACACATACAATAGTATAATGATTTTAGATGGAGCCACATACGAGGACCGTGTTGAGGTAATAGTTACACAATTATTTCTACCCTTTCTTATTTCTATAAGAATAATAATAATACGTCTTCCATTTCAAAGAACATAGGCTAATTATTGTGCCGTGCTGAATAGAATTTCTAAAATACTGATTTCGCACATAGATGTTAATTGGCGTTTGTTTATTCCACGAACACAGTGATCAGTAAAAACATTCGAAATTACTAATGGTTAATAGATAATCATTTCCATCTACTTATTAATCTAGATTACTACGACACAAGACAGTCCTTACATCAATATTAAATTGCAATACTTGAATTGTGTCGTGCCAGTTTCTTCCAATCAATCGATCGTTTAGCTAGTTGTATGTGCTGTCTGCTTCTTGCACGAATGTGCGATAACATAGACATTTATTTATTTACTATGGAATATTTTCATATTTACTGATTGTTTAAGAATGGTTAAATAGACAATAATTTCCATTTACTTATAATTTAGAATAAAATATTTAGACAGATTAAATTTAACTAGCTTACGTAAACCGCGATGGTGATGCCCTTACGCAAGCCCTAAACTGAAATGGCAATGGGCTGGCCACGTAGCCCGATATAAAGACGGCAGGTGGACAGCTAAAACTACAGAGTGGAAAGGGCCAGATGATAAAAGAAGAGTAGGCAGACCGAAGAGAAGATGGGCTGACGACATAATAGATACAGCAGGAAACGATTGGCAGACTATTGCAAATGACAGGGACAAATGGAAAAAAACTGGAGGAGGCCTTCACCCGTGGAGGGGCCCATATCCTAAAGGACACACTAACTTAGATTAAGAAAACTAAAACTACTAATAAAGAAATAAAATATTATGTACATTTATAACGTTATTTTAAGGGTAATGGGAAATAAAGACTTTATTTTTTTAATTTTATTTTTTATTTTTTTATTAAACCGCGCCGTGCATGCCTGATCGATACATGCCCGCGAGTTCGATTCTTGCCGTCATTAACTCGCACAGACGCAGTGTGACACTAACATAGACACTTTTTTTCTATGGTTTGTGTTTTATTTTATAGAAATTATATGATTAAATGAGAATAATCAAGCTAAAAGATATTATCCCGTAACCTAAACCCTTATTTAATCTCGATAGCATATTCGTAGATATACTACGTACGTATTACCTTTATAATGATTTTCTTTTATTTCCACCTGTGCGGGACGCAGTACCCCTGCCACATAACAAAGTAATAATTTCACATTCACTAATGTTATCTAACGGGTTCCTCTATGTTACTTGCTACATATACAGCTATTTAACCACTTCATCAAATTCTAAATTATGCTGAAGATCTACCTCTTGTTAGCTCCTGTTATTATGAATGTGGTTGAATTTATTGTATGTATGTGCTATTTATTAATAAGGGTGATTTTTCGGAAAATCTGAATCGGCCTTTAAGATGATCAAGAAGTGAATATGACCAATTTTGCGATTATACATTAATTTTGTGAAACACTATTAAAATTTTGAACAGACTGAAAAGAAAAAGAGAGGGCAGAGATAGTGAAGTTACGATTTTCCGAAGAACTACCGTTACTGTTATATGGTTCTAAATTTTAAATAGGTATAAGTTATGAGTATTTTGCCTAGTTATTGAGTAGTTAATTTAATTCCCGAATATGTTTCTGACTAAGCATTTTCCGTTCAATAGATGTCGACTTCTCTGCTGCATCGCGACACAATATTCGGCTATTGAGGTATATGGGTTGCCTATCAGGTACAAGACTCTGAAGGTTTGCATTCTAACGAAGCTATTTATTTGAGTATCTAATTCAATGTAATCCTAAACTATTCTAGCTAATATTATCACTTAGAATAAGTAACAAAATATATATGTCTGGAGGACAATCTGTTCTATTCAGCTTACAAATAATTCTACTATTCGTATGTACATCTTTTCGGAGGTATCTCTGGTGTATCTCATGAAATTTTAAATCATTAAAATAATTATAAAACTTAAATAGTACAAAAAGGACGCGTGGGACTAAACACATCATTCGCGATGGTATCTATATATGAACTACGAAGCACACCAACGGGACAACTATTGGTACCATGAAAGATATACAAAAAGCGATTTAGTGGAAGTATTTCATCTTTTTTCGTTACTCCTATTTTTTTGTTTTTTTTTTTTGTTTTTTTTTTTATCTTATGTAAAAAAATATTTTCTTTTACTTATTACTAATACAGACCACTTGTGTGTTACTTTTTTTTAAACTATTCTAGTTTTTTTTAACTTTTGTAAATTTTTTATTTTTTTTGTACCTATTTCTAAATTTCGTGTTTTTTATTTTTTTTCTTGAAATATTTCGGCATGAAAAGAACCAACTAAATTTTTAACAAATGCGTTCGAACAAAGCGACGAGCCTTTTTCCGCAATCTGATATTTTGAAAATAAATCATCGAAAAGCTATACAAATGAACGCACTCAATTATTCAATCCGGAATCAATAAATGGTATATAACGTTACAAAAAATGTGTTATTGATTTGGAATTCGGCCTTTGAACAATAATATCCCATCACCGCATCGGTAAAGTATTGAAAGCCTTTTCAAGACTCCCATCTGATTCGCAGGTGCAGCTAAAACCGGAAATGCCTCCCCGCTTGACCAACATGGACGATCTTGCAGACTTTTCCAATCACAAGTTGTGAACTTTGTTGAAAAGTAGTTGTGTGCAAGTGCTATGCAAATGGCCAGTGATTAATTAAAATGAGGGATACTCGTATTGTGGAAATATTTCTTTTTTTTTTTTAATTATTTTCCCACTATTTTTTTTTTGTTATTTTAAATATTTTGTTTAAAAAATGTTTTCTTTTACTTATTACTAATATATACTTCTTGTACGTTACTTTTTTTACCTATTCATTTTTTTTTTTTTGATTTTTGTATTTTTTTTCTTGAAATATTTCGGCATGAAAAGAACCAACTAAATTTTTAACGAATGCGTTCGAACAAAGCGACGAGCCTTTTCCCGCAATCTGATATTTTGAAAATAAATCATCGAAAAGCGATATAACCACGAACGCAATCAGTTTTTGCTTTTAACAAAATAAATAATATTTTTTCTTGGATCCGGAATCTAAAAATCGTAAACAATGTTACAAAAATTGTGTTCTAGATTTTAAATTCGGTCTTTGAACGATAATTTTCCATCACGACAGCGATAAAGTTTTAAAAACAAGGCTCCAACTGATTCGCAAAAACTCTCATAGACACTATTCCGTCCCGTAAATGTAATTAAAGAAATAAAAAAAAACGAATCGCTTCTTGAATAGCCATGGTACCATAAATAATAAGAACATGTACACATTGTATTTTCTTTGTGACGGGGAAAACAAGATTAAGTATACCTAACCGAACGCTAGACACCAGTTGTTCAATAATGGAAACTTGAAAGTTCTGTTGGTTAAGATGTTATTTTGCAACACATTTATTCAGAAGAACTCGTTATTTTAGACTCAAACAAATCAACTAATGATAAATTTAGAAATAGAGCTTGAGAAATATGATCTTTATCCTCTAAAAGTTAGAGAATTCGTGGTTCTAAGCCCGAGAAAATCGCGCCCAGTTTCAGTACCAAGCGTTATCTACACGAACTTGGCTAATGTTCCCGAAAATTGTAAAACAAAACGAATGCCCTTTAAAAATTCTAGCTGTAGCAAACTAGATCAGAAGAAGCTATGTTCTTCTAGTCCTTGAATCCAACTCAAACTTGCCCCACCCCCACCCCGTCCTGTGACTAGCTCAATGATTTTTTAAATATATGTATCAAAAGGATGATTGGTTTGATACCTATTAAATAGAAAGAAAGGATTAAGTTCGATTCAAGATCGTATTAACACGCGTTCCGAATTTTCATAATAGACTTCAAATTCGTAAAAATCATAAAAAATAACAGATAACAGGTTCCGTAGGTCAAATGTTCTACGAGACCATTGTTTCAAGTTTAAAATCCGTTCAACTAAAGTTTCCGTGTCGAGTATTACTAAATCTTTGACATTAAAAGCCCACCTAAGTTAATACTACCAAAAAGTTGTTAAATTTCAGTTACTAAATCAGATATATAATGATATTTTTTTCCTTTCAATGTTGTATCCTTCCTAATATACCTGCCTCCTTCTTTTTGAAGATCGGATTTTAAGTTCTGAATATTGTAGATTTCAACTTCAAACCCGAAAGAATCGCATCCGAAGCTTCAGTCAAGCGTTATCAACACGAACTTGGCTAAGGTTCCGACAATCAACTTAGGAGTTCAGGACCAAACCCAATGTTCTATCAATAATTCAACGATAATGGTTTAGACTGAAGCTATGGGTGACACGTTAAGTAGTCGCAGAGGCCACCACATTCTACGAAAAACTACGAAACCATTATTTCGAATTCGAAATCTACTCAACTGTAGTTATTGAGTTGAGATACTCAAATGATAATTAATTTAAGTTTAGAACCTGCTTGCGTTATTTCGCTGTGAGATCATAATTCAAAAACTGTCTGCCACTTTTGATGACTAAACACTTTATATCAAGTCTGTAGCTTCTGCACCAAGCATAACCAACACGAACTTGACAATGACCTCCAATAAATCTAAGATCAAAGTCAATGTTCTAAACGATAATAGTTTACGACTGAAGCTATGGATGGCAGGTCCCGTAGACACAATCTTCTACAAGACCATTGTTTCGAGCCCGGATGGAAGTTTTTCCCGCAGTGGACCCGCGTTGTGCAATAAGGCCCAGTCTTTCTCACGGAGAGGAGGCCTGTGTCCAGTAGTTGTTACGTTATAGGCTGATGATGATGGGCTTTCTTGTCATCGATTCATGGTTGTAGCCGTTGTTGGTTTAATTGGAAATTAATTGAAAAGCGATTTTTGAATTTATGGATCAAGCAAGAATGAGACTGAATAAATCGCCTTAAAGCTAACTCCGATTAACCATTTGCGAAAATGGTGGACACTTGTGCCAAGATATAAAAGGCATAGTTTTGAAGGTAACGACTTTATGAAAGGCGCTTCTATGAAGCACTCTTTAAAGGTTTCCGACGAGTATTTATAACTTGCTTGACTTCTGTTTTTTTTTTTAATTATTCATCTTTTTTTTTTAAAATGTAATGTGTACATGGCCCTTATTATAACTATAACTAATTATCTACTAATACCGCGAAATTATCATCGTTTCACTGAGAGCCTGGCTTAGCTGAGTTGTGTTGATGGTTCAAAATAGTCCAGCTATTTTTCAAAGATTGCGGTTTGAATACATTGGAGTGGTTTGTTTTTGCTTGAAAATGAAATAATTGAATGCTGAGTGTCTCGAAGCAGTGATTTCTGCACGAGCAAGGATCAAGAGGATTATGTTTGGTACTACTTAGGTCTTATTTTTAATACTGAACTGCAATCACTTCACTACACAACGAAAACGATGACGATAACGCGGTGTTTAAGCCTAACTACGAATTACTTCTATAATATACAGCGTCTGCATGGAGGTTTTTTTTATTTATTAAATGATTTGCAACAGAAAGGATGT
Source organism: Eugnorisma glareosa (assembly GCA_947578425.1). NCBI lineage: Eukaryota > Metazoa > Arthropoda > Insecta > Lepidoptera > Noctuidae > Eugnorisma > Eugnorisma glareosa. The sequence continues at coordinate 32,897,188 of OX387957.1, forward strand.
AGTCACCCTTAAGGGAACATAGATCATTAAACTTAATAGCCTTCTCTATGGGAGCGGGAGCAACGTCGTAATTGCGAAAAATAAATCAGCTGCCCCGTACTAAATGTCAATGTAACGTGTAGATATTATACAGCTGCCCAAAATGTATATGACATCTGATAATTTTTTCGAGAATACGATGTTTGTCCCATGGAGAAAATTGTTCAGTTTGTTTGATGGTTTGTACCACCCCCTTTAAATATTAATACACTATACACCCTTTCTGTTACACACTGTATAAGAAAGGCGTATATAATATCAGCTTGGTGCTTGCGTATCAATGAATAATCCATACAGATCGTGTAATGGTGGGCTCAAACTAGTACCGTCGAGCGATCCATGCATTTAGTGCAACGTTAAGATATCTGCGTGGTCTGTTTATTGTTGAACCTTGATGACTCCTACAGTACGTTCCAAAAGATGTTGGCTCACTGTTACGATTGAATGACTCCTATTGTACCTTTCTTAAGATGTTGGCTCACCGTTACGGTTGAACGACTCCTACTGCGCCTTTCCTAAGATGTTCGCTCACCGTTACGGTTGAATGACTCCTATTGTACCTTCCCTAAGATGTTCGCTCACCGTTATGGTTGTATGACTCCTTCTGTACCTTCCCTAAGATGTTCGCTCACCGTTACGGTTGAATGACTCCTATTGTACCTTCCCTAAGATGTTCGCTCACCGTTACGGTTGAATGACTTCTATTGTACCTTCCTTAAGATGTTCGCTCACCGTTACGGTTGAATGACTCCTATTGTACCTTCCCTAAGATGTTCGCTCACCGTTACGGTTGAAAGAGTCCTACTGTACCTTCCCTAAGATGTTCGCTCACCGTTACAGTTGAATGACTCCTACCGTACCTTCCCTAAGATGTTCGCTCACCGCTACAGTTGAATGACTCCTACAGTTTCTTCCCCAAGATGTTCGCTCACCGCTACAGTTGAATGACTCCTACTGTACCTTCCCTAAGATGTTGGCTCACAATTACAGTTGAACGACTCCTACTGTACCTTCCCTAAGATGTTCGCTCACCTTTACGGTTGAACGACTCCTACCGTACCTTCCCTAAGATGTTCGCTCACCGCTACAGTTGAACGACTCCTACTGTACCTTCCCTAAGATGTTCGCTCACCTTTACGGTTGAACGACTCCTACCATACCTTCCCTAAGATGTTCACTCACCGTTACGGCTGAACGACTCCTACAGTACCTTCCCTAAGATGTTCGCTCACCGTTACAGTTGAATGACTCCTACCGTACCTTCCCTAAGATGTTCACTCACCGTTACAGTTGAATGACTCCTACAGTTCCTTCCCCAAGATGTTCGCTCACCGCTACAGTTGAATGACTCCTACTGTACCTTCCCTAAGATGTTCGCTCACCGCTACAGTTGAATGACTCTTACTGTACCTTCCCTAAGATGTTTGCTCACCGTTACGGTTGAACGACTCCTACTGTACCTTCCCTAAGATGTTCGCTCACCTTTACGGTTGAACGACTCCTACCGTACCTTCCCTAAGATGTTCGCTCACCGTTACAGTTGAATGACTCCTACCGTAACTTCCCTAAGATGTTCGCTCACCGTTACAGTTGAATGACTCCTTCAGTTCCTTCCCCAAGATGTTCGCTCACCGTTATGGTTGTATGACTCCTTCTGTGCCTTCCCTAAGATGTTGGCTCACCGTTACGGTTGAACGACTCCTACTGTACCTTCCCTAAGATGTTCACTCACCGTTACGGTTGAATGACTCCAATTTTACCTTCCTTATGATGTTGGCTCACCGCTACAGTTGAATGACTCCTACTGCACCTTCCCTAAGATGTTCGCTCATCGTTACGGTTGAACGACTCCTACTGTACCTTCCCTAAGATGTTCGCTCATCGTTACGGTTGGACGACTCCTACTGTACCTTCACTAAGATGTTCGCTCACCGTTACGGTTGAACGACTCTTATTGTACCTTCCCTAAGATGTTCGCTAACCGTTACGGTTTAATGACTCCTACAGTTCCTTCCCTAAGATGTTCGCTCACCGTTACGGTTAAATGACTCCTTTTGTACCTTCCTTATGATTTTGGCTCACCGCTACAGTTGAATGACTCTTACTGTACCTTCTCCTAGATGTTCGCTCACCGTTACGGTTGAACAACTCCTACTGTACCTTCCCTAAGATGTTCGCTCATCGTTACGGTCGAATGACTCCTATTTTACCTTCCTTATGATGTTGGCTCACCGCTACAGTTGAATGACTCTTACTGTACCTTCTCCTAGATGTTCGCTCACCGCTACAGTTAAATGACTCCTACTGTACCTTCCCTAAGATGTTCGCTCACCGTTACGGTTGAACGACTCCTACTGTACCTTCCCTAAGATGTTCGCTCATCGTTACGGTTAAACGACTCCTACTGTACCTTCACTAAGATGTTCGCTCACCGTTACGGTTTAATGACTCCTACAGTTCCTTCCCTAAGATGTTCGCTCATCGTTACGGTCGAATGACTCCTATTTTACCTTCCTTATGATGTTGGCTCACCGCTACAGTTGAATGACTCCTACTGTACCTTCCCTAAGATGTTTGCTCATCGTTACGGTTGAACGACTCCTACTGTACCTTCCCTAAGATGTTCGGTCATCGTTACGGTTGAACGACTCCTACTGTACCTTCACTAAGATGTTCGCTCACCGTTACGGTTTAATGACTCCTACAGTTCCTTCCCTAAGATGTTCGCTCACCGTTACGGTTGAATGACTCCTATTGTACCTTCCTTATGATGTTGGCTCACCGCTACAGTTGAATGACTCTTACTGTACCTTCTCCTAGATGTTCGCTCACCGTTACGGTTTAATGACTCCTACAGTTCCTTCCCTAAGATGTTCGCTCACCGCTACAGTTGAATGATTCTTACTGTACCTTCCTTAAGATGTTGGCTCATCGTTACGGTTGAACGACTCCTGCTATAACTTCCCTGAGACGTTCGCTCACTGTTACGGTTGAACGACTCCTACTGTACCGTCCGGTGTTCCTAAGATGTTCGGTCACCGTTCTCACTTCTGGACACAACATTACAAGCTGGATTATTGAATTTGGTCACAGCATCAGATATGTAGTTCTTTTATATCGATCTCTTCATCATTGATGATGAATTGTGCATTACATCGACTGCGTGATGAACGCCTTACTTGTCCGATGTTATTTTATCTATACTCCTGTTTAATTGCATTCATATATTAGGCTCCGTTTCTTTCAGAACTTATGCACTTCCATGCATTATCTATAGACTATATATAAGTAATCATCACTATTTGTGGGTTCCGTGCTTTTTATATGTACAACTCTTAACTTATAAATATGGGATGAAAATGCTTTTGTATTAATTTATTTCATTTATATTTCGCATAGACTCGAACGGACCAAATTGTGGTTGACGCCAAAAATGTAGGTTCTGTTTTTAAATACTACTTACTTAAGCCTAAATTATTTTAATTACGTACTACTTATCCAAGGTCGACTTCGGATCAATGTCTACAAAGCCTCATCGCATATTAATGCGGAATATGTACACCTTAACCTAATAGACGAATACTATATTAAATCCTATGCTAAGTAAATCTAAAACGAACCTGAGGATTTATGGATACCCGGTGTTAAGACTTCCAATTATATTTCTCAAATCCTATCTCATGAGATAAATCAGGGACAGTTAGTTACCTACTAAAGTGTTTGGATGAATGCTAAATATAATAAAATTAACATTATACTAAGGCTAAGTAGCTAGGCGAGTGCCTATTATATTAAGTCATGAGAGTAATAGTTTTCAGATTTAAGCTTTACGTACCTATGCTTTGAATCAGATAATACAATCCTTGAAATAATTATATTATGTCAAAAAAGACAAGAAATATTCAAAAGCAGCTAGAAATGAAGACGTAATTTAGTGAATAGGTAAAAGAATGAAGTCTTCTTTATCTATTTTTTATTTATTGGTTGGCATATGAGCGGGCGGGTTTCCTGATGGTGAGTGGAAACAGCCGCTTGTCTACATCTGAAATTTGAGAGGCTGAGCGTATGCTCTGCCACCTCAGGCACAAGGCTGAAATGTGTCATGTTCTTCCCTTTAAACCTATAAGCCGGAACACAGCAACGCTGCTTGAGTATGATGGCTGACTTTACGATATAGAATTGCAGTTTGAGATGCTATTTTTTTTTTGGCATTTCATTCCTCCAAATTATCACACCAAATCGGTGTTGAATATTAAGAATGTTAAATACGTAAACAAAACAAGAATTGTGACAGTAATCGCAGATAAGTCCTTGACTTGTCCTTGTATTTAATATTATTTTAAATTTTGATCTTTGATTGTAGATATCTTTATTATAATTTTGTACGAATCTCGTAAATGTTAAAATACAAACTGCGACTATAAGTTTAGAATAATTGCGAATTGGCGACCCTATGTATCGTACTAATCCAGACAACCTGGTAACAAGTAGCTATCTAGCAACGCTCAATTCAAGCAATGTCATTTGATGTTAAAAGGATTACAATGGGGACATTATATGTCGAAATCAGTGCCGCGACGGCCACGACCATCCGCACTGTACTCACGTCAAATAGATCATTCACATGTCGTTTCTACATTATATTTAGATCATTATTCGTACCGAGATGACAACGAACCCTGACACTTGGTCGACATAACGCTATTATACGAGTATGTTAATGAATATTATAATACCACGCGGAAACTATAACTATATTAGTCGAGTGCAATTAGATAATAAGTTGGAGCGAAGTTTATAGTGGTCGGATTTTCATGGGACTTTTTTCTTGCGTTCCTAGAAGAGAGAAAAAGTTTAAAAAAAAATTCACCACTCGAGTATTTTTATTTTTTTTATTACGTTTGGAATTTTTTTTTTTCGTTTATGAATAACTTAAAATTCGACGAATTCATAGTGTGGCGTAATAGTGTAACCCGCGTGCATCCATTAAACGCCAATTTGGTCTGATCCATGTAATTCATATTTCAAGTATTTTTTGGAAAATTGCGTATTTTCTTCAATTATTTTTAATATTTAAAGTCTAAGATTTATTTCGTAATTGTTAACTGATACTTGTTCACAGATAACTGGATATAAAAATTTTCAAGAAAACCACATTCATGAGTCTACACTCATGAATGGTGACTAAATATTAATTTGCAAATAGCAGAAAATCGTCTATGTTAATGAAGGCAATTTTTTTTCGAAATGGTTCCATTATACTCAATGTGTAAATTATAGTCCAAATTCTCATTTTATTAGCTATCTAATGAGGCATAATAACTAGAAAAATATTTACGGATACTTGTTAAACGTTAGTTACTGCTGAAAAAGTAAAACATGACAAAAGGCCTCTATCGTTAAGAATTGGGAGCGGTATCGGTATTGATATTGAATTACGCGCAGAAACCCAAGCTTGCAACTAATCTTAGGAATCGTGAGAAATGGTTACGTTAATTCTAACGTAACCATTTCTCATCGTTTACGCGTTACGATAATTTTTGTAAATTTACCAGCGGCCCCTTTCCACCTTCGTCAGCAATAATCAACATTTATTGAGTACCTCCAAACATTTTTATTAGTTTTTGCTATCTGTGAATAGCAGATACAATAAGGATATTTTCAGGGCAATATTTACGTTAACCATCGTAGAAATATTTTGAGAAAAATGGCCTTCTTTAACTTTTACATAGACGATTTCCTGACAATTGTGCATTCATTATTAGTCACTTCACTCGTAAAAGTGGTTTTCTTGAATATTTTTACGTCCAGTTATCTGTGAAAAAGCATCAGTTACCAATTTCAAAAGAAATTTTAGTTTTAAAAGTCGATATTTTAGAAATTATTGAAGTAAGTAAATAGGAAATTTTCAAAAAGTACTTGAAATATGTATTATATCTACAAAATAGACCAAAAATTGGTGCTTAATGGATGCACGCAGCTCACACTATTCACCACAATATGAATTCGTCGTATTTGAAGTTATTTATAAACGAAAAAAAAATATTCCAAAGGAAAATAAAAATAAAAAAATGTCGCTAAAGGCGAATTTTTTTTTTAACTTTCTTTTCCACTCCTCTAGGACCTTAATAAAAAAAATCCCATGAAAATCCGACTACTATAAACTTCGTTCCATCTTTTGAGTATTTTTTGTCTAATTGCACTCGGCTATATGAGTTGTACAGCTTAATTTTAATGATCAAACGTTTTGCATATTTATTAGTTTTATATATTTTTTTCAGTTACTCTTATATTTCATAAGTTAATATCAACACTCACGAAGGACCGTCTGTTGATCATAAACGCTAAGACTATGTTTAAGCCAGACTACCAACTTTAGAAAAATGCGGATCCGTGGAAGCTAAATTTTAAGAAAAACATCGGTGTAATACTTTTAATAGACTCGACTTCTATCAGTATTCAAAGGAATCATCTAAGATAATTCGATTTTAGGAGAAAACGCTTCACAAGATAGTTTAGAACCAAACTCGATAAGTTCCACCCGGATCTTAACAATTCCGTCTGTAATTGGGAGACCATGATTTCCATAAATCGTATTAAACAATTTGAAACTTTCTACGCTTATTACCATATTACACTACAGAGTAGAGTACTCGCTACATGTGCAGCCTCTGTGTAAGTAATCAGCTATGTATGAGTTAATGATGCAGGTATCAGCACTATGCCAGACATGTCTGCAGACTAGACGATGTTATCTTTATCTTAACTACCTACCTAATGCTACTTGCTAGTTCTCAACGAACATCCCTACGCATGCATTACATTAGTTGACAATTTTACACTATTACTAAGATACCAAGTGCCAATTACATCTACCAGAGTATTACAAATACACTTTATTATACAAGATACAGGATGTCATCCACCTACTTGCATAAGAAATACTTTCCATATATCTCTACCATCACAGACTTTCTGAATCACTTAAAGTCCTTTTACTTTAACTTGATGCCTTTGATTTACCTGTAGAGCAGATGTTATCAATAATTTGACATTACTAAAAATTTTGTTATCTTGATAATGAGGCCATTCTGAGCACAAATGACTAATCATTAGAAACTAACCAGAGCTAGACAAAGTGGGAAGTTACTTCGTGCGGTAGTAGGATGTTTGCATTATCAGTCGATGTAGAAATAAGCGTACCTTCGAGTTAAGCGCCAGGGCCTGCTGTAACACTACTACACCACAAACATTAATATTGAGCCCCTGGAACTTCTCAATGGCATTTATTTCTACACGTTTACAGATACGCCTGGAGACGTATCGTGTTCGTATAGGCGTACACAGGTATTGGTATATAACATGTACTCCTACGTTTGTATGCAATGAAAATTACGGTTCAGCTGGCGAGTTCAAGTCCAGACGCGACTTCCTGCGGTCTCTGCCCATGGACAACTGTCCTGAGGACGATCTTTGCAAGGAAGAAGACCGCGGACGTGCCTGGTCAGACTTGGACTTCTTCACCTTGCTGCCACCGCTAGCTGGTTGCTTACCTTTCAATGATGAAACTGATATCACGACATCAGTGGATACTCCGTCTTGCTCTAAACAAGACCAAAAAAAAAGACTTTAATTCATCTGGAGCTTACTCTTACAGCTGAAAGACTTTTGAATGTGGTACATACCAGTACGTTTGATGACTTCTCCGGCGTTGTTTAAGAAGAATTTCGGTTTGGAATCCTTTTCTTTTTCCTTGTCCTTAAGAGATTCCTGTTGATACAAGGAGATCATTGTAGAACACTCACAACCAAATTGAAATAAACATAGTAAACGATACTGTTGGCAAATACCCTTACCCTTGATCTACTAGATTTGGAAGCAGAGTCAGTGCTTCCGCGCCACCACGGTCACTGAATCTCACAGAAGCCCCGTCCGGGCTCCTTACCGGGGGTGGAGGCCTCGGCCTCCGCGATCTCGCCTTCAGGCTTCGGCGAGCCAGTCCCCGACGTGGTGGCGCCCCTGTTGGGTAAGAGAACGTGTGAGCATGTGTGTGTAAGAGAACGTGTGAGCATGTGTGTGTATGTCCGTTTTCATAGGTTACAAAACCACGAATTCGAGGCTTTACTTTACATAACACTTGAAATAAACAAGATGCAACAGACAAGAAGTTTCTTTGAGGTACTCACGTCATGTCTACCCGGACGGTATTACTGTTCTGTTGATTGCGCATAGCTAGTGTCGATACCATCGGCGGGCGTTGCGGCTTGTTTGCCAGCAGGCGCTCAATCTCAATCATGACCACCGGGGTCAGCTGCGGGACGATCTGCTAACAGATGAAAGGATTTATATGTGATGCACCTATTACACGACACGAGTTAGCTCCTAATTGAATTGACAGTACCTGTAGTGCGTGAATGTTCTCTTTGAATTGTTCAACGCTGGTCGCGCCGAGCAGGAGACAGTTAACCGACTCATTCTTCAGGCACCATGCCACGGCCAATTGGCCCATAGTGCAATCTGTTTAAAAAAAAATGCATAGTTTGAAAAGAATTATATTGGGCTGTACTGTATAAGTATTGAATAATAATACACACTCAATGTATTTGCCAAGTTGGAGAGATCACGAAGTTTATCTCCATAAGTGCGTGGTTCTTCTCCAGCCACTTGTTCCTTACTGCCGGAGAGACGCAACTGTAACAAGCATTATATTTAGCTTGATGTTTATCAATTCGTGAGCCTTGAATATATAATGTATTAGGGACTGCTACCTCAGGAACTGCGAGATCCTCTTCACACCAGCTGAAGGTGCTATATTTTCTGTTGAATCGTGATTTAGCGAATAGGCCGGTGATTTCTTCACGGCCAAGTCCCTTCCCTGTTGTGATGGCAGACCATGCCATCGTACCTAGTAACCACAATGTATGTATTAGTATTCACAATACCGATATTTATAAGATAAATAATCGTATATACATTCAGGTTACCTACCGACACCGATTTTATGATACAATTCAGGCATGTAGAGCTCGGCCTTTTCCCTGCAGAACATGTGGTATTCTGTTTGCTCAACTATCGGCGTTATGCAGTTGAACTGTCTACAGTTGCTGTATGCGTCCATGATCTACGAAATAAATTGCCAAGTGTCACTACATAGGACTTCTTTAATTGGCGACTAAAACCAATTTAATCAGATATTTTGTACCTCTGCTGGGGACCAGCGAGCAGTTCCCCAGTACATGACCCATCCTTGATTTATCACGAAGTTCATTGCGCGTACGAGTTCTGTTGAAGTATTATATTTTCAGTAACTGTACACGTTTACTAGCAATAAAATGGAAACTCATTGACATATGAACTGACCTTCCATCGGGCATACCGGGTCCACTTTGTGCAGAAGCACTACATCAATATATTCAACTTGCAGCCGCGCAAGAGACGCCTTAACACTCTCAACAATGTGTTTACGAGAGAGGCCTCTCTCATCTGACCTGTTATTAGTATGAGCAAACCTAGTAAATGAAGAGTTTACAGTATGTTAGCAATTAGCGAGCGGGAAGCACATCGAGTGAAGCGACGGTGTGTCGGTGTGGAGGCAGCAAGTACCCTCTACTAACAGCAAAGTCAAAGCTTACACCACTCATCTTTATATTGTACAAAAAATACTGTTACTCCTTGGATGCTATACTAAAAATGTAACAGGGTATATTAGTAAATACAGGGCGACAACATCAATACGCTGAGGTAGCAAACCAGGAAATCCTCTAAGACAGAAGAGATGTCAGCAGGCTATTATAACATCCATTTCAAGAAATGCAAAGGAATCGATTAGTCATACGTGATCGGTTTTGCTAATACACATCTAGCCCAAAAACATCAATCTATAGAAGTCTCACTACATTTTAACTCCTCATTCCACGTTGAACATCTAGAAAATTAAGTGACAAATATCTATGTTGTAAATCGTGCAGTTAAACAGTCTATGATCTATGAAACGAAACAGTACAGTATATTAGAGGTGTGGAAATGGAATGTAATTAGAGCTAGCGCTTACTTGGTGCTCCAGTATATTTTAGTGGTGATAATGACGCTAGTCCTCCGTACGCTACGTTTCTTTAAGATCTTGCCAAGTTCAGCCTCCCCTTTCGCTATTAAATGATACATTTTATTGTTTACCTCCGAAAACAAAAAACTAATTAATTATTTAGCGATGGCAGATAAACATCTCGGGATTAGCTACGATCATTCTTTTATATTATTCCAATTACTAGTCATTCTTTTAAACCTTTTATTTGCTAGGTTTTATTGTTAACGTGAAATAAATTATTTTTAACCCTGTATTTATAAACCTCTAAACGAAAGCTGCGTTAGCGCAACTTCTAAATTGTTGTAATAATAAAAATCTAATGAAATGACACCGTTCGTGTCTGTAAGAAGAGTCAGGTAGGAAGTATAAAACCACATAGAAGTGTAACGATGTAACTACTCACGAGATGAATCTGCCACACCTTCGACATTAAAATTTTAAATGATCTAACCGCAATGTGCTTCTGATAAATCAAAGAGATTGATTCCATTGTCCAGGGCTGTCATAATGACGTCTTCAGTGCATTCTTCGTTCATCATGGCCCATATCCCTAGGCCGATGTTAGGCACCCTCAGGCCGGACTTCCCTAAGTTCTTGTAGCGCAGTCCTGGGGTCACCACCGATGGCATGGTGGTGTGATTCCCCACGTAAGTTGACACTTGCCGCGCCACATTTATTTCACCAGCTGCATACAAAATGCCAACTTAAGCTTCAGATATTCCAAAATACTCTCCTACAGTTATCTTTTTTTTTTTCTTACGTTTTGATATCGACTGTTGGGCTCTGGATTCCAATACTCTATTTATTTACCCAGAAACTCTCAATTATTATAGCAAAATTTCCTATTTCTATGGAAATAAATGTGAAAATCCAGACTACAATCCAGAAAACTGAATTATAATTCGGTTACAAGATTTTCAAATATTATATTGCCCTTTGTGATGGTATTGGATTTGATGTGTTAATAAAAGCTTAAATAAACTTGTATCTAAGTACTCTTCATAAAAATTTAAACCATTATATATCATAAAATAAAAAGACACAAACAATCGAGATTTTGTTTTAGTTTTTGCGCCAAGAAAGTTTACAATCTTTATGTTTTTGTACTACGGAACACTTCATCCGTCGGCTGATAATCTTTATGATATATCTTTCAGTCTTCCCAGAGTCATATGTCAACGGGCTGAATATTTTATGTAAAATACAAGGAAAATACAATGATAATACTATTCTAGAAATATCGAAAAGATTTTTTTATTATGAAAGAGACTTTAGTTGAATTAGAATCGAGAAGATCTGGGTGTATCGTAACCGAGGACGCCAAGCCTAGGCCAGGACCGACCACTTCAAAACAGTACACCAAGTAAGTTACGTTTAACATTATCTCTAATTTTTAAATCAAAAGTTTTCATATGTATCCGTCGGTTTTTAAAGTAATAATATTTTAGGAATTCGTGTTATTATACAATGGACCTACCTTGATCCAACATTTGTTGTGAATGCGCACTGAAGTCGTCCATACAATCCAGTGACGCAATGGGTGCCCGACACCTAAACAAATATAAACATTTTATAATTAGTTTTGTCGCCAACTTCAGTATATTGTGATTTTGATGAAATACGTGACAATTTAAAGATTTATGTCGTGTTCAGAAACACTTTATAATATTTTGGCCGCTTCCTCCTCGACCTTCCTGGTGTAACAATATTACACAACTAATTTTCTTTTTTATTGAAAGCGTGGTGGTGTTTTATAAATAACAGCACTGAAGAGCTAAGAAATTTTGAATCCGTCGAAATTTTGTCATTTATATTCCGCCAGTATCTATCTACTTATTCTTTATCTACAATTCGTTTGGTCTCATAACTGTTGCTGAGATTATATAATATATTTTCTCCGTCTTATTGAATAAGACAAATGCGTATCAGTTCATGTCGCTATTGTTACTAATAAAACCTATATTCTGTGATATTTTTTTAGCGTTGACTGGCGGTTTTATCCCAACACATTATCATCGCAGATCGGTTGCATTACGGCCCTACTTTTTCTCGTCTTATTTATATTTTCAACGTAACGTATTTGTTTGCTTCTATGTATCTAAGTACCTACCTATTATTTTTTATTCATGCTGAGCAATGAGCAAACTGAGCAAACTGCTGCACCGCGTGGTGTCGCGGGTTCAATTCCCGGACGGAACAAATATTTGTATGACCTACGGTCTTGTATTGTTGCTATAGTGGTGTATGTGACTTTACATGTCTGTAAACGCACCCACGATACAGGAGAAATTCCTAGAGTGGGGAGCAGTTTATTTAAAAAAAGAAAAACGCATCTTGTACTCAGTTTTAGTTTACATTTGGTTTTTATTCTTCAGTGCGTAATAAATGTTGATGACTTATCTACATAGGTTATAACAAGGTTTAACTAAGGGTCACTACAAATCATTAAATATACCTACTATAAGCGAAGGTGGATTTAATAAATAAAGTCATAGCTAATTTCAAAATGAGTCTGATCTAAAGCATGTCCATGTTCTAAAGCTATGATAATGGCAGTAATTCGTTGACGTACTGCGTGATTTCTATTTTTCTGAGTTGCTTAATGAGTTAATCAAATGTATTTACATGAAATTAAAATCGATAATCTTCTAAGTTACTTGTTACGAAATTATACTGAGACATGCATGAACAACCTAAAGACGTTATGATAGTTCGTGATCGCGTACTTTAAAATATCCGTGAACCATAGAACCTAAACGATGGATCTATTAAAAAAGTATCGTAACCTAAAAGGACGACGTAAACAAATAGTAGAAAACACTAGGATTATATTGAAAGCAAGGAAGTAGGTGTAAGGCAAGGTGGTGAAGAGACAATGTGACGCAATAATATTGTATATCACCGTACCTGAGTGTCGCGGGTCGGCCAACTGTCTCCTCCATCAGCATGAGGCAAGCCAAGCGATCGTTAAACTATCGCCGCTCAAGTCTTAGGCGGCGACCACTCACAACTAGCTACAGGAACACCATCGGTCTCTGACGGTTACGTAACGTTGCAATTGTATCACCGTCTAAGATAAAAGCTTTCCGTGATACCTACTCGCATGCGAAGATCGCGGTGCGCGATGCTGCGTAGTGCGGTCTCAGCTTTATCTGCCAGTGGGAGAAGACATAACAGTGTCGACGACTACTGCATACGCGACGGCTGTATCGCGTTAGGCATATAATGGTACTGTGGTCGTAGTCGGCAAGTCATGCGAGTGTTCCCTCAGCGCAATGTAGTCATGCAGGCGCTGGTGGCTGTAGCGGTACGTCTTCTCCCTGCTCGGCGGTGTCATGTCATACAGTTACCGATAGATGGTGGGCATGGGGTTGGAGTCGACGCTGACGCTGTCCGGCGGGCCCAGGGGCGTGTGTGGGGTGCACCGGCTGATGGTGGACTCGCTGCGAGACATCTGCGAGCCCTCCTTGGCGCCGCCGACCTCGGCCCCCTTGCATTGCATCTCGTGACGCCTCATTCTGCTCCTACGCTTAGCAACGGCATCTTATCTCCCTACAAACATCTTATCTGTAACGAAACGTTCATACGCCTCCGCACTCCGAACCACACAGAAACAACCCCACAGTTCAACCCAACAAGGATAGGATACGGCGGGTTTAGTTAAGTAACACACTTAAGGAAAGTAGACACAGAGACGCATGCAAGCCCTACGCTAACATCTAGTCAGCTAAGGGTACACAAAATTGAGTGATCCACGTCGAAATAACCTCTAAGCGTAGAACTATTATCGCGTTTAACGTAAAGAAACTGTAGAAACGCAAAACTGTCGTTTAGTGATCACGAAACCGATCCGTTTGCACCAGGAGTGTCGCACTCACCAGGGTTGCCTGGAGGTTCTACGTACTCAACATCTGATGTTGCGGTGCGACACGACGTCAAATATACTGCGAACTTAGCGTACTGTACTGCGGGTGCGGGGAGCGCAGCCATGCGACGGGGTGCCGGGCGCCGGGTGCCCCGCCCCGCGGCCACACATCCCCCCTCGGACACCCGCGACGCCCCGCGACCCCTAGCCCACTCGCGCCTGCGCGCTGCACCCTCACCGATCTGACCTATTTCTAGATTCAGGTCCGACCGCCATTATTATAACTATTTCTTTTTCCTAATGTTATACTCGAATATTTTAGAAATATTATATTTGATTCCTAATCTGCCCGATCCGATGTACTTTGCTGCCTCTAACTAAGTATCGGTACAATCAGTGCATTACATAACTCTCATGCCACGTGCAGTCAGCTAGATCGATCTAGGCTGCCCGGCCAGAGGGGGATGTACTGATGTTGCAGCGTGCTCACAAAGAGCGCTAGGTGTGGACTGTGGCCGTTAGAACTGTAGTGGTCACCCAATTTTAAATTGCCGGTGATTAGATTTCAAAAAATAGTTTGGTAGGTTATGAAAGAGATACGATGACATTATTATAATTATAGTACTAGATATTACACTGCTATGAATATGTCTCCTTAGCAGTCGTCTAATCAAATAAGGCTGTCATATCGACGGTCAAAGGCAGCTTTCATCTATTGAAATATTAAGGTCTTCTGGTAGGAGCGACTCGATTGAAGCTTTTTTAACAAAGGTCAATGATCCGTGCGTCCAGCGCACCCCGTTACCTACCAGTCTGTATGATCCCGTGCAGATTGCCGGGTCAAGCTTCCCGACCTGCCGTTGCCGCGAGTACTTGAAGATGATATGTACCTGCAAGACTAATCCCTCTTCCTAAGCAGATACCGAAATATTCTTTGAACATTTCACACACTTTGCTTTGCCAGAGCAAAAGCGTACATAACGTGTGTGTTTGAACTGGTCACCATAGAACATTCGGCATCGGCATTAGCAAGGGTGTGGACCTCCACTTACCCATAACAAGAGGCTGGACGGTGTATCTCATCATCTGCATTTGAACTAATATCATATGTGGAGTCACGGAACTCCCGTGGGATGACGTTGCACTCCGCGTTGACTGTAATGGTATGACTTGATGGCTCACCGCCATCGCTGTCCAATGACTCATCTGCCAACAGAAAAAAAGCGATAGAATCATCCAACATAAATTACGTCTGAAAAGATTGGCCACCTACCTACCCTACTCGTGTTATATGAATAAACTCGAACGAATGAAACGCATGACGAAGGCAGCATGTCGTCACGCGGCTAGTGGTGTGAAAAACCCATTAAACCACTCATGAGGGTTATCGTCTTACCAAGGCCGAGCTAAGGGAATGGACACTTTGACACATTAACCTGCTCATAAAGTTTGGTAATCATAACAAAGAAACGATGTATGGACTGTGTGAAGGATGATATGGCTAGAATTTTTTTTGGCCGTCACCAGAAGGTGAAGGTGAAATAGAGAAGTATGGAACAAGAAGACTTGCTGCGCCGACCCTAAATTAATTGGGATAAGGGCCGAAGAATGATGATGTACAAAGAAACTAAAAAAGAGGAAAATTCACTGTTAGATTTGTTTAGTATTAGACATCAACGCTTCACTTTGCCGTTATCCTAAAAAAAAACTCGGGGTGGTCACTCCTTTGTCCTGGAATCTGTTTTTATAAGAAGGTTATGGCTGGGTATGGCTTACCTCGGCAGGGTCCAAACCGGCTGAAGTTTAAGATGATGCCCTCGGGGTCGTCGAAGCTCTGGCTCGATTCAGGCTTTGTGAGCTGCGTACTGCAAGATTTCTTCAACATACTCTGCACGGGAAAATTGTCCAATATATTTGAATTCACTTTAAATCACCACTCATCTGTCCCCAGCTTTGTAAAAGTCATAAGAAATATTAACTTATTAGAGTTGAAGACCGAACGCGGCCAGCGGCAAGGGCCTTTGTTCCAAAGGGCGTGTTGGGCGCCGCCCTAATTGTCGCCGATTTTCCCGATTTTTCACGAATTTCCCCAATTTTAATTATTAACATAAGAAAACACTTGAATGATTAACACAAAACCCCATTTCAATGAATTTAGTGCAAAATGTTATTATTTCAGACACTCAGCGGAGCGCACTCCCAAGCCGACTTGTTGCAGCTAGGACCGTGTTGCATCTATTGCACAGTTTCTCTTCTCCCAGCCGCCCCGGCAGCTATCCGTGCAATTTTTATAGGTCAATATATTCGCGCATGTGTCAGTACTCTGTAATTTATGTCATGAGCACTAGACAGAGTGCCTAGATTGTGGGAATGAGAGGTGCAGTTTATTGATTCCATCCCGGAACCGACAGATATTGAGATTGTATACGTATCAACGGAAGCAGCTATAATTCACGTCGCGCATGCATTGCCGTAAAAATAGTTATATCTAGAAAATGGTGACACGTCGCGTATTCAATTTACATTCGCTTGTGTTTGTTGACGTGTGATCTCTAAATCGAGTTGTAACACGTTTGTGTTGTTTTAGTGCATGAAAATTTAAAATATTTTGCGTCAGGGATAAACATCGGTAACATGGCGTTACACAAATAAGCACCGCGATCAGGAAATGGTTTTTGAGAGATCGACCGATCCGGTTTTGAACTCGTAAGTCACAAACTTCTTTACTGCATGCCAAAATGTGTTCTCAAAAAGTTGATGCATATAATTGAATAACATTTCCGTGTTTTCTTAAATTGAGAGTGCGTTTACAAACCCAAATCTCACTTGCGCTAACTCCAAGACCAAAAACAACTTCTTAGATTTCATTTTGTTATATTATGAACGGGATCCGAACCCGCAACCCCAAGTCTTACCCTCTTTAAGCATTAACCAGCACTTAAGTTTACGACAAACTTTTTAACGACGCACTGTACCTACGATTCCCGCCAACATCGACAGTACCGTGTCTTGTTCAATGATTCAGAAATAAAGTAAATACACTAAAAGTTCATGTTCCTGCATGAAAATCATGTAAATTGTCCTTTATGTAGCATAAAATATGAGCGTCTTGTCGGCGGCAGCGTAGGACGCCAGGTCCCGCGGGGCGCAGCAGCCCCCACCTCCTAGCAAGTTATATAGGTCGTCTTAGTCTCACTTCTAGATCAAGCAGCGCAAGCAATCATGCAACACGTAACTTGTATCTATTTAGAATATCCAACTTAAGTGAAAAAGTGAGTTCAGTGTTTTTATAAAAACTTAAACTTCGTTTTGTTTACTTTGAAACAAATATTAGATAGATAGTGTTGTTGCTTGTGTTTTCTTACATTGCAATAGATGTAACCTCGAAAAGTTTTTGACTTATTTAGAAGCCTGTAAAACCAGGCCAATTTATCTGTACTGAAAAGTTGGAGAATAAAAAATATACATACTATTACATACAAAAATACAAAATAAGATTCTAATGGCCATGATAACGTTTAAAACCTTCCCAATCATTTAATTATAAAAGCGCGCCTTAGTACAATCACATCCAGAAGTGGGTGCTACGTGAATGTTTTGTCTGGTTTCTATTTTTATTACAGCTACCAAAATTGACTAATTTTGTTTACAATTAAAATTAGTAGACGACTGTCAAAAACTATGCATCAATCAAAACATTTTTGTTTATTTACAAATTAAGTTGTCTTGTAGATAATAATTCCTATGGAAAATTACACACATACATGGTCACAGGTGAAATTTACATAATAGGTTATGATTTATTGTCTTTACGCAGTCTATTGCGCAATTACGTCAAAGAAATCGAGTTAATGAACCTGAGATAGCCATATTTTGCGTTGCACTTCACGCGCATGAGCTTTAAAACTAGGTAGATGAATCAATAAAATATTCTATTAATAGGCACAGTTGGCGGAACTTACTCTGGGGTGTTTTGTGGTGTCTGGTATGGATGGACGGCTGTGGCGCAGCCTTGCAGCCTGTCGCTGCAGATCACACAAGCGGTGGTGCGACCAAGACGTATTCATTCTACGGAGACCCTCCACAGCCTCCGCAATCTATACAAACATCATATATGCGGCACATGACTTGTAAGTACGTCGCACTTAAGAAACTTATTTACATTCTTGCATTCATTTACTTACTTCTAACTTTTATTACCTACTCACCTGAATGTAATGGTCTTGTGATCAATTCCTGTAAACATAGCATAACCCCTGATTGAGGTCTGAATTAACTCCTCGTTTGAAAGTGTACCTATTCTTTGCAGGGAAAGGCATCGATGGGAAACCCATACCGTATGTACCAACTGTTCTAACACCAGATGAGACTACAAATACAAGTAGGTACCTCACACTTAGTTACTTATTAAAGTTTTCTTGTATTCATGCTACCTTACCTGATTTTAATATACCTATGACTGTGTCATCTTAGAATCTAACCTAAGACATGTTCGTTTACAAGCTCTTTGAATTTTCAATCAGGTATTAGGTATAACAGCATAAGCATAGTTGTTAAGCCTTATAATTGAACAAAGATCTAAACAGTTAGGAGCCTGAACAATAAACTTACTTAGCCAATTTCAATCTGCAGGCTGCTACTGAAACATAACCCTACTTCGGAAGAACCCGATTAGTTTTGTACCTACTTCAGCTGCTTGAACTACTAATCCAATCTATTTTAATCTTTTCATACCATTTGAAAGATTTAAAAATGGTTATAAACTTAGGTACAAAGTAAGTTTGTGTTGTTGAAAGTTTAACATTATGCTAATATACTGAATGTGGATCGCTCAACAAGTGGTTGTTGAGCGTTGTCGCATAACAAACCTCTGTAAGTACCTACATAGTGCTGAAGTTAGGGTAATCTGTTGAAAGCAAGTTCGAAAACATTTAGTTTAGTTGCTTTAATATAGTTCAAAGGTGATCATTGTTTGTGCTTAAATTTAGTTGTGTATTGACTTTTTCCTATTGAATTTTCTCATTCAACACGAAAATTATAGTAAAATCATATTTACTGCTATAATTTTATTTTGACCACACTGACCATAAGAGCCAAAGCAATTACTCTAATTCATACAACTTTAGCTTCCTTTTTGTCCTCACAATTGGGGAGAAGAACGCAGAGATGAACAGAATAGTTGGTCAACTAGATATTAATTTGATTCTTAAAACAGTTTCAGGGGCCTCTCCGTCGGTCCCCCGAGGGCGCAAACGGCGGGGTTGCCTAAATACGACACCAGAAGCACTCTACAGAACAACTAGGAAAAGGCCAGGTACAGAACAACTATAACTGACTATTTACAAGCTGGCAAATTATTATTTGTAAGACTTGTCCGAACTTTTAGTGCTTATATCGGGGTTTCTGAATTGAGTGATTGAAAAAGAATTAGTTGAAGTTATTGCAATTTAAAAGAAGACTTACCTACTTAAGTTTGAAATATTAATTACCAGGGCTTTATTACTATATACACTGAAGGAAACACCTTAATAAGTTTAAGTAGTTTTATATCAAATACTCAGATCAGAAACTGGACATAGAGTCTCTATTGTTATAAGTCTACTACGGTATAAAAATACAGTACTTGTACAGTTTAAGAGGTGTAACTGAAATAAGTAAAAATCCCAGGTTTCAGCCCTACATTTTTATTGTAATCAGTAATTTGTTTTATTATTAATACCTATTTGAATTTTTTGGTGTCCAACTTGTTCAAATCAAAAATATTTTTGGATGCTATAACCAACAATAAAACGAATTTCAGAATACCTCTTTCAATTATATATTAATAGCCTGTATTATGTTTCTAAAGACATTTTTTTATTAATATAGATGTCTAGGAGACACTATACTTTAGAATAGCTTAGGAGACATTATATTTTTCTTCGAAGCAGTTTAACAAAGCTGGCCCACAAAGAGACGCATGATTTCTTTTGAATCATTTGTTCACGGGAAACATGAAAGTTTTGAGTAGGTATACGTACTGTGTTGAATGTCTGTTACATTGCAGGCAATCATTTCTTAATGGGTCTTTGAGATTACACACCCATCACAAAGCCGGGCTGATTGTTATTAATACGAATGTCTGTTGTTGTGTTCCCTACCTCTCGCTTCTTGTCCTCCTCAGCTTCAATGGCTCTTTGATGGAGGAGCTTAATGTCGAGCTGCCTGATTTCCTCAGCCTCTCTAGCTTGACACTCCTTTTCCTAGAATGTTTCATCAATGTGTAGTAGATACTGAAGAAAGTAGCACAGAAACGGCTTTACACACGAAGTCAGCATAGCTAACAAATTGTAGACTACAGCTAGACTCTGTTTGTTTGTTTCCAGACACTTCTAATGACGCAGTAAGTATCATACTGTAGTTATGACTCATTAAATGCTTACCTTAATTCTAATCAAATCATTTAGAGCTTGCAAACATGGGTAATAGGTACATTTTATGATAAGGTTCTTCATATTTGACCATCAAATGAGCATTCAAATAAGCATCAGATCTGCATGAGCAAGCAACTAGTGCTGTAAAAGCTGTATTTGTACCTAAACACATCATTACTATCAGACTTCGAGAATGTCACAAAAAGGTAAACAATTGCCTGCCTACTTATGTGAGAATGAAAACGCTAAGTTCATATTTCATGATACCATGCATGTGTAGTAATAAAATAAAGTACCTTCTGTAGCTGCTTTTCATGTTCAAGTTTCTGCTGCTCGAGCTCTTCTTCAGGTATCGGTGGGGTCTCATCTCCACTGGACGCATGTTTGTTTCCTAAACGGTTCAGCAAAATGTAAATCGTCCGCAACAAAACAAGTCCGGTCAAAACAATGTCAATGGGACCTACCAGTAGGAGGATGATACGATATCCAAAACTGATGGGCCATCGCTACGCACTAACCAGCACAGTTACATTAACTACCACTTTATATACGTCAAGGCTAAAATACGTTTACGGCACGGAATACCGAACGAATACTGAAACACGTATAAACCGTAAGCTTTTATTCATAGACGTTTATTTTCATGGTAGAATCACTACGGACGGAGTTACGTTGTATAGAACCGATTGGCGAGAAGCCAAGACGTCAGGACGCTTCGTGAGCTGCGTCGCAGTAGTCCCCGTCCCTTACTCGAAACTCGATAAATAGAGTAAATTGTTATATTTCATTAGTATGAGCCAAACATGATATTATTTATACCAAAGATTCCATTCTATTTCATGGGACAGTAAATAATAAGGTCACAGCCCGTAGATTACTAGGTACCTACTTCTATGTATGAGTCTCTTCTATATATGAGTGCGACACCATTTTACCGGGTAAATTCAGTACCTACGCGTTCTACGTGGCCATTAACGATACCCATCAATCAATCACCCAACCCCACCCTCCTGAACAGCTCGACAAACATAACATAATTGCGAGTAGACCAGATACTAAATACGGAAATTCTGTCTATGTCTAGTATGTCTATATAAAGTCATAAAGTCAAATAATGTTGAATTTAAGTAACCAATTAAGTAATTTAACTTTTTACGTTTAGCACAACAATAAAGTAAATAATTGTGAAAAGCTACATTGTGAAATCAAAGTGATAGCTGATATTTCGCAAAGTTAATAATGTATCCCTAAATCAACAGAAACATAACATCACGCCTGTCTTCCCCGAACGGCACGCAGAGGTGTGGGTACCTGTGGTACACCCTCATTCAATACAGATGTAAATAAAAATTTGTGTGGTATACTACCACTAAAAACCCGACTATTGAAAAATCACGCTCTAATTAAAATCGTTTTATTTCGGTTTGTAGCCTATTTTACCCGGACCATAATAACGAATCGATTGACACCTCATTCATCAAAATCGGACAAATAGTTTAGGCGCTACGGAGGAACATATGTAAATACAAACAAAGATACATACATACATAGACTGTTAAAATCATAACCCTTCCTTTTAGCTTCGCCGTAGTCGGGTACAAAAGATGTTAGATTTGTAGTTACCAGTTAGCTTTTACTCCTTCACCCTATCACCCTAACTTCTGTCGAAGCTTCCATAGATACTTAGCTCTAGGTGTAAACAAGATTTGTGTTGACTTTGGCAAATCATTTTTACGAGGGTGGGTTGGAAGAGTGCCAGACCTACATAGATAGCTGAGCCGGATAGAGGGGTGAAAACATTTGAAGAATGTTTCATTTCGCTTTCACATTAAAACTTTTAATCTTTTTAGATTTTGCTGTGCCGTGCCCCTGGCTTCCTTCGCATATAACCTTACCCAACCGTTTAATTGTGGCTACGTTATAAGAATTGAAATGCTTATGATTCTATCTAATATTTTATTTCATATTACTATTCAGTGAGAGGATAAATACATAAATCATTGTGAGTCTTAAGATTTCAAGATGTTGAGAAAACATAAGTATTTCAGTTTCATTCTAAATCGCATTACAAACTGATTGACAAAGAAACGTTGCCTTTCATTTATTAAGTAAAGGTTTCCGTTTAGTCTATCGTTGTCCTTATCATTTACGTAAGGCCATACGCAACATATTTTTTCCCTATAATCGATTAACCTTGTAGTTACTAGGGCACACGTGCTTTTTGCAAAACAAGCTCATAACCCTCAGTTCAGCCAACTGGAGTATAATGCTCATTATTCAAATTAAAAGAGGGGTGCGCTGCGGCAGTTACCCTTCAGGCCTTG
This sequence comes from Eugnorisma glareosa, assembly GCA_947578425.1. NCBI lineage: Eukaryota > Metazoa > Arthropoda > Insecta > Lepidoptera > Noctuidae > Eugnorisma > Eugnorisma glareosa. The sequence continues at coordinate 32,919,913 of OX387957.1, forward strand.
AACTTGAATAGGAACAATACGAAAATCGAACTCCACTCGTACATTGCGGTAGGTTTAGGGTTAGCATTTGCAGGGTGTTATTATAGCATTTGAAGATTTAAAAAAAACTTATTGTGACGCGAATATTAAGTATGATTTATGGTCTTAGTTCTTTTGCTAGGCATATTTTTAGTACCTATATTGTTTTCCTCAATATTATTTCTAGCTGTCTAGATAATATTCATGATGGGTAGTATAATTATCTAAGTTGAAACATAATAGAAGTTAGATTAGGCAGATATCTTGAGTTTCATGAAACAAAAACAGTGAACCTTGCATCGATAGGTTTCAAAACTTCCCTTGACCCTTCTATAACACTACCAGTCTACATAAAATGTAGCACCATCTGCATAATATATCTAGTGTCGCAGCGACATAATTATTCACACGGGACAATTCCATATCGACAGTCACATGTTTTGCGTAAGTAATAATCGACAGATCTCACATAATTAGGTATAATAACTTTAACCCTGTATATATTAGTGCTCATTCCTCCCTAGTGTCCCTTCGCATCATTTGCCATACACTAGGATTTTGCTCGTTCCCGGATCAAAAAATACAATAGTGTTAGTGTATACCCTTCAATTCTGAAATTGGTAGTGGTTGTCCTAATTTGTCGAGTCCGAATAGCCTACTCATCTGTTATGCAACTATACCCTTTAGTTTTTACTTCACCTGCCTTTCAATAGTATATTATGATACAAGTGAGCTGAATTGCTCATTACACACGAGGCTGTGGTTGCAGCCCGAGCCGTAGGCGAGGGCGTAAATCAGCCGAGTGTCTAGTGAGCAAGGTTGCTCACGACTTTCATACGCACTTTTTCAACACGCTTGCAAGGAAAAAACAAACATGTATTGCATAAATCGTTTAATTAAAAAGCGGTCATTCTTTGTTTTTGTTGAACGGAGATCTTAGTATTTTTTCACTATTTCACTAAAACGTTCCTTGGATTGTAAAAGATCGTGGAATCTTGGTTTTAGTCGGGATAATTTTGACAAGAAGCATATCTCCGTGGGTTTCTACATCTTTTGTTGTAATATTATACAGCTCTTGTCGTCTACAAGTACCAGTAACACCGAATATTAAGGCAACCTGCAGAGAAATCAATTAACTAGTTCTTGAAGTTATGCTAAGGTTACGCACTTACATATTGTAGATACATTTCGATTAAAAATATTAAACGTACCGTTGTTGCTAGATACTGACTATCCGGAGCCTCATTCAAAAAACGTCGGCTGGTGACAAAACTTTAGATTTCCGACCACTACCTATATCCATCCGAGCGTCTCTTCAAAAATGCCATCAGGTTACAGTACGTTTTGATATCAACACCATGTTTGAGCTTAAACATGCTTCTTAACTTGGAATAGATGCACCACAGGGAATTGGGTTTGGATGTATTGGCGAGTTCACAGAAAATTACTAGGGTTTTTTTTCCTTTTTCACTGTAGGAAACTATCGCAAGCAGCTGAGTACTTTTGCATTTTGTTGCATGCACTAGGTATTTCTGGCGGGGTTCAATCTATCAAATTTTCATCTTCTGTACTAAAACTTGTCAGTTTTACAATTATTTACCGCACAGCAACAAATGCGATAGAAACAAAATATGAAAATTATGGGAAATGGAGCGCAAGCTTTTTTTTTTGCACGCGGTAAATATAAGGTGATTGATTACATATAGCCATACAGCCTACTTCAAAATGATAATTTTAGTGATTAAATGCAAATATTTTATAACAAATTATTGTGAATTATAAATAAATTATTTGATAATAATAAATGTTTTTTCGTCATAATTAGGTACGCATTTATTTATTCCAAAAACGTAAATGGATTTTCAGCGGCATAAAACATCTTTGTTGTTTAGAAATATAAAAACTGTATTACCCGGTTAAATTGATAATGCTCTGTTTAGTCGCATATAATTATCAGTTAGGTAACTACTAACTTAACTTTGTAGGGATAATTCTATTATGCACTAGTGAGTAATATTATTATGCACTTGTGTGTTATAGTTCGGTTTATGGCCCTAAGAACGATGTAATAAGGCTCACTTTACGAGCAAGTGTGTTGAAAAGGGATTTTACATGTTTAAGGACCAACAACGCAATCATTTTATTATCCCTTTCATTGCAAGTCAGCTCCAGTAAAAGATGCAGAGCTTTCTGTATACAAGGAAATGGTTTACCAAAAGCAATCCGAACTGGTAGAAAGCGGGTCCATTTGTAACCAAGTGTTCGTTACATAATTGAATAAAAAGAGAGCTTGTCTCACTTGTTAGTGGCTCACACACAAAGCAGGGGGGTTACTATGACGTCATAAAGCAGGAGTAATTCCAGTGTGGGAAAGACACCCCTATACATTCACCAAATCAAAGAAGATTAAAAGGTGTTATTGGGTATAATATTTAATTACAATATGTAAGAAAATAGAAAAATAAAGACAATCAAAGCCGCTACGCTAGCCAAACTACCAACAAGTCCTTAGCAACGGGGTTGCCAGATCTGTCGCCAACATCTAGGTGAGTCTTTCCCACACTGGAATTACTCCTGCTTTATGACGTCATGGAAGGCCACCTGTACCTACTAATGAAGATCTCAACAAGCCCATTTCGCAAACAAAGCTACAGAGAGAGTATCTACTGTGACAAAGAAATGTCCCGTTGTGTGAAAATAATATGAAGGGGATAGCGGCATAATAGGCTACCTTCCTAGATATAAAAACATGCACGACATTAAAAAAATAACTTCAATGAGTATAGCAATTTTAATCTGTTTAAAATACAATTCGATGGAATGTTTTGGATCTTCGTCTGGACTGCATTATTTTAACCTTATTACATTGCTACTTCTATAGGATTTCACAGGTGTGTGGTCTCAGAAGTCCGGATTTAGGTAGACACGTCTACTTACTTTGATATAATATATCTCGGAACATTAGTAGCTAATTCTCTGCTTGCTTTAGAAAGCTCTAGATGGAATGTTGTGTAGATAATAGGTAGGTACATAGTATAAATATCTAGATTGCTTAACTGCCAAGCTAGCTATTTATGAGGATACCCTCAATATTTTATGGTTTTCGACCTGGTTTGCTAATTGATCTTATCACTAGTAATGATTGGAAGTTGACAATTTCTACATTTGTTCATTGATTGTTGACAATTACTTACAATTTTTTTTTATTATTGACTTGACTACTAATGAATGATTGGATTGACAATTTCTACAGAAGTGATGTTATGTAAACTCTATTTATTCCATTTACTACTTTTCCTCTATCTACAATTTTATAATTATCAATCAATATTTATAATTAAGTATATTATTCATTCGCACCCATGGGCGCCTAAGGGCATTTGAGCCTGGCTTCAGAATAAATTTTACAAAAAAGCTTATATAGTAAAAGCTCCTTATTTACGGGGTATACGTTCTGTAATTATGCCGCTAATAAGGTAACCGTAGATACGTTGTGGAAAGGACCAAGGGCATTTTTCTATGAACTCTGGACTTAAGACCAACAGAATTGAAATATATCTCAAATAGTAACTTACAATTAGGACTTCACTTCATTTTAAAACAACCTTAAAATATGTTGCCTTTTTCTGTACTTTGCCAAAGATTTGACCTAGTCATTCATAGTAAACCTAATTTAACAAGAGCGTCCCGTAACACATCCTTTACAGTTCTTAGGCGATTCTAGGACGTCTCCGGTCTAGCTCGGACTAGTTACTATGTGCTTTGCTGTAGCACAATTGCACAATGTTTCAACATGATCTACTCTAAAAACAAATGACTGTTGTAGTCAAATCTTCGATAAAATATAGGAAATTACGACGCTTTAAATTGACCGTAGTTCCGTCGTAGGCCGCCGGTGACTTTGGTACTTGTTGCAAAAGTATGAATTGGAGAGCTTATTGAGAGCTATGATTTGAGATAGATATAAATTCAGTCATAAAAGTTTCGGGAATGGATGATTTTTGTTGGTTCAAAATTCATTTTTGTGTATTTTTTTTGCTATTAGATTGGCACAGCTGTTTTCAAATTTTGGCGCTGAGTTGGAAATGCATTTCTTATTAAGATTAAATACAGTGCTGTTTTTAGCATCATATATTATCTGGTGTGTATTGCGAATTTCATACTGGACAAAAACATAGAAAAAAGAGTTTGTCTTAAATTTTGCATCTCTAATGGAATTTCGTGTTCGGAGTCCCTGAAAATGTTACACTTCTGTAACATTTCATTTTACACTTCTGAGCTTACGGTGAATCGACTTTATCAAAAACACGTGCTTATGAGTGGTACAAAGCGTTTAAAAGCGATCGAGGTGTGATGGAAGGTTTGCCTCGGTCTGGTAGGCCATCAACCTCTTCCATCGCAAAAGTGATGGAAATAGTAACTGAAAATCCTCATTCAAGTTCGAGAGAGATAGCCGCTGAACTTTCTGTGTCTCACTACTCGATCCGTACCATTTTAAAATCCTCATTCAAGTTCGAGAGAGATAGCCGCTGAACTTTCTGTGTCTCACGACTCGATCCGTACCATTTTAAATAATCACTTGGGTATGACACATGTTGCTGCTCGGCTAGTCCCAAAAGACCTGAATTTGCTCCAAAAACTCAATCGCATATGAGTCGCTGAGGACAAGCTAGAACGAGTAAATTCCGACCCAACATTCATGAAACGCATTTTTACCGGTGACGAGTCGTGGGTTTACGAGTTTGACGTGCAAACCAGTCAACAAGCTTCGGAGTGGCGCCTTTACCAGTATATATAAGATGCTCTGTGGGCGCCTTCCAAATAAACCGAAACCGAAAAAACCACGCCAAAGTGTGCCAAAGTCAATCAAAAGTCAAAGTCATGTTGACCGTTTTCTTTCACAATCGCGGTATTGTGCCAATATATAAAATGCTCTGTGTATTGTGCTCTTAAAATTCATGCCGGAAGGTCATATAGTAACTAAAGAATATTATTTGAGCGCTAAGCGGCGTATAAGAGAGCTAATTCGACGAAAAAGGCCAGATTTGTGAAAAGTTTTTTTTGGATTTTGCACCACAATAATGCGCCTTCGCACAAGGCCATCATTGTGAACTAATTTTTGACCAAAAACTCAACAAATACCATCGAGCAACCACCTTATTCACCAGATAAACCTCCAGCCGACTTGTTACTTTTTTCTAAACTCAAATTACCACTTCCTGGCACCCGTTTTCATTCGGAAGAAGACATAAAGGAGAATTCGCGGCGAGACCTGTACTCAATTCCGGAAAAAACATTTAAAAAATGTTTTGATGATTGAATTATTCGTTGGCGTAAGTGTATCGTTTCTGAAGGAGCGTAATTTGAAGGCGATAAAATAACTCTGGATGAATAACTAACATATTGATCGTTTCCCGGTACTTTCTTGACAGAGTAGTATTTCAAATCTATTGGAATTCAGTAATTTAAAGATTTTATTCGAAGAACTTTCGGTTTAGTTGCAGTAAAATTATTTTGAAGTGAACAATAATATATAGGGTGTAACAGGACCCTTCACGAAGCTGTCAACCAAGCGTTATGTACATCAAACTAAGTAACTTCACGTAAACAAACTCAGAGGTCATAGTCTCTTTTAAAGTACAGACATAAAATCTTGGTTAACTCACATGAGAACTATGCAGATGTGTGTCTGAGATGGTCTCTTGAAGAAAGAACTGATTTGAGTGGACCTGTCCAGTCATTGCAAGCATTTGTCAGCTATCGTGTAGCATTGAATATAATTATTATAAAAAAAAACTAAGTGTTTTTAATTCTAGTGTTTTTACACCCCTAAAAATTACACAAGTGCCTAAAATAATAATGTGGAACTAGTGATAACAAATTCAACATTAGTTCCATTATTTTCAGATTCTTTTAAAATGGAACTACTGATAAAAAAAACAGTCAGTAGTTCCATCATGGAACTGTTAATGGTACTAGTGGCAACGAAGCAAAATTATTGCTGAAATGACTGTTTTGGGTGAAAAATCACGTTTTACGACTCATTGTAACGCACTCAGAACATTGTGCTGGTGGGTGGATTGAGTAGTACGGGGGTCGTGGAGGTCTTTAAAGTAAAAATCTTACATTAAAAACTGTTGTCTAAAAAAAAACTTGTGAAAAAATTGGAACTTTGACCCCCAATGTAACTAATAACTTATATAAACTTATACAGTTATATATAAATAATATAACTAATAACTAGGTAACGTAAGGTTGCCAGGTATGGTCTAAAATAATAAAACTATCGCAATGACGCGATGGCGGGGAGAACAAGTGCCTTTCGGCTTCGTTAACGGTCTTTGTTACACCCTTTATGTATTAAGCGTCCTTACTTTCGAATCCGAGAATGAAGAAATTTCCGGCCCTAAATGCAGAAAATGATCATATTTTTTCAGCCCGGAACTTACTGTTACGTACGTGTATTACGGTTTTTTTTTACTGAAACAGCGAATAACAAAATCGTTAATAAGGGGCTTTTACTGTATGTAAAGTAAAAACTATACAAGGTATTATAGAATGCTCTGCGGGCTCATTTTCCAATGAATTGACAAACTTATCCACTTCCCGACAGCTAAAAGAGAGCAGAGCAGAGTGCTAAAATTATCTATCGCTTCATCAGCTCTAATGTAGGTACCTACCTCCTGTATGTTCACATTTTTTTAGCTTTTTTCATAAGTAGTTATGACAAAATTGGTATTCTCTGTATAAATGAAATGAACCTGACGCTTTGGAGTTTAGGTAGATAGAAATTTTCGAGACCACTTCATGGAGCTGAAAATGCAACACTATGAAAATAATCCTGTGGCCCACGCACCTTTGTCTCATTTTGCTTTTAAATAGCCCTTTATTCCGATACTCAGTCTTTTTTTTTACTAGCTATAATGAGGTTCAACTTAAAAAATACTCAAAACTTAGTGATGAAACGATTGTGAAAACGAGAAATGTTACATATGACTTATATAAAACCCTAAATTATATTTAAGTAATATGAAAGATACATTTTCTTATTTAAAAATGACATAGTCATAAAGAGTAATTACATTGTATCCATCTTCCATCCAAAGTTCCAACCAACACTACAAGAATATGCATTAAAGTATAAAGCAATTTGAAAAGCATCTCTCCTGCCTACTTTGGAGTGACCGTGTTCGGCGGACTTTTCTGTAGATCGTTCATAAATTGAGTCCTACAGCCAGAGTGCAAACTTACAAACAAAATAATCACTAGGCTAGGTTGGAATCATCGATGTATTGAAATTGAATGATACGGGCCCCCGGAGTAACATGGGCTCCCAAAGTGTAGAGGAAAAAAAACATTAAAACAATCTGCAATCTCAAATTCCTACTGTTACGATGTCCTGAATCTCGTAGTTAGTGAAAAAAAAGTTTTAGTTTTAGTTATCGTGGTCCAGAAAGATTCCATTTTTGGAGCTTGCTTCGCTCGCTCCTCGATAAAAGCTTTGCTTGTCGCGCTCCAGAGAGTTACATAATTCGATTATTACTATCGAATTCAAATTAAATAGTTTCATTTTGTTTCTTTTTGGGCGCTGGAACAAATTAAGTAAATACTTAATAAAATTCTCGTCTTTCTTTTAACAAAATAAATAAATAGAAGTATATAAGAGTGTAGATAAGTATTTTCATCGTTGCATCACTAAGTAAGAGATTGGTAAGTCCCTAAAGTTATACTACGTATACGAGATGATCCTTTGAGGTAAGATGATCCTGTGACCTTATGATGATTCAAAGATGATTTCTACTTCTAATCTGTAATACTAACATGATGTTATCTACTTATTTGCTTACGTTTCAGACTCAAAACTTATGACGTTCTTTTCATACAAAACATAGGTACCTACTACCGCTAGCCGGCGCGGCTTTACGGATCCTGGGCCCGAGCTGTAGTAGTGTATGAGATAATTTTCATTTAGGTACGTACCGGACTATGGTTTTTTTTTTTTTGTAGAGCGTGTAAACAGACCCTTCACGAAGCCGTCAACTAAGCACTAAGTACACACACCAAAGGAGATAAGTAACCAGGCATGCACACTACAAAACTATATTATCATTACTGTACGTACTGGTCACAATGACAGCCACGCACACATTGACACATCGCATACGTTGAGTGAGTCGAAATGATAATTTAACATGATTTCGCGGCATAGGAATAGATGCTCTCGTGCAAGCACGGATCCACCGCTGTGGGCACGATGGGCATGCTCAAAACCCTAATAAATTGGGGTCGATAGTCTGATGTAATAGACAATGCCATAGTCAGCGTGGCCAACGCGGCCACGGAGTGATCATTTTACTGTGCTTTTACTAACAACTTGTTAGTAAAAGCACTATTTATTTCTAGCCTGCAGCCTCTTATTCACGTTGCTTCTCTAATTTGTATTGCTTAATGGTATAAAGAAAAGCTACACAACCTATCCAAAGCGGGCTGCTTAGTTTTCGAGTTCGCTACTCTCGCATCCTAGTCTCCTAATTGTTCAGAAACTTTTATGCGTATTATGTCGACAATATTTATATGAATGGTAAAAATAAAATCTACACAAATCCGAAAAGGACTGCTAAGTTTTTCAAGTTCCTTTTGCTTGCTCTAGATTGCATTCTGGAGTCCAATTTACTTACTTACTCGTATTCCGAAACTGTTATGCATATGTCGGCAAAGTAAGGCAGGCGCCCCAAAAAATCGAGCTCGCTTCGCTCGCCACCTCTTAAACCCTTCATGGTTCTGAGACTTTCCTGATAAAGTTGGCAAAATCAACAATGCCTATACATAAAAATGGTATATAAATAAAGTGTTACAAATCGGAGGAGAGCTGCTGATTATTCTGAAAATCGAGCATATCAGTGGCGGGTGCAATTGCACTTGCATATTATTAGTTTCTATTGTAAAAATCATCATTAAACTACTACCACTCCACGAAGATGTTTCCCTTTTTTTTATATCGACGTCACTTTGCCTGTTTTAGGGCTGTGACCACAACCTATTTTGCGGGCCGGATCCGCGCCTGCTCTCGTGCCGCAACCAGTAAACATTCAACCTACAGTGACGAATGATTTAAGTTCGAGCCACGAGTTTCCCAATTTAATATTATTGAGATTTTGTAATTCACAGTTATTAAACTAATTGAATAATGACAGGTTTGTGAATCTACCACCAGTTTCTTGCCTACTTAAAATTATTTTTTTAGAACAAGTACCCGCTTTAAAAATATATTCCTGACTTTAATTGGGAACTTATATATTAGTCAGTCTGCATCAACTACGCCTATACTCCTTCTTTTGTACTTTTACGAATTAATGAATGTCTTAAATTGATTAACTTAGACCATGCATCATTTAACAATATTCCGAAAAGCTCAAATTAATTTTTGTTTTGCATGAGCAAAACATTTCTGCTAGTGTAATCACAAGGCGCCAGATATCGGTGAGTAAAATTATTATAAAAAACAAAGTATTATTTTATTATTTCACCGTGACTGTTAGATCTCTTTTAAAGAATTGTGGATATGAATAGTTGTAAATACTCGTAATAGAAAATGACACTGGAGTATTTATTTATTAACTGCATAGCCACTTACTAGATCTATATTTAATAATTACCATTATCGTTATAAACAGTATTATGATCGATATTATGTGCGAGAGGGAAAACACACAGCATTGTTTATGAAGAAGTTATTGAAAAAGTGTTCCAGGGCCGCGGTATCTCTTTCGAACAGTCCCGCAACCCTGGCAGGCATCGGTCCTTTCGGACCCCTTCCCGTTTTCTGACATCTATTTGAGGTGCACGTGGAACGCGAACGCGCCGTTAACACGGCCTGGCGTCGTACGACGGGCGGACGGCGAGCTAGCCCATTACTCACCGTCCACAGGCCCGCGCTTACGGTGGCTGGGAGCCACCACGTGGCCTCAGACGCCCAGGGCGTCTCCCGCGGCGGCTGGGACGTGAGGCTCTCCCTCTCACGTCTCGCCACCTCCTTCGCTAGCATGACTCAGAAGGAGGTGATGGTGTCCCATTCCCTCTCGCTCCGGATCATGGATTGAACCAGGGCCGTAGGCGGGAGGTCGCCGCTGCCGATCGCATCTACGAGGACACGGCGGTCCACAGTGTGCTCCACCGTGTCCTCCGGTCGGTCCTCGCAGTGGTGACGTTTCCTCCCATTTCCGCGTTTCCTCCCGCCCGATTAGCTGCAGAAACCTCCCGAAACAACCAAAAAACGGGTTGCAACAGTCGCTCTCTCCATGTCGCTATGAGATCGCGCCGGAGGTCTGTCCGCTTAACGGCGATTTGCCGCGGCAGTGGAGGTTCCCCTCAGCGTAGTGCCTCCACGCGCCACTCGTGCAGGTGCGCGAGGACTATCGCCCACAGATCCCATGGCGGCAATCCGGCAAGAGGCTCGGCGCTTCGCCGGAGATCGTGCGTTACCCCTGAATTAGCCTTACGGCTACCACCCTTTGGGGTGCGTTCAGGTAGTGGGCAGTTTGCTACCTCAAGGAGCGCCCACACCGGGGCCCCGTAAGGGCCATGGACCGCACGACCCCCGCGTGGAACCTCCGGCAGGAGGCGTTTGTACCCCTCAGTTTGGGCAAGAGCCGCTTGATGGCAGCTCCGGCCCGTTCCAGTTTGGGAGTCAAACTTCGGAAATGTTCCACGAAGTTCCACCAGCTGTCGAGGACGAGTCCTAGGTACTTCAACGTTGGCTCGACGCCGATGGGGACCCCTCCTACCGTCAGTAGGGATCCCGACGGTGGCGCATTCCGAGGCCCATGAAAGCACAAACCTCGGACTTGTGCAATGCCACCTCGAGACCCAATTGCCAGATCCTCTCCAAATCGTACGGATACTTTAGTTAAAATGAATAATACTAGATGGCATAAATATTGCCGGTGTTGTATTTAATCTGCGCCTGATAAGACGCGGGAACCGCTGTCACTTTTCGAATTCATAGTCTTCACCAGGAAGAACTTCCTAAATTGCTGTATGTTTTCACTCTCGGCACATACTATCGGTTTTATTTTTCGGTATCGGTATTATCTTTTGTGTTACATAAATAAAGTGATAAAAAGATTGTATAAATTGGTAACTTAACAAACTCTTTGTTTCAGTTTTTTCTATTGTGGAGCATAACTAAAGTGACGGGACATATGTGATCATTATGTTGTAAAAGTTTCCACGCGGACTGACGATAATAATTTATATTGGTTTTTGACCCAAATGCAGGTATTAAATAGTTATGGTCACCGTCATCCAAAAAGCTGTCATTTGAAATTTTCAGCAAGGTTAGGTCGTGAACCCTACGGCCAGATGCTATTGCTAGCATTTGTGGCTGTTCGACGTGCTAAATCGAACAATGTATCTTTAGCTGCAGTTGATGAGCCAATTAAGTAAATTTAGTGCGATACGTGGATCCCAGGTGAATGAAGGCCCTATTTCTCTTGGTTCGGCTACTCCTATTGCCTTAAGGGTTTGTTTTATAATAAAATTAGACAAGGTTTGTTGCTCAACATGAGGTCCGCAAAAAGTTAAAACCGCCGATTTGTGGGCAAGGATAGTACTGTAGGACAGTTTTTCTTTTAGAAAGAGAGCCATTAAGAATTTAGCGATGTCAGCAGGTTTTGGACCATTTGGGTTTACTTGAGAGTTGGAATACTATCTCAACCACCGCCTTACTGGCGGTAAATAGGTTGTCAAAGTTGAGCTTCGCCAGCTCTTCTTTAGTAGATCTTTTTCCTGTGTGAATCAGTCTTTTATTTGGATACCCCACACACAATTTTCCAGACTTTCAGGGTCAATGTCTATACCTGTGGAGGAAAGCTCGAGACCACTCTGGAGCTGCTACTAAGTAAATTCCCGTGGCGTTGTTAAGTTGTGCTAGAAGTTTGGGCAGCAAGCTGGGAAACACCCACGTTAGCCCATGGTTACATAGTCTGCTAAAGGCATCTATACAGCTTGCCGATCGATCTCTGCAGTCTAGCGATACAATTCTTTTTAATGCCGCTGGTGCTTGTGTCGTAAACAAGTCGATTTCTGAAAGCCCACACTTCCCAAAGGTTTGCTGTTGCTTGAGATAGAAGATGCCATTCCGCGGGTTGTTTTCCTCCTGAGAGCCTGTCCGCTATTATATTGTATCTCCCCAGCAGTAAATGCGCTGATACTGTTATGTTATATTGTTTGAAGGTTATAGCTAGTGACCCCAACGATCTAGTGCCTCGGGATCCTTTCGAATATATGCAGTCAAGGTTCGGTTGACTGATTGGATCAGCAAGAGAGAACTCTGCAACGCTTTCGCATTCATTCTGATTGCCGCCATTACTGCATGTAGTTCCTTTTTGTTGCAGTGCTATATTTTTTGTTGAGTTGTCCATGCACCTGACATTAGATTTCCGTCCATGTGGGCACCCCAACCCCAATCCGAAGCGTCCGTCGCAAGGAAATGGGTAGCAGGCTTTTTGTGTATAGACAATGAGTGACTTGTGGCTCCGCGCCACCACATTAACTCTTGATTCACAACTTGAGGCAGTAGCTGTTTTTGACGGGGTCGTGTTTTGTTGAAGTGTCCTCAGAAGACTAGCTTTTTTCGACAGTATAGTCTTTCTCGGAGGACAACAAAGTTGGCGAAGTTTAACTGAACCAGCAGACTTTGCAGCTCCCGGAGATTGATGCCACTTTTCAACAACGAACGGTCTAATTTGTAGTTTATGCTTTGCCTCCTTTTTATTTACAGCTGTTTTTCAAGGTATGCCAAGGTATTCTAAATCTTGAGTTGGTACCAAAATAGATTTTTGGCAGTTGATTTGCCAGCCCAGGTGTTCCAAGTGCCTCACGGCTTCCGCAGTCTGAAAACATAACTTGGATTTGTCTTGGTTGACCAAAAGGAAGGTAGACTAGCACTCGACATCCCTTCGCCCACAAGGTCACCGCGACTCAGCAAGGCAAGCAAGCAGGCAGTCCGAATGGTAGACATGTCATCTCGTATAACAGGTAGCTATAGCTGAATCTTAAGAACTTCCGGTGAGATTTTGCTGCCCGTAGGTATAAATAAGCCTGGGACATATCTATTTTTATCATCCAGTCTCCAAGTTGGAGAAAAACTAGGATCGAGGCATGAGAATCAGACGAAAAAGTTTAGTTTTGACGAACTTGTTCAATTCTCGAAGATCATAAATTAGGCGCATCGATCCGTCGCTTTTCTTCCGCAGAAAATGTTTGGAGATAAAAATGGGCGTTTTCTTGGAAATAATTCGCAAAACATCTTGATCCGATAGATATTTGATTATCCGAGATATTGCAATGGATGGTTTGGTTGGATATTGCGTCATGATCCTGCTGGCATTAACAGGGACGGTTTTTTCCATGCGGAATCCCGAAACTGCTGAGATTATAAATTTGTTTCTACCAAGTGCTTGCCAACGGTTTTTTAACTGAGTTATATGACCTCCCCTGAAATGTGTCGGATTGCACTTTTTTCATCTTTGTTTCGAAATGAATAATTTTTAGTTTGTAGCCGTCACTTTTCCCTTTGTACGTTTGTCGTTTTTTGTAGGTATCACGAAACATTTTATTTTTATTATTTTGTGCCCGAAGTCTGTATTTGAAGTAGACGGTGTTGGGCTTGTATTTTGATTTGAGTTGTTCCCTAATTTTGTGAGCCGTTGGTGGTGATAACGAGAAATAAGGCCCTACGAGGGAATGGACAAGAGACATATGAACAATCACGGAAGATTTCCCGTAAGAGACAGTATAAGTTTAAGAGACATAAGTTTTGCCTTGTCAAATAAAAACTCTTCAATAGGAAGTATTTAAATTATTATGCGCAGTTTGCACACTTTTATTCCGAATTACAGAAATTATTCTTTTACGTCTAGTTTCAATACATTTGGCTCTTTTACCGCATGTTATTTGTAAGGTTTGTTTAGTCTATTAATAAGACGACGACTCATTACCGAACGTTTCAAAATTTTTATTAAAAAGGTTATCAGATTTAACTCAGTACCTAGGGTTATTGTGAGCCCAATCAATAGTACCTTGTAAACTGGATTGTAAAAGATGCCTTTGATGTAGCAAGGCGTTTAGTAGTTGCAGCCATGATTTCCTCCATGGTTTCCACGTTTCCCGCGTTCTAGCTGGCACAGATTAGACAACACCGGCGATAGTTACGCCATCTAGTATCATTAAGTTAAACTAAAGTATCCGTACGATTGACTGCGTAATAAATTGTGAAGTTCTTTTATTTTATAAATAAAGATATTTATTAGAAATGGTTTTATTTATTTAAGTTATATATACTTATTTAAGTATATATAGCTTAAATAAATAAAACCATTTCTAATCGTATTTTCAAAGGCGTTAGACCACTCACTCTATGAATCGAGCAGTACGACGACGTGACGCGGGCGCACGTAATGAATCGTTTTAACAGTAGCAATATAGTTTTGTAGTGTGCGTGCCTGGTACCTTATCTCTTTTGGCGTGTGTACATCAAAATAAGTAATACTAACAACACATTTTTTTTCTGGGAAAACAGTTTTTTTTGGGGTTAAAATCACGTTTTACGGTAGGACTCCATGTACAACGCACTCAAAACATTTTGCTGATGGATGGATTGAATAGTACGGGTCGTGGGGGTGTTTATAGTAAAAATCTTACATTAGAAACATGTTAATAAAAAAACATTTGATAAAGTTCCCAGATAAGGACCAGAACAAAAAAAATATCGCAAAGACGGTGAGAACAATTAATGCCTTTCGGCTTCTTTAAGTGTCTTGTTACACCTTTTATGTGCTGGCGAACCGGCATGCTCTGCTGAGCGTACGAAAAGAACTATAATAACTAGGTACATCTCTCCAGCGACAATCTTGAAGGGAACCTTAGACGATTGCTCATCGGTTCTATCCATCAATATTTCGTTAAGCTAACAGCATAACAGGGTCCATGCTTTTCTTAGCTTTCAGTCGTAGCAGCGCCATGGTAGCCCGCAAAATTCAAATTTTTTAACGTTTTTTGAAATTTGTAGATCAGTGTCAGCCTCAGGTTGTATGTTGATGAAAATATGATTCGCGCATTAGCACGTTTGTAGTTACAGAATTTCATTACAATTTTCTTACACAAAATGTATAGTAAGTAAGTAGGTATCATGAAAAAGTCATTCATGGGTTAAATAAACTTAGGGTTGTATTGACGATTTTTTTTATTTGTTGCGTTTGCACAACATACAACCTGACGGTGACCAGCAAATTGCAAAAAAACAATTTCATAACACATCATTTGAATTTCACGGGCTACCCTTTTAGCGTGTTAATATTGTGGGAAAATCCTGTAAGGTTCAAACCAAACGAATTGCTGTCCTTTTCTTGCTCAAAGCTACTTGCCGTATTTATATGATGCTCTGTGCATCTTCCCTTCTTTGACAATTTTGAATCTGTGTGACAAGACGATTTTTTGTTTTTAAGACAAGTGCTGCCACTATAATAAAAATGTACAATACATTCAATAGATTAATACATAAAAAAAGTAATTGACATAGAGACAATTATATCCAAACAAAAGATGCGAACGGCTGGCGCCTGTTTGAATAGTTTCATTGTCTAAAGTTGGTGAAAATGCCTTCCAAACTCTAGCCAAAGACAACGTGGTCCTAGAAATGTCAATTTCAAAAGGCAACATTAGGATCAAAAGAAAAAAATAAATGTCTACGGTTGACGCCTTGACGCTTAGTTGATGATTTTTTTCAATTTTTAATCAATTTACTCGAAAACTTTGTCATACATTCGTGATTAGATCAGATTACTAAATCTTATTAAATAAAATATTTACAAATGATTTTGTTCCAAACATATTTGACACCGAGCATACCTGGTTGGAAGTCCGAGCTGGATATAATGCGCGTTTTATCATTCTGCATGTGCGTGAAAGAAATGTCAGTTTATTAGAATGGTAAAATACGTAATTTATGTTTTGTAAAATGTAAAGTGCTTAAAATAATTTTTAGTGATGGTGTGTGTAATAAAACAAATGATAAATTCAGTTGTAATGAAACGAACAAAAGTATAGTGTCTGTTAGTTAGTTTTTGACAGCCGGCAGGCTCGTCGTAAGTGACTTACGATTAGCTTGTTATAAAAATGAACAATCGTATAAATGAATCAAATCTGGTCAATCTCTCTGGGGATCTATCTACGTTAAATCAATTAGATACTAAGGAGTCGCTAGCGCTTAGCTTCCCATTTGACCATATATACGCGTGCCACTCGGAAGACTCTGAGCGGCAAGAGGTACCTCTTGACAAGGAAGTAGAAATTTCTGCGCTCCCTGATGACAAGGAGACAGAGGCCTCTGGGGAACCAACATTTGAAGTACACAAACTCTCAGAGAGACTAACAGCTGCTGAAGTTCAAAACAGAAGATTGAAACATTTGCTTGTTTATCATTTAGATCTGATTCAGCAACAAAATGAAATTATATCGAAGAAGGATAAGCAAAACACAGCACTAAAAATAGAAAATGACTCTGTGAGTATCTTTTTACCATAAAATATTTTTTAAATAGATAGCAAACAATAGTGTACATCAGAAATTTTGTTAAAAATATTATGTGGTAAAATGGAATTTTGATCTAAAACTGCATGTTTTTGATGTTTTTTTTTTTAAATGTAATTAAGTGAATACCACGTGATAGTAAAATATATCTTTAATTTCTTTATAAAAAGTCAATTTTATTAGCTGCCACAGACAATACAAACAATGTTATCAGTTTCATTATCATAATAGAAAAACCCTTGTTTTTACTCTTAAAACAATGTTATCATAAACAAAACAGATATCCATAAGAAAATTAAGCAACAAAAGGCTGTAAGTACTACATTAAGTAAAACTCATTCAATCACTTTTAATTTTAGGTTACCATACTATTCAGATCAGTGTTATACATTTCCTAACAACTTCAAAGCCCTTGCGAGTTTGTCTTATACCTACAGCGAAAAAGTATAGTCATATAACAAGATTTCCAGCGAAATTAGAGAAGAAATTGGTACTAACAATTTTTTTGGAAAATTTAATAAGTAGCCCAAAAAATTTCATATCAAATAGTGTTTGTTTATAATAATTCTTCATTCTTCAGTTAAAAGACCATTAGACTCAGAAGAATATATAATCAATGTTACAAAACCTAGCAAAAATGCAAACAATTCTTTAAACAGAAGTGCGAATATTGTTCACCTTCTGCCACTGCATTTTCAATGACAGCTCGCATATTATTATTGCATTGCCCAATATTTGCTTTAAAATAAAGCAATAAATAAAAAGATAGTCTAAATTAAATACACTTCTGCTGGCTTAAATATTTTGTAGTGCAATTTGAAAGTAATAAATGAATATTTTACCAATTAATTTTAAATATTGTTTTTATTGTCTACTTTATATTTCGTTTTTATTCCTAAGCGATTGTTATGCATGTGCTTGCATTTTTTTTAAGCTGTGTTTTCTTAAATGGTTTCCTTTTTATGATGGATGTACTAGTACAATGTTTTTAGCAATGCATAATTTTCTGGGATTGTGTCAAACTTGTTGCATTTTATTGAATTTCAATGAAAATTTATGCATTGTACATTAATATTTGCAGCTTAAATCTAAGGTGACACGAATGGACAGACGGATAACTGTGAGTCAGAGGCATAACATAAATCCTGCACCTGTCTTAAATTTGCCACCTCCAAGTCCTCCACCAATTATCAAAAATGAACCCATTACTAGTGATAGTCAGGTAAATTGCACATTTTTATAATTTTATATGCTTGAATCACCAATAGAATACGCAACACCACAATACGCTCCAAGACAGGCTTCGCCGATGTTGGCAATAAGTCTGCGAGGTTAAAATGGGACTGGACGGGTCACAATTGCAGGATGGTCCATACAGATATGCCAGAATTGTCACACAGTGGGAGCCTGAAGACGGTCGTCGCCAACAAGGCAGGCCCAGGCCCAAGAAAAGCTGGCGTGGCAATTTATACTTGTTCCTAGGCAAAACACCAGGAAAGGTCAAAAGAAATGGGGTAGGACTTTGCCCAGCAGAATAGGCTAATTTTTGCTTAACCCAGACTATTGTCCATCTGTGAGGCAAATTTCATCCAAATCCATGAAGCCATTACTGGATGGTTGAGTAAAAATATCCAAACTCACACAAGTATAACGAACATTATTATTATATTTAATATTGTTTCTTATTTCTTTTTCAGATGGTGTTCAATAGTCTAACAGATTTTTTGGTGCCAGACAGTCGAACAAATCCGTTTCTTTTCAATAATGATATTGCCAAAACGAAACCTTTGACGCCAGATCCCTTTGATTTGAACAGACCTTTAGAAACAGGTAACACATGCTTATTGTTTGGTTTAATTTTAATCGGTTTGTCATAGCCTTTTTTGTTCTATGAGAAAGTCTTGGAAACCTTCCGTTTAAAGTTACTCTGTCAACAATTGACAGAAATATAAGGATGAAAAATACTTCCTTCAAGTCCTTCCAACCAAATACATAAATGCGCCTCATCCAAGTTGACCTTGTTCTAATAACGATAATAATATCTTATAAAATATAATTCAAAAGGGAGCGGCCGACCGCAGACTGTAGCGGCAGTGTCGCTCAACAGTGAAGGCAACATGCTGGTTTCATTGTATTTCTTTGAAAACATTTCCGTAGATGTTGACATTACCGCCTGTTGCCGCGGTCAGGCGGCGGCTACAAATAGGACACCAAAAGTGGTGTCAGTGCTGTGACTAACAGAGCGTCAAGACGGATTTTTTTTGCTAGCCGGCTACGGCGAAGCTCGAAGCTAAAAGAAAGGGTTATGATTTTAGTAGTATATCTGTTGCCCGCGGCTACGCTCGCGTTTTTGTCGGAAATTATCCCCCGGGCACGTTGTAAATATAGCCTATGGCACTCGGGGATAATGTAGCTTCCTATTAAAGTGAAAGAATTTTCAAAATCGGTTTAGTAGAGCCAGAGATTACCTCCTACATACAAACTTACTAACAAATTTTACCTCTTTATAATATTAGTATAGATTTACGTATGTTCCTCCATAGCGCCTAAACTGTTCATCCGATTTTGATGAATAAGGTGTCAATCGATTCTTTATTATGGCCCAGGTAACACAGACTACATTTTAACTGACCCCGAATTAGTAAGAGCGTGATTTCTCAGTAGCTTGGTTTTTTAGTTGTAGTACACCACACAAATTCTTGTTTTAGAACTATAAAAGAGACCGTCTTTTGCGAAGCTAAAAATTCTAATCCAATATTGACTAAGGTTAAATATTTTTATTTTATTTGTCAATATTGTCTAAGGTTGCGTGGTCACAAGGCATGGCATTAAGTCCGCGTATGTACCACTATTTTACATGAAGTTTAAATAAATAAATATGCCAGCCATGAGTATCGATTTACTCGTATGTCATAATTTAATTTTCCCCTCAGCTATTTTTACTTGCCGAATCTGGGAATCTATTTCAAGGCTAGGTGGTCTAACTGGATGACTAGAAAACCGACGAGGAACAAACTAATTTACTTTTTACAATCAAAATGCATTATTTTCGAAATAACCATCTGAAATTCTCAAACAATATGCAGTGTGTTGTCAGTAGTTGTTAATATCCAAAAAGATTCTGTTAGTTAGGGCAGCTTAACTACCTTACTATCATGGACGGACACTGACACAGTCAAGGCGACATCACGACATTAGAAAAGGCGCAGGTGATCGATTGATCGGATATAAACCTATGCAATATTGATGTATTTGAGATCGATCGTGACGTTAACTCAACTCAACTCTGTGAGTTTGTGCCTCTAGCGGCGCGGCGCCGTGGTAAAATACATTAAGATTTTAGGGTGAGTAGACCAGGATACCTTTTTGTAGGGATACATATTAGTAAACATGGTGAACTATAATAGAGTTTTAACTAGAGGATTCTGCGTTTTATTAGTTGAGTATTGTTGATATAATAATAAATAATAATACCAGCCTACATTACTGTCCCACTGCTGGGCAAAGGCCTCTTCTCAACAGAGAAGGCACGAGCATTGATCACCACGCTTGCTCAAGACGGGTTGGCGATTTCAGACTTATAAGTCCAGGTTTCCTGATGATGTTTTCCTTCACCGATGTTTGTGATGTTCAAGATAAACTTAGAAAGTACATATGAATTGAAAAAGTCACATTGGTACTTGCCCGGATTTGAACCCACAACCTCATGTATAAGAGGCAAGGCCATCTCTCTCATCCACTCTGGGCCATCACGGAATATAATAATGTAAGGAATAGGGGTTTTTTTATTATGAACAATTTCCTTATATTTGTTAACCCATGTTATGGACTCAATCATCAATATCGGCGTGAAAAGCTACACACGGAACGGACAGACGGAATTACTTTCTCATTTATACTGTAAAGATTCAAACGTTGATGAAACAATTTGTAAATCAATTTCAGAATATTTTCCTGTCTTTATATTTATTTATAGACCACAAAGAAAGGAAAAAGAAATGAATGACGCAGTTAAGGATTTCACGAGAGGAAAAAAAAAACTTATTTTTTCCTTTATTATGCAACCGAAATATAGAATATTCGTTTTTGAGGTCACGTTTTGTGGGTGAACAGTAAGGCAGGGACAACGTGTAACAGCCGTTTACAATAAGTTACTAACAGTTAACGGAACGTTGATATCTCAGATAAACAGTTAAAGAGACAGATAAGTGACGTGGATAGGATATTTCTGCCAATTAATTGCTAACTTTGTTTAATTAATTAATTGGTTTATAGAAACACCGATAGCTACTAGAGTAAGGCATATTAACTAACCGTTATACGTACGTAAGTTATAGTAAACGGCCGTAAGTAGGTAGGTCGGTATAGTGAGTACCTGCTACTGTTCATACGCATAAAATCGCCTGTCACCTTTGTTGACGTGACCTACGTGGTAAAGCTTCAAGACTAATGGGTTAATGTGTTCTTTGTCCGGTAAAGACAAATTGGGTCTTTGGTTAACAAGAAGCTATTTTGTTTCAGAAGTAACAACCTATTTACCTGGAGACATAGGCGTCTCTTCAATTTTGGAAAATAGCAGCTTGCAGTGCGATAACTTCAGCACAATGATTGAAAACAAGCGATCTTACTTGAAAAAAGATATCAAGACTGAACCTCGGAGCGAGCCCTTGTACACAGTTACCTCAAACAGGTTGTTCAGTATATGAGAAGTTAATATTGGCTAAGCATTGGTGTATAAACTAATAACAATTATGTTATTTATATAAGCTTGTACTTGTGTTATGTACAATAGTGACACATAGCCGGCGGAATTATGTTCAAATTTTTCTTACAGCGGGAACACTATCATCCAAAAAATACAGAGGAGTCGTAGAAGAACTTCTGGATCGTTAGGCAGTTTAAGTCGGCTGCCTAAAATTCAAGCTGTCAAAACTGAACCTCCAGATAATTGTAAGCCCTTATTAGCACAAATATGTTGAAATAGTACTAAAAACTCTAACCTAAGTTTACCAAGCCCTAGGAAAATTGATTTCTTTTTAATTTCTGATTTACCTATGTATCCATAGTATACTTTAACTTTCTTTTGTGTTTTGCAGCTAATATTTTCGAGGATGACAAAGCGTTTGAGCGCACATTCAGTGTAAATAAAAAATCTAAAATGATCAACACCTATGGAAAATCTAAGACCTCGACTGTTCCAAAGAAAACGCCTCATTACACTGGATCTCTCTCAGATCGATTACAGCTCATAGATACCACACCTACTGGCGAAGATCCTTACCAACTAGGGGAAGCTGACATGAGGGAGCAGTCGCCTATTCCCAAACTTATGCTTCAAAAAACAAATCACGGTAGAATGAAAATATGTTCGGACATAGGGGAGAGTACATTGCCCTCTAGGCGTATATACGATTTGCCTGCGACTGAGACAAGTACTAAAATGTCAAATAAAATAAAGTTAGAGAAAAGGTATAATTTGCCTAATATAATACCCTATTCGGCAACGCAAACAACTACGCATACATTGACGCACACGTCGAACACGGCTTCAGACGCGTGTACGCATATATCTACATACACGCATGTTCCTAAGCCGTCTGCGCATACATCGAAGCTGGCTGCTACGCTAACTCCGAAGCATACATCGACGCGCACTCCAAAGCATACGTCGACGCTCACGTCTACAAATGCGTGTACGCATATGTCAACATACACGCATACCACTAGGAACACGACTGCGCGCTCCGCATCGGCCTCGCACAAGGGTTCCCATAAGGCGACAAAATCTCCCCAGTCTGGGTCACGAAAATCAAATGCGGCATCGAAAAAGGCAGGGCATAAAACCCCGCTTACTGCTACTCCACTCACGAGCCCATTTGCGGCTACGTTTGCGTCTACTTTCCCGTCGGTGGCCTCACACACGGCCACGCTCGGGAGCTTACAGGCGGCGCTCGCGATCCCGCCTCTTGGTCCGGTCTCTCACACGATTACCGAAATTAAAACAGAGTCTCCGACGCCGCCGTCGCCAACGAACCTATTTATGCATCAACCAGAACTGGACCGCATAAAGAGAGAGCCTGATTTAGATTGGCCCTTCAGTTACTCGTCGATGCTTCCGGCGGGAAGTGAGACAAGCTTATGCGATTTTTCGTATGGGGAAAACTCGAATTTGACAACCTTGCCAGCATTAGATGTTACGGATTTCCGACAACTAATTGAATCAGATGCAGCTGCGGCGGCCGCAGTAACTGCATTAGAAAATATAGATTCCCTAGATTACAGCGCAGTCGAGAAGATTGAAAGTGAAAGGACTACAAAAAGAGGAGCACGTACTATAAGCTTGGTCGCGCCCGGGGTAATTATTGCGTCTCAATTGAACGATTTATTTCAGGGATAGATTATAAACTAGTATTTGCGTGTTGCGCGAGGT
Organism: Eugnorisma glareosa; assembly: GCA_947578425.1. Classification (NCBI taxonomy): domain Eukaryota; kingdom Metazoa; phylum Arthropoda; class Insecta; order Lepidoptera; family Noctuidae; genus Eugnorisma; species Eugnorisma glareosa. Next base: position 32,942,951 of record OX387957.1, read on the forward strand.
GCAAGCACCTCGCGTGCTTTAACTTTAAAAAAGGGGGCGGGGAGAGGGGGGGAGTTTTGTAAAATGATTTTTACTTTTCCGAGCCTCCTCTATACGAATCCGTAAAAAAACAAATACAGGTCTCTTAGTTTCTGAGATACGATAGAGAGGGGGGGAGGAGGGCAAAAAGGGGGGATTTGGCACTTCTCCCCTACTCGCGAGAGCTACTTATTTACGAATCTGTCAAAATATACCCACCTCCCCCTTCACCATCTAGGAGAACAATTATGTCAGTGAGTCAGTGGTAATCGAGCTTTTTATAGTATAATATAATAAATTCTTGTAAAATTGCAATTTTTCAGGAGGAACACCCGGACAATCGACGTGGCATGGGGAGCAAACGTGGAAGGAAACGAGCCCTGTCAAGTGCAGGGCTTGGCAAAAATGCCAAGCAAAATTTATCGAAAACAGTCGGGGCCAAGCCAAAGATGGGCAGGGGAAAAGGTAATGTAATAGAATAATTATATCGTGCTAGATCTTTCAGCTGCCAAAGCTCTAAGCGCAGATCCAGCCGTCTAAGTGACGGTTGCGGCTGTGCGAGAATTTGGTACAGACAACAGCACGTCCATGGCAACAAAAGGACAGTGTGTTACGCGATGAATTCGGGGGCTTCAAAGTGTTCACTTTACGTGTAAATGATATCGTAGTATTCAAGTAGTAATAGCATTCTATGCATACCGAAGCAATGCTGCGATTAAAACCCAGCACTTACCTGCTGAGCGTAACTTACTTTGGTGCCCTTGCAATTTTGTTCCGTACCCATATTTAGATTTATTTTTACTAGTCTATTGCTGGCTGGCATATTTGGAAAATCTGTTTATTAAGTATTAGGCAAAATATTACGTTTTAATCGCGCAAATAGATCCAGGCTTGGATGCAGGATGCAGCATCGACCTCCCGGCCCTCCCGCCCGACAAAAAACCAACTATTACAATATACATCTATCTAATCACTAGAAGGGTAACGACATTGTCTAGGGAGAGGATTCAGAATTAACGTTAAGGTGGATGCGCAAGGGTAGCCCGCGAAATTTAAATTTTCTTACGTTTATTGCAATTTGCAGGTCAGCGTCTGATTATATGTTGATGAAAATATGAATCGCGCCAGTAACACGTATAGAGTTATAGAATTATAATCATTCAAATCATCAATACGGATCTCTAAGTTCATATAACCCCATTCCATAGCTATTTCATGAAAAAGTCACTCAATGGGATTATATGAACTGGGAAGGTTGTATTGATGATTTAAATGATTATAATTCTATAACTCCATACGTGTTACTGGCGCGATTCATATTTTCATCAACATACAACCTGGCACTGACCTGCAAATTGCAATAAACGTAAGAAAATTTAAATTTCGCGGGCTACCCTTGCGCATCCACCTTAAGACGACACTCAGCTCGATTCTTCGAAACTCTCAACCAGCTATTCTGGGTTTGCGGAATTCAAACTAATATTTTGTATAACATTTAATATCATGGATTTCCACATAGCAATGCCTGATACCTTATCTTATCTGAACTGTTTATTTCATTTTCAGCTGCGAGCCGCGGCAAAAAATCACCTCTACCAGGAATGACGACGAAACAACCGTATCACACCCTGGTAGGAGACCCAGATCTATCGTGGTACCTCGGCCTGGATCCCGACGTTAAAATGGAAGATGTTGATCAGGGAGACTGTAAAGCCTCCACTGTAGAGGTAAAGAAAGGGCCAGGTTGTCTTCAAAAGACTTTTAATACCTTTAGACAACAAACTTTTAAGGAAATAAATTCAAAAAGCTTAAAAGTAGTAAACACTTATTTTTATTTTATTTTAGGTACCTAGATGGCGAGAAAAGCCATACACTAGTTTATATAGTTTAGAAGGCACGGAGAATTTAGATGATAAGGTTTTTGAAAAGCGGCACCAAAAACTAGAAGCTGAGGAGCGGAGACAATTAAGGTACGGTTTTACTTATACAATCAATAACAAATTTAATTTTATGATTGCGGTGGTTCCTAAACTTCTGGTTTCAGAAAGTCGATTTATTTTTTTGTCAAATCTAACGGTTTATCGCCTGTTGTTTTCCTCAAGTAAGCAGTTATTTGTTTATGAAAACTAAAAAAGAGAATTCGCAATTTTGTATGGGTGTTTGCTTTTTTTTTCGGTGCATTCCTTGAAATGGGTCCAAACCGAGTCATTTTAGAGAAATCGAACTTTTAACACCCGCTGGATGCGAGACTCACGGGACCGGTCAATGTGGCGACACGTGGGGAGGCCTGTGTCCAGCAGTGGCCATCTTTCGGCTGGACTGAGGATGATGATGAACTTTTAAGGTTTTTCTGGAAGTTTTCCACCTTTCACGCTTAAACGACGTTCAAACAGAAGAAAATGTCTATGACTGTGATAGGATAGGTTAAAATACACTAGATAGAGACAGATCTTACCTGATCTGGTCGATTAGGGCCCGGCGCATTAAGCCGCTACCTCGAAAATAAATCGATGAAGTGCACCGGGCGACTAATCTACTTTTGAAACGCAAAGGATATAATGTGCGTGCGCTCGGAATAAAACGACATGTGTGCCAAATCGAACTCCTTTTTTTAACAAAATAAATGAATTAAATTTAAAACTACATACAACTGTCTATGTTATAAACTAAATTCCATTGAATAATTCTTAAGCGTTTCGCCGTGAAGTTGAAAAAAAAAGAAATAGAAACAACTTTGCATTTTTTTTGTATCGAGAAAAAATCATTGAATCGTGTATTCCTTTTACATGATACTAGGACCAAAGAGTCAAAAAACATAATTATACCAAAATGTTAAATCCCTATTCTACATACTTAACAAGTTACTCGAAGTAGAAAAACCATTTTTTTTTCAATATACCATCTTACGTCAAACAGCTGACATCACATAGTGGTAACAATAAAATCTGCAACAAGAAGACGTGCATCTTATTTTTCGTCGTTTCGATGATTTGCCTTTTAAAAATTGAATTAGTTTTACCAGAACTCTGCCACCTCGACGGCATTGGTGGTGGCTTCGAACAGGTTCCCCAAAGTGCACGTGGAACCACACAAATAGTGCAGGACAGGAGGTGAGCTATAGTTGAAAAAGCTGTACTACCCAGTTTTATTTAAATACTACCTTGATAAGAAGAAGCCTATTATTCCTGCCTGGTTATTCACTTGCTAAAAGTGAGCACTTTGGCACCATTTTAGAAAGCTAATGGGACAAGGAAGTTGTTCCTGTAATTTGAACGGCAAATGTAACCCAATTATTTTGAGAAAATTGCAGAACATGACCTTTATGGCGTTTAATTTCCAAAGGCAGATGTTTTTTTGACCAATTTGTTCTTCGAAGGATTCAATCGTTCATGAGCTATCAGAAAAGTGTAAGTTTAATATCCTGAACGGCGTCGATTTTCACAGTCTGCAGTTTATGGTGGATTTTTTTATAAAAACTTTAAAAGTTCGATCTCCCCAAAACAACCCAATTTGGACCCAAACTATCCTGGTCAAAATTGTTGCAAATTAGGTCTGGGATGCTCCAAGCTGAGACTTGAAAATCCTTTGTGAAACCAAAGTTTAGACCGTAGTCATTGTTTTTAACAAACTACATACAATAATAATAATTATTGTTATATTTATAAATATGTATGAAACATATACCTTATCCGTGCATCCGCTATTTTATTCCCGAATTTGAGCCCATGACATGAGATTTTTAATATTATACTTCTAATCCATAATTGAATCTAATCTTTAAAAACCGGCCAAGAGCGAGTTGAACTCGCGTGGAGAGCGTTCCGTACATGCCAAAGTCAAATGTTTCATGAATAAAATCAAAACTATTTATTTTACAATAATAAGAAAAATATATTTGAGATCCTCGAAACGAGCCCTTGCATTTGATATATGACACAGTAAGATATGCATTTTTTTTTAAATTTCCTATTTCGTCCCCCGAAACTGATCCTCTTATTTTAAAAAAATAAATTATTTACTTTGCACATCTATGTTTGGGTCATAGGATTACACCATCCTACCAAATTTCACCTGATTAGGTCCAGTAGATTCGGAGCAAACTGGCTGTGACAGACGGACGGACAGACAGACAGACGCACGAGTGAACGCTGTATGGATTCCGTTTTTTTTTCATTTTTTGTACGGAACAATAAAAAGAAGTCTGTTAAAAATATTTATGATAATTTTCAAAAGCTTGAAAGTTAGCTTACCCACAGTTACATGATAGCTAAATAAAAACAATTTTATAAAGTTTCTAAATAAACATCATGGGTGCTATACGGAAATGGGCTATGTATTCATTATGTTACCAGCTAAACCCGATTTTGAATTTTTCCTAGGCTAAGCTATTATTAGAAAAGTGCATTCAAACTATTGGTTTGGCTAAAGCCAAATCGGTTCGTCCGAAGCGAGTATGGATAAACTGAGCCCTAAATATTCACTGTCGGTTATATAAGGACTAGGAGTTCTCTAAATAGACTCTAGAATAGATAATCTTACTAGACCTAATGAACCCCTCGCCCCGTAATCGATTCTTGCACTTACGATTTTTCCTACACTAAACTGTTTTCATCCTTATAACATCTAGTTTGGCCAAAGAAAAACTTACGCTCTTTGAATGCGCGAAATTACCCTAGGACAAACTAGCTCATTCGATCGGATTAAGCCGGTAACAAAAAACTTATATATCGTAGGCATTCATAATCGCAACCTGCAATATGTGGATACGTATATTTCTACGCAATCCTAATAACTTTCGAAAGTATGGATGGATGTTTTTCACCGACTGGCATATGTGGTGCTGCCGGCTCTCCTACTTTTCGAATGTTATTAAAGTTGCATTTATCATTTTGTTTGTTAAACGCCTTCAAAACTAAGGAAATAAATGGGTAAGTATTTAAGGGATACTATAAACACATTACTTATACATACCTACTTCAAATTTTCCCTGATGTATTTATTTTGTCTTTGGTCCTAAGACTGAAAAAGTTCACGGCATGAATTGAAACGTTGTAAACATTTTCAGATGGCATATGCGACGGATTCGTGAGCAGAGACATGTGGAGCGTCTTCGGATGAGGCAGCGGGACCCCTGGTATAACCACTCTCATTATCAACCTTCAGTGTACACGATCTGGCCGCAGCCCCAACGGGATGTGCGCATGATCGAAATAACCGACACTCTTCCCGTCATGGCCTTCGGGGAGGACCTACCAGACCTACCGCCTGCGTTAGTATGCTTTATTAGTACGAATAGTGGTTTTTTGAACATACACAGTTTCGGTAACCGTGAGTGCTAAAGGTACTTTTTATTTGTTCATTATTTAGTCTCACTTCTAACAATATTGTACGTTTCCAGTGACTTCATGCTACCTTGGGTGAGAATATCAAAACCTTTGAAGAGATCGAAACGTTCGAAGACGCTTCACTGATTGTATGCTGTTCGCGAAGTATTCGTCGCTGGATTTAGCACCTGAATGTGGTCTCACGCTTCTAGTTTATATCGTGGCTACCAGTCTTACCAGATGATGGAGAAACTATCCGACCTTTCGAACAAAATTGAATTGGAGGACACAAATACCCTAAGATCGGACTGGCTACCAGGTTTAAGGACGACATGGCTTTAAAACCCCTTCGTCGTGCAGTATAGACTATAGATGCGATTGCAACTGCTTATAAAGTATATAGCGAACATATTATAGTCAAATGAAACATTAAATTCTCTGTTATAAGGTGTAATTAGAAATCTAGACTTATAAAGAGTATGATTGAAAGCTAAGGAGTTTCTCAAAAGACCTAATGGATACGAAAGCTGTTAAAAATTTGGAGGGTAAGAAGAGTTAGCAGCGAAAGAGTATTTCAATAATATTAAATTCACGCGACGTTTGAATTACTCGTACGTGTTAGTATTTTTATAAAATCGACTTAAAATCTCCATTAATATAATCGTAGTTGAGATTTATATCACAAGTAAACATAGTTTTTATTTCGCTTAACAATTTTATTGTTTTTACGTATTAAAAAGAAGTTTGTGCACGGTTTTTTTTTGTACAGTATTAAAAATCTGAGATTAAAGGCCATACATGATTTTTAATACTGAAATGCTAACGTATCTACTCGTCAAAAGAAAACAAAGAGCTACTTCGCCATTCCTGGTAAATTTACATCTAAAATAAGAACCATGACAGTGTATAATACCAGTTAATCACTGAGAAATATTGAAACCTGCACAATCACACTCTTTACACATATGCAGCAAAGCGCTACTTTAATTTAGTAATCTGTAACATAAGTTCATGTTGTCACAATTGTTTAGCTGAGCTTAGTGTCGCAAGAAGTTTCAATCACTTTTCAGACGGTAATAGAAACTTCTGAAGTATATTAAAATTTATTTTTGAAAGAGTTTTATAATCAATTACAATCTGTTTACTTGTAGGTGAGTCTGCCCTAAGTATTATCGCGGGCAGGAGCAGTCCCTATCACAACGCTTTACTGTGAAACTAACTGTGATGACGGGGCACTTCTTTCAGTGTGATTTTAAGTATGTAGATGATTCGATAAACTTTAAAGCTCTCTAAAGCTGTGTTCGTGAGACAGCAGTATGTCTCGCATTGTGTATACAAAGCCATTCTGCACATTATTCTGTTGCGCAAACGCCGCCAATGGGGTACATCGTAATTGTGTTAGATCGTTCTCGAGTTCGACAAACTCGAGTACGATATCGCCCTAAATATATCGAAACATTTAGTTGTTTATTATGTATTGTTTAATTTTGTAAATATGGAATGAATTCTGAATGAATTGCAAATTGTTGAGAACGAACATATAGAATATGTTCAAATCTAATCTATCTATGAAATCTTCGTCGAAGAGTTATGTTTGAGTGTGCAAGTTGATCTTTATGAAATTAAATTAGTGTGTTGATTTCGATTAGATAACGTTTATAACACCTAAGGCTCTTCTTATTTAAAACAATAACATTCATTCATGTTATCATATTACAATTCATCCTATTCTTTCTAACCAACATTTCACTAGATAATCACTTCGTATTAAGACTGTAGTAGATACCTATGCACTATCAGAATTTGACAAGGAACCCTTCCGTCATAGGTTTCCTTATTAACATTTTTTTATCCGAACTTACGAATTTAAAGAATAAATAAATTATTTAACCATTCGTTATTCAAAGAAAGTTATCCGACTTTTCAGTAATAGAGATAACTGGGAGTGATTCTCATCTGGACGGGTCGTTTAAATCAGAAAACATTAAGGTCCACTTTCCATCAAAGCGAACAGAAGAGGTGTCTCATTAACAAGTAAAAACCGAATTGAATCATTCGCAACGAGCGAACCTTTCCGATATTTTTGTTATTATCTGGCAATCTAGTTTCTTTCATCAATATAGTTGTTTCAATGACTGTGCGTGACCAATTATTTGTGACCGTTTCAATATTATACATATTATACTGAATTAAAACATCTTTTAAAACGAAAATGTTACTGCAAGGCTAGCAACCATCACTAAAACAACCTAACAGAATTGTTACATTATGATTTGACAAGAGTGTCCACTCTTGTCCACCTAATCATAAAAAATCTAAAAATACGTTTTGTATATTTTGTTTTTTGGACTCCATTCGATAACAACCCTCTTTACATCTTAATTCTTATTCTTTAATGCACATAAAATTAAAAGTTATTCACAAAATTACAATATATAGCTTAAGCATTACGTAAGTAGTAAAAAAATCCGTGACTTATACCGTATTTCTTAATTGAAGTCACGTAAATTCAATAGTTTAGCAAAAAAACTGCATATTTGTCATATGACGGCCATTGTACTTCAAAATTAAATAACTTGTGAATGTTGTGAACTAGTCGTAAAAAGAAAATAGCATCAAATGTTAACCTAAATAAATAAGTACTTTTACGAATTGCAGCCCATTTAATGATTCACCCACCTAATTCCAATTTTACGGAGGATAAAACTTAGATAAACTAACATTATTTTTATTTTCATTACTCCAAGAAATAAAGTGGTTTGCAATCTCTTTTTAGTATTGGCAAGTACGTATGGGGCTATTACGGCCAGGACTTAATAAACGTTTTACACGTAGTCATTTACTTTACATATAATCGTTGTTACTTGTAAACGGAATAGATAGAGATCGTTCGTAAACAAACTTTAAGTGCTAGCTAATTATATACGTCATGTTCTAGAATTATGGATAGGTAATCTAGCTAAAAATTACTGTGCTTGTTCTAGTAATTTAGTTAATATTTGCCTATTAAAAGACACGCGGGAGATAAAGAAATCTGTGATTCTAGAAGACTGCGCTGGAAATAATGGGGCAAAAATATTACTCTGACGATAGAATGGAATTATAATTGTATTTACAATTGAGCGGAGCGACGACTCATGACCGTACATGATGCATGTATTTAATTATAGAATAATACGTGCTACTTTACTTGGTAGTGAATTTAAAGAAGCTAAAGATTATCTTATATGATTTGATTACATAGGCGAGTATTTTGTCTTCAAAGTAATCTTCAAAATGTGAGTGAAATAAACTAAGTTGTCCATGTATATTGGCCACTTCTATTACTGATAAAGAAATTTAAAAACATGAATCATAAAAATTAATCATTTCTATGAATTACAAAGATGAGATAAAGAGCTTTATTTTATGTCAGATTGTAGCCATAGGTAAAAATATTCAGTATATTTAATTTTGATCACGACCGACGACGATCCGAAGATATTCCTAAAGCTTTGTGTTAAGGGTTTCTCCTAAAAAAAAAAATGTTCACAATTAAAAAAAAAACAAATCTCAGTTTTTTTTTTATGAAAGACATCATCTTAAATAGTCACTTTCTGACAATCTTGATAACATAGGTACGTACCTACTTGTTTCTTCCTAAAAGTAGCGTATAAATTAAATAAATGACCTCGATTTGTCGCCGGTAAATCCGTTTGTAAATTTGTAAATACATACCTAGGATCGATGGTATTATGACAGATTATCTGTAAAGAGTCACATTTTTTGTTAAATCCTTGTGGTTTATCTTACGAATGTAACCCATTGTGTATGACACACCTTATTATGAAATATTTTTAATATTGTTTTGAATCGTGATATTTTCTAAATACATTCCTGGCCGTTTCTACACAATTTGATCATGCTTAGGTGTATAAATTACTTAATAGGGGTTTTTTTTCATCTTTTGCTTTGGGCTTCCGATTGAACTACAATAAGGATTCTTTTTCTTTCAATAACGAAATTTACATTTACCTATTTTATACAGTGTGGAAGGCACCGACGAAAAAACCGTTTCCGCGTTGTTTCACAACAACAAACAGCTGGTTTTTTTTTAAGTATACCTAAGAAAAAAACAGCTGTTTCCAACAAAAGTGCAGTACACCTACATCTACACGATCAAAATGTACGGAACAGCTGATTTTTATTTTAATAACTGATGATAAATTTATATGTAGGGGGGCTCGGAATGTACTGAATACGTGGTAACAGTTTTCGCGTCGGTGTCCCTCATCCCGTATTGTTGACATACTTCCGGTGATGGAAAAATAGCAATTATGTCGTTAGACAAACAATTGACCCTTTCGGAATAATAATTAAATCATGTTGTTATACTCACCTATCAATATTTTCCATCGAGAGATATTTAGATTGGTATATCTACAACGTGTAACAGAATAAACGCAATATCTCTTAAGGGGTCATTGTACTCATCATTATGAACAACTTTTACTATGGGACCAACCCCTTAAGGGTACACTAGTCGGTCGTACTTCCACACAAAATAAACAAACATAGTATGGTTTGATGGTGTACGTTCAAAATAAAATAAAATATATCCATTTGTCTCATCATTATCTAGCCCTGTATGGAAACAAAAAAGTTAAAAAAAAAACATTTGCTTTTTTACAGTTTTCAAATTGGTATATGTTTTTTCATGTATTTGTTTTTTAATTTGCATGGAAGTATGACCGACTACTGTACCCTTAATCTCGAAAAAGCAGCTGTTCATTATATTTTATCGAGGTATGCGCACAGAAATGTCTGAGGCAGAATCTTCGAATTCGAATTTTTTTTTTGACAAAATTTCAATACCTGCTCGACCCAAATGTATGGGACAGCTGATTATTTTTTTACGATTTCGATGGTGGTCCCATAGAGAAAGTTGTTCAGTTTTATGGTCCGTACCACAGTATTCCATATGATTATACCCTTTTTGTTACACGCTGTTTATGGTCACTAGGTATATATTTTCTGTCATTTTAACAACTTAAATATCGTTAGCACGCCGCCACAATCTTTACAACAAGCTATTTCGAATAAGCTATTCGTTATAGAAATATTCACAATCCTAGTACACTGACAATATTGTTTGCAATTTTATTTTATAAAGCTTATGTCATTTAGAATGTCTCATAATGAAAAAAGCATTATTAAATAAAATTTGGAAAAGTATACGCTTGGGCACCGAATTGTGAAAATTTCCGCTTGTTTGACCGTACATACCTATCTGTCATTAATAATAATCTCAGTTTTAAAGGCTTACAAACCATTTAATTAGCCGTCTATCCTGGTAAAATAAACGCAATGTAGATTAACAAAAAATAATTAGTAATATTATGTAATTTATTGTGACTAATTCAACCATTGTTTAGGGTGCATAGGAACTTGAACGAGGCTGAAATAAGTAGTCTCCTTCATTATGCGTAAGCCAAATATGAAACGTTTTATTAGCATTACGAATTAATTTTGAGCTTGTGGTATTCTTTAACTATTTATTGGGATTAAATTCATTTTGTAAATGAGTCATTTAGGTACATTGCGTCATATGGAATCATTATTATGTAGTTATATTTTTAATGAATAAAAGTAAACATTGTAAATATTTTGGAAAATAAGGTACCTTTTAATTATTACGTAATTACAAAATTATTTTAGAAAAATCAGGTTAAATAGCTACTAATATGTCATAATAAGATTTATATCATACACTATCTCCTCCAGTTCTGTTTTAGTTAGATAGTCTTTAGATAAACATAGTCTGTAAAAATACGATTTAACAATAATTTTAAGCAGTTTTACAGTTACAATATTATTTGAAAATCTCTGCAAAGTTGATATGATTGACTGTCGTAGGTAACATAACAATTATGTAAATTACACTGAAATGTGTCATAAATTGTAGAGCACTAATACTTACCTGTATGTAATAATAATAAAAGTAACAATTTTAGTTCTCCAGGAGTATATGGGTATGAAATAACAAAAACGAGGAGTCTATTTAGGATATAGGATAATTTCCATAACTCATAAGTTATGTAGTGTGTGTAAGAGAAGTAATGCTTTAATCTTTGTTTTGATATTTTGTGTTTGTTAGTTTGTCGCGATTTCAAGATTGTTTTGTCGTCCGACAGGTTCCAAACAATTGAAATGTAAAAAGGTCGTTTCGAATATTTTTGTTTGTTATTATTATAAAAATATCGAGTAAGTACCTATAATATTATTTTTGTATTAGCACTGTGTAAAAGTTGATTAATTGTAAATAATCATGATAATGTTGAATGAGATCTTTAATTGAGACCGTATTGGTCTTCCTATTATTTTGATTGTATTTAATAAGTGGTCATGTAATTAAATGTTAGATTTTTGGAATTGTTTTTCTGTCGGGAACTTAATATTATTATGTTGAGTAAGTATTTATGTCAATGATGCATGCCACAAGTAACGTTATGTATTATGACCCAATTATATTTTAAATACACGCGTGCTATTTATTTTTGCCAATAATGTCTTATTTATAGCCATCATTCGCGCATTATAGCCCGCATAAGCGGCTATTTCTGTTGCTTTGAATGAGAATGACGAGGAAATCCTTATAAATCCTTTTATAGGTATTATTAAGGTAGTTTTATTTTTTAATGAATCGGGAAGAAGTAAAAAGGCATTTCAATGCCCGGGCGTTTTAGTCCGCATTTCTATTCCATTATTCATAATTTCTTCATTCTTAGTTCAACAAGCCATTTCCAAAAAGTTTTTCATTAAAAAAAAACATACATTTAAGGTAATTATTTATATTGATTCTAGTTAACTTGGGAATAAATTCTAAGTGAAGAAAATTGATCGGCATTCAGGTTACTTGTGGCTGTAAAGTATATTCAACAGACATAAGTTAAGTTTAAGTATTATGTAGATTAAGATTGTTGTTGGAGAGTAAGCTTATTATTATAATTTCTTAAACATTAGCTGTTAGTGTGTAGCGTTGCAGTGCAGTTAAATTGTTCCACTCATAGACACAGTGTCACGAAGTAATAATTAAATGTTTTCGATTATATCCGAGTTTGCTGCACTGTCCACTTGGCATAAAATAATAAGATCTCATTAATCGTTAATTATTCATTGGAATTTATCTGTTCTAATAGATATTATGGAAGTAAAGTCGGGTACACTTATAATGGAGTGTAGGTCTGTACAAAAGAAAAAATATTACTAGCGTCATTGTACCGACTATAAACAATAGAAAATTGCATATCAATTTAGGCAAAATAAAACATCGGCGACTTCAAGAACATTTGTCTGAGTAGTACCTTACTGTTTGTAAAAAAAACTATAGATTTTTTTGTTTTAAATATTTTGACAAAAATATGCAAATTGTTCTGCTGTGTAGATACTATTATAATGTGGCATTTATTAAATAATCCTAAAATATGGTATGTTTCAGTGTACAAGTAGTGTATATAACACTATTAAAATTAGGTAGCTTAAATATTTATCTTCCCATATATTTAAGTCTCCTAACTTCGGTTTAATTACGAATTCATGTGATACTTCAGACTAAGTTGTATAAGTACATGAAAATAAAGGAACTTCGTCTCTAGAATGTACCCAGATTTTAATTTAATGCGTTTATCTTCCTGTATCTCTACGAGGATTGCGGCGAATGAAGGAAATGTAAAAGAAACCATCGTAAATGAGTGGATAAAAGTGCATTTATTGATACATCAAGTTTTAAATATCGTGTATTGACAGTTATGTATCGGAATCGGAGAAGATTAAAATAGCATTGTGGTGCTGTTTTTAGTTACATATAGAACCAGTATACACAGCAATTACACCAATTATACTAGTAGTAATAAATAACGGACTGTGATGCAGTCACGCGATAATCACAATGAATGATAAACATAGACATACTTACATCTAGTGAATGTCACAGACAGTAATTATACTAACATCGAGTGTACGACATCGGTCTATTTCTATATGTTTAGGCAGTTTATGACACTATATGGTTATATAAGACAAAAAGATTAACTGCAAATACCTATTTATTAACTGACAATACAATGGTCACATGATGTTTTCTCTGTGGTTACATTTCCGGCATCAATCTGCTAACACTGCATTGTATTTGCTTCACTCATTAACTAAGCTTCTTATCGGTCGGTGGTGTGAATATAAATCTCATATCTTATACATATCAAGGGATCTACACACTTAAACGGTTTTTGAATTGCTAATCAACACAAAACTTCTAAGATACTGACTTGTGATGCTTCAATCAGCCAATCAAAGCAGTTAGGCATGTTAAAGTTTTTTTTTTATATATAAGACAGCACGTTCTTATTAGCTAATAACTGCAAATTCATAATTCACAGAGCATGTCTTTCAGTCGTTTTTAAACCGACAGTTTATGTCCTAATGAGAAATAATCACTAATAGAAACGAACACGAACATAAGCACCGCACACGCTACGCGTCGAGTGCGGATAATAGTTATAATAAAAATTAGTGAAGCCAAAGATACGAATGGTAGTCTTAGGTATAGTTCAGTCATGACTCTAATTCTAGAACTCATGTACTAGCCTGTTCTATGAACGAACAAGGCCGTGTTAGTGGAAAATAACTGCAAATTAATATGACATAAATACACTTACTTATCTATCTAATCGCTTAAATACCATCAGATCATTATAATTTGCAAGGTCTTAACCTACCATACCATCATAAAAAATATTAAATTATTTTCAGCTGCATGTCATGAATAGATCAAAGTGTAAAAGACTTTTCATTGCAAAAATAGCAATAAAACCATTCATAAAAAAACTAGAATTAATCATAAATAAATTAACCCGTTCCAAACCATTGTCAAAATGTAAGAAACTCATTGAGCTTGATAACTTAGCACCAAATAGCAGCTAAACATTTTGAGTGCAGTCAAAATAAAAGTAATACAAATATAAAATGTTGGCAGGTACTGGTCACAAAAATATAACAATAACATTTTAACAAAATACCTTGATCAAGCAAAATACAATCTGCCTTTTTAAATATGGCTCACGAATCACATAAAAAATAATGCAAATAAAAATCCGTAATTTATCGGTTTCGAAAGTCAACTTATAATTATGCTTACATTTAAAGTTTTCTTACTTAACAACAATAGATTTATTAATCTATTGCTGTATTTTTAAACAATTTATAAATAGATACAATAATTTTAGCAAAATAAATGTACTCCAAATGTCAAACATTTGAGGCAAAGGACAAAGTCATTATCCTAATTCTTGCACCGTACCTATTAATTTATTTACTTAGGTACTTGGCATTTAAAATATTAATGAGAATAGATAGTATAAATCCTCGTAGGTAACGGTTCGTACCATAAGTATATTACTGTTGAGCCGAGAAATACATTCCTAGATGGTGGTTACTTTATCAGTACATTTGTAATTCATTTTAGAAATTTGGCATATAAAATGTTCAGGTGTAATGCTATGTAGCATTCTAAATATTTATACACAAATTATGTACTATTATGGCAACCGAATATAAGATTCGCAAAACGTTATGCTATAAATAATGATTATACTTTGAATTTAATTAACTAAACATCAGCTAAACGTATACCCCATATAATATTTTTATAATATATGGGGTATACTTTTAAACAGTAAGAATCTAATGAGGGGTTTACCTGTCTATAGGTAGACATAACCCGCGTTTTAATCCATTAATAAATAAATTTGTAAGTAATATTAACCAAAAAATAATTATAAATAACCTACTGATATTATTATTATTATCCTTAAACCTTAAAGTATCTTAATCATAATGATTTGACATTACCTTTGGTGGAAAAACATTTGGTTGTGGTAAGATTGTGTGATTTAGAATATGATTGTTTTGATAGTTGACACGAAAATGCGGTCAAGTTACTGTTCATCATCAGTATCTTCAAAATACAGCTCAATTTCGGCTGCTACGCAGTCTTTCATTAGGGTGTCAAGTTCCTGAAGCGAACTTTGCCCAATAGGAGTTTCTAAGTATTTCTCCATTTGTGAAAGGCGTTCTGCTTCTAACCTTCTGCAACCCCTGGTAGTTTGTGCATCCTCCGCTGTTCCGATGCGTTCTACGTGCATCTTATATAGTTGATGTTCTCTCGGCTGCAATGGCTGTAACAAAGCAATAAGCATTTTGTAATTTATTACATTCATAATGAATTACAGATTATTTAACCGATTTTCTTCAAAAAGGAGGGGGTTCTCAATTCGGTTGTATTTTTTTAATGTTTGTTACCTCATAACTCCATCATTTGTAAACCGATTTGAAAAATATTTTTCATGTGAAAGGATATACTTCCCGATTGGTCCCATAGAAATTTCATCAAAGTCGATTTAGTAATTTGGTTGTGTTCCTCACGTTAATTGTCACATCACGCGGCGTCGCGTGAAGGCGCTTTGTTGTTCACGCTACGCCGCGTGATGGTGGCTCAATTATGTACGAGCCATAAAATAGCGGCCGCAGCGTGTTGGGTTCTGGTATTTGGTTTATGTCACTAGGGAAGACAATCAACGAATTTTTATTTTGGCCATCTAGGTAAGTTCATCATTTTGACTTAGCAATGGACGTGTTTAAACGTATTTTTTCTTCTTGGACTATGTCGATGACATGATGATCTCTTAAACACGGTCACTGGGTCCTCTTAGGGGCGGAGTTTTAGGAGTTGGAGTATACGCTTAAGGGATTTTCGGAAATTTCCCATTTTATTGCAGTATCGAGTTGACCTAGACCATAGAAACCATTTAGTTTCTGAGACGCATGGTCCTCCGATGCACCGTTTCCGAATAAGGAGCCTTGGTCTAAAAAAAATGGTTTAGTTGTACCACTAGTTGTCCACTAATTTATGTTGGGATGCTGCTTGATGGTGGTGGTTATTTTTTGCTTAGGACGCACCGTTTTCGAGATAATCGCGAAAACGTCATAAAAACAAGTCCGATTTGTTTTCTTAGTCCTCGCTCCATAGCGCCCCTTAGGCTACACAGTAACTTCAAGTTACAATTAAAAATTGATTCATGACAAGAATTTGTGTGATATACTACAACTAAAAAGCGTACCTAAAATAAAAATAAAATCTGCGAAACAAAACCCACTTCCAAAAAAACACTAAAAATGTCTAAAATAACTTGAGTTTCGGAAGTTGGTGGCAAAAAGTCAGTGAAACAATCAAAGACACCGACTTCCGAAAGTCAAAGTTATTCTGACTTTTTTGTGTTTTTCTGGAAGTCGGTTTTGTTTAGCAGAATGTTTTATTGTTTGTAAGAAGCTGACAGATCTTACCTCTTTAGGGCAAATTATCTCAGCGGGAATTTGAGCATTTGGTGTGAAGACAAACGGTTTGTAGAAGGACATGCCTGGGTCTGGGGTGGCGGTAAACCAGTGCACATTTACGTTTCCAGCTACGAGACATGACACCTGGAAGAAAAGTCATTTGAGTAACAATGTCTTATCAGACACTTTCAATACTGATTGTAATACAATTTGATTATTGTGGTACCTGGCTTCCTTGGGTAGGGAAAGTGTCATCACAACCTCTGCAGATACGGCTCTCCCTGTGCCTCAACACATTCATCATGTCGCGTACGTAAAAAGCATATGTAGCAGTTGACTCTTTCAATAACCTTGTCCCTTGTCGCTGCCTCATTTCGTCACCACCAGATGAGTAACATCTCATAAAGTTGAATTCACCCTAAAAAATTGGAGAATATTAGAACTTAGATAGCTCAAAAAGCTTATTTTAATATACAGGCAGGTATCAATTTTAATTCATACCTGCCCATCCCAAAGGCGTAGACGCTGAGTCTTTTCCATTAAGTTTTCTGTAGTTTTATCCATTTTTGTGGTAATGGTGAGACCATTAGAAATGTTTCTGTAACCAGTTGTTATTTTTTCAGCAGCCCATATCTTGCCACTGGTTTCTAGAACCCAAGCTTCTTTGGGGTCTGCGATTAAGAAA
The DNA here is from genome assembly GCA_947578425.1 of Eugnorisma glareosa. NCBI lineage: Eukaryota > Metazoa > Arthropoda > Insecta > Lepidoptera > Noctuidae > Eugnorisma > Eugnorisma glareosa. Next base: position 32,960,345 of record OX387957.1, read on the forward strand.
GAATTGTGATAGAAGTGGCTATCATCATGCTCCGAGCATGGACCACCTTGCCCATACTGCTCAAGAAGTGCTGTTATAATATCCACGGCTGCTTCAGCAGAATCTGCCCTCTCTAAGCCAAGACTGCGGAAATAGAAAACATTTCAATTCTTCTGTAGCTATATGTAGTAGTAGTGTTACATATGTAGCTATATGTAACACTAGCTACGCTAGTACAATTGCTGCCGGTAATTTTTTTGCTGTTGCCGATTCCTTAAGACCTCAGACGGAAGAAACGACATAATGACAGATTGTAGGAAGATTATATCGTCATAACCATGGCGATGATAAAAACGTAGAAAGGAAAATGTTTCTTTTCTGCAGTCTACAATGTCAAGCATGATAAGTCTTTATTTACCATAAACGTGGTATAAAGTTGTTACAGTCAGGTATTAAATTCCACATGTTTAGCTATACAGGATATGTATCAATTGTATGCAAGATAATTATTTAATTGTTGTTCAGTGTCACAGATACAAAGTTAATACAATATAATGACGACAATTTTTTCTCTACCTTTGACACTTAAGGGTAAAACCATTTCTTCTCAACAATGTCAAATAGTCTCATTGGACCTATACAAGATCATATTTATTGCATACCAACAACAAAAAAAAAATATACTATCCTGAACTCATTCCGCAAAAACTTTATAATATTAATCTTAACACTGAAATATGCACATTATTATAAGATAAATAGGCATAAATGATGAATGTCAAAAACTAAACAACTAGAGCTGCACAAACATTGAGGATTTATCAGAAAATCATGACATTTATGTGAACATCAACAACAACATGGCAACAAACTAAAAGTTAAATCTATACTAGTGTAATCATTGGAGCGCAGGAACAAGGGGCAATGCTAAAACCTTAATTAGTCAATTTATGTATACACTAGCTAGCCTATTAAATTATTGGTGCTATTTAATTGTCTTGTTGACTGACAGAGTACTAATTATAATGTTATATTACACAGCCAGATGTTGTATTAGCACTAGCGACTCTCAAAAGGGCAATAACCAAAAATAAACAACAATAAACAACTTCAAACAAAAATTTACGACTCAAGCATAATCTATGAACCTACCGCACTAAGTCCATCCCTAACAACCGTTTCGGTCGGGCGTCTCCGTCGCCTTCATTGTTCTTTGTCCACACAGCCTCATTGCCAATGACAACATTCTTATCATTAGCACCCATCTCTGCTCCCCACATCCATGCCGGTTTGCTCAATATGATGGAGTTTACTGGAGATACCCCTTCTATTGTTATATATGTGCACTGCAAAATTACAAACCCATGTAATTAACCTGATAAATGTTGTATGAACCAGAGTTAACACTGAAAGTTACAGAGTTAGTAAAGTATAAAAATGTACTCAAAACAATAATAAATATAACAATAAAACTACTGAGCTCTTTTGGGGAGAGAATGGATTGTAGGTAAGTTCTATGTTAGGGTTTTGGTTTCCACTTTTAATCCTTAAATTGGACCATTGTACGTGAGCCATGGTCGCCGCCACCATGCACACTCTGCACAGGGGATTGTCAGTGATACCTAGGGTGTGAAAGTAGTAATCGTTGACTTTTAACCCATCAAACGATTCAAAGAGAAGACTAATTCTTACCTTCAACATTTTATCTCTGATGCCGCCTTTGATTAAAACAACTTCTTGGACTTCATGCTGGGGACGGTCAGAGTTTTTTCCAAACAGGACTACGTCGTTTTTGGTATGCGAAGGCATCACGACGAATGTGTCGCAAGATTTTGGAAATTTGGATAGCATTTTAAAAAATGCTTTTTATTTTTTGCTTAGTGGTAAAAAGATTTTTAATGGCGCAGTTCAATAACCTTTTATTTAGGCGAGCAGACTGCAATACTATGGATAAAATACGATAGTTATTAATAAATAATCAATAAGACCGCACACGAAAACTAGACATTAAACCAATCAATAATGCTGACAAGGTGACAAAGGTCAAAAAAATTACAAAAAAGAGGAACAGCGAAGTGATAGTTGTAATATGGCAGTTTATGGCAAGAATTGGATTATTCTACGATAAACTGTATTTTACTTACATTTATTCCGCTATATTTTTTTCTTTTGTTTTGACGGAACAATAGCAACGAAATCTTCCGGGACCATTAATACAGATTATAAAAATCATACGATCGATATTCATAGGTAATACAGATTATACAGTATTTCACGATGCTCATTTCTAGGCGATTTTTGCTGTCGTATCAGTGATGAATGAAACGAGTATTCAGTATTACAAAAAGTTGAGTTAGTCCCGTATTAGCTTACTTCGCCGATTTTCATCCAACAGCTGTAGAGTATAACCACAGATTTTTCACATTAATAGCTTGTCTTTCTCAGTTTGTTAATGCGCATAGCTTCGCGCCTCCACAGTACGAGCCTAGCGCGGTTGCGACGACGGGCGCAAATTATCAAACATATGAAACCGCCGTGCATAAAAGGCGCGCGCCTAGCGAGCGCTTAGTTTCCAAACGTTCCTATCCGCACGTTATGGCCAGACTACGGGCCTAGTCAGCTTGGAACCCAATGCGCGGGTGCGGGAATATCAAATATCAAACCAATCCGGTCTTGTCGCAGATTTGAAGTGGCAGATCGTTTTTACAACAGGAAATAGCACAATAATTGACGATTTCTATAGAGCACTCGTTAGGGGTAGACAATGGCGTCTGTCGGTGAATGAATTTGACTAGTTTTATATAACGTGCACGCTCAAATATGGCCAATGTACTTTGGCAGTGTGGGTGGGGTAAGTCCAGCTATTTATATAATTAGTGGCTTACCTATCTACAATTGTTACACTTTTTACTCTATTAATACAAGCTAAAACACACACCAAGTTAGTGTACAGTATGATGCGATAGACGCAGCATGCATGAACAAGTTGTTAATTAAAAATAATTACATTAAATACTTACAGTAGTTGTACAGTTATTTAAATACTTAGTACCTAGACTGTTAAAAAATTTAAAATCTAGGTTGAGAATAACTTGAGTGAATGAGCTATCCTTTTTCAGCTCATCAGATGGCGCCACTGTCGAGTAAGTTCCTGTCAATAACTTTATTTTAAACTACACTAATTTTATACTAGTACAGACTTTACAGTTTCTATTTTATACTAGTACAGATGCTTGAATCTGTCAAATTTCTATAATAGATTTTTGATGTGCTGGCGTCTATACCAATAACTTTATAAAAAGTTCATTTTATTACGTTTAACAACATACTTAGTGTAAACTTCAGATACGGATTTACAATATTCTCCCTAAAATTAGCAATAATTAAACATTTAAAAATCTTGTACCTTCTACTAACGATTAAGATTCTAAGATGCTGTTTCAAATCTTCACGTCATAATTAATCAGGAATGGCCCAATCTAGACCACAATCGTGAATATTATTAAAAATACGTGATATAAAAGCACACAGCTCGCGAACACTCTATGACATTTGACATTTCAGTGACCTTGCGGTACACTAGCGCCTCTAGCGGCGAATTCATACGCGATAACACCACTTTGGCCAACTCCTTAGCTTATTCCTCTATGGTATTACCAGCCATGAGAGATACTCATAGCGCCTTTACAAAGCTGTTTCCAAAATACACAATAGATGGCGATAGTGCGCAGCAGACTAACATGATTTGAATTTTTTTTATGATAACCGATTTTGATCGATTAAATTACTTTTCTACGCGGGCTTACTGCATTTTTCTTTCATTTAATTTTCGTAAGTAATAGTCTCTACAGTTCTGGAACCATAGCGCTAGATGGCGCGCTCTTCCCAGTTTGCTCCGACTTTCTAAATTTCGGTTCACTCGTGCAAAGCGAAATAGCGAAAAAAGAAGAAGAAAAAAAAAAGAAAAGCGAAATAGTTCGGAGTGTTAAGCACAGAATTAACACTGGATGGGAAAAAAGCGCGGGAAACGTTCAACTTGGCGGACGCGTCCTTTTTGAATCTAAGTTAAATTATTTGTTATTACGGTAATATAGGATCAATAGTCTTAGTTTTAGTGCTCTATCATCTTCTTTAATTTATAATATTGTAGTTTTTCTTTTTTTCTTCGGTAGTGGTAAGTTTTTACTCAATTTTTTGTTGAAGCCGTGTGATGAACGACCCGCCAGACCCGGGGGACTTTGTTCCCCCGGCAGGCAACTTTGTTACTATTAGCAATGAGTCAGGCATGGAGACTGATGGGTCGTCCTCGGCTCGTCACCGGAAAAGAAGCCGCGTACATGTGTGCAAGCACTGTAATAAACGCCGTCGCACCCGAAATAACCAAGGTTCCGAGTCGTCGGGTTGTGTTTGCTCGGATCCTACAAGTCCTACAACTCTAACAGATTTTGATCGCTCTATAAATTCTGAAATACCAACCATTGCTGCTGATATTCATGCTCCATCCGTAGCTGTTCCCGCGCAAATCGGTCGTAAAACATACGACAAAACTGACAATGCACCTTACATTATTCATTTACAGAAAAAAACTATTTCCCCTGATGATGGTACTACATTGCACCCAATCACATTTGGTAAGTTTCTCAAACACAACGCCTTTCAAAATATTATAAATGGTAGCGTCAAAAAAATTGGGCGCAATAAAATTTCTCTCTCATTTTCCAATTTTCTGGATGCAAATTCTTTTATTTCACATAGTAGTCTGGAAACATATAATTACAAAGCTTTTATACCCACTTTCAATGTTACAAGAATGGGCCTAGTGCGTGGTGTTCCTGCAGAATGGTCTCCAGAGGAAGTTATTGATAATATTACAGTTCCAATTGGTTGTGGTCCAATTCTAAAAGTCAGACGCCTTAATTTTAAATCCGTTGTTGATGGTACAACCATTTGGAAGCCATCCCAATCCATAGTTGTTACCTTTGATGGACAGGTTCTACCTAAAAGAATATTTATGTGTTATAACGCATTACCGGTTGATTTATATATTTTCCCTACTGTACAATGCTTCAATTGCTGTCGTTTTGGGCACACTAAAGTTCAGTGCAGATCTAAACCTCGCTGCTACAAATGCGGTCAAGGCCATACTGGAGATAGCTGTGAAAGGGAAATAGAAAATGCATCCTGCTGTCTGTGCTCTGGCTTTCACTATGCCATTAATAAATCTTGTCCTGAATTCTCTCGTCAAAAACAGATTAAATCATACATGGCAAATAGCTCAGTTTCTTATGCTGAAGCAGCAAAAGTATATCCCCCAGTAACTAAATCGTATGCTGACACACTTTTAACTTCTCCTTCTAAAAACTTTGCAGATACTCCATCAATCTCTTCACCTAATAGAATGCAGGCTTCCAGTAGTTATAAAAAGACAGTCTTCCTGAAACCACGCTCCCCACCCAAATCTATACAAGGTTATAATAAAGAGGCCCATAGTGCTATTATTAATGACTTTAGAATTCCCCAGCCATCTAATGGTTGTGGTTTTTCTAATAATCAAAGTAATGATAAAAATGATGTAAACTTTTCTATAAATGATTTTCTCTCTGCATTACACAATCTTCTTTCTCAGTTCAACATCTCACCGTCCAACGTTGCCTCAACTTTCAATGTACCTCAATCCATTCATAATGGACAACACAACCAATATAATCCAGTGGAACTGCCGCAGTCTAGTAAACAAAAAGAGTGATGTTATATACCTTTTAAACAAATATGAGCCATTTGTCTTTGCTTTAGCAGAGACTTGGCTCAAACCAAATCATATTTTTAAAATTAATGGTTATTTAACCATTAGGGAGGATAGGTCTGATGGGTATGGTGGTGTAGCTATACTTGTCAAGAACTCTTTTCCTTTCTCTATTGTTTCATTACCTCCTCATAGTGAGGAAATTTCTATTGTAGCTATTAAGGTGCACCAAACTTGTTTTGTTTCTATTTACATTCCTCACCCTTCTTCATCTATTCTTCAAGAGATGAATAATCTCTTTTCTTCACTTCCAAAGCCCTTCTTAATATTGGGGGACTTTAATTGCCATCACCAATCATGGGGTTGTTCTGTTTCTAATTGTCATGGAGAGGAATTATTAGATATAATAGACTCACATAACTTATGCATCTTGAACTCAGGAGCTGCTACTCGCCGTTCAGATCCCAACCAAAACCAAAGTGCAATTGACCTGTCTATCTGTTCTCCAAACTTAGCCTCTTTATTAACTTGGCATACTCTAACCTCCACTCATGGTAGTGATCATTTCCCAATAGTTATTTCTTACCCTCTTTCCAAATCAAAGGCATCATCAAGGAGATCTAACTTAAAACATAAATTACCTAGTAGAAATAATAATGACTGGGACAAATTTAAAAATATTGTTGACAGTAAGCTTTGCTCCCTGCCTGTGATTTCTGATGGCAATGAAAACAGCTGTGCTGAAGCTTTAGCACTTTTGTTAATCGAAACTGCAGATGTAGTTTTTCCTGAAAAAAATAACAATAATAGTACAATTCCCTCGCCTCCATGGTGGGACTCTGAGTGTACAGAATTAGTTAACAGACGTAAAGAGGCGGAATACAATTATAACCTTGATATGTCTGATATTAATTTTGAAACTGTTACTAAATTATCCAACGAAACTTATAAACTTTTTAAGACGAAAAAATTTGAATCTTGGCGTAACTTCTGCTCATCAATTTCACCGAACACTCACCCAACGATTGTCTGGCGTAATATCCGTAGATTTAGATCCATTTATAAGAACCCTTCCCCTATACCTGATTCGTTAGCCAGCGAATTTTTAGATAATTTAGCACCGCCTTGGGTTCCTGAGGCTATTAACCCTAACCTGTCCTTACCTATACTATCAATAACCAACGGATCCCATAACCAAGACACCCATACGACTCTAGATGGCCCTTTCACTCTTACTGAATTAAAGGGTGTTATTCATAAAACTAAGGATTCTGCACCAGGCAGTGATGGCATCCCATATTCCTTTTTTGCTAATTTAAATGAAGACGTCCTCAGTTATTATTTACATCTTATCAATTCTATTATGATCACTGGAAACATCCCTGTTGAATGGAAACGTCAAATGGTGTTGCCATTCCTCAAACCAAATAAAATCCCATCTGACGCTTCTTCATACCGTCCCATAGTTTTGTCTTCAGTTCTGATGAAATTAGCTGAACACTTAATTAAAAATCGTCTAGAATGGTTTGTTGAAAGTAAGGGTCTTTTGGCAGAATCACAATATGGCTTTAGAAAAGGTAGAAGTACCAGTGACTGTCTAAGCATTTTAACATCGGATATTCGGATTTCATTCTCTAATAATCAATCTACGGTTGCGGTTTTCCTCGATATTAATTCAGCTTATGATAATGTTGTATTATCAGTTTTACAAAATAAATTAAGAGCTTTACGGGTCCCATTGAATTTGTCGAATTTTATTATTAATATCCTGACTGAACGCTCTATTAGTATGTTAATTGGAGATCAAGAGGTATCTCACCTTGTGTGGAAAGGCCTCCCACAGGGTTCTGTGCTCAGTCCCCTTCTATACAATATTTACACGTATGATTTAGACTCGTCCTTAGCTGACCAAGTTAGGGTTCTTCAATATGCCGACGATTTGTTGTTATATTCTTCAAGCCAATCCGTCGAACAGGCTAGCCAGGCTATCAATTCCGCTTTATCTAATTTGGAGTCATGGTTACATCTTAACGGCTTGGATATATCCACGTCTAAAAGCGCGGCCGTTTTATTTACCAGAAAGAGAAATATTCCCACAATAAATCTCTTTTTTAAGGAAACTCCTATTCCGATTAAAGATAATTTCAGATATCTAGGTGTAATACTTGACTGTAAATTAAGTAGTGCTCCTCACTGTGATTATATTGTTAACAAATGTGAAAATCACCTAAACATGCTTAGATGCCTCTCTGGTGTATGGTGGGGTGCGCACCCCTTTTCATTGAAACTAATTTACAACGCAATCATCAGAAGCACTCTGGATTATGGATTGTTTCTACTGGAACCGGGTAGCATCATGGCTTTTAAAAAGTTGGATCGCATCCAATCCAAAGCTCTACGCATTGTTTCGGGTGCCATGAAGTCCAGTCCCATTAATGCACTCCAAATTGAATGCGGGGAAGCACCTTTACATCTGAGACGACAATTCCTGTCTGACAAATATTTGTTCCGGATTCTTCAGTCATCAACTCATCCTCTCATTCCTAAACTAGACTCTTTAGTGTTACACATAGAATCTTCAGACTACTGGTCCCATAAACGTGCTCCCTGTCTAGTTGTAAGCTATAAAAAAATCCTTTCATTTTCTTCTCCTATTCACCGTTCCAATAAACTTCCCATGTTTAATTGTAGTTATGAAAGTTTGCTGTTCAGCCCCACCCTAAATTTTACGTGTGTTAAAAAAACAGACCCTAACAGAAATTCAAGATTTAATTTTTTTTTGTCTGAACACTTAGAATATCACCATGTATTTACGGATGCTGCCAAGCTTTCTCCAACGGGTTGTGTTGGAATAGGTACGTATCATTCTCAATACAATATCGTCCAAAAAATAAAACTGCCTCCGGAAACTTCTGTTTTTACGGGGGAATGTTTCGGTATTTTAAAAGCATTAGAATATTCTCGCCTTTTTAAACTCAAAAAAACTATAATTTTTACAGATTCTCAAAGTGCTCTTCTAGCCATCAACAAATCCCCTTTCGATCATAAATCGCAGTTTCCTATCATTTATTTAATAAGAGAATTTGCGTTCAGAACCATCTCTGAGGGTAATTCAATACAGTTTGCGTGGATTCCGGCCCATGCTGGAATCCACGGCAATGAAATTGCGGATACACTCGCTGGTGATGCGGTGCAGTGTGGAGACTTAGTTCCCTATGTAAATTTTTGCACTGATCTTGTGACTCTACCAAAAACTTTTCTTCGGGACACTTGGAAGATAGCTTGGGATATCAGTAGCAAATCGAAGGGCCGTTATTTTTCATTAATTCAACCTGACGTTCCTGAAAAACCGTGGTTTGGTAGGGCTGGGTTTGGTAAGATGGAGACCTCCATTCTTATACGGATGCGACTGGGTCATGTTTGCACTCCAGCCCATCTTGCCAAACTACATATCATTGACGACCCCACTTGTTTGTGTGGCACAGATGTAGGCGACTTAGATCACATATTTTTCTCCTGTCCCTTATATGATCATTCTTCCTTTCTTAGTAACCTTTTGTCTCTCCGTATACCTTTTCCTACCTCTATACTTAGTTTACTTTGTACAAATAGTTTTTCTGTATATAAATGTATAGCCTCATTCATTATTCTGAATAATATTAAATTGTAATTTTTCGTCATTGTAATTTGCTCATTTGTATCTTCTCATTCACCTCTCCCGTTTATTGATCCTATATTTCTGTCCTATTCTAAATCCCGATGAATTATTATTTTTGTTTCCATAAAGTTTCCCTACCTTTATTTTCCTCGTCTAAAATAAACTTAAAAACCCAAACGTGACATTGGCTAATGCACAAACCGTGCGAAGCCACAAAAAAAAAAAAAAAAAAAAAAAAACACTGGATGGATGAAATGGCGGCAGGTCACGGTAACAATATGCGACCCCCGTATTCCCATTACAAATAAGGGGAAGATTTATAAAACCATGGTTAGACCTGCTGCCTTGTACTTATGGATCCAGAATATTGGGCCACAAAAGGGATGAATGAAAAGCATTTGCATGTGGCTGAGATGAGAATGCTATGGGGGATGTGTGGTGTAACGCAAATGGATCAAATAAAGAATGATTTATCGGCTAAGGGAACATGTAGGTAATGAGGAAAATGGTGAGTATGAATGAAGATGGCTATATGACTAAAGTGGACGTGGAAGTGGACTGTGTGAAGGATGATATGGCTAAGAAAGAGGTGAATGTTGACGACGAGTTGGTAATAGAGAAGCATGGAAGACGAAGACATGCTGCACCGACCCCAAATAAATTGGGATTAGGGCAGAGGTATGATGGTTACTATGACGTCTAGGCAGGAGTAATTCCAGTTTGGGAAAAAGCTACATGTCGTCTAGCGCCTTCTTAATTGCAGTGTGGGAACACTGCAATTACTCCTGCTCTAAGACCGTGTCATCGTAGGCCACCTGATCGAGTGATCGTACTATGTATCATCTCAGCCGTCAGTCAAACAACACAGTTCACGTAGCACTCTTTATCCAAGAAACTATCCATAAATGTGCTAGCTAGCTAGGTACATGTTGGTTCTAGGGTGTTCATAATAGGAAGATACCTACGTGCATAACAATCATTTATAATTAGGGACTGAATTATAAATTACTAACTACAAAAAACTACGTAATAATATACAAGTACCTACATAGGTACATAGGTAGAAACATACCGATACGGTGTAAGGGACATCGAGGTGCAATCATACACTCTGTATTACAGTCGTTTGTTGCTAACAACTCACTTTCATTTCAACCTTCTTGAAAATAACCAGGTGTATTCTAAGGCAAGTATATTCACCGTCAATTAAAATGTTTTCGCCCTCGACTCGCCCAAAGAAAGCCGTGCTCGTAAATCATTTATGTAAATCAACAACAACAATGAAGCAAAATAATATAGAGAGTGCTCTATGGAACGTCGCACCGGATGTACTAGCGACTTCCCGCCGGTTTCTGACGGTTTTACCTCCTGTTTCCGCTACGGTGGGTAGGTTACCAGCGCACCCTGCTGGGAACTTCGCTGTGTGCTCTTAAATATCATATAATCATATACTTAAGTTGTGGTATTTACGACCAGGTGGATTGTCTCTGGCCAGTTTTAGGTAGCGCAGACATAAATGTACCTATAGCTTTATAGTTTATGTTTTATACCCAGTTAGATAAGTCGGTTGCCAGTCGGGTACGGTTTTAAAAACACGGTTTATTTGTTTTGAGAAATACTTTCAGTTTTATGTCTTGTCCATATAACAACCCAGCCGTACCCTACTGCTCCTTCTGTATTATATTTTATTATAATATGATCATCTTATAATTTATTTTAGAAAAGTATTTGATTGTTACATTAAATGCTCACATAAGAACATACCTAAGTATGAGTTTTAAGGATTTAATATAAAGGATTTGGGGTTAAAAGTATAGTATAGAGACAAATCTATGCTGTTTGTGTATGTAAGTTTGAATGTTTGTAAACGCACCCACGATACAGGAGAAATTCCTAGAGTGGGCGAACAAAAAAATAAATAAATGAATCTTGTCGCTAGAATAAACACAGGTAAAACCCCCGATAAGCTTTTAAATCATTATAAATTAAATAAAGTAAATAATTGATGGTTTTGTCTTAATTTAAGGTTTATTTTCTGCTTTTTAGAAAAATCTATAGAACTTGTTTTTTAAAATGTTTTTTTTTCTTTTAATTTTTAGCATTCCTAGGTTAAATTGTTTCGAAAGAGTATTTTCGCAAATGAGTCTAAAATGGACTGGTATTCAACTTCATCCGGTTAGACTAGAAGCCGATCCTCACATCACTAGGAAAAGGCTGGGCTGATGAGGAATCTGAAGTCGGTGAATTTAGCCGAACTCCTTTTTTTATTAAACATGGCAAATCACAAAAAAAATATGTTGCGTGCAGTATAGTAAAACAACATATAGATTTAAATTAAGTAAATAAAACAAAATACAACTAAGTTGCTATGTTTTTTTTTTGTCCCGGTTAAAACGAGAAATTCCGTTTTTTTTTTTAAGTTTCATGATCGATAGTCCTTTATGGAAGTATGGAAGGAGAAGACATGCTGCGCCGACCCCAAGTAAGTTGGGATAAGGGCAGGAGAATGATGATGATGATCGTTAGTCGTTTGAGGCCGAAAAAAATGTTGGCAATCCTATTACGCACCCATTAGTCGGATAGTTACATTACTTGAATAACCAAATTAATTATATTAAGCCACAAAATACAAGCTACGCTGTGTGGCTCACCGAATATCACAATTGCAATGTTACTTTTTGATGAATAAACTTTACTTTGATATAACTACCTGGAAATGAATAAAATAACCTTTAATTTGGCACTACTTCGCAGTGTTTATAGGGTTCCGTACCTCAATCGGCAAAACGGAACCCTTATAGGACCACTTTTTTGTCGGTCTGTCCGTCTGTCAATACCCTTTTTCTCAGGAAGGCGTGGCGGTATCAAGCTAAAATTAATACCAAATACTCAGGTCTACTACCCCTTGCAATAGAAAAAATTAAACCTGTAAGTCCAAGCGATCAAAAGGGATGCTGTTTATGTCGCATAGGTAGGTATTATGCGATTTCACAAGGGAATCAAAACCAGCCAGGGACTGTTCGAAAGAGATACCGCAGCCCTGGAACACAAAGGGCAAAAGATGGAACATGGATGGGTTTTAGTCAGTAAAAGTCTGACACTCCCTCCTGCTCACCCCAGAGCGGGGGGAGTTATTTGAGGATTACCCATACGAAAAAAAAAGGGAATCAAAACCTATAGGGTACTTTACTTCCCTTTGACTTAGAATCATGAAATTTGGCAAAAAGCAAGGCCTTACAAAGCACAAATAAAGGAAAAAATCCAAAACATCAAAAAAGTTGAAAATTAAAGGGTGTCGGGCATACCTTAGTTGACGCCTATAAAGTTTTTTTTTTTTGATTATGTTCGGACCCATTCGTCCGCGAGTCCGACTCGCACTTGGCGGGTTTTTTATAACTATAAAGTATAATCATGACAACGTTAAAGTCACTACTTCCATTAGCGATGCTCATAATGCTGTTTCTCGAAGATGGACATGATCGCATGTCTCAAGTTACTCTGACATTAATACTAGCTCAATCTTCACGTGTCTACCTTAGTAAAGCAAGTAATGAAATATTGTTACAATAGTAGTTTTTAAATGCTTACAAACTGATTACATATTTAGCAATAAATAAACACGGAACAAAAACAAGAATTTAACTTACGGAACTAGTGGTTTTTAAAGTTTTCATAGAAATAGATGAGCTTGAGTTGGTAAGTAATTATTCGATAAATAAATTATAACTATTCTTTTGGTAAAGCAAATAAATCATTTGAGCTAGCCGCCTCATTCCATACACTTTTACGCCAGTAAGTTTTTAGTAGGGTAGGACTGATTTATTTATGCATCATTTATCATTCCCAAAGTTCGGATTGAAGATTTGACATTCTTGACAGGCCTCATTTAATCTTCTTAAGTGTCTAATACACGCTCTACTGAACTCAGAGTCAATTCAGCACTGAACTGAACTTATCAAAAAACTGTAATGTATTAAGTAAACCATTATTATTAAAGTATATCAAGGAAGTAAGAACGAATGCCAAGGAAAATAATTTAGGATCTAATTAAAAAAATTGCGCTGTTTACAATCTGGGAGAGAAAATTTGTTTCTCTTTGCATTCATGAATTCTCTCGAAGTGAAAATTAATATTTCCATAATAACATGACGCCATGTGTTTCAATGAGTTTCTATTAAAATGTGGAGGAAATTAGTTGCGAATTATTTAGGTATAACTGCTGCACGGAGCATGTGCATATGTGACTGTGTTCATAGTAAAAGACGGTAAGGAGGTAAGTACCAATCAGCGCCTTGGTGCAATGCAGTGTCCCGCACGTGCTTATGTTTACCCGCATATGTTTGTATGATAATAAGTAAATAATACCGCATTTACGGTGAGAATTTTAATGGATTTTCGTGGCAATTTGAATATATTTTAATGAGCGCGCGTGAGCCGGTGCGGCTTCCGGTCCTCTATAATTATATCAGCAGTTAAGTAAAACCGGAAGATTCACCTTCCGCCTTGAGGGGCTTTTCTTTTTGGTCTTAACTTTCGATCCGAATTTATTGTGCTTGTTTTTTTCCATCTATAGTCTCTTACATAATTAAAGACGTCTAGAAAAATTTGCCTACATTTAAATATTTTCGAGTAGCTTTGTAAAGTGTAAGTACAGAATAGGCAACTCTGATCAACATTCTAGTAGATGTTACATAGTGCTATATACGCGCTGAGACGTCCTATAAATTCATCGCATTACGGATATGTCTGAATGGTTGACCGGTTAATGCACCCAGTATTAGCAGCTTCCATGCCTACAGATCTATTGTGTACATATACCTGTACACCTAGCATCCGGATTTCGAAGCTCTCATTGTTTCGAACTTAAACCAAGCTCGGCCGCCGCTTCTAAAATTATAGCGGGTTTATTATGTAAGTGATTAAAGGCTGAAGAAATAAGATAGGTAAAGTAAGATTTTGTTTATTTTAAGGCCCTTTTAATATATTGATGAGTGGAACATCGTTGAAGGGTTATAAGATGGTTATAAGATTACGAATAAGTTTCTTCTATCTTGTTTAGCAATTTTGGGGGACAATACACTGATTGTGTAATTGTGGCTGTCAGTTACTCTTGTAGAACCTTCCTTCGTAAGGGCCTTCTTTTACTATACATATATATACATATTTGGTTTGGTGTTATAAATGGTATATAGTAAATTGTCGTCATTTGTGTAAGATAAATAAAATAAGAAAGTATCACTCTTACTTTTAGATTGGATGTTGCGATAAAAATGTTCTCTGTCTACTTTTGAGACCTGTGTATCCTGCATAAGCGTATGAAGTTTGAAAGTTTGTATGAAATGCCGTAAGACATTACGTGTTACCTTTCTGTTACTTACATGCTTTAGAAATAACGAAATCTGGTAGGCAAAGGTAACTACCTGATATCCAAACGATACGTGGGAGCTCGAGCCTGTGCTACCGACTCAACTTCTAATTAAAAAACCACTCAATCCAATTACGCTAATATAAATCCTTTAATAAAACTAATTGAGTTCTAAAGCACTTAACAAGTATACGTGGTTAGTAGTTAGCTAACACCGCTAGCACTAAGTCGCTTCACTCATAGCTAATGTAATTTGTTGGAGAGTCGTCAGTGTGAATTCCCCCCACACACTCAATGCATTCAGGTAGTTGCTTAATGCCTACGTATACTCCTAGTTTGTTTTTCGTTGACATTACAGTTTTATACCTTTGAAAGGACTTTAGAAATGTA
The DNA here is from genome assembly GCA_947578425.1 of Eugnorisma glareosa. Classification (NCBI taxonomy): domain Eukaryota; kingdom Metazoa; phylum Arthropoda; class Insecta; order Lepidoptera; family Noctuidae; genus Eugnorisma; species Eugnorisma glareosa. The sequence goes on from OX387957.1 coordinate 32,975,480, forward strand.
ACTAATAAAAAGTAATACGTTAGATAGTATTCATTGTATATTTGGGTCGACGACGTTGTCGTACTAGTCGCGCAAGTTTTACCAAGGGCGTTCGCCTGCTTTTGAGTTAGGCAGAAAGACGGGAAAACACTGACTTTCAAGGGTTTGATTTTATATAGGTATTTTTACACCATACAATAGTGTCGCTAATAAGGATCTAATTCTGCGAAGTAATGACATAAAGCAAACTTAAGAATAATGTTAAATTTTGTTAACAAACTTATGTAATAGTTAGTAGTAATCAACGAAACGTCGAACAAAATCAATATTGGCACCAACTCACTTGTTAGTTCTAATTTCAATTGTTTACGTAATTGTTAATAAGTGTTTGTAATAGTTTGTAAGGACTTTATTAAGGAATTTAAAATATGAAAAAACACAAAAATTATCATTTTTCTAAGTTTTCCATGTGTCATTACTTCGCAGAATTAGATCCTTATTAGCGACACTATCGAATGGTGTAAAAATACAGCATGTCTTTTTTTCCAAAACCAACTTTTTCGATCCCTCGAAAAAGCTCGGAAAATAGATATTTCAAAAAATTATTGATGCAGTTTAAGTTTTCATCAAAATCGGGCTCGAGACTCCTTTAAGTATTTTTGGCTATTCCTCATAGTTTGAGATTTGGCCATCCATGCCCACTTGAAAAATTCACCCTGTACCTATATGTAGAAGTAACTAATTTTGTCGAGTTATTTGAAAAGTCCAGGAATTATAAGAAAATGTAAACTCTCCACTCCAGAAAAGTTAGCTATTCGTAAGTCCTTTTATTCAGGAATTGTTGTTACTTCATTAACAACGTGGCATCATGGCGGAATTGCGCAACGCCCATGAGTTTTAACAATATATTGAAAGCTTGATCAAATCCCAACACAGATAAATATATTTGCCAAGTGTGAGAAACTTTCTTGAAAACCATAAAAATCATTCATCATCATCACCCACAGCTCTACCGTGGGTATAGGCCTCTCCTTTCTTGTACCAATTTCCATGGTCCTGTTACAGCCTTAGTCCTCCTGTCATCATAAATGTGGCGGCACATAATCAGGAGTTGATTTGAGATAGTGGTTACACGCGAACATACAACATTACGAACATTACGGTACCAGACTTAATCCGTAAGGGTCGGCCAATAATCTTTTCTTATCTTTTTCAATCTTCTGAATACAAGACGTAGGTGTTACCAAACTTGTACGCAAGTTGTGTTAGTTTTATACATTTCTAGCTACCTAATAAAAACTTAATTGCTGCTACATGTAGTCGCAAACGAAATTCTTACAGAAAGTTATCATTATTTCGAAGGTGATTTAATGTCAAGTCACAAATATCACGAATTGATTAGATGATCGATTTTTCTCAATTCGTATATTCTCATTGAATTTGGAAACGATGTCTACCTATCTACCGATCGTATCTATTTATAATGAGAACATATTTTTATTGTGATACGAAATACTGATTCGAAGAGTTTCAATTTTTAATTATTTATTTTTATGTTTTTGAAGTCGTGATGGCCCAGAGGTTAAGGCCTCGCCTCCTATACATGAGGTTGTGGGTTTAAATCCGGGCAAGTAACAATGTGACTTTTTCAATTCATATGTACTTTCTAAGTTTATCTTGGACATCACAGACATCGGTGAAGGGAAACATCGTGAGGAAACCTGGGCTGATAAAAGTCTGAAATCGCCAACCCGTCTTGAGCAAGCGTGGTGATCAATGCTCGTGCCTTCTTTGTTGAGAAGAGGCCTTTGCCCAGCAGTGGGACAGTAATAGGCTGGTATGGCTGTTTTCAAAGAAATAACACTTCGATATCACTACTCGAACACGGAAAAAGAGTGCAGGCAGTGTTTTACTGGAAAATTACAACAAGTAAACCTGCCACTACTATTATGATTATGTTGTTCTATCCACTATTCAAAAATACGTAGAACTTCGAATTAATTGTTTTTCACCAATGTACTACAGCCACGTTGTGCTTTTACGAGAACGCATACTACGTATTAATTACTAGCTTCTGCCCGCGACTTCGTACGCGGATCCTGTTGCTTTTGCCAGCGACAACGGGGTCGTCAAGAAAATCGAAGATCTGAAACGTCTGATGTAGAATTCTGAGGCCCGGGGACGGGAAAACAACTGGATGAGCGAGACGATTGAAGACGTTCCAGATCTTTCATTTTCGTAAGTCCACAGGAAATGCCCATCAGACTAAACAACTTTTGCTAAGGCGTCATTCCTTAATATGTTATAGTGTCGCTGGGCTTTGGAGATCCACAACAGGGTTCCAGATCTCCAAATTTATTCTCACAGCAGAAAATGCTCTTCACATGGAATAATTTTTGCTATGACACCATTTTTATATCTCTTATACTTTAGCTGTTCTGTTGCAATTCTGCATCAGGTGTTCCAATTTCCAAAATAAGTTATAGCCTATATGTTGCCCAGACTTAATACCTACACAACAAATACCTTTTCTTCCCGTTATTCTGTCAAATAAATATGCCTTCGGGCTTATGTTATTTGAGTGTTTAATTTCCTTTTCCATTTATCTTCGTGACACGGTAGCCTACCCGGTAACGCAGGGTAGTAGTCACTTAGATTTTAATTGATCAGGTATCTTCAAATTTAAACTATAACTATGCCTAGAAACAGGTCAAATCTTTCCCAACGTTCCAAAGGAGCTAAAATATTGATGATCATAAGATCCCAAGAATCTACCGAAGAGCGTCAGGAGAGACTTGATGCTGTTCGAAAACATCAGGCTGCAACTCGCTCCGTAGAAACCTCTTCGGATCGCGAAGCACACCTGCGTTCTCAGTGTATTTACGCATTTACATCCAGGTCTCTAGAGACCAGTGAAGAAATCATGCATTGTCTCGTGAGTCGCAGACGTTCACGGATAGATAATTGCGCATTAGTTCTCAGCGTATCTACGCATCTGCTTCTACGTCTCTAGAGATAAGTGCGGAACATGATGCGCGACTGTCCGCTATGTTAAGCGTTTGCCTAGGTTGGCCCGTGGATGGGTTACCTCCCATTACATACCGAGTTTCCTCACTTCCTCGCTGAACATCTGATGCAGCACCGTAACAGACCAGCTAAACTATAAGAGATACAAAAATGGTACCATAGCAAAAATTGTTCCACGTGATGAGCATTTTCTGCTAAGAGAATAAATTTGAAGATGTGGAACACCTGAAGTGGAACTCCAAGAGCCAAGCTACACTGTAACATATATAGGAATGACGTCTTAGCAAGAGTTGTTCAGCCTGATGAGCACTCTCTGCGTAAAGACTTATTTTGATGTACAGAATGCTTGGTTGACCGCTTCGTGAAGGGTCTTTTTGTTGTAAAGGTATTAAATCTGGGCAACATATAGGCTATAATTTATCTTGGAAACTTGAAAATCTGATGCAGTGATAGCTTTGATTTCCATATCAGGTGTTCCAGTGTTCTTCGCGATCCGAAGAGGTTTCTACGGAGCGAGTTGCAGCCTGATGTTCTCGAACAGCATCAAGTCTCTCCTGACGCTCTTCGGTAGATTCTTGGGATCTTATGATCCTCAATCTTTTAGCTCCTTTGGAACTTTGTTAAAGATTTGACCTCTTTCTAGACATAGTTATAGTTTAATTCTGAAGATACCTGATCAATTAAAATCTAAGTGACTGCTCCCCTGCGTTACCGGGTAGGCTACCGTGTCACGAAAATAAATGAAAAAGGAAATTAAACACTCAAATAACATAAGCCCGAAGGCTTATTTATTTGATAAAATAAAATAATAAATGGGAGTTTTGGCCAGTAGAGTCAAATTTTCAATGATTCATCGAATTTTCATCGAAAATCAGTCGTAAACTGTTACCGCCTTCACCGCGTGGAGATACTCCCAGCTTAGGTTATTTTATAATTATACAGTGAAATTAGTGATAGCTTTGATTTCCATATCAGGTGTTCCAGATCTTCATTTTTGTTTTTTTTTTATTTTCAATTCCACAACGCGTGTGCCAGATCTTCAATTTTTATACGTCAACAGAGAGTGCTCATCAGGCTGAACAACTCTTGCTAAGACGTCATTCCTATATATGTTATAGTGTAGCTGGGCTCTTGGAGTTCCACATCAGCTGTTCCAGGTCTTCAAATTTATTCTCTTAGCAGAAAATGCTCATCACGTGGAACAATTTTTGCTATGGTACCATTTTTGTATCTCTTATAGTTTAGCTGGTCTGTTGCGGTGCTGCATCAGATGTTCAAGTTTCCAAGATAAATTATAGCCTATATGTTGCCCAGATTTAATACCTTTACAACAAAAAAAAATCATTTAAATCCGTCGAGTAGCAAACAAACAGACATACAGACAAACAGACAGAATTTTTTTTTTAGATTCGTGCTCTATTACTGTTTCCAAACCCCCCTCAATAATTATTTTTTTAATATATTCAATGTACAGACACAGTTTTTTTACTGTTTTATTATATGTATATAGATTACGAAATAACACTTATCTCAATGTTGAAATCGATATTTAGACCACGAGGCTCGACACACACGGATGGTATGAGCAGCCAAATATCACAAATAATCTGCCTGACTACCTCGGCCTGACTACCTGTAGTAATAATTTTCTGCAGTAAGTAACAACCCTACCAACACAACACAGGAATGCTGCGGCTCCAATGGCTATTCCTGTAGATTCCTGAACATAATACCTAGGTCTATTTTGTATGAAATTTCAGGTTTTATTTTCGTAATTTTAGTTCGATAGTAAAAACGCTTTTCAATGTTATATGATGTATATTTTACAACTGCCAGACAATTATTAAAACCAAAGGGGAAAAAAGAAAATTACCTACATGGTCCTCACATTCAAATTAACCAAATAAAATTATAATTCTTTACAAAATAAATGTTTTTAAAAATCATTAAATGTCACCACAATTCACAATACCTAATAAAATATTATAATAAAATACTTATCAAAGTAAATATTCATGTTAAACGAATTAAAATTGAATTCAGTGCTTTACTCATTTGGTATTTTTAAAGGACCCAAGCATTAATCTTGGTACAACAACCGTGACATTTTATTTATCTACTTTTTCCTCATGTTACGTAAAATATACAATCATCTACTTCCAGCTGCACTTCCGTGAGATGGAAAGGCTTCAAAGATAGAGGAAACAGCAAACTACTGAGGAGGTAACTCGCAATCAAGCATCAAAAGGAAAATCAGACTACCTTGTCATAAGATTGAATGGCGCATCTGTGGGCTTATTTGTGACGCGAGCCAAGAGAGAAGAGGCGAGATACAAGAAATATTAGTTTCACAACTTCTTTAGACTTTATTCCAAAACATTTTGTAAAAAGCAGTTGACTGCAAGTACAATCCTAAATTCCGTGTCGGAAAATTTTTAATCAAGTTTCAGGTTAGGAAATTAAGTTTACCGAGATTGACAAGATTATTAGATCTCATACATTATATTCGCTTAAAGGAAATGGCATAGCCGATAGGAAAAGCAATCTCGATACGACTCTTATCAACAAAAGATGTCATGCATCAGTGTAATGGTATAGCACTCACTCGGCGACGCATTCGTTAATTAAAATATTGCTTCGTCGAAGTTATGCGTACCGATGTATTTCGTCGACGCGACGAACTTGCGTCAAGAGAACAATTTCGTGCCAATAAAGAAAATACACCCGGATCAACAATGTTTTGCTTTATTTCCCTCCAGGAATAAGAAATAGTTCTCTTGTAATGCAATAATAAATATTGAAAACATAAATCAGACGCCGAAGATAACTTTGTTATCTTAGATTTTATATTCCCAGCTTTCAGTATTACCAAAGAATACATAATAGTACAAGTATTACGGAGGGATTTGCATCGTTCGTTTTGTTTCGAGTTTAGGATCAATTTAAAAAACTTCATTTTAACACGGTTTTTAGAGATCCTAATTATTTCAAAATTTATTTACTATTGTCGTTTAGAAATAGTTAATTGTTTAAAAGTCCTTTTTATTCTAGTATCTTCATGAATCCACTAAAAATGTGAAAGAAGTTCAAATACCAACACGAAACACTAAGAAAATAATAACGGTATATTGTAGGTACATCAAATTGGGAACATAATCCGGGATGCGATACATCCTTTAGCTGGATTTGGTTCCCAATTTAGGCTCAGACCTTGTCCTATGTTCAAGTATTCGAATTTAACCTTACACAGCTATAGAGTTAAATAAAAACGTGACCCGCTTATTAAGAATCAGGGTTCGATATGATAATTATTATTGATTAGAATTATATTCAAAATTGTCAGGATAATTATCTTTATAATTATATCTTGATAATTATCTTGAAAATGATACCTTTATCATTTATCTTGATGATAACAATAATCATTAGCGACGTCACTTCACGTTTATCGACGCGATTTGCAGCTTCCACGCATTCCGAAAGAGTTAAACGGCAATATAAAAAGTTGAGTTTAATTAACAAACATATTTTTTTGTACTTTCTTTTTGGGTTTGTTTGTTGCTATTTCACTGTATACAGAAAAATAATGTATATAATAATTATCAAGGAAAATAATGATCTTGATAATTTCGAACCGTTATTAAAAAAATTGTGAATGACAAAAAGAAGATATTTCAGATTTAGGTTGTATTTTTATTAGTAATATATAATACACTAGACATCAAATATGCGATGAACTCAATTGATTTGGATCTGTTTGTCTATGTGAGATTAAATGTTTGTACGCACACCAACGATATTGGGGGATTGGGGTCGGCTTCCAGTCTAACCGGATGTAGCGGAATACCAGTATTTTACATGGAGCGACTGCCTCTCTAATCTCTACACCCCAGTTAGTACTGTAAAACAGTACCCTTAGGTAAGACTGGTTGTCAGACTTTCGGGCCACTACCTATCTGTAACGATTTCCGAAGATCTACAAATGACAGCCACCAACGGCTTCACCGTGCTTTCCGAGGTACGGAGGAAACTCGGAATGTAATGGGTCACCCATCTACGAACCAAGCCAGGCAAGTGCGGTTTGACCTAAAGATCGACCCGAGCGTCTGATATTATTTAACCATGAGCTCTCAAGGACAAGAGAATGATGAATGAATTAATATTTATAAGTTTTATTAAAGTCATATTTTTATGAACCGTAAATTAAAATGAAAATATAAAAATGTAATGATCATCTATACTTACAGGTCCTTGAATTCGTAATCAGCTTTATAAGCGTTTTAAAAACTCTGTAAAGTTGGTACACCTGATTTGTTATTTGCAGATCCCGCTTGACCCTTTTGCAGCTCAATAGATGTTGGTATTATTTCCAGATTTTACTTGAATGTATTCGTTAATGGATATGGATTACCTGAAATACCACTAATATCTAGTTAACCTTTAACATCAGTTTTAATAAAATTAAAATGGGGGTGGATAGTTTGGTCAAACAATAAGTTAAAAATGAAAATGTTTCCGGTATTGAAGGATAAACTGGTTTTATCTTTGCGGGTTTATTAATGAGAGGGTATTGTATAACGGGCTGGTGTCTGCAACTCCACGTCCAAAGCGCGTATTTTCGTAATATGAGGGTAAGTGTTCATCCAATGATGATCAAAAAACCTTGTTTTTTTTATGTGAATTCCAACTACCAATGTTGTTTAACTTTTACTAAGTAAGAAATCATGATATCAAAATCGCTCTGAATATTGAAACAATATTTCGCTTTCCTACTATAAAATTACGTATGCATATGCCATGCCGATGTAGGTAAATACCTACGAGGTACAGTGGCACATTGAGACCAATAAGATCATCAAATAACTGAACATCCATCTCTGCTTGATTACTCGGTTCGATGAGTCCTTTGTAAACCTAGTAATATGGCTGTGCATGCTCGTATTCCTTGTATTTGTATTGTGCCCAATACTACCTATCATTTGCCATCGAACTGTAAGCGTGACTATGCTTCATAAACCATCATTTGCACGAAACTAACAACTGGAAAAATCGACCGATAAAGGCCTTTATTTGAAAATCATGCAAACTTGTCTGCTACGTTCGAATTTCAAGACTAAATTATTTTAGACTTTAGGTCCTGATTCGTAGATAGTTTTACTGTTGCTAGATGACGAGCCAACAAAATGTATTTAATGAATAACTACATATTCATGTAAAGTTATTCAGTAACTAAAGTTTAAATTAAACTAAAAAATAACTTCAGCTAACAAACTAACACATAGCATCTAAAAACTCTTCCTCAATGCTGTCAACCGGCAATGCGGCCAAGAGCGTGGCGGCGTTGCAACGTGGTATGACAACGCTTAGCTCTTGGCCAAGTATCTTAGTTAAATACAACGGAAGAAAATCATTGTTTTCAGAAGCATTTTAATAAAGGTAGGTAATAGTATTTCAGTACATTTCCGTATTTCCGCCTCGGCTGCAATAACAAAGTTTCCCCACTTGTATCAAAATGTACTATTGTGTGCAGATTTTTAATTTTCTCAATAATATATATTATGTGGGCAACAGCCAGTTATTACTATACAGAATACGTTGGGATCTTCTGGCAGCTCTTTTTCTGAAATATTAACTAATATTAAATAGTGAATATTGAGACGAGATTCAGATGGTTCAAAGAGCAACAATCTTTTGTTTCAAATCAATGAGTTTGAATTCATTAACTAAAGGTAAAGGTATTGAAAACATCGGGGTGTTCAATGGTGAATGAAGTGAATTGAAATGCCAGACACATGAGGCACGTAATGAATGTCTTCATGCAAAGGTGTTTGTGTGTTCAGCTCACTAGTTTTCAAATTCCTTAATTGTCCTGCGACCAATCACTGCAGACTGTGTACCTAGTCTCCTGCCTCCCGGGCAGTCCTCAATAATTAATTTAATGTCTGTACCTAACTTACTTATGTATATTCATTATGCGCAGATATTTAGGTACGTTTGAATCCTTTGATGCTGAACAATTTATTTTTAATATTACCTCTTTGTGTACTGTCACTTACACAAAAGTTCAATAGAAAACCTACTCGTTTTTTTTTTGTTTTGTTACTTTTGTGTTTTGTTTTTTAGTCTACACCAATGTAAAAAATATTACAAAGAGGAAAGATTTGTATTTTTGTGTGTGTGTATGTTTGTAATGAATAAACTCAAAAACCACTGCGCCAATTTCAAAAATTCTTTCACCATTAGAAAGCTACATTCACCCTGAGTAACATAGGCACCCGTGCGAAGCCGGGACGGGCCGCTAGTTAAAAATAAACTACTACTGAGAGATTTTATCTTTTAATGTGATTCCGCATGAATGGAACCCTATTTGCTGTGTTGACACGGTCGATAGGCTGGCTCCATAACTCCACACGGTACTCGATTCATATTTCCTCGTGAGTACGTACAGAGAGAGTTTTTCGGAGTTTTGCTTGGTATATGTTTGCCAATCTAGACAGCACAGTGCAATCTTTGAATCCAATCACAGATTCTTTAATCGACTTTCCAGCTTTCGTCGGTTATTAACCCTTTCCAAAAGAAGCAGAAGGAACGTGGTTTTAACATTATCTGGTAATCACATATTCTACTACCACCACACACACCACCACCACAGGCCACCACACCACAGCCATACCACAGGCTACCTGCAGTATTGTCTCTCCTTCCCCCTTAAATCCATCCAAAGGTTGTCTTTAAAAGATCGCTTTTAGCGATAAGACCGCCCATTGTGTCACCCCTTTTATAATGTTTACATTTGTATTTGTAATTTTTATGGTGTACATAATAAAGAGTATTCTATTCTATTCTATTCTATTCTACTAATTAATGCTAGTATTACGGTAACCTTAACTGAGTTATGTAATTTTGCATCGATTTAAATACAGTTTGACAAATCTCTAAAAATAACCAGAACAAGGTAAGTAGAAAATAACATCTTGACTGCGCCCAACGGTATTGGATTCAGATAGAACTTTAAGTACGTTTTCTTGCATTGATCACGAGTGCAGTATTCTTCAGTTCTTTCCAGAAAGGGACCCAGCCACTTTAGTGAGCTGGGTCTTCCTGGCACAAAGTAAGTACTTTGTCATCACACCTTCGACTATAAATTCAAACTCAAAGTCTCCTGTTTTCCTGAAAATTAAATAGTTAATTATCATTTTTTTTACATTATTTACTTTTTCAAGTGTTGTATCTAGTGATTAGGTAATCACAGTTTTCCTGCGCGTGAGAATGTAGAATCTATGTCAGGTTCATAATGCGATAATGATGCAGGCAAATAAATTACTAAGGTAATTAAAAGTAACGTCACGGCTGCCGTACACAGTAACTATCGGCTTAATAACTACATACAATCTCGACTGTAATCCGTGAAGGATTACACGGAGGTGTACCTATATATAGTACACCCATACTTCGCCAGTTATGGTCGTTTTTTTATTTTTGTTTATTACTGTGAATATGAGGGGTTTCACGATTGTCTCGCAGTTTGAGTACTATATGCGGCCTACCCAAATGTCTTTTCTTTGTTATTGTTCGTCGTGTCGTTGAGCTCCTTGGGGTATGAGTCGAGCTACACGATCACTGACAAATGCTTGCACTGACTGGACTTTCGGGTACACGGGCCCCATCTAGTTTTAAAATCGACGTGTATAAGTGTTTTGTAAAATCAATGTACAGGAATAAATATGATTTATGATTTATCAGTTATAATGATACTCATTAAAATTAACGTTATTATTTAAATCTGCGTTTAAACGTAATTATTGCACATACATTAATTAGTTTTACAAAATTAAATTACTTGCTGCTACATTTATGCATGTTGGCAATCTAATTGGATATGGAATGCCACGTTTAATTGATGTCATTCAACATATTGCAGTTGAAATTAATAAAATATGTTAATTGTGATTTATACCTATAATTTTAAGTCATTGACGTTGTGTTGACCCACCGGACCCCCGGAATCACAGAGAGTTTTGACAAGTGCTGATTTGTTGCGTATCTCTTGCATTGATACATAAAATCAGGTCTATATTCTTCAAAGGTTAGAAGTTACATTTCGCCAGGATTCGTGTTTCGTGGATTTTTGTCCCCTCTGGACAAAAGTCTATTTTCTGTGCAGGTTTTTATCGATAGAGTAAATTACCTACTCAGTTTTTGCGCCTCTTTAGTTCTTCAACTAAGTTCTCGCGATCTTCAATAAATTTTTAAGTTGTCCGAGATCTTATCCGTAGGCTGCCTGGATCCTTGCCGGATTGCCGCCATGGGATCTAGAGGCAATAATCCTCGCGCGCCTGCACGAATGGCGCGCGGAGGCTCTACGCCGGGGGGAAACTCCGCTGCCGCGGCAAATTGCCGCTCAGCGGACAGACTTCCGGCGTGATTTCATGGCGACATGGAGAGAACGACTGTCGCAACCCCGTGCAGGGCACGCCACAATAGTGGCGATAAGGCCCCTCTTTGAGGAGTGGCTTGAGAGGCGCCACGGCGTCCTCACCTTCCGCCTGACACAGGTCCTCACCGGACACGGTTGTTTCGGGAGGTACCTGCACCGGATCGGGCGGGAGGAAACGCCCGGGTGTTACCACTGTGAGGATCGACCGGAGGACACGGTGGAGCACACGGTGGAGGTCTGCCCCGCGTGGGCGGAGCACCGCCGTGTCCTCGTAGCGGCGATCGGCGGCGGCGACCTCTCGCGTCCGGCCTTGGTTCATTCCATGGTCCGGAGCGAGACGGAATGGGACGCCGTCGCCTCCTTCTGCGAAGCAGTCATGCTAGCGAAGGAGGCGGCGGAACGTGAGAGGGAGAGAGCCTCACGTCCCAGCCGCCGCGGGAGAGGCACCGGGCGTCGGGGGCCACGTGGTGGCCCCCGGCCACCGTAGGCGCGGGCTTGTGGACGGCGAGCTATGGGCTAGCTCGCCGTCCGTCCGTCTTTTGACGACAGGCCGTGTCGACGGCGCGTTCGTGTTCCACGCGCGCCTCAAAGAGATGTCAGCAACAGGAAGGGGTCCGCAAGGGCTGATGCCTGCCGGGGCTGCGGGACTGTTCGAAAGAGATACCGTGGCCCCGGAACACAAAGGGCGATGAAGGAACATGGATGGGTTTTAGTCAGTAAAAGTCTGACACTCCCTCCTGCTCAGCCCAGAGCGGGAGGAGTCATTTGATGATTTCCCATCCGAAAAAAAAAAAACTGCCTGGATCCCGTCTAGCTTCACAGAGAATCTGTGATCCAATCTTGTGCTATTGAAACTCATAGATTAGTTTACAAACTTTATCAAAAGAAACCAGATTACATGAAATTAAAAGTTCAGCCATGGTTCACAAAAAAAAAAAACAATTTGACAGTCGACAGTATAGCGTTAGTAAAAATAAACTACACGAGAGAACAACGCCACACAGCCAGTGGGGCAATTGAATAACTGCATGAGACATTTTTTTGGTGTGTAGGTACCTACTATCTCGTTTCGGTGATCAGAATTGGCCCCTCGCCCATGTGATTTAACATCACTACGTTTCTTTTTATTGGGTTATTTCAAAGGCCTATGCCGACCAGCCCCGGAGGATACTCGGTATGTGATGGGTGGTCACCCATCCACAGACCAAGCGCAGCTTAACCTGAAGATCGACCCGATTGGCTGTTATTATTTAGCCACGAGCTGGTCTCGACTTTATGGTTCAATAAATTAAATTATAATAAATAAAAAAACTGTATTTTCTATTTGATTCAAATCTTGCGTAAATTCTGGGACACCCTTACTTTATTAAGTAACGGTATGTTTTATAAGATGAATACCTAATTCAATTGTTATATAAATTAAGGACAATTTTCACGAATGAAACTGAATACTATCAGCACATCTAAACTGCCGTTATGAGCTGCCAGTGTCAGTGTCAATATTCTAAAACAAGGACACTGACAGCTGTTGGACGCGGTTTAAATGTAATAATCTTGTTTAGTTTAATTATTGTAATTCACCCTTAGAAAATCATTTAGGGAGTTTTATGGAAGGAATCATAAGTTCTTTAAGCTAGCGAAAGGTGGCGTATGTATAATATTTTATACAGTAATTTGAAAGTGCAGTAGTACTTCCTTATTTTGTAGTCATCGTAGAATATATCCGTAACATCTGTAAATAACTAACCGTCTGAAAAATAAAACATAATACTTTTTCGAATTAGCAGTGGAAATTAAGTTTGACAGTTTTCTTTAATAATTCGAAATAAACTTAGACGTTCGCGAAGAAGCATGAAATGTCGAATTATTTACTATTAACATTTTCCCTTTGTATCTATAAGGAAGTAAACATTATTTGATGTTTTAGGACGAGCTCCATTAAAATCGGCGCCCTGAAGAGTCGAGGAGTCTTCAGGGTCTATATGCAAATGTATGTATATTTGTGTTTAAGTGTTTATGTTACTTTCTGCTTAAGGGCAAGAGCTACCGATCACCGTTCTTTTTCATGACCTCGTTATAAGACACTTAAGTATCTTTGCCGTCTACTTAAGATTATCGTCAAAAGCGATGGGGCGAATTTTATTTTTCAAAGTTTTGATATGAAATAATTAGGTACTTTATAAATTATGTCTAGGGTATGAACATGAATCAATTGCTAACAATTAGACAGCGCAACACGTTACAATGACTATGAGATGCGATTAGCTGTCACTGAGGCGCTTACTTAATGAAGGTCGTGTAAGTAAACAATGAAATTATTCATAGGAGCGTTTCCGTAACAATGTAAACGTGGTGATATTGGCGGCAGCCCGCACGGCCCACGCGGCCCACATAAACGCTTGCCACGCGTTCTGGCTGAATACGCACCCCATTTGTACGCTTAATCACACGCAATTAATGTTAGATATTAATCACCGTATATTGATTAAAACACGTAGTATCTTGGAGTAGTTAGCATGTTTAGGTTTCGCAGAATTTTTGGGTCTCAATGGATTTGGTGGGGTGTGAGGCGGCTGTTTAGTGGGTTCGGGGGTGTCGGATATTACAGGGGAAGTCCCGAAGCCATCGATCATCGTTACTGTCAGATGAGCGAAGCGCCTTTTAACGAGCTAGGTGGCCACGACTTGTTGGCCAGCCCGCGAGCCAGCGCCACGCACCGGCTTATCTATCGCGCACCTATAGCGGCCCTCACATAATGTAATACTGATTGCCTATAAATGACCATTGACCGGTGTCCATCAGCCTAATTGAATAGATAAAGTCGAGATCAGAGTCGTTCAGACTTATTCATTAGCGTGCCGTTTACAAGTTCCCTTCGTTAGCTCTGATTGGTGAATTTGTTTTAATTCTGTTGCCCGAGTATTCGGAAAACTATGTTGAAAAACTCTTTCAGCAGCAAAAAACCTGGAATTATTAATGTGTGCGTTGGCTTAAAAGTAGTTTGTGGAATAATGGACATAACATTATTATCCCGTAGATAAAACTGGAATTGGATGTTATTTCCAAGTGAAATATTTGAGTTTCTGAGTCAATATTGGAATTAGTACTATGTATTTGACGTGATTAGTGGAAAGTTCAATTATTGTGAGTCTTTAGTTAGGAACACAAAGAGGAAACTTTACTGCATTAGGTTGCTGCTGTCACTAGATTTATAAACTGATGAAATTAGTTTTTAATTCGCTTTTGAATTTCGTTTCCTTCCTCTTGCGAGGTAATTTTGGACATCATATTAGAGAAAAATGTAGGTATGGCAAAGGAAACCAACTTATAAATTCAGTGTTTTTCTTAGCATAACTATAAAATACATAAAAGGAGACACTAGCAAAAAACACACAAGTTCCAAATACCTACCTAACTCAGGGTTCAGGGTGGTTCGATCCCGTGAATTTCCATACGTCAATAAAAAATGTTTTATGATCGTAAGTCTTACATAAAAATAGGTTGTTACAGCAATTCAGAAGGTTTTCTCCAGATCAAAGTTCTTTTTTGTCAATCAATGAACGCGGAAATCCTTTATATTGGTCTCAATCTTCATATCAAGTACATTCTCAAGGTTTACCATGACAAGAGACGCTCGTATTATTGTATTGTCATCATTACTCCGCTGACTTGAACCAGATTGGTACAAAATTCGAGGATACAAAAAATGAGTGAATAAAACATTAAAAACAGGATAGATAAATAAATGTATCTACTAAATCAGTACAAATATTGTTGAATGTGCATTGTTTGTTTGTTATCAAACTTATTTGAAAAAAAAATGTTTTTCGAAGAAAGTCACTATTATGATAATATTATAAGTTTGTTTTCATTGCCATAAATTGAGCACAACCTGTGTTCTGGTTTTGTATATTTGTTTTATATTCGGTCTGCACGCAATCCGTCGGAAGAAATTCAAACTTCTTCTATTTGAGTGTGGACGCGTACCTATCGGAAGATACGTCTCTTTATCGTCCAAGCCTTTTGAGCATTTTTCCTATTGACGTTGATGCAGATGATGTTTTTATTAGGCCCAATGACAGCACACACCTTTTTGCTTTTTTGTTATATTTTTATATTATCACTTTGACTTTACAGACAAAAATATATTAGTTTGGCAATAAGCATGTGAATAAGTTGATACTAATTGTAATATTAGTATATACGTAACCTTTTCAAAATGGCTTAATTAACATACAACACCCAATATAATGTAAATGCTTTATATCATTTCACACTTGCACTTCTAAAATTGCGAATCCTTATCAAGTAAAAGTACTTAATACATTTGTACAATTCGAACTATATCTCAAAACGAATGAATGCATTTGTGCACTTTAAAAATTGCCAAACTCCTTCAAACATTCTTGATCATTTTGTACTGCCAACAGATAATACACTCCTATAGCACTGCTAAAAAGTATGAGCAAATATTGCAAATGTATTAAACACGTTTGTGCTTTGAAATTGTCTGCAGTTGAGAAACTTAAAATCAGATAGTATATTGGATTGGATTTACAAAAATAAAGCACCATTCATGAAACATTAATGAAACTTATTTAATACAACTGTGACCTACGTTTTTGGTAGAAAGAGACGGAATGACAGTATTTCGATACGCGCAAACGAAAGAGCATGAAATTTCGTGTGTTTGGCATAAAAGAAATGAAAATTGAAAATGTTGTAGTTAGTGCAATTGTGAACTAAGGCATCGATATGTTCTCGTAGGTACTTAATAACTACCTGCCGATAAAATGGTAGGTAGTGACACCCGATAACGACTAAGTTATCAGATTGCGGAACCGGTAAGTTATACTTTGAATAATTGGAGAGCTCGAGTTAACTCAATCACAGCGTTAACTTTGTTACAATTGGACTATTCGCCGCGGTGTTGTATGTAATTAAATCCTCGAAGCCCCTTCTGAATCTATCATTGAGAAAGTTTCAACTGTCAATAATTCATTTAGAACTTTGTTCTAACTTATACCTTCTTTAGGATCAAAGCGTGGCCGTATTATTGATACGATTTAACTTAGTAACTCCAATCAATCTCCGCATATTTATTATTCTAGATAAAGTTTGTGGGAGCTGTAGATATTAGGAGTCTATCTTCATATTTACTTAGTTTAGTTCAACAGTTTTGTTCCGACGCAGAATGCTCCAGCACCATGCACCACCTACAGATCACAGACTATGCGGGTTATCTTTCAGCACGTTCCGTTCACTGAGGTGCACTGAAGATAATGCAGCAACCCAATTATTCAGCTTACTAATTAGGCTGGGGCAGCAGTATACCAGCTGACGACGGAGAACACCGAACGTTCCCAGTGATAATCAAGAGTTGCAGCGCTTCAATTATTAGCTAGCCATTTGCTTGTTATTGCGCTGGAATTTCTAGCCCCTTCCATTCCTAGATACTCGAGTAGTAAGTGGTGCAATAACGCTGTCAACTGTGCCGGCCGACGGTACAGTTGTATTGTTAGAGGCACAAGAGCTTCCTCCACTCATAAATAGCATCGCGGAAATCAATGTCGACGTTGTGCTCGTGCCTTTGTTTTTCTTAAAACAGGGATTGTGGAACAGAGTTAGTGGGCGAAAAAATACGTGTTTTATTGCAAGATTTTATTTTATTTATATTGCCAACATTTTTCTAGAGTTCCATTCAGTCTGACGTAGATATTGTGGCATTCTTTCTATGTTTAACTTTTTACATAAAATTATACAGCACGTTAGCGGCTCGTTGGATATCATTAACATTAACACACCTCTCATATTACGACCGCGACGGACACGTGACCTTATTAATATTTATAAAACGTAGAAAATTGTACAAATAAATTTCATCCACATGTCTGTCTGCATGTCAAGCGACTCAAGCGCTATTACCCCATTGAGTCTATTTAACATTGCTTGTTCACCTCGACATTAATGCTTTCGCAAAAAACATGCTTTTTTCATTCCACTCTTGGAAACATCTCAAAAACTACTAAATAAGTTTGCCTCATCTACTTAAACTTTTCTAGTTCACAGTTATCTTTGGAATAAAACTAAAGAAAACTGAATAAAAAACTTTTGGGCGTTACACGGATTGAGATCATACATAAAAGAAAAGAAAAACATTTACTGTGTGTACTTATTGTGCGAACCACAGTTTCGTATTCAGCTGTCTGAGAGGCTCATTAATATTTCATTGAGAACTGCGAAGATGCAAATTTTCTGCGTTTATTGTATAAAGTAACGAGATATTAAATAGGTCTTTTTAATTGTTCACAAGCATGTCTCAACGCTTTTCATAATTATATGAGTTTAATTTTATTATAATTTTATACGTTAGGTAAGGTGGGGCTAAGGGTCATGCCTATTAAAACAGCTACTTTGCTTAATTTGTGGAATTGTCTGTTGATATTCCCTTCATAAGCAAGGCTGGAGTGCTGAAGGGCTGGAGGGCCGGCGGGGCTCACAACGAATGCGATTACGGGCAAGTAACTTAATAATTTAAAAATTGTTCTTAGGATGTTCAAAATATATTTATGGAAGCAAGTGCAGTGATAAAAGCGTAAATTAGCAACATTATTTCCCATCCCACATGTACCAATTTTCATAAATGGCTTAGTTCTCAGAGATGTTCATTTAGATACTAACTTAAAAGAACCGGTCGCCTCCATCCACTGCCCGACTGTCATGCCGACGTGGTAACATTATTTTCGCAAACTACCACTACTAACACCGACCGAATTATTTGACGTACATTCAACCGCACGGTAGAGGCAACAAAACTAGTATAAGTTGGTCTCGTATTCGGTTGATGAAACTTCGTACTTCGTTCGGCCGACTCAAAGTTACCACTGACGCGCGGTATTCTAAATGTTAGCGATACTCATCGTCCAGTCGCACGGCGCACAAATTTGTCACTGACGCGGGGTATTCTAAATGTTAGCGATACTCATCGTCCAGTCGCACGGCGCACAAAGTAGTCACTGACGCAGGGTATTCTAAATGTTAACGATACTCATCGTCCAGTCACACGGCGCACAAATTTGTCACTGACGCGGGGTATTCTAAATGTTAGCGATACTCATCGTCCAGTCGCACAGCGCACAAAGTTGTCACTGACGCGGGGTATTCTAAATGTTAGTGATACTCATCGTCCAGTCGCACGGCGCACAAAGTAGTCACATTACTGCGGGGTATTCTAAATGTTAGCGATACTTATCGTCCAGTCGCACGGCGCACAAAGTTACCACTGACGCGGGGTATTCTAAATATTAGTGATACTCATAGTCCAGTCGCACGGCGCACAAAGTAGTCACTGACGCGGGGTATTCTAAATGTTAGCGATACTCATCGTACAGTCGCACAGCGCACAAAGTTACCACTGACGCGGGGTATTCTAAATGTTAGTGATACTCATCGTCCAGTCGCACGGCGCACAAAGTAGTCACTGACGCGGGGTATTGTAAATGTTAGCGATACTCATCGTCCTGTCGCACGGCGCAGAAAGTAGTCACTGACGCTGGATATTCTAAATGTTAGCAATATACTCATCGTCCAGTCGTAAGGCGCACATATAGCAGTTTTTGTTGCATCCGGCACGAAACTATGCACGATGTTTTGAATTTTTTGTTCTGAAAGTTTACGCACTATCGCGCAGGGACTGACGGAATGGCTTCTATTATAAAACAGGCTGATCCGTTTTATAGAACGAGCAAAAATAAAAAAAAGCACTAGATGACATTTGAATTATCATTCCATTAATTAATTGAGTAATATATTATCATCCCTAATTTAAAGTGTGAAGTGTTACCAACATAGTTTTAAGTTTCTATTTACTAACACAATTTGTATTTTATCATATGTATGATAGTCTGTATGGTATATATATATATATACATATATGGTATATATATATATATATATATATATATATATATATATATATATATGGGCCAAAGTAGCCTGAAAATGAAATGGATGTTATTATTTTTAAACTTAAATCATTTATATTTATATCCTTTAGATAAAAAAAGAAAAAGTTTAAAATTGAAATACTTTTGTAGGTATTTCAATTTTAAACTTTTCAATTCCAACAATTGTATTAATTCTGACCTGTGATTCCGTGTGTGATTGAAATAGAATTTTACTGAATTCTTGACATTTTTACCTTTATTAATATAGGTATGCATGATTGTAAATTGTTTAATATACATTAAACAAAGTAACTGTGTACTGTATTCTGTAGTAGTTTTAATTTTATAGAAGATAAATTGAAATGTTACCCGTTGGTAGTCCTACTATCTTAATCTATAATAATATAATAAAAAAGTAAAATTTGTAAGTTTGTATGTAGGGGGTAATATCTGGATCTACAGAACCGATTTTGAAAATTCTTTCACTAATACGAAGCTACATTATCCCCGAGTGCCATAGGCTATATTTACAATGTGCCCGTGGGATAATTTCCGACCAAAACGCGAGCGAAGCCGCAGGCAACAGCTAGTAATATTATTAATTGCGAAATTTTATGAGGATGTATGGATGTCTGGATTTTTGTTACTCTTTCACGAAAAATCTACTGAACGTGGAATTTAGCACACACATAGTGAGGATGGACCTTGAGGATTACTATGACGCAGTACCGAAGGTCAATTTTTGTAAGAGGTGCGAGCCGAAGTACCTATCCATTGCCATTTTTCAAAGGGAAGCCGGTAGGAATCGAGTTTTAAGGAACCTTCGCCACTGCTATGACGTCTTAAAGCAGGAGTAAGAGACAGAGCTATACAGGTCGCCTAGCACCATCTCTTTCCCCACACTGGAATTACTCCTGCTTTAAGACGTCATAGTAACGTCCCTGGCCACAGAATACTTTTTATCCCGGTAGTATGATCCCATGGGACAATTATCGAACTCCACGCGGACGAAGCCGCGGGCATAAGCTAGTCCTAAATAAATAAATAAACTTCGTCTGGTTCGGTTCATAAAGCTCTATCCCACGTATCGCATTGCATATTGTTATTAATTGAAATATGGACAGAACATCCAGACTGACGTGTACAGCCTCGAGCAATAAATTCGATATTTAAATGGTTATTTTGGGAGCTTAAAATCGCCTGTTATATGGGTTAGTCGCTCTTACAGTAAAGAATGATTTCCACCAAACGGTTCGCATCGCATCGGATTGGAAAGGATACGAACGGATGAGGTGACAGCCGATCGCGTCCGGCAGGATGTCAACGCATACGATCGGCTTCGTACCGTCGCTTGCGAACGTAACGTTTCGGCGCATAGTAAAATAGTTTCATTCCTAACGTGTTCCAACCGAAAGGGTTCGATCGGATACGACGACGGGCGGACGGAGCAGATCGCGCGTCTCAGCATACTTTCGGCTACGACGCGTGTCACGGAAGACGCCCGCGCTCAACCTGCTTGGTAATACATATAGACTTTAAATACTGTGTACACGATTTCTTATCATACAAAGATTTTACAATCCGTTCCGATGCGGTGCGATGCGAGCCGTTTGGTGGAAATCATCCTTTATTTTAATCGTATTCAGAAGACAATGGCCAGTGTGGGTGTGTCTCAGTTCATTCATAAATAAATTTGAACATTTCATCACTAATTTTTTCACTAAATTGGCGTATCTAATATTCACTTTAATCATTTTGTCAGAATAAAGGTATAGAAAATTTTCTAATACCTACGTGATATTTTTATTTTGAGTATTATTTTGTTTCGCTGTAGTAAAACGAATAAGAGTAATGCTTCTTCATCAGAATCCATCTCGTAACTGAGTCTTAAGACAAAATATCACAAAATGTACAGAAGCGTGCTTGACAGAGGGTCGCCACAGTCGGGCCACGGTAGCGCTTCACTATGCATCGCTTGTTTAATCCTCTAATTTACCCAGCGAATTTCTGTGCGTTTCTGTCATTTCTTCAAAAACAAATTTTATTTAAATATTAGCTGCTAAAGTTTACAAATAATTTAATTTTATAATAATTGTATGATTAATACTAGAAACGGGATATTCACCATGTCGGTTTTCAAGAAAGAGGGTAGACCGATTTATCTGCTCTTATACACCCACCCGCAATAACTTCAGTTTATCCGTGATCATGGTGCTTGCAACAGCGCCGAAATATCGGGAACTCAAAACCAACAGTAAACATGGTACTTAATTATCCCATTTCTAGTGTTAATGATAATGTTATAGTTACCATAACAGTATAAAAATTTATAATAATTGTATGTATATATGTACCCATCAACTACGTTCATAATAAAAGAAGCGCAAGTGTTATTGCCTACGCCGTAGTAACTACGTAGCTCTGTGCTACGACAGCTACATAATCGCTACGCCAGCTACAAAACCGCTACGCCTTGAGACAAACGTCTTGAACTTTGTTTTTGTCTGCAACAAATCCCCAATTCTGTTGAATTGTTGCGTAACAACGCACCGACTAACCTAAAACATTGCTTTATTATACAAAAAGGCAAAACAAGAGAGGCCAAAGGCATGAAGACTTTCTAAATTAGTTTTCATGTTAAAATTTGTAAGTGTTTAGGCGGCAAATAACTTTTATTATTGAATTATTCTTTAGCTTTATATCTTTGTCGCGTACAAGAACATGTCTTCGCATATTATTATATTTCTCCGTACCGGAGCACCCCTTAGATGGGATTTGTGAAGTATTAACATCAAAGGTTCAGTTTGGTATTACACATTGGCTGTTCCTTTTGCTCAGTGGCTTCGTAAATAGATATTAAATTATTCTGTAACATGCGGGCAAAATTATCTTTGCTAGTTGCGAAATGAATTAACTACAAATATATTTTGATTTTTAATTAAGTTGGTGTCAAGTGTTACAAGTTGAAATGTCTCTGAAGCCGAAATCGCTAGTTAATTGTTTCTTAATTATTGTGAATGCAGACTTTCAATTAATTCAAACAGCATTCCAACTTGATTGGTTTTAAGGTCTTTTTCTTGATCAAGGTTAATTGTAAAAACCCCGTATTAAATGGAAAAAGTATTCGTATTATATGGAAAAAGTATTTTTATTAAGTAGAGTAAACTAATTATATACATTATTCATTAAAAACTATTAAATAATTTAAAATAAATAAACTAACAAAAGACTATAAAAGGGCATCAAAAAGGGCTCCTAAACGATGTCAGCTGGGAATGTGCCCAACAGATATCGTTACTACTACTTCTACTGACTACGGTATTATTTTATCATTTTAGTAGGTACATACTTAATTTTTAATTGATACTTAGCCTGGTAGATTTGCCTTATAAAATGCATTTTACTTTAGATAGCACTGGGCATTGAGGATCTAAAACGTTTATTCCGTAAAAAAATACTATCGCGATCAGTACATAATACAAGATGTCGCCGGCAATAGGAAAATAAATTAAACTGCGTATAGCTCCTGACGTTCCCAGTCTGCATACAAAAAAACATTCGAATGTATCACAGGGCATTATTTTTCATTTTTTGTATTTTCTACATGATGTAGAATAATAGGCTAGCACCGACAGGTTAACGACCCCCGTACCGCGATCGGTATAAACAGTAAATACATGTTGCCAACTGGCTACTTCAAAAACCTTTGCCAAATTCGTTTGTATGATTTTATTTCTAGATGCGAATTAATGCAAATTATAACTAAGGTTAGTAAAGCAATATCTGTGAATGGTGTTGTATTTCGTTATTCGTTTTATGCTATTTAGTATGTCTGAAAAAAAAAATCTGTTAGCTGTTAGGATTTATTTGAAATTTAAAAAAAAAAACTGTGAACTAGTATTACCAGTGTTTCCATTTATTGTCGTATTGTCGGAGCCACCCTGTTATGGACGTGGTTAACGTAAGGTTAGCCTAAAGGTAAATGTAAGATTCGCCAAAAAATCGTTGTAAAGTTAACATAATTGATTGTTAGCGTTCATACCAGTGCGCGATGTTGTATTTAAAATTTTCGTTATACTTACACGTAACCAATAAAATTATAAGTTACGAAATAATTTACGTTTTTATCATTATATACCCATAAATACCAGTTGAAACTATCCTTTAGAAGCTTCGAAATGCGAACTGCGAGCTTAACAAAGTGTCCTAATTTTACCGTGTGTGTGTTCATATTTTAATTAAATACTATGTACTTTTAATTATGAAGTGAACTTAACTTTATTTTTTACATTTAAATAATTCTTGTGACCTACACGGGTTCATGTTAAATAATGGAATCTTTTGTATCAAAAATAGAATCAAATTAATGCAGTAAATATTTGAGTATAAGTAAGTTAAGAACTGAGATGCTAGCTTTTGTTCTAAGCTAAGATTAGTGAAGAATTGTTAGGGAGGGTTGTTATCCACTCGCTAAGTCTAGTTTCATACCAGTCCAGACATGCACTGCAACTATGGTTCCCCTCCATTTGGCTGACGGATTAGAGAAGACCCCTTATGCATCATTGGTAGTAATTGTTCTTACATGTATAGGGTGATTCGAGTTTTCTATGTAAGACAATGCAATACAACGGTCAAACGCATGATTCAAACAAATGTTAGTTTGAAACAACACATGAATTTAGATCTAAGAAATAACAATAATGTAAAAAACTGCGTGTTGTACTTAAAAAATCGGCTAGGACTGAATTGGAGTTGTACAATTTAGGTTTGGAACAAAATTACTGAGTGTCTGCTCCTGAACTACTCAACTGAAATTTAAATGACAATATTCGCAACATACATACATAATACAAGAAGGGCAAACTGGGGGCAGAAGGTAAGCCTTATGCATTCGTGGCGTGCGTTCAGCCGAGAAAGTGCTGCTGTTAGAGATAACCGTTGCTGGAGGCCCGGAGTTATAGGTTCCTCGTCGAACATTACCCAAAAGAATCAAGTACTGCTAAATATCCCGAAGCAGCAATTTGATTGTTTCAAGAATAATACTAAAATATATCTACTAATATAAACGTGAAAGTTTATGTTTTGTGTGGGTGTTTGTTACTCTTCCACGCAAAAGCTACTGAACGGATTTGGATGTAATTTGGCACACAGATAGTTTATCACTTGAATTAACACATATAATACTTTTAATCTTGGTAGTAGTTTTATTGTGTTAAGGAAAAAAAGGTTTTCTTTTTATGTATATTTTGTTAATATGTCAAATAAATTCAAGAACAATTCGGTAGCTGACACGAATTAAAAAAATAACAAAATCAAAGCTTGAAAGATTGAACATTCAAATGAACTGTTCAATATATACCGTCATCGTTATATTATGTTATACAATATATATTTTTAAAGGTCGATATGGTATCTACTGCTCGTATGTACTAACGAATGACGTCGCGCACTTCATGAACGTCGCAATAACTTCACACAACTGTCCGTTCACGCGATAACGACTCAAGCCTCCATAAAAAACTCGGAAAGCAGAATATTTTATAGCGTTTCATTCAAAAGAAAAATACCTTTAGTATCGGTCCAATTTTACCTTATTTAGTTAATAAGTAGTAATTCATAACAAACTCAGAAGTTCATCGTCACCTGAAATTGAGCAAGGTGAATGATGAATTATGATCTTATGTAAAAGCTTACAAAAAGCGACTCCATCACCATACAAATCCACTAACAGTACTACTCCCAACTCACTGAATCGCCTGAAGACACGGAAATTCCTGAACCTGCAAAGAGCTACCAATTACAAAGAGTCAATCCCAGTGAGGAACTGACACTGCATGACACTCAATTTGACAACACATCTGCTCATAGTCAATAGACGGAATGCATGAGAAGAGTACAAAAGAACATTATGAATCGTCCCCACTTCGCACGGTTTTTTTCGACTTGTTTGTAAGTATGTAAATTTATTAACAATAAAAAGGTATACACATAAATCGTCAATTTTTAACTTCCTATCTTGTATCCCACCGCTGGGCAAAGCTCTATTCCTTCACAAGCTTTCTTTCTTGGGCAATCTCTGGACACAATCAGAAAAGTGACTTAATAATATGAACAGAATTGCAGGTTACATTTGCAAAACATAACATTACACATACACACACATTCACATACATACACATTCATTCTCATTCATACACATTTTTTTTTTCACTCATTTACTTTTCTCTTGTATGCCCCGAAGTGGTAAACATAGTTGTTTAGCCAAACATTTTTACTACCTAAACCTATTTCAAACAATCGTAACAAAACCTTCGAGTCTGTCGGGACACAGAACATTCGGTGGGTGTCAGATACGAATGGTTGCAACTTTAGACGTAGGCATACATGGGATGCAGCACTTGACACACAGTGTAACAGACACGTCCTCATGAGTGTAGTCAGATATTTTGCAAACGTCCGTAATTCGCAGACCAGAAACAAGAGTAAAAGAAGAGAACTCCGAACCACTTTGAGAGGTCTGCTGCATCTATACGATAATCTCGATAGGAACGTCTGTTAGCACATTCTCATAATAACAAAACATAAGAAAAGATAAGAGTTTATGAATTTTCAATTTCATGACAGTTTTTTCTCTCCGTCAAAAGGGTGATTTGTATGACAACGGCACTAACGAATCGTTCTGTTGCTTTTGTTTCTGCCGTCTTTGTCTAATCAAAAAACATAGCTATCATTTATCTTTTTCTTCTTTCAATAAACAAAACTAGCAATCCATATTTGGCGTCTAGTTGGTGAACGTTGTTTTGGGAAAGCTAGAAACGGACTGGCGATGTTTGCTGACGAAACAGTTCGTGCTCGTGTTTCATAGACAAACAAATCGGCATGTCGGCTAACTTGTGGCTGGGGGGCATCGCTCATTGATGCAATAACGTATTGGATGGAAGATTGTAGTAATGTGTATGTAGTGACATATTCTCGCCCACCAGTCATGCTGACCCACTTTCACGGTCTGATGATTTCGACTGATTCGCTCTATTTTTGTGCACAAGCAATTCGTTGTTCTATTCCGTGTTTTGTATTTATTTTTCTGTTAACACAAGGCTATCGTGTTGACCATACAATTTTGAGTTTAGTGAAAAATATGGTAGTTGTTATTTTTTTTCGGGACAGTCATTCTATGAACTTTTTCGGCTGTTTTTAAAACCAGTCATACTTTATCCCAATTATATTATTGGAAGTATTGCGAAAGACAACCGAGCTATCCAATATAAATTCAGTGACAAGGTAGCAAACATGTAGCAGAGAGTTGTTGCCAAAAGTCTGGAAATTAGGTGAACAGTATGATATTATTTCGGCAGACTTTATCGCTATTTACCAGGTACGAGGGAGCGACATAAAAGCCAATAACGTCTTGCTTGACCTCGAGACCCTAGCAACGGAAAACTCAACTCGTTCTTAGTAAAACAATAGGTATGATCTCAGATACATTACATGTAGTCTATCAACCCAACGCCACTGGTGATGTAATAATGGTAATTTGTGACCGTCAATAGGTGCGGGTATTATTATGTCAACAATAAACCAATCTGCCGGCACGGTTGGCGCAGTGGCTGAGCGATTGGCTGCTGCGCTGCGTGTCGCGGGTTCGATCCCCGCACGGAACAAATATTTGTATTATCTACAAGTAATTGTTTTGGGTCTGGCTGTTTGTGTATGTGAGTTTAAATGTTTGTAAATGCGCCCACGATACAGGAGAAATTCATAATGCGGGGCAACGTTTCTTTTTAATGTGTTTAAAAAAAAAATCGTAACATAATTAAATGTTTGTCTTTACGCTGGCGGTCTGTAACAGCATTAGGCATCGATGTTCGAACGAGAGCATAATGATGGTGTATTTATGTTGAAGCCTAATTGGCATTATTTACGCAAATTAAACGGTGAGTTACAGCAGTTACGTTGCGTATTCGTATGTTGACATCATTTTAATTAGGTCATCGTCATCTGCCTAGCCTGCCCCAACATATAAGAGAGAGTAGCTAATGCAGCTGAGAATAATACATATTAGCTAGTAAGCAAGCTGTTCCAGTGACTTGGCTCACTCATTATTAGTTAATGATCATGTGAAGTCATACACATTTGTTAACTTGTGACATCTTCTACAAAATCAAACCAAAACTTGTTGGTATATCTTTGTGGTTTCACCTTTCGTATGCCGAGTATATAGACACAATTAAAAACCTATTGTGTATCGCGTAGATCTACCTTCCGGCACATGACGGGTTAAGTAGGTATATGAACGAAAGAAAATAGTTATAATTAATCATAACTCTAAGGCCCTAGGTCCCAAAAGTGAAAAAAAAAAACAATTTCAAGAAAACAATTTTAATTACAATTTTTTCCACTATGAGAACTTGTTGGGCAGATTTAAGAATAAAAGTGAGAATATGCGTTAGTTAGCGAAAAATACTATAATCGCTTGAACTAACTTCTAATAAGTTGATAGGTAAAGAGGGAGGGGAGGGGGAGTAGGGGGGGATGTGTGGTGTAACGCGAATGGATAAAATAAGGAATGAGTACATAAGTGGAAGTCTGAAAGTGGCGCCGGTGACTGAAAAATTGTGTGGTAATCGGTGATCGTGGTATGGAGATGTGATGCGGAGGAATGAGGAGAATGTATTGAGGAAAATGTTGAGTATGAATGTAGATGGCTATAAGAGTAGAGGAAGACCAAAGAAACGATGGATGGACTGTGTGAAGGATGATATGGCTAGAAAGGAAGTGATTGCTGAGATGACGAGTAATAGAGAAGTATGGAAGAAGAAGACATGCTGCGCCGACCTCAAGTAAGTTGGGATAAGGGCAGGAGAATGATGATGACGATGAGGTAAACGAAGCCAATGACTATCATAAACTACAATAAAATGCAACATTTCTTTTTGGGTGTTTTAATCAAGAACTAATAGGTGCTAACTCTGGAAAAAGGCTTGTCCCCTACCTGCAACTTAAACATATCCGGCGTAAAGCCGATGTAACATCTCGTCATCATCATCATTGTCCATTGTCCAATGAGTAGATTTAAAAGCCTCATCCGATATTCAACTAAAAACTGTGGGTGTACACAGGTTTCTGGAAATTACTATCAAACTTATTATTGTCATATTCATACTGTTATCTTTATCTCTTATTGTATTTAAATACATTATACTACTTATTACTGTACGTACTGGTATTAGATTCCAAGCGATTAGATACTCTTTTTCTTTTAACTTGATTTCCACCAAACAGCTCGCATTGCATCGTATCGGAAAGGATACGAACGGATGCGGCGACTGCCGATGGCGTACTGCAGAATGTCGACGCATACGATCGGCTCCATACCGTCTCTTGTGAATGTATCCGTTTCTGCGTCTAGTCAAATAGATTCATTCCTACCGTGTTGGATACGACGACAGGCGAACGGACCCGATCGCGCGTCGCGGAAGACACCCGCGGTTAAGCTTGTGTGCGCGGCTTGGTAATATAGACTTTAAAAACTGTGTACACGATTTAATATCGTTTAATGATTATAAAATCCGTTCCGTTGTGATGCGAGCTGTTTGGTGGAAATCATCCTGTCGACAGCGTTGTGGGTTATATTATAACCAACATTTGATTTTTATAAACTAGTTGTAAATTTTAAAGAAAGAAAGAAAGAAAAATTATTTATTACCCCGCACAGGACAGGACAGGAGAGCAGCGGTGGCGCAGTGGTGGCGGCCCCGACTTACGAACAGTCAGTCGTGGGTTCGAACCCAGGCAGGCGCATTACTTTGTGTAATTTATTACCACTGCTCTCAAAAACGCTGAAGGAAAACATCGTGAGGAAACCGGCATGTCCTAGAACCAAAAATTCGTAGACATGTGACATCTACCAACCCGCACTGGGCCCGCGTGGTGGATTATAGCCCATTTCCTCCCATAGAGAGGAGGCTGTGTGTCCCACCCCTATCTCAACATGGTGCTGTAACATTTAAAAACGTCACAGCGCATTCTCATAATGAAACAGTTTGCTTCCCTTTCAATAAAAATAAAACATCCACTATAAATCACTGTTGTTATTATTTATGCGTGTTTGTTTTATGCTGTCGATTTCAACATATATATTTTACAATTTTTTTCTTTATTACATTTGTTGAATATTTTGAGAGCTTTCAAAATAAAAGTATTTAGGATATTTATGACCTTTGAGTAAAATTGCTTTACCTTATCCCATTGAATTTATTAGTTAAGATTTCAGAGTGCAGTTTTATTTCTTTTTAAAAATAAAGGAATGTCTCCTTTGAGTAAAATTTTCTATCTCCAGTATTCCGAGTACTTTCCCTCCAGGCGACGTTGAAAAATTCCACCCTGTATATTATATAGTTTAGGCAACGGTGCTAGACATAGTACACTGGCTTCGGGTAATATTAATTTCTAATATTATGATAAAACAAAAACGATAACAAGAAATAGACGCCTCTGGATAATCTTGTTTGCCAAAAGGTTTTCGGAGAAAAACTGGGCTAATTGACTTAACGAGTTTCATAAAGACTATTATTGTTTTCTGGTTTGGAATTAATTACAATACATACTTATAATCAATATCTTTGTGGTTCTGTTACCACATTACAAGCCAAAACTGTTATTTGCAAAATGTATTCTCATATTCTCACAGTCAAATGTTAGCATAAAAACAGCAGCATCGGATTAGTATCAAATAAGAAACTTTACAATAATAAATGGATATGTAATCGCTCTCTTGTGTATGGCTATATTTCTTGAGATTAGTTTGTAAAAAAGAAACATCGAGAAAAAGGTCTACCCTTTTTGTCGATGCGTCAATTTTTCCCGAAGACGAGAAGCGGAAGAAATAGAATTAAAATTTAGCTTGGTTATAGCACTCAAACTGCAGTGAATATTTATCTTTAATATTTTATTAACCACTCTACTCGTCAGTTACTATCCACAGTGATGAGGTGTTATCAAGAGGTATTTTGCAGGAGAACACAGGAAAAAATTAACATGAAATTCATTACCAACGTTCTTTATTTGTAAATTATTTGGCTACTTAAAACCCACCTACATCTTTTATATCTGAATTAAAGAAATGCGCCTTATAATCTATACCGACCGTGTAAAAGGTCTGACTTTAATAATATTCTATGATATCCCAATTTGGTATGTAAACAAATATTAAACTATGCTGATTCTGAAACCATTTCGAGATTTAAGGTTTCTAAACCTTATTTTGCTATTTTGAGCTCTTAAAATTATAAGATGGCGTTGATTTTAACAAAAATACTTGAAACCTGAAAGTGATTTCAAGTATGTGTATATGTGGTCGTGTAGGTACGTGTGCATTGGGCTAATTGATTTATTAACAAACAAAGAATCATACTTCTGGTAAGTTTCAATTAAAACTTTTTATGGCAATAAATGTCAACTAGGTGAACCAGGTGTACAGAAAGTTAACCATGGTACACATAGGTGAACCACTTTGGTGTTCCACGGGTTGGAAAGGTTTTATTCTCGTACTATACGTTGCAAAGACATGGAACTCTTCAGTCTCATATCGGACGACATCACGAGCAAAAGTTTAGAAATAAAAAATTAACTACAGTTTGGAATACAAAAATATTGAAATGAGAGGCCTAAACTGCAAAATAAAAATAATAAAAAATACCAAAAAAAAATACTCGTCGTTTGCACTATTAATTTTATATAAGGTATCAGTTAATATTTTTATTTTCTTGGCATAATAAGGTATCGCTCGCACTTGAATAAAATGTGTCTTGTCTCGCATATACCTTTTTTTTTTTTTTTACCGATGGGAAATCATCAAATAACCCCTCCCGCTCTGGGCTGAGCAGGAGGGAGTGTCAGACTTTTACTGACTAAAACCCATCCATGTTCCTTCCTTTGCCCTTTGTGTTCCAGGGCCGCGGTATCTCTTTCGAACAGTCCCGCAACCCTGGCAGGCGTCGGTCCTTACGGACCCCTCCCTTTTTGCTGACTTTCCTTGAGGCGCGCGTGGAACACGAACGCGCCGTCGACACGGCCTGTCGTCATAAGACGGACGGACGGCGAGCTAGCCCATAGCTCACCGTCCACAGGCCCGCGCCTACGGTGGCCGGGGGCCACCACGTGGCCCCCGACGCCCGGTGCGTCTCCCGCGGCGGCTGGGACGTGAGGTTCTCTCCCTCTCACGTTCCGCCACCTCCTTCGCTAGCATGACTGCTTCGCAGAAGGAGGTGACGGCGTCCCATTCCGTCTCGCTCCGGACCATGGATTGAACCAAGGCCGGAAGCGAGAGGTCGCCGCCGCCGATCGCCGCTACGAGGACACGGCGGTGCTCCGCCCACGCGGGGCAGATCTCCACCGTGTGCTCCACCGTGTCTTCCGGTCGATTCTCACAATGGTAGCACCCGGGCGTTTCCTCCCGCCCGATTCGGTGCAGGAACCTCCCGAAACAACCATGTCCGGTGAGGACCGTCTCGCATATACCTGGTTTGAACTTGTCCATTCGGAGCAAACTGTCCGCTTACAACTCAGTTATTATTTTGTTTTCGTTTCTAACACAAAGTCAAACAAAGTCAGGGTAATCTCTTGAGAACGTTGCCTTTGTAACATTCCTATAATCTGCTTACATATTTAATACAAAAGGTAAGATTCTAGTATTCATTTCTTGTGCTCGAAGCAGTCGCCTGCTTCACCGCATTCACATAGTTCTTGGTAGAAACCTAAGCTTACTGTTGCATCCAATCTGCAAGCCGATTGACATTCTGAGGAGCTGTATTCAGGTTACTACGACATGGAGACATTTAATGGATATGCTAGCTAGCTTAGAAGTCATAGCGGGTGATCTTCGGGAAATGTTTACTTATTTAGAGTGTATTATGTAGGAATAAGGTCTCTAATAATTTATTTCTCGTTAAAATAAAAATATCTACATATTCTATATTCATTTATATTTTTGACAAAATGTGTAATTGACCTTCAATGAAGGTATCTCAAGAAGGCATATCGTGAAAGTCAGCGTTCAGAAATGGATATGGCAATCGCTGTGCGACGAGCCCTTATCGTGAGCCCTTATCATCCACATGAAGATGTGAATGCCATTAAAAAACAAAGTGTCATTAGAGCGTTATTCACGTATTAAACATTATTAAACCGTAGAGTATTAAATCGTTGAATGAGCAAAGTAATCTTTTCCAGTGATTGATGTCATCAGCCCTAAAACATTAAAGGCCTGGTCAGACCAGATGCGTGGCATGACGTACACGTGTACACGCGCGTGGTGACGCGCGTGAACCCCTGACAGACCGGG
This sequence comes from Eugnorisma glareosa, assembly GCA_947578425.1. Taxonomy (NCBI): domain Eukaryota; kingdom Metazoa; phylum Arthropoda; class Insecta; order Lepidoptera; family Noctuidae; genus Eugnorisma; species Eugnorisma glareosa. Next base: position 33,008,211 of record OX387957.1, read on the forward strand.
TTACGCATATGCGTACGCTTACGCTTACGCATACGTGGTACGCACGCAATGCACCGGTCCTTTGCGTACCCAGCAATTCTTGTGCACGATGTCTGAAGAAGATTGGGTAAATGGACCAAGTAGTTCATCTGATGAAGAAGAAGCAATATTACTGTTATTGTGACAGAATATTCCTGGGTGTGCCAAAAAACAATGGGTTCAAGTTTTATATGACATATTTTTGACTCTTTGTTTTTTGTGTTGTACAAACAATTAGTTTTTCTTTAATTTCATTATTCATCATTAAAACCGAAACAAAATATCACTTACTATCGGTAAAACTTGAAAACAAATACATCTGAATGCGTAAGTCACGCGCGTAGTCATGCGCAGCAAAGATACGTGCGTGTTCAAACTTGTTCGGTGTGACGTCCAATACGGAATGCCATTGACTACAACGTCATCACTGCACGCATCATTGTGACGTTGCTGTTCCGCTCTGCGTAGGTACGCAGCAAGTTTGACACATGGCAGCTGCAATGCGTAGCGTTACGCATGTAGTCTACGCGCACGTGTACGTCACGCAAGCGGTGTGCCATGTCTCTATAAAGTTCCATATACTACAACGTCATGGTACGTGCACGTGCACGTGCACGTCTACGTGCACGTGAGGTGTACGGATCCGGTGTGTTTCGGCCTTAAAATTAAATATAAATTAAACTAGCCATTGAGTTTGAACAATATTCAAATAAGTTTTATAAAATCCTATATTTTAACTTACAAAATTAAAATGTACTGATTTTTGGGCAATGCCCAAGATAATATAATTAATCGCAAACTAATATTGTTGATACAATTTACCAACGTAATTTAAGTTGGGCTGACTTTAAATGTAGAAATGTGAATAATTTGATCATATAATTTATGATCAAATTATTCACATTTATTATTATTTTTTGCTTAAAATGTAATCCATTATTATTTATAGTTTATTTTTATGAGTGTATACTTTATAAACTGAAATCAAAATGATGCTCCTACTTTCAAGTGAAACGCCGCCGTTATGTTACAAACGTGGACTTATCTAGATAACTATGTTCATTCGTACATATATCATGGTCTGTTTAACATTCAATCAAGCGGGAAAGCCCCCATGACGCAGCATGACGTGATGGGACGAGACGCGAGTTAACCCTCCGCCGTGAGCCGGTTCTTTCCCAACTGAATTGTCCAACTGAGCATGAAGTGAAACAAAATCATAATGTATCAGCAAACACTATTTCCGCAACATTTAAAACTAATATCAACATCAATTTTTCCACTTTCATACTGTTTTTGTTTTCTCATGTATCGTGGGTACGTTTACAAACATTTAAACTCAACAAACAGCCGAGCATTGTTAAATCTGTTCTGAGTTACTAAAATAGAATAAAATTTGCTACGTGCAACTTTAATTTTTCTAGAACACTTTAGGTTGTTGGTTAACTCGTGTAAAGCTTGCACGGTAGTCCGCTAACATCGCAACACACACTACACACTAACGATTACATAAACTATTCCGGAAAATGCAGGATAGACGAGGTCTGCCATGTGAAGTCGTGTCAAAAGAAGACATGAAATGTTACGCAAAATCCAAGAACTCGTGTCGTAAACTCGGCAATCATTTTTCAAATTAAAGTAACCTTTATAAGTTACAAGGTTAGTGTTCAACGTTAGACAGCGTGTCAATTTAATCTAGTTTCCGGCGTGATGGTCCTAACCCGAAAAGAGGGTACATCCTGTCCTCAGCCCGGTGACGGCTTCCGGTGCGGGGAAAATAATATCTAGGGATAGATGGGGATCTAACAATTTAGGCTAAATCTATCTCGGAGAGCAGTAGGTAAACTTTGTGTACTTTTGAAATCCATTCCCATTTTAATTTTCTTTCCATTCATTGTGCCATTCCATCCATTTCTATTAATATGAACGTAACTGTCTGTCTAGTGCTTTTCTGTTATTTTTTTACGCTTTAACGACTGAATGAAAATCGATGTTTGTCACTCAGGTAGGCATGATTAGGCTCTAGACACAGGTTATTTTTTATCCAAGTAGTGGGTACGTACGTATCCGAGGGACATATTCTGTTTAACTCGCAGGCGAACCCTGAAACCATGATAATTTAAATTTTAAAAGGATGCACGATTAATTGTTGGAAATGAAACAGAATTTGAGAAGTATCTAAGTAATAATAATAAATTCTTTATTTCAGAATAAAATTCCATAAATTTACGTTAGTGCATATTCACTTAAAAACTATGTTAGCGTACAGCACAAATACAACGATATTAGTAACAATAAAACTTAACAACTATGTTAGTGGACATTAACGATATTTACAGGAGTATGTAGCTGACTTAGAAACCAAATAAAAGGACAATCCAGTTTGTTGGCAATTACACTCAGGTGACTGATGGTACTGGCACGCACTCTACGCATCAAGGACGCTGCTCGCTTGCGTCTGATCAGTCTGGGCGTCCGCGAACATCCCAGAGGCACTACAGAACTGGGCAGCCCCAACAGCGTCCTGAATGCATTGTTCATTGCACTGGACGCGAAGAGCATTAACGGCCTTTTGAGTAAAGCTAGTCCAGAGGCTTCAGGTGTAAAATACTTGACTGTATGCTTGGAAAAGAGTTATTTTAACTGAACCCATGCAGCGTGAGAACCTTTGGATCAGCATATTACATCTGACCGACAAAGCTCTGCGCTCCCGGTCCACATCTAGATTGTCCTTCAAATCCTCCGTAACAATATGCCCTAGATATTTAAACTGACGAACACGGTTCAAGACACAACCACTCAACGAGACAGTTGGGTAGCTCTCTGTGAGCTTGTTAGCCGCCTTAAAGATCAGCAACTCACTCTTGACCAAAAACCTACCAATACCTAACAATACCTAGTAATACATTGTCCAAAATATTTGAAGTAATTGTAACATTTTTTCAACAATATTTTCTTTTCATAAAATAATATGATGGTTCGACTATTAAAAACATCCACTGGGACAATATGAATTAGCAAAGGACTTTTGTGAACTACTAGTTGTTTCCGCAACCTTGTTTGCATACTTCGACCTTCTGCTCGCCTTACTCAGGGGTGGTATTTCGAAACATCCTTTTTTAATGGACTTGTGCACTTTTCACGAACATTTTCTTCGTAACTTGATGTTTTTATCTGCCGCGGTTTAATTTGACCGTCGTTTAGAATCTAAGCTGGTATTTATGTCAAGAAAATAATTGTTTATCAAATTGATCATTGACACAATTCACACTATACTTCAAATTGCTGTTGTAAATCCATTTCATAAAACTGTTAAAGTAAACCTGCCATGATTTGAAAATACGGAAAAGTTAAGTTTGCATTCAATTTGCTAAACAATTAATTTCACGCTCGCTATTCGCTGAACTAAAAAAGAACACCGTAGGGTTGCCACAACTCTTCATTCTGCCCAAACTGAGACTTTCGTCAGGAAAATAACAGAGACTATCAAATATGCTAGATTAATAAGGTTACTAAGTTGAAAACTCCAGTGGGACAGTAAGAGCTTTTAAGAAGTTTGTTAATGACAGTAACTGCCTCGTTGTTACTGTCGTCGAGTGGTCGTAAGAGTGACTTTTTGACGTATCCTAAGTTCGCATCTTGTGTCTATAGCACGTAGCTGTTCAGTGGTCAATTAAAGCAAAGACTGTGCTCATGAATAATAAACTTATTACTATTATGAACTTTAATTCCTTAACGCACGGTATTAAATTCAGTGGTTAAGGTTTAAGTTAAAGTTACGTCATCTGCGTGTATAAACTAATACACAGTAAACAATCAACAATCCCCTTTAATTTTTTGTCGGCGTGTATTAAATACGCCGTGTGAATGCAGTCTAAGGCAATCCAATACAGTTTCGAGTTATCCATCACAGTTATTGGCGATAGCATAACACTTCTTTTAGTTAGTAGACCCTCAGCTGCACCCTATCTTTCCCGAAACTATGTATACATACAGGGTGTAAGGGCCCCGCAGACTGATGGGGTGAATTCAGTATATCATACTTAAAGATGACCGGTAAAATAAATTATGGCTACGTCCCGTTAAATCACACCTACTATTCGTAAACGTAAACTCTTATTTATTTCTAACTTACCGTGAACACAAGGTACACAAATCAGTAAAGTTATAGGAATCCAATAAATTTGATTTGTTTTATTTCTTCATACGCAATGTATCGTTACCGTGGCAAAACGCACGTAGCGAACGGCAAGCGCGACGATAAATTCGATGAACTCTACAGTTGGCAGCTGCTATCACGCGTCGTTCGTTAGAGTATTTCAACATCTTTTGTTGTTTTTTTATTTTATTTTAGCCGTATTATTTACAGATAATGTAATTAAAAAAAAACTGTAAAAAACTAAACTTTAACATCAAAAAACGATAAAAAAAATTATAATTTTCCTAAGAAAAATTCCGGTGATTCAAAATAAGGAACTGAATACACTATCAGTTTGCGGAGTATTACACCATGCGCATAGGTACAAATTTTCAGAATTAAAATTTTTAATTGATTTGGAATGTGAGTACTACGGTTTTTAATTAATAAAAAAATGTAAATACCTTACTGCTCACCACATGGGTACCGGCCTTTAAATATATTGTTTTATTTTTCACTCAGCTAATCTGCTAGACTCACACATAAATCAATTACACTGTGTTGTTAAACCCTAGTGTAAAATCGCTTAGAACTGCAAATTAATTATACGTCTACCTACTCATTTAAAGCCAGAGTAAAGTTAGCTTTTGGCGTTGAGTATGTACTTTAACTTACTTAACCGTTACTAAGCTCGTATTTCAAATTGTATCCCTTATACTTCCATCGAATAACGTAATTAACATTGGTAACGTTAACAAACCGTTTTGTATCAAACAGAATATTTGGAATGATTCCATACAACTTGGATCTGCTAAAACAAATATTTGGGGGTGGCAACATAAATATGGAATTGAAACTGGCAACAAACAGTGAAGTGTAGTACTACACAACAAAGTAATAGTAATGTCGGATAAACCGCAGTCCGTAGTATTATGTTGACGGCACCGGGACGCGGGACGTACTCCCAGGAGGTCATATCGCCACAAGGGCGACACAGTCATACATTAATGTTCACATTAAGTTCAAAGAGTCCGCATAAAAGGTTCCTGCCTAAAGCTTTGAGCTTCTCGTCTTGACGTTTTGGAGTATTTCAATTTCACAGTTTTGCTTTGACAACGACGTGACCTTCGGGATTGGTGAAATAACGAAAAGATTAGAATACTATTTATATCGACTGCCCCGCGAGACGAGAATTTTAACAGAAACGCCGTGATCCTAAAAGCTTTGTACTTAACTGTAAAAACAAGACCAAAGACATTTGTCGACATTTACGTAATTATTAAAGTAAACGCTCCTCAACACTGTTTAGTTCTAATTTATGAATGTTTAAGTATTTGGTTGAAAGCTTTATTCGACTCATTCGAAATGCGGCCAAAATTCTACGCGATTCAAAATGTATTTCATCATTTGTATAGGCCAGAATATAAGTCCAAAGCTAAACGAGCACGCTGCAACTTTTATTTGTTTTTAGCAGCGAGAGCGTTATAATGACTGTCGTTAATTTTGAGCTCGGCAATCCCAACGATTTTGTTAGATCTCCGTTTTTATTATATTTGCAGAAAGAGGAGCCAATGTGAACAAAAACCTGTTATTGTCCTTCCACATTTTATGTTTTCCAGCGTTACTTATTTCTGATATTATTTTGTTGAAATCAAAACATTCCGCTATGATAGGTTTCAATACCTTTCAGTTACAGTGGAGAACTAGTTTTTTCTCCCTGTTAACAATGAATCTGAATTTTTTTTCTTTTGCTCGCAAGATATTTGAGCCGTCGCCGTCTTTGTGGAGTTGCCGACAGAGACTTCAATAATAATAATAATAATAATAGCCGGGAAAGCCTGGGCTTCTGTAGCAAGTCTAGCGCGGGTATTGTTTGTGTACCGTGGCCGCACAGTATGAAGTCGGAAACCGGGAATAACGATTGCATTTGACAGAAAGCCCCGTGGAAGGTTACTCCGTTTTATCTAGCACAAGGTACTGACAAAACCACTGTAAGTAGGTATATGGATCTTTTAGCGAAGCTGGAGCGGAAATTGCTAACGTTAATGGTTAAAAAAGAATGAGTTCTGTTCTAATTTATTTCCACAATACGTTAAGAGTTTCTCTTGTTTCACAAAAATATAAACGATAAGAACGTGCTGTGTACCCATGTTTGTCTGAGTATGGTTAACAGCGGTCATACAAGTAGGCAAGAGGACCGCGGCGCAGGCCAGTCTGTTTATTGGGAACATCTGATTTGAACGAAATGGGCTAAATCCAGCTAAATCCAATTACGTTCATGTCAGCCTTTCGTATAAGCCAACAAAAAATATTATTTTTGATAATGTGACCTGAGCACGCAATAGTGAATATTTAAAACCTTTTTGATGACATGCAAATCGTTTAACAAGTAATTGTTATATTGTTGATCATCCTTTCGTTGAGTATACAATTACTTTAAAATCATACTTCCTTTATTTATTTATTTCTTACATTTTTACATATATTCACAATATTTAAAATTCACAATATAATATTATAAACAATATTATAAAAAAAAACTAAAAAAAAATAATTGCCCGTCGGTATCGGGAACAAGGTCTAAAGGGTCTAAGTTAACATTAGTGCTATGACTTCTAATAAAAATGAAAACGAGTTTTAATAAGTTCATATTTTTCACTCACTGTTCACGATAAAAATCACATATGCCAACTAAGCTCTAATTACACGCAATCATGCTGAAAAATAATGACCGCGTGTGTTCTGCACATAAGAGTTCATTTGTGTAACATTATTTTGTTTGTTCACGAAACACATGATTAAACCCCACAAAGCACCGCATCTCGAATGATAAACGCGATGTCATGACATATCCTGTGACGTCAATAAATACTCTTCATGTAAGGCGACGTCATTCTTGTCACGTCACGTCAAGTCGGGACGTCCGCGTCATGCCACGTCATCCGCGACTGCTACGCGTTGTTGACTTGCCAAAATTGCCTTGTTGTGATGAGCCCGTGACTTTTTAATGTAAGCCTATTTTCCCCTTTGGAATCTCTTTTATCCCTATAGATAGGGCTTTGAAGTGGCCTTTTTGTACGCGCCGCGGTGTAGTTGTAATGGAAGTTTTTTGTTAACACTATGCTTATTAGTTTGGTAGTTTTCTTTCTAATCTCATGCGGCGTGACAATATACGTTGAAGAAAATGTAAAAGAATGAGTCGGTACTCCAAGTAAAAAAAGAGATAGATAGGTACATATATATCTTCAGAATCTATTGCGTAACTAAGTCTTGAGGCGAACATCACTAAAATGCACTGAAGTATTACAGCCGCGCGCCTGCTGCGCTATGCGCCACAGTCGGGCCACTGAAGCGCTTCTCTATTGTAGCGCTAAAGTGGCGCTTCTATACGTCTTTAATTTTCGTGTTAGTTCCAGGGTTTCGAGATGTGAGAAAAGAATATTCTGAGGTCCTTTTTATCTTGGCCAGATAATAAGTAACGATACCAGAAAACTAAAAACGAAACATTGAACCGATAAAATTAAATTTATTAGGATTTTAGGAGAATTAGAAAAACCATCGTCTGCCCTGCCTTTTCCCCAACTATGTATGTTGAGGTCTTCTTACACTTTAACCGGATGCAGCTGCATACCAATATTTTACATGGAGCGACTGCCTATCTGACCTCCACAACCCAGTTAGTACTGGGTAATACGATACCCTATTGTTAAGACTGGTTGTCAGACTTTCGGGCCAGTGACTACCCGCAACAACTGTCTAAGATCTAAAAGTGCCAGCCGGGCCAAACGGCTTAACGAGCTTTCCGAGGCATGGAGGAAACTCGGTATGTAATGTGTGGTCATCCATCCAAGGATCTACCTAGGCAAGCGCCGCTTAACCCGAAGATCGACCCGAACGACTGTTATTATAGCCACGTGCTCCTCAGAGTTATTGGATAAACCGATGTTTGTGAAAATAAATATATACAATGTGTAACAAAATAAACGCACAACCTCTTAAGGGGTCATTGTACTCATCATTATGAACAACTTTTACTATGGGACCAATCCCGAAATCGCGAAAAAAAAAACAGCTGTTCAGTACATTTTGTCGAATTATGCGCACAGAAATGTATAGGGCAGTAGACTTTTTTTTCGCGATTTCAGTGTTGGTCCCATAGTGAAAGTTATTCATAATGATGAGTACAATGACCCCGTAAGAGGTTGTGCGTTTATTCTGTTACACATTGTATATACGTAAAATCACGTCATTTTCTTTTAACTCTTCCAACATTAATCTAGTGTGACGCTTGCCATTTTCAATTAATTTGTGTGTTTCATCTTTCACAGAGAGATTTTACTAAAGAGTTATAAAGTGGTTACAAATAAATGAGTTAACCACGCGTTTATTAATTATGAAATAATTGGTTTATAATGGCATTAAGTATTTCAGTAATTATTATTTCAGGTGGTGTTTAATTGGCTTTAAGTTTTTCACCTCTGTAATAATTGCGTCGGTATTAAGCCATAAAAAGATAAAGGAATATTATATCATTATTTTATTGGTAACTATCGAAACGATATTGAGTTGTTGTTAAATCTTAGTTAAATAATTACACACATAAACCTTCCCGATTTTCCCCTAAATTAATGAAAACCGCAACAATATCACGTGTGTAGTTTAAAATAACTTAGCGGCCGCAAAGAGACACTCGAAAAGTGACTTTATTTTGGATAGACTAAGTGAAGATTTGCGATGTACGACTAAACTTGGCTTTCTCGCTGGCTGATTAGCTTAATATGGATGAGGTGTGAATGCCGCGAAAAGCTAATTAAAATCTGATGGCCTCCAATCAATAACGCTAACTAAACACCAATGTCCCCTGCAGTTATGACCGGTATTTGGGACCTAGTAATATAAAATCGAGGTATTTATCGGACAACGTTCCTTTCCGCTAATAATACTATTGTGAGCTACAAGAGAGCTTCTTGAAAGAAATTCCAATTAGGTACACAACTGTTTGATCCGAGGATCGTTCGAGCTCATTCCGAAGTACAAGAAGGATTGAAGTACACTCACTGACAAAGAATACGGGTCGGTATGAAAAATTAAAATTATTCTTATAATAATAGAGCTAGTAATGTATACGGTTTAAGCGCAGAAGGCCTAATTCTGAAAATGGCAACGGACTCGCAAAAGGACTAGTTCTCAAAATGGCAAACTCTTTAAAAGCCTAATTCTCTAAATGGCCATTTCTCTAAAAGCCTAATTCTCTCAATGGCCAATTCTCTAAAAGCCTAATTCTCTGAATGGCCAATCACTGAATTGATATTTTTTTTATGTTCCCGCTGGCAACCACTGGTGGAACCAATGACGGACATTGACTCAACTTATTCCAAGAAACCACTTTTAACTATTGTTATTACTTTATCTGAAGAATTTTACTTCACAAACTACCAGGAGACCAGGATCATGAAGAAGTATTATCTTCGTTGCATGCTGCATGATAATCGAAATATGGAAACAGATTTGATTGTGAGATTCCTATTAACAATACCTCGCGGACACCAGCCCACTATACAATACAATACAATACCTTCATGATTCTGGCCGCCTGGTTGTTTGTGAGACTTTACTATCCTTATTTCTCAATAAAAACATTTATTTCAAAAATGAAATTTCTATTTATAATAATACTCCCCAATTGAAGAAAATGTGCCATTTTGATAATTAGCCATTTAGAGAATTGGCCATTCAGAGAATTAGGCTTTTAGAGAATTGGCCATTCCGAGAATTAGACTTTTAGAGAATTTGCCATTTTGAGAACTAGTCCTTTTGCGACTCTGTTGCCATTTAGAGAATTAGGCCTTCTGCGCCTAAACCATGTATACCAGTACAAAATCTAGGAAACATTATTAGTTGAAAAATAATGGTTGGTACCTGACATACAACCCAAAAACGAACTTTAAAACAAAATAAATACTTTGTATTGCCTCCACGGGCTTATGTCACAACTGCCAGGCGATTGGGCTTGCTGTTTATTAAGTTTCTTATGCGATATTGCGGGATATTGGTCCATTCTCCCACTAACTCAGATTTCAGGTCTCGAAGTGTAGCTCGTCCTATAAGCGTGTTCAATTGGATACAGGTCCGGGCTTCTTGCGGGCCAGTCCATGCGATTGATGCCAACGTCCTGAATATACCCTTTTACAATTTGAGCTGTATGCGGCCTGGCCTTGTTGCGCATGAATATTGAAATTTCACCCATAGGTATTAATTAAATATGGGCCGACAAATTTCTTTCACATATCATGCACTATTTAGCGTACCATTTTCTATCCGTTCTTAAATCGTGCGACTCCCTGAACAAATTCCAGCCCAAATCAAAATAGATCTACTGCCGAACGGCACTTTTTCATCAAAACAAGCTGAAATAAAACGTCCCCCTGGGCGTTGGTAGACTCTTCGTCGCCTATCATGTGCATACAGCATAAATCGAGATTTGACCGAAAACATTACTCTTACCCATTCTTCATGTCTCCATCTTGCGTATTCGCGGGCGTAACGTAATAATGCTACCCGATGTAATAATGTTCCCTTTTAAATTTTGGACCATTTGTGGGTCAGCTTAACTTCAATGAGCCGCCGCCTTACAGTCCACTCCCTTACGTTGTCTCCCGAAGTTGATTTGTTACTCCAGCTACCGTGAGGTGCCGATTTCGGAGCATGCTCGTAACAATAAATCAATCTCTCGAGCCGCAGTACATCTCGGTCGGCTGGTTCCTGGTCTTCTTATTCTGCCCAGTTTCTCGGAAACGTTACCGTTGACGACTCGCTGCACTGTACAAATTGACACTATTGTTCTTGCTGTACTTCGCTGACTTATTCCTTCTACATTACGTAAATTTTTCTGGTGTTAGCAACATGACAGTAATTCAATAATGATGGTGAAAGACTGACCGCCTTCTCTATCATTTTGATATGACAGATTGAAACATAAGTGAGAAAACAAGCAAAAGTAAAACAACCGCGAAAAGAATTGATTTTAAAATTCAAGGTTTTTAACCTTTTTTAAATTACGTTGTAAGTATATCATTTTAGGTTTTCATTCCTAAGATATTAAAATTCTCTGTTATACAAAGTTACTTTCATTCATGTACCATGATAAATTTGCAAGTTACAGAGATTTTCATCCGTATATACAGGTTGTAAACAGAGCCCTTACGAAGCCGTCAACCAAGCATTATGTACATCAAATTAGGTTACTTTACGCAAAAAATATTGCTGGGAAACTACTTTTTTTGGGTGAAGTCACGTTTTACGGTAGGACTCAATGTAGCTCACTCAAAACATTGTGCTGATGGATGGATTGAATAGTACGGTCTTTAAAGTAAAAACCTTACACTAAAACATAACAAAATGTATTTAAAAAAAAACCTGTGAAATGTTGGAACTTTAACCCATATATCTCCGTAATTAGAAGGTTGCCAGAAAAAAAAAATGATCGCTATGATGGGGAGAACAAGTGCCATTCGGCTTCGTTAAGGGTCTTGTTACACCCTTTACAGTTTTTTATTTATTAATTTATTTTTTACATTTTAGGAAAGCTTACAGACGATTATTGCTCCCATATTATTTGACCGCCAGTGTAGTTACGTAGATTTTGTACATAGTAAACATACAATACAAAACTCACTGTACAAGCTAATTTGTAATTTCAGCCTGGTACACCGCATCTCTGTAATATGACTCAAGAGAAACATATGTGGCACTCATTTGAATATTATCATTGTCTTAATATACAAAGACATCGCCACAAATAACGGTCTGATGACATTAAGGGCATGTCTCACCGCCTTTAAATAAACGATCTCGCCAAGCTGCAGGCTTTAAATATAACCTGACCGCGCATAAATTTAACACAAACCGTTATTTTGAATACAATTACAACAGCATGTTCTGCATATTATTTTTGTTGAAACTAAGTGAGCACATTCGTTTTAATATATTATAGAGATAAATTCAATTATTAAAAAAAATGGTGAACGGAGTTTATAATTTCAGAAAAAGGCTGGGAAACTGAAGAATTATGATATTTTTAGGGCCCTATTAAGGATTATGTGCCATTCACGTGTAGACATTGGATCTGTAAAAATTGTATTTTCAAAGTCATTAACATGGTTTTTCGCGGTAAATCTGTTACTATTATAGTAAAACATAAAAGCTTCGAAAATGTAACTGAGTTACAGCACCATACAACACACATATAATACACACATTACACATACATTTAATAGACATGACACGAGACTGCAATTTTAAAACAAACGAGACTCATATTGTTTTCTCTTATGGAAATAGTTTTTGGATTTCGACAACTCTATATTTTTGGCATATGCATCATTGATTGTCGCATTCACTACATGTACGAATACCGTTATTATGTAAAGGATATTTTAGCTCCATTTTAAAATACAATGTTTCTCCTAGGCAAACTGCATACCGGCTATGAAACTTGCAAGAGCTTTGATTTGTGTTTTCCATTATTTCAGGAAATACGGAATGGGTTCCTGTAGTAGAGGTTAGCGCTTTAATGTACCTACTCACCACGAACGAGTTTTTAGGTATACTTGAAAGCCACTACAATTAAATTAGGTAACATAATACAAGCCGCTTAACATTATATTTTTGAAAGCCGCTTTCAAGTCTTGTTATACAGCCCCGCTGCCGTTGGTAGCTAGAGAGGCTACATCGTGTCTGGTAACTTTCCCGTTTCGCCAACTAAACAAAATACCATCACAAAAGTGCCGTTTTGTAACTATTTTGATCTTTATACATTGAGTCTCGTTTCCTCAACTTTTGGACGAACGACGACGTTTTCAGGGGAACTACTGAGAAATAACGTAATGAATATTCTGTACGATCTTATTTATTTTTAACTTACTGTTTATTCCCTAACAAAAACACATCTTCATGCTATGGGAAAAAAACACCAATACATAGATCCAAAAATACTTACTAGTTATACTTACTTATTTAAAAAATATAACATTGCAATAAAAAGTCAAAAATTAGAACAGAACAGCCACCTTATTTTTATGCAAGCCTAGTACTTTTATTATAAGTAGATCCTTCCCTGAACTTGTGTGTGCAGATGGACCTATTAGAATATATACCACATTCAATTTCCGCACGCAAAATACGCGCTTAGACGTGGAGTTGCGGACACCAGCCCGCTATACAATACAATACAATACCACATTGATTTCATGCAAGCCTGGTACTTTATGTAGGGTTTTCAATCCACTAAAAAGGCGATTTTGGTGGAGCCAACTTAGATCTTCTACAGGTTTCTGTTCTCCTAGTACTTTCTGTTCAAATTCTAAATTGACTTCTCTCGTAACAAACCTTTGTCTGCCAGAGAGAGAGACAAATAATAGCAACATCAACAAGTAGTTTAGTTGTAACTTTGAGAGCTGACTGTACTCTACAAAAAACAGTTGTTGGAGACTGGGCAAAATTAACCTAGCGTCCAATAGCGTTAATATTTATAGCAATTGATAGAACTCTTCAAGTAAACTTCTTATTATGGCGAAATCTCTCGATTCAGAGCCAGAAAGGAGAGAGATAAAAACTAAATATGAGAAATTAAGTTAAATTAAATTCTGTTATTTCGTCAATTTATTAACTTTCATTGATACTGTACGCTTCAAACATTATAATATTATAAGTCTATAAACGTAATATTCCAAATATTGACATCTTGTATTGTATTGTATAGCGGGCTGGTGTCCGCAACTCCACGTCATATTGACATCTTATTTGCTATTTCAGGAGTTGTGTGTGGTTACAGTTACAGTAGCTTGGACAGATCGTTAATATTACCCAACGCCCAATAGCGTTGTATTGATCTCAACAGAAGAATATTACTTGCTTCGACAACTTTTGTTTTTCTCGATTCAGAGTCAGAGTGGAGCTACAGTCCGGTGCCCAATCAACTACCTAGTTAGATGAATAAAACCAAACAGACTACGAATTAGCAAAAGTGGTGCTAGTAGCAAAAGTTATCTTTGAAAAGTTCCATCCAATAGTGTCTAGCTTATGACTATTAGGTGCCCGTAAACTCTTAATTGGTGGTAAATAAAATCTTAACTTCGGTGTCTAACTATAGTGACCTATGTAGGTCAATAACTCCGAACAGACTGCGAATTAGCAAAACTTATGCTAGAATCAAAAGTTCTCAAAGAAAATCTTTCTCCAATAGTCCAATATTATTGCTTTTGGTTACCCAGAAAACGTTAATTTTGGTGCTCAAATTGTCAATAACTCCGAACGGAATACGAATTGGAGAAAGTCATGGCCAAGGTTTTCCTTAAAAAGCTCTATGTAATGATGTATATCTTATGGCTGTTGGTTGCCAAGAAAATCTTAACTTCGGTTTGCAAATAGTCCGCTATTTAGGTCAATAACTCTGAACGGACTGCGAATTAGCAAAAGTTATAGTAGTAGCAAAAGTAATCATTAAAAAGTTTTCTGTAATGGTTTGTGGGTTGGTTGGTTCTTGGTTTGTTTGTGGGTGGTCCTTTAATTTAAATCCGCATAGGGCAGGAGTGGGACAGTCAGTTTTAATACTACTTCATTATGATCTATTATTTACGCGTAACGTCATCATTGACAGCCGTGTTCCCTTCACTGCTGGGTATCCTCGAGGGACCTCCTCGTTTTTGTTTCATGTTTTCCTGTTCCATGTTAACCATAACAGAATCCTTAATAATTTATGTTTTATATTTGTACTTTTTGTAAAATGGCGTCCCTTAGCTCGCCGTGTGGACGTGTATCCATATCTCTCACTGTATTACTCCAGTGGCGTAGCTATGTAACCAAGGACCCCGGGGCAAAAATGAAATTGGGGCCCCGGGGCAAAAGCTAAACTACACGAGGCAAATACTTTAGGTGCAAAACTACTTCACCATCAGCTCCTTAAAGCCCGGCACGGCATAATAAAGCAAAGCTACTTACTACCATTAAGTATTAAATTAATGTGTAACGTAGCTCGTATTTCCTAATCACACTCATTTTTAAAGGCGAAACTTTGTATATGTGTATGTTTGTTCATCATTCACGCTTAAACGGCTTAACGGATTCGGATCAAATTTGGTATCAAGATATCTTATGTATGCTTAGATCTTTAAAAGTACGCAACGGATTTTGATACGGTTTTTTTTAATAGATAGACTGATTCAAGAGGAAGGTTTACATGTTTAACATTGCACCCGTGCAAACTTGGGGCGGGTCGCTAGTAGTATTATAAAAGCGAAAGTTTATATGTGTGTTTGTGTGTATGTTCGTTACTCCTTCACGGTCAAACGGCTTAACGGATTTGGATGAAATTTGGTAGGCACATATGCTACTTTTGATCCCGGAAAAATGCGATGTTCCGTTGGGATCATATAACTCAATCTTTTTTTCCGAATTATGGGTCAAATCGTCTTTTTGGCGACCAAAAGTACTAGGTCATCATAAACTCAAGGTGTTGTTTATTCGAACGAGGTAGGCAGGTAGGTGGAAGGTATGGTAAAAAAAAAAAATATGGTAAGGTAGATAGGGTAGAGTAGTAAAAAGTAAAAGGGTGTAGTAGGTAAAGTACTAGGTCAGCATAAATTCAAGGTGTTGTTTATTCAAACTATAAGGAATAGTAGGAGTAGGTAAGGAGGTAGTAGGTAGGAAAACTGCATTGGAAAGATAAATTGCAACGCATGGCGCCGGGCACAGCAAATTATCAAAAACATGAAAAAAATGTTCTTGATAATATATAATAATGATTTGATGTCATTCTTTTTTCCAGGTTTCAGTTCATGTACATACACCAGCACATCCAGTCCGAAATTGTCAAACCAATTGTCGAACTTAATGCTATAACGATAAAGTTGAAAATATATTAAAGTTTGACAGATTGTAGTAGCTTGATGTGTTGGGGTCAGGGGCCTTAGTCTGCTATTGCAATAGTGTCAGAATGGTCTATCGTTGATTTAATAAGGCCCCTAGCCCACGGCGTATTGAAGCGCGTTCGAAACTCGTTTGACGTGCGTAGACGAATTACCCTTTGTACAAAGGGTAATTCGTCTGCGCGGGGCCTTATTAAATCAATGATAGACCATTCTGACACTATTGCAATAGCAGACTAAGGCCCCTGGACGTGTGCTAATCTTTTTCACCGCGGGTGACACCGCGGGCGCAGCTAGTAATAATAATCTTGACTTGGCCCGTGAGGTTATCGACGTGTGGGATGTGGACTCAGTTATCATTGTGCCGAAAGTCGTATCAGCCAATGGCTTAATTTCTAAAAGCCTCGATCAATACCTGAGGAGGTTCTCGTTAGGCAGGTGGATCAACGGCTTGAGTCAGAGCGGCACTCCTGGACACGGCTGGTATTGTTAGGAGGTTCCTCTCTCTGGAGAGAGGAAAACAGAACCGCCGGTGGCTTGGACCCTGTTCCCGATACCCGTGGACTACAATTTTTTTATATTTTTTTATGTTTTTTTAAGGAGAATTTTAAGGGTACTCTGCCCATGTCTCTGAAGCGAAAGCCAATGGACATGTGTAGTCTCCCCATCTTAACCACGGTGCACAAACTTGGTCTTTGACTAACATCCAAAAGTCCAAACTCAAGGTTTGCCAACGTGCTATGGAGCGTAGTATCTTAGGTGTAAAATTAACTGATCATGTTCGAAACACTACACTGCGCTCCAAAACGCAAATCGTAGACGTGGCTGAAAAGGCTGCCCAACTTAAATGGGACCGGGCAGGGTATGTCTGTCGCATGCTGAACGAACTGTGGGCCCGTAAAGCTCAGGACTGGTGACCTGAAATAGTGACTCAGGGTCGCGGCAGCCCACGAAGGAGATGGCGGGACGAACTGGATGTCTTCTTTGAGAATAGGAAAGAAGCAGCACAGAATCGTGACCGTTGGAAAGAATGGACGGCCTTTGCCCAGCAGTGGGACAATACGGGCTAGCTATAATAATATAATAATGTTTTTTTATAAGGAAATTTTTCTAAAGTAAATAATTTGTATAGAGATAAATAAATGATTATAAACATAAAAGTTTGTTTATTTGTTACGTTTTCATGTTAAATACGTTTAATCTTCTGGATGGACTTAGATGAAATTTTGCACACGGATTGAGTTTTACCTGGGTAGGCCATCAGATACTTTCATCCCCATAAAAGGATCCCGGGGGATATTTTTCAATATTGGTCCGTACCTGGCGAACGAAGTCGAGGAGAAGCTAGTAAAAATAACAAGGACGAAGTAGATTACAATTAATAATATAGGTAGACAATAAAACGAAGTAGACAATAAATTTTGTTTTACATTTTTTTCTGGCTTTAGTTTTTGCATAATCATCAATGAACTACCTTTAAATCTAGACTAGCGGCAACATTTTAGATTAAAAAAATATTAGACAGACTACATTATGCCAGTTGCATTTAATTGAGCTATTAGTTGTGTGTAGTATATTATTGAAAATAGTAATTTCAATATATCTTCCCTGTTTCGAAATTGGTGGTCAGAAGCTGTTCATCAAAATGTTTTTTATGAATGAATGAATGAATGATACATTTATTTGCAAGAATATAGGTAGTTAACATAAGTTCTTAATATCTATTCGTTTCACTATATTCGGCATTTCGGCCATACAAATATTGAGATTTTACATTTTGGCATAATGATAGCATGCAGTACACATTTATTAATTAGCAATTATATTTAAATACATAACATAATTAAAATTAAAATTACAAACCAATTCATAAAATTAATATAATTAGATTCATTTAACATAATAATTTATAATATATTAAAATAGCGATCAATAATAATTATGTCATGTCAATAAAATAGTATTTGTTGAATCCAAAAATAAAACAATCAATAATAAAAAAGCGTTGTCGAATGATGTCGTGTCAATAAAAAATAGCAAGAATAATTAAAATATTTAAATATTATTTAAAAAATAGCAATAGTTATAGATATGTCATAGGTAATAATTATAGTAACAATTTAACTTTCTTTTGCCGTTCTTCGTGAAAACTGGGATCTAAGTCATATCTTTATGAAAGTGCGTCGCCAGGTTTTGGACCGTGGGGGTAGGAGGGTGCGAGTAAAAACCGATTTGTAAAATTGTAAGGGTTAAGTTTACTATTTCCGGATGCAGCTGAAGTGCTTATACTCGTATGAATCTAAAAAACCACTTCAAAAATGTTAGCACCTTGGTGACCTTGGATTGGTCAGATTTTCCTGACTTTTTTATATAGAAGTAGAAGTCACTAATTTTGAACAGTTATTTGAAAAGCCCAGAACTAAAAAAAAATAAGCTCTCTACTCCAGACAAGTTAGCTTTTATTTCGTCCTTTTATTCAGAAAGACATGTTACTTAATTGACTTAAAGAGACAATATTAAGAACAAAAGGAACTAAGGCTTCAAAAGTGACCGAAGCGAGCTCAAAATTTTCAACACTACCTTGGACAGATTAGCATTGTTCCGACGCTTCATACAGGAGTTACTCGGTCGACTTACGAAGTTAACATTCATGAGGAACTTGAACGCAAGAGCGAGCTCGACAAATATTATGACACCTTGTCTTGGACAGGTTAGAATTGTTTTGGACCCTTCATACAAAAGTTACTTGGTCGATTTTTAGACAAAGTCTAGAGGAAGCAGTCTGAAGAGCGAGCTCGAAAATTGTAACAGTTCACCAACCTTGGTAAAATCTTACAGGTAAAATTGTTTCAATCTACCGGAGTTACTTGGGTGACTTATAGACAAAGTTAAGATTCAAGAGAAACTAGGCTGCAAGAGCGAGCGAAGCGAGCTCGATAACTTTCATCTTTCCTCGAATAAATTCAGATAATTTTGTAATTTTAAATAAAAATCCGCATTCTCCATTTTTCTTGCAACCTTGTTCTCACCTATTAATATTAAAGTCTTGGGGCAACGGGCTCCTTATTAATTTCAGCTTCGGTCTATACCGGTCGATCATGCGAAAATCCAATAGGAGTGCCAAAGTAGAGGCAGAAAAAATTTTCGACAGTCGATACAGGTAGTCAGTGCGGGCCCCGGAGCACTGCCTTACCCTACGGTAGCTATGGCGTTGATAACACCTATACAAATAAACTAAATTGCAGTGTCTGTTTGTGCTTTTTACTAAATGCACATGAAAGTACATACGGTAATAGTAACACTTTTTTTTAAATTATTGTCTGTCTGTCTATTTGTTCCGACTAATCTCTGAAACGGCTGGACTTATTTTGACGGGGCTTTGACTAGCAGATAAATGAAGGGTTTTTAAGTACTACTATAGGGTACTTAAAAAATAATAATTTCACGTGGACGAAGGTTGCGGGCATCAGCTAGTTTTTAATATAATTATAACGAAAAACAAAATTAAAAAAAACACATTCAGCTAAAGTAATTGCCATTTTCGCCAGCATACTTGTGCACAATATACGGGTTAAAAAAACATTCCCTTTCACAGCTCCTTAATTTTATGTGTATTATGCTGTGTTTCAATAAGGCATCAAATTAGTGTTCATATTCGAATCCTAACATTTTTTCTTTTCGATTTATATAACGGGAACGTTTCAGCCTTTTTACTGACAACATAATTTTATTCGATCTGCTACGTTCGCTCGTTATACTTTATTATGTAGGTACGTTAAGTAAGTAGGAATGGTTCATTAAATTGTATTTCATATGATAATTTTGGGTTTGCGTATGCGTAGAAATATCCACACGTGGAATTATATTTTGTTCTGACTCTGCATTCCACGTAACAAAACTTCTCAGCTGAGCCAAGCTGAATTGAATTCACTGCCACTAACTTGCGTTTTTTTTTAATGGTGTTTTGATTTTTAAAGCTATCGCGTACATTTTGTCGTTTATTAGTTAGTTTAGTGGTAGTTTTTGAAACCCTCCCACTACTTGACTTCTGTCCCCAAAGTGCCGGGCCTCCGCCGGCCTCCTCCGTCGGCCTACGGCCTCCTTCGTCGGCCTACGGCCCGATGCTCATGCCACACATAAATGAAGTCTTTCTAACACAACTTTTGTATTTCCTTTAATTATGTTAGTTTATAAGGTCATCTATGGGCCATTACAGCCTGAAATAAAAGCTAGGTTTACCTACCTAGCTTGAACCTACCGGTTGTACCTACATATATTTTTCCTGAAAAATAACCCATCAAAATGTTCAATGAAGAAAACATTTATTTGATGTAAAATTTGACACAAAATCAGCTGCCCTGTAAAATAGGTGAAACACAATTATGAAGGGGCCCTTGGGCGGCTGGCCAGCCAATATGGTTGCAACAACCCGTAGTTGCCATAATGATCGAAAGGACACTGAACTATTAAATGTTCAATTCTGGACATTATAGATGTTAAATTAGCAATAACGTAAAGGTAACCCATTAGCATTTATGTTAAAAGAGAGACTAATGCTTATTATCTAGGTATAGCCGGTTCTAAGCGGTTGGATTTGTTAATCAAGTATGTGTCTAGGAAATGTACAAATAAGTATTAATGCTAATGTTTTTGACTGATGTAGGTTCAACATAGGAATGCTGGATCTGTCCCTAACCAGCAGCTTAGATACAACGTTATCAAAGTGGCTGGCTTCCAAGATTATCATAACAAGTTTGCTAATACTTTAATTGATTAATCGATTCTTGAGGCATAATTTGCGGTAAAGCTGAACATTTCGACTAGAACCACAAGCTATGACACGCCAGTAATTCATAAGCATTATGATTAAAGTAGCATAAGAATCACTTACAAACAACAACGAACAAACAAAATATTAATAATAATTGATACAAAGTGTCCCTAATGACATCGAAAAACAACAAAACGCTTCCACAAACAGATTGATATCATAATTATGATTGTTGCTAACAAAAGGCTGACAGTAGTCGTCGGTTCTGAGACGCTCTCAGTTGCAAATTCTATTTGTTTCGAGCTCGAAAGGTTTGTTAATGGCAGTCATTAATTTAACGTCGCCAATCCGACGCTCTCGGTGGTTGGCGAAATTTCTTATTCGCGACCCTTCAAATGCAGGCAATTAAAGAATTATATTATAAAATGCTTTATGGATAACGTCGTTATGGCATTGAGGAAATCTCTGCTAATGCTGGGTATATAAAGCTACGTAATTGATTCGTGGAGGGCGCGATGTGTGCGAGGCAGGCGGCTCGCTCGACTGTAATGTTCAGATGGGATTGCTTGCAGACAGATGAGATCGCAGTACATAATCGCATAAGCAGGATGGTTACGCCCCCTCAATGCCTCTAAGCACTTTTTTCAGATTTGCGACGTTTTATATTCTCAATCCAAAATATTAAGCTTTAAGGATAAATTCGTCATGTCTTTCAGGAAATATGTTCTGAAACATTTATAATTGATTCCTCGCTTTGGTCTATTTTTTTTTAGGTCGTTTGCCAGCAAATGGAATCGAATAGGCAGCAAAGAGGAGGGTTTCCTACCTCTCAATTACGATCTATTCCTTTTTACGGTTAGCGACCTTCCTTATTCTCAACACTTCTAATTCAGGCAATTGAAGAATTATAATAGAAATGCTTTACGAATATCAAGGATTCCCACCGCCGCGCCGGCCGACCTTTATGCAAACTATTTTCGACAGCGATACTTGATTAGAAACAAATTGTGTACAATTTGGGCGTCAGTGGTGAGTGGAACGCGAATCAATTCATCCCATTTACACAGAATGAAACTTGTGAAGGTTGCGGGGATCCACTGGATGCGAGACGCACGGGACCGGTCAATGTGGCGACACTTGAGGGGAGGCCTATGTCCAGCAGTGGACGTCTTTCTGCTGAAATGATGACACAGAATGAACGGATTACTGATTTCTATAATTCACAACTCGCAACACGTACGAGTACGCAAAACACAATTGCAAATTGTTTCAGGAACTCCAAGTGCGTCACAGAATATCATATCCCGTAGAGATAAGTCAATTATTCCATAAATTTATTATGTTGCTGCGAGATGGATTTTTATTCTTTATTATATCCTTTAGATACCTAGAGCAAACCTTACGAACTATATGACCCAAATAACGCGCGTAGCAAAAGCGTAGCACGTAGCGCGTAGCAAGATGCTACGCCATGCGCCTTACGTTTGTGTTCGATTTACCTTGAGTGCAATTTACTGGTAGGACGGTATTGCCTCGCGCGTCATGGCAATCTAGACGCTAGTAACTATTGCACATTTACATACCTAAGAGCTTAAGTTTCGTAGCACTCGCGTCCTTATTTCCTCGTAGCAGTTTTAATTGTCACTTAAATCTAGCTCATGACTACTTTGTAAAATTTTCTTAATTTATTATAATAAATAGAGAATGGTTGTCAACGTGGTCACGAGTTTTCCTTATTAAAAGTTACAATACTCAGTTACTATTTGATACAATATTTCCCAAGAAAAAATCCTGTAGCAAAAATATGAACTTTGGAAATTGCAGTTGCAGTGGGGCATTACTTATTGTTTCGTCATATCAGAAGTGTTTGGGGTTGTTAATTGAAATGTCTCTCTAAACCAGACTTGGTCTGGTTCTGACAATATTCGAAACACATACTCGCTGCGAATTTCACCGAGGAAATTGACTGCACCTACTGAACTACGTTTGAATTGTATTTTGTAGCAAGGAATTAATTTCCGAGTTTCAATGACATGTTCAAAGATGTGAATGAATAAATTACTAAAGGAAGGTTTATCCATCTTGAATATTACCCAAACATAAAACGGAACGTCACCAAGTCAATATTTTCTTTGTGTGTTGCAGTTGGGTAAAAAATAAAACAGTATTATTTAAATTGCTAAATACTATTGTGATTTGGTTTGGGATAAACTATGTATGAATTTTATGCTTTGGGAGTACTATGGAAAGCATTGCGAAATGATAATGATAGATGCCTAATTATTGTTTAATCAAATCATCTATATGCCAAAATGACTGTATTAATATATTTAAATAAAGTTATTTGAACCACTAAGTATACCTTGAACAGATTTTAATAATGCCAAGATAATAATACAACAGAAAATCGAAAACAGACGCGGAACATTCTAAAAAATGACTTATCATAACGGCCAACGATCGAAATTCAAATTGCGCAAGTACGCCTGTCGTATTAGAATGTGCATGTATCTGAATACATTTAGCGGCGCGTTCGAGATAGACGGGAAAATTGGCCGAGGGGTGTCCCTCCCCCCTCGGTAAGGCAGCCACGCACCCTCCCTACTTGCGGGCAGCGCAGACAGCCGCTAATCAGCAGCTTCCTGAGACAGCGTTCTAAATAACACGGAGACACTCCGACATGGTTTAATGACCATTTATTACACGACCAACCCCACATATTTATTTATTTACATTTACGCAACAACAGGGCTGTAGCACGAAGCAATAAGGGAGAATTCACACGAAACATAACCATACCACATCTTAGCGTCAAGAAGTTTCGAAGTTTAGTGTTCTGTCGCAGCCGCTTCTTGCAGTTTCGTTGCGGTTGTCGATGTGGTTGCGTTGCCGCCAGTAGTTACGTTATGGCTAGTGTTTGCAGACGGACAGACGGACTCCGGCTTTCGTAGAGGCTTTCTCGTCGTTGCGTCATCCCAATGACGCAACGACGAGAAATGGCGAGAATGGCGCGTGTGTCGGATCATTTAGTTCCCTTTAAAAATGGTTGAGCTGAATTATGGTTCTGATCCATGGGTCGTGTTCGTGAATGGGGCCATCAGTAGGGACTGGTAATTAGTGGTCATTGAATTGTTGATTATTTCTTTTTACCCTGGGCACTCTTAACTTGCACGTCTTTCTACATTGATCTCACATATATATGTATATGTATGTATAATCTCAACATGAGTGATGTAACCAAGATTTTGTAACAATATTTTGATTTAAAACACTGTCCATGGAGTTTCTTGCCCATTATTCTCCATAGATATCTACGCCATGGAATGGGCAACTACAGTCCTTTCACAAGTTATTATGCCTAGTGACTAACTATAGGTTTGGCTTTTTTTAGTTAAAAAATTTGAGTGAAATGTATATGTATCAATTTTGGCAGTGTCGTCGTTGGGGATGAATATAATAATAAGCTGTCCCGGTTACAAAACTTGTGTAAATGTTCCTTACCTACCTACCTTATAATGAAAATGAATTGTATAGTTTGTTCACTTGGCAATACTTTAGCATCGATGACGGATCGGTACTACGAAAACAAAAAAAATGAAACAGTTGTGAATCGTGACCTTTTATTTTTCGATGACGAGTGTGAACAGTGACGAGTCGGGCATAAGCCTCTGTAATGGTCTAACTGAAATAAATGCTTTGAGTTTCAAGTGGTGGATAACACAGTTGAATTTGGCGGCAAAATGTGGTTTGTGTGAATAGAACTATTCATTTTCATACAAAGGTAGTAACCGCCCACGCGTTGCAGTTGTGGTGCGTTTGTGATACGTATGAAACAAGTCTAAATGCACAGCCCTCGACTATTTATTACCCACTCTAGCGGTCAAGTATTCGCTGTCAACTCAAGTCGGAAGATATTGAACGCTTCAATGAAAACTTGCAGTTTTAAAATGAATTCTGAAGAATAGTTGCTGACCGCAACAGATGTGGGATTGATTATTTCGTGGCATAGATATGTTACAGCGGATGTAAAAATATTGAAGATGGTATTGAATGAATAAATTGGTAGTACACTAAATCCTTGGTGATACCATATTTGCGGATAGGGAATTTGGGAAAAAAAACTCTGCATATTCTATCGCTTGGTCAAAAGTATGGTCTAGCTATTTACGCGCAACTGTGGGACATACGGTTGGATAAGTGATCAAAGGCTTCGAAGGAACCCTAAAAGTGTGACTCCCGTATCACGTTAGCCACTAAACTTCTTTCAAAGTGCAGATGATGTTTTAGCCCGAGGCAAAAACCCAGACTGTCAAACCGACGTAGATACAGGTTATCTTATAACGGCTCGCTACAAGCGGCCAGGGGACGCCGCCGACACGGCCTAGAGTCTAGACAGTTTTACTCCTAGGTGTTTATTTTTGTCTGTATTCACCCATGTTGAAGCGCTCCCCGTAAAACTTTGGTTGGGTTCATCGGGGCTTTCGTTGTTGTGTTATGTCGGTGTTCTTCCTTTATCGCGGAAGTGCATTAAGGCATTTTTATTAGGGCTTTGCACCAAAATTCTGCTGCAAAAACACACCAGCGGAATTCCGCGCGGAAGCTAACGTTGTAAATATGCTGCCTGATACACTATTCAATGTTTTACTTTTCATGCACGGCATCGTACCTAATCATAATTAAATATGAAGTACGCCACTAGCAGACGCTGAATGTAACTTATAGTAAAATACAATTTAATGTTACAACGGTATTTCAAAATATTCACCAAATTTCATGTAAATAAAGTTTTTTTCAGTGGCTACATACATAGTTTTACAAGAGAAAAGTACTATTTCCTGAGACTAAGACACTCGTCGCGGTTTAATGTAGTGACAAGAATCTACGGCTTCTTCTTCTTCTTACACACAAATAAATTGAGAGCACATTTAAGATTTATTAAAATAATAATTTGTGAAGCGACTCGGCTCGGTCACGGTCGCTTCATCATCGCGATAATCCCAGGACACTACTAAATTATTCACAGACAAGAAGCGCCATTTTAAAATGCCATTCGAAGCTTAACCCAGCGCATTTTGCACAATGGTGAAACGAATTTAATGGATTTTGAAAGCCCGTGTTAAACCGATATGCAGGATCCTCGTTAAGACAACGTAAATACCATATTTGCGGGAAGCGTGAGAAGGAAAAATTTTGATGCAGGTACAGGAAGGGAAATATTTCAATTTTTGTATTTTCACGCATTTGCGGCAGCGATTTAGGAGCCTTCGCATTTTGTACCACATCGTATGTAATACGTGCCTGTCCGTTAGTCGTTCTTTCTCGCGTGGAAGAATATACTCGTATTATATTATATAAACCGCCAATGATTCTGAATGCGGTACTAATCAGTATCAGACCACATCGCGCTGCTGGCTGCCATTCAGCCCGCATCTCTTTTTTTATAGGATGACTATATTTTTTGGATATACATTATATGTTAAAAGACTATTCTCTATTATTAAAGGAATGCAAATACTAAAAAATAAACTTGGTAAGAAAGTAAAATAAATATGGTCACAATTAACCTGAATTTGGGTTGCTCACATAAAATTGGTATAAAAGAAATAATGCATTTAAAAACAGAGCCTAACACTCGACTGGTCTAATAATAAAGCTGACGGCAAAACTGTTAGTACAGCCGTAAATCTTTAATAGTGAGGAGGCTATAGGTAGGAAATTACTGGTTTAACTCAGGTTCGCAAAATGGATTGCTATAATAAAGTTGGAATTTCGCAAGCGTCCATCAAAAGTGAAAACGAATGGCCACCATAAGAAGGCTGACCATTTATCACGTTTATCTAGATTTCGCACCGGACCGCATCATTTACCGCACGGAAAATCTATAGCGGGCACATTTCAAACACGATTAATAGATAGGTGTCCTACAAGCATTTCGTTATTACGACGTGAAGCCGACACCAGAAAGTAAATTATTACTGACGTTACGGTACTTTTTTACACTTCATATTATTATCGACAAAGGTCTGGCAAACTGTACCTACCTAACTATTAAATAGAGTGTAAACTAAGTAACTTGGTGCAGTGTTGGTCATTCGTGGCTGGCGCTCTTAAACTTCTGCCCACCCGTAACCGACTAAATTCGTGAGGGTAATGTTAATATGTATTTAACTCCACACAAAAAGTAGTACCTATATAAAAACGCCTTAAAAGCCTTTATAAAAGGGTGATAAACTTTTATGAGCCTAAAGGAGTCTTTAAAATATTCAAATATGTTTTAACAACCAAAGGACTGCATGCATATTACAGATTTGGGTAGGTATGACTTTTGATCGTGGGATCTTAATCTACAGAAATGTCGCCTGAATCTTCGTGTACATTGAGAATGTTATTAAGGATATCGAATATTTGAATTATTAATCCTCCGTCAAAATGCTGTAGATAGTGTAGTAGAGCGGCGACCTTTGCGATAATGACCTACCTGAGATACGAAGCCAATGCGGCCGGCCGTCTTCCACGACGCAAACTAATTCCGAATTCAGCGTGCGTATACTTTTGATGTGTAGAAAAAGTGTTGGTCTAGCCACATAAACCTGGCAGCACTTTGGTTGAGTTTTCCGTGGCCGCACCACAATGAATTATAGCATAATTTGTTCTGGTTGGCTCCCACACAATAAGGATACAACACGAGGTGAGAACCGTGAGATGTTTTCCGTATGTAGAATGGGAATTGATGAGGAGATATTTGTCGCGTTTGGGCTCGCGTCACTTGTTAGATCGCAATGTTACAATAAGTCACAAATACGAACATTCATAACTTTATATTGACATTCTCTAAGATGTTCAATCTAAGCAAAGTATTGTATTGAACAAAAACATATAATTATTCAGCGTCCAAATTAATTGATGACTTGGCGAGTAAAGTCCTTTACAAATTAGGTCCAACTGAACACACCGATTTTTCTATGGAATTAAGATATATACGTATACGTGTATGTACAAAGGTATAGAAGTGCATAAGCTATTAGAGAAATCCAGGCTTAGACATGCATACTCCAAAGGGGCAGAGAGTACTGTACGGGGGATATAAATAATCCGATTATAATGAAAATTTGAGAAAACAAGTCTTACGTCTTCGTGAAAAGCAATAAATCTGTCTTGACAATAGGCAAGAAATAAAATGTTATTAGGAAACTTAGTAATTTAGTAGCACTTAGTTATTTTGCCAGACATGTTGAGTAAAATAGATAAAGAGATGTCCTCGGCCAGACGAAGTTCCACTGCATCTACTGCGTCAATTTATTGTTTTAGTATTTCGCAGGAGCGTTTCGCAATGAAGTTGAGGCAAATTTGTGAGGCGGTGAGCCGGCACTACCTACGTAACATTGTAGCAACTAGACGTAGAATTTTAAAAGCAGTACGAAAAACTTTTAGAGACGTTTTGGCAAACAAGTAACTAGTAAGATAAAGTAGGACGGCGAAGTAGCGCGTCCTGATGCGCTGAGCACAAAGCACAACTAACTATTGTGATATCTGTCTAGATATGCGCCATTTGTCCGTGTTATAGCTTGCGCCAACGAGCGGTAATTGAATATGTCGCACTCGGGCCTGTCACTTCTTTCTATTCCTAGTCGCCGTAGTTTGCTCAACAATTGCATTAATGTCGATTTCCTCCTGCGTGGAACATGGAAATGAAATCGACTTATTCCGAGCGAGTATTTTATGTCTAATATTAAGTTACACGGGTATATCGTCGACGACAATGCTATGGTACTCGTACTTATACAGTCTTTGAATTGAAGGATAAAAGCAAGGAAACAAAAGTTACTTGACAGAAGTTGATGTTACATTATATTACATTTCGCTTTTGTCGTTGTCGGGGCCATAGGTGGAAGTTCGGGAAAGTATTAATTGTTTTCCGTTTTCAGTTTTTCTCGGTAAATTTATAGCACGTTGTAGCAATGTTGTTAAGTGTACAGGAATCAATTAATGACGCCACTTAGCCCGCCAGGTTCATTGATTCGAAACAGATCCAGCGAGAAGCTGCGTCGTGTAGACGGCGTGGGTGTTTAATTACACTCCTATAAATTGTGCGAGGACTACAGAAATGTTTCGCTGTTAATTAGAAGCTGCAAAATACTTTAAGAAACACATGCACATCTAATTTGTATGTACCCTTTTCGCCGTTTTGATTACCTCTGCAAAACTATAAAATACGAAAAACATTAACTATTTCACTTATGGAGTGATGTGAAAAATAAAAACATGCTATGGGTGCCTTCAAATTACAGGCGTGAAGAAGCGCTGCAGTTGCGCGTTGTGCAGATTATCATACAATATCTGAAGCGCAGTTACAACGCCACTATCGTGATACGCGCAAGTAATTATCGCATAGTGAAGTAACTGGCACTTATTAGTTTTAACATAACACGCACTAATATATATTTTTAGTCTTGCTTCTGTTGAAATTATGATTCTGAAGAAGATGTCTTCTCCGCCTATTGGTTGAAATAATAACTCAATAAACTGATTTCTGTTCATTCTCAAGTATTTTTTAAACATTAATTGATCACTCTTAGCGTATCTTGTAACATTCACTTTGATGTTTTTTACAGAATAAAGGTAAGGAACATCTTCTCTGTAATACAATCTAAAGGCGTATAATGCTTCTTCTTCATCCAAATCCATTGCTAAGTCTTGCAATGAACATCATTAAAATGTTTTTAAACTGGCATGGTCACTAACATTATCATGAAAACTGGGTTAAGTACAGTTTACCCGTGATCATGGTGCTTGCAACAGCGCCGAAATATCGGGAAATCAAAACACATAGTTAACACGGTAAACATTCTGTTTACAGTGTTAATGATATCACTAAAATGTACTGAAGCGTTACAGACGCGTCTACTGTGCCACAGACGGGCCACTGAACAGCAGCAGCACTGAAAGCTCTAATCGATCTTGTAGGCCGCTTTCAACTTTCGGCCTGAGTGTAGGAATGCTAGTTAGCATTTCGGTCAGTATATATTTCGGAATATTAAACCAACGCTATCGAGTTTCGGTAACAAAAACATGTTCGTGTAACATTGCTGTCGTGTGTTTGAGTGACAGTTCACTGAATATGGGTTCAAATTCACACTAATCTAAACAGTTTCAGAGCCGATATTCACTTAAACAAATACTATTTCTATTGTATGTACAGTCGTCATCAGATATATCGTAGCGGGTGAGGAACTCAAATATTTCGGAACAGCATTACTTTTCAATAAATTCGGAACACTTACCGAGGTAAAAATCTCAGAAAGCACAGAACTTCAAAGGTATTAAAGCAGTCAGGATAATCATAGAGATCCACACAGTTTAAATTCGTTACTATATTGACTTTTTAGTTGTCAAAAATGATTTTGACAACTATTGTAGATTATATTATATAGTTATGCGTTCCGAATTTATTGAAAAGCCGCTGCTCTTATATTTATGACAAATTGCATGTTCTGATGTTACTGACCACATCTAGTGTAACAAATTTATTGAAAAGTAATGCTGCTCCGAAATATTTGAGTACCTTGCCCGCTACGATATGTCTGATGGCGACTGTACGTTTCTCTAGAAATACCTACAAACATAAGTCCGCAAATTAGCTTTCGATACGCGACGACCACAAAGGGCAATCGTTGTATTAATTAATGCGATCTGTTCCTACATACTGCGCGAAATTCTGTGCTATTCGATCAAAAGCGTATACCTAGGTAGGTATATGTTGTTTAAAAGTTATTACTAAGTTTTAAAGGTTAGCCTATATCGCCATAGCTTCCCTCATAATAATTTAACACTCGCTGAATATAAAAGTAACTTTTCCAAACGGATTAACAGGATATTGAATATTTCAAGAGATTGTCAGATTGGGTGTACCCACGCGTGCAGGTAAGCGTAACATGGGGACGTACCTACCATTATAAATATACCCGTGGTATTTGAATACATCCTGCCCCGGAAAGGGTGTATTATATGAAAGGTAGTTAAAGTATTGGTTATGTAGATAACGAGATAATCACAGAGTGCGTCTTGTGAGGTATTTTGGGTTGAAATCTTTATTTGTACGCAGCCGTGAAAATGGCGTGAAATATGTCAAACATGGGGTCGGGTTTAGCTATAAGTAGGTAGTGAAATATCGGTGGGGAACAAAGGCTATGTCACACGTCAGCTTTTCATAGTCGCAACATTGTTGTAGCGGTGACTCGCCAGAAAATTGATGTCTTCGTCATGCAGCTGCCAACCGCGGCACGCCTGCCGCCGTACGCCGCCGCCGCGCCACGCATGCGGAGGCACAACTAAGTTTAATACAAATATTTTTGTTATTTCCTCGTAATCCTAAGGTACTCCTTTAAGATTTGCCGAGTGACTGGTTACGGTAATAGCCGTGCGAAAGCGTCGTAATCAATCATCGATGACTATCGACTAGAGGGGAGGCCAGAATCGTTTTGCCATTACTGAAAAATGAGGAAAATACACGCCCTCAGGACGATAATGTTCATCGAAGTCAACAAGACGCGGCGATAGCTCAGTTAATAACCACGGGGTAACGATCTTGCAAATTGGAAGTGAATTAAATATTAATTAAGTACCAACTGTGGCTGGCTGAGCATGAACTGTATTCGTTATCCAATCAGCAGTTTTACTTTTGTTATCAATATCAACGTCGGCGACGGCTCCGAGCCCTCAAATAAACGTACTTACAGTTTTGGTTTCGCCTTTCTTATCTTTTGCTTAAATAAACCGTTCATTGACTCGCGGCTTCAGATCTTCCTCGTGATAATTGTATTATCATTACGAATTTTCTTTGGCTGATTTAAGTAAACAGAATACTAAATGAATAATTCAAGCGCTCGGTTGTAACACAATCATGTAGGTGTTAGCGCATTCTAAATTATTACATTAGAATAAAGCGGTAAAATATACTTATAAAATAACGCCGGTTTCACCGAGTGCATTCCGTGGCTCGGAAATGCGGGGGCCGGGCTCCACAAGAGATAAAAGCCTTCCCGCTTCACAGGTGCCGTTTATCAGTAAACCACTTAAAGCTGCGCTCCTCGCTGTTAAACTATTTTCACTCGGAAGAATACTTCTTAAAAGTCCATTTTTTTCGTAAAAGACAAGAGAGGAACTTAAGTTTTAAAATTTCACTTAAGAATACAAAATGACTTTAAATATTATCATAAAAGATTCATAACTGTTTTTTAAAGGGGTGCTACACCGGAAATCAGTAGTTCTGAGTAAATCACAAATTCAATCATTTTTTTAATGGTACCACCTTAACATTTGCTTCACTGCACGTAAGGCAGATTTATTTTCATATTATTTTTTCCTGAATTGGCTTACTAAATGATAGAATATTTACTTAATGATAGAACATTATTTTCATATTTAATCACAAATTGTTTGCTCTTTGGCCACTCTGCGCAGCAGTCGAATGGCTGAGTATGTTGGAACGTGGGAAATATTCATCGAGTAAAATAACACAATATTTATTATATTACAATCGGACATATTATTATTTAAATTTTGCCCTTCTCGACACCAAATATATTCGCATTCACATTGCAGACTTGTTTCGCGGAATTTTCATTTATGATTTTCATGAAAAACTAATAGAATGGGCAGTGTCACGACGTTGCTTGTGAGGGATCTAAATATCAAAACAGTAGGAATATTCACAAGAAATGCTGTGTTTTAATGAAAATTCTCTCTCCATGAAAAGGAAATTGTGAAACGTACGCATAGTTTAGTTTCGCATTTGAACTTGGTGTTTAAATTAATTTACTTACCTACATATTTTCTTGGGAAAACATTCTGTATTCAATGTCATGGACATCCGCAAAGTCCTTGCGCGCTCTGTTCCCTGGTACTAGTTAGTAGGGCTGTAAATAATTGTCCAGACCTTCGTAATTTCTGTTTACGGGTCTTAAAACTATTCGATTTTACTCCGCCTAGAGCATCAAAGATATGTTTATTTTTTCGATTTACTTAATTTCCAAAATTAGTAAGTTGATTTGTTACATTTATATTAATAACGACTATCACATAATACGAGTATATTATACAGTGATTGATTGTAACATATTCCGATACGTTCCCTTGGTTACTAATCCTCGGTGCTGACTGGTAATTGGTGTCGGCTAACTATGCCTGTGCTGACTCTTGAGCCTCCGCCTCTAATCCGTATAAATCTCAGCGATTTGTTACGTTTTGTTCAGTAATTTCGTCAACGTTTTTTACAACTGTACCTTTGTAATGCGTCACAAAAAAAGTACCGTTCTTATAAAAGTTTTTGTTAGTCTCGTCGTTTACACCTCCTTACGCGGCTCGTAATCTTATATTTCATTTTCATACTACTGCGACATTATTTTATAATGTCTTGAGGTATGAAGGCGAGTCTTTTTACCCCTTGTTTGAGAATCTATAGTAAATGAGAACGCTTTGTTCTATTAAAGGTAAGGGCTGATTTATTTTAATTAAATAGTGCAGTCAGTCGTACACACAGCTCCGTTAAGTGGTTACCCCTCCAAAGACATGTGCGTTAAAATCCGTGATAGGCCCAAGTTGGCTTTCGTATTTTGAAAAAACGTTTTATTATATATATTATTTTATTGTCTTAGTGTATAAATAAGTTTGAGTAAGTATTGTATCTTCAGTATTTAATATTGTTTTTTTTTTCAATTAAACGGTAATATTTTTATTATTGCGTATAACGACAAGCAAAGTAGATTGATCATTCATCGAATTTTTAGCTACCTAACTGGCTTAGTTGGTAAGAGCTCATGGTAATCAAAGGATAACCAATGATTCGACGGTTCGAATTTCGTCGGGGTATAGAATAAATACTATTTATATTATTTTTAAGGATGTATATGTTTGAATTGCAAAGTTACATTTAATACAACTGAGGTAACTTCATCGTTTTAAGTGAACGTATATATATAGTTAAAATTTGAGGTTATAGATTAATTTTATAAATAAAGAAAAAGTCTATCGATTGGACAGAGACCGACGCTGACGCTGTGTGTAAATACCAGACAAAGTACGGAGCCATCCCCACGAGCTGACGTGCTCTCTATTATTGAACTCTAGTTTCCTCAAAATACTTTATCTCTATATTATGCTTAGTTATCAAAACCCCGACTCATTTAAAGATTTTATTTTGCTGACGGCAGACGAGCTTTTATTAAAGTTTCTTCCCAGACAAAAACAAATAAGCACGGAAATGATTCAGCCTCGTTTTTAGCTGGAGACGGCTTACTCTCAGTCCTTTTATTTAATACTAGAAACAAGAATTCAGCAAGGTAACGGAAAAAGAGCATCGCTGCAGGAACTTAGTAATAAGTTTGGGAACATCTTTTCACCAAAGTTTGTCTAAAAGTACGCTTCTTTCATGTTGCAAAGGTAGTCTGCGAATTATTTACGGGATGGGTAACGAGGACACCTAGCTATTTGTCATTGCAGTAAAAAGGGCGATAGAAAGTTGTGGTCTCTGGCAGATAGGTTATATTGCAGTCTTACCTCCCTGGAAAATAACTATTACCACAAAGTGGGAGCAAATTGTGAGGGGAAAAGGAAAATATTTGTGGTCCTAGTGGCGCTCATCTCGGAAGTGGATACGATCGGGTCCGACGCGCTGTTTATATTCCTAGTTCACTTATTTGACTTACATAAGAAAAATAAACCTACAAATTGTGACAAGAATCGTACAAGGATCCTACGAGTCTGTAGCATAAATATTTTCGTTGTTACATAGCTAGACATAGGCAGTCCTACCTTTACATTACTACTTACTTTGAAAATATCGAATGGTAAATCGTTCTCAAAATGGTATCCTCTTATAATTTTAATATCGTTATTGTTAAAAAAAGTACACACGTAAAAAAGAACATGATAACGTACGTCGTCAGCATTAGGTAGTTAGGTACTTACAAACAAACAACGGTCTTGCAATCTGACTGAAGTCAACCACGCCTCATTATAACGCAACCGAAGACGTGGGAAAGTCTTACTTGAGTTAGCTCATTGGCTTCATTTGCACCAGTCAATGCATTTTTAATCCTTAAGGCTGCAATTCACTATGTGCATGTTAGCTAGGCGGTGCGCGAGGAAGAAATCCACCAAGATGATTCATTCATTTTTCTCAGCTCATACTCGCATCACCTTTGCATCCTGGCGCGTCACAAGCTCCTGGCACAGCTTTGGTGGAAACGTCACGCCGTACCACAATTTAACGGCATTACTAATCCTCGCCCACCTAGCTACGAGTACCTCACAAATATCTGGAAAACCAATCTAATCGAATCAGATGATGGTAGACCTTCTAGATCTATACAAATAAATAAAATTCAAGTGTCTGTTTGTAATATCAAAATAACAGCTTTTTACTGAATGCATATGAAAGTATGTACTTATAACAAAAACACATTTTTTTCAATTTTTGTCTGTCTGTCTGTCTGTTTGTTCCAGCTAAACTCCGAAGCAGCTGGACCGTTTTTGACGGGACTTTTACTGGCAGATATAGCTGATGTTATAAGGTCTAACATATAGGCTACTTTTATTTTATAAAAATATTTAGAGTTCCGTGCAAAACAATGAAAACCCTTAAAATTGGTAGGTAACAAACAAAATTCGATTAAAAAGTAAAGTAATATTTTTTTATATTATTTTCACGCGAACGAAGGTCGCGGGTGACAGCTAGTAAATACTAAACTGCCAGGGATATAGATACAGAGCAATTTGTTTCAATGGACTACAGCTCAATTAATATCCGATATCCTCTAAACACCTAGCTCAATTTATTACAAGCATTATTTTATTGTTGGTTCTCTCTTCGCTGATATTAATTTGTTCACATTCGTTACCAACTAGGTGGGAATGTTCAGTTCGTTAATACCTATTGTGATGTATTTCAGCAATGTTAGCGAGTTTATTTTATTTATTTGATAAAAGTATCACAATAAAAATCTTACATTTATTTATTCATTCCTTGTTATATAGCTTAAAGTGTTGGGTCTACGAGCATGAAAATGAACACAAGACTGTCTTATATTTATGTGTGTGAGTGTGAAGAAAGGATTTTTGGAAAATCATCCCCAGAATGAGTTCAACAGGGGACGAAAGTTTATATGGTTTGATATTTTTGTCGATGGAAAATCAAACTGTACGGCACGTAAAAATAAGAAAGTTTGTTATATTCTGCAAGATAAAAATAACAATATAGTACCATTATTTGTAAGCCTGGGAGCCACGTCATGTCTTAGCGCACTATCTCGTCATCTGCGAAACCCCTAAATTAGTTTGTGTACAAGCGTGACAGCGCCGTAAGAAGCAATCGAGCAACAAATGAGATTATCCACAAGTTCTGATG
This sequence comes from Eugnorisma glareosa, assembly GCA_947578425.1. Lineage (NCBI taxonomy): Eukaryota > Metazoa > Arthropoda > Insecta > Lepidoptera > Noctuidae > Eugnorisma > Eugnorisma glareosa. Next base: position 33,044,465 of record OX387957.1, read on the forward strand.
AGGCGTTGGTCCAACATGCTTCTATGTTTGTAGGTGGCTTAATCCATACTTGAGAAATAGGTACTCTACGGTTATTTACTGGCGTATTGTAATTATATGGAGATAAATAAACGTACATTACATAATAGGAACACATATAATTAATGTTTTTTTTGTACACCTTTTATTTACTACCTCCGCTGAGTTGTCACACCTTGTTTTCCGTTTTTTTCAATTCATGGCAATTAAAAAATCCTTGTGATTCCCTGTAACTATTTCACCACACTGCTACCTGCAATCATTAATGGAAATGAAAAAATGCTGGTAACAGATGAAATTTCCCGATTGCTGTTTGATATATTTACGTGTCGTTTATTTTTTGCTCCCACGTTCGCCTCCATTATACCGGGCTGATAGTATAATTGCATCACAATTTGCAAATCAACTTATTTTGAAATCTACTCAATAAAAAATAGACTTCCTTTTCGTGTAACTGATTTATGTATCAAGGCCATGCTGGTAAGGAAAAAGCAGCAGACGGATATGATGGAAGACGCGAATACCTTTGACCACGTGACGTTAAAAAGTAAAGAAAGATACCGCAGGGAATAGACAAGTGTCTGTCGCTTTAAACGGGTTATATCTACAGCACTTTTCAACAGAATTGACATAACCTTTGGTAGGTTAAATAATAATACTTGGGTAAAATGTCAATGTTTCCCCGCCCCCTGGTAGGTATCGTACATTATACCTACTTATTATTGGCTGGTTAATAGAAATATATTTCTGGCTTTGAAGACTTCTCGGGAACAAGATTATTGTATCTGAAAGCAGTTTAATTTATAATAACTTTTCTAAGGTCCTCGCTTAGAGCCAGGAATTAACTTTTATTTTTATTTGGCAAGAGAAGTCTTTATTCCAGGGTCCATTGTACTACTAGGTAGGCTTTACCCTAATACTCGTAAAATTCTGTTCAAAAACATTTTATATGTAAACCCTAATGACCTCACAAAAAAGCTAGCTAAATCATCAAAAACGGGCACAGTTGTTAATATTGTCGCCGCTATATGTGCGTACAATGGTACACAGTTACACACATTCGACGATAACAACTGCGGTCTCACAGCCGTGTCAGCATTCAATCCGGACAACCCAGTAATGGTCACATTTTGTTATATTTTTGGTCGCTTCTAGAAAAAAGACCCTTCCTTTGTACACTTGTAACACGTTTGAATTGAACCTATCTGAGCCTGACAGTTATGAGGTCTAGATTGAAACTCATATTGATCACCCAGTCTTTAAGAAATAAACCCTAGTGTAGTTAACCGTTTCTAACTTCGAGCACGAGACTTGGTTTTAACTAAGCCAAATGAAAATAGAAAGGCTATTGAACCGTCTGCAAGTTTGAATAATTGAACATCACCGCTTCGGACCTAAATCGATCTAAACTAACCTTCACAAATCTAAAATCGGTTTCTAATTCAAGTCGGCCTTCATATTTTGTGAACAGCGATCGCAACAAGAGTTAAATTATAAATAGGCCAAAATAAGAGTTTTATAGCAATTTGGCAACGATCTTTGCCGAATATTAAGTAAACGCTAAAACAGAGCAGAGAAAAAACGTTGATCAACAAATTGACACCACTTGTACTGTTACTGATTTACGAACGCAGCTTACAATAACCCATGTTTTGTGGCACCCGCCCGCACTCATTTGTAAAACAAAAGTAAAACTGTTTTGTGGAAATCTTTCCGGGAGGCTCGCCCATAGATCGTTTGGACCATTTGGCTCAATGGCAGGTTCGATGTCAGGGCTGACGACACGATCGTAACGCACCTAGAACCTCCATATTTATCAAAACGTAGGGAGGTAACAAAACTCTGTCTCCTTACAACCCTGTTCGCCTATTCAATGAGTTCAGACTGTTCTCTCCTTCACCCCCGTTGCGTCTGTTCGTGATCTTTGATCAAAATAACATTTTGCTGTTATAAAACTACAAGTGTAGGTATTTTTTATAGAACTCTGATATTTGGTTTTATAAGATACCGTTGATAAAAGTAATGTGGTTTGTATCCGGACTGAACTTATATTATATTAGGGCCGTTCGATCTATCCTTTTAGTATACATTATTTCATTTTGTACCTACGATATACGACCTTCATTGTCCCATCAGCTTGTCGTCATTGTCCAGAGTTGCTTTTATGAATGATTACATCAAGTTATATTAGAAAATAAAATGTTTTTCCATTACGAAAATAAAGTAAAATTCCAGAGAGTGGCATGATTGTTACTGGGTTCTAGAGTGGTACCTGCGGATGATATTAATAGCTAACATCGCATCGCTGTCCGCTGAAACGTGTCCCCATACATCACCGAGCTCACACATTTCAATGACGACACTAGCAAAGTGCTTCGCCAGGGAGGCCAGGAGCTCGCCACCAACAAATGTGTGTGTGACATATTATTACCAACTGGATATCCGGAACAGATTTATAATGTCCTTGTCCTGAGAAATTTGGAACTGGGTCGTCATATCACACAGCCTCTAAGGCTTTGTTTAGGATAAGTAAGTGGGTAATATAGGTATGTTCTCGGATTTGTATATTTATCATCGAACTAGCTGTTGCCCGCGGCTTCGCTCGCGTTTTGGTCGGAAATTATTCCACGGGCACGTTGTAAATATAGCCTATAGCACTTGGGGATAATGTAGCTTACCATTAGTGTAAGAATTTTTTAAATCGGTTCAGTAGAACAGAGATTACCCCATACAAACACAAACTTACAAACAAATTTTACCTTTTTTCCTTTATAATATTAGTATATACTAACATTAAATTATCGCGTAGGACGATTGCTTGAACATTGTTTTATTTACTTTTCTATAACAAAATATTGTAGCAGGCTTACAACAAAAGGCTCATGTAGGCGCAGATAGACTAAATAAAGGAAATTTCTACGGTGGGCGTGAGTTTCTCAAAGAACTAGGTAAGATGATATTTTTAATAGGCCGCCGTCGAGCCGGAAATGATTCGACCGCCTTAGAAACAAGTATCATTAAGTCCTCCGCTTTGTATTCCGCTCACAAATACAAGTTTCCACTCGTAGTACACATCGGCTGTGAAATCCTTTTACACGGACCAGTGTTCGTTAAATCAACCGCGAGTTTTCGTTTAAACCCGTTGACGTTGACGCGTTAATGAAATCCAGTTCGTGTTATTGTTATTCGGTCGGTCAGGCGTAGGCACAATGTAAAAATACGATCACGAACTGGTTAACATGAACGTACCTTTTTAATGAATAGGCGTGTCGGACGACACAATGACTTTTTAATTCACCCTGGTAAATTTTGGCAAAGCTGTGTTCATCTTTGCTTGATATAGACAGGCCTTGACAAATTATTAACATTACACTCGTTTATGCGACGACCTTTGTGTGCTTTATTTCTGTTAGGTATTGTAGTACCTACTTTATTTATAGAGCACTGCACATGTCACGTCCTCAGCACTAACTTTGAATCAACATTCACTCGAAGCGAGAACGAATTGCAGTTTGCACGAAAACTGCGGATTCCTAAAGTATCAAAGAAGTATGTTTCAAGAAATAGAAGTGTACTGAAGCAATCCACAACTGGTTACTTAAAAGACAAACACCACTTAAAGGGAGCGTGTGGCCAGGATATTTGGCAACCGCTGGTTTCGCCGATATTCAGCATCTAACGCATCAGCCAGAACACACAAGCATGCTATTGGCAAGTTAACTTTCTTGAAATTGGGATGTAGTCCTCCGCTCATATGAGCTCTTGTGTGCAACTTGCTGCTGCAAGAACAATGCGTCTAGAACTTTTAATTAGGTTCGTAGGTAAAGCTACCGCTTAAAGGCCATCTGCAAAGCTTTTTAATTTATTATAGCATTTTCAGAGTCAGGATTTTAAATATTCATTATGTAAATCAGCTTCACAGTTTTTTCTTCACACAGTGTTGGAAATGCTTAATAGTTTATTGGGGTAGCAGGTACCAGATTATTATCGTCTCACAATGGAGGGAAAATGTCTCACTTCAATAATGACCATTGATCATCACGCTTGCTCAAAGTGACTGCAAGTTAAAAAAAACTCTCTCACGGTTTTCCTTTATCGATATCAGTAATTTCAGAGATACCTACATGTGTAACTTTTATGTTAACTCTGATAATATGATTTTGTATAAGGTCTCTAAAAAATCTTCGTCGAACAAAGGGTTATACACATAATGTATAAAATGCTTTGTAAAAAAAAACAGTAGATGGAAAATAGAAATATAAACAGAGCTGTAACCAAAGTAGCTAGAAGTAGTTTGCGAAACTCAAAGACATGGACGTAACATTTTGCCGAAATGTTATAAGTTTTTAGCCAACAAAACAATATATTCCCGACGAAGCCATAGAGCGACAATAAAAATAAGTTTATCTGATTTCAATATCGGGCGTTCGGGAAGTTTTCAATGTTTGGCCCCTTAGTGGCCGAGTTGTAAACTATAAGTGTAGATATTGGCTTTTATTTTACGTTGTTCACTCAAAACCTATTCAACTTCAGTAAAACGTGATATGTATTCAGCATTCTGTTCAATATTGACTACGTATTTATGTTTTGTACGGGAAAGTGCCTTTAGAGTGCTTTTGGAAATTGTACCTAATTATAACAATAATTAATTAAAAATAAATTTCCTTAATTTTTAATTAATTATTAGGGCGTGGATTTGATACTTTTTCCTCAAAAGCACTACTAGGCTACTAGCTCTGTGTAATAAGATAAAAAATACTCAAAAGGTGGAACGAAGTTTATAGTGCTCTGATTGTTATGGAACTATTGAGTTCCTAGAAGTGTGGAGATAAAAGTAAAAATAAAATAAAAAATACGCTCATGTAACTTGAAATTCGTCGATTTTATATTTTAGCGTGTGATCGTCATTGTTTTTGGAGCAATTTTTTTTTAACTTTCGTCTCCACACGGTGACACGAAGGAGGTCTTCTAGGAACTCAATAAAAAATTCCCATGAAAATGCGACCACTATTCGCTTCTAATTGCACTCGACTATACGGAACGTGGACAGGAAAATTCATATGTTGTGTGCACAAAAAGCCGTCCAGAGGAAATATTCGGAGATTAATGAAAAAGCGGACAAGCGTTTGTTTGACGTAGGCCATGGGTGGTGCATAGTAAAAACAAAGGTGCAGGACGGCAGCTGGCGAACGCGGCGCAAACTTCATTACGGACAGTAGCGGCCGACGCACTGGGGAGCGACCAGACAAAAGCCTGGACAAAATATTTAAACACTTTTTGTGACGTGTTAGAGGCAAAAGATATGAGTATAAATTTAACCATTTTCAATTATTTTAACAAAATAACGGCTGTTATTTTGTGTGACTGTTTTAGGGGTTCGGGTTTCCGCTGGTTTATTGTGAAGCGTCTGTGGCAAGGAATTCGATTTACAAGATGTATGTGTAACAAAAGTACACTTTTCCGTTTGCTTTCCATATTTTAATTTAACTTCTATACCGGCCTTTGGATGTCTCGATGTATAAAAAGATGCTTCACGTTATATATTTTAAAGTTCGTAAGTTTTTTAACCTTTATTTACAACATTGGCTTGCTATTCTAATATAATTATTACAAGTGAATATGAGAAAGGAAGACAAGCTTGTCACAGTTAGGTGACATTTCGTTTTAGTTAAATTTTATCGTCGATAATGTTAACCAAGTGAATCAAATCTACTTGATCCTATTAAAAATTAAAGGATAAAAGTAGACTTGTACATTTAAAAAATTAATAGAGATATGGATGGTTTTACAAATGAAATAAAAAAAAAACAAGTGTTTACAAAAAAGACGTATCAAACCCTCACTCTGGAAGTAGTTTTAGAGTCTATACACACATTTAGTAGCACTGTTAATGAAGCACGATCAAACTTTGAGGTGGAGATGTAGGAAGATGCACGCAGTTCTATCAGGTCTGCTCCACAGGAAGGCGGCGTTTGTAAGAACAGGAGTTGAGATCCTGGTAGATCTTTGAGTTGGATCAACAGCTTTTAGACCCAGGGTAGCTCCGCGAGATTAACAGCAGGGATCGCACAAAGACAGTTTTTAATAATAAGATTGGGAGTAGTAGTCCCAATGGATCACCTTGAAGAGTTGCTCTCGTCTCCAATTTGAGGAATTCCTTCAGTCTCACATTCAAGAAACGCTCTCTGCTCTGGTCTAGTCTAGTCTCGTCTCCAGTCTGACTGGTTCGTCAGCTCGTTTCCACAGTAGTCTCCTTCCATTTTTGAATCTCAGATTTTCTTCTTGCGGCCATATAATCATCTCATCCGACAAGTGTACTCGGCCAGGACATAGCAGACTTACTTCATAAAACCATGAGGGCGTGAAGAATTTATAAATATAATTTAAAATTAAATTATTAGTAAACAATCATTATTATCTATAAAATACAACATTTCAGCAAAACATTGAAAAATATATTCTATTCTATTTTTATTTATGGCAAATGCTGTCGATGCCAAATGTCGACAATTCTGCCAATGTCAGAAGTGAATGAAAAAGCAAGTGATGTACAGAGAAAAAAAAAAAAGGGTAATAAACAGTTAAAATTGAAAAATATAATTTAGATTAGTTAAACCAAAAAGTATTCATCATAGACTAAGCTAGTAAGAAACTCTATGGGAGAAAGAAAAAGTAACTGACAGTTTGTCAAATGTGACGTACATGTCACAACATTGAAAATTATGAAAATTAATATTGTATTTTAGCAAATACAATGAAAGCGAATCGTATTTAGATCGATTCGCTGAGTATAAACAAACAAACCAATAAAAAAGGATGATAAATGGTATATGGTATGACAATTGTTATAGTATAAAGTGTAAGTATAGCATATACTATAGACCATGATTCTAAATATAAGCTTTCTTTGTTCATAATGATTTAACCCGAATGATTTTCGTCCAAAATTCATTAGGCAACATGTGAAAACTTTCAAATTTTTTATTTTTTAATGCAGTATTTATACTTTATTTCTTCCACAAACTAACTATAAACAGTAATAAACAATCAAATAAACTAAAGGAACTAAACTAAATAATGGCATCACAATTACATCAAACACTTTAGTATACTCGTATTTATATTTATTTTTATTGTAATTATTTAGTTTAGTTCCTTTAGTTTTTTTTATCGTTTTTTGTTTATTACTGTTTATAGTTAGTTTGCGGGATAAATAAAGTAATAAATACTACATTAAAAAAAAACTAAACTACGCACAGCGAAAACTAAAAATATTAAGACATTAAAAAAAACCTTGGAATTGAGTCCTTTAATGTTTTTCTAAATTGGTTCACCCACTCCTAAATACGGGTCCCACCGTGCAGCGTTTGACACTCCAGTAAGTTTCGCATTCCGAACGCAGAACACGCTCTTTGCTGCAAAGAGAGCATATTTACATCTGCCTACCAACACTGACTCCACTAAACAACTCATGCGCTGCGGTTGGCTCAATTAACTCCTCAGAAATACACATACCGCATGTCCCGTACACTATACTGGATTTTCATACGAATTGAAGCTAATTTGTCCAATCTAATGCGAAAGATGTATTATAGAAACTCCAAAGCGATTGCCGTTCCGTACAGTTTAAAAGCGATATAAACAAGCCGTGTTTAAAATGCATTTAGTTTGCAAAAATTAAATCCTTTTGGCCTGTTATTCCTGCGTATGTTTACTCGCTTTCCTGTTAGGCTATTACTGCGTTATTTCAATATTTAACAAAACAATGCCAGAAACGCAGTCGTCCGTGAATCATGGAATGTGCAGCGAGTTATTATTAACCTTTCGTATGCCGAGTTTATAGACACAATTAAAAACATATTGTGTCTCGCGTAGATCTACGTTCACAAGGGGTTCTACACGAAGGGTTAATACTTCGGAAAATGACAATATTATGTGATTATTTTTTAAGTTAATTAACATCTGCATACTGATGAGATACCTATTATGTGATTTTCTTTTTTCAAGGTTTTCATTACCTCGAAGTATTAAGTAATTTCGTTTTGTTTCCCATGAATAGTACACTCACAGTCATAGTATATTCAGTAGGGCAGCCAAAGCTTTTTATGTGTATCCCTAACAAACAAAACTTTCCTCATTATAAGTTTGGTTTGAAACGGTAACGGTAACGTAGGTGATGTACAAATAAGTGAATAATAAAAGGTTCAAAAGTGAAAATTATTACCACAAAAAGGTAATTAACTTAAAGTAATTAAATATTGATGTTATAACTTAAGAAGTGTAATTTTTTACCGTAAATTATGTGAGTAGGTACAGTGGCCTCCAAAAGTTAGTCGAAATCTTTCATTTCAGATGTTTCGTCGCATTGTTTGAATTGTACACTACGGCTTGCTTTTTTAATTTGCATTCCGGTTTTTCGTATCCAAATACATGAATTACAGCCGCCAAATTTAGAGATGATTAATATCTGCGGATTTACTATATTTATGATGTTGCTTACTAAAAGCGGGGACTTAAATTACTTAAATAACCATTAGATAACTAATTTACTAGGCCATGTACACCAGAAAAAACCTAACTGGTCTATTAGTCCATAAGCAGACTGCAGAAGCAGATTGGTTTTAACACCCTCCTTTTTAAGTCGGTTAATAAATAATATATTATTAAATCCCTTAATACTGACAGGTTATTTTTATTCATTATAAACCTTTCTATAGTACAGTTCAAACATTTGAAACAAGAATTTTAAATGATAATGACTTGACATTACATTTGAAGTACAAAATTTCAACAAACTTTTGGAAGACACTGTAAGTCTGTGTGCTGAATATTGAAGTCGATATAAAACCTGTGAAAATCTACTTCAGTATCTACCTACGTACCGACATGAACGTGATAAAGTACTGATCATTACATTCTCTCGAAAAATAAACTATTTATCGTGTAGTTTGATCGGAGACGCAGCATTTCACGAAACTCTTGCTGGTTGGAAAAAAGTACGAAAATTATACATTTTCGGAGTAGGTTAGCTAAATACCTGTTAACGGAAGCTTTACCATTCAAAATAAATAATAATTAAGAATGAAATATTTTTTACAACGTAAGCTGCTAAACGTGTAGTTAAAAGTTTAAGGAGAACTTTAAATTTTCACAAATATGACTAAACGTTGTCGCAAGAAAGTTCAAACTAGCAGGTGAGATATTTATGTCACCGTAAAATTGTAAATACCGTTAGATTATAATCTATCTCGCGAGATTGTAAACTGTCGAAACATTGTGAACCGTAAAATACTGCTTACAATTTAAAGCATTATTTTTCGGTAGATTTTAATTATGTAGATTTAAATAAGCCTAATATTGTAAATGTAAATTGAAAAAGACACACATCTGGTATAAAAGGTACTTGCGGGAAATAAACCATCATCGAGAAGGAAACTCAAGACATCGTATGACATATTCCTAACATTTGTGGACTCAAATATCTACATATTACTCTGCTATAAACTTGCCGTAAAGAACATTGTCGTTATTAAAGGACATTGCGAATAATATTTAAACCACCCAAGATGCAATATTTCAAAAAAAAAATCATTTCCTTTTGAATGTGAAACCATTGTAAAATATGAATAACCACTCTTATTTCAGATACACAGGGTGGCACAGAAATCACGAAAATAAATTAAACTGCTTATAACTCATGAAGCCATGACGTTCTCAGTCTAATTCATTCGATTACACCCCAGTAGTTTAATCACAGGACATTATTTTCATTTTAAGCATTTTCTACATGATGTAGATTAATAGGCTAGCACCGACAGGTTAACGACCCCCACATCGGTATAAACACTAAACATGTGTGGTCAACTCGCTGCCTTAAAAACCTTTGTCAAATTCGTTCCTTAAATTTTATTTCTAGACGAGAATTAGTGCAATTGTCAACCAATATATAATGAATGATGATGTATTTTGTTCATTTTATGCTGTAATTTGTTTGTTTGTTTTTTTTTTAAGATTGTTAAGACAATGTTGTTGTTGTTGTTTTGTTATTTGATAGTTTTAAAACAATCCAATGAACTGGTGTTACAATTGTTTTCATTCATTGTCGTATTGTCGAATCCACCCTGTATAATACTGAACAATGCCGTCGCCAGCGTTTGAGCTGGGGGGGCAGGAGGTTAAGTAATAGTAAATTAGGCACCTAGAGGATAACGCTGTGTCTTACGTCACGGGCGCCATTTTGAATCCCGTACTCAGCGAGGGATTCTAGGGCCCCCGAGTGGAGCGAGGGAGCATCAAGTTAACTTTTGAGTGAAGCGAAGGAGTTAAGACCTGATAGCAGTCAGGAATTTAAGCCCGCCCAAGACGAAGACACCTTTATGCCCGAGAAGCATACTCTATTTTTCACACCAACTGCATGCGAGGAAATAAAAACCAATTAGATTTTAGAAATATGGCGACGCGTACTAACACTCTACATAATAATTTAACTAACACTCTACATAATAATTTAATCTACCTACATCAAATGCTAGATTTTTTGCAGCTTTATTTATGTTTAAGTAGCCTATTAGTTTCTAGGGGCTAGGGGCTCCTAATTTATTTCAGTCTCTGTCGATTTTTATCGATCGATCATGCGAAAATTCAATAGGGGTGCCAAAAAAGATGCAGAAAAAGGGCGCTTTTGTGTTTGATATTTTTTAAGGACATAATGCTAGCTGAATTAAAATAAATGTTTTATATTTTGGAGTAGCATTCTTATACTTCAAAATTAAGCAAGTGTGTGTGTGAGTGCGCGTCTTCAGGATCGCAAGCCTAGAGGGACCGCTTTAAAAGAAGAAGAAGAATGTGCCTTCTATTGTTTAGTAGTTGGTGAATTTTATAAAGCTCATACACCAACATCCACAATATAGTAGTGACAATAAACTACGTGGCATTCTGTAGGCGTAGGCCGCACAACTAGAATAGAGCAGTCGAAAAATGAACTCATGTAGGTAAGTAATACAATGCCAAAAAACTGTTTTATATTACTAACATGGAGCCCTGAATATATTTTCTAAGTGTATTTTCAGGTACAATTCCCACGATTTAATTAAATAGATGTTACAGGGTAAAGCAAAAATAAATCCTTAATTTCTCGTGTGGTTCGTAGGTTAGTGTCTAACTACAATTTCATTTTCCGCAAAACATTCGCCGAGTATAATATGTGAAGTACAGTAATGCCATCAGAGAGTCCGAGCTCCGGAAGCCTGCATAATGCATATATGAAGCATACGAATACGTTACTCGTACATGTACTGTAAACGTACGAGTACGTATACTACAATTACATTAACATTAAAGGGCTCGGAACATTAAAAGTGGATCCATCTCGCTAAGCTGAATTAATATGTAACTAATGAATTAGTGAAACGTTCGCTAAGTCGATGAGTCTTAGTGGAAAGTCGCTGCTAATTTGCTACGATGTAATCACGTTACGTGAAATGATAATGAAGATATACGCTCTAAATGTTCGCGACTCCGAATTACTAATTACACGTGTCTTGAAATATTTTGATACTTCATTCAAAGGGCACTAATATCTTAGAAAAGTCCCTTCTGGTCGGCCGGGCCTCGCTACAGTCGCTACTGACAGATGTGAAGGAGACTGGAAACGATTTTTCAGGGAGATAAGACCCCGGCGGGACGATTTTTTGTTCCTAAAAATCATCATAGGCAGTTCTATTTTCACGAAACTAATAGGGTTAATTCTTAAAATATAAACACTTTTGATTCAGATTTAAACCCTTTAAGAAGCCGTTTGTGTTTTCTTATGCTTGAAATATTGGAAACACAAAATCCGAAGTTAATCGGACACGAGATTAAGTCAATAGAAAGTCAGATTTGTGTTGACAGGATCTGTCCCCAAATTGTGAAGTGTTCAAATATAAATTGACTCAGCTACGCTGACTTAATTTAAATTATAATTAACGGAGATTAAATGTGTTACTGTGCCTACATGTGCGTTAATTATAAATACTGATAGTCGGACAGCCCGAAGCCCCGCGAAAGTCCCGGGATGAAGTTCCTACTTTCGTTCAAACATTTACCTGATGCGGTTTCGCTTACGTGCCTTTCCGTAATACAAGTTAAGATAAACTGTGAACTTGTACATACACAAATCTACGTTATTTATTATCTTAGACGGCTGGTTTATGAACTTTACGTCACGGAAAAAGGCAATAAAATGATGTATACAAAACACGCTGATGAAAAGATTTCCATTTTGTGGAAGAGTGAAACAAAATTCATTTTTATATTCACACCATTGCGTCCGCTCGTGTGATACGCTAGAAATTAATTGATTATGGAGCAGGTTCAGGATCATATCAACTGGAATCACGCCCTGTAACCCTTTTGATACTTGCACATATTTTTATTACTATTATAGATTATAGATTTGTAGTTTGTAAAAAATGTAAATATCTTGATTGAAATAAAATTCCACTGGAATCACAAATAACTTTCTCTGGTTTTGTGAACCAGGATTAAATATAAGTCAAGTAAGATTCTAACACTGAAATGTACATAATATTTTTTACTGCAGTAGAATTCAATTTTGTTTTTCTTTTTTAAAATATTTATTGCGTCTAAGTTTTACCGATAAAGTTCAATGCATCCGGCATTGAACTTTATCGGTAAAACTAATATAATAAAATAAGTATACGAGATTAAACTTCTTTTACAAACGACTGGTTCGACACTCTAAACGCCATAGGTCACAGAGCTAATGATACCTATTTACCTAATATAACCAGATACACGATGCTATAACATGGCCGTTTTGTTCTTCAAATAAATGGGCTAGGTTGCCAAAGTAAAGCATAAAACAATTATTTATTTACACAAAACACTCAGCGTAAACAAAACCATACATGAAAAAGGACAAGCTACTTTTGACAAAGTTATACTGTCGCCAAGAATAAGTACCTACCGCCGAGTACTCTTCTAAATGATTCTCAACTCATAGAAGCCAACAAAATTCTTATTGAAATGAGATACTATTTTCCGATCCTATTTCGGCGTTTTATGTATACGGATATAAAATAGGTATATTTTCTCCGGCTTGGTTCGATATGCGGACAAAATAACATTTGTATGAACAGACCAGGGTCAGAATACTCACAAGACGCACTCTGTGTATATTGTGTTTTCATATAACAAAATCTTTTAGTGATTACTAGTGGTCCAAGTTCCCATGAACGCCAGACCTATGTCATTTTATAAAAGATTAAACTTTTTCTGTGGATGCTCCTTATTAGAGGTAAACAATTGGATAGCATGAAAAGTGTCGGTCGTGGTGGTTACGTCATTCTTTAAAGCGATATTACATAGGGGTTAGTATGATGATTCAGCTCTTCCACTGCCAGAGACTTTGATTGGTAAAAAATAACCACCAGAGACCTACAGTATGTTAAATTGTAAGTGAACTTACGCCATTTGATTAAATCTAAATTTTATATATGTTACTTTGGCAACTATTTCAATCGGTTGTCCAGCCGCCATTTCATGAAATTGTCTGTCACATCATGACCTGATCAATTCAAAGATCTGGCCATGACATATATTATATTTCAAGTTAATGTTTTGTTGCAATTCTAGTGATGCTACAAAATTAAATATTTCTAGAGCATACTTGTGACGTTTGACACTAAATATTAATTTGTAGGCTGAAAATTACCTCTATCTGTCAGTGACGTTACTGGATAGAACATGAAAGGTGACATTTATGCAGACACCTCTTCAAGCATGGTTTGGCTGGTGACACTAAAACAGCGTAATTAGCTACTAAAATAAGCACTATCGATGACAAGGTACTAAAATATGCAATAACTGTATAAAAAAAGCGTTTTAAGCATCTGCATTTGCATACATTCGAATGCATATAATCCGATGTCTACTTAATACTGACTAGAACCACTTTCCACGTATACGGAGCAAAATGTTTGTTCACGAGATTCGAGTTCTAAGTGTTTTTACATAATATTCGTTACGTTTTGGTCGCGCCTGCCGAGTCGCGGGAAGGAGGAAAACCTCTAGCCGTTAGGTACGGTAAAACTTTCCGTTGTCATTTTAAATTTAAAACATGAGAAATTATAAACAAACCGCATGCAGATGAAAGCGGAGTGTCGAAACTATACCTGTCGTGACATTACACTTTAATTCTCCTTCCTCGACAACAGCACTAGAATGGTAACGAAGCGAGGCGCTGCAGACCTACTGTCCTCACTCAAGCCCCCATTTTAACGTGTTTCATATTCTCTTCCTAAAACGTAAAAATAGACCAAAGAATCATAATGAGGATTATTTCGTTCGGGAATGAAGTTTTATGAAAGAGATCAAAACGAGGACGCTTGTAAAACAATTCTACCGGAAAATTGTGTATCACGAAAGGACATGATAATATAAGAGTTTGAATAACGTTTTTATGCATTCCGCTTTATTGTACTTATTCATGTATGAACATACCGCTTTTGGGTTTAACGAAAAATTCCGGGACAAGTCCATCGGGATTTTTATTTTATTTTTTTACATTGCGGAATTCTTCTAGGAGTCTTACAAATTCGTGAAAGTTTTCTATTTCCCCTCGCCATTACGTGCGGGTAGATATGAGTGTGATACGTATACGTATCTCAAAGCTGAAATAAGTTTTCCATGTAGGCTTGTGTTCATGTCCTACATAAATGGAAAAAAGTTTTTCTTGTCATTTCGTAATATTGTGGGGCGTGTGGGGTGGCCGCGCGCCGCGCGCCTGTCTTTGTCGACCAAGCAGACGTTTACGTTACAACACCATTATCGGCAGCTGGTTTCTTGTTGCCTCAATTTCCTTGTGCTATAAGTACAAAGTATACACATCTGCGTAAACATAATAGATCACTGCTGGGGTCGCGGATAGAACCTAACCAAATCATGAATCTAAGATGTAGGTTTCAATCAAATGTGCGTAATTAAATACATCACATATTCAATTATTTCCCGTACATACCAGGCTAAGATCCATCTGGGAAACTAATTGGAAAGCTTTCCGCCGGCCCCAAAGGCTCCAGGTAAATTATAAAACGGCCGCCCTGTTCTGACAGACGAATCATACACTTTGTTGTTTGTTTGCCAAAGTTTTAATTTTAAAATACTTCATTTGAGTTGTTTTGTTTAAATAACTCACTTCAACATGTTTTAAGCCGGTGTAGATACTTATTCGTTTGCTTGTGAATAATCTGTATTAAGGATTTACGGCTTATGTAGAATCGTGAGAGATTTCTTGTGAGAAACGGAGGCGGCCTGAACGGAGAGAGAATTGAGTCGAGTTGGGGTGGGGGAAGCCGTGAATGTACCTCAACCGTTCCACAAACACAATCACGTTTAAACCATGATCTCATCGTACCACTTGAACGGGGAAGCTCTTAATTGATAAATGTGTTGAAGGAGATCTGACTTTGGTACCTTATCATTTGTTTTACCTCAATCATTTTGATCTTATCATAATGGTCCAGTTCGCAGGTTACTGACCCGTATTCCACTGCACTGACCACAATTGACTCTAAGCAGTGAATTTCAGTCTGTCTCGGGGGAAATCAGGGATCAAGATGAACCCACAATAAGTTTCTTGGCCCAAAAGATATGCTTGCGGCAAGAAAATAAAGCAGCACTGTAGTTTTATGTACCTACACACCTACATACAAGCACGCCTACTGTAGACACAGTAAATAAGATTGTGGAGTATGATTAGTGTATATTTCAAGATATGAAAATGTTGGGTATATTTGCAGAGTTTAATACCCAAGATGTTCAGTTGCATCTAATAAAATTATCGAAGTTGTTATTCAGAGGGTCATGTTTTATTGATAGAAAAAATATGAAATAGCAATAAAATATAAGAAAATATTGGTTCGCTGCAATTTGTAGCCAAGGCAATGGCCTTAATACTTTCCAATTACTCTCAGTAGAAAGTAATTGGAAAAAAGATTTACTTGAAAGTAGAAACAAAGATTGAAAGCTGGTTGCAGTTGTTGTAACTTTAAGTATAGTTACTAATGATCACTTGATAAAATTCTCGTTTGTTTGAATTTGAATCTTAATTTAATATCGCATAAATCCTATATTGTGACAAAATCTGTGTTTGTTGTGATAATGTAGGTACTATTAAATCAGTCTTCTTTTTATTAATTTTATAGTCAACATGGAATCGCTAAATTCGTGTACGATACAACACAAGTAGGTATCTTAAAAATGCGGGTTGCAATATACTTAGAGGCATAAACCCTACAGTAGGTTACGAATAAACTCCCAAATTGTTCAATCTTACTTTGCGCTTTTAAAAGCTTTCAAATTATATTTGTAGAGTACCTGAATAATGATGAATAAAGTAATTACATTTTTTTTTCTCTTTTTGGTTAAAAGATTTACAAGATAAGTGTTGAGCAAACTGGGTCAGACGTCAGATGGTCGTCAAAATGCGTGATGAACTTACACAGTGGGGCTATTAGTTAAGTAGTCGTAAGTATTTAGACAAATGTTCGAGTTGAGCGTATTAACGACCCTGATTTCGGTTTTACTTCTCCATTTGGGACAAAGCGATTGAGCGAATATCATCCGTTTGGGATCCCAGATTATGTGTCCCGAATAACGTGTGAGGTGCTTGAAGTCTTTAACGACTGTTGGTCCCTCGGTGAGATTAATAAGATTAATTGCCGAATAAACCATTTTGGAACCCATCACAAAATTGAATGGCTACTTAATGCAGTAATCAATTCGCTTTGAAGTAGCGAAGCGTGTCGGTAGTTGTGCTACAGGAGCAGTGCTATGTATTTGATACGGAACGTACTCGAGATACGTAAAAAGCTACACACAAAGAGTGCCTGAGACGTGCTAGAGTGGGGACATGTTACACTGCACATTGTATCTGAAATGTGTTTAGAACAAGCGAGCCACAGAGTACGAAGATGTAAAGAAAACAGGATAATGCTTGGAGCCGCTGAACGTATATTATGCCTTCTGTACACAACTGCCACTTAGGTCACACTTGAGCGGCCATCGCTCAATTCGCGTACAAGAGGTCTGTCTAAGTACTAGTGCGAAGTGTGGACAGGATACGCCATTGTGTACAGGTGGCGTTACTTTGGTACATGTGTCGGGACACAGACACTAGGGATGTGCTTCTCGTATGCTAACTAGGCGAAAGCAAACTCGGCATCCCAGTTTGCATTTATTCAGGAAGTATTACCAACTTACTAAAGTTGGTAACAAAAAAAACCAATGTCCTAAATGAAAGAATAAAAAAGCCGTCGTCTAAATTTCATTTTTATTTCCTGCTGCATATTACTGGTAGACAGGCTACCTGCATGGCCTCATAAAAAATCGGCTTTATCAGAATCATAGTCTAAAAAGTAGTGACTCAATTCTTTAATTTTGTACTAAGTGTTGAATTACAATATTTAAAAATGTTTATATTTAGAGTAACCTGTAGATTATGGCCATAACCACCCAGCTTGTATACATACGCATGTGCTCGTCAAAACGCATCGTATGAACCTAAACACAAGGTAGATTCCGTACACCGTTAAGGAGTTCTTCTGGCGGGTTGGATATCCTGCGTGAACCTGGTGACTTTTGTATATCATTGACCAGTGACAGGATTTACAATTTCTAATAAATTAGACCTGTAGAAGTTGTTTATATATATTCATCAACTGGAAAAGAGGAGATGATCTTTAAACGGCTGAGTAGATTTTCTTGAAGCATAGCTAAAAACATTCTCGATTAAGACACCTTTTAAACGAAAGAAACTTAATCAAAATCGGTTCATCCATTCAGGAACTATGATGCCACAGACATACACAGATACAGAGATCCACAAATACACACTTCAAACTTATAACACCCTCGTTTTTAGGTCGAGGCTTAAAAAATGTTTTTCACCTACTACGTACAATCCTCCTTAATAATGTTAGTGGTTAAAATAATTACTTAATTAAGCACATACTCAGCATATTTACTCATGATCAGCCTGTTACGCTCAAGTTTATTTTAGATCCTTAAAGGCTACGTAATCGAATTTAATGAGAAACCTCGTTGGTATGCTTACTCCTCGCCTGATAAACTTCATTAGCCTTCCTAAATTATAACCTATCTATACGAAGATACATAATATTTAAAACACGTAGGTATTTTTTTCTGCGGACTTTGTAAAAGTTAAGTTCAGTCATAAAACATGATTTTGATTTCACATTCATATAAAAGTATTTTTCCGAAAAATACTAATAAAACGCATACAACTTCAGTAAAACAAGTTGGTACTTTTGCACTAAAACGAAACTGTTCAGAATTTAATTTATGTCCGTTATTAAGGTCCCTTGTCAAGAGTACATACTTACCCTCCGCGGGAACCCTACTCGTAATTAATGCCAAACCGTGACAGATAACACAACAATTACAATCATTACCGTTGATCGTAATGTAAGCTGATAATAGATGAAGACGCTACTAGGCGTCGTCTAATACAGTATTTTGCAAATACTAGATAACAATGTTAGAGCCAGACTGCGATTGATTTCTCCACCGCCGCCGCTACGTCTTCTAGCTAGGAAACCAATAAGTGTAGACGGTAACGCAATTTGCAAAGGCGAGCAAACCCTACGTAATTGACTCCTACATATTACTCGCAGGATCATCATAATATGATCGAGTTTATGAAAACCCTTTCTGCTTCCTTTAAAAGGGTACCTACAATTTTAACGTATCAACGTGATTTCATAAAGCGGAACTAAAATAGGCATTCAATATTCTTATCACACGTTTTGTGGCCAAACGTGGAACTGACAATCATAGGTCTTTTCATCCTTCCGATCCACTTTAATATGACAATGTAGCTTCGTCCCTTAGCACAGCTTGCATGTTGTTGTTGTGAACTAATATAGCTAGTTATTGTAGGGGTCAAATCAGATTTAGAAGTTGTGTACGTGCGGTTTGCTGCGGATTAGCGAGATTACCGGGGCCTTCAAACTCGGAATGTTTTGCGGAATAGCCCGTTACAATGGGATCTAGCCGGTAACCCTTGTGGAATTGCAGGCAGCTGAGACCTGCCTGCGGAGGCAAGGCTTCGGACACTAGATTACGAAAACGCGAGCCATGAAAGATCACAAATGTGTGGCGGTAGCGTAACGTGTTACGAGTATGTGCGCGTAGCATGTGTGCTTGGCAAATTCATTATGTATATTACGGGTAACGGTATCGTATTGACTTAGTGCAATTCGAGCACCGATTGATCTGGTCTGTTTGTATCAATAAATCTCGATAATTATGCTTATGGCTCAGCTTCGCGTAAACCACTAGACTTTGATAGATAATGCACTGAAATAGGTATTTGTCAGTATGCAATGTAATGCAACCGGTCACACCGTTATATCGGCATCGGCTACAGAAGACAAAATTATCATCTAATATGAAACTCCATGTAAGGCGATTCTCGTCCGTGCGGTTGAGCGGTGTACTTGTGTAAGGCATCAACCGATTCTATACAAGCCCATGTGACGTGGATCCGCGTCACCGTCCGACTGGCAAACGCGCGGACAATCGTCCGCGTGACAATAACTTTAGTCGGCACCGCATCCAACTTAACATAATTGCCAACCAATTATACAGAGAGTGCCGGTCAAATAGTTGCATAAAACCATCGGGCAGACCGCAAACGAAGTCTGGCTCTTGTGAAAAGGGCCATTATTACATGTAAGCTCTAAATGCAAAAGTCGAGGGTGCTCCAACGCTGCATCGCAAACTTTTTGTTAAATGCCAACTAATTGCGGTACTACCGCAATAAAATAAAATGTACTACAAATGTACATTTTTTTAATAAATATTTGTAAAGTGTGTTTCGTCGCTTTTTTATTTTATAGAACGGCTGTTTTAGTGTATGTATGTCTTCATTTCTCAAGTAATGCATGGAGTTAACGTTTAATTATTTTTTTTGTTTGAAGAATATTGTCTCAATTCGAATACTTTTAAAACTACCACTATTGTTGAACTACACATTATGTAGGGTACAGTGGAATTCAACAGATTTGCACGTAACAATAGCAGTCTACAATGGTTCGCAATCAATACGAGAATCGGTATTCAAGTGAACCTTTTCTTGAGGTTTCTTTTCAATTTGTTGGCCATCATGACAGCCGTTGATCATACAAAACCGTTTCTTTGATGCTCAATGGAACGCTGATCCCTAAGAGCAGATTCGCTAAAAGTAAAGTTATATCTTACAAGAAGTAGGCAAGTTTTTGTACTTACTTAAAGGTTCGTAAGAACCTTATGAATATCAACTGGTCTATCAGATATAACAATAAACAGTCAACGCCAAACAGAGTTTTTGCTTACTAACTACACTTTCACGTCTTGACAGGCGCTAAGTGTGGGCTGAGATGAAAGCACGTTTTATTTAGTACCAGCACTGAATTTGCATAGTGACGACGTTAGGGATGGAGCCGGGCGATTATGTGTTTCCGGCAAAAAGTTTCGCTTGTGTATCCCGCGTTGCTCATACACATTCTGCCAGAATATCACGCACCGTCTCATACCGCCGCATCACACTACAGAGACCTCTTTCTTTGAAAAAATAAAAAGACATATTAAACCTAAATTTCGATGCGCAGAACGGCACCGTTGAAAACTTTTAATACCTTTATGACTCGACTTAATATTCGATGTTAATTTAGCTTCAGCAAGTTAAATGCAGACAGACCATTACGTCGACAACGGACCCATTATATGAGAAAACTTCGACTAGACGAGAGCCTAGACGCAATTTATTACTCGATGGTTGATACCCATTCGCAATTTCAAACCTATCTGGCTAATGTATTGAACTTTATTATACAAACGTTCATGTTTGTGTTAAACGTTGGATACTTGATGGGGAATCAAATTTCCAAAGTGATGTTAGTTCGTGACATGAGATACAAAGTTGAAATGAGTTCTCTCAGAAATGAGAAATACACAAAAATGTATGTAATGTACAGCGACATTCACACGTCGTATGTTAGAGATAATACGCTCACGTGGGAGACAAATGCTCTCAACGTGGACTTGACACGAGGCTGTAAAAATAAATAAAGGGAGCCGGCGGTGGCGTCTTAAGCCTTACACACACCAACACACACATCATTGAATGGGATTACAGGCACACGGCGGAAAGCAAACAACTGACAATGCGCCAAGAGTGTCCCAACCCTTCAAGACCTTACCGCAATTGCAATCGTTCCGAATCCCAACACTGTCGCTAAGTTAAACGTAGCTCACATCACCCCAGTAGTTCAACGGTTCGAGATTTTATACCTCAAGCAAGACATGTACTGAAACAAATTAAAAATGCATCCGAAGTTATTTCAGGTATAATAATTATAAGCTCCATCATTCTGTGAACAAAAGGGCTTCCTGTACTGTAGTTCTGTTTAATTTAAATCATAGCTGAAACCTACTAAACTTTACTCCGAAATCAAAGCCCGAAATCGTTGTTGTTAGCGATATTTTCTGATTCCGAGAGTGGGATTTAAATAAAAATGTGAGGGGTCGAAATGCGAAATGGGAATCTGAGATAGAGCGAAATTTCATGCATAATTTGATAATCCTAATTCATATTCCATACAAGTAAAGGGAACGATAACATTACCTGATAGTAAGAAGTAAGAATCTGTCAGATCTATTTGCAGAATTCAATTTGTCATCGAATTCTGTGGGAACAAACTAGTGCTGAAAAACAAAGTAAAATGTGAACACTAATTAGCAATGTTACTGAATCAGAGCTGGCAGACCGGGAGGCTCATTTAGACCATCAATATTGACTTGAATTTATCGTTGTGTACAATTATTGTTATGATTTTAATATCTGGCGGCCATTTGGCATATTATTGAGAATAAAGAGTGATTAAAACTACGGAGAGAACACATTACTGCCATTAAATAGTCAGTGTGCCGTGCCACACGATCAATTTCGCTTTGATTACATCAATTTATGATGATCATATCAGTCTGGCCAAATGGCTTTTCGCATATCCTGCCATGTGATATTTAGTGACGTCTCCCTTCATTGTTGATTTTACTGGCTATCCAAAACAAACCCATGTGAAACTTTAGGACTGATGAAAAATAAAGGTAAAAAAAGTAGTTGAAAAAAAGAAAACACCGACTGAAAAACTGATTCCATTTTCATATTTTTATTTTCAAATGCCCCCAGCTTTTTAGTTTAGTAACGTGAAAGATTTCACAGGCGATTTCCCTTTTTTTATTAAATGCGATTTTGTCCTATTTTTTATACGTTGTGTCACTTCGAATTACTTTTAAACATATAAGTTATATATATTTTTGTAATCACATTTTATAACCCTTCATTTTGATACCCCACTGGATAGTATTGGAAGAAAAATTAATTTGGAACTTCACAATACGGCACCCCAAAACCGCTATTTTCTTTGTTTTGTAGCCAGTGACACTCGCGCCACCAAGACAAGTCTAACGACGTAATTATAATTTATCCAAATCCGTTTATCTGTTTGGGAGTTACGAGGAAACAAAGAAACGGACATACATACATACTTATATACAGGTCAAACACATAAATCTCCTTTTGGGCTTCGCCGCGGTGGGATAAAAATACGTACAACACAGTTTTCATTTCATCAACCAAAGAAAGCAACATACAAAACTCCATTCCCATGCTTTGACAAAAAACTTCGCCGGTAAAAACTCGTCATTCAAGTTCCGCGGGTGAAATCGGATAACTCCATGAAGTTTTCCTACTATTTTTCTGTTAGGTTTTTTCTATTTGTACGGTACAGACAACACAAATATCGCAACATGAAATAATAAAACCTTTTAACAAAATGGACTAGTTAGTCTTATTTTGAATTCATTTGTATTTGATCATAAAGCTCGTGCTGTTGACAAATATAGTTGTTTTATTGCACAGTGAAGGTAAATGCTTTGACGAAAATCCCTCTGTGGGCGATAAACCTGTTCGCCCTACTTGTGAACATATTTGGTTGTTTTTCTTTTTTACTGTTCGTTGAATGTGGATTACAATTTTATAGAATAACACCATTAGGTATATACATGAAATAGTAGAGTGAATCACCTACATAGGTGAATACAAAATAAATGTACTTAATAATTCTTTGAAAGTCACACAACGTTGGGCAAGCAGGTATGTACCTACGTTAATTAATTAGAAATAAAATGATAAAGTTTTTCCTTTGATTATTACTTTTAAGTTATTTGTGAAAACTAAGGAAAAGCTCCCATTGACCATTCAACAAAACAATATTAACTTCCTCAATAAAACAATATTAATTAGGAGTAAAAGATATAAAAAAAACATGACCTAAGAAGGTATTACGGTAAATATAATCACTGGTTAGTTGAAAAATCAAAGACTTAATATTTAGCCTCTATTACCTTTATAGCCAACTTTGTAGTCAACAGTCTGATCGAAATAAAGAACTCCTTTCGATAGTCAAAGTCAAAAGTCCAAGTTTCGAGCGGCAAATATTACGGACCCTTTCAACGCTTACGAACATCACGAAATCGTATAATAAAATAGTTATTATCCTTAATAAAATGAAACTTCAATTGAATCATCATAATCTTGACTTCAGCCGAGAGACGTCCACTGCTGTACATAGACCTCCCCCAAGTGTCGCTACATTGCCCGGTCCGGTCAATTGAGTAGTCAAATTTAATGGGGAACCTGAAACTGTGTCACAAACTAAGAAAATTTGCTTAGGAGACTAATCTCCTTGTGTGTTTACTTGTCGCGAGAGCTCAAAAGTTGATCAGTGATCGGTTACTGCTTACGGAATCGCTGGCTTAATTGTTTTAATTAGTTTACACTAGTTGGTCTCGGTGATGTGCTTGCACCGAATTAGTTTTTATCAGCAAATGAATTGGAAACGAGATTTGTGTTAGTTCAAATAGTTGTAGCTAGTTTGCTTTGGTGCGAATATACTAATTTATTTATGACGGTACTACATTCAATTATGATGGTAGAAAGACCTCAAAGAATGATGTACCATTCAGAATCGACTTTGGTATTCATCAGTTGGTTCCAAGGTTTACAAATATATTATCGGAATTAGGTTGAATTAATGTGTTTCCTCAATTCCTCACCGAATGGTATTTACGAGCTTACCTCATTATTTTAATAAAAGAGGTTCGAATTTACTTGCATCCTGTTTCATTCAATCGTTTTCCTCGTGGCTGTCGAGCAGGCGAAGCCATGTCGTGATTCCGTGACGTCAGCAATAATTTAACAGCCACGTCCTTGCTTTCATGTGCCGTACCTTTGATGTTTCTACATTTGAAAACAAATTATAAAGCCTGCAATTAATAATTAATGAGCCATTTAACTTGTTCTCAGTATCGAGCATTAAACTGACACACGCTTTTTATTTACTGTGACAAAAAGCTTTCGCAATAAAACTGCGTTGTAACGGCAGCAGATTTATTGTACTTTTAATAGTTCACAGAATTACAGGAGTGTCAAAATCATTAAACTGAAAATAAATAGGATCAGTGACCATGCTTTGTATTTCCGACACATGTACGTCCGTGATTAGACTTAACGAACTTTAATTATCCGAATGCCCCGGCATTCTCATCTCCGTTATCGTTTTTCATTCATTTTTTTCACTGTGGGCAGTGAAAAAGATGGATGTAAAACGATTGCGGAGATGAGAATGTTGAGATAGTTGTGAGGAGTGACAAGAATGAATAAAATAAGGAGAGATTATATTAGAGGAAGTTTGAAAGTTCGTTTGTCTTGATATGGACATGCAATGAGAAGGGATGAAACGCATGTGATTAAAAGAGTGTGGGACATGAATGTTGACGGATGGAGAGGGAGAGGTTGGCCAAAGAAACGATGGATCGATTGTGTGAGGAATGATTTGAAAGAGACAGGTGAAAAGTGAATGATGCCATGACGTCTGACAGGGGAGAATAGAAGAAGAAAACGTGTTGCGCCGACCCCAAATTGAATGGGACAAGGGCAGGAAGATGATTTGTATTTTCGATGTGGATTCCGGTTTTCTGTGAAGCTCCCATGAAATCAAACGTGTATTGAACTCTAATGAAAAGAAGTCATGGGACAATTTTAAACTTATTCATTTATTACTTTTGTTAGAGAAGCATAACACTGAAAAAATGCCCTCCAATCAAGTGACTTTTTAGCTTGATTGACGATATCTTGTTTAGATTAATCAAAATTGTAGTTAAGTTGATCAACACGACATGATTGCGGCAATACTAGTTTAAATGCAAGATGTTTGCGCTAAATAAGTTCCTTGTTTGTGTTTATCACTATTTGATTGTGTTTATTACTATTTGACTTGATTGCTGCAAATAGGTTTTGTGATAATTCCAAACAAGATCCCGTTTCAAATCTCAATCAAATAAAAGTAGTAGCTGTGATCATTGTGCTTGATAGGCTCAGATGCAAACAAGTTATTACGCCAATCTAAACAAAATCTTGATTGTGGCAACTACTTTTTTTTTCAGTGTAGCAGGTGGCGTTCTGAAGTCTCTGCCTGCCCCCATGGGGAAAAGGTGGGGGTTTATGTATGTATGCATTAGATCGTACCCCATGTGTGATGTAAATTAGAAAAGTTTGGTACCTATTTGAGGTTCAATTATGTGTAGGCCTTTTCCGAGAACGATTTAAGCTCAAAGGAGGTAATGTACTTAGATTTTATGTTATGTTAATGTCAGATCCAAAGCTTGCCTTTCCGAGAAAACTGTTTCCGAGAATTTTATTGAAGTTACACACGCTGCATTTTAAATATTTCATTTAATAAAATAACTTATACTTTCCTTTTTTTTTGCACTTTGCTGTTATTGTAAATTCTATTTCACTATTCTTTTTAAAACTGATATACTGTAAGTATCCAGTCTTGTTAAGTTTGCATATTAATCGGAGAATTTCAGTTTACCTCGTAGAAACGAGGCTTTTAATTGCACCTTGTGGTGACATTGGACAGTTTAGTACAAAAATAAAAACTTTAAACTGTCGCTTGTTAAATAAGGTAAACAATGTTTATTAAAGTACAGAAGAAAGCAGGGTTAGAGAGGAGCCGGGAAAGAAATCGCACCTTATACATAAAAAATGACATGTCTAAACCCTTCTTAAAATAATATGTCCTATTTTGATGGCAGGAAACTGAGATGGTCAGGGGTTGGCAATCGGCTATTACTCCATTTTAGTTTTCAGTGTAGGTAAAAACGATTCCTATGTAATGAATGGATATATATTATAGTATAAATTTATTAGTAAATAAAAAACAACAACAGTGCATAGCATGGAAACAGTGGGTTTTACTACCAAGTTTAAAATTATTGTCAGGTTTCACCGTGATTTATTTTTGTAAGTTATTATTTAATTTAGTAAGAAATTAAGAATATGTACCCCATTGTTTTAAAGGCGTCTAGTGTGGGTGTTTTTCAACTAGTTTTTAACTGCCATGTTTTTTGTCAGATGTAGATAGTGTTTATAATTCATCTAGAAATTTTATTAATTTTTAACATTTTTCATTTACAAGAATTGACCTCCCGCTGGATACAAGCTTCATGGAATCATGGTGTACGTGCGACACAACACAATATATTTAACATTCAACTGACTACCACATTTTCCCCCGGCTCTCCCGGATTTCTTTTCTGTTTTTTTTTATTGCTACTAGTTCCGTTCCGGGTTCCGTTTTTTGCCATTCGGCTACGGAACCCTAAAAACAGAAAAGAAACAAATATATCACCAAAACCAATGATTTTGGTATCATAAAAGGAGAACAAGTCTAGTTATTGCTGATATATTCTAATATTTCAAACTTATTTCTTAGTCTAGGCATAATTGGTTTAGCAAAATATTTTGATCGAATGGTAAAATATTTTACTTTAGTAAGAATAGTAATAATTGATTTGCATTAAAAATACAGGTGTTACCAGATATAAATGCAGGTGATGTGAGCGCAAACTATATTTTGCCAGTTTAGAGCATGAAAATTTGTTTTACATTATTATGAAGTATAAATCATTGTCAATGATTAATTTTATGAATGAAAAAAGTACCTCTTAGTTAAACTTCCTATACAACTCAGTAGGTACCTTAAACTGTTTACAAAACAACGATGTGTATTCTTTGACATTACACTTTGTACTGCATACATTCTTGTAGAGAGGAAATCAGTCGTGCATCATCCATTTTCGCAGCTTAAACTTAAAATATTTGAATGGAAGTTCAGTTATGTTGCTAGACAGTTTATTGAAAATTGTAATACACAATATGATTAATATATTTTTTAGATATTGTGGTATTACAAAAGGATGAATTATGAATGATTAAAAGTCTGAACCGAGTGCTCACCCGACCGACCGTGGCGACGGTGCAAGGCTGCAGCGGACACTTTTGATATTTTCAATTTCCGCTTTCAGTAATTGGTCTGCGATCGAATTAAGGCTTTGGTTGAACCAAACAGATTAATGAGAACAAACAGACTGTAGGGTAACGACGAGACCACTAATTAAAACTTATATTATCAATGACTTCGATGAGACATGTCATTTCATCTGAATTTCAAGTAACTGAATATGCGCTTTTATTAATGAAAAACTTTAATCAGTAAAGAGAAAAAATAATACTTTCCGGAATCATTAAGAGGCCGACTAAATAGCATGTTCTTAGTTGTGGCTTGATTAATGTTCCGGCACAATGTAAATATATTATATAAACATCATAATTGTAGTCATTTATGACGATTGATTCCTATGATTAATGGTGCTCTTCGAAAACTGACAGTTTAACAATATCTCTCGTTAAAGAAGAAGATGTGGTGAAGTGTATAATGTGTTGTTTGCGTCGTACATCATTCTTCATGGGAACCTCACCTGCGAGTGTAACAATGCGGTGGCAAAGTAAATAATCGCAGCGAAGGAAAGACCGCCAGCACCCACACCGACGACGCTCATAACACCACGCTACATCCCCTAACAAATTGTACTTCATAATAAATACGGATCATACGTGATAAGAAAACTACGACAAGGAACAATATTTATATGTGCGACTGTTATTGGATTTTGTATCCAGCGACAATGCTTACTATTCTACGACAGGTAAGGAGGTTAACTCAAAGATGAACACATTCTCCCTTGATCCCTTCCGTGCCTGAGATCAGGCGGAGACCATAAAACAGTTTCATGTCGTCGGTCGGCTAAACAAATGAAACTTACATGGAAGAGAAATAAAAATCAAATCGGACGTTAATAAAGTCACGACCAAGCCCAATAATAATGAAAAATGCAATGTAATTGAAATTAGAACTATTTGCGGCTTCTGAACAGCCCAGCAGTGTTGGTAATACGAGTAAAGAGTAGCCTTCATGCTGTGTTTCTTTAGAGTGTGAGAAAGGTCGAAAATAGTACGCAAGGCCACGCTTTTTGGAATGCTTTATTGCTTGCTTAGAATCTCGAGGTAACTAACCTTGCTGCCCACTGCCGGCAAGTAATACAATACGTTTATTTTAAAACAATAACAATGGTCCAACAATTATTTATCATTAACACTAGACACGGGATATTTACCCGTTTCCCGTTTCTAGTGATAATGTTAATTTTAGTGACCATGACAGTTTAAAAACTTATAACAATTATTAATTCTTTGACAATATTATTTAAGAAGGTACTAGTTAAAATCTTTACCTAAACCAAAAGGATTTTCAAAACTATTTATTAATGACTAGCTGTTGCCCGCGACTTCGTCTGCGTGGAAATTGTCGTGTGTATAAGTGAGAAAAATAAATAGCCTATGTGCTATTACAGACTATCATCTATCTCAGACCCGCTCAGCCGTTCTGGCGGGATTAAGTAACAAGCATCCATCCATTCGCATTTATAATAGTAGTAAATCTAACCGACTATTATTATCAGTGATCGGAATAGGTTGAGCAAATGTGCCTAAAGTTCAAGGAACAGAAACGAAAGTGGAGACTTCCTTACGACAATTTTTTTTTTTTTCGGAATATTCTTTCTGTTTGTCGGAACATTACTTATGTACAACTAAATTTAATAAAGTAAAACAACTGTCGAATTCATTTACTGTATCTGTTTAAAAAAATGTGATGATTTTTATTGTTTAAAAATAAAGGTAATCTCCTTATCTTCGTTTGAACGCCGTAAGTGCAGAAGCTAATTTAATTTTCATTCCAGCTTTAATAGTTAGAACTAACAAGTTAAAAAAACAATGTATAGGTTTTTACAATTATTACTAAACGTAAACATAAATCAACCTCAATACTCGTAATTAAGATAGTTACCAATCTTAAGACTCAGTCAGAATATTATTTCCGTTGATGTTGAAAGTTGTCCCATAATCTGAATCGGTACAGTTTTCTTTGTCATCGCTAGATTTATCTTCTTACGGAGAATTAAAATAACTCCTTTAAATAAATTTGAATTATTTTAAATTTTCTTTTTTCAGTACTGTTTTAGCATGCCTGATGGACAAAGAATCCGAGCTTCTAAGGAGCCTTACAATAGTTTAAATTTGTTCGTAATATTAATTCGTATTTTGTTAATAATACGAAGCTGCTTCTAGCCATGTCGAAGTCGGTAAAAGTAAAAAACCTGTCAAAATCGGTTTAGCTGTTTCGGAGATTAGCCGTTGGAAACGGATTTCGTTAAAATTTCAAGGGTTTTAATTTCTTTGCGCGGAACTCAAATATTTTTTCTAAAATAAAAGTAGCCTATTTTAGACCTTATAACATCAGCTATTTGCCAGTAAAAGTTCCGTCAGAATCGGTCCAGCTGTTTCGGAGATTAGCCGAAACAAACAGGCAGATAGACAGACCGACAGACAGACACAAAAATTGAAAAATAAATGTGTTTTTGTCATAAGTACCGTATATACTTTCATATGCATTCAGTGAAAAGCTGTTATTTTGGAATTACATACAGACACTTGTATTTAATTTATTTCTATAGATGTATAGATTGCAAAGACAACAATATGATCATGATCAGCTAAAATATTTACCTTCAATGTTTCACAATGTCACTCTAAACTTTAACATCTTAAAATAACGTAACATCTTATTATCAAGCTTTTATCAACTGATGTTTAAGACGTGTTAGAAACAATGTTTATAACCACATTTATCGCGCGAAACGGCACCTTTGTGTAAACTGTGTAAGCATTAAAATTGTTCCCTGTACAATCTTCTCGGAAAATCAGTTTAGGAAGAGGACGAAAATCTCCGGGCACTGTTTGGGGCTGTCAGTACGCAACAACAATTATTTATTGCGGGCTGCCGAGAATGTCCCACGACGCTATATTTCCGCTTAACTTTCCAAATGATTTATTTTCATACGTCGGAATAACGGAACTTTAAAAGTTTTAACGGTATCACGTGCATTATTAATCAGGCTGTTTACGGACCGTTCCTCCCAAACAATATTCATCAATATACGCTTGTTAGAACTTAGAAGCGTCACTCACGTGAATTGAAAGCATTGTTAACATTTATGTGCGTTATTCTTGGTACGTTGTTGCAGTCATGTTTTTTTATGAACATGGCCGGGAAATTGAAAACTGGCAGCACTAACGTGTTTCGGTATTCAGTAAAAAAACTATGAAATTTAGTGTTCAGGGCGGTAGAACATTCAACCATGACAACGTCCGGAAATCTGGTCGTTGCTGTCAATCTAAAATGCAGTTCTGGCTACCGAATACTACGTCCACAGCGACCACAACGTAATGTAAAGCCAAGTCAGAGGCCCATGGGCGGCCTAAGAACTCTGACACCAGATTAGGTACTAACCACACGATAAAGAAGAAGAAGCGACCACAACACCATAAAGGAGCATGAAAACCAAATTTTGAAGGTTCCGTAGCCGAATGGCAAAAAACGGAACCCTTATAGATTCGTCTGATCCGACGTCTGTCTGTCCGAGTATGTCACACTCACAGCTACTTTATTCCGAAACTATTAAGACTATACAGTTGAAACTTAGATAATAGGTAGATGTATTCTGTGAACCGCTTTAAGATTTTTATACAAAAATAAAAGATTAAGGGACTATACATGGAACTGAAACTAAAAATTTTTTTTTTCAAGAAACCTATACGTGTGGGAATTGAGGTCTTTAAAAATGACACTGAAGTTCCTAAAACCATTTTTTTCCAAAATCTATCGTTTGAAAGATAGACACTTCCAAAGTGGTAAAATGTGTGCCCCCCATCAAATTATTATATTTAATTGATAATTATATTCATTTAGTTATCTATTTCACTCAAATAATATCAGACAACCCTGTTTCGAGTAGATCCTTATTTTCACACTTTTATTACCCATTAGAATCTCTTCCATCCTCATTTCATATTCCCTTTGAATTGTCTCGTATTCTTTCACATTACAGAATAATACCGTTTTAATGCAGCTTTAGTGGATGCGTACTGTTTCTGTTTTATTAAAATTGGGTTTACTAACGGGTATTAGTGGCAACTGTGTTAGTGCACGAGACGGTGGCTGCCGGCGGCAGTACTTACTTATTACTCACAAAATATACTCCTTGTATTAAAATACTAGTTGAGCTCCTGGTTCCGCTTCCGCGAACTATTATTTCTTGTTCTTTTTCGGATACAGCACGGTTTATGGAACGTTGAAAGTTGAATCAACCACGTTCTCTTTTGTATTTTGTAAAGCCAGTTAAAACTCAGTATTTGGTTTAAAAGTCTTGAAAGTGAAAATAAAATGACTATTATAGTTGTATCATTGAAGATAGGTAGGTACGCTCGACGATCAGTCAAGCTATTTAAAACCAGTTTATGCGGATCTCGACATTGTATGGAAATCTATACAAAGCGAGGCCAAGTTATATTGGAAATATACAGCTTCATGTGCCAGCGTGTGTACTGGGATTATGGTACATATTGTAGGTGTTTTGTTCTGCCTTTTTTGCATTTAAATCTATACATATAATAAAACAGTAAAAAAACTGTGTCTGTACATTGAATATATTTAAAAAAAAATTAGTGAGGGGGGTTTGGAAACAGTAATAGAGCACGAATCCAAAATAAAAATTCTGTCTGTTTGTCTGTATGTCTGTTTGTTTGTACACGCTAATCTTCGGAACTACTCGACGGATTTAAATGATTTTTTTTTTGTTGTAAAGGTATTAAATCTGGGCAACATATAGGCTATAATTTATCTTGGAAACTTGAACATCTGATGCAGCACCGCAACAGACCAGCTAAACTATAAGAGATACAAAAACGGTACCATAGCAAAAATTGTTCCACGTATATAGCATTTTCTGCTAAGAGAATAAATTTGAAGATCTGGAACACCTGAAGTGGAACTCCAAGAGCCCAGCTACACTATAACATAGTATATAGGAATGACGTCTTAGCAAGAGTTGTTCAGCCTGATGAGCACTCTCTGTTGTCGTATAAAATTTGAAGACCTGGAACAGCTGATGTGGAACTCCAAGAGCCCAGCTACACTATAACATATATAGGAATGACGTCTTAGCAAGAGTTGTTCAGCCTGATGAGCACTCTCTGTTGTCGTATAAAATTTGAAGACCTGGAACAGCTGATGTGGAACTCCAAGAGCCCAGCTACACTATAACATAATTATATAGGAATGACGTCTTAGCAAGAGTTGTTCAGCCTGATGAGCATTCTCTGTTGACGTATAAAAATTGAAGATCTGGCACACGCGTTGTGGAATATAATATAAAAAAAATTGAAGACCTGGAACACCTGATATGGAAATCAAAGCTATCACTAATTTCACTGTATAATTATAAAATAACATAAGCTGGGAGTACCTCCACGCGGTGAAGGCGGTAACAGTTTAGGACTGATTTTCGATGAAAATTCGATGAATCATTGAAAATTTGACTCTACTGGCCAAAACTCCCATTTATTAATTTATTTTATCAAATAAATAAGCCTAAATAGGCTTATGTTATTTGAGTGTTTAATTTCCTTTTTCATTTATTTTCGTGACACGGTAGCCTACCCGGTAACGCAGGGGCGCAGTCATTTAGATTTCAATTGATCAGTTATCTTCAGAATTAAACTATAACTATGTCTAGAAAGAGGTCAAATCTTTCCCAACGTTCCAAAGGAGCTAAAAGATTGAGGATCATAAGATCCCAAGAATCTACCGAAGAGCGTCAGGAGAGACTTGATGCTGTTCGAGAACATCAGACTGCAACTCGCTCCGTAGAAACCTCTTCAGATCGCGAAGAACACTGGAACACCTGATATGGAAATCAAAGCCGCATCAGATGTTCAAGTTTCCAAGATAAATTATAGCCTATATGTTGCCCAGATTTAATACCTTTACAACAAAAATACACTTCACGAAGCGGTCAACCAAGCATTCTGTACATCAAACTAAGTCTTTACGCAGAGAGTGCTCATCAGGCTGAACAACTCTTTCTAAGACGGGTCAACCAAGCATTCTGTACATCAAACTATAAAGTCTTTACGCAGAGAGTGCTCATCAGGCTGAACAACTCTTGCTAAGACGTCATTCCTATATATTTTATAGTGTAGCTGGGCTCTTGGAGTTCCACTTCAGGTGTTCCAGATCTTCAAATTTATTCTCTTAGCAGAAAATGCTCATCACGTGGAACATATTTTGCTATGATACCATTTTTGTATCTCTTATAGTTTAGCTGGTCTGTCGCGGTGCTGCATCAGATGTTCAGCGAGGAAGTGAGGAAACTCGGTATGTAATGGGAGGTAACCCATCCACGGGCCAACCTAGGCAAACGCTTAACATAGCGGACAGTCGCGCATCATGTTCCGCACTTATCTCTAGAGACCTAGAAGCAGATGCGTAGATACGCTGAGAACTAATGCGCAATTATCTATCCGTGAACGTCTGCGACTCACGAGACAATGCATGATTTCTTCACTGGTCTCTAGAGACCTGGATGTAAATGCGTAAATACGCTGAGAACGCAGGTGTGCTTCGCGATCCGAAGAGGTTTCTACGGAGCGAGTTGCAGTCTGATGTTCTCGAACAGCATCAAGTCTCTCCTGACGCTCCTCGGTAGATTCTTGGGAATCTTATGATCCTCAATCTTTTAGCTCCTTTGGAACGTTGAGAAAGATTTGACCTCTTTCTAGACATAGTTATAGTTTAAATTTGAAGATACCTGATCAATTAAAATCTAAGTGACTGCTCCCCTGCGTTACCGGGTAGGCTACCGTGTCACGACGATAAATGGAAAAGGAAATTAAACACTCAAATAACACAAGCCCGAAGGCATATTTATTTGACAGAATAACGGGAAGAAAAGGTATTTGTTGTGTAGGTATTAAGTCTGGGCAACATATAGGCTATAATTTATTTTGGAAATTGGAACACCTGATGCAGAACCGCATCAGAACAGCTAAAGTATAAGAGATATAAAAATGGTGTCATAGCAAAAATTATTCCACGTGAAGAGCATTTTCTGCTGTGAGAATAAATTTGGAGATCTGGAACCCTGTTGTGAATTTCCAAAGCCCAGCGACACTATAACATATTAAGGAATGACGTCTTAGCAAAAGTTGTTTAGTCTGATGGGCATTTCCTGTGGACTTACGAAAATGAAAGATCTGGAACGTCTTCAATCGTCTCGCTCATCCAGTTGTTTTCCCGTCCCCGGGCCTCAGAATTCTACATCAAACGTTTCAGATCTTCGATTTTCTTGACGACCCCGTTGTCGCTGGCAAAAGCAACAGGATCCGCGTACGAAGTCGCGGGCAGAAGCTAGTCACTTAATAATAATGTAAGTAGATGATGTACCGAAGTGTCCATTTAGAGCAAATATCGCCAATAAAAGTGATATACACAGACACAGTTCCTTATTTGTGATAGTAAGTAAATCAATCTGTTACTAAACAAAAAAACGTACGTAATCAGACTGACACGTGGAGTGCAATCCAGTGTTTATCAAACGGACCGTCTAGCATACCCACCATTACTTATAGAATGCTGCTGGAACTTGCCCGTATACGGTACATAATGAGGCCTTCTTCTCATGATGGCTTGAAGCCATCTATCCGAATCGTAGGGCATTAAGTGCCCCCTCATCTCAGAGCCTTGTAGTCAACCAAAAGTGCAGTGCTTGTTTGCGAGAGCGCGAGGAACGACACAAAAATGTCCAGGTGGCCTACCATGACGTCTTAAAGCAGGAGTAAATCCAGTGTGGGAAAGAGATGGCGCTAGACGACCTGTATAGGTGTGTTTCTTTCCCACTCTGGAATTACTCTTGCTTTAAGACGTCATAGTAACCCCCCAGTATTTTGTTACTTCAAATGTTTTATTGTTGTACACCATGTTTATTGTGTGTGAACATAGTGTTGCTAACTACGTTCAAGCAAGTTCGTTTGCTTAAACGAAATTGGTTTGACATAAGACACAGTGTTGCTTAAACGGACGAACATGAACTTTAGGGTCTCGAAATAGCGTGGTCTTAATTACCGTGGACTTATTTCGGAAAAAATGACGTATAGGTACTAAAAACGACTGATGTCGATTCTAGACAAACTAATTTCACAGCATTTGCGTAAATTCTGTTAAACGTTGTATAAGAATGCAGTGACTTTAAGCAAACAATAATTCGCCAGTATCAGTAGAACAACTTAAAAAACTTCTTCAACCTATACAACCCTAGTTTTGGTTTACTCTAAACCTCTTCAGGGGTCATTGTACTCATCATAATACATATAAACCACTTTTACTAAGAAACGAATAGAAATTAAAAAAAAACTGATTTTCTTTCCCGATTTCAGGGTTGGTTCTGTGGTAAAATTTGTTTATAAGGATAAGCACAATGACCCCGGTTAAGAGGTTGAATACAAATATAAAAGGAAAAACTAAGCTTGTGTAGAGACTACATACAAATACTTGAACAATAATTAAGTTCTTGCCTATTAAGCCCGTGATTTTCGTATCATATAATTATAACATAAAAGGAGAGACACACTGTGGTTGCTTTACGTACCTATGTTTTGTAATGAGTCAACAAGACGTCATGTTGTTGAGAATGGTGCCCAGATGGTTTTGCAGCACGCATATTCAGCATGAAAACTTGATAGTTGAGTAGATATAGACCGTGATGAGAGAACAATAAAATGAAACTATGAAAAGTTTCAGACGGGGGCCCTTCGGGCAGGGGGCCACATTCAGTTTTCAAAAAACCGGCCAATTGCGAGTTGTACTGACGCACACAGGGTTCCGTAGCACCAAACAATACAAAACCCATTATTGAAGGCTCACTCATAAAATATGTTCTATTGTTTTACATTCAACAGCAAAACTAAATTTGTATTACATAGTATGTTAATGAAAAATAAAGTTACTGCTGCAGTTTGATGAAAAAGTTCCATATACCAATTTTGGTTGAAAGTTTTATTTACGTTAATAATAGCAACGTTGTTTTTTATCTCATCGTTCGGGGCCTAAACCAAAGCGACTATAAACAGACAAAACTTCACCAAGATATTCTGGCCTGTTGATGTCACTAAAATATGTAAAAGGAAGTTATGGCCGGCCAGAGACGCGAAAAATCATAATATTTTGTATACATCTATTAGGATTGACTTTTCATTCCGCTGCATTTCTTGCTTTAATGTCAGCGCTATGTACACTTTGTTTTTTCGTACTAAGTGATATTATAAGCTAGGTTCCGCCCGACAATAATGCCAAAAAATAATAGAAGTTGTATTATTACAGAAATAAATGAAAATAAAGGGTAACAAGACTCCTAACGAAGCCGATTGGTGAAAAAAGGTTCTCCCCGTCATTGCGATCATTTTTTTATTCTAGACCATACTCGTACCTGCACCTTCCAATTATGCAGATATTGGGGGTCAAAGTTTCAACTTTCCAACTTCAACTTTTTTTTTTTAATACCTACATGTTTTTAACGCAAGATTTTTACTGTTAACTCCACCACGACCCCCGTCCATCCATCACCACAATGTTTTGAGTGCGTTACATTGAGTCAGATCATGAAAATTAATTTAAACTGTAGTATTACCTGAGAACTGAGTAGTATACCAAAACACCCATAAAACTTACAGTTTATAAAGGATATAACAAGACCCTTAACGAAGCCGTTAGGCACTTTTTCTCCCCGTCTAGACCATTCCTGTCAATTTTCGCCTATTTTCTTAATAACTTCAAAACTATTTATTATTAAAATATATTTGGAATGCTCCTAACGCGTTCTTTTATTTGATATGTAACACGATATAGTTTGCAAAACTTTCTTTTTTCATAATCTATTTGAGCCCCCAATATTATTATAATTTTAAACATGGGGACCACCCCCATGTTTAAAATTGATAAATTTACGTATCACATCCGTCTTTGGGTCACTGACTAACATATGTGTACCAAAATTTCAATTCAATCGGTACAGTTACAGTAGTTTCGGAGTAAACTGGCGGTGACAGACAGACACAGACGTGTTCCCTTTTGAGGTACGGAACCCTAAAACCGTGTGCATTTCTCGGCTCCATTACACTGACGCCTTCGGCTCGGATTTGAATTAAAGTCAAAGTTTTCCCACTTGTATCAAAGTTTACTATTTATCACATTTGAAACATAAAAACGATTATTTATCGGAGTTTAATTATTATGCCTAGATCTGCCATGCATGAGCATCTTTTTCGGTCTATCATAATAGTTACATATGGTGTGGTCCCACAAAAAACACTATCGTGTCTTACATGCCTTATTGTCTGCACATTACAGGAACTGATGAACGCTACTGACGGTGCCATGCTCGCCACCAAATTCTGGACCGATTCGATTTAGAATGCTACACACCAATTAAAAGATAATATTTATTTACGTGTATTTTTGTTGAACTAGTTTTCTCTCAATTTTTTTTTGTTTTTGAGTGTTTGACTCGAGTTTTGTTGCATGATTATGGTTTAGATATGGCCACAAAATGGAAAAAAATATGCCCGAGAAAATTTGATTATTTCTCTCAGGACGTTCAGGGTGTTCTTCATTTCAATTTTTTACATACATGAGTAAAAACCTTGTCTCTGCAAGGATGTTTCATAAAATTCTACTTCATCTTTTGATGCTTGGTTACATAGAAGATATAATAATATATAACATGTTCATGGTACAACTGAATGTTGTACTTTGGAATGCTCAATTCTATTTATTATGTTTCATACAGTAATACACCAAAAAAAGTAACCGTAAAACAGAGATACTGATAATTTTTCCTTCGAATTATATTTTTTATCTATGAATATATTATCCAAATTCAAACAAAAACTATTAAATAACTAAGATGAATATGTTATATATAGGGTGACTGGTAATTAGTGAACGATACTTAAACACGTGATTGTGCTCATGATAACCAACAACTTTTACTATGGGAACAAACCTGAAATCGCGAAAAAAAATCAGCTGTTCAGTACATTTATGTTTGCCTAATGTACTGAACAGCTGATATTATTTTCGCGATTTCGGCTTTGCTCCCATAATAAAAATTGTTTGTTATCATGAGCACAATCACGTGTTTAAGTATCGTACACTAATTGCCAGTCACCCTATATATATAAATCTCGGAACGGGCGGTGACAAAGTGGGAAAAGGCTCATAAGGTTGGTTTGTTCCCGGCTTCCTGGTATCCGAGGCATATATGTTTGCATTCTGTTTGCATGTGTACGTAGCGTACTTCGCTAGACGCACACGTGCGCATCCGCTGCCGCACACCGTCTAATTTACCTAAACTGAGTTCTTTTATTTTGTAATAGCCCTCTTAAGCGCAGGCCACACCGCAAGCTGGCGAGCGGGCGAGCGGACGAACGACGAATCGTTTCACCTCTTTTGATACTTTGTTTCACACCGCGAACTAACGAAAGATACGAACAAAGTATGAAAAGAGCCGCGTTCGCCTCGCTCGCCCGCCCGCCAGCTGGCGGTGTGGCCTGCGCTTTATACCTCATTCGTTACGTTTTACTTATCTTCTGCACTTCATCCGTTTTTTATGGCTCAACTCGTGTTATAAATAATCCTTGATTTTATT
The DNA here is from genome assembly GCA_947578425.1 of Eugnorisma glareosa. Classification (NCBI taxonomy): domain Eukaryota; kingdom Metazoa; phylum Arthropoda; class Insecta; order Lepidoptera; family Noctuidae; genus Eugnorisma; species Eugnorisma glareosa. The sequence goes on from OX387957.1 coordinate 33,083,615, forward strand.
GAATAAAACAATTGTACATTGCTTATAGTGCATTGTTCTTTCTCTGCATGCGAAGTAATTTCCGTTTCTGTAACAGGTGCATTAAAATAAGTATTTCATATTTGTGATTTATGTAAAATACATATCAATCTAAAATAAGACTAGTATTAGGACATATTGACATAATTATTTGCAATTACTGTTAATAAAAATTCAGATTTAAATATTTCTTCAGGTTAAGTGACATTTAAACGTCAGAAAATGTATGGTTAAACAGATATTTACTATAAGTTATAACTTAACTTTAAAGTATATATGTAGTAACTTACTTTTAGTCGTTTCTTTTTAGCATTATTTTAGTTCTATTTGTAGTCTGTATACAACGTGTAACAGAAAGGGTATAATCATATGGAATACTGTGGTACGGACCATCAAACTGAACAACTTTCTCCATGGGACCACCATCGAAATCGTAAAAAATAAACAGCTGTCCCATACATTTGGGTCGAGTAGGTATTGAAATTTTGTATAGGACAGCTGATTATTTTTTTATTTTTTGTATCTTATGACTATTAGTTGCCTGTAAACTTTTAATTGGTTGTAAATAAAGTCTTAATTTCGGTGTCCATCTAATGAACTACTTAGGTCAATAACTCCGAACGGAATACGTATTGGCGAAAGTCAGTAAATGGCAGAGGTTTTCCTTGAAAAGCTCTATCCAATGGTGTATATCTTATTGCTATTGGTTAACAAGAAAAACTTAACTTGGGAGCCCAATTAGATAAACGTTTGGGTCAATCATTCTGAACAGACTACGAATTAGCAAAAATGGTGCTTGTAGCAAAAGTTCTCTTTTAAAAACTCTATCCAATAGTGTATTTCTTATGACTATAAGTTGCCTGTAAACTCTTAATTAGTTGTAAATAAAGTCTTAACTTCGGTGTCCAAATATTGACCGATTTACAAAGAAATCTTACGAAGAGAACATTGATTATAGAGATTCTATTTTACATTATAATAAATACGCCTTTAGCTGAATTGGCAAAAGTCGTTAAATGGCAGAGGTTTTTCTTTAAAAGCTCTATCCAATGGTGTATATCTTATTGCTATTGGTTTCCCAGAAAATCTTAACTTCGGTGCTCAAATAGTCACCTATTTAGGTTAATAACTCTGAAAGGAATTTGAATTAGCGAAAGTCCTGTTATTAGAAAAGGTTCTCCTTAAAAAGCTCTTTCTAATAATGTATGTCTTATGGCTATTGGTTGCCAAGAAAATCTTAACTTCGGTATCCAACCAATTTGCGACGCGGCGGTGTCATCTACCATAACATGTATTTGCGCGTGTGCAGACGCGTGCAACGCAGTGTGCGACGCGGTGGTGTCATCTGCGGGCAACGCTGCATTCAAGCAAACGCGCAAACGCGTAATATCGCTTCTCCATAAAGGCTCTCATACATCTCCATATTGTAGTGATACTGATATACTAGTACATAGTGAGAAACTGTAGTGTCTTTAAAAAGTTTGTTAAACAAGTTTTGAATTCAAATGTCTAAGTCCATGGGGAATTTTCTTTGGTTGGTTTGTACACAATGGTTTTTTTTTTGTTTCTTTCGATCGCATCTTTAACACTTTTTAGCATGTATATGTTTAGTTTGTATTATTTTTTATTCCACATTTTACACTATTATATAGTTTCTAACACTTGATGAGTTTGTAAAATCCAGGTTAGGGGCTATCCATAAATTACGTCACACGTTAAGGGGGGGGGGGGGGGGCAACGGGTCGATGAAGTGTGACAATGTTTGACAAGTGGTGGACGCGGTCCTATATTTTGTGTCGTCACATTTCTAAATTTTGTATATCTTAATATTAACACAAAATTTTAACTTTTAACGCAAAATTTAAAATATTTCCAAAAAGTTATCTGTGTGAACATACACACATCAAAAAAGTTTGTAATCTAAGCCGATATATTTTATTAAATTGAACTTTATAAAGAAAAATTCTTTGTTGTGTGTTTTCTTTAAATAGAAATACCCTGTTTGAAATTACAAAATAAAACTAATTTTAATTAAAAAAAAAAGAGTAATTAATCATAAGCTGATTGTAACAGAAATTTGATATAAAGAAAAAGACTGTTTAACCAAATCTAAACAACAATTTATTAGTAAAAAGGTTTATATTCAATATAATAGAACTCCTCCTCTGGCTCGAACACATGCGAAGATCCTCCTGGGCATGCTGAGAATCAAGTTATCCACCATTTTTCGGGTTAACCTGTCCCATTCTTGAATAGCGGCTTCCCTGAGTTCTGGCACTGTCTGGGGACGCAGCTGACGGTTCCAAACTGCTCGCCTAAGATCATTCCACGCGTGCTCTATTGGGTTTAAGTCAGGCGAGCCGGCAGCATTGACTCGTTGAGCTCGATGGGCGGGCGCATTATCATCCACCAGTACAAATTGGTGCCCATGGTTTACTCGGAATGGTCTGACAATTCCATCAATAGCAACTGCTCTATACATGCCTGCTGTCATAAAGCCTCGATACGGGATCAAAGGCGTTCTAGCTGCAATCGTAATACCACCCCAAAAGGACACCGATTTCACGATGACATGAAATTCGTGTGACTTAATTTATGGATGGCCCCTTAAGGGAGATAAATATTTAATTAACATTGATATTTAAGTTTTGCTAACACTTCCACATATACGCAAAACAGTTTAGTTTTCTATCGTACATCATTTTATGACAGTTTGTAGTTTTACTATTTTTAAACATTTAATAACACGGAGCACAAACTTGCCGGGGCGATATTATAGTAATTAAAAACCTTGGTTTTCCTTGCTGTGCGTTGATAAGAGTTCCGATTGGCCACAAGCAACACACTCAAGCGACATACTGTTGCGACAGGGACAGCGATCACTGCGGAGGAAACAAATGAAAGAAACTGCTTAGAGAATGCCAGGACTCACCGCGAGTCACCACCACTTTCGTGAGCGCCGCGTCGAAAACTAGTAGAATCCGACAGAAGCCGTCCGATTGAAACCGAAACCGATTCATCACGGCAATCGCCACAACCTTCGGCCGTAACCGAAGCCGATGGTTTAATGACATTACTTTGCAACTCGTCAAAATATTTACTAACTAGTTTCCACCTTCAGCTAAATCATCGGTAAGTAAACCACTGTCGACCAAATCATCAGCTTCGGCCTAAATTGGCCGATTAATCGGTCGGACACTAAAACAAGTAAGACGCGCGTGTCGATTAAGATATTTATTTGTATGGGGTTTAGTTGGGTGTAGGTACCTACTTATGTGTAATGTACTTATGTACCTACATACAATTATAGATATGCATGAACTCGCGCTTAGTCACTTTAAGAATGGCAAAGAATTGTAGCGCAAGCCAAAAAGGTTGTTCCTCAACAGCTGATATCCCAAACTGTAGTGAATGTCCTTTAACATGTAATAGGCCAGTTTTTACTTACTGACTATCCTATAATCAATGACTAAATACATCGGTTTTGTACTTAAATGATAGGTATTTCTACTATGAGCGGGCAAATCGCTTTTAACTTGGGAAGCAGGAGAAAAATATTGACGCTTAGAATTATAATCGCAAGTTCTGTGTGACAAACCAGATGTGCAACAGTAGTGTGCGATTAGAAGTGGTTGTAATAATCTGTATCAAAATCTCTTGTTACAGCAAAAAACCGATCGTTTTAAATCTGTATCTAATTTTGATAATTTGCCATTTATATATTTCCGTCTTCACGTTCTTGTGTCAATGTTGATATCTTAAATACGTTCAAATATGTACTCGTTACCAACGAATGCATTATTTTTGCTAAGAAAACATGCGATCATGTTAATAAGTTTTTTAGTTTTCAGTGGTCTTAATTTATTTTATATGAAAGCGCAAAATATGACACTATTACTCGTTAATTATGAACCGTTTATCATGAATTTGGATTTCGACTATAAAAATATTTCGTGTCATTACGTGGTTGAGAACGATGCACTGCCGTCAGCTGAAAACAGGAACTTTATTCCGAGACCGAACTCAATATTCTTTCACGAAACAACATGCAGAGGAGGGTTAATCTCCCGCCAGGCATGTACCATCGAGTCTGCGGCGAGAGCAAACCCAACGAAAGAAATCTATGTCATGTTCAGTGCGCCCGTCAGCTACGTCGTGTTTCAGAAGAGTTCTATCGCGAAATTACGACGCTTCCATAACGTCAGGTTCGCTAGGGTACACATTACTGATTACGCTAAATATACTCCTTTGGAAGCCATGCTGGCCAAAAAACCTTTCAAGAAAAGCCTATGGCCTATACAACATACGTCTGATGTCCTGCGCTTTGTGACTTTGTACAAGTGGGGAGGGGTGTATCTGGACACGGATATGCTGGTCGTGAAGTCTCTGACGCCTCTGGGACCCAACTGGGTAGGGAAGGAAGACAACGTCTTGGTGGCTAATGGAGCCATCGCTCTTTCTATGGATCCCCTAGGTAGAAAACTTATCAAGGCAATCCTCAGGTAAGTACCTATCAATAAGCCATTTTCATCACACACAATATAATCCTAACTACTAACTAGTCCTAATCCTAACTTCCTATCTTATCTAATATTATAAAGTAAGTTAGTCTATAATAATTAAGTGAGTTTGTTTGTTACCTTTTCACGCCTAAATCACTGAACCGATCATTCTGAAATCTTGCATATTTTTACGTTGTCAGGTGTACAAAAACGGACATAGGGTGTTACCCTATGCGTGACAACTTTTTCGGCATGGAATGTATTTCATCCCGAAAAAAGTACTGTTCTCGAGGGAAACAACAATAACGTTCTTTAGATAATAGATGGCGCTACGTGTCTTTCGAATCATGATTGAATTATATTATTACAAGCAGAGTACAACCCGAATTGATTTTAAAATTCTAAATTAACGCGAGCGAAGCCGCGGGCAAAGCCTAGTTTTTCTCTATTTTACATGTTATCTGTATTTTTACCGAAATTCACCGTGAACTTACTGCCAACTTGTTGCATCATGGTAGTTTTCCCCACAAGTACCTACTCGTATCTTCTCGCGCAAGTCTCATTCGTGCAAGTGTTATTCGCGGAAATGCATTAAGTATTTATTTCAATAAGACCATAACAGGCACTTTTGAATGTCAGACAAACAAAGAAGGCGAAGCTACGGTCATAGACACAAGGCATAATAACTCATGAAAGTATTGTAGTTGCCCATTCCAAAGCGATCTCTATGGAGACGAATGGGCAAGAAACTCCATGGACACTGTTTTCAATCAAAACATTTTTACAAGATCTTGGTTACATCATTCATGTTGAGATTTCGAAGTCGATTTCAGTCAGCATTTTGCAAGGCCAGCGAACAGGTGACGACGAGGTCTTATCGACGGTGTCGGTTACATAGCCAACGGGCTGTTCGGAGTATTGGACGCTCGATTCGCGGAACAATACGAGAAAGATATCAATCACTCTACTTCGCAATAATCAAAAGCATATTGTCTCATTTTGGCAAAATCAAACTTCGGTCATAGAAGCAGAATTCAGTCTCTTAAAGAGGACGGAGGCTACAATGCACAAACAACATAAAATGATTCATCAACAGTTTTCAAACATCGAAAATACATTAGAAGTATTAAAGGCTGAAACTCAAAATCTTTCAAGAGCAAGTGAAGTTTCTATGGGAACTATAGTCACAAGCAATCTACTACGTGACTTGAAGGATTTACAGAATGCCTTAGTGAATACAATTACAATTACATCATGTTCGATTTAATCCACATTTAATAACCGCCGAACAATTACAGGATCAGCTGAGCACTATAGCAAGTCATCATTTTTTTTTTAAATTTTTTATTAAGTCATTTGTCTACCGACGTCACCTTACCTGTGGAAAATATTCATACGGACCTTGCACAACTTTTTAAACTTCTACGAGTCAAAGCAAGAATGCGTAGGAATTGTTCAATATTTGATAAGCTGGGGACACCTATGAAATATTCAAGCTTATTCTAGTTTTTTTATTATTATTATTCTAGTTTATTTTCCCTGTGGAGAAACACAACAAGAGAATCTTACCAATTAAACCAGTGTCAGATTTCATAGCTGTAAACCTGAAAAAGGATGCCTACATCATCTTGACTGAAAATGTCAACGATTCTTGCCTAGAGACAATCGTACACTTGTGCAACATTCATTCTCCTATTTGTAAACTAAGCAGAGATAAAGGCTTATCAGCATGTGAGATAAACGTCGATCACTGTCAAAATCTTTGGATAGAAAGCCACTCTATCAACAACTATATTTATTTTTGCTGTGGTCAATATAATTTACGAGCAGTATGTAGAGACCGCTCATCAACTGAGTCACTTCGAAATTATAACTATAGATTATGGCTGCATAATCAAATCCGATAATTTTGAAGTAACTGCTCATCAACAAAGAACGAGCGATGTTAGTATCAGCGCTAACCTATACTCACCAGTCATTGAATCCATAAATCACGTAATAAAGGTGTCTATTCCTCAAGATGTCTTGAATGACTCCAACATAGAGAGCGATCGAGAGCTTAAAACCATTGAGGACAAAATCAAAATCATGAAAGAAAACGGATTGTTAATTGACAGTCTGTCATCCCATGACATTCATCATTACATCGCGATCTACTGTATGATCGGCGTGGTAGCAGCAGGTCTCGGAGTGTTCGAATGGAGGCGCGCGCGCTCGTGCTGCGCCCCCGCGCTCTCGCCGGCGACGACGGCAACGCCGATGCCCGCGTCAGGCGGCATGCCCGGCAGCTGCGCGTTCGCGTGCGTGTGTTGGGGATAGTGTAGTGTATCAGTGTGACAGTGTAAGGGCGAAGGTGGGAACAAGTGCGCGGGTGTTAGTTAAAGCCACCTCCCCTAAGTTAGGTTCTTATACAAGCATATCTAATTTGTGAACAGAATGTTAATGATAGAGACACTAAGAAATTAGATTAACAACAAATCATGTATTATAATTATTTTGTTTCTCAGTTAATTAGTTGTATCTTTATATCTTTTCCTCGGGGATCATGTACGACCAAACCCGTACAATATCAAATGTAGATACCAATTACAGGCTGACATCGACGCGCAGCGAATGAATAAAATATACTATTTTAAATCAACGAAGTAGTCGCATAGCACCGTTTTGGCTAACAACAAAATACTCATGCGGCACGAGTCGATCAGTTATCAGTTTTGGGTGTTCTTTCAATACACTAATTCAATCATTTTATGGATGTGGAGCAGGACCAGCATTGAGCCAAGCATTTTTATCATCAATGTAATTCCCCAACTTATAATACGCTTGCCTACATAGTGTGCATTTTATACAAGATTTAAATTTAAATTTAGTCTCATTCAGTTGGAGAATGTGGGGAGGTATTCTATTGTAACATTTTAAACAGTACCCCATAAAAGATGAGTCTACTTTAGCTAGCCTGAAACCTGGCTGTACTAGTTGGTCCCTGTTTCTATTATTATAGTGGTGTCTGGTACCTCTTTTACTAAATTAATGCTGATTTTTCCTAACGTACATGTTGTGATGACGTTTTCATAGATGTATTGACAAGGTACTGTCATGAAGTTAATTTCCTTAAACAGTTCCCTTATTTATAGAATTTATGACATAATACTACGAAAATAACTAAAATAGACAGCTTAGCCTCGCGGTATCTATATCAGTAAATTGACGGATTTTTCTAGCAGCATATGCTGCTGAACTTAGCCGTGCTGCAAGAGATGTGATATGCGGACCCCATTGTAGCCTTGAGTCGAGCGTGATCCCCAGGATAACAGTATATATAAGTTTTTCTTTTATTTTTTCATTTCTAGTTGTAATATCCTGTACAAATATTTGCTAAGCATTAATTTTACATTGTTAACAATACATGTCATGGTAATAGGCTTATCCCCAATAAATGGAACTTAACATACCTAATCTGTCGAAATCAGACCATTAAACTCAACAATCGATCTATACACATCTCGTACCCCTCAGAGCATAAAGGCGTGATGTTACGTCATGATGTTGTATAAACAATAAACTTAAAAGCGATTGCAGCAATCACGGCAGATTTGCCGTCTATTTTTAAAGAGTTCCATTGAATATCTCCGAAGATCAGCATTAGATCTTCACCAAATTTATATGGGGCCAAATGGCAACTATTCCGCATCAAACTAAAGAATAATCACGTAAATCGGATAATAAATCTCAGCGTAATCGGTGTATATGTTACCGGCCAAACCCGATTTTAGGCCAAACTAGGGATCATCACAAAAGGACAATCATATGCACCCCGACTAAATGGATTAGGTTAGGTTGGATTGGTGACCAACCACGCGCGAGCAGAGCGAGCGTAGCGAGCGGTGCCACGGCAGCGGCCTGCGAGCGCTACATCCAAGTTGGGCGCTGTTTAATTGCTTTGTTGTAAACCGGTTTGGCCTAGGACAAACAAGTTTGGCCTGAAATCGGGTTTGGCCGGTAACATATATACATTAAAAAAAAACCTATCGAATTGAGAATCTCCTCCTTTTTGAAGTCGGTTAAAAAGAAGCATGTGTGCTTTGTAAATTAAGTGCATGACCTCATCCGCCTACTTGGCTGTTTGTTTTACACTAGGCTATCAGACCATTAAACTCAACAATCGATCTATACAATGGTCGCTGACTCACATGATCACAAACTTTTCCACGTCCTTGAGATGCGTCCACATTATCTGTAGCATAGGATAACTAGCCTATGTTCAACAAATAAAGATCATTAACTTGAAGGATTACATTTATCTTTCTCTTCAATGTGTCATGTTTCCTTTTAGCAATCTCATTTTATGTTTTTGGATTCATTTGCAGAGAACTTAAAACAACGTTTATGCCAGATCAGTGGTTGCATAATGGACCTGGCCTCATAACGAGAATACTTGTCAAGCTATGCAATTCAACCAACATAGCAGAATGGTCGAATACCACTTGTCGAGGTGGGTAGTATAGCAACATCATCGGCATAATTATTTTTTCTTTCAACTACGTAGTAATGTTATAATGATAAAAACCACTACAAAACCGATCACAAAGGAACCAAAACAGTGCAGAAATGTTATATGAAATCTCATTGTTGCACAGTTTTTCATTAATTCACTGTTTTTTATTTTTTATTTAGATATTAAGTTACCACAGAGATTTAATGTCTTCCATTAAGTTTATTAAAAAATGTATGCATTTGATCAAAAAGATACTGGCTGAAAATAAAAATCGGCTGAATAAAATTGACTTGGTGAAAAAAAAATACAAATAGCGCGCATTTTGTACCATAAATTGTAAAACTTTTATACTTCGTATTTAGCAAGAAAAGTTTTAAAAATGGAAAAAGACAGCGATGTCGATATGAATTCAACTCCAGAAATTATAAAAACAGCTGCAAATGAAATTGTTATTAACCTTTTGCCACAAAAGGGTAGGTAGGTAGGTATATTTTATCACGGTAGGTAGATTGGTAGTTGAAAGAAAAGTAGATTACGCACCTTGCTAAAATGAGTAATTAATGCACTCGTGTTAATTTTGTAACATAACACTCATGCATTAATAACTCACTTTGCGCTCGATGCAACAATCTACTATGAACATCACGCCTATGTACATGTAGAGTGTTTTAATATGAGTCCACTGACACCACTGACACCGGTCGGTTATTTTATTTCCTTTATTTAACATTTTTCTTATTTCTTACATTTTTACACATTTCTTAAAAAAAAAAAAACTATAAAAAAAACATTTCAAAATATAAAAAATAGATGGCCCATCAGGAACAAGGAACCGTCTCACTATGCATGCTGTGTCCAGGAGTACTGCTTTCTGAATCAAGCCCTTGACCCAGCCGCGGTCGAGGTTCTTTGCTATTAGTCCATTAACCGTAACGACTATAACGCACAACGATTGCAGAGTCCACGTCCCAATGTCGACAATCTCGTGTGATAAATCAAGATACTTGATTTTTTTCTAATTCTCAGCTTTCACGAGACATCGTCACGAGGGACAGTGATGTCTACAATAGCAGGTTTATTTGCTAAAATAGTCCTGTCCGTGATGATAGATCGATCCCAATACAATGTGGTATGACCGTTCTCGAGTACTGGGTCGGGCACATACTTGTAATACGGTACTTCAGAACGCACAAGGTTGTATTGCAAGGTAAGTTGCTGGTGGATAACCCTAGCTACTAGATTTTGTCTGTGCAAGTACTCACCGTTAGCAAGACGAGAACGACCGGAAACAATATGTCGGATCGATTCACCGGGACGGTGGCATGCCCGACAGATGTCAACCTTTGATAATGTATTTCCGATAATTGTACGTCATGATAACTTCATCCATAATCGCACAGACGAAACCTTCGGTTTCCCCAAAGAGGTCACCGAATCGTAGTCACGATACAGACGCCAAGAGGTCTACATCAGGCCCATGTAGGGCCCGGAAAAAGCGTCCGTGTAGCTCCTTGCTCTGCCATACTTCCCTGCGGTCATTAGTATCCAATGCCACAGGTTTGCGCCAGTTCTCGATCCTGGCGTGACGAGTTCCTTGAACATAACCTGGGTTTTGTCAAGTTCACCCTGAGACCAATGCGTATTGAAGAATCAACTAGGCCATCTAGTATCTGCTGTAAGTCGTGCAGCGATTCAGTCAGTATGATGATGTCATCTACAAATCTCAAGTGTGAGATGTACTCGCCGTAGATGTAAATTCCATTCCCAGTTCAGCGTCTTAAACACATCCTCCAGTTCGTTGGTGAACAATATCGGTGAAATTACGTCCCCTTGCCTCAACCCCCCGACACAATGGGATATGCTCTGTCTGCTGGTTCTGAGTTTGGACGGTCATTATTTATAGCGTTTTCTTAAAGACTTTTCAGCACTTGGAAGTATCGACAGTCCACTTGGCATCGCTGCAGAGACTCCAGAAAAAATCAGGTCTCGATAGAGTCAAAAGCCTTCTCTCATGGTCCACAAATGCAAGACACAAAAGCTGATTATACTTTTCGGACTTCAGCATAATTTGCCGCACTGTATGAATGCGATCTCTGGTGCTGTATCCTCTTCTAAACCCGACTTGTCTGGTGGCTGAAAGTCGTCAAGTCTTCTTGCTAAACGATTTGTGACGACTCTTGCAAACAGCTTACATGTGGTTAAGGAGCGAAATGGGTCTGTAATTTTTTAATAGGTTCTTGTCCCCTTTTTTATAGAAAATAACGACCACGTTCTTTCTCCACGCTTCTGGATCTACCCCAGAAAACAGGATCGAGTTGAAAAGCTCCCGAAGCTCTCTTAATAGAGGACTTCCTCCCGCATTCAGAAGCTCAGTCGTTAACTCATCCTCACCAGGGGCTTTTCCATTTTTAAGCTGTCTAAGAGCCGCCTCGATTTCACCTTGGCTGACTTTTTGCAGATCTTCTGTGAATTAGGACGAGATGCATGCGATGCGTTCAACTGACCGTAGACTTCGACTTCTTAGTTTTCGACTTCTGAAACAATCTCAGACTTTAAAACGACGATATCCTAAGTCAACCAGATTTGGTCAATATCGTCAGGTTCCTCTCAAGTTATTGGACGAACACTTTTAACTCCCGGTTTTACTGTGTGCTGGAGCATCGCAGGTCGCGTCGTACCAATTTTCTTACTTTTGGTTGAGTGCCTGTAGTTCTGCTGAAGTGATGGATAGAAGCTCTAGTCTCCTTAATTATAACTATTTGATCGAACGCCTGGTTAATATTTTAACCTTTGTAATTGTTAATTAATAAATAGAGCTAAAGTACATTCTAAATTAATAAAGAAACCCGAAAAACCCGGGTACCCGGTTTTTAAGAAAACCCGAAACCGAAAAAAACTGTTCCCAAAAAATGGCCGATTTTCGATGCCGTAGCCATGACCCAACCATTAAAGGCGCGCACCTTGTTTCCGATTGATAAAAGACTGTTTAACACTTTATTCAAGCGGCCAAAGAAGCGCTCTTTCAATGATTGTTTGTCGGCAGCACTGATGCCTAATGCTTCCGACATACCCAAATACCTGTAGGTCTCGGTTGAGGAGAGAGATCTAAGGAATATGGAATCCGAGAGTTGAATTCCCACGGATTCCATAATCTCCCCTCGCTTTACATGCATGACCGCACATTTGTCCACACCAAATTCCATGCTGATGGCGCTACTTAAGGTTTCAGTCACTTTTAGTAGCTCCATCAGTTGCAAATTGTTGGGAGCAAATATTTTCAAATCATCCATGTAACACCTCCTGTGAGATATAACCTGACCACCTCTCCTCAACCGGTAGCCTAGACCTGAATCCTCCAGCAGTGTGCTCAGAGGATTCAAGGGCAAGCAAAACCAAAGCGGACTCAAACTGTCACACTGAAATATTTTCCGTTCAATACTGATGACTCGTCGTTCGCAAGAACCTGCCGACATCCTGGAAAGAGAAGGACCGTCCTCCACTGCCCCATACACGACATCAAGAAGGTACGAAGAGTTGCATCTATTTTGTTCAACTCCTGCACCCTCGTGAGCCATGATTGTGGCACTGAGTCATAGGCATTCTTATAATCTATCCAATACGTCGACAGATCCCTCCGGGATCGCCGAACCTGTTGGCTTATGGCCATGTCGATAAGGAGCAGCTCGTTGGTACCGCGGGACCCATTCCTACATCCATTCTGAGAGACAGACATAATTGAATTGCTATATATATGACGAACAATTTTTGCTCTCAGATTATATGTAAGAACTTTATGGACCGTCGGTAAACACGTAATTAATTGGTCTATAGTTTTTAGGTTCCGCAGTACTACCCGATTTATGGAGCAGGTGGATAACTCCTGTTGTAAAGAATGGTGGCAGCGATCCAGTTTCTAAGGATGACTGGAATTGTGAGGCTAAGCAAGCGTGTGACCTTTGTAGCCATTTAATCTCAAAGTTCCATTAGTCCGTCCGGCCCTGGAGATTTCCAGTTAGGTAACGGACGGACCGCACGGGCCACGTCCAGTGGACTAATAGATATGGCCTCCATTTCTGGAATTGAGTCACACGCATCCAATCCCTCAGCATGACCGACGGGCACCGACCAAATACCCCGCCAAAAAGCACTCATGGCATCGTTATCCGGTAGATGCGCGTCAGTCACTCCTTGAATGGTAACGGGCCGCTCCCATGTTCTTTATACCCACCTTTCGTCACTCCGGAACATGCGGTCTGAGTGTATCGATCCACTCGTCGTCTATACCGACGGATATGGTTTGCCCACGCATAAACTTTCTGCTTCAGGAACTCGATGCGCTCTGTGACTCGTGACATGTATTCTCGGATACTGATATCAGTTCCCGAGACTGCCCGCCTCACAAAGAGCATCTCCCTTGAGCGTGTATTGCCCTCCCTGAAGCAGATGAGCTTCCCGATGAGTGCCCTGGCCTCATTAATACGACGCTCAATCCTGCATTGCCAGGCTGGCACGGCATATTTTGGTCGTGTAGCACTGTCACTATTTGGGAATTTGACATTGGTTACACGACATGCCGTAACAGCCATGCAATACAAGATTGAGTGTGTATCGCAAAGGTTTGCGCTGCTTTCAATAAAATTTGGTAACAGCGCATCCAGCGCACACACCACTGCTCTATTCTTTTTATTCATGGGCAAACGTGGTAACCGTGGCCTAAGATCAGGTGACGTGAACCGATACTCACGAAACGCATCTTCCAGAGCGCTCCTTAATTCCACATTGCACAGGTTATCTACAGATACAGCCCTGTCATCCTCTTCCTCAGCATGCTGATTAGCCCGCAGTGGTAGTGCAGCAGGCACATGTGTGACGTTCTGGGATGGGAGAGGGTTGCTGGCAAGACTAATTTACATATCCGAGCGCAGCCGATCAAGTGTAGCATCATCCAACCTATGATTATTTTGAATGACGCGCACCTGATCCGACAATCGTTGGGCAGAGTCATTGACAGCAGGTTCAAGTGCCTGAAACAGAGAGAGGATCCGACATCGGTAAGCTGTACGGTTAATTCCTCCCTCTGTAGCCCCATAATATGCGCGTATCCCATTTTCGTTCATGGACTGCGCCCATCGAATGCGCGACACATTTCCACCGGCAGCGGGGAACCTGTTCGGGGCCTGTTGGCCTCGAGGTCCCAAGCCTGCTGGTGGATGTCCTCTTCCTCGTCGTCGTGGTGGTGGTGGTGTCGACGGCGGGGAGAAAAACTCGTCACTCGAGCTCGACGCAACTGCGGCGACCGGTGACGCTGCGCTCACGCATGTGGCGCGTCGCGGTGGCTGCGAGGCGGAGCTGAGTGACGAGCCCGGAGATGGTGGGTGTGTCGCTTGTAATTTGGCCCAGCGTCTGGTCAACATCACATCAACATTGTTTATGTTTCCCTATATTCGATAAATTTAGGGTCTAGTTTTGTGAAGTAGGGTTTATGTGTTTTTTTCCTTATCATTATTATTTAAAATTAGTGTAGTAGTGTACCGGCCGCCGGTCAGGGCTCCAGAGAAAGGAATCTCCTAACAATACGAGCTGTGTCCTGGAGTACCACTTTCTGAATCAAGCCTTTGATCCAGCTGCCTAGGAAAGCCTCCTCAGGTATTCATCAAGGCTCTTGGCAATTAAGCCATGGGCTGATACGACTATCGGCACAATGATCGCTGAGTCCTGATCCCACATGTAGACAACCTCGCGAGCCAAGTCAAGATACTTGATTTGCTTATCTTTCTCGGCTTTCACGAGGTTCTCATCATGCGGGACCGTTAAGTCAACAATCATTGCGCGCCGCTCTGATCGATGAACCACCACTATATCAGGCTTATTAGCGACAATAGTCCTGTCAGTGATGATAGATTGATCCCGGTACAATGTGATATTGCCATTTTCGAGAACTGGGTCGGGCACATACCTTTGATACGTCACTTCCGATTCCACAAGGCTGTATTTTAAAGCAAGTTGTTAATGGATAATCCTGGCTACAAGGTTGTGTCTATGCAAGTACTCTCCGTTAGCCAGACGAGAACACCCGGAGATAATGTGACGGATTGATTCGCCTGGACGGTGGCATGCCCAACATACGAGTATGTCAACCGTGCCGTCCTTCACAATAAATCTCCGGTAGTTATCCGTCATCATAACTTCATCCATAATTGCACACTATTTTATTTATTATTATGATCTTTACTCAATTGGTTTCTAATTTTCCATACTAAAAGCACCTGTAAAAACGGCAATACGTATTTCTCTTGTCTGTGATCGCACTATGCTATGCGGTGCGTATCACGACTTAAGTTGGTCTCTAATAACAGTAAAAACACTGTCGCCACTCTTAAGTTATTAACACGTACTGCCATATAAAGTTCTCAACTATTTAAAATATTATTTCAGGATTTTCAGTCTACGGCCCACAATATTTGTACCCAGTATTTTATCCCATGAACAAGTTATACTTCGAACCTGGAGGACTTTGGAACATCGACAAAGCCTACACTCATCATTTATGGAACAAACTAAGCTGGCACTTGAGAATAGAAAAGGATTCGCCATATGAAAAGATGGCTAAAAAGTTCTGTCCAACGATTTATCAGATGTATGGAGAAGAATTTGGGTCATAGGGTGACCGCTATCAACAAAGCCCAAAACGCAGTTGTTAAATTCTATTAGGTATTTAAGAGTATGCAAGAGCTTTGGTTTGAAATCATATTTTTAAATAAATACAAAATGATATTACGAATAAATAAATAAAATAATAGTACGAAATTCAGAGCAAACATTAAGCTGGTATTATTATATGTGTTCCCACCTTTAAATTAGGTAATTACTCGAATATATTTAATTGGCGTATAGAGACTTTTAACAATTTATTACAACTTTACTTACAGACATGTGGATAGTATGTAACTTGATTTACATACTACCCTTAGGTCTCTAAATCAAGTTGTAACAAATTGTTACGCAACTCCATTTGACTCTAATATGGATTTACTTTATGATTTTTACTATGTTTTTTTAAGTCAATAGAAAGTTAAACGACCATGGAATGCGCAATATATTTCACAACTTACTACTAACTTTATCTGAAAGCTTATCGACAGAATGTGAAGCTATAGTTAGTGAAAATGTTAACACCGTGTCCCCAAGTCGGGAGTTTTTTCTTTGATTGCATGTATGTTCTTCACCAAAACATTGCCGGACTTCTAAACAAATCAGACCGAATATTTACATCCAAGAATTGTCAAGAAAACAGAAAGTTGTGGACGTAATATGTTTATCCGAACATTTTATAATGTCAGGCCAAGAAAAAATATTATATATACCTAATTACAAGTTAGTGACATGCTATGCTAGGCATAATAGTAAACGTGGTCGTGCCTGTATCCTAATAAGAGCTGGGCATGAGTATAAAGAACTACCTGACATAATGAAGTGCTCGATATCATGAATTATATTGTTGTACCGTTGAATTACTTTTACAAAAAATTATATATATGTGTTTACAGACATCCTAAATTGTGTAACTTATGTAAGTTTTATGAAAACTACGATCTCATTTTAAAAAAAGTGTGTATAAAACAAGTAAAAAAAAGTAATTTTATGTGGAGGCTTTAATACGAGTATAGAAGTTTGAAACAGGAATAGAATGACAGTAAATGTTGAATGCTTTCTTAGGAGCTAAACCTAAAACTAGAAATTAATCAACTGACTCGATTTATCAGTAATACTTGTCTAAACAATTTTGCACATAATTTTAAGCAAAACTGCCAACACGAAGTACTAATCGATTTCGGATTATCTGGCCACACAGCCCTAATAATTAAAGTTAAAGTTAGTAAAACTGACAAAATAAAATCATGGAGAGCATTAAGACGAGATATGACTGAGGAAAATCTTATTAAATTTACGACACAACTCCAAAGACTATCGTTTTCTGATGTTTTCTGTTACTGAAAATTCTAACAAAACCCATGATAACTTTTTAGAAATGTTCCTAATTTTACATGATCTCTGTTTCCGTCACAAATTAGTGACTATTAGATCTGAGAAAAAAATAAAATGGGTTTCTCGAGTGATACGAATATGTAGCAAAAGACAACGACATTTACTGTGGCAACAGAGACTAAACCCAACTTGTGAAAATAAAAGCACATTTAATAATTACTCAAGGAGAGTTAAGAAAATCACTAAACTAACCCAGAAAGCTCAGAATACTCCAAAATCCAAAACTCCAAAAATAAATCCAAAACGGCCTGGCAAATTATTATTAATAATAAAATTGTAACAGAACCCATTTCTCAAATACAAAAATGAAGTGAAATAATATCAAACCCTAATTTAATAGCCGAATCTTTCATCAATTTCTTCATTGACCAGATTTCGGATATACCAAAACTTACATAGAGGTAGTATTTAAAGACTTCAAAAAAGCCTTCAATGCCCTGAATCACGACGCTTGATGCAGGCAATGGATGAGTGTGGGATAAGTGGACCAATAAATATATGGTTTGATCAGTACTTAGAGCGAAGAATTATTAAAGTTCTAGTTGCTAA
Organism: Eugnorisma glareosa; assembly: GCA_947578425.1. Classification (NCBI taxonomy): domain Eukaryota; kingdom Metazoa; phylum Arthropoda; class Insecta; order Lepidoptera; family Noctuidae; genus Eugnorisma; species Eugnorisma glareosa. The sequence goes on from OX387957.1 coordinate 33,101,225, forward strand.
TGTGGAAAGTATTGTGGGCGTTGACAAATATCTATGGTGTTCTTGACGGATCTGTATATGCCCATAAACCTATATGCATATACTGGCCCCTGTGGGTTATACAGTATATGAGTTTTGGTGTAGAACATACAACATGCAATCAGAGAAAAAACTCCCGACTTGGGGACACGGCGTTAACATTTTCACTAACTATAGTTTCACATTCTGTCGATAAGCTCTCAGATAAAGTTAGCAGTAAGTTGTGAAATATATTGCGCATTCCATGGTCGTTTAACTTTCTATTGACTTCTGAAAACATAGTAAAATCAAAATTTATGTACATACTCTTCAGTTAAAATTATGAGAAACGTATATCACACTTTTTCCAAAATCATCCCCCAATTTAAAATTCAAAGTCCTGGAACATGAATCAATGAAAGCGTTTTCCGAAATTCCACCTCTAAGAGGGTGAAAGGGGTGGTGAATTCTCAGTGTTAATAAGTTTTTATTCTCTGGGTCGATTGCCTCCAAAATTGGTATACATACTCTTAAATTAAAATTATGAAAAGCATCTACTACTACTACTACTGTTTAGGGTTCCGCACCCGATGGGTAACCAACGGGACCTTTTCACGTCGGATATTACGAAGCCTCCGCTGTCCGTCCGTCCATCCGTCTGTCTGTCAGCGGGCTGTATCTCATGATCTGTAATAGATAGACAGTTGAAATTTTCACAGATTGTGTATTTCTGTTGCCACTTTAACAAGAAACCTCGCTAATATTATAAATACGAAAGTTTGCGAGGATAGTGGAATGGATGTTTGTTACTCTGTCACGCAAAAACTACTGAACGGATTTGGATGAAATTTAGCACACAGATAGTTTATAACCTGGATTAACATATAGAATCTTTTGCACATTAGAAACTTTTTATGCCGGTAGTATGATCCCGTGAGACAATTATCGATCTCCACGCGGGCGAAGCAGGGGACAAAAGCTAGTCTTTAATAAACTTCCCGACCAAATGAAAAAATTAACATTGCAAAAATTTAAACAACGTTTCACAGAATTACTTGTAGACAAATGTTATTATTCTGTGCAGGATATCTTAAATGATATTTTTTGTATTATATATCTGTATTATCCTCAGCTATGTATTACATTTGCATGCTATATTAAGGCAGAATGTACATGGATCCTATTATACTAATTATGAACTTATTTTTATGTATCTACATTCTAAGCAAAAGACCTATTCTATTCTATTAAGACCTTTTTCCCAATTTCAAGCGCTTACAACATCGGCCGCTACCCCGAGGATATTGATATTCTGATAAATAATATTTTTCAATACACTTCCTCGAAAACTGGCTCTTATCTAACTACGATTGTGCATGAAATAAATTGCACAACATGCAATTTATTTCACGCACGTAGATTTATTTCAATTTCCATAACGTGTGCGGTAATAAACATTTCCACAGATAAAGATTCTAATTTTTAGGACCTCTTTCACCATCCTCAAGACATGCTACTTGCCCGTTAATATCCCATGTAACTTAACGTACGTATTTCACGACGTTCGAGTAGCACTACTCGTAAGATAAAACGACCCGTTACTTACTTGCCTGGTTACTCGCCAATCAGCTTGTTTACTTGACGGTTAAATATTTAAAAGACGTCTGTTGTGATTTCGTGCGTAGCTTTATTCGATACTAGTTGTACCGCATGCGTTGCAAAGGATAAACAGACGTGCCACAAATCTTGGCGACGTAAATAACGCCCTACTGCCGGTTCATAATTGGTTTACCTCTAATAATTTAGTACTAAATGGGAAAAAACTAAGTGCATAAGATTTTGTCTACCCAATGTCAAAAGTATGGATTGTGACATAATATTGAATCAAAAGAGAAATTAGAATTTGTCGATAAAACAGTTTTCTTGGGAATTACGCTCGACTCAAGGCAACTATGGGGTCCTCATTTAACATCTCTTGCAGGACGGCTGAGTTCAGCTGCATATGCTGTTAGAAAAATCCGTCAATTTACGGTCATTATGTTTTACTCTTAGTTGTACTCTTGAGCATGGAATACCTGCCCCATAGCAAGGCTTAGGTAGAAGGCTTTATTTTGCCAGATAGTCCATTGAAGTGTGTAAGAAATACTTTTTGGAAAATGATTTTATTTTCTTATCTGCTCGCCACTTCATAAAGTCATTGTATGAATTTAAGTATCTTTCTTTTGAAATTTCTGGCAAAAGATTTTCGATAACTGTATTTGCTTCGTCTTTAACAGAATCTGGGGTCAACATTTCAGAATCACTTGTCTTTTAAACCGAGATTTCGATACAGCTTACAGAGTTAGTATCCCGCCAAATTTTATAGTCTATTTAAAATTTTAACTATGGAACACACCGCGTCACTGCCGCGGGCAGACCCGCTTAGTTTTTTTTTTACATTCACTCTGGCTGTTTAGACACTCACAAGACCGCATTTTTTACGATGAAAAAAAAAGGGAATGAAAATAAAAAAAAACAGGTACACCCTGCATTATACATAGATCGAATCCTGCAAAGTTTAATTACCTAATTTAATGTTTTTCATTGAATATTATCAATTTCTAATTAATTTTAGAGGTATCTTTGAGGTACTTATCTATCTAGATTTTTTATGGAATCATGTTTCCGAAACAGATACGACTTAGAAGTAGTCCTCAAATTTTACTATATATCTATTAATCACAAAGTGAATGCTTCCGTTATATTAAAACGAGATCCATTCTAAAATCACAATTTAGGGTTATTCAGGCCCTTAAAACATCTCTGATGAATGTATTGATACGGCTTCGCTAAAGGAGACAATTGTTTTTTGTTTGGAGAATAGGCCCACCACATAAATTGTAGCGTACAATAATGAAACGTATATTGATTTCTTCCTTATAATCTTTAGATTACAGTGGTAATATTAGCTAAGCCTTGTCTAACGGAAATATTGAGAAATTCGAAAATGAAAACGTGAATCTAACAATAACCTCAAAACGTGCAATATTGTCTAACTGGATAAGTTTAACCGGTATTTAAGTTAGCATAGTGCACTGTTCAATTAAAAAAAAAAATAGAATAAAACAAAGTCACTCATCCGTGTCCGTACTACTTGAAAGTTTTTGATACGATTTTCACGATTTGATAGGTTGATTTACGAGGGTGGATTTATAATTCATTTCGAAATAGCGCGGCATTGCCTCGGCCATTACATTGAAAACGTTTCGTGTGTGTGTTGTGTATGTGTCTCGTAAATCAATCTATTTAATCGTGACAACTGCCCCCAAACACTTTCAGTAAGAAGTTCCGAAGAAAATCACGGCCTGGCAGACAGACACGGTGGAACTTTATATACATAATTTTTCTTTTATTGATAAGTAAGCATAGGGACATCGCAAAAACCATTAAAGCCACAATGACTAGATGATATAACAAATATATATATTTAGGTATGTTATTAAACATTGATGAATATTAGGCAAGTAAGATGTTCTAAGCTGGCCGTGTATGGGAAAAAAACACATTAGATACTTCAACAAAATATTTATTGTTTTTAATCGTCATCATCAATTATTGGTAGGATTTCATCCAAAAAAAATGCAGGGTGTTCGACCTCATCTTGATGGCGTACCCCAGATATGAATCACTCGACAGACAGACATTACATGTGCAAAACAGCATAACATCTGGCATATCAGGCACACAATTCAATACCCCAAGGTATTGTATTGTGTGATGTTACTACATTGTTCTCTTTCTATATCCATTGGCTACATTTCCATAGCTCTGATATTATCCAGTTGCCTCTGCCCGTGCACACCTCGGGAAGCTCTCAGACAGTAACCATACAGACTCGTTCTAAACGTTCCACCACCTGAAAAAAAACATTAATTTTGTAAATATAACTTTTTTTGGTTAGTCTTAAGTTCTGGGGGGTTACTATGACGTCTTAAAGCAGGAGTAATTCCAGTATGGGAAAGAGACACAGCTATACAGGTCATATAGCGCCATCTCTTTCCCACACTGGAATTAATCCTACTATAAGACGTCATGGTAGGCCACCTGAACTGTCCCACTCCTTCCACTTAGCTCAGTGTTGTGCTTCTTCTCGCCAGTTCGAGAGGAAGACATCCAAGGAAACCCTTCATCGACCGCGATCCTGCGTAACTGTCTGCACCAACCCAAACTGTCGGAATAGTTCATGAAGCTGCATTTATATAACTGAAATAGGAAAATGTAACTAGTTATTATTTTATTTCTATCTTAATACCTGGTGCAAGGGTATCCCACTGCATAATAATATGTATTTCTTTCCGAGGAGTCAACAAGCACAGCTTATGTTTGGTGTGCTCTTAACATTGAAGATGCGCATGAAATGTTTATATTCCTCTAACAATGTCAAATCAAGTGATGATTGTTTAAACCATGTACGCGATTTTAGCGAAAACCTTTAAAATTTGCATTAAAAGTTCAGTTTAATAATATTTATTTTTATAGTCTATTATATTTCTATTTTAATTAAAGCAGATAGTATTATTACTGGGTACTGTACTTTTTTATAAACGTAAAAAACGCCCCTATTCACGAAGTATTTTCAGTTAAATTACAATGACCATAACAGGAACAAATTGACTCGCAAAATAATGTCATAATCTAACTTTATTATGATTTCAAAATTCTGCTTACATTTCAATGTAATGTTTTGTTTAATTAACATAATAAATTGGTTACTTTTTTTTGGTGTAATTTTGTGTTATACGTAACTGACTAAGGTGGCCGAAAAAAAACTGTCTCCTTTCAGTGAAAGAAATGGAGTTATTCTTTTATAACTGGAACAACGATGATAACTTTGAAACTACTTAATCAGGACTTTTACACCAATGTAAAATTCAGAAGAAACTGCATTTTGCCATAAAAAAGTAGGTACATTTTCTTTAGCAGAAGTGTTGTGTCCCAGCTCTGGACACAACTTTTAAGCTGGGAAATGATGAACCACAGTTACCATCGACCAACTGACAAAACACTCTTCAGGGTACGAACGACCTCGTGTTAGACACGCAGGGTTAAAACATATAAAAGTAGGTATACCAGTAAATAACAAAGAACGACGGTTAAATGGATAGGTTAAGTACACAAAAAATCCTTAGATCCGACATCTCTACCATTGTTATTATTTTCAGAAAGAGGCCAAACCCTATAAAGCCATTACCTTTGCTCTTTTCATTTTGTTTCATCTCGGGTTACGCTTTATTTCTTGCTGGCAACCAATATCAACATATTAACAACATAACTATTAAGTTTAGACCAACTTCATCTCATAAAAATGTCTCCTTACTGCGAAAAGTGGGGAACTTGAGCAAGTTCTTCTCTGGCTGGATATGAGTCATAATTTATGGCCTACAGTTTATCTATTAACGTTTAAGTTTCTCTGTTAGGAGGTTAAGAGTTTAAGATACGGTATTTGGCAATCACTACAAAGTTTTACTTGTTCAAGTAATGTAAAATAAGAGTATTGTAGTTTTAAGCTATCTGCATCCTCATTCTCCTTTTATTAACTTTGACTGCCGGGATCAAAACATCTTTGGTGTAATTCGTTAGTCTGTAGTTACCCACTTAGCTATAAATGTCGATAGTCGCAGTCTTGAAATTATAACAATCAATCACACGAAGGGCCCTGACGATCTCATTAGAATATTCCCTTGAAACGCATTAGAATATTATCTTTCACAAGCTGCTTCAAGAACTATTCAGTTTCAATAATATCTAATAAGATTGATTGAAAGGCACCCTCCGAGCTACTGATTTGCAAGCAATTGTCTTTGCATTGCTTATTAATCATGAGGTTATTGATAAAAGTAATTGATGTTGTTTTCGTTGAAGAAAGTGCTATTTATTATGAAAGTGTAGTCGTAAAACTTGTGAAGTAGTAATTACACTTTGTGCTGAGTAGACGTAGTAGGTACGACTCAATCTATTTTATTTATTTTCCGTACATTAGAGGGTAATTCATTACTTCGTAAATAAAATAACGAGTATGTCCGAAGGTTCTACACTGAGATAAGTACATAAAGGTGGCCAGCAAGGCTATTGCATATCTCTGCTCGCCAAGTGATGATCACTATGAACTGTCAACAGAGATACGTAATAGCCCTACAGATACTACTTCGAAGTTCTTTGAACCATCGTCATGATTAAGAAGACACCAATTTAGTTAATCCACAAATTATTTCCTTAATGTACGCAGTAACCGTTTCGTCTGTGTAACGCGTATGCAAAGTTATCAATTTGAATAGTAAGATATTAGTAGTTACGGTATGGTATGATATCCCTATTATAGGAACGCATGTGCCGTTCATCTTCAAAAGAATTAAAATTGTTAGACTAAACAGTTTTGTCTACTTCTAGTCTTGATTAGTGGCTTTTGTAGAACACTAATGAATCATACCTATACTTGCATGTAATTGTGTAGTTTCTGTTGGAGATCCATTAAATAAATAAATAAAATAAAATATCTGGACAACTTTCAGAAGCGATGTTTTTTTCTGTATATTCGCAGGGTAGTCTTGAATTAGTCTGTGCAAAGCCTTAAGTAATTGCATATAGCTTTCCTATACGTACCTAAGACCCTCCCTTAGGTAGCTCGCCAATCATACCTACTTATGCCGGCAGAGTAAACAGATCTAACTTATGGTTGACGAGAAAGAGATGAAAATTCAAAACATCTCTCAAATTATTGATGTTAACCGAATCCTAACACATTTAGCTTTGGCACTGATTTAAAGAGGCAGTTGTAAATAGCGGTTTTGGTAAGTTAAAAATTTAATAACTAGTTCAGCAGTTAAAACTAAGCAGTAAAGTAAACAAAAATGAGTAATAAAAAATAATGAAATGGATCAGTATAATAGTATATAGAATATCTAATTGAGCAGGAAAATAATTAAATGGGCGGTAAAAAATATTGAACGAGCGGTTACGTGTGGGCAGTAATAAATCGGAATTTGTCGGTAAGAAATCTCATTCTAAGCAATTCTATAAACAATGAGGTGGTAAAGTAGTTTTCGAGATATAGCGGTGTGATGGACGGACAGACGGACGAAGTCTCACCATAAGGGTTAAGGTTCCTTTTTACCTTTTTGGTACGGAACCCTAAAAACAGTACTTAAATAGTAATGAAAAATTAAATTACTTTTGCTTTGACTGAAGGAATTAAATATGTTTCTGCGACCAATTTCGACGTAGCGCTCGCCGGCCGCTGCCGCGGCACCACTCGCTACGCTCACTCTCCTCGCGCGTATTTGGTCACCGTTCTAACCTAACCTAACCTATTTGGTCGGCGTGAGCGAAAAGTTTCAACGTCAATCTTCTTCGAACCTAACCTGTCCGGAGTCCTGAGCTCACTTCGCTCGCTCTTGCATCCTAAGTTTTCCTTGCCACAATGCCTGATTATGTTGATGCGGTGTGTGTACAAAACAACAAAAAACTATGGACAGCATAATGTCTACTTTTACATTTTCGTTGAAATAAAATACCATGGAAAAAACACTGAACAAACACTATTCGTTCACAAATAATTCTACTGTTTCATATGTTTGATAACCCTGTGATTGGTCGCTTCCGCCACCCGCGCTAATAAGCTCCGCCCAACTAACGAACATTTAACTCGTTTTTCAATGAATTTGAGTTCGGGTGTCACCGCTCGCTATGATCTGCCAAACTATTTATCGAACCGCTCATTCCATCATTTTTACCGCTCATTCAGTTATTGGACTGCTCAATTATTTTTAGAATTGACATTGTGTGATAAAATAACCGACTAATTGATTTTTTATTATTGTCCATGTTTTACTGTCGCAATAATTAATCAACCGCCATTAAATTAAATAACTGCTCAATATGATTTTCAACTGATCCTAATAACATCTCGAGTATTTAAATAACAGCTCAAAAAATTAGTTGAAAATTAGTTCCATTTAGCTTTGTTTTCTTTTTTGTATGTAATACATTCAAGCACTAATGGCCAGAAGAACTTTTAGCGAAACAAAAACATTTGGGGGAAACTAAGTTGTTTTATTTGAATACTAATTAATACTGTTTGTTGTTCTATTCTAAATGAAAAACACATGTACTTGTACAATCCCTAACGTCTCCCATAATTCCCGAGGCTAAGAGATCGATCTCGGCGCTGTAGACTGCATTCTTTAGCTGTGTTACAAAATGTACTTCAAATAAAGTCTTTATTTCGCTCTGTGTAAAACTACTTATAGGTAAGTACCTGATGCTAAGAATAGGAGAACGTAGAAACCGTGGTGATGGTTTTTATTTAAAACTAGCTCACCCGACAGACGTCGTTCTGTAAAAAACGATTGGTCTGAGGCAGTCCTGCTTTACGTTTTCTGGTAAAGTTCTGGTGATGACACCTTTAGTTTTAAGTTATGGTCACCAGAAAAGATACATTTGTTATAATATACAGCCACAAATGTGTAATTTAAACAACACAAAAAAAATTAACGCGGTTCAGTGTGAGCACTTTATTTATTGACTATCAAATAATCACCATTATAATTCTTTTTTTAAACTATATATTCCTACCTACGTTATACCTACCCACAATAAATTGGCATAGTGCTAATATACTCTTGCATGCTTAGAATAATAACGCATAGCAGCCATGTCTAGAAAAAAACAGGAGCGATATCGTGTGTCCACTTCATTTTCTTTGCCGAATGTGTCTACGTTCCCCAAACGCACACATATATAGCTTTCAGTGATACCATTACCAAGCCTTTACCCGCAAAAATATGGGAAAACGCACTATCTATGTTGCTGGATCAAATCAAGACAAGTATTTTATGTTAACAGGAAATAAATGTACAATTAATCGCATGAAGAATGGAATATAGTTAAATGCGTTTAGAATGTTTGATGTGTGTTGTATGATGTATTATAATAATAATAAATATAGTCGAGTGCAATTACACAATAAGGTGGAACGAAGTTTACAGTGCTCGGATTATCATGGGAGTTTTTTATTGAATTCATAGAGGAGTGGAGAAAAAAGTTAATTAAAAAAAATGCCGAACCAGAAAATGTTCATGAGGACAATTAGTGTAGTGACTTAAAATTAATTCGCAAATATTATAAAATAGTCTAGTCGTCAAAAAAATGTCGCGAGCGGCGATTGTTTTTTAATATTATCTTTTCCATTCCTCTAGGAACTTAATAAAAAAGTCCAATGAAAATCCGAGCACTATAAACTTCGTTCCACATTATTAGCCTGTAACATCAAATAATAATTTAAGATTGAGCTGGAACCAATCCACAATCATATCACACCCTCATCAAACAAAAACATAAATCACATTTAAAGCGGCCCCGTTTAGCTGAACGCTTCGCAAATTACCAAGACGTTTCTCCTTTCGTACAAACTGCACTTGGGTTGTAAGGGACGGTGGTAACTGGCACATCGCCATACTTATCAGCCGCTGGCTCGCCACCCACGCATCACTAGTCCGCGCACGTACACTAAATCTATATTTCTCGCGGAGCATGAATGTAAGCAAGTTTTAAGAACATCTGCTTGCGATGTCTGCCCCTGGAAAATTGAAATGATATTAAATCTATGTACCTAGTTACATGAGGCACACGCATAAAACATAACAATGTTAGAGACGTAACAACGCAATCGTATTGAACAAATGTTACATTTTTATTCAGTAAACATTCCTGGCTTCGCACAAATACAATCAATTTTACTCAACATGTGAGGAAACTGTTTAAAGTTTTTACGGTTGTCTTCTCCGATCACTTTTTAGCCCCGCGTGAGATTGAAGATCTATTTCCTGGGACTTGTTTTATTAACAGTTTCATATTCCGTTTGACATAAGTATACCTTCAATTTTCATTTTATCAACAGATCATACCGGTTTTCAAACGAATATTTTCACCCACTTTCATGCGGATTTGTTCAGCGCATTTGCATATGGATTGGGAACTAATCACCGGCAGAAATTGAAAATAGGTACTAGCACGTGAAAAAAGTCTGGTAGTAAAAACAAAACAGTAAGTGAGATCAGCGCCCAGATACAACTTGGCAAAAGTTTATTTTTGCACCAGATCTTTCCCGAAGTAAGATGGGAAACTTGGCCGATAGTAGACAATATATTTCTTTCTTTTTCTCGTCAAGATCGCCTTTCTTCTTTCATAAAGACCCATTTTAATCTTACAGTAGTGTCCGGGAAAAACTGTCTTCTGGTTGGAACTAAATCTTAATTTTGATCTGTATATTGACAATGCACTTACAGTAAAAAAATAAATGCAAATAAAAGTATGAATTTGAAATTATTCTACGAACAGGACCGAAACAAAACAAATATTTTCAAATAGAGTTACTATAACACAATACTTTAAATAACAGATTCATATTATAAACTGTGTAATTTCTTTTGTGCTTTGATTTTAAGTTCATGATCAAAAATATATCAGAGAACTGAATAAAAAATTAGGAGCTCACCGGTATCGTCAATTAAAAGCACTCGTTTTATTTCTGGTAATGTAACGTGACATAGTATCTGGCAGGCAGTGTATAAAACACGGAGAAATGAATTGATGTTATTTTTTTAACATCAACGTTATCGCTTTAAGGAATAAATGTAATTAGAGATAAAAAATTTGATATATCGGTTATTCATCCTAGAAACTTTTTAAATAACCTAAACTGTAATTAACTTATTGGTACAATTATTAACTACGACGTTCTTTTTTCTACAGAAAAAACTGATAAGGATGAACGACTTCTATCAGCGTTTTAATATCGTTTCTTTACAAGCAGTAGCTATTTAATATTTACCAAGTAAATACATACCTAAGTAGTTTATTACTTTTCATTATCTTTATTAGTTAGTATTTACAGGCCCAGTCGTCAAATGTATGTATCATAATTATCTTCAGGTATACGCTGCCTACCCTTCGAGGATTACTGGCATGATGTTTTAATATAATTATCTTATTCCTTAAACTGGCTTATCATCTTATGTATCGTACAAATCGATTTGACTATCTATACGTAGGTACTCCGACTCCGTTGTTATTTTTGGCAGGTCGAGTATCTACCGTGTTATTGAGTTTTTACCCAACTGACCCAGAAGGAGGGTAAAGTTTATCAAGCTCGTTTATAACGTATGTATGTACGTTCCATTGTGACCTCGTAATTCCTAAACGGATGAACCGATATGGATAAATTTAAAGTCCTTAGATTTTTGTTCCTCTCCAAAAAAACATGCGGGTTTTGGGCGTTATATTGTGGAGTTCGATTGTTTTAATTTTCAAAATTAAGGTATTAAAATTAAGGGTTTTGAAAGGTGATTACAAAAATATATTTAACTTTAACTATTTAGAAGTTGGACCCATATGAATTAGTTTAGTTCCAAATTTTATTTAATTTACAATGTGCTTCTTTTTTGTTTTTTCGTCACAAACTTCTCAGTATCAGCCCACGGTAATGCAGGCATATGTAGAGGGTAGAGGGGGTGCTTCACTCTTGTTGGGCTCGGCACAGCCGTGAAATAGGCATCCTTTTTACTTTGCCGATATGCCGAATCAAACCTCAGTTACAGACCTCTGCTAACCTCTTCGAAGAACACAATCGCAATGTTTTGTGTCTTTCTCAATATACAAGAGCCAAAATTGTTTCAAGTCTACTGATCCCAATATAATTTAAGATCTGTTCTAAATAGAGATTTCATAAAGTACAGGTATTCAGCAGTGAGCTCTATGGCGAGTGTTTGCCATTTTCCAGCACAAAGGACTGATTTAAACACTGCTTCTCTTATCTCTCAATCCACTTCCCCGGCCAGCATACAATCTGGCAACTGGCAATCAATGTAAATTGCTTACACTGTTCTAACCACCGCCTATTAAGATCATCGGCTAGCCGTACGATTGACCAGCAGTTCAATAGCCTTTCCTCAAACCCTTTCCACAGGTTGGCTCAAAGCTGGAGTCAATGAAACTGATATAATATTAAATCTACATGGTGCTCTATTATTTTCTTAATCTGAATAGCACTTTAGTTCTTGGAATTTGTGCTTCATTTTTAGAGCCTCTTATTTCGCTTTTATGTTATCATTTTTAGAAGGTTATAGTGATCAGATCAGGCTATTCTATCTAAATTGTTTCTGATAAAGTTTATTGAGTGGAAAAGGTAATGGTTCCTTGAGCCACCAGCGCTTTTTATGGTGTTGGTCTCGCTTGGTAGACAAGTGCTTGCATTTCGCTTAGAAACTTAATAAAACGCAAGCGTTTGTGTCCACAACGAGCTCACGATGCCGTCATTCAAAACAAGTCATTTTCAAGTGTTGCTTTTCTTTTTTTATAGGATATTTTAGTGCTCGTGTGGAATTCGGAATATTTTAAAGGGATTCTTTCAATATTTCATTACGAAGGCGGAAAGCTGAAAAAAAAAACAGTATTTAAAAACACCATTTGCATATTTTTTTATTTTCCTACCCTGTTTTGAAACAAATCCGGAAATAGTACTAAAATAAATGTGTAAAGATCCTCCATGGTTGTCAATTTTTTTACATAAAATTATTGCGGAATCAGGGGTAGCGGGTTCTTGAAACAGAACCCTTAAAAGTTCACACACGCCTTCCAAATGATAAGCGCTAGCAGCTGAGAACGAATATACATACATATGTAAATAGTATGCAGATCGAAGAGGAAGACACTTCCTTTGCCCGGCGGGGTTATGTGCCTATCCAGCCGTATCCCGAATGCGAGGGTAGGTCAATCCTTTTCATCCAAGCTGCTCTGACGTCCTTCATCTATAGGGTCCAGGAATCTTCACGGGTCTCCCGGCGACTGTGTCAGAAAGACCTGAAAGGAAGAAGTTTCTTGATGTAGAATTAATAACTCCGATGCAAAGTAAGTCTTCATATGGCTTCAGGAAGCGATTTTGTAACTCTTCATGACTATTTTCTGAACTATTTTTGTGGTGGTACCTTGCAGACGACTACAAATTATCAAAAATCTATGCGCCCTTAGGTACCTCGAAACTTTACCTTACCCGCGATGTTTTCTCTGTTTGCATTTAACTACGGCTAATACAACGTCAATGAATGCTTAATTTCATATGGCATGTAATCTATCACAATAATCTTTATGAAATCTTACCTAATCACTACGAGTACATAGTATAAAACAAAGTCGCTTCCCGTTGTCTGTCGCTGGGTATGCTTAGATCTTTAAAACTACGCAACGGATTTCGATGTGTTTTTTTAATAGATACAGTGATTCAAGAGGAAGGTTTATATGTATAACATTACATTACACATTACGCGCCCATGCGAAGCCGGGGCGGGTCGCTAGTAGTATTATAAATGCGAAAGTTTATGCGGATGGATAATAAATAATAAATATAATAAATATCGCTGGACATTACACACAGAGCCATCTAGGTGCCTCAATAAGCAACGAGGGTTGTGTCGTGGACACCAGATAGTTGATAATACTACATAGACACTTTTTGTTTGTAAATACATACTTATTATACGTGGATGGTTGGATGTTTGTTACTCTTGCACGCTAAAACTACTGAACGGATTTAGATGAAATTAGGCACATAGTAGTTTATAACCTGGATTAACAAATAGGATACTTTTTATCCCGGTAGTACGATCCCGGGACAGTTACCGAAGATCACGCGGGCGAAGTCACGGTTTTTTTATAACAGACTACTATGTGAGGGGGGGGTTCACGCGGGCCTGTGGACGGTGAGCTATGGGCTAGCTCGCCGTCTGTCCGTCTTAAAACGACAGGCCGTGTCGGCGCCGCGTTCGTGTTCAACGCGCGCCTCAACGAGATGTCAGCAAAAGGAAGGGGGCCGATGCCTGCCGAGGCTGCGGGACTGTTCGAAAGAGATACCGTGGCCCCGGAACAGAAAGGGCGATAAAGGAACATGGATGGGTTTTAGTCAGTAAGAGTCTGAGACTACCTCCTGCTCTGCCCAGAGCGGGAGGAGTCATTTGATTATATCCCAACCGAAAAAAAAAGTCAGGGTTCACAATGATGTAACGGTTTTAGCGTCAGTGTCCTTCCACCCTGTATATCTACGGACAGTCCAACGATCATTAAAAAAAATCTTGCCAAAACTATTTTATTTGCTTATGACCTACTTCTGGGATTCCCACTTTCCAAAAATCTATAAAAGAGGATTTATTTATTTTTCAGCGACTTCGGACCCTTTAGCTAACAGTTGGAAAAACTTCAGTTACACGAATATCAAACTAAGTTTTTTTATAACATTATAACCACGATTATGTAGGTTTTCTGAAGGACAGGTTCATGAAATTAGGTCCAGGGCTGAATCTTAGTCTAGGGGACCTGGATACGCAAAAAACATCCAACAAATTTAGGACTATATTGCCTACTTATTCGTAGATTCTAAGGGTGTTGTACTTACGGTATTTGAGCACTAATTTGATGCTCTCACTGTTATTACCTATAACAGAATCTAAATTTTTCAGAAAAACACTGTTTGCTAAGTTTTTTGGTGACGCGTCGCAGCGAACACTTTCAATTCATTCCTCAAGGGAAATAACACTAACACGACCTGAGGAAGTTATCTTCGACTCGCAACGGGTAAAGACGTTATGTTAACAGTACTCATAGGACACTCTGTGTATTGAACATTTTACAAAAGTGGTCCACCAAGAAACGCATAATACCTGGTATGTTTTGAACCATTTCTTAAAGTCAAATTTCAGCTTGATCGTTCAGATTCGTAAAAGCAACATATCATGTTGAATCCCTAATGCATTCTTAAACACGTTGTTTGTTTTTTACCTTGTCCAATAGGGGCAGATTTGCTTAATATAATGACAAATATTTACTAGCTTACTACAGGGTTGTTCGCAAGTTCCCAGAGTTGCTCAATTATTGCGGTTTGCGCTCTGCGGTCAGCTTGTCACATTCACATAGGTGTTCCGTGTTAGCACAATACACTCCTCGCAAGCGTCTGCATAGCTGGAGAGAAGCTACTCAAGCTGCAGCTAGTTTGCCAACTTGTAGAACGTTAGTTTGCACATTTGCACTATAAGCTGTTGGAAAAAGACAAAAAAGAAAAAACTGTTCTCTTATAGAAAATTCGGAATATATTGCTTTTTGGTCTTATTACCCCAGATACTGTGATGGGAGTTTTAAAAGGCCCAAAATATTTGATAAATCTTCTTGCTTTCTCCGTATTATTGTAATATAATCACACAGATAGTTTAGTTTTTTTGTCACATGTCACACACAAAGTACTTACGTATCAAAGTTTGATTACATGCACTATGACGGTTTATTTAACACAATATTTTTTTGTTATATATAAGAAACCAAGTATTTTTTTTACGAACACTGCACAATGGTATAATAGAAAATATAATACCTTCTTAACTTCTTTCGAAACAATAACTAAATATATTTTTTACCATTGCCACTCGAAAAAGGACATTTTATTCATCGATAACAGTGAATAAAACGCTCTTTTACTCTCGGAGTGAAAAAAAAACATTTTGAATTTGGAACAAGCACTAATTATGGACAAAAAATAAATAAAACGTGCCGGACAAGAACATCTGAATTTCGAAAACTGTTCTAATTTTACTCTACATTTTTAATGTTTATATTTAATCCTTTTTTTTTCTTATTATATTACAGATTATAAAATAAAATGTGATAAATACTCATCTGCTTAGACTTATCCCAACTTTATTGGGGTCGGCTTCCAGTGTAATCGGATGCAGCTGAATATAAGTATTTTACATGGAGCGACTGCCTATCTGACCCAGAACACAACTCAGTTAGTACTGGGTGGGTAATACGGTACCCTTTGGTAAGACTGGTTGTCAGACTTTCAGGCCACTGATTACCTGTAACGACTGTCAAAGAACTACAAATACCAGCCGACTCAATGGCTTTACATACTTTCCGAGGCACGGAGGAAACTCGGTATGTAATAAATTAGTGGTCACCCATCCGCAGACCGACCTTGGTAAGCCTGGCTTAACCTTGAAGATCGACCCGAGTGGTTGTTATTATTAACCCACGAGAAATATAAGTAATATACTTCTGTTTATTTTCTCGCAGTCAATGGTAAAAAGTAGAGTACACAACTCGTGGAAAAAAAAAACATCTAGGTTATTGTATCCCTCGCTCCGCTCGGTATTCTACTCTAGAATCCCTGGCTAGGCTCGGGATTCTACTCTAGAATCCTTCGCTGCTCTCGGGATACAACTTAGTCCCTCGAATTAAATTCCCTTTTTTTTCACTTGTTGTATAATCTACTATTTTACGTTTCAAATTGGTGGCCTTTTAAAAGTTCCGTCGTAATATAGGGGTAACATATTATTACGTGGGACACTCAGAAAGTTTTGCGACACTAAAAAAAAATGTTCTACAGGTACATATATTTTTATTAAATCTTTTCAAAGTACTCTCCACCAGCCTCTATACAAAGATTCATGCGTCTGAACCAGTTTTCAAAACACTTTTTCCGGTCCGCCGCAGACACCTCGTTTACAGCCTGCTCGAACGCAGCCAGCGCATCTTCCGGCGACGAAAATTGTATCCCCTTGAGCTGATTTTTTATTTTTGGAAATAAAAAGAAGTCACACGGTGCTAGATCAGGGCTGTAAGGAGGGTGACCCAGGAGTTTGACTGGTGTACTGTCCAGGAAGTCCCTCGTTTTGAGCGCGGTGTGTGCAGGCGCATTGTCGTGGTGGAGCAGTAGTCCACGGAGCCCTGTGTTTGGTCGCTTGTTGCTCACAATAGAAAAAACTTCTGTTAAACATTTGGTAGTATACCATTCGGCGTTGATGCTTCTTTGATCTCGTAAGGGAATTGAGGCCAAGTGGCCAGTCAAATTAAAAAAGCTGGCGATCAAAATCTTCCCCCCGCTTCGAGATCGCTTCACTTTGGTAGGCGTTGGTTCATTTTGAAACACCCAAACTGTCGACTGGCGCTTGGTTTCTGGATCGTATTGATAAATCCAGGACTCATCACCTGTTACGATGTCGTAAACACGCCGAGACAAGCCTGCTTCAAATTGTTCAGCATATCACGGCACCATTCCACCCAGGCCTGCTTCTGAGCGTCGGTGAAGTAGTGCGGCACCCAGCGCGATACTATCCTCCTTATGCGAAGATGCCCGTGTAGAATCTCGTGAACGCTTCCCGATCCAATCTTTAATATGTGCTGAATCTCCTGATATGTAATTCGCCTATTATCTTGGATTAAATTTTTCACTGCTAGCACGTTTTCTTCCGTAATAGCCGTCAAAGGGCGACCGCTTCTTTCTTCATCCCCCAAGGTTGGTCGACCGCGCCTAAATTCGTTATACCAACGATACACGGTTGCCATGGAGGGGCCTTCATCCATAAATGCCATTTGAACTCTATCGAACGATTCATCCAGTTTCAGGCGACACTTGAAATCGTAAAAAATCATAGCTCTAAAATGTTCCCGGCGCAGATCCATTTTTCAGTAAGACACGATACTTTGAATTGGCTCGCAAAAAATGTGGAGGGAAATTTTGAAAATGGAACACACATATTTTTACTTACAAGTAATCATATTTTCGAAAAAGATGCTAACTGGCCAGTCTCCCATATATAAATACTATTTATCGCAATACTTTCTGAGTGGCCTGGTATATGATAATTTTACTTCAGCTCGCGTCCAGTGAAGTCGTTCAATCTAACTCAACGAAATGGTTGATGAGCTGGAGCAACACGATGAAGAAAAAAACCTTTTCCCACCTGAAAATGCCATGATGAAGGCGCTACAGAAGCTTAGAAGCGGTTTGGTCCAGGGGAAAGTGCCTTTTTAGAATTGGCAGATGTTCTGTAAGCTCGCCTTCCAACGCTGCAACTTTGTTTTTTATTTATTTCTTTCTTTTGTGTTCGCGAGCGAGTGGAAAGTCAAAAATGTACCCTTATTACGAATAACAAAGATTTCAAAACTGATAGAGGAACATTTTAATTCAAATCTAGCCTACATGGCGTTAGCCCATTCTGGTTTGTGAATGGAATGACTACAGCGTAGTTATAGTTTATCCTTAGTTTTAGTTAGTTTAGCCTTAAATGCTGAATATGTAGAGCCTTTGTATAAACTAAAGAAGTTTTCACAAGAACAAAAAAGTTATGTGTATGTTGTATAACTGTCTGTTATAAAACAGTTTAATGTAATCGAGGGGCAAATAAATCTGTTATGAACAAAGGTTTGTATTGAATTGGCAAGAAGTGGTGGTGGTGGTGGTGTATATAGCCGTACATGGTGCGTGGCAGCTACATAAGCGAGACGGCGGAAAGTATGGCCACCTTGCTTTTCATGCGTCATTAAGGATTTACTTTAAAGGTCCAAAAAAGGGTGAAAAGAGAAGAACATGTCCTTCATCTAGATCTCATCGAGCACCTTATCGGTGTGAACTGATTCCATAATACTTAGTTTCATTACCTATTA
This sequence comes from Eugnorisma glareosa, assembly GCA_947578425.1. Taxonomy (NCBI): domain Eukaryota; kingdom Metazoa; phylum Arthropoda; class Insecta; order Lepidoptera; family Noctuidae; genus Eugnorisma; species Eugnorisma glareosa. The sequence goes on from OX387957.1 coordinate 33,119,744, forward strand.
GACGCCGATTGGCACGATCCCCACATTACGACGGACCTTTTAAAAGGCCACCTTTTCCTGGCTGCCCCAGAAAACCTGCATTTCTATAAATAAAATAAATAAATATCGCTGGACATTACACACAGCGCCATCTAGGTGCCACACTAAGCAACTAGGCTTGTGTCGTGGACACCAGATAGTTGATAATACTACTTATATACTTTTTGTTTGTAAATACATACTTATTATAAACATTCTTCCTGATTATTGTAATTTGAATAAATACGTCCAAAAATCACAGTGATCGGAGACGAAAAATAGTTTCAGCAATATCTGGGTTAAAAATAGAACTAAAAATGTGCCTTTTAAAATACGTAATTAATTCTAGGTAATTAAGTTATTTTTAAAAACGCAACAAAAGAAAATTCTTAATTCTTGATTGGATCGAAGTGAAAATGCAAATGCGAGGCACCGAACTAAATTCTTACAATAACCATTAAGGGCTATTTCAAAGAAATACTCAACAGAAACTGTTCTAAGATTTTTAATTAAAAAATATATAAAAGCTTCCCGAACCGATCGACCTCAAACACTTATTCACTTAATTAAACTCAAGGAAAATAAAAAAAATACAAACATTTAACGAGAATATTAACGTAAAATGTTGGCAAAGCTTATTAATTAGAAAGGCGTCGATTTCCTGGTAGTAATACAATTATGAAATTCGTTAAAAGCTTGTTGAAGCAGTATTCAGTAGTGGCCACTTCAGGCAGCCTGGACAGGTGGACCGAGACGTTTTGAAAATATTCCCCCGAAAGGCTCGAGTACCACTTTAGCGTGAAGAAAATTTAATAAACTGTTCAATTGTACACTACACTTGTAGCTTATTGAAACCCGGGCCGTGCCGTGGTGATTCACACAACAAGAATTTGGGTGGTTTATTACAACTAAAAAACCCGAGTACTGAAAAATCACGCTCTAATTATAATCGGGGTTTACAAGGTAAAATCTACTCCTCCTATTGTTGAACTCGGTTAAAATATAGCCTATGCTACCCGGGCACTAATAAAAAATCGATTGACACCTTATTCATCAAAATGGAATCAATAGTTTGGGCGCTACGGAGGAACATACGTAAATACATACATAGACTGCTAAAATCATAGCCCTTCCTTTTGGCTTCGTCGTAGTCGGGTAAAAATTGCCCGGTACGCTGCTTGTAAAGGCAGGTATCGATTGTCTAATTTATGTAACATCTTCATGGTACTAACGGAATGTATTTACCAAAGCCCCGACTAATTAGCATAAAGCTTTTTTGGATGATTGCCAAATTTAAGAAGTAGAAAGGAAGCTAAGATGCTGAAATTACGATTTTTACCGACACACTGAAAATTTATGTTTGTCGCCAAGATATCTCGAGTATCGTACAAACTCGATTTCGAGATGTTACAAAGAATATCTGGAATTTCTAGTTTTATTTTCAGTACAGCTAACAATACAATATCCCAGTCCATCGATCAGTTTCCAAAGTTTCCGTTAAATTAGTAGTAATTGACAAGTCTCGATTCGCTGACGGGGGAGCATGGTTGCTGCCTAGCCTGACGCCTTGCTGATTACTATTGATCGTGGTTAGTGTAAACAATGGGAAGCAACTAATTATTCAGTACAACAGAATTTACAAATTCTGGAGTTACTTAATGGAAGAGCTCTAGTTTGTGTTTCTTGAAATATAATAATCCCGTGTTACGCCTTCTTGTAGAGGTAAGCGTGTTTCCTAGTATCACGCATTCACGCCAATTAGTAGACGACGAGTTAAATATACGACACATTTTGAATAGGGTTAGGGCGTACCCTCAACAGGCGTGCGTGTATGGCCAGATGTATGAACGTGGACGAGGCGTATGGAGTACGTAAGGATCGTAGCAGGTGGCGTTCTGTGGTTTCTGTCTACCCCCATGAGAAAGACGTGTGAGTTTATGTAGATATGTATTTTAAAAATTAGCTAAACAAAAGTGCCAAAACTTGTAACTGAGCATGTGAGAATTCTTTTGGAAAAGCCACACATACGTACAGGTTTTTTTTTGTCGTTACGATTTGAAGTATATTATCTTTATATTTAGACGGTCACTTTTAGGTCAAACTAGTGTACCTATGTGGTTTGTTCAATAACCCCAACGCGAGTCACGTAGTAAATTACAATAATTTTAAAATACATAGGAAGTATATAGATACTTTCCATGTATTTTACAAGTTAAGGGAGTTCGGATATTTAATAAACACAAAATTTAAAAAACCCTTTGCCTCTACTTTGTTATTTTTATTGAGGATCTTGAAATACCGAAAACTAAGTAATCTTTATTGTTTCGGAAGAGAAAATTTTATATTTTGTAAACCTCCATTACGTTAAAAGAATGATTAATAATGATAATTAATAATAATGATAATTGATTTGAAACAGTTATTTTGGTACTTAAGTACCAAGGTTTATTTTCCATTTCCTGGAAACAGTTGTTAATGTGAATTTCTTCAAAACAGTTTTTTGCTTTGTAGTCGCCACCAGCATGCGTGTGATACCAGATGTATGAAAGTAAATGAAACAAAAGGACTACTTCTGCCTACCGCTTTGGAAAAAGCATGAGGTTATGTATGTATTCTTTTTCGTTATGACTTACAAGCAGATTGACTGATGCAATCGTAATTCCTTAAAATCCTACTTACAATGCTACAAAAACACGTTCCTGTAAAAGTGATGTTCAAACATACAAATGTAGCTTGACTTTTTGAAGTTATGACTGACGCCGCCTCCCCTCGCTTCATTAGCATGTACGTGAATGATTTCAGTGTAAACGTTTCACGACGGCGTAACGACACACGGAATGAAGTCAGGCCCATGAGATCTTAAACAGGTACATAGAATGTAACTACCATAAAAACCACAGTAATCGCCGCCACCAATCCTTGGCATGAAAAATCTTTCTGCAAAAAAAAAGACGTCCGTTTTTTTGCACTAAGTTTTTTATGTTTACGTTGTAAATAGAAGTTATTAAGGGATAATCATGTCAACTACATAGCCCATGATGAAAAATACGTATTAGAGGAAGAAAAAATAACAAACAAACTGCTGAGCCAACTTTGATGAAATTTCTAGGGGACCAATCGAATAGTATATCCTTTCACATAAAAAAGGATTTTTCATTATTCATACTCGGAAAGTCGGTCTGAAGTTGCCTAAGGAGCGGGTTGAAAGTAATACTTTGCATCCCTAGGGAGAATCGTTTTCAACCGACAACTGTCAAATTATTAAAAAAAAACTAGTTCTATTTTCACATTTCTATTGAAGCATGATCCAGCTTTCTATACAGCCACTCAATTACAGCGCGATATCAAATTGAAATAACATAAAGAAAGCGCCATTTTTTAAGATTTTCCTTAAGTTAGTTACTTAGGGTTATTTTAATTTAGTTTCAACTATTTCTTTGAAATAACATAGATTTGGGCAAAATATTTACCATTTTTTCAATGATGAAAATAAAAAATAATGTCTGAATAGCCGGCCAGCAGAAAAAAAAAACCAAAAAAGGGAAAGCGGCAATCCGATCATCATTTGGTTTTTCAAATTGTAGAGTTTTGTCTATACCTCCGTATAGCAGAGATTTGTATTAACACAATGAGTTCATCTGATTCAGATACGGATTTAACGTCTGAATTCATAAGGGAAGAGGCTAAAGCAGTACTGGAAAACCTTTTACCACATAAATTAAAACGAAGATTTACTTGTACAAACCTTCAACATTATGGAGCGTGTATTCTATGTTAAAGACAACATTAAGTACATACTAAATACAATGTAAATTTAGAGCATTTTGAGAGACTAACATCGTTTCTCAAAAGGCAATCTGATAGATTTAAATCTAAAAATTCCAAAGTTTCCCAGAAAATATCAAATATCTACATACCCGGAGAGAAATAATTGCTTTAATTTGACCATAAACTTTAGATAAATATCTCACCGAAGTTGTTGAATACGTAAAATAAAATGAACTAATTTTTTCTTTAGCTAATTCATGTTTTTATTTTTACATCCTTGCATTCGTAATGAAAAGCACAGTGTTTACCTCGGGTTAAAGAGTTATTTAGTCCCTCGAACTAAACCCCGTCTCGGGACTAAATAAGTTACTTTCACCCCTAGGGTAACAATGTACTATTTTAAAATCGATTCTTAAATGACAGAGTTATGAGGTCATCATCTTCCTGCCCTTGTTTCTTTTGGTTTCGGTTCAACACATTTTCTTCTTCCATTCTCTCCTTGCAGACGTCACAGCATCATTTTATACTTTCTCTTTCACATCATTTCTTACACACAATCCATCCATCTTTTCTTTGGCCTTTCTCAATACTCAATACGTTTATTGCATTCCCCATTGTGAACTTAGGTCTCCCTCTCCATCCATCTACATTCATGTCTATCACTGCTTTAGTCACATGCGTTTCATCCCTACTAACATAAAAAAAAATACAACCGGATTGAGAACCTTCGCCTCTTTTTTTGAAGTCGGTGAAAACGGTCGATATTTGTTTCACAGCGATGCGGATGAATTTTGTGGTGCCCAATGAGCTCTTTCCCCTTTTAATATATCTAGTAATATATTATCTGTGCCTGTACCTATGATATTTTTTTTTTTGGAGATGGCATCTCGCAGTTCAGCCGCTGAGGCTGGCTACTGCTTAACCGGGCAAATCCTGTGGATGCCTTAAAAGTGATTCTAAGGCCTCCAGCCAGGGGCTTAAATTAAACTTAAAAACTAAGCGACTACTCGTTAAGGGCACCCCCTGTGGGGTACGAGCCTCGGCTTAAGGCGTCGCTGGGGAGGACAGCAAAGGGACAGGCTGGATCTGAATGTTATTATTTAGAGGCTGGTTTAAAACTGTTGTGTGGTTTACGAAGTGTGCTGGTTTCCCTACTGCTCTCCTGGAAGAGGGTGATGGGGTCATCGGAGGTGGTGAGGGCATGTCACGGACGGCGAATCATGCTAATACGCGAGGGTTCGTAACGGGCCGACGATGCGATCAGGGGGTTTCTATGCTTGATAGCGGAATCGAAGAAACGCTTGGAAAGGCGTTTCATAAACTGAGCTAAGGTGGGGATACTAAGGTCTACGTGGAGACTCATTACGGACATAATAGGGGGCACCGGTGATCTTACGGAGATAACGGTTCTGAAGGGTCTGCATACGATGCAGGTGACGCGGGTGGGCATGGGCAAAACTGACACAAGCGTATGTCATTATGGGACGGATGACGGCGATATAGAGACGCAACTTGCACTTGAGTGACAATTTGCTCTTTGCCGTGATCATAAAGTGGAGCCTAGCCATGGCAAGGGCAGCCCGGTCGCGGGCTGCTCTTATATGCGCTGCAAAGGACAGGTGGTTGTCGAGAATGACTCCTAAGTACTTGGCTCGCTTCTCCCAAGGGAGCGGCTTGTCGAACATTGTGATCGGAGAGGGGAGGGGGATGATTGAGACGCGCCTCATGGAAAAGAACTGCCTGGCTTATACGGGATTAACCTCGATTCGCCACTTACGGAACCAGGCTCCTAGAGCATTGGCTGCTCTTTGGAGCTTACGGGCGATGGCGTCTTGGCCGAGCCCAGTATAATAGATTGCCGTGTCGTCGGCGATTAGGGCCAAGTGAGCCTTTTTGCTCTTGGAGATGTCACTAGTGAAGAGAGTGAAAATGAGGGGGGAAACGACAGAGCCCTGGGGGACTCCCGCGCGAATGGGGTGGGGTGAAGAAAGGGTATTCCCTATGCGGTAGCGGAAAGAGCGATTCGCCAAAAAATCTGCAAGATGAGCACGAAACGATATGTCACACCGAGCTGATACAGCTTGTATATCAGCCTGTTGTGCCAGACTTTGTCGAAAGCTTTCGCTATATCGGAAAATAACACACCGGTCATCGCTTCACGCTGGAAGCCAGCGCTCAAGTGTTCTACGATGCGGTGGACCTGTTGGACGCACAGTGTTCGGTCCTGAAGCCGAATTGCTCGTTGGGAATGAGGCTATTAGCCTGGGCAAAGTCTTTGAGGCGCTTATAAATAAGCCTCTCATAGATTTTGCCGAGTGCGCTCAGAAGACTGATCGGCCGATAGCTAGTCGGCTCGGCCTCGGGTTTACCCGGTTTGGGAATACCTATGACAATGGCCTATTTCCACACTTGGGGGAAGATGTTATTGCTCAGGGCGCCATTGAAGATGGCCGCCAACAAGACTATGAGCTGCGACGGGAGGACTTTGACCCTTTTGGGCTTTCCGCGGCTTAGCCTCTATAATGTCTTTCACTTCGTCGGGCGTGACTGAAGGAAGAGGACAGTCGGGGTCTTCTACTGGGGGGAGGGTGGCTCTACGTTCGACTTCGGCGTTCACTTCAGCGAGATGTCGCATGTCTACTGGTTGAGAGCTGGGCGTGCACTGAGATTCCAGGCTGTCGGCCAGGCATTCTGCCTTCTCAGAGTCAAAAGCGACGCTCTTGTCTGGACTGTACTTACGAGAATTTAATTAAGAATATATGTAGTTGTATGTTAGTACGTGCCTCGGAAAGCACGTGAAGCCGTTAGTCCCTTTGACAGTCGTTACAGTTGGCCCGGAAGTCAGACAGCCAGTTTTACGAAGGGCTATCGTACTAAATGGGTGGTGGAGGTTAGATAGGCAGTCGCGCCATCTAAAATACTGGTAGTCAGCTGCATCCGCTGAGACTGGAAGCCGACTCCAACATACCCAGTTGGGAAAAGGCTAGGCAGATGATAAGACGATGAGTTTTCTATTAATTATGCATAACTAGCTGTTGCCTGTGGCTTCGCTCGCCTTTTGGTCGTAAATTTATCCCACGGGCACGTTGTAAATGTAGCCTATGGCACTCGAGGATAATGTAGGTTCCTATTAGTGAAAGAATTTTCAAAATTGATTCCGTAGATCCAGAGATCCCCCTACAACCTCACAAACTTTACTTCTTTATAATATTGGTATAGATTATCCTACCCACATAATTTATTTCAGTCAGCATCATGTTACTGGCCTGTCCCACGTTACTTGGGGTGGTCGGGGCAACACGATAGTTTCTTCCATTCTCCCTTGTCAATTTTACTCTCTTTTTCTTCATATAATTCCTCACAAAATCCATCCATCTTTTCTTTGGTCTTCCTCTCTTTCTCCATACACATAAGTTATTTCGCTGTTTACAATCAAATGTAAGCTTAATGCTACTTACATGCACTACACGGCTAAAAAAATATTCGACAAGACCCTAACGTCCTGGCCACAGCTACTGGCGGCGCGGTGCGCGGCGCGGCGGGCGGCGCGGCGGGCGGCGCGACTTGCAGTGGTAAGCCACAGCTCGACTAGCTGCGACCGCGGCGGCGTCAGCGGTGGACGTATTTAGAGAACGGCTAACTATTAAAATGGCCCTATCAAAAGTGGCACGGTATTTAAATTGTTGTTTTATTTCGTCCCACAATTTTTTATAACATGTTTTGATATCCATATTACTGGGGGCCTAAAATGGCCACTTTATCAGAATCATAATACGCATCACGTTAAAAATTTAAAACTCTTAAAATGGACTTTGTGGTCATAAACATAAAGACCATTTTAAGAATTTCAAATTTTTAACGTGATTCATATTATGATTCTGATAAAGCTTCCATTTTAGGCCCCCTGATCTACTCAGTATTTCACTAATAAATTGTTCAGTATCCATTATTTATACAAGCTCAACGCCCGATAAAAACAAAATTATTTGTTTCGATCGTGCGATGTTGAATACGTCCACCGATGCCGCCGCGCGCGCCGCTCTGAGCTGTGGCTTCCTCGATACTCGCTAGTACATTTGTTTTAATCGCACACCGCGCAACCCGTCGCCGCCGCGTGCCGCGCGGCGCTCGCCGCGCCGCAGGTCGCGCCGCAATTAGCGCCGCCGGTAGCTGTGGCTTACTTCATACATTGTCTACTATTTGTTTTCGCCGCTCACCGCTTGCCGCGCCGCACGCCGCGCCGCAATCCGCGCCGCACTTGGCTGTGGCCAGAAGGTAAGTAATGTCCATAAAAATATATGATAAACTACCTGAATAAATAAATAAAATAAGATGTTTATTGATGTTTATTCTGAACATATTTATAAAAAAAACTAAAACAATTTTTAACCAAAAATGCTATTAATTATTATACTATAAACGAATAATTAAACGATAAAGTATAAAGAATCCATTATATGGTACTACTCGTTTAGGATTTAGTTTGGACATATGTTTGGCTATTTAAAGCTTCCTCTCTCCTACTATATTTGTTTTTCTCTGTGCCCGGCAGAGTCCAGAATGACCACAATTTTTTAACCTACAACCTAAGTACATAATGTGGAATGCAAATAAAGTCTGAGTATTAAGTACATTCTCTTCTACAGGGTGTTTGGCAGAACGTTAAACATACGAAAATGGTGGGTAGGTGGGGTCATCTGTTTCTTACTCAGCCCTAATTTATTTGGCCCTGGCCCCCTGGATATACTTTTTTAATGCAAGTTGAAATTAAGATTTAAGTATTTTTTACATCTTTCTGTAAGTTTGAACACCCATAACTTTTTTCTAGCTAACATCTGAGTAAAACAATAATTTTATAAGAATCTGTCAACATTAAAGATAAAAAAATAGACAAAAATGTTGCCATTTTTAATAAAAATTACACTTTAAAGTTAAGAAAGTGGTGAAACCAGAAGAAAGCAAAAATACATTTTTTTTTATATCCTGCGGGCATAAGTAGCAGATGACCCCAACCTATCCACCATTTTCGTATGTTCAACGTTCTGCCAAACACCCTGTATAATACTTCGTACGCCAGACCGAACATAGTAATTCCATCGGCAAATTGCTTATTATCACAAAGTATTAGCTAGCTCCTGTTATGTCTAGAATACTGCGAGCTACCTGTGCCTTTCTAAGTAATACTCGTATAAGACTTTACCGACCAGTAAACAGCTTCTTATTGCTTCTATTATTTAAAAACTCATTTTGTTCTATCGTAAAAGTACTGTCTCGAGCACTATTGTGTATCAAGTACCTAGCAACTTTTAAACAAAAGTGATTTTCTTCTTTTACATATATCATTATGAAATAGGTCCTAACGAAGTTGCAATCGGTATTACACGAAAAAATCGCTTTTGAGTTTTGCTTTGTGTATAATCAGTAATGATTAGTGCTCGTGACTGTACATATTGGAAAGTAAAGTTTTCGGAGCTAAGTCGCAGGATCCAATCAGCCTCCGCGCACCGAGTCGAAGGCGGTATCGAGTAAGCGCTCGCAGGTACCGAGCTCGTTCAATACGCTACAATCATACTCCTATAAATTATGCCACAAACTTAGTTTTCCGCTTGCTGCTTTCTCGTCACAGCTCTGACATACGCAATATTCGACGTATATTTTGTTAAATAACTGGTGTGACAACAACGTTCGCTCAACTTTTATCGGCTCACAGATATAAAAATAAAAGGCATTCGATCTAAAGCTCAGGAAAATTGAAACCAACATTTTCTTTGATAATATTTTAAGAATAAAGATTGAAAGAATTGTGTACTCTCTATCGTGTTCCTGACATCGTCCGAAGCATTATAAGGCACAGCGGAATGTGAGATGTACGGTAATGATTGGGGAATTCCGAAGGGAAGGAAGCCGCTTACAAGATTCAACGCAGCACTGATGTCTAATTAATTCAAACAGTTATGTTACCAATAACTAAATATTAATACGTGTGTTGCAATAATCCCATGTGATACTAGTTTGACCTACTTCGTTAGTTAAGAGATGCCGACAAAGATTCTGTGTTCTAAGTTATAATGCTGTGAATGTTAGTCTTATACGTTGTGACAATATCTGTTTAAACTAAGCTCCAACTGAAACCTGAGTTAGTTATGACGTACTTTGTTATGGAGTTGCGACAGCTATTTAATATTAAATGGTATTCGCGACTGAGCTAAAAGATGAACAATTTGAAATAACAGTAGCTTCTAATTACTTATCGTCTTGCATTCAGAGTAGCAATTTCTTGCAATAATAAGGTTTGTTGTTAAATAGTTTCTTCGCATTGGAATTGCTGGTGAAAACTTATGTAGCTACCAAAATTATTTGGGATTGGTTTCGCCATAGAACGTATAGCTGTTGGTACAAACGTGTTATTTTGTCGAGATTTAATATCAGCAAACGTATTTACTGTGTGAGCCCTTAGGCTGGGCGGTATAGCGTTCCTCGTCAGTCAAGTCAGCTTGTACTAGACGGATGGTTAACTTGGTACCTCCGCAGACGATCCTCGTAACTGTATGCAGATAGTATTGTGCCCGTTAAATACCATAATCATTTTCTGTCATGTTTGACACCACTTAACTACAATTATTTACGATACTTTGCCACGCATAGAAATGAATTACTATTAAATGGAATCTTATAACTATAAGGACCCACAAAACCAATTTGTCCATCTATCAGAATCCAGGCGCAAACGCGTGCGTGCCCAAACGGGTGTTAATTAGAGAATAAATTACAGATTATGGTCTTGACTGTCAATATATCATTGCGTTGCAATGGACTTTGTTTATCGTAGTTCTTAATTACAGATAATATCGTCCCGGGTTTTCATTAAAACGAATACGAGGGCAACGGATGCAATATGTCAGCGAGGGTCGCTTGAATTTAATATATACCCTGGTCATCCCTATTCACTGAAAACATTCAACAGTTACGCCGCTTCGCTGGTCGCCGCTCTTAACGTCTCTGTTTAAATGGGAACAGTCTTTCTCAATTTCATTTTATCTGAATTTACTTAAATGTATTTTAAGGACCAGCGTTCCTTCGACGCCATTCTCTGTGAACAATAATGGACATTATTTACGATTGAATTTGAGACCCTGAAGGCCTAGATAAGTGACAAGCGTTTTCAAAGTTTTTCTTGCTTATTTCTACAACAACTTTCAATGGGATATACAGTCTTTGAGTCTTTTTGCAACCTACGTCCGTCCCAGCATACAATATTATCTTTTCTATTATAGTTTTCGCTGTTAGAACATCACTTTCTCTGTGCCCTGACCATCCCCCGTTTTCTTATCAACTTCCTAGTATATCTATTTATTAATGCTAATAGAGTTGTATAGATTTGTTGTTAGTTATAAGGCCAATATACATATCAATACAATCTAGCTCTAAATACATACAAATACCTCATCGGATGCCGAAGAAATCACTTGAAGAGGTCGCTGACGTCCTCAAGTGTGTACAATAAAGTTGTTTTTGTATTTCGTACCTACACTACATGAGATAAGATGGCACAATCTGCCCACTCATTGGTGACCTTTGATCAGATTACCACCCATATGTCTGCACAAGACTCCTTTGTTAGTGTCGCAAGAATTTTCACAAAGAAAATAAAAATAGAGAAATTGTAAATTCAAAAACCTTTGTTAGTTTCTTGATAGGATTCTAAATACTTGACACATTTATAGACCAATATAGGACAGTAAACTCATCAAAATCTAGACAAACATAATTAGCGTGAGTAGCCGCTGATAAATTACTCAATCGCCGTCATCTGCCGACCATCACTGGGAAACTTCTCCACGCTATGAATTATCGGGCGAGCTACTAATGAGAGAAGTGGCGGCATTACAAGTAGCTATCGGGCCAACTCTAATAGATTACCGATAGATCAACGCCCTGGAACACGTGACTTGATACAGACAAATATAATAATATGTACAAGTTTCGAGCTACATTGCAGAGCTACATGAGCATAATGAAGGCGTGAACTCGTGCTCAGATGAAATCTAAGAACACGAGTACCCGGCAACAATTCAAATACTCATTTTGCAAGTGTATACGTTGTTTGATACAACTTCAGACGCCGCTTTATCGGTGTACTGTCTAACATTTATGTTTGAACTGCAGACCATTAATTTGCGGTTCTGATATTGTTATTGTTTACAAACATGTGGACAGATTAAATTTGTGCACGGACTAATCTATACTTCTATACTATTATTAAAAGAGGTAAAGTTTGTAAGTTTGTATGTAGGGGGAAATCTCTGGATCTACTGAACCGATTTTGAAAATTCTGTCACTAATAGGAAGTTACATTATCGCCGAGTGCCAAAGGCTATATTTACAACGTGCCCGTGGGTTAATTTCCGACCAAAACGCGAGCGAAGCCGCGGGCAACAGCTAGTCAACTATATTATCATCATTTGCATATAAAACAATTGAAAAATTTTACTTCTAAACTTTCGAACAAAAATACCGAAATGTGGGAAAATCTAAACTTGTTTCAAACATGTTGGCTCTGGCTTGTCTACGAACAAATAAATAATTTAACCAAGTTCAAGAACTTATTACGATTATATACAATAACTAGTGTAATGGATAAAATAAAACTGGCTAACCAGAATTTCTATCGAATTTCTGTGTGCAGTAGGTCAAATTATGGAAATAGGTACAAGCTTAATAAGTTATTTTGTAGGTGTTATGAGAAATAGAAATTTTACAAACCTCAATACTAGCCAGTACTCAAAATATGCAGTTTGCAGTATTTGGAAGATTAAATATAAAATGAAAATACACCAAAAAACATCTCTTGCCTTCCTGTAACGAGCAGGGTTATTGAAAACGTGTCTCTATTGTATTGTTTGTCGAAATATTGTTTTACGATATTGATATTAAACATTTCTTAATTAAAAATCCGTGTTCATACTGGCTTTTTATTCCGGACGCAATGAAGCAGCGTATGAGTACCACTGGACTGTGTGCACCTTGTGTAGAAGTTAAGCAGGCCCGCATACTAGTAGTCACGCCGTAGTCACGTCGGCCTGCGTAGCAGCTGCATATGCATGCGTATCGGTCACGTAGGCCTGCGTAGCAGCTGCATATGCATACGTATCGGTCACGTAGGTCTGCGTAGTACTCTCACAGGTCAGCGTAGAAATAGTGTAGGCCTGGGTAAGAACCGCGTACGAAGCAGTAGCCAACAAAAGCGCACAGCCGCAGTACTGTGCGGTCGAGGTGCGGAGTTCGTGCAGTCCTACGTAGCAGTCATGTAGCAGCTACAGATGTCAGTCGAACGAAACGTATATATACTTCGTTAGCTAAGTTGATTTTCTGTAAATAAATCTGTTTACCTAGTACTAGAAATATTTCCCGCTGATAAAAACGATAAATTTTACATACGTTTAAAATTGCTTCAAAAACTTGCAAAGTAATAATCCCTGCCTTTAAAACGTCAGACTCCACGGCCTGTCTATTCGTTATCGATGCGCATAGTCGATGCACGATGCAATAACGGATTACGTGAACATTTTTCAAACACACACATGAATAAAATATTTTTCGTACAAGCTTCTAAGGAAACTTGTTAATAAATTTTCAACATGTTGGTAATGTGCTGTTACTCTAAGTCTTACTCGATGGGATTTAACATCACCACGCCTCTATGCGCCGCCTTCGTGGTATTGAACGTGGAGACTTTGCCATTCATGGATTACTCTGTAGTTTCAAAGATGCAATCTCATTTAGGTGTTAGCAAGAAGCAAGAATAAGTATATAGGCGTGTGTGCAATATTAACAAGTATGAGTATTAGGATTTCTGTTTTAGAGCTAATGTTTGCAATAAACCTAAACGTCATCACACAATAATATTTAGACGTTTTAGGCCCATGCTCCACCAACACGGGGACGAATGGAGCGGTGCGGAGATTTGCAAGATTCAACCGATCACAGAAGAGACGGGAGACTCGATAGGGAGTTCAACTAATGTGATTGGTTGACTTCTGCACACCGCCCCGCTCATCTTGGTTTTGGTGAAGTTCGGACCTTAATGTTTGGAATTTCCTAAATCATGCCTTGAGTCTGTTCGGAGTTTTATATACTTAAATTGATCCACATTATTACCACTACAAAATCAGCTAATTACTAGCGTTGATGCCGACGCTATCTAAAATATGAATATCGGTATTGAATCGTACAAGCAGTAACCATCGGGCGGGCTTTTCCCCATTCCCCCTTACTTGGAAATACCCGCTAACTAGCAAATAAACCTTTGCGCCTAATAAAGACGGAATCCTCATAGATCAGTCCTGTCCGTCTGTCTGTCTGTCTATCCGTCCGCATGTTGTGACATAAGGACTATACAGAGTTTATGGATTCCGTTTAATAAAAAGGTTTATTTTACTCCGAGACTATTGACACCACACAGTTGCAATTTGGAGAGTAGGTGCCTTCTTTGAACCGTTACACAAATATGAAGAAAAATATGAAAAAAAAATAGGAGTAGCCCTTCAAACATGTAACTGGGGTTGGAAAAAAATACCTCCGTACATATACAATAGTGATTTTGTTCGACGGTTCGTTGATTAGTACTAACTATTATGTATTTTGTCAAAATTGAAGTATTTCCTTTAGTTTGGCGTATGTCATTACTTCACATAATTTGATCCTTATTAGCGACACTCAAATGATGTAAAAATACACTATGTGTTTTTTTTTCAAAACCAACAGGTTCGATTCCTGGCTGCAGCATGCAGTTTTAGTTTTCATCAAAATCGGGCTCGAGACTCCTTTGAGCATTTTTCGCTATTCCTCATAGTTTCGGATTTGGCCATCCACGCCCACTTCAAAATTCACCCTATACAACTGTGTGGGATATTTACCCATAGCTCCTAAAATATCATTTACTTTGAACGTGATTCTGGAAGACGAACTAAAAAAACATATTTGTGTAATAAAAAATTGAACAGCTGATTTTTGTTTCCTATTGACAGGTGCAAGTGTTCAGGAGACTTAGTTTCATAATATTAAATGACAAAAATTCGTTTCGTTTCGTTATATTATTTCTTCCATTTGTCACTGCAGTTCTCGGCTCGATAACTCCGCCTAGGCTGCACTGGCCTTTGGTCACTTGCCTCAAAATGTACTATTGTAACTGGAAAACGGAATAATGTGCATTATAATTATTTACTTAAATGTTTAACTCGTAACTTGTGTAACGCACCTGTGTGAAAATGTAACGCACCAGGATTTAAGGGATTTTGCAAAAAAAAAAATCGTTTTCACTGAACCAATTTTGCGGATTTTAGAAGACAATAAGAAGTATTTTTATTTCTGTAAGCTTTGTATATTTAAAAAAACACAGTTTGCAGTAACAAAATTAATTTTGTAGACTGTAACATTTTAGAACTCAATTTAATTTGTGTTAAAAAATGTCTAATCTCTTATTAACATAAAAACTCATCTATATCTACTATTAGTTACTTGAAGATGTAAACCTACATCTCTAAAGTATCGAAATGGGTCCGATTTATTCTCCTTTTGTTTAAAAATCGTAGTTAGGGCTGATGCTCCATTTGGTTGCTGTCATGTCAACAGGATCCGAAATCCCGGCTACATAGTACCGCCGTTAGCTGAACAGAATCGAAAACAAAATCGTAATTCCCACCGAGTCACGGCTGTTTTGCTCGTTATTATTTTTATTTATACTTTTTGAATAAGTTGTATTGGCATTTTTAGTTACAACTTTTCAGTAGGTTTATCTGTCTTTATATAGGACTTCAAAATAACTGGCTAAATGTGAGTTTAGCCTTACCCTTCGGGAATTGTAGGCGTGATGTTATTTATGGGTTACTGTGACGTCTTAAAGAAGGAGTAATTCCAGTGTGGGAAAAAGATGGCGCTAGACGACCTGTAAAGCTCTATCTCTTTCCCACACTGGAATTACTCTTGCTTTAGGAGCGTTAACGTGGTAGGGCATTACGTTTGATATCCTTGATACAAACTTTCAAGTATTTTTTTTTTAATTACTGATCCGATTTTAATGAAACTTCATACGCATAAGCAGGATATATTATATGTCAAAAAATTTGAGAGATAAATTTCGAAATGTCTTTAAAAAAAAAAGGTAATTGGATTTTAGATTTTCCATAGAAACAGAAAGCAATTATCATAGGAATACGACCACGGCTATCCTCTGAACAGCATTATAAATATTTATTAAGTACATTAAAATATGTAACTTGTAAGTTGTTTATTTAGTAGACGGTAAATATTGAATGTTTTGTAGGTACACAATAATTTCAGACGAGAATATTTTCCTGTTTCATACTTTTTAGAGCGTGATTTTTCAGTAGTCGGGTTTTAGTTTTAAAACTGTTTTTTTTTTAATTTAAATTATGTTTGGGGTTATAATTTTGTGTTATTCGTATATGTAGAGCCACTTAACTTCTTTTAAAGGTTTTAATGTACAAAAGTAATATACCAAACTTTCACATATATTGTATCTTTTGAGGGAATAGATGAACATAAATACATACCGGTCAAAATCATAGCCCTCTTTTTTGCTTCGCCGTAATCGGATAAAAACTAACTTAACTCTAGCACTTTACACCACGAATGACAAGTATAAAAGGCGTTTATTAATGGTAAGTTTTAAAAACATAATTCCCCTTTCTTTTTGTGCATTTTTTCTAAATAACAGCTTGATAATATAATAATAGTGTGTCTGCCAAATGTCTTAGTGTACGTAAAAACAAAATACCAGCTTCATTTCGAAACCATTACGGATATTTACCTAGCTTACCTGCTCGTTAAAAAATAACATTAAAATCTCATTTATGTTAGCCTCCACGAACTACGAAAACGGCGAGGTATAATATTCCGGGGTTTAACTATTAACGTGTGTATTAATTCTAGCCAAAATAGAAGCCCCGTTTTCATATTTTTGGGCGTTTATACATTAGTATTTAGTCCTATCTGTTGCTAACCTTATTCTATTAATCTAATCCTTAATTATTTTCGTCATAAGCCTTCCGTCCATCTAAGTCCGCTCTGGTGGAACAATAGACCTAACCATTGTAAGGCATTTAATGTGGAAAGC
Organism: Eugnorisma glareosa; assembly: GCA_947578425.1. Classification (NCBI taxonomy): domain Eukaryota; kingdom Metazoa; phylum Arthropoda; class Insecta; order Lepidoptera; family Noctuidae; genus Eugnorisma; species Eugnorisma glareosa. The sequence continues at coordinate 33,136,665 of OX387957.1, forward strand.
CTACAAGTGTGCCTCGTCCAAGATTACTGCATTCTGTATCAAGTTTTCAAACAGCTGTTTATCGATAGCTTCCCGTTCTTTCTCGACACTTTAAATAAATTAAGGTTACTATTGTTAGTTTTTTTTTTTTCTCTTTCGAAGCGTCTGGTAATTTATTTCTTACTCTTTAAGTTTTTTAGTAAAACTTTTATAAAACTGAATGAATCTATCTCATACCTAGCTCGACTATAACATTAAAGTCTACATTCAGCTATGAGTCAATTTTATACCCATCATATCGTTTACAGTCGCTCAATTCTATTTTACACCTAAGAACTTTATTGGTCGTCAAATAAAACCTGTAGCTTCTAGCGAGAGTTGCAGTGGTAGGTATAATACAAACTAAAATACCTCTATCGAACTAGACATTTCTTATTAATCTACGGAGTAAAAATAAAAGATACTTTCCGCACATCTGGGAACCGATAAACCCTTTGAATTTATTTGAATTGCAAACACAAATGGTCTGTCCACATGTGCATGTCCACTTCGTGTCCTATTCGCAGTTTGTCCAACAGTCAAAGGCGGTCTCGATAAATTGGATTATCTGGTGCCGATAACATGATGGGTGGAGGCGACGACTGGGTTAGACAATGGCTAACTTATCTGACGGCGAGAAACATTTGTATCTAAGCCGCTACAGACGGCACCGTCCTCGTCCGCAAAGCCCACTACACCTATATGGCTTTAACAGGTATGATATATCACTAACTGCCGAGAAACTCCTCACTTATCACTTTGTTTTTCTACTTGTAATTTGATGCATTTAACCGCGTTATTGCTTTGTGGCATTCTATCAAAATTAAACGTATATAGGAAATATTTCTGAAATTAGCGACTGATTATTTCCGGATAGGCATACAGATAAGGAACGGTTCTTAAGAATTAGAGAAGTCAACCACGTGCCGTTAGTAATTTTCTTTGGAAAAAAAAAAGGTAATGGTCGTTTCCTAAAACCAGCGATGTTATGATTGCCGTTTGCAAGGTAATAAAAGGCAAAACTTGCACCTAATTTTGGCATAATTAGTTTTAAGATTGGGGTTTTTATTAAAAGAGAAACAGTAACTCCGCCAGACTTCTTGTTTGAATTAAAAATTCACTTCATTGTTATTTCGATGTTGGCTCAAAGTCGGGCTTACACAAAGATTTATCTGGGTAAAGTTGAGAGGTCGCAGCGTCCACATTGTCGTCTCTACTTTATTGAGCCGGCTGTTCACTGTCAGCTCGCCACTTGCCACCGACGGCATATTCACTGCATTTTAGAATTCAATTGAGCTGACTTCGTGAGTTTTCTCTTTAATTCGCTCCGACCATCTTGTTACACCGCTAGGGGCACGCAAACTTCGCCTTCCACATTCCAATAAAAAGATCTTACTACTCTCTGTTTTAAGTTTTCTTTAACTTTCAGGTAACAAAGTAACTACTGTAAGTCGAGACGCAAAGTAAATAAAGTTTCAAGGTGCAAGCAAAAGTAAAGAACTAATTATTTTATTTTTGTCAAACCTACATAATTGTGTATTTACAGTACACTGTAATAAAATAAAAAACTAAACAACTGTTTCATAATCGAATTCAGCAGAAAGTAATTGAAGTTTAATTCTGTTAATCGAGCCCATTAACTGGCGATATCACGGCACTACCGCCGCTGCCCCTAATGGCCTTTTACCAACGCATTTACCTAACGAATGACCTAGGACAGCGCGTCCTGCCGCCCGGCGACCGGCGCCTGGCGTCAGCACGTTGCTACGATTTAAAACCCAATATACGAGTCCCGGGAGCAGCTCCGCCACAAACATACAACCTGCTCATAATAATTTTGGCAACGAAATTGAGCGCTCATATAGTATCGCAACTAACACCACACGATACAAAATATTCATACAAAAAGGCCGAATTATATTAGTGAGCCATTTTATAAGCCGCTTGACAAATACAGATATCAGCATTCTGACAAATACATTTGTTTAAAATTAATGACTAGCAAAATATTGGTGGCGTGAAACAAAACACGCAATTAATCCATGAATGCTAGTGAAGTCACGCGATGGGCGGCTGGTGAACAATCATCTGAACGATTTTTATATACACACGGGAACATAAAACAACTAAATTCACTATTCGCTAAAAGCTGACCGTGGAACAAATAATAGGAACCACAATATTATGTGCGATATCGAAGTAGTTTATTACCAATCTGAATGAGTTCAGTTTTTAAAATAAATCACCAACTTGCAGTAGCGAAAACTGCTTTAGTTTGACTAAATTATGTGGTATTGGTGGCCGTAGAAATTGGTTTCTCGGAACTTGGCCGTTATGAATCAGAATGCGCGGTAACAAACAATGGCATAGCACAAGTTCTATGATTCCAAGTAACTCGGAATATAAAGGAGCAAGTATCAGGAACTAAATTGACTTCAACATTCTTGAGTTCCGGAACTTGAAATCAACTTTTGGGATGAAGTTTGTGTGAAAATACTTTTAGGCTAATTAATATTGCAGTCGCTTAACTTTGCCGCTCAACTCAAATCTTAATTATGTTTTATTGGGAAAGAGATACTTTAATCTTGGCGTTTAACATTCCGGATTGATGAAATTCTATTTATTTTTGGGTACGTACCTAATAGCACAAAATAAATATCGGCCTGTGGGTCAACAAAGTTCCTCGATTGCGTCGTGTGATGGAAATCATCAAATATAGTGCCCATTTATTATTTGGTGTGTGTTATCAGGATGTATTTTCTTTTATACTCGAAACCACATAAATCAGTTTTGGAGATATTGTGTTCTTTTGTAGGTAGCTATTATTTGAACTCCGTGTTTATTGCGCTTCATTTTTCCATTCTAAACAACTATCTCGATACTTTGGGTTAAGTGTATGAGTAACTCTTGCTAAATTGCCTAATACATGTTTCAAGTTGCCATCAACACCAATGCGATGATGAGAGTATCTGTCATCTTACTAGGAATCACCACAATACAACATTTTTTTTTTAATTATACTCGCTTTTTATAAGTTTCCCTCCTCTACATATCTGTCACTGCAACTCGTAAAGATATCTATTGCAATATGCAATTCCAATTTATAGATTGCAAGAACTACACCACTGAAACCGTATCATGTGCCTGAAACATTAAATTAAAAACGTCTGCCAACTTGCAACACAAAAGGAATTTCTTGATTCAAAACGTAAAGCAAATTAAAAGTTTATGACTAGTTCAGGTTTTCAATTACTTTTTATGAAGTGGGAGTTATGCATGTTAAGTTCAGTAAGGGTAAGAATACACTAGAGCATTTTCTCGAGCATAGACATGAAATTTAAAGTTCCTGCGAATGCGCGACACGGTGTTCGTAGAAACATTTCTTACTATTTACACACGCTACTCGTTGCATGGTTTGCCCACGCGTTGCGCGTTGCGTTTGTCTTTGCTCTATAAAATGTTACACGAACGCGCTCGTTTATTTGCAAAATTAAATTGCAAGTAACGAAATGTCGCGCGTTGTGTTCGTTGTTCTGTTCGAGAAAGGGTGAGACTAGTTGCTCAATGTTTTGATAAACGTACATACGGGTACTCACGTCTTTTTAACATTCATAGAAACTTAAGAACAGCAGCTGCTACAATACTGACATACTCCTTTCGCCTCGTCCACGTTCATACATCTGGTGATACACACACGCCGGTTACGAGGACTACGCACCTGACCATTCTTAAAAACCTCGCCAATAACCCGCAGTCCCGCGAGGCCGCAGGCGTCCCTTCCCGGCGTTGCTCCTAACATCTACCTTGCAAATAACTTTTGTTACAAGTACTTCAAGTCTCGTCTATACTCACCTTAAAAATATTGCTTTCCAGCGCTAAAGTCGTACTTTGAGTAGCTGTGTTACGTGTTCAATCTCTGCAATCCTTTTAACATGTAAGTAATAACCCAGAGTGGTAGATACCTGGGGTAATAGGTACCTACACTTTCTTCGAACATATTGGAAAAGCAAACGAGAAGCGATACACGCGATTCCGCTTTATTACGTTGAACATATAAGATGCAATAACATGCAGAAAATAATTGAGCTAAGAAATAATAAAAGCGGGACATATGTATCGGATATGTCAAGATTTACTGCGTTAGGCTTGTATATCGTGTGGGCAGCAGATGGGTTTCGTGCAATTAAAACATACTGGGTGCGGTACACTGTTTTAGCAAACTAACATTGGTTGAAATAACAACTTAACACAATAACAGGGGGCACAATGAATCGCGTACACGTCGCGGGACGTCTCAACTCCGCTGCAATTAGACGGTTGCGTGATGTCACCAGTGCACACTAGCGCGCTTGCCAATTAATTTTATGTCCATTCTCCATACTAACGACCGACCCCGACAGATAAATAAAATTTATTGTCAAATAAAACTGATTCATCCTAATGATTCTACAATATTGAAAAACTACAAATAATCAAATAAAATTTGGCGTCACGGCAACCTTGAGCCTCGGATCTGGCAACAAAATAAAATTCTATGCCAGAGCTGTCGCTGCATAAAAAGTCCGCGGGCATTTGGTAGGTAAAACTTTCATTTTATCACGAATATTATTAATATTCGCGGTGAGCCCAGTATCACCTAAAAAAATAACTAGACAGCGTTACCTACCTATGAAAAACTGTCATATGTACTCAAATAGTTTTTTGCTACGAATCGTGGTTTAGTTAACTACTATTGTTATCAGCACACTGATACCCAGGTACACTAAACCTAAACGTCAGCTGAATTGGTTACTTAGGTGTTTACTAATTCCTTGGGTTGCAATTTAGGCGCCGCCTACCTCTGGAGAATGCCACTTAGGCTGCGTTTCCACGCGAGGATGCGGGGGAGCCCTTCCTACGCATCCTTACTCATTTGTGGTCATGTGTGTGGAACTATGCAATCTCATAGCTAGAATACCTCAAGCTATGAAAAAGAAGCGATATTATTGGATAGTTCTCTCCCTCGCTACGCATCCTCGCTCATCTCTGTTGTAAATGCAGCCTTATAGTTATGTCGCCCCTTTATTAAGCATCTAATTGTTTTAATAAGCACTATTTAATTATTTTCTCGTCGTTTTTATAATTATTTGGATAAAACTCAACACACATTGTACGAGTATCCAAACACAGGCTCGCCTTTGGGCTTGGGCGCTTAAGACACACACTACACACTGTGCCGGCACAGCCGGGGGATTTTTTGCCGCGCGGATATTATCGTCAGATAAAACATGCTGGTTTATATAGCCGCCGGGTAAAGCGCTGCGTGCCGTGCCGCCGCCGTAGTTGCCGGCCGGTGTCATGCCCATCGACAGTGCTGCTGACATATTATACGAGTAGTGTGTAGGAGAAGCCAAATGTCGCCACGTGCTACGTCCACGATCAAACACGCGCGCCTGTTGCAACAACGCTGACCTTTTCTACGCAGCTGACCTTTTTAAGGATAAAATCTTCTATATACTCACGACCAAACGAAAAACCATCATGTAGTATGTAAATAAAATATGATTGTTTTCTCCATAAGTGGGTACTCGTTATTAACCTTGAGGTAAGTAAGTAAATAGCTGCTAAGTAATAAAAGAAAATATTTGAAGCTACAGAAATAAATTACAACTTATTTAACGGTTGATAAATCATTTCATAGCGTTATTTGTATACATAAAATGTATATTACTAGGTCTCAACCAGCTTCAAGGTTTTCGTCAAATGATTGCTTTCAAACATGCCTTAGAGGGCGTTCACTAGGGCGTCGAAAATCGGCCATTTTTTGGGACCCGTTTTTTTTTCAGTATCGGGGTTTCTTCAAAACCGGGTACCCAGGATTTCGGTCTCTTTCGTTTTTTTTATTAATAGTACAATGTGCTTTAGCTCTATGTACTAATTACATATATATATATATATATATACATATATTAACAATTACAAATGTTATAATATTGACCAGGCGTTCGACCAAATAGTTAAAATTCTCAGGAAGGTGGGGGACGCGTTTTTGCAAAATGCGGCGTACGGGCAGGAAGTCCAAACATTCGAAGGAGACTCTGGAGCTTATATCCATCACCTCAGCAGAACTACAGGCACTCAACAAAACAATAAGAAAATTGGTACGATGCGACCTTCGATGCTCCAACACACAACAAAACCGGGGGTTAAAAGTGTTCGTCCAATCACTTGGGTCCTCCCCCTGACGATATTGACCAAATCTGGTTGGGATATCGTCGTTTCGAAGTCTGAGATTGTTTCAGAAGTCGGAAAGTTCTACGGTCAGTTGTACGCATCGCAAGCATCTCGACCTGATCCCATTTCACAGAAGACAGCCAATGTGAAATCGAGGCGGTTCTTAGACAGCCTAAGAATGGAAAAGCCCCTGGTGAGGATGAGTTAACGACTGAGCTTCTGAAAGCGAGAGGAAGTCCTCTATTAAGAGAGCTTCGGGAGCTTTTCAACTCGATCCTGTTCTCTGGGAGACATTCAGGAGCGTGGAGAAAGAAAGTGGTAGGTTTTTTCTCTAAAAAAGGGAGCAAAACCCTATTAAAGAATTACAGACCCATTTCGGTCCTTAGCTTGTTTAAGCTGTTTGCAAGAGTCGTCACAAATCGTCTAGCGAGAAGACTCAACGACTTCCAACCACCGGACAGGTCGGGTTTAGAAGAGGATACAGCACCAGAGATCACATTCACACAGTGTGGCAAATTATACTGAAGTACGAAGAGTATAATCGGGTTTTGTGTCTTGCATTTGCGGACTATGAGAAACAAGACCTGGTTTGTTCTGGATTCTCTGCAGCGATGCCAAGTACACTGGCGATAATTCCAAGTGCTGAAAAGTCTTTAAGAAAACGCCATAAATAATGACCGTCCAAACTCAGAACCAGCAGACAGAGCATATCCCATTGTATCGGGGGGTGAGGCAAGGGGACGTAGTTTCACCGATATTGTTCACCAACGAACTGGAGGATGCGTTTAAGACGCTGAACTGGGAATGGCATTAACATCTACGGCGAGTACATCTCAAACTTGAGATTTACAGATGACATCATCATACTGACTGAACCGCTGCATGACTTACAGCAGATACTAGATGGCCTAGTTGATTCTTCAATACGCATTGGTCTCAGGGTGAACTTAAAAAAAACCCAGGTACTTTACAATGAGAATTTTAGCAATTATATTTATTCTTGTGAGAATAAATTTTAGATGAATAAGTCGTGGGAATAATAGAAAAAATTGACTTACTCATGTTTCTACATTTTAAACGATCTACGACGTGTTGTTGTGTGTCTAATCTGCGAAGTTCACAGATCAATAATTAAAGGATATAAAAAAAAGAAAACCCGAAAAGACCGGGTTTTATACAATATAACCGGTTTTTTTTTGGTCTGATGTCACAAAGCTAAAACCCGGGAATTCCCGATTTTTTCAGAACCGGGAAAGCTCGGTCCGTATGCCCCTATTTTGAACTGACTTCAATAAGGCGTTGGATCCGGAGAACCGGGAAAAGCTGGTTCGTAGGCCCTAGCGTTCACATGGCGCTATCTGACACGACATTTTACAGTTTAAAGTTGGGATCACACGTCAATGGCCCAATATTCATACAGATAAAAATAAATGCAGTATGGAACTGCCATGTGATCTTAAAATTATGCTGCAAAATATCGTACCGATCAACGCCGTGTGTACAGGGCCTTAGGCTTGTTTCAGTGCCTACTTGTAAGTTTTTCTTTTGGCAAATAAAACTATATGTTTGAAACAATTGAATAATATATAATTTAAAATTATGTTATTCTCAATATAAATATCTTGGCTCACGTGATAATTAGATGAATTTAAAAAATAAACTAATGATACAAATGGTTGTCCCTAATATTGCTTGCTATCTCGGGTTCCCAACGGTCACCGTTCGTGAGTAGTTTCTCTTTGTTATAGATGAGTTCCTCACGCGTTTCTGTGCTGTACTCGAAGTTGGGTCCTTCAACAATGGCGTCGACGGGGCAGGCTTCCTGGCAGTAGCCGCAGAAGATGCACTTGGAGAGGTCGATGTCGTAGCGAGTGGCGCGCCGGGAGCCGTCGATGCGCTCCTCGGCCTCGATGGTGATGGCTTGCGCAGGGCACATGGCCTCGCACAGCTTGCAGGCGATGCAGCGCTCCTCGCCCGACGGGTAGCGACGCAGCGCGTGCTCACCCCGGAACCGGGGAGACAGAGGACCCTTCTCGAACGGATAGTTTATCGTAGCTGGCTCTTTGAAAATATGGGCTAGGGTTACCGCGAAACCTGAAATGTATATTTCATTGGTGACTTATAGATTCGTAACCCTTCTTTTCAGCTTTGCCGTAATCAGGTAAAAAAGCCAAATATTTCATAAGCCATATTTTATCTTGTTATTTATAAAAACCACGTGTCATTGTGTTCGTGCACGCTAATCTCCGAAATTACCCAACGGGACTACAGATTTTTGTGAATGTGGGGTGTAGGCAGCTTGAAAGATAAGATAGTTTTGGATCCGATAGGTTGTGCGACTAAGGGGCGGGAAGCCAGTTTTATTATAAAACGAGAGCAGAGGTGGCACAGTAGTATCAGCCCCGACTCACGACTGTGTAGTGCGCGTACTCGAACACCAGCAAGCACATTCACCACTGCGTCCATTCATGAATCTCCACTGGGACCGCGTCGTGGATATCGTCCCACTCCCTCTCACATAGGAAGTCTGTTATAAGGATGGGTTAGGGAAACATTCAAAAAGCAGAAAGAAACCGAAATGCTTCGATCAAATGCTTCTATACATGTAAAACCTAGTTACTGTTATTTCAGCGGTAACAAAATTACAAAATACAATTAAATTAATTGTTTCAGTTATTTGTATTTTGTATTTAATTAAAATTATAACAATCGAAACAGAGGTAAATAAAAATAAATCTACACTATCTCATACATATTGCGATTGCTTTTATCCAGTTCTAATTTTATCACTAATAAAAGTAAATCCGTGATTTCTATTACTGATGATACCATCTCGAACACGAAAAAGGGTAAACTGTTGAGGCGTGACGTGAATTACTTAGTTGAAGCTGCGTGTTTCTAACAAATACTTGTCTTGTACGCCTTACAATAATAGTGTAACCTCTAACTAAACATATAATGAAATAAAGTCGGTTTTATTGTCTGTCTGTGACCGCTTTATTCTTCAAAACTTCGCAACGGATTACCAGGATTTGCACCATCAATTAGAGAATACATTCCAGAAGAATTATAATTACGTATAATAAATTAATATTAAACTTGCATATTTTTAATAAAGAAAGCTTGATGTTTTGCCAGGTTATGTAAACCGTCTGAAACAGGGACAGGCTGCTAGTACACATATTAGGGACCCCTATGATTCCTTGAACAGCAGTTCTATAGTTTTATTTATTTCTTTTAAAATTGTTCCACCAACATATACATTTTACATCCTATAATAAAAGTCGAGTCGAGTAAGTATGAATTCTTATGTAAATTTATATCAATTACAGGTTCTATTACTATTACTGCTGTTTAAACAAGAACCAAGTATCTAAGCATTACATCTTGTGGGTGCAAACAGGTGCTTCTGTTTCAATAATTCAGAGTTGGTGATGAGTATTGATGAGCATCTACTATCTTTTGAATTGATAGTTAAAAGAAACCAAAGTAAGCTCACCTCGGATGAGCTCCGTCCAAAACACAATTTGTGCCATCCGGTCCACGACGTCTGACAAACCGGTCTTTGGAGGAATGTCGTTGATGTAGAGCCAGTTCACCTGATACTGGGTTCTTGGACAACAGTAGAAGGGAGGATAGATCACGGGTGGTGGGCACGGCGGGTAGCAGGGGAAGCAGGTCGGAGGGCACATCGGTGGACAGCATGTTTGATCTTGTTGCTGCCAGCGAACATGCTCGCAAACTACTTTAGCACTCACGCAATTTTGAGGTCTCAAAACACCACGTTTTACTAAAAGCATTTTAATAGGTTACAAAACTGACGTTAGACATTGACGTTCTTTTTATTTATGGATCCAAATTCGATTGTCAAAGTCCCATAAAACCTCATTTAAGTAATATTATGCAGACATAAAAATAAGTTTTTACTGTGTCGCTATTTTTCAAAATATGAGAAATGAGCATGGGCGGGCGGGAAGGGCATGAAACAGGCTTGGAGTAACATTGAAGTCTATTTATAGTATATCAATTTCCTTTTAACTGACGCAAATAAGTTTACAAGTCTCAAACGTCCATTTTCTTGAACGGAATGGCAACGACACAAACCTTATATTATGTACCTACTACTATAAGCAAAACTTTGATGAAAATACTTTGTTTCGCTTCGCCTGACTACAATGTTATTTTCTGCCTAGCATATTTAAATCTGGCCAGTGAACAAGGTTCCTGTCTAAAAGATAAAAAACACGTTTCGTCTCTACATCCATATTAACTCGGCTTCATAAATGCAGCTTTCCTACAATAGACTCAACAATGTGAAAAACACTACCTGGAAACTCAATTCTGACATTTCTGTCTGAAAGCAAAAAAACCTGTGTATTTATTTTCCACTAGCTGTTGCCCGCGGCTTCGCTCGCGTTTTGGTCGGAAATTATCCCACGGTCACATTGTAAATATAGCCTATGGCACTCGGGGATAATGCAGCTTCCTATTAGTGAAATAATGTACAAAATCGGTTTAGTAGATCCAGAGATTACCCCCTACAACCTCGCAAACTTTATCTCTTTATAATATTATAGTTTATGTAGATATACATTAGTATAGATTTCTAACAGGAAAACAAACTACTCATCTATTGAATAGGTGTTATTCAATAACCAACATAATACCTGCCTGCCCGTAGCGGAGAATCTTCAGTCACAAACTCACAATCGAACAATCATCGGCTCATAGGATTAGATAACACAAGTACATTAGAATAGAACATTCCGTTAACCAAATTAGCGAAGTGAGTACAGGGATGATCAGAGGATTGCATTATGCAGTGGCACGTCGAGTGCTTGAGGCATTTTGAAAGTTAAAGCCGGATAGTTCCCCTGAAGCAGTGGCCCAATTGTCTTGAGTAGTTGGCGTGCAATCGTTTGGCTGCTCACTGTGCTCGCTGCTCACGACATGGAGGTGCATTCTCAGACTGTATTCATTAAATAGGACTGGAAAATTCTACAAGAAGTTTTCATTCTCCATCAACATTATTAATCCCAACTTTTAGTTACTGTAGACGTACAGCATAGATTTTAAACTTACTAGCTTCCGTCGGCGGTTTAGTTCTCATATATTTTTTTAAGTTGATTGTAATATGCTTATAACCTTCTCGGAAGTGCAAGCAATGGGCAATGTTTGGTCAAGGATGAACGGTATGGCAGCGCATAAAATAGGAAAAAACAAACAAATATTATTTTTATACTTACATTTATGTATAAGTTTGGCAACCCGCCTGTGCTTTTCGCGGCTTTTGCGACTCAACTAAGTATCGATGTATGCACATAAAAGTTACGCACTCTAGTTGGTAGTGTTAATCCTTTCAGAATCACTGCACCAAAACACACCAAAGTGACTTTATTTTGGAGTTCCATAGCCAAATGGAAAAAAGGGAACCCTTATAGATTCGTCCCGTCCGTATGTCACAGCCATTTTACTCCGAGACTGTTGCACCACACATTTGAAATTTCGAGAGTAGCTGTCATCTATGAACCGCTACACAAAAGTCCCTATCGACAGCTCTTGAAAAATGAGATCGAGGTTTCTAAATTACTTTTTTTCTTAAGTTGATGGTGGAAGAGATATTCGCTTCTACAGCCGTAATAATTGTGTCCAACCCACTCGAATTTTTATAGTAACGGGAGAAAAATTCAAAAAATTTGATTTTGAACTGCGTTGAATGAAATTCAATTTTAACTTTTTAAGATAATTTTTCGTGAAATTGCAGCAGTAACTTTGTTTGCATTAAGTGGAGTTAAGTAATGGAGACATTACCGAACTAAAAAGTATTATAAAGGGTGTAACAAGACCCTTAACGAAGCCAAAAGGCACTTGTTCTCCCCGTCATAGCGATCATTTTTTTGTTCTAGACCATACCTGGGAACCTTCTAGTTACAGAGATATTGGGGGTCAAAGTTCCAACTTTTTCACAAGTTTTTTTTTTTAATACATGTTTTTGATTTAATTTATTTACTTTAAACACCTCCACGTTCCCCTTATTAGTCAATCCATCTATCAGCACAATGTTTTGAGTGCGTTAAATTGAGTATTACCGTAAAGCATGATTTTTAACTCTAAAAAAAAAGGCGTTCCCAGCAATAATTTGTTTGTAAAGTTATATAATTTGATGTACATAATGCTTGGTTGACGGCTTCGTGAAGGGTCCTGTTACACCCTGTATATGTTAATCCTGGTTATAAAATATCTGTGTCCTAAATTTCATCCAAATCCGGTCAGTAGTTTTTGCTTTAAAGAGTAACAAACATCTATCCATCCTCACAAACTTTCGCATTTATGATGTTAGGTTTTATAATATAAAAAAATCCTTGAATTATTTTAGGTAGTCTAAAAAATAATTAATGTGAGTTTTAGTATCCTTCTATATTTAATGTGAGTGTTATTACAATAATATTATTAGTAGGCTAAACATTGAATTGAACAAAAAATTTAATTTTTCCGGATAGTGTAATTGACTTATGAAATATTGTATTACCTATTTGGTGCTACGGAACCCTTTGTGCGCGAGCCCGACTCGTTGGCCGGTTTTTAATATTTAAAGATGTTTAGCAAATGATAGATAATATTAGGATGATAGACAGGTACCTAAATTAGGTAAGTATATCTCCCGAATAACGTTTTTTCTACGACATATCTTCAAGACATCGTTTGTCGCTTTGTGATACAAACTGTTGGTTGTACATGCTAACTACCCTGCGGTTAGTAGTTCTGTGTTTGACTCACATAAGGGTCACCACTGTCACATATGTGCGGTGTATTTGCTGTCTTCGAGCCGTGTTTCACTTGTATTGTTGACCTACATATTATATTATAGACTAGCTGTTGCCCGGTACCTTCGTTCGCGTGAAATTATTGTTATTTACCCATTTCAAGGGTTTAATTTTTTTGCAGGTAAGCCTAATTACGTTTCTAAAATAAAAGTAGCCTATGTTAGCTCCTTATAATATCAGCTGTCTGCCAGTAAAAGTCCCATCAAAATCGGTAAAGCCGTTTCGGAGATTAGCCGGAACAAACAGCCAGAGAGGTGTGTCTGTACATCCACATTTCGCAAGTTATGTTTAAGTCCACTGTAATAGAAGCCCAGTCTGTTGCTATCAACCGGGCACAAATCCAATATTCATTTCTGCTACTGAGAAATTTCTGACAGAAAAACCCAATGACACTGCCCGACCTGGGAATGAAACCCAGAACTCATGCCCAGCAGTTTTGCGCTGGCGAAAACTACACCAAAAAGGTAGTATTTTATCAACAACAAAGGCAACTCGAAGCAACTACTACCCATATTCGACTGTCACTCGGCTTGTGGCGTCCGGCGATTCATGCCGCGGAACCACATACCAACAAAAATTAATTCAACATTTCGGTTTAAAATCTGATAGATTATTGTTTCAGTGGGAATAAGAGGAGGAATGACTGATGAGCATGTCAACGAGTTTGCCGCTATAAGCAAAGAGGATGGTCAAAAATTGAATAGGTTAAAGCTAGGCTAGGCTAGGTTATGTCAAAAATGAAAATAACCCCTAAGCTGACGACCGGTAGAGAATTACAAACGTTGAAGGAAAAGATGAAGGAAGCTGGGTACATTTTCTTTTTGTACGTATTGTCCCACTCCTGAGCAAAGGGAAAGCTCCATTCCTTCCAATTCTCGCGATGGCGTGCTTCTTCTCACCAATTCGCGAGGAAGCCATCCAAGGCGTCTTGGGTACACTTAAGGAATGAAAAGCCTGATGATTGACTTTTGTCATAGGTCCCTACCTACCTTTATTTAGTAGTATGATCGTTATACAAAATGTTTTCTCTATTTCACACACCATCTTTACCTTACCTTTTTGTTTTTATCAATGAAGACTTGTAATTAGCTATCAGTTTCTCTTGCTGTTTTTACTCAGTTCTGTTTAGCTGTAAGTTTTGTCTTTCATAATACATAAATAAATTTAAAAAATCGGTTTTTGGAGGTTCCACGCTTAAATGTTGTTAACCTGAAACTGGGAACATTTAATCGCGGTTAATACATATAAAGTTTGTGAGTTTATTTATTTATTTTACTGAACACGTCTGCTACTACTTCTGAGCGTGCACGTCTGCTGGCTGTGGGTGAGTGGGAGTCAGGTCTTTGGCTTCACGCACTACCGTCGTCGGACATAGGTACGTTCTTCGACGACACTACTTTCCGCCTCGCTGCTTCTTACGCCTAGGTTGCTACCCCCATGTTGTTCTCCTCATCGCTGTCACTGTGGTGAAGTTGTCAACAGCCTTGGACACCACGGCCTATCATGCAGCCGAAGTGCGGGCCGTTTTGCACGGCACGCGAATTTAAAGACATCATCCGACGAGCTCTTGTCACCGTCGGCGTTCCAGCTATTTTAGAACCCAATGGCTTGGCACGCGACGATGGCAAGAGACCGGACGGCATGTCTTTGTTTCCTTGGAAGATGGGTAGGCCTTTAGTGTGGGACGCAACTTGCGTCGATACTCTTGCGCCGTCCCATCTTCCAAGCTCATCGTGCTGTGTTGGGGCTGCCGCTGCGGCTGCAGAGAACCTCAAGCGGCGTAAATATAGTAATCTTATTGGTAACTATATTTTCGAGCCGTTTGGGGTTGTAACTCTAGGTCCGTGGGGTCCAAGTGCCTTTTCAAGGACATTTCAAAACGCTTAGTTGACACTTCCCGTGACCCAAGGGCTGGCTTTTACCTTGGCCAAAGGCTTAGCGTTGCCATACAACGTGGCGACGCCGCCAGTCTCTTGGGTACATTACCAGTTGACTACGTTGAGGAGGAGTTTTTTGACGCCATTTTTTAATTTGATTAATAAGTTATTTACTTTAGGTTATTTTAATTTATAAATTTTAATGCGTAGTATGATGAACTAATCAATATATCCTTTTGGAAATTACAGAATTATGACTAAACTTAAAACTACCTATAAGAATAATAAAGCATATTTATTTATTATATTTGGGAAAACAAACAGTAGTATATTACTTATAAACAGTGTAAGCTTAAAATTAAACATAACAAATGTACTACATTTTAGTTGTGGGTAGTAGACAGTAGAGTAGAGTAGAGGTAGTAGAGTTTAGCATGGCAATACTACTTCTATTCTAGCAAGAATCGACAAAGCTCTTTCTATTCAACTTGACATGTCTTTTCATTCATTTCACACATCGCCATGCTTGCGACGATAGAAAACTTTCCACAATCTGTATTTTTTTTTCGATTCTTCGTCAATAAAACCTGGTTCTACGGTGGTCAATCTAATTTCTGGTTGTAGGTTAATACCTAATAGTTCAGTTCTAATATAAGCTTGATAAGCAAATATAAGTATTTGCTCGAAATTAGTCCGATATGGCAACCACCAATAATCAAGTAGTAAATCATAGTTTTAAGCTCAAACTTCCGTCCGGATCTCGATATGAGTTCGGAAGTTGGGAACATGATTTCAAAATGAACATTCAAGTAATCGATCGCTCCTGCAACGTAATGAAAAACTCAACTGCTGGAAATTCACAATACGTCCTTTTTTAAGTTGTGCAAAGAGGATTTTCAAACATTTAAGACAAAAAAAAATCTTTAAAAAATCCTTTGACGAGCAAGCGAAACGAAGCAACAGTAAAACTGCACCACGCGATATTTTTTCAGTGAGTAAAATCAAGCGAGAGATAGTAAAATAAAATATTTTGATATTTTCCTTACTAAACTGCAACTCACTAAAGCCAGTGAGATGTTTTTAGCTTTATTAATGAGACTTGTATGGTGCATAGATAAAGCATATAATTATTCTATCCATCCGCCACGTGTAATATTGGTTTTTCTTTTTGTTAGGTTTCGGAAGTGAGATATAGGCCGTCGCTCCATAGCTTATGACTGGATTGTTCGACCTTCGTCTAACTGTCTTTCAAATAGCAATAACACCAGTCTGTATATATTTTTTTTTTGTTGTGTAGCCTGAAATAAATGATACATAAATAAATACTAGGTAGGTATCTACACTACCTACCAAAATTATAAGTTAATTGTAGTAGTAGTCTTTTAATTTAAGCCGGGCGTACAAATCTAGAAAATACACTGCAAAAACCTAAACACGCGCACTTGTGCGCGGTGTTTAAATGTTATTTTACTGTATGTATGCATGCTGAATAATTATTAATTATAGTAAGTGACATTTGTAAAACCATAATACCTTTATTAATACCTACCTTTACCATAATGCCCTCTTTTTTATTGTACCACATTTCTTGCAAATATAAATTACTTACATGATTAAATAAACCGTATACGGCGTATCTACCTCTAGACTCTGCCTAGACCCAGTGAACTACAACATCTTTTACACACGACTTACCTACAACGATATCAGTGTTACAATCGCGACACCTTCGCGACACTATTCCATCGAAGAAGTTTATGATGTTGGTATTTCGAACATCAAAATTAAATAAGCCATAATAGGTAGGTACCTCCGCAGTACTCGCAACTATCGTGCGTGAATGACCTGCCCACCTAGCATGATTACCGTACAAACGGGTTTTGTCGACGGAAGAATCGACAAAATTACAGATTTCTTTTGTTGATCAGTAATTTTGTCGATTCTTCCGTCGACAAAATCTGTATCCGATGTATGTACGTGCAGTGCAGGAAGCAAATGAAGTAGGTATGTAAGGTACGTAGCAGATGGCGTGCTGTCGTTTCTACTTACCCCGCCATAGAAGCATAAGTTTATGTATGTGAGTAGAGTGTAATCAGTATGTGCCTTTAGTTAGAATACATACCCATAACCAGTCAACTACAACATCACTAACATCGCAAACGATATCAATATTAGCGCACATAACGAGCCCATTACAATCGCGACACTATCCATCGAAGAAGTTTAATCACGTGTTAGCTCCGCAGCTCCGTGTACACTCGCGTTCGCGTCGCCTTCGTCGTTAGTTGGTCGTTATGCTAATAGCCTTGAGCCTGAGAAGCGCCTGACGCGCCTGACGCGCTCGTCACCGCTTCATCGGATTACAGATATTGTTGTACCTACGGGGCTCAGGCTGGAGGCTGTAGCAGGGAACAGGACGAACCTGTTTATCTTAAATGGTTTACTGTGACTGCTGCTTGTATGAAGAAGCACTTATCATTGATAGTTATAGAAGTGTAGGTATTAGTCTGTTATAATTACAGGTAGATATCTTCACATACTGAAATTGCTTGAACAAGCGTAACGACCCCTTCTGTGTAACAACTACTAGCGCAAGTATTTTCGATAGGAATTCCACTCAGTAACATAACTTAACATCTCATCTGTTTTCTGGTCGAACCCATCAGCGAATACCAATTTACAGCAGTTACATTTAACGGACACAAATCTACAGATTGCTACTTACAACTCAACCCAATAACACTGCTCCCCCAATGGTGATAATTCCACGCTAGCCTGAAACACTAATTTATTTAAAAGCTTCCAAATCCAAAACTATCCGCGGCAAAGCGCTTTAAAGCAAATCTACGGAAATCCGGCTGGTTTTTAATTTCATTTCCATTATTCAAATCCTATGCACCATTCAGGAGCCACTCTATTCGTATCTATTGACAATTTTGATCAATAATTGGTAACACACAGTACACAGGTCAATAAATAAAACCATTCAGACCTACGTGAAAATTATTTGCCAATAATTTCTAATGGAAAGTGTAAATTTAGAACACCCACGCTGATATAATGGAGGGTCTATCGAATTTCAATGTAACATTACATCGCTGACATTTTAAATATTAAATAATTATGAAAATCGGATAAAGTAATGTATAGATTAAATTTTTTATGTTCCTAATCTGTCGGAATACAAAGGTCAAGTCAATTATTCAGGGGCCTGGCAACGGATTAACATATGTAACAACGTAGGTAGATTACTTGTGCTTTTGATATACAATTGAGCTCTCTCGACGGGGCGTTAAATATAATTAGCACTAAACATAAATTAAAATGTAATTTTGTTTCTGTCACCTGCATACGATTGAGAGATTACAATGATATCACAATATTTTGCTGATTTGGCTGATTTTCCGTGAATACCTTACAAGGAACTTTTGGTGATGTTCTTCAGAAAGATCAGGTGCGCAGTACTCGCAACTTGTGTGCATGTATGAATGTGGAGGATGCCAAAGGAGTGACTATGTTAGGATCGTAGCAGGCGACATTTTGTAGGGTATGCCTACCCCCTAGAAAAGGCGTGAGGTTTTATTGGTATAAATGTAGTATCGAATTTAGACGATCTGCAACAACTCGGAAAGCCTATATTCAACAGTAACGATAGGCTAAGTTGACGTACAATTTATCTTCTTCCTTATTTGAGGGTCAGAATTCGATCTTCGTTGCTAAGCAACGCAACTAAGATAAAGCTTCATGAAACACAGACCGTTCGTGTCTCATGCTACTGTGTTCGCGTTGTCATGAGAACATTTATTGCAGACGTTTCAAGGACATAATGCTGAAAAAACATAAAACTGAATGATGTTGACTGAGTGAGTAAGAAAAAGGCGTAGGAAAAAAAAAACACGTTTAATGAAATTGTAAAAGTTTCTTACATATAAAAATGCAGCGATTTAGTCGAACCTATTCCATAGTCTGTACCTTCAAAATCCCTCAATTACCCCATCACCAGATCGTTTCATATTCCTCTCCGCAAATTAACCTTGGTCTCAACGCAAACCAGAACGCAAATATCGCCTTTTTAAATATAGAAAAGGAAGTAGTTCACCCACAGTTCCACTGAACAAGTAAGTCCCATATAACCGGGAGAGGATGGAGAAGGAAAATTCCATCAAGCAGACACAAATCAAAACTGGGATGATGAGAAATTGCTGATAGTAAAATCCAGTCCAACCCAAGACATAATAGAGGAATAACGAAAACTGGTAGTCAATAGTTGAAGCGAACCAATCCTTGGTCGCAAACCGCAAATCGTAAGCGTTCCGTGTTACACTTAAATGCACCAAAGATTTGGAGATATGTGGACATGTGGTTATGGAGCGCAAGGAATGCCGATAATCTTGAATTTTATTTTCTATTTTTGTGGTTCTGTCTTAAATGGTAATTACATAGTAATAGCCAGTTATACATGGAGTATGCATGGAGTAAATGGGACTTATACATTCATACTTGGCGAATGTATGTGTACCACAGAACACATGGGGTTTAGGTGCTCTGCCTTCGATACAAAGAAAACCTCATATTTACTAGTCTAGACCATATCACCAGAAATCGGAACAGGTAGAGATTATTTGCCAAAACTTCAAGATAGTGATTCTAACTTCTAATGTGTGTAAATGTTCACATAATTTGTAAATCGCTCAATGTAAGATTCACAGACTTGGGTATGTTGACATTCATAGCTGTAAGTCCAACTCTAGTACATTAATTAAACACTTTCTGGCATTGACCAAATTGTCTATCGTCATAATCAAATTTTGGACATTTACACAAACAAAGACGCGTCCAACTACTAGTTAAGTTATATTAGCTAATACAAGGAAATTGTATTTTCCATTCATATTGTTCCACAATTTTCACAATAGTAAATTGTCCCTTATTAGTTGGTTGCCGCTATTCCGCCACAGCCGTCAGCGGTGCCAACCATGTGCCAGATTATCCCACAACTTTCGCGATATACATAAATCGAGCTGTTTGCGAGTGGGTTGTATTGTTCCTCTAATTAGAATAATATTTGCGAGCTATTAAATGTCTAATGAACTGCTACCAACTTACTGGATACCTAAATTAACTTGTCAAAGCAAATTATAAGCACAGCACGGGATCTGCATCGTCTCAAATCGAGCGGTTCTGGATGTTTTCTACGAAACTCCATAGTGTTTAAGGTGGTATTCATAGACGAAATCTTTTAAGGGGTCATTGTACTCATCAATATGAACAACTTTCACTATGGGACCAACCCCGAAATCGCGAAAATAAATCAGCTGTTCAGTACATTTTGTCGTGTTATGCGCAGAGAAAGGTAGTCGATTTTTTCTTCGCGATTTTATTTTTGGTCCCATAGTAAAAGTTGTTCATAATGATGAGTACAATGACCTGTTAAGAGATTTCGTGTATGAATAGATAGACCTTATATATGTATATGCATACCCTTGTATGATTAACATACTATACACACAGGTACGGTATCGCCTTGGATCGCTAGAAAAATGAGGTGAACTGATGCCAATAAGGTGTAGTGTATAATTATACTAGCGACCCGCCCCGGCTTCGCACGCGTGCAATGTTATACATATAAACCTTCCTCTTGAATCACTCTATCTATTTAAAAAAACCGCATCAAAATCCGTTGCGTAGTTTTAAAGATCTAAGCATACATAGGGGCAGACAGCGGGAAACGACTTTGTTTTAAACTATGTAGTAATAGTGAAGTGAGTGTATTGACCTTAGTCAGTGTGCCATTGGTATGAAGGAACTTTGGCTCCCAAAACACAGGCTTCTGGTCTAGTTTAAGCGGCAGAAGATCACCTTTTAATATGACTTTGTTACACAACATTTATTTACTGTGTACTTATGTATGTTTTACTAATTCACAAACAAAAAAAAAATACTTTGAGAGATTCCGTACTCCACAGTAAAAATTATTTTCATGTTCAAGTTGTATCAGTTAGTAGTGCTGAATAAACTCATAAAAAAACAGCCGTTTCCCAGTTCACAATAATGAATGAACATACAAAAATATCATCACAATCACTTCACTACTTTGGTGATTTTGTGTCAATGGAAATGAATAGGTGTCATTTTATCTTCTATTACAATGCTGTTCAGGAAACCTAACATTTTGTTATAAAATATGTCTAGCTTTTTAACTGACATCATATAATTACTATGTTGAGATGTATTATCAAGCCCTCATCCTCATGTACGTTGTTGTTTGCACAATAAATGGTAAGGGGTGCATTTAAAGAGCCTTCACATGTGACGCGACTTAAGTACGTCCGGCGTACACAGGACTGTCAGCTTTGCCTACTTGACTGGGTGAGCATTGGGGGGCCACTCTTTCATCCATTTTCTTGTCAACTTGTT
The DNA here is from genome assembly GCA_947578425.1 of Eugnorisma glareosa. NCBI lineage: Eukaryota > Metazoa > Arthropoda > Insecta > Lepidoptera > Noctuidae > Eugnorisma > Eugnorisma glareosa. Next base: position 33,158,014 of record OX387957.1, read on the forward strand.
AGATGTTCGTATATTATTATAACCCTTATATAAATGGGTGGTCATAGATACATAACATACTATCACGAACGGCGGTGAATAATTCCTATTTGCGAATGTTATAAAATAATTGCAAATATGACAGAAATAGGGAATGATAGGTCATCCCCGAAGGCGGACGTGAACCTACCTACAGTCATAATTTTCCAGTTAAGTTTTCAAGTCCCATGTAATGGGGCGAGCCTATTGTCTTCAACCGGGCTCCAATGCAGACACCGTGGCTGCTATTGAGAAGTTCCTGACGAAAAAACCTAATAAACACTGCTTAACCTGGGAACCGAACCCAGGTCCCCATGCTTGGCAGTAGCGCTAATAACGACCAACCAACGAGACATTCAACTAGTGAATTGTATTACCAAAGTACCTATCTGTCGTGACCCCTAAGACTCTCAGAAGGAAATGTTCTGTCTATGCTTGATTAGATCTGAATTTGATATCCTCAAAGGCATGTCATCCTTTATTCTTTGCAACTGTCAATAATCTGTTTACCTAGTTAAGAAGACGTAAAAACTTTAAGATGTAGGTACCTACGTAGATAGGTATGTTTATGTACTGCTCGTATAATATGAGCTCTCCGTGTAAATGGGCTACATAAACTGACCCGGGGACTTAATTATTTTGTTTTGTGTCTCAATAAAACCAGTAATACGAAGAAAAATTCTTTATTAGTTCATAAATAGGAGATTTAATTCAGCAGGACATTCTGTTTAGTGCATGCAAAGATATAAACGTAATTTCTTAAGTTTACAACATGTCATTTCTAAAATCAGACTGGTAAAAGCTGAGAAAAGTAACTGTCATAGTAAATTTTGAACTAGCAGCCGACCTGTTTTTTCAGGTCTACTTTCAGATCCGTCTCACCTCTTGAAATATATTAATTCCATTTTCTGTAGAAAAATCCTCATGTGGGGCATACCATTCTGCCCAGACGGATCTGATACCATGCTCTTGGTACAATGAGTTGGGAGACCGAGAGTCTCTCCCTCCCAACTAGTATCGGCCTGTCAAGTTTAAGCAGGCCTCATAACGGCACATTCTCTTGTGCACGTGGAATTCGTCATTTTTCTAGTCGTGGGACAAGGTTCCCAAGTTTCCGCGCACAGTCCCATCTTTGCAGTGGTCGGAGATCTTTCAACGCCTTTCGATCTCCGACTGCCTTTCTAAACCTGGTAGTCTGAGAGTTATGCTCTCTCTCCGTCCCCTAATAAACATACATCACCGCCTCGTTAAAAGAGGCGATGATATGCTGCGCAGTCTCGCTGCCGACCGTGGATTGAACTAATGGCAGAAGTGAGAGACCGCTTGCAGTCATTCTTTATCGTGTGGTTAGTGCCTAACCTGGTGTCAGAGTTTTTAGGCCGCCCATGGGCCTCTGACTTGGCTTTACATGCCGTCAAGCAATAGCTCTCATGCATGCTGGTTTCCTCACGATGTTTCCCTTCACCGGAGCAAGTGATAATTATACAATACGCACATGAATCCGAAAACCAGAGGTGCCTTGGGTTCGAACTCGAGACCTATGACTTGGCAGTCCGACGGTCACACCACTAAGCTATCACTGCTATAAACCGCTTGCAGTGAATCGTTCTTACTGATGGGACTGTGTAGACCTGTTCTTTTCAAATTGGTATAGTCATGTAAAGCTTTCGATCTTTTACGCTGCCATCTACCAGCAAGTATCTTAGTCTTCTGGAAGGCTCACCGTCATAGCTAGATTTAACACGATTTATTTCTTAGAACTTTAGCCTTACAAATTTGAGTTGTTGATGCTGTATTAGACATCATAAATTGTCCCCGTGTAAATGGAACTATTGTCAGACATAAATAATGTAACATTATTCTGATAGCTTTTATGTATTTTTTTTTCTAACAAAGAGTTTTCTATCAGTCCGTCTGTTTTATCTTTTGACAGGTTAATTTCTATTTTCGAAAGAAACTTCCTCTTGTACAAGCTAGGTATAGTATCTATTAATATTTATCAGACGTGCTAATTTTGACTAATAATATAGGTCTTTAAAACATATCCCCGCTCTGTGACTCATTTTATGCAATTTATTTGGCAACGGTGAGTATTTCTGTCATATTTGCAAAAAGGACAGAATTAGTCAGAGCTGGTCCGTGTGCTCTGTAAAAGTACAAGAGGACGCTTTAAAAGAACCCCTTAGATTAGCTAGAACCCGAAATTTCCAATATATTTCTCAAATGGTTATTGAAAATCGTCATGTTAGTAGGTTTGAAATTCATTTAACTAGATATGACATGAATACATTTGATTTGAATTTTATCCGGTATCGTAAGGGTAATTGCCCACCCTTATGATCCTTATTTAGATTTTAGCATATCTAGCAATTAAAAAACTGCTCGTTTGAAGATGTTTAAGTGCTAAAATTCTAGTTGCTTAGATAATAAACAATTCCGGTATGTTGAGCACATATAATTTCTCACCTTTTGCCAGTCCTATTGATATTACTACTGTTATTCAGATTATATTTGCCATCAAACATGTAGTTAATGATTACATTCAGAAATCCGTTATATCGAATATTAATCAAAATGAAAGGTATCTTATATGATTGATTCCTTTTTACTTAGATTATAATTAATACATAACTAGAGATATTAAATACTACTCCCGTCTAAGGACGGACACGACGTGGATACAGCTACCGGATATTTTTTTGTTGATTTTTTAATGTATTTTTGTTGATAATTGGGTAAACATTGATAATAATAAATAGCTGGGACGATAAAATGCCCAGTTTGGTACGCACAGCTACAGAAACATCTTACTAATCTTCCACCCCGCAATTTTTATTATGAGAGAAAAATAATACGACTTAATCGAAAGAAAGGGTCCTTTGGAAATCTCAAATCTCATCATTATAATACGGTTGGCGCTATTTTACTCGATCCGTTTATTTTCCCACACTTTTATGATTCATTGTTATTTCCCTGCTATTTGGTTGTCATCATCATTGATTCAGATCATTATACTCGTACATAATGTATTTAATAAAATAAAATTGTATCGTTCTCTAAAGCTAACAATAAGCGTCCCCGCATAATTACAAAACTTTCTCCCCACGACCTGCAAAAATAATTATTCTTGTTTTTTTATTGCTTCTTTGTCCCTTCCTAGATAACAAGATCCGCCCTCATGTGTGGCACACGTAGTTATTAGACATTCTTTTACAAAGTACCGTTAAAGGTGCGGCCGCAAAATTAAAAATAACTTAAAAAATAATAATATTCAAAGAAATTTCCTAACAACCGACTACGAGGGTTAACCCCTATACAAACCTGCGCTTAGACGGCCGTGTCAAAGTAATGTACTCGTAACATATAACGTTAAGTGAATCGAATGGTTTAGATGACGTACAAGCTCATGCCGAATACTGAATCCTCGTATTTTAGTAGCTTTCTCCGCTTTTTTTTCCGATTTCTTACTTACGGATAAACCAATAAATTTTCACTCCTTTGTTACTATTACCAAAGGTGCTATATTCGTTTTTACGACGGTTGTTGAGACGATTACGAATAAACGGCTTATTTATGTACTTGTTTTTGGTTTCTACATCCCTTTACTGCCCTCTACCTGATGGTGCATGCCCTAAACAATTTAGTAAGTGTGCCTATCTCGCCAATGAAATAAACTTTTTGTGTAATGACCTTTTCGGAATTCAGCTCAGCTCAATAGACTTTTTATGTTTCTATTTCAGTTCGCCTTTCTCAACAAATAAACTGAAAGATTCTTATCGAAAATCTGTTAAGAGAACAAATGAGGGTGAAGCCCCTGGAATTTGCAAGAAGCGGTTTACTCTTTGATGATGATAATTTGGTAACCCGCGATAAATTGTTGAGTGTGCCGGAGACATAGCTCGGATGTCGGATGTGAGCGCAGCGGAACGCCGCGAGTGGCTGCGGAGTGTGGGTGCGCCGCAAAAACCGGCGGATGGATCAGGCCGGGCTCCGCCCTGTCAATAAATTATGTGACGCTCCCAACTCGTGCAAACCAAGGATTTACATACGCAGCTTCACCTCAACTCATTGCATATTTCTCAAGATTCCTTTCTTCCTTGCAGAACAAGGCAAGAAAAGAAAGGTTGAGATCTCTCTAAGTTCCTAATCCTAAATAATAATAAAAAAACTAATAATAATAATATCTCTAATATTCTAGAAGACTTTACGTTGTTAAGTTCGTTAGGTTCTGTTAACCTACGTTGATTATCATTTTCACGGCACCCTTTTTATATACTGATACTTGTAATCTCAACAGCCTTTAAAGAACTTTCAATTAGTCGCAGTAATTAGGTAATAGCCAACCGAATAAAGTATCAAGGTGAACAATTACTTCGAAAAATGTATAGTTCAAGAGTTAGTCAAATCTATTAACAACTTTTCTAACATGAATAATAACAGGTTTTGGGTACAATCAAAAAGTATTTTGATTTTTCTATCTGTCTTATAATGCCGGGTGGGAGATTAGCAGACGACGATGGTCAGAAGTGAGACAATATTATGATCTACGGCTATTACACATATTACATGTTTATATGATTAAACATCAAAGTGGTTAAGCATAATTAAAAGTGGAAGGTCAATTAACGCGTCACTGAGATTGTGTTTACAATCAATGGAGGAACATATTCTTCGCTTGTCTGGGTGTAGGTGACCCTTCGCGACGGTGACTGCCAGTACTGCCACATCTCAGCTTCAGTCGCAGCTTGTCTTAAGAAACAAGCTAGCCCCGTGAAGTGTGAATCGACCTTTCTGTTATTACATTCTATTGATACCTATGATTGGTATATTATTATGAGTATTGGTATTACATGAGTTTAAATCTACCTGTTCTTACTAACTAAGTTCTTAGACTAAGACATGAATTATGTCACACTGGTTAATTAAATTCGGATGAAATATTAGTTACCTTAAAAAGGTTAAATACCAGCTTAACGATGGATCTTTATTTATTTTTTCATTGACGCGATTTCATCAAGATCAAGAGATCTAATAGCCAAACGGATATGTAATTTTATCACAAGATCATTTCAATAGGTTCAGTAACTCATAAACTTAAATAATTTCAAAAGGGAAAAGGTCGATAGCCAAAGCATACCAATTTAACAAATTAAACATAATCATTCCTAGAGCAATATACTTATTATAAATCGATTCGAGTAAATGTGATTATTATAACACAGTTAATATGTCTAACTTTCATCTCAGCATTCTTGTATGTACAGCCATCTCAAAATAAATACAGTTTCGAACACTCCGACAAGCTTAAAATTAAAGTTTCAATAAATAAGTATTAAAAACTAGTGGGTGTTGGTACCCCGTACAGTAAATTATTATCTAATTGGTGTTTGTTACCTTATAGTGATTCATTGTATGTACATCTTAATGATTAGACATTTTATATCCTAACCTTACAGATTTTGTTGGTAACAGAAGTTACCGACTACTTTTCTGCTAACCTTTTGTTGAATATGTTATTACTAGGCCTCACTCGCGACTTCGTCCGCGTGGTTATTGGTGTCGTCCCCTTTACACCGCTTTCTAAGTTGTACTTATTTCCAAAAAAGCTTACTTCGTGCATGTTATGTAAATAAAACTGTACGAGCTTCTCCCCACAAATGAGATGTCAACAGTTGGTGTTGGCTTTTGGAAATGCAAGGGAACAGTCAATAGCTGAATTATTGTCGTTGTTAGTCGCTTTCTATGTTGTGGCGCTAGATCATCAGACCCCAGAGATTGAATATGCCTATACTTATCATTATCTTCCCATGCCAATATTTCCTGTCATCAACAGTGTTGCCGAAATATACGTGCCTCTTCAGCAATATCTATAGGTACTGCTGAAAGGAACCTCCTAGATGTCGAGCAGGCTGACAGCCCACAAGGTAGTAAGATGGAAGGTGGTAAGTGCACACCTGCAACACTGCTGCTGTTCTTTGAGATGGAGGTAGAATGTCTCATGTGCCAGTAATTTCATCGGCACCCACACCCTTCGAACCGGGACATAGCGATGCTATTTGGCGGCAGAATCAGGTGTGGTGGTAGTACTTCCCCGGTCGAGCCCTTTCACATGGTACTCTACTACTTACTACTATATTGGTTTTAGACGTGGTTTTTTTTTTAATCCTGGAAATAAAGGTGGTATGTACAGAGAACGTTCAACAGTGCTGCAGGTATTTTGAATTAGTCCTTCTTTTCTCCGCTATAACCAATTTCCTTCAGATTTTAATCAGTTGGATCATAGGGTTGACGAACCAATTATTTTGACACATAATCGCCATAACTACTTCATCGGATCTATCTAACAAATCTCACTAATACCTAGATGTTTCCTGAAATTGTACACCTTCCCCGCCTCACCCTGATAAGTAGTCGGTCACTGATATTACAAACTCTGTAAGATTATGACTGAATAATATAAATCTGTTCCATATCCCTGTGAATTTTATGTATAGCCGTTCCTGTTTCGTATTTACAATCAATCTTGTTCCTTTGTCAACTCATCCATACATTCATCCATGAAGTCGAAACTATGGCAAACTCGTAATGCGACACTTGGCATTGTTCAACTGGTGAGTAAGGTCGACTTCCAAAGTGGTAAACAAACGACCCGACGTGAGACCTGTGACTCATATACGTAAGGACATCACTAAACACTGACAAAAGGAACCACCAAATATTAAATAACTGTCCTGGTTCCAACGTGCAGATTCAAAACTTTAAAGTTACGTATGCATAGTACTACTGTTCATATTTTTTACTTTTATGTACATCGTATTTCTCTGAAAAATATGCGTCTGATATATTTGATATTTACAACTACGACTTGCTAATTGGTGTTCATCCTTACGGAGACAGCGGCTATTGTATGCGCGCTGCCCAGAACAGAACTAAAACTTATACTAGGTATACATCCATTGAACTCAAACTAAACTTATAAACCTACGTATTTTTTTCGTTTCATTGCTTTTTATTTATTTTTTGTAACAACTTCTTAAAATTTCCTTCGTTGTGGTTACATTTTAACAATGAATAATCGCACCTTTTTGGAATATACCTACTTGAGTAAATAAATTGTCAGATAGTGGTTACAACAAAATATTGGCCTAATAACTAATTTTGGTCTATCTTTAGCATCGCCGTGCGAGCTGTTGCATGCCAGTCTGTAAACACGCCTGTGCCAATCGAAGGGGCCGAAGGAAATTGAGTGATTAAGTAGGTATTATACTAATGAGCCTTACATCCATCCAGCATCCACACACATGCAGAAAATACAGATCTACGAACACAACTATAACTATAAAATAATAATAAAAAAAAAAAACAAAAAAAAAACCCTTAAACTAAACTACTTTCTCTTGCTCGACGCAAGAGAATTTCATAAGATGTACGCAGAGCCAAATGTGTATACAATTTTACATTCAATAAAATCTAAGTATCTTTATGTAACATGCACAACACAACACTAGCTATAATAAATAATAATACGAACCTAATTTAAAATGTATCGTTATTTTTTTATATTTATAAACTAAGTTTGTACAGAGATAGGCACGACGAAATATTATCATATTGGAGCCCCATTTGTGGCTAAAATATATCAGAAATCAGGAAATATAATTATCCTGAATTCATCAAATCAAACAGAATAGTGAATTTACGAGTCACTATTTCACTTTCATGAAATAATTATTAAAGATTGGTTTAACAATTACATATCTACCTATGTAAGCTCTTTTTGAACACCATGATGACCAATCGGCACTTAGCTAAAGATAATCTAAACGGGCCTTTTACAGCTAGTACAGGCTGGTTGCGCAATGATTGCTAGCTTCTACCACTCCCCAATCAGGATAGAAGTGTCGACAACTTTCAAAATGTCGGCTTAAGCCATACATAACATTTTTCAGTACGATTCACTTAGGAATCGTGATTTTAGCAAAAGAATAAGTTCTAATTTTTTCTTAGAAATTGTTAATGGAAATCCCAATATGATAGTATTCGTCAGGAAGAAACCTAATACTTATTAAGAAAAAAAAAAACTCGTCGGAGTGTCTTTATAAATCAACAAACTGATTTGTAAGTATATTCACATAATAATACTGTGCTAATACTAATAATATGTTACGTATAAACCGTTTCGTGACTGTGCTGGTTTAAAATATATCTATTTAGATGACCATTAGACGTTCTTTTATAGTGTGTGAACACGACAGGGCCGTGGGGTAGTAGTAACTCGTGCTTATGTACACACGCCTAGCCCCCAGCCGTTGTTCTAGCTATTAGTTAACCTTAATAAGAATTATTATGTACACTTACAAATACTTTACCGTTCAGCAGGTATTTACAACAAAAATATATTAATTTGTCTCTTGTTAATTTTTTATTGTTTTTGGTAACTATGTATGAACAAAAGTAACGCTCAAACATATGACAAAATCCTTTTAGTTTTATAGCCAATCGGTACCTAGACATCATATTTCAGAATAATTTAAAGTGCTCTGGTTTTAAGGGACGGCGACAGATAACAAATATAATTAGATAGATTTCGACCTTCGGTCGGACGCCACAAGTAATATCAAAATTTAGTAGATGTGTCCGACTCGATTAATTACGGACTGTTTACTTACTTGAATTTGTGTCCTTGGGTAATCCAGAAGTGTCCCGAACTTGCTACTGAAATAACTGAAAACTACAATGACACTGTGATTTCGAAATGAAAGCTCACTTTATGACTGGTTCATAAGATTGTGGATCTTCTTTTTCTTGAATTAATTTATAAGTGGTCAAAAACTGGGGCCGCCCAGTAAAGTAACAAGTAATAATATTTTTTTAATTTGGTATATAGATTCTCTTTTTGGCACTATGCCAATATTTTATACAAATCTGTACACTTTATTTTTAACATCACATAGATTTTTACAGACTACATTAGTGAGCATTTTTTTAATAAGCACAAAACTGAAATTTATATTTCCACTGCACGACGAGTAGGTAATGTGATAATTTGATTATCCTAGAATTATAAATCGGTTCGAAATGTGTATAAAATAACAATATTTTGTTAGTTAGTTTTTACACTGCGACAGTCCGTATTCTACAGCTGTAGGTAATATTTATGTGTGTTCCATTACTTTCGTTATGGCCTCATGAAATAATTGTGCCACAGCCGAATTGCTCATTTACCCGCTTAAGAAAAGGTTAACCTTTTAAAAAAACGTTGGTGTATTGTTTGTTTCGCTCGCATTCACAATTAAAGGACATTTCCCGTTTTGGACGGGGTGACAGGACAAAAAGATTTTCCTTCTAAAGTGATGCAGAATAACACCTCTTTTTTATGAATTTTGTTCTACTTCCAGCGAATGCCATCGCCAAACGCACGAAAATAGGTCAAAAATGCGCGGAATGTCAGTGAGAAGAAGTATTAGAAAAAGTAAAATTCCTATCCCTATTTTCTTTTAATGGCAGAAATATCTTCACTTCTTAAATGTACGTCAATAAGCCATCGAAACCTTTGCTAACTATTTTCTCTACATGTATGACAAATATTTTGAAGATGCGCCTGAGTATTTGTATCTTTTATTTTGGCCTTAAACATATGCTACATCTTGTTGTTAATACATATGTTATCTTGAAACTTTTATGATCAGCTACCTACGTAGCAGACGTCCTGTCATCGTTCGCTGGAAGTTATGAAAGGCAATAGTTCTACAGCTAACAATTTGATGCACAATCAAACTACTTACACTGTAAACTGCAACGTACTGCATACATTGTGATCGGAAACATAAACAATTCGGCTGCAACCTACCTTGTAACAGTTAATAAGCAATTTACAATGCAAAAATATTTGCGATAACCCAAATAATATTTAGCTTTGCCTATGTTATGTATAGCTACGCTAATGTCTAGTCCTGTATCAGGTAAAGTTTTTTATCCCTATATATACAGTAAAATTTTCATTTGTAGAAAAATATTTTTTGGTAATTTTATAGACGAGGCCTAACTAGTCAAAATACAAATAATAAATAGACGTCAGTAAGTGAGTAAAGATAAAAATAGTAAGTAAACTCTTCAAAGTTCAATTTCTTTGGCTTTACACTAGATCGTCTTCATACTCGTATCACATGTCATTTGAGACACACTCCATCATCGGCAGGGGTACGGCCGGGCGGAAGTACTGGCGGCGGGCGGCACCGCAGCGGTGGGCGCTGTCGCAGCGATGGGTGCCGTCGCAGCGATGGGCGGTGTCACCGTCGCAGCGGTGGGCAGAGATGGAGGCCAGGGGCAGCGGGTGGTCGAGGGGGGAGTGGTGCGCGTGGTGGGGAGCCGGCACCGGTGGCGAGCGGGCGCGGCGTTAGCTGCCCTTGGCCACCAGGTGGTAGGGCGCGTGGATGGTGGCTACGCTACCCAGCTCCGTGTGGCCCAGTAGTTCGTCGGGGTGCTCGTGCTCGTGCTCGCGCCGCTTCTCCTCGTTGGTGTAGTAGTGTGCAGCGCGGCGGCGCGTGCAGCAGAGCGCGCCCGCCACGGCCGCCAGCACGGCCACGCACAGCAGCATCAGGCCCGCTATTACGCTCATCTGCGCCTCGTGCGTCGTGGGACACGGCTCCAGCCGATCGAATGACATCTCAGAGAAGCTCACCCCTCGGAGGCGTAGTGGGGCGTAACATTTGAGGTGTCGCAGCGTTGCATTGAGCACAGTAGTCGTCATATACACGAGCATTGTTCCCGCTGAGCACTGATCGCAACGCCAAGTGTTTTTCGCTAAATTCACCTGAGCAATCGCTTCCAGTCTTTGCAAATCCAGCTCAGTTAGAGTTTGTAACTTGTTATGTGATATATCTAATCTCTGTAAAAACTTTGTCTTCGTCAGAAGTTTGTATGGAAAGTTAGTTAATTTATTCCAAGATATATCTAATGCCACAAGGTGTTCGTTGTAAGTAAAGAAATTCGGTGGTATGTCCGGAAGCGACAGATTCGCAAGACCAACACCGTGAATTTCTGGTAAAATCTGAAGTAATATGGCAATTTCATTTAGAGCTAAGTTGTTTCCGCTGAAGTTTATAGTTTTCAAGACATCCACCACTGGCCCAAAAGTTTGTAAATGAAATCTGTCTATTTTGTTGTGGCTAATGTCCAGATGGGTGAGGTTGGTGAGGTTGGCGAGCGCGGCGGGTGCCAGCAGCGCCAGGCGGTTGCGCGCCAGCGACAGCACGCGCAACTCGCGGTTGCGTCCGAACATGTGATCCACGATCACAGACAGCTGATTGCCATCCAGTTTCAACTTTTTTAGTCTTTTCAAGCTTATAAACTCATCTGAAGTCAGATATTTAAATTGATTTTCTCCCAAGTCCAACTCTTCCAAATTCGAAACTAAATGGTATATTTGAGTGTTGACGCGCCTCAGGAGACATCCTCTACACTTAAAGACTCGCAGGTGTTGAATGTCCTTAAACACTTCAGGGTTCAGTTCAGTGAGAGGGTTATCACTCAAGTCCAAAGTTAATAATTTCGCCAACATCCTGAATAGTCTCGGTACCAATGTCGTAATTTCGTTATTTGATAAAGTTAATGTTCTCAGTGAAGTTAAATGTCTGAAGGTTTCGCTCGGCATTTGTTCTATGTTATTATGATCGAGGTACAAGTCCGTGAGATTTATGAGACCTCGAAAGTTGTCAGCTCCGATGCTGGTGAGGTTATTGTGGGTGAGGTTTATTAACCTGAGGTTTTGGAGGCCCCAGAAGGAGTACTGACCGATTGATGGGACGTTTGAGTTAACGATGTGCAGTTCTCGAAGGTTGACGAATGGTGTGGGTTGTGTGAAGATGGGCCCGATGGTAAGTTCGTTTGGTTTGTCTGGTGGCGCGGAGATGATGATGATGTGCGCGTTGCGGTCGATGTAGTCGACGGGCACAGCACGCATGAGGCCGCGCGTGCAGGCGACGCGCACGGCCGCGCCTCCCTCGCGGTCGAAGATGTTGCGGCACGCGCACTCGTCGGGGCACGAGATCTCCGCGCCGCTGCAGCTCATCATCACGGTGGTGGACGACAACAACAGGAACAACAGCTGGCATCGTGTATTTCTGTAACAAAGCAAAATAGTTTTTGTGGAAACCAGCGACACAACACAGAAACATTTCTAATGACATGTCTACAACTTGAAGGCAAACCTTAAATATAATAGCAATGGTTTAGCTTTCCGAACGTGCTGTAACGTACGAAACCAGTAAAACGAAGTTATGTAGAAGAGTGGCGCGAACACTAATAAATAAAAAAAACAAACTTTCCATTTTCTGCAGAAATAATTTAAACGAAAACCCAGACAGATTTAATTCGCAAACAAAGGTATTTCCAGACATGCAGTTACTTATTAAAATCTCATTGGCACCGTTTTATCATCCCCTGTTAATTTCCTGTCGCCTCAGTACAATTATGAGAAGCGAGGACTGGAAACATTTAATTGAGACGAATGTGAACGTGCTCTGTCATTACAGTATCATGAACATTTTTCATTAATCTTCAGCCAGTACTACAGCCAGCATTTAACAATGATATTCTTAATCCAATGGCAGGTACCGTATATCCTTCGTAAGATAAACTAAGTTTACACAGGGCTAAGTTAACAACGATAACTTACAGTTTTTGTCGGAAGGGGAGAGAGCTTGTTGAGCGATCCAAGCCTTGGAATGTGCCTTGCCCTTAATTACCTTCCATTATTTATCGGCAATAAAACTATGCTAAGGTCGTAACAGGTAAAAATATTGTTAATCCGCCCATTAACACGGTAAGTGTAAAAAATGCTCGAGTCCTGTGAACTTGGCACGAGATTACAGTCTTGTGAAATATGTGCTTCGCTTTGTCCGCGGAATCAAAACCCCTGAAAAATAACGCCCAGATAACAAAAGGCTTTTTGACGCGCCGACTAAGCGGCATCCATTACGTGAATTCCGAAATATTTATTCGCACCTTAATGAAAAAAAGAAATTCTTTTGTTAGTTCCATCACGACCGCAAAGCTTATTTTAATTTTAATTTACATTACAAAGATATTATCTGAACTAAGAAGGGTTCATGGTGACTTTGGACAAGGAAGATAGATTTATACAGGATTTAGTATGATATTTTTTTGCCGTTGTTACGAAACTTTTCTTCGGGAAGGAAGGGTATTTTTTATGTACTTAAGTGAAGAAACTGGAACATTATAAATTTAATTACCTACCTCTTTAGGAAAAGAAATCTTAATTATGCTAAGTTGGTATATTCTCTTGGTCTATAAAGAGATTTTATAGCACAATACTAAGGTTAAGTTAGTTTTAATAATGATTTTTTTTCTCTTAAACAGTCAATTTACACCGCGAAGGTGTACCCGATATTTTAGACTTATGAGGGACGTAGATCCAGCACACAAAGACCATTCAGAGAATTTTTAATTTAAAATTAGGTTTAAGTGATATTTTTTTCAATTTAGAGTATTAATTGCTCGAATAATTGTCCAATAGGATATATGTATAAAGATTTTTCAAAGACTTCCTCAGCCCATAAAAGGGTAAGCAAGTTATTGGTGTCAGAATAAAATCTATTATTCTCTGTATGAACCGCTTGAGGCAGCAAAACTTTGTTATGTCTGTTGTTAAACAAAGTTGTAAAGTGAAGCTCAGTTGTTTTATCAACCGTATAGAAACAGTCTCAAACAAACAAGTGGTATGCTCATAGCACACAAACATTTCATAATCTTCTCGTGAACTGTCTAACGTACGGCCGCCACTGGAATGTTCGGGGTACCTATGTTTACTGAGAAAATCCTTTGCTTTTTTAATTCAATTTACCCAGCAATGGCTGCTCTCAGCCTTGTTCACTAACCTCCTTACTAATGAACGTTGCGTATAACAATACGCAACGTTCATTCGGTGAGAAGTCGGTGACTTTTATTTGTTTGTTTGATTTTTTTTTTGTCACCGACTGAAGAAGCTAAAGTTATTTTTCACTTTTTTGTGTTTTTGAACTCAATTTTATTTTTTGCAAAAACGTTTTTATTTTTCTGTTTTTAGTGGTTCACATGTGCTTACCCCTTCACAGCGTACCGGCGTGATGTTATGTTATGAACTGGTGTAAACAATAGACTAACATGAGATTTCAGCAATCCCAGTCCATTTGCTATCATTTATTGAGGAGTTCCGTTGCCTATCCCCGAAGTTCTTCATCAGATCTTCACCAAATTGAGATGGGACTACTCCGAGAAAGTACCTACTCTTCCAAAAACTACCCAAATCGCTTCAAGTGTGCCTATAAAATTTGAAGAGTTCTCTTTATTTCTCCAGGACCCCATCATCAGATCTTGACTTAACGATCATGGGACCACCTGGGAAGTATAACCTTTCAAACAAAAAAAAAATCCAAATCGGTCCAGCCATCTTCTAGTAATCGGGGAGCATACATAAAAAAAAAGGCCTCCTTGGTTTTGAAGTCAAAACGAAACAAAAATTATTTAAGTTAGTTATTAAATAATTAAGTTATTGACAAAGTAACAATCAATTGTGAGATGATTGTATTCATGGTTTGTTAAATGAAGCAGCTATCTTATAGCTACTTAATTAGGCAAACCATGACTAGATTAAAGTAATTCTAACACAATAAAGGACAATTTGTGTCTAGCGGAGGAGCGGCAAGCGACTAGCGCCAGTAGACAGCCTCGTCTGGGGACGTCTCGTGAATATGGAACGGGTATTTAAAAGAGCAGGACATTGCCTCTATGTTGTCGAACAATTGAATAAATCCTACCTCCACGGACCAAAGGCTTTAGGAGCCAGCTTTGAATTACCTAACAGCCTTATTGTTATTACAATGTCGTTTTTTGAAATTCAAATTGAATATCACCCTCCCTTTTATGTAGGCGCATTCTTTCATAACTCATCTTATTAAATCCATAATGTTGTCCTGATAACTTAAGCTATTTTATGCTAATCTTGAAGTGAAAGCAGAAAATAGAATGTGCCCTGTTTAATATGCTGCGCAGGATTCGGCTGACGCAAACAGGATACGTCAGAGGCGACGCCGAAGGGGGTCCAGTCTCGTTATCTTGAGACTCGCACGTTACCTATTACCATCTCTGAATCCACATTACTGCGTGGTTTAACGGTGCCAACATTCATCATAGTTATAGGCATGAACTTACTTGATACTTTGTCGGAAAAACACCTCGATTTTCTGAATAAGTCTACTTTTGTAAGTAGAAACTAACTCTTGTTATGATAAGCTTGGAGGAGCGACTCTAACTTGCCCCCATAGTAAACCCCGACCTTGACCTCCTATTTTCTTTCCGCCATATCGGCTGGCATTTAGTTAGAGTCGTAAACATTTTGTGCGATAACAAACAGCAATTACACAAACATGGTTAGGTCTGTATTGTTGTACTATTCCAAAATAAACAGATACAAAAAATACCCCTTCGTTTCGAAAGAACCATTTAAACTTATGCTGCTACATTCCAACTTTTAAAGCAGACGACAAACGAATATAGCTCGAAATACTCTGCTCAGATTTTTTTAAATAAAACAAAACGTGGGAACATTTTGTTTAAAATTAGACCTAGTTAGTACATTTCTTAGTACCTTTTCAATTTAATCAACTTTATTCGATTTAACGCTTATTAAATTTAATACATATTGAGTGCAAATATATTAAGGAAACATTTGTTTGGTAATGCCAGTGCGTTAAATTCATATTAAACCTGTGGCATTTAATGTTTTTGTTGCGGTTAGAATATTATGTTTAACAAAATAAACGATATGGCAATATGTATACCTCATCGTCTGTAGTCATGAGCGGGGCGGTAATCTTAGCATACAAAGACAAGCATCATCTGTGATGCCTCTAGTATTACAGATAACCATAGTCGGTGGTGACTACTTACTATGCGGAAAGTTGCTTGATAGTTCGCCATGCTAATTCCATCCAAAATTAATTTGGGAGGTTTAGTTGTCATTGATTCCCGGTTCGGTCAAAAAGGTCGTCTACACTTCGTATCATATGATATATTGATATATAGTCATATGACTATAGTCTTGTAATAGTTCCATTAAACACTAAAGCGAGGATAAAGCCCTCCGCACACTGATGCTGGCCCAATATTGACGATGCATTAAATTCCGGGCCACTACCATCCAATACTCTCTGCTAGTAAATGTGTAAGTATTGCTTAGATCAGGGGTGCGAAACCTATAGAACATGTTCCACTGCATACGGTACGGGCAAGGTTTTAGTAGGTACGTAGACGTACTTTTATTTCATTATATTTACAGTCATGGATATCTAGACGTCGAGTGCATTGTAAAATTTAATTCTGTATTTCTCTTATTTGTGTAAAAAATTCACTGTTTATAATCCGAGATGCCTTTTTAAAAAACAGCGAAATCAAGAATTGGCATGCCAAGGGTTTTTCAGATATCTTTGGCCACGGAATTTTTTTATGGCCCGCATATAAAATGTTGGCGACCACCGGCATCGATGCACGTACATTAACGCAACATTTGCCAGCGACTGCGTTTCCGGCAGTGCAGAAGTGTCAGCGAGTAAGTCATTACCTGGCATACGTACATAGTAAAAGCCTGAACTCTGAATGTTGGAAACATCAGTGTACCAGACCACACTACGTTTGCAGAGTTTTGCAAGCTAATTCATTTCAACTTGGTAGAGGTAGATACAGTATCTTGCTCGGAGTAACTCGATACTGCGTGCATTTAAATTAATAAAGTTGTTGCCTTCGAAACTTCTGCCTACCTTCATGGGGAAAGTGCATGAGCATGTATGTATGTTCATGTTTGCTTGTATATGCTTTCATCTACTAGTTTAACTGTTTCAAACAAAAAAAAATATGTATACTAACAGTTTGCAAATAGTATTTAAATATTTGTAATTTAAGCACTGACAAGTAGTGGTAACTCTATTTTATAAACAGGGTGTAAATGAATCCTTCACGAAGCCGTCAACCAAGCACTATGTACATAAAACTAAGTATCTTTACGCAAATAATATTGCTGGGAAATTACTTTTATGGATGAAAAATCACGTTTTACGGTAGGACGTAATGTAACGCACTCTAAACTTTGTGCTGATAAATGGATTGAATAGTGCGGGGGTCGTAAGGTGTAAAAATCTTACATTAAAACCTAGTATTTAAAAAAAAAAAAAAAACTTGTAAAGAAGTTGGAACTTGGCCCCCAATATTTCCGTAACTAGAAGATTTCCAGGTATGTTCTAGAACAAAAAAAAATGATCGCAATGACGGGAAGAACAAGTGCCTTTCGACTTCGTTATGGGTCTTGTTACACGCCTTAGATAGTCCATTATATATACCTATTACTTGGTCCTTAAATCTCTGATTGAGGTCAATTAGGTCACAGTATCTTCTATCAACAGCTTACTTAACTCATGAAATTCATATTAAGCAGGTTCATCGGCCGAAAGAACCCTAAAAACTTCGTCTTATTTATTAATTCCAAGACCAAACTTTTCTCATTACAGAATTCTCACAGGTCTTGTTATTACAATGTTTTATAAATATAACTATTTGACCACAGCCTCCTCCGAACTCTATAATTAGTATTTCTTTGAACTCCGTGAGAAGCATAGGTACATTACTTTAGTAGAACCTTCGAATGGCATGATAAATAAACAGTACTTTAAATCACCTTTATTTGCGTTGTTCAAATGATTACCTACACAATTTATCGCACACATTTTCATAAAACCACTGGTATAAAACTTCACGATTCAACTAAAAGCAGGCTAATAAAAGTTATCTATTATGGAGGACATCTAAAATTCGGCGTGGCGGCTGAGTTCATCAAGCCGGAATTTAAAACTATTTTATCTCTCTGTATGTAAAGTTAGACTACCGCATTTCGTACGTATGTGTATATGTTTCTCTCGCTGAGGGGTCACGTAGTGGCGTACGGTGGCGTGGCGGCGGGCGTGGCGGCGTGGCGGCGCGCGGCGTGGCCCGCGTCCCACTGTCACGTACTAACTCAGTGCCATCGCCCATAAAGTCGGGAAATCGCTGCCGAGCCACGACCACTGTCGACCATTGTCGTCACTTTTATGGATAACGGGAACAGGATACGTAATTATACACGTAGATTTATTTTATTGACAATTAGTGAACAAACAAGTTTCGCTTTATTTGGTCGTTGACGTGAGTTGGCTTCATTAAACAGCCGCTAGCCGTCAACCGTGCACTTCACGGGCAATACGCGGGGTACGGGTAATAATCACAAATGAAAACGTAAATGCGACTTATTAAAGGATTCTAACGTTGATAAAGGCAATATAAACGTAAATTAATTTATTGCAATCCATTTGTGTGAGTACTGTGAGTGAATACCTACATACATGAACCGCCCGAAAAATCTAGGAGCTTATGTGAGGGACAGCCGAACAGACCATTACTCCTCGTACTATCAGACGCGCCAACAAAGGATACAACGACACCGACAATGCCAGAAACTCGTTCAACTTCTATTCGCATTTGCTTTGAATTTCGTTCCACTTTCAAGATAATATATAAAATGTGAGCCCCTGTCTCAGCGAGGTAAATATGCACTTATGTGTGAAATCCGTGCTGATATAGTTCTTTGGAAACGATTATTCGTACGGAAACAACTCAGACAAACAAAGAGTTTGAATGTGTGAAGACAATTTTTTTATTAATTTAACCAAAAAAACTACTGCTTGAGCCTGATCTCAGATCGATGCACACAGTTTTTGCTTAGTAATAAACGAGCACATAAAATACGTATAATTCGGTAGGAGCTTTGTCTCTGGTGGGGCCCGAGTGCGGTACATTATACGGGCAAAGCGTTACGATGCATACTTATATCGTAAACTTTACTAATTAAATATTCCGTACTCCTTATATTGCCTTCAACGCTAGAGGAATAATAAAAAGATAGTTTAAACTTGGAACTCTCTAAAAGGATGGAAATGCTGCCATTATTACATTTTTACGATTAAAATTTATTATTCAGTTCAGATTTTTGAGACCAAATTTAAAATGAAGCCGTAAAACGTAGATCAGATACCTTGTTCTCGTACCAATAAAATAATGAAAGTTATAGACACCGAAGTCTGTACTTAGGTCATCGTTTTACGAGCTTGACCAAGCATGAAAAATGCATTTCGAGATTTACGAGCCTTTTATGCTCAGATTCCGGGACACCCGAACAAAAGTGTAATTTGTCAGGCAGCCCGCCTTTGAAAAACGATAAGGGAAATGGATAAAACTACGAAATATATGCTCACGTCTTGGGTGTATTATGCGGAATACCTTAAACGATCAAAATAAAGTGAAATTGTAAGAATGGAACAATCCACCATCTCGTGAGTGCCGCCTTATCCCAGAAGATCGAGCGGGGACGAAGTGGACACGGCGCCAGCTTTAGAAACGTTTGCACGTTTCAATTCAGTAAGTAGAAATATTTTCAAAGTGAATCCACATAACTCCCTGTAGGTACTGCTGGGAAGGCAACGTCACAAGCCGATACCACAAAGGAGGTTTCATCAAAACCGCTTACATGAACAGAAACACAATATTTTCTACTATTGTGTTATTGAACGTGGCTGTCATTTATCGACGTTACCTTATTATTGAATCGGTACCAACCGCGTACTGAATAAATAAAAACACTGTCTTGCCTCGTTCGCCAACGTTTATGTCATAGTCATTCAATTTTGTCACGGGCTTCCTCAATTGACTATGTTCGTACATAGATAGTCATGTGCAATTAGACAAAAATGTAGAACGAATGCGGATTTCCATGACAGCTCTTTGTATTGAGTTCTTAGAGGTGTGAAGAACAAAGTATTGTTTTTTTAATTTTCTTATACGTAAATGTTTAATTCGAGATTCGACGTATTTATATGGTGGCGTAATAGTGTGGCCTGCGTGCATCCATTTGTGCGTGTTTTTTTGTTCATTGTTTTGGATAAAATGCATTAATATAAATATAATATAATATGTAGACTGATAGTTATCTGTGAAAAAATATCAGTTACTAATGACAAAAGAAATCGTAGTCTAAAAATTGTGTAGTTTAGAAATAAATCATAACAATTGAAAAAACTATAAGAAACCTTTAATAACAACCTACCTTTACATTTCATCGAAAATAATCTACAAATAAACAGACCAAAATGGCGTGTAATGAATGAACACAGGTCACAGTATTACGCTACATAGTTATATTATTCATAAGCAAAAAAAAAAGAAGAAAATAAAAATGTGGCTAGCTAAACCGATTTTTTTTTAACTTCTCCACACCTCTAGCAACTGAATAAAAAAGTCACATGAAAATTCGACCACTATAAACTTCGTTTCACCTTTTGAGTATTTTTTTGTTAAGTGCGCTCGGGTAACATGTTTATCGCGATTACTTTTAATTGTGTTAACTTCCTTCTCTTACACACAAATGGAGTTCATACGATGGCGTTGGGCAAGGCAGGTACCTAATATTGAGTGCTTTGGGTAGGCAAAAGGTATTACAGGATTAAATGAGATTGTTATTTATGTAGGTACCTATCATCGGGCCTCATCGTACAAGTTCGATTCCACGAATAACAAAGGCTAGAAATGGTCTTTTTTGTGTGCGGCTCGAGTACAATGAGATAAGGCGTTATATAAAGAATCTTCTCCGTGGGTCAAATCGAGGGACTTTATCGTTATTATTTATCTCCGAAACACATTTGTAGGAGCTTCTCTTTATATCCCTTTATTTTACATGACGACGACGCGGCACAAATTGATTTCTCTGTAGTCGCTCTGGATACGGGTTCAATGGAAAAACACATAGTCATGCCCTAATGATATTGTAGTAACATTATGGAGTCCTCCGATATTATCGAATTACTTGTGACTGGACTGCTATTGCGAAAATAGATTTCACTGTGTTAGTCCTAACACAGCCTAGTAGTCACACAGCCAAACTAAGTCGTCCTCGAATACTAAATATTTTAAAATGTCAATTTCATTTAGTGTCCTAATTCAATGTACCTCAAGAAGACGCTACTTCTGAGTTTTACTAAACATCAAAATAAAGAAAAAATGTTGCGCCAAATTGAAATACGTAATTAAACACTTAGGCACCATTAAATGAAAAAAAAAATACAAATAAGATGGTTCCTTATCTACGCCAACTGACTTGAAATAAGTTTCAACAATAATGAATAAGGTCATTTTGTAGTCAAACAACGTTGACCGTGTTATTTTTGTTGTCGTTCTTTCAGTCGGCTTATTGGAACTATCGGGTTAGCTCAACTCAAACTCAAAGCATTTATTTCAAATAGACCCGCGACAGTCACTTTTGCATAGTCTAAAATAAGAATAATTACAGTCTAGCCACAGGCATAATAACTGTGAATGGACTGTAGTTGCGCATGTCAAAATCGTTGATCTCGTGGAGTAGAATGGGAAGGAAACTCTATGGACAAAGTAGAAATAGAAAAAAAAACAATTAAAAATTTAAGGATTAGGATAAGCCCCACTAATCATAATAATGCCTGCATGGTACTCGGATTTACAAAAAAAAAATGTCTAGTTTGTATGTCTGCACTTTTTGCAACGCTGTGTTGTATTCAAAAGACAGTTTGATCACTGTAATCAGAGAGGACGTAATTTACAATAGCTTTCTTTAAATAGTTACAGGAACAGACAACAATATCAATAAATAAATAAAATGTACATATTTCAGAAGAAAAAAAGACTTACGCTTCAATACATGTAGAAGAACTTGTTTTTTTTCTAAAAACATTTCTTATTGTTTGGAAGAAAAAACTTGAATATTCGGATGAAACAATTTCAAGGAATTCTGCTTAGCCCGTTTTTTACAATTAGAGCTAGAAGATACCTTAATTTTGGTAA
This sequence comes from Eugnorisma glareosa, assembly GCA_947578425.1. Classification (NCBI taxonomy): domain Eukaryota; kingdom Metazoa; phylum Arthropoda; class Insecta; order Lepidoptera; family Noctuidae; genus Eugnorisma; species Eugnorisma glareosa. Next base: position 33,179,980 of record OX387957.1, read on the forward strand.
GTAAATTGTCACTACCCAGCAACTGTATACATGACTAACTGTAGCCAGTTGCCACAGTCAGTCATGCGCTTGAACTAAACTTGATTAGACTTTTCGATATGGTTATACAGAACGGATTTTGAAAACAGTTGTAACTCGGACACCAAAAGAATTTTTATGTAAACATCTATACATATGAGGAGACACATTCAAAAAATCTTTTGTGAAGTGCTATAAAAGAACAACTGGATATTCGTACCCCGTTTCAACACAGGCTGACGTCAATTAACATTTTTTTACTATTGAAAGTGCGGCATTGCGACGTAGAATACTTTGTATGGGTAGCTATTTCTTTTGTGAACACCCCAAGAAAGATATCCAGTTTGCCTCAATGGCGTCAAAAGCAACAATCTGTACAGCACAGCTGCCCCGAGGGTTCGGTATCACATCGCAAATTGCGTCGTATACGAATACATCTTACTATTTAATAGAGAACGCGCGAAATAATGCGTCGCAATTTCTACCTTCTGCGTTGTTGTAATACCCGTACCTAGATATTAATCCGGATTCAGAAAACATTTTGCACCAACTTTAGGGGACAACAAACGATAATTCAATAGAATGGTGGATTGAACGAGAGCAATAGGATTCCTTTCGCACCCATTCAAGTATGGGATCATATTATAAAGGGTGACATACACGTGTAAGCTTTAGGATGTAATATTTTTCTTTTGTCGTAAAGAGTTATAGCCATTAAAAAAGAGTTCGTCCTCGACCGCAATATAGGTATCATAAGCTACATAACAGGAATAATATTTACCTACCGGTAGTGTACCAAAACATATTATTCCTACTAATTCGAGGTACCACTAACCACTTCGTCTATTTGAAAAAAGAGTGATGGTAAAGGACAGTGACGTCATCTTGACCATAGACCGTATAGGAAACTTAGACTTATAGCCATTAAAAAGGTGTTTGTCTAAGGCTACATAACAGAATAATATGTATCGGTACGCCACCTTAGAGGTACCACTGACTATTGTAACTAACACACGTGTGTTTGTGACAAAAGAGGGATGACAAAGGACGATGGCGTAACCTCGTTCATAGACATAAGAAACTTAAGAAGAGCTGCGGAATTATTCGGCCGGCCATTGATATTCAAAGCGAGATTTTAAATAGAATAAAGTTCTTATTATGCGTGTGTGTCGGTGGGGCGGGGGGCGGGGGGCAGGGAGGCAGGCCGCGACGGGCAAGCGGTTGAGCGAAGCTCCCCCTAATAAGAATACCGTTAAGGGTAATAGGGTAGGATTTGGTACATGGAGAAAAGATTACGCACCCGCCAGAGACCTTTTCACTAACCACTGCCTTGTTTGTGAGCCGCCACTGCTTTCTGACAATTCGCTTAAAATACAATTCTAACAAAACAAATAAGATAGGTACGTATCCCAACAAATTCAATATATCGGTTTCTCGGGCTTGAAAACACGAAATCCGATTTTTTGATCAATTTACAGGGAGCGTATTATTTATTTTTTATATTTCCATTTTCTCTAAAAGCATTTAATCTAATGTTCTCTTCGGAAATACATTTATATTTTTAATAGTATTTCTAAAGTCCATTAACCAGAATTGTATATTTATTTTAAAAAAATATGTAAAAGCTGAAAGCATGTAAAGGCTTGTATACTTATATACTGCTGTAATGGACCCCATTCCAGTAATATAACATATTCATCAATATAGCAAATGCGATTGTTTTAAGCAATTTTAGCTCCTGCTGGCTAGGAGAATGAACGCTTTCATTTATATTGTCGAGGGGATTCAATTAATATCGAACCTTACACAGAATAAAACACTAAATTACAAGTTATTAAATTACGTTTGTAATATTCCTTCATGCAAACAATTGTTTTGTGTGTTCATGAAATTGGATTGTGGAAAATGTACAATCGAAGCCAATGATAAATACGGGTGTTATAAATAATCTCCGAAAGCTGTTATCAACATTCATTGACGATTAGTATAGTCGGTGAGTAGGTACAGTTCCACACAATTATTTATCTTTGTTCGAACATTTTCTCATATTTATTTTCGACATTCTTAATATATATGACCGAGAAAATACTTCTTCAAAAAAGTATTTCATAATAAAACAACTTATACTATAATTTGTTTTTTTTTTTTTAATCCCGAATGTTGCTCCCTACATCATGAAGGTCTCAAATAAAGAAGTTTTAATAACCACAACTGAAAGTTTTTTTTCAACTTTATTGGATTATAGAGCTGTGTATGTTCAAAGTTTGACTAAACTTTTCGTATGAAAAATCAGTGATGTGTTCTATTCGTGTATTGAATTTGAAAGGTTAAAGTTCTAAGATTTTCTCGTCGCAAATATTTCAAAAATATTAAATAATATCTATTCATCATCCCCCGTATGGTCTCTTTTCAAAGCCCTCGACTAGAACTTGTGTAATCATAAGTGTACATACGGGCACTGGCAGGCAATCTAAGCTGAACGCCTGCCTGGAGGTAGTCAATGCCTATTAGACCTCGCCCCTAAAGGTCGTCTCTACATACAGTTCAACTCATAATACCGTCACTAATTAATGCTGCGGCGACAACAGACGTCTCTCATTACAAAGAGGGATTCCTCTAAAGTGATACCTCAACATTGATATGTATTACCTAATAATGCCGTTAGGGGCTCACTAATACGACCCTCGATTACAACTTCAAGGGTTAATATAATGCTTTGATATGCCAACCAGTCTATTGTCGGTATTTCAAAGTATATTTGTAGACATCTGTTTAATTAGGGTTGTGTACCGATGCCTACGGGACTCTTTTACTAAGTATATCGTCTTTCCCCAAGCTTTACTTTTTAGCCATAGGTCAAATCAAGGGAATCCATTCAGGATAGCACCAAAATTTACAATTATTTTACTTTTGTGTTCTACCTAAGTAAAGTAGATCCGTAACCCGTTGTACGCAAACCCGTCCCCCACTTTGCTCGTCTTCTAAAACATCGATTACTTATTCAAATATAAACTTGTCAAATGACGAGACATTTTCATCGTTCAAACATATTTAGGCTGTGAAGCTATTTATTTGCGAACTTGAAATGTCTACAAAACTTCAAACGAACTTATTATACTGTTTATTGATTCAGGATAAACTAGATACTTATACGAATCAAATGGTGTTTTATCATATCCAAGCAAATATGTGGGTTCAACAGAGGTCAATTTACCCTACCGTGTGTTTAACGTAGACATGGAGTAAGTGTAAGTTTTAGACAATGTAATGTTTTTGACATTTAGGCAAGTTCAATTATCTCATTCATTCAAATATAAAAAAGAATAACCTTTCCCAAATAAAAACTTTTCTGTCTATCTGTACCAGAGAGAGTACTCGTTACTAGATTGAAAGGAATTTATACGAAATAGATTAATGAAGGGCCACGGCATTTGATCTTTAAATAAATATAATAAAGTATTGATGTGTCTCGAGTGCTGGTTCAATGTTCCATAGTCCATAACTCCATACGCAGATGTCAAGGCATACTAGAACAGAAATAGAGGAGTTCTTTGCGTGCGCAGTGCGCTTGCGCTTGGATCGAGTTGCCCAAGTGCCTTGCGGTTGCGGTGCGGCCGCGGGTTTGATTCCGTCCTCAGACAGATTTAAACATGTGTTTGTGCGTTTATTCAGTGTTATATAATACTTTGACCTTTTAACGGCTTTACAGTATTTTTATTCCTGGAGCTTTGTCTGCCCAGTTTACCAAACCAAATCTTTTAATATTTAACATTTTTTATCATAATTTTAACGACTTTAATTAGTAAATTTCGACTTTCTCCTCTCATTATTTACTCAAGACGCTGCGGCTAACGCCCAGAAGTAACCTAAATCTGTTTTTTATTGAAGATTACAAATTCGCAACAAAAACTGCGTGTGGCGGACAGCTGTTACTCATCTTTTCATTATTTTTAAACAGAATACTGATTTGTATGTAAGTAAGTACTTATATGCCTTTGTTTTTACCTCTCCCCACCTGAATATTAAATAAGTAATTAGGGTGGGTTTTCAAAAAGGAGTTCCGAAACGTGTTATAATGACCCTACAATAATTGAAGTCGGTCTTTTTTGAATACAGTCCTTTATTCGGCCTTTTTGAGTGGAAGCAAAAACCAGTATAGAGATTATTTGATGGCCCTTTGTTAAGTTCGCGCATGACGAGTCTTTCCAAGTTTTTGTAACGGTCTCTGAAAAGGGCAGCCCAGGTGTCGAAGCTAATAAACGAAAAGGGTTGGATCAGTTGCAGATAAAGCAGTATTCTTGTCAAAAGCCTCTGACAACACACACAGCATTCATAACACTGGACTGCAATAAGGAGTACATTTAAACTTTTAAGTCACGTTCAGCAATTAAAGTCGTAGCAGATTATCTTAGTGCATAAGCAGTGGTTGCGGGCCTCGACGCCCGTAATAACTGGTTTGCTTCAATTTAACGACTTGCACAAAACACACGACTGCCTGAAGTCCTGAAACTTCCAATCTTGCTACACAAACATGGCTTCTATAATTATGATGTTATTATTTAATATCCTAACATATTATAATGTTATATTGTTGTTAATTAATAATTAAAAACCATAATTTGCTTTTAATTGGAAGTAGGGAATTAAATCATGTAATGTGAGATCTAATCTCCTAAATAAATAACCTCCGTGAAATGATGTTGTGAAATTATGTTTCATACATTGTGATGTTAATTAATATCCTCTATATTTTAACTTTAATTACCTTTTATTATCACTTAAAATGGTTCTGGTTCAATAAAATGAGAAAACTCAACTTTCTGATTAACTAAGGAGCCACTTATCGAGGATGGTAATATTTATTAAACCAGTAAACCTTCCTCATAATTCACAGAAATCGCGTTAAAACCTGTCAACTTGTTTAAAATTACCTACTAATTGAATTCCCAGACAAACGACTCTGTTATCGTATTTAGCGGTTCGAAATATAAACCAAGAGAAGCTCATCGCAATACCTCCGTTGTATTAAAACAGGTTGTATATTTAATCCTATAAGCCATTAATAAAGTCGCTGGAAGGAATTTGTCAAGACGGACGAAGACCTCCGCTCCGATAACTAACAAAGAGCTCTAAATCCACTCTGTTATAGGCCAAATGAATGGATCTCTGGCGAAGAATCTCAGCATTCAACTTAATACCACTGGAGGAGGGACACCGACGACCACTGACGATTTAACCTGTAAAGCTGAAAAGGCCATGCTACTCTGTTAATTTGTTAGACAAATGATGTCTATACTAAGCTCTGTATCTTAGCTCTAATACGACTCCATTGAGCGACATTATTTAGCTAGACTATCTCGATAAGTCAACTCAGAGCTAACCTAACTATAAGATAAGTTAATGCGTCTATTGCATTGCGCGTCTGTATATTACCCTTGAGATTACTTGTGGCTTAAGACATTATTGAAGTACATATATGAGACGGTAATACAGTGCCAGCTCTCTGCTGCCTCAATTTGAACGCTGGAAATAGAAACCATACGGGAGTATCGCACTTCACTGAAAAGATGAAGCTCGAGTACTAGGTATCTAGAACTGAAAAGCAATTTACAGTACAATTATCCAACGAAAACACACACCAATTAAAACACAAATAATCCTTAATTGTGCACCATCCTAAATGTAAAAGCTAAAGAAGCAGCCGGATGTGTAGTCCGGTCCGCTAGTGTGCACGGACTTGAGATCCACCAAATGTGATTTTTATTTTTCTTTAATTATTTTTATATTTCATAGAATTACTTTTGGGTAGGTTTTTAGTAGGAATACTCGTATCAAGTTAATCGACTAGACTGTGGGACCATTTAGATTTCAATAAAGAAGGCCAAGATGGTTCTATCCACGGTGTGTTCATTTTTCGCTAATAATGTTCTCTGTACGGGGCACGGACCGTCGCGTAGTCGTGCGGACTCGTACGGGCCCGTACGTAGTCGTGCGGCCGCGACTTCTCGTGACCCACATTAGCACGGCACGGGATACGAAACGGTTGTTTTATTCTCCTTTTTCTTTACAAATGGGAAATCGGACCCACATTATTACATGTCTGTGGAGGCGTAGATACACCGAGAACTTCTTACGATACCCTCTTGTTTAAGATTTATGTTAGCGCAGAAACTCTTTGAAACACACTGGACTGAAAATTTGAAATTACCACGTTTAATGGTGCAGTAGATATTTAACAAGTATCGAGACAATTTGCTAGCATATTTTAGATGAGGTGCTTGTATGCTTTCGCGCACATAAGTGTACACAGATGAAAGAAAGACAGAAGATACTTTTAGGACACATTATTTTCATCTATTTTTTTCAATACTTTAATTTACTTAACTAAATTTTGTTTGGCATTTTATATTTCATATCATTTACAATCTCTGTTTTTACTTATGTTGATTCTTATTTATAGATTCTGTTAATCCCTGCGTTCCTCAGTATCATTAACAACTGTATTATTAATTTCAGACTATGAAAAATGTTTTAAGAAATACCTGCAAGGCATTTGTAGAACACGAAAATATGAAGCACGAGCATTTAAATGCTCTTTAACCGCGAAGTACAAACTGTTTACTTTTATTCGCAAAGCGGAGCAGGTTCATCCATTTCATAATTAAGGCTATTCCGTTCCCCCTTTTCCCCTATTTAGCTATGTACCTACCTGAGAGCAAAACTTCAGAGGCATGCGGTTTAATGTTAAAGTACTTTTTCTTTTCCTCGGTAACAGTGTTAGTATGCCTCCCAACCCGCACCGCAAGAAAATATTAGAAGGAAAACTTTTGAACGTTAATAAGCCGAGCGGTTCTGCAACAAACGTAACGGTACGACAAACATAATGAAAGTAATAAACATGGCCCCAACGAGTGCGACGAGAACCTCTCGATTTGTACGAAAATGAAAATCGTTAATAAATGAGAATAGTTTGCGACAGTTAGTTAAGCCGCGGATCACCAAACTGTGCCTGCTTCAGAATTGAGCCCGAGACTTGTACAGTCCGCTGTAAAAGTGTACTACTATTGACCTACATCCACTTCAAAGGAGAGACAGGGTTAATTTGTTACCCTTGTCCAATTGTCCAACCGCTCCGTTTACAGAGAGGTTAGTCAAAGATGTTTTCACGTAGTATCTAAACATTGTAGGTAAATGGACGCGTCACCGTCAGGGGCATATCAAGAAACATTAGTAGTAACTACCATTATAAGATGCTCGGCTAAACATTAATTTGTGAACTTCAGTGGCACCGAGTGAACTCGCTTGTAAAACGAACTCAGCTTGAAATACTAACGAGCCTTATTGAACGTCACAAGCTCGTGATTTCGTCTGCCGATGTTCCAACAATATGTAATTAACCATTCTATTGTTCTGCATACATAATGTCGTAGCCAATAACATATTTTCTTTGGCGAGTAAAAATGGCTTCCCGTTGTTCCAAATTCCCAATGCAGCGTTGAGGGAATCCATTCTACCGTTCAGTTTATTTAAGAAGTTAAACGTGTTAATTAAGTTATGGATATATGATACCTGCGAGGAGGGTAGGGCGACATGGCATGCGCCAATGTATGCACGTCTGTCTGTCTATCAAACAATGATTAGCTACATGAAATTCAATTTACATTTTACGCCTTACAGCAGATACGACGTTGTTGACAACCGGTGAATTGTTTCGAATTGATTATTTTATTGTACAAATATTTCAGGGCCTTTCAATAAATCTGATGACTCGTTATTTTTAAATTGGACGTCAGAATTTTGAGAAAACCTTTTTAAATCTTTTAGGTGTCAGAAAGGAATATATAGATACGATCCAACTTGCACTAAGGGCGCAAAGTGCTGGAGTCCTGATGCACTGAGTGAGTGGTACACCGAGGAGGTCGATAGTGGCGAGCAGTCAAGCGTTCTTCAGCATAACTTTATCCTTTATTTGAAACGTATTCAACAAAGCAGACATTGGTCAATACAAACATTTTTGAATAAGACCAAAAAGCTGAGTGCTTCTCGCAGTGCCTTTGACACTAGAAATAATTTATTTCTGTAAGATATTGTTATTATTTGTTGCTAGAGTTTTCCTGTAGGTTTTCCTGTAATCTATAGGCAAAGAACTATTTTTTTATTTACATTTCGTATTTACCCCTCATAAGTAATAATAATGAATTTTAAACATGGCGCCATGTTTAAAATTTATTAATTAACGTCACCGTCTTTCGGTTACCAACTTAAAGATGTTTACCAAATTTTAACTCAATCGGTCCAGTATAGTTTCAGAGTAAATTGGCTGTGTCAGACGGACAGACAGACAGACACGCGAGTGATCCTATAAGGGGTTCCGTTTTTTCCTTTTGAGGTACGGAACCCTAAAATCTATAATATGTTAGTTCAAGTGTAAACTACCTGTGTGCCAAATTCATCCAAATAAGTTCAGCCGTTTCTGCATGATTAAGAAACAAAGATCCATCAGTATCAGTAGGATATGAAGCTAAATAAAACCTTTCAGGTGTTTTTTTTTTTAATAAAGACTCAAATTTTTTTTCAGTAGACACAACATAGGATTATCTCGCATCATCTTTTATAAGTGAGTGAGAGTGATTCTGTTATATCGCAACGAAATATCTAACTTCAAAGTTAGAGAAAGATTTGCTCCAAGGCAGCAATATAATTTGAAACTCTTTGTGTGCTGATGTGATATTTTTTCCATCCAGCATTAACCTGGCGTCCTTTGACTTATATATTTACTTCTAGACATATATTTAGGTAAGTTTTTTTTATTTCGTGTTGAAAATGACAATTCGAGCAGAATTTATTTGAAGAAATGAATGCTTGTAACCTAATATAGACTTTAATGGTATTCAATGTCTTACGATTAGTAGGTACTTAGCCCTAACTTCAACCCCTACCCGTAATTAAAGTCCTTAATTACAACCCATGGTATACCTACAGATAAACTATGTATGTTCAGTGTACAAGCCCTTTCCAAAACGTCCTCCAACATTTTAGACATCAAGATAATAAACAAACATATCATATAAGTCTTCGTAATATCACATTCGATTAGTCGAATGCATATTTCATCAGAACCCGACGTTAGGGGGCTCTCTCTCCCGAGAATAGCAAATATGTAGATACTACTAAACCTTAGGGACTTAAACTGGCTGGTAAATGTAAATAGCTTTATTCCCTAAAAATCTGAGACAACTAGCCGTTTCTGTTTCTGTATCTTACGTTATTCACGAAACTCCAACGCGTAAGCGGCGTCTCGGTACAAAGTTTGGCGTCCCTCCATTAAGGTAGCTTAGCTACACTATGCGATTTACACAAGTTTCTTTCCAGTGAGTTTATACGAGTAGCGGCCGAGGGCATCATTATATCCAGATCTTTAGCTGAGGGACCTACTTCCTCCGACGACAAGAAAAATTCAAACTCCTAACAACGATCTGTATTTTTCCACTGCCTTTGTTTAATTTCACCCTCAGCTTGGGCTCTTGATGTTTTTGTACAGTTCCATAGATTTGAGAGCTCATAAACTTTTTTAAGAACATTTGAATAATTTGATTAGCGTTTGAGCTCGTATCAGTACGGAGAATCTTAAATACCGATTCAGCCCGATTTACTTACAACTTATTTAAGCAATCTTTAAAACGAAAAGTTTTTCAATTTAGCTATTTTGAACTGATTTCAATAAGGCAGAGGATCAATTTGTCTGATTATAGACTGATCCATTATGATGGATTATTATGGAAAGTCTGAAACTGCTAGAGGTAGAAAGAACTGCATTTAAAGATTTTCAATATGTCATAATTTAATATCAAAGAATATGCTATCATGACAAGGACACAATCTACGAAGCTATAAAAAGATGAACCACAAAGGAAAATCATTCTTCAAAATAAATAAACCTTCCACGTTTGATACAATAACGCAATCTAATCGCACAAAGGAAACATCAAGAAGACAATGTCTTTTATTTCACCAAAATTGAACGCAGATAGTTTTATGAATCGTAGCGTAGTGCGTATAAAACGTTCATTGATCACCCTTTCATGTGCGTACGCCATGGTCCCCCACGGCAATGGGGTGCGACTGTAGGGGTGACTGATAGCAGGGGTCCTTTAATACCCCTCTATGATTCGACACGAAAGAAACTAATCAATATTTTTCGACAGATTGGCGCGTCCAAAATTCAAGGTTGATGTTTATATTTTTGTCGAATCGCTGACAGTTTTGGAACTTTTTAATTTAAATACTTGGTAACTTTAGTACTGCCTTTAGATAGGTATAGTCTATTTAACAACTTTATGTGCTTGCATATTTTTTTCTTTCAACCGCTTGATTATCTGCGATCCAATCTCAGGAAATATTGCCACGATAATGAGTTGTAAATGTTTGAAACTTGTAAATCCTAACAAGACACCTTTCTGATAGGAGGGCTGCGATAGTTAAGTTTTGAACTTACAACTTTCCGACAAACGCGAAGTTATCGCAGATGCAATTATCTGTACAAGGATTCCAGCTTCTCTTCCTTTTATAATAAATGCTATATCTGCTATACCTGCGCTATATCTAAAATATCGACCTTCTCGTTGATATGGGCTAACATGTTCGATTGCCTTTGACCAATTACAAACACGTAATTGGTCAAAGTACTTTACGAAAACAAATCATCGTACCGTAACGTACGGTTTTGATTTGTTAGCAAAAAAATAGTATAAGCATTGCATCACTAACTCTTGCTATCAAAATACTGAAACTTCCACAGATTCAAAAATTTAAATTTATCACTTTCTTATTTTATTTCTCTTTGAAAAAATGTTTTAGATTTAATTAAAAAATCATGAAAATGTTGGTTTACTAGAGGTATAAGATTAAAAGCGTTGCCTTTTGGTGTCTGTCGTTCATATAAACTGCTCGCAATTTTATTTATTTTATATTCAAGTGCAGATCGCTTCCTACTCCTGATCTGCCATAAAGGCAGACGCTGCCGGCATTCACTTACTTAATGTTTACGATTGCATATAAATTCTTCTTTTAACTACCTAATAAGATTATGAGAATTAGAGTTGTGGAGTATAAAGACATAAAACCGTAAATAAAGCCAGTCACAATAATATACGGTCGCTCCAAGCCAATAGAGATTAGTTAATGACAAAACCTAATTCAAGGAGTCTCACCCCTGAATAAGGGATCGGGCAACGGCGCACTTTGGACACTACCAGCCGGATTGCAGATACAGCTAAATGGATTACAAATTGCTATTAAAAAATGCATGGTGTTCTATCCCAGCCTGCCATCCAGCTCGGTCATCAATAACGCAACGCCGCCGACAAATCCTGCTACGCAGATTGAAACTGAGTGTTAGGAGAAACGCGAAAATTTATGTATAAAGGTCGATTGGCAGTTACGTCCCGGCTGGTAAACTGTAGTAGAGTGTCAGTACGATCAAGACAATTCAGAAAGGACGGAGGTAGCGCAGGCCAACGATAAGTGGGATCATAATGGTTGTGCAATTTGTGACAGCCGAGCCCGGAACAAACTTTGTAGTTTAGGCTACAGTTTTTAAGTTTTCTTTTCGAACGGCGATTTTATTTGGGGGTAGTTAAGGTTAAAGTTTTGATGTAAAATGAGTAAAGTTTCACCGAAAAACACTCACAGGGCTGAATTTTGGACGCAACGAATTTTGTTTCTATTTCCATAGTTTCACTAATCTAACACAGCCAACTTATTCAGCGACTGACACAACTCGCCCGCTTTTTAGAGCATCAAATTATCAGGTTGATTCCATTCAGCGGTTGTGACTGGCAATACTGAAATACGTCGAGTCATACGTCGCTGTCGTGATTCGAGTTCCAATCGATCTGAAGTTGACCTATCGGCTATCACGTTACTTTTGCCAATATTTCATACTAGGATATCGCAATCAACACTTGAATATTTAGAGACCTCATCCTACGCATAATCGATACGCAACAGACGGTTAGCGCCTCTCGCGTGTAGTTTTTATATATCTTAGCTTTTATCATCGCTATACTTCATTTATTAAAACTTCCATCCAGGTACTACTTTTCCTTTATTAAACCAAAATTTTCTCATACCCAAGCCCAACTTTGAAAACTTCCCAGTTAGCCAATTTTATGCAGGATGCATAAGGAATATTTAAAATTTTAATTGTTGAGGTGTTTGAACAACGTAGTCATTAATGTCGGTTTGTTTTTTTTTTTATAGTACAAAGTGTGATACTTTAAAAAAAAAGGTACCAGTGCGAATCAATGAGTCGGTGACTTCTTGACAATTTTGCTAATATAATATTTTATAAGAATTAGCAATGCGCATATTGCGCATCCCAGTAATGAAATCGCTAACATTATAACGAGTTGTAAAATTCTTTTGTCCTTATAATAAATTGTTTCAAAATTGTGTAAAATGTTGGTAAAACAAACTTTGTTGCGATAAAGATCCAGTAGCTTCAAATGGCGGGCTGTGAGACGTGTCCCCTTTGTTATTTCTGTTGTGTGGTAATATTGTTTGGTGGATCGCGAGCGCTGGGTGGCAACACCGGCAACATATTCAACAATGTAGTAATACGCTTACGTGCCCAGACTGTCCGCCGGGGCAGTCGAGGGCACTAGCAGACACCGTGGGAATGTACTGGTACAATGTCTCACACCTGCACCTGAAGCTCGCTTACCGATGTGGACCATCACCCCGACTGTTCATTGCTACATATTGAAACCTGTCCAGTTGCTTTTTAAACAGGATATTAAAAGTTAGACCATCTCTGAATTATTCGAATATTTTGTCATCTTTTTTGTACTCTATTATAAAACAGAATGAATATTTATTAGGTTCTTACCAATATTTGTGTCTGGGCCTATTTGGCGCAGCCGTGAGACACACAATTATCTCTTGTCTTGTCTTGCTCGTCTTGTTTTTTTTGTGTTTAGCCTTAAGTTTTTAATTTTATTTTTTGATGTGTGCACTTGTGGCTTGTGCCAAATAAATATGTTTTCTTTCTTTCTTTCTTGTAGCTTGTAAATCCTGAAACAGTCGTGAAAATGAACTATTCTATTTTCGATACGACGTCTTTTCTCATGGGTGTCGTAAGAAGCAAGGTAGTAATAATAAGGACAGTACCTAACATAAAAATAGAGCCTTCACCGCGCCTTATGGACTTGTATCAAAAAACCTATTTTAATTTATTTCTTACAAGAACGAGTGTCAAAACGTTTGGCGTTTTTTTTTTAATGTTGCCCACCCTAATATCTTTACTAATGTTAATGTTCCAGTCCTTAAGCTCTTAGACCAGACAACGCTTAGTCACAGGATGACTGATCCATGCGTGCCATCTGTCAAGACAGGTCCACTCAGTTGTGTGCACACAAAGCTCTTAGCTTACCTTTGAGTGAACCTGCAAAGCCTTTAAAGGTCATTTCAGCCTGACAATAAATGGCGCAGAGCGGTCGGATGAAGGATCATCGCCATAAACTCCTAATAGACAATCCACGGTCGTGAAGGATATTACCATAAGCTCTTGTACTACCTTGACGGATAAGCTAAGCAAAAGAGGGCACCGACTACCAAAGCTCTTGAATTAATCGCTACAAGGTGAAAGGACCGCAATATTTAATTCCAATAGGTATTAGGTACTAGGTGTTTTAGCATTAAAGAGTCGTCAATTATTCCGAAAATTGTAAACCCTTCATTCCTGATTTGTGTTGCCATTTTATTTTTTGGGGAGTCATTGAAATATTCTAGAGATTTCCTTATTTCTTGGAATTAATTGATCGCTTGTTTAGACAGTTCAAAACTTAATCCCTGTAGGTTTTAATTTTATTGTTCTAGAGCTTCTTCATTCCTAAGTTATCCGCTTTCGAAGGTAGATTATAAGGGGTTTTTTAATTTTGTTTTGCTACGAACCTCAAAAAACCGAGAAACGGAGTTAATCCAACAATACGAGGTCTACTTTTTTTCATTGCTTTTTTTTTTAAATTGTCTTTTTCACAAACCAATCGTACATGATGGAGTATGTTGAGTGTAATCTGTTAATCCTTTATATGAATGCAATATTATGGTATCGAAAAAGGATTTAACGGAATTTTGATCCTAGCAATCAGCACGAATGGCGCAACAACTCAAACTTGGTTTGTAGAAAACAATACTTTAATGCACACAGATAGGTTATAAATTGTTCTGTGTACAATTACTTTTAAATACCTCTACACCTACCTACTTTTTAATCATCCCCGACGCAACTGTCCCGTCACTACTACTGAGCGTCTTGAATTCGATTCCCGGATCGGGCTAAGTTTCCTGTAAGTCTGAATATGTGCCTGGTTCGTGATAATAAGCTCACCCCTTACTAAATGTGACTACACATAACTGGAGAACATTGGCTATAGGTTTACACCTCTGCCTATCCCTTCCCATTATACGCGTTATGTTAAATGTTTTTAAACTGTAATCTGTACAAAAGCGACTCGTTTTTTATCGTTTTCGAGGTAGCTCCAATTATTTTCTAAAACCCCCAATTAAATACCGTTGCCCTTAAGCAGCGTGACGATAATTAAAACAATTAGAAACTACACACATCAAAAGTGTCTAGGGATCAAGCATTTTTATGTGGATTTCTTGAGATTGAGATGTGGCTTTGTAATAAATTTATGATTTTATAAATTTATATGGATCCTTTTTGGTGCATTTCATAATTTGAATCAGGAACTGTGAATCAAATTCGAGTAAAAGATGAAAATCAGCTGTCAATATTTTCCCTATAAAAACATACAACGCATTGAAGACATTATTAGTGCTACTGTTTCCCTACTACTGATTAAAACCAACGTTATTATGGAGCGGCGACGTCATTTAAGCAGGGAAGAAATGCTCAGAGCCGTGGGAATGATAGAAGCTGGTTCCCGGCAACGTACTGTGGCTTTAGCTCTGAATACAAGTCAGAGTGTTATCAGTCGACTTTGGACACGTTACCGAAGCACTGGTACCGTGGCTGAGCGCCATGGAGGACGGTATCGCTGCACCACACGGAGACAAGACCGATACATTCAAATCTTAACTCGAAGAGCTCCAACAATAACCGCCATGATGTTAGCCGTGAGGCTTCATCACTCTTCAGGGAACTTAATTAGCGACCAAACAGTCAGAAACCGCTTGCATGAAGTGAACCTTCATTCCCGAAGACCGCTACGGGTACCACCTATAGCAATGCACAATCGTAGGATACGATATCAATGGGCTCTTGAACACAGAAATTGGGCAGAAGAACAATGGCGTTTCGTGTGCTTTTCTGATGAGTCTCGTTTTGGTATGAGACCGGATACAAGACGTATACGACACTGGAGAACCCCTGGACGCCAACAGCGATTAAAATCCTGCCAGGAAGTCCATCCTTATAGTGGTGGAACCATCATGGTATGGGCGGGTATTTGGATCGGCGGAAGAACTGAGTTGATTTGGATCAGAGGCAACCTCAACGCTCAAATTTATGCTGAGACGATTGTATCAGACGTCATCGTTCCTCTACAAGTGCAAATCGGTCCCTTATTTCAGTTAATGCATGATAATGCACGACCGCACACCGCAAGAGTTGTAAGACAGACTCTCGCCGCAGCTAACATCAATGTCCTGCCCTGGCCTGCTCAGTCGCCAGACTTGAATCCGATTGAGCATGCATGGGATATGCTACAGAGAAGAGCTCTGCCGAATATGGAGGGTATCCAGTCGCAAGAAGACCTTTTTTTGTTGTTGCAACGAACATGGGCGGCCATTCCACAGCGTGATTTGGATGAACTCATTTTGAGTATGCCAAACCGATGTTCTTGTGTTGTTAGTGTTCGCGGTAGAAACACGGATTATTAATTGTTTAAGTTACCCAATAAAATTTTAAAGAAAACTGTTATTTCAGTCTTTTTTTCGAACTTTTGTGTTAGTGGTTCAAATGTCAAAAATCCCTTTATTAGGAAAATGGCAAATTTCTTTATTAATGCAAAGGTGACTTGGTTTATCGTTACTGTGACAAACGAAAACACTTTATTTGATGAATCCTTAAAGAAAATTTTAATTAATATCAATCAGGAGAAAAGTTATTGCAAAAATATATGTTGATCCCTAGACACTTTTGATGTGTGTATTACAGCCAATTAGCCCAAACGTTAATGAGATATTAAAAACTTCCAAACACGAAGGAGCTAAGTAGATATCTACCCATTACGTACTGAAGCAACACTCAACTTTGGATTATCGGATTTTTTTTCCCGTGTTCGCTTCTAAAGTCTGACGTTCCCATAGCATTGCTGGGACAAAAGTCTCCTATGAGAGGGACTAGGCCGTAATCCATCACGCGGATGGACTCAATGGCGGTATTTCCACACAGGCCTAGAAGCTTGGCTTGCCCTTACAACCAGTAACTCTTCCTGAGGTTCAAGGGTTTCTGAACCGCCTGCTTGCCTTTTGGACATGCCGTATTGTTGGCCCTTAGGCACGCCGCAGGGTAGAAGTCACATGTCTTCATTTTATTTTGTTCTTTAGCACGCTGGTGTCCTCGCGATCTTATCCTTCACCGTTTGGAGAGCAGCGGTGATGATGTAAACTACACAAAGTAAAATGCTTGTCTGGGTTCGAACCTGCGAAACCAATGGGGGTCCTCTAAATTGTATTTATTTTACTTAATTACTTTACTCCACTGTTCGGAAATGTGCCTTTTATTGCAAGTTGAGAACATCATCTTCATTCTCCTGCCCTCATCCCAGTTTACTTGGGGTCGGCGCAGCATGTCTTCTTCTTCCATACTTCTCCATTAGTCGTCATCTCAGCAGTCACCTCCTTACTAGCCATATCATCTTTCACATAGTTCAGCCATCGTCCTAACTACATTTTCCAAGTCAAGAACATGTTTTTTAAATTCACCGTAAAATAGTATTCAATCCATTTATAAATGATGATTTCTTATTATACAAGTGTCATAATGTGCGTACAGACGATTTCGCCTATTATTCTTTCTTTTTTCTTTCGTATCGTGTGGTTAGTGCTTAACCTAGTGTCGTAGTTTTCATGCCACCCATGGGCCTCTGACTTGGCTTTACATGCCGTCAAGAAATAAATATTAAAGACCGATAAACGAAGTAGGTGCCAGTAGTACCCAGAAAGTAAGTACTTCCTAGAAATCGAAATCATCTTATAAAACACTTCAGACGAACTCGTGTCTGACTTTTGATCTTAGAAACTCCCAAAACAACTCTATAAGTACCACGTCGATTTAAAAGTTAACTGTACTGAATTTCCTCGTAAGATGTTTTAAACGATCCCCCTTAAGTCTCATTACGTCCTTAAGTTGAATCACGTTCAATATTTTGTAAACAAGCTATGAGCCGATTTAATATACAATAGATTCTCATAAGCTGGAAATAAGGAGAAAGCTAGCAAAAGCACCAGATGCCGTCAAGTATTCCCCGGTGCAAAACCTCGCTGAGTCCCAAAAAAGCGCTGACTGGAAACAATCAGACGTTGCTTGTCTATTGAAAATGTTCAAGACTCGGCGAAGCGGAGAAAATTTAACAAAAGTTGAGATTAACGCAGAACGCAAGAAACATTCAGGTATCACGAGAATTGCATTTTTGCAAGTACACTTGTACAAACAATTGTTTCCTTTTCTATGAAAAAGATGATAGAAATAAAATTAAATCATTATGGTAATTCTATTGTTTTCATTCATTCGAAATAAAAACTATATTCTGAAGTATCTATAACACCATATCCGATCACCATCTAAATATCACCGTTAACATAAAAAAACTGGAACACCTGGTTACGCTCCGTAAAGAAAGACTTTGAATAATAGACATTATTTCCACAATGGGGAACACTACGAGACGAATAGGACTTCACAAAAAGGCTGTAGAAACTAATCAATCATTTTCCTATCAGAAAATATGAAGCGACCGCATTATTCTTTCAATAAAAGTCCGATTACATACTTGATTAACGAATCATAAGGGAGATGTAATAGTTGGTTCTATTATTGCTGTTTCTAAGGATCTTTTTACTACGGGAACATTTTGTAACATTTGTTCTTCTTCAGTCAAGAGCGTAAAGGAAACCCGTAAATAATGTAAATCTGTGTTAAAATCGCATCTAGCCCGGTTTATTACTGGGACTAGTCGCTTTTAAATTGCATATCTTGAAGACTTTCTGTTATGATTGCAGCTTTTTGATATATAGGTTATTGCGGCCGGCCAGCGTCTCCAGAAAAGCCAGCTAATGGTTCATCCGAGATAGGTAGCCTACCGCCGCCGGTACCTCGAGTTTCTCCTGAATAAATCCTTCCAACTTTTTCATGACTCCTCAACTTTCACATGGATACCTAAATTTTATTGAGCTAAGTGAATTTATATAGTTGAACCGGAATCAATCGGATTCTCTATCATTAGTACAGAATAAGTAGGTACTCGGTATGTGTAAATTTATATAGTGGAACCGGAATCAATCCGATTCTCTATCATTAGTACAGAATAAGTAGGTACTCGGTATGTGTAAATTTATATAGTGGAACCGGAATCAATCCGATTCTCTATCATTAGTACAGAATAAGTAGGTACTCGGTATGTGTAAATTTATATAGTGGAACCGGAATCAATCCGATTCTCTATCATTAGTACAGAATAAGTAGGTACTCGGTATGTGTAAATTTATATAGTGGAACCGGAATCAATCCGATTCTCTATCATTAGTACATAATAAGTAGGTACTCGGTATGTGTAAATTTATATAGTGGAACCGGAATCAATCCGATTCTCTATCATTAGTACAGAATAAGTAGGTACTCGGTATGTGTAAATTTATATAGTGGAACCGGAATCAATCCGATTCTCTATCATTAGTACAGAATAAGTAGGTACTCGGTATGTGTAAATTTATATAGTGGAACCGGAATCAATCCGATTCTCTATCATTAGTACAGAATAAGTAGGTACTCGGTATGTGTAAATTTATATAGTGGAACCGGAATCAATCCGACTCTCTATCATTAGTACAGAATAAGTAGGTACTCGGTATGTGTAAATTTATATAGTGGAACCGGAATCAATCCGATTCTCTATTATTAGTACAGAATAAGTAGGTACTCGGTATGTGTAAATTTACACCCTTTCTTCTCGGGAGAACCAATCATTTCCGTCAAATAAGTTAGCAATTTAGAATTTAAACTACATACGTCTTCTAATTAATTTCCCTTTGATGACTTTTGGGCCTTTCATTGTTTGCAGTTCCAAAGTAATTATTATTTGTAGCAAACATTACCTAAATAAGTATTTCCTGTTGCTGGGGAAAATCATAAAAGCCTTAAATCAGACGGAAAACTTGGAATAAGTACACAAAAATATAAAATAAATAATGCTAATACAAATATTCATAATAAATTATTTATTTATTAGATCCGACAGATCCTTATGATTGGAGTGCTCCGCGTCCAGGAAACTGATTTATCTTCCAATTACAATTTGTTGTTCTTTGTTCTAAGTTAGAGCCTTACTGCCGGAAACGATTGACGAAGATTTAGGACCATAAAAACAAAACTGCGGAAAAACAGAAGTACGAAAATGTATCGCGTCTTCAACCAACGCCAACGTTGTACATAATCCGAAAACCACAATAAAAAAAAGTAGAATAAAGCGTTAGCCGTTAAAAGTTTTGTTTTGCCTATTACTAGCCCCTCCATTTATTTTGTTCTGTTTCCTGAATCACTTTTGTCGTCTTTAACCTACTTCCCCAAAAGTTATGATATTGCCAATAATAAAAATAAAATTGTAATAAAATAAACTCGCGAGCAAATAATCTGAAGTTAACTTAAAATAAAATAAAAAATAGTTTTTCTATTACCTCCACACGCACAGGCTCAGGCAGAATATCGCCGGGGCCATATCAATAAGAATTCGCAAATAGCAAATTCCCTATGTGCGGAGCCGGAACTAATACCGAATTATGGAAATTCTGAAAAAAGTTTTTTCTATGCAAAATTATGCTTACCTTATAAAATACCGTTCTGGATTCCCGCTGGGCCAGTTCTGCTTCTTCATTTTGCACAGTTAATTTATTTGAGGTGAGAAATAAACTTTGTCCGAACACATTGCTTGCGCGGTACGCTGTGGCGAGGAGCGTTAGATAGCGCGGCGGTATCGCGGGCGGCGCGTTCGTGACTGAGTGCTATGAGCAGCCGGCAGCGGGCCCGCGGACAGGGTGGCTGTCGACATCCCTCGTCCCTCGCCGCGCCGCGCCGCGCCGCCCGATTCGCCTTGCCTCCTATACCGAGTCTCCCCTCGAAGGCATTATTCTACGCCGGACACTACATTTAAGCAAAAAACAAAAATCTACTTTGGCTTTTAAGTCCCCAAAATTGCTTGCAATTACATGAATCTACCCCACTTAAGGCAAAAAGTAAAGTTTTATTTTTCAAGCGGTTATGGTAGGGAGATGCTTGATTATAATAATCTTTATTAGAGATATTTTACATTTACGGAACTATTTAACTTTCGTTTTGACGCGAAACGATAAAGTACTTTTGCTAAGATAGATTATATAGAATATTCTTTATTGTAGACCAAAATTGATGCACAGCTATTTTCCAATATTAAAAGTTCTATGGGTACAATGGCGGTCTTATCGCTGATAGAGATATCTAGCAGACAAGCTTAGGATGAAACGAACTTTTAATAAAAAGGGGAGTAGTCAGTGATGCGCTGATATTAAATAGTTATGAAGTACAAGGAAAAAGCTATTTAAGTATAAATCTATACATACAATATATTTATTTAAATATATATAGTATATATTACAGTGAATGAAAATGATTAACAGCTTACCCTTTAAAAGAACTTGGTGACTGGGCTTGTGCTGAAAACGGCAATGCATAAACGGACAGCTTGGACCGTAAACGATTTGCCATAAAATTTGATGGAATGCACAGCCATCAAAAGTGTTTAGTAGTAGGAACAGTGGGTTTGTAATCGATTAGAGTCCGACATAACCCTCCACTTACCCCAGACAGAGGGCATCCACGGAAACTATCCCATTAAAAAAAAGACACCAAAAATGTCAAATTCTCCTATGATCTCAAATTTGTGATAGGAAGTTAAAGCGTTCTCTGCGATAAACCCCTTCTGGTTTGAGTGTTAAAGAGAATACTGTAAAGCAGTAACAGACTAAGCGCATCCCGGCGAAGACGGATAAATAACCACTAGAGCTTATTGCGAAAATCTGAAACATGGTCATAATTAATTGCGCAATCCAAAGATGAATCTGATACAAAAGTTTTGAAGTCGCTCAAGCTTATCTAGCTGTACTTCAGT
This sequence comes from Eugnorisma glareosa, assembly GCA_947578425.1. Lineage (NCBI taxonomy): Eukaryota > Metazoa > Arthropoda > Insecta > Lepidoptera > Noctuidae > Eugnorisma > Eugnorisma glareosa. Next base: position 33,201,384 of record OX387957.1, read on the forward strand.
GAGATCTGGATAGCTGGAGGGAGGGATTAGGCGAGCACAGTTTGGGGCCCTGTTTAATAAAGCTGACAATCTGACAATTCCGACAAATGTCAAAAAGTGACAATTCGACAATTATTCTGTTTAATAAGACTTACAGGCAAGTATATAATTTCCTTGCTTACAGGCGACAAAATTGTCATGGTGGAAAATTCACAAATATGTCGGATTGTCGCGAGAATTCGACATTTCTCTGTTTAATAAAACTTTTTGAGCGACAGGTAATAATTATAACAGTAAATTGTCATGACATATTGACATTTTTGTAGAATTGTCCGACAATTCTGACAGGAGCGATACCCTCTGTCGCGAAATAGCACTTTGAATTTTTAAGGTGTAAGAAAGCGTTTATTACAAAAAAAAGGTACTTACCTTGAGCAGTGAGAGTAGTGATGATGAATATTTGGAACAAATACAAACGAGGAGGCAATGACGATCATTTAAAAGCAGAATCAATTTCTACTTCTCAGTTACACATTTCTGCTCTAATAAATAAATATCGCTGGACACACACACAGCGCCATCTAGGTGCCACACTAAGCAACGAGGCTTGTGTCGTGGACACCAGATGGATGATAATACTACATAGATACTTTTTGTTTGTAAATACATACTTATTATACATATAAACATCCATGACTCGGAAACAAATTTCCATGCTCATCACACAAACATTTGCTCCTACCGGGATTCGAACCCGGGACCCTAAGAACGTAAGGCAGCCTCACTACCGCTGCGCCATTCGGGTCGTCTAATGAAAAATTTTGAGTCTGTAAAACTACCGTAGAGTATATAGTTGATAAAATTGGTCAGCGACTTGCACACGTCAAGCAAAAACCTAGTACTTACACCCGTTATACAAATTGTATGCGCTTTGCATTGGATGGGTTGTGGTTCACAGTACCACGTTATTGGTGATGCACATAGGCTTACTAAAGCAACCGTACATCATTGCATAAGTATGCGGAGCCATCTCTACTGAATTATCTACTCGGAGAAGAGGTTCGAATATGTCAAAAGTTGACATAATTGTCACGACAATCAGACAATTGTCTGAAATAATGACAATTGACAGAAATAATTTGACTGTGGTTTTTGACATATGTCGAGTTTTATTAAACGCGTTTTTAAGTGATAAATATGTCAAGATTTCACCTGTCGATTTTTGACATATTTGTCACTTTTATTAAACAGCTTAGGAGGGACAAGTCTACAATTATGTCATTTTTTGACATATATGTTGAATTGTCAGCTTTATTAAACAGGGCCCGTCAAATATTGCGTAATCTAGGTAAAGACCCTGCAGAGGCTCACAATTTGCGGCATACGTCTTTCAACTGTGGACCCCAGGAGAAGTCTCTATCTAGGTTAATACGTAGGTATATCACCGGATCACTGTTAGGAATAATATAATCTTCAAAAACAATTTGGGAAGCTGCAACTAGTTGCTTCTTGAAAGCAGCCTAGATCTGCTGACATCAATAACTTGAGTCTTCGCAGGGTTAACCTTCAACACGTGAGCTATACTAAGGAAATACGTGCTAAATCTTTATTAACCACCTCAGACAATTCATCTAAAGCTTGTGAGTAATGAGAGAAGAACCTAAAAAAACCATAAAGTTGTGGCTGTGCCATAATATTTAATATAACACATTTGCTCGTAAATGGTCTCTTATTTCACCAATTTCAATATCGTATTGTATCTCATTACGGACTTGTGCAGTAATGTAATGTAAAACGCACGGTTTATCAAGATGCTACGTCTAAAACGAACGGTATATTTTAAAATCGTAGCAAAGAGTTTATATGTCAGAAAAGTGGTCAACATTTTATGAATTCAAGATAAAATAAAATAAATAAACATTTAATTCTTTAATTTAATTAATTTTGACATAAAATTACAACCATTTATCTGTAACAAAAACACAAAAATATTAATTTACTTTACTAGTAATACAGGTAATACTGGCTGTTTTTTGTGACTTAGCCTTAAAAAGAAGCGCTGATGCGCGCGCATCGCTAATTTGTGAACTAGTAAAAATTATTCCGCGCGCTTTTTCTTTTCAATTACAACCATTTATCTGTAACAAAAACACAAAAATATTAATTTACTTTACTAGTAATACAGGTAATACTGGCTGTTTTTTGTGACTTACCCTAAAAAAGAAGCGCTGATGCGCGCGCATCGCTAATTTGTGAACAAGTAAAAATTATTCCGCGCGCTTTTTCTTTTCACTGTATTGTTTTTATTTGAAAATGTCGTCAAGTAATGATGAATGTATTAATTCGACACCGCCAGAAGTCTCAGAGGCAGTATTATTTATTTCCTCGCAAATATGTTATAAAACGTCGTAGGACATACGTGCGCTTTGATAATTGCAGCCTGTGCTTTCTTGTAGCAATATCGCCTCGGCTGTTATTTACAACTTACCGCACTTATATCATAATGTACTATAACTGAATTATGTTAAACACCAAAGTAAGAAGCATGATCGCCAAAACGGAACTGGCTGAGTTATTTACGACACTTTAATAGCATAAAGTAATGGACGTTGAACAAAACAATTATTGTATAACGTAATGTCTTCTTCTTGGCTGTGGAAATTAGGAAGAGCAATATTTCTCAGGTACCTATCAGCAAATGTAGGTTATATAACAGGAAATAATTTTCGGAGTAGCTATTTGTTGTTATATGTTTTCCTCATTCAATCAAAAGCCTCTCTCATAAGAAAAGCTGACCAAAATATACGTGGTTGTGGTATATTTTTTATTATCTCATTAGTTCTCGGCACCGTCTAATGTTGGCGTAATCTTCTTCAATCTATAGTAAAAGCGGCTCTACTTAGAAGACGATTTAAAAGCACTTCAATTAGTTCACTTTGGCTAACTTTGGCCGAATCTCAAGTAGGTTTTGCATCACTTGACATGCAAGTGGTCTGAAAATGAAAACTGAAGTAAGTTATTTTATGTTTATTTATTCATTTATCACAACTTTAAAAATACTTAGCTGAATACGAAACTTATGACAAACTCGTGGACACCAGTACAGTCGACAGCGCGTCAGTGGTAAATGCATACTTTTACCATAAGTAGCATAGCCGTAGTACGGAGTTTCAATAAACTGCCAGGTTACTGGCAGGGTGCTGGTGGTTTTATTACCACCGACGCGACGTGAGGGCTACTGTACCTACACATTCTGTTTCAAGCTATAAATCAACTTTATCTCTTTCTAGAAACAAAAATGATCTACCTGTTTAACATATCGTAAAGCTAATGTTTTCCAGGATCTACCCTTTTTAAGAGCGAATGAAACAAAACAAGATCAGCTCATCTGAACTGCGTTCAAAAGCTGTCAGTGTCATCATTGCTATAGAATACTAGCTGTTGCCCACGACTTTGTTCGCAAAATTGACCAACTTTCATACAAACTTTCAACCCTCGCTTTAACCTCATAAGGGATGAATTTCCAAAAATCTGTTATTAGTGCACACTTACGTCATACATCATGTTTGTGCAAAATTTCATGCTTTTAGACCCAGCATTCTCAGCTGTGCGTTGATCGATCAGTCAGTGAATCAGTCAGCCAGTCAGTTTCTTACTGTATGTGTATAGATTGCCGCTGACAATTTCATAGACGCGATTTAACTTTAAGTGGAAACTCGCCTTAAGAATCTTAACATAGCAATTAAACTCTCCACTGGGTAGTACTATGTCCACACTTGGTACAACAGTTACTACAAACAATACCTACTTAAAGATTTATAATCCTTAATCCTTTATGTTTACGAGTCCAGACCCGAACCCATCTTCGGATACATGTCAACCCGTTAAACTGTACATGTGCTTTATAGTGTTACGTCTTGCCTTAGGCCACTCAGGATAATGGCCTAATACCACTTTGTTTACAGCCTACAGACCCAACTTATATTACCGATTAGTCTTTAATTGGGACCCAGACTTTATTACAGACCTGCATCACAAAGGAGGGGTGGACCTTTGGGTTTTCTGCATGAAATGTGGTCTAACTTACAAGCTTCTTGTAGTTTCGTTTTGTAGCTTAGTCAGTTTTGTGAATTCTGCAGGCAAGATTTATCCAATCCTTGCTGAGACCGTTTACACGCGAACTCCGGGGGGCACGCAACGCGACGTTATGCGACACAACATTCTGGTAAAGGTATTGAATAAAAAAGATGTTTTTTATATGGTAGGTACATCTTAAGGACTAAGGTGTTCAAAATAAGTTTGAGTAAGGAGTGTGTATTTAAAGAATTATAAATATAGCCCTAACCTATGACCGTTATTTCTCATTAGGGATGTCCTTTGAATATAAAGGCTAGCGCACACCGGTGACGGCAGGGCATAGCGTTTTATCTTTACCCAACATAAAATCAGTACATAGCCAGTGGTAACATGATACAGATTCCAATGTTTAGAGATCAACCACAAAGCATCAAAAGGATTTCCCTTTGCGGCATTAAAGAGCGCGCTAGAGGATGCCGCGGCTGGATGCGGTGGCATGCGTCGGGAGGTAACGGTACGTTGCAACGCCATACCAAGACATGCGACGGTATGCTCTGCATTCTGCTAACATGCGATCACAGGGTGAGGCAGTGCAAGCGGGTCGGCAATTCGGCATGCACTCCACATTCTCGCGCCCCTCCCTACCCAGGCCCTGCAGTCTCGAAATAGATAGCGATCACAAAACAACCGAATTCTGTCGCAAAGCCATAACGATGCGGATTTAAGGAGGACGCGAGCCGGACGCGACTCGGCCTGGTGTGCACTGGCCGTCAGCATGCCGCGGTATGTCTCGGTATCTGCCGACCTGCCACGATATGTAATGGGCATCATCAGTGTGCGCTGGCCAGTAGCAAAGTCTGTGGCTCTGCCGTCCCTGTTGTGCGCTGCTGGCCTTTACGCACTGCTCTATTCATGTCAACATTTTTTAAATAGTTGCCCCATAAAGTATTTATTTACCTGTAACTAACTAGTAATTACTTTACTACAACTGGTTTTACAATATGACTAAAACATTTATATAATAGACTAGAGACCCGCCGCGCTTCGCCCGACTCCACCTATCGAGTTCAAAACTATATTTAAAGCTGGAACCAACCATGCACATTCACAAAATTTTATGAAATCGTTTGGGTGGTTTCAGAGATTAACGTGTACAAACATAATGACACGTGATTTTATATAATAAGACTAAGTTATTGGCTCGCGATTTCGTCCGCGTGGATTTTGTAGGTATATCAGCGACAGCGGCCACTACCGGGTCCAACTATAGCAAAGAAAAATCCAGATGATTACACAAAAATCGATAAAGCAGTTCAAGAGTAGCAGAATTACGAACACATGCAAATCGGAATTTTATACATTTAAAATGTAATTAAAGAACGATATTTTAATTAGCAATGCAATGTCAACAGCGCAAGTACAAACCTACCGTTCTATTAAAAAACTTTAGCGATCATCTTAGCGACTTTCGTAAGTTCAACAGTGGAAAAAGGAGTAGATACCGAATAAATTAATAGAATTATGATTAAACTAAAGATACAGAATATCTATATCTGTGAAGGAAACTAAGAAGACCTGTAGAGAGGGAATGCCAGGCCTTGTAAAGTGTTTCTGCATTTTTCCTCAGTTTCGCAGCATCAGCCCGCAGTCTGTATTTGTAACCGGTTCATATTCTCGACCCACCATAGACGATAGGTTATGCATGTGCAATATTGCCTGTAACGGTAGAGGCACGTATGAACGTGTGTATGAGAAAATTGAACAGTTTATGCAACCAAACAGGGGCCTTAGTCTGCTATTGCAATAGTGTCAGAATGGTCTATCATTGATTTAATAAGGCCCCGCGCAGACGAATTACCCTTTGTACGCACGTCAAACGAGTTTTGAACGCGCTTCAATACGCCGTGGGCTAGGGGCCTTATTAAATCAATTATAGACCATTCTGACACTATTGCAATAGCAGACTAAGGCCCCTGAGATGTTGACGTTCTGTTTTGCCTGCGAGGAACGACTAAAAACGACTATGATTATGGTGGGAGGTCGGATGCACAGCTCTCAGTTCTCTTTTTCGGAGCTGTATAATTGGCCTAAGCCTGAGTTGATATTATAGCAGAAAAGACCCGCTCGGTTATCCATGCGGAAAAATCGATATTCTCTAGGTTGCTTGTACAACCCAGGATAACTCCCAATCTATATTACTATACTCTATGGGATACATACAGTTTGCCCCTACACACGTCCATGCATGCCTGCACAGTATAACCATAGTACACGAAAAACTGCACATGTAAAACCCATCGTCTACGGCCGGTTTAACACGTCAGCCTATACCTAATGTAAGCTAGAATTATTATGATATTTTGTGCATAACGTTATCATACTCGTAGGTTGATTAACTGTCGCTTAGTGGTGAGTTTCAGGCCATTCTGGCGCTATTCCAGCGCGCTGAAAGGTCCTTTTGTAGACTAAGGATGCTTGCAGAAAGAGACAGGTTTCCAGTATGGACAAGCCGGAATGGATCAGTATGGGTAAAATAGCCCAATATTTCCTGTATCAGATCGCACATAATAACCATGACGTTTGAAAGCAGTATAGAGAATCAAATTCCAGAGTAGGAAAGTGATGGAACTAGCAACCTGTGGCTCCATAACTCCGGCCATCAGGTGCAGAAAAACGTAAAAACAGAAAAAAGATGCCAGCAGATCAAGACCAGAAAACCTGTATCTTTATGCAAGCACCCTAAGTCTTCTCTACTTTGCCGAACTTGTGTATTTTCAACGGTTCACTAATGTTTCACTCAAACTTTTTTGACAGACCAGTTAACAACCAACGTTTCATGTTATAACGTGACTATTTATTTCACAAATAACTTATTTCACAAATGTTTTATTTTAAACAATACTCACTTTACAAACATTTACTGGAAAAATGTTTCTGATTACCCAATGTTTCGCATCACAAAATCACGTTTAGCCCAAATACCATTTTATAAAAAAGCAAAACCAGTCACAAAGCGATTCGAATAACTAAAACTAAAAGTTTAACATACATGACAGCAGATAGTTTAAAAAGCGAACATGCCTACAATGACATGGCACTGCCGGTTGATTACACGTCGGGGAAACTACCCAAAAAAAATTGCTAATGCCTGCCGTGTTTTTACAAAACAAATAATAGTATTGTTGAGCTCTCCCTACTATTACGACAGTGAATAGTATCGCAGAATCAAGCAATCAGAAGATTGAGTACAATTGTGGAAACAATAGGCATCGAATGACAAATACTTCAATTAGATGCAGGTTGTCCATGTTTTCAGGACACTACACTAAAAAACCGGCCAAATGAGAGTTGAACTCGCGTGGAGAGGGTTCCGTACAAAGCCATAGTCAAATGTTTTTATTCAATTTCAGTATGTTTTACAATAGGTACTCTTACTGAATGTGAATTTTGTTTTTCTTTTTAATTATCTAATTTGTCCCCTTCATTTTCAATTGATAAAATTCTTATAGGTTTTCCTGTAATCTACAAGCAATGAACAACATTTTGTATTTTTTTTTTTTATTTTAGGCTGAGTAGTTTCGGAGATCAGGGAGGAGTCGGCACTTTTCGTATTCTTTCATGAATAAAATCAAAACTATTTATTTTAAAATAATAACAAAAATATATTTGAGATCCTCATAAACTTTTTTTTTTAAATTTCATAATTTGTCCCCCGAAAACAACCTTTATTTAAAAATAATATTTATTTAGTTTGCACGTCTGTGTTTGGGTCATAGGATTATACCATCCTACCAAATTTCTATAAAATAGTATTAAAAAATAATATTTGGGAATTACAGTGAATGTATTTTTTATTAAATATATTAATATTCTTTAAATAAATTACCCAAACACATACCTAATTTTATACGTCTTCAAGGGACTCTTGTTCATGCCACGAAGGAAAATACAAAAAAAAAAAAAAAAACTTCCTTAAACCACCTACTACCCACTAATTTTAGACCAGTCTAAAAAACCCTTTAGACACGTAATATTTAACCACTCCCCATTCGCTTGGGTGGTCTCGGCGTCCGCATAATTTCAAGTTTAAGTTTACCAGCCTTCCTCTCCTCGGTCTACGATACCGAAAAATTAACCAGGGATATTTTGTCATCCTCACTGGTTGATGTTGAGTTTCCGTATTTGACCGATGCGTTGAACGCTTGGAAAATGGCTTGTCCCAATACGGATTTGCCCGACAACCTGCCCTCCCAGAGACAGTGGGACGTGCCGCTCTGCAGTATTATACGGAATACCCTTTTGAATACGTCTATCAATAATGTGGAACGTGCCCGTCTGGCCGTGGGAGAATGGGAGTCGGGTTTGTGGCTTCAGGCACTTCCGTCACCCACCATTGGAACTATGATGGTCGTTCCGTGTCGCTATGAGTCTACGCTTAGGCGCACCTTGTGTTGCTCCGCATCGGTGTCACTGCGGTGAAGCCGTCGACAGCCTCGGACACCATGGCCTGTCCTGCTACAGAAGCGCAGGTCGCATTGCACGGCACGCTAGCATTAACGACATTATTCGTCGAGCCCTTGCCAGCGCCGGCGTACCAGCGGTATTAGAACCAAACCGCTTGGTACGTGACAATGGGAAGAGACCAGACGGCATGACATTGGTGCCTTGGAAGGTGGGTAGGCCTTTGGTGTGGGACGCAACCTGTGTCGACACCCTTGCGCCATCTCACGTTGCAAGCACAGCGGGCTGTGCGGGCGCTGCTGCTGCGGCTGCTGAAATCCCCAAGCGGCGCAAATACTGTAACCTTATCGGTAACTACAGTTTTGAGCCGTTTGGGGTCGAAACGCTCGGGTCATGGGGCCCGAGTGTACGTCTGCTTTTTAAGGAAATATCTCGCCGACTGGTCGACACTTTGCGTGACCAGGGGCTGGCTCTTTCTTTGGTCAAAGAATTAGCATTGCTATTCAACGTGGCAATGCTGCCAGTCTTCTGGGCACGTTTCCAGATTACATCGATGGGGAGAAGTACTTTGACGCCTAAGTGTCCTGTTGTCGTCGTTGTATATATGTTGGAACTTAGTTTTAGTCTTCTTTTTAGCATTATTTTAGTTCTATTTGTAGTATGTATATAATGTACATAGTAGTATAAATAACCAATACTTGAACCAATAGCGCATTTCCAATTCCAATAAAGAACCTCTATTTTTTCTTACATCTAACATAAAATGCACCAGACGACTTGGTGATGATTGGAGTAGCTGATTCTCTCTGAAAGAAAATTCTAAAAATGAAAAGCGAAAAGGCATTAGGTAAGTACCTACTTACATACCAGTTTTTCTTTAGAACGGAAAAGTGAAGCTTGTTGGACCTTGAACTATTTATAATATGACAGTTTTATTGCAGGTGACAGGATATCACACCTAAATGCTCTCCTCATTTATTGGCAGCTAGGCACTGACTTCCAGGGATTCAATAAAATTAATGAAGGAAAAATATTTTCATGACACTAGGTCAATCACTCAAATATATTGATTGATCAGGCACTTTCCCGAAGATGTTTTTAGTGCGTCTCCACACTTCGTCCTTGGAGAATACAAGCTCACGTGAACTTTTCACAATTAAATGCCTTTTTCTCGGCACCAAAGAAACTGTCACGTTTTTCTCACATAATTTCTTTACAGATTAAAGCAAATCGAGTAGACAGTGGACGTGGTAAAAGTGGAAAATTGCCAAAGTAGAGCGTCATTTATCAACGCCACTTGGTGACGTTTCGCGCCTTAGGTGAATCTTAATGGAATAGACATCACAACTCCATGTGGCAGAAACCATGGACCCAAAGGAAATCAAGTTAATGTCGACTAATTTCTGTTTATAGTAATCAATGTCTACAAACTAACGAACTCAATAAAGTATTACAAACATGTTTTTGAATTGCTTGTCTTTGACTTTTTAAAATCTTATGTCGGAAATCAATTATTGATTAGTTTATAACAGAGATACCTTGGTAATAAAAAATAAAATAAAATAAAAAAAAAAAAACAAAAAAAGAAAATTAAACAAATATTTATACAAATTCAAAACAGCCTCCATCTAGAAACACTACCATGGCTAACGTCAATCTCTCAATGCGCCCTTATGCACTTGAAATTCTCTCACTGTGAACAAGGTGCAATGGCATCAAAATTCTGAAAGCTTTCCTTTGAACACGTCACAAAGCCCGTGGAAATAGGAGTAAATAAAATCTCCAGTTGGCAGCAATTCACAAAACTGCAAAGCTCTTTTAAGTATTAAAACCATTCGATGGACACGGAGACCCGGTAGTGTGTATCTCCTTATACTATTGGTTAATGTATTAACAGTGACCTTATTCGCTATTTGTATTATTTCTACCGGACGCTAGTCAACGTTATTGAATATGATAATTAAACTATTTGCATTTATTGATAGAATACATTTAGCGGTAAAAGTTGAGCGGAAATCAGCGACGGCATATGCATCGACGCCGCAGCGCCGCACTTCCACGCCGGGCTTGGAAATGTGCAACCGTGCCAATCTGTGACGAAGTGATGCTAATACTTTAGAAATACTCTAAGTACTTGTTCTTGTACATACCTTTTTTCTTATGGCAATTTTACTTATGCGTTGATTATCATGGGCTAGCAATTAAAGTTTTCTGTAGGTAAGCATACGTTCTAAAGGTAAAATTAAGAATCACATCTTCTTCAAAATTTATTTTACTTTAATCTGAAATAAACAATCTAATGATGAGATTTATCTACCAACCTAATCAAAGCTTAACAATACAGCCTTTGCCAGCCTGATAGGTCAAATTAGAAATAAGAACAAAAGAAGCCTATTTTTAGCGCCCGCTCGAACTCAATGCCTTTCAATTATATCTGTTTCAGTCATTCTCCATTAGTACTTAGCTACTCACTACGTTTCTTAACGTAGCAACAATCAATGCGCCTAAATTATGTTAAGGAAACATTGGCATGTAAGATTTTAAGTATTTTTTTTAATAATCTATGAACCAGCCCGCGTAGCGTGACCACCGTAGAAACGGATTTGTCGACGAAGAATCGAAAAAAAATTACAGTTTGTGGAAAGATTTTTATCGTCGAAACATGGCGATGTTAAAAATGTATGACAGACATGTCAAGTTACTTGACGATACTTTAGCATCGATGACGAATCGTTACTAAGAAAACAATTTTTTTTGAAACAGTTGTGAATCGTGATCTTTTTTTTTCGATGACAAGTTAGAGCAGTGACGAGTCGGGCATAAGCCTATAGAAAGAGCTTTGTCGATTCTTGTTAGAAAAGAGATAGAATTGCCATGCTACGCGGGCAGGCTATGACATTTTCGTTCAAAACAAAATACGCACGGGTAATTTTCGGCAGATGCGTCGCGTCGGCGTCGCTATGCTTAGTGGTTGAAACTTGAATCGGTGAATCTAGGTTTGTCTGGCCAACGATAACCAATTATGTTTTGCATGTAACTACGAGCACGTCATAATACCGCTACGACCCGTTATTGTCGCTGTATACGAACTGCTATCCATTTAGGGATGACCATCTTAAAGCACCGCATCCATTTACCACTATCCAGTGATCAATGAATTATGGTATATTGATTGATTACACTATTAGCGACATTGATGGGAAAGTAACATTCTTCTTCTACTTAGTGTCGCTGGCACTATTATTTTGATATTATATTGTGGCGGAAATGGCGACGTTTTGGTGTAATACACCAAAACGTCGCCATTTCCGCGGCTTTGCCAGTGGCAGCGCAGGGCTACATGTGCTGGCTCTTTGGCTGCATGCTTTGGGGCTCAATAGCCAGGATAGGATGTTGTAAGGCAATGTAACGTTGGTTTCCAGTCTTAAAAACATATCAATATTCGCGGCACGTTAGTTAGTTATAGGTATAAGAAACAGGGCAGAACAAAAACCAGCTAAATGGCGCTCACAGAATAAACAAAGGCACTGCAAATATTATGGTCCTTTTGCTTGCATAATGGCTAAGTAAACGCTTAGATGACGGTTGACGGAGACGTAAATGGGAAAAAAGGGGTAGGTACTATGTCGATCTGAAATAAATTGGGATTAGTACCAGACGGATGATGTGGTTCGCACACAAACACATTCACGATACAATTAAGGGAGTGTGCGTATTCAAGTGCATCTATGAAAGTTACATTGACTCCGCCGTTTTCATTATTGTTGTTCTAGAACATTCCGAGTGGTAACCCTACTCTAACCAGCTCCCAAATGGCTCGCCACGTACAACAGGTACCTACCTACACAGACTAATTACTAAACACACAGACAGATTAATAACTTGATCACCGACTGTTAATGCTTGTCTTTTATAAATATTCATCACATTCTAATTATGACTAGTTGATATTGAAAAATAATCAAAAAGCGCATTTATTGCGGTTAGTTCAGTCACATACCCTATCTCTATAGTTTACAAAATAAATATGTTTCCAATTGAACGTAGGCACTCTGTGTTGAATAAAACCAAGCTTTAGTTCCTTCGCTGGCTCCTGATTACAAGCATTTTGAATAACAATTGATGTCATTCACAGCCTAACTCGACCATAGCTCTGTAGTGCCATACTAAACAGCACACGCAAAAAAATAATAATAGTAACCCCTATTGTTCGAAAATTTTGTTTCATATAAATAAATTCGTAATAACAAATACTTATTTTTTTCACACATACCTAATGTAAAATTGAAAAACGAAACGAAAAGAATATACAAACAAAAAGTATGTAAAAGTGTACCTATATTTCTGTTTTATTCTCGATCTGAAACAAATTTAACTGAAAGAGGTATTACAGATTTGACAGACAATATTTAAATTTACCTGACCTCATTGAATTTCAATTTTTGTTTCAAACCTTAAAAAGGTTTTAAACAAAAATAATTGGCATTTGCTATTTTTAGGTCGCCATAAAACCCACGGCTTATAAAAAGCTAACCCACCACGAAAAACCCATTACACATTACACTCATACACCTTAACTATTCAGTTGGCACTACAATTTTATATTAGTTTCTGTAATCGCAACCTCGGATCACACAAAAACTACGGCAAGTTGGTCGCTCGGGAAATAAATGTCTCTTTTGTTAGCATAACTGCCCTAACTGCCTAATTAGAGACACATTATGTAGCTAGGAAAGTTCTAAACGGTTAAATAGATATTGTAAAGAGAAATACCGCATAGTATCACGGCACGAGCAAGTTTTGGCAAAGGGACTCATTATTCATTCGTGGCATCGTGATGTGGCTTCAGTAGGAAACAGGAAACCGATCCGTGTAATATAAGCCTCACTTGACACTGTTTTTTTAGGTTGAAATACAAAATTAGGTAGTCTAGTCATAAACAACTTTCTATTTTTAAACTACGTAGCTTAGTATCACGCCAATCTGTACTACCTGAAGAAGTAGATAGTGCCCTACACCCTTATCTCAAAAGTTATGTAGGTCCCAATTAGATAGCTAATATGAAGCGAACTATTAACTCGTTTAAACAACGTAGCCCCTTTTTGTACAACATTTAATTACTGAAAAAGAAAGCTCTCTCATAAACAGCGATAACTTTGTCGAGAAGTCACAAACAGGAGTTTACTGACCTTACGACAGTTAAATACAGGAGGAGATCAGGAAGTTATAAGAGGCTAAAGTAAAAGTTGTTCGTTAATTTCACCGAAACGGTTTACCCCTTAGGTACATTTTCATAAAATAAGGCGAAACAGATTGCTATAAAAGGATAATACGAACATTGCCGTCATACAATGCGGCGCTAATGAATCGATTCGAATGACTTCTTCATAATCAGTACATGGTTCAATGTTTCACATATACGCGTACTGCGCTCCCCATTGCATATAAATTAATCTGTGGCGTTTGTTGTCAGCGCGGGTCCCTCGCGCTGACAACAAGGCCAATCAAATGTAAATTAAAAATCGACTTCTATCATTCCTCCTTCAAAGCTTTCCCTTTCTTAGTTACCAACTTCACGCAGACCATTAAAGCTAGTCAATGTACATACTTTACTTTCTATTTTTGTCGAAGCCCAGACAAAACAAAACCCGAACTGTTGCACTCTAAAGTCTGGCCTGAAGGCAGTACCTATGAATCAACATCCCGTCTAATGACTGGAAAATTGAGTATTAGGAAGGCGTCGAATTGGTAAGGGCTAAATACCTACATGCCATTCTCCTACAAACGAATGAACTACTCATATACGAGTGTTGTTATTAGCTTTAGGTTTTTTTCAAAATGAAAACGTTTTCTTATTTGATAAAATTATAAATATTAATGAAGCTTGGCGAGCGTGATCATAATCTGAGTATCGCACCCAATTAATTAGCAGACGTGAGTTTTATTATAATTGGGACATTCTGATTATTTGCTAATTTAATATAGGCTGCTAACATGCCATTAATACAGGTTGTAGCGGCATTACAAAAAGTACTATATCAACATAGTACAAAAAGTACTACATCGCCATCTATGCCACAAATGAAGAACTAACATCAAAATTCTGAATCGCGCTATTAAAGTTATCCGCGAATTAAGACCATATAGAAAAGCCCAACTATAACTTTCGAACCGTAGCCCACCAGACTTAACAGCCGCCTGGTCGGAGGATTCCCCTTTTCTATAGGGGATGAAGAACTTTACATACTGTTCATCATTCCCCTTTAAAAACAGAGCAAAGTTGTGAGCAGAGCTAATAATACCATTGTTAGAACTATAGATTTTGAGGTCACGTGAAGGGGCGTAATGGTGTCTGCACACCAAAGGCCTACCACCTTCTGACCTTTTCCCATCGCAGCGAACAAAGCACCCCAGCGGTATAAGAGAACGAGAGATTAGTTAAGAATACTAGCGTGCTGTGCTATTCGCCCAGACGTAGATATGTGGCGAACCAAAAGGTGGTGTCATGTCACCGGTGTCGGTGCCTATGTTGGAGAAGGTAGTGTCCCATGATGATCTTCAACGAACAACTATTTAGATGTACCAAGAAAATACTATACAAGCACAATGCAAAAACCTCTAATCCTTACATACGTATTAGTCAATGGTGCCTGCTTCATCTTCAATATCTCAATACAATGTAGGTAGATACTTACAAAAAAATCGCACTGGGTATTTATTGTAAAAAGTCTGCCAATCATAAATAATTTTCAAAACAATAGGAGATATTATTTGCCGTCTTTATTTTTATTTGTCGTATTGGCACGAGATAAGCATAAATATATATAGTGGCAGTTTAGCATAATCAGCCTATAATGTCCCCACAGCTGGAACACACGGCCTTCTCAATGAGAGGGAATGGGCTATAATCCACCACGCGGGCCCAGTGCGGGTTTGTAGATGTCACATGTCTTCAAATTTTTGATTCTAGGACATGCCGGTTTCCTCATGATGCTTTTTTCCTTCACCGTTTTGAAATAAATTACACAAAGTAATGCGCCTGCCTGGGTTCGAACCCACAACTTACTGTTCGTAAGTCGACGCCGCCACCATTGGGCCACCGCTACGCCCCAGTAGTAACAGTTGGCGTGTAGGTAAATAGATGTCACTTGTTTTTTTATCTTAGGTACTCGTACCGTTTGTAGTCAACGGACTTTTGAAGGTGTTTGCCGGATTGATAAGTCCCCCTCACTCGTGAAAACCTAGCTTGCAAAATGTTTTGCAATGTTTAGAAATGTTTTATCCGTTTACAATGAAAATCCATAAACTTGAATTCATACTCGAAGCATTTATTTCAGTCAATTAATCCCTTTACGGGCAATTTGATTTGTATTGTGAAGGAGTTGGTCATTTAGACAGAAAGTTAAAACTAATTTTAAAGCTTAGTTTTAAAGTAAAATAATGCCAAGGTTGAGCAGCAAGGTCTGCAGGAGCGAAGATGTGACATATCTGGACAGGTTAAATGAGCCGCAGTTCGTGACATAGGATGAATGACCAGCAAAAGACACACTGATCATTGATTATGTTTATGATGAATGTAATACTTTTTATATTTTATAGAAGCTATTAGATACCATTGTCATGGGCAATCCCACTGGTTTCTATATCACTGCTCAAACTGAGCCAGTCAGTGGGAAAGCCCCACAAATCTTCAATGAAGTGTAAAAATTTCTGAGACGCTGCTTTTACAAAGCAAACAATTTCAATTTCTTTCAGACTCAACTGGATATAAAAGAAAATAATGGAATTTATAGGAGAAATGATTAAATAACAGAATAATCAGCTGTTAACGTGAAAGAGAAGACAAGAGCGGATAGCCGTTCAAGAGCGGTTATTTATCGGTGAACAATGAATAATAATCACGATTTGAGTGTTACAAGTAGCAAAAATCTACATCGAACCTTGATTCGGGACTCTTTGTCGCAGCAATAGAAAATAAACAATAAAAAAATGTTAATATACTATTATTTAGTTTATTTGTTTTCTTTACATATTATTATTTACATTTATAAATATTTTTAGTAACAAAAATTATATAAAAATATTTAAAAAAAAATAGTAGCTCCGGTGGGGCTACTCTTCGCGGGAACAGGGTCCGAGCTATTATTAACAATTAACCCCATTACCTAAGCTGCGTAGGTAGGTACATCAATGCAAAACGCATATAGTATATGCTATACTTACACTTTCTGCTATACTTACACTTGTCATACCATATACCATTTATCATCCTTTAAATTTTTATATGTACAAGTCTACGTGATATACGTAGACTTGTACATATAAAACTGTCATTTTTAATAGGATCAAGTAGATTTGTTACAGTTTGGCGCCATAATACCATCACTCGATAGCTCATACATAATCATGCCATCATGAGTCATCTTGATTTCGCAACAATTATTAACTTTCCAATTTTGCAATTTTGTAGTTCATCATATTCTTATGATTTTTATTCAAATTTTTCGTTATTGTGACGGCGATGTTGGTACAACTCTATAACTACTATACAGTATTCAGGAACTCTTTTCTTGACAGAAAGATACACTTTTCTTCTAAAATATTGTATCAGAAGAGTAATTAAACGATTCCAGCAAGACCTTTATGAACGTCCATCAAAAGCATTCGTAAAGTTTTCAAAGCCCATATAACTTTTTCCGGAAATATTAAATTCCTCATACATTAAGTTTATATATCCATGCAAAACCGTACTTACGAAATAAAGCAATTATGTTTGCGTTTTTATTCAAAAATTCATTTTGAAAATGGCTTTATGAATTTTCAGAACAAATAAAAGAATTTATGTGCATAACCGTCAATGTGTTTGGAGTTTTACTCGTAGTAGTTATAGGTATGTTTATGTTATGCAAACACATGCAAATAAAAAAAGTATCTTCGTCTGAACCTAAACTACTTACTATTGATTTTTTAAGTCTCGCAATTTTTTTACCTTAAAAATATCCGAAATCAGAGGTCCTAGCATTATTATATTATAGCAAAATATTCGTTTTACATTTACTATTTTCATGATTATAAAGAAATAATCTTATGTATGATGACTGATTGTGCTTGTTGCAACATTGTACTTAATAAAATGCTATAGGTTATGTGTATTTTCGATTCAAAAATGACGTAGTAATTTACGTTACATTTACACCGCACGCTGGTGCTAGAGTCTCTGATTTAGAGCAAGTTTGGCTTTGACCTTTGACTCAGGGGCTTAAAGTTTACAGTAGGAACAGAATAAATATTTGTTGCCGGCCAAACCTGATTTAAGGACAAACTAGTTTGTCTTAGACCAATCTAGTTTTCCTAGGCCAAACCGGTTTACTGGTGTATCGTGTCAGTATATGCTAACCCAAACAAAGCAATTACACTGCGACCAACTTTGATGTAGCAACCAACTTTGGTTGGTCTCAGTGCAGCCTAACCTAAACCATTCAGTCGGGGTGCCCTATGATGGTCTTTGTACCGGATTGGCCTGGGGCAAACTAATTCGGCTTAAAACCGGGTTTGGCCGGTAACATATTCATAAATAATGAAAATTTCGCGGAATCCTTTGTTACATTTGAAGCATTAAATGTATCCAAGTTAATATGTAGGTACATACTCCCACATGTAGGAAAACTAAAAAGTCGGAGTACCATTTCATTTCTATGTGTAAATCCTTGTTATAGCTAGAATGTTATTTGAAAGGCTGTTTGTAAATTAGACAAAACTGTTTGTCTTTAATTAGTCTAACAGTCATATACATTAAAGCCAGACTATACGTAAATTCCTACTTGTAAAATCAACATTTTCTAGTAAATTCAGTGAGGAGTTAGATAATATAATGATTAATCAACCTTTGACTAGAGACGACGCGACGGAGGCAGAAACAGTGCGCACACATACATTCTAGACTAGACAAGTAAAAGTTACCTACTTTTAAAAACGATTCGTATTTCTGCAGCAGTTTTCAACGGGATGAACATAAGCTTTACTTTTTTGACTTTTCATCTTCTTTATCGCCGATTAAATGTTTCTAAGGCTTAACCACCACGGTGGCGACTTTTGATTACTTGCATGTAAGCTGCAAATTTCGTCAGACGTATCTTGATTATGTCCATAATCATTAAAAAAATCTAGTTAGCTTTCATAGTTTTCCTTTTAAATTTGTTATTTATACTACCACCGTGAATTTTTTCACACACAATACAACCGTTTAGCTAGTAAAGGGGGAAAACTTGAGTCTAACAATAATCACTTGCAAGCTTAATATTTCACAAACTTGCAATATTTTTTTAAGACTTATCCAACCAAATTCCACACATTACATATGTCTATATTACGTAAATAGCTTGTTATCAAAAAATCAATGCTAGATTAAGAAAGCGCGCGGCCCGTAGCAAATTTAAAAATAAAAATATTATTCAAGTTAAATTATGATCTATTAATACCATTATAGACATAGGGAATTATGCAGATACTTTTTCGACTAATGCAGAGAAGTTTCCAGAAACAAGAGAATGCAAGAGGGTGCGAAGCGAGCTCAAAAATGTTGACAGCCCACTTCGGATAAATTAGGTTCTTTTTACTCATTTATTTAGAAATGAAAATTGGTCGCGCCTTGAAATTTAAACATCTTTGTTTCTAAAAATAACTTATACATATGCATTTATGCAATCACCGCCGATAATAATAATTGAACTACGTTAGCACTGCACTTAGTTTAAGGTTATCTGTGGAATTTATCTGTTTCGATTAAGGATGCTTGCACACGTCAGACTTTTTGTAGAGCCAAATATAGGGCCGATCCAAATTCTATACATACGAGCGACTTTTTGTGGTAGGCACTTGTGCGTTTACCGTATGAAATTCTGTGTTTGATTTTCGGCAACAAAGTAATCGGTTACCGGTGATTGTCTGACGTGGATTGTCTTACGGCCGTTTTCTATAAGTTGCTTACGTATAACGGTTAGTTAATATGCCTTACTCTAGTAGCTATTTGTGTTTTTATAAACAAAGTTGGTAATGAATTGACAGGAATATCCTATCCACGTCACTTATCTGTCTCTCGGAGTGTTGATAGTTGATGTTTCTTTAACTGTTTATCTGAGATAGCAACGTTCCGTTAACTGTTAGTAAGTTATTGAAAACGGCCGTTAGACGGAAAAGGTGTAACGTTTCACATTTGTGTGACATTATGACAATTAAATACACCATTTCTAAAGTTTCACTCAAAAAAAAATTTGCTATTGCTACTCTTGCTACTGGGCTAATGCGGCACTGCAGAGAATGATCTGTATCTTTTTTTAAGGAAAAAACGTTGCCCCACACTAGGAATTTCTCCTGTATCGTGGGTGCGTTTACAAACATTTAAACTCACATACAAACAGCCAGACCCGGAACAACTACCTGAAGGCCATACAAATATTTGTTCCGTGCGGGGATCGAACCCGCGACACGCCACGCAACAGTCAATCGCTCAGCCACTGCGCCAACCGTGCCGTATCTGTATTTATATCAATTTACTGAAAATACTTACCTACCTAATAACATTCAGTATCTAATTATCTATTGTTAGAACAAACACGGGTTGCTTCTTGCAATACGCTTGAGTAGTGATATATTGTTCATGATGATTGCATGCCGATTCGCAAATGTATCTGCCGCTCCGTGGAGCCAGTTTCTTTTTTTTCTACGTAAGATGCTAGCAAGATGCTTGTGCGCGCAAAATGGCACGTAGAGTCAATGCTGTTATACCATGATTTATTAAGCGAAAAACAATAGAGAAGGATTAAACCAAAGAGAATCATGGTAAATAGCACTAGATGCACTGGCACTGCCCAGATGGTCATAAATTATGGTTGGACTTTGCATAAATACTCTAAAACACTTTCAAAGAAATGGCCAACAAAGATTTTGCTTCAACTGCCACAAAAACCGTTGGTACATCCAGCGCTAGCAATGCGCTTCAGGAAAAATATTTTCAGCGCCCCTTTTTTACCGCCTAAAAAGTAGTTTGTCTATGTTATCCCTATCTGTAAACGCATATTTCCCGCTTTTAAACCAAGTTGATTTTATTTTTTATTTTGGATTCTAGTCTACCGCGTAGGTATACAATATTTAATTGTTTTTCATGTCCATAAACAAACAACTAATGTACAACAACCTGTACATTTTTGGTCATATTCTTACTTAGGGATATTATCAAGAGCAAATTAAAATCACTGGACCTAAAACTGGGTCTAAATAAAATAGCATTCACCTATTGGCAGAGGCTTGTCAATCCTGTGAAAAGTCGTTATTATAAAATACGAAACGCTCTGAAAGCGGTAGCCACTACTCGAGCTTGGTGTTCTGGTGCTTGGCAATCATAATTACGAGATAGAGAACAACAAAACCATGCCAGTTTTGCATGATACTCATAGGTACGCGCAATAATTCATCTCATTACAAAAAATCCAACCCTTTATATTAGTATTCTGTTAGATTTATAGTAGGTATCTTGGTGCGCTACGATACGTACAAAAAAAAATGTTCATTTTACAACAGCTTTCTTAAAATTCATTATATCTAAAAGGAGTCCGCGTTCTGAATAACAGAGAAGCTCTAAGTACTTAGTTTTATTAAAACATCGACAGTCTAGGTCGGTACTTGATAAGGTGAATCTAAGGAATGTCAAATAGTTAATCCCTTGAGTTGTTAATAAAGTAATAGTTTCGTGGTTTCTGGCAGCCCTGACCGGAATGAGTGCCAGCTGAGGTGCAGAAATTGGTGCCAGTTCGCCGAGTGAATATAAATCAGAGTTTAGGTTCGAACTTCACTCTCGTTGCGACGATAAGCACGCGTTCATTCGACTGTACTTTTGTTACTACCAGAGTTTGTGTTCTGTAGACTGTACGTACCTACCCATCTACCTAGACTGCCACTGCGACGTCCAAACCGCTGAGAATTCTTGCATCATTTTACGGAATACGTCTTGTTTATTTTCTATAAGTTCCTATCTGCAATTTAGGATTACTAAAATAGTTACTGAATACCGGTTTTCAGTAAATATCTGTATCTAAAATCCTTTTAGTATGGGCCTTATCGTAAGTTCAATCACAAGCATAAAGTCACCTAGAAGCTGAATCCAAAAGTAATTTCTTCGTAAAGCATCGATTCAATTGTAGAAATATGGTATTTTTTACAGTAATCGCTTTTATCACTGACCTAGGTTTGAGCAGGTTGAACAATCAAGTTTAACCTTTTATTATGTTTAATCTCCATATTTTCACTTTTTCTTCTTTGTCCTTCATAGGTTCTTTTTTCCCCTATATTATTGATACAATAAAATGAAGCAGGTGCCCAATTAACATTAAATCCGAAATTACTTTAGGAACACGATAAAATAAAATCTTTAATTAACACATAAATCGGCTTTTATGGGGACGAGAATCAGGTGATTAGCGAAAGACACTGTAATTGCTTAGAATCTGAACTGAACATACCTTAATGATGGGGGGGATTAGAATTGTAGATTTGGGACATTGGATACAAATTATATAAGAAATAGGGTTCGTACTTGACAAACACTTGGTAAGATCGAATTTCAGCTATCTCATAAATTAGTTCCCATTCGGCCAGACCACACTCACACGCGCACTCTCACGTCACTGATCTGTAACAACAAAGAACTGAAAGAGAATTTTATTCCCTTTGGAAAGTACTGTAACGCCATGACAAAAGTGTCCATAACACAGTAGCCCGGTGCTGTGAGGCCGGGTCAAAGGACCTCCACAGACTTTGATATGCTGAAAGAGTAAAGGCCAGTGCTATACATGCAGGCAGGGATGATCCTGAAAAGATGAATTCGATCGAATCGGACTGATGCGGGCTCTACTGGGTGTAACATAACAAACACAATGCGTCTAGTGTGGTGTCTCAGACCACGAAACTGAACAACGTTTGTTCCATGTCTTTTGGTAATTTATAACTTTTTTTAGTTTTACCAAACATGTTCATTCGCTCCTACTGAAACTTCATTTTTTGCGAATTTCAAGATCTCTTTGAACAACAGTTGTTCAGTTCCATGGTCCTAGGGACCACACGGGAGGTCTTGCGATTATATGTTACACACCTTGTATATTGACAATTTATAAAATGTCGAATGTGAATCAAACGATATTCTAATATGACATCGACCATGCTCATCATGCCACCACCAAAATGATCAATGAATAATGATATCATCACCTAATGACATGGTTATGAGAGTTCTCAGGTGCAGTCCAAAAGATTTGCTTCTAATCATAGTTCCAGCAGTCAAACATAATAATTATATAGTCACTGTACGTTTGCTCAAATCAAATCTAATCAAGTCTGATGGAATTTCAAATGGAAAGCATAAGAATTATAGGATAATATATATGCTACATTATATTATTATCACACCACAAATAGAACTAAAGTAATGCTAAAAAGAAGACTAAAAGTAAGTTGACAACAATAGGACACTTAGGCGTCAAAGTACTCCTCCCCATCGATGTCATCTAGAAAAGTGCTCAAAGACTGGCAGCATTGCCACGTTGAATGGAAATGCTAATTCTTTGACCAAAGATAAAGCCAGCGCTCTGGTAACGCGAAGTGTCGACCAGTTGGCGAGATATTTCCTTAAAAAGGAGACGCTCCCACGGGCCAAATGACCCGAGCGTTTCGACCCCAAACGGCTCAAACTGTAGTTACCGATAAGGTTAAAGTATTTGCGCCGCTTGAGCATTTCAGCAGCCGCAGCAGCAGCGCCCGCACAGTCCGCCGTGCTTGCAACGTGAGATAGCACAACGGTGTCGACACAGGTTGCGTCCCACACCAAAGGCCTACCCACCTTCCAAGGCACCAACGTCATGCCGTCTGGTCTCTTCCCATCGTGACGTACCAAGCCGTTTGGTTCTAATACCGCTAGTACGCCGGCGCTGGAAAGGGCTCGACGAATAATGTTATTAATGCTGGCACCGTGCAATGCGACCTGCACTGATGATTATTAATTAATTTCAAATTTATTATCAAAAATGATAATATATAAATATGCATTTTTAGAAAAGTAACTTGTTATTACCCATATCATGTGAAGTCAATTTACGATACCTAAAGCTAGAAACATTTTTAAGCTTTCTTTCAGTAGTAGGTCAAAACTGTTAATTAGTCAAAACTACTTTTGATCGTTTAAACCTTTCAGTTATTTTTCGTTCTGAGTCAAAAGCGGTTTTGACAGATTAACAGTTTTGACTGTAACGTATACCTACCTATATCGTCATACATTTATTTAATTGTTTACAATCTTTGTACCACAATATTGTATCAATTTGTAGTCCCAAAACATGTTACACATTGGATACATATTAGAATACACAAAAAGGAATTCTTGTCGGTTTTTCCGTCTATTTGAGGCACTGAACCACTGAAACTTGAATTTTGTTTAAGTGTTATTAAAACACAAATTTGAAGAAGATTTGAATACGGAATATAGACATAACAACACAACATAACAAAAACATGATACGGTGTGCTACCACGGCACACAGCATACTTACATACTTACAGATTTACTACCTACGCGTAGTTACTACAACTTTAACGTTACATATTATTTAATGCTGAACTTATTGAATCGGGTATTTCAAAAACACTAACACCTAAGACAATTTTTTTTTAAAAATATTTTTTTGCTATGTTGTGCTTCTCATTTATCATCTCGCAAGACAAAGTGAAGCCCCCTTCAGGCACTGCAATAGTAAAGGAACGGCGACTGAAAAAATATTGTAATTAACAGATCTGTTACGAAAGTTAACCTATATTTTCAAGAACCAGTTAGTGTCGCTCCTGAAATACCAGATTCATTTTAGTGCTAGGTTAACGAGATTAATGTTAAGGGACGTGTGCACGGATGCGATGAGCTAGGATTCGATTATGACGATTTAATTAGTACCTAAGTGCATTTGCCGGTTTTTTGGCATCAAAACGTAAATGTTAGTACTCTCTTGTCCGTGTTCACTGACAGTAGGTGACACATAAATAAATACATTTTTAACTGCACAGTTCGGTGGATAAATAAGGAATGGCAAATCGAAAAAGCCAAAAAAAAAAAACTGTAGCACACCTTCCATCAATAAAACTATTACTATGTACTTAAGCTCATCCCATAGCAATATAAAGTCCATAAACGGTACTAGTATCCGAAAGGGTTTGTTTAAATGCCTTTTTTATTTTCAACGATTGTCAACGAAGTCACTTTATTGGATTGGCACTATCGGCAGCGGTTAAAAATGCAAGCCCGCATATCCGATTGGTATAGGTCTACCTATACCAATCGGATATTTCTACCTACCCATACCAGTGGACCCAATTAATATTATTCGCAACCGCAATGCTTACCTATAACTTGACTAACGCCGGTGTCTGAATAGAGAATTTACAGTATCGAGAACTTGTTACATTCTTTCAGCGAACTAATCAAAGTTTAGATGCGACAAGTAACTCATTAGTACCTACCTACGTTTCTTGTGTTGGATAATAAATACATTGTAGCAACATGTGAAACACATTACAATTTAAACACCTTCGCTTGATAATCAGCTACTTTACAGACTTTTCCGACCGCCCTGACAGTGGGATCGCGGCCACTTTTAACTTAAAAATCCCGGTCACGTTCCAAATAGAACACAAGTGCCCGCAGTGCATAGACAATCATAACATGTTTGTTTTTTTAAATATCTGATGGAATGTAATGAATGTACCTTCCTACTATTTTATTTTATAGAGCACGTTATAAATAGTTTTTTGTCTACGTTTTCTGCGGTCACATAGGTACATTGTGAAATACGAAACACGTGTAGGTACGTACAGGGTGGCCAAATTAGCATTAAACAACTTAATTAAGGTTAGTTTTTCTATTAGAAACGAGAATTAGGTATATTTGCATAATTATAAAATACCGGTTCGTCAATTTCGAATGAAATATAACTACGCTGCTTTCTGAAATGTGATCGCTATCCATGACCATGACCGGGTTTTTCACAAAGTTTTCGCATGCTGTATTATATATTTTTATGATTTAATTATATTTATAGATTACACTGTCTGTCATAAAAATGCTGCTTTTAATGTCGAAGATCGCGACACGTAGTTAACCCCACGGAAAAAAAACTCAAGATCTGGAGATAGGTACAGAAGATTTCGAGTTACATGGAATATTTCCTTGACATGAATCTCCTAATTTTTGCCTTTCAGCCTCTGCTTTTTAAGAAACTCGTGTTTTCTTCAACATATCATCACGCTTGTAATCCCCGAAGGGTTAGGCAGAGGTGTACCTACGTACATTTCGCCCGATGTAATAGTGGGCGAGCCTATTGCCATCAACCGGGCACAAATATCTAGACTCCTTGGCTGCTACTGACACATTTGGAAATCGAACACAGGACCTCATGCTCAGCAATCGCGCTTGCAACCACTAGACAGTCAGTCAGAATATCAAAATGCCGCAAAATTGGTCTCCAAACCAAGAGACAAAAAAATCGTTAACCAGCTGGCCAGCCTATACCTATAAGGTCCCACGCATTTTATCAAGCGTTTTAACTTCCTACTTTCCGCTTTAGCATTAGCAAAGACGTATGCAATAATAAAATCATTAGAAATATATTGAAACGGTGCTGTGATAAGCGGCTTATGTGTACTACTTATTATGTCATCATTAACACTATTAAAAAACCGGCCAAGTGCGAGTCGGACGCGCGCATGAAGGGTTCCGTACCATGAACTAAAAAAAACACACGTTTGTTGTATGGAAGGCCCAGGCACGGTCCCAGCTAGCCTTTGGGGGGGTCACACAGGGCCGCACGCAGCCTGGAATTTGGTAGGGACGGGTTACTTCGAATAAAAAATACAGATTGGAGGGAGGGTGTTAAACTAATGGGTTAAAGTATTAGGAACAACTTTTTAATGAAAAACGAAATTATAGCAACCATCTCTGGATTTACTTAGGCAAAACGATAATAGACGTCTACCGGTTTATTTCCGGGGGGCTGCATGTTCAGCTTACCGAAAAGAGCTTGTACTCTCCACCACGGATATATAAGGTCTATCTATTCATACACGAAATCTCTTAAGGGTCATAGTACTCTTCATTATGAACAACTTTCACTATGGGACCAACCCCGAAATCGGGAAAAAAAATCAGCCGTTCAGTACATTTTGTCGAGTTATTAATATTTAGATTTAGATTGTCTATTAATTAAGAAAAGTCAAGATTCAATAGCGAGCGCAGCGAGCTCCTAAAAACTAGCACCCAGTTCGAATTTGGTAGGCTTTCACAAATTGTGTCAGTTTATAAAGAAAAAACTGACAAGAACGCAGAATGTCAGAGCGAGCTCGAAAATTTTAGCACTATATTGGGTAAGTTAGATTTTCTGTTGACCATTGATACAGGAGTTAAATAGGCATTTAGAAGCAAGAGCGAGCGAAGCGAGCTCGAAAATTTTATCATTATTCCTCGGAATTAAGTTATTTTTGTTCATTCATACAGGAATGAGAATAGGAGGAACTCTGTCAACTTAAGGAGAATTGAAAAAGTACAGGATGTATTAGTGAGTGAAGCGAGCTGGATAATTTTAGCACCACTCCTTTTGTTAACTTATACAGAAATGAGAATAGGAGGGACTTTGTTTGGGTTAGTATTCCGCGTCAGATAGGTTGATTTCTTTATAGTTGTTGGATATTTTAGGGGGTTGAACCCTCACCCACCCTCCCTGCCTATGGCCCTGCCCCTGAGATAACTATATTTTCATGTATTAAGATGCAAGTGAAAGCGAAGCGAGCCGGACCTCTATTTATTTTATTTAAATCAATGAGTTCAGAAACATGATCACGGTCGACCTAGGGCCTAGGCCCAGCCCAGTGCGGGGTGGTTATGACGCCCAGCCATGGCCCCCCGCTTTTTTTTTTTTTTTTTTTTACCGGTGGAAAATCATCAAATAACCCCTCCCGCTCTGGGCTGAGCAGGAGAGAGTGTCTTATTTTTATTTTATTTATTCGGGAAAATAAACAGTTATACATTAAAATCTTACATTATGTTATAAATATATAAAGTTTATAAATGTATAACCTACGACATTTTCCACAACATATTTAAAAGTTATATTTAAAAATGCGCTATTCTAATATTTTAATACAGAAAAACAGTTAAAAATGAACTTACACATAGACAGGCATGCAAACAACAAAAAAAAAACAAAAAAAGAGAGAGAGATAATGAGCAAATAATATAAATAACTAAACTAACTATTATATTCTAAAATTATTTTGTTGGTAAGATTTCTAAATTTTTGAGCAGAGACAAAGAAGAAGTCGATGTCTTCAAAGATCTTATTATATTGGCTGGTAAGGCGGCGTAAGGGCGCTCGCAAGCCCGCGTTTGTGCGACAGGAACTTACTGCAAATAAAGGTCTGGCGCGCACCCCACGGCATATAGTTGTTCTGGGTACTACGTAGCTGATTTTGTTGCGAATATCAATACAGTCATAAGTATTACACAGATCAAACAAGAACATTGTTTCCAACATAATTCGTCTGGACTTTAAACTTTGCAGGTTATACTTCCGCAAAAGGTCATTGTAGGATGCATAGGTACGATGGCAACGAAAATGCATGGCCTTTAAAAATTTTCTCTGTACCTTTTCGATCATATCGGAATATTTACCATAGTGGGGATTCCATACCGAAATAGCATACTCTAGCTGAGAGCGAACTAACGACCGATACAAGTACAAATAGGTTGAGGACCGGGTAAATACTGTAGCCGTTCTCATGATGAAACCGAACATACGGAAGGCATTATTAACAATTTTGTTAATATGGGAATCTAAATGGAGTTTGTCATCCAACAGAATTCCAAGATCACGGACCAGAGTTTCTCTTTTTAGATTTTCATTTTGTAAGGTGTAGGGATATAGTATTTTATTTTTATTTTTGGTAAAACTAATGACATAACACTTGGATACACTAAGTTGAAGTTTATTGCGTGTACAGTAAGCTGAAAACGCATCTAAATCTTCCTGTAAGAGTGAGCAATCACGGTGGCTTTTGATAGACCTAAATATTTTAATGTCGTCAGCGTACAACAGTAATTTTGAATTCTTAAAACATTTGTCGACGTCATTGATAAATAAAATGAATAGGAGAGGTCCCAAAATGGAACCCTGTGGTACTCCAGAAGTAACATCTACAGTGGTAGAGCAAAAACCATTTATTACAACTCTCTGTGTTCTGTTGCAAACATATGAATGAAACCATCTTAGCAAGTCCCCACGTATCCCATTAAACGCAATTTTCTGCAAAAGCAGTTCATGGTCAACTTTGTCAAAGGCTTTCTTGAAATCAGTATATATGGTATCAGTTTGAGTACGGGCATCCAAGTTGTTAAACAAATAATCTGCGAAAGTCACCAGGTTCGTCGCGGTTGATCTCTTTTTGACAAAACCATGTTGCTGTGGTAATAGAATGCTGTGAAGTAGAGGGTACATTTTGTCGTGTACTAATCTCTCAAAAACCTTTGACAAAGCTGACAATATAGAAATTGGTCGATAGTTCTCGACGTCATGCCTGGGTCCTGACTTGTAGACCGGGGTTATGTTTGCGAGTTTCCAAGCTTGTGGAAATATCCCCTTTGAAATGGATAAATTAAAAATGGTATGCAATGGTATACAGAGATTAGTGGCAGTCTTCTTAATAAAGATTGCTGGCAAACCATCTGGGCCAGGTCCTTTTGAAGGGTCTAATGACTCGAGCCCTCTCAGTAAATCATCCACTGAAAATTCAATGTCACTTATAAGCGAGCAGGCAGGGGAGCAGTCGGTATGCGAGGATGTTACATTTGTTAAGGTAGATGGTTCATATACCGAATGAAAAAAGTCAGAAAAAATATTGCAAATGTCTTCGGGGTTATTAGAAGGTTGATTTTTATATTTCATGGTGGAAGGAATTCCCGTAGTGGATTTTTGTTTGGAAATGAACGTCCAGAAATGTTTAATGTTGTCTCGAATACCATCTTCTACAGAATTAATGTATTTTCTATATGATTCTTTGCACTCAGACTGAAATCTCATGCGGTATAGTTTAAACAGCTCGTAGTCCGTTAAATTCTTGTACGTTTTCCATCTAACCCATGCTTTGGATTTGTTCTTGTAAATGTGTATCAGAGATTTTGAAAACCACACAGGAAACTTCAAAGACCTAGTACTGACCAAAGGCACATGTTTTCTTATTATGCCAAAAATTGTGTTATAAAACGTGCCTAAATACTCGTCAGGTGTTTGATCATTTAAAAACGTATCTTCCCAATTTATTTCTTTTAAGTCATGGTTAATGTTTTCATAATTGGCTTTAAAATAATTATATTTTTTAATTGTCTTACGAACCATTGAACAACTGGGTAATGAAACAGATATCAACACACAACATGGGGGATGATGGTTATCTAACTGCAGTAAATAATCCGTGGGCGAGTATGTGGTGCAGTCGTCGTTACTAATGACCAAATCCAATATTCTCCCATTCAGATTCCTTGTATTATTAAATTGATGTGCGCCGAGAAAGGACATGAACTGACATAAGTGGATACCTGTCGGAGAATTCCCTCTACAAGTCAGAGCAGTTTGTGAGGTACCCGCGGTGCACGTGACCCAGTCGATTTCGGGTAAATTAAAGTCTCCTAACAGATAAAAATGTCCAAGATTATTATGCCCAAGTAGGGATTGTAATAAATCGAAATAATCAACATATATACTTTCAGGCGCTTTAGGTGGTATATAAACTGCAGCAATAATTAAATTTTCACCTCGACCTGAGCATGGCAACTGTATTAGTACGTGCTCAATATGCGTATGTACAGAGGAACATGGAAGTAATCTCACTGAGCGCAGTCCCTTTAACACAGCGACAAGAACGCCACCTCCGTCTTTCCTTTTGGTGGCAGCGCGATCTCTGTCACATCGGTGTACAGTATATCGTTCATCGATGAACTCGCTGTCAGCTATATCGGGCGTTAGCCAAGTCTCGGTCAAAATTATTACGTCATAAGAATTAGCAAGGATATTCATATATAGTGTATGCAGTTTCGTACGGATTCCCCTGCAATTTTGGTAATATATTATTAAATTATCCGTAACTGTAACTTTGAGCTACCCGGAATAAAATAGTGCCAGCGTTATCAGTCAGATGTCAGATTTTTACTGACTAAAACCCATCCATGTTCCTTCCTTTGCCCTTTATGTTCCAGGGCCGCGGTATCTCTTTCGAACAGTCCCGCAACCCTGGCAGGCGTCGGTCCTTACGGACCCCTTCCTGTTTGCTGACTCTCTTTGAGGCGCGCGTGGAACACGAACGCGCCGTCGACACGGCCTGTCGTCATAAGACGGACGGAAGGCGAGCTAGCCCATAGCTCGCCGTCCGTCCCCGCCCGGTGCGTCCACGCCCGGTGCGTCTCCCGCGGCGGCTGGGACGTGAGGTTCTCTCCCTCTCACGTCCCGCCACCTCCTTCGCTAGCATGACTGCTTCGCAGAAGGAGGTGACGGCGTCCCATTCCCTCTCGCTCCGGTCCATGGATTGAACCAGAGCCGGACGCGAGAGGTCGCCGCCGCCGATTGCCGCTACGAGGACACGGCGTTGCTCCGCCCAAGCGGAGCAGACCTGCACAGTGTGCTCCACCGTGTCCTCCGGTCGATCCTCGCAGTGGTGACACCCGGGCCTTTCCTCCCGCCCGATTAGGTGCAGGAACCTCCCGAAACAACCATGTCCGGTGAGGACCTGCGTCAGGTGGAAGGTGAGGGCGCCGCCGCGTGGCGCCTCTCTAGCCACTCCTCAAAGAGGGCACTTACCGCCACTATAGTGGCGTGCCCTGCACGGGGTTGCGACAGTCGCTCTCTCCATGTCGCCATGAGATCACGCTGGAAGTCTGTCCGCTGAGCGACAATTTGCCGCGGCAGCGGAGTTTCCCCCCAGCGTAGTGCCTCCACGCGCCATTCATGCAGGCGCGCGAGGACTATCGCCTCCAGATCCCATGGCGGCAATCCGGCAAGGAGGCTCGCCGCCTCGCCGGAGATCGTGCGGTACCCCCGGATCAGCCTTACGGCTATCACCCTTTGGTGCGCGTTCCGATAATGGGCGGCTCGCCGCCTCAAAGAACGCGCCCACACCGAGGCCCCGTAAAGGACCATGGACCGTTTAAAAATTCCGGTAAGCTGTAGTAGCATTTGGCTAAAAGATTTTTTATAAGCTGTATTTTAAAGAGTCTATTTGGTAACTGCGATTTTATCATAGATAATTGGTGCCAAACAGAAAATACTATTATGTATCAGTGCCATGCTTGGTCTAACTATTTCCAGCCTGTGATTGTCACGTCGACTGCGGATGGTAACTTCTGACTTTTTTTTTAAACATTTGTGATAAAATAAATGAAAGGAAAACCATGAAATGTAAACTTATAAATTCAATGGATAAGATAAAGGACTTTTATTCAACGGTCCATCCGATTACTTAGATTAGTACCTTTAACTTTTTTTTGTATAAATAACGTAAAGCGGTTCACAGAATACATCTACCTACTAAGTTTCAACTGGGGTATATATGATATACCTAATTACAAAATCTCTAATATTTACAAGATATAACAACTGAAGCTATTAATTTTATTTGATATAATGATCAGTTAATATAATAAAAGATTGATATAAATTTAAAATAACTAATTTGTATAAGCTTAACATACATTGAATATAAAATCGTTTGATATACCACTCAAAATACGATAAAAACATTTTTTTTTGTATATTTTTTTTGTTTTGTTATTTCATATCGATAGTTATTATAAGGCAGAAAATCAATCAATCTAAGCACGAATCATTATAAAACAGTCGATTGTGAACATATGTGGTTTTTACTTCCCTGCAAGAATGCAAACAAGCATACGCCTTGCATGCCGCAAGCATGCAAACAAGCATATACCATGCATGCAGCATGCAAGCAAGCATGCAACATGCAAGCAAGCATGTAGCATACAAGCAAACATGCAGCAGGCATGGTTTCTGTCACGGCTCCAGCGCTGCGGGGCTCCGGTGATCCCACGCGAGCTTATCGGCGCAGATGTGTTTCACGCTCCCACCGTTAAAACCATCTGCTCCTCAGCTCGCAGGCCGCCTCGCCCCTCTGCGCCCACGCGGATTTAAATTACACTCTAGGGGTAGGGCAGACAGGACTATGCGGAGTCGGTTTTGCAGCGCTTCGTTTCGGTCACGCCGCTCCCGCAGCACGCTCGCTTCACTCGTTCGCCTTTCGCGTTATTGGTTACTGTTCCAACCAAACTTAACCCAAATGATTCACCAGCAATAGAGGGGATCTATTTACGAAATGTAATTGTTATGGCATTAGACCACATTTTATGCAAATAAATATACTTACTTACTTACTTACTAATAACGTTATGTGAAATAAGTTTTAGAGTTTAAAAATGTTTTATCTAAAGAAATTAAATCAACACTTGGTATAACTCGCGTTAATTA
Source organism: Eugnorisma glareosa (assembly GCA_947578425.1). Lineage (NCBI taxonomy): Eukaryota > Metazoa > Arthropoda > Insecta > Lepidoptera > Noctuidae > Eugnorisma > Eugnorisma glareosa. The sequence continues at coordinate 33,234,509 of OX387957.1, forward strand.
TATCTTGTGAACGTTAGTGAAATGAAAATATACCAAATAACTTTATATGATATGAGACGCACCCGTTTCAACTGTGTAGTCCTAAAAGTTTCGGAATAAAGTGGCTGTGACATACATGGACAGACAGACATGACAAATCTATAAGGGTTCCGTTTTTTGATATTCGGTTACGGAACCCTAATAAAGGCATATTTTCTTTGAGTAAAATTACTATCTCCAGCATTTAAAGTACTTTCCCTTCAGGTGAGGTTGAAAAACCCTTTAATTTAAGTCATCACGCATTCACGCTTTTGTATATCCTGAATATTCCTTCAGCCGATTTGTTTATCAACTACGTACATTTGACCTTGTTTAAATGCCCCATGCATGTAAAGACTGTAAAATGTTAGAAGCTCATTTTCATGGTAATCATATCAGGCCGTTTAGGTGCTCCTTGAGCAAGGTTGAAAACTTGTTAAAACTCACGGTCCACTGCTCTGTCATATCCCACCCTGCTTCAATGAGTACTTCTATTCCAACTAATCTAAAACAGTAAAGAAATACATGAAGAAATAAATTGTCGACAACCTATCTACAAGTCGAATTTGGCGCCCTTAAACAATTCCACAGACAATACTGTACCCTCGTTGAATTGTCGCATATTGTTTCTGGTAAAATTTCATCACTCGACTAAACTTTATTGTATGGTATACGCTACACCGCGCCGCTATAAACTTTATGGTATTGAATGTTGCTAAGGGGAAAAATATTTGGTTTAGTCGATTCTTGTCCTCTTTTGCGTATTGTTTTTGTAAAGGAACCCGGTTATTTTAAGCAAACATATTTGTGATGATTTGTAGTACTCGTTTCTGAAAATCAAAATAATTTATAAAAATAGTAATATTAATTTACACCGAGTGACAGCTTCTTTTGTGAACGCAGCCGATGAATTGTCAATTATATATTTTTAATCTGTGATTTAAAATTTGCCAGCTGGGCGGTTCCGATATTTATTTTCATAATTTTAAAATCAAAATATATCCCTCTAAACAATATTGCAGCCGCTGATAGTTCTTGCCAACAGGAGCACTAGCCCTGACATGTAAGTACTGTAATAACATTGAGTTAATTTTAATTAGGTGCTTGTCGTTTGAAATCAATACCATTGTACGCTTCTCAAATTGTTGCGAAAGTAACAAAATTAAACAGTGCAATAGCCTTTCGAATTATGACTATAATCATTGTGCCTATTGTTACTAAAGTTGGTTACATTACAATTAGCGGAATGCAGAACTACAAGATATGAAACAAGAAAGAATGTAGTACTCTCAGAATAATAAATATAATTAAATACCAATATTAAGTTATTTTAGTTTAGTTCTACTGATTTTCTATTTATCAGTCGGTGACTAATAAGAAAATTGAGCTTTTGTTACCAAATAAAATTTCAGGACAACACTTGCAGTCTAAGGTGGAGTCTTAGGCTGACTGTCACTGATTTTATATTTAAAGATACTTAAAGTTAATTGGCATTTGTTAAATCTAGAATTGAAGATTTCCACAAACATTTTATTACTTGAGTATTTGACAGGAGTGCTCTGTCCAAAGTAGAAAGGTGCTACAAAATATACTTTAAAAGTTTAATAGATTCAAATTACTCAAAACACTTTATGCTGAACTACATAGAGGCGAAAAACTTCAATGTTTAATTCAACAGTATTATAAAAAAAAACACAAGACGTATTTGACAATGTGCATAAAAAGTATCATAAAATTTGACAGAAACTTAGCAAGCAAGGAAAACAAGAAATACTTATTAGTTTCCCTCTCATTGTAAAGTCAAACCATTGTTTTTGTGATATTTGTATTATTAGAATATTTTATTCCTCATTCAATACAATTTAAAAATAGCTGAATGTATATGGAAGCAGATGCTACAGTAACCCTTTGTGTGCAGGAACATAGATCTTCACGAGACACTATATACTCGGCATACAGAAGGTCAATACTTCAAAAATTTGATCAGTAGACAATGTTTGATAGATACTCCTAAAAAAACCTTGAGAAATAAAATTTAAAATAATATTAGTATGACTTCTTAGACAAATATAAACAATTTACAGAATAAATACCTATTACAAAGCCACAATTTCAAAAAAGTAGGTATCTTAGATAAATAAATTTAGTCTACGATTTTATTTTCAATTCATCATTCTTTGAAAAACTTGATGAAAACCAAACCAAAGAATCTGTAATTATGTTTCTGTTCTAAACTAAAAATATACATTGACATTATCCATTAAAAAAATGTTGAATTGTTAGTCTTTCCTATTGTAACATGTACAGTTTTGGCCTTGAAAAGTAATAGTTAAATCAATATGTTTTAGAACATTTTAGGATAGAAAATGTATATATTTACAATAGATAACTTAAAGAGAACTAAATAACATTTTTTTATAACTTATAATAAAAAAACTTGAAGTTCCTTCTTATATTTATTTAAAATAAGTACGCCAACAGGTAGGTATGTAGGTATACATACATTTTATATTAAACAATAAAAGTATACAGGTTAGGGTTCTTATGTAGGTACTAATACTAATTACAGGTGTACACAACATTCTCTTAAGTACATTAAAGCTTTATCATTATTATGAGCTTCATGCTGCTAGAAAGTGGTAAATTATTCAAATAATTACTAAGGGTTTGAATAATTTTTTAAATAATTCATTCATTGGTTGCCCTTGATTATTTCAAACAAAATGAAATCATAGTAGTTCACAATTTATTTCTTTCTAACTTTCACAACATAAACAAGTGAAAATATGCAAAGTGGCTGCAATTAAATAATGAAAAAACTAAAAACACTGCAGTTGGTACAATAGTAATCAATCAATTTCTAATAACATGCAATAGGTCTTTCTTTTTTTATTGTATGGTTAGTGCCTAGCCTGGTGTCAGAGTTTTTAAGCGGCCCATGGGCCTCTGACTTGACTTTACATGCCGTCCATAAATATCTCTTAGGCATGCTGGTTTCCTCACGATGTTTGCCTTCACCCAAGCAAGTGATAATTATACAATATGCACATAAATACGAAAAATCAGAGTTGCATGCCTTGGGTTCGAAGTCGACACTTATGACTTGGCAGTCCAACGGTCACACTAATAGGCTATCACTGCTATAAATCAATTTAAGTAAAATATTATTAATTTCAGAAGCTACCTTGATTACACTAGTTGTATGATTAATTATTTCATGTGTTCCACTTAGAGGTTGCCCTTTAATCACTTGTGGTTTTTTTAATCAAGTTTTAGAATGTTTCAAAACAGAAACTTTTTTTTTGACACAAAGTCGACCTAGGGTTTTAAGTCAATAATAGTAAAAAAATTATATAGTAAAAGAAACATAAAAATTTCATCACATCACATTATCACCTTAAATAAAATTTTGTCGTCCCAAGAACGACAATTTTTTTTTCAAAAATGTCGTTAAATTCGTCATTTTTTCAGACTCTCTGCCCCCTTTTCGAACCTGACGTGATTACCCCTGACTTTCGTAAGAATGAAAAGCTATGAATAAATATTTATTTTGTAATGCACTGCATAGCACAGCGATTGTGTTGATTGCTATAACAAATAATCATATTATGTTTTTAGTTTTTATATTGAAGCATGTTCTATAGATGGATGGATGTTATTGTCATATATAATGGAATCACTCAATAGCATACATTTTTCGTTTTTATTGTACTCAAGCTTTGCGTGTCTGTGTTTATCACATTTTTATATCAAGCTAAGATAAATTCCAAAGTAATGTTTTTCTCAACATTATAAAAATATTTTGTACATGCATGTAAGTCATCGAATTAGCATATCTAATTGCATCTTAGATTTTGTCTGATATTTCAGGAGAAAATGTGATGAACTTAGAAATATTACAATGTGTCTATTTTTTTATTAATTTTCCTATATTTCCCTGGAGAATACGGGACTCGTGAAATTGTTCCCATGACCTGACATTATTTCACCTTGTACCTAGTTAAAAATATTTTATAATTGTTTGTCTTCATGCTATTTATGAGTTAATTTCATTTGCGACACCTGTTAATACGCTTTGCGCTGCCACTGCAGCGTTTCAACATTGACGTAATGTCGTACGCCCGCGTCGTCTCGTCGTTTTACTCTGTGTACAGTAACCTGTGTTGCGTGAGTACAAATAACAGTAGCAACTTGCAATAAGTGCCGGAGAAAAACACTCTCGGAGCCGGTACAAATGCATTAAGCATTTAAATTGGATTACGTGTGGAGAGCCCGCCGCTTAGCGAGACGGGATGATGGGAGTTAACACTCACTAGACTCTTTTCTAGAATGTTATTCTAGTGTCACAATCGTCAGCTAAACTATCACGTATCGAATTTCCTTATCCAATACTATCACTATAATGTTATTGTGTCCATGTACGTAAAACACGCACACGATAAAAACATTTTTCCATTTGAAAGTACTTTTAATATGATCTATATACGAGCGACTTGCGCAAACGCAAAAATCAAGAAATAAAAAGTGTACATAAAAATTTGCTACATATACAAGTATAAAAGATGTTCAGTTACCCATAACGGGTATATTGCCATCAGCGATTGCCGTCGCTTTATATTGACAAGCGTGGCACAGCTATGCCATGAGTCACGGTTGCCTACCCACGTGCCGTGCTCGCCCTCGCCACTCGCCACCTCGCGACTAGTTACGTTTTTTGTGTTGTAAACTAGGAAATATGCACAGTATGTTCGGCCGTTCCATTCACTAAGGTCTTTTGCGGCATGAATACAAGTATTCGGGCTTATTCATAGAATTAGGACAGTAAAACAGTACATATGAATGTAACATCGGCGAGCCCTTCAATTAGGCTAAACGATATTAGGGATGGTAGACTATTCTGTCACTCCTGAACAAAATTAATTCATGGGGGTGTTGGACCTATATTGGGCTTATCGCTTTTGATTTCCCACTTAGTTTTTTTTAAATAATGGCGCCAATTCATCATTATTGAAAGCCTTTGTTCGGGCCACTGCTGATAATATTTTCACGCTCTTGGACATTTTCAGTAAACAAATCAGCTACCGAGAGTTAATTAAATAGAGCAGTTAAGTGATAATCGGATCTTCTTTTAGAAGTCAAAATCCAAGTTACAGGAACTTCGAGTACTGATTCAATAAGAAAACATTTTGAAGTAGGACAATAATGAGGTAGAATATATGCTAAACCTGCATGGCTGCATGTTATTATTTTTTGCTAATGCGAATTATAGTGTAGGTATTGCTCCGTTTTGCTTGCGGCTTTATATATATTCATAAAATACTATGTTTTGATACGCGTAGCGTTTTTGTTTTATTTGTAAATGTTAACAATTTAAACGGTGGCAACTTGAGATACAAGATTCGAAGACAGGCATCGGAAGGATTTTTAACTGCAATCACAGATGTTAAAATAGAAAGTTAATTGTCATGCCAATGACATGCAATCGATCCTCAGATTGCCACCTTAGAGGTAACTACGTCATAACCTCCACAGGCTAATTACAAATCGATGTGAAGGTTTATTTAGCCGGTACTAAAAATATGCACATACAATGAATTACTGATAACATCTCAATTCTCGACGTCAAAGCCTTAAATAAACTATTGATGTTCAAACTATTTTAATGGATGTAACAAATGATTTAATTTTTTTTCAGTTAATGTTCGAGCCAGTTGGAGCCGAGACGTGTTCTTCCCACATATTTAGACATTCTACAGGTACTTGTAAAAACCATTACTTAATAAGGTAGTTTTCACAAATATTTATCTAAAAACTTACAATGCATTCGTTTGCAATAAAATACCTACAATTTGTTCTTGAAATTATACAACGACTTATGCTTTTGTAACTTTAACACATTGAAGTAAAAATGTATGATTTGAAGAACAAAGTGACGTAATTTGATTAATTTGCTGATTTTTAATTACAATCACTGCACGTATCTAAAATGCGGTAAGATAGATTCCTCTAATGCAAATAGGTACATGATTAGTTAAATCAAACATAAAGAGTACCTTACACGGATTCCAAAACGCTGCTTGTAGCTCGCACTGTCCTAAGCATCATAATTCTAATTATAAATACTTGAAAATTAAACCCAAAACTGTAATTCAACGATACACCACAGCAATTGAGAAAAAAAAACAAAGTACCTAGTATGGAAAAATAAACTATCGACAATGTAACCGTCATGTGCGTATTATTAAAATACTATCTTCTTAATTATCTATAAGTACTGATTTATCTAAGCTTACACCGTTTTTAAATCTAATTAGCCGGTTCGAATAATGTTAACCATTATAAAAATGAATTATGACTGGGTCAATAACTGGTAGGTACCTAGTCAAAATCTGACTAATAAAAAAACTAGTTTTTCTTCAACCCTACCTTATTTATACTCAACTTAAGGTCAAATATGTCACGGCGCTGAAGTCATTAAATCATCAGCGCTTAGTCATACTTATTTGATGACGTGTAGCTCTTATACCTAGCTCGAATAAAGCTATAGAGAGCTGAAACCTGATTTGTTAGTTTATCGACAAAGCAAACAACGGCGAGACAGCATTAGGAGTAGGAGCTCCCTAAGTGCTTTTTCACTTCTATAAACACAAAATTGACGAGTATCAAATTGTAGTCAGCTACCGAACATAAGATAACAGAAAAGCTCTAATTATCATAGTATATATAGTCTGACTCGGTGGGGGCTGGACTGCAAGGCAGGAGGCTCAAAATACCGTAGCAAAAATCGGTCGTGCCTCTGAATATTTTAACCGGGCCAGAATGAGTGGATGCAACTAAGTCATGTTTATTCAGTTTGTGAAATACCGGAAAATATCTTATGAGATTGCTTGAAATAAATAGTAATAGTCGACCTACGTCACGATAATTCTTTTTCTTAGTCTTTTCGTTTTGTGTTACAGTAAATTGTTCGATTTAGGGATGTAGAACCACATTGCTTGGTCCACTGTTCCATAAACGAATACTTATCGAATCCAATACCGACACGCATAAATATACCTACATACTATTAATGTAACCACTAAAACTTCATCATTAAAACGGAAGTTATTAAGTTCGTTCATACACACACATACACTCCTACTGGTGTACGGTAAAAAAGCATGTACTTGTCTATCATCAAGCACGTACCTATTATATCATGATTATTGGAGAGATTCATTGTTTAATAATAGAGTAAACATGATTGTATCTACAATAACTAGTCTTCTAGTTTGACTTGTTTTGTAATTCACTCACTGTCACGGAAAGAGGTCGAGGCTGGAATTAGTATCCTTAATTGAGTATTAACGTTCTGGAATTTCTGGAAATTTTTGAATGTTTTGTAAGGATGGATCATATTTTCTTAAATTTGTCGAAATCGCGACACAGGTTATTCCTATGCTATGATTTGAAAACCCTTGACAGCGGATTAAAGGTTTACCCGCAGTAATCGACGATTTCTAATTAATCTTCTTGAAAACAAGACTAGACATAATCGCTGGATCGAACCAAGTAAATGGTCTGCATCAGGGTAGTATACTGGCTCCACTATTGTACAATGTATTTTGGTTTTTATAGTGTGGTAAACTTCGTGTGTTAAATTTTCATCTCATAAAAGTATGTACTTACTGTCTCAGATTTAGCCACAAGTAACTATGGATTTACCCTCGGAGAACTCACAGAAATAATGTGATGAAATTATTGGCATCTTGGATTTTCTAATTAACTAGCTACCACGAATCGCTAAGCGCGTTTCACACTAAACATATTTAAAACATAATTCTGTCTCTGTCATTTTTAAACGATTGTATATGCGGATAAGGTGGAAGAGTCAGAGTAGCCCGCGAAATTCAAATTTTATTACGTTTTTTCAATTTGCAGGTCAGTGTCAGGTTATATTGATAATTTTAATGATTATAATTCTATAACTACATACGTGTTACTGATGCGACTCATTTTTTTACCAACATACAACCTGACACTAACCTGCAAATTGCAAAAAAGGTAAGAAAATTTAAATCTCGCGGGCTACCCTGACGTTTCCACCTTAACGTTAAACGCGTTAGCAATTCGCGGTGCAAGCGGGCCTATTTTGTTGCACATCACTCGATATTGATCTCTTTAGTTATTAACAGCCTAGCGGATTTAAATATCGAACACAATCTCTATTTCGCGCTATCGCTTTTTCCGTGCCAGTGAGGCTATTAAATATTCAGAGGATGTCTAGCCGATAGGATTGTGTTTCAGCACAATCAAAACATTTATTTTTCATCTCCATGAATATCCCTATCGCCTTCTTGTATATGTATTTCGTAAATGTGTCGTGTCACGTGTGTTATACTGTTTGCTTGGACATGGATGTCTAGTTGTTCGTCGGTTAAACCGTTTCGTCTCGATCCAGTTCCAGTGCAGGCTAGCGTATAATATCACCGAGTGTTTAATGTGAATTCGAGCTCAGTCCGTGTTCTGATTTCAGTTTTACGATTATTCGATATGCGATTAAATGGTTACGCCCACTTCTGTATACTATATGTAATTGTAATATTCAACAATAGTAGATAAGGTGAGTGACTCTGAGCAGTGTGAACTGGTGCATTTTACAACCTATTTTCTATGCCATAACGTCGGAACGAGTTATTACAACTATTCTAAGAAACGAGTCATGAAGTACTACAATATGCAGCTTGACCTGCCTAATTTAACAATTGTATATTTTTTTATTTTTTGAAACAAATGTATATTGGCACTTGGCAGTAATTCTGCGCGAGTCCACTTAGCGCGCGTCTAGCTCGCATGTTATTCTATTATGATGTGAAGAACGCGAGCGGCCTTCATGCTTAGTGGGCGGATGACCGCGGAGCGCGCGGATCACCGCGACTTTCACCTACCTGCCGCTAGTTTCATCAAAACAAAACTTTAAAACATTACGACTCCGCCGGTCATTCGTACGTTGTTATTTATTTTATACGCCATTGTAGTCATTACTGGAAGGCGAATAGTTACTAGTGCATCTTGCGTGACGCAGTGTTGTGAACGTTAGATTAGAAGTTTTATTTTAATCATAAGCATATTTCATCCATTAACAGTTTGTGCATGTGTGGTGGAACTGCGGCTGCAGGCTTTTGTACAAACGTTTTGTAAAAGGGTGCTTACATATTTTATACTAAGCTCTTTAGCCCTATTTTTTTATCTTAAAAAAATCCTTTAACACAGGTTAAAAATGCAAATCTATACGAGTTTAAATAAAAAGATTACTCACCTATGATGTAATTGCCCACACATAAGATAAAAATGCGGTGATTGCCATTCAAAATGTATGTAGGTAATTAACACGAACTGAATGATCGATTTCCCATTTAATGCTATTTTAGAATAAAATCTTAAATAAAAACTGCAACAAAACGTACCGGGTAGTCTGTCGCTCTTGTGACATTGAGGGCGAGTGGCCCTTCGGTTAACTGTGTGGAGCTGATGGCGTGACCGCGCGTGTCTGGTGCAGAGAGGAGCGTGCAGTGAGCAGGGGCGAAGGGCGAGGGGAGGGCTCTATATGGCAAAGAGTCACCATGAAGGTGGATGCCGACGCCAGAGAAGCGCCCGCCGCACCGCCCGCTGCTCCCGGAACGCCGATCGCTAGTAATACAGAATCACCTGTATCATCTCTGGACGGTTTGTTGGTTTAACACTAACATTCACTATGAGCACTGTAAATATTGAGCTTGCATTCTATCGCACCGACGTCATCTTGAATTCATTTCTTTTGTCACAACACTAACATGGCTGACGCTGCTTGAGTACTAATTTATTAACACCGAACACCACCGCTTGTTTGAATAAGTATTTTGTAGTAATTAATATACGTAGTTAACCAGTAGATTAGTGGTGACGGACTTGGACTCGAGAAGAAAATGAATAAGTACAACCCTGTGTATCCCCGTGTAGAAAATACAATGACTATTAAAAGTGTACAAATTGGTAGTCCAAGTATTAGTAAACTGAAAACGGTAACCCTATATTTTTTGTACTATTGGTTAACAATAATACGTACATAGTCGTACAAAAAGTTGTTCTTATAACAGCTAGTACCAACGAACAACAAGTCTGGTTGTTGCAAACATTTGGCAATTGGGCATGGCTCTTTCCTCAAGAGACCTTTTGTGGTCTGGACTTTAAAAGAAACCTTGACCTCACTCAGTTTGTTTTTGTATTCTTTCTACTGAGATTTATTTAGTTTAGTATCCGAAAATACGGGGAACCGAAAATATGAGAAATTGATTTTGTGTAGCTTGAATTGTTTCCATATTAGCGTAAATTGGACTCCTCAGTCTCAGCCTCTGAAGTCTCCTCAGAAGGTCATAGTAACGCAATAATAAAATAAAATAAAAACTGTCGTTTTGTTACCAGCTTCACGATCTCGTAGAATTACAAAATATCATAATGAGTGGAACTGGAATTGATGAGCCCGTGGCAAAATAATAACAGCCGGTCGGGTCGATCTTTAGGTTAAGCCGTGCTTGCCTAGGTTGTTCTGTGGATGGGTGACCACCCATTACATACCGAGTTTCCTCCGTGCCTCGGAAAGCGCGTTAAGCCGTTGGTCCCGGCTGTCATCTGTAGATCTCTGACAGTCGTTACAGGTAGTCAAAAACTCTGACAACCAGTCTTACCAAGGGTTATCGTATTACCCAGTACTAACTGGGTTGTGGAGATCAGATAGGCAGTCGCTCCATGTAAAATACTGGTATTCAGCTGCATCCGGTTAGGCTGGAAGCGGACCACAACATAGTTGGGAAAAGGCTGGGCAGATGATGATGAGTGGAGCTGGAATTCAAACTCATCAAGCAAACTTTATTTTTTATGTCTGCCTACTCTGTCCCACTGCTGGGCAATCCCCCATTGCTTTCCAATTTGGTTTTTCATTTTCCGAAAGCGAACTTGTTTCTTTTTATTGTAGACTTAAATAATTTAAATCCTATATCTAGATAAAATCATAGGTTTGTTTTTCTTGTTTATTTTAAATGGTATAGGTACAGACGCCAGCATATTAAGCTACTACAATCTGTCAAACTTTAATATATTTTCAACTTTATTGCTAATGCGGTTAGGTTAAGGTTGATTGGCAAAATTTGACAGTTTCGGGTAACTTGATGTGCTGACGTCTATACATAGTACATAATATATGATATGGTACCTATACTGATCAAATAAGAACTCCAGAAATATATACATTGAGTTTACGTAAGAAAATTAATGCATAATATGTCTAAATAGTCATCGGATCATTGCGTGTCACTAAGTTAAATTTAAATTAGTTATGTATGTTTTGTTTACTAAGGTACGTAAAACGGAGAATGTCAGTGAATCAGTGTTCGAAGTGATAATTATCTTTGATATTTGATAATAATCTTGGTAATAACATAAATCACCATCACTGTCACCTCACGTGTATCCGAACGCGATTTGGCGCTTCTACACGTATTCTATTAGGACTCAACTTAAAAAAAAACGGTCACAAAAAATGTTTTTAATCAAAACGCTTTTTTTGTACATTTTTTCTTATTTTTTTCTTTCTTACTATTTCACGGTTTATTACCAGTTACAAAAATGCCGAAAAATAAAGACCCTGGTTGACTGAATTCGAGTGCGTTAAAACAAAAAAGCAATTTGAATTTAAAAGATCAAGTTACGAATCAGCATGGATAATTGTCTGATAACTACCCGATAATTATCAATGAAAATAATCATCTTGATAATTACGAACCCTTCGGTGAATGTGAGGTGTCCCATAACAAGATAAAAGTTTGCCTTACACAACCCAATCTTTCTAAAATAGAAAGAAGCAATGTTATAATATGAGCTATCTGCCAGTAAAGTCCCATCAAAATACGTCATCGGGCCAGCCGTTTCAGAGATAGCTGGAGCCAACGGACAGCCAAATAGTAAAAAAAAATGTTTTTTGTTATACCCATAAAGGGTGTAACAAGACCCTTAACGAAGCCGAAAGGCGCTTGTCTCCCCGTCATTGCTATCATTTTTTAGTTCTAGACCATACCTGGGAACCTACTAGCTACGGAGATATTGGGGGTCAAAGTTCCAACTTTTTCACAAGTTTTTTTTTAAATACATGTTTTGAATGTAAGATTTTTACTTTAAACATCTCCACGACCCCCGTACTATTCAATCCAACAATGTTTTGAGTGCATTACATTGAGTCCTACCGTTAAACGTGATGTTTCACCTCAAAACAAGTCTTTTCCCAGCAATAATTTTTGCGTAAAGTTACTTAGTTTGTTGAACAGAATGCTTGGTTGACGGCTTTGTGAAGGGTCTTGTTACACCCTGTATACTTTCATAATACCTAGTCAGGTAAAAGCTGTTATTTTGACATTACAAACAGACACTTCGATCTTATTTATTTGTATAGATAACGATAGAACTTTGGCTAGGCTATTCTAGTAGGCTTGTGGTCAAGTAACAGCAGTATTAACTGCATCCGGTTAGGCTGGAAGTTGACCCCAATAAAGTTGGGATGAAAGCTAGGCGCATGATGAGTACTTAGTATCCACAGAGCACGGAATTGCAGGTCTAGCAGCGTCTTATAGAAACGGCAGCACTTGTATAATTGGTAGCGCAAAAGTGCGATGAGTGCCCAAATTCTGTCTAACCACCTTCAGATCGTCAGTCTTCAGTGTCGTAGTGAGATGAAGCGATGACACGCTTGGTTTTGTATAGCGACAGCTGGCAATGACGCCTCCCTGTTTTGTGTGAAATTCGTTATTTGTTCTGCCTAGCCTTTGATGGCACGGTTGGCGCAGTGGCCGAGCGGCTGGCTGCTGCGCTGCGTGTCGTGGATTCGATCCACGCATGGAACAAATATTTGCATGGTCTACAGGTACACAGGTTGTTCCGGGTCTCTGGCTGTAAAAGTATGACTATAAACGTAGTAGACTATAAATATTTTTAAATGCACCCACGATATAGGTGACATTCTTAGTGTGGTGTAACGTTTCATCCAAATAAAAAAGAAAAGAAAAAAATATTTTCATTCTGGTTGTTATACAAGTATACACACAAGTATATTCTCTAAGTAATATGTTGTTCTTAAAACCTTTTGTCCTGAAGCTAGAGTTGGATGACCTCGTATTATTTCCAATATTACGTCGCACGTCGGACACAGCATCGCAGTGATTTATTCCCTCTGCTTCGATTCCCGATTACGTTGAGTTTTCAGTTTTTTATTTTAGAATTTAAATTCGCTACGTCGTCGATCCTTCGAACTACATTTTTTAAATATTTAGTCGTCTTATTGGCTGAATTAAGGACATAATTTGTTAAATCTGCCCGATACCAAGGGATAAACAATCGCACTTTCCAAAAAATAATAGGTTTAGATAATACTAATGAGTGTTCTATACATTATTGGCTATGTGGCAATTAAAATAAACAGAACGAAAATAATTTTCCTCTACGCAGCCAATGACAATGTGCTATTTCAGAACGAACTTTACCGGTCGGCATACAAAGTTAAAATTTAATTACTTATGTATTCAGTTATTTCTGTGTTGTTTCGAACTTCCCAATTGAGTGCAAAAGGCTTCTCTGTCCCATTTCCACAGACTTTTTGCCTCAGCTAATGTGGGTTAGTACTTTCGAGTCGAGCTTGTACCTTCAACTTGGTTTATGTTTACCGAGATTTCGGTATCTCAGCGATTCTTGTAGTCAGTTGTTGATGAGAAGACAAGTTTGTTACCGGCGGTGAAGCAGAGCTTTGATAGTCTCTTATCTCGGATAAATTTGTGGACCCACATTTGGGTCAAGGATAGTAATACCTACTTCGTTTTCTAAAAGTGACAGTAAACCTCTTTTGGGCACAACGGGTTCCCCGTTTGACTCTCCTTTTAATATAAAGGGAATTATGGTGTAGATTCTGTCGCAAGCCTTCGAATAAAGACGAATGCTGAATATAGAAGTGTAATACATAGCATTGGTTAAGGGACAAAGTGGTTGGGTTTCGATCAAAAATAGTATTTTATTGAAGTTGGTGAGGGTTAATAGTACGTATTGTATGGGCTCAGTTTTCACTGTAATTCTAATGTACATTTCTTGGGAACACTTGTCAATGGTGACTAATTACTAAATACATTACAAATTAAACGTTGGAACAAACTAAAACTGGTACAGACAAGCAATTCTGCGAACCTAACACTAGCACATTGCATAATATTAGCGTAGTACGTTCTCCAAGTCGAGCCCTTGAGCACGAGATGTTGCGTGCGGCAGGCTCGTAACAGGTAAACGCAAATATGATGAGGTCTACACTCGCACTTGAAACAAACTGAAGTGGAAGTGGCGGGAATATAGTACATAGAAATACGGTGAAATAACGGTTTCAACAAATTGTTAGTCTTTTTTGTGTACTGTGCTCTCTTATTTTTTATTGTTAATTCGTAGCTTGAGGGCGGAAACATAGTTTGGGTTTTCATGATCATAGTTTGGAGTTATAAATGTATGTTTACTTCGTAGTGAGGCTAATGTATTTTTTTTTTTGTCAATATCCACATCGATTAGATAATAAAATGTTTTCCTAATGTGCGCAGATTACCGGATACTAGAGCCGACTACTGACGTTATTCCGACGCCCGAGCGGGCGTTACTAGCCAAACTGGAGGAGGAGAACAGACGGATCGAGGCGGACGCCAAGTGCCCCTCGCTGACTACGGTGCACAGCCGCAAGAGTTCCGATACTTCCCAAGTATCTTTAGCCTCGGGTAAGATCCTGTTATATTACTTTTTTTAACAAGTAACTAAACAAAAGCTCATAACTCTCATGGTACGAGTCGAAACCATCGCGCCATCTTTCTGCGCTAGCCTTGACGGCGCCTTCCAACCTTAGGAACCCATTGCGCAGTCTCTTGCCATGCGGTTGGTGTGACCAGTCCAATTACAGATCATAATTATCTTCTCCATGATTAATTGAATTTTTATTTTGTAGGTTGTCACTCTTACAGCAATAAGAGTGACAACCTACAAAATAAAAATTATGTAAATCACCGAAGGAATGATATCGCGATTGAACGACGCACACTTGCATGCAGTTATAAAATTAATTAACGAAGATAGAATTTCCACTTAAACAAAATAAAATAGTAATCGACAAAATGTGTCAAATATCTGGGTAAAGATGGTATTTATTTTTAAATATTTTTAAGGCTCCAGCTATCACTCTGCCTATGCAATGAGTTTTATTCTTCTTAACGGTTGGGTTTTGCGGCCTACTGATTCTACGATTTATATGCATTTGGCTCGCCAATGAGTTTGACATGGCTGATGTAGAAAGTACCAAAACAGATGTTTAATATCTATATCAAAAATTCAAATCCTAAGTGCAGCTTGTTGTTTACAAAAAGTCACTGGCAACAGCTAGTACTAATAGAAACCTTATGTCTAGAACAATAAGGTCCAAATTGCAATCAACGAGTTATCCGCTAAATTATTTGCAAGTGTGCGCACCGTAAGTGTTACACAGTAATGAATGGACATATTTTTGTGACCTACTTCTTTCCTTAGACAATTAATAAAAACTGTTTTACTCTCACGATTTGTAATCCGTCAGCTGCGTAAGTAAGTAACAGTAAAATAACTTGTATCTTGTTTGGTTTACTGAACGCGACTTTATCTTTGACAATCGTTCTGACACTAGATACGTTCAAGTGAGGAGAAAACTTACTATTAAAATTAGTATGTTCCCATAACATTTAATAAACAGGTAGATTTTCAATTAATTTTCAAGAGGTTGTAGCCGTTCACGTTTCATATTATTTCGGTACAATAATAAACCTTTATTTCAAGTTCTAAACTGGTTCGCTGACTAGAATGCACAACTGTCAAAATTTTATCGCTTATCAGTAAGTAACTAGCGGTGATAACACAGATATGTACTATATCTTACACATCTTGTAAATACAGTGTTTTATAAAAAAATGAACGATCCTAACAATTTATATGATGAAACCAAAACTGTGCTCGAATTTTACATAAGAGGTGTTCTAGAAAACTTGTCATTAGGTAGGTTATTATTTTAACGAGATTCTAATGCAAATGTTAGCCTAAATATGTGACGCATTGACTAAGAATAGACAATTTTCTGAAGTAAGAAAGACTTACTACTTTAAAAAAGTTTTTACTGTGTAAAAACGCTTTCATCCCGCGTAGTTATAACAGAGAGGATCGAGAATAATAAAATAGGCAATAATTATTTATTCTCACTACTAGTTTTCTGTTTTGCTTTCTTTGTTATTTGTCATGTGAACTACATACAGTGAACAGTCACACATAGTATGTACTGATGTAGTTTTAGCGCCAGATCTTAACATAAACACTAGGATAAGCTAGGACTATGAGAGGCAATTTTTATTTAACATTATAAAGAGTTAAAACCTGCTGTAACCTATGTATTATGTACAAAATCTTACTGCTTTTTGCTCTAATGATAATTATGTTTTAGCCTAAAAATAACCCTATTCTATCTTATTTGATTACTTTTGTAATATTTTGATTTGATAATCCTGTTCATTGAGGGCTAAATATATGAAAGTGGCTTACAACCAAATACCCTCAGGGAATTTTATAACTGTTCAGCAAATTGACACCTAATTTGCTGGGTTATATCCTTTTCATGCATCTGATTAAAAAATACAGTTAGGTTTTTTTTTATTACAGGCAATTTAAATTGGTAGTCAATTTGCTTACCAATTAATTTATCTGACTTTACTTAAAACTGATTTTAAATAAACTTTAACTTTATCCCTTTATGTAGTGACAGGAATACTTTAAAGAACATCTTTAAGTAAGTAACATATTTGTCTACAGCGACAAGTTCAAGCCATGATCAAGAGGCCCGAGTCAGTACCAGCGGCAACGGCGAAGAGGACTTGTGGAGTCTGTGGGGCCGTATCGTCAGCAACTGGGAGACCGAGTGGAAGCGACGTAACCAGTTCGTACGTGACCTGGTGCGTCAAGGAGTCCCGCATCACTTCAGAGGCATCGTCTGGCAACTTCTAGCTGGGGTCGACACATCCCCTGAAAAGAAACTCTACGCTTCGTATATAAAAGTAAGTTTCTATACATAAAATCGTGTCAAAACGACAGTCGGAAGTAAAAAATAGTGAGCTGAAAATCGTGTCTCTAACACTGTCTATTGTTGCTGATAGCAATATTTTAAGATATAATCTAGAAAAAATCTTTATCACCATCTGCCTAGCCTTTTCCCAACTAGTTGGGGTAGGCTCCCAGTCTCACCGCATGCTGCTGAATACCAGTGTTGTACATGGAGCGACTGCCTATGTGATCTCCACAACCCAGTTAGTAATACGACTAAGTAAGACTAGTTGTCAGACTTTCAGCTGCTGAAGATACACAAATGACAGTCGGGACCAAATGGCTTGGAAAAATCGTTATAACCTTACCAATTTTTTTTTTTTTTCACCTTAACGACATGTTAGAAAATAACCGTAAAAAAAAATTGTAACCACTCATTGTACTTGTACTTCACATGATGTATATTAATAACTTTATCAGGATCTTACAAGTATTGTAAACCATGCTTCATTGGTTGACTGCCTCGTTGATCCAGTGGTCGCATCCGTGACTGCATAGCAAGAGGTCCTGGGTTCGATTCCCATCAGGAATTTCTCAGTAGCAGCCACTGGATTTTTTCCCGGTAAATGGCAAGAGGGTCGTCCCCTATTACTTCGGCCTTTTACATAACTGGCAAAATATGGGTGTATCATTAGGTACACCCTGCCTAACCCTTCGGAGATTACAGGTTTTACAGACGTGATGTTTGTTATTTATGCTTCATGGTTAGGCTGGTTAGTAGGATGATTATAATATGATTGTCAAACACTCGGTTTTGAGAAAGCAAATGTTTGAATGCAAATAGATTGTCAAGAAACGGTTTGAGAAAGCAAATGTTTGAATGCAAATAGATTGTCAAGAAACGGTTTGAGAAAGCAAATGTTTGAATGCAAATAGATTGTCAAGAATCGGTTTGAGAAAGCGAATGTTTGAATGCAAATAGATTGTCAAGAATCGGTTTGAGAAAGCACATGTTTGAATGCAAATACATTGTCAAGAATCGGTTTGAGAAAGCAAATGTTTGAATGCAAATAGATTGTCAAGAATCGGTTTGAGAAAGCAAATGTTTGAATGCAAATAGATTGTCAAGAATCTGTTGGGTTCTGTTATGGCAAAACAGTAGAATAATTGAACTTCCAGTTTTCACCTTTTTCTTTGTTCCAGGCGAAATCCGCATGTGAAAAGGTGATACGTCGCGACATAGCACGAACATACCCTGAACATGATTTTTTCAAAGAGAAGGATGGTCTTGGACAAGAATCTTTGTTTAACGTGATGAAAGCGTATTCGTTACATGATCGCGAAGTCGGATACTGCCAAGGCTCTGGCTTCATCGTTGGCTTATTACTTATGCAGGTCAGTTTTATTTGGGATATATTTTAATAATATAATATACAGTGAACACAGGCGCACATTTCGCTGTCCTCTGCTGAACATAAGCCTCCTGCACTCCGTCCTCCGCCTTCCCCATCCAGGTGAACAGTCCATCTAGCACTGCACTCAATTGTCCCACGAGAATGTTTACCAGGATTAAAAGTATCTTAACAACGAGAAAAAAACCATGGCTTTAGTAGATCTCAGTGGAGGACAAAGGCCTTTGTCTGTGAATGGGACAGTAGGGCACAATTATAATAAATTATATTTACTAATAATACACATATGTGTACAATCAGTGTTCACCACCTTTCTAGCCATATCATCTCACGATTCAGCCATCTTTTCATTGGTGTGTTTTTTTTTTTTTCTAATAGCTATCCTTAAACTTTCCTTGTGTTGTGTACAATTGTACATAGTGCATGTGTGCACCTCTTTTTAAGTTTTTCTTATAAATTAAACCCTATCTATACTAATATTATAAAGAGGTAAAATTTGTTTGTAAGTTTGTATGTAGGAATTATCTCTGGATCTACTGAACCAATTTTGAAAATTCTTTCACTTATAGGAATCTACATTATGCCCGAGTGCCATAGGCTATATTTACAACGTGCCCGTGGGATACTTTCCGACAAAAACGCGAGCGAAGCCTTTTTTTTGAGCTTTTTTTTTTGAAGGGTTTTTTTTTTTTTTTTGAAGGGACCACTCGCAGCGCAACAACTCTCTGAGGTTGATGCTGCTTAACCGGACTATCCTGTGGTGGCCAAAAATTACTTTAAGGCCCCCAGCCAGGGCTTACAAACTAAGGATTTACATTAAATGAACAGACACTAAGGGCACCCCCTGCGGGGTTCGGGCCTAGGCTTAGTGCGTCATTGAGGGGGGGGGGGGGGGCAACTAGAGGTTGGCTGGGTCGGATTATTTAAAGGGGAATTTAACGCTACTTGCTCAGCGGCGCGGGCTGGCTCGTCGGGCTAGTGATTAATAAACCCGGTGCAAAGTTAAGCTGAACTTAATCCTCAATAAATGTATTTTTAAACCAAAGTAAATACTGATGAATGTTACTCTTGTGTAATAAAGAGGTCAGTATTAAAAACAAACACTTAATACATATTCTTTCCAAATCAGATGCCAGAAGAAGAAGCCTTCGCAGTGTTGGTAAAGATAATGCAGCAGCATCGCATGCGTGACATGTTCAAACCGAGTATGGCAGAGCTGGGCCTCTGCATGTTTCAGTTGGAGAACCTCGTCCAAGAACTGCTACCGGATTTGCATGTGCACTTCCAATCCCAGGTACAAACTGTTACTACATAATAGCTCGGTAGATACGTCTTGGTTCTAATTCCAGATCTGGCGAAGTGTTATTAGGTTTTTCCATCAGAAATAGGGAATATGCATGTAATTTTTTTTTCACTTAAATCATTAATATGCAGTACTATCAACCCAAGAAAATAATTAAAAGTTAATTTCAACTACTGCTTGTCGCTCAAAAAAAAAATTAAACTCCTGCAATTTTCTACGACAGTTCAAACGTCCATGACTATCGCGGCCATTCATGTCAGGACTTTGATGTCACTTACCTCTATCTGCTTTGTTTAAATTTAATTTTTTGCCTTTAGTAGATTAGTTTTACTAAAAATGTATGTGCTTTATTTAAGCAAAAATTGCAATAACAATTTTATAGTAAAATCTTAGTGAAACTTTAAGTACTTTTCAATTAAAAGTGTTTCTTTGACACATGGATTGTGACGTCACTACCGGAATCGATGCGTTTTGTGTTCGCGTTC
This sequence comes from Eugnorisma glareosa, assembly GCA_947578425.1. Taxonomy (NCBI): domain Eukaryota; kingdom Metazoa; phylum Arthropoda; class Insecta; order Lepidoptera; family Noctuidae; genus Eugnorisma; species Eugnorisma glareosa. The sequence goes on from OX387957.1 coordinate 33,254,860, forward strand.
CGTTTCACCAAAAACACGCTAAATAAAATATTAAATTGTAAAATAAGTGTTGTATTAGAGAATTAAACAAGTGTACCACAATGTTTTTATGGTCCAATACAAGGCATTTTAAAGAAATAAAAAAAGTTTTGTATTTCTTGCATATACCCTATTACTGTAGTCTAGTGTCCTGATGATCCGAGGAGGGCCCGCCCCCTGTTCATGTTACATGGATCTTAAACATAAAATTCGAAATGCTCTTGTATAGTTCGGTTCAAACTTGATTGTAACTTGAAGTTAGCTGCGAGAGACAGTTTGCGCACTACACAGTCACGACCATGCGCCCTGCTGATACGTAAAGTTATGTTCTGCACAGCTTTACGTAAGATGTTCCGATCCGCTATAAAGTATGAACCGCTATACCTGCACAGAGCATCACTCGTAGCTGACTACCGAACCACCATAAAGTTTAAACAGAACTGTACCTCCTGTAGGTGAGACTCTGTCTAACCCTTCGGGGTTACGGGCGTGATGTGTCGTATCGTTGACATACAGTACAACAAAGAGTAAACCTTGTAACTGTGTCAGTGACGGTTAGTTTGAATGGAATACAATCATACACTGTTTGCCATTATTCACGCTATCAGACCACATATTACAGCTGCATTTCAAGCTACCTAAACTAAAATGGCGGTCAGATGTTGAGCTAAAATGACATTCTAGCAACACATTTAGCAGTGATGATGAACCAGTCAGTCTTACCAACAGGAATCATATCACCCAAAGGTTGTGGAGGTCAGAGAGGCAGTTCCATGTAATAATATTTGGCTGCATCTGGTTAGTCTAACATAGTTATAAAGCTGACCCCAACACAATTGGTAAAGACCTAGGTCGATGATAATGATGAGTTTACAAAGATGATTAATTGAAAATGATTGTTTACAGAGTTTCAACACATCCCTGTATGCCAGTAGTTGGTTCCTCACCCTGTTCACTACTACACTCACGTTGCCGCTTGCTTGCCGAATCATGGATGTCTTCCTATCCGAAGGAATTGAAATAGTTTTCAAGGTAGCCCTCGCTTTGCTTACAGTGGGCAAGAATGATCTGCTTTCGCTGGATATGGAAAGTATATTGAAGGTAAGTTGTACTATCCAGTATTATAAATTTACTCTGAAAATATAATTCGTTGGTCTAGTGGCTGCATGCGATACTGCTGTTCGATTCCAAGGTCGAGCAAAGTGTTATTGGTTCTTATTTTCCAACATTTCAGGAATTTCTCAGTAACATCGCGGAATCTAGATTTTTGGCCGATGATGGCAATAGGCTCGCCCCCTATTACATGGTACTAAAACACAATTGGTACACCTCTGCGTAACCTTTTCGCTATTACTTGTTTGATGTTAAGTTTCTGTTATTCGTGTTTATTTGACGTTGAATTAATAAGATTTAAGTACTTATACATACATTTATGTGACCAAGACGCCATAAGTTAGTAAGACGCTCTATAAGTCTAGCTTCCGTCGATTGAACAACGCGATCGACTGATAGTCAACTGTCCGTTATTTGATCAACAATAAGTTTCCGGTTGCTTAACAATGATCTATACTATAATTGATCAACGTCTAATAATACAGGAGAAATCAATCAAAAAAGGTGCAAGCACTCATTCAGTTGTCAAACGACAGCATTAAGGTTTAGTCCGGTATGGCCAACTTAGCACGCCCTAATTATATTATATACTTTCTATTAATACCTGAACCCAGAACAAGCAGACTTCAGACTTACATAGACCCAGAACAAGCAGTCTTTTCTTGATGCAAACTTGGGTCATGTTAATAAGAGTAGATCAACGAAATAATGCACTACTTATAGCGTGTCTCCGACATAATTATGTGGTCTTAAAACAATTGAAACAATGTTCCGTACAAAGTGGCTCAGTTTGATGGTCTCTACTATGTACGCGAAGTAAATAGGTACTCCTTTCGTACTATTATAGTTTTCAGTTGTTTTAGTAGAATTAGGCAAAAACGTTCATTTGTTCGTTTGGTTAGTTTGACCTCTATGCGTACCATCTACATCTCTCTCATTTTCAGTACATACAAAAAGAACTGCCGTCGAAAGCAGAGGCTGATCAAGATGTGTTCATGAACCTTGCGTATTCTATCAAAGTCAACCCAAAGAAGATGAAAAAGCTTGAGAAAGAATATACAGTTATCAAAACTAAAGAGCAAAGCGATATTGCGGTGCTGAGGGTAAGGAAATATTATTTAGCTTGAAGGTTTGTGGAGTGTCTGCGTGGCCTTCTTAAGGCTTGAGGATATGGTCTAACACCATTACTAACCATACATTTCATCACCAGAAATCCAAGTATTTGCCAATATTTCTCAATTGAGAATTTAAAAAATAAGGATCTGTAATGAAATGTCCAAAACTGTGCACGTTTTTATTAATTTTACCCTTTTAACAACTGAATGTCTATATTCTTGGAAACATGGTATTTATTGTAGTGCCTGCGTCAGGAAAATCGTCTGTTGAAGCAACGAGTAGAACTACTCGAAAAGGAGAGCTCGGGATTGGCTGAGAGACTTGTGAGAGGGCAAGTTGATCGGGCGGAGGGAGAGGAGGAAACTTTTGCGCTCGCTCGAGAGGTGCAGGCTCTGAGGAGGGCCAACGTCGACGCACAACAACGGCTGGCCGTTGCTCAAGACGAGATCCGGTCCCTCGAGATGACCATTGCTGAGGTGAGTAGCATGGTTTTGAACAGTGTATTAGTCAATAAATACAGTGATGTTTGCGGTAATTTTATGCGAAAAACGTCGACTTTTCGTGTTTGGCTTGTACCATGAGAATTCCATCGTCAATGTTAATGCCATGATTCTTTCATCCATAAATAGCCTTTAATTGAATGTCTATTATAATCTATGGGAGCCTAATACAAGTTGTCTTATACTTTTTAAAATTCCATGATAAAATCAAAGACGATAAGAAATATTTTAAAAATATTCTGACATAACTTATCATATCATTTGCTGACTACTCGCTGTGTAACTGTGTTAAAACTGGTGAAACATTCACATAAGAAATGTTAAATGTCTCTATTTATTTCCCTCTGCCTTCTGTTATTGAATAAAAGATTACAAATGAACATGTTTTTATGTGTATATTTCCGCAGTGGAAACACGTAGTAAAATCACAAAAAAAAAAACAAACAACACTAAGTTATCCATCCTGGTTCTAGAACAACTCCCGGCAGTCATCTCTAGAAGGCATAGAAGGCACTGGCACACAGAAAGGCGAAGAGTTAGCCCGTTGCCTTCAAAGGGAGTTGGTTCGCGCAAGACTTCACGCGGCTGAGCGCGAAGCGGCTGAGAGGGAACTGACAGCCCGCATCGCTGAACTGGAGAATGAGAACAAGAGTCTCAGGAGGCAGCGCGTCGATAATAATGTGGCTCATTTACAGGTAATGCACATACAGGGTATTCTTTGTGTCCATTTCATTCAAATTTGGTCCAAAATTGTCCTATGATTGGCTTGATTCAAATCCCGAAAGGTCCAGCTGGTTGTGCATATCTTGCAAAAAATGAGGTTTAACGCTAGCCCAGTATCGAGGTTCTGGCAATTAGCCAGGTTATCATTTTTGAATAATAATTAATGTGGGATGTGTTTAATGTAAGCATTTCCGAGTGGGAAGGTGAAAGATCGTGATCGATAGCACCTTCTTCTTTTCGCAACGAGAGCGCGGCATTCATTCGCATCAATACCGTCTCATGTTATTAGAACCTAACCAGAGTCTACGTTGTCAATCTGTACTCATACAGTGTGGACTAAGCTTAGTCCTCGTTTTGTAACAAGACCGTCAATATTGAATATTATAGATTTGACGAGTTGGCTTCTTTTAGACCACCCTGCATAATGTCGAACTGACTCATAATTATGTAATATTTTCTATGTAAATGCGGTCTCGATGACCTTACGAAAACGTGACACACTTTTGAACTTCGTCACATGAAACACATTTATTGATGCGTCACAGTTTTAACGTCGCCCTTTGCACCTTTATATTATGACAAGGTTCTCACTATAACTAAAGTTTTGAATAAACCGTACTTAATACCGTAAATATTTTCAGGACGAGTTAATTGCTGTAAAGCTACGTGAGGCTGAAGCTAATTTATCGTTGAAAGATCTGCGGCAACGCGTGACGGAGATATCTGAAGCGTGGCAACGGCATCTACAAGTAAAACACATTTATTACTTTTATGTTTTTACCTGTACACGGAAAGAAATGTGTTGGGCCGTCATGTATGATGTACGGACACTTTCATACGTGCAGATGGTCCAATGCAGAGATTTTCTTAGCTCACAGATAATGCGACGTCGTGTCGTGGTACGATATGATGTCATATTGTGGTATGATACTCCAAACTTGACAAAAAAATACTGTGTCCATCTACTTCTTGCCATCACTGGAGCAGTCGGGTTTCACGACGTCGCATCGGTACTAGACGTCGCAACGAGCCAACAACATTTATATTCACAACTCTTTAACACATTTATGTTTCATCGGAGCGAAGCGGCATCATCATCATCATCATCATTTCAGCCGAAAGACGTCCACTGCTGGACATAGGCCTCCCCCAAGTGTCGCCACACTGACCGGTCCCGTGCGACTCGCATTATTTAAGAAGCGGCATGGTTTTTTGTTAAAATGTTAATCTTATTTTCATTTATTTTACGTAACCTTTGTGAAAAGAGAAAATAAAGGTATTGTAAAAATCATTATAGGAGCACAGGCAAGACGTCCCAGCCACCCCAGTGCAGTCCAACGTGGTGTCCGACATAATGGCGACGCCTAAGAAGTTACTGCGCGCTTGGGAAGGCCGCTCGGCTGACATGCAGAAGTTGGACGAGGAACTTATGACGACTAGGATAAGGGAGGTCGAGGCGCTGACTGAGCTTAAGGAATTAAGACTGAAGGTATGGTATTATGTGGTATTTTTATACAGGCAATAATGAGTTATTCTAGAAATTCCCACCGACCATTCCCCACCAGTGGGGATTGTTATATTTTTTTCCAGAAATCCCCACCGGTTAGATAAACTCAACCTATTGGGGATTTTTGGAAAAATAAGTAACAATAAGTGAGAGCAGCGGTGGCCAAGTGGTGGCGGCCCCGACTTACGAACAGTAATTCGTGGGTTCGAACCCAGACAGGCGCATTACTTTGTATAATTTATTTCATCACCACTGATCTCAAAGCGGTGAAGGAAAACATCATGAGGAAACCGGCATGTCCTAGAACCAAAAAATTCGAAGACATGTGACATCTACCAACCCGCACTGGGCCCGCGTGGTGGATTATAGCCCATTCCCTCTCATAGAGAGGAGGCTGTGTGTCCCAGCAGTTTGAACATTATAGGCTGATTATGCTAAGTAACAATCCCCATCAGATGTTGTTTCTAAATTATTTTTAAAAAAATGCGTTTTCATTTTAATTATTTCAAATTAATTATAAAATGTTGTCTTTATTATTATGCCTTATTTATTTATTTTATTTGGTTTCCCATCAATCGTATACAGTGGTATAAGTAAATGAAAGAGAAGCAACAAATCAGAATAGAGTGTAGCAATCACTTACAGGTAAACTCTGCATGCACACAAAACATTGTCCTAACTTACAAAAAAATAGAAATAATAAATAAATATCGCTTGACATTACACACAGCGCCATCTAGGTGCCACACTAAGCAACGAGGCTTGTGTCGTGGACACCAGATAGTTGATAATACTACATAGATACTTTTTGTTTGTAAATACATACTTATTATACATATAAACATCCATGACCCGGAAAAAAATGTCCATGCTCATCACACAAACATTTGCTCCTACCGGGATTCGAACCCGGGACCCTAAGAACGTAAGGCAGCCCCACTACCGCTGCGCCATTCGGGTCGTCATAATAAAAAGACTATCGTCAAAGTTCCACTGAATTATACTTAAAAAATTAATTAAAACAAAATAAAACTAGGTAATATGTAACCTTAATTCACCCACCCAGCGAGATAACGCAGGGCTAAGAAACTCAATGTTCAGAGAGATACTTATAAAAACTGGCTTTCAATTTGCCTAAACCGTCAAACTCGAGGTCGATCCGATCACTGCAACCGGTCACAACCCTGCAATACCCCGCGTAAGGAGAATTCGCACCCAGAACTTTCTGCCTTATTACTAGTTAACTAGATCTAGAGACGCCAGCTTAATGGCTTTAGTTCCTTCTGCGCATGTGGCTTCCCTGGTAGCTCATAAACGGCACAAATATGTGGATGTCTAACTATTCTCAATCTCATTTTTTCTCATATATCTAATCAGTTTCTTTACAATAGTTTTCAAATCATATTATACATCTTTTGCTATGAATAGTTACAGCACTGATGACAATATTTGTGTCACTTGTTTAATTTACTATTTTACAATATTTTCTTACATTTGTATAGATTCTTTTTTACCGATTGTTTGTGAATGTGTGAACGTGTGAACATTGTAGGCTTTGTAGATTCCATGATGCTTGTTAACTTTTTATCTTGTTTTACATTAATTTGTGTAGTAAGCAACGACTTATTGTCGGGCCTACGCTGTCCCCCCTACTTAAGTACGAGTACTAATGCTGTAACATGATAATATTGTAACACCATGGAGTGCCGGTTCTTCTCCATAGGAAACGACCACCACCGAAACGTGCACCTTTTTGTCGACGTTTTATAAGTGCCCATCTAGGCCTATGTGAAATAAAAATATTTTGATTTTGATTGAATGACTTGAAAGATCCGTACATAACGGATCGTGCGATCAATATGCCACGACCTCTCACACTGCTGGTCTTGGTCTAAATGCTATTCGGTTTTCCATGAAGAATTCATTAGTAGCAACCAAACTAGAATTTGGATTTGTTGGTGGCAAAAGACTTGTGCACATATGTTCTGACGTTTCATAATAGTTTCGAAATGTAGGTGAACATTAAGTACACCTCTGCCTAAACCTTCAGGGATCAAAAGCGTGATGTTATGTTATCTAGGTGATGGAGCTAGAAACCCAGGTGCAAGTGTCGACGAACCAGCTCCGTCGTCAGGACGAGGAGGCTCGTCTTCTCCGCGAGAACCTCGACGCCGCACTGCAACGCGAGAGGGCGCTTCAAACGCGCCAGAGAGAGTTCCAGCACAAGTACGCTGACTTGGAGAGCAAGGTGAGCATAAATGTTGGTAGATACAAACTTTTTTTATTTACATCACTTCATGGTGTCCATGGTACGACTTTTTTATCATAACATTTTCACTTGTGTTTTTAGTGCTTATTAATGTTGTTGTTGCTGGAATATTTAACTGACCAATTTTTTTAAATGTAGTTAGAATGTGATTTAAAATTGATACAATACATATACAATCCTCATGAATATACTGTCCTTCCACCTCTGACTTTGCATGACTGTCAAAATGACAGTGATCTTAATCCTCGTTTATATAAAGTTGCTGATGGCTTGCTGCCACTGCCAATTCTATCAAAACAATAACAATGATCTTTACCATAGTTACAAAAACGTTGCTATTCGATTGTCGCTGACAGGGGTAAAAGGTTGGCGTTGGTCAATTTTACCAAGTATTCTGAAGAAAAGCCAGAAAATGCCCAAAACTAAAACATGTTGTCCCGTTTGCGTTCATTTCGTAACGTCATTACATACATTACTCACACAACATTATATTTTTTTCTTATATTTTTGGAAATCAACATTTATCACTAAAGTTCACTGGTTTACTTTAACAGGCTAAATATGACTCCATGCAAGCGAACATTCGAAACATGGAGGACGCTCAGCGAATAGCCGAGCTGGAAACAGAAGTGTCTGAATGTAAATTAAAGGTAAGTTGTCTAAGGACTGGAAAGAGGAGTGTTGGTCGTCCTGCGGTAAGATGGGCAGACGACATTTTTGCTATAGCGGTATATCCTGGATGAAGCTGGCAAAGGAACGGTACAGCTTGACCAAACAAAGAGAGGCCTATACCAGCTCTGGGTGAAGTGAGGCTGTCGATGATGTTGTCTAATTGACATTGCTACTATTCTATCTAACATTTCTGGGAGTGAAATCATGAGTGTATACAACTTGACTATGGAACCAGCTCAAAAACAGCTAAGTGTTTCGGCTTAAAAAGTAATCTAAATCAACATAATTCTGGAAATATGTAAAAGAACCATTCCATGATCGTCATCCTGTATGAAACTATGTTTCTTTGGTTATATAAATTCGGCGATATTTAAGTATCGCCGTGTCCTCTCCATCACATATATTAAAATGGCGCTGAACTTATTATTGACATTCTTCAGGAAGGTCAAGTGCTAAATACTCACTCATATGAACGTAGACTAGACGAAAGGAGTATGTAAGGATCGTAGTTTGTACGTGGCTTTCTGTAGTTTCTGGAAAACGGCGTGAGTTTTGTATGAGTGTATTTCTTTCATGAGATTAATTGTCACATCGCGTTACTTTTCAGAATGAGGTGATGGCAACTGAAGGCGAACTGCGCAATAACATGGACGGCGACTCGGACAGGGTCCGTGAGTTGCAGGAGCAGGTCGCCGAACTGAAGGCCGAGGTACGCACCCATGCTAGTCCTACCCCACCACAACACACATACACTCTAGCCACACTTAAAGACACATTGGTTATTTGACTCACTGTATACTATAGAAAATAAGCAAATGAAATATAAACTTGTTTTTTAACCAGTAAGGTAATTATATAAACAAGTATACTGGTTATACACAAGAGATGTTATAAGTGGCTTAAAATATTACCTAAAACCAGTTACCATAAAGTGTTTTTGCTAGTTAGCCCCAAACAAGACAGTTACTGATGTTGGGGCTGGGATGTGATGAGATCATGGTTCCGATTCTCAATTTCTCATTTGTTCAGTACCATAAAGAAGAATTTAGAGTACTACCTAATCATAACGCGTCTTGACGCTTTGCTTCTCTAACAAATTAAAGTGCGAACGATAAAACTATTGTTTGATTTAACTTTAACACGCTTGTACACAGTAATTTATAAATAAATTACAAATAGCACACAATACTAACATTGATGATCATGATTTTTTAATGTACCGTTTCATGTTTGAGGAGCGCACAGTGTGGTCGATCACTCGCTATAACAACGCTTCAGTCATTGTAACGGCAACGCCGCTTTGTCTGTGGGACTCACTTTGTACATTATTGTTAAAATGCGATGGGAAAACATGCAACACTGCTGTCTATTGTTCACTGAGTCACCGACATTCAATTCGTACAAGCAGTTTTACAATACGCAAAACATTCATATGATTTGCTTACAATTCATAAAGTACTATTACGATTCACGATGTTTTGGACGTCATTTTTCTTGCCGAGGACTACTTTTTTATTTTAATTCACATATTTTCTTGGTCAATATTTGACGAGCAATGTTTAATACAAACTTAGAATGATTCTTTGATTGTAGCCTTATGCACTATCGGACTGTTTATAGAAAAATTGGAAAGGAATCATTCACTATGTAATTTTTGTATGAAAAATATTCGACACCATTAATTCTTAATATTTGAAGCGTACCGCCGCAGCCGACCAAAATTAAGGTATATATTTATGTAATAGTGTTTTTATATACAATGATGATGCGCTTTTATCAAAATGTCTGATACATTTTGTTTGGCACTGCACAGTTTCCGACACCCATCACCACTCCGGACACTGAGCCCTGGAAATGGCTCGAGTAAGTTCAATACCAAACCCCTTACCGGCTAGTGTGTTAACAGGCTTACTCCATTCTAACAATCTGAACTACTCCTATTATGTAGACTACTATCAAACAGCGGACCACTTGTTAATCCTCCTTTGTCTGTTCAACTGTATAAATGTAATGAAATATCGAACTTAACAGTCGTTGCACAGTTCAATTGTGTCCTAAACATCCGGCTTGCCCACATTAATATCCAAAATTTAAGTGTGTATATGTATATAAAGTAAACGCATAGATTTACCTTAAAACTATGCCTACACAAAACGAGTACTATTAGTAGGTTTACTTATTTCAGCTGTAGTTTACTCCTCGTAGTTAATTTAGTTGATTCGTAAATAATAAATAAATATAATTTAACAAAGTCAGATCGTTGATTTAAGAAAGTTGTCATTTAAACTTGTAAGAAAATGGATTCGGCAAGTGAACACACTAGACCCCTATTCCAATTTGTTTGTTTATTTAGTGTATGTACGAATCAGGCGAAGACAGCCTTCTAATGTGCTTGTTCGGTGTCTATGTCTGATATATATTATTACGTTGAAGCTAAAAGAACTTGTTTATCGTGTGGCTGGTCATGGAATGGTCAACTTGCTTGTATTGTGTTTCGCGCTTCTGCATGCATGTGGTTGTTTTGTTCATGCCGTTTGTTCCTGATTGTTCCTACTCACTTACATATTGTGTTCACCGTAACATTGTCTATGTATCATAGTTTAAACTTGTAGAAACATAAAATCTAAAACACGCGTTTCCAAAACGTATACATCGTGTAACAGAAAGGGTATAATCATATGGAATACTGTGGTACGGACCATCAAACTGAACCACTTTCTCTATGGGACCACCATCGAAATCGTAAAAAAAAAATTATCAGCTGTTCCATACATTTGGGTTGAGTAGGTATTGAAATTTTGTATGGGACAGCTAATTATTTTTTTTACTTTTTCGATGGTGGTCCCATAGAGAAAGGTGTTCAGTTTGATGGTCCGTACCACAGTATTCCATATGATTATACCCTTTCTGTTACACGCTGTACAAGGAATAAAAATGTCTGAAATGTGCTGGTCGACAACTATTTTTCAAATTATATAATGAGACTGAATACATGTTAAAACTAAAATGACAAACCCTAGAAAGATTTACTCTGAAGAAGGTTGATGTATACAGCATGTAACAGAAAAGGTATAATCATATGGAATACTGTGGTACGGACCATCAAACTGAACAACTTTCTCTATGGGACCACCATCGAAATCGTAAAAAAATAATCAGCTGTCCTATACAAAATGTCAATACCTACTCGACCCAAATGTATGTTACACGCTGTATATTGTTAATTAATAATAGTGACGGGTATAGAACAGTAAGTTGTATGCAATAATAGATGCTCAAAAAAAACAGTTTTTCTCTGGCAATCTCGCCGGGTTAGTAATTTACTGAGCCCAGTCAGCCCGTCGATTTTAGGCATTAAAAAGCATGAAAGCTCTTTGCTAAGATTTTAATATCACCTATCTCTGATTAGTATAGTTAACTGTGGCGTAGTTTGTAAAAAGCACGCGTGTTGGTAGGCCCTCTACATTGTGAACCTAAAGTGGTACGATACTAAAGCCGCTTTTCGCGCAAATGTGCTAAAAAAAAATCTGTTCAGCATGTTTATATCGACAGATCTACGCGCTGGTTCATTTAATGACATCTACTGAATGTGTTCCCAGATCATGAGGCTAGAGGCTTGGAAGTCGCGGGCTTTGGGGCACACGGAGATCAGCCGCGCCGTGTCCTTCGAAGACGATCTGGAGGAGGACGAGAAACTTAAACTTATTCTACGACGCGAATCTTCCACATCTCTCGACCTGTCAGCGATGTCGCGGAAACCTACGTAACGAATACTAACTACGCTATGGTAATCGTTGTCCCTGCTTGCAGTTCTCTACTCATTATTTATCACCACAATTTGGTTTGTGATTTCTTCCTTTCTTGATCTTCTATTACTGTTCTGTAAAACGTGTAAAGAACAGTTCACATGTCGTTCTTCCTGTATACTCGCTTGAAGGAACAGGGTTTGTTGTTTCTCGTATCCACAACAGCTTGTAATGGCTACCATTGACCGCGGAATTCTCAATTTTTATTATAATATGTTATAATGTTTTACAGTAGTTGTGCTAGACATCTCTTTCAGCGATTGTAATAGACTAAAAATAGTGAATATAGCTATAGATCAAAATACAATCAATAATCTAGATTGCTTAGAGTTCCATAGAGTCCACTTGTGCAGTCTCGCGATGCCAACTACATTGTACGCGGTGGACATCAAGATAGCGGGTATACTTTTTAGATGCCGTTTGAACTACGTCGAACGCCTTTCTAAAAAGAATGTCCATTATTTTGGTATGCACTCACATTGATGCACATTATTAGTAAGAGTAAGAATAATTTATATGGTTGTAGTTGAGACATACAGGTAGTTTTATTATAATAGTTGTATTTTATAGTCTATTGATTATTGGGTAGAAAATTAATTCTTATAGGAAACATGTGGTAAATATCAGATAACATTAAAACATATTTAATGAAATCACGAAACAATCAACTTTCCCACACAAATTGGTAGGTAACTTTATCTCAAAAATCCCAACCAGCCAGAAGTACTGCTAATTGGCGGCGGTATCCATGTCTGAACTGGTCAGCCGTCATCGGCCTATTTGCCGACCTTGTAAAAAATAATTGTTGCTAATTGGTCCTGATTCTGCTGCATGCTGAATATACTTGCAGAAAACACGGAAAATAAAATAAATTCTCGGGTTAACTGAAAATAAAAGGGACTGCTATAATTTTAGTTTAGTGTAGAAACAGGCGCGGTCCTAGGGGCGGGGGGGGGGTCATATCATACACGCCGAATCGAAAAACCTTAAAATAGCTTATTTCGGATATAAATTATTAACTTCCTGCTTAGTCGTTCAACAAGAGAAACTAACCTATCCGAGACAGAATGCTAGTTTTTTTTTTGCCCTTTTACTTTACTTTTATTCTCATCGTATGAATGAACAAAAAGAACCTAATACACGGGACGGGGGCGAGCTGATTTTGAATTTTGGGGCTCCCTACTCTCCCTCTTGCATTCTATTAGTACCATGAGCGGATCCAGGAGTCATGACCGGGGTGGCCCTTGGCTTGGCCTAGGTAGACCGTGATCAAGCTTCTAAACTCATTGATTTCAATAAAATATATAGAGGCTCGCTTTGCCCGCTCTTGCGTTCTCTTCAACTTAAAACTTGAAAATCTGACCATCTCTGGGGTATGGCTGAAGGCAGGGGGGAGTGAGGGTTCAACCCCCCCGAAATATCCGATAAGTATAAAGAAATCAACCTATCCGACGCGGAATACTAAAATTTTCTCGCTCGCCAATACAACGTATACTTTTTCAATTCTGCAGAAGTTGACAGAGTCCTTCCTATTCTCATTTCTGTATAAATTAAAAAAGGAGTGGTGCTCAAAATTTCCAGCTCGCTTCATTCGCTAATATACCCTGTAGTTTTCAATTATCCATAAGTTGACAGTCCCTCCTTTTCTCATTCCTGTATGTATGAACAAAAAGAACTTAGTTTATCCGAGGAAGGGTGCAAACATTTTCGAGCTCGCTTTCCTCGCTCTTGCGTCTATGACCTTATATAGCTCCTGTATGAATGGTGAAAAGAAAATGTAACCTACCCGATGTAGTGCTAAAATTTTCGAACTCGCTTTCCTCGTTCTGACATTCTGCGTTGTTTTGAGTTTTTCTTTATAAACTGACACAATTTCTGAAAATCTTACTAATTCGAACTGGGTGCTAAATTCCTAACCCTGACTTTTTTCAATTGATAGACTTTTTTGTATATAAGTTGACAAAATTATTCCTTCCATGAATCGACACCGACAAACAAAAGCCTAACGTATCCGATGATGAACCCCCCCTCTTTCCCCGGAAATAAACCTGTAGGCGCCCATGATCATTTTGTATAGATAAATCCAGAGATGATTGATTTTTCGAAAGTTGTTCCTAATAGTTAACACCCCTACCCCTCCCTTCAATCTGCCTTTTTTTGTTCGGGGTCCGTCCCCACCAACGGCTGGGACCGCGCCTGAGTCGCGTATCTACCAATTCACATTTGATACGCATGACAATGTTTCGGCCGCGTGATACCTACATTTTTCTTCCAATAATTTAATGATTGAGCAACATTTTTAATTTCAAAATCTCGCATTTTTGCAAACATTCCAACTTGTTATCACTTATTATTTATTAATAAAATATAAAGTATTTTAATTTGAATAATGAAACCTGCTGCCGCGGGCCTAGATTTTCTTAATTATTAATGATTTTAACTTAGTTATTTAAACGTCGATATGACGAGTTCGATGTTATTTTTAGATAAGGAGACAGGGGAGACAGTCTAGTATTGATGGCAATATTACGCGTACTTATTTTATTAATGCTTACGTATTTTTTATTAGGTTTTAAGATGAAGTATTTTAAAAAATCCATATGTATTAATTTATTATTGTAAAAATACTCAACATTGTTTTAGACATTCATCATCATTCAATATTTGTTATTTTATTGACACTACCTTTGAAGAGTATTCTTGAGGCTCCTACTTAATTAAGTTTGGTCCATAAGCCAAAAAAACATTCGTACATTTTAATTTTCTGTTATGAACAGTTGATTGCACAAGTCGTAGATCACATGCATATTGACACCTCCACATCTTTTTACTCCTTAGTGCTATTTTTAACAAAATAACAAGTGGTGTATAAAATGTTTTGAAACTTCTAGTTTCAAAACATTTTATACACAGGTCAAATTAGTGAGGGGCTTAAGACTCACATAATTTATTTTTGGGAGCGAATGAAATAGCTTCTATATTCATCATTCAATTAAATGTTATCTTATTTTACATCAATCTACATAGTTATATCCAATACGCATTGCAGGCAGCGAGTTAATTTAAGATTATATAAGATTTAACATTTTATCTTACAGCAACTAATATAGTACAGAGGTAACAAAGGGAACCACGACCACGGGGGGGGGGGATAACCACGTCAATCGACACGATATGGTATTTAGGAAATACAATTACCGCAAACTACTTAACTGCCCCTCTGAGCAGCAATGCCAATATGAGCACAAGAACGTACAGCTGAATGTTTTGTTACAAATGCCCCTGAAATATGCTTTATTTTATTTTTGTTAAAACCAGATTTTTATGAGAAATATATTTTAATATAATATCGAGTTTTATTTTCATAATTGACTGCAATACTGTGCATGTTGTTCCAAATAATTCCTTAGTTCTATTTTAGTTATGTTGTGATTAATATATTTTATGTGTTGTGTAACTATATTATTTATTAATCAATGTAACGGCAGCTACCTATGACAATTATATGTTCTTTATTATGTACAACCACAAGGCACTTAATTTTACACTGGTAGAAACTAACACAATCGAGGTTTTACGAGATAAGAGTTAATTAATATTTGATTGGGATATCGTGTAATCACATAATGTATAACATATTTCAGTTTCACTCATTTAATATAGGTACTGGTCTACTTACAATAATAAATATATATCCCGTAGTTTAAGATCAAGCTATACAGCTGTGAAACAAACACTCTGAAGGAAGCAATAAACAAAACATCTATCACAGAATGTATGTGTAGGAATAAAAAATACCTACATTTTTTACTTTTATATCATTATATACTAAAATATTTCTCTAGGAAGTAGAATATAAACGCAGCTTTATGAGATTGTGTTTGCTCAATGTCTTTCCTGCTTATAATACAATATAATTTAATAAAAATAGGTTTGACAATGGAGGTAAAACTGTAAAATGCCCATTGTTGTGAAATACATATTTGTTTTTCCTTTGGATTGATCAATGTGTTAAACGCAGCAGTAATTTTTTGTAAAATATTGACATGTTTTGTAATGTAATCCCTGTGTTCATGAATAGTCCATTAAATACCCGGGAGCTATTCTGGCACCATGTTAACTCAGGTACTGACAACTAACATGTGAATGCTTTCTGATCACAATTTTTTACCTTTTACTCGTGACTTTGTGTATTTTCATATTGTGTATTGGAAAATAAATTGATAATATTGTATTCAATTTTTTATTACAAATAAACACTTGTAACTCATTCAGTGCAGTTTTCTTTTCCTGATTACTTCTAATCTATGATCCCGCCTAAGGCCGACCTTCACGCCTCTGCTTACCGAATGAAAAATATTTTTTCAGCAATTGTAACACATTAACCAACATGTTACGAATAGGTTGCCAGATGAACTGACATCTTAGCAAAACTAGCGAAAGAGGAAACTGAAGAATCAGGAAAATGCCTACCTAGCGAAATTGTCAACCTACCGAAACTGGTGAATTAGTGAAATTGACGAGTAAGGAAACTGATCAGTAGTACGGTGCCACAGACACACACACACATTGCAGTCAAAGTTATAACACCCTCTTTTTGCGTCAATTAAAATATATTATTAATAATTATTACGACGCATGAAGTTGATGACGTAGTTATGTGCGTTGCAGTAGGGAGTTTCATACAAAGAATACTAAACGGCTCGAGATGATACGGTGCTGATCCCTTTCCGATTTGATGTGTGCTGCGTCCTTTAGTTCCATCAGGCAAGCCATTCGCATTATCATGTTTATTCTTGTATGACGGTTTCTAAAAGTATGATTCATTCGGTAAGGAGATGGGTGGAGGTCTATCTTAGGCGTGATCTCAGAATATTCAGGGTTTTCCTTTTTGTGCCAGAAAACTACAGGCTACCTACATATCTACCTACCCCATGTTCAAAAGGGAATATTTAGGAACACTCAATAAAAACGTAAATGGTTGTTAGTAAATTAATTTATTTCTCTATACTTAGTTAAGATAAAGCACCTTCATACATTAGTAGTATGTCATTAACAGTCTAGATTATTATTTAGATTATATATATATATATATATATCAGGCACAAACTATAACAGTAGTCATTAAGATATAGATCAGGCACAAACATTTTCTTGTTAATAAGTTTTATATTAATCTTGTGTAGTTCAGTTCTCAGGCTATACTCTTGTACTTGGTGAACAGATTATACAAGACTCGCAGTGTTGATTTGAGGTCGAGATTCACAATATCTGAAAAAGGAAACAATTTGTTTAGTAAAGTAGCAAATGTTTGAACAGTATTGTGTGACAGTCAAATTATTTACCCTCAGGCCTTGCTTTTGGTTTGGCGAGTCCAACATCTTGCATGAGTTCAAAAGCAAAGGAAACATTATGAACTTTCTGGTCAAAATCTTCTGGGATCAGATGGAAGTCATATAAAGGCACAAAGAACCCCTCAAGCAGTCCCATTAGAAGGCACAAGTATACACCGTCATGGAATTGGGTGTCCAAGTCCATCACTTCAAGATTGACTTTGCTCAAGTGTTTGTTAACAAAAGTTATGAGTGACTTCTTCACCACTTGCAGCTTATCAGGAGCATGATCAAACAAAGCATCAAATGCATCTCTTTCACATTTCATTCCCAGATCATCATATGTGGTTGTTATAGTTTCAATAAAAGTCCTGTAATAGTTATACAGAATTAGTACATTGCTAAAATATAACACAACGCCTAACTCTATGGCAGTAAACATGCTAAAATATAACACAACACCTAACTCTATGGCAGTAAACATGCTAAAATATAACACAACGCCTAACTCTGGCCGTAAACAATGTACCTGTGAGACAGTTGGTTTGGAGTATCTTTTTTCACCACCACAACATTGACGCTCACATTTTCGGGCAGGCGGACGGGGGCGCGGAAGTGGCGCGCCAAGGCAACAAGTAAATGCAATATAGACACAACATTCTTTGAGTGAATGGAATCCACACTCCACTTAGCCACAGGTTTGGTTGATCCATAGAGAACCTGTAACAATTTGCATGTCAATAATCTGGTACAAATAAATATTTATAAATTTTGGTACACAATAGATTAGTATCTAAAACATACCCGATTCACTGCTCTAAGTACTACAGCTAGTTTCTGCCGCTGCCCTTCCTCAGACTGTGTTACTTCTGGCACATCTAATTTGGTCTTAGTCAACATCTCAAGGAGCTTTTGAAGTACCTGACCATCATATAGATCTTCACTGATGTCCTTGACAATTATTCTTTGAGTGGCAAGTTCGTCATTTATCCAATCAATAAGTACTTGGACCAGTTCTTTGACTCTTGGGTCTTCAAGGGACCTAGGCTCAATTATGGCTCTTTCTTCATTGTCAACTACAAAATATTTTAATAGAAGTTAGTTTACATAAAAAAAAAAACTTTATGTACTTATTCAATATTACTTATTATCCTGTTTGTTACATTGCTTGGCAGGATAACTGCACCACACCTATGTGAGTCATAGGTACAAACAAGACAAAAAGAACAATGTTTGATAAGTTTAAGTTTATTTTTAAAGTTTAAAGTGCTTAAAAAAGTGACTGACCAATTATGATTGAAAATAACAATGCATGTAGGAAAAAAATAAGTTAACTATAACATTTACTCATGCGCATGAGTCACACAGCACAGTGTATTAATAGTTACAACATAATATTACTTGATAGCCAATTATTTTAATGGAACTCAGAGATGCAACTTACGTAAACTGTACTCTTCTGGAGGTATCTCCGGGGCAGTTGGGCTCCCTGGAGAATCAATGGCAAATTTGCCTTCAGCCTGCACATCTTGCACTGTATGAACAAACCAAATGAAAACTTAAAGACTCAGTACGATTTACTGATGGTTTATTACTTACATACTTCTAAATATTAATCATTTAGGAATTGGTCAAGAAAGGATAAAAGTGATCCCATCATTGAACACACATGTGAGCTATGTTGGGAAGTAATGAAGAATCAAGAAAATATCAAAGCATAATATCTTTAACTGATTACTCATTCCACACAAGGCTTATTGTTAAAATACCTCGATTATCCCACACAGTTATTCAAAAATATTGTAAGAGCAAATTAGATATTGTTTTCATAATTACCTTCTTTTATGCGCTTCTTGCGGCCTATGGTACCAATTTTGTCCCAGAATGATTCTTCTTTATCCTCCTTTTTCGGCAATACGGGAGTACGAGGAGATTTCGGGCGTGGTGACGACATCTCACTCTACCTACCTAATAAAAATAAGGTCACCATCAATCAACACACCTGAATGAATTCTTAGCAAAATCGCAGTCAATTCACTTTTATAGATAGAAAAACAAGCGAGACATTACAAGAAAATCATTAAAGAAAAGATTTAATAAAGTTTCAAAGGTTTGTACCTTTTATTTTTAACTCTGATGGAAGGAAGAAAAACAAAACTCAAAGCAATACCACAGATTAGTGTGAAATACAGTGTTGCCGCAACTGAGTTCCCAAAAGGTACATATCCAGCGCTGAAAAGGTACATTTTGGGTTAAAAAGGTACAAAAGCAATGCTTTCACTAAAATCATTCACTACCGTTTCTCTCGCTCTCTCGCAATGAATGCGAGATAGAGAGAGACTGCTTGCTCGCCAGCAGAACTTCTATTTTTTGGATTCTAGGCGTGAGAAAACTTACCTATATTATGTAAAAAACATCCCCGCAGTTTTATGATACGTACTCATTGAATTGTTTCTCGTGGATAATAATATGGAGAAACCGTACGGTAAAAAAAAATCGAAATCGTGATTGTGGTTGAAGTTAGATCCATAATCTGAAAATTAAAAAACATACGTATAGGTATGCTCATAATTGTCAGTTGAAACTAAAATTAATTCAAAACAGAAGCACACACAACAGGGAAACAGAGGGTCTTCGTTCATGTTTCGTAACTTGAAAACCGTATTCCAGTAGCTGGTGGCCGTTAATGTTGGGTCTAGTTTCAATGTTTCATGATCCAGCAGAGCATGTTCTCGCCATTCTTTGTGTAGAGCTGGCTCGTCAACAACACTTTTAAACAATCATTCAAATCATCAATACAGCTCTCCAAGTTCATATAATCACATTCAATAGCTATTTCATGAAAAAGTCACTTTTTGAGATTATATGAACTTGGAGAGCTGTATTGATGATTTGAATGATTATAATTCTTTAACTCCATACGTGTTACTGGCGCGATTCATATTTTCATCAACATACAACCTGTCACTGACCTGCAAATTGCAATAAACGTAAGAAAATTTAAATTTCGCGGGCTACCCTTGCGCATCCACCTTAATGTAAAACAAGTGCGCCCTGTAAGTAGAGTCACAGATAATTTAATACTACGTGGAGTACTGTGGTAGTGTTCTGTGTCTGTCTTGACAAGTTACATGCTCTGTGGTCTTGACTTGGTGAGGTGAGCGCGCCCAAAGGGCGCGCCACTCGGGCCGGTCGGATACACGATACAATGTTCATTGCCTACACTCTCGGCGGAAGCGAGACAAAGCTATTTCCTACTCTATTCCTACATTACGTAGGTCTGTGACTTCACAGGCCACCGCACCGGTACAATGCTATCTCGTTTTCTCGTTTTGGCGGTGGTTTCAAAAAAGGTACGTAAAATAGACCCCATTACACATAACACATGGGAGGCTTAAAAGGTACGTCAAATGTGTAAAATGTACGCTAACGGCAACACTGGTGAAATATTAAATGACAGCTAAACTTGCTGAGAGAGTGTATTCTGCAAATTGTTGAACAACAATTGATATTAACGTCACCTTGTCTTTGATATACATTTTTGATCATACCATTGCACAACCAGTTGTACATATCTCTGAATTATTATATATAACATACAAACCAATATTGCTTTCTAGTGGTTTTGGAGACGAAATTTCAATCTGAACCCAACACCTGACTTTAAAAAATAATTAACTAAAACTTACATAAACTTCAATCTAGAAACAAATAATTTAATCGTAACTGAAACTGACAACACGAATATTATATTTCAAAACCAGGGGTTACTTCAATGAAAAGCGTAAACTTGGGATATTGTACTCTATCCCCTATATATTTTAAATGATCGTTAGTAAGATAAGGCCCAACCTAACTTTACTTTCGGATTTCAGTGACAATAAGTTTGTTTCATTGACTTTTTGCCACCGACGTACAAATATAAAGTTATTTGCCAGTTTGTAGTATTTTTTTCTGGAAGTTGATTATTTTTTTGCAAAAATATTTAAGTGTTACCCTTGTAAGTTGAGGTATCTCACACAAATCCTAGTCAAGTATTAATATGACATTATAACAAGAACTTATTATCACATCATCCACATTGAGGAAAAAGAAGAAAATAATGCATTATTTTTGTTAAAGAGTATAACTCATCAGGCGTCGATGCAAAGTTTATAAAATGTATATGGGACAACTGCGCGAGCTTCTATTACCAAATAAAAAAGGGAGAAATCGGTGAAGAGACATTAAAACCAAAAAAATGATGTTGGTTGAAACAATGGCAAAAAAGGGGAGCCCTTTTTTATAAGTCGACTGAAAAGATCAAAATTGACAAACTCATTAATCAAATGAGAATTCTATAAAGGTCCACAATTCACCATATTATTATATGACATGATAATATGACGCCATTTACAAAAGTCTCAAATAAAATAGGTACCTAACATGGGCCAAGGCCAGGTAGTATGACTGGTATCCTCCGTAATGAATGGATACTAAATAACTTCTCCGGTCATTAAATCCGGTTACATCACAAAGCATTTTTTTTGTAAGATTTTTGACAAGAGTCAAAAGATACTAGCAACACCCGCTGAAAACAATTCTCTTTCCCATTGCGATTACCAAGGCTGACAATCTCACTGTTTTTCTTGCTTAGTTTATTTCCATTACCACGCCGAATCTTACTTCCTACTAATAATATTATAAATACGAAAGTTTGTGAGGATGGATGGATGTTTGTTACTCTTTCACGCAATTACTGAAATGATTTGGATGAAATTTAGCACACAGATAGTTTATAACCTGGATTAACTTAAAGTATACTTATTATCCCGGTACTACGATTGTGCCGCATCTCTATAATGGACTACGTTCACAATATTATATCTCAGTAAGAACTAATCTAGAAGAATGAACCCACAGAGACATACTTGTTGCCAGGTTCTAACAGAATGTAACTACAAGAATGTTTTATCTACTTCGCTATAATGTTATGCAATGAGTAAAGTGACCAAGAGACCAAACGGGTGTATTATTTATGTTAATTAGTTTGTCTTACCAAATTTGGAGTAGATTCTCAGCCTGTCTGCGCTTGCCATGTACTAGAGCTGAATGCGCCTCCTGTTTGTTAAGGTATTGATGAATCAAACTGAATTAATCCTCTAAGCACCTAGACACACATTATAAATTATAAACTTACAGATATAAATCAACAAACATGTTATTATGTGTCACAAATATGTGAACGCCTGAAACCAACGATTCAGATGCCTAACTGTTTCCAGTCTTAGCCGTGTCCTAGAGACTAGTATATGCCACTTCAAATCCATCCACTCGTCAGTGGCCCTGGGTGGAATACTTTAGGCCCATCTATCACTTCACCATAGGCCGAGTCTCTAAGACCTGCGTTCAATTTATTCCCAGCCATCGTAAGCTTGGGCAGAGTCCTAAAGACCCGCTTCTTACCTGTGCTTAGCCATGACCATAACCGAGCACCAAGGTTATCAAATACGATTACAACGATTGCCAAAACACGAGGCGGTAAAGCCTTATCAAACACTTGATAGCATGACACTAAATAACATAGTAATCCGTAGATCATACACGGACATTGAGATGGAAGCAGAACACCTGATCAGCTCATAGAGTTTCGCCAGGCTTCCACTCTCACTATACAAAATAATAATGGTGTGTTATTCAATCTAAGTACTTAGTCTAGGTACTTAGCTCTCGTTTATCCAGGATGCGGAGACAGGCCTGACGAACCACCAACTTTCCCAAACAACTCATTCCTCTAACAAATGAACATGACAGAAACAAAAGTACAGGCTTACCAAAACAATAAAGAATTTAATTTCAAGGAGTGCCCATACATAATTTGCAACTGAAGTTCTTATAGGTGGAAATATTGAGGAGTTATTATTCGCGAACCCCTTTCGCGACAACGATCGTTAGTATACAAATAAAAGGCAGTAGGGCCGGCCGCCAATCTACCAATACAACTTCCATCCGGAAAGCTTTCGTTTTATGGTTATGTGTGCGCTTGTGTAATCGAATTTAAAGGCATAACGGTCCTCCCTACTATCCTGAAGTTGGGTCCGCAGCGCTGTTTTCGTGTTATAATAACACAAAACAGGGTTTGCTAATAAAAAGAGGGCGTGACCCAACATAAAATGTTTGCCATATCATGTTATGTTATCATGTAAAAAAAGGGCGCAGCAGACCCGGCTTAATACTCACATTGGTAATTTTCATTTGTGTCCAGACTTGAAAATAACTCTAAACTATCATGCTTCTTTATACGGTTGTGAAATCAAAACGCATAAACTGTGATCCATGATCCGCGAATAACGATCGTTTATTTTCTTCAACATAACGGCCGTATCGCTTCAAACTTAATAGTTTTTTTTTTGTAAATTATTGCAGAATGGTAGATTGTCTTTGGAAAACAATTGTGTCACTCTTTTTTATGTGACTCTGTGATTATACACGACGTTTTGTAGTTGTTGTTACAGCTAGGTCTATATAATAATAGGAATAAAAAAAGTTCCTCCCTCCATTTTTACTCGATCGCTAGTGCAAGTATTGATTTTTCATCTAGGGGTGCGCTGAGATTGGTGGTTTATTCTTTTGCAAAACATCCAGGTACTCGGGAGAAGTTCACGCTACTTGTGCGATATATAGGTTGGTGGAGTCATACTTATAAATAGCTTCAAGATGTATTGCATCACAGTGACCGATTATCAGGATCATTTATTACCAGATACATTAGTGTTTACTGAACATTTCGCAGAAGGCACGATGGAGAAAGGTTGGAATCCTCCTCCATATGGCTGGGGTAACGCACAAACGACACAGCCACCACCAGCTGCGCCACCGAGCTACTCCCAAGCTGTAGGGGGTGTTGGGCCTTCCAGCCCTTATACTCCACAATACCCACGATGTAAGTAACACAATATTATTATAAAAATGTTTAAAAATTATTATTAACACAAGGATGAGTTAATACTCTTCCTATATATATAATGACTGACCTTATTAAAATGTCTAAATTCCACCACTTATCTTCTTACACTGGAAGCCTAGTAAGTGAACCTTTCAGCATTCAAGTCTGTGTTGATTTTGTATTGATAAACTTATTTAATTATTCCAGTTGAGACAGTTAAGCTTCAATGTCAAATTATTATTTGTTTAACAAAACAGAGAATTAAACCTAGAGAGAATAGGTCACCAATCATAATAGTGTATGTTTAAGGTTCTGCAAGCCATTTATTTCTCAATATTCAACTATTTCTAGCTTGAGGTGTTATGTGCTGAAGCCAAAATACAAATGCTCATTTTTCAAATCCTGTTCACATTGTTTAACCTTGATGCCTTTTAAGTTAAATGTTAAAGTTGACTTTGATTATGTTGATGTTATTATTAATGTAATAATTCATGCGATAACAACTTGTTATAGATAAAACCTTGTAGATATAAACATCATAGGTTACTGCTAATTAACATTCACCCATAATTAGTGTGTGTTGTTTTAATATGATTAATATGTGTTGGTTGCTCACATTGACATTTTGTTTCCTTTTTAGAGGAGTTAGATTAGTCCATGGTTTCTCCATCCATAAAAACAATATAAAAGGTATTGATTTATATTAATCCTGGCTACACCCCGTCTACGGTAATGTGCCAAAAAACTGGTGATTAAAAATCTCTTTTCAAACCAGACCCTTTACAAAAATATCTCTTCATAAGCCCAGAAGCCCTCCAAAAAATGTATCTTGCCCACATTATCATCCAAGGTTAACCCTTATTCTATTACAAAATTCTCAGTTAGCGTATCAGCAGCGTTATACTAGTATGCACTTTCCAAACACACATGTTTCATTCATTTTCAGTAGTAAAGCAATACAAAATCATGCTTTGAAGCAGTTTTCACAGTTAACTTAAAATAATAGAAACTTTTTTCTTGTACAGAACACAAGACACAACAAAACAAAATTCTATAGTGCAATATCTATACATATAATAAAATGGTAACAGGCCGATGTCTAAACAATATAAAATATTAAAAATTGCACAATCATTTTAAACAGGCTAAAGTGTGTACTGCCTTTTTACAATAACCTTAAAACTTAAACTATAAAATAAGGATACAATGGCTACAAATGTTCTACAGGCTTGACCCGTTAGTCAATGCCATCTGAGACATGAGAAAAACCCACAATGTAAACACTTTTTGGCTAAATACATTGTTCATCATTTGTTTCGTCTTTTAGTTTCAGATATTTACAGCAAGATTAGATAGTTACAGAAACTAAAAATAACTATTAGAAAGAAATTTTGTAATTCTAGTTGTCTTAGAAAATAACTAATAACTACTTAAGATAAGTGTGTTTTTGTGGTGAGCCTCAAGCTGTGCTCTATGGATTTGCTTTAACCTGTAAATTATAATTATTATAATGTCCCAAAAATAAAAGTTAACTTATATTAGATGACTTTGTGAAGGCCGCATACTAACTTGCCTTCATTTAGTTAAGTACCAACCTCCACACAAGAGATTTTGTGGTTTGGCATTGAACAAGATGATTCAACACTTGATAACATTGTCCAAGAATATAAGCTGTTACAAAATATTCCTGAAATCCTTAGTTCCAACAATATTGTGATTAATTGATATATTGTGCAAACAGCCTTTATAAATGCGCTGTTATTAACTCATTACTCATCAGCATCACATAGGAGACAACATCAAAGTTCTAGATTGACTTGCAAGTCTGACACATTGAATTTAACAACAACAGAAATTGGAACTCACTTTGAGATTATTAGTCTTTGTAAAGTAGAAAAATATCTATTTTTTGAAAAACAACAAAAAACCTCGCTTTATATATGTATGATGGAACACTGAAAACTTGTACCTATTAGAATTTGTAGTAGAATGATCTGAATGTTCTAACAGAAATTGATTTGTTTATTTCAGCATCTGGACCTTCTATAGTGACGACTGTGGTGCCTGTAGGTCCTCACCCGACTCACATGATCTGTCCCAGCTGCCATGCTGAGATAGATACAGCCACTCGGACAAAACCAGGACTTATTGCTTATATTTCTGGAGCCATCATATGTCTTTTGGGGTAAGTATTTCACTTTTACAACTGAGTCAAGGTTATTATGTAATCATGGTCAGTTATAAGAAGAGGATATTTATTTATTCAATACTTCTATCTATGCTCAATGCCAATGGCAGATGTAATCCCCAATACCCGAGCTTATATTATGCAGGGATATTAATACTGACTGTGCCTGTAAAAAGATGTTAAAATTGTGACGTTTTTTTAGATGTATGCTGGGATGTTGCCTCATCCCCTGCTGCATAGACAGCTGCATGGACGTACATCACAAGTGTCCCAACTGCGGGGCTTACCTAGGTAGGTACCGACGATAAACATCCCACGACGACACTGACGAAATCGCTACCTTATCGAAAATGGAACTTTCAAAGATCTGCATTGGAATCCTCCATAAAATACCCTGCCTATTTTTATTAAGCTTTTATTACACTTATTAATATTTTTTAGATTATGTTCCCACATGAAAGAAAACTTGTAGAATAAGAATTTCTCCTTTAGTTAGTTATTTGCATTATTTAGAACAAGTAATCTATTGTCCCTAGTCAAAGGGTTTGCTACTACTTAGGAACCAAAGTTGGTGTCAATTATAAGATGGGTGGCCAGTCTTTATACAAGCTGACTACCATGATCTGATTTCGCGCGGATATCCGCGATATTTATGATGAAGCTTCAACATCTGCTGAAGGGTAAATTTAGGTTGTTGCCATCCTCCGAATTGGGTCGCAGACAGATAGTCATGTGAAAACTTAGATCTGCTAAGAGTATGCGGCCGGATTTTCTCGAGTTTAATTTATTTCTATAATAATGCTATTGTGTTATATTTATTTCATCATAATTTTTAGCATATGGGAATGCAATCTTAATTTGTTGACTTAGTTAATGAAATTAATAAATAATTTATGAGTTGAGTCGTTTTTTTTAGGTTTTTTTTTTAAATAATTATAAGAGAAAGCCATTTAATATTTTAGAGTTTTTATTCAGTGCCAAAATGGTCTTCCACATGGCACTATAACATTACGCTCGTATCACATCACGATTTTAATGAATATTCTAAATGTTTAGCGAGTAGTACCACATGTGCATATAAATTGTTATATGTATGGTATGGTGCAATTTATATATAGAATAATAATGAATAATTATATGTATACATATTGTCTTTATTGACATCACTATTGTATAAAGCATCACTTTATTCATAATATAAACATTGTATCTTTAATTTGGAACTCAAAACTAAAAACAGGCTTCATAATTATGTTAATTGTGGTAAAATTCTGTAGTTGCAGTAGATATTAGTCACTATTTGTATCTGTAAGAATACCTATACATATAAGTGTACTCCAAAGTATCGATCTTATTTCCCAGTATTATAAATGTGTTCTGTCTTCTGTGTCATACTTAGTGGCACTTATTTTGGTTAGTCTGACTGACCTGTTAGGTTTACAATAATTGTATATTATTATTGTATACTTTCCAGCTAATTCAATAACGTTGTGCTTATATTTATATTAGTTCTTCTCTTCAATGTATGAGGTGTACTTTTTTTCAAAATATGTCTAATATAATTAATTGATATTAGTAACGTATAATTTTGAAGTAAATGAAAATATGTGTGTATCTTAAGCCTGAAACATACTATCGAACGCGACATAAGGTACTGCCTTGACCAACATAATTTATGATGTTTATTTCTCGTCAATAATTAAAGTGCAAAATGTGAGTTGACTCAGACATCCGATGAACATCGAAGTAAAGCGCCCTAATAAATGTGGCGTGGCAGCTTAAAGTAACGGAGTTACTAGTCGTGGACAGCCAGCGATCTCGTCTGATAGTTAGATTCAGGCTGTATGGTCAAGGAAAACCACTGTTACCAACCTTTTTAAAGTAATTCTTAGGTTATTAAGTAGTGACTTATAATAATTTTACTAGGATAATGTTTTACAACTATGTGCAGCTTATCTTTTAAAGCATAATAGTTCAGTTCCGTCATTTGTGAATGTTTATGTATTACTTAAACATTATGGCCTACCTGAAAACAACAAATGATACAATTGAGTTTTAGCCAAGTGCAATTAGACAAAACATACTCAAAAGGTGAAACAAAGTTTAGTGGTCAGATTTTCATGGGACTTTTTTATCGAGTTCCGAGAGGAGAGGAGAAGAAAGTTAAAAAAAAAAATTCATCGATCGTGTTTTCTTTTTTTGCATTTCTTGTTTTTAGTAACTTCAAATTTGATGAATTTGTATTGTGGCGTAATAGTGTGACTTGCGTGCGTCCATTAAACGCCAATTTGGTCTGTTTCTTTGTTCATTATTGTCGATGTAACGTAAATTTCAAGTATTTTTTGAAAATTTCCTATTTTCTTCAATCATTTCTAAAATATCTTAAATGGCAACAGCTGAGCAAAAGCTAATTGTAAAGTAAAAAAAAAAAACAGATAGCGCTTGATCCGTGAGGTTACATTACGGCCTAGTAAATTAACAAAAAAAAAACTGTACTTAATGTGAAATAACCTTTACATGTAGCGTAATAAATAAATAAATATTTTATGACCGTCATAAAACGCGAAAATTTTCAAACGCACATAAGCGCCATGCTGCACTTGGGCAAAGTATTGAACGCCGCACTGGGTAGACTGTCTTCAACCGCGCATACGCGTTCCTAGCACCCCACGAAATACCTATTTGTTGAACGCGCAAGTGCGTTTGCCACATCGGGCTATTGAGCTATTTACTTAGCGTCTGCCATTATGTAGTAAATAATTCAGCAGGTAACGCGACAGGTATCCTTAAATATTTTTCTAGTTATTATACCTCATTAGATAGCTAATAAAATGAGGATTTTGATAATAATTATTTATATTATTACGCATTGAGTTTAATAGAGCCATTTGGGAAAAAAATGCCTTCATTAACGTTGACGATTTTCTGCTATTTTCAAATGAATTTTTAGTCACTACTCTTATGCATGTGGTTTTCTTGAAAATTTTTCTATCCAGTTAGTCGTGAACAAGGTATCAGTTACCAATTACAAAAGAAGTCTGACTTTAAATCCGGTATATTAAAAATAATTGAAGGGAAATAGGAATTTTTCCAAAAAATACTTGAAATATGCATTACATGGCTAATGAACAAAAAAAGAGACCAAATTGGCGTTAAATGGATGCACGCAGGTCACACTATTACGCCACAAAATGAATTCGTCGAATTAGAAGTTATTCATAAACGAAAAAAAATAAGTATTCAAAAATAAAAAAGTGGCGAGATTTTTTATTTTTCAATAAAAAACTCCCATGAAAATCCGACCACTATAAACTTCGTTCCACCTTATTGTCTAATGGGGACTATCGCGTATAAATTCGCCGCTAGAGGCGCTAATGTAGCACAGGGGCACCGAAATGTCAGATGTCATAGAAAGTTCACGCTTTGCGTGCTTTTTTAACACGTATTTTTACAAATATTCACGATTGTGGTCTAGATTGGGCCATTCCTGAATAATTAAGACTTGAAGATTATAAGTAGCAACTTAGAATCTTGATTTTCAGTACTTGGAGATAAAATTATTTTTAAATGTTTCATGCTTGTTAATTTTATGGAGAATATTGTAAATATATGAACCTGAAGTTTACACTATGTTTTTATACGTAATAAAATAAACTTTTCATGAAGTTATTGGTACTTTATAGTATAAAATAGAATTAATCGACATTGGTGCCATCTGGTGAGCTCAAAAACGATAGCCCTCATTGCACTCGACTACTTGTCCTTTATCAAATCGCCATTAAAACAGCAATGTAATTACCTGTACTGCCGGCAGCATTTAGCCGAAATGGCATTTTTTTAGAATATGTATCAGTATCAATTTCTATTGTATTTACAAACTTTCTCTATTATTTAAGTACATA
Source organism: Eugnorisma glareosa (assembly GCA_947578425.1). Classification (NCBI taxonomy): domain Eukaryota; kingdom Metazoa; phylum Arthropoda; class Insecta; order Lepidoptera; family Noctuidae; genus Eugnorisma; species Eugnorisma glareosa. The sequence continues at coordinate 33,284,932 of OX387957.1, forward strand.
TACATATTTAAGTAAATGTACAAGAAAATTATAATACCAATACCCTAATTTGAAGATTCTTTTTACAAGTATTTTCAATAGTAGCTACCTATCTGTAAAGCGTGAATGTATTTTAATAAAAAATATTTCTTTAAATACTTAAACCTGCAGGTATTTTACATTTTTATAAAATATTTATTAAGTAACGAAACTTTATACTTATCATAATACTTATTTAAAAACTATTTTCATATGCAATCATAAATATTATAATAAAATATTTTTTTCTATGTATAATTTATTAATAAATAGGAAATATGGGCTGTCTTAACAGAAATAAATGTGTTATTAATGTATATTATGCAGTATTATTCCACCTACCCAACAATTTTTGATTACCCTGAGTCCTAGATTAATTTCAAGAAAGTACAGTAAACTAATTTGCTTTGGTTCCCAAATAAGATTATGTACGTAAGTTTAAAAGGCGTAACATAAACGCACTAAGCGGTGGTGCCGCGGATGATGAAACTGAACAATTATTGTTCTACGAGTTCTAGAATTATAGGTTGCAAACTATGGAGCATGTCGATATTTTATATTGACATGCTCCATTGTAATAATTCAAGGCATGATGTAAACATTTTCTTGTTCGCTTCGCTCGCTCTTGCGGCCTACTTTCTCTTGAATCTTATCTTTGTCTATAAGCAGACCCGCCGCTAGGTGTTTGAGCGCCCGAGTGCAATACTGATGATGCCGCCCCCGATGGCTAAACTATCACAGCATCATATAATTCTACAACTGTATAAGTCGAGCTTGCCATACAGGTTCTCTAGTTTAGTCATGTTAGGATGTCAAAGAGGTTTGAAAATTTTGGCCTGCTTAACCTCCGTCCTTTTAGTTAATTTTGAAAGTAACAGCCATGCATAAAACCTGTAGGTATTATCAATACAAGGAGCTTTCTGGATCCCGAGCGAGCCCAAAAAATTAGAGCTTATTGGACTGCAAGATGTCTTCATTGAAAAGCGAGCGTAGCGAGCTCGAAAAATCGAAACTTACCAAACCATGATATGATAAATCAAGTATTTTTAGTAAAAAGTCAAAATATAAAGCATACCTATTTAATTTCTTAAATAATCTCTTGCGTTTTTTTTTTCAAGCATAAGTTGATAAACAATTGAATTCGTAATGGGTTGCCTCAAAATAAGAGGGAGCGAAGTGAGCTCAAAAAACGTCAGCACCATGGACAGTTACGTAAAGTTTCAGATATCACAAAAAATATATTTAACCTTCTCTATCGACTTGTGCATGAGTTTTGGAAAAATAAGAGTACTGAGAGTAGGGGAGGGTTAGAGCGAGCTAGGAAATATAGCATCGCGGATACAGATATCTAAGAAGAAAGAAGAAGTGCTTAAATTGTATCTAGTAACGGGGCGGCTTCGGGCGCCCGTCGCATTCTGCCGCGTGCCATAGCCAGTGGCGTATAGCCAGTGTTGCCAGGGCCCTTGAGTCGTAAGTTACGTTTCGTTTCCTGAAATGTTACATTTTTGCTGTAAAAGTTACATTATTGTTTTTTTTTTCAATTTACTTGTTTTGGGGTCGGAGATTGGAGGAAAATTTATGTCATTAATAAAAATCGGTAATTAAAAAAATTTAAAAAAAGGCGGGTTTTTTAATTTTTTAAATTACTGATTTTATACCCATTAACATATATAGACCGGCTTAAATCGTCCCAATAATGGGTCCCGACTGTTTAAGTTGCTATGTTCTATGCTTTTGAATTTGGAATGTATTATTCAGTTTTATTTGTGTATCGATCACGAAATTATAGCCACGGTATCAGTTATTCAATTTTTTGTTTTGTTTTTTTTTTATATTTTGATATACCCAGTGACACTCTCACAATAAATACGAATCTAACGTCACCTCTCAAGCTAAAATCCATCGAGCCGTTCAGGCCACAGAGCGTGCCAAACAATTATACATACATACAAACATGCGCAGTCGGGTAAAAAGGCAGAATATAAAGGAATCTATGATATCTAATAGTGATGTTTAATCATATGATAAAAGAGACTAAGTCTAATTTGTTCGCACCGCCATCTTCACTGTTGTTGCTATCTAGTCTAGCACCTAACTTATTCTATTCTAGTTTGAACCAAAACTACGAGGTTGTGCATTTGTAAGTTTTACACTGAACTAACTACTAATATTCGATACTTAGAACCCTCATAACCTCTATTCTACCAAGTGGTCGTAAGAGGGCTCTGTTAATAAAGGGCAAGAACGCCTCAATGCAAAAAAGCATTACAAATCTCGTTGTTCTGAAAAGTTACGAAATTACCCTAAAATGTAAAAATTACTTACACATGTTACGCGAGGGGGTCAAAAGTTACGAAAAATGTAAGAAATGTAACCTTCTGGCAACACTGCGTGTAGCAGCAAGGTAAACACGCCACTGCTTGGTTGTCGTTGTTTTTATTACTTAGTTCCAAAGACAATAGTGATTATCTCTTCTGATGACTATGACCTGATGTTACAATGAGGGTGGCAGTAATGACTCAGAGGATATTTTTTTTCCCCCTTATAAAATATAATAGTAAGAGTGTGGTTTTACTGTACGCTACAAGTTATTACGTAGGTACTTACAAATTCTGTGGCATCAGGCGGGAAAAGTTATAATAAAAAAAAAACCGAGCCTCTAGGGGGCAAAGCCCATGCCCTATATAATATGCATAACGAGGAAGCACCAGAGTAGCCCGCGAAATTTACGTTTGCTGCAAATAGCAGGTCAGTGTCAGGTTGTATGTTGATTAAAATATTATTCGCAGCCGTAACAATTAATATGGCTTAGAGTCTGTTATAATCATTAAAATCATCAATACAACTCCATTGAATGGCTTTCTATATGGCTTTTCCCAATACGGATTTGCCTGACAACCTCCCAGAGACGCTGGAACGTTCCGTTCTGCATGCAGTACGGAATATTCTGATAAATACGTCAAATAATACTGCGGAGCGTACCCGTCTGCTGGCAGTGGGGAATGGGAGTCGGGCTTATGGCTTCAGGCACTCCCATCATCCACCATTGGCATCATGATGAATGACGTTTCATTTCGGGTCGCTACAAGCCCCTACGCTTAGGCGCATCTTGTGGTGCTCCACACCGATGTCACTGCGGTGACGCTGTCGACAACCTCGGCACCATGGCCTGTCCTGTTACAGGAGCGCGAGTCGCATAATGAACATGAATAAAGAGCTTTTTTTTTTTCGCTCTGTGGGCTGAGCAGGAGGGAGTGTCAGACTTTTACTCACTAAAACCCATCCATGTTCCTTCTTTCGCCCTTTGTGTTCCAGGGCCGCAGTATCTCTTTCGAACAGTCCCGCAACCCTGGCAGGCATCGGTCCTTTCGGACCCCTTCCTGTTTGCTGACTCTCTTTGAGGCGCGCGTGGAACACGAACGCGCCGTCGACACGGCCTGTCGTCATAAGACGGACGGACGGCGAGCTAGCCCATAGCTCACCATCCACAGGCCCGCGCCTACGGTGGCCGGGGGCCACCACGTGGCCCCTGACACCTGATGCGTCTCCCGCGGCGACTGAGACGTGAGGCTCTCTCCCTCTTACGTCCCACCACCTCCTTCGCTAGCATGACTGTTACGCAGAAGGAGGTGACGGCGTCCCATTCCCTCTCGCTCCGGACCATGGATTGAACCAGGGCCGGACGCGAGAGGTCGCCGCCGCCGATTGCCGCTACGAGGACACGGCGGAGCTCCGCCCAAGCGGAGCAGACCTGCACAGTGGGCTCCACTGTGTCCTCCATGAATAAACAGCTGGACATGCGATTCGAGCCCCAACGGTTTTTCTATCTGATTCTATTTTAGCTTTAGCTACTTGCTTTTCATTTTATGCCCGTCGTAAAAGATTGTAAAAAAAATTGAGTAAATTAGGAATAGACAAATATTATTAAAAAAAATTGTCTATGATAAGTTGTCAAAAACCAGCACCTGCTAAAGTGACGTTTCGCTTCGCTTGGTGTTCGGTTGTTCGCTCGTTGTCGAAGATAGATTTATTTCTAAAAAGAAAATTGTATTTTTAATAATTCTTTATTGCATTAGAAAACCTTCCTAAGGCAAAGATGTCTTGGTTGTTTGGGTATAAATCGACGCCTCCTACACCACCCTCTGAAGTGCCGCCGGCTGATTCTGGGGGCGCTGGCGGTGCCGCACCCCCTAACCTATCTAAATCTGAAAGGAAGGCAATGGAGGCCTATCGCTTTGATTCTAGTGCTCTCGAAAGAGCTGCACAAGCAGCTAGAGAACTAGAAAGCTCAAGTAAGTAGTTCTGGTATGATATGTATCAATCACATTGCGCGGTATTGCATAAGCGACCGCTTAACCTTACAGCCCGCTGCAAAATCTACTTTTGAGATAAAAACAACATTTTGGCTGTTCATATCTTCGAATTGGAAATCAAAAATCTTGTCTAGCAAGGACAAGTTCACTGTTCTTGTTGTGTTCACTAAATTGCAGGCATGAGTTTAATAGCTCGTAGGTTAAAATAGTTCTATTGATATCTAGATGAATTTCATCAATATTGGTACCTTTAATCAAGGGCCAGAAATGTATGTTTACTTTTACATCTGTTTGCTCATCTCTTTAATAGGCAGAAATTACATAGTTTAGATATGCACTGAAAATCTAAAGGTTTTTTATGGAATCTATGTGAATATAGGCATCTACATAATGCATAATGGCCTCCTTGGGCTGTCATACAGCTGATTTAATTTATCAATTTGTCTAGTTTTTATTGCAGTGAATCGGTAGTAGGGCCCTACGGGTTTGGCAGCAGAAATCATAGGGAGCAAATGCTTGTCAACTTCCTTGAGAAAGAATCTCTTTGTGATGAATTCCTTCTTAAAGAAGCAGCCCCAAAGGAAGTGGATGTGGCGAAGCCCCGACGAAAAATGAGGTAGATTTCATCATAGCATTTCAAATTCATTGACATTATGAACGGCTATGAACACACAGTGGCACATGAAGACATTTCTATTATAACTTTGCCTCGCTTTGTATAGATTTCCTTTACAACTGATCTGCACGTCTTGGTGATCAACAGGTTCAATACTGGTAGTGATCACAGACTTGTTTGTGGCACTCTGAATATTAATTTAAAGCTGGAGCGAAGCCTTTTCAAATGAAGTCTAGGGTCCGTCTTTATATGCTCCAAACCATGCTAGGGTCTGAAGTGTTCCAGTCAGATCTGGTGAACCGATTCGCGGCCGTAGAAAACACAAATGTCGTTGACCAGGCCCTCGACCAAATGGTGGAAATCCTCAGGGAGGATGGGACGCGTTTTTGTAAAATGCGGCGTATTGTCAAGAATTCCAAAATTTCGGAAGAGACTCTGGTGCTTATGACGGAACGACGTGAAAACCCACCTATCACTTCGGCAGGACTACATACTTAGGCATAGCATTGTGTTAATAAGTTGATCTTAAGTAGTCTAATAAATAGGTAATGTGAAGGTGAACCATGTGCAGTGTAAGAATATTCCGTGTTTGGCGTAATTAAGTTGCATCTTATGATGTTTTATGACATTTATTTATTTATCATATTAATTAAAAACCAATAGTGTTTAATAAATAAGATTAACGTCAAAAAAAAAAAAATAGCTTGGGAGGAGCGACCTGACGAAGTTAACCAAATCTAGTGGGGATATCGTCGTACGCATCGCATGTGTCTCGTCCTGATCCCGAAAATGAGGATTCCAGAGCCACCTTAACCCGCCATTTCACAGAAGACCTGGCAGAAGTCAGCCAAGACGAAATCGAAGCGGCTCTTAGACAGCTTAAGAATGGAAAAGCCCCTGGTTAGGGTGGGATATCGACTGAGCTCCTGAAAGCGGGAGGAAGTCCTGTATTAAGAAGGAGAAGCTTCGGGAGCTTTTCAACTCGGTCCTGTTCTCTGGGAGAATTCCAGAAGCGTGGAAAAGAAACGTGGTCGTTATTTTCTTTTAAAAGGGGAACAAGACACTATTCAAGAAATACAGGCCCATTTCGTTCCTTAGCCACGTGTAAACTATTTTCAAGAGTCGTCACGAAACGTCTAGCGCGATGACTCGACGACTTCCAGCCACCGCTGCAGGCCAGGTTTCGAAGTGGATACAGCACCATAGACCACATCAACACAGTACAGCAGATCGTACATAACTTGAAGAGTATAATCGGCCGCAGTGTCTTGCATTTGTGAACTATGAGGCTTTTGACTCTGTGGAGACCTGGTCAGTTCTGGAGTCTCAGTCTCTATACATCCAAGTGCTGAGAAATCTATGAAAACGCCACAATGACCGTCCAAACTCGGAACAAGCAAACAGAGCATATCCCATTCTGTCGGGGGGGTGAGGCAATGGGACGTAATTTCCCCGAAATTGTTCACCTACGCACTCATGCGCCGCTAGCCTTTCTCGGGGAGCTAGGGTGGATCGAATAAATTTGCCACCCGCACGCAAAATACGTGCTTGGGTGTGGAGTTGCGGACACCAGCCCGCTATACAATACAATAATACAAATAAATAATGACCGTCCAAACTCAGAACCAGCAGACAGAGCATGTCCCATCGTGTCGGGAGGTGAGCCAAGGGGACGTGATTTCCCCGAAATTGTTCACCTACGCACTGGAGAATGTGTTTAAGACACTAGAATGGGAAGGACGTGGCATTAAAATCTCACACTTGAGACTTGCAGATGACATCGTCATACTGGCTGCATCGCTGCACAACTTGTAGCATAATATGCTGGATGGCCTAGTTGATTCTTCAATATGCATCGGTCTCGAGATGAACTTGGACAAAACCCAGGTTATGTTCAACGAACACTTTACCCCAGGACCTATTGTAGTCAATGGCGGTCCTCTCGAGGTTGTTCGAGAATGTGTTTACCTCGGGCAAACTGCAGTTTGGTAAGAACAACTTTGAGAGAGCAAGCAGAAGAATCCAGCTGGGCTGGGCAGCGTTTGGGATGCTTCGTCGCGTATTCCTCAGAGCCTAAAAACTAAGGTCTTTCCAGTGCGTCCTAGCTGTTATGACTTATGGGGCCGAAACGTGGACACTCACGGTACGGCTGGTCCATAAATTCAAGGTCGCTCAGCGAGCTATGGAACGGGCTAAGCTTGGAGTCTCTCTGAGGGATCGCATCCGAAGCGAGGTGATCCGACAGAGAACCAGAGTTGTCGACATAGCTCACGGAATTAGTAAGCTGAAGTGGCAATGAGCCGGTCATATTTGCCGTAGAACCGATGACCGTTTGTATACGTGTTCTTCAGTGGAGACCGCGAATCGGCAAACGTAAACTGAAACGCCCTGGCTCTGTGGAGTGACGATCTTCGCAAGGTGACTGGTAGCAACTGGATGAGAGTTGCTGTGAATCGAGTTGGCGTGCGATTGAGGAGGCCTATGTCCAGCAGTGGACTGCTCTAAGCTGATGATTATGAATTTATTTTACTTGGATAAAGACGTAAAATCATAGCCGTGAATTAATGGCTTGGCTATGTTCTACATTAAGATGGTGGTTATTTAATGTATAGTAAGAATGAAAATAAGACTTCATCATGCCCATGGCACATTATACTTTATATTATTGATAAATGGCTGCAGTCATACTTGAGAGATAGAAATATTTACAATAGGGTATATGCAAGAAATACAAAACTTTTTTATTTCTTTAAAATGCCTTGTATTGGACCATAAAAACATTGTGGTACACTTGTTTAATTCTCTAATACAACACTTATTTTACAATTTAATATTTTATTTAGCGTGTTTTTGGTGAAACGGAACGCAAAAACAAACGCATCGATTCCGGTAGTGACGTCACAATCCATGTGTCAAAGAAACACTTTTAATTGAAAAGTACTTAAAGTCTCACTAAGATTTTACTATAAAATTGTTATTGCAATTTTTGCTTAAATAAAGCACTTAGATTTTAGTAAAACTAATCTACTAAGGGCAAAAAATTAGATTTAAACAAGGCAGATAGAGGTAAGTGACATCAAAGTCCTGAGATGAATGGCCGCGATAGTCATGGACGTTTGAACTGTCGTAGAAAATTGCAGGAGTTTAATATTTTTTTTGTGCGACAAGCAGTAGTTGAAATTAACTTAGAATTATTTTCTTGGGTTGATAGTACTGCATATTAATGATTTAAGTAAAAAAAAAATTACATGCATATTCCTTATTGGAATGGCCATGAACACACATAATCAGCCTATAATTTATAGCAGTGATAGCCTAGTGGTGTGACCGTCGGACTGCCAAGCAGTGCCAAGTCATAGGTCGCGAGTTCGAACCCAAGGCACGCACCTCTTATTTTTCGGATTCATATGCGTATTGTATAATTATAACTTACTCCGGTGAAGGGAAACATCGAGGGGAAACCAGCATGCATGAGAGATATTTCTTGACGGCATGTAAAGCCAAGTTAGTGGCCCATGGGCGGCCACACGATAAAGAAGAAAGAAAAGCCTATAATGTTCCCACTGCTGGGACACACAGCCTCCTCTCTATGAGAGGAAATGGGCTATAATTCACCACGCAGGCCCAGTGCGGGTTGGTAGATGTCACAATATCTCTAGTTGGTAGATGTCATCGAATTTTTTGTTCTAGGACATGCCGGTTTACTCACGATGTTTTCCTTCACCGTTTTGAGAGCAATGGTGATGAAATAAATTACACAAAGTAATGCGCCTGCCTGGGTTCGAATCCACGACTTACAGTTAGTAAGTCGGGGCCGCCACCGCTGCTCTCGATGTCATGAACACGCAATGATATGCTCAACCTTAAAAATAACCAGTATATTAATCAAGGTAGTGAGATATACTGTTTGAAAATACTTATTACGGTCTTTTTATCCAGAACATTCAAAGGAAGCGTTGGAGCTTAGTAAGCTACAAGAAAGCACCAAACAGACAGAACAAATGGCAAAGATCAAAGAGTATGAAGCAGCTATAGAACAAGCCAAAGTAGAACAAAAAAGAATTGATTTTGAAGAGCGCAGAAAAACACTACAGGTGCCCTTTTTAATAGAATCTTATTAGTATGAGAATTGCAATACAAACAGAAGTAGTGCAAGGAAGTAACATGGTGGATAATACCTCCCTCTAAGAGTTTTATTATGATCATTAAAAACATAACTTGATATGAATGCATTTAAAGTGCAATGAAAAATAATAACCTGGATTAAAAAAATGAAAATACGTCGGCGCGGTTGGCGCAATTGCCTGCTGCGCTGCGTGTCGCGAGTTCGATTCTCGCTCGGAACAAATATTTGTATGGCCTACAGGTAATTGTTCCGGGTCTGGCTGTTTGTGTATCTGAGTTTAAATGTTTGTAAAACGCACCCACGATACAGCAGAAATTCCTTGTGGGGAAAAACTAAAAAAATAAAAATAAGCCAGCATGACTATAATTCCTGGATTTTAGAGGGAAGAAGTATTTAATTAACCACATATTACTTCCATCCTTGAAGTTAAGGTAAGCATACTCTATTTATTACAATCTCGGATTAATAATTAATATACATTAATTAAACCTAAGCATGCATCATAACATCTTATGGTGTATGTTTAATACTCATAACATTAATATAATTAATCATTCAATCATTGCATTAATTTATTACTTTGTAAATCTATAGGAAGAAACAAAACAACATCAGATGAGAGCGCAGTACCAAGATCAGTTGGCTAAAAAGAGATATGAAGAACAATTGGCACAACAACAAAGATCTCAGGAAGAAATTCTGAGAAAGTAAGTCATGTCAAATGTCTTGAAATTAAATTTAAAAAAATATGTTTTAACATTTTCATTTCATTCAGTTCTTCTAATTTATTTGAGTTTCGGTTAGCACGTCTTGTTCCATACATACATCTCTATTCTTCTTAGCGGTCATCTCAGTAGTCACCCATCTTTTCTAGCCCTATCATTCCCACAGTCCTTCCATTCATTATTTACCAGTAAGCTGAATTTATGCATATTGTATACTAGCGACCCGCCCCGGCTTCGCACGGGTGCAATGTTATGCATATAAACCTTCCTCTTGAATCACTCTATTAAAAAAAAACGCACAAAATCCGTTGCGTAGTTTTAAAGATCTAAGTATACATAGGGACAGACAGCGGGAAGCGACTTTGTTTTATACTATTTAGTGATTATAAATACTAAAACTTTTAGACAAGAAGAGAGCGTTGCTAAGCAGGAAGCTTTGCGGCGTGCCACTATTGAGCATGAAATGGAGCTACGGGAGAAGAATAAGCTCAAGGCGATTGAGGCTGAGGCGAGAGCAAGAGCTAAAGCTGATCGTGAAAACCGGGACATCACACTAGAACAAATAAGATTGAAGGCAGCTGAAAACAGAACAACTATTCTCGAAAGTATTAAGTAAGTAACTAAGGGCTGTATTACTGATCCTTACTCAAGATTCATGCAAAACTAATTACAAGCCATTTGATTGGTTAAAACTAATTTTAAGTAGCCTTTGGAGTCTTCATTGAGGTTCGTAAGCCTTTTTATATGTTGTAGAATGAATATCCAGGTTTTAATTTTGGTATTAAACATAATCGGCTATATTTTTCTTAATATTCAAGTTAATTAGCACTTTTACTTTTTAATGTGGTTAATTAATGACATAATTGCTCTAACTGTAAAACTGTATTTTGAACTAAACTTATCTAATTAATTGACAGGACAGCAGGGAGTGTAGTTGGTACTGGACTAAATGCTCTGGTCACTGATTGGGATAAGACATTAGCCGCAGCTGGTGGGCTATCTCTCCTGGCTCTTGGTGTATACTCTGCTAAAGGCGCAACATCTGTGGCTGCGAGGTTCATCGAAGCTCGCATTGGTATGTACATACCTATCTTTTACGCCAATTGGAAAACCAAGATAGCACGAAGTAGTTTATAAAGGTTATGGCTTCTGATTCATTCACACCTTTCCCTATTTCCAGGCAAACCTACCCTTGTCAATGAAACATCAAGATTCTCCATATTAGAAGCTGTTAAACATCCAATACTCACAGTTTCAAAAGCCGTAGCGAGTTTCAGAAAGCCTACCGATGCGTTAGCTGGTGTTGTCTTAGCACCAACTCTTGAACGTAGACTGCGAGATATCGCTATTGCTACTAAAAATACGCGTTTAAATAAGGGATTCTACAGAAACCTGCTCATGTATGGACCTCCAGGAACTGGCAAAACATTATTCTCTAAGGTGAGTGAATAGATATTGTTTATAGTATTTTGTATAAAAGATTTTGTTAGACGATTTAGTTATGTTTTACAGAAACTGGCAAAACATTCTGGTATGGAGTATGCTATCCTCACTGGTGGTGACGTTGCACCCATGGGAAAAGAGGCTGTGGCAGCAATTCATAAAGTATTTGATTGGGCCAATACCAGTAAAAAAGGTTAGTATGACGCAAGTTTACATCAAGTGGAGCTTGTTTATTTAGTGAAATGAATGTCTATTACAATATATTTCAAATTGACAGGAGTACTTCTGTTCATTGATGAAGCTGATGCGTTCTTGAGGAAGCGCTCCTCAGAAAGGATTAGTGAAGATTTGAGAGCAGCCCTCAATGCATTCCTGTACCGCACGTCTGACCAGAGCAACCGGATAATGTTGGTGCTTGCATCCAACACGCCGCAGCAATTCGATTCTGCTATCAACGATCGTCTCGACAAGATGATAGAATTTGGTTTGCCCGGCCTCGAGGAGCGCGAACGATTGATTCGTTTGTACTTTGACACCTTTGTTCTCAAACCAGCATCGGAAGGAAAGAGGTAAATAAAATTTAAGACAGGTCGGATACAGTCGTGTAGCATTTGACACTAAGTACATATATAAATAATTGTTTTGTAGACGGTTGAGCGTGGATCAGTTCGACTACAGTGAGCTGTGCACGACGCTTGCCGTTCGCACGGCCGGCATGTCGGGACGAGCGCTGTCCAAGCTAGGTGTCGCGTGGCAGGCTGCCGCTTATGCCTCGGACGACGGACGCCTCACTCAGCAAATGTGCATTGACATTTGTGATGATGCTGTGATGGATCACCGTCAGAAGGTTAGTATACTACATTTACTTGGGATGAACAACACAAAACAATAAGGGTTTCGCCATGCCCTATTCATTATTGATTTGTCGACGAAGTTCCAAAATGTATGGCTGTTTGTATCTATGTAGTACTTATTCATTTGAATTTTTTGTCTTAGATGGAGTGGTTATCAAATGAAGAGAAATCACGCAGCATGATGCCTTATCTCTTAAATTTACCGCCTTTGGATACTGAAAATGAGAATGCTGTCGAGACAGAAACAGTGAAACCTAAATCCAAAAATGCATTGAAAATGAAGGACCAAGATGCTGAACTAGAGAAGTGACACAGTGTTAAACCTGGTGACATTGTAGATCTAGCTGAAAACAACATATGTTCCACTTCCACAAGAAACAGAACAAACTGTGATACAAGGCAAAAGTTCAAGTATGATTGTAAAAAGTCTGACTTCAAAAAGTTTATTGATCTAAATGAGGGAGACATGGAAGTATTGCGGACATTATCGCAGAAGAAAAAAGCTAGCACAATGACATGATTCACGGTTTACAAATACTCCCATTATTTTCAATGATGAAAGTCAACAGTTGAGTCTGAGGACTCCTATGAATGTAGTTTTTGGGTTGTTCTGATTTGCACAAAGGCTACACAATGTTTAGAAATATTTACCAGGAGCTATCTCTAAACTATTTTAAAGAATTCTGTCTTGTTAAGTCTTAACTAAAATTATGAATAAACTTAATGTACAAAGAGAAGAAAAATACTGGTACAAAAGCAAATTCATAATAAAAAGCGATATAAATGCTTCTTGTCGAAGGCACTTAGTAGGCTATAAAATATGCATTTGATGTAGAATTTATTAATATAATTCCTAATTGTATCGGAATAATGTTATGTAATAGTTATGCTTACAAGTGTTAACTTGTCTGTCTGCGATCTGGCAATATAACTCAAGTCTGCAAGCATTTTATTTGAGACTTTCTGGGTTTCATAGTGGTATGGTTTATGGTGAAATAATACACTGTTATCGGCAAATTCTTGTAATCTTTATTGCAGTGAATATAATACACACAACATCTAATGTTTCTTCTTGGTGAAATATGGTTATTTTCAGCAAAAATCTTGGAATAATGGATAATATAACTGTTAGCTTATGCTAATAGATAAAGATTGTTGTTATCGTTTTAGTTACACTAGTAGTGCATATTAGATTATTGTTAACCATAAAAGTTGTTTCATTTAATAGCAATTTACCTAACACACCATAAAAACGTACAACTATAAGTTGATGTTTGGTACATTATTTACCCTATGTCAGTGCATTACCCTGCCTCACATTATACCCAGTCTGGTTATAAGTAAATGGTTACAATTTCGTAATCACAATGTGATGGCATATCTGTTAATAATTCATTTATGTTTATCATTATTTCGTTATTTAACAGATATGCCAACAGATTCTCTTTTGAGGTAGTCCTCAAAAGAGGACATAACTATATTATCTTTATTAGTATAAAGATAATATAGTTATGTCAATCACCATGTCACAGATGCTTAACATGCTCAGCACCTGGCTCTACATCTATCATGATTTGGTTGATAACAAAAGATTATGCTAATTCGAAACATGACTTACATAACCTACTAGCTTCTATTACCATTTTAATTAGCAACAAAACCTACAGCCAGACCTTCCAGACTAGGTATACTCTACAGTGGAACTTCTAAGTTTACTGGCACAATAAGATATCACTCCATGCCCTATTTATAAAGACATCGCCTTATCATACATTTAACTTCTAGTAACCACAAATATTAATTAATTCATCTAAACAAATCAAGACGAATGTTTTAAAGCATTATAGTTGTTCGCTTAGCAAAAACTAAAATCAATTGCAATTCCTCAAGTTGTACCTGAGATAGCGACATGAACTGTGCGAAAGTACAGTACCTAATCGAAATTTTGAAATTGCCCTGACCTTATCTATTGCAATAACAATTTGACTATAGAATACTTAAAAACGGAATAAAGCATTTTAATGAATAGATAATAAGACTTAATTTAACACAGAAGGTGGCTGTATGTTGTCAAGCACTTTTAGCATTGTTATTAAATGTGCATGAATTTGTTAGCTTACATACATTCTGACATCTTACAGCATAGGTAAAATATTTTATAATATTATAAACAGTGTATATTTTTGGTATGCACCATTGTTCATCATAAATATTATGATAAGTTCACATTCATGATATAAAAGACAACAAAATATTGTAGCTACCATTTAAAATAAGTTTACTTTAATTAATCATCTGTGTGCAAATAATATATTACATTTTTACAAGTATTTAGCAAAAAAATTAGATAGTTTATTTGGCCATAGACAAGTATAATATTTATGACTCAAACTACACTCTACACAAAAAAGATAATTATTTCGTTAAATGCTCTTAGTGACTCCTGTTGCCGAAGCAACAAGAGGTTGGGGCTGGTGCTGCTTCATCGTCAACCACCACAACTTGTGACGTCCTGCCCACATCTGTTTGAGAGTTCTGTTCGTACCTCTCAATCATTGTTCTTGTAAGATCGAGGAAGAGCTCTTCCACTCCTTGGTTCAATTTTGCTGATGTGTAAAAATGTTGAGCACCAACCATATTAGAATAGCTGAAATACAACAATGCAGCTTTTCATTATTATATCCTTCCTGTTATTAAATGAATGCAAATGTGAGTCAATCAAGTGACGAGGTAACATACCTCTCTGCTTCTTCTAGGGGAACAGTCCTTTCATGTTCTAAATCTATTTTATTTCCAGCAATTGTCAGGACTATATCAGACCCCAACATCTTTTTCAGTTCCTTCACCCAGTTCTTCACCTGTAATAAAATCTCCATTTATTACTCACTCTCACTTCAGTGGAAGAAAATATCATCAAATAGGTTAACCAGTAGGTTAACATCTGAAAGTTGTGGTACCAACTTTTAAATTTGTCAGGATAAGTAGATCTCTGATTACATATTTTGATGACTCAAAATATGTCTGCCTTACTTCAATTAGTGTACATTATCAATTTAGTTTTCTTTACTGAGTAGTATGTCACAAATGCATTGTTTTATTGAATAAATTATATGATCATGCAATTGCTAGATAAGATAATTATAATCAGATGTTACCTTTACGAAAGAATCTTCATCAGTGATGTCATATACGAGAATAGCTCCATTGGAATTACGATAGTATATAGGACCCAAAGCATGGAATTTTTCTTGACCTGCTGTGTCCCAGATGGAAAGATTAACACGTTTGCCGTTTATGTTTAATCTCTTGTTCAAAAAGGTGGCCTGAAACAAAAATAAAGGTTGATACTGGCTATAATCTTAAGAAATTTAAATATTAGTATTTAACAGGGTAATGCAAACAAAACCATAATCTGCTTGCAAGGGTTATCTGGTCACTGCCAGTGTGTAACATGACAAACTTTCAAATTATGTAATTTTGCTTTAACTGGAACATGGGTTTTCTTTTTTATTTTTTTTTAATATTTATTTGCATAGCCTCTCTATATTATTTTTAATCTCTTGGCTAGTTACAACATAGAATACATGACTGGTTTTGAAGGATGCTAAAACTTGCCTACACGATTGGTGACAGAGCAATTCATCTGGCAACAAAAAAACTCGTATTTGTTCCCAGTTGTTACACAAATGGAATTGCACTTACTTTCTCAGTAGTGTAAATGATACTTCAATGAATATTCGGAAAGCCTACAAATCACAGGTTAAAGTATAAGTTATGAAAGGAAAATGGTCGCCTTTGTATGGGCTCCCTCCCCAGAGCTGTATAAAATTGTAGTATGTGCCATTTGAAAGGTCATGATAATAAAATATATTTTATTGTATGACACCAACAATCAAATGCGTGCAGGAAAAGAACTAGGGCTCATCAGCCGCCGACAGGCAAAGCTAGCGTGGCACGCTCGGCTTATGTGAGTGTTTTTTTGAGGTGGAAATCCTCATGGATGTCCTCTACCCTGGGGAATGCGGAGGGTCTCGTCAGACTTGTACTGACTAAAACCATGCTGGTGTTCCCTCGCACATTTGGGAGCAATGGGGTCTTGTGTGACTTCCACTGCCTCGGACTGATGCCAGAAGGCTTGACAGATTAAAACGTATTAGTAATCTTCATGGAAAACAGTCATAGTTCTGTCCCCACACATGTGCCATTATAGCTTACTGGTGGCGAGTTTGTAGCACCGTTGCTTCGTGTGGGTATGTTAATGACTCCCAAGCCATTAGCGAACAGACAATGTTCTTATAAAAGCTCAGTCTCCGAAGTAATGAGCATCATCAACAAGGTAAACCAAAACAAAATCAATCTTAGTTCATTCCCTGCACAAATATGACCTTTCAAATGCCACATATCAAACATTGATACAGCTCTGGGGACAAAACGCTAATTCTCCTTTATAATTTATTTGATGATAATTTTTTTATGAAATAAGATATAAATAATATAAATATGATCACAGATTTCGAGTCGTAGGTACCTGCAGCGTAGTTAGATGTTTGTCGTTGAATTTGTCTTCGATGTAACGCAGTAACAAAGATGTCTTTCCAACACATCCCTCCCCCAGTAAAACAACTTTGAAGTTGTGAGTTCCGCTCGGCGCGGTAGCCATTATAATAATTTAATAGATCCTTGGCTTGGAACCTTGAACTAGGGCAAATTAAATTTGTAGCAGTCGTAAGAAATACGTAACTATACACAAGTAGAAGATAGCTATTTTACATCGCGAACAAACACAAAAGCTTTTCTTAGATATATTTATCACAAATTATTCGATCGATTAATCTACCACTTTGTATTAAACGATAAGATTCAGGGAATTTTCCAGTTTGTAGACTACAAAACGTATATTTTTCTTCAAGTTTTTATGTCACAAGTGAATAATTAAAAGTGGAGTAATGACAATTTGTTTGACATAATGAAAAATGACAGCAGCTGATCATAGACAAGAACCTTTTTTTAAGCACGTGAAATATTTTATTGAACGAAAAGAGGTGTCTGTGCATGGCTAATATGGCTATTCACAATCAATCAAATCAATCATGATATGAATCGAAATCGACTCGAAAGATTGGGAAAGCGCTATTTACAGATCCGAAACACGAGGTTTTTATTTAACATTGCTACAAACAATAAAAAGGGTACCTTCCAAAATGGTAGGAATTAGAAATTGTGGTAGAAAATTCACAGTGGCAAATAAATTATATTTACTGGGGATTTTGTTATGTGACGATAGAATCTACATTTAGTAACCATATGTATAAAAAAACTGATTGTTTTATTAAATATAGTTTACCAGCTCTTGAACAAACTTGCTTTGTAAACTTCGATCTAATGTCTAACCGGGAATTTCCAGTTGATTTTGTGAATATTTCTATATATCCAGTATTTAAATGATGCTCTGTGGCATGTTCTGTAATTAGTTTGTATTTTTGTATCCCACATAAATTACTGAGTTTGTTTACTACTGGTACTTACTAAAATAATTATTCTAATGTAAAGAATTAAGTTTTGTCATTTTTTTACTTAGAACTCCTGATTTAGTTACCCTTGGGTTGCTGTTAGTAGTAAGTATTAAAGAATGATTATGCATGAGATTGTTGAATGTATAATGTATGTACTTGCTGTTGCCGTACCTATTTCATTTGAATATATAGAGAATATTTACTTTTGCACAATTTGTCTTTTATTCACTTCGTAAGGGAATTGAACCAACTTGTGCAGTATTTAGTGCCATTGTGCTGAAAATAGATGCCTTTGACGAGGACTTTACCCGGGGTCCGTGTTTCAGGACCGCATCCGGCCCGAGCCAAAAAACACCTAAAGAGCTGCACTTCGTCAAATTGCTGCTGCATTGCAACCTGAAATTTTATTACCTCTGGACGAAGGATAGGGTATGGAAATAAATGATAATCAAACGCAAACTCAAGGCATTTATTTCAATTAGAACATTATAGGCACTTTATAATGTAATAACGAAAAAAAAAGCGAAGCCACAGTCACAAGGCACAATAACTTGAAAAAGTATTGTAGTTGCATTCCAATGCGTAGATCTCTATGGAGAAGAACCGGCAAGAAACTCAATGGACACTCTTTTTAACCGAGTTCTAAAAAGGACGAGGTTATATGTTCGTCTGTATCTATTTTTTTTTGAATGTATTTTACCTGATTTCTCCCCCATTTGTGGACCGATTCTCCAAATTCTTTTTTATTTGACAGATTGCACTTCTGAGGTGGTCCCATTTAAATTTGGTGAAGATCGGATGCTGATCTTCGGAGATATACTATGGAACTCTTCAAAAATAGACGGCAAATCTGGCGTGATTGCTGCAATCACTTAAACAACTAAAAATGGAAAAGCAAATAAAAACTTTTTTGCAAAAAATAAAACCGACTTAAAAAAAAAAACAATAAAAAAATAACAAACCAAAACACAAAAAAGTGAAAAATAACATTAGCTTCAGAAGCCGGTGACAAAAACACCAAATCAATCAAACAAAGGTCAAGCTTCAGAAGTCGGTGACAAAAACACAAAATCAAACAAACAAAGGTCACCTTGTGAGTTTCCCAGAAAATTCTGGGAAACTCTTGAGAAGTGAAAACATTGGTATTTTTAGATTTAAAATTCATCAGATTGCCTTTTGAGAAACGAAATCCTTTAAATGTACATTGTGTTAAGTACTTAATGTTGTATATGTATAACATAGAATACACGCTCCATAATGTTGAAGGTTTGTACAAGTAAGTCTTTGTTTTAATTTAGGTGGTAAAAGCGTTTCCACTATTGCTGTAGCCTCTTCCCTTACGAAATCAGACGTTAAATCCATAACTGAATCTGATGAACGCATTGTTTTAATACAAATCTCTGCTATACGGAAGTATAGACAAGACTCTACAACTCAAAAAACCAAATGAAGATCGGATTGCGGCTTTCCCTATTTTGTTTTTTTTTGCTGTGGCTGGTCAGCTATTCAGGCATTTTTTTCCATTTTTATCATTGAAAAAATTGGAAATATTTTACCCAAATCTATGTTATTTTAAAGAAATAGTTGAAACTAAAATGAAATTATACTTTTTTGCGAGATTTTAATGCAATTAAAATATCGTCGTAGGAAATCTTGTTCATTAGTTCTGACTCTATGCACAAAAGAGCTAAGGCGTTAAGCTTTTATTGACTTAAAGTAGATTGTAGACAGTTTTTCCCTTCTTTAGGCAAGATAAGCTTCTTTCACCCGGACAATTTGTCGCTGGTGTTTAGAGATCCATGTGAAGTGCTATATCCAAGTTTGGATAAATGCCAATCTCCAAATTCTGTTTTCGCTTGAACGAAGATAGCCTTTTAATGATCCAGAATGTGGTTTTATCAAAATTCTTTAAGAAGAAAGATGGCATTGAAATTGTGCGCATTCTTTTTAGTTAGTTTCTAAATCACAACATGATACATCTTTTCATGGTAACAACTCATTTCGGTTATAAATTAAAACTTTTTGTTATATTCCCTGTGGGCTTACTTCCGTTTTTCTAACTCGGACACGAGTCTATCTATGAGGACGAGAAACGTGTTGACCTTGAAAGTTTCACTCGCAGTGATTCAATTTCTTCATCGGGTATTTCATTAAATCTTTTATTTCTTTTTGGTTGCCTTTTTATCCGACTGCGGCGAAGCCCAAAAGGAGGGTTTCTTTTTGACAATCCATTTTCATATTTTTATATTCAAATGGGCACCACCTGCTTCCAACTATTGTTTAATTTAAAACGTGCTTGTTTTTGATTTTCAGTTTTTTAGCAGTCGGGTTTTTATTTTTTTTCAACAGCTTTTTTACGATCTCTTTTGCTCTTTTGCTGCTTCGATACGCTAAATCCCATCGCCTTTTCTTCGAAATACTTAAAACTCTCTCGTTCAGCTACGAAAAAATATTGAGTGATCCGTAAAGATCGGCGACGACGATCAAATCTACGGTGGAAGGTTTTTGAACTTTCACTTTGCTTATTCTTTCCAAAAAAACATTCCACACAACAACCACTACCGCCGTTTCCAGTTTTTTCTGTATTCCCGCTGCTTCGTGTTACAGGCTTTTCGGTACAATCATCCTTGATTCACTCCAAAGTTTTTAGAACTTCGTGCCAAGCATCTCTCAAACTTTTACACGCTTCCTCTCTAGCTGACCAACGTGTTAGATTCACTCTCTTCAGGGTTTTGCCTTTCCCGATTTCACTCGTTAATTTTAGCCAGCATTATGTCGAGCTTACAAAAAAAAACACGTATATTTTCTGTAGCTTCGTAGTAGGCGAGCCCCCTTAAGTTTTTAATTTATTTTTATTATTTGTTGTTATAGCTTTCTTAGAGGTTTTCTTGTAATCTATAGGCAAAGAAGGTTTTTTTTAGCGCATTTAAATAAAAAAATGTTTTTATAAAAGTTTTTTTTTATATAACCGTTGAAAATTTTGTATGTAGCTCAGAATGATCTACTGAATACGTGGTTACCGTTTTCGCCTCGGTGTCCCTTCCACCCTGTATAACACTATATTCTCATTTTTAAAACTATATTCATGAAGATAGAGAATTTTTTGTCAACTTATGGAGGATGCAAGAGCGAGCGAAGCCAGTTAGAAAATTTTAGCCTCGGATAAAAAACAGACTTTTTAACTTACTTTTTCTAATTGTGCATTAAAATATTGGAATCATTAAATCAACTTAGCTGTAACAGCGAGCGAAGCGTTAGAAAATTTTAGGATCCCGGATAGGTTACATTTTCTTTTTACCATGAATACACCAGGAAAATACGCCACTGCTTGGTTGTCCATGTTTTTATAAAGTAATTATCTGATCTTGATAATCCCCTAGCCCGCTGCATCCTGGCTCCGCTCTGTGCTGCCCCCTGAAACGCGCCGACCAGGGCCATGCCCCCGCCACGTTACGCCACTGGCAGAACAACAAATTATCTGCCGCGCCGGAGCAACTTTCTTAAACTGTCTAACAATCCTGCTGGTTGTCAAAAGGCACGTCGTGGGGGCTTTCGTTTTTGAGCTCACCAGATGGCACCACTGTCGCTTAAGGTCATGTCAATAATTCTATTTTATACGTAAAAGTACCAATAACTTCATAAAGAGTTTATTTTAATACGTATAACAATATAGTGTTAACTTCAGATAATTATTTATTTACAATATTCTCCCTAAAATTAGCAAGCATGAAACATTAAAAAATAATTTTACCTCCAAGTACTAACAACTGTGATCCTAACTTGCCACTTAAAATCTTCAAGTCATAATTAATCAGGAATAGCTCTGACATTTCAGTGCCCTCGCGCTACACTAGCGCCTCTAGCGGTGAATTCACACGCGATAGCCCCCATTGAATGAACTATTAGAGGTGACGTCATCAAAACGATTACTTCTAGCAGGAATGTAGTAAGCTTGTTATAAGAACATGATGGTACGAAAACACAATGACGTAAGGTTAAAATAAATTAAACTAAAAAAAAAACAAATTTGGTTTAAAAAAATTGTTTATCATTGAACGCATATATACAAAGTTTCATATCCGTGCTATGAACCGTTGAGGAGTTCTATTGTGAGGAGTCGATCCTGGCTGCAGGATCAAATCATGTCTGTCATAACAATGTATTATCACCAGACCCAAAGGCGTGTAAATAATTTCAACTCAATTGGTTCGGGAGAAACTGGTTTGAAATTGAGTTGCTAGATTTGGCCATACTTACCAACGAACACAAGGCAAGTTAAATAAAAGGTGGTTTAAATATAGTTACCTACTGATATTGCTGGTATAGTTAAAGTCGGCAAGTTATTTACATAAATCAAAAACCATTTCATATTTTTATGATATTGCATAATGGTACAAAGCAATTGGTAGTTTACGACATTTTTTCAACATTAATGTAAAAGTTTCAACATCCCTCAACGATGGATTACGTAAGATCTAGGAAACTTAAGGCTAGGTCGGGGAGAGACAGGCTTCAGTCGTACTAACTATGTCACAGATACCTTATTCTGTTTATGTTTAACCATTAAATTGAACCAGTCCAGAACCTTAGTTGTCTTATTATTTTCAAAAACTTGGATGAATAGAATTGTAACTGTAGTAATTCTGTAGTACGTTTGTAGTCTTCTTTGGCGCAGAGGACTTCAATAATGTCGTGGCTCTTGTTCTGCTCGAGGTAGCCAAAAGTACAAATGTTATGGCGGTAAAGCGTTTTTCTGTTTTTGTAGATATAACCTTAGGTGCTCTCGTGATTGGTTCATCATTTTTTTTACTGTTTTAAAGATTTAGAGCTGCTACTGCTACTTATATTATAAAACCTTTTTGTCTTTTGCGATATTTAATGTTTTCATGGACTTATTACGGAAGGTTAATTGCATTGTTTTTAAATTCTTCTTGTATGCTTCTTTGGCAGATAAACGAAGGACATTCGATGGATAAACATGTTGACGTAAAGGATGAGGACCCCATCTTGGCATAGTATCAGTAACATACACATTATTAGGAACTGGATGCCCTGCTGTACTTCGCGCACGAAATGGAAGATTAACAGTCACACCACCCGAACTACCCTCAATAGGAGGCATATCAGTTGGACGAGTAAAATAAATATTTGAATTATTTCCTTTTGTAGGAAACGTTGATGGAGATGGATATGTAGGAACTGGAAGTATTATAGTATTAGTAATAGTAGATACAGGTGCAGATTCAGGTACAAGATGCCATTTAGCATATTCCTCAGAATAAGGTAAAGCCAGAGTAGCTTTAGTTGGATAGGTATATTCATATTTTGAAGTAGTATAGGTTGCACGAAATGGAAGAACTGTAGTATTAGGAGTAGGTGGAGGGGTTTCGATGTGGATAAAGGAGGGAGTTTCAGCTGGATACGTATAATTGTTTATAGGAGATGTTGTAGGAGGAGGTGGTGTTGTAGTAGTAGTAGTCGTTGTAGTAGTAGTGGTAGTTGTAGTAGAGGCAGTAGTGGTTTTAGGATGAGTTTTTGAAGTTTGAGTTGGATTAGTTGCGGAAATGGGTAAAGTGGTGGTCATATCGTGCAATGTACTAATTACCGCATCGCCGTATCCGAGATTTCTGACAGTTTCAGTTATCCAATCAAGTGCTGGGCTTATTGCAGTAAAGCTCCGTTGAGGAAGTTTGCAATTGTCCTTATCGGTGATACCCATTATGCCAAATATTCCGTCTTCTATTATTAACGGCACTCCTTGTTCTTTTCTCTCTCGACAAACCTGTATAGTCTGTTTTGTGACCCTATTGGAGGTGCAAACGTAATATCCGAATGGTTGCTCTATATAACAACGTTGAACCACAGTTACTGCTAATCTCGGCTTATCGGCGTCCAGTATGGGAATCAGCGCTTTCAGTCCAACGGCAGACTGATAATCTAGTGCACTCAATTTCATAAGCTTTCTTTTCATTTCATCTCGTGAAGTAACAACTAACGCAATATCATTTCGTGCAATAAAATTGTTTCCATAAACATAGTTCTTGTAATGTGGGTGAACGACGGATCGTATAATAGGCAAGTTTCCGACATATACACATTTTTCAGCACAATAGGCGGTAGTCAGTACAACATTGGGTAAAATAAAGGTGCCTACACAACCTTGGATGGGTTTATATGTATGGATTTCGCAAATGAGGCGTTCTAAACTAGTTACAGAAATACTTCGAATGCACACGACAAAACATGAAAATATTGTATAGAGTTGCAGAACTTCGTGCAACATTGTATTAAAATAAAATATTAAAACCATATAACTTTTGTTCCTTCGATTACTTTTACCGCAAACATTGTTATTGTAATTTTATGGCCAAACTTCAATTTCCAACTAGATGTGATTTGTTTTGTATCAAAGTTGATGATGGATCCGATGTAATATTTAGATATTATTGGGTTACTGTTATAAGTAAGCACACATAATAAAACCGTATCTCGGTGTTTAAGATAAAATAATTTCCACTGACGCTACTACCTCGTGGGCCTGACTTATCTGAAAAGTTGGATACCATCAACTTGATGGAACAAGTAGAAAAGGTAGGTACCTACCAAAAATATTTAAACAGTTTTTTTTAAATGGTGGGTGCCGTCACTATCTATGGTTTCGCCTATCGTTATCCAGTCACAAATCGTCTACTTATGCTCCAAATAGAGATTTTTTGATCCAAAGAAGCCCCTAGCCTCAGCTAGTCAAAAATCCGCTTCGTCACCACCATCTTCGGCGGCGGCGTGTCTAAAGTCTAAACTTCCTAAGAATTGGATCAGTAAATAGCAGTTAAACACTTTACTCTTGGTTGACATATTAAAAAGAAATTTCGCGGCAGACCTCGTAGAAGATGGCGGGACGAGCTGGATAAAACTAACGACCAGTGGCCCATATTAGCCCTGGATCGAAACAACTGGAAGTCATGGGGAGAGGCCTTTGCCCAGCAGTGGGATGACGCAGGCTAACAGTATCACTCTCAGTATTTACCAGGCTGATGTGAGCGGCAACGTGAATGTCCTTCAGAAAGATCAGATGCGTAGTTTTCGCCACCGGCGGCATGCGTAGGACGAAATGAGTAGGTATGTAAGAATCGTAGGTAGCATTATATTTTTGCCTTCCCCCATGAGAAAAATATGACATACAAATGACTTACACAATGTATACATGTCGGATCCTGATGAGTACGAGTATGTACTTAAAATTAAACAAAAGCGTCTTTGTTAGGCGTTGTGCTGAGTCTAGAGGTATGGTGTCCGATACGGGATCCGATTCCGATGGGATCGACAGACGACAGTGATCGTTCGGCACTTCGGCAGGCGTGGTCGCGACACATTCGTCTAGGAACTGCTCTGTGTTTCCTTTTAAGTTCAGAGTATTTAGTTTGTACAGTAGTGTTAGTAATTGGCTCTGTAACAATGAACTGTGTACAAATTAAAGGAGCTATTTCTCTAGTTTACCCGTATCCCACTCTGCGCCCACAACTGTTTGACACTATTTATGTCACTGAGTACGTCCTGGCCAGGGGCCTTTGTACCTGGATGCGTCGATGCGACATACATAAACTCACGCCGAGTCCTAGTGCCCTGCTCTGGGGCCCCCAAGCAGACAGTACTCAGCCTTATCCTAGACCCAGTAGGGTCTAGTTTCAGGGTACAATTGTAAAAAAAGGAACAGATTAAGTAGGTACATAGGTATAACGCCGGGAACTGGACTAGAAGGACACTGACTTTATTGGTCCTCCTTTGAAAAGATCAGGTGTACAAAACCGTTCTTATAGCAACGCCAGCACATTATGCTACCCGAAACTGTCAAACTTTCCCAATCAACAAGAATTTCAACTTTATATCCAAAAGCATTAGATTCAAATCTAATGCTTTTGGATATAAAGTTGAAATTCTATTCAAGAAATTTGACAGATTGTAGTAGCTTGATTTGCTGTGCGATTGTACATAGGCCCTTTGACGAAGTAAAGGAGTTTTGTGTGAATGAATGAAGACAAAATTGGTACTTATAAGTTATTGGAATTATTATAGTTTTAATTCAATAAATAAAAAGTTTATTTTAGGCTATTAATAAGATTTAATTAATGTGGAATACCTTCGTACCTATTAACCTCATTTTAGAGATGTGTTGGTAGAAGGTTGTCAAAAATACCAAGATAGTTACGTTTCACGTATCCGCAAACAATTTTAAAACAATGCTGTATATTGCTTGTAGAGGACCCAGTAATTACTAGATATGAAGTACATACACCAAGTTGTCAGAGGCATGAAGTACAGGAAGTTTTTTATACCATTCGTTTGTTATAGGTCGGTTCGGTGACCCTGACCTTTCTCTCTCTGACTCTCTCTGGAGCCGTGGTCTCCGCGGCGGTCAGTCGCCGGTAGCTTGGACCCTGTTCCCGATACCTGTTGGCTACAATTATTTTTTTATATATATTTTTATATTGTTTTTTGTAAGGAATATTTAAAAATGCAATTGATTTGTGAAGATTTATTTAAAGGAATAATAATAATGATTTTAAATTCCATTCAGCATTCATGCCATTCAGCATTCATGCCATTCATTTTGTAATTTTTTTTCTAATGCTCGATCACCGGTCTCGGCGTTGCACTCACGACGAATATGGTGAAAACCAAGGTGATGACCAACAGCTCCAATTCAATCATAGGATATTATAAAAATCTCGTGTCGGTGTTTGTGGTTGCACTCCTCCGAAACGGCTTGACCGATTTTTATGTTTTTTTTTTATATATTTGGTGGGAATGAGAATAGGTATGGGGAAAAGGAGCTCGTGGCAAAATAATAACAGCCGCTCGGGTCGATTGCTTAGGTTGGTCTGTGGATGGGTGACCGCTCACTACATAGCAAGTTTCCTCCGTGCCTCGGAAAGCACGTTAAGACTTTGGTCCCGGCTGTCATCTGTAGATCTTTGACAGTCGGTTTTTTGGGCCACTGTCAGTGGCCCAAAAAACCTGACAACCAGTCTTACCAAGGGGTATCGTATTACCCAGTACTCACTGGGCTGTGGTGGTCAGCTAGGCAGTCGCTCCATTTAAAATACTGAAGCTGACCCCAACATAGTTGGGAAAAGGCTAGGCAGATGATGAGTTATGAGAATAGGTCGTAATAGTAGATTGTTGCATCGAGCGCAAAGTGAGTCATTAATGCACGAGTGCTATGTTGGTGTGGCAAAA
Source organism: Eugnorisma glareosa (assembly GCA_947578425.1). Taxonomy (NCBI): domain Eukaryota; kingdom Metazoa; phylum Arthropoda; class Insecta; order Lepidoptera; family Noctuidae; genus Eugnorisma; species Eugnorisma glareosa. The sequence goes on from OX387957.1 coordinate 33,311,777, forward strand.
GGTTATTAATAGTTTCATTTGTAGCTGTTTTTAACTTCCTGGAGTTGAATTCATATCGATATCGCTGTGTATTTCCACTTTTTAGAACTTTTCTTGCTAAATAAAAAGTATCAAAGTTTTACAATTTATGGTATAAATGCGCGCCATTTGTATTTTTTTTTCACCAAGTCGACTTTATTCAGACAATTTTTATTTTCAGCCAGTATCTTTTTGATCAAATGCAAACATTTTTAGTAAACTTAATGGGAGACAGTAAATCTCTCTGTGGAGCTCTCTGCATTCGCTTTTGCATATTGTTAGTTTATTTTTATTATTATTTATTTACCAACAATTGTAACATCAGTATAGACTTGTCCAATACGATGCTATTTTATTATTATTTAAATCTATAACTAGTAAATTAGATCACTAATCAGTAAATATCATTGAGAAGGTAAGACTTTTTGTAAAATACCTACTACCTTTCCTGCAATTCCGTAGATTTTTCTTTTATTTATTTCCAGTGCTGGATACGGATTCCTTTTGACCCGGGGCGCCAAATAGTAACTGGGTACAAGGAACTGGCCGGGGCGTCATTCATTTTGTAAACGTCTATTTTATTATAACGTGAAGTTCGAGTAAGATTAGTTGCGGAAATAGGTACAGTAACAAGAGAGGGGCGCCGATACGGAGTGCTGGTTGTTTTATCGTGCAACGTACTAATTACCACATCGTCGTAACCGAGGCTTCTTACAGTTTTACTGATCCATTTAAGGGCAGGGCTTAGTGCAGTAAAGTTTTGTTGACGAAGCTTGCAATTGTCCTTATCGGTGATACCCATTATTCCCAATATTCTGTCTTCTATTATTAATGGCACTCCTTTTGCTTGTCTCTTTTGACAAAGCTGTATAGTTCGTTTTGTGACTTTGTTGGAGGCGCAAATGTAATATCCGAATGGTTGCTCTATGTAACAAGGCTGAATAATAGTAGCTGCTAATCTCAGCTTATCGGCGTCCATTATGGGAACCACCGCTTTCAGTCCAACGGCAGACAGATAATCTAGTGAACTCAATTTCATAAGCTTTCTTTTCCTCTCATCTCGTGAAGTAACAACTAACGCAATATCGTTTCGTGCAATGAAATTGTTTCTATAGACATAGCTCTTGTTATGTGGGTAAATGAAAGATCGTAAAATAGGCAAGTTTCCGACATATTCACATTTTTCAGCACAATAGGCGGTAGTCAGTACAACATTGGGTAAAATAAAGGTGCCCACACAACCCTGAATCGGTTTATAGCTGTCGCTTTCGCAAATGAGACGTTCTAAACTTGTTATAGAAATACTTCCAATGCACACGACAACAAATGACAGTTGTAGAAGTTCGTACCAGTGCAACATCATATTAAAATATATTTTTTTTACTTTTACTGCACAGAATTTATTGTAATTTTATGACTAAACTTCAATTTTCAGTTACTGTGATTTGTTTTATTTTTAAGTGAATGCAGGATCCGTTATTTATAATATTACCTTGCAAATGTTTTTTATGTAGGTATACTTATACTTATCTACTAGCTGTTGCCTGCGATCTTCTTTGGCGTGAAAATATTATAAAAAAGATGATTTTCCTTTTTGAATCGAATTTTGTTATCAATTTCAAGGGTTTTAATTTTTTTGCAAGGAACCCTAATTCTTATTCTTAAATAAAAGTAGCTTTACTTACTCAATATGACATCAGCCATCTGCTAGTAAAAGTACCCTCAAAATCGGTTCAGCATTTTCGGAGATTAGCCGGAACAAACAGACAGACAGATAGACAAAAATTGAAAGAATGTGTTTTTGTTATAAGCACCGTATATACTTTCATCATATGCATTCGGTAAAAAGCTGTTATTTTGGTATTACAAACAGACACTTCAATTTAATTTATTTGTATGGATATAGATATCTGCCTTGAAAGACAAGGAAAGTTTTAAGAAAATCTCAGAACATGAACTTTAATTACCAATCACCCTGTGTACAGGGTTGAAAAAAAAAACGAATAAAAAAAAGAAATTGTGTATAATTTCTTTTTTTTATTCGTTTTCTTTTTTCAATTTAAAAGGACAATTTTATATGTAAATATATTAAGAATGTGGTAAGTAACCGAGAGTTATAACTACTCACTTTTTTCTTGATCAACCCATTAAAATAGGTATTTCCGCGAATGCCTTATTAGAAGGACAAACACTGACCTTATTGGTAATATTCTTCAGAAAGGTCAGGCGCGTAGTACCCGCCACCGGCGTGCGTGTATAATACCCAGATTTTAAGAACGTGGACGAGGCGGTGTATTCCCGTGACCCCACCGGCCGTGGCCCCACTGGTGGGGTTAGCGGGAATTGATAAAACCATTAAAAATTATTCCCATTGGCCTTTGGGTATTTTTGAGTAACAAAATATTACTATCTATATTTTTTTGTGTGGAATCGAGTAGTGTTAGTACAGTCTGCTAGTTACGGGCAGTAACCTTACGAACAAAACAAACATGAATCAATGAAACATGAATTCAAGATGGTATTTATTTCTAGAAGATCTTCCCTACCCAGAATTACTACAATCCACCACCACCTTGAGCTCATGCCAGCCTGGTACTTTTTGGGGAACTTATGTGTCATATTAAGTGTCTCCCTGGCAACAAACGGGAACTGTTTTTCCGTTTGTCGCCAGGGTAAATATACAAGACCGTGATCAGAGCTGTCGTATTATATGGATCGGAATGTCTATTTGTTTCTGTAAAAAGGTGAGTGTTGTTGGGAATACTGGACTGTGAAGAAGATGGATGAAAAACGATTGCAAAAGTTTTGTTTCATTCCTCAATGTTTGTGATCTCCTAGTAGTTCCTGCCACTTCACCACTAAAATACACAACCAAATCGTATTTCGACTAGCTGCGCCCGCGGTGTTACACGCGGTGAAAAAGTTTGCACACGTACATAAACAGAAATACGAACTGAAACTTGGAAAAAAGTGTGACATCAAATTTTCAAGAACATTTTTTAATGTTCTTGATAATTTGACACTAAAAGCTGGCAAAAGTAATCCAATCCAATCCAATGCAAGTTTCCTACATAGAAGGTAGGAAAAGTGCATTGGATTGGATTACTTTTACTACTCTACCCTACCTACCTAACTTCCTACCCTACCCTACCTACCTACCAACCCTATCTAGTTAGCTAACCTACCTCCCCTACCTACCTACCTCGTTTGAATAAACAATACCTTAAACTTATACTAACCTAGTACTTTTGGTCGCCAAAAAGACGTTGTTATACAAAATTCGGGAAATCCATATTTGAGGTTTTTATTATTCCACGGGAACACTGCATTTTTCCGGGATCAAAAGTAGCCTATGTGTTAATCCAGAATACATATAAGCTGGTATGGTACCTACCCATCCAAATCCGTTAAGCCGTTTGAGCGTGAAGGAGTAACAAACATTCACACATACTTACATACACATAAACAAACTTTCGAATTTATAATATTAGTGTGATTATGATTATCACAGCAAGCAATAAAGATAATAAATACTTCTTCATGATTTTGGGCCCCTTCCTTCCTTCGTCCTTGCCGTTTTCCTTATATGCAATCTTCTTCTTTCATTCGAGGCAATACGGCAGTGGGGTCAGCGGGAATAAAATTGCAGACTTCCCGTTACCCCACTAGCGGGGCGGAGCAGTGGGGTCAGCGGGAACAAAATTGCAGACTTCCCGTTGACCACCCAGTGGGGCAAGCCAGTGCGGTCAACGGGAATACACCGACGAGGCGAAAGGAGGTTAGAGGTAGCGTTCTGCTGTTTTTGCCTCCCCCGCACAATGGTTCGCAATCGACGCCCAGTGGACATTTAAACCAAAATTTCTTTAGGCGAGAAATAAAAATCGGAACGGCTTTATTTCAGTATTATTTATAATATTTGGTAATATACAGCTACAGACAGCACCATCTCCGAAAAAAAAAAAAATTTATGAAGTAAAACACAAAAGTTATTTTTTCTCACAACTTAATAAAACTTATAGCCTACGGCTTACATGGGGTGTTGTCCCACATGAGGCGAACCCGAAATGCTATAACACGCACACCCATGCGCGCCGCTTCACTCACAGCAGAGTGTTGAATTTCGAGAAATTCAGTTAGGTAGAAATTTTTACGTTGATTTAGGTTTTATTTTGAAAATATACAAAGTAATTGACTTTAGTGTGCCAATTTTATTAATTACTAGCTAACCCGCGCAACTTCGTCTGCGTGCGTGCGTACAAAAAATAAAGAGAGTGTTAGAGAGAGTTTGCGTCAACCTTAAAAGTTAGACATATGCCATTGCGGACATTTTTTTAGAGCTTTTTAAGAGTAACAATTCCGACATACATGATAATTGCGTAACTTTAACCGTTCACGCACAGCGGAAGCTCTCAAAAGGAATAAATCCCTGTTTTTGAAACATTTTTCATTGATGCTCCGCTCCTAGATAAATAGGCTATCCAACACTTCATTTCGAACCAGTAGTTCCTGAAATTAGTGCGTTCAATCAACCAAACAAACAAACTCTTAAGCTTTATAATATTAGTACCTATAGATTCAAACAATTTAATTTCTCGGAAATATTTGTATTTATCGCAAAAATATTCTACTTATTTTTTTCCAAATAAGGGATTCCCTCGACAGCCTTTTTTAACCGATGGGAAATCATCAATTGATCCTTCCCACTATCGGCGGAGCGAAAGGGAGAGTGTGAGACTTGTACTGACTAAAACTCATCCACGTTTCTTTTTTTGCCCTTTGCGTTCCAGGGCCGCGGTATCTCTTTCGAACAGTCCCGCAACCCTGACAGGCCTCGGTCTTCTCGGACCCCTTCCCGTTTACAGACATCTCTTTGAGGCGCGCGTGGAATACGAACGCGCCGTCGACACGGCCTGTCGTCATAAAACGGACGGATGGCGAGCTAGCCCATTACTCACCGTCCAAAGGCCCGCGACCCTCGACAGCCTTACGTCTTCATCTTTAGACACTCGATGACAGTCATACACCAGCTAGGACGAAAGTTCTCATCAAAGTTCTTGAAATGAGCCAAGACACGATAAAACTGTAAACTGTTGCGGACCTCTTGCAACTGCCATTTGTCTTTATCGTTTGACCGTCGATGACAGTCATACTTCAGCAAGGCCTAAAGTTCTCATCAAGGTGCATGAAATGAGCCCAAGCACGTTATTCTTGCTGAAAACTCTAGAGAACCTCTTGCAACTGCCTTCGGTCTCCATCGTCAGACCTTCGATGACGTCATACTCCAGCTAGATCTAAAGTTTTTATCTTTTTGTTTCTTCGGTTAAAAAACCAAGCTTCAGACATTTGACACGGGCGAGGGTCCTTCTTTCACGGAAAACTTAACACCGCGATTCAGAAAATGGGGAGAAATGAATAGCGCCATATATCGAGCACGAAATTAAACTGCTAAAATATAATGCATGTAAAGCGATCGAACACGCACTCTACAGGGTTATAGCGTCATGTAGACTAATCTAGAGTACTTTTTGCTATCAGAACTTTTTTTAAAGCCGGTTAGCCGATTTAAAAGTTATCTTGTGAGCACAATTTTATTAAGTAGTACCATTTTGGTGCAATAGATGTCGTTGCATGTATCTTACACAATGATGATAAGATTTTCTTGAACACTTTAAATTCATAAATCTTTTGATAGAGAGTACTGATTACAATAAAACAAAAACTCAAACCTTCTCCAAGTTACGCACAATATTTGTGCATTGAATCTAATCACGTTGGTTTTCCCAACAACCTGACCGCCCGCCTCGAACCGCGCGCGGGTCATTATTATGATGCGGAGTTATTTTAAAACTGTGATTTTTCCTAAGATATTCATCTAAATTAAATGGTGCATAGGGCAATTTTGGTCACAATTGAATGCTAAAGATGACTAATATATTTATTTTGGTAAGAATTAATACTATGTCGGTAAAAACACCTTCGCAAGTAAAGCATTACTTTGGCCAAATTTTATAATCATAAAAATGGTTATTGCTGGTCAACCTTAAATGATAGGCATGTGCTGTTGTGGACTATTTTTAAGACCTTTTTAAGAGGAATAATTCCCCTATACATTATTTTGGTGCAACTTACGCAACGGAAGCTCTCAAAAATAATAAATTTTCCCCGTTTTTGCAACATTTTTCATTGATGCTCCACTCCTTTTGGTTATAGCGTAATGATATATAACCTATAGCCTTTTACGATAAATGAACTATTCAACAAGAAAAGAATTTTCAGTTCGAACCAGTAGTTCCTGAGATTAGCGCGTTCAACCAAACAAACAAACCCTTCAGCTTTATAATATTAGTATAGATAATGAGAAATGCTACGGAACCCTATGTGCGTGTGGGTACGACTCGCACTTGGCCGGTTTTTATTATTATTTTAGGTCCGATATTAGTAAGTATTTAATAAATGTTAGTAAATAATAAATAAACTTAAGTAAGTCTTTAACCTTTATTAACTTATCTACAAAACTTAGCTATCTACAAAATTTAAAACTTAGCTAAAAGGCAGACATTATTGTACCACAAGAAGGTTTGAATTGGGCGAGCCAACTGATCATGAGTTCTTCTTGTAAAAAATCACCTTGGACCATATTTAATTAGTCAGCCTGTATAAAGGCGGCAGGCTATATTCACAATTCAACGACCATTGATTTTTTTACGATTAAGCTCACAACGTTATTGGAAGTTTACGACATCTGCGCAAGAACAATCATATAAATTAAATTAGAAATGTCCATGGAGTCCTCCATTGGTTTACGTAAGATCTAAGAAATTCAGATTAGGGCGGTAAACGACAGTTCCTTCTGTGAATGCTTCAGTCGTTGTTGAACTAACTACGTAAAACAAAGATGTCTTGTTCTTCAGTTTATCTTTAACCATTACATGAAACCAATCCATCACGTTGGTTGTCTTATCATTTTCAAGAACTTTGATGAAAGGAATTGTAAAAGTAGTAAGTTTTGTAGTCTTCCTTGGCGTAGAGGACTTCAATAATTTCGTGGTTCTTGTTGTGCTTGAGGTAGCCGACGGTTTTAGTGTTATGGCGGTCATACGTTTTACTGTTTTTGTAGATAAAACCTTGGGTGTTCTCATGAATGCATTTTTAAATTTCATACTGTTGTTTAGATTAAGATCTTGGATTATAAAATCTTTTTTATCTTTGCCGACATTCAATATTTTCATTGAATTATGAGCTCTATGAAAGTAATCTATTGCATTCTTTCCTTTCGAATAAGGACGCCTTAGTTTGGCTCTAATAACATAAGGATGATCAGGTTTAGGGCGCCTTGGAGCAGGCCGAGCTTGTTGTGGATGATAAAAAGCCTGATGCACTGGATGACTTCCAACAGTAAGGTTAGGATGAAAAGTAGAACGAGGAAGAAACAATGGAGGACGAACAGTAAGCTTAAAATCAAAAGAAGAACGAGGACGAAGCGTTGGAGGGCTAGCAGTATGATTAGCACCAATAGTATTACGCGGAAGAAACGATGTAGGACGAACTGTAAGCTTACGAATAAAAGTAGAACGAGAAAACCTTGAAAGAATATCAGTAAGGTTAAAAGAAGTACGAGGAGGAAACGATGGAGGACTTATTGTAAGGTTAAGATCAACAGTAGAACGAGGATGAAACAGTAGAGGACGCTCAATGAGAGTAGGATTGAAAGTGGAAAGAGAAGGGCTAGCAGTAAATTTATGATGAAATGTAGAAAAAGAAAAGAACTCCAGAAAACTAACAGTAAAGTTTGGGTTAAATTGTGGGTACGTTAGTAGAAAACTCGAAGTAGGAACATATACAGACAGATTTTGGAACTTTTGTCGATTAGATGCAGTAAGTTTAGGACGAAATATAGAACGAGGTGGGTGTGTTGGTCGACTAACAGTAAGGTTTCGATGAAGTATATAATGAGGCGGGAACGTTAAACGACTAACCGTCAAGTTAGAAGGAAATATGGAACGAAGACGAAATGTTGGTTGAGTAACAGCAAAATTAGGGTGAAATGTAGAACGAGGAGGGAACGTTGAATAACTAGCAGTAAGGTAATAATCAAATGCAGAACGAAGAGAAAACATCGGAGGAAGCTTTAATTTGGAGTTATCGGGACGTCTTTGAAGAACTCCGCGTGGATTAGGGTTAGAAGTGTAGAAATATCTTGCAAAAGGATCAAAAGGAGTGAGACTCTTTGAAGAATTTGGATAGGTCGCAGAAGAAGTTAAACTAGTTTCAGAAGGGTCCCTATATAAAGAACTGGTCATATTGTCTACTGTAGCAATAAATGGATGAGCTGTAGAACGAGGAAATAATGCGGGATTATTAATATCTGGAACAGAAATAAAAGCACGAGGACGCCTTGGAAGGATTTCAGTGGAAGGATAAAGAGTCGTTAAGAATGACGAACGATATGTTCTAGAAATTGGAAGAAGTGTAGTAGTAGCAGTAGTTGTTGTAGAAGTAGTATAAGTAGTAGTTGTAAGGCGACGTAAAATGTTTGTAGGATGCAATGTTCTTATTACCGTATCGTCATAACCGAGGGTTCTGATAGTTTCACTTATCCAGCTAAGTGCTGGGCTTATTGCAGTAAAGCTCCGTTGAGGAAGTTTGCAATTGTCCTTATCGGTGATACCCATTATGCCAAATATTCCGTCTTCTATTATTAACGGCACTCCTTGTTCTTTTCTCTCTCGACAAACCTGTATAGTCTGTTTTGTGACCTTATTGGAGGTGCAAACGTAATATCCGAATGGTTGCTCTATATAACAACGTTGAACCACAGTTACTGCTAATCTCGGCTTATCGGCGTCCATTATGGGAATCAGCGCTTTCAGTCCAACGGCAGACAGATAATCTAGTGCACTCAATTTCATAAGTTTTCTTTTCATCTCATCTCGTGAAGTAACAACTAACGCAATATCGTTACGTGCAACGAAATGGTTTCCATAAACATAGTTCTTGTAATGTGGGTGAACGATGGATCGTATAATAGGCAAGTTTCCGACATGTTCACATTTTTCAGCACAATAGGAGGTAGTCAGTACAACATTGGGTAAAATAAAGGTGCCTACACAACCTTGGATGGGTTTGTATGTATGGCTTTCGCAAATGAGGCGTTCTAAACTAGTTACAGAAATACTTCGAATGCACACAATAAAAAACGCAAAAATTGAATAAAGTTGTAGTGCTCCGTGCAACATTATATTAAAAAAAACATTGAAACTATAAAATTTCTTTTATCACCTTTACCTAACGCATTGTTATTTTATGTACTTTTATAACTAAAATTTTAACTACCTGTGATTTCTTCTATTTATACATTGATACGCTTACAAATACCGATATAATAATGTAAAAAATATTTTAATAGATATTCATATCATGGTTCTATCTTACAGTAGCATATTTAGACCGATTCAGCAAGCGTTCTCCGACAGACGTTTCTCATTCAGACTGATTACCGACAGGACTTTTCGTTTTTGAGAGATTCGTCGATCGAACGTTTCATTTATGGATCTTTCGCCGACAGAATGGTTCGCATTTGTTTGTTTCGACGACAGAACTTTTCAACTATGGGATATTCGCCGTCAGATCGTTTTGTCTACGATTGTTTCGACATAGCTTTTTCGCTATTTAACTACAAAGCCACCAAAAAGCTACTAGCTTGCTACAAAGACATGAAGAAAGAAAATGTTTTAATGTAACACCGCCTGTGGACGTCAACATAAGTGTGTTCTTACAGAATATTTCATGTCATGGGGTCCAAAACGTCCGTCAAAATAAAAGTCTCAACGCTTGTCGACGGCCATTGTAAGTAATAACTACCAAAATAGATAGTTAAAGTATAATGAAAATTAAAATAATTAACTAGGGTTGTTAAGAAGCTTTACTTCTCATTCCTATTCTGGCTAAACACCAACAATATTTCCAGAGCTGTTTTAATATCTAAGCATTACGAATGTTTTTGGTTGACGTCACCACTGCCTTGCGTAAATCTTCCTGTTCTGCTCATTAGTAAGATAGATATCCTATGTTATCTAGCAGCTGTAAATCGTAATCAGTAACTGTGTTGTATGTATATAGTACCGTATGGGTACTGTACATTAAGATATGAGAGATTCTTATTTATCTCCTGGTACGTAGTGGCTCAAACTCAAACTCAAAGCATTTATTTCAATTAGACCTAAGCAGGCACTTTTGAAAGTCAGAAAAACAAAGGCGAAGCTACAGTCACAGACGCAAGGCATAATAACTTGTGTGAAAGTACTGTAGTTGCCCATTCCAAAGCGTAGATCTCTATGGAGAAGAATGGGCAAGAAATTCCATGGACACTCTTTTCAATCAAAATATTGTTACGAGATCTTGGTTACATCATTAATGTTTAGATTATACATATAATTATGTGAGAACGATGTAGAAAGACGTGCACATTAAGAGCGTCCAGGTTGTTGGCGGAATATGAAGAATTTTAAATTACCAGGGAAAAGAGATGATTTTTCTGTTTATATCATAACGTTATCATTTAAACATGGTAAGTAATATTGTTCGTTAAAAATGCTAAGGTCTATTGTTGAAGTATGTAGTGACTGCAAAAGTTAATAATAAATAAAAAAAATTAAGAACGTAACTTGAGACGCGGCTATTACATTTTATTTGTAAACGTTTATAGATACAATGAGACGTGGTTCGGCGCCTGAAGTGTTGAGTGTGGAGCGTTCCGTATGAACGAGCTCGGGAATTAATGTGGCGCCGGCGCCGGGGGCAGCGCGTGCGCAGCATTCCACGCGAGCTCCAGGAAAGTGCATCCGTGAATAACCACTCAATCAACCAAGTCTCGTAATGCTCGATATTAAGCTATCATGCGCCGCTGCCCCGAAATAGAACCATTCCATTCATAAACAATGCACATCATGAATGAAATACTATCGGCACATAACGCATTTACTAACTAAATTAACCACTCTATGTACGCCATGTTCTGGACTCTGGTTCGCACAAATGAAAGTACGTATTGCCATAAATCAAGATAACGTGTTGGAGTTATGCGGATGAGCCCGCTATTAAAATGCCAATAATATGCCAACTTCAATTGCAATGGGCTAGTTCCATACTAAATATTATAAATAATAATCTGCTGGTATTTCTTGTGCGTAGGAATTCCAACAATATCGCTCGGTAAATTAGCTGCGATAAAATTTAATGCTTTGAACAAATAAATACATAAACTTGGACGCCAGGGTAAGCTCATAGACCCCACTGAGTGGGTTTATGAGCTCACCCTGGCGTCCACCTGCCGTACACTTACGCAAAACTGAAAAAATCCCACAAGCATCCACACGCTTGAGGGATTTTATCAGTTACACGAGTACATGAATTTTATGAGTCCATGTACATATAGGGATACTGTTTTAACTAAAGTCGACTGTGGTACGATTGACGTATGTAGGTCGTGCTTAATGTTATTCCGATTCGGTATACTTACTATAACAATTTCTTAATTTCTACGTTATAACTATTTATTGATGTCAGTACAAACCTAACCTTTTCCCAATAATTTGGCGACTCTATTTGATGGTTGATTGTACCAGAGCCGACGGAGCCTCCGTTCACTCAATTCTAGTAGAAACAGAGCTCTTTGTATTATAGTTCTTCCAAGAATCATGCACGCCTGAAATCCCGGAAGGGTTAGGACAGAGCCTACACCCACATTTCGCCAGTTACGTTTAAGTCCCACGTTGTAGGGGCGAGCCTATTGCCATCAACCGGGCACAAATCCAGACTCCGTGACTGTTACTGATGATATTCCTGATGGAAAACCCAACAACACTTCGGCCGACCTGGGAATCGAACCCAGGACCTCATGCTCAGCAGTTGCGCCTACGACCACTAGACAAACGAGGAATTCAATAATTATTTATTTGCAAATATATAGGTTGTGGAAGTAGAATAGAATGCAATAGAATATTCTTTATTATGTACAACCATACAAGTAACATTCATGTACGTGAAACATAACGCACAGGGTGACACAATGGGTGGTCATCAGTGTTGCCGCAACTGAGTTCCCAAAAGGTACATATCCAGCGCTGAAAAGGTACATTTTGGGTTAAAAAGGTACAAAAGCAATGCTTTCACTAAAATCATTCACTACCGTTTCTCTCGCTCTCTCGCAATGAATGCGAGACAGAGAGAGACTGCTTGCTCGCCAGCAGAACTTCTATTTTTTGGATTCTAGGCGTGAGAAAACTTACCTATATTATGTAAAAAAAATCCCCGCAGTTTTATGATACGTACTCATTGAATTGTTTCTCGTGGATAATAATATGGAGAAACCGTACGGTAAAAAAATCGAAATCGTGATTGTGGTTGAAGTTAGATCCATAATCTAAAAATTAAAAAACATACGTATAGGTATGCTCATAATTATCAGTTGAAACTAAAATTAATTCAAAACAGAAGCACACACAACACACACATGAACGAAGACCCTCTGTTTCCCACAGAGGGTCTTCGTTCATGTTTCGTAACTTGAAAACCGTATTCCAGTAGCTGGTGGCCGTTAATGTTGGGTCTAGTTTCAATGTTTCATGATCCAGCAGAGCATGTTCTCGCCATTCTTTGTGTAGAGCTGGCTCGTCAACAACACTTTTAAACAATCATTCAAATCATCAATACAGCTCTCCAAGTTCATATAATCACATTCAATAGCTATTTCATGAAAAAGTCACTTTTTGAGATTATATGAACTTGGAGAGCTGTATTGATGATTTGAATGATTATAATTCTTTAACTCCATACGTGTTACTGGCGCGATTCATATTTTCATCAACATACAACCTGTCACTGACCTGCAAATTGCAATAAACGTAAGAAAATTTAAATTTCGCGGGCTACCCTTGCACATCCACCTTAATGTAAAACAAGTGCGCCCTGTAAGTAGAGTCACAGATAATTTAATACTACGTGGAGTACTGTGGTAGTGTTCTGTGTCTGTCTTGACAAGTTACATGCTCTGTGGTCTTGACTTGGTGAGGTGAGCGCGCCCAAAGGGCGCGCCACTCGGGCCGGTCGGATACACGATACAATGTTCATTGCCTACACTCTCGGCGGAAGCGAGACAAAGCTATTTCCTACTCTATTCCTACATTACGTAGGTCTGTGACTTCACAGGCCACCGCACCGGTACAATGCTATCTCGTTTTCTCGTTTTGGCGGTGGTTTCAAAAAAGGTACGTAAAATAGACCCCATTACACATAACACATGAGAGGCTTAAAAGGTACGTCAAATGTGTAAAATGTACGCTAACGGCAACACTGGTGGTCATATAGCTAATGGTCCCCACCATTCGACAACGACAACGATCTACCCGGCCACACTTATCGCGATAATGTAAGGGACTACATTATCGCGATAAGTGTGGCCGGGTAGATCGTTGCATCGAGTAGTAATCGGGCGATGACGAATGATAAGCATTCGTCATCGCCCGCAGGCACTGTCGGTAAACTGGCGTGCATCAAAGGGTTTTGTCGCGACAGTATTCGCTTGCATGGCTACACCTGCGTCGCTTCAGTGCAGTCCAGACCATATTATATTCTGTGGTGCAGACTTTGAAGCGGGGGACGTGTCTGTGATTTTGGTACAGTATGGACTGGAGCAACGAAAAAGTTTTGGAGTTTACTCAATTTTATGAAACACAAACAAAAAGGAACATTTAGTACATGATGCGTGGGTCAGAATTACAAATAAATTCAGTTGGCCTACCACGGTAGAAAAAAATAAGAAAACAAAAAACAAACAGAAAAACGAAAATTACAAACCAAAACACAAAAAAGTGAAAAATAACTTTAGCTTCAGAAGTATACAGAAATATAGACAAAAGCACCAGATCAATCAAACAAAGGTCAAGCTTCAAGTCGGTGACCTTCTATGTTAAGGGTTTGGTTTCCGCACTTAGTCCTTAAAGTGGACCATAGTACGTGAGCCATGGTGGCCGTTACTCCAACCAGCCCACCTCCCTCTAGAAGCAGATTAGACTTCCCGGTCTCAGGATCTCGGTGCCCCAAGAGTCTTCTCGCGGATCTGGGTGACGCTGGTGCACTCGAGGAGTACATGCGCTACCGTTTCCTCCGCCTCCATGCACGCTCTGCACAGGGGGCTGTCAGTGATACCTAGGGTGTGGAAGTGTTTATTCAGTGAGCAGTGTCCAGTGATGGTCCCCGCCACCAGTCACAGACTATCTCTGTCCAGGCGCAGAAGGCGCTTGGTCAGCTGTGTTCCAGGGATGGCATAGCCTCCTTGGATTGCCTACACCCTGGTGTCGAGGTCCATCATTTTTCCGCTTCTGTTTGAGTGTGTTCCTTTAACCAGCTCCTTAGCTGTTGGAAAGGAATGGGCACAATGGGTTCGGGTCCGAAGGCTTTAGTGATCCCCTTCTAGCGAGTTCATCAGCTGCATCGTTTCCAAATGATCCACTGTGTCCTTTGATCCATTGCAGTGTCACCGTGTTGCGGTTTAGTACCGTAACTCGTTCTAGGGCATTATGGCATTTTAGTATTAGTCTCAACGTGATCTGGTTTCTCTTCAAGGATTGAAGAACTGAGGCACTATCGGAGAGTATACGAATATAGGTATCCGTAACCTCCCTGACTTCTATGGCGTGTGCCGCTTGGATAATGCCTACGCACTCAGCTTGGTAGACAGAGTTGAGCATTCCCAGGGGTCATATTTTAATGTTAAGGTTGTCAGAGAAGACTCCGACACCTGTCCCTTCGTCGGTCCTTGATCCATCGGTGTAGATCCTTAGCTCTGTTGGACCAGAGTAGTCATACATATCCGCTGTGAGGTCTATGTTGTAGTGTTTTTGAAAGCAGTGGGTCTTCAGGGTTCTATCGCAGGGTGATGCCATCATGGGCTGCTGTTTGATTGCATCATCTTTTATGCGTGTTTGTTTGATTCTGGAGTCCTTACTCAGGGTACCGGATATTTCGAGCCTGAAAATCGCTAGGGTCGCCTCCTCTCTTACGACGAGGTGTAGAGGTGGCAGCCCCAGTATCACCTGTAAAGCGGCAGTGGGTGATGTCTTCATGCTTCCGGTGATTGCTACGCAGGCAAATCTTTGTAGTTTCTCGAGATTTTTCTGAGCTGTGCTCAGGTTGGTCCTGATCCACCAAACTAAGGAGCTTTGTTTGATTGATTTTGTGTTTTTGTCACCGACTTCTGAAGCTTGACCTTCGTTTGATTGATTTGGTGTTTTTGTCACCGGCTTCTGACGCTAAAGTTATTTTTCACTTTTTTGTGTGTTGGTTTGTTATTTTTGTTTTTGTTGTGTTTTTTTTTTTGAAGTCGGTTTTATTTTTTGCAAAAAGTTTTTATTTATTTTTCCATTTTTAGTTGTTTCCATGTCACCATGAATTTATTTTGCTAAAGGCCAAGTTTATGTTGCGCTGAGCCGTGTAAAGACACTAGATGGCATTGATCTTTGCGATTTAGAGCCAAATAAACTATTGAAGAAACTATATGATGACATTTCATTGCGTGAAATGCAACGGTTAAGATTATTGTAAAAAAATATCTGGGAACACGGTAGGTGACGGGGAATGTCTTATGCACCTTTATTACACACTAGCTTTTATGAACGCGACTACGCCCGCGTTTAAATACGCGTCTAAATGACAACAACAGATCTTTTCTTAAAGTCGGTTAAAATTATTAATACTTCTAGTTTCTAGCACTCACTTTGTTGTCAGAGAAATCAATTATCGATATCGACAAGTCGCATTAACCTCCAACCGTTAACTCCTAACCGTTAAAGAGTTGTACTTTCCTTCATCAGCTCAGCGTCATGAGATGATGATGACCACACGCAAATGTCTCAATAGCTTTAGAAATTATTTTTTACTAACATTTATGTCGCGGCTATTGTGTTGTGTATAAAATACTGGCATTCAGCTGCATCCGGTAAGACTGGAAGCTGACCACAAAATAGTTGGGAAAATGATGCAGATGATGAACAATACATGTCATGGTAATGGGCTTATCCCCAATAAATGGAAATCTGGGTGTATCGTACACACCCCCTCAGAGCATACAAGCGTGAAGTTACGTCATAATGTTGTATAAACAATAAACATCCAAGCGATTGCAGCAATCACGACAGATTTGCCGTCTATTTTTGAAGACTTCCATAGTATATCTCCGAAAATCAACATCCGATCTTCACCAAATTTAAATGGGACGACCTCAGAAGTATAATCTTTCAAATAAAAAAAGAATTTAGAGACTCGGTCCACAAATGGGGGAGAAATCAGGAAACATACATAAAAAAAAAAAACATACACACGAACATTTAACCTCCTCCTTTTTTGAAGTCGGTTAAAAAAGATTCTTTAATGTCATAGACAGACACACAGAGTCCATCTCAATAAAATTAAGAAATCGATCAAGTCAGAAGCTGGCGACAAGACAAATTGGTTCGCCTTTTGGGCCACCACACCACCCGACACGACGTGCGCGCCATCGCGACCTGGATCTAATGTAGACAAGAACATCGCATCTTCGACCGCTAACATAGCCAACCTTTAGATGGATTACAGGAAGTACTACTTCAGCCATTCCTATTAGCTACTGCCACCAAACTTGTGTTCTTGGTTTTTGGTCATCAGGTGCGTTGCCATTAAATAAAATTTAAAAAATAAATAAAAGATGGTGTTGAAGAACAAGTTATAATGTTACTCGTGAGATACTATGATCCAGAGACGACAGGGATTGACAATGTGCTGACTATTTGAGTGTACATTTACCTTGATTTAGGTACTTACCTACTTTTGAAACAATACTGTACATTTGGTAGAGCGAGGTTCAAATGGAATTTAACCGAATAGAACTTTTACACGTCTCTATGCGACTTCCCATATTTTTAGAAGTAGTTTTGAGAAAATGGTTACTATTTATCTGTGTAATTAAGAAAAAAATGAAGATGATGTAGGTATTCACACATTTATTAATCCATTACATACATAACATATTCACGTAAGTTAATTTAAGTCGTTATTATTTAATTTTGCCTGAATTTAGGAGGTCCGTAGGTTTCGTGGGGGACTCCCTGACTAGTAGAGATAGCGCCGCCTTCGAAGTTCGCGCTGGAGGCTGTGCTGCTCACTGTGACCGGGGATATGATGCTGCTGGCGATGTTGGAGGAACCCAGGTGGCCGCCGGAGTTAGCAGACGACGAGCTCTGGCCAAAGGACTGACTGAATGTTCCACTTGACGCTCCGTGCTGAACTGGCGCCTGGTACTGCACGCTTCCGAGACCCGACGAGAATGAAGAGGAACTGTCGCCTAATCCTGAGTTAACGGATACAGAATGGCCGCCCTTGTTGTAGTCCTGAACGATGTTGTTGATCACGGCCTGTGAGTCTTCCTTGTTCTTGTATTTGATGAAGTATACCTCGGGTTTGGATGGGGGTTTCTGTTCAATCTTAGGAAGGACGACGTCAGGTTGTTCGTCGGGTTTCTTGACAAGAACGTAGACAATTGTCTTCTCTTCGTTTTGTGGCTGGATAGGAGCAATTAGATGAGGTGGGCTAGATTCACTGGGTGCCTTAACGAAGATAATCTTGTAATGTTTCTGGGGAGGAGGCAATACAATGGGTGCGCGGGGCCTGACTTGTTCTTCTTCTTCGGGGGCGGCGTGCACGTAGAAGTGCTTGAACACTTGAGCAGGCTGCTGCTGCACTTGATAGTAGTTCGCGTACTTGTTAACAGCAGCTTGGTACTGGCTTGAGGACTGGTATTGAGTCTGGAATCCGGTTTGGCTGGGCTGGACTTTGACGCCGCTGTTGCCGGCACCGGAGGTTTGGTAATATCCAGAGCCGCTGGACAAAGTCTGGTAGCCAGTGTTTTGTGCTCCCTGGTAGCCAGTGTTGTGAGCTCCCTGGTAGCCAGTGTTGTGTGCTCCCTGGTAGCCAGTGTTGTGTGCTCCCTGGTAGCCAGTGTTGTGTGCTCCCTGGTAGCCAGTGTGCGCGGTGCTGTACTGGCCAGAATTTCCTCCAATTTGGTAGGAAGGAACTCCGTACGAGGTTTGTGGCACTTTGTAGTGGTAGCCGAGTCCAACGTCGGCTAAGACTACTCCAAGAGTCAGCAATAATACCTGGAACAAGAAAAAGGCTTATGAATTCTACTGTAATAACAAATGGGTTGAGTTTTAACTAATATCAAAAAGTGTCAAGTCAATGAGATGTGAAGAATGCTGAAAATAAATAAGACTATAGGGTTTTGTGACAGATATAGATGGGCATAATTAAAGATTTGTTAAATGAAAGCAACAGGCTTGTTAGTTGAGGTGTGGGTAATTTGTTGGGAGGCTGCAGCGGATTTGGGCGGGCACCCGTCGACGACCAGTCGCGTGTTCGCATCGTCGTGCGTCCGCGTCGTGACCACTCGATGTTGCAATACACAACGCGTTCCAGCGGAATTAGATCTAGTTATATTATTGATGGAATCACTGTGGAATGCGATAAACAAACGGAGCTCAATCGATTGATTGACTGTTATGTCTATATAAAATAACGTCAAGCAATTTCATGCGGGTTCAATACAGCCTTAGGGCAACCTGAAACATTTTTCTTCCTACGTGTTTTGTTGGCTGTTCAAGTGTGTTTTACGAGAACACGAGCTAATTTAAGATTTTCAGTTTGTCTCTTAAATTGCTAACATAGTCTTTAGAATCGATACCATATAAAAACTATGAGTTTAATATTACTATCAAGGATTTAATCCTCATCTTCGATAGGATTTATTTTGATAAAAAAATTACCTACCTACATGATAAATTCTATTTTCCAGGTTTTTGACAATGTTGATCGTATAGTGATAATTAAATCTTACTATCACTACAGCGGTATTAGTTAAGAAATACGGAAGAATAGAAAGTATGGGCAAGGTCATGTCTCTTTAGTTGGATGGCTAGAGATAGTACAATGGTTGGTGCGGTCGCGATGGTTGCCGGTTGCGCAACCACCACGCCCAGACTGGGGTCAGCGATGCGGGTGCGATGAACTTGACCGTGGTGGCCGCTTCACATGCTAGGTGCAACAGGCAAGTGTTACAACATCCAACTTTGGATCAAAGTCGTTCAATTAACTGAGCACAGATTACTGTAATTTCCACCGTAGTTTATTTTTGTGTACCGCTACAATTACTTTTCTTGTAATTGTTTCTCGTTAGTTCTTTATCGTTTGAGTTATTGAGAGTGTAGAGAAATAGCGTGGTTTTCTAAGTGGAAATGTCTATTTTTGCAGGTCGTGATTTGTTCTTTATCGCAGTGCTACGCTGGGGACAAGTGGTAGGTACTGCGGCGCTACGCGGATCTGTTATGCAATGTTTTTTGCAATAGAGTGCGAATTCACAGGTTTCTTATTAAATCCTTTTACTTATTAAGATTTAATTAGCAGTTACTTGTGTGCATTCAAGTATTTTGCAGCAGTAATTACCCAGAGTTTAATAAAATTCGTTGTTACTATGTTATATGCGCTATTATGCTATTATTATGTGCGCTACGAACGGTGGAGGTCCAAATGAACAAGGGACCTAAAATGGCCGCTTTAACAAAATCATAATAGGATAATATATGAATTACGTTACAATTTGTAAAATGGTGACAAAGTGACAATTCATAATATCAACTGCGTCTGTGACAATTTTAAAAATTGTAACGTAATTCATATTATTATGTTATGATTCTGCTATAGCGGCCATTTTATATCCCCAAGTAATTACATTCAAACTCCTCAATTGATTTTAACATAAACACAATGTTATCAGCCTATAATGTTCCCATTGCTGGGCAACAGGCCCCCTTCTCTATGAGAGGTATACTAATCGGGAGACACAAAAAATTGTATGACATCATTATTTTTGTACAAACTTCAAACAAAATAGAAAACTTAAGTTTTGAATTTACGATTAGGTACGTAGGTTTTGTTGATTGCTGTGTTTGCATAGATACCGATCCTAGTGTCACAAGCAAAATTAGTTAATTCGTATTTACATAAATTACCTATTAATAATATCTTGCAGATTATTTTATTAAGTAGCATAGGTATAACAATATTGGAGGTATATCACACGAGGAAAATTCCTAAAATCTGCTTGATATGCAGACATTCGAAGACCTATTTGCCTTTGATTTGAATGACTGAGCAAATATTAATTTTAAATTTCACTAAACGACAACTTTTATGGTTTGAGTTTCCTGAAAAATACGCTTGAGAGCAAATTATTGCGAACTAATTGGCACAGGAACGTGGAGCTTGGAACAAGCAACGAGAGGCCTACACTCAGCAGTGGGTGAAGTCGGGCTGTGGAAGATGATCATGAATTGCCGCTGAATTTGCAGCATTTTTCTGGACGACGGCTTAAATAAAAGTAATTATAGCATTCCATTGAAGTTTAGTAGGAATGTCAGTAGGCAATCAATTGGTATTCCTACTTCAAAGGCAATATGCAAAATTTTCACAGTATCCAGAGTTACTGAAAAATTATATTATAAAATTGTCAGCGCCGTTCTTAAAGCCAACAGATTTGGTTTACTGTATTTATGGAAAAATAAATGTAATATGAAGTTAGGTATAGACAAAGATATTCACATCCGCCTTGATACGAGTTTAGCATATCTAATGACAAAGATCTTAAATTCTAAATAATAACACTGGCCTAGACTGTTATTAGTCAAGGCTGGGTCTAGTTCGACTGGTTTAACATGCAGTTTCTTAGTTATGGTAGATTTACAGATGTTTGAACATCTGCTTATCCTAATACAATATGCATTTTTATATGATTTATTTATTTGATATATATGATTTTTATCGGTATTTCTTATAATAAGTTATGCATATTTTATATTACGTAAACTTAAAAAATAACGTCCTCCGGATGAGTAATTAATAGGTATATTTGATAATTAACAGGTATTGATTTTGGTCTGGTGAACTTTATATAATAAGTACCTATAAAATAAATGTAAACAGTAATGATAATTTGTTTAATTTATTCAAAAAATGTCGTAAATTCTTTAGGTTTCACATCGACATGATACTATGAGATGATACGAAGATTTTGCCGCACATGATTTTTTCGCCGAATAATTTTGCATGTATTGTACAGACAAGAGCACATCAAGCTACTACAATCTGTCAATTTTTTTAAATAGATTTTCATTTTTATCGATAAACTATTAGGTTCAATGTTGTTTGGGAAAATTTAACAGTTTCGGGTAGCTTGATGTGCTGTCGTCTGTTCATAAACCCATAAAATAAACCTATCAATAAAATACCATACTAAAAAGACAATTGTGAATGCATATTTTTGATACAGTTTTACGTCAGTCAGTGGCTACTCAGTTTGTCGTGAAACTGGGTTCCTTTTAAACTCACAACTTTTACGTAGCTCTAACCTACGACGCGACGCTATACAGCCGAACGTCGTAGGCATAAAAAGCTTGTCCTAAATCAGTAAAATGTAATAGATCAACCGGAACTCCGTCATAAACGAGGTAGATAGTGAAATGGAAGAAGCGGGACATTCCAAATGAACCTGTCGTAATTTCTGGTTTGACGCATAGATCAGCCAGCTGATGGCGATGGTCAAGATATTCAACTCATTTACAATACCCATGCCGTGTCCCACTGCATTCTGTGATATAATTACCACTTTATACTAATTATTATTTCTACATTAACCCTAGGTACTTTGATGATGAGCTCTAGCGTAAGCCAACAAATCGACAAACGTTATTGTGCTTTTAAGATGGTTGACATCGGTTAACCAACAAGAAATAGTCCACCTCATTAAGTTGCTATGATTCTAAGATCGGTCCTCAAAATATACATATATCCATAATTAAAACGCAATCATGATGTAACATAGGTATTATAACACCTCAAAATGTGGCATTCACGAATTCAGGGTCTATTAAAACTTGGAGATTTATAAAATTATAATAATGTGAAGGTCATTGAAGCTAGAAATTGATGGTCAGCATAAGATGAACAATGTATAGTCCGGTTGCATTTTGTACCTAACTACCTGCACCATGCACATCGTTACATTTTACAGCAAGAAAAAAACAACATCGAAAGAATTGTGAATACATTATAGAAAAATCCACATAAGAAAGACTTTCAGCACATTAGTTTAAAAGTAGAAGTTTTGAAAGGGGTTTAGATTGAGGTGACAGCTGATAGAGGATTACGGAAAAAGATAATTAAACACGATGATGATGTTAAGTGTCTTCCAACTTTCGGTAAATGATTGCACTGCATTAATGTCACATCATATTAATAATAGACTAGTAAGCGATGTTAACATAAACGATGTACTTGAAATAATTAGCCAGACGACGAAAGTTAGAAATGCAAACATGTATTTGGTGTTAACAATGGCTTCGATTGGGCAATTTTCGAGCTATAACGCTAGATTCTTGGCTACTTTTGATTGACGTCTTGTAAGATGTGGCAATAGACCTTCGGATGTGGTTGACATGCATTATTGCCGATAAGACTTCAATATTGAGATGGGAATTAAGACTGCATTTAAATTAATAATTATAATTTTAAGTCTTTTAAGGGCTCTGTCACAACATATTGCGATTAGGAAAGTTTTGAGCATCGAAAGCTGTCAAAAGTAGAAGATTACCAAAGAAGATGGATTGACTGAGTGAAAAATGGTATGCCTAGAACAGGCGTGGCATAGCGATACAGATGTACATTTTTAAAAGACTCCATATTCTAAAGAAATAGATAAATATGAGCCGGAAGATGATAATAATCTATAAATCTATACAAATAAATAAAATTGAAGTGTCTGTTTGTAATACCAAAATAACTGCTTTTTACTGAATGCTTAAGAAAGTGTATACGCTACTTTTAACAAAAACACATTTTTGTAAAAATTTTGTCTGTCTGTTTGTTCCGGCTGATCTCCGAAACGGCTAGACCGATTTTGATGGGACTTTTACTGGCAGATATCTGATGTTATAAGGTCTATAGGGCGCTTTTATTTTAGAAAAAATATTAGGTTTCAACGCAAAAAAGTAAAACCCTTGAAGTTGTTAAAAAAAATCGATTCAAAAACGGAAGTAATTTTTTTTTTTTGTAATTTCACGCGAACGAAGGTCACGAGCAACAGCTAGTTATTAGTATAATTGCACCCTCATCGATTAGCACTAAGAAGGTGTAATTATGATTATTCAATCAATATTATATGGTCACAACTATTGCAATATTGGTAGAACTGTTTAGTTATTTTTTTTCTTATTGAACCTACTAATTTGTTAAGTAAAAGGTACCAAAAGAAATCTCCTGTTTGTTGACATCCAAAATAATTGAATTAAAAACGAAATTATTGAAGAACTCGTTAAAGTCGTCTTAATTACTAAACTGATAAAAAATTAGGCACTGACTTGATAATTTCTCATGTTTTTTTTTAAACTTTCGATAAAGTTATGATATGAAAAAATTGCAAGAACTTAACAATCAATCAATTTAAACTAAACAACTGTCTCAAAAACATGAAATATCTGCGGAAATTAATATTTTTGTCACACAAATACTTATCACTACTAATTAGTCAAAATATTATAAAAGCACACTTCGCAAAGCTCATAAAGTTTCAGTCGCGTTGAAAACTATTGTTTCACTGCGGTATGATTTGAAAAAAAAGTATGTGTAATTTCCAACATTCAATTTAAAAAACTTGACACTTTTATTTAGAACCAACACTTGAAACACTTTTTTAAAAATTAAATATTAAAAATAAAGATATGTTATGGTACGTACCCCAATAACCTTCATGTTGGCGCTGCGATCGCTTGTCCTATACCGACTCTTCTACAGGTGATGCTGTAAGTGTCGCCTCACTCAACGCTCCGACTCTTAAATACCTGCCCATGAAGAGCCGCCTCTGTTGAACGATGAACGAACCTACAAGGTTATGTCAGCGAGTTCATGCGAAACAATGAACTATGTCATAATATGTTTATCACTTACAAGTTCTTTTTTTTTCGGCAAAAGCTTAAAAGTTCGTTTTTTTGAGCTTTCTTATTCTAATTTTGATGTTATAATTTATTTTATGATGTGTTTGACGGATTACTTACCATAGTGTACTTTGAGAAAATGGTCGTTTAGCTAGGTTTATAAGGAAGGAGATTACACAACCACCACCTGATTACCTGAGACAGATTACAATAAGGGTTAGGCTTAAAAATAATAATTTAGGGATTCTTAATTAGAATTTTACATTGAACCTTAGACATTTTATTTCATCTGGATTGAGTCTTGCGTACCTATGTAGATACATTAAAGCATACGTAAGCAAAGAGTTTTTATATTGGTAATTATATATCTGGACAATAAATATTTCATTTTATTTAGTACCGTTAGGGTTAGGTCATTGATGAGTAGGCTAGGCACCTATTTGTACGGAGATTTCCTTATATGTGTAACTTATTGTATACCTATACTTGGTCGGAATGGGAGAATGAGCGGCTAATAATGACGTTATCATGAATGAAGATCTTCCAGTGCGATTGTGATTAAGTTATGCAGATGACAGATCCGAAACTAACTTTAGAACCAAGCTCGGGCCCAGTAAGTTAATTGTGGGTGTCATAATAAAATAAAAAAGCCTTTTATTTCTTGCCAGTTAAATTTAGTATTTTTTTTTTAATGATTGCATTGTTAGATTTTATTATAACTATATATTATTAGATTTTATTGTTACTTTATATTATTAGATTAACTCGACTTTTATTAATTAAGTTACATTATAAAAAAAAAACTTTTTTTTTTTTTATCTTACAGAATCAAATAATTGAAAGCAAGAACGGGGTTTCAGGTGAAGGCCTTCTCCAGATGTGGGTGTCATATTAAACTAGAAAAGTAGGCAGTTTTTCAGCACCGCTAGTATCAGGTGCACGCACGCACGCTTGTAGTACTGTAGTACTCACTAATGTTTAAATCGTGCGTATATTTGTTTCAACTATTTTTTAATCTAAACATTTCAGACATAAAATACTTCTATTTTTTCCTACAGAATGCCACCAGCAGTTAAGATTCTATATCCGGTACGATCTTTATCTACATACTCCTTTTGCTCTCCACGTTCGTTCATGCACATGACGCCAGTTGGGTAAGATATCTTAGACTACCCATCTGCCCGTTCTAAAGATTATCACCAACAAGGTACTTATGGGGAGTTACTTTGATTAGTGATGTTTTAAAAACTGTTTAACTGCTTTCGTTGCTGAGTGCTGCATGACCATACCTGACTTCAGTACCTACGTTACCGTTGATGACAGCAAAAGACAAAACTTTTGCTTTTCTAAACAATAATTACATAAGAAATCCAAGATTGAAAGGTCAAGTGCGTCTCATATGTGTTTGTAACAACACACAGTTTTGAATATTTACTTTGTCTGACCGTTAAACAATTGTAGGATGGAACCTTCGCCTTTGCTATGAGCACCCAGAAATGTTTTTTGCTGACAGAAACAATTTATCGGTGTATTACATGAATTATTACCTATTATTAAATTATGTTCCGGTCGGGGGAAACCGAAGCGTACAAAGAAGTAAATAGTTGTTAATTTAGGATCACAATAGCTCTAATTGATGGCAAAAAGACAATGGTATTTTAAATAGTATTAAAAACTGCACTTGAAGCTTGTGCGAAATTTCGCACAAGCTTCAAGTGCAGTTTTTAATTTAGGGTTTAGTCAAGTAGATACTGCTTTCGAAGCGGATCGTTCTTTCAACGGCTTTTAGCTAGATCTATATATGCTTTTTAGTAGCCGATAGAATGTCACTCGAGTCTAGGCTCTGAACTGCACATAACATGTTTATTTTGTAACTTAAAAATAATTCCGGGAGTTTATTGGGACTATTATTATCTACATATTACTTCCTTCCGTGAATTTTCGACAAATATGCTCTACCTATTCCGTTAACTCTCTGGTGATGACGCTTGTTCTAAACAAGAATTTGTGTGGTATACTCTCCAACAAAAAACTCCGACTACTTAAAATACACGTACTAATTAAAATCGGGGTTAACAAGGAAAAAATCGACTCCTCCTATTGTTGAAGTCGCTTAAAATGTAGCCTTGTTAGCCGGGCCATAATAACGAATCGATTGACACCTTATTCATCAAAATCGGATGAATAGTTTAGGCACGCATGAAAATTCAAACATACATTACATGCACACATAGACTGCTTAAATCATAATAACCCTTCCTATTGACTTCGCCGTAGTCGGGTAAAGAGTAGTCTTTACTGCTACAACATAAAGGCGCTGTCAGTGAAAAATTGTTACTACTGTGCGTTATCTATCACACACCTGAGTTTAATTTCCACTGTGTAGAGAACAGTAGCTTGCAACTGTTAACTGCAAGTAGCAGTGGGATGCTAATGCTTCACTGCTGGGCTTAGGACTCTCCCAAGTAATAGTTCCACAAAACTGTGTCCTGAGTCGCTGATCCATCCAGCTGGGGTTTCATTGCTCTTATTTAGTACCCCACCTCTTACTATTATCAATGTAAAGAACCTTTCTTCATCGATTTTGTACGAATGTTACAAAAAGGCACAATCATTATATTTTTGTTACGTAGTTACGAACAGACAGTCGCTTTGATTTCGTACATACTCTGGTAAGGATCTGGAGTTCAACATAAGGGACATTTTATCAGTGATATCTTTGACAGAAAAGTCAAAATTGTATGAGACAGACAAGCTACCGAAAAGCTTATAGCGACAGAAATACTCAGGTCAATGCCGTTGAAAGTCATTGTAGAAATAAGAAACGCTTTGAAAGTGATTGCCACTTGTCGAGGCCCTCTATATGCTAGGATTAGGGGCTCCTATATGCTAGGATTAGGGCCTTCGAAATTCTGGGACTAGGGCCTTTATATTCTAGGATTAGGGGCCTCTATATTCTTGGACTAGGGGCCCCTAGGGGCATCAAACACGCTGGTTGGTCCACTGTGCTGTTCAGGTGGCCACAATATTCTCTAAAATACTTTTATCTTCCTGCTCCTTCATAATATTTTGAAGTAGGTACATTAAACTTGAAATGTGATCACTCAAGGTTTAGCAAACTATAGATTAAACAAGAAAACAGCTATATCCGTTGGAAATTGTTTATTTATTATGATCATCATAAATGCATACAATAAATCACACGTTTTTGAACTTTGTAAGTTGTTTCTTCCGTAGTTTTAAACGTCCAAAAATGTAGTCATTGATTTATTAATGACAGATGCCAAGATGGTAATAGTTGCTTGTCTTTTCAACATCTTATTATTTTGTTGTTGTACATCTACCTATATTCAAGACTGTCCAGGATAACCTCCATCTAAGTGTCTAACTTCAATCAGGTTCTCGTTGGTGATTGGCACGGTGACTGATTTACATCATCATGGTGAGAGTTCTCTTTTGACCACCCCCTAATTTTCTGATCTTCCTTATGTTTGGCCTTCTCGGGCTAATCAGATAAGGACGAGTGCAAATTGTCGCGCTAACGTTATTCGGCCTGCCTCGGTTACAACTCTCGTCGTCAAGCACCCAATGTGACTATTCTCGTCCATCTGTCCTTGATTCATCGTAGAAGTGTGACCCCTCGTTAGTGGGGTTGAAAAGTATTTTTTTTGCGGATACTTGGCAGATAAGATGAAGAATGAAAAATAAAAAAAACACAACATATCAAAATAAACAAAACATATCATCGTAGTAGCCACACTCTTTAATTTTTAATTTATTATTTGTTGTTATAGCAGCAACAGAAATACACATTCTGTGAAAATTACCACTTATTTCTAGGAAAAGTTAAATGACCTAGGTATCTATATCGGCCTGCCTTGAATCTTATATGAGCTAGAAGAAAAAAAAAAATTGTGCCTTACATATAAGGCGTATCAATCATGCAAATTTGTTGATAGGAGACCCCTGTAAGTAGCAGTCAGTAGTGTTATAGTATATCTTACACAATACGCACGGTGTGTCCGTTCAAAAACCAAACGCAATAATATGTCCTATAGGTTGTCATCTGCTAATACTGGTGCGCCTATTTTAGGGATCATCGATTCCCTCCCGTCCAATATTAGTTGATGGTAAGTATAATCTTGTACTCCTCTTAATTACGCTCTAGTTCATACAGAAGCTAAGACTTTTTTGGGAGTATTGTTTTGCTCAGTGGCGTGCCTAGGGACCAACATTACGGCAATCCCATAAAGCATGCAGACCAAGTGAATCTTAAATTAAGTTCGTAATTAGTTAAAAAAAAAACATTTTTGTAAAAATTCAAACGAACTTTAAAAAAAACCTTTGGCTTCTGAATTCGGTGGATTTGCTGTCTATTATTAAAGAGTTATCTTCACCAAATCACCTAATTGAAACTAGACTACCGCGGAATCAAACAAAAACTTTCAAACAAAATCTGAATCATCGAAATCAGTTCAAAAATTGGTGAAGATATCACTGAACATACACAAAAAACATTCAGACGAATTGATAACCTCCTTCTTTTGGAAGTCGCTAAAAAGTAACCAATAGTCGACAGACCAAAAGATGTGATTGGATTTAATTATAAAATTATATCCGTACGTATCCTCTCAAAATACTAGTTTAAGATCCATTTCTTTTATAGTAAGGTTAAGGTCTAGATGTAAGGTCATTACATGTCAATAATATTCGTCGGTCAGACCCATGCCGTTTTTGTCTTTAATTTATTATTTTATCTTTAAATGGACAAGCGACCTGCGCCTGCTTCCCATGGTTTTACAACTTAACAAAACATTGAGATTTCTGTGTTTATAAGTTAAACACAGAAAATAGTGACTATCATTTTTAAAGATACGAGTAGAAACAATTTTAAGGAAATCCTACGAAGACATATTAATATTAAGTATAAGGTAATATTTTGCAAAGTCTGTCCTATTTTTAACCGACTGGGGCGAAGCCCAAAAGGAGGATTATGTGTTTGACCTGTATGTATGTGTGCATGTCCGTTTCTTTTTATTAAAAAAATAGTCAATGTGCAAGATGAGTAGTTTACCTCGATATTGGAATAATATCTACGTTGTAGTATTTCATATTATAATACGCATTGAATTGAATTGCCCCTGGATTTTAGTTTACCTTGTGGTTATATAAGCATGCTTAGCATGCTAATCTGGCAAACTTCCTCGTGCTTAAAGCTCTTGTAGAGGTTTTTTGATTTCTTCGCGTTTTTTTTCAATCATCCTTGGCCGCCTTATTACCCAATGCCTAGTTTGGGTCCTCCTTTTCGTACGAACCTGCCTTAGTCTGTGCGACTCGCAACCAGGGAAGTGAACCATTAACGTCTTATAAACGTTGCTTAAACTTAGGATTTTTTTAAACGTCTTGTTAATTTAATGTTTGTCATTGCTAAAGCCTACGCAATGTTATTTAAAAATCTTAAAGTATCTTCATTAGAAACCGGCAGACGGACAAACTCTATGTTTAATTTTGCGTAATAATTTGTAATGTCTTCGAGCGTCATGTATTATAACTAATTCTAGACATCTAGACGAATTTGTAATTCAGATTATTTCCATACAAAAACCTTTTTAATATTTCATCACGGAATACGATTTCAGAGCTTCAAGTCCAAGGTTTTATTATCATTGCCGACCCGCTAGACTGCTAGATTCTCTTTACGAAAGTGAAGGTTCACTTTTATGTCATACTTACGGCCAAAGGTTTAGGGTGCCCTAAGCACGGGGTAGCACCACATTTTCGCTCGCTTTGAAAAC
Organism: Eugnorisma glareosa; assembly: GCA_947578425.1. NCBI lineage: Eukaryota > Metazoa > Arthropoda > Insecta > Lepidoptera > Noctuidae > Eugnorisma > Eugnorisma glareosa. The sequence goes on from OX387957.1 coordinate 33,341,658, forward strand.
ACGGTTAGTGACTAATCGGAAAGGTAGTATTTGTGCGTAAAGTTGTCGTTATATCTCTTCATAATAAGTGATTATACCGGGGAAGAACCATCATCTACCGCCATACGGGAACAGCCTACAAGGCAATATTGTCATGGCCCTCGTATTTCGGACACTAAGGTGACACAGCTGGCGGTGACCTCTCACACCAAAAAGCATAAAATATAAGTTATTTTTGAGACAGCATAAGATTATATTCAGGGAGAATGAGTGGACGATTAATACTTAATGTATGAAAATCTTACCATTGATGAGATTACCGCAGCGCTAATAAAAAGTCCAATGGTATGAAATCGAACCGGTTTCTTTGTACAAATATTTCTTATATATACTTAAAAATATGTCGCACATCAACAGGTCAGCTTGATAGAAAAATTTGAAATGTTGACCCAACCTGAATTGATTCGTGGCTGATCACGTGATCCAAGGGTGTTTAAAATTGGATTTACCCGAGAGCTTAGAATATTGAATTAATTACTATATAAGACGTCAACGCGAAGAATTTGACAAATGCCCAAGTAATAATATCCTTTGAAGAGAATAGACGGAAAAGTAATGCACACGCATTACTTTTTACGTTTATTTTCGGATTGGCTTTTTGTTAAAACAATGTATTTGGTTTTTTTTTTTTTCAAATCAGTCTGTAATCAGCACTTTTCCGTCCCTCAAAACCCCCCCCTTCACCACGTACCGGTGTATTAGCTAGGAAAATGTGGCGCAACATCCATCTGCTTTCGTTGATAGTAATGGTAAGTAAAATGACCCCCTACAGGTTTTCAGCCATTTCAATCTTTAAAAGATTAATATTATAACATAACATCAAGCCTGTTATAGTATAGGCAGAGGTGTACCTAATAGAACATCTACTTTTTGCCAGTTATGTTTAAGTCTCATGTAACAGAGGGCGGGCCTATTGCCATCAGCCGGACACAATTCTGACTACTACCGAGAAATTCCATAAGGAAAAAACCCATTGACAATTTGCCAGACTGGGAATCGAACCTAGGACCTCATTCTCAGCAGTCGCGCTTGCGATTACTAGACCAACGAAAGAGTAATACAATTGTTAAGCTACTTATTATTGGGAATTAATATGAGGTCTTACGGCTAGATTAAGTAACAAACCTCTTAGAAAATTTAAAGTCTACACTTTCGCATTAAAAAAAAAACTAATTTGATAACCTGTTGAACAACATCTATTTTCAGTTCGCAGATCAAAATCTAAATATCGTTGCGTGGGCTCATTAAAGAATGCTATAAGTTTTTTAGTATCGGCTACATCCGATCCGAACTTGTCATAAAACTTGTCATCAATCGTTTTTTTTCATTCCTACTTTATTTATTTCCATACTTTCCTTATCCATAATTTAATGATCTTTACATGTTGAACTATGTGAGTGGCAAAACCCAATTATAAGAAAATTCCCCTGAATTTATAGGCATCATAATTAAGACATTCTATCGGCGGCAGAGGTGAAGTAAATGTTAATATTGGACTAATGACACTATCGAAAAGCTTCTGTTAATCCTGTCGTAAGTTAGCGTAGAAAAACGAAGTACAGTATGACCACTTTATGTGTGCAGTTTAAGGTGGCGCTGCTGGTAAAGAAAAAATGCATCGACATGTCAAACTTGGTACATTTATTTTAGTTCTGTGTTTTCCCGTCTGCACAGATAAGTTGGCTGAAGTGTAGGTACTTCGAAAGCGATTTTCACTTGTTCAGGCGTTTTGCTTCTTCCATGAAACAAATTAAAGTGTCAAAAGCGACAATATAGATTGGCGAATCTTCCAAGACCCTTATAAATGTTTTCATCTTTACCTCTTAGTACTAACTTTCAGTTGGTAAGTGAATTTCAGAAAATCAGAATGGAATGAATCGCACTTCATTAAGCCACTACTGCTGTCACCTTTGCCCTGTATTGGGATAATAATAAACAGGTATTCAAACTCATGTACAATTTTGTGAAAAAATATTTCATCAAAACCGGTATTTAGACGATGCTAAGGTGAAGGAAAACAACTGCAACGTGGAGCCGGCATGTCGTCCTAGATTCGGAGACATCTACAAATCCGCACTCGACCCACGTGATCATTAAATGGTATACTTCTCTGTCATAGACAGGGGCCTGTCTCAGCAGTGATATTTTGGCAACCACATTATGGGCTGATTATCTACGTAAGGGTTGATTGTTCTAGGTGCCTAGCCTAGGCACTAGACTTACCGATAGCAATGGGATGTTAACCAATAAGTAGGTAGATCTAGTGAGATTCCGGTTTAGGTACATCATCCTATAGATTCACACCAGGCAACTTAAATTCGCGAGGTCATTGACTCGTTACCAAATTAATAAGGTCCACTGGATGAGCAGGTTGCCACGAAAATAATTATTTACATAATGCGTGATGTTTTCAACTCATTTCTAGCTTGTTCATCAATTAATTTAACGTTTTTTTTTGTACAGATGGTGTTTCACAAAAAAAAGGCTTAATAGACCTCTTTTTTTATTTAAAATATCTAAATATGAAATTCCAGTCCATTATTTAAGTTTTTTTTTTTAATGATGACAGGATTAAGATTGTGACAGCACAACACCTGATTTTTGGATCGGAATTGATTTGAAAACGCGATGACGAAATCATTACATCATTATAAACTCGAACATCCGGATAAGTTTCCCTATGTTCAGTGAGCTGAACATATTCTTCTTCATTCTGATGCAATATTTTTTTTTTGATTTTTCCTCTATTTTGTGAATCATTTTTTTTTTCTTAAAAGTCATTCACGCTTGTTTGATAATAATAGCTATTGTGGCTAAAACTGCGGTTGGTATTTAAGATAATGTTCCTAGACTAAAATAAGGATCTCTAAAAATATCCGCATTCATACGATATGATTATAAACTAGTTTGCTCATCATAGTTGTGAATCCATTTCTTATAGCGACTCAAATCCGCAAATTCACGGTCATAATATTGATTTGCATTAATGCTGTGAGAAATGAGTCGTATTATTTTTTTAAGTTACAATTTTGTAACATGTTAACTGACTAACCTAACTATTCGTTAAGAACTGACCGGATTCGGTACCTCAGCGCCAGGGTCGCTACCCTGGCGCTGAGGTACCGAATCCGGTTACAAAAAAAAATTCTAAAGTTTTTTACAACCCGCAGTTCAATGTCAGGCTGTATGTTGATTAAAATATTATTCGCGACGGTATTATATATGGCTTTACAGAGTTATACTTATATAATCATTAAAATCATCAATACAAAGTTCATTTAATCCCTTTGAATTACTTTTTCATGAAATAGTAATATTAATTTGTAACTACAATGTAGCAGGAATATGAATCATGGTCATTTTTGACAGCTTTAGCTGAAAACGGATTTACTACATACCATTCCTACGCATAAATTTTGAATTTAAAGTTGTTGTTCTTTATGACACTTAAGTATAATCACGTCTAATTAACTATTTTCGAGATACGCATTAAAATTGTTGATATTTAATTAATTTTTCGATCATCGCTACATGTTAATTATGATGGTCATCTGTGACCCGAAGGTGAAGTATTATAAAATTAAATGCAGAGCGGACCCTGGTAGCCAATCATTAATCTTGTACTCAAGGAGGTTGACTCACTTCCGGATAACGGAAATAAAAGGTCTGCCCTTTGGCATTCTGAGCATTGTTTTTGTCTGGGAATGTTTGAGCATACATCGTAAGCGTCGTATGCAGTTATTAATCAATACTATGTATTTAAAGGCATGCTGATAACAAAAGTACGAGTTAACGAGGCATAACATTTTATTTGTGATTTTGTGACTTTTGCCTGAGTATCTTCCTTATACTACAGAATGGTCTGTAATCCAAGGAAGATATGAATGACAATATAACGTTTGGATGTCTATTCAATTCCTTTGAACTTAAAATGCGAGGATTGTCTTTCTGCCGGTGCACCTAGATATTGACTCGGTAACAACTACATATAATGGAAGCAAAAATGAATAGGACTGACATAAGCGTCCGAAAAGCTTGTTGACACTTTCCTGTTTCTACATAAATTGTTATAGAAATGCGTTTTGAATGTGATGGTGGTGGTCACTTTCAAATTAAAATTTGTTTATTTATGATATGAAAAATGTTTACTTGTCTAGTCCTTCTGGTTTCCACCTGATGCTGAGCGCGGGCGATGTTTAATTTACTTGCGAGTTAATTTATAATTATTTTTCCTTGAAATAATGTTTCTTTAATTATTGCATAACTATAGCTTATGCCCGTGGCTCCACCCGCGTGGCGTACGATTATTGTCCCACGGGATCATACTGCCGGGATATAAAGTATATTAAGTTTTTGCGTAAAAGAGTAACAAACGTCCATCCATAAACTTGGGCATTTATAATATTAAAAGGATATCTGATTAATGATTTGGACATGATTATTGGTGATTTTCACATTATTATTATTTACCTTATGTCAACTATCATTGCGCGCCGTTCTAATTGATCCAACGCTACAATATCAGGCTTATTGGCTACAATAGTCCTGTCAGTGATGATGGATTGAGGTACAAAGGGATGCTGCTATTTTTGAGAACTGGTTCGGGCACATACCTATAGTAAGGCACACTTCTGATTCCACAAAGTTGTATTTTAGAGCTAGTTATTATTATTAATAATTTTGACATTATTAGTAATTATTACTAAAATTTTCCAAATATTTATGTACTAACACTAGTGTTTAAGATGTGTCATGTATTACTAAAAAAAATGGATTTTAATATCTGTTTAATTTTAAGATTTGGTTGGATATTTGTAACAAGCTGTTGCGACTTCGTCCGTGTGTATTTAGTGTTGCTTTATTTTTTTGGATCGGAAGAACTGCAAGTCATGTCTTTGCCCAGCAGTGAGATGACTCAGGCTAACAGTAACGGTATTTTCAAACAAAAATCCAAAATCAAAAAGTCCTTCATATTCCGGGTATTTTTATAAAATATCGCTCCTGTGGGTTAGACGTCATATCGTGACTTATGTCGGTAAGATACTGTGTGACAGGGTAACTTCTTCATTTTTAAAGTATATATGGATTTAATGTGCTAGTTCACTAAATTGACTGTGTTTAACAAAAAAGATGTGCATAAAATACTTACTAATTAACTATTTGTAGGTTTTCGTCCTTATATGCGGCTGGGCCCTCTGCCCAGGTAAAGTGTCATTTTATTAATACCTAACAGCGCCCCGCGGTTTCACCCGCGTCTTTCCCGTTCCCGTGAGAATACGGGGATAAAATATAGCTTATGTTATTCGCTGATAATGTTGATTTCCATTAGTGAAAGAATTTTTGAAATCAGGTTCAGTAGTTTTTGAGTTTATTTGTTACAAACGTAGGTACAAAAATACAAATCTTGCCTCTTTATGTGTGTTAGTTTATAAGGTATATATCTATGGGCCATTAGCCATTGGGCATTAGCATTTGTAGCATGAAATAAATAATGTTGTTGTTGTTATAATATAGTATAGAAAAATACGAAATAAATAATTTGAAATTTTAAACGTATAAATTGAAAAATTGGATGAACATTTCACGGTACTCTATATTATACCAGCCGCTCGGGTTAATCTTCAGGTTAAGCTGCGCTTGCCTAGGTTGGTCCGTGGATGGGTGACCACCTATAACATACCGAGTTTCCTGCGTGCTTCGGAAAGCACGTTAAGTCGTTGATCCCGGCTATCGATTGTGGATCTTTGACAGTCGTTTCAGGTAGTCAGTGGCCCGAAAGTCTGACAATCAGTGTACGACTAGTAACTTACTACGAGAAAAATGACTACTCATTTGTAGTGCCACTGTCATCATCTGCCTAGCCTTTTCCCAACTATGTTAGGGTCGGCTTCCAGTCTTACCGGACGCAACTGAATACCAGTATTTTACACGGAGCGACCGCCTATCTGACCTCCACAACCCAGTTGGTACTGGGTAATACGATAGGTACCCCTTTTATTCTTAATTAACTGTAATATATCCTTCCCAAAATATTTTAGTGATTAGTTAGTGGAACCTGCTGTAAAGAAACATGATTTTGATAAAACTAATTTTATAATACTGGTTTTTCAACTGCAATATGGCTAAGTGTGTATCGTAATCATAAGCTATATTATGTTGTTTCCTTTTTTTGCGATTCTAATTCTAATAATGTTTATACTGTGAAAGGTCAATCAGTGGCCTTTATTTACGCAGTAGATTTGAATAAGTATATTTCTACGTAAGTATCAAAATCATTCTAAAGATGAAAATATCAGAGATATCCGGTAAAACATTGTACGTTGTTTATTCTACGTTCGTGTACAAGAAAATAATGCATAAATAAATCTAAATATCATATCAGTTTGTAAGTAGATAAATTGTGACATGAGTTTGCCACCACCGCCGAATAAAAAGTCCCCAAAAACCTTAGATGAATATTAAATAATATGTTGATCTATGTTTAATAGTGCAGAAAAGATGAACGACTAAAGCTACCATATTTATTTTCCCTGATGCGAGAAATTTACGTAACCGTCAAAGTGAGCAATAAAATAAGATTATTTATTGTTATGTTTGCAGCCTAGCTTATAAATAAATATAATTATTTTACCAAAAAAATAAAATCTTTAAGCCGAAAGGTATTTCGCGCCTAAGATTAGTTAATGTTTAGTGTTCCGTAAAGAAATGGTGGAAACAGGACCCCATCTGCTTATTTTCTGGAAATATTTAAGCTATCGACTGGGGAATAGTTGTAAAAATAATGCTTGTCTACTTACATAAAAAGAAATTAATATTGTAATTTTTCATTGCAATGAAATCTGAAATGAGGTTTGATGTCCTATTTTTTTTTCTGATATGAAATCATCAAATGATTCCGTCCGCTCTGGGCGGAGCAGGAGGGAGTGTCAGACTTTTACTGACTAAAAGCCTATGTTCCTTTCTCGCCCTTTGTGTTCCGGGGCCACGGTATCTCTTTCGAACAGTCCCGCAGCCCCGGCAAGTGGGGTATCTAGGTCAAATGGAAATTGTATGAAACGGTTATTTTTTTTAATTCATTCTTAAAGAAAATTTGACTTACGAAGAAAAATGCATGGAAAACCAAATCACTTTGGAGAACTGTAAACTACGGAGATAAGGGGAGGAGATGGTATTTTACTGAAGTGAAAAATCTGTGATAAATCTAGCTGACGTAGGTTTATGTAAATATACGGAGACGTCCAAAGCAGGACCACGGGGGCTATCCATCCAATCCTGGACGAGTGGGTACGGTGGCGACACGGGACGTGGTCTTCCGTCTGGTGTAGATGTTGTCAGGGCATGGCTACTTTTGCAAGTACCTGCACAAAGTGGCTAGACGGGAGACAACTCCCATGTGCCACCAGTGCTGCTGCAGCAAGGGCAAGGCCCTTCACGCCCTCGAGCATTGTCCTACTGGGGGGGGGGGCATTGGAGCGGTAGCATCCTTCTGCGAGGTCGTAGGAGAACAGGGCGGTGGAGGACGCGCCAAAACGACCTAATGCCACGCTGGGAGGTGTCAGCTGGAGATAGATCGATAATATATTACCTTCGCATTGTACACCTTGCACGGCCCTCTTGAGGGGTCACTCAGACACTGCCAGTGACTCATGTAAGCCCGGACATCGCCAAAGGAGTTGGGCTGCGCTGGATGGGTCGCTAAAAGCTATGCGTAGCAGTTCTCCCGGCTCATCTACCAAGGCGACATTAGGCTCACGGCGCGGCGGCGGTGTTTTTAGTGAGTGCAAGCCTCACATAACCAAGTCGTCTCCCCGGACGGTGCGGTATGCGTCAGGCATTTTACACCGCTTAAAATAAATGAAAAATAAAGTTTATGGAAATACTAGATACTGTCAGGAAAAATAAGGCGCCTAACGCCTTTACTAGCACAGTTACTGATTAATCTTCAAAGACCTTTTACAACCAAAAATTGACTTGGGTTCGAAACAATTAAAAATGTAACTTTGGACATATTTTTCGTTGGGCCGGAACCCACGCGGTGTGCGACGTCGACTCGCTTTTTGCTATTTTTAGGGTTCCGTACCTCAATCGGTAAAACGGAACCCTTATAGCAGTTAGCAGTCATGTTAAATATAAGGCCCGCGGGCCGAATCCGGCCCTCGGGCCATTTCGATACAGCCCGCGATCACAATATCACAGATAAATTAATCTTGTTTTTTAGAGATTTTAGACTGCACTCGATGCCTCTACGCAGGTTAGGTTAGGGACATTTCAAGAGTAGCGGCTCACTAGACGTGCGAGAGACTGTTAGTTATGCTTTTCTCTCTCTCGTGCGCGCACGAAATACATGAATCCGACATCAATGAGATTGTCAAAAACAAGAGAAGTCAGGTATCCGGATCCTCGAGCTCAAAATAATTTACCCTCTTTCTTACTTTTGGTTTGATTTGTAACAACTATATCCTATGTATAACTAAATAAATAAAGATGTTAAAATAATTCAGTATGTTTTAGTTTTTTAATTTGAACCTGGCCCACCTACACATTCTAAATCTAATATATGGCCCTCTGCAAAATTGAGTTTGACACCCCTGCCTTATACGATCACTTTGTTGTCCATCTGTCTGTCTGCCAAGACCCTTTTTCTCAGGAATGCGTGGCGGTATCAAGCTGAAATTAATACCAAATATTCAAGTCTGCTTTCCCTTGGAGCAATAAAAAAATCAAACTTGTAAGCCAACGCGATCAAAATATATGACAGTTTATGTCGCATATTATGCGATTTCACATGGGAATCAAAACCTATAGGGTACTTCTCTTTCTCTTCTCTCTAGAATCATGAAATTTGGCAAAAAGCAAGGCCTTACTGCACCAATAAAGGAAAAATTCCAAAAAATTAAAAAATTGTTGAAAATTAAAGGGTGTCCCCATACATACATACTTAGTTGACGCTAATTAAGATATTTTTTTTAGATAATGATACGGAACCCTTCGTGCGCGAGTTGAACTCACACTTGGCCGGTTTTTAATTAATCTAATATTATTCTTTCACCTGGCAGAAAGCTACATTATTCGTGGGTGCTATGGGGTATAAATTATATTTATATCATGCATATTAGCCGAGCTATCTCAATATAAATAATTTTAATCGTTGAACTAGTTTTATAACACATTTAATTACGTACGAGTAGTATTCTTTTTGGACTGAACTGCCTACAAATAGTTGACAAATAAAATAAATGTGTTTTTCCTGCCTCACTATATACCTATATATCCATTATTCCTATAGCAACAGCAGCGGTAAGCTTGGGAAACTGCTTTTTCGACAAGATCCTATTTCCAGCAGTGACTTATCTTCATTGACAATGTTACTAAGAAAGTTACCATTCGTAATTCCTTAAAATAAAGCCAGTCTGCACAAAACGAGGGTTTCGAGAATAGATTGCACTTATGACTATTCCTCTTTAAGTGCTGGTTTTAAGGACTTGGTCTCGTAAGCGTGAAAAGTGTTATACTAGATGAAGTCGCTTCACATTTCTATCCCTTTTTTTCCCAACATTCTATAAGCTTACACGTAGTTTAAATTTTTTTTTTGTAGATCCTCCTAGAACAGCCAAAAAGTACCTATTTATCTTCCAATGACGCTTGGCCGGGCCAGGTTGCCGGCTGTTACGTAACACCAGTAATAATTTAATTTAAAATAGGTCTGCCGTAGAAAATATTCCGCTAATTAAGATAAAAAATAGCAGCATTTAGAAAAAAATGTTTTGTTGAAAAGACACGATTCTTACAGTTGCCCAAACCACAAAAGAGAATATATCGTAGGTTGAGTCACATCAAATGCACCTTATCACCACAAATCACCATAATTTAACCACCAGTGGCGAAGGTTCCATGCAACTCGATTCCCACCGGCTTCCCTTTGAAAAAGGGCACAGTCAGTATTTTATATACTATAATAAAATCACATAAAGATATGTACTCCGGCTTACCTCTTACAAAAATTTACCCTTCGCTACTGGTAACCACCACTATTTTGTCCATTTAAAATAATAATAAATGTTAAGCGCAATACATGTTTAGTTATTTCTGATGCAATTGGGTCGTGAAATCAGATGAACGGATCAGAATCCGGGCAACACACAGGCCGTCCTCATAACTGAGCTGTCAAAAAAAATACGGGAAATCTGAGATAATGGTAAGGGTTCAGGTGTTCTGTATTCAGGACTTCGGGAGGCCTGGGACAGCAGTCCTCGTCCGCTCGTTCTCGTCCGTCCGGTAATGCCAGAAACTCACAACTTTAGGGGCACGGTTCCAAATATAAAGAAGAAGCCGACTAGAAATTCATAGGATTGCCAAAAGTAATAGACAATTAATACTTAAAAGCACCATACTTAACACATTTAAAGAAAAAAAAAACAGGTTTCCGTTTTGAAAGCCAGTTTCTAATTTTGACTTAGTTCTATCTTTTTATCGAAGTAGGTACCTATTATCTTAAAGTTGTTATATATATTTGTTATGTAAGTATGTATATCCTGAGCTTTATCTTTTTCACTCAGCTTGGTGGTTTTTGGTGACAAAAACTCTGTCTCTAATTCACATGCAAGAAACCTTCTTGTTTATATATATGTAAATTATGTAATAAATAAAAAATGAATAAAAAACTATATTGCCAAAAATACAAAAAAAGGGCAGCTGTTTAAACTTACCAATTCGGTGGCTTACAGTTAAATAATTAATCTAAAGACTTCAAACGAAAGAACAAAAAATGAAAGTTTAACAACAAAAAAAACAAATCTATTCAAGATTCCATGATACATTTTATTACTTACCCTATCGTACTTAAATAACTTTTTGCAGTATATAAATCCCGAATTCGGTCTGCGTAGAAAAACATTATCAAATTGAACGTGGGTAAATCCACTGTAATAATTACCAAATAAAAGCACAGGTCAAGTTAAAAGTGCTGTTGTCAAAACTTTGTTCGTTATCAGAAAGCCATTAGATAAAGCCACCATATCAACGTAATTGATCCTTCTACAAACAAAGTATCGACCAAACACTTTATCATTAAGTATTTATTAATAGTTTCATAATTATCGCACATCGTTGTTCCTTGTAATTTATGCAAAACTTGAACATTCTTGGTATTTCCTAAAAACAAGTTTGGTATCCGCGATGAGCAGTGAACTATGCGGCCGGTAGTTCGTGGACGTGGACAATACCAGTTATACAACGACACCTTTGTACATTAGACGTTCAGAAGAATAAGTTGGGGTCAATCAAAAGTCAGCAGAAATAGATAGTTCAAAGTAAGTGGAAATTGATATTAGAGCGAATTCTGGCGCATCTCGAAAGTACTTGAAATTAAAAAGCTCAATTTTTATGGTACCATATTTTTTTAAGGAGTCCTATAAGCTGCAAGGGGTCCAAGATTCTTGCAAGTATCGCGGTTCAAAATAATTTAATAAAACTAAAGAAAGGACTAAATATATATTTTTCTCTTGTCTTCTAATGGGGTACCATTACAGTGGCAATGCCTTCCATTCGACATTTCAACAAGAGTCGTTGAACAGAAGATTTGTCATTTCTTTCAAAGTCCTTGGGATTGTAATTTTAAAGATTTGTTGTGTTTGAAATGTTTCCAACCTATTTTTATATTCCTTAACCATAGATTTGACGAGTAATTATCTAGTATTTTTATCGTTTTAAATTAAACATCAGCAACGGCTGCTGAGAATGGGTTCCTGAGTTCGATTCCTAGGTCGGGCAAAGTGTTGTTGGGTTTTTCTAACAAGAAATTTTTCAGTAGCAGCCGCGGAGTGTTTGGACCCGATTGATGGCCATAGGCTCGTTCTCTATTACATGGGACTTTAACTTAACAGGCGAGTTATAAGCGTACTATTACGTACACACGGCTACACATCAAGCTATACATTTCCAGTATAAGCTGACTTCGCATTGTACGGAAATCCTAGGTATACAAAGCGAGATCAGCAAAAACTGGAAATGTATAGCTTGATGTGTAGCCGTGTGTACACGTCGTTCGGAAATCACATGTGTGATGTTATGCTAAGTAAGAAGGTAAAACTTGAATCGCCGTCGCTGTGTGTAATTTAACTACTTACTTGAAAATTCTGTTGTTTGCTAAGCTAAATTGCTATTTATGTGTGACGTGAATTGCTATTTTAATTCTAAATAACTTGATTAGTTTAAATATACTTTTCTTCCTAAGAACGCGGGAAAGACATGGCGAAGAATTTTCCAAGTTGGCGAAATTGTCACCGTCACCACATCACCAGCAAAGGCGCTCGAAGAGTTCAAACTACAGGTGGATGATATCACGAGGTAGGTAGGCACTAATTGAAATAAAAGCAATCTATCACATATTATGTTATATGAAATAAAACTAGTTGTCTCGTTGGTCTAGTGGTCGTAACCGCAGGCGTGACGACAGGCCGTGTCGACGGCGCGTTCGTGTTCCACGCGCGCCTCAAGGAGAGTCAGCAAACAGGGAGGGGTCCGTAAGGACCGACGCCTGCCAGGGTTGCGGGACTGTTCGAAAGAGATACCGCGGCCCTGGAACACAAAGGGCAAAGGAAGGAACATGGATGGGTTTTAGTCAGTACAAGTCTGACACTCCCTCCTGCTCAGCCCAGAACGGGAGGGGTCATTCGATGATTTCCCATCGATAAAAAAAAAAAAAAAAAAAAAAAAAAAAGGCGTGACTACTGAGCAAGATGTAGATTCGATTCCGGGGTCGGGCAAAGTATTATTGGGTTTTTCCAACAGCAATTTCTCAACAGCAGTCACGGAATCTGGATTTGTGCCCGGTTGATGGAAATAGGTTCGCCCCCTATTACATAGGAATTAAACGTAACTGGCGAAATATGGGTGCCTATGTGTATAATACATCTCTGCCTAACCTTTTGCGGATAGAAGGCGTAATTTTATGGAATCTGAAGATATGTCATATAATAGTAATAATTTAATTAATAAAAAAAAATGAGATTTTTTTCATGTAGATGAACATTTAATGAAATGTTTTAGTAATAATATACCAATCCAACCTGACGTGTGGCCCTCCGTAACTATCTATTCTGTGTCTCTATGTACATTTTCTCGCTGAATTGAAATTATTCAGTTGTTACAGTGGTATCTCTGTTAGTGTGAGATGCTTTTGAACGTGCTAAATGTTGGTACGGATGAAATGTTTAACAGTTGAGAAACTGTTGTCTGTACCCAGTTAAAGTAAGCCAGAGTCCTTGCCATAGAGGCCTACTTGATGAGACGTCAGCTACGGTGGTGTGGGCAAGAGACCGATTTGTTACTACGTAACTTAAAAAGTATTGGATCACGATTTTCTTCGTCTTGTCCCGTCTATCTAAAGGGTGTAACAGGACCCTTAACGAAGCCGAAAGCAGTGTTGCCAATTTAGCGACCTTGTCGCTAGATCTAGCGACATTTCGTTTTCTACAGCGGCTTAAATTATGTGTCTAGCGACAAAAAAAATCTAGCGACTATTCTAACGACTTGTAGAGTTTAAATAAAAAAAAATTAGAACTTTAAACTATCTTCATAAAATTAAAATATGGCAAGATCTAAATCCAGAAATCTATATTCGGAACGCTGCCATAAATTCTTATGCATAAGCCGGGATTCCCCCAATGCTGTAATTGACTTGTGTAGAGTCCGCGCCACCACTGAAGTCCCTTTGACGCGGCGCTAGTGTCTATGCGACGTTCAACACACTACATTAAAAAAATGTAGTTTTAAAAGAAATCATCATTTTTAGTATTAAGTTTTTGACTGTTTAATATGTGAAATAATTATTTTTTTCATTTGGTGCCAATAAATAATATTTTATTTTATATTTTATTTTTAGTATTAATTTCTTGACTTTTCGTTTGTTAAATAAATGTTTTTTATAATGTTCAATTGTTCTATACCGATTACAAATATTATTCTGTGTAAGTAAATCAAATTATTTTCTTTTATCCAGCGCTCAGAATACTGGGATCATATAGCGACTTTTGATCTTTGTCCATAGCTAGCGACATCTGGCGACTTTTCAAGCGTACGTCTAACGACTTTTTGACATTGACAGTTGGCAACACTGGCCGAAAGGCACTTGTTCTTTCCGTCATTGCGATCATTTATTTGTTACACCATACCAGGGAAACTTCTAGTTACGGAGATAATGGGATCAAAGTTCCAACTTTTTCACAAGTTTTTTTTTTATATACCTGTTTTTAATGTAAGATATTTGCTTTAAACACCTCCACGACCCGCGTACTGTTCAATCCATCCATTAGCACTATGTCTTGAGTCCGTGACATTGAGTCCTACCGTAAATGGTGATTTTTCACCCCAATAAAATAGTTGTCTCCCAGCAATAACTTTTGGCTTAAGTTACTTAGTTTCATGTACAGAATGCTTTATTGACGGCTTCGTGAAGAGTCTTGTTACACCCTGTATACTAATAACATAAAGAGGAAAAATTTGTGACGTTGTAGGGGGTAATCTCTGGATCTACTGGACCGGATTTGGATTTTTTTTCGCTGTTAGGAAGCTGCATTATCCCCGAGTGCCATAGGCTAGGTATATTTATTGCCTGTGGGATAATTTTCGACCAAAACGCGAGCGAAGCCGCGGGCAACATCTAGTAGCTTATAAATATTTGAATGTCTTTGATCTCTTGTCATAATTATTGCGAAACTAAATATTTCCGCAAAAATTATCTTTCATCCCTTTTCCATACACAACCCCCATAAGCAGCTTTCTCAATTTGCCGTCCCGACCACAAACGCATTGTTGAGTTACGTGTCCTCTCTTTTTAGTCCTTGGCTGACAGATAAAGCTATCACTCTCTGAGAACCGAAAAACGTTCGTATTGTGTTCTGCAACGCATTGATTTGTCAGTACATATTTTATTTGCTTAGATCCATGACCTGCATTTAGATATTCAAAGCATCCAGGCTACGAGGACGGAGCCTGCGAATTGATCGCCGTATTGGTAAAACCACACCAACCCTAATTGGGGGGAGGCTGCGGTGGTTGCTGAGACGAATCCCCATCCCCTAATTCATGCATAATTAGCATCCTATAATATTTTGTTTTAGGTTCGTTTGATTTTTAATTATGTATAACAGCTTCATTCGAATCGATTTATTGTTTACGCACTGAAAGCTATCAGGTGACCTGAAACAGATGAGCTATGGAAGCTGACTGCTGTTAGAAGACGACTACTAATAGAGAATTACGGATGAAGGCATTTTGCACTAACACGAAAAAAAAGAGATTATTGCAGGGGAATGATGATGGTAAAAAATGCAAATATACTGCAACATTAGGTACGTTTATTTTTACTGTTGAATTAAGCTTCAAGGTAACGTTAGCTATGGGCTAAGCTATGGGCTAGCTCGCGGTCCGTCCGTCTTATGACGACAGGCCGTGTCGACGGCGCCGGCGCGTTCGTGTTCCACGCGCGCCTCAAAGAGAGTCAGCAAACAGTAAAGGTAAGGACCGATGCTTGCCAGGGTTGCAGGACTGTTCGAAAGAGATACCGCGGCCCTGGAACCCAAAGGGCAAAGGAAGGAACATGGATGGGTTTTAGTCAGTAAAAGTCTGACACTCCCTCCTGCTCAGCCCAGAGCGGGAGGGGTTATTTGATGATTACGTATAGGTTAAAAAAAAAAAGATAGCGTTAGAAAAATATAGTTTTTTACTTTTAAGTTTTTCGTTTTTTATTGTCCTTGTGCCGGCCGGCTCCGCCCGCGTGGAGGTCGGAAATTATCCCATACTGCCGGGCTAAGGAGTATCTGATATCTATTGGCCAATCCGTGTATTGGCACATGGATAGACATGAAAAGATAACAGACACACAGGGTGATCGCAGCACCATTCAAACATTGGTTTGTCTGCATTACTATCCGTAGAAAATAGTGAAGTATTAAATGCAACAGTCAGAGAAAGAACTGAATGGGACTTATAACCCTTCCCTGGGGCACCCCAACAAAGGATTTTGGTTGAAATCAGAACAGTACCGTAAACCGGGGTTATTTTGATCAATATTGAACTTTGAAGGTCCATATTTTTTAAATTTATGGGTGTAAAAAAATACAAAAAAAATCTAATAATCGGTTTATAAAGTACCGTCGATTCCTGTAATAATAAGTGAAAAAATGTAGCTCAATTTTGAGAAAAAAAATAAAAACTATCTGATCAAAGTTATACAAAGAATGGGGAATACTTTGATACCTCCTATTTTATCGCGTAACTAGAAAGTAAACCCAATTATAATGCCAATAAATTTAAAAAAATCAAAATCTGCCAACGGGAAAAGTTAATATTGACCCTTTTGTCTTATGGGGTAACTTTGATCTAGTAAAAGTCATCAAACAATTAACATTTCTTTATAAAAAATTTGCTAACAAAATTCAGTCATAGTAAAATCAGTTCTTTTTTATTTATTTTAAGAACGAAAAGAACTTAGAAATAATTAGTTAAAATAACATATAATAAATTAAAAAAATAATAATAATGACCTTGTTCCTGATGTTAATGGGCCATCTATATATTTTTTTTAATGTTTTTATAGGTATATTTTAAAGAAATGTTTAAAAATGTATAAAATAAGAAAAAATATAAATAAATGAAAAAAATATAATAAAAAAAAACTAGTATCTTAAACTAGCCAAAGAGCTCAGAAACAGAACATGTTTTCCAAAATTTATATTATTATATACATAAATATTAATATTTTTTTTATTTTTAAATGCTTTTTTATATTCATTTGTTTAGGAATATTTAAAAATGTAAATCATATGAATGTAGATGAATAAAGAGAATAATAATAATTATTATTATTTGATCATATTTTGATCAATCTCACACCATATGGGTTATCAATGACACCCCGCATTAAACAAACTTAAGTCATTGCATTAATTTTGAGGTTAGAAAAACAGTAAGCACTGTATTGGTTAATCGATCATAGGCCACATAGTAGAGTTTATCTAGAAATTTCATTATACCATCACGTAATTAAGTACACATGAAGTTTTGCAACACAATTATTTAGCTATAAATAGAGAATAACAATATATTTATATTTTTAAATTAAAATTATTGGCGAATTTCCAGCGTGTTCTCAGAAAAGGATTTGACAGTTCTTCAGAGTTGCTAATCTAGAAAAAAAAACTACCAAATTGCTTTTAGTTTTACGCAATTCGCGATTTTATACGAAATGGAAGTTTTGATCAAAGTCATCCCGTGAATCAAAGTAACCCCGGTTTACGGTACCTGTAACAGTATCAACAAGTAGTAAAAAGGGGCAGGATATATAAGATTTTCTACAAGGACAGGTTTTTGGGTTGTAAAACAATTAATGCAGTGGTGTACGAGTATTTATCCATTCGGCGTCATTACATTCGACGTGCAACTGTTTGCGTGTCGATGTTTCTTGCACCTTGTATTATAGAGGGTGCATCACTCACTCACCCAAGCATTCTCAATCATGCCAGAACGGCTGAACGGATCATGATGAAATTTGGCACAGAGATAGATTATAGTCTGGAATAACACATAGGATTTTTTTCTCAAACATTCACATCAAAATTTCCACGCCAACGAAGTCGCGGGCTTCAGCTAATCATTTATATCGAGTGTTTATTGAAGAAACTCTTTACTTTGAGTGTCAGTTTCTATAGCCTCACCCATGAGGAGCAGTTAACTCAGCTACCACCTTGGAGACTGGCAATATTTAGATCACGGCATGCAGCTATGGATGGGGCCCGTGGGTAAATATAAGCAGCATCAGGTTAGACGGCAAGCCGACCCCAAGATAGTTAGGACAAAGCTAGGCAGATGATGCTGAAGATCTGCATCTGGTTAGACTATTGCCACTAACCGGACACCAATCCAGAGCCCGGGCTGCTAAAAATGAGAAATTCAAAATCAAAATGAAAGCATTATTTCAAATAGGCCATTTACAGGCACTTTTGAACTGTCGGAACAAAGATAACAATGAAATGTAGCTACAGTCCCAGTCACAAGGCATACAAACTGCAAACCCAATAATACCCCGCGCTGAGCCACTAGTATTAAACCAACCCTAAACCAGCCTGTCCCCTTGCTGTCCTCCACAGCGACGCCCTAAGCCGAGGGTCGTACCCCACAGGGTGTGCCCTTAGCGAGTGGTTGCTTAGTTTTTAAGCTCATTTTGCCCCTAGCTGGATGCCTTAAATTCAAGGCATTCACAGGATTAGACCGGTTAAGCAGTAGCCAGCCTCATAGGCCTGAACTGCAAGAAGCGAATAACAAAAAAAAAATATGTGTTCGACCTGGGAAATGTTCCCAAATCCACACACACAACGCAACACAAGACTACTAGACCAACGAGGCAATTGGAGGAAAAACAATGATTCCTAAAAATAATTAGGGTTTTTCCATTATTTATCAGTAGTAGGTTAAAAATTCTAGGGCCATTCACTGTTTTGTCTGTTTATATTCTCATCAATGGGGAGATAACAATATCTATCTCGTCGCAGAATCCCCGTAGCGTGTTAAGCACAATCGTGAATGTTCTGTTAGTGTGTGTTGTAATGTTCTGTTTTAATATAATTACATTTTAATTTGCATTCATGTTCTTTATAGTTTTAGGCTCCATTACCAATAGATAATAATTAACAAATTATTAACACACAAGTCTACAAAGTACAGGTTTTTCTCATTAAAAAGTAAATAAAAGATGAAAGTATTGTACCTAATTGGTCATTTGAAATATCAGAGATAAGTACGAGTAAGTTCATCTTTATCTCTGTAAACTTGGCCTATTGATAAGGTACAAGTAGTTCTTGTACACAGGGATCTTAGATCCTGTCTGAGGAACATATTGACCGAATTATGAGGGTCATAATTAAAATATGTTATCAAAATATTACGAGTAACTTGCTGGCGTTAGTGGTGGTTATCTCTATATAAATAAAAAGTTGACTCTGTCGCTCAATTCATGTTAACGTACCTAATGTGGTTGAGGAGATACTGTCCAGTACAGAAGACAATATAACCTAGTGCCTCAATTAAATATTAAATATTAAAAACCATGTTGATGAAACTACATTAAAATCTCTTTAGTCTGTGTCACTATAATCAGTTTTAACAATTAATTAAATTAAATGATATGCTGCGCAGGACTATCAGCGATGAGCTGAGTGGGAAATGGTAATACACCGAAGGTGCAGAGTGCAGACGATTCGATGATGCGCTTGCGCGGGGTGGGCCATGCGCCCGCGTCTGCGCACAGATTCCGAGCGGCCGTGGGTAGTCGCGCCAGTAGCGCGAACAGCCCCGACCGGCACACACGATGATCGCGCACAAGCACGCGCTCGCCGCCGCGCTGCTGTGCGCCCTGGCCGGCCAGCTCGGCGCCGGAGCCAGCCTGCATTGTGCCATGAGGAGAGAGATCTCGCCCTGTACCTGCCGCCGCGAGGACGCCGGGACTGGTGCCATCCTCGTAGTCTGTCAGCGTATTAGCGCTTATGAAGAAATCGCACGGGCCCTAACAAACAAGTTCAGTCCCGAAACCAAAATCGGCTTGGATATCTCCTACTCCCAGCTTCCGGATTTTTCTGACCACAGCATCAAAGAACTCGGACTTTCTATCACAAGACTCAAACTTAACTTCGACAATTTAAGGCAAGTCGATTACGAAGTATTCTAACATCATCATTGGATCTAAGTTCAGTTCTCTGTGCAGTTTTTGTATTGTGTGCGGTAGTGAATCTACACAACGTCTACGTACTGTGTGTAAGCTCTTTGTTGTGTAAAATAGCATTAAAATTGTGTGTATCACGATACAAACAATGTGTAAGTTGAATGAGAGAACAACAGGTCTATGATAAGAAGAGCGCACACCGATGAGGATCGGCTGTTATCGAGAGAGTGGGCGGCACCCTTGCCTGGGCTGGCAGCATTCGGCTGCCATATCATGCGACGCGTACGCATCGATTATAGAAACAATCAAAACTGGTAGTCGTATTCATTCCATATCTCGTTTCTTTATGCCCTGGAGAAAATAGGA
The DNA here is from genome assembly GCA_947578425.1 of Eugnorisma glareosa. NCBI lineage: Eukaryota > Metazoa > Arthropoda > Insecta > Lepidoptera > Noctuidae > Eugnorisma > Eugnorisma glareosa. Next base: position 33,361,777 of record OX387957.1, read on the forward strand.
TCTAACCGCTCGGTAAATTTCCCCTCGAAGTGGGTTTATTATTGTAATGTTTCTTATCAGTTTCATATTACTTACTACAACTAATGTAAACGAAAACACGAGAAGTGTGGACATGGGTTAGGTAACGCGTATTCTGCGAGTTACAACAGTATCAAAGAGTATGAAGTGCGCCAGCCCAGGCTCTCACATTCCGGAACTCACGCGCATTGAGTAATATTTCGAGCCCATTACGACCTCCTTGACCAAGGCAAGGCAGTTGAGGCAAGTTACTTTATGTCAATAATTAGGGGGTATCAAAAAGAAACAATATTCCAATTTCATTACTCTATGTTTTGTTACAATTCCCAATTTCGGGAACACATAGATTGTTAAATATGGAACATCATCATCATTTATCAGATCAAGGGTTCTTTGAAGCCCCTATAACATTTAGAACTACAGTTTTTTTGGTAATGTTAACTAGGAAAATCAGAATTCAAGCAAGTCTAGTTTTTGATTGCGGACTGTCCTCAAAAAAGTTTTTAAAGATCAGTCACGATTACGGACATTAATATTTTGCACTAATTTTATTTTTGTTTTACTGTAGGTAGCAATGATGAATGATGTAGTTTGCGGAAACGAAATACGCAGTTAAGACAAGAGAAATAGGTCCGCTTTTTCGTTGGACATATTTTGGTGGGATGTGATATTTTCTGCGGTTTATTCCTTACAAAACAACAATTAAGTCGCCCGTGACCCATGAGCTCGGCTCTTATTGACCACTCAATTGATCTTCACAGATTTTTCGGGTCATCCTAATTATTTATTTTTTCTTGTCTTTTATTGAAACGCTTCTTGCAAGTCTTCTTCTCTCTTTCAAGTTTTATGATGTTTGGCTAGGGATATCCTTTTGAATTTGTTTATAATAATTGGAAAGTAGTTTCTCTTATGGATTATTTATTAATTCCATTAGTAACCTTTCGTTAGTGAACTCTAGTTGTGTGGGGATGGCATCTAGGAGACGTTGCCCGGGGTTATCTAAGGTCGCTTCTAAAGCAGTAAAATTGAATGATATCATGTTGGTCGTGTCGTATTCACTGTATTTACTCATTAATGGTGAACTAACAAATTACTGTAGTCGTTGTTTATGTATTTCTACATAGGCTACTTTATTTAATGTAGGTTTGAATGTTGTATTGGTGTCTAAAATGTGATATTTTCCGCACAGATATTCTGTATCTTTACAATATAATATGCTTGAAATAAAATGAGAGCAATCCTTCCTTTCATGTTTGGTTTCTATCGTAGGTATTCGATTGAATCATTCACAACAACAGTGATACAAATAATATCAATGGCTATGTTTATTGAAGTGACGATGTCGTATCAGTCTGAAAGTCTTTTGACAATGATTTTAGCACTTCACTCAATGTTCGTAAATAAACAGATTAATATTATTATTCTTCTTAATGGGTTTACATAAAACGTCTAAAACCATATCTAAGGTTTATTTTTTGTGCATAAAACCCCCACCTCCGTTCGTGGTTCTTGACATTTTGCATACTGACCACGCTTCCTGATGATAATTATCGTCAACTACACATAATCGACTCTTAAGACTTCTTATTTGTATACTGACACTAAGAAGTACCAGATATTTTGAAAAATAATCTAACTTCCCTTTCAAAGGCTTACTTGCATTCTGCGCAAAAAAAAATCTGTTCCAACTCGCTTCCTTTTCATTCAAATCATCTCAAAATCGAAATCGCCAAGCGGTTGGTCGACTCTTGGCCACGTTGTTACGTCTTTTGGCCAAAGAATCAGCATTGTCATCCAACGTGGCAGTGCTTGAGTCTTCTGGGCACTTTCCTATATTGACAGCGATGTGGACGAATTTTTTGACGCGCTGTAATTCTTTGATACTTGGACATATTTTTATTATTATACTATACTAGTACTACTATAGATTTGTAGTTTGTAAATAATGTACATATTACCAAAGCAGGCGGCGTAGTATGTTTTTGTCGTCCATATTTCTCTCTATTACTCATCATCATAATATTCATCCCTTTTCAAGCTATATCATCTTGCACACAGATATATTTTCTAGACAATATGTTTTAAAATACCCTTAACCAAGCCGAAAAGCACTTGTTCTCCTTGTCATTGTAATATTTATTTTTGTTCTAGAGCTAGACCATTTTAGACCTGGGAACCTTCTAGTTACGGAGATTTTGGGACTTAAAGTTTCAACTTTTTCAGAAGGTTTATTTTAAATGCTAGTTTTGAATGTTAAAACGAACCTCGTACCATTCTTTGCACCCATCAGCACAATATTTTGAGTGCGTTATATTGAGTCCTATCGTAAAACGTGATTTTTCTTTTGGCGTAGAAGGTACATAGTTTGATGTACAGAATACTTGATTGACGGCTTCGCGATGGGTCCGTTAACACCTTGTATTTCTTCCGTGTGGGAATCGAAGCGCAAAGCAGCAGGGGTCTGTCAGACTCCTACTGACTAAAACCACACGGTGTTCCTCCTCGTCACTTCTGGCTTGGGTGCGGGTACACAATTGAATTCTACACAATCACCCCAGCAGTGACGGGTTGCTTGCGGCAAACCTCGTCTCAGGTAAAGGGGAGGAGTGAGCTGGTCCTCGCCCTGTCATTTCATGTGAGAGGCGCGCGGAAACATAACGCGACGCCAACTCGGGCCTATTTGCTTAGACGACGGACTTCCCCAAGTCCATCGCCAGCTGGACATTTGATGGGGATTGGAAGAGGGCCTTGTCGGCCCTCGTCTTGCGCCCAGGTCTTCGGGTGAATAGGCAGTGTGGAGGACATCTCTGTCTCCCTTTCTGCTGTCTCCTTCTCTGCCATTACATGTTCAGCGAAGGCAGTTACTGCTAGCCATGAGCTTTCGCTTTCAACCATACATTTAAGTATAGCTGAAAGCGAGAGGTCGGCCTCTACTTCCGCTACCGGTTTTGCGCTGCTCCACCCAGGCAGGGCAAATCACTCAGCACTGCGCCAATCGTACCGTCTAATCTTCCCCTGCAATACTGTCATAGCCATCCACATTCATACTCAGAACTTTCATCCCGTCATTTTCCTCGAACGTAAAAAGAGCTTTCCACGAAAATTCGTTTGAAGATAAGATTAGTTATAAGATACAATACGTTAGGGACGTTTTCATGAAATTGCAAACGTACAGTAGTGTACATTCATGCCAGTCTGGCCCACCAGTTTGTAAAGTTAGCCGGCGAAATTCAAGTTTTCTTACCTTTTTTGCAATTTGCAGGTCAGTTTCAGGCTGTATTTTAAACCAAATATGACCTCAGTTACAGAATTATAATTATTAAAATTATCATTGCATTTAATGACTCTTTTATGATATGGTCATTGAAGTTGTATTGATGATTTTATTATTAATGATTATAACTCTGTAAAACCATATTTGTTACGGTCGCGAATCATACTTTAATCAACGCAACCCGACACTGACCTTAAATTGAAATGAACGTAAGAAACTTAGAATTTAGTGGGTTACCCGCGCTTTCACCTTAATCTACCTTTTCCCACTAACCGATTAGACGTGATGTGGTAGACAATTCAAGGTTCTCTTTTAGATGTAGATAATATGAAGGAGTTTATCCAAGAGGCAGCAGCTTACTTCATCTCTCAGGAACATTTATCTAGGTTACACAGAGGAATTTTGAAAATAAAATTATATATACCTAATGCAAATAATGCAATATTTAGAAATTTACCAAAAGTCTGCAGTGATTAATTATTCATTAATATTTTACTAATTCAGAATTATTTACAAACGTGGACAATTTTTGTTACCGACACGGCACACCACGCACGGCACATCGTAGTTGCTCTGTCCTGATTTCACACTGGTTCTATAGAAATCAAATATTCATTGGTAGCTTGCATTCGACACAAGACACAAAAGTGTCCACGTGTGCGCAGCGCCAAAATTGTACGTGATTCCCTGAGTTAAAACTGAAAACTGGCTATAACCTGTGCTATAACTAGTCTACAATTTAAGATTATAATACCATCAATGACAAAATATGTTCTAACATAGCCTTTCACCGCCGAATTTGTGATCAGTGCTAATACCGGCTTTTCTAGTGGACGATGCCGATATAAATATCTTCATGTCCTAATTTATTTGGAGCCGTATTAAAGGGTGTAATAACCCCTAACGAAGCCGAAAGGCTGCGCTTATTTTCCCCGTCATTTCGATCCTTTTTTTGTTCTGAACCTTAACTGGAAACCTTCTAGTTACGGAGATATTGGGGGTCAAAATTACAACGTTTTCACAACGTTTTTTTTTAAATACAAGTTTTTAATGTTTTAATATAACTTTACTTTCTATATCCACGATTCTTGCACTATTCAATGCATCCATCTTCACAATGTTTTGAGTGCGTTACATTGAGTCCTATCGTAAATCCTACCCAAAAAAAAAAGTTATTTCCCAGCAATAATTTTTGCGTATGGTTACTTAGTTTGATGTACTTAGATGCTTGGTTGACGACTTCGTTAAGGGGTCCGTTTACACCCTGTATAATAATACCAGTCTATTACTATCCCACTGCTGGGCAAAGGCCTGTTTTCATACAGAGATGGCACGAGCATTGTTAATCACGCTTGCTCAAGATGAGCTGGCGATTTCAGATTTATATTAATTATAAGTCCAAGTTTCTCACCATGTTTTCATTCACTGATGTCAGTGATTTCCAAGATAAATTTGGAAAGTACCTACATATTAATTGAAGAAGTCACAGTGGTACTTGCCCGGATTTGATCCTGCAATCTCTGGGTCATCACGACATTTGGGCTGATCAGCACATTATTCTTTCTTTCACATAAAACTATTAGATGTTGTACCAGACTTTTCCTTCTTTGCAGCCATATTGTATTTCACACTAAACATCCATCTTCATTAATTAGTCTTCCACATAACTTTTTTATGTGATCCTAGCTGTCTCGAAAACAACCATGTCTAGCAGTTGGCAATATCTAGTCTACAATTAACAATACTTTGCTCGGTCTACTCACCAATCCGCCTTGCGACGTAATTGTAGAATTATGATTGGTCATCGTCTCAGTCAATGGGAGGCCCTTGTTGAGAAGTGGATATTTCCGAACTGACATTTCATGCTAATTGCTTAGATTACCTTCGATAATTCAAATTCGGTATTTTTTTTTTGTTTCCTGGTTTGGTTTCAGTTGGATGAGGAAGACTAAGGTTCATTTTAATATTCAGACCGAAGATTCATTTTGGTGGAGGCTAGCTTTAAACCATTGTTTGCTAGAAGATCTTTCTTTTTTACAGCTTTGGAGTCCACCCAGTAAGATGATGGCAATAGGCTCGCCTAATGTGGTAGTACTATTAGATACAATTCTGCCTAACTTACCTACATCGGAGATTCCAGGCTTAATGTTAATGTTCTGTTATATAAGCCCACGACTGATGATTAAAATGTAGTTCTGACGGAACTGCTGTACTTCTGGTTAGTCTCACTACCATCTTGTGCCGATACGAGAGAAGAAAAAATGTTCTATGTATCATGTGAAGATTTAGTCCAACAAGAATTTGTGTGGTATACTGCCACTAAAATCCCGACTGCTGAAAATCACACTCTAATAAAAGTCGGGATTTCTTTTCGGTTTTTGGCCTATGTTACGCGTGTCATAATAACGAATCGATTGACACCTCATTCATCTAAATCGGATGAATACTTTAGTCACCACAGATGAAAATACGTAAATACAAACATACATACACACATAGACTACTAAAATCATAACCCTTCCTTACGGCTTCGCTGTAGCCGGGTAAAAATAACAAAGCCCTCGTACGATCTGCGAAATAAGGACTCACGTATTTCCTTGTACTTACATATCTTAATAAACATAACCTATAGCTAAAGATAGGAGTCTCGCATTCGAAGTATCATTTGCAAACGTTTATTTAACATCTATTAAGAGGTCAGGAGGGGTACCATGAGATAACTTAGTGCACACAACTAGATTGAATAGTGTTAGAATATGGTCATTACCATTCATTACTTGTATATACTTTAAGAATTAATGAGTCATTTCATCCCAAGTTAAGTTCTAATTAAGGTTCAGAATGACTCAAAAACTTTATATAGCAAGTTCTTTGGAGCACCTAATGAAATTATGCTTTTATTTTCGTGGCCGGTTCCACTTAATAACTCACACATTTAGGTGTTTTTCGGCAAAGATCTACTTAAATGCTAATATCTGGTTCTAAGTACTAATGTAACACTCATAATTTTTTCGTAGAATAAAAAATCTAAAAATGTATATTGTGTTAACGGTGTACTGTTGACATAAGATTTCAAGAGCAAATCAAGTATCCTGACCTGGCTCACAAGATTTTCGTATGGGGGATGTGAATACAGCAATCATTGTGCCGACAGTCCTGGCAGCTCATCGCATAATATTAGTCAGTAGCCTCGACCAACACCCGAGGAGGCTCTCTTTAGGCAGGTGCATCAAGGGCTTGATCCAGAAGGCTTTCCTTCTGGACACTGTTAACTGCTAGGAGCTATTTATACTACATATTTATACGCTTCGAGTAAAGTGTAATAAAGGAAGCAGAATAAAAATGATAAAATTAATTTAAAAGATTTAAATAAAAACAAGCACGCATTATGTAAAATAAATAATGATAGATGGCAATTTAATGCAAAAAATAAATCAGATACTGCGCCCTACGCACACTGCTACAGAACTGAATGATTTCATAGCCGTAGCTGTATACGCTACACTATGCTACTTGCGTTAATCTCGTAGGCGTACGCGCCTTCTAGAACACTATATAAATAAAGCCACAATTTTTAAACGGTCATTCGAAAAGCTCTCGTTTCGTTCAGGTCATTTATCGTATTTAGTATCATAGAGATCTTGTTAAAATAATTCAAGCATAGAATCAGAAAATAGATACTTCTGCCCAGAAGCCATCCCCCCATTACGGGATACGAGGTAGATCGAGTGCCAAAGTCAATGCTCTATGATTTAAAGAACGCTGGCGAGGAAGGCATTACCACCGAAAATTTGATTCTGCCGCATTGTTCTCACACCTCACTAGCTGATTTATATCAATATTACAAGCAGGCAAATTCCCAAATCAGAGGTGCCACTCAAATATTTTCTTCACAACTACAGGCCCATTAGTCTAGTTTCTCATATTTATAACTTATGCCTGCATCTTCGCCGGCGTTTATTTCGGTAATTTTCCCACGGGATCGTACTACCGGGATACATATTATCCTATGGGTTATAAACCATATGTGTGCCAAAGGAGAATGGGCCTTGAAGTATGGGCATTTGCCCCAAGGTCCAGTAGCCTTATGGATATACATAATTGAAAAGAGCTTTTTTCGCAGTCCATTCGGAGCCATTGAGCTAAATAGAAAACTATTTAGACACCGAAGTTAAGTTTTTCTTGGCAACCAATTAGGGTTTTCTGCGTAACCAATGGTAACAACATATAATCCATTGCATAGAGCTTTTCAAGGAGAACCTTTGCCAGTAAACCGACTTTCGCTGATTCGTTGTCTGATCGGAGTTATTAACTTAAATAGGTGACTACTTGAACACCGAAGTTAAGATTTTCTGGGTGACCAATAGCAATAAATTAGATACTATTGAAGAAAGCTTTTCAATGACAACTTTTGGTTTTAACGTAACTTTTTCTAACTCGCAGTCCGTTCATAGTTATTGACCTAAATAGCCATTTATTTGGACACCGCAGTTAAGATTTTCTCGGCAACCAATAGCCATAAGATACATCATTAGATAAAGCTCTTTAAGAAGAACCTTTGCCACTTACACGTCTTTTGCCAATTAGTATTCTGTCCGAAGTTATTGACAATAAGTGGCTATTAGAGCACCCAAGTTAAGATTTTATTTACCAATTATGAATTCCGGGCAACTTATAGTCATAAGATATACACTACTGGGTAGAGAACTTTTGCTATTAACACCACTTATGTTAATTCGTTGACTGTGACTTAAATGTGTGTTTAATTGGGCACTAAAGTTATGATTTTCTGGGTAACTAATAGCAATAGCAATAAGATATACACCATTCGAAAGAGCTTTCAATGAGAACATTTGCTGCTATACAACTTTTGCTAATTCGAAGTCTGATTGATCTAACTATTAACTAGAGTACCGACCTGTAGCTCCTCTTTGACTCTGAATCGAGAAAAGTTGTCGAAGCAAGAAATATTCTTCTTGAGGAGATCAATCCATTACTACATTTTATCTTAACGCTATTGAGCGTTGGGGTAGAATTAACGATCTACCCAACCTACTGTTACTGTAAGGATTTGTTCCTAAAACGGCATTATAGATATCAGTGTTCTGATAAGGAAGTTTTTTAGGCTTTTAATACGATGTTTGAAACGTACATTATCAACGAAAGTTCATAAATTGACTAAATAACAGTATTTAATTTAACTTAATTTTTTATTTTAACTCAAAAGAAGTCCCCATAATAAAAAATGTTCTTCTTATAAAGAGATCTATCCATTGGTACATGTCGTAACGCTATTGGACGCTGTTAGTATTTTTTGCGTGAAAGTGTAACAATTGTTACACTTAACATCCACACATCCAGACATCCATACATCCTCGCATTTATAGTATTAGGAGGAAGTAGGATTCATCAAACTCATCCAAAATCGCAAAAAGGCTAAATTAGACTCCCGACAACCACGGGAACCGGCCCGATATCACCCAAGCTGTTCTACCACCTTCTTTCCACTTTAAATCAGCTAATTGAAAAACATTCAGACTTTCAAAAACCTCTAGGTATATCTGGCCTCATCAAATGAATACGTAACACCAGGTATCGCCGATGTTATCTTCTACGAAGTTAAAATGGGACTCCACGGGTCACGTTTCTAGGATGAAGCCGGATAGATGGGCAATGATTGTCACTCAGTGGGTGCCTAATGACGGCCGTCGTAACCGAGGCAGGTAAAAGAAACGTTCGTGAAGATCTGAACTCATTCTTAACGGACGGACGGACGATTGTCGGAGAAGGTCAATGATAACCAAGATTGGAAAGCCACGGAGAAGGCCTTTACCCACCGGTGGGTAGAGTGGGTAGAACCGCCGCTAAATCTATCCTTCTTCTTGGTAAAGGTATGACTTCCCCGAGAATGGGTCAGGGAAAATTTATGAGTCCATTTTCTCCCGAGCCTGCTTGACCACCTTTTAGTTTTTAAGAAGTATAACGGATAATAGTCCTTTTACTTATTTAAACTTAAAACGCTTCAAAAGCTACCGTTCGTTTTATTATATTTTAGTTCGATGATATGTGCAATCACGCTTTGTTCGTCAGCCGAGCCTAGCGCTTCGTTTAATTGTATATATGCTGGTCTCGTTTTGTAATTTAATTACCCTTTGGCCTAAGCGAGAACGTCAATTATGCATCGTTCGACTCAACGAGGAGCTGACTCGTGGTCACGTCCATAAGATGGGTACTTAATCTTTTATCTTTTAGATGATTTACTTTGAACAAGCACATTCTTTTCCTCGTTAGCTGTTAGATAGAAAATGTTCAGTTTTTACTTGAAAAAACATGTAATTGATTCCTTTCTGGGAGTAAGTTTATGCTGTTGGCAGGATCTACGAAGCTATTATCCGTAACAGTATTCTGTAGTCTTTTATTTTAAGGAGATTCAATGAATCCTTCGGTCAATGAAGCCAGTCTGCGGCAGGCCCGCTGCAGGTCAAACTCTTCGATTGTTATTGTTACGATCCTTACGATGGTGTCTCATTGTTGGTTTTTGTGTGAGCAATATTTATTTACGATTCGACCGTAATCTAGTACCTATGTAATAATTAAGAGTAATAAAGTCAGATAGGTATAGATTGATGCAATAAAACAGAGGATATTCTACGTTGCGCCCATTATTTTAATAGTTATATAGATTTTTATTACAAATATCGGCGATTTACCCTGGTCTCTGATTCTTGTCTTGTACTTTCGGGCTTGATCAAGATAGATTACATAGAAAAACTACTTCAGTGTAATTAAAGTCTCGTATCAACTGCAAAGAAGGAAGATACAGCCGATTTTTTTTTACCCGACTGCGCCAGAAGGTGGGTTATGTTTTTCGAGAGTATGTATGTATGTATGTACGTATAATTGTTTGGCACGCTCTGTGGCCTGAACGGCTTGATGGATTTTAGCTTGAGAGGTGTCGTTAGATCCGTATTTACTGTGAGAGTGACACTGGGTATATCAAAATTAAATAAAATAAAAAACGGTAATTTAAAAAATTAAAAAACCCGACTGCGTAAAAAAAAAAAAAAAGCATAGAACATAGCGAACGATAGTCGGTTATTTTTTTTACGCAGTCGGGTTTTTTAATTTTTTAAATTACCGTTTTTTATTAATTACCCATCTGAAAAACAGTGGGTAGAGTGCTTTGTTTACCTAAAAACCAATTTATTAACAGAATAGAACATATGGGAAGTCAATCAAACAACAGCGAACGATTGGTCCCAGGAGACAGAAACAGGAATTACTTAGATATAATCATAATAACAACGAACATGTAAACAATACCTCAACATTCGAGAAAGTTTTAGTTTACTGTGTTAAGGAAAACAAACGGCAGGTCAAACGGCAGTCGGACCTTTGGTTGTAATCTAATAGTGTTACGTCATCTTAAGTGGGAAATCACAGAGGGTTGGCAGATACTACTGCAAGGCAGGCAGACAGGCTAACTTAATATGACAAACACATAATCATATTTTATTTTAATTGAGCCAGCCGCACAGTTATTTAATGTAATTGACTGACTGCTATTCATTTGTGTCAAAAAGTCTGATGATGCGTTGGTGCATCACTGCGTGGTGGTGTGCGCACGCATGGTGCGGGCGACGCCGGCGCCGGCGGCTCGTCGGGCGTCCATGCGACCGTTTGGCGCCGCCCCTGTATTGATAACCCCGGAACGTTGACCTCTTCACATTTTATTTATTTTATTTATTTATAGCCTTTATTTAACAATCTTACAATAATTTTACTTAATCTATTACAATAGGTTTCTATTTAGTTAATTAATTAATTTAATAAGTCCACTATTGGCATAATTTCCCGAGAATTTGGTTTATCTGATTTATTGCAAACAAGTTATGAGTGTCCAAAAAATCGACGAAGCACTTCGAGAAAAGGTAGGTACTGCCTTTGCGCTTCGCTTGGCTCGTCTTGGCGGGGGCACTACCGTCCCTCCAGGTTTTGCATTGGTAAATAACCTACACACACACGCATCATGACGACCTACTATAATAAAAAACTTATTAGAAAATGGATATGGGTGTTACCTGTTGGAAAGATAAGAAACGAAATATAATATTATTCGACATTGTTACAAATATATAATATAAAAAAAAAAACATCTATTATTCTTCGATGCCGGAGACCACAAAACACAAGAAATAGTTTCGTAGAGTACTCGCCACAGCCTATACGTGAACAAGGCTAGCGGTCCTGATGGCATACCAGCAAGAGTTTTGAGGAACTGTGCGCCTGAGTTGTCTTCTGTGTGGACACGCTTGTACCGCTTCTCTCTTAAAACTCGAACGGTACCGAAGTCATGGAATGTTGCCAATGTACAACCAGTACCCAAGAAGGGTAGTTGTACCCACCCCAGTAACTATCGACCAATCGCCATCTCCTCCATACTTTGTAAATTTATGGAAAGGGATCTCAATGGGAAGCTGCTGGCGTACCTAAAAGCAAACGATCTACTCAGGGAAGGTCAGTATGGCTTTCGCTGGGGACGATCAACTGGCGATCTTCTAGTGTTTGCTACGCACTGCTGGGGCAAGGCCATAGAGAAACACGACGAAGTTCTTGCCGTGTCGCTGGATATCTCGAAGGCTTTTGACAGGGTATGGCACGCAAGTCTATTGAGCAAATTTCCTGCATACGGCATTCCCGTTCACTTTTGCGGCTGGATATCTGACATCCTGAATAAACGGTCGATCCGAGTAGTCATTGATAGCTGCTCCTCTGACCTTATCGCTCTTGATGCCGGGGTTCACAGAACACAAAAGAACCAGTACCTCTACCATTCCCGAAAAACTGTCTGGAGTCTTTACATACTAACACAGGCAATCTCAAAGGAGTCCAAGAAAAATATTATACCCTGGAAAAGAACTAAAAGAAACTCAAAGTTAATCTAGAATACATAAAGCGACAAAGACAAAATTGGAGCAGTAGCGCGGCAGTTGAACATGTAAACGAAAAGTATTCTTGAAGACAGGAAAATAACAATCATAGCGAAGCTTAGTAAAGAAACAAATATACACATTAGGAAGCACATGCAGAAAACAAGAACCAATACAATAAACTACTTCATTGAAAAATCGGTGGAATGAAGAAAGCATGGATTGAAGTAAGAGAGAACCTAAACTGGATCGACACTTTGAAACACCCTAAAAATAGGAAGAATAAGACAAACAGAGTTGAAATATTAGAAATAGCAACAGACTACTACCGCTAGTTAAACAACGACGAAGAAATAATAGATGATCACAGTCAGCTAGCTCACTGTGACAAAACCAACAAAGAAGAAAGAGATCTGAGAGATGAAGTCGATAAGAAAATAAAATCACAGAAGAGAGGAAAAGCGCCAGGAAGTGACAAAATATCTAACGAAATGCTTATAGGATCATTTGAAATACCATGTTACCCTGTAACAGAACTATTTAACGAAATTCTGCGCACAGAATATATACCTCATCAGTTGACTTCCACAATTGTAATATTACTACATAAAAAAGGAAAAATGTAAGATATAGCTAACTACAGACACAATAACCTGATGTCTAATGTTTATAAAATATTTGCAAAGATAATTTTAGACCGTTTAACAAACATTCTGGATAAAAACCAACCCGAAGAACTAGCAAAATTCTGAAACGATTTCTCCTCACATCAGTGTTTACTAAAATCTAAGCTAAGTTCCATTAAGCACCTTCAGCCACACTCGATATAAAATCTTCACAAAAAACGTATTGTTTTTTTACAGATAACAGTCACTCAAATACTATGCTTTATTAAATTATGTATAATAATAACAATCTTAAATGTCTTTACACTATCTATGTGTCTCCCGGTTTCTGTATCGACCACTCGGCCTCGCTACGTCGCTTTTGCTTTGTAGACAATTTTTGAAGCCATAGTACGAAGATTACGCTTCGATATTGGGCGCTACCTTTATCCCTACGCTTTAAATACGACACACAACATATTATACCCTTTGTCAATAATACTTTTGTTCTGATCCAACATTTTTCTAGGCCTGTCGAGATAAGACTAAAAGAAAACTTTTTTGTAAAAAATAAAACAGACTTCAAAATCACAAAAAAAAGTGAAAAATTACTTTAGCTTCCGAAGTCGGTGATTTTCGTTTGTTTGATTTAGTTTAGTGCCAATTCCATTTTTAGTTGGCTAGTATCCTATACAAAAATATTTGCTATGTATTTATTTTACATTGTTAACTACATTTCATGGTAAGGCTTATCCCCAACGAAATGGAACTTAACATACCTACCTATAGAAATCTGGGTGTACTGTACACATCTGCGTACCTGCTCAGAGCATACAGGCGTTATGTTATGATATTGTGTAAACAATAATCATCCAAGCGATTGCAGCAACCACGATAGATTTGCTGTCTATTATTCAGGAGTTCCATCTTATATCGCGAAAGATCAGAATCAGATCTTCACCAAAATTAAACGCAACCGCGAATTAATATTCTTCCAAATAAAAAAAGAATCGTCGAAATCGGTTCACAATTGGCGAAGATATCGATATAATACACAAAAAAAAACAGACGAATTGATAACCTCCTCCTTTTGGAAGTCGGTTAAAAACGCAATACACATTCCAAAACTGACGCACTTTTAGATTCAAATATACCTACTCCCTTTATGATTATAAACAATCTGATCCACATCATCATAACAAATTATGACGGTAGTTTTAAAAGATGTCGCAGTTCGTGTAATTTACTTGTTTGTATTTTATTTGTTAAACTTTGGAAATTAACCTTTGCTGCAGCCTGGGTCCCTCCAGCTCAGTGCCTATAACTCTTGCCAGAACGCCCATACCGATCTGTTCCGACTTCCGGTACCTCGGGTCGCTTGTTCAAAAGTATGGTGAAGTACCTAGACCCATACGTAACGCACCGGCGCAAATGGCGACAGGTCTCTGGAACAATTTGCGATCCGCGGATTTTTGAGATTCAAGTTTAAGGAAACAAGTCCGTGATTACACCTGTTGTAGCTTATGGATCGGAATGCTGGACTGTGAAGAAAATCGATAAAAAACGATTGCATTTAGCGGAGATGAGAATGTTGAGATGGATGCAGGGCCGTCTTTAAGTAATTCGAGGCCATGGGCACTTGAGAATAAAGTGGCCTTTGTAAGATGCAAGAGCGAGCGTAGCGAGCTCGAATTTTTTCGCAACCCACCTCGTATAGATAGGTTTTCTTGTTACAGTTCATACAAAAATAATTAGTGTTTTATTTAGCGGCTTGGAGATCTTTATTTTGAAATAAAACACATAAAAGTATTTTAAGTATCCATGAAATTGACTTTATTTTACGTACAATTTTATGCGATGACTGTATGATTAAGGTTTCGATCATGCCGCCACCGTGGCTGGCACAAGAACATGCCGAACTCTGGAGGTCCATCAGCAGGCTGTATTTCGTTGAATATTGGCATCCAAGTGCTCAATTGTTTCTAATTTCGTCAAAGGTTTCAAAATAATGATGGTCAGAACGTTAAAGTCAACGGCGAGCAGTACAGATATGTATCTGTACTGCTCGCCGTTGACTTTAATGCCTTGCAATTGAGGCACGAAAATTTAGTAATCACATGATTACTAACTTTTCGTGCCTCAATTGCAAGGCATTTATGTTGCAGAAATGTGGTTTCAAAGGACCAAAGCTGGGATCCATAGGTGAAAATAGGAAGAATGCACATGTCCGTGATTTTTCGCTTGAGTGCCAAAGGAAGATTTCCTTTCCTAAGCTTCTTCATGGCAAACAAACATTAATGACATAAAATTATCAGTCATTTAAAGCCAATTACAAGGATATTAATAGTACTTACTGCAGCGGCCAGCAACAGAGGCATTGATGGACGAACGTGTAACACACATACGTAAGTCAATCAATGCACTAGGCATTGTGTGGCCAAGGCTTGTATAGTACTTTTCTCAAATAATGCGAGGAAATTAAAACTCTCTCGTTGAAGAGTTCATTTGTTTTTTTTTTCAATAAACCTTTGATAAGTTACCTCCTTGGTTGCCATGTTTCAGAGTAATAAATCGTTCCATTTTTAAATAACACGACAGTTATGAGTTTATTACGTAATTTATTTGGCCGCTAAACATAGACAGATACGGATTTTCATACAACTTTCGCCGGCCGCCGCTGGTCGCATGTATCTAGCCAGTACAGCAATTTAGATTTATCTCGAAGAAGGATGTCTAAATAATGCTCCCAAGCATGTTTGACAAAAAAACTTTTCCACCCCTTCTATTCGAAAAGTGTCGTTTTGTTCCTCTATAAGCGGGAGCAAAGTAGCTTTTTTCTCCACTAGACGTTTTAGCGGGCAGTAATGAGATTTGAATTTGGAACATGACTCGTTCATTGAAATCGAAAGCAAATTGTGTAAATGACTGGCTGTAAGTGTTGGCTGTACGGTGCGGGGAGGCGCGGCGACATAAAAAAAAAGACGCGCGCGATTTACTTCCCTGTTCTTGTAATCGGTACGGACTTTATTGTATTTTGCAAAAATATGATTTCTACGTCGAGTTCTAAAAGTGACAGTGCATTAACTCCTGAAACAATAAAAATAGAAGCTAATAACGTCATACAAAACCTTATACCTACGAAATCGCGGGAGAAATATTTAAAGGCCTATGACAACTTCATATTAAGGAAAAATAAAAAAGGAGCGAAGACATTTTCAGAAAGTGTATTTTTGGCCTATTTTCAAGAATTAGCCAAAACTAAACAACCTCCTACTCTTTGGAGTATACTCAATTCAAAAATCTACAGTTAATATCAATAAAGTTTTTAAACTGAATCCTAAAATCCAAAATTGATACCATTGTCGCCACGCCCTTCTACATCAAAGGAATCAGTGCCTTTTCCTGAGCACCAGCCAGAAACTGAGAGTACAAACACTCAAAATATAAATAAATCCACAACTATATTAATGCCAAATAAAACATTATAATCAATTTTCAAAATTGCGCCATTGTATCAAATATAAATATAAAGTAATTGACTTTTTTACATTCTTGTAAATTAAATTTGTTCATTAATAACTTAAAAGTGTATTTATTTCTTTTCTCAAAGAAGGAAATGAAAAGTAGAGTTTAAGACTCGAGAGCAAAAATATTTTTCCCTCAGGCGATGTACTTTGAATCCCTCGCTACGCTCAGGATTCTATTCTAGAATCTTTCGCTTCGCTCTGGATTAAAAATATCGCCCTCGCCGTAAAAATATTATTTTGCTCCCTTGGCATACAATCTACTATTTATGTGTTATATCCTTAGGGTCTGCCTGGAATAAGTTAAGTTTCTTTTGACGGACTCTAGCTTTGACAGTTACAAGAACTTGGGGCCCTCTTTGATCGTGGGGCCCTGGGCACATGCCCAGTGGAAAAGATGGCCCTGTATGGATGTGGGGTGTGTCAAGAATTGATAGGGAAAGATAGGAAAGAGTATATATGTACGAGTCATGTATCGTATATGGCACGCGTATGCATTGCATAGATCAGCACTTTTCCGTCACCTTGCACAAATTATATTGTAAGTGACAGTACACAATCAGCGTTCATAGTCAGATATACTCATTCACGCATTATTCTTTTATCATTACGTGGTAGTTACATATAGTCAATAAATCATCATCTTTGGTTATCCGTGACTTATTATTCAAGCTAACAATCAAGGTGTGTGCTACACATTCAGCAGCTCATACAGTATACTATATTAGAGGAAGTTAGGAAGTGGCGCCTGTTACAGAAAAATTGAAAGGTCGTCGGCTGTATTGGTATGGACATGTGATGAGAAAGGGTGAAACGGATGTGACTAACAGAATAGAGTAATGGATTTGAATGTTGATGGATAGAGAGCGAGAGGAAGGACAAAGAAAAGATTAATGGATTATGTGAGGAATGATATAAAAGAGATACGCGTAAATAATAACCGTGACGGGAAGGAAAAAAGGTGTTGCGCAAACCCGAAGTAGAATGGAACAAGGCGAGATGATGATGCTGCTGCAGCCTACTGGGGCCTTAGTCTGCTTAGTCTTTATTGCAATAGTGTCAGAATGGTCTATCATTGATTTAATAAGGCCCCGCGCAGACGAATTACCCTTTGTACGCACGTCAAACGAGTTTCGAACGCGCTTCAATACGCCGTGGGCGAGGGGCCTTATTAAATCAATGATAGACCATTCTGACACTATTGCAATAGCAGACTAAGGCCCCTGGTCTCCTTGTCTATCCTTTTGATAAACATAATTATATAAAATTTGGCTCTATATTTAATAAAATGCTAATAATATTTACTTACGGCGAAGCAATACGTGTAAATGTGGAAGTACCTATGGAAGTCAGAATCGTAGCACTTCGAATTTCAGATAGTTTTTATTGCTTAAGGGAAGAATACATTTATTTTAGCATATATGGTTAAAAAGGTGGAATGGTTAATGGTAAGAAAGACCTATTAATTAAAAAGATTGAAATATTTAAACGAAAAAAATACCAGTTATGTACTTAGTTATTACTAAAAATGCTATACGAAAATGCGATTATAATAATTATGATAGTGATGTTAGGAACCAGTGTGGATTAAGTTCATAAATTGATAGAACTATCATATTTGTAAACAACATTATTTGATACAATAGACTCTCTGTGCTCATCAAGTAAGATAAAAGTTATATTTGTCTCAAGAATTATATTTACCCTTCGGTTGATGACTGCACTCGCGTGAGATATGTTTCTCAACAGGGGTTAGCTTTATTGTTTTAATTATTATGTAATCGCTTCAATAAAAGGTTAATACTTAAAATGCAATTAAAAAATACATGTCATTGCAAATACAATAATAAATAACAATTGGCTTTGAACGACTAAAAGAATTTTGTCGCGTCATCGGGTTACATGAGGAAGAGTCGCAGCATTGACAAAATAAATAGGTACGCTCTTTAGAACATGACATAAAGCGGTTTTAAAGAGCTTTGTCTTAATCATTCATATCTATTGCGTTGTAACTTACAAGAAAGAAGAAATAATGGCATAATGTGTGACGTCGGCAATGTTTTCTTACTAAATGTCAACTACATGACGCGTTAAAGATTTATGGTCACTAACACTATCATTAATTACCATGTTTGCTATTTGTTTTGAGTTCCCAATACCGAAATATTGGGAACTCAATACAAATAGTTAATAATTATGGTACGAGTAAATATCCCGTGACGCATAGCAAAATAATACGGTAGGTCCCAAATTGTGAACCTGCCTACTTGTAATGTAGTCAGATATAGGTTGTGCAATTACAATGCAGATGTACAGGACCTGCGTATGTACGCGTTATTTTCTGACTTTTATGAATATCACTTTTTATCATCTGAATTTCAGAAATCGGTTTGTATAAAATGATCATTGTTTTATTTCCTTATTTCAGTGAGTTGAAAGAGAGTGTCTTCACCAAGCTGGATTTGGTGGACTACTTCAGCCTGGCTGACAATTCATTGACTGAGATGCCGAGGCATGTACTGCAGCACCTGCCGCACGTGAAGACCCTCGATCTCTGCCGAAATAAAATCACGAAGCTCACCGAAGATGATTTCAGGGTAAGGAAATAAATCTGTAACTGTATAAAAACTTTCACACAAGAATAATAATAGTAGCAGTCATTCATATTTTTTATCTGTGTTCTATAAATAGAAACATAATGTGTTGGCGATAGCCCCAAATGCAGCAGCGGGTATTTGAAATTAATATGATTAGTGGGTTTTTTTGTTTACTATAGCCACTCTCTCCTGCAGCGGTTTCATGACCCTTGCCCAGGATATGAAATTTTTGGCAAAATAGCTTTAGTATTTTTCACATTTTTATCTTGGTAATGGCGCTACAGGCATTTGTAAGTACGTAGTCGTTTGCAAGTAGGTACTAATCGATAAACCTTTTTAATTTATTTCCATAGGACATACAGGAAGTGGAACACTTGCTGGTAGCAGATAACCAAATATCGAAAATCGAAAGGGATGCAGTACCCAGAGCATTGAAGCACGTTCATCTTGGAATCAACAAGCTTAGTTCACTGAATGGAGCTCTAAGAGATTTGGATGACTTGGAATGGATATTCATCAATGCCAATAACTTAAAATCTATTGACAACGAATTGCCAGTCGTAAGTGTACATACCCTACACAATAATAATTCAGTAGTGACAATGGAAAATTACCTTAATATCAATGTTTTTGTTTCAGAAAGCGAAAAGGATCGTTCTCATCCATGCTGCCCACAATGAATTACAAAACTTACCGAAAGATTTGAAACAAATGCCCTCATTAGAGTCGCTGTACTTCTATGGAAATAATATCAAGTTGCTAGATGGAGCACTGCAGAAATCGAGAAGATTAATGAGGATAGGACTATCATTCAACAAAATTGAAAGCGTTAGTATATTTATAGAGTCGTTGACGATGGCGTTTAGATTCCTTTGGTCAACTGTCCAGTTGGGTTATAAATCTTAGATCTAACTTCCAGCGTTCAATCGTCGTACCCGACATTAGTAGGCTGTGTTCGGAAAGTAACGCTTAATGTTGCCAGTTGACATAGCCTAAAGAATTACGATACTTAAAAATGGCAGTGGGCAGAGTACGGAGCCGAAAAGCTCCGCTGCAGCGGAGCTTTCGCGCAACGGTAGCCTATCGGAAGAAACAGTGGCTAATGCAGAATGTATCAACGACCCGGTGAAAAGCGCTGATAGCTATGCTTGGCAAAGG
Source organism: Eugnorisma glareosa (assembly GCA_947578425.1). Taxonomy (NCBI): domain Eukaryota; kingdom Metazoa; phylum Arthropoda; class Insecta; order Lepidoptera; family Noctuidae; genus Eugnorisma; species Eugnorisma glareosa. The sequence continues at coordinate 33,381,883 of OX387957.1, forward strand.
CCATCTAGCAGTGGGGCTTCTTTCGTCTGAATGATGATTGTGTTACATTCCATCTCCCAGGTTACTGTTTCGTAACAAAGTCTTTTGTAATTTTAGCTAGCGGAGGACGAATTCACGGAAGCAGAGAAGTTGGCTGAACTGGACATTGCTTATAATCAACTCAAATCATTAAATGGTTCCTTAAGAAGTTTGAAGTCGTTAAGATATTTAAATCTAACTCACAACTACTTGACAGAATTTTCTCTGCAAGAAATCAAAGGTTTAAAAAGATTATCTGTAATTGATCTTTCCCACAATAGGATAAGTCTTATCACAGGAAACATGGAGGTAAATAATTTACAAAATATACCAAATTCACTGTATTTTATTAAATAATTTAATTTTATCCATTCTATGAATTAATTTACAGAATTTAGTGGACGTTGAAACCCGTGTACTGGAACTAAGATTAGATCATAATCGCATCCTTAGCTTGGGCGGTGCCCTGATGGGCCTACATGGTCTCCTAAGACTCAATCTAAGCAATAATCAACTGCAACTAATTTCACCCGATGACCTCATAGGTCTCGAAGATCTAAGATTGCTCGACGTGTCCCATAACCATATAACAACACTGGAAGAAACATCAAAGGTTTGTTTAAATACTGGAGCAATAAGTATTCTTGTAACGCTTAGCGAGCTTTTGCGAGTTAAATCATTTGTAAAAAGATTAGAAAGTATTACAGCTGTAGCGATGTACTTCACATACATTATTTGATTTATGTATTTTGTTTTTGTTTCCAGACATTTTTGCCATCTCTTGAGGAATTGATAGCCCATCATAACAATATCACTCTGCTTGACAAAGACTTCCATGGGTTGCCGTCGCTGTGTATAGCTGATTTGTCGTTTAATCAAATTAAGACGGTTAACTACGACGTCGTATCAAAATCTCGATGTACTATTAACGGCGTTCCTAGCGTTTTAAAGATTTACCTCCAAGGTACGTATAGCTTTTATTAGAGTAAGGACTTTATCATTGACAAAAGAATATAATATGTAATTGATTTATATATAATTGAATGTGACAGAGGATAATATTAATTAGGACTATCTGTATTTTCTAGCTTGCATGCGATTCTGTTGGCGGATATGTAAATAAAAAGCAAAGCGAACTTGACATGAACTGTTAGAATTAAAATAAGCAACTTGTATTGTGTAACTGCCATGCCCTAACGAACTATTTAACTCTTGCGAATTCTTTTCCATGTTGATTTTGGACTCCATTAACAGATAATATTCCTCTAAACAATACTAGCGACTCGCCCCGGCTTCGCACGGGTGCAATGTCATATATATAAAAATTCCTCTTAAATCACTCTATCTATAAAAAAACGGCATCAAAATCCGTTGCATAGTTTTAAAAATCTAAGCATGAAGCGACTTTGTTTTATACTGTGTACTGATAGTGAAGTGCATGTGCTCGTACCTCAAAGTGTAATTCATACCTTAGAAGCTAGCGGAAGATATTTTGTGTCCCGTTGCCACTACAAGTATAGGATATTACATTACAGATAACCCTGTCCTATGCGACGATCGCCTGTACGAGCTGATCACGGTGCTGGAGAGCTTGAACGCGCGTATCAACGGAGCGTCAACCTGTGTGGCGACGCAGACGACCGCGCCCGTCCCCGTGAGGGCGCTGAACGACGTTGTGCCACCGCAGGAGACGCCGCCGATCATCGTGGTGGCACAGGTGGGCGGCGGGCTGCGTGCGGCGGCGGACAGCGTCGACCGAGACGTCGCCGCGCCGCAGGTGCCCCAGCTGATGTACCGGCGCGTGGGGGCGCTGTTTGGCCACATACTCACGGAGCGCGAGGGCGGCCTGCCAGTCGTGGTGGAGCCGCCCGTCACGCTCCCGCCCGCAAACACCAACGTGGTTGTGAAGTGGCCCGATGAGCGGAGAGCGGACGAGACGCACCCGCTGGTCGACCACCTGCGACTTCGCGACCTGAACGCCTCGCCGCAGTGAGGGCTCGACCCAGGCGCCGCGCACGCCGATGACTACGAATTGATCGCTTCGCCTTAAAAATATACTGCCAATAATGTAGGCTAAGGCAGAGTGTCTTCTGATTCGGTCGAGCGCATGTACATTTTGAATTAGATAGATACCATCCCATTCTGTTAGGTCTGCGATGTAAATAGGACGATCCGTTAGGTACACAGACACCGACAGTGTCTCCTAAAAATGATCCTATTCTGAAAACGTCGAGTAAATGTGTAATTTGACTTTAGTATGTAGCAAGTATTATATTCGGATGGTTAAATACTACGTAGCAAAATATAAGGGGCGTGTATATAAATTGGTTGAAAAGTGTTATTGCATATGATGTTTTTTTCTAACTACATAGATTGTAGAACATTGCTCGTGACCAAAATTGTAGTGAACATCAACCCCTATTAACGGTTGCTAAAATACTATACTACATGAATATTATATGTATGTATTGTGTACAAAATAACACTGGTTTCACAAAAGGTTTTAAATATTTTAATATAAATGTTACTAACGTAAATTTATACTATATAAATTACTGTATATTTTTCGAAATGTCTACCAAAGATAAAATAGTAGAAGTAACATCGTATAGATACCTAGTAGTTAAGTTATTGTACCTATTTAATTATAAGGTTTGTCACTCAAGTTATGATCTTGATCAGTGATCGTTACTGATCACGCTGATCATCGACCGCTGACTGATGACAATGACGCCGCGTAGCGTACTCAGCTTGTATTCACTGATACGGCACAATCCACAAACTCACTTATCCTCGCGCGAATGCTCCTAGGCTAAGATACAAAGACGAAATAAGCTCCTAAGCTACGATCTGACAAAATGCACTGATTTAATGTTCAACCCAACCGGAACGGACAAATTGCGGACGAGGTTCCGGACACTGGACAATGAGAGAAGTGTAGGTCAGTCAGGTGTCCGCAGCCGGTTGGTGTTCTATCTGTACCAGTTTAACTGATCTTTTAGACAGATTGAAGCGTAACGCTTATGCTAAATCCCCTAGCTTATTACCGCTAGACGAACATTTGAACAGCTGTGTTGTTTTGCTAGTAGTATATTTGTAGGAACTTTAAAAAAAAAACTTCAAATTTTTCAGTAACTCTTAATCAAGTGAAATTGCAGGACAAACCTTAGGAAATTATGAAAAATCGTATGTCATTTCCTTATTACATAATATAATTTCGAAAGTTTATTATTTTTTTCCATTATTAAATAGAGAGGGAAAAAATAATTATTTTAGAAGAATTGTATAAGTTATGTTATCGGCAATCTATATAATCCGGTATTCTATCTAATACCTAAATGTTCAGGTAAAGTATGAAATTAACGTTATTCCATACTTTGCCTAGGAGTTCCATACAATACTGAACGTTCGGCAATGTGTTGAATGCGGTTGGGAGCCAGGCGGGAGTGACTCTGGTAAGACATTTATTGCAACCAACTTGCGCTTGCCGGCCGCTGCCACAGCACTACTCGCAACGCTCGCTTGGCTCGCGCGTTTGGTTACGGTCCCAACCTAACCTAACCCATTAATTTGGTTGGGATGCCCATGGTATTGCGATCATTTTCTTTTCTCACTGTTACAGTCTTACTTATTCTCAGTCTTTTTACCCATCGTTTTTTGGTAGCCATACTCATTCGAATAAAATATCAAAAATATATTTGATTTTATTACTATCCATTTTTAATTAACTTTACTAGTAGTTTAAAATTGTTTGACACTGTTTTCATAAAAAAATGTTAAGTTAAAATTGTCCTATTTATTGGAGTTAAGAAAAAGGTTTTTTATTTGACCTTCATTTTATACTTTATCTGATCTCATCAAGGCGTCCTATGGATTTCCTAGACATTGTAGCTATACATTGTCTAGGCTAGTCTAATGTTATACGATAGATAAAATATTTCATACATTGCCCAGACAAGTATTGTATAGAATGACTAAGTATTCTATAGAATGACTGAATTTTATGCTTTGCCGGTAACACATATACCTAATGTTCTTTTGATGTGCCATAGGTATTGTATGATAATGGACAAACACCGCGATAAGTTGCAAGTGGGTCCTGGGCGGAAATTACCATATATAATGATGCTACAACTTTGTTATTAAAAGATTCGTTTTTATTTACAAGATACCTGTCCTATAGTATTTAAATCTTGGGGGCACAATATTTTTGGACTTCCCTACCGGGCCCCGCTTCCACTTTCCGCCTTGTTAGATATTTATTAATATGAGGAATAATTAAATGTGTAGAAGGCTCCTCATATAATTTTTGTTTTGTATTTTATAACGTTTTTAAAATCTAGAACATAAGTAAGTCTTGTAAACCCATATCACTATGACGTAGGGGTAGGTGCCTACTTGTCATTAGCCATAATCGATTCCGTGTTATTCGATAGTTTTCTATAAAACCTGATAAACCAGTGTAATTATTGTAGCTGTCGGTATGTCTGGATGCGTGATAAGCTGCGTGTGTTGAAGTCTGCTCCAATCTCAGTTGTCAGTGTGGCATAATTATAGCAAAAGATTATTTTGTGCAGAAGGCCTCATTTCAGTGGTCACAAAACCAGTATAAGCTGGCCTCTTATTCTATTAAAACTCCGTACAATCTGGACTAGCTCAAAGTCAAAGTGTTACCAGTTACCGTAATACTGCGATCGACTGTAAGTTTCACCACACCCACAAATAAAATTGGTTCAGACTACTTAGGTTAAATAAATTAGTTGACAACTTATAAACAAAAAAAAACAAACAATACTAAGAGCCTGTCAGCCGTACATAGAATACTGTTCCTTCGAGTTTTTCGAACGAAGCCGTACCTAAAATAACTTATGTAATTAACTACCATAATATGTTAAGAATTAGATATTTTGTTAGTGTAATTTAAAATGTCGATTAACAATTACTAATAAAAGATATAAGGTGTTAACCATTTTCATTTATTTATTTAATGCCCACAGTCCTAGTCTAGTAAGTGACCAACTTTGCGCACTGCAAGCAAGTGCGCAAAGCTGGTCACTTACTAGACACAATTCCGAACTCAGAGCAGCCAGCGGACAAAGAAAAACGGATAAATCTATGATTTCCACGATAATTGTTAACAAATGTTTACAAAAAAAGGGCCCTCCTGACATTGATATAAGCAGCGACTGATCAAGAGTTCTGACCGCCCTAGGCTAATTACGAGGACGCGCCGGTCGGCCTAAAAAGTAGTTAGTGAGTAGAGTAGTAGTGTGAAAATGTTAACATGGTTCATATTATCTATAAAAGTTTTCAGATCGATCTGCAAGCGAAACTTACGTTGTCCTTTAATCTGCATGACATTCAACCTTATAGGGTGGCAAACCAGTTTTTAAGCTGACCGTACATAAAGGCAAAGTACCTCACGCATTATAAGACATGACAAGTGACTGCAGGCTACCATGTAGAAAACCAAATCCATGTCGTATTTGGCCGCATGACTTGTATTGGCTTAGTTTCTATAGACAACTTAGTTGCCATTGCCATTGACCATGAGCGTGGTCATCTAGTGTGTGTAGTTGCTTCGACTTGACTACGAGTATTTTTTAAATATTTACACTTCTGATATTGTTAAAAAAACACTTTAAGGTGGATGCGCAAGGGTAGCCCGCGAAATTTAAATTTTCTTACGCTTATTGCAATTTGCAGGTCAGTGTCAGGTTGTATGTTGATGAAAATATGAATCGCACAACACGTATGGAATTACAGAATTATAAGTAATTCAAATCATCAATACAACCCTTCAAGTTCATTTAATCCCATTGAGTGACTTTTTCATGAAATAACTATTGAATGGGGTTATATGAACTTGGAGGGCTGTATTGATGATTTGAATGATTATAATTCTGTAACTCCATACGTGTTACTAGCGCGATTCATATTTTGATCAACATACAAATTGACACTGACCTGCAAATTGCAATAAACTTAAGAAAATGTAAATTACGCAGGCTACCCTTGCGCTTCAAAGAATAGAATACGGTACAATCGATACAGAGTCATCTAGCGGCAAACGCGAGAATTAGGTTGCACTGTTTAAATTCCGAATTTCCCATACAAAATTAAGTTAAAATTTACGTCCGTTATTGCGAGGCGGATTAAACAAAACTCGCAATTTATGGCACTCTGTTGCCAGCTCACCAACTCGCTCGACCACCGACCGATTCGAATAACAAATCTGTTTTTTTTTTACGCGCGCTATTTAATATTTTAAATTTATTGTTAAAATCAGGGACTCTCAAGCGCATATAGTTTTAGTGTTTTGTCTCGGTCTAGTTGAAATATGGATATGGTTGTAGGGTAGATGCAATGATGCTAGATTAGTGAATGCGAAGACACGATTTCAGCGCGCCCGCCCCGATCCTCGCGCCCTAGGCTGCAGCCTAATTAGCCTAAGGGTTACTCAGGCCCTGGATATAAGTATAAAAATCCCGCTGGCAACGTTATTCAAGCGAATTCAAGCCAAAATAACTTTCAGCGCTTTAGTCATGATGGCTGATCGGTCATAAAGGGTGATAAAAGAGATGGGCGCGCGACTCACACTATGTGTTGGAGGACCAACACCTACACCATCTGTACCATCAACACCACCAGCTGGAGTGTCCCAAGTGTCCGTTCACTTGCTTCCTTGACGTTCTTTGTGTAACGCCTCTGAAGTTGTAATAAATCATACTGGACTCAAACTCAAACAGTTTATCATTATGGATAATACAATCTTGCACAACCATGGCTTATCCATTCTTAAAAACATAAATGCGAAAGTAATTTTGTCAGTTTGTCACTTTTTCGCGCCTAACGGCCTAAACCACTGAACCGATCGTTATAAAATTTGATTAACCTGATGGAGAAGTCGCGGGCTTGTTCATTATATCGATGAATAAACTACCATTGTGCGCTATATACATAGACTACTATATAAGCAACGACTTATTGTCGAGCCTATGCTGTCCCCCCCATACTTAAGTACTAATGCTGTAACATGATAATATTGTAACACCAAATGATTTGAAAAGAGTAACCATGGAGTTTCTTGCCGGTTCTTCTCCATAGGAAACGACCAACCCGAACCGTGCACCTTTTTGTCGACGTTTTATAAGAGCCCATCTAGGCCTATGTGAAATAAAAATATTTTGATTTGATTTGTTTTAATATACTAGGATCTTAAATAAAAAAAAAACCCTTCGGCAGAAGGAGGTTGATTTCGAAGAAGGTTCCACGCTTATTTTTTTCAGAAACGCCATCAATATTTAACCGACTTTCTTCAAAAAGGAGGAGGTCCTCAATTCGGACGTATTTTTTATTTTTCCAATGTTTGTTACCTCCTAACTCCGTCATTTGTTAACCGATTTGAAACATTCTTTTTTCATCTGAAAGGATATGCATCCCGATTGGTCCCATAGAAATTTCATCAAAATCGGTTTAGGAATTTGGTTGTTTTCCTTACGTTAATTGTCACATCACGCGACGTCGCGTGATACTTGCTAGTTAAACTTGACACACTGTCCGATTTTTGATTGAGCTGAAATTTTGCACGCATGTGTATATCGCGAGACAATGCAATATTATGATGATATGGAGCTGATCTGATGATGGACATTAACTTAGAACATAACGCTCACCGAGTGCGTATTACGTGTGTGGAGTCTCTGCGTTTGGGTAAGTCGCGTGTGTATGGGAACGACTTACCCAGGCGCGACGATCCAGTGGGGTGGGCGTTCACGTCCGCCACGAGATAACGTGGGAGGCGCCTCGCGTCACGTGGTCGCGCGTGCTATGGCGCTATGTGCGCGCAAATATGTTGGATGCGGCGGCAGAATTCGTCCAGGCTCTCGATAACGAGGTCCCGCTGGATGGTGGTATTCCTCACGTAGCGAGGGGCGGCGACGATCTTGCGCAACGATATATTTTGCTGCGCGCGTAGAGATTTCTTGTTGGACTCGCTCGTGAGGGCGATCCAAGCTGGGGCAGCGTACGTGGGCGCTCGAGAGCGCGCCGTCAACCACCACCCTGAATGTCCTGTCAGAAAGGAAGGAGGAAAGCACCTGGATCAGACGACGAGGCGCGTCTGTCTTAGACATCTTGTACAGCAGACCGGCATGCCATACCCTGTCAAAGGCCTTTTCCATGTCGAGGAATAGTAGTATTCCTTCTTGTTCAGTGCCGAAGTGAATAGGTGCAGCACCCTGGACAGCTGGAGCGTCGTAGAGTGTTCCGAGCGGAACCCGAATTGCTCGGCGCGGCGTCAGGTGTTGCTTTAGGTGTCGCAGCAGGAGTTGCTCAAACACCTTGGAGATGGTGGAGAGAAGCGTGATCGGCCGAATAGCTCTCCGGACGACTGAACGAACATGCCATCTTATCTATGGGTCGTGCTTACGATCGCGAGAACCGCGTAATTTAGACCGACTGTTCGCGTGTTCGCATTTGGAACCCCGTATTTTAATTATTTCTTTAAAAAATCCTTACATGTTATAGATTATTTTGTAGGTCTTAATTTATTCTATTACATAAAACAATGACTTGGGCTGTACTGCAGTATCTCCAACGGTGCCAAATCGACTATCGGTACATCGAGGTGTTGAAGTGTTTGTACAAAAACGCCACCATGTCAGTCCGACTTCAGGACCAGACCTCGGAACCTATCCTTCTGCAGCGAGGTGTGAGACAGGGAGACGTCATATCTCCGAAACTGTTCACCACTGAACTGGAGGATGTCTTCAAGGTTCTGGACTGGAGAGGGCAATGACGAGTACATCACCCACCTTCGGTTTGCCGACGATATAGTGCTCATGGCCGAGACCATGGAGGACCTCAGTACAATGCTCGATGATCTCACTAGAGCTTCCGAAAGAGTGGGTCTTAAAATGAACATGGACAAAACCATATAGCATTTTTTGGTCGCAAAATATTTGAGTCAGTAACAAATTGACAAAGTTCCGTTATTGTTTCGAAACAATGCGACTGAGTGCGTTTCGGTTTATGTGTGTGGTATCAGTGTTCACACAGTTTGACCGGAACGTGTTTCAGTAACTCTTTGTAGTCGTTGTGTCGACAAAATATGTATGCATTTGTGACGACTTCAGTTTGGTTTACCTGTGTAGTAACAGTTTTTACACACTTTGACCGGAAAGTGTTTCAGTAACTCTTTGTAGCCGATGAGTCAAAACGATATGTACGGATTTGTTTCCACTCTATTTTATACACATTGCGTTGAGTTTTCAACAAGCAAACGATCAAAGTTTAACTGTGTAGTAACGGTGTGGCAACTTTGTTACTGGAATAATATTCGTGTACACAAAGTTTCGTAATGTCATAGTTCCAAAACAAAATTTTACCAAAATTAGCATAAAAATATCAGGTCTGGAGACCAGAAAATGAACAAAACTTGTAGCGAAAACTATGTAAACATTTCAATAAACTGGTTAAATTACAACTATAGGATGGCCCATCAATGATTTTCAATGTATTTTGTTAAATAATACGACAAATTTCTTTTCCCACTAATATCACAACACAAGGAATAAAATAACAACAACATTAAAAATAAACTTCGCTGTTAAAATAATTATGGCGGAACTTTCAATTTGTCTTCATATTGCACGAGTTTTCTTTGACATTTTACTTATTTCTTGTAGTTTGCAAAGAATGAAGGGAATTGACGAATGAACGAATGATTTCTGAAATAGTCGGCGTAATGTTACCATACAGCGTCGTAACTTAAAAACCAAATGTTACCGTGTCGAGAAGTTCCCCACTTTAGTCGCAGCGACCGAAACAAAGTCTTAGCCGCGACCAAAAATGTTACTGGTGTTGTCTTTTCAGTGTCGACTAGTTTCGTAACGGCTACCAAAAAATGCTATCTGGACAAGGTCATGTTGAATGCCCATGTAACACCCACTCCTGTCAAGATCGGAGACTCTATACTCGAAGTTGTAGACGATTATGTCTACCTAAGACAAGCGGTCCAGCTAGGTAGGTCTAACTTCGAGAAAGAGGTCAACCGTCGAATCCGACTCGGCCGGGCAGCGTTCGGGAAGCTGCGCGGTATCTTCTCGTCCAACTTACCGCAGTGTCTCAAGACGAAAGTCTATGACCAGTGTGTGTTGCCAGTGATTACATACGGGACCGAAACGTGGTCGCTCACAATCGCACCCAAAGGGCAATGGAGAGGGCTATGCTCAGAGTTTCCTTGCGTAATCGAATCAGAAATGAAGACATCCGCAAGAGAACCAAGGTTACCGACGTTGCCCGATGAATTGCCAAACTGAAGTGGCAGTGGGCAGGGCACATTGCTCGCAGAACGGATGGCCGATGGAGCCGCAAAGTTCTGGAGTGGCGACCGCGAACCGGAAGACGTTGCGTAGGAAGGCCTAGTGGGAGACTAGGTGAGCCGATGACCTGGTGAAGGTTGCGGGGATCCGCTGGATGCGAGTCGCACGGGACCGGTCAATGTGGCGACACTTGGGGGAGGCCTAAGTCCAGCAGTGGACGTCTTCCGGCTAAAATGATGATGATGATGATGCTAAGGGCGGCCCTGTAGGGTACGAGCATCGACTTAGGGCATCGCTGGGGGAGGATAGCAAAGGGACAGGCTGGATCTGAGTGATATCATTATTTAAGAGCAGATTTAAAACTAGACTAGTATTGCCGGCTGGCTCGAGCAAGCGTCGGAAGGTCGCGATGGGCCTCGACAGCGAGGACGGAATGAGACTTAAGGGGTACCTTCGGCGCCCCTTTATATCCGGCGCCCTTTGCGGTCGCCCAATCGCGCTTTATCCTATCGCCGCTACTGCATAGTATAGGTACAATTATACAGGTACATCAAAATAAGAGTGACTTTACGCAAAATTTATTGCTGGGAAACGCCTATTTTTTGGGGTGAAAAATCGCGTTTCACGGTAGGACTCAATGTTACGGACTGAAAACATTCTGCTGATGGATGATATTATGGTGGATTGCGTAGTACGGAAATCTCCGAAAAACATGTATTAAAAAAAACTTGTGAAAAAGTTGGAACTTTGACCCCCAATATCTCCGTAACTAGAAGGTTCCCAGGTCTAGAACAAAAAGAACATCGCAATAATGGGGAGAACAAGTGCCTTTCGGCTTCGTTATGGATATTGTTACACCCTATAAGTTTAAAATTTAAATTCGAAGTGACAAATCACGGGAACAAAATATCGTCTAAAATAAAAAATTTGCCAAGTGCGAGTCGGAATCGCTCGCCCTTTAATTTTCAATTTATTTTTATTGTGTTGTTATAGTGGCAACAGATTTACACATTCTGTGGACAAATGTCTTCATATTATCATGATTATCCCGCTGATATACAGACGGATGGACGGACACTGGACAGCGGAGGCTTATTAATTGAGTCCCGTTGGTAACGTCTGGTACGGAACCCTAAAAAGTTTAATCATCTGCGAGTGCGACATCTTTCACGTTACTAAACGCAAATTCAGTAAATAAAAAAAAAATGAAAAACTAAAAAACCCGACTGAAAAAACTGGAGGGCAAAAAACAAGCATATTTTTAATTTAAAAAACGTTGGAAGCAGGTGGGTCCATTTCATTTTCATAATTTTATGTTTAAGGTGGAAGCGCAAGGGTAGCCCGCGAAATTTAAATTTTCTCAAGTTAATACAACCCTCCAAGTTCATATAATCACAAAGAGTGACTTTTTCATGAAATAACTATTGAATGTGATTATATGAACTTGGAGGGTTGTATTGATGATTTGAATGATTATAATTCTGTAACTCCATACGTGTTGCTGGCGCGATTCATATTTTCATCAACATACAACCTGACACTGACCTGCAAATTGCAATAAACGTAAGAAAATTTAAATTTCGCGGGCTACCCTTGCGCATCCACCTTAAATGGGTCCAATAGCCACTAGTTCCCCTGAAAATTGACACTATCATCATAGGCAAGCAGCGCCTGCAGCGCCTCTACGAACTGTCAACATCACGTCAACCTATAACGGCAGGTTATCGATCCAAAACACAGTTTATCGTCTTCTCACTTGTTCATTATGAAAACGACAAGGACTTTAAACCAGAGACAAAATCGTTAGCTTGGATCAAGATCGGATATTAGTAACTATTTACAGTAATACTATGAATCAATTACTTTAAATAATAATTTAATTAGTTACAGTTGTAGATTATTGCTCAAACGATTTAATTATTTGCTTACGAATGTCACAAATTTCAAAGATCCCCGGCAATCTGTACTTGTCTATGCGAATTGAATAATCTTATTTTAACATTATCTGTAGCCTGTAAAAAAAAAAAACGAGAATTGACTTTCTTGTTGCGTTGTGCGAAAACTGCGAAATACTGCCAGCCCGTTGCCTAGTACGCAAGTGTCTCGGTTTCGGTCCGTCGGGAGCCCTAACAGCAACTGTGAACAACCATCACAATGTACTCTGAGGTAATGTTTATCACCTAGAATCAGTGCGTGTTACATTTGCGACATGGTGCCACCACGGACCTTCCTTCATTTCTCAATACAGTGAACGAGCAAGTTTGACCAGCACAATGTCGGACGAACAGAGAATGAGTTTGTACGATTCTTCGTACGACTCGTACCCTGACAGCCTGTTTGATCTTTGTATGGACCACATAGTGACGAACCTTAATACCATTACCTATTTTGACCCTGCGAGCCGCTGGCGTCGACTGAAAGACGATGTGATACTACCTGCTGAGATATGCGAGAAATTCATTCGCGCATATCAGAAGAAATTCCGCATAAATGACAATATTGCGAATATTTTTCGCGATAAGCTTCGCACTCGGCTGAATACTGTGAAATTACGAAACTCCCGCATCACCGACGAAGGATTGCGATGCATGATGGAACATAAACCTTTTGAAGTAGAATTGAACCAGTGCGAGTATCTATCCCAGCCATCCTTGGATATTATCAGCACTAACAGCCAGAACCTGCTCTCCTTAAAGTTTGGTCCGTTGACATACGTATTCCCTCAGGATGAAGGTGTCTACAGGCAGCGGGGATATATCATCTATGCGCCTAATTTAAAGAGATTAACAATCCAACGAAGAGGTCTAGCAATATTTCCACTGCTTCTATTGAAGCCACTTCAACACTTGACACACTTGGATCTCTCCGAGTGCACATCGGCTGGCTCCATCTGGGCACTGAATGAGATGAATAATCTGCGATTCCTCGTGTTGCATGCTGTTCCTTGGACAAAGGATCTAATTGATTGGATATGTGGAATGCGTCACTTGAGGCATTTGGACATATCACAATCAAATGAAAGGCATGGAAAGTATTGCTCCCCTAATGAAGTTTTAACACAAATAGTTGAGAGTCTACAACTTTTGGAGTCATTAGATATATCCGGTACAAACTTGGCGGGCACTGGGGCTGCAGCTGTTGCTGTACAAGGACCCTCTTCAGACAGTATGGAAATTGAAGTACGTTGTGACATACCAGGACTGGTGAGCCGTGTGAACCACCCACTGGAGTTCCTCGGCTTATATGGCACTCATCATGGAGCCTGTAAGCGCCATGACATACCAGCTAAAGTGGTAAGTGTCTTCATTTATTCTTAGGTCTTTTTTTCAACCACAGGTATTTTTGATATGTTACTGGATCTAAAGCGAGCCCACGGCTGCAACCATTTATAGAAATCTGCATAACCAGAAGCATTGTTGATGTCTTGCCATTCCAGAGACTGCTGACATGCCTCATATCACTTTGGTGATGTCCAAGATCGCAATTAGATACAAAAAGTAGTGTCAAGTTAGGTGTTTATTGAATTATTTATACCTGCATTTCTTTTCTTATATGAAAGAAATGTAGATATCAGCTACTATGCCAAATGATTCATGTATTTGTAAATTCACTACCAAGTGGCACTCATACATTACAACCTGTGTCATTGTTGCTCGCCAGCTACAAGTCGGCAGATATAGATATTTTGATAGTACTTCCTCGACTTAGCATCTTCACTACTTCTCTTTAGTAGCTGCAATTATGCTGTATTCATTTTGGAGTGTACATTTAACATAAAACATAAAATGGTAACAGTATTGTTTGTTTAACAAGCAGTAACAATCAACTGTTTAAACATTGCTTAATCTTGTCCTATCAATAAAATAAATTATATTCACAAAAATAATTGTTAGTCTTAAAAATGAATCAACATTAGGCTGGGGTTTAACAATCTTGAATACTTCTTTACTAATATTATAAAGAGGTAAAGTTTGTAAGGTTGTAGGGTGTAATATCTGGATCTACTGAACCAATTTGGAAAGTTCTTTCACTTATAGGAAGCTACATTATCCCCGAGTGCCATAGGCTATATATTTACAATTTGTCCGTGGGATTATTTCCGAACAAAACGCGAGCGAAGCCGCAGGCAACAGCTAGTCTGATTAATAATACCAGAGCAGCCAGACAAAATAATACTGGTTTGTATTCAAGATAATGCAAAAGAAACATATTTTTAGTGTTTAGGAAATCAAAAAACATAACCCTCCTTCTGGTGCAGTTAGTTGGTTAAAAGTACAGAAATAGAAATGTATGATATTGTAAGAATTCGAAGACATATAATCTGCATGGTATGAAGAGAGGGTCTGCTTTATAGTTGTAGGGCACTGATAACCCTATCAGTGCCCTACAACCTTAATGCAGAGCGACAAGCCTGTTGCGCTACATTTTGTGCTGGAGAAAAGTTTGCAATGACTGATGCAAGGCTGATATTCTTCCACTATATAAGAAAAGGGTGTTATTCTTCCACTATTTAAGGTTCACAGCAGGAGTGCAAACACTGCCACAGGATTAAAAATAAATGGCAGAATTTAAAGTGGAATGGGATGTGTGGATCAGGTTTTCTCTATAAGGATGCACCTTATGGAAGATGCACAGGTAAAAACTATCCAGCAAAGCACAAGATGGTGTGCTCTGCTTTCATTAGCCCGGAGAAGGCCTATGACAGTGCATGGAGAGAAGAGCTGAACTGAGGGGACAGGTTTTTGATATGACTACTGGAGGCTTACTATGACCTCTTAAACCAATCAAAATAATCATGCTTCAAGATGTCATGGTAGGCCACCTGATAGCAAGGATTCCAGTGCTTCTGTTGTGTAGTGCCTCGTTAGCTGTTCAAAGAATATAGGACAATTGTCTGAAAGATTTGAAAGAGAGTGAGGGTGTATTAAGGGTTAATGAATTGCCTGTGAAATGTCTTCTGTATGCAGCAGATGATCAAGTTATTTTTACATCATTAGCAGCAAGCATCAAGTATGTAAAAGAAAAAGGATGAATGTAAATGGGAACAAGACAATGATTATGATGTTTCAAAGAGAATAAGATGTTTTGGTGTGTGATTTGAAAATAATTGATAAGAGTGTGGAGCATGCTAATGAATTTGTAGAGTCTGTCCATAAAAGATGGACTTCTTTCTGTGGCACGGAGGGGTTTGTAATGGATGTTTAATGTTTCACCATTTACCAATCCCGGCAATTTCGAGCGGCTCGGCTGTGATTATTGAAGTGGATGGAGTAACATGAATAAAACAGTGGTGCTGTGCATATGTTTTATATTATAAATTACTCGACACTTACAGTTAGCTTACGGTTACAAATAAACTAGGATGATGATGGATAATTTATTCTATGTGGATTATAGGCCAAGGAGACGATAAAGTGCCATGGGCCCCATCACATTTAACGTTCGCATTTATATAAGTAGTAAGATTCATGTTAGATAGATTCATGGAGAGATCAGCAGATAATATTCTAACTGATAGACTAACTTTTAGAAAATTTTGTCTCAATCAATATTTATGTCTTACAATAATCTTGATGCCACTTTTTCATTAAAACAGGTTTTATACATGGCTTTGAAAATAAAATAAAATGGCGGTCAGTAACGCAGGCCAGGCTGGAGCCTGGCCTGCGTTACTGACCACCATTTTAGGCGTTTGAATATTTTAGTATGGATACTAAACTATTCAAACGCCTTCACAGCCTCATTTATTAGCTTCATTATCAAATTTAAGTAGTACTATAAGAAGTATTGCTTATGTATTTACAATAGACAGAGCCTGGTTAGGGAGCATTCGTCTCTAAAATGTAACAGTCCAAAATTCGATTTTGTACAGAAACAAGTTATTATCCCATTACAGGTGGTGCACTGCAATGCTCTGTTCTCCTCACTCACACTCAGCGTTACATTACAGGCAAATGCACCCGGTTAGGGAGGGCCATTACATTAGAATAATATAAAACTGAACTGAAACGTGAACAAGGCGGGGATCGAACCCAGGACCTCATGCTCAGCAGTCGCGCTTGGGACCACTAGACCAACGCTATTGTTATATTGGCCATTTAATGTTATTATAAATATTCGAGCAAGTATAAAATTACTGTGCCTTATCAGGGTATTTTGTTGTTTGTAAACTAGAAGTCATAAAGGGCATAACATAAAATTAAATACAATACCTGTGTGAAGTATTAATTAGTAAATATTATTTATTTAAACTTGGTGGCAGGCTGTAGTTGTACGTGCAACTTGAAAAGGATTTGCGTTCGACTTCAGCCGAAAATCTGTTAATTCAGAAAATATTGAATAACAGCTGCTCAGGTCAATCTTCGGGTTCGGGTCCGTGGATGGGTGCCCATCCATTACATACCCAGTTTCCACCGTGCGTCGAAAATCATGTTAAGCCGTTGATCCCGGCTGTCAATTGTAGATCTTTGACAGTCATTACAGGTAGCCAGTAGCCCGAAAGTTTGACAATCAATTTTAGCAAGGGGTATTGAATTACTCAGTACTAACTAGGTTATGGAGGCCAGATAGGCAGCCGCTCCATGTAAAATACTGGACTTCATCCGGTAAGACTGGAAGCCGGCCCTAACATAGTTGGGAAAAGGCTAGGCAGATGATGAAGAAAATATGTATAAGAATCTAATAACATGTTATTCTTTTGGTATGGATAATAAAGGGCTTAGAGCCGACCCTTGGTGCAGTCGGCTTACTGCCACATTGAAGCTGCCGGTAGTGCCCGCTGTAGACCGTACTTGGGTTCTATATCGACTGTACATCACTCGGATCAACTGCACATACTTCCCAGGCACAGCTTTCTCCTTAAGAACCCACCACAAAACAAAAGATTTAGGCATATGCAAACCGTAGGATTTCTATGAAACCCATGGCACACAACGGGTGTATCGAATTGATTGATTTCTTTGTTTTTCTATCGTTATTTTCACATTTTCTGTATATTATTATTCAAAAAAGAATTTGTGTGGTAAAAACCCGACTACTGAAAAATCACGCTCTAATTAGATTCGGGGTTTACAAGGTAAAATCGACTCCTTTTTTTGTTGAAGTCGGTTAAAATGTAGCTTATGTTACCCAGCAGGGCTGTTGCGCATATCTGCTAACAGTTCATAGTGATCACCACTTGGCCAGTTTTGATATACAATGAGAGTTCTGCACGGGTATATCAACACTCGCCAAGTGATGATCACTATGAACTTTCAACAGAGATACACAATAGCCCTGCAGGTCATAATAACAACGATTGTCATCTTATTCATCAAAGTCGGATGAATAGTGTAGACGCTACGGAGGAACATACGTAAATACAAACAAACTTACATACATACATAGACGTTAAAATCATAACCCTTCTTTTTGGTTTCCCCGTAGTCGGGTAAAAAGAAATCTATTAGTACTGTACTTTGTGTAGGAGCTCGTCCGAGGAAGTGCATCCACCGTAATACGTTTCATTTTAAGTGTTGGAGGATATGGGATATTGAAAGACTTAATAGAGACATTACAGCCTTATCTCTGGGATGGCAATTTTGGCAGATATACAAAACAAAAAAAAAAAAAAAGAAGAAAGAAAATATATTTATTTGTCGCAAGGAAATGACGTGCATTAAAAAAAAAAAAAAACTAGAAACATACAACTCATATCAAATATTTAGAAAGTAAACAGAACAAAAAAAAAAGATACCTACTCAGCAAGATGCTGTGCTGCGCTGGTTTTCAGGTGTCACCCGTGAAAAAACGTACGGAAGCCAACACAGCATAAATATTTGATTATATGAATAAGATCACGGTGAACACTTATATGCACGAGAGCTAGCGGGTGTGTTTGCCAACCCATAGGTAACATGCATAGATTCATATGGTACTGGCCTCGAAGGCAATGGCAGCATGGGAGCGATGCGCACCGGTCTAGCGGTGCCCGCGCGTCTTCATTGAAGTAGTGTTGTGCATTTTAATCAAGAAATACTTGATCACTTCTCCGATTGTTACTTTATTAGTTTCTTTATGTCTGATTTCCCTTTAGATCACTGGCGATGCCAACGAAGAGCAGATTCTTACTGCTGCTCGCGCCTACATGGAGAGGCCGGCCATGTTGACTCGGGTCCTCAACGACCTCTATTATCTGTTCCGCTATGAGAACAATGCATATGTGGGCCGCGCCCTATGTGTCGTCCTCGATGCTATGGACCAGCACGTCATGGAAAAGCATATTCAGATTTCCGGCAGGTATGTGATTAACATTAAGGATTTTAGAATGTTTTGCTAAAAAAACACTGGACAATAAGATGGCATTCTTTAAAACAAGCACGCTTTGCATTGTTTAAATGTTATGAATTTATGATTGCAAAAGACCGGACGGCATGTCTTTGTTTCCTTGAAATACTGGTAGGCCTTTAGTGTGGGACGCAACTTGCGTCGATACTCTTGCGCCATCCCATCTTCCTAGCTCATCGTGCCGTGCTGGCGTTGCCACTGTGGCTGCAGAAAACCTCAAGTGGCGTAAATATAGAAACCTCTGTGGAAACTATATTTTCGGGCCGTTTGGGGTTGAAACTCTGGGGCCGTGGGATCCGAGTGCTCATAGCATGTTTAAGGAAATTTCGAAACGCCTAGTTGACGCTTCCCGTGACCCAAGGGCTGGCTTTTACCTTAGCCAGAGGCTAAGTACTGCCATACAATAATAATAATTATTTATTTGCTATAAGTATTAGTACATTTTGGTCTTAAAGTCACTTGAGGTTCCTTATACATGTCAGTTTTAGATGACATTCAGAATTTCACAATATTTCAATGTTATAGTATGATAAACATATGTTTGTCTTTAATTGCCGGTTTCTATCTCTCATCACGAATACAAACATTCATTAAACTTACATTCATAATTTAGAATAGATTAATCATTAACATTATTTATAAATTCATTAATAGAATAATTTTAAGTGGAATCTTGTAAAAGGCCTTCAAATTCGTATTGTTTAAGAACATTACATTAACATACAAATAAATAAATAAACAAAACATTACCGTTAATTATAGTTACCTTAATTTAGATTAGATTAATCATAAACATTATTTATAAATTCAGATAAATTCATTAATAGAATAAAAACATTTTTCCCGCAGCAATAATTTTAACTTTATAAAAAATAAATTATTAGTTAGCTTTTTGAAGTCCTTTGTTATTTTATTTTAGATAAATTAGTCCATACATACTATAAGAGTTCTTTTTATATAGAGAAGTCCTTGGCGCTCTAGGCAGAACTATTCTATCTGGATCTAAGGCTTTAGGCTTACTTTTCGAAGGCAACGGTCTTCAGCCTTTTAAACAAGTAAAAGTGCTGTCGAACAAATTAGCGCATTCTAAAATATACATCTGGGTAATGTAAGGAGTGTGGCAACGCCGCCAGTCTCTTGGGCACATTACCAGCTGATAGCGTTGAGGTGGAGTTTTTCGATGCCCTTTTATAGTTTGTTGCTAGTTTATTGCATCATCATTTCAGCCCGTTGCTGTCCACTGCTGAACATAGGCCTCCTCCCCAATCGATTTCCATCGTGTCCGTTCCAATGCCACCTGCATCCAGCGACTCCCTGCAGTTTTAACAAGGTCGTCGGTCCATCTGGCAGGTGGTCGTCCCACGCTGCGCTTTCCAATGCGTGGTCCCCACTCCAGTATCTGTTTAGCCCATCAGCCGTTTGGCATACCTTACTGAAGGCTATGTTTGGGGAATATTCTCCCATTCTTCCATCAGGGCCAGTTTTAGGGCCCTGAGGTGCTCTGCGGCTTTTGACTAGCCTCTCGAGCTCATCCCAGGCGTGCTCGATCGGGTTGAGATCAAGACTTCTTGATGGCCAAGCCATTAAGTTGATACCAACCTCCTAAATGTACTCTTGGAAGACCCGAGCGGTGTGTGGCCGGGCGTTATCCAGCATCTCTCGTATCTTTTCTCAGTCAGGGTGCCATGTTTATGGCCACTAGCTCTGTGCGGCCTTCTGAGGAGGCTCCAGTGCCAGTCCATACGTGTACAGACGTATTGGACTCTTTCTGAAGCAGGCTTGAATGTATCGCTCATCAGGTGCGCTCATCGCCTATACACTCTTCGGCTTCCTTCCTCCTTCGGAAGTGAATAGTAAGAATCGAGACCCATCAGTGAAAAAACTCTTGCACATTCTTCTTTACTCCACTGTATGTGTTCACGGGCGTAGTGTAGTCTTCAGAATCAGAATATTTATTTGTGAAACATAGGTATTAACATAAAGGTCTTGGGTTAATTATAATGGGCGCTATGTTTTGCAGTGAGTTTTGCTATACTCGTTGTTCTCTCTCGAGTTTGGGGCTACTTGCTGGCATTTGGGGTTTCAGGTTTGCTTCATAAAGTCTTCTTCTCACTACTGTCACATTAGTGACTCTTCACGGTAGTCTTTTCGGGTCTAAAGAAGCTGTTGCTGGTCTTCAACTGCACTGAGGTGGCGATTTCTCAACACAGTGTACACAATATAGCGGGCTTCTTGGGTACTGGTGCACCTGGGTCTGCCATTACAAGGTCTCCTCAGATTTTCCAGTTTCTTTGTACCTTCGCTTCACTTGCCGGACCGTTCTTAATGTTACATCCACCATTCTTGCAGTACGACAGTAATCAGTATGATTGATGCTTAGTTCCACTAAGTTTTCAAGGCCAGTGGATTACGCATCCTGTAAATACACTAGATATTTTTACGGCCATCATGAGTAGTGATGATAAGTACTAGTAACGTGTAGGAAGGAGGTCGTATTAGCCGCGATACTACGTATGACCTAGGTTTTACTGACTTATCAGACTAGCCTTACAGCCTCATAGTTGTATTTTCAACCTCGATTTTTTTGACTATATGTATGTACTAAACTACTAACCCTACAGCCCTTAGGGCCGATGCACACCGGAACGTTAGACGACGAGAAACGACGCGATACTGGTCTTTTAATTATGTAGATAAGGTTTAAAATTATTTCACCCAGAAAGTGCTCGCTGCTCCGCTGCCGGCCGCTGTTTTCCCGGTATGAATCGGCCCTTAATCACAAAAACTTAGATAATTATTCGGTTTTTGCACCATGTCAAAGAACCTAGAATAGCATACCTAGACGAGACCTTAACGTAAACTAAAATTTTCTCGCACTCTCCATATTATCTGATTTAAAAGTTCATGCTCTTTTTAGTGCCACCCTATTCTACATCGTAAAGGGGAAAGAAAAAGAACGCATCGGCATCAAGTTGAAGAGGCGCATAATCACTGCACTGCTCGATGGCATGGAGGCTCATCTCGGAGACGATACCATGATGAGGAATGGATGCCTCACTCTGTGCCAGTTCAAGATCCCGTCTGACGTGGTAAGTTTTATACCTTGTGTGCTCACATGACACGACCGTATATAGGATCTAATAATACTCTTAAAGAAACCGTCAACCTAGCATTATGTACATCAAACTAAGTAACTGCACGCAAAAAATATTGCTGGGAGACGACTTTTTTTTTGGGGTTGCGAAATCACGTTTTATGGTATGTAACGCACTCAAAACAACGCGCTGATGGATGGATTGAATAGTACGGGGGTCGTGGAGGTGTTTACAGTAAAATCTTAAGTTAAAAATATGTACTTGAAAAAAAAAACTTGTGAAAAAGTTGGAACTTTGACCCCCAATATCTTCGTAACTAGAAGGTCCCCAGGTATGGTCTAGAACAAAAAAATGATCACAATGACAGGGAAAACAAGTACCCTTCGGCTTCGTTAAGGGTCTTTTTACACCCTTTATTATCGCACATCGAATTTTAGAGAAAGTTCGATTTCATGTTAGGTATGTCAGGTTAAGGTATCGGAGGCATTCAGATGACAGTGTCTTTATGAAATATGGCTATTTTATACTAAGATATGGAGAAAGTTACGTACGTTAAAGTTAGTGCATATACAGCGTGTAACAAAAAGGGTATAGTCATATGGAAGAGTGTGGTTCGGACCATCAAACTGAACAACTTTCTATAAGGGACCACCACCGTAATCGTAAAAAATAATCAGCTGTCCCATACAAAATTTCAATACCTACTCGACCCAAATTTATGGGACAGCTGATTATTTTTTACGATTACGGTGGTGGTCCCTTATAGAAAGTTGTTCAGTTTGATGGTCCGAACCACACTAGTAGTATTAACTGTTTGGTAGACACCGGCCGGTGCCTTTCCGCTTCCTACAACTAAGACCTAAGCTAATCCGTGACAATGATTTGCCACAGTAATACAAAATTAGGTCTAGTGGTAAAACATAAGCGGAAGAAACGATGGAAGGTCTTGATGACTTGCGAAGATGATGTGGTTAGAAAGCAAAACGAGTATGAGGAGTATGGAATATGGCATGCTACACCGACCCCATATGAATTGCGATAAGTATAGGTGAATGATAAGTCTCTTTATGGAACTTGAGTGTGCCATACTGTCGCCTGTTTACTACCGATTTCTATTGACTTGTTATTTATTCATAATGCTGAGAAATAAAACTCGTGTCGACTGCTTCTCGACTACCGTTTCTTCTATTCGTCGTAAAATCGATCCATTGAATTTAATATTTACTTATTGCCGATGGCTAGTGAAAATAAGTCGCCTACATTGCCACTTTGCTTACACAATACAGTGGAATATCTCGGGTATTCCATTGTTTCTTATAAAGGTAAAGTGTAAGAGAACGTTTCTATGATTTTTCTAGCCTTGTTAAAATATTGTAGTGTTTAGATAAAAAAAAATCAAATCCGCATAACTATGTCACAGGATAGAAATGCAATAATGAATAGCAGGAGAGGCAGACTGTGAACTTTACAGCGTTTCGCATATAGGAACATGCA
Source organism: Eugnorisma glareosa (assembly GCA_947578425.1). Lineage (NCBI taxonomy): Eukaryota > Metazoa > Arthropoda > Insecta > Lepidoptera > Noctuidae > Eugnorisma > Eugnorisma glareosa. Next base: position 33,405,140 of record OX387957.1, read on the forward strand.
ATTTTCACGTTATATATTTTCATCGAACCATTTTCGCAGAACTCCCGGGCTCTGAGCTCTCCGAGGCCAAACCCGCCGCATTCCCCGCTCAGTCCCCTCCCACCCTGTTGCACCGGCGGGTGTTACTAACCACCCACTAGTACAACACCCCACCAGCATTGATTTATCGCTATCGCGGATGTTTTCATCTCAGTTAAAGTTCATCTCAAATGTCGAGCGAATAACTGTATTTAAAACTATTTTATTGCGCTCAGATTGACCGAGGGCCGATGCTGATGATGATGGATGTCACGGCATAGACTTTCACCTAACTGGACCGTAATAACCATAATCTATATCCTAGTCTTTCGATATTCAAAGAAAACCTTTGCATAAAGTAGACAACATCTACACTGATGACGGTATTTGTCAAGGATATCGATCATATTAATTTAAAAAAAAAAAAACAAAATGAGTATTTTTATTACTCAGGAATCATTCACTTGCGTCCCATGGCAACATAATTATAATGTGCACTAAATACAAGACAAATGCAATAAGTGATGCACTTGGACTTAAGGAAACGTTTGTATGTTTGTTCATCAACATTTTCTTTTGCAGCTGTTCGAGTATGAACGTGTGGTTCGCATCCTTTTAAACGGGGTTGCTGATGTTAATCAAGAGGGGTTCGTTCAGCGCATCGCTATCTACTTATTGAACTCGCTCGCGTGTCAGGTTGATGGCAAACAGAAGACTTTCCTCGGCAATCAAGGAGCCATTGGCGTAAGTATCATTGTCATTTATTTTTCTTTTACAGTTGGTGTCATACCGATAAACCAATTCAGTAAAAAAAAAAACAGAAAACTTTTCGCCGCGCGATGATTAGATGCAGTAGTGATATTTAAATGATAAGATTTTAACTCGTAAATACTTATTTTCTTGCAACTAAGGTATACAGGGTGGAATCACCGACGCGAAAACGGTTTCGACGTATTCAGTACGTCATTCTGATTAAAAAAATAGCTGTTTCCTACAAAAGAGCAATACCTACACGGTCAAAATGTATCCATTTAACGGCTGATTATTAGATACAGCTTTGGGGAGTATTTTACATTGTTTTTATTGAAATAACTCATAACCAGCAACTAGTTTGGTCTGATTCGGGTTCCATCATGTTCTAAATGTTGTGTAAATTGTCATCAAATCAAATATTCGAACTGTAGTTGATTTGCCACTACTTTCAGCGCAAATGATGCAAATTGAACTAAGTTGCGACTTGCACAACGGAAGCATATAATCAGAAAACCTCTCTGTGTGGGGTACTTGCACAGCACCTAACAAATAAAAATGCACAACTTCCTTGACAAAAAGAAAATGGCGCGAAAAATTAGGAGGAATTTAGAAAATGTCTAAATTCAGTTCTAAATATGTTAATTTAACTATCTGATATCTCTTCGTAATGGGGTTTTGAGTCGTTTAAATTACACCTTATATTCCCAATTTTACTTTGGTAAGATATCAAATTGCGAATGATACATTGCGTGCGGTCTCCTCTCGGACATCATGACCTATTTCTATGGAAGTATGTTAGTAAAGGATCTGCACTGTGAGTGGCTGAGTGGTGCATTCCTTACCACAGTTGTTACTCTCAATTGCAGGAAACTTTTCTACTGTCGCATGGCCGGTCTTATCAGTTTAAGGCGACCAGTTATCAGTTTAACTCTTTAATACCAGACATGTGTCTTGCAGATTGTTTTTTTGTCATGGATTATTCATACAGAGATTTATGCCCTTTGTGTAAAGTCAACAAGCGGCACAAGGAGTGAATCCGCATTTATTTCAATAGCTTACAATTTTCATGACACAACTAACCTTAGATTATAAATTAAAAAATGGACTAAAAAACTAACTTTGCTGTGCGCAAAACTTATTGCGATGCACGCTCTTGCTAATTCCATTTTTTTGTGTGCATTCCAAATTAGCATATTTATTTTCATTATAATGTGTGATTTAAATTTCTCTACATCTTAATATTGAAGAAATAATAACAGCCTAACAAAATCCGAAGTGCAACAAGGCGGAAACGTAATATCCGTAAACAAAATGGCGGTTAGATACTCGTGTAGCACTAGCATATACACTTCTAACAGGAACACAGCAATGGTGCTTGGCCACATGGGTCATTTAGCTAAAATGTCTCTTAGCCTATAATCGCTAGCCCCCCAATCACCCCAGGTCATGAGGTCACATAGGTATGTAGGTTGTGGACGTGGCAGGATACCTAGGGGAGTTGCGCCGGTGTTATTGATTTATGCATTTCATTGCCCCGCACCGCTTGCCACCCTGCGCGGATGGTGAACCCTGTGTAAGTTTGACCTACCGACGCTAACTGCGCCCCGCAACATTTAGAATCTCGACATGCATCTAAATACACACACATATTGTGTATCCTACCGGATCGATTGAGCTCGTCCGGGCACCAATAAACACTGTTTTATGCATACGTGAGTCGTATAGATTTGTATTGGATTAAGATTGATGTTGCGTAGTTTGCTAAAGTAATGGTTTATGCACTGCTGCTGCAGCTCGCGCTTGTTAGCTGAGCCACTTGATGCTTATTAGGCGGTGCAAGGATTAGATGTTGGTGGTGGATTTTTAATAGGCATTTGTTAAGAGGTCGGAGGAAGGAGAGGTTTATTAGGTACTTACCTAACGTCAGCGTTTATGTATATTAGGTTAGTAAGGTATTTCGCTCTGTTAAAGGACAAGGGAGTGTGACACCCCCACCTCCCTTAACAACAAGAGTAGTTTATCACTTTGTTTCTACATAAGTAATAACTTACAGCGCGCTATTTTCAATTTGGAATAATGACTTAAAATTGTTCGCATTGACAATTGTCTTGTTGTGTTAGAGGGCGACGTGTCAGTGCAGATCATTCATCTATACCTGGACGCACTTGCCTGTCCTGCCTTAACGTGCTTTGTCTATATCAGACTGTTATAATGTGATCGAATAACAACCGGACTAGAATAATATGCTGAGCGACACAGTGGATATCAGATTTCTCGATTTGCAGAAGACACAGTGGATACCGTGTGTTGGGCAGAGCTCCACACTTCTCCAGTTATATTCTAAGCCCCGTATAGTATACCGTAAACCGGGATTAAATCTAGACTCAGGGCCCTGCATTCAATGAATGGTACAATAAATAAAATTAATATATTTCTTAATGAAGTTCATCATCATTCTTCGACAGGGACACGACACTGATTAACATTATGTTTCTTTGTAACCTTGCGGCAAATGCGATTTAAGATAACTATATGCTCTTACCATCAATTATCTCTAAGGAGAAAAAGTTTGCGATCTGGCGCAGCAATAACTCAACAAACACAACAACAAATAATGTTGGGTATTAAAAGAGTGAACCCAACTGGTTAAATATTATGTGCTGATCTTAAAAAAATTGCTGAGATTCGTTACTGAAATGCATACAGGGACGTAAGCAAACATTTGTCTCAAATGCCGTATCCGTAAATTCGCCTTTCTTTTATTTACACCTTGAAAATCAACTTTTACCCCCCTTTTTTACTTCTTCTTTCTTTAGGTTGTGGTTGGTGCCTAACCTGGGGTTAGAGTTTTTATGCCGCCCATGGGCCTCTGACTCGGCTTTACATGCCGTCAAGAAATATCTCTCAGGCATGCTGGTTTCCTCGCGATGTTTTCCTTCACCGAAGCAAGTGATAATTATATAATACCCCATGAATCCGAAAAAGCAGAGATGCGTGCCTTAAGAAATACCTTTCCGACTTTGTAAAGCTTTACGAACAATAACAACCCTTTTTTAAACTGGTTTTCAAAGATTTTCACCTGTTAAGTTAGTTAAAGCAAAAGATGTCTTTCATTCGGCATCCGTCACTGTGAAGTAAAACGTCTGATCTGAACACATAATGAGTCAGAAACTAACGTGAACGGGTCACTCGAGGAAAGCGTTAGGACATCACGCTAAAACAGTCAGTATCTGATGAAAGTGACTCTGAAGTCTTCAAAAACCTTGCACAGGGCTCGTTCTCGATTAAGGAAGATCCAGGATGTCAATTGTGTTAATATATAGCGATCATCGCTTGTTTGCCCCGGCTTTAGAGGTACTTGAAGACTATCAAACCAGTTTCAGGACACTTATTCAATATAATCAATATGCACATTCGGCGCATCCGTTGGTCGCAGCGGATAACGTGATTTTATTAACACATTGTCTGGAATGCGTAGGGGGCCAGTTCAGTACTCATGACAATTTATTCATTTCGAGTCACAAACTTACCTGTTTAGAAGTCTTTGGTGAATTGTGAGTCAATGTTTCATTACAACAACATGTTGATTTAAGAAATAAAGCTCAAATATGAATTTAAACATAGTCCATTTTATAAAATGGTTGAAATGAAGCGTAATTCTCCAGGACTGATGTCCTGGAGAATTACGCTAAACTTGGTAGTGGCCAAACTCGTCAGTCAGTAGTATGTATTGATCAATTCTTTCAACTGAATTTCAAACCAATTTCGAACCCCAAACCAATTGAGCTGAAATTTTACACACACATGACTTGATCCTGCAGCCAAGATCGCCTCCACACGAGAGAACTCCTCAACGGTTAATAGCACGGACACGAAACTTTGTATACGCGTCCAATGTTGATAGCTTTTTTTTTCTATTTGCTGCGTTTAGTACACTTTTTTATTAGCGCATAGGTGTAACAAGCGTCCGTCAAAATTCTATCGCTCGGTACTCAGTGGGTACCAACTGAAATATGTTGTTTCGATCTCATATCTCGTTTCCACTTCATTTCATTTTTTGTAATTTACTGACCTTAATACTTTATACATTATACTCATAATTTGTTTATCACTGTTGTTGGTTTTCTTCGAGTTTTTTATTAAGTTAATATAAAGTCAATTTTATTGATTCATCGATATTTCTCAACCTTTTGTTTGAAATCAAATTATACTTAGCTTCCGTCGTTGGATAGGTAAAACTATTGCCTGATAGTTACGCCCAACGTAGTATGTACAAAGAGCTTTCTAAGTATTGCACAGATAACCTAGAAAATAATTGTTAATGCACAATACTGGCTGTTTGTAGCACCGTACAATTTCAGTAGCAATCAGTACGGTTCTTGGAAAATACTCACTTCACGTTAAATTTTTAATGAACTTTGTCGTTTCGTGGCAACGTGAATGTAACCTAATTTCACTGAATGTGGTAGTTATTACACTAACTAACATCAGAAGTTTCTAAGCTAAACCACTTAAATCAAAACGTTTCGGTCAACCTTAGATGGTATACCCCCAACGGACATACCTTTTTGGCGCAGCCGTGAGGCACACAGTACAGTCATACTATGTGTTTTCTCTTTTTTGTAACTTTTTTAAATATTATTGTGTGTGTGTGCCTGATGTACTGACGTCGAATAAACATTTTTCTTTCTTTCACATAGCGCTATTCCTCTGCGTCTTATGTCGGGACATTTCCTTGTCCCTATGATAAACATAAAAAGGGCGTAAACGGTTTGATTCAAACCTTACGTGTTTGGTTAAATCATTTGATACAGGTATGAAGGCTCATCAAACGATACATATCGTAATTACCCAATAATACTTTACAAAGAGCTGGTAACTGTGGGTGTATATTTTTAATGGAGACATTCGTTCTTAATACAGGTTTCATAAATAGGGAAGTATTTCGTAGGAACAAAAATAAAAGTTAAAAAGCTTCGTTCAGAAAAACATGACACAGATGTACATTTACGCATAAACCATTACCTTGGAGTCTGCTTAGTATGTTTACTAAATACTACGACATGATGTATTCTCATACCGTTTCTGTCCACTAATAAAGAAGGCGTATCACAGTAGATGTTCGATTGTTACAGAAAATGCTGAACTTGATATCTGACCGCCTGGAGCGCCGCATATGCGATGACGTGCTGGAGGTAGCCTGGTCCACTATGTGGAACGTCACTGATGAGACTCCACAGAACTGCCAGCGCTTCCTGGAGAACCGCGGCATGGAATACTTTCTGGCTTGTCTCAAGGTAGTGGTACGGGACTTAATCGGACCCAAATCATTTTGTACCGGCTGAAAATCATATCAAATAATAGTTTAGCCACAGCACAGCAGGGATCTGCATGTCAGCTGCTCCAGAAGTGGGGGAATCTAAAGTTACAACATGTCAAAGTTGTAAAAAATACGTTTTTTCATGCCCCGCCAAAACCTTATGGGGTGATTGTTTGGATAATTTTGAACCAAAGAAATAAATAGATAACTGCATAAATATGGTGGGAATATATTTTTTCTAAAGCCTGTCTATAGTATCAGTAGTGTAGTATTTCTCTGTATCTTGCTAACAACAGTGTATAAATATCATAAGGTAAACCCGTAAACTCATCAAGTACAACTTTTTGTTTTTAGGTATTTCCTGACAAGGAAGAGTTGCTGCGCAACATGATGGGTCTCCTGGGCAACGTCGCCGAAGTCGCAGTGCTGCGCCCACAACTGATGAACAAACTGTTTCTGTCAGTGTTCTTCGAGCTTCTCGACTCGTGCAGCGATGGCATTGAGGTCAGGAACTTGACTTTATATATATTTTCTTTTCACAGGATACGAGGGCGGCACTGAAAATTTCGGGAATCAAGGAAGTGACACAACATTACTATTTAAAAATGTATTTATTGCTTTTCGAAGTATTCTCCGCGAAATTTGACACATTTTTCCATACGATGGAACCAATCATTGAAACAACCATTCGGAAGTTGGGGTCTCCAAAATGGCCGTTTTGTCGGCGTCCACAGCTTCTTCAGGTGATGAAAATCTTTCCACGCAATTTATTCTTTATTTTAGGGAAAGTATAGAAATCATTAGGGCTTAGGTCGGGGCTGTACGGCGGATGGTTTAATAATTCTATGTTTTCTTGCTCTAAAAACTCTTTTGTTCTGTGCGCGGTGTGAGAACTCGCATTGTCGTGATGGAGGATGATGCGGCGGTTGCAGTTCTCTTTACGGAGTTCAGAAACGACCTGTGGCAAACAAATGCTAGCATACCATTCTGCATTAACCGTTCTTTGTCCCTCAAGAGGAATAGTCGTAACATGGCCGGTTTTGGAGACAAACGTGGCCACCATTTTTTTTTGCAACACTCCGTGAAACTATTTTTGTTGGCTTTAATTCATTTTCGAACACCCAAACTCGTGACTGGTTTTTTGTTTCGGGCTCGTACGCGTATATCCAGGATTCGTCACCTAATACGATGTTGTATACAGCATTTGAGGATCCTGCGTGGAATCTTTCGAGAGTTCTGACGCACCACGTAACGCGAGCCGCTTTTTGATCTTCACAGAGCGAATGCGGTATCCATCGGGAAAACAACTTTTTTACACCTAATTGTTCATGCAAGATTATTTGTATTTGACTCATGCCAATGTCTAAAGTTGCCTGAATTTCGCGGTATGTCACATGTCGATCTTCCTCAATCAGCTTACGCACAGCATCAACGTTTTCTTGGGTGACTGCAGCTTTTGGACGACCTTGACGGGGATCATCACTGAGCTTGACACGTCCACGTTGAAATTCAGCAAACCAGCGATAAATTGTGGTTTTGGATGGGGCTTCATCACCAAATGCAGAAATCATCCGGTCAACACACTGTTTTTGTGTTAAACCACTTCGAAAGTAATAATAAATCATCGCTCTTGAATTTTCTCGAGTCATTTCCATTTTCTCAACGACTAAACAAGTTTGACAAAACCTTGTGACAAGACCGAGAATCTTTTTTTAAAATAAATAAATGGTATTCGATTTTTAAAACCAAGGAGTTATCAATTAAAAAGATTTTAATATGACTGGAACAGTGGAAATATTCCATTCCCGATACTTTTAGTGCAGCCCTCGTATTTAACATTACATCCCGTAGAGTTAGACATGAGATTCGCGTTTGTACGTTTCATCACATACGACCTTCAGTCGTTCTTTGAGTCACCATCTTCTCACTTTGCGGACTGTAAAAACTCTGTTCAGGGTCGCGTTCAAGGCTATAGACGTCTTCTACAGTTATCGCTGATAAACTTGAAGTTTTGAGGGTTTTGAGGGGACAAATAACGCGGTGCGTAGAATTTCGAAGATTGGAAATTGGCCACCTTATTGGCGACTCGTGAGATAGTGGAGAGAGAGAGAAGATGGTGAAAAATCTACATTAACCCATGAGTGGAGTCTGCCTGATGCACGCCTCCATCATTCATTTTAATTTTGTAGGTTTCTTATAAGCCGTTTAAACATTTCCTAATTTAGAAACATTAAATAAATATGTCGATTATTCACTCAGTTGTAATTAGTTTATTTATTGGAAGACGTAAAGCTTATATGTAATTCTTTGTTTTTAAATATCCATTATTAATTATAATAATTAACACAAACATTTTAAACCTCCTAAAAATTCAGCTTGCGTAAATTATTGTTTCATTAATATTGTGCCGTGACCTTGGCGTAAGTTACATAACACAAATGGATTTATGACAATCTGTTTATGATTAAATGAGTTACGAACTTGGTTCAAATGTAATTTTCAGGTATTAAATTTTAGGTTCAAACTTGCAAATTCTTAACTTATTTTTTATACTAGAAAAAAATAACTATGAACGGAATCTAGAATAGTTAGCTCGAATTGACCGAACCTCGATATTGTTCAAGTTCAAGGATTAGGACAGGAGTGAATTTAGCGAACGAAGAAGTCAAAAAATTTGTTTAAATGCTTCGCTTGTTCAATTCCGAATTGTGACTTGGTTAGCCTTAACACTAATTGTTTTGCGTAGTGTGTTAAACAGGTCAAGTTTGAAAGTTTTTGATGTAAGAGATAATCTTCTAAACTACTCATCCAAAATTAAAAATCTTTCACTGATAGCCACACTATTAGCTATACTGTGGCACTATTAGCTATACTGTGCCATAGGGTGTTACATTTCGTCAACGCGGGCAGATAGAATCTTGTATTTGTCGGGCACCGATAGGTATTTTGATGAATTCATTCATGCTAAATGCTGCCGGGATAAATCCTATTTGTAGTATGACCTTTTTGTTTGTAAATACATACATATTATACATATAAACATCCATGACTCGGAAACAAATGTCCATGCTCATCACACAAACATTTGCTCCTACCGGGACTCGAACCCGGGACCCTAAGAACGTAAGGCAGGCTCACTACCGCTGCGCCATTCGGGTCGTCTGTTAGGATTGGAGTAGTGAAGATAGAGTAGTGTTAGGATTAGGAGGACATGATTAAATCTTATATTAGAGTAATCACCTTTTTGTCGACGTTTTATAAGTGCCCACCTAGGCCTGTAGGAAATAAAAATATTTTGGTTTTGATTTTGATCATTATGATGAAAAGGTCGCAAAATGTGAAAACACTCGTGCATTTAACTGCAGCTTAGAATACGGATGAGAAGTTTGACCCGGTTTCCGTCCTTACTTCAAACTGGGCTTCGGACGGGTCAAAACGCTCTATGACATTATTTTTATCTCATAATTAGGTCAAATGATAAGCTATATTTTTATTTTCGACACGTTTGGAACGAAAGTTTTCATATAATCTTACAATATGTCATTCGTTTCCAGTTAGCCTCGTTAATACGTCTTCTGTTTAACAAAAGTATGCATGTATTGAAAAGTTAAAAAACGATTCAAAGTCATGAATCCACTCGACAAATAGTTACATGAAGAAACAAAGGGAATACTGTGATATGTGCGTTCACCTTGCGACCAAACAGTCTTAAGTAATGTCTAACATGTTACATAATAATTCATAGACACTCGCGACGCGTTACTATGAGTTGCTTCAAGACGAAAAAGAGTACTGGATTCACGGCTTTCAAAATATTACACAAACATAAAAAACAGCTGATGTTATAATTAAAATAATGATGTTTTTTTTTATATTAAGGTATTCATAACAATCATTCATCATTATCATAATTCTGATATTTTTTGCTTCTACTTTAAAGGGTTAGTTTTCAATGACCAGCCAAAAAACATCTCTTTTTTAATCGTATTTGACTGTTCAATATATTCCAATCAAATACGAATCAAGAGTAATGAAATATTCCATTGAATATATCAAAAAAAAAAAAAAATAATAATAACATTTTCGGACAAAAATTAACCACCTATTTTTCGCCGGTGATCGCAGCGCTAGCGCGACATCAGAATAATTGTGAGATTAGAAAGTCCGATGAAAAAAAACTGCCATCGAATATACAGGGTGAATTTTCCAAGTGGGCGTGGATCGCTAAATCCGAAACTATGAGGAATAGCGAAACATTCTCGAAGGAGTCTCGAGCCCGATTTTGATGAAAACGGAAACTGCATCATCAGATTTTTGAAAAATCAATTATCCTAACCAGAAATCGAACCAATTGATTTCGGAAAAAAACGCACACTGTATTATTATACCATTCGATAGTGTCGCTAATAAGGATCAAATTCTGGAAAATAATGCCTTATGGCACCTCCCCCCTGCTGCCTCCCAGTTCATCGCAGGACCCGACAAGCGAGACAAGAGAGAAATCTGAGTACGCTTTATGAGTTGTCAAAAATAAAGTAAATGAAGTATTTTTTATATTAATAGAACAATCATCTCTTCCGTTTTTAAAAACATCATTTAGCGTGTCATCAATACCGAATGATATTCAGATTATTTTGAATGCAAAACGATATAATAATAACTTTGACCTGAGTATAACCATAGGCATAGAGTACGGACTGAGCCTTCCCTAGCGAAATGTCAAACAAAATATTGACCATGAAGTGCGGGTGAGACAAAGCAATGGAGCGGCCATGGTTCGCCCAAGGTATTGACCGCATCACCGCTCTGTCTCGTTCTACGGAGTGGTCACTTTTTGGAGGCTAACGCTTACTCCAGTCTCTATGTCTATGAGTATAACAAAGCAATTAGAAACAACAGAAGGCAACAAAGAATTGAATCCTTTGCCGACAAAGTTTTAAAAAACCCTTTTCAATTTTAATCCCTTGCAAAAAATTGCAAACGAATAAAAGGACGTCCGCATGTTTCACTTGAACTTCTCACGATTTGAAACAGTTATAGCTAACCAACATTCTTTGTTTGTTAGTAGAGTAATTGCATGTTGAAGTAAAAACATGCTTTGTTCTATAATATCTCTCTTATGACAAAAAATTCGGGCCAATCCGCAGTTTTATTGATTATACATAAATAACATACCACTTTAATTTAAAAATTATTAGTTTGCATTGAGAATTAAATAGGTAAATAAAGGACAAGAAGTTATTTTGTTCTGATCAAAAGTACTAGAATAAAAAAATGTAAACTATTTTGAACAACCCTGAGCCCGGCTGGCGTGTCAGAAAGTGAACTCTGATCCGGGTGCTTGGGCATAGCCTAAGGTTCTCGTTGTGTAATCGTCGCGCCGATGGACTCGAATGTCGGCTTGTTATGTATATTTATTTAAACTTTGCAGCATCAACATCTGCTTAGCCTTTTCCGTTGGGGTTGGCTTCCAGTCTAACCGGATGCAGCTGAATAACAGTATTTTACATGGAGCGACTGCCTATCTGACCTCCAAAACCCAATTAGTACTGGGCAGTGGCGAATGTTTCATACAACTCGATTCCTACCGGAATCGTTAGGAATCTTCCCTTTGATCACCAAGTTTCTATTTTGTTGTTTTTTACAAGCTTTTATTTAATTATTATTACATCTTGTCATCTTGTCCATCAACCACAATTGTACCAAGACCTTCTTAGGCTAAATTATTGTTGTTTTTTGTTTCCTGTCAAATGTTTAAGATCTATGTTGTTGTATATTGAAGCAGATACCATTTTTATCATTTGCATAAGTATTTTGTTTTTTTATTTATTTATAATTTAAGGGCTTAAACGGGCTGGTAATTACCACCTATTCAGTCCATCATTCTGAGTATTCTCCCACATAGAAACTTTAGAACGGTTATTAAAAAAAAAAATGCTGTTTCGTACAAAAGTGCAATACATACAAGGTCGAAATGTATGGAACAGTAGATTTATTTTTAAAACGATGAAAGATTTCGATGTCGGGGGCTCACAATGATGTGCTGAATACGTGGTTACCGTTTTTACATCGGTGTCCCTTGCACCCCGTAGATTTTCATATTATTAATAAGAAGTATAGGATTATGCCATAGCGTTGCTGAAAATGTAAATGGTAATTTCGATTTCGAGCGATGGATGAGGTGTACAAGACGGCACGCGACAGACGACACAGTCACTCTTATTTGACTATTTACAAATTGGCTTTAAAAATGTTTATTATAAATAAACAACGAAATTTTAACGATTAATGAATTACAACTACAACCACGCGCTTCAATTAATTACAACTACAACCACGCGCTTCAATGACCTACTTTTGAACAAATCTCAGTTAAAATGACTACCAACCGATTTTTAAGATTATAATAAAACAATTATAACGATTAAATCAATTAAATACATCGGGAGTTTAATTATAAAAATAATTCGACTAAAACATAATACTTATGAAGAATAATAATCTAGATTACAAGGTACTTAAACCAAGCATTAACCCGCAGGTGAGCTATAATGCTGCTGGGGTGCTCGCCCACATGGCCTCTGATGGCCCAGAAGCCTGGACCGTGGCTGAGCCAGCCCGCGACGTGGTTCTCCAGCGCGTGTCCGCTGCCGTAGAACGCTGGGATATCCGCGCCGAGCGCAACATCAACTATCGCTCCTTCGAGCCGATACTGAGCTTGCTGAATGCTCATCACACTCCGCAGTGCCAGCACTGGGCTGTATGGGCTCTGGCCAACTTGACTACTGTCTACCGTGAGTATTTTAGTGCTTCAAAATATCGTTTATCCTATTTTAAATAGATACATTTAATTTTGGTTAAACACTACACTGCGACAATAAGCTCTACAAGTGATAGTCTCAGATCAGTAGGTAATACTGCTGGCAAACGTAGCATTTGTGATTAGTTGCTCATTATAACCATAGTCCTTCAATTTTTTGACCTCGATATCAGGAAATTTAACAAAACAAAGAAACATTGTTAGAAACGAGCAGTTAGGAGTAATAATAGGAATTTAGAATTCTGGTGTAAAAGTGGATGATTGTTGAGCCTATCTCCTACTATTTACACTAGCTGTGTCGATGCGTTGCATTGCACCTTTTCCTTCTCCGAATCCTTCAAAAGGCGGCCGGTCTTTGGGGATAAGATCGCTACCTACATACAACCTCATACCTTTCTGTAAAAAGTACCAGGCTGGCATTTATTCATGGTGGTATTGTATTGTATAGCGGGCTGGTGTCCGCAAATTAATAGTCCTGGATCTTAATCATAATTTTCCGCGCATTTTTTTGTTTTTTTTTCTGTTCCAAGGGAAATATAATAATAATAAATTTATAAATAATAAATTTATTTATTGGCATAAACAAGTAATTTACAGGGTTGTGAATCACTGGTGCCTGTGGTAGGTAGTGAAACACCTGTATTACAGGTCACCAGGTTTCCACTCAGAAAGCATTTACAATTATCATTGTTAGGTACCAATATTAAAGGTTGTTTAGCAAACTAAAAGTAACAAAAGTAACATTAAAGATATAAAAGTAAAAAAGTAATTTAGGAAGTATATAGGGTGACTGGTAATTAGTGACCGATACTTAAACACGTGATTCTACTCATGATAACAAACAACTTTCCCAAAGAAACTTTTTTTTGAAACTCATTTAATTTTATCACAAGAACACAACAGCTGTATGAAATTCCTTCGCGCGCGCTTTTGACCTATCAACTAGTAGCCGCGTGACGCCGTTATGTCTCATTACTATCGGACCGTACAACTATGGGTAAGCAGAGCAGTGCGCGGCTCGCAAGTCCGCACCACACAGGCCGGCCGCCACGTGACGTTATCGGTGTACGTAAGCAGTGTAGGTAGGTACCTACATGTTTAGGTAGCCGCTAAATTAAAAAATAATAACCAATGACATCAAAAACTGAGCCACGGAGCGTAGGCCTACGCTGCAGACGCGACGCTCCGGCCGCCGCGAGGCCATTTAGGTACACAGTGATGTACCTACATAAAGCTTCTCTGTTTACGACACGGTGAGGAGAGTAAAATAAATAATAAATTATCTAGTATTTTGGCACTTTACGTGCGCGCGCTACAATAAATAACTACAATAAGTAACTTCAGAAATTGCGTTTGTTTTGTTACCTACACGATGTTTAGAAGCGGCAAAGATACAGCTACATTACCACCTGACTTCTCGACACAGGGAATTGTTCAAGTTATTCCAAGTTTCCCATCACACTTTTCTAGGCTTTGGACTAGCAGTCTGTTAACGATATTTGAGTCTGAATCAGAAGCATGGCAATCAAAATGTAGGTGTGTATTTTAACGCTTCGCCATTACCGCCTTCCGAGTAGTAACACATCACCATATCACTGTACTCACTCGCTGTGTAATTGTACGGCATAGTGCGCATGGGCATCAAAGAAAATCAAAACATGCGCCTGCGACGCGCTCTCCGGGGTGACTGTTTATAGATTATTAGTCATTACTGCACTGACTCAGTGCCACTGAGGCAAAGGGTGTGGGCGGGTGGGGAGCGCGAGACGCTACTAGTACAAGTACATTTTTGCCCCTTCCCGAGGTCAGACTATCAGCTGATAGATTGTGCCTACTTTTTATGTAGGGCGCGCGCGTTCCTAGATATTTTGTAGTTATGCGGACATACGTTGCATCCTTAAAAGAATACTTAGTTATACTTAGGACTTGTCGAACACGCAGTCTTTGGATATTATTTTTTAATTTAGCGGCTACCTAAACATGTAGGTACCTACCTACACTGCTTACGTACACCGATAACGTCACGTGGCGGCCGGCCTGTGTGGTGCGGACTTGCGAGCCGCGCACTGCTCTGCTTACCCATAGTTGTACGGTCAGATAGTAATGAGACATAACGGCGTCACGCGGCTACTAGTTGATAGGTCAAAAGCGCGCGCGAGGGAATTTCATACAACTGTTGTGTTATTGTGATAAAATTAAATGAGTTTAAAAAAAAAGTTTCTTTGGGAAAGTTGTTTGTTATCATGAGTAGAATCACGTGTTTAAGTATCGGTCACTAATTACCAGTCACCGTATATATGACAAAAATTATTTAGAATAATTACTTTCATGGTGTAGGTGTGTGTGTGTGTGTGTGTGTATGTGTTTGTTCATGCGCGTGGGTTCATGTGCATAAGTGTGCGCAAGAGTGTATGCCGTGCAGTGCAGTGCCGCCCTCGTATTAGTGTTTGCAACAGATTTAATGACCTTCCATAACTGTTTGGAGTTTTTGCCTGCTTTTACAAATTCTTTCCTTTCATAATCATTTTTGGCCTTTCGCAAACGCAAAATGCAGTTGTTATTTTACCTTTTATAAGAGACCTTGATAACATCATTTTTGGGGTTTTTGATGAATAACTTGTTAAGATTATCTCTATGACGCATACATTTTAGTAACCCCGGTGTGATCCACGCTTTAATGGGCCTACGTCTTCGTGACAGTGCGATAGTGGAGGTATTGGCAGATAAAGTAAAAATAATAGGCTCAATTAGCAATTTAGCAGCAGTATTGGGGTCCTGTGCTGTGAAGACATTATCGAAATTCAACTTTTTCATGTCATTTGTTATCTTCATCAACCCTGGTGATAAAAGAGCGCTGAGCATTAGAAGACTTCCTCATCGAAATTGCCACCAGAACTGCATAGTGGTCTGTGATTATAGTCTCCAATACCAAAACCTTCGTAGGCAAAAAGGTCTTAATGTTAACGTGATCCAAACATGTAGAATTGTAGACCCGTGTGTTGGGAGGGTATGCCCCGGATATAATCCATGATGTATCAAAAGATCTAGATAGTCCAGAGTATATGTTGATTTATTTTCTTGAACAATATCTATATTAATATCCCCCACCAGAAAAATATTTTTTTAGGATTTAAGTTCGTTGAGGACTCTGTCTAAGGATTGTATAAAGTTGGATAGGTCTTGTAAGCAATAAGGTCTAAAAACTGCTATTATGGCCAAATCGGAACCTATGGTGATCACTAAGCAACTTGAATCAAGTATTGCGGGTTCCTTTATTTTTATATTAGTTAAAGTTGATTTAATAAACACAATTACTCCACCGTTTTGGTTATGGTTGTTTAGAGTAGAAAAGGATTTGTAACCATTTAGGGTTGGTATAATGGGGTTGCAGGAAAGCCAGCATTCGGAGATAACTAATATGTCGCAATCTGTGTTGATCCGTTCTATTAGTGTTAATAACCCGGAGAAATTAGCTTTTATACTACGGATGTTTTGACATAGGACACTAATGTTATTATTTACGGGTAGTGGTAAGGAAAATTCTTGAGGGTCACATAAAACTGAGTCACAAAAAGAAATGTTATCTAAGTCAGATAACACATCATTACAGGCTGCGAATTATAATAAAAAATAGTCTAAGTTGACAAACTTGCGATCTTATAGATAAGTGTGTATATAGTAACTACGATATTATTGTATTGGTATAATAATATAACGGGGCAGTTCTTTGATTCTGGATAGCCTCTTCTACGTTTTTAATAAAATTAACCTGACGATTCAAATAGATATGTAGACACAGTTTTGTTAGTAGGCTACACTCCCAGGTGTTTGTGTGAGATGATATGCTAAATGTAATGTGTTTGTTTTGTAGATATGCGATAGTTCTTAATAAAACTTTTGTGAAAATATGGATTCATTTTTACCCGACTGCATCAGAAAAAGCGTTATGTTTTTATATATATAGAGATGAATTTTAAATGGAAAAAATGTTAATTCCAGCGGACAAGTATTGCACATTGGTGGAGGCCGAGGGAGGCCTGCGTCTGCTGCATGACCTGATTGTTCACCCGAACCCGTTCGAGCCCATCAAGAAGCTGGCGCACACTGTAATCGACAACTGCGCCGGTTACGCCTCCCGCGACTCCGCCAGCCGGCCGCCCTCTCCGGACAACTAGCTGGTAGTCATCTTCGAGGTACTCGATCCTCGACTGCGTGATTAGAGCGTATGTTACCTGATCGTGATGTGCTGCACGCTCGCCGCCATCATCATCTGGTCTGTCGACCACTACATTCGTACTGTTTAGTGAAGTGTAGTCCACAGTTAACACAGCTACACGCATGGACTTTTAAAAAGCCAAAAAAACTATAAATTTCATATTTGTAGATTAATCACTGTGTTAGTACGATAAGTAAATTATGGTAATAACCCTTAAATGTAAGCGAAATTTTATCCCCATCTATCAAAATTATATCGAGCTTAAAACGTCTCGTTTTCGGAAACATTGTAAAATCATGAACAATAGTTCCACCATTGTTTGTGACCCCAATCCCCCTTTAGATTTCTTACGTCTAAGCTATTTTCCTATAATTAGACTATACTAGATAGCTTACGTGTTATGCTGTTAAGGATATACATACGTATATTGATGAAAGGGGTTTGAATATGGTGGCCTGCCTACTATCACAACTGCGTCATCAATATAGCAAGTTCACGTTTTGGAAATATACGTGGCAAGCCAGATCCTTTAAAATAATTCAAACCCCTTTTGTGTTTGCTTTGTAAAAATATGATCTGTATTGTAATATATAATTCGAACTTGATAGAATCATAAATTATATAGATAATATAATCATTTATTAATATTTTATTAGAGGCTATGCCTGTTAGTAGAGTAATTACCTACTGTATTATAAACATCAGTCGTAGTTCTTCTTGTATATGTCATTAAAACATTATATTTCATGTTACGCTCCCTAAGAACGGCATATATTGGAGAGAGGATTTAATTAGCATTCTGAACAGTTCGTTCTAAAACATTTTTATTGGAGTGTTAAAAATGTAGTGTTTGATACGGAAATTAGGGATGTTACACATTTGATGCGTATCTTCAAATGTCTGTTTTTGTTTGTGACGCAGGGCGATATTTATTATGTTTATTTTATTAAAAACAAAATTTATAAAAAGATTCTATCTCTCTTGTAAATAAATAAAGCCAGAGGGCTAATTCTCATATTTAATAATGTTCAGAATTAAATACATATTTGACTTTAGACGCGAAATTAGACGACGATTGGCCTTCAGGCAAAGCCGGCAGTGGAACAATCAGAAATTAACATCATGACGATGGACAGCATCCACTAAATAGTTTATCAGCGTATATGACCATCTCATTCTACTATAAAAGTTATTTGATATCTACAGGCTGTTCACAGCGTAGCGGCAGCTCTTCAACTCGTTCATTATATTAACTCGTAATCATAATAATATTTAACACGAAACGCGTGTTGTTTTTATTGGTTTGAGCAGCTAATATTATTGTCTTATCACTTTCTCATTGACTTAATCGGAATATAAAATATCTCCGCGGTAAAACCACACAAATCTTATGATAAGTTGTCTTTTATACACCAAATACACTAATGTTTAAAAAAAATGAAATATCTTCTCTGTGAATTATTACTCAGTCCGTATGACATCTTAAATCACAGCAACCATTCGATATAATCAGTGGCGTATTTTAAACACTACCGCGTTTTATTTAGATTTTCGAAATATAACCAATAACATGCGAAAACGAGCGAAGCGAGCTTGGTATTTTATCACGTCAGATAGAGATTCTCGTTTTGCCATACATTAAGATAAATATTAATGTTTCTTTGTTGACTTATACATAAAATGTATAATTTAGGATACATGCCATAGCAAGCGAAGCGAGCTCGTAAATGTTATCACGTTGGATAGACTAGTTACTAATGAAGATGTTTCTTATAAAACTAAAACAGATACACTGAAACCACTGGGCGGCAGAAAAGAAAATAAGTAGTCTACACGCCACTGATTTAATTCGTGTCAATAACCTCGTAGATAGGCTTTGATCACATCATACAGGATCTATGGTTTGGTAATTACTTTTTAATTTAAAAGAAAAATACTGAAATTATGATGAAGTTACATTGGTCCGTCCTGTTTCCGTTGCCAGAATAATAATTAATGAATATTTTTTGACACGATTCTACTAACACCTTCTAATACTAGTCATCTTTTTGTTGTGTGGATATACGCATTACTTATAATAAAAAAATATGCTCATCTGAACACACTGAGGTAATAAATACTAACGAAAAGCAAAGTTGTATGGTTCATAATATAATATATTTGGACACAGTTCTATTTATTTCGGTTATGTATAGTTGTTATAATTAACATATGGTAGTGATGCTGCTATAACTTGGCTCACTTTAAGCTTTATTGTTTTCTATTTATTGTTATTTTGCTTAACGCAGATGACACTATTAAATCAATAAACTCGACAGGAATCATGTGCATGATTGGAAAAAATAACCTTTGAACATAAAACGGAGTTGCAAATAAAAAATACAATGTTATTTCCCCGGTTCAGACCCTGAATGAATTCACTAATATAGATAATAGATGAATAGACAATGTATTTCATAATTATAATGATTGTTTATTTAAACACAATAGTAGAGGTACTGTGAAGCTCTGTGGCTTCACAACACAAGATAAAAATAACATATGAGTTTAGAACACGAAGAAGAACGGCATCGACCTAAAAGTAGAATTAAGTCATTTAATAATAAAATAAAAATAAACCAGATCAGTGTCTATTACACTGGAGCAAAAAAAAAAACAAATATTTACCGATAATAAAGAAATTAAAAAAAAAACAATAACGTTTAAAGTGGAACTCAAACGCTATAAAATCCGTTGGTTGAAAATGTATCTCATATCATTCGAATAAAATATATATACATTTTCAACGAACGGATTTCATAGCGATCTCCTTATATTCGAATAAACTTTATAGAAGATGTCCGAGGAAGATCAGCTGAACAGTTTGGTCTCACCAGAAATTAGCGAGACGAGTGATTCACAATGGGAGTAGTATGTTGGTATCATGTACGACCGTATCGATGTACTTTTTTGCGTCATTTTTGTGTGCTAATTGTTTAATAATACGAGGTGAAATCGACACAATCCCTTTCACCCCGTATGTAGCTGTGTATGTAGCTTCATCGATATTGTAATAGATTCGATTACGTACTTTACAATATTCAATAATTATAATTCTCGGTGTCTATCTCATGGATTGATTGTCAAGTGCATCAGGAACACACACGCTCGCTTGGTTTTGCTGCAAACACAGTTCTCAGTATGGGACGAGGCGACGGCGACGAGTGCGGGCTTGTAATAGCTTCGCCTAGTTATGATATGTAGTCTGAGAGGCTGTTCTGCGTAGCTCTGACATTCATTGCCTTTTGGTATTGACTTTGGATTCGACGAATCATGAAAATCATGACAGTGTGTGTTTAGTTTTCGCAAGGCCAGTTTATAATAGATTTATATTCAATTGTTAAGATATTATTATTGTCAAGAGACACATTAGGGTCTCATTGCACTATGCTGTTTGAAGGTATGGACTATATATACAGGAACAGTATACGTAAAATGAAACATGTGGAATTCTATTGCGAAACTAGTCGGCCTGTATATGCAAACAGCACTTTGTTAGCAAAATCAGATTTTAATGAATAGATTTTATCCTACACGTTTTTTCAAATCAATCTTTAGCAGTTTAAGGCCCGGACTCCAGCAAAGCGGAGATGTGCGAAGTGGAGATGAGCGTTCGCGTTGCTTAGGAGAGCTAAACGGAGACAAGTGTTGGTTAGGCGAAATTCTGTTGGTGCTTTACAGAACAATATCTCGTCTCCGCATTGGTGGAGTCCGGTCCTAACCGTCGGTGTTTTAATATTTAATGAAATAGTATTACATGTTAATCTTTATGTGTACAAGTCGGTATTGTATCTAAACCGACCAATAGGTGTTTAATGTGTTAAGATCGCTGTACACCTCATCTCGGCTCTGGATCAGCATCGCTTCACCTTATCGCCGTCAGGCAGTCGTCAACCGTACGCAGGCACATAAAGCGAGCAAACAAACCTTCGCTCTTATGCATGTCTTGTCACTAAGAGTCTGCCTTGTTGATGAAGGTTGAAAATACATTGCGAACATTTGCTCAGAACAAAAAGTGAAAACGCAATCTACCACCTTCGAGGTAACGACGCGGTGACGGCTCGTTGAGAGCGAGCAAGACACCATTACACTCACACGCCGTCGATACATCGGCGGGCGACAGCAAGACCTCCCGGCGTAAGCCCACTGCCGGTTGACAGTCACTGGTTTGTTGCGATGATGAAAGAATACTGAACGGCTTGAGTTGAACCGATTCCGATCCGAAGCCGAGTTGTTAGGGCGAACTTATTAAATATTAAATTTGTGATGTTCACACATGATTGTCTCCTAGTATTCTTTTTCTGATTTGGGTTCCTTGTTGATCTGTTTTCATTAGGTTACTTAAATATTTACTTGACACTGATTAAATTCTATGTCTTACGATTTTATTGTGGCTACCGTTTTGTTGTTCATTATGTTTTCTATTTATGCAACACACAATCTTAGTAAATCAGTTAGGTCATGCAAAATCTGCTTATAATGTTCACTTTCTTTTTCGTGTCGTCCTTTCGTGCCTAACCTGGCGTCAGAGTTCTTTTGCCGCTAATTATATTCACTGTAAACTGGTGAGGTTTAATAATAACTAATTATTAATAATTTCCAATGAATCACTCTGACCGTAACATTTAAACTTAATTCTATTCGAATCATGCATACGTTTTGCAAATTTGATTGTTTTGATCTAACTGAATTATTGCGATTGTGAATTTTATCGTTTTGACAGAACCATGTTGATCATGCATTCATCCTAGAAAACCTATTATATTGATTTGTCGTTTTAGAGATTTTTGATGTTATCAAATAAATAAATAAAAATGTAGTTGCGTGTTTATTATTTGTGTTTTAACTATAAACATAGTCTAAGGTTGTAATTGTAACGTATGGGTAGCTTGTGGAATTCTGGATTGGAGAAAAGCACTGGTCGCTTAGGTTTACAGGTGTGTAACCTAATTATATGTAGGTAAAGTCGGCCAACTATGTTGAATATTATCGGTATTATCATTTCTCTGCAAAGAAAAAAGTATCGCCTAAGTGGGAGTTCATGAATATGAGCTGTTTTGTGTTCGAACATTGGTTTATTGACGTGTGATCTCAACATTTTACTGTAAAATATAGAGAAGGAGGGCCCCGAGTGAACCGCCACTCACGGTGGTAACCAGACACGAAGCAAGGCTTGGCGCCGAAGTGGCTTGGCAGAGAGTCGCCACTTATTCATTGAGTATGCACGTTCGCATCAGGGCGTCTATCGTCCGGTACGGGTCACAGTTAGAGGCTGGCCGACGGTCCTCTATGAATCCTCTTTTGTTTTCGGAGACTAGTCGCGGTATCCTGATACTGCAGAAACGTCCTGCGATTTCTAAAAAATAGTTTTTAATGTTTGTATAAATTGTGGCCAGAGAATTAGTGGATGTATTCAAAAGAAGACTATTAAATGTGGCGCGTATGCAAGAAACGAGATGGAAGGGGAACAAAAGCGAGCGAAATTGGTGAGGGATACTAGTTTTTCTACTGTATGGAAGGAACTGCGAGAAAATAGTGTTAGACGGATGACGAATGTGAACAGGATTATTTTTTTTGTTTATTTATTTATTTTGTCCCACAAATATTAATATGTACACAGTATAAGATAAAAACAGTTTGAGGATGGGAGACGGGAGCCCATACTAAGTAAAAACCTGTGCTACGGGTCGCCTGGTCTCCATATCTCGAATTCATTATTGAGAGCTAATCTAAGGACAAATAATAGCAGCAGGGAACGTTTACGGCTAATGAACAATAAAATTAAAATGAAAATTAAGAAATAAATAATGAAAAATGGTGTTTCGATAAGTTGTGTGTTTTTGTTTGTGAGTGTGTATTGTGGGTGTGAAGGTGTGAATTGTGGGTGTGAATGTTGTGGATGTGATATAAGTACGAGTTATACTTGTGATGCTTTGGGTGTCTGTGTAGTGCATGTGTGTGTGTGCATTAATGATCTATGAAAATTAATGCTGAATGTAATTAGTGTGTATGTGTCGCCGTAAAATTGTAAATACCGTTAGAATATTGTCTGGCGAGATTGTAACTCCGAGTTTTAACATTTTTTATGCGTGTAAACCTTTGTGATCATTCTCATTCATAATGTTTACTATGTCGGATATTGAACCTGTCCATTCATAAAACTCAGAAAAACCAGTTATTGTATCTAAAAATATAATATCAGAACGACTTAGTTTAAGACCAACCAATCAGGGACAGCCTTCGGACAGTTCACAATTTAACGCGCAACAGATTGTGATTTAACAGTTTCACTTCGATGGATTATAATCTTCCGAAAAATAATGCGTTAAATTGTAAGCAGTATATTACGATTCACAATCTTTCGACAGTTTACAATCTTGCGAGATAGATTATGATATAATAGTACATTACGATATTAGTGCGTTAAGATGGTTATAACA
Organism: Eugnorisma glareosa; assembly: GCA_947578425.1. Taxonomy (NCBI): domain Eukaryota; kingdom Metazoa; phylum Arthropoda; class Insecta; order Lepidoptera; family Noctuidae; genus Eugnorisma; species Eugnorisma glareosa. Next base: position 33,428,746 of record OX387957.1, read on the forward strand.
TGCGAGGCGGAATTTCAGCCCGAGCCGAAGGCGAGGGCGTAATTGAGCCGAGCACGTTATAACCAATACGCACGTATATCGTACGACGTCATTTGATGACAGTACCTTAGATTTTTTCTTTATAAAACCATCAGAGCGTCTCTTTAAAAATGCAATGAGATTTGAATATAAATTAATATCGACTCCATTTTTCATCTTGAGGGTACTTTTCAGCATAGAATATGTTGTCCACAACGAGCTAGGCTTATATTTACTAGCTAGTTCATTAAAATACGCCAAAACTACATTTTCGGAAAATGACTTGGCGTTTTTCATGTTTTTCCACTTCAAGAAATTTTCATACGTGGTTATGTATCTGTCCTTGGATATTGACGGCAGCAAGCTGTTGCATGCGGTTCGCGCTTCTGTTAGTATATCCGGTGGAGTTGAAGTAATATATTGCTCATCTTCATTATTGAAAGTTGTCATTTTTAGATATTCACAATACAAGTACAAAGAAAAGAAAATTTGAGAAAAATGGCGCGAGGATTATTTTCTGCCGTGGCTGCGTGAAAATGTTGGCAAAGACGCTAGAGCATGCAGCCAAGTTTTTAAATTACCGAATAAACTGTTTTATTGTTATTTTAAATAAACTCAATCTGTGAATGCACACTGTTGCTTTCCCGTCATTTTAACAGCGCGCTAGCGCTGCCTACTGACTGCCGCCGCGCGGCGATTAGTTCGAAATTTGAATAGCAACAGCGCGCTGCTCACTAGCTGGGGCCTTAGTCTGCTATTGCAATATTGTCAGAATGGTCTATAATTGATTTAATAAGGCCCCTAGCCCACGGCGTATTGAAGCGCGTTCGAAACTCGTTTGACGTGCGTACAAAGGGTAATTCGTCTGCGCGGGGCCTTATTAAATCAATGATAGACCATTCTGACACTATTGCAATAGCAGACTAAGGCCCCTGGAGTCGTGCGGCGGCGATCAGTTCCATATTTGAAATGGCAAATAATACTGTTATGGAATTTGTATGGACTATAACTTAACTATTTGCTTTGGTAACACACGCGTTTTTTATGACCCGCTTTACATATAAAACCGGTGGAATTACATCAGCTTTACGAGCAAGGGTGTTAAAAAGGTATTTACAATTTTACGGTGACATATGCACCGCAAGTGGGATGTGTTATGATGACTGTTAAGAGATAAAACAGTAAAAGAAAAGTTTTGGAATGAGTTAGACACTGTTTTGATGAACATCCCGGTGCATTAGGAGTTGATAGTTGGAAGGAATTTTAATGGCCATGTGGGAAGTTCGATTTGAAATTATGACAGAGTAGATGCGGGATGGGCATTTAGGACTAAAAAAACGAGAGAGAGACTTTGCTACAATCCGCTACCGCATCTGATCTAGCAGTAGCCAACACTTGGTTCCAGAATAACGAAGGACGTACAAGAGTGGCAATCACAAAACTCAAGTAATACTTTTTCTACTTGTCCTATCAGGAAAAGACATGGTCTCACAGACCCCTGGTTCTGGGAGTAGACGTACACAATCATTAAACTCAATAACAGTGAAGAGAGGCCACCCCCTAAAATAAAATGGCATATGTTAGAGAAGGATGATTGTGCGAAAGAATTTAAAGAGCGAGTGGTGGATAAAATGGTAGAGATGGCAGACATGAACGAGCGAAATGTAAATGAACCTTTGAGTGAAATGGTACGGGAAGGGGTCCGAAAGGACCGATGGCCTGCCAGGGTTGCGGGACCGTTCGAAAGAGATACCGCGGCCCTGGAACACAAAGAGCAAAAGAAGGAACATGGATGGGTTTTAGTCAGTACAAGTCTGGCACTCTTTCCCTTCGGCTCCGCCCAGAGTAGGGTAGTAGGGTCATTTGATGATTTCCCATCCGAGATGAGATGGGTACGTTCGAGTACATCGTGTGGCTTGTCCAACGGGTTGGCGAAGTATACCGAGACGTAATGCACCGGATCAGGTCAGGATAGATGAGGATGACATATGGTGACAGGTCACTGGAACAACGTGTGACCCACACGGATGCTCCTCAAGTTAAAGGGGAAAATATACAAGTCCGTAACTAGACCTGTCGTACTGTATGGATCGGAATGCTGGGCTGTGAAGAAGATGGATGAAAAACGACTGCATATACCGGAGTTATGAAAGTTGAGGTAGATGTGTGGTGGTGACATTAATGGATAAAGTAAAGAATGAGTGTATTAGAGGAACTTTGGAAGTTGTGCCAGTTACAGAAAAGTTTAAAGGGAATCGACTGTCTTGGTGTGGACATTATGTGATGAGGAGGGACGAATTGCATGTAACTAAAAGAGTAATTAATATAAATGTTGATGGATGGAGAGGTAGTGGAAGACCAAGGGAATGACGAATTGTGTGAGTAATGATTTGAAAGAAAAAGGTGTAAATGATCGCTTGACGATTGACAGGAGAGAATGGATGAAAAGAACGTGTTGTCCCGACCCGAGTAACATGGGTAATAATGATGACAATCTTAAGAATCAGGTGAGTTTATAAGTAGGTTCCTACCTACTTATAAACTCACCGGATTCCTATCCAGATACAGACGCCAGCACATCAAGCTACCCGAAACTGTAAAATTCCCAGTCAAGCATGTACCTAAGTCCTAGCGATAAAGTGAAAAATCTACTAAAGAAATTTGACAGATTATAGCTGCTAGATGTGCTGGCGTTTGTACCTAGGTATACCTATAATTATTCACTTACCGGCACTGAAGTCTTCAATAAACTCTGTTTCATGGGAACCAGTCAAACGTCTCAGGTTGTCCTTTCCTCCATGAGGATCGTAAACCTTGATGTGTTTTGGGTGAACCTTATTCAATTTGCGAATTGCGCTCTCGATTTCCCTGCAATACTTAGGTACTTGGAATAATTTGGTAACACTGAATCTTAACTTATAAGGAATAAACAAAAGACTTAATCAGCAGCCTAGCATAAAGCAGTCAATTTATTGATCGCCTCGCCATCGCGCGCATTTCGCTCGATTCTCTGAACCTAAGTCATCCTGCTGGCTCCCCCTTGGGAGATCGTATTCTAACCTAGCCTGAAGACCTGCTGTTTTTTACCTTGCGTTAGAGCTTATTGCACCCGCTGCAGAAACCGGGTATCAAAATACTTTGTATTTGGATAGATGTTCTCGTTACGTAATCGTGGGTATGGTGTGCATGTACCGTAGGTACGAAGTACGTTCTTTCAATGTAATGAAGTCTAATCGAGAGATTTGTATTGAGGATTTTAATCAAACTCAAAGCATTTATTTCAAATATGCCCGTGATAGGCACTTTTGCATAGTCAAAAATAAGTTACCTACAGTCCAGCCCCAAGCATAATAACTTTGAACGGACTGTAGTTGCCCAATCGAAAATAGTAGATCTCATGGAGAAGAATGGGCAAGAAACTTCATGGACACTCTTTTCAAATCAAGTTACATATTACATAGTCTTGGGTACAATATTGTTGCATCTTTAGTGAGTAGGTACAATGTAGAGACTCAAAAGAAAAACAATTAAAACCTTAAATAAGTATTACAAAACCCTACTACATAGGTAACCATAATAGAAAGTCTACATGGTACCTACTCACATTTACAAAAACTGAAGTAATGCTTGCTTCGTGAGTCCAAGTGGCTGTGGAGCAGGACCAGCATTGGCCCAAGCATTTTTATCTACGATATAGTCTTCCAACTTATAATATGCTTGCTTACATAGTGTGCGTTTTATGCATGTTTTAAACTTCTTCTCATTAAGTTGTAGAATGTCAAGTGGTATTGTTTTTGTAACATTTTACACAGTACCCCATAAAAGAAGTGCGTCCCTACTTTTATCAATCTGAAACGTGGTTGATCTAATTTGTCTTTATTTCTAGTATTAAAATTATGTCTGTCGCTAATTTTACTAAAAAGATGTAGATATGTTTTCCTTACCTACATACTTAATGTTTTCATAAATATATTTACAAGGTACCGTCATGATGTCAATTTGTTTAAAAAATTCTCTTAAGAGATTCGCGTCTGCACAGGTTATAGATGGCTCTTACAGCCCTCTTCTCAGCAGAATATATCTGCAGCCCGTCCCCATGTTTTCTGCCCTAAGCCACATAAACAATTGAGCGGTGTCGCAACTCGCAACGCATAGGTAGGTACACCTTTATACAGAAGAGACGTGGCGAAAGCGTGTGATAGGATGATGTCACCACTATACAAAAAACGACGCTATGCGACATAACATAACTATTATTTTCAAGTTTCTTTGATTATCACACGCTCTCGCCACGTCTCTTCTGTATAAACTGCGCCCTAAGTTTATACTGTTACTTTGCGAGTTGCAAATTGGCCTTCCGTATTAGATACCTATCCATGTTTTACGCATAGAATGTAGTAACAAAACGTTTTTTGCAAAAAATAAAACCGACTTCAACAATAACCCAAAAAAAAACAAAACAAAACAAAAATAAACCAAAACACAAAAAAGTGAAAAATAACTTTGGCTTCAGAAGCCGGTGACAAAAAAACCAAATCAATCAAACAACGGTCAAGCTTCGAAGTCGGTGATGACCTTTGTTTGATTGATTTTGTGTTTTTGTCACCGACTTCTGAAGCTTGACCTTTGTTTGTTTGATTTGGTGTTTTTGTCACCGGCTTCTGAAACTAAAGTTATTTTTCACTTTTTTGTGTTTGGGTTTGTTATTTTTGTTGAAGTCGGTTTTATTTTTTGCAAAAAAGTTTTTATTTATTTTTCCATTTTTAGTTTTTTATGTTGCGCTGAGCCGTGTAAAGACACTAGATGGCATTGCTCTTTGCGATTTAGAGCCAAATAAACTATTGAAGAAACCACATGATGAAAAAGCATTGCGTAAAATCAATGCAACGGTTAAGATTATTGTAAAAAATATCTGGGAACACGGTAGATGAAATGTCATATGCAACTTTATTACACACAAGCTTTCCACGCCGCGGCTACGCCCGCGTTTAAATACAACAACATTAGTTTTCTTAAAGTCGGCTAAAATGATTAATACTTCTAGTTTCTAGCACTCACTCTGTTGTCTCTAGAGAAATCAACTATCGATATCGACAAGTTGCATTATCTATACCTACATTGTTATAGAACAAGAAATCACCTAACTCCTAACCGTTAAATTAAAGAGTTGTACCTTTCTTCATCAGCTCAGCGTCATGAGATGATGATGACCATACGCAAATGTAGCTTTAGAAATTATTTTTTACTAACATTTAAGTCGTGATTATGATGTTGTGTATAAAATACTGGTATTCAGCTGAATCCGGTAAGACTGGAAGCCGACCACAAAATAGTTGGGAAAATGATGCAGATGATGAACAATACATGTCATGGTAATGGGCTTATCCCCAATAAATGGAAATCTGGGTGTATCGTACACATCTGCGTACCCCCTCAGGGCATACAGGCGTGATGTTACGTCATGATGTTGTATAAACAATAAACATCCAAGCGATTGCAGCAATCACGACAGATTTGCCGTCTATTTTTGAAGAGTTGAATAGTATACGAGTATCTCCGAAGATCAGCATCAGATCTTCACCAAATTTAAATGGGACCACCTCAGAAGTATGATCTTCCAAATAAAAAAAAATTGAGTTCGGTCCACAAATGGGGGAGAAATCAGGTAACTTACATTAAAAAAAAAATACCTACACACGAACATACAGCGTGTAACAGAAAGGGTATAATCATATGGAATACTGTGGTATAGACCATCAAACTGAACAACTTTCTCTATGGGACCACCATCGAAATCGTAAAAAAAATAATCAGCAGTCCTATACAAAATTTCAATACCTACTCGACCCAAATGTATGGGACAGCTGATTATTTTTTTACGATTTCGATGGTGGTCCCATAGAGAAAGTTGTTCAGTTTGATGGTCCGTACCACAGTATTCCATATGATTATACCCTTTCTGTTACACGTTGTATAACCTCCTCCTTTTTTGAAGTCGGTTAAAAAAAGTAAAACATATCCGTATTCTGAACTTCATCGAAGAAGCACTAGAAAACTCTGTCCATGTTTGAAGATAGGTTACATTTTGGTGTTACTTACCTACCTTATTACCCAGTTAGTCGAATAAACTACAACACTTACTCAATACCGTTTTCGCCACGCATCTTTTTGGTAGAAAAGTTAGTGTGTGCACCAGAACCGTCCCAGTTCTGAAAAAGTTTAGGATCCAAGGAAACGACGACTCCGTACTCCTCAGCAAGCAATTCGCAGATATAGCGCGCGATCCAGAGGTCGTCTGCAGCATTCACCCCAACAGATGGACCAACTTGGTACTCCCACTGGCTCAACCCAATCTCGGCATTGGTGCCATAAAGTGGAATTCCAGCAAATAGACAACATCTGTAAGCAGTTATCGTACCTATAGTTATTATGGTACCCAACCCACGAGCTCACGCTCGGTGTTGTTCAGCTTGTCTTAATAATGGGAAGTAGGTTTAGAAAAGATCAGTCGCTTTGAATTGTCAGTGACTAAGTAGCCATTTGAGTGCCCAAATTGCTCATGGTACGTATTAAATAGAAGCGGTTAATTATTCGCACTACATATTTTTACCACGTTATAGACAGATAAGTCTGTCTATTATCTCGGTTCTCTCGTGCAAAGCGACGGCGAAATAGATCGTAGTGCAAATTAAGCATTGAATTGACACGAGATGGATGAAATGGCGGCAGGTCACGGGAACAATCTGTGATTCCCGCATTCCTCTTAAACTTGAGTGGAAGATTCTTAAACAATAGTTAGAACTGCTGTCTTGTATGGATCAGAATATTGGGCCACAAAAGGGATGAATGAAAGGCATTTGTATGTGGCTGAGATGAGTATTCTAAGAGGGATGTGTGGTGTTACGCGAATGGATAAAAAAAGGAATGAGTACATAAGAGGAAGTCTGAAAGTGGCGCCGGTGACTGAAAAGTTGTGTGGTAATCGGTCGTCATGGCATGTGATGCGAAGGAATGAGGAAATATGTTGGGACGAAAGTATAGGAAGATCAAAGAAACGATGGATGGACTGTATGATGGATTATATGGCCCGAAAAAAGGTGTCTGATAAGATGACGAGTAATAGAGAAATAGGGAAAAAGAAGACATGCTGCGCCGACCACAAATGAATTGGGATAAAGGCAAGAGAATAATTGGACGTAGTTACACGAAAAGGATCCAATCCACACAAAGTCACTTTTGAGATATTGACGTTTGAAGTTTGGAAGATATTTCTTCATTGGTGTTCATTTTAAAATTAATTGAAAGTATGATGTTGTGTGTGGAATAATAACACTTTTTTATTGTTATTAGTATTGTCAAGCTTAGTTTTGTATTTTGTTGACAAAAATGTTTAAACAGATGTTTTTGCTTGGATCTTTTTATTGGCCGATAGTTTTGATATTTAGCATCAGTTTGGTATAGTTAACTCATTTTTGACCATGTTGTGGATTGGATCCTTTTCGTGTAACTACGTCCAATTATGTAATACACAGATTAGATAACAAACTCAAGGATCGACCTACCTGGTGTGTGCGCTAACAATGTCCCTGGCGGTTACCCTATCAGCACCCACACCGCAGTAGTAATGATCTGCTCTCCTGGGGTAGCCGCCTTTGGGCCAGCCTAAGGGCCTCAAATCAGAGCGGGACAGAAAAAAATACTCTTGCTCAATTCCGAACCACGGCTCGTCCTCCTTGCACTTCTTGTAAGCGTCTGCGCACTTTACACGATGGTTGGTAGCTGTGCAGGTGATAAATAAAAGATGTACTGCAATTATTGTTCTCAAAGGGCCTCCGGGAGTAAGTACCTATGAAAAGACCTGGAGTTGTGCGGATAGAGTTAAAGCCGCTCGGGTTCTCGGCCGTGCATGCCTCGTGCCGTACCGGACCTCTGGTAGGCCGTCCGGGCCCAGAAACCCATCGGATACTTAGATATCTTTAAAGAACGCTTGGTGGACGGCTTTGTGATGGGTCCCTATTTCGCTATGGGTACCTACTACCAACTTAAATTCTGCATATTTTTTCCCAAATCTTATAAAAGGCAATTAGACTTGGATAGAAACAAGTGGAAGTCATGGGGGATGACGCAGGCTAACAGTATCAGTATAAAAGGCAAAAATGAAAAGCCGTTTTTAAACTTTATTTAAGTTGTGGATGGTTCTGTAGTCAGGTAGATTATGCACCGAGGGGATAAAGCATTTTCTTATGTTACGGGCGCTATTTTGAATCCCGAACGTAGCGGCGATCCTAGAGGGCTCCCGAGCGCAGCGAGGCGAGAGAGTTAACTCCTGAGCGGTGCGCGTGAGTTCTAGAAACAGTGCGTATCTTCTTATCACTATTCGCCTGCCCTTATCCCATTCATTTTGGTGTAGGTCTCTTATTCTACCATACTCATCTGTTATGTACGCGTGATCTCAGCAGTCACCTTCTTTCTAGCGGTTTTGTGGTACATGATTATGTAGTCACTTACTACAAAAAAAGAGAACAGTGCAAAAAACGCCATAAGGATTTTCACTTTTTTACATCGGACGGCACTACTAAAGTAGGGGCTACTCGTATAATATTGGTCCCGTTTTTTCCTTTAGAGATACAGAACCCTAAAAATAACGAAGAAAACGAAAAAATAACTTCGTTATTTTAAGTTTATACCAATTCTATTGGTATAATAAAGTAGATAAGGTAGGTAATTGTTTTACATGCCTGTGGGTTTCATGTTCTGGTCGTATGTGTCACACATTACGAGGAGATGGTTGCCGTATCGAAAAGGGTTCCTGTATATGGCACGCGGACACAAAAACAGATCAGAATTGTCTATTTTCGCCTGTTGAGTCTTGAAGCCATTGAAGGACAAAATTGGGAGGTCTGTTAGAAAAAAAGGTCATGATTAGACATAGGATTTTAAGCACTATCAAAATGCCAAATTTAGATTCTTCGGTTGAATTGCTAGCAACTTACTTTTCTGATTTGATTGTTATACCAGTAATCAAAAACATAGATGATCTGCACGGGGAGTGAGGTCAACCTCAGCTTCTCCTAGAGATGTTCATAAGACACCAAATCGAAAGCCAGATAATTCAAGGAAGCATCTACATACTTCCTGTCCGTGTAGTACCGGACAGTATGCTTAAGACAAAAGATGGCCGTTTCCGTAGACAGGACGGCATTGAAACCGAACTGTTCATCATCAAATTCACGCAGCGCATGCCATGGAAGCTCTCGAGATGCAAGTTTTTTTCAGACTTAATTGTCGAATACATTAAATTTATACTTATATGTCTATATGATTTTATATAGCCTTCGAACCCTTCGGAAGAATTTACCTTTCAAATGGTGAAAGAATATTTTAAATAAGTGCCGTGGTTCCGGAGATTGCCTTCTTTTTTATATTCTTATTAAAGTATAGAGTTAGACGTATTGATATTGCGCTCAATTACCTCAACAAGAGCACAATATCTATACTAATATTATAAAGCTGTAAAGTTCGTTTGGTTGAACGCGCTAGTCTCAGGAACTACTGGTTCGAATTGAAAAAATATTTAAGTGTTGGATAGCCCATTTATCGAGGAAGGCAATATAAAATCACGCTACGACCAAAAGGAGCGGACATCAATGAAAATTTTTGCAAAAACGGGAAAAATTGTATTTTTATAATAATTTCACGCGGACGAAGATCGCAGACAACAGCTAGTTTAATATTATAAATAATAGTCTGTTATTATGGCTTTAGATCAACTTTTGTTGTTGGTTTTACAGTTAAAAGGTAGGTATTAAACGAAGACAATACTTTGAAACCTTTTAGGTTTTCATCAAAAGTGTTCGTATTCCTCTCAGTTCGTATTCTGCATTCCGTTGTGTAGGTACTTTCTATATTTCTAGGATAATAGTCGTAAGGCGGCAAATATTTTGCAGATTTAGTATATTTCATTTTTGATTCCACCTTGTTCAGTAGCTTTTTATTAAAATCCTCCAACATGAGTGTTAGCTTATCTGTAAAATATCACGATCATTTAAAATCATCATTTAGCTTAGCCTTACCTTTTTCGAACAAGGTAAGAGTCGGCTTTCCGTCTAACTAGATGCAGTATAGTACAGTACAAAATTATGAATTACCTAATTTAATTGTTGGTGACATTTTCATGGTTATCAAGGTGCCCTCGAAACAAAAATAAAGTCAAAATTAACTTTGCAAAGAACAATGGGCGTTTTTGTATGAATCCTGTGTCTACCCTTGTAGCACTCCTATCTAGTATCAAAACGTGTAACACTTCATTGTACATATAACAGCGAACCTTTAAAACATGGGGGAAAAAAGTTATTGAGACTTAGAATCAAAATACAAACGGTACAAAATGTAAGGTAGAATTCATGTATCTCTTCAATATAATTTAATTATATCCAGAAAAGTAGGTATGAATTTCCCTTTTCAGAACAAAACATACAGTTTACATAAATATAAAAACTGGTTAAAGCTTTTTCTCATGGTATGCTGTACATATGGGTACATTGTTGACATAACCGGAGCTCATGTGACAACCACCTTTGACGCTACTATAATGAGCCAACAAACGAATAAAAATTATGCACCTATACACTATTTATTGCACGAAAACGATGCATAAATACTAGATAGCGGCTTTAGGGACGCAATTCCCGACCTAGAAAAACATGGCTATGAAAATCTAAATCTAAAAATCAAAACGCTACTCAATTGACTAATGAGCACTCAAATGAGTCAAGAAAAATCACAATATTGTGCGGTGGGTCGCGTGGAAGTCATATGAAGAAGAACACGTTATTCTGTTTTGTTTGGGGACCTATAATTTGCGCCTGCCTACGCTCCTATGTTAGCGATAGCGATCCGAGGAGGTGTATATAATAGAAAGTGTGCATGACACCAAGTCCAAGGATGATACAGTATGACATCCAAACGGAAGTTTGTATGCTCCTGAGAGGTGGTATTTCATCAAGGCACATCTCAAATAAAACTACAGTTATTTACTGATTAATTCCACCTTGGAAGTCAGATCTGCCATAAAATATTATTGCTCATGCTTATCGGGTGTGAGGATTGTTGGTGCTTGCGCACATGGCGTGAGCATTATCTAGTAAGTACTTCGGTTTGGTATCTGCCGACATTTAGACAATTTGGTTGGTCCTGCAAGTGCCTGGGACGATATTATTGTACAAAGCCGAAATACAATATAATATTCCGTTCAAATTTGTTTATTTATTATTCTCCAAACATAGTTTATTAAATTAGATTATAGGAACTTTAAAAATTATCAGATAAAATAATTTTGCACAAAATATCATGTTCTCGCATTTTCCCATTCATGAATTCATTCAATCGTTCACATAATTATGTTATCTTTATTACAATATTATATACCTACATGTTTCCATCCGAAACTTAGCTACAAGGCCCTACTTACACCCTTGTGGGGCTTTTTTCGCCATGGATAAAAAAAACATTGATCAAATCGGTCAAAATCTTTAAGTAGAGCAGCCTGCATGACAACATGAGCGCGAAAGCGTGGTTGTGAAGCCGTCAACAAAGCATTATTTACATCAAACAATTGCTGGGAAACGACTTTTTTTTGGGGTGAAAAATCACGTTTTACGGTAGGACTCAATGTAACGGACTCAAAACATTGTGCTGATGGATGGATTGAGTAGTACGGGGGTCCTGGAGGTAAAAATGTTACATTAAAAACATGTATTAAAAACAAAACTAGTGAAAAAGTTGGAACTTTGACCCCCAATATCTCCGTAACTTCCCAGGAATGGTCACAACAAAAACAAAAATCGCAATGACGCATGACGGGGAGAACAAGTGCCTAACGGCTTCGTTTAGAGTCTTGTTACATCCTTTATAAACTGTAAGATTTATGGGTGTTTGGTGTACTAATAGAGTTACATTAATTTTCTTCGTTCTTTAAATTGTCGTCTTCAATAAAATCGTATAATAACACAAATCTATTGACAGAAACTATGTATTTTTTGAGAGCGAAAACCGATAATTTTGACTTAGTGCATCAGATTGAGAAAACTATTTTTTTACCAAAAGTAATGAGCCAGTTTTGAAGACAGGGATATAAAGGTCGCTCGATAGATTTTGCCTTTGTGGAGGAACAAATGCTAAATAAATAATAAGAAGATAGGAAGGGAAAAATAAAAAGGTACCCGAAACAGAACTCGTATTCGTGTTGAACGCGAGAGAACTGTTTTCATAATAACTGCGATAATCAAAAAAACATTGTAAACCTGCGCGAATATTTCGACGGACTGTCAATTTCCTTGGACTGGGCCCTTAACTTTATAATAAGCCTGATTTCAGATTTTCTAGATGCTATTCCCGCTAGTTAAATGTGGATGTCAAAAATGAATGGGGTTCATTTTAATGAGACACTATCTGTGAAAGTCGGAAAACAACACACTACTCCATCACGTGGACCTAACGCCAATCGCCAGCCTACTTCATCTATCGACTCAGGTCAACGCAGTACACAGCTGGGCATAGGCCTCTTCCAAGGTGCGCAGCAACACTCTGCCCTCCATCCCTGACCCAGCCAACGTTTTAGGGGTCGTCACATCATCAATCTGACAGGTACCTACGTAGTAACACTAATTATTACTAGCTAGTTATTATTGCTAGATATATCTATCACTGAACAAGCCCACGCAGCAATTACCAGTTTGAATGGACGTGCTATGCATGTACCCAGGAGTTTCAAGCCCTCCATAAAATAACTTGTACCTACCCATAGTTGCAGCAACTAGGAATATAAAATGAAGTTACCTTTAGGCGTTTTAGGAATGTAGTCTAAAGTCCTTTCTTTGAAACGTAAATGCTCGCCAGTGCCATCGATCCAGATATACGTTGCCAGAATCTTGTTGGCGGGCAGTGGGAGATCGTAGTGCTTCTCAATTGGAAGATCACTTAAACGCCGTCGAGCATTGTTTTCTGGCTCTATGAAGTCATCTGTTAACATGCTATTCTGTTCAGTATTAATACTTAAGTAATCAGTTTCTGGCCTCCAGTACTTTTTAAAGCAAAGACAAACTCAAATTTCAACAGGCTATGTGTTCATCGTGTTATGTTACGTGTTCAAAGGTAAGCGTTTGGACGTAACCGAAAGTAAATTAGAAAAGAAAAATCAAAGCAGTAGCAGCTCGGTGTTCGGATTTGTACTTGGTTGAAACAATAGACTTGCCTCATACCTATTAGATGGGACTCAAACATAAATGGCGATATCTGTTTACAATAGGAAATTATAGGAACTAACCCCGTCGATGGTCAACAACCACACAAGTTGACTGCATATTATGGTTCTAGGTCAGCCACGAATCGCCACTTGTAGCAAAATGTCCTGGGAGATCCTTTGTTTGGCAATCTGTGGCTTTTCGAAAAGAATTTTATGTTGGATTATGTACATGCATCGATTTAGATTTTTGTTAAAATTAAAAACAATTTATCACTCAAGGAGAATCTAACATGATTCAAGTATTGGCCAAAAGAAACAAAAAACCGATTTATCTACAAATAAATTATATTGGTAAACCAAACCAAAACAAGGAATTTGATTTTGAGTGACACAAATCATTTCACACATGTCACAGCAATGATGTTATTGTCACAGCATGACACCTATACCAGCCTGTTACTGTTACTGTCCCACTGCGGGCAAAGGCCTCTTCTCATACTGGATTTATCTCCACGCCTTGATCAAGGCAGATTAGCAATTTCAGGTAGGTCCTGTATGTGTTAAATAATCTTGGAAAGTATAAAAATGGAGAAAGAATCATGACCTCATGATGGTCCAGTGGTTAGGGCTTCACATATTAATGTGTCAGTCTTGGTCAAGTTGCGAACTGTTTTCGGAGATATGATGGACTCTAAGAATGCAGACTGCAGTAAACTTGATCCGGATATGTATTGCTAATAGTTCATTCTCAGAAGAGAACCTTGTTACGGCCAAAAATCTCCTTACTTGAATCTGTTATGGTGCGATTCCACCGGCTTGCGGCTCAGTGCCGCACAGTGGGCCGCACAAATGTTTATTTCGGTGGACTCGCTCAAGTGAACATGAACAAAATGTGCGCGTGTTCACGGTGTGCACCTAAATGTTTAGGCACATATTTTGTGAGCACACACGTAGAAGCGGTGGAATCGCATCAGTCAGCGAACACGCACTCGCTCAAGAGAAATTGACTTTCCGACAGAGTTTAACTGTAGTCGTAGTGAAAATATTCGTACTAAATAACAACATTGATTAGTTGAAAAATTAGGTAAAAATATTGTAGATATTCTTCGCGATGCTGCAACTACTAGTCACAATTAGTACCAAGTCACGGATCAAGTTTAGCGCAGAAAATGTAATAAAACGGGTTGGAATAGATGCGCTCTGGCAGGCTCGGCTTTATTTTCAGAGCTGAGCGGCAGCTGATAAGCCTAGAACGGGGTCGGTATATGAAAATATGGAGACCAGTAGAGTTTTTTTTTAAGTAAGCTAAAGTGGTGCCAAAATAACGCAGAACAATTATATGAACGAAATTGCGTGTCATTACGAAGCCAAAAATTTTAGTAGTTTCTGGAAAGCCACAGACAGCTTGAATCTCAAGTCGGGCCTGCCAGTGTGCGTCGCGTCGGTGGCGTAAACAAACCTAAGGCTATTGCCAATTTATTTAAGGCTTCGTTTATGACAGAGGTCCTCTGTGTTTAAGCTGCCACGGCACTTTTGAAAACTACATATTACTCTGTTAAAATGTTATTAGTATCTATGTTATCTTTCCTAAAATACTAAAATAAATTTATAATACAAGGTACCTAATCGAAATAAATGTTTTATGTAAGTAGGTAACTACCTATTCAGTGTCTTTTTTTGTTAAAATTTTTAGAACGACGGGTCTTGTTTTAATTTCAATCTAGCAGCACGTTAAACCAACGGCCATGTGCCCTGGCCCTGACACAGGCGCACCCGATTTTTTCAATAGGATTTCGATAGATAATTAATTTCACTAAAATTTACCAACAGCGCCATCCTAGCAATAGTAGCAAAAGTCGCAGTAGTCAAAAGCCTATATTATTGCCCCACTGCTGGGTAAAGGTATCCCTGGCCTCCTTACACTTTTCGTGATCTAACGCGATTGTAAGCAATCCTTTAAGAAAGAAAGAGTTCAGCTAAAACATAAAATAACCATTTTTTTCCTAGCCTTCTCTGTCCCACTCCTGGGCGAAGGCCTCCTTCTACTTCTCACGAACCCGCGCATCCTCCTTCCAGTTCGGACGGAACTTGTCCAGTTCGTCCCGCCACCTCCTTCGTCGCCTGCCGCGACCCCGCCTCACTGTGTCAGGGCACCAGTTTCCAGCTATTTTGGCCCACAGTTTGTCCCAGTCCCATTTGAGTTGGGCAGCCTTTTGACCCACGTCAGTTATATTTGTTTTGGAGCGCAGTATTGTGTTTCGAACACGATCCGTTAATTTAACACATAGTATACTGTGCCCCATTGCTAGTTGGCAAACCTTGAGTTTGGACTGCTGGATATTAATCAAAGACCAAGTCTGTGCACCATAGGCTAAGACGGGGAGAATACACATGTCCATAATTTTGCGTTTTAGTGCCATAGGCAACTTGCCTTTATATTGTCATGCTCAATTTAAATTATTTTGGACTTATGGAATTAGGGGAGGCCTTTGCCCAGCAGTGGGTTAGACTATCCCGATAGTACAGGCTAACAAAAGGTTATAATAGGTACAAGATTTATGCGAGAGCTTAGAATAGGAACTAAAGCCACCGTCTTGTCTTTTCAATCCAACTTTCACAGACAATTTTCATCCTAGGTTTACTACCATTGTTGAACATTAGGTATTGTGTATAGGCCATAAACATGGCGGCGCTAACTTACTGTACTGGCTGCACAGACGACATCTATGTTGCTGTATGAGAACTACGCTGTTCCCTACGTACGACTATGCTGTGATGCGCGATAGATTATTAATAGCGCATTCGGTATGTAGATGGCGTTGCAAATGTATCTTTTTCTTTTTTACGTTTTTACCTCATACCTCCGTTATTTAGGGACCGATTTGAATAATTCTTTTTTATGCGAATCTCAAACTCAAAGATTTATTTATTATTATATTATTTACGTCGTCAAGATTTGTGGCACGTCTGTTTATCATATATAAAGAAGAATCATCAGCAAACAACACCATTTGCGGTTGGTTGTTAAATAAAAAAACGAAAGCTTCCCGTTTGGTCGAATAGAAATTCCATCAAAATCGGTTCAGTAATTTGATTTTTTTTTCCATTATACGTATTTTTTCTTCTTGGGCTGTATTGACAAGATAGTTCGCATAACTTCATAACATAACTTCTAGATACAATGTAAAAAAATGTTTTATTGACAAGAATTTGTGTGGTCTACAACTACTCGCAAAAAGGGTTAAAAAAATAATATTTTTAAGGTCCATCGAAATTTTACACAAATGAATCATTTTATTTCCGGGTCCCACCGCCGGCGCCGTACGTATGTATGGCAGGTGTGACAAAAATAGGTGGTAGGTGTTCAGGTTTAATATACTCGTATTATACATAATACTCAATAAAATGTGTGTTTGTAGATCAACATTCAACATTCAGAAACTCTAAAATCTGACAATAAGTCCGTTCCATGTAAAATTGGTTCCTACCGGTATTCAGTTGCATCCGGTTAGACAAGAAACCGACCCCAAAATTATTGGATAAATGCTGAGTAAATGGTGATAGTTCAGTAACAGTTTTGCAGTAGATACAAAAAGGTTGCAAGGTTGCTTGGGCTTTGGTTTTGTTTTGCTTGATTAGTCAGCAGTTGTCATAGCAATTTTAAGTTTTTGTCGGATGAGCTTTCGGTTAGATTTTCTTAGCAACGCTATATTTTGGCGGCTAATTTAGGTCAATTCTTCTCTAAAAAGAGCTCTAGCTCATAATCTCATCTCTCGCGGTCAAAAGCTAGCTACACTAATGTTATGAAGAAATAATAGTTTCGAAGTTTGACTCCGAAACAATTCATCCTATTTAAAAAATCTTTCACTGAGGTAAAGCTACACCTACTACCTACCTACCTAGCTATTACCTACTGCTGATTGTTATAATAATATTATGTTTCATCACCGCAGACGATGTCGCGGGCCGAGTCCAGTTCTTCAATAAAGCGATAATATTACACTGTGGATAAGTGTTCCGCAAGGGAATTTTTGAAATGGTTTTGCTTTTGGTAAAACTCTATTTAAGTACCCCCCCGAACACACATTTATGGTAGATTGGATAGATCTTATTGCACATCTTATTTTAAGTACATGCAATCTATGCAAATAAATTTTACTTTACTTTAGTAACACAATTTGTCTGTGCTATTATGAGGGTAGGTGATATATCAATGGTTCTATCTAATCGATGTATGTATGTACGAGCAGATAGCAATGAAGTCATCGAGTTGTTTATAAAATCATTCATAGAATATAAATAGGGGATGCCCCTGAGAATTCTTATATTCTCATCATCTGCCTAGCCTTTTCCCAACTATGTTAGGGTCGGCTTCCAGTCTAATCGGATGCAGCTGAATACCAGTATCTTACATGGAGCGACTGCCTATCTAACCTCCACAACCCAGTTAGTACTGGGTAATACGATACCCCTTGGTAAGACGGTTGTCAGACTTTCGGGCCACTGACTACTTAACGATTGTCGAAGATCTACAAGGACGGACCAAGAGATTAACGTGCTATTTATCAGAATACTTATATTCTGATCAATAAACATACAATCTATGGTGAAAATGACTTTTTCGTTTGACATCGAAAGTCCACTCACGATCGGTCGGTCGTCGTGAACACATGTAAGTAGCGCGCGTGTCGGCGACCAAAATTTTAATTTTAATTGATCAGTTTTGTTTTTTTTACCAAACCATTTAGAGAAGTCGTAAGGTTACTTTCAAAGCAGTGAGTCTGTACGGCGTGGAAGGAAGAAGACCCCGACGCGGAAACGGTTACCACGTATTCAGTATATCATTCTAAGCCCAACCAAATAGAAAATTTCATCGATTTAAAAAAAAAGTAAAAAAACAATACAAAATATAAAAATATCAATATACCATTTTTTACCAAAAATAATAGTCCGTTATATTGTGAATTATACATGTGTATTGTGAAAAGGCCCCATAATATTAATTTCTGTTTATTTTTGTTACGAGTTTCATTTTTGTTACGGTTTCATTTTTGTTACAATGGTTATTTTTAATGATTTTCACTGTTTGGACATGTCCACTCAAACTTGTGTCATTCTCCCCTCAAAAGACCTTTTCAGACTAACCTGAAAGGTTTATCTACTAGTTTCTGGAGATTATGGCTGTGAAGCATGTACCTACTTTAAAAGAGACTGTGACGTCTTTGTTTGTATCGGGTGTGTTATTCTCCGAGTAAGTAGTCGAATAGGAAGCACCGACCTTTTGATGTTTTTTAATAATTATCAGGGATCCCTAATAATAAATAAAACATTCGAAATTGGTTTGATGGCTTGCTGCTACCCTGGGGAGGCCGTTTAAAGGGTTTTAAGAAATTCGTTAAGTTGAGGTTCATAATGGATCTAGACAGCAGTGTACGGGATGATAATATTGGTTAAATTCATTGCCTTATTATTAAGATTTCTGTGGCTAAATTAGACAACTCGATGTGCGAGTTTGTCGGAGGTAGGATACGTTGGTGGTCCGGAATCGACCAGTCAGGGTGACCACAAACAATCCAGCAGGACTATTGCGTATCTCTGTTGCCAGTTCATAGTGTCACCTGGCGAGTTTTGATATACAATGACCGTTCTTGTTGGTTTCAACTGATGCTACCCGTGCAGTACTGTCATTGTATATCAAAACTCGCCAAGTGATGATCACTATGAACTGTCAACAGAGATACGCAATAGCCCTGCTGTGCTGTCATTCTAGATATTGATCAGTATGTACGCGTATGACAACCTCTCGTCTCGATACTTTTAATTGCACAGAATTACCTACGTGATCCTCGATTCTTAGCTATTATACGTTTCGTTATGGTAACGGAACAATATATAACACTTAAATACTATATAGGCTAAGTGCAGTGCGTGTTTATGGGGTGGAATAAATATGGACATTGGACAAGAATAAAATCAAAGCATTATTAGTACAACAAAGTATCTTTATTTTTCATAATATCTCGTATTTTATAACAACATTTCTTATACACTTACAATTTGTTAATTCATACATATATAATTTCCGAGGCATGCAAAACAATTTTAAACATCTTTTACATACAATAGCATAAATAATTTATTCAGACGATAGGAATATAATATTTTGTGCTCTACACGAGTGTACATGGTGTTCACGTTTAGACATACTTCATAAGTGCTTGAACTTTGAAAGGCTCCTGCGGTTTCCCATTACATTATACTCTAAAATATTTATGCAAATGTAATTTTGCACAATTTAACTACCTTTAACATTAATATACTGGTAGATTCTTAAACACGATAACATAATTATCCCGGACATCATATTTTATTTAAAATTCTCTTGTTAGTATATAATATGTCAACCAATTCATGTGTTCTCTTCAGGTTATTCGTTTACTAAAACTAATTTGCAACTATGCATTAAATGAATTTGTTAAAAATAATGATATGTGGTTATTTGTATACAATTAAACTATTTAACATCAAAATAACAATTTTTAAATATCACATAATATTCGTAGAAATATTTACCTACTTATTAAATATATTAATATCTTATATGGTCCTTTTAAACGCACTACCTCTATCACGTGTCGGTTCAATTATTATCATTTATTAGTTGTCTGTATTATAGCTATTGTAAATTGAATAATCTATTCTATTGAATACCTATAGGCCATATATTATTCGGTTAACCGTCGCTAGTGAATATAATTATTATTTGATTAGATAAACGTCTATTCAAAAAGTTTTACTTGGTGTTCTTGTGGTAAATGTATATCACTAAAATGGAAGAGTGTGTAATGCACATTTGGTGCAGGTACATACAGCTTGCGTTGGCAACCAGGCACGAACAAAATAGACGGATTGAGTGATGATGCGGTCGCTAGCTGACACGTGGCGCAGGAGTGGCCCGGCGGGGGGGGCGCCACTGTTATTCGTTGAGTATGCACGTGCGCATCAGAGCGTCTATCACAGCGTACGGGTCGCAGTTGGACGCCGGTCGACGGTCCTCCAAGTATCCCTTCTTCTCCTCGGCAACCGTCCGCGGTATCCTGATGCTGCTGCCACGGTTAGCGACTCCTGTTAACAAAACGAAAATAAATTGTCATGCTCAATCCACTCCAAGTACTCAGCTTATAAAGCTGCGTTCAATGAGTGCACTCACCGGCGCTGAAGTCATTAATACTGGCTGTTTCGTGGAGACCAGTCAAACGTCTCTCATTGTCCTTTCCTCCGCGAGGATCGTACACCTTGATGTGTTTCATGTGAACCTTAGACAGCTTGTCAATCGCCTTCTCGATTTCACTGCAATTACGAAAACTTTGTTGTTAGTACAAACGTTTATGATTTACAAAAATATTTAGGTAGTTTAATGAAGAGGTCTAGTGACTACCATGTGATGAAACACGAAATGTGTGGCAACTTTCCCCAGTAAAACAATGGATGACTCACTTGTTTCGAAAATCAGGCGTTAATAAAAAGTTATAATCAACAGACAGCTGCGGTTAGGATAATTGCCAAATTTAAACCCAAAAATAAAAATAAAAAATAAAACATGCCTGTATTTCTTAAACGGAAATATGACCGACTTATTGAATGCTGCAATCGATTTCTCATTGGACAGGTTTCCATCTAAGGACTTGTCTCGTATAAATCGACCGCCATTAATAAGTTAAAATTAGGGGAGAGTTGGCGTTGCTCAATGTCCCACAAAACAATCTTGTATTTGCTAAATGACAAAAGCTGAATATTTTTGCGGTGGCAGACCTTCGCTAACTGATAATTGATTATGGACGTAAAAAACTTATTTCACTGTTTAATTTAGCCAAACTACTGGACTTTGCACGTGTAGTTTCACTTACCTTTTTAAGTCTCTTCATAAATAACATTATCCGAGTCTAAATAAAAACTGGTAGGTACGATATAACCGACCTTACCCTGTAACATTCAAACAAGGCAGTGACACTTACATAATACCGTTGTCTTCACGCATCTTTTTGGTAGAGAAGTTGGTGTGTGCACCAGAGCCGTTCCAATCCTGGACTGGTTTGGGATCAAAGCTGACGATGACTCCATACTCTTCAGCAAGCCTGTTCAGGATGTAGCGGGCGACCCAGAGATCGTCGCCAGCGGCCACTCCGACGGAGGGACCCACTTGGAACTCCCACTGAGAGGGCATGACCTCGGCATTGGTGCCAGAAAGAGGAACGCCAGCGAATAGGCAACATCTGTAATTAAAACGTAAATAAATGAGCTGCTTATTGCTTTTCTAATAAAATAAGTCCATTAAAATTAAGAGGCGAAGTTTCCGCCGTAAATGTCATATCTTGGAATAGCATAAAATATTTTCTATAACATTATCAGCCTGTAGCACCCCCACTGTTGGACCACAGTCTTCAGCTCTATGAGAGAGCGACCCAAGTCCACCACGCGGGCACAGTGCAGGTCGGTGGATGTCACATCATCACATCTTTAATTACTGGTTCCAGCACATTCCGATTTCCTCACGATGTCTTCCTGTTAAACTACACAAAATAAATTGCCTGATCACGATTAGATCACGCAATTCGTGGCCTTTACCACTGAACTTTTCTAGTAAGTAGTTACCTGTAGTGTGCTTCGACCAGATCCCTGGCGAACACCTTGTTGGCTCCAACACCGCAATAGTAGGGGCCCTGTGGTGGTGGGAAACCGCCTGGGGGCCAACCGAAGGGCCTCAGGTCAGAGTCCAACAGGATATACTCCTGCTCAATGCCGAACCATGGCTCCTCATCTGTGCTCTTATCCGCGGCTTCGGCACACTTGATGCGGTGGTTGGTCTCTGTGGAATGAAACCAAAATTATTAAACAATTTAAATGAGAGCGACTTTTTCGAAGTTAGAAGGTTGTGTCTGGTAGAAGAATTTCTGTTTTTTTTGATTAAGTTAATCCAATCGGATGCTCAATCAAAGCTGCCTTAAATGTCTCACAAGAAATAAATAAACACTAATGTTTTGTAAGACTAATCTGTGAATAATCTGTAATCTTTGTAAATATGCCTATGCTTACTAAATAAATGAATGCCAATCATACAAGAGACCTTTAATGTTCACGATGGCATACGTAAATGTAATCTGATGTTTCAAAATCGATGCGTAGGTCATGATGTCAAACAATTACCATAAACGCGTAATTACGATTGTGACCCCACGATGACTAACGTATCGCGACTTGGTCTACGTAAAGACAAGATTGGAAAATAATATAGACAGAAGGCTAATAGAAAACAATGCTAATTTCCCAAAAAAAAAAACCACTGTTTAGGAGTGACGAGTCTTTTATGTAGGTAGAATCCCAACAAGTCTGTTTGTAAACATTATTGCATTTGAACGCACCTGTAGGCTCCATGTTGTATTTGTACGTGTCACACATGACGAGGATGTGGTTGCCACGTCTGAAGGGGTCCTTGTAAATGGCACGGGGGCACAGGAATGTATCCGAGTTGTGCCCATCCGACTGTCCAGTAGAGCTGCCATCGAAGTTCCAGATAGGCAGATCTGTAATGAAAATTAACTGAGTATAACCTCACGCCTGTAACCCCTGAAGGGTTAGGCAGGAGGTGCACCTAATACCCCTGCAACGTTGGCCAGTTATGTTTAAGTCCCATCAATCATCAACCAGGCACTAATCCAGATTCTGTGGCTACTACTGGAAAATGACTGATAGTAAATTCCAATAACAATTTGCCAGTTCTGAAAATCGAATCCAGGGCCTCATGTTCAAAAGCCGCGCTTGCGTCCACTATCTAGACCAACGAAACTAATTATTATTAATAATGTGTTTCCGTGATATAGCTGCTAGAATACCTAGATGTCAACGTATACTGTGGAATGCGATATTCTGATATCGTCAGCGGAAATATGAAATGACATAAGAGCCATTGAGCGCGTTGCTGGATTACCAACGTATAGCTCAGTGTAGGATGAAACCCAGTAGCACGATCAGTCTCCCAATAACCCTCATGTTATTTGAAATTTCCACCGCCGATATATTATAAAACTAGCTTAGCCCACAGCTTCGCTCTCTTCTTTTGTCATCACGTAAAGACCAGTGAAAATATGAATTCATCGTTTTTATGAAATAACCCTTGAATTTATGGAAATATAATCCACCTGTGTACTTGGGCCGCGATAGTGATATTGTGTAAGTTATAATAACTATAATATTTAAAGTATAGTTTTGACTTCGCTACGATGTTATTATGCTCGTTATAATATGTACAGACTGTATCAATAAGTACACATAATTGACTGTGAACAACAACTTTCCAATGAACTAAGAATACTGAATGACATCTATCGTAACATTTCTATGACTGCTTGTGGACAATATTGCTTTGAAACCTTTTAAGTTTTCATCAAAAAGTCCTTACTCCTAGAAGAGCGATGCGAGACGAGCGATTGAAATTCACATGATCTAGTGGATGTAATATCATTTGAATAGCTTTTTATAAAAAAAAAAACTACATTTGTAGCTATGCTAACTTTTTCGGTAAAAAAACCCAACAATCGAAATAACGAAAGAAATTTAGGTAAGTACACAATTAAGAACTTGAAAACTGCGGGCCAACAAAACATTTTGTTTTGTAAAGCATCTTGTTTACAGATCAACACAGCCGTCTCACTGAAGGCTGAACTAAATACGAAAACTCTGCTAATTACCTCGTTAATGAGGATGTAATAAAATACACTGCGTTCAATGGATGTGCCATGTTTCAGTCACTCATGTTTACATGCCTTTATCAATTAAACCGTGACCGAGTTTTCAGTCGAAGGATTTGAAGCGCAAAAGACATTTAAATATGTATTCACATTATGAATATTTTCGGTAGCACTTTACCAGAGAGTTCGCCCGCAATCCTCTTTATTCCATATCCCGTGGGTTTTTCAAAAAATTGTCTTTATTCAAAGCTCTGTACAAAATTTCAGCTTTCCGGGTCTTGATTGTGGTTGGTAAAGACAGACAGTGAGTCAACAGTGAAATTGTGCTGAACGAATGAAGAATGGCAATGTAATTTTTTTGTGAAGACAATGTTTCCAACATTAGAAACAATTGATTTAGAATTTCCCTCAAAATCTTTCGGATTGTGGCGGCAAGAGTATTCCGTATTTATGGGGCTGCAAGATTTGGATAAACACTTTAATTTACATAGTTATAGAACACTTACCTTTAGGTTGCTTCGGAATGAAGTTCAAGGTGCGATCCTTGCATCTCAAATGCTCGCCAGTTCCATCGATCCAGATGTATGTCACCAGAATCCTGTCCGCGGGAATTGGGAGGTCATTGTACCTTCCCAACAAGGTTTTAGACAGCACCGCGTTTGGTGAGTTGGCGAGCACTGGGCCCGACATTATCTTCGGGTTGTCTGTTAATTGAAAATGAGTTTAATTATTATACTGCTAGAGTGTAAAACTGGATGGCCCTATCAACAATCTACTGCAAGATACGACGACAGTTTTTATCACCTTCATTGGAATTTAATTATAATGCAAGCTTATACCGGAATGGCGCTGCCGGTCGTTAAAGGTTAATTGAAAAGATTATGAGGGTTCTTTCTCAATGTTGGTAAATGAGTAGTCTTAAACTAAAAGATACCTTAGGAAAGAACTATAACACTGTCTACTAAATCCAACAAACTGCAGCCAATGGCCAATTAATTTCATTCAGTCGACGTGATGATTATGGCAATTTACTTATACCTTCTACGAGCGAGGAATAAAATAATACGTAATGAACGTAGGTGAAGTAAATATTATAAACTAAAGATAACTTATTTCTTTGACGAGGTCGCAAGGTGTGGGTTTACGCGCTGCGGTGAGTAAATTATTCTGGTATAGAAACTGAGACTTGAAACTTTGTAAGTAACTCCCTTTGAAACAAAACTTTGGAATTAAGCAAGACAGAACATCACTGAAATCTATTTAATTAACGAAAAAAACTTCATTATGGATTTGTGTCAGATAATTCGGTAATATAACACTGATAAAACGATTATAATCTATAGATTTTAAAATAACAATGGATTTACATAATCATACAGAAAAGGACTATTTTCGTTTAGCAAAATCAAAAACAAAAACATGTTTTTGAAGTAGAAATTACATTTTTAAAGTTACGTTTTTAAGATTTAAAAATTTTAAACGTGGATAGGATGAATGAATGTTTTTTACTTTTTCACGCAAAATCTACTGATCAGATTTTGACGAATATTTACAGTATAATAAACAACAAAATAAAGATATTTTGTAATAAAATAAGTTACACGGGCAAAGCCGCGAATTCTGTATGGTCTACAGAAGGTACTTTGACCCGTGTAGAGTTATTAAAGTTTCAGTCTCCTGGAACCAACCGACTACCCAGCTAATAGTACAAGTGCTAGTTAAAAATTCACAACGGTTATGTACCTAATATTTTATGACAACTTAGGTACCAAATCGAAAGAAAAATATTTATTTAGAAGAAGTTTATATTCGTAATGGTATATAAACCAAAATATAAAATTATTTAAATAAGTGGGTTATTAAACCTTTATGAATTGCTTACCTTCTATTTTTGCGTGACAGTCAGCCATCTTGACGGCTTATAAAAACGTATAAATCTGTAACAAAGAAAAAATAACTTTAGCTCTCTGAATGTCATAATAATTTAACGCTGAGCAAAAAATAAATATTTCTCAATAGATACTGTAAATAATATCCTAATGATATAGGAGGTAAAAATAACTGTAAATAAGTCACTATCGGTAGTTCAACAGGAAATAAAAACGTGTTGACAGTGAAATTGGTTTCCAATCAAACAAGCTTGATTTGGACGTTTATCAACAACGATTCACTAACCGACGAAAAGTACCGGCTTAAGTCTGATTGTTTGATATTTATATGCATATTTTCCTTGACTTTTTGAGAGAATATATTATAAATTAATGCCCGACTAATCATAAAAGATACATGTTCAAGATCTTTCTATAAACATAATGCTAAAAGATTTAAATATATGATAATCGCATGAATTATAAATTGGTATTGTCATCATTCCGGAAGGAGTTTCCTTCCGCAATTTTCATCATCTGCTTAGACTTTAGGCTTAGACTTAGACTTTTCCCAATTATGTTGGGGTCGGCTTTCAGTCAACCGAATGTAGCTGAAAACTTCTTTTCCCTCGCAACTATGTTCTTATTTAAGTCTTTTTAAAATAATAATAAATAGTCAAGTTTAAAAAAAAGATTAAACCATGTTGGTATTTATTTCCGAAACAGAATTCTTATTCAATAAAAATTATATCCTTTGATTAAAGAACAAATAGAAAATAATTAAGAAAAATGAATGAATTTTGTCAAGAACGTAACTAGAATCGTTTTGTTTTGTAGGCAACATTTAATACCTGTGCGTCATAAAATAAACAGACCCTTGACATATAAGTAATGTAGTAATTTCACAAAATCGATTGGCGCCTTGCCCAAATCTGACGGCTCTGACGCGTATGTTTGCCCGTCACTCGACGTCTCACGCAATACTATGTGAGTGTGTGCCCGTCGCACGAGTTTACTCACAAATTGACATCTACACAAAAGACTAGGCACTAAGGGAAATACGGGCAAATAGATTAACCTTCCTATTAATAGAGGTAGAACAAGAAAAGGGTCCATTTAAAAAAAAAATGACCAAAACAGCTACTTACACGATTAATTTAATCCCATCATTAGAAAAACGTATTGTCTGCATTTCCCCTTAACGATCAATCTTTTGACTCAACAACTACTGATTCTAAATGCAAGCTACGCTCCATTTTTAGCATATCGCGTCATTTGTACGTAAATATGTAAGCAAATAAACTGGGAATCAGCAGCCGCAACTATTGGCAAATGTAGTGGATCTAGGAAAATTCCCGCTAGCTCGGAAAATTTCCTATTACCTGCTGGCTTCTCCCACGATCGACGTTATTGCTATGCAAATTACTATTCCGAGTATTTTGTTGATGAGTAACAATAATGAACAAGTTACAATTTTTGGCTAAAGAATCAGCATTGCCATACAACGTGGCAATGCTGCCAGCCTTCTTGGTACTTTTCCTGTTGACAGCGATGTGGACGTATTTTTTGAAGCCCTGTAACCCTTTTGATACTTGTGCATATTTATATTACTATTATAGATTTGTAGTTTGTAAATAATGTAAATAACCAGATCTTAAATAAAAAGTTACAGTTTAAATATTATCATTACGAGCATTTTTGATTCACACGGTTTTCACTACTTAAGAAAACATGAAGATTTAATCATTATATTATACGAGTTAAATACTAATGTATGTATTATGCGCAGAAACCTTCCGGAATTACGGAAGACCTCATCCAAATGCGTTGCGCTGTTTATAAAGTACGCGGTCACACATGCATGACAGGTAGGAAAAGCGACTTTAATTTATGTAATAACATACATAAATAAACAAAACAAAAAAGTCTACGAAAAAGTAAAAATACGCAAATAATTACAGTGACAACGTTTTCCATCATTGGTAAGTAGAAAACATTTCGGCCCTTTTTGTAACCCATAGATAGCCTCGAGGTTAAGCAATCCGGTCGATAAATATAATAGCCATTAGCACCAATGTGTTTGATATCCACCGCAGGCCTCAAGTTTGCCGTCATTCGTTTCTGATTAGACTCTACCTACATTAGTTGGAGTGCCTGATTATGAAGGTTATGCCTTTACACACTGTCTGACCATGAAAATCTTTATGGGCACTTCTGTTAATTTTCCTGTTCCCACCTCTACGACACTTGTACACTAATTTTAGGTGAAAACTGACTATGAAAATGATATTACTAGTGTGAATCTTTTGTACAAACGTATTGTGCACGATTAACAAACAGTACTAAGATCAAAACCATTTTAATCCAGTTATTTCCAGTCGGTAACAAAAGCAGGTGTCATTGATAAGTGCTAAACATATTCAGTTACATGCTTACACACTAGTACGTGACACTTCAGTTGCTAATTACTAAGTTTTTGGTTATATTAAAGACCTTTAACAAATTATATTAGATATAAATAATGTGTGACGACAATAATAATTGATACCAGTGCGGGTATTATATAACAACAACATATCTAATGAAACAATTAATAGGCATGTAAGTAAATATAAGTGACATGACAGTGACATTAATGGCGCGATAGTAGTTCAATAGCATTAGTAACATGCCAACTAGAGATAATAAAAGAAATAATGTATACTTGTATCGTTCCTTAACACGATCGTGATTCGTGAATGAACAGGACAATCATGAATTACGTATTGGTGCACTTAGCCACGCAGCAAAATTATGAAAATAATGTAGCTGATATATACCTTTAGAGTCGCACGATCTAACAAAAACGTCATAAAGGAAATGCACACGAAATCTTAGTCGTGTCACGGGCCACGGTACTATTTATAAAACATTGATCACTGCTCATTCCTGTTTTCAATTGTAACTACAATACATCGATGTTTTAGCATGAAAGCGTTACATACACTCTCGTTATCAAGTGTTGACATTTTACATGTCTCTAACTACATATATCTATGTGGGTTAATGTAATGGCTCATTTGTATTATGCCGATGTGTTGATAAGTGAAGTGACGCAATTTTTCATTGTGGAAACTAATAGCTGTCAGGGAAAATTTATTATTAAGGTGTAGTGTGTGATTTGTCGTTAATATTCTGTCCGAGGCTGCATCACAATGGCTCACGAGCTGGAGCGTGATGTTTGACTGATTAGTGGCACTTCACTAGTATTGTTCTTCTATGTCGGCTCGCCAGTCACGTTGACATCTATCACATCTATGTGATGCTCATGCGTGAGTACCCGGTAACGATGGGACTACAAAGACTTTACGCGTTAGACTTGAGTACATTAACTCATTAGTCATTACTCAGTGTGTTGTGTTGTACAGCTGTATGTTTTGTTTAGTATTTATTACACAGTTCTCAAGTCCTTGGCCTTGTCATTAAAGGAGGGCGATGACTGTTTCACGCCGCGTGCGAGTGTTTGGCCGCTGGCTGCGGTGTGCTCAGCTGATGTTCACATTGCTCACGACCCGACGCGGCGACGGGACGCGTGGATGCGTCTTTAGTATTTATATTTGCTTTACGTGTGGCATAAAATATAATGCGTGAATGAACTGACCGGCGCGGCGTCGCCGGCGGCACCGTTACAGTACAAAAATATCTATAAAATATGCTTGTTTCCATAGTACCCGGAATATTGATGTCTACGGAATACCTATATATAATACATACTACTATTGAGATTAACTCGGGGAATTTATTTATAAACAGCCCTTTATTTGTCAGTTTTATCTTTTGTAACCGTTGAAAAATGCTGTGTATCTTTCAGCATATTCAAATAATGACTCATGCCGTATAATCTCCAAAGTCGTTTCTAGCAAAGAAAACTTCGCAGCCGTAGCTACGCACTTATTTAAAGTATCGCAGATAAACGCGGCTTGTAAAGATCAAGAATAATTCGGTCATTGATATCAAACAGTTCAAATACCTTTGTATTCGGTTCTCAAGAACATGATACTGCACTTTGCTGTAATTCCTGTATGATTCCAGAGTTTATTAATAAATGTCAAGGCAGCTGCTCGGTGGAAAACTATAATGTCGCCATTGAACATTCTCACGGCACTCTTGAATAAAAGACCATCTAAATTACATGCACTTTGTGGCTGTCCTCGCCGATTCACCTTTATAAGCAGGTAGGTACATAAACGAACAAGGAAAGACGCTAAAAACGACAACTCTCAGAGATACGATAATTACAAAAGTCCTTGTACAAATTGAAATAGCCTTCTTTCAGAAATTGCAGTGGAAAACTAGCGCAGAGCTGATAAGTAATGCGCAAAAAAGTAGCACGTAACGTATTTTTCTCTTCTCAAGTAATTGTCAGTAAGCATGTCATTATCTTGTGTTATATGTATATGTTAATAAATAACACGAACCGCTTTACTCATTTCGTCATTAATAAAACTGGAACTATCAAGTGTTTTTGCGAGACACCCAAACGGTCTTGACCTACCGATATTACGTCGGAATCGAACCTCAGTTTACGGTTCGATGCTTTATTGCATAATAATTATTATGTTGTCACGATATATGGTTATTATTATTGATATTTATGAAAAAAAACTTTAAATTATTTTTAATCTTGTAAGGAAGTAATTTTCTTTAAATATTCAAAGTTTAGTTGCCTGGATTTCAAATAGAGTTCCAAGAAACATTATCTATTATGGCATTAGTATTAAGACCATTATATTTGGAATTTAATCACCAATTAAGTTAATCAGTAATATTATTAGAACTAATTAGAACTAAGAATAATATCTGCATAATAACGATAACAAAGTAATAAATACTATGATTGGAAGTTTAAATAGGTACGAGCGTTCTTAAAATTCAATTACGAAATAACGGTTTTATTTTAGATTTTTTTTAAACCGAAATGTTTGCGTCAGCCCTTGGGCTAGTTTAGTTCAGTCTATATAAATAGCAAACGGTTATTCTTATTATAACTGTCTGTTATCGTAACAAACAGTATATCATTGAGATTCAAATTATTATTCCAGGGTGTGGTACATTTTCAATATTATACACGATCATAAACACTTAAGGTAGGTAGATAATATGTGGGCCGTCAAAATTCAATGCTTGAATTCCACTTGATTAAAAATCGAATGAGATCGATGAAGCACTTTCTTGTGACCGTTGTCGTATCGTACACACGGCTACACATCAAGCTATAAATTTCCAGTTTATGCTGATCTCGCATTGTATATGATTTCCGTAAAAAGCGAGGTCAGCTTATACTGGAAATGAATAGCTTGATGTGTAGCCGTGTGTACCATAAATAATGACCTGATTATCTGTACGAAGGAAACTAGATTAGTAACAATAACGAATACCAAGTAATCGCGTTCGTTTTTGGGTCAAGGGATCAACAACGCGGGTGGATATTGATAACAGTCAAAACAAGTGTTAGTTTGAACGATAACAATGACCACACCGAAGTCTCACATTGCACAAATTTAAATTTTTTATCGTTTTTTTTTGTTCAAGATTCTCATCCAAGGACATTCAGCTGTATGTTAATTAAAATTATTAATTCTAAAGTCGAGCTTGCCGTAAATAAGAACGACGCAAATGTTTCCGGAACTGTAGTGGCTAATAGGTAAGTGGCTGTGGCAATTACCTTGCGTTTAAAATGGTGCTTTTTGTACCAACACGGTAGGTACTATCGGTCTGCCTCAACAAGCAACTTTAATCGCGGAATTGTAATTAGGTCGGACAGTTAAGCATTTATCTATTCAAGTTTTTAAAGTGACTTGCTGTTAAATACCGTTGTGTTTAAACAAGGAGCTTGGTATTTTCACAAACAGGAAATCCTGTTTCTTAGTCAAAATAATCCTTTAAATCATGTTTTCATATTTCAGTGTGCTCATCAGTTTTAAGCAAGCTACGTAATCCTTTTGTTAATGCTAATATAGCAATCTCAATGATTAGCAATCATAATTTAAATATCTAATGACCTAATAAATTAAAACAAATTCTCACGTGATAGGGGGACGACCCACTGACCGGGGAAGCCTAAGACTTTAAGCCTACCGTGGGACTAGACGACTTCTACAAACAAATGGTTGTAATAAAGACCGAACATTGTTCCGTTCTAGAAATCAGTAAATATCTCATTAAGTGTCATATAATAATTGGTTTAGATGCAACAACAATGCAACGCATTATGTGGTTAAAGGTGTATTTAGGTATTTTCCATTTAATCAGAGAAACTTTTTTTTAGATTTGTAGTTAAGCGAATTATCATCTTCAATGAACCACGGTGCGGTTACTTATTATTATTATTTCTAGGCACGTGTTATTTTTATTACAACGCCGTATGAAACTGTAAAAATAATTTATTTGTATATTCAGAAGAAAGAAAAAATGTGTTTTACTTCAAGCATAAACTTTTCGACTATTATCGAAAAAGTTTAGAAAATACTGTTGGACATCATAGCGAAGTTTTCAGCCACGACCTAGACTATTCAAAATATACTTACAAAATACCATATCTAGTAGCCCAGTGGGTAGACCGTACTTACATGATGGTAAAAACATTCACTTTCAGACAAAAATTAATTAATGAATCGACCGATCATACGATTACCACTCGATCCACGAATCGATCTACGATTTAAATAAATGTTATTAATGTGTAATTGTGTAAAAAATGTCGTGCTGGCCCAGAGGTTAAGGCCTCGCTCTCATGCATGAGGCTGTGGTTTCAAATCCGGGCAAGTACCAATGTGACTTTTTCAATTCATATGTACTTTCTAAGTTTATCTTGAACATCACAGACATCGGTGAAGGAAAACTTTGTGAGGAAACCTGGACTTATAAAAGTCTGAAATCGCCAACCCGTCTTGAGCAAGCGTGGTGATCAATGCTCTTGCCTTCTCTGTTGAGAAGAGGCCTTTGCCCAGCAGTGGGACAGTAATACGCTGGTATTATTATTATATATTTTTAATGTATAATTTATGTCTGAAAGTTGATTGATTTCTGGATCTACGATTTATTAAATTTTGTCTGAAAGTTATTGTGTTTTTTTGTCATTTGACTTTCAAACTCGTAATAAATAGATAGGTACTTGTATTGCCCTAACGACACCGAAGTCTGTACGAGTTTTGAAATCCCTTCGAGAGTTGAAACGAACACTTTGTATGGGATAATACTCGCGATATCGTGCATGGCATTTATGTGAAAGCCCTTGACACAGTTTGCTCAGCCGAAGGGACTACAGTACAGTAGGTACATGGAAATATTAGATAAAATACGAAACAACAGAAGCTTGGTAGACTTCATAAATATTTATGTTGCAGTTATTCAAATAATTTCGGAGTTAGGTGAAAACTCGGATGAACTACATTCCGTAGCGTTCTGAGAATAGGACTAAAACGATAGATTGAAGGTTCTGGGCCCAAAAATAAATTGGTTTATTTACTCGGCGGCAGAACGACGGACGAAGGTATGATTCATTTATTTTCTTTGTTTTTATTGCACGGGAGTTCCCTGAAGCGGTCGCTCATACGATAGTGCTCTACTTGTGAGCGTGAATGACCTCCCGCCCGCACTGAACCAACTGAAACACGCAGCGTGCCGCACATGTACACTTTTTTTAACCGTTTTATTACTCTCCAAAATCCTAAATTCGGAACTGTATGGGCTTAGAGAAAAATGATGGTCTGGCATTGAGTGATAGCTTTCCGGCGCTCTCTAGTCCCGCCACTTTTGATCAGGAAAATAAACTTTTGAGCACAGATCTTTTAATTGATAATAACTTTGCCAGAGTTTTTGATTTGTGGATAAGAAATAAAGTTTCGGTTACTTAATTAGCTTTAACTTTAAGTACTTTTCAAACATTTACGATAAAATCTTGAATGAAGAATTTGTAAGAGTAAAGGGATTTTCTTTTTTAAAGTTCAGCCGTTTACAGGTCGAAAACTTTAACTTGAAATAATTGAGTTTTTACAGCAATAGGTAATACAAATACCTACTTATTTAGAACTTTATAGGTCGCTGCAGTCTATTCATAAAAAAAATGTCTGAAGTCTAATTAAAAAGCTATTGCATTGAATGTGTAACTACTGAGTAGTTGCACAACTCCGTGATGAACAGTATGAACACTCCTTTTGTACTCCACGAACCTAACGAATGGCTTGTAATGTTTCAACACATGCCAATAACGATAAGCATCTATTTTTACAGACAACATCGCGCCTATGTCGCTGATAGTGTTAGCAGTGCTGTTGGTGCCAACACATTACTTGAATCTACTTTTGGCATAGTATGATGGTAGGTACTTAAGTTCCTGAAGTGACGATTTATGGTGTTGTTGGTAGGCAAGCACTTTATCTACTAATAATACAGTGACCCTGCCTCTATCGATTATTACGAGTATTTCAACTTCTTATCAACTACTGACACACTACTTGTTTTTATATCACACTCCGTTCGTCAAAAATTATAGGGCTATTGTTACATTTATAAACGTTGAATAACGCTTATAATTATCCATTACTGCGATGAAGTTCATATACAAACGTAGAAATAGGACTGTATTTAAAAACATTACAAAGTAGGTATATAGAAATTTTAGATGCTAATATGTTAACCGTTGTCGATCTCAGTAAAGAGCCTGTGTGCCACTGCGAGAGCTTGCCTAGGGTCACTGTATACATCGTACACGAAACAATATTTATTATGCTTTCATATTAATTCGATAAAGAATTATTAAAATTTGTAGCCAACATATTTTTACGACATCGTAATACATCTGATCTACACTTTAGAATCAAATTCCTATTGTTCAAATTGTTCGCGTTTACTAATTTTCACAAGTTAAGACGTACCTACAAGTCTTTGTATAATTCCAGTTCTTTATCTTTGTGCCAGTTTCAGTGCTCCTACGAGTTACAGAGATCCAGTTTTCTCTTAAACGAAAATGAACCCAAACGAGTTGCAAAAACTTCTTCTGACATAAAACTCGTGCGATTTACAACTTACTTTTTGTAGATGTAATTATAAGAGTAGTTACGTGTTGGAATCGTAACATTTTATATAAAGTTTGGGGCAGTTCGACTGAGCTTGATTTGTTTCAATAATTTCGCTGAGTAAAATTTCGCAAAGCAGGTAGACCGCGAGCGCATTTGGTGTCAACTAGAAAATGTTTTAGTCGGAGCTGATGTAATTCGCATTGCAGCCGGAGGAGGTGGTCGAGGCGCGTGCACTGCACGGGCACGTGCTGGCGGCACCGGGGAGTTTCCACAACCGGCACGAGCACGACACCAGTCGCCTCATACAACATACACCACTCCGAACGCACTCCGAATAGTCCAAAAATCCTAAAGCTCCTCTAAATCTCAATAATAAATATATTATTTACAATACCTTAATTCGAATTCCTTGACGCGATCGCGGTGTAGCGCGCGTAAACGAGCGTAGTGTTGTCGAGTGCGATGTATCGGTACGCTCAACTGATTCGATCGCTTCACTTAGCGATCCAAGGATTGACTGGTGTTCCGGCGAAGCGTTGGTGTATATATGCGCGCGCATCGCTCCGCGCGTGCGCCGTGGTGGGAGCACGCCGCTGCGTACAAATGTGCACGCGAGGCAGACTATCCTAGCTCTTAGCACGCAAAGCATAAGTCCCATAATGCAACGGCCAGCTCTTACCCAAACATTGCTAGTACTGCATGACAAACTGTCACCAATTCATTCACTGCCTATGCCGCGAGGGAGCGTCGCCCAATGCGGAATCCCACCCATAGTTAGGTCTTCCCGCTCAAGGTACATTAATTTGAATTGAATTGGGTCGTGACGGACAGGTAATGGAGTTCAGTTGAAAACTTTATGAAAGTTTGTTAGGAGTTTAGCTGAATTTCAGTAAGTGCTTACGTTTGATAACTTCCCTTTGAGCATAGTTTAGGTATTCTGAAGCATTTACTATTACGATCTGTAATATTCATGCTCATTTGCATACATATTATACAGGAATACGGGAATGGGAGCAATTAACATGAATTATTAACACATTAATCATTGACTACGTAATTGCTGTCAGATAAGTAAGTACATATCTACTTAACGTTTACCTGGATTTCGATGCTACTTAAGTATTTCAATACGATTTATAGATCATCAAAAACCTTAGTTTGACATGACAACCAATAATTAAAAACTTTCTCAGAGCAAGTCAAAAATTTCATAAAAAAGGAATAAAGAAGTTTCGGTATGAACATTGCTAATCTGGTAATAAAAAGACTACAATAATCAGTAAGTCAATGAGATTGTATGCTGAATGTATTGCTATGCTCAGCTGTAATGAAAAAAAATACACAATCATTGTGGTCACACAGAATGTACCTGTCGTAACGTAACTCATAAACCTAAGAGCAAATTATGATATAGGTAGGTACTTAGGTAGGTACTTTTATTTACACTCGAACAAGCTATTTGGTTTACGGGCAGATAACTTGTAACTACTTTTATGAACTGTGAGTGTGGTGAATAGGTAGTCGTTTATTTTACATCACACCCATATTTTTTTCATAAGCTTCAGTAGGTAATAGATATACAATCAAAATTGGAAGTTTAGTGTGAAACTAGTATTTTTGCCTGCACACCAAGTTACTGACAGTTTAGGTTATTTTATTGATATATTTCTCCATTATTTTCAAACACGTTTTATACGTTTTTAAATTCCACTTAAAGAAAAACTAAAAAAAAATTAAGAAAATAATAACTCAGCGGTATCGGAAACAGGGTCCGAGCTACAGCGGCAAGACGGCGGTCAGGGCTCCAGATAGAGGAACCTCCTTACAATACGAGCCGTGTCCAGGAGTACCGCTTTCTGAATCAAGCCCGATCCCGATACGAGCCTCCTCAGGCATTGGTCGAGGTTCTTGGCAATTAAGCCATGGGCTGATACGACTATCGGCACAATTATCGCTGAGTTCACATCCCACATGTCGACAACCTCGCGAATCAAGTCAAGATACTTGATTTGCTTATCCTTCTAGGCTTTCACAAGGTTCTCGTCATGTGGGACTATTATTTTATTTTTAATGTATTATTAGGTAGTTAATAGTTTATTATAAAATTCTCGTGTCACAATGTTAGCTTACCATACTTCTCCAAAACGGCTTGACCGATTTTTATGAAATTTTATATGCTTAATCAGTATGTCTGAGAATCGGCTACTATCTATTTTTCATACCCCTGGCATAATTTTCGACCAAACTGCGAGCGAAGCCGCGGGCAACAGCTAGTAATAGTATAGATTACATCAAGTAACTTTTTCCACTGTACAATGTGTGAGGAGTTGAAGTGCTGTCCACTTTACAATGCGCTGTGAAACAATACAGAACCGATTCCTCCGTAAAATCACCGGAGCTGCCTTTTATGTTCGCAACGAAAGCCTTCATTTAGACCTCAAATTGCCTACCACCCAGCAATTTATGAAACGTCTTTCAAAACGTTTCTTCGACTCAGCTGTCAAGCACAGGAACCCCCTTATCGCATCGGCCGCCCGATACGAGCCATCGCGTATCAGTAACGTTCGCCGTCCACGGCACGTTCTGCTCACCCCCGATGACCCCACCACCCTCCTCCAGGAAAGCAGTAGGGAAACCAGCACACTTAGAAAGTACAAACACAGACCGCCGTCATTCCGACCCCGCCGCCGTGGATCGTCGCGACGTCCCGTTTCAAACCCCCCCCCGACCCTAGCATGAGCCAGCCCGCGATGCTGAGTCAGTAGCAATAAAACAGCCCCTAAATCAGATCCAGCCTGTCCCCTTGCTGCCCTCCCCAGCGACTCCCTAAGCCGAGGCTCGTACCCCACAGGGGGTGCCATTAGCGAGTGGTCGCTTAGCTTATAAGTTCATTTTGCCCCTGGCTGGAGGCCTTAAATTCTAGGTATCCACAGGGATAGACCGGTTAAGCAGTAACCAGCCCTGAGGCTGGTCTCTGTGGCGAGATGCAATCTCCTAAAAAAAAAAAATGTGAAACGATATATTTTAATGATGCCTTTTCAGATTATATAACGACTACTCTTCTTTCAGGAGCATTTCCAGAAAATTCTTTTACTTTACCGAGAAAATACAAGAACTAGTCGTAGTTTTTAAAGAAATAAAAGAAAATCTTCATCTAAGGTCGACCGATGACCTGCAGAAGTCCACTGGATACCAGATCGTCGTAGCGCGAACTTGAGGGATTGCTATGTCCAGAAGGCGTTTTTCGGTTGATATGATGAAGATGAATAAAGAACTTTACGTACTGAGGTTCATTTATTAAAATGAGATACCGTTTTTCTATTTTCCGCCTGAAATTAAATCTTAGAATCTTTTAAAGCCTTATTTTTCGAACTGCATCTGTATTGTCGAGCCTAAGCTCAAAGAGCATAGCTGAAACTGACACTGTCACGTTGTGTATTACGTACATCAAAGGTAGCAGAGTATTCTAGAAAAGAGGGATGTCAAAAATCCGAGCTTACGTGGTGAAGTCTCCACAACCTCCCCAAGTCACGGACCCAAACAATGTGATACAAGAAAGAATACTTGTATAATAAAACATGAGGATCGCTAGGGATACGTTACCCTGGTGGTGGTGATCTTCATCATCATCATACAAATATCGCATTTCACTTTATTTCTCGTTTTCTCTGAACATATTCACTGAAGAAGAGTTTTTTTTTTATTCATTTTTTTTTTATTCTTATGCATTTTGACCGTGTACGTATTGCAAGCACAACTGAGCATGTCATACAAATATATTTAATAAATAAATAAATATCGCTGGACATTACACACAGCTCCATCTAGGTGCCACACTAAGCAACTAGGCTTGTGTCGTGGACACCAGATAGTTGATAATACTACATAGATACTTTTTGTTTGTAAATACATACTTATTATACATATAAACATCCATGACTCGGAAACAAATGTCCATGCTCATCACACAAACATTTGCTCCTACCGGGATTCGAACCCGGGACCCCAAGAAGGTAAGGCAGCCTCACTACCGCTGCGCCATTTGGGTCCTCTAGGTTTATCGTCGACAGAACTTGTAAAGTTAATTTTTCAGTCAGCTGTAATGTTTTGAGGCGATAATCGTCGTAGATTGATTTACCAATCTTTCAACGAAATAGCAAGATACTGGGCGCCGCTGGCTATTAAAGTAAGTTGTTTGATATGACAGCTGTCCTCATTACCGTAGTGTGTTGAGAAAACTGCACCATAACATAACACACACTTTGTTACGACAACGTTTTGTCCACGCGCGATATACATTTACCTACCTGTAATGTTTAGATTGATTCAATTCAATGGTCGATGCCTAGCTAATGCGGGTTCCTGAATCGACTGAATGAAGCCTTAGGCACTTGGGTTAAGTTTCAATTTCGAGTGCGTTGAAGAAATCACTTATTGTATAGTTTGATTAGTTAATTACAGTTAAATACGCAAATCAGGAAATTGCAGTTGGGTTTTACATTTTTTTTTTTTTACTTTGAACTGTATGATTTTTCTTTTTTTTTCTTTTTTTCATAGATTAAGGCTTAAGGCCAAGCATGGCTCGGTCTATGGCCCTTTTTGCCACTTATACTCGGTGGACAGTCTCCTTTGTGAGCGACCATGTCTAGCAAAGTAGGTCATTGTTGGCAGCACACAATGGTTGAGAAGGCAGCGGAATGGTTTTCTGGCACTGAAGGATTAGAAGCACCATTAACAGTCGCATTTAATTTTAGTTCGTTGCAAAAAACAAAGAGTTATAACATTAATAATGAACAGAATCATCTTAACATGTAATTACCGATTTGTATGGACGATTTCGCGAAAACTGATATTTCCATACAAACGTTTTTTTTATTTTTCTTGGAAACCTCTGAACCGATTTTGTATGATGCAATTGCTAATTTTATAATTCATAGTTTAAGACCAATTAAAACTTAACACATGGCTGATGTCATCATCTGCTCAGCCTTATCCCAAACATTGTTGCTTCAGCTTTCAGTCCAACAAATTACTAATAATCATAAAATATTTATTTTCAAGTAACATGGACGGACGCCTAAGGTCAGTTACAATTTACTTACAAAACTATTTAAGTAGGATTTAATTACTAGACATATCAAACTCAGTTTTTATGAGCTGGCACGTGCAGCTGATTTAAATGTACACTCAAGAAATTATTGGGGCTAGCACATTTTCTGGTTGAAGAAAAGCCATAAGTATCATCAGTATGCGTATCCGCGAACATATTTGGGTCAATGCAGAAGCGTGGCAACCCCAACAGCATCCTGAATGCATTGTTATACTGGACACAAAGCGCATTATCATCTTTTTGAGTGAAATTATACCAGAGGCTACACAAGTGAAAAACTTAAGCATACAGTATGCCTTCAAAAGTTATTTTAACTGCACCCGCGCAGCGCGGATCAACATATTACATCTCACCGCAAATGCTCATCGCTCTCGGTCTATAAATATATATATTTTTAATGTTGGCATTAGGAATTTCTCCTGTATTGTGGGTGCGTTTACAAACATTGAAACTCACATACACAAACAGCCAGACCCGGAACAACTACCTGTAGATCATACAATAGTACATTTTGATATAAGTGGGGAAACTTTGTTATTGCATTCGAGCGCGCAGCTCGGGTGTTATGGAGCCGAGAACTGCAATAACAAATCCCCACGCGTATCAAACGACGTTTTTCAATACAATTTTGAAGAAATAAAATATTAGAACGGAAAGTATTTTTGTCAGGAATTATTAGGAAACTATGATTTAATTTGCTTTTTATCCGCGCTTTGCTTTCGCCAGGTTGAAGAAGATGCAATGGTATGATGCTGTATACAGCCTACTAAGAAAAAAAGAAAATACTATTTTTTTTTTTAATTTAGAGCACATGAAGATGTTAATTTGTTCATAAAAATAAATATTTGTTTTAAATAATCATTTTTATCTAGGATATTCTATTTATAAACACAATTTAAATACTCGAAAAATACTTAATCCGTAAAGACGCATATGTCTTTGCCGGGATTAAAAAAAAAACAATCACCGCCGACTATAGATATAGTCATTGAACCCTTTAGACTTATCTGTGCAAATTTCTATTTCCGCACGTGTGCGGAAAAATATTAAAAATCGCACGCGTGTGAAATACATTGCATGTTGAAACTAATCGTAGTGCGATTAGAACCCCGCGACACGCAGCGCAGCAACCAATTGCTCAGCCACTGGGCCAACCGTGCCGTCTAAGATTGTCCTTTATTACCTCAGTTATAATGGCTTATGCCCCGACTCGTCACTGCTCCGTCTGGTCACCAATTTTTTTTCCATATATGTTGTCCTGATTCGTCATCATAAGAAAACAATATGCCCTAGATATTTAAACTGAAGGACACGGTTCAAGACAACAACGTACACAACAACAAGGTTTATGTGACAGGTGGGAAGCTCACTGCACCCATATTGGCTGTCTTAAAGATTAACAACTCACTCACGTTCGTGTTGTATCTCAAGCAGTGATCCTCCGCGTAACACTAACAAACTTTTGTAAGTCTTCTTAGACCAGCCATTAACGGGTTCAGCAGAGCCATATCTTCAACATAACTAATATTATTAAATGTTATATACCCCGTCTAACAGCCAACATGCAAACTGATGAGCTCGACAATCAGCTCATTTATGTACCTGCCTAACTCCAAACTATACATGGTGTAACAAGACCCTTCACGAAGCCGTCAACCAAGCATTCTGTACATCAAACAAAGTAACTTTACGGAAAAAATATTGCTGGGAATCCAATTTTTTTCTTGGGGTGAAAAATCTCGTTTTACGGTAGGACGATTATGTGCGGCTTTCGGCTTCGTTAAGGGTCTTGCAAGGGTCTTTACACCCTTTATACATTACATATTAATCTGACAGTACATTTCCCCATTTTTCACAATCAACTTTATGCGTGTACGAGTATTTAAAAACATTCAACACACAAGTGCATCACAGCGCATACTTAACTTGTCATAAGACACCATGTCAAATGCTTTTGATATAATTACCTAAGAAAGAGACTAAACCAGGAGTTTGGCTACAAGTATAATAATTTCCTTTGGGCGCATTATGTCCAATTCGGTTTAAAGACCTTTATTTCTCAAAAGAACAAATTACAGTTCACTTAAAGATAAACTAAACTAAATTAACAATAGGTTGTAGTTTTCACTACGACGTTTAAGCCACCCAAAAAACTGAACACCATAGTTACATTTATAAAATAGCAATAAGTAGTTAAGAATGATTAAAAATACAAAACAGTTCAAGC
Organism: Eugnorisma glareosa; assembly: GCA_947578425.1. NCBI lineage: Eukaryota > Metazoa > Arthropoda > Insecta > Lepidoptera > Noctuidae > Eugnorisma > Eugnorisma glareosa. The sequence continues at coordinate 33,471,016 of OX387957.1, forward strand.
TAAACTTATCTATACTTCTATAGGTACTAATATTATAAAGAGGTAAATTTACAGTCTTTTTCAAATAAAGATTGCCGTTTCACCAGAGAATCCTTCTCTAAAACCATGTTGAACCTTATGCAGAATGACGATATTAGTTAAAAACTATTCAACAAAGAATCAAAAATTTTAGCCACAGTCGTGTTGTCAGTTCGCGTTATACGATATGTCACCACTTCACCAGTCTTGTTTTATACTATTGGAGTACTACTAAGGTTTGCATCATATCTTTTGGCAGATACGCATGTAACACACAACATTTATAACATAAAACAATATTAAAACCCTGGGCAAATAAATACCAGCGCTCCGTAGGTGTTCCACACATGAGCCTGTCGTGTCTCGCGGACTTAAACTTAAAGCGGTTCATCTGTACTAAAGCATTCTTTACTTCTTTAGTTATGTACCTGTTAATAATATCATATAATTATGATGCCCAATTCTCGTAACTATTCATAAATGTTAACTTACTTTCAATCCATAACATCACGCCCGTCATTCCCAATGAGTTAGGCAGAAGTATACTAGGAGGCGAGCCTACTATAACCAACCGGTTATAAATCCTAACTCCGTACCATAGCTGTTAATGAGAAATGCTTGATACAAAAACCCAATAAAACTTTGCCTAGGACTTGAACCCAGAACCCAAGCAATCGGGATCCGTAATAAACTTTAATTAAGAACATTTAACTAATTCTGTGTTGTATAATTATCACTTGCTTCGGTGAAGGGAAACATCGTGAGGAAACCAGCATGTCTGAAAGAAATTTTTCGACGGTATAACCAAGTCAGGGGCCCATGGGCCTCTGACTTGGCTTTACATACCGCTTACTTACTTGATTTACTTGACTTGACACTAGAGAACTCGAGAAGACTAATTCTGCGATTTTTCTAATAATGAAGTTTTAAGTGCCCCTTTAGTGGACTACAAAGGGTCAGGTAATTGCAGTACGACAACATATTCCAATTATCGGTGCAGTATCCAAAAAATATTCTTTCTATGTTTAATGGGCAGCTCTCACGAACCATCGAGGCCCATTATGGACAAAATGGCCACTACACAATATCGAATAACTTTGTTAGGGATAACATGAAATTCAGTATTATGCTATTATAGTCGCATGACATCGCCTCATCGTCGTATTCAGTGAACATCGGTTAAGACTATATGGACGAAACTATACGCAATACTTGAACGTGTCCCGTGCAATCTGTTTGCTGTGCTAAGTACCACTTTGCTGACTGGCTAATATTTCCACCATTAACTTTTCTCAAATTAGCAGTTTCCCCACTTCATGCAATAGAAGGGAGAAAGAAAAGTAGTCAATATAAAACATGGAGTTAAAAATTCTGTCATTTCCATATTTCAGTGTAGAACCGCTACAAGCCAGCTAGCTATCAGATTTCTCACGACACATTTTACCACCGATACATACATCTCGTTATTTATTGGTTTTGTTTATACGTTTCCCAAATATCACAAAAGCTTTTCGGTTGTTTTCAAAACTCATGAAAAAATTAAAGTCCTTAAAATTAATAAGGCAGTTTTTCAGACATTTCACGTTTACATTGCGAGGTTTCGTCTGACAAGCACTGTGATTTAATGGCAAATTTCAGGGCTCTGTAAGTTTGAATGTTAAATAACAGTTATAAAAACAAATCAAAACACTACCCGCCCGCACTGTCATTTATTTCAAGGCGAGGGGGTCTCAATGAGAAGATGGCGGTTCCCCTCGCAAGACATGATTGCTTTAACCGCGGGTCGACCTCGACCCCCGGCTACGCGCTTGCTACGAGCCCCTCCAATCATGCCATCAGATGTCCCGTTGATACAAGAGTTCATTCAAAACATCGAGATCAAATAGCACCGTCTTTTGTTTTATATTCTGCCTTTATAAACAAAACCGCCTTTGGTTTCTACTCTTGGAGTATATAAATATAGTAGAAAGTTTGCTACGAAGCTTAGTTTATACGTAGACGCTTAGAAAATGTGGTACAAAATTTTGTAGACAGAAGCTACGTAGTCAACTGCCAGTGTAAGCATTTTTGCAAAGCCCAAGATGAAACTGATCGTGAAGATCTATTTCGTACCTTTGATTGTGCATGTGGCGTGTAGTTCTTATATGATGTGTACTACACCATTTTCGGATCTTCTACAACATGTGCAAAAGATATTTTCCGATCCATTATATCTTCTGCGCTATGTAGGTAGTCAAATTATTGTCAAATCGTTGACATACGTTTTCCACCCAGTTTTCGAGGCAAAATGTAAAAGCCTGTTTTATTCTCTTTTGTTGCAGTGGCTGTGGCACGCTGACACGTTGGTACCGGATATCAATTGACTGCCGTGAATCTGTGTGTTGTTGGGGAGGAAAAGTTTAAAGCTTATTTTTCCTAAAAACAATCGGTGTGCGAGATGGAACATACTTCGTCAAAATTGACAAACTTTCATCCACGTTATAGGAAAAAAAACAAACAACCAAACATATTTTTGTCTTCCTTTTCTAACACACATGACAACTGCATGCATAGCTTTTTATTTCTCCGTTCGTGGGTCTGTTGGACGGAATATCTCTAGAAATTAGCAGCGTTTGCACTCAAATCTGATTATGTAGTTTTCCATTAGTGTCTACTGTATCGAGATCTATATTAAAATTTAATCCCAAAAAAAGCAACAACCGCCTTCTAAAAAGTGCAAAATAACCCTGATTTCGTAAATCGGTGACTTTTGTTGGTTTAATTGATGGTTTGCCACCGACTTCCCCCTCTCTCGCAAATATGTACCTACATAATCGAAGTACTAATTACTGAAATGCATATCTTGAAGCAGTTGGTAATATTTAAATGGAAAACGCTAGGGCTATGCAAAGAAAATATTATGTTTCTTTTTCTACCTTTTAGAATCACGTACTGTTCTATTTTTTAGTAGGCCTAACTTACCTACTTACTTACTTCTTCTGTTCAACACACCCTTGGAAACAAGGGAGCAAACAATAACATAGGGATTCCTCACATGAACATGCAAATAGGCTACTGTACGACATTGGAACATACCCAGTCGAGCCATAAGTTATATAGGTACTAACTAATACTATCTAAAAACTACATTGTTTATTTAATTTTAGGAGCCTAAAATAACAATAGTAAATACCCGGAAACTGCAATTTTACGGCCGGTCGGAGCTCAAAGGCTTTTAATATTATTATAAGGCAAACCGATTTTCATGCATCAACATAAAATGCGCTTACATAAATATATTTCATGTTATACCGCAAAAGTACATGTTTTGTATTGTTTTAGGGCTTGGTTTTTTACTACCTAAGTTTTGAAGATTGTTATCATTGCTAATCTAACGGCAATCGAGGTATTTACAAGCAGATCGGAAAATAGGTGTAAACATATGCTTCCATTATCAACGGATGACTCGGTCAAAATAATTTATTGGTATGTTACCTTTACTCAAGTTTGTGGTAAAAGTAAAATTTACTTTTATAGTGTGATAAGTTTTTATCAAGTCCTCAGTTTTATACCATAAATCCTGTGATTATTTTATTTTAGTTTTGTAGTAGTGGCCATGCTGTTAATATGCTTGCTTTTATTCACTCATTAGAGGCTCGTATAGCAGACTACGTTGGACCCCATTTCCAAAGTTCATTGTACAGTACTGTTTTTTTTACTACAATAGTATACATGTATTTTCTCGTTTGTCAGTCTGACTCCCTACAGCCCAGTAACTGTATTTTGGTAGCCAGATATCACATCCATATAAAACATTTTGTATCTGGGTCGATTCGAGTCTCTTGTGGCTGAGTTTCAATATTTAATACGGAGCGACTACCCGTGACTACCCGTGCTGCTAAGCGGCTATAGGTACTTAAGAGATATAACATCCGCAGTGATTTTATGATATAAGTTACTGGCTTATAGAGAAAAACTTTAATTCATATTTAGACAATTTTGATTTGAGGCCTGGCGGCAGATTTCAATGGACTTTAAAAATGTAAACATGTGTGTGTTTACGTGTGGTTTTCATTCATACAAATGTCTTCGATCTCTGTAGTACCAAAATTTATCTATTATAATATGTATCCAAAAACTCCGCATAATATATAAGTGGAGGTCATTATCTGCCTAGGCTTTTCAGAACTATATACATACTGGAGACATACTGGAGTATAACCGGATGCAGTTGAATATTTTACATGGAGCGACTAAATACCAGTATTTTGCGACGTACATATAACGCGTAAACCAAATTACGGATAGGGAATGGGCAATGCGCCCTAATATATCTAACATTCAAGAAAATATAGAAAATAGCACAAAAAAGAAAACTAAATAGCGTAAAGGTAAGAAAAACATTAATTCGAAAACGATCACAGACACCCAGCTTGAGAAAAGGCTCGGTGATCGAAATCAGTTATTGTTATTATATCGACAAAAAGAGACACACATACGGACAAGACACACAGTTAAGGCAGATACTATTTGTATTCTATGAAATAAGAAATTTTATAAACTGAATGAAATAGTCATTCAATTGGATCATTCCCACTAGTTCTACTACACAGTTCTACGGCAGAACTAATGGGACTTTTTTTCCCACTAGTCCTTCGATTCAAGTTTGTACAAAATCGTAGAACTAACAACAAAAAGTCCCATTAGTTGTACTGTTCTATTTCACAATTTACGGTAGAACTAATGGGAATTTTTGTTCCCATTAGTCCTACGATATAAGAACTTAGAGGGTTGTATAGATGATTTAAAGGTTATACTTAACTCAGTAAAGCCGTATTTGTTATAGTTTCCAATCATTTTTGTTCAACATGCAGCTAAGATACATTATTGTCATACTATTTAGCAGCTATTCAGTAAGAAAACTTAACAATGAAAATCGTTTCGTAATTCTTCGTCACAAACTCACAGTAGACAGGGAATTTCTCAGTGAACCATGCCTGTAACTTCAACTTTTCAAACGTATCCTTTACTGCCAGACACTGCAAAAAAAAACCTGCGCAGTATTGAATTGTAAAAGTTCTTCAACGGAATTGTTGAAATCTTTATATATATCTAGTCTACCTACTAACTTTTATTTTCATAATTCAGGTCAAAGGTCAGGCGAGGTCACGGGTAACCTGTCCCGCTACAAATACACCTCCTGCATAAAGATTACTTTTTCGCCGAAATTTTGGTCAGATGTGAGTGCGCCTCTTTTAGTAAAGCTGAGTTTTTTCCTCTAGAATATGTATCATGCGTATGTATGGAAGGTATATACAGTAATTTGTACAACATGTAAATGACCGGCGATTAACTTTATTACTATGTTTATGTAAAAACGAGCTAAAACCAGTGGTAATGTCGTAGCGCGTGCACAAAGATAAACACTAATTAATAAAATCAGTCTTGAAGATTACTACGAGTCAAGATAAACCGACACATCGCCGCAATTATAATTATGGCGATGTCAAAGGCAAGGCATTGATTAGGTTACAACCACTTCTAACCAGAGCTGTATCAATTTTTTTCTTGGTTAATCAAATTAATTGTGAAACATTTGATGTCATAACATTTGCTGGATAGCTTACGTCACTCGTAAGTCGCAAGAAAACACTTGGATAAGGGTAGGGTATATAACTGGAAATTGTGGCTAATGAAAGGGGAGGCTTATAGCAGTGGCTGAAATGCTGAACTCGCAAGGAATTGGTGATATTTTTAATCCATTTTCCGTAATGGGAAACGATAAAGACTCAGGTTTTTAATTTGTTTATGATTCGAGTTTACGACTCTTATCTGAGTTGCAAACAAAACTGCAATTACAAACGTGCATAGCAACATAAACTACACGCCGCCGCTCTTCCGTTGGGGTAGACAGAAACACCAGAACACTATCTGCTACAACCATAGATTTTTATATTTCTATGGCTACAACCCTAACATAATTTCCTTTCGCTTCATACACGTTTTTACTCGAATCCGGTTACGAGTACACCAAGCACGCAACGCAACGCTACTAAAGCAAGAATCATCAAGAAGAAGAAACAAGAAGCTAAATAAATAGAAGAACTACTTGAAGATTGTTTATTAGTGTTATCATTTTACTACGCCGCCGCCCCCCTCTCCAGTCGACATCCCGTCAGCGAACCCGCTCCACCTCAACATTACTACACATGAGCGCAACATTTGAAAGCACCTGACCTTTCTGTAAAACATCACCAATAAAGTCAGTATAGGTCCTTTTAGGGTGTATCCTTCTCCTCCTGGAGTTTTCACTGCCTTCTGCCTTTTGATAGTCCCCTTTATTAATCCTCCCAACATGACTAAAACATCTTAGCATATTCTCTTATTTTTTTTTTGTCATTGCGTATTCTTTTAAACCGCGACAGCAATGAGAGCTATCGCATATGAATTTGCCGCTAGAGGCGCTAGTGTAGCGCGGGGCACCGAAATGTCAGATGTCACAGATTGTTCGCGCGTTGCGTGCTGTTTTAACACGTATTTTTACAAATATTCACGATTGTGGTCTAGATTGAGCCATTCCTGATTAATTATGACTTGAAGATTTTAAGTATCAACTTAGAATCTTAATTTTCAGTACTTGGAGGTAAAATAATTTTTAAATGTTTCATGCTGGCTAATTTTAGGGAGAATATTGTAAATATATGAACCTGAAGGTTGCACTATGTTGTTATACGTAATAATATGAACTTTTTATTAAGTTATTGGTACTTTAGAGTATGAAATAGGATTATTGACAGGACCTTAATCGACAGTGGCGCCATCTGGTGAGCTCAAAAACGATTACAACACAAATTACTTTAAACTCCGATGCTATGAGGGCTCTCATTGCATCGGAGTTTAAAGTAATTTGTATGTTGAGAAGAGGCACAACGAGTTTCCACATGTCACAGACTACAGTCTTAACTTATGTATGCAACAGCTGCTGAATTTATTATTACTATATAGGTGACAAGAGACCCTAGTATACGAATGTGCTTAAACGTAACGTTAAATCAGACTTGAAACGAAAATACAACATCTTACAGTTTACTTTTTTGCGAAAAACACAGGACCGGTCAACAGGACCGGTCAACGTGGTGGCGTTGACCGGTCCTGTGCGTCTCGCATCCAGTGGATCCCCGCAACCTTCACCAGGTCATCGGTCCACCACAAATAACCACATAGTAAAAAACAATTGGCAGGAAACGACTATGAGCCAGACCCAGAAGGAGATTGCGGTCTGATTTATTCGGTAAGAGCGAAGGGAGGCCATTGCCCTGCAGTGAGACTAAATAGGCTCATACAAGTTATTTACGTGAGGAGCTCAATAATAACAACCAGTCAGATCAATCTTCAGGTTAAGCCGCGCTTGCCTAGGTTGGTCTGTGGATGGGTGACCACCCAATACATACCAAGTTTCCTCTGTGCCTCGGAAAGCACATTAAGCCGTTGGTCCCGGCTGTCATTTGTAGATCTTTAACATTCGATACAGGTAGTCAGTGGCCCGAAAGTCTGACAACCAGACTTACCAATATTACCCAGTACTAACTGGGTTGTGGAGGTCAGGTAGGCAGTCGCTCCATATAAAATACTGGTATTCAGCTGAATTCGGTTAGCTTGAAGCTGACCCCAATAAAGTTGGGAAAAGGCTTGGCAGATGATGACTAGTAATTTACATTACATTTCCTCCTTGCATTCGTGCTAAGCTCACGGCAATTGCAAACCGCTTTTAAGCACGAATCGATATACAATGGCGAATGCTGTGCAAGAAATAGTCTGCTCCAGAAATGGCTTTAGAAATTGCAAACCGATTATTTTTATTCAGAGTTCATAATATCTGAGTAAAGCCGTAGTGGGCTTGAGTAGATTATACGTCATCATTATTAATGAACGGAGCAGGCTAAACCAAATTACCAATTTACTGTCAATAATTGGAATTGGGGATCAAGCTCGAGCTACGAAATTGCCTAAGCTGATGCTTTCAAAAAACAAATACACACACACACATACATACACACACACACATACACACACACATACACACATACATAGCCTTTATTTGCAATAAAATAGTTATATTATTTCCTGCTGCTCGGAGACAGACCTCGTCTCTTTGAGAAGAAGTGTGCCATAACCCATCACGCTGACCCAGTATGGGCTGGCGGGACATGCCGGTTTCCTCACTATGTTTCCCGTTTTGACCAGGCAACCCATTTTCAGAACTGGTTATAAGCCTGGCCAATTGTCATAATAATTGACTCAACCCCAGGGATTCTTTTGTATTCTTATATCTTGTGTTCTTATGTAGGGAATTCGAAATTAACCCACCATTATTGTTCAAATTATTGTAACTCTTAATAGTTGCCTAATTAAGTTTTTCTTTGAACACTGAGCAATTAAGGTCAATGGCTTAAGTAACTACTAATGCCAATGACTTGTGACGGAGTAGGTACCTTAGGTACTTACCTACGTAACAAAATTATTTCACTATCTTTACTGATATTATAAAGAGGACATATCTTTTTGTTTCTTCGTATGTAGCGAATAAGATCCGAAACTACTGGACCGATTTTAACAATTTAATTACCAATAGAAACCTAAATTATCAGGAAGTAACACAGGCTATAAATTATATTTATATCATTTAAATTAGCCGAGCTATCACAATTTTGCGGATGAAGTCGCGGGCGAAGTGCTAGTAGCTAATAAATCTTAGCCTTCGATCCTTGTAATGAAAGTGTGTCAGTTAATTAAAGAAATTATTAGTATTTAAAGTAAGTAATCCCATTTTGTTAACCTCTAATGTTCGACTGATGAGCAAAACTCTCCCGCTAGCCATACTTCCTTGTGAGTGGCCGTCTCCAGCCAATCTCCCACAGGAGCCTCTAGGTCATCCCACCTGCATTTAGGCCTTCCTCGGCGACGATGACCGTCCTCTGGCACACACCGCACGCGTGATCACTCTGGCCCATCTGTCCCCATACAGTCTGTCTACATGATCCACCCAATCTCAAAAAGCGCTCGACAAAACGTACATATCGTAACAAACTATGTACCTATGCAGATAGGTGGTAAATGTATTGACGGCGACGATGCAGCCACGCCGACGCACGCAAACACGTAGCTAAGTAGGCCATGGGGTATATTTATGGGTCCGAAGATTAAAATTGCATAGTAAAACAACATTACGCCTGTTATTCCCGAAGGGTTAGGCAGTGCAGTACCCAATTATAGTACAGCCACATTATGCCAGTCATGTTTCAGTCCCATATAATAGGGGGAGGGTCAACCGGGCACATACAGACTCCCTGACTGCTACTGAGAAAATTCCTGATAGAATAACCCAATATCACTTTGCCCGACCCGGGAATCGAAACAAAGACCTCATGCTCAGCAGTCGCGCTTGCGACCATTCGACCAACGAGGCAAAATTGCGTAATGCATAGTATAATCAGCATTTAATTCACCCACTTTTAAGACACAGACCTCCTCTTTGTGCGAGGGAGTGGGTGGCACATATGTTTGAAGTTTTAATTCTAGACATTTCGCCGGGGTTTATCCTGATGTTTTACTTCACTGTTGAGCAGTGGAAGTGTCTGACTGATTTCGAACCTACGACCTTTTCTAACGTCTTTAATAACCACTTAACACAATTTAATTTGAAAAGCTAAAGTTGAAATGAAATTATCGTTTATTTACAATGAGCAACAACATTAAGTGTCAATCTTTAATTTCAAAATGTTTATTAATATTGAACATTTAGGTCAAAGTTAAGAAGCTAATAATAACACTAGGCGCACGCAGCCCCTGTCCTATAAGCATGTATCATTACTAAACATTATTGTCAACATAATAATTATCTAACGTTCAATACAAAACCAACTAACATATAGCAAAGATATTTTGAACACAGTCACGACAACACTAATAAAACTTAATTGAAAATACAAAGAAAACCTCGTGACTTTGGAATCGGAGAGTTTTCTAACATTTCGTGTGGAAAATCACTTCACTCAAGGATGTAATAGAATGAACTTCACGTGTCGTGAGCATGCTCCCTTCGAGATTATGTCATTTCATGATTTTTCATAATTTCGTGTTATCGGAAAGCCGAAGGTGGGCTGGAAGCAGAATAAACTCAATTTAAAACATTAACATAAATAACAAAGCGCTAACGAAAGTCTTCCACAAACATAATGTCAATGATGTCCCACTCTAGTTGGACCGGTTTTAAAATAATGAATGAGACATTTTATTAGCCGTATTACCAGCCATATACAGATTGGTTTTGAACGAATGACGCCGCGCTTGCTTCGTTTAACTTAGAGCAACGCTTGCGCATTGGATCGATAACAAACAATACTAAGTACGCACAATAACTTCTCAGTAATTTAAAATGTTTCTGATGTCATGTTCTCGATTCAAGATATTACAGTTCCCAGTAAATTCGCTATTAAAATGCGCAAAGGCCGACCGATGAATATGACCTTTGGATAAGTCTTTGTTTTGAGGAAACTACCGTTTACAGAATGACTAATCGGCGATGGTGACTGACAGCCAGGTTACCTTTCGGTCGGCGTGTCTAGACTGACACAAATGTTTTACGTATTACTTACGAAAGGGTTCTACTACATGATCGTATCAGCTGATTGCTCACGGCCGGGCGGCCGCCGGCCCGTCTTATGCATTGCAAGTCATGGTTTTTAACAAATACAGGAGGTTTATTTTGTTTCATTTAGTTCTTTACCACTGCTCTTGAGATAAAGGAAAAAACGTCGTGAGGATAGCGGAATGACCTACAAACAAAAAAATCGAAGACAATATGTGACTTCTGCCAAGGCGAATTTGGCTCGCCTGGTGGTCAATGGCACGCTTCCTCTGACACCGGGCTTGTGTCCTGCAGTAGCGATGTTTTGAGCTGATTAAGTGTCTGAAATCAGCGTGGAAATGGGGTGATTTACCTAGCTTTTTCAGTTTTCGTCACGAAAATTTCTGACTAGCAAACCGAAGACAAGATTTGTGATCTGCTCGTCTCCCATTACACGGCCTTAAACATGACGAAATGTATGAAATACCTCGGCCTTTCAACCCTATACCATGATATGTTTTATATAAAAACATTTTAATTTAATCAAACATTTAAATTTCAATTCCCGGGGCGAGGGAAAGCATGAATATTGAATGGAACTGTTCGGTGGTGCAGCAAAAGAAACTGAACTAAACAATACTTCTTTTTTTTACCCATACAGCGGCATCGTACCGGGATGAAAGCCAAGTATGGCATGCTACACAATGTTCCGGCATAAAACAGAAAATAGGAATAACAGACGCAGCGAAATCGAATAATTTTTCCGAGGGGTAGGCGTAGTCATTTTCTGCGGGACTGTTCGAAAGAGATACCGCGGCCCTGGAACACAAAGGGCTAAGAAGGAACATGGGTTGGTGCTAGACAGTACAAGTTGACACTCCCTTCCGCTCCGCCCAGAGCGGGTCAGCGGGATCATTTGATGATTTCCCATCCGAAAAAGACGTAGTCATTTTTACACATAATTTCTTAAGCATAAACTGGTGGCAAGTATGACTGTTGAGCAAGAGGTCCTTGGTTTCATTCCCGGGTCGGGTTAACAGATGTTGGGTTTTTCCATCAGGAATTTCTCAGTAGCAGCCACGGAGTCTGGAAATGCGCCCGTTTGATGGCAATACGCTCGCCTCCTATTACATTTCAATATAACTGGCGAAATGTGGGTATACTTAGCTACACATCTGCCTAACCCGTCGGGCATTGCAGGCGTGATGTGATGATGTTAGGTGTCAAAATGATTCCGATATCCTATTTACAATATAAATAATTTCATTTCATTTCGTACGTTCAGAAAACCCTCACTCAACTTGGCTCCAATTGTGCAGAGCCAACGGTAGATACCGAACGAAGTTTGTCGATCGCCACATTCACCACGAGCCAAACGAAACCTAAAATATGTGTAATAATTGCATGGGTTGGCTTTGCTGTTCAACGAAAACTACCAAATCGAATATGGGGCGACCGAACAAGCCTGCGCCTTGCATCCCATCCCAGCCACAAATGAACCAACCAATAGAATCACTTGTAGCCTCGCTCAGCGCAGCTCTAGTAGAAACGACTCAGCGGACATACAAAACAAGGGAAGAATGTGTGCGAGGGAAGTGTTGCGAGGGATGTGTGTCAGGGATGTGTGCGAGGAACGGACGCGAGCGAAAAACGAGTCCACTAAAAACAAAGCAAAGTAGCCTGAAAATAAATTGCTGTTGTTGTTTTGTTGACGTTGTAGACATCCTCGCACCGCTCAGCTACCCGCCGTATCCCAATAGTTCCATTCTCTAGTTCCATTATGGGACTACTGGGTATTTTTTCTCCCAGTAGTTCCATGGAACTAGAATACCTTTTTACCTGATCCCATTAGTTCCATTATTTACAGTTGAATGGTAATTAATTAAAGTAAGAACAATAATCTTACCTATTTACCTACGTGCATAACGCACATCTCTGGTGTGAACGCAGCCTAATGCGGTGACTGACCACAAAGCAATTCAAAACGTTAAGTGGATCTATTAAAACTGAGGATTGAACAACTATTCATTAACTAACTTCTGATTAGAGAGATAACGATTTTCGAGATTAAAGATTAGAAACATAATTAACAGAATGTGCTTATTTCGATAAAAGCATGGGTTAGGCGACAACATTAATGACTAATTTACGGGCCAAAGATAAAATCCACTATCCGAGTTACCGACAGACAGGTAAAGGGTTATAAGCTTTTTGATAAGTTCTTGGCGGTACCTTTTATGTACTAAACCCTCAAAATAAATCAACCCTGATATGACCCCGTCTGTAACCCCGACCGATCTCCGGATTTAACTTTCAACATAGCTGTCTAGACAGTATTAAATAATTCACTTCTAGCTTTATTAATAGTTGCTCACACAGTTATGTTGATTGGGTCTAAATAGCTAGAACAAGTTCTTGCTTATTATTGATGTGAAAATAAATAGCCTAAGATTTTAGACAAAAGATGTGAAATCTCTGAAAGGTACGTATAATCTGTGTTACTGAATCACTACCTAAAATACCCCAACCCTCCGACGCTTGCATCTTGAGATATACAACGTGTAACAGAATAAACGCAAAACCTCATAAGGCGTCATTGTATTCATCATTATGAACAACTTTCACTATGGGACCAAGCCCGAAATCGTGAAAAAAAAAAACAGCTGTTCAGTACATTTTGTCGGGTTATGCGCACAGAAATGTATGGGGCAGTCGAATTTTTTTTCGCGATTTCAGTGTTGGTTACATAGTGAAAGTTGTTCATAATGATGGGTACAATGACCCCTTAAGAGGTTTTGCGTTTACTCTGCTACATGTTGTATAGGAAGGCCGGGATTTTAAGATAAAAATGGCCAAAAACGAAAAAGCAAAAAAAAAAAATAAGTAACTGAAATTTGGTACATAAAATCTATATGTGGTATTGTCCTGAAACATACAGGGTGTTATGTTAGGTTAAACAATTTTTTTTCCGGTTGAAGAAGACCCAAAAAACATCCCATTAGATTTCGATGCGGTACAAAATGGCTTTTTTCTAAATTACTACAGGACTTGGACTTGCTACCTTTCCGTACTATATTGACGTTAGATGTATTACTTTACTCTATTTTTAATGATGAAGCATAAGCATAATCAGCCTATAATGTTCCCATTCCCACTGCTGTGACGCGGGCCTCCTCTCTATGAGAGGGATTGGGCTATAATAAATAACTTTCTATGTTAATAGACTTTCTAGACAACAATCCAGCACGTACTACATGAAAATATGAGCAGTTGCGCATCGGTCATCGTCCGTGCATATCGATCGTCAGCTAGATAGCAACTCACCAAGGGCAGATAATCGTGCGGTGGTACTGCCACTATTTTATTCATTAGGTTGACACCTGTTAATAAAAAAATTATAAGTATTGTATAATGAAAGTGTATTAAAGCTGGGCAAAATCAGCCCATAATGTTCCCACTAATGGGACAAGCTTCCTCTCTTCTAGAGAGAGTGACTGTAACACACCAAGGGTCCAATGAGGATTGAATCGAAGACATATTTCTTCGATTTTTTCGGTTGTAGGACTGCCTGTTTCCTCACGATGTTTTTCTTTACAGTTTAAGAGCAGTGGTGATGAAATAAATGAAACAGAATTAAAATTCTTGCCTGTTTCGACCCCATGCATAAGACGGAGCATGTTGCCCTTCACTGTATGGAAGAAATTACAGAAATTAATGCCCCGCAACTGGTATGTCGGGGTAGATACCACTGGGATACCACTGCTCTGTAGAGGACTCAAAATTGAATCTGTCGTGAAAATATTAGCCAATCAACGTGGAAAATTTTATTGGAAGCCTTTAAACAGATACCCGAGATATCCGCACCCTGGATGGCCGACAGAAGTAAATCCTGCTTAGTAAGACATTTATAAATGCATCATTTGCCGAAGTGAATATATCACGCAATTGTATAGGGAAGTGCTTTCACACCTAGGTCTCATGTAAACTTACTGTTTGCCTATAAACAAACTCGTAAATAATAAAGCCATTTATTCCAAATCTCACTTTTGCTATATATATATTACAATGTTTGTTAGTAGGTTGTTGCTTAAATTTAAAAAAGTTACTTATAATTAATGTTAGTATTATTTATGAGATTTGGACCCCTGTTTGGGTAAAGGCCTCCTCCAGCCTTTTCCATGACTCCCTGTCCTTGCCTGACTTTATCCAATCGTCTCCTGCTACGTGTGTTATGTCATCAGTCCACCGTCTTAATTGTCGACCAACATTCCTTTTCCCCGTTGGCCCTTTCCATCGTGTGGCTTCAATGGTCCATCTTCTGTCTGAATATCGTGAGATGTGTCCGGCCCATCTCCACTTAAGTAAGAGTGCGTGTCTGAGAGCATCAGTGAGTTTAGTTTTTTGACGAATGTTTTCTTTCCTAATTTTATGTATTCTTTTAATTTTCAACATGCTCCTTTCCATCGCTGTTTGACTGGATTTGATTTTTTGTTTTATTTTGTTTGTAAATACCCAAGTTTGGCAACCATACAACAGGCAGGGTAATAGGCATGTATCAAATATTGTCCTTTTCATGTGCAGGCTGTAGTTCCCTTTTAGGATTTCTATTAATGCCCAGAATTGAGAAATTCATCCATAATTTTAAAGAGAATATCTGACGACATTGATAAGCAGCAACCAAAGGAACAAGCAGGATTCAGATCAGGCTTTAGCACAATGGACCACATACAGACATTAGAACAGGTCATAGAAAAATACAGAGAATATAATAGACCTCTGTATGTGGCTTTCATTGACTACAGCAAAGCTTTTGACAGCATCAGCCACTGTTCAATCTGGAACGCACTACAACAATCAAATATTAACTGTAAATACATCAATATCTTCAAATATATCTATACAAATAGTACGAGCAGAGTTAAATTAGAAACTAGAGGAGACGAAATAAATATAGAACGAGGAGTTAGACAGGGAGATCCTCTATCCCCGAAGCTATTTATAGCAGTACTTGAAAATATTTTTCAAAAACTAAACTGGAAAAACAGGGGAGTGTACATAAAAGGACACTATCTAAACCATCTGAGGTTCGCGGATGATATTGTTGTAATTGCTGAAACTGCCAAAGACCTAGAGGAAATGATGAGATCGCTGGACTGCGAAAGCTCCAAAATCGGCCTAGAAATGAATGTAAATAAAACTAAGATATTAACTAACAATCGCGAACGCCCGATAGTGATAAAAGGTAACAATATAGAATACGTCAGCGATTACATCTACCTAGGGAAGCAAATCTCATTCAAAACATTAAGCAACGAAGAAGAAGTAACAAAAAGAATCAACGCAACTTGGAAGAAAACAAACTCGTAGCAAGGAGTAATTTGTCAAACATGTGGACAAACAAGCGGTCTAAACGTCTGGAAAGCGTTTAATAATTTATCAAACAATCTAACAGACTACGACAAGAATACATGATGCATCACATCGTCCATCATACACTTAGGTCATTGACGTAGGCTTTAATGTATTACATTACATTTACATATAACATTCAATAGCCTGGGAAATGGAAATATTTTCTATTTTATTTCTCCTTACCGGGAAACCTTTATAATAATATGTAATAACATGCTGCCTTTTGTTACCGTTTTCTTTAAATTCCCAGGATTCATGTGAGCTATATTTTGACTAGACACACTCAAAGACGTATGGCATTAGTTAAAATAAACAAGTTTGTTTAAATATACTATTCAATTTATGTATGTATGTTATGTAGTCAATTATAGTGGGGTGTACATTATACTCTGATATCACTGCTATGCACCTTATACGCCAATGCTACACTACTGGTATGCCAATGCTACGCCAATGCAATGCTATTGCTACGTCATTGCTACGCCCATGCTACGACACTGCTACGCCCATGCTACGACACTGCTACGCCCACGCTACGCATCTGCTACGCCAATGCCACGCCATTGCTACGACATTGCTACGCCATTGCTACGCCCTTGCTACGCCCATGCTACGACACTGCTACAGCAATGCTACGACACTGCTATGCCCGTGCTACGCATCTGCTACGCCCATGCTACGCATCAGCTAAACTTCTTCTTCCCATCTCTGCTACTGACCTTATCACTACGTACAGCGTCGGTGGATTCCACGCGAATGGAGTCAACGCAGTACCATAAATTAAAATTAAAATCTATTTCTCATAATTATTGCCTCTTAGTAAATGGTTCTAAAATTATGAGTTCCTATATTGCTTTTTGTAAACGTCGAACGAAATAAAACCAACAGAGTAAAATATTTTTCATCCTTAGGAGAACAAAATAGTAATTATTGCAACTCGGTTCTATATTTTGTTAAAGTGTTTTGAAATAGTACATTTAAGTAGGGAAACTTTGAACTGCAGGCGAGGGTGTTATGGAGCCAAGAACTGCAGTAACAAATCCCCACGCGTATCAAACGACGTTTTTCAATACACTTTCGAAGAAATAGAATATTAGAACGGAAAGTATTTTTGTCAGGAATTATTAGGAAATTTTGATTTAATTTCGTTTGTTGCCCGTGGTACTAACAGTAATATTACCAGTACCACGGGTAAAAAAATATCCGTTGAAGCGATCCAGTAGTATCACGGATTTTTTTTTTACCCGTGTTATTCTCGTAGTTGACTGTAGTCCGACATTTCATAGTTTGACACCTGTCCCTTTGACACTTCTTGCTTTTGTTCCGCGCTTTCCTTTCGCAGGTTGAAGAAGAAGCAAAGGTATGATGCCGCTATACAGCCTAATTTGAAAAAAAGAAAATTCAAATATTTTATTTTAATTTAGAACGCAAAAAAATGTTAATTTATTCAGTAAACTAAATATTTGTTTTAAATAATCATGTTTATCTAAGAAATTCTATTTATAAACACAATTTAAATTTTCATTTTATATTAGGGCCTTAAAAACATGCGCCTCTTTGCTGAGATTAGAGATTTTCTTCTGTAGTGAATGAAACACGTCGTTTCATTCACGTGGGCTTTAGTCACTGCGGTTCTCGGCTCCATAGCACCCTCGCCTACGGCTTAAGTGTGTATTGCGCCTCGGCTGCAACGACAAAGTTTCTTCACTTGTATCAAAAGCTACTATTACAAAGTTTCCTCACTGGTATCAAAAGCTACTATTACAAGTCAGAAAACGAAAGATTGAAAATTGTAACTATTCTTACGACAAATAAAAATCAAATCATGATGCTCTCAAAGTTTAAATTGCTTAGAAAAATAACGTAAATAGTTATTTATGTCTTAGGTTTTATTTAATTTAAGTATTCACAATTTAATTTAATTTAAAGGGTGTGTTGATAAAAACATGAAATGTTCAATTTCAGCTTTTTCTAGAAATAAGTGTCTCATATTAATACTAGTGCTCCTGAATCTCGTTGTTTGTCACTAAGCCGTGTCAATGATCTTGCAAAGTCGTCCACACGACGATAACGTTCGCGTATATTTTCTAACCACATGTCTTTGTGGACTGTCCTTGAGATCGCCAATCATGCTAAATTGTTCTCAAATACACGTGATACTTGGTAACTAGAGCTAACCGGTCGGAACAGACGACAGGTAACAGTCGTATTAACGCACTAGTCACGAAATGTAGCAATCATGCGCGGAGCGCATGTTCCCAGAAAGGACAGCAGTTGTTTTAATTTTGTCGGTATCTACGAGCCCAGAATTTTCCATAATATTGTGTGGTTAACTTGTGATAATTCGCACTCTAGACTTTGTCTGAAACACTGCTAATGGTTTCTAAAAGTTATCCTACGAACTCCAAATCGATTAGATAGATTATAGTTGGTTTCGGGATTTGAGCTCCTTTGATTATCCCATAATATATTAAGTTTAAGTAAATAAATACATACCTAGTGTGTTTTAAAATAAATCGTCAATAAATTAAGCAGTTGGGCCATATACAGAACGGCTCGGTTAGAAAGTACTATAATTATCATTGCACCGAGCGGTTGTAAAATACCAGGATCTAAAACCGCAGTGAATAAATAATAAAGAAAATAATATGAATGACCGTGACCTAGCCACTGCCGAATTATTTTTATTAAATGTACATTAGTCTAATCAGGTTTCTCATAATCACAAATGAAACTGTTGGGTACTACTACAATTACCTCTTAATGACTTACGTAATCGATAAAGGCACTTACATTTTCGTCAAAATGGCGTAGTTCCCGTGGGAGTACGATGTTCTACAGTAAACATTGGCTCGTTAACAAGGTTCCGAGATAATTCGCTCTATTAAATAATTGTCTACGTATAGTATCTGAACGTAAAATTGTGAGAACATTATGATATTGATTGCCGGAAATACTTAAGCACCTAGCTAATGTGTCCGAGTAATCAATGACATTTATTAACGATTTCTCAAGATCACATTTTAGCAACAATGTTATCGGAGAATTGCAGGCACTAAAATACTTTAGCAATTATAAAACAATAATTGTTTGTAGGCATGGGCTAGGTAATAAATGGGACTTTTGTGATGCTATTTTGTTTAGTTGTCGAAATGGGAATGTTACTGCCCCTGTCTTCCTCTGCGTCTTTTACCATTTCTTGGGTACCATTCTGTGGCTTTTTTGGTCCATTTTTCCGTATTTGCTCTCACCATATGTGTGTTGTTGATGGCAATTACATGGTTTTTTCATTTCTGCCGTATAGAACCTACTATTGGTACACCTCTGCAAAATCTTTCGGGGATTACAGGCGCTATGTTATGTTATACTATGTTAGGTAGCTAAGAAGGTAAGAATGTTTGCTCCATTGATGGGGGAATCTAATATTCATGAATTTCTTAAAAATCTTTCTTCTTAAGTCTTCTCTATTTTTAACAAGAGGCCTCAATTCTAACACACTTAGGTTTAAAGCTTAGATACTCTTAAATATGTTAATATTATTACACGTCTTTGTATATTTTGGTAAATTATTGAACAATTATGCTCCGTCCACAATTTTTTTTTGCCCTAATTAGTCCAGCCCGTGTAGTCATTAATTGGAATTTGTTTTTGCTTCTTGTCTTGTATGTTATTGTTTTTAAGTGGAGAAATCGGAGTTCAAAGTCAATGACAAGAGAAACAAAACATATTCAATGTAAAGATATTAAGAAACTCCCGTATCGTAATAAAGCAAATAACTCGGCATATTTCAAACCCGGTGACACGCGAACAACTTGTGTTCTCCCGCGTCACATGTGCAAGAGGTCTCATAAACCCAAATAATAATTTATAATTAATAACAACAGTGATAATACTCATCCATTGACGTCTGATTTACACATATCACAATATGTTTATGCAATAACCTACCTAATATACATAACGGTGTGCTATCTTTTATATTAGATTTTTTTCAACGCTCATCATAATATTCCACAACCACAATAATATATTTTGTAGATCTCGGGGTTTGTTTTCCTTCTTAGTCACCATCATCTGTCTTTTCCCAACTATGTTAGGGACGGCTTCCAGTCTAACCGGATGTCGCTGGATACCAGTATTTTACATGGAGCGACTGCCTATCTGATCACCACAACCGAGTTAGTACTGGGTACTACGATTCGCTTTGGTAAGACTGTTTGTAAGACTTTCAGGCCACTGACTTCATCTAACGACTGTCAAAGTTCGGTTTAAAGTACTGGATTGTGGAGGTCAGATAGGAAGTCATCCGATTAGACTGGAAGTCGACCCCAACAAAATTGGGAAAAGGCTAGGCAGATGAGTTTACCTATAAAATTAAAAATAATATTATATAAATTAAAATAATAGTTTTTTTAAAGTAGCGCAGCTCGAACCGTTCAAAGTTTTTGTTAGGCCGCCAACTAGTTCGCCGACACACATGTCGGTGGGTTGGCGGCTTTGGTATGCAGAATCTATAACGTTGCCACAGCAACGACCATAATGGTTGCTTTTTAACCGACTTTCTTCGAAAAGGAGGAGGTTCTCAATTCGGTTGTATTTTTTTTTTAATGTTTGTTACCTCATAACTCCATCATTTGTAAACCGATTTGAAAAATAATTTTTTCGTCTGAAAGGATATGCTTCCCGATTGGTCCCATAGAAATTTAATCAAAATCGGTATAGTAATTTGGTTGTTTTCCTTACGATAAATGTCACATCACGCGACGTCGCGTGCTGGCGCTCTGATGTACATCACGCGACGTCGCGTGATACTTGCTAGTTAAATTTGACACACTTCCCGATTTCTGATTGAGCTGAAATTTTGCACGCATGTGTATATCGCAAGACAATGCAATATTATGATGACATGGACCTGATCTGATGATGCATCAGGAAGGTAGCCATAGGAACTCTGTAATAAAACGACACAACGCCGTCGAGTTTGGACTCGTTTGATTCGTCTTGACAAGTACTGTAGTCCTAAATGGTAACCAGGGTCTGATGATGGAGCTGGAAGGTGGCCATAGGAACTCCGTTATAAAACGACATAACCCCAACGAGTTTGGGTTCGTATAATTCATCTTGTCAAGTACTATGTCTCTAGATGGTACCCAGGGTCTGGTGATGGAGCTGGAAGGTGGTCACAGGTAGTCCGTAATAAAATGACACAATCCAATCGAGTTTGGGTTCGTATGATTCGTCTTGACGAGTACTTTGATCCTAAATGGTATCCAGTGTCTGATGATGGAGCTGGACGGTGGCCATAGGAACTCCGTTATAAATTGACAAAACCTCATCGAGTTTGGGCTCGTATGATTCGTCTTGACGAGCACTTTAACTAACTTCTAGTTACAATGTAAAAATTAATTCATGACAAGAACTTGTGTGGTATACTACAACTAAAAAGGGCAAAATAAAAAAACTTTCTGCGAAAACAACGGTTTTGTTTTCGCAGAAAGTTTTATGCCAATACAAACTCCGAACAAAAACACATAGGTAAGAAGTCTTATGTGCGATGATGAAGATGATACATAAGGCTAAGCTGATTAGATTACAGTAAGCCTAATCAGTTTTATATAGACCACAGTCGGTATGATAAAAATTTACAAGTGATTAGCTTTACTTTTATCGGTTATTCTGCTGTCGCTGTGAGCATTATTTGGACACGATAAATATAATGCAACTGTGTCGCGCAAAGCCTGCAATGATATTAACGTTGATCCGTAAGTATAATAATAATTGTCGTATCATCGTAGGAGACAGGTTCATTTTACCTGCATGGTAACTCTTTCTTATTTTTTCAGATGTTATTTTTTTTTTAGTTTTCAACGTGATTTTTATTTCAAATGCCAAGCAAGCTTAAGGATTTCATTGTTTGGCACACAGGTAGACCATGCCCTGGGTTAGTAGGATATAGGATACTTTTATCCCGGTTCGTTCCGTTGGGGAAATCCAACATCGACGCGGCGCGGTTGAAACCGCGAGCAAAGGCTAGTGCTAAACGTATAATTTGGGATTTTTTGAGAAATAGTAAGTGTGCACAATTATAGTCATAGCTTAATGCACACCACTTATTGTTTTTGTTGTTTTAAAAGTACCGTAGGATTTATTAATCACAGTACTAACATACCTATCTTATTGATAACAAAAACTACCACGATCCTTCATGATGATAGTATCAATAGTATTCTGTAAAAAATCAGAACCACAGTTGTCAAGACTATTCGTGCTTTTTAAAATAAGTCCTACCTTTAGTTTACGAATCTCAGGGTAAATCACAATATATGGACCACCCCATACGAAAGATAATGTAAGAAAAATTATTCATCACATGCTTCGCCGTTCCATTCGTCTAAGGCGCATATACATTTCAAAGTATTTTCTTTCACATGGTCTTTGTGAAAGAGACTATATTACACATGGAACAAATACCTACTACCTACTTATGAAACGTCAGAAACTATTTGCATGGCTCGAAATTGTCGTTTCTTAAGGAAATGAACCCGAATCAATACACAAAACATAAATTACAAACTATGCGGTTACATCTTCATCATCTAGTAGCATTTCTTCAAAGGTTCGGGTCGAGAGCCGGCCAAACTTTAATCACTAGGGGCGCCTCATCTGTGTCTGCTACGACAGCCAGCTTATAACGTGTCAGCTGACAATATATATTATTTTGTTAAAAGATTATAGCCTCTCTGAGTTCGCCTAACCTAAATTGTCCGAGTGCTGGGCAAGGTCTCCGCATAATCTTCCACTTCTTATAAGCGATTTTAATATCGGCCAACCTCCCCATAAACGCCACTTTTCTAGGCCTCCCTCGGCGACGACACCCGTCTTGAGGCACCCGCGAAAGGCAACTCTGGACCATTCGCCGATATAACTAGATTATATTAGAAAGAATTGAACGCAAACAGGATTTGAACCCGCGACCTAACTAATCGTGATGACGCGTTTGTTATCAGCCCCTGAATACAATTATTACCTACGACAAAATAATGTCAGTCTCGTCTCGCATGTTCAGATTAGAGTGCGGGGTAGGTACTCAAGTATTTTTGTACATGTTGTTAAATACACATATGAATTAAAGTAGATTCGCTCGCACTTTTATTTTACCACTACTAGGTACGTGAAACTTAATCATAAATGTGGTATGCAGGTCTGCTGGTACTACATACCTGTGTCCAACAGATAACTGATTTTTTATACATTTTCACCATAACTGAATTCACCCGTCTTTCATATTATGAGGATATATCACCACACTCTATGAGTTCTAGCATGCCACGAGCAGACATACCGAATCCTTTTTGTCATGGTGGCTGCCCCACTGTAAGACAAATATAGTTAATTCTTCTAGTTCCCACGGTAGTTGGCTGATATGCAGTGTCCAGAAAATATTACCTGTTAAAAAAATTGATATTCATTAAAAAAATAATTAAATAAAAATTAGGGTATGTATTTTTTTCCGGTAAAAGTTAAAACACGAAAGAAACCTGCTTGTGACATACAACATTAACGATTAAAAACGGTATAAGTATTTTTCGTGTATTTTTAAAAATAGCCTATCACGAGCAATATTATTTTATGCAGAAGATAATGCATGGAATATTAACGTCGAAATGCTAAACAAAGATTACTTAAAAGCGTTTCCGACGTCAGAGAGTTAAAATAAAACAATGTATTTTTCTGACGTGTTTTTAGCGATACTTGAACTGTTATTTTCCCTCAGAGACTGATAACATATATAATGTGAATTGACCTTACAGTTTACAGAAATCGACATGCCGCTTATTATCTTGAGTTCTACGCTAACGATGGAGAGAACAAAGAGGGTTTAACTTCAGAAACTGTGCCAATGACTACTGACAAAGTGTAAATAAAACAATTGAAGAATATAAATGTTTGAAGATAATTATTTATCAGGCCCTTGTTCACAACAGCTGCAGACCTTTATCTAACTAGTCCATTATTGGTCCATTGTGAATTATATTCTGTAGAATATTATATTAGTCATATGTATGTGGAATGCAGCGCCTATTTATGTTTCATATTAATAGAACATAAGGTGAAATTTAAACAAACGTCATTATTATCGGCACAACTTGCTATGGGACCGGAAACAGTAAAGTTATCCGCACAACAGATCTTCAAAAAGGGAAAAGTACCTTTACCCTGTAAAAAAGTCATTGCTGATTTGTGCCATAAATGCAGAATAGTTAATAAACCACTGCAAAGTGAGCCAATCAATCTTCGGTTTTTCAGCAGGAAAATATCGCTTTTCTGTAATTACAATATAGTAATAGCCAGTTATGTTTAAGTCACAAGTAATAACGAAGCCTATTTCCATCAACCGGGCACGAGTCCAGATTCTGTAGCTATCATTGCGAAATTCACATCGCTTCATTGTTTCATCGTTCTCACTTATATGTATGTAAAATCTCAAATATGAAACCAACATTTTGTACAAATATTTTGACTTAAAATCCATGGAGTTTCTTGCCCATTGTTCTCTTTGGAATAGACAACTACAGTGCTTTCCGTGTGACTATAACTGCAGCTTTGCTTTTTTTAATGATATTCAAAAGTCTGTAATGGTCAAATTGTAATGAATGCTTTTAGTTTGAGTTTGATTCCAGATGTAAAACACCAGTAAACGTTTTGCCGGACATGGGAATCGAACCCAGGACCTCAAGCGCAGCGGTAGTGCTTGTGACCACTAGAATAACAGTAATATCGTTTTTTATAAGAAATATTTAAAAATGTAAATAATTTGTTTAAAAGTTAAATAAAGAAAACAGTAATGGTATAAACATGTAAAGGTCAAAACTACATTACACTCAATTGTTTACTTACGCTGAACAATTGTGTGAAAAAACACATCCATGTTTTTAACATTGGGTAAAATGGATTTGTCACAGCGGTTGTTCAGGACACAGCAAGCACTGTAGCGTAATTAGTGCGATTTCCTAAAAATGACTTATTATTGTCTGTGGTATAAACGCCGTCACTTCACTAGACAGCGATCTCACATATGCGTCCTTACACAGAATCATTCCTTTTTCCTGTTCATTGCCAATCTAAAACCCCTTGTGTTAGGTTAGTTTACTTTATCATATGTTTTACACATAATTATAGTTACCTACTTTATTGTGTTTTCATGGTTAATCTATGTCCCAGTAGCCACGTCCTATCTTGTGTATTTATAACCTTTTGACGTGGCTGCCGGCAGTGTAAGTTTTCGGTAAGCCTTATTAGCGTGTGTGTACTCTACTGCATTGTTTATCACTGTTTAATCATCACGCTGGCATGTTGCCTACCACGCTTCTTGTTCAATTGCCTTGCTACATATGAAATGAGAACCCCTACGATTCAAGGCTTCGGCCATGGCGTTACCATGTGCTCACTTCACGCTTAACCACTGTAAACCGCTGAAATGTGTGCGCTTACCTCACCTTCCACGCTTCCCTTGGACTACAGCACTTTCAGCCTGGTTCGGAAACGCTGCACGCATCGCATGGGTTTACATCAATCTTTCATGAAACCCATGGGCGCCCCATTTGCGCTATTTTCTGGGTTCTACATATTAAAGGATATTCTATTCTACTTCTGGCGACTGCTGGAGCTAGCTCAGGACATTAGCCATAGCTGGACGCTCATTTCAATTGCTACCTTCAGCAGATTTGCTCTCATCCATCCCTATACCTCAAATGGGAAACTTAGTGCCATCGTCCCCGTTACAATCTTTCGGCATCAAACCCACCAAGTAACAACCACACATGACAGTGTTAATGATCGAGAGTTCAAAGTCAAAGTGAAAAGTCAAAATTATTTAGTTGTGGTAAATGTGGTACAGACAGCACATCAAGCTACCCGAAACCGTCAAATTTTCCCATTGAACCTTGAACCTAATGCTTTAACGATAAAGTTGACAATCTATTAAAGAAATTTGACAGATTGTAGTAGCTTGATGTGCTGGCGTCTGTACAAAAGGTGGTAAATTTATGAGTAATGACACATTTCGCCATAAAAATAGCGTGCAAATAATAATAAACATTAAATGAGGTAACCAAATAAAGAAGGATCAAGGATCAAGTCTCGATCATGAACTGAGAGACGGCATGTAAGGACTGGTTTATTTTGGTTGTCTATGCATCAAACAGCCCATTTTAACCGATCGTTTACAAATAAGTGCCACTGTGCTGTGACGAAGTGCTTTTACGAGTAACAGTGATGAGTGGAAGTAATAAGCGACCTGATGAAAATTCGAACCCACTTAAAAATACATTTATTAGACTCGAGCACATAATGTTAGGGGGTAGGTTCTTAGAGTCTCTAGGGTATTACAGTTAGGCACTGCCCTGGGCTATGTGGACACAGGTGATGCGCGCAGCTTCAGGCGTTACACCAGGGCTGCAGATTGGAGTCTTATGCGCAGTTGACATCGCAACACTCGCCAAAGCTGTGTTCTGGAGACTTCCTGAATAAAAATCAAAAGGACCGGACGATCATTAATGTCTAGCCGTAATAAACTCAACAATTTATTAATGACCATTGGCCCTTAACGCAGGCTAACAATAACAGTAATTTATAATATTTTATAAGGGTGGGAAGACGTATTTAGAAAAAAATAAGCGTCCTCTGTATCAATAGCGTAATACAGTACAAATAAAAATTGCCTCACGTTCATGCCGAGTATTTGATAAAGGTAAAGGACACCTTATCACTGCGACCTTCATTTTGTATGAAACTGGGTTGTTAATGAAATCGTTCAAGTCTGTCACTTGATTCGCATGTACTCGTAGTTTTTCTGTACATACTTTCAAGTCGATTTTTAAAAGCGGAGTCGATTTTTTTTTGAGTACCCAGACAATGTGACATAATTATGACCAGAGATACAAAATTTAAAAATCAGCCAGCTTTTAATTTGGTGTGACTTTCTCTGCAAACCGTTATAATTGATACCCATGTCACGAGGGTGCATAAAAAATAACTAGTCGACTAACTTTGGTAGTCTACCATATTGGATTGAGAATAAAGTCATTAAGCTAACCATGCATTGTCATCGAAGCTTAACGTGTATGCAAAATTTCAGGTGAATCGGTTGGGGATAACAAACAAACAAACATACAAAAGATAAGCTTGTAAAAATGGATTGCATTGAAAACTTGTGTCAGTCGTCAGTCGAAAGCGATTACCACTTGTCTAGGCCAAGCACAGCATTTGAGGATACAGAACACAAGATCATCAGCTAAGCGTCTCCCAAGTTGAGTAAGAATATCGTGTTTTCACCTTTTAGGGCCCAGTATTTACCAGCTGCCTCTTTGAAGTGTCCGTTCTACAAGACCAGTGGTATTTTTTCTGCCTTCCACTTGGTTAGGTTAGGTTAGAACTGTGACCAACAAAGCGCGAGCCGAGCGAGCGTAGGGAGCGGTACCGCGACAACGGCCGCTGAGCGCTACATCCAAAATGGCGCATTGTAATTGCTTTGTTTGGGTTAGGGAGGGTATCAACACGATATACCAATAAACCGGTTCGGCCTAGGACAAACTAGTTTGGCCTGAAATCGGGTTTGACCGGCAACTATACACTATCTTGGAATGATTGACACGAAAAGAGGTCGCGCATGTTGCTTCTACGAAGGCCATTAATGAAAATATGTTTTAAATGAAGCGAAATGACTGCATTGCGTTTGACCATATACATCATGGATATAATAAATGGATACTCTCGTGGGTTGGATTACTCTTTATTATTATGTACCTACATCATACAAATTACAGGTATGAAAAAACATATTTACACGTGTGATATTGTCGAGTTTAGACAAACTCATTTCGTAAAGTTGCGATCTTTTTAATACAAATCAGGCTGCATGTCGCCGCAATGAAATTGAATCATGCCTAAGCATAATCAGTCTATAATCTTCCCACTGCTGGGACAGACGGCCTCCTCTCTACGGGAGGCCAGCACGCAGGCCCAGTGCGCGTTGGTAGATATCAAATGTCTTCGAATTTTTGGTTCTAGGACATGCCAGTTTCCTCACGATGTTTTCCTTCACCGTTTTTGAGAGCGGTGGTGATGAAATAAAGTACAGTTACACAAAGTAATGCGCCTGCCTGGGTTCACGACTTACTGTTCGTAAGTCGGGGCCGCCACCACTGGACCACAGCTGCTCTCATGACTCTTATATAATCTCAAAAAATAAGAAAGATCCATTTTGTTGTAGTTTATTTTATTATAAATAATGAGAATTCTCACATTTGACCTTAGGTTAAAGTGAAGTAGTATAGTCTTAAAGCAGGGTCTCTTATTTTTTATCTTTTTAGGGTTCCTTACCTCAATCGGCAAAACGGAACCCTTATAGGATCACTTTGTTTTCCGTCTGTCTGTCTGCCAAGACCCTTTTTCGCAGGAATGCGTGGCGGTATTAAGCTGAAATTAAAACAAATACACAAGTCTGCAATCTACCCCTTGGTGCAATGAAAAAATCAAACTTGTAAAACGCGATCAAAAGATATGCCTGTTTATGTCGCATATTATGCGATTTCACAAGGGAATCAAAAAACTATAGGGTACCTCTAAGTATACTTCCCTCTGACCCAGAATCATGAAATTTGGCAAAAAGCAAGGCCTTACAGCACAATAACAGGAAAAGATCCAAAAAATAAAAAAAATGAAAATTAAAGGGTGTCCCCCATACATAATATGTATGTATGGGGGACACCCTTTAATTTTCATTTTTTTAACTACTACTATGTAGTTGACGCCAATTAAGATTTTTATTTTTTAGATTATTGTACGGAACCCTTCGTGTGCCAGTCCAAGTCGCACTTGGGCGGTTTATTTCTGACCGTAACACTTTCTTCTAATAAACTTGCTTTGAATCTGAGGTATGAATTCGAGGAACCATGAGTTCCTCGAATTTCAGGTTCACTCAAACTTCGAATTTCCAGGTTCACTCAAACTTCCGAATAGAGCATTCAATTTTAGAGGACTCAAACTTGCGATTAAAGCATTTAATTTTAGAGGGCGTTACTGAGGCCGTTGTCAAGTCGACCGTAGTCGAGTGTGAGACGAGGAAGTTCTGTCGTTAGACTGAATGAGTCTTTGAAATGCAATCTGTCAAACACTTATTGATAGCAATATTGTATAGACAAACTCCGGGAATAACCCAGAAACCGGGCGTTAATAACATTTAATTGGCGGATTCACAGGGTATTTACCATTTAGGTACCTACACCTGTACCTTTGTTAGGTGCACCTAACCCACCTAGGTTTTATTAGTCTTTGTTACTAGATTTCTTCGTCTTAGTTAGTCTTACAATAAGACGGTATAAAAACGACAAAAAAAATCTCATAAGTGCTATTACAAAGATAAAAGGATGATACAGATACCTTTGATACATTAGAGAAAAGGCATAATGGAACATAAAATGGAAGCATACAAATTCACTTAACCTAATTGGACATAAAACATTCAACAATGTAACTGTGGAGTGCTTTAAGACCCATGATGGCTGCCAACACGTGATTTTAATGCCAGGATTGGAAAAATCCTCCCGTTCCATATATCCCTACTAACATATCCCCACTGGTAGGGATACTTGGAGTATTATTCCAATTATCGCTACCGGTTGGGATATATGGATCTTTCTACTCCATATAGCGTTACTGATCCGCACTGGTGGGGATAGTAAAATAATGTTCTTTTTTTAGGGTTCCTTACCCAAGGGCAAAAACGGGACCCTATTACTAAGACTCCACTGTCCGTCTGTCTGTCGGTCTGGCTGTCTGTCACCAGTCTGTATCTCATGAACCGTCATAGTTGCCTTTTGCCACTCTACCAACAAATACTTAAAACAGAATAAAATAATTATTTAAGGAGGGCTCCCATAGAAAAAACGTTTTTATTTTTGGATTATGTTACGGAACCCTTCGTGCGCGAGTACGAACGCACTTGGTCGGTTTCTTATGCTTATCACATTCATTAAATACTTTTTCTTTCTTTCTGATATTTAAACCACATGATGTGATTATCTTCTTCTAGCTTACGTATATGCAAAAACACTTGGTTCAAACATTTAGGATCATAATCTTATTAGGTTCTTGGTTGTTTGATAATGGGTAGTTATAACCCTACCATCCCATACCTACCCACCTACCACCTACCTACCTACCTAGGGTTACCTACCCTGTCATCTGATCAGCGGTACCTACGTAGGTACGTAGGTGGTTTAGATGACTTACGGCAACTTAACAAGTTGTATCTAAGCCAGACACCATTTGACACCCAGATTATTTTTATTCAGATAAACTATTTATTTGTAGTTCTTCATACTTATTCATTCGGACGGCAATCACTAAAAAGTACTCTGGTTTTCAGAAGTTGAGATGGTGTGGATTTCCCAAACACAATTTCCCTTTATGATCAATCATCAGTCTAAAATAATAATGATACTCGTATAATCTGTACTCAACTTCCACGCTGATATAACAGCACATTGTTCTTTGCAATTGCTGTCATTGTGATACTAATGTAGTAAAACTAATATAATATGTGTAGTCACTATTAATTAAAACAACATCTGATTAGTTGATTTCATACACAGTCACGTACTAACTATTCTTGTATGGTACCAGGACTTGATAGGACATTCCCATGGCTGTCGTAGGAGGCGACTAAGGGTCTTACCAGAGAATGGGCTGTAGCATTCCCTGCGCTTTTATAACAACCGTACAGCGATCACCAACCCGCATGCTAAGCGTGGCGATTATGCCAAAACCCTTCCTTTGGAGGAGCCCTATGTCCAGCGTCCTTCGGCTGAAATGATGATGGTGATGAACAGGACGATGAGAAGTTTCATGATGTAGATGACACTATATTTAAAGAAAGCCGTTTTCCAGCAATTTTTTTTTGTGTAAAGTTACTTAGTTTGATGTCATAATGCTTGTTTGACGGCTTCGTTAAGGGTCTTGTTACACCCTGTATGTAAAAACTAGAAAATCGATGTAAAAATTTAAATTCACCAATAAATGACTGAGAAATAGATTATTAAAGTCGAACCAATAAAATACAAAACATAAATACAGTATTGGACTTTTGTAGTAAACTCCTTTTATTTCAGTATTCTGAAATAAAAGGAGTTTTATTTTCCAAGTAAGTACCTACCTACATAACTGCCTTCTTTTGTGTTTGTTTCGTTAGAGCCACACAACAATTTATGACGTAATGCCTAATGAGGTAAAATAACGCCATTGTACCTCATTGCAAGCGCCAATTTAAAATCTCATATTTTTTCATTTCTACAGATATTTTAATCACTTTTTTCATTTTTGTTTCTTTTTATTTCAGTTATTGACATCATTCAAACAAAAATATGGAAACTTCTCCACTGTGCAAAGACGTATCCGCGAAATACAGATCAGATCCCTCTTGCACACCTATAAGTGGTACGAATGATCGTAAAGACAATATCGCTAAACCTACTTATTGAAATCAAACACTACAACAAAGCTCATTCAAACTAGGTACTTTTAAAGATGATAGAACAAATATTTTAAATCGACTATCGTGATTAAAACCAGTCAATAATGTAATTACTATAACGGATTACCACAATCAGATAAAAGATCTCAATGCAATTTGCTATTATTAACATTGAGATCTATTATTACTTCATAGCATTAGCCAGTTGTACTATGTTGTAAGAGATGGTAAACATGTAATGAAGATAAAACAGCGACCTATAAAGGGCCCGTGTGACCTTCGGATAAAACATTTCGATAATGTACGTCGAAATTGGGTCATTTCGGTTATTTATCTATGACTGTGGATAGTTTCTTTAGGTATTGTCGATAATATATATTCTGCAACCATCAAAAAAATAACAGTAACATACAAAGATTTATCTGCCGCTGCACCTTATGATTAACCTTTTAATTTAAGAAAAAAAAACAACAGGAATGGTTACCAACACTAGTGCCTATAGTCGCCTGGCAGTCTGATAGTCACGCCACCACTGAGTGCTCTTTTTAATTGTGTTTAATTCAACAGGATATTGTTGTTGGTTTACTCATTTAACAAATGATGTTTTGCTCCTACCGTTTTATTTGCTAGCTGCTCATTCGACTTTGCCCTGCTGGTTTTTATTTCACACCTGATAAAGTGTTTCACAACTGGTTTGGTGTTGATATTTATATCCCAAATAAGTATAACATTATCGTTTCGGTAATATGAGAAATCATTTTTAAATTCCTCAGAAAGCCGTTTAGTTGTTGGCAAAGAGACAAGTATTTATATTACAGTAACAACAACAATGTAAGAGCAACTCCGTTTAAAGACTATTAAAGGCCTTTGACATTGTGAAGCACGATCGTATCAATTCCTTTTCCATCTAAGGTACCTAACCTGTCTCTTTCCAGTACTGCAACTTGTGTTATTCACAGTTTACAACCTTTAAAAGTTTAATTTATTGTGAATCCTACAAAGACATGACTATAATACAACGCGGTATACTCCAGGGATGCATCTTATCGCCTAGCTTGAACCATAATCTTGGGAGCACTGGATCAAAGACAAAGACAAAATTGTTAGTTTATTGATAAACAATAACTACCGTTCCGTGGATATAAAAATAGCTAACACACAGATAAGAGAATTCTAAAGCGTATTTAGAAAGCAGAGGAAGAGCTGACCTCAAAACGTAGACGTTTGTATCTTTAGGTTTATTATAGATAGGAAAATAAATGTGCAAATACCCGATATTTACTTACTCACTGTTCGAAACAACTCACTGTTCGTTTTTTTGTGAGATCCTTTTACTATGAGACAGCAGGTCAGATAGATTTTATAGGAAAAAATACAGATTAATTCATCGACACCTAAGTAAAAGTCGTTCAGTATCCATCAATTTGCTTAAAGGCCCGGAAACTACTGCCGGAAACCTTTCAAGTTTCATTGTACAAAAAACCTAACTTATTGTATGACTTAGGTATATGATGTTTCATCATTATTTTTAAAGCAATTCTTCGCGATTTCTCACCTTGATGGTTGGGGGACTTTTGGGACCAGGACCGCGGTCCCGGATTCCATCTTTTTATGCAATAATTATTTTTGGACCATATGACTAAAACGAATTCACTTGTTTTTTTAACTGATACCTACCTACGCTATATCTGTAGAAACTAGAGACCGACTGTAACATTGGAATTAGGTATAATTCATTACTCAAAGAAACAAATCTGCATTCAAAGATTTCCGAATAGGTTTTTATCATGTTTGTTAGAGAGATTTGATCCATAAGATATACCCTATGGATTGATGTCATAAAAGTGCAGGATATTATTTTCGGATTTTGGTCCGTTCGATTCCCGAGTGTGGCAAGCGAATTTTCGAAAATCTTTGATGCAGATTTGTTTCTTTATAAAAATAAAGGATTGTTTTCTTTGAGTAATATTTGCTATCTCCAGTATTTAGAGTACTTTCAGAAAATAAATGCATACCTAATCGTACATACGTACTAAAAATAACAATCATTTTATTATCAGTAATTTCCTGTGTAAGGCACACAGGGATTCGTTTTGGTATAGTGTTTATCTTAATTATCGCACGTTTTTCTGTGACAAATAACGTTTTCTTTTTCTATAAAAAATCTACATAAATTGTTTACCTATATGATTTATATTTTAAAAGAACAAACAAGCACATGAATAAAAACAAGTGAATAACAAACATCAAACTAAAAAATGTATTCGTTAAAAATCTACTGTCAACAATGTTAAAAACAAAGAAAGTTTCATGTAGTTAGGTATCTTTGTGCCTGACATACAACAATTGCTTTTATCTGTTAACTGGGGACAGACGCGAATAAAATGGAACACAACATACCCAGTACTGCACTACTGACTGCAGTTGTAATTCAATTACAATTACAGTAATTGAAACAAGGATCATGCGAACCTCACATTGAGTTTAAAAACATAGGACGATGCAAACAATAGTTAATACTTCACATTAATCACATTGTTAGGGATCCGTATCTAGAGTGCCAACAGGACCCTATTACTAAAGCACCGCTGTCTGTCTGTCTGTCACAAGTGTAGGTATCTGTTGCACTGCACAGACACATTTTTAAAATTTTCACAGCGATTATTACAATTTTCGCTCTACTATATAAACTCTACTATATAAAGTTAAAAAAGAAGGGAGTTCCCAATTCCCCATACCAGAATCGTGTTTTATTTTCGGCATTTTTATGGAACCTAAAATTTTTATGTTTTTTCTGCCGATTTCAGTCAATTCATTAAAAGTTATGGCAAGGCAACTTACATAACCGGAATAATTATAGCTAGTGGCAAATTGACTGATGTTAAATATATTCTAATGATAATAACACCAGTTAAATAAACATTATAATTAGCAGTCGACAAGTCATTGATGATTGACTTAGATGGCAATCGTGAAAGTCCATTGACTGTTTCTGATAAAGATAATTTATTGATCTCCCAGTTGCTTGGGAATTAGCCATCAGACTAAAAATATATGCTTATACTATACCATCATGGGTGTAAAAAAATTTATAGGTTATAACTTTACTCCATGGTGTAACTTAACTCCATGGCCGCCGCACGATTCAATGCATCTACCAGCACAATGTTTTGAATGCGATAGATTGAGCCGTGCCGTGAAAAGTTACTTCAACCCAAAAAAAAACAGTGTCCAAAAATCCCAGAATTAAGTTTTGCTTAGAGTTGCTTAATTTGATGTACGGAATACTTGGTTGATGACTTCGTGAAGGGTCTGTATAGACCTTGTATCTTCAGCTTAATCTCTTTTAAGGGTATTTAGGGGGCTTATCATTTTATAAAACTTTTACTGATCAAGGTTTTAGGTAAACTATAACTAATTATTGTTGAGTACCATATAGGTGTAGGTTAGTTACAGATATTTTCTTTTATACAGGGTGTAACAAGACCCTTAACGAAGCCGAAAGGTACTTGTTCTCCTCGTCATTGCGATATTTTTTTTGTTCTAGACCTTACCTGGGAACCTTCTAGTTATGGAGATATTGGGGGTCAAAGTTCCAACTTTTTCACAAGTTTTTTAAACACATGTTTTTAATGTAATTTTTATACTTTAAACACCTCCACGATCCCCATACTATTCAATCCATCCATTAGCACTATGTTTTGAGTGCTACCGTAACACGTGATTTTTCACCCCAAAAAAAAGTCGTTTCCCAGCAATATTTTTTGCGTAAAGTTACTTAGTTTGATGTACAGTTTGTGACGGCTTGATTGACGGCTTCGTTTGGGGTCTTGTTACACCCTGTATATTCAGTGTCTACTGGTAACTCAGTTAGTTAATTGCCAAAAGCCATCATCGTAGCCGAGCGAGTGTTTTTGGTGGTACCGTAATTTAATTAGCCCGATGTAGGTATTTAGGGTGTTTCACTGAATTACAGTGTTCAAGGGAATCACGATGAAAATTGTGAACTATGAACTAACCTATCTCTCCATACCCAATTACCCATACATATCTTCATCACCCAGCTTCACCCTAAGTGGAAATTTACAATGACCAAATCAACACAATAATTTACAACGTCAAAATGATAAATCATTTTTAAACTTTATATCAGACACTAAAATAAATACGAGTCAACTGCTTAAAACACTATAGTTGACTGTTGATAATTATCACAAATACTCAAAGACATTAAATTATACTACCAAATACTAGAGCAGTAAAACTAAACTGATCTGCCCGTGTGCGGCTGAAATTTGTGAAAAATAAAAATAAAATCCTGAAGGAGGATTCCTTATTCAAAAACACTTGAAAAATTTAATTGAATGCATCTTTTGCAAGTCGCTACGAAGTTGATGAAGACAGTCGTTCAGAGTGATTACCTTTGTAGACTAATCTTTATTAATAACTTAATACTGTATTTAGTACCTAACACTAATTACTTCGATTGTATCCTCACGTTGTGCGTCATATAGTTTTTATCAACGCGGTATTATATCATTGTCACTCACTCGAAACTGAGGCAGGGTCATTAACATTTTGTACTTTTTATCAAGTTGTCGATAAGTATCAGCTTATATGAGAATCAGGATTTTATTAGCACAGACCTGCCGAATGCGGAACTATCACGCAGATGGCTCGTGCTCCACAGTACACGGGGACGGTGATAATGTTTGATTAATCATCACTTGCCGATGGCGTGGCCGTGGGCACAAATTTTTGCTCGAATGTAAGTACAATCTTGATATAGGTAATTACAATCAAAATATTTATACACTTTTACCGAAAGATAGTGTAGTACCGCTAGCAAAAGCAAAATCCATGCGCAATGTATAATTACCTTGAATTATAGTAGGTAGGTACTCATTTATGTAGATGTTAAGTTTTAACTACATATATTCTCACACGTTTTTACCTGCCTAGGCAATAAAAAAAGCACTTGCCTGTTAAATGTTTTTAATTAATTAGGTAGATAATAGTTTCCTTTGCAAACAGTGATGAGCTCATACTAAACCGACGTATTCATTAGTTTAAAAGATTTACTAAAATAGTTTTTTTTTGTTGTTACATTATTTGCATTTATTATTATTTATTAATTGTTGGTCGAAATAAATTTTGATTCTTTATTCTCGCGGTACTTTGTAAAATTGGCTATATACATATCAGATACAGCCATGTAAAGTTGAGATATGAATGCGGATATTCTATTTATAGCATAATCGTTTTTATTTAGTTGTGTATCGGTTAGTGTTTTCAACAAAAACGTGTGCGTCAAATATGTACTCGAAGTGAATTAAACCAGCCAACCAACGATAAAAATTACATAATTATGTGTGATGATGACCAATGTGCAAAAAGTTTTTATACTTTTTATTCTACACCTACATTAAAATGTATTTCTGCAATTTGTTTCGCCTACACAGGGTAGCGGGCAGCACCCAGTCAATCCATCTACGAGTATCTCTTCATCAGGAGAGTGCTCGTGTCGTTTTTCTAACGGAAAAAGTACCTACCTAATTTGAAAAGGGGAAATACTGTAGAAGTAAAGCTTTTTCCAGTTATCAGTACTAACTTTTGTCAGTGGCTTCGCTCGCGTTGTAGTGGAAAATTAACCCAGGCGAACATTTCAAATATAGCCTATTACACTCGTGGAAAATTTAGCTTCCAATTAGTTAATGTATTTTCGGAATCCAATCAGTCGTTCCGAAGATTAGCCTTTACATCCAAACTATATAAATTGACCTCTTTATGATATTACATAAGTATAGGCGATATTGCAAGATTCTTATTTTTATTAAAATTCTTTGAAGAACATAGACAAAGTGACAGTCTCAGCAACATTTTTTTTGGTTCCATCAACGTTATCGTAAAAAAAAAAACTTATGTTAATCATGCTCACTTACTACGTATAAACACAATCAACCCTACACTTTCCTTCATCCTCACACAATACTAACTATACCAACACAATATATTAGATATAGGAATGACCTACATCTTAAATCGACAAAATAATTCACGACCACTGTTTGCTAAAGCATTAGAATGTTACAAAGGGTTGAGACCTGGTGTCCTGAAATACAGGTCCCTAGCCTAGTTTAGGCACCCACAATATACTTACTGTGTCCACTTGTTCCCTAGAAACCATATTTTTAATGTGTATTGTGGCGAGAAAAAAATAAAATAAAAGCTTATTTATACTAATATTATAAAGAGATAAAATTTATTTCTAAGTTTGTATGTAGGGGGTAATCTCTGGATCTATTGAACCGATTTTGAAAATTCTTTCACTAATAGGAAGCCACATTATCTCCGAGTGACATAAGCTATTTACAACGTGCCCGTGGGATAATTTCCGACAAATACCTCGAGCGAAGCCGCGGGCAACAGCTAGTTAGAAATAAAAAAGGTTATTACGTTGAACGCTGCAAAATATGAAACACATTGAAAACCCCTTTAACACTGCACGACCAGGTAATCGTGCCCACATTACCCAGGACCCCACGCTCAGCTGTCGTACCATTGACCACAAGACCAGCGGCACACAATAACAATAACTTAAACACGGTCCTAAACCAGATAATGATCAATGACGACAATAATTATCTGTAAAGCAATTAAAGAATATTTAAAAACATATATTTATAGTGCTCAAGTTATCAGCATCCGCAGCTGAAAGCAGTTACCTTAGCAACAGCATAGTCAATGCAAATCAGCAGATTTTGAAAACGAAAACAAAACAAGAGTCCAAGAGTCAAACCGGTAACACTCGAAGTCAGGAGGTATCTAATAAAAACGGGAAATACCCACTTAAAATACCCAGTTTTGTACAAAAAATAAAAGTAAAGTTGCTGCGCTGAGATCAGAGCATTCAAATTATTTTTAAGTAAAAATAATATAGATACAGTTACAGTTATATAAAAGTTATACCAAGGACAGCGGTCGAAATGAAGTCATCAGGAATGCCAAGCAAAATAAATAAAAGATCAGTTTGCCCAATTAATATGTATCCGAAAATACTTCAGTGATTTTGCATCAGCCATCATCATCTGCTTAGCCTTTTTTTACTTGAAACGACAGACCTCACTAAAACCCAAACCTTGGTAAAACTGGTTCCAATGACGGCGAGTAAAGAGTAACAGTTCTACGACGACAGCAGAGACCAATAGCTCTTTTCGAAGCTTTGAGAGGTCTTGGTATGTGATGGGTGATCATGATCATCCATGAACGGACAAGCCTCGGCTAGCGTTAATCTTAAACTTAACGTCCGGCTTAACCCTGACGATCGATCTGAGAACTGATATTTATTGCTTAGCTTCGATAATAGGTTGATTTCGTGATATTGTGTCGAGAAAGCTGGGCTTAATTTTGTGAGTCGTAGCGTGGTTGTAGCACAAACCCGACTGACTACCTCATTATTTCAAGAAAGTATGGTTACCGCGATAAAAAACGCAAATTATTCTGCCCTTATCCCAGTTTATTTAGTATCCGTGCAGCGAGTCTTTTCTTTCGTAGTTCTGTACATCTCAATTAAAGCCGACCGCTCAGTATATTGAACCCAATTCTAGAAATAAAAAAATAAACATTTTGTACAGCGAAATGTTCCTTCTGAAAACTTGTGTTTTGGCGCGAAACGATAGGCTAAATGTATTGATTCTGAAACATTTATAATTCTGACCCTTCGCCATTTAGCTGACCTGGTTGTCGTGTGACACGTGAATTTTATAATATGCTATCAATAGAAATAGCCAGAGCCACAATGATATTATGGATGGATATTTACGGAATATCGATTATGAATATAATACGAACCACTACTTCGGAACCAGTTGGAAATGCAAAAATTCAGCTCTAGGGTTATCTGACAGAATCCATTACGGTTGGTTTTGGAGTGGTGTACATAATAGAACATACATCCACATTTTGGCAGTTATGTTTAAGTCCCATGTAATAGGCGGCAGGCCTATTGTCATCAACCGGACACACATCCACCCTCCGTGACTGCCATTGGGAAATTCCTGGTGGAAAAATCCAATTTTACCTTGCTCAACCTGGGAATCGAACACAAAACCTCTTGCTCATCAGTAGGGCTTTTAAGTACCTACCCACATGTAATAATACTAATGGGTAATGGAAAAAGACGTAGCAACTTTAAATGGACTCCGGACACGGGTTGACCGAATCAATGAAAACCTGTTCAGGAGAAGTTTCATTGATACCTCTGAACTGGAGTGTAAATGCGGTGTTGTTCCACAAACGACAGACAACGCACCGCTTAATCCGCTGAGTTTATAATAAAAGCATGAACTTTTGTACAATAGAGTTCCTATTATAAGAAGGTTGGCACTGATAAAGGCTTTTAGATAATTCATCCCCTAGAAGCGTTCAATTAGGGATGACAGTTTGTATTGAAATTCGTGATTTTGCAATAGGAAATTCCTTCAGGCACACGGGTTGCAGATCATAATTCGATCTACCAGGTAGGAAGGTCAACTGGCCAAACGATTTTAATTCTAATCACCGACGGTAGGTAATTACTGAATTAATTACAACTTAAAATAATATTTTAGCAAAAATGGAAAATCCTCAGGAGGTAGGTACATGATCACGTTGCGTGGTGCTCAAGTGGTAGGTACGCCACGTGCGTGGTAAATAACATAACACGAAATGTTTTAAGAAACCTACCAAACCCCCGGGGCCCCGTCTTGATAAAAAAGCTGGCCAAGTGCGAGTCGTGCTCACTCGTACAGTACAGGGTTCCGTAACACCAAACAATGTAATAAAAATATTTTGAAGGCTCATTCATACGTTGTATTGTATTATATTCACTAAATTTGTTTTTCGTTATATGTTAATGAAAAACGAAGTTACTGATGCAGTATGATGAAAAAGTCCCATATCGTAATTGATGTTATCCATATTTCGTAAATATGAAATATTAATCAAGTAAATTTTCGTTGAAAGTTATTTTACGTTCTACAATCCTAAATTTTTTTCAAAATTTCGTTCTCTTACTTTAGAAATTAGAGGGGGACACATTTTACCACTTTAGAAGTGTCTATTTTTAAAACGATTGACTTGAGAAAAAATAGTTTTAGGAACATCAATATCATTTTTAAAGACCTATCTTTAAACACGCACGTATAGGTTTGATGAAATTGAAGCACCCCATTAATCTTATTTATTTAAAAATCGTAAAGCGGTTCACAGAATACATCTACCTACCAAGTTTCAACTAATAGTCCTATATAATAGTTTCGGAATAAAGTGGCTGTAACATACGGATGGACAGACAGACAGACATGACGAATCTATAAGGGTTCCGTTTTTTGCGTTTTGGCTACGGACTCTAAAAACAAGTCAGAGTAATTATAAAACTGGAACATTGCAAGCCTCGTGATGAGGAAAATTTCCGTATAATTTAATAATGTAAAAGAACATCTTTTGTTTTCCAGTAGCTTAGGTACGGTTAATTTTTCAGCAAAAATGTTGAAACAAAAGACACGAGCGTAAGCAATGTCACGCAGCCCAAAAGACTCTTCCCTACCCGCGTAGCATGGCAATACTATCTCTAGTCTACCAAGAATCGACAAAACTCTTTATATACAACTTGACATGTCTTGTCATTCATTTCTAATATCGCCATGCTTGCGACGTTTCTATCGTCGCAAGCATGGCACAATCTTTCCACAATCTGTTTTTTTTTTCGATTCTTCGTCGACAAAACCCGTTTCTACGGTGGTCATGCTACGCGGGCTAGAGTACCTATTATTGTAGTGTTATACTTACCTCCAACAATAGGACTTTAGGTGAAAGCGCTATGTAAGCCCGCAAAATTAATATTTTCTTTCGTTTTTTGCAATTGCTGGTCAGTGTCACATTGTATGTTTGATTATTTTAATTATTACAATTCTGTAAATACACACGTGCTTCGGTCATGAACCATATTTGGTCGAGTCGGGCATAAGCCGGTTCAACATACAACCTGACACTGACCTGCAAATTGCAAAAAAACATAAGAAAATTTGAATTTCGCGTGTTACCCTGGCGCTTCCATTTTAATTTCCTATCCTTTTATCTGCACGTTACTCGAACTGATGGGATACGCGTAGCTGAATTCTACGGTAATTCAATATAGACTGCCATCGACCGGCTAAAACATGATGATGATAACTTGGGTTTCCCATGTGCCCAAACATTTAATTGAAAGGAAAATTAACAGCATCAAAGAATCTGACCTCACGTAGTCACCATCTGTACTCCATCTGCTTTACGAACTGTAAAGGTTGTGCCTGGATATGTTTGCCAATCAATCGCCACGAATATATATGACTAGCGACCCGCCCCGGCTTCGTACGGGTGCGAAGTTATTCATATAAACCCCTCTCTTGAATCACTCTATCTATTAAAACAAACCGAATCATAATCCGCTGCGTAGTTTTAAAGATCTAAGCATACATAGCGACAGACAGCGGGAAGCGATTTTGTTTTATACTATGTAGTGATACGTAAATGAAAAATTATGATGAGATAAACAGCAACATAATGGGACACTTAAAAATCATGTCCTACACGTTACCGACACTACTGAAGGTCCTATATTTCTTCGCCAAATTTTGGCTCGATTGAATTTAAATTGCCATCTACAAGCCAAGGAGAAGAACGTTTATTAATATTTAGAATTGGTAAAAGTAGACAGTCAGCTCGAACACAACCCCCGTCTGTAAGCACACATATCTGACACAAATAGAGGAGAATACTCGTAGAATAGCTGATCAACTCGTTAGCTATATAGGGTGACTGGTAATTAATGACCGATACTTAAACACGTTCCGGGAGCTTCTGAGGGAGATCGAGAGTTTTATGGGCAATTGTACACGTCGACCAATAAACCCGTTGTAGATCTAGCAAACAACCCAAGAGCTAGACTGACCCGACATTATACCGAAGACATCCCAGACGTCAGCCTGTACGAGATTAGGAAGGCTCTCAAACAGCTTAAAAACAACAAGGCACCGGGTGATGATGGAATTACGACCGAACTCCTGAAGGCGGGTGGAAAACCGGTACTTAAGGCCCTTCAGAAGCTGTTTGATTCCGCCATACTCGAAGGGAAAACGCCACAGGCATGGTGCAGGGCTGTGGTGGTACTCTTCTTCAAGAAGGGCGACAATGCCCGGCTGAAGATCTATAGGCCCATCTCACTTCTAAGCTATGTCTACAAGTTGTTTTCAAGAGTCATCACGAATCGTCTCGCGCGCAGATTTGACGATTTTCAGCCTCCCGAACAAGCCGGATTCCGAAAAGGCTTCAGCACCGTAGATCACATACGGCAGGTTATACAGAAAACCGAAGAGTATAACCTGCCTCTCTGTTTAGCGTTTGTGGACTACGAGAAAGCCTTTGATTCGATCGAGACTTGGGCTGTACTGCAGTTTCTCCAATGGTGCCAAATCGACTATCGGTATATCG
Organism: Eugnorisma glareosa; assembly: GCA_947578425.1. Lineage (NCBI taxonomy): Eukaryota > Metazoa > Arthropoda > Insecta > Lepidoptera > Noctuidae > Eugnorisma > Eugnorisma glareosa. The sequence continues at coordinate 33,514,095 of OX387957.1, forward strand.
AGGTATTGAAGTGTTTGTACAAAAACGCCACCATGTCAGTCCGACTTCAGGGCCAGACCTCGGAACCTATCCTACTGCAGCGAGGTCTGAGACCAGGAGACGTCATATCTCCGAAACTAATCACCGCTGCACTGGAGGATGTCTTCAAGATTCTGGACTTCAGAGGGCTAGGCATCAACGATAATGGCGAGTACATCACTCACCTTCGGTTTGCCAAGGATATAGTGGTCATGGCTGAGGCCATGGAGGACCTCAGTACAATGCTCGATCTCCGAGCCTCGAGCTCGATTACTAGAGCCTCCGAAAGAGTGGGTCTTAAAATGAACATGGACAAAACCAAGGTTATGTTGAATGCCCATGTAACACCCACTCCTATCAAGATCGGAGACTGTATACTCGAAGTTGTAGACTATTATGTCTACCTGGGACAAACGGTCCAGCTTGGTAGGTCTAATTTCGAGAAAGAGGTCAACCGTCGAATCCGACTCGGCTGGGCAGCGTTCGGGAAGCTGCGCGGTAGCTTCTCGTCCAACTTACCGCAGTGTCTCAAGATGAAAGTCTATGACCAGTGTGTGTTGCCAGTGATTACATACGGGACCGAAACGTGGTCGCTCACAATGGGCCTCATTCGAAGGCTTAAAGTAACCCAAAGGGCAATGGAGAGGGCTATGCTCGGAGTTTCCTTGCGTGATCGAATCAGAAATGAAGACATCCGCAAGAGAACCAAGGTTACCGACGTAGCCCGAAGAATTGCCAAACTAAAGAGAGCAATGTGCCCTGCCCACTGCGGCAGGGCACATTGCTCGCAGAACGGATGGTCGAAGGGGATGAAAAGTTCTGGAGTGGCGACCGCGGACCGGGAGACGTTTCGTAGGAAGGCCTCCCACTAGGTGGACCGATGACGTGGTGAAGGTTGCGGGGATCCGCTGGATGCGAGCCGCACGGGACCGGTCAATGTGGCGACACTTGGGGGAGGCCTATGTCCAGCAGTGCGTACACTGCTACGACGTATCGTAGACGTATCTTTCGGCTGAAATGATGATGATGACTTAAACACGTGATTGCTCATGATAACAAACAACTTTCCCAAAGAAACATTTTTTTAAACGGTTAACAGCTGATAGGTCACAGGCGCGCGGTATTTCATACGGCTGTTGTGTTAATGTGATAAAAGTTTCTGAATTAAAAAAAAAGGTTTCTTTAGGAAAGTTGTTTGTTATCATGAGCAATCACGTGTTTAAGTGGAGACGAAACGAAAGTGGAGACTTCCGTACGACAAATTTTTTTCGGAATATTTGTTCCGAATGTCGGAACATTACTTATGTACAACTAAAATTAATAAAGTAAAACAACTATCGAATTCATTTACAGTTTCTGTTTAAAAAAATAAAGGTAATCTCCTTAACTTCGTTTGAACGCCGTAAGTGCGGAAGCTTATTTAATTTTCATACCATCTTTAATAGAACTAACAAGGTAAAAAAATAATAATATAGGTTTTCATACCATTTAATAATTTTGTACAATTATTGGAACTAAACGGAAACAACTAACTAAAGTAACGTTTTGAGAACGTTCTCCTTGTTGTCGAAGTCGGTTAAAAAGGAAAAATAATGAATTCAATTAGTTTACTGTACTTATTAATGAATAACATTATTATGCTTGTGCCTTCTCTGTTGAGAAGAGGCCTTTGCCCAGCAGTGGGACAGTAATAGGCTGGTATTATTATTTATTATATTAAATGTACGTAGCTGATGCCGAGACATTTACGAAATCCAGAAAAAAAAAAAAATCATATGGAACATATTTCATTTCGGTTCCTTGCTTGAACTTTAGGTTCATTACCCCTACCTATTCCGATCACTGCTAATTACCAGTCATCCTATAGGTAGATAAGTCCCAGTTATTCCACACAATATTCTCCGAACTGATTGCGGTCAGTGGTCAACCGAATGCGAATCGATTGCGTTCCACCAAGTTGCAGTAATGATGAAGGACATCGACCACTGTATAATTATACAGGTGTTTAATATAGCCCCTGTATAAATAAATCGTGAAATATAACCAATAAATTAAAGGATCCTAATAAACGTGTTTATCGATACCCATCTTAACATTATGAAACAAAAACAAATGATTTGGTGATTTTTTGGGATCGACCGTATGTTGTGTGGATGTAATAGCAGTTCCAAAATCTGTTCTGTTTTGAGTTTACTTCACTGATGAGGTGGGTATAACACATACCTACCTACTTGAAGTAACTACATTAGGTATCGATCTTGATGGGTTATAAGGACTTGACAACATAATCTGAGTTCTAATTAAAGTTTGAATTTAGTGATTAGTGTCACGTTTTTTTTCTTGTCTTATTTTACCTCAAGACATTTTTTTTTCTAATTATACAAGAATGATGGTAATTCTAAACATATTAGCCAGTAGTCAGATAAAATATACTTAAGTCAAATAACAAGTACAGAAGACTGGGCCTCGGTGTAACCATGTGAAGATGTGGAGTATTAAAAACCTTTAGTTACTTATTTGTCTACCTGAAAACTAATATAGTTTCAGGTAGACAAATAAATTAAATTGCTGGCTGTCCCGCACAAAAATATCAAATCAAATTAATACATTTATTTGATAAAATGCAAAATATTATAAATATTATGCAAAACTTAAAATAACTATGCAGTACCTGTAGTGGTTCTAAACAAGAAAAAATCCTCAAGCAATTGGGATTCTCCATAAATAAATTAAGGCATGTCTTAGCAGCTACCTGACTGAATAAGTTTCAGTCACAAACAGAAACATATTATTATAGGTAGGTACCAACAACAAAACCGATAACAAAGTTTATTGGGTAATTTACCAATAATTTATTGGGTAATTAATGCTGCCCCTACGTAGTTTCGATTGATTTTTACCAAACTACTATTTATTTGGGAAGGTTCGTGAAAAAAGAGCATTACGAAGTAATTTACTGAAGTACTATCTTTAATGATATGTGTAGTAGTGTACATTATTCAGTAAATGAGTAGCACTGCCGCGGGAGCTCAACTTTATCAAAATCGATTCATACCTACTTATTCCAAATCGTATCAATTTATAACTCAACGCTTATTTTAAATAGACCAGTTACAGACACTTGAAAATTATGTCAAAAACTAAAAGATGAAGATAGATACAATAATCGTGAAAGAAGTCTACTAACCCATTCCAAAGCTAAAGTAGTCTACTAACCCATTCCAAAGCTAAAGAAGTCTACTAACCCATTCCAAAGCTAAAGTAGTCTACTAACCCATTCCAAAGCTAAAGAAGTCTACTAACCCATTCCAAAGCTAAAAAGTCTATGGTGAATTTTGGGTGAATTATGGAAAACTAATAGGCTGTCGTAAAGGGTCCTAAATTTAGCAAAATACTATGTTCTTTAAGGTCCTCATCTATTACCCGCCCAAAATTAAGTTTGGTCTTGAAAAATTACTGGTCTCTGTGTTTGTTTCGGAGTTTCTTGTCAGAGAAGTTGGACAGGGAACACCGACCTCGTCTAAAGACATCGTTTTAAGAGATTATAAAGGATGTAACAAGACCCTTAACGAAGCCGAAAGGTAATGGTTCTACCCATCATTGCGATCATTTTTTTTTGTCACCTTCTTGTTACGGAGATATTGGGGGTCAAAGATTCAACTTTTTCACAAGTTTTTTTTTTAAATACATGTTTTTAACGTGAGTTTTTTACTACTTACGTACGTACGTACTTTATCCACCTCTACGACCCCCGTACTAATCAATCCATCCATCACACGATGTTTTGAAAGTAGTCCTACCGTAAAACGTGACTTTTAACCCCAAAAAAAGTCGTTTCTCAGCAATCATTTTTGCGTAAAGTTACTTAGTTTGATGTACATAATGCTTGGTTGACGGCTTCGTGAAGGGTCTTGTTACACCCTATATAAATCATTTATTGTGACGTGTTTTTTTTAAATTAACTTCAGAAAAAAATGAAATTTATCAAAGTTTAACGCTGGATTCAGCGCCGAAACTTGAAAAATGGTTTTCGTTTATTTAGGCATTCATTTAGGTGTCGCTTTGTTTTAGTGATAACGAGCATAATTGACGGTTTCTAATCCAGGTGTCAAGTAAAGCCGTATCTTCCCCCTTATGTAGATATTTCTGTGCTATTTAAACAAAAAGCAGCCGTAAGGACTGTTATAATAAGACGCAATTATCCTGACGACGCGCGACGACGCGACGTATTATTGTTTACAAGTGCATTGATTGAACTATAATAATAATTACGATACGTCATCCATCGATTGGCTTGCCAAGCCGTGTAACCTAACCTAACGGTGTCCATGCGTATTTTAGTCTAGATTATGTACTTATTTAGTTCTACAGGGTGAGACAAAAGTTACGAAACAATGTGATCTGTTAGGATGGTCGGATCAGTATCAGCTTCCCATTCATTGTGATGTCCTCTTGCATCAATTTACACCACTAGGAAGTGCTACGATAGCTATAGTTACGAGATAGATTTCCAGTACATTTGCATGTTAACCTATTATCTTTACCATCTCTTACAGAGTAGGGTCCAGATTGCAATGCAGGCAGCATAGAGCGGCGTGGGTTCCTAGTAACGTAGCCATATTGTAAAACGTAAGCGGAAAGACATATTCCATTGCACCAATAATTTTGAGATATAAATAGGTTTACATATCAACGTGTTTACACAGCATAAAGAAACAGCAAAGATATATAAGCTAGCGAGCTTCGGAAACTTGATGGTTCAACATGATCTGAAACATTTTCGATCAGCTGTTCTCCCATAGCATTATCTGAAGAAAGAATCTTGTATATTATAACAATAATAAGAATATGTCGACGTTTTCAGATCAACGATCACAGATGGTGTTTATACTTTTTTAGTTTTCATCCTTTTAAGATTTATCCATCGCATCTGCGGAATTCCACTACAGCGTGTAACAGAAAGGGTATAGTCATAAGGCAGACTGTGGTACGGACCATCAAACTGAACAACTTTCTCTATGGGACCACCATCGTAATCGTAAAAAAATAATCAGCTGTCGCATACATTTCGAGTCGAGTAGGTATTGAAATTTTGTATGTGGCAGTTGATTATTTTTTTTGTTATTTCGATGGTGGTCCCATAGAGAAAGTTGTTCAGTTTGATCCGTACCACAGTCTTCCGCAGGAAAATACCCTTTCTGTTACACAGTGTATATAATTTTATTTAACTTTATTTTTTATATTATTTTTAAATCATATAAACTTACTTCCAGTGAAATTGCGGCTCCTGTTACTGATGATGACTGCTTATCCTATTTAAAGGCTTCAACATCATCAGCCTACAGCAGTCCACCAATTAGGATTCTCCGATTGCAAACCGCTCAGCTCGATTCTCGGCAACCCTCATCCAGCTGCTGCCAGCCACCCTACGGAGGTCGTCGCTCCAGATCAAGCCGAAGGACAACCCACTTCATGCTTGCCGATTCGCCGTCAACACTGGATGTATAAAGGCCAGTGCACACCCTGGACGGCACAACAGAGGATATTATCTTTATAATAAAATAAATAATACCATCCTATTACTATCCCACTGCTCAGCAAAGGCCTCTTCTCATACAGAGAAGGCACAAGCATTCGCTTCAACACCACGCTTACTCAAGAGGGATTGGCGATTTCTACTTTACTGTACCTTGCCCGGATTTGAACCCACAACCACGTGCACGAGAGACGTCACTGGGACGTCATGACATTATTTTAGATTTACCCAACGAAATTTATACTAGTATATTTGTAGCTAGTAACAAGACACATATTCCAATCAAACCAAGGCATCTTCTCGTCCATTGAACATTGCAATCTGTATCTTGTAACCACGAGTTACGTATGAATTTTTGTTAAGATAAAAAGGTCTGCTGTGCCGTCCCTAGTGTGTGCGACGCGCTATGTTCGTGTGACTGTAGCACTATGTAACTATGTTCTAGTAGCGATTAGGTACCTACTAACATGTAGGCACGTAAGTAGGTACATCAAATTTATGTGATTAAGGGTTACGACACGACCGGAAAAGTCACTTATAACTGCAGCTACTAATATCTACTCATTTCATGGTACAACAGTATGATTGGCATGATCAAGTGTACCTATGCTTTTATTATAAAACCCGCCGTAGTGGCACGCACGGCCCATCATAGGCACTTAATCCATTAATAGACGAGTACTTGCAAACAATGATTGTATCCACACACGTAATGCACGGTGCACTTTACAGGCTTAGCGTGTAATGTGAGCATTGTTGTATTATTACACTGACACTTTAAACTATAAAATAATTATTTTAACTATCTCTGTTGTATGTCTTGGGATGCCCCAAATACATACAATATACAGGGTGTGACAGAATAAACCCAAAAAAGTTATAAACCAAAACTCATACTTTTGCCTATTCATAACTTTTTTTTAGTTTTACCATACATGTTGATCAGCTGAGTGCGTCAGTTCCAATAGAAAGTTCATTTTTTTTTTTGCGAATTTCAGCGTCTCGTCGAACAAAAGTAGTTTAGTTTCATGGTCCGAGAGACCACACGTTGCACCTTTTATTGCAGTAGGTATTATTGCCCGCGATTTTGTCAGTTCCCTAGAATGTGAAGTACCCTATCCCTATGCCCTTCTCCAGGTCCTAACTCTTAAGCTTCTTGTCTGTCTTTGATAACGATCGGTTCAGTGGTTGGAGAAGGTATACACAGACACATGACTACGATAAATGGGCCATCGCGAACAACATCGTAACGTGCGGTATAACCTTTTGAAAGCTAGAGAATTTAAACGCACGCGCTAGCCTCCTATATACGCCAAGCCACAACTTCACCTACCGTTTGGCACATCATTGTGTCTTTTGGCGTACAGGACACGTGCTTGCTTGTCACGTATATGTGACAGTGGCGTTAAAAAGGATAAAGGCCTCTCTGTAGCGTAGAATCACAGTTTTTCTATGATATAACATCTCCCAAAAGCTCGTTGTGTTCTCAGTAACTACATGGATGAGGGACGCACGGAACAGAAAAGTATGGCTAAAGAAAGGAGAGGCCTGTACTCCGAGATTTCGGATTTCTGGGAGATTCCGGCTGAATTATTTCAAATAGGTAGTTGTTTGATATTATAATTAAAATAATGTTTATTTTATATTTCTTGTAATAATATTTATTCTGTTTTGGCTTGTCTCTGTATTTATATATTGTAACCAGAATTACTTTCGAACACGTTATAAAGCTTATTACCTACTCACATTTTTATCCTAACTCGTACCTAAGTACACATTTCTTAATGTAACTCGATATCTGTTTATTGTTCATAATCATTTATTCATATACCAACTATCTTTGAAACTGTTTTCTGTATGTCACTTTCCCCCTCAAGGTTCATTGGAAGACCAGCGTCAGACTGGCTCACCTGTCTGGCATGAATGCTGAAATGGACCTTTTCGGCGCAGCCGTGAGGCACACAGTACAGTCATACTATGTATTTTCTCTTTTTCATAACTTTTTTAATATTATTGTGTGTGTGCCTAATGTACTGACGTCGAATAAACATTTTTTTTAATTTTTTTTTAATGATTTTGATTATTTTATTTTGTAGGAGCCTCTGTATAGTTACTTAAATCTCTTCGGATTGCCCTAATATCGAAAGCAGTCGAACTATTTGACTCTACAGAACATCTCTTCTGAAACACCATTGAACCTGGTTGCTTGGTAGGTACTTGTAAATGGCCTGTAACGATTCTCGTGAGGAATTTCTCTTAGCAATCAGAACACCGACAGTCTCCGAAGCGCAAAATGAAATCCACCCAATTGAAGGATGTTGCGCAATATGAAGTAGGTACGAGGACGTTGGTTAGCCACAAGGCCCTAAAAATTACAAAAAGAAGTACGCTCATAATAAGGACAAAGATAACAAACAAGTTTAACTCACGAGGAAAATCCGCTATGTATGTCAAAGACGAATGCAGTGAACTTGGATCATGGTTTTATTAACAAAATTTTCAAGAATTTATTTTATTCAATAAGCTTTAATACACGTATATACAGTAATAATTAGAACCGGCCAAGTGTGAGACGGATTCAAGCAAGAAGGGTTCCGTACCATTATCTACAATAACACACGTTTGTTGTATTATGGGAATAAATAATTAAATAAAATAAAAAAATATTCTGTTTTTAAAATTATCTGTGAAAATTTCAACTGTCTAGCAATCATGAGATACGGCCTGGTGACAGACAGCCAGACAGACGGACAGTGCAGTCTTAGTCTTAGTAATAGGGGTGTCCCGTTTTTACCCCTTGTGTACGGAACCTTATAAACGATTAATTAAAGTAAAACAACTAAACTAATATTAAATTATAAAAGAGTACTCAAAAATGTGTAGCATCTAATGTGCCTAGAGATTGGCGGCGTTGCCACGTTGTATATCAAAACTTGGCCTGGCCAAGGGAAAACCCAGCCCTTGCAACCTTTGCCCTTGGTACACTTTTTTCTGCACACATTTTCTAAATAGGCTCTCAGCATTCGGACCCCACAGCCCCAGAGTTTCAACCCCAAACGGCTCGAAATCTTAATTTCCACAAAGGTACCATATTTAATCCGATTGAGGTTTTCCGCAGCCGCAGCAGCAGCGACTTCACGGCACGATGGCCTTCGAAGATGGCTGATGATGGCTGGTGATTGCTGGTGATGGCTCAAAAGTATCGACACATATTGCATCCCTCAAGACCTACCCATCTTCCAAGGAACAAAGACATGCCATCCGGTCCTGTGCCAAGGTCGCCTGCCATGCCTTTGGGTTCCAAGGACTAAAATAACCTTTTTATTGCAGCTGTTTTGCATTATGATGATGCAATAAAAAAGGAACTTGGGTACATTATAACTTAAGGGATACAAATAATAAACGTTACTCGGAATATAATTTGTGGAAGTACCTGCGTACTAGCTCGATATACATAGCTATACCAAGATATGTACGATAGAACACTCACCAGTTAGATTGTCATGTTTACGTTCGCCAGTCGACCTTGCCAATGTAGGTAATTTACCTCACAATAAAGGTAGCCACAACACAAGTAAATAAATGTATTCATAGACGGATTCTTTGCTTGCGAAATTAAAAACCAATGGTGCAGAATCTGACATGCATACCTTTTTTGGCATGCAAAACTCGGCTAGCTATTTTATCCATTTTTATCTTCTTACTAGCTGTGCCCGCGGTTTCACCCGCCATGATGTTAAAGCTATCGTTTTCAAATCCGACAGGTAGTTCCAGAGATTAGCGTGTTCAAGCATAACGAACTCTTCGGCTTTATTATTATGAATTATATTAAAAATAACTACAACTTATTAAATTTTATTATAATACCTCAGTATCTGGGCGACCTAGCTTTGCTGGGGTAGAAATAGAGAAAACGCATTTTCCCCAATATGAGTAAAAGAGACCTAGCTAGGTCGGTTTTTCACCCTCCTATATTGCAACTTTCATCGAAATCGCTAAAGTCGTTTTCGAGAACGTGATTAAAAATTTAAGTAGGATAATATGCAAAACTCGATGGTGGACGAAGCATGGGCCGGTCGCTAGTCTTTACTTATATTATAAACAGGTAAAGTTTGTAAGGTTTCAGAATGTAGGGGTAATCTTCGGAACGATCCGATCTTTCAATAATTGCTAGCGAGACGCTATCCGAGAGTCATAGTATTTATTTAAAACTGATAATGTGGGGTAATTCCCGACCATAAAGCCGGCCATAGACGATAGGTTATGCGTGTGCAGTTTTGCCTGTACAGTCAAACTGTGCAGTCATGCATGAACACTTGTAGGAGAAAATTGTACAATTATCCTTGCCTGTACAGTGTATATGCAGACCTAGAAGATATCGAAGCAACCATATCGTCGTGTGTTGCCGGTTCATTGCCATGCTTGCAAATGAGAAAAACCGACCGGCTTGCAGTTACGTGTGTCTTCTATTTATGGAATTCGGTTTTGCATGTAGGTTTTGAACGTATATTTATAACTGTCATGCTTTATAGCCTATCGTCTGGTCGGGTTTACGCGAGCGAAACCGCGAGCAATCGCTAGTCGTAAATAAGACGTACCTAGCAGATGATCGAACATTCGAATAGCAGAGCAGCATCTGTCATCTACTTTCTAAAAGGTTGCTCAACGATGAACTTCATTAACACATTCTTCACATTCAAGATAATATTAGATTAAGCCCATCAAAAGGCGGGAGGTACTTGTTCTTATCTCAGTGTACGGTAATGATGATGATGCCATCGAGTCTGTGATGTGTGCCGCCACCGCTTTCAAATTATTCACGGAATTAGGATGGGAAAGCTCCCGACACAATTTAGAGGTTAATTTGAATTTGAAAGACTGCTTATGTAGGTACCTAAGCAGATATTAATATGTGAACAGCCGATGTGATTGACTTACCTAATATTGATATGTAGGCACATACAGGGTGTAACGAGACCTTTAATGAAGCCGTCAACCAAGCAATAAGTACATCAAACTAAGTAACTTTACACAAAAAATATTGCTGGGAAAGGACTTTTTTTTTCTGGGGCGAAAAATCACGTTTTACGGTAGGACTCAATGTAACGGACTCAAAACATTGTGCTGATGGATGGATTGAATAGTACGGAGATCGTGAAGGTGTTTAACGTAAAATCTTACGTATCTTATACATATATCTCCGTAACTAGAAGGACAGGTATGGTCTAGAACAAAAAAATATCGCAGTGACGGGGAGAACAAGTGCCTTTTGGCTTCGTTAAGGGTTTTGTTACACCCTTTATATGTACCTCCTATTTGGATGGAGATTCTTCTAGACCAAGTCCCTTCATGCGTATTTTTTTTTTAAATAAACTTGGTACAGTCATACCAGTGTCAAGCATTTTGAGTCCGCAGAAGTGTTTCTATAATGGCAACTCTTAATTAGCAGGAAGTAAGTACCATGTGGATAATACGTCCGTCTAATTTAACAGTTTCATTACGAAACTTAATAGTTACTTGAAGTTTAGGCAAATACCTTTTCCGATGTCTATATATATCACTGAACACCTGCAGTAAAGTGCAGTAACAATTTCCCATTGACAGTGTTTTATTTATTTGGGACAAAAAACAGTTATACGTTACAATATTAATAGTTAGCTTAAGACTAAAGTAAACAAACGTATAACCCACACTATATTTTAAAAGACATAAGGAAACGGACGTATACAGAAGGGGACAGTAAGAAATAAAAATAAACCTGAAAGGTCATACAAACCAACTCTAGACAGCGCTGCCCATCCAGATTTAGTTCGTAGTCACCAATCACAGCATAACTTAAAGTGTAAAAATATCGTCTTCAAACCTTAATCTTCTAGTTGTTGTAAATTGTTTTGATGAAACCGCAGGTTGTGTTTCTTGCCAGAATCCAATCTAATCGTTTCCTTACTTTTTTTTTGTTTGACCCGGACACGGAATCGTCACTAAATCCAATATCGTTATTTTTTTCAGATTTCTTCTTCTATTTTTTGAAGTCGATTAATAAAAGGCAAGCGGCATTCGCCTTTAAACGTTTTTATACAAACTGCTGTACAATGATGTCCTATGTTCGATTCCCAAAGATCGGGCTAAGTGTTATTGGGTTTTGCTATCTAAAATATCTCAGTAGCAGCCACGGAGTCTTTATCTGGGTCTGGTGGATGGCAATAGAATCGCCCCCTATTACATGGTACGGTAAACGTAACTGACAAAATGTGGGTATACATAATATTATTATATATTTCCATGTCTAACTCTTCTGTGTGCCAATAGTCGACAAGCTATACTATACATATTATTATAGCCTGATTTGAACCCGATAGTTATGAACTTGTGTCTTGCGTAAACATTGCATTATAGACTAACCAAGTGTGCACGAATCAGGAGTTCAAAGACCTGTGAGTATGTGTAACTTTATTTACGACATAATATATCGTATCACAGCGAAGTTGTCTGACGCATTGTTATTTGTCAGTTAGTACTTGGGCACATCAAATGAATTTACAATTAAAAAAACCTTTTTTGCAAAACAACAGACTTATTTTGAAAGTCGGTGATGTTTGTTTGTTTTAATTCACTTTTTGTCACCGACTTAATTTGCACTCAATACTAACTAGATTCAAGCCGTTTGGTTGGTTTAAACTAGTTTTATGTAATGATTGAGTCTTGAACTCTTGAGTGACTTTCTGAGGATGCATGAGCAAGCGAAACGAGCTCAGGACTTGGGGCACCCCGACACCGGACAGTTTAGGATGCATGTGCAAGCGACGCGGGCTCGGGACTTGGGGCACCCCGACACCGGAAAGGTTAGGTTCGAAGGGGATAGCGGGGTCTTAGTTTGCTCGCAAATTTTAATAATTTTTAATTTATATTTTTTATTTGTGTTTTTTTTTGCCATCGACACGCTGATAGGAAGAAGAATAGACTTAGGTACAACTACGTCAATCTAACACAGCCTTAATATGGCCTTTTTAAATTATTCCAGCACGTTTAGCAAGTAAATGTAAATGGAAGTCGTAAAAATATATATTAAAGTTAAACACAATGTTATAGGTATATAGATAATGTACTCATACATACTTCTTCGCTTGTCACTCAAAGCGAGACAATTACAGTTTTCAATGATCACCGTAAATAAATGGTTTGTCTTGAGTTTCTTAGTTTGTTTGAGTGACTTTGTTGATTGCTGCTTGCTTAATTAACGCTATTAGCGGTAAATGAATGGAGCTAATAGAAACAAGTTAGACGACGACGCAGAACTGTAATGTGTGTTTCACGGTGACACGTTTTAGCTAGCTATAATATAGTCTACCGGTATATCAGTATACCGGTCGTCGGTCATATTAACGTAACATCACGCTTGTAGTCTCCGAAAGGTTTGGTAGAGGTGTAGGTACCTATTAGCACATGAACCCTCATTTCGTCAGTTATGTCATGTCTAGGTCTATCTATACAAGACCCTTCACGAAGCCGTCAACCAAGCATTATGTACATCCAACTAAGTAACTTTACGCAAAAATTATTGCTGGGAAACGACTTTATTTTTGGGGTGAAATATCACGTTTTACGGTAGGACTCAATGTAACGCACTCAAAACATTGTGCTGATGGGTGGATTGAATAGTATGGGGATCGTGGAATTGTTTAAAGTAAAAATCTTACATTAGAAACATGTATTTAAAAAAAAAACTTGTGGAAGGGTTGAAACGTTGACCCCAATATCTCCGTAACTAGAAGGTTCCCAGGTATCATTATGGTGTAGAACAAAAAAATGATCGCAATGACGGGGAGACCAAGTGCCTTTCGGCTTCGTTAAGGGTCTTGTTACACCCTATATGTAGGTTTAAATAATTAAATATTATTGGTCGATATTTTTTTTTTTTTACTATGTATGTACACGCGGTATACAACACAGGAAAATAACATTATAATATAATATATGTGACTACATAGGTACTCACTAGCCATTTATGTATTATCCAGGAAAGAATTAAAATTTCTACCTGAACAAAAAAAGATTAGAAGGTAGATATACAGCTGCTCGCCAATCCCATATAAATAATATAGGTAACATCACGCCTGCAATCCCGAATAGTTAGGCAGAGGTGTACCTAATAGTACACACACATTTCACTAGTTAAGTTTAAGTCCAATGTAATAGGGGCGAGCCTATTGACATCCACCGGGCGCATATCCAGACTCCGTGGCTGAGAAATTCCTGATTGAAAAACCCAACAACACTTTGCCCGACCCGGGAATCGAACCCAGGGCTCAGCGTTAGCAGTCGTGCTTGCGACCAACGAGGCAGCCGGTTGCGGCAGTGGTGATGTGCTTAAAAATTAATGTAGCTTTAAATGTCACATGCCTATTTAGATCCAGTTCTAGGTTAGCTGTTAAAAACAAAAGATTAAGTTAAGTAAAACTGTTTGTCTTTCAAACAATCTGCATTCATGAATTTTCTTTTATGATATGCGCCCTAATCCCAAGCACGTGACATGAACCATTGCATTACTTACTCGTAATCTTGTTTAATCATGATATCACCCGATAGTACGTCCCACCTTTGATATGCTGGCCCAAGATTTAAAGGATCTCACGATATTAAACACCGAAGTCACCTATAGGGGTGATCCTATTGCCATCAACCGGGCACAAATCCAAACTCCTGGGTACAACTGCAAAACGACGCAGTTTTAAATTGCATTATTTTCGCATTCCTTAAAAATTAAAGCAAACGTTATATGCTTACATAAATACTTTAAGTTACATAATAAATATGTACCTACCTTCCTCAGGTAAATAAATACATTAATGTAGTAGATACCTAATCATTATATAAATAGTCACCATTTGTTAGGTTCGCTGCATCATAAGTAGCGGCATGGAAGTTTTTTTTAATCTTACCTATTGTTTATCATCTTTGGTTAATGATTAACAATCATTTGTGTACCCGCATTGTTAGGGCGAGTTCATCTTGGACATCACTGACATCTGGTTAAAAATAATCATGTTTATTTCATGAAACAAGACCAATATTGCACTTTTCATTGTTCATTTTATGTTTGTTACACTATAGGTACAAGTTTACCTTTTTAGGGTCCGTACCTCGCGTGTCTGTCTGTCTGTCACAGCCAATTTACTCCGAAACTACTGGACCAATTGAGTTGAAAGGTACACATATGTAAGTCGGTGAGCCAAAGACCGTTTAACGTAAATTAATGAATGTTAAACATGGAAGCCACTTTTGGGAGGTAAATTAGAAAAAAATATTACAAAGTATATCGCGTTACACATCAAAGGAAAGGACTCATTGTAAGCATCTCATTTTTTTTTTTTACTATTTTTGTTTATATAGTTTAGGAGTACTTTGACGCCTAAAGTGTCCTATTGTCGTCGTTGTATACAATGTGTAACAGAATAAACGCACAACCTCTTACGGGGTCATTGTACTCATCATTATGAATAACTTTCACTATGGGACCAACACTGAAATCGCGAAAAAAAAGTCGACTGCCCTATACATTTCTGTGCGCATAATTCGACAAAATGTACTGAACAGCTGTTTTTTTTTTTCGCGATTTCGGTATTGGTCCCATAGTAAAAGTTGTTCATAATGATGAGTACAATGACCACTTAAGAGGTTGTGCGTTTATTCTGTTACACATTGTATATGTAGGAACTTAGTTTTA
This sequence comes from Eugnorisma glareosa, assembly GCA_947578425.1. Lineage (NCBI taxonomy): Eukaryota > Metazoa > Arthropoda > Insecta > Lepidoptera > Noctuidae > Eugnorisma > Eugnorisma glareosa. The sequence continues at coordinate 33,529,373 of OX387957.1, forward strand.
GTCTTCTTTTTAGCATTATTTTGTTCTATTTGTAGTCTGTATATTATGTACATAGTAGATATACACTGTATATATAAGGTCTATCTATTCATACACGAAATCTCTTAAGGGGTCATTGTACTCACCATTATGAACAACTTTAGGGACCAACACCGAAATCGCGAAAAAAAAATCAGCTGTTCCCTACAATATGTTCGCATTAACTCGTCAAAATGTTCTGAACAGCTGATTTTTTTTTCGCGATTTCGGTGTTGGTCCCTAAAGTTGTTCATAATGGTGAGTACAATGATCCCTTAAGAAATTTCATGTATGAACAGATAGACCTTATATGGGTAGATACATATTACAGTTTTGAAGTTATTTAAGAAAATAACTTTCTGCGAAAAAAACCGACGTCCGAAAAAACACTAAAAAGTCCAAAATAACTTGACTTTCGGAAGTCGGGGTCTTTGTTTGCTTCATTGACTTTTTGCCACCGACTTCCAAAAGCCATGATTTTGGACGTTTTTAGTGTTTTTTTGGAAGTCGGTTTTTTTTTCGCAGAATGTTTTTTTTATTTTATACTTTTTAGTTGTAATATACCACACAAATTCTTGTCATGAATAATTTTTTACATTGTAACTAGAAGTTATTATGAGATCAACTTGTCGTCAACATATTATTATGCCAAGAAGAAAAAATACGTATTTAGTACTTTCATTGCGAAGTCAAAATGCTGAACTTACATAAATGGCCAAAATAAAAATTCCTTGAATGGCTTTCCTAGTGGCATAAACCAAATACCAGAACCCAAATTACCCAATATTTTGAAAAAAATACAAATAACCTCCCCCTTTTTTGAAGTCAGTTACAAATAGTTCTTTGCCTATAGATTACAGGAAAACCTATAAGGAAGCAATAACAACAAATAATAAAAATAAATTAATAATTAATAAATTTAAAAACAGAAATGTATGGGGCAGACAATTTTCCTTTTCGCGATTTCGGTGTTGGTCCCATAGTGAAAGTTGTTCGTAATGTTAAATACAAAGTTTTGCGTTTATTCTGTTACTCGTTGTATAACTTCTAAAAGTCTGGAAACGCCAATGAGCGAGCATGGTGATCAGCAAAACCTCTTAAGTGAAACAGCAGATTTTTTTTAATAACCGATAAAAATATTATAATTGTATGTGGTAATACGTGGTATCGATTTCGCGTCGGTGTCCGTTCCACCCCGTATATAAGAAGCATTTGCCCTGTAGTGAGACATGAATAGACTATTTTTAACCGACTTCCAAAAGGAGGAGGTTGTCAAGTCGACCGATTTTTTTTGTTGTTTTTGTGTTCAGCGATATAAACTATGGAACTCTAAAAATAATAGACAGCAAATCTGCTTGATTGCTGCAATCGCTTGGATGTTTATTGTTTATACAATATCGTAACATAACATAACGCCTGTATCCTCCGAGGGTGTACATAAATGTGTACAGTACAGCCATATTTTGACAGTTTATATTAAGTCCCATTTTATTGAGGTTATGCCTTAATAGGCAAAATACATTTCATGGTAATCCATGAAATGTATTTTTAACAATGTAAATTAAATGCATAGCAAATATTTTTATAGGATATTACAACAAAAAATGGAAAAATAAAAAAATAAACTTTTTTGCAAAAAATAAAACCGATTTCAAAAACACAAAAAAGTGAAAAATTACTTTAGCTTCAGAAGTCGGTGACAAAAAAACTGAATGAATCAAAACAAAAGTCACCGGCTTCAGAAGCTAAAGTTATTTTTCACTTTTTTGTGTTTTTGAAGTCGGTTTTATTTAATGCAAAAAAGTTTTTATAGTTTTTGGGCAATGCCCATTGTGATTAACAGCAAAACTGCCAGCAGCCCTAACAAATTATATTTCGAGCAAGGTTAGGTTAGGAACAAAAATACTTAATAGCTCTTTCTGATCTTTTTCCCGACGGAAAACATTGTGAATAAGGACTTAGGTAATGCAAGACATAAATACTCGTGAAGTACGAACGAGATACGAATGCTAAAACGCATTGATATAGGTAGGTACTCATTTGATCGTAAATCTCACTTTGTTACAACTGGATTTTTTTTTGATAATGGCATCTCGCAGTTTAGCCTATGAGGCTGGTTACTGCTTAACCGGTCTATCCCTGTGGATGCCTAGAATTTAAGGCCTCCAGCCAGGGGCAAAATGAACTTATAAGCTAAGCGACCACTCGCTAAGGGCACCCCTGTGGGGTACGAGCCTCGGCTTAGGGCGTCGCTGGGGAGGGCAGCAAGGGGACAGGCTGGATTTAGGGGCTGTTTTATTGCTACTGGCTCAGCATCGCAGGCTGGCTCATGCAAGGGTCGTTTTCTTTCATCTCTACAATCATCATCCTATTCCATCCACCGCTGAGTTTAGGCATCCTGCCTTTTGTACCATTACTCATTCCAGGTCTTACTCTCGTCTCTCTACTCATGAGAGCATGGAATAACTTGGGGTGAACTTTCGTTTCGGTAGGCACCCGACATTAATTGTCAGTAGACGGAAACTAGGCGAGACTTGGCTGTGTCTAAGGGTAAACCCATGGAATAATAAGGTAAATATGCGTAGCAGCAATCTCACACAAGATGTGATGAATCAGGAGGAATTAGAAGTAAACAGATAGATACATATAACATCACACGTCGAAGGGCCGAGCAGAGGTATACCTACCTAATAGTAAACACCAGTAGCTAAGGGTCAATTTTTGTAAGAGGTAAGCCGGAGTACATATGTTTTATGTGATTTTATTATTTGCCTATAAAGTACTGACTGTGCCATTTTTCAAAGGGAAGCCGGTAAGAATCGAGCTATAAGGAACCTTCGCCACTGGTACACAGACACATTCCGTCAGTTATATTTAAATCCCATGGAATAAGAAAAACCCATTTTGGATCCACCTTTTTTCTTTACTCATCACCAATTCAGAATTTGGGCGAAGAACACCCTTAGTTTTCCACAGCACTTGCTATTACCTATAATATTTCGCATGCAGCTAGGCGTTTTCATTACATAATGAGTTACTGGTATGGAAGATCCAGGAATCTGAGTGTTTATCATCTTACATATATGGCTGCACAAACATCTCAAGATATCTGCAAAATGAGAACCAGGTGATAAGATATTTAAAATTTTCCTTGGTACTAAAATAAGTAATAAGAAACAGAGTTCCTTTTTTTATAAAGGAAATGTAATAAAATGTATGTAATGTAATGTAATGTGATGTGTGTGCATGTAATGTGTGTGAATGTGGAATAGTACGATATTTAATTATCATACTATTACATTTCCTTTTGGTTATACAAGCAATTACTTGAATAACCACGACATAGGAGAAGTTTACAATTAAATATAAAATTAAAACGTTTTTTTTGCGAGGAAAAACATACTGCGTGATTAGTGGAAAATATATTTTTCCTTCCATTATAATTAATCTAATGACAATTTAAATTCTGACCGACTAGTTTCCATGTCTGAAAAATATCTATAAGAATAAAGAATGTCATTATAAAGCAATAAAAAATTGGATAATTGATGGCAGATTACCTAATGGGTATTGTACATACCTATAAATAGCATAGTATAGCATAATCAGCCTATAATGTTCCCACTGCTGGACCACACGGTCTTCTCTCTTTGAGAGGGAATGGGCTATAATACACCACGCGGGCCCAGTGCGGGGTGATGTACCTATAAATAAAGATCGTAAATTATGTAAAAAAAAACTCTGTAAATATACGCAATAGATATTAAACAAGGCATTATTGAAATAACTGAGGACGCTATTAAATGATGATAAAATTAATTGCATGCCAGAAGGCGACGCGGTGGACCTCGCATGAGATTGACCAATGGTCCACATTGGCCCTGGATCGAAGGACTTAGAAGTCATGGAGAGATGCCTTTGCCCAGCAGTGGGGTGACACTGGCTAACAGTAACAGTAAAATTAAATGAATGGATGATGGATGATGAACGAACTCATCACTATGAACAAATGTACATAACCATCAGACCAATAATACCCTGAACTTATTATCGACTAATGCGAGCATAAGTGTACGGAACTATCCCCATGGTACCTACTGTTATTTCAATCACACATGGCCAGCCAACCACCCTGTTTAAAATAACAAGTCATCATAATCTGCATAGCTTTTCCCCAACTATGTTGGGGTCAGCTTCCAGCCTAACCGGATGCAGCGGAATACCAGTATTTTACATGGAGCGACTGCCTATCTGACCTCCACAATCCAGTTAGTACCGGGTAAGACAGGGTGAGACTTGTTGTCAGGCTTTCGGGCTACTGCTGACCTCTTAACGACTGTCAAAGATCTATAATTGACAGCTGCGGGAACGAGGCACGGAGGAAACTCGGTATGAAATGGGTGGCCACCCACCTACGGACCAGCCTAGGAATAAACATACTTTACTTGTTAAAAGAACAGGCCATCATCTTCCTGCCCTTGTCCCATGTTATTTGAAGTCGGCGCAACACGTTTTATTCTTCCAATCTCCTCTGTCAGTCGTCACGCCATAATGAACTCCTTTTTCCTTCATATTCATTCCTTGATTCCTTGATTCATCACACACTCCATCCATCTTTTTTTTGGTCTTCCTCTCCCTCTTGATCCATCAGCATTTGTATTAATTCATCTAGAACAACTAAAGTATGTATTTAGGTCATAGACTAAGAAGTGACATTTACCAACGCTATTTGTAAAATCAAAACACATACATACACGGCACAAAGTCCTTCATACATATATAAGTACTAGCTGTTGCCCGCAGCTTCTATCGCGTTTTGGTCGGAAATTATCCCACGGGCACGTTGTAAAAATAGCGGTATTCGGGGATAATGTAGCTTCAAATTTTCAAAATCGGTTCCGTAGATCCAGCGATTACCGCCTACAACCTCACAAACTTTACCTTTTTATAATATTAGTATAGAAATAGACAGACTTATTTTCCTTAGAAGTTTTCTTATCAAGCTGTGCGGAAGGGACTGAAATGCGAACCTTACCTATTACCGAATCTTTTGATCAGTCACTAACCAAACTATTCTTATCTCTGCTACTCCACAGGAATTTTCCAGTTTATCGGTCATCGACCCAATAACCTTTTCATATGAAAGCAAGATATCGCTAATTGCACGTTTTACTTAGAGACGTTTAACGGTGAACAAAACTAATACCTAGATACACCAGAAATAAACTAAGAGTCACGGACTTAAGAGGTATCTTCACTCTATTGGATGATAGCTATAGTTCTCGAGTTTTCCGCTCCAATGTCGCCTGCAACGTGATTTAGTTGGCTTCCGATGGAGTCGGATACTGGCTATCATGATCGTTATAGCAGGAGTTTCGAGGCCGTCGCGCAGGTCCCCTCATATCCTAATTATACAGTTTATGCACTTGCTTCTCGATCCACTTTGCGACTCACTCGACCCCATTGACGTCAAGCGAATTTATTCATTAATATATATACTGCATGTCGTGCTATCTAGCTTTCTTTTTATTTATTTTTTTACCGATGGGAAATCATCAAATAACCCCTCCCGCTCTGGGCTGAGCAGGAGGGAATGTCAGACTTTTACTGACTAAAACCCATTCATGTTCCTTTGTGTTCCAGGGCCGCGGTATCTCTTTCGAACAGTCCCGCAACCCTGGGTGCCATCTACCTGTGCTGGCGATGTGCAGCGATGTGGTGAAAATATCGTATTTAGTACCGAATTAACTGGTAGACACGCTTGTATCTGCTTCCTTTTTATAAATGAGTAGCTATTTTGGTCACATTCGGCACATTGTTTTACAAAGAACTAAAAGAGAGTAATTCTAGATATTTTCCTGAGTTTTGGTTAAGAAGGCAGGTAACGTATGTATAATGTATTCCTGCATTGCGAATTTCCCAGAGCCGGCTATTCCCAACAAATGCTTATGCCATATGCTTATCTTCTGTATCTACTATCTCGTCTAGTCTACCTACTTAGATCTTTTATTGTAGGGCAGGTCAAAATATAATTTTATATTAAACTGCTATTACTGTTTGGATGAATGGATACTGTTTTAAGCTTTCACGGTTTGCAACTAAACTTAAACTGTCAGTTACGGGATATCATCCGTGATCGTCTATTATTTTGAGGTCTGCCCGATATTTCGACGCTGTTCCAAGCGCCATGATCGCGGGTTGACTGGAGAATGCGGGTGGATGGAAAATAAATTGTTAAGAGCAGACAAATCTGTCTAGGTACTCTTTCTTTGTCTTTTGTTACGCGCACTACTGGAACTTATCACTAAGTCACGCAAAACACAGTCACAGTATCACAAGGTTTTTTGGAGTCCTTATTACGACGCCGGCTGCTACTTTTGAGCATACTCAAAACCTGATTCCACGTACTTTATATTTTCTTATTTCAATTGCTTTTCTTGTCAGCCTTGGTAAGTAATGTCACAAGCCACGTATTTTGTCAACGGACAAACATTACTTACCAAGGCTGACAAGAGAAGCAATTGCCTCCTGCCTATTCTGCCCTGCGTCCCATTCAGGATCCAAGTCAAGAGCTGGAAATTAGAGAGTTAGACGATAGGTAGGTTCTCACGTAACGAAATACTGACACAAGTCCGAACCTAACTATGGTCATTGCTTGCTGTCTCTATCCACTACTTTCATAAATAATCGGATTATATAGATAGGTAATATTATATGATCTGAGATGGTAATCAAAATAATGACTTCGTAAAAGTTATTGATACTCTGTATCTAACTAAGCTGATGATGACCTTCTATCTAGTCAAACAATACATGATAAAAAGTGTTGATATAACGGCCATTAACATTGTTATGTAATATTCTGTCGCTATGTAATAGAACAAGTTCTGTAGACCCAGGTGTTTTGTGTTCATGTATGTAGGTATTACTTACTTTAATAGTTATAGAGGTTAAAGTTTGGATACAGGTACTCCGTACGAAGTAATCTCTGGAACTACTCATCCGATTAAAAAAAATCGTTAATGTAGTATAGTTCCGTTCCATGCGGACGAAGTCGCAATCAGAAGCTATTTAGGAAATAATCGGGTTACTCAAAGTTCTTAGATCATGCGGTTTATTAACTTGGGCTGAAAAATGCTTTACTCTATAACAGAAAGTGGAAATGAATGGGGTACTGGAAGTGGAACTGTTAGGCCAAGATCTATGTGTGATTTCACGCATCTTGGCCTTACCTACCTAATCATGCCTAAGCTCTAGCTTAGATTGGGTAGGTAATATGACATTGTGCGACGAAGGAATAACTTTTAGCCAAAGATTCTGCTAACGTTTATAAATCTCGGACATAGCTCGGCTCAGTCCCTTGTTTCCCGTTCAATCGATTTATGTAGAACATTTGGTCGAAAGTCTCATCTTTGCAAAATATATACTTACGAGTACGTACCCAAGTACTCTATTAATCAATCTTCATCAGCAACTTATGCAAGAGAAACTGAGAAGAATATGAATCTTATAAGAACTGACGACACCGAGGGGTTCTAACTAACTGGCAGTCAAATCCTTTATTGGAGACTCTGAAGATCATCCGTTCCGTTATCCCAATTTATTTGAGGTCGCGCAGCATATCTTCTTCTTCCAAACTTCTCTATTGGCATTAGGTTTATAGTACCTACTCATCATCTTATCCGTCGTCCTTTCGCTCCATATCACATTCTTCACACAGCCCATTAATCGTTTATTTCACTTTTCTCTACTCTTTTCTCTCTCTCTAAAAAAGGGGTATAGGTAATTTAAAATAGTTATACCATTTTAAATTGGGCCCTTTATCTTTGTTTAATTGAATTAATGAGATTAAATTTGTAGGTAGGTTATTAAGAACACCTAAAGGTACACGTAATTATTTTTTTTAAACTAGTAACGGTCACTTTTTCCTATCAAACAACCTACTTAATCTGAGAACAAACAAACTCCTAGTGTCTTTTAAAGGCCAGACATTGTTTAAGCTAGATCATGTAATGTGAGAATCATGCAAGTTCTCGTCTGAGACTGAGATGGTCATTTGAAGAAGGTCAATGCAAGCTGCATGTTTCAGTAAACGTGTAGCTCAAACTCAGGAGCTCAACGACCCGACGAACAATATCAAAGAAAGGACATTGTGGTAGGCTACATTAAATTACTTTAGTGAAATGATCAGACATTGTTTAATTTTAAAATAAACAAACCGGTTAACCCCTTTAAGACATGCAGGGTTTTATTTGTTGTTCTCTGCTATTGGAAACCGGTTCTGCAGCCGATATCATTTTTAGGCCACGGTCAAAGTGATACGAATTGTTTCTTATTACGTCGTATTAAATGAACAGTTATCAAAAGTATTTTGATTAGATTTTGTTATTGATATTTTAAGGCTTACAATGTACAAATTGGTTCATGATCAGCCATCAATCAAATGAAATAAGGAGCGCTACTTAAATAGGTTTGAAATGTCGCGATAGAAGCAAAATGTATTGTTATAAGTATTAAATACTTATACTTATAATAAATTGTGTAGCTTTAGAAGCATTGTTGTAAGGTAGGTACCTAAATACTGGATAAGTACACTTAACAATAACTAAAAAAAAATCGCCAAGACAAAAACAGCCCTTGTGTCAATAACCTGAATCGCTTTAGCTATGTAGATATTTTGCATTCTGCAGTTAAGCTGGATGCAAAAAAAATGTCATGATGAATATAATTTGAACGAAACAATTTAACCGTTTTTAATAAGAATATAGCCCAATGAGAGGGCTCATTGAGAGCAGGCCGAGTGTCCCAGCAGTGGGAACATAAAAAAAAGGCTGATTATGCTTATGCTAATAAGACTACTACTGCCATCTGGTAATTATAGCAAGAACGATTATGAAACACATTAACACCTCCCTCACAAACATCCTCCACTGCACAGTACTAGTTTCGTTCATAAAGCATAGATGGTGTTGTATGCGCTTTCAAAGATGAGGAAATTGCTTAGGTACTAGTAATTAATTCCTTTATAAACAAAAAAATACTTAATCCTCAATGTTTATCATAAATAAATGTCTTCCGATTGATTCTTGAAATGGGTTTTAGTCATAGAGTAAAGTAATATAACGGGTAGTTTTAGTACAAAAGACTGATTTCGCCTGGTGGTAAAGCGCCTGATGTTGCCTTCTTGTTTAATGTGAACCCTAAAACCAAAAAGATTTCCCATTTCTTCAAAACCGTCGACAGCTAGATAGACCTTAGCCTATAGTCCTTATGGTCCTTAGGTACCTACTTATTATAAGAGGCAGTGGGTACTGAAAAAGAAAAAAACATACCTAATGTTTAGTGATCACACAATAATCAATCCGTAGGTACCTATGTCCATAAGGGCACGCCACAATAGTGGCGGTAAGTCCCCTCTTTAAGGAGTGGCTAGAGAGGCGCCACGGCCCCCTCTCCTTCCGCCTGACGCAGGTCCTCACCGGACACGGATGTTTTGGGAGGTTCCTGCACCGAATCGGGCGGGAGGAAACGCACCCGGGCGTTTGAGCTACCATTGTGAGGATCGACCGGAGGCCACGGTGGAGACCTGCCCCGCGTCGGCAGAGCACCGCCGTGTCCTGGTAGCGGCGATCGGCGGCGGCGACCTCTCGCTTTCGGCCTTGGTTCAATCCATGGTCCGGAGCGAGACGGAATGGGATGCCGTCACCTCCTTCTGCGAAGCAGTCAAGCTATTCAAGGCGGTGGCGGAACGTGAGAGGGAGGGAACCTCACGTCCCAGCTGCCGCGGGAGACGCACCGGGCGTCGGGGTCCACGTGGTGGCCCCCGGCCACCGTAGGTGCGGGCCTGACGGCGAGCTATGGGCTAGCTCGCCGTCCGTCCGTCTTATGACGACACGCCGTGTCGACGGCGCGTTCGTGTTCCACGCGCGCCTCAAAGAGATGTCAGCAAACAGGAAGGGGTCCGAGAGGACCGATACAACCGGGTTGCGGGACTGTTCGAAAGAGATACCGCGGCCCTGGAACACAAAGGGCAAAAGAAGGAACATGGATGGGTTTTAGTCAGTAAAAGTCTGACACTCCCTCGTGCTCAGCCCAGAGCGGAAGGAGTTATTTGATGATTTCCAATCCGAAAAAAAAAATAAGTTACCTATGTACATGCTTCTCTATATTTATATTTATGTGAGGAAGGAAGTGGGTATTTCAGAAACATAGGTACTAGAGTAGACCTCCATGACAATCATATTATTCAGCAATAGAAATAATTTCATTTAATGTTTTTGGACGGTCCTATCTCAACTTTTTGAAATATGCTCAGCTATCAAGTCTTCGTGCAGCACGTAATAAATCTGTGCTCTCCTTTCATACTCCGTCAGTAATTCGAAAGCATCAAAGATAACCTATGTAATTACATTGCATTATAACCCTCAAAATGCCGTTGCCACTGCCACAGCGCCTCTGCATCAGGGAGGCACCTCTCTTGTGTTGGATGTCACGCCTCTAATGCTCAACGTTCCAAAGGCAACATGCGCACGAAATGACACAGAGAATGTCATAGGTTTCCGAGTATTGCCGAAGATGATCATTAAAGAATTAGTTATGTTAGGGCTGATCGTTTTATTATTTCTGATGAGTCTGTAAACTCATCAGAAATATATACAGAACAGATGTTTGATTCTGTATAAAATTCCTACCAGAATTTGGTCAGGTTACTTCTACAGCAGCGTTTCCCTACCCCTAATTGGTTGTAAAAGATTTTCAGATTGGTCACTGCAGTTCATGTCCAGTTGGCAGGTGTTCTTCCAGAATGATATAGTGTGGAGGGAGGACCAAGGTTATTTTGTTATAGCATGTGTCTATCATGTCTGTGGACATTACAGGACTTGCCTCTCGAGTTGTCCATAGACGTCATTGACCATCAGGGCCAACGAGTTAGTGGACCTTGTTATCAGGGAAATGTCAAACGGGATTCCGTCGAAATACGAAAACATAATTTACTTTTTTGAATGTTTATTCAATTAAATTCGTAATAACGATACATCTAGATTCACCCTTGTAGGGTTCAATAGAATTTTACTTAAAAGTAGTGAAACTACTCGGTACAAGGTTGTTGAGTTATTTTTTACTGAAATGAGAAGTATACCTAATATGTTGAGTTAAATTTTTTAATAATTTCTGACGTGTACATATTCCCTCTGATTTTTTTGCAACATACAGAATAAATAATAAGTACTACTACACAGGTACATAAGATGAGAAGAAATGTTCCAGACATGTTTCTAGGAGATAAAACTTCATATTAGTATCGAACTAAATAATTTTACCTACTGTTTTACATCAATACATATTAAAGGTAATATTTTTTTTACTTCTATTTTTTTTTTGGGTTTCTTAATATAAGTACCCTCGTAGGGTAGAATCACTTAATTTAAAATGTCTATAGACTGTTATAGCGTCTTTAGACAATGAGTACATATAGACAATTAGATTCAGTTAGAAATTACATACGTACACTACAGGACCTGTAGGTACCTACGTTTGGACTGGACGCGAGACGGAAGCGACCAGCCGGTGTCGGTTTCCACCTTAAATCCGTTTCGTTATGACTTTGCGACCGAATTCGGTTGTTTTGCGATCGCTATCGATGTGGAGACTTCAGGGCACTCTACCCGTTCCCGTTCCCGTTCGTTTCTACCCATTCTGCAGGCATTTCTGACATTAATAGGTACCTGTTACTGTCCATAGTAGTCCTTATGATTTTTTAAACACTTGCCTACCATATGACTTAATATATAATAAGTAGTAAGTACTCACGTACTTATGATGAGAAGAAGACTCACAGAAATGTTTCAGGGAGTTAAATACTTTTACTGTTTTACATATTATTTTTTATTTTTTCATATTCTAAGTACCCTCGTAGGGTAGAATCACTTAATTTAAGATGTTTTTAGACTGTTATAGTGTCTTTAAACAATGAGTACATGTAGACAATTAGATTCAGTTTAAAATTACGTATAGGTTAATAGCTGCGTATACTAAGTAGGTACCTACGTACTTCATCGGAATAGGTCTTAACTCGGAATTATAAGAGCCTTCAGTACGGTTTTGGCTTGCACTACCTACCGCGTAAGTAAGTGTCTACGTAAGTATTTATTAAGCATAGATTTCAGCCTGTCAAAAATCTTAAATCTATGTAAATATACCGTAAACGGTAGGTAAAAAAATAGAATTAAGGGTAAATAAGCTAAATTTTGAGACAAGAGTCATCTTAAAGCTAGATAGGATTTAACAAAAAACATTATTTTTTTACAAATTATAAATTTGGTATATGAATCTGAGATCTTTAAAATAATATACTTTGTACCAACTCTAGGCGTCAAACTGCTAATTACCGTGTTTTCGTTTTTCTTTTCGATTAAAAAAATATAAGAATTCAAAACGAAATAATTATTAGTCTTAAAATGTTACCCTTAAGAATCCGAGGTTGTAAAAATTCTCAAAAAGATGTAAAATGTGAAACTGTAATTCTAATAAATCATTCAAACTAATCAGCTTACTATTCAGATAAAAAACAAGCAAAGATAGTAAAAGTAATTTGTAAGACAGTCTCAACTCAACCTAAACTTTTTCGCAAATATGGAACCAATCGTTATGAGTTGACAGATACGTAAATATGCTACAGGTGGTTCAAAAAAAATTATCAGACTGTCAACATAATGTTTTGCCATTTAATTTAATAATAAACTTTAAGGAAATAAGTTTTCTGAGATAACAGTTGTCTTAAAAATGCAAGTTGTGGATGGGTTACGCTTTGAAAATTACCCAATCTACAAATTAGATCTAACAGATCATCAAAAAGAACAGACTGTATTAGCCGATCTACCTATTATTCTCGTTTTTTAGGCAAATACATAATAAGAACCTAAAACGAAGTTACTTACAAATAAACTATGTACTCACCTAAAATCATAATTAATCAAATTACAAAATGTTTAGATAGATAATAAATTAGGCAATGGTATTAATACCTATAGATAATGAATACTAAGCAATAATGATCTATCAGATATGTTTTATCACAATGTTTGGAAGGACAAATAATACCTAGCCTTAAAATTTAAATATTCGAAAAATTCGAAAAGTTTCAGACAAAAAAAACACAACCATTTCAAGGTACTTAAATGCAAAGTAGCTTTAAGATGAAAAAATAATCTTAAAAAATAATCTTAAATAATAATCTTTGGCCACTGAGATTTCCAGTTTGTCAGTCAACCTCTTACTCACGGCGCTGAAGAATATGGTAGCCAGCCGGGGTTTCCACCACATTAGATATCTGGCCAGGAGCCAGAGCCATGGCAGTGTTCTTAAAAGATATCAGCATCTTTCCGCTCTTGAATTGGGACTGTATATCTCCTTCATATTGGGCAGAGGTGCATTCGGAAAAGGAGACCGCTGCATCCGCAAAAGTAATCAGATCCTTGAGGATTTTCTCGTGTATGTCTGAAATCCAGAAAATTACACAAGTTAAATAATACGTATTGAGGCCTTTGACCAGGAGTGGAGCAGGCTAGGAAAAAAATGTGAGTAGTCAGAAATAAGTTCAGAGCGCCTGCTCTTGTCGTGGTAAGGCAAAATCTGGCGTTCTTGGGTTTCTTGTTCGTAACAACATTATTCGATAGAGTACTTTATTGATTTTTAGCACTTCAAGCTGCGATTTCAAGTGATACTTTTTAAGTAGGTACAACTAGGTAACTACTTAAAAAGTTTGCCGTATTTTTGGGGTTGTCCTGTTTTCCGTTTTATATTTTGTTCGGTACCTACCGAATTTGAAAAATAAATATTTCGAGGCATATACCTAGTGCTAAAATAAATACTTCATAAAAATAAACGCCTAAGTATATTACCACACACAAGCTCCATGGCCTCGTTCTTAGTTCTAGTGATGGGTTTGTTATATTGATCCAACGGCCTGCGGCATCCCTTGTGTTTCACCAAAATGTGACTGAACTTGTATCGGTCAGGGTTCACTTGTGCTTCCAGATCAATCTTTTGGCGATGATGATGCCCTTTTTCCCGCGGGATGTCTCCGCGAAAGACCTTCTCGCGCACCTCAGGTCGCGTCTGACTGCGAGAGCGATGAGGACGTGGGGACCGAGATCGCGACCGGCCATGCCGGCGTCCATCCGCCGCTAGGGCCGCTATGGATGACACAAAAAAATATTATATATTGTCCATTTATTTAGAACTAAATGAAAAAAAGAAGTTCAACGCAGGTTTCGCTTATCAAGCTCAACCTGCAATGAACATGAACATTTAAAACTGACTCTATCGATTGTCGACCAGGTTAAAAGAAAATGTCACTTCGCGTGATATTTTCTTTTGCCCGGTTTAGGGTTGAGGACCATAGTTTTTAGCGTCGTGTTGTTTATGAATTTTGGATTTTGTTACACTCATTATCAAAACTTGATGAGATTTAAAAATTTTGTAAACTTTGCCAAAACTGGATTGCAGCCCAATGTTGACTTTTACTGAGTTTTTGGGGATATGTTTCACTGTGCTATGACTAAATATTAGACTTAGCATCTGCTTGTCTCGATTTACCGAGACAGCAGGAACACCCTGCGAAAACTAACCTTTTTAAATTTTTGGCACATTTAATATTTTACAATTTTTACAACGTTTAAGTACTTACTAAGTCTTGATAACATTACATTCGCTGTTATGGACATTATGGTCCTCAATCCTTATGTTTTCCACTGCGGGGTAATTGCGTAACACACTCGCATCCTCCATGCTATTCATGTTGAAAATTCAACAACATTAATTATGTACGTTTTTCACGTTGTCCAGCAGACGAATTTCCACAAAATCTTTCGGAATACAAAGAAAAGTGTGTTACGTAATAGGGCCTTTGTATATCGTGGTTACAATTAGATGGTACACGAAGAAAATGATATGAAAATGGCTCCTATTAAGAAGGTAGGACTTATATGAGTACTTAGGTACAGCCTCATTTTTGATTATGCCAGAGTTTAATGTTAATTAAAATAGCATTAGGTAAGTATAGGTAAAATTGTTTCAATGTAAGTACCCAATCATACCTAGACGTATACATTTAAATCAAATAGGTACTCAACAAAGTACCTACCTAATGATGGCAACAACATAATGTATAGATACCGTTATTTAAAAGTATGAAACTGAAGATATGGTCGCATCGCATCAGAGCCAGATTTGCTAATTTTTTCGCAAAAGTCTGAACCTGAATTGGATTTGGTTCTACTTAGAATTGCATGCAGCAGATAAGTGAGGGATGTGATGTGGGATGATGTGGGATTGTGGTGTGGTAAGTGAATGATT
Organism: Eugnorisma glareosa; assembly: GCA_947578425.1. Taxonomy (NCBI): domain Eukaryota; kingdom Metazoa; phylum Arthropoda; class Insecta; order Lepidoptera; family Noctuidae; genus Eugnorisma; species Eugnorisma glareosa. The sequence continues at coordinate 33,544,748 of OX387957.1, forward strand.
ATTAAAAATTGAAGTAAGTAAGCAGGTACTTTAGAGGCAGTCTGAAAAGGGCGCGAGCGTCGGGAAGAGAATAATTATGAAGCACCAGGTCGAGACGAAAGTTTGGGATAGATATGATTGTGGATGGTTATAAAAGTACCTAGAGAAAACGAAAGGGAGTGATGAATCGTGTGAAATACTTTATGGATAAAAAGGTACAAACAGGTACATGCTACGATTGTGGCTTAAAAGATGTGCGTAAGAAAACATGCTGCGCTGATTGTAATGAAATTGGGATAAAGGTGGTGTCCTTATTCCAATTTACAAGGGGTCTGCATGATCCAACATGATCTACTATTAATGGCATTGCGATTGAGGTTAAACGAGCGCTATTTTAAGTTCAAATTAATTTCACCAGTTATACTACTCATCTTAAGACTTCACTGTCTACATTTTTATGTGAAATCGAATGCAAAGTAAATTAGGCGATTTTAAAAGCGACTTTCTTTCATAAAATTACCCACGCTTAGCCTCACCCACGGTTAGATTCGTTCTACAGACTTGATTCACTGACTAGTAGTTTACTTAAGACATTTGAGTCATAAAAGCGATTCTTGAATCAAAGCAGTAGAACCCTACATGACAAATCATAGCTAGACGTAACAAGTAAAATAATCTGTAGGGTCAGAGATGTAGGTGGTCGGAGCTGACCTTCTTCTAACGAAGCTGCAGCCAGGGCTAGGGAAATCGCAGCTGAGTGCAGCGCCCTGCTGATTTGTGGATTATGGTATTTGACGTAGCTTGATCCTATGCACACCCATCTAGAGGCATCGCGGAGTGAAAAGAAGAGCCCGGACACTGGTGACGCGGGCCTGTGCGCTAGCGAGCACAGATAGCTTGAAGCGGACAGGATACAGTTCGCCGCTGAGCCGAGTGAAATCGCAGAAGAGCAGAGCAAGTTCTCAGCAGGGCGCAGGATGGCTGATGAGGACCGGATGGCAATCTGAGCCGTGCGGGATGACCGCCGCGTTGATTGGAGCATGCGCACAGCATGGCGCAGCCAAATTTTTGCTGTCTGTATCTCATCTGTTGTGAGCACTGAGGACCAGAGTGATTTATAGAGTATAGTGGTTGCAGCATCCAATATATTGGTTTTCAATTGAGAAATTGACTGTCCAAATGCATGACCTTATCAGTTTCGAAAGGAAACCTATCTATTTATAATAACGGTATCTTTAATGGCCATCAAAGAGCTTTAGTCGTGATAAACTTTCTTACAGTTTACCATAAGTTTAAGGAGATTGGATATCGGACTCTTGAGGGATCGGTCAGTTAGTGCCCAGTAGTTGATGAGACTGTAAATCTGATCAATTCTACTACGACTATTCTATATCTCTCAGATCCTGCAACGCGTTTTGTTGCTGAACGTTAGAATAAACCAACTTTAGAATTCATTCATTCCGGTTAAACATACCTATAGGTTTCCGAATTGGTTATAGTTAATTAGTTCGGATCAACCTTCACAGGTTAAGCCGCGCTTCCCTAGGTTGGACTACTGTAGGCTGGTGATAATGATGACAGGTAGTCAGTGGCCCGAAAGTCTGACAACCAGTCTTACCAAGATGTATCGTACTACCCAGTACTAACTGGGCTGTGGAGGTCAGATAGGCAGTCGCTCCATGTAAAATACTGGTATTCAGCTGCATCCGGTTCGACTGGAAGCCGACCCCAACATGGTTGGGAACAGGCTAGGCCCATGATGATGATGATAATAATTTGTTCACGTTCAATGCCACTCATCAACCAAGGTTTAAATTAATTCGGAAGAATTATGATTTATTTGCAATTTGTTGAAAGTCCTACGAGATTGGACTTAAGTAATATTATATATCCGATATCCGCTATCCAGCCGGATAGTTGTTGGATATCCGTTTCTACCTACATCCAGTTTCTACGTCTCTCTCTCTTTCTAGTGATACGTCTAAAATAAAAAATCCAACAATGGATGTTACAATACTCTAACGAGCGACGCGTGAAATCAGATGTTCACTTCCTGCCTAGCTACAGAGTTTATCCAACTCGTCATCGCGCTTGCCGTTCGCTACGTGCGTTTTGCCACGGTAACGATACATTTATTGCGTATGAGGATATAAAACAAATATAATTTATTGGATTCCCATTCCTGAAATTATTTCTTGTATCGGTCATCATAGTATGATATACTGAATTCACCCCATCAGTTTCTGGAGGGCGGTCCCTTACACCCTGTATTGCAAATTAGTGTATGTTATCATCGTCATTCTCCTGCCCTTATCCCAACTTATTTGTGGTCGGTGCAGCATGTCTTCTTCTTCCATACTTCTCTATTACTCGTCATCTCAGCAGACACCTCCTTTGGTGCCATATCATTAAATTAAAATTAGTGTAGGTAAGTAAAACATTGTTATTTAGGAGGAATTAACAGACTCCAAAAATGCAGGCATTCCTGGGGTTCTAAAGTCTCAAGTAGTCTCAACGAAATATAATTAATTGCCCTTAAATTAAAATACACAACTATTTTTTACACAAGATTTGGTCACGGATTTGTTATGTAATTATGTAAGGTACCTATAATTCTAGTTTGTTTACCTCTTGTGTGTAATTTAAATTATTGGATCAATAACCATTTATCATTTTAAAAAATGTCCAAAACTGTCAATACTTTGTACCATGCACGCGAACCCCACAGTTCGTTCGTGCTCGCGAGAGGACATTACAACCTGGATGCGAAATGCTCGCTAACATGTCCAAAGGTGTACGCCCTACAATGTTCAGGCCCATCGTGCTGCTCGACGAGATGGGCAAACTCTTTGAAAGAGTTATTGCCAACCGCCTCGCCGGGCACCTGGCGGGGATGGGGCCGGATCTGACGCGCTTTTAGCTCCGTTTCAAAATGTAGATAACAAAAGAACTTTAGACGCCAAAAGGCGCCGCGACATCATCGCGCACCTGCCTTCCGTCTGTCCTTGTCCTGTCTGATACTTAATGTACTGTAGTAGCAAAGTATCAATCTGTCCGTACCGGGTTGACCGCATCTTGGTAATTGGGTGAAGTTACCAATAACGAAATAGTTTTCCAACCTGACGTCATATCATAAAAAAACAAAACAAAAAACAATTTTAAATAGCATTTTAGCCTTAGTCTAAGGATTGCAATCCCGCAGCTTTCGGGATCCCGTATTTTATGTGCGGGATCTCGCACGCTGCGGTATTGCAATCCCTTAGTTTGTTAAAAGCTTGATATCGATCAGCGTCGTAGGTTCCCCGCGCATCTTCCATCCGCGTCCCCCCCCTTCCTCGAGGGCCCGATATCCAAGTCATACAATACCTACCTACACATATATTTTTCCAGAATTTTGTACTTGATATTCAACTATTATCTACTGGATTATTAATCACAATAAAACAAACCAAGGCACAATATTCTAATATCTTCGATTTTCGAGTGCATTGTTTGGGCATTGGGTCAAAGAGGCAAGGGGAGCGAGGAAGACCCCCCCCCTTGTATCGACCTCTACCCTAGAAGCCTCAATTTTCATACTTCTAATTGCAAGCACTATTTATCTTGGCTTCTAAGAACTCTTTTATCATCAACAATTATTTATAAAACAAAAGGAAACTCGCAATTTTAAAAGAAATGCATCTAATAATTACTTAAGTACTTACTATTAAATTGTGCAAAAACTAATAATATTAAAACGAATAAAATTAGTGTGGTCTCATACCTGAGCTCCTGCCTGGGCCTGGGGTAGAGTCCCTTGGGGGGCGTTTTCCTCTTTCACCCGAAGACCCCGATGCCTCCGCAGACCCTGATGCTCCCGCAGATTCCGAAGTCGAAGCCATTCTAAACGATTTGTTACTTTATTCCGACGAAACGCGATAGGAAACAAGATAATTACTATTATAGATAGCTAGACCACTCAGTTTTAATTTAGTACTTTTTCCTTTAACGGAGCGCGAAGCGACCTACCTGGCGGACAGTCGAAGACCGATTATTGATTTTTCTGCTACCGCCGCTACCGGGGGTTGCTAATTATCTTCAAAAGCATAACTAGTGCACATAGTACACCTAACTCCACCCTGAAGCCCACATCTGATGTCGTAAAAGAGTGAACTTTATTAATATGTCAATAAGGTTGCTAGTCATTTTTAAAATAACGTAGAAAGCGCTAGTGCAACGTGCTAACATTTCATGCAGAAAACGTTCAGAAACAAGTTACACTGAACGGCGCGGTTCGGGAATGAATTTTATCTACGACGACAAAGTCAAAAAACATAATAACTTTTAAGATAATATAAACATTAGCGTATTTATTAGCCAAACTATACTTTTTTAAGCCCGTAGATTGAGTAGATTATGCACGGTGCTACAGCATAGCCCGCGAAATTCAAATATTCGCTGGTTTTTCCGTAAATTACATCTGCACTAGCTTGTATGTTGAAGTATAAACGATATTATTTATTTTAACTATAAAGTTGCAGTAATAAAATGGCCTAATTACCGTTTACATATTATTAGAACATTGAAATTGAAACGTAAAAAAAAAATGTCTTTCAATTATTATTATAACAATGGTTTTTAATAATTAAAAACCATTGTTATAATTGAAAGACAATTTTTTTTATAATTAAAATATGAAAAGCATTTGTTAGGACTAGAAAAAACTCTTGAAGTTACTTATCGTAGGTAATTATCTGGTAAAATATTATTACAGTGCTTCATGTTTTTTTGGCGTTCTAATGACTGGACAGAAGAGCGCTGTTGGTGAGCATTTCCGAATTAATGTCTACTGAGAGACCGGTAGTTCTGTTTTACACCACGCGCCAAGAGCCATGACTATTAACATGATGGACTGTGATTATCATGGTATAATAATATGTGATTATAATTTTAAATCTATGGTTCATAGAGTGTTAGTGTAGTGGTAAACTCTACCAACAATCCTACAGTCCTCGAAAATATCGACTAAATATGTAAAATAATCATTGAATAATCATTATCTTAAAAAAAGATTGACGAGTGATCATTTTCACACTGAAAGTATTTTTCCAGCAATAACTGCTCGTTCTACGAAAATCGCATTGATTGGCACACTGATAGAGATTTTCAATTTTTACGATCCCGGAAAAGTGATGTTTTACAAAAAACAGCTTACTTACATATTTTTACAAAATAAAATTAAATAAACTATGCTGTATTTTGTGACTTAAATTGTTAATTATTAGTTTGTAAATAATAAATGTCCAGTAAAATTAAGTACTACAATTTACTTTCTAAAAGTTGTAAACTGGCAACTCTGCCTTTTGATTGCTGTCACCATCAGGCATCAAATGCATACTCCGATCCGATTAAAAATTATTTTAAATCGTCAGCAATTTACGTAAAAAATTCATTGTGATAGGCGTGAGTAATCGATATAATTATAGTGCAATATTATAAGTGTGAAAGTGGCTATCGGAAACGTTTAAAAACGTGGTTTTTGTTGTTTTTAGGCACGCGTCAAATTATCTGCCTTCTATGGGCGTTCCATGTTTCGTGTAAAAAATGATTGAGTTTACGATAAAAACATTGGATTCCAATAACCACCGGTTCTCAGTCGAAGATGAGGTAAGTTTTTTTTTCATAATTTTTCAACAGGTTTTTGACATAGGCCTCTGGCCAACACCCTATATTATACTCACGACTGTGGTATAAAATATAGCTTAAAATACTGCCTTCTCTACAGTGTGATGGTACGAATTCGTATGGAATAATTCACGGATACAAGGTATAAGTAGTAAATGGTCTTATAGTTATTCAGTTCAGGTCAGGAAATGACTATAATGTAGGTGTATGTACGATGATAAAATAGCAGATTGGTCGCCAGTATGTACATAAAGCACAAGAATTTCAGGTTAATCCTAAAAATAATCATCAATCTTAGGGTTAGTAAGTAGTACTGTCTATGTTAGGGTTTTGGTTTCCGCACTTAGTCCTTAAAGTGGATTATTATGCTTGTAAGTAGTACTGTCCTATGATAAATATACAGGGTGAATATTTCAAGTGGGCATGGATGGCCAAATCCGAAACTATGAGGGATAGCGAAAAATACTCAAACGAGTCTCGAGCCCGATTTTGATGAAAACTAAAACTGCATCATTGGATTTTTTGAAAATCAATCCCTTAGCCAGGTATAGAACCTGTTGATTCAATACCATTGCTATCAAGGATCAAATTCTACCAAGTACTTGTGTGTGTTTAAAAATGTGTGTGAATCCTTTGTTTGAGTTCTTTCCCAAATGTGTTATGAATTATTTATGAATTAGATCCAAAGCAAGTTTGGAAGTAAATATAAAAATAATAAAAAGGTGATGCAACACACTAGGTACTAGATACACACTCTGACACAAACGTGACTCAACCTACCAACATCCCGCTTAAACATACATTCAACAAGCCCTCTCGGTACGGGCAGGAACTGTCTCATCAATGCAAGTCTGTCCCTCAAAAATGTAAAGATCTTATACAGCACAAAAGAAATCTTAGAAAGCAGTGGCAGACACACCAATGTCCACAGTCTAAAAACAAACTAAAGAACTTCACGAAACACCTGAAAGGAGTACTACACAAAAACAAAGACAACGAAACTCATAAGTATCTAATCAATCTATCATCGACAGCAGCTACTAACTATTCCCTATAGAAATGTACATCCAAATTGAAACCAGTCTGTTCGTGCCAATCTGCCAATAAAAAACAACCATGGAGAATGGTCAAGTAGTGAATCAGAGAAGGCAAAAACATTTGCAACATACCTTCGCAGAGTTTTTACATCTAATAGTCGTGAGGTTAAAATCAAGAAGAAAAATGTATACATGACACTTTAAACACAACACATCAGCTCGATCCACCTATTAAGCCATTCACTGTTGGTGAAGTAAGATACATGATCCACAAGAAACTAAACCCAAAAGAGCCACCAGGTTATGATCTCATTACAGGTAAATGCATTAAGGAACTACCGACAATGCTATATCCTTTTTAACTCAGCTGTATAATGCTATGCTGAGAAGAAGTCACTTCCCACCACAGTGGAAGGTGGCCTCAATTATAAGGATCCCTAAACCTGGGAAACTTCAAGAAGAAGTAACCTCATATAGACCTATAAGTCTTCTACCAATACTTTCAAAACTGTTTGAGAAACTGTTTTTACAAAAGCTGCTACCCATTCTTGAGGAAACAAAAATAAGACCAGAACATCAATTTGGGTTCCGCGCAAAACACTCCGCAGAGCAAGTGCTATGCTCAAATTAAAAAAAGACTGTGTACTTACACAGTCTGGCAGATTGATATACACAACACTCTTGAAGCTAAGCAGTACTGCTCAGCTGTATTCCTAGACGTAACTCAGGCATTTGACAGAGTATGGCATGAGGGCCTCCTATATAAGGTAAAGACTCAATTACCAACCAATTATTACACCCTAATAAAATCATACTTGGCAGACAGGCATTTCCTAGTAAAGCAGGGAAGTGAAGTAAGTGACTTCCCTATATTGTCAGGGGTACCCCAAGGAAGTGTACTTGGTCCTGTCCTGTACCTGTTATTTACAGCAGACCTACCAGTATCGAGCAGGACGACCACAACAATGGCGACCTATGCCGATGACACTGCAATAATGACATGTCACGAGGACCCATCACAAGCGTAGGAACTCTTACAAGAAGACCTAGGACTTGTCGAACAATGGACAAAATTATGGTGTATTAAAATAAACGAATCAAAATCTGCACACGTAACATTTACGCTTCGTCGGGGAGTTTGTCCACCTGTAACATTGTATGGCACCCAAATACCACAAACTGATGGCACAAAATATCTGGGTATGCAAATTGACAAAAGACTGACCTGGAGGAAATACTTTACCAAAAGAAAACAGCTCGGCCTACTATTACGACAGCTATATCCACTGCTAAGACACAAATCAAAACTAAATCTAGAGAACAAGCTGCTTATCTACAAATGTATACTTCAGCCAGTATGGACATACGGCATACAACTCTGGGGGACTGCCTCAAAATCAAACTTGGGTATCCTTCAAAGGTTCCAGTCCAAATTCTTGAGACTAATTACAAAGGCCCCCTGATATGTTACAAAAAATATCCTGCACAGAGATCTACAAGTCACTACAATCGTTCACAATCAAAATTTAAAACTCTTAAAATGGACTTTGTGGTCTTAACCATAAAGACCATTTTAAGAATTTTACATTTTTAACGTGATTCATATTATGATTCTGTTAAAGCTTCCATTTTAGGCCCCCTGATGTGTAGTTAATTTCACATACAATGGTCAGTGGTGTGTTCTATAATTGTCCAGGAACAGGTTATGAGAATACCTTGGTCAACAGCAGAACTCTTGGGGTAAAATAGAAAGAATAATATAATTTTTGTTTTTAAAATCTAGGTAGATACTAATTAGCTCTATATGTTTTGTAGGAGTTTATCTTTGGAAGTTTTTTCTTGTTTACACTAATAATCTCATATGATGGCCAATCGGATATAATTCTATTTGCTGATGACACTGCTAATTTTTAAATAGATAGAAAAGTCACAGATGTCTTACATGTCAACGAAAGTCTAACTAATCTCTCAAAATGGTTCACTGCTAACAATCTTTTACTGAATGCGAACAAAACAATGTCTAAAGTTCTTTTTACCAAATGTACTACAAAGGGATCTAAATTTAAATCTTGAGGGCAAAAAATTTGGTGGTAGAGCAGAAAACTGTATTCTTAGGGATTACTACCAATTATTGCAGTGGGGCAGTTAACTGATGTAGCCACAGCTAGGTTATACAGTATTATGTCTTATGGCATTCTGCTGTGGGCATCAGCAGCAGACATTGATTCAATTTTCATTTTACAAAAGAAGGCAGACCCTGTAAAATGGGTCCCCTCTAGTCCCTCAGAGAAAAATTTAAAGAGATTGATATACTGACTGTGCCTTCACTTTATATCTCAGAATGTATTTCAAATATCCGCAAATAAGGGCTTGTCAAAATTAGAAGTGACTTCCATATAAATACATGCAGTAAACACGAAATTGTAATACCTAATTTCAGATTAAAAAAACTAGCAAGTCTTTTCTTATAAACAGTACACGATTTTATAAGAAGTTGCCAGTCAGATATATAGAACTGACTGATGGAAAGTTCAAAAACTACATCAAATGTGTCCTTATTAAAAAATCATATTACAAAATCATGGATTATGATGAACATAGAGAAGTTTGGCTTTACTTCTTAAAAGCCACACACGCATGTGGGTTTTCTGGTAGCTCATAACAGCACAAATATGTGGATGTCTCTAGTTAGAGACATCAAAAAATGAGATTGAGAATAGTTTTTCTCAATCAAATTTTTTATTTCCTTTTTAATCAGATTTTTTAAATCATTTATACATCTTTTGCTCATAATAGTTCCAGCACTGATTTTCTTAACTTTGTATAGTTTTTTTTTTTACTGATTGTTTGTGAATATTGTAGGCTTTGTAGATTCCCAGATGCAAGTTAATTTTATATCTTGTTTTACGTTTTTTCTGTAAGCAACATCTTATGGAGGCCCTACGGTGTCCCCCCTTAAGTACAAATGCTATAACATAATAATATTGTAAAACCAAATCATTTGAAAAGAGTAACCATGGAGCTTCTTGCTGGTTCTTCTACATAGGAAACGACCAACCCGAACTGTGCACCTTTTTGTCAATGTTTTATAAGTGCCCATGTAGGCCTATGTGAAATAAAATATTTTGATTTTGAAGTAATACCATCATACCTTTGTCTGCTACTGAGCAGTGGTGGTATTGTGGTTATAAGAGTACGAGTATCAGAAATCTTACAGATATAAGAGATGGAAAATATCTCATTGTAAAAAAATGCTATACTTGGATACAGCAGGTGTTTTACCTCTTGGGCTGATTGGTTGGTTCACCAAAATTATTGTATAAACGCACTCAATCATCATTAGGTTGAACTTTTTTCATTTTTCGGGTTTCATACCCAATGGTACCATGTTTTAAGGGTCCGCTGAGTGTCTGCCTATCACAGGGCTATATCTTTTGAACTGTAATAAATATCATCATCATTAACAAATAGACATTTGAAAATTTCATGAGTGGATTACTATCTCCACTATAATAACAATTTATGCAATAAAGTTAAACAAAAAAAAAACGGTCAAATGTTAGCAAGTTAGAGGTTAGAGCCCTGCTACATATTGTTCTTGAAGATATCTGTTATTATATTTATTCAACTTTGGTATTATACATATAAGATATTTTAAGCTGAGCTTTAAGGTGGATGCGCAAGGGTAGCCCGCGAAATTTAAATTTTCTTACGTTTATTTTAATTTGCAGGTCAGTGTCAGGTTGTATGTCGATGAAAATATGAATTGCGCCAGTAACACGTATGGAGTTACAGAATTATAATCATTCAAATCATCAATACAACCCTCCAAGTTCATTTAATCCCAAAGAGTGACTTTTTCATGAAATACCTATTGAATGGATTTAAATGAACTTGGAGGGCTGTATTGATGATTTGAATGATTATAATTCTGTAACTCCATACGTGTTACTGGCGCGATTCTTATTTTCATCAACATACAACCTGAAACTGACCTGCAATTTGCAATAAGCTTAAGAAAATTTAAATTTCGTGGGCTACCCTTGCGCTTCTACCATAAGCGCAGGCCACACTGCCATTTAGCGAGCGAGCGAGCATCGTTTCTCCTCTTTTCATACTTCGGTTCGACACTTTCGGTAGCTCGTGGTGTGAACCGAAGTATGATGTGAAACGATGCTCGCCCGGCTTTCTCGCTCGCTCCCTATCTGGCGATGTGGCCTGCGCTTAAGGTGGAAGCGCAAGGGTAGCCCGCGAAATTTAAATTTTCTCAAGCTTATTGCAAATTGCAGGTCAGTGTCAGGTTGTATGTTGATGAACACATTCAATAGCTATTTCATGAAAAAGTCACTCTTTGAGATTATATGAACTTGGAGGGTTGTATTGATGATTTGAATGATTATAATTCTGTAACTCCATACGTGTTACTGGCGCGATTCATATTTTCATCAACATACAACTTGACACTGACCAGCAAATTGCAATAAACGTAAGAAAATTTAAATTTCGCGGGCTACCCTTGCGCATCCACCTTAACCTTCTTGTTTAATTTTTTCTGCTTCTGCATTTTGTTTTTATGTTGTTTTAATTTTCTATTGATGTTATTATTTTGAGCTGCTGGCCGCACTGCAACTTACTGTTTGGGGTTTATGTTACGGTGAAAATATTGTTAATGACATGCGTTTCTAACAATTATTGAAAGATTTTATACTGTTACTGATTGAACTCCTAGGAGGTCCACATATTATATTTTAGCTGAGATTTCTTTCTACATAAACCCAAAACAGTGTCTTATATTTCTTGTGTCCGTGTATTTGGTAGTATTTTTTATTATGTTGAGCTGCCTTTTTAAGTAAAGTAAGTTAAGTATGAAATAGTCGATTTGTATGGACGATTTCGTGAAAAATGATATTTCCATACAAACATTTTTTTAATTTTCTGGGAAACTTTCGAACCGATTATGATGCAATTGCAAACTGTAGTTAGAGAGTAAAAAGCTGCGCTGCACTGCGTATCTTAAATTCTCAAAAAACAGTCTATGACAAAAATATTGATACCTACTTGAAGTAGTGAAGCTGGCGGCACATTGAAACAGATGTTTTGACACACTACCCATAGGGCAGTATGCAACTACTAGTACGGTTTTTAAATTAAAAGGTACGTAATTTAACAATTAATGCAATAAAAATGGAATTAGGAAAAAATAAAACTACCTATACGTTGATAAAGTTACAAACAGAACAAAATGTGAGAAAAAATGGCAATTTCATGGTTAAGACCTATTATTATGGATTCGCTGAGCATAGAAATATGTTGACGGTCGGCGGTTCAAGTAATTTATGTATGGATGGATGTTTATTACTCAATTACGTCAGAACGCCTGAACGGATCTGGATGAAATTTGGCACAGAGATATTATAGTCTGGAATAGCTCGAATAGTTATTATTCCGGAAGTACGATCTCGTGGGCAATGCCCGAACTCCACGCGAGCTGTGGGTATAAGTTAGTAGTTATTCCATACTATTGAGATTGGTTTCTAGATCAAAATGCGTCTATCAATGCAAATGCCTTTTGCCCATTGCCCTTTCTGCCGAAGCAAACTATGTTCATACTTAATTGAAGTAGTCTGTAGCGTCGCGATTATGAGCTGTGCAATATTTAAAATTCTCATTGAAAATCTGTAACCTAGTTCATCGCTTTTCTATAACTCTGATCAATACTAAAAGTTAAGTCACAGATTGTCAAATTCACGTTAATATAGCAGTTTAATGACTGACGGAAATAACAACAAAACAATAAAATGAATAATTGGTTTTCATTAGTTTTCCGAGTCTGTGATTATACTTGAAAGGCTTGGAAAAGAATCAAGAATCGCGGAACATACATAGGGTATTTTCGAATACCCCTGCCTGGGCATAAAAAATCCTTTTATTTTTATGACGTCACTATTTAGACCACCCGGTACACATATAAAACTATTGTTTGTTTGTTCGTATTTTATGCGCTAGGTCATCCGATTCCGATAAAAGTTTGTCAACTTATTGCTTGCGCTTGCGTGGGGGTTATAGGCATAGTACAAATAATTTAAAAACGTTACGCAGGAGAAATCGCGGGTGGAAGCTAGTGTTAAATAAAATGGGAGCTAAGACACTGCCTTGAAGTAAACCGTTCTTTGAGATGCGCCGTCTTTTGTTGTCAGAGTAAAATGGACTTTGAACCGTTGATTGCTTAGCATTTCACGCAGAAACGGAATGCATATAAAGATCGACCTGGTCATTAGTTTGGATAGCAATGCTTTATTATTGACCGTGTCGTAAGCTGTTGATAGGTCGATTAACCCGACGCGCCAGCGTGTATGGTGTTCTTATGACTTAGTACACATAAGTGGCCGGACGGGGCAACATGGCGGGCCCTTGATAATTTACGTCGTTTAAAGGCTAGTTATGTTGTGCCACTATGCCAAATAAATGTTTAATCACATTTCTTACCAATATCAATTAGAAAATGTGATTTGTTTGAGTTTCTTTAAAACTAGGGTGTCCTGTTATAAAGGGCTCCATTTATTAATATAATTAGCCCAGCTAGGACAAAAAAGTTTCGACTGCAAAATGCAAAACATCTACTGAGTCACTGACCGATCTCCAAAACTGGCTCAAAGCCAACTGCAAAATACACTACGCTCGCAGTCATCCTAAATAGTAGCTCTTTAAAACTGTTCTGGAGTCATCCCCATTCTTCTTCTTAACGTGTCGATGCCAATCTAAATTGTGTCGGCTCAGAACTGAAAAATGAACAGTAAACCCCATTAACACTGCAGTTGTGACAATTTTGCAGTCGATCTTCATTATTCTTCTTCAGGTGCTTAATAGAAATAGCGCCTTTTAAGGTTTTTGGTAACTTATCTTATTTAAAACAATTATTACTAACGCAATTTTTCTCGATAAGGTACTTAAAAAAAAGTTTTATTTAGTACACAGTTTGGTTATGCTGATCTCGCATTGTATAAGATTTTCGTACAATGCGAGGTCAGCTTATACTGGAAACGTATAGCTTGATGTGTAGCTGTCAATACACAATATTTGTAAAATACGGGGTGGAGGGACGCCGATGCGAAAACCCACAAGAAATAGCTCCAATCAGCTGTTCTATACATTTTGAACGTGTAGGTATTGCTTTTTTGTAGGAAACACCTGGGGCCCTAAAATGGAAGCTTTATCCGAATCGTAATATGAATAACGTTAAAAATTTAAAATTCTTAAAATGGTCTTTATGGTTATGACCACAAAGTCCATTGTAAGAGTTTTAAATTATTACGATTCTGAAAAAGCGGCCATTTTAGACCCCTTGTTGTTTTAAATAACCGATGAATAATGTGTAAGTGTGCTCAGAATGATGTACTGAATACGAGGTAGCCGTTTCCTCATCGGTTCCGTCCCACCCCCTATACCAAGTAATGCTTGCCACAACCGTACCTATATTAACTTTCCTGTATGCCATAGCGCATCAAAGCAAATTCATTTTTGTAAATCACTGAAAGCTTTCATTAAATGAATCAATGCAAGCCGCGTGGATTGGGCTGCGTCGTACCCATCCTCTCTATAAAATCGATTTCGCGATCGTACTGCGCATGCATCAATTCTAGGAAGATAGACGCCGCGCCGAGCTAAATGTACTGTACCTATATGTGTTAATTTATTGATTGAACGTAAGCAAGGCTTGTTATGGACACAGACTAGCGCCATGTTTCATGATTGCGGAGATGTACTGAGTTTAAATGAAATATTAAAACTTAAGTTGAGATTCTGGTACCTTCTCTTACACAACCGCTTTGAGAAGCCACATTGGGCCCGGTACCAAACATGAGGAAAAAACACTAACTTTTTTACAAAAATACCTTCATAAGGTTTCTGTACAGGCTGGAGTTTTGAAATAATACTGTAAGGGCAGGAACCTTAACCCTTTTAGCTACAGGAAAACGGTCTAAGAAGACTACCCTTAATTTTTTGAGATTTCTGATTTTGGTTTAGAAAAAAAAAGTACTTAAAAGTACATAAGTAAGTTAGTGTTCAATTTCCTACGAACTATAAGGGAAAAGATTTTTGCGATTTCTGATCTTTCTCGTTCTCAAACCACTTTTGGTCCAATAGAGTTTTTTGAACCCTATAAGAAACAAGATCGAATGAAAACAAAATCTTTGAATGCATGATCAATATGTCTCATAAAATTAAGGACAGTTTCCTAAGAACAGCTAAGGCAGTAATGTCCTACCTGCCACAACTCAAATTCATCCTCTAAATGACTTCATAGGAGTTTTTCAAAAAATCTTAAATTATACCTACACAATATTTTCTGTTATTTTGTACCTATTTACATTTTAATACACATGATATTTACTTTATTCGTAACATTTTAGATATTAGTTACAAAACCACGAAAAATACTGGTTGGTTGTGGTTTGTTTAAGTTCTCATAGATATCAAAATGTACGACTGTGTCCGATAAATGAAACACGTGATTGCTATTCCTATGATAGACATTTAGTTCGAAAATACTCATATTCATCTGGACAGCGCGCCGCCGCCGGCCGCTCGCCACCCCTCAGTGGGGTTGCGTCCGGGTGTAGTCTCCCGCCGCCCGTCAGTTTCAATTATGAGTCCGGATGCATAATTTGTAGATATGTAGATAGGTATATGGAGAAGTGCGCTCGGCTGTGCGCGATCGATCCAGGTCCCCGGGCCGAGCTAAGTCTGTACCGGCGGGCGGCGGCTGTATCGCCGCGCCGCCCCCATCTGCTACACCTACATTCGAATTTCTATATGCATTTCCAATCTGTGAGGGCTGTTCGCCTGAAATCAATAAGGGCTTAATTAGGAATGGCTAGCTGTATTTCACAGATGTTTGCGTACGTTTCCGCTAATATTATGTTATCTTAATGTTGCGTATCGTATTATGCATCTAAACTCAGCGCTACTACTGAACTACTAAATAATGAATATCAAATATGCCTTTAGAAATTATTTGCAGCGTTTTTTTCACGATTTCTGAGAAATCTTAACAGAAGAGTTCGGGATAGTTGTTGCATCTTTGTTTGTTTTGTAGTTCAAATTACTACCACGATTGTAGACTAGGATTTTTTATTGGGTCGAGAAAATTGAATATTATTAAACTGATTTTAATTTATATACCACATGCTCACACCAGTGACACCACTTTGTTCGATTATAGTTTAGGAATTGGGTGTTTTGAAAGGAGTGATACAGCCATGATTAGATTCTGACAACCCGTCAATCTTACTTAGAAAGAAATTAGATAATAAGCTTGTCCCACCATCTTTTGTGATAGATCTTTTCTGATAAAAAATTTGCGTATTTTAAAATACATGATAAACGATGATGGAGCAAGCACTTTACAGATTATTTGAATGTGTAAATAAGAGTAATTATGCAGTAGATTCCTAAACTCAACATACGTAAATCATAACCCTGATTTTTGGTTCTACCGTTGACCAGCAGAAATTTACCTGTTGAAGCATCAAGTTAACATTTTATTTTGATTTTTCAGATCACGGTGGAACAGCTTAAAGAAAAGGTGCGGGAGCAGATGGGCATAGAGCCTAGCCTACAGCGACTCATATTCTGCGGCAGAGTACTACAGGACGAGAAGAAGCTCTCCGAATATGGTACGGGTTTCCTGTCATTTAGTTCTCTTAAGAAAAACTTACCTTTCAGTTATCATTCATGGAAGGCTTACCATACATGCCTACGCAAAGCGATAATGATACAGTTAAGTGTTCGCCTATGGATAGCAATTCAATTATGTCTGTCTCTCAGAATGGATGTTGGAATGGGTACTGGTAATAAGGAGCTGCTCCTTATCGCCATGGCCATAAGCTAACAGGTTCGTCGATGCTGGAGGGACCTGTCAACGTGTTGGATAGATTATAAGAAGGCCTATGACTCGGTGCCACATACATAGCTCATGAGGGTGCTGGATTTGTACAAAAAGATGCAACTCTTCGCACCTTCTTGGTGTCGTGTATGGGGCAGGACTGTCCTTCTCTATCCAGGATGTCAGCAGGTTCTTGGGTACGATGAACTGATCCGGATTGAGCGAAAAATATTTCAGGGTGATAGTTTGAGTCCGCTTTGGTTTTGCTTGGCCTTGAATCCTCTGAGCATACTGCTGGAGAATTCAAGTCTGGGCTACCGGCTGAGGAGAGGTAGTCCACCTCCTTCACATGGATGATTTGAAAATATTTGCTCCCAGCAAATTGCAACTGATGGAACTACTAAAAGCGATTGAAACTTTTAGTAGCGCCATCAGGATGGAATTTGGTGTGGACAAATGTGCGGTCGTGCATGTAAAGCGAGGGGAGATTATGGCATCCGTGGGAACTCAACTCGGATTCCATATTCCTTAGATCTCTCTCCTCAACCGGGACCTACAAGTTTTTGTGTATGTCATCAATGTGGCATCAATGTGACATGAAACAATCATTGAAGGACCGCTTCTTTGGCCGCCTGAATAAAGTATTAAAGAGTTAAGAAACAAGGTGCGCGCCTTTAATGATTAGGTCATGCCGGTTTTGATGTATTCTTACGGCATATCCAAATGGACTGAGACGGAACTTGACGCTGGATAGGAAGGTCTGCACACTACTGACCGCAAACCGGCTGCATCACCCACGGTCATCGGTGAGACTGTATATCCCGCCGAAGTGCGGAGGTCGTGGCTTCTTAAATGCTAAGACCTTGCACAACCGCGAGGTACGGCGCAAACCTGTGGTATTGAAAAATAATGACCGCAGGGAGGTATCACAGAGCAAGGAGCTACACGAACGCTTTTTCCGGGCCCTACATAGGCCTGACGTAGACCTTTTGGCGTCCGTATCCTGGCTAAGATTCGGTGGCCTCTTTGGGGAAACCGAAGGTTTCGTCTGTCCGTTTATAGATGAAGTTATCATGACGATTAAGCAAATGAGCACCCTTTTTCTGTTTTTCTCCTGTTCTGGTTTGTCGCTCAGGCTGCGACGCATCTGATTTGCCATAGGTGACAGTAGCAGTCAATAGTTATGACGAGTAATCGACCCACTCGATCTTAATAGATCAAATCTGCGAATTTGATCTATATTTTTTCACTTTGATTTTTTTGTACAATGTTTTTAAATACTTTTAGTCGAGTTTTCTGTCTCAAGTAGCATGTTGACTATTATAGGAAGCTTTTCCTAGTGTTAACTTGTCAGGACTTGAAAGTGGAGGCCTTGGAGTAGTCTATGAAAACCAAAATATAAATGAAACATGGTTTTAGCGGTTCCATTTTTAAGACAATAACAAATTAGCAAAATGTCACAAACATTTTTGGTCACTGTACACACGGCTACACATCAAGCTATACATTTCCAGTATAAGCTGACCTCGCATTGTACGGAAATCCTATACAATGCGAGATCAGCATACACTGGAAATGTATAGCTTAATGTGTAGCCGTGTGTACAATAAATGGAAAAATAAAGTGTGTTTCTGTATGGGCCCTCAGACGTTCAAGGCAAGGTAGTGCACTTAGTTCAGCGTGCACCTCCCAGTCCTGAGACCCGACAGGGCGCCCCAAGTGCTCCCAACGCCAATGCAGGAGCCGAAAGTCAAAATGGCACCAATATGCAACAGCAGATCAGGAGGCTCATGGTAAATATTCTTGTTCGACTATAATAATGATGGGTTTTCCCTGGCAACAGTGAAGGCCTCATAATGCATCATGTTAACTATATAATATACCATCGGGGAGCACAACCAATCAATTTCGACCCGAAACGGAGTGTTGAACGAGTGTTGTACCGCGCATAGAATTTCCTTAAATTCAGAAATGAGCGACTAAAGAATTGTGCGCAGCCTGTCAAATATTGTGACATATGCTAAATATTATAACATCTGTGAGTGATGAATTTGAAAGTTGATGGATGGAGAGGGAGAGGAAGGCCAACGAAAATAGATGGGAGGAATCTGTGATGAATGATATAAAAGAAGAAAAATGATAGCTGGCTGCTGACAGTACTCCCCAGTAAATAATATTGGTTAATAATATGGCGCAAGGGCAGGAAGGTGATGATGTACACTGTCAATATAATGTGTTAAACTGCGCGTAAGACCTTTATATATATACCTGAGGTCTATGATTCAAATTCAAATAATTCATTGTGGATCATACTATAGGTTCATTAGATGTTGTGTTAAATACAGGTAAGTCTGCATGTCCCGCCATTGAGGCATACACAATTTATGTCCCAAGTTAGGTAAATATGCAGTTACAAAATATGATCATATGCTAAATACTCTAGGGCGTATTTTTGTCCACTCCGATACTCTTCTGTTATGTTGGTTAGTTGAATGAAAGATACCGTTAGGTACACTTGATATATTTACTTGTGCAGGAGACATATTAAAATAAATACAGCAGACACATATTAAAGACGTACATCAGCCGACATGGTAGTGAACGGAGTAGCCTACCGGAAGTATAGACAATCATAGATAATGACTACTAAATAGTGATGTCACAAGATCTTCTACTAATTGTTTGTCATGCATGCCAGTAGTGGCCCTCATAGTGGGCCTATTAGCCTTAATACGAGGTGTATTTATATCATACTAAACTGCATTTTTTTGTTACAATTTGAGTCGCTCGCTGGCCCTCCCGATTTCATCATGGAGCAACAACAAGCCATATCGTCACCAACCACCGGCCGACTCGAATTCATCCGACGGATGATAGCCGAGATCAAAACATCGCTCGCCTCCCTCAGAGCTCACGTCGAAGGAGAGGTAAGACTTATGGTATAAGGAAATTATTATAATGCATCCTATAACAATACAAATAAGGTGTAGTAGTATTTTTTATTATTCAAAAGTAATTATTGATAGTGTTTGCAGTAATGGCTGTATCGTGTTTATGTCCCAGTCTATCCTTTTTCCTTTTCTAACTTTGGTTGCATAAACTTGTATCGATCCATGTGAGAAAATTAACCACGATGACATGGGGATACTGAATAAACTATAAGGGCTTATAATATTATTATTCAAGGTCTCAGTTGTATTGTGCAGTGCTCGTGTGACGCACAAGTTGTCACATTCAGTTTTTAAAGGAAATATATTTGGTGCTTTTGATCAGTCAGTTTACCGAACTAAATAATTTGATCATTAATTCATCAAAAACTATAAGTCTCTGTTTAAAATTACAATGAAATATACTTAGTACAGTTTACCCTATTTAAAAACTATACTACTTGATACATCCCTTGGAACATTGCATGTTATTTTGAAACGGTCCTGAATTCTATGCATGTTAATGTTTTGTATTTTTTTACATTTCCAGTAACTTACAATCGTTCTGAGGATTCGATGATTTAACTTATTGATTCAAATAAGTGAAATTACCATATTCACTCAATAGTCCGTTCAATACTTTCCAATGATAAAAACATCGAATCCACAAAACGTATCAGTAGATTTAAAATATGTATGTATCTGATAAATAGATAGAATTGTTTTCGTTTATAGTTGTTTATGTTGTCAATGTGCCTACTGTAGGAAAATAGGAGTTCACCAGCAAGCGGTGAAAGTCCTTCAGAGCAAATGGATACGGAACCAGCTACCGGTACGCAGCACGACGAGGTAATCTGTTGTTTTGTTGTTGCGGTATGAGCAGTCGAGCATGTCATCTGTTTTATTGATAATATATAGCATTTTGTGATGTATTAGAGCTTTAACACGACGGTGGGAAGTTGGCCATGAAAATGTTGATACCATGTTCTTGATACAACAAAAACAAATAGGTTATTGCATTTAACATGTCAGTAGTTCTCGGAAGACCGACCTTTGTAAATGTTTAATGATTCCGATCAATATAATGGGGGCTATCGCGCATGAATTCGCCGCTACAGGCGTCCGTTTAGAGTGGTAAAGTCTTTAGAAATGTTAGATTTCTTAAGTGTTCGCGCGTAGCAATCTGTTTTATCACGTATTTTTACTAATCACTTACGATTGTGATCAAGATTGAGCCATTCCAGATTAATTTTGACTATGAAGATTTTAAGTTAGGATCTAATTGGTTAGTACTTTGAAGAAGTTTGATTTTTAAATGTTTCATGCATGCTAATTTTACGAAAAATATTCTAAATATGTATGTGAAGTTTACACTATGTTGTAATACGTAATAAAATAAACTTTTTATGAAGTTATGATGACTTTAAAGTATAAAATAGAATGAACGATAGGACCTTACTCGCCAGTGGTGTCATCTGGTGAGCTCAAAAACGACAGCCCTCATTATTGCATATCGATGGATGAAGAACGTACCTAGCCCTTGAGTGTCCTTGAAACTTTATAAGTAGTAATAGTCTAGAATTCAATAGTCATGCATTGTTTAGGAGCACATGGCTAAATAATAAAAGACGCTCAGGTTTATCTTCAGGTTAAGCCGCGCTTGCCTAGGTTGATCTATATCCGTAGATCCGTAGATGGGTGACCACCCATTACATATCGAGTTGCCTCCGTGTCTCGGAAAGCACGTGAAGCCGTTGGTCCCGGCTGTCATTTGTAGATCTTTGACAGTCGTTACAGGCAGTCAGTTACCCCAAAGTCTGACATTCAATCTTACCAAGGGGTATCGTATTACCCTGTACTAACTGGGGTGTGGAGGTCAGAGTTACAATTTCTTATTAATAAATAAACAACTAAAAGTTTTGTATCAAGATCTTGTATCAACAATATCTGGTATGGGCAATGAATTACTCCCTATTAAATTCATTTCTACAATTGGTCCGCCATCGTGTTGTTGCGTGATTTTCTTGCGTGGATACGTTTGTTGTGTTAACTCCTCCGAAAGTCCTTAGCGAGCTTATATGAGGCTTAGTTGATATGTTGTTTGATAGATATTTTGTAGTATGTAATGTTATGTACTCGTATTCATTAATAATTATCATCATTTAGTTAATCATATTTTTCATGATTAGTTTGTTTTAGAAAATAGGGAAATGTAAGTGTATAATGTGTTATTACTAATGGGCTCGTCATATTAATTGTTTGAAGTACATAGTTTCAAAAATATTAATGAACAGTCATTGAATAAACCTTATCTGATGCACAGATAAATAAGTTAAGAGACATTTTGCATTATTCATATCATCAGCCAGCCGAGTAGATATTGTTATAAAACATTAAAACATGTGTAACTTATCGTCATTGTATGGTATGGCATTGTTCTCACTCATCATGTTATTAACATCTTTTTGAAAATATTTATGATATTTTAACTTAATGTAAATGTTTGAACGCAGCCCGAACCTCTACTTGACGAAAACGGTGATGAAACCACGGATGCAGCTGCCCGTGCCCAGAATGCACGGCGAAGGTGGGTGTCTAACAATATAATGCTAAGGTCAAATCTGAGCGTAAAACGCAGCCAATCTCTGGCGCATTCCTTCATCCTATCATACCAGCCTTATAAAGTAGCGATGCTTAATTATTTAAAAATTTGGGATCAAAAAGCGTAGTACAATGACATGTTATACAATATTTATAAACTTATAGATAGAGCACTTATTGCAGAACCGACACGTGACTTAAAATACAAAAAATCTGCGATTAAGCGGATCAAGTTATAATTTAAAAAAAAAAACAGAAGTGACACTTACCAAGGAGTATTGTATTACCCAGTTACTGGTTTGTGGAGGCCAGATTAGCAGTCACTCCATGTATTGGCATTCAGGTAATTACGGTTAATTGGAACCCGACCGCAATAAAATTTGGAAAAGCTAGAAAGATGTTACGATCTTCAACAATGATAATATAGTGCCATTTATTGGCAATAAATAAGATGTAACCAGCGGTATTGCGTGTTGATTTCCGCCGCGTTTTTCCGCACAGATTTGCCCCTATCCTAAACTAAATCAGTTATTAAAACTTTATCATACTACTAAACAGCATGTATTAGAAAGGTGTGTGACCACATCTTTCTGTAGACCATCAGAATCACAGAAATTTTAATAATAAGGCAATAGAAGTCGCAAAGACGCCTAACCTTTTCGCCGCGTATGTGTCTCGTAGAACACGAGTGCGCGTGGAGCTTTTGTTGCGGTAACTGCGTGTGTTGTGTGGGTCGCGGAAAGGTAAACATGGTGTTTTTCAGCATATCCAACTACGGAAATTCTTCCAAAATTTGTAACTTTACAAATAAAGTTATAACATTCATTTGTAAGTACATTTTTTTTTAAATAATGTTGTTTTTAATAAATATAGTCAAATCAAATGTTTTCACCACCACTACTACGATTATCGCAGAAAAGCTATTTTTTTCTCAATTCACTATCCATTATTACTTAAGCTTGTTCATGTCTACTATTCAATACTTGAGGATACAACTCATTGGATGACGGAACATAACCTAGAAGTAAATTATGATAAGACAAAATTAATGACATTCCACCCAAGACAAAAAAGACCTATACATATAAATTTCAGTTTTAAAAATTATAAGATAGAAACGGTAAATAAATTCACCTTATTAGGATTAGACATAGACACGCATATAAATTGGAAATCGCATATCCAGAAAATACAAGCAAAATTATCAAAATTCTCATACGCCCTTCGGGAAATAAAAAAACCACAGACATAAATACTGCGTTGGTAGCATATTACGCGTATGCCTATGCATGGCTCAAATACGGTGACATATTATGGGGAAATAGTACAGACTCGCCCAAACTATTCACCCTACAAAAAAAACTAATCAGGATTCTAGTAAATATTGAACAAACGGATAGCTGCAAGCCTCACTTTCAGGAACAAAATTTTTTAACCCTACCGTGCCTCTACATCTTTGAGATCTGTAAATTGGTACGTAAATACCCGAATTTCTACACAAAAAGAGAAGACATTCAAACTAAAATTACTCTAAGACATAAAAACAGATTAAACATACCTACATCCCGATTAAGAATGCACTCTTCAAGTACTTATGTCATGTCGATAAAAATATATAATAAGTTACCAGAAGAAATGAGAAATATAAATACATACAACATCTTTATTAATAAATTAAAATTATATCTAATAAACAAGAGCTATTATAATTTGAATGAAAGATTATAATTTAATATACATACTCATCCATATATTATACTTTTATTTAATTAAACACAAAGTTCAGCTATTTTAACTGCTTACCAAATAATAGAATTATTGATTACCAAATAATTGAATAGAATATTTTTGTTAATTGTGTGTTATGTTTTTTGTGAATTATATATAATTATTTAGCTGTCACATTTAATATAATTTTAAATTTTATTGTGTATGACTGACATTTTTAACTTTTAATTTTAAGTATATTGACATTTTGTTATATTGTTTTATTAATTGAGAATTTTTTAAGTACTTTTATTTTAATTTTTAGCTTGTAAGTAATAGATTTTGCTGTGCCCTTACAGGGTCTACAATGGGTCCTAGCTCTAAGCTTTTTATAACACCATGTTTTACCTTACCTTGTGGAATGCAAATAAATAAATATGAAAATATGAAAAATATGAAATTACAACTGCTAAAAGCAGCAATGAAATTATAGTCATGCGCAATAAAGAATACCGCCGTGTACGTAAATTCCAGGAATACGCCGCAAAATGAGAATGAAATAATTATGATTTTTCGTTTAATATTTAATTATTACATCTCATTATGTACCTATGTTTTTTTCCCGATCCATACAGTTTATAAAAAGTCGTTTTTTTATACCTTTATGCACAAGTAAAAACTGTACAAAGGCGGACTTAATGCTGCTTGTTTATCGACGATTATCGATTATTCCGTACTCTTAAACTACGTCTTCATTCATATTTCTCATTAATAAATCGTCTTAAAGAGCATCAAAGAATGAAACACTTTCAATAAATTAGTTATCTATTGTCGCGAGACTCCTTGAAATTATCGATATAAACGTTATGAGCTTTGCACTGCACTATTCCTAAGTGAGAGTGAGTGCGCGATATCATTCTCTGCTTTTCGCACACGTTTATTATTGGTTACAGGGGCCGCGCCTTCTGAGATTATGCGTTTTTAGAAAATATTGCGTAATGACTTCGCTAAAAGTTTAATTTTCGTTGCAACAATGCAAAATGCATGTGTAGGCGATAGTGTGTATTTATCGTTTGTCAGTGTGTTGGTAGCTGCGAACCGGCGACACGCGTCCCAGTATTAAAAGACAGTAGATAGCATTACTATTTCCTTATTATTAAGATTTCTGTGATCTAAATAAACAACTTTTTCCAAACTTCAAACAAAGGCATTAACAAAGACATTACAATAGCGAAACAAAACCAGCGGTCTCAAACAAAATTTCAACACCTAGTAGACCCAAATGTCCCCAGTGTGTATACCACATCCTTAAATATTATAACACTTGTCTGATACATGCTATATGGCAATAAAAGAGATAGTATGCAGGTAGTTAATCACAACTACATATACATTTTAATACTTAGTGTTATTCTTGGCAGTCTTAAGTTCCTACACATAACAACTGCCTTGAGTGTTTATATTTTCAAAAAGATATTGTTACAAGTACCCGAGATAAAACATTAGCATAAGGAATTTCATTTCTGGCTTGCATTACAATATTCTTTGTTGACATGATCGTTGGTACTCAGTGGCGGTACTTAAAAATAGTCAATCGTTAACTAAACAATCATTTCATAGTCATTTTATTTCTGGATTTGCATAGCTATCAAAATATTATGTTTATTATACTAGCAATGCACGCCACGGTTGATTTCCAAGTTTGAGCAGTGATTACCGGGGTCGGTCCGTGGATGGGTGGCCAATGGTCCCAGTGGTCATTTGGAAATCTTTAACAGTAGTTACGAGAAGTCAGGAACCGGAAAGTCTGACAACGAGTGGGTTAAGTGGGTAAGTGGGTTATGGAGGTCAGATACTCGGTCGGTCCATGTAAAATAGTGGTATCCAGTTGCATCCCGTTAGACTGGAAGCCGTCCCCGACTTGTTTGAGAAAAGGCTAGGCAGACTGTAATAGTGCAGCTTTCCGACATTGAAAGAATTTTTGAAATTAGATCAGTAGTTTCGGAGATTACCTCCTACATCCAAACTTATACCTTTTTATTTATAAAATTAGTACCTATCGATAATCTTTATCGAGACGGTTACTGTTGGATTAAGGTAAAATAGCTGTGAAAGGACTAATTGAAAATTATATTTTGGAAAGCTTGTCAGTCAATACAATCAATCTTGTTGATATGTGAAAGGTAGTTAATGATTGAATATTTTATTCTAAGATTTAAACTAAATGTTAAAATTGCTTGTGTTTATAATCAATGTTTAAAATTGCTTGGTCTCTGTAAAAGAATATCTGCATAGCTTCAAAATAAAGTATGGAAATCTAATTTAAAATTACGCATCACTCCAATACTATACAGAACTCATTGGTTCGAATAGATTTTTTTTGAAGGAGCGCTTAATTTTAAATTGGACGATTTAAAGTTGCACAAAGCGCGTGAACAAAAGCGGAACTTACACCGCCGCCGCTTAGATTCCAGTCTCCTGACACCTTTGAGTTTAATAAAATGTATTACTTACCTCATTTATCGATAGTGAGCTAGCATCATCAATTTAAATTCGTATAAAATTCGATTCGATTCTGGGCTCAAAGAGGTCAGGAATACGCTTAATCGTCTTGCTGTTGTTCTAACTAGCACCCTTCATTGTAGATTACAAGATGTAGTTCAGTTTGGCAAAACGTCCTTAAACATTATACATGTGGGGCTATACAGTATGGCCGTTAAAATAAGGAACGCAGTTTAAGATCAACTGAACATGAAAAAGAAAAACTTTGAATATTGGACTAACAAACAACTTTACAAAAATTTTGCTGTTATGAGCCATACATTTTGGTCGGTAAGGGCGAAATTCCCAAATAAAACTGAACGCGATCAACATATAAAGTTCGTTCAAGAGCTATTGTGTCATCATTTTTAGGGGATGCCAGCTGTTGCCCGCGACCTTCAGCCGCGTGAAATGATTATATAAATATTAACTCCCTATTTGAATCGGATTTTGCTAACAATTTCAAGGGTTTTAATTTTTTCGCACGGAACCCTAATTGGTTTTTCTAAAATATGAGTAGCCCAAGTTTCTCGGCTATCTGTTAGTAAAAGTCCCGTCAAAATCGGTCCAGCCGTTTCGGAGATTAGCCGGAACAAACAGACAGGCAGACATAAATTCAAAATATTGTTTTTCTGTTATAAGCACCGTATATACTTTCATACGCATTCAGTAAAACGCTGTTATTTTGAAATTACAAACAGGCACTTCAATCTCAATTGTTAATAACAGTCCATGGGACAAACATGGGACAAACATGGGACACGTTCAATTTCTTTGGTGAAATTCGCCCTTAGTAATGCATTTTGTATGCTACAACAGAAGTCTTTCTTATGTCTTAGTTCGTCCTATGTAAAAGTTGTTCACTTTACGAGTTTTTTTTACCTGCCATACTTTAAGATATCATTATGAAATTGTACTACTTATTCTGATCTACGCACATCATTTCCATTTTACTAACACAGTGTATTACTAAAATATTAAAATATCAGGCATCGCATGATATTGACTGATATTTTGATATATTTATACATGTTACAACCTCCCACCGAAAGGAGCTACAGGGCTATTCGAGCATTACGCGCTCGCCACTCGCGGCCACGTGACCTTGGCCAATTGCTAGATGAATTGGAGGCACTTCAAGAACAATTCGCCCCTTACCGAGCCAATTACGTCAGGATGCTTCGAGCTGCTAATAACCCTGAGGTTAGTACCGTGTTTCATGTTTTTGCATATCATGTTTAACTGGTTTAAAAGAGCTTTGTAGGAAGTTTTTGCCCTAAAGTGAGATCAAGTTGGCTTGATTTATAAATAGAAAGCTCGTCTTTGGGATATCCAAATGGACTCAAATAGAACTCAATATATACTCAATATATTGGATAGGGGCTTAAGTTACAACTGCCACTAAAATGGTTATCTGGAAAATTACAGCACCATTGTTTGACTATTACATAAAATAACATCTCGCTTGTAATTCCCAAAGGGTTAGGCCGAGGTGTATTACATCCTATACATTTTGCCAACTATGTTTAAGTCCCATGTAATCGAGGGCGAGTCTATTGTAATCAACCAGGCACTAATCTAGACTCTAGTCACTACTATAATAATCGAATAGAAAACCTAATAACAGTTTACCCAACTGGGAATTGAACCCATGAGGACATGCTCTGCAGTCGCGCTTGCGACCACTAGAACAACCAGAATTCTATAATAATGAAAAAATGCTGCGTAAGAAACAATGCCAAGTTAGTACGTGATTAGACGCTAAATTGTTTATAGTAACTCTTGTTTATTATTTACTATATACACCAATGATATTTTAATCCAAAAGCCACCCGTATATACTGAAGAAGAGCGGGTCAGCGCGCAACGTACCGTGGACATGGTGTCCGACATAATGCACAGCTTCGCGCACGCCTATCATGCCGTCAGCGACATCAACTTCCAAGTAGGACAGCGCAACCCGCGACTCACGTCAGACGCTAGCGTGGTACGCCACCCTTTCCCAATGCAGGTACGTACATACTGTTCTGGGCCTAAGCAGACATGCCACTATAACATTTAGCATCGGTGATTGACGAGATCATCAAAGCAGTATCGTCTTTCGGCGACTCTGCGGTCAGTCGTAATTACGAATCCCGGCAACACAGTGTTTGTTTTTCAAAAAGCTGTCTGTTAAAGCCCTTAATCGACCTCATTTTGTCAATGGCTAATTATTATAATTTCAATATGGGTTATTTGGTAGGCACACATCAACGTGGTTCAGTCTAACCGGCGCACGCCACAACAGCAAGGACAACAAGCTCCAGCGGCACCACAAGCGCCCTCAGCGCCAGCAGATACATCAGCTCCATCTGCGCCGACTGCACCGGCTGCGCCATCTGCACCATCTGCGCCATCTGTGCCATCTGTGCCCTCTGCTCCGACTGTGCCATCTGTGCTATCAGCGACATCAGCGCCATCAGCACCATCAACACTAGCCGCGCCATCGGCCACGCAGGCGGCGACGCAGACTAGTGGCACTAGAAACGCCAGGGCTACAGCCACACAGACATCTGCTAATGCTTCTAACAGTAACACGACTCCGCCCACGAACAGACCAAGCGGCACCGCTCACGCCGGTAGGACCCTCCAACCGACTGTCAATATTAACATTCAGCCAGATCCCATCACGTATCAAGTAGAGATAGAGACAAGGGTCCCAATTGCGTTCCCCTTAGAGAATGCTCTGCTGAACGGCTTGACCAATGCCGCTGCCGTGGTGAACGCGCAGGAGCAGGGCCAGCAGGGACCGGGTGCGGCCGCCGCCGCCCAGGCCGCCAGCCGTCGAGTGCTCCTCGGTAAGACCTTTTTAATAAAGGGAACCTCCTCTCCGTGCTCCATGCTATCTGCCTCTAATATCAGTTACTTTACTCGTCGCCTAGCTGCGAGTAGATGCCACCGGTTCAATCTTTGATAGAGTAATGAATTACAGGTTATGGTAAAGAAAAAGCCCTAAAAGTAAAGAATCGACAGTTTTTCGGTAAATTCATTACTTTATTACGGTATCTAGATTAGTCTATTATAAATCAGTTAAGTAATAGATTGTTGCTTAATAAACTCGATTGTAATGTACTACTCATTATATTAATTTTCATGTATTTTGTCGTAGATATTGAGAATTTATTTAGAGGATTGAGCCAAACTGGTGGTCTTAATGGAGTAGAGGTCGTGATGAGTATGGAGGAGATACCTCAGCACACAGGCGCCATCGCGCTCGGCCATATCGTGACCGGCGGCAATCATCCTAATGCTCTTCCGGGCACTGAGCACGAAACGGCTAACGTGGGCGACGGTAACTATTTACTCACTTTATTATTTAATTGCACAATTTTTTAACTTTTTAGTAAAATTAATGTCAAACACCTAATCTAACGCCATTTTTTTTTTGTAAATCCTTGCTTTCTTGCGTTAGTATAACATCAAACTCCTCTCTCTTCAGTATACCTGTCCCCGCTCCCGTGGGGCGGGCCGCCGAGCGCTGAGTTGCTACAGGGCATCGTGCAATCAATGGTTCGTCAGGGAATGGTGCCTGGAGTAGAAGGGGTCACCCTGCACATTCCGACGCAGCAGAATGCGACTGCAGCGGCGCCGGCTGCCCAAACTGCGCAAAATCCGACTGTCCCGATTGTGGGTATCCAGAATCCCGTGTGGGCCCCGCACCCGCACCAGCTCGTGGAGCAGGCAGCGCACGCCGCCGCCGCGCAGGCCGTACTGGCACGGCATACAAGTAGCCGCAGCAGCCACACCGCAACAGGCCAGCAAGCTGCCACAGCCACAGCCACAGCCACAGCCACAGCTCCAGCCCCAGCCCCAGCCCCAACCCCAGCCCCAGCCCCAGCTACGGAGCCCAACGCACAGTATGCTCAACGTAAGTTGTATTGACAAAGTCAAAGCATTTTTTCAATTCTCTTTACAAGAAAATAGAATTGAAAATAGAAGGCAGTCTTTTGTTATTCGACTTGTTACGTGCTTCACAATGGGGGCTATCGCGTATGAATTCGCCGCAAGAGGCGCTAGTGTAGCGCGGGGGCACCGAAATGTCAGATGTCATAGATTGTTCGCACGTTGCGTGCTGTTTTAACACGTATTTTTATAAATATTCACGATTGTGGTCTAGATTGAGCCATTCCTGCTTAATTATGACTTGAAAATTTTAAATAGCAACTTAGAATCTTGATTGTTAGAACTTGGAGGTAAAATGATTTTTAAATGTTTCATGCTTGCTCATTTTAGGGAGAATATTGTAAATATATGAACCTGAAGTTTACACAATGTTGTTATACGTAATAAAATAAACTTGTATGAGGTCATTAGTACTTTAAAGTATAAAGAGAATTCTTGACAGGACCATAATCGACAGTGGCGCTATCTGGTGAGCTCTAAAACGATAGCCCTCATTACTTCTGAATATCCTACAACCGAAAAGATAGTACGTGGGTCCGAACTTGGACAAAAATGCTATTAACTTTCCACAATCATTCATGGAGGGCAAACTGACATGATATTTTAAACATTGGAATACATTCACATCCCGTGTGATGACCCACTCGCTCACTGAGAGCAGGCATGCCTCCAAGCAGTGAGAACAACCCATAGGTTGTAACATCATTTACCATCTGCCTGCCTTTTTCCTACTGGGTCAGCTTCCAGTCAAACTAAATGCAGCTGAATCCCAGTATTTAACATGGAAAGACTGCATATCGGACCTCTATAGCTACTGGATTGGTAATGATTGGCTGATAATAAAATGTAGACCAGTTAGGAACATTTTCTTGATTGTAAAGTAACATGTTTGTTTGTCCGCAGCGAACCTGCACTTGCTTCGTGCCACTACCACGACCCGCGCCCAGGCCGTATCCCTGGCCAACTTGATCTACGACAGATTCTTGCAGTGCGACAGCCAGCATGCCCGCCGTCGGCTGCTACGCCGCAGGTAACATAGCAATTACATACTAGCGAGCCGACCATGCTTACGCACGGGTTTATATCTTGAATATTGAGGCTTATAACATTCAAGTTCAATATTGATATATTGTTTTTCCAATTTTGAGACATCAATGCTATAGTCCACAACCAGATAAACTCTTGTTTTATTCATGTCTATACAAAGTTTACGAGTCGGGGAATTAATTATAATCGTTTGATAGGGAGCAACAGCAGCAACAGATTGCTGCCCAAGAGCGCGCCCGCGCCGAGCGAGTTTCCGCTCAACACATCGAGTATCTGATGCATCGTGTTCACCACATCAATGACGTGAGTACATTGAAATATAATGAAGTAAACTGGGTTCTTACTACCTCTTGTATAGCAGCATTATTTAAATGTCATTTCGGTGCGGGAAACTGACGGAGCTATATAGGACATTTAGCTCCATCTCTTTCCACAATGTGTGCGTCCACAGTGAATGCGCGGCGACTAGGGCCTAATGAGGGCGCGACGGCCATAGTGACGAGCGAGCTTTTGTAGTGCTTAGTGTTTGTAGAGCTCGCAATTTTATTAACAAATATGGATGTAATCTTAGGATGAATCTGAAATAAATGATAAATTTATTATTTATTTATTAGATGTGCACACCCGAAAACGAAATAAGGAGTGTATTACGGTACTTCGAAGTTCAAAACTCCGATGTACGGTATTCAGAATGTTCGTTATTCCGAAGTACGTTACTCCGAAAGTACGCTATGACGAATTACGTTATTCAGAATGTTCATTATCACGAAGTACGTTACTTCGAAAGTATCCCATGACGAATAACGTTATTCAGAATGTTCATCATCGCGAAGTTCGGAACTCCGAAAGCTTGCTATGATGAATTATTTCATTCAGAATGTTTTGAGTGCGTTACTGTTGTAAAACCTAGTTGTTATGATTCTTTGTTTTAAATGTCATTTATATTGATAAAAAAATATTCGAAATTTAAATTCTGTATGACGTTGCTTGAAGTGACAGGCCTTTCAAACAATTTTCAAATTGACATCACATATGACATCGGGTTTGTCCATTAGAATCTGTATTTCTGTGTTTTATTCTGTGAAAATGCAAGTTCCTTGCGTGTTCGTTAAATCGCTTAAAAATAAAGATCAGTTGCTGCAAGATGGATTTTTATATACTGTAAATAAAAAATGCGACAATATATATTACTGGAATTGCATTCGAAGAACATCTTCGAGTTGTGGTGCTGCGGCAATTACCAAAAAGGTCGAAGATAATCACTACATTCGCAAATTAAACGGTGTCTCTCACCTCCATGAACCAGACCAAGATTCCTCAATGACGAAAATCCTAAGGGCTTCATTAAAAAGAAGAGCTGGTGCAAGTTTTGATCAGTCTGGGCAAATCATCCAAAAAACCCAACAAGAAATACCAACTACATTGGGTCCCTGTATACCATCCAAAGAAGCCATGCGTTTGATAATTCACCGGGAAAGAATACGAAATGAGCCTAGCCTTCCAAAAAGCTTACATGACTTCATTGTTCCCGATCAGTACACTAAAATTGAAGGTGATCAATTCTTGATGGGACATTTCATAGACGAAACTGACGTGATTCTTGTGTTTAGTACGAAACAGAACTTACGTCTTTTAGATTCATCCTCGTTTTGGATAATGGATGGCACGTTCCAATGTTGCCCAAAATTATTTTACCAATTATATTCAATACATGGACAGGTTGGACAGAACTGTACAAAACAAACCCTTCCGCTAGTGTATGGCTTACTTTCTAACAAAAGTCAACGATCATACAAGTTATTTTTAGAAATAGTTGTAAGCTACACAAGAAATAGTTTAAATATTCATCTGAGCCCTCAATACATAATCACAGACTTTGAATTAGCCACTATACAAGCTTGTGCCAGTGTCTTTCCTAATGCACAACATAAATGTTGTTTTTTTCACTTATCGCAAAACATATTCAAGCGCATTCAAAAGGAAGGGTTAGCAAAAAAATATACTAGCGACAGTGAATATGCCCACAAAATGCGACACCTAGCAACATTGGCTTATTTAGATCCGAGTGAAATTCCCGAAGCTTTTGAAATTATCCGTGATGAAATCATTCCTACTGATGCCGCAAAAGTAACTGATTGGTTTTACAAATATTATATAGGCGGCACATATGAACGAGTGCCATCTCATAAATTTAAGTTGAAAAAATCACCTCCAAGATTCCCTCCTCGGATGTGGTCTGTTTTAGATTGCGTAAACGCAAATATACCAACAACCCAGAATGCCGTGGAATATTGGCACAACCATTGGAACAGTCTACTGAATAGAAAAAAACAGAATATTTGTAAAACACTACAAGAACTAATAAAAGAGCAAAAAAACACATGTCTGGAAATAGAAAGAATAACGGCTAATATTAAAAAACGAAGAAGAAATAGCTCGGTGCTCACACTGAAGATTAAAGACCATATGATTATGAAAGAAACTATGAGTTTAAAGGACTATTTAAGTGGTCTTGCATATATCATTTATAATAAAACTCGATTTTGAAAAATTACAGTCATATTATTTCATTTTATGGTATGTTCATATTTAGTGTTGAGAAAAGTGTTAATTTCGTTGTTGTTTTGTTAGACGGTACCTAAGCATATATTTTGAATTTATTAAATTACTATTACCTTATTTACATTACGCTTTTTCATTTTTGCAGCTAAATAGGTCACAATAAGTATCATAATATCCATATACATAAAAGTGAAATACTCTCTCAGAATCTCGATGATGAACATTCTGAATGAAATAATTCATCATAGCAAGCTTTCGGAGTTCCGAACTTCGCGATGATGAACATTCTGAATAACGTTATTCGTCATGGGATACTTTCGAAGTAACGTACTTCGTGTTAATGAACATTCTGAGTAACGTAATTCGTCATAGCGTACTTTCGGAGTAACGTACTTCGGAATAACGAACATTCTGAATACCGTACATCGGAGTTTTGAACTTCGAAGTACCGTAATACACTCCGAAATAAGTAAAAACAATAGTAATAAATGCTGAATTTTTTACTTTGTATAAAGAATTAAGATTGTTCCCTAAAAAATTGGAGAATCGAGAAATAAAAAAATTAAACAGAGAAATAAACACTTCAGTATTTATCGCCAATATAATAAAAAAAAAAACGATGACGCGCTTACAAGTGAGACAAGACCGAATTGGTTTTATATCCCCGCACCGCGTATTGGGTCGCTAGCTGACTAGGCCCGTAGTGTGGCCATAATGCGCGGATAGGAACGTTTGAAAACTACGCGCGTTAACTCGCTCATACCCGTCGCCCTAGGCGCTCGCCTTAGTCACTACACTATGGCCGGAAACGGTGGTTTCATGTTTGATAATTCGCGCCCGTCGTCGCAACCGCGCTAGGCTCGCACTGTGGACGCGGGCAATGAAGTAAGTTTAAAACAATACCTACTGGTCTAGGAGGTCATTGGTAGGCCAGCAGTCATCAATCATTCGACTCAAAGAGTCAGACGCAAGACACAAAAGATCCTTACACAGCGTTTCTTCTAAAACTGTGCGGTTTTTTGCGAGGATCTTCAGAAATCAGAACTAATGTTTTCATCTGGTTTTCTCAATACTTTACTCAAATCAATTTTACAAATGTTTACAATCAGCTCTGTCAACGTCACACAGCCAAAAGTTCCTAGGAAAGCTGTGTTGTATTCAAGCATGGCAATACTATCTCTAGTCTACCATGACTCGGCAAAGCTCTTTCTATACAACTTGACATGTCTTGTCATTCATTTCTAACACATTAATTTCTAACATCGCCATGCTTGCGATTATAGAAATCTTTCCACAATCTGTCATATAATGACAATTCAATTCGACTCTTCGTCGACTAAACCCGTTTCTACGGTGGTCATGCTACGCGGGCTGGAGTTTAGCACTAAAACAAATGAAAGCGCACACTCGCGAAATAATTTGTAATGAACAAAAATAATATTGTCTCCGACCGACAGAACTGTTTTGTTCTGGTACTGATGTATAGAGTAGTTCACTCGGAATTTCCGCTGATGTATGTTTTTATTTTCAGGAGCACATGAGTATTATGTTGCGCCTTTTGGGCAGCGCTCCATCGCAGGAGTCTTGGTTCTGCGCTTTTTTGCTGACTGTTGTAAGTATTATTGAAAATTATAGTGTTAGTAGCTTTTGCCCGCGGCCTCGAACGCGTTAATTTAGAATTTAACAACCTAGTGGTGTGAAGTATACTTTTCAATACCCATTCTCGAAAACTGGTTCTTAGCGCACTACGATTAGGTTCAACATACAATGTATTTCACACGCCAGGATTTTTAATATTTTTTCGCACATGTGCGGAAATAAAAAATTCCACAGATAACTATACTTAATACTATAGTCCAAATGGGTTCACGGCGTAAATATTTTTTGAGTATTTAAATTGTGTTTATTAATAGAATATCATAGATAAATGAATATTTAAAACCAATATTAACTTTTATGAACGAAAAAGGTTTCTGTAAATTTGTTAAAAAATTTACATTTCTACGCGTCACAAATAGCAATTTTTTATCGACCAGAACTATATCCACTCTATTCCTTCTGAAACTTTTAATCATCATTACTGCCCTATCGATTGAAGTCATACAATCTATATATATACTAATATAATAAAGAGGTAAAATTTGTAAGTAGGGAGTAATCTCTGGATCTACTAAACCGATTTTGAAAATTCTTTCACTAATAGGAAGCTACATTATCCCCGAGTGCCATAGGCTATATTTACAACGTGCTGTGGGATAATTTCCGACCAAAACAACAGCTATTTATACGATAAAGTGGGAAAAGACTTTTTTTTATATAACATCGCGTTTTGGGCAGAGTCGTACTTATAGTACCCCACATTTTGCAAATTATGTTTAAGTCCCATGTGATAGGACAAGATCAAAATCAAAAGTCATTTAGTCAAATAAGGCTGATAATCCGCAACTTTTGAACTTCAACGTTTACAAGAGAGTCCCCCAAAACGCCCGCCCTTCGCAACAAGTGTCTAATGCCCCCGGGCACAAATTTTGCTGCTACTCAGAAATTTGTAATGAAAACTCTCAATGAAGTCACCTGACGGACTCCAGATACTGACAGATGCTTCACTACATTCTGTAGTTTAGTTATCTGAAGTCCAAGTCCAGCGTCTGGAGCCGCGTCCGCACTTGATCCGCAACGTTTTTACCTTAAGGTGGATGCGCAAGGGTAGCCCGCGAAATTTAAATTTTCTTACGTTTACTGCAATATGCAGGTTAGTGTCAGGTTGTATGTTAATGAAAATATAAATCGCGCCAGTAACAGGTATGAAGTTACAGAATTATAATCATTCAAATCATCAATACAACCCTCCAAGTTCATAGAATCTCAAAAAGTGACTTTTTCATGAAATAGCTATTGAATGTGATTATAATTGTGATTATAAGAATTATAATTCTGTAACTCCAAACGTGTTACTGGCGGGATTCATATTTTCTTCAACATACAACTTGACACTAACCTGCAAATTGCAATAAACTTGAGAAAATTTAAATTTCGCGTACTACCCTTGCGCTTCCACCTTACCATTTTTTTTTGTGATTGAACCTAGACCTCATGCAATAATAACCCTAGACCAAAGAAGCAGTCAACAATTAAATGTTTCCAAAATTCACAGGCCCGTCACTTGTTCATGCCAGAACCTCTGCAGTCGATGAACGGGGAGCCTGTGCTGATCCCGCACGAGTTCACGCAGCTACGCGTGTTACTGCGCAATTACATACAGAACCTGACGACTCGCGCTAATGCAGAGTCTACTGAGAACTCCATTTTGGGAGTCACTGATTTCTTCGTGAATGAGTTCATCGATTTTATTAATGAGATGGTAAGTTTGTAATGATTTTTAGGTGAAATAATTTTATTTGTGTATTATCCCGTTTTAGGGAGAAGATTCGATGTTTTATATGTGTCATATTTTTTACTTTCAGCCATTCGGCTTCGTTGTTTTTAAACTTATATATCAACTAAGAATTCAACAAAAACAGGTGCTTGTATTTGCCAGCCAAAATGGTATATAAAAATTTCGCAAACGATATTATTTTATTAAAGGCAAACTTAAAGAATAAACCGGAACTTTTATAATCTCCCTCGTTGGATCGTTTGTCGCAGAGGTTTTTCTCGAGATCTCTGCAATGGCATAATGTTTAGCGGATTGCCAGTAAGATAGAGACCGCTTTTCTTTTTTCATATACCTACTGACCAAAACTAATTTGTACAGGATAACATTACTCCACTACGTGATGAGTTCGATGCCTACTGCTCGATCCGCTCACTATTTCGGGCCCGCTTGCCCGCACTGATCGGCGCCGTCATGTCCGAGTCTATGGGAGACATGTATGCCGCACGATTCTACGCCATATTCTCACGGCTGTACACTGATTTCTGCACGCTGATCTCGCACTTGTGCGTTGAAGGCCTCGATGGCTTGAGGCAGCTATACAGGACTTTCTTGGTAAGAGTTTGCATTAATAAAGTAGTTTTTAATACTAAGAAGAAATCTCTAACAAGTAAAAGAATAAAACAATAAATATTTCGAATTCTAGAATGTAATTTACTATGACATTTGTTTGGGTTCAAAATGTCATCCATACTCCTTAATAAAAATCGATTGTTCAGTTTTTCATGACTTTGTTGTTTCTACAGGATATCAGAATCCGTTACTTCGATGAAGCCATTCAGGCAGTGGTATTGATTCTTGCAAATGAAAATTTGAACGCTATCATCAACACTCTTGGTTCGCATTGTGCTCACATTCAGCAGCACTTGCATCGTCGGCCAGGAGTGTCCTTGCCAACGGTAAGCTAGTTTGCGATTGAATTTGTGAATTTGTAATGAAATTGGTTCATTCAACTGATGTTTTAGGATCCACTTGAGGATGAGGAGGAGCCGATTCCGATGGAGGTGTCGCCGGCAGCTCCAGCTGCTGCAGAAGAGCCCACAGACAACCCAGCGCCGACTAATCCTGATATTGATAATGAAATCGCTCCGTCTAGTACCGCTCCGATTCCGGAAGAGGGCGCCCCTCCGGCCCCCACCCCGCCCGCGACCCAGGCCACTACATCAGTCGCCACCGGCGCCTCCCCCGCCCGCGCCTCTCACACAATGACCTCCAATACGGCTCCGCAGTCACCCGTTACGTCACCGAGTCGTGTTATGTGAGTTCTAAGGTACCCCTCGGACCAAAAATTTTTAATCAGCCGATAGCTTAGTAGGTAATCTCTCTTTGGGCAGAACGCCCTTTTTCTATGTAGTTCTCAAAAGGCCTTGATGTTAGTATTTCTCCTTTTTTGCGTACGCTAGTGATTTTCTATACACGCTTAGACGGCTTGTGCGGATCATTCATTATATAATCCCCGACGAGAAGGTAGACGTGAGGTGGTAACACACCCACATTTTGCCAGTTATGCTTAAGTATTAACTATTTAATTGGGGCTGAGCCTATTGTCATCAGCGGCACAAATAAAGACTCCGTGGCTGCTACTGAAAAATTCCTGATCAAAACCCCAATAACACTGTCTTAGACCACTCATTTTTCATAAATCGTTCATAGGTTCACCCTCATATCCTATTTCACCTAACTTCATTAATGCGACATTAATATTAGCGATATTAAGTCTGTTTACTTCATGCATCAAAATGGGCCAATGTCTCCTTCTTCAAAATCCTACTAAACTATTGACTGATTAAAAGTGAGTTCTCCGCTGGGGTGACTTTATATGTTAAGTTCACTTGTAGTTAGTTGCAAAAGTTGCTTTGTTGGACAATTATAAATATTTTTTACTCATTTAGGACTCCTAAAGAAAGGAGTGAACCTGCAACTCCGACGCGCAACACGAGTGACCAAAACATACGATTCGTAAGTGTTACCAATTTTAGTAATACACAATACTTCAAAAAACCTCACAAAAGTGAAACCCTATTCAATTAAAACTTACATAACTGTAGATAGTTCTCTTTAGTAACGTACGTTCAAATCACCAAATTAGAATTTCAAATTTGCTACGGCATTTAAATTTTTCCGAATAAATAGCACCTACTTCAAGTCGGAAGAACTTGGAGCTGTTATATCGTTGACGTAATCAATTAATGATGAAACGCGAAAGTAAAAAAAGTACAATAGTTGGCGTAACAGTGGCGGAAATATTTGCACATTTGTATTAGTTCGCGTTGCACATGCACTGCTTAATGTTTGGTTGTACCGGGCGCTATGCAGGTACCTCCGTTGATGATTCTGCAGCACTGGGGAGAAGAGTGGGTGCCAGTATTCACTCGTGATCAACAGAATCAGCGCGCGGAGCCTCAGGAACCGTACAGCGATGCGTACATCTCCGGAATGCCATCGCGTAAGCGCCGTTGTCTGCGCCAGACTCGCCCACCGACTACGCTCGATGGATTTATGGAAGGTGCGTAACATACTCTACATTTATCAAATTCTTGCTATGTTTGTTAATGTCGGAACTTGTTAATGTGTTAATGTA
Organism: Eugnorisma glareosa; assembly: GCA_947578425.1. NCBI lineage: Eukaryota > Metazoa > Arthropoda > Insecta > Lepidoptera > Noctuidae > Eugnorisma > Eugnorisma glareosa. Next base: position 33,584,655 of record OX387957.1, read on the forward strand.
AAGTTGATCACGTAATTTGATATAAAACTATGAATATTGAAGTGTTTTTCGAATCAAATTTTTTGTCATGGATTTTGTAAGTTATTAAGTAACTGACCGGACACAGTTCTAAATGTTTTTTTTTTCGACTTATTTCAAGCAATAGCCTCTCGTACTATCAAGACCACTAATATGTCAAAATTTACCGACGTCCCAAAGTGATTTTCTCTTACTGTGTTGTTCTATTTTTTTTTGGTTGTTACGAACATAGTTTTGAGAAAGCCATTCAATTCTGAAATTGGTTGTTTCTTAAAGTAACACTCTTAATTCCACGAGTTTTTTATTTTCTGTGTGTACATAAATGATGATCTTGGTTTTTAAAAACACTTAACCGTCAAAAATGAAAATATTTTAAAAGCTAGATGAGGTTTTGACAAGATATTATTAAATTTTACTAGCTTACTAATGTTTTGTGTTTCACAGAGAGCCTGCGCGAGGCTGTAAATGACCGACCAGCCGCGGTACCAGCGCAGACACAAGACAACGCTCCCATGCGCATTGCGTTCCGCGAGTATATGCGCAACTATGTGCGCGAGCGGGCCGCCAACTCCACTGACTACGACCCCACGCGCTTTACGTCGGCCGCACGCTTCATCAATTTGAACCGGTATGTAGTAAACTAAATATTTATCAGTAGTTTATGAAAAGAGGTCCGCGACTGCTAAGCATGAGGTTCAATTCCCAGGTCGAACAGTGTTATTGAGTTTTTCGATCAGGAATTCTCTCCACAGCAGCCATGAAGTCTAAATTCCTCCCGGACTTAAATATAACGGTTGAAATGTGTCCGAACCTGTGATTAGAGTTGTCAGGCTTGGTGTTATGTTTGAAAAGAAGAAGAAAAATCAAGATTTGAATAACAATCGAAAGGGACACTTCGAAATTATAAAAATAAAGACTCGACAACGGAAAAACAAGTTTACTGCTGGTTTATTACTTGGATACACCAGTCAAATCACTAGTGGTATTTTTATGTGTTCTAAAGTGCAAGTTTAGAGATACACTCCAACATATTATGAGCCATGGCCTGTCTGGGCATACAAATGATAGTAGTGTATAAAAGAAAGAATGAAAAGAAAAACACACAAGGCCATTCCCGGAATTACACGTTTCACTTATAGTTTTCGACTAGCATTGAACAAACAAAATTGAAAAATCTTCTCTCAATGTCGCCTTTTCAGTCAAACATTCGTTTGTTTGACTCATGCAGTGATTACAGTGCTTCAATTCGATTATCCAATCGTGAGATATATGGCTTTATCTGTTCAACGTGGATGATCAATTTCTTAATGCATACTTCATTAGTTTATGACATTTATTTTCATGATTGTTTTATATAATTTTAGGACAACCAGCGTATCGCAGCCTCAGGAGAATGGTAGCGGCCCGCCGAAGGAAGAGGAGTGAATCGTATTGTAGGCCATTATATTCGGCTCCACAGTAGTAGCTTCGCTTTATAGTTTACGGTGTTCTATTACAGCTTGCAATTAGGGCTCATAGTTTCTAATGGTCTCTCAATGTTTAATATATACATTCATTCAGATAATAGGAAAACTAAATATTGTACAGTAGAAACCCAACTATCCGGGCTTCGGTTCACGGGATTTGTGACTTTCCGGATGGTTGAATACGATTTTTAAGTCCAAATATTACAATTAAGTTAAAAAGGAGTACTAACAATCAAAAACTCGACTCAAATCTTTCAAATAAATACTGGCAAATACAATTACATTCACGCCTCAATTCTGCGCCGCAGATATACCAATTAATAAGTATAGAAAGGAAGAAGAGATATTTATTATTTTGCGTGTAAATTATTTATATTTTTTGGAAAATGCTAGATGATCTAAGTCAACAATTCGTGCGGATGATCGGGTCTCTACTGTAATATTCAATACACAAAGTAGAATTGTTTTTTCGGAATGTTTACACTCTTAATGTTGTAGTTAAACATAATTTTAAAGATTTAAGTAATCAGTATGATAAAGTAGTGACGGTAAATTTTAGGAATGTAATAATCGCCTAAGTACGCGAGTTATCATATACTTACAGTAATGATCTATAACCCATAGATTTCTACACTTGGTCTGTGTTTTATTCTAACAATAATGATAGTTTGTTGTTCTCGGATATCATTGATGCTGTTAAATGAGAGCTACTCAGGACGATACCTCTGTGTGTGTTGAGTATCTCACTCACAGCTAAAATTAACTTTATGTGGTCACGGAGCGGCCATACACGTAACATCAGAAGGGTTATTGATATTTGATGCAGATTTATCCCATATCTACTCGAACTTTTATATTCTAACTTTCTTGAGACGTATTAATATTTGTACTATTTTATTGACATATTTATTAAGGATTTCATTTATATAATATCTATTTATTCGTAAATCTTTTCTTTCTGGTATCTTAAAATAACCTACAGTTATTCAGTGTTTATTATAATAATGAGTACCCGTATATACTTAATCCCGAAAATGTCGAAGTACAGATAAGAAACTCGGGTTATGATATAATACCCATTAAACATAATTCTCTACAGATAGAACCAGCGTAGTAACTTACTAAATTATATTCAATAGTCTCTAGCCATAATATGTTTTCAGATATTCTTGATGTTTACTATAATATCATCCTAACCATAATGTAGCACTAGACAATAGATTTAAACCTAAAAATATAATCTGGTTGCAGTATCCATTTTTATAGACAGTACAGGCTATTAAAACAAAAAAAAAGATATTCTGTGCCAGTTCTGGGCTAAGGCCTCTCTCCACTCCATCCACACCTCGCGAACCCGCGCATCCTTCTTCCAGTTTTGCCGGAACATACCCAGTTCTCCCCATTATCTCCTTCGTGGCCTGCCTGATCCCGCCTCAACATATCAGGGCAACAGTTTTGTATTCATTTGGTGGCCCACAGTTTGATATGTGGCAGATGTCCTGCCGATCCGAAAATTGCTGATGCTGCTCACATCAGCTATTTTTGTTTTGGAGCGTAGCGTCGTGTTTTGAACACAGTTAGTTAATTTAAGACCTAGTATACTACGCTCTGTTGATCTTTGGCTAACTTAACTTCTGGATGTTAGTCAAGTACCAACTCTGTGAAAATAAACAGTGATGCCCCACGATGCGTTATCGGTACGTTGCGACGCCTGAGAGTTGACGCGGCGTCGTTCTACATAATAAATCTGAGCGACTTGTTACAAGGTGCGTTGAAACGACGTGTGGCTTCGCACCGGCAACGCTCCGTGCGGCTTGACTTATATGTTAAGATACCATAGATTCTGTCCATCTTATAATAATATTACTCAACAAACATATATGTTTACACTTAGTCGTTTGTAGCAGTGATTGTTCTGGACATTTGTTCAAATAATATCTCGCCACGAAAAGCATGTCTAATCATAACAGCTGCACGGATCGATGTTCAAGCGCTGGCCAAGGTCGATCCGTGGACGAATTACCATCCATTACAGACCGAGTTTCCTTCGTGTCTTCGGGCTGTAGCACTATATTGTTCTGGAACAATTACCCATATCCATAGATATCAATTAAAATCGGTGTTTATTGTTATAATGAGAACTCTTAATGTGTATTAGGTACTTAATTCTGTGTATAATCTGGTAATACTAATCAATATTGTCGACACTTAATCCCATATTTATTCTGAAAATAATTCCTGTCATGAAATATCTAAAACTCTGAGTTAAGAATAGCTAATAATTAGAGACTGGATTTTATGCAACTTAAAATCGTCGAAATATGCATCATAATGCATATTCCCTATTTATCATGAATGCATGTTCCTGAAAAAAACTTTCATAATCGAGTACTGTTCCAAATTATCAGGAGTACGACGTAGCCTTCTATTCTTTAAATATTTAAAAAAATTATTAACTGTCGTTCTACATTCACTGACATCAATGGGTACTATTTGATTTTAGGTGGACTTTGACTATCACTCTGGAACATTCTTGAATTTTTCCAGTTAGATACAGTTAAATAAATTAAAGCAAACATGCCCAAAAATGCATGATTAGCCCATTTTGGATAAAATATGCTTTATATTCTAAAAACACCATAATTGATTTTTTTTCAATAAGATTGCATATGCAAATATGAATTGGCATATAATCCGGTCTCTACTAATAATAATTGTATTTCATAAATTATGTAGTGGCACCGAATAATTATTTAAGTTCGGTACGCCTTTCTGTAGCAGGACTCGCTTATTGTCGTAAGGCCCCGTTCACACGGCGATAGTCCGTACTGTATTCTAGGTGCCTTCTACAGGCAAAAGAATCGCGTTGACAGTCACTCCGTGTAGTCATGAGCACTAAATGTAACCATATAGCAAAATTCACAAGCGATTTTATCGTGGAATAGCGTTTGTAACTTTGAGGTAAGACCTTTTCATAATAGTATGGGTCTCATAATGGTATGGGTGGGATTTTCGTGACAACATAATATAATTAAAATCAACACAGAAGGAGAAAATCACTTTAGAAAATTTCTGTGTTTATACTAATTAGTGCTCAAATTATTACCGAGATGACAAGGCCTTGTGGAGATTCACTCGATCCCTTTTCTATTTATTATAATGTTAAGCCGAAACTATAGCCGCTATTCTCTATCACATGAAGACACCCTTTTACTGTAAACTTTGGAGTACGAAACTGCTGATAGTTTCATACATAATTTTCGTTTTACCGTTGAAACAGACGGTTGTTTACGTGTAATCTCAACTTATTATAAATTCGTCCCAGCTTCGCATGGGTATAATTTTAAACAAGAAATGACAAAATATGTGGTTAGACAAAATCGTCCTGAAAATTACAAACAAAACAAAAAAAATAAAACAGCCAAGTCAGCCGAGCCGTCCTCAAGTGATGCTCCGTCGTGCATTTATTTAAATTGATGATATTGTACTGGACACCGCTGTGTGAATGGGCGGTTAATCATTTGTTCTGGTTGAACATTGCAATAGAGATCCTTTTATATTTTACAATACGAAAATTGTGTAGATGAGATTCATTATATGAAGTAATCAATATAACATTTACCTACTTTACTATGAAATACATATAAATATAAGATCGTTAGTACCCTTCGCATCTGGCGTGGGTATTCGTCAAAGGAAGGCGCTGTAGTTCTTTCACAGTTATTTGAGAGCGGTTTCAGACTAGCTTTATTTCTTGCGCGTTGAAGCTAGTATCGGGGAACCCGTTCAAAAGCGAGCGCATCGGCCGCAAAAAAAAAAAACGAATTCGTTCACGTGCCTGTTCCTACATTTGCTCGAACCGGTGGGTTCCGTCAGTCAGTAGCAAAATTGCTTTATAGGAGCGTATAAGCGCGTCAGCGCTTGTACGAGTTGCGCGTATAGTGCGGCAAAAGGCGCGCCAGTGCCTAAAAACGAGCTTAATACGCGCCGAAAAAATGCTAATCTGTTTTGAACCGCTCTTGCCTCTAATTGCTATCTACCAGTAATTTTGACCAACAGAAAAACCTGCCGAGAGTGATATATATAACCGAGGCTGTTTGCCTCCTTCTAATAGGGTGATCAATTTATTTTTAAACAAATCTAAAAAAACGTTTTTAAAGTGAAGATTTGTGTCGGATTATCACGTCAATACCAAGTGATTTCAAATTATTATTTGCGATACATAAATGTTGAAATAATGTTACTAAATTTGTGAAAAAATATAAAGCTGTACAAATTTGTACAAAATATGAGTTTTTCTCGAATGCTCATTACTTTGAAACTGACATTGTTGTGTTATATCGTGTACCCACGTTTTTTAAGAAGTGCAGTTATGATAGTTACGACTACTAACGCGAGAAAGGGACAAAAGGCCTCGGTTCTGTTTCAAATCGTATATGATAACCTGATAAAAATAAACCTACGGTGCGACTCTTATGGTTCATTTTTGTGTGATACGAATTTTGTAGTACTCAGTCCTGATTGAATATTATGTCCATGGTTACGATTGTAATGCCTGTAGTTTTGACAGAACTATCAGTGACAACAAGTTAACAGCACCCGTATTGCTACGACACTAAAGATGATTGTGGTTTTGATAGTTATGCAGACAGGGTATAGTAACTGTGTAGATCGCTTTAAACTGAAGTGAATCCCGCGCGTGGTGCGTGAAGAGATCAAATTTGCTCGCGCCGATTGTGTCAACAAACTTATATTTTATGGAGGTGTATCATGCGCGAAGTCGTCGTGCTCATTAAAACAATAGGTACGGTAATTGACACCAAACCAATGAATTGACATACTTAGCTGTAAAAACGCGATTTGGCATACACAATTTATGGGGGAATCGTGCAACCTGTGTCGTCACTCGTCACTAATTTACCAACTCAATGGCACAACTATTTATTGATTTTAAAGCTAGTAAAAATCTAATTTAACAATTAATTAAATCATAATCGAGATTTCAGGCCTAAAATAAGTTGTATTTTTTAGAGAAGTTGTGTCTTGGAATGATTGGTTAATGGTGTCAACTACCCAATTGGACGAACGCAGTCGCGTCCCGCATCTCGCGCTGGTTTCACTTCAGTGTGCCCTTTTTGTGTGCACACGTCAACGCAACGTTCAGATGCGAAGGTTTCCTATGGTTATACATGTGTAGTAATTTCTGGAATTAATAAATATATTAAAAAAATGTTGTTTTATTTCAAATCCTGCGATTACAAGCCTATTATGTAAAAGACTAATACAACAGCTAATACAAACGCTGTCTTTGCATGCATACAGTTCAGAATAAGAAAAATCAGACGCTTCTCATTAGGAGAGTTTACCTTTGATTTGCTGAAGGAATCTTAACAATGGCTATATCGCTAAAACAGATATCCCGAAAGTTTGGACGAGCCTTCTAATCTTACAATTATAGCAGAACCTAAAGGTCATTAAAGAAATGTGAACTTTTTACGTAACAGACTGATGGCAGTCGTATAACTTGTGTGACTGACACTGGCAGAGCCACCATCGGATTTTAATTTTGATAACAAAAATTTAGTCGAAATTAGTCGCCAAATATCAGATTTGGTCGGTCACTCGTTCAAAAGATATAAAGGTTTATAGGTGGCCGATCTGGAGAGAGCCTACCCCAGCAGAGCCACATTAATATCTCAAAAACTAGAGCACCTAGCGAAGACCTGTTTTCTCCCATATTTACTCGCTAATTAGTCGAAACTAGTCTCCAAATATCAGAATTGGTGGGTCAAGGGTTCAAAAGATATAAGGGTTTATAGGTGGCCGATCTGGAGAGAGCCTACCCCAGCAGGGCCACATTTATATCTCAAAAACTAGGGCACCTAGCGAAGATGTTTTCTCCCATATTTAGTCGCTAATTAGTCGAAATTAGCCGCCAAGTTACAGAATTAATCGGGTCCTAGTTCAGAAGATATGAATCATTATATGATTCTCAGATGGAGGTCGGTACCTGCATAATGGAGTGTGATATTATATTAGGTATTTTCAGTGCTGACACCATTCGTATTTATATCGTTACTCTATTTATATCGTGGTCAGACTGCTCCACACGGCGCCGCTTATTGGGTCAAAACTATCCAATATTTCAAGCTGTGACCATATAAACACATTCACAAACATTGAAAGCGGTTGGATGGTTTCGGAGATTTAGTGCCATGTTAAATAATACATACATCTATAATTCTATACAAATAAAAAAAATTGAAGTGTTTGTAATATCAAAATAACAGCTTTTTACTGAATGTATAAAAATATACAAGGCACTTATAGTAAAAACACAATTTTTAAATTTTTTGTCTCTCTGTCGTCTGTCTATCTGTCTGTCGGTTTGTTCTTGCTAATCTCCGAAACGGCTGGACCGATTTTGAAGGGACTTTAACTGGTATATAGCTGATATTATAAGGTCTAACGTAGGTTACTATTATTTTAGAAAAATAATTAGAGTTCCGTGCAAGAAAATGAAAACCCTTGAAATTGGTAACAAAAACGATAAAAGGGGAAGTAATATTTTTTATAATAATTTCACGCGAACGAAGGTCGACGTAGCTCGCAGAATTGCCAAACTGAAGTGGCAGTGGGCAGGGCACATTGCTCGCAGAACGGATGGCCGATGGGGCCAGAATGAATCGGAACCGGATCCAGCGGATCTCGTTGGAAGGCCTCCCACTAGGTGTACCGATGACCTGGTGAAGGTTGCGGATGCCAGTCGCACGGGACCGGTCAATGTGGCGACACTTAGGGGAGGTCTATGTCCAGCAGTGTACGTCTTTCGGCTGTAATGATGATGATGGTGATGAAGGTCGCGGGCAAAAAAGAAACTAGTTTTCATCCCACTTTATTTAGAGTCAATAACGCCTTTATTTTACTCCTGTATATCTTATAGCATTAATAATCACCAGTATTCACTTTTTTTCAGCATACATCTCCAAAACCTTCGTCATCTTTTCCAAAACCTTTGTTAGGTTATTTTATTATGTTCTACAAAAACTAGATACTTAGGCCTTACCTTCTAAAATAGACGCAGGTTAGTACCAACTTTGTATTTAGGTAGATAAACGAATGCATTTCACCCGAATTAAAAAAAAGAACTAATTACCGACAGTAAAAAAAAAAACAACTTTTCACATTGTGTCTTTGTGCTCTTTCCAGAACTTGTGATTTGAAGTAGTACCTGCCGAGTTTAATGACGGTCGACCACTTTTCAACCTTATTGCTTAGGTCATAAGGGTGAAAGTAGAAGACCGGCACTGAACTCGGCGGTACCTACTTCCGTACTTAGTTTTCCGCAATTTTTAGGTATCCACATCTGCCCCTTTACCTGATTACGTTGGGATTAGCTTCTAGTTTAGTACTACACAGCGGAATACCAGTCTTTTACATGGATCGACTGCCTATCAGTCTAACCTACACAACTGTAATACCCCTTGGGTAAGACTTGTTGTCAGACTTTCGCCCCATTGACTTTCTGTAACGACTGTCAAAGATCTACATAGCATTTTTCGAGGCCACGTAGTGCGCTAATTTCCTTTGTAAGGAAATTACGGTACTGCTTATTTTATTAATTTCGTCATTAAAATCATTTTCATTACAAACCTTGTAGCTTAGATCCGTGTAGTCTTATTTCTCTACTATGCCAAAAACAAAGGAAGGGTTTGGAGTTTTGCAGTCTATGTATGTATGTACACTGTAGAATCCCCATCGTCGGACAAACGGTTACCATGAATTCAGCATATAAATCTAGACACTCCAGAGTCACTAATTTTCAGTTATAAAAAAAAAAAAATCCACGTAAGTAAGTACACGGTCAAAATGCATGGGACACTTAATTCTTTTTGAGGTTCCGTACCCGAAGGGTAATCAAAGGAATCCTATTACTAAGCCCCCGCTGTCCGTCTGTTTGTCAGCTGGCTGTATCTCATGATCTGTAATAGGTAGACAGTTGAAATTATTTATTATTATTTCTGTTGCCGCTATAAAAATTAATATCAAAAGTGGCTGCCCTACTAACTACGATGGTAGAGAACCTTTCATGCACTAATCCGACTCACACTTGGCTGGTTTATTTATAGAACCAACGAAAAATTGGCTGAATTTTGCTTTTGAATTGGGCTTGTATTGTGGCTGAATTACACCGTTTATCGAGGTCGTCGGTACTTAAGTATGTATTTACCTAAAATCATATAACATGCTTGTCATTCCGTCGTATTAATTAATGACCCGCAACGAAGACCCATATAGCAATATAGTGTGACCATGACACAATGAACCTGAGTTCAATTCAATATTCAAGCTCAGGTCAATATGTTACCGGAACTGAGCAATTATAATAAAGGCAGTTGCAGTCTGTAGGTACCTAAACAATACTATAGACAAAATAATCTATAGGTACTAATACTATAAAGAGGTAAATTTTGTGAGTTTGTAGGGGGTAATCTCTCGATCTACTGAACCGATTTTGAAAATTCTTTCCCGAGTGCAATAGGTATATTTACGTGCCCGTGGGATAATTTCCGAGCAAAACGCGAGCGAAGCCGCGGGCAACGGCTAGTAGTTTATAATCGCAACTTTTTTAGCATGATTTTCTAAAACATTTCTTGCGATGTGCCTCTTGTAGCGTCTTGTAGCCTCTCGTAGCAGCCCGTAGCGGTCGTAGCAATCCGCTACTGCATGTAGTAGCGATAGCGATGTCGCTCCAGCTTTCGAAAATTGTACATCTAGAGTTGATCATGTTTCATATCAAGATATCTTTGATTTTAGGTATTTAATACTGACAAAAGTTTTGTTAGTGATTTAGACGTAGGTAGTAATGAGAAAAATGGAGTTTAACATTGTTTTATTAAAAAATATGTAAATGCGTCGCTTCCGCATGGAGAAAAAGGACGAACTTTTGCGAAAATCCAAGATACGTTGGAGTCGTGGCTCTGAAAGGATTATTGAATGCCCCTTTCACGACTTCAGGCTACTTGCGACGCGACTTGCCTTCGTATCGCAAGCCGTGCCGTGCCGCAGTGCCTCTTGGCATGTTCTAATCGGTGCTTTAACTATTACTTTACCATTTTAGCGGATTTCTTACAATAATAATCTTTCTTTCGAGCTCGCTTTCGTTGTAAACGGAACTCTTGAGTATAATCTAATTCATAGCCAGTCGCTTAGGCTGTACGTTTTCTGCACTTGAATGAATGAATTTACGAATTTTGCAGTTGACTAGCGACCCGCCCCGGATACGCATGGGTGCAAATTACCATTGTGTAAGTGCACGTTCCAGTTTTTTATATCTAAATTTTCTTTCATACAAACCTTGTCCAGATAATTTAGAACGCAAAAAAAAGACAAATCGGTCCAGCGGTCCTAAGTCATATAGAGAGATGTTACATGTTGTTGTTGTTTGACATCTCTCGTGTAATCAGAGTTGTACCCATTCGTACACCCACATTTCGACAGTTATGTTTACATCCCATGGTGAGCCTATTGCCATCAACTGGCTTCGAGGCTGCTGCGGAGAAATTCGTGATGGAAAACCTCAATAACACTTTGCCCGATCTGGGAATCGAACCCAGAACTTCGTGTTCAGCAGTCGTGCTTGCGACCACTAGACCAACGAGGCAAATATATAGATTTCATCCATAAAACTCGCCGTAACTGATAACTACAACATTAATATAGCACTGATTCTTGAATCATGACACACAAGTGATCACGGCCGTAACGACAGCACTTACTATTTCATCCTATCATAAAACGGGAGATAAAAATAACGAACCACGATACCATTTTATGATTACTTTAATTTACTACAAGAGCCACGTATACATACTTTTAATGGAAACACAACACAAGGAGCTAAAACCTCCGTACTTAAACATAATACAAAGCGGTGTGTTAGGAAAATGCGCGCCGCCACAGTGATGCGTTTATTTTGACTAACTCACTAATTATACAGTGTTGCAGTGATTTGAACCGCAGTACGAGCTTACTACACGTGATCGACTAAATTATGATCCAACACAGTTTGACGGCATTTAAACGAAAAGTTAACTTTTCTAGTTCTTTGAAAGTCTTTTGAAGTTATTGAATCCCTGAAGCTGCGCGCGAACTTAAACATATTGACATAAACTCTAATACATAATACTGCACTGACATAATATTAAGCTATAATAATTATTACAGATCTAACTAAAGTACATACAATGAAAGTAATCTAATACACCGTATACAATTCAAAGAGGCTAAGTGGGGCTCCGTTGACTATAACATTAAACATTATTTGATTATTAATATTAAACATTTACTATAGATTGAATATGTTATATTGATATAAGTTATAAGTATGGTGTACCTTTTACTACGCGGGATTTGTAACTGGGGTCTGCTCTACTGAAATTGTATTTATTCAATATAAGGAAGTAAGTAGATATATAGTAATGGTATCATATTAATTCAATTTACGACAATAACATCCATATTAATTTAATATGTAGATTAAGTATATTTTTAATATAATATTGATATATGAATGGATCTTTGTCCAACACTAAGTACATCAAAGTGGTAAGGGACCCTAGAGGTCGGTACATGTATTATTACGGTAGAAAGGGAAAGTGGTACGTTTAGAAACGTTCAGTTTCTGAAGAAGAGTACAAGCATAGAAACTGCTCAGTCTATAAACTGGGACATGGTGAAAATAGAGTTAACAAGGTTAAGGCATCATTTTTTCGTCTTTTCGTTTCAACAAGAGTAGAATCAGGAATTTCGTAACTATTCATTAAATCCAATTAGATAAGCTCAAACACGATACATGTCATATCTCTATGCCTTAAAGTTAACCAAGAATGTAACGCGCCGATCGAAAAATATTAAAGTTACTAAAAAGTATTGTCGAATTACTTTTGCCTTAGAAGAGAGCAGTCAAGTTTAGGTAAAGAATTTAGAAGTATTTTTATAGAAAGAGATCACAAGGTAGCACATTATTTGATAAAAACATTTATAATATATCATAAAAGGTATATATTAAGGTATTTAATATCTACTATATAGAATCACATCGAATAATTCAAAAAGTGAATGTTGATATGAATATCATCATAGAATCAGGGCACACATAAAAATGATATCACAATACTAACACTGAGCAAACGCTATAACTCTTAGACGAATTTCTTTATCTGTCGGAATTAACATTGCCAGCGGAGGGTAGTTCAACAAATGTGCACACGAACGCATAGGGTGGAGACGGGCACACATAATCTAACTACTTTGAAAAGCTTTATAGAATTAGGTATATGTGTCCACTTATTATTTCTATGTTATCTATAAACATTTGCAATTGTATACGAATGTCCCAATTGATTATTTTTTTTCTTCTGTTTGCCTTATAGTCTTCGATAATAAGACAAGATATAATAAGCATTTCATCATTCAATATTCAAACCTCTCTCTGACAAGTATTTTGATTTCATTTAATTTGATTTATAATATCAAGTGCAATTTACCATTAATCTTAAGCTTAAAGCTCACTGCATGATTATGGTATGGCATTATTATTTGCAAGTTAAATTTAATTTGAGATTTAATTACTCAAATCAAAATTGTTAATTGATGTCAAATGCCCAAACATAGTGTGATCAACAGTCTGTACTCAAACTATAAGGATCGTCATATTATGTCATAATTTAGGTAGTTAATGTTAGACTCAATAGTTGAAGTGCTGAGTTATTAGTATGGTATATCATAAATTTAGAGATCGGTTTTCCTAAAACCACCAAACTTGAAATGAATATTTTTTTAACTTACGGCCCATGCCATCATAAATATGATGAAACAAAATAAAACAAGACGCTTACTAGCATTAAGCTTTGTTTCATGAATATTAATAGTTCATCGCTGCCACTCATAGCGACTACGATTTTCTGGCGATCGCAAAGTACTGAGCGTATGCCGTCTCGTACCTACCTCATACCTAGCCCTGCATATATAATATTGAACATATATGTATCATTTATATATTCATTTAAATACAATATCAATAAAAATGAAGGCAAAGGTTTTTGAGAATAAAGTTTTTAAGTTCACAACACAATAATAATAATTATATTAAACTAGAATAATTATAATATCATAATAATATGTAGGTATAATACGATACATCTTAATATATAATTATCATGCTTACATCTACTTCTCACTTTCTGGACTTCCTTAATAGTTACCTAACTATGCCTTCACATTTTAATATTCAACGAAACATTATGCACACATAATTCATTTATTATGTTTCAGTGTTGGTAATACTTTACAGCGTCTTTTACATTTAAAATGAGTATTATAATACAATTTATGTAAGCAATATAGAGATTATAGTACAAAGAGATTAAAGTATGCGAGTTCTGTTTCAAGAGAATATAATAATGTGTATGTGGCAATATCGCTCACTGCAGTTACTTTTCTTGAGTTTATTTCATCTAATGATTTGACTTTTCTGTGTTTCGTACCAGTCGTTTCTCTCTCTTTACAATTATTTGTCAAGGTCGCCTTACATTTTCTTGAATAGAAAAGTGGGTTAACCCATTAATTTTGATAGATTTTACTTTCGAATTATTTATATATCTACTAATTTTACTACCGGAATTTTGAAAACAATTATATTGATCAAACGACAGTATTAGTTAAAGATTGAGGAGACTAGATGACTCGGATGTCATCGTAGCTCGCACAAGTTAAATGCTACAACTTTGTTGAGGCGATAACTGTTCCAACAGCAATTAAAATACCTAGCTTTACACACGGTATACCGTATATTAAGAATGCAATTGTTTTTTTTTCCGAAGAAATTATTTATTTAAAGATTTATATATTTTGTCGCGTGAATTATCATTTCCAACGCGATCATATATTATTATTTTTAATTAATTTGGCACCTTATTAGAGTACTGGACCAACCGGTGAAAGTTCACGAAATACTATCACATTTCAAAAAATCTCATTTACTTAACTTTACTAATAGAGCATAATACATACTCGAATACTCTATATTATAATCTTTACTTACGGCCAACGTAATCACGCAAAACGAGAAATCTCAGCTATCGGTGCCAAATAGCTGTTCAATTTTAATATTTACCCGAACAAATTAGTATTTGATTTAGTTACTTTACGTTCCCATCCAATGTTATGAATTAAATTGTGGCTTTGTGAAATAGTTGATTAACGTTTTAGTATTTTTGTACCGGTTTATACAAGCATGTATGTACTCGATCTGAGATCTAGTCAAACTAATGTGTTCAAATAATATTTAAATAAAAGAGTGTATAAATGTGCACATAGCCTAAGCTGTAGTGTTGTTAAGAAGTGCAAGTTATAAGTGTGCCAAATATAGACATGGTATTAAAGTATAAAGTCATAATCGCAACATGTGACGTGCAGCATTTGAGTTCTTCCAGTTCTGATTCAACTTCGACGTTACGGGCGAGCTCGCAACTGAACCACGATCGAAATAATAAGAAACGAAACAAAACAGAACCGTTGCACCCGTAGGTCATGATTGTGTCTGTTTCCTGAGCTTTATGTTGTTGACTTCCTAGATCAATAAAAGTGCGTATTGACAGTCAGCATGCATTGAAAAAGACAATTTGTGAGATGCTACCGAAAGATTTCGGAAAGTTGTTAGTTAGGCCGATGCATAACACTGATAATCATATATGGTGTTAATAAATTGGTGTTATTTTATTGCAAATGATTTAGAAATTTAGATCGTATAATTTAAATTTAAGAAGGAGAAACTCATGTAATAGGTGAGAGGAGCGCGTGCAGCGGCGAGGCGCAAGCGGGCGGCGAGTGGCGCAGGCGCAGGCGAGGTCGAGGGCGCCAACCCGGGCTCGGTTTACGCTACGCGGCTCTAACGTATATCAAATTCTCTTTATGTACGTCCGGAAAACAGCTGGTACTGGAAGAAACCATAATAAAAGAAAATATTAACAAAGCGCGTGCCAGATCACTGGTTGCGGCTGGGAGTTCGCGCCGGCATCGGCAGCGCGGTCCCCGCCCGCCCGCTACGCTACTCTAGTCACAAGGCTACTCTACTCTACGCGAGCCGGTCTCGCCAACACCACTAGCAGCTACGTAAACCCCACTACGGAGAATACAATCCTCAACACTACACAATACGTACCATAAGCCGGAAAAGCAAACTAAAATATGTACTCAAGCTTACAGAGGGTGGGTTTACTGACGCCTTAATATTCAGAACCAAAAGTGTGTTCGGCACGAAATACCTCCACACTCACTTTAAGCACATAATTTATTATGCTGACTGTACAACAATGAAGGTAGGATTCAATAAAATTAGTTTGTTTGGCGGGTAACTTTTACGCAAGCTCTGTTGTGAAATTAATAGCCAATGTTGATTTTTATTAGTGAATAAATTAAGCCAGGCAATGCTCAACCTCTTAGAAAACTTATTTAGTCATTATATAAATGCTTAACTGAGACGGGAGCTTTAGTTGAAATAATAAATCATCATACATTGCCAACAAGCATAACAATTGCAGGTATTTCAAAGCAGTCAGTGCATAGATGGAAAATATTATATTACAAACGAATTATCCTTACCGCACCTTGTGCATGTATAACATTACAGTTTACTGCCTACTGAAATGGTTCGACATGGTTTACAAAACAGTTCTTAACGTAACAAAGTATCGGAACGACGACACGCAGTGGCTGGCCGGTACAGCCCGGTACTCGGGTTCACAATGTTGTTCAGCTTCCCAGCTAACTCACAAGAATGCTCCGCCGACACATGCGACTGAGTGGCACCTTGCATTTCAATATTATTATATATTTGGCACATAGTCGTCTCACTTTTGATAGCCAACGATTTCTCAAATGCCAATGCCATAAAGTGATAAATATGTTAACGCCAATAACAGAAAGAGTTATTACTACTTTAAAGTAGTTTTTAGTTTCTAATAAATATAACAATACCATATCACAGCACCTCTATACAACATTTTGCTGTATACTATCAGTTTGGTAACATTATACTGTTATAATAAGTTATTCAATTTATAAACTCTTAAATTTTATTACAAATGGACATCATCAAACCTCTTTTCTTCACCCAAAGTGATATGTTCACATTATACTGATTAAAGCTTACACATGTTGTCCCACTTCACACCGTTACTGACATTCTTTATACATAAGTGAACTGATTTCTTCAACAAATCAGTGACGTCGGCTTCGACTTAATAATTGTGGAAAGTACACGCGTTTCTGAATACTCTTTCAATTTCTTACGCTTTCACAATCTAACAAAAATCAATATTGATAGACAGCATGGAAAACAAACAAGTTTTTATTTCTAAGAAAGTATTTGCAACTAAATTTAATATGGTAATACTTAAAACAACATCGATATAATAAGATAAACTACTAAACATCAAGGGACCGGACGGGGATCACCCTAGCCGGTGGGCCGCTGGGGCCAGGTACACGAAGCTGCCGGAGAGACGCGGGGAATCCTACGGCTAGAACGCTCTCCAGCTTTACACGTTTTTTGGTGGTGGTGTTTAACGCGTGAGGGTGATATTGAGAGAAGGACATTTCCGGACAGCCATAGCGGTGTGATGCAGCGCGTTGTACCCGGCGGCGGTGGCACCCTGGATGCTCCAGTTGTTCGAGGTCGAGGCGTGTGAGTGGTGCCTAGCGCTGCTCGGTAAGTGCCTTACCATGCCACTGCTGAGCTGTTGCAGCAGTCCGGAGCCTTGAGAGCTGGCGGCCGAGGGCCGGCGCGAGCGAATGGATTGCATTGATGATGTCAGCAGAAACGGTACGCTCGATGATGTGTTTGGCATGGAGCCACCCTACACAGCAGAAATATGTTAATATTCACATGAAATTCATGGGTGGCTTGGCGGTGGGAATTTGTGAAAAATAGGAACATTGAAATTTTGATGACGGGGTTATGGATGACTTTTACTGGATCTGGGATAGATTTGTGGATCTCAAACCAAAGAATGCAAAGTTTTAATTAATTACTATTAGACAGGGTTCCTTTGCAGATAAATATCGTAGGTAAATATTTATTTATTTATAGTTTTTTTTAGATAAATGTGATAAATAAGAAGAAAATATGCAGTTTGAAATTGAATTATTTTGTTAAATGTGTGGTATAATCTGAAATAATATATATTACTGTACAGGTATGAATAAATTTGTTTATCTATTATGTTTTCTACCATTTACTACGATGTAAAGAAACCTCGTTGGTTTGATTGTATGACCCAATTAATGGATACAATGATCATACAGGCTACTTTCAGTTCTACTTAGTTATCTTTAATCCAGGTAGATTTATTGATCAATAAAAATTAACTGAAAAAGGTATAAGTCATTACCAAGATAATAATTAGTATGATACTAGCCAAATAGGTATTGTTAATTTATGTTTTTTTCTAGCTAATATTTATATCACCGCGAAACCACCTAAACAAATAAATAAATAGCTTTTACAAGTAAATAGTTTTTTTTATTGAATTTAAATTTGTTCAAAGTGACAATTTTTATTCTTAGCCTATAATTATTATAAATATTCAACTATATAGCATGCCTTATATTTAATAAGATACGTACGTCAATATTTAGCGTTTTAAAGCGTGGTGGGCATGTGAAAGTTCTTGTGAATCAATATTACTCGGATCTACTCTACAGCGAAATACTCGCACGCAGATGTTGCCAGATAATATTGTATTAAAGCTGCAAACTCGTAATAAAGTGTGAAATCATGTTCGACGTAAAATATTTAAGTAACGGCAACATCTTAGTGTACTTTATTATACATAGTAGTGACAGTTCGGAAACATCAATGATTGGTGCTGCGAGCCGCAGCAGCGAACAGTAGAATGAAACCATATACTCACGATCATGCTCCGTGCAAGCTGCGAAGAAGAACAAATAGCAACAGTAAATGAGACAGCGAATACGTAATACATGGCTTAGAGCCTTGACATGAATGAACAAATGATTACCTTACTTGCGTAGCGTTCCGTCACATAAACACATTCAACACATAAGAAGACCTATGTGACCTGCCGAACTGTTGGATACACATTGTTTAGTACTCTTGAAGTACATTTACCGATTTGTAATGCCAATTGGTAGCGCGGAGTGACAAATATGGAAATTTCTTTTAGTAATTTGTAAATGTTTTCCTGAAATTGTATAACCGGGTTAATTTGGAAAAGGTGCGACAATGGAATCGACGTGTCTGCAGGTACACACCCGAACAATGATCAGAATGGAAACAGTAGCATTCACCAGAGGTGGGAGGAACTACCCTCCCAGCATGGCATTCAACGACACATTCAACGCGGACTGGCGTTCATGCTTCGCGACAGTTACTAAGTCGCCAACTGAAACGGACATGCAGCACTTCATTATTTCTTGAAGTTTGGTGTTTGTTCGGGCGTCCCGCAGGATTGGAAGGATTAGCATTGATGCGATGCGGTGAGCGGTTCCGGCCACGTGCATATGCAAAATGATAATGTGGTGAAATATCAAATACTATCTGTCCCAGTCGGTGTGGGTAGAAGACACGACCGCAGAAGATAACAGAACCACATCAATGTAAAGCTGGACAATTCCACATTCAGAAAGAGGATCAGGGAGGACACGCAGCCAGGCAGGCGTGCGCGTACGATCACATCACTTACAACGCATTGAGACGTTGACGGCACGGATAGGCTCGAGCCTGAGCCGCCCCCGCGGCCCCTGTACTGGTGGGCCTGCTGAAATAACCACGTTCACTATCACTACCCTCGTCACCACGTACCCTTACTCCAACAACATACCATTGTATACACTAGAAGCCCTGTTCCAAGCTACTAAATTTAAATCATTAATAGTGTATGTATGTAGGTCATATTATGTAGGCACATACTATTAGAATTATCTGTGTCAGAAACAAGCGTGCAAGCATAAAGAGTTTGAACGTGTGCAACTTACGGTCGGCGGGGACAGGTTGACGGCCGAGCCGCGGCGCTCCTGCGGCCCGATGCTGGAGTGGCGGCGCGTGGGCAGTCCGGAGGTGCTGCCCGGGGTGCCGCCGGGTGAAGAGGCACACGACGGCGCGATCTTTATCTTCGGCGTCATTAAAGTGTTGTCTGAGAGACGGCGATTAGGAAAGGCGTTAGACACGCGAAGGAAATTGTTATCGTTATTGGTAGAATTACTCGATCCGAAGAACCACTGACCAATCCCGGTGCCTGAAGAAAGTTTCTTTAATACTCTCTGACTGGCCGTGGTCTTTACATTACAGGTTGGAAACTCATCATGCTTACTCTTAAAGCCCCCAACACTACCACTAGCACTAGCAGCCGGTGGTGGCGGTTGCGCTGTCATAGAGTTTTTACGTGCCATGTCCTCAGCGGAGGACGTTTTACGTTCAACCCTTAAATTGGGAATGTTAAAAGGTGGAGCGTTCATGTTATCCGTTGACATCTGGTGCCGAAGCTTGTGCCGGCGGTTCTCGGGGCTCGGCAGCGCGAGGTTGTCGGCTTTGAGCTTGTAGCGCTGCTGGCGATCGATGCTCTCCAACATGTCGTACAGGATCTGTACGCATGGTGTCATAAACACAACATTAATTCATGTTACCAAGGTTTTACAGTACGAACAATCAAGTATTAATTCTATGCAAACATACCTCCATCAGGTTAGTAAACTGGTCGACGTTCAGCGCTGGGTTAACAGTTTGTGGAGCAAGCGAAGGTATCATTTTCGTTGCCATCACATTTGTGTTTAATCCGAATTTTCGTTCCAAGAGCAAATTCTTGTAGAGTTCTGTAATAATTACGTGTAATCGTCTAAAGACATTAATTTAGAAAAATGAATGAGAAATATGTTAATTCGCTTCAGTTAAAAATAATGACTGGCTTTCGCATATAAGGTATTCGCAATTAGAGGAGAGATCGCTGCGCTAGAGCTTAATAATGACGCGAAGCTGGCCTTAGCTAAATGTGTGACTGCCATACGAAACGATGAATAGACTCTTTCTAGTATGTACAGAAGTATACTCACTAACAACACGGGTGACGATATCGGGGTCGGTGAGCCGCATTGCCAGCAGGGTAGGAATCACCTGCTCCAGGATGTGGCTCCTGTCGAATCTAACAACGGTCTTTTCGAAGAAGCAGAGGATCAGACTGATAATCTTTACATCACTTTGATTCCTTTCAAGCAGTGCCTTCACTTTATTTAGGATATTGGTTATAAGAGGCTTGTTTTCAGGTGATTCACATATATTCTGTGTGGCTATCAATGAGGCTGCCTATCAACATAAAAAGAAGGAAGGGTTGAGTAATTATAGGTTTTTTAGGTAGGTTTTTTTTACACATACAGAAATCAATCATTTATCGAGGAGAAAAAGAAACTTACCTGGATTTGGAAGGTGTTACTGTCCAGGGCATAATACAGTATTGGCAATACATCTGTTTCTATTTCTTCAGGCACGCCTTTTTTCATAATTATATGCAAGTGCTCCAATAGAGTGACAGTAGCTTGGATGCTTCTTGGTGATTTAAACACGAGCCTAAAACAATTTGAATACTTCCGTATAAGTCTAATCTTTTGTTATCTTCTACATGCTCGACCGATTTGGCTGTGTGTAAGTTTTCGTATGTAATATTATTATATTTCTGTAAAATTTAAATAAAAAATGTTCCATCCGTGCAAAGCTGGGGCGAGTCGCTAGTTTTTTAATAAAACTCCATTTTGAAAGGGATTGCGTTAGAGAAATGAAATCGAAACGGAAATCTCTAAATACCCGATCCGGAAAAGCCAGTCTAGCTCGGAAAATTGTAATGGTTTAAATAAATCTTCTTTTATAGATAAATCTCAGTTACATTTTCTATATAGAGTACCTAATATTGTATGCCAGTGAGTGTATCACAACGTTTTAGTATCGGCTGATAAATTTCGTGGGGACTCTTAAACTTCATTAGGTACTCAATTCAGAAACCGGCAATAAAAGCTTTCAATAAAACTGAATGCGATCAGCGTTCAAGAGGAAAGTCAGTGTCAATATTCCATGGCAAAACTGGCACTGACAGCTTTTTTTTACATATTTATTTGGCACACGCCACAAGTGCACACAACAAAAAAATAAATAAAAAAAGAGCTTAAATCTAAACAAGAAAAAAACAAGAGATAACTGAGCCTATTTGGCGCAGGCGTGAGACCAAAAAAAAACACTAAAGAACAACAAAAGAGTAAATTAACACGATTGCATTAATTACTCACTTTAGCAAGGTGCGTAATCTACTTTTCTTTCAACTACCAATCTACCTAGCGTGATAAAATATACCTACTCAAAATAAAAACTCAAGTTAATGAAACCAAAGTATCTCGCGACTTTTGTGGCTAGAGTTATCAACAATTTCATTTGCAGCTGTTTTTATACTTTCTGGAGTTGAATTCATATCGATATTGCTGTCTATTTCCATTTTTTAAAACTTTTCTTGCTAAATACGAAGTACCAAAGTTTTAAAATTTATGGTACAAAATGCGCGCC
This sequence comes from Eugnorisma glareosa, assembly GCA_947578425.1. NCBI lineage: Eukaryota > Metazoa > Arthropoda > Insecta > Lepidoptera > Noctuidae > Eugnorisma > Eugnorisma glareosa. The sequence continues at coordinate 33,606,762 of OX387957.1, forward strand.
ATTTGTATTATTTTTTTCACCAAGTCGATTTTATTCAGCCGATTTTTATTTTCAGCCAGTATTTGATCAAATGCATACATTTTTTAATAATCCTAATGGGAGACAGTGAATCTCTGTGGTAAATTATTAGCTGAATAAAAAATAAAAAACAGTGCTTAATCTAAAACTGTGCAACAATGACATTTCATATAAGATTTTTGCACTGTTTTGGTTCAAAGCAAAAAGGACGTCCTTTGTGATCGGTTTTGTGTACTACGTAGTTGAAAGAAAAACATATTTATTTGGCACATGCCACAAGTGCACACAAAAAATAAATAAATAAAAAAGAGCTTAAATCTAAACAAAAAAAAAACAAGAGATAACTGGGCCTATTTTGCGCAGTTCAGCAAATTGCCGAGCAGCTAGTGCCCGACGCTGGTTTTCAACTGGACCTGAGATGGTGATGTGACGAAATACGGAATAAGTTCTTACTTGAGTGTTGGAAAGATGAAGAATATGAACTGGTCTTCGTTCGCCTTTTTGACCAGCCACATCACTGACTGTAGGACAGAAGCCAGTACTTCATTGAGTTCAACCTCATCGCTTAAGGCCGGCCAGACTTGTTGCCAGAGGAGTTTCTAAAATACAACGCATAACTAAGACTTGTGAATAAAACAACAGCTGAAAATAAATTAAATAGCGTCAACACTCTTACACCTGGTTTCTAAAAGGCCTGGTGGTTGGTTTGTAAAGACTATGCTACCCTCCTAATAAGTGAAAGTCAGTACTTTAAATTTGAATGTTTGTTAATAAATCACGCTTCAAAACTGAAAGCATGCAATACACGTGTGCCACCCGTGGGTAGACCCTGACCTGGATTTATTTCGGTTTTATTTGACCAAAGGTTGAAACGTTGCATTTGCCATATTTCGAACGCCACGCTAGCAAAGTCACGGGTACAAAACCACGGTCAAAAGCTAGTTAAGACACGAATTTGCTGACATAGATATTATTATCAAACCGCTCCCTAAAAGCGTGTTGATCAGCCTTTGAAAAAACAGGTTTAAAGTAGTTGACAAACGACTAGAACTGCTTTAACAATGGTTACTGTCACGTCTTAACATAAATTACTCCTTATATTTGGCCTTTAAATATTACAGGTACAATTAAACACTTTAGTAGTATTATTCAATAACAAGTTTATAAAGAAATTCTGAGTTCTCACACATTCGCTATAACAGAACCCTTAAGGGCGCAAGTTTCTGTCATACATTTCTTAGAAAATCAAAGTAGGTCATAACTAAAAAAAGCACGTTTTAAATTAAAAATGACTGCAACAAGATTTCAAAGAAACTCCTTTTCATCTTGGTAGGTTTCTTAACATTATATTGTACACAATGAAATTGATATAAGAATTTAACAATAGACGACGTAATATTCTTATAGTTAAGCTTTGTTGTCTGACATTGGAAGTAGCAAAGTGCATTCAATGCCAAGGTTACTCAATATACCACAGCTTTCACTATAGAATAATGGAACCATCTTGCAGGAACATCGCATTGTTTATTTAAGCCTATTGTGTTTTCCTGAAAAAGATTTTCTTTTAAATCAGTCTTACATTTCCAAGTTCAAGTTCAGAAACACGAGCGATCGCACTCAATTAATTCAATCAATTACGGATTGCAATTCTTCGATGTTTAAAACTTTTTGTACTCAATTAATAAAGCAGAATCAGTATAATTATACGAACTGTAGCGAGTTTCAAAGAAAGACTTGTTGGGCAAAGAATAATGGAGACTGGAGTCCATCGGTTTCTTTTGTGTCGACAAACTAAGACGGTTAACAAAATAGATACTGACTACAATTGACTTACCCAAAGACAAAGAGTAGGTTTCTTTAACATTTTCTAGACGTTCATTTATTATTCTTGAAAAAAAAGCGGTATAAAACGGTCTCGCGTTTCAATAAAAAGCTGAAAGATTTAATAAGTTATGTTTGCAACGTTAAATGGAACTTGGGAGCTTATTATGAGTCTTGTTCTCAAGACAGTCTATTCCTGGCGTTTTTACAGCGGGAGATTGTTTAAAATTGGGACATAGGTATTGCTTATCTAAATAAAAGATTTATATCTTCGCAGCTTCTGCCGACATCAAAAAAAATCTTTTCTTGTATCTTGATGGATAAAAACAATTTTTTGTTTTCATACAATTTTCTTAAAAGAGTAGACGTATAAAACTTCCTCAGTTTGAACTTTGTATTATGTAGAAACATCTTCTAACTGAGCGTTGAATTCCTTTTATAGTTATCATTTTTCCAATTTTTCATTTACTAAGGTATAAATATTTAAGAAGTTAGCTAAGCAGATTGAAGTAAGGCGTAAGACACACTTAGCAGAGGATCTCGATCCTCCGTGTGTGTGAGTTCCGGAAACATTGAATTAAGCGATGAGAGATGGCTTTCAGTAATTACATTTGCAAGTAGTAGAACCGTGCAATTCAGCCTTAAATCTCAGTGTGGAAAGTAATCCTGTATAGATACTGTCCGTATACTTACAGACTACAGGTGATTAATAAATGGGTTGTTTTGGAGTAAGTAGGTATGGCATTACGTATTCAATTAAATATTCAAAAGTGAATGCAGTGCGTGCAGTATTTGTTTATACAGGATGGCGCCGACAATACGACAAATAATTAAACTACGTATACCTCCTGAGGTTCCCAGTCTGCATACAAAAATTAATTCCAATATGTATAGTGGGTTTGTGTGGTTGTGAATAGGACATTATTTTTCATTTTCAGCAATTTCTACGTCATCATCATCATTTCAGCGGAAAGACTTCCACTGCTGGACATAGGCCTCCCCCAAGTGTCGTCACATTAACGACCCCCGCATCGGTATAAACAGTAATAACATATTGCCAACTCGCTACTTCTTAAACTTTAACCAAATTCGGTTCTTAAATTTAATTTTCAGATGCGACCAAACCCATATTTTATTTTATAAATATTTAAAATACACTTTAACAGTTGTATGCTAATTAGTTTGTTTGGATAAACATACTTTTAAATGTTAGGATTTATTTAATCGTTTAAAATATTCCTATGCACTAGTATTACCAGTGTTTTCATTTAATGTCGTAATGTCGGCGCCACCCTGTATAAGAAAACGACACAGGATATGATGCTCGATTTCCTCTGCCCGTGGAGCAAACTATGCTGCACCCTGTAGGTCTTAAATTAGAAAAAAGACAAAGCTGTCCCGCTTCGTACTGGTTGGACAAAATTCGAGAAGCAGAGGAAGAAATTTTCTGGAAAACCTTTGCTTTCGGTAATTTGAAATCCAATATTTTAATAAAGCTAACTCAACGCTTAAAATAAAATTCTATAGTATTAATATCAGGTCGGTTGATTTGATGAAATAACACCGACAACATGAACCGCGAGCGCTGTTTGAGATACAAAATAAATATTGAGTTTGAAAACAACACTCAATCTGTTATTACTTAGTAGATCGTCGACTAGTGATATATTCTCATACAACAATTTATTAAGTAATACGTTATATACTCGTACTTATTTAAACCTAAATTATATAAGGTTGTACCTACACATTTATATTAGTATGTTATGAAGATTATACTTTTAGGTGTGGAGTTTTTCGTGTGTCTGTTTGATTTCTACATTCAGAATTGAGTGAGTAGCTAAAATCCAAACTCATTAAATGACAGCCGGTTTATTTAATTAAATATGTACTTTGAAAAGAAACAAAACATAATAGTCTTAAGTATTTCATACAATGTTCCCTCGGTGCCTGTGTGCCAGGCTGACTGATAGTAACTTATAAGTGGAAACACTTTACAGCTAACACTTGTAAAATGCTTTCTAATCCCTAGACCACGACCAACACGCTCAAGCGATACGAGTTTTGCGACAGCAAGTGCGGCAAAAACAAATGAAACAAAGTTTAAGCTGACGCACTGACAGTCGGCTTGCTTGGTAGCGTGCTACTTCGATACACGCTAGGCGACTATCGAGGCACTCAGCGATCAGTTGCGAATTTTTGAACGTTCGTTTCATTTTGCTACTCGCTAAGCGACTTTCTAGGCTCTAACACTGTCTTTATGTGTGCTACGTGTCGCTTGGCGTAAATCGCGTCGTGAGTCGCATCGCCCGTGGCTGAGACATTCATTGAACAAGTTTAAAAGAAAACATGACTTGATTATTATTAGCTTAGGTACCATTCAGATAACAATCATATATAGTATTGTCATTATACTTCGCTGAGCTGAAACTTACCTCTGGTATAATGGGCATAGCTTCAAGGAGGGTTTCTCGAAAGAAGTGTGCCTTCTGCTGAGCATCCTTCATGATCATGCAATCCAAGAATTGCATGGCGACTATTGCTTGTTCAGCTTCACCTCGCAACGCATGTATGCTATATAATTTGAAGAAAAAAAATTAGAATGGTGAACAGTAAATTAGAAAAGAGACAATTGTAAATTATAGCAATGATTTCGAAGAATTAGAATAGCAGCAACTTACTTGAAGTACTTGATGAGGGGTAGCAGCTGAGTAGTTGGACGAGGGTGAGGGTCCCTTGCCAACAGACGCTGCACAGCCTCCTGCAGGGGTCCTGGCACCTTGGGCAGTACTTGGCGGACTTGCTGGTCCAACTGTGACACACAGTAACACATTATACGGACTGCTTTAGTGCAACATGGAACTAAATGAAATGGATGGCACTTGTTAAAACTCTTTTCAAATCTAGTCTAGAAAACAAAAACCCGAAGCAATGACTAAACCTATTCGGCCTTCATCTAGTGCATCTAGTCATATACGGGTTGATTCAGCTTAATTCAAGATCGAGGCTTCTTACCGACCGTTTATCTACATTTATTTGATTTTGCCGCTCGGCTGTTCCGAAACATGTCGACCCGATCATTGTATAGCACCCCTCACATTCTTCCTTATTTAATTTCACTAAGATCTATGTTACACTGGGTATAATCTCCCATTATTGTATATCTGGAGTGATGCGCAATATCGAATGGTTTATTTGTGCATAAAAAATGAAAACGGCTAATCTGTGAAGTGATAAACTAAAGTAAAAAAAATTAAGTGATAAAATATATGAACTAGAGTTTATTGAACTGACTTTCACTTTTATTTGTTTTTGTAAAATCAAAGGGAAAGCAACAAAATAAAAAGCCGCCGTTTGTGGAAAAAAAAAGTTTGTTTATACCAATATTACGACAATAAAATCCGATAGTGCTAAGTTTTCGCTTATTTTAAAATGTTTGTAGATGAACGACTATGCTTTTGTATTTATAGACTACCAGAATTGAATTGATATAAAAGTTCAGGCCAATTAGTGTCGGACGCACTTGACTGTTGATTTAAAACATTCAAGTGGCCTTATGAACGTCAAAAGGATCATAAATAGTAATAACCTACCAAAGATAAGTAGGTACAAACAGTTTGTTACAAAAGGATTTTTAATTAATAAAACGAACTCCAAAATCAAATAAGTACCTCTATCATGAAACTTTTATAATTATTGTTCTATGTAGTAATTTCCATTAGGTATTTTCAGGAGAGGTTGGTGCCGAAATGGACGGTCCATTTCGGCATTATCTTATCCAATTGGGGTAGGTACATTTCTCTTTTTTACAAAAACATAATCTTAACAGATATTTTATCAATTTGGAAAATCATGCATTTTTCATTAATGACTCTGCTCTGGAGTGTAAATGTGGGTGCTGTTCCACAAACGGTGGGGCTCTTAATATCGTGTCCTGCGTGTCCTGTTTTTTGTTCACTGCAGGAACTGATGGAAGCTACCGAAAGCGGTAAACTAGTAACTCAATTCTGGGCCGATACTATTTAGATTTCCATCGATGCGCTAACACGCTGACACGCTTTTATAATTATTATGTGTGTGACACCCAGTGGCCTAGATGTAATAGTGCCGCCTTGCAGGACCTGATAACCCCTGCCTTTGCTGCCCTTACGATGTGCACTGAGTGCAAGTTCACGATTTCAAAATGATGAAAAAATATTCATCAGTGAACAATATCTGAAAATTCGAACACACATAAGTGGTATCTACGAACATCCTACGTTGTCTCCGCGGGTCGTTGCTTACGTCCCACTCCCTCTCACAACAAGAAGGTCCCAGCCCTAGTAGTAGGAACTTTAAAGGGGAGATTATGATCTCAAACGACTCCATTCCAAGCGCCGCAGTTAGATTCTTCATCATTCGACATTTATACTATAAAAAAAACTAAGGCAACGAAAACCTAAGCAGAGTACCCAGCACCCTGTATCCTTTCACTTTCACCTTCTATGATAGGAGTAAAGTAAAACTGCACTTATTAGAAAAGTTCGGGATACAAACTTAGTAACTAAACATGAAAACTATACGTTCTAGTAATATCTAAAGTCTTTCATAAAATTTTAAGTTCAATCTATTGGCTTGCCCGTTCCCGACAGGTATTGAAAAAGATAGCCTCTGATATTTATCAGAAACTCAGCAACAGGCACGATTCGAAACAAGAAATAAAGCAAGCTCGCTGAAAGAGCTTTTTATTTTAGCGGTATAAGATAAATGTTAAAGCAATTAGGAATATTGAGACCAGTATTTTAGCAGGTAATTGAAATGTCACAGATGTTGTTTAGCCTTGGTATTGGCAGTACTGTATTGCAAGATAAAAGAAGATCGTCGGTAAAATAAGAAATGGGTCAAATTGTGATCGGTGACCGCAGACTTCTTGCACGGAAGACCTTCTCGTTACTGGCCAGGTAGTTTATGTTGTTGTTTCTTAGTTATACCACCAAATGGTATTACTTCGGGGCTAAAGTTGGCTTGATTCTATAGAACTTAGTCTTAGACTAGCGAAGCAAAGGATTAATTATTAAATGGTTGACGCAGTTCCTGGCACATGATTCGAGTCGAATCGGAGTCGGAAATACATTATTACCTACGTAATTAAAGTTTTACGAAATACAATAAATGTAATTTCAGGTTTACAAGAAGGTAAACCAATTTCAGTAAACTGCAGGAAGTGCAAATACATGAAAATATTCATTTCAAAATCAAATAAACTTTTTAATATTTTAAGTTAATTTCATCGTACTGAATACTTACATTTCATTTTGTTGAAACCTTTGTATGTGCTACCGGTCTGGACGCAGAACGGCTTATCCGCAAAGCGAAATGTTGCAAATCGAACCTCTTGTCAATCGGATTTTTTGAGAAACTTTTTTGAACATCCCTTTTTACGAATCGGATTCTCTGCATCAAGATCATGCAACCAACTGCGGTTCGTAGAAATCGAAATCAACCAGATATACAGAGAAATATAACTAAATATACTAAAGTTTAAGAATGACACAATGGTGTATACAGAATTACACAACTACAATGTATGTTATAGTGGTGTATTATAATTTGCACTAGCTAAACTTAATTTTATTCCCATTTTTATGCTTAAGGATCCTGCCCACTACACCGTACCATGACCGTGCCATGAACGTATCAGGCAAAAAATATTCTTTGTATTGAAAAGTATGAGACTATGCCCACTACACCGACTAAAAGAGCTGAAACTTCTATGCAAGCATAGTTTTTTTCATGAAATTATGTTACGAAAATATGTGCATCCAAAATCAACCCTTTGTTAGAATTGATAAAGATTTATCTGGATTTTTGGCCCGTCCCGACTTTATTCGTCTTTATGGTTAAGATGGCTATTTTCGTCGAATGAGCGTAAAAAATATTGTTCTTATATTGTTTTGTGCTACGGAACTTTTTGTGTGTGAATTTGAATAAATAGCATAATCAACCTTTAATGGTCCCAGTGCTGGGAACCACGGCCTCCTCTCTGGAGAGGGAATGGGCTATAATCCACCACGCGGGCCCAGTGTGGGTTGGTAGATGTCACATGTCTATTTACGGTTCTAGGACATGCCAGTTTCCTCACGATGTTTTCCTTCACCGTTTTGAGAGCAGAGGTGATGAAATAAATTACACAAATTACAATTACAGTAATGCGCCTGCCTGGGTTCATCAGTCGGGGCCGCTACCACTGGGCCACCGCTGCTCTCGTTGAGTAAATAGTGAAAACAGAAATGCTTATGCATGCACAATTATTTTGCACATTGTGCATCAACATTTAAGTAACTACTTTTACTGCAAACTCACAAATCTTACAAAAAATGTAAAAAGAACAAAAACGCCCTGACCTTTCTATTGTAAAGGATAATGACCAAAAGTGGTACCAAAAAGGCTCATGCAAGTGAAAATAATTACATATTATTAATTTCATAATTTTTTACAACATTACGCGTCATCAGTTTGATTTTTGAATAGGGGATTTAATTTAAAGTACAGAAGTATGAATATTGTTTTACTCCCTTTACATTACGTTCACACAACCGGTCATAGAGATGTCTAATGCTTTAGAAACTATTTTGATAAATCGACTAAACAGTGATTCCAACCGGTTCTTTTTAAGAATAAATACCCTAACGTTTGCTTCAAAAATATTTTACGAATTATGTGTATTAACCTTTGCTTTCTTTTTGTTGAATAACAGTAACAATTAAGTAAAAGCAGTACACCAAATCGATTTGGTATTACTCATTGACACAACGTCGATTTTGTTACTAAAGATTTTGATTTATCGATAACATCCTTATATCCCGGCAGGAACATTTCTGACATTTTATCTGACGATTACGTCCATCTGTGTTTTTATAGTTGAGATTAATTAATTATTGTATTCTGTGTTGAGAAGTAGAACTTGTTTGTATTTTGTGAACTTATTTCTGTGTATTTCACTGTGCAAATATGTCAAGGTCAACCGAACGCCGCCGTCAGTCACCCGGCAAAACCGATGTATCAATTGTTCATTTTCTAGTAGCCTGGTTTGGAGGTTATTTTTGTATTTTATAAAATTATTCCGAAACTCGGCTTTTGTTTACCAAAATAACTTTTGTAGGAGTTAATAATGGTAAGTGTAGACTATAAAAAACAAAGTTTGGTTTTGACGCAGCATGGTACGGGATCCCATATATCCATCAGCATTGTCCTTTGATTAGTTTAGTTTAAAAGACTTATTTCGATCCGGTAGGTATTCATTCTTTCGCATTATTTTTGTAGCGGCCCTTACTTTGTGCCTCTGGGAAAATATAGAACGGTGTGTTCCAATTCGACATCGAGTAGGTAGTATCGAGGTTTTTTTTTCATACTATCCATGCGGATCAATCGGCCGTGATGTTTTTTATCGACGGTTGCGCTTCTGGAGTTTATTTTCTTTTGGGCATTTACAAAAGCGTTTGAATGTATTTTTAGGACACACAATCTGGCCACTATTTTCACCCAACTAAGTCTGGCGTACCTATTATTTGGTTCACCTTTAGTGTCATGTATGTTCTTAATCGATTTGAGGTCACCCACTGGTGTTACTCGTTCATAGATTAGCGAGATATTTTCGAGAAAACTGCGAATTTCGATATTTTCTTCAAAAAAATTCTTTGTTCGATTTGTGTATCGTAAATTCGTATGTTATATACTTTCGATGAAATCGCCTGAAGCTAAATATATAAACGCGCATTCCAGTGTCTACGATTAAAATTCCTTTGTTATGAAATACATAGCTTGTAACATAGCAGGTATGTAATACTATGTTGTGCCAGATAAATAAACCATCAATTGCTTCTCTTCGAAACTGGAAAAAACTGGGAAAAAAATCCAACTGGAAAAAAAATCACATCACAAACTAGTTGTAATACAATACAAACACATCAAACTAGTTGTAATCTGTATTCCTCTCTCTGTTGTCTCTGTTGTTGTCTGTTGTGGTCTATGTAAGTTTTTCACTTAGTTGATATCTTGTATCTCATCAAAACATCATTGTTTGTCAATATTTCACCAGTTTGAACGCACAGGCACAAAGGCTTTTTCCAAAAAATAAATTCCTCTATGTCCGGTTCCTATGACATCAATCGTTTTGCTAACAATACAATGCAACGCGGTCAGATTCCTTTGAGTCTCTGAGATCAAAACGTTACGTATTTAAGTTATTAAATAACGATGTGCTTCCTGAAAACGAATGTGAAAGACCAATGATGCAATAAATATAGGTAGATGTTTAAGAAGCTATTGCAAGGTATTTCCACTGAATTAGTAGAATCTTTCTTTTTCTTATTGTAAGAAATATACGGGATAGATGATTTTTTCGAATAACGTTCGGTCCTTTAAGTGTTACATTTTTTGTGGCAGAAACTCCAGTGGAATAATAAATAGTCCGAAGGAGCGAAAGAGGAAAGGGCTACTTAACAAAATAGAAAACTAAGGATTGTACGAGCCCGTCTGTCAATGTTTGTCTTGTGTAAAATACTCGGCTATAGTTGTGCATAGATCTTCGATTTTATTTATGAATCGAAATTAACGCCATTATCGCAGATCATTTTACAAATGACAGCCAACAGCATCCTCCTGTTAAAGTCCACCAAGCGCCAAAAGATCCATTCACCACTGGGGGGTTACTATGACGTCTTAAAGCCCGAGTAATTTCAGTATGGGAAAGAGACAGAGCTATACATGTCGCCTAGCGCCTTCTCTTTCCCACGTTGGAATTACTCCTGCTTTATGACGTCATGGTAGGCCATTACATGGTAGGCCTGTTATCTGTTTTCAAGGGCTGCCAGTGTCATCATCGCTGTGGACACTGACTGACATCATCATGACTGCGGATTAGTGTTTTATGTATGAACCTTAAGGCTGTGCATTCTGAAAGCTGACAACGTCGCAAATATCGGGCTCTGTGTATTAAATAGCACTGCAGTTTTGGTTATATTCAGTGTCACGGTATTGATTATTGTAATTCATAATCAATATTTTTAACCGAGTTTCTTAAAAAAGGAGGAGGTTCTCAATTCGGTTGTATGTATACAGGGTCAATTTTTATTCAGTGCGCAAACTTTGACAAATTAAACTTAAATGAGTTTTATTAAATACCTATTTTTTATTTTGATAAGTCTTTGTACAAAAAAAAAGTTATCGTTAACGAAATATGTTTACTTTGAAATTAATTTTATGGCCACTAACTCGCGGGCGGCGGCGGTCCACGCTCGTTTATTTATCATGCACAGGCATCATTTACCTGGGTTACAATGTACTGATCGCCGATTTTATCTGGTTCCAACTAGACTTTTTTAAGATTTGGCCGTGATCTGAAGTTATTTGAAGAGTAATTTTAATTTTTCCTTCATACTTTCGTGGGCTTAGGACCATCAAAATGCAGAAAATAAAGCATAGGTAGGTACTGACCGCGATCAAGCAGCCTTTGAGTGGGTGCTAAAATGGTCCTTTCATTAGGGGCTGCAGGGTTAAGGATACCTTGGGCTCGCATTCGGGGTATGCTCTCCGTTGCATACATTCTGCGAGCTGCTCGTAAACTTTCACCACTTAATAAATACACCCGCATAATTTCATAAAACTCGCGGTTACTTAAGTCCGACATCGCGACTTATAGGTACGAGTACGACACACGTGTGGCGCAGGAGCTGCGCGGGAAAGGTTGGACCCGACGTCACGACAGCGCATGCGATGAGCGACTGTCGGGCCGCGGGCATCGGCCCCGCCCCTGCCGCTCGGGAAAGGATTTCACCCCCGCTGCACAACATCGCCGCGTGCGCCGCATGGTGCGCGCCCATTGATATTATTACTAATAGATAGTTTCCATATTTTGCTGATTTAAAGAAAACAGAGCAATATTTGACAGTTTTATGCGACGTTTTCAACTTTTAGAATGCACGCTCTTAATGCAATTCTGTAAACTTCTAAGAACTTCACTCAAGTGATAGCAAAATCAAATTCACGTCGATTTGACGACACAATTGAAGTGATCTTCAGACTAGAACAACAGATCAGGTCTTGCTTTCAGGAACGTCTCAAAAGCTTACGGAGATAGGAGAAAACATTCATGAAAGACGATCCTTTTCTTAAAACAAAGCGTACATTACTTATTCAAAATCGACGACAAATCCTGGAGCCCTACGACCTTTTATGCATATATCACCGTCGAGCTACGTAGAGAGGTGTTGTAAGTTGTTTTACTTATCGGGAATTTCCTCGAGTTCTAGCTCTCAGAGTAAGTTGGATTCCTAGTACCCTTTTTTAAAGGATACTAATCTTTTTGGGATACCAAACATAAACTATTAAAACGGAAACCAACGAGATCTTCAGTTAGGAAACTAGCTCGAAGATAGTTTAGCATGTCATTGGCTTGTAGTCCGTTAGGAGCTCGACGTCGAGCAATAATACTCAGTGCACGTCGCGTCACGTGCTTACACAAAATAAGCAACATTCTTTGAATATAGGAGCAAGATATTATGCCCCGTATTCAAATAAATAAAACTTGCTCAATACTGTTGCATCAACATGTTGTGTTGCTGGAAACATGTTTCTCACACTAGAATGTAGAAACGTGTTTACGCAATACAACATGTTGATAAATAAATAAAATTTATTTATTTCAGGCAAGGCCCATACGAAACATAAAAAAAAAATCAAAAAGTACAAAATTAAAATAAAATTAAACACATTATTATTATACATATATTAAATAAATAAAAAATAGTTAAAAATATTTGAAATTGAATAATGGGATGAATACAATTGCATTTAAAAATAAAATAAATAAAAATATTAATTAAAACAACCTTGAGCGGCTTTTGATTACTTTGAATATGGGGTTTAGTCAATAAGCGGATAGACTGTTAAAAGGCAAGACATACACATGTTTAGGTCATCAATGCTGTATCAGGCCGTACCGAACATAATTATGAGCACCCCCTAAGTCCCGACTGTCGGCAGGTGAAAAGGAATCAATAATAAAATTGAAATGGTACTTACAAACTCAATCTGCTTCATGTACAACATGGGGTTGTTGTTAGCTTGTATGAGAGGTTTTCCGTTGTTGAAGACGGCGCAGATCACCAGCCCGAGCGAGAACATGTCAGATAGAATGCTGCAATGGCCGCTGATTTGCACCTCAGGAGCTAAACATTAAGCAAATCACGTAATGTGCAGATTAGAAGAACACAATAACCTAGAACAGCAGCCAAGGGTTTGGCTAAAGTTCTAGGGTAAAAGAAGAAGCCAGATCCAAAATCCCTGTAACAATAAAATAATTAATATCCGTATTGTATCAAAAGTAATTACGTACAAAATAGCACGTTAGTTTTTAAATGGTTTTAACTGTTTAAACTTTCGTGTTTAGGGTTATGTACCCAAGGGGTAAAAACGGGACCCTAATACTAAAACTCCACTGTCCGTCTGCCTGTCTGGCTGCCTGTTGCGAGGCTGTATTTCATGAACCGTGATAGCTAGACAGTTGACATTTTCACAGATGATGTATTTCTCTTGCCGCTACAACAACAAATATTAAAACAGAATAAAATAAATATTTGCCTATGCAGTATTGGGCTCCTTTACAACAAACGTGTTTTTTTTGGTAATGAGACGGAACCCTTCGTGCGCGAGTACGACTCGCCCTTGGCCGGTTTTAATTATAAATAAATAAGCAATTACTACTAACAACATTCGGAGGAATTAATTTTAGATTATTGTTAATTTTAATTGTTATTATTATTTGATCGAATTATCTATTGATTGTTAATGATTATTTTTAATTTGATTGAATTATTTATTGATTGTTATTAATACTGACTATTTTTGATAATAATCTGATGGAATTAGTTATAAGTTGGATTGTTGTTATAAGTAATTTGATGGAATTCATAATCTATTATTGTTATTTTTAATAGTTGTTATCGATTTTATTGAATTTGATTATCTATTGCGGATGATAATAATGTTAACTAGTGTTTATTTTATTTTATTCATTTTTAATGCTAATTGTATGGAATTCATTCATGCTTATTCATTCAAACAAGCAAATTGAGATTTTATCGGCAATCTTTAGGAGGCGAAAATACTTATGAATAGACGACTTTAATTAAGGAACATCTAAAACATCGAAAAAGTCATCTGCGAATTCATACATTAGAATCCGCTGACCCCCTTTTACATGGAACTTATATTATGTACTCACCTCTGCCCTTCTGTAAAAACATATGTGATATTATGTTTTAATTCAAATAAAAAACAAAATACTTACCCAATGAAAATGTGTGAAGCAACTGTTGAATTCTTTTTTGCTTTTTTATACAATATGTTGTACCTATTTACCCGTGAAACATAATTTTCGTTTCACTTGTTCAGAATAATCCCGCAGTAAAAGTTTATCATATTCATGACTGCTTTCATACCTGATAGATTGCCAATGAATTGTAAGTTAACCTGTACTTAACTGGGTAAAATTATTTTTAAACTGGTTTTAAAATATTTTATTTTGTATTCTGTATTTTTTTTTTGGTTCGCCTTTTGTTTGTGTTGGTCGTCTTATCCAAAACTTCGATTTAAATTCTACGGTTTACCGTTACGAGTTTTATTTATTTTATTTTATTTCAGTATGTTTTTGTTAAATGATTTACATTCCAAAATTGTTGTATAACAGTAGCCAAAATAAAAAATAAAAAATTCAAGATTTTTATTATTTATTAAACTTACACACACTATATTTACAGGATGACACTAATACAAAAGTCGACTGCAAACACACACCAGATAAATTGAAAATCAACTTACGGCTAATACTTAAAAAACTTAACTTAAAAAATATTAAGAAAGCAACACTAAACTCTATTAAAACACAATCTAAAGTCAGACTACAGAATTATATGTACCTTTGTAATTATTATATTTTCAAACTAAACTTGCTTAAAAAAAACGATGAAATCTTAACCTAAAATACAAAATCAGACATATCACAGAATTTTGATATTTAAATATAACTGACAAAATTCAACAAAACTCTTGCGAATTCACTCAGATTGAACGAGAATATGTCAATCCTCTCATGCACTTCGTTTAGTACACATATTGTGCGGGTGAGGGGTGGTTTTGTCAGCAGGAAGGTTTTGGCAGCAGGCCCACCGGTCTGGCACGCACAGCCTCAGGTGACGCAGCACACCCGGGTTATATGCTACTCCACGCTCCTGCGTGCTGCTTTAGCGCATACGCCGCGAGTTTTAAATTCTCTGCACACTCTGAGTTCTTTGTACCCCACCATACCCAGTACAAACAGTGTAGGTACATCAGCAGGTAAAAAACCCCATCCAATTTGAAATACTTACAAGTGTCTAGTAAATTTATTCTGTACTCGCTCCCACATGACATAGTATTTCGAGTCATGAGGAGCCCATTCAGCGCACTGTGTTCCAAGTGACTCCTTACCTAAGCGTACAGCACCCTGAGCGTGGTAACGTTTGTGAATCCCCGCGGTTGTCTCAGCACGAAACCCAGGTTTCTGTTCGTCTTCTTGCAAATCTTAACTAAGTATATGATTCCGGAAAGTTAGATCCGGGGATTATGGCTCCATTCTACCACTCTATCTATGTATTCCTGCAATTTCTCACCCCTGACCTCGAGCAGTAATTTGAGGTCATCTGCAAACAATAAACATAAACTATGTTTGACTACGTCTGGTAAGTCATTTAACATTAAAATAAATTCGAGAGGACCCAAATTGCTGCCCTGGCCCACTCCTGACCTGTAAGAGGTGCGGAGTGCCGAAAATTTTTGCCCAGCTTCATTAGAAGTACATCATTGTCGACGGTATCAAACGCCTTCCTAACATCAAAATATGCCGCGTCTACCTGCACACCAGCATCGACGGCCGGCACCACCCTCACCGTGAAGTTAAGCAGATTAGTGGCAGTGCAGCGCGCCGGCCGGAAGCCGTGCTGCGCATCCGATAGCTGTGCGCTCACTTGAGCCTGCACGCAGCGTTGGATGGCAGGCTCGAACACTTTAGCAGGTTTCGACAATACTGCCACCGGTCTGTAGCCACTGACATCCGGACCTGATTTACTCTTGGGAACCGGAATCACTCGCGTGATTTTCCACCTAGGCGGAAACGTTGCTTTTTTAAACAAGTATTAAAGATATGATGCAGGGGCTCAGCCAGCACCCTGCCACAGTCTCGTAACAAAACAGCTGGAATGCCATCGGGGCCAGAATATTCGGAATATCGAGAGTTTTCACGTTTAAGCTTTTTCCGTGTACAAAACTGTCTAAAATATCACTCAGTTTATCATAAAAATATTCAACATATCCTCCAAATCATGCATGTCGTACATCATACTCCAATCAGTGGAAGTCAGCATATAGTATAACAACTCTTAGTCGCCTCGATAGAAGTTCCACTGCGCCTTAACACTACGCGCTGCGGGACTGCCGCCAGAGTGCCGGTAGAATGCGCGGGCGGGGCAGACGCGGCGAGTGCGGGAAGCGCGCGCGCACTCGCTGACCGCGTGCGGTGGGTGATGTGCGTCAACGGGCACGAGTGCATCGCCGGCCGCCACTACCGTCACCTCCCTGCTGAAACCTGTGCTCAGAACCAAATCCAACTGACGACCTAGATAGTTTGGTACTGTGTTATTTTGAGTGAATTCGCAATAGGACACAAAACATTTATAATAATTTTTAACAGTCACAGGACACGAATACAAATTAAAATCACCAAACAAATGACAACACAACGTAAACATAAAAATCTATTTTTGAAATAAACCATTGCACTAACCATTTCAAAGACGCAGGTGTCTATCGGCGCGTCCGCGATTTGTACTTGTCACAGTTCATATTGGTGTTTGGCCACTAAAAAGGCTCCTCCCTGCTTTCGACCAGCCGCTCGATCGCAACGTAGTATTTGATATCCCGGAGGAATTATTTATGGATCTTCTATAGAATTATTGAAACCAGATTCCGTTACTGCCAATAAATTAAAATTGAATGCCTCTATGTTGGTTCGGAACTCGTAGTCGTCGTCGGTCTTAGCTCGTAGAACTCGTACATTTTGATAGAATATATCGATGTTATTATTTATGGCTGTAACATGTTTAGTTTCATTCTGTTTGAGTTCCGAAACCAAATCCACTCACTGAATCATTCTTCATTGGCCAGATTTCGGCCTGGTAATGAATAATCTCTCTCGATTTTGTGTTTGATTTTGTCAATTTTAATTTTATCATCTGAGCCACATACATTTTTATCGTGATTGGCTATGGCTTCAAGAGTGGTATCCGGGTGCAGTCGCCAAACATGTAGATATTTTTTGCAATCACTACCTTGAATTGCATTCAACTCCGTATTTTTTCCCACACTGGCCTCTTTAGGTTGCCTGTTATTTTTTTTTATTTCGAACAGTCGTCCATCCTAATTCGATATTCTCCACTTCATCGTTAAGTGGTTGAATAATCGCCAGTGAGCTAGTACACAACGTTTTTTCCGGTAAAATTTCGGTAGACTTCGTGGCCCCACATTTGTTTACCTTTTTCGTTTTGATATAGGTATGAAGCGTTTTATTGGAAACGTTGGAATTATTCTGTCGATTTACAACTTCGGCAAAAGAAGATGTAGAAGGAGGATTTCGGGGAATTTCAGCTGCTATTTCGTGGGTTTGGTTGTTCTGAGTTAACTTAGCTTCTACTTTTTCTTCGAGCAACCCATCGTTTTAACTAACTATGTTGCCAACTCGGTTTTTATCTAGGAAACATGATTTAGTAGAAGCGATATCGCATTTGCCTGGCTGTCCATGCGAGCTATAATGTCAGCTTTAAATTCTCTCAATTCTTCGAGTAGTAGGGAATCAGAATCTTTAGTTATGGCTGAATACTGAGTGATGAGTCTGACTACCGCGCTGACTGCTTACATTATTTACCGGAGTGGTGGCATTAGAGTTAGGTATGTTAATGCAGACCGGGGTTTCGCTGTTGCATCCTTTTGGCTAAGCACAGATACATTCCGGACATAAACATTTCTTCATATTTATTCTGGACTTCTGAGTGTATGTCTTAAAGGCTCTCAGGCTATAATTATCATACCTTTTCATGCATTTATCATTGGCACATTCCATATAATCATCCATTATGAGCGAACCACAAGCGCCGCAATTATTAGGCATTTTAATTGGTATCGCGAACAAAATATCAAATAAAAAAATATCGCTAATATCAATATCGCTATTCAAATATTGATGATCAAACCGCCATGCACTTTGCGGTTACAGCGGCGCGACAGACACGAATTATTTATTTTTCGCAGCACGTCTCTTTCACTCAAGGTGAGGAGGAGCCTACCTCGTCGTTCTCGGACGGCGCGTTGTCGAGCTCACGTATTATTTTTTCATTTTTCACCCAAACAGTTCACACCACTTAAGTCCTTGTTGTACTTATTTTCAAGACACATTATGAGCCAATATTGCAAAGATTAAAGCTCTAAAAAAATTGACCAAAATAAAATAACAAAAAACACGTCTGCCGCAAATTAATACCCATACACACTACCTACACATATTTTGCTATAGCATCCGAAATCCGAACTAATAATTTTGTTTGATAATACGAGTTTCATCATGAAATGAGAGAGGGGATTTTCTTGTGAATTTTGTTATAAAAATCACGAAGAAAATTCAACTAGGTACTCTATTAATATTTCCTATACACTCGATCAAATGTAGAAGACAGCTGATATTTATTTTGGCATTTCAGAATGCATCTTCATTAGCATCAGGCCCTAGTAAAAGTTATTCATAGTGATGAGTACAATCAACCTTTTCAGGTATTTTATTACACCTTGTATACTTTGCTCGTTTAATAATTAATTAATGATTGCAAGTCTAAGAGAAACTTGCTTCAAAGATATCTGTTACACAAAGAAAATGTCTTCATAAGGGATCGTTACAAACGCGAGTCTTACATGTACGAGTAAACAGTCTGCTCAAATTAGTTTTTAATGAGATAGCGAGTAATAAATAACAAGTACAACTTTTTTTTTTGTCGCTACTCTTGGAGACTACAACGTTGCTAGAAGAAGGTTGTTGTCACCGTGGGTGGCCTAGAGGCATGTGTGGGAGATTATCCTGAAATAACGGTGAAAAATATGGGGGAGACCTCTGTCTAGTAGTGGGCTATTAAAGATTAGGTAATTAAAAACTACGCAGCGTTGTAGCTACAGTATGTGGGAGGATACTTTGACGAACAAAAATGTCTCATAGTTCATTGCCGAGATGTTTAGGTGTAAAGGCCGTATTGTTCTCATGTGGCGGTCTTTACGGCAGTATATTAAAACTACAACTTTTTTCAAAAAAGTGTTTTCGCCCTTTAGAGAGAGACTTCTATAGCAATACATCAATATCAGAAATGTGTGTGTGTGTATGTCAACCCATTAAGGGAAGGCTGGGTATTTTTTCGATACCCCACGGAGAAAGTAATTATGTAATGGGCGGTCACCCATCCACAGACCAACCTAGGCAATCACGGCTTAACCTAAAGATCGACCCAAGAGGCTGTTATTATTTTGTCTTTGCCACGAGCTCCTCAAACACATAAACATATTTCATATTATCACATAAACACATATTTTTGATAGACGTTGTTTAAAGCCATAAAATACCGATCCTATACCCTGATTCCCTCTTCAGCTATTGCATTTGAAATCAGTCTAAACATTTTATTTGAATTCATTTAACATTTTTTAATATGCCTGTTATTGTTTTTCATTAACATCAAGAGCACTGTTAGAGTGGAAAAAATAACCGTGGAAAAAAAAGAAAAAATAATTTAAAACCTATGGTAATATTTATTTTTATAAGCCGCTGAAAGCGAGTAATACGGCGCGCGGAAGGGTTAAAATCCCTTGTTCGTGACGGTTTGTTTTTTAAACTCAGGTAAATTATTTTTTAAGCAAATGGACTATCAGCTATAATTTGTCCTTATTTTTTTATTTTCAAATCACAACTTTCTTATTTGTCAGTTGTATATTTAAAGGCTATTTACACGAAAAATTCATGTAGAGTGTCAATTTGATTCACAATTAATATCCCTGACTGTACTTACCGATTCAGAAGACTGCTGCTGCTCAGTGTTAATAGTTAAAAAGACTTACCCAAGAAATCTAACTCAGGTTGCGATAGTTTCGCCACCTTGACGGACCACGGCGGTGCGGAAACCATAGTCGTCGGGTCTTTCGGATGAACGGGTTCTGTAAAAAAAAAAAAAATTTAAACATGGAATAAAGTAATGTCATCATCATCATCTGACTAGCCTTTTCCCAACTATGTTAGGGTCAGCTTCCAGTCTAACCGGATGCAACTGAATACCAGTATTTTACATGGAGCGACTGCCTATCTGACCTTCACAACCCAGTTAGTACTGGGCAATACGATACCCCTTGGTAAGACTGGTTGTCAGATTTGTGGGCCACTCACTACCTGTAACGCCTGTCAAAGATCTACAGTCACAAAACAAAAGTAAAATAATGTATCAAACTGTAATCGAACAATCGTGAATATTTGTAAAAATACGTGTTAAAACAGCACACAACGCGCGAACAATCTATGACATCTGACATTTCGGTGCCCCCGCGCTATACTAGCGCCTCTAGCGGCGAATTCATAGGCGATTGCCCCCATTGTCAAAAAGATGAATCTACAGTCC
The DNA here is from genome assembly GCA_947578425.1 of Eugnorisma glareosa. Taxonomy (NCBI): domain Eukaryota; kingdom Metazoa; phylum Arthropoda; class Insecta; order Lepidoptera; family Noctuidae; genus Eugnorisma; species Eugnorisma glareosa. The sequence goes on from OX387957.1 coordinate 33,627,371, forward strand.
CAGGCAAGGCATGACATCTCGTGAAAGTACTATATTTTTATTGCCCATTCCAAAGAATTGATCTTTACGGAGAAGAATGGGCAAAGAACTCCGTGGAATCTCGTGTGGGATTAATTGGTTTATTTTATTAACACTATACTATTTCCCTATATTCATTGACAAATGATTTTCCTTCATTATTTATCGGCGAATCGTCATTATGAGCCGTATTTGAGTACCTACATTGTCATGTATATATATATTTAAGTGGAAGCTGTAAAATTCCGAGCTTTTAATATCGCCTACCGACCAACCCAGAACATACATAATAAACTGTCCAAAGGAGATGTTTGATTGTGGGCCACCACTGTGTACACTATATAGATAAATAGGAAAAAAATAGGGGAATTTCATAAAAATACTAAACATATAATTTGAAGAAAGGTACAGTGGTACAATAATGATCATTTGAAAAGTTTTTTTAAATAAAATAACCCTATTTTTAGGGCAGCCATGACAGTTGTGTTTGACAAATGAAGTTTGACGACTTTGACAGTTTTAAGAAGTGAAGTTTTTGAGTCTTTCCTTGCTTTGAGTTTGGATCTGTAGTATTTTATCGAAACTGAAACCCAAGATTTTCGAAATTCGTATTGTTTATTTTTAACGCAGGTATTGTATGTTATTGTCAAAATGTCATTTTTCGCTTGCTGCTGATCCACCATGTTTAATTTCATTATGTGTTTCTCTCCTTGCCCAAGTTAATTTGAATGTACTTTGAAACGAAGTGAAATTTATGAAAATTAACAATAAAAAACGGTTACTGTAATACATAGCGATATTTACATATAGTGTACATAGTGTTGGCCCAGGCTCCATACATTTCTGGAACATCTCCTTACATATTGTTTTTCTTAAATCTTTCAGTCTCTTTTTTCGGCGCTATCACAAATCACTCTGTCACTTAGATTAGAGACTTACTCTAATCTAAGTGAGCTATCCTCTCCTATCCTAATATTATAAATGCGAAAGTAAGTGTGTTTGTTACCTTTTCACGCCTAAACCACTAAACCGAACATCTTTAAATTTTGCATATACATTGTTAGGTGTACAGAAACGGACATAGGGTAACATTCATCTGAAAAAAAAACACTGTTCCCGAGAAAAACAACAATAACGTTCTTAGGATAATAGATGGCGCTACGTGTCTTCCGAATCATGATTGTATTATTACAAGTAGAGTACAATCGGAATTGATTGTCAAATTCTAAATTAACGCGACCGAAGCTGCGGGCAAAGCTAGTATAGAATAATATGGAACAAGAGGGGTTTCGGTCATTCTGGTGCTCCTTTCTCGCCAACCCGACCGGCCTCGACACAATATTAAGGTAGTAACGGTCCTGCCAGGGCTGCGGGACTGTTCGAAAGAGATACCGCAGCCCTGGAACGCAAAGGGCAAAAGAAAAGAAGGAACATGGATGGGTTTTAGTCAGTACAAGTCTGACACACCTTTCCGCTCCGCCCAGAGTGATTGAGTGCTTTGATGATTTCCCATCCGAAAAAATAAAAGGTAGTAACGATGAGTTGATTATATATAAACTAAATAAGCTGTTGCTCGCGATCTTCGTCCACGTGAAATTATTGTTATAAAAATAGGACGGGATATTTTAATCAGATTTTTTTTACTAAATTTAAGGGTTTTATTTTTATTGCGCGGAACTCTTTTTCTAAAAGAGAGCCTTTACTCTTTATAACATCAGCTGTCCGCTAGTCAAAATTTCGTCAAAACTTTTTTCTCACCTAAATGTGGTTTTAAAGATTTTTCACGCCTAAAACAAATTAACATTGTGTGCCTCACGGCTGCGGCGAATAGGCTTGCTTCAGCAAAAATGACAACTAGTGGCCGAGGCTGGTTTTCAAGTGGTATACAAGTGTGTGGCATACCTTATATACATATCTCATTAGAATATATTTATGTTAGGCTTTGCTTGCTGACCAATTTCGGGAAGGACCCTACCTACTTATTATTACGAAGAAGATTGGATGAATAAGTCCGGTTTCATCTTTGATCACGAAAATATTCTTACTCGAAGGGTTTCATTTACCTTTAGCCGAAGTTTATACTTATAACCAAGATATTTTGTCTGCTACTACTGATTAGGCTACACGATTTTCCTTTCAAAATGTACATCGCGCTAGTATTCCCTGACGGGTTTTACAGAGTTGAATAGTACACATATACTCCCTATATTTTCCTAGCATGTAGAAACCCTACCTGTACCTTCTAGAAAATAATATAACATAATGCGTAAATATACAAGTATATTTTTGAAACATACCATCTAAATATTAGATCTTTTATTTTTGTGGGCCATATCCACTATCTCTATCTATCACGAAATGAATAAAACTTTTTCATTTTAATTAGCATTGCTCACCTGACTGTTGCAGGATAATAATGCAGAAAAATATGTCAAAAGAATTAAAATTGTGGGAGACTCACGTTAAAATAAATGAAAAATGTTTTGAACTATCGCAAACATTCGTTTAATTAAAAGTTAACCCATAGTCTGTATCCGTAAAGTGCTCTTATGTCTCAAGAAACAACTAAATTGATATTAAACACTTAAATAAACACCACACCACATAATATTAGCGTCTACGTAGTTTCTTTGGAAATTGTAAGATATTTTAGGATTAGTAAGTACCGTAGGGCAGAATTATAGTATCTAACCGTATACTTAAATATGTTCACACCTATAATCATAGGTGTGAACATATTTTCACAGTACTACCTAAAGATCGACTGTCGAAATGTTTGATACAATACATCTATACGTATTCCCCGTAAGTTTTCAAACAAAGCGAACAAAAATTGCAGACAGGATATCGGCATTTTCTGTGTATGTATATCGAATGCTACATAGATATTTACATATTTTTATGTTTACTCAAAGGTAAAAAGCTCTTTGAAGTTCGCAAACACGACGCTATAATGTAAGAAACAAAAGTAACGTAGAATAATTCTCGAGTGCAAACTTGTTCGTACGAGTATGTTACTACAAACTTGTACAGTGACAATTATGCTTTTTGTAAAAACCATATCAATAGAAAGAAACATTAAGATGATGATTTTAGAAAAAAGCGAGTTTGAAAGGTAACACTAATACGGTATTAAAACATTCAGAATCTTTTCAAGTAAGATCCAAACGACTAGCTAAAAATACGAAAGGATTAAAGCATTTGTCGAATAGGGCAAGAGCGACTAAAACAGTGATTTTAGATCTAGACTAGTAACAGATTCTCCCGGTTGACCTTTACCGGCATCATTCATTTTGTTAATCCGTCTGGGCCACATTTAATTATCTCTAGGGTTTATTGAGTTCATTACAGTAATAATAATTTATTTCAGGATTTTCATCGCTTAACTGTCACAAATAGCTGAATTGATATCCTGCGTAAATGGTGACCGAGAACGCAGAACATCTTCAATACCACGCGTATAATTGCAATAAAATTTCTCACGAGCTCATTCGGAATAGCTGTCCTATTGAAAAGCTATAATTGTATCGTGGTTTGCATGTCAAAACGCCCCATTTGTATGGGAAAATTTACAATCGGCTTATTATTATAGTTCAACAGGCATGTTGAACGGTCAATGCATGCGTTCTTCTCACAATGGATTACTCTCAGTATAACATATACTCGTACCTGTCGATTTCCACAGCCCTAGCGCTTCCATTGAACGTTTAATTCTTGTATTATACTCGTACACACATCAAAGTGTCTAGGGATCAAAGTACGGTTTAGAGTATTGCTGCAATTGATGTTTATTATATTAACTTGCTTGGATCGTTATTGATTCTATTTAATGAGTTTCACTATTTCAATAAATAATTTTGTTTAAATGTCCACCACTGCGATTGTGTGATTCATGTTAACGGTGGAAACACAGTCAATTAAAATTTTAATCTATACAATAAAAAAATATGAAATCTGAATTTTTGCCTTTTTTGCCATTAACTTGCAACTCACAATTTGCATAAACTGCAATATTTCTTCATTTTTACAAAATATAAAGGAACGTTGTTAACTTCAATAAGGAAATAAAAGTAAAAAGACTGGAAGACTGGATTTGTTAAATGTTGATTGGATCATTATTAATTGCAAAAAAAATACTTGGTCCTTACGTCCTGGCCACAGCTACTGGCGGCGCGGTGCGCGGGGCGGCGGGCGGCGCGGCGGGCGGCGCGACTTGCGGTGGTAAGCCACAGCTCGACTAGCTGCGACCGCGGCGGCGTCAGCGGTGGACGTATTTAGAGAACGAACTATTAAAATGGCCCTATCAAAAGTGGCACGGTATTTAAATTGTTGTTTTATTTCGTTCCAGAATTTTTTATAACATGTTTTGATATCCATATTACTGGGGGCCTAAAATGGCCACTTTATGAGAATCATAATACGCATCACGTTAAAAATTTAAAACTCTTAAAATGGACTGTGTGGTCATAACCATAAAGACCATTTTAAGAATTTCAAATTTTTAACGTGATTCATATTATGGGGCTCACCGCGCCGCAGGTCGCGCCGCAATTCGCGCCGCTGGTAGCTGTGGCTTACTTCATACATTGTCTACTATTTGTTTTCGCCGCTCACCGCTTGCCGCGCCGCACGCCGCGCCGCAATACGCGCCGCGGTTGGCTGTGGCCAGAAGGTTAGAGTGATGCGAGTATGTTATGTCGTATTATATATTGTAGCCGTTTTTAAAGATAGGTGCACGGATCTGGCCTAGTTTAACTTAACCCAAAATAAGATAACATTTTCCGGCCAACATTTTATATCTTATATTTGTAATGCCACAAGGAGGAACGAAGGAGAGGAAGAGCTACTGCTTGATATCCCACAAGGATTACCACAAAATGAGACAGGTAATCGATTGAGAGATTTGATTGCTGCAGTCAGAGAGTCCTGCCTGATAGTTAGTATTAGATCATTAAATAGATCGTACAATATAAGTTAAGAGATAGTATTAAATTACTTTCGCTTCACAATTTAAATGGATTACATCGACCATGCCATATTTGATTAAGGGTTGGCTGAAGTTATAATGTTTAATTTCCCTTGTGGCAAATGACAACGGGCCTTCAAGTGTTTGCTATTGCAGTTCAAAAATTTAAATAACAAAATACGATGTGTATTTTGTTATTTAATTTTTTGAATAGCAAACATTTGAAGGCCCGTTGTTGCAACGAAAAATTCCAATGCTGAAATTAAAATGTATGAAAGGGCTGATCTGTCTTAATCTGTTTTCAAAATCTGAATATAGTTTTAGGTTTAATTTGTAATTTAGAGTTAGATTCTCACTTTGGGAAAGCACCTAATAATCCATTACCGCCTTCGTGTTTAAGGGTTCCGTACCCGAAGGGTAACCAAACGGCGTATTACTAAGCTTCCGCTGTCCGTTCGTCTGTCTGTCAGCGGGATGTATTTCATGATTCGTAATAGTATAGGTAGACAGTAGAAATTTTCACAGAATGTGTATTTCTGTTGCCACTATAACAACAAATTATAAAAATAAATTAAAAATTAAAGGGGGCTCTCCTACCGCAATGCTGAACCCTTCATACACGAGTCCGACTCGCACTTGTCCAATTTTTTTATTTATATACTGCGATCTTTTCTCAGATTCCTTACTTAAAAACATGACAAATTAACGCTGTCTGAAATACTATTCCAGCAAAAGAAAATGTCACTTTCATAGAATTGAAACACAAAAGATATAAAAAGACAGTTTTACATCAGGTCTTTAAAAATCTCGGCCTTTTTCAGCAAGTTCCACAGGTAATGTAGCGTACAGAACTGGATATTACAGTCGTTGGAACTTGAATCGAAAATCACTAAAGGAATGGAAATAAAACAGGTGATTACTGAAATTAAGGGGACTGGAAGGATCAAGAAGAAATTCTTTTTTACCCACAAGGAATGTAATTTTAAATGTGCTTGTTTTTTACTTTTCAGTTTTCTTCAGCTGGGTTTTTCAGTTTTTTTTTTTTTTGAATAACCTTTTTAATTCCGGAAAGGTGTTATACACGGTGTATTGACGTGGAACATAAATAAATCATTCCCGCTATGTCGATTCCCGTTACATCGGCTCGTCATATTTCATGGTTTGGATGCATTGCTCACAGACAGTCACAATAAAAAAGAAATACAGCTGTGCTTTTTTTTAAATAGTAAAGTAATTGTGCTCATCCGGTGATATCTTATTTTTCATATATACCCCACCGATAAAGTACTAGGCTATCAGAAATTCAAGATATTGTGTTTTTTCTATTCTGTGTATCTGAAGTATGTAAGGATCATATCAGGTAGTAGCAGTTTCTACCTACCCTCATGACAAAGCGTGATATTTACGGAAGGATCAGCCATGATGAGTACATTGATGGGGGATGTCTGTACCCCCGTTTTACCCACTTTGACCTTCATAGTTCGATTTTACTTCCGCATAAACTTTTAGTGGTTTCGTTTTTCGCCTGTCAGATGGCTCTAGCTTCATTACTTGGTCTAGAAATCTATCTGCAACCGCCTTAAAATAAAAATTATGCATGTCAGTAAAATAGTTATAAAATAAAAAGCACCCAGACAGTATGTACGTAATTCCACTAAGTATATTAATGTCAATACAGAGTAAGAATCTATCTATTTCAGCTTAAAATCACACATAATTCACAAGATTTAAGAAAAATACTAATTTCGTAAAACCTGAGGAAATAAGTTTAAAAACGAAGAATAGAATATTTATAAATAAAATACATATTTCTCTTCAAAAGTGTAACACTTAGAAACATATAGATGTAACTGTGTAAACAAAGGCATAAAGAATACATTATGAGCAACGGCGCCTGAGCTAGACCAAACCTGTATTTTAGATAATAGTTAATTACCAAAAATTAAGTGTTAGGTATGATCCATAATAACAACAGTTGGGCATTTGGGTTTGCATAAACGCTGCTTATATGATGAGGAGGGATGACTCGCATATAACTCATAGAGTGATACTGATGAATCTGTGTAAATCGCTGGAGAGGGAGAACATGACCAAAGAAAAGATGTATGGATTGTGTTAGGAATGATAAGAAAGATAAAACCAGCCAAGTACGAGTCAGACTAGCGCATAAAGGATTACGTACTATAGTAAGTAATAAGGGAGCCGCCTTTATTTTTTTTTGTTGTTATATCGGCAACAGGAATACATATTATGTGAAAATTTCAACTGTCTACCTATGACGGATCAACCCGCTGACAGACAAACGGACGAAAGGACGGACGGACGGGCAGCGGAGTACGAAGGTGATGAGGACCCATAAAGTTTTACGTCTCTTAACTTTAACCATCGTTTATAAAAAAAACTCAAGTAAAGTAAGTAAGTTACTCCTGTTATGCTTTAACTTTTACAAGGATCTTCAAATCTTCAAACTCAAGTTTTACTGAGCTCCATTGTGTTTTTGAAATATTCACTGAAGTCTATTAGTAATTTCGGATGTCTAAATTGTTTGTAAATAATAATTATTATCAAGCGGAAATTAAGTTTAAATTTATTGGCAATCGATTTATCTTTATCTTTTATCAACTTGTTCTCAAAACACTGTGACCTTCATTCCTCAATCAATCGACTGTTTCTAAAATAATTGTAGTACTCCTATAATGAGAATATTTCACCCCGGATGTTAAGTGTTTCTGTGCTGTGTAAGTTTGTACAGCTTGAATTATTCATGTTGCAGCGCTAGTCTTTTCCTATTGACTTTTTACTCAAATCACTGCAAAGAGGACGCGCAGGTTCGCGGAAAATAAAAAGACTGGAGGGAGGGCTTTGCGCAGGAGTAGGATAGAGGGGTTAATGTCGTCACCAAAGAGAAACACATTTTAATTAAATGTGCAAAGAAAGTGACATTTGTTTAATTAAGTAAGTATGATTTCTATGTAATAACATGCCTGCGAAAAGAGTAATTGGCAAAAAAAAAAAATAGCTTCAGAAGTCGGTGACTTTTGTTTGATTTTTTTGTCACCGACTTCTGAAGATAAAATGACTTTATCTTCACTTTTTTGTTTTATTGAAGTCAGTTTAGTTTTTGCGAAAATAGGTTATTTTTTTCCATTTTTATTTGTAATATCCTATACAAACAAATTGTTATGCATTTATTTTACATTGTTAACAATATATTTCATGATAATAGGGTTATCCCCAATAAAATGGAACGTAACATACCTAACTGTCGAAATGTGGGCGTACTGTACACATCTGCGTACCCCTTAAGAGCATACAGGCGTGATGTTGTGTAAACAATAATCATCCAAGCGATGGCAGCAATCGCGCTGTCTATTATTAATGAGTTCCGTTCCATATCTCCGAAGTCCATGATCACATCATGACAATACTTCTATTGAATCAACTTGGGAGTATATTAAAAAAAAAGAATTTTCCAAATCGGTTCAGGCGTCTTTGAGTAATCAGTGAACATACAATAATAAAAAAAAGATTCCGACGAATTGAAAATGCCACCTCTCCTCCTTTTTTGAAGTCGGTTAAAAAAGAGTGTTCTATGTCGAATTATTACTTACTTTATTTTACAACTTTATTATTTTCCTTTCATGTGATCAAAATTTATCTAAACCGAGCGGTAATTAGGTGCTAAAGATTGCGTTCCTTTGTTCTTAGCAACGACATTCAATTATTTACCATTAAATGATTTAATAAGAGGATCGCGGCTCCGAGACAACTTCACAAAGCTCTCTGAACTACCTTGATTGAGATAAATACCTCTAAGCGATGCTACAACTACTTCACATCTATAATATTATACGTCTACTTTGAGAGGTTTCAAATACAATATTAATTGATAGGGTTGCCACAATCCTTTGACACTCTAGTGCCTAATGTACAAAAGCATTAAGTGAAGTAATAGACTATTTAAATAATCTCTCTGTTTACTCACGACGATTTCCTTCACCGTTTTGAGAGCGGGAGTGACAAAATAAATTACACAAAGTAATGTTCCTACTTGGGTTTCAGTCCACGACTTTCAATTCATCCAAAGCTTATTTATAGCTAAGTTATTATGCACCCACGTCTTTCAGCTGCGGCTCTGTACGTCAGACATTATTTCAGAAAATTTCCTTTACTTGTCAGCCTGGTGGACGCCAAGGTGGTTTCCATTAGTTTATTGGCGTGCTCGGTAATTTTATTTGCTCAAGTGTGTTATATGCAAGATTTTTGTGCAACGTAAACATGCTGGGAAACCTCTTCGAACGAATCCCTCCGTATAATTATGATAGAACTTCAGTATAAGTAGGTACTTGAGTTCATTTTCGATATTCTTCGTCAAGTGTTACTTAAATCTCTTATTCATCTTTTTTTTCTAGTTTTGTCTACTTTTAAAGTTATTAGATGTAAATAAAAACAATTCAAAGCATTATGCCATCAGAGTGAAATTTTAGACACGCAACAAAATGTCGGACAAAAGAACATCATTAACTTTGCTTTTTCTCGCGCTGCCGACGGTACGGTTTGAAAACACACTAGTTGCGTTTACTTTGCGTTATTATTGCATCGACGGCTCCTATAAAAACGCTTTTTTCATAGACCATAACGGCGTCAGACTCCACTTCCACGGTACAAAATTTGGAGATTAATGTGTACCTACCACAAATTTTGTCTTCTACAAAAACGCGGCATTGAATGTATTGGTTTAGTAAATAGCTTCATGTTTAGTTTCACATACATGTGTTCATGTCATGTTATTATGTAGCATAAACAACCTTTATGGTTCCCACTACTGAGACCGCCCCCCCCCCTCCTCCTCTCCCCCTCCTCTCCTCCTCTTCCTTTTTGTAAGAGAGATTAGAGAGATTGAGCCGTAATCTAACACACGGGCCCAGTAGGGATGGGATGTTACATGACTTCGATAACTTTTGGTTCTAGGACCTGCCGGATCCCTTCACCATTTCGAGAGCAGTGATGATAAAATAAATAACACTGTCATGTAAATTAAAATAGTAATGTTCCTACTTGGGTTTGAACCCGCGAACTTGTGAGGTGTAGCCGAAACCGCTGGGCCACCACTGCTCCGCTGCCATTTTTTGACTCGCATATTGTATTTCTATAGGCCCTAGCTGCCTGAGAGCAGCGGTGGCCCAGTGGTGGCGGCGCCGCTTACGAACAGTAAGTCGTGGGTTCGAACCCAGGCATGTGCATTACTTTGTGTAATTTATTTCATCACCACTGCTCTCAAAAACGGCAAAGAAAAACATCGTGAGGAAACCGGTATGTCCTAGGATCAAAAATTCGAAGACATGTGACATCTATCAACCCGCACTGGGCCCGTGTGGTGGATTATAGCCCATTCCCTCTCATAGAGAGGATGCCGTTTGTCCCAGCAGTGGGAACATTATAGGCTGATTATGCTTAAGCTAGCTGCCTGAAATAAATAAATGTAAGAAGGCACTTACCAGCAAACTCTAGCCCAAACATCTTCCAGGTTCCCCTCTTCGTGACGACGATGACCTGCGGGCACACGTTGCGATGCATGAGGTGCAAGTTGTAGTGCATGTAGCTTAGAGAGTCGATGAGCTGTGGACAAATAGCGTGGTCAGTGCTGCGGTCATCGATTTCTATCAGGGGAGATAGACGTCAGAAGCAGGCAAATAAAGCAATTAAAAAAACTATTTGTGTGAATTAAAATCAGTATTTGTAACCCTTCTTAAAACGGGTCAGTGCCCACTCGACCAGCTTATACTCGACACGAAGAATAATACCAGATATTTTAATACCAATTCAGTGTCATTTGTACAGTCAGGCAAAGTGGTATCTTAATTAAAAATAACTTATTATACATAGAATATTTAATATTTTGTTATGATACATAATTTATCCTGGTAGTAGTGATTTCGTTTAAAAAGGTAGCTTTATAAAGATAGCCTCTTTCTCGCTTAACCGGTTTTCTGGATAATTTAGTCACTCATGTTTTTTTATATTTTAGAAGATAGTACCTTTGTTAACATAATATTATAATCACGAATAAAGACTGATTGAATATGTATCACCGTGCCACTAGCTATAAGATTGTAATATAAATAACAATAATAATTAACATTAATCTGTGATTTTTACTTCAAAGTACAAAGCGTATACTATTTTAAAAACCGGCCTAGTACGAGTCGGACTCTGACACGAATGATTCCGTACAATTATCTCCGGTTCTGTTTTTACCTCTTGGGTACGGAACTCTAAAAATTATAAGTACTTACTTGTTTAATTATTGATTTATATAAACAATCATTATTTAAATTTTACACTCTCTGTGATGGAAGCGTTAAATCGACACTTTTCGATCGACGTTTTTACGCTTATTAAAACAGAAATATCAAGGTATTATTCTTCGGGTCAAGTCTAAGCGGGTCGAGTGGGTACTGACCCCTTAAAACGCCGTTATACAAGCCATAGCTCATGGATTGGATTTACTTTATAAAATAATTTATTATGTATTACATAATTTACAAGCCAATCGATTTAAATAACAGTCCTGTGAACAAACCGACCGAGAAACCTTACAAGAAAATTGGTTCGCGGAATTCGGCTGGTGTCAATTGTACCGAAATAAGAGAGAAATATTTTGAGGTTTCTACCGCTTACTGTGTTGTTTGTAACCAAAGAAAAACGTTTCCGTTTACCTTATAACGTTGCGATAGAAAGCTACATACTTGAACTGTTTTCAAAGGTCACTGTTTTAAGGCTTGGTCTGTTTGGCTGGGTCACGGCCCAACCAAAGCGATAGTGCGAATACACGTACTCCATCGGCTTTATATGCCACTCATTTTCATTCAGGAACGATTATATTACGCGAAACTGGCATGATCACGCAACGATCGCTTTGATTAGGAAGTTGGGTTCGATTCCCAGTTCGAGCAAAGTGTTATTCGGTTCTTCCATCAATAATTTTTCTGTATCAGCCACGGAGTCTGGATTTGTGCGCGGTTGATGGCAATAGGCTCGCCCCTTTTACATGGGACATAAGAACATAACCGGCGAAATGTGGTTGTACTATTATGTCCACCTCTGCCCAAACCTTAGGGAATTTCACGCGTGATGTTATGTCAACAAAAATAATGTGATTGTGCATAAGATATAATGTTCCAAAGCATTTAAAAAAGGTTTCGATACGGTCTTTGTGTGTTCTTTTTAATGTGTTTTTACATCAAAAGAGTTTAAAACACTAAGCCAAACTCATTATGAGAAGTTATCACAGCAAAAATAAAACAGCAGTGAGCTCTTCTTCACTTTAAAACTGCACAAATGATTAAAATGCAGAAGACTTAAAAAACTTGTTGTTTGTAGTCAAGTTATGGCGAAGTTTTCTGGAGCCAATTATGAGCCGAACTTTATAATTAAGCAAACTTAAAAACGGGAATGGAATCTTCTTCCAACTCATTAAAGTATAAATGACTACCTATTTATATAAGCTGGGATAATAAGTAAAAGATGTTACAAATAATGTAAAAGCAAGCAAAGCCTCGTTTGTCTAGTGGTATCAAGCGCGACTGCTGAGCATCAGGTCCTGGGTTCGAATGCCTGATCGACATCGATGTGTTACTGGGGTTGTTCATGATGAACTTCTCAGTAGCAGCCACGGAGTTTAGATTTGGCCTCGGTGGAGGACAATAGACTCGCCCATAATACATGGGTCTTAAACATAACTCGTGAGATGTGAGTGTACCTACTAGTTACACCTCTGCTCAACCTTCTTCTTCTTAGAGGCGTGATGTTATGTAAAAAGCAATGCTTGGGTGGACTTCTAACGTTCTAATTCTGACCTGTTGCGTTTAAAGTTGTGGCGCAACAGTTGAACGATTGCCAACTAGAATATCGTTCCTAAGTGCCATAGACTGCAGGCCAGCTGTCAGACAACTTGCAGGCCGAGCTCACTAAATGTAACATAGTACATACTTTTTCTTAGCGTTTTTCTGTCACTATCGAACTATAAGTGAAAGCTACACGTGTTACTACCGTTTATAGATTTCGAAAGAAAATTGCATGTGCGTAACATTTAATTTGACTGACTAAAGTGCAAATAGATAAAACGTTGAACAAAGCGTTTGCACCAAAGCATCTTTTTTATGGGCCCACGTATCTTTAATAATCTTCCACCGTTTCTCAAAACTATATAGCGATATAAATACCTTATAAAAAAAACTACTTAAATTATTGTTGTGTAAATGTTATTACTCTATAAGTGAATTTCTAGATGACAATAGATTGAAGAAACATTTGACATCAATATTTTACTAATTTAATCATAATGTAATGCATGACAATTGGATGTATGGTATTTTAACTACATATTTACCGAACTTAAGACATGAATCTTGTATGCCTCGATGGCGGGACATAGCAAACTTACCTGTATAATTGAATCGAATATTGTAATCTTGTATTGTAATGTATTATAATTATCTTAAAAAGAGAAGTCCTGTCTGACTGACTGACTCATCAACGCCTAGCCCAAACCCACCTAGAAAGCTGAAGTTTTGCACAGAGGTTCTCTTTATAATGTAGGTCGACAAGGAATAAGGAAGAATTTTTCGGAATTCAACCCCTAAGAGGGTGAAATGGGGGGTTGAATGTTCTGTGAAACTTTTTATCTTCAGGGTAGATTGACTTGATTTAATTTACATACATACTCTTCAGTTAAAATTATGAGAAAAGTGTTTCACAGTTTTTCCAAAATCATCCTCCAAATATAAAATTCAAAATCCTGACTGACTGACTGATATGTCAACGTACGGTCTAAACCGCTGGATCTAGAGACATTTTTGGAGGGTGTTCTTTGTGGAGAGTATGTATTAATGAAAGGGTTTTTCGAAATTCCACCTCTAAGAGGGTGAAATGGGGGTTGAATCGAAGGGTAACCAACGGGACCTTTTTACGACGGATACTACGAAGCCTCCACTGTCCGTCCGTCTATTTGTCAGCGGGCTGTATCTCATGATCCGTAATAGGTCGACAGTTGAAATTTTGACAGATTGTGTATTCCTAATATTATAAAATAATGCGAAAGTTTGTGAGGAGTAACGATAGACATAACCATTGAATGAATTGTGTTTTAACTACTTAATTACTAAACTTGTGAGATGAATTTTGTATGCTTCAATCAGACCATTTAAAATTTTTCAGAGCAACATTTTATTTTTATTTCGTTAAACTACGTTAACTGGTATTCAACAAGCTTTCAATTTAACGTTCACGTGGAACAAAGGCTCAATTTCCTGTTACCAGTTCGGTATTTTCAATTTTTCACGAGTTAATGGTAGCTTTTTGTATACCTGAAATATTTTTACCGACCCGTCGTGGCAGTAAAATTGACAAACCTAGGATTTATTATTTTAGGATATTTCATACTACTAAATGGAAGGAGGCCGCGCGGGTTCGCGAGAAGTGGAAGCAGTGGAGAATTCCTTGGATGGGAATATGAAAAAGTACGCTATTTTTGGCCGTGAAAATTTTGTTCTTCTTTTACGTTCATAGCAAGTATTCTAGAAGTGAATTTTATTTCAGACGACTGCTACATGCAATGTAAAATAACTTAATTTGACATCACGCACGTTTTCCCCCTAAGTGTTAGGCAGAGGTTTAACTGTAGAACAACCACATTTCGCCAGTTTTTTATTAAGAAAAAAAGAAGTAAAATTAAACAAAATGCATTTATTTGGCACATGCCACAAGTGCCCACAATATGAAACAAAAATAATATGAGAAAAAATCTTAAATCGAAACAAATTAAAGTAACACTGCCCCGCGGCTGCCCCAGATGGGCCCATTTCACAGAAAAATAAATCACAGATTATAAGGGATGAGTTATACATCAGAACAGTGCACTACTGGCCTAACAAATGTTACCAGCCAAACTCAGTTTTTGAAAACAATGAAGAATAAGATATTATCACCACTAGACAAGTCTGTCTTTCTCTTTCGTCTGTCTGTCGTGGGCAACTTAGAAACTTGCTTATTGTTCACGTTGTAACTCGTCGAACAAAACTAATGAAATCAATTTTTAGGTAGTAGACATAACGCCTACGCAGGCGTCAGATTAGTTGAATCCTTAGTAAACCTTTTTTACGATAAAAAGGACTACATGGAACGTACGCTTATTAAATAACCCTGGTTTTTTATCAGACCTCAAAGCAAAAAAAATATAGTATTCTACTGGTATTTTTTTACACATATGGATCTCAGCATGTCTATGGTAAATTTTCATCTAAATTTAAATTTAAATAACTTAATGTGGATTATAGGTTCAAAAGATGTGTTAATTATAGGTAAGTCTGCTATGTCCCGCCATGGCAGGCAGCATCGACCAGCAGTTCTTGAGGCTCCTGGATCTAGTACCTGGTTTGAAAGCCAGTGTTTAGTTTTCTTACTACTAAATTGTTGTCTCACTCTTACGTCATCTATCTCTCTCTTCCGTTCGTATCTCTAAGCAGCACGCTTACCTCGCACATTGTTTTATTCAATATAAAGGTATATCTCCATATCCAATATCCATAAAACAGTATAATAAACAGTAAACGCAGTAGTAGTCAGTATAGTAAACATATCTGCTCAGTTTAATAATATAGTGTTCGTGTAACAGTTCGTGGTTTCATTACAAATACCTTACAGCCAGTATGGGTCGAATAGTGAGCAGGTTCCTGTTTCTGGAGCCCTAACCACCAGTAGTTTAGCTTGGAACCTGCTCTGCTACCGATATGGTTCGTACATATACTCTTCACATCACATAAGTGATCTATCGTAGTAGAACTTTCTTAATACTACTTGTACCATAGTTTAATTTACTGAGTTTACGTGTATTTATTAGAATTTACTTTGATTTATTTACTTATTGTTCATCCAGCACAGACCATTTGTAGCATTCATAATGACTTATTCTTGACGCAATATGAGGGGTGTTAAAAAACCAAGTTTAAATAATATAATATGGGGTACAAGATTTTTGTAAGAACTCCTCCAAATGGGACGCTTAGCTTACCTTACTTATAATAAAAAAGAAAATCGTTTGTTTCATTGTAGCAGATTGTTTCCTTTGTTGGTCCCATTTCCTTGTAAAATAACAAAAGGTAATATAATCGCTTTTTTATTAGGAATGAGGAGAGTGTACCGAAATAATCCAAGTAGGCGCCTACTATTCCAAACGAATGTATGTGTCTAACTTATAACATAAATTAGTTTTTTTTTTAATTGTTTTTGTGTTTGACAGTTCGAAAGTGCCTGTAACTGGCCTACTTGAAATAAATCCTTGATTTCGATTTTATTTTTCGAATGCTTGATTTTATTTTGCCTTCTGATTGAGGAGATTGTGCCGGTGGTAATGGTGATAAGTAAAATGAATACATAGACTTTTTAAACTAAGTTACTCAGTTATTTGTATCTCCTGAAAACTTGCCATAATTAATTAACTCCGGGCGCGGAATTGATATCTAAGCATTATTTACTTGGAAATGAATCCTTTAATGCCGGGCGTAAAATTAATATAGGGCTTCAATATAAAAAAAGAGTTCTCAATAGCCATCCAGAAAACATTTTTAAAAATAACATTTTTGGGAACATGGAATATGGAATTAAACTATCTACTCTACACTAATAAACTAATATTATACATCGCTAGATACAGCTTCAGCTTGATATTCAAAGACAATAATTAAAAAACAATAAGTCTTAAACATGAACGGGAACTTCCGCCAATTATATTGTAATGACCGTTTTCCTTCGGTCCTCCATTTCTTCCACTTTAAATAATAGGCAGCTTACTCTTGTGACTTTCAGGGTTCCCTAGTAACTAACTAAGAATCCCTCGCATTTGGCTAAACCTGGCAGAAATAAAAAGCGAGCCAACATTCAGTCACTAATTTATAGTACCTATCGTTTTATGTTATTATTTATATTGCTATTTATGTAGAAGATCAATTGCCGTGTGTTAATCTTGAAAACGGTTTGACCAATTTGTTTTTTTTATTGTATCTTAATTGTCAGGACAAGGTTTGTATGTAAGTTATTTTGTACGAGAAATTATGTTATTTTTTTGTTTTCTGCTCTTCTTATTATCTTCATTAGTATTTGCACTCGTGTGAAGTCGGTACGAGTCGCTAGTTTTGAATAAATGGCATGCTTCCGAGACTTGATGTAATACCAACATCACGCCTTTTTTCTTTAAAGGGGTTGACAGTGGTGTCTTTTTTCACATTTTACACTTTTGGAGATCGAAAAGGACTCCCCGTACTCAGCATTTGCGGTTACGATCAAAAGACCAATGAAACTGTTTATAGTCGTCATCATCTGCCTGTTTTCAACTATTTTGGAGTCAGTTTCCAGACTAACTGGATGTAGCTGAATACCAGTACCTTACACTAGCTGTTACCCACGGCGTCGTTCGCGTTTTGGTCAGAAACTATCCCACGGGCTCGTTGTAAATATAGCCTATTGCACTCGGGGATAATGTAGATTCCCATTAGTGAAAGAATTTCGAAAATCGGTTCAGTAGATCCAGAGATAACCGCCTACAACCTCACAACTCACAAACTTTACCTCTTTTTATAATATTAGTATAGATGGAGCGGCTTCCTATCTGACCTCCGCAATCCAGTTACTTAGTAATAAGATAAGTATAGGTACCTCTTGGTTGACTGGTTGTCAGACTTTCGGGTTCTAACTACTCGTAATTTCAGTCAAAGATCTACAAATTACAGCCGTGACCAATGGCTTAACGTGCTTTCCGGGGCACGGAGGAGCTCATGATGATGAGATTCATGATCACCCATCCACGGACCGACCCCGGTAAGCGTAGCTTAACCTTAGATTCGACCCGTGCGGCAGTTATTATTTTGCCACGGGCAGAGCTCCTCAATGAAACAGTTGTATAATTTTCAATTAACTAGGGTTTACTCAAATCTAATATTACCTACTACGATAGTTCACGGCTTCATTTCAACGTGTGAATTCAAGCGTGGCATTAAAAGCTCCGGTAATTAATAGTAAACCAATCACAGAAGCTAAATCAAAACATCCATATATTACGCCAACGGAAATTAAATGTTTAAAGCAAAGGTGGCTGTATTTCTGAATTAATTTCAATAGAATACTATAGTAACTCAAACGTTGGGATGTGCCTTGAAATGAGAAAATTATTCATATTGCGGTTGAAATCTGAGTGCTTATGAGGTAATCAATTAGTCAGGCTTCCACAGTCTATTACCTACTTTAGTAGACGTTTTCTCGGTAAGTGTGTTTAAATTTATTAAACAATTATTGAAGAATTTTATATGACAATTATATAATACAATGATGTTATTAACAGATTTGATAATATCATGTAGGGCAAAGGTGCTCTCAAAAAGGAACCACATTCCTGAATACCTATATGGGTTTTTTAATACTCGTAGTACACCATAGTGCACGGACAGATTCTATTATCACTAAGGTTGATAGTGTCGTGTGCATGCCAGTTAAATACAAGTTTCCAGTACAGACAAGTCAATATGGATTGGTACAGATCGGTGAGGGTGTACACTACCAATAAAAACCCGAGTACTAAAAATGACGCTCTAATTAAAATCGGGTGTTTTTATCGGTTTGTAGCCTATGGTACCCGGGCTATAAAAACAAATCGATTGACACCTTATTCATCAAAATCGGATGAATAGTTTAGGTGGTACGGAGGAACATACGTAAATACAAAGAAACATACGTATGTAAGTATGTATGTTTGTTTGTATTTACGTATGTTCCTAGACTGCTAAAATCATAACCCTTCCTTTTGGCTTCGCCTTAGTCGGGTAAAAGGTATGCAGTCAGCGACTGAATCGCAGCCGTTTTGAGTTTGTAACGCCATTGCATTGCTTAAAAAATCGCGGCGGGCGAGGTCTCCTAAACCGCAAACTTTCACGACAGAACACAATAGCAACGTTTAGTTGCAAACAGCTTTGTTGGCCGCTCGAAACAGTTGTAGACAAGCTATTTGTAAAAGACATTGCTGGCTGTGGCCAGCAATGTCTTTTACAAATAGCTTGTCTAACAAACACAAAAAAGAAGTATAATTTTTAGGTAGATTAAGCCACAAAAATTCTACCTATTGGTCTTGCACTTAAAGTCGAGTTTTCCGAAAATTTCACCATAGGTCTAGTTATGAGCCCTAGAGCCCAAATTAACCACCGGTTAAAAAGTTTATATATATAGTGTAAACGTTGGTATGTCTGAGGAGCGACAAGAAAAATTTAGCCACATTCTACAGGTCGCAATTATGCACCGTTTGATTTCAAACTTGGCCAAAACATCCAAAAACTTAGGTTAAGAGTGTGAATGGGCGGAATTCGTACATGGTTTTTCGAAAATCAGTTTTTTGGCCATAACTTTTTTCCAATGGAAAATTTTAGAACCGTTTAACATTTTATCATTCCGAGTAAGAACGGACAACTTTTACATTTAAAAATTTTTGATGCAACCCCTAATTTGGGGAGGGGATTCCAATTTCCAAAAGTTTTGAAAAAAAAACCGAAACGGTAAACATTTCTAAGAGTCGCAAATATTTTTTTTTGAAAGCAAATTATTTATTCTACAATTTTTAAATTGAAAGTTTAGCCATAAAGCTTATAGTTTCGAAATAAAAAATTATAACTGAAAAATTGAGGGCGTTGTCATGCTAAACTCTTATGGCAGGATTTTAAAATTTATGATAACCATTTTTCAGCTGTAAGACCATCATCTGCCCGTTAATTAAAGATTTTAAAAACAAACAAAATATTGGGTGGGAGCGGATTCGCACCTCATCACTCCATTATTTAAAAATTCATAACTCCCTACGCACGATATCAAGTTGGTTTAAAATTTATAATATTGTGCTCATTAACCTCTACAACTTTTGTCTAAAAAGTTTAATGATCCAAGGGGCTGAAAAAATAACCGTGGAAACTTCATCGAAATCTATCTCTTGCTGGGGCTTGCCGAAGGTATTTTTTTTATGTCATCTCAAACATTGTGTCGTAGATAAACAGAGGCAGCCCCAATGAGTAACAATAATACTTGTGTCAGAGCTGTCTCACTCGGGAGAGTGAGACACATTAACAATGATAACTATGAAGCTAATGAACCGAATAAAATTAGAACAATAATTAAGCAGCTCTCGATGTGGAATGCTCTCTATGCAATTTATTTGTTCGAGATATTCTGTGACACACAAATTTTACCATGTTGTTTAAATCTATACAATATACGTATTTAAGTTAAGTTACTGGTAAATATATATATATATGCTATATTTAAGTTACGTTAAGTTACTGGTAAAAGCAAGAAGCAAATAAACCAGCTTAAGTTATCCAGTGATCGTAATAGGTGTAATTATTTGCTTTAACTTCAAGGAAGTAAAATAATATCTCCCTTTAAAATCCTGGAATAATTTTCAAGTTGCGTAACTTAGTCCCTTGAAGTTTAGGCAAATAAAATCTACCTATTCCGATCTCTGCTCGTGACATACATTGTTATTTGTTGGTTAATTTACTGTAAAAGCAAATAAATCGGCTTAAAATTGACACTTGCACTTTACAGTTGAAATATAAATCCGTTTTAAAAATATTTGAATCCCTACATGCAGACTGTGTGAGTGTTATTTTACTGATATGAAACTCGATTCCCAATAAAAAGCCCACGTTGGTGTTTGACGGCGGAGACTCGAGAAATTCCATATTTTTTTGTGACAGAAATAGAACCGATATATTTTTAATAGGTTTCCAACAATATTCATCGTATGCCTACCCTTTTCCCAAACATGTTGCGGTCAGCTTCTAGTCTAACCGGACGCAGCTGAGTACCAGTACTTACTGGCTTACTGCCTATCTGACCTGGGTAGTACTGGGTTCGACTGGATGTCTAACTTTCGGGCCACTGACTGACTACTTGTAACGATTGTCAAAGAACTACAAAAGCCAGGCAGGACTAACGTCTTAACGTGCTTTCCGAGGCACGGAGGAAACTCGGTATGTAAATTGCTCTTCAGTTAACAGAATTGTTCAGACCTACTTATTTGTGCGATTCAGCATTTTCATAAATAAAAATAATTAAATCTAAATATCGCAATCGGCTAACTACCGAACACCTGTCCTCCTGTTGTCCTGCCCAGCCCGATCACTATGACGTCCCAGTCCTTGCCTCCCCGACCCTCGCTGGAGTAACCCCGAGATGCTGGTCCTGTTGTTTAAAACCCGTCCATAAAGAATGATCTTGTGCCGATCGAAGGCCCTTTCCCACATAGGTTGCCCTTAGCGTATAGTCGCTTAGTTTTCAAGTTTTTGTCCCTGGCTGGAGGCCAAACCCTCTAACTAAGGCACCCACAGGATAGCCTGGCCTAACAGACAACAACCTCCAAAGTTTACCAAAGAGATCTTGTCATCTTGCTTGCGGTTGGCACTAGGTAATAGCTCCTATGAAAAGAATGATAATATGCATCGTATGTTGAATAAATAAACATCAACATAATATTGAATAAACATCCAGAAAAAATAGTGATTTATAAGTTCGTACCTTCGTATTAATTTTAAATAGTAAATTTAAGTTACGGAAGAGTGGAGTGTCCTAATACAGGCATTTACTTTCTTAATAGTACATTTCTATCACTAACTATGTAGTACAAAGCTTGTTAAAGAAAATAAACTATTTTTATTTGTATGAGTGTTTACCTCTCTTAAACACGATGTGTTTTTCTTTCATAGTAGTCGGTCAGTCGCAGTGGCAGTCGATCCCTTGCTGCCTAAATATTTTGTGGTAGATCGCCGACACTAAATTTGAGCAGTGAGTACCCCTCGTCTAGGCCCTATGCTCTGTAATTGATTTTAAAATGGATGCTTACTTACCCTTGAGTAGACTAAGTTCGTTAAAAAAACTTTTCTTGCCATTTTAATATTAATTATCAGTAATTAATGCAAACTGTTGACTAAGTATAAGTCGTGGAAAAAACAACAACGAATTATGAAATAATAATAAAAAAATAATTTTATTCATTAGTAATCTATACTAATATTATAAAGCTGAAGAGTTTGTTTGTTTGTTTGTTTGTTTGTTTGTTTGTTTGTTTGAACGCGCTAATCTCAGGAACTACTGGTTCGAATTGAAAAATTCTTTTAGTGTTGGATAGCTCATTTATCGAGGAAGGCTATAGGCTATATATCATCACGCTACAATCAATAGGAGCGGAGCATCCATGAAAAATGTTGCAAAAACGGGGAAAAGTTATTATTTTTGAGAGCTTCCTTTGCGTGCGCTGGTTAAACGGTTAAAGTTGCACAAAAATAATGTATGAGAGAATTATTTCTCTTAGAAATGTCTAAAAAAAAGTCCGCGACAGCACATGCCTATCTTTTAAGGTTGACTAACAATAACCATTTTTATGATTTTAAAATTTGGTCAAAAATAATGCTTTATTTGCAAAGGTATTTTTACCGACATAGTATTAATCCTTATCGAAATAAATATGTTAGTCATCTTTAGAATTCAATTGTGACCAAAATTGCCCTTTACACCATTCAATTTAGATGAATATCTTAGGAGATATCACAGTTTTAAAATAACTCCGCATCAAAATAAAGACGCGCGCGCTGTGAGGCGGGGCGTTTATGTTGTCGGGAAAACCAATGTGATTAGATTCAATGCACAAATATTGTGCGTAACTTAGAGAAGGTTTTAGTTTTGGTTTTATTGTAATCAGTGCTCTCTATCAAAAGATTTATGAATTTAAAGTGTTCAAGAAGAACTTATGATCATTGTGTAAGCTGTAAGATACATGCAACGACATCTATTGCACCAAAATGGTACTAATTAATAAAAATGTGCTCACAAGATAACTTTTAAATCGGCTGACCGGCTTTACAAAAAAGTTCTGGTGGCACAAAAGTACTCTAGATTAGTCTACATGACGCTATAACCCTGTAGAGTGTGTGTTCAATCGCTTTCCATGCAGTATATTCTATCGGTCTAACTTGATGCTCGATAGGTGGCGCTGTTCATTTCACTCCATTTTCTGAATCGCGGTGTTTTTCGTGAAAGAATGACCCTCGCCCGTGTAAAATGTCGGAAGCTTGGTTTTTTAACCGACGAAACAAAAATAGGAGCTTCTCAATTCGACGTTTCTATATTTATTTTATTTTATGTATAACCTGACCACGCATAACTTTTTACAGAGAAGTCCGGTATGCATGATCCTTTTTTTAAATTGAGAAATCGTGTTTAGGCCCATTTCCTGCACCTTGATGAGAACTTTAGATCTAGCTGGAGTATGACGTCATTGAAGTTCTAACGATGGAGACGGAAGGCAGTTGCTAGAGGTCCTCAAGAGTTTGCAGCAAGAATAACGTGTTTGGGCTCATTTCATGCACCTTGATGAGAACTTTAGACATTGCTGAAGTATGACTGTCATCGAAGGTCTGACGATGGAGACGGAAGGCAGTTGCAAGACGTCCTCAAGAGTTTGCAGCAACAATAACGTTTTTGGGCTCATTTTATGCACCTTGATGAGAACTTTATGCCTTGCTGGAGTATGACTGTCATCGACGGTCAAACCATAGAGACAAATGGCAGTTGCAAGCGGTCCTAAACAGTTTGCAGCAGGTATAATATTATTGGGCTCATTTCATGCACTTTGATGAAAAACTTTAAACCTAACTCAGTATGACTTTCATCGAATGTCTGACGATGGAGGCGAATGGTAGTTGCAAGAGGTTCTCAAGAGTTTACAGCATCTATAACGTGTTTGGGCTCATTTCATGCACCTTGATGAGAACTTTAGACCTGCCTGGAGTATGGTCGGTTAAGGTTGTCGAGGGTCGCGGGCCTGTGGACGTTGAGTAATGGGCTAGCTCGCCATCCGTCCGTCTAATAACGACAGGCCGTGTCGACGGCGCATTCGTGTTCCACGCGCGCCTCAAAGAGATGTCAGCAAACGGGAAGGGGTCCGAGAAGACCGAGGCAGGCCTGGATTGCGGGACTGTTCGAAAGAGATACCGCGGCCCTAGAACACAAAGGGCAAAAGAAGGAACATGGATGGGTTTTAGTCAGTACAAGTCTGACACTCCCTTCGGCTCCGCCCAGAGTGGGAGGGGTCATTTGATTATTTCCCATCGGTAAAAAAAACGTAGGCCTTATTTGGAAAAGTAGAATATGTTTGCGATTAATGCAAATATTTCCGAGAAATTAAATTGTTAACTACTTGAATCTGTACTAATATTATAAAGCTGAAGGGTTTGTTTGTTTCGTTGATTGAACGCGCTAATTTCAGGAAGTGCTGGTATAAATTAGTTAAGTGTTGGATAGCCCATTTATCGAGGAGCGGAACATCAATGAAAAATGTTTCAAAAACAGGGATTTATTCCTTTTGACAGCTTCCGTTGTACGTGAACGGTTAAAAATACGCAATTATCATGCATGTCGGAATTATCCCTCTTAAAAAGCTCTAAAAAAATGTCCACACTGGCATACGTCTAACTTTTAAGGTTGAGGCACACTCTCTCTAACCCTCTCTTTCTCTGATGTACGCACGCACGCAGACGAAGTTGCGCGGGTCAGCTAGTGGCAAATATAGGAAAAGTTGTGGAATCCCATTTCAAAGTTTGCAGGCGACTAAATCAACAGCCTGTCTTACTTTAAGCCGAACCGGTAAACTTCTTGCGAAATTTCGTTAGCTATCAAAGTCAAATACATAAATTAATAATATTGGAAATTGAACTCTTCCACTAGTACATACAAGCTTCTCATTACTAGTAAAGATTCACCAGATATTTGTTTTTTTTTTAGATTACGAAGAGCGTCCGACCTGATGATTTCATTCTGTTAAACTCAGCTGTTAATGACCGACTGAAAATACGCAAATCCGTGTCACCGATTCCGACCTTCTTGTTCTTGATAGTTTATATTGCACATATTCCATACTAATATTTGTATGCTTCCTTGTGCTAGGACACAAATAACACAGTATCATTGTTTTTGTAACATATTTATAGTAATATGTGCACAAATAATCGTATTTCATTTGATTCATTCATTTAATTAGCACGTTTCTGATACCATCGAGCAATTTTATAATTCATTTATGTAATGCTTTTAATAATTTCCATCGATTTTAAAATTTACGGGACCGGTGATGGAGCTACATTTACCTTAAAATATGTTTAATTAATACTACGACTTCGAGGAAGCCTTCTAATCTTATTCTTATTTTAAACGAGATTAACTAAGTTTAAAACTACGTAGTTTCACCTGCTTTTAACTCTTGGATTAGAACGTCATTTTATTATTATTTAAAAAATACATATACAATATACTACGAGTATTATTAAAAAAATACTTATAGAGTATAGAACTCGGGATGAACTTTAGATGTTGTTTATGAACTAAAGCAGGACTTGATAAAGCTAGAACTACTTTTTCTTCTGACTTATTCTTCGTGTCACTGGCACTAAGTATGAAATATTTCGCCTCAAAAACTTAGCCACTACTACTATTCCATAGAAATATAAAGGACAGCTTCATTCTGCTGCCCTTATTAATCAATTTATTTGGGGTCGGCGCAGCATGTCTTTTTCTTTCATACTGGACTATTATTATTACTATTCATCTCAGCAGAAATACACATTATTAAATATATTTATTAAATTAATCTTATGCAACCCTAGTGAAATTTCCCTTATATAGAACAGAACACAACTAAAGTTATCTCATTTATACTAATACTAGCTGACCCGCGCAACTTCGTCTGCGTGCGTGCGTACATCAGAGAAAGAGAGGGTTAGAGAGAGTGTGCCTCAACCTTAAAAGTTAGACGTATGCCAGTGTGGACATTTTTTTAGAGCTTTTTAAGAGGGATAATTCCGACATGCATGATAATTGCGTATTTTTAACCGTTCACGTACAACGGAAGCTGTCAAAAGGAATAAATCCCTGTTTTTGAAACATTTTTCATTGATGTTCCGCTCCTCGATAAATGGGCTATCCAACACTTAACTAATTTATACCAGCACTTCCTGAAATTAGCGCGTTCAATCAACGAAACAAACAAACCCTTCAGCTTTATAATATTAGTACAGATTCAAGTAGTTAACAATTTAATTTCTCGGAAATATTTGCATTAATCGCAAACATATTCTACTTTTCCAAATAAGGCCTACGTTTTTTTTACCGATGGGAAATAATCAAATGACCCCTCCCACTCTGGGCGGAGCCGAAGGGAGTGTCAGACTTGTACTGACTAAAACCCATCCATGTTCCTTCTTTTGCCCTTTGTGTTCTAGGGCCGCGGTATCTCTTTCGAACAGTCCCGCAATCCAGGCCTGCCTCGGTCTTCTCGGACCCCTTCCCGTTTGCTGACATCTCTTTGAGGCGCGCGTGGAACACGAATGCGCCGTCGACACGGCCTGTCGTTATTAGACGGACGGATGGCGAGCTAGCCCATTACTCAACGTCCACAGGCCCGCGACCCTCGACAACCTTAACCGACCATACTCCAGGCAGGTCTAAAGTTCTCATCAAGGTGCATGAAATGAGCCCAAACACGTTATAGATGCTGTAAACTCTTGAGAACCTCTTGCAACTACCATTCGCCTCCATCGTCAGACATTCGATGAAAGTCATACTGAGTTAGGTTTAAAGTTTTTCATCAAAGTGCATGAAATGAGCCCAATAATATTATACCTGCTGCAAACTGTTTAGGACCGCTTGCAACTGCCATTTGTCTCTATGGTTTGACCGTCGATGACAGTCATACTCCAGCAAGGCATAAAGTTCTCATCAAGGTGCATAAAATGAGCCCAAAAACGTTATTGTTGCTGCAAACTCTTGAGGACGTCTTGCAACTGCCTTCCGTCTCCATCGTCAGACCTTCGATGACAGTCATACTTCAGCAATGTCTAAAGTTCTCATCAAGGTGCATGAAATGAGCCCAAACACGTTATTCTTGCTGCAAACTCTTGAGGACCTCTAGCAACTGCCTTCCGTCTCCATCGTTAGAACTTCAATGACGTCATACTCCAGCTAGATCTAAAGTTCTCATCAAGGTGCAGGAAATGGGCCTAAACACGATTTCTCAATTTAAAAAAAGGATCATGCATACCGGACTTCTCTGTAAAAAGTTATGCGTGGTCAGGTTATACATAAAATAAAATAAATATAGAAACGTCGAATTGAGAAGCTCCTATTTTTGTTTCGTCGGTTAAAAAACCAAGCTTCCGACATTTTACACGGGCGAGGGTCATTCTTTCACGAAAAACACCGCGATTCAGAAAATGGAGTGAAATGAACAGCGCCACCTATCGAGCATCAAGTTAGACCGATAGAATATACTGCATGGAAAGCGATTGAACACACACTCTACAGGGTTATAGCGTCATGTAGACTAATCTAGAGTACTTTTGTGCCACCAGAACTTTTTTGTAAAGCCGGTCAGCCGATTTAAAAGTTATCTTGTGAGCACATTTTTATTAATTAGTACCATTTTGGTGCAATAGATGTCGTTGCATGTATCTTACAGCTTACACAATGATCATAAGTTCTTCTTGAACACTTTAAATTCATAAATCTTTTGATAGAGAGCACTGATTACAATAAAACCAAAACTAAAACCTTCTCTAAGTTACGCACAATATTTGTGCATTGAATCTAATCACATTGGTTTTCCCGACAACATAAACGCCCCGCCTCACAGCGCGCGCGTCTTTATTTTGATGCGGAGTTATTTTAAAACTGTGATATCTCCTAAGATATTCATCTAAATTGAATGGTGTAAAGGGCAATTTTGGTCACAATTGAATTCTAAAGATGACTAACATATTTATTTCGATAAGGATTAATACTATGTCGGTAAAAATACCTTTGCAAATAAAGCATTATTTTTGACCAAATTTTAAAATCATAAAAATGGTTATTGTTAGTCAACCTTAAAAGATAGGCATGTGCTGTCGCGGACTTTTTTTTAGACATTTCTAAGAGAAATAATTCTCTCATACATTATTTTTGTGCAACTTTAACCGTTTAACCAGCGCACGCAAAGGAAGCTCTCAAAAATAATAACTTTTCCCCGTTTTTGCAACATTTTTCATGGATGCTCCGCTCCTATTGATTGTAGCGTGATGATATATAGCCTATAGCCTTCCTCGATAAATGAGCTATCCAACACTAAAAGAATTTTTCAATTCGAACCAGTAGTTCCTGAGATTAGCGCGTTCAAACAAACAAACAAACAAACAAACAAACAAACAAACAAACTCTTCAGCTTTATAATATTAGTATAGATTATAAAGACGTATTTTTTTGTAAGTTTGTATGTAGGGGGTTATCTCCGGAACGAATAATCCAATTCTATAAATTCTTTCACTGGCAAAGAGGTACATTATTCGTGGGTGCTTGCTTTATGCATATTAGCCGAGGTTTCAAAATATTTGCGGGCGAAGTTGCGGGCGAAGTGTTAGTTTTGTTTTAAATTACTAACGATCTACGATGTCAGCCCTCATTGTATTAGAAATATCTTCGTTTTACCTACATAAATTGCAGTATGAAATTATTGAAAAACTAAGATGACGTTGGTAGTAACTAAGACGAATAAAACTGTAGCTAAAATAAACACAACATTTTATCGCATCGTAATGTTTCATCATTTTACTTAAGTTATAAAAGCAGTGAATACTGTGACCCATTGCAGTAGGTACATTTAGTTGATGAAACATTTGTGAAACTAACTCGAAATCGATAGCCAGTTAGTTGAACACTACATTATAAGTTCTATAGCTTTTTCAAACAAGGCCAAATTGTAAAATGTGTAAAATGGCTGCCTGCCTGCCTGACTGAATGTTAGTTTACATATAGTTTAGTGTAACCTATTTTTTTCTACTAGGTTCTGTAATTCGATCCCGTTATGTGTTTTTGACATGAGATTATTTAAATGATACTTAACTATTACTATCTCAAGTACTAGATAAGGCTGAGAGGGAGAGAGCGTCACGACTCAGCCGCCGCGGGAGACACCCTGGGCATCGGGGGCCACGTGGTGGCTCCCGGCCACCGTAGGCGCGGGCCTGTGGACGGTGTCGGACGGATGCGGTGTCGACCGGTGCCGTGTCGACGGCGCGTTCGTGTTCCACGCGCGGCTCAAAGAGAGTCAGCAAACAGGAAGGGGTCCGAAAGAACCGATGCCTACCAGGGTTGCGGGACTGTTCGAAAGAGATACCGCGGCCCTGGAACACAAAAGGCAAAGGAAGGAACATGGATGGATTTTAGTCAGTAAAAGTCTGACACTCCCTCCTGCTCAGCCCAGAGCGGGAGGGGTTATTTGATGACTTACCATACGAAAAAGAAAAAGTACTAGGTAAGGCCTATTTCACAACGTCATCATGATTATCCTGCCCTCATCCCAATTTTATTTGGGTTCGGCGCGAAGATACAATGTATATGTCACCGTAAAATGGTAAATACCGTTAGATCATAATCTATATCGCAAGATTGTAAACTGTCGAAAGAGTGTGAACCGAACCGTAACATACTGCTTACAATTTACAATTTAACGCATTATTTTTCGGTAGATTACAATCTAAAAAAAATATACTTTAGACCTTGCTCGTGACTGTATAAATACAAACACGCCACCGGTTTCATAAAAAAAGAAAAGCTTACATGGCTTCAAAACGCATCCATCCATAACGCCGTCAATTAATTAGGAAAGTGACCACGATGCTGCCCACTGTAGTGTTAAATTAAATTCAGGAACAGTTGGAAGGCCATGCCGAAACTTAAGCCACAAAATAAATTTAGTGACAGCTCGGTGCCTATGAGTGAAACGTAACGATTTTTTTTTTCATTCATTCATTTGCCTAATAGTCGTAGTCGTATTTTCGTTTGAACAGATTATTCGTTGCGGCGAGAGTGAGTGGTTGTATTGAAAACTTTCGTGACACAAACCGACAGAAAAAAAATCAAAGCTTTGTAGGGAGGTTGTAACACCTACATGTTTTTTTTGTAGGTTGATCCTACTGTACATTTAAAAATATTCTTTCTTTTTTTTTGTTTATTAGTTACTTACTCTTTGTTCCACCTTAGACACCTCTAAGGTGGAACAAAGAGTAAGTAACTACCGACCGCATACCTAATGAAAAAATCCACTAACTCAAACTCAAACTCAAAGCGTTTATTTCAATTAGACCTTCGCAGGCACTTTTGAAAGTCAGAAAAACAAAGGCGAAGCTACAGTCACAGACACAAGGCATAATAACTTGTGAAAGTACTGTAGTTGCCCATTCCAAAGCGTAGATCTCTATGGAGAAGAATGGGCAAGAAACTCCATGGACACTCTTTTCAATCAAAATATTGTTACAAGATCTTGGTTACATCATTCATGTTGAGATTATACATATATGTGAGAACGATGTAGAAAGACGTGCACATTAAGAGCGTCCAGAGTAAAAGATTATAACTATCAACAATTTAAAAACAAAGTAGTTAAAATAAACCGTGGCAGCTAAGAGATGACCAGTCCCAACTGACAGCGCCCGTTCACGAACATGACGCATGCATCAGCTCCATTCAGCTCAACCATATTGAAGGGAACTAAACGACCCAACACACCCGCCACTATCAGCGAGACATTTGAGTGAGCCTGACATTCTCTCAGCCACCAGGGCACATTCGAGTCAATGAAGGATAACTAAATGTAAATGGTAGCTTTACAGTACATAGTACTCACACATGTGCTATGCAGTTATATAATACTAAGAGATTGAATCTATACAATGCAAAGATATTTTTACAATCTTCTGCAGCTTCCACAATAATTTCACATGAGCTTCTGATTAGTTTGCCCCTATGGTTGTGGAGCAGGACCAGCATTGAGCCAAGCATTTTTATCATCGATGTAATCCCCTAACTTATAATATGCTTGCCTACATAGTGTGCGTTTTATACAAGATTTAAATTTTGTCTCATTCAGTTGTTGAATGTGGGGAGGTATTTTATTATAACATTTTAAACAGTACCCCATGAAAGATGAGTCTACTTTAGCTAGCCTGAAACCTGGCTGTACTAGTTGGTCCCTGTTTCTAGTATTATAGTGGTGTCTGTCACCTCTTTTACTAAACAAATGCAGATTTTTCCTAACGTACATGATGTTTTCATAGATGTATTGACAAGGTACTGTCATGATGTTAATTTCTTTAAACAGTTCCCTTAGAGAATCGCGCCTACGTAGATCATATATGGCTCTGATGGCTCTTTTCTGCAGAATAAATATAGACTCAATGTCTGCAGCCCGTCCCCATAGTAAAATACCGTATGACATAATACTATGAAAATAACTAAAATAGACTAGCCTCGCGGTATCTGCATCAGTAAATTGGCGGATTTTTCTAACAGCATATGCTGCTGAACTCAGCCGCCCTGCAAGAGATGTTATATGCGGACCCCATTGTAGCCTTGAGTCGAGCGTGATCCCCAGGAAAACAGTATTTTCGACGAATTGCAGTTTCTCTTGATTCAATACTATGTCACTATCACTACTTTTAACATTCGGTAGAGCAAATCTTATGCACTTCGTTTTTTTCCCATTTAATACTAAATTATTAGCGGTGAACCAATTATGGACCTGCATTAAGGCGTTATTTACGTCGTCGAGATTTGTGGCACGTCTGTTTATCTTAAATATTAAAGAAGTATCGTCAGCGAATAACACCATTTGTGGTTGGTTTTTAAATAAATGGGGTAGATCATTAATATATACCAAAAAGAGGAAAGGACCCAATATCGAACCTTGTGGTACACCCATACTTACTTTTAAACCCATTGAATTGACACCATTTATTTGTACTTGCTGATGTCTATCGTTTAAATACGATTTCACTAAACTGAGCGCAAGTTTCCTTAACCCGTAATGTTCAAGTTTTAAGAGTAGGGTTTCATGGTTTACGCAATCAAATGCTTTTGAGAGGTCACAGAAAATTCCTATGGCATCTTGTGCCTCTTCCCACGCAGTAAATATATGTTTTAATAAGGTGACACCGGCGTCAGTCGTACAACGTCCTTTGGTGAAACCATACTGTTTCTCATGCAAGATTTTATTGGTGTTAAAGTGGTTGAGCATTTGATTAAGCATTACCTTTTCAAACACCTTGCTGAAAACCGGCAATACGGATACGGGTCTATAGTTATTGGTGTCTTTACTGTCCCCGGACTTGAAAAGTGGTATTACCTTACTGTATTTCATAAGGTCCGGGAAGACTCCTTGGTCCACACACAAATTAAATATTAAGGCCAAGTACGGTCCCCGGGACCCGATGGCTTACCTGGCAAAGCCTGGGTCCTGGCCTTGGAGGCTCTCGGGCCCCGACTGGAGGGGCTCCTAAGCGCATGCTTGGAGAGAGGCCAGTTCCCGCTTCGTTGGAAGACGGGGAAGCTGGTCCTCATACGGAAGCCGGGGCGCCCTGCGGACTCTCCGTCCGCATACCGGCCCATCGTGTTGCTCGACGAGGTGGGCAAACTCTTTGAAAGAGTCATTGCCAACCGCCTCGCCGGGCACCTGGCGGAGATGGGGCCGGATCTTGCGGAACACCAGTTTGGTTTCCGCAGGGGGCGCTCGACGGTGGACGCCATCATGCGCGTGAGAGCCCTCACGACGGGGGATGCGGTGTCCCGGGGTGGGGTGGTCTTGGCGGTGTCTCTCGACATCGCCAACGCCTTCAACTCCATGCCCTGGAGCTGCATCAGGGAGGCACTCCGGTATCACCGGGTGCCGACCTACCTTCGTCGTGTGGTCGGGGACTACCTGTCGGACAGGTTTGTCATTTACCCCGGTCACAGCGGAGAATGGAACCGGCGAGAGATGTCGTTCGGTGTTCCACAGGGATCGGTTCTAGGGCCGCCCTTGTGGAACATCGGGTACGACTGGGTGCTGCGCGCCGACCTTCCTGACGGCGTCAGCGTAGTTTGCTACGCAGACGACACGCTGGTGCTGGCACAAGGGAGGTCGCACGAGGCGGCGGCCGAGCTAATGACACGCGGGGTTGCGATGGTCGTGGAGAGGATCCGGCAATTGGGTCTCGAGGTGGCATTGCACAAGTCCGAGGCCATGTGCTTTCATGGGCCTCGGAATGCGCCACCGTCGGGATCCATGCTCACGGTAGGAGGGGTTTCCATCGGCGTCGAGCACTTCGTGGAGCACTTCCGACGTTTGGCCCCCAAACTGGAACGGGCCGGGGCTGCCTTCAAGCGGCTCCTGCCCAACCTGGGGGGTCCAAACGCCTCCTGCCGGAGGCTCTACGCGGGGGTCGTGCGGTCCATGGCCCTTTACGGGGCCCCGGTGTGGGCGCGTTCCTTGAGGCGGCGAGCCGCCCACTACCTGAACGCGCCCCAAAAGGTGGTAGCCGTAAGGCTGGTCCGGGGATACCGCACGATCTCCGGCGAGGCGGCGAGCCTCCTTGCCGGATTGCCGCCATGGGATCTGGAGGCGATAGTCCTCGCGTGCCTACACGAATGGCGCGTGGAGGCACTACGCCGGGGGGTAACTCCGCTGCCGCGGCAAATTGTCGCTCAGCGGACAGACCTCCGGCGCGATCTCATGGCGACCGTGCAGGGCACGCCACAATAGTGGCGATAAGTCCCCTCTTTGAGGAGTGGCTAGAGAGGCGCCACGGCGCCCTCACCTTCCGCCTGACGCAGGTCCTCACCGGACACGGTTGTTTCGGGAGGTTCCTGCACCGAATCGGGCGGGAGGAAACGCCCGGGTGCTACCATTGTGAGGATCGACCGGAGGACACGGTGGAGCACACGGTGGAGATCTGCCCCGCGTGGGTGGAGCACCGCCGTGTCCTCGTAGCGGCGATCGGCGGCGGCGACCTCTCGCTTCCGGCCTTGGTTCAATCCATGGTCCGGAGCGAGACGGAATGGGACGCCGTCACCTCCTTCTGCGAAGCAGTCATGCTAGCGAAGGAGGTGGCGGAACGTGAGAGGGAGAGAACCTCACGTCCCAGCCGCCGCGGGAGACGCACCGGGCGTCGGGGGCCACGTGGTGGCCCCCGGCCACCGTAGGCGCGGGCCTGTGGACGGTGAGCTATGGGCTAGCTCGCCGTCCGTCCGTCTTATGACGACAGGCCGTGTCGACGGCGCGTTCGTGTTCCACGCGCGCCTCAAGGAGAGTCAGCAAACAGGGAGGGGTCCGTAAGGACCGACGCCTGCCAGGGTTGCGGGACTGTTCGAAAGAGATACCGCGGCCCTGGAACACAAAGGGCAAAAGAAGGAACATGGATGGGTTTTAGTCAGTAAAAGTCTGACACTCCCTCCTGCTCAGCCCAGAGCGGGAGGGGTTATTTGATGATTTCCGATCGGTAAAAAAAAAAAAAAAAAGAAAAAAAAGGCCAAGTACG
The DNA here is from genome assembly GCA_947578425.1 of Eugnorisma glareosa. Lineage (NCBI taxonomy): Eukaryota > Metazoa > Arthropoda > Insecta > Lepidoptera > Noctuidae > Eugnorisma > Eugnorisma glareosa. The sequence goes on from OX387957.1 coordinate 33,661,820, forward strand.
GTGCTATAGTCTCAATAATGGCTTGACAAACTTTAATTGACATACCCCATAGATCCTCGGTTAATTTGACTTTGATTTCTTTAAAAGCTTTAATGACTGTTATGGGGTTTATATGTTTAAATTCAAACTCAACCGGACAGGCCGAAACGTTCGCTCTTAATAAATCAATAGAAAACAAGGGTGAGGAATTTAAGGTTTCAGTAGTTTTAAGTGGGATACTAGTGAAGAAATCTACAAATTCTTGAGCAACTTCATTTTTAGAGCTAAGAAGACCACGTGAAGTCTCTAGAGTGATATCATTATTATATTTTTTATTTCTGTTAGTTTCACTGTTGATGATTTTCCAAACCGTCTTTATTTTATTATCGGCGGATTTAATCTTGTTGCTAATGAATAAGGCTTTAGCTAACTTACAGGAGTTTTTAAAAATTTTTGAGTAAGTTGTAACATATTTATTAAAAGTTTCTGAGTTGATGTAAGGCTTAAGGCCATACAGCTCAAACAATCATTCCCTACTTTTCCTAATACCTTTAGTTGCCCAGTCACTGAACATAAACTTTGGGCAAATAGATTTGGTTTTCATTTTTAATGTATTATTGAACTCTGTGTAAACTACCGAAAAGAATTCCTCATAAAATTGATTAACATTTACAATAATATGGCTCGGAATGCCTAAATTACTAATTAAGCTATTTTTAAATTTATTCAAATTACTGGGTGTTATTAGTCTAGATTTTATCTGGATTCTTTGTAATGGTGTGTAGGACTCGAAAGCAACGGTTTGCCCGCTGTGATCAGAAGGAAGGTAATTTACAATGGATTTATCTAAGTAATCGCAGCAACAAAACACATTATCAATACATGTAGCAGTATTTGTAGTAATTCGAGTTGGTTCCGAAAACACGTTTGACAAATTAAATGATTTAAAAAGATGTAAGAATCTACTGCTATTCGAATTTTTGTCTAAAATATTAACATTAAAGTCACCACAGATAACTAATGATTTATTACCAGTTAACACTATCAAACGTGGGAATTGAACCCCCTAAATTCCAAGCAGAGGTACTACAGCACTGACACTGTTTAAGGCAGAAACATACTTATCTTCGACTTTATATTTCATCATAAACTAATCATCTTGCAAATTAGGGATTACAGTAAGTTTCAATTAGGCTTAGTTCGAATGATGGCAGATTACATGAAGTTTATCCCGGTCTATTCATTTAATTACGTTAGAAACACCACCTACGCCTATTATGTGTAGGGCCGATCTATTTTAATAAAACCTAATCATATTTGGCCTCGGTCGTGATTCATGCCTACAAGGATAACATCAAATTAATATAATATGTAGAGGACTTGTACTAGATGAACATTTGTATTACAAAATAACGGCATGGCAACAAAAAGTAAGAACACTGTCTATGTCGATAAAACTGAGAAACATCAATTTCCTACTTAATCCTTTCAGGAGATTAATATTCGAAAATCCTTTCGTAGTTACTAAATTTTATTACCTACATGTTATAGAAATATTCCTAGACGAAGGCTATTCGTTGTCTGTCAAAGAATTTAAGATTTTTACAAAGCGGGAAGGTATGGAAATTTTTGACGGGAAAAGATTGGCATCTTAGCAATATAAGGATTGAAGCCTCCTAAACTGCTCTCTGAGCTCCAAAGTATGCAGCTAAAGTGACTTTCGCTGCTACCGACGACGCTATGGAAGCGCGTAGTATTGGGTCAACAAAATATGGAATACTATCGTACCAGAGACAAAGAAGAAGATTGCCCAGATGCAAATTATTAGACAATTATTAGAGAGGGCTCATAAAGGTAGGCCCGTATCCCGGTTACTGTCAGATTTGTATTGCAGTAATAAGATAAGCATTCTTTATTTGTTTAAACATTGTGTACATACAAGAGCATGCAAGATATTATCGGTAATCATTTTAGTCCAGATATGTTTAGCCGTAGCAAGCATGTAAGCATCGGAGTACAAATATTTCAGAAACTTAATTATTACAGAAACTTTGAGCCAAATGGTGGGAATTCGTGGAATGCGGCTAACAAGAATTCGTCGGCGGGAGCAGTCTAGTCTAGATGTTCTTTAGTCGCGCCAGCAACTGTGTAACAAAAATTACAACGTATCTACCCTGGACTGAAAAAAAAAAAGTAGTTGCCACAATCAAGATTTTGTTTAGATTGACTAAGTGACTTGTTTGCATCTGAGCCTATCAAGCACAATGATACACAGCTACTACTTTTATTTGATTGATTCGCTCGCGTTTTGGTCAGAATTTATCCCACGGGCACGTTGTAAATATAGCCTATGGCGCTCGCTGATAATGTAGCTTCCTATTAGTGAAAGAATTTTCAAAATTGGTCCATTATATACAGAGATTACTTTCACCCTCACAAACTTTACCTGTTTATAATATTAGTATAGATAAGTATAGAAGACAAAAAACAATGTGAACACAATCTATGTGTATTATTTCAAAATTCGTTAAAACAATTTATTTTTTGTTCCAACTGTGCTTATTTGCTCCAACACATATTTATTTGCCTGAATGAAAGAAATAAAGCAAAAACACACATACCTGCAACAATCCGTAACGATACTCGATGTCCATGAAGACATACTCCTTAGAGTACGGTGGGGGCACGGTCGGCCCGTTCAAGCTCTGCTGCTGAGCGGTTGGAGGCCCCATAGTGATGGGATGTGGCTGGACCGGTGGGGAGTCACCAGGCGGGACGTTGCATTCCTGTTAAAAACGGCCTTGTTGTGAATGAAGATATTGACAGACTTTGTTGCTACGATTGTAGCGCTTGCTACGACTGGCGTAGTACCTGCTACGAGTTTCGTAGATCTTTAGTGAGGGCCCGTAGATGACTACACATATCTGTACTGGCCTCCCTTAAGTCCTATTTCCCTCTATTTGATTTTATTCATTTAGGAAATTATTTTTTTAAATTACCATCAACTACGGCAATGCCAAAAGGATTATGATTTTAGCAGTCCATGTACGTATTGAGGATTGTATTTTTTTAATGTTTTTATGTGAAATTGAAAAATAATCATAAAATTTCATATTTTGGTACTCAAATACGTTAATAATTATATTGTAATAAATTTCTATTTTAATTGGCAAAACATAGCGCATAGCCTAATTTTTAAGATCTTGATATTAATTATTACCTATGTTTACGAATAAATGATTCTGATTCTGTTCCACCGTAGCGCCTACTAACTACTGAGCCGATTTTGACGACTGATTCGTTATTACGATTCGAGTGACATTATAGGCATACCCAACAACGACAGAAACGGCAAATTAAAAATGTATACTATTTTATGTGCCGTTGCAGACATTGATCTCATATTTTTCTGTTTTCGTATAACCGGAGTCTTCTGACATTTCTGTAACACATGACATATTCAGAAATGACGTATGGGTTTGTTTAGGCGAGGCTATGCGTTGCCTTTCAGTTATTTAGGAGATAGGGCGCAGTTATTATACAGGGTGTAACAAGACCCTTAACGAAGCCGTCAACCAAGCATTAAGTACATCAAACTAAGTAACTTTACGCAATTTTTTTTGCTGCGAAACGACTTTTTTTGGGGTGAAAAATCACGTTTTTCTTTAGAAATCAATGTAAAGCACTCAAACCATTGTGCAGATGGATACATTGAATAGTACGGTGGCCGTGGAGGTGTTTGAAGTAAAAATCTAACATTCAAAACATATATTAAAAAAAAAGCTTGTAAAAAAGTTGGAACTTAGACCCCTACTATCTCCGTAACTAGAAGGTTGGATGGTACGGTCTAGAACAAAAAAAAAATCGCAATGACGGACGGGGAGAACACGTGCCTTTCGGCTTTGGCCTCAAAGTTCTAAATATACACAGTACTGTACGGTTAAAACGGTAAACAACCCCGTTGCCTAAAAGCATCATAGTTGATTATTTTTCGGTGTCAGATTTTCCCCTCGTCTATTTTTACTTGTAATAAAAATATAACAAAACGAGAGTAAGTTAAAGCATGATTCTAATCTTAGAAAATCGTGTAGGTTTATAATTAAAAATGTTTTGATTTGTTCATTCGTATATTTAGATTAGATTTATTTATTTCTGAGTCTATGGTACATTAAGATCTTAATATTAAACAGACATATACACTACCGTTGGCTTATCCTGTTTAAATGATGGCTTGAAAAGGTAGTTTTTGGAATGAGAGAGTAAGAGCCAAAATACCAAAAATAGGAGCTTTCTTACGAAGGCGTTCTGACCTATTTTGTAACAACTGTTGCCCGCGGCTTCGCTCGCGTTTTGATAAAAAAATATCCCACGGGCACGTTGTAAATATAGCTTATGGTACTTTGGGGTAATGCAGCTTCCTATTAGTGAAAGAATTTTCAAAATCGGTTCAGTAGATCCGAAGATTACCCCCTCCAACGTCGCAACCTCAGAAACTCAGAAACTTTATCTCTTTATTATATTAGTATAGATAGATAATACACAAGTATTTATAATATGCGATTGGCTCGTTGCTTTAGTGGTCGCAATCGCGACTGCTGAGCATGAGGTCCTGGCTTCGATTCCCGATCTGTCTGTCTTTCTGTCCGTTCGGCCCGGCTAATCTTCGAATCAGCTGGACCGATTTTGACGGGACTTTTACTGGCAGGTAGCTGATGTTATAAGGTCTAACATAGGCTACTTTTTATTTTAGAGAAATAGTTAGGGATCCGTACAAAAAAAATAAAACCATTTAAATTGGTAACAAAATCTGATTCAAAAAGGGAATTAATATTTTTTTATAATAAATTCACGCAAACGAAGGTCGCGGGCAACAGCTAGTTTAAATGTTAAAGAAGCGATGCATAAGCGTAGCATAGCTATAATGTTCTCACTGCACTGCTGGATTCAGCCCTCCTCTTTATGAGAGGGAATGGGCCGCAATCGACCAGTGCAGATGGTGGATGCCACATCCTCGGTCATGGCGGTTTCCTAACGATGTTTTTCTTCACCGTTTTGAGATCGGTGATGATGAAATAAATAAAACAAAGTATTGCGCTTGCCTGATTTGGAACTCAAGACCTCAGACTCCTGAGTTGGAGCCGATCACTGTGCCACTGCACTGCTCAAAGATATGGTGCGTTGGTATAAAAATCTATAGTATCGTAACTATCCTATTCAAACAATCGAAGTAATTGATAAATCAAGCAAAACTGACTTATAACTCAATGTGTCGCTACTTAAAAAAATAACTGTAAAACTCTTTTAAATAGCGGTAGAGTCTATGATATAATCTGGAATTGGAATGCGGAAAATCTTATATAACATTACTTGGGCCTTGCTCGAACGCTCGGAGTAAAATCGAACGATTTCAAAATGATAAAATTCTATTTTCGACCATAATGTTTATAGAAATAGTTATAAGACTGCATTCGTATTCATCTGCCTAGCCTTTTCCCGACTATGTTGGGGTCCAGGCTTCCAGTCTAACCGGATGCAACTGAATACCAGTATTTTACATGGAGCGGCTGCCTATCTGACCTCCACAACCCAGTTAGTGCCGGGTAATATGATACGCCTGGAGAATGTTACATTATAACATTGTGTATCCTGATGTAGTTAATACGGGGTAATACGATACCCCTTGGTAAGACTGGATCACAGAGTTTTTGAGCCAGTGCCTACCTGTAACGACTGTCAAAGATCTACAATTGACAGCCGGGACCAACGGCTTAACGCGCTTTCCGAGGCACGGAGAAAACTCGGTATGTAATGGGCGGTCACCCATCCACAGACCAACTAGGCAAGCGCGGCTTAACCTACACATCGACTTGAGCGGCTGTTAATATTTTGCCACGAGCTCCTCTGCGTACGTATTTATAGATGTTAATTATTGTGTGAACATGTTAATTCAATATAATCATCAATTTATGGAAAAGTACTCGAGCTCGTTTGATTTATTCATATTACCAAAATGTTATAGGATAATAATTATTGTATGATCGATTCAAAGCTCGTTCCAATTTACGTTACTTTTACGTTCAAGCTTGGGCTCCGTTTTCTTCTTGTCTTCATTATTTCTGATATCAGGTAAGACTTGAAGTTCTAATGTTCACCCATTCTACTATCTAAGGTTGCCGTTGTACGAACCTTCGAACCAACAAACTAACGATAAATCGAATTCAAGTGAAGTGATTGGAATTTTAGATGGACGTGTTAGAATAGATTGAGTGCACAGCTCTTTGCGGAAACCCTCCCCGTCGAACAATTTGTTGATAAAACGATTTGAGATGAAACTTGTGCTTAAAGACCGATTAATAAAGAGCTGCCGTTTACCGATAAATTGAAGCGTATTTAACGTATTACGCTTTGAAAACCTGCCGATGTAAATGCTGCGAAGGCGGCGGTTTGCGATAAATCAGTCGCTACTAGCGTCAATTACTAGTTCTAGTTGGTGAAGATGTATTTCCAGGACAACGTAAACATAACTCTGTCTTTTTGTTCCTTTTTTTATCTATCTATACGAGTATGTGTGTTAGTTTAGTTTATTTTATCATTTTTATTTGTAAGTGTCTGTAGTTCAATAGAATTAATAAAGCTTCCTTTATAAGAGTGTACATTTTTTTTTTAAACATAAAACATTTTCTCCCCGCAATTGAGGTGGAGGTGATGGTCTTTTATATTTTATTAGTATCAGCCATTTCTGTTCGACTGCAGGGGCAAAGACCTCCCTTCCCTCTCTCCACTTATCTCTATCTACAGTTGTTATTGGTCAATCGTTGGAAAAGAGTCAAGTCCGTCCCATCATCTCCTTCTGGGCCTGCCGTGTAGCCGTTCACTGCAGTTTGGGAGCCACTCCGTGTCAAACTCAAACTCAAAGCATTTATTTCAATTAGACCATTTTTGAATTTATTAGCAACTTTTGAATATCCAAAACAAAAAGCCGAAGCTACATTTCCAGTCGCAAGGCAAAATATCTTGTGAAAGTACTGTAGTTGCCAATTCCAAAGCGTAGATCTCTATGGAGAGGAATGGGCAAGGAACTTCATTGACACTCGAGTGGTTTATATAATTTTGTCCAAACATCTTAATGACTAACAACTACTGAAGTTGATACACTGATTTATAAAAATCTATGCATTATAGTAGCCAAGTAATGCTAACATAATTTGATAATATGCGAATTAAATTGTTCCAGGATTATCAAATAATAGGGGTATGAATTGGAATTATTCAGTATTAGGGCCGTGATTGCATAAATGGCTGGGAGCATTGGGGCAATGGGACATTGCATTTTTAAATTACGGATACATAATGGTAGACTGACAGTTACATAATTACATCCTTAGTGCAGTTTCTATTTACTAGGAATTGTTCGTATATATACTAATATTATAAAGAGGTCAAATTTGTTTGAAAGTATGTAAGTTTGTATGTAGGGGTAATCTCTGGATCTACTGAACCGATTTTGTAAATTCTTTCACTAGTAGGAAGGTATATTACAACGTGCCCGTGGAATAATTTCCGACCAAAACGCGAGCGAAGTCGCGGGCAACAGCTAGTTGATAATAAAGTAATTCCGAGGTTGACTATAACAACAAATTCTTTATACGAATTTGTGTAGTTTTGTTAGAAAGGCATCTCAAAACGTAGTTGATGAAACACAGAAATTAGAAAAAAAAGGATCGAATAAAAAACATCAGAAATGTGTTTCAGCACTTGAACTGTAACGGTACTACTACATAGTATAAAATAAAGCCGCTTTCCGCTGTCTGTGTCCCTATGTATGCTTTGATCTTTAAAACTACGCAACGGGTTTTGATGCAGTTTTTTTAATAGATAGAGTGATTCAAGAGGAAGGTTTATATGTATAACATTGCTCCCGTGCGAAGCCGGGGCGGGTCGCTAGTTTTAGAATAAATTAATTTCTTACTCGTTTCTTACTACTGATGCATAAATGTTATGGTCAAAGTTTGGGTATGATACTGAAAACAATGTTTTAACAAACAGATACCAACTCGCTTATGTAACGGCTCTGCTACTTTAAAATCATTTTGTGGTGGTGGCCCCAACTTACGAGCAGTAAGTCGTGGGTTCGAACCAAAGCAGGCGCATTGATTTGTGTAATTTATTTTCAGCACCACTGCTCTCAAAACGGTCAAAGAAACCATCGCGAGTGTATCTTTCAATTAAGATAAGTAACTAAACAGGATTATCTAATACTTGGTTATGTTATGAACAAAAACGTAGGTGGAAACTTACTTATAATTTTATTATGTTGACAAAACTATTCTGTTTTGAGAAAAAAGTGGCAACACTGCCCGAGTGACATGTAAAATTTTTTATCCGTATTTTAAAATTTAATTTAATTAGTAAATAAGTTATATTAAGGTGTAATTATTTGTGCAAACGTATTATAAATGCGTAAATACTCAGGAGAATTGTTTTCCTGATAATTAATACAGTTTTTGGTATTCCAACGTTACCGGTAACCTAAAACTACAGCTGACGTTCTAACCACGGCTGTAATCGGAAAATTCAGGGGAAGTATTGTTTACTTTTATTTAATAACAGTACACAAACGTCACTTTAACTCGTTAACACATCCATGCAAAATTTTTGTGTAATTTTTTGCCGATTTATTACCTTTTACTGGTTCTGAATCGCTTTGTTGACAATTCCATAACTGTTTTTTTTTTTTTTTTTTTTTTTCTTTTTATATCGATCTTTTCAATATTAATTCATAAATGATTTACGATCATTATTGTCTTGAAGTAATTAATATCTCAATAAAGTAACTAAGTTTAATTTTTATTTCCTGAGCAAGGTACCTACACACATAAGAAAAAGTAAAATCCTAAGACAATAAAACCAGTGAAAGTTAACATTCGATTAGATACATTGAATATATAGATAATCGTATAAAGTAAATATAGCAGCCTACCTCATTTAATTTCATAACTAAAGATTTTTCTGTTTTTTTTTTTCTTTCCCCTTTCACTGCAAACTTTTCTTTATTTGGTCTATTCTATTAGTTCTCACCGTTTCTTTACTTCTAATTTTCAGTTACCAACCCTGAAATCATGCCTGTGATGACCCGTAAGGCTACTGCTCAGGATATGGAGCTTAAATTGAGAACGGCTCTCCACGAACTTAAAGAATCAAACCTCCAAGTCCAACAACTGTTACAGGAGAGAGAAGAGAGTGAGGTGGAAGTCGATAAGATTAATGGCAAAAACTCAAGCTTAAAACGGGAGCTAGTAGACCTACATCAGCAATACTTGGACGTTGTTGATGAACGGGATCAACTTAAGGCAGTCACGGATGGTTTCAATAATTGTAGTAACTTATATGAGGAGGCTTTATGTAAAATTAGGGACCTAGAAGATGAGTTAATTCATGCCAATAGTTCTATATTAATGTTACAGAAAGAAAAAGAATGTACTCAGGCTAAAGAAACAAACCTCTTATATAATGAATTATTAAATAGTAATTGTAACCCCTCTTCCTTAATAACTATTGATCTGACTGAAGATTCCATAATGAAGCAGAAATATACAGTTAGCAACAAGAAATTAAAAAAATATGCAAAACTGAATAGAATAATTAAAAAATGCTATCAATTTAGGAAACAACACAAACACTTTTCCAAATATATTCCACTGAGGAAAGAGTGTGTTGATTTGGTTAATAAGTTAAATAACTACCAAATAAAATTAGAAGACAGCATAAAAATTTATGAAATTGATACTCAGCATTTGCAGTCTGAAATACAAGTACTTCAGGACTCACTTAGTTCCCTTTCTAGTAGATATGTGAGTTCTCAGAATCAAATTAGGGAACATATTCTTGCGGCAAATGAGTTGGTAATGTGTCAATGTAGTTGTCAGACGGTTGAGAACCATGATACTGTCCAGCCTGAGGTAATGGAAGACCCGTCCCAGGATTTGAATTTGTCTAAGGACTCTATACTCAACCGAGAAATAACTAGTATTATACAAGATTATTTGCACGTGGTACAGCCTGAGATTTATGATAGTCATGAATGCCCTAAACATCATCCAGACCAACCTCCAGCATAGCCAGACTGCCACGGCTTGCCTACGCAGGACGCTGGAGACGAAACCCCGAACTATCGTCCTGATCCAAGAGCCGTGGATTCGAAATAATAGAGTATGCGGCCTTGGAAACATTGGAGGTAAGCTAATTCTCGACACACAGGGCACAGAAAAACCACGAACCTGCGCCTACATACCCAAAGATGTACCTACGACAACACTCACACAACTATGTTCCAGAGACCTGACAGCCGTCAGACTCAAGACTGACGGCGATGCACCTGACATCGTCTTAGCCTCGGTTTACATGCCAGGCGAGGATGAAGACTGCCCAACTAAAGAGATGGCCGACCTGGTAAGGTACTGTGAGGACGCCAACCTGGACCTGGTCATCTGCACGGACTCAAACGCCCATCACCCGCTTTGGGGTTGTGTCAAAGCCAACACTAGAGGTGAGGTACTATGCACATATCTATTCTCCACTAACCTTAACATCGTAAACCGCGGTTCGGAACCCACTTGGGTCACAGCTCGCGGACAAACGATAATTGACCTAACGCTGGCTTCAGAGAGCGCGACAAAACTTATCTCTAATTGGCACGTTTCCAACGAGCCTTCTTGCTCTGATCATAGAAGGATTCGTTTCTCACTAGTAGCTAACACAAAAAAACCCGAACCTAGGCGCAATCCACGCCGCACCAACGTACCCGGCTACAAACGGCTTCTGGCCTCACTGCTAACACGGCACCAAATACCCTTAACTCTAACAGATCCCAAACAACTTGAGGACATTGTAATAAAACTCTCGGAATATATAATTGAAGCCTACCATGCCTGCTGCAAACTACCAGATCCAAACACCAAGAGCAAGGGAAACTCTTGGTGGAATGCAGAACTCAGCAAGCTCAGGCAAACGATGCGCAAACAATTCAACAGAGCGAAAAACTCCAGGCTCCCAGAAGACTGGGACTCATACAAGAAAACACAATACATCTTCAAAAAACAAGTCAGGCATGCCAGCAGAGCAGCCTGGCGGAAATTCTGTGAGGACATTGAATCAAACAGCGAAGCCGCGCGAGTAAGAAAGATCCTGTCCACCGACCAGGATCGCACCCTCGGATCGCTGAAAAACCCAGACAACACTTACACAAAGTCGGACCACGAGACTAGTAAAATTCTTCTGGAAACCCACTTCCCAGACTGCAACCTCTCCGAGGACAGAGCATGGCCAAGCGAGCCAATGCACACGCCAAACGACCGGGACTGGTCCAGAGCCCGTACAGTGGCAACCGAAGATAAAATAAAATGGGCAATCAAGACCTTTAAACCATACAAATCCGCAGGCTTAGATGAAATCTTCCCAGCCCTGCTGCAATGGGGAGCAGACATCCTTACGCCGTGGCTGGCTGCCATCTTCCAAGCCTGCTTAGCAAATAACTATATACCACTTCAATGGCGAGAGGTGAAAGTCATTTTCATCCCTAAGCCAGGCAAACCTGATTATACACAACCTAAAGCATACAGACCAATAAGCCTGACATCATTCCTACTGAAAACCCTTGAGAGACTCTGTGACCGACATATTCGGGACGGACCTCTTCAGGAGATGCCACTCCACAAACAACAACACGCCTACTCCACAGGTAAATCAACGGAATCCGCACTCCACAGTGTAATCTCCAAGATCGAATGTGCAGTAGACCACAAATGCTCCTCACTAGCTGTTTTTATTGACATAGAAGGCGCTTTTGACAAAACCATTTTCCATAGCATCAACGCAGCCCTCGAGGAACACGGTGTGGACTCGACCCTGCGAGGATGGATCACAAACATGCTCAGACTGAGAGCCGTACAGGTTACGGTGAACGACACCACTAGAGCCATCGTGGCGAAGGGCTGCCCCCAAGGGGGCGTCCTCTCGCCACTCCTATGGAACCTCGTGGTAGACAGCCTCATAAAGCGTCTCAACGACAGAGGCTACTTCACGGTGGGATATGCCGATGATATAACCATAATAATAAACGGAACACACGAAAACACACTGTGCAACCTTATGCGACAAGCCCTGAAGATGGTAGAGGACTGGTGCAAGGAATACAAACTAGCAGTGAACCCTACCAAAACTGAACTCGTCCTCTTCACAAAGAAAAGAAAGTTGGCAACCTTACAGTTACCACGCTTCTTCGGGACCACCCTAAGCCTGTCGACTGAAACCAAATACCTGGGTATCTATTTGGACAAACAGCTGAATTGGGCAAAACACACCGATTACATCACCACAAAAGCCAGCATAGCCCTATGGCAATGCAAAAGACTGCTCGGCAGAAATTGGGGCCTAAGCCCCAAAATCACCTACTGGCTATACACTACAGTTATCCGGCCAATCATCACATACGGCTCCTTAGTTTGGTGGCCCAGGACCAACCTGAGCACAGCTCAAAAAAATCTCGAGAAACTACAAAGATTTGCCTGCGTAGCAATCACCGGAAGCATGAGGACATCACCCACTGCCGCTTTACAGGTGATGCTGGGGCTGCCACCTCTACACCTCGTCGTAAGAGAGGAGGCGACCCTAGCGATTTTCAGGCTCGAAATATCCGGTACCCTGAGTAAGGACTCCAGAATCAAACATACACGCATAAAAGATGATGCTATCAAACAACAGCCAATGATGGTATCACCCTGCGACAGAACCCTGAAGACCCACTGCTTTCAAAAACACTACAACATAGAGCTCACAGCGGAGATGTATGACTACTCCGGTCCAACAGAGCTAAGGATCTACACCGATGGATCAAGGACCGACGAAGGGACAGGTGTCGGAGTCTTCTCTGACGACCTTAACATTAAAATATCCAGACCCTTGGGAATGCTCAACTCGGTATACCAAGCTGAGTGCGTAGGCATTATCCAAGCGGCACACGCCATAGAAGTCAGGGAGGTTACGGATACCCATATTCGTATACTCTCCGACAGTGCCTCAGTTCTTCAATCCTTGAAGAGAAACCAGATTACGTCGAGACTAATACTAGAATGCCATAATGCCCTCGAACGAGTTACGGTACTAAACCGCAACACGGTGACACTACAATGGATCAAAGGACACAGTGGATCACTTGGAAACGATGCAGCTGATGAACTCGCTAGAAGGGGATCCAGCACTAAAGCTTTCGGACCTGAACCCATTGTGCCCATTCCTTTCCAGCAACTAAGGAGCTGGTTAAAGGAACACACTCAAACAGAAGCGGAAAAATGGTGGACCTCGACACCAGGGTGTAGGCAATCCAAGGAGGCTATGCCATCCCTGGATACACAGCTGACCAAGCGCCTTCTGCGCCTAGACAGAGATAGTCTGCGTCTGGTGGCGGGGACCATCACTGGACACTGCTCACTGAATAAACACTTCCACACCCTAGGTATCACTGATAGCCCCCTGTGCAGAGCGTGCATGGAGGCGGAGGAAACGGTAGCGCATGTACTCCTCGAGTGCACCGGCGTCACCCAGATCCGCGAGGAGATTCTTGGAGCACCGAGATCCCTTGCGGATGTCCTGAGAAGACCGGGAAGTCTGATCTGCTTCTGGAGGGTGGTGGGCTGGTTGGAGTAACGGCCACCATGGCTCACGTACAATGGTCCACTTTAAGGACTAAGTGCGGAAACCAAACCCTTAACATAGAACATAGAACATAGTCATGAATGTTCTTACTCAATAATGTTCTCAGACAGTATAGGAAGAGGTGTAGGTAAATTAGTAAGTAATAAACTGAGTTGTTCCAACCAAAATCACTGTATGCCAGGGTCAACATACAAACAGATAATGGCATCAGTAATTAGAAATGTTTATAATGCTAATACTGATTTAACAATATTTATAGGAAATAGTTTAAAAATTACAAAACAAGACATCACAGATAGTGTAACTGAGTTGTTAAAGTTGAATTGTCGTAAAATAATATTGTGTGCTTTCCCATACTTCGAAAAATTGTCAAACAGGAAAAACAATTATATTCACATGTTGAATAAGCATGTTCATTTCTTAGTAGGTCACTATAGTGACAGGCTTGTATTTCTTGATATCAACAGCTTTGTTGGTAAACTTAAGTCGACACGGGGTAAAGTGTATCTACCTATTAGTTGTAGACACAAAATAGCTAGGCTATTAGTTTATAATATTCACTCAGACATAAGTAGTATGTCTATGTTTAGTTATATTATTCAAACTGCGACTATTAGTAATAATACTAATAATTATTTTTACAATTACGGGGAGGATCCATGTGTAACTTTAGAAGATTCTCGAGTGGGGTCCACTAGTACTAGGATCTCATTGTCTTGTAATAGCATGGGAGTCTTGGGGATCACTCCGGATGCTCATTTAAACTAGTTAGTAAGACAACAGAAGATACCAGAAACATTAATGTTACACCGAACAACAACAATGTACCTTCTTGCTCTCAAATAGCTAAATGTAAAAAAGGGGCTAAGCAGAATTCCATGCAGTTATTTCATCAAAATATTCAAGGTTTCTCTTCAAAGCAACTAGAAATTGAATTGTTTTTAGAAAAAACAAAGTTTGAAATTGTTTGTTTCACTGAACATTGGTTAAAAGAATATGAAATGCTTATTAATTTCGCAAATTACAGTGTGGGCAGTTGCTTTAACCGGAAAGCTAAGATTCGTGGGGGTTCATTAATCTTAGTTAAAAATTGTATTAAATTTAAGACTCGTAATGACATTGTTGATCTATCGGTTGAACATAGTATTGAGCTGTCTTGTGTTGAGCTGGATAAGCATGTAATAGTGTGCGTTTACAGACCCCCAAATTATCAAAACTACTCTATATTTGAGTCAGTAATGGAAGATGCTTTAGCAAAACTTGCAACTGGTAATAAATCATTAGTTATCTGTGGTGACTTTAATGTTAATATTTTAGACAAAAATTCGAATAGCAGTAGATTCTTACATCTTTTTAAATCATTTAATTTGTCAAACGTGTTTTCGGAACCAACTCGAATTACTACAAATACTGCTACATGTATTGATAATGTGTTTTGTTGCTGCGATAACTTAGATAAATCCATTGTAAATTACCTTCCTTCTGATCACAGCGGGCAAACCGTTGCTTTCGAGTCCTACACACCATTACAAAGAATCCAGATAAAATCTAGACTAATAACACCCAGTAATTTGAATAAATTTAAAAATAGCTTAATTAGTAATTTAGGCATTCCGAGCCATATTATTGTAAATGTTAATCAATTTTATGAGGAATTCTTTTCGGTAGTTTACACAGAGTTCAATAATACATTAAAAATGAAAACCAAATCTATTTGCCCAAAGTTTATGTTCAGTGACTGAGCAACTAAAGGTATTAGGAAAAGTAGGGAACGATTGTTTGAGCTGTATGGCCTTAAGCCTTACATCAACTCAGAAACTTTTAATAAATATGTTACAACTTACTCAAAAATTTTTAAAAACTCCTGTAAGTTAGCTAAAGCCTTATTCATTAGTAACAAGATTAAATCCGCCGATAATAAAATAAAGACGGTTTGGAAAATCATCAACAGTGAAACTAACAGAAATAAAAAATATAATAATGATATCACTCTAGAGACTTCACGTGGTCTTCTTAGCTCTAAAAATGAAGTTGCTCAAGAATTTGTAGATTTCTTCACTAGTATCCCACTTAAAACTACTGAAACCTTAAATTCCTCACCCTTGTTTTCTATTGATTTATTAAGAGCGAACGTTTCGGCCTGTCCGGTTGAGTTTCAATTTAAACATATAAACCCCATAGCAGTCATTAAAGCTTTTAAAGAAATCAAAGTCAAATTAACCGAGGATCTATGGGGTATGTCAATTAAAGTTTGTCAAGCCATTATTGAGACTATAGCACCGTACTTGGCCTTAATATTTAATTTGTGTGTGGACCAAGGAGTCTTCCCGGACCTTATGAAATACAGTAAGGTAATACCACTTTTCAAGTCCGGGGACAGTAAAGACACCAATAACTATAGACCCGTATCCGTATTGCCGGTTTTCAGCAAGGTGTTTGAAAAGGTAATGCTTAATCAAATGCTTAACCACTTTAACACCAATAAAATCTTGCATGAGAAACAGTATGGTTTCACCAAAGGACGTTGTACGACTGACGCCGGTGTCACCTTATTAAAACACATATTTACTGCGTGGGAAGAGGCACAAGATGCCATAGGAATTTTCTGTGACCTCTCAAAAGCATTTGATTGCGTAAACCATGAAACCCTACTCTTAAAACTTGAACATTACGGGTTAAGGAAACTTGCGCTCAGTTTAGTGAAATCGTATTTAAACGATAGACATCAGCAAGTACAAATAAATGGTGTCAATTCAATGGGTTTAAAAGTAAGTATGGGTGTACCACAAGGTTCGATATTGGGTCCTTTCCTCTTTTTGGTATATATTAATGATCTACCCCATTTATTTAAAAACCAACCACAAATGGTGTTATTCGCTGACGATACTTCTTTAATATTTAAGATAAACAGACGTGCCACAAATCTCGACGACGTAAATAACGCCTTAATGCAGGTCCATAATTGGTTCACCGCTAATAATTTAGTATTAAATGGGAAAAAAACGAAGTGCATAAGATTTGCTCTACCGAATGTTAAAAGTAGTGATAGTGACATAGTATTGAATCAAGAGAAACTGCAATTCGTCGAAAATACTGTTTTCCTGGGGATCACGCTCGACTCAAGGCTACAATGGGGTCCGCATATAACATCTCTTGCAGGGCGGCTGAGTTCAGCAGCATATGCTGTTAGAAAAATCCGCCAATATACTGATGCAGATACCGCGAGGCTAGTCTATTTTAGTTATTTTCATAGTATTATTTCATACGGTATTTTACTATGGGGACGGGCTGCAGACATTGAGTCTATATTTATTCTGCAGAAAAGAGCCATCAGAGCCATATATGATCTACGTAGGCGCGATTCTCTAAGGGAACTGTTTAAAGAAATTAACATCATGACAGTACCTTGTCAATACATCTATGAAAACATCATGTACGTTAGGAAAAATCTGCATTTGTTTAGTAAAAGAGGTGACAGACACCACTATAATACTAGAAACAGGGACCAACTAGTACAGCCAGGTTTCAGGCTAGCTAAAGTAGACTCATCTTTCATGGGGTACTGTTTAAAATGTTATAATAAAATACCTCCCCACATTCAACAACTGAATGAGACAAAATTTAAATCTTGTATAAAACGCACACTATGTAGGCAAGCATATTATAAGTTAGGGGATTACATCGATGATAAAAATGCTTGGCTCAATGCTGGTCCTGCTCCACAACCATAGGGGCAAACTAATCAGAAGCTCATGTGAAATTATTGTGGAAGCTGCAGAAGATTGTAAAAATATCTTTGCATTGTATAGATTCAATCTCTTAGTATTATATAACTGCATAGCACATGTGTGAGTACTATGTACTGTAAAGCTACCATTTACATTTAGTTATCCTTCATTGACTCGAATGTGCCCTGGTGGCTGAGAGAATGTCAGGCTCACTCAAATGTCTCGCTGATAGTGGCGGGTGTGTTGGGTCGTTTAGTTCCCTTCAATATGGTTGAGCTGAATGGAGCTGATGCATGCGTCATGTTCGTGAACGGGCGCTGTCAGTTGGGACTGGTCATCTCTTAGCTGCCACGGTTTATTTTAACTACTTTGTTTTTAAATTGTTGATAGTTATAATCTTTTACTCTGGACGCTCTTAATGTGCACGTCTTTCTACATCGTTCTCACATATATGTATAATCTCAACATGAATGATGTAACCAAGATCTTGTAACAATATTTTGATTGAAAAGAGTGTCCATGGAGTTTCTTGCCCATTCTTCTCCATAGAGATCTACGCTTTGGAATGGGCAACTACAGTACTTTCACAAGTTATTATGCCTTGTGTCTGTGACTGTAGCTTCGCCTTTGTTTTTCTGACTTTCAAAAGTGCCTGCGAAGGTCTAATTGAAATAAACGCTTTGAGTTTGAGTTTGAGTTTGATTTGTAAAAAGTTTGTTATAACTTCTAGTGTTTCTTTGTTACATTATCTAGGTAACTTTGTATTGTAGAAAAACTAAATAATACCAAATACTATTTTTGTTGGCAACACCAACAAAAATAGTATTAATATTTGGTTTTGGCAACATTAAAGAAAGGAGTCTCTCTTCCGTTGCCTCGGTGTGCGCGTTTGTACCTAACATAACCTACAATTTATTAAATAAGTTACGAGTATAGTATTATAAAGAAATTTCCTTAGTGATATACTATTACATTTGTACTGTGTGTGTTGTGAAAGAAAATAAACTATGCCCCTCAAGTATTTGACTTTACACTGTCTGAGGAAGACAATCAGCCTTTAGCTATCCCAGAGTAGCACATCAAGCTTTATACAGTGAGAAAACCGGCATGGCCTAGAACCAAATTTCGAAGACATGTGACATCTACCAACTCGCACTGGGCCCGCTAGGTGGATTATAGCCCATTCCCTCTCATTGAGAGGAAGCCTGCGTACCAGCAGTGGGAACATTGTAGGCTGATTATGCAAGAAGAGGAGGATTACACAGTAGCAGACCAGAGCCAATTACGCTTTGCACAACATAGCAACTGAACTCAGGCCCTCAATGCTCAGCGGCAATGACAAAAGTACTATTAACAAACTACTGTTAAATATGTAGTTGTTACTATTATTAAATACGTAGTAGTCTATAACTTTAAGCATTAATGATAGCAGCACTTGTATCATTTATTATTTACAGGCGATTTCTTCGAATTCGAATCGCTTTGACACATATTTATACCCGTCGTATTTTGTATTAGAACTAGTTTAAATATTAAATACGAATGCATTTGACATGAATAGGTATAAAGGCATTCAAGTAGGTATTATTTAATCACCAAAAGAGGGAGTTTGCTTTGCTTATTTTTGATGTCACGGGGGTCTGAATGGTGATTAATTACTTTTTCTGATTTTTCTTTATTTAGTTGATTCTGATTAGAACAAATGTGGCAACCCTACTTGTCTATCCTCGAAAGCGAAAATCATGTTCAGGGATAAATTCATGAATATATATAATAAATTACAAAAAATCTGCTTATGTAATACTGAATGGCCCCTAAGACTAACATGGTTCGAATAATTATTTGTAACACATAGACAGCCAGTTTCATTGACTGATCGCAATTAGTAAATTAATTAGTCAATTTAATTAGTAAATTTCGATCGATTATGTATTGATGTGCGTAATGTGTGCATTACTTGGTAGCGAATTATTTCTAGCATCGGTTTGTTGTGGATTGAATAGCATTTGATTTCTGGATAATATATTTCTTCAGGCAACTCCTCATACTTATACTACTACTACTTCAACCCGTACAAAATCCAACAACTATAGAATTTCGCGAGCAATCTTAAAGTCTTTAGAAATTCAAAAGCAAACCCGTATTCGCAAACCAGCGTTTATAGACTGGAAACCGACGAATCTTTCATACAAGTCAAACACTATAAAACTCACTCAACTCCATCTTGCTTTTGTAAATAGGTTTCGAAGTTTGAGCTTAATGTTAGTCGAGACCTAATTTACCTTTCAGGTTATAAAAGATACTTGTTGAGCCCGCGGCGCCAACTGTGTTATAACTTTATTAATAAAAAGGCTCCTTAAGTCGCGGCATGGCACATTTTTATATTTATTATAAAACAAAAGTGGTTATTGGAAAAGGAACTGTGATTTTTTCCTCAAACAAGGCCGGACGTTATTGTCCCACCGTAAGAACGTTATATAGGCTTCTAAGCTAGATACGTAATATAAGTATGAATAATTATTATAAAACAGTTTAAAGACATCTTTTAAAATGCGGTTATTCCTGATCAAAAAGCTGAACTCAGATGTTGCTAACAAGCGACCCGCCTCCGCAAACTTTGCACGGGTGTGATGTACTTATTGCGATTCTTACCTTTCCTAAATCTACTACGAAAGGAAGAACTAAAGGCCTATGCACAAGCGTGATAACTAGCGCGCCGACGACGCATTTTACCTGGTTGCAATCTCAATAAGAGCAAATTTTTCAAGGTAGAAATCACGCCGATGACTAAGTTTCACGAAACGCGCTCACACAAACATCGTGTGTATTGACTCTAAGTAGACTGTAGAGACTTAAATCCTAACTAAAATTCTGTAGTCTGTTAGTAGTAGGTACTCAAGAAAGAAAATATAATTATTAGTGAGTATGTACTTAGTGAGTACGCTAATTTGCGTCGAAATCTAAATTATACGTAAGTGTACTTAATGCAAACTTCTAAACTGGTGTCCTTGATTTTCCAAATTTCTATTATATAAAACATATTATTTTTAACCTTCGACCTAAAAAAGGTGTGCCTGTACAATCACTGATAGCCGATGGCAGTGTCAAGTCCCAGAAGAACGGGTTGTCACCATTTATCGTGCACGGCTCCAATCCCTGGGAGTAACAGATTTTTTACTCGACCTAATAAATCAACCTGAGTGGCAGAGATTTAAGTCTGAACAATGTAGAATGGAGCGATTTTTAAAACATCGAGATTTATTTTAGGTCCTCTTATTGGTATCAGAAAAAAATATTAAAAAATCTATTAACGAGAGGAAATGTCAGCATCTTGAACTTTGACCGCTAAAATTTGTCAAAAGAGCATAATTTCCACTTCCCTCCATATCAGCAAGACAGAACAAAACAAGGCCAGAAGGCAAAATTGACGTTTACAGCTGGGATAAGCCCAGTTCCCTAGCACCTCGGATATTAAGAACATTAATGGGTTCTACATTGTGAGCTGATATTTGATTAATATAATAGGTATAGCAAAAACTCTTGAACTCACGGAAATTTATTCTAAAATAATATAATAATTTATTCTATATTAATTTATTCTAGTCTCTAAAAAGTCCGTATAGTAAATAACTCCAGATGTAACCTGTACACTATCCAGCATAATATTGCGTACATTCTGCCAAAGACTACACTCCCACAAAAAATGATTTAATTTAATTTATTTATTTAGGGAAAACAAACAATTGTACAATATATGTTACAGTACATATTACAACGTATTAGAGGTAGGCTTATGTACAATCCACGACGTTTCCAGATAAAGATACAGTGTAGACACAGTATTTTAAATAATAATAACGTAAAACGTACGAACATACGTATGATGTGCAGATTGTTGATATTCGCAGTCAAATGTAGAACATTAACAAAAAGGCGAGGCAACAGGTTTGAAGGAAAATAATTTTATTCTGAAGTTACCATGACCTGTGAGAAATAGGGCAACACAATACAATTTGGCAACACAAGAAATTGAAAAATTGGGCTCACGAACGGAAAATTGGAAAGAACTGGATAAAATCCGCGATTAAAATCCTGGAAATGGTAAAGTTCAGTGACATTTAACGTTTCTGGGGACCTTACTCTACACTAGTGCCTCTCGTGTGGATTGTGTGGACGCATCGACTCAATAACATAAACCTCGGGCATTAAGATTCTAGACCTATACAAAGTTATAAAGGTCTAGAATCCTAATGGCCGAGATTATGTATAACTAAATGACGCGAGCAGTTATATTAAAATCACGTTTAAAATAATTGTTCAACTGTGTCTGGCGAGATTTAAACTAACAATTTATCGTCTGTACTTAAAATCATACCAACGACGTTTTATCCAAAGGTCAAGAATCTCCATACAAGCGTCCCGAGTCGCTGCAATACTCTATAGCTAGATGTATAATGCCTGAAAATGTTGTCGTTTGTAATGGGTCAAGGAACGAATTTCCTCTAAAGTATAATCATACGGTAGCGTGAACTGACTAAAGGGAATCAAATCTTGCCAATATTACTAAGGGACGTCAGCTCTTCAATTATGTTAGCAGTATCGTTCGAGTTTGTTGAAAAAATATCTTAGGAGACGAGAGTTAGGATAAATAAACGGGATCAAAGCAGGCAATTTATTACGGAGGATAGCCAGGTAAATATCTAGATTAAAACCGAGTTTGACATAAGAAAATCACAGTCATGTTCTCCTAATCGTTTGGCCGAGGTAAAAATAAATCTGCTGTTCAATATATTTTGTGGTTTTTTTTTCAATAACTAACAAATAAAATCACTTGGAGGGTACAGAATCACGTGCTGAATTCATGATTTAAACATTGTGCGCGTCTATGTCCTTCACACACTGTATAATTCGGGTGCACTTTAGTAGAGTTGCTAAAGTCATTCAATTTATTGGACGAGCCCGAGCTCCAAGGTCCCTCTAGTAATAAGTACTGCATTTAATTTCAACCATTCACGGCGCCATTGGTATGTAATATTGGATCTAGCAAGAATAATCCACGATAATACCGTCCTATTTACGTCGGTGGAGTTAATTATGTAAACCTATAAGATAGGTACAATCTATCTATCTACTCACCGTAAATCAGATTATTAGCATTCTGATATATACTCGTATAAGCAATATCTAGCCTTGACGGACGTAGTTTAATTAGTAATTAGAGAATATTAGCGATGCATCAGATCGAGATCAAATAACCACAGTCCCGGCTTAGGTTTAATTTGTAGTTAAATACCAGGCTATTACGGAGGATAAATTTACTGATACATAATCTGACCTTTAATTATATTTAATTTTGATAATTAAACTACTCTTAGGCTTGTGGCAAAACAATAACAGCCGCTCGGGTCGATATTTAGGTTAAGCAGCGCTTGCCTAGGTTGGTGATTGGATGGGTGACCGCCCATTACATACCGAGTTTCCTCCGTGTCTCGGAAAGCACGTTAAGTCGTTGGTCCCGGCTGTCATCTGTAGATCTTTGACAGTCGTTACAGGTAGTCAGTGGCCCAAAAAGACTGACAACCAGTCTTACCAAGGAGTATCGTATTACTCAGTAGTAACTGGGTTTTGACGACCCGAATGGCGCAGCGGTAGTGAGGCTGCCTTACGTACTTAGGGTCCCGGGTTCGAATCCCGGTAGGAGCAAATGTTTGTGTGATGAGCATGGACATTTGTTTCCGAGTCATGGATGTTTATATGTATAATAAGTATGTATTTACAAACAAAAAGTATCTATGTAGTATTATCAACTATCTGGTGTCCACGACACAAGCCTCGTTGCTTAGTGTGGCACCTAGATGGCGCTGTGTGTAATGTCCAGCGATATTATTTATTTATTTATTTATTTATTAACTGGGTTGTGGAGGGCAGATAGGCAGTCGCTCCATGTAAAATACTGGTATTCAGCTGCATCCGGTTAGACTGGAAGCCGACCCCAACATATTTGGGGAAAGGCATGATGATGATGAAGCAAGTATAGAAATCTGAAGGCAGATTTACAGTACAGTGTACCTGACGGTCCTGGGTTCGTTTCCCAGGTCGGCCAAAGTATTATTGGGGTCAACCCGTAGCCCGGACTCTGGATTTGTGCGCGGTTAATTGAAATAAGTTCAGTTTAGTGTGTTTGTAACAAATTTGTAATATTTAAACTCCTACTTCTTACTAGTATTATATATGCGAAAGTTTGTGAGGATGGACGATGGATGGCTGGATGTTTGTTAGGCGCGTCGCTCACTGGTAAGCAGGCGGCTATGCTTCCTTCAGATTCTGCGCCCGCGCTTTGACGCCGCCTGACTTTAGTTCGTGTGAGCGACGCGACGCAAAAACTTCTGACCGGATTTACATAAACTTTGGCACACAGATAGTTTATAACCTGGATTAATACATAGGATACTTTTATCCCGGTACTACGATCCCGTGCGACAATTACGGAAATTCACGCGGGCGAAGCCGCGGTCATTAGTTAATTATAGAAGTTCTTGTTGCTGTTCATCCACGTTCGTCAATTTACTATATTTTTATGATACCCCGGGATAGGTCGAGGTATCTTGTTCACGCAGCCACCTAACTTACCTACACGCAAGTATGTAACATGAAGGAACCGGCTCGTAAATCAACCTCATTTATGGCTCACGGCAATTTTTTTTGCTTGTATTAGAAGAAGTACTATTTTTAGGAAGGTATACTTCTCAGTTGAAAGTGCTTGTCTATGGTGTCACCAAAGCCAAAGACATGCACTTTCTAGGGTTCTCTATGGTGTGACCATAGGGGATCTCAAGACAGAATCGTAGATGTAGAATAGTATTCTCTGCGAAGGTAATATTAGATTTCATTTTATTTGTTTTTTGCTTTGATGTTCTTTTTCAATTTTTTTATTGTTATGTTTTATTATTGCGCGTTTCTAGTCGGTGCAAAATAAATGATTTTTCTTTCTTTCTTTCTTTTCTTTCTTTCAGTTCTACTCAGAGTGGAACGTCGGCCTAGATTACACCAGAGAGCTTGATAACTATGATGAACAAGTCGAAATTGTAATGTTTATTTATTTTTTAAAGTTGTCCCACGCTAGAAATTTCTCCTGACAAATGTCTCCAGTTTTACAAACACAATTTTTACAGAAATTTTTCATTCATAGAAAAGTTTCATCAGCAATTAAAAAGAAAGTCAGCTGTTCCATACAATTTATATATTTTATAAAAAAAACCGTAGAAAAACCACATCTCATCGTTTTTTTTTCTGAAAATATCTACACATTAAATGTGTGACAGTGGCGTATTTTTACCTTACACCAGACTATGGGCCCGGCCCGCAAACTGAGAGGACAACTCCCCCTCTTTTATTTTCTAGCTCGCCACCCCATATTTACTTGATGCAAGCACTCTTTTAACCTGCCGCCCTGTAGGTTAAGTAATGGTCAAAAAGAAAATCTTACATGTGGTGGGGTGTTAAAAATTTTCGAGGTCGCTTCGCTCGATCTTGCTTCTTATTGGCTCTTAGTTATTCTTCTTATATGCAGTCCTCAAAGTCATGACAAATATTGATAAGTTGTTATCACAAAAACCTCAGGGTTAACACACAACCACAGATTAGATTTTGTTAAGCATCCTGCTGATTGATGACCATTCAAAATAGACGTAACCCTAGATTCGAGTCATTATTGTAATTGATACTAATGTATACAGTTTGGGTTAGCAAACAAAAATGAGCGTGAGTGATCAACAATATTGATACAAGATAAGATACATATCGTCATGTCGGATCTTTGATGAGCCATCATCATCTGCCTAGCCTTTTCCCAACCATGTTGAGTCTGCTTCCAGTCTAACCGGATGCAGCTGAATATCAGTATTTTACATGGAGCGACTGCCTATCTGACCTCCACAACCCAGTTAGTACTGGGTAATACGATACCTCTTGGTAAGACTGGTTTCTGACTTTCGGGCCACTGACTACCTGTAACTACTGACAAAGATCTACAATTGGTAGCCGGGACCAACGGCTTAACGGGCTTTCCGAGGCACGAAGGAAACACGGGATCTTTGATGAGTATGCACTTAAAAATAAGCACAAGCGCCCTTCTTTGGCGTTTTGCGGTCTCTAGAGGTATGGTGTCCGATATGGACCATAGTTCCATGGATCGACAGTGATTGTTTGGGGGTGGTCGCAACGCATACTGGTCTAGGAACTGCTCAGTGTTTCCTTTTAAGTTCATAGTATTATTTAGTACAGTAGTATTAGTAATTGAGTCTGTAAAAGAATTTGTGTGGTATACTACCACTAAAAACCCAACTACAGGAAAATCACGCTCTAATTAAAATAAGAGTCTTTTCGGTTTGTTGCCTATGTTAATGAATCGATCGACACCTTGTCAAAATCGCATCAATAGATTAGGCGCTACAGAGGAACATACGTAAATACAAACATACATACATAGGCTGCTAAAATCATAACCCTTTTTTTTGGCTTCGCCGTAGTCGGGTAAGAAGAAACTATGTAGAACTAAAATAGGCTAATTCTCTCGTTTACCCATATCTGCTCCCTCTTATCCCAATTCTGCTCCCACAAATGTTTGTTTGACACAATGTGTGTCACTTAGCACGTCAGATCATGATTCTATGTAGCTAATTTCACAATTGTGTCCAGCGTTTGTTAATCAATCATAAACGGTGCCGAGAATTGACTCACGCATGCTTCCATTGTGTGGATTTGCATTCAACTGTTCAAGTGTATGTAATTAGTATAGACACTTGTGTCAAATATGAATTAACTATTATATTATGCTACAAGCAAAATAGCCCTTATTTTTTTAAGTAAGTAATTATTATGTTATGTTTTGTGTTTTAATTTTATGTTGTTGTTGTGTGTTGTTGTTGTTGTAAATTTTATTTTTTCTGATTTGGTTATTGTAAGTGTATAGTTTAGGTCATTAGTTTAAGTTCTTAACTGTCGCATTTGTTAAACCCTGTAATGATAGTTTAAGCTGATATAAATAAATAAATTCTAACAGAC
This sequence comes from Eugnorisma glareosa, assembly GCA_947578425.1. Lineage (NCBI taxonomy): Eukaryota > Metazoa > Arthropoda > Insecta > Lepidoptera > Noctuidae > Eugnorisma > Eugnorisma glareosa. The sequence goes on from OX387957.1 coordinate 33,688,300, forward strand.
TTACAAACTGTTTTGACCCTTATGGCTTGGCAATACAAGTGATAATAGTTTTTAGGCGTGAATGTATTTCTATTTTTAAACAGATTTGGTATAATCTTTCCGTTAGCTGTTTTATTATATAATACGTCTTAAAAGCCTTTGTAATATAATATGGTTATCCTAAAGTCTCATAGTGAAAGAAAGAAAAAATATATATTTTATTTTATTTAGATATTTACTCGGAGTGCCTACGTGAATTTTACACGGCTTACTATTTTTATTTATTTATACACCTGAAGACTTATCTTGGGTTACCTTTTGCCTAATGTTTTCAATGCGTGAAGGGTACCCAATTAACGCAGACGTCCCAACCCAGTCTCCAAATAAATATAAGCATGTGTTTTAATAGAGCAGTGGTGGCGGCCCCGACTTATTAAGTCGTGGGTTCGAACCCAGGCAGCCGCATTACTTTGTGTAATTTATTTCATAACCACAGCTCTAAAAACGGTGAAGGGAAACACCGGCATGTCCTAGACCCGAAAATTCGAAGACATGCGTCACCTTCCAACCCGCACTGGGCCCGCGTGGTGGCTTATGGCCAATTCCCTCATAGAGAGCAGGCCGTGTGTCCCACCAGTGGGAATATTATAGGCTGAATAACCTGTGTGTTTTATTATAGTTAGACGAGATCGTGGCAGAAAGCTTACCATGGCGATAGAAAGCAAGGAATTGAGGCTTTTGCCCAAGAGTGTAAAATGGTTTTCTACTAAATCCGAATCAGAATCTTGAATACAGAAACACAAACTCTGACAAGGTTGAAATGGTTGGCATTTTAACCTATTGCAAATGGCCACTAAAATGGCCATGAATGTATTTTTCAACTTAATGGATTGCCGATTCTACTGCCAATCTGATGAGTTGAGTTGCCATCCTAGAGCTAAAACTGAAATGTGTCACGCATCTGTATACTGAGAATTATGTTCTTCAAATAAGAAAATGAAAACGCTGCTTTTCGTCAGAAATAGACAGGGTTTAGGTAGGCGATCGTAGTATTTTCCTGGACGAGCTCCCACACAGAATAATAATAAAAAAAAAAATATAGTGTATAATATAAGTATAATATATATATAATGTATATTAGGTAGTAATAATAACCGAGCACTCACATTTACTGCTGTCAGAATATCTCAGATTCCGAATTTAAGTATGTAAAATTGGCGTATGTACTTACATGCCAGTTCAAGATGTTATGAAGGCTGCCTATAATTGCCTCCGATGCAAAAGCGATGGTAGTAGAGCCTTCTTCCATCGGGTGGACGACCTGCAAGAACTTCGGATGCTTATTCTTCACCAGCGAGGCGACGCAGAGGCGAATGCTGTCCAGCATTGTCTCCTTGCGCTTCGGTTTGAACAGCTTCTCCGCGATGCGCTTGTCGAACACGAAGACCGAGAACTCCTGGGGACAAAAGATTAGGATTTTAATAGAGAACGTTCAGGTACTCTTGAAGGAGACAAAATAACCACCAAAATAACTAGAAAGGTTCTAGAGTTGCAGATGGTGTGGAATGTAAGGGTCAATGTATCCGCTGGTAGGGATAATTATTAGATTGGTTTGTGTTTGTACGAGGATCTTGGCAACCGAACTGAAGCTCAGTGACCTGATGGAGCTTCCTTATTTGCTTTTCTCACAAAGCTGTTAGTTCGGCTCCTCAAACGCTTGTTTACACTAGCACTAAGATGAATGCCTAGACGCTCGTCCCAACACTGGGAGTTCAAAATCCAATAGTGCAATAATCTTTAGGTATTCCTTTACGTAATGCTTAAGGTTAATTAATTAAACGGGTATTGATTGTGCGTAGCTACTATAGTCAACAATATAATATATTACCTACTTATATAAAACAAAGTTTTCATTTGATTTAGAAGATAATATATTTAGATCATTGAGCCGAGCCGATTCACACAAACGAGGGAGGTATGTGCTCAAGGTGAACTTTAAGTCGAGAGTTTCCAGTTTACTGAATTGTTCGGGCCGCGGCGCGCGGGCGTGCCATTTTTTATAATATTTTATTTATTCGGAAGAATAAACAGTTACACATACATTACAAATGAATAGACAATAAAGGGTAATGGGAAAAGACTTCTCTGTGTTCCCTGCCACATTAAACCCGTCTGCCTTCAAAGCAAGAGTGAACAGGCATCTTCTGGGCACGCTCGTTCCATAATATACCTCATCTATCGCTTTCCATCAGGCGTGATCTAGGTCAAGAGCAGGCCCATTTTGGAATTAAAAAAAAAAAAAACAACAACTCCAACTCCAGTTAGTCCATAATCCGGTATTTACCACATAGAAAACGAGGTATAGGTTAGCTAATAGGTTAGTGTTTACAATTTCCTTTTATTATGTATTAGACCGGTTTTTATTGAATCGTTTTATTTGAGAGCGAAACGTGTAATCACAGGATTCATGGAATTCATTTCAGAAATAATGTAATTGAATTTTTCAAGGTCTGCCTACGCAAATGTGGTTGCAATAGTCGAAAATACGTAAGTAGGTAATTATTTATAAAACTGAAAGCTCGACACAGTAATTAACGTTTAATTACTTACGCCTGACCATTGAGTATTAAATACACGATCCCAAATATTACATATAATAAAATTCAGTGTATTTGTTTGCACCATTTCTTCATTAAGAACCAAAGAAAATAAATTGCATGATTAAGAAACAAATTACGACAAATTCTTCTGCTTAAGTCGTTACTGTTTATATCAAAAGTTTTTATGTCTAAGGTTTTACCGGAGCCCAGGTAGTAACGGGAGATATACAGGAGCGAATATAATTTTGTTCCGAGCAACTAGGGCAAGAATTTCTCGTCAGATAAATGAATACTTCATTAGATATTATGATAATAGGAGCCTAGATTGTAATAAATCAGCAAACTTTTTTTCAGTGCCGCCTTTAGTAAACTTTGTTGTTACTTTCCTGAGCCCCTTGGATTGTTACTGTGTCTAGGGAATATTTCATGTAGGGTACTACCTTTACCTTTGCTACTTGACAGAAAGTTAGGGACTCGGCACACGGGGGTAAATCGTACAAGTTAAATGTTGTGTTAGTCAAGTTAGATTGCCGAAAAGGTAAAAGGCTGCTTTTCAAAGATAACCTACGACTACGAGTACTGTTTCTGAACTAGTTTAGCTAATTTATTAATAACAAGCTGTTGCCCACAGCTTCGCTCGCGTATTGGTTGGAAATTATCCCACGGGCACGTTGTAAATATAGCCTATGGCGCTTGGGGATAATGTAGGTCCTATTAGTGAAAGAATTTTCCAGAGATTACCCCCTACAACCTCTGAAACTTTACCTCTTTATGATATTAAGTATTGATTATCAGAATTACATATTAGGTATTCATCACAAATCATCATACACCTAAACTACTATTATAAAGAGGAAGGATTTGATATTTTGTTTGTTACCTACGATATATCTCAAAAACTACTAGACCGATTTAAAAACTTCTTTCACCATTAGAAAACTACATCTTTACCAAGTAACATAGGCTATAATATATTATCAACAAAATTGGGGATCCCTACCTAAAATGGAATAATGTCAAATAAAAGTCCTATAAAAGTCATTAATTTGCGTGCGCTGCGAAAACTATTGACGATATATAAAATAAGGTTCATATTAATAGTACTCATGATTGCTTACAAAAAATCCACAATAGTATATGCCTAACTATTATAGTTAAGCCACAATAACAGTTTTTGTTTAAATTATTAAGTTGAAAGACAGGTGAAATCGAATATTTGTGATATTTGTATCATGATATATATAAATTCCACTTTAAATTATTCGGTTCGGACTTTTCGTTTAGAAGTTGGTATAAAAAATCTCTAAGGAAAAAAAATTACGTTTTGAACAAACTGTCCTACGTTATTTACGTATTTACGTTAAATAATAGTTTTTAAAGAAACATCAATTATTGGTGTAGATTTTTTTGTATTAAAACGCTTTATTTAGTAAAATACAGTGGACGCAAAGTCTACCAAACACCGTCGTGTCGCGCCGTGTTGTCTGCCGCCACGAGGCACGAGGCGAGGAAAATTGGAACACCTTAATAATGTTTGTACGAAATTTAAGCCCTCCTATAGCAAGTGCAATGGCACGAGACTTCTTATAAAGAAAATTGAGGGACAATATCATTGTAGCGACCATAATCAATGGCCCTGCATAATCCCCGGATACCTATGATCCCTACCTATTTGCCAATACCATTCAAACGTCTTCAATTGCATGTGAAAACATCGTTCGCTTTATCAATTAATAAGTCCCAAGGCCAAACTTTCGACTTAGTAGGGACAGGTGTTTAGCTCTTGGCCAAATGTATGTTGGCCTATCGCGAGTTGGAGCTACCGAAAAACAATACATTTTATTACCCCTTAGTATTAAAACATTAATTACATACAATAATAATTAAATATTAATGCGTCTTACGGAATTACACCCGTGCGAAGCCGGGGCGGTTGTAGTAACGTATAAACTCAACAACTACTGGACCGATTTCAAAAATTCTTTCACTAATGGAAAGCTACATTATCCGATACCACCGTTTTATCCACTTATTCTCACAGCAACAAGAACTACGCGGGTGAAATAAATTATATTTATATCATGCAAATTAGCTGAGCTATCACAATTTCGAAGAAAATTGGTGAAGCGCTAGTTAAAAATAAATTGAGGAAATAAAAATTAATTAACTGAATTAATACAATATCACAAAAAAAACATTACCTAAAACCCTACGCGCCAAACTACTACCTTTTTCTATCACATACCTTGAAGATGAATCCCTAAAATAAATAAAGGTTGCGCCTAATCTGGTTTTGACCTTGCATACGTCAGTTATTGCGTTATCCGTCCGAACAAAATACAACAAAGCAACTTACCAAGCGACTCTCCACAAACTCCTTATTCAAATATCCATGGGGATCGTATAAAGTCATAATTTAATACATCTAGTGTCGTATCATAAGCTACTTAATATCAGAATAGATAGTCAACAAAGTAGTAGCGATGCTTGCCTAGTGTGCATGTAGGTATCCGTTCGTGGAGTGTGGATGCTATTATAATGAGCACTGCGAATAGCCTGCACGGGTATCGATACTCTAGGGTATCGCTATCGAGAGCACTGACGTCCTTCAATATCACTTTAGTTCTAATCACGGCGCAAGGTTCGAAGATACGTGTCCCTGAAATGATTTTGTTATTCTCCTGTATTTGTTATGAGTGGCTGAAGGTTATATATTAACAAATACAAATAATTTATTTGCTTCACACAGTTTCGGAGGATGTTACAAAAGGTTCATAAGGTACACTGTATTATAACCATGCGAGGTGTGCAAATGTATTAGGAACAGAATGAGATTAGAATTATTACTATTCAGTAGCTTTATTAAATTACAACGTCAATCAGGATATAGATGGTCAATTTCATTACACATAATTAAATTTGAATTAGTAAGTTATAATAATAATGTCATGCAAATTAATAATGTCATAGGTCATAGTAATTATATTATACATCATAATGAGTTATTGCACAAATAAATACAATATCTGTATCTTCTAAATAGTCTTTTACATTATAATAACATTTTTTAATTAAGAAGGTGTATAATTTATTCTTAAATAGAGGATTAGGTAACTTATTAATGTCATTATTTAGGAGATATTGAGAAACAAGAGTACGGGAACAGTGTCCTGTATAAGAGTGTCCCTGTCCGAAAAAGGTGAGCGACGCAGAGTTACAAGGCGTTCGAAGAAAAGGAAGTCAGTTGACGCAGTACTACATATTTGTTTACTATATTGTCAATATATTAATATTAGTACGAATACACCATCAAAACTGATGCAACAAAAGCCCACAGAAATAAAATGGTGCTGGAGATTTGAATTTAGCTGAAGCTTGAAAAATCTTGACAAGTGAGCTTTGTGATGCAGCTATAAAACACCATATTCTAAAAGACAAGTTTGGCTTAACTACATCACGACAGGAAACCAATTATATTTAGAGACGATTGCCCCAGAGCGGAGACCAGCAGAGCAGTGAAGTGAAGAGACGAGCAAGATGCGATGCTAGAGACAAGACACGCGACATGGATTTCACCCAATGCAATTGTTCTATTCCCACACGTCTAAACTCCGTTCCTCTGGTCTCCACTTTGATGGAAACTAGGCCTGAACCTCGCCTGCGCAGACGGTCGCGGGCGCCGGGCGGGCAGTAGTGAATCCGCATCCATGGCGAAGGCACGTCTAATTCGATAAAAATATTACGTATTTCAATAAAACTTTTAAGAATTATTTATCTGTTATTGATTTGATTTTTTTTTTCGTTTCTAGTGATTTTCTGCTTGCTTATTTTCATATTTAGGCTATAAAATATGTTAAAAATAGCCCTGTTCGATCCGAAGGGGCTTAGAGTTAAACCAATGACATTGCCAAATAGAATAAGATACATATTCATGAAAGTGAAAATATTAATGAATTTTCAAATGCATGCGTTTTGTCCCAAATTACCACCGTTTCCCTAAACTCAAACATAAAAATAAAATAAAATAAATAAAATGTTTATAGCTTAAACTTAAATAACTTATTCAAGTTATAATGGAGATAATCCTTTTAAGCTAATAATTTGCTTGTTTTAGGATGCTCCGCCCTTCCCCTGGTTACGTAATTGTTATTAAGTTATTGAGCCTGATCAAGAAATGAAATAAACTTATACAAATAAAAATAAAAATGAAAATGATAAAACGCTCTGGGATGTGTGTAACAATGTGTGTAGGAGATGGTGTGAACGTGTATGTGAGTAGTGGGCGGGAGTAAGTATGGAAGTGAGGGTTCTACCACACATTAGACAGGTGGAGATTAATTATTACCTTCTGCAATTTGAGGTAAAAAGCGCAGGTATATGTTATGTATGTATAAAGGGTGTAACAAGACCCTTAACGAAGCCGAAAGGTACTTGTTCTTCCCGTCATTGCGATCATTTTTTTGTTCTAGACCATACCTGGGAACCTTCTCGTTACCAATATCTGGGGGTCAAAGTTCCAACTTTTTAACGACTTTTTTTTTAAATACATGCTTTGCCCAAAAAAAAAGTCGTTTCCCAGCAACAATTTTTGCTTAAAGTTACTTAGGTTGATGGACATAATGCTTGGTTAACGGCTTCGTAAAAGGTCTTGTTACAACCTGTATAGATAAGTATATTACTTTTTTTTCGATTGGAAATAATGTAGGACATTATCTTCCATTAGCGGCAGAAATGTCATGGCGTAATTTATTATGTATTTATTACAGTCTCATTGATTGCACCATATTTTCTACTTCGTCATAGGTTTTTAACTTAATCCATTTAGATAAAGCGTTTTTGCATTCGCGGTAGGTTAGTGGGTATATGTCAAGTTCAATATTAAGAAGATTGTATAAATGGGATGACTGCCTAGACTACTTTTTGCGAATGTAAACTTTACTGAAACAGTGAAATCCGGTAAAGGTTCTCAGTTGGAAACCTGAAGGGTTTAAAAACATAACTTTTAGTAGGGACCTCTGAGCCCTCTCGAGGTCTAGGAATTTAATTTTAGTAGCACCTCCCCAGACGGGTAGGCAATAAGCCAGGACGGACTGAGCAAGTGAGATGTATATCTGTAGCAGGAGCTTTTTCGTGGTGACATGACGCAATGTCTAGAAAGTCCAGATTCATTTCCGTATTCGCTTCATTATTAATTCGATGTGGTTATAATCGTTGATCAACCATAATACCTAGGTATTTGGTAGATTCCACTCTAGTAATTTCTGTGCATAAACAGCTTAAGTTTTCATGATAATTGCATTTATGGATCTTAATTTTGAATTCTGGAGGGGGTTGAGAGGAATTTTACTTTGTGAAGCAGATGAAGTTGGATTTGTTAGTATTTAAGGTTAAAAGGTTAAGGTCAAGCCAGGCCACTATCCTAGCCAATCCATGGTTGGCAGTGATCCGGACATTGTTTCAGGTATCACCACCATCAAAAAATCTGTCCATCCATCATTTTCATGCAACAAAGGGTATTAATATATATAAGGAACAATGTCGGTCCGAGTACACTACCTTGACCAACTCCGAATTGGACAGTTTCTTCAGAGCTAATGGTATTGCCTATCTTAACTTTTTTTTGCGTTTGCTTAAATAGTCTTTGAGTAAGGCGTGGGGAATACCTCTTATTCCAATTGATTCCAGCCTATCCAGGAGTGTGGAAATAGAAACTGTGTCGAAAGCCTTTTGAAGATCTAGGAAGACAGCAAAGCACTTGCCTCGGCTGACCACTTGATTTGTTACAGCGGAGGCAAGCGCCAGTACTGCGTCTTCCGTAGATTTTTTTTGTCTGAAACCGTATTGCGAGGGCGATAAAAGGTGGTTTTTGTTAAGGTAAGATAAGAGACGTGAGTTTATTCATCTTTCCATTATTTTAGATATTGATGGCAGTACAGATATAGGCCTATAGTTCGACGGATTAGCTTTGTCTCCACTCTTGTGCCCCGGTGTTATAAAAGCTAGTTTTAATGCGTTCGGGTATGTAGCGTGTTCAAAGCACTGGTTCGCTAAGTGAGTTATAATTGGGACGACAAAACCATGAGCGGAACAAACTTTTAAAACGTGACAACACCATCGTCGGCATAAGTATGTTCTATCGGCTTATGCCCGACTCGTCACTGTTCCGTTTGGTCACCAAATTTTTTTCCATACAAGAAGTCCCGATTCGTCATCATAACAAAACAAATAACTATAGTCAATAGTTTTTTTTATTACGTCACTACCCGAGAAGCGACCGCTCGCGCCCGTTTGTTGCCATAGAAGTTTCCTCATTTTGGTACATTTTATTTAATTTTCAAGGGGTATCTTTTTACTTTTTCTCCAAAAAGAATTTCATACATAGAATCTAATCTCGATACCTAATAATACCCTCACAGATCCGACAGGGTTTTTTTTTACATATTGTATATCTTCCAACTTAGAAGTACATTTTAAACTGAAATCTTACTAAAACTTTAACTATTAGTTTACGACCATGCTTTTAGGTACGACCGTTGGTTTTCCTAAGTCATCCTATTCCATTGGTACGATATCGCTAACCTCAGCCTACAAAGCTCATTAAAGAAAAGCTTACCTAATATACCCAGGGACGAAGGGCGAAAGCTCCAAGTTATTTAAAAAACCGGCCCAGTGCGAGTCGTACTCACACGCACACAGGGTTCCGAAGCACCAAACAATATAATAAAAATATTTTGAAGGCTTAATTATAATATGTTGTATTGTTTTACATTCAACAGCAAAACTAAATTTGTTTTTCATAGTTTGTTAATGAAAAACAAAGTTACTGCTGCAGTTTGATGAAAAAGTCCCATATCTCAAAAAAACTAAAATCTTATTCAAACCAATTTTGGCTGAAAGTTTGATTTACCTTCTACAATCCTAATTATTTCAGAATTTCCTTTAGAAATTAGAGGAGGGGCACACATTTTACCACTTTGGAAGATGGTAGATGGTATTAGAAACCTCAATGTCGATTTCAATTTTTAGGATCGTCGTCGTAGCCGTCAATTTTCCTGAATATGGAACCCTAATAACCTCCTCCTTTTTTGAAGTCGGTTAAAAATAGTGGTATAAGGTAGAAAAATATAATTGATGTAAGTTTGTCTTACGCCAACCGGTTTTATAGAAGCGGGCTATGTCTATCTGTGTAAGTCTAAGGTCCGTGCATTCGTCCACATCATCATCATTAAATGCCTAGCCTTTTCTATGTTGTGGTTGTGGTCGGCTTCCAGTCTTACCGGAAGTAGCTGAATATTTGTGTATTCGTCCACATATTATAAACAAAAATATTTCTTTATCTTTAGTGGCTTCAATTCAAATAAATAACTGTGCCCATATTTTTCTGAGGCATTTTGTTTGCGTACAATAGCAATTACAAGGATTTTGCACGAAATTCATAATTTTTGCTTCGGGCTTTGCATTCTGAAAGTTGGTCAGTCAAATATTGCACTGTTTTTAGGGTCCAGTACAAAAAAATAAAAAAAAACGGAACCCCTATAGGATCACTCATGCGTCTGTCTGTCCGTACGTCTGTCACAGCCAATTTGCTCCGAATCTACTGGGCCAAATCAGGTGAAATTTGGTAGGATTGTGTAATACTATGACCCAAACACAGATGTACAAAGTAAATAAAATGCATATTTTTTTAAAAGGGTCATTTTCTGGGGACAAATTAGGAAACTGAAAAAAGTTTTCCAAACCTTACTGTGTCACATTTCAAATGAAAGGACTTGTTTTAAGGATCTCAAATATATTTTTGTTATTATTGTAAAATAAATAGTTTTGATTTTATTTATGAAAGAAGACGAAAATTTACCATTCCCCCCTGATTTCCGAAACAAAGGAGCCAAAAATTAAAAAAAAAAATTTGTTCATTGCTTGTAGATTAACCAGATTACAGGAAATCCTATAATAATTCTATCAATTGAAAATAAAGTGGTAAACTCAATATATTTGTTTAGAGGATGTACTTACCTTTTTCCTGCAGCGAAGCACAAAAGTGATACTTAGTACTTCACAAAGAAACAGTAGATTCAAAATTCACATGCAGTAAGAGTACCTATTGTAAAACATACCACAATTGAATAAAAACTTTGACATTTTACGGAACTCTCTGCACGCGAGTTCAACTTGGATTTGGCCGGTTTTTATTGATTAAATAATACTCCTAAAAAAATATGCAATATCGCTCTGTATTCCACTAAACAACAACACAGAGCAACACAGGACAACACAGAGCTACAATTTATAATAACATAGCAATATTAATTAATTCATCAAAACAGCGAAATATTTGACAGCAATTTCAACGTCGTTGCCTTTCAGAATGCATCCTCTGGCAAATTTCATGTTTGAATTGTTTGCTTGACTATTATTGAATATTGGAATGAACGGCATTGCCATTATAAATGAGTTACGCGAGCAAGATATTAACAAGCTTCAGTAGTTATTTCCGAAGTTACTCAAGCAATTAATTATCGACATTAGTTTCTAATGAGAACCTCCTGTCTTGAAGAAAATACAGTTACCTTGCACCTGATGGCACACTATGTCAGTGTTACTCGTATCTATGTCATACAATAACGTTAGTTTCCCTTGTATTATATTAATAACAGGAAATTGCTTATCCCCTCAATTTATCTGCCGCTCACACATATGGTGTTAATTTAGTTAAATCTTAGATACCTCTCAGCTTTCTCTACACAAGTTTATACGGAAGTATAAGTAGTATGTAAAAGCATTTGCATCTTCACTGAAGGCCCATTTTTAAATACTTGCTAAACAAATTCAGACTTTTAAGGAAGTTAGTTAAAAATATGGAACTTGAGGGTCTCTTTTATGTTCCGCTAAATATGTGTGTGTAACTTGGGCTCTCACTCAAGACGCCAACTTAAAGCATAAACCTCAGAGAGCACTATTCAATTGTGAAATCCTTCCAGTACGGAACCGTAAAAATGTTAGGGTTCCGTACTGGAAGGATAACCAATGGAACCTTATTAATAAGCCTCCGCTGTCCGTCCGTCCGCCTGTCTGTCAGCGGAAGCCTTCATGCGCGAGTCCAACTCGCACATGGCCGGTATATTTTAGAAAAAACTTGAGCTCGAAACTTTCATTACCTATTCCGCCTAGAATAAGTTAAGTTTCTTTTGACAGAGACTGGCTATGAAACTTACAGGAACTTGAGCCAGCCTTCGATTGTAGGGCCCTGGACACAGGCCCGGAGTGCCCAATGGGAAAGACGGCCCTGTGCACCGCTCGTGAAGGACACTTATGTTAGCATCAGGTGAGTAACAAATCAGTCGCCAATTTGAATTGGCTTTTTGGAGATCTTATCATGGATATTAAAATCTAAATTACACGGAAATAAAACTCTTCAAAATGATGGGGTGGAGAATTCGAGGGTTACGATGTTGGTTTTAATAGATTTTTACAACGCTTTTAACACTGTCGACCTCGATATTCTCCGGGCCATACTGTCTCAAATTGGGGTCTTCTCGTTGCCACGTGATTCGTTTTCATCATATCTTCGTGGTCGCCAGCAGGAGGTGCATGCTGATCAGGATTACTCCGACTGGTGCGACCTGGTAACTGGTATGCACAAGGCGGTACACTGTCTCCTCTCTTATTTTCGTTATTTATAAATTATATTACTACTATTCTCAAGTGCTCATAAAATCTGTACGTTGATGACCAGCAACTTTACGCTCAAGCTGACATTGCCAACTTTGATAATTGTATCTCATTACTTAATGATGATCTTCAAACTATCGGAGAATGGTCTGGTAAATTTGGGGTTGCTGTCAACGTCGGCAAATGCCAGGCCATCCTCGTAGGTAGTTCGTACTATCTGAGAAATTTGGATACTAGCTAGCTACTGCCACTTATGTTCGACAACTCTGTGATCTCTCTCTCCTCTCACTACACGTAAACGACTTGGGCCTATACATTGATGAAACACTTAGTTGGTTTACCCGCTACGGTCTCTCCATAGATTCAAACATTTTATCCCATCTGGTACTAAAATAACTTTGATCCAGTCACTTGTGCTTCCCATTATCGACTATGCTGATGTTTGTTACTCTGATCTATCCCAAGAACTGTTAAACAAAGATCGTCTTCTTAATAAGTGTATATTCGGCCTTCGTACCTAAATACGATCACATCTCTTTGTTCACATCTTAAATGGATGCCTATCGAACTCAGGAGGTCCCTCAGATCTCTCTGTATGCTCTTCACTACCTACTCCTTGACATTCCCTCACACCGTACTGGATTTATTTCCACTTCTTACGCTGTCTCAACTATAAAGCTCTGCAATGCGCTTTATAGTTGAGGATTCCGCTCTCTGCTGCTGTCGAGTGCACCCGTGCGCTCGAACCGCCGCTCCACACCGCTACCGCGCACCCCGCGCCCCTGCCACCGAGTGTTCGCCGCGTGAGCTACGACGCGCTACGCCGTAGCGCCACGTGCCGCCGCCGACCGCTTCGCCCCGCCTACTTCGTAGCTCGGCTACGTAAGTATAGGTTCTCGTAGCAAAACAGCTGCGTGTGCTACGCACTCGCGGTTGATTTGTTTACATTCGCGTTTTGTCGTGTACGTGCGTCTCCTTAAGAGATAAACCCACCAAATTTTCGGTGGTACCTGGTGGAAACCTAACGGTGCCAACAAAACCAGGTAGGTGGTGACCCGCCCCACCCGCTGACCCTCCTTCAGGGGGAAAGCAGTCAGGCGGAAGGGCACCGACTGCGGCCTTGGGGGTGGCTCCTAGTCGCAGTCTGGAACGCACCTAACCCCCGCTTGTTACAGCTGCACCCGGGACGGCTGGGTGTTTCTACCCCAGCGGCCCGGATCGGTCGCAAGACCCATAGGGCCCTGTCGCCCAATAAGATTGGCGACAGGTTTTCAAGCTTAGGGCTCACCTTAAGTACACACCTCCCTGTCTGTACCCGGCAGGGAGATTACTCATCCCCGGGCACACCCACCCGGGGAGTTAGGTTTTTAGGGCCCTTCAGGCCAATCGGACAACTAAAAGTGTAACTAGCGAGTTTGTTTGTGTTTTTCTTCTCGCTAGTGCAGCACTACGAAAGACACAGGGTTTGGGCTATTTGTGGGTGTTGTCCGCCCGGGGGTTCACGTTCACGTGTCTCCTCGGGGCAGTGTTAGGAGTTAGGACTCCCCCCCCCCCCTTGTTACTCTACCCCAAGCTCGTGGCCCAATATGTCGGACCACCAGCTCATTACGTTCATTAAGGAGCTCCTCCTAGAGGACCCTTACATCAAGGAGAAGTATGGGGGCAGATTCGCTGCCCTCAGTCAGTCTGGCCCAACCGTCACAGTGACGAGGCCCTCCCCCGCTTCCCCCACCCTATCTCCGGCGGTCTCCCGGCCGCCCTCTGCCATTTCGGCAACCCCGCCGTCCCAGGAGGAACCCTCCTCCGACATGGACGTCGGGTCCCCCCTAGAGGAAGCTCGCTTTTCCTCCCCAGCCTCCACCGCCTCCGACACCTGCTCCTCAGACACTGAGGAGTACCAATTGGTCGGACAGGGCAAACGCAAGAAGGGCAGAGGCGGAAAGGCCAATAAGGCCAAGAAGGCCGTAGCGGCCCGTTCCACTCCCCCCCCAGTTGTTGCCTCCCCCGCAACCTCCTCCCCCCCTGTTAACTCTGTTGCCACTACGGCAGCTTCAGCTGCGGCTCCTCCCAGCCGCCCCGATAGCCCCATGGCTACCGCCCCTACCGCTTTTGCTAAGAAGCAGAAGCCCCCCCTATCTACATTCAAGATAAGGGGAAGTGGACCGAAGTGTCCAAGATGTGTTTGGATCGCAAGATCCAATACACCAACGCCCGTGCAACCATGCAGGGCATAAAAGTCACGGTACCAACTTCCACAGACTTCAGGGAACTGGTCCGTACCCTTCGTGGGAAGCAGATCGCTTTCCACACATACTCCCTCCCGGAGGAAAAGCCCACCCGAGTGGTGATTCGGCGGATCCCGAAGGAGATAAATTCTCAGGAAATCCTGGAGGACCTCACCTCCCAGGGGGTCCCAGTCCAGGCTGTCCATCGCCTGCACAAGGCTAGGGGTCGCGAAGAGTACGACATGGTACTCGTAGTCTGCGACCCGGTCCAGGGGCATCACCCCATTTTTAAAATCAAGGCTGTCTGCGCCTTAACAGGGATCCGCATTGAGCGACCCTTCAAGAAGTACGAGATAGGGCAGTGCCATCGCTGCCAACTCTATGGCCACAGCCAAAATAATTGCTACGCACCCTTCCGGTGCGTAAAATGTCTGGGGGACCATCCCACGGCCGAATGTACTCGGCCAAAGGATAGGTCCCTCTGCACTGAACCGCCCAGCTGTGTGCTGTGCGGCCAGTCGGGCCACCCTGCAAATTACAGGGGCTGCCCTAAAGCCCCTAAACAGTTCGCCAATAAACTGGCAAAGCGTGCGAACGCTCGACAACAGAGGGAAAGTCCCTCAATGAAGTTGCCCTCCGCGCAACTTCCAGAGCGCCTCAGCCCTCAGAGAACTTCCCCATGGAACGCACTGAACCATCAGCGCGCCTTTCCTGCTCTCAGGAGTTCTCAGACTCCCCAGATGCCTGGCCTCATGGACGGTCCAGTCCTCTGCCCGGCACCCGCTCCCGCGGCTGCCCCCACTGTCCCTGCTCCCACCCAGGCCAGGTCGCTTAGCCCTGAGGCCGAGGAGGAAAGTACCTTCGACACAATCGCAAGGTTTCAGATTTTCGTGACCCCCGAAGCTGACCGCATGGCGGCCGAGCTTAGGGGATCCAAGGATTTCAACGAAATCCGTCGCGTTTTCAAGGCCTATCCTAGGATAGAGTCAGCCCTCCGCGCACTATCTAAATAAGCACAGAGCTTGATAAGAAAGTAGCGTGCACTAAACCCCGATCCCTTAAAATAGGCTTTTTCAATGCCAATGGCATCATGGGTCAGCGCGATGAGATCACCACCTTCCTCCGTGACCATCAAGTTGACATTTTCCTCATCCAGGAGACTTTCCTTAAACCCAGCCACCGTGATCCGAAAATTGCCAACTTTCGTATGGTTCGCAACGACCGGACACGCTGTCAAAAAGGCGGTACACTCATTTACTATCGCAAGGATCTGCACTGTATCCCAATCACTCCCCCCCCTCTTGTATCACCGCTCGAGGTTTCTATCTGTCGGCTGGGCATGACCGGTCACCAGCCGGTCCATATCATCTCAGCCTACATCCCCCCTTCTAATACACCGGACGATAACAGTCTTTTGGTCAAAGACTTTACCGCTCTCTTCGGCTTGAGTGACTCCGTTATCATAGCGGGCGACCTCAACGCCAAACATCCCGCCTGGAACAGCACTAAGACGAACCCGAGAGGGAGAGTCTTATACGATCTAGGCGCGACCCTCAACTTCGACCCTGTCGCTCCTATGGAGCACACTCACTACCCCGGCACTGTCAACTATCGCTCTGACGTGCTCGATATAGCGCTGCTCAAAAATATCAACCTCAGGTTGGTTACGATTGAGACGCTACATGAGCTTGACTCCGACCACCGCCCAGTGCTCATGCACCTTATCCCCCGATCGGGTCCCTCAGACCCCAGTCATCCCCCTCCGACTATAGTTATCACTGACTGGAAGAAAGTAAGCGATAAGCTGAAATCTGACATGTCACCTCTATTGGACGGTATCCCCGACCATATTGTCTCAGTCGAAGACACCACGGCCGCCATCGACTCGTTTACAGATCACGTACAGTCCGTGCTCAAGGACTGTTCGCGGGAAGTCCCAGCGCTGAATGATCGGCGCTGGAAACTGCCCGACGACATCCGTGATCTGATAACCGAGAAGAACGCGGCCATACGTGCCTACAGTTCCTTTCCCTGCGACGCGAACAAAGCTCACATGCGGAAATTACAGCGTGCTGTAAAGGACCGCACTAGTGAGCATCGCTCAAATCAATGGGACAAGGAGCTCAGCGAACTCGAGCCCACTCACCTCGCCTTCTGGCAGCTGCAACGAAAGTTGCGTGCCACCAATGAGGCCCCAATGCCTCCACTCACTCGCCCCGACAAGAGCGTCGCTTTCGACGACTCTGAAAAGGCTGAATGTCTAGCCGACAGTCTAGAATCCCAATGTAGGCCCAGCTCTCAACCAGTAGACAAGCGTCACCTTGATATGGTGGACGCGGAAGTCGAACGTAGAGCCAATCTCCCCCCCATAGAAGACCCTGATGATCCTCTTCCTTCAGTCACGCCCGACGAAGTGAAAGACATCATTGATAGGCTCCAGCCACGGAAAGCCCCCGGCGCCGATGGCTTCACCAATAAGGTGTTTAAACTCCTCCCCCTCCAGCTCATAGTCCTTCTGACAGCCATCTTCAATGGTGCCTTGAGCAACAATATCTTCCCCAAAGCGTGGAAAGAGGCCACGGTCATAGGTATTCCTAAACCAGGCAAACCTAAAGCCGAGCCTTCGAGCTACCGGCCGATCAGTCTCCTGAGTGCTCTCGGCAAAATCTACGAGAGGCTTATTTATAAGCGTCTCAAAGACTTTGCCGAGGCTAAGAGCCTCATCCCCAACGAGCAATTCGGATTCAGGACCGATCACTCGTGCATCCAACAGGTCCACCGCATCGTAGAGCACCTCAGCGCAGGTTTCCAGCGCGGCTCGATGACGGGTGTCTTATTCTTCGATATTGCGAAAGCGTTTGACAAAGTCTGGCACAACGGCTTACTATATAAGCTGTACCAACTCGGTGTGCCTGATCGTCTCGTACTCATCTTGCGAGACTATTTGTCGGACCGCACATTTCGCTATCGCATAGGTAATGCTCTCTCCTCTCCTCATCCCATCAGGGCTGGTGTGCCCCAGGGATCAGTTATCTCCCCTCTTATCTTCACGCTATTCACCAGCGACATCCCTAAACGAGTTAAGACTCACTTAGCCCTTTTTGCCGACGACACGGCCATTTATTACACTGGCGTTAGACCAGATGCCATCGCCCTCAATCTCCAAAGAGCGGCCAATGCGCTTGGCGCTTGGTTTCGCAAATGGAGAATAGAGGTTAACCCCGACAAGAGTCAAGCTGTACTCTTCCACAAGCTGCGACATCATCGCACACCCCCCAGTCCAATCACCATGTTCGGCAAGCCTATCCCTTGGGAGAAGCAAGCCAAGTACCTTGGAGTCATACTCGATGAACACCTGACCTTCGCGTCGCATATAAGAGCAGCTCGAAACCGAGCGGCCTTTGCTATGGGTAGACTCCACTACATGTTAACGGATAAGAGCAAGTTGTCACTTAAGTGCAAGTTGCGTCTCTATACCGCAGTCATCAGACCGATTATGACATATGCTTGTGTCGTATTCGCCCATGCCCATCCCCGCCACCTCCATAGGGTGCAGACCTTGCAGAACCGATTCCTCCGTAAGATCACCGGAGCTCCCTTTTACGTCCGCAATGAAAGCCTTCACTTAGATCTTAAATTGCCTACCACCCAGCAATTTATGAAACGTCTTTCAAAACGTTTCTTCGACTCAGCTGTCAAGCACAGTAACCCCCTTATCGCATCGGCCGCCCGATACGAACCATCGCGTATCAGTAACGTTCGCCGTCCACGGCACGTTCTTCTCACCCCCGATGACCCCACCACCCTCCTCCAGGAAAGCAGTAGGGAAACCAGCACACTTAGGAAACACAAATACAGACCGCCGTCATTCCGACCCCGCCGCCGTGGTCCGTCGCGACGTCCCGTTTCAAACCCCCCCCGACCCTTGCATGAGCCAGCCCGCGATGCTGTGCCAGTAGCAATAAAACAGCCCCTAAATCAGATCCAGCCTGTCCCCTTGCTGCCCTCCCCACCCTTAGCGAGTGGTCGCTTAGTTTATAAGTTCATTTTGCCCCTGGCTGGAGGCCTTAAATTCTAGGCATCCACAGGGATAGACCGGTTAAGCAGTAGCCAGCCTCAGAGGCTGAACTGCGAGATGCCATTCCTAAAATAAAAAAAAAAAAAAAAAAAAAAATAAAAAAAAAAAAAAAAAAAATTATAGTTGAGACATTGGCACCCTTGGCACCCTCGGAAATACAAAAGCTGAAAGCAAAATGGCTTTCAAAAGCCACGGAAAGCTCCGGAGCATCGGTTTCGGAAGTACTATTTATAATCAGACTAAATGGATCACAAGCTAGTCATTAGTTGTCATAGTAATTATTATAAGGTGTCTCGTATTTTGGACTATTTGTATGATTTATATTATATATTATTTATTTCATATTATGTGTATAAATACAGGGTGTAAACCGCCCCTTCACAAAGCCGTCAACCAAGCAATACGTATATCAAACTACGTAACTCTATACAAAAAAGGTTGCTGGGATTTTTTTTTTGGTGAAATATCATGTTGGTAAAACTCAATGATACGAACTCAACACTTTGTGCTGATGATTACATTGAATAATTAAGGGTAGTAATGGAGGTATTTAAAGTAAAGTTATAATATTAAATCACGTATTTAAAAAAAAAACCTGTGAGAAAGTTGTAACTTTGACCTTCAATATCTCGGTAACTAGAAGGTTCCCAGGTATGGTCTAGAACAAAAACATGATCACAATGACGGGGAGAACATGTGCCTTTCGGCTTCGGTAAGAGTATTGTTACACCCTTTAGGTATTAGTATGTATATTATTTTTGTAAGTATATCAACTTATGCTAACAAAATGGTATTTTTCTAATTATTTTTTTTGTACTCTATTCATTATCCTATTTGTCCCAAAAGGTTGACTGGTAGAGAATGCCTTGTAGCATTAAGCCCACCTTTAGTACTCTACTCTTTTACATGAATTTTAAATAAACAAATAAAGTGACAATCGTTTTTAACCGTTTCCTAATTCTGCAACGACTTTCAAAAGGATTGACATAAGTAAGATAGCTTGCTAACTTATGTTAGTTCTAAACATCGCTGACGTTTCCACCGCTATATCGCTGATAGAATATTAATTTGTCTAGGTCATCATACCCTTTCAGCAGTCCCCGGAGTGGCTAACTATTTTCTGGTGGCAAGATTGAATAGCACTTTAGCCGACCTGGGAATCGAACCGTATATGCTTATGTATTCGTTGTCCTTGCCAGACTAACGAGTCACAGGCGTCGCTCAACCAGAGTTCTAGTTAAAGAGATATTGAATGCTAAAGTTCCAACTTTTTCAAACAAGTAACATTTCATTAAAAGTATCAAAAAACCCGACTTCAAAATGAACGAAGAGAGTAATTTATTAATCAACCAACTAATGTCACTCATGTTTCCAAACTGAACCTAGTTATAGGGCAATGATAGCCTTTATGACCCGTCTAGGGATTATACAGTGATATGGCGAGTCTAAATGAAAAGCTTTGTAGCAACTAAATAAAATCATGTTCCATAGCTGACATCATATCCACTTCCAAGTAATAAATATTAGAAAATATATTCAATTTATTAATGGCAAGTATTTCCATACGAACTTTATACATTTCTGAAGTTGACACACGTGTAGAAGATTACTTAAATCGTAATTTGCACTGAACTATTTATTGAGTTTGGAATTGTTGACAGAATATTTTTCACCCCGCCCCGGAATATTTATATCAATCAATCGGAATGTAATACTAATACTAATACTTTATTATGGAATGTTATACTAATACATTGATAATTTCCAAGTATAACAAGGAGGAGGAGCCGCGACCAAAATCTGTCAAAGAATACATTCCTAGAAAGCTTGAATACAACGAATATCAATGTTAAGTGTCTTTCTAGAAGGGGCTTCGTATTTCTTGCTTCTGAAGTTCATAGTCAAGATGTTTATTGTGTTAGAGCTATTTTAAAAGTAAAGAATCCTCATAATAAAATAAAAAAAAACACGAACGAGGGCACAAACTAGTTTCCATTTGAACATTTTTATTATCATCTTTCATACAAACCCTGTCCTGAAAATGATGACCAAAACAAAACAACATGTGCTATGTCGGTCGAGCCGTTCTCAAGTGTTGCTCCGTCATTCCTGCAGTAACTTATTTGTACGAATATGGATATATGGTTGCAACGTTACAGTAGGCTGCAGCCTACGTGCACGTCCTGACGTGGGTAACAAAGCGATAAACTGGTCTCCTGTTCCAATAAAAGTCTGAATAGCTCAAGATCAAAGTGTTACCACCGTTGCGCGACCGGCTTTATCTACTATTGTAGTCCAAGGTGGTTTAATAACACGCTTTTATTAGCTTGGTATGTATCTACGAATCTATGTAACGGATATTTTAACGTTATTTTCACCCACTTAAAAACGACGGATTGCATTGAAACTTCGCACACTTGTCAAGGATCGATGACAATCAAACATTTAATAAGTTTGTCCGGTTATCCTTATCCTTATTATTTTTTCTATAGCTACAACAGCTGTTTTTTACAAGGTAGTGTCTTGTGACACGTAATAATTCGTTACTATAAAATTATCATCGGTAAAGACTACAAAAGCAAAAATAAATAGTGCTTAAAAAAACACGCATGCGTAACTAACCGAACAAAAAAGCAGAAAATAATTTACTATATGTGAAAAATTCAATTGTTGTAAATATTTTATATTAGTTAATTGAAAAATATCTTAAAAAGTACACCACGTTTTTTTACGATGAAATGTTTTGTTTCATTATCACTATCACTTTTTTTTAACTTAAACAAAATTATTTTCTGGTTTTTAGTTCGGCTAGTTACGCAAGCGTGTTTTTAGGGTTCCGTAACCAAATTCCAAAAAACAGAACCCTTAGTGAATCGTCATGTCTGTCTGTCTGTCCGTGTATGGCTCAGTCACTTTATTCCGAAACTATTAGAACTACATCGATGAAACTTAGTAGGTAGATGTATTCTGTGAACCGCTTTACGATTATTATACAAAAATAAAGAAAATAAAAGATTAAGGGTCCTACTCCCCATGCATGGAACTGAAACTAAAAAATATTTTTTTCATCAAAACTATACATGCGGGGTATCTATAGATAGGTCTTTAACATGACATTGAGGTTTCTAAAACGATTTTTTCTCAAAGTCAATCGTTTGAAAGATAGACCCTTTCAAAGTGGTAAAATGTGTGTGCCCCATGAGCAATATTCAAACAAAATCAATATAATCATAACAAAATTAAGGCCGGCTGGTATTGTAGCATCTCTTCAAAATGTAGGTAACAAGTTTACGCAACAGAGACGCAGACAGAAGTACGTAACAGTAATTCTTGTAGTTGGATCCCAAACTTGGAACAATAACACCTTTTACTTAACCAGTTTAAGTAACTTTAAACAAAAAGTGCTGCATACGAATAGGGATTCGCTCCGTTCACGACCTCTGGTAACACGGCTTGCTTAAAGCGGCACGTGCATGATTTACTTGTTTCCTTTGCCTGTGAATCCACGTCGCAGTGACCAGTGCTGCGGCCTGCTCTAAACAAATTCTTTATTTTTTTTTATCCACAACTGCAACACGCGTCTCGTTTGGTGCGCGTAGTTAGTGGTATAATGAACGAAGTGGAGTTGGTTCATTTATTATTTAATACCATGTGCCTTTAAAAACATGATTCGTTTTATGGGTAATAGATTGTGTATCATTGTACAGACTATCACATCAAGCTACTACAATCTGCCAAATTTCTTTAATAGATATTCAACTTTATCGCTTGAGCATTAGGTTCAATGTTGATTGGGGAAATGTGACAGTTTCGGGTAGCTATAAGTGCTGGCGTCTATACATACATGTGTTCACATCAAAGCGTGTGAAAGCGACATATTTAAACAAAAACGTTACAATCTGTATGTCGCTGCGACATCCTGTCAAATTTAAGCACAAATACCTACGTCACGGCCCGCAGTGAAAGCCGATCCATACGTCACCGGAACTTTATTAAATTGAATACTGCAGGCTTTTTGACATCACTCCAATATTGTTTGAAGCAATGGGTCAAGGTCGAATGTTTTTTGTTTTCTGTATGTTGTATTATGTGTGACCTATACAGCGTGTAACAGAAAGGGTATAATCATATAGAATACTGTGGTACAGACCATCAAACTGAACAACTTTATCTATGGGATCACTATCGAAATCGTAAAAAAATAATCAGCTGTCCCATACATTTGGGTCGAGTAGGTATTGAAATTTTGTATAGGACAGCTGATTATTTTTTTACGATTTCCATGGTGGTCCCATAGAGAAAGTTGTTCAGTTTGATGATACGTATTCCATATGATTATACCCTTTCTGTTACATGCTGTATAGATCTACGACCTATATCAGATACTCTTGGAAAACATCCTACTTTTCGGACGCTCAGAGTTGAAGTGCGCCTTGTGCGACTACATTCACAAGTTCAACCAGTTATTGAATTACATATAAGCGAGGATGAAGCGTCTCGTGTTAGTCTAGCCTCACAGCGTTCTCCTGAACAAGGGACTAAGATAGGCCTCTCGTAGTCTAGTCTGTTCACAAGACCTGTTTGCTGTGAAAGACAGTTTTTTGTTAGTCGTCTTTCTTTTTTAAGGTCAGGAAAAATAGAACTTTTTCCCACTTGTATGTTCGTCTGTCACAGCATTTCTCTCGAACTCTATGCGACGTAGGAATTGGTATCTTGGCATACCTACTGTTCAGGTCTCAGTGACGCACATGCATGTTCTCAGTCGAAGACCTATAACTATTGTTGCTTTGTGATTTTATCGCCATTATTAGTCTTCTCAAAACCTCTAACAAACTAAAATAATAGTAAAAGAAATGAATAGACTCAGTTACTTAGTAGTTAGCTTTTGCTGGCTTCACTTGCCTAAATGTCGCAAATTATACTCGGTCAACGTACAATCATTTTACCTTGGTTGTAAGTTTTCTGTGACCTGCATCAATGTAGGTCATGCTACCTGTTTTTATCCAAATCCGTTTAGCTATTGAGAGATTTAGTCTTACTTAGCAGCTATAAGTGAGTAAGGGAGAATAGAATTCGACTTCTTGTTCAATTCTCCTTTACTCACTTACGAGTTTATAGAATACCTGTAATGCTTTATTCGTTCTTCGTCATTTTAGTGTTACCTAACTCAAGCTACTACTGACTGATGTTCATCCTCTTTTATGAATGCGTTGAACGCTTTTTACCCGACTGACCCAGAAGGCGGGTAATATTTTTGCACGCATATATGTATGTATTTACATATGTATGTATGTCCGTTCCATTGTGACCTCGTAACTCCTAAACGGGTGAACGTATTTGGATAAGTTATACGTTGTTAGATTTATCTTGGTGGCGCGAGTGTCACTGGCTACATAAGAAAGAAAAATAACGGATTTTGGGCGCCATATTGTGGAGTTCGATTTGATTTTTCTTCCAAATCTGTGTAGTAGTACAAAAACATAGTTCTAAATTTCTCCTTATAAATTCGTTCGCAAAATAAGCATTGTAGAGCCCCATATTTTCACCATTTTCAGACCACAAAGAAATACTTTTTACTGAAAAAATATAACGAAAAGAAAAGTAAATATACGAGCCTCATCCTAAAAAGCTTGTAATAAATAATATTTCAACGTACCTATTTAAATATTTGCCCATGAAACATTCTATTTTGACAAAATATCTTATCGAACAATATTATGAATGAAAAACCAAAATAATATATTAAGCATCTATCCATTAAATCCAATAATTTTATTTAAGAAATGATTATAATAAAGATTCAGTAACTAATTATTTTCAATGTTAAATTACTGAAACACTGGACTCGCATTGTGAGGCTAAGGTGAGCTTGCCTTAGAAACTGGCTTGTTCAGAGCATGGCTGATCCTTACTAATCAAACGGTTCAATTTGTCACGTTAATATTTGTGACCACATAATACAACTATGATAATTGAGTTCTGAATAATTGAAAGCCGCGGAAGTGTACTGCTCAGCGCAGACCAAAGAGAAACACTGAACATAGCATTTTTT
Organism: Eugnorisma glareosa; assembly: GCA_947578425.1. Lineage (NCBI taxonomy): Eukaryota > Metazoa > Arthropoda > Insecta > Lepidoptera > Noctuidae > Eugnorisma > Eugnorisma glareosa. Next base: position 33,712,903 of record OX387957.1, read on the forward strand.
TACGACAGCCATATCTAAAATACTTAGTGTAAAAAAAAGCAATTTTTTCGACTGTCTGTATTTACGCTTTGGACGGATAAAGTACACAATATATTTTGATACTGTTGTCACCAACATTTAGGGAATTTGTTCTAATTTCATAAAGTTAAAATACATTAATGTTTAACTTTGGAATACCACTATGTCAGCAGCTAGAAACCATACGAGGTTGGTACCAGTCGCAGGTTGACTGAGAAACCATTCTCTGCAAATGAGAATGTGCGAGCGCGGTCTAGAACGTCGAGAAGTTGTTTAATTACTGCGTTGACGTTCATATATATGACAAAGACAATTCAGTGTCGTTGGAAATTCCTTTGCTCTGCGGTCCTCTTAGATACGCGTGGAGTATTTATAAATGAATAACCAGTGATTATGTTGAGAGTTTTCATTATATAATGTCTAGATGGAGTATCAAATGTGCGAAAACGTGTCCAAAAATATCAGCCAACTGTTGGCTTATAAGTTCGCACACATGTTTGAAAATGTTTCCTCCTTTTCTTTGTTTGATTATAGAGCGACGCTCCATCTAGACATTATATAATCAAAGGTTGAGAGTAAAAGTAGCAAATAAAGGTACAGGTTGGCAGTCAAGTTAAGTAATACATGAATACTGAGCTGTGTTCAGCAACACTGGCAGCTAACTTCAACATAGTTACAAAAATGTTTTGAAAACAACGTTATAAATTCATAAGCCCTGCCGCCACTGTGTCCCGAGTGAGTTGTGGCACTTACTGATTATCTAAATGCGCGCCAGCGTCAGGGAAAGTCCAACACAGATCGCCGGTCCGCAAACACTTCCGTGTAGCAAACACAAAGCTTGCTTACTCCGCAAATTGTGAGGTACTTACAGCAATTAGGTAGCTAAGTACATCCCTACAACAATGTACTTTACAATATACTCGTAGAAACTGAGCAAATACGTTTGCGCTACTCTAGAGTGCGGGCGAGTGACGACATTTTGAAACGCTTGGCAACATTTTGTTGTACTAGGTCTTTCAGTTTTCGACAATGGCAGACTTGTGTGAATTTAGCATAAAACGTTTTGTTCATTAAATTACTGGAGTTATTTGGACTGTTGAGGTAGCAGCAACTATATAAACTCTACTCTCTAGTCGTACGCTATTTGTGTTGTGGTTGCTTATTTTGAATATTTTGACTCTGTAAATTTTGAGTCGTTTGAGGGCTTCTGGTTGTGGGCAATTGGTGACCATCGCTTTACATTTACGGAGATGCGGTGCGTCGGGCGGCGCGATGTGCGTTTTTTTCCGTTTATGGATAGGCGGCGCGTGCAGCGGCCCGCGTAATCGCACGCCCAAACACAAACATACAATGTACGATGTTGTTTACGGAGACGCAGCGCGTGGTGCGGTGCGTGAGGAGCAGCAGCCGCAGCGGTGGCCGCGGCGGGCAACGCTGCGGTGAACGCGGCGTTGCAGGAGGAGGGAAGGAATACGTGCTGCGCAACTTGCACGAAAGGCTTGTCGATTTATTTTAAAAATTGATCTTTAGATTAATTCAAATCGCACATACAATCATACTATCAGGTTCTATTTTGGCGTATCGACGGGCACTGCCATATTTCGAATTTGCGGGTGTGACGTGGTGCGCGGCGGTGTCATCTACCATAAATGTAATTGCGCGTGTGCCACCGCGTGCACCGCCACGTTGAACGCAGCGTGCGGCGCTGCGGTGTCATCTGCGGGCAACCCTGCATTTCAAGCACACGCGCGTAAAATCGCTTCTCTGTAAACGCTCTCATACATCTCCATATGTTTGAAATGAAAGCGGGCCGCGCCGCACGACGCGCCGCGTGTCCATAAATGAGCCCATAGTGTTTCCACATTCCTTTTTTGACATAAGCTTTCCTGTATTTTGTATTAGTTCCATTTATTTATCATTTTTGAGTCGTCGTTATCGAGAAAGAATTTCGCTTTGTGTCAATCCTCTGAAATCATTTTATGTTTGTACCGTTCGTATCGTTTCTTTTCCACTTTCTTGTAAAGAAAAAAAATTTGGGGATAAAGAGCTGCCGCGCTGGCTAGGTAATGGCAGGGGTAAAACATCGGTATAGCTATGTTTATGCTGCATTTACTGCCCTTACGGGTCGGTTACTTATAAAGGGTCACCAACTTCGACCATCTTGTCGAGTACTGGCTCTCCTTGAGGCGACTGACACCCAACATGGCATTAATATGTACGGTATTTTACGCTACTGCGGAGCATGTGGTCTTGGGTTCGACTCCACCAGACGCCAGCCACGGAGTTTAGATTTGTGATGCCAATAGTCTCGGCGGGGAGGGGTCTTACAAGGGACTTAAATATCACTGGAGAAATGCGGGTCTCTTATGATACACCTCCGCCTTAGCCGTATGAAGGGTGTAACAAGACTCTTAAAGAACCCGAAAGGCACTTGTTCGCCCCGTCATTGCGATCATTTTTTTTGTTCTAGATCATACCTGTGAACTTTCTAGTTACGGAGATATTGGAGGCCAAAGTTACATCTTTTTTACAAGTTTTCTTTTAGATACTTGTTTTTAATGTATGATTTTTACTTTAAACACCTCCACGACCCTCTTACTATTCAATCCATCCATCAGCACATTGTTTTGAGTCCGTTACATTGAGTCCTACCGTAAAATGTGATTTTTCACCCAATAAAAAAGTCGTATCCCAGAAAAAAAAATTCTTAAAGTTATGTAGTTTGATTAATGTAATGCTTGGTTGACGGCTTCGTTACACCCTGTATTTATGCGATTTTATGCTTTCCAGAGACGGTCACGATGGTCCTTTCATAAAAAAACCGTTTTTTTTGGCCGTGACGTTACCATTGCCGAGCCGGCCGGCTGAAAATCACCCAATAAACGTCACTCGAAGGCACTTAACTTAAAATAACATCAATGCAGTGAAAATTCACTCTCGTTTACAGTTACGAGCACTTTGAAAGTGTGTGAGGGTCATAAAAATCTATTGTATTGGACTATTTCACCACTCTGGTGTGATTAGATTTTATAACGGCAAGTTCCTATAACTTTCAATGACGTATACCATTACCAGCCCTATACGTACAAACAGTTTCGTCTTTTTTTGTACTGTTGGTTGGAGTTCTAAGTCAATCTGAATGGAAAATCAACTGACTACTGAGCGTGAGGTCCAGCGTTTGATTCCTAGGTCGGACCAGATGTCAGTAACCACACAAATTGTAAGTAATTAAATGTTGTTGCCTTTTAATTGCGCTGAGCCAGTGTACACAGTATTTTAACAGAATAATTCTTCTCCATTTTTTATAACAATGAACTAATTTCCATATTACGAGCAATATTATAACACTATTTGGTAAAACAACCAAACCACATCGCCGCGTCGCGTGGCCTGGCCGCGCCCGCACCTGTGTACCGAGCTCCCAGTGCAGCTAGTGTGTATATGTGTAGCGAGCAACGGTATTTGCTGTTAAAACCGACATAAGTTTTAATCCAAATTATAGCTTTCAGTCCAAATAATTTCTCAACCATCTAGACTTCTAACTTTATTAATTGAATCAATTTACTTATCATCGTGAGGAATTAATTACTTTCTCAATTAGTTCCCAATTCTCTTATTTAAATTATAAAATTATAGTGAATAATATTTCTAATTTGAGTATCATGGATGAGCTTTCAAGAGATACCTACTTGGATATGTTACTGTTCTCAATTATATGAACTTGAATTTTCAGGGATCAAAACGTATCTTATTTGGCTTGAGAATGGTCAATGTTGTTTCTTTTAAGGTCGATGGTGAGAGGAAAGATGAACAAAGTATTGTGTGTAAACTAGACATGTTATAAGGAGATGAGATAGGTACGTACCAGTGACGAAGGTTCCATACAACTCGATTCCTACCGGCTTCCCTTTGAAAAATGGCACAGTCAGTATTTTATAGGCAAATAATAAAATCACATAAAAGATATGTAGGTACTCCGGCTTACCTCTTACAAAAATTTATCCTTCGCTTCTGGTACGTACAGACTTGTGAGTTATTTACGTATATTGAAAGCACATTTTCCGTGAACTGTCGATTTGTTAGTTTAATCTTAATACAGGGTGTAACAAGACCTTTCACGAAGCCGTCAACCAAGCATTCTGTACATCTAAGTAAGTATCTTGACGCAAAATTTATTGCTGGGAAACGACCTTTTTTTTGGGGTGAAAAATCACGTTTTACGGTAGGACTCAATATAACGCATTCAAAACATTGTGCTGATGGATGCATTGAATAGTACGGGGGTCGTGGAGGTGTTTAAAATCACGTGTCAATATGTTCTTACATACAAGCTAATATCCGAGACTACACAAATTAAATTTCGTGAATGTGTATGGTTAGTTTCAGCCAGGTTTCAGTTCTGAACCTAACAAAACATTTTACAGCTCCCAAAATACTAACAATGCGTATAGTCCAGTTAGCGTTTTCACAGACATTCACGGTTGACCTTGCATTACGGTGACTATGGCTGAGCGCTGCGGGCTCTCTGCTCTCTATCTCAAAAACGGTAGGGATATTATTATGTAAAATTATTCAAAACATTTTTTCTCAAATATGCTCTGCAATTTTTATCATTAATTATTATCATTGAAGATATGAAAACCACGAGAATCGCGTAAAACTGATTTTTGTGATGTTTGTCCTTGAATAACTTACGACGCAGACACGAGATTTTATGAGACTTTTGAGACAACTTTTAGAACACCAAAATGAAGGTGCATGAGTTTAATGCTTATTATCTCTCATTCCAACGTGTGACCCCTTGTGACTGGACTAGTACTTTATTTAAAACCACTAAAGGTAACTTGCGAAATTCCGTCACGCTCATTGGAGTGAAGCGGTCAATGAAACACCTATACTCAACAGTGAACCTTTACGGACCTTTATAACTGCTGGATAAAGATAAAATCAACCTTGAAACAACGTACTAAGAATCCAATTTGTTGGCAGATCACTGCGTGACCATTTCGAGTAGACAGTCACTCAACTTTCCCTCGAGATAAGCAAAGGCTCATTTTTATTAGATACGAAACAACTACGGCATTTGGACGATTTCTGTTAGGCATGCGAAAAGGGACCTCTTTGTATGAGCTTTGTACTCGGGAATAGTTTTCGTGACGAGATAAAAATCTATTGCATAATGCGAACGATCTCATTAAAGTCCGCAGTTTTCTTTCTACACTTTTTCAGTACAGTAGGTACTCTTTTTTCCCAGTTATTATACAGCAAGCAATTATGTTGGGTTAATTGATGTTCATTTAGACACCTCGGGTTTGCTACCTGTTGATATTAAGTCATTATATCCTTTATTTATTTTCTTTACATATTATTTACTTTTTTAAATATCTTTAGTAACAAAAATTATACAGAAAACATTTAAAAATATAAAAATAGGACCCCACCGGCATCCGGAACAGGGATCCAAGCTACCGGTGGTCAGGGCTCTTGAGAGAGGAACCTCCTAACAATACGCGCCGTGTCCAAAAGTACTGCTTTCTGAATCAAGCCCTGGATCATTAAGTCATTATTATCTCCTTTATTCATTTCTTCATCTTATTTCATACATTTTTAAATATTTCTTTAAAAAAACCATTTGAAAACATAAAAAATAGTGGTCTACCGGTGACGGGAGCAAGGTCCAAGCTACCGGTGGTTATTGCACCAGAGACAGGAACCTCCTCACAAAGCGAGCCGTACCGAGGAGTACGGCCTTCTGAATCAGGCCTTGATCTAACCGCCTAAGGAGAGCCTCGAAAGATGGTCGTCGAGGCTCTTGGCCATAAGGCCATTGGCCGTCACTACAATCGGCACAATGATAGCTGAGTTCACATTCCACTTGTCGACAACCTCGTGTGCCAAGTCGAGATATTTCATTTTTTTCTCTTTCTCAGCTTTCACGAGGTTCTCGTCATGCGGGATGGTAGCGACAATAGTCCTGTCAGTAGATAGACCGATCCCAATATTATTATTATTATTGTTGTTGTCGGTCGTTTCCCTGTATGCGGGAGAATCGGTAAATGAAAACGAGGTTCAAGTTGATTAAGTATGTATTCAGTAATTTGCTTTTTTGTCATTTTACAGTTAAGGTTACGGTGTAAAGGTATTATTGGTACAATATTTTAATATTTATCTAGCCAATACCAATGTTTAACGCAATGCAACTTTTTTATTACCTGTAGTTTTTATTTAATACTTAACCTTTTATTTTAGGGTAGGACAATGATGATGATTTATTGAATACTTTAACCATTCAAATGGACTTAATTCTATGCAATGTACCATGCAACCATCAATCAAAACATTTACCTTTAACCGATAATTATTCATTTAAAATTTTGTATTTTAATAATACGTAATTGGCATGTTTAACAGTGATTTACTTTAACATCAACCATAATACAGAATAAGACATTTTTCCGATAAATAAAATCACGACATAATCATAAATAAATATTTATAAATCATGAAAGGAATTTTTATCGTTGAGTTATCCCGGGAGTTCACCGGGCTGTCAATTTGTATAATGAATTGTTTTTCAGGTGTTTTATATACATTGTTTCACAGTCACGGGAAGCGAACTGGGTCATGGCAATTGAGCGATAAACGAACGAATATTTTTAATTGCTGGTTTTATTTTTCATAATTAACCGCGCCTAGCAAGAAACCAGTCCTGTTTTCGTAATGTTATGATACTGATAAACATGATGTTATATTTTTCGTTTTTCTGTAATTGGTTTTGTAAAAAGGCTTTTACACGTCAAAAGAAATTTATTTAAACTAAATGGTCGATGTTTTCTATCTAGTTACTTTGAAAAGATACAGCAAAAAGCAACTAAGAGGTGACAGTCTTTTCTACAGCACCTACATACATTTTTTCGGTCACACAATGCGAAGACCATGCAGATTAGCGTCTGAGATGGTCTTGAGTACACAGGTTTGAGTGGAGCTGTCCAGTAAGTATACTTGTGTGTCGCTCTTATCGTGTAGCCCAACTCATAAAAGCTTACTCAGAAATCGTAAGATTAAAAACGCATTATGTTATGATATCGGCGAACATTTCATTGTCTACGAAATACTACGCGTCATAAATGAAATAAAGCGAAGAGTCGAAAAGCTCTTCAAACGGTATTGTTATATGAACTTATCGTTTTCAATCAAACGTTTATATTATAATAACAAGTTACGGCCTCTATTGTGCACTCAAAAACAAAACAAAACTACACTTGAAAGTCGTAAACGGCGTCGTAAAGGAACAATAAAGAGCTTGGGGTTTTATTCGTTATTAAAGGTTTCGCTTGGCGGATAAAAATCGTTGAACGATCCCAGTTAAGGGGCGTTAAGCCCTTAATAGGTGAGTCAGGGCTCATTAACGAGTTGTTATCTCGGGTGCCTCGTCAAACCGCCAAAGTCACGTTGGCACGTGTAACAACGCCTTTATTGCATAACCAACGTTTTTCCATTAATTCTAAGATACTAAATGCTTGTCCACGAGCTCCGCGCTCGGGCGACACGCGTCCCGCGATGGCTACTGCCCGAAACAATGAGGAGCTGCTTAAAAGAACCGTTACGGAAGAATAACTTTCATTCAGTTCTAGGGATAACACAATCCATAAATATATCCGAAATAAATAAATCCATCAATGAACATCTTTAAAATTAGGTTAAACTTGCAACCAAGAATAGTAAATCGCTTCCCACTGTAGAAGTAGGTATGTACTCGATAGATCGAACGGACGAACGATCGAACTATGTTTATTACCTACTTTAAGATATTTTTGTTAAGTTACTTATATTCAAAAGAACTATGTACGTTATTTTTGAAGAAACATTTTTTTTTTTAACCGAACTGTCACGCGCGTTTTGGTTGACGCAAGTCGCATCGCCTAAGGTCGTGGACGGGGCGTTACGTCCACTGTTACTGCGCAACACACGCGCGGTAATAACCAGCTATCTCATCTCTAAATAATTATTTCGTTCTTAGCTCCGCTGAGATTCAAGTACACATTTATGTTGTTAAACCAACGCTTTTAACTGTAATGTAGACATGTCGAAACAGAAATCTAGTCTGGAATACGTAATGATATATGAAACGATGTATTTTTGATGTCTTGTCGAGGACCGGCGTTGTACGTGATTACTGCTACTAACTAAACTGTTTTAATAGGTACTTTTATTAATAAATTACTTGAACAAAAGCGGTTTTGTTGATACATACTAATTTTGATAAGTCTTTCATTGACATGATTTCAATATGAATATAATAAATACTTCAGGTTATCAAGTCAGTCAGTATTGAGCCGTGCTGGTTGCGGCATATTAGTCGGATATCATTTGAATCCATCGACACACAAAGAAGAAGGTTATCTATCATTAGGACATCCTACCTCAAAAGGAGAAAACGGAACCCATATAGGATCTCGTTGTTGTCCGTCTGTTTGTCAAGACCCTTTATCTCGGGAACGCATGGAGGTATCTAGTTGAAATTAAAACCATGTCAAGTCTACAGTGTGTGTGTCTACAGTGTTCCTTGAAGCTGTAAAAAAATCAAACTTCTATGTTAACGTAAAAAAAAGATACGGCAGTTTGTGCCGTAAAAACGTATATTTCGATACTCTCAAGGGAATCAAAATTTATAGGGTATTGCCCGTTGACCTAGAATCATGAAATTTGGCAAGTAATACCGATTTATACTACAAGTACTTACAGGGAAAATTCTGAAAACTATACATTTGTAAAAAAAAGGGAAAATCTCTGAAAAAACTGCGAGACCCGATTCCTGAAAATATGTACCTACAAAGTACGGAACCCTGGGTGGGCGAGTCCGACTCGCCCTTGTCCGATTTTTTTTTAAATATAAAGATCATGCATAAAAAGTATAAACGCGACCATGCCTTTGGCGTTTCCTAAAGGAATTAGATGATTACGAAATACCTATTAAAGAAAGGATAATAAAAATCTTAATTAAAAAAAAACACATGGTAAAAAATAACTTGTGTTTTGGCTAAGCGGTAAGCGATTATTTTTACAACTATGACAAGGCCTGGCTGTGTGTTTAAGCCGAGTTCTCACAGCACACGTGTTGACTTGTTATTATACCGTTCCACAGAACGGAAGATCAACAGGAGACACAGACAAGGTATTCTCAACTCGGTCGGCGCCGACCCTCAAATGTCCCCGAGGTCGATGGGAGGATGCCTTCACGGGTCGGAGACTGTCGGGGACTGTCGGCGACAGTCGGGCACTGTCGGGGAGTGGTCGGGCCTACTTTCACCTACTACACAAACTCATAATGCCCCAAATTCTACAAATATATAGCTCGTAAAAATTGAACGCGATTCCACTAAAATAAAGGGTTTTCTATCGTGTTGTCGATACAAACAAAAGTGGTCAGTTTATGGCTATTAAATTTGTTGTTTAATCATTTTATGTCGTAATCGTTCAATTATGTGGTTTAAGTTATGCTTTATAACGTAAATGAGAAATAATTTGCAATTTGTGAAATACAATATATGTGCTGATTTTCAATTAAAACAGTTTGGGCTCTATCTGTTAATATTCATATGAAAAGTGTCTATGATATCCACACTTTTCAAAGAATAATGTTTTTGAGCTAACTGCACACATTTTTAAGGTTCCGTATCTCAATCGGCATAACGGAACCTCTATACGATCAGTTTTTTGTCCGTCTGTCTGTCTGTCAAGACCCTTTTTCTCAGGAATGCCTGGCGGTATCATGCTGAAATTAATAACAAATACTCCAGTCTGCTACCCCTTGGAGTAATGAAAAACTCAAACTTGTAAGTCAACGCGATTAAAAGATATGACTGTTTATGTCGCATATTATGCGATTTCACAAGGGAATCAAAACCTATAGGGGGGGTACTTTGACCTAGAATCATGAAATTTGGCAAAAAGAAAGGATTTACAGCACATGTAAATCCTTTCTAAAAAAATTAAAAAAGTTGAAAATTAAAGTGTGTCCACTTAGATACATAGATGACGCCAATTAAGATATATATTTTTTTAGATAATTGTAATTGTAACCCTTCGTGTTCGCATTCGGCCGGTTTTTTTGAGATAACTAAACATTTATAATTGCGCTTTCCCCTGACACAGCAAATGAAGTTTCACTTAAAAGAATTGCTTCCAAGAATTTTCAGGCCAACAACGAGATGAAAACAGTTCAACAGTTGCATTGTATTCGAGAAAAAAGTGTCTGGAGTTCATAGCGAAAGGTGACTCGCAGACACTTGTAGCTCCCAACACGTTCGAGTCTCGTACCCGCTACGCTCCGTAGCCTCGTAGCAACGTACTACGCGACCCAGCTACGCGCTACGCCACCCATCTACACTTTCACCGCCCGGCCTTTCCAACCCTCCAAACTCTACAGGTTGTTTCATATTACGATGTTGTTACAGAATTCATTGCCTTTTAAGGCTTAATAACGACCCACATAATTTTTTGATTACTTCGTTCTCAGTTCTTTTGGAATGAACTGCGAATAATGTTGTATTTAAACGTATCTATATAACGTATATTTATGTATACTAATGGTAATCATTGCGATTTGTGTGTTTAATCAATGTCGTGTTTCTACATATTATGGAAATCATTACAAATTCAATGGAAAATTTAAACAGTAATCAATTAACGCGTTGATACACTTTTCGCATGACAGATGAAATGATTAATAATTTAACTGGCAACACTTACACCGGGCCCTTAGAGTGCCTATCGACAAAATAATAATTACTGTGTAACACCTGTTGGCGCCTCACATACGTGGGCCATTCTGGTCTTTTCTTTGTACGGTCTTCACACGTTGTACTTACTTGTTAACTGTGTTGTTTATACAGTCCACTAGTTTCATTATAACGTCCCAATCGAGTCTATTCAATGTTTCTGAAGGGTCAAAAAGAATCCTGATGGAATGGTCCTGAAGTATCATTGAATATTGGATTATATAAATTGGGATATAGATATAGATATAATATAGATTGGGACTTGAGATTATTAATATGAAAATGGATCGATTTATGATTATGATGAGCTCGTTACATCGATATCGGTTAACATACCGAACAAGTATCCTGTGAATTTCCCGATGTGTGTTTGTAATTAATGTCTAAAAATCATTTCCAATTTAGCAACAAAGTGTATTTTAATAATTACGAAACAAGAAGCGGTATTTGAGTTGATGTTGAAGTATTCAATGTGGCAGGATAAACACAGATTAAATTGTTGAAACCACTTCAAACAAATATTTCCTCAACAGTGCTTTTAGGGTATAAACAAACCATCCATCATTCAATCCATTGTTCATTCTGATCGAAAAATCACAACAACGAGGATTTATCAACTTCTCGAAATAGAACCATTTCCATTAACGTATATAAAGTACTTACCTACCTACCTAAGTAATGAGACAAAACTCAGTGGGCCAAACGAAGAATAAATCGAGAATTAAAGCGAAACATTAATTCTATTAGTATTTGAATGTGAAACTCGCAAATACTATAAACTAATTATGATATTTGGCACACAGATAACCTGGATTTAACCTATACGATTTTTTATTCTCGTCCTCGCTGACGAAGTCGAAGTCGAAGCTAGCCTGCTAGCCTATAAATGTGAAAATGAGTTATTTAATTGTCTGTGACACGTTCTCGTTTTAATATCTGCTTTATTTAGATGAAAGATATTTATCGGAAATTATTGCTGAGGGACAATTTCTGACTTTGGACCACGTTGGCGAAGCCGTTGGCCAAATTTATTACGTAAACAAAAGCGCATACCGTGGGCTTTATGACGAAAGTGTACAATAAAGAGTACTTTGTGATCTATCTATCTTATCTTTAATGTCAGAATCTTTCAATGAGAGTAATTCAATTTGGTTGACCCACATGATACCGTATAAGTTGTGTATATTATTTAACAATACTAATAACTCTGTTGACAAAGCCCATTGTTAAGTTGGGCATGAGTTTATTTTCCCAACTACTTCAAAGAGATTTATAAAAGAGTCTAAAATCACACATTATTCCAACGGTCTGTGACCGTACCTCCGTGCGACGCTCTCCAAAAAATCAGTCGTGCGTACAAAGATCACGCAATAGAAGCTTTTGGAGTTCAATTGCAAGAAAATAGAGTAAAAATTATATTACTTTTCAGTCAAAGCGGATCAAACGATGACAACGTTTGCTTCTCAAGCATATTTTGGTTGACGTTTGATTATTTAAGGAGATAACTTGGAAAAAATGTGGTTTTTCTTTTTAGTTCTGATTTTTTAAGGAATTCTAAAACGTTTTCAGCGTTTTATTCTAGAATTCCAAGTAGATCGTTTCAGTTTCCCCGTCAGGGACGTGCCATCCGTCACCCGTGTTCACACTTATCAGGGAAATCGGTATCAGTGAAGTCTGTTTCGGTGGTTGATACGCACATATTTCGATGCCCTTGTTGTGTTTGATTCAGAAAAATTGGCAATGGTTACAATAGCGCTAGTTGAAGAAGTAGAAGCAGACCACTTAGAAAGTCATCAGTAACTATTTTTCCTTAAATTTAAAAAAATGTGGTCTAAGAAGGTAGTGAAGTATATTATTGTGTCGTACAAGTTCTATCAACCTTTATTTATTCATTTTGCACTTGCACAAAATGTCATCCACGTGAATAAAAATCGGATACCACTGTCAGAGCGTCCGTGCGTCAGAATGTGCTCGGAAAACTGACAGTCAAAATTGGCCTAACACGGACCTGTGTGAACATGTTTGCACAAATCGAATGTAAACGCTTTATTCTCCGTTCCTGATAGAACACAGCAAGGACGGGAACCCGGAAATGTGTGAGCAGCGCTTAATGCGGTCGTGAGCCAGTTCTGTAATTCTGTTGGTGAAAATATACTGTTGCTGCGCAATTTCAGGAATTCGATTCATTTTAGAGGAACTCGATGAGAACTTGTTGTAATAACAACGAAACGAACAACTTCCACTCAACAATTTGGTGAACCCGCCACAACAACATATTGATTAAAAGTAAAGAATTCTAACACAAAAATAATAAGGTGTTGGTAACTAAATCCGATACTTGAGCAATTCGGACGTATTGTGTAAGAGGTTCTTTTTCTCAAGGAGGTATAAATACGGGTTCATATTTTTGCTTCAAGGCCTTCAACTCAAATACCAAACGGGAGCCTTTCACGTGTATTTCAAGGTTCTTAGATGTTGTCTATGTGCACAAAATGCCATCTCATAGTCAGTAGTATCAAGTGGTGAACTTCGTGAACAAATCAATGTAGGTACTTGACTTTTATCTCTCTCGGATTTCACAAAACTCTAGCCATTACATATATAATTTACCACAAAAAAATAAAATAAAAACTGCATTTTTGTTTTGCTTTCACAAAAATATCTTGTTGAGCATGAGGTATTGGGTTCGACGGAGAGGTCGGGAAACTGTTAGTACGTTTGTTATCAGGAATTTCTCAGTAGCAGCCATGAAACATGTTTGTGCCCGGCTGATGGCAATAGACTCGCCTACTATTACGTACAGGGAGCTTAAATATAATTGGCGAATTGTGGGTATATTTATTTATTTATTTATTTTGGATTACCAACAAGTCACGTTACAATTTATCTTATATAAATGAAAACTATTACAAATACATGTGGGAAATCAAACACTTTAAAACGTTTAACTATTTTATTTCAATTTATATCGTCTTTACAATAATCTTTTCGTCTTTACGTCTTCTGTCAAAACTCCACACTCCCTCCTCGTACTCTTTCTCTTTCACACACCCTCTCTCTCATTCACTCAATACTGTCATCCCCACATTCGGCCGTCCTGCAATTAGTCTGTCCCTAGACTAATACAAATAAGAAATCTTTAAGAAAACATATAAAAGCTGTAAACCGTAAAAATAAAATCGAAACAACAAACATCTTAAACTTACAACCATTACACAACATCACATTAAAACATAACTAACTAACTACGACATAAACGAAAACAAATCTTATAATTCAAGGCATTAGGAAACGTAATGTTTTAATCGTCTTAACTGAAAAATTAAAATAAAATTGAATTCTAAACCTGTGCGCTAACCTCAGTCATCTCTAGTATCAATATCGTTTTCCTGCACACTAGGCCATGGCTTCATAGAATCCGCCGCACTGCTCGTCTTATTCGGCCCTTCAGTTTCAGAATCCAGCTTAGCTACATCATATCTATCGGCACCCTTCACGTTGGTAACCCGATAAGGACCTAGGTACTTCGGTCTGAGTTTTATACCTACTCCAAATTGCGTGCGTCGTATAGCCACAACATCTCCAACTTTATAGACTCGACTTTTCTTCCTTGCTTTATTAAAATCACGCCTATTCTCGTTTTGAACTTTTAAAATCTGCTCTTTCGCCTTCATACGCAGTTCTTCTCGATTATTCATAAAAATGTTTTGATTTTCCTGTTGAATTAAATCTAAAATCTCAGGATCTGCTTGCCGTCTCATCCTTGTGCCAATGAGTAACTCATATGGTGCAGCATTGACACTTCTCTGAAAACTGCTGTTCAGTGCTTGTTGCAAACGACTAACATGTTTGTACCAGTTACCTGGTTGCTCTATACACAGTTTTGTTAGTACAGAAATCATCACTCTATGAATCCTCTCCACTTGCCCATTTGCTCTGGGAATACCCGTCGTAATAGTAATATGTTCAATCTTCTCGTCTTTGCAATAACCTGTGAACTCTCCACTGGTAAAAGCAGTTCCTCTGTCAGTAATAATGCGTCTGGGATTACCAAAAACTTGTTGGTGAATCTGTAGTTTTGCTAATACTTCTCGGCTTGTTGTGCTTTTTGTAGGAAATATCCATGTAAACTTTGTGAATGCATCAATCACCGTCAATATATGATTGTATTGTTTTTTCGTTGCAGTCATAGGTCCAATGTGATCTAGATGTAATGTATCCAATGGTAATTCACCTTTTTCAATTGGAGACAAAAATCCTTCTTGCTTTCCTGCTTTACGACTTGCCAATAAACATGGTATGCATGTTTGAATGTAATCTTCAACCTTTCTGTCTATACTCTTAATGTAGTAATCTTTTCTTAGCAATTCCATAGTCTTTTTCTTACCAAAATGTCCATTCTCATGAGCGCTACGAATCAACTCCATCTCCATATTCTTTGGTACCACCAAATGTTTCTCAGGACCCTTGAATAAAATTTCGTTTTCTAGCCAAAAGTCGTCATAGGGCTTGTCCTTCAAAATTTCAATTATCGCCTTCAAAGCAGTATCTTTAGCTTGATTATCTTTTAATTTCTCGTAAAAGTCTGATGTGATTTGAGCTACATATGGGTATCTACTCAATGCATCGGCATGTCGCATCTGGCTTCCACTCCTGTGCTCGATAGTGAAGTCGTATTCTTGCAGTAAAATTATCCACCGGGCAACTCTTGGTGAAATAGCCATGTCTTTCTTCTCCAACGTCATCTGAAACGCTTGGCAATCCGTTACTATCTTAAAATTTTTACCGAATAAATATTTCCTAAACTTTTTAATCCCTTCTATTACAGCCAGTGCCTCTAACTCATAACTAGAATACCGACTTTCTGCCTCTGACGTCTTCCTACTCATATAGTAAATCGGATGCAAACTTCCATCATCGTTACTTCGTTGCATCAGAATAGCAGCATACGCAACTGCTGAGGCATCTGTGTGTAGTTCAGTATACGACTTAGCATTATAAATCTTAAGTACTGGATTATTTGCCAGTTTGTCCTTCAAAGTCTCGAATGCAATCATTTGTTCTTGATTGAACTTAAAAATACTATCTTTTTTCAATAAATCGGTCAATGGCTTCGCAATCAGTGAAAAATTTTGGATATACTTACGAAAATATGACGTGAGGCCAATGAAACTTTGCAGTTGCTTGGTGTTCCTAGGTTCTGGGAACCTTTTGACAGCATCACTCTTCTCAGGTGAAGGTTTTACTTGACCATTCTCTATGATGTGGCCTAAATACTCCACTCGTCTTACCAGAAGTTGTGATTTCTTCCAGTTGATCTCCAACCCGTATTGTGACGCTACGTCTAACACTTCTTTCAATCTTTCTACAGCTTCTAGTTCATTCTGAGCTGTAATTAGTAAATCGTCTATAAAAATCAAAACAATACGTCTAGAAATCAATTCATGGAAAATAGTCGTTATAAATCTTGTAAATACTTTAGGGCAGACCGTCAAACCAAATGGCGCCTTTAAAAACTCATATTGTCCATTATGCGTGACAAAAGCAGTATACTTAATAGAGTCTTCATGTACTGGCAAATGAAAATACGCATTTTTTAAATCAATCGTACTGAAAATCTTAGCTTCTGCAAGTCTATCAATATGATCATCAATAATCGGTAAAGGATATTCATCCTTTAACATCTTCTTGTTGATTAATCGGTAGTCCACACAAATCCGGATAGCTCCATCCTTCTTCCGAACTAAGACTAACGGACTAGCATACTCTGACCAACTCACCCGTACTATTCCTTCTTTAAGCCACTGTTCCACCTGTCTTTCAACCTCTTCTTGTTCACTGATAGCTAAACGGCGTGGCCGCTGAGCTACCGGGATGTCGTCTTTCAAGATAATATGCAACCTTACCGGGGCGTCTTTCGTCTTCATCGGCTGATATCCCTCGACAATATGCTTTACCTGCTGCTGAACATGTTTACTAGCTTCACCTCCGATAACGTACGGAACGTCTGTAAAATAACAAGAAAGTTTACGCAACCAATTCTCATTTGACGGCAAAAACATTATGTTTCCTTCCTTCATAAACAATGTTACATCTTTTAGGAACTCATGTCCTATTATAATATCATACGGCATAGTGTCATTAGATACCACATGGAAACACACATCACTATAGTTTTGTTCATCAATAACAACAGGAACTTTAATTTTCCCCATAGAACACACTTTTACATGTCCAAAACCAAATAACGAAAGAAACTTATTTTCCCTTTTCGGTAATCCAATCATTGTGTAAAATTCTTCAGAAATCAAGTTAACATCGCTGCCGGTATCGATCAATGCTCTCGTCGCCTTATCACAAATTTTAACAGTTTTCTGGGGTTTTCTTCTTGAAATATCTTTTTTTACATCGTTCTCATTGTCAAGCAAAACATCATATTCTTTTTTATTCGTAGTTGACAAATCCGTGCTGAAACCTTTTTCGTTCGCCGTTGACAACTCAGTGCTGCCACCCGCGGACGCAAACTTAAAGTTGTCGGCCTCCTTGTTAAACATCGTGCGTTTCGTGTCGTTCAACGCACTCACGCCTCCTGGTGGTTTTTCACCAACAACTTGCCGGGTCGGGTGCTGCTGACGTCTTGTAAAAGTCGCACCTGCTTCGTCGCCGCTTCGTAATTTGTTCGGTACCTGTTCGGATACTTCCGCCTTGTTGCAGTAAGGCGCAATATGGCCGAAATTATTGCATTTAAAACATTTTAGCCCGAGATGTTTATTTGGGCATTCTTTGGACTGATGACTTCTTTCACCACAACTGAAGCACCTGATCACCCTTTTTCCTACCACATCACTATATTTCGGCTGACTTCGTCGCATCTTCGAGTCTTTAATTTTTTCTTTCAGAGTTTCGTAAATTTTCATTTTTTCTTTTAAATCTGGATACGTGGTAACTCCGTATAACATTATTTTATGTGTTTCTTCGTCCTCAATCCCTTCTACGATGTATTTTATAGCGACATAATCTGGCATCTTTCCCCTTTTGCCTAGCTCACGCATTACTAATAAGTAGTCCATACAGCTTTCATCACCTTGTTTCTTTCTGCTGGACATTACTTCGTGGGCTGTCTTTTGGTCTAAAACGTCAGGAAACTCCTTGGCGATCGCTACCTTCAGCTCATCCCACGACCTAAATGGGCGCTCAGACTGGAGCCACAAAGCCGCTGTTCCCACCAGGGATCTACGCGCTATAATGAGCTGCTGTAACGGCGTCCACATAAAAATCTCCGAGTTGTCGTCTATTTCTTGGATCCATTTCGATACCGTGTATGTTTTATCCTGGCCACTGAATTTTTTTACCATATCATCAGCAAAATACCCTTGCATGATAGGGTTCTGGCTTGTCCCAGCCTTCGCCATTTCGTCTTCTGGGTGACTATAATTCAAACCCGTTGCGTCTGATGACCAAAAATGGCCGCCTTCAAAACTGAAATTTTTTCGTCAATTTTTTTTCAGTTTTCGACATAAAAGCCCGTCTTTTAAAGATTTCCCAGTTATTCCACTTTTGTGGGCGTGAAAATGTGGGAAATCAAACACTTTAAAACGTTTAACTATTTTATTTCAATTTATATCGTCTTTACAATAATCTTTTCGTCTTTACGTCTTCTGTCAAAACTCCACACTCCCTCCTCGTACTCTTTCTCTTTCACACACCCTCTCTCTCATTCACTCAATACTGTCATCCCCACATTCATGGTCATGTAACGCACACTCAATTACAGGTAACCACAGCTTACACATTATCGAGTACACAAGCTCTAAATACATAATTAATAGAAATTAAAATTAGGAATACATATAATTGAACAATCATGCTATTATTAATATTAGAATAAAGTCAAATCAAATAAAAAATTACATAGTAATGTCATGATCAATTAATAATGGTTGGAATTGAGATTAAAAATAGAATAGAAATATAAATTAAAGTACAAATTAAATTAAACTACAAATTAAATTAAATTACAAATTGAATAAAAATACAAGTATACTATTAGTTACGGTTCTGCTTATCCCTCTGGGGATTACAGGCATCATGTTAATAATGCATTCGTTAAGGAGTCTGTCCACTGCACCGTACCTTACCACCATTTAATCCAACAATTCAAGTTACGACACAAAGTTTAAAATAATTGCAATATAATAATAGCCTATTTACCATCTTACAAAACATGGGTTTACAAAGTAAACTAAACTTAAATCTATACTAATATTATAAAGAGGTAAATTTTGCTTGTAAGTTTGTATGTAGGGGGTAATCTCTGGATCTACTGAACCGATTTTGAAATTTCTTGCACTTATCGAAAGCTACATTATTCCCGAGTGTCATAGGCTATATTGATAATAATAATAATAGTTTATTTCCAAAAAACTTAGCACTCATTTACAGTGATAATGTGGCAACAATTTCAATTTAGGCAAAGAGATTAGCGTCTGTAGCCGAACTAAGCATAGCCTGTATTTCGGCTATCAGCACCATTCCCCTCGAGTATTTACAACGTGCCTAGGGATAATTTCCAAACAAAACACGAGCAAAGCCGCGGGCAACAGCTAGTATGTAATATAATAAAGTACTTAACCGATTTAATAATTACTACTGTTAATATTTGACACCGGTATTAAGACTGTTTTGCGTTTCCGCAAAGGTCTCGTCTAGAGCTTGTCAGATTTCCCTGTCATCCTCCTCCAAATTACACCGGTTATTTGCTGGATATCGTCTTCCCATCTAAGACTCTGCCTCCCTCTCTTTCTAGTATTTTGCCTCAGACATTCGATTACGTCCTTCGTTCATTTTTCTACCTTACTCCTCATCTACTCGTAAGTCAAAGGATGCTGGAACATCTTGTGTATGAAAGTTGGCCCCAACGTACGTACGTTGGCGTTGGTTGGTCTTGTGGTTGAAGTTGAGCTCCCAATGAATGCTACAAACACTAAGATAATGACAAACAATAACAAAACCGGTACAGGCAACAAAATGGATTATGTCGAAGAATATTCCATTGGACCTGAGACAAATTATTATCACCACATGACCGTACAACAAAACAAATAGGCATCAGAGTACGTACAACAGGCATGGAAAAGATATTGGTCCAAAAGAAGTTGTCAAAAATCCTTAGGTATCATTATAGGCAAAGAAGAAAATATTTGATTCATGCTGCTTACCCGTCATGACATGCATGCCAAACATACAAAACAAAATATGCGCAAACTTGAAACCTGCTAACACGGCATGGAGAGAAGTTTGCTCAACGTCATGTTAAAGAACACAATAAAACTGCAAACATTAAGAAAACGAACAAAAACCAACGAAGATATATTAGAAAACTAAATTGGAAGCGGGCAGACTTTACAATGTTACTTTAGTAAAATTACTATGAAATTCTCGTAATAAACCTGCCAAGCGCAAGTCGGAATATCACACAAAAGGTTCCACAACCAAAAAATATAATAACAATATTTCTAACGTTTATTCAATATGTCAATGTCAAACAGCAAAACTTAATTTGTTTCTGATAGTACGTTAGTGAAAAACAGTAGGTACTGCTCCAGTTTCGCAAAAAAAAATAACTAATCTCATCTCAAAAACTAAATATCTAATTTTATTCTAACCAATTTTCGTTGAAAGATCTTTTTAGGTTCCATGAACCTACATTTTTTCTGAATTTTCCTCCTCCTACTTAAAAAAAGTTAGAGGGGGCGTCACAATTTTTACGGCTTTAGAAGCAAATATCTCATCAACCATTGACTTAAGAAAATATATATTGTAGCAACCTCGATCTCATTTGTAACGAGATAATACGCCATAAGTTATATACGTAGATATTTATTTTTTCAACCTTCAGTTACCCGCCCCCCCCCGCCTCCGGGGAGGCTTTTCATAATTTTACTTGTACTTTTGTGTAGCGGTTCTTAGAAGACACCTACCTACTCTCAAAATTTCAACTGAGTGGTGCCAACAGTCGCGGAGTAAAATGAATGTGACATACGGACAGGCAGACAGACGGACAGGACGAATCTATAAGTGTTCTAAGGGTTATAATTATAATATAGGTCATATAGGGTTCCGTTGGCAAAAATGCAACCCTAAAAGCAAGCTAGAAAGTGAGATATGTAGGACACCTCCCTGTGAAAGGCACTGGGCCATAATTCACCATGTTTGGCGGCACACGACTTTCAATTAATTTGTGGGTGAGTCCAGTATACCCAAAATGTTTTCTAAGCTAATTATTTTAACCTATCACTAACGTTACGTTATAACAACAAGAATTTTTGTGTTATACAGGTTATACTACCACTAAAAACCCGAATACTGAAAAGTCACGCACTAATTAAAATCGGAGTTTTTTTTTTCGGTTTGTAGCCTGTGTTACGGGCCATAGAAATGGATCGATTGACACCTTATTCATCAAAATTGGATGAATACTTTAGGCATTATGGAGAAACATAGATGTAAATATAAACATACTTATACTGCTAAAATCGTAACCCTCCCTTTTGACTTAGCCATCGTCGGGTAAAAACTTAACTTGACTGAATAGTATCATTTTTTTTCTCGAGAAAATGTTTAGGTTTCTTCTCCAAGCTTGAATTATTGACTAAAATTGTAGCCAACGAGAAATCCTCTGCAAAAGGATGACGTAAACACATCTAAACTGTAGATAGAGGATTCGGCCTTCTTCACTCACAGAAGGATTCGTTTTTCTTCACTCACGAATGGAGGATTCACTTCACTCATTGGATAGGAAACTTGAGAATCTTAAGCCTCTACGCTTTCTAAAGTATGTAAGCTGCTGCGAGCTCTTGAGTATTTAGTTTCCTAATCCTATATGAAATCTTATTCTTATGTGAGATTCTGAACCTTTCCGAGATTTATTGAGTATTTATTTAGGTATCGTAAATTCTAAAATAAGACATTCATTCATAAGTGCTCAACTGGAAATGAAGAACAAACGCATTTAGGACAGAAAATGATGTCTTAAGGGTGCACATATCCTCCAGTCGACGTGATTTGGTAAAAGCCGAACGGCAAATCGAATGTATATTGTCATCTACTTAGCTATGCCGAATTGTCCGACCCGAATAACTGTAGAGCACGCTTTTTAAAAACACTTGGTTAGTTTTCTGTAGAAGGTTTAACTAATTTCCGGGGCTGCGGGACTGTTCGAAAGAGATACCGTGGCCCCGGAACACAAAGGGCGATGAAAGAACATGGATGGGTTTTAGTCAGTAAAAGTCTGACACTCCCTCCTGCTCAGCCCAGAGCGGGAGCTTATTTGATGATCCAAAAAAAAATAAAAAAATGTTTAACTAATGTATAAGAACAAAATGGATACCAATAATAGCTACATTAATTTATAATTTAAATTATTATGATAACAGTTTTATTTCAAATAAAAATAATAATCTAAAAACAAAAATCCGCGGTTTACAAGGAGTACCTTAACAGATTTCCATTTTAATAAACAAAATAAAAACTAGGAAGTAAAGGTTGCTTGATTCATGAAGAAATTCAATGCACTGGTGTTTTCCCGTCAATCGTCTCCAGCAGAAACTGACGACCACTCGGTCGAACACCAGGAAAAGTTCAGAACTAATAGTATCAAAGGTGAGATTTACAAATATTTGTTTATAAAATATAACATTCATTTGTGTTAAATTTGGTCTATATTCAGAACACAACGTTCAGAAGGCAAATTGCCGTAATTTATATAACATACGCCACATCACGAATGTGATCCCCGAAGGTTTAGGCAAAGGTTTACCTATTAGTACACCCAGTTTTCATCAGTTAAGTCCCATGTGCCTCCCCCGCCTTTTGTCATCAAGCGGGCACAAATCCAAAAAAAAAAGACCAGTAAGTCTTTGCCAGACCAGGAAAGAGAACCCAGGACGACACGGTCAACGGGGCAGTCATGTCGTAATGTAAAATTTTCTAAATCAAGTTGCAATTTCATCTAATAGAAAGTCAATGTTAAAAACTCGTCTGAAATATAAAAATGAATTAGAAGAAGATTTTTGGTATACGGAGTCTAAAATTTGACATTGAATATTATTAGAAATACGGGAATAGCCACTAAAATGTGTCAGTTTCGTAGTTTACTAGAATAAACTAGTTTGTGTACAAACTAGTTAATTCTAGTAAACTACGATACGGAGATGGCTTGGTCCCGACCCCCTGTTTTGTTTCCGCCTGTCACCGGCTAAGCTCCGCGCCCTGATTTAGAACCTCAATTAAAATCATTGGATGGTCTTAGCATAGTACTTGTGCACTATAATTTAATCAAAATGAGGTAGGATAATTGACGAATCTGTGTTGTCTAGTTACACTAACAGTACAGTGATAGACTATTGTGAGCCTTTATGTTCTAAAAAGAAGGGACCACCTGTGATACCACTATCTATCCATTCGTCTTCCTGCTGATACACTAACATGTACTTACTTTTCAACTAATCTGTTGTGGAGATCACTGGGTCCGGAAATTAAACTAGATTATAAGACCTGCCTTTGCGCATCGGTTATAGATTCAATTCCATTTCCGTATTTGAGGTTCAAAGTGCCTTCTAAAGGCCCCTTTAACTTCGATGTATATTGGTTTTGCAGAACTTTTAAAAATATCATCCATTTCGAATCAACATCGTCATACGTCAGATTCAAAAGGAATATTTCGGAGAAATGAAATTCATTTGACGCCGCTATAGCAGCACACCAATAAAAATGCGGTTTCAGCCTTTGTTCTAGAAATTTCGATAATCATTTCCTTAATCAACCGTTTTAGACAATTATGAGCATCATTTATTCATAATATTGCTATTAAAGGTTTACAAATAAAAAGGTTTTCGTGTTACCTTCGATATTTTTGCGGGTTATTTTTATTTATAATACTCTAGTAACATATCGGGTCCAAAACTATATCTAATGTAACCTATATTTTAAGTTAAGTATAGTATATAGTAATATAGTAGAGCGGTGAAACCTGCGTTCAAATCCTTGCAGTAGTTTTGGCGTCATACGCGTACAAACATTCAGACGGAAAGACAGACAAAAAAATCTAAAAACTGTAGTATTGGCTTCTATTGCTATAATAAAGACCCCCCATATATATATATTTTTTCAATTTCTTCAATGTGCAAACATCGGTCTGGTACAACTTGTTATATGTATGGAAAACGTACGAATAAAGTCATTGGTGTATCTGATCAGGTCTAGTTATTTAGTTATTATAGTTTGTGTAGGTATACTTATTGTGCTTGTTGGGTATTACAAGTTGAGTGTAAGTATGAAACTAAGGTAGAGGAATTCTTTGCCCAGCAGTGGGATAATACAGGCTTGATAAATTAGATAAGTTTTACATAGATTGGAAATAATGATCAATTTTTTTTTCACTTTTTTTGATGCTTCTAATTGAGTTAACCATAAATTCACAGTTTTTTTTATTATTTGTCTTTTTTATTTTTGATCCAGTATTTTCAATGATTTATAGAATACAAATAGGTGATGCCCTATATTTATTTAAAAAAAAATCAAAAAAAATTGTTCTCAATTCAAATTGTTCTACTAGCTGCCTATCCCTTTGCTGTCCTCCCCAGCGACGCCCTAAGCCGAGGCTCGTACCCCACAGGGGGTGCCCTTAGCGAGTGGTCGCTTAGTTTTTAAGTTTAATTTAAGCCCCTGGCTGGAGGCCTTAGAATCACTTTTAAGGCATCCACAGGATTTGCCCGGTTAAGCAGTAGCCAGCCTCAGAGGCTGAACTGCGAGATGCCATCTAGAAAAAAAAATAAAAAAGGTTCCCGCGACCTTGGTTTGCTTGAAATTATTATAAAAAATATTACTTACCTACTTTCCTTCCTTACATCCTTTACTTGTTATAAGTACCGTATATACTTTCACATGCATTCATTAAAAAGTTATTTTGATATTACAAACAGTCACTTCAACTTTATTTTTTTGTATAGTTTTCATAGAAAGGATAGTGATCTAAAGTGGTACCAAAAAGTCGCATGCTTCAAGATCAAAATTTTATAGTAATTATTTTCATATTCTTTAAGAATAAATACCCAAAGTTTGCTTCAAAAACATTTTACAAATTATGCTTTGCTTTCTTTTTGTTGAATAACAGTTACAATCAAGTAAAAGGAGTACATCGATTTTCTATTACTAATTGTCACAAAATCGATTTTCTTACTAAAGATTTAGATTTATCGATATCATCCCTAAATCCCGGCAGGAACATTTCTGACATTTGATCTGACGTTTACGTCCGTTAGTGTTTTTAAAGTTGAGATTAATTACTTATTGTATTGTGTGTTGAGAAGTAGAACTTGTTTGTATTTCGTGAACTTATTTCTGTGTGCTTCACCGTGCAAATATGATGAGTCGTGGGGTCAACCGAACGACGCCGTCAGTCACACGGTAAAACCGATGTATCAATTATTCATTTTCTAGTAGCCTGGTTTTGAGGTTATTCGATTTAATAAAATTACTCCGAAACTCGGGTTTTTTTAACAAAAGATTTTGGGTTAATAATAGTAAGTGTAGACTTTAAAAAACAAAGTTTGATTTTGACGCAGCATAGTACGAGTTTCCATACATCCATGAATTAAGTAATCAGTAATTTAAAAAATCTAGAACTAATTTCCAAAAACTGTTAATTTTTCGTTATTTCTGAGTATAAGGCTAATCTAACACCAGTCTAAAAAATCCAAAAAAATCATTGTTAACTACTGAATTATTTAAAGAATTTCTAGTACCTTCAAATTATGTATGATAATTTATTAATGTATTGTATTATTTGCATTTAAACACACGTTTCACAAAGAGGCCTTAGACATATAAGTAATAAGGGTCCCGATATCAGCCATGTTAGACAAAAGCCCTTTTATTTACTTTCTTAAAAATTGAAAACAGGCATTTGATTTAAATAACAAACGGAACAGCAAAAATCTGGTAACAAATTGTCAAAAGCATTTCATTTATACGCTGTGATAAGTTGAGCCATGACAAATGAGTTTAATTTTGACACGTCGTTGATTTTGGTTTCAGAAACCGAATGTGAATGGTTTAATCATATTTCAGTCTAAAGAAGTCTCTTACGGTTTAGTTACCTTAGGTATGGCACAAAAAAAGAATCCATCATCGTTTTCACAGCCGTAACTTAAGTACTTTAATTTTACAGTTTTCACTTAGAAACGTACAGGTACGATTTAGCAACTGAAAACCGAAACTTCGTAAGATCAATACAACACAAAAATTTGGGCGTTGTCTACGGGAACATTTCATTATCTTTCTTAGTGTTTTGTTCCGTTATTAACCGCTTGTTATATTGTCTACAACTCACGTAGTAGAAATTATTGTAACTGAACATCACGCCCGTATTTTCTGAGGGATAGGCAGAAGTGAGCCGGTGGTAGGTGCGTAGTGTAATAGAAGGGGCTAGAAATAAAAAGGCTAATGTGACATAAATATTAACATATAAGGGCGAAAGGCCTTTTTGATTCTTACACGTGGGGCAGTCACCCACTTTTTATTTTACGGAAAGGTCACTTCGCTACTTAAGTCAAACTGATGAGTTTGTTACCGTTTGATAATAGTCATAGTGATTATTCATTAATCATTACTACGAAATCTTATACAACATTTCACAGATGTATGTTATTTGGGACAGATAATTTCTGAAGCTGGAAATAATCTTTCTAAAAGAACACAATAGTCTTGATATTCGATGACTTTACAATAGTAAAGTCATCGAATATCAAGACTATTTACAATTTTTTTTTTTTTTGACTTTTTTACAAAAGGCAAGAAATCATGGTAAATATACCATGATTTCTTGCCTTTTGTTTGATACAAACTTGGTTTTGTCGGTGCTCGTAGTTAGTCCAACTAACTCGCTTCGTTTAGCTAGTTCTGCTATCATTTCTTTGAGGGCAGTTGGTAACTCTTAGAAGGTAGTAACATCAACATCGGACCAAAGGTAGGTCAGCCTAGTTCCATCGATTGATCGATTGATATCCCCGAGTTGTCTCAGCTCAGTCTACAATAGACTTTTTTCGGAGGAACCATCCAAACAGCACAATCTTACTTCTAATAAAAACGTGAAAGTTTATGAGGATGTATGGATTGATGTTTGTTACACTTTCACGCAAAAACTACAGAACTGATTTGGATGAAATGCCTTAGAATTAGAACACAGATAGTTTATAAACTGGTTTAACACATACGATACTTTTTATACAGGACCCTGTGGGACAATTACCGAACACCACGTGTGCCAATCCGTGGGCATAAGCTAGTCCTGAAGGAAATTAAACAAGCGCGGAAGTTCAAGCGAAATATTATAAACATGAGAGCTCATCGTTTTAATGACGGTCTAGTTCGTAACACTGTACGTAATAAGAACCAATTTTGTATAGAAAATAACTTGCTAGCGTGGCGTACATCGCTTGTTTTAGGCATCAAAGGTTATTGAAACACTAAACGGTTGCTTGCGGATACAAAAAGCCAACGAGATTATAATCTAGTTAATAATGCTATGATAAAAGGCAATCATGCTGATAAGTAATCAGTAGAGTTTTAAGAGCTGGTCCCGACCCGGCTCTATATTTACGGGTAAGCAACAATATCCAAAAGTTAGAAATTGAAATTGGCGTTGGATAAATTAGGATTTTATTAAATCTTGGGGATGTAGAAACAACGGAGCAGCAACGCGAGCACGGCTGCCAGATGAGCTTAAACCTTATTACAATGTAATAAAGTTTTATCATCACAAAATTCTATAAGAGTCTTGTCGTTTCTGACAAAGTACCAATTAAAATACGTAATATAAAATGAAAAGTGGTTTAGGATATACAGTATTTTTCGAAACATTGGGAATCCTGAACAACTCTTCGTTTAATAGTTAATGTTTTCGAGAAATAATGATTAATACATTAAATCCATATTAAATGGCAATGTTTGTAGAAGTACCTAAATTACATTATATTTGTAATCAAATAACTCTAACGAATTCGCTGGAAGTTGCAATATTGCGGTTTACGGGGGCGAAAATCGATCTAGCTAGGTGTTATATCGGGGAAAATTCGTTTTCTGTGTTTTCACCCGAGTGGAGCTTGGTCGCCTAGGCTACTAATGATAAATGACAACAATAAAATTTAAAGAAACCTCCAGGTTATAGTTAACGTGTTGTAATGGAATGGCAACGCGTTTCTTAGGATATAAATAAGGAGTATGATCATTAACGGTAAAATAAAATAATTATTTTTAAGGACTCTGCCCATTACACCGGACCATGACTGCGCCATGAACGTTTCAGAAAAAATATATGTTTTGTATTGAACAGATTAAGGCGCGATTTATACACAAACGGCGGCGTACGGTAAAGGCGCGGCGCAGGCATGATGCCACTGCAAAACGTTTTCATACAAAATGTAGGCGACGTGTCGAATTCACCTTACGCCGTTTCTGTATCATTCGCGCTTATCCCACTGAGCGTTCCGTCACCGACCAAAACCTTAGCTTAACTTAGTCGCGAATCGCCACCGGCAAAGTATTCTCGCCGGTAATTGTTTACGCTCCGCGCATGGACAGCGACGGTGATGGAACGGTGAGCATAGTCTCATACATTTCGATACAAAGAAATATGGTTTAACCGCGTATGATGACCGTTCTAACCCCGTTATAAACAAGAATGATAAGCTGTTGATACGCTCTAGTGGGCATAGTAGTCCATCATGGTTTAGTACGGTGTGGTGGGCATTCTCCTTTACTCCTGGCTCAATCATCTCAGCGGTTTAATAAATAAAATGAGCTTAGCTTGACCCAGAACCATTAAAAGGTTGCAGCCGGGTAGACTGCATGTGTATTAGTAAAATGTAATTAAATATCGTAGAAAATCATTCTAAGTCTAGAAATCTATAAACGTTATTTTAAGCGATATCCCTGTCACTGTTGCACAACTGTACTAAAAGCGCAAGATAAAGACAGGAACACGCCTAAGTCAAAACAAGGCCCCCCCCCGTCCCTTGCAAGAGCCAGCCTGCGATGTTTAGCCACTAGCAATAAACCAGCCCCTAAATCAGATCCAGCCTGTGCCCTTGCTGCACTCCTTAGCGACGCCCTAAGCCGAGGCTCGTACCCCACAGGGGATGCCCTCAGCGAGTGGTTGCTTAGTTTTTAAGTATTTTAAGCCCCTTAAGAGTTTGTCAGTTCCCAAAATCGTGTCACACAGTGTTATTAGTTAAAATATCCTCAATATAAATGCGAAAGTTTGTGAGGACGGATGGATGTTTGTTACTCTGTCACGCAAAAATTGCTGTCCGGATTTAGATGAAATTTGGCACGCAGATAGTTTATAACCTGAATTAACACATAGGATACTTTTTATCCTTGTAGTACGATCCCGTAGGACAATTACGGAACTTCACGCGGGTGAAGCCGCGGTCATAAGCTAGTAGTTTAATAAAAAAGGAATAAGGAGTACTTATCCATATTGAGAACGACAAAATGATCGGTATTATGCTTATTAGCTACAGTTCTATTGAGCGGACAACCAATCATCAGCGGGCTTTATAATTTGTAATCTACATTCAGATTAATCAAAATACTCTTAATATATTGGCCTGACCTCGATCTACGTGCATGTGCGTGCGTGTAGGTGTAGTCCCCGAGTCCTGATACAATGATGTCATTTGATTTGTACCAAAATTTGCATTCAGTCCAAGCACGAGGCCGAATATGAATTGCTACAAAAAAGGCCGTGTATCGATTAAAATTTTGTCGTAACCTATTTTTCTTGCAGAATGGCGAAGCTCAAAAGGGTAATGAATTTGAATTAAAAAAAAAAAACACGTCTATCAACAATCCCGAAAGCCTGATAACCAGTTATATTACCAAGAGTTTGTACTAAGTGTTGAACTTCAATATTTAAAAAAATGTTTACATTTAGAATAACCTGTAGATTATGACCCTAGACACCCGGCTTGTATTAGCATGCGCTCGTCAAAACACATCGTATGAGTACACATGGTAGACGCTTGACACCGCTGACGAGTTCTTCTTGCGGGTTGGGTATCCTGCATGACCATGGTGATGTAGGCGCATACTTTGTAATTTCATTAAGAAGTGACAAAATTTCAAATTTCGAATTGATCATACCTGTGGAAGTTATTCATCAACTAGACGTGATAATCTTCAAATGGTTTATCAGATTTTCTTGAAACTTAGCTAATAACACTCTCAATTAACACATTTCAGACGAAAAAAACTTAATCAAAATCGGTTCATCCGTTCAGGAGCTTTGATGCCACAGACATATACACAGATACACGCTTCAAATTTATAACACCCCTCTGTTTTGGTCGGTGGGCTAAAGTTAAGAAATGATTTCTCCGTGCCCGGACATTATTAGTATCTAACAACCAATACAATTATTACCAGATAGTAGAAAAATACACGGTGTAAGGGCCATCATAACACCTGTAGTTATTTCATAGTAATGTAGACTAAGGCTTCTTACCTTCACGGTCAAAATGGACAGAAAATCTGACTTTTTTAAATAGTTTATAAAATAAGCAGCTGCCTCATACAAAATTTAAATACTTACTCGACCCAAATGTATGGGTCAGCTGATTATTTTTTTGTGATTTCGGTGGTGGTCCCATAGAGAAAGTTGTTCAGTATGATGGTCCGTACCACACTCTTCGTTATTTTTTTAAACCAATCTGAAAGTACACGAAATATAAATAAAGTTGTATGTTTAGGTACTATTTTGTCATGACCATCCATCCGGATGACACATAGTCATTTTACTTTAAAACTACGTTCGTTTATTCTATGCAACACTGCTTTTCAATTTTATCGTTCATCCAGTTTCATTGTTTCATTTTATTAAAAAAATCTTCATTTTTGCTGCCAACGGAAAACGTTTATGAAATCTATATGTCAATTCTAGGTCAACTGCTGTTTCAGAATGATGGAAATACCTAGAAATGGACAATAAAATCACTTGACAGTCGTACAGTCACACACAGTGCTGTTGTACAGTCGATTGGTTCTAGAAAAGAGGTTACCTGGTCAGTTTTCCGGGAGGTTTGGAAAAGTCAATGATATTATAAAGAAAGATACGCTACGTTCATACTGAGCCGTATTCAAATATCATTGCGTTGTTACGACTGCGATAGATAATACTATATGTATGATACAGAAAGAGATGGTTATTGCGCTTGAAGGACTTAAATTACGACAATTGTTTGAATTTGCGCGCGTTAGTGCGATATCTACCTCTTTTTATTTATAATATCATTGGTAAAAGTGGTACCTTTATAGATTTCAACGTGCTCTTTCCGAGTATCAACTTAGTATCCTCGTAACTTTGCCGCTCACGCCGCCATATTGGAAAAATGTTATCTAAAAGCTTTTTTTGACAATATCTCCTTTCCGACTCATTTTACGATAAAAACATTATATTTTAAATTAAAGTAAAATTGGTGTATAGGCTCATTTTAACAAATGTTATCAGTTCAAATTCTGTGTGTTTATATCGGAACATAGAGGTGGTAAGGAAAAGAGTTTTTTAGCCAAAACGTATGTTAAAGTTACACTTTGCGGCGCTCGTACGCAAAAACGATTTTACGAAAAACGTTACCGCATAAATTGTAAGAAGTTTTCTCTAGTTAGATTAAGGTAATATGATGTTTTTGTCGTACAATGAGTCGAAAAGGAGACATTGTCAAAAAACTGCTTGAAGGCGCCATTTTTCCAATACCGCGGCGCGTGCGGCAAAGATACAAGGTGTCAAAGTTGAAATTCGGAAAGAGCACATCGAAATCTTAATAAATTTCCAGGAAAACTACCAAATGACTGCACTACAAAGTACCTAGATTAAGTGAGTATCAGCGAATCGAAACGTCAAAAATTTGGTAGGTCTGACGTAAGCAACTGGAAAGCATTAGTTTAGGTATAAATCGTGTGAGTTACCCAGCTAGCAGAAATTGGAATAACGTATAATAGGTCAATCACCAATTAACAACATTTCATGAAAGTTGGGTTTTATTACGCAAATACCGTCATTGCAGCTGATTAAATAACTTGTTGTAATCACACAAATTGTTTCGGGAATCGAATTAATTCGTACATAATATTTTGATGACCGATTTCGGTAATTTTGGCTAAACGTTTTAATTGTGAAATTAAAATCATTGTCAATTATCATGTAGGCTTCCATTGTAAGCGCAACGGGCTTCTGACAGATACTTTTAGACCGGCAACGTTCATCTTGTTAGAGTGTCGATGACAATCTAATGAGTGTAAAAGTACTTACGCAGTACCCTTAGCGAAGCCCAAAGGCACTTGTTCTACCCGTCATTTCGATTTCTTTTTTGTTCTAGACCATACCTTCTACCGTTCCAACTTTTGCACAAGTATAATTTATACTAGAAGTTTTTAATGTTGTAACTTTATTTTAAATACCTCAACGATCCCCGTACTATTCAATGTATCCATCAATTCATTGTTGAGTGCGTTACATTGAGTCGTACCGTAAAAAAATAATTTTCACCTCAAAAAAAATTGTTTCTCAGCAATAATTTTTGCGTTACTTAGTTTGATGTACAGAATACTTGGTTAATGGCTTCGTGGCGGCTCCGTTTACACCTTGTACATATAATAACTCGGCTCAGAAACTACGGGTATTAACTGGCAAAGTTAAACTTTACAGAACTACCTACCTTCAGCAAATAAGTCAACCAATCACAAACTAGTTGTCTAATACCGCGTTGTTAGTCGCATCCTGTACAGACCGCCATTGAAATACTGCTGTGAATGCGGCGATATTCCGGCTTCTCGCTGGGGATTATTTTGAGTTTGGAAGTGATGGCTTTTGAGTACCGTGGACGATGACGGGTCCAAGTAAGTATCTCGCGGAAAGGACCAAACGAGTAAAACTGGCGTCCTTGCGGACTTCGGTTGACTAGCAATCAAAATTATACAGGGTGGAATTTTTCAACGCCACCTGGAGGGAAAGGAATCTAAATACTGGAGATAGAAAATTTTATTTACAGGAAACATTTCTTTATTTTTAAAAATAAATAATTATGCATTCAAAGATTTTCGAAAATGGCTTGGGTTGGTCGAGAATCGAACCGGCTAAATTCTAAAAAAATAACACACTGTACTTTTATGGCATTAATCGATGGGATCAAATCTCTCTAACACACATGATAAATTATATGAAAGGTCATTTTCCCATGTTCCCATAACTATGGTGAGATTGGTTTCCAGTTTAACGGGATTAAATAATTTAATAATAGAAAACACAACATTTTTATTAGAAAGTTAAAATTCGATTTGCATAAAAAAGTACGAATAAAACATTTGCGATGCAATACAACTTTTCGAGAATTATTATTTTATCTCTCACCACAGGTTGGCGACCAATGTTTTAGTGTTAGGAGCTAATGTAGGTTGCCTTAATGAATAGCGAAACTAATAATGTACACCACTCGCTGGTGTTCGTCAGCAATACAGTCAAGATGTGTTTTCATATAACTTTTCAACTTGCATTTTCGAGTCAAAATAAAATCAGTTGTGGTCAGAATGTTGTCAGTGGCCATGTTGAGTCCCTCATTCATAATTCTGACTAAAGCATTTCACAATACTGGTTTGAAAATGAAAATAAAATTTAAAAAAATATCTTTTATTCATTGCATTTTACGAGACAGTCATGTTGAATACAACAAAGGAAATGAGCGCTGCCTGGAGAAGAGGATAAAAGGGATGCCATATAAAAGCCATATGCCAGTATCAAACGGAGTTGGCAATCGGCATTTTGCTTGACCGGAATTAATTGAACACCAAGCTCTGTATGCTGTCGAATATTGAATTGCTTCCATTATATCACCGAAGCGCATCCTCAATAGAGAATAATGACAATAAAACTATGCCATGTCATGCTATGCTTTAGTAAAATGCCATAAAACAAAAGAGATCATGGCACCGTTTTAAGTACCTACTGTCGTATTTAATTGGTATGTATTCAAATCTTTACAACTCAGCTGCAAAGTCAGTTGCAACTTTTGTGAATCACTTAAATTGAAATCGCTGATGGATTTTATCAGTACCAACAGCAATATTTCAGTAGGGATCGTAGCACGTGGCGTTTTGTAGATTGTGCCTACCCCCATGGTAAAAAGGCGTGAGTATAATGGCGTATTTAAATATTTTGGAAGTATTTGTATGGAGGTGTCAGTGTCCGGAGCCAGTCTGTAATTTCTCCACAACGATTTACCGACCAGAAAGTTGCAATTTGGGAGATGTTTGCTGAGGCAACCCACAAAACGCACTCTTTTCCACATTCTTATAGAATTTAAGCTAAAAAGAAATAGTGAATTGAATTTTCCAGCAACACAACTAATTGTCGTTTTGTTAAAAGCATTTTTTGTGTAGAATAACTGGTGATTTTACATTAAATTTAAATTAAATATATATTATGAAGTGCATACCAATTCCTCTGAGGAAATCAAAGAGAAGAGAAAGACAACACACAGACAGAAAGAGACAGGGACAGAGTTGCGTCGAGTTGAACTCAATAAAATAAACTGCATAAAACTGTGCTAGCTGATATCAATAAGCACTTTTCAGTGTTCTGAATATAAATAACACTTTTCCTCTTAATATTGACAAGTGAAAGTATCTATTCAGGAGATACTATTTCTTCATAAATATTACCATACTACCTGATATTATTTTACGGAGACAGTTTCGATCGCCGCGTTGTGACACAGATCGGCAGATATGAATCAGGATTTTGTAGTATGACATAGACCCGTGTGTGTCAAACATCCAAACTGGGTTCTAAAAAAACTACACTAGGTTCTGGATCTGGGTTGGGATAAGTTCGCCCCAAATTTGGCCCGAATAGGTCAGTGTTATTGATAAGTGACATAAAAGCATCTACAGAAGCTTCAAGCTACACACTTATTGCGAGAGCGACTGTTGTACCGAAATGAAAGCAGTAATCGTAATGCAAACTTGCTTAGGCACGATACTCAGCAAAAAAAAAAAAAAACAAGAGGCGGGCGCGTCGCCCTTGACGCAAGTCATATCGGTCGAAGCTGTGAACGATGGTAAGTATATGAACACCTACAGAAATCCATTTACAACATCTTACAAATACTATAGTTCCAATTTCGATCGGTAAACAGGCTTTATCATGTCTAGATTTCTAGAACACAATTTGGTTACACTTACACCTACATGGTACTATTTTGCGGTTGGCTCGATGGCTCCTTTAGCACACACCGTGTAAGATACCTTTAATACGCTGCGGGTTAGCAGCGATATCATTGCGAACTTTACATGCAGTTAATTTGCAATAACGTTGAATTCATTTCATAGTGGTTATGTTACGAGTGTAGATGACTGAGGACTGGACATCATTTTAAAGTTCTTTGGTCATAATCGTCAACATCATCATCATACTCCTGCTCTAATACCAATTAATTTGAGGTCGCCGCAGCATGTCTATAGTAACTTATCACTCTAGACGGTCAATACAGGATCGCATCCATCATCAGCGCAGTCCACGTGCCGGTAGTAAAGAAGGGCGTTAAAGGTCAACCTGCCACACGTGTATTTAGCGATTAATCTGAACAAACAAGACACTTCAATAAAAATCTAGATTGCAATAAATCAAACATTTTATTTTGATGGATTTGAAAAACAACGTAGAAAAAACTTTCTGCGAAAAAAAACGACTTCCAAAAAGACAACAAAAGTCTAAAATATCTTTACTTTCGGAAGTCGGTGACTTTGTTTGTTTCATTGACTTTTTGCCACAAACTTCCGAAGGTAAAATTATTTCAGACAATTTAATTCACTTTTTAGAAGTCGATTTTTTTTTCGCAGATTTTTTTTTATTTTTACCTTTTTAGTCGTAGTGTACCACACAAATTCTTGTCAATTTTGTACATTGTTTATATAGCCCAAGAAGAAAAAAATACATATTCAGGGGGAAAAAAAACAAATTACTGAAACGATTTTGGTAAAATTTCTATGGGATCAATCGGAAAGTACTTACATCGTTTCACATAAAAAGAATTTTTCAAATCGGTTTATAAATGACGGAGTTATGAGGTATAAACATTAAAAAAAAAATACATCCGAATTGAGAACCTCCACCTTTTTGAAGAAAGTCGGTTAAAATACAAATTATTTGAATATACGCTGAAGACTAATATCTATAATCTATGCGAATTCAACAGGCTCAATGCTCGATATTGACCTTGATCGTGAACGTGAACCTAGCTCGGGTAGCTCGGGTAGCTCGGGTATCCCAGCTCAGTGTACCGTGAACACAATAGTATGACGGAATAATAATTGATAGACTGCAGCTATTATTTTCCAGGAAAAGAGAAGTAGAAAATGCCCGCGTAGATGGATTTTCTTTTTCAGATAGGCATGCGGGTGGTTATGTCAGGTATGATTCGTTTTATCTAGATTGCCTTTTTGTCTACGTAAATTTAAATTTTACCCAGAAGTAGCACACTGTAGAAATGAACGATGGCTTTAGGCTGAGGTCTCTTTAAAACATTAGACACTACCGACAGCGTGCGATGACGTCAGAACGAACAGATTCATGGCCTGAATTATTGGTCTGGTCCGCTGTGTAAGAGCGGTTTCAGACTAGCGTATTTTTTTGCGCGTATAACCAGTAAGCCGTATCTGTTTGCGTCTCTCGCGTCTCACGCTTATACGAGCTTACAAGCGCGTCAACACTCGTACGTAACTTTCAAAAAAGCTTATACGCGCCGAAATGCGCAAATCTGAAACCAAACCTAGGGTAGTCGCGGGCGACGTGCGTTCGATATCGCGTCGTATCTTCCGAACAAAACATTCGGGCGTCGTTGGTCGCGGTCCGCATGTGGTTAGAAAGATCGAAGCCTTAGTGAAGATAAAGTATGATTGCTGGCCGAGCTCGAGACGGCCACATTTCTCTCAATTAAGTAATTGTTTCTGAAAATTTCCTTACTAACTACACGCCAACATTTGTTTTAAAAGTCGCACCGAGTAGAAAGTTTGTGACAAATGAGCGCACCTTTTGTAGGTTGTACGGTCAGTGACAAAAGCCGAATATTTTAGGATTTTATAAAACATTGTTATTGTTTTGAATTCACAAGACTGGCAATCAAAGTATCTTTTATTTTTTGCCATTACATTTTTTATCTGAAGTCCTTAAAAGTTACATTTATTTCTCTCTTCTGAAATTTAGTGTAGAGCCAACCAACATTTGTCACTGACTGTACTTTTTACCACCGTGCGCCCAACGGTTGAGTGATTAAAACACCGGCCATCGCTTGTTAAAGCTGTCAGTTTCCTCTAACGCCACTGAACACTGACGGCGGATTAAATTCCAAAAAATGACGCCGATTGTTATTTGCTGTCAACCACATAGATGGAAAACGATAAGTGTTTTGACCGTTGTGAGCGGAAACAACAATATGACGTTAAAACGGTGTTGAAAGTCACGCGATGAAGCTTGGTAATAAACATTTTGTACATTATTGTTACAAAAATTATGAACAGGGTGTAAAAGGACCCAACACAAAGCCATCAACCCAGCATTCTGTGCATCAAACCAATGTCCAGTAAATTCGGTGACGTACAACAATCTGTGATAGAGTACGTCCCGCAAAAAGTCGCGGTTTTCAAGTTATACAAAACTAGTTAATGCCCGCGGCTTCGCCCGTGTTGAGTTCGGTAGTTGTCTCGCGGTATAAAAAGCCTACCCTATGTAATCCAGGTTATAAACTATCTGTGTGCCAAATTTCATCCAAATTCGTTCAGTAGTATTTGCGTGAAAGAGTAACAAACATCTAGCCACCCGTCCTCATAAACTTTCGCATTTATAATAGTAGTAAGATTATCTAAAATATTAAACAATCTCAGTAATCAGGGCATCTCTCTATGAGATGGTGAAACCGTAATCCACGACGCGGGCACCTCGTACGGGCTGATAAGATATATTTATTTATCCCAAACATGTGTACATACAATAATAAAAAATGCATGTAGGATAACAAAGAATAAATAAAATCGCTCAGACATGTTTGCCACTCATTATGGCGTGCAAATGTTTAGAATTCTTAAAATGTGATTTTTAATATATCATTTCAGTCCAATATAATTAATTTTTTAGTGAATTTAACAAAAAATATATAAACCGCAAAAAAATAATAATAATCATCTAATTCTATAAAATTAGCAAAAAGCAAAATTATACATGTCAAAAGTAAAAGAATATAATTAAAAATCATCATTAAAATAATTAACACATATTAATAAAGTTCATATTTTAAAATGTTTTTTTTTTAAAATATAATTTAGCATGAAATATTTAAAAATGTAATTGATGTGTATAGAAATAAATAAAGGACATAATAAGTTCAAAGTATAATACAGTCAAGTCAAAAGTAATTAATTAAATCATAAATATATCCATGTCACAGTAAATGGTTGAATGGTTCTTGAGAGAAATTCATTAATATTTAAGTTATATACATTAAAAAATTTAAAAAGTTACGTTAAATTAATAAAAATGTCTAAAGTACATCATTTAGATAGTCGGCAACATTACAGTTGCATTATTTTATTTATGCTGGTCGATGATACGAGCCTTTGAATGGTTGGTCCTTGGACATGATGTTTTCCGCACCGTTATGAAGGTACCAAACCAACCATCGCAGCTTATTATTAATTAGGTACCTACTTAAATTAATTCCTAACTGAAATTCTGTCAGGCGTCATGAGCGGGTCGATATGAATATCCAACAATAAGTAAAGTGTGGCTCAGGTAAACAAACAAAAACATTAACTGAAAACTGTTTCCGCAAATAAACTCTTGAACTTGGTGTAAATTACTAACGAACTACCCACCACTACCGATCCCAACTTCGTTTGCCTCTAAACTCTAATAGACTTATGGAGCGCGTTTCAATTTATGTAAAAAAATGCCTCGTGTGGCTGTAATTATATCAGCATCACAGCAGCGCGGCGGCAAAAATAGGTTTGTCCTTAGCCTTGGCCTTCGTAAGAGCTCTTCTTTATATGTTCCTGCTGGTATTTTATGATGAGTATGCATATTGTAAAGTTATTCATACCACTAACTTGCAATACCGACTTCTGTCAATCATTGAACGCGAGACGTACTGGAGATAAAGCCGGTATAGCGGCTCATAGAAAATACCTTCATTCCTTTCTTACCGACAGACATACACAAGAGTTATTTTTTTGGGTTACGAAGCCAAATGGCAGAAAACTAAAGTCTTATAAATTCGCCCTGTTGTCACCAAACTGTTGAAATTCGGAGAGAACCCTTTGTGCGCTAGTCTGACTCACATTTGGCCGGTATTTGCTTTCTGCTGCAGCTGTCTACGTCATCACACTTCATTTTTTGCATAATTTATCTGACACGTTCGCGGGTTCCGTTTTCTCAGTGCAAGCGGGAATTTGTTTTATAATACCAGCCTATTACTATCCCACTGCTGGGCAAAGGCTCAACAGAGATTGTAGGGAAATTTTTGTAGCTGTGTTTATGTCTGCCACTTTAAAATTATGAGTACCACTCGTTCACCAGTATTGTTGCAGAGAAATTGGTGAATGTGATATTCAAATGATTGAACCGACCTCGAGTTGATTTTCAAATTAGTTTAACATAACTTATTATTACGACCGTAGTTAGGTAGAGGTTTTTTTTTCCTTTTTCGGATGGGAAATTATCAAATAAGGATAATAATAGGTAGAGGTGGATCTTATACTACACCCACATTTCGGCAGTTACGTCTAAGTCCGTAAAAGTAGCGTAAAAATGGGGTCAATGATGAATTGATGATACGCAAGTTGGATGTAGACAAAAATCTGATGTAAAACCAAAAAATCTAGAAATTTAACCAAATAAGTAGCTAATGCTCGTATTCGTCAACCACAAAGGCACTCCAAGTTCTTCACTTGTGCTTCGCAGGGGATCTTTACTTGAAATAATGTAATTACCTACTTACAAACGACCAACCTGAGTGAAGGATGATGAACAATGCAAATTTATTCCACCGACAATAATAACAGATGCCCGGGAACGCAGTTATATGATAGTAAACATTGTTCGGGCATTCTTCTTTTTCTTAAAGTGTCGATGACAATCTAAATTGAGTCAGCCCACGAGGGCGGCACTTTCAGTAGCGTCCATCAGCTCCTGAAATGTGCAAACAACAGTAAGGAAGACACAATATCAAGTGTCATCACTCATCGTTTGTGGGGCAACACCACATTTACACTCCAGGGTAGTGTCATCTATGAGTCTCCACCTGAATAGGTTTTCCTTGCTTCCAACTTCCAACTCTCTCACACTCTCCCAATCTTTGTCCTTGAGACAAATAAGTATTTTTTCTTTCTTTCAACCTTGTATTGTTTGTTTCTTTAAATTACTTATTACTGGGAATCAGCAATAAGAAATATTTTCAGAATACTGTGAAAATTCACAATACTGTGTATGTGTGTGTAGTAAGTAAGTACTTCACATAGTGAAATTCTATATATCATATTCCAGGAGCTCAAGCTCATGGTGAGCCAAATTGCTCATGCTTAGCCAATAAATACCTATTTTAAAGAAATGCTTTTATTCTTATTCTTGGAATATTTGA
The DNA here is from genome assembly GCA_947578425.1 of Eugnorisma glareosa. NCBI lineage: Eukaryota > Metazoa > Arthropoda > Insecta > Lepidoptera > Noctuidae > Eugnorisma > Eugnorisma glareosa. Next base: position 33,753,443 of record OX387957.1, read on the forward strand.
TTGTGTAACGTAATATGTTTACGTTACTAGGTAAGCCCTTAAAGGAAAAAAATATATGTATATGGACGTAACATCTATATGTAAGACATTATATGACAAAAATATTAATATACTACCATCTTCATTCGACATGTTTTCCTATAAGTCACACACAATGGTATTTCCTGGATATAAGCCGATTTTCAGAATGTGTTTGTGTGGGAAATCGTGGGTTCCTCATTTCCTATTCTACTCAAACATACATATAATTAATACAATGTTGATTTTGTATTTAAGCTTCTTATATAATTATAAGTAGATTTGTTAAAGTGAGTTTATAACTTTGTACCTATTACTTTATTTGGTGTTTACATGTGTGTGTAAACTCTGCGCATTTAATTCTGTCTAATTTTGTTTGTCGCGTATGTTACTACGCGACAAACAACGCGACTACCCTTTTACGCCAGTCGGTTATAATGAAAGAGCTTGTGTGTTTATGTGCATTGTACATAGTTGGCGCTACAGCTGTCACTAAACACACAATGTTCCTATTATAAACTGCGGAATCTCATCCCCGAAGTGCAGTTATGTGCACGAGTGTTTGCGTCTAGTAAACTTCAAGTACATTCTGGTTAAATAAACCTGACAAATGTTGTATGATTAGGAAAATGTACTAGCAACGAAAATAAATTAAACCGCGAAGTTCCAACGAGAACTGTTCTGTTGAACTGTTTTTGATTTCCTAAAAATACTTATGCTACTACACAGATCGATTAGTATGTTTTCGAATTTTAAATGGCAATTATTTGCTGATTGATTTGATTAAAAAGACGATACAATAATGGACATCATTTTACTGTTTACAATACAATTTAATACAATGTCACGGTAATCGGCTTATCAATACATATTCCCCAATAAAATGTAACTGAAACAGAACTGGCGAAATGTGCCTTGTACACGTGTAATGTGCATATCTGTGTAAGAAGGGGTCTTCAGAACTTACAGGTGTGATGTTATATAATAGAATTGTGTGCTAAGTGATTGCAGCAATCACGTCAGATTTGCTGTCAATTATTAAAAAGTTCTATTGCCTTTTTCCAAGGGGCACAATAAGCATCACCAATTTTGGACGGGACAACCGCTATTATACAACTATTTCAATAAAAAAAGAATCCTCGATTTCAAATTAATAATTGGCGATATAACTATGTGTGTTCAGCGATATCCTACTGAACACACTTAATAACATAATAACAAAAAAACTGATTCAATAATAACCTCCTTTGAAAGTCTTTTTTTTTTTTTAAAGTTCATAATTATTTACCCAATTAAAACGTGGCTTTTCCACGAATTATTTTCCTGTGGGATTCCATTTGCTCATAATTTGTGGATACATGTATGTTTGGTAAAGTGGAACCTTTATGTGGACGACTAAACATTAAATATGTATTCAAACCAAAATAGTAATCATGCAACAAATTAAATATTTCATTCATTTTCATCTAGCGTACACCGCTTGTGGAAAATAATTAAACAGTTCTACATTCAAAATTGCATGTGTATTACGTACATGGGCGAGTAAGGGGTGCTGCAAATAACTGTTATATAAATATGTGGAAATAACAGTCAAAAACATCAACATGTTAATTAATATGAATTCCCATATAAACATGTTGGTTTTCAGGAAATACTTTATTTACCGACTTTTGCGATATGTAATTGCGTCCAATTTGTATGTTTGCTTGCTGCCGCTGCTACGGATCCTTTTATAATTTTCAAAGTAATTAAGGAAAACTCATCATCACCGGCCTAGCCTTTTCCCAATTATGTTGGGGTCGGCTTCCAGTCTAACCTGATGCAGCCAGAGGTCAGATAGGCAGTCGCTCCATCTAAAACACTGGTATTCAACCTGTGTTTTAGATGGAGCGACTGCCTATCTGACCTCCACAACCCAGTTAGTACTGGGTATTACAGTACTCCTTGGAAAGACTGGTTGTAAGGACTGTCAAAGATCTCAGATGACAGCCGAGACCAATGACTTAACGTGTTTTCTAAGACACGGAGGAAACCCAGAAAGTTATAATGGTGTATCCACAGACCGACCTTGGCAAGCGAGGCTTAATCTTTTTTTTTTTGGATGGGAAATCATCAAATTTACAGTCACTTTGGGTGAAGCGGAAGGGAGTGTAAGACTTGTACTGACTAAAAACCACCTATGTTCCTTCATAGCCCTTTGTATTCCAGGGCCGCGGTATCTTTTTGGAACAGTCCCGCAACCCTGGCAGGCATCGGTCCTTACGGGCCCCTCCCTGTTTGCTGACTCTCCTTGAGGCGCGCGTGGAACACGAACGCGCCGTCGACACGGCCTGTCGTCATAAGACGGGCGGACGGCGAGCTAGCCCATTACTCACCGTCCACAGGCCCGCGCCTACGGTGGCCCCCGACGCCCGGGACGTCCCCCGCGGCGGCTAGTTTCTCTCTCTCACGTTCTGCCACCTCCTCCGATAGCATGACTGCTTCGCAAAAGGAGGTGACGGCTTCCCATTCCCTCTCGCTTCGGACCAAGGCCATGGGTTAATCTTGCAAATCAAACTGCGTGGATGTTATTATTTAGCCATGAGTCTCCTAATTTAGGTAAATTATTATGTATTTTTATTGAAAAGATTAGGGTCATCATAATGAAGAAACAAAAGTTTAATATCTATTATATATTATATTCACATAGAACGATTAAATATCATCAAAAATTCATGGCGTATTATTTCTATTCCAACGTTCAATTCAACATTTCCCCAAGCATCATTAATAATTACCTACTCTTGCTCAAATCAGAGCTACTACGATTCGCTTTTCCATTTACTGAATAATCATTTTCTTCTTTTTCCTAAGAGTTAGTAGAGAATATACCGACTAATCCAGTGAATACGCAGCCAATGTTCCCGTCGTATTTATGTGAACAAAAATAGATTCCGATTGGATCGTTTAGGTTGACTTTTCAATAAATATATTGCTTTTTTAGTTTATACGCACATTTACTTTTAATTCCAGTGTTGGGAAATAGACTGTAGAAGCTTGATTGTTCTATATATCGCTTTGTGTATATAAAAGCAAATAGATTATAAACCTACTTATTTGCCGGTGATCTTATTGTTACAAATGAATAGATTGCCTCAGTTTGAAAAATAATGATCTCCCAGTGTTTTTAAACCAATATACTGTGTTTATCCCTTTATACATATATATATATATACTACAATATAGATAAAAATACTTGAGCTATATTGATAAAAACAACTTCCATATACCTTCCGACGCTAATCGAAGAACAATAGCGATAATGGTGATTTCAGCCAATACCTATCTATTGGAACTCTATACTGCTAGCAGTCCTTCATTATTATACAGGGTGGCATTGTTATAGATGGAGCAGTAAGGGCAGGTACCTAAACTATTGCAGCTACAGGGAAATGGTCTTAGGAGACTATGCATAACTTTTTGAGATACTGCAATGTGCATTTTCACAGATTTTACAAAAAGACCAATTTTCACAAAAAACTTTTTTGCATTAATCGAGCCTGTTTCATAAAAGGATCAAAAATCTTTAACGGAGCAGCTGAGGTTTCAGTACTAGAAATGTTAGAAATTACAAAAAATCATTGCCATCTTGTAGTCCTGTACAGCGTGTAACAAAAAGATGTGATCATATGTTTTAAGGACGTGACACAGACCATCAAACTGAACAAGTTTCCCCATGGAACTTATATCGTAATCGTGATACATTTGTTTCGAGTAGGTATTAAAGTTTTTTATGGGACAACAAATATTTTTTAATATGTTATGGTTCCGTGGAGAAAGTTGCTTTTAAAGTTACTTAAATATAACCAAACATCTCTGATACACGCTGGAAAGCTAAGAAAAGAGATATCTCATATTTTCCACACTTTGAACCTTCATACTGCTAATTCCTTTAAATACAGAAATAAATAATAACGCAGGTACTCTTCCTATTTTAATATTATAATTAAAATAGGAAGAGTACCTGCCTGAATAACATTATATTATTTAACTATCTAAAGGGTGTAACAAGACCCTTAACGAAGCCGAAAGGTACTTATTTCCCCATCATTGCGATATTTTTTTTTTGTTCTAGACCGTACCTGAGAACTTTCTAGTTACGAAGACATTGGGGGTCAAAATTCCAACTTTCTCGCAAGTTTTTATTGAAATACATGTTTTAAATATAAGAATTTACTTTAAACACCTCCATGACCCCCGTACTATTCAAATCAATCCATCAGCACAATATTTTGAGTGCTTTATAGTCCTGTGTCCTACCGTAAATCGTCATTTTTCACCCAAAAAAAAAAGTTTCCCAGCAATAATTTTTGCTTATAGTTACTAAGTTTTATGTACAGAATGCTTGCTTGACGGCTTCGTTAAGGGTCTTGTTACACCCTGTTTAATGCCTCATTGTTGAAGAACGAACTACCGAAGCAGCTAAACGTAACTTGAACTACTTATTCATTAGGAATATTGGTTTATTCTGCTTATATATAAACATTGCCTATATTTAGTTTTAGACTTTTTTCAGTATTAACACTACGGTGACACTTTTATCTGAGTCTCGCGCTAAAAAAAAAACAAAAAACATTGTTGTATTTTCGATAAAAAAATCGAAACGAATTGAAAACGTTTACTTTTACTAGACGGCTTGCGTCAGGCTTCTGTGATGAGTGGTTTCAGTGAAGAGCACAAACGATACACGTCGTAGTGATGCGGAATATATGCCTCAAAGTGGAAAGAAATTTGCCACACCTGTGGCCAAACATTTCAGAAGCATCATGTATGCTAAAAGTCTTGCCTTACCCATTACAAATACCCCCCCCACCCCCCCATATCCCCCCCCCATACAACCCCCTATTGCCCCCTTATTCCCATTGTAAATTATGCTTAATATTAAAGTGGTTTAGATAATATGCGTTTTGACTTGAGACTGTATTATATATATTTTTCGTAGACGGTGTTTTTATTCAAGCTTATTATTATTAAGTAGATACATAATGAATAAAACTTAGAACATATTAAAAGTTTACTTACTACATTGTCTACATACTTGAAAATATTGCTTAAGTACTTTAAATATGAGTAAATTAATCATTTACATAGAAATGCTTTCAGCCTATGCGCTACCTTAGGGCAAAGTGCCAATGACTTTCAACATGATCGATAGTTTTTTGACGGCATGGTTGGCGCAGTGGCTGAGCCTGAGGTTGCTGCACTGCGCGTCGGGGGTTCGATTCCCGCATGGAACAATTATTTGTTGACCTACATTTTCGATTTTTCATCATTGTTCTCGCTGTACAAGTTTTATGTACTTTCTAAGGTTTTTCTTTCATTTTGCGTGTTTGTATTGAGTTAAAACGCGGAAAGCCCCAGCCTGGATTTGTGCTCGGTTGATAGTAATAGGCTCGCCTTTAACATGGGATTGTAAAGTAAATGAGGATGTAGTATTAGGTACACCTCTGTCTAACCCTTTGGATGTTACAAGCATGAAGTTATGTTTCTATACTATCGTACCCTCAAACCAATTTTCCCATCTCAATTTTACTTAAAACAACTTAAACCTAAGTAAGTATCTCTTCTAAGTAAGATTTGACTCTGAGCTTAGTAAACGAAGCGTTAAGCAACCTGTTACATCTCCGTGTTAAGTTCACCTAATACTTGTTGAGTTAGTAAACAAACTTTCGAGTTTAGAGATATTTACACAGCAGCCGTATAAAGGTAGCTATTGCGGCTATTTGTAAAATAGCCCAAGTCTTGAATCTGATGTAGCTTTCAGTTGGAGGGTAGTTAGTTCCTACTGGACTACAGTACCTCTGAATATGGCATTGTGAGCTTTAATTTAGGGTGATTAAATAGTGAGAAGCCCGTTTTTTTTTCTCTAAATAAATATTAATAAATAAAGAAACCACACACACCACACGATTCCTCACGATGCTATAAAAGACTGAAATCGCCAACCCGTCTGGAGCAAGCGTGGTGATCAATGCTTGTGCCTTCTCTGTTGAAAAGAGGCCTTTGCCCAGCAGTGGGACAGTAATAGGCTAGTATTATTAAATAAAGAAATAAAAGCAGAGAGAGAGAGTGTTACTAAATCCAATTGAGCTCATTCTCATTATTTTATTTTTCTTTTATTTATATTTAACCAGGTCTATTTATAAATAAAAATTAACTTAAAACAAAACACTCTTTTATTAAATTGAAAAAAAAAAAAAATATCTATCAACATTGAACACGTATACAAAGTTTCTTGTCCGTGCTAAAGTTCGCTCGTGAGGAGGCGATCCTGGCTGCAGAATCAAGTCATGTTTGTAAAAATGTATTGTCACCAGTAGCGAAGGTGTGTGCAAAATTTTAGCTCGATCAACAAGTGACCAACAAGTGGTCGAAAAATTATTTGCAAATTTTTATACGAATAACTTTCATACTCGTACACACGAAGTTAAATAAAACCTTGTAACAACCTGATACAATAATAAATTCTAGTTATTATTTTCTACTAAATCACATAGCATCACAAACAAGTTTATTTCTGCTCCCTAATAAGCTCTTATCAGATTTCATCTACTACGAGTATTTCATAGATTTCTATGGAAGTGTATATTGAAAATTATAAACTTACCGCGAATTTATGTTTTATTTTTATTAACACTAATGCGTATAATAGTTTTGAACTAAATATTGAGGAAAATTCGTAGTTATTTGATAATAAAGAAAAGATACCCGATTACGTAACCATGAAATACATCGTTGATGGCATAGTCGACCGCCAGACAATAAAATCATGCCTTATGGTGTAACGCAGAATTTTGTGTATGCTACATGTACGGTTTACGTACATTGACCCTACTTCTGGCTGACAAGGCGAATCAATAGGTTCGCTTGTCACGACAAATACTACTATTTACTAAGTGTGCAACTTACCAACCCGCAGAACAGACATATATATGTAAGAGTCACCTACCTTAACGGTGTACGACACTTGTAATAAATAAACTTTTGGTTTTCTATGTGGAGCGTTTTACATGTTGGGCACACTCGCTACTTAACACACAAACAGTTAAACAGTTTACAGTTCAGGAACTAATCTGTCCCATACGCTACAAATAAACAGTTTTGCAGTAATTTTATTCGTTTATTTTGCCACACAATCTCACAAAATTGACTAGGAATTTCTCTTAAATTTCTAACTCAAAACTAATGCACGATTTGTAACATCACTTTAACTCTGTACATTTTGTCAGGAGTTTAAGGACTAAGTTTGCGGTCAATGATTAACATCACCCTTGTAATCCCCGAAGCATTAGGCAGGGGTGTACCAAATAGTACCCCACCACATTTCGCCAGATACGTTTTAAGTCCCATGTCATAAGGGGCGAGCTTTTTGCCATCCACCGGGCACCAATCCAGCCTGTGCGGCTGCTCCTGAGAAAATTCTTATTGAAAAACCCAATAACACTTTACCCGGCCTGGGCATCGTACCCAGGACCTCTGCTCCGTAGTAGCGCTTGCGACCATAAAACCCATGAGGCAGCCCATCACTATGACGATCAATTTCAATGAGTATGAACTTGAACGTTTGGCATACTCGTATATATTTTATTTAAGGCGTTGACTTAGACCTGAAAATACTCTGAAAACCAATTTCAACCCAGCGTTAAAAAAACAGAGTTCATTTATTTCTCGTTCTATGTAGTTTATTTTAGAGCGCTCCCCGCAATAAATCTCTTGATCAGACGCAAATCAATAACAGATCTTTTATTTTGCAAACAAGTTGGTTAATAACAAAGTCTTTCCGCTGTTGCCCAGGTTAATTGAGTCATCAAATATTCATCCGTTCGGTGGAAAAGAGCTTGAAAATTGATCTTCGTAATTGAAATGTCAAAACCGGTTGTTTAAACTTTTGAAATAGTATATCGTTACAAGTAATATTGTATCATTAAATAGTTGAGCCCAGTTGGTCGTAATATCAACAGGTATGAGCATATGTGTATTTTATCGTTTAAAAAAATCGTTTGTACAGCACTAACATTTTACGACGACACTTTTTAACGTTTTATATTCTGGGTAAGTACGGAACGTTACTTTACGAGCGTCAAATCGCGTAAAAGAAGGCTAAAGTAGGTGAACGGAAATAGGAGACGGTGAACTTATTTCGCGAGGCAATCTAAACTTATATTACTTCAAAACAGGCCGCACACAAACGTCCTTCAATGTACAAGTGTACATTTTGGGGCCACTGCTTGTTGCAAAGAAAGGTCAAAGACGGCCACAAAGTTATTTCAAAAAAAGGTTAAAAATATGAATATAGCATGTAACGAGAGGACAATCCATTACTAGACCTAATTAAACTGAAAAATAACTACTACCACAGTATGGTTGTTACTGCACTGTGTGCAGGCGCTGATGCAATAGTAGTGATTTCACTACATAGGGGATGAATATTAATTCATCCCCACAACTGAGTCACTATGCCTTTGTGCATGAACGCAAACGCATATTTGACCGTTTTTGTCCTCTATTGAACGTTTCGAACTATTTAAAATAGAATCAGCGTGCAGCGTCGGAAAGCGCTATCTATTTTTTAAAGTCCTATTACCTTCATCCATATGGCCGATTAAGCTAACAGACATCATCGAAGGCAAAATTGGGAAAATAATTTGTGACATCCGCCACAGTTTGGGCAAATCTCAACCAACCCGTGATTTTCTGAATGTCATATCCACTCTCTGGCTGTTGGTCTGCCAACACTCCATCTACTGTCTCCCGGTAACTAAGTTTCGACAAATGAATACTGCAGACGGGCAACAAACACTCACACCGCAACTGGACCGTATATTCCATCGAAGTAATTAAAACTTACGGCATAAGGTCGGCAGTTAGGCTTTGATCTGAAGTTTAGCTGTCACTAGTGATTTCAATTAATTAAGTTAGCTTAGTCTGAGATATTGTCATTTACTCAAATATTTGTATATACAGGGTGTAACGGACAGCCCTCCACAAACTGACAGGGTGCATCCAGCTCCTTATTTTGAATCATATTCCACCGGAATTTTTCCCCACTTTGTTTTATTTTTCTTCAGTTACTATTCCTTTATTTTCAATGTAAAATTACATTCCCTGTACGCAGCACTCTATTTATGTAAATAATACGTCTAACCCAACAATGGATGTTGAAATACTCTAACGAGCTATGCGTGAAATCAGCTGTTGACTTCCTGCCTAGCTACAGAGTTCATCGAACTCGTCGTCGCGCTTGCCGTTCGTTACGTGCGTTTTGCCACGGTAAAACGATACATCGCGTGTGCGGAAATAAAACAAATCAAATTTATTGGATTTCTATAACATTCCTGAAATAATTTCTTGTACCGGTCATCTTAGTGTGGTATACTGAATTCACCCCATCAGTTTGTAGAGGGCTGTCCCTTACACCCTGTATATCTGTCCGTTTGTTTTAGGATTTTATTATTGTTCTCAAGCAATCTTCTAGCTAGTTGCCTTAGTATAAAAAAAATATTACTAATACGGTTTTAGCAGATCTTAAATTAAACTGGTTATACAGATTGATTTCTTTATGTGTGGGGGCTCAGAATAATGATGACCCTGTATAATGCAGGGTACTTACACCTCTGCAACCAATTGTGGAAAAAGACGCATTGCTATTGTTCGGTTATATTTTAGCGGGATTAACTGGCCACGGTGCAACCAACGATTATTTACATAATAAGTCCCAGAACATTCCCGACGTGAGGGGAGTGAACCGTAATCACGAGGGCCCAGTACCGGTTGTTGTAACAATATTTACCGAATTATAAAAGTCAATTATGATGCTTGTCAGTGTATCGTTTTATGATACATAAATAAAACTTCGAATACCGTAAAATAATGTGTGTCAAGTGATGCTGTAATGTTGCTATGGTAGAAAAGATGGCAAAGAGGATACCTTTAAACAAATAAGATAACATAATAATTTTCCTTATTTGTTTGTCTTTAAAGAATAAAGTAAATGCTTGGAAAACGCCTTTCATAAAGAGGACTGGAATTTATTTAGGTATCAATGAGGTCTACCGATGTAGGGGAAAAATTAAAACACGCGCGAGCACTCTATAGAAACAGTAAATTACTTTCATTAAAAAGAGCTTAGATAGGCACACAATCGGTTACTTCACCTAGTTTGGCATAGATACAAAAATACAAAGTTTCAATTAAAAGCTATTGAATAGATTTATGTGCGACTCTCATCCCGCTGAGGGAAAATTTAATTGAACATCTTACCTTAATTGCTTTTATAAGCCGGCCTTTGGTGAGCACTATATTATAATTTAAGTAGAAGTACTATCTAAGAACAAACCTTAAAAATGCTCATAATTGTGACTACGTTTTACTTTGTATACTCAAAGTCTAACTTGCTAATTAAACTTGTAAAACAAGCCAAACAATTTTGTATGGCAGGATAATCGAGATCTAAATCAAAGCATCAACTTAATTTATCGACATCGGCAAAGCCAAATTGAAGTATAATGATGTTAGCAGTATTGTATGTATGCATTTGTAACATTTATAGATTTCATCTTATTGCCTAAACTACTGAGCCCGTTTTGATGAATGATGTGTCAATCGATTCGTTACTACTGCCCGGGTGACATAATCATGTCGACAAAATCAATATGGCGGATGCTACATCCAAAAAAGCGGGGGTCGCTGGTTTTTTTTTAATTACCTGTCGAGCGGGAACTTTCTGAGTTCATACTGGGTATTATTAAAAAAAACACAAAAATATTCAAAAAAAAAAAAAACTGTTGTGACGTCCGACAAAACAGCACGTGATAAACGATAACCAAAAAAATACATAAATGTGTTGTATTTTTATTTGTTTTTTTCAGGTGGGTTTTCAACCTTTTTTTTTCATTAAGTTTCTTGAGAAACAATTGTGCCTACATAAAACTAGCCAACCACAGTATCTTTAGTGAAGTTTTAAGTGAACTTTACAAAATAGTGAAACCTGAAAAATTTACGAACAATTCGCGCGAATTGAGCGAGCTGTTTCCCATCAATGTGTGGCCCAGTCGGTCTTTGTTTAGTGTAATTGATTGCCTAAATGGATTTAAGCCCGGGTTTGGAACGGGTTCGTACGTAATGTTTCACGTTTAGACACAATTGGTTACACACAATTCTTTTTTAAATAGAATCACGCTCTTTTTTGATGAGTTCAATGTTTACTTTTTGATATGAGTTATTCATAATTACAATTTTAGGCAGGCAATACTCATTATACTTTTTAATGATTTAGTTTAAGATACTCTTAATTACCTAAGCTCTGATTAGTGTGTAGTTGTCCTTACCTACCTTTTAAATACTAGAAAGAAAGAATGAAAGAAAAATATTTATTTGGGACAAGCACAGGAACAACAACACTAATAATAATAAAAAATCTAACACTAAATAATAAAAAAAGACATGTGCGAGGCCAAAAAGGCTCCTATCTCAGCATGATGCTGCGATAGATGAAAAACAAACAACGCAGCGCTGGTATTCTGACAGGGCCCACTGTGATGTCACGGTCACAACTACGGACACACAATACCTTATTTAATATCCTTATTAAATACTAGCTTTTGTCCGCGGCTTCGCGGCTCGTGCCCTAATAACCTAGCGATGTGAAATATACTTTAAGAACTATACTCATACCTACCAAAATTACTTTTAAAAAAATCATAAAATTCCGTCAAGCCGTTTCGGAGGAGTGCGACCACAAACACCATGACATGAGATTTTTATATCTAAAGGGTGTAACAAGACCCTTATCGAAGCCGAAAGGCAATTATTCTCTCCATCATTGCGATTTTTTTTTGTTCTAAACTGGAACCCAGTTACGGAGATATTGGGGGTCAAAGTTCCAACGTATCCACAAGTTTTTTTTATTTTAAATATATGTTTTTAATGAAAGATTTGTTCTTTAAACTCCTCCACGACCCCCGTGCTTGTTTTGAGTGCGGTACATTGAGTCTTACCGGAAAACGTGATTTTTCATCGCAAAAAAAGGCGTTTCCCAGGAATATTTTTTGCATAGAGTTACTTAATAATGCTTGGTTGACGGCTGCGTAAAGGGTTCGTTTACACCATGTAGATATTGATTATATTGCTAACAGTACAGTATTCTAATATTATACAATTCTTTTATTCCATTCTTTTTAATATATTGACCTGTACCTTAGTAGTATCTAACTAGAAAGTTAGTATTAGCGAGAGGCTCACATTACTTTGGAGTCCGAACTGCTATAGCTGTTGAATAATTGATCTACGGTTAAACCGGAATACAGCTGAATTGTTAATATCTAAGTCTTCAACTCGATCTTCATTTGCAATAAGAAACATCTGTTGCTGTAGTATGAAGATAATCACTTGAAACTAGCGGCATAAGTTCAAAAGTATCTTGTGCTTGGAACTGTAAACCATAACGAGATATCAGTTTAACTTTTATGACCTATCTACACACATTGTACAACTTATTATGTATATATAGCTAAGTGAGGCTATCATTATCGCCATCACAATCACCAGACTGCATTAATCCGAAGCGTGTATATTAATGAACTATACGTGGCGTTTCCAATCGATCAGCATTCAAATCGAGGCTCTGCAACTGTCATACAGTTGCCAGCCTGTGGACATCGTCGCCCCACCTGGATTGCGGGGTGAAGGCATCTTGCGTTTGATTTTTATTCTAAAATACATAATAATACTCTAACTGCCATTGGTTCTACGATACACTACGACGTACTGTTCCTGTGTAATTTATCCGTACAGATAAACTTATCCAGGGGATTTTTATCTTAGAATTGAAAAAAGAATCACGTAGATCGGATGAGCTGTTCTAAAGTTACAAGCGAACTATCGTTATATGTATACTTAACAACGTTTATAACGTTGCTACAGAGGTTTCACCAGACCAGGGGCCTTAGTCTGCTATTGCAATAGTGTCAGAATGGTCTATAATTGATTTAATAGCCTAGCCCACGGCGTATTGAAGCGCGTTCGAAACTCGTTTGACGTGCGTACAAAGGGTAATTCGTCTGCGCGGGGCCTTATTAAACCAATGATAGGCCATTCTGACACTATTGCAATAGCAGACTAAGGCCCCAGACCAGACCAGCGTATTTTTTCGCGCGTAATAAACTCGCTTAACATACACGCGCGCCATCTTTTGCGTTTCAAATACCGAACGCACATATAGGCGCGTATTACGTGTTCGCAGAGGCGTAGCATAGTTATAGGGGATTTAAAAAATAAATGGTTGTTGTTGTTATAAAGCCTATATATATATACGGCACAAATGATTTTTCTTTCGAAAATTTGTACTCTGAAGTTATAATTAAAATAAAGGTGACCAGCCTGGTGTAGAGCTGACTAGCCTCGCTCTGTCGGTCTATGTTCCCACGACTTGAACTAATACTACTTATTGCCAATTCGAGGGAATACCTCTTATGGATTGTGATTTATTTATTGGACCTTGACAGTTATTTATGTCTTATAGACTTTACAAACGTATGGAAATGTTGTGAGAATTAATTTTGCTTTCTCGGGCCGTTTTTGTCCGCATCCGATTTTTATTCAGTCTTCCTTCCGTCTTCCGTCTAAATTTAACGATAAAAAATTGTTGAAGTGCAAGGATCTTCAAACTCGTCACCATAATCGAAACGACAGCACGAATGTGTACCGTATACAAGGTCCCATTAAAATAGATGAACAAATTTCAACACAGCGTTCAGTTCGTCTAACCAATGATATCCAAGCTATCGGATATCTTTGGTCAGACATACTGAACGCTGTGTTAAGATTTGTCCATCTATTTTAATGGGACCTTATAATTATGTGTACCTGCGTGATCCGAGCACCAAATAAAGTGAAGTAGAGCAAGAAGCAAGCTATCAACATAACAACAGAGCCAGCCCTCTGGTCACGGGAAATATCGACCAGTCGCTGAGAGATTCAAAGATATCTCAAATTCAGTGACAGAAACGGCCTAAACCGTTAATATGACAAAAATGAGTTCCTAAGGAAGACATCATAAAAATAAATTCTTTAAATAAAGTTAAATAGGATGAAAGCTTGCAAAGAAGATCGGCAGGAATATCTAATTGGCAAGCGCAGCTTGTTATTTAATAAAAACACTTCTATAAATTATACATTCTCTAAAATAAAACGCACTACCACCGCTTAAAATAGTAGTGATCAAACATGGGCTGTTTGTTCAAGCCAGTTTGTCCAAAAAACAAGAAGTGTGGCCGGTTGTGAAAAAACCGTTTACATTTTGTTAACACTGTTGACCGTTAAAACCGTCATTTTTAGCGTTCCGTAGCCGAATGGCAAAAAACGGAACCTTTATAGATTCGCCTGTCTGTCTGTCTGTCCGTGCATGTCACAGCCACTTTACTCCGAAACTATTAGGACTACACAGTTGAAACTTAGTAGGTAGATGTATTCTGTGAACCACTATAGGGTTATTATACAAAAAAAAAAATAAGATTAAGGGGGGTCTCCCCATACATGGAACTGAAACTAAAAAATATGTTTTTCATCAAACCTATACGTGCGGGGTGTTTATAGATAGGTCTTTAAAATTGACATTGAGGTACCAAAAAAACCATTTTCTCTCAAAGTCAATCGTTTGAAAGATAAACACTTCCAAAGTGGTAAAATGTGTGTCCCCCGCCCCTCTAATTTCTAAAGTAAGAGGAGAAAAATTCTGAAAAAAATATAGGAATATTATAGAACGTAAAAAAAAACCTTCAACCAAAATTGGTTTGAATAAGATTTGATTTTTATTTTTGAGCTAAGGGACTTTTTCATGAAACTGCAGCAACAACAGAACTTTGTTTTTCATTAACATACTATGTAAAACAAATTTAGTTTTGTTGATGAATGTAAAACAATACAACTTAAGCCTTCAAAATATTTTTATTATATTGTTTGGTGCTACGGAACCCTATGTGCGTGTGAGTACGACTCGCACTTGGCCGGTTTTTTTGTTAGTATGCGAAAAACTGTGGAATGGATTTATTCCATGTTTACCTAAATTTCCGATAACCTTTCGTTTTGTACGATTGTATTTGTAAATGATCAAACAGTTTTGTTTTACGAAATCCTTTGTGATTTAATATGTGTACTGTGTTTTTATGATTTGGTGCCTGTTGACACACACATACCTACTTCTTTAAATTGAAATGTGATAAATAAATTGATTGACAGTTTTTGAACTGAGTCATTGAAGTTTAAGACTTGTTAGCCTCTATTTAGGCTTTGAATTTCAAGTGCTAGTCACCTTGTTGTAGTAGTAGTTTGACTACTTCTCTATTCAAATATCTACCTACTCAAATCAGAAAAGGGGTGATAGTTCTCTAATTACTATTCTAAGTTTCTTAATTTAAATTTTGACATAAGGTGCTGCTTCAGAGCAGCCTACGGGTAAACTACGCACGTCTACTTCGAGTTGTACGTAATATAGGCGTCATCTTTTACTGTGAACTACGGCCACGCTACGCACGAATGCTCCTGGAAACCCACCGCGGGCCACGGATAAGCTAAGCACGTGCGTTAAGCTTCGCTTTGCAAGAAAATGTATGTGTTTGTGTCCACTGCAAGCCACGGACACGCTATGTCATTAGTTGATGCGTGGCTTGCTCGAATAAGGCGCTCACATAGACCAACGCTATCAATGCCATGCACTCTGTGCATGCGGTACACGCTGTACACGAATATTAACCCACGACTACACCGCGGTGGGCCACGCACACTACAGTTGTACCTTAGTTGTGGGTGTGTAGTGTGTACTGTAGTGGAAACGTAGACCCACGTTGTCAAACAAATGAATCCATGCAGCTAAAATGCGCCGCGTGCCCGTGCACCACAACGTGCACCCCGGTGGCTTTGCACCTTAACTAATGTGGTATTCGTAGAAAACTTCTCAGAGCAAGATCACACAAGCAGTGTGAGTGAACTGTCGAGTTTTGACAGGAAAAAACATCCGACAGGTTTCCAGAGATATGTTTTCACAAAAAATAAAGAATTCTGCCAATAGATCGCGCACTTAAAAAAAATGCACTCCAATCAAGTGACTTTTTAGCTTGATTGACGATATCTTGTTTAAATTAATCAAAATCTTAGTTAAGTTGATCATCACGACATGATTGCAGCAATACTAGTTCAAATGTTTGAACGCTCAAACAAGTTTCTCGATTACCCTTAACATGACATCATTGTAGAAGAGTTAAAAAAGAGACAAGTTAAAAAAAATTGAACTATAACAAATTAAGTTAGTTGTTTCAATCAAGCATTTTGATTAAGTACTTCAATAAAGATCATTTAAACTTTATTAAGTTGATTTGACTTGATAGCATCTATCATTGCAATTATCAATTAATTGCAATGATAGATGCTATCAAGTCAAATCATACAACTTGATCAAATCTTGCGCTAAATGTTTGCGCTAAATAAGTTTCTTGGTTGTGTATAAACATAACCATGGAACTACTATTACTACACTATTTGGTTGTGTTTATTACTATTTGACATGATTGCTGCAAAAAGGTTTTCTGATAACTCCAATCACTATACTACCATACTTTTCTCTTTTCAGTGCGAGCGCAACACGCTCTAAACTACCTACTTTTGGTATCTCGTGCATGACTAAGCACGAGTATGAGTATGCTTGCGCAGACGAGGGACTTTAGTCCGCCGGATAGAAATGACCGCTCCTGTTCATTGGTTGTTGTTAAAACCGGTTTTACACGTTAATCCGGTCTCCCATCTCATGTTACATGTATGTTGGCCCTTGACATCAAATAGGCAACAAATTAACTAAAGTTTCGTCTAACGTACTGGAATGCGACAGTTTGTTCGAGTTTGCGGTTCTAAATCCAACCATTGGCGGTTAGACGGTAACTTATAGATCGATATTTAACCAAGTACCAACCAACCAACCTACCTTACTATGCGTGGTAACTTTGAGGATGTGTTACAAGTTTAAAACGTGATACTTGTCTAACTTAACATAACGCCTGTAATCTATGAAGGGATAGGCAGAGCTTTATACCTATACATGATACTTGTCTATTGCTTTGTTATTATAATATTTCATTTAATTTTTTATCAGTGATAGCTTAGTGGTGTGACCGTCGGACTGCCAAGTCATAGGTTTCAAGTTCGAACCCAAGGCACGCACCTCTGAGCTTTGGATTCATGTACGTATTGCATAATTATCACTTGCTTCGGTGAAGGAAAACAAGTTCGGCATGTAAAGCCAAGTCAGAGGCCCATGGGCGGCATAAAAACTCAGACATCAGGTTAGGCACTAACCACACGATAAAGAAATATTTAATTATTTAGACGGTTTGGGCGTGGTACTGTTTATCAGTTTAGGTGAAACCAGCAAATGGTAATTATTTCGGTAACATGGTATAAAAACACTTTTACACGTCAAAATAAATTATTTTTCAAAACAAGACGAGGTCGGTGTTTCAGTATCCGACTACCCTGAGAATAAACGCCGAGACAAACTCAGAGATCAAAGGCTATTTTCAAGTCCAGACAGAATCTTGGTCTATCTCTAGTCATTAGTTTGACTTTTTTTTTCGTCATATATATATTTATTTTTTTCAAAATTAAGTTGGGAAAGTAATAACATAAATTAAAGTTACGTACGATACGAGTATTTAGCATGCCATAAAAATAATGTTGAACCAAAAACACTTCTTAGACGCACGTCAATTGCTTCCAAAGCGTCATTTTTCTACGACTTTCAAGAGGATAGACATAAGGTTTTCAGTAGCTGATAACAGCCCCATTCATATCTTTTCAAAGTTATCACTGATATAATTACTTTAATCATAATAAACACACGAGGTTGTCGACATGTGAGACGTGGACTCTGCAATCATTGTACCAATAGTCGTTACGGTTAATGGACTAATAGCAAAGAGCCTCGACCAACACCTTAGGAGGCTCTCATTGCGCGGCTGGGTTCAGAAAGCAGTACTCCTGGACACGGTATGCATAGTGAGGCGTTTCTTCTCTCTGGAGCCCTGACCACCGGCAGCCTGGACCTTGTCCTGATGCCGATGGGCCATCTATTTTGTATATTTTTAAATATTTTTTATAAGTTCTTTTTTAAGTAAAGTTTAAAAATGTATAAAATAAATATAAATAATATAAATATAATATATAATAATAAAGGAAATAATAATAATAAACGTTTATTCAAGATAACTAGGATTCAATTTGTTAGTAGTATAATAACTTATAACTAGTGTTAAACAACCTTAATCGACTCGCCCCCTGCCTGACCCATGAATCGAGGTATCAATACTTATGTGAGTATTAATATATCGACTCATGTAAAGACAGTCAAGTCTACTTTGTCTAGGCCCTTTGAGCACCAAGCAAAAGGTTCTATACCCAGGTCTGTGATTGGGGTTTTCTCAGTAGTAGCCACAGAGTCTGGATTTGTGCCCTGTTGATGGCAATAGGCTCGCCCCCAATCATATGGAACTTCAACATAACTGGATGTGGGGTACACCTCTGCCTTACCCTGTGGGGAGTAAGTATATTTCCTTTAAATTTGAAGGGTTTGACAGAGATGGCGTTCAGATATGTTGAATGGCTTTGTCGAAAATACATTAGGGTCTTAAATCAATCAATAGATTAATAGTAAGTAGTAAATAGATGTGACGAGAACCCTTTCTATTCCAACACTCCAAGTGCATGCCTGTAACACAAAGTTGGTATATTCCAGTTTTGGTCAAGGTCGGCTTAATAATTACGTATACTCTGCGTCCGGACTTTGCTCGAAATAGAAAGTTTTTAAAGCATATTTTAAATAGATCACGTTTGTAATTGCTACACTTTTAACTTCCAATGCTGGAAGCAAGTTTGCCAATTGCGAGAAAAGTTGGGGAAAATTCGAATAGTCGACGTTTGAAAATGGCGATGCAGTTTCGCGGAAAAACCATCTCGCAGCTTTGAAGTAAAATAATATACTGGGCTAATTATTTATCTATTCAAACAATACGAAATATTAATTGGATGAAGCCTGTGAGGAGCGATACAAAGTTTTAAGTGAAAGCGTTGAAAATGAAAGCAAAATAATATGATATATCGCAAAATCTCGCTCTGATTTCGCAAAATATCAGACATCAAAATATCTGACAATGGGACCTAAACAAAAGCGATCACCGCGCGAACACGGTACACGAATACACAATCCGCGCGAACATGGTAGACGAATACACAATTGGCGTGGTCTTTTGTTTTATCAACTGGAAATCGTGACCACGGTCACACTGACCTTCCGCAGTTCCGAATAAAATAGTGACAAATTTACTATAGAACGGGACTAGTGCGTATTCGTGAAACGTTCTCACTTGTTATGACATGGCTTTCATAGCTCTGATATAAATAGGATCTACGCAGAGTACCTAAATAGGCCGTGGGGTCATCCGCCCACGTAGTACACGAATCCATTAGTAGATACATAAGAATTCACTCGAAAATGTTTAAAGAAACATGAATATATGTCTCGAGAAAGTTATAATACTTATATGGAAAAAGACATTTAAACTTGAAAATCAACTCCCTCGCTTCTCGATCCCTAATCACGAGTTACTTAAGCCAGAAAATAAATCTAAAACAAATATTTTTGTGTGCTGTAGGTAAATATTGGAAGGAACAAGCGTACGATGTTTTTATTTAAGTATCTACTAGTGTATTTTTTACCAGAATATTTGAGGTTTTTATTAAATAGTAAAGGGTGTGACAAGACCCTTCACGAAGCCAAAAGGCACTCGTTCTCTTCGTCATTGCGTTAATTTTTTTGTGTAAGATTTTTACTTTAAACACCTCCACGACCCCCGTACTATTCAATCCACCCATCAGCACAGTGTTTTGTGTGCGTTACATTAAATCCTACCGTAAAACGTGATGTTTCACGGCAAAAAAAAAGTGGTTTCTCAGCAATAATTTTTGCGTAAAGTTACTTAGTTTGATGTACAGAATGCTTGGTTGACGGCTTCGTGAAGGGTCGTGTTTAGAGATGCAAAACGAATTGTAAACGTTTTAAACCATTTTGTTTTAAACCGTCTTTTTGGTTTAAAACGATTTAAAACCACACTTAGCGGTTTAATATGGTTTAGAATGTTTTTTTTTGGAATGCACTGAGGCTTTACACGAAGTTATCTAGACCACACCTCCTTGCTGATTTAGAATATATAAAAGGAAAATAAAATAAAAATGTTTTAAAATCAACCTTCATTAACATGACAGACAAACATAAAATCGATCCCTACCTGCCCCATCTCTCCCCATACCTACGTTGCGATTTTGGTAGCAAAGTGAAAAATAAAAATGCGGCATTGCCGTTTTATTTTAATAAATAGGTACCCAAAACATGATTGTTTTCAGTGTCTAATCCTAAATAGTAGTATAAATATGATATATGACTTGACATATATTAATAAAAATGGTAAAAGATTTCAATTAGCCTTTTAAACTATTTTTTTAAGTAATTTGTCATCAATGTACGGCTCCCGTGGTCGCGGTTTTAAACCGTTTTAAACAAATTTAAAACGGGTTTTAAACCACTGATTTTGGTTTAAAACGGTTTATTTACAACTATAGTCGTGTTACACCCTGTATAGAGACCACTTATGTGAACGTAATAAGTATTTAAATTATTAAAAACAAAGAATGATATTATACATGATTGTGATGATTTTCAGTAAGCTTTATTTATTTATATCAATTAAACTACTATTGATAAGTCGGGGCGCCCGTCAAATTGAAATCGGCAAACGATTGGCAATATTCAATGCAAAATTTAAAATAATTTACAGGCACGGCATAGACTAGACAGCTAGACCTTTCTAAAAGAATGTGAAAGAATGATTTCGATGGTACATTGGCGACGAGTTTAGTGCTATATATAATTATATTATTCTAGTGAGCAGGTCCCGGCGGACACTATATGCACTCTAGGCTAGCTTGTCCTTGTTTGCTACAGAACTGTGTCTGGAACCTGTTAATAGACCTGCAGGTTAGCCAAGGCAAGTTAAGTCTAGCTCCGTCTTGACACTGTTTGAATGACAAATTGAAATACCTGTATGTTTTAAGGCTAGCACAGCTTTGGGCAAGCCGCAAAGTATAATAGAGACCTAAACATACGCATGTATCGTTGCTATGCGGGCGGTTTGCCGCGGCTGTAATCAGCGCGTAACATCATTGAAGTTTGTTTAGTACAAACATGGTTGTTGAAAAATAAAACCTGAAACCAAAACTACTATGAATTTAACATAAGCTTGACTAAGTACCAGTTCAATTGTTTTTTCTTTAAGTTATTTTTCTTGCGGTTGGTAGTTTTTTATTGCTACATGAAGCACTTGCCTGTCCTGGATTAAATGTACAAATAAAATTCAATACAATACACAACACTGATTGTGCAGGCGCACTTTACATATCATATGCAATTATAAAAACTCTCTTCGCTAGAAAAAGTGTTTAAATTTATTCACAGACTGCCAGCACTCTGCCGGCACTCTAATTCTTACTAAGCAGAAACGAATAAAAGGAATTTTGTGCAGATATTATTTCTATTCTATGTACTACGGGAAAAGGAGACCTTTATATTATTTTATTAAGAGGATTATCTGAAAATAAATTGAAGGTATAAAAAGAAGTAAGTACCTCTTGACAGACATAGAGTAAATAGCATGAGGTCCTGGGTTCGATTCCCAGGTGGCCTAAAATGGCCACTTTAGTAGAATCTGATAATAATATAAATCACGTAAAATTCTTAAAATGATCACAGACACTGTTAATATTATGAAATGTTACGGAATTCATATTATTATCCTATAATGAAACACCGAGAGAGTTGGAAAGGAATGGGGAGGCCTTTGCCCAGTGGGACAGAATAGGCTAAATAAAAAAAAAACTGCTAAAGCGGCCATTTTAGCCTACCGTAAAACGTGTTTTTTTTTTCACCCCAAGAAATGCTTGGTTGATAGCTTCGTGAAGGGTCCTTTTATACCCTGTAAATTTAGAACACGTAGTAGCTATAGCTGCGTTATGTACCTATTATGACATTAAACCGCTTCCTAGTTTACTGAATTTTGTCCAAAATGAATCACATGTAAGAGTCCAAGTTTTGAAATGTCTGGCACAAAACAAAACATATTCAAATTAAAACAACATACATTAATGTCAATCAAATTGACATTGAGTATGAAATAAGGTTACCAGCGTAATAAAAATCTATGCACATTATTTTAAGCTTCCTTTGGTTTTATTCCAAAAACTTTTTCTATTCAGAAACCCCTAACAAAGTTAGACTGACAGTATACTTAACGAAGCACTTGGGAAACTAAACTATTAATTCAATAATAAATAATAACTCTTTTAACTTCTAAGATGCTTATACGTGTTATAATACATTTACATTATAAAAATAAAATAGAAGATAGGCCCCTGCATAGTGCATAAGGCCGGTCTAAACATAAACCTATCTGGATCTAGGTTACATTCTCTCAGGTGTATCTAATATACATAGAGAATAGACAGACAACATTTTACTAGAGGCTTCACCTGCAAAACAAACAAACTGGACTGAAATATCCATAGTTATGTACCCACTCATGTTAAAATAACGAATTAAATGAAAAATGGCGAGAATTTATTTGTTAAAGTTCAACCATGCACACAAATTGATGCGCCAGCAAATATATTTCACACCGGCGTTGATTTTAAGCGACGGATAAAGATGTTTAGCACTGGTAGATATTTTAAATCAGTCCAGATGGATTAGAGGAACACAGATTATATGCTACCTATACAGATTACAGGCGGCTCTCTGAAAAAAATACTTCAAATCAATTTTGTGAGTGCTTTCTTTAACGAGCGGCCGATGAAAGCTTTACTTTCCTTTCACTCCTCACGTCTTCCGACAACTTTGAACTTTCTCGTTTCCCATAAAACCAACTATTACTTTGATAAAGAAACGTCCTTTTTCAGCCTTGAACTAGATCCTAAGACTCCATTAAGCTTAGGACAGTATCTTTACTTTATTACAAAACAAGCGACCCACCCTTACTGTGCACGGAAGCGGTCTATGTAACTGTCAAACCATTGGTTTTATTGTACTTTAACTAAAAGCTAAAAATAAATATGTTTTTTTATATAAATCTTCCGGAATAAATTTTCTATTTTAAAAACACGTGAGGCTACTTTTTTAGCTCCATCTGCCATAGTATGTTGTGAGGATTTAAGCAACTCCTCCTATCCCTTTCAGCATTACGTGTATTTTCCATTATTATAGTGTAACATATAACGGGCTGGTGTCCGCAACTCCACGGTCAAAGCGTGTATTTTTTGTTATTGAAAAGATTCGATAGTTTTAGAATCTGTTTTTACAAAAACGATTTTTTACACATATTCGGTCGCTCGGGTTTTACGTACTTAGTCGCACAATTAATTTAAATAAGTAAAGTATTGGTAAAAAATATTTTACACGACCCACATTAACTTGTTTTACTTTAAATATAATTTAATGTTTAAAAAACATTTAATTCTAGTTTTACTCAATATTAATATCCCAATATTGTGACAATCACATGTATTTTTCGTGCGACTATAAATGGAATTAAATGTTTTTTAGAGACAGTGTAGGCACCTCACGTCTCAGCCGCCGTGGGAGACGCCCTGGGAGTCGTGGGCCACGTGGTGACCCCCGGCCACCTTAGGCGCGTGCCTGTGGACGGTGAGCTATGGGCTAGCTCGCCGTCCGTCCGACTTAAGACGACAGGCCGTGTCGACGGCGCGTTCGTGTTCCACGCGCGCCTAAATGAGATGTCAGCAAACGGGAAGGGGTCCGAAAGGACCGATGCCTGCCAGGGTTGCGGGACTGTTCGAAAGAGATACCGCGGCCCTGGAACACAATGGACAAAAGAAGGAACATGGATGGGTTTTAGTCAGTACAAGTCTGACACTCCCTGCCACTCCGCCCAGAGTGGGAGGGGTCATTTGACGATTTCCCATACGAAAAAAATAAAAAGAACTAGCATCGGCACCCTACAAACGTTCGTATTATTCTTGCTTTTCTAAATTTAAAAGCAATTTTCGCAAGAAAAAATGATTGTAACTCGGAGATAGGATCTTTTTCATAAAAATAAGACTTCCAGAATACTATGATCGTAACAACATGAAATTTTAATCAGAACAGTAGAAGAAAAATACTTTTAAGGTTATAATATTCTCAAATGATAAAAAATCTCAAATATTTATGCAATGGTGCTCGTGACTGTACAAAGGCCTCCTTTCTGCGAGAGGCAGTCATAATCCACCACGCTGATCCAGTGCTGGCTTCCAGGCAGCATTACCTAAACACTTTTAGGCTAAGTTATGTGTCCTAATGTGTTTACAGAGAGAGTACCAAACCTGAAACATCTCGTAGCGTGTTATGGACGTATCAATTATTTAACCTTCAATCTGGTGTGACTGACGATTTTCGGACATCGCGGTGTAGACGGAATGCATCATGCAATACACGATGTTACTTTGACCACTACAGTCCAGGGGCCTTAGTCTGCTATTGCAATAGTGTCAGAATGGTCTATCATTGATTTAATAAGGCCCCGCGCAGACGAATTACCCTTTGTACGCACGTCAAACGAGTTTCAAACGCGCTTCAATACGCCGTGGGCTAGGGGCCTTATTAAATCATTTATAGACCATTCTGACACTATTGCAATAGCAGACTAAGGCCCCTGCTTTAGGGGTTTAAAATTGGGGAAGAGACCATCATTTATTTTACTTTTATGACTCAATTAAAACACAATCTGACTATGTATTTTATTTGTGGTTCGTCTGCTCTACAACGTAAATCATAATTTGCTTGTCCGAATATCAATTCATTTGAGGCCGGCGGCACAGCATGCCTTCTTATTTTATACTACTCTATTACTCGTCATCTCAGCAGTCAACGTCTTTGCAGCCATATGATTCTTCACACAGTCCATCCATCTTTTATTTGGTCTTCTTCTACTCTTCATACCCTAAACTTTCTTTACGGCAATTTCCTCATGGTTGATTGCACGGCAACGTGTATGATTTTGTGAATGCTGTTGAACAACAAAAAAAAATGCTATGCCACTGTAAATGTCACTCAATAGATCTTTACAATAGTTAGGCATTTATTTTGTGAGTCCAAAAAGCTCTCTTTCGTCATAATACACGCTATAGAACATACTTTTCAGTCAGATGGTCTGTAACTATCAATTATAAACAACCGGACGATGTTTGACAATTGACCGTTTTTAATTTTGTCTTGTATTTGTATAAAGTCTTTTGACGCGAGCCTAAAAGCGGTAGCAACACCACCATCTTATTTTTTCAACACGATTTCTCTAATTTTTACCAACAACGTACCTCTGTCAAGGTCATTCTAGCGACAAAAGAGTCTTGGGTACTAATATAGGTATGTATACTTTATGCTATTGTAAGTGTTCAGTGCCAGCCACAGGTCGTTAAGCTTGCTAAAATATGGCTGAGTTACACGGCCCTAGTTCATGCACGGAGGTCAGCTCGACGTCTCGCACTTAACTTGCTATTCATACCTGAAATGTGCCCTAAAATAATGTAAGTTGACATCGAGACACAGACGCAAACTGTTTCTTCGGTTATTAAAAAATAATTTGTTGTTCCATACAAAAAATGCAACATCTACATCAATCAAAATGTATATTTTTAATCCTGCTGGATTTACATACATAGAATAGAATGACACTAAGAGAGGCCTATACCCAGCCGTGTGGGTGTACTTTAATCATGTACTGCATGCATGGTAAAAGTTTGCGTTGCGATAAACTTGAAAATAATACAGGCCTTTAGAATAACTTCCAAGTTTGTTTCCAAAAGAAAGTAAAGTGAGTGAGTGTGGTTAGTGTAATTACTTTGCAAATGACAAAAGAAAGTAGAAGAGTAGAATTTAGAAAAAGGAACCAACTTCCAGATGAGAAGGTACAAAATTACATGCTAGAGTTAAGAAAATAAGAAGAAAAATGTAATGGATTTGGAGGATCAATTAAAAGAAAAATTTATTGAAGGAATTACTTCCAAAACAATACAGTTTAAATTACTGAAAGGTGAAGCAGAAATATCACTAGAAATATGTGTGGAGATAGCTCGCACAGTGGAAGCTGCCCTGATGCACACTAACAATTCAAGTGATACAGTGCAAACTAGGAAGTCAAGTGTAGGGTCGGAAACATATTATAACCAGAAAAAGACAAAACCTTCATACAAACAAAATAGAAATAATAGAGAGCAAAATTCGGTGGTATGTTATTGTTGTGGAAAAAACAATCACAAAAAATCTGAGTGCAGTTTGAATAAGAAATACTGCTCAGAATGTGGACAACAAGGACATGTTCTTAAAATGTGTTCAAAGAAAAAACGGCTTCATCAAAATATTTTTTTTGAAGTTGACTCATCAGGAAAAGAAAATAATGATGTGGAACATTTTATATTATAACACATTAAGAATTTGTATAGTGAACAGGCTATCTATACTGTAAATAGTGTAAGTAGGATACCTCCTCAATATTTAACGGTTAATGTTAACTACTAGTGTAAATTGTAACATATTATTTAAAAAATTTGATCAAACTTTGATACAAAATGTAACTGTCAAATATAGTGGATTCTATAAAAAGCTGAATATTTATGTTGTAAAAACAACGGTTCCAAGTGTTATTGGAAGAGATTGACTGAATTAATTAAAATTGTGGCCTCCTAAAATGCAGTATAATAATGATTCAAAATATTACAGATGCATAACAGCTGGTAAAGAATCAGTCGCAGAGATATTTAGCCCGGGTTGGGGAAACTTCAAAGGTGAGGAAATAATATTGAAATTATAACCAAACACCATACCGAAGCGCTTACCGGTTCAGCATAATCATTCGCATTACATGAAAAAGTCGATAATGAAGTGCAAAGATTGCTAAAAAATGGTCGAATTAGTATTGTAAAACAAAGTGAATGGGGCACTCCAGTTGTTCCAATTTTGAAACCAGATGGCTCGGTTCGCCTGTGTGGTGACCATAAACTAACAGTTAATCCATGTTTGGAACCAGTTCATTTTCCACTTTCTCATGTTGATGACATTTTGTATAAACTAAAACATGGCAAATATTACTGCGAACTAGATTTGAAGAAAACATATTTACAGGCTGCTATTAGTGCTGAAAGTAAAGTTTGCACCACTATAGTGACAGAACTTGGTACTTTTAGGTATAATTACCTCCCATTTGGAGTAAGTACAGGACCTGGTTCATTTCAGCGATTAATCGCTAAAAAGTTGGATAATATTCCTAACACTATTGTAATCATAGACAATATCTAAATTAAAGGAAATAGTTTGAAAGAAACTCTTGATATTTTAATTAAAGTTCTAAGTAGACTTCAAGAAAGAATTTAAGTTAAAATTGGAGAAATGTAAGTTATTTACCACAAGTTTGGATGTATTTGGTTTTCATGTAAACAAAAATGGTAGTGTTATATATTATATATTAAAAGCAAAGGCACCCACTAATTTGACGTTACTGAAATATTTTTTGGGAAAAATTTATTATTCTTCTCGTTTTTTAGGAAATATGGCAACAATTTTAGCATCGTTATATGATTGTACAAAGAAAGATAGATTTAACTGGTCACCAAAATGTGAAAAAGCTTTTCAAATAATAAAGAAAAACTTAGCATCAGCAAAAAATTTAAGACATTATGACCCACTTTTTCCACTGATTTTGACATGATTGTGATGCATCTGAAACAGGTCTGGGACCAGTTTTGTCTAATAGAGATAAAAATGAGATTGTTGAACCATGCTAGTAAAAAACTAAGTGAAGTGGAACAGAAATATTCCACCATTTTTAAAGAGGCAATGGCAATAATTTTTGGAATACCTAAATTTTATAATTATACCTATGGACGATTTTTCGAATTGGAGACTGATAATGCGGCTTTGGTACGAATTTTTGGCCCTACTAAAAGTATTCCAAAATGGCTGCAAAGAGATAACAACATTAAGCTATATTTTTGTTAGCTTTTAATTATAAAGTAAGGCACATTAAAACTACTTCAAATCCAGCAGATTTTTTGTCCAGAACTTTGGAAGATAGTAAAGAAAAATATAATGAAATTACATTTAAAACAAATGGAAATGACACGAATTTCAGCTTTGATTGCTATAATAAAGATTCAAAATTAGAAACAATCAATTGGAGAATTATTAAAAATGAATTAAAAACAGTCATCTGTCTGGCTGGTCTGAAAAAAAAAGTTATCAAACGAGGTATTGCCATACTATAACCGTAAAAATGCAATAACAGTAGACAGGGGTTGCATATTTTGGGGGTATCGCATAGTAATTCCACTAGCAATCAGAGAAGCTGTCTTGTCCGAATTACACAAAAGTCACTTTGGTATTCCAAAGTGACTTTTGTGTAATTCGGACAAGACAGTGCGTATGAAAGAAATAGCACGTTCATATATCTGGTGGCTTAACTTAGACTCGGACATTGATAATGTTACAAAAAGGTGTATAGTGTGTTTACAAAATAGTAAGATTCCTGCTAGAATTCAGAAACCATGGCCAATACCTTCCTCTTCTTGGTACAGAATACATGCAGATTTTCGTACAATAAAATATATTTAGTAATTGTTGACAGTTATTCAAAATGGCCTGAAGCTTTTGAAATGTCAAACATTACCCATACAGTACTTACTATTGAAGTTTTTAAAAGATTATTTACTCGATTTGGTTACCCAGCGCATTTAGTGACCGATAATGGTCGATAAGTTCCGAATTTGAGGATTACTGTCCAAATTAAACATACATTCACTCCACCTTACCATTCTGCGAATAATGGTGCGGCATAGAGGTTTGGCGAAACTTTCAAATCAGCTGTAACAAAAATAAAAGAAAGCCTGAATTCAGCCATCAACTTATTTCTGTTTGATTACCACAGAAGTACACCACAGCGTACTACTGGGGTGTCTCCTGCACGGCTCATGCTAGGCAGAGAAATCAGAAATAGGTTCAGTTTATTACGTCCACCTCCATTGTTTGACACTGTTCAGGAAGTAATAGAGAAAAGACATCAAGGAAATAGGGAAATTAAATGGGAAATAGGTCAAAAGGTTATGGTCAGAGATTACAGGAAAGGTAGAAAACCAAGGAGCTACTTATAAAGTTGATGTGGAAGGTCAAAGATGGAAGCGTCATGTTTACCAAATGGTAAGTTGCTCGGAGTCCGTAGATACTTGTTAGTTTAGTTTAAAAGTACCTAGTTTTAGTTATTTTCTAAGAAATGTTGTTAAAACTAAGTGCGGGAGAGTGTGAGATATGGAACGCATCTTATGATGACCTTACTCCCTCGCACTTATATATCTCTCTCTCTTCTTTTATAACTACCATAATGTCCTGTGTTGCTCTGTACTAAATAAACAGTAATTAATTAATTTATACGTTTATTTGAGATACAACAGTTTTCTTTTGCAAATGAAAGTGAACCTTACTCCTGAATTCATAATTATGCCAACGTTATGTGTGCAGTGGTGCCGTCCAGCTAAAATAACTGCATTTTTTCCTGTTTAAATCAACAGATGGAAGGAAAGAAATAAACGAGAGTTTAATTAAGATCTTATTGGTGATGTTATAGTAAGGTTCGGTGCCACAGGGGCAACTGGCGTGAATGAAAAGAAGTATACAATCCTTAGAGATTGCAAAAGGTGGGTTTTGTGGTTTCTGCCTACCCCCTTGAGATAATGACAAAGGGGTGAATATATACGTATATATTTAAATAGTATAATTTTATAAAAAAGGGTTATTGATTAGTTTAGCACCGTATATTCTAAAGCCGAGCTAAGGTGGCCCACGGGCCACACACACCCAACGCATTTAAAAAGGTGCGCCTACAGCTGTCATCTGATGTCATTTTTTTGAGAGCAGAATTCACAGTCGCAAACCCGATCGAAGCAATATTTTGGTTGTTATGAACCCATTCTAAACAAGCCAATCTCCAGCTAAAAGTTGCAGAAATCCAAAAACCATCATTGATATAACTTTACTGAAACAGTGGCTTATTTTTACCACGAGCGTCATGGCCCCGGGCGGCAAATTGAGAGGGTCTTACACCGCTTCTCTTATATTCTAGCCTGGCACCTCGTATTTACGTGTTACAAGCACTTTTTAAGCTCCAAATAGTAATGTTCTAAAAAAAACTAAATTGTTCTGCACTTCTGCATAGATTGGAGTCTGATTGGGCTATACAAAACCAAAATGTTCTACCTGTAACCGTCGGTTTGATTTCATAGTGCAAACAACAACACCTGTGTGTCCTTATTTGCTTATGCTTTGTCCTATACTATTAAATGGGAAATATTTGTATATAAAATATTTTAACGTTATGATTTGTAATGACGTTCTCGAAAACGGTTCTAACTATTTCGATGAAAGTTGCAATATAGTAGTTGACGTGGGCGAATAATGGATCTAGGTAGGTCACATATCTTGGAAAATTCGTTTTCTCTATTTTCATTCTGGGCCACCAAGATACAGGCTGTGCCTAGTTTGGGGCCCACGGCTTCCTCTAGTTTTGCACTCTCTTAGCTATGTTCATTGTTTTTGTTTTCTTGTATAATTTGTAACTTGTGTGTGTCAATAAATTGATTTATTTATTTATTTATTTATCCGTACAGAGCTTGGTCGCCCAGATACTTAAAATTAAACTTGTCAACAATTTTTTTTTGTGTTTTCATCTCGCAGTTCAGCCTCTGAGGCTGGCTACTGCTTAACCGGGCAAATCCTGTGGATGCCTTCAAAATGAATTTAAGGCCTTCAGCCAGGGATTTAAAATTATATTTAAAAACTAAGCGACCACTCGCTATGGGCACCCCCTGTGGGGTACGAGCCTCGGCTTAGGGCGTCGCTGGGGAGGACAGCAAAGGGACAGGCTGGATCTGAATGATATTATTTAGGGGCTGGTTTAAAACTACCGGCTCAGCATCGCGGGCTGGCTCTGGCAAGGGTCAGGGGGGGGGTTCGTTGAACGGGGGCGTCGCGACGGGCCTCGACGGCGAGGACGGAAACTCAGCGGTCTGTGTCTGTGTTTACGAAGTGTGCTGGTTTCCCTACTGCTCTCCTGGAGGAGGGTGATGGCGTCATCGGGGGTGATTTTTGGCATAAAGGAACATGTCAATCTACATCTGTAGTACCGCAACCACAGCCACCAGAATTGGTATCTTTAGCTTTTTTTTTTTCTACTTCTCGCTCTGAAGCCGCAGGCAGACCAGATGTAAGAAGGAATTGTAACGGGGACCTATATTTAGTACCTACTCGGAAGATACAGGCTTAAGAAAAAAAGGTTCTGCCAAAGCCGGTAAATCTTATATGTTTATAACATTATTCAATTAAGATAATCAACTTCGTTCGCCAACTCGTAGGTAGTTGAGTGCTACATGGTCTTACGATGAATAACGAATGTAGTATGAAAATGCCACCTTTTCTTCCTAGCGTGTGGATGACAATCTAAATTGATTAAACTCAGAACTGGGCTAAGAATTCGTCGTCTTCATTAGCGTCCATCAGTTGCTGTATAACAATGAACAGACAAAGAAATTATGTGCCCCATCTTTTGTGAAACAGCACCATATTTACACTCCAGGGCAGAGTCATGTGCATGTGATCCTCATTTATATACATTCATAATAATACGTGTACATGTGTCTAATACAACAGGGTGAATTTTTCAAGTGGGCGTGGATGGCCAAATCCGAAACTATGAGGAATGACGAAAAGGAGTCTCGAGTTCGATTTTAATGAAAACTAAAACAGCATTATTCGATTTTTGAAAAATCAATATCCCGTGCCAAGAATCGCATTCCCTGTATATGTGTACAATATCGTACATATCATTGTCATGTCAACGGGGCCTCAGAAACCGCTTGTGGGAAGTATTTTCCGGAATAAAAGCCATTTCCCGATGGCAATTTATCGAATAAGCAAATCCGCATCTAGAATATTTTAGCATCTACGTATGGAGACATTGGGTCTCCTGTTATCAAATCAGCGACAAGGGCACAGGAAAGTGTAGGAACTTTAAATCTAAAATGTTTTTGTGTTTACTGCTCGATATTTAGATAATAAAATCCTATGAAAATATCAATCTCCGTTCGCTTGAACGGATTCTCGAACGCTTGAAGGCATATCCATCTCCTATGAAAATAATAAAAAAAAAACGCACTTTTCAGCATTTGCTGACGAAACTTCCGTAGGTTCACAACGGTTTAAAAGACTGAATTTTTAATCTGGTAAAAATACCAGAGTTAAATTCAACCAAAACCAATAATACGTAGTTAGTAGAATATACACAGAGATAACTTTACCCATAGCAAATACTTATACAAATATTATAAGCCTGAAATAGGTGAATCCTTGACTCACCTTTCATGAAATATATTAAATCCTCCTCTCCTATTTTACTGAGGCCGGCCAAACTGTCAGCCAATAATCCCACGTGACGTACGAAGGCATATCAGCTTATTTTGACTTGAATCGATACCTTTGTTGTTACGTGCCGTGCGTGTGTTTATCAAACAAACAAGTTTTTTCCATCCCATCCCAGATATCTCACAGAGCACAGGAAATGTATCGTATAAGCTGGAATCGTATGTATACACATGGTCCTGTCTCACTGGCTGCTCGTTGTGGTAATGAAATGCAATGGACATTACCGCTGACGGGAGCAAGCAATTAGCACACGAATGTCCGGGCTAAAACGTGTGGGCGGGCGATGCACACAATGCAATCGAGGAGCGCCTGCGGTAAACTCAATGCAGTCCAAAAG
Organism: Eugnorisma glareosa; assembly: GCA_947578425.1. Lineage (NCBI taxonomy): Eukaryota > Metazoa > Arthropoda > Insecta > Lepidoptera > Noctuidae > Eugnorisma > Eugnorisma glareosa. The sequence continues at coordinate 33,786,436 of OX387957.1, forward strand.
CCAGCGAGAGCCCACGCGACAGTCCATTCCATTGACGTACTCAATAGAATAAAACAACTTCACTTTCAACTAGGTTCCATAGATGTGTTGGATTTGCGCGCTTATGGTCCCGTCAGTACTCTCACTTTGTGTTGTCGCGAGTCAAGGATTTGAACTGATTTATGCACTTGTACATAAGCTTTTATAAAAGCTTCGAATATTTTAAACTTTGCTTCAACAGCGGTTACTCTGAAACTAAACTTTAAATGATTAACTTTTGTCTTTGTTTCATGTTGAACAGTAAGTGCTATGACATTAACTAGGTACGTAATTGTGTTGATTTATTGCTTTAGTCTTTACCAATAAAGTGTTTTTTTAATTAAGTCTGTTACGCTTTCCGTGTATAAGCACGAGGTGCACACAGTTCCGAGACAACACGGTTGGTATATCGCAATGATTACGCGGGTTGCCCTAACCAACGCCGCATAGTTGTCAGCTGTACATCTGGTACACAACCGTGAGACCTAAAACCGGTGCACACTGGGTCATTGTTTTCATTTGCATTACATGAACATTTTAAACGCACGGAAGCACAAAGTAATTTAATTAACAAATATTTTGACTTGAGTTAATATTCTCCCACGTTAATTTCTTAATGCGGCCATTTGTTGCTGGAAATTTAACAATTTAGGTTCAGTGCAAATCTCTTGGCACTCGTCTACCAAATATTGCATTGCGAGTTCATTTTAGTGATAAGTGTGCGTATTTCACTGGATTAAAATGTCAAGAGAGCGAATTTCGGAGAATGGTTGCATAAACAACAAGTCGGCTGTTAGTATACTGATAACGAATGACCGACTTCAAATTGAGCTGTCTTTCAAAACTTTAAAGTACAATGTTGAACACCTAAACTTCTCTTACAAACTCACTACTATCCCGTCATCAGGTTAATATTTTGCAGATAAGTATCTGTTAATTCAGTGTAATTTTTATTTGGTATCACGTATCAATTGATTACGTATGTACTTGAGTCGATTACATACAACCCTCTCATGAATGGTAATTGCAAAACTGGTATGTACTGATACTCTATGCTTCATTATATTGAGCTTTTCATCTGATAGTATTTTTTGGGCACAATTAAGCATACTTGAACTGGGATTTCTCAATAACGCATCCGAATATTTGGTCAGTTTTTATGTTATTCATATATGATTGCAACTAGTACTTAATTCTGTATTAAATGCAGTCTTATCGTTTTATTTTTGGTCACGATTACTAGTTCTTTAAGCGCCATATACACTTAACGCAGCTACTTCGGGCAGGCAGACCGAGATATTTGGCATCAGAGAGCTGCTCTTTATCATATCAACCCAGAGTAGGCCATTTGAAATATCGTTACCAAAAATGTCGTGTCGACTTCCTAGTCTATCCTGAGTCACATTCTGATGTACATTTTAAGGCAAGCGCACATTACAGCCTCATGGGATCGCAACGCATCTGATTCCAATACAAAACAGTGTACAATGGTTCATACACAATGTTCAAAAGTGTTGTAAAACGATTTTTGCGTTGCGGTGTAGCCCGCCCAAATGTGAATCAGTCATTACGTTAAATTTGTTGAATACATTCATTTGTTCGGCCGATTAATAATTAATAAGATTGTGCCGATGCATCGTTGTTGTTGTTTGGTGTGCAGTGACAAATATTATAATCGGTTCGCATAATACAATTATCTGCTCGCTGCATACATTAGCAAATTGCTGATTTCCTGGTTTTGAGTTTGATAATTTCTCCCTACTTTTATGTGGCAATCTACATTAATTGAACATAAACTTTTATCACGAGAAAATTTATTATAAACAAGCATAAACATAAACAGGTTGAAATATAATACAGAAACGGAACATAAGATAAAGAAGACTGCAAAATAATATTTCCACTTACAACAATACCAAGAAATTCCTCGACTTCTTTTTCATACAATCGAGTCAAAATAGTTATTTCCAGGGTCGGAAAAGCACTTCTTTGGAAACTTTAAAAATAACAACCAGTAAAGTGGCATACCCGAGACTTGTGACTTCAAAGGTCTCTATTGCGAAAATTCCAATTGTGTAAGGTTTTATCGAGCTACAATATTTTTCGAGAAATGCACTTTATAGATGGGGAAGTCTATATCTTTAGTGCACTTTGTCCACAAAGTGACAGCCCACACAGTGTCAGTGAAAGTGACACGCTCTAAGCGATAAAAACTAAAAAAAGCCGGCCAAGTGCGAGTTGGCTTTGCGCACATAGAGTTCCTTATAAACTTGTAGGTATTTTGTTATTAAACTTCATATTTACGGTTATAAGGTTTTTTCCTTTACATCTTCTGTAAGATCTATAGTTTTTGATTTCCTTGTGAAATCGCAAAAGATGCGACATTAACGGTCATATCTTTTGTTCGCGTTGGCTTACAAGTTTTTTCGCTACTCCAAGGAGTAGCAGACCTGAGTATTTGGTATCAATTTCAGCTTGATGGTTACATATTTGAATTTCTAACATTAAAATACCTACGGGTAAAATGTCAAAGTCGACTATAAAACCGAAAATTAAAATAACGTAAGTTTATACTGTCAAATGATTAGATCACCGCGTCCAATATATCTAAAGTCTAATTATTGGCAAACGTGCCATGGAAAGGCTTAAATATCGAAGTACAAAGTATCTAATGACCTAAATATCGAAGTACAGAGTATCTAATGACCTAAATATCGAGAAACAGAGTATCGAATGTCCTAAATATAGATTTTTTTATATGGTGTGCTACAAAAGTTAGTGACTGAAACAAATCGCTGCAAAACCGACTGCACGTGGTCTTGTCTGCCCTAACCCTTTTTTTTTTTTTCGTATTGGAAATCATCAAATGACTCCTCCCGCTCTTGGCTAGAGTGTAATTTAAGCCCGCGTAGACGCGGAGGGACGAGGTGGCCCGCGAGCTGAGGAGGAGGTGGCTTTAGCGGCCGCCGCCACGGTTGAGGTTGGAGCTGCGGTAGTGAGCGTAAAAACCACCAACGACGATAAGATCGCGTGGGACCGCCAGAGCCCCGCAGCGCCGGAGCTGTGACAGAAACCATGCCTGCTGCATCCATACATTTTTTCCTATATCAAAATTGGTTCGATATTTTAACTCGTAGGTATTTTTAACGTAAATATAATGAACTAAAGTGTATTAAATGTTGACATTTTGAACTTAGGTGTAATGACTAACTATCGACATTTAAATTTTCGATGTTTTGAACGTTGATATTTTACCCGTAGGTATTTTAATGTTCGACATTAAAATATGTATCCCAGTTTGATACCACCTCGCGTTCCTGAGAAAAAGGGTCTTGACAGACGGACAGACAGAAATGATCCTATAAGGGTGCCATTTTTGCTGACTGCGGTACGGAACTCTAAAACTGTTTTAAAACGGCTTAAGCTACAGAAAAAGTGTGTCAAACTCAATACTATTGAAAGTAATCGTAGAGATACGAAATAATTTGAATGCGATTGGCACATGACTGACTAGAACCTCAGGAGTAGCGCAAACCCAACAACCCTTTTTTGCAACCTGTTAAAACTATCTAGTAAAACTTTCAACATGGAATTAGCCGTTTTCGCCATTGGAGTACGTACCTATGCGGTGCCCAACGAGAAGTGATATTGACAAGCTGAAATGTTTTTTGTTTTAGAGCACTAACCTTCCCATCAGTCTTCCGGTATGCCACGTGGACGCGCCAGATGAGTCCAGGGCCCGCAGTGCTGCTGCACTCCGAGCCAATCTCGAAGTGCTGCAGGATGGGGTTGTTCTCCAGCAGCGAGGGCACCGCCGCCGCCGCCGGAGGAGACGTCCTCATCTTGGTCATTAGGCCTGACATCCCGTTGGAAAGTTTCTTTCCAAAGGATGCCACCGGCTCAGAATCTGAATCCCCTGTAAAAAAAAAGTTTTTAGAAACATCACCTGGTTTTCAAATAAAAATAATTAAAGCAAGATGTTTTGCAAAAATATTGAATTATTCTATTACTGATTAGGCCATAGAAACCAGGGCCGTCCTAAAGCTCGTTAGGTTGACGACATTATCAAAGTCGCGGGAAACACCTGGATAAGGGACGCACGGAACCGGGAGTGGGTGATTCCGGGCTGATATGATGATGATACTGTATAAGCTTGTTCTATTACTGATACTGTATAAGCTTGTCCCTCTGTTGGGCAAACACCTCGCCCTATGATTTCCAGTTTTTTCGATCAGGGCTTACTTATTCTGTTAAACTCAGGTGTAACCCACGCCTGGTTTCCGTAATGGCTAAATACTTTCACAAAGGACTTAAGAGCGTTACCGTCTTACGGCATTTCATGCAAAATTTGAATTCATTTGTTTTCAGAAATAGTTTTCGGAATTACTGAACCGAATTTAATGAAACTTCTTAAAAATAAGAAGGATATATAAGTCTAAAAAGTTGACAGAGAACATTTTTGAAATGACTTTAAAAAAAAGATAATTGGAAATTTGTTTTTATGGACAATTTAAAATCGATCTAATTTAGCTGTAACACTATTTTTAAAAATGTTCTCTGTTAACTTTTTAGACTTATGTATCCTGCTTATGCTTATGACGTTTCATTAAAATCGGTTTAGTCATTTCGAAAACAAATGAATTCAAAGTTTGAATGAAATGCCGTGAGACTTTAACGCTCATAACACCCGTTTGGAAATTTTGCTGAAGAGCGAAACTCTGTCTGTCTGGCATTGAACATTTTACGCCTTAAACACTGGATGGTTTCCGATGTTGGCACACAACAAGATCATACAATGACCTGGGTGAGGTCATATGATAGTTTTAGTCTTGGTAATATGGTCTTGTGGAGTTATTTCCGTCAGCGTGCGGTGAAAAGCCAGGCAAAGCGGCAAAAGCTAGAATTTATATTACATCGGTAATTAAGAGAAATCGAATGGCCGTAGACTGAGCCGACAAAAAGCGCACGTTACTGAAAAGGTAGCAAACAATATTTATTTTTTTACTTCTAAATAACTTATTGTTTTCACAATGTTCACCTTCTTATAAATCTATTCTTGTAAATGATTACATAGAAGGCTCTTTGTCTCCGTAGAAGGCTTTATTAAAGGACTTTTCACTTTGATGTTCGCCTAACAGTTAGGCGAAACGCGCCAGGGCTGATTTGCATTGGCACGTATTTAGTTCAAGAAGCCAAGAGATGAAGTTAAGTGCCCAAAAGTGAAGTGATAGTTTTTCATTGTGAAGTATCACGAATAGATATGTCAATCAACCATAAAAGAAATCAGCATCTACCTGTCTTTTTCTGAACTATGTAATTATATTTGAGTAGGCCTCGAGTCTAATTGGGTGCAGCTAAATATCAATGACTTACATGGAGCACTGCTGTCTAGCTAACCTCAACAACTCAGTTGTTGAGTAATACGATACAAGCAAGGCGATAAGGCAAGGGTAAGGCAGGGGGACTTTGAGACTGCCCATGGGCTTTCCGAAGCTCGGAGTGATCTCGGAATAAAATAGACCGGAAAATAAATATATTATGCCTTCAATCAACGATTGTCCTGTGCCAAACGAAATTAAATAACATTTGTATTGCCATATTGTTGAAAGAACACGCGCCAATTACTTTGTTCGTTCCATCACGCTGATGTGTGTAAACACGCCTGTGATTTTTGTATGTAGTTTAAAATATTGATATTAATCTCCAATATTTAAACAATGAACATTCAGATTGCCTAAAATTATACAGGGCACCAAAAATACAATAATGAAACTGCGTATAACTCATGACGTTACACGCCTGCATACACAAATTCAATTGAATCTAACCGGTAGTAGAGATGAATAGTTATTTTACACAATAACTTATTGGCAGTTATATGGCATTTTGCACTTATGTAGAAAATAGATAAGATAAGAAATGTAATGGTGTAATGGTAAGATTATAACTGTCACAAATATTTTTAATTTGTAATGAGAGTAGGTATAGTTCAGTAAGAATAAACACACAATTCCTGAGGCAAAAAAGCTCATAGATCAGAGTTTTTTTACTACCCTCAGCTTTTGACAAAAGCTGATAAAATAACAATAAAATCGTTACGTTAAAAAAAGTATATCATTATAATAAACTGATAGATACCGATAAAAATAAGAGTATTGCCTTGATTGTACTAAAAAACAAAACCTACACTTAGTTAATAAATCTAAAAAAATTAAATTAATTTAAAAAACCTCCAATGCAAAAAGAAAAGCGAACAAATATTTAAAATGTCAAAAATAATACCTATTGTTGCTAACAAATTCGATCGAGTAACACCTATATTTTATTTAAAGAAATAGATCAATGACACTTTAACATTTGCTCGTTAAAATGGTGCTACAATGTCGCGGCGGGGTACAATGAGGGCTATCGTTTTTGAACTCACCAGATGGCGCCACTGTCGAGTAAGGTCATGTCAATCATTCTATTTGATACTTTAAAGTACCAATAACTTCTTAAAAAGTTTATCAACATAGTGTAAACTTCAGAAACGTAAATAAAATATCCCTCCATAAAATTAACAAGCATGAAACATTTAAAAATCACTTTACCTCCGAGTACTAACAACTAAGATCCGAACTTGTTACTTAAAATCTTCAAGTCAAAATTAATCAGGAATGGCTCAATCTAGACCACAATCGTGAATATTTGTAAAAATACATGATAAAAAAGAACGCAACGCGCGAACAATCTATGACATCTGACATTTCGGTGACCTCGCTCCTCGTGACTAGCGCCTCTAGCGGCGAATTCATACGCGATAGCCCCTATTGGGTATATTTGGAAATATTCGATTTCTGCTACCCAGTTTCATGCCCCATCATTTGCCTAGCCTTTTCCGACTATGTTGGAGTCAGCTTCCAGTCTAACCGGATGCAGCTGAATACTAGTATTAAAATTTTACATGGAGCGACTGCCTATCTGACCTCCATAACCCAGGCAGTACTGGGTAATACGATACCCCTTGGTAAGACAGGTTGTCAGACTTTTTAGGCCACTGACTACCTGTAACGACTGTCAAAGATCTACAGATTACAGCCGGGACCAACGGCTTAACGTGCTTTCCGAAAACGGAGGAAACTCGGTATGTAATTGGCGGTCACCCATCTACAGACCAAGCATGGCTTAACCTAAAGATCGATCCGAGCGGCTGTTATTATTTTGCCACGAGCTCCACTCCAGTTTCATCCCCCCATATCTAGTAAATGGCTGCACCGATTTTGATAAAACATGTCTAATTGTAAAATAAACATCATGCGCTTTCATTTGATACGTCGCTTGGGTATATTTGAAAATATCGATTTTTGATACCCACTTTCATCCCCCATATCTAGTAAATGGCTGCACCGATTTAATAAAGCATATCTAAAAACCATCACCAAGAAACTAGCTATCAAATTAAAAAAAAACTGAATCAAAATCGGTTCACTCGTTTAAGAGCTACTCTGCCAGAGACAGACACACACATAGCGGTCAAACTTGTAGCCCCATGTAACTTATAACCCCTGTTTTTGCGTCCGGGGTTAAAAAAAGAAGTTTGTTCATTGATTTTATAATCAGAATCTTATATTTAAATATGACTTTTTGGGTATAGCATCCTTTCCATGCTGTCACTGCTAAATCGGGGCGAGTGTTTGTCAGAGATGAATGCCCTCTGCGGAAAGCTGAATGTCTGCTAATACACACTGGAAATGTATAGCTTGATGTGACATCGTATATTGTATAGTTTATTTTCGGCGCGTATACGATCTTATTTGGAAGCGCGCGTAGGCGCGTATAAGTACGCCTTTCGCTTTTTTGAAGCGCAGAATTGTGGCGTGCGTGTAAGCCGATCGGAGCGCGCAAAAAAATACGCTAGTCTGAAACCGCTCTAACTCCCTCATCATTCTAAAGTGAAATGTAACTTTTGCATGCAATAAAACAAGAGGGCCTAGACAAGTTGCGATCTCAAGCCGTTTAGTACTGACCTAAATTATGAGAGCGTATAATGACAAAAAAAAAGTTAAATTACAGTGGAACAAGAAACATGTTCACTTGGCGTTTTTTACGGAAGCCTTCGTAATATGCGAGTCTGACTTGCTCTGCACATTTTTAGCTTACATTTTCAAAGAACACGCAAAAGTCTAAAGTAAGCTAAAACAAAAAGGTTTTTTGGTCTAACGTATATATATATATGGGTGGGTGGGGTGTCCGCTCTCTGTGTAATCCCTCGAAGGATTATAGGCGTAATGTTATGCACCTAAGCCGTTATTATACATCTAAGAGTGTCATACTTAACATACAATATTTTGCTTCGAAGTATCATTCTATAAAGCATAACTGCTTTGGTGAAGCGTCGAATTCAATTTCTAAAACTTTTTACAAGGTTTAAAAATACCACTGAACCCCAGACTGGGGTACCCTGTGCTGTGAAGTCCAGTATCTTTCATCAAATGTGGTCTCATTTAGCCACAATGCCCAAATATTTGTAGCTCAGTTTAACAACATTGCTTGCTTAAAAATACCACTGAATATGATGCTGAACTTGTTAAAAATGGCTCAGTTACATTGCTGGTGCAGGAACAGGAACTAGTTAGTAATTTAATTTGAATCTATGTAGTTGTACAGGAAACGAACCGTTAACAAAGTCCACACGTTCCTCTTAATTCCCTCAATTAAAGTTCCATGCAGTTATAACAGACGAGGAAAATATTATAAACCAGCTTATGCCTGCGGCTTCGCTTGCATTATGTTCGGATATTATCCCACGAGAACGTATTATTTTGCTAATGAAATAATGACACTTAGGGCATAATGTAGCTTCCGATTATTTACAGAATTTTCGAAGACCATGTGACTCTGCTGCAAGTCAACGTGCCAATACCGGCCACGAGGTCATGGCCAAGTACCACAAGTGCAAGTCAAGCGTCGCTGGGTTGTGACTGCGAAGTTACACTAGCGCGAAAGAAAAACAGAAGCACGTGCGCAAAGTCATGGCAAAAGTCACATCGACGGGGATCGTGAACGGGGAGTACGTCACAATTACACTTGGTCGTTAGCCCGAATTCGATTGTGATATTAAATTGGGGCAAACGACCAAGTGTAAAAGAACGGGATCGGACATTATAGTTCGGTTTCATGAGTTCAACTTCATTTAAATTACTCGTGTGTATTATATGTAGCTATCGGATGCCCTAATTCGAGAAAAGTCTTCGACCACCTGAATACGCGCTAACAACCAAGTGTAATTGGCACACAGGCGGGTGGTGAATTTCTCAAAACGCTTTTGTTCGCCACTAGTGAATTCATATTGCATGACCGAAACGCTTTCGCACTGAGTTTCGTACACGTGTGACGTGCACCACAGTCGATCGGCTTTTGTTATGTTAATGGAAGTAATCGATTGGCGTCGATGGTAAGTACTTTAGCACTTTTGTTGGTCATTTTCTTTAAGAGCGTGCATTCTGAAAGCTCGAATGTTTAATTATTTAATTGATGTTATAATTATTTCATCAAAACTAGTAAATTAAATTATGAAATATCGCCCTGTAGTGCACTAAAAAAATGGATATGAATTTACAATAGTCACATTGAATAAGTTTTTGTTCTTATAATCTTTTTAATAATAATCAGTGTTCATTCATTCTCAAAGTTAGAATTACTAAAACACGTAAAGTGAGATTGCTTCCTCGTCGTAGCGATTCCGTTTCATACACAACTCATTTTCATTCAGTTATGCCGTAATAAAATTATTAATGAGTACCTGCCTGCTAAGAAACTTACACGTGTATGTGGGAAAATTCAATTTCCGTACACTTCTCACCCTTTTGGAAGTGAGAATTCCGCAGAGATTTTCAGATTGTCTAAAAAGCCTATAAATAATTCGACAATAAACAGTAACAGTCATTCATGTGTTTATTTTTAAAAAGCATATGTTCTTTGGCAAGGGTTCAGACAATATTTTTTAATATTAATCTTTTGATGAGATAAAAACTTTACAAAATTTTATAGAAATCAATTGGCTGGTATCCGAAATTGGCGTGGACGAATATGGTGACTACGTGTCACTGCAAGGTTTGTACGAAAGCATGAGAATGAATGATTTGAGTCCTATATAAAACATGGCTGACGCTAAGTTGGCGACAGTTTTTATCACAGGATCGATCTCTAAAGCTATTAACAATAACACGGTTACCGTAACAAACACTGGACGCAAAACAATTCTTAAGACCTGGATAACAAAGAGACTTTTAAAATGTATGTATGTAGAACCGCATAGGTGTACATTAGGTACGGTAGGTGTACGTTGCGTTAGGCAGAGGTGTACCTACCTACCTGTACACCCACATTTCGTCAGTTATGAGTTAGTTCCATGTAATACAGGCCGAGCCTATTGCCACCAAACGGGCGCAAATCCAGACGTCGTGGCTGGTACTGCGAAATTCCTGATGGAAAAACCCAATATTACTTTGCCGGGCCTGGGAATCGAACCCAAGACCTCGTTCTCAACAGTCGCGCTTGTGACCACTAGACCCACGAGGCAGTCAAACCGCGATAAACTGGGAATGAAATAATTCGAAACACATATCGGAGGTACCGGAATGTTTGTAATAATATTTTCAAGAAGGCTGAGATTGATTGTGAAAAGGATATGATAAAGCGAGCCAAAAATAATAACAAAAAGTTGTGGGAACCTTTACTATAAGAACTTGATTAATTATTGTTTGGTTTGTAGCAAACATTTTACATTATTTTAAGTGGCAAAATATTTTAATTAAATTTTCGTCGAAGCTTTTCAATTACTCGCGGTATACGCGCAATAATTACTTTATAAAAAGTGGTGATGTTTGGACTTGAAACCTTTGAACTATCGATGAATGTGTTACGAACTCATCTCTCAGTAAGCGATTGCAAAGAATTTCGCCTGAATAGGTTTGTCTATCCTTCCATCAACAACTTTTGGAATAGTATACCTACACAATGTTTAATAATGAGGTTGTATATTTTACGAAAGTGTACACTTTATTTTATAAGCAACATAAACGCAGAGGAGGGTTGGAGCCTTTCCACGAATATAATCAAGAATATTACAATATAGTGAGGACCTTAATTTCACACTTGTGCCAGTATTAGTGGAGGCTAGACAGCAAATTATATTTCATGTACACAAAGGGTACGCGCCCGAATCGAATATGACGAATTAAATACAAATTATTGTATTTTTGTATGTATTAGTTTATGAGGCATGTACACTAACCCAAAACTGATTGTTATATTTAACTGAACAATTCCTGTTATTCAGCCTACTTATTTAGAGCCGAATATTATGCTGAAACTTTTATCCATCTTTTTAGAGATAGAAACTTCTGCTTTGTATTTTGTAACGTTGAATTTCGCCTAAAATATCAGAAAATCGCCTGGTTACGTAACCTTGGACAGTGCTTTAGATTTGCTGACTAGCTTATGTTTCACAACTTCCTTTTTCTTTTTTGTATTTCTAGCTATTCTTGTGCCGACACGAGGAAAGATTTCCTAAACAAATGGATTAGGCGTTTTATATTTGCAAAAAATTGATACGAGATCGAATTTACCTTCAATTTTGTATACGTATCTCGCTCGTCACCGGAGCCTGGCAATAACCTTAGGACCTGAGCCTCTCATTATCCGATTTTCTAAATATATTTCTTAATACATATTATTATTCTACAGGTAAACATGTAACTTGATTTTTGTGAAAAGCTTTATGTTCGCACGAGAAGGAATCATGGCGAGTTCAATTGTAATTCAATAATAAGTGTTAAGAGTTAGCGTTGAGTCGGAAAGACGGTGATTACGTCACAGATTAAAATTGTTACATATGTGTCTAGATCGAAGAATGAGGCAGGCGACCGAACGTCGCTGAGGGATGCCTAGAAAACGCTGACGTGACGACTTTATCAGAGATTGGCTGGAGAAAACGGCATGACAGAAGAGTGAAAGGTTACGGCGGACACCTTTGCCCGACAGTGGGACAACATAGGTTAATTTTTTCCGTACATAATTCACGCAAAAAAGTGTCTGCACTGATAAGAGCTCGACCTTCCCGTAAAGAACGCCAGATATGATTTTCAGAACGAATGAGCGAAACTACAGTAGGTATTCAAACATAATTTTCACCACCTATTTAAATAGAAGCTTTCATTTCACTTTCAATGTTTGTATGTTTGTTTTACGTAGGCATTTTACTTTCTTTTATTTACATACTACAAATCTGTGATAGTAATAAAAGTATGTACAAGTATCTAAAGGGTTACAGGGCGTCGGGCAGGAGTTACAGGAAGTGTCCAGAAGGCTGGCAGCATTGCCACGTTGGATGGCAATGCTGAGTCTTTGGCCAACATTTTTTGTCTAGGTCAAATCTTGCAACTTTAAACCAATTATCCCCAATCGATTAAGCTGAAATTTTGCATACTCGTTTAGGTCGAATGATAATGCATGATTAGCTAAGTGACATCATTCTAAATTCAATATGGCGGACTCCCGAAGATTGTGGTTTAGATCTTTTTTATTCACCCTGACGATATGGGTATCATCTAAAAGGGTTTGCTGAGGAAAAAAATATACATGTCACACTTATATTTAGAAGCTTGTAATAAAAACGATTTTTTACAATGAATCTGTTATTCGTTATGAGAAGTACATACCTACTTTGTCGCATACAGTGTAGAAACAATCCAGTAGTGTTATTTACCCTCTCTTATTAGACCGTTCGTATACACCTAATAACTGAATTTGTCATTATTGAGGCCTGTTGAAGCAAGTCAAGTATTTGAAAAAAAGAAATTCGAAGGTCTTTCGATCATATGAAACAGATTATGATATTTAGTAGTATGATAAAAATGCGTAAACGTTGCTTTTTCTGATAAAAGGAAAATAAATCCGATCTTAAAGGGTGTAACAAGACCCTTAACGAAGCCGAAAGGCACTTGTTTTCCCCGTCATTGTGATATTTTTTTGTTCTAGACCATACCTGGGAACCTTCTAGTTACGGAGATATTGGGGGTCAAAGATCCAACTTTTTTTTGAAATACGTGTTTTAATGTAATATTTTTACTTTTAACAACTCCACAACCCCCGTACTACTCAATCCATCCATCAGCACAATGTTTTGAGTGCGTAACATTGAGTCCTGCCGTAAAACGTGTATTTCACTCCAATAAAATGTCGTTTCCCAGCAATAATTTTTGCGTAAAGTTACTTAGTTTGATGTACATAATGCTTGGTTGACGGCATCGTGAAGGGTCCTGTTACACCCTGTAGAACCAAAAGGTAGGTAAGGTAGGATTATACTCATTAAAACACAAACATCATTATATCATCATTATTCTTGTCTTCTAAACAATGTTGTCGGTCTACCCACTCTGTGGAAAGGGAGACAGATTAGAAACAAAGAAAGAACAAGGTCAATAAAAGCTCCCAGGCCGAACAGGGGGTAAAAAAAGTGTAAAAACCTTACAAGATTACGTTGTGGACGGTTCTTAATACCTTCTTATATTTACTTTAGATCAATGGCACATCATGGAAGTTGCCGGGAGCCTGTAGAAGGTACACACGGCACATGAAGCTGTACATTTCCAGTTTAACTTGGCCTCGCTTTGTATATGTTTCATATACATTGAGAGATCCGCATAAACTAGTTTTGTATAGCTTGATTGGCCGTCGGTCGTGCGTACATCAATGATACGTTTCACATCACCATTTCGGGTCCTTCGGTACAGTTAGGCCCCGTACACTTCTTGGGCAGTGAAAACACGCGCGCATTTCTCCTGTTTCCAATACGTCAGTCACCGTGACGTGACATGATTTAAACATCTTCCTTAATTCATTGGATTTCTCCGTAGACGCTGCTGCAAGACTCGTGCAGTTCGAGCGTGAACCTCGTGGTCAAGCAAAAGGTTACCTCTCGGTTAGCCTTAAAACTCGTTACCAGATGCATCCACTGATCTGTCCATTTGTCTAAAACAGTATACTTAAAAGTACTTAACTAACGTTACACAAGAGCACTGTTGGATTTTCTACTTTAGGGGATAAGTCAAGGGTTTAAAATCGAGTAGTGGCGCTTTATTTAGACAATAGATTTAGAAGTAACGCAGTGTTAGTAAAAACAAGCGTAAAACGTTTATTTTCGTCTAAGATTAACTGCAGGACTATGTAATGTACTTCTAAGGCAATTAGGATAAAGATTTTTTCGAACTACATAGTTTCTGTCAAAAGATATTTCAGAACTGAAACTTTGGTGCTATTATAGCGATCTCTATCTCCTATTTCAACATTGTTGAATGGCTGACTCGTTAAAACTTTTAATTGCCGATATTAAGTTATCTTTATTAATTCGCTGATAATAACCGTGTCGATTTACAATGAAACTATTATCGCCGTTTAGTTACCGAGTAATGTTGAATAAATTTGTTAAAACGTGAGCTATTTTACCCGTAAGTACGTTAATTTTAAACGTATATTGGCAAAGATCAGTCACGATTACATACAGATATCAGATTTCAGGTTTCGGATAAGAAAATTTAAACCTACCTTTAATTAACTAACTAGCTCCAGTATTTTTACCACAGCGCCATCTATGACACACCTTAAAAACATCGAAATACATCTAAATTCTACATCGCGCAAGTAAGGTATCCGCGACCTAAGACTGTACAAGACCCTTAACGAAGCTGTCACCCAACCATTATGTACATCAAACTAAGTAACTTTACGCAAAAATTATTGCGGGAAAACGGTTTTTTTAGAGTAAAAAATCACGTTATACGATAGAGCTCAATGTAAAGCACTAAAAACATTGTGCTGATGTATGAATTGAATAGTACGGGAGTCGTGGAGATGTTAAAAGTAAAAATCTTACATTAAAAAGATGCATTATTTAAAAAAAAATCTTTTTAAAAAGTTGGAACTTTGACCCCCAATATCTCCGTAACTAGAAGGTGGTATGGTGTACGCAAAAAAATGATTGCAATGACGGGGAGAACAAGTTCCTTTGGACTTCGATAAGGGTCTTGTTACACCCTTTAGAGGAGAACCTGACAACAACTGCCGGGCAGCAGCCCACCAGACATAACACCCGTCTGGCCGGAGGATCCTCCCTTCTTTAAGGAGGATGAAGAACTTTACACCCTGTTTTTCATACCCCTAAAAAATCATTGTTATAATAACTTTCATTTTGATAAACTTTGAAGTTAGTAATAAATCTATAAGAAATTATTTCGTCCCTAAAAAAACTTTGTTGTTCTCACTTTTGAATATATTTTAGGAACGCCTTGTATGATACAAGGCGTTCCTAAAATATATTCAAAAGTAGTTACGTGTACTCGTATTCGTCAAATACACACGGGATATCACCTATTCATCAGAGGAAAAGCACATGAATTTTTCGTGTGTTCAATTATAGATATTAATATCATCTGGAGGTCGAAACATCTTGTATATTAACCTCGTGACCAAATGCGTCGAACTACGTGACGAGACCGAGAAAAATACAATAATATTTTTTTTCCCTTTTCTTTTGTATTGGTCCGTATCGCATACAGAGATGTTTGAAGTATTCCACTATTATGTACCTTATATTTACTGCGACTATTTTATTTAAGAAATGTGCCTCGTAAATAATTTTTACTTGCTAGAAAATAAAATTAAAATTACACTTTCGAACCGAAAAACCACACACCACACACACACACTCGCCCCCGCTCTCTCACTCTCTCTTTGTTCGCTCACATCCAGCCTGTTCCTTTACTGCCCTCCTCAGCGACGACCTAAGCCGAGGCTCACACCCTACTGGGGGTACCTATTTTTTTTTTTTTTCTGTTCTGGGATCTTCAAATAACTCCTCCCGCTCTGGGCTGAGCAGGAGGGAGTGTCAGACGCCCGGTGCCTCTCCCGCGGCGGCTGGGACGTGAGGTTCTCTCCCTCTCACGTTCCGCCGCCTCCTTCGCTAGCATGACTACTTCGCAGAAGGAGGCGACGGCGTCCCATTCCGTCTCGCTCCGGACCATGGATTGTACCAAGGCCGGACGCGAGAGTTCGCCGCCGCCGATCGCTCCCGATCCTCGCCGATCCTCACAATGGTAACATCCGGACGTTTCCTCCCGCCCGATCCGGTGCAGGTACCTCCCGAAACAACCGTGTCCGGTGAGGACCTGCGTCAGGCGGAAGGTGACAACGCCGTGGCGCCTCTCAAGCCACTCCTCAAAGAGGGGACTTATCGCCACTTTTGTGGCGTGCACAGGGGGTGCCCTTAGCGCGCTTTCGCTTAGATTATAAGACTTTTGCCCCTGGCTGGAGGCCTTACACTTATGGCACCCACAGAATAATCCGGTTTAGCAGAAGCCAGCCTCATAGGTTGACCTGCGATATGGCATTACGAAAAAAAAAAGAAAATCGTAGCGTGAAAGCCGCCCCAGCTATATACAATATATAAAGACCGTCCGTCAGACCGTGACTGATCTGTTGTATTTGCAATTTTATGAAGTTATCGGTTGATGCTGCGCCCGACCATTGACCGTAGATCGCAACACCAATAGAGTTGCTGGCTGTTACTACCAAAGCGGCAAGACGCATTTTTGTTAGTCATCCGGATGACTACCATTGAAGTTGTGGCTTTGTGTTCGGCATTCATTCAAAACCGCTGTGGTTGTAACTATGGTGTTGTCAAGAAAAAATGCATCAATATGTCAAACGCTACATTTATTTTGGTTCTGTGTTATCCCGAGTGCACAGATAAGTTGATTGAAGGTTTACCTTTCGTAATCTAGAGCACTCTTAATTTAAATTATTGTTTGCTTGTTTTAAAAATGTCTTTATGAAAATGATGAATCGATTTCTTGAGCCGCGTCGTATAGAGCTCTACGATCTTTTAATATATTTAAAGCATCGATTCGAAATGAGTTCTTAAATAAACACCACAAAAGCGACGCGTCTGATCGCGTCAACCTCACGATTGAAGGACAGGTTATCAATTATCCCTATAACGATACAAGTACGAAAACCCTTTCCCTAACGGATATTTGTTCTCGATTAGACACATTAATAAGTGTGCAAACAACGATTGATGAAGTGGAATTTGTAGCCGATTTGATTTCAGCTCCAGAGCTCTATCGATTTAGGGATGGACGATAAGATTTTAGGCAATAATCAACTGTGACTCTCAAAGCATATTTTTTAAAAATTCTGTGTATCATGGGGATTAAACTGGCGAGAAGTTAGTGTACCGTAGATTCACGTCTGACTAACTCCTCGGGGATGGCGTGATTAAAGGTGTGTCACTAAATACTGCAAGTTTTGTGAAAATTCAACACAATATAACTTTTTTTGTACTATAGCTGCTTAGCTATAGTACAAAAAAAGTTAAACAAGACTTCGTAAGCACTAATTTGAACTGATCTAATTACCAATAACTTGATGTAGGTCAGGTAACATATAATTATTTAAGGCATTTGCAGTTAGCGGTGATCGGCGGCGGCGACCACTCGCGTCCGGCCCTGGTTCAATCTATGGTCCGGAGCGAGAGGGAATGGGACGCCGTCATCTCCTTTTAGCGAAGCAGTCATGCTAGCGAAGCGATAGCGAGGTGGTGGGACGTGAGAGGGAGAGAGCCTCACGTGCCAGCAGCCGCCGCGGGAGATACCCTTGGCGTTGGGAGCCACGTGGTGGCTCCCGGCCACCGTAGGCGCGGGCCTGTGGACGGTGAGTAATGGGCTAGCTCGCCGTCCGTCCGTCTTATGACGACACAGACCGTGTCGACAGCGCGTTCGTGTTCCACGCGCGCCTCAAACGGGAAGGGGTCCGAAAGGACCGATGCCTGCCAGGATTGCGAGACTGTTCGAAAGAGATACCGCGGCCCTGGAACACAAAGGGCAAAAGAAGGAACATGGATGGGTTTCAGTCAGTACAAGTCTGACACTCCCTTCCACTCCGCCCAGAGTAGAAGGGGGGGGGGGAGGTCATTCGATGATTCACAAACCGAAAAAAAAGTGCGGCAGAAGTGACAGCTGAAATAAAAATTTTGTTCCTGATTCCCCAGCCTCATATCATTCCATCCCGTATGCATAGGGTTCACCTTTTTCAACTGTTCAACAGTATCTGTTCATGGTAATCAATGGGGGATGGAGGTAAAAGTAGTGAACTTTAACCTCACAGACAAAGAAAATGAAGTAACCCATCCTTCAGATCTACGGTAATAGTACATGTTTATACAAATGGGAAACTGCATTGCATTCAAGGCGGAATTGAAGTTGTTATGGAGCCGAGAACTGCAGTAACAAATGCCCTCGAGTGTCAAACGACGAACGAATTTTAGGAAACTATGATTTAATTTGCGTTTGTTTACCGCGCTTTTTTTCAGAAAAAGGTTTTTTTTTGTAATAAACACATAATGAAAGGGCTTTTGATACCCCACTAGGGTAGGCATATTAAAAAAAAAAACGATTATACATCCCCACTTTCACCCCCATATCTAAAATAGCTGAGCCGATTTTGATTAAATATGTCTAATTATAATATACACATCATGCCCTTTCATTTGATACCCCTCTTGGGTATATTTGAAAATATTCGATTATTCATCACCACTTTCACCCCCATGTCTAAAATGGCTGAACCGATTTTGATAAAACATATTTAGGAACCATTGCCGAAAAACTAGCTTTCAAACAAAAAAACCGCATCCAAATCAGTTTGCTCGTTTAAGAGCTACGGTGCCACAGACAGACACACACTGACACACATAGCGGTCAAACTTATAACAACCCACTTTTTGCGTCGGGGGTTAAGAAATGGTGCATTTAGACGTCAGAACTTAGAAATATGACAACAAAAGATATCAAATTTCATGGAAAATTGCTTCTGGTTAAAATCACCAATACTAAAAAACAATATTCCACTCCCGGAACGATCATAAAAGTGTCATGGTGGATGGCGGTCTATCACAGTTGCAGAATCTTAAATCGAAGACTCGATACACAACAAGACAACACACAAGTGCCAAGATAACACAAGCAATAAATTTGGAGCCAGATCCTAAGAAGTTTTGCCCTGAACCGCACCCTTCTGCTTCATAGGTAGGTTCAATAATGATTTGGCGCTTCCTATAAATAATGAAAAGGAACTAGAAAAACGTTTCACCTCCTATATTCCGTCATCTCCAATACTCACTAACACGTAGAACAGTAAAATCAAATAAATTATTAACAATAATATTTCACACACTGTGAAAATGCCATCAAAATCTGTTGTGTTACATTTTCATAAGCAATGAAATGATACACAGCAGATTTTGTTTACCTTTAATAAACACCAGATTTTATAACAAATAGTGAACATGGGAAAATTATCCTGTTTTCAAGGTTAATTATAATATTAGTGACCATGTCAGTTTAACAATTTATACCTATAGTAATTCAGTATTGTTCCAGTAATTAAATATTTTAATAGCAAAAATACTTTTCGTTGTACTATTTATTTCTTCCTAAGAATACTGAAAAACGTCGTTTGATACACGTGGACATTTGTCACTACATTTGACGGCTCCTGTTGCTGGCAGGAAGCTATACTGCAGTATAGCCTTCCCGTCAAGATAACCAATAACCGCCATTTATCTCAATATATTACTATACATCTCTGCCTACCTCTGAAAAATACAGGCGTCATGTTAAGCTATATATGTATTTACGTAGCACGTAGATGCAGGTTTACCCTCACATTCATTACTATTAACTTCTTCCATTTAAAGTTCAACGCTAATAAGAAATTTTCTTAAAAGTACATGATCGTAACTATGTAGTAAGAATCGGTAGAATGTTTGTAATTAAGGTGGGGAATGAGTAAATTCAGTTTATTATTTCACTTATTACTGTCAATCAATGTTTTCAACCTTATAGGAGGTTTTTACAAACAAGTCAAGAAAAATCCTAGGTATTATTAGTCGAGTGCAATTAGACAATAAGGTGGAACGAAGTTTATAGTGCTCGGATTTTCATGGCACTTTTTTATAGAGTTCCTAGAGGAGTGGAGGAGAAAGTTACAAAAAAACAAACGCGAGCAGCGAATTTTTTTTGTAACTTTCTTTTCCAAAAAAAACGAAAAAAAAACAAAGGGAAATCTATAAAAGAGGTCCGATACGGCAATTTTTTTTTTTAATTTTTCTCCACTCCTCTAGGAATTCAATAAAAAAAGTCCCATGAAACTCCGAGCACTGTAAACTTCGTTCCACCTTTTAAGTATTTTTTGTCTAATTGCACTCGGCTATATAGGTTTATTGAGTTTTTTACAAATATGAAACGCCGCTTTTTTCGATGACATAAAAAAGCGTTGTTTCAAATATGTATCACACTTTTTTCTGTATAACGAAAGCAAAATATTTTTAAAATCTCTTTATTTAACCCATAACAGAAACTTAACTGATCAACTTCAAAATAACTCGTTTTCGTAATTTGAATCGCTTTAAACCATCGATTAGAGCCAGAGGGCGGGGTCCCAGCCCAGGACCCGAATCTCCGGGCCTCCGCGAACGGGACCATGTCTCAAAATCAATAAACACACTTACACTGTAGGAAATTTTGGCGAATCTTCAATGGTCTTGCCATTATTTTTACGTGGATAACCACATGATTACTTAGGCCAAATCTTAGGCTTGGAAATGAACTGTTTGTTGGTAGATTGAAAATATAAATAACTATAAACCAAGAATTTAACAGAAGAAATGTTATGCAAAATATGATCCCATGTCTCAGCGACACCTTGAAACAAATGCCGCAATTGCCAAGTTTGACATTTACTTGGACCAGACAGCAACCAGTTGGCTCTTATTTCAAATAGATTACGTGATGGGCCGGCTTCTTTATCGTAAGTATGTATATTAAATCTAGTTGTTGCCCGGACTTCGTTCGCGTAGCAATTTTGTTGCGTATGCGTGAAAAAAGAAAAAAAAGAGCCTATGTACCTTCACGGCACTTCCTGGCACTATCGAATGTAAAAAAAAAAATCGAAGCTACAGTCACTGTCGCAAGGCATAATAACTTGTAAAAGTACTGTAGTATCTGATCTCTGGCTATAACGATAATGGAAAAAACCATACCTGTATGGGACTGACATAAAAAGCTACCGAAAGCTTATGTCACAGATGTTCTTGAAATACGAAACACTCCAAAAGAGATTGCCTCTTTTCTAGGCCCTCTTTGCTATTGATTTCCAACAACTTTGTTTAAACAAGTAACAGTCTGGAATTTCTTCAGTTTATTGTGTGCAACTCAAAGAAATCTCATTACTTGTTCCCAAAATCTTCAACCACACTCATACTGTATCTGAATAACATTCACATTGCATAAAAGCAGGCTGTGCGGGAATGGAACCCGCGACCTGTACCTCTAAATCCGATCGCTTAGCTTAGCTTCGCTTTTAACACTAAACCAATCTAAAGTAACTTCGTATATCTGAGCGTTACAAACTGCAATTTGTTTTAAGTATTTTTTGCTTTCTTTCAATACATTGCATGTTCGTAAGAATTTGATTAACTGGACTATGTGCAGCTTTTGTTTGAAAGTTTATTGAGTTTCAGAGATTTTGTTCTTTTTTTATTTTTAAATGAATCCTTGTTCAATGAAGGCGCTTAGTTCGACTTTCACGGAATAGAGAATATGTACGATATTAGACGAGATAATAGTTGAAACGTATTTTAATTGCTTCTCCCTAAGTAAACAACATACGCTTTGAAATGCTACCGGAAAAAAATGTTCTCCGTTTAACAATTTGAAAGGCTACGCAACCGTAGCACTGGGCTACGCCGTAGCACAACGAGAGCTACGCTTTTGTACTTAGCGATGTTTTCATGTTTCAATATACAATTTTATTATTTCAAGGAGTGTGTATAGCATGGTGCTTTATAAAGCACCATGCTATACACACTCCATATATCTATGTAATTTGTACCATATTTTGATCTAGTGATTATTGGAACCAAAACCACGGTGACAGTAAAATCTAACCAAAAAAGGCTTAATTATAATTGTATTTACTCATCAAATTATTCGTTTTACCGTAACAACCCACAACACCACAACACCCATCTAGCTTAATATTCAGTAGTTCTATCTAATAGTAGACGATCGTATTAGCTGAGGACGGATGTGGCCGCTACAATACACGTATATCCATCCATCCTAACTAAGGAATAATACGCTCCCAAGCCGTAGGTTATACGTATAAGTAGACGAACCTCCTCCCATTCCCTCCCTCACCTCACACTCCACAAGTCGCTCAACAAGTGAACCAATGTCATCAGGAAAATTGAATTCTGCTGAGTCACTAGATCTACATAAAGCATCGTGAAATTCGTGACAAGTCGGTTTAGATACAATGACCTACTTCCTTCTATTTCAAGTTTCATAATCGATATTGTAATTTTCGTGTGTTAACATGGTTTAACGATACGCTTGTCAGGCGCGGCTTGGGTTCTCTGAAGTAAGTCAACTCCCAGTTAACGCCCTTTTAACACGATGCTATTGGCTCGTATGGTGGCTTAAAATCGCCAACTTTCAGGATTACAATGGGATTTTGCCTATTTATGAGAATTACTGATAAACAGCTCCGGACTAATCATACACTGCTGCTATTAATTTTAATTGAATGCTTTGGGGATTTGCTCCGACGGGATTAGTACTGATACTGTTAGCTTAGCATAATCCACCTACAATGTTCCCACTGCTGGGACACACAGCCTCCTCTCCACCACGCGGCTCAGTGCGGGTTGGTAGATGTCACATGTTTTCGAATTTTTGGTTCTAGGACATGCCGGTTTCCTCGATGTTTTCCTTCATCGTTTTGAGAGCATTGGTGATGAAATAAATTACACTAAGTAATGCGTCTGCCTGGGTTCGAACCCATGACTTACTGTACGTAAGTCTGGGCCGCCACCACTTGGCCACCACCGCTCCTCTCCTGTTAGCTTGTGTCATCCCTCTGCTGGGCAAAGGTCTTTCCCCATGACTACCAGTTTGGGATTACCCATCGACAAAATGAGCAACTTCCATACTCTTAAATTCCATTTATAGAATTAATATTCAAATAATCCTTCGTTAGTGGTCACATCAAAGAAACTCTTGTGCTTTCAATATCGAAGTACGTCTGTCTGTGAATTCATTTTAAATTTTTAACAGACTTCAAAAAAGGAGGAGGTTCTCAATTCGTCACCGATTACTCGAAGACACCTGAACCGATTTGAAAAATTCTTGTTTTTTTCCAGGAGGTCCCATTATATTTTTATCGAAGTTTTTGAAAAATCAAAATAAAATGTAAAAAAAATATACATCGATGTTATTATCGTTTACTCCGAAACCTCGCTGACTCATTGGAGCAGTGCGCAATTATTTGGATAGGTTATTACAACGAAAAATGAAAAATCTTTTTTGCAAAAAAAAAACGACTTTAAAAACACAAAAAAGTGAAAAATAACTTAGTGTAAAAAAACTGAATCAAATATAAAAAAGTCGGTGACTTTTGTATGTTTGATTCAGTTTATTTTTGCCACCGACTTCTGAAGCTAAACTTATTTTTCACTTTTTTCTGTTTTTGGAGTCGATTTAATTTGTTGCAAAAAAGATTGTCTGTTATTATGTAGATAGTTGGTAATTTTCTCATTATCTGGCTGATAACCTTGAATTATTGGCTCCCTAATTCATTGTGGAGCACATAATTCTTGATAATTAGCCTATTATCCCGCACCACAGTCCTCTAGGAGAGGGAGTAGGCTATAATCAACTATCCCAGCGCACATTGGGAGATGTCACATGTCTTCGATTTTGGTTCTAGAAACAGCAAATAAATACCCGCTTGAATTGCAGTCGTTAACATTTGCGTATTATCATAAGAATCAAAATCAAGATATTATTTTTGTACGTCCACAAACCATACCAGATTTCAAACAAAGAGGGTGAGGGCTAACCTCCCTCAGTTTAGCTCTTTAGTGGTCATAAAAGGCCTGCTGGAGTACTTTTCCTAGTCAGACGATTTGCTGCGGGCAGCCGACCGTTTCTCGGAGCGCCCAAATTGTTTTATTGAAAAAACTTGGAATGCTGGCAGCAAAGGGCTCTCTTTGCAGTAAAAATGATCGCGTTTACCGTCGTTTGCTTTGTTAATAACAATTGAAGTTGGTAAGTAAACTGATATTATTTTTATGGGTGCAGAAGAGGCGCTGAAAAGGAATAATTGAGCTCACAAGTTCGGAGCTGATTGTATGGCACTTTTACTGTTGTCGATAACTTCATTAAATAATAAGTGAGTATTCATAAGTTTTTTTTTATTTGTCTACTTACATCTACCATTACAGATAACTTAACTTTTAAGGCTACTTATTACACTTTTGCAACCCATAGATTTTTCTCAAGAGGTTTCCTTTTACTGTAACTGGACTTCTCAGTTATGTCAAACAATAAACCAGTTTAATCTAGACCAATGGTCAGAAATTCTGCAATCAGAGTTTCTCCTGATTCAGAATAATTATAGTTCTCAATGGCACCCATTAGAGAGAGACTTAGCCGTCGTCCACACCGGACAATTAATCCGCTAGATATGATATATATGTCCTGGCTAAGTTGACCAATTACATTAAGAGCAAATGTTGCGACCGGCAACTGTCTAAAATGCAAAGCACGTCAAGTCCCGGCTTGTACATCACACGTCATACATTATTATATCTAGAATGGAATCACAGGCTTTGCAGAAGACAATTCCATCTGTGATTTCGTAAAGTGAACAACTTTCGTATCTTTAGGTGGTTTGTAAGCTTTAAATTGTTTGTAATTGGTATTTTTTATTGTTTTGTGCATGTGGTGTTTACCTATAAGTAATTGTTGCGCTGTAAGTTAACTTTAAGAATGAATTATGTCGCTGTATCCAGTGTGAACAATTGTTGGTAGACCTAATATAATGAATAAAATAAAATAAAAATGTATTTTTACCTATTTCATAAAAATAATATTCACTCACTCGCTGACCTGGCATAGCTTAAACTGCCTGTTCTAGAAGCATAAATTTTCTTCATTCTTTACATAAAGAAGTTGAGGATTCAGGAAGAATTTTTGAAAGTGGTTCAATAGAGGTGACTTTTTATGAAACGTCGTAATTTTCCCGAAGGAAAATCCAACAAAGCACATGGCTTGTCCACATTATGTATAGCATAATTAAAATAATGTACTTTTTATACCCGTCTGACCGCTTCGTTTTTCTAAATTGGATGGATGTTGTTGCGATTATTATAATATTTTATTTACTTATTCTGGAAGATTATTCAGTATAATAATTCAATGAGTTATAACACGGAAATCTCGATGTTTAGACAACATGTCTCATGCGTAGGCAGATGGGACTCGTGCTAAGTAAAGGCGGGTCTTAGTACCTAAACAGTGGAGCGTTTAATAGAATTATATGTCGGAAATCAAGAATTCGTATCGAATTCGTGTTTTGGAACGGATACCCTTATTAGTGCAAGTTATTTAGATAATTAGGTCAATCTGTTAAACACCTACAGTCCAAGCAAGATAATAATTTGTTTAATTCAAATAAAGAATGATCTAAACACCATTAATTTTTTTTAAACACGTGGTACGTACTTTCAGTTCTTTATAGGAGTGTTTAAAACGAAACTAGTACCGATAGAACCAGATTTAGTCAAATATATTATTTTATTAAAGTTGCCCTGTGGGTGCTTTTACAAATACGTATAATACACACAAACATAAAGCAAGAACAGTTTTTCTTGATATTTCAGTCAAACTACAAAGATTACAATAGCTCTGTTTACACAATAAATATTTGTTTTAAGGCCACGAAAGGCACACGTCAATTTTCGGTTACCTGAAGTGATAGCACGATGCTGCCATTATCTTGCATAATAAACCTCCTGCCTCATACCGATCTATGATTCGGTATCGGTAGGATTAGGCGCTTGGCTGCTGTGACGAAAATATTAATTTGCGTGTTTAATTTTAAAAAATGCAGGGTAGGTGCAACATAGAACAGGTCAAACACGTTTACTTTCAAAATGATATCATGAAACGTTTTTTTTTAATTATAAATAGGTTGCGTTTGTCCAAACTCGCCTGATGTAAAGCGATGGTGTGGCCTAGGGTGGAGCAAGGCTTGCGTTAAGTGCTAACTTAACTGATTTATTTAGCTTTATTTGTATAGTATTTTCTTCGAAATATTCTCTGCTCTTACATGATTGAATACTATTTATAGTACCTATTCAATCGTATACTATTTATAGTATTGAATCATGTAAGAGCAGTTAAGTTTTAAAATATATAATATGACCGAACGAGGCTCTGGCAAAGCGACCAGCTTATCGCTCATTAAAGTTTAAGTTGGTTTGTTGTTGATTTAAGTCTTTTAGTTTGTTACATTAATTAAGTAAAGTTTCAGAATCATCATTGTCATTTCAGCCGAAAGACGTCCACTGCTGGACTAAGTTTCATAATATTTTAAAGTAATTATTGATTAAATTATGACCATATCTTACAGCATAATCTACAACAGCACTAGTTGAAGTTATAACTTTATTTCAAAACTTGGGGAGGTACAAGACGCGTTGTTTTCGTCATTTATTTCATGTTTATTATAAAGGGTGTTAAAAGACCCTTAACGAAGCCGAAAGGCTCTTGTTTTCCGCGTCATTGCGATATTTTTTTCTAGTTACGGAGATATTGTGGGTCAAAGTTCTAACTTTTTCACAAGTTTTTTTTTGAAACACGTGTTTTTGATGTAAGATTTTTGAGAAGAGACAATAGTCTCTTCTTTCAATAACAATAATAACGTGGTCAGTAATGACTGACCACGTTATTCAATCCATCTCTCAGCAAAATGTTTTGAGTGCGTTACATTGAATACTACCGTAAAACGTGATGTTAACCCCAAAAAAAAAGTCTTTTCCCAGCAATAATTTTTGCGTAAAGTTACTTAGTTTGATGTACCTATAAATGCTTGGTTGACGGCTTCGTGAAAGGTCCTGTCACACCCTGTATTTCAGCGATTTTTTGGGCTGGCCACATTGCTTTTACCCTATGTCCTCTTTGGGCAGCCACACGCGCAAAGTTTTTGTCATCTACAAATTTCTATTTAACTAAATTTTAAATTTAGTATTGCACATATAAAATTACTATAAATTCTCTACCTATTCTCTAGTTTAAAATTGTCTTCTAAAATCTATCATTTGACCCATTTTTTAAACTAAAAGTTAAAGTGGTCGCGTTGAGCTGACCTCCCGTAAGTTATGGCATTAAAACGAAAACGAAACAAGCGTATCCGACCAATCAGGTCCGATTTTTATCGGTGTTATGGCAGCGACAAACATAGAGATGTGAAAACGGTCGCCTGCGTTCGACGGGAACGCGGCGTGGCGTATTGTTTAC
Source organism: Eugnorisma glareosa (assembly GCA_947578425.1). Taxonomy (NCBI): domain Eukaryota; kingdom Metazoa; phylum Arthropoda; class Insecta; order Lepidoptera; family Noctuidae; genus Eugnorisma; species Eugnorisma glareosa. Next base: position 33,813,918 of record OX387957.1, read on the forward strand.
TGTGAGGATCCTTTTTTGAACAACACAAAACGGACAAAAATATTTGTTTAACCCTTGGTCCACAATCTACTGGGATAATTAAAATGAATTCATTAGTCTTTTTGGTGTTTTCCGTCCTCTCGGTAACGGATTGAGTATTCAATTTTTAACAACTTACTAGCATTTTTTAATTGAGCCTAGGTCCTACCCGACATTAATTAGCTGAAAATTTTCAAATTTTTAGTGTCAAAGTGTCATATTTGGATATTATTTGACTGGAACGTTTTAAATACGATGCTTCGGGTTATTTACGTAGTTTCCCATTAGTGAAAGAATTTTCCGAATACTACATCTAAACTTACAAAATTTACCTTTAGATTATTTACATCATAACATTATTTACAAAAGGCGTGTAGTTTCAAAATATCGTAGATAGATTTGTGGCTTCACAAATTCGTGAAAAGATCTGCAACCATTTTCCGCTATTCTTGATTATGAAAATGAAATTATAGCATAACAAACCGTTAACAGGGATCAATACCAACACCACTAAAGCACTGAAGCACAGCGGTGTCGTGCGTTTTTTGCAAACATTCACCTAACGTTTGTACCTGTTGCTACTCATTGACCAGCTGGAGCGTTTTACTTCGTTTCGTTCAAATGCCGCTGTTATTTAATTTAAAAAGCAATCGCGTTTTTAAACAGGTTACGAAAAATATTGTGGAAATATTTAGATTGAACTACGAGCTTGGTAGATCAACGACCTGGTTGGAGTTGGATGTGGGAGAGCCATGATCAGGTAAATAAGATTTTTTTTTTATAAGAGAGAGCACTCAACCTATAAATAAATCGTCTAAAGAATAAGAAGAGGTTATACAAATAAAAGTTACTAATTAAGTTAAATACAAAGCAATCCTTCTTCAACCTTGCCATATTTTCGTAATAAATAAGATAAATAATTAAAATTGGAGATTCAATTAAGTCTTGAAACACAAAAGAAACTCTGTTAGCACCGCAAGACTGTGGTTAGAACTTATTCATTACAATAATGGTTTCAAATAATTAATCTGATGGTAATAACAGCAAACGTCTTATTTGCGACCCTTTTTACCACTCAAAACTGTATTGTGCTAGTCTATGTAAAACCCGTAATACTTTATTGTCTAGGTAACATTTCTTGAAAGCATCAAATGATTAACATAATAATAATAAGGAAATAATTAAATAATTAATAATAACATAATTCGTGAAAAGAAGACCGTCCCAAGTAGTCCCTATATCTTGAACTTGATAGATTAATATCGATCTTCCCAAACCCTGTAAGTCGCTGCCCATCCATGCCATTATTAAAGTTTCAATCACACATTGTGATAAACCCTCGTATATAAGAGGTATGTCGTCGGGACCAGTTGGGACGGATGTATATTTAATATATTATATTATAAGCCTATATTGTCCCACAGCAGGCCAAGGCCTCCCTTCCCTCCTTGATTGATTGATTGGAGGCCAATCCTTTGAGAAAGAGTCCAGCTAATCCCCCCATCTCCTTCCGGGCCTGCCGCGTTGTCGTTTCCCGCTATCTAGTATCCACTGAGTGGTAATTTTTGCCAATGTCTTCTACGTTGTTTATCGAGCGGCATAAAATTAAAAGTCATAATTTATATTCGCATATTTTCTGTCTGTCTGCAGGGTTTATATGAACCTAACACGAAAGGATGACAAGGATTCGTTCGATCGCTCACCCTAGACACCGCTATCCCTTTTGAACGTAACCCATCTATAAGGCGCCATTACCTCTCCTTCGAATTAAAGTTTTGCCAGACATTTCATGCATTTTAGTATTTGGACTTAAGATGCCTAGAAGATTATCCTTTCTGGTGTCTATCTTACAGCGGAATTCAAAGTAATATTATTTCAATAAAACCGAACATTAATGATACAATTCCTATTAAAAACAGGAATAAACTTATTGGCACAACTCGCTGTCGTAAGGAATAATAATAGAATGAAGCTGGGAAGAAAATACTAATATTATGGAAATTCTTGTTTTAAGTAAATTGCTTTTGACACACTTTGAGGAGCAGCGTCAAGCATCTAATAAAGTCCAAGCAAACTAAGATGTTTTAGCAAGTTTTTTATAAAACCCGTGTCTTTAATCACGTTGCAAGATCTTTATGTAGGCAAACAAATTTAAAGTGTCGTGTCATATTAAAGGCTCAACGACTCCTCACGAAAGAGGCTCTACAAGTGGTCGTTTAACCGAGCCTGCTCAAGCACTTCTGATTACTCCATACTGTGAAACGCATGAGCATTTTCCTGGCGTGAGAAAAGCATTAATAATTAATTCGTTACTTGGATTTTTTATTAGCCGCTTATGAATAACTAGAGGAGTAACCAAAATATATTTTTTCTGCAGTTTTAATAAACTAGGTGTGCCCTACTACCTCATTATACTTTTTACTACTCTATTCCGGTTCCTCCATCTCTTTTTCTACCTACTTATCTAATTTATTTAAAAACTCTTTTTAACAATTTTGTTTTCCGTGATTTTTTTAGTTATTTAAATGGTGATTCTACTATTCGGGACGGAAACAAATCAGAGATCATTAAACTCGATCCAGCCGTTCTTGAATACCTATTATTTAAAATTAGATCAGAACTAACTAAATTAAATACATTTACAGCGCATACATTTTTAAACAACCACGACCCAGAACGTCAACGTTGGCAAGTATTCAGAGCTAAAGTTCAAACAGAAGACATCCTTACATCAGGTTGAGTCACAAGGAACCTTATTTTCTTTTTACACTTTTTGATTATCTTGTATGGGTATTCGCCCACTCTTTGTCATGTTTTTGAAGGGATTGAGTTTCAGAAATATTTTAGTTCCGAACAAGATATCCGATACAGCTTATAACAATGCCCTTGAACAATGCAAACCGTGGAGGTACAAGTATTGTTCCAATAGAATATTGAGCTTCATTCGATGGTCAGGTAGCTATTAGGTATCGAGCGAGACAGGTGACTGACAGACCCACCCACGTTTTCATTGTTCTAGGAATGTATACTCATTTTCAAATACCAGTTGGTTATTTCTATTCGGTCGAGTATCTTGAATATAATTCCAGTGGAAGTAAAACAATAAAGTTCGAAGCTAACTTTAACACTTGCATTGAAATGAACAATTTCATAATGTACCTTTTCATTAAGGAATTGTTCATTCAATGGTTTCTTTGTTTCAATTCTGACGAATAAGTAACCCAAGTAAATTATTTTTAAATAACGCATCGAAAAATGGAGAAAATGTAGTGTACATTTTCTCCATTTTTCGATGCGTTTTAATATGAAAAGCACTACGCAGAAAAAAATATTTTCATGAAACATTTCCAGTTTTTTTTTCCAGTTACGAGTTTTACGAATTGTTCGTAATAGTATTTTACAGATAATTGCCAGTTTATGAAAGTGGCCCATTTAATTCATTGACTATATTAGGGTAGCACAAGATACAGTAGACCAAGAGAAAGCAATCACTCGGAAATAATTATGATAAGATTGAATAAGTTTCTTTTAACTCATCGAGTTGTATGCTCTCCTAGCTCTTATCATATAAACTGTCGATAAATGCACCGCACAGAGGGAAATACAGATGTTGATGGTATGGTGAAGAATGGAACACGCAGCCCAATTTTGTTTTGGCACGATAATTTTTATTTTTTTTTGGCTTATTACTTCGCCACCTTCTCTCCGTCGTCGGTGGCAATGCAGGGGTCACTGTGACTGCATGTTTTGAAACTCAGGTGGCACGATGCAAGGAGGACATAGTCCGGAACATACAATTCGCGATGCTATGTGGCCACGTGACCGCGCCCACCAGAGCGCCCCATCACGCCCCGCTATCTCGCCCGCTAACTGTCCTGTTTCTGCGCGTCCATACAAAACTACCAGATACTGACTTGATATATAAGATAATGATAATGGCGGAGGAACAGCGCTTCATTGATATAAATTAGCTTACGAATCAAGGAAATACGCAAAAGATTTTTACTCTTACATGAGACGAAAGAATTACAAAATTCACTCCATATTTACTTAAAATTATGTACTGAACTGAGCTTAACATCCCCATTTTAAGTTCGTACGCCCGGGAGAAAGCGAAATTTACAGTCAAACGTTTTCGGGTCGATAGCAGTCCCAGGTGTGGCTCAATATCATTTTAAAGTGAAAAGATACAGGACTAATACACCCAGAACTAAATAATTAGGGTTATTGATGAATTAAGTGGTTAGTTGAAGTTTTTGTCTATCGTGTTTCGGTGGAACGAAAAAATCCTGCGTATCCCTGCTTTGGACGTTCGCCGCTGCCAGCCGACAGCTGCAGACTGACCTCGGATGACCGTTTAGCGGTTCACAATGCACTTTGGCAAAGGGTTGGTATTACGTATGGATACTCTCACGATTTTATAAGTTTAATATTTAATATAGAAGAACCTTTAATAGAATATTCTGAAAACATATTGAAGAAAATAGCGATAAACTTTAGTGAAGTGATTTTTCTCGTGCAAGGGTGACGCTTGAATATCTTCTTGTATCATGAGTGTATAAGTGACCATGATATTTTAAGCTTCACAGGAAAACTGTAATTGCAAATATTGCAATGCAATTTTCATTCATTCGTAATAAAATATTATTCTGGTTAATTAGACAATTATAATCAATCAATCAATCAATCAATCAATCAAATCTTTATTTGCTTTGAATGTAGGTACAGGTATAAGATGTTGTACATAAATTAATGAGATCGGCTACAGTCTACCTTACGGCATGCAAATGATTACATAAATTAAAATAATAATAATATCAAAACAATGTCAACAAAACAGAAAGCAAAGTGAATTCAATCTACCTTACTGCGTACAAATTATTACATAAATTAAAATATGAATAAAATCAAAACAATGTCAAAAAAACAGATATTAAAGTGAAGTCAAATAATATTATAGGCAGGTACTTAAATAAGTCTTACATAGTCAAATATACATATATATAAATAAAAAATAAATATATAAAATAATAAATATATATAATATATATATATGTATATAAATATACATATATATATTATATATATAGTATGTCTTATATACTACGAACGCATACTAAATATGAAAAATTGAAAGCACTGAAATTAAAATAGCATGTTCTTTTAATTATAAAACAGCACAATGGTGTTGTCGGAATGGGGTACTTCCAGTAATTAATGGATGAAAACCATTAAAAATTACCATCGTAATAAGAATGAAACCGTAACAAAAATATGCAGGTCGTAACAAAAAATAACAAAAATGAACTCCTTTTCACAATGCACATAATGTAGCATAAGCATAATCAGCCTATAATGTTCCCACAGATGGGACACCCAGCTTCCTCTCTATCAGAGGGAATGGGAACCACCATGCGGGCCCAGTGCGGGTTGGTATATGTCACATGTCTTCAAATTTTTGGTTCTAGGACATGCCGGTTCCCTCAAGATGTTTTCCTTCACCGTTTTGAGAGCAGTGGTAATGAAATAAATTACACTTTGTGTAATTTAATGCGCCTGCCTGGGTTGGAACCCACGACTTACTGTACGTAAGTTGGGGCCGCCACCACTGGGCCAGTAGCGGTAGTGAGGCTGCCTTACGTTCTTAGGGTCCCGGGTTCGAATCCCGGTAGGAGCAAATGTTTGTGTGATGAGCATGGACATTTGTTTCCGAGCCATGGATGTTTATATGTATAATAAGTATGTATTTACAAACAAAAAGTATTTATGTATCTATCAACTATCTGGTGTCCACGACACAAGCCTCGTTGCTTAGTGTGGCACCCAGATGACGCTGTGTGTAATGTCCAGCGATATATTTATTATTATTATTATATTTATAATATAGACCATTATTTTATCTTTCGTTCTTTTATCTAGATGAAGATATAATATTTATTAATTATTATTTATTAATTTATCTTTTTACAAATTATTTAAAATAAATAATAATTTATAATTAATTTCTTTTTTTCTCATTTTTCTTAATCTATGTATTTTTAAATATTTCTTGAAAAAAAACCTATAAAAAAACATTTAAAAATATAAAAAATAGATGGCCCATCGGCATCAGGAACCAGGTCCAGGCTGCCGGTGGTCAGGGCTCCAGAGAGAGGAACCGCCTCACTATACGTGCTGAGTCCAGGAGTACTGCTTTCTGAATCAAGCCCTTGACCCAGCCGCGCAATGAGAGGCTCCTAAGGTGTTGGTCAAGGTCTCTTTGCTATTAGTCCATTAACCGAAACGACTATCGGTATAATGATTGCAGAGTCCACGTCCCACATGTCGACAACCTCGTGAGCTAAATCGAGATACTTGATTTTTATTAATTAATTATTATATCATCTTTTTTGTTAATTCTGTACTTTAACTTCTTTTTTCTTGTGGTCCCAACAACAACATACTACTCAAAAATAATTATTGCATAAAAAGGTGGAATTCGGGACCGTGGTCCCGGTCCCAAAAGACCAGCAGATCAACCGTATTACTCGCAAAATGGTCTTCTTCTTCTTCTTCCTGTCTCAAAACGGTGAAGGAAAACATCTCGAACAAACTGGCATGTCATAACCGAAATTTTTACACTCCTTTGAAGAAAGGCTTTTATTTAACTTGCAATGTTTGTAAATCAGTTTCAAAGGCGGAGGCAGCTAGTGCAGATAGCCGCGCATCATCAGTGACGTAGCTCGTTGGGATAGTAGTGAGGTCAAATCTTGCGAGCTGATTTGGAACAAGTTCCTCTCACTGTAGGAAGTTTAAACTTTACATGCTAGTTCAGTTTTGATGACAATGCTTTATGATAAGCATGATCTGATTCTACACCCAAGATTGGCCCCAGATGAGGGAACTCAACGGTCAACAGTTCAGATACAAAATTTTGTATACTCGTTTAATTAGGATAGCTCGGTCTTAATTCTATCACAGCCTGGCTTATGGGCCCAAGGTTGTCCAGACGGTACAAAAAGCTAAAAAAAAAGTTTTGGCAAATCGCCTTGTTAATACCAAGTAAAAAATATCTATTTAATAGGTAGCTATTACCGAAATACCTGAGACTCATATGCGTGTTGCGACTAGACTAGGCGCTAGATAAGAACATGACTTAATGATGCGTTGGAGTTCAAAACTAGTAAATAACCAGTAGAATATGCAGACTGCTGACCGAGATGAGAGGTAGTGGGCTGAAATGCACAGCGCAGTATCCAAAGTGCATGGTCCTTGAATTTTTGGTTAAAAGACATGCCGATCGCTTCACAATGACTCGTCACCGTTTTGAGAACACTAGTGATGAAATAAATTGCGCAAAGTAGGTAAAGCACCTGCCTGCCAACCTACACACATATGACTCGGTATTTAAGTCGGGGCCGTTGCCAAAGGGCCATCACTGCCCAATAAAAATTTAATAGGGGAACTGAACGAAAGTGAGAAGCGTGCAAAGTTTATGTAAAGACTTGTATGTACACACGCTAGTACCAAAGAGCTCATGGAGACGAACCCAATGAGTCCAAACACGATGCGTTTACAACACAGCATCGAGGAGTTCCTTGCTAGACCGTTTTAGCCCCAGCACCATACCCCGACTACCATTATGATGAAAACGTGAGCCAGTGTAAACCAGTTTCAAGTTAAACGAGCAGAAACGCGATCGTTGCAACAGTTGCGCGATTCCAGAAAGTACAGTGAACATCAAAAGTAAAACGGTGTTCAAAGCTTTGAAAATGATTTATTTGAAAAAAAAAAAAAGATTTTATACAAAACGAAATTACAATAACAATCAGGTTAATTAATTTAAACTATTGATTATGCAAATAATTCCAGATTTCTTAAATATTCATCAACTTTTTTTGTGGAGTTTACCTTCCGGGTCCAATTATAATGATTGAAAATCGACTTTTAAATTTATAGACTGGCAGATGATGGCACATTATTATAATAAGTGAGATTACTTTAATTGTGTTCTGGCATGTTTCTGGCATATCATTATTCCAATCTGGCTGTTGAGTGTCGTTGCATTTGGGAGGAATCTAATAAAAATGTAATTAAGTCATTCTATAACATATTTGCTAAACCAATCTCCAACTCCATTATAATTATATTGGGTTCCTTAGAACATCCTTTAAATTTTTTGGACTTGTTGAATGCCGCGTATATTCCGAGTATTTATGTCCATGTCGGTATTATGTCCCATGAGAGAGATAGGGAGCGACCCTATTACGGTCATTGATCGAGCAAAATTCCGACCCCCTGTTGCTTCTTTGGTAATGATAACTCAACATAGAAAATGTTCTTTGTTTCTAACGTTTAGCAGGCGCTTAAAACGTTATAGTTTTATTTAGTTTAGTTTAATATAGCGAAGAAGAATAAACTTAATACGAATAAATTAGGATAAAAGCTACCAAATGATAAAGATGAATAATCATATTCATCTTTATCATTTGGTGAGAAATAGGTATGCGTAGACCTCAGTAGTTTTTGAAACAGTCTCCTCATTTTAATTTTATATTTTCTAGAGTTAATTTGTTTAAAACACCTTTATTTTTCCATCTACCCTTAGATTAACATCGAATTTCTAAAGAAGTTATAAGTTTTCCTCCAAACGATTCAATTTAATTAAGGTTTTGCTGATATTGTATGTAAAAATCTTTTCATCAAAATAATAAAGCACATTTATTATTTATGTGCTATTAAAAAAATAGAATATAACTTTTTGTGAGAACCTTTCTAAAATGTTTGCCCAAAAATGGAATAAAGATCATAAAGATATTGGCTTGGCTTTTATAGTCTACCCAAAAATAAACTTGATATGAATAGCTGAATGAAAATATGATCCAAAATCTTAAAAAAATTAAAAAGGTCATTCAAAGGAACGATAACGAGGGTATCCATGGAGGCCCGAACGCCCTCAGAAATCGATCCTTTGACCTGCCCGCTCCCACAAAGCTTCTATGTGCACCGCTGAGCCGACGATAAATCCAGATTAGTTACGAGTAAGGATATAATTGATACATAGAAGCAGGCTCTCAGACCAGGTACCTAACAAAAAATAAAATACTAAATAACTGGCCCAGTATTCTTGTTAGAGCGATATAGAGGCACCAACATTTTACGACTCGCCAGAGAAGTGGTTGTATAGTTTACTCTAATCGATTTTAATCTAAGATTGTACCACAAATAAAACAGAAAATATTGCTGTCGTTCTAAAAGAGGCAGAATATTTAGACATGTATTTATTAAGTCGTTTCCAAAAACGACGCGCTATGTTAATCATGCCGCTTTTTTTCCACGCAACCGTTTATTGGACTGTACTCTAAGAATTACACAGTATTTAAAACTATGTAATGACCCTACAAAAGTACAATGATGATAGCTTAGCCGCTCACCAATTATATAATTAAAATGCTTAGTAAATACGATTGAAAAAATAAAATTATTAAAATTTGTCAAAAAAAAAATAGGCTGTACCAATTGGCGGATTCGTATCGTAAAATTACCACAAGAAATTAGCTCACTCAGTCCGGTGTGGCTAGTTTAAAATAAATCAAAGGCATACATGCTAACAAAGTGAAAAATAAGAAACTGTTTTATGTAAAATTACTCTAATAAAATTCTGGCACCGAAAGCTGAAATTTTAATTCAATGAGTTTGCCGTAAATCAATACAATTATTTTAACGTCCACCGCGGTTCTCCAAATTTACTAACGTATAGTTGGGCTTGGCTTTAAATAAATTGAAACAGACATCTATGTTCACACGACCGAGCAATAACCAATATTAATTAAAAAGATTTAAAATAAAATACATTGTAGTAATTTGGCTTAAAAAAGCTATATCTTATTTTTTTTGGTTTGAACAAAAGTAAACCAATTCTACCTTTTCAAAGAAAGTGTACTCGTTGTCCAGTAGTCCCTCTGCGTCCTGCTTAAACTAGACCAACTGAACGTAACTAGACACTTATCTGTTGCACGAATGGCCCGCGGTGTCGCGAGGTGTGAATGGGCCGTTTAGGGCGCGAGGAACCATGCTGCCTAAGGTAACGGTGGTCCTGAAATAAAATGGCGCGCGGACGTCCAAAAAACATAAAGTACTCACCAGATGATTCTGGCAATGGGGATTCAGATCCTACGCCGGAGTATTTTTTAACAACTTTGGTGATAGTTGAAAACAGTTTGAAGCTTGTTCTTTAACTGTTGGGTTTAACTACATGGCGCGACGAGCGCGCCTGTTCGCGAAGTCGGAGGGCGGCTTGGGGCGTGTTGCCACAAAGCCGTTCTGTGCGACAGTGAGCGGGCCCGAGCGCCGCCGCTGCCGCCGCTACCGCCGCTACCCCCGCGCCACACCTCGTCCTCGACGTGGCTACCTTTCTTTCGCTTTTTTCCCATACGCGAGCCTGTAAGATCCCCAAAAACGACAACAAAAAAAAACACAGGAATCATTAAAACCCTAAATTCTATAATGAGAACCACATTCTTTTGTTATAAGAATCAAGAAAAATTTATAAAATAATAAAATGAGAAAGAAATCTTCACTCCACAAAAGCAATCTGCACAGTTACAGTACATAGAAAATTCTCTAAATCAGTCAATTATTGGTGAAAAATCCGAAAGAACCTGCACATAAAATGAAAAAGGTCAAAGTATTGTACCTCAGACGGGGCGGGTGCTTAGCCGCACCGGCAGATTCGGGTTTCAACATCACTCATGCTCTCATGTTCATTAGGTATGCGTAGCGCTACACCGTTAAGTGAAACTCCTTGCTAAATTCTGTGTTTTCCGACAGCTAGCAAAAGCAAATCACTATCTAATTAACCTGTCATCACTTCAGGTGAGTTGACAGATAAACACGAACCTACCTAGAAAAAAAACATTCGGGTCATAATAAAAAGGTTGGACAAAAAATATTAACTTAGTATTGACAGCTGTAATCAGCTTATTAGAGTTCATTTGTTAGTGGCATTGGATATTTTGATCAATTTTTTATGAATCTTTTTCTTCGCAAACCTTTCTTTTTTTAACATGGCCGGGGAACTGCCACAGTGAGCACGCGGCCAAACTAATTGACAAGCGGAATGTTTTCCTCAGTATAACAGAAGATGATATAATTATTTGTTGTTTCAAAGTAAGTACATTTCTCATTCTCATGTTTAAAAAAACCTACAGTAGGTTCATAGATTTTTTTTCTCCTAGTTTTTAGTAAGTTCAAGTTATTTTGTAAGGGACATCGTGACGCGATGTTTTACCGAGGCCATCAATCTAGATTCTCAAGTCCCTGGCTTCTCTTTGTTATGGAATTTTTAATGAAAGTGTCTAAAATCAAGTAGGACTAAATCTACGGAATTCCCCATGGATTCACTTTACATTGTGTAAAATAAAACATTATATCACGCGGTCACGCCTATAAAAGGTAGTGTAGAGGTGTACCTAATAATAGAACTACATTTCGGCAGTTATGTTTAATGCCACCAATTAGACAGCTGCTCTTCGCCTGGCGAAGCTCTGGGCGCTATACCGACCTAAGGCTACTAATAGCAGAAAATGAAATTTAAAAGTGCTTCTGTGGGACCACAGTGAAATTGCCAAATAAGCTGTTAGTCACGCCGTTCCTGGGCACACGCAACTGGTTCATCGGCGGTGGTGGTCGCAATATGACCACTCATGGCTGCCCAAAGGTAACCCAAGAAAACTTTCCAATATACTAAATTTGGAAAACACAAACAATAAACTAGGCTCCATTCACAAGAATTTATCGTGAAATTACGGGGCTCACTGGAAGGTTTGACTGCGTAATCATATAAATAAATAAATTAAAAAAAGGACTGGATTTTAATCTACCCAGAACTAAAAAAAAATGTACTACGAAATTGGATGCACGAGATAATTGATGCAGTTTGCTTTAAATCTTTGACCGATCTCTTTAGAACTCCATTTCATGCTGTTTGTGTCTGATGTGCAACTGCAGGTTCCAATCTCATCAGTTGCCCAATTTCATGTTGGCGTACTACCTGTGGGTGCTTAAAAAGAATTGCTGAACTGTCCAACCAGTCTCCCATTACCATTCCAATACAATTTTTATTCGCAGGTATCTCAGCCAAATCGAATCTCTTGTATCCGGAAAATGTGCATATCGATATTAAACTGATGACAGTTGGGAAATAAATAATATTATATTCTACTCTACGTAAAAGTAGAGTGATGAAATGATGATGGAAATATGGATCTAATTTTACTACCATGTTTTAATAATACTCAATTTATTTATATTCTCTTATTAAAATATTAAATTTCAGCATAGTTTAAACTAGCTACTTACAGTTGCCACTCGCTGTCCGCAACTATGGAGCATGTAGCTACCAAACATCCTTTAATGCATATTTGCATTTTAGGATGAAAGGTAGAAATTGAATACACAGACAAAGAGAGGTTATGTTATGATCATTTCAGTAGTTTAGGCGTGAAAACGTTACAGATTGGCAAAGTTACTTTCGTATTCATAACATTGATAGTATGGATATTGTAGGTGACCGACGTACGATCGCCCCAAGTCATGTAAACAGTTGACTTAGAACACAATTCCTGATAGTTCGCGAGTTATGTGCATTTCATTAAAGCTATCACAATCCAAGTCAGTGTCAGGAGGATACGTTCATCTCATTTGCAAAGTTTCTAATGGTTTCATAATGAAATCTTGCTGTTGTCTACATTGTTTGACTGGATTAAAACTACCAGCTACAGTGCTACGCGATAAGAGGCATAGTATAATGACAAAAGTCTGACAAAATAACAAGTACCATGACACTCAAAATATCCATTCACTCAAATACACGTGTATCGAACGATAACATTAAAAATGTATCTCATATTTTTGCAATTGCTATTTCAATATTATCGCAATTGAAAGTTTTTCCAACGAAGCATTTAAGCGTGAAATAGATTGGCAGGTTACTTACAGAAGGCTGGTTCTGCACAGCAGAAGAAAATAGGCTCACGCTCACCTAGGCAGGTGTAACTACGGCTATCTCAAGGTGAAATCTGGGCACAATTGATCTTGCAGTTGCTGTACGTGAGGCCGCGTTCACATGGCGTGACTTGCGACACGACGACTCCACCAATCGCGTCGCTGTCACTCGAAGCACGCTGTAAGTCTAAACAACTGCTTTTCGCTGCTACCGCGATTACAATACGCATTTTGCATGAGTTTGTAGCTCATGGCCAAGAAGTTCTCTAGAAAGTATGTTTTTTGGGACAAACCCGCCACACTATTCTCATACCACTGCAACTCCTAAAAGTCAGAATCAACAGTAGCGACCGCTAGAAAAACCACCAGTCAGATGTAGAACATTCACAATAAGGCGAGGCAACAAGCTTGAAGGAAAATAATTTAGTATGACCTGTGAGAAATTGAGCAACACAGTGATCCACCTCCAGCCATGTCCTGGCCAACCGCTAGCGAACCACTTAACCACAATCTCTCTTGAACACGCACCACTGGGATAAAAGTATTCTTTGTCCAAATTCAGATCTTGGTCAACCTGTGTGCCTAATCAATTCAGCTTTTAGGCGTTATTAATTTTGTTAATTACACAAGCCAACTACATCCAACATCACAAACTAACAAACATATTATTCCCTCACATATTGATGTACAATTTAGGGAAACATATTCATCATCATCATTTCAGCAGAAAGACGTCCACTGCTGGACATAGGCCTCCCCCAAGTGTCACCACCTTGACTGGTCCCGTTCGTCTCTCATACAGCGGATCCCCGCAACCTTCACCAGGTCACCTAGAAACATAAAAAACAAACACATTGGAACCATATTACTTAGTACGAAAACGTACCCATTTTATTTTTTGGCTAGGAAAACCCAAAAAACTGTGCTCGTAAGATAATAAAGTCTTAATTACCCACCATAAGGGGTCGAATGGTGACAACTGAGCAAAATGTAATACATCCAACCAAAAATAAGTTTCATCATAATCATTCCGAAGAGTAATTTATATTCTCCTACATATTGAACAATAGACGTGGACTGATTAGAAAAGTATTTATCATGAAGAATTTCATCCGAAACGAAAATCTTCTAGTTATCGATACTGGGGGTCAAAGTTCCAACTTTTTCACACTTTTTTTTTAATACATGTTTTTAATGTAAGATTGTTATACTTTAAACACCTCCACGACCCCCGTATTATTCAATCCATCCATCAGCATCAGCCTTTTAGTCCAGCAGTTATTAAATGTCCTTTTCCTGGAAAGTATTCCGCAGTTAATGGAACTATAACAGGTTGTTTGAGGGTTTGCGTATCGATGGCGCGGACCAAAAACCATGCCCTGATTTTGTAAAAACATAAATTTATTAACGCTAAGGTTAAAAAGTTATGAGGCTATGCACTTGAAACGTGGACCACCGCGCGGCCACGGAGATCTTTAAAACTAAGCGTTGCAGAGACCTTAAATTTAGGTAAATAACAATTTGAATTTCTAAAAAATATTGTAACAAATCCTAGGTTTACATTTTAGGAGCTGTAAGACCAAAACCCCATGGCCGCGCCATTGAAACGGTGGAAAACACGTCATCACCGATACCTCGCTGAAAAAGCATCGCAGCAGTCTGAAGTTTTTTGTAAAACCTAGATTAGAATTTGTAAAAATACACAAAAAAATCATATGTTTATATTTCATAGCTGCTGTTATTTCGGTATCGCGTAGAAATAAGTCGTGATTATCTATCGAAGAAAGTAAGAATTTGCGAGATCTTTATTGTAAACAATTCCTATTAATATGTAGAACTATTGATGATGATGATGATACTAGGCTTTTTTTTTTGTTATTTATAAACAAAGTTGGTGATGCGGCTAGTTAAGAACTTTAAGGACCACCGTTGCTACTTTTTCGTGTACAATACTCGTATAAGTTCGAAATAATTTCATTTCTGAGCCACCCTCAGACTGTTGTTAGGGTTTCGTACCCGAAGGTTAACCAACAGTACCCTATTACTAAGCCTCCGCTGTCCGTCCGTCCGCCCATCGGTCCGTCTGGCTGTCCGTCCGTCAGCGTCCTGTCAGCGGGCTGTATCTCATGATCCGTAATAAGGAGACAGTTGACATTTTCACAGAATGTGTATTTCTGTGCCTACATAGTAATAAGTGTTGTTTACAAAAAGGATCTCGCTAATTCTTACTTTCTTCGATAGATAATCACGACTTATTTCTACGCGATACCGTACTACAGCTCCTGAAATATAAACCTAGGATTTTTTTTTTTGTGTATTTAAAAAAATTCAATTCTAGGTTTTCCAAAAAACTTCAGACTGCTGCGATGCTTTTTCAGCGAGGTATCGGTAATGACGTGTTTTCCATTGTTTCAATGGCGCGCCATGGGGTTTTAGTCTTACAGCTCCTAAAATATAAACCTAGGATTGTTTTATATATTTAAAAAATACACATTCAATCTGTTATTTACCTAAATTTCAGGTTTCTGCAACGCTAAGTTTTAAAGATCTCCGTGGCCGCGCGGTTCTCCGTGCAATACATACACTGCAAAACAAATTAATATTACTGTAGTGATACGTGGTATGTTTATAGAGATTAATTTTATTGTCTACAGTATTAATTTGTTCCATTATAGAATTCGATATTTGAAAATTCTGAATTTCAGATATTTAACAAGTTCTGGAAACTAAAAAAGCCAATTCCTGTACCGTTTAAAATCGTGTCGCAATTTAATTTTTTTTTTTAAACTAGCAGCTGACACAGAGATGGAGTCTGATATATCCAATTTTCCCCTTTGTAGCAAAAGAAACGAGCTGTAAATAACATGAAACAACACCTAGCAGTTTAAAATGATATAAATAACAAAAAACCGTAGCACTTTCATTGAAATAACAAAGCAAAAGACAACCTTTTTAAAAATGTGCAATTGCAGTTAGCCCATGCAATCCGCAGACAAGGGTGGCGGAAATAGAGCGGAACCACCTTACCTTGCCGCGTCATCGTTCCGTACATCCCTGTACACGAAGTAAAGAAATGGCGCTGATTCTCTTAACAGCTCCGACTGCCTTCGGTACGTTGAATATAAATTGCCAGTATATGTGGATAACTCTTCTTCTTTCCGTGAATTTTATCCAGCCAGTATGTAGTCAACCTCTCGTTGACTTCGTTTAAGTTCTGAAAGTTTCAGGTGGTTGTGCAGGATAAGTTAGAAAGAATTTCGGTATATGAGTACCACTGGCATTGTATTTGGAAATATGTTTTATGCAAGTACTCGTATCTGCAGACTGCAAGTGGCCACGCCAACGCGCTTAGAGCGGGCCGCAAGCAATAACAAAAAAAAAGATTTCTATCATTGTCTGATTCGCTGAAATCGTTGTCGTGTTGTGGCACAGTGCACTACTTCTACCACAAGCGGCTGCCGCTACCCATCTTTAGTTGTTCAATATTTTCCTACACCACGTAAACAACATGATACATATTTAAATTGCACGACTACGTGCCTCACTCCGTTTACTGATCTAACTTAGCTTTAATTCTATTTCTATAGAACTTTAATGTATTTTTTGTACGATTAGTTTTTGCTTGCGACTTCAGCCGCGTGGGGTTCGGAGTTTATTCCATGGGAATGCACTAACAGGATAAAAAGTATCCCATAAACTAACTCAGGTCTACAGTGGACGTTTATCATCGATCCGTTCAGTTGGGAAAAGGTAACAGACAGAGAAGTGACGTTGTCATCTATCTATCTATTTATATAATAAAATCGTAGTGTGTTTTTAAATTGTCGGTTTGCAGGTTTGTCGGTTTGTTTGTTCGTTTGGTCGCGCATCACGTAAAAACCCCTCATTGTATTCTAAATTGAAATATTTACGTAAATAATTAAAAACATAGTAATCGCGTATGAGGTTACTTACTAAATTTAATAAATTAATATGTTTTGCGTCTGTTGGTCGATTTTGATTAAATAAACGGTAAATGTTACTCACAACAATGCTTCTTATCTTTCAATGTATAGATTTTAAATACAATGAAGGGTTAATACGTCGTCGTGAGGGGTCGTCGTCAGGCAAGTCCCTTTTGGTGTCAAGTTTTCCATAAATCTATTGATAATGTTTATCTATATTATACACATTATTAAAATCTAAATCGATTTTCTAAAAAGGCACAAAAATTACTGCAAAGATTCTGTACAAATATTCCATACAGGCTTAAAATGTAAGGCTATATATTATTACGCTACTTGCTTAAGAGGGTGAGCAATATTCATTATATCCGTATTCTTCAATTGTTTGACGTTTCAGTCATGACGAGCCTCAGAACGGCTTTTTAAGAATTTCGCCAATGGAGTAGACAGCCTAGCGGTTTCATCACCGCTCTATTACGGGTTTGCAAGTTCAAAAGTAAAAACAATATTGGGGAGTATTGTTTTCACTTTTTGTGATTTGATTGAATTTTTTATTTGATGCAGTAATGTCTTCATTTTTTTTAGTAATGACATCGTTTGTATTTCTATTTTTTTTCTCATTTGTCTTGTTCAAATATTTCTCCAAAAAGTAATAGAGAAGTTTGAAAGAAATATATAAGAAAAGATAAATTGGGCTAGGGCCTGGACAATGATGATGATGATTTCGCCAAAAAATAGTATAGCGAACAGAAGTCTTCACACGCTCTTACTGTACTATAATGTCTTTTTCCTTCTCTATTTGCAACCTATCAATATTCCAAATGCAGTTTGGATTTAAATATGTCATGGAGAATTCCTGAATTTTAACTCTGCGTTTCCCTTTCAACTCATCGATTTTATAAAGTACCACTTTCGAATTGATAGACTGCCTGTGTGTAATGCAATTGTGCATTGATCAGAAACAACTTGTTAACCGTTTTCCTGTCGAAACGTTTGTTCTCATAATGATTCTCAGTACAAAGAGAACGAGAACGGTACCGGGACTCGCACAACTGTGTCTCAATATAATGCATTGTTTTACCCACGAGTTCGCTCAAAGTTGGAAAACAATAGCATTAAAAAAGCCTTCCATGGACACGCACAACCGGGATAAAAGTATTCTTTGTCCAAATTCACATCTTGGTCAACCAGTGTGCCTAATCCATGCAGCTTTTAGGCGTTATTAATTTTGTTAATTAAACAAGCCAAACACATCCAAAATCACAAACTTACAAACATGTTAATACTCTCACATATTACGTAGTTAGTATAATTTTGGGAAAAATGTTACCTACTAAGTACGAAAACGTTGCCATTTTATTTCTTGGCTAGAAAAAAAAAACAAAAAATTGTGCTCGTAAGACACTAAAGTTTTTATTTACCCACCATACGACCCCTGCTGACAACTGAACAAAATGTAATACCATACACAAACATACTAACCCAAAAATAAGTTTTCATCACAATCATTCCGAAGGTTAATATAAATTCTCGAACTGCATATCACCCAGATATTGAAAAATAGACGTGGACATATTAGAAAAGTATGATAACATGAAGAATTTCATCCGAAGCGAAACCCTACCTACCTATACCTATCGCCTTCTTCAGAATTCAATAGGGAAGGATCTTTAACTTAATAATATTGAGCTGATACTTGAAGGCAAGAGCTAGTGGCTCTAGCAAAAGTAAATATATTTAACATAACGCGCGTAATATACAAAAGGTTAGGCAGACGTGTACCTAATAGTACACCCATATTTCACTAGTTATGTTTTAAGTTCCATGTAGTAGGGGGCAAGCCTATTTCCATCAACCGGGCACAAATCCAGACTCCGTGGCTGCTACTGTGTAATTCCTGATTCAAAAACCCAAAAATACTTTGCACTAAGTAAATATGCCTCTACACTTATACACAGGTCCTTCGTGCCTCGCCGAACAGGCAATCTGCGATGTCAATTCTAAACAGAACATACAAAGTAATAACCACTAGGCAGATTGGATAGGTTCCAATTCAAAAAGTAGAAAGCTAACTATGATGGCCATAGAGGAAATGGGGGGAGGGATATTCGAATTGGTTTTGAAAGTGGACATTCCCGAAAAAATACTGGCTATTTTTGCAGGCATAATTTTAATAACCAAAACGTTGCGATCTCGAGGGCGCGTCATCATATTAATTTTACCTCGTAAAACAAAAACAATACCAAATCAAATCAAATCAAAGCATTTATTTCAAGTAGGCCAGTTACAGGCACTTTTGAACTGTCGAAACAAAGATAACAATGAAATGTAGCTACAGTCCCAGTCACAAGGCATAAAAACTGTGAAAGTACTGTAGTTGCCCATTCCCTAGCGTAGATCTCTATGGAGAAGAACGGGCAAGAAACTCCATGGACACTCTTTTAAATCAGCATATTGTTACAAAATCTTGGTTACATCATTCATATTGAGATGGTACATTATGTGAGAACGACGTAGCAAGATGTGCACATTAAAAGTGTCCATAGTAAACACAAAAAAGACAATTAAAATAATTAATTCAAATAAGCCGTGGCAACTAAAAGATGACCAGTCACACTGACAGCGCCCGTTCACGAACATGACGCATGGATCAGCACCATTCAACTCAACCATTTTGAAGGGAACTAAATGATCCGACACACGCGCCACCATCAGCGAGACATTGAATATAATACAGTTACACGACAGTTTTACGCTCATCTCACAATACTACAGACATATTGACAAGTCTTCGTCCATTCGTCCGCAAACACATCAAAGTCAGGCGTAGCCTTTATAAGAGCGTTGAGCGCACAAGTGTACGAGGGACGGGAACTGGGCTCGAGGACCGCGCCGGTTCGTATTCCAGGCAAGGCAAACGAGCTACTCCTGGTATTCCGGCAATAGTTAATCTGAACAAAAAGAAGGGACAGTTGAAAGTTCTGTTTATTTATTTATTAATCATCCTTAATAAATATTCATGTAAACTGAATATTTTGACTTAATACTAATTTTTGTGTGATACCGTGTTATAATCACTAACTTATAATAAGGTAAGTTAGCACTTAAACCCATTTTCTCCACATTTATGTCACCAATTCCTATTTGCAAATCTAAAAAAGAAATGCTTTTTCGTAAAACAATATAAGTCAAGTTAATTCATTATTAAAGGTTCTAACACATGTGGTAGTAACCGCTACGAGGCCTACGCCGTAGCCATAAAGTTCGTAGCGCTACGCAATGTTGTCTGCAATGTAAGCCACGTGTCCCTATAGTTTCGGCAGTTGGGTAAACTTTGTTTAAAGATGTCACGTGACTTAATTTTTCACATTGAAACAATGAGGAAAAAGTATTTTAATGACTCGTTATTATGTATTTTTTTCTTAGGCCTAGGCTTATATTAATATTATCTACGGTACTATGCTTATAACTATCATAATCTTCCGACTGCCTCGTTATTCTAGTTGTCGCAAGCGCGCCTGCTGAGCATGAGGTCCTGGGTTCGATTCCCGGGTCGGACAAAGTGTTATTGATTTTTTCCATCAGGAATTTCTCAGTAGTTAACACTGAGTCTGGATTCGTGCACGGTTGATGGCAATAGGCTCACCCTCTATGGGACTTATACATAACCGGTGAAATGTGGGTGTACTATTGGGTACACCTCTGCCTCACCCATCGGGGATTACAGGCGTGATGGTATATTCTGTTATCTAAAATTTATTTCCCAGTGTACATTATAGTAATTGTGACCCTCAGTTAAAGCAGTTTGACAAATTATCGATTTAACCCTAGATAGATAACCTACGTCGAATCGACGTAATCGATTTAAAAAAATATATATTGTGCCTTTTGTCCTTAAAAATTAGAAGGATTACAAAGACAATGTGCGACAGCTACAATAATCCCATTTGTAGAAAGCACAAGTCCAGCGCTTGTCCTAAGTGCCTTTGAGGCGAAAATTACAGATTTTTTTTATTTTTTTAGGTTCTTTACACTATAGAGATTGCAAAATGTTGATTTTATAAAGTTTACATATTCAATTATAAGACTAACGGAGAGATTCCTAAATGTTTAACTTTTGTGGAGTAAGAAGTACCGTGTTTTGTTTCTAAGTTTTTTTCTAATATAATTATAAATTAACTTTAATATTTTTCATTTACTCACAACATAATTAAATACATTAACACATATTACCACATTCATAAACCTAGTTTTGTCATAATCCAAAATATGCCCACTCAAACATGCGCACGTCGAATCGACGTATGATTATTTTTAATGTGCAGTGAAATATGATTATCTATCTAGGGTTAAAATTATATATTTAGAATCAGACAGCTGTTATCCTGAAGTGGTAATTAGAGAAGCTAATTTGTGAGACTTTAAAAATATGACAAACTAGCTGTTGTCCGCGGCTTCTCTCGCGTTTAGTCGGAAATTATCCCCCGGGCACGTTGTTAATATAACTTATGGCACTCGGGGATAATGTAGCTTCCTATTAGTGAATGAATTTTCCATATCGGTTCAGTAGATCCAGAGATTATCACTTACAACCTCACAAACTTTACCTCTTTATAAATAATAATATTAGGTAAATTATCATATTCATATCTTTATTTGCATTCTATAATGTGTGAAGATCTTACAATGGGCTTAAAGCTAAAGTACAATTACGGACCCTGTAGGGCACAGGGTATTACTATTCAAGACTAGCCAAGTACTATTCAAGACTAAATTTGGCCAAATAATAATAGAGCGGATAGATCGACTTCCAAGTTTAATTTGACTCTGAATCTAAAAACATTATTTTGGAGTAGTTTTTAGCCAGATAGCATTAAAATGTCTAATATTAGACTATTCGCACGGAAATCTACCCAAACGAGTATTTTAATTGTTATTATGTAATAGACTAGCGACCCGCCCCAGCTTCGCACGGGTGTAATGTTTTACATATTAACCTTCTTCTTGAATCACTCTATCTATTAAAAAAACCGCATCAAAACCCGTTGCGTAGTTTTAAAGATCTGTGCATATATAGGGACAGACAGCGAGAAGCGACTTTGTTTTATACTATGTAGTAATAGTGATAAACTCACACTTTTTTCATGAGAAAAAAAAAAAACAAAAAAAAAACGGTAATTTAAAAAATTAAAAAACGCAACAGCGTAGAAAGTGTTCTATGTTTTTTTTATTTTTTACGCAGCCGGGTTTTTTAATTTTTTAAATTACCGTTTATATTTTTTTTTTTTTTTTTTGTTTTATTATTGAATAATTTTTATTTATACATACATACATACATACTCTCGAAAAACTAGAAACTTTGACCCCCAATATTGTACCCCGTGTATTTGCGACCTGAAGTAGTAGCACGAAAAATTATTAACTTCCCATGTAACATCTTACTACTGCGATAGTAACAAAGGCAATGGACTTGCCCACATAACTACTAGTAGTAAGATAGTAACACGGTCAAGTCACGTGTGAAATTGTGTCTAACCTGGCGAACGAGAAAATCCTAGCGTTGTGAAAAGCTCGGTGTAAAACCAAAAAAAAAAAGTTTAATCGGGCTTTCAGGATCCTGAAACGGACAACAGGGGCTCGAGTTTGTAAGAGGCCCTGTTAGTATCGCTTACGACAAATGTGCTTTGAGCGCCGTGGCGCACTGCGTGTCATTTTTATTAAAAGAATTTAGTTCTCTGGCCGGGGTTTTTTAGATGACACCTATGATTTACATGTTTCAACTGGGGTATAGGTAACTCGAGGAAAATATGCGTACGTGGCAAAAGTAAAATATTATTACTTTTGGAAAATAATAATATTTGACTTTTTACTCAAAAAACCTGTTTCATGCTCATTTTTACTGTACGGAAATCCTATACAATGCAAGATCAGCATACACTGGAAATGTATAGTGATGTGTAACCGTGTGTACTATAAAAATAAAGGTGAACAATAAGAAAGGACTGTGTATGAACTTCGAAGTGTAAAATACGGTACATCGGGTACCGTATATATAAAGTTTGCAAGTACGACTAACGTGAGTCAGAAGGTACGCTATGGCGAATTACCTAATTGAAAATGTTCATCATCGAGATGTACGGAACTCCAAAAACTTGCTATGTCGAATTACTTCATTGAGAATGTTCATCATCGATATTCTGAGAGAGTATTTCACTTTAATGTATGTGGATGTAAAGATAAATGAAGTATAATTGTGTCTATAGCTGCAGAAATTAAAAATCATAATGTAAATTAGGTAATAGTAGTTTAATAAATTCAAAATATGGTTAAGTATGCATTAGGTAATATTAAACTAAATTGACACTTTTGTCAACATAATGAACATAACTTGAAATAATTTGACTGAAATTTATAAAAATCAAGATTTTAAATAAATTATTTAAGCGAGATCGCTTAAATACTCATTTAAATCTATAGTTTCTTTCTTCATCCTTTATTTATGTTCTTTAATCTTCTTTACGAGCACCGAGCTATTTTTTTCCCGTCTTTTAATTTTATTTGCCGTTATTCTTAGCACGTATTTTTTACTCTTTTATTAATTCATGTAATGTTTTGTAAATATTCTTTGTTTTTCTATTTAGCAGACTTGTTCAATGGTTGTGCCACTATTCAATGACATTCTGGGTTGTTGGAATATTTGCGTATACGCAATCAGACCACATCTTAGGAGGAAATCTCGTAGGTGAAATTTATTTCATGGCACTCGTTCATACGTGCCCTCAATATAATATTTGTAAAACCAGTCAGTGACTTCTGCGGCATCAGTAGGAATAATTTAATCGCGAATAATTTCAAAAGCATCGGGAATTTCACTCAGATCTAAATAAGCCAACGCCTGCTAGGTGTCGCATTTTTTGGGCATATTCTCTGTCGCTAGAATATTATTTTTCTAACCCTTCCTTTTGAATGTGCTTGAATAAGTTCTGAGACGGGAGGCAACATTTGTGCGCATCCGGAAAAACACTGGCACAAGATTTTATTGTTGCTAATTCAAAGTCTGTAATAATGTATTGAGGGCTCAGGTGAATACTTCAGCTATTTCTTGTGTAGCTTATAACCATTTCTAAAAATAACTTGTATGATCGTTGACTTTTGTGAGAAGTAAGCCATCCACTAGCGGAAGGGTTTGCTTTGTACAGTTCTATCCAACCTGGCCAAGTATTGAATATAATTGGTAAAATAATTTTGGACAACATTGGAATGCGCCATCCATTATCCAAAATGTGGATAAATGTAGAAGAAGTAAGTTCTGTTTCGTACTAAACACAAGAATCACATCATTTTCGTCTACGAGAGTCAAGAATTGCTCACCTTCAAGTTTAGCAAACTGATCGGTGAGTGATCAAACGCATGGCTTCTTTGCAGGGCATAAAGCGAGCCGATTTGGTAGGTATTTCTTGTCTGGTTTTTTGCATAATTTACCCAGGCTGATCAAAACTTTGGCCAGCTCTTCTTTTTAATGAAGCACTTACGACATTCATCATTGCAGAATCTTGCTCTGGTTCGTGGAGGTGACAGATATTGTTTAACTTACTAATGTTATGATAATCGCCGATCTTTTCTGTAATTGCTGGAGCACCACAACTCGAAGATGTTCTTCGAACGATACGAGAATCCATCTTGCAACTGGTTTTTAATGGTTGCGATTTCACAAACTTGCAACGAACTTGCATTTTCACAGAATACCGAATAATAAAAAACCCGATGTAATGTACATTTGAAAATTCTTTGAAGGGCTGTCATTTTCCTTTCCCCCCGCCCTCGGTCTACTTACGTTTAATTAAACGCAACATGCACGCATTTTATCAAACAGAAGTAAAGATGTTTAAAAAAGACAACGAGGTACACAAATTAATGAATACAACCGTTTATTGTAACTTGGAACAAAATACCAAGCACTGAAACTAACCTAAACCGCCACAAATCATAACGAATTGTATTAACACGTCATTGATTAGAAAAATAGCGAGTAAGTACGCAAAATAGAAAATTGTAAATCTTACAGCCCTTTGAGC
Source organism: Eugnorisma glareosa (assembly GCA_947578425.1). NCBI lineage: Eukaryota > Metazoa > Arthropoda > Insecta > Lepidoptera > Noctuidae > Eugnorisma > Eugnorisma glareosa. Next base: position 33,838,939 of record OX387957.1, read on the forward strand.
AATATTCACATCAAGAACACTATATAAAAGCGAAATACTCTCTAAGAATCTCGATGATGAACATTCTCAATGAAGTAATTCGTCATAGCGTGCCTTCTGACTCACGTAAGCCGTACTTGCAAACTTCATGTACGGAACATCAGTCCTAAGAAAGAATTCCGATTTTGTTGTTGAACCTATACGACTTCAAAATAGAATTGCAGCATTGAAGAATTTTGCTCTCGAATTAAAAACATTTGAACCACGTCGGAATAAATCCAGCTAGGATTTATTCCAAATAATTGCTATGCATGTATTACTCACCAGATTTTCAGTTGATAAACTCAATACTTCTCAAATTAGTGAACGTGAAAGTTAAACACGTGGCATTCCTCATATTCATTCGAAGCACACGGTATTGTGTCATTGCAATTCTTATAGCACTGAATTTGAAATATATTGAACATTTTAAGTGAAATTAAGGGGCAGGTGTTTTTGGCCGCCGCGTTGTTTATTCTCAAAGAGTGCAACGTTTTCCCAGAAAAGTAGCTATAGGTCAGAGTAGGGCAGGAGGTCAGTCGTCTTAATCTTGTTGACCCTCGATCGATCTAGTCTGGTTCAAAAATTTTAAATGTTACCTGAACGAGGTTATAACGAGATAACTTTTTATCTGATCTAAAATGAACGCAACTCGAATGTAAGTAGTGTAGTTTTACCCAACGAAGAAAATAAAATAATATCATTTAATGTCACTGTAAGATAGTTCCAACTTTAGTAAATTTTTTGAAACAATTAAACATGAATAAGCTCAAATCAACTTGTCTTCTATGTATTTATATACGTATAAAAACTCATCTTATTGCGAACAGTAACAGAACACACTTATCTCTGTCATAGTCTTTGTACGAACATTCTATTTCCGTCGTCTTCTCTATTCTATTTTTCTCTTTAAATGTGTATTCTAATTCTACGGGGGCTGTATTGTTTAAAGTCTATACTAGAAAAGAGTACAATATTTCTGTTTTACGTTATGCTCGGTAAGTGATATACTCGTATGACATTTGAAAGAAAAATTATGCATACACGAAGAGAAAATTATAGATAACAGAAATACATCTACACTATTTTATTAAAACAATCTGTGGTTGGGTTTGGAACTGAAGGCATAAGGGTGGAAACACATCTGGCCATTACGGCGATTGTACGCACGGCGACCAATCAAGCTACACAAAACCAGTTTATGCGGATCTCTCATTATACGAGAAATCTATCAAAAGCGAGGTCGTGTTATACGGGACGATACATCCGACGCATTTTCCTATCCATTTTGATACAAGGCCTCTTTTATTGTGAACCATATTTTTTACTTGAAGGTGCAAATAAACAATTTTATTTCATTTCAGTTCCGTGAGATGTGCACCCTAGCTAGTGGCAATTACTTCCAAAGCCGTTCGTAGTTCTACAACGATGTTGTCGCTAGCTAATATGGTAATTCAATTTATTTTTAATCTTCCATCATCTCTATCGCAGATTGAATCTCACTTTTTTAGACCTGAATAGATTTCCGACAAACGACAGTATATATAACATGTCTAGAAATGTCATTAGGCCACGCTCTAAGGATTTATACACAAAAATGTATACTCAACAAAGCCATATGACCAGAAACTGGCAGGGTTTACTAGTAGCATCATCAGACCCTCGACACCAAGTGAGATGTATTGAACTAATCAAAAGAGAAGAATGCAAAGGAATACTCAAATAACTTTCGAGATACTTAAATACTTTAAACAACAACACACATTTAATATGTTATTTGTACATTATTATTCCCTTTATTTAACTTTTATACAAATTATTTACCTTTTTAAATATTTCGTATAAAAAAAAATATAAAAACATTTAAAAATATAAAAAATTGTTGCCCACCGGTATCGGGAACAGGGTCCAAGCTACCGGTGGTCAGGGCTCCAGAGAGAGGAACCTCCTAACAAGGAGGCGTGTCCAGGAGTACCGCTTTCTGAATCAATTATTTGTACATTTATTATTGGAATTAAAATATAAAACTAATAATCATTATAATCTAGCTAGATCAAAGTTCAAATTAATGGGTTTCTCCAGAGGAAAGCGTGTTCCACCAAGCCGCATCAGCAAACCTATTTCGTGTAAAAATCTTTTTTATGTCGTAATAATCTAATCCTGTATATGAATACCATAAATACATATTTTATGAACATGTAATTAATAATGTTTATCTTGTTGAGTTAATTAAACCAAAACAGAGCCTTTTTTGAGGGTTTTTTTCTAGACTGTGTAACAGAACGTACCCTTATGAAGTATTTTCTTTAAAAGTTACGTTGAAAATGTAAATAGTATCCAGGAACTCGGTCCAATCCTGGCATTCTTAATTAACAGGGTAAATGTTCAAGGAAGTCACGACCTCCATACATTAGAGTTTTTGAAACAGCAAAGCCTAAATTCAGAAATAATTGAGAATAAATGTAATACCGTACCAAGAAATAGTGCCTCGTTAAGAGCGCCCAACCCGTCATATACTTTTCATACAAACGCTCGTACGAGATTATGCCGATTTTACTCATGTATCTTAATTTTTTTTAACAAATATGTATTTTGTGCACTATATCTAGGTTGCTATGGTTGCAAAAACTTAAAAAAAAAGTAGAAACAAATTCAGTGTAGGCCTCCAAAGTTGTGGTTTTGCACAAATTTTACCTGAACTTTGGCCGTTCATAATGTACTCATAAACTGTAAAAATAAAGAAAATATCTCGATAGAAACCCTGCACATGTAATGAAGATTCTTAATGACAAATATTTATTTCACACACTTGTAAGACTTATTCAAAAACACGTATTTTCTGGAACAAGTTTAAGAAATTTTCGAACACTATTTTTCGTTCAATGTCATCGCGTTAGGCGGTATGAGGTGCGCGGGAGACGAGTTGTGCGGGGTCGGGGCGGGGTAAGACGGGGGAGTTGAAAGAAAATCGCCGCTGTGGCTCTGGATGAAACAACAGCTTTTTGACCATGCTCGCGTTGACGATAGACGGACCGGGAAGGGCCCTCTTAAGGGCACAGACTAGGAAAATTGTCAGCCCAACGAAATATACGAATATTTCGTTGGGCTGTCAATTTTACGTTTACAATGTTTTTTTACTAAAGTTATTAATTAATTCCAGTTACGAGTATTTTTAGAGTAAAATAATAATAGTTGTTAAGCTATAACTACGTATTTTTTTTAAGTTCATAAAACTCGCTTTTATTGGGTGAATCAGGCAGGAAAAGAGGTTTCTCGCATCCAACGTTAATCTTAATCCTGTTTCAGCACTCCATATGAGGCAACATAGGTTATAATACAAAATCTACCAAGTCAATATATACCTTTTTAACTTTATAATCTTTTATTTTCTTAATCCACTGGGGGGTATAGACACCAACACCCCCGAGCTCAAGTCAAAAAAGCTTTCGGTGACACACCATCCCTTTAGAACACAGTGCAGCAGGTGCATACTGTGGAGAAAGATATATTTCCCTACCCCCCCCATTTCATCAATTCAGCAAAACAACTACCTGCTGGTCACGAGTATGGAAATCTGTGAATCGACTGCGTGCACAAGTTGGTACATACAATCTGGCTAGATGAGGTATAATCGATCCATCTTGAACACAAGGCGAGTGTACGGAACCGCATTATTTTGCCGATTCACGCGCCGTGCATTCTGTGCGCTCAGCATTTTGTACCTATCTTTAAATAATTTTAATAAGTACATTAATTTCATAAATCAGTGTTCAACGGACATTCGCGGTGGTCAGTTTTATTTCATCATCATCCCCATAGAATCGCCCCGCATCACCATTATGTGTAGGGATCCCCTACAGCGAGTGTGGAGCCCCGACACAAGATATGCCGCACCTTCTCTGCTGCTCGTAGTACACAACATCCTACAGGACTGAAATGAGGCAATGATAGCGCTGTCCAGGTCACTATGTACTGAGCAGACACACTAAGAGTCATCGATTCGAGAAGGAAAAGAATATCAAGTAAAAAAATAAAGGCACATTTTTCGAGTGTAGTTAGACACTAACCTTAACTCCCTAAGTCATTAAAATACGTTCGTTCCCGTTCCGAAAAATTGTGAATAAAAATCCCAAACGTTACAGTCACAATGTTACTCGATAGGACAACTTTTTGTGTTTATTCCCAACGGATCACACGCCAAGTGAAGAGTGTGACTCGTTGGGAATAAAATATTATGTTCTCATACAGTAACACAGTGACATATTGGCACTACTTCTTACCCAATCAGTAACACCATTGAGTCCATTGAGACTCATCATCTAATGCAAATAACAAATGATGTAAGGTGTACGAGTATGTAAGACTGGATACAGGTTCATGATTGCAGACAGAGCTGTCGACGTGAAAGCTGGCTTTACGGTCACCGACCTATGTTCCTTTGAATAATCTGAATGAATTGTAGTACAATTTGTTACCGTACAAACAAATGCAACGAGCAATAAAACTGTGATTTCATGTAGTTAAACACTTAACAAAGGACAATGGAATGTGTACAAATCTCTCTGTACAAACAAATAAAACAATCACAAAAAATCCAATGATTCCATGACACCGTTTTAGCTAGAAAAATGCTATAAAATATTGTGTTCTCAAATTGAAAACTAACAACCATTATGTCAAAAAACGGAAAATATTTTTAAATTCGCTTTTGATCCGACTTTTGACTTTAATGAAATAGACATTTAAGTTCAAAAAATGTTTATTTTAATAAAGTCAAAAGTACTGTTTCAAGTTAAATACTCGTATTAAGAGCGTTTACGACTTACGGCATTTCATACAAACGTCAACAGTCAAAAGTCCTTATTTTTCGAAATGACAGAACTGATTTTTATGAAACTTCATACGCATAATCATGAAGCATTGCATAGCCCTAAAAAGCCCACGGACGACATTTTCGAAAAGTCTTTAAAAAAAAGATAATCCGAAATTTCTGATTCCATTGAAAATTTAAAATCGGTCTAATTTATCTAACAATATTTTTCGAAAATGGTCTCCATAAACTTTTAAGAGCATCCTGCTTATGCGTCCGAAGTTTCATTAAAATCGATTCAGTCATTTCGAAAAATGGGGACTTGAAACTTTGAAACGCTCATAATCGGGCTATCATACAATTGAAAGGCATCATCATGTTCTTGCCCTGTCTCCATGTCACTTGGGGTCGGCACAACACGTTTAATTTTCTTGCAATCTCTCCCGTCAACCGCCACATTGAAGTGTAAAAGACAAAATTGGTATTCCGATTCAAGTGAACTCCACTTAAAAAATATTTTCAAGGTTCACTCATGTTTGCAGGTGGTTAAAATCACGTTTCTCCAGGTATGCAGTCAGTTAGCGAAAAAACGCATCGAAAAAATCAAAAGTCATTTTCTACATTTTCCGTATCCCTCGATTTACATTTCGATAGTTTTATTAAAAATCTTCTTTCAACGCAGCACCGTCCTTCCTTCGCAATAGCGAAGCGCGGACTGATAGGAGCGGCAACTGTAAGCCAATCGCATTCAGGGAACAATAAAGAGCGCCAAATGGTTTTATTCAAACAGCTTTAATTGAAAACGATATCTAAATAATGTTTTCTGACATAACTTGGGTCTTAAATTCAAAAATCATTTATAACATTAAGTTATTACCGAAATAAGTTGTCAATATTTTCTGTATTTGAATATTAATAAGTTTTTTGTCGACGAAGTGTGCGTGATCCTACAGTATCAACGTCGGATCGGCGACTGACGTTGCAACAAGCATACATAGAGCCAGTTAACGTAATAGCTACAAGCATACATAGAGAAAGTTAACGTAGTAGCTCTATTTGAAGTGAGACGAAGCATGCAAGTCGTTAGTTTGAATAACATTCATAATATTCAATGGTTGTGTTTCCCGCATGTTTCTATCAAACCGCTTGAAGTTGTTTTTAACATTTCGTGAAGTATAAGTCGTTATTTCGAGCCGCGCTGACAAACGATCGAGATTTATTTATTGTCTCCAAGTTAAATACCTATACTTTTTATTGATTATACAAATAAACCTTCCGGGACCACTTCTTATTATCGACGACCCATCAATATTCGTTGCAAAGTTTAGAATCAAAAGACGGTCAGACAGACATACACAGACCTGCACGAAAAACGACGAATTTATATTAAGTATGTAAAAAAGTATAAATCATTTAAGAAGTTGAATATAAAAGTACAAACGCACAACGTCCGCAAAAATATGTACATGCAGAAAATGTGATAATTAATACAATAGGCCACTTGCGAAATTAATATTAAATATTTTTCGCATTTTTCGTGTACAGATTATAGAAAAAGAATATTTAATTCTATCTAAGATTAAAATATAACCTCATAGATCTAAGATATATTATACAAAAATTTTCCAATGTGAGACTTTGCCTTTTCTCAGTGATCGTTTAATCGTGTCTAATGGCCATTGATTGTTATGGTTAAAACAAGTCGCTGGAAGAGCGTTTTTCACGATATAATCTTCCACTTTTTCATGGTTTTATTCAGACTTTTTCATGGTTTAGAATCAGTAATTGACATATCATATCCATTTAGGCCCTTTTCGCCCACCCCATACAGACCGACAACAACGACGGGACTCTGATCTGAGGGTTTCTACGCCAAGTTCTCTTCGGGTCTCCGAAAGCTAGGTTGTATACTCGATTCGCTCGTTAGACGCAGCCATTAGAAGAAGACTCCTGTTGAAGTTTCGAGGCGTCACTTAGAGTTTTACAGAATTGTCGTCTTTAACATATATATAACTTTCAGTACCGAGGTAACAGAATTCACATTACTTAAATCGCCAGCGGCGGAATAGATAATTATAATCTTGCTAAGACACCTACCTTGGACCTAAGACATAGAAGTAAGTTTTGGAATTGAAAATAACTAATCAAAATACGTCTCTTTTTAGCCATTTAATATATTAAAATTCTAATTTGTAACAGTAATTTTGAATTTCTAAGACGCTTCTAGAAATAAAATTTCTTATGTGAATCAATATTTTATTGTAACCAAGTACACGAATAATATTTATTAATTAAAACTTTATGTACAAAGGCGGACTTAATGCCAAAATAATGCTTAATGTTTATATATTTTTTTTAATTAAAGTCAAAATGTAATCTTTCAATCTGTATTTTATTTATTTCTACCATTTAGACTTAATTTTAATTTCTTTGATTATTCTATTTTAGTTTAGAAGTGGTGATATTTTCTTTATTAAACTACAATACATGGTGTAACAGGACCCTTCACGAAGCCGACTACCAAGCATTATGTACATCAAACTAAGTAACTACAGGGGATCCAGCGAGATTTTTTCAACTTTAGATTATCGTTATTCATTTATTAGCGGTGCTAAAGGCGCGGGAGGGGTAGCGTGGGTTGCCTCATTTTTGCAGATTTAGGTTTGTAGACTCAGTTACCACAGAGCATCTTATATATGTCAGTTACCATGAGTCATTGGTCGGGAGCGCACTGCGCATTTGCGGTTGAGCAATATTTAAAATGTGGTGAATCGTTGGTTCGAGCGCGTCGTGCTTTCTCTTCCCACTTCGATATTCAGCGATTAAACGATGGTCCGAGCACGCAGCTTATATGGTCGTGGGTAAAAAGATTCCGACAAGAAGGGACAGTTGTTAATAGGCCGCCAACAGGACCGTCTACGTCAGCAGCAACGCCAGGACGTGTGGCACAGGTGCGACAAGATATTAACAGAAATCCCAGAAAATCGGTGAGAAAGATTGCGGCCTCTACAGGCATCAAGAAGTCAACTGTGCATGTGATTTTGAAAAATAAATTAAAACTTTATCCTTACAAAATTCAAATCGTCCAAAAACTAAATGACAGCGATTATTTTTTTAAGAGAAACGTACGCCCTTACGATGTTGGAACGTTTTCGGACCCCTAAAACCCTTGGAAACATATAGTTTAGCGACGAAGCTCATTTCCACAGCGGGGGCCATGTGAACAAATAAAATATGCGTTACTTGAACCCCAACAATCCAAGAGAACGGCATAAAAGAGTTTGCACTGCCCTAAAACGACAGTATGGTGCGCGATTTCTGCTCATGGAATAATCGGTCTAGATTTTTTTAATGAGAGAGAAACTGTCACTTCTTCGGTTTACCGTCGTACGATTGACAAGTTTTTGGTACCGCAAATGCAGGTGTTTAACGGACGCAACAATAGAACACATTTTCAACAAGATGGGGCAACTCCACACACTGCCAGGGTCTCAATGTTGAGGCTAAGGGAGATTTTCCCTGGAAAATTAATAAACAAGTACGGAGACATACCCTGGCCACCTTGATCGCCGGATTTGACGCCGTGTGATTTTTTCTTATGGGGTTACCTTAAGTCTAAAGTGTACTGCAATAATCACCGTCCTACAAAAAAATATCCGGCATAAAATCGCTGCTATCCCTCCATAGCTTTGTTCGCGCGTACATGCCAATGTGAGGGTTCGCTTACAAGAGTGTATAACGAGAAATGGACGTCATTTGGAAGACATTATTTTTAAGAAGTGAAATCTGCATACCCTTGTTACATTTCGATAATAAAATAAATTCCATACTTATTCGTTTATTTGTTATTTAATTTTTAAATAGAAATATTCCCGCTGGACACCCTTTATAAGCAAAAATTATTGCTGGGAAACGACTTTTTTTTTGAGGTGAAACATCACGTAAACGTAAACGGTGGGATTCAATGTAACGCACTCAAAACATTGTGCTGATGGATGGATTGAACAGTGCAGGGGTCGTGGAGGTGTTTAAAGTAAAAATCTTACATTAAAAACACGTATTTAAAAAAACCTGCGAAAAAGTTGAAACTTTGACCCCCAATATCTCCTTAACTCGAAGGTTCCCAGGTATGGTCTAGAATAAAAAAAATATCGCAATGACGGGGAGATTAAGTGCTTTTAGTTTCGTAAAGGGTCTTGTTACACCCTTTATACAGGGTGCCTCGCGGCACGGTTAGGATTTTGAAATTTAATATTTAAAAAATTGTTTGTATTGGTTGAAGAAAGGGCGCAGTATACCAGTATATATAAGATGCTCTGTGGTGCAGTAGATTTATCGTTAATGCAGGTTTGTCAGCTTAGTGACCTTGCAGTGGTCGGGCGCGCATCTTGAGTACGCTACCGAAATGTTTTTCAAGGGAGGAGAATCGTACGTTACGGCTCAGCGGCAATTTTGATTACACCACAAAGTATGGCATATATGGGACAGGGCAAGCAAAAAATTGATTCGTAAATAGGTATAGAAGTTTCGAGCTACAGGCTCAGCCATAAATCAATCTCGGCCGGGCCCGAAGAGCTTCAAGATGACGCAATAAGCAAAGTTGATGTTCGCGTGCCTCGCAATCCTCACCTATCCACAGAAGACCAGCAGTGTTAAATCTCACCAAATCAATCGCATTTATGCTATGCTTATAGAACATCCTGCGTACAGTACCTACACGAAGGTGGTTTCAGCAGGATGGAGCTACTACCCACACTGCAAGAGCTGCAATGGACCAGCTTCGTGGGTTGTTTTCATGAAATTATCATTATCTGTCTATCTTATTTATTTATTCTAAAACTCCTATCTTTGAGAAATTATGTTTTAAGATAATGGGTCGCACTGCCGATGATTCGAGCTTATAGCTATTCGAGATTTTGATGCAGTGAAGAAGATAACTGTCGCAGTCATAATTTATCGATTTCAAGTACTTTCGAGTTAGGGCTTTCAATACCGGTATTCCGGGATCCCGTAGTACCGTGATCACGGATTTAATATAGGCCTTTTTCAATACCGGCATTGAAGCCCCAATACCGTGATTACGGTATTACATGTGATTTTATTCTCTCACTAGTTTTCACCACCACAAGCGTCCCGCTGTTATCTATAGCCCACCTTCCACCTAAATATTTCCCGAAATCAAGCTGTGCTTATTGCCGTTTTTGTTATTGTATGTCAGTCTCGTAAAGGCGACAGGATAAGGCGTAGACTTTGTCAATGTGTTGTGAATCTGCTAGCTAACTAAGCTATACTTACATTTCTACTATTGATACCTATGTTGATTACATGAGACATTTAGATAATAATAAGTTTTTTTTTTGTATTGTAGGTACTTTACAAAGTCTATGTACATTCCAAAATCTTCAGTCTTTTTGCAAGAAGGCATTTCACCTTCCTGCAAAAAGCCTTGATTAAGTTTGATAACATTCCTAATTCCTAGTCCTACCTAAATAAATAATCAACCAATACCAAATTGTTATTTAAGAGAGTTATCAACACTAATTTTGGTGCCAAGAAACTGTATTTTCGTAGCCCCAGAGTGCCAAGAAACTCATTCGTACCAAAAATTTAGGCTTTTTCTGTACAAGTCAAATCTAGAAAACTACACATATTTTCTAGATTTAACTTGTACGGAAAAAAACTACTTTACAAAGAAATACAGCATTTATTAAATTATCATGTGCATAAAACTTTATTTTTCGAGACTTATGTGAAAGAGGTTTATTGGGACAATCGCGTTGCATACCCCGGCCGGGAAATGTACCGGCAAGTTAGCAAACCGAGCGCACGAAAGTACTGATTTTAAAAATTGAGTACTTCAAAAAATCCCAAAACTACATGTACGAAAAAAATATATTTTTAGTGTTACCAATGAACACTTAATAAAACCATTAACGCGGTAATATTTTTAATATTACACATTACGCGGTAATATTTTTAATATTACACATTACGCGGTAATATTTTTAATATTATTACAGTAATATTTTTTTTGTTGTTGACCAGTGAATAAATAAGAACAATAAAGACAGATTTGAAAATAAAAAACACGTATTTTAATGGTTTTATTAATTTCCTAATTGAACTTGCGTTTACCGGTATTAATATCGTGATCACGGTACTGACTTCTAATACCGGTATTGAAAAACTGAGGTATTTGAAAGCCCTATTTCGAGTTTACGTTTTCGAGCGAGTGTTATTCGATCTCTCATCATTCGACTTCAAGTAGGGAACCCCATTTGGTCAAGGTGCCTAGCTTAGTTCCTGCGGCCCTCTCGACTCGCATATGGTTGATCATGGTTCTAGCCTAACTTACCCATTTGGTCGCCAAGATTAGTATTAAAGGATGACATCATTAGTCGCCAGATATTTAAGAAATAGTCATTGTTTTATTCCCAAAAGCAACATTTACCAACGGTCATTGGTAAAATCTAGAATTTCTTAAACTCTACTGTTATAAGCCCGAAAACACACAGCTGCAAATGACCACATAACAAAATAATTGGTATACTTAAATTTCAACTTGACATTTGAGCCCTTTTGGGTCACATAGATAGACAGACAGACGGACAACGAAGTGATCCTATAAGGCTTCCGTTTTTTCATTTGAGGTACAGGGCCCGAAAACGGAAGAAATTTAAAATTGTATAGCTAACTAAACTTACGAGTAATCGTAATAATTATCTATTAAATTGATATTCCTAAAATTGTGCAGAATAGGTCTAACCCACGATCAAAGAGAGAAGCATACCGCCAACAGCTGTGCGGCAACAAACCAACCAACTAGCGGAGGTTATTGTACCGCTCATTAGGGGCATTTGTTCAGTATTGAGCAATTAAGGCAGATATTTCCAGGGGGCTATTACTGTATGGATTGTATTGTTAACGAAGGATTAGCAGCCATGAACTCAGTAGATATGATTTAAAGTGCTATTAACTAAAATTGTGACAATCTCCCTCAGGAAATAAATGTCTATTTAGCGGTTTAATTGATTGAGGCTCGTCTCGCTATTATCCGTATTAAGCCTCTTCTTTATCTCCTCTTTCGTAGTGACCTTACTTTCTCAGTTTTTTTTTGTATTGTTCGTCAAAATGAAGCCGAAATCCGTTTTGTATGTTTATTTATTGCAAACTACTTAGTTGTAAAGAATTACGTTAGTCACCCTTCCTTGGTAGTCGGGTAAAAACTAAACAGTATAATTTTCGATACAGACAAAATTATATAAAGTGGATTCTTTAAAAAAGACAAATCAAAATCTTTCATATTTTTCACATTTTACCCCACATCGGGCACCAAGTTGCTATGAAAGAGTAGACGGCTGGTCTCTCCGGGAGGCAGTAGCCGAGACTCTCCAGCAAAGACGGGGTCCGCAGAACTGTTGTGTGGAAGTCCTGGAAGTTGATCACCCCGTCCAAGTCTGGATCCATTCGCTTCAACATTATGTCGACCAACTCCTGCAACAAAAATATTGATTGTAAACTTTGTTTTATGGAGATCTTGATTTCTGGACGAGCTCTTAGCTAAATAATATCAGACCACGGGGTGATCTTCAAGAATAACCAACGCTTCGAGAAGGTGGTTAGTGAGTGGGTGATCATCCATTGCAAACAAAGGCTCCGTAAAAGCAAATAAAGCCGTTGTTGGTCCGGGCTGTTTGCCTGTTGCTGGTTATCCTGTTCCCAATAATTGATTTTGAGTGGGCAGTTAGGCAGTCGTTTAGGTAGTCGTCTCAATATCTTAGCCGAAGAAGATTTTATAACAGTATTTTCAAGTAGCGAAACGGATTACTTACTACGACGATGACAATGAAGATCGGTAAACTGAATTCTAAGAAAAAATTATCATCATTCTAATGCCCTTATCCCAATTTATCTATTCTTCTTTCAACTACTCTTTTAGTCGTCATCTCAGCATTTCCTTTCCAGTGATATCATCCTTCACACAGTCCTTCCATCGTTTCTTTGGTCTTCCTCTACTCTTTTAGTCATCCACGTTCATACTCAAAAGTTTCCTCACGACATTTTACTCATTTCTCTTCGTCACATGCCCATACCAAGACAACCGATTACCTCACAACTTTTCAGTCACCGGGCGCCATTTTCTGAATTCCTCTTTTGTGCTCATTTCTTATTTAATCCATTCACGTAACACCATAGGTACATCACTACACACTATTATTATCATCTCAACCATTCATAACCAATTGCCATTCATATTTCCCTTTTGTGGCCCAAAAAAGTAATATGATTTAATAAATAATAAATTAATTGTTTATTTTACCAAAGCTATCGTATTATAATATCCTTAAGACTAAGCACATATAAGGCATATTGGACTCCATAAGGAATCACAGACTCTACTTATACTTATAGAGGGAGATCCCGTAACCGCCAGACTTACGTCATTTTATATAAGCTGAAACTTTTTCTGTGGAAGTAACTTACCTTTTTGTTAAGAACAATAATGGCTATTATGAAAAGTCGGTCGCGGTGGCTTTGACAGGTAAAAAGTTAAGTCACTTGTTTTAAAATTTAACATTGGGACAAATGGCAACAGAGTTTAAGTTATTAGATCGAACGAAATGGTTAGATCTCCTTTTCACCACATCGGCAAAACAAGCATTTCAGACCTCCGAAATATGTTCCGACAGGTCGCGCTGGTATCGATCATGTTATCCGTGTGAATAGCTTTTTGATTCAGCGACTGGATTCATAGAACTGGCAATTTGTAACTTTACGGTAAAGGTTTGTACGAGTAATGTTCATTTTCTGATCGGTGTTGAGTTTCCTATTCACGGCGATCGAGCAAAATTGAAGTACTATTGGATGGTGGCCATCCATCGTTGGATTTCAGGCTTTGAATCAATGACATCAGACTTATGAATAAAAAAAAATCAATGAACAACTACGTTTACGTTTACATTTATATTTTACGGTATGTCGCAGTTTCGCAGGTACATATTATATTCGGGTATACGGTGATGGGATAAAGTATTTTGTAGATGAGTATGTAGAATATAGTTTGTGTGCGTTGTTTGTTGTATGTAAGATGCACAAAATTAATGTAGGTAAGAGAGTTTTTTAATAATAATATTTATACACAGGTTTGTAAACCCGGCTGAACGCCTAAATATGATTCCTAAATAACTGAACTCGCTCCGTGGAATGTTTTGACTCATAATTATTATTACAACGGAGGAAAAATCCAAAAGTGTAAATAAATACAGGTACTAAATGTTCTGTTCGAGTTAGTACAGCACTAGCTCTTTGCGACTAAAACTTGCACATAGTAACTAGAAACATTTACCTGGAGCTATGTGTGTGAGCTTATGAGGCTTCCCGCGGGGAAATCCTGCGCTACGCCGTAGCTCTACGCTACATGGTCGTATCGTACCGAGCGCGCTATATACGCCGCCGGACCAGAACTAAAATACACAAACTCATAAAACTTTACAGAGTAAAGGACCTTACTCACCGACTATTTGTTTGAGGTGTCGTAAGTGGAATTATATAGGAGAGGAAGAGCGGTTGATGTCGATATTGTGAATACAAATCACTGTGATTAAGTCTAAGAAAAATTTGAATACCGGTATCAGTAGCTCAGTAGCAGCCCGGAGACTACAAGTGCCCAGTTGATGGTAATAGGATCGTCCCATAATACATGGGACTGAAACATAACTGGCAAAACGTAGTTTTATATAAGTACACCTTTAGCGTCATCGAAGGCAGTTACAGAAATACCCGGCCTAACTAAGAAAACACAAAAATTGTGGAGCTTTATTTTATTTATTACTCTACTTAGTCCCCTTTGAACTCGATGAACACTTTCAAAAACTCGGCTTTATCCCCCTGAATGTTTACCTAACACTAGACTAAAACATCTTTACTACTCTATATTGTTCTATTTTGAGGAATCGCGATAGCCATCTTGGGTAAAGGTTTTTCATGACCAAATTTTCGGTCAAGATGCAATGTACAATACTTTCTGAAATTTCTTCTTTATCCACAATTTGCCCAATTACAAACGAGGGTCATTCAATAAAAAAAATTACGTTTTTTTCTCCATTTCTGGCGTATTAGTCACCTTATTTGATCGACCACTTCATTTTAGCAGCTCGTACAGGCTTTTTTAAACTCGGCCCCAATACTTTAATGTGGTAAATAACGGAGCAGACTCCCCCAGAGTAAAATCTACCTCGGCTTTGATATTGGTCAGACAGAAGTTATGAAAGTTTTGTATCACGTAACGTGATCAATTTTCTCCATGTTCAAAAATAAATTCAGTGACAGTGTTCACCATTTGATGGGCGCGAAGCCATTTAATAAATAAGATGGCGGTTTTGAAAGTCTTTTAGTTTTTATGGTTAGTACTCTCTACTAAAGACATTATTTTCAAACAACAGTACATCAGGCCAGGAAAATGAAATGGCCAGGGAAATGGTACGGGAAGGGGTCCGAAAGGATCGATGGCCTGCCAGGGTTGCGGGACTGTTCGAAAGAGATTCCGCGGCTCTGGAACGCAAAGGGCAAAGGAAGGAACATGGATGGGTTTTAGTCAGTAAAAGTCTGACACTCCCTCCTGCTCACCCCAGAGCGAGAGTGTGTGTTATTTGATGATTTCCCATCCGAAAAAAAAAATATGCCAGGTACTTTTGGGAATGTCACATTTTTTTTTTTTTTTTTTTGTAAAAACTAATAAAAAGGTATTTTTGATTGAACTTCTTTTAAAAAACCTTCATATTGCATTTATTTATTCAATTATTGTTTAAAATTCAACGACATTAACTTTACCTGTGTTCACGTGCGCGTGGGTACAGTCTACCACGTAATGAATTTACATTCTAATGTTGAATGTCACTTGCATTTCCTAAAACGACAAGGCCTTGATCTTGTGACAAGTTCGTTTCAACCTTAGCGAATTTTCAATATTTTGTCAAAAGCGATAAAGCAAAATAAAAAAATCTAAAATTTATGACAAACACCACACTTTTTTTCGACGCGGACTCACTGCAGTTGAGTCTGAGTGGTATAATTGTCGCCCACTCCCTCTCTTATAGAGAGCAATCTGAGCCCCAGCAGTCGGGACGTAACAAAGGCATTATACCTGCGTCGACAAGCGCATATAATTTCTAGTAAGCTTTAAATAATTGGCGCCGGCTGCCTTCTATCAGCCCGCGTAGCATAATCACCGTACAAACGGTTTTGTCGACGAAGAATCGAAAAAAAAAGACAGATTGTGGAAAGATTTCTATCGTCGCATGGCGATGTTAAAAATGTATGACAGACATGTCAAGTTGTATAGAAAGAGCTTTGTTGATTCTTGGTAGAATAGAGATACTTTGCCATGCTACGCGGGCTGCATACAGAAAGTTATCTGAAGTATAAATATATTATTCAACTTTAAAAAGCAATCCTCTTTTCCCTGCACCAAGATTTAATGAGACCCTTAGATGAAAGGAACCTGAGATCATTTCTCAAGATATTGAACTAGTAAGATATCTTCTGATATTGAACTACTCAAAGTTGTTTGACTTGCTTTACTTAAGTCATCCAATCGAGTAAACAAAGGCTCTAGTTTGCACGGTGATGGCGAGAAGTGCTATTATAAGTTAATCTAAACATGACAGAATTGTCATAGCATTTAATCCTCCAGGGCTATCAAAAACAGAGATTAATCTCATTCATCCGGAACGAGAGAGAGGTCCATTGATTGACATGACATGCGCCAGTGGAATTGCTAGTGTAATAAATATGTACCCAATACCAATAACGTTCTGTTTTTAATGAGTCGGCGAGTGGCGGCAAAATGGTGGCTAATTATTATTTTCTTGTTATTTATCATGTTTATTCTCTCTTCACAAAGCTGACTTAAAGTTACTGTGTACAAAAAAATGTCTCAGCTGTATTCAACCTTTGTGAGGGACTGGTGCCTGGTGTAGGTTTTTGGGAAAAACCTGTGTCACAGGTCACCAAGCCCCTTCCAGGCTAGAATTAGCATTTACAGAGATACCGTGTGAGAGTAGGAGTTAAACAATGTGCATAACAAAATTAAAGACAAGGTAAAATTTAAACAACATGAATAAAAAAGAAAAAAAAAATGCCTACCTATAATCTCGCAGAAGTTGTGAAGTCATGTGTGTGAGTATGTATCTTGTGTGAGGTGTTAGACTTGTAGGAGATGTATGTGTGTAATTCATATGAGCATGGTATGTGCGAGGGTGATTTTGGTGCTAATAAAAGTTGTTCATTGTCTTACTTGCTGGTCTTCACAAATATTCCATGTTAATATTAATCCATAGTCACCAATATTCAACATCTTATCTTGACTATTTAGAATTATAAATTATCTTTCTTGGTTTGAGAAGAGGCCTTCGTTGTGCACCTGAACATTAATTTCTTGGAATAGTTTTTATGTACCTAATCTCAAGATTTGAGATAAATAGAATCCTGTAACTAGACCTACTCGTACAAACTTTTTAAAGCAAGTATTTATCCTGTAAACAGAATTATATCCCCCGTAAAAAGTTTTGTCGGTAGACAGCAAATCGACCGCACGTATAACGCTTCCCGACTCGGTCAACTACTAATTGCTTGACTACAATTCGCAGTTTCCAACTCCTACATAAAATGTTTAAATGCAAGCGCAGCCAAGTTGAGAGTAGGCACGGCGATAAATGGGTGGGATGCCTGGGACAGATTGAGTTTCCGTGCGCTTGGCATTACTAAAGGTAGATGGAGGAAATTGCGGGATCACAAGAACACATTGAAATGCAGTAATTGCAAATCCTCTGCAGCTTCCAGCCCTTCAAATGCCGCTGCAGCTAGGCTATGTAATTTATTACGTCAGAACCGAAGGCCGTCTCAGCCCAAATGGACAACTTACCTGCTTTAATGGAAAACGAGAAAGATTTCCAATCGAAACTGGTATAGCTTAAGGCGATCAGATCGGGGTATTCGAGTCTTAAAATAGATATCGAGTTTTTTAGTATCGGGGTTTAAGAGTAAAGTGGGCTGCCTTAAGGTGCTCTTACACGAGCAATTTTTTGAGCAATAATTGCCTGGCAACACTAATGGATCAATCAAGATCAATTAAGTGGAGCAATCTGGAGCAACAAAATAAAATGCGGCAATTGTTTCGGGAATGTAGCTTCTAATTGCTCCATATTCGGGGTGGAAGGAACACCGACGCGAAAACCGTAACCACGTATTCAGTACGTCATTCTAAGCCCCCTACATAGAAATTTTTCATGGGTTATTTAAAAAAGAAACCAGCTGTTGCATACATTTTGACCGTGCAGGTAGGTATTGCGCTTTTGTAGGGAATAGCTAATTTTGTAGTAGACGAGAATTGACCAGGATTGAGCAATTTTAGTTGCCCGTGTAAGAGAACTAAGGAGGAGATTGCAGCGTTACATAATCGATGCTCCAAAGTTATAAGATCTACATCGCGAAACTGATTAAATATCAAGAATGAATAACCTAGAAATGAAGGGTGTACATTGGCAAGATAAGAGATATCATGGGATGCAGTAAAGAGCAGTTATACTTCATTGCGAGAGTACCGATGCAAAACCACGAACAGAATAAAAATGTTATTCAGTCAGTTCATAACAGATACCTCAAGAATGGTTTCGTGGCCGCAGGGAAAAAACCTAAACCATCTATTACTGCAAGCGAGTTGTGTCTGCAGTCCGTCAGTGGCATCTACGTCAATGATCATTTAACGTTTGAGAACAAAATGCTGTTGAACAAAACGAAAAAGCTTCCTAAAGAACGAGGTTTTATACTCCTGGTTTATCACTTGGGTAGTTGGTTGCAAAATTCAAAGAAAAATGTTGAGAAACACTGGAGCCATTCTTTTGTGCGCATTCCTTAGCCACTATTATCTATTTGTACATACCTCACAAACATCTTTTTCTGTGTCAATATCCTCCACAAAATATATCGAGTCCAATTCCCCACTTTTTAAAAATGTTAAACAGCTCACCCGTGTCCAGTTCTTCATTCATTCTGTCCTCGTATCGTTCGATGGTGACTATGTGTAGCTACACATTTCTCTTTTGAATCATATTTGCATGAAACTAGGGTTGTTTTCAGCTTGATGTGGCGCATTTTCTTAATGTTCGTTATTTAGCTTTTTGCTTTAAACTGAATGTACCTCATATAACAATTTCTATTGAAGAGCTAATAAGTATTATTTCTGTTTGCGATGTCACATAATTAGTGTATTTTACCAAAATGTTCGGGATTGCGTACCTAGACGTCAATATTTTATAGTAATGTTTGTGTTAATTTCTTTGATATTATTTGCTTAACTGAGACTAGGCTTATAGAGGGTATTACAGACAGTGAATTGTTTGACGACGTTACATAGTATGTAGGCGCGATAGATATTATTCTAGCACGAAACAGACTATGGGTGGTGATGTGCTTATGTGCAGTGCGACGTGAACTTGTCAGTGAACCCGCAGTGAATAGTTCTCATCTGCAGAAGACTTGTGGATTAGTCTCACCATTCACATGGAAGACCGCGAATAACATATCATTAAATCCAGTTTCAAGTCTTAGGTAAATAAAAATATTTAATAGTTACATTCTGGTCGCCATCTTTCGCGCACAGGCTCTCCTAATTGGTCCCGGGATCTCAGCAGCGGGTGCATACTGCAGATACAGACATTTCAAACGCAAAGTCGAAAGAAAACTCTAACTTCAAATGAAATGGTTCGAAAATAATATTCTTTATTTAGACTCACAGATATGTCTTTCTCTCATATCATTACAAGTTTGCTAACTATTGAAGACGGAAAATGGAACAACGTTATAGATTTTCAGAAAAAAAGAAAACGTTTTATTCGCACTGAACATGACGCAAACAAACAAAAAGAAACGCTTTCACCCATTCGCCTAATCCTCCGAGCTGAAACTTTTAATTAAAAATAGTCCGAAGCTTTAATGTTGCTGGAATACAGTCTTACAGGTTTGAGAAAGACAAGGAAATAAAATTTTAAGTAAATTGACTACCCACTCTTTTTTTTAATGATAATAAATTCTTTCTTCATACAGTAACAACATTGATAAAGACATCGTAAAGTACAACATACAGACACTTCGACTCCCACTCCAAACCCGGCTCCCAAGCTAATTTTTCACTTGTGACATAAAGACAGTGTCTCTATTAAAATAGTCATTATTTACATAATTTATTAAGTCATAGCCTCATTACTTACCAAAAAAGTATTGAAAAAGAAAAAAGAAAATAAGAAAAAACAGTAAAATATCTTATCTGTACAAATAAATAAAATTGATGTTTCTGTTTGTGTGGAAAAATAACAGCATATTACTGAATGCATAATTATGAAGAAAATACGATATTTTTAACATATTTTTTTTTACTCTCTGTCCGGTTCTTCCGGCTAATCACGGAAACGGCTAGACAGACTTTGACGGGACTTTTACAGACGGATAGCTGATGTTATTAGTAAGTTAGGAATAACTTAGGATACTTTAATTTTAGAAAAACACAATTAGGGTTTCGTGCATAACAATATAACCCTTGAAATTATTAACAACACCTGATTCAAATAGGGACGTTATATTAGTATAAAGTATGTAAGATAGTGTGCTTGAGGAGAAAAGTGATAGTCGCACACTTCGAGCTATTAATTGCAAGAGATTTTCTTTACTCCAAACAGAACTCCCCTTCTCTGTCCTTTTGTAGCCGCGAAGGACAATTTTGCCGAGGTCGTCGGAAAAAACATTCAATAAGTATGAATAATTCTTGGATTAGTTCTCGTAGATCGTTTACCACAAAAAGAAATCCCAAAACCTAACGAGAGCCTCCTCAGCTATTGGTTACAACCATTATTACTAAGGGCCCTAACGATTTTATTAAAAGGAAAGAAAAGCAATAGAAAAGAAAGTTTAATATCAATTGAATTGAGTTTAAGTTCCTTTATATCGAAAGAATGTTTCTTACCAAATTAAATGTAGGTCTATACCCATACTTACTAGAGATTAGGCTCATGACACAATAAATAGTACATTACTGCAGCGGCCAGCAACAGAGGCACATATACGTAATTCCATCAATGCCTAGTTGTGGCCAAGGCTTGTATAGTACTTTTCTCAAATAATGCGAGAAAATTAAAACTCTCGCGTTGATGGGTTCAGTTTTTTTTTTTTTTCAATAAACCGCTTTCTATTTGCAAGCCAATTCGAAGTTTAAATTAAACCTTGTTAAGTTACCTCCTTGGTTGCCATGTCTCAGAGTAAGAGATCGTTCCATTTTTAAATAACACGACAGATATGGGATTACTATGTAATTTATTTGGCCGCTAAACACGACAGATATGGATTTTCATACAACTTTTGCTGGCCGCTGGTCGCTAGTATCTGGCCAGTACAGCAATTTCGATTTATCTCGAAGAAGGTTGTCAAAATAATGCTCAAATTTCCAAGCACGTTTGAGAAAAATCTTGTTACCAGTCAGGTTGTATGATTGATAGTAAGCTATATCAAAACAAAACACTATTGACTTTTTTTTCAAACCAGATGGAAACTTCTATTTTTAAATAAAAATACTTCGTTCTCATCCAAATGAATTCGAAGAAAAGCACCGTTTCTAGGAATAAATATAAGTGGGGAAGAGTGCAAATTGTTACTGTAAGCTATAACAATAACAGTTATGGCATTTATGTAATAAACAGAGAAACAGTTGTGTTTACTGATATTGTGCTTAACACCGCCGCTTCTGCAATATTAACTTACCACACTTTCATTTTCGTTGGTCTAACACAGTATGAACGAGTATAACAATTACTGGTATTTTTATGGGCCTATTACACTTCTAACATAGTATTCTGCACAGCCATTGTCACCATTCCCAAGCATATTTATCTTACACTACCTTTACAAAGCCTGTATATTAAAAGGCAGCTTTTCAGAATCATAATAATTACAATAACCTGAGGAGGTTCTCGTTAGGCAGCTGGATCAAGGGCTTGATTCAGAAAGCAGTACTTCTGGACACGGCTCGTATTTTCAGGCGGTTCCTGACTCTGGAGCCCTGACCGCCCGCGCCTGTAGCTTGGACCCTGTTCTGCATACCGGCGGGTAACAATTTTTTTTTAATTTTTAAATGTTTTTATATTGTTTTTTATAAGGAATATTTAAAAATGTAAATTATTTGTAAAAAAGATAAATAGAGGGCATAATAAAATATGCTTATTAAATGCTTTTTTTTATCAATTAACATTTTATTCTTTGGTGCTAGGGTGTGTCCACACTGGGAGCATTCACGCGTAATGAGCATTCAGCTATGAGCATTTGAGCAGTATGGTGTGTTGAACCGAGCATAAAAAAGCTCGTAAGCTGTTTTGTGAGTAATGGCGGCCCAGTAATGACCACGACTGTTGTAGGGACGGTCGTAGGTCGCGGGTGCTAAGTCAGGCAAGCACCATACTGTGTTTACATTATTTAATTACCACTATTCTGTATACGGTGATCGAAAACATCGTGAAAAAACCAGCATATTATAGAACCAAATATTTTACAACATGTGGTATCCACCAAAAGTCTAACCAACACCAACACCAACAGGCCAACACCCTCATACAAATAGAGAGGCTGTGACCCAGTAGAGAGAAGGAGTTTTAAAGGTTTGGATGGCAAAGGATTTTTCAATACACGTCCTTGAAATCTGGCTCTTATCGCCTCTTAGGACG
This sequence comes from Eugnorisma glareosa, assembly GCA_947578425.1. Classification (NCBI taxonomy): domain Eukaryota; kingdom Metazoa; phylum Arthropoda; class Insecta; order Lepidoptera; family Noctuidae; genus Eugnorisma; species Eugnorisma glareosa. The sequence goes on from OX387957.1 coordinate 33,861,529, forward strand.
TTAAGGTTCGGCTTTAAAGTAATTATCTATTTATCAATTGTTACAACACAGATATACGTAATTTCTGATCCCGTAATATCTAAAAACAATAAAAACCTAAACAATGCCTTTGTGCCGCATGACCGCTTAATTTGTCGGGAGCCTAACATTCTTATCACAGCCAAAGTAATTGCTGCTACGAGCAGAGATAGGGTCAGCACCCAGGAGCAACACAATCAATAAGCAATTAATAGACAATGAACTAGATCAGAGCTCAAATGGAGTACAAAGTAGCAACACACGCTACAGGAAATGATCTACTGCAAGCAATTTTGAGCCTTATATCATTCGTGATTTGGTTCATGCGGAAAATTGTTTAAGCATTTTGCTGTTCAATGTACGCTGACCGCCTGCATGAAGCGGTATAATGGACTCTCTAAACCCATCCCGGGTTGATTAAATGCTGTTGTAAAGCGAGAAATTGTTCAGGATTAATAATAATAATAATCCATTTATTTCAGATAACAAAGACCCATAGATAACCTCAACATAAAGATACATACTAATAACATTTTTCTTAATATAAGCAACTCTTCACTTGCACGATGTTTTGTGCGTTCTTGTGGAATTATGCTGCCGCTGACTTTGTCAAAATACGAGTAATAGTAGAGCCTGCGGGATTTCCTGTGAACACTGCTTTAATTAGGGCACCCATCAGGATTTAATAATTTGTTGGTCATGGATGGAACACGTAGTATGTTTTGTAGTTTACGTTTTCTATACTAATATTATAAAGAGGTAAAATTTGTTTGTAAGTTTGTATGTAGGGGGTAATCTCTAGATTTACTGAAACGATTTTTAAAATTCTCTCACTAATAGGAAGCTACATTATCCCCGAGTGCCATGGGCTATATTTACAACGTGCCCATGGGATAATTTCCGACCAAAACGCGAGCGAAGCCGCGGGCAACAGCTAGTGAGTTGTATTATGAATAACGTTACTGTACAATTGAAAACTTACTAAACTTCTGTAAGAGTACATACCTGTTCAAATATTATTTTGTCACAAGTATGGTACCGTACAATCACAGAGAACGAGGAAATCTGTTCCACCGTAATACAGTCTATACTAGTACGGGGAACAAAGTGAATCAGTTCTGTCTTACAGAACTGTTGAGTATTGCAGATGCATACCATTGTTCATGGATCAGCAAATTAATAGACTCAATAAAGTGACAGGCTTCAAAGTATTCAAAGTCGTTTTCCATCCAATCTGCTTTGAGAATAACGTCAAAATATATTACTTTTCTAGTAAAGTAATTATAATTTACTGGGCATGAAGTGTATGATTTGAAAAATAAAACGATTCCTAATAGATATCTGTATAAAGATTGAAGCGGGAGTATTTAGGTTAGGTTAAATAGACCAAAGGTTCTCAAAACATTCTGGTTTAGGTGGACGCCTGCTACTACATTTCTACCATATTCCATTACAATTAAACAAGTTCATGCAAGATTACACAGTATCCGCTTTGCAAATCTCACGCGCACGTAATGTTGACACGCGTTGTCAACGCGTTGTAATGAATAAAATATCGAATATGTTTTTCCTAGTACCAGTCGCTGACCTTCTTAAAATAGACTACTCAAAAAAAAAATTGTGAGGACTTGAAAAAAGGGAAATGAATGCTAATAAATGAACAGGCTATCTGATCCCGGCTAAGCTAACCGGAAAAATAAAATTTCAAGCCACTAGACCTAATAAATAACCGGCCAAGTGCGAGTCGTACAGAGTCGTACTCACACGCACACAGGGCATAAAGCACCAAAAAATGTAATAAAAAATATATTGAAGGCTCATTCATATGTTGTATTGTTTTACGTTCTACAATCCTAATTTTTTTCAGAATTTTCCTCCTCTTACTTTTTTTACCACTTTGGAAGCGTCTATCTTTCAAACGATTGACTTTGAGAAAAAATGGTTTTGGGGAACCTCAATGTAATTTTTAAAGACCTATCTATAGACACCCCGCACGTATAGGTTTGATGAAAAATTTTTTTTTGTTTCAGTTCCATGTTTGCGGAGTGTGTTTTCCTTAATCTTTATTTTCTTCTCGTGAACCCCCTTCTTTCACGCCAACGTAGAGCCCATGGGGTCTACCTGGAACACTTTGGGAATCACTTGTTTAGACCGAGACATCCAGTAAAAATGCCAGAGGCAAATTATTTTTTACGAGCAGGTTAAATAAAAAATTAGGTTTTGACCACACCCCCGGCTACAGATGTCAAAGTTCTTACCTTGAAAACTTGAGCACAAAGCTCTGAATTGTAACAATTAAAGCACCCCTCTAGAGCAGCCCACGGCTATGCTACGCATGAACCAAAATGCTGGCGAATAAATAAACCGTGTGAAATCTCTCCATGCTCATCCTGCGTACAAGAAATTTTTGGTGCGTTGCCATTGGAACTAACGCATATCTTCTCTTTCATAAACAATTTCATATCCCACCAAAAACATTTTCATGTAAAATGTTGTCAAGACGAGACCATATGACTCGCAACGTCAAAAAGTTATCAGATCTCATGTAGAGCCAAGCTTCTAACTCTACACGCCCTAACCTCTAACCTAACCCTACACCTTAGTGAAAATAATATGTGGTTTGGCCGAGTTATGGGGTGTACTAGCTTACTTACCAAATTTCAGCTCTTTAAGACTTCAGGCAATATGATCATCAGTGAGTTAAGGCGATGACAAGATCGAGGTTTTTTAGATATCAATAAAATCTAAATTTTAAGAGCTATTCAATAGAAACTTTATTTGTTTAATAAGTCTACTATTGAAATAATATCCCGAGGAAATTGTTTATCTGGTATAATCCAAACCCAAGGCTTTGAGAAAAGGTAGGTCGTGCCTTTGCGCTTCGATAGGTTCGTTCTTGGCAGATATTCCCAACGCGCCCGTTTGTCAATGCCATTCAAACGTCAAAGATCCATGCAAGACTGTAGCAGTGGATGGTCGACTGAATTCCTTTCAGTATCAAAGCGACATCTAAACTCAAAGCTTCATGGAGTTTGAATTTGAGTCATCGTGGTGAAAGGATCGTTAGAGACGAACCTGCTACAGAGCGGTGTGATTGAATATGCATTCAGTCATACCGCTTTGGAGCAGGTACGACAAAAATCAATTTTGGAAAAATGCATTTTTCTTAACCTAAAATTTTACGTTGTTGCAGAATTTTCGACCCCATAGAATAATTTAATAAGACTTTCTTCTAGATGAAACCTTTTTTTTAACCCCCGACGCAAAAAGAGTTATAAGTTAGCTAAAAGTTTGACCGCTATGTGTGTGTCTGTCTCTGGCATCGTACCTCTAAACGAGTGAACCGATTTGGATGCTGTTTTTTTTATTTGAAAACTAGTTTCTTGCCAATTGTTCTTAGATGTTTTATCAAAATCGGTGCAGCCATTTACAAGTTGGGGGTTTTTAAATTTAATAAAAAACTTACATAAAAAAACGTTGGAACTTTGACCCCCAATACCTCCGTAACTAGAAGGTTCCCAGGTAAGGTCTAGAACAAAAAAAAAATGATCGCAATGACGTGGAAAACAAGTGCCTTTCGGGTCTTGTTACGCTCTTTTTAATTAAATAACTATTTAGGCAACATGTTTTCATCGTAAAAAGGGCAATTCGGCAAGGGGCAACGTCGATTCAGTTAAGCTTAAATAAATTGCCATACGCGTTAAAAAAATATAAGATTTGTTTTAACAAAAACATAAGTTTATTGTGCGCTAGTCATTATTAGATAATATGTGTTTCACAAAAATAAATCATTATTAGAGATGTGTTCAATAAAAAAGCTCTGCTATTAACAGTGATGCGTCACGAACTCAAATTGTTGCTAAAATAATAATATTGTTGTGTAATCAGTATTTTTGATTAGGATTCAGATTTTTTAAATTAACAAGGAAGATTTTTAGATTTACAATTAAATACTAGCCCTATTCAAAGATATTTTTTACGAAACAGAATCGGTTGCCACTTCTCGATGCAGTAGAGTGAACCTCACGACTTAAATCTTTGCAGTTAAGAATAGGGTAGATGACCAAAAAAAATCCAATTAGTCCGTCAGGTAGATTTCCAAAAAATTTTGGATATTTTTTTTTATTTTTTCACGTAAACAAAAATGAGGATGATACACTGCGTCGAAAACTCACGTGACGTTACTTGTATGGACACTTTTTTACCGACAAGAGACGTCACAAGCCCCCACTTCAATTATTTGATGTTTTTTTATCTATGTAATTTTTTATTGATTGATTGAAAAAATACGTATCCAATCTTTTTCGATAAAATAGCTGACGGACTAAATATAATCATATTTTTTTTACTCAGGAATCATCACCTATTTAAGTTTCTGTACGTCACAGCTGCATTGCTGTCATCAACAGCAAGTTTTGTAATAAATCTTAAACTGAAACTTAAACAAGAAGCACAGACGGTGATTTTTATCAAAAACAAAGGCCGATATATTTACACAGACTGAAGCTGTGGCAAGACTGTAGTTCCCTATCCAACCCGTTTGTTCCAAATGCTGAAAATCTCCCACCTCCCACCTTTTGCCATGGCTGACCGTGACCTATTGCAATGCAACGTGTTTTTTTATATCCCGTGACTAGGGTCATATTGTATTTAATAAGTAAAAATAATACAAAAAGTCCTAGAATATGTGGTCCAAGACAGCATAGTATCGAAGATATCATCAATCATAATTAATTTGTAGGTATCTAAGTTTCATTGAGAAATACGAGTAATTCATTTTCTTTCAAACCAATCATTCATATTTAAAGCTAAGAAAATGCGACGTTGTCATATTTCACGTAAGAGTGTTTACCCTTAAAAATCGTGACTCTGTCGAATTATTTTGTATGAAAAATGAAAAACAAAACAAAAATATAATTGAATACTTATAATTCATGTGTCAGTTGATTCTTTGATGTAGTCTCATTCAAACCCTAAACTCTAAAGTAAAGGGATAAACAAAAAAACACCTTTGATATCGCAACTGTACACATAATTACATTAATAACTGCACAAACATAATTTAACCTTAGTGCATTTTTGTAAAAAAAACAAAAAACTATACTCGAAAAAAGCAGTTACAAAATAAATAGTAGAACACGACACAAAGAGAAATTACCCCAAAATAAAATTAATGCTATTTAAAAGAAATAACTACTGCATGGCAATTATTATTTATACCCATTTGCCAAATAGTATTCAAGATTTGCCATTGCCGTTGTCCAGAATGTTATTAGAAAAAAAAACTATTACAGTGCTCAAGAATACTTAGAGGATAAGTCGTTAGTGACGAATATAGTAAAATAAAAATAGTATTAATTATAATTATTACTACAATACAATCTCAATCTTTATATTTGATAATTATTCATAGGTTAATACTAATTATAAGTTTTGTTGCTGTATAAAAATATTTGTACGCCATATTATGGCAGGATATGCTGGAACCAATATTGTAACATCTATTTGTACCATATTCTTACAAATAAACATTTTTGATTTTGATTTGATTCTAAGTTTCAGTTCATAGTATAGTTTTAAACGTGAATATTTCAGTGACCGCGACAATTTTTATCGCCTACCATTGCCCCCCTGACATCGACCGTAGCCGCATTCCAAGCCGAGCGAAGAGGACCGTTTATTACAACTTTTTTAGTTCGCGTTATAAGAGTTGCTCTCATTTTAATTAACGAGAAATTATTTTATGGCGAGGTACGCTGCAAATTAAAAAATTAAGTCGCTTCCAATTTGTAGTTTAATTCTGGAAATAAACCATTATTATTGAGTGGGTTATACAGGGTGGAATGTTGAGATGGAGCAGTAAAGTTAGCTACCTTAATCGTGGTAACTACAGGAAAACGGTCTTAGGAGACTAGTCATAACTTTTTTGAGATATTTCGATGTTTATTCACAGATTTTTGATAAAATGTAAAAAAAGACCAATTCTTACAAAAATAAAAATATGCCAATCGATCTTGTTCCTAATCAGAATGAAAAACTCTATGGGACCAACTGAGGTTTCAGAACAGAAATGTTCTACGCGATCTAAAAAAAAATTAGTAGTCCCGATTTTTTTTGCCCTACGTTTCGTAGTAATTGAAACACAAACTTTTTGTGATAGACTGGCTGGACTGGCCGCTGTAGCAAATACTGGATAAAATGAAGAAAAAAATATTTAAATATATAATAGTTTTTTTTGGTCATCTATCCTATTATAGTACTTACGTGTGAATAGACGTCGCTGTCGTGATTTCATTTAAGCAAAAGAATATTTCTATAATGATTAATAAATATCTCGTAGCTAACTATGAATAGATTCCTATTTTGATCTTTATTAATAGAATATCACATTCATCAATTATCGTCTCTTTTGTCTAAGATCTCTCTATTTCGGTATAAGACGGGATGTAAGTAAATGTAGAATGTGGTAGTTAGTTTAGTCCAGAATCCATTCCCCCATAATACAAAGTCATGCATGTTTTTAAAAGTAGTTTTACGTGTTTAATGAAACAATAACAACAATACCTAATACACACAAATCATCATATAACAAAATAAATATTTACTATAAACAGACAGTCATTATCACCAAAACATTTTACAAATCTAATTCAACTAATCTTATACACAATTTTTTCCAAACCCATATGACTTAAAAGTAATTTTACGTAGTATTAAAATGTGTAAGTAGAAATAATTTTCAAAATTGAAAACATTAAAGTCACGATGCATTTTAAAATGGAAACAATGCGATTGCAATTGCTCCCGGAACTGAGAAGAAGAGAGACTAGGATGCGAGGTCATGAGCCTCACCTGACCCCTTCGCAGGGCAGTGCACTATCGTGATTTCATAACCACACTTCTTTAACAATCAGGATTAGCACACACGATTAGTTGGCAGGACACGAAAACTCGAAAGCATTAGTTAATCGTGACGTTGACGTTAATCGAACGTGCAAATCCTTAAACAGACAGACAGAGTTACTGACGTATTTGTGGTAGCATACTACCACAAATACGTTTGTAACTCTATCTCTGGAATCTGTTTCACGATTTGCACGTTCGATTTTTTATTCCAATTTTTTCAAAATACTAAAAATGGAGGCCTGACTAGTGACTAGAATGAGCCATCGAAAAAGTTTCTCCCACTGACTACAGACTAGGTCTTAGGTTGAAAGTGAGGGCCAAAAATAGTCCCATAAACACAAAAAATAGTACCTTATATAAAAATAGTACCTTATAGTATGACTTTTTATGTATATTTTTTCTGGCCCTCTAATCTCTGCTGTGATATATAGGTTATTTGATATGATTTTAAGCCGCTATTGAAACGTTCAGATTAACGCCACCTGCCGTCGTATGTGGTATCATTTACTACCTATACACAGGCGAAGCGGTTGACAAAAAGTGAGAGAAGTAAACGGGAAGGGAATAACCTTGTAACATTTAAATCCATATATACAAACACCAAGGTTCTTTTATTACTTTATTAGTTGACATTTGCAGGATTTCTGTTCTCGCTAACAATGCTCACCGAGTACTTTGCAAACACTCGTTTATATGGTTTCGAGTATTATCTGAGTTTTAAAGTAATTGTTTTTCTTTAGACCGACCTTACGTTTGTTTATTCTGTCACCTTCGGCGAACTAAGTTTTGAGTTTTGAGTAAACGCCCCGCGACCTAAATCTAATAACCTCATATTTGAAGAGCATAATTATGGTTTTCCGAGTGCGTGCACTTAGGAGTCATTGGTCTATCTTAGTTAAACTGTTCGGTAATTTCCTGTTATATTGTTATTTATTTTCACCACTGACACGTCGCTGTGCATTTATGGCATTTTGACAAGCTCTTTAACGATGGGAAAAGATCAGATGGTATGAACATAATGCCTTGGAAGTTGGGTAGGCCTTTGGTGTGGGATGCTACTTGCGTCGACACCCTTGCACCATCCCATCTTCCTAGCACAGTGAGCTGCGCTGGGGCGGCTGCTGCAGGTGCTGAAAACCTCAAACGGCGCAAATTCAATAATTTAATTGGTAGTTACGTGTTTGAGCCGTTTGGGGTTGAAACACTAGGACCATGGGGTCCGAGTGCCCACCCAGTATTTCGGGAAATCGTCATGCGGTTGGTCGACTCTTCACGTGACCAAAAGGCGGGCCTATTTTTTGACCAAAGATTCAGCATTGCCATACAACGTGCAATGCTGCCAGCCTTCTGGGCACTTTTCCCGTTGACAGCGATGTGGATGATTTTTTTGACGCCCTTTGATACTTGTACATATTTTTATTACTATTATAGATTTTAAATTTGTAGTTTTTAAATAGGTAATGTAAATAACCAGATCTTTAATTAATACCAGCTCTTTAGAAACTTACTCAAAATACGACTAAACATGACAGTTGACTCTTGTACCTAATTTCCGAAAGGGTTAGATACTACACACAATAATTTTGGAATCGGCTTCTAACCGTGTTGCAGCTGAATACCAGTTTTTTTTTACATTGAGAGACTACCTACATACGTGACCTCCTAAGGCTTAGATTTCAGGCTTCTGACTTCTGAGATCTGCATAATGACAGCATCGACCAACTACATAACGTGTGTTTCGATACACGGAGTGGTCTCGATATCTAAAGGGTCACCCAACCACGAACCAAACTCGGCAAACGTTGCTTATCTCTGAAGATCGACCCGTGCGGGCGTGCGCCCCGTGCGGCTATTCAGACACCACCGCCGCGTTTGAGGGCTTCGTAGCTATTTAATCACGATATTTACAAAACGTGGAATACTTTCTAAATAATTAATTATTTATGATCAATTGGAAAAGGTTAATTGATATCACCAATCAATTTTTTTGGATTGATTTATTGGTTAATAAACTTATTTTGATTGTTGATTTTGAATTGACATACTTTTTAAGAGCTGCAGACGTTGAAAAAAACGCATAATAAATAGTTATTTGTGCAACTAGAGAGCAAAGTGGGTTTTTGCTGCGAGTGTTGATTTTGAATCCTGAGTAAGCGAAGGATTCTATAGTTGAATTACGAGCGTAGCTAGTGATTCTAGGTTAGAATCCTGAGCGTAGCGAGGGATTCAAAGACACGAGTTGCAAATAACTTTGGTCTCGTGTATCTCATACAACTTTTCACCTCAGCAGCGAGAACATATACTTAAATGTAAAAGAAATAACATGGAAAAAATTAAACAACCACACCACCCTATATATTAAACAATATCAAAAAATCAAAATTTTTAAAGTAAAATGGTTGCTGTTTTGCAAATTAAAAGTAACAGTTTTGTTTGGAACCGATACTGTTGTGTTAGCGACTTGAGTTTGAGTATTCGCTGAGGTTTCGGCTTTCTAATTTGTGGAATGTGACGGGAGGATAGTGAAAGTAGCAGACTCAGCGGTGGTATTCGTGACTCTGGTGGTAGACGGACGAGACCAAGGATCTTGCAATTGCAGTCCGGAGCTTCATTAAGAAACTTTTAATGTTAGCGGGCGAAAATATTTTGGACTTTTTGGATAGGTAACTGACATTCTTTTCAAAAATGCAATAGGTTTGGGATAGGTTCCAATGTGCACGTCATCTTTTGTTTTTATTATGGCTTTCAACATTGAGTAAATACTCCACATTGTAGATGGTTGCCTAGTTTGTGATAATTCTATGAAGTACGTTAGCAGTACAGTCTCCGAAAAAGTGTTTGCACACTTTGTAAGTTTCCATTGCTTAAAAATATCATAGGGTTTTAGATATTTTTCGCGAGATTTTGCAGGCAGGAAACTTAATTCTGCATTTTTTTTTTCAATATTACGGTTATCGATTTAAAATATCGGTTTCCGAACGTTTTATTGTTTGTTTCTTTTTTTGGGGTCTACTAGTTACGGAATTTGAAAATCGAATTTCGAATCGACTTGTTTCTATCTCTCGCTTTTTTCGTATCGAAGTAAAAGTGACAGAACAAAGTGAAGTTGAAATCTTTCGAATTTTGTGAGTAGACCTGCACAGTTCTCGGTATTTAAAAAAAATAATTAAAAAGTTACTTTGTCTCACGCTCGCAGCAAAATCGAATTTTGCTCACTGTCTGTAAACAGCGAAACCTGCTTGTTTGAGGTGCTGAGGTGAAAAATACTTTTTCTGTTGATTTCACTCGAAAGTATCCTCAATGTTGCCATATAATATTAATAAAGATCGTAATAGGGAAAAACCGTAATTAAACTTATAGCGGGCCTAAAACGTTTCATAGGGACGGTAAGAAAACGCTACAATCAGCATTCTAGTCCTTTTATTTAAAAAGCATTTATCAACAAGGATCTTTTGGCGGAACGAACGCCACCATTTTGTTTTACTAATACATTTCTCATAAGAATATCACAAAAGCACAACTGACAACTGTCAAGAGTGTCTGTCAACGTCATTCCAGCGCCGAAGGATCCTTGTATCACTGTAGATGCCGGAAAAAAGATTCGTTGTGGGCTAACCACCAACGCGTAGTCATTAAATAGCGAAGAGAGGCAGGTGTAGACTAAGATTTGAATGCGAACATTAAAAGTACGGGCATTGCCCGTCCATCTGACAACACCGACAAACATGCTGGTCAGTTTTGCATGATCATATCGTTAGTTCTCTAGGTCTAACTTCGAATGGACTGTAGCCCTTTCATTCGGCCCCATTCAATGACGACGCATGTACTGGTATTCGTCTACTTTTCAGTGAACTGGTCATTAGCTTTTATCTTTAACGATTACAGACATTACTTGTCACGGTTCTTTCGGTCATTGAACTATTGTATGTACAGACGCCAGCACATTAAGCTACCCTAAACTGACAAATGTTTCCAATCAACCTTGAACCTTATAATGCTTTAGCGATAAAGTTGAAAGTCTATTAAAGAAAATTGACAGATTGTAGTAGCTTGATGTGCTGGCCTCTGTACCTGGTGAGCATTATGTTAGAAGATGTTTACTCGTCCGGCTTTTGTCTAAACTTAGGTAAATACCGTGAATAGAGTCCCAAGCGCAACAAAGGATTACCGCATACGGTGCTGTTAAGACCATTGTCTTTGGTTTGGTCGCTCATTATTCCCCAGTCGAGTAAAATGTTTGAGCTATTTACACCGCAGGCAGATGACGTCAAAATTTTGCTTTGTAATGTTGTAATGCAACGTCAGGGAAGTGCATTAATGATTCCATAGAAGCTGCAACAATTATCTAAGCTTTATTGATAACGTCTAGAAGAATTCAAATATTTTTGGCGAAGCAAAAAGGAGGGCTATGATTTTACGGGGGTACGCAAATATAATTATATTACTTATGTTATGTATGTTTATCTGTTACCTCTTAACTTCTGAACTTCTTATCATAATTTGACAAATGAGGTATCGTTGGAAGCGTCTTGATTTCTCACTAATTATGTTTACTTAGTGATGTTCAGAAGACAATCGGCAATCGACAATCGCTCCATGTAAAATACTGGTATTCAGCTGCATCCGGTTAGACTGGAAGCCGACCCTAACATAGTTGGGAAAAAGCTAGGCAGATGATGATGAGTGATGTTCAGAAGATAGTCGTATGCCAGCTACCCTAAAAAAACTATACACTTTATTAGTAGTAAATGATCATAAACTATGGCTATGCTCTGAACATTACTATAAATATTAACTCTGACACCAGGCTAGGCAAAAACCACACGAAAAAGAAGACTGTCAATATTTATTAAATACGAGTACCAACAGTAAAATATAAACGAGAAAGTTGTTTATTTAACAGCGGATGTATATTGAATGGTTTGTAGGTACATAGCAATTTCAGACGAGAATATTTTCTTGTTTCATAACTTTTAGAGCGTGATTTTTCAGAAGTCGGGTTTAAGTTTTTGAACACGAGAGGTAACTTGTAAGTCACCGCAAGTAGGTTTCCTCAAGTTATAAAATACTCTTTAAACGTGACCATCTGTTAAGTTCCGAGTTTAATATCCAGGAATCAATACGTAACGTCAGATTTTCTGCTAGAAAGTTCTTTGTCGCAGTTCCGCCATAGAAAATCGAGGCCACATATAATCGGCGGTGGCAACTGTTAGCCTATACAGAGAAATATCTTAATTTGTTTGAGGCTATTGTTGGCACGACTTCTGCAAGTACGGTGCAGACCTTAAGATTTCCCGAATGTAGATCTTTTCAGACAGTTCCTTCAAAAAAAGTTTCGGAAAAGCCTCGTTCAAACAGGACGCATGGAGTCTACGCGGCAAATACAGATTGAATTTGAATTTGTGCTAGGGTGTGTAGTGCAAGCTAAAACAATGGAGGCAGTGTGCTAACTCGGCCTGTCAGTCAATATGACAGAAACAATGGAGGCAGCTTGCTTTACGGCCAGTCAGTCAGCATTCACTGCCCAGTGCTCACTGCTGCACTCACAAATTTGTATAGATTATTGGAGTACACGAATTCACCAATTTCAAAGCGATCTACAATACACTTAGTATACGACACCGGTCAATGTACTGGCTGACTTTTAAAAACTTATGTGTCACTACATTGTGGAGAAAATTGGTCAAGGAAATGATGAATGATGACTGATCAGGGTGAGTGGTGGTGCACTTTGCCTTGGAAACTCACCTCTGCAATGAAAGTTGGTTAACACTATCCGAAGTTTCCAAAGAGGAAAAAGAAACGTACAAAACAAAACCAAAAAGATAAATGGAAACGTACTAACTACTCTGCTCCCCAGTTCCCCGCGATTAAAATTATTATTAAAATACAATTTTACCCGATTATGCAACGTTTTTCATTGATGCTCCGCTCCTATTAATGGTATCGTGATGTTATATAGCTTAAAGCCTCCCTCAATAAATCGACTATACAACACTACACTATTTTTTTCAATTCGAACCAGTAGTTCCTGAGATTAGCGCGTTCAACCAAACAACACTTCAGCTTCATAATATTAGTTATCAACATCTGCCTAGCCTTTACCCAAATATGTTGCAGTCGACTTCCAGTCTAACCGGATGCAGCTTAATACCAGTATTTTACATGGAGCGATGTGACCTCCACAACCCACATAGTATTGGGTAATACGATACCCCTTGGTAAGACTGGTTATCAGACTTTCGCATGACTGACTACCTACCTACCTACCCTACCTACCCTACCTACCCTACCTACCCTACCTACCCTACCTACCCTACCTACCCTACCTACCCTACCTACCCTACCTACTAGCTTTATAATATTAATATAGATATAATAACAATTATTAACCCTCTGGCTGCCTCGATGGACTAATCTAGTCTAGCCTTTGACCTGACTTTGGGTTCCTGGGTTCAATTTCAGAGCAAGTCTCCAGTAGCAACCCGCTCGCCCCTTGATAAATAGGACTAGAACATGAGACGTGCCACACGCATGTTCGGTTCAGCGCGATTGGGCATCAAAATCGAATGTTCATTTTTCTGCCCGGCTGAATTCTTAAAAAAAAATCCAAATTCAATGCAGATTTAGCGAAAATCTGCAATATATTCATTAGAGCATTTAACTTAATGCGTCTTTGTTCAGTCCCCGACGATGAGATAAAAATCAACATTGCTGATCAACTCGTAGTGATTTTTTTTTCTGACAGTGGGCTCCTGCTCGATCTGGAACTTTTCGAATAAGTTCTCGTAGTGTCAATTCTTGCTGAAAAACCCTCCTCTTCAATTAATTCCAATAAACTACAAGTGAAGTAAAAACAGAAAGTCGGGAGTAAGAGCAGTAAAAAGAATAAAGACCGTGGACAGTAGTTGCAACCAGTACACGTGTACTATAGAAAAGGCTTGGCGACTTAAGCCTCTTTCACTTAATCACAGCCTCCTTCGGGCACGAGTAAGCCAGACATTTATATTAACCATTGGTTATTGGAAACATACAGTATTTTAGTTTGACCGTGGATTTTCAAATATAATTGGTACATTTCTTTGCTAGCTCTATGTTACATTTACAAGAACACGCGTATATTCTAAAAATAGGCTAAATACATATATTTGGATAAATTCTCCCACATCTTCCTCAGAATATTGGCCATAGCAAAACATCAGGTTGGTATTCCTAGGACGATGTAGCCAGAATTGTAAACCTATTGATTTCCGCTATTTGTGTACTACAGGGTGTAACAGGACCACTAACGAAGCCGTCAGCAAAGCAATATGTACATCAAACTAAGTAACTTTACGTAAAAATTATTGCTGGGAAACGACTTTTTTTTGTGGGGTGAAAATTCACTTTTTACTGTAGGACTCAATGTGACGTACTCAAAACATTGTGGTGATGGATGGATTCAATAGTACGGGGGTCGTGGAGGTGTTTACAGTAAAAATCTTAAGTTAAAAAAATAAAAAATAAATTGTAAAAAAGTTTGAACTTTGATCCGCAATATCTTCGTAACTCGATCGCAATGATGGGGAGAACAAGTACCTTTCGGCTTCGTTAAGGGTCTTCTTACACCCTTTATATCAGTCATAACTTGAAGTTCAACCCAGAACCTCATTCTCAGCATCGCACCAACGAGGCACGGAGCGCTCATAATACTGTATAGGAAGCTTGATAAAAAATAGCTCATAAATACGAAAGCTTAATGCTTACACTTTTCTCAATATAAGGCTTCATAACTCGCTTAATTAAGACTATTATGAGGTTGCTTTCAAACAGAACTAATTAGTTTTTCATCCCACTGCAACATCAAAGCCTGTATCCACTTGAAAAGATAATCTTTTTACCGGTTTTAATTTTAGCCCTAATAAAGCCTATCGGTATTTAATTTTAGACGTCTACCTAGTGCTTTTATTTTACAACTTTTATTTAACTTGCAATGTTTATATAATTATGTTTGTTTAGGTCAATCCTTGCAGCTGAATTCTAAAAGAGTTATCCCAAACCGATTGAGCTGAAATTTTGCATACACGTTTAGTTTGTATGACAATGCATGGTTAGCTAAGTGACGTAAGTCTAAATACATTATGGTGGCCTCCCAAAGACGGCGGTTATTTTTTACGCACCCCATTATATGGCTATGAATTAAAAGGGTTTGCTAAGAAAAATATGAAACCAGCAAAAAATAAATAAATAGTATAAAAAAGGTTTATAGAGACAAGCTTTTTTTAAATGCTCTAAAAAGAAGAACTTTGAATTAAATCAAACGCATCAATTTATTACATTATAAAAATGTCTATGATACAAAAGCTTTTTGCGAGATGAAACACACAGTTAACTCTATTCCTACGGGCATAATTATATTTTAATGGTGATCTAATGATGGTCTGATATAACCTTACAAGTGCTAAGGGTGTCGTAATAATAACACACACGGTCGCACGGGTCAATAGAAGGTTAAGCTGTTTAGTCAGTGGATAGGTAAGATTACAAATCGAGATTTATCTGTGTCTCGGAATGTCATTAAGCCGTGGTGACATTCGTAGATCTATCTGTAGCAGTCCTAACGGGTGGTCAGAAGTAAAGTAACTGCAGATAATGGTAATGTAGGCAGCTACTGCATAAAATACTGGTACAAGCCGCCCCGGGCGACGCTTATATGGCGCGGCAAAATTTCACAATAGATTGGACGTTATTTCATATTTTTCATAATAAAATACGTTTCTATTTTTTTTGGGTTTCTCGAAGTGTTTCGCCTGCCGCCACTCCTCTGCCCAACAGCCATGGCCCGCTTTATTTTTCTTTTTTTTTAATGAATGGCATCTCGCTGTTCAACCTTGGAGAATCACAATCAATCCTGTGGGTGCCTTGAGTGTAAGCCAGGGCAAAAAAACTTACTAACTAACTTACAAACTAAGCGACTACACGCTAAGGGCACCCCCCGTGGGGTATGAGCCTCGGCTTAGGGTGTCGCTGGGGAGGACAGCACAGGACAGTCTGGATCTGAATGGTGTCATTATTTAGGGGCTAATTTTGGACTACAGGCTCAGCTGCGCGGGCTAGCTCGAGCAAGGGTCGGGGAGGGCATGGAACGGGATGTCGCGACGGGCCTCGGTGGCGAGACCCATGGCTCCCGCCCAGTTGAAGGAATAAATAGCAAAAGGAACAGGTAGTACACTAAACGTTTTCTCCCGTAAAGGTAATAAATAAAGTCGTAGACTCGTAGCCCGAGTAAGTAGGTAACAAGCACCGGGCGTACAAACACATCAAAAATATGTTCGTCACCTTAAGGTCCATTAATGTTTGCTTCGAACACGATAGAATGTAAGCTAGAAGCTCAGTATACTGTCGTGGCTTCAAACACGCTAGTGCTGTTTACATAATGCCAAAAAATCTGAGCTATTATTATTAGCATTGATTACGATAAGAACACGTCCGTAAAATAAAATGAACTTCATTCGTAAAAAAAAACAATTCGACTAAAATAGTTACTTCGGAAACTATGCCAATTTCCACTAGACGATGTGTCAACGTTCTAGAAGATGTTTCTATACCCTTTGTCAATAGTTCTTGGAATATTTTTTGTAGTGCTAAATCACGAACAGAATTATCTTTATCAGTTGGAATGGTGGCGTTTCACAGAAATTCTTCTTAACGGTACAATATTATTGTACAAACTAATAATGATCAGGGATGCCTGAGAGAAATTTCTCGACATGCATGAATGTAAAGCCAAGTCGCAATGCGCTTGGGCAGCATAAAAACTCTGACACCGGTAAAGAAGAAGATTATACTTAAACTTTAAATTAATAGTTGTACTTAATTTAGGCATCTTTAATTGATTCTGAAAATAGCTACTGCTGATCACTAGCCAATGGAATTCCAGTTTCGTAGGCCACAGGAAGTTAGTACATAAGGAGTAAAATCCTTGATGACTTATTAACACTAGCTTGCTATCCAAGCTTGTAAAACCAGCCTCTTATAACCCGGGCATTAGGAATAAAAGATATTACATTGACGTTTAAATAAATTAATCTGATTTAAGTTATGTTTCAACAATTATAGTAGTTGCAGTACAACGATCAACTTGCTGTTGGTCGTGTTAATCTATACAAGTCTATACTAATATTATAAAGAAGTAAAGTTTGTGAGTTTAGGAGGTAATCTCTGGATATAATGAACTGATTTTGAAAATTCTTTCACTAATAGAAAGCTACATTAACCCAGAGTGCCATCGGCTATATTTACAACGTGCCCGTGGAATAATTTACGAATCGAAACGCGAGCGAAGCCGCGGGCTTCAGCTAGTTTTGTATATTCCTAAACAGTGGCCTGCTCAGTGTCATAGATTTTGTCATGACTTGTTAAAAAAAGAATCAGTGAAAACTCAAACTGACGATGTTTTTCTCAACTCGACTGAATAGTAGATCATACATCGCTTCTTACGGACATAAATGTAATGCACTCTCATAAATATTTCAAACCAAGCAGCACCTGACAACTTAGCGGGCAAATTGTGACGCCGAATGTTATCCTGTCAGAATCAGTCGCGGGGAAAATGGATGAAGAAAAAAGTGCTTCATGAAGTCTCTCTCGACTTTTACGCAGTTTAAACCTAGCTACGGTATTATCAGCGTCACAGAAAGTAATAAAAGTGCTGAACAATGTTCAATACTACGAGACTAAATCGGATTTGAATCGGAATATCTGCGGCAGGCTCGGATATTGTTGCAATGTAGAACAGCTATAAGAGCTACTTAAAAGAATTGGATCTTTTGTCATATATTTTTTTCAAGAACGCTAAGTTGGTTAATATCTAAATATATTTCATGATCTTAGAAGAAACAAGGACGAGTCTTAAAACATGTGAGTGATGAGCAATTGGGCAAATAAGATGCAAGTGACTATCTGAAGTGTCTGAAGTACCTAACTGTTTTAGTCGAATTGTGTTTTATTTGAATGAAGTTCATTTTATATCACAGACGTGTTCTTAGTTATGACAATGGTACTTACTGGCTAAGATTATCGGGCATCACGTTAACAGCACTAGTATGTTAAAAGCCAGAACAGTATACGAAGCTTCTAAATTCCTATCCTAGCTGGAATAACTAGCCTCGTGTTTTGTGAATTGCAATAATAAGTCTGGATTAGGTGTTGCAACATTTCTAAGTGCAAAAAAGGCATGACGAAGGTTTTCAAGTGCCCTTTTTGCATCCCTTAGTGCAAATTCATTCATCGGCCTAGGCTTTTCCCAACTATGTCGTGTCAGCTTCCAGTCTAACCGCATGCACCTCCACAACCCAGTTAGTACTGGGTAACACGATACCCCTTGGTAAGACTGGTTGTCAGACTTTTTGGAGCACTGACTACCTGTAACGATTGTCAAAGATCTACTGCTGTGCTTTCCGAAGCACGGAGGAAACTCAGTATGTAATGAGCGGTCACCCATCCACAGGCAAGCACGGCTTAACGTAAATATCGACCCGAGTGGCTGTTATTATTATAGCGTGATAATATTCGCGGTGGAACGGACACCAACGACGTGAAAACGGTTATTCCGACAGAAGTGCAATGCCTACACGGTCAGATTGATGTACTGAATACGAGGGTAACCGTTTTCGTGTCGGTGTCCCTTCCAATAAGACCTTTCAGGAATATAACTGCATTTGAACAGAATCTATCCGGATCATATATTAAATACAACCAAAAATAAAATAGATTCACAATCGTTCCCAAACCGCGACACAATTACATTTTTTTTTCAAAAATATTCAATGGGCAGTTTTGACTTCGCTACGATTTTTATTATAATACTAGCTGTTGCCCGCGGCTTCGTCGCGTTTTGGTCGGAAACTATCCCACGGGCACGTTGTAAATATAGCCTATGGCACTCGGGGTTAATGTAGCTTCCTATTAGTGACACAATTTTCAAAATTGGTGCAGTAGATCCAGAGATTACTCTATGTAGGGGCACATACAAACTTACAAACAAATTTTACCTCTTTATAACATTAGTATAGATAATATTATGTGAATAGAATGACATTTAAAAAAAAATCTTTTGACTCTGTGATTCGATTTTGACAAGACACCAAATGTTACTCACATTAACGTTCCTTATTACTTATTAATTATATTTTGAAATAAATGCTTAAAATTACTCACAATAAAGTATCAGTTTTTGTGTTCTATAATTCTAATTTGAATCTATTGAGTGTTTTTTTTATGTGACACGCACACAAACGAACGAACAAACAGACAAAAATTCTAAAAAGTGTTTCTTCCGTTCTTTTACTTATTTGTGTGTTTTCCAGGATTTTGTTCGCAAAAATCTGTCATGTACAGACACGGAAAGTGTCTGTTCATTCAAGTTTCGTGGGTCGTGTCCGTCACGTGAGATGCGCTGTTAATTGCCATAACAGTACATGAAATTATAAGGAACCCGTAATTTCATGTATTTATATAGATGTCATTACACACAGAGGGCGCGCGGGTCGGCGCGGGACAGGCGCGTGTCGGGTGACGTGCGGGAGCCGCGCTCGTCACCCACCACCACAGACAGCGCGTGGACGAGCGGGTCGGGTACGGATATAGCGTCGTTGCATTGCGTCGAAATACACGTAATCCCCCAATAGGCAGTCACACTGAGGCGTACTTGTTTGTGTGTCGTTCTTGATTTTGTGAATAATTACAAAAAATTATCAATTTCGCCATGGATATCAACAAAAACATTAGGTATATAATGAATTTGTAACGATATTTTTTGTACAAGCTTAGTGACAAAATCTATAAAAATTTGGTTTTATACATACATATTTATATAATATTTATAGTTGTAAAATGAAAGTTCGCTTCTAGCGATACCTCATTAATTGTCGAATTATGATAAGTAGTTTAGAAGTTATGCGGGAACAGATGAATATACAATACGGGCTGAAAGAAATCATAACCCTCTGCGGTAGTCGGGTAAAAATGAGGTATCTGTCAGTTAGTTTTCCATTCCTTAGCGTCTGAACGGATATGACCACGCTTATAATTAATATCATGTCATGATTTAGGAACCATGCTAAGGAGTGGAAAAGTACCATTGCCGTAGCCATAGGATACTATTACCACAGTAGTAAGGCAATGAGCTTACTTAAGCTACGGCCGTATAAGGCCCGTACTCCACCAGAGCAGAGACGCGAGGGGAGATGTGTGTACCGAAGAGGAGAGGAGATGTGCAAAGCAGCTCGCCGCTCACAGCTTACCGCTCACCGCACACAGCACACTGCTCACCGCACGACGCTCACAGCGCTTCGCTCATAGCTCACCGCTCACCGCACGCCGCTCACGCCTCTTCTCGTCTCCATTGGCTTAAAAAAATACGAGACATCTCCTCTCCTGTCTGCTCAACCGTCCCCACTAAAGCTAAGCGGAAACGAGTAGTGTAAATAACGAAATTCTATTGGTGGCTTATAACATACTTCCTGTCCTCTCGACTCGTATCCGCTTCGGTGAAGTAAGGGCCTAATAAGATCGAAAATTCAACGTGACTTCTGATCCTTATGCGGGCGTAGTCGCGAGCAAAAGCGAGTATTAAATAAGTCCCGGAATAGAGCCCACAATCAAAAATAAAAGTATAATAATTGAAAAACTTCATTTAAAACTAGATTAATTAAATTTTACAACTTCTTTATGCATGCGGAGTTTACCTGGTGATTGTTTCACTATTGCATTTACAGTTTTTCATGTTACTTTTAGCATACAACCTGTTTAAGCAATTGTTGGTGAGCCAATAAATAAATAAAAATTGGTACTTGATAATGTTAAGGGCCCTAAAATCAATATCACGGTACCCGCTTGAGCACTATATACAAGCCAGACTTAGACAAGAAGCTAATTCTTTTAATCTGATTTGGAAATAACCAGCTGCAGTTGGATACCAGGGAGTCTAAATTCGTAGAATTCGTAAAATGGTCACGAAGTAACAATTTATAATATTAACTGGGTCTGAAACTATTTTAAGAATTTTAACGTGAATATTGTCCTAGTATGATTACCTAACATGAAGCGACTGCTTATTTGACTTCCACAAACAACTGCTATAATCACAAGTTACTGGTTTGAGCCCAGTCAATTTAGCAAAAAAAAAAAGTGGTCAACCTCGGAGTGAAAGATAATAAGTCGAAACTCGTAAACACCTTCATTTTGGTGTTCTTAGAGTTGCCTCAAAAGTCTCATACAATCTCGTGTCTGCGTCGTAGGTTATTCAACAGGTCACAAAAATCAGTTTTTCACGATTATCTCGGTTTCTATAGCTCCATGATGTTAACATGTACTATGCAATTGTAGAGCGACAAATTTTGAATTGAATTTTTTTCATACGCCTAACCGTTTTTAAGTTTTTGACAACAATAAAAATTTCGAAATGTCTTTAAAAACAAGAAGATCTTTGGAAATTTCTGTTTGTACGGAAAATCTAAAATCGGTCTAATTTAGGTGTTACACTATTTTTAGAAAATGTTCTCTTTCAACTTTTTAGACCTATGTATCCTGCTTATGCGGTTGCAGTTTCATTCAAATCGGGTCAGTCATTTTGAAAACAAATGAGTTCAAAGTTTGTATGAAATGCCGTAAGACGTTAATGCTCTTAAGTAATTCCTCAGGAGCTGGTGGTAATATTGTTGTTATTGGCTCCAGGAGCTTGTTTTGCAGCACCCAACTCCATTTCTGGGGTCCTAAATCATGCCATTCTCAACCATTTTTGAACCTGGTAATAAACACGACTTATATGCTCTATCTCAAAAACGGTTGGGCGTATGAAAAAAAGTTCAAGCCAAAGTTTGTCGCAAAATTTATACTCTACAATTGTATAGTACTTGTTAACATAATTGGAGCTAAAGAAACCGAGATAATCGCGAAAAACGGACTTTTGTGACTTTTGACCTTGAAGAACTAACGACGCAGACACGAGATTTTATGAGACTTTTGAGGCAATTTTAACAACACCAAAATGAAGGTGTACACGAGTTTACAGCTTATTATCTCTCATTCTGAGGTGAAACCCCTAATTTGACTGAGCTTTATCACGATACCCTATGATAAAACTGGTTGTCAGACATTAACTACAGGATAAAATAATAAAAAAGTAAAAGAATTAGTATCAAATTGAAGCTTATCCGTAGAATACTAGATTAGCCATAACACTGCCTACCCGTTTTAGAAAACTTGATCGCACAGGTATGTGGTGCCATCTATCTTGGTCATTATACAATTGCTATCGCGTATGAATTCGCCGCTAGAGGCGCTAGTGTAGCGCGGGGGCACCGAAATGTCAGATGTCATAGATTGTTCGCGCGTTGCGTGCTGTTGTAACATGTATTTTTACAAATATTTACGATTGTGGTCTAGATTGAGCCATCCCTGATTAATTAAGACTTGAAGATTTTAAGTAGCAACTTAGAATCTTAATTTTCAATACTTGGAGGTAAAATGATTTATAAATGTTTCATGCTTGCTAATTTTAGGGAGAATATTGTAAAAATATGAACCTGAAGTTTACACTATATTGTTATACGTAAAAAAATAAACTTTTATGAAGTAATTGGTACTTAAAGTATAAAATAGAATTATTGACAGGACCTTAATCGACAGTGGCGCCATCTTGGGAGCTCAAAAACAATAGCCCTCATTCACTGAAATTTCAGCTTTTAGTTCAAGCCAGGGGTTCAGTTTGTTCTAACTTTTCCCACTAGGAGCGCTTTGGTCTTTGAAAAGGCTATTAAATTTCTTTAGAATGACACAGAGGGCGTTAGCATATAGGTACATAGCTTAGAACGAGAACATATAACACTATGCCTGTTTTTGCGGAGGGGATGGGCAGAGAGGTGAACCTGTAGTGTACGGTCCATTTTGCCGGTTATAAAGTATCTTTACTAGGATTGTTTGTTTCTTTAGCTTATGATTGGTGAATTAAATGGAAAGTGTACCTACAACAGTTATCCAGTTGTTTTCGAATAAAACAACTCAGCCTGTATTGTTGCGCTACATCCGATAGTGTCGCTAATATGTATCAAATTTTAGGCGACATCAACAAAATTGCATAGCAATGAAAGTTAATCTGCTCTTTTCATTGAATTCCTCGATCATCGTTAAATCCACTCACTAATGTTTTTTTTTTTACGAATGTTATTTTTTTTTGTATAGACTTTTCATTTCGAGTGAAATACACGCACAATGATCCACTTTAGGGCTAAGTGCGGAAACCACACCCTTAACATAGAACAAGGCAAAAAATTACAAAAATGTAATTCTCTGATCGTCTTAATCAAAGCATATTTTTGGCAACTGATGCGCCTTTCTTCCGCTGTTTTATTTTATTTTAAAACAACATCCACGTGTAAAACCAATATTCATTAAGAGCTAGTATCAATACAAACAAGTATTTTTTCAGACAATTTCTTATATTTTTATCGTTTTACCCACAACAATGTAAAATTATGTGACCAATAATTAGTATGTTTACGAGTACTTGCCTTCTTCCTAACTTATTCAAGTATTTAGTTTTAAGATTAACTTGTATTTCTCATATTAGGTAAATTGTATTCTTTTTGAGAAATAATTATCTTAAGCCGTGAAAGATCACTGTTCCAAGATATAAACTCAAAGGTAGAATCTATTCACTGACTATCTGTACTGATGGTCAGTGAATAGATTCTTTGAGTTTGTTAGTAATACATAAATGCTGCATTTATCAATAGCTGGTATCAAAACAGACAAGTATTTTGGGACAATATCTTCTAAGGCGTCACGTTTCTTAGATACAATCTTCGCCATCCATCATACAACACACAACAACAACATACAACAACATCATATAACAACAACATTCAACATCAACAACAACAACATTTCGTTCATTCATTCATCATACAACTTTGATAGTGGCTGCAATTTTGAACATAAAATAAAATGGCAGAACAGATGGCAGTCCAAAATATTCAAAGCCTAAGAAATATAGGATACCGCTTATTAACACCCTTCCCGTGTAGTTACTGTGTCATAACTGGAACATAAGATAACTTACCTTGACGGCTTCTTCCACATCATCGTCTCTGGAAGACTTGGCCAAGCTCTTCTTCATCAGCTGATACATGGTCTCTCTTCTGAGGTGGCCTTCGCTTAGCAGGTCGTAGCACTTCAGTAACAAAAGATAGAGACTGTAGTTAGGTTGAATTTAGGATTAACGCACGAGCACTATTATTATGGTAGAGCAGCGGTGCCCAGGGGTGGCGGCTCCGACTTACGAAGGGCAAGTCGTAGGTTCGAACCCAGAAAGGCGCATTACTTTGTGTAATTTATTTCATCACCACTGCTCTCAAAAACGGTGAAGGAAAACATCGTGAGGAAACCGGCATGTCCAAGACCAAAAATTCGAAGACATGTGACATCTACCAACCTGCACTGGGCCCGCGTGGTGGATTAAAGCCCAGAGGCCGTGTGTCCCAGCAGTGGGAACATTATAGGCTGATTATACTAATATTATGTATACACAATTACACATATCAAAATCTAAAAGCGATTTTCTAGTGATAATTTTGTCCATTTCAACTCTGAGGTATTAATGCCTACTTCACAATAGTATGAGATTAAAAATTCTATTTTCGTAACTGTATAATTACAATCAATACAGTAGAAAATCTACTTTTATTAGTGCTCCTGACTGTACCACGACAATTCAGATTATTAGACAGAAAATGTCACTTTTGGTGATAGAGATCTGACATGGCAGTGATGTATTACAATAAAGACAAGGCCCTCTAACCGAATCCCTCAAAAACACAGGCATACGCTTTCCACCTCCGGAATAACTCAGCGAGGAGAACCCTGACTATTAAATGGCAAGAAGATACCGTCCAAAACTGCACTAACATATAAGGACCATTGCCTGAAAATTAAGAAAAAGGTAGGCACCCGAAACAACCTAGTCAGGCGTCTAACGGCGTTCTAAAGGCGCTTCTCCTAAGGCACTTTGAACAACTAGCCTAGCACTGTGCGACCCTGCGCTATCGATTGGGTAATTTCGGAGACAGCTCGGAAATCATAAATATCATTTCGTATTAACTTTTTTATATTTTAGTTGAATTCATCAAGAATTACTATTTTGTTAAAATCTACCTCTGGTTTGGTATACTGGGGTTTGTTCAAAATAAATACTCTACTCAATAACTGAGCACTTTTTGATGTTTAAACGTCCCATAACATAAAACGTTGAATAAATTCCACTCTCACTCACATCTCATGCGTTTGTGGCCGCTTTGTATCTATGAACACATAGTATGGTAACTTAGAAATATCCTCAGTTATTGAAATAAAAGAAATCAAAGGTCCTGATTTCAGAAACAATAAATAGAAAGATTCGGACGTGTCTGTCATAACAAAAGCACAAAACTCCCTTTGTTGATAAACTACTAAATAGATACACTGAGCACGAAAATATAAGGGATATTCGGGTCGAGCTCATTCGGCATGGCAAGACACAAGTATGAGGTCAAAATCCAGTGTATAATAGTATTAGTTCGACGTATCCCGAAGAATAGCCAAACTTAAGTGGCAATCATCATCATTTCAGCTGAAAGACGTTCACTGTTGATAGGCCAAAGTGTCGTCACTTTGACCAGTCCCGTGCAACTCGCATCCAGTGGATCCCCGCAACCTTCACCAGGTCATCGGTCCACCTAGCGGGAGGCCTTCCAACGCAACGTCTTCAGGAATTGCTCGCAGAACGGATGGCCGATGGGACCGAAATGTTCTGGAGTGGCGACCGCGAACCGGACGACGATGCAGTGCAGTGGAAACGTAGACCCACGTTGTCGAACAAATTAATCCACGCAGCTAAAATGCGCCGCGTGCCCGACTTGCCCGTGCACAGCATACGCCGCGGTGGCTTTTCGCCTTAATGCCGAATCGTGCCGAATCAGGCCGGTCCGAACATGAGTGTAGCACGAATAAAAATATATTTTTCTCCAAGGTTTTACTTTCCTTACAAGTCTCTAAAATGGACAAGGATTTTAATACACAAAGGTTGACAGAATAAGTAGAGAACCCTCTTACATGAACATAACCTCTTTACATCAAAATATATTAGTATTTTACGAACAGTTTGGCTGCCGTAAAGTAAAGTAGCGTAAGAGAGACATAAAAGGATAGCTGCTATATAAACGTTCGTAATACGTTGTATATTGTTCGCCAGTGTCCCTAAAATTGGCGACTGATAGGGGTAGTTCGCTTGCTTTTACTCAAGAAAAGATTTTCTTTGAATCAAGATATTCTGAAAAGGCACAATCATCTGCCTAGCCTTTTCCCAAATGATCAGGGGGTCTAAAATCGCCGCTTTATCAGAATCATAATACGAATCATGTAAAAAATGTAACTAAATTAAATTTAATTTTTAAATTTAACTCTTAAAATGGACTTTATGGTTATGAACACAAAGTCCATTTTAGACCCTCAGTTCAGCTCCAGTCTAAATAGATGTAACTAATTAACTGTATTTTACATGGCGCAACTACATAAGTATCTGACATCCAAAACCCAGTTACTGGGTAATATAATGAAAAAAGGACAATGGCAAAAGAAAAACACTAAATTAATTAGGCCGAATGGTAATTCATTTCGATATCATCGGTTCGATCAGGCCGGAAGTCGAAGTGTTAATTTATCAAGAATACTCGGTTTGACAGTTATGTACGGTTCGAAGCATAATTTATTGATGTTGGACGTTTCGTTGTTTACAAATAACGCATTTTGTACAGAGTTTCGGCGAGGAATTGTACAGTTACGATCACTAATACGCAAGCACAAAGCTACTTTTAAAAGTGATTTTCTTCCACTATATTGATTAACGTTTTCACAAACATAGCATTTTGAAATCTCTAATGTTACGTAATAGGTCTTATCTCAAAGTAGAAACCGTTATTTCACGAGTAGATCGCTTTTGATTTTTGCTAACTGTACCTAAACATATTAGTGGTCGTCACTGTACAGGCTGACGTTTTAAAGGTTTCTTCCGTGAAAATCAGAAAGCGGCGTCTATATACCTGCAGGTTTTGACTGACCGAGGCTGATAATAACCTTCTTACATAGCATAGAAGGTGACATAGACATGCACTTACTGTGAACGCATAAGAGATGCGTTCCTCCAGATCTCCTCGAAGGTACAGAGACATGGCTTTAGCGAAGGTTGCCATGGTGACGTGCGGCGAGGTCCCGCGGTCCAGAGCTACCATCACGCGCTCCATCATGTAGGCATCCGTCATGCCCAGCCCATTGTGCAGTACGTCCCTGAAGTGGTTTCTGTGGAGGACACAATGCAGACACATATAATCAATGGCGAAACTAGCCTTTTTGGCCATAATGTAAAAAAAAAACGAAGTGCCAATTATGTAAAAAAAAAATATAGTTTAAGTCGGGTGTGCAGAAATTTAGAACACTTTTTTCTTGCGATTTTTTTTAAACATCTTTGAGGGGCTTCCACAAAAAAATTAAAAAGAAACAAGAATCGTGTGTGCTCCGCCAGGCCCACTTGAATGGGGCCCCATGCGACCGCATTGGTTGTTGGATCGTATAGCTACGCCACTGCATTTGATAACAATTTATATTTATAAGGATCAAAAAATACTATCGGGAAAATTTCTAGTACTCTAATTTCTGTTGGTCCTTTTGAAATTTTTAATACTTTAAAAGAACGATGATGTTTACGTGGGATGTTGTTTACATCCCATTGACATCAGACTTATTGTCAACCAATTTAAAAATTGGTGAAAATTTATCATTTTCTTGCTCACATACATTTCGGAAAGGGATCGTCACCGTATCCCGAGGCGAAACAATTACGTTACAATTCCAATTAGCATGCGTTACAGTAGAATGTTTCGTACAAAGAATACTGAATGGCTCGAGTTGATAAGGTGATGATCCCCTTCCGAGTTGATTTAAGTGCTATTTCCTTTAGACCCTTTTCCTTTAGTTTAATGATCGTTTGTCAATGAGTACTGAACATAATAAATACGTTCAGTACTCATTGACAAAAACAAAATCGTTTCCCAGCAATATTTTTTGCGTTACTTAGTTTGATGAACAGAATGCTTGGTGGACGGTTTCATGAAAGGGTTCTTTCACACCCTGTTTACTAAAGCAACGAATTTTATAAATTCTTTCCCTATCTAGGTTATGGCGGAAGCCTGCGCCAGGGTAACCCGGGTAATCCTAACCTGCGAGACCTACAAATTGCAAAAAACGTTAACAAAAAATCGCCGTCTTCCCCTTGCGCAGACTTGAATGTTGTATGGAATTTCGACATTAATGCCGTTCGCCTTTTTATAAAATGCTGCAAATCATCATCGAAATTACGTTTATCATCATTACAAAACCTTCCTTCGCTTAGTATGACATCTTCCGTTACCGATATGTCTTTTTGTATTAAAAAATTCGGGAATCAAACCAGTGCTCGTGGCACTGTAATTTGATGTGCATCCGTTGACATATTGTTTTCAAAGAATATTAAACAAAAGCAAAGTATCCGTAAAAAAGGTCTTGTTTTTTTACTCCGATTATAACGAAACAGAAAGTATTGGAATTTTGCTATGGTATTATATCATTATTACCGGCTATTTGTTATTGGACGTTTTTCAACTATCTACAATCAAATAAGATTGTCATAAACGTTTTTGGCTGATTAATCGAACTGTGCATGTAAAACAGTATATTTTACTGTTATAATTATTTATGAAAGCCTCCATTGAAAACATTTATCTCAGATTATCTACATTTATTTCAAATATCGTTATCTACGAAGTTAGATAACCTAAAAATCAGAAATAAATTTAGAAAGAAGGATGCTATTTTTTAATTCTTAACATTTTTGTACGGACCCCTAAAAAGAAATCAACAAGACTTGAATATTTTTGATATTGTATTGTATAACGGGCTGGTGTCTGCAACATTATCTTATCTGTTTTCATGCATACGTAAATTATTCAAAGGAATTGACATGACATGCACGTTTTGAAAGAAGCGAATATTAACCTCTTTTTGAAGGATATCTTAAGGTTTCATGATTGAGATCATGAAACCTTAAGATATCCTTCACTTCCCAAGTCCTTAAAAAAATATGGTTATCTTAAATTTGGGTCAAACATCAAACATTGCCTAACCAAGGGATGCCAATGCTGCCTGTCTTTTGCGCAAGTCATCAGTCGAAGGCAACACGGAAAATAATCTGACGTGTTATTTTTAAATCTAGTGCAATTCCTCGATAACTGGGAAATTTAACTAGTGCATAGGTATTATAGACAGATAAAAGAAATACTTAAATTTAATAAAACATAAATTGTATTTATTAGCCATTCGATCTCGGACAATGTAGGGAATATTTCACGATATACTACGAACGTCGTTGAATGCGCAACGGTTGCAAAATCTCCACCGAAATGTGCAACGGTTGCATACAGGGTACCAGGCAAACATGAATACCGAAGAGATGTGCTGGCTGCAGTTTTTTCTCTCGCTCTAGCTACTCTCAGTATATTACCTTCCTGCTTCCACGATGCTGTTATTGGGTGCAATGGAGGATGCGCAGTGAGCACTAGTGCAGTCTCTCTCTAGGGCATACGGCAGTACTTGTCAGATTTTAGTATTTCATGTTGACTTTTGCTGTCACCGAGTTACCAGTTATCAATGGATGTGTTGGAATGTTTTTGTTAAAATTGGAGGAAAAGGTCTTAAATGTACTAGGTTTTGTTGAACTAGGCCATTATCGTGTTCCTAAAACTCTAAAGTTGTGGTAGATTCCTATATTTGCTGTTGAAAACTAAAAGTGTAGCTAACAA
Organism: Eugnorisma glareosa; assembly: GCA_947578425.1. Classification (NCBI taxonomy): domain Eukaryota; kingdom Metazoa; phylum Arthropoda; class Insecta; order Lepidoptera; family Noctuidae; genus Eugnorisma; species Eugnorisma glareosa. The sequence goes on from OX387957.1 coordinate 33,891,357, forward strand.
TCTTAACCTCTAAGATAACCTTATTGCGTGATACAAATAAGTGTGCAACATTTTGACTCAAATTATTAATAACAATCTCAAAGAGTAAACTGCAGTAAACTGAAAAAAATCATCATCATCAATGATGATTTTTTTCAGTTTACTGCAGATTTGCATCATTGGGGTCGGCTTCCAGTCTAACTGGATGCAGCTGAATACCAGTATTTTACATGTAGCGACTGCCTATCTGACAGTATAAAAAAGAGGATTATAAAGTATCGAAGTAATTATTTGTGATAAGGTGATAACGTCATCACCTTTTTGCATTCTTTAATCGGTATTTAGGTAGACATTGTCATATTTCTAGTGCTCAAACTATAACAATTGCCTGATGGTGTAATATTCATTGAATTGCAAATCTTATTGGACATAATATCCGTTTCTAGACAATGCTTTGATCGGAAATATTCAGGTCGGCGCGGCCTTGTCACTCCAGAGGTGATTGACCTATCAGGATAACTGGATTTCCTGACAATGACTGGTCCAAACCCAATGAAGTGATAAAATAGGGATGTCAATGTTGTGAACTCAATTGAAATTAAAAAAGACTAAACCAATTCAATAAAAACATTTTAAATTTTTGGCCTTAGTAAAAAGTCTAAAGAATCAGAGAAGTGTTAAATGAACAGCATTATATGTTATTTTAACAGCAGGAGATATAGGAAGACGTTCTTAGGGAACCATCCACGTCCAAGTTAAACACATATTCACATTGGTTTATAATATTAATTAGGATTACCTAATCAACCAGTAGGTAGCCTAGACCCATTATTAAGTAAAAACGCTTTTGCTTTATCTAAATCTAAATCTGTTTATTACGAACGGCTTAGTAACAATTATCTACAATCAGTATAAAATGTTTTGAAATAATCATAAAAAAACCTGCCAACCTTATAGGTGTCTAAGGACAAGATTGTTAAAATAGTTGTGACCGGTCCAAAGCAGTTCTGTTCTGACTGCTAATAGAACATTATTTATTTAAAGACAAGAAACATTGGACAGGAGCTGCTTAGAAAACACTAGTAAAATAGGAACAGGGCCAATTCAGTTTGTTTTTAATTTTATTATTTAGTTTTATTTTTTTATTTGATTTTTTTATTGTAGGTACTGTGCGGGTATAATTAATACTTACGCAAAAGCAAAACGACTACTTAAAATTAAAACAATGTTATTTAAAAAAAAATATTTGGCTAATTCCACAATGTTTTATAATTTTCTTCAATAAAAATAAAAATCAAATAAGTGGAGGCATGAACATGTCATGGGGCAATAATAAATTAAAAGTTACACATATAAAAGTTACTATCAAAGCAGTAATTAATTAATAAATGCTTTGACAGTACACGCTTTCAATAAGCCACTCTGATTTTGCGTCTTTATTGTCATCTTTATTTCCCTTGATAAAGTGACCTTTATTCTCTTTGCAATTGGGTTGCTGGTGGGATTTGGTTTAAGTTATCGAAGGCAAAGTTAAATGTGAAGGACTGTAGTAAAATGATCAGCTTGGTAGAGATATGAATCGTTTTCACTTTCTTGTGGATGATTGTTCCTGGCTGTATCAAGGGGTCGTCCATTATTTACTACCTAAACAAAGGCTCCTTCCTCCAAGTCTCTAATTACCCAAAATCGGATGACCTTTACTAACTGGTATACTTGATATTCAACATTGAGGTCAGTTTACAATGATCCTCATCCAAGGGTGCAATGGCCATCAAACTTTCGACCAACATTATCGTTAAATACTATTATATTACCCACTTTTGTTCTGGTGACCACATTACTGCTTCAGTTAATAGCAAAATAAAAAACAAGGGTTATGATTTTAACGGTGTTGTGTTATTTTTTCGTTTTTTTTTTATCTGCTCCTCTTTGACCTAGTAAACGCAAGCGTTACTGCTGATAGGTTCGATTTCAAGGTCGGGTAAAGTGTTTTTAGGTATCTCCATAAGGAATTTTTCAATGGTACTTAGCCTTGAGTCTATGCCCGGTTGATAACAATAGGTCGTCCCGTCCCTTAATACATGTACGGGAGTCCAGACGTACTGCAGGTTGTCATCCATACCTTGCCGATGTTCCACACATTCGCACTAAGCGCTTTGCTATATCTTTTATTATGCGCACAGCCAAGGAGTGGAATTCCCTGCCTGCGTCGGTGCTCCCGAGTTCATATGACCCCAATCTATTTAAGTCCCTAGTTAATAGGCTTCTTTTGGGTTAGCTCGTTCCATCGTCGACCTCATCTCTGTCCTCAGGACTAGATTGAGGTCAAGAGTAGTCCAATTTATATTTTAAAAAAAACATAGGTCTTGACGAATATAACTGGACCTATGTTAGTATACTTTTAGGTACCCCTCACGGATAAAAGGCATGATGCTATGGTATGCTATTTTTGGAGCAATTTTGTAGTACAAATCATAGATTCTGTTTGTGAAATGGGAATGCAATGTAAGTCAGAGTCTAAATCTTTATAATGATCGTCGACTGCTGAGTTGATGGAGGTCGCGGAAATCCCCTGGATACAAGAAGATGTTACTGCGACAATCAGAGGAGGGGGCCTAAAATGGAAGCTTTATCGGAATCATAATATGGATCACGTTAAAAATTTTAAATTCTTAAAAAAGTCCATTTTAAGAGTTTTAAATTTTTAACGTGATTCGTATTATGATTCTGATTAAGCAGCCATTTTAGGCATCGAGGTCTAAGTCCAAAGGTGAACGTTATCCTGTGGTGATGTTATTGATGCAATGATCGTGATTGCCATTTATTTAAGATCAATCAATTTGATAACCCATGGCAAAGTTGTTCTAAAACCAGACTCAGCGCTGCTATTGAGAAATTCTTTTGTCATAGGAAAACCTTATCTATATTCGACAAAGCATGTCTACAATATAAAAATCACGCCTGTGATCCCGAAGGGTTAAACAGAGGTGTACCTAATAGTACACCCACATTTCACCAGACGTGTTTAAGTCCTATGTAATAGGGTCGAGCCAATTATCATCAACCGGGCACAAATCCAGACTCAGTGGCTACTATTGAGAAATTCCTGATGGTAAAACCTAATAACACTTTGCCCGACCCAGGAACCAAGACCTCATGCTGCATGCAGTCGCACTTGCGACCACTGGACCAACGAAACTGAAGAATAAATTTAAATTACAGCTTGCTAGACTACAACTAGATGCTACTGCGTACTTAACTAGCAAACTAGCACGACACCGCCGGGAGGGGACGCCTCAGAAGGACATACACTGACCTCTTGAATAATGTTCTACAGAAAGGTCAGATTACGTAGTACACACGGCGACACATAAAGCTATACCTTTCCAGTATAAAATGGCCTCGCCTTTTATAGATTTCCCGTACAATGGGAAAAGAATCGTAAGAATCGTAGCAGGTGGCGTTCTGTTGTCATTGCCTAGGTTTCATGGACCAATTTTGTTAGTTTATGGTTCTATGTTACGTAAGTACAAGCGTCAAAAAATTCTTGGGCATCGCTGTGATCGGGGAAAGTGCCCAGAAGGCTGGCAGCATTGCTACGTTGGATGATAATGGTCATTCTTGACCAAGAAAGCCAGCCCTGTAGTCACCAGACGAGTCGTCCAACCGTTTGGACCATTTACGATATTTTTATGTCCGAGTATAGGTTCTTTTGGTGTCTATAGGAGCCAACAACTATGCCATCTCCATTGTTGTTCATGGTATCCCACTTGCTTTCAAACATGTTATGATTAGATGGATCATTTAATTTTTGACATAATTTCTATGCTCAATAATTATACGCGGGTGGAATTTTTGAGATGTGACTGTAAGGTCAGCTACTTTAACCATAAGAGTTGCAGGAAAATGATCAAATGAGAATGTCCTTAATTTTTTGAGTTTCAATCAGCATTCATAGATTCTTTTACTTAGGCCCATTTCCACCAAGTGAAAAAAATCCAAGTGTAAAATTAAGCACTCGCGCATCCTCGAACACGCGGAAAGAGACGCTTCTGTCTGCGTTACATTTTATACTCAAAGGCAATACAGACAAATTCCTTTATTCAGTGACATCACAAAAAGGTTGCTAAGATTTATCCGCTTGGTGAAAATGGAGCCTTATAAAGACCACAAACCTTTAAATATAAATATTGGGCTGGAGTATTTTAAGGGCTGTTTTTAAGTAAAGAAAACTCTTAATCCAAAAATCAATCGGTTATTTGACTACATATTCTTGCATACACCACACCACACTCAGAAATAACTTCTTTACTTATTTGTTTAACCTAGCAGCCTTTGTAATTGACCTCCCTCATTGATAACGGCTAGTTAACCTAACCCTCATCAAAGTAGAATCCCCTATGAAAACCACATTCTGACATCGGATCGCGCTTTGTTGACATGACCCTTACACTGATTACATAATTGTAATTGTATTACTTTCCTTTTGAAAGTGAGAGATGAAGTATCACTACATAGTATACAACAAAGTTGCTTCCCGCTGTCTGTCCCTATGGTGCTTAGAAGGTTTATATGTATAAAATTGCACTCGTGCAAAGCCAGGGCGGGTCGCTAGTTTCTACTAATGCCTTTTTCTGTAACCTGCTGAAATTGGCCTATGAATAGTATTAGGAACGCAGTGGTCGTCAGTGGGTACCTAAGCTGCAGAATTTCTTTGAGAGCGCTAACCTCCGGAACTACCAGTCAGATTTGAATTTTATTTTTTGCATTTGTTAACCTAATTGATTCAGTATTAATTTTATACTTTTTGTTGTCCCCTACAGAATTTGTTAAAGATAAGGTACAATTACGGACACTGTAGGGAGTGTCCGTAATAATTGTATCTTGCCTATAAGCCCTTTGTTCGATCTTCACACATTGTGGAATGTCAGCAACTAAAGATATGAATTAAGTTCTCGAGGAAAATTATTTATTATTTCACATCTCGCTACGGCCCTTAGGAGAAACCGCCGGGCACGGCTTGTCAAGTAATAAAAAATATCTTTTCAATACACTTTCTCGAAAACTGGTTCTTATCGCACTATGATTAGGTTCAACATGCAATGTATTTCGCATACGTTGACTTTTAATATATTTCCGCACACGTGCGGAAATAAAAATTTCCACAGATTTCCCAAATGGGTTCAATGACTATAGCTTTAATCGGTGGTGACGGTTTTTTTTTAATTTCGGCAAATAGTTATGCGTCTATTACGGCGTAAATATTTTTTGAGTATTTAAATTGTTTATAAATAGAATAACAAAATTATTTTAAACAAATATTTACTTATAGGAACAAATTAACATTTATTTGTGTTCTAAATGCAAAAATATTTGAATTTTCATTTTTTTGATATTAGGCTGTATAGCGGTACCATGCCTTTGCTTCTTCTTCAACCTGGCGAAAGGAAAGCGCGGAAAAAAGCTATTAAATCATTATTTCCTAATAATTCCTGACAAAAATATTTTCCGTTCTAATATTTTCTTTCTTCGAAAGTGTATTGAAAAACGTCGTTTGATACGCATGGGGATTTGTTACTGCAGTTCTCGCCTCCATAACACCCTCGCCTGCAGCTCGGGTGTTTATTCCGCGCTCGAATGCAATAACAAAGTTTCCCCACTTATATCAAAATGTACTATTACATTTCCGTTGTTATTCGTTTATTTCACTCTAATTTATGTAAAACTTTTAGATAAGAATAAATTTCTGAAAGTTCAAAGCCCTTGCCTTAAAAGGCGTTTTTTCTAAGGAATTTTAAGGGCATTGCGAACGACCTTTGGTGAACTTTAGTGAATTGTGTCGTATGCGGTGGATGCTAAGTGGATTGCAGACACAACAACGACGAAGTTGACGTTAGTAAAGCAATGCCGGAATATTTTTACGTTTTCCATATATAATTTATGGTAATAGTTTATTTTCGCTCCCTGTAAACATCTCTCTCTTTTACGTACCTACCTTAGATGTACCATAGGTTATGTAGGTACTTACTCTTCATAATGATGTTTAGAAAAGCTTTAATTTGGTAGAAAATAAATTTTCTTTTAAAAATAATTTTAATTAAGTAGATATACCGAATAATAATGATCATTATAAGAACGGAAAGCAGGTAGTGTACAAAAGGGTTAAAAAATTCTGGGACGAAATCATTTCATTACGCAATTATTACACGTACAACAGGGTTCCGTAGCACCAAACAATATAATAAAAATATTCAATAGCAAAACTAAATTTGTTTTTCACAGTTTGTTAATGAAAAACAAAGTTACTGCTGCAGTAAAAAAGTCCTGCTGATGAAAAAGTCCCATATCTCAAAAACTAAACATCAAATGTTATTCAAACCAATTTTGGTTGAAATTTTTATTTACGTTCTACAATTCTACATTTTTTACGATTTTTCTCCACTTAATTTAGAAATTAGAGGAGGTAGGGACACATTTTCTACTTTGCAAGTGTCTATCATTCAAAATATTGAGAAAAAATGGTTTTAGGAACCTCAATGCCATTTTAAAGATAGATGTTTGATGTCATTTTATAGACACCCCGCACGCATAGGTTTGATGAAGAAAATATTTTTTAGTTTCAGTTTCATGTATGGGGAAAATTTAACAAAATTAAAAAAAAAAAAAAAAGATTAAGGGGCCCCCCCTTAATCTTTTATTTTGTTAAATTTTGTATAAAAATGGTAAAGCGGTTCACAAAATACATCTACCTACTAGGTTTCAACTATGTAGTTCTAATAGTTTGGGAATAAAGTGGCTGTGACAAACACGGACAGACAGACAAGGCGAAACTGTAAACGGTCCCTTTTTGCCATTCTGCTACGGAACCCTAAAAATGACTGGGAGTCAGCGTTGTCAGAATGTTTAAATTATAATAGACAGTCCCCAGAAAGCTCATCCACTATCGATGCTTATTGTAATGGAAGTCCCTCCGTTTAGTTAAGTCCAGAGTTGCACCAATTAATGTCTTGATTAACGTGTAATAGTCTCATTGTGACATTAAATTTGTAACTATGATAAGTCATTTGAATTTGAATAAGTATACGTAAGGTGGCAAAAAAGTTATGTCGTAATTTCGATGTGCCATTTTTTTGCAAATAGTTTTCCTATCTTATAAGGATATTGTGATTTAAAAGACAAATAAAGAATAAGTTGACAATAACCAATGGAGCGAATAAACACCTGGATGACGATGAATTACTGTACTGCATTTGATGTTACGTTGTACGTGTTACGTCGTGTATGTTATGATCTTACGTTTTATCGATTTGAACTGGCCGGCAGATCGCCAGATCTAAGGTAAGGACTTCTTCCTCTGGAGCTTATTGAAATATCGGATTTACCTCAACATATCATAAACCTTACACGTTTCGAAAGCCATTATTATTGGTCAAAAGGTGTTATTACTAGTTGTTACTAATTAGTAAGAGCGACTCCCCTTTGCTTCAAACGTGGTAATCTCTTTATCATCAATATCATCATTTCAGCCGAAAGACCTCCACTGCTGGACATAGGCCTTCCCCAAGTGTCACCACATTGGCCGGAGCCGTGCGTCTCGCATCCAGCGGATCCCCGCAACCTTCATCAGGTCATCGGTCCACCTAGGCCTTCCAATGTAATCTCCTCATTTTAATGGTATTTTAGTTAGGTATTACAGCAACGGCCTGTCGTCAGATTTCTTGGTAAAGGTCTCTCTGATACCAGAGAAAATGACTAGACAATTCAATAAAGTTATTGAAATGGCAAAGGAAATATTCAGGTTAATCAAAATTGCCGTGTAGGCATCGTTCGAATTGTATATTTAAGTTTAACTCACAATATAAGCCGACAGTACCTAATCAAACAGACAAAGAACAAAATAAGCAATGTTAAATGTTCTTTCCACAGAAAATCTGAAACCTAGTTATTTTTAGCATCCCATCATTTCAATAGACACGTGGCCACGGCTGGACAAGATGGCACAGGCCTACCACCCCCAAGCGTTTCCACATCGCCTACTCTTGCGCTTCTCACTTATAGCCGATGTTCCACGACCCTTATTTGGTAATACTTTACGGACATCTCAACTCATTAACAATTACTTATTTAGTTGTTCCAAATAAGATTTTAGTTCGTACTAAGTAAAACTTTGTTTCGGGCAGCAGACAGGATGCGGTAGTCAAAGAACCCAAGTGGCCCACGTCAAGCACTGGAGTGCGACAGACTGGGTTGATTAAATGGTTGGACCGGTCTAAGTGTTCACAATACTATGGCCTACATTCTTTTTTGTATAAACTTACCTTGTAATAAGATCAGTACCAGGGCATCTATCATCCCTCTTTTGAATTTTGAAAAATATCACCATTATTTCTGAAATTGAACGAAAACTGTCTTAAATCGTATTAAATGCTCAATTTGATTCCCTAAAATTAGATTAACAGTTTTCATTACAAAAAAGCCAAATCAGAGCTTGAATTCTGCTTGAAATCGGCAATGTTCTCAGTTACATGGATTGTATTGGAGACGGACTGATCATGACTCTGGCTTCAGTCGGCAGATCAGCCTACAGATTCAGAATCATTCAATAAAATCATTTCAATAAAATCTTTTAATAAAATGTAGTAACGACATAACTTGCAGAATAGGCTGGCCATGTTGGTCGGTGGAGCAAATAAGTCCGCGATTAGAGACCAATGTGCCATAGCAGAGAGATGGACTGACGATCTTAAAAAGTTATTTGGGACAGTCTAGATGCTGAAAGCAGAGCACAGGGTAGTTTGGGAGAAACCTATGTCCTATCGTGGACAATAAGCTAGATTGATGACTTCTTCTTTTTCGTGTGGTGAGTGCCTAACCTGGTATCAGGGTTTTTATGCCGCCTATGGGCTGACTTGGCTTTACATGCCAATAATAAAAATACAATACGCACAGAATCCAAAAAACCAGAGGTGCATGTCTTGGGTTCGAACTTGAGACCTATGACTTGGCAGTCCACCACCAAGACTAGGCTATCACTGCTTCTCGACACACATTATTGACTAAAGTTCCATTGATTACTTACGTTCCAGTTCGTCGAAAGTGAAATGAGTATCTTTTTGTATTTCCACCCAGGTGACACCGTGTTTCTTGCGGAATCGGATTTCTTCCATAGGGTCTAAAGTGCTGTCGAGAGATGCCGACATTTTTGCTGCTCAAATTGAATACTATTATGAAAAAATTTATAATCAAAATCGTATCGGATCTGGTAAAGTTGAGACGAGACTATTTGACAATATTTGACGTTGCGCACAGATTAAACAATATATACCATAGTGTAGAATTTAAACTATTAAAGAACTCGTGATACAAAAAGTTTTATTTAAATTATGTTAATAGACAAAAAACAACACTTAAGGATAGGTTACTCAGCGCAAGCTAGTGTTTGAATAGAACAAGCTTTTCAAACCAGCTAAAGATCGTCAAAACTTCATAAAAACAATTATAAAAAATATAAGTCGATCCTAACCTACTAATACCTCAATATAGAACATCAACACAGATATAGAACTCAATATAGAATATATAACCCAACAACTATTACAACTAGAACTAAAAGTGTATAAACAAGACAAGCATTTCGTTCTAATTCAGTTTTCATATTACCTTTATCCTTTTTTACTGAGATGCAAGTCAGTCAGTACCAAATCAGAGTAGCAAGATTTTTTTAAAGTCGTGGTGACATGCGCAATCAAAGAAAAAGAAAACCGGCTATGTGCGAGTCGTACTGACGCACACAGGGTTCCGTAGCACCAAACAATACAATAACATATTTAGAAAGCTTATTCATATGTTGTATTTATTTTACATTAAACAGCAAAATTAAAGTTTGTTTTTCATAGTATGTTAATGAAAAACAAAGTTACTGCTGAAACATTAAATCAATCAAATCAATCAATTTTGGTTGAAACTTTTATTTATGCTCTACAATCCTACTTTTTTTCAGAATTTCCTTCCTCTTACTTTAGAAATTAGAGGGGGACACACATTTTACCACTTTAGAAGTGTCTATTTCAATAGATTCGATAGACTTAGAGGAAATGGTTTTACGTACCTAAATGTAAAAACCTTTCTATAGACACCCCGACAGGTTTGATGAAAAAAATATTTTTAGTTTCAGTTCCATATACCCCTCCACTTAATCTTTTATTTTTTTTAGTTTTGTAAAATCGTAAAGCGTTTCACAGAATACATCTACCTACTAAGTTTCAACTGTGTAGTCCTAATAGTTTCGGAAGAAAGTGGCTGTGACATACACGGACAGACAGAGAGATAGACATGGCCTTGCCATTCGCCTACGGAACCCTAAAAAGTCACACCGGACTATTATGGATTAAATGAACACATAAAAAGACGTGACAGACCTCCAACATAGATAACAGAACCCTTTCCTCATCCCATTTCAGTGTGGTGAAAGCTACAAACGACAATATCTCATGAATTTGTCTCTCCTATCCTATGTCACTATACCCATATCGAATAGTGGTAATATAGCAACCCAGTGAGAAAACTGGGAAATATGAGGAGTACTGACCTAAATAATTTGTTATTGCAAATACACAAGAAGCTTTTGTCTCTGAATACTGACGTAAATAATATATTTTTCGCCATCTTTGTCTGTGAGAGAAGGACTTTTTATTGAATTAGCGTTCGTTCAACATTTTGTTCGTAATTTTTCCCCGTTTTGAGTAGGATTCTGAAAAATAGAAACGTCTGTTTTGGAGAACTTGTCAAGTTGCTCGGTAATGTGTGAGTTGTTCCCAATAATGTCAATTTTATGGCCTTTATATCAAAGACAATATGGTACATAATTATGATTTTTAAAAGCATTATAGTAAAACTAGTTTTTGCCGCGGCTTTGTCCGCACTCAAGTCGGAAATTAACTGGGCACAAATCCAGACTCCGCAGCCTTACCTATAAAGGACACAGCACACATATCAAATCGGAAAGGGATCGGCACCATATCGCCTTTTGCCTCGCCGTCAAACAGGCGTCAACCTAACGTAAGCAAGCGGATCAGTAGCTCCGATACGTCAACTCGGCTACGGCTAGGCGACGTCTCGCTTACGGCTAGGGGACGCCGCGCTTACGGCTCGCCGACGCCGCGCACGGCCGGAAGTTGCCCTGTGAATGACAGCACGTGTGTCAACTGTCAACAGTAGTGGACGAAGAGGCGTAAGCTCGGGTACGGATAGACGTAAGCGCAGCTACCGAGAGACGTAAGCGCAGGGACAACGAGCCGTAAGCGATTTGACCACACACCGCACCGCGTTTCGTGAGCTTGTCCCGAGGCGAGTCGATTACGTTACGATTCCGATTAGTGTGCGTTGCAGTAGGGAGTTTCTTACGAAGAATACTGAACGACTCGAGTTGATACGGTGCCGATCCCTTTCCAAGTGCGCTGTGTCCTAGTCGTTCGGCCCTGCTGTCGGACATACTGATATGTTTCGGGTCTATGTGTTTGTGGTGGGTGCTTACATTACTTGTAATGTATTATAATCCTCGAAAAAATGCATATTTTGCACGTAAATTGGTAAAGACGAAATTTATTATATATTATTTGGTCTGTTTGTTGGCCTATTCTATTTTTTGACGTTGTCAAAAGGTATTCCACATAATATGTTTTTATAAGACTTAATATAATAACTGATTTAACATTTATATGATAGTAGTAAGTCACAAACAAGCACATCAAAAAATACTTTAGAATAAATTCTAACAGCTTGTTTTCTTACCAGTGACACATTGTGATCCCAAGAGGCATTCGCGATGCAGAGTGCCTCAAGCAAGATCCTATCAAATAAGAAGAGATACTGATGCAACATTTGGAGAGTGTCTCATCTCTCATGCACGAAGTTGTGGGTTCAAATTCGGGCAATAACGAATGTGACTTTTTCAATTATGTATTACTAGCTGTGCCGGACATGCGTTGCAATGCACCTTTTCCTGCCTTACCCTACAAGCCTACCTACCTACTCCACCTAGCTATCTACTTATTATTATTATTCTCCTTTATTCATTTCTTCAAGTCGCGCTTGCGATCACGAAACCAACGGGACAGTCAAAACACAACAACAACAAACATAGGAACATTATAGCTCGATTATGTTATACAATATGTATGTAAGTATTTAATCATATAAATTTAAAGGTACTCGTAGGAGCCTTATTTATTTCATCACCACTGCTCTCAAAACGATGAAGAAAAACATCGTGAGAAAACTGGCATGTATTATAACCAAAATTCGTAATCATGTGACACGCAACACGCACCGGGCCAGTGTGCTTGATTATAACTCATTCCTTCTCAATGAGAGAAGGCCTGTGTTCCAGCTGTGGGTGCAGTATAGGCTGAGGATTATAATTTAAATAATATAATATATATATAACTACACTACTACTACTATATGTATAAGTACATAATTAATAATAATAGCAGTTAATAATTAATTAATAACTAATTAATTTAATTGTCACATTAATTTATCACATCCCTGGCTGTCAGTAAATAGGAACACCCCAAAGGAATCTGAAGAACTAGTAGAGAGCTTAACTAGAGATTTAGAGAATTTAATTATTTCTTGGAATGTAGAAAAAGTGGCAATTATAGTAACGAGCTTTTTTTTTCAATAAGCCTCAGTAAATTAGCTGTTCCATCCAATCAAATGGATTTAAATATACTAAAAACTGAAACAAATCTTTGTTAATCTGATAAACAGTCAGACGAAGAGACTGCATTTAACAAATGTAATCTCTTCGTCTCTTCTGTAGGAAGAATCATGTTTTAAGTTTCGACTGACGAATGTAAACGAGTAATATTGAAAAACCATTTCCACATTATTGTGTGGAATAATATTAGCTGCGTCATCACCCTTGCTTACCTAGCCAATTAGTTTCATTTCAATTACGGAAATAAATATGAAATACAGCGTGTTCACAATACTCACGTTGTCGAAAACACGACATGTTTTTGTTATAATTCTATGATAAATGACGACCGCCGTCAATGCCTGTTGCAATCAATGGCAGCTTACTATCTTCGTCCACCAAACGAATATTGTTTTGCAGTATCTAACCATCCGTGGTCTGGAAGTCTCTGAAACGTATCCGAACTTGTGTGGAAAAAAGTAAGTCCAATCTTGTAAAGTGAGACCTTCTTTGACCGAAAATATACTTCAAAGTAATCTGCGCTACCGCAGTCGCCGCTGTAGAATTGGCCAAGATTTGTGCCAAAAAAAAAAGTCGTAGCGAGCTTGAGCGGCACAAAAAATAATGATTATTTTATAAGCGAATTGTTTAAAAATCCTAAAACCTATCACAGTCCATAGCTGGACATATGCATCTCACCGTTACGTAGTGTTTACAACAGGTGTCATTTACATCAATGAGCGCCTTTCACGCACACAAGTTTAAATTAACTAAATGCAGTGTTAGCGGTGTTATTATTCGAGTGATTGGTAAACCGAGCCGCAATTCGTACGCAGAATCACTCAAAACAATTACTACTAATTACATTTGAATATTTCCGTAGATTTGTAGAAGTTCGCGTTGTTAGCCACGTTTATTTTTTCCAAAATAGTCTTCATATTTGGTGGAAATTTTGATATTTCGATGAACCGTACAGTGTACAGTCACGAGCACCAATATGTAAACACTTTCCTAAATTTTAAATTTTTCAATCAGTTTTCGCGAAGAAAAACGATTGCAACTTGGAGATAGGATCTTTTTTATAAAAATATGTTTTCTAGAATACTATGTTCGTAACAACATGAAATTTAATTTATAGAACAGTAGGAGAAAAATACTTTTAAAAGTTGTTAAGTGTTTACATATTGGTGCTTGTACAGTCATGTACACCCCTCCGAGGAATATAGACATAGCTATAATTTGCTGCTGGACCATGAAATAAATGAATTTGCTGTGGGATAGGAATTGGATTGCCAGTTCCGGAAACCTTTACAAATATCCCAATTTTACAAAACTGTAGAATGGGGAAGGCAAGTTAAAGCTAATTGTAGATGGCGTGTCCATAGCTTAGTCCCAATCTGACCAATGAGGTCAAGCTATTTTGAAATGAAAAAAAAATGTAAAATGACATTGACACATTTTCAACCAATGACGATGCTTGGTATATGCGATGCTAGCGCCATTAGTTCCACAGCTGCCATGCCCGTTCGACACATCGTCCTGTACATGGAGTTTATTGACCGTTCTTTCCTATAGAATCTCTATCTTCATTTTGGAAAAGCTTCAACTTTCTAACTGGTCAATTGTTAAGTATTATGATTAAAATGAGTTTCATAAAGCGCTGATGGATTCATGTGACAACTACTATAAGGGCGCAATGAAGTTTGAAACCATTTAACAAACTCGTACAAAACATGTTAACTTTTATAAAACTGCGTATGAAATATTGCTCTTGAAATATTCCACAACATATTCTCAACATTTACCAACTTACAAAGAAAGTAAACATGTATCTAATGAATAACAGTAACCTGATATTTTAAAAGCTTCAAGTCTATTAATAGAAGTCCATCTGATAGAACAATAGTGTTGACAACGTGTCAAAATGAACCATAATGGCTTTCATAAAATCTCCTCTAAAATTGATATAAATTTCTTCAATCTCTTTATTAGATATTGAGCAACAAAAAACATATTTTTCAAGAAAATATTTGCTTCTTATTTTAGCGTGTGGCTACTGTATTCATAAGCATAATTTTCGTTTGAGAGTGTCTAAAGTTTCAGTGGACTTCTAACATAGAAGCTTGGCTCGGAGGCACGTTTGGCTGACATTGATCCGACTTACAACTTCATGCTTAGTCAAAATCAAATTAAACTTGACTCTGACATCGCTTAAGAACAATGAAAAAGTTTTTTTTTTCCTGTTTTGATAGATGCTAGTGAGTATGCGAATTAGAATTTATCATTTCGGACAATACGATGTCTAACCTACTCTGTACCTTCTGTTATTGACTATTCTTTTCCTTGCAACACGTTAACAAAAGACCTAGGCAATGTAGGAAAATTAGGATTTAAACGACCATTAGGGAATAGCACACCTGCCAGCCCGCCTGCCCCGACGACGAGCTCACGAAACGTTTTCGTGTTTACGCGGCTCACGCCAAAACATGTAAAAGGTTACGCCATATTGACAAAGCTAAGGATTTATAGTTCTATAAGTTGCTATGTGTTATGATGTACATATATTTTTGTATCTTGTACTCCTATGCTGTACACTATTTCAATTAAATTGGCCAACTCATATAAAATATAAATTCGTACTAATACCCGTCACCATGAATCTGACCTGCCGCGAACTATGTGCGCATTCTCTTAAAACAGTTTCTAATTCGCTTCTTACGTCACAAGCGATGGGAGAGTCGGCGACCTTTCCTGTTCGAGGAACCACACAGTGTGAATGTCCACATAACTAATAAAAATCCATTACAATCCCAATCGATATTGTAGTTTCGCAACAGAACGAAAGCATCTACCCAAAAATTATGAATAAAATATAAACATAATTTTAGTAAATCTAAACATTCTTCCCCTGACCCGAGGCGTCATTCCTCAGCCTAATATTAAACGGATGAAAACTACTCATAAATTAATTTCATAAATGCGAATTTCAGTTGATGTGTTCTAGAAAAATATGACATTGTAGCATAAGATAAGAAAGTGCAATCGTCATCAGAAAATCTGATCTTTACCGGAGTCGAAAATTGTTCGCTTGTCAACCCCAGTCTTCATGGAATTAATATCCAAAATAAGGGCAGCCTTGCGTGAAACTCGAGTTTCCGCACCGTCGCCTGTTTCTGACAGACAGGCGTCTTCAAATGTTTCCAAACAAAAAAAAAATGAGTTTCACAAAACCTTGACGAATGATATAAAGCTATCGAATAAACTTCCAGAAAAAATATCGGTGTCTAGTGAAGTGCGCATCGTAATGTTCAGTACTTTCAGTATCAGTGGGAGCTTCCGATGATCTCGGCCTTTCAGTTCTCTTGTAGCCGCCGAAGAGAGCAGCGGTCGCCCGCCCAAACCCACGATCGCGCAGTGCAACTTCGTGTTTTCGAGCAAACAGTTTGAACAAATATTAAGTTATTTAAACAAGATCAGTGTTTGATATTGGACGCAGTAGAGATTGCTGAACTTTTTGTTGGATTTCTTCGTTAATTTACAGGTAATTAATAAAAAAAAAAAAAATGTGTTGTGAAGTGCACTAATTGTCAAATTTTTCGAGTTTTAAATTGCTATTAACTTACATGCCGTGGAGACAAACATTATGGATTTCTAAAGCGATTAAAATCAGATAAAAAAGTTGAAAGTTGTTTACTTTGATGGTCACGCTGTACAGTTTTCAGTTCAGTTCAATATAATACGAACACCTCTGACTAACCCTTCCGGGATTACAGGCGTAATGTTATGTTATGATTTCCAAATATTAGTAAGAATTACTGTGATTTTGCTATAGGTAAAACTGAAATGTATTCAAAACTGAAAGACAAATGATAAAAAGTTTATTATAGTCACTTTTACTTTCATTAATTAAAAATATAGGTACTCGTTTTATTTAGGAAAGGTTAATCCATCACGTTTCTTTGGTACTCAAGTAACTTAATTTTAGAGTCAACAAATTGGAAGTTATTTAAAAGTTTCAAACTTAACTATGTACTCGTAATAGGAAAATAAAAAGAGTTAAGCATCGAAGTACTTATGTTCAAAGTTTATTGATCCAAACATCCACAAACCAGCTCTGAGAACGCTTTGTGGATTACGACCAGGGGGCTTAAAATGGCCGCTCTAACAGAATCATAATATGATAATAATATGAATAACGTTAAAATTCTCAAAATGGCAGCAGTTAATATTCTGAATTTTCACTTTGTGACCAAACTGTTAAGTAATTCATATTTTTGTCAAATTCTGCTAAAGCATCAATTTAAGGCCCCCAGTGATCGGAACAGGTACACTTTATTTGCCTACACATCAAGGTAGTAAGAAAGAAGCAGGTAATACCTCCCAATAAAATTCCTGAATGATTTTTGAGTTCTAAAATTAAGCTACTTTAAAGGGAGCTATTTATCTACATGTTAATTACTTACTTGTTTTAGCAAATAAACTCTACCCTGTCCGATCTTCGGACAAAAAGATCCCAGTCTCCCTGTGTCCACCATGATGGTCTAAGTATCAGTAGAACTTTAGCTGTGTCTCTATCTAAGCGTCACCTAAGAACAAAGTACAAATACAATACCAATTGGTAAGACTGGTTGTCAGACTTTCGCTACCTGCTACCTGTAATAACTGTCAAAGATCTACAAGTGACCACAGGGACTCCGAGGCACGAAGAAAACTCGGTATGGGCTTCTTTGCCTTGCCTCAGTGTATCAGACGCTAATATTGTGCAAGCAATCGTCAATGTAAGAATGCTGTTGAGGGCCTAAATAGACTGACGTTCTATAATGCTAACTATGATAAAAAGCACTGGGACTCAACTAAACATGAAATATTAGTGTTTTTTAATTTTTTTATTATGACACCTCGCAGTTCAGCCTCTGAGGCTGGCTACTGCTTAACCGGGCAAATCCTGTGGATGCCTTAAAAATGAATCTAAGGCGTCCAGCCAGGGGCTTAAAATTATACTTAAAAACTAAGCGACCACTCGCTAAGGGCACCCCCTGTGGGGTACGAGCCTCGGCTTAGGGCGTCGCTGTGGAGGACAGCAAAGGGACAGACTGGATCTGAATGATATTATTTAGGGGCTGGTTTAAAACTACCGGCTCAGCATCGCGGGCTGGCTCTGTCAAGGGTCGGGGGGGGGGGAGTTCGTTGAACGGGGTCGTTGCGACGGGCCTCGACGGCGAGGACGGAAACTCAGCGGTCTGTGTCTGTGTTTACGAAGAGCGCTGGATTCCCTACTGCTCTCCTGGAGGGGGGTGATGGGGTCATCGGGTTATGGGATGGATGACGGCGGTATAGAGACGCAACTCGCACTTGACTGACAATTTCCTCTTTGCCGTGATCATGAAGTGGAGCCTACTCATGGCAAAGGCAGCCCGGTCACGGGCTGCTCTCATAGACTTACAAGCGAAATATAACGCTATGATGGCTACTGAAAAGTTTATGTTAAAATTGTTGGAGGATGTAAAATACGAAACGCTTCGAAGCGTTTGACATTTGCCTAAGCCCTGGTTACCACATCTTGGCACTGCCAGTACCGCACAAGGAAGATATCCCCTTAGGCCACTGCTGGTCCTCTTAGGCCGTAACCATCGCCACTTCTATGGCATGTTATCATGAAAGTGATGAGGTATACTCATATCTAGTTGAAACAGCATCGTTGGTTTCTTTGACGCAATCGCGACTGCTGAACGGTCCTAGGCTCGAACCCCCGGTCGGGCATAGTGTGATTGAGTTTTTCCACTAGGAATTCCTCAGTAGCAGGCCAGGAGTTAGGAAATTGGCGGTATGATACCCCCGTGCCTCGATAAGCACGTTAAGCCGTTGGTCATGCGCCTGATCTCACCAGTCATTTTGGATTGCCATCCCATCGGACTAGGAGAGTGAGGGCAGCGAGAGTACACCTGTGTCTGCGCACACACTTGTATATTTTACATCGATCTATAATATTGATCGAAGATAAATATCTCTCGCGCTAATCTTCGCTATGATTGGCCGCCGCGACCGAAAACGGTCAGGTGGATATTATATCAAGTTGGGAGATATCCCAGCATAGCTATGCTACGAGTATTTGACATTGTAATATTATTTAAGTTTTTAAACTGTCATGGTCACAGTACCTAACATTGTACCATGTAATATGATTACTGTTAGCTTTTAAACGTTTTGGTAAAAACTGTTACCTTTAAATGTATTTCTGAATAAATAAATATCATATACAAAAAGTGTAGATCTTTGTGACTTACGTTATTATTTAAACTTGACCCTGGGTTACACCAGACAGATCTGGCGCTGGGGAGTTTGATCCACCATTCCTATAATCGTAGTACATAATAGGTGGGTTGGGACTGTCCTAATTAATTTTAACTTTAAAATTACTAGTTTTTTGTTTTTTTTTTTTTTTTAATATATATATAATATATAAACAGACTACAAATAGAACTAAAATAATGCTAAAAAGAAGACTAAAACTAAGTTCCTACATATATACAACGACGACAACAGGACACTTAGGCGTCAAAGTACTCCTCCCCATCGAAATAGTAACTTAAAATAAAAAATAATAAAAATAAAACTAACTAAAAATGACAAAAGACGAATTACTCAGAAAGCCTGACAAAAACCTAATTTCCATCCGAGGTCATTGCATAAAGAAGAAGAAAAATAAATCCCTAATGTTTTATTCAGCATAACTTAATAAAATACAGAACTACGGGTTAACAACATGAAGACTGATTTACGTATATGTTAGCGGAAAAGTATGTAATCCATCATTGTATACAATTCCTAGAAAATGTGTACAATTCCTAAAATGGATAGGAAATCTATGAAATATTTTGTAATAAGCACTTTTCCTAGGAAATCTATACATTTCCTAAATAGCAATCAGAAATGTATTATTCGTACATTCAAATAAATAGACCACCAACAATAATTTTGTGACTAAAATAGTAAATGAGCACCAAATTTTAATGAGGTGGTTGATGACAGACGAGAATTACGAGAATTTGCCTATTTTTTATAAACTATTCAGAAGTAGGAGCCCCGCGTAGCGGGGTTCCGTCGACTGGGGTCTCCCTCGACTCGGACTCGTTTCCTAGTCTCATCTCGGAATTGCATACAATTCCTAGAAAATATATACATTTCACAGCAAAATGTGTGTCTTAAAGAATCGTTGAAACATTATTTTACACATTTCTTAAGTAGGCTCGGAATTGTATATATTTCCTAGTAATTGTCGTACAATTCCTAGGTTTCATACATTTCCGGTAACATATATAGATATAACATATCTATTACCAATCCTTTCTCAAAATTAAATTCGTTTACGGAATTTACTTCTTATGTTAATTTTTTATATTTTTTATTTTACGTAAACTTAAAAGCTCGGGCTTGACTTGCAATCGAGCATGAAACTTGCTCCGACGCACGCTGGCGAGTTCTAGACAAAAGATTTTTAATTATAGATTAAGGAAGGACTAAATGAAGTAGTAATCTTCAAATGCTTCATGACATGCTCAATGGCTAACAACAAAAGATGACAAAAATAAATAGTGACTAATAGAAAAAAACATTCAAGTAATAAAACATGTTACTAAGATACTACATCAACAAGGGGAAATCTGAGCTTGAAAAAATAAAAACGCTCTTCAACGTCGCACTGTAAGCTCCAGCTTAACATTTATACGATTTTTATCGCTCTCAGTAAGCTAGTTTATGTACTCTTTCATAAGACAGAGCTTTGCCGTTCATTATTTTTTATTTCATTCACGCGACTCTCCGAAGTTTAATTCTCGACAAAACAATTACCGTTCTTCACAACACGAAATGTTTAATTATATGTAGATTTTATTTAAGTAAAGAATGTTACCGAAATTCTCGTAGTTACAATGATATTTCAGGTAGCATGTGTTCAACGTTTATTTATTTACTGCTTTTATAAAAAAGAACCGTACATTCTACTCTAAGAATAGATTTCACTAAAACAAGGATCTGATTTACAAATTAGTAGCAAAGCTCTGTTATGAATGCCTGCCTCACTATAAACATTTTCCCAGAAGATAAATGGGAACATTCGCGATATTGATACTTACGGCACCGACATAAAATTTATAATCGACAGCTGTACAATATCAGCATTCCATCGAAAACTGACTCCGAAACTGATTTAAGAAGAAAAACCATTGCGATTAACCGGACATGACTCGGCAAATTAAGAATTAAATATGGCAATATTCGCTTTAACCAAGTTGATTGGTTGAAAGACATTGAAACACACGGTATGGCCAAGGACCGACATTGAATAATTGTCAACACAAATGGTTACTTTTTCAATTTCATTGCTTTAATCCAAACTAAAAGGCACAAGTGAGCCGTGTAATTTCAGCGTTACTCACTAATAGAGGAATGGAATTACAGCCCGATTGAAAAATCGAACCCGAGACCCTTACGTTTGGGAGCCGCATGTCGGCAACTACGACCACGGATGTAATACTACTAATTATGCTAATAGGGTTGATGTGTGGGTTGGAGAGAATGCGTACAAGTCATCACACACTTGAGCAATTCCATCGCCCTTCCCTCTTTTCACTTTCACATGTTACGTCACAAAGTAAAACAATATAAAACCAAAACAATGTGCCAACTTTTCCACTTTCTTCAAAGTCTTGCCGACTTCTTTGATAGGTATGAACCCACGTGTAGGCAAAACAAAGGCAACGGCTTACCGTAGAATATATTACATAACAAAGATCTTATAAGTTAAAAAAAAATGAGGAAAATGTTAATTTGTGACATAAAAATATACTTTTGAAAAGAATAGTCGACGACCTTTTTTATAAGAACGATACCTACAAAGGTATCTGTTGAGTTATTCAACGTACAACTCCAGGAAACACACCATAATAAGTACTAAAGTGCTTTGTCGTTCACGTCATAAAAAAGAGAATCAATCAAATTCGTGGCTGTCATTATAGGAATATTGGTTTACGGGCCGATTTGCCATTCCAGCAACGACGGAAAAATTTAATGCATCAACAAATGAAGTTTGAAACTTTCGCCATGAATTTGATCGAAAACGAGCTATTTAGAAAATAATGTGTTAGTGGACGGAATAAACGTTGGAATGTGATTGTAAGTGTTCCTTTTAATAATCGACTTCAAAAAGAATTAGGTACTCTGAATTCAGTATGTATGTATACCGATATTTCTAAGGATGGGTGCGTGTGTTATTTTTAGGAATCCTTTAAAATATACTTTTCTATGGAATTTTTTTTAAACTTCTTGCCTTTCTCCTTTGAGCATGCAATAAAACTGCAACATATGTTATGATTTATAAGTAAACATTTATTCTATAGTTTTATATTTATTAATTAAATTAACCTAAAGTAAATAACCTAGCAACAAACTTAAAAAATGGCGTCAAAAAGCTCCTCCTCAACGCTGTCAACTGGTAATGTACCCAAGAGACTGGTGGCGTTGCCACGTTGTATGGCAACGCTAAGCCTTTGGCCAAGGTAAAAGCCAGCCCTTGGGTCACGGGAAGTGTCAACTAAACGTTTTGAAATATCCTTGAAAAGGCTGTGAGCGCTCGGACCCCACGGTCCTAGAGTTTCAACCCCAAACGGCTCGAAAATATAGTTACCAATGAGGTTACTATATTTACGCCGCTTGAGGTTCTCTGCAGCCGCAGCTGCAGCCCCAGCACAGCACGATGAGCTAGGAAGATGGGATGGCGCAAGAGTATCGACACATGTTGCGTCCCACACTAAAGGCCTACCCATCTTCATGGAAACAAAGACATCCCGTCCGGTCTCTTGCCATCGTCGCGTGCCAAGCCATTGGGTTCTAATATAGCTGGAACGCCGACGGTGACAAGAGCTCGTCGGATGATGTCATTTAAATTGCCGTGCCCGCACTTCGGCTGCATGACAGTAAAGCATTGTGAATTTCCTTGGCATTTTCAAAGCAAAGATAAGAGACTAGCTTTGTTACAAAGTTTAAATTTCCTTTATCACTATTTGACGATCCTACTTTACCAGACAAGGATCAATCTCACGGTGGGAAATGGCTATAACCTGTCGACTATCGAACTGAACAATTATATTAACCTCTACCTGAGAACCTTAAAGTTAACGATCAACAACCTAAGAGCAAATCGTCTACTCGCCTTTTAACTGAATAATAGAACCCTTTTCTTTCAGTAAAGCAAAACAAACACGAACAATTAATTTGGCGAACAAAATGAATGTGGAAAACAATCACGTAGTTTTAGGTCACCAGTATCCATCGTGTCGGTCTAAATTAACGATTTTTTTTTCAAGTTTTCAAATCACGTGTTTAATTATTTCAATAATGGGTAGTACTCACCACGAGCAGCCATTGCACTTTTTGTTTACAATCCTTCATATATGTTTTCACGAACTCAAAAAAAACATCCTTCCGCAAACGGGTGTTCGTTGCGTAACAAAAGCACACGCAAAGTATGCTTGGAAAAAAAATTCATGAAGTACTTCTGAAATGTCAGGTGATTACCTACTCGCAACCGGTGAACTCGTATGACCAGATTTACTATCGTGGACGAGGCAAAAGGTGAGGTAAGGATCCGTAGCAGGTGGCGTACTGTAGTTTCATTTTCCCTTGGGAAAAAGGTGTGACTCTGGGTGCTCTGTATGAAGGATGAAACGGAAACCAACGCGAAAACGATTACCCTATATAATATAATATCAACCGTTACAAAAATTATATGTAGGGGGGCTCAGAATGATGTGGATATGTGGTAAACGTTAGCCGTAAAGCGAATCAGGCATCCCTTTAGTTACACAAAATCACACTACATCATGAAGAAATTAAGAAAGCACGGTCTAATGTTACTCTCGTGATCATGGAATCCATTCATTACGATACCGGAACTTTTGTTTAGATCCAAAATATCGGAGTATCGCATCATGTTGTATTGACACAGTAAAGTTTCAGCTGGGATCGTGCATCACCAGTGCCCTTTAGTTGCAAAACAACACATACTTTGTCATGAAGCAAGAAATCTAGATAACATCATCATTTAATGCTGCTTTTCCTTCTCCATATTCATTGATCCTTGCGACGTCTCAAGCATCTATGTGTTGATTAAGTATCTGCTTACGCGGCTTCGTTACACCAGCAAATAAGTATAGCAGCTTACCGTATGCCCCTATGATCCCAAACCTCATGCTTCCTATGTGTATTACGCCATCAATGGATTTGGATAATATTTTGCCCGACTTCAACTGCCCGACCACTGCTGTACCCACTGCTTGGTATTAGCCTTTTTTTGCTTATGCCAAGCTCCATGGACCGGTGCTGCACAACTGTGTCGTCTGTGTCTCGCTGCCGGAGGACAAACACTTCTCTTTCCATTCCTTGGATGCCACTCGGTCTTTACTCCACCAACCTGCCATCGCCGCGCCTTGCTTACTAAGTGTATTGCCCTATGCCATTTGAGACTCAATTTCCAATATTTTAGACCTTCGTATGTACATCTGCAAAATACATTGGATAATAATTTTAATTTCGGTACATGTAGCAATGAGAGCGAGCGAACAGCAGCTACAGGCAACCAAAACGAAGACTGCGTACTGATTTCATTTCATTTCATTTTTGATTACATAAAGCCATACAAAAATAATCCACCTTTGGAATGGCTAAAGTAAATTGAGCATTTTAATTTCAAAATTAAACTCATTATAATTACTTCTCCAGTATCAATTATCTCAATTTGAATATTGATGTTCAATTAAGATCGCATATAAAATCGTAACTACTTTGAAAACCAATTGCTGGATAAATTAAAGTTCAAGTCAGAGGATCTAATTGAAAATAGTTTCCCACAGTAAATAGATCAGGTGGAAGCGGTCCAAGTAGCATCGGTGAACGAGACCACGATATTTTCTTGAGGCTGATGTTAAGAGCATCATTTTATGTTATGGCGTCAAAAAAATTTCTCTAGTGAAAAAAAATATTGATCATTTAAAATGAACTATGTAATTATGTAACGATTGCATTAATTATAAGCAGCATCGGTGATTAAGACATACATCATTTTAAAGCTTGTTAGAAGAGGGTTTTGCTTTGTTAAGGACCTAAGCAAATCGGCGCCGGGAGAAAAAAGTTAGTCTTATTCAAGAGATACAAGAGGCTTGGTGATTGATTCATTAGTTTAACGCCCCTTGACTTGTACGTACAATTATTTGTAAGAATATTCTCAGACACCCCAACCCCCCCAGACCTCTTAGGTTTTTTCTGTGTCAAGAATTTGGTAAACGGTTCGTTTCATCACATAACACCTCATGTGACCATTTCTGCTTTCCCCTTTAAGGATTATGGTCGTGAAGATTTCGTATCTCCGGAACTTAGCAAACAAATCGTTTTCGATAACTGTGAACATGAGCAGATACCATGAAACATGTCTGCATACCCCTTTAAGAATTATAATCGTGAAGATTTTGTGTTTCCAGAAGTTAGCAAACAAATCGTATCTTACCCGTAATAACTAATGAGACCAACTATGAACTTTGGCACAGGCACGATGAAACATGTGTACTTATAGCCCTCTCAGAATTTTATATATGATAGTTACGTTAATGTTTATCAATGACTAGCTGTTGCCCGCGGTTTCTCTCGCGTTATCGTCCGAAATTATCCCACGGGCACATTGTACATATACGGGCTGGTTGTTTCCTATGGAGAAGAACCGGCAAGAAACTCCATGGTTACTCTTTTCTAATCATTTGGTGTTACAATATTATCATGTTACAGCATTAGTACTTAAGTATGGGGGGACAGCATAGGCCCCACAATAATAGTCAATGTATTTCCCAGGTACATTAGAATTGTGACCCTCAATTAAAGCAGTTTGACAAATTATTGATTTAAAATTATATATTTAAAAATAGCCAGCTATTAACCTGGTAATTAGAAAAGCTAATTTGTGAGACTTTAAAAATATGTCAAACTGGCTGTTACCCGCGGCTTCGGTTTTGGTCGGAGATTATCCCACGGGCACGTTGTGCATATAGCATATGGCTCTCGGGGATAATGTAGCTTCCTATTAGTGAAAGAATTTTCAAAATCGGTTCAGTAGATTCAGAGATTAGCCTCTGATTACCCTCTGATTACCCTCTACTCCCATGGGGTAAAATCCTCACTTTTTCCGGTCTGGTATTGCAAAATGTCTTGCCACCTGTCACCGCGTACGAGTCTGTTGCCAGCTTGTTTGCAACCCGATAACATACCAAAGTAGTTTCTTAATTGACAAGGCAGTCTCATCATACCCTACCCTTATCCAAATTAATTTGGGGTCGACAAGTCCCTCTCTTCCAAACTTATCTATACCTTGTGATCTGAGCAGTCACCTCCATCCCTTACTCTTATAGATAGCCACATTCATACTCAAAACTCTTAAGAAATCTTTGTCACACCTTAAAAACAGAAGATGTACTAGAAGCAAAGTGATATACTTTTCTAAAGCCTTTTTTTATGAATGCTCATAGAAGAGCCATAAAAGTGTGTAACTACACAATATCAGTCTTGGTCTCGTTACATAATCTCCATTTACGATACATTTATGCCGGGGATATTAACTTAGCGCTTAGCCTACAGGGAAGGCGACAAGATGAGTTTTTTTCCAAGTCATTCCCATGGCAAAAGAACAAAAGTACTTTGATGTGTCGTAATAACGTGTCTGTTTTGACGAAGCGGTATTAGGTTGTGCATTTGGGAAATTATTAACGGAAAAACCCGGGAATCAAACCTAGGTCTCGCTAGGTCACGCTCACCATTCGCGCTTGCGGCCACAAGACCAACGGCGGAATATAAGTTGATAGTCTAAGATTTTACATATAATATGCATTTCAGTATGTATAATAATAGTGATCCAATTGCGACTTACTGTTCATAAATCCTTAATTCTGACTGCTACTGAGATATTCCCTAGTAAAAACAATAACACTTTGGCCGACCTACAGAAACTGTCCTTAGCAGTCGGATGTCTAATCGTCGCGAAGATATCAGGAAAACAAAGTGTCCCGATTTTTACCAACAAAAAATTCTGAGTTTTTTATCACATCAGCCAAATCCAATTGAATGAACACAGGCTAAGCTAAAACGGAGCCCGTGAGCCATCAGTCATCCTGGATTTACGTAATTGGATGTGACTAAACTAGTTATCAGAGCCTAACTTCTCGTATTTACTTGATATTCCCTGTAAAGTGCCTTAATTTTGCAGTAATAAATTGCAAAACAATGCCGTTTCCGGCTATCCTAAACCTTTTGTTTTTTTTTTTTACCGATTGGAAATCATCAAATAACCCCTCCCGCTCTGGGCTGAGCAGGAGGGAGTGTCAGACTTTTACTGACTAAAACCCATCCATGTTCCTTCCTTTGCCCTTTATGTTCCAGGGCCGCGGTATCTCTTTCGAACAGTCCCGCAACCCTGGCAGGGGCTATCCTAAACCTGCTGATGAAGAATGCCAAGAATCGACCACGGAAAGTAATTGAATGGGGATAAGATTTATTGTATTTTCACGAGAAAAACCATTAGAGAGATCCTTCAATCTTAATTTTCAAGTGTCACAACTAGAAACAAGTTACCTCCACGCTTTCCAATGCCATACGTCACGGATTTTAGTGCTGAGTCAACAATAATACACAAACTGGGATGAAGGACATCGCCGTTTACATTTAGGCGGGAGTTTGCGCAATTGGCTTATGCCTGGGCCACGAAAATATCGCTTAGAAGCCCAGAGCGTAGTTCGCCTCATCCGTCAAAAACAGTTTTTTCATTCAAACAAATAACAACGTAAAACTTTTTAAGTGCGAAGCGAAAACGCTATAAGGCTCTGTTTCGTGGCCCTCGGGTGCGACTTGCAATAAGCGGAGCGACAGCGGACGCGGGGCTAAAGAAATTTTTTCATTAGGGCTTTAGCTATGGTGACGTTCGATCGGTGATAATGATTATGAAGAATACGTAAGTTACTGAAGGGATCATATTAATCATATTGAACAAGTAACATTTCATTAAAAATATCAAAAAACCCGACTATAAATGGGTGAATTTTCCAAGTGGGCGTGGATGGCCAAATCCGAAACTATGAGGAATAGTGAAAAATGCTCAAAGGAGTCTCAAGCCCGATTTTGATGAAATCTAAAACTGCATCATTTGATTTTTGAAAAAATCAATATTCCTGGCCAGGATCGAACCTGTTGGTTTTGAAAATAAAACACATATTGTATTTTACACCATTCGATAGTGTCGCTAATAAGCATCAAATTCTGCGAAGTAATGACGTAATGCGGCAAATTTAAGGAAAATGTAATATTTCATGTTTTATCATATTTTAAATTAATGTCTTTGATTGATGGTACCCGTACCGCAGTCATCTTCAAAACAATGTTCTAATTTCATTTTTTTATCTTTTCATGGTTGAAGGCCTGAATAAAAAAAAAATTGTAAACAATTAAAATTAGAACTTACAAGTGAGTTGGTATAGTGATTTTGTTCGAGATTTCGTTGAATACTACTGTTTTTAGACTGTTACGTATTTTATCAAAAATTATCTCCTTCCTTTAGTAAAAAAAAACCTCTAACACACTCATTTGCTTCTTGCCGCTTTGTCTCCGGCCCTTTTGAGCGCAGAAAACCAACAATTATAATAGCGGGTAATGTTATTTGGACTATAATAATGATAAACATTATATGGCCATCTGGTTTTTGAAGAAGCTTGGTTTCTCAGCAGTACTTTTCTCTAAAAACATCGCTTTGAACTTCACTCAAGCGACCGTATTGCTGACTAACCGCTAACTGATTTGTTTTTATTCGCCAAATACTGGCTCGTGGCTAAATAACAGCCGAACGGTTCGGTCGGGTCGTGGATGGGTAACAATTCATTACTTATCGAGACTCCTCTGTGCCTCGGAAAGCGTGTTAAGCCGTTGGTCCCGATTGTCGTTTGTAGATCTTTGACAGCCGTAACATTTCAATGGCCGCAATTCTGACAACCAGTCACATCAAAGGGTATCGTATTACACAGTGGGTTTTGCGGGTTAGATAGGCAGTCGTCCTACGTAAAATACCCGAGTATTCAGCTGCATCCGATTAGACTGGGAGCTGACAGCAACATACTCGTAGTTTGACATGATGTGATTACGAGGTACATACCTATAATAAAAATCGCACTTCGATACCTCAATATACAAGTCATTAATACAGGGACATCAGTAAGACAAGACTTTCTGTATTTGTCGTTATTTATGCATATTTAAGATATGTTTTCTAAGCACAATATGTTAAGATTACCCTACCCTTGTTAAGATTACCTAAAACCTAGACACATTTTTCATTTGTAGTATAATTCGCTTTTGCGATAACCCTTTCTTGGTAGGTAAATACATAAATCATAAAAAAACAAGTATTTGCAGTCTACAGAATATTGTATAGAAAGTGACAGTAATTTCTTGATTTTAAAACCATTTGTCTGATGAGGGTGTGTCATCTTCTACGAGTTGACGCGCCCGTAGCTACTACTGTCCTCTGACAGAGTAGCTACGGGCGCGTCAACTCGTAGAAGATGTCAACGCTGAATCTCTATTCAGCGTTGACAAATTATTCAAGTACAACCAAAATGTGGCATTCCAGTCTCTAATAAATTATAATACGCGAGTAAGCGTTTATCCTGATCATAATGACGTTAAAACCCGTATTCCTGTAATCTTGGCAATGACACAGATTCAACACCGCCTCCTAAAACGCCGCGTTGAGTGGTTAACACACAAATAACTTGTATTTTATAGTTATCTCTCTTCTTACTTTAACGTATCAGTAAACTAATCTATTTTCATCTCTTTCACAGTTTGCTAGATAGCAGCTGTTGGCACATAAATTTATATTATGCCAGATTTTCTTACACTCATGTTACGCATAATTTAATGCGAGGCATCCCGCTATTCGTCATATTTATTGACATATAAATTGTAGGAGGAACTTTAGTAGAAATCAATACGTACAAAAATATATTTTGACGCAGCGTTGTCAAAGATTTATGGTTGGTTGATATACAGGCAGATACTCTCTTATTTAGCTTCGTTACTTCACAGACGGGTGACGAGAATTTGTGTCACCCTGTCAGGTAACTGGGATTATACCAGCCCCTTTGTGCCGACGGGCATCGCGACGATTAAGGACGTTCAATTTAGTTGATTGACTCATTACCAGCAACATTCATCCTTTGATATAAACCTATCAGCCGTACCGTCAATGAACCAAAACAATATTATAGAAATCGGCGACCGAACTTCTCATACTTTAATGTACAATTTATCGGAGAAATGAAATGAAATTGGGAGAGGAATGCCATAAGCAAGCAACACGTGTTGTCTAATCAGCTTCCCACATATTTCCAGCATTCCTATCGTAGTAAACTAATCTTAACTTAACATAGTACAACTCTGTACAGTTTATCTGTCATATAACTTCAAAGATGTTTAATTTTTGGCGGAACTTTAATAGCAAATTTAATGGCTTCACTATTTATAATCGTGTTGTTTGAAAGTATAACATACCTATATATCATCGGCCTGTAGCCCACGGTATGACATCCCTGGCCGATCCCTGGTTTTCATCTAGGTGTTACAAATCAACCTGGAAATTTTCCCGCTCCACCTAGACTGAACACGACCTACCTTAGGACCTACCTTACGTTTACGGATCCGGCCTCTCCACTGAAAAACTCAACTGCCTAAACAGTCATATTATTATCCTCAATTAAAGTATTTCCGTTTGAGTCTCGCTGACTCCTGTGATAGCCACTAATAATTGTTTTTCGATACCCTTGGTTTTTATCGCACTACGATTAGGTTTAACATGCAATGTATTTCACATTTTTAATATTTTTCCGCACACGTGCGGAAATAAAAAAATCCACAGATAAGTTCAAATGGGTTCAATGACTATAGCTATAGTCGGCGGTGATTGTATTTTTTTAATCTCGGCAAAGAGAAATGCGTCTTTACGGCGTAAATATTTGTAGAGTATTTATATTGTGTTTTAAATAGAATACCATAGATAAACATGATTATTTAAAACAAATATTTACTTTTATTAACAAATTAACATTTATTCGTGTTCTAAATTCAAAAATATTTGAATTTTCTTTTTTTCATGTTATGCTGTATGGGGGGGCATCATACCTCTGCTTCTTCTTCAACCTGGCGAAAGCAAAGCGCGGAAAAAAGCAAATTAAATCATAGTTTCCTAATAATTCCTGACAAATATACTTTCCGTTCTAATATTTTATTTCTTAAATAATAAATAATAATAAAATCTTTATTGAAAAGTGATTGCTCAAACAATCTTGTAGCCCTGGCTCTTGTACTAGGTGTTCCTGTATCACAAGAGCCAAATTTCTTCGAAAGTGTATTGAAAAACGTCGTTTGATACGTGTGGGGATTTCTTACAGCAGTTCTCCGCTCCATAACACCCCCGGCTGCAGCTTGGGTGTTAATTCTGCGCTCAAATGCAATAACCGCCACGTCAACCAACGTGTGATAACTACGCTCCGCTACAGTGATCAGCCAGTGTCACTCTTATCGGACCTCCTTCGATAGCTCCCAGTAACCGCCGTTTCTTTCCAATCTCGGACCAGCACGATCCCTTTTGTTATCCCAACTCAGACGAAATAGTTAATTACTGGGATTAACTCTGAAACATTCAAGTCCAGTCTTTCTTATTTTTTACTAACATACCATAATATTCATAAATGTCAAGTCCGTGGTCCCAGAATTTACTTTTAGCTGTGTTTTGACCCAATTTGATAATGGATGACTTATTGGCCTCATTTTCTATTCTAAGCCAATAAATGTGATTCCCAAAAGATTTTTGAAGCTTATAGCTCTTTGCTTTTTCCCTGTGTACCTATATTGTAAAAATAAATCGTTAGTAAGAAAACATAGGACCGGAGAAGCTTCATTTGTTAGTCAAACTAATATCCTTCCATTATACAACTGGTTTATAATATATTTAGCAAACAGAAGTGAAGATGTTTAAAAAAAGACAACGAGGTACACAAATTAATGCATACAACCGTTTATTGTAACTTGAAACAAAATATCAATCACTGAAACTAACCCAAACCGCCACAAATCATAACGAATTCAATGAATACGTAATTGTTTAGGATAATTGCGAGTAAGTACACAAAACAGGAAATTATAAATAATAAAGGCCTTTGAGCGATATTTCCAACAAGAGTCCACCAGAGTCTCTCGCGACCAGCGACAATTCCAAGTTGTTATTCCTTTTCATAGAACTAATATTCGTACGTACAACCTCTTTTCTTCCTAATACTAAGTAAAACCTCATTTATTCGTAACAATATATATTATTTGTTTATTGACTACTGAAGTGACGAGTGATATATGAGTATGGTGCACCGATGCAGTTCGCACTCGCCCTGCTTTCAAGAGTGTCTTGGCGAGAGTCCACCATTATCGTGGCTGGCAGGCAGGTTGAGTACGAGAAAAGAGAAGAAATAAAAAAATTATTTAAAAAACAAGATCTTATTCAAATTAAACTATTTAGGTCTATGTATAGTGTAATAGTGTCAACATTGAACGCCTATACACAGTTTCGTGTCGCGCCGTTGGGGAGGCGATCCTGGCTGCAGAATTAAATCATGTCTGTCATAAAAATGTATTGTCACCAAAAACAAAATCCAGTTGCAATATAATATGACCAATACATACTAAGCAAGGAAAATTAAACAAAAGATATATTAATGAAGAAAGTGCATTAGAATTGACAAAAGCCGGCCAAGTGCGAGTCGTACTCACACGCACACAGGGTTCCGTAGCACCAAACAATATAATAAAAATATTTTGAAGGCAAAACTACGTTTGCTTTTCATAGTATGTTAATGAAAAACAAAGTTACTGCTGCAGTTTGAAAAAATCCCATATCTCAAAAACTAAACATCACATCTTCAAACCAATTTTGGTTGAAAGTTATATTTATATTCTACAATCATACATTTTTTCAGAATTTTCTTCCTCTTATTTTAGAAATTAGAGGGCCCCCCCCTCTAATTTCTAAAATAAGAGGAAGACTCATTTCACACTCACTCATTTCACCACTTTGGAAGTCTATCTTTGAAACGATTGACTTTGAGAAAAAAATGGTTTTGGAAACCTCAATATAATTTTAAAAAGGCCTATAGACACCCCGCACGTATAGGTTTGATGAAAAAAATATTTTTAGTTGCAGTGCCATGTAGGGCCAAAAATAATAATAAAAAAATTAAAGATAAAGGGGGGCTCCCCTTTATCTTTAATTTTTTTATTATTATTTTTGTATAAAATGCTTTAAGTCTTTCACAGAATACATCTACCTACTAAGTTTCAAATGTGTAGTCCTAATAGTTTCGGAATAAAGTGGCTGTGACATACACGGACAGACAGGGTTCCGTTTTTTACCATTCGGCTACAGTACCCTAAAAAGGGATTTCTGATTTCGCATTACACATTTTTGTTCTCCTCAGGTCTACGCCATTTTGGTTTTAAACTATAACTGTCCGTACCTTTACGATTATTTTTGAATATACCATAAAACCAGCACCTGGGCAATAAAACTATCATTACGCGTAACAACGCGTTGTATTTATTATTATCCCTAGCTCGCCGTCGCTGCCGCCTCTGGGATGAATCACTCGCTTCAAGTATCCTATTAATTGAAAGTAAACTTTAAATTGGAGCATTCCAAGGTGATCAAAGGACTTTTCAACATTCTAAATACTTACATAATTCAAACATATTTGCAAGGAGTTTGAGAATAATACGAGGAGACCAGTTGGGTTATCAATGCGCTGTAAAGTAACAAGTTTCCAATCAAAAAACACTCACCGAGTCTATGATACATATTTCTGTACATTATTGCCCACTGTCCGCAATTCTATCCGCAACGCGGTTTGCTCTTCAGTCCGCTCAGTTTAACCCCACCTTTATAGCTGCAAATTTCTTCGTTCCGTTTTATATTTTGATAAATATTATAGAAAAAGAACACGCTTCAGACAGAGTGACGTAATTTTATGTCTCGAATTTTTCTCAACAATCCCTTTCATTTTATACCCATATCATGGGAAAGCATAAAAAATAACTAGCCCGCTATATTGAATTTAGAATGACATCACTTAGCTAACCATGCATTCTCATCCAAACTAGACATGTATGCATGTTTGATAGCACATGCATTTTCAATTACTTACCGGGGTTGTCTCATTTAAAATCCATGTAACTGCTTTTGGGAAAAATAAATATTTTTCATTTTTCATGCAACATTTCATCTCAAGCGGAAACCGGGAAGTGGGTCAATTTTAACTTATTGTTTTTTTTTACATAGTTACAGGTGAAGCTAATAAAAACGTGTTAAAATCACTCCGTTTAATACTTTTCTAAAAAGTAGCTCAAAGTAGTAGTATTGTATGCAAAGTTAATAATTAGAATTTTTATTTGTCAAAATATTATATCTAAAACAATGCCATTAACGTTAGATATTTTATCTCGGTACTCGTGTCGTTTGGAGATAAACATGAATAAACTGATAAGTGTGTGCGCACACGCATGTAGGGATCCGTAGTATTAAAATATATGTAAAATTTGTAAAGTTACATTCATATCTTTTTGTCGTTTCATCTAACTAATTAGTCATAGTTTAGTGTTTGTTTGTTGTAAATATTATATTTTTATTGAAGGCTTTATAGGGGTGGGGTGGGGCACCATTCTGAGCCCCCTACATAGTTTTTTTTTTATCGGTAATTAAGAGCGTTAACGTCTTACGGCATTCCATACAAACTTTGAACTAAGTTTTCGTTATTATGAGTACTGAACCGATTTTAATGAAATATTTATTTTTATATTTTTTTATAAGCAGGATACATACATATGTCTAAAAAGTTGTCAGAGAACATTTTCGAAATGTCTTTTAAAAATATAGATAATTGGAAATGTCTGTTTCTATGGAAAATCTAAAATCGGTCTAATTTCGCTGTAACACCATTTGTCGAAAATGTTCTCCGTCAACTTTTTAGACCTATGCATCCTGCTTATGCGTATGAAGTTTCATTAAAATCGGTTCAGTCATTTCGAAAACAAATGAGTTCATTTCAAGAACAGAAATTTTGCATGAAACGCTGTAAGACGTTAACATAAAAATCAGCTGTTCCGTACATTTTGATCGTGTAGGTATTTTACTTTTGTAGGACAACAGTTTTTTTTTTTTAATAACCGATTACAAATTTCTATGAGGCCCCGGGCTCAGACTGAAAACGACGTAACCGTTTTCGCCTCGTTGTTATTCGCATACAGGTCTTTGTGTGGTAGTGGACCCACACGAAGGCCCTTCTCCCATTCTCATATTTCCAACGGTAAAATAGAATTAAAAATGTATCGATGTCATTTGTCGAGATTTTTTGTTTTCTTTTTTGGCTATTTCCTCAGGCAACTTATTCAGAATGCATGGAAGAGCATATGTCTAACTCTGGACCCTTTTACCGTATTCATTATTAATAAAGGTATCAAAATGACATCCCAACTGCCATTCTAAGACTTTCATATTTCACCAGAGAACCCTAAAACAAAGATTTTATCTTTACACATATATCAATAGCGATCAGTGAAAAGGCTGTGAACTAAGATAAACGATTTAACTTTATCTTTGGTTTCAGATGTCACCGTGGATGGGAACATAAGAATGTGTGCCTACATTGGAAGACATCTGAAAGAGGCGAACAAATAGTATACCTTAAGATAGTTTTAACATGGGCGGCGATCAGTAATATATTTAACACAATGAAGAATAACACTCGCATTGTCGATTACCTGAGTGATCCCAAGTACCAGTGGTTTGCCAACTTACGAAGACAGTGCTACCTGGAGAACATCACCCACAGCACCATTCTTAACAATAATTATAATGGTAAGTACATAAATAAAACTGTCACCTTTAATATTTGTACAGTTTGTTTAAAGCTAGCTATTAAGTAGGGGAAAAAGAGGTTTCCTTAAAAAAAAAAATACAGTCGAATCATTCAAACCTCACAAGTTAGCAAATATTAGCTAGTTGTCGATAAATTGTGGAAGCAGTTTTACGATTTTTCCTGATGGCACTGTGGCCGACAGAGAATGAATATATTTCAATCCGTTCATATTTAAATTATATTTGATTTCCGTATCGCTGTCCAAACCACAGTGATCATTATTCACGTTACTATGAGGTTGATGGTGGTTTGCTGTTGCAAAAATAATTGTGAAAGTGCACGCTTGTAATGTATACTTACGTTCCGTAAATATTAAAAAAAAATCAAACCGTTTTGATCATCACAGTGACCGCTTATAACATCAGTTTATATATTAACGCAAATTTATCTTTTACCGAACGGACTGTACGTAAAGTTATGCACAAACACGCGCTGAAAGATCACAAAGATCATGTTTTGGTCCGCCATTACTTTTTTTTATAATCTTCTGAGATTCTTTATTGATTTAACGATGTATATAGATACGGAGCTATCTATTTTGTTTACGTTTGTAATAATAATAAAAACTTGTCCATAATTTGTGTGTATGACGCGTATTACGTGGGTATTGTGTCCGTGGTTTACCAATGCCCGGACTGTTGGTAAATGCAGACAGATCCAAGGGCAACACTTCAGATATGAAGTTACCAAACTGAAAATATTACAAGTCATCTTTATGACTAAGTTTCTCTCAAGGCGATACGGAAATGTTTAAGATTTCCTTCGTGGATACAGGGTAAAAAAATAAATAAATATATATGGAGGTGCTCTCAATAAGTCCTTTCATTTGATATGTGACACGATATATTTTGCAATAATTTTTTCATTTTCTAGTTAACCCGCCAATAGTGGCCCCCATGTTTAATTATTTACGTTACACGTCCGTCTTTGGGTCACCGACTTACATATGTGTACCAAAGGAGACGGGGATATCTGAGCCAAACTGTAAAAAGATGAGATATGGTTTAAGAAAAAGGATTATATTTTTTAATTTTAAAATACAAAAATTTAGCCATATTCTAAACCAGGAAGACGAGAAATCTTAAAAATAAGTTTATGTCACGATCAAGATAGGATATCGATTACTATAATCGCTGATGAAGATATACAGGGTGTCCCAAAACTCAACGTCAAGCCGAAACGGGGTGACAGGATTGATCATAACCATCACGAGAAAAATCTGAAAAAAAAACTATCCCATGCAGTTTGAAAATTATGGGCATTTTAAGAAATCCCTAGAAATTTGATCAAACTGTACCATTTTTCGGTTATTGTGGTTATTCTTTTTTATTTTTGTTCATTTGAACTTTGGAAACGTAATCCTAAATAACATTTCTAGAATCCCAATAAAAAATAATGACACAATTGCCTCAAGTTTCCGAGAATTGAGACTATTTGTTAAACTACGAATTTAAAATTTTCAAGATTCGTCGACTTTGACAGGCCCTCCTATAAAAAAAATGTACTAGAGTGCCTTGGCAAGTGGCATTAAAAGTTGGCACATTTAATCAGAATTCTAAAATGGTACAATACTTGTTAGTTCCATACAATAGAAAAGAGTAAAAAAATTAAAACCTCAAGTAACCCGATTTTTGCTATCACATTTTACTCAGTTAAAATGTTTTTAATTCGCACAAGCTCTAGGTAGGTTCTTAATT
The DNA here is from genome assembly GCA_947578425.1 of Eugnorisma glareosa. NCBI lineage: Eukaryota > Metazoa > Arthropoda > Insecta > Lepidoptera > Noctuidae > Eugnorisma > Eugnorisma glareosa. The sequence continues at coordinate 33,928,832 of OX387957.1, forward strand.
TTAAGACAAAATGATGAGAGAGATGGATAATGGGTATGTTTGCCATGAGTGAGCGAGACAGATAGTGACGCCACGCATTGAGACGGAGATGCGTCGTTTAAACGAGTGCGAATGAAACAGATAGATGCTATGGCATCTATCTGTTTCATTCGCACTAGTTTCAGCCAAGCAAATGGCTACGCTACCAGTCCGACACCAACCAGTTAGTACGTTTCGCTCATTCGTCTACTGCGCACGTTCGTATTCGCTTGTGTTGATTTAGTACTGACAACTTTGGCTTCTCTTTTTGGACTTGAATCTTTGTGAATTGGACTTGTTGATAACATACCGGCAACTTTGGCTTTTCTCTGGACTTTTGTGTTGGCATCCTTTTTATCTACCATGCCTACGCGCTACACTTCACAGGAATATGCGAACATGCACCTCATTTATGGGGAATGCAGATGCAACGCAAGTGCCGCCGCTAGACTTTATCGTGAAAGATATCCAAATTTAGAGCGCTACCCGGATCACCGAGTGTTTGTTAATGTGCACCGTTCACTCACAGAGGGCGGCCATTTCCCAAATTTTCATTTCCCCATTTTATCAAATACAGGCTGGAGGTAGACCTGTGTTTCCTTTCCAGGAAGAAGTATTGCAAGAGGTCGCAGGTGACCGAAGTATTTCCGTACGTGGAATTGAAGAAAGAACGGGAATACCCAAAAGCACTGCTCATCGTATTTTACAAAGAAACGAAATGCATCCGTTTCACGTACAACGAGTTCAAAGTCTTGTACCTCGAGATTATCAGGAAAGGATTTCTTTTTGTAGAACAATGCTACAGAGGCATAATGAGAATCCCCAATTCATCCAAAAAATTCTCTGGTCAGATGAATCGACATTTAAAAAATATGGTTACATGAACTTGCACAATTATCACGAGTGGCATGTGGAGAATCCACATTTAATGCGAGAAGATAGATCCCAGTATCGTTTTAAAGTAAACCTGTGGACCGGAATTTTAAACGGTAAAATTATTGGGCCTATTGAACTGCCTGAGAACTTGAATGGAACTAATTACCTACATTTTTTAAGAGAAGATTTACCAACCCTGTTAGAGGACGTACCACTAGCAGATCTTCGCGACATGTGGTTTCAACAAGATGGCTGCCCAGCGCATTTCGCAGTGCAAGTAAGAGATTTCCTTGACCAGGAATATCCGGGAATGTGGCCCGCCCGTTCACCAGATTTAAATCCCCTGGATTTTTTCTATTGGGGAGTTCTCAAAGAAAAAGTTTACTCAAAGCCCATTGAGAACGTAGCCGACCTGCGTGAACGCATTTCTCAAGCAGCTGAGGCGAAGGCTTTTTTAAGAAGATGTAGGGCTTGTATTGAGGCTGATGGTAAACAATTTGAACATTTATTGTAATAAAAAATGTTATTTCTCTATCTGACTTTTATTCCAACAAATCTAATTATTTTACTAATTTTACTAACTTTTTTTCACTTTGGTAAAAGTGGCGTCACTATCTGTCTCGCTCACTCATGGCAAACATACCCATTATCCATCTCTCTCATCATTTTGTCTTAAAATTAAGAACCTACCTAGAGCTTGTGCGAATTAAAAACATTTTAACTGAGTAAAATGTGATAGCGAAAATCGGGTTACTTGAGGTTTTAATTTTTTTACTCTTTTCTATTGTATGGAACTAACAAGTATTGTACCATTTTAGAATTCTGATTAAATGCGCCAACTTTTAATGCCACTTGCCAAGGCACTCTAGTACATTTTTTTTATAGGAGGGCCTGTCAAAGTCGACGAATCTTGAAAATTTTAAATTCGTAGTTTAACAAATAGTCTCAATTCTCGGAAACTTGAGGCAATTGTGTCATTATTTTTTATTGGGATTCTAGAAATGTTATTTAGGATTACGTTTCCAAAGTTCAAATGAACAAAAATAAAAAAGAATAACCACAATAACCGAAAAATGGTACAGTTTGATCAAATTTCTAGGTTTTTCTTAAAATGCCCATAATTTTCAAACTGCATGGGATAGATTTTTTTTCAGATTTTTCTCATGATGGTTATGATCAATCCTGACACCCCGTTTCGGCTTGACGTTGAGTTTTGGGACACCCTGTATATATCTTGTGTAATTTTTATTTCAACAGAAGATGACATTTGGTGCCCGCGGAACTTCGACGGGTTCTCCTGCTGGGACGAGACGCCGGCCGACACAACAGCCTACCAGCCGTGCCCGCGGTTTATCGTCGGGTTCGACCCAAAGCGATACGCTTATAAGAAGTACGTACTCTGCCTTCTTTAATTCATTTTAACAGCAGATCAGAAAGATATGATCAGATCAAAAATCTTTATTTTTAAAAACTGAAGAGTTTGTTCAGCTGAACGCGTTAATCTCAGGAACTACTGGTTCGATTAGAAAAATCTTTTAGTGTTGGATAGGGTATAACATCATGCTGCGACCAAAAGGAGCGGACCATCAATAAGAAATCTTGCAAAAACGGGGAAAATAGAATATTTATAATAATTTCACGCGGACGAAGGTCGCGGGCATCAGTTAATGTGTTATACACCATCCAACTGAACAACTTTATATATACGGGACCATCATTGTAATCATGAAATTGGATGTAGCTGTCCCATACAAAATTTCAGTACTACTCGACACAAATGTATGGGACAGCAGATTTAATGTCCCGATTACGATGCCATGTCCCATGGAGAAACTTGTTCAGTTTATTTCATGTTTCACAGGTTTAATATTACCATACGACTTTCGGATTTAATGTTCTGTACCTTTATCTGAGGGCCAAGATATTCTATCAGCGAAAATGACGACAGTCCGGGAAGCTAATGTCGATCCTGTTGCAACTACTTGTGGAAATCTGAAAAGCGTAAAAAAAAAAACCACTTAGCTTAAACTAAAACTCTACAATATTGACGTACCTAAATACCGAACCGACGTACCTAAATGACGTACTGAATACCTTTCAAAGATACCGATACCGATACCGATATCGATACCGTTTTACTAACACAGTTCCAAAGCTAGAAAAAATCAGGTACATTTTACATTTGTTTATTTTACACCCCCTACCGGACAAGGGTAAGCCTCGTTACTTCGCATAACATACGATGCAAGCACTTGGATTCAACGACCACCTTTATCCTGCCGTAGTTTCTAAGAATAAGAGGCCAGTTTATACTAGTTATGTTAAAAGAGGCTAGTGATACACGATACGATCCTATATTATAAAATATGTTTTAAAAAAATCCTGTCCGATCTGTGAGGGTATTATTAGGTATCGAGATTAGATTCTATTTATTTAATCCTTTTTGGAGGACAAGTATAAACAAATGCCCCGATCAAAATTAAATAAAATGTACTAAAATGAGGCAACTTCTATGGCCACACAGGGATAGTAACGTCATTAACAAACAATTGACGATCGAACATACTTATGCCAAACATGGTGTTTGTTTTAATTCAGGGAAACGGTGGTAATTTTGGACAAAAATCATGCATTTTGTTTTGCCCTGTGAGAGACAAATAAATATTTTTTCTTTCAACTACGTAGTAATGTTATAATTAATCACAACAAAACCGATCACAAAGGACGTCTTTTTTGCTTAAAACCAAAACAGTGCAGAAAAACATTTCTATAACAATATGAAATCTCATTGTTGCACAGTTTTTCATTAATGCACTGTTTTTTATTTAGATATTATTTTCCACAGAGATTAACTGTCTCCCAGTAAGTTTACTAAAAAATGTATGTATTTGATAAAAAAGATACTGGCTGAAAATTAAAAAAAAAAAAATTGTCTGAATAAAATGGACTCGGTGAAAAAAAAATACTAATGGCGCGCATTTTGTACCATAAATTGTAAAACTTTGATACTTCGTATTTAGCAAGAATAGTTTTAAAAAATGGAAAAAGACAGCGATATCGATATGAATTCAACTCCAGAAAGTATAAAAACAGCTGCAAATGAAATTGTTAATAACCTTTTGCCACAAAAGTCGCGAGATACTTTGTTTTCTTTAACTTGAGTTTTTATTTTGAGTAGGTATATTTTATCACGGTTGGTAGATTGGTAGTTGAAAGAAAAGTAGATAACGCACCTTGTTACAGTGAGTAATTCTAATTAATGCACTCGTGTTAATTTAGTTTAGTTTTTATCAACATAACACTCGTGCATTAATAACTCACTTTGCGCTCGATGCAACAATCTACTATTTCTTTCCTCCTTTTTTTATAGTTTCGTTCGTTTCAAATACAAAGAATTTGAATTTCAATAATTCTTGATTTGACTAGAATTAATAAATAGATACGATACAATACTTGCATTTGGATCGAATCAAACGCAAATATCGATATAAGCCATACGAAAAAAAAAAAAAAATAGGTATCGTATCACCCAGTACTAACTGGGTTGTGAAGGTCAGAAGCAGTCGCTCCATATAAAATACTGGTATTCAGCTGCAGCATCCGATTAGCCTGGAAGCCAACCCCCACATTGTTGGGAAAAGGATACGCAAATGATGACAGCGACACATACCAAGAAGAACAACTTACAACAACCTGTAGCGAAAAAAAAAACTATATTCTACATACTTTGCGTTCCTTATTTGAATACTAACAACACCCTAGGCACTCGGCCTACCGTAGGTACAGGCAGTCCACTACTCCGCAATTCCTAGGCGTTTATCTGTTCTCCAAGTTATATTATACGACCATTGTAATCTGCCAATTCTGAGGCAACGTCAGAACGCGTCATTGATTTTCCATGAACTTGAATCTCCTGATTTGATCTCATAAAACCCATATAAAATTGCTTTTTATGCGGTATTGAAAGAGGCTTTCTTAGTATCTCGATATATCATATTTACGCCAGGGTATCTATCACACTATCACACTAATATTATAACGGCGAAAGATTGTATGTGTGTTTGTGTGTATGTGTGTATGTTTGTTACTCCTTCACGCTAAAACGGCTTAACGGATTTGGATGAAATTTGGTAACAAGATAGCTTATATGCTGGATTAACACATAGGCTACTTTTGATCCAGGAAAAATGCGATATTCCCGTGGGATGATCAACTTAGCCCAAATACTTTTTTTTTGGAATTTTGACTAAAATTGACTTTTTGCCGACCAAATAATTATACTAGGTCAGCATAAATCCAAGGTGTTGTTTATTCAAACGAGGTAGGTAGGGTAAGTACGTTAGGTAGGTAGGGTGGTAGGGTAGGTAGGTAGGCAGGTAGCTATGTAGGGTAGGGAAGTTGGGTAGGTAGGGTAGGAAGGATAGGGTAAAAAGTATAAGGAAGTAGTAGGTAGTATTAGGTCAACATAAATTGAAGGTGTTGTTCATTCAAACGAGGCAGGTAGGTAGGGTAGGTAAATTGGCAGGTAGGGTAGGCAGGTAGGTAGGGTAGGCAAAAATATACGTTTAATATGAAAGAAAATAACCACAACAGCATTTTTAAACAGAGTAATTTTTTTTTTTTTTTGTTAGGTTACTGAGGTATAATTTTATTTGATGTGAATAGTAAGGTAGAATAATAGGTAACTTAAGTAGCAGTGGACAGGGCACATTGTTCGCAGAATGGATGGCCGATGGGGCCGAAAAGTTCCGGAGTGGCGACCGCGAACAGGAATACGGTGCGTTGGAAGGTTTCCTACTAGGTGGACCGATAACCTGGTGAAGGTTGCGGGGATCTGCTGGATGCGAGACGCATGGGACCGGTCAATGTGGTGACACTTGGGAGAGGCCTATGGCTATATCTTTTGGCTGAAATGATAATGATGAGTAAGGTAGCACAAATAGTTAATTCACACAATTTACTTCTTTTATTATATCTCAATTAAACTTACTTTAAAGTAAATACACAGTTACTTTACGAAAATAACAAAAGTAAATAGGTCAATTATTCCTAAGTGATGCGATTTAGAAATAATTGCAAAATGATCCGTTTTGAACAAAGTTCAAATTAAATGAGTTTCGAAGACGAAACTTTATGCGTATTTCTATAATAATGATAAATGACCTTAAAATTTAAACAACCTTGAAACAAAAATACGTCCACGATTTAAGCTTCGAAAATGACGATTTTCCATACAAACTTCTTCAACTTCTTTGTCTTCTTTGTTTTTAGCCTTATTGAAATTATTTAAAATATACTAACTAAATATTATGTAGGTAGGTTATATACAGAATACAAATAGAACTAAAATAACGCTGAAAAGAAGACTAAAACTAAGTTCCTACATATATACAACGACAATAATAGGACACTTAGGCGTCAAGGTACTCCTCGTCATCGATGTCATCCAGAAACGTGCCCAGAAGACTAGCAGCTTTGCCACGTTGAATGGCAATGCTAATTCTTTGACCAAAGAAAGATGGTGTTTGTTAATTCTTCTTTTGTTTCCAATCTTTTCTCTTCAGCGTACCTTAGATCCTAATAAAAACTAGAATCTTTCCTTTTATATTTAACTCCAATTGCGTAGCACACTTACAATGGCAATCAGTTTGCATAGACTAATCAGCCTATACTATTCCCACTGCTGCGACATAGGTCTCCTCTCTATGAGAGGGAATGGGCTGTTACCCACGCGAGCCCAGAGCTGGTTAGTGGATGTCACATCACTCACTCTAATTTTACCAGTTCGACGACATACATCGCGCCATCTACGTTGATGAACAGACTAATGTGTCAAACAGTATGAAGCAATGGATTAGCAATTTCCTTCAAAATATTGGAGGTAATTGAAAGTGTGTTATTAAATTGGGGTGCTGCTGGGTATGTTGATAACAAGTACGAACAAGACAGTAACGCCCGCATTATTTTACACACTTTCGATATAAAACACCAAAAGAAGCAAAAATAATGGTCTATAGCTACTGTCTGTTTGTTTAAAAAAACAGATTTATTAGGCACTCGGCTACCGAGTGGCTCAATGTATTTGTTTAGCGCGCCTGGCTTCACTCCGGCCGCCGCGCCGCCATTAATGCCACTACAAGAACGGTCACCTCGGTAGAAACACTTCAATAACGAAAACCGTCCTTATTGCTAATGTAATAAGGACAGGTCGCTTAGCTGTGACCATTAACTTTTAGTTGATTATGCAGCAGTGAAAATGATATTCAATGATTAAATACTCTTTTTACTGAATCACATAATATGGTCCGTTGTATATAAACATTTACTTTGTCATAACAGGTCTCGCTTTTTATTCAGGGGGTTACCATGATGTTTAAAGCAGGAGTAATTCCAGTGTGGGAAAGAGACAGAGCTATACAGGTCGCCTAGCGCCATCTCTTTCCCAAACTGGAATTACTCCTGCTATAAGACGTCATGGTAGGCCACCAGGTTCTAAACTTGTAAACACAATCGAAATACGAAGCATTAAAGATACATTGAGAAGAGTAATTGTTTAATATATCTTTATATTTATACCGTTAAAATGAGCCGCGAATAGGGCCTTATTACAATTACAGAAAAAACAGAGCGAGGAAAAACGACGTTTATAAAATACAAGGTCTTTAAAATTTATATTTCATACGAATGGCTAGGTTACAAGACGGAAACGAAACTCCTTGGTATAAAGAAATATTAATGACCCGCTCGCGTTTTGGTTGGAAATTATCACACGGGCTGCACGTTGTAAATATAGCCTATGGCACTCGGGGATTATGCAGCATCCTATTAGTGAAGGAATTTCAAATTCGGTTCGGTAGATCCAGAGATTACCCCCTACACCCTCACAAACTTACAAACTTTACCTCCTTAAAATATTAATATTATACGAGTAGTATAGATAAGGATTATGATTCTATTCGTGTTCTAACAATGCATTGACGAAGTAAAACAATATTGTACTATGTTTACTAGGTTTGTATTTTACACCCGACCAAAAAAGAGGGGTAAAAGTTTGTAGTATCTCTAGGCAAGCGTGCTCCACCCTAAGCCACATCATCGCTTCGCATCAGGTGAGTTGCGGCCACACGCAAGCCTATTTCGTATAAAAATACAAAATAGTATGTATCTGTGTGTCTGTCTGTGGCATCATAGCTCCTGAACGGAAGAACCGATTTTGATTAAGTTTTTCGAGTGTTCTATACTATTTTTCAATAAAATCTGCTCAGCCGTTTGAAGAAGACCACCTCAACTCTAGTGGATAAACAAATTCCATAGATCTGATCGATTCGAAATTTGAAATCTGGTCACTTATCGATGAAAGAAAAGAAGAAAGAAAAAATGTTTATTTGTCGCAGGGACAAGACGTGCGAAAAGTATACCTCTTAGTACAAGCAGATGAGATGCGCCCAGAAAGTGATAAACAAAGCGGTCACCCGACATAACGACTCTTGGATTAAAATATTCACGTAAAGGGACAATGGTGCCGATTCCCTTGGTTACAAACTAAACCAAATTTAAGTTCAGTGCATCTTTTTCTTTCTATTTCATTAAGAAAAGGACAGAAGATACATTTTAGTTTAGTCCTGTCAATTTAATCAGCGCTTATTACAAGTTTAGACGCGATTAAAAAGTTTACCACTAAAATTACATCAAATTACGTCAGGTGCCGACTAATTTGACAGGACTAAACTAATATTTATCTTCGGTCCTTTTCATAATGAAATAGAAAGAAAAAGATGCACTCAACTTAAATTTAGTTTAGTTTGTGACCAAGGGAATCGGCACCAATATTTAGATATAATTTTTCCTTCTTAGAGGTTTTTTCTGGTTAAGTTGGTTTACTATTACATATTTAGAGTTCGGTCTTTTGTTTGGTAACAATAGACCCGACTACATTGTTATGTGACAAGCTGTTTCTTTGATATTGATAAGAAGATTAGGATGATCACCCCTTAGAACTTCAGCACCCCTTCCATTAACAGTTTCCATTGATACCAGCTACCAATCAATAACGGTTTTATGCGGCTGATATTTTAAAAATAAAATGAAATGGCGGGCAGTTAGCTATGCTCCATACTAAAGTATTCAAAACCATTAGCGCTATGGACCGGGAGGCGTTGATGTGCGACACTGCAGACCTTTTATATGGTTAGATCGATGATTGATAGATCCTAAATAGAGGTTTGGGGATTTTTCTATACGTATTGGATTAACTATTTGGCCTTTATTAACCTGATTTGATAAAACTGTATGCTGGTATAAGGCCCAGACTCTTAGCGGTGATGTGTGAACCGGAGAGCAGAGGAAATAGTCAATATACTCAACCAATAATCTTTATTACACAAGAAAGTGGTTATAAAATTGTGTGAAGTCCTTGTCTCCTGTGCTAGGTGTGCAGGTATAGGTGCCAGAACCTCTCGCAAAAGGAGATATTACACAATGTTATGCAAAAAGATTAACAATAAAAAAAAATGAAACTATAGAACAATAAAACACAAATTAAAAGGTTTAGAAGCTTGCAGTTTGAAAGAGTTTGCTTGTGTTTGTGTCTGTGTGTGAGAGAGATGTTTAAGATTTAAGGTGAATCCACAGAAGCTTTGCGGAGATGCGTACTGGCTAGACCGGAGCAGAGATTTGTGTACAAGCTGCGCCCAATTTAGCAACGCTTACCACGCGCCGGTCAAATCTCTTCTCGTCTCCTCTGTGCTATCCTATCGAGTGTGGAGGCTGGCCTAAACAAATATGAGACATCTACTATACTTCATACAATACAAATGCTTCCTATAAATCCCCCCCCCCCCCTCATAGACTTATCGGAATACAGGAACACGGAAACCTAAGTTCGTTTGGTGAAAAGGAGGAACAGAGTTTGTATGAAATGTCTGATTCCTTCAGTGTAGAAATTGCGACAAATACTACTATAAGTAAATTATAAATAATATTGTTATTATTTTTCCGGAGTTACCATTTGAAGGAAGTGGTCCACTCCTTTGAATTTCTGAATTATTGTTTGAAATGCCAAGGGCGCGGTTCGAAATACGCGCGAACGAAGTCTCGGGAGCAGTGCTAGTTGGATTATAAAACTTTGCTAATCGTCGACAGAAACATAAACTCGGGCAATCTAACGACGAACGTTTATTTGTCTGTTCGCCTGAAACTTTGTAATCAAACTTCTAAAGCGATTTTCACAATATCCTTTATTACGGTATCATACGACACAGCTTCTAAACTTTTTACGGCTGTTTCGGAATTGTAATTGATGTTGACTTTGATGAAGCATCACCCATTAAGAGGAAATGCGGTAGGTATTTGAAAAAACTATCGATGTCCACCTATGAGCGCGATTTCGACATCGGTACGATAAGGACAACTACAGATCCGACTAGTAAAAAGTCATAATTCGAGGTTTGGCACTCGACTATTTCCTCCTGCAATATTCGACCAATATAAAAGATATTTCATAAACTGAATAAGAAGGATATATACTATGTCCCTATGTTTTTCTTTTTTCATTAATAGTTGTCAAATTTGTACACTAAGCCTCTATTGACAGCGGTCCAAATTGGCCTTTTTTTAGCATTTTGTAAAGGTTCTAATGCTGATACAGATTATGTATCATCAAAAAGAAAACATAGGAACATACTCTAAAGTCATAAACCAGAAAGTAAACAGGCGAGAGCGTTTGTATGGAGAAAAGACCACCCGCATTTCCTCTTATGTACTTAATAGTTCCATGCGTCATCGTCACCCCAAAATCAAAATAGATTGAAATATCAAGACACACCCGTTGGTATAGGTAGAATACTCTTTGATTGACACAATAATTGATTATTAGTTTCAAGGTTATATAACTGAGAGAAACAAGTAATAGATTGTTTAATCTAATCACCCACGACTCATCTCAACCCACCATTTATAACCCTTTCACTTCCAAACGCGCGTCTTGAGGGTTCCTTATATCCTTAGCGATTTTCCTCCACATTTTATGACGAGTACAGCCAAAGAGCTCAGCTTTCCGCCTGCTTTTCTCTGCTTTGCTGATTCCTGCCACTTATAACTCGTCAGCCTTGCTGGAAAGCAAAACAGGAGTGCATAAGCATCTTCTGGGCATGCTGGTTCTGGCACCAAGCGAGATTGGGGTCAATTAAAGACCATAAGGCAATAAAAAACTAAATAAAAAACAACTTTCTCTTCTCAATTCGCCTGCACTTCTCCATGCCTTATCCCGATTTATTTTGAGCAGCACGTCTTCCCAATCTTCTCTAGATGTCATTGATAATATTAGGGGAAGTATGAAAATGCCGATTTGTATGGACGATTTCGTTAAAAGTGATATTTCCATACTAACATTTTTTTTTTCTTGGAAACCAACACAGCTATCACAACAATATACCTCCCTAAACACACTACCCTATGAAGTAATATGTAACTAATAGTGCGGTTTTTAAACTATAAAAGGTACATTTCACAATTAATCCAATAAAAAAGGAAAAAATATATATACGTCAAAGTTACAAACATAACAAAATATGAGAAAAAAAACGGCAATTTCTCTCGCGCTAGATATCTTGGGATAGATATTATCAATTTTGGATTTGGTACCCAGTCGAAACAATCTGAAACCCCATGCAACTTCTGTAAAATGAATAAAAGAGGATTATTCTGGCAATTCTCGGTTAGAAACGCAAGCCTACGTAACAATTTATGTCAAATTCCATTCCGAAGGAAAGCAACAAGGGAATGTAGGATTTTCAATAAATCCAACGGTTCAACATTCTATGGAGGCCAGACTTTGGGTGATTATGTGAAGGCTAAATTGTAACAGTGTTGGTACTGACAGCCTCGTTGGTCTAGGGGTCGCAAGCGCGACTGCTGAGTATAAATAGGGTCCTGGGTTCGACTCCCAGGTCGGGCAAAGTCTTATTGGGTTTTTCCATCAGGAATTTGTCGGTACCCGGTTTGTGCCCGGTTGATAGCAATAGGCTCGTCCCCTATTACACAGGACTTAAACACAACTGGCGAAATGTGGATGTACTAATAGGTACCACCTCTGCTCTGTCTAACTCTAGTTGGATTAGAGGCATGATGTTCTGTTCTGTTGGTACGGACTGTTTGGAGACGCTCCGTCGCCGTGATATGATATTCACAAAACATCATATAGCAAGATATTAAACGTCATATTCGCTAAACATCACCGTCCTTTCACAGTTTTTTACCTCCGCCCTTGCCTCGCTATCAAAATTACAGTGACCTCTATTTGTCGTAGCAATACGCTTGTTGCCTTGGTTGTTTAGCTTGCCGTCACAGACAAATCTCTCAAAATTATAGTGATGTTTACATTTGTGACAATAAGGTTGCCAAATGTAACTAAGATAGATATATATATCATCCTTAAAGTACATCTTGCTGTCTAACTAATTTATAAATGCAAAAGTGGAGGAATGTTTGTTACTCTTTCACGCAAAAACTACTGAACAGATTTGGTTGAAATTTAGTACATAGATAATTCATAACCTGGAATAACACATAAGAATTAAAAAAAAAAATTATCCCGGTTGGTGATCCCGTCGGACAGTTACCGTACTGCCGTACGCGGGTGAAGCCGCGGGCACAAGCTAGTTATTCGCAAATATTTCGTCAGAAACGTTATGATAACAGCCGTATCATCATCAAATGACCCTTCCCTCTCTGCGCGTAGCGGAAGGGAGTGTCAGACTTCTACTGATTAAAACCTATCTATGTTCCTTCTTTTGCCCTTTGCGTTCCAGGGCCGCAGTATCTCTTTCGAACAGTCCCGCAGCCCTGGCAGGCATCTGTGGAACATGAACGACACGACACGGCCCGTCGTCATAAGACAAAGGGACTCCGAGCTGGCTCATTACTCACCGTCCACAGGCCCATGGTGGGGTCGCCTCCCAGTCTAACAGGAAGCAGCTGAATATAAGTATTTTACATGGAGCTACTGCCTGTCTGACCTCCACAACCCAGTTAGTACTGGTTATTACGATACCTAGTAAGACTGTTTGTCAGACTTCGACCAAGGACTACCTGTAACGACTGTCAAAGATAAAAAAATGACAGCCGCGACCAACTGCTAAGACGTGCTTTCTGAGGCACGGAATAAACTTAGTACATAATGGATGGTCACCCATCCACGGACTGACCTTGGCAAGAAGATGGGAAGGTGTGGCTGTTATTATTTAGTCACGAGCCGTGTGCTCCATGGGGTTTCCAGTGGGAAAAATTATGAACTGTCATCCCTTGTTTAAAAGTATAGGTTTTAAAAAAGTCCTTCTTTTGTACTCATTCTACTTTATAAAAGAACTCTCTTTTAGTGTTACCCTTCTGGGTTTAGGTTGTACGATGTCCGTCTTGAGATTTTTGTTAATTAGATTGTTATCTCACTTTTTCAGGCATGCTTTGTTATCTCTAATTTTCAGTATTTCCTTTTTATTTATCTTTGAACTCTCCGGTGCAGGGTTACTCTACAGGATAAAGGTCTGTTTCTTTTCTTTTGTACTCAATTCGTACTTCAGGTATTGCTGACCTATCGCAGTACGAGTACTTAGTAAACTCTGCGGTAACGTAGGATTTCCACATCTCTGCAAAGCAATGCTAATAATCAGAAAATTATAATCCAGTCAGACAGACTAAAAAAAACTTCAGACATGTCTGCAGAGATTTATACTATTCTTGAACGTTTACACAGTATTTCATTTCAGTTAATATTCTCGAATGTAATACGTATCTTTCTGAATAAAATATTTTGTTACAGCTTTTACCCGTGGCTTCACCCGCGCTGAGGTAAAAAATTATCCCATATGAACCTACTTTGTTGATAAAAAGTCTTCCTTTGTCCTAACCCAGGGCATTATCTACCGGCTAAATTTCCTCAAAACCAGTGAACTGGTAACCGACAGACAAAGTTACTTCCGCATTTCTAATATTATTATGAATTCAGACATAACGAAATGTAGGTTTGCCTTCTTTGTTTTTCTGACATTCAAAAGTGCCTGTATTTTCCCAAGTAGCAAAATTTGGTACTATAAAAGTCCTGAGAACGTTTTAGAACGGGCTAATTAGTGTTCATGATTAGGACTATAATGGTGTTGTAAACGTTTACAGAACCCCAAAAAGGCCCTAGTTTTGTCACTGATTTATTCTATAAACATTAGATAGGCTCTCACGGTGTCATATCAGCTCTATAGTTGAAATGTAAAAGTGTCGAGAAACGCTTTTTAGTACTAAAATAGTGCTGTCTGCAAAGGAATCAGGGCGGAATTTGTACAAAAAAATAAAGATTTTTAGAATGTTGGAACTCTAATTCTTATACTCTTGGGTGCTTAAAGAGTATCTTCAGGCATTTACTATATTTTTATATCCCCGCAATAGAAATATAATGTTAAAAGTAAATAGTTTAAAAAGGAGCTCATTATTTCAAAACGAAACGGCGGCTGTCACTGTTGACCACTGACGTTTAAGCTACAGTGCGCAAGACCAGCATAGCAATTCACAAACGCTTCGATTCTATTTCGATTCGAAAAGTCGTATGTCTATCTCGCTCGCTTACGTAGTGCCAAAAAAAGATAAACATACGACTTGTCGAATCGAAATCGAATCGAAGCGTACCTATGTGAATACGGGGGCCGAGCTTGCTACTAGTATCTGTGGACCAGACTACCTTTGATCGTCGACCTCTGCTAGGAGTACTAGTGTTCTGTGTTGAGTGTATTCCTTCTTCGGTGTTATATTGGCTTTCTTTGACGGTTTTTGGCTACTCTCTTGGACATTTATTATAACACAATTATATCAATCTGTCTCAAATGTATCAGAGAAAGTGAGGGTGTTACACTATTCACGGCATGTGCGAAGAAAAACTTATTATGTTTATATTTTGACTACAACGAATTTATCTGGGCGAAGTGGCATCCTAGAGTATTGCTGCAATGGGGTAGGAAAGTGAAAGCTGATCTCAGATGGCGCCACCACTGTACAGACCCAATCTGACCAATGAGATCAAGCTCTTTGAAATACAAAATGACATTTCCAGATTTTCAACCAATGACGATGCTAGGAACCAGCGATGCTAGCGCCATTAGTTCCACAAGTTGTCATCCCCATTGCAGAGTTGGTCGCTGAACGTTCGGTTGTTGTGCCCATGATGTAATGACAGTTGTTTGGTATTTGGGATGGGCAAGGTATCAGGATAAAATTTTACTCTCTCGCTCAGCATTTAAATGATGTTTTTGTGGAAGAGGAATAAAGACATTAATCAAAAATATTTTCTTATGTTATTTATATCATTTCATAATTAACATAATAGATCACACTTTCAGATTCATATTTGGTTCGCCCTTCAATATTTACACAAGCTGGATAATACCGCACGCAAAATACGCGCTTGGACGTGGAGTTGCGGACACCAGCCCGCTATACAAGCTTGATAATAATTTGACGTCTTCTACAAAGCTATTCTTGGCAAGCTAGTCTTCAACCGGTAGACATTTTCTGTACATATAAATAAATGCTCCCTCAATGTAGATGGTTGGTGTCGTGTCGTACTGCTGCTACGGCCGGAGCAGTGCGGATGTGATGCGGGTGTCATGCTCCCGCCCCTAACCCAGTTTATATGTAGTCTGTCTTGACTCTTGGATGCCCTATCCGTAGCCTTCATTACAGTTGTCATACCTCTTTCTCGCAATCCATCCATCGTTTTATGGAAAAGGTCACAATTAAACATTAATCAATGCGCTTTTGAACTCATATCGCAAGAACAACGATTCAATCACATCTTGTGTCTGTAAGTTTTATAGATCCATTAATGTCACTTGTCACTTCGTTTTTTTTTATAAATGTAAATTGGGCTATGAGGTTTAACGAAAAACTGATATTTTCATTTTGAAATATTTTAATTATACGGGACTTTAAAAATATGATAAGTATATCAATATACTCCTGGTAATTAATTCTAAACATTAAAAATAGTTTGAACCCTTAAAATGAACTCCTTTTTCCGTACAAATGCTTGTAAGGACCTCGCCATGATTGTTTGCACTATACAAATAATCAAAACATGTCTAAAGTACTATTTTGCACCGTAAACCATGTGAGCACACACGTTGTGAGCGTTCGGCAAGAAAACAAAATAACTATTTCGGTTAGTTATGCTTTATGCCATTTGCCATTGTAATAAAAAAGACATACTACAAAACATTCATGGACCGTAACTCTACCATAGTTTGTACTTGCGAAAAAAATTATATCGATAAACTCATTATGCTGATGTCAAATGTGACAATGCACCCTTATAATTTTAGTGTTTTGATAAAATTTAAATGAATGAAAAACGGATTTGTCCCGACTATGGCTGCTACAGCACACATTGGCTCCAGCCGTGCTGCTAATGTGTTATCATGGCAGAAAACAGCAGGCATATTTTCACCGAAAACGAATTAGGGTTTCGTTGTCCAAGTATAAAATAGTGTAGTCAAAATAAATTTCTTAGTATGTATGCATGCTTAGTACGTATGTATTAAATGCACACTGGGGCATGATTTGGGATATAGCAAATACGTCCTAGAAAACGTTTTTTAATCTTAAGCTAAAAATTGTTATTTTGAAAATTCCACACGAAAACTATAAAATATTTATTTTATTTCTCAGTTTTAACATATTGTTTGTTTTTTTTTTTGTTAGGATTATAATAGTAAATATCCAACTTCAGGTATTTTCCAGTTTCTTGTCCAATTCAGCCACGAAATCACCACGAATGTGTAGCTAAAAATTTTCAATAGTGTCCTTGGATCTTTTGATTACATGTAAGGAATGCGCTTGTTTATTATTTCTATCAAAATTTTAATTGCTTGTTGAGGTATATTATAAGTGACGCACCATCTTTTTATGTCACTGCGTAATTGTTCATCTTTATTGTTGTCCTCTTCTGTACATTCCGATGTTAGGGAACTTTGAACAGAAGTGCTCTCACTCTTATATTCTTCATCCTTATTACTAGCTTGAGAAAAAGGGACATTATTATTACACTATAGTTGTGGCACAAAACAAATATTTAGTACAGAACCATGTGCTATATTTTCAGTGACAGTCGACAGTGTGCCACCATTTATGAAATACTAGTGATATTATTGATACTGAAAAGCTGTTACAGATCTAATTAGTTCATTAATTAACATTCTTAGTGCTTTTATGTCACGCTTTAGTCTCGTAGCAGTAACACAAACTAACTTGTAGAGCTATTTAGAATTTGAGTTATTTAGCAACTGCACTAGGAGTCGCTATGGTACTATTTAGTACTATAGAAGAGTTTTCATGACTTTAACAGAACTAGCCCCATAGCGATGTTGAGGGATCTTTTAAGAAGCTAAAACGTTACGTAATGGTTGTGAAAGGTACTTTTATAGTGCAGATTGATCGTGTAATAGTGTTTTCGATACTGCTACAACACTAGTACTGTAAAAGTTATGTTTACGCATTATTATCGCAAAATAGATAGATAAAAGTGTCAGTAAGGTCGTCTATAGTGCTAAATAGTACCATAATCGTTTTTTTCATATCTTATATAGTGTTACACTTTAAATATTCTTTTGTTTGGTCTTGTAAGCGTTCTAAGAGCTTAAAATCTTATAGCAACAAAACGCTCTGTTAAAAACCTTTATAGTACAAGCAGTCATAATGGGTACCGTTATAGGCATACTATATCACTCTTTGGTGATAAAACGCCTTGGTTATAGAACCTTTTGCTACTTGGGATTAATTGTATCTGGCTTTGAGTTTGAGTTTAATGAAAGGACCCAGGGCGTCTAAGAGAGCTGTTCTACTTTCCTGCTGTTACCCGTAATAGTAATTCATTAATTACACTGGGTAACCCTTGAAAACTCATTTATTATTCAAAGAATAAAAGGCGATCGTCATTTAATCGTGTCTACTGCAACATTTGTCGCGCAACCTATTAAAATCATGAGTGTGTATATAGGTATGCTATTACAAAATTATCCATTTAAAAACACACACAGAAAAACTAAGTAAAAACAAGGAACCAGAGAAGAAAACAGGATAAAGGTATTACGACAATATTAACTCTAAGGAAAGTACACGCAAACGAATATCGGACTAAATCATTAAACTGAAAGAAAAATAATACCAAATTAATAAAGAAAACCAAACAAGAAAAATTATACTCTCAATCTCTGGTTGACTTTCCCCTAGAAAATATTGACATCCGTGCAGGCGACACCGTGGCAACTAAAACTTTCATTGCACCAGTAAATTAATTGATCAGATAATAAACACAAACACTTTCTTCCATGACTCCCGTACAAAAATAGAATATTTAAAGTCACGCCAACATTAGAATAAAATTAAACCAAGAGCGTAATTTTATAAAAAGGTTAAAACTATAATAATATTAGTATAATGAAAGCTTTCCTGTCAATTCAATAAATTATATAGGTAATATATTGGATTGGCCTACAATCGCTTTGCCCTGCAGTAGGACAATATAGGCTTATAATATAATAATACATAATTTATTGGATATAATGTGACTTCGTCTAGGCACTCAGTATTACCTACTAGAAATATCTTGTTATCATGCCGCGCAGTGTACTATTTATACAGGGCGTAACAAGACCCTTAACGAAGCCGTCAACCAAGTATTATGTACATCAAACTAAGTAACGTTACGCAAAAATTATTGCTGGGAACCGAATTTTTTTTTGGGTGAAAAATCACGTTTTACGGTAGGACTCAAAACATTGAGCTGATGGAAATATTTTTGAATAGTACGGGGGTCGGAAAGTTATTTACAGTAAAAATCTTACGTTAAAAGCATGTATTTAAAAAAAGACTTGTGAAAATGTTGGAACTTTAACCTCCAATATCTCCTTAACTAGAAGGTTCCGACGTATGGTCTAGAACAAAAAAATTATCGCAATGACAGGGAGAACAAGTGCCTTTCAGCTTCCTTAAGGGTCTTGTTACACCCTTTATAGTTAAAGTTACCATTTACAGTGTCGTCAATAGTGTTCAAACATGCTTGGTCGAGTTGGATAATTATGCTAGTCATTTGAAAGCACAAAAAAGAGCAGCACACGAAGGCTCTCAACAACCACCATTGAATGCTGTGGCTGTGGCCGAAATAGGTTAGGTATC
Organism: Eugnorisma glareosa; assembly: GCA_947578425.1. Lineage (NCBI taxonomy): Eukaryota > Metazoa > Arthropoda > Insecta > Lepidoptera > Noctuidae > Eugnorisma > Eugnorisma glareosa. Next base: position 33,947,933 of record OX387957.1, read on the forward strand.
ATCATGACCATCATCAAAATTAAAGTTATTATGAAACATTTAAAACTCCCTTGATGAGGCCGTGGGTTCGATAGGTAATATTAGGTTTTCCATCAGAAATTTCTTAGTAGCAGTCACGGAGCCTGGATTTGTGCCCGGTTGATGGCAATAGACTCACCCCCGATTATAAGGGCCAAATGTGGGTGTACTATTAGGTAAACCCCTGCCTAACCCTTCGGGGTTACAGCCGTGATGTTACATTTACCTTTGTAATAACATATTTCTGTTTGTTATAGATGCACGGGGAACGGCACGTGGTTCGTGCACCCGCATGCGAACAAGCCCTGGACCAACTACACCACTTGCGTCGACATCGATGATTTAGATGTAAGTAAGTTAAGTTACAAAAGTTCAATTTACTTGTACAAATTATCGTCGGATGCTCTAACTATAAGGTAGTTGAAGATATCTGGTGTGAAATCTCTAGCCAGGGCAATAAAATCATCGAAGTATAAGACAGCGGGAGGCCACCCTTCGCTTGGACGAACCTAGATAGCAACGGCTCTTTTCTTAGGAGCTGACAGAGTATATCAGCATAATCAGCCTATACCGTTCCCACCGGGACTCAATCCTCCTCACTATGGGAGGGAATGGGTAATTTAAAATGCGGGCTCAGTTGCTAGATGTCACATGTCTTGAATTTTTCCTCCTAATGTTTTCCTTCACCGTTTTGAGAGCAGTGGTGCTGATATAAATTATACAAAGTTATGCGGCTGGATGGCCTGGCTCGAACCTAAGAGCTACCAGTATTAAGTCGGGATCGATACCAACTACGGGCCTGACTTATTTGCTCTCTCGGAACAGACTTATAAAAAACTGACTTATCATCCCTAAATGTCACATACAAATGCTCGTTCACAAGCAATATACTAAGTAAAACGTAATGTAAAAAACATTTCAGCATGTATTGTGTGAGACTAAAGTACCTATTAGCCAATAAGTAAAGCTTACAGATTTTCAGATATACTCGTAGGTCGCAAAAGTGTGGAGTTTAAAGCATAAGAGACGGTTGGTGAAACGGGAGTTATTGCTTAGGGATCTGCTTTGAATTGACACTATCTAACTAGTTGTCACTTTGCCTGACATAATAAAATGGGGAAAAAACAAAGCTCACTTAATTTTAATTAATAATCAACGCGCCCACTACTCGAAAAATAAACAAAAGACATTGTTGAAACTTCTTAACATTCATTCCACCATCTTATAATTAACTGGTTGAGCAAATATTTAACAACCAAATTTTATTTGTTTATGTGCCTCTTCCTCATCAATCACTTTCAGGGTAGGAAAGTAAGTAGGAAAATGTATTTAATTCTCGGCTGACAGGATGATCAAACAGCCGTTTTTTCCTCAACTGAAGGCTTGCGGTTCTCCCTTTCTTAGAAAACAAACTTCAACCCGTCCTGTAACTAACATTTCTTTAAGAGCGGCTGTCAAAAATCTCAGGACCGTTTTGGCCCCCTGGAGGCAGTTAACAAACGGTTTTCAGATGTTTTAGTACCAGCTTAGAATCAAAGCTGCTGATGTTTTTATTAGCTAGTTACAAAACAGCATAAGTATTCCGACATCCAGTCTTATCAAAGAGTCCCCTATAACCCAAGAACTGTGTTGTGGAGGTCAGATAAGCAATCAATCGCTCCATGTAAAAACTGTTATTCAGGTGCATCCGGTTAGACTGGAATCCAACCCCATAAATGGTAAAAGGCTAGGAAGATTATTAGAACAACTTTACGTGTAAACTGCCTCATCATTCATCATAATTTCAGTCGAAAGACGTCCACTGCTGGTCATAGGCCTCCTCCAAGTGTCGCCAAATTGACCGGTCCCGTGCGACTCGCATCCAGCGGATCCCCGCAACCTTCACCAGGTTATCGGTCCACCTGAGGCCTTCCAGTTCGCGGTCGCCACTCTCTAGAAATTTTCGGCCCCATCAGCCATCCGTTCGGCGAGTAATGTGCCCAGCCGACTGCCACTTAAGTTTGGTAATTCTTCGGGCTACGTCGGTAACCTTGGTTCTCTTGATGTCCTCATTTCTGATTTGATCACGCAAGGAAACTCCTAGCATAGCCCTCTCCATTGCCCTTAGAGTGACTATAAGCCTTCTGATGAAGCCCAATGTGAGCGACCACGCGGGAGCGTAAACTGTGTCGTTGCTTGAACTCTCCGTTGCCCTTTGAGTGACTATAAGCCTTCTGATGAGGCCCAATGTGAGCGACCACGCGGGAGCGTAAACTGCGTCGTTGCTTGCCCTCTCCATTGCCCTTTGAGTGACTATAAGCCTTCTGATGAGGCCCAATGTGAGCGACCACGCGGGAGCGTAAACTGTGTCGTTGCTTGCCCTCTCCATTGCCCTTTGAGTGACTATAAGCCTTCTGATGAGGCCCAATGTGAGCGACCACGCGGGAGCGTAAACTGTGTCGTTGCTTGCCCTCTCCATTGCCCTTTGAGTGACTATAAGCCTTCTGATGAGGCCCAATGTGAGCGACCACGCGGGAGCGTAAACTGCGTCGTTGCTTGCCCTCTCCATTGCCCTTTGAGTGACTATAAGCCTTCTGATGAGGCCCAATGTGAGCGACCACGCGGGAGCGTAAACTGTGTCGTTGCTTGCCCTCTCCATTGCCCTTTGAGTGACTATAAGCCTTCTGATGAGGCCCAATGTGAGCGACCACGCGGGAGCGTAAACTGTGTCGTTGCTTGCCCTCTCCATTGCCCTTTGAGTGACTATAAGCCTTCTGATGAGGCCCAATGTGAGCGACCACGCGGGAGCGTAAACTGCGTCGTTGCTTGCCCTCTCCATTGCCCTTTGAGTGACTATAAGCCTTCTGATGAGGCCCAATGTGAGCGACCACGCGGGAGCGTAAACTGTGTCGTTGCTTGCCCTCTCCATTGCCCTTTGAGTGACTATAAGCCTTCTGATGAGGCCCAATGTGAGCGACCACGCGGGAGCGTAAACTGCGTCGTTGCTTGCCCTCTCCATTGCCCTTTGAGTGACTATAAGCCTTCTGATGAGGCCCAATGTGAGCGACCACGCGGGAGCGTAAACTGTGTCGTTGCTTGCCCTCTCCATTGCCCTTTGAGTGACTATAAGCCTTCTGATGAGGCCCAATGTGAGCGACCACGCGGGAGCGTAAACTGTGTCGTTGCTTGCCCTCTCCATTGCCCTTTGAGTGACTATAAGCCTTCTGATGAGGCCCAATGTGAGCGACCACGCGGGAGCGTAAACTGCGTCGTTGCTTGCCCTCTCCATTGCCCTTTGAGTGACTATAAGCCTTCTGATGAGGCCCAATGTGAGCGACCACGCGGGAGCGTAAACTGTGTCGTTGCTTGCCCTCTCCATTGCCCTTTGAGTGACTATAAGCCTTCTGATGAGGCCCAATGTGAGCGACCACGCGGGAGCGTAAACTGTGTCGTTGCTTGCCCTCTCCATTGCCCTTTGAGTGACTATAAGCCTTCTGATGAGGCCCAATGTGAGCGACCACGCGGGAGCGTAAACTGCGTCGTTGCTTGCCCTCTCCATTGCCCTTTGAGTGACTATAAGCCTTCTGATGAGGCCCAATGTGAGCGACCACGCGGGAGCGTAAACTGTGTCGTTGCTTGCCCTCTCCATTGCCCTTTGAGTGACTATAAGCCTTCTGATGAGGCCCAATGTGAGCGACCACGCGGGAGCGTAAACTGTGTCGTTGCTTGCCCTCTCCATTGCCCTTTGAGTGACTATAAGCCTTCTGATGAGGCCCAATGTGAGCGACCACGCGGGAGCGTAAACTGTGTCGTTGCTTGCCCTCTCCATTGCCCTTTGAGTGACTATAAGCCTTCTGATGAGGCCCAATGTGAGCGACCACGCGGGAGCGTAAACTGCGTCGTTGCTCGAGTAAAACCCAAGGCAGGCAAAGTGTTATTGAGTTGTTCATCAAGGATTTCTCAGTGGCACCAACGGAGTCTGGATTTGTACGCAGTTAAAGGGTTGCCGCCTATTACATGAGACTTAAACATAGCTGGCGATACGTGGGTGCAGTATTAGTGCACCTCTGCCTAAACTGTCGCGAATAACTGGCAGAGTATTATGATAAGTTACGTAAAAAATTTTTTTTCCTAAACATTATTTAATTAAACTCACACAACCCGTTAGTAGCAGACGCAAGAAAATGTAGGCCAGCTCGGTCTTAACTACTATAATTTATAGCACCTTTATATTAATCAAGAAGCTGGCTTTTTACCTGTAAGTTACTTGGCTGTGCCGTCCTATTTAGTGCGTAGAAAATGCCTCGCATTTTGATTCACCGGTACTCAACGCTTCGCTATATTTCTGTTTTTAAAAATGCTTGGAATGTCCTTTGACTGCCTAGTTGGTCTAATGGTTGCAACAGCAACTGCTGAGAGTCCTGGGTTCGATTCCCAGATCGGACAAAGTGTTATTGGATATTTCTATCAGGAATTTCTCAGTAGCAGTCACGGAGTCTGTGATTTGTGCCCGGTTGATGGCAATAGGCTCGCCCCCTATTACATGCGACTTAAACATAACTGACGAAATGTGGGTATTAGGTATACCTCTGCCTATCTCTTTGGGAATAACAGTCGTGATTTCATAATGCAGACCATTTTCAATTTCATTGTGTTTGGGCCACGGCCCCTCAATACGAAGTAAAGTTTTCGGGAACAAAAGACTGCCTTGTTTAAATATTTTTTGCATTTTTATGATTCTATTGGATGGAGGGAGTTCCTGTTCAAATATTGTTAGCAGAAATTGTAAATTATGTTTCGGGCGGATGACAGCTAAAATTCAAATTTTGCTCCCGTCTCCTCAGCTTATAGGTCGTTCTATTCGGCTCGCACTATCAAGAAGGTTATGAACAGGTGAACTACACTATTCATGGAACGATTACAAGTACTAATAATTAAAATTTGCTTCTATTGTTGTAGTGTTGTTTGTGTGTGTCGCGATATACATGGTGGGGGCCATGTTGTTGAGTATGATGGTCTGAATCACACACTGAAATAAAGGGTATAACAAGACCCTTAACGAAGCCGAAAGGCACTTGTTCTCTCCGTCATTGCGATATTTTTTTGTTCCACACCATAGTTACGGAGATACTGGGTTGGTCGAAGTTCCAACTTTTTCACAGGATTTTAAAAAAAATACATTTACACATATTTTATACATATTTTTTTCCTTTAAACACCTCCACAACCCCCGTACTATTCAATCCATCAATCAGCACAATGCTATGAGTGCGTTACATTGACTCCTGCCGTGAAAACGTGATTTTTAACCCCAAAAAAAGTCGTTTACAGCAATTTTTTTGCGTAAAGTTAGTTCGATGTACAGAATTCTTGCTTGATGGGTTCGTTAAGAGTCTTGTTACACCCGGTATGACCACACCTTTCTGGTACACGCTGTATATCAATCCACGTTTCGCAAGTCATGTTTTATAAGTCCTGGGAATCTAACCATAGACCCTATGCTCAGCTGCAGAGCTTGCGACCACTTGACTGACGAGGCAAATAATTTTATGTTCTATACGTAACATCATACCTGTGATTAGGCAGGTAGGCAGAGGTGTGCCTAATAGTACACCCACACAGATAGGGGACGAGCATATTCGATTCGATTCTTTATTGCAAATCACATGTGTTTAAACAAGATCTTAAAATAATTATAAAGTTCACATGGACCCACCCTGTCAGGCACAACAATTTATACAATATTGACAGTAGCATTTAAAATAATCAACAGTAATTAAAAATTAATAAATTCATTTACATAAGCCATCAACTGGGCACAAATTCATCCTCCATGGCACTGCACGACCCTAGGAATCGAACTCAGAACCAGCATGCCATCATGTTCAGCAGTCGCGCTTGCGACCAATGAGGCAGACAGTTTATATATTTGCGAATAATCATGTTTGATATAAGCCGTCCCCTGTAGACACATTCCCGATTGCTGACACTACCATTTTATATTCCCTTTCAGCAGTATTCACTAAAAACAATAAAAACTCCTACTCCTACCTTCAGTCGTATTGGCAAAATTCCGACTACGCTTTTATTTGGTTGCCACTTGAATAGTTTAACATACTTCATATAAATGTAGGGCTCATTATCATCTATGTTATAGAATAATTATGCTATCTACTATCTTCTTTGGATAAAGAATATAACGGCTTCAACGATTTGATGTTTTTTGGAACTTTTCCTTCACCTGGATAGTTCGACTGTTGGATCTGCTACGCACTGTTGTCCACATCCGACCCAACGATGAATATTTATCTTTTTCTTTTGAATGAAATGTTTCGTAACACCGTTTATTTTGTTACACCGAACATTCACCTTTCCTTATAGTAAGTGTAGGCACCAGCACAGGTGTTGTGAACAGTCATTTGACCTTTTTGATCATCGACAGTTTGGTCACAACCGCATGTATAGCACCATTAACTTTATTTATTTTATTTTATTTTTTTATTTCCCGAATTTATTGTCCTTTTCTCATGTCCATCAATATTCACATATGTTTGTTAAGTTTACTGTACCAATGTTTGTTAATAACTATTAACAAAAGAAAGAAGAAAAGAAAGAAGAAAGAGTAATACTAACAGTTATTAACTAATAACTGTTAGTATTACTCTTTCGTTTATTTTCTTTCTTTCTTTCTTGAATGCCTTTTGGCATTAAGTCTGCCTACGTAGCACTATTTATTGTAAATGAAGGTTGCGCCGTCCCATCTTCCATGCTCATCGTGCTGTGCTGGCGCTGCCGCTGCGGCTGCAGAGAACCTCAAGCGCGGCGTAAATATAGTAACCTTATTGGTAACTATATTTTCGAGCCGTTTAGGGTTGAAAATCTAGGTCCGTGGGGTCCAAGTGCTCATAGCCTTTTCAAGGACTTTTCCAAACGCTTAGTTGACACTTCCCGTGACCCAAGGGCTGGCTTTTACCTTGGCCAAAGGCTTAGTATTGCCATACAACGTGGCAACGCCGCCAGTCTCTTGGGTACATTACCGAACATTTCATTACCGTACATTATCGAAATTGAGAGAGGACATGTATTCTCATATGCGGATGATACTGCCATTGTATTTAATGGTACTTCCTTTAACTCCGTTTTTGAAGCTGCTGAGCATGGTCTCCATAAGGTTGCAAACTGGCTCAAGTCTGCCCTTCTTACCCTTAATATCGCCAAAACTAACTACATTTGCTTTGCTATAAATAAGCGCACACTTCCCCCCCCAAACTTGGTACTGAGGATTCATACTTGTGACTTCTCTATTACTACGCAGTGTGGGTGCGAAGAGATTGGATGTGTTAAATCCACTAAATACCTTGGAGTAATCCTGGACTACCGACTTTCCTGGCACCCTCAAATTGAAGCTATAAATGATAGGATCCGTAAACTCATATGGGTCTTTAAAAAGTTGAGACATGTCACCTCTCAAGACCTCATAAGGCGTATTTATATTGCATTGGCACAAACAGTTATGTGTTATTGTATTCCCATCTGGGGTGGTGCCACTAAAATTAAATTCCTTGAAGCAGAAAGAGCCCAGAGATGCTTGATAAAAACAATGTTCTTTAAGCCATTTAGATTTCCTACTGACGAACTATATCTAAATCATAAAATATTGTCACTTCGCAAACTGTATATTATCAACTCAGTACTTAAACTACATAAAACATTACCTTACGTTTATATAGCTCAAACAGGTAGAAGAAAATGTAATGTGGCCACTGCTCCTCGCTGTAGAACTCTTTTTGCCAGGCGTCAATTTCAAGCCCACTCTGTCTATCTATATAATAAGCTTCACAATAAATATACAATATACAACCTTCAATTCCATGAATGTAAAAAAACAATCGTTCACGAGCTTGAGCGGCTTGGGTACTGTGATATAGAGAACTTATTATTTAAATACGAACTCTAGACAATATTCGTGACTTCTAGCGGTACTTCCCGATCCCAAGATATTACATCGTAGGGCTAGAAGTCTCCTAATTAGGAGTCAAATTCACACAGGCTATATGAGAAATAGTATGTTCTAACTATCATAAAGGCACACACACACACATACCCTCACACACACACGCACACACACTCAACACACACACACACACTACACATGCATGCACTCACACTCATAAAGAGAAGTCATACCAGTATCTCTAACTTTTCATTCATTGTGTACCTACTTGTTTGTAATTACTTTAAATAGTTTAGTTATATAACTACCTAAAAATATGTTGATCCGAGGGAGGAGCAGAACCACCCAACACAAGCATTACTACATGCTTCCTGGGAGGTTCTAGCCACAGAATAATATTGTACAAGAAAGTTACAGAAATAAACTATTTTGATTTTTTGATTACCAGTTGACTGCGTTGAGGAGGAGTTTTTTGACGCTATTTTTTAATTTTATTAACAAGTTAGTTACTACTCGTATAAGTTATTTTATAAATTTTACTTAATGTTTAAATAAATAAATAAATCATTGTACACCCTGAGGGTATGTTGTGGAGATCCTTTTTTCATTTTTACCACCTCTATTTGTGGCAACAACAAGAAATGTTCAAGAAAATTCTACATACTTATTCTATTCTTGAAATCAGGCTCCCCAATTATACAAACTCATTCCGGCTCCTCCTCTCTTTGACTTTTCTCTTAAATGTTTCACTCATATTACTGTTACCATGTTTTTGCAACTGTTTCGCTAAAAATGCAATCAGATATTCTCCTACAATATATTATGAGTAATCCAAGACACGCATGAATCATAGCGACTTGTAAACAGAGCATCGTCGGCAGTGTCGGCGCGGCCATGATAGATGTCGAGTTAGGCTGCGGTCTCTCTGATCATACGCTGACCACGACCGACGACGTGTTGCCTTCCGTCACCGACTTCGGTAAATGCAGGTTTGCGCGGGCACGGTCTCGCTCTCATGGCGTCCGCGACGGCCCAAGGTCATACCACAGATTAACTAATGTCACACGCCGCACGCATCAACGCCTTCGGTATCAAAATTGTGGTTTCTGATTTAAAATGGAGAAATGTACCAAAGAAAAAGGCGTTAGTATGTGCAATAATGTCACTTATCATCATCGGTCACCCCACATATTCAATTCATATTCTTCCCTGTTTATTGAATACAGACAGACTATGAATCCGCGGTCGGTGCCGTGTCGGTCGTCCGTCGTGACATCACAGCGTCTGACGACTTAAACATACCCTGGGCTTAGGCGAGGGAATTGCTTCACCACCTGACCGCGCGGTCTAGCGGTGTCGTGTGATACGGCCTTACGAGTTACGCCCGCAGCAGCCACGACGAAGCTCGTCACTCGTCACGCGCCAGCGATTCACCCCACAAATGTCAGAATGTGTTTAAACAATATTTTTAAACCAACACACAAAATCATGTTGTTTGTTCACGACTTCACCTTTGCTGTTGCTTACATACACGGAGTTAATTGAAACGTGCGTTCGGTACTCATTCGAGTTCGCTTTGTATGCATTGTTCATGTTCAATGTATTCAATAGAGAATCTTGAATCGGGCACTTTACACCATTAGCAAGACTCAACTTAAAAAAAAACATTAAGACACTTTTATTTTTGGCCTGATTACCGATTTATTAAATTAGCAACAAAAAAATTATTTAATTACATTTTTACTTGCTTTGTAATCTTATCAAGACGGCTAAATTCAGCAGCGATTAAGCAGTCAAAGAATTCGTTGATGTACCTACTGGTATGTACCGTGAGGCTAGTCTTTCGCCTTTTGTTTCTTTATTTCGTACTATCATGTCTGATGGTATTTTTTTACTATGGGGTCGGGGTTGCAGACAACGATTCTATATTATTATAGACTAGCGGCCCGTCCCGGCTTCGCACGGGTGCCTATGTTACTCAGGGTGAATTTAGCTTTTTAATGGTCAAAGAATTTTTGCAATCGGCGCAATAGTTTTTGAATTTATTCAATACCAACATACACACAAAAATACAAATCTTTCCTCTTTATAATATTCTGTAGTGTAGAAAAAAGCAAATTATTATTATAACGAAGAACAAAACGGTTTTTGGCTAAATAATAACAACCTCACGGATCGATCTGCAAGATGAAGCAACTTTCGCCAAGGTCGGTTCATGGACGGGTGACCAAGTCCCCTCCGTGTCTCGTGTTCCTGATGTCAATAATTGTAGCTCTTTCACGGTCGAAATACTTGCATAACTAAGGAGCTGTATGGTAAAAAAAAACACGGGCATTTGTACAAAACAAGAAACAAAGAAAAGTAATAATTATTGGTGTCAGTAAAAAATTACCTTATACAGTTTCGTCTATTACTCGTAGGATCAATACAAACAAAAATGTTGCAAGAAACTAAATGGACGCCTGATTTCCGAACTAGGTAAAGAACCTGTATCTTGGAAATCAGTTCACTTCCATGGACAAATTAAATGGACAATTAATAGTTTAAGTATAATTAGTTCTTCTATCTGGAAGTGTCACGTTTGGGCCCAGATGTTATCACCCGGCCCGGATGTTATCGCCCGGATACTGTACTCAAATAAACTATATAAAATAAACGTTATCACTAACCAAGTTATTTTTGTTCCAGTTTCGGAACATCGTGAACAATATCTACGTTGTTGGATATGCCTTGTCGGTGGCCGCTTTGCTGATCTCAGTCTTCATTTTCCTCTTTTTCCGGTAAGTTTCCCGGATGTACAATAATTCTTATTAATAAATATGTTCTACATTCGTATCTTTTCAATGCAATTTAATGTTTTATTTTATCAACCAATCATCACAGTTCATTGAAATTTCTATTATTATTGGAAAACAGTTCGAGTGCAATGTATCTGTTACGTAAATAAACTTTTATAATTTTGATTGTTACAAGCTGTTTGACCGAAATGTTTTGAATGGAACATGTTATTGGTAGTTCCACAGCTACATGTGTTGCAATGTATGAAGTTTATATGTAAACTGTGTCAAAAACGTAATAATAAGAATACATAGGTACATATACACAACTCGGTCACATTGTATCATAAACGCCAAAATGACATGGTATTTGACTTTAATCTGAATTTTTAATGTGGCTTTATACGGAATTGTTAATGTTAATTTCAAATGGGCTTTGTAAAAGCAACAGTTTGAAGCTCAAAAATGTATCATATTGGATGGTGTTAAAACGTATAGGTAAAACATAAAACACAACATTCAAAAGTATTATTAAGTCGTCTTTAGGTTTTGTCATTTGATTTTCGTCTCTGACGAGTTTTTTAGCCCCCCCCCCCCCCGGGCTTAATAGTTTCCCCCCTAAAACGCTACAAAACTATACCAGTAGAGTCAAATTTTCAATGATTCATCGAAAATCAGTCCTAAACTGTTACCGCCTTCACCACGTGGAGGTACTCCCAGCTTATGTTATTTTATAATTATACAGTGAAATTAGTGATAGCTTTGATTTCCATATCAGGTGTTCCAGATCTTCAATTTTTATACGTCAACAGAGAGTGATCATCAGGCTGAACAACTCTTGCTAAGACTTCATTCCTATTATTATATGTTATAGTGTAGCTGGGCGCTTGGAATTCCACAACGCGTGTGCCAGATCTTCAATTTTTATACGTCAACAGAGAGTGCTCATCAGGCTGAACAACTCTTGCTAAGACGTCATTCCTATATATGTTATAGTGTAGCTGGGCTCTTGGAGTTCCACATCAGCTGTTCCAGATCTTCAAATTTTATACGACCACAGAGAGTGCTTATCAGGCTGAACAACTCTTGCTAAGACGTCATTCCTATATATGTTATAGTGTAGCTGGGCTCTTGGAGTTCCACATCAGGTGTTCCAGATCTTCAAATTTATTCTCTTAGCAGAAAATGCTCATCACGTGGAACAATTTTTGCTATGGTACCATTTTCGTATCTCTAAAAGTTTAGCTGGTCTGTTGCGGTGCTGCATTCGATGTTCAAGTTTCCTAGATAAATTATAGCCTATATGTTGCCCAGATTTAATACCTATACAACAAAAAAAAAATCATTTAAATCCGTCGAGTAGTTCCGACGATTAGCGTGTACAACAAACAGACAAACAGACAGAATTTTTTTTTTGGATTCGTGCTCTATTACTGTTTCCAAACCCCCCTCAAAAATTATTTTTTTAATATATTCAATGTACAGACACAGTTTTTTTACTGTTTTATTATATGTATATATAGATAATTATCATAAATAACCTATATCAATCCCATTAGACGATTTCTCCAAATTGCCTCCACTTGGAAGACATAAGAGCAAGATACAAAATAACAAATCGCAAAGAACGCGATGTATATCAAAGCTAAGCCATAAACGGGCCAAGCACGGAATAAAGCGGCTGTGTTATGCATATATATTAACAATAAAGAGTATATAAAGTTTCTGAGAGCCATACTCCCTAGCCTTGAAGTAATCTACCATGCAAATATCTGTTCGAAACTTTTGTGAAGAGTACTTACTGCTCCATTTTCATTTACCAAAAGTGTAAACAAATGGTGGAGCCTTAAAAGTCATTCATTAAACATTGTTCCAAAAAACTTTCACCGTCATATCACAAGATCGTGTTTAACTGTTGTTTTAGCTAAGATACGACATATGGTACTCTCTTGGCGTATAATACTTTGATAGCTTAGTTCTATAATTCAAGTCAAAGGTATAATAATTTCAGTGTTATTCTGCGGAATATTTTAATTGTTGTTTCATGGAATACATTATTTGAATAAGCTTCGTGTGTTACAGACAAACAAAAAAAAAAAAAAAAACAAAAAGGTTTATTGCAGAAACTTGTACAACTTTTACAGTAAATCTTACGTAGGGACCTCCTTTTAAGTAAAAGATATACCTGTGCTAGGAGATCCCGCTCTTCAATAACAAATTTTGAAATGGTAAAAATGGTGTACAAATAGAAAATAGAATTTAAATAAAAAAAAAAAATTACAAGTAAAATCTAAAACTAAACAAAACAAAAGACTTGAACTATAACAAATAAAAGCAAAAAAAAAAAAACAGATTTAAAGATGTTTTTATCCTTAAATAGCGTGTGTGAGTGTGCATGAGTGTGTGTGTGTGCTTGTGTGTGTGAGTGCATGTGTGTGTATGTAAATGTGTGCGTGTATGTGCGTGTGTGTAGGTGTGTGCGTCTCTTACCTTCACATTTACGATGCTTGCAGCAATAATTCAATGTCATCATAGGTCTTTAGTTTTAGCCATTGAACTATTGCCTTTTTGCAGTCTTTGGTACTCATAGGATAGATGTTAATTATTTTATTTATTTTATTATACAGAGCAGCGGAGTTTGAGTTAAATTGTCTTTTGGCATATCTAGTTTTAACGAATTTTACTGGTGCAACACTGTATTTTCGTCTTCTTTCCTTATGGTGAGGGTCATAGGGCAGGACTTTGTGTAATTTTAAGACGGCATGTAGTATGTATAATTTTCTGACTGTGAGAATACCGCTCAGAGAGTATAGATCATTGGTTGGGAATCTGTACGGTTTGGTATACATGACCTTGATAAGAGATCTCTGTGCTCGCTCTAGCTCAAGAAACTTAGTTTTTGTCGCACCGCCCCACACGGGTATGCAGTAGGTAAGAATTGATTGAGCCAGAGCGACATAAATTTCAGTTAACATTTTTTTAGTTGTAACATGTCTTAGGTTCTTAAATATCCAGATAAGTTTTCTCACACGACCCATGACCATATCTGTATGAGTATGCCAAGATAACCGCTGATCAACGATTATACCTAGGTATTTTATATGACTAACTTTTTCAATATTTTTACAAGAGCAGTTTGTGCTAGATATATTATGACAGGTGTGGATTTTGAGAGTTACGTTAGGTCCAGGTTGGGTATTGTTGTAGTTTGTAAATGCAATATATTTTGTCTTAGAAATATTTAGTGTAAGAAGATGTGAGTTCAGCCAGTTAGCAATTCTGGAAAGACCTTTTTCAGCAGATTGATATACGGAATCCCATGTATCACCAGAGAAAACAATAGCAGTATCATCTGCATATGAGAAAACGCGACCATTATCTAGCAACATTTTACAGAGGTGGTTTATATATATTAAGAAAAGAGTCGGGCCCAGTACGCTACCTTGCGGAACGCCATAGGTCACGTAAGACTCCTTACTAATATAGTCTCCTACCTTAACCTTTTGCCTACGATCCCGTAGATAATCTATTAGTAGTTCTAACGGGTTTCCTCTCACGCCTATACTTTCCAGACTACGCACAAGAATGGGGACAGAGACGGTATCGAAAGCTTTTTTCAAGTCAAGAAATACGGTTAGACATCTTTTTCCTGAATCTACTAGGTTAACAATATGAGAGGTTAATGCTGTAACTGCGTCTTCCGTAGATAATTTTTGCCTAAAACCATATTGAGCTTGTGAAATAATGTTATATTTATTAGTGTAGCTGGTTAGTCTTATGTTAATTAGCTTTTCAATGATTTTAGATATTGCAGGCAAGACAGAGATAGGTCTGTAGTTGTTTACGTCATCCCTGTCTCCACCCTTGTGCACAGGAGTAATGATGGCTTGCTTGAGAGCTGGAGGAAATTTCCCTTGGCTAAAACACAAGTTAGCAAGATGCGAAATTATAGGTACAACTAATTCATGAGCAGTTTTTAAAAATCTTGTTGTAATATTATCCCAGCCTGGAGCGCTTTCAGATTTAAGACCCATTAGCACGTTATAGACTTCTCTAGGATCCGTTTGGAGAAGCACAATGGAGGAAGCTTGTGAATTTATCATATGATCAGAATCGTATTGAGATTGTGATCGGTTTGCGGGGGTAATGTCTTCAGCCAGGGTTTTGCCAATGTTAGAAAAATAATCGTTTATGTAGTCTACTGAAGCATGAGGGGTGGGCTTTATCTCTAATAGTTCTGAGTTAATTATTTTTTTAGGTTTGCGATGAGTTATATTGTTTATTGTGTTCCATACCTGTTTCGTGTTCTTGTTTGCTTTTAGTAGTTGTTCTTTATCATATTTTCTTCTAAGTTTTTTAACTAAACTATTGCAATGGTTGCGATATCTTCTGTAAGTGATTTGTAATATATTGTTTTGTGGATCACATCGTAGCCTTCTCTGCATATTGTTCCTGTTTTGAATACAGCGCAAAATTCCTAAAGTTATCCACGGTTTAATAATGCGATTATTTCTCGGAACTAAAGTAATAATAGTGTTTTGCTGAAGGCAATTTTGGAGTATTTCTATTAATTGTTCAGATAACGTGACTGGATCATTGATTAAATTAAGTTCAGAAACATTACTTAGTTTTAAGGCTGTTATTGTTTTCTCAAAGTCTACATCTTTTTTGGTTTTCGAGCATTTGCAAGAATTTACTAAATTTGATAACTTGAGGAAAATCATGAAATGATCTGTGATAGTCGTATTCAATACAGCAACAGAAGCAGCGTTTTTATTCTCATCTAGTCACAGACATAGTGCAGGAAATCTTTCAAGTTACTTAAATGTTTATACGTAAGAAAAACTGAATGCTATAAACAGCGTGAAGTATCGAAAAGGCGAAAAAAAAATCCGAGTAGGTAAGTAAGTTTTGTACCAGCTGAACAGCTGATTATTTTACCGATTTCGATGTTGGTCCCATGGAGATTGAGATAATGATACTGTTTGATGCAAATCACACCCTGAAATATGACCACATCTTTCTGGTACACGCTGTATAGACATATCACCAATGCCCTTGTATTTTTCTTGATAAATGTAGTATTATTATTTGTCTTCTGGTACATGTATTGGAAACACTGTTTTTCCATTCCTTAGCACTCTTGTGCTGTTACAAAAATAGTTTGTGATTGATGTTCCATATCCCGGAACTTGTATCGTAACGTGTCTTTCGTGAACTTGTTCAAAACATGTGCAATTTTCATTTTGGCATTTTATGCTTGGTTGTAAAACTATAAATTATTTTGTGCCATATATAACCCACAATTTATAGATAGTGTTTTGGCTGCACAAATTGTGTTGGGTAATTTTTATCATTTCACGCTGATAAAAGCAAGGTTTTATTTAATTTTGGATCATGTATAAAGTAGGTATATATTTAGAATTTTGAAATAAAGCTCGCAAAGACAAATCGAAGAAAGCGAAGCTCGCAAAAAAAAACCGATTTGAAAAATTCTTTTTTCATCTGAAAGGATATGCTTCCCGATTGGTCCCATAGAAATTTCATCAAAATCGGTTTAGGAATTTGGTTGTTTTCCTTACGTTAATTGTCACATCACGCGACGTCGCGTGCTGGCGCTCTGATGTACATCACGCGACGTCGCGTGATACTTTCTAGTTAAATTTGACAGACTTCCCGATTTCTGATTGAGCTGAAATTTTGCACGCATGTATATATCGCAAAACAATGCAATATTATGATGACATACAGTTGATCTGATGATGGTCCTGGAAGGTGGCCATACGAACTCTGTAATAAAACGATGCAGCGCCGTCGAGTTTGGACTCGTTTGATTTGTCTTGACAAGTACTGTACTCCTCAATGGTAACCAGGGTCAGATGATGGAGCTGGAAGGTGGCCATAGGAACTCTATTAAAACGACATAACCCCATCGAGTTTGGGTTCGTATAATTCATCTTGTCGAGTACTTTGTCTCTAGATGGTATCCAGGGTCTGGTGATGGAGCTGGAAGATGGTCACAGGTAGTCCGTAATAAAATGACAAAACCTCATCGAGTTTGGGCTCTTATGATTCGTCTTGACGAGTACTTTAACTAACTTCTAGTTACAATGTAAAAACTAATTCATGACAAGAAATTGTGTGGTATACTACAACCAAAAAAGGGTAAAATAAAAAAACTTTCTGCGAAAACAAAACCGACTTCTAAAAAAAACACTAAATAAGTCTAAAATAACTTGACTTTCGGAAGTCGGTGGCAAAAAAGATACAAACAAAGACACTGACTTCCGAAAGTGCAGTTATTTTAGGCTTTTTTAGTGTTTTTTTTAGACCTATGTATCTTGCGTAGGCTTATGAAGTTTCATTAAGATGGGTTCAGTAAAAAACAAATGAGTTCAAAGTTTGTATGAAATGCCGTAAGACGTTAACGCCTACTACGCAACATTTTACCCGACCCGGGAATCCAACCCAGAAGCGCACCTTTTTTTCGCGCTCAGAAGTTGAGGCAGGAAATGTTAAAATCAAAACTAAAGGTTAATAATTACCCGTTATAGGTTGAACTTTATAAACGGAACGCCTGTGACGGTCCTCAATTGCGCGAAATACGTATATCAAACCGCACAAGTATAAAGTTTCCCTGAATAACAAAACGAAGTGAACTTTTACGTGCAGGACTGCGTCACATCTGCTTTGTGAAACCCGTACACACGATTGTGCACCGATGTAGAATGGCATCGAGAAAAACAATGAACACGATAAAACGAGTGGGCGAGCAAGAATTTTCAGCTCCACGCTGGAAACGGCCACTTGTACACTGCACGAAATGACATCTAAACTTGAATGAATAGAAATTTCTTAGTCCTTTTTAGTCGGAAGCGTGGTGCCACTTGTTTTTTACACATTAAGTACACTGGCGCTGCGATACCATTGAATTGCTACGCAAAGATTATAGACCATAAATTGAAGATAGAGAAAACTCAATTTGTTTGCAACCGAAGTGAATATTTAATTCACCTCTGTTGCTCTTTACACAAGGTACAGTCAGCCTCAAAAAGATGTAAACATCACTTATGTTCTATGATATTGTGTCAATGTGTAAGCTATATAATTAAGATGTGGAATATGTTTTGTAGCTACAAATTCATACAATATTATAGCACAAGGGTTGTAGACAGTGAAATTAATCCTTGTCGATGTATACATCTTTCTGGGGCTGACTGTTCAGTGTGGACTCTTGCGTCTTGACATTTTAAAATTGCAAGACTTGCATCTAGGAGTGCTACTACTTCTAATGTACCTTCTCATTTTATAGCATGGTACATTCTTTTTAGCGTTCAGTGCCGGAACTGCAGAATATTTATTTATTCATTCATATAACAATTCCATTGTGTTTGAAATTAAAATAAGAATAAAAGATAGATAAACAGCTGTAAATAACTAGAGAGCAAATAAGTTACAAAAATATACCTTATGAATATGTTGCATGCATATAGCCAGTTGGTTTTGTAGCTAGGCCGCTTCATCTAACATACCATTAACTTCAATGTCGGTTATTTGCTCGTAAGCCCGGCGAGGCCAAAATGTGAATCTTGCTTATGACCTGAACATAAACACATAATATAACGCCTCTAGTCCCCGAATGGGAGGGCAAAATTGTACATGGGGGTACGGTATTTCCAAATGGTTTCAAGTGATCCATGTAATCTACTAGGTGGCGACGACAATATGACAATAAATAGAAACACTGTAGTTCATACGAATACTTCTTAAGTCATAAATCTTAAAATTGAAAAAAAAAATATTAAAAACAAACTAAATAGCATAAAACTGTTAACAAATTGGAACACAATTTATATACATACGAGTATATTGGTGTGATAGGTATAATTAGTTCTAATTTGCATCTGTAAATAAAACTTAAGGAACGAATTTGGCAAAGGTTTTTGAAGTAGCGAGTTGGCAACATGACTGTGTTTAGTGTGTGCTAGCCTATTAATCTACAATATGTTGAAAATGCTGAAAATAAAAAATAATAATATCCTGTGAATAAACAACTGGATATATCCGATTGAGTTTTTGAATGCAGACTGGGAACGTAATGAGGTATACGCAGTTTCATTTACTGTCGTATTGTTGGCGCCACCTTATATGGTAAAATGCTTAAATCCTGACTCCTGGCTGCTAAAAAGAAATCGTTTTTTTTTATTTGGCCTGCCTGTCATCCGCCATTTGATTTGATTTCAAAAATAGATTCTAACTTTGACAGCGTTTATCTCAGAATAATGAAGTTTTAGTCAATTTCGTCATATAAGATGCTCTGTGATTTCGTCTATGGTCTCAAACAATACTTGTTTAGATTAATATCATCTCTAAATCTATACCGGTTTTATGCGTGACAGCGATTTTGAAAATAAAATATTATGGCGGAAATTAAGCAGGTCAGCCTTTATACAAAAATCATCTAACGCCTTTCTTATGGAAACACCCAATAACACTTTATTCAACTTAGGAAAGACCATGAGGTCCTTCCCAAGTCGGGTAAAGAAACTCTGCTGTAGCGCTAGCGAATACTAGACAATGATTTCGTCAAAGCCTAATTTGCGATTGGTACGTTCTGCTCCGCGTTAGTTCTGGTCCCGGAATGCGCGGCGCCTTATTCCATGTTTTCTTCACTTAGGGTCCTCCAATGCACGCGGATACGCATCCACATCCATCTGTTCATGGCCTTCGCAATCAACAACATCCTCTGGATCGTCTGGTACAAAGCTGTCGTCAACAGGGTCAGCGTCGTCCAAAATAATGTGGTAAGCTTCGATCAAAAGTTTTAATGTGGTTACTTATTTATGTATACTTGTCAGAATATTTGCATAATTAGGTCAATACAATACACATATTATATACTTAGGGGCTGTTGTCCGCAACTTCATATCCAAAGCCGCAAAGCGCGTACTGTACCTATATCCTTATACATAGAAGATTTAAACTCACGGCTTTTTTTAATGGGACTAGACAGACACTAAAAAACTGCTACTCATTTTGCTTCAGACATACACACACTGATGGCGATTACTGCGCACCTGATCTACTATACTAATATTACAAATCCAATGCAGTTATTTGTGTATAACTCAAAAAATAACGCGAATATTGGTACAGATAGTCCGATTGAAGTGCCATCGTTCAGACTCTGAACTCAAATATTATTACACGAGCATAAAATACAATGTCGTCAAAAGGAGTCGTATAAATGAGAAGCACTTTCACCCTTCTCTCGCTTTTGATTTCGTCTTATTTTTGCATCTAAATAAAAATTCGAATGAATTACCTATCCAAACAGAATCTCAATTTATATTTCATTCTTTGGTCGTTTTCAAAAACATTAGCCAAGCAATTTCACTGTTGTTTAACGAACGACAAAATCCTAATTGAATTTATGAAAGCGTGGTCACAGAACCACTTTTGTAAACTGTTTTTGTCCAGTTTGTGGAAGACCATGACATTTTACATGACATTTATTTATTTATAATTGATGCAGGCATGGTGTCAAGTGCTGCACGTGGTCACCAACTACTTCATGCTGACAAGCTACGTCTGGATGTTCTGCGAGGGGCTGCACCTGCACATAGCCCTAGTAGTGGTAAGTATCTGGGGGTTCAATATTTTAGCCTGATTTTAATTTTATTTACTTTTATTTTGATTTCGTTTTGCTCTTATAAATTCTGTGCAAATTCTGTGTCAATGCTGCCAATTTGAAAATAAAATGAATATGGCGGACCGTATACAATGTGTAACAGAATAAACGCACAACCTCTTAAGGGGTCATTGTACTCATCATTATGAACAACTTT
Organism: Eugnorisma glareosa; assembly: GCA_947578425.1. Classification (NCBI taxonomy): domain Eukaryota; kingdom Metazoa; phylum Arthropoda; class Insecta; order Lepidoptera; family Noctuidae; genus Eugnorisma; species Eugnorisma glareosa. The sequence continues at coordinate 33,968,509 of OX387957.1, forward strand.
TACTATGGGACCAATCCCGAAATCGCGAAAAAAAAACAGCTGTTCAGTACATTTTGTCGAATTATGCGCACAGAAATGTATAGGGCAGTCGACTTTTTTTTCGCGATTTCAGTGTTGGTCCCATAGTGAAAGTTATTCATAATTATGAGTACAATGACCCCGTAAGAGGTTGTGCGTTTATTCTGTTACACATTGTATGTAGGAAAATACTAACACACTTCCATAGTAAAATATTCAAACCCATTTATCATTTTTGTATTTTAATCACCATCAAGAAGACGATTGTAATAAAACAGCTGTTTACTCGTCAGATCATAGTACTTACGATGAGATGAGCAAGCTCAGGTAAGTAAAATCATCTGACGAAAACGTTGATCACTATTTCACAATCAATTCTATCAAGTCATCCTGTCGCTATAGCTGCTTCTCTGCCTTGAGCATCCAGTCCGTCTCAACCATCTTTTCAGGTTGTGGGACGCCTCTGCTGGCGTCCTATTCCCTTATCACCTTTAGTTCACTAGCTGTCTATTAACCCATTTACGCCCAAAACTACGGAGCGGCAGGAAAATGAAATTACTTGCATTATTAGTTGGACAATCTTGTGTGTGGAGTCTTAAAATAAAACAAAAGAGCAATCGTTTTTTTATTTAGTTAGAAAAAACATGCCACTGGGCACATTTGCATTTGATTATAAGTATGGCGCAATTATAACCTCGACAATAACTTATATTAAACTAAAGTTTTAGTGTTAGTAGAAAAGGTGACGGTAGATTTGAAATGGGTTAATACCATCTTTACTACTAGTATATTACGTCAAATGGAACAAGATTCAAACTGTTTGCTCAATTATGTACTATAACAGTTCACACTAATAGATACCTTCTCGATCGACAAAAAACTAATGACAAAGAAGCTAGGACCAACCTATGCTCTGAATGCTCTCTAAAAAGTTTAAAATAAAAAAAGCAAAAAAGCCCACGTCGCCTCGGTTAAAAAGTAATTGAAAAGGAATAAAATAATTTAAAAACCCCAACCTGAAATAAATGATAAAAAAAACCCAAGAATATCCGTCGGGGGCTGCCCCATGAAATGAACTAGTTTTGCAAAATTCAGCCCCCGACGTCTATTCTTGGGTTTTTTTTTAAAGACGCTTGGTCCAATCCAGCATAACGAAATGCACTTTTAGACGCCTGGAAAGTTGTGTTTAATACTCTGTTCAGCAAACATAATGACTGACGCAAACAAAATGTCAAAGTTCCGCCGTGAAATAGTCACAGCGCGTAGTGAAGGATATACTCCTGGGGATCTACAAACACGGGTAATATAAATCCGTTGTGTGCTTAGGCAGGTCCGACATATTTTATGTGTTGAAGACGTAATTTCTTTTTGTACGTAGTGCTATATTTTACGCTTACGTCGTTTGTGACCGTGATTGCTGTTCCACGAGCTAGGCACGACTGCGAGATATGAACGTAAAGAAATATGTATTTCTGAATCGAAAATATAACATTGGTTAACTAAAGCGACAAGCACTTTGTTATGTTTTATTTTTTAATATTACGATTTTTTTTTAGTTATACGTCATATGTTGCCACAGTGAGCGGAGATCGAAATAGCTAGCGCATATTTAACCAAACTTCAAGGAAGTAAAAAACATGTGGATAATACCTCCCTCTAATTTAACAGCTTTATTTCGGAACTTAAGAGAAAAAACGTGTTGCACCGACCCCAAATGAGATAAGATAAGGGCAGGAAGATGGAACGTGTTACTAACTTCCTTGAAGTTTAGCCAATAGGTTAGTAAACTCTAAATATTCCGACCTCTAGATACGAGTTGTGCCTGTGATTATGTCAAGTGGTTAGTTGTGTAATTCGAATCTCGAATTTCGTATTTCAAAACTACGAAAGTAATTAAAAAAAAATTGTTTGTATATAAATCTTCTAAAAAAGAAGTTATTTTTTTGATATTATTTTGCATCCTATCATAATATTGTCCTTTATCTTGTATTAAAGCCAAAGGTTGACTGCGTAGAGAATGCCTTATGGCATTTAATACGCCTATTTACCACTATTGTGCATGAAGTTTAAATAAATAAATAAATACAACATGTGATAGGGACAACATTCTACAAACTGAACTTGTCTAAAACCTATTGAGCCATAGGTATATACCACCAGGTAGTACTGCTTCTGAAAACTGAAATCCAAGCTATTCGTCATCGCACGTTATAGGTATGTAGGTACTTATAAAACTTTCAGCAGGTATATGTTTACCATTACTTATAATTATGAGTGTTATGAATGGCCGATGCTAATGCAGGTGTTCGTGAAAGATGAGGCAGCCATGCGATGGTTCGTGTATCTCGGCTGGGGAGGCTCGTTGGTCATCATCATGATTTACGCAACTGTCAGATTCTTCACACCCGGAGCTACAGAGAGGTTTGTGATTTACAACTATTTATGACCATTTTTAACACATTTGTAAGCTTAAAAGAGGTGGATTTAAAAGGTTCACTGGCGTTCTGTATTCAACCTAAGTCATTGGTTTTCGTCGGTTAAAAATAGCAACACATTTATGCCCTATGCTTTTATGGATTACAATACTCGTACAAAACAGAGCAGATATATATAAAAACGAACAGCCTGTATAACGGCCGAAGCCGGTGTAATGGCGGTAGAGTAACAACTGTGGAACTATTTCGTTCATAAACGGAAAATGCAATATCGTGCAGGATTGTGGTGCGTGGACATGGTCACTGAAAAAACAAAACATTTACTAATTATACCTAATACACCACGTTTACGTATTTCGAACTACACGAATATTGATGTTTAATTAAGTTAACCTCAAGCGGCGTAAATATAGTAACCTCATTGGTAACTATATTCTCGAGCCGTTTGGGATTGAAACTCTAGGACCGTGGGGTCCGAGCGCTCACAGCCTTTTCAAGGATATTTCTAAACGTTTAGTTGACACTTCCCGTGACCCAAGGGCTGGCTTTTACCTTGGCCAAAGGCTTAGCGTTGCCATACAACGTGGCAACGCCGCCAGTCTCTTGGGTACATTACCAGTTGACAGCGTTGAGGAGGAGTTTTTTGACGCCATTTTTTAAGTTTGTTGCTAGGTTATTTACTTTAGGTTATTTTAATTAATAAGTCTGTATATTATGTATATATAATATTCTTAGCAAGTACTTAAAATGTTATTAAATAAATAATTCAATCATTAAGTTAACTCGGCCAATGTTTGTTTTGGATCCCGATTAATGTAAAACAAGACTTATTTTTTATTTACATAACACATAACATAACATCACGCCTCTAATGCCCGAAGGGTTAGCCAGCGGTGTACCTAAAAGTACAGTCGCCATCAGATACATCGTAGCGGGCGAGGTACTCATATATTTCGGACCAGTGTTACTTTTCAATAAATTCGGAAAACTTAACGAGGTACCAAAATCTGAAAGCACAGAACTTCAAAGGTATTTATATATATCTACGCGGTCAGGATGATCAAAAATATCGGAACATTTATGGAAAATATACCTTAAGTCTGTATCACACAGTTTTAATTCGTTAAAATATTGACTTTTTAGTTGTCAATACTGTGGATTAAGTGATATAGTTATGTGTTCCGAATTTATTGAAAAATCGCTGCTCTTATTTTTATGAAAAATTGCGCGTTCTGATGTTATTTAAATATATTAATTTCTAGTGTAACGAATTTACTGAAAAGTAATGCTGCTCCAAAATATTTAGGTACCTCGCCCGCTACGATATATCTGATGGCGACTGTACACCCACATTTCACCAGTTATGTTTATGTCCCATGTAATAAGGGGCGAGCCTATTGCCATCAACCGAGCACAACACCAGACTCCAAATCAAATCAAATCCTTTATTTGTGACTGATCCGTGGCTGCTACTGGGAAATTCTGGTGTTCAGCTACAACAGTAGAGACTGGAAGCCGACCGCAGCATATTTAGGAAAAGGCATAGGATGACTTTGCCCGACCTTTGTTTGACGTTTAGGTATTCGCTTTTTTCTGCATTTTTATTTATGTTCGTATTTCGTACACGTTCCAAACTATTTTATTCCATTGTCGATTTTTTTTTTGTTTTGTATTCTGACTGTCCAAAACATATTTATTTCAATTAAATTTGTCGAAATAGATATGTAAAATATTATTGGATAGCAGAAAAATGTTGCGTCACTTTTTTCCGGGAATCGAACCTAGGACCTCACGCTCAGCAGTCACGCTTGCGACCACTAGACTGATTTACATAAGTAAGAGATTAATACATTAGTTTATTTGACAAAATACGAAGACTATGTTAGGTAGTCCCCTCTATATATATTTCACTATGTTTATTTATTTATTTATTAAGTAAGGCACACCAACGACATATTCACCATATTGGTTCCGTAAGGTGATTATAAGCCTACAAAGTCTGTAAATACGTCACTTATAGGTATGCATAACATTCACAACATACAATTAAATTAAAAATTATTAAAAAAAAACAAAATGAGTTAATTACATTGGTACAGAACAAAAATGTGAGATACGAATACAATTAAAATGAAGTATAAACAAACGAAATCAAATCAATTAACAACTGAATAAAATTTAAAATAAAATAAATACTTAAGATAATATTTGATTAAATTAAGTATAAGTTGCATATTATAGATTAAAATAAGTATGTTACAATTATGTTCAATGTTACATAACATTTTAGGTGCTGGATGGACCAAAGTGATACATTCTGGATAATCATTGTACCGGTCGGAATTTCTTTGATTGCTTCATTCGGTGAGTATCTACAATGTTATATTGTTAATGAATTTACTGTATAATTAAACAAGTGAGAGATTTAAATTAAAATGTTGAAAAAAATGCAAGCACACATACATAAATAGAGAGTTATAATTATTATCCGGGTAATAATGTTAATAATAGATAATAATCCATAATAATATCATAAATGCGAAAGTTACTATGTTTGTTACCTTATCACGGACTAAACGGCTGATCGTATCACAATGAAATTTGGCAAGGAGATAGATTATATCCTTGACAGGAAATAAGCTATATTGTGTTTTTTCTCACATTGACATCATAATTTCCACTTCGTTCGAAGTCGCAGGCAACAGCTAGTAAAAACATAAATAGCTAAATATTTTACATTTCGATAAAGTTAATGTTTCGAACATTAAAAATGTAATTTAATTACTTACGTTTAATTTAGGTAAGATCTCTTCTTTTCCTGCTAAGGGTAAGCTTCATTTTGAGAGTGCTTCATATTACATAATTGCGTTCACAAAAACAGGCACAAATTGACCAAATTAGCTGAACAATGTCACCTGTTTCGGTCATTTGACCCTCGCTGAAGGGTCTGAGAAGAATGTTCTCATTACAACCGTCTTGCAGACAACTTTTTGTATGTTCGATATAACCGGAAGACTGGTTTTATTGAATCTCATCCCTAGCAAATTGGACAATCCATTTATCTTTCCACATTTTATATGTCTAGTATGTCTAGGGCATAGTTATAGTAGATTGTTAAAGAACCAAAGACAAAGCGCGACAGCAAATAAAATGTAATAAAAAAGTAACTGTTAGTTTCCAACCTATTATAGACCAAGTCGAAACACTCGCTTGCATGATCGCTTTACAAATATAACGCGATTTATTTTTGAACATGCCTTTTTCATTGCATTATATCAACAATTGTTATCTCGGTTCAGCTTTTGAAACAGTCTATCTCAAGCCAGTTAGTCTTAGAGTCGGCCCCCTCGCCCGTCGTGACTAACGCAGCGTTAAAAAAAACACTTGAGCAAAAAAAGCACTAAACAGTGGAAAATACTTAACTTTACCTTGCGGAAATCGGTGACTTTTATTTTTTCCAGAAAACTTTTTAGTTGTTTTACCGTACACAAATTCTCGCCTAGTATAAAATTTTACATTGTAACTAGCAGGTATTAGGAGATAACTCATACACTCCCCAAGCTAAGTTAGTGAAATATGGGACCACCTAGCCAGCTTTTTACAGAAGGCTACACTAGCTGACAATTGAAAAGAAAAATGTACGCGGCTACGCAGTTGGGTCTATTAAGCACCACCCCCTGACTAACTGTGGCAGCTACTTGACTTGACAATAATAGATAAGTAACCAAACATATTTTTTAACAATAAGTAACATTCGTATATTCTCGTTCGTCCCACTGCCACTGGTGAACAATGGGAATTTACTTAGGATATTCCGCCCGAATCAAACGTATTCTCTCTGAAGTATTCCTTGACCTGAAACTATGTATAATATCCTTTAAAAATGTCCAAATCCCCGTTCGTCCTAGTAACATTATTAGAGACATAAATAACAATATCGAGTTTCGGCTCATACTGCACGCAAGGAGCATCACTGACCGCAGTCCGGTAGGATGTTCCACGTTAAAACATCACGTATTAGATACCCACTCCATAGTTCTCTTACTTTTAATCTCAGATTTGTACTAAAGCTTTATTGCTTGCTTGAATTCGTATAATGAACACCGGGCTAAATAAAAATGCCATGGAACAAACTCATTTACTCTTGGAATTATCGCGTAAGCCATTACGCTTCCTTAAAATGGCCCCGTTTTTCTTAATATCAATTAATGTGCACCAATTTACTCAGAGCCTTGAAATACGGGGGAGTGTGTATATTGTGTTTAGTTTCTCAACTTGATGATGATATGTCCTAGACAGCTAGATCTACGATATAACATCACGCCCGGTCCCCGGAGGGCCTAACCGTTCCGGGTTGGGGCGTGAGCGTTATGTCTACCTAATATTACCAATTTTGGGGACAGACTCCGTGGCTGCTGCTGAAATATTACTGATGGAAAAACCCAATAAGACTGCCCGACGCACGACGTAGGAATCAAACTGAGGACCTCATGCTCAACAGTATGCGCTTGACTAGATTAATTGCCTTCTTCTTATTGGTGTCGCTAGCACGATAATTTTTATATTTTGTTTTCCCAGGACTTCCCCACTTCAGATCACAAAAATTATCTACCTAAGACATGCTTTGTATTAGGGGTAAAGTATGAAATCGCCGATTTGTATGGACGATTTCGTGAAAAATGATATTTCCATACAATCATTTTTTTTTACTTGGAAAATTCTTAACCATGTTTGATGCAATTGTCAGTCTATAACAAAAATATACCTACTTGAAGTAGTGAAACCGACGGCACCATGAAACATGTGTTTTGATACACTACCGTTTGTTGTTATATGCAACTACTTTTGGTTTTTAAACTTTAATAGGTTTAAAATTTAACAATTATTAATCCAATAAAAATGGAATTAGGATAAAATATAAATATAGGTCAAAGTTACAAACAGAACAAAATGTGAAAAACGGCAATTTCATAGTTAAAAACCTATTATATAACAGCTGTGAAAGAGATGGTTACGATCGCTATGCTTTTGACTTAAATCATTAAAAGGAAACTTACAGGAAAATCTACAAACAACTATAAATTCAGTGCTCATATTTGCCCCAGGGACAGTCATTAATTAGTTATTAAAAACACAGTTACAAAAACTGCAAAAATGTACATTTATGTACATTTATGTACAAAGAATACTTAGAAAGTATTGCTTTATCAAGGCCTCAATGAAAGTATTAAAAACCCAAAAGTAAGAAACAACATAGCAACTATGTCGTTTCTCGATGAAAACATATTTTAATATACTTAATCATCTAAGTAAGCTAATCGAAGGTCGATTAGCTTACTTATATGATTAAGCTGATATCCAATTACAAATTTAAAGTCGATCACATTTCTCAGTTAACATAAAACACCCTGGGAATACAATCTTAAACTAGATATGAGTTTCTGCGGGCTATATCTAGCAGCAATTATTGCCCAACAACAGATGACGGAGTCTATGGAGCAATTTACATAGTTTAATAATTGTCCCTCAGTCATTGTTTCGGCAAGTTTATCTACTAGCTTTTGCTCCCGTTATGTACAGAAATTAAGCCACGGGAACATTTTAAATGTAGCCTGTGACACCTGGGGATAATGTACCTTCCAATTCGTGAAATTAACCCCTAACCTACATACAAACTTACAATTATATACCTCCTTATAACATAGTATTAGATGTTATCTTAAACTAATTTGTACCTGTACAAGGCGGAAGGGTGGGGCGGAACTAAAAGGGTTACCACGTTACCTCAGTGCATCACTCTGAACGGGGACCACAATGAAATGATTGAAAAATTTCAAAATGGTGTCCTGAATCCCTCTTAACCATTTTAGCGTCAGTGCCCCATCCACCCGGATTTAAATGACATTTGGTGGTCTTTAATCAAATTCAAAGCATTTATTTCAATTAGACCTTCGCAGGCAGTTTTGAATGTCAGAAAAACAAAGGCGGAGCTACAGTCACAGACACACGGCATAATAACTTGTGAAAGTACTGTAGTTGCCCATTCCAAAGCGTAGATCTCTATGGAAAAAAAATGGGCAAGAAACTCCATGGACACTCTTTTCAATCAAAATTTTGTTACAAGATCTTGGTTACATCATTCATGTTGAGATTATACATATATGTGAGAACGATGTAGAAAGACGTGCACATTAAGAGCGTCCAGAGTAAGAGATTATAATTATCAACAATTTAAAAACAAAGTAGTTAAAATAAACCGTGGCAGCTAAGAGATGACCAGTCCCAACTGACAGCGCCCGTTCACGAACATGACGCATGGATCAGCGCTATTCAAGTCAACCATATTGAAGGGAAATCTAGGTAATAGCAGTGATAGCCTAGTGGTGTAACCGTCGGACTACCAAGTCATAGGTCTCGAGTTCGAACCCGAGGCACGCACCACTGATTTTTCAGATTCGTGTCCGTATTGTATAATTATCACTTGCTCCGGTGAAGGGAAACATTGTGAGGAAACCTGCATGCCTGAGAGGTATTTCTTGACGCCATGTAAAGTCAAGTCAGAGGCCCATGGGCGGCTTAAAAACTCTGACACCAGGTTAGGCACTAACCACACGATAAAGAAGAAGAAGAATCTAGGTAAGGACAAAGGATATTTTTTATCCCAGTAGCTTTGATTATAATGTCTAGATGGAGCATCAAATGTGCGAAAACGTGTCAAAAAATATCAGCCAACTGTAGGCTTATAAGTTCGCACACAGAGACATAGACGCACAGTGTTTACACTATTGCCTCTGTGCTCGCACGCACACAAATGTTTGAAATTGTCGCCTCGTTTTCTTTGTTTTGATTGTAGGGCGACACTCCATCAAGACATTATTTAGTCAAAACCCAGTAGCAGATATGATGAATAATTTCCACTCTCAACGCGGTCGATACCGCGGACTAAAGCTGGTTCGTTAATTATGTTTTGTTAATCAATTATTAGCAAGTTTTAGTAGTTTAGTTAACCCGCCAAATGATAGCCTACAAGCCGTCTTCGTAAGAACTCCACGGTTTTAATTGCCCGTCAAAAAACACCGTTCGTCATTGCGGTCATTATATTGTCCTGGACTATACCTGGGAACATTGTTGTTACAGAGACATTGAAGGTCAAGGTTTCAAAATTTCATTAATTCCATTCCATTTTTCATTCCCATTTCAACAAATAAAAGTTTTAAATGTTATTCTACGTTACTTTTAAAATCTCCATGACCCCTTTACCGTTGGTCTCGTGGTTGCAAGCTGCTGAGCGTGGTTTTCTGGGTTCGATTTCCGGGTTAAAAATACTATTGAGTTTTTCCAATAGAAAGTTCTCAGTACCAACCCGGTGTTCGTTGGCGGTATGACACCCCCGTGCATGAGGCAGCACGTAAAACCTATGCATGTTATGTTATGTTATGTTATGTCATGTTATGTTATGCACTTGATCTCTCCACGGTCGTGTCGAATTGCCGTCCCGTCGGCCTATGAGATCAAAGGAACAGAGAGTGCACCTGTGCCTGCGCACAAACTTGTGCAAAATAATATGTCCCTCATAATATGTCCCACACCGACGCGACGGCCAATCTCCGCTGAGCTTGTCCGCCGTGATCTGCCCGTACACCGTAATTTTTCACACCTAATAAAAGGATGCATGTTTGATGTACAGAATGCTTGGTTAACGGCTTTGTAATGGATCTTTTTACGCCCTGTATTTAATGCAGATTCGAGTACATTTTTTTATGTCCCATCGTCGGTTCATACGACATTTGTCGGGTTGTGGTGCTTGCATGGCTTATTAAATTTTTGTGAAGTCACACATGACCAACATTTCAAAAAAACAGCCGGACTCGCACTCGAAGGGTTCCGTGGCATTATATTTAAAAAAAAACACCTGTGTTGTATGGCAGCCCCCGTTTTTAGTATTGCTTGTCATAGCGGCAACAAAAACACATCATCTGTGAAAATTTCAACTGTCTACCTATCACGGTTCATGACATACAGCTTGGTGACAGACAGCCAGACAGATAGACAGACGGACGGACATTGGAGTCTTATTAATAGGGTTCCATTTTTACCCCTTGGATAAAAACCCCCTAAAAACCCTAAAAATGAGCAACTTCAATTGAACGTGCAAGCGTAGATCGACACAGAAAACACTAACTGAAAATAAGTGGAAGGCTTCCGTGTGTTGCGTAGCGGACACCTACAAATTACAATCAAGGCACGGGGAAACGTGACCGACTAAAAGCCTGCAATCTTACACTCAACTGACCCTTTCGACCCATTTAGGTACCTGTTAACCGGGTAGGTGAGAAACTAATAAATATTTACCTTACGCCTCAATACTTTATGATTTCTATTGTTATTTTAGGGTTATTTTGAGTAACATAACATCTTGCCTGTATTTCTCAACTCGCCATTTATAGTGCAATAACTATTCGTGAAGAAATCACACTGGGAACAATCTTTGTTTATCGAATAAACTTATAATTATATTAAAAATATAGGCTGTTATGTCGTTGCTCCCGGCTGCCATTTTTAGGGTACCGTACGCCAGGGGTAAAAACAGAACCCTATTACTAAAACTCCACTGTCCGTCTGTCTGTCTGTCTGTCTATCACCAGGCTGTACCTCATGAACCGTGATAGCTACACAGTTGAAATTTTCACAAATGATGTATTTCTGTGGCCGCTATAACAACAAATAAAACTAAAAACAGATAAAATAAATATTTAAAGGGGCTCCCATACAACAGACGTCTTTTTTTTGGATAATGGTACGGAACCCTTTGTTCCCGAATCCGACTCGCACTTGGCCGGATTTTGTAGATCTTTGACAGTCGCTACAAGTACTTAGAACCCGAAAGTATGACAACCAGTCTTACCAAGGGATATCGTATTGTACCCTTAGCTGCGTTGTGGAAATCTGGCTATGCAATCGCTCTATGTAAAATACTGGTGTTGCTGCATCCGGTTAGACTGGGAGCCGACGGATGATCATATGGTGAAACAATAGTGAAGTTAAAACTGAATAGTAGCAAAGACACGTGTCACTTTGTGTGCATGTCACGGTTTATGAAGATATTATTTATAGATTCATTCTATATTTCTTTCTGTGTCCGTAAAAACGGTGTGTTGTAAAAAACATGAACATGAAAATGGACAAATGCTGCCAAGTCATTCGTGACGGGTGCTATTAATTAGAGGGGGGGGCACATTTTACCACTTTGGAAGTGTTTATCTTTCAAACGATTGACTTTGAGAGAAAATGGTTTTAGGAACCTTAATTTAGTAGGTATGCAAGTTTCGACACAATTCCGTTTCTTACTACCACTGGAACCGTATGGGCGCAATGTGGAATATTTTTTGTGCGTAGTTCATTAGTGCGCATTTTTTTAAGATGGACGGTATTTTCCTGAAGTAAAAGCAACGCAATTTAAGACTGGCAGACTACCCGAAGTCATTACTAGGTTTAGATAATTGCAATCTTTTAGATTAGGGGCAAGTAATTTATGGCCTACATGCGTTTAACATTCTTTTTGAGATTCAGCTTTTTTTGTTTGTAAAGAACTACAAGGGCTAGAATTCGGAGGATTTAGCTACGTCCCAAAAGACAGGTTTTAGAAAATCAATCAGTAAATAATTGTCCAAAACAAGTACACAAATTAACATTGAAGTAGGTATTGTATCCTAGTCGGGTAACACAGATTAAGGTCGAGATCTATAAAAGTTGCTTAGCACATAGATAGGTTTTTTGGACGAGCGTTAATCCTTTCACTAAGGCGTAAAGAACTGGTAAATTACAAGTGCTAGTTAGAGAAGGCATGTCTAAGCCGAAGCACATGTCTACGGTTTAACCAACATCTCAGAGGAATTTCTAAATATACCTGGATTAAGGTATCTTCCAGGGTTTGAAATTATCAAGATAATTAACATGCTGATTCATAACTTGATCTTTCATTTTGACTCAAACCATTTTTCTGTTCAAACAAGGTTTTTATTTTTCGTGTTTTTCATAACTACCACTCTGTAGTAAAATAGTAACAAACAAAAATATACAGAAATGTACAAAAAAATATACTGTTGAAAACGATGTTTTTTTTTTAAGTTTACAATTAGCGCGTTTGGATACGCGCGGAAGTGACAAATTGCGTTCGGATACACGTGAACTGACATTGATAATGATTTTTATTATTATCAAGGAACAATTATCATGGTAATTATCGATGATAATTATCACTTCGAACCCTGTTATTATTCAACAAGTTGGAAAAGGGCAGATGATGTTTAATTCAAGATTTTTCTATGTATTTTGTTTTTCGGGCAAACTCGTCACCCTATCCCCAAACCACTGCAACTCCTGAAAGCCAGAATCAACAGAGGCGAGCACTAGAAAAGCGTCGAGACAATGGAGCTCGATCAATATCAGAGAAACAATTTAACTGTCTTGGATCCCGCAACGAAATGAATTAGAAAAGTATAGCGGAGGATTAGGAAATCCATAATTTTCACTTCCCTCCATATCAGCAGGAGACAGAACGAAACAAGGCCAATAGGCAGAAAGGGACGTTTACAACTGGGATAAACCCAGTTGCCTATTGTCTATGTATACAACGTGTAATAGAATAAACGCAAAACCTCTTAAGGGGTCATTGTACAGTTGCCGTCAGATATATCGTAGCGGGCGAGATACTCAAATATTTCAGAGCAGCATTACCTACGTTTCAATAAATTCGCTACACTAGATAAGGTCAATAACATCAGAACATGCAATTTGTCATAAATATAAGAGCAGCGACTTTTGAATAAATTCGGAACATATAACCATAAACATAATCCACAATAATTGTCAAAATAATTTTTGACAACTAAAAAGTCAATATAGTAACGAATCCTGACTACATAGATATCTTTGAAGTTCTGAGGTTTCTGATATTTTTACCTCAATAGGTGTTCCGAAATTATTTAAAAGTAATGCTGCTCCGAAATATTGAGTACCTCACCCGCTACGATATATTTGATGGTGACTGTACTCATCATTATGAACAACTTTCACAATAGGAAATCGCGAAAAAAAAATTCAAATGCCCCGTCCATTTCTGTGCGCATAACTCTACAAAATGTACTGAACAGCTAATATTTTTTTCTCGATTTCGGGCTTGCTCCTATAGTAAAAGTTGTTCATAATGATGAGTGAATGACTTAGGAGGTTTTACGTTTATTCTGTTACACGTTGTATAAAAATTCTTCATAATATTTAGACGTATGACGCGGAAGAGGCGAAAGGAGCATGAGAGCCTGCCCTCGTAGGGAAAAGCGTTAGTTTATGTATGTATGTCGAATCTATCTATCGTTGATTCGCGATTGAAATACATAATTAACTACGTACTTTTACATTCATTAATTTATAAGATTAATTACAAGTATTTGGTATGGTCATAATATGTTGTGTTGTATACAGGTTGAAGTTTCAATTGGGCGTGGATGGCGAAAGCCGAAAGTACGAGGAGTAGCGAAACCTACTTAAAGGAGTCTCGACCCCATTTGGTTTAAAAATAAAACTGCTTCATTGGATTTTTGAAATATAAATAAAAATTCTTAGCTAGGCATCGAAACCATTGATTTTGGGGGAAAAAAACACACTGTATTAATACTCTATTCGATAGTGTCGCTAATAAGGATCAAATTCTGGGAAGTAATGACATACGGTAAACTAAAGCTAAATGTAAAAAGTTTTGTTTTTCATATTTTAAATTAATGTCGCTGACTGATGATACCTGCAGCGCAGTCGATCTTCACACCATTATGTTCTTATTTCATTTTTAGTGACTCTTGGCGGTTAAACTCAGCCAAGACTCCAAATAATTTGTCATATTGGCAGGGGTATGGTGACGGGATTTAAATAAATTATAGATGTAATATAATATGACCGTTAAAAACGCACCGAAAAGTCTTAACTCTGATATAAATCCCGCCAACCATGCGCATGGATCCAATTTGTAGAAAAACAAAAAAGTTCGGAGGAGTCACGTGGCTACTGTAAATTGGGTGGACTGCTGACCTAAATAAAAACCATGGACAATGAGCACTATTAACAATGAATCTATCTAAATGAGTAATAAGCATACAGGTCCACCCTGTATGTTCATTACTCTTTTAGATAGATTTATTGTGAGACATCGATGCACAAACGATGAGGTACCTCGTGTTCAGTAAGAACATCATTCCGACCATCATCATGTTTTTTTTGAGGGGTTCGGAATGATGATGTACTGAATCCGTCCCTTCCACCCTGTATAGCAGTGGCGAAGGTTCCATACAACTCGATTCCTACCGGCTTCTCTTTGAAAGATGGCACAGTTATACTCACATTAAAGATATGTACTCCGGCTAACCTCTTACAAGAATTGACCCTTCGCTACTGCTGTATAGTGATAAATTTCTAATTATATTGGTACTCAGCTGCATCCGGTTAGACTGGAAGCCGACCCTGACATAGTTGGGTAAAGGCCAGGCTAATGATGATATAATAATAACCTTCGAAAGAGTTAGTTTAGTTATTAAATTCATTTTGCATATTCTATATTATCTTGATAAAAACAATTGTGTCTTCTTGCAGTATTCCTGGTGAACGTTGTGCGAGTACTCCTGACGAAGCTGCACCCAGCTGCAACTCGGCGTGCTTCTGTGGCGGCAAGGAAGGCCGCGAGAGCCGCTCTAATACTGGTAAGTTTATATTTTCCAGCCGGAATCTATCATGAACTGCGCAAGTTCTCCAGCACCCCGGCCAAAACTGGTCGTAGAACCAGAAGAACCTTGGGGCTTGGGAAAGAACACAAACGCCAGGGCAGAAGGCATTCATGAGGATTTCCATAAGCAAAAAAGGCTGTATAATTTCTTTCGATAGTATTACCCGACTATTTCAGTTAGTAGCGTAAAAGACTATCCGCCTCTCATCATAGTATGCAGCTTACAAAACTCTACACGTACACGTGTGAGACCTATAACAGACCTGATATTCTGCGCTTTACATCGTCTATGTAAAAGTACTTTCACAGTTTTTTTACAGCAACTTAGAGAGCTGCCCGCCAACTACGCGTACCTTATTCCATAAAGAATAAAGTACACTTTGATTTGATAGTGGTGTAAAACCAGAGGTAAAATAACTGTGACAGGTCAGGTTACCTACCATGACCTCTTAAGATGGAAGCGTCAGAGTAGCCTGCGTAATTCAAATTTTCTTATGTTTTTTGCAATGACTAGCTCATTGCAAAAAGTCAGTGTCATAAACTCAGTGTATGTTGAAACAAATATGATTCGTGACAGACTATTTCGTGAAACCTCATTCAATGGGATTAAAGGAACTTAGAGGATTGTATTGACGATTTTAATGATTATAACTCTTTAAGCCATATTTGTTACGGTCGAGAATCATATTTTAATCAACATACAACCTAACACTGACCTGAAAATTCGGGCTACCCAGGTGCTTTCACCTTAAAGCAATACTATTTGAATCTTACTTTAGTGTGAGAAAGAGATAAAGCATGACGTCCTGTAATAGCTCTCTCTCCCCAAGACTAAAGTGTCATTCTTTTT
Organism: Eugnorisma glareosa; assembly: GCA_947578425.1. Taxonomy (NCBI): domain Eukaryota; kingdom Metazoa; phylum Arthropoda; class Insecta; order Lepidoptera; family Noctuidae; genus Eugnorisma; species Eugnorisma glareosa. Next base: position 33,984,581 of record OX387957.1, read on the forward strand.
TTAGAGTAAATATGGAGTTTCTTGCCGGTTCTTCTCCATAGGAAATGACCAACCCGAACCGTACACTTTTTTTTCGACGTTTTATAAGTGCCCATGTAAGCCTATGTGAAATAAAATATTTTGGTTTTATCGTGTGGTTAGTGCCTAACCTGGTGTCAGAGTTTTTATGCCGCCCATGGGCCTCGGAAGTGTCATTAAAATAAAACTGCTAAAAAGGTAATGGTATGGGCCCTATATTCCCCTAAAGCTGCGTCTTATTTTACTAAATAACCAAAAATTCAAGCGTAACCGCTTTTCAACGAATTTCAGCAAAAACTCCGTAATTGAAAGTGTAAATACGGAAACGGCTATTCATTTAACGATACATCTTGAAAATCCTGCAAATCTGATGTTATTGTTATAGGCCAACAGATAAAAGGAAAACACTCTTTGTTCCGCTTGATTATAGACGGTTACGCTTTCGCTGATTTTTGTTTTTCTCAGTGAAAATAATGTCTTTAAGGGGGATTTTATACAAAAAAAAAATACAAATACGGGAAAGAAAACGCTGGTAATGGTAAAAAATGAGTGGATTGTTGAAGAGGCTATAAACTGTTCTAAGTTTAAATTAGTAAGGCCAAGATCTATAAACATTACTTACCTACGTGAATCCGGCTAAGCATATCTCACGACCCGTGTTAACTATAAGTAATGCTTGTACATAGATATCGGCCTAAGCGGGTAATAAAACTATACTAACTACTAAAGTATTAATATACATAATTTTACTACCTATTAAAATTACTTTAATATGCTAACCTTTTTATTCCAATTTAGGTTCTATGCTCTATGTCCTATATATACATTCAAAATTAGTAATTACATCTCTAAGATAAGGAAAATTAAAACATTTTTCTTTTAATCCAAAATTAATCTAATATTGTTTATGAGGAACAGAGTTTTCTTTCGTGTGTGTGAGAGAGATTTCATTCCTATTTGTAATTCATGAAGTAGGTACCTCCATATTACGCAATCTCCTTTTTACGACGAAGGCAGGTATTCGTATTTTTTATAAGTGAGTATTCTGCTATATTAAGAGCAATTGCTGAGTCGTGCGTATTGCTATTGTAGTATTTCTCCATTTTTTACAATAAGGCAACGCTTTGCGATCGTTTTTCCAACTTATTCTTTGTACTTTGCGTGAAGGGAGAAAGAATCACTGCTACAGCGAACGAAACTTTCTAAAGCGCTACTAAACTTGCGAGTTATGAATTCGTGATTTTACTTTAAAACTACGTTTCAGATAAAAACTCGGGAACATAGTGCCATTACGGTTTAACTGCCACTCGTTAGTTTAAGGTCTTTCTTGAGTTCATGTTTGTTTGTAACTGACTTTAGAAACGTACCATTACCGCTCAGTCAAGAGCTTAAGCGACTACGAAGTAAACAATGAAAGAAACTGCTAGGAGAATGCTACTAGTTACCGCGATGCGACTTGCAAAGCCTGAGGTCGTGAAAGGGGCGTCACATTATCGTCTTAACTGTACCAACCTATTATTGCCTTACGGCCGTTTTCAATGACTTACTAACAGTTAACGGAACGTTGCTATCTCAGATAAACAGTTAAAGAAACATCAATTGTCAACCCTCCGAGAGACAGTTAAGTGACGTGGATAGGATATTTCTGTCAATTAATTGCTAACTTTGTTATTAGAAACACCGATAGCTACTAGAGTAAGGCATATTAACTAACCGTTAGACGTAAGTTATAGAAAACGGCCGTTAGCCTCTAAGGTTTGGCCGAAATGAACGCGGTGTAGTAGCAATTACCCGCCATTTGCCGAGCCATCCATCTCTAAGTCATTATAATTGAAGATTCCGTAACATACTCTCCCGGTTCCTGAAAGGATATTGGGAACATGTCATAACAAACTCATGTCAAGTGGTTTGATTGACTCTTGTTACTAGTCAGCTTTCAGAAGCTTGAAGGTCTTATGATAGTATTTGTTATACGGCAAAGACAAACTGAAGCAATTACTATACATATTCTATTTTCGCCGATCGAGCGAATCGAGCTAGTCCTAAGAACAAACATAATTATTTTCTTATTATATAAAAAAACATGTGTTTACCTAATCGATTTCAATGAATTTATGTGATAGTGTATGTTTGGTTCCAGCTTGTAAGCTTTGATTATATAATGTCTTGAAAGATAGGAATTATAATTATAGATTGGATCACGACATTTTTATCTGTATTTTGCGTTTAAAAACGTAAGGAAGACCAATATTTATTATTTTACTTTCGTTTGTTCGCAGGTACCTCTGTTTGGACTGCACTTTGTTTTACTTCCATTTCGCCCACTGCCTGATTCACCTTGGGAAAAAACTTATCAGATTGTGTCAGCACTTCTTACAAGTTTACAGGTAAGATTGTATTTACATTTGAAGCGCAACGAACTCGGAACCATCATTGTGAAATAAGTTGTACCTACAGTGCTATTAATATTCTTACATCGCGAACAGCAAGTTGTACACAAAGCAACTTAATAATGGTTTTTTCTGAATACGCTATTTATACTGTCAAACAAATTGTACAGCGCAATTTTCACAACGGGAAGCTTACAATAGCTTATTCTGAACCAAATATAGAATCAATTTCAGTCGTTTTGAAACGGTTTTCTTGGATATAGCGCTAGTTTTTACTATATATGTATGAATGTTTTGCTTAAATTTTTGCGTGTATTCTTTCAAATTCTATTCAAATCGGTTGAAATTTTCTTTGTGTGATTAGGTAGCGAAGATAATGTTGCAACGCGTTCAGATTCAGGGCCCGTAGCACCCCCTTTATAATCAGTATTACTTTAATGTCACTTCAGTGCGGGAAAGTGATAGAGCTATAAAGGACGTCTAGCACCATCTCTCTCATGTTATACCTATCATGACTTGGTGTCCATCAGGATAATGATGTATGTACTGTTTGTGTCCAGGGTCTGTGCGTGGCGATACTATTCTGCTTCACCAATCACGACGTGGTGGTCGCCACGAAGACATACATATCTCGATTACGGGCAAATAGCGAGGGCATTCCTATGACTGGTAACACTTACCCTTTGACTGGGTCGGTTTTACTTACTTATTTCATTAGCTGTAAGATAACTTTAACTATGGCTAAGTCTCCTAGCGGTGCTCGAACTCAGCGTCGTTTGAAACAGTAGGTGGTAACGCTAATTCTCATCAAAATTCACTTTGATCAAGTTGCATACCTAAAATCACCAATTCGATTACTTTGCACTCGATAACAGCCTGCCATGTAGCTTAGCTAATTACAATTAACGCTGAGCTCGTTCAGATATTATTTGCAATTAGTAGCTGACTTAGAGCTGGAGTTTATGTTTTGTAACCACGCCTGACACCTGAAAATTGCCAGTGAATAAGCCCGCAAAAATGGATCGTATGCGGCCAACGAGAACTGTGTTGTTTATGGCATTATTACATAGGTAGTAAGGTATTGATTACCGATTATAAACCGGCAGTCGACCTTTTGTTAACAAACATTATTAAGCATGTAAATCTGTATCAGTGATTGAGTATTTTAGATCGCAAACAGCTAGCTGCTAATTGTGATCTTATCTGGCACAAGCATTCATATAGTATCCGTTTTAACATACATATTAATTAGTACTCATAAATACGTATTACTTAAGAACAATAACTTTGGAATTCAAAGGAATCTTTTCAGCGTATTTGTATATAAATACCTTCTAAACAGATCGCAGAAAGTACCGACGATATGCCATTATGAAAGCTTTCACAGAACCAAATATAATTTTATATTAAATATTTATTTCATGCATATACATATACAATGTATGGCTCCCATCACTCAATAAGTATGTCAAGGAAAATATATCCTTACACGTGTAACTATAACGTATATTTTACATTTTTCAGGTGTAACCGGGGCTGAAAGCTTAGTGAACACAAGAGACAACGTTGTATGACCTTACCTGTTCTTTTAGGTCATAAGATATTTATTTGTAAGTGATATGTTATTAAAATTATGCATAATTGAAATATACTCAGAATGTAACTCGCAAACTGTAAAAAGTAATAAAAAAATACGAACTCATTCCACTTTCAATGTCGTAGCGATTAACCTCATTTTTATAATTAACAAAAATTTCAAAGCAAAACGTAGCCAGGGGCAGCGCGGCGTTGGCTTCTGTATTTTCCGACTACCGCCATGGGAAAAGCATGTCTTTATGTAGGTATTTTACTAGAGATGACAGCTGCGTAAATTACCCTCCCCAGTCGGGTAAACAACAAAGTCTTGAAAAAAATGCCTTATTAAATCTACCACCTCTTCTATTTGTAATAAAATATATATTTTCACTCTCTTGACGAGACGATTTAATACAATATTTAACAACTTAAATATTATTCATAAATATAACATACAAGTTACAAGATTAATAAATATAATTTACTTTATCACTAATAAAAAGTGTATTAGTTAAGTAAATATTAGTAGTAGGCGAGTACGTCCTATCAGTCGTAAAAATAGAGTGTCACAATATTTTGTACGAGGTAGGAATCGATTGAAATTAATAACTTAAACTAAAAATGCGCAAGGACACAGAATGTTTTATAAAAGTAATATTGTAAACTAAGAAATGGTTAGTTGTCGATCCAAAACACAACGTAGGTTAATATCACAATAAAGACAATAATGGGAAAACTGACTGGTTCAAGTAGGGAGGAGAATAATTCCTTAAAAAAAATACATTTACTGTACGCCGCAAGGCAGTCGTATCTAAACCAGTATAATTTGCCTTGTTATATAAACTATAGAAACTCTGTTCTACGCAAGGGCAGCTTAATGACAAAATGTTGGCATCGAAGTATGTTCCACGTAAAATAAGTATAAAGTAAGTAAGTATTTAAACAATTATTATTTCGTAATCCAGCCACCCAAGACATCGTTCATGAGATAATATTATTTTTCTTTATTATTTCAAGAATTGTTTCCACATTCTCATTTCTCAAAATTTGTATTATATGATCAATGTATTCTCCAACTCGTTGAACCAGTCACCCTGTATAATATAAGTCCAACACCAAAATCAAAATTGGCAATGTATAATCAGATCCTGGCTCACCTTTTCATCCCTAATGTACCTACTTACTCGCTTGGTCTTACCTATGACAAGTTTCTAACTATTGGTTCATGGCATCACTCATTTGGACCACAGCAAGCATCAATCTGCTTTGTTTCATAATAGAGAAAATTCATTTTCACTTTAATCAATTAGATGTTAATACCATCTACACTTTATTCTGAATGACTCATTGCGCATGACACGTAAGGTGAATTTAATCATTTGCGATGTGTAATATGTCGACAAAATCAAAGTTATGTATTCTAGAAAGACGAGGAAATTATTCAAATTCTAATGCCATCTTGGCAAGTTTCAGCTATACTCGTTTAATTACTTAGTTCACATTTTGTGGCTGTCTGTCATTAAGTAAAGTGATCCATCTGAGCATATCCTAAGCCAAAGAGAATTAATAACTTCTACTGATGATTAACTCAGTTATCTTAATCCAATGAAACTGCGTACAAATTACTCAGCATATTTCGATGCCCCTGTCTAAAATAATACCCGTTTCGACGAGGATCGCAAATGTGATGAAGATAGCGTAAAGTACTAAGAGAATGGCACCGAGGCTTCTTCGGAGGGTGAATTTGGCGAGGAACAAGGTGATCCACAAACAGGCGACGGCAACGAGCAACGAGCCCACCACGAAGTCGATGCCGGCAGAGTTGATGAGCACGGCCGTCTCGTCCAAGCCCTGGGCGACGTTCGTCAACGTCTTGATCAACCACGGTAATCCCAATGCAAACAAGATCGCCAAAGAATTAGCTCCCAAAGCGTTTGAAACTCCAATACCTCCTTCGCCTGTAACAAACATAGAAGTGGATTAAATACATCGAACCTTATCAGATTAATCAGCGAAACGCTTATAGACATATCACACATCAAGAATTAAAGCAGATATAAACTTAAAGATATTAATCTAAAATTATACTATTTTTATTTAAATCCTGTTATCAATCATGGTAGATAAGAAAGTAATTCGCATGGCTTCGCCGGACGCTACATTTTATATAATTAACTAAAATATACACAGAACACGTGAATCTTTATATTGAGATCGCTACTTTGCGAATAAAACAGAAGTTTTCTGCTGCTAGTTTTTACTACAAATAAACTTTGAATACCTACAAAATCCATGATGCTATTGCCATCATGTTTATGTAAGTGAGAGGCTTCCCTTCCTTTATTTTAATGTCTACATTTGTATCAGTCTATGATAATATTTGTAACAACGAGGTAAATGTTGCATAAGAAGTTATACGGGATCTACTCTTACAAAGGAACTCATTAGAATGTCTTCTTACTGTTTGTGCCTAATTATAAGGATAACATTGCTCTATTTCTATTACCTTTTCAAAATCTTTCTTAATTCGTATCTTATCTTTTAGTCGATCCATGCTGACAATAAAACTACATATGAGCCCTATTATCTGCTTATAGTAATCATAGATTTAGGTAAGTATTAACGAGGTCGACATCGTGGTCAAATAATCTACATAATCTTCAGCTTCCGATGAAGATAGGCAATTTTTATATTTTTAGATAATAATATATGAAATTGCACACGTACACATTTCGACCACCTGATATACGAGTAACTAATATATAATATAATAACAACGCCGCAAAGCTAGGGGACGCCAATATTTAAATCAGCAATTGATTAAAGGAGAAAATCATATAAACTTGAGTTTTGGTGACATGAAAATATCTGGGAATTCATTTTATATAACTGCTTCTGAACAAAATGTGAAGCACTATGATTCAAACAACAAACCAATAAAACTGAATGATTGACAATAGCAATATTCGCATGGCAAACAAAACTTTCGCAGGCGCAATTCGTTGAACGATATGAATAAAATATCTTAAATTAGATTTCTCCTTGACGAAATCCCACAGTACGTACCTCGCCTTGACATGATGAAAACGGAGCAGGCCTCGGGCAGACATCCACCAAATGCCAAAAATGTCATGCCCATCACTGATTCCGGAATGAAGAAAGTGTGTCCTGAATAAAATAATTTATTTAATAAACTAATAGAAAATTCAGGTACATATGTTCCGGTGTTATCAAGAACCAACAAGGAAGATAAACAAATAAAGTGAAATGTGTAGTAAAGTAGCGAATTCCATCATAACTTAAAAATCCTTGGCATCAGTAATTTATGGAAAATGAACATTTTACGTATTCCTCGAAGGCCAAATTAATTACAATTATCATAATTGATCAATCATCGGTCATAATCAATTTGCAATTTTAGATTATTCTTGCTGGTTAACAAGGGTATTTAGCCTTTAGGTTTTTTTTTCCAAGGACACGACACTGTTTTTTTCAATGCTCTAGTATTATGAAGTCTTTTGTCTGTTGGATTGATAGCGATGTTTATGTTCTTTCGTAACCTAAACTAAGGGTAAAATCGGGACCCTATTACTAAATCTCCACTGTCCGCCTGTCTGTCTGGCTGTCTGTCACTAGGCTGTATCTCATGAACCGTGATGAAAATAGTTGGAAAGTAATAATAGTTGAATAGTTGAAATTTTCTCAGATGATGTATTTCTGTTGCCGCTACAACAACAAATACTAAAAACATATATTTAAGGGGCTCCCATACATCAAACATGTTTTTTTAGGTAATGTTACGGAACCCTTCGTGCGCGAGTCCGACCCACACCCGGCCGGTTTTTTTTTTCATTTTAAAAATACAATCAATTATTTGAAAAAAGGAATTCGATTTAGAAATCATTGTTTATGAGTGGATTTTCGAGCCATAGACAAGAAATGAGGCTTTATTTGCAAACAAAATGTACCGATCGGACAGTTCCTTCAATCACAAACTGTTTCTTATTTAAAACTACGAGACTTACTAATACTTGTGTGGACACACAGTAAAGAGTCATTTTCAGCCCTCTTGTACCCCAAAATATACGACGAGTCCAGTCTCGAAAAAAATCCGGGCGTATACCTCCGAGCGCATTAAATCCCGTCGACACCGAATTTATCCGAACAAAAACAATCTAGCTTAGGGAGGATATACAGCTAGCAACTTGCTTGGAAAAAAACCTTACAGGACAAATGTAATATAATTCGTAGATACATAGTCAGGGTTTATTATCCTTGACCTGATAAAAATATTTTACACTGACTCTTGACCTTAATTTGCCAATGAATTAAAAAAGCAGCAAACTAGTAAATAAAATAGTAGCAATGAGAGATGAATGATAAAAAATGTCAAAACAAAGTCTTGAGACTGTAGTGAGAAAGTTGACTGAGTAGAACTTACCAATAACAGTCATGCTCCAGGTTACACAGTAGGAGTTGGCGGCGATCCACACAATGCACATGACGAAAGCCAGGGGGTACCACTTCCTGAACTTCGTCGTTGACGGAATGGTCAGCGTCAGCACCAGCTTCAAGGGCCAAGTATAAATCCACCAGCATCTATACAACAGCGAGTTTTCTTTGGGAAACCGGAATACACTCTTCTCTGGTTTAACAACCACATCTTGTTCAACTGTAAAATGTTTTTACATATTATACATAAGAACTATTTAATTATTTTTCGGTACATAATCCTAGGATTTTACTATCTTACCATTATCTACAACGTTCACTTTCTCAGGATTCGCAACATTAACGTCGGTGAACCCTTTGTTGTCAACGCCTTCTTCAGCTGACTTTCCGTTTTCAGCAGGAGTCATTACCGCAACTGAAAGTTATTAAAAGTACTTTCAATGTTTCAAATATGAAAGGCATTAAAATATCCACAATATGTTGGTAAATGATTAGTACTGTACCTTCTAAATTGTTCTTCTTGAAGTACCTGGCCACTAATCGGTCGTAGACGGCGAACATTCTCATACTGTTGAACATGACGATGAAGTACAGGACATACAAGATTCCTAGCACAACTGCCTCGTACCAGTCGATCTGTCCGTCCCACACGAAGGCTACCAGGACACTCACGTTAAACATATAGATGACCACGTCTCTTGTGACGGGTCTGGCTTCTAATGGTATAGGCTGGAAAATACATAGTCAGAATTAATATAATTTATTTTCAATAGTATTGTTATTGTATTTAAAGTAAAGAACAGGTAGGTACCCTGATAGCAGCAAGACCCCCCACGGCAGCAACACCGAGTGCATTGAAAATGGCAGAGCCGACTATGGTCCCGATACCCATGTCAGATTCAGTTAGAAAGGTTGAAATTGCGTTGACAAAGAACTCGGGACAAGAGGTGGCGACCGACATGAATGTAGCGGCAGCCACATTCTGAAAAGAAAAAGATCAAGTTCACAAACAATTTATAGGCGTAGGAAACAGACCGTAGAAACCACCAACAGAAATGTAAAAAATAATGTTAGTCATATTTACCTGAGGAATTTTCAAGTCATCGCAAATAAGTTCCACGCAAGGGATAAAATAATCATTACACACGATTGCCAAAAGTGTGAATGCGTAAATACCAAACAGAGCATAGGCAAGGAAAGCCCCCTGCCGCAGCTGTTCGTCTGAAATCGCAAAAAAAAAAATTCCATGCCAATCGAAACTAAAATATCGGTAGAAATAACTTTAAAATAAGTTTTCAAAGCAATTTCAATTAAATAAATGCCTTTGTAACTTGAAAAGGGTGACACGATTTACAAGGAATTACTTAATAAAACTTGAATGAATCAATACTTTCATGGAATTTCTATTTGGCAAATGTGGAGAGAGAACTGTTAATAAACATTAACGCACCGGTGAAGATTGAATCAGGAAAACTTTCGATGGAGTCTCCAACCGCGCACTGGGCCTCCCGCGCGATGCCGTCGTCCGTGAACTCCAGCCTCGTGCGTAGCCACGGCGTCCAGTGCCAGGTCACATGCTCCTCGTCCAACTTCCTCATCAGCTCGTCGTTCATAAACACGATTTTACCATTTCTACTTATTGGGTGTACTGAACTGCCAAGTGCGGTATCATCTATTTAGGTGAACAAAATAAAGCGTAGGTAAGTATAATTCCACTCTTTACATATGAGTATCCAAATACTGTGTGAAGTGTCCCGCGGGAAATCGATTACCAAAAAAATGAACTTCATGTTATCTAGTTACTGAGGTAATCGATGGGATGTTCGGCTACATAAACCAATATAGTACGCTCAAGCACGCTTCCGAACTTTATAAACATCAAATTGAGCATTAAATAATGCTCGTCAGCGAACACTGTATCTAATTCAACTATTATTAATGGAAACTACTACTAAACGTATATTTACACAATACATGAATACAGATATACTAATTGTACACATTTCCTTCCTGTATCTAACCATTTCGTGAGTCCATATTTCAACAAACTTCTGCGGAAGTGTTTTACAACTTACTGAAGTCCTCAAAAGCCTGCGTGCAGCTGGCAGCCAGGACTAACGCCCACAGGATGGTCCACAGGTTGCGTGTCATGGTGTCCACTCTCCGTACGACCGTTCCAAACTTATGGAACTGGAAGAAATGTTGCACTTAATATCACACGACATCCACACTTGTTTACAACTTATTTCGTAAGCCTTTTTCAGTAGGCTATCCTACTGAAAAAGGGACACGTGTTGACATTATAAGAAACACCAAGCTTAGCAATAATTAGCACGTTTTCTGTACCTATCGCTATAGACGCACTAGATTAATATCGAATTTGATTGATTACATCAATTAAGATAAGAACGTGTATCGTAATTATTGCCGTACTACAAGCAAAGTGGCAGACTGCTAATCCTAGTCGTTAAGAAAGACAAAACGTTTCTTAGAAAATAAATCAGTCACTGAGTATAGTAGTTACAAAGTATTTTTGTTTTTGTTTATTAATTACTTACGTTAGATTAACATGTTCTTAAAGAAAACTATGGGATCTGATTGTTTGCCCTTATTAAATTAGTTATGACACAATATTTTACTATTCGCGTTGCGACTGTGATGATTAAGTGTTCAAGTTATCTAAGTTATTGTTGGTTTTAGTTAGTCGCGAAAGCCAATTCTGACGAAATAATAAAAAATATATATAATAATCAATAAAATAATCATTATCGAGATAGTGGCTACTTGAAATTGAAAATAGTAATGTTACGCTACTTTGTTGCAAGCTGATAGTTACGGATGTCGCGTATCGGACAGTCCACGATAATAACGCAATCATTTTAGATATAAACTGCTAACTACCAGTCGATAGCTTATTTATTACTACACATGTTTGTCTTAGAGGCTAACAGAGACATAACCACACAATTATTTCTTAATACTGTGATAAAATAAACCAACACAAAATACTTTGCGAATGTGTACTCACTTCAGATCGACTTGCTTTTGTATTGACAAGACGGCATCAGCAGACGGGTGTTAAGTTAATAAAACATTATTGTTCATTAAATATCTACGTTACTAGAGCGATAGCTGCCACTCCGCAATTACCAAGGATCTCACGACACTGAAAGAAAGATATCAATGCCAGAGGTTTTTAAGTAGATAATCTTATTTGATAAGAGATTCCTTTGTAGCGATTAGTAGAATTCAGTTATTATATTATACGTCAGTAATACATTGTTTGTGTAAGAATGCAATCTCTCACCGATACGTTTTTCATGTTTTCCTTAATAGCGGCGGCCTGCTACCGGCGCGTGAGCATGTTTGTATCGCGGACGCTCTCGAAGAAATCGCTGCCTGTGATGGTGGAATCCACTCCAATGCCCACTCAATGATTGTTGTGATTAGTCAGAATATATAATCAAACGAGGTCGATAACTCGCGTTTGTAGCTATTGCAGTCAAATGCAACTAGGTACTTGTGCGAGAATATTAACACGTGGCAGAACACCATTTATTTTTACATAAACCATATAAACAATGATGCAGAAATAGACACGGATTTTAGTTCTATCCAGCTAAATGGGTAGACACTATGTAAGTATTTATTTTCTTATCATTTTTTTTTAATAACAACTTTAAAGGAAAGTAGAATACTACTCGGTCTACTTACGTTTTATTCAAATACTTCAATCATACACATCAAAACACTGTAACTAAACCTGGAATGGTTCTTCGAAAATATCACACAAAATAGTTACACCTGACTCAGCCTGGCCGAACAGAAGCAAAGAAAACCTGCTCACATGACTCTGCCTTGGAGCATTAATGTTGTATACACGTTACGGAACTGATGGACGCTACTGGGTACGATAAACTCAAAGCCGAATTCCGGGCCGAATCAAATTAGATTGCCATCGACACTCAAAGAAAAAGTACTTACACTGCTATTATAAAGGTGACAGATGTTTAATCGTTCACAAACAATGTCGTTGACATATTTTTGTGGTAACAACTCATGATTATCAAATTAACTTCTTCATTAACGAAAAACACCTTTCTCTTAGGCAAGCCAGAATTCTAGTCGTCATATTCTTTTATGTGGCAAAGAACAATGTGCTGTTGCTAGGATAATAGGTTCATGGTTATTAGTTTCGCTAACTACTTTATCACAATGACCATATTAACTGCTCATGCTATAGTCGCTAATCAAGTTAAGCACAATCATCTTGTACGAAGTCGGGACTGAGAATTCATGAAATAAGGCGCTTTGGTAGGTTTCTAACAATAAGGGTTAAACCGACGAAAACAGTACATTATGACGCAAGTGTGAAAAGTTTGTCATTACTCCCACGGGTCCATTACCAAAAAAATATGTTGTATACCTAAACATACTCGGTGCTGAAACTATTAAAATGAGATTCGGAGAGACAGTCGGAGAGGCCCTGTCCAGATGTAGACTGCTGTAGGCTAATGATGATGATTATGATGTTGTTCATTTCTTAATGAAGAATGCTGTGGTTCTTTAACTTTTTGAAATAATTCCTTTTTTTTATTTATTTTGATAAAACTGTATTATGTGCAAGTTCCAAGAATGTATGAAGATCGTCACGGTGAGTGACCTCATCTACCGCCTTAACAAAAAGGTTTTATAGACCAAACGAAAGAGCTTTACTTTTTAAAGGTAACTGAAAGCAATACAACTTATTTTGTTATGTCATTATAATAAAAGCTTTAAGCCTTTTACTGGGTAGCCAGTATGTAACGTAGGTAGTAACGTGTAGTAATGTAGGTAGCTACATTATAATCTGCACTTGTGCGTAATCCATGCGATTACATAATGCTGTATTAGAACTTACTGGGGAGGTTATTCGTCACTAGCAAGAGTGCTACACATTTGTTCTTGTCGGTTTTTACCAAGAAAGTCGATCCGAAGCAATTTCGGCACATGTTCGGAATTAATCCAACTTGTGCTCATCGAAAAACTCCGTTCAGCGTCTACCATCGTTCACAATTTGACACACATCGGCCCAATTTGTCGAACTTATTTCTATAAATACTCGAATTTGCCGTTCGGCTGTGCCGAACCCATTTTGTGTGTTACTTTACTACTAACACATACATTTGTTATTGATTCGGCAAACGGGGCTTGCATTCTTAATAAATATGTCCAAAGTAAATAAGCACTTTGATTCGGTCAGACATTACATAACCTTCTTTTCCTATTGAATAAACAAAAGATCAAAGAATACAAATGAGTGGAATGCTATCAAATACCTCCTACAGTAGTATTGAAACCGTTTCCCGCTGAAAAAGAAGCTCTTTGACTAAGAATATCGACCATTTAAACAATTTTATCTAATTAAGTGTTCAATTTCTCATCACTTTCATTTTCAAAAAGAAATCAAATCATTGGGGAGAAACCGTGCAATCTACAAGGAAAATCCAACACTCGGCTTATTTTTATCTTGATTACGTAGCACTCCAAACCTTAGGGCAGCCATACACGGACAGATTGCAGCAGTCCCCCTAATTTCACAGCTGTATTTCAAAAACTGATACTAGAACAAATTTCCGTGCGTTCAAGCGTTTTTGGAGCAGCGGTGGCCCATTGGTGGCGGCCCCGACTTACGTACAGTAAGTCGTGGGTTCGAACCCAGGCAGGCGCATTACTTTGTTTAATTTATTTCGTCACCACTGCTCTCAAAAACGGTGAAGGAAAACATCGTGAGGAAACTGGCATGTCCTAGAACCAGAAATTCGAAGACATGTGACATCTACCAACCCGCACTGAGCCCGCGTGGTGGATTATAGCCCATTCCCTCTCATAGAGAGGAGGCCGTGCGACCCAGCAGTGGGAATATTATAGGCTAATTATGCAACCTTTTTTCCCATAACTGTTATTGGAATCAAGTTTATCAGCTCACAACTTAGGAAGGATTCATGATAATATTTATCCGTGGTGCTTGGTAACTGGGTGTATCCCAGTTGTAAACGTCCCTTGGGGCCTTGTTTTGTTCTGTCTCCTGCCGATATGGAGGGAAGTGGAATTTATAATTTTCCTACTCCTCCGCTATACTTATCTGATTAATTTCATTGCGGGATCCAAGAGACAGTTAAACTGTTTCTCTGGGACTTCGTCGAGTTTCATTGTCGCGGAGCTGTTCTGGTGGTCGCCACTGTTGATTCTCGGTTTCAGGAGTTACAGTGGTTTAGGAAGAGAATGGCGGGCTTGTACCAAATAATAAAAAAAAGCTTTATTTCGAAGCTTAAAAACAATTCCGGGATTAGAGGGAGATATTTATTCATGCCACTCATTTCCTTGAAGTTTAGGCAAATAAAATAACCAATTCCGATCTCTGGTGATGACAATCGTCCATCAGCATGGCAAAATCCCGTCGTGCGTGCAGTCATGTGGCTGCAAGACATGGAGTGCATTGAATGGGTGTTGCCGGTGCATTGCGTCGTCGCAATCGCAAGTCGCAACGCTATATTTTCAACGTCCTGATTGCCTCACGAGGAACGCAGACTTCGTCTCTTTAGCAGTTGGACCCTTATAGGACAGGCGCCCTTGATGCGTCGTCACGCGTGTTTTCAACGCACCGTGTAGCATGACAGTCTGATTTATATTTATGTAGAACGACGCAGTGTCATATCACCGACAACGCATCGTGTGGCATCACTGGCACACTGAGTTCTTCAGCTGCTCTGTTGCGAAAAACACGCTGAACACTGCTCTGGACACGCAACAGGCTTTTTTTAGTGTCCATGATGGTATCTTAATTTCAAAATGGAATGACTTAGAACTGTCTTAGTTGTCTATGCTGTCGTCTCCGCCTAAGCAAAATCAGAAGTAGTGCTTCTTCCTCAAAATCAATATTGCAACTGCAACTTAACTTCCCGTGGTTGAAAATGACTACTTGAGCAGTTGACACTGACTGCTCGCACGGCCCGTAAGTTGTTCAATTACTAAATGTATGGTCGAGCTGACCGTATATTAGCCTTAGAAAAACACCCTTCAATATAAGTTGCGTTATTCATTGGACTCCTTAAGGTGGATCATCATCTGCATCTAGACTTTTCCCAAATTATATATTATATAAGTCACCCGATGTGAAGCGATGATGCGCCTAGGGTGGAATACGCTTGCCTATTTCAAGTGCTTTACTTTTTTATTTTGTATATTTTAATGTATTAGAATTGTCTCTTTATTTTTATATTTTTAGTTACTGTAATTGGTTGTAAACACAACCGTTGTAAATAAATAAATAAATAAGTTTAAAAAACATGTTTAAAATATGTTTTATTTGTTTGTAATAAATAATGTTTTGTTTAGCTGTCAGTTTTCCTTAATTCATCCATAAAAAAAGGAAAAAGAAGTCTGGAATTTACTTCAAATGTCCGGAATTATCGCCGGACTCCTTTTTTATAGATCTGGGAATCCCTACCCTTAAAGTACAATGAAAACAAAATGTCACTTTCGCTATGACTTTATAAAATGTTGACATGATTGTCGAAATACACAAAAAATCACTTGCATTTGTGAGGAACACATAATGTATGTACAGACGAGACATCACATCAAGCTTCTACAATCTGTCAAATTTCTTTAATATAGATTTTCAATTTTTCGCTAAAGCATTAGGTGCAAGATTGATTGGAAAAAATTGACAGTTTCGGATAGGTTGATGTGCTGCATCTGTACAAGTAGTTGTAAGTACTCAAAACTGTGTTTATTGACAATATTCATAAAAAACAGAAAATCAAGCCTTTTAACGTCCATAATCGACATCTATTGTTATCCTTAACCTTTTAATAACATTTTATAATTATCAATTTAATATTAATAATATAATAATTTTCAATATTAATTATTCATTTTATAATAACATTGTTAATGCAAAGAGATATTCGGGAAATACAACAAGTGTAGATACTTAATAAAACACAGACATCTATACTTTGTGCAATTGTCAAACTTATTACTACGAAAAATGTCGTAAGAAGCCTATGTTACAGTAGAGTAGATTAAACGCGTGCTCAAAGATTCCTACCCACTCAAGTGACTACTTAATTTATAGTCAGTTTAGTTCAAGTAGCAAAATATTGTGATTTATCACCAGAAGTGTCAGTTTTTCATTATGAACAAATTGTTTCGTTCAAAAGTGTCAGTTTTTCATTATGAACAATTTTTTTTTAATAATAATATTTTATTGATACAAGTCCTTACAACATGCTTAATATCTAGCTAAAGTTCTCAATAATTAAAGGCGCACAGAAGTTGAAACCCTGACTCCTAAACTAGGAATACCTTTGACTTAGGAGTCAGATATCTATAATTCAATTAATTAATATTTATAATTGTTTCATTCAAAAGTGTGAGTTTTTCATTATGAACGAATTGTTTCGTTCACAATGAAAAACTGACACTTTTGGTGGAACACATGACGTGGTTCGATACAAGAAAATTTATTACTTATAGCGTCTAATATCTACGACGTTCAAAATAATCACTTTTATGTTTTTCTAAAGATTTCTGATTGATTGGATTGATAAAGGCATTGGCCTTCCACCTTTTCTTGGTATTATGTTCACTCACGTATATTTTGTTCGGTGACTTGCCAGCCGTGATGACACAGGAGTCGTAAGCCACGCGGATCGTAAAGAACAGTAACAGGTCGAAACCGGATATTAAGGTGAAGCCGAGCATGAGACTCAGGAGACCGCCGAATGCAGCTGAAAACACAATGGAATGAGGCAAACCACAATAGCACCAGATATATTTTTATTTCCTAATAATTGAATGATTTGTCTTGGAGTTATGTACTGAAGATATCACTTCTCAATCCAAGTTCAAATCCGAATTTTAAAATCGAATTAATTCAAATCAAATTACATAACACAACCTCGGAACATCACGCCTGTAATCCCAGAAGGGCTAGGCAGACGTGAACCTAATAGTACACCCATAATTCGTCAGTTATGTTTAATTACCATGTATTAGGGGCGAGCCTATTGTCATCAATCGGGCACAAATCCAGACTCCGTGGCTACTACTGAGATATTCCTGACGAAAAACACAATAACACTTTGCCCGACCTAGGAATCGAACCCAGGACCTCATGCTCAGCAGTCGCACTTACGACCACTAGACCAATGAAACAGTCGAATTTACTTGTGTTATAAAAACCTCCGAGATTTAATATGTCATTATAACAAGAGCTGGCATCAAATTAAACTATGTTAGGTAATTACTATAATTATAAAGTAGCTACGAATCAAAATTAATTATATTTACTTGAAAGTACCATCTAATTAAGAAATTATAAAACACTAACAGTACCTACCAAGTAATTGATTTTTATAATGAAATTCGTCTAAAGATATTACAGTAATTTTCCAACCAAAACAAATAATGACGAAGATTCATGTGAGTACTGAATAAATCCGTCATCCCCAGCTGAATACTCACCGAGAATATTTTGCCAATTCAAATAAACATCACGTCTATATCTGGTAGATACCAAGTCATTGAAGAAAACATTCAATAGAGATCGATTTCTTATATTGACGTCATCACTGGAATGAAACAAGAAGTGATCATACAATATCGAAGTGTATAGTATTGTCTGTATCAATGTCTAGACGAGATTTTAGAATAACCAACAAAGATGAGCGCTTTATTGCAGTCATGAAAGTATCAATCCTTTCGGATTTTGATGCTCGTCCTGAGAGCACGTTCAATCGACGTTGGTCGATGAGTTTGAAAGGGTAGTTGAAAATTATAAACTAGGTTATGCCCGCGGCTTCGCCCGTTTGGAGTTCAGTAATTGTGCCAAGGGTTCGTACTGCCGGGATAAAAGTATCCAGGTTATAAACTATATGTGTGCCAAATTTCATCCAAATCCGGCAAAAGGGTAACAGACATCCATACATCCTCATAAACTTTCGCAATTATATCTAATATTATTAGGATTTAAAGAAGTATGAATGTGGAACTGATATACTTCAATACCTATCCAAATATGTGGGGTAACTAATATTTTTTTCACGATTACGATGTTGGTCCCTTGAAGAGTTGTTCAGTTTGATGGTCTGATCCACATTTGACTATACCTTTCTGACACACGCTGTTTAATAAATAAAACTTACAAAAATGGAAGTCCGGTGAGGTAGACGCTGTCTGCCAGATTCCCTAGCGCGACTTCTAGAGGGTAGTCGTAATGTTCACACTCCGGAAAACATCGCATATGGTTCCTTTTCTCTTCTGTTGTAACATTGGGACGTTCTTGTTCGTCTACAACAAATTCAATATGAATGTATTACTACTAGCCTCAACCTTGGTTAGAATAATCAGTAGCTACATTTACATACTTACTGAAAATAGTATCTAAACAATCGATGTCACTGAAATTACAAATCCGGTAAGGTTCTGGAAAATAATAATAATTTTATATTTGCAAATTTTACCAATATAAACAGTGGACCGAAAATAAGAGAAAACAAATCATAATGTAGGTACATATTACTACTCATTCATTCTCTTATGACACAACGAGTGATACAAAAGACTGCCACACCGTGCACCGGAAGACACCGTTCTATTCTTGAAAGAGCAGAAAACACGAAGAGGAGTGAACACATTTGTACAAACAACTTTAATGTGGAGCAACATAAAAATCTAAAAAATAAATAATTCATTCATTGACTGACAACGCACAACCTGATCCGCTGAGATTGAAACATCAAAGATTTGTGTTTCCCTTTTTTTTTTCAAATTAAACAAAGGTAAGCATCAGCTTACGCATATTGGGTCAAGGTGGGGTGCTTACCCCACCCATTACTAAAGCCAAATACAAAAAAACCACGCTCTGCTACCAACATAAACCTTAAACAGGTGAAAGACATTTTGTATGTTCTGTTGTCAGTTAGTCAGCAGGTAAGTAAAGGTTTTAATTTTTATTTAACAAAATTGGCCATTAAAAAACACAAACATTTTTTTATACCCATTCACTATCACAATAACTCAACAGCCGTATGAAATTCACGCGCCGCGTGAGTTCTCTGCCCACTGTTGCACGGTACGATAGTAATGAGACAGCACAGAACAGCTGATAGGTCATAGGTGCCCGCAAGCGAATTTCATACGGCTGTTGTGTTATTGTGATTGAGTATAAAGAAATGTTTCTTTGGGAAAGTTGTTTGTTATCATGAGTACAATCACGTGTTTAAGTATTAGTACTCTGACTAATTACCTGTCACCCTATATAAATTGGGCTTAAGAAAATCACAAGGTTGCTGTGCTCATTTTCGCATGTTTGATTCTTTTTTTTAAATCACCGCTAAACCACTATCGGTACGAAGTATCGTAGCGAAGATTTTTCCTTTTTTTGTGACACGGGGAGGCAAGAATATACAGTATGAAAACTTGATCGCTAGTAGGTGGGTTCCCTTACTAATACGTCACCGTGCACAGCCCTGCACAACATGCACTATCGAAAGGTCATTCAGCACTCTAAGCAGAGTGAAATCATTGAATATATGTTACATTCTACATAGACAGAAAACCGTCTTCTCAGCCTCTGCATGATGATTGCACATAGGTTTTTTTTTGTATAAAACTAGGTGTGTCATATTATTTTACTGTACAGCAAGCTTTTAACTCTAATAAACAGCCTATTTACCTAATTATAAACTACTGCGGCTGTTAATCCTCGTACTGAACCACCACTAAATTGAAAATCCGTGTAGTTGATGTCCTTGGAGAAATGAGACACTAATGCACGGGCATGCGTACTTTGAGCAAATGATTGTTGTGAACTTGTGACCTTTTCACCTTCAGTCGGAGTACCTCGTAATGTTTTGTTACGTAAAGTAACTAACACACGTTTTGAAAAGTTCCACATAAAAATACATAACACCATCACTCCTGTTATCTCTTAAAGGTTAGGTTACTTAGGTAATGGTGTACCTAATAATACACCCACATTTCGCCAGTCAGTAGTACCTTGCCCGACCTGGGAATCAACCTAGGACTCTTGCTCAGCTGTTCCGCTCGAGATAACTAGACCAACAGAGCAGTTCGACATAAAATTTTACCAAGTACTATTTATTATATGGATCACTTAGTTGTCCGAAATAAAATGATTTTATTTATTTATTATTATTTAACGACTAATTAAGTGGGCATAAATATAATAGAAAAAAAAGCTTTTGGCCGAACATGTTATGACAGCTAAGTTGTGCGATTACATTCTAGAACATTTAACATTCATAACAACAGAACTTTAACATTTTTGAATAAGAGGTACTATGTCAAACGTGTGCGGTTCGGCTTGATTTGAAAAACGAATGTATATTGCACGCACGAACAGTTTAGCATACGAGTACCTTAGACGTGTGAAATATTACCTTCTTTGGGAAACGACAGAGGTGTACAATTACAAAATTTCTTGAACCATTCCACTTTCTGATATGCCATGCAGTTATGGAAGGAGTATTGACGAAATTTACCAACTTTTACCTGAAAACATTACATAGAAACAGTATAAAAATATTTAATAAGTATACGAATAATTTGTTGGGTACAAGTGTACAATGATATACCTATTCAAATAATTATTATCTGTAAGTAGATCCAAGATCTCATTAGTATCGCAAATACTTATTGTTGGGAGGAAGCATTGATTCATTACAGACACGAGTTTCACGGTTCAGCAAGATATAATATGTAATATTAAGGTTGCTAAGAGCATATCAAAGTCCACTCATTCCAACCTTTCCACTTTACCTGTCTTTTTTCGCAACTACCTATTCAGTAGGTCGGTTTCCAGTCTAACCGAAAATTGCTGAACACGAGTACATGAAGCGACTGCCTATCTGGCCACGACCCAATTATTGGATAACACGAAACTGCTTGGTTAAAGTGATTTGCTAGACGCTCGAGCTTCCCGACTACCTGTAACGACTGTCAAAGATCTACAAATGAAAGACGGGATGGCTTTTTCCAAGGCGCGAAGGAGTTTTGGTATGTTAAGGGTCACCTGTTGATGTATCGATCTCGGCAGCCGTTACTGTACCTTGCTGATCAACACGTACGGCTGTTTATACCTAACCCTGAGACTATCACGTTCACATAACCACTTAAAAATCAATTTAGCCCAGAATTCCCAGAGTTGCTAAATTGACTTTTTTTTTTAAGTATTTTAAGCAAATCCTAGCATTCGCGCCCTTTTGCAGGATTCCATATCATTCGTTCAATACCAGCACCGACACATAGCACGATGTGTCACTACACCGTCCATAAACCTTTAGAAGAAACATGGTTTATCGCCTGTTAAGGAGCTTCACAATCCGAGCGCAGCGCGCGGTCGGTCACCTCAAATGCTGGTTTCAACTGAACCATGCCTAGTCAGCAGAGCTATACCATTCGCAAACAGTCGCTGACTAATGTCATAATGTTCGATAGCCAAGGAACACCTCATAATGACACTACTACGTAAAATAAATAAGGAAATGCGTCAGTAAATAATTAACATTGACGCCTAAGTTTTATATAATTTGATGATTATATGGGAGATAGGTAAATCGCCAAGGCCCCGTATCTGTTGTATGTGCGTCAATAACGAAGTGCGTTACTTACAGATAAATTAATCGCGGTAATCTTATTGTTTTAATAGATCAATCGAAAGACAAATGAGATTAAGGAAATATAACCCTGATGTGTCCCTGATATGGTGGACACCTGATTCTTTTAATTGGTCATGTTGTTTTGTGTTTTTGCAATGTCTCACGGAACCGACGTTACCTAAAGCAATATTATAGCTGTGAAACCAAGTCAATTTACCGTCGCGGTCGTTTGCTACTATATTGCCACGTGAAAACTATATTTCGTTCCAGAAGTCAAAAAGCAGATGCCGGACACACAGCTGACGGATTACAGAGGAATTAGGGCTGGTCATATCTAGCGTATACCATTACTGAGGGGCTACGGTTACCAAAAATTCAAGAAATGGTTAAAACAACTTGTTACATAAAGGGCGTGTACAGACATAATTATGTAGTTGTGTAGGTATATTGTGATACGAGCTGGACACCTTATTTAAGGAATGGTTTAGTTTGGCTCTGGGCTTCTAAGACACAGTTGTCTTGCTTAGTTTGCAAGCCAAACTCAACTATGTCTCTGTTGTACAACTTAATCTTTAGTCAGTACATTGAATATTATGGTTATTTTTTGTGTAGGTTCAAATAAAACATTATTATTTATTTAATGCACCAAAATCACAGTAGACCAAAAAAAGGAAAGAGAAAGAAAAAAGAAAAGTCGAACGTGATATGGTAGACTCAAACCCTGAATCGGATATAGGCTTCTAATATTAGATGATGGAATAAATAATGGCAAAACTTTTAAATATGACAAGATCTTACCTCAACTACTATGATGAATGTTGTATATTGATGGATGGATAGAGAGGTGAATGATATGATCACTCACCTCATCGCTATAATAGCATTGCCTTTGGTCAGGACTAAAAGACCTAATTCCGGCAGTGGTGTAGGTCCGTTCAGGAGACAAGGCTATCAGCAGCTCCGTCGCAGGGTTCACCATCCGGACTGGGGAGTCCAAATCGGGTATGTTGTACGCGTTGTCTATAATCACCTGTTCGTTAAAACTTAATTATTATCAGGATCCTTTTATTCATAATTATGTACTTTATAAAGACTTTATTTTAAAGGTGGGCCAAAATTTTGTTTTCGTGTTAACCGGCGGGCCATCTAGTAGATAAAACTTGCTATAGGAACGGTAGATACCTACCTAGCTTTTAACAATAGACTTCAATTAGTTGCTCATTGTTTACTGGATGTCGGCTTACTGAAAATGGGTTCTCAAGGAGCAAATTTTTTTTTTTCATTATGCTTTGTTTTTTTTTTTTGTTGATCCTGAAATCTGTTTTCAATAGACTATCCAGCTGACCTGTATAAGCAGGCCATTTTAAATGAGTTGTTGGGCCACGTTATGGTCTGCGGGCTTGGGGTTGAGTAGCCTTGATACCTATAGACAGGCTATAGGCTATACCTATAGACAGCTGAAAGTATAGATCGCACATCACTTTATAAAAAATGAGATTACTTTAGTTGTGTTCTGGCGTGTTTCTGGATTATCATTATGCGTCTGGTTGCTGAGTGCCGTTGCGTTCGATAGGTGAGGGGATTGCAATCTAGAGAAAATTTACTTCTGCTGTCCGCGATAACAATGATGGAAACATGAATTTGTTGGATCGAAAATGTGACCCACAAGCTTGTCATTCCTGTAGTAAGTTGTTGTAGAAATGCAACAGTCACTTCTCTATGTCCTCCTGATAGTGTATTCATCATACCATAAAAGACAAGCTTGAAATGTAGGTGGGACGTAATTCTTTTTAACCGACAATTTTAATTGATATCATGAGGGTGCTCAAATAATTAGTCCGCCATCTTTGAGCGTCCACCATATTAGATTTAGCATGACGTCACTTAGCTAGCCATGCATTGTCATCCAAACCAAACGTGTATGCAAATGTTCAGCTCATTTAGAAACCGGAAAGTGGGTCAACTAAGCTTGTTTACATAGTTACAGGTGAAGCTAACAAAAGCATGTTAAAATGATTTTGATTGACAGAAGCTAACGTTAGTAAAGGATATATCATAAACACGTAACGACTTGAAAGCAATTACCACTTGCCTTGGCCCTTTATTCTTACCACCAAGCAGCATTTTTGCGTTCCCGTTTGAAGGTAATGAGTATTGGTGTAATTACAGACACAAGAAACATATTTGCCGTTGCTATTTCAAATTAAATGCTTACGTCAACTACGAGTCTGCGATTCTTAGCAATTTGATTACCTTTACCGTTGACAACTGTTTACCGTTGAATTTAATTAATTACGATGGTCTATGGTAGTAGTTATTGACAGTACACATCAAGCGATGTGAAGGGTTTCACGAAACTTCAAAGTAAGGTAGAATTATAAGATTAACCCGATAACCCTCAAACATTTCGTTAATTAATTAGCTACTATTAATTTATTTGAACTTCGTGTGCGATCAGCGATAGTTGTACTTAAGCGGACTTAATGCCACAAGACATTTATTATTTTGCTACTTAGACCTCAATACTGTATCTAGAACAAACCTCCATTTCGTTTCTGTCTAACTTTAACTTAAATTGATATAATATAAATTAAAAACACATCTAAGGCTTGCAACAGCGTAAAGCGGAGGCCCGCGCGGTTTCATACAAAAGTGCTCCGTTGCAGATGACCCGCGCGGGTACTTTTGAATGAAACCGCGCGGACGCCCGCTTTACACAGTTTTAAGCCTAACTTTCATCGTTATTTCTTGGTGAATCTTGGTGACCTTACTTATTGGTGAATCTTTAGTTTTACTACGTTAAAAATGGTCCAAGCCAATTAAAGATTTCCCGTCTTTTAGTAATGTCAATGCAGAAACAGAAACCCGTCGGGTATGTGAAATCGTTTGATAACTACTCTAACACGCAATTAACTATCTTTTCTGGGAGACTCGTAAAATACCATTAAAAGGATTATTGTCTTTACGAGCTGAAATTAATTAGAATTCCCAGAATGACACTGTTAAGTTGTTCATTTTGATTTGTTTGGATTTAAAGAATCTAAATGATTGAAAATTACTGTACCGAAAAGTTTAAAAAGAAGAACATCAAGGAGAAAGTACCTATCATAGATCATCTGATAGAAAAGGCAAGAAAAAAAGAGAACTACAAGCATAACGTAACATTACACCTGTAATCGTAAAAGAATTGGGTAGAGTTGTACCTAGTAATAGTACACCCACATGCCACCCATTATGTTAAGTTCTTGGAGTAACAGTGGAGAGCCAGCTAAGAAATTCTTGGACAGATCCAATACCACGTTGACCTGGGACCTTAGGCTTGTGACCACTAGACTAACGAAGCAGTCAAGAGGGCAGAATTTTAATCAACAGGATATCATTGGTCAGAAAAGAGAGGTTTCTACAGCCAAGTGTTAAGCACTTAATTTTTGGATGGATGGGAAAGAACAGCAGCTACAATAATGCCTTAATATTGTCGCATTGATGGATCTACAACTCTCGGTGTTTAGCTCAGCGTCGAAAGTCTATCAGAGCGCTTTTATTTATGCACATTCTATGAACCATAGTGAGACCGTAGTACCTCCATACGTGCTAAGAACGTGACAGGTAAAAAAATAATCTTTGTATTTGAAAAGTACGAGACTATGACCATAAGACCGTTCCACCACCGACCACCACCGTCACGTGCCTTGTTTGCAGTAAACGGTGGAAAGCTGTTAATATTTTTGTGTTATTTCAAGTGGCATTGACATACGCTTTATCATTCATTACGTTAATATACCCGTTTGGTACACAAGCCTAGCACCGAAGAGGTTATGGGCCTATAACCTCTCGGTGCTATTATCTGTGATTACGTTCACGAAAATTGTGTGCGAAATCGAACTTTTTGTGCTTATCCGAAATTGATATAGAGTAGTTTCTTAAACGTACCTACGTTTTATTTTCGTTCGTTTAAGAAGTTTCGGATTATGAGAGTAGATCTCCTGATACGTTGCTAGTACGGTCATGGTATGGTACGGTATAGTGGGCAGATTCCTTTAACAGTAAGTTACCCTAGGAAGTACGTAGTAAGTACTTAATTATGAAGCAAAGAGTCAACAATTCCTATAAAAAAGCTTCAAGACTATAACACCCCATGTATAATATAATAATTAGTCTTATGTTAGTTGATTATGAATAAATAATAATAAAGTTGTCAGTTCGAATAATAAAGTTTCAGAGGATAGCTGTTTGCATAGGATGACGTAAACTGTACCAACTGTGGGTCGCTAAAATTATCTTATTAACATAGAGGAGCACATTGTGAAGTTGGGAAAATACCCGAACGTGCCTCACACGGTGTTCTAGAGCATCAAATACTTATTATATTAAATAACCTGGCTTGGACCCAGCCTATAAATTCTTGCATGGCTTAAATTGCTTAAAACGAACGATTAAAGTTTAGAAAATGTATGTCCTAGCGAGACCTACAAAAAATCAATAGCATAATATCCTTCCTGTACCCCCAAGAATTAGGCAGAGGTTTACCTAATATTGTAGTCACATTTCACCAGTTATTATAAACTCCCATATATCCTTGCCCAATGACGTGAACCGGGCAAGCGCGGACCACTCAAAATTCCGTTGGGAAATCAAACTCTCAGAGACAAACCGGCTTTCACTCAAGGCTAAAAAAAACAAAAAGAGAGATTAAGCTACTTTAATACCGGGTATAGATACCTACTGCTTTATGCTCTGCATTAGCTCAGCTGTTCTTAATTTGAAATAAGACAACTTTTCACAAGGTCTAGGTGTAGGGGAACTTTGCTCATTTTGAACTAAATACGAATTCAAGAAAAAAACGGAATTTCAAGTATTGAGGCACATGAGAAGTAAAGAAAATATCTCCCAGCCCAGCAGTGGTTGATGTCAGGCTAAAATGATGATTTGGCGTTTGAGCAGACTCAGGCTCTTGCCGATTTCCCCGCTTATATTTTGTTTCATGGAAGTAATTAGACCGAAACACAGCTTAATTGAACTTAAATAGATGACCTACTAACTGAGTGTCAAGACAATTATTTATTAGAAGGAACAGCCGGTTCTGATATAACTTTCGGACAAGAAACATTTAATTAAAAACACCAAAAAACCAGACTACAAATTGTATTATGTACCTAAATATATATATATATATTATTGTAATCTCCTTTTAATTTCCATCATTTTGATACGCTATTTACGAATTTTGCGCAAAAAAACCGCCATTTTTTTTTTTTTTAAACACATGCCGTGGGACACTTGGGTCTTTGAGAAGAATCTAATGATACCTTAATCGTCAAAATCCATCCAGCCATTTGGAACATGCGAGGTAATAAAAAAAAATATTGGGTAAAAATAGGAGTTCTTCTGCCAAACTAAAAAGTTTTGAAAAGTTAAAAACTTACAAATTAGAGTAGATTGAGTAGCAAGAAGGGGCCAAATACAAATCGTGATAAGTATATTCCCGTGATCCAAGGGCTGACTTTTACCTAGGCCAAAGGCTTAGCGTTGCCATACAACGTGGCAACGCCCCGCCAGTCTCTTGGGTATATTACCAGTTGACAGCGTTGAGGAGGAGTTTTTTGACGCCATTTTTTAAGTTCGATGTTAAGTTATTTACTTTAAGTTATTTTAATTTATAAATGTTTAATTTTAATATTTAGCTAATCAAACACTAATGATAAGTATTGTATGTAATTAATAAATAGTAAATATCCGCAGTTGAATTATACCTATATCTAACTACTTATATCTATGTTATCGCGCTAATCGAATCAGATGATGGTCTGCTTGTAGCAACACTGACTTGCTAATTTGATTTTGGCAACTGTCCCTGTTAGTTAGGAATAGCATAAATTCAGTCAGGTTTTTTTTACGTCTAGTTTTAAATCTACTACGACAAATATCTTAAATTCACTGACTGACAATATATTCGCACTCTCGTACAGTCAAAATCAGGGTCTAGTTAGTTAAAATTTTGCAAACAGTTCCTTCCATAACGAAATTGAGCGATACGGAGAGTTTTTTTTTATTACATTTATATTTCCAAGGGGTTTCATAGGGGATAAAAGTTTGTCATTCTTGTTGATGGAAAATTCCATGCACGGCTGTTAATAAAATTAATATCTATGGCAATTGTTTTTTTTTTTTGTTTTTGGTTCGAATAATAAGGTATCCTTTAAGTTTATAAGCGAACTATCCTCTCCCTGATATGCTGTTCAAGGCATCAGCTTTTCAATTAACGCCAGTCAAGTTAACTATTTAGTCAGATATAATAGATTTACAACTTGTCTACCTCCAACTCCGCGCTACTTATTCTGTCACAGATCTCCTCTTTAGGAGAGTGAGTGGTCCGTCATCCAGTATGCGAGCAAAGAGTGGGATACAAGATGTCACATGTCTTCAAATATTTGTTTCCGGGTTGTAGCGTGTGTGTTGTGGAAAGTCACGCTTTTTTCCGATTCGGGGTTGGCAGAAACCGCAGAACGCCACCTGCTACCGCCCACCTCCTTTTGCCTCGTCCACGTTCATACATCTGGTTTTACATGCTGGTTGCGAGTACCACACACCTGACTTTTCTGAAGAACCTCACCAATGGATCAGTGTATGTCAATCTAGGGCGTCCCCTCCTGGCGTTGCCACTCACGTCTGCCTTGTAAATACCTTTTGTTAGTCGCCTTTCATACTAAATTCAATAATTTGTACTGAACAAATTTACCAACACGTGAGACAGCTTATTTGCAACAATTTTATCAAAGTAAGTCGCGATTTTGAGCCTTTCCTGTATTTTAAATACTATATTTATATTCTTAAAATTACTTACATAAGTATAGGTATTATATACCTACTTAGTACGCAGATGGAATTTCTTGGAAAGCTATCTTCAAATCTACAAGGTAAATCAAATGAATAAAATGTTGAGAACAAAAGATTTTTCGCTTGATTTTAGGGTTGATTACAATGTAAAACTGGTTCATATCATCTTCATGCCCTTGTCCCATACTTCTTGGGGTCTGCCCACCACGTTTTCCTCTTCCATTCTGCCGTCAGACGTAACGGCATCATTTACTCCTTTCTCTTTCATATCATTCCTCACACAATCCATACATCAACATTAATTTCCACCACTCTTTTAATGACATGATATTTCTTTGTTCGTAAGATAACTAAAATAACTCCTTTTCAGGTTTTCAGTAATTTTAATAATACCTACTAGAAAGAAAGATTAGATGACTACCTACTGACCACTGTCGTGCCTAGGTAAACATTCATCTTAACTTCGGAATCCTTTCTTGTACATGGTTTGACCTGACAAGGGAAGGGAACATTTTTATATAACTATGGACTGACCTGCTGTCTTTTTTGGATCAGACTGTTGGGCCACAAAAGGGGTGCATGTGGCTGAGATGACAGTGCTAAGGAGGCTGTGTGGTGTTACACGAATGGATAAAATAAGAATACATAAGAGAAAACCTGAAAGTGGCGCCGGTGACTGAAAACTTGTGAGGTAATCGGTTGTCGTGATATGAAAATGTCGTGAGGTAAGTTTTGAGAATTAATGTGGATGGCTATAAGAGTAGAGAAGACCAAAGAACCGATGGATGGACTGTGTAAAGGATGACATGGCAACAAAGGAGGTGTTTATTGAGATGACGAGTAATAGAGAAGTATGGAAACAGAAGACATGCTGTGCCGACCCCAAATAAATTGGGATCAGGGCAGGAGAATGATGGTCTGACCTGACACGACCTTAGCAAGTTTTATTTAAAATACAACAATACATAGAATCAAGCCTTTGATCGCCCAAGGGTTAGGCAAAGGTGTACCTAACCACCCTCATTTCGTCATGTTTAAGTCTCATGTAATAGGCGACGAGCCTATACCATCAACCGCGCTTATATCCAGACTCTTACTGAGAAATCCCTGATGGAAAAACCCCATGGCACTTTGCCCAAACCGGAAAAAAAACCTAGGACCTCATGCTCTACAGTCACGATTGCGACCACTAGACCAACGGCAGTATTTAATTCAGGGACAGCAAAAGGAGTTTGAAGCTTGTGTACATAATTTATATTCCTATATCGTATACGCAGTGGTAGCGGCCCTGACATACAAGTTGTATCCCGTGACTTCGAACCCAGTTATGCGCGTAATCATTCATTACATCACCTTTATGCTCTCAAAGCGATGCATGAAAAATCGTAAGTATTTGTGAAGAAACCGTTACGTGGGAGAACCAAAAAATCGAAGCCATCTGACAACTGCCACCCCACACTGGTCCCGCGCCTTATAGCCCATTCTCTCTACTGAGAGAAGTGTGTCCCACCAGTGGGAACATTATAACCTGATAAGATGATGCTTACGCTATACGTCAGCAGCACCTATGCTAAAGCCAATGCAAAATATTTTCAAGATAACCAACCGGAATTCAATTTGTTATCAACTTTTATTAATTAATCCAAACGATTAACATTAATTGAGAAATAACACGTGAATATTAATGACTAATTATGTATTTAAAAATAGCCAGCTATTATCCTAGTAATTAGAAAAGCTAATTTGTGAGACTTTAAAAATATGTCAAACTAGCTGTTGCCCGCGGCTTCGCTCGCGTTTTGTCGGAAATTATCCCACGGGCACGTTGTAAATATCTCTTATGGCACTCGGAGATAATGTAGCTTCCTATTAGTGAATGAATTTTCAAAATCGGTTCAGTAGATCTAGAGATTACCCCCTACATCAAACTTACAAACAAATTTTACCTCTTCATAATATTAGTATAGATAAAATGCCGAGGGCGTGTGCCATAGCATTAGTTTCTCGATGTCAGCAACAGTGACTTAAAATAAAATAAATTTATTGCGTATAAATTTGGGTTACATAGCATGTCAAGGAGTCTCCATTTAGCCATAGATAATGCCTGTAGTTGAAGGCTCCGCTCTTCCCATACATCTTAAAGATACATATTAATATATTAAGAAAGAAAAAAAAATTGTACAAAGTACGAAAAATTGTATAAGCGTGTGTGCGCCCGCGTGTGTGTGTGTGTGTGTGTGTGCGTGTGTGAAAGAGAGAGATTTTGAGTGTACATAATGTGTCTACCTAAGCAAATAACATCACTATATTATTTATTATTATGTCACACGTTGCAAAAGTAACTCTGTTCACATCATAATTTAAATTATGTAGCCATATTGCTAGCTTTTTTTTTGCATTCATATTTTTTTATCGACTTACACATTGAATCAATAAAATGTACATAACGTTTAAATAACATCATGTCTATATTTCCCCGAAGAGACAGGCAGATGTGTACTATAGTAGACCCACATTGCACTAGTTATGTTTAAGTCCCATGTAACATGCAACGAGCCTAATACCATTAAACCGGTCTGGTAATGCAAAACTCAACACTTTACCCGATCTGGGAATCGAACCCAGGACCTCATGCTCAGCAGGCGCACTTGTGACTAACGAGACAGGCAGCTGGCAGTGCTGGTGCTGCGCGCAAATAGGATGAATGCCAAAAAAAATCGTGAAACTCAACGGCTGGCTCAGCGCGTGAGAAATTCCAACAGCGTAATAGGGGCTATCGAGTATGAATTCGCCGCTAGAGGCGCTAGTGTAGCGCGAGGTCACCGAAATGTCAGATATCATAGTGTTCGCGCGTTGCGTGCTTTCATATCACGTATTTTTACTAATATTCACGATTGAGGTCTAGATTGAGCCATTTCTATTTAATTATGCCTTGAAGATTTTAAGTAGCAACTTATGATCTTATTTGTTAGTACTTGATGGTAAAATGTTTTTTGAATGTTTCATGCTTGCTAATTTTAGGGAAAATATGTATCTGAAGTTTAAACTTTGTTGTTATACGTAAAAAAATAAACTTTTTAAATGTTATTGGTTTTATACTTTAAACTATAAAATAGAATTATTGACAGGACCTTACTCGACAGTGGCGCCATCTGGTGAGCTCAAAAACGATAGCCCTTATTATTCAGCTTCAATTTAATTCCCGTAAAGAGGGTTGGCTGGTTCAGTAACAAATTCAGAGCAAAACCTAGAAATTGGGTCGCCTGTTCTTAAAATTCAATTACTGATAAAATAAGGGACGTGATGTGTGATCCAAGTATGTATTACCTAAAGCGTGTTTCTATAAAGCAGGTAGGCAATATTATTAGTTCCTGTCCCTACTTGGAACTACTTACCTACCTCTGCAGAATATAAGAAATTTACTACCTACTGATACTGTCCCATTGCTGAGCAAAGGACAAATAACATTAAAAAAACACGCAAGCGAAGCTCCGGGTGAAACCTCGTATAACACAAATATAAAATTTATTAATTTTCTTACCTACTTTAATTATCGTTATAAAAGACTTGTTATACTGTCTGTATGCAGCTGTCTGTTAGTTATATGTATGTCTGTCTGTGTATGTATCTGTATGTATGTCTGTGTGCAGTCGCTCCATGTAAAATACTGGTATTCAGCTGAATACCAGTATTATTACCTAATAATACCGAATATTAGTATTATTACCATCCGGTTAGACCGGAAGCCTAACCGGAAATGCTAGGCAGATGATGTGTTAACTGTCCATATATGAGTAAAAATACGCTAGATTTAAAAAACATGAAATTTTTACGACTTAAAAACTTGTTTTAAAAGTTATTTTTTCGGCCGAAACGGGAACCAGTGCCGAAGATTCGGTTTCGACTGAAAATCTTTTTTCGGTCGGACCAGTATTTGCTACATAATCTTGTTTCCATTTTAAAGTATGCTATTGATGCAGCCGTGTTTTTTTTACAATAATAGTAGTTTAGATGATACAACACAGTTTTCTACGGTGTTCTGTGACAAACTTATCAGTAGGTAAATTGCAATCGAGCAAGTGAATAAACCCGCAGCACGTGGTTATCAGAATGACCCAAATGCAGTACGTATAACATAATCTATACTTAATATTAGAAAGAGGAAAGAATTGTATGTTTGTAACGAATAAACTCCAAAACTACTGGACCGATTTTAACCACTTTTTCACGAATAGAAAGCTAAATTATCAGGAAGTAACATAGGCTATAAATTATACTTATATCATGGAAATTAGCTGAGCTTTCACAATTTTTGGGGCGAAGTGCTGGTGTAAGTACATTTAATATATTTTGAAAATCCACTTGCCACAACGCCATCTATGAGAATATAGTTGTACTTCTTTATTTTAATATGGTATCTGTGGTTAAACCAGGGCACTGTTGTACCAAGACGGGGTCCGCGAAGAGGTACCTTCAGGACAGCCGAAGTGGCTTTAAAGCAGGTGGACCTGCGTGGTGGTGGCTGTCAGCGATTGGGGGCTTCGGGAAGGACCGAACCTGTCAAAGCTTAAGTCGTAAATAGACAGTTGTAGTAAAACTAAAGTAATCCAATACCTCGTTCAGCTGTACCAGTTACCTACAAAGTAAATAAACGCCCACAATTCTACATATATACGATACAGGAAAATAACATGGAATACGGGTAGAAAGATAAATAAAAGAATAAATGGATTTTTTTTCCTACAACCGCCACGACTCAGAATACTTACTGTATATTTAAACGTTTTCTAATAACGGAGGAGGTTATATATTCGCTTTTACTAGGCTGATAGGTATCTTCACATTTTTTCTTTTGGAAATGAGTTTTTTTAATGTTTAATATGGATTGTATGATACATAACATACCAGTGCTCCCTGCGATGCTATCGTGGCGCTGTAGTAATCATCAGGGTTGGTGTACAGCAGCACCGTCAGTGCCGTCTGATACCCGCAGGAGGCCACACGTCGAGGAGTCCCCATTAGGGGCTCTGCTTGACGACTGCAAAACAAACAAATCTTCATTCATTAAGGATCTCTAAAAAATGTTAAGTTGAGTAGCTTGTACCAAATTATAACAGCAGGATAGGTCGTCAGTGGCCTGAAAGTCTGACAACCAGTCTTACCAATGGATATCGTATTATCCAGTACTACCTGAGAGAGAGAGAGAGTCAGAGTGTGTGAGAGGTCAGATGGGCTCGTCTCCTCCATGTAAAATACTGATATTCAGCGGCATCCGGTTAGACTGGAAGCTGACCCCAACCAATGTCTTCGAATAGATGGGTTGTTATATGCTGATTATGCTTAGGTTCCAGTCCCCCAGGAACCTAGTATTATTTTCTCGCGTAAGAAACATACACAATAGATATAGATCCCATGTCAGAAAAAGAGATTCATAATTAATAGTTCTTTTCTTTATCGTGTGGTTATTGCCTAACCTGGTGTCAGAGTTTTTAGGCCGCCCATGGGCCTCTGACTTGGCTTTACATGCCGTCAAGAAATATCTCTCAGCCATGCAGGTTTCCTCACGATTAATAGTTGATCGCTGAATAGTATACTGCCGGCGGGAACTCTCTCTCCACTAGTTTGAGCTACCCAAAAAAAACTCGTTCAGCGACGCTCGCTTGGCGGGTAAAACACTCACTGAGAGACTTTCGCTTGATTCTTGATATGCAACCTAGCAAATGACTGGATGTGAGTAATCGCCTGTCGCACTCGCTCACAGCCTAGCGACCAAACTATCTGTTCGTTGCACGCCACATACACTTTCATGGGTTTCACTAATCTTCGCAGTGGAACAGATGCCCTATGTGTGCTGATGCGGCTTTTCCTAGGTTTCTTTTATTTTCATCTCCTCTGATCACATGCCAAAGAAAACTTCATGTACCTATCAAATTCCCAACAAATATAAAAAAAAAATGTACAATAGTGATGCGAAGCCAATTATATAACTATTTTTAGAAGACAAGAATGTTTTGCAACATGTCGTACATAGATCAAAATGATAATTGATCTAAAACGGGTTTTAGGGTTCAGTGTCTGCTAATAAAATTTTAGCAGTCCGAATTTTATCTGTGGTTTTAGATAAATTAGACACACGATACATGCTTCTTTACAGTTCCGAATCGTATAATGGTGCAACGAATGTGACTGCAACCGCAGACTGCAACAACATGATTGGTTTATATTTATCTATACTTACATGAAAATGAAATTCAAGTGTGTTTGTAATCTCAAAATATCAGCTTTTTACTGAATGAAAGTTTAATGGGTATAAAAATACCCTTATTAAAGAAGCCGAAAGGCACTTGTTCTCCCCATCATTGCGGTCATGTTTTTGTACTGGACCATACCTGGGAACCTTCTAATTACGAAGATATTGGGGGTCAAAGATCATTTTTTTACAAGTTTTTGTTAATAAAACCTCCATTACCTCCATGACTATTCAATTCATTCATCAGCACAATGTTCTGAGTCCCACAGTAAAAAGTGATTTTTCACCCCAAAAAAAAGGTCGTTTCCTAGCAATAATTTTTGCGTACAGTTAGTTAATTTGATGTACAGAACGCTTATTTGACGTATTAGTGGAGGGTCCGTTTACACCTTGTATACGGAAATGAAAACCAATAAAAAAATTATCTGTCTGTCATGTTTGTTCCGGCTAATCTCCGAAACGGCAAAACCGATTTTGACGAAACTTTTATTTATTTATTTATTTGCTAACACGTGAAACACTGGTTAGTAGGCATGCATTAAAATTTCATGACACAGTACTAAGACATGCACCCTGTAAGGGCACTGCAAATTATATCTATCAAATTATTCAATTACATAATCTAATCTTAATTCGTATTATTACAATTTATTTCATTAATTATGCTAAACATTTATCAATCATTTATTATTATGTATTTTATTTTAGAATAAATCATTATTATCAATTTGTTCATTTCTTTTTATTCATTCTTTTGCTGGCAGTTCGCTGATCTTATGGAGGTCTAGGGTTCCGTGCAAAAAAAATGCCTAGAAATTGTTAACTTAATCCGATCACGAAAGTAATATTTTTATAATAATTTCACGCGGACGAAGGTCGCGGGGAACAGTTATAGTTTATTATATATTTAGTGCAGTGTTGGCCATTAATCTATACTAATATTATAAAGAGGTAAAATTTGTTTGTAAGTCTGTATGTAGGGGGTAATCTCTGGATCTACTGAATCGATTATGAAAATTCTTTGAGTAATAGGAAGCTACATTATCCCCGAGTGCCTTAAGCTATTATTTTACAAAGTGCCCGTAGGATAATTTCCGCATAGCATAATAACCCGAGCGAAACCGCGGGCAACAGCTAGTACTAAATAAAGTTATCCTATCTCTCTGTCTCACAGAACGCTAATTAATTTCATTTTTTTTTCCTAATTTCATTCTTCATTCTCACATTAACGGCTTCCATTCATCAGCAAACATGTAAGTAACTCCATGAAATGTTGTCATCTACGAAAACGTTTTTGTTTCATAAGAGCTCCATATCAGTAGATAATGAATTGAGATATCTCCCGAGAACAGTCTATACTTTGTTTATTACATGACTAATGTGCGTGACGGACAATATGCAGAGTAGGTACTGAAAAAAATGATTATTCGATCATCGCAAACAAATATGAGCAAGCAAGCAAGCAAGCAAGCATGGTGAACAATTTATTACCTATAGTTCCTTGTCTCAGTGATAAGGGCCTTTTGTCTTTAGTGGGCAGTACTTACCTATCACATATATTTTTCTGTACAACCATATACAAAACTCTTCAAGAATTTTGCGTTAAATATAATGATCTGCTCTCTTTTCTTCTGTAGATAGGATTACTAATTAACCAGTCATCATCAATTCAGCCGAAAGACGTCCACTGCTGGACATAGGCCTCCCCCAAGTGCCCGTGCGGTTCGCATCCAGCGGATCCCCGCAACCTTAACCAGGTCATCGGTCCACCTAGTGGGAGGCCTTCCAACACAACGTCTTCCGGTTCGCGGTCGTCACTCCAGAACTTTTCGGCCCCATCGGCCATCCGTTATTACGTTCTGTGAGCAATGTGCCCTGCCCACTGCCACATAAGTATATAGCAATTATTCGGGCTACGTCGGTAACCTTGGTTCTCTTGCAGATGTCTTCATTTCTGATACGATCACGCAAAAAAACTCCGAGCATAGCCCTCTCCATTGCCCTTTGGGTGACTTTAAGCCTTGTGATGAGGCCAGTTATGAATTAACCAGTAACTGCAACTAAGTGCATCTTACATCTCATTTCTCCAGCTTTTTCCCTTCGGAGTTTGTTGGGTGGACTTCCAATCATACCGGAGGCAGCTGAATACCACTGTTTTACATGGAGCTACTGCCTAACTTAACCTTCACAACTCTTTATGGGTAACCCGAGACTTCTTGGTTAAACTGATCAGTATAAGTAGTACTTCCTTATATATGATATATATGAATGACTAGCTGTTGCCCGCGGCTTCGCTGGCGTTTTGTTCGGAAATTATCCTACGGGCACGTTATAAATATAGCCTGTAGCAGCTCGGGGATAATGTAGCTTCCTATTAGTGAAAGAATTTTAAAAATCGATTCAGTAGATCCAGAAATTACCCACTACAACCTCACAAACTCAGAACCTTTACCTCTTTATAATATTATTATAATATATTAGTAATCATTTAAATCAAACTATGAACTCTTTAGTTTCGGTTGGCATGCGTTGTTAGAATAAAAAGTGGGACTAGGTTATTTCGTTGAGCACAAATTATTTTAAATTAGAATTATTAAGAAATTTATGAAAACTTTTCGATAAAATAGTCAAAAAATCTATAAGTAATATTAAGCCGGGAGCCGGGAGATTAGAGGTATTCGTACGTATTTAATATAATTAAAGTAGTTAGATCTAAATGACAAATATTATTATTAACAAGAAGTGTGCCCGGTGCATTGGGAATTTGGGATTTCTATCAACAATTATGACGAAAGTTCATTAGAAATTTTATACCTTAGTTATCCCGTTTAGGAGATGAATTTTCAAAAATCCTTCCGTGATCGATTTCCTTGTACAAGTGATTGTTAAATACAGTGCATTGACAAATCGAACTTTTACCTGTATACAGAGGGAAAGGTTCTAAAAGTCTTAAGAAGTTCGTTTTCTGCAAACTTAATTGGAATTCCAAGTTATCGAAGTCAAAATTGTTTCAAAGTAGCTCTCGTGTCACCCATTTCAAGGAAATGCATTGTATACCTCAAATGGGTAAGTTTTAATTGGATATGTACTAAACCTTGTTTAAGAACTCTAGTGTACTTTTGTTCTCAGTCGAAGAAATAATAAAATTAAAGAATGTAATAATTTAGAATTATTCAAATATTATCTTCTATAATAGAATTTTGTCGGCACCGACGTATCGCAATGAATCATCCAATATGTTTTTATCTTCACTATCGAATAGATTGTTTATTAATGGTAACTACCATTACGATTAAATAGTAGATTTTAATATTATGACTCCCGGCAGTAGATAAAAACAATCGTTTGCGTCATTCAACTGTGTGCCTAACTAGACAAAAGACATTAGATTCCAGTCGTTTCGATTGTGATTTGAGATCAGAATACCGAAAATAAAAAAGGGTCTCCAATATTTTTCCGTTCGAAAACGTCGATATTTTTATTGCTGAGAAGACGTCAAGGAAATTGTAGGGGAAACGAAGTATTTGCTAGGTGTGACACTGTTTCACTGCAATCCGAATCATATATCAATCAGTGTGGATTGAGATATGATTCGGAATACCTATCTATCTATACACATATTATAAAGAGGTAAAATTTTTAAGTTTGTGTGTAGGGGGTAATCTCTGGATCTACGGAACCGATTTTGGAAATTCTTTCACTAATAGGAAGCTACATTATCCCCGAGTGCATAGGCTATATTTACAACGTGCCCGTGGGACAATTTCCGACCAAAACGCCAGCGAAGCCGCGGGCAACAGCTAGTTATACATAAATACGAATGAACGTCTGTCTGTCAGTTACGTGCCTTTGTAGACTTGTTCGCTGTGTCTCTGCCTTGTCAACGTAAAATAGAACAGAATATTCGTTATTATGTACACCACACAAGTAACGTACCCGGTTTCTATCCGGTAAGAGATGCGATTTTGTATGCATGTGCCGTGCGTATGTCGTACTCGACAGTGCTCCGGGCCTAGCCTCGGCGAAACCGGGTATAGCGCGAATATGAACCGGGAACAAGCTTACATAATGCTTCATACATGACTGTCGACAGACCCGGCACCGGTGCGAGTAAAAACCGGTTGCGAACCGAAACTCTTAGAATATTAATAAATTTAGTGCCGTGTAACGTTTCGTTGAAATAATTTTCGAACTTCAAGCAGGCGATGCCGCACGTAAAAGCTAGCTAGTATAGTGAATTCAGAACTCGGGGGTAAGTTCAATATAAATTTGCCAATCAGCTGGCATACTTCTTCAAGATTAATTTTATCTGCTGGATTACATGCCATCAACGAGAGTCTACCTATATTTAAAACAGATAATCCTGAATTATGAATTCTTAAGATAAGATCTAGTAAGTGCATTGATAAATGATAAGGAGTAGCCAACTTCCATTTTAATCACGGTTTCAGTGTTACCAGTAAAATATCAGTTACTGTGTAAACACTATTATCATAAAAGCGCAGATTAGTTCTACTTAGAACTAAAACTAAATTGACACTAAATTGACAGGAAAAGCGCTTTAATTGCGTGTTTCATGGAAAACCTCATATATGGAGCCTCATTTAAATAATCCTTCATAAAGTTCAAGATACTATCTACTTATACCAAATATGTATAATAAAAATTGAATTAAAAGTTAAGCCTTCACAGTATAGCTTTTAATTCAATTTTATAAAATAATAAACATAATTATGGATGACACAGACATACAATTTTCGCATATTATAATATAGTAAGGATTTTAAAAAAGCTCGAATGTTCAATCAGTCGTAATATTTCAAACAGAAAAAAAATTGAACAATAGGTATTTGAAACTCCTGCTTTAGAAGACTTTCAAATAAATGGCTCATCTTGATCATGAATCGTTACGCTTGCCTAATCCCTATGAAAGGTTAAAAGCTTCTATTATTTTGAAAGTCCTTGGTGACTTATTTTTAAGAAACTTGCAAAGTACTTTGCTAAACTTGGTTTTCATAGTTAAACTGAACAAATCATTCGCTTAGTACTGTAGAGAATAGAGCTCAAGATTCATTCAAGTCCGTAGGTACATTTACGCAGGTACTTAGATTTAATATCAAATATGAAAGACAAAGAAGTAGATGATGAGGTGACGTTTGACAGGGGAGAATATAAGAAAACGTGTTGCGCCACCCCAAGTAGAATGGGACAAGGGCATGATAATGATGATAATATTTGTTATCAATATTATTTGTTACCTAAAGTTCGAGGAGTTTTTTTCTTTCCACAAGGTACTACAAATAATTCATCTATACTAATATTTTAAAGAGGTAAAGTTTGTGAGTTTGTAGGAGGTAATCTCTGGATCTACTAACAACATTTTGAAAATTATTTCACTAATAGGATGATATCCCCGAGTGCCATAGGCTATATTTACAACGTGCCCGTGGGATAATTTCCGACAAACAAGCGAGCGAAGCCGCGGGCAACAGCTAGTATATTATAATTATTATATTATTATTATAAGTATTTATAATATACACAGAAGTAAGGAGGATAAATCCCACTACTAATACAGAACAAGTATATGCTTCTGAAACTAGAACTGCAAAATTCGGCGTTCCCCAAGGGAGTATTATGGGTCCTTTATTCTTCTAAACTCTTAACTAAACATGACATTACACTATTTTCTGATGATAGCACTGTTCTATTTGCTAATGACGATACGATTAATTTAGAATCTGACATTAACCAAATAATATTATTAATTATAGACTGGCTTAAAACGAATATTTTAATGAGTACCATTGCCAAAACTAAAATAATTAATTTTAAAATATGTACTAAGTGAACGGGTACTTTAAAAATCCGTTACTTAGATAACGACATAGGAGAGACTGAGGTAACAAAATTTCTAGGGTGACAACAAACTTAATTGGAAATTACATATTGACCATGTATGCAAAAAGCTGGGACAGTTTTCATAGGCACTTTATAGATTAGCGAAAATAGCAAGTCAATCTACTTTACTAACAGCTTACCACGGATACCTAAGCTCCACCCTCAGATACGGTGTTATATTTTGGGGCCACAGTACAGATAAGAAGCGTGCTTTCACTGCTGAAAAACGTTGCATAAGAGCTATATTTAACTTATATCAAACTGACTCATGTGAGCCATTTTTTAAAAAGGTGAACCTAATAACATTACCATGTATCTATATATTTGAGAACGCAATATTTGTCAAGAATAATATTTAATTGTATGAATACCACTCGTATACGGCGTAAGGACCAGTTCCGCACAGTAGCTAGCAAGACTCATTTAATGAACGAAAGTATCTTTTGTACAGCATCACGCATCTTCAATAATATCTCGGGACCTATAAGAATAATTCCAGATATAATAAAATTTAAAAAGAATCTCCATGATCTGCTAGTAAAAAAATGCTACTACTCTAAAAGAGTTCCTATCAGACAAATCTCTACTCCAATACAGTCTCCCTCAGTCATGACACGTTCAGTGGCCCACCGATGTGTGCGGGAGGCGTATCTAGCCCATGTAGCGCCCGTGTGCAAACATTACCCTAGCGCCCCCACGTAAGCGCGCGGCCAAAATAGAATGGGTACAAAGTATAAGTAACAGCACAGCAAAATTACCACAAACTGTCAAATTTCCCCAATGGATAATAAACTCTATTGAAAATGAACCACTTTTACAATAGGGTCAAAACTGAAACATAAAATAAACATTTGTTCCATGCAATAGTGCAATACTTAACACGATCTAATTGTATAAAACAGCTGTTATATTTTTAACCGAATTCAAAAAAGGAAAGATAGGTACTAGCCGTCCTATAGTTGGTCTTTACCATGACTACCATGAGTAATGTTTATTCCTCACTTGACCTAACAACACTATGTCAATTACACACACTATGTCAATACTTACTCTCGATGGTTAGCATCGACCGCAAAATAGTTGAAAGTGCAACAGAGACTGAGCAAAGTGAAGATTTGCTTGAATATGTCGTCGCAGCGGTAAACAGCGTTTTTCCACATGCATCGTTGCACCAGGTTGCTGCACGATGCTGCTGGAGACAGCTGCAATGGTAATGGTTAGCTACAGTTGCATCCGTAAATAGTAAATGTAACCCTCATAAATCTGATTTTTTTGTTATTTTCTCTCTGGCGTCGCCCTTGAAACTTAGTTCCATTAACGAGACACAC
This sequence comes from Eugnorisma glareosa, assembly GCA_947578425.1. NCBI lineage: Eukaryota > Metazoa > Arthropoda > Insecta > Lepidoptera > Noctuidae > Eugnorisma > Eugnorisma glareosa. Next base: position 34,026,999 of record OX387957.1, read on the forward strand.
AAACACACTACAAACATTCCTTCACAGTTTTCAGAACAAGGCATTATTACGATAAAATATCGCGGATATTAATGGTTCTACAAATCTACTTGCTTTTTTAACCGCTGGAGGGAAATAGATTTAGGTAAATTTAATAAAATGGTTAGAAGTTTAAGTGTGGAGTGTATCCCATCGCAACCCCAAAAAAAACAGGAAAACCTTACGCTAAAATCGGTGAAAAATAATTGCTATGCTAAGTACAATAAATTCAAATACTTACTCTTAGAAATAACTGGTCTACCGTAATGTTGTTAAAGTCCAATACAGTTTGCAGTCTCTGTAAGTCTTCCTTCTCATCGGCATCAGCTGTGAAGGTTGAAAACAACAATGGTACCAGGCGAAAAGTATCGAACACAAAGTCTGCAGTAACGTTGCTGGGAAGAGTTCTGAAAATTAAAATAGACAAATTGTAACAAGCAAGAAAGGGAAATCTATAGCAGAGTTGAAAACGCTTAGTAAAGCTATCTACCGGGTCCATGAAGACGCTAACGACGAGTTATATACCGATCTCCCTGAACGTCAAACTCATCGACATGTGCATCCTGCCCGTCCTAACCTGCGGTGATCAGCAGGGATATTGCGTATCTCTGTTGGCAGTTCGTAGTGATCATCACTTATCGAGTTTTGACATACAATGACCGTTCTTGTTAGTTTAACTGACGCTACCCGTACAAAAGTGTTATTGTATATCAAAACACGCCAAGTGATGATCAACAAAACCGGGAGCAATCAAGATCGGGTTTGTAATATCGGGAACTCAAAATGAACAGTAAACATGGTAAATATCCCGTTTCCAGTGTTAATGATAATTAAGTGATGATCACTATGAACTGTCAACAAAGATACGCAATAGCCCTGCAGATGGCCTACCATGACGTCTTAAAGCAGAAGTAATCTGCCAGAGTAGCGGGAATGTTCGAAAGAGATACCGCGGCCCTGGAACACAAAGGGCAAAAGAAGGAACATGATGGGTTTTAGTCAGTAGGTACAAGTCTGACACTCCCTTCCTCTCCGCCCAGAGTGGGAGGGGTCATTTGATCATAGCACGAAAAAAAAATCAGAAGTAATTCCAGTGTGGGAAACAGATGGCGCTCGACTACCTGTATAGCTCTGTCTCTTACCCACACTGGAATTACTCAAACCTGTTTGCTGATCGAGTCGCAGAAATTCCGCCTTGGAGTTTACCAAAGGGCAACGGAACGCAGTATTCTGAGCGTTAAAAGACAAGACAGGGTTCGAAACACTATGTTCCAAAAGGTGCGTAATGGAAATGGGATTGGGCGGGTCACGCTAACCGCATGCACGATGATCGGGGGGAAATAGTATCCACACAATGGGTGAAGAAGGACGTAGAAGTACACTAATAGTAGTACTACAGGTAGTAGAAGTATAGTCCTGCTCAGAAAGACGTGGCGATTCGACCTGGACGAGCACCGCCAAGGCTGGTACGGTTATGGAGCATTCTTTCCTACTGGCGGCTCCCTGTAGATGATTCGATGATTTGTGTTAAGGAGGCCCAACGCACTTTTGGACTATTCTTCTTCTCCGCGAATCGATAAATCAGATTTTGTCTGATCAGTACGTAGCGACCTGATCAACTTTTTGTACAATTACAACAATTTGCTGAATATAATAAATATTCTACATATTGGTAAACTCATGAAAATGGCAAGCATATATTTTCGATTTTGATTGTATCTGATCTCTCAAGGTCCACAAAGAGCATATGACTACCTAAGTTTTAACATATGGAGCACTTACAAATTATCCGCCAACTCCCTTGCAGCCTTTTTGGAAACAATGTTCAAATCGCAGATAGTCACAGCAGGGAACGGCACATCCCAAATCGCCCCTTGAGTGCTTTCTATGACCTGAAATGGTTCACGTCTAATCAAAACACGTCCGATTGACTAAAACTAGGCAACACCTAAATTAATGCCTAAACAAACGCGCTCCGTGTTTTTTTACAAGCTTTTATTTAACTGGCAATACTAATCATTTGTTTAGGTCAATCTTGCAACTGTTATCCCCAACCGAATACCATGCCTGCATGAAATTTTGCACGCCACACGTTTAGTTTGGATGACAATGCATGGTTAGCTAAGTAGAAGACGAAGAAGTAATACATCACGCCTATTTTTAAAAGCTTGTTTTCAAAAATGCTTTTTAATAAATGCTAGTTCCATGCTCAGCTGAGCGTCACGTCATTCCAACAGTGTAAAACATTGTTTTGCAAGCATTTGTTTTGGTGTCCCCTAATGTTAGTGAAAAAGGGGATTTAATTCTATAAATAGAAATAAAACATCGGATTACATCATTATGTGAATTAACTTTTAATTTACCTAAATCTCCAAAAGATTATGAATGTGATTGGCTATCGATAATCGTATCCCGCGTCATCGTAGAAGGAATACATAACAGATAAGTATCTTGAAAAATGCAATGATGATCGATTGGCTTTTTTGGCTTTAGTAATTTTCGCAGATAAGCTATGCTTTGCCATAATTTTGAAATAATACCTATCACTACTCACAAAGTCGCCTATACGAGCAAGAAAGAACGCAAGTCATTTGTGGCCAAATGCTAGGTTAAGAGCGGCCAACCCGTCATACTTTTCATACAAACGCTCGTATGTGATTATGCCGTTGTTACACATCTATCTTTGAATTTTTTGAACTAATAGGTATTTTGTGCACTATATCTAGGTTTTTGCTCAAAAATTGCTGTTTTGCACAAATTCTACCGGAACTTTGGCCGTTCTTAATGTACTCTATGACTGTAAAAATAAAAATAAAAATCTCGATAGAAACCTTGCACATGTAATGCAGATTCTTAATGACATATATTTATTTCACACACTTGTCAGACTTATTCAAAAACACGTATTTCCTGGTTTAAGAAATTTTCGAATACTATTTTTCGTTCATTGTCATCACGTTAGGCGGTATGAGATGCGTGGGAGACGAGTTGTGCGGGGTTGGGGCGAGGTAAGACGGGGGAGTTGAAAGAAAATCGCCGCTGCGGCTCTGGATGAAACAACAAGCTTTTTGACCATGCTCGCGTTGACGATAGACGGGTCGGAAGGGCCCTCTTAAAATAATTTTAAAACCCGAGGATGGTAAGGTACTGCTAGTAGAAAGGTGGAAATAAGAAGCCAGCCATACCTAACGACGATATCTAAAATCGACACTATACGTAGCCGAACTGTCAGGTTTAGTAAAAGTACGGTAAGTACTCCAAATACATCACGTTTTTATTGAGCAGAGGTGTAAGTAGGTAGGAACCCCTTATTTCACCATTAGTTTGAGTCCCATGTATAGGGGGTCAGCCTTTAACCATCAACCGAGCACAAAACCGGAGTCGGTGACTGCTTCTAATAAATTCCTGATGGAAAAACCTAGTAACACTTCGCTCGACCTGGGAATCGAACCTAGGATCTCATGCTTATGTAGTCCTACAGATACACAAACGAACTTACGGTTACTATAGGATTTCTTGCGTACCAGTTGTATGCGGTGACCACGAAGTAAGCCGCAATACCGATGCTGATCAACACCGCGAATGCCCAGCAGCACCTAGATCAGAACAACTTCAGTTTTGCTTGAAATTAACGTAAATATAAAATAGGGATCAGTGATGGTTACATTTCCGTGACACGAGACCGCTTTAGACTATTCGCTTTTATTGTATGGGTAATAAAACTCAATCTGGCCGGCTCAAACCGATTCCACGTCTAAAAGTGTGGTCAATCTCTTTAACTATGTCACGAACTATCTCCAGATTTTTTTCCCCCATTTGAAAATGTATATGCCTCATTTCACCTCCTTAGGTGTGGACTGACGCGAATAAATACCTGGATACCTCCCCAGGATGAGGAGAGATGCCCGACCGGTGGAAAGAGATGTCGAATGACTAGATAATAGACCCAGCTTCGCCCAGCCCAGGGCGCAGGACATCATGAGTGGTATTTTATAAAACCCTAGCCTAAAATGCTTACATTCTTTATGAAAAAAACCTATTTTTAGGTCTTAGTTCATTTCTCTATAATATCGCTAAGTCACACTTGGTTTCTTCTTCGATTCCGATAAGCCTGCTTCAACTTAATAAAATTCGCAAATATTTAATTTCAAGTTCTGTTGAACTAAGAATAGATGATTTAGCTTTGTCAAGTTTGCTGTTCTTCCTTTACCTAGTAGGAGCCAAATCTAATCTCGTAAACAGCAACCGTAGATAGGGAACTATCTACCTATTGGAACCTCTACCTGACCGTAAATCTTCACTACAAAGTATAAAACAAAGTCGCTTCCAGCTGCCTGTCCCTATGTAGGTATGCTTAGATCTTTAAAACTACCCAACGGATTTTGATGAGATTCAAGAGGAAGGTTTATATGTATAACATTGCACCCGTGCGAAGCCGGGGCGGGTCGTTACTAAATAATATACCACTACCTTTCAGCATAACTGAAATCTTCCATCACAATATATTTGTACCCGTGCAAGTCCGTCCTTTTACAAAACTCCACGAATTTATTCATACAGAATTGTTTTCTCGTTTGTTTCTTACTCCAATTATTACCGGACGAAAACTTTTTGGGTGTAATGTTAGATTTCTCTGATGCTACCTGAACCATTTTCAAAGCATAAACGGAAAACTGTGTTGTAAAATGCCCGCACAATGATCAAGTGGACTTGTGAACTACACACGAGTTACTAATTATAAAGCTAGATGATCTATCAGAGATAGCGGGACCACTTTACATATAAATATTTAAGTAAGTACCTACAGGTCATGGCCGACACGGCTTCACAAAGCTAAGTGTATAGTGGATCAATTTACATGTTTTTTTTTATACACAGTTTGCTTCATAGATTTTTGTTGAGGACCAAGGCTGACCCGAACTTTTATTTGATTTCTTAAAAGGTACCTACATACTTCGAACTCAGCGGTACCATCAGCGGTTCCTGCTTGTTTGCTACTGTTATTCTATTCCAGGTTTGCCATTGTATGGCTTAAAAATGGTCAAAAGCAAAAGGTTTACCAATAAAAGATGGAAGAGTCGAGGGACTTGAAGGGACACCGACGCGAAAACTGTTACCACGTATTCAATACGTCATTCTGAGTACTAAAGCTGTTACTAGGTAGGTATGATGATGTTCAATAACTTAAGTACCTAAGATACTATAAGTATGTACTCAGTGTCGACCTGGGGCCTTAGTCTGCTATTGCAATAGTGTCAGAATGGTCTATAATTGATTTAATAAGGCCCCTAGCCCACGGCGTATTGAAGCGCGTTCGAAACTCGTTTGACGTGCGTACAAAGGGTAATTCGTCTGCGCGGGGCCTTATTAAATCAATGATAGTCCATTCTGACACTATTGCAATAGCAGACTAAGGCCCCTGCTCAGGTGGTACTAGAAAAACATTACCTACACCTTATCTCAAATTCATTATGGTAAACTATCCTTAGCTACATCGGGTTGCCCATTTGGGTGGTAAATAATAGTTTAGTTTATATTGCATGCAACTAATGGCTGTGATACTTATAGAGCCACTATCACGGCTCGATCAAATCGTTTAACCTTGCTTTATGGCATTTAATTATTCATCAAAAAACTGGTAAAAGTAATCAATCATACAGGAGTTTATGGTTAATTGATTGCTTCTTTAAATAATTAAGTTACCATTCAGAATAACTGTACCAGCTACCTATAAACGAGACAGGGCCGAATCAGCTAAAGTTGTCCTCACGTCCACAGTAACAATTTTTACCTAGTTTGACGCTGATGTTTATGTGACGGTCTTAATGGAATCTAAGTATCTATGTATTACTCGTACTAAGGCCCATGTAGAACAAAGAAGGGCTACAGGAGTGTATCGATGACATCTGTCGTCTCAGGTTAAGCATACGCAGTGAGCGGTCAGTCACTAATCACTCAGATAGTCGAGAACTGTCCAAGCACGAGACACGTATCGCGACAAGTACGTACCGATTCGGACGCATACCTTGAGGGTTGGAACTATCTCATGAAATAGACAGTACCTACATATCTCATGGTTATGTGGAGTTTCAATGTATTATGGGGCCGCATTGAATGCGGCCAACAAAAAAAAAACAAAGGTTGGGTTTATTGATGTACTTATTCTACCTTACATCCTAAGTATCCAAAGTATAAAAATATATCTCTGAAAACTGAATGTTTCACTGAGCCGGGTCATACTTTTGCTGTAACGAAACCATAGCGACTTCTAATTCGATCCCAACGCCATCTAGAGAGCGAGGGGTAATAAATTGCATGAATTGCATTGCGATGACCAGTTTAATAAAATATTGTAGTTGTATTACGATGGGCAGTTTAACTAGTACAGAGTTTCAGGCATTCATGCTCTGTACTGTTAAGAAGTGGCGTCGCAGCGTAGGGGTCAGATTATGCATCATCATCTGCCTAGCCTTTTCCCCAATTATGTTGGCGTCAGCTTCCAGTCTAACCGGGTCAGATTATGCACATTACATAATATGAAGATGGCAATTGAAAACTTATTTAGAAACTATTTCCACAGAAAATTTCACAAATATTTACGGATAGTATCATTCAAGCGCCAAATAAAGCATGGTTTTCGTTGCTAAATGTTGGTAACACTTAAGTTTAGAAAACCACATAAACTGACGTGCTGTTTCCTGTGCAATAGTAATGGTGCGGTATGACTCCGCTTGGGTATCTTAGGGAAAAGAAATAAAAGAAAATTACTTCGATCAAACGCATATAATTCATTTATTTTGTCATTTATTCTTTGGGTTCAATTCTTTTTAACATATTAAAGTTACAAGTTAACTTTGCGGAGAATGATCTACACCAGCAGAACAATGAATGGAAATTCAAATTCGAACCAGGTACATACAGAAAAATTGCATTTTCTGGAACCATAGATTCGAGAACATGACGGAATCCACTAACTGCACTGGGTGTACGGTCCATTCCCGCTTTCAGAGACCTCTAAAATAATTATTTGTTCGTTTATTTATCTTAACAACACATGTTGACGACCTGAACTTGAAACCATTATGTGCAAACAGTACTAAATAGTTTAAACGTTCATCAAACCATTTGTTCCAAGTAGAACCTCATTTTTTATTGTATATAGTCTGACTCGTAATTGTGTTACCAACTTTTGACAACAGCATCCAGTAAACTCCACTAAGGTTGAAGTTTCAATTTACGAGTTGCTAGCTATCGCACGCAAAACACCGGCCGAGGACGAGGAGTTGCGGTCACCAGCCGGACATACAATACAAGGAACAAGCTATTCAACTATTATATTGGTCTTAGCAGAACTAAGCCATAACGTTTTATGACTGTTTAGTTTAGGATGGGAAAGCAAATACGAGGTCGACTATACTTATTTCTAAGTGCAAACATAGTATGTCAGTAATACAAATAAAACTTAAAATAAATGATTGACCTCATTACACTGAGGTTAAATATACAATGTGGAATGGGACATCGGCGCACGAACGTTTAACGCGTATTCAATACTTACAGCATTCCGTAAGCCCCTAAGTAAAAACATGTCAGCAGTATTTTTTTTTTAATCGGCTGTTCCATAGATTTTTACCGTGGTTTTTTTTTTTGTAAAGGCATCTCGTTGTGCAGTTCAGTTTTGGCTGCTGCTTAACCGGTCCTGTGGATGCCTTGAATTTAAGGCCTCCAGCCAGGGGCAAATGAACTTAAATACTAAGCGATTTTGACCGCGTAGGTATTATTGCACTTTTGTAGGAAACAGCAGTATTTTTTAGGGTTCAACAAAAATCAAACTTGTAAGTCAACGCGATCAAAAGATATTACTGTTTATGTCGCATATTATGCGATTTCACAAGGGAAACAAAACCTATAGGGTACTTCCCTTTGACCTAGAATCTAGAAATTTGGCAAAAAGCAAGGCCTTCCAGCACAAATAAAGGAAAAATACAAAAAAAAAAAGTTGGAAATTAAAGGTGTCCCCGTACATACATAGTAGACGCCAATTAAGATATTTTTTTGTTAGATAATGGTACGGAACCCTTCGTGCGTGAGTCCGACTCACACTTGGCCGGCTTTTATTTAAATTAATTACCAGTTTAATATTTCTACGTGGTTCGGAATGATGTACTGAATGCGTGGTAATTATTTGTGCGTCGATGTTTCTTGCACCCTGTATATTTTTTACAAATAGATAACTAATAGCCACTCACAAGTATAATCTAATCATTTATGAATCTGAATTTACATTATACGGGGTGGACACCGACGTGAAGACGGTTATCAGGTATTCAGTAAGTACATCATTCTGTGCCCCCGAAGTAGTTTTTTTTAGTCTGCTTTTTCCCACAAAAGTGCAATACCTACACTTCCAAAATGTATGGAACAGCAGTTTGTGGGGGGCTCAGAATGATGTACGAATGAATGAATGAAATGAATGATGAATACGTAGTAACCGTTTGGCGTCGGTGTCCCTTCCACCCCGTATACATCCTAAGAAAAAAACGAGATAATATAACAATCATAGAACACAAAACTATCAAATACCGATCCCAAAACAAACAATATAAGTCATATTTTTACAATATTGCACAATTAGTCGAGTGCAATTAGACAAAAAATACTCAAAATTGGACTTTTTTTATTGAGTTCCTAGAGGTGTGGTGAAGAAAGTTAACAAAATATTTCGCCGCTCGCGAGTTCTTTTTTGTATTTTTAATAGAATATTCTTTTTTCGATTATGAATAACTTGAAATCCGATTACATGCCTATTTTGTCTGTTTATTGTTCTCAATGAAATGTATATTTCAAGTCACGAGCGGCGAAATTTTCTTTTAAGTCTCTTCTGTACCTCTAAGAGCTCGATCAAAAGCCCCATGAGATTCCGACCACTATAAACTACGTTCCACCTTATTTACTTATTGCACTAGACTAAATAATACTCATTGGCATTAAATTTAATTATTTTTTTTCATAATTTAGTCACATAGGCAATTTCAAAATAGATATATTTTTATATTCTTAAACTACGCTTACAACTTATACAAATATATAAAAAATTCAAAATAGATATATTTTTATATTCTTAAACTACGCTTACAACTTAAACAAATATATAAAAAAACTATATCCAATACATAGGCACATGCATAACCTTTTTCGATGAAGGTAGGCAGAAACTACCAAACACATACTCCTTTCGTCTAGTATAGGTTCATTCATTTGGTTATACATGCACGCCGGTTGCAAGTATTACGCACCTAATCTTTCTGAAGAATATAACCAATAAGGTATGTCCTTCGGAAGGCGTCCCCTCCCGACGTTGTCACTTAAATTAGCCATGCTTCGGTAGTCGTCTTTAATTTACTTTATCCAATAATACCAAAATAACCTAATTATTTACGTAAGACCTTCTGTTTCCATTAAAATATTTAAATAGTTTCTAACCAGTCGCACCATTTTACCAGTCTCGGATCTAGTAAACCGCGGCATATTCATTTTGAAAAAAAAAACTTGTTTCACAAGGCGTATCACGTGTCGTACGCGCACAGCGTGGACGACGTGGGACTAACAGTTGCCACGTATTCGGTACATCATTATGAGCCCCCCCCCCCCACACATAAACTTTTCATCAGTTATTAAAAAATAATCTGCTGTTTCCTACAAAAATACGATGCCTACACGGACAAAATGTATGACAAAATGTATGGAATAGACGTTTTTTTTTTTAATAACCGATGAAAAATTTATCTGTGGCCCCCAGAATGATGTTCTGAATTCGTGGTAACCGTTTTCGCGTCGGTCTCCATTCCACCTCGTATATTATTCATTTTATTTTTAAATGCATACTTAGGCGGTTTTAGAACACATCCTTAGTTGATTTTCGAACGTATCCGGAGTTGATTTTCGAACGCGTGCATACGTCCTGTCTACGCCAGGGAATGCCCGTCGAATCAAGAATAGAGTTCATTTTATCCTCCCCGAGTTAAAAGAGGTTTGGTTTATGAGCTGAGCCGAAATACCCGGACGGTCGAACGTCAAGCGAGGCCAGTATCCTGGGGTTTTTGTTTTGTTTGATTACATTTTATTAATAATTAAAGTGAGGGGACGCTGCAATCAAGTTACTCAGTTCGAGAAAATCATAGATCTGGGGCTGCCTATAATGTATGAAATTACGTTACGTATTAAAGTTCTTTTCCTATTATTACGTTGCGTTTCATTACCTACTACTGAATTTGTTATAATGTTCGATAAAAAGATGTCAGCTTGACTAGCACAACTCTAAATACTGCAACAAACACGCATAGCATTTGTACAATCATAACGTTCAACGTATATTATACAATTATTGTTAAGCCCAGGCACGCTCAGCTTATTTTTATTTTAAATAGCAAAGGCACTCTTTCGGAAGACTGTAAAATATAGCAACGATATTATAATAAGTACACTTTTGTAAAACATCCATAATATCAAAACAGTTGGAATGCCAACATAATTATCACGTTTTTTTTTGTACATAATTATAAAACTGTAAATATTCATCACAATATTTAGAACTAGGCACTAATAAGATTCACTACATGCTTAGTAATTCGGAAGAAGTTCGGCCGGATCTGAAAAGTTCGCGACAAAATGTGGCCATTCTTTTATAATGTCGTACAACTTGTCACCAGGACTGAGAGTAGATGCCAGTTGGCGATGGGCGAACAGTTTGTAGTCTTTATCCAGCTTGCCGATTTCTACCCCCCTCTTGAGCAACTTTAGACAGGCGTCAATTTGGTTCTTGGGAGGCGGATCGTTATTAAATGTACCGATGAAACTAATTCCGATGCTATATCTGTTGTAGCCCAGTGTGTGGGCCCCGACGAAATCCCAGCCACGGCCGAAGTACGCAGAGCCGTCGCCCGCCACTAAAAAATTGTAGCCAATGTCGTACCACTTTCTTGACTCAATGTGGAACATTTGTATGAGGCGCACGCGCAGAACGCATTCACTCTGGAATTGAAAACATCTTTTATAGAATGTCGCACAACAAATGTGTATTTCGTTTTTTTTTTTAATATAGCTTTTGCCCGCGGTTTCACTAGCGTAACAGTCGGAAATAATCCCATGATAACTTTTTAAATAATGCCTTCGACACTCGGGGATGAAGTAATTTCTTATTTGTGAAAGAATTTTCGGACACGTACACCCAAACTTTACTTCTTTATAATTTTAATAAGTTATGTAGAATATTTACAACTAGATTCCAACAGCATATTTTTTTTACACATATACTGATTTACTCAAAAAGGTAAGTTTATGTCCACCAAACTATCTAAGTTTACTCTTTTCAATTTTTGTCACTAAATCTTATTTTAAACCGCAACGTTCTAGTCTCATTCCTCAATTTATCATTCAGAGTTACACCACACTTCCTCGCAAGGAACGCATTTCCACAGCATTAGTTCTACTTTCATGCTTCAATTGCTACACCCAACATTCAATTCCATATATAAGTTTTGCACCAGCACACGATTGTGAACAGCCAGACGAGCCTTTTTAGGGTTCTATAGCCGAATGGCAAAAAACGGAACCCTTATAGATTCGCCAAGTCTGTCCGAGTATGACACAGCCACTTTACTCCAAAACTAATCAGACTACACAGTTGAAACTTAGTAGGTAGATGTATTCTGTGAACCGCTTCACGGTTTTTATACAAACCTAAAAAAAATATAAGATTAAGGGGGGTCTCCCTATACATGGAACTGAAACTAAAAAATATTGTTTTATCTTTTTTTTTTACTTCCGGTTTCTATAGATAGGTCTTTAAAAATGACACGGACGTTCCTAAAACCACTTTATCTCAAAGTCAATGGTTTGAAAGATAGACACATCCAAAGTGGTAAAATGTGTGTGTGTGTCCCTCTAATTTCTAAAGACGTAAGAGGAGGAAAATTCTGAATAAAAATATAGCATTATAGAACGTAAAAAAAACTTTCAACCAAAATTGGTTCGAATAAGATTTGATGTTTATTTTTTGAGATATGGGACTTTTTCATCAAACTGCAGCAACAAATTTGTTTTTCATTAACATACTATGAAAAACAAATAAACATAAATGAACAAGCCATCAAAATATTTTTATTACATTGTTTGGTGCTACGGAACCCTATGTGCGTGTGAGTACGACTCGCACTTGGCTGGTTTTTGACATCGACTTGTTGGTCACAACCGCATGCACCATTCACTTATTTCCCGTATTTACTCTACTTTCCACATCTACGTCAATCTTGCCATCTCTAGAAGACTGCCCAAATATACAAACTCATTCACTTGGCCCACACTCGTCATTTATTTTCACATCACACATCGACACATCATCTTCTATTTCAAACATCATAACCTTCGTCTTGTTAACATTTACATTCATCCCTTTTCTCTTAAATGTTTCATTCATTATAGTTGCCATCTTACAAAGTAGGTAACTGTTCCGCTGACGGTGCAAAAAACGCATATCACACACACATTTTTACACATATCTTTATAAATTATAGCCTATGTGTTACTCTTATGTATTTACAATCTATATTACTGTGAAGTGTTATAGAAATCCGTGCAGATGTCTTTGCGTGAAAGAGTAACAAACACCATTCCACTCATTCATCCTATTCATCCATCGACACGAACTTTCTCGTTTATAATATTAGCAAGATAGACAAAAACAAATCTCTGCCTTTATTAAAGCATATTCTAAACCAAGTGAGGTAAACATGTGTTTGAATATTTTGCCCTGCCTATCTATCCGTCACTTTATTTTATTTTCAAAATATCAGCCATGCATAAAGCCTGTATTAATCAATAGCTGTCATCAACACAAGCAAGTATAATATATAAGCTATCTAAGTTAGAATCTATCCCCTGATGGTGCCTTCGGTACAACTTCGATAGCTTATACCTCGGAAAGGTAATGCATTAGAACATTTTGTCACATGCAATACTTGCTTGTATTGATGACAGCTATTGATACAAACCAGTTGAAAAAGTAGGCAGTGCTCGATACTAAAATATCAAACCGCTTTTGACAGTAGTTTTTTGGAAACGATCAAATAGAAGATAATACTAACCTGCGTTCTACAACTCTCTGTTGCTGTGTGCGATATAATGACCCAGGGCACAGGTTGTCTGATCTTGTCTAAAGCGTTCTCTACTGGCTGAGCCAGCCAATCAGTTCTAGGTACTATCCTAAGATGATCTGGTGCTATCAACAATGGATTAGCTGAAAAATAACACTGAAATGTTAGCATACAACTATACCATAAAAGCTATAAAAAACTAAAACCCATTATTTGTTTAAAATAAATAAAACTAGTTCACAGTAAATGTAACTAAAGATATCCATGACTCACAAGGGTATTTATTGTTATCTTACTGCAATTAATCAAATATACAAAACAAATCAAACACTCTTTTAAGTACTCTATAATTAAACACTACTCTATTACGTAGTACATGTTAATTTTACAATATGATCTTAAAAATGAGTGTACCTTTCATAATAGGATTCGTGTAGGGATCATAACCATCAAGGACCTCTTCATAGTCTCTTTTTTTTCTACTTCTCGCTATATCTGAGCCAATCTTTTCACCACCAGAGCCATCCAATGTTAGTAATGTGTAAAACATCAACAGGAATGTTAATGTTGCCAATACAGTTGAAAATATTATTAAGTTTAGGTTTTCATTGAACAATCCCACCACCTTTGTATAGTCTGAAATGATAATATAATTATTGCGTCATTACTTTATTTATAGCTACGCCACGCGGTTAAAATTATGTTAGAATTAATGTGTAAGTACAATGCTAATAGATTTGTCGAGTACACACCTTATTTTAGGGAATTCCCTTGTACACCACAGACTTTCGGAAAAAAATTATTACCTTTTTAGCACAAGGACAAACTGATATAAAATGATAACTTATCATATAAATCCCAAGGGACTTTTTGGTAAAAATAATTTATTTGATCTGAATACTGTTTTTTATTTCTATTTTATTGATCATAAGACAATCTATGTATGAATATGTGAAGAAAAACTTTGTACCTAATGATAACTACATAGTATAAAACAAAGTTGCTTCCCGCTGTCTCTCCCTATGTATACTTAGATCTTTAAAACTATGCCATGGATTTTGATGTTTTTTTTAATAGATTGAGTGATTCAAGAGGAAGGTTTATATGTATAACATTGTACCCATGCGAAGCCAGGGCGGGTCGCTAGTTAATGTATAATACATAAAAACAAAAAACATTCAACCACTATACAATTAAAATGCTACTTTGATATTACAATTTGTTTCCCTGTCTGATACAAATGTGAACTAATATGTCTTGCCAAAGTTATTTTTGAATGAATTTGTCTGTCTTTTTTACATTTTACCCATCTTAATTCGATCATATAGTTATCTGGCACTTCTATGGTAAAATTGAACTTTTAAGGTGTACTTAAAAGAATTAAGATTAGAAGACGGAGCAATTAACAGTTTTTATTCACTGGAATGTTAAAGTTGACAGTCACCACAAAAAATTATTGGTTAGTCAGTTAAGATGCACTTTCATATGTAATTAAGAGCGTAATTCTTGCCAATTGTGTTTAAATATGTAGTCCCAGCAGCACCGAGCAACAAAAACTTTACAAGAATTGCCTAATTTTACACATGTGAGCACATGATTAGTATGAGCATGAGTTTAACTATTACCACTTACTTGATTTCCCAGTACTACTATCTTCTTCTGACATTGATGGTGATAACGGTGGACTATCATCTTGACTGGAATTGCTAAGTATTATTGACAATATTGCAAATATACCACCAAGTATAACTATGCATACTGCTGAAAATGTTATTTTGTGCCATCTCCTTATATGAAACTTCTTGATAGCTGTAAAAAGATAAGAGCGCAGTTTATTAATCTTTTGCAATTCATGTTGACATTACAATTTTATGTTTCAGCCCATTTAGGCAAGAGATAATTATTACCATACAAATATATTGTGCAGAATTGCAAGGTCACGGCTAACCTGCCAGGCTCTAAACTGTAAGCCTCTCCATAAAAATAACCTGTATGTTTAGCTGGCTAATCTTAATGATTCATATCCATCTTTAACTGTAACATGTACTATGAGAAAAGTAAAACCAAAGATATTCTGAAAGTTTGTGGAATAAACTAAGCTTTACCAAATAAGAGTTACAAATGCTAGTTTGATAAATTACTTCCTTTTTTATGAAATGTGGATCCAAGCAATAATTTGATAATTGAATCATATAATATCTCATGAATGATAAAATATTATTGTTATACCTATAATACTTTACTTTACAGTTAAATTTGACTCAAACCCAATAATCCTGTTGCTGAAGGTGTAATGGTTTTGACATCTTGTTTTTTTATGCTGTTTGCTATAGAATCGGAAGATGCATTGTTTCAGTCAATTACAAAAACAAGTAACGTCTCTTTTTAATTGGAAGTGAACACAAATAATAACAAAAAGCAGGTTTAATTATGCAGTTTTTTCACTCTCCTGTAAACTCTGTACAGTTCTAGTGCTATTTTTGACTAATGTGGTATTAGAACTTCAATGACAATATGCTCAATTTGTTTGAGCATAGCTCCATGAAGTAGGATGATGAAAAGCCTAGTCATTGTTTTTGTCAATTTATAGTTTTTCAGTTGTGGGCAAATGTGGTGCCGTTCCACAAATGGTATTGCATAAATTGATTGATGCAAGTGATAACACCGAAATTGGTAGTTTAGTTCTGAGTCGATCCAGAATCCTTTCAACATGCTATTAAGAAGTTGGATAGTGAGTTTTAACCATAATTGTAGCATCTAAATAGTGATATATCAGTTTTCACTATAAAAGGCCTTATTTAACTTACAATTGTCAATCTTTGATTCCTCCTTATACTTCTTAGCTGGAATTTCCTCATCTTCTGTTTTCACATATGTAGGATTCTCTATTCCAGGAGTATTTTGAATTACTTGCTTGATTACAACAGGCCCATTAAAATAGGTATTGTTACCAATTATAACATTCTCAGAATTGCTCACTGCCACATTACCAATGGGAGAACTGCTGGGCTTCACCACACTTGTTGTGATGGTCGCCAAAGTATCAATCGTCCTTGATAGTTTACCGTCTGTCTTGTCGTCATCGTCACTGTCACTTTTATCTTCAATAATTTGAAAGTCTCCAAGCTCGCCTTCAACTTTGATACCAAGACTATCATTCACATAGCCTGACTCTGTTTTCAGTGCCATTATCAGTCCAATACGTGCACAATCACATCTTCTAATCTATCATTACTGTTCTGTAAATAATATTTCTTTGGAGAAGCACTTGAAACTTGTGTAATAACAGGAAAAAACAAAAAGACACCCACATTAGCGTTGATGGCTGCAGTACAGTTTAAGGGGTGAAAGTATTTCTTTTCTTATCGCAGCAAATAAGTAGATTGTTTTCTTTCTTGTATTTTTTTTTTTTTCCCCACCGTCAAGTTTTTCATCAAGCAAATAACAACAGCATCAGGAATCAAATCAGGATAAAAGTGTGAGTGAACTTTAGTTTTCTGTTTTATCATTCAATCACTGACAACTTGAACTTTAGTTCACATTCTTATTCCCATCCAACCGTAGATTCAAGAGTTCATTCTCTGTCTACGCACCCAACGCATAGAGGAAAAGAAATATCATAGAGACGACCACAGATTGTAGAAAGAAAGATACTCTACGTTCCTATTGAGCGGCGTTCAAATATCGTTGCGTTGTTATTTCGTTGATAGATAAAACCACAGTTAGAACGGAACGTATGATACAGAAACAGATACCTATTGCGTTTGAAGTACTTAAAATACGACAATTTTTTTAATTTGTCTGCAGCAACTCGCGCGCTTTTGCGATATCTACTTCTATATTAATAATATCATTACACAGAGCAGTAATAAAGTCATGCTTTGTGCCACAGAGCATCATGGACATAGCTGGGCTTACCCCTATGCCAAAGTATGTCTGCATGTGTGTACAATCATACATTTGGCCATGTAAACACAGTTTTTTTTTAGTTTGGTTTTGTCTGGAATAACATGATTTAAAACCATAAGCGTAGGCAAAATCAGAACTAAAGTCGCCATTTTATTTTTTCAATACGTTTTACAAATGTTCACCAACAGCAACAGCGCTCCATAATTATAGCCAAAGACATTATATTATTGACGAGTCTTATAAATCGGTTTGCATAGCCTACTCTGTAATCTGTCTACCAGTCTACCAGTGGCGAAGGGTCAAAATTCAGTCAGGGGAAGCCGAAGGAAAAAAATGAGAGTTGAGTTTTTTTCGTGTAATTTTTTTTAGTTTTTCTAATAAACAAAAAAAAAAGTCAATGAAACAAACAAAGACACCGACTTCCAAAAATCAAGTTATTTTAGACTCCTATAGTGTTTTTTTTAAGTCGGTTTTGTTTCGCAGAAAGTTTACTTATGTAATAGACCACACAAATTTTTGTCATGAATTAATTTTACATTGTAACTAAAAGTGATTGTGTAGCCTTAGCGGGAGGAGTTATTTGATGATTTCCCATCCGAAAAAACAAGGGGTGCTAAGGAGCGAGGACTTACAAAAAAATTCACGTGAATATCAAAGCGCCTTCACGCGGTGTCGCGTGATGTGACTAATGGTCACATCACGCGACGTGAGGAAAATAACCAAATTACTAAACCGATTTTATGAGATTTCTAAGGGACCAATCGGAATTTTTTGTTAGAATATAACAATGAGGTTATATTTTAACATCATTGGAATGTAATGTTTTTTTTGTATGGGAATATTTAAACTATTATGGCAGGGCAGTACATACTTCAGGCTGGCCAACTTAATGGCTACAAATAAAATAACTCTAATATTTTGTGGTATAGTCTTTCAGTATAGTACAGTATATATAAGATGCTCTGTGGTATAGTATAATGTACTCTGTGGTATAGTCTGTGCTCGCTCAGTTGACGTGTGTTGACACTTGCTATGTGTCCTGTCGGGCGATCTGCGAGATTGTTTACATAAATAAAGTTTAACTTTCTTCTGAACGCGTGTTGAAACTATTGAAGTGTCATTTAATTAACCCTTTTTTTGCATCTTGTGTTTTGAAGTTTGAAGACAGCCAATGGCCTAAGACCGCGGTAAGCCTTTTGTAGAAATTAGAACAGATGATGAAAACGATTGTTGATTGCATTGCACTTTGTTTTACTTTTATGTAGGTATTTATAATTTTTTTCGTAGCTCATTATTGTAATTGAACTGTTTATATGTGTCATATGAGCTTGCGTGGGCTGGTTAGTGCATGGGCCTCCCTGTGCTTTCTTTATCTTTTACCCTATCATAACCAATTTGATTTAATTGTGTAGGTACTAAGACTGGAGATATTGAAAGTGTGTTTGTGAGACAATACCATTAGGTGCTTATCCAGTAAGAGTGTAGGTGTTGTTTCTTAATATTTGCGTAAACATCATTTATTGTGTTGTGATAAAAGTTTGTACTTACCTAAACTTGTTCAGTTATTTTTATTCACAAAACTTAATGGACTTATATTACTGTATGATGTTAGCTGGAGAGCTCCTCTGCACATTGCATTTTTTTTAATGCTGTGAATCAAAGTAAATTGCATTTCTGTGCTTGCGTTGATTAGTTGCATGGTGTAGCTGGATGTTTTTTTTTTGTATATCTGTTATATATGCTGTGCAATAAAAAATCGATTTATTCATTGATCATGATTGATCATGCAAATTATATTGTTATCATGTGCACCTAAGTTATGGTTGCGTCAATAAACTCTGGAAAATAAAAAAAGATCCAGGATATAAAATATTTACCTGAGAATATTAATACAATACACCAGGGCTCGGAACCAGTTTAAAAAGAGCAGTTAATTTATATTAAATACCGGTAAATATATTGTTCCTTCATTTACTGGTTAAACAAGTGAACTGTTTTTATGTACCCAAATGTTATGGGTTGCTGGTTACATAGGCAGAAACGGTTTTGACAACCAAATTAAGTGGTAAAATCCGTAATTTGTATTTTTTTTTCGACTGCTACATAAATAGTTCAAATAAAACTCACCTCTGATATTCATCCTTCGTAGCCTATTTACAGTCCTTATATCTGCAGTACAAAGTTACGAACTTTGGTTAAGGAGGGAAGACGGTGGCGGCGAACGTTGCGAACTTTCATGCGACTATTTTGTAACTAAATGACGTCGCAACATCCAGATCGTGCGAGCGAGGGTGGCGGGGGCCGGGCAAACTTGGTTTTACCGGGTAGAGCGATGCGTTAACGGTGCGGTGCGGCACCTCACCGTAATTAATTCGAGCTACCGTAAAACGGGGTGAATAGGACCGCAGGGGTAAATAGAGACAAAACTTTGAAATAGATTTTAACATTGAATTAATATAATATGTTGCCAACAAGTCTTTTAATAATTAAGTATTACTAAGTAAATTAAATAGAGTACTTTTTGGTAACATATCATATCAATTCAACGTTAAAATCCTTTTCAAAGTTTTGTCTCTATTCACCCCGTTGAGCCGGTATTGCCTCACGGGCGGTGCGGCACCGCAGCAGGTCTCTGCTTACCGTGCTGCAGCGCGGCGCTGCATCGTCAATGACTAAGAGCGAGGTCACACGATCGCACCGCAATTAATTCGAGCTATAGGGTACCACACGGGCGGTGCGGCACCGCAGTAGAACTGGTAGAACGCTGTTTACTGCGAAGCGGGGTGGTCTCGCAGGTCACAAGCGCGGCGCGCCTACGGTGCGAGGCCGCACGGCGGCCCAACGCATCGGGGACATGACATAGTGATTTGTATGTAAAATGACGTTCGGCGCCGCACCGTTAACGCATCGTGTGGCCTCACTCTTAATGTTCACTATCAAAACCAAAATTCATGAAATACCGGTTTTCAGCCAAGCCACATATTTTGACTGAGGTGGTGTAGAGTTAGAAGTTTGGCTCTTCAGTTTGGATCTGATAACTTTTTGACATTGCAAGCCATTATGGTCTCGTCTTGGCAACATTTTACATGAACATTTTTTTGCTGGGATAAAATATTATGTATTATGTTAATATAAAACTAAGTTATTGTAACAAATAAAATTTAGTTATGCAAAAGTTTCGACATTATTGATTTAGCGAAAGCCTTTGACACTGTCTCTGTGCTGTGCTTCGAAGAAAATTAGAGGCAATAGGAATAAGGGGAACACCGCTGACTACTTAGACGACCGATACCAATGTGATAAGATTGACAAGTAGCGATTAGCAGACAAAGAATGAATTTCGTATTCTCCAGGGGAGTATTTTGGGCCCTACCCTATTCCTTGTTTATATTAACGACCTGTGTAATCTAAATATCAAGCACGGCAAAATCATATCATATGCTAATATTTTCTGCTAAAAACAGTAGCCAACTGTTCGAAAACGCTCAACCTGGTTTTAATACTGTGACTAATTGGTTTTAAAGCAATTTACTAACACTAAATGCTGACAAGACAAAATATACTCAGTTCGTTTTTTTTTTGCGGATGGGATGTCATCATATGACTCCTCCCGCTCTGGGCGGAACAGGGAGTGTCAGACTTTTACTGACTAAACCCATCCATTTTCCTTCATCGCCCTTTGTGTTCCGGGGCCACAGTGTTCGAAACAGTCCCGCTGCCCCGGCAGGCATCGGCCCTTGCGGACCCCTTCCTTTTGCTGATATCTTTTTGCGGCGCGCGTGGAACACGTACTCGCCGTCTACACGGCCTGTCGTCATAAGACGGAGAGACGGCGAGCTACCCCATAGCTCACCGTCCACAGGCCCGCGCCTACAGTGCCCCCAACGCCCGGTGCGTCTCCCGCGGCGTCTGGGACTTAAGGTTCTCTCCCTCTCACGTTCCGCCACATCCTTCGCTAGTATAACTGCTTCGCAGAAAGAGGTGACGGCGTCCCATTCCGCCTCGCTCCGGACCATGGATTGAATCAAGGCCGGACGCGAAAGGTCGTCGCCGCCGATCGCCGCTACGAGGACACGGCGGTGCTGCGCCCACGCGGAGCAGTCCTCCACCGTGTCCTGCGGTTGATCCTAGCAATGCAAGGCAATGCACGAGGTTGCGACAGTCGCTCTCTCCATGTCGCTATGAGATCGCGCCGGAAGCCTGTCCGCTGAGCGACAATTTGCCGCGGCTCCATGCGTAAGCCTCCACTTAACTTGTCCCTGTCAGTCAACATGTGCAATTGTCCTTCTATCCTCAAAACCTGTAACATTTAATAATAATAAATATCGCTGGACATTACACACAGCGCCATCTAGATGCCACACTAAGCAACGAGGCTTGTGTCGTGGACACCAGATAGTTGATAATACTACATAGATACTTTTTGTTTGTAAATACATACTTATTATACATATAAACATCCATGACTCGGAAACAAATGTCCATGCTCATCACACAAACATTTGCTCCTACCGGGATTCGAACCCGGGACCCTAAGAACGTAAGGCAGCCTCACTACCGCTGCGCCATTCGGGTCGTCGAATACCTCGGTGTTCTTATAATAGATGACACACTATCTTTTAGGTATCATATTGAAAGACTACTTAAAAGAATGGCCAAATTAATAAATTTATTTAAAAAAATACGAACTTTTGCAGATTCAAAATTAATCACAGTTAATTTCGCCCTATGTCAATCTATAATACTGTATTATTTTATGGGGTGGTGTTTCAAAAACTACCCTGCTTCCCCTTGAAAGAGCTCAAAAAGCTATTATTAAGGTAAGGTAGCAAACTTCCATCCCTTTTACTTTCCCACAGATCAACTGTATAAATCCTGCAACGTGCTGACTGTGCGCAAGCTATTCATTATGCACTTAGTATTAAAACAGCACACCATGCTCACGTACAGACAATGCTGACAATACTAAGAAGAGGCGGAATGATATAGTTGGCATCTCAAATGCTACCCCCAAACATGTCTTTGTGGAAAGATTTTTTACATTTTTAGGCCCATTTCTGTATAATAGATTAAATATAAAAAAGTACTTTTACGATAAATTATTTCAGCTATAAAAAGTCTATAATTACTTTTTTACAACACATATCTTATGCACAGGCAGAAGATTTACTTATTGTCTGCTAGTAAACTGCTAATACGATGTTTTATTTTTTATTTTTATGTAAGTTTTAATTATTGCGTACCTACTTAACTTTTCATTTAATGTTTATTTATTTATTTTAAGTAGGTATTTATGCACCTTGTGGCCTGAAACACAGGTTCAACCTAGTTCAGGCAATAGCAACTTTGCTCTATTTTATTTTTTACTAGCGACCCGCCCCGGCTTCGCACGGGTGCAATGTTATACATATAAACCTTCCTCTTCTATCAAATCTATCTATTAAAAAAAACCACATCAAAATCCGTTGCGTAGTTTTAAAGATCTAAGCATACATAGGGACAGATAGTGGGAAGCGACTTTGTTTTATACTATGTAGTAAAGATATTTTATTGTAAATGTGCCCCCTTTTTTTTTATAAATAAACGTTAAACTTAAAATAATTGTTAGACTTTTTTTAAAATAATTATTATTTTTTCTTATCCTCTTAAATCAACCAAAACAAATGTACTGACAAACCGCTCTCGGAAATTTCATATATGCTATAGCGATACCAAAATCGCCTGTTAACGGTTGGTTTATGTTTGAGCCACATTCCGTACCGCTGAGTGTAGTTTTACTCGACCCGTGTTCTGACCCACAAAGATGTTATGAATTTACTCTTCACCAAATTCAAACCTATCAATAAGTTTTCCAATCGTCCTAAAGGATTTTATTTTTATTTTTGCCGCATTAAAATATGATGTTCCTGGCACGTATTAGAAAGACAACAAACAACAATAAAACTCATTTATTTCAACGTATTCTAGTAGTTTTTATCCAATTAGCGACGAATTAGACAATTTGGTGGAACGAAGTTTATAGTGCTCGGATTTTCATGGGACTTTTTTTATTGAGTTCCTAGAGTGAAGAAAACAGTTAAATAAAAATTCGCCGCTCGCTTTTTTTTTAATTTCTCTTGGTTTTTATTTTAATTTTTGAATAACGTCAAATTCGACGAATTCATAATTATTGTGGCGTAATAGAGTTACTTGTGAGCATCCATTAAACGCCAATTGAACAAAAGAACAAAGAAGCAGACCACTGCTTCTTTGTTCATTGTTGTCGATGTCATGTAAAAATAATCAAATCAAATAATAATAACATTATTAATAAAAATACCTTTATTAATAATGTTATTATTATTTGATTAGATTATTTTTACATGACAAACAAACACAAAAACAAGCTTTTAAAAACAAGCTTTTATTTAAATGCGCTATAAAGAATAGAACAGTTGAGCAGTTCCCTCGTAAGAAGACAATCTTAGAAATCATCTTTATATATCAAAATTTAACGCGTGTACATGATTTTAGTGTTCGCGCTATTACCCGTTGAGGAGTTCCATCGTAAGAAAACAACCCTGGCTGCAGGATGAGGTCTTGATAGAAATCATCTTTATCTATCAAATTGAACACGTATACAAAGTTTCGAGTCCGCGCTATTAACCATTGAGGAGTTTCCTCGTGAGGAGATGATCCTGGCTGTAGGATGAAGTAATATCTGTCATAAAAGTGTATTGTCACCAGAACCAAAGGTGTGTGCAAAATTACAGCTCAATCGGTTGAAGATATCTGCTTCAAAATTGAGTTGCAAGATTCCACCCGAACAAACGTAGTTACATAAATACATTGCAAGTTAAATAAAAGTTAAAAATAACAAGTATTTTTTGAGAATTTCTTATTTTTTCAATTACTTATTTCTAAAAATTGTTATAAAAGGTGTTTAGGTGTGGAATTAATATACTTTAGTCAAATAAGATCACAATAGTTTTATTTGCACGACCATGACAAGAGAGATAAAAAAAAGAACACGGTAAAAGTGAAAGACACATAAGTACCAAAAACAATCATCATAGAGTCGATAAAGAGGTTTTGTTCACAAAGTCCAACACTACCCCTTGAACTAAACATATGCATCAATTTTAATTAAATCACAACACTACCCCTTAAACTTTTGCCTTAGATAAAAACAAACGTTACTCATATAAATGTAACATCTAACATCTTAAATAATATTTTATTGTTTTAAGAAATGTTACATCACATAGTAATAAATAAGAAGAACAATATTACACTGTTATAAGATGTACAATGAATAAAAATATTAAACCGATAAAAGAGACAAAGAGAACTTAACATGTTTCTCTTTAGTTAACGGTTTAGTAAGCAAGTCAGCTACCATGTCACCAGTAGGCATATAACAGATATCAATAAATTTATTATTTACAATATCCCTTATAAAATGATGTCTAATATCTATATGTTTGGTACGGGCATGAAACATTGAATTAGAGCATAGTTTTTGTGCTGACTGATTATCATTGTACAAATTTATCTTACAATTAACTTGAAGGCATTCAATCAAAAAAGTACGTAAAAACAACGCTTCTTTGCAAGCATCTGAAATAGCCATGTATTCTGCTTCAGTACTTGAGAGAGCCACAGTCCTCTGCTTACGGCTTTCCCAAGATATAACAGAATCGCCTAATTTAAATATATATCCTGTGTATGACCGACGATCTACCTCATTAGATGCCCAATCAGCATCTGTGTAGCCATTTATGATCAATCCGCCCTTAACATACTTAAGAAAGTAATGACTTGTACCTTTGAGGTATCGCAGGACCCTTTTCGCCGCTTTCCAATGAGTTTCATCGAAACATTCATTAAATTGGCTCAAAAAACTTACAGCATGCGAGATGTCTGGTCTGGAACACACCGAAATATACATTAAGCAACCTATGAGATTTCTGTAGTCGAGACGAGTATCCTTGACTTCACTTTTCTTTAGTTTCGATCCAGCTTCCATAGGGGTTGGAGACGGCTTGCATTCAGTCATATTAAATTTACGTAGAACAGTTTCAATGTAATGTGACTGATTTAAAGTAATCGATTCTTTATTCCTGCGTACGCACATGCCCAATATTTGATGAGCTGGACCCAAATCTTTCATCTCAAACTCTGACATGAGTTTTTCTTTCACCATATCTCTTTCTCTGGATATCGATGAAGAGAATAACATTATGTCGTCGACATAAAGGGCAATTATAACCATTTCCCTCTTTTGTCCTTTATAATAGACACATGGTTCTGAAGGCATTCTATTGAAATGGAGTTTATTTATTAACACTCCGTTAATTTTTTCATACCATGATTTTGCAGCCTGTTTTAATCCATAAACGGCTTTATCCAACTTATACACCTTATGTTCTTGTCCTATCTTAACAAATCCTTCTGGTTGTTCCATTAGCACATGCTCTTTTAGATCACCGTTCAAAAAAGCTGTTTTGACGTCTAGGTGATTTATTTCCAGATCATATTCTGCAGCTAGTGCTAACAACAAACGGATAGTAGAGTAACGGACAACAGGTGAAAAAGTTTCATAGTAGTCAATGCCATACCTTTGAGTAAATCCTTTGGCAACCAGCCGTGCCTTGTATTTTAGGAGACTTCCATCTAAGTTCCTTTTTCTTTTAAAGATCCATTTGCATTTTACTGCTTTGTGATCTTTAGGTAGATCCACAAGGTGCCAGACTTTATTGGTATTAAAGGATTTATACTCATCTTCCATGGCTTCCTTCCATTCTTTAGCTTCATTGCCACCAAGTGCCTCCTTAACAGTCTCCGGGTCTCCAAGATCCCTGTACTGCTGAGCTACCAGTTGTGCAGATAGATTTTCCTCTACAGCATCAGTGTAGTCTGTAATTGTCGAGTCTTCACTTGAACTCCCTGGAATATAGGTTTCATCCGATGAGTTATCTGCTTCAGATGAACTACCACTGTCATTGATACTAAATACTGTGTCCCTGTTCCTATTTCTGACATCAGAATTACAATTTTCAGAGACATCCTGTGCACTTTCATTCCCAGTGTTGTCGCCTGCCCTACATGTCGGTTCTGTACGAGAAACAACATGAACCACATGTTTAGTATCATCATCTGACAGATCCTTCTTCCAAAAACAATCTTCTAAAAACCTCACATGGTGTGCTTTAATGCAATGCCCAAGGTTCTCAGGATCCATAAGTTTATAACCCTTTGTATCGTTACAATAACCGACAAATATATATTTCTTTGCCTTCGAATCAAGTTTCTTGTGATTTGAAGTCAAAGCATAAGTCAAGCAACCAAATGTACGAAGGTGACTTACATCGGTCTTTGTATTAGTCCATTTCTCCAGTGGTGTCATGCCCATGACAGCTTTTGTAGGTGAGCGGTTCTTCAGATACACTGAAGTGTTTACGGCCTCTGCCCAAAAACGTTTGTCAAGACCAGCATCTTCTAGCATACAGCGAGCTTTGTCCATGATGGTACGATTTGCTCTTTCTGCCACACCATTCTGTTGACTACAATGCGGGACAGTCGTTTCGTGCTGGATTCCTTGCTGCTGCAGAAACTCCTGAAAATGTTTATTGATATATTCACCACCATTGTCACTACGAATAGTTTTTATTTTCTTATCAGTTTCATTTTCAACAAGCTTTTTAAATATTTTGAATTTTTCAAAAACTTCACCTTTTGTTTTTAAAAAATAAACAAATGTTTTTCTTGAACAGTCGTCAATGAAAGTAAGAAAATAACAAGCACCACCAAATGACTTCTCTTGCATTGGACCACATAAATCTGTATGTATTAAACCTAAAATCTTCTTAGACCTACTGTGAGAAACTTTTGGAAAAGGTAATTTTGTAAGTTTTCCTTTAATACAGGCAATACATGATTGAAAACAAGTACTATCATAATTCATACCAATGACCATACCTTGTCTCATGACATTCATGCTCCTAGAGTTGAGGTGCCCCAGCCTGCGATGCCATACTTCCTGTGACACCAAGCTGCTCTGCTCTTGCTCTGACACATCACAGTCCAGTATTGATTTACTGCTGCTGTCAGAGACCATGCATTGAGGCTGTACTTCGACATCAGCTCTACTGCTATTCCCTATAGAATCTAATTGAAAAATACCATTCACATAACTAGCAGTAGCAATGGTTTCATGCCCGTCCATTATCCTACAGGTTTTAGAATTAAAATTGACTTTATAACCTTTTCTTGTTAACTCACTGACTGATAAAAGGTTAGTTGACAGTTGAGGAACCAAATAAACATTAGTTATTGTTGTAAAACCGCTGTCTAACTCAATTCTAACTTTACCTAATCCTGCAGTACATAATTGTTCACCATTTGCAATGTTCACAGAGAGTTTTTTGATTGATTTCAACTCTGACATAATACTCTTGTTGTTGCACATATGGTTGGTTGCACCAGAGTCCACATACCAGACATCATTCTTGAGATTAACCGACAATGCTGACAATAACACCTTCTTCTTGTCCTTGACATTACTCACTGGAGTCGTAGAAGCAGCAGCATTCTTAGGGCAATTCTTCTTTGTGTGTCCTGGCTTCTTACATCGATAACATTTCATCTTCTTGGTAGTAGACAAAGCCGATGCAGACTCTGATTTCTCATCTCTCCTATGAAACTCTTGTAATAACTTGTTTTTTACAGTGTCACTGACAAGTTTGTCACTTGTGTTCTCTAACGCCATGATGAGCGGGTCGTAATCTGGTGTGAGTCCGCTCAACATGATGACAGCTATGAAGTCATCGTCTAGTGGAGAACCTATGTCATGCAATTGTTGTGAAATATCCGTTATTTTCGTTATGTAAGCCTCCATGTTACAAGCACTCTCTTCGAGCTTAGTTCCAAAAAGCAACCGCAGTAATCCTAAGCGTCTGCACAGACCCTTGTCCTCATACGCCTTTTGTAGATTTGTCCAGGCTTCATAAGCTGATTTTGCGTTACGCACAAGCGAGAAAGCATTGGGATGTACAGAAAGACAAATTTTTGCAAGCGCGCGCTGATTTTTTCTTACATCTTTGCTTCCGTCGGTGGACTCGATACATTCGAGTAGGTCTTCGTGCATTAGGAGCATTTTCATTGAAAACTTCCAATTATTATAGTTTTCCGCCCCCTTCAGCCTTTCTATAGGAATTCCAGTGTGGTTGGCTTCGCTGGTCATGTTTTTCTTCTAATATTGTCACCAAAGAAAAAACACGTGCCGATCGTTTTTTGGATTTTGCTTATTTTCTTACGAAAAATAACTTTCCTTATTTGAGTAGGTGCATGGGCCCATAACCTGTTATAAAAGGTGTTTAGGTGTGGAATTAATATACTTTAGTCAAATAAGATCACAATAGTTTTATTTGCACGACCATGACAAGAGAGATAAAAAAAAGAACACGGTAAAAGTGAAAGACACATAAGTACCAAAAACAATCATCATAGAGTCGATAAAGAGGTTTTGTTCACAAAGTCCAACAAAAATATCAAATTTTAAGACTAACAAACAAGCTTGCAACTAATCTTGGATAGAAATCGTTACGATATTTTTTGTTAATTTACCAGCGGCCCCTTTCCACTTTCTTCAGCAATTCTCAACATTTATCGAATACCTCCAAATATTTTATTAGTTTTTGTTTTCTGTAGATAGCAGCTAACATGAGGATATTTTCAGGATAATATTTACGTTGACGATTTCCTGACAAATGTTAATTAATTTTTAGTCACTTCACTTGTAAAAGTGGTTTTCTTGAATATTTTTACATCCAGTTATCTGTGAATAAGCATCAGTTACCAATTTCGAAAGAAATCTTAGTCTTAAAATTCGATATTTAAGAAATATTTGAAGAAAATAGGAAAATTTCAAAAAATACTCTGAATATCGACAACAATGAACAAAGAAACAGACCAAATTGGCGTTTAATGTATGCACGCAGGTCACACTCTTACGACACAAATTATGAATTCGTCGAATTTGAAGTTATTCATATACGAAAAAGAAATATGCCAAAGGAAATAAAAAACAAAACAAAAGACCCGACCTGCGAATTTTAATAAAAAAAAGTCCCATGAAAATCCGAGCACTATAAAGTTCGTTCCACCTTTTGTTATTTTTTGTCTAATTGCTCTCAGCTATGCTATGCATGATTTGTTTCGTATTTCGTATGGCGATGGTGACATAGTTCGGCGTTATTTACTATTCCAGTTCATCTCTAATCAAAGTCAAAACATTTATTGCGACATTATTCTATACGTTGTGCAACATCTACGTCGTACACACATGTACGTAGTTAAGTACATGATCGTATTATCATAGGGTGGCGCCAGGGTGGCGTTTGAGCTGCATGGTCGAATAAAATTCCATGTAAGGATTGTGTGTTGGGGCGAAAGCCGCTTTACCTAGAATCATTACCGAGCTGACCTGATCATGGTTCCGTGACAGTAGATGTTGAAAGCAATTTATCGGTCGTCATGACCCGAATAAAGTCCGAAATATGGGTGTTACTCACGAGTCTCGAAAATGGATTTTTCTGTTTTAGTCCATACATTTTTTAATAAAAAAAAATATTTTCTCGTCAGAATCACCTGAGGTGTAAAAATATGACAAAGTTGGGGCCTTTTTAACTGGTCTGCATTGATTTCCAGAAAGAAAACGAAAAGAAAATTGAAAGTGCTCTATGTCTATGAAACTCGATTTTTGTCCCACTGTGCGCCGTGGTCATGTTCGTCTGTCTGTCTGGATTGCACACGCACCTTTTACTCGGACACTATTGGCGTTGGAACCCATGCCATAGTTCAAAAGATGGCTATGTTTCTATTATGGCATTTTTATTTGAGAACACAGTTTGTGAGAAAAGACATTTTCTGTTACAACCGCAGAAAAATGAAGTACATGCCGTACTTCCCGATCCTTAAGGTGGATGCGCAAGGGTAGCCCGCGAAATTTAAATTTTCTTACGTTTATTGCAATTTGCAGGTCAGTGTCAGGTTGTATGTTGATGAAAATATGAATCGCGCCAGTAACACTTATAGAGTTACAGAATTATAATCATTCAAATCATCAATACAACCCTCCAAGTTCATATAATCACATTCAATAGCTATTTCATGAAAAAGTCACTTTTTGAGATTACTTTGTTAAGGGTTGTTGAGACGAAGCTGCAAACATTCTAGTTGACATGAGTAGACAGATGCATTTCTGTCTTTGTATCATTTGTGGAATCGGTGGTTTCTATGGTTTACAAAGAAAAGCATTTTATTAATCAAGATTAAGTGTCCGTATAAAAGGAAAAACCGCGTGAAACTTTAAAAATTGGTATAGGTACATACAGGATTAAAATAACCTTAAAAAAAAACCTTTTATTAAAAAGCAAAGTAAATAAAAACGAAAAAGAAAAGCTTGGCGCTTATATTTTTCTTTGCTTTTTCTATTCACGCGACAAGCTTTTATGAACACTATTCTTTTTCGTTTTTATTTAGCTACTTTAAGGTTTATTTTCTTCTTATAAGTGCATTTTTGTTTAAGCTTATTTTGAAAAAAGGTTTTTTTTAAAACATTATTTTCAAATTTTTCGTTTTGTCGTAACCAATGGGGCTATCGCGTGTAAATCGCCGCTAGAGGCGCTAGTGTAGCGCGAGGGCATCGAAATGTCAGATGTCATAGAAAGTTCACGCGTTGCGTGCTTTTTTATCACGTATTTTTACTAATATTCACGATTGTGAGACCACAATGTGATTGTCATTGAGCTATTCCTGATTAATTAAGACTTGAAGATTTTAAGTAGCAACTTAGGATCTTATTTGTTAGTACTTGGAGGTAAAATGATATTTATATGTTTCATGCTTGCTAATTTTAGGGAGATTATAGTAAATAAATGTATCTGAAGTTTACACCATGTTGATACACGTAATAAAATAAACTTTTATTTATTTATTTATTTATTTTAGTACATGGAGGACTTACAGCTTATAAAAACAAACAAAAAGGGAACCATAGTCACCAGAAAGCCAATTACAAATCCTCACGAATAGACTTATAATAAAAATAGTGTAATAATAATAAAAATGTTTATTTCAATTACATAAGGCTTAACAAACATGATTTGGAGATCACCTTTTAAGCAAGAAGATTCTTGTGTTAGGTGACTCCGCTCTTTCACTTAACATTATAGTGTGTGTGTGAGCACAAAAACAGAAAACTCACCGCTTAATCAAAGCAAGAAGAATACTCGTATAGATACTTGGTTTGCACTTACACGACTAAAATAATAGAAAAAATAGTAAAAACAAACAAAATAACCTACCGCTACTTGAAAAATTTGAGGCTTAACCACCTTCTGGCCGAATTTACACTAACTGTGAATGGGTCCAAATCATATTCCTTGCACATGTCATTGAAACTTCTGCTTGCACGCACAATATAACTGTTCTGCCTATAATTTGAAGATGTATGAGGTACACGTATGGGTGGATTAAAACGAAATGTTTTACATGGCACGTTAAAATAAAATTTTGACAGTAACTCAGGATTATCAATATTGTTATTGAGGATTTTGAGCAAAAACAAACAGTCAGCAATTTTACGTCGATCTACAAGTGGTAGCAGATGATACTTCTTACAAAGTCCGAGATAACCGGTTGACTGATGTGGAATGTTTTGATGAAAGCAAAGATATTTTATGAAACGTCTTTGGATGCTTTCAATGCGGTCAATATATTTATGATAACGTGGATTCCATATCTGAGACGCATACTCTAGCTGACCTCTTACAAAAGTGCAATACAATATTTTTTAGTGTTTTAGCATCTGTAAAACACTTAGAGAGACGCATTATAAACCCAAGCAGTTTGGAAGCTTTTTTGACAATTGCATCAATGTGTGTGTCGAAAACTGACTTACTAGACCACAAATAAAAAAGGACCGAGCAACGAACCCTGAGGCACTCCGCTGGGCACATTTACCCAACTAGACATATAGTTATTGAGTGCTACTGCTTGTGACCTGTTATCAATGCCACCTCAAGAGATCCCCACGGATGCCCATGTAGCTTAGCTTCTTTATCAGGGTTTCATGGTCGATCCGGTCAAACGCCTTGCTATAATCTGTGTAAACCACATCGACCTGCTTACCATTATCCATAGCATCTATGATGAAGTCGTTAAATAAAATCAAGTTAGAAGTGGTAGACCGAAGTCCCGACTGAAGTTTATGAAGTTATTGGTTCTGTAAAGTATAAAATAGAATTATTGACATAACTTTACGCAACAGTGGCGCCAGCCGGTGAGCTCAAAAACGATAGCCCTCATTCTTATATTAACGCATCATTATCTCAACAGTTTTTCATATCCGGCACCATGTACCGTTGAGGAGTTCCCTCTTGAGAAGACGATCCTGGCTGTAGGATGAGGTCATGATAGAAATCATCTTTAACTATTAAATATATAAGCGTCTACAAATTTTCGTATCCGTGCTCAAAAATTACAAAACTTCAACACGGTAGGAATTAAACATTTGGCTGAAACGGATATGTTTGCAAGCGATGGTAGTACGGAGCCGGTCGTATGCGTCGAAATCCTGCCGGACGAGATCGGCTGTAGCCGATTCCCGTTACAGCATGATTTCCACCAAAAGCTTCGTATCGCACCGGATCGGAAAAAAAAATTACAAATTAAAACATATTTATTAACACAAAGGAAATATTGAAATATGCATTTCTTCGAGAAAAAAAACAGACCGAAATGGCGTTTAATGGGTGCGCATAAATTCGTCGAATTTCAAGTTATTCATAAACGAAAAAAACCACCTGGCTAGACAGCGTGTATTGTAGTGACAAAAAATTACCACTTTTATAATAAAAATTAATACCAAACAAACTAAAAATTAGCCAAAACGATTGATTGCCAGAAAGATTACATTATTGAATTTGATTTTTAAGAAGGATTAACAATATGGTGTATTTTATTTACAAAAAATATTGGTTCAGTTATGAAATTTTATTCCTAGAAGCTTCTTGGAGATTAAAATTACTTTTCTATATAAGAAGATTAAGATATTAAATGGCTAAAACTACGTAATCTGATTAGTTATTTTAAATCATACAATTCCAAAATATACGCCTATGTATTCGGTGTCCAGGGTTATGTTGCTGTTTTAGCAAAACTATACTTGTGTATTCCGCCACTGGCGATTAAACTATTGGGTTGCCGTTACCCCAGCGGTGAAACTTATACATATGTGCGTAAAGGTAACAATTCTGTGAAACCAGATGAGACGCCTCGAAACTTCAACAGGAGTCTTATTCTAATTTCTAATGGCTGCGTGTAACAAGCGAAACGAGTAGCCAACCTCGCTGTCGGTGACCCGAAGAGTTGCTTCACCATATAATGTCGACCCAAATTTGTTTGCGGTAATTAAATAGGTTTTCCTGTAATCTAAAATGATCGATTTTTTGTGTTTTTCAAAATTTTCGAGCCTGTACTTTCGGAGTTATATTTTTTTAGATATCTTCAAAACTATTTATCTTAACATTTTCAAAAAAATATATATTTGAATAGCTCACAATGAGCCCTTTGTTTTGAGATGTATAGTACGATATAGTTTGAAAAACATTATTTTTTAATGAACCCCGAAACATGGCGCCATATTCAAAATTCATTAATTTACTCTACACGTCCGTCTTTAGGTCACCGACTTACATAATTATGTGTACCAAACAACTCAATCGGTCCAGTAGTTTCGGAGTAAATTGGCAGGTCAGACGCACAGACACGATACTCGAGTGATAAGGGGTTCCTTTTCAGATATGGAACCCTAAAAATACATAGACACGTTCATATAACCTCCTCCTTTTTGGAAGTCGGTTAAAGAGAATCAAATAAACAAAGGTCACCGACTTCCGAAGCTACAAGTTCTTTATATTTTGGTGTATTTTTTAAGTCGGTTGTATTTTTGTAAACAGTTTTAATCTTTCATAACATTCGTCTCACAACATAAACATCTTTTCTTCGGCTTTCGTCTCCTCTTCCACCAACTATACCTACATTACTATAGCCTTATACGCAATAAGGAATCTTTGAAATCAGAAATCACTGCGCAGTAACTGGAATCAAAGCACACTTTGCCTTAGAATTCAATTTATTCATATAAGGAAAATTGAAATTGTGGACAAAAATAAATGCGCACTTATTTGCGCGCTTGCGAAATAAGGTAAAACTAACATCCCTACCATTCCGGATGCATTTAAGCCCTAGCTTTTTTCCGATTGTAGCTTTTGTGGAATATTATTTATTATAACCGCACGCGCATTTATTTTTTCCGCACGCTTCTGTGTGTGCGTAGAGAAGACTATCTTTTTAACCGACTTTCTTCAAAAAGGAGGAGGTTCTCAATTCGGTTGTATTTTTTTTTCTTTGTTTCCTCATAACTCCGTCATTTGTAAACCGATTTGGAAAATTCTTTTTCCATGTGAAAGGATATACTTCCCGATTGGTCCCATAGAAATTTCATCAAAATCGGTTTAGTAATTTGGTTGTTTTCCTCACGTTAATTGTCACATCACGCGGCGTCGCGTGAAGGTGCTTTGATGTTCACGCGGCGTCGCGTGATTGTGCCTCAATTAATTATGTACGAGCCATAAAATAGCGGCGGCAGCGTATTGGGTTCTGGTATTTGGTTTATACCACTAGAGAAGATATTCAACGAATTTTTATTTTAGACATTAGGTAAGTTCATCATTTTGACTTGGCAACGGACGTGTTAATACGTATTTTTTCTCTTGGACTATGTTGATGACATGATGATCTCTTAACGGTCAGAACGTCTTAGGGGCGGAGTTGGAGTATACGCTTAGGGAATTCTCGGAAATTTCCCAATTTATTGCAGTATCGACCATAGAAACCATTTAGTTTCTGAGAAGCATGGTCCTCCGAAGCACCGTTTCCGAATTAAGGGCAATGGTTTAAAAAAAAATGGTTTATTTTCCACTAATTTATGTTGGGATGCTAGTTGTGTGTGTGGTGTCACAGGGGGGGAGAATTTTGGTTATTTTTTGCCTAGGAGACACCTTTTTCGACATAATTGCGAAAACGTCACAAAAAGAAGTTTGATTTTTTTTCTAATTCCTCGCTCCATAGCGCCCCTAAGGCTACACTCCAACCTTAATAATTTCTAGTTACACAATTTTTTGTGGTATACTACAACTAAAAAGGGTAAAATTAAAACTTTCTGCGAAACAGGCCAGACAGGTCTTGGTTCGTAAAAAAACTTTCTGCAAAACAAAACCGACTTCAAAAAACACTAAAAAAGTCTAAAATAACTTGACTTTCGGAAGTCGGTGGCAAAAAAGTCAATGAAACAAACAAAGACACCGACTTCAAATCAAATCAAAAATGTCCGAAAGTCAAGTTATTTTAGACAATTTTAGTGTTTTTTGGAAGTCGGTTTTGTTTCGCAGATAGTTTTTTTTATGCACCGAGACCTGTCGGGCCTATCAAAGCACGATAAGTCGGTAGTCTTGGCTGTCATACGTAGATTGCTGGAAATCGTTACGTAAAGTTAATAAAAATGCAGAATGCTGAAATAATATTAGGCCGCGTGTTCACACAACTCTTTTCGTCGTAAAAATCTACTTTTTTTTATTGGGATTGAGTTGTTTCAGTTGCAGTATGGGTCAGTAGTTCAGTTCAGAAGCATGTTGACACACTTGACGGTTATACGACGTGGCGAGGCGCGCCCGCTGTATACGCCGTGTATAGGCTGGCGCAGACTTGGCGAAGAGCTATAGCGTGGTTTTTCCCTGCAAAAGAAATATCAACATGGCGAAAATTTTCTTCTAATTCTTTCTAACCTTTATTTCAACTGTCACATTGCTGACATTACTTTGTTTGCCACTAGCAAACGCTCAAGTAAGCTCGCTGCAAGCCTCGGCCGTCGCGTCGCCAAGTGTGCGCCGCCCCTGCATCCCTTCCGTTGCACCCTCCCGCTCCGCGGGGTCTCGGCTTGCAACAGTTCTGGTTGTAACGCTCTCGGCTCCGGACGGCTACGCGACGTACGGTCATTTCGTGAACGTTCACTTACAGTTACTTATTTCATATTTGTTAGGTTATCGGGATCTTGGCTTTTTAATTCAAATTGATACTAAAAATACCTACATTCATGAAATAATATGAAAATTTAAATAAAGTTTATTAATTAAAGCAAACTTCGGAAAAATATATAAAATCGTAACTTAAGCTCAGGTGAGTACCTAACCTACGCAGTAATTAGAATTATTTGAGCTGTGTGAATGTGAAAATATTAGAAAATAGGCGCGTTTAAAGTATTGTCGAGATATTTAGTTTTTTTTTAATTTCTGCTTTATTGCTGTTGTGGTCGCAATCGAGTGAGGTTCCGAGTTCGATTCTCAGGTCGCAAAACGTTAAAGGTTGTTATTCTATCAGGAATTTCTCAGTAGCACCAGTGGGGGATTAAGCAAGCGCAGGGCATGTAGCAAATTCTATCGAGGGGCCCTTGGTCCGCCCAAAGGGGACCACCCAAAAAATATTTTGCCAACTGCGTTCACAAATAATTTGCGGTGTGCCCGGAGCTAACTTTTAGAAATATTTTAAAATTTATATTTATTGTTGCTTTATATTTATTTATGGTTATTGCTTTTGATACTACAAACTATTCATTGGCCAGTTGTCCATTGTAGGTATAGGTGGTAGGTAGGGCTGTAGTCAGGAATTTGTTTTGGGGGCCCGGCTTACCCTAAATGTAAAAAGCAAATAGGGAACACTAAAAAAAAAAAAACGAATTAGGAATTACTTAAAGAAAACTGTCGTTTGACCATCTAAGCAAGGACTAACTTTGTCGACTTATACAGAAAAGCTTACGAGAAAACGTAGGGTTGAAGAGCGAGCGTAGCAAGCTCGAAAATTTTAGCATTCAGCTCAGTGATGAGTTTTCTTTTACCTGCTAATGAAAAAATAGAGCGAATTCTGAATGGAAATTTTAAAATTTATAAAAAAAAAACGATTGATAGCAGAGAACGTACGAAAATGTTTGCACTACACCTGGGATAGGTTATATTTTGTTCTGAGCAATGCAGATTCTTTGTCGACTAATGCAGAGAAGATTCCAGATACAAGAGAATTCAAGAGCGAGCGAAGCGAGCTCAAAGATTTTGACAACCCTCTTCGGATGGATTAGGATCTTTTTGCTCATTTATTTAGAAATGAGAATTGGAGTAAACTTATATTGTTTGTTTGTTTGAGTACCTAAGTATAGGATGTATTAGCGAGCGAAGCGTGCTGGTAAATTGTGGCGAGGGCATAGTGGGGCTTTAGCTTGCTGGTTTCTCTACAGTTGTCCGAGATTTTAGGGCGGTTTGAACCCCTAAAGGCGGTGGGCGGGTTAGAATAGCGGGGCTCGTAGCAATTGCTACTCCTGCTACTGGGTTAATCCAGCA
Organism: Eugnorisma glareosa; assembly: GCA_947578425.1. Classification (NCBI taxonomy): domain Eukaryota; kingdom Metazoa; phylum Arthropoda; class Insecta; order Lepidoptera; family Noctuidae; genus Eugnorisma; species Eugnorisma glareosa. Next base: position 34,064,569 of record OX387957.1, read on the forward strand.
ATGGGTAGCACCCACGGAGCCTAGAATTGTGTCCGGTTGATGGCAAAAGGCTTTCTCCTTATTACATGGAACTTAAATATTACTGGAAAAATGTGGGTGTACTATTTATTAGGAAGGCCTCTGCCTAAGTACGGGCGTGATGTTATGGTATTGTTGATTAGATTATATTGATTGGATTAGATTTTAATAAATTGTTGATGTTGTTCACTAATAAGTCAAATGAGGAAAATCACCCATTTTTTTTAAAGTGAGCTTTTTCTACCTATTAATCTTTGTTAACAGATCATGGGATCTTGCTGCAGCAAGGAGATGGGGCCAGTTGCTGATGCATATGGGGCATCACCGGGGTCCGCAGCGTCTTCCACACGCGCAGCGGAACCCCGGGCCTCGTCCAACAAAGTGGTGGACTCTCGAGTCATAGACAGCCTGGTGCTCGAACTCCTCGACTTGATAGCATCTTTCGTCGACAAGTAAGGGGACAGATATGATCAAACTATTGGTTTTAGTTGGAGCTGTAAGCAGCGGAGCCGCGGATTTCTGAAACGATGCGCCCTTGCCAAGTACACGAGTTTATGTTTTGTGTACATTTTTAAGACAGATACAACAGATTACATATAAAAGTCGCGTACGTAGTAATGTGAAGCCTTCCACGTTACGGGCTATTCTCATGATCGCAAACGAGTCTTCGGAGATCCTGGGTTCAATTCCCAGTTTGGGCAGTTTTATTGGGTTTTTTCATTATCATTTTTTCCGTAGCAGCCCGAAATTCAGATACTGGCGGGGAAGAAATTATTTTGCCGTAATTGCCGAATTATCCGAACTCAGTTGCCTAATTCGGGATAACCAACATTTGTGTAAATTAACGATGTTGAGTACGACCTAAGATTACGAATAAACTTAGGCAGTGCATCTGCGATACCTCTGATGTTGTACATGTGTTTATGCAGTGGGGGCCATCCAACCATCCGGTGTGCCGCATGCATTGTCACAAAATACCATATACACAGATTCATCACCCAATTGTATACATATGCATAATGCCTGATTCGCATCTGGAAATAATATTTAGGAAACGTATTTGGCAAAGGTTTTTGAAGTAGCGAGTTGGCAACATGTGTGTTTAGTTAGTGTTTATACCGATCCGGGGGTCGTTAACTTGTCGATGCTAGCCTATTAATCTACATCATGCAGAAAGTGTGACTATACTACTGAATATTTTCGATTAAATTATTGTATGCAGACTGGGAACGTCATGAGGTGTCACGCAGTTTAATTTATATAGGTTTTGTGTGTGTTTTATTTGTATAGGTTTTGTGATAGTCAGTCTAGAAAACAACGATCGTGATCTTCAATTCGAACAAGAAATCATTTTGTTTAGGTACTTAAACGGCTTAAACAGTATTCGTAGATACGCAATACATTACGAGTTACAGTTTAATAATGCATAGAATTGTGAATCTTGTCGAAATATAAATATGTACCACCATTTTTATTTTAACTTTAAAAATAACAAAATGAACACTTGCCTTGAAATCTTTCTCCGTAATTTTGTTAACTTTAAGGTTATTATTTTTACTTTAACGTGTTAACGATTAATCTTTTTTAACTTTTAATGACATACGAGTATCTACGCAGTAGCCGACAGTAACCAATGCTTACCTAAGCATAAGTAGGTATTTCGTTCGCACTTTTCTCCTCACCAAGACATTTACAACTAAAGATTAAAATAGGTATCTTAAGTATTATGTTATGTTAAATTTGAACTAAACAAAACTAATAACATAAAAACGGGCTAATTAAATAAAAGAATGGGGTATGTTCCTAAGACTCCCAAAGCCCAAACCGCTAGTCATAGAAACTTGAATTTTGGACAATAGGTACTCGTAGTATAAAACGGAGAGTGTACTAAGAAGGGATTTTGGGAAAAATTTACCTACAAAACACCTAGTAGGTAAATTTTGAAAAGGAGGAAAAAGTTTACATGAAAAATTGGATTATGACATATTGTATTCGATTCGAATTCGTTTCTTTTCCGTGCGAGCAGAAGTTTTAATAAACTGACTAGTGAACATGATTGGAAATTTTCAATACCTACCAGTGTTTTGTTGGCGAAAACCATTTTCACGGAAAGCTAATGTTTGCGTCTGAATGATTTTTAATTTGTAGTTTGTATTAATCGATCGTGTTATTTTGTTACTCCATATGTATGTATTTTGGTCTTACCTTTTTATTTTGCCCTTTTTTAACTGTGGCAACTTGTAAATGGCCTTCAAATTCGTATTGTTTATGAACATCGATATTAGCTGTAAGTTTTCCGAATAGTATAATAAAATTAAAATAAATAAATAAAATTATTCCTTGAGTTTATAAACTTGACTAACTTATTCATGTGCCCAGTTGGCACAAATACATGATTATGTTAGACATATTCGTTTTTTAAAACTATCCAATGGTGATTTAGAGGGTGTCAAAGTTTGTATGGAAGAATATTAACGTGCGGGCTTGGAGCTGATTTGATGATGGAGCCAAGAGGTGAAAAGGAGAAACTCTTCAACAGCTATTAGTAAACCCCTGAAATTTGGGCTCTTAAGATTCGTTTTGACAGATGTGTAGGGTCTGATGATGGAGCCAGGAGGGAGATTAGAAAAATAGCTACCTCAGCTATTTTTCTTTTGTGTAGCTTGTGTCCCACTGGTAGCTAACGTTTTATTTATTTTTCAACACATTTGCTCAAAAATTGTATATTTCATTACAAGTGCGGAAAGGCTGTCATTGCAAAGAGTTCCGACAAATGTCTACCCGAGCCGAGTCGCAGCCGAAGGCGAGGGTTGACAGTCGGAACAAGTTGCAATGACGGTTCCGCAGGTGTACTGAACGACTATTTTTAATACAGTTGCGAAAAAATGAAGCAATTCAATACAATAATAAAAACACAGTAAACTCAACTAACTAATCATTTATTTCTTATAAAAGTTATAGTACACATGTACATTGAAATTGGTACAGTTTTTTAAACTAACTGGGGAAGTTTTAGGTTGCATATTTACTGTTTGAGACAAACTATTATTAATTTCGTATGATTGTTCATGTATATTTGTCATACAATGGCGTTTGCTAGTTGATGGAATTGGATCTGATGAATTATCATTATCAACGAAGGTAGATGGACGAACGTTCTCTTCAACATGTGAAGGAGACGGACTGGACCTTAAATTAATGGATTGTGTGATTTTTTTCCCAGTTTCTAGTTTGTTGTTTAATTAATCACCAATATAGCTTTCTGCAACTTTGTCTGATTTCCAACCTCCTAGTCGCTTTAAGGACGTCAAATTGGCTCCTGAATCTGCCAATAATGTAGCAGAGGTCCTACTGAAGCTGTGCCCAGTATAATACTCAGCATCCGGCAGACCAACAACGTAGCTATTTCTTTTGGCATATTACCAAATTTCTTTATCCCGATTGCTTGAGCTGTACACTTCCCTTTTTGGTAATTTTGTAAAAACGGTCGGTTTTTCCTTTTTGGGACCGCTGATTCATATATTTTTGCACTATTCTAAGAAAATCTCCTTCAACAACAAAGCTTATCGGTCTCTTATTTTTAGTGTTCGGAATCTTGATTAGTAGCATTTTTCCATGGGCTTCAATATCTTTTAAAGTAATATTGGCTAACTCCCCTCTGCGGCAAGCTCCAACTAATCCCAAATATCAGAGCAACCTACAAAAAAAGGGATTTGATTAATTTCACTTCATTGGATGTTAATATTTTCGACTTTTACTTGTAAAACCGTCTGATTGTCGTTTTAAGAAAGCATTTAATTTTGGGTATTCACTTATATCCACGTTGTTCCTTATTTTCAGCATACTTTTTATCATCGAAAACCTCGACCATAACGTAGACGGTTTTAATTTTGCTGAGAGTTCGGAGAAGTATGCCAACATAACATTTTCTGAAAAACTATTTGCTTTTTTCTCTTTTCTCCACGCAATAAATTCGTCGTATGTAGATATGTAACGACTTTTTGACTTTACGGGTAAAATATTCTCCGAAGCATTTTGTGCAATTATACTGAGTTCCGGTGGTGTTATTCAAAAAAAATAGGGTCGAAATTACTCATTTTGTGCAACAAACAAATAAACTCGCAAAGAAAATTTCTGGAAAATGGCGCCAACCGTAAAATATAGGCAGAGTTTGTTTTTCTTCACCCATTTGGGTAGGCAAAGGGAACTATCCATACAGCTTAGTCTTCAGTACATTTTTTTTTATTGATATGAAATGAAAATGAAATTTAATGAGATGAAATGAAATGAAACCTAACCTAACTCATTCAATTAAATAATTAACTTCTTTACTTAGCTTCTTTTTAGAAATATACGTATTTGTATGAATCACAAAAACTCTTTAGTAAAAACTTAATGGTTGGTTTTTCTTTTTAATAGACATTATTTTGACAGTTGGGAAAGAGAACGCACGAGTTCGGGAAAGGTAAAAAAAAGCACTAGTATGTAATAGCCCACATCCCGAACGCTATACGTCCCTGCAATACACCACTTTTTGAGCAACTGTAACTGTATTAAAAAAGTTTGTGTCATACTTTTTGTACTGTTTTCTCGCAAATGTGTTGACAAACATTGTAAGACACACGTCCAGAAATTGGTATTTACAAACTCGTGACTATGGTAAGCCCTTGACTTCGTCTGGGGCTTACATTCGTCTACTCGTTTGTAAAAAACAACTTACCGCACTATAGTATCATAAATAACTATTATTAAACATAAGCAATTAGTTTACTTTTTTATGTTACGTGACAAAATTTACACTAACTATTTTCTGTTTTCTGTACTAAACGAAAGTGAATCTATAAGGAACAGAAGCGAGATATTTTCAAAAGAGTCCTTACGAGGAAAGTGTATCTACAAGGAATAATTCGAATTCAGACAGGTACATTTACACTTATTTTAGTATAAAAACGTACATTTTGCGAACATTTAAGTTTATTTGTGATCTATTTGGAAGTCATACACCCGCGATTCTGACGGATACGCTGCTTAAACGATGAAATGGGGCCAAAACTGGCCCAACTTGTAGAATCACCCAGGACTTCTTCTTGATAGTACAAATATGTAAGACGTTGAAACACGACAATCTAAACGAAATAGATAAAGATTTGAATTATTATTTCCAATAAAAAATAATAAATCGCTCGATTTTAATTGTAATACTTGGCAAAATTTGAAAATCAAAGGAGGTGTTTTTTTTTCGGCCAAAACATGTACCGAGGTACAAATTACTATTTAAATTCTTTCCAATACATTGTGTTATTAGCAGTATTTTAAATCCTTCAATATTCGATAGATTAAGAAATAAAAGAATATGAAAAAACACTACCTCGAATCGTTACTGCGTTCAAAGAAACGTTCTTAACAGCGCTGGCGGCTGTCAAACAATTCCATCTGTCAAAATATTAAACTCTTTCGAGATCGGTCGTCGGACAAGGGCTAGAATAATCTGAATGACAATATTGACAACGACAACAATAAAAAGGAATATAATAGTAAATTATCGACCCTGGAGCACTGTCTTTTGGCCAGTAGCTAACCAAACGCGAAAAAATATCTGGAATGTGAAATAAATGTATTTTTTAAATTCTTGATCCCATAATGTTTCACAAAAAAGTGTACCGGGGAAAAATAACTATCTTTAATACAAAACTAAATTCTAAATAGTATATCTTTAGGTTTTCATACGTGTATAAAATGAAGTAACGAAACGCATCATCGGAGAAATGAATCACGAGATTGCCAGATTAAAATTCTTGGGTTGCAAGTTTTAGCATCTTTGATCGACAATTTCAGGTGGTACAAATGCATTAATAAATCTAATTTTTTTTTTTTTCAGAATCTGCGATTTTTTTCCTATAACTTCGTACCTTTGTTGTTAAGGTACATTGTTTGGCCACAATTGTATGGGGGAAAAGACACCTCCTTTATTGATCATTGATCATTGATTTACACTTTTAACATTTTTGTTTTTAATGACCTAGCATATCCAACAATAATAAATAATATCATAATATACCTATTTAAAAAAAGGTACAACTTAAATGCTCACCCAAATAATTTTTAGGCCCTAAGACTAAGTACTAAGCAAAATATATTAACTTCATATAAATTAAACCCACTCTATAACGAGGTGCCTAAAGAACAATGTTTTAAGTGCCAAAATAAATATACACTCATCAGAATGATTGTACGTTTTGTATTTATATTCTTTTTGCTTACCAAAACAGATAAATGCTCACCAAATATTGTTTCCCATAAACAGTATCATTAATATCGAAAATTACACTTTTAAATAGCTTTAGTGTAATCAAATCATCCAACCTGAATCCAAAATATATTATTGTCTAACTTCGACACATCACGTGCAGAAAAGAGAATGATTTCATTATGCATGCCCCTCGTAATAACACTTTAAAATTATTTTTTAATTTTTTGGAGGGTACTTGCAGAAAATTTTCACCGGAATAGTGACCTCGGGAGTGGGGGTTATCCGTTATCGCTTTTGGTAGTATTATTATAGAATTTCAGTAAACCTTTTTGTCTGGCTAAATCGGCCTTTTGAATCATAGTGCGGCGGTTAGTTTTGCCCGTGAGTGTACTGTATCTGAAACTAATTAGTAAAGCAAATTAACTTTTCTATTTCATCTTTTTCTCATATTTTTCCATATATTCCAGTTTGTTTGCAGCGTGCACGAGTTATGATGTTTCTCTCTTTTTATTAACTTTTTGCTGTAACATTTTTAATCAAGAGGATTGTACAGGAGTCTGGGGGCCTAAAATGGAAGCTTTATCAGAATCATAATATGAATCACGTTAAAAATTTAAAATTCCTAAAATGGTCTTTAAGGTTATGTCCACAAAGTCCATTTTAAGAGTTTTAAATTTTGAACGTGATTCGTATTATGATTCTGATAAAGTGGCCATTTTAGGCCCCCTGGTAAAAAAATAAATGATATCGGGTGCGACGTCACAAGTCACTAGCACTCCAACAGTTTTTGCAACGGCTGCCGTATTCATAATTATAGGAATGTATGTATACGTAGCCAACTATCGTTTCTTGCTTTCTGTGATACACTTTTCACATATAAACTTTACAGATTTTTCAAATATGAGACGGTATTGAATGTGGTTCACATTCAATAAGGTCTCATATTTACGATCATGCGTGCAGTCTTAAAGCATTATTACCTACTGGTGTGCAATTCTAGATAGTCGGGGCTGAACGGGAAGCATATTGTTATTCAATTGTAGAGCCGTAGCCTACGACAATAAGTTATAATATCAAAGTGCAAGATATTGTTCGTCAATTGATAAAGTAGTTCGGAAAGCGAAGTTGACCGAGACGCATTCTCAGTTTTACAATAGGAGTGTTCTTGATCGCAGATAATACGTATTCACCAATTTATTTACCATACCTATTATCTACATGCAGGTTCTAATTCAATTAGTAAGCAAAACTCGTCAGATTAGTGATGAGTATTATTGATAGAAGATATACATTTACCTACATTTACCTAACTACTACATTAATGAACTCAGCAAGTTATCCTCTTTCATTTGACATCCCACTCGACAAGTTAGCAAAGAAAATGTAAAGCGGCCCTTGCTTTTTAGATGTGGCATCCGATCATATAATATTATATGACATAGGCTACATTACGAGTACCTATATACTCGTAATGTAGCCAATTGCTTCCGGACTTTAAAAACGAATATTGACACCTCATTCATCAAAACCGGCTCAGTACTTTAGGCGCTACAGGGTGGTTTGTCTTTACCGTGGTCGGGTAAAAACTGAAACTTATAAAGATGCTGATGGTTTTATGCTACCTATTTTCATGTACAAAAAGTGCACATCTCGGAGCCAAACTTAAATTCAGGATCATTTCCATTGAACGGGTATTCGATAGGATTATTATTGACGGTTAATCAAACACCTTAAAATAATATGGAAAACCCTTTTCAACGGCTTGATTGGTTAGCCATTGAAATGTTTTCGAGCAGTAAACCCATCCCACTGGGTTAGGCAACCCTTTTTAAAAGGCTTGTTTCAAGCTATTTCGAACGGGTAGCACTTTTAAAACTCTTGTTGCGTACTGCGTATTGCCCCACAACTTAGTTTAAAAGTTTAACTCGAACAAAACACCTTAACTGGCTTTCCTAAACTTTGTTTTCAAGGTGGTCCAAAAATAATGACTTATTGTGAATGTGCCATTGATTTTGCAATTGGCATACACACTTGAAGAACGTGGAATTATTGTTACTGTTTATTTGACACTTGAAGAACGTGAAATTATTGTTACTGTTTATTTGATCTTATGAGTGATCTCCCGTTTTGGCGATTTGAACTGGCCGACCAGACCTGTCATGGCCCAGACTTCTCCTTTCGCCTTTGGTGTTTTTTAAGTCTCGCGTTTACCAACACAATACAAACCATGCATGATTTGAAAGCCAAAATTGAAGACGAAATCAGCTATTTGATATTAATATGCAACAATTCAAAATAGGTAACGTAAAATGCGAACTAAATAATGTGCATCAACTCAGGAGATGGTTGACTGACTGATATAATTGTTCGACTTAGGATTCAATCACGTCTAATCGCACTGATCAGCATTTTCTTGCATCTTTGTCCCTTCTGCAACTTAGAATAAAATTGCAAATTGCAACGCACTAAAGTGAGAGGTCCAATCGCACGCTAGAGTGCTTCTGAAAGTTCCATTGCGAATGAATGCGGATGCTTGCGACCGGACTTCTCGCTCCACCAAGTGACGCCTTTACGTGACAGAATGAGATCGAGATACTCGAAAACGCTGATCCGTGCGTGCAATTGTGATTTCAATATCAACATTATAACTTTTCATGAAAACAGAGTCATTTTTCTTTACTACTTACTGTAGTAGTTACAGCCACCACAAATATAGTAAATTTGAAACTAGTCATGGAATAACGGTGATAAGACCTATTTAATCATTAGCATTGTATGTGGGTCTCATAATACTATCACTCGCGGACAAAGAATACGGGTCAGTAAGAAAGTCTAAAATTACTTTTAAAATAATAGTGCTAGAGGCATGAATGAATGCTGTGTGTTGTAAATAATTTACCAGTTAATAAAACAACATCAAATGTTGGAAACATGGTTAGTTTAAATGTCCAAATTACATACAAAACAAAATATTAATAATTTGTACGTTAAACAGATAATGGTTAGCAGTATTCGTCCGTCCACCCGTCCCTCTGTCTGTCCCTCTGTCACAGGGCTATATCTTTTGAACCATAGTAGGCTTTAGGTAGACGCTTGAACTTTTCTCAGAGTGCGTATTTACAGTATGACCACTATAGCAGCAAATATTAAAAGCAAAATAAAGTTAAGACTTGAAAGGAGTACCAATAGTCCCCATACCAGAAACATGGTTTCAAGGACGCGAAGGGTTCTTCGCCTGCGAGGCCGACTCGCACTTGGCCGGGCTCAAATACTTCCTGCGTTAGTTTTTACTTTACCTCTCAAGCTAGAAGCTTTTAAAATTAGTTTATCTCATCTATAAAGTAACAATTTAAATATATCAGGCAGAAACAGTGTACGTTAAAATTGTATTTATGTGTGTATGTTTATATTCATACAAAATTGATGGCAATTCGGGAAATGATTCGGTTTGTGGACGTTTTACACTGCTTGAGGGTAGAATAGATATAATTCCTAGATTTCAAAAATTAATTATATTTATCAAAGTACCTCTACTCTACCTTTCTATGTATTTCAAGTTGACACATGATACTTTTTTAGAAGTAGTAACAAAGTGTAACAAAGTTATATATGATTGACAACAAACAGATGATTTATAACTCTACTAACTACTAACTAAGAAATGAATATAGTATAAGTATTAAGTCATAGGACGCTTTCAATTTAGACGTTTCGTGTCGGACCTTTTCGACACCGCAGCGGTCCGACGCGAAACGTCTAAATTGAAAGCGCCCTTTATGTACCGACACCTACGGGTTCTTCTTCACGTACACAACACAACACACCACACCATTAATGTTTTCTTTAATTATATGAAACATCCGATAGAAGCTCCATTTAGAATTTATTTCTTATATCTGGAATGATTCTAAGTAGCGAAATAGTTGTAGCTTAAAATATTCTAGTACGAGTATAAGATCCACATTGCCATGTTGATATAAAAATTGAGCTCTAATAAGTAGTTATTGTATCAATGATACTTGAATTCTGAAAAGTTGTTGTGTTGTGAAACTGTTGTTGTTGTTGATTTATCCAGTATGATATTCGTGTTCCGAGCAACCGACTATTTGTATGAATGCACTCAAACTAAATAATGACGACTGCACGTGGGTGGTTTCAGCCCTTGACAAATGTGTGTGGGTGTTTCGACTGATGTAAGTACTAGCTGTTACCCGCGATCTCGTATGCGTGAAGTTATTATAGTTATTTATTATTACTTCACTATTTGAATCAGATTTTGTTTGTCAAGGGTTTTAATTTTTACGGAGATTAGCCTGAACAAAAACACAGACAGAACGACAAATAAATAAAATGTTTTTTTTTTACAAGCGCCGTATATATATATTATGTACTTTCATAAGCATTCAGTAACAAGCTGGTATTTTGAAAATAACTTCAATTTAATTTAGTTTAAACTATCTCAGTAATTAATTCCAGGAAATATGATACCAACGTTTCCTCTTTGATTTAACGTAAATTAAATTGTTGATTCCACGAATCGACAGTATTGTTGAAATATATATGGAATTGGTTCGTATTTTATTTTTCCCCGAATGAAAATTGTTTCACGTAAATGGAAAATGCATTATTGAATAATCCCCTCTTTTATCATCACATTCACATTTTCTTGATAAACACATTTTCCTTTTGTGTTATTATTATTTGTCCTATTGTCGTCGTTGTGTATATGTAGATATACTTCCTGGATGAAATTTAATCTAAATTAAAAGTAAAAAAATAAAACTTTTTTTTTAAATCGGATTCTTAAATATTGAACTTCTATAAAAATGTAAAAAACCAAACAATAAACTGTACAATAAAGTACTCACTCACAATACTTAGACTAAACTATGTGTTGTTCTCGGTGTAACTACGGTATTGTAACTGCTCCGTTGTTCTCGTGGTCCCTTGCACGACCGCCAAGCCTGGAGTTCCTGAACTCCAGGGTTCAATTCTCGGTTCGCGCAAAAGTGCTATTAGGTTTTCCATTAGGAATTTCTCAGTCTCTCTCGGAGTTTAGAAGTACTCCCCGAAAGTGTGGGATTACCGTCCCTTCGTGCTATGAATACACTTTTGTAGGCAATAGGGGGGTTACTTTGACGACTTAAAGCAAGACTTTAGGAGTAATTCCAGTGTGGGAAAGATACAGAGCTATACAGCTCGGAAAGCGCCATCTCTTTCCCATACTGGAATTACTCCTGCCTGGTAAGCCACTAGAAGATTAAAACAAAAAAAAAAAACAAAATGATGCTGAATACGTGGTAGTAACCGATTGTGTCGGTGTCTCTTTCAACCTGTATATGGTATTGTTAGTAGCTTAGAGTATAATATAAATAGTTAACTTTACGAAGTAGGGACTTATTTTGTTATATCTTGAAAGTAGAACATAATCGCCTTATAGAGAAAGTCTGAATGGCTGTTGAGAGCTTGGATGACATAGTGAGTTTTCTTGGTACCTATATATTTTATACCCGAAGGGCATTGTTATTGCGTTCTTATTTTCTAGAAATCTGCACTTAATGTTTACCTTTCGCTAGAAACCCTTATTATTTTTCAAAGATATCAGATTCGACTGCGGTCTGAGGTTCGTGGAAAAAGCGGTATCCGTTTATTTAATTATGATTTCTCATTTTGGATCGTGCCATTTTTTTTACAACCAACCACAATGGAACAACCAGGGAATTGGCAACCGCTTTATAGTTTTTTTATTCCCGTACAAAAGATTATGTTACCTACTATGTTCACTTATTCTCATTTTCAAATAGTGATATATTTGTTTTATAACCGAGTTCAAAAAAGAGGAGGTTATGTAATGATTTTTTTATGTTTGTGCACCCTTATCTGTGATTACGTTTAGCATAGAGCTAAAAAATTGGTTGTTACGAATGTTGGGAACTACTTGAAATGCAAAAAGTCCCCTTACAAATAAAAAAATACTGTCTGAATCAACTTTGCGTACAGTTTAACGATAGGAAGGTATAAATAAAAGCAGCCTCTGATTAGCATATCGGGTTTATTTATTACTAGCACTTCGCCCGCTAAAATTGTGATGGCTCGGCAAATTTGCATGATATATATATATATATATATAATTTATAGCTTATGTTACTTCCTGATAGTTTAGCTTTCTGTTGCTGAAAAAATGGTTAAAATCGGTCTAGTAGTTTCGGAGCTTATTCGGTACAAACAAGCAAAAAAAAACTTTACTCTTTATAATATTAAGTTTAGATTCCCACGTAAATAAACAAGCATATTGAAAATCAATGTTGCAATACAACTATTCTGCGAAATTCTCTTTCAAATGTTTCAATATTACGCAGCCATATTCAGCTATATTTCGAGTATTACGACGTTCAACGTTTGAACAATTATCCTGTTCTATGCGACCGGAATTTGTAACCTGTGACTAAAGAGCTTCCCAGAACAGTTTGTATAGAACAGAACACATCAACGAGCGCATCTCGACTATTCCAGGAACCGCTTTTTCAACGATGTGTATCGATCGCCTATGATGGAAACTTGATACTGTTGTTTTCCATTACCTAGAATAATAATTGTAGTGCAGTAGGCATTGCGAACAAAGGACCATCATATTCAGTTTCAGTGGCGCGCTGCGTTTGAAGGACGATTGAGAAAGATTTATACAATAGTTATTAGGTAGACTTGTTCCAAAGGTGTTTCACGGAATCTTGTCATTCAAAGCGATATGCATATAACAGCTCCTTCTGTTCGTCGAGCGCGCTCTCGCTTCTCGCTCAAGTTCTGCTGTGTGCGACTGGGATGAAGCCTCGTATCCTCAGCGATACGCCAACAACCACGTGCATTCTCGTCCATTGTGATTTGCATAGCTTCTCGACAGTGCTCGTCAAAATTTGAGTTAGCCATTTTTTTAAAGATAGTCACCCGGTCGGGTGACAAGACCGGGTGACTATCTTTGAAGAAATCACATATTTTCGAATTTGGCACCGATGGGTGGGTACCCATCAGTGCCAAATTCGAAAATATGTCTTGAAAAGAAAACTGTCGAATCTGTGAAATACATTGATAATGTTAAGATTTTTATCTGAGAAAGTGGGAAACTAAGGTTGTGTTTCCAAAATACGTTAATCATTTTCGATTTATCAACGCATTTTTAGTAATTTTTGCAATAAATTGAAGTGTTTTGACGTCGCATATCTTTTTAAGGTTTTTTATCTCAGCCGGAAAAAAGGAAAGAATCATCGAATCAAAGGGTCGAGCTCGTTTGTAACGCTCCCGTTTGGCAACGCTACATACTTAACTATAATAGCGGTGTATCGTATGCACCAGGTACAGTCATTATGTTAAGTAAAATTTTTAAGCAATGTAAATATTTGTTTGAAATTAAATAAGTAATTTAAGATTTTTGTAGTGTATATTTATTATGTATTATATAAAAATATATATTTAATTATTTAAACTAAGCAAAGAAAAATCAACAACATACAACACATCTGCGTAGTCCCTCAGAGCATACAGGCGTTATGTTATGTTCTAATATTGTGTAAAAAATAAACATTCAAGCGATTGCAGCAATCACGACAGATTTTCGGTCTATTAATGAAGCGTTTAATACTAGTGTACATACCAAATGATTGCAGGACATTTATTGATTTTTGTTGTGTTCAGTTCTAATTTTATATTTTCGACTTTATATTTTATAGAATAAAATTTAATATATTTTTATATAATAGTTAAAATACATAATAATGTGTATATAATAATAGGTAGCAGGTAGGTAGTAGGTAGGTATTAGTTAGGTAGTAGGTAGTACGTAGGTAGTAGGTAGGTAGTAGCTCAGTAGTAGGTAGGTGGTAGGTAGGTAGTAGGTAGGAAGTAGGTAGCTAGTAGGTAGGTGGTAGGTAGGTAGGTAGCTAGTAGGTAGGTGGTAGGTAGTAGGTAGGTAGTAGGTAGCTAGTAGGTAGGTAGTGGTAGGTAGTAGGTACACACGGCTACACATCAAGCTATACATTTCCAGTATAAGCTGACCTCGCATTGTACGGAAATCATATACAATGCGAGATCAGCGTAAACTGCAATTGTATAGCTTGATGTGTCAGTGTAGCCGTGTGTACGTAGTGATAGGAAGGAAAAGGTGCATTGCAACGCATGCCGGGCACAGCTAATAACAATATAATACACTATAAAAATCTTAAATTGCTTATTTCATTTCAAACAAATATTTACATTGCTTAAAAATTAGACCTAACATACTGACTTTACCTGGTGCTTGGGATACACCGCTACATCTAGCGTTGCTAAACGGGAGCGTTACCAACCGGGTGAGACCCGAATCATAACCTATAGGCCAGTTCCTGTTGACCTAGAATAATGAAATTTGGCAAGAAGCAATGTCTTACAGCACATGTAAAGGAAAAAAACAATAACCCTAAAAAGTAGTTCAATAACAAAATACCTACAAGTTCATACGGAAACCTCGGTGCGCGACTCCAACTCGCACTTGACTTGTTTTTTTCTTGTCTATGCCGTACGACGTGTGCTTATTTACACGGTTATTATTAGCAGTGCACAGAACCAGCATCGCATCCACTCAAGCAGTTCGGGACCAGCTCGTAAAAAAGGGTTGAGCCGTTGAGATGATGTCGATCCGGTACACTGCTTTTAAGTGTGCATTTAACATAACATTCTAATTGGAACCTCCTTTGTTGCAGTGACGAAGAATCGCCAGTTTCTTTAGTGAAACTACACGTCATCGCAGACAAGGAGGAGGGATGGTTCCAGGTTGTATCGTCAATGGTCAATATAATACCGCTGGAG
This sequence comes from Eugnorisma glareosa, assembly GCA_947578425.1. Lineage (NCBI taxonomy): Eukaryota > Metazoa > Arthropoda > Insecta > Lepidoptera > Noctuidae > Eugnorisma > Eugnorisma glareosa. The sequence goes on from OX387957.1 coordinate 34,079,672, forward strand.
AACCCCTTGGGGCCCTCTGCCATTACTATCGTGTTCGACGACTGCCCGCTGCCATCTAAAGAACAAGTCATAAAGGTAGGTATTGGTAAAGGGGTTTTCCGGAACGAAGTGGTTAAAATTGTAAGTCGTTAATATTTTTTATCAACCACAACAATCGAGTAGGGTATCAAATAAGGTTTTATCAGAAAATCGAGATACGTTGGTCAGCCGCCGCGCGCTGCATACGCACTTGTCCGCCATAGAACCATAACATACCATACCATACTAGCATAATTATAAATGTGAAGCCGTTATATTTTATTCCTAGCTTCCGCCCGCGGCTTAAGCCGCTTAAATTCAGTTTTTTTTTGTAAAATGTTAAAAGTCTATGTGTTATTGTGATGTATACAGCCACGGGCGCCGGCAAAACTTTTTCCAGGGAGCGTTTGCATCTTCAGTTCCATGAAAACAGCTCGATACGTTTTGCACTCCACCTCGGATATGTTAGGTTGTCGTTTGTCGCACAAAGAGTATTTTTTACGATTTATACAGAAAAGACGATCGATCGAAAAAAAAATACGATGCAAGAGCGAGCGTATCGAGCTTAAAAATTGTAGCACCCACCTCGAACTAGATAGGTTTTCTTTTGTCCTTTATTATAGAAATTGGGTTAATTCTGCATAAAGGACTCAGCTCACTTATCAAATCGGAAAGAGATCGGCACCGTATCAACTGGGGCCGTTCAGCATTCTTTGTATGAAACTCCCTACTGCAACGCACGCTAATCGGAATCGTAACGTAATCGCCTCGCCTCGGGACAAGCTCACGAACCGCGGTGCGGTGCGTGGTCATCTCGCTACGTCTATCCGTAGCCGCGCTTACGTCTATCCGTACCCGAGCTTACGCCTCTTCGTCCACCCTTACGCTAACTACTGTTGACACACGTGCTGTCATTCAAAGGGCAACTTCCAGTCGTGCGCGGCGTCGGTGATTCGTAAGCGCGGCGTCGCCTAGCCGTAGCCGAATTGACGTATCGGAGCTGCTAATCTGCTTGCTTACATTAGGTTGACGGCGAGGCGAAAGGCGATGCGGTGCCGATCCCTTTCCGATTTGATATGTGTGCTGAGTCCTTATGGTTGTAAACGTAAAGAACATAAGATGTCTGAGCGAGTTTGAATATTTTAGGATATTATCGGATAAATTAGGTTAATTTTGTTCATACTTTATTAGAAATGCGAATAGGAGTCCGACCGAGCGAAGCGAGCTAGAAAATGTTTGTTTTCGCCTCGGATAAATTGGTTTCTCTATAGTTGCCGAAAATTTCGCACTCTCCAAGTTCCTTCAGCTCTGACAATGGACGAAGTGAGGTGTAAGCGGCCCGTGCATGCTCTGTTCACAAGAATAGATTAGAGGTGGACACTAAATTTCTTGACAAGGTGATGAACGTTGGACAGCACCTAGAAGCCTTAAGTTGGTATTCACACAGTAATTAAATTTAAAAAAATATATATCTCTCTCATCTCAATTTTATTGATGTTAATCGAAATTAAAGTCGTGTAATCGAATCCTGGGCCTCGAATCGAATCCTAAGTTAGAGAGGCCAGTCTGTATTTCAGTACTTGCCAGCCCGGATTAGAAACCGCTTATTAGCGCTCACCTTCTGTTAGGGGGAACTCGCACCATTTACCTCCATACAGATGAAATGTAATGTTAACTATTTTATGATGATTGCAGTTACAGCAGATGTTTGGGTTGTCGGCCATGCGTGCGCTCGCGAGCGACATCAACGTGCGGGTGGAGCGCAACATATGCGTGGTGCTCGGCTGCGTCGCGGACAAGTTGGCAGGCCCGAACAGCGTCGCCGTGCTCACCGAGGAAACTCTCGATTATATGCTGTCTTTCTTGGTAAGTTATACCGGTAATAAATAGAGGCAGTAGTGTTGTTATTTATTGACTACTGACTCCCGTGATTCGAATCCCCATTTCACCCCTTGAAACTCGTCATGGTATATTAAAGTTGCACAACATTGTTGCACCTACGTGAATGTCTGATGCATGTGCCGGCCGGTTCATGAAAATTGAATCGTGCTCACGGAAGCGTAATTATATATTCTTGTCCCAATATAAACTTCGTAGAGTAGGATTAAAATAACATTGGACTATGCTTGGCTCGAACAAACTAACTTATCTGTAACGCCTGCTGAAGATAAGTTTGATGAGTAAGGTCTGGAAGTCCGCGTAGGTACTGCGAAGAACAATTTTTATAAAGTTATTCACGGAATTTAGTGATACTAGCATTCCTGTATTTTTCATCGGTTATTAAAAAAATAAACAGCTGTTCCATACATTTTGACCATGTAGGTATTGCACTTTTGTAGGAAAAAGCAGTTTTTTTTTTAATAACCGAAGAAATTTTCTATGTGGAAGAATGTGGAAGAAAAAGAAAATCTCAGAATGTCGTGCTGCATCATATCTGAGAATTTGGATAGTCTTTGGAAACTAACCCTGTATAATACGTTCACTTACGGAAAATAGTTCACTAAAACAACATTTGTACGGATCCTCCCCACGTGAGTTCAACTCGGTTTTTTTGATACCTACGATTGATGCAATCGATGCAAAGATTAAAATGTATTACCGTGGATGAAGCTAAAGGAGTATACATACTCCTTTTGCGTAGCCCAGGTGTCTTGATGTAGTTTCTGTCTAACTTCATGAGGAAAAGGCGTAAGTTCATGTGTGTAGGTGCAGATAGGTGTGCCACGTGAACCTGGCATTTAGCCGCTCTGATCGTCATAGGTACGTTCCTATGCGTGTCACCAAAGCGTATCATTTTCATTAGCGTAGACAGATGGATAGACAGGTGTATGGGAGACGGTTTTGTCCGATTTGTTACACGATACGGCATTTTCCAACTCAAGTCTTCCAATAGAGATAGGAATAGTCAAGAGGGTTCTGAAGATTTGAAATGGAGAAAAACGATTCGAAAATCGCCATTAACTAGCTGGAGCTTCAAACTTCGAACTAGTTAAAGGCGAGTCGTTTTTACGCCAATTAGACACTGAGCGTAGACATGTTTTTAACGTCCAATAATACAGGCTTAAGCGTAACTTTAGCTGCCTAGGCAATAAAAGTTTTGTAACATGGATCGATATGCAACATCATCCTGGCAATTACGTGGCTGTTTGCAGCTTAATTCCGCATATTTTCCCTTATGAGTTGCAACTGGGCATGGAAACTGGTTTTTCCCGGTTGTTAAAAGACTGGGACTCCCGGTTTTGAGCATTGTAAAAGTATTGCATTTCTCTGAAAACAATTACCAAATAAAGAAAAAAAAGTACCAAATTGGTGTTAAATGGTCACAGTGGTGATTCGTCCAAATACAAGTTATTCGGAAACGAATAAAAAAGATTCAGAAGGAAAATGAAAAAACAAGCGTCGAAACTTTTTTTCACACCTCTAGGAACTCAACAAACAGTGGAGATCGGATTTTCATAGCACTTCTATGAATAACTTTTTTCCAATGGAAAATTTTTGAAGCGGTAATATTTTTATCATTTCGAGTAAGAATACGAACAACTTTTATATTTAAACTTTTTTGATGCAACCCCTAATTTGGGGAGGGGGTTGAAACTTCCAAACTTTTTTGAAAAGAAAAATAAAAATATCTCCGAAACGTAAACATTTACCGTCGCAATTTTTTTTTTAAGTCAAGTTGTTTACTCTACAATTTTTACTTTATATGTTTAGCGATAAAACTTATAGTTTTCGAAATAAAAAAAATATAACTGAAAAATTGAGGGCGTTTTTGAACAAAATAAGCCTTCTTCGAAATCTACCTCCTTCTGCGGCTTGCCAAAGGGATTTTCTTATTAATAAAAAGAGCAAAAGAATATTGTAAATTAATAAAAGAACCGAAAAGTACTAATGTAGGTCGGATGAACTTTATCACTTCGTATTACGTGTAAAGTTTATAGAAATAGCAGGTTAATCATAGACTTACTATATTAAAATATACTTACGCGTTTTTCCCATAGGCACAGGCAGAAACTACTGAACACTACCTGCTTCGATGTTTGCATGCTCCTTTCGCCTTGTCCACGTTCAAACATCTGGTATACGCACGCATGCCGGTTGCAAGTACTACGCACCTGACCTTTTTGAAGGACCTCACAAGTAATATCAGTATATTATCTCCTTCTAGTCCAGGGCGTCCGATCCCAACGTTGTCTCTTTTGTTAGTCGCATTTCATTCATCCTCTCAACGGAACGGAATAATGATATGACAGCTATAACAAAAACTTTTGCATCAGGTATTTAGTGCTGTAATAGACCTTCTTCTTAGTGGTAATCTCTTGGCGTGTTCGTATTCCACGCGCGCCTCAAAGAGAGTCAGCAAACAGGAAGGGGTCCGAAAGGACCGATGCCCGCCAGGGTTGCGGGACTGTTTGAAAGAGACACCGCGGCCCTGGAACACAAAGGGCAAAGGAAGGAACATGGATGGGTTTTAGTCAGTAAAAGTCTGACACTCCTTCCTGCTCAGCCCAGAGCGGGAGGGGTTATTTGATGATTTCTCAACCCAAAAAAAAAAAAAAAAAAATTGGTAATCTCTTGACCCATAGAACTTGGTCATGCTTGCGTCACCATTCAACTTTACTACCGAGGTTGTAGAAACATTTAGTCATAGTAGAGTGACATTTTCTTGTATGTTAAAGAGTGACTGCCGCGGCGTGTCCATTTTTCATGCACGAGTCTACCAAATGTTCCAATTCTTCTTACCAGGTGATAAATTGGAAAACTTAAGCATTTGGGTTGCGTTTGAGTTTGTCCATCAGTTTCTAAGTAACAGCATATACTCTGGAGTTTGTGCACAATTGATGGCGACATGGGACTTTAAACATTACAGGCGAATTACATTTATATTATTACCAGCGCAATGTAATACATATAAACCTTCCTCTTGAATCATTCTATCTACTGCTGCATTAAAATCAAAAATCAGTTGCGTAGTTTAAAAGATCTAAGCGTACAAACAGCGGGAGTGACTTTGATTTATACTATGTAAAGATATGCAACTCTCCCTCAAGCTTAGGGATTACAGTAAGTAATTAACGCAGGTACAATCTGTTTAACATAATAATAGGATAGTCAATGACTCTTGAAAAAATACGGATTATTAAAACGACATACAGGTTATAGGTAACATTAAGATAATAACGATCATAGATAATTAAATACCTTTAAAAATGTATTTGCATAAATTACATATACATACATAACCTGATCCTGCAGCCAGGATAGCCTCTTCACGAAAGAACTCCTCAACGGTAAATAGCACGGACACGAAACTTAGTACATTCGTTATTTTTTTTAATTTTGATAGTTAAGCTTAACTTTATCATGACCTGATGCTGCAATCAGTATCGTCTTCTCCCGAGAAGACTCCTCAACGGTTAATAACACGGACACGTAACCTTGTATACGTGTTATATTATGAATAGATAAACATGATTTGTACCATGACCTGAAACTGCAGCCAGGATCTTCTCCTCATGAGAAAACTTCTCAACGGTTAATAGCACGGACTCGAAACTTTGTATACGCGTTCAATTTTTAACTCCTAAACATGATTTCTATCATGACCTGATGCTGCAATCAGAATTGTCTCATCAAATCAAGAGGAAACTTGTCGACGTCTTGTTCAAAACTTGTCAGCAACAACGACGCGTTACTTATTTCCGAATTAGAAAAAGGAATAAATTAGATTATACAACATGTAACAGAAAGGGTATAACATATGGAATACTGTGGTACGGACCATCAAACTGAACAACTTTCTCTATGGGACCACCATCGAAATCGTAAAAAAATAATCAGCTGTCCTGTACAAAATTTCAATACCTACTCGACCCAAATGTATGGGACAGCTGATTATTTTTTTACGATTTCGATGGTGGTCCCATAGAGAAAGTTGTTCAGTTTGATGGTCCGTACCACAGTATTCCATATGATTATACCCTTTCTGTTACACACTGTATAAAAAAAAAAAAACAAAGAGTAAATAAAAAAAGTTTTGTTAAAAGCTTGTCGCGTGAATAGAATGAATACAACCATAAATACGCAATTAACGTTTAATTTTGATTGGTTTTGTTTTCGCTAAAGGTCATGCCCGTCTGGAAAGCTTTGATGGAGTCGCTGCCGAGCCGCTACCAGGCCAAATCGTGGTGACTCTAGTATTGGCTTTCAACTGTTCGAGAATGCAATTAATAAACTGTTCATGGCTCAATGCGCAAAATTGTGGATTAACCAATGAAAAAAAAATTAATGCTATTTCAGATGTTCCGTCGTGAGCCCCGCATCGTTCTCTTCGCGTTGATCGCTTTGGAGAAGTTCGCTCACACCATGGAGAACAAGCTGACTATCAAGGATCGGCTGGACAAGGAAGAAGACAATCCTCTGCTACTTCTAGAAAAGTTCGCCAACAGTGAAGATTACACCTGGCGCCAGGTCGGCTTCTGCGCCAAGTGGGCCCTCGACAACCTGTGTAAGTACCGCCACCCAATCAATGAGTTTTAATTTTGCAATAATAGATTTTAAATACTAAAACAGCCTCTGGCATTTATTCGGCATTTATTTATTGCGTCGTGGTATAGGTTTGTAATTATTTAAATCCATAGAATTCTTTTATTTTTGACGTCGCGATTAAGTCGTAATAAATTAAAAGACAATTAAATTAGGTAGTAACATAATGGCGATTTTTCTTTGTTTTCTTTTCTGGTACGCCATGTCACATACTGACCACTAGTAAAGAGTAGCTAGCTGAAGTAATTAGAACTGTAGCGTACGAACGTGACAGTTTGAAACATTCAGAAAAGGATACCAACTTGTAGCGTACGGTCGAACAAGCTATTTGGTATACACGCAGAAATATTCACACTCCTATTACACTGACAATATTGTTTGCAATTTTATTTTATAAAGCTTATGTCATTAAGAGTGAGTCTCTTAATGAAAAAAGCTTTATTAAATAAAATTTGGAAAAGTATACGCTTCGGCATTGGATTGTGAACATTTCCGCGTGTATACCAAATAGCTGGTTCGACCGTACATGCTGTGGAAAAGTTTTGCAAGAAACGTTCAATCCTAGTAAAAGCAAAACTGCTAAGAAGTAGGTTAACAGCCGTAAAGCACCGCAGCCATACAAATTCTTAAGAAAATATTAAAAAGTAAATTAAAAAAAAACGAACAGTATTGCTTTGTAACCACACAAGATGCTATAAAAATATTTGTTAGCGTAAGTTACAGTTACAGTTACAGATCGTTGCTGTAAGGATTCAAAGTTTCCGACCGCGGCCCCCTCACCGCTCTTTGTTCACCTTACCTTTCATACCATCTTACCTTAGTTTTTGATGTTGAAAAATTTTCCACGTTGTGTTTCATGTTTGACATAACCAGCAAGAACTAGGAAAAGTCCTTATGCTTTCCACAAATATTTAAATAGTATATCTTATTCAAAATTTGCGGTTAAGAGACGATTTTAGTAGTATTTTGAAGCACCTGCCCTATTCAAAATAAGAAATAAAGCTAATGCTAGTATGAAAGTTTGGGAGAAAGTTATACAAAGGCGACTGAAAGAAGAGAGCGAACTTTCACAGAACCAATTTGGTCTTGTCAAGAAAGTAGAAGAAGAATTCAGACTTAGGCCCGCTTACACCACGAGTCGCTAAACGCATCATGTATAACGCTAAACATATTTAAAACATCATTCTGCCTCTGTCATCTTTAAACGATTTATATAAACAGAACCATGTTTTAAATGCGTTTAATTAAATGCATTTAGCAATTTGTGGTGCAAGTGCGTCTAAGAATTTGACGTTTGGCATTTTGTCATGTTTTTCATTTTTTACGTTTGCATGACCAGAAATTGAAATTGCTGTTCACTAACTTAAAAATTATACAGGGTGGAAAAGATATCATATCGGACCCATAAAAATTTAGGTGCAAAATGATTAGAGGGCAGATATTCGGATGCATATTTACCTGAACTACGTTTTCCGGGGATCACGGTATTTCATAAATAATATAGTGTGTATAAAATCTAGTACTCATAAGCATATTACAATCTATTTACAACCAGGCAAGTTTTCTTTTTTGTTGAAAATAACACTTAAAAAATACTATGACTCGGCTTTCCCAATAGCGACTCAGTTAAAAAAATCGCTCTGTATTTGACAGAATTATCTCTTACAAAACTTAAAAAATATCTGAGATTATGAATTGAATTGAGCTTAAATCCTCCTCGAACCGCTTCGTTTTCCAGTCACCGTGGTGGGGCGGCCGCTGAGCTTCGAGCTGGTGGACATGAGGCACATTAACGCTATCATGAACATGGAGGACGTCAGCGAGTACCTCAAGATGTCCTGCGACGGTCTGGAGGCCCGCTGCGACTCGTATTCTTTTGAGAGTGTACGATGCACGTTCCCGGTAATACCCCTTTCTCTTTCTTACGATTTTCTATTGCGGACCCACTGTTCTTAAAGAAAACATCGTGTGGAAACCGGCACGTCCTAGAATAATAAAGGGAGTAAAAAGACCCTTAGCGAAGCTGAAAGGCACTTGTTTTCCCCGTCATTGCGATCATTTATTTGTATATACCTGGGAACCTTCTAGTTACGGAGATATTGGGCTTCAAAGTTCCATCAATTACACAAGTTTTTTTTTTATACAAGGTTTTAATGTAATTTTTTTACTAGTAACACCTCCACAACCCCCGTACTATTCAATCCGTCCGCCAGCACTATGTTTTGAGTGCGTTTCATTGAGTCCCACCGTAAAACGTGATTTTTAACCCCAAAAAAAAAACCGGCCTGTGCGAGTCGTACTCACACGCACATAGGGTTCCGTAGCACCAAACAATATAATAAAAATATTTTGAAGGCATTCGTTCATAAGTTGTATTGTTTTACATTCATCAACAATTGTTTTTCATAGTATGTTAGTGAAAAACAAAGTTGTTCCTGCAGTTTGATGAAAAAGTCCCGTAGCTCAAAAAATAAACATCAAATCTTATTCAAACCAATTTTGGTTGAAAGTTTTTTTTACGTTTTTTTTTTATCCTATATTTTTTTCAGAATTTTTCTCCTCTTTCTTTAGAAATTAGAGGGGGGGGGACACACATTTTACCACTTTGGAAGTGTTTATCTTTCAAACGATTGACTTTGAGAGAAAATAGTTTTAGGAACCTCCATGTCATTTTTAAAGACCTATCAATAGACACCCCGCACGTATAGGTTTGAAGAAAAAATATTTTATAGTTTCAGTTCCATGTATGGGGAGACACCCCTTAATCTTTATTTTTTTTTATGTTTGTATAAAAACCTTATAGCGGTTCACAGAATACATCTACCTACTGAGTTTCAACTGTGTAGTCCTAATAGTTTTCGGAGTAAAGTGGCTGTGACATACACGGACAGACAGACTTGGCGAATCTATAAGGGTTCCGTTTTTTGCCATTCGGCTACGGAACCCTAAAAATTCGTTTCCCAGCAATAATTTTTGCGTAAAGCTACTTAGTTTGATGTACACAATGCTTGGTTGACGGCTTCGTGAAGGGTCTTGTTACACTCTGTATATGCGAAGACATGTGACATCTACAAACTCGCACTGGGCCTGCATGATGGCCCTCTCTTTGAGAAGAGGTCTCTGTCTGAACAGTAGTATCATTGTAGTCTGATTACATTGTGGGCTAACGCGGTCACGAAGATTGTTAGAAATGGACAATTCGAGAGAAGCAGAGGCAAAAGAAAGAATACGATGATATTATGACGTCGCGCTCGTTTTTCGAGTTACTTTCATAAAAAACACATAGCTTGGTGTCGTAACGATATTACAAAGCACTATAACTTTTCTTTGCACTTTATTATATTTTAAAGAATAATATCCGCCGCCATGTTGCATCACAAAAACAAAGCGCCATCTATGTGCGGATAATGTAACTATTTTACGATGTGATCACTAATGTTTGAAGTCAGACTGGCAGTCGCTCCATGTAAAATACTGGTATTCAGCTGCATCCGGTTAGGTTAGGTTAGTCCGGAGCGAGAGGGAATGGGACGCCGTCACCTCCTTCTGCGAAGCAGTCATGCTAGCGAAGGAGGTGGCGGGACGTGAGAGGGAGAGAGTCTCACGTCTCAGCCGCCGCGGGAGACGCACCGGGCGTCGGGGGCCACGTGGTGGCCACCGTAGGCGCGGGCCTGTGGACGGTGAGCTATGGGCTAGCTCGCCGTCCGTCCGTCTTATGACGACAGGCCGCGTCGACGGCGCGTTCGTGTTCCACGCCTCAGAGAGATGTCAGCAATAGGAAGGGGTCCGCAAGGGCCGATGCCTGCCGGGGCTGCGGGACTGTACGAAAGAAATGCCGTGGCCCCGGAACACAAAGGGCGATGAAGGAACATGGATGGATTTTAGTCAGTAAAAGTCTGACACTCCCTCCTGCTCAGCCCAGAGCGGGAGGGGTTATTTGATGATTTCCCATCGGTAAAAAAAAAAAAGGGTGGTTATTATGATGTCTTAAAGCAGGAGTAATTCCAGTATGGGAAAGAGAGCTATACAGGTCGTCTAGCACCATCTCTTTTCCACTGGAATTACTCCTGCTTTAAGACGTCATGGTAGGCCACCTTGTCAGACTACATCATGATGTAGGCAGCGGGATTGTTCTTAATAATTAAATACCCCCATTTAATGTACATAATGGTTGAACTCGTAATAAAGTGATCAATTCTAAGATCTGGCCATGAAAGCCACATAGTTACACCCAATATTTATTTATTTATAGGAGAACTAACAGCTACTACAATGGATAACAATTGTTTTTGTAACTCAGAGCCAAAAACAGGTTCTCACGAGTGAAAACAGTAATAGTACTAGACATTTTAGGATCACTAACGAGCATGATAAAAATAAAAGGAATTAAAATAAGGTACAATCAGCACTAAGCGCTTTAAAAAAAAAAAAGCGTTCAGCCGAGTGCAGAATAGGTTTTGGTGATAAATGGGACAAATGAAATTTTTTTACAAGGAATATTTAAGTGTGCATAAAGAAGTAACAAAGTATTATAACACTCATTTCAGATAAACACCGATGCATGGTATTACGAATGCATCATCATAACTCCGGGCGTCATGCAGATCGGCTGGGCTACCAAGAGCAGCCATTTCCTGAACCATGTCAGTCGTCGTCAGCAGATAAGCTATAACACGATATACAGTCGGCCTATACGAAAACTTTGACTATACTTAAAACCCTATCACATTGTACTATGGTAGAAACGGAGCTCGAGGCTAAATAATAACAGCCTGACGGGCCGATCTTCAAGGTAAAGCAGCTTGCCAAGGTTGGTCCGTGGATGGGTGACCACCCATTACATACCGAGCTACCTCCGTGCCTCGGAAAGCACGTTAAGCCGTTGGTCCCGGCTGTCAATTGTTTCTTTGACAGTCGATACAGGTAGTTGATGGCTCGAAAGTCTGATAACCAGTCTTACCAAGGTGTATCGTATTTATATATCTGTTTATTATTGAGAAATTATCCAGTGACTACTGTGGAGATCGTATAAGCAGCCGCTCCATGAAAAATACTGGTATTCAGCTGCATCTGTTTAGACTGGAAGCTGACCCCAGCGTGCTTGGAAAAAGGCTGGACAGATGGTGATGCTGGATACTCAACAACGGTGTATAATAAAGAGGGTAACATTTAACAAAGTACTGAAGTGGTCAACGTTTTCGTAGGGCGATTGTACAAGCTAGGCACCGCGGCGCATCGCTTGCTCTGAACTATCACCTAACGCACTGCTTTAGGATGAAGTTATACTAACCAAACTAACAACTGGAAACCGAAGGCTAATTCGAACCTAAATGACCTGTTCATCTTCTAAATATATATAAGCGAAAGGTCACTCACTCGCTCACTCATTACGAAATATCAAAAACCGCTTGACGTATAAAGAGGAGGTAGCTTATAGTCTAAGAACGGATTTTACAACAGGCCGGATTAAGGAGATCTAAGGGCTCTCGCAAGTTTGCATGAAAGTCCTTCATTGTTTGTGATACAAACTTATTTGACAAGGAGGTAGTTAATAGTTAGTAGACGTTCGCTAAGAACGGATTTTGCGATAGAGCCGGATTAAAGAGTTCTAAGCACTCTCGCATGTTTGTATGAAAGTTCTGTTTTTTTTTTTTTGTACTGCCGACCTGAAATTTATCAAGTTTAGAGTTTATGAGTAGGAGATATTAGCTAAGAAAGAATTTTGTGACAGCTTGAACTAAGGGCTCTCGCAAGTCTAAACAAAATCTTTGGATTTTTGTACCTGAAAATTGGTAGAATAAAGAGATAGAATATAATTAAGACATAGGTAGGCACAAATTTTACGACAGTGCCGGATTAAGGGAATATAATCAGTTTCGCAACCCTTTGTGTTCAACAAACATGTGGGTTCAAAGTTTCAAAGCCATTCGGTGTACTCAGACGCTATTGGTTATCCAACATATCAGTGCTCCCGACGCGCCGCGCTGCCTTGTTTGGCATAGCGTGGTACCGTGATAGATGAATGCCTGATAGACGAATGCCTGACACTTTCGTTATTCATATAGAAATAGCTTTAAGGACATTATGTATCTAAGCTATGGTTTTCGTGCTGGCCACATACAGATTCTTTTTTTATAAACGATTGAATGATTTTTATTCTGTACACGTCAAATTATTTATATAAAGACTAGATGAACTCAGAGGTCAGTCTCTTTTAAAGTGTACACATAATCTTGATCGAATCACGTGAAGACCATGCAGATAAGTGTCTGAGATGGTCTTTTCAAGAACCACACATATTTGATTGGATCTGTCCAATCAGTGCAAGCATTTGTCAGTTTTCGTGTAGCTCGACTAATTACATGATGAATAATACCAAAGAAACGACATTTAAGTAGGCCACTAAAAATTCCCAAACGCCCAAACAATAATTAAAAAAGAAGCAAAGAAAAAAAGAGCAGAAAAAAAGTTAGTTCATATTCACAGTAGTTAAATAAAAAATAAAAATGTTTATAAAGTTAAACTTTTTTACACTTCGTTTTTTTTATTATTATTTAATAATAAAAAAACGAAGTGTAACAAATAATCAGTTTAAACTGAATTTGAAAGGAGAAGCTCAATCTCAAGCCTTTTTGACCTCAATAATATAATAGTCAAATTAATAAATATAATAGTCAAATAAATAAATATAATAGTCAAATAGTTTAATAGTCTTTAACATTATAAAAGGTTTTTTGACATAGTTTTCGCTTTGTAAATGACTTGGGTCCTTGCATATGGATATAGATTTTGTAATAATTGTTTTTAAATATCTTAGAATGTGTTGTGTGTGGCCAGTTCTAAGACATCTATCTAGCAGCCGTCACATAGCCAAGGAGGATGACACCACGATAATACGGATTTTAATTAATAAAAAGCGATTTAAATGTCCTTACTTCGGTATATCGGCGACATTAATTCAGTTAAGCTAGAACCTATAATACCATGACATAGCTAGCTAGTGGTTATTCCAAAAACTAAAGCTGTCAAAAAGTTTTTTTAAGACTTCCCTGCTCTAAGAATTTCTCTTGTATCGTGGGTGCGTTTACAAACATTTTAACTCACATTAACCCGTCTCATGCTCGTGTATCCGTGTCTTCTCCTTGCGCTAATATACAAAAAATTGTCCAATTTTATGCTACGCCTGTGTGTTCACTAAAATGTCCCCCTTGTAAATATCATATCTATATAATTTTTCTAAGTAATTTTCTTTATTTCGAAATCAATCAAAAAATACACGTAAAGAAACATCTTTATTATTTTTGGGGCACTCTTGTGTACCTATTATATCCATTTCTCACAATTTTGCCATTTCGTGTCCCCTTTCTGACGACTCCCAATAAGCTCCCCCCTATTTTAAAGGCTGCTAGATCTATTCACTAAAGTGCCTACAAATAAACTAAAATAAAATACAACAAAAAACATAAAATAAAATATACTTACAATATTACATAACAAATATATAATTATTTCTTTACGAATCAGTTGCTACGGATTTTGACGTACAATCGATGAAATATAAAAGTTTGTAGGTACTTTAAACCGTAGCTTTTAAAGTGTTAATGACACGCTTTCATTGATATAAGAGTCGGCATTTTTTTTAATATTGTTTGCTTCTACAAATAAGCTTCTAACGCTTCCCGCCTGAGGCCTGAGGCTAAACTTTCTATAGCAAATTAATAACCATGGCGGATTATGTAGCAACCAGCTTCCTTGCTCCATAAAGCTGCATTGAGCTAAATACATTGAATGATTTAATAATTGCATAAAGTTTAGCGTGGCGTGCCATTAACACTTGTTATTAGGTCAAGGCACCGCGTGGCGCACGCACATTGCCGTCAAGCCATTATCTCGCTGTTCCTGAAACTATATGTTCTTTTACAAGTTCTATGTTTGCTAGTGTGTGCTAACGGCAATCTGTTTGCGCCCTCTGGCAACACCCAAAAAACCTATCTGAATGTTTAAAACATAGACTTTTTGGAAACGTTTTTTTTTCTTTAAATGTAATTTAACGATGGCAATAGGGTCGCCCCCTATTACATACGGCTTAAACATAACTACCAAATTGTGGGTATATAGTACAGGTCTGCTCTGACCTTAATGAACCCTTTGGGGAAACGGACGTGGTGTTATGTTACGTTGATAGGTTTTAGTTCAAATGTAAAGTAAAAACAAACATTCCGCTTGAGTATTGACCTTTTTGACATGATGTTAAGGGTTTCAGATCTGCGGGTACGGTTTTCTATTATGAAGTATTTTTTAGTTAATTATAGTTTTTTTTTTAATTATACATTTTAATATTGTCCAAAACTTCACTTCCACGGTGACTAAATAGTGCGCTAAATATTTAACCCAACTATCAAATAACTATAAATTATACTTTATTGGGTGTTGCGGGTGCCTTAATCATAAAAATGTATTGTAAATTTGTCATTAGCACATTCACTAGCAAACCACGTAAAATCCATTGGGTTGTTTTTTCATCTAACTTAAATCAACTTGTCAAAATACATGTGCCTCTCAGAGGATGTGTTAATGTACTTTTACTTTCGGAACAAATCTGAAATATCGGAAAAATATCTGCTGTCTGACAAAAATACAAGATTTGAAGTATAAAAAATGGTGGTGACCCACTTGTGCTGAGTATAGAACAAGAAAGCCGGCACGAAGCAAATATTTATATACGTTTACGGCTGACATTCGGCTCATGCACAATTCGAGGTAAGCCAAAAGGCTTTTTCCGAACACAACTAAATATATCGGATTTTCATGCCGAACAAGTGGGTAAAAACGCTAATTGTCATTTATAGCAGTGTTACTCAAATTTAAATGGTGACAGAGTGGTGGTGGATTTATAATGAGGGTAAAGGCAGCCTCCAGCGCGCTCTGTAAGTGTTGACGCTATGCGTAGCAAGCTGCTAAACATACCACTAAATTGAGGAACACTGCATCATCCGGTCAGACAGTCGCCATTATACAGAGTGGCCCGTTTTCAGTGGTCCAAAACAGTTTTAAAATTACGGGGTAGTCTCTGCTCCATTTTATTTAATTAAACGAGACTGAAAATCTAGTAGGAATGTTGGCGGACTAAATGTTACTTTTTGAGCTATGTTATTTTCCTCATTATAACATGTTAAGCCACTGTAAACGTACCATCATGTATAGATAACTCGTGAATAGAGAGCCTTCGGACGCTTGCTCATGGACGGCACTTCACTGTTGACATAAGTGGCTGGCTGTAGTTCGGCCTTTGACTGCGACGCTCACTTCGGTGTCGTCGCCGGCAGACAGTGCATGGACACGACAGCGACTGTCACCATCGCCATCAGTAATCTGCCGCCCGTTTTAGTGCCCTTTTTAACTAGTGATTATATTTGCTTTAGCTACCGATGATACTAATGTCCGGTGTTCGTACCAGATTTTTTATCGCCCTTCATCCCATCACGCATATTACACACACCACAATAGTTGTCTTCTAGTTCACGAACACACATTCTTTCATCGCTTCTTACTAATATTAAGATAAATCAATGTGTTAGGCCCGTTTGCACCATTCATCACTTAATACGTTTAGCGTGAAGGCGGTCCCTCACCGGGAGCATTCGCCTGTAATGCAGCAATCCCATATTCGATGTTGTACAAGAAGTAGATCTGAACCGTAACATTACAGGTGAATCCTGCGGTGAGGGAGCGCCGGTAAACTAATTTAAAACATCGTTCTATTTCTGTCAGTAATTTAAACTTGGTGGGGACAGAATGACGCTTTAAATGTTTAGTGCTAAGAGTATTTAGTTATGTGTGTTGCAAGCGCGCTTTAGTATGAATTTGCCGTTTTATTCATTTCGTTATACTGAAAAGGATTACAACAAAATCTTCAACTGTAAGAATAACTAGTGCTCATTTCTTCAAGAATATATGGCAAGCAGTTCGCTTATAGCAATAAAGCAGCTTTTGCAAACCGAACATCGTTGTTTTATATAGTATTGTTGTGCAACAGTACTGAAGTAGGTATCGTCAATAACGCCGGGGTGAGCGCCTTGTCGTTACTAGCATACCTTTAATAAGTTAATACATTATATTAATAATATAGCACAACCTCGACCACCGTGTCGTACACTAAAATTTCTCTTTAAAAAAAAAAACAGAATAATGAATCAATTGAAAAATAGAATGTAAAAAATCTTACTACAATTTCGACTAGTTCCATAACCATTCATAGGGGCATTAATGTCTATGAATTGGAGCAACTCTTGTTCGATAAAACGGCAATTTCATATCTAAAATATCGTTTAAATGTGCGCTTTGTTCGTAAATCTAATGCCCGTTTTCTTTTCCAATAATAAATCATGGTTTAACGACTATGACCTCTCTGGTCCGTCGTCAATTTAGTATTGACATTATTTAACTAAGAGTATGGTGCAAAATGTAATAAAGAGTAAAATGCAAATTAAATAAATAATATTATACAAATTAAAACAAGAATAAAATACAAATTGAAAATTAAATAAAGAGTCAATCAAAATAAGTACTCAAACTGCCAGACAGTCGTGAAACTAACTAACCTTAATCGTTATAAAAAAAAACATGACCCACATAGTCCTCATATTCACAGTAATAAACAAAAATAATAATAATACAATACTTGAAAAGTAAATAATGTCATGTGATAATCTTGATAATGTGAAATTATTGTTTGAAAAATTGGATTGTACCTGAATTAGAAATAAACCTGTACTAAATATGTCAGGTATAAATATGATATAGAAACCGGGCAGGAGGAACTAAACTTATTTTTACGTGGTTCGTTTTGTCTTAAAAACCATGAACTGCTTTCAAAACTGGCCACTAACAAAATCAATATTATGTCTAAAATATTTCTTCGAAGTCCGTAAAGATGAGTTTGGTTCTAACTACTTCCTTTAACAGTGCGTATTGCATGCGTAATGCAATCATTTAAAACATTTGCGCTTAACATCAACGTACCTTGCATAATGCTATTTTTTTCTTACAAAGGGAAAGCAATCCATTACTCACAAACTTATCTAATAAACAACGAAAAGAAACTCAATCTATTATTTATTATATAATCTATATGTATAGAGATACAGTCTCTGTGTGGTATTTTCCTGCTACAGATTTCAACTCAGACTTTTTGTTATGCAGATTCATAAAAAACATGGTTTATTTAAAATACCTACTAATTTCGTTTAGACAGCCCTTTAAAGCAAAATACGCACATGCATTACGCACTGTTAATCTTACACTGGTCTTAACTATACAGGGTGAATTTTTCAAGTGGGCTTGGGTGGCTAAATCCGAAACTATGAGCAATATCGAAAAATGTTCAAAAAGTCACGAGCATGAGATTGAAAAAAAAATGCAATATTGGCTTTTTGAAAAATCCATTTTTCTTACCCGTAATCGAACTGGTTGGTTTGATTTAATAATCGCGCGTAATAATAAGCGTCGCCATCAACGACGCTATCGAATGTTGTAATAATACAGTATGTGTTTTTTTTTTCGACCCAACCGGTTCGATTATTGGCTAGAAATTTCGATTTTTCAAAAACTCAATGATGCAGATTTAGTTTTTATCAAAAACGGGTTCGAGACTCCTTTGAGTATTTTTCGCTATTCCTTATAGTTTCAGATTTGGCCATCCACACCCACTTGGAAAATTCACTCTGTATATTTGATGTATACAAGAAATCATACAAGTATAGGTACACTCAATATAAATAAAATTTACTAGGTTTTAACAAGCATTTCTAGGGAAAGATTGGCATTTTTTTTCAGAATTTTTGGCTCTTGCAAAAACTATTCAAGCGGCAAATAATTAACAAAATGTAATAAAAACAAAATTATTAGAAAGCTAGGCTATGCTTACAATCTAATAAATAACACAATGTAAGCCAAGTTATATTCAGTCATGTGATCATTGACGTATGCTTTGCGAAGATAGGAAGAAATGCTGTTCTAGTAAAATACAGCATGCTGACCAGTGTTATATCTGTCAAATTGTTGCGCATGAGTGTTGACCCTCATCTGCCTCTTATGATTGATCATCTAATTCTATTATGTACGTGGTTTTATATAGGAGGGGTACGGCATCGGGGATGATCTATTCTCCTTGTCGTACGACGGATGTCGTAAGCTGCTGTGGCATGAGGCAAAGCCACAACCGGTGTACGAGGTGGACGGATGGAGGCCGGGGGACATCGTCGGCTGTCTCATCGACATGGAAAAGGAGGAAGCCATATTCTCGCTCAACGGACGCCGCATTAGAAGATGCACCAACTTGTTCGAAACTACTCGGTAAATATGCATTTTGTAATATATTTTGGGGCTGTTTACAAAAGTGTCGAGTTAGTATTGTTCTGTTGCGAAAAATAAGGTCCAATCAGTCCAGTATTATTATTATTTTCCTTTATTCATATACATACAAATTATTTACATTTTTAAATATTTCTTATAAAAACAATATAAAATCATTTAAATTTATTTTTTATTTTTTATTATTATTAGTATTATTCTATTTCTTTTTCGTACCGGAATAAGATTATTTTGACACTTCCTATACGTCCCTTAGCCAGTTTAAGTAATTTCTCATTTGTTCTTTTTTAGTTATAGCTTGTTATAAAAGTATTAATGTGCAACTTGATTGCTCTCGATCTACGACGATATTGAGAGAAAGAGCACAAATCACAACAGATGAAAGATCTATAAAAGGCTGCCATGCACTACACTGAATCCATCTGAACGGTCGGTGTCACCGATTGATCGCAATGTAATCTCACGTTCATTTAATTTTGGACTAAAAAGATTATTATAATAGGAGTTTTCAACTTGCAAGGCAGAGAAATGGGGCTAGCCTAGAAAATCTTGCATCAGGCCCAAATACAGGGAAATACAGGGATCAGAATTGTCTAGGTGGACTTTACCCTTCAATGTGACAATACACATACAGGCTCAAAAGGTATAATCTAGTTTTTTTTTTCATCATGAGGTCCAATTATTCTATAATGCAAGAGGCAAAACAGCCGAATGCAGCTCTTTTTAAAAGTACGTCCATTCAAACAGCAAAAATGTTTTGTTACGGTATGATTTTTTTCATGTTTACTTATTTTTTTTTTATATATTTGTTATTACCGAAGTATTTTAATTTAAAACTTTTTCATTTTTTTTTTTACTATTAACAAAACATTTCTACAAAGTCGGCTGTTTGTTCGGTTGTAGAGCAAATAAGATTGATCTAAAACAACCCAGCAAGGGCTTCTTCGCCGCGGCGTCGTTCATGGCGTTCCAACAATGCCGCTTCAACTTCGGTGCCGATCCGTTCAAGTTCCCGCCTACTGATCGCGAGTTCAAGAACTTCAACGACTACGGAGCACTCACCGATGAGGAAAAGAAGGTACGAATCTTTTTTAACCGACTTCCTTCAAAAAGGAGGAGGTTCTCAATTCGGTTGTATTTTTTTTTAATGTTTGTTACCTCATAACTCCGTCATTTGTAAACCGGTTCGAAAAATTCTTTTTTCATCTGAAAGGATATGCTTCCCGATTAGTCCCATAGAAATTTCATCAAAATCGGTTTCGGAATTTGGTTGTTTTCCTCACGTTAATTGTCACATCATGCGACGTCGCGTGCAGGCGCTTTGATGTACATCACGCGACGTCGCGTATACGATACTTGCTAGTTAAATTTGACACACTTCCCGATTTCTGATTGAGCTGAAATTTTGCACGCATGTGTATATCGCAAGACAATGCAATATTATAATGACATGGAGCTGATCTGATGATGGAGCTGGAAGGTGGCCAATGGCCATAGGAACTCTGTAATAAAACGACGCAACGCCGTCGAGTGTGGACTCGTTTGATTCGTCTTGACAAGTACTTTAGTCCTAAATGGTAACCAGGGTCTGATGATGGAGCTGGAAGGTGGTCACAGGTAGTTCGTAATAAAATGACACAATCCCATCGAGTTTGGGCTCGTATGATTCGTCATGACGAGTACTTCGGTCCTAAATGGTATCTAGTGTCTGATGATGGAGCTGGACGGTGGCCATAGGAACTCCGTTATAAAACGACAAAACTTCATCGAGTTTGGGCTCGTATGATTCCTTTTGACGTGTACTTTAACTAACGTCTAATTACAATGTAAAAATTAATTCATGAAAAGAATTTGTGTGGTATACTACAACTAAAAAGGGTAAAATAAAAAAACTTTCTGCGAAAACAAAACCGACTTCCAAAAAAAAGGCCAAAAAAAACTTGACTTTCGGAAGTCGGCTTCAGAAAGTCAATGATACAAACAAAGACACCGACTGCCGAAAGTCAAGTTATATTAGAACTTTTTATTGTTTTTTTGGAAGTTGGTTTTGTTTTCGCAGAAAGTTTTTTAGTACTAAAAAAGACAATATACAGGGTGAATTTTTCAAGTGGGCGTAGATGGCCAAATACAAGCTATGAGGAATAGCAAAAAATACTCAAAAGTGTCTCGATTTTGATGATAGCCGCGAGCGAGGACGCGAGCCGGACGCGACACGCCGGTGTCGGCTTCCACCTTAAATGTACATCGTTATGCTTTTGCGACCAAATTCGGTTGTTTTACGATCGCTATCTATGTCGAGACTGCAGGGCCTGGGAAGTAAAATAGTGGGAAGAAATTAACCTTTTCCTTAAATTTGCCGGTTGTCATTACTTCCCAGAATCTGATCTCTAGTACCGAACTTAATATAATTAAGGTACAACAAATACAAACAAGGATATTTTGATGCGTCGCCAAACACGGATTAACGCCACCAACTAGTTTTTTTTCAAAGAATTTCATACCCAAAACAATAAACAAAAATATTCACCAAGTGCCAAAATATCGTTGCAGCATTGTACAGTAACTGGCAGCAAAAATGGCACATCGCCTTTTAGAAAAAGTTCGGCTTACTCGACTGCTTCAGTTATAGTTGAGTGACGGTCGTTTTCTGAAGTCATCGTTACTGTACAATGCTGCAAGGATACTTTGGCGCTATTAGTGAACATTTTAGTGCATTATTTTGTGACGTATAGACCAGCAGGCACTATAGTTGTACAAGGCTCTTAAACCCGTAGTGGAAATCAGAACTAACGCAACAATCTTGTTTTTCGATGGATGTTTTAATAACAATGCCCCCAACAATCTCAAGGTCATTTAAACTCCTTAAGCTCCTTGTAACACTATTGCTTAATATAAAGACTCTTGGGCGTATTTTAATTAAGTGGCATGTTTCAACGTATAATCTAATTGTGGATTATGGCTTCATAAAATGAACACTAGTATCTCTAACTCTAAGCGTTGCAATCTAGAACTGGTCTATTTGAAATATCAAATAGGCCAGTTCTAGCCACGAGGCATCATGACTGTGCAAGGTCTATAGTTGCCCATTCCAAAGCGTACTCTGTGGAGTAGAGTAGGCAGGAAACTCCATGTTGTACTTATCTATTAGTAGTAAACTTTTTGACGCATAGGCTTGATTTATAAAGGGTGTAACAAGACCCTTAACGAAGCCGAAAGGCACTTGTTTTCCCCGTCATTGCGATCATTTATTTGTTTTAGACCATACCTGGGAACCTTCTAGTTACGGAGATATTGGGGGACAAAGTTCCAACATTTTGACAAGTTTTTTTTTTAATACAAGTTTTGAATGTAAGATTTTTCCTTAAAACACCTCCACGACCGGGTACTATTCAATGCATCTATCAGCAAAGTGTTTTGAGTGCGTTACATTGAGTTTTACAGTAAAACGTGATTTTCCACCCCAAAAAGAAAGTCGTTTCCCAGCAATATTTTTTTCGTAAAGTTACTTAGATTGATATACAGAATGCTTGGTTGACCGCTTCGTTAAGGGTCTTTTTACACCCTGTATAATAGTTAGATGGTAATGGCTATTCCTCAGTATTTTGTTTGTAAATGGTCAGGTGCTGCCGCGCCGCATAATGTTGGAGAAGCTGCGTTCTACGGTGACTAAGGACAACGCTTGCAGCATCTGCTGCGATGCTGAGGCCTCCTGCGTGCTGGAGCCTTGCAACCACGGGTAAATGAAACATTTTAAGTACTTGTATATTCTGAGGCAATTATACCACCGCCGACGAGCCAAAGCAGAAGCATCTAACTATCGACTATTTTCTAGCTCAAGAAATAGAAAGAGTGCAATTAGAAAAAAAATACCCACTCAAAGAGTTGAAAGAAGTTTACAGTGGTCGGATTTTCGTGAGTTTAGTTTTTTTTTTAATTTGTGGGGAAAGAAAGTTATTGTAATACTTGCACAGGACAAAATAAAAGAGAAAAATCATCTGTTTCCCAATCAACCTTGAACCTTATGCTGTAGTGATAAAGTTGAAAATCTGTTAAAGAAATTTGACAGATTGTAGTAGCTTGATGTGCTCCAGTCTGTACATTAAATTAAATTGGTCCTGTACGAGGCCAAAAGGCCCCTATCTCAGCACGGTGCTTCAGCTCATCTAAAAATATCACAGCACTGAAATTCTGATGTCAGATACGACAATTAAAACAAAAATAAATATGACAAATAAGAAATAAGAAGAGAAATTAAACATATTATTTATCTACACCCAACGTAACCTCATGAATACGTGCGTCGTCATACTATTACGCCACAATATAAATACGTCTTATATCAAGTTATTCAGAAACGAAAAAAAAATATCAAAAGCATAAAAAGTATTTGTTCTCCACGCCTCTTACGCCTCTAGATACTCAACAAAAATAAGTTCCATGAAAATCCGACCAGTAGTATAAACTTTGTTCTACTTATTTGTCTAATTGCAATCGGCTAAAACATACAAAAGATTATAGGTCAGTATCAATAAAGAGATACATAAATTAAGCTCACTTTTAGTTGCTAAATCAATGAAATACAGTACCATCAACCCAAAAAACATTTAAAAGTTAAGTACAAGTACTGCTTGTTGCTTAAAAAATATATATTAAACTCTTACAATATTCTGCAATGGTTGACTGTCGCGACCATTTATGCGATGCCATGTGTCGTCATTTACCTCAATCTGTCTTGTTTGCAAATTTTTTTCTGCCCTTACTAGGATAATTTTACTTTAAAATTGTATGTGCTTTATTCAAGCAAAAATTGCAATTATAGTATTATATCAAAATCGTAATGGGAAAAGTACTTTTCAAATAAAAATGTTTCCTTGGCACAGTTTTTGACGTCACTACCGGCGTTATCAAGAACGATGCGTTTTGAGTTTGCGTTCCGTTTCACCAAAATGCGCTATATAAAATAGTAAATTGTAAATAAAAAAAGCGATGACTAGAAAATTAAACAAGTGTACCATATTGTTCATATGGTCCAATCAAAACGAAATAAAAATGTTCAGTATTACTTGCATATTGATATTGCAAAACGTAAGCCAAACCACCTGCTGAGTCATCATCGCCACTCTCCGGCTTATTCCATTCATTTGGGGTCGCACGGTCGGCGCAGAATGTCTTCTATACGAGGGTACCGCATTCTGAAAGTTGGTACCGTGAAACGTTGCATGGAACTCAAATATTGCTCTGCTTTCATAAATATAATAATTTTACTGAACGAAATTATAAAATGTTGTTCTGTGTTGGAATAAAATATTAATTATTCATTGCAATCATCAATACCGTGACACTGAATATTTAGTTTATGGGTGTAAAAAACGAAATGTCTGTTTTAACCCTAAAACTATGTATAACAACACCCAATTCTATTTATTCAATGAAACCACTTTTGATTGCAATTCATAACCAAAACTTTTTTTATATCGCTCTTTGTTGTACTACAGGCAACTATAATGATTGTTTTTGTAAATCAAAATAGCAGAATATTTGATAGCTATTTGCGAAGCTGTCAACATTCAAAACAGCCTTAAAGCACGAGCCTAGTATTGTTTATGTTCTCGGCCTACAGTATGGGGCCCTTAACATTGGCACATCGAAATAAAGATAATATTCTGTCCCTATTCGTACTCAACTTTATTATACGCTGCGCTATTATAGGTTATATACACGGCGTAAAGGACACGAAATTTCAGTGTTACCATGTATTCAAAAGTACAAAACCTGCGCGGTCAAAACGTATGGAAAATTTGTATAGTATTTTGTTTTTAATCACAACCCTTCATCATTTCAGCGGCTTCTGCTCGCTGTGCACTGCTCAGCTGACGGAGTGCCCGATGTGCCGCGCCCGCATCATGCGGGTCAAGCTGCAGACCACGTGACCAGTATGCGTGCTCCCGCCCATCCCTGAGCGGGCTAGCGACGTCACCTTCCTGGACTCCCCCACACCGCCCTTCAAAAGGCGTGCGCGTCTCGCGTCATCACCTAATGGAATCTCGACCTCTTCTTCTTCGACCCCTTTGGAGGAATTCCCAGACTTCGGACCGACGGTTCCGCGAGATACTCACCCTCACGTAAGATATCTATCCGACAAATTTTGGGTGTTGTGGTTGTACTGTGGCTAGTTCGTGTTGTTTTACGCTTTAACGTCGAGTACGTATCGTAAACTGTGGTCGATTCGCTTTGTTTCTACACAGCTCAATCCTCCGTCCATTGCCGTCTAGCTTTCATAAACCGCACAAGTATGATTATTTTCTGTCTTACAATATTTCAACGCAATTATGAGATTTTTTAAGTTAATTCTGACGGTCTTACAAAGTAAGCTGCATAATATGTCGCTGTATGAGTGATAGAATGATTGAAGGCAAAGAAACATCAACTGTGATTCGGAAATACACCAATAAAGTACCTATTTTTAGCTTCCTTTAGATTAAATCCATGGTTGATGTAATAATCTTGAAGTACTTGCTGCATATGGATATTCTATTAGCTTTTAAAACTAATTGAATATTGAAAATATACTACATATCTGTATGAAATCGTCATAATTTCAAGGTATTTAGTAAGCATCGCTCGCAGTTTGTAAGACCATCTGAATATTGTTCAGTGGGCACTCATTCCGTCATTCCTTATTTCGTACTAATACGAGTATACGGTGATTGTAACTCAAATGAAAGTAATCGTTAAAGCGCAAATATTAGAGCTCAGACAACCCTAGTTAGCAATCTGTGAAAATGTTGCGGTTATTGAAAATACGGTTATTTATAACATAGACCGCAATGAAGTGTGCAACCCTTTGGCACTAAACTTTATGAAGCCTCAATATTATATAATATTGAAACTAAACAGGAACTTTAAAGTAATGAGTGCGTTAAATAGAAGCACACAGTTTGCACATGTTATTTTTAATCAGAATCAGACGTAAGATTAACATCATTTAAACTATTCCCAGCAGACCTACAAAAGGAGAATTGGATAAGAGAAATATTTGAGTGTGAAAAAGACAAATCAGGAAAACTTAGTTACGTTAATTACCTTAGCCTTTCATAATCAGTTTGTATCTTGGCATCAATCGAATTGTTTTTGGCAGATTTTATTTTGGATTGTATTGTATTGTAGATTCTGTCGTTCCACCGCAACATTTAATTTTAATTCCTTTATTTTGCATTGAATTGGGCATTCTCTTGTAGGTCCCACGCAGGCTTTATTTTTATTTCCTCGAGGTTTTCTCCCCACCATATTTCTTTAGGTATTTCCTGCACTTGAATGTAGCGCCGGCGTCGTTTGGAAGATTCATCACTCTCTCCCATCTTTCTTGTTTTAATAAAATCTGTTATGCTTTGCCCACGCCACGCCCACTCCGGATGCGCGGGCTGTACGTTGGTCTACATTGCGCAAATACGATAAATCACATCAATCTCCATGAGTACGTATCGTAAGTTCATACTCTTTCTTCATAAAACTGTAAAGTCAACTATCACGGTTCGAATCTAAAACAAATATAGAATATGTTTAACGTTGTGCTGACATTAATCAAATTTGAATTCCAATTAATATCTTGTCAATACTGTATGGGGTATGCAATAAGATAGCGCATTAATATCGTTCAATAAACGTCTTTGTTTAATAAAATAGTCATATTATAACGATGGTACCAAGGCTAGGTCGAGTTTCGCGTGCCAACCTGTACAATAGCTTCGTTATTGCGTAGTTCCTATGACTGCCATAAATGACCGCCATGTTGATACTGTGGAAAACTTATCAGTTTTCCTCGAGACGTAGTATCCTACGCCTGAAAGCATTGAATCACCATACCATCGTTATAAATAAACAAACTGAATCCTTTTGCCACGTCTTATACCCCTGATAGCAGCCCTTGAATCCATATTTGTCGCGAATGCAATAGACTCCAGTAATGCGGCCTGCGTTGCGATCTCAACTGAAGTTCGTCAGTAGCCAACTTCTCAAGCTTTATCGTGTGTATTCGCTGTGCGAAGTTAGTAGCAGGAGATACTAACGCGATCGAAGCTCACGATGCGGCGAAGAAGGGAAGTTTTTGGAGTCGGTAAACTGAAACAGAAGCATCTGTAGTCCCGCCATCTACAATCAGTTTTGACCTGCCTTCGCCATTGCACACAGTGAATACTTCCTTAATGAGTACTCTTCAACCAACTTATCTGAGCAGGCGGGAAAATACAGTACTAAAATAAATGTACCAAGTTTGACACATCGATGCATATTTTCTTGACAAGCAGCGCCACCCTGAACTGCAAACTTAATGTGGTCAGGACGTTATGGTTCTTTTAGCGCTTGAATGGCATTGGCTGGGGGTTACTATTGGTAAACCTTTGTGCTTAATGTTTTTTCGATGTGAAACATCTTTATGCGCGCGCCTAGGCAGTAAAACCAAGAAGATGATGAAGATGGCATTACTGTGATGGCGTGATGCCTTCTCTATTCTACGTAACAACCCTTTTCCTTTAGAATACTTGTTGATAATATTCCGTTTTCGAAAGTTCCACGCTACTCAATTAGTGATGTAGTTAGGTCGTATGCAGATTTGATCGATAGATATCGATAAAAAAAATACTTTAATGTAATATTTATTCTTTATTTTACTCCATGTCTCAATATAGTTTTTTTTTTAAATTAATTATGAATTCAAATATTAACTTAAGTGTTTCACATCTGCCGGGCGTCCGCCACGGCCAATTTTCTTCAATGCATAGATCGTGCTAACCTTAAAGGACGATACAAATAGGAAGTAATCGAGAACATCTGTCTGTCTTTCATATCAACATTCACAATTTTATACAGAAATTTGGCCTTCTCAGAAGAAGGCGCAGAATAAAATATTGTTACATTTTTTATCTGAACTTCGTTTTAGACACATTTCACCAAAACATGAAATATATTCACTGTAACATTGATTGGGTCCCACGCAATTAGAAGTGTAAGTATTTTTGCATAAAGAATAGGTAGATATTTAGTCAAATTTGGGGACAGAGCGAAGTCTCAGAGCACAATATCGGATCAAATCGCCTATTGGAATGATCAAACCACGAACAATATAAGGTTTTGCAGTCCTATATCATATCCTATACATAAATGAATATTTTGTCTGAGACCTTTCATCAGTGTTAAAATTCCAGATGTAGGTTGAGTTCTTTTTGTTAAAGTTTATTTTAGAAACGATGACGGCGTTAGGTCCAATTAGCGCCACGCGACAACAGATCCTTGTGCAACTACAATAGTGAGTCCCTTGCTTGTATGTAATACAATGGTGGGTATATATTATAGATACATTTTTGAGACTACCGTTTGACTCGCGATGACTGATTTACTTTTATTTATCTGTATGAATATGCTCACTTTATCAGGACTTTTAAATTCAGGTCTTATTCAGGCTTAGGGCTTTAATCATAATTTTTGTAAAGTATTTTGCTCTATCATTAATCATTATATTTCCATATAAAACCATTTGTTTTTTTTCGTTAATTTTACTGTATTATTATCTTCGATCGTATGTGTCTTGACTTTATTATAAATTTCTACGTGAGACTGGTAGCACTGCAAAAAAACATACTGCGCGAATATTTAAAATGAGCGTGTCATAAAAGTATTGTCAACTATAATTGTGAAAATAAAACTACGGTTTGAATGTCTAGTCACGTTACAACGAGGCAAAATTCTGATTTAAGACTTTGACTTTATTTTTAAACTAACATAACTCGTATTTATGTGTCATATTCACCTTCCTTCACCCTACACTGCAGCCCTTAATGTATGAATAGATGTCGCCGTAAAATGTACAGTAGAAACTAAGCTTCACGCATATTATGTTTGCATGTGTGTTTTTCCAATCTGTTCAAATAACTAAATTAATATATTTTGTTCAGGTATTAAAGGAGTCTCAAAAGAATAACAGTCAGTGAAATAATACGCAGTCAATGAAATTAATAAAAATATATACCTAACCATTTTCAATGTAGTAAACAGCGTGTATCAGAAAGATTCGATGGGCATGTAGCACACGCTGTATGTGTGAAATTATGTAACTTTTCCAATAATCTAAAACTTCTGTTAAGTTTAGATTTTTGGAAACGCAGGTAACTTTAGTTCATTCATTCATTCTTACACTTATTATAACACAATGTATAAAATTAACTATTTTAATATCAAAATACATTCCCAATACTTATTCATAAATTTTGTACTGAAAGTACTTTTATTTATGGTAAAAAACTTTTACATGTAAGTACCAACGTCTTTAGCGTCAGAACTCCCACTAAATAATCATATTTAAATAATGAATGAATTAACTTTCTTCATGTTTTACTCTCCTATTAACTTATACTAGAGTGAACCATGGACAAGCAATACATTTAGTAAAGTGGTACGCTATGAAAACTTCTTATTTGAAATTTCTTCCAAAATGTAAGGTGGCCTTGTGTAAAGTGATCATTATAATGATATTGTTCGGATAAGAAAAGAGTGATAAAAAAAACATAAATTTAGATTGTAAGAAAAAGATTTGAATGGCCTACCACTAAATAAAATTAATTCCTGCTTCACGGCTATGTTTTGTAGATTATTATGTATTAGAAACAGTATTTACTCATTGTCTATTTTATCTTCTGTGAAGAATTCTTCTTGACATTTAGTTATTATGCATTGTATGCTTATCTAATAAATAGTAAATAGCTTTCTTTTTGCCAACGATTTCAATGTTAAGTAAGTATAAAAAAACAAGAAAAATAAATGTTATCAGTAATAATATCTAACGTGTTTTATGTAGAAAGTAAATAGGCATATTATAATAAAACATTAAATTATGTATAGCTTACCTTACCTTAGGAAAATATACACATATATGCAAACCAAATTTTAAAATAAAACGTGCCAATGTTTAGATAAAGCTTCATTAGGAAGTGTATTGTAATAAAGAGAGGGTTGATTTCAATTTGAAATATTCAGAAAGTATTGTTAGTCAAAATACTGGCAAAATCGTTGGTCTGGCTTTAAAAAAAACAGCTTTAGATGTATTAGTGAGTAGGCAGGGCAGAATATTCAAGCCCCTTTTATCTTATTATATATATATCAAGTGTCACTATTAAAATATATATTATAGGAACTAAGTATAATATTATAGCCTACCAAGAAGGATAAGACATGATTTAGAAATTAAATTTGAGTCCACTTGGTGGCCAATGGTAAATAAGTAAATTATATTCATATCTACATTTGAATGGAGCTTTTAGGAAATCTGTTAAGGACAAAATTATCGAATTGCATTATTACGCAATGTTGTCTGAGTTAATTAGCAACTCCGTATTCTATGTCAAATCTTTTACTGTTAAAATAGTAATTAAATCTGTATTATTACACAAAGTGAATGATCTCGACCAGTCGGCCTCATTTATCTTAGATATCCATACGAATCAATATTCCACTAATATATGATATTGTATCTATCTATATTTTAAGCTGCGCGCCTGAAACGTAGTCATGGTAGTTATTTATTAAAGACATCCAATAAATTTACAAGCTGCTATAACTATCTTCGGTGTTTTTTAGATTTAATAATCATGAACATACAAAAGAGTAGTTCTCTTTTATCGATAAAAAAATGAGAACCTCGAACTTTATGCAGGATATTTTTATGTACTGGAAAAAACCTAGTCAATATCTTGGCCAAATTAATAAGTGGAAACATTACAAAACATGAACGAATCATAGAATCATAGACTATCTGTGGTGCATTAAATTCCATAGGCTTGTGAGCGCTTTTTAAACTTTTTGATATAAGAATTCCCCAACAACTAGTCACTATATAAATCGATCAAGGTGCGTTAAGCGTTCCTCGTAAATGACCCCAGAAATCCGTTTATTCTAATCAAATCAAGAACAAAATAACGTATATAAAAGATATTATCTTAACAAGTAAGCATTTCATGAAAAATGCTTAGATTTAAAAGAATAATGACCCCATAACTTTCGATGGCTTTAATGTTATTTCCTAAGTCTAAAACAGATTTAAAAAAATAGATACAATTATTTTATTTAAGTCGATGCCTTTGTTCCGAAATACTCTCCTTACTGTACATATTACTTTTGTGTAAATTATTGTCATTATAGTAATATTTTTTATAGATGTTTTCAAATAATTATACCATGAATATGTAGTCGATAATAATGTAACTCTCGTTAGGTCACAAATAAATGTTTATGAAACAATACAAATGTTTTATTTCTGAGTCCTGAAAATCGTACAAAGGGGTTCTAATATAGTTCACTAATTTAGTTCACTTTTTTCTATTCACTGATGGCACCATCACTGCAACAGTAAAAACTAATATTTTAGAAACTGAACGCTTTAGGAGATTAAGTCTCCTATAGTACTCGATTGTTTTGATTGCAGTTACAGATATAGTAGTGAGTACGCAAAGCAGAATATTCAAACCCCTTTTTATCGTTTCGATTCGTACTCAATAATCTCCAAAAACAGCTAACTGATTACCATGACATTTTGTAAATGTGTATGGTTTGTTCCAGCTTAAAAGATAATAGTTTTGGACCCAATAGGTATATAGTACCTATGGCAGAATTGTCATCTTCGTAAAGACGTTTACTTACTCACATATGCCTTCACCACTTCACCAGTAGAACTGACCTAATTCCGGTCAGGGCAGCTAATTGCAGCGGAGACGGGGTTAAAGTGCACAAGTGGGTGCGCGATCAACGACTTAACGGGGTTTACGAGGCACAGGAGTATCACACTGCAAACTTCGGACTGCTACACTGATCCCTTAGAAGCAAATGCACTTCTTGCAATATACAGGGTGTAACAGGACCCTTCACGAAGCCGTCAACCAAGCATTATGTACATCAAACTAAGTAACTTTACGCAAAAAATATTGCTGGAAAACGACTTTTTTGGGGTGAAAAATGACGTTTTACGGTAGGACTCAAAGTAAAGCACTCAACACATTGTGCTGATGGATGGATTTGAATAATACAGGGATCGTAGAGGTGTTTCGAGTCTAAATCTTGCAATAAAAACGTAAAAAAAATGGATGTTGGAATTTATTGACCCCAATATCTCCGCAACTAGGTTCCCAGGTATGGTCTAGAACAAAAAATTGATCGCAATGACGGGGAAGAACAAGTGCGTTTCGGCTTCGCTACGGGTCTTGTTACACCCTATAAGTTAGAAAAAAAAAGCGATCATCTCATGTAAATTTTAAGGAATTCCGAAAGTCAAACTACTACATATTTGCTACTACGATGACAGCACAGAGTAATTCCTCATAATAAAAAACAATACCACATTACCCGACCTGGGGATCGAACCCAGGACAGCAGTCGTCTTGGGTCTTTGTTTTAGTCAGTTTAGAATTGCATGTTGAAGCTGCTCCCAGTATTGCTATCTACTTCAGGCCTTTATGGAGGCCATAAAGGCCTTCATGACCTCCATTGGATATGATTCGCGAACATCTCATTACAGTGTCGTACCAAGCCATCAATGGCTATGTGGCGGAAACACAGTTGAAAGATATAGTACTCATCTTAATATATTGTGTTTGTGTAACAGTTCGTGGTTTCATTACAAATATCAAACATAAAATCAATTTTATGTTTGATATTTGAACTACGAACTGTTACACCGACACAATATATTAAGATTGGCACTTACATTATGTTATGTAAAGTTCGAACACCGCCCAGTAGGGTCGGATTTGACGTCGGCCCTCTTGCTAGAATGAACCTAACCTATCAGATCAGAGAAAAGAGCTTCCCTGGACAATTTCTCAATGTAACATAATCGACTGCAACTTCGATTGTAGTCACCAGTGCACTAAGAACTTCGAGGATCCGTCAACTGAGCTACAGATATCGTATGGAGACAGGAATCATCAAGGCCTTTCCTCCATAAGAATGAATGATAGTGATTATTCCCATCCAACTAGTGATAAGAATTTAGACTTGCACCAACTCCTTGGTATACCTATTAGAGGATGAAATATTAATTTAATTTCTTACAACTTCTCATAATGCAGGTATTCCTACCTACATATCTTTACTAAGATAATTAAAGGCAAAAATCAAACAGCAAAATAAATTTTAATGTTCTGCTATATTTTATTCAAAGATCTTATTTAAATTGTTCTTAGACATATGGCTTTTGTTTTCATTTTAAAAGGAATAGGATATAATTAAAAATTTGATTTACAATGTTGTCAGTTTTCCGATACATTTTAGAAAATAGGTAATTTTGATTGTGATCCAAACGAAGCTGAAGATATCGCCATCTGAAATGATAAAATTTGCATTAATATATGAAATTACTGCAATTGCGCTCACACCGTTGAATGTCTAAAATTTCAGAATCAAAAAGTCAAAACACGAGACAGAAGAAAACACAGATATACACATTTATAATAGTTAATAGGTACACGATCAGAATAACAAATTATAAAACGATAGGTAGATCTTGACGCTGAAATAAAATATATATTGATGAAACAGATACACGGCGAGTAAGATAAGACTCACGTAAATCAGGAAAACAGGAGACGGAGGCAAAATATAATCTTGAACTTGGCACTGATCTTCAGGATGACTGGTACGCACCAAAGAAGTCAACAAAGCTGGCTGTGATATGTATGTGACCCTCATAAGGCACAACCACTTTGCTGGCTCCTTGTGGCGCCTCTCGTGCTGCGCCCCACCTCGCCTGCCTCACCTGCCCGAGGAGCCGTCGCTGATGCTTATCGCTCATCAAAGCTGGCTGTGATATGGACTTCATGAACACACACAACAGCCACTTTGAGAGCGACGAAACATTCGTCTCTTCATTACGTCTTGCTCGCATCTAGCACTTCGCAGCAGAACTACACTCGTCGTCTTGTCGCACAGCCCAACTCGTCAAAAATGGCTGTGATATGAGTTGGCTACATGGCACAACCATTTTTACGAATGGGCCACGCGGTTCTGCTTACCCTTCGTGTCGTATAATGTCGTGGTGCTCTCCGTAAACCGACCACATCAAAGTGGCTGTGATATGATGACGGATACATTTCACCGCCGCTTTGACAGGCTAGGCCCGGGAAACCATTGACTGTGAATCCCATTGGAGGTCTGCACTTGATGTTTTTAATGCAGTCATGCTCATCAAAGCTGGCTGTGATAGCTACTTTATGACCTATAACAAACCGACTTTGATGGCAAGACCACATTTAATTTCGCCAGAAGTCGATTTTCCAATTACCTATGCTAAAAATAAAGGAAAAGGTTATGGAAATAATTCTGAAAACGCATTCATGCAAGCATTCAAGAATCGATTGATACAGAACCCAATGTGAATACACTCACAAAGTATACCTATGAAAAAGTCATTAGTCATAACTTCATATAAAAGTACACAATAAAAAAAAAATCGACAAATTGTTAACCTCATCCTTTTGGAAGTCGGAAAAAAAGAACATGAAATACATATTAGATAAACACAAACAAATGCATAAGTATTAAATTAAAAAAAAATCATAACAAAGAACACAGTAATTTTTTATATTTTTAAATGTTTTTTAATATTAATTTGTTTAGAAATATTTAAAAATGTAATTTATATGTATATATATGAATAAAGGAAATAATAACACAGTAAACCAAACAAATGTGCCTAAAGAAGGACACAGTAAGTAAGGTACACAGTTAACAAAACACAATAGAAAAGCAAGTACATAGAACAAAAATGCAATAATCAACGAGGTAGATAAACACATATAACAACACACATAAAACTATTTCCAAGATGTGAGCAATAAAAATGGCTGGATACAAAGAGTACATTAAAATAGACCTACACATTATTAACAGTTTTTTTGTGAGCTAACGCTATGAAAATACATCATTAAAATTCCAATAAACATTTTGATTTTCATAATCCAGATTAATACGAAATTTTAAAATCACACATATTCGGATTACTGTATATTCGGATCAAAAGCACTGTCGTTCTTAAAAAACGTGTATTTTCTTCAGTGCAAGCTTACCGAAAGCTTCGAGCCAGTTATTTGTATTTTACACAGCATTAGAACATCGTAGGTACTATACCAAAAGTCATTTTGTTTTATCTCAGGTCTAACCTATTAATACTCGGATTGGTAAATTTTATCTCAAGAGTAAGCCAAATATGACTGTTTGACAAATTCTCCGCAAGTCACAATATTATTAATTCAAATGTAATCTCATACTGAAAACATAAGTACCTACCTAGGTATTTGTGTTTTCAGTATGAGATTACATTTGATTGTTTAAATAAATAAGAAGATAGATAATTTTAATTATTACATTTAACACAATATGAATACTTATAAACAAAACCTTTGTGAAGAAGTGTCTCTTTCATTTTGTCGAAGACTAGAAAATATCGAGACGACCGGACCTACACGCGACAGGACCCAAACCCTGAAGCAATACTAAAAATATTATCAAGAGTTAAGTTACATCGAAAATTATCATTACATTTTTTTTTTGTGAAATGACTAATAGCTTAGTGATTCAAAACACCAGCCTTTTATTTTAAGTCCCACCTGGTGTCTAGGCACCTAATTAACTGTAAAAGCTCAAATAACCCTTTAGCGCTCAAGCCTAGTTGTCTCTCGGAATTTGTCCCTGACTTTTATCCATAAATTTGATTTTCTTAAAAAACACAAGACCTTTACAAAATGTTGACATTTCAAACCACAAACTTATATCTAAACATACTCAAATATTTGAGCAATGTTTAAATGACGGAAGAAGAGACTTAAATCGAAATAATTAAAAAGTCATTCGACTATCACAGTAGAATCACGTAATATTGGCCAATCATTAATAATAAAATTGCAAATAAAACCAACTGTTAGTATATTTTTATTGCAGTTTCGGAGTTTCAGACATAATATGTAGGTACTGTATGCATTGTGATTTGTAAACTACGCACAGCCAAAAATATTAACATTGAGTTAAAATCAAGTCAAAAATCAACAAACATAACCGCGGCAGTTTCCATTCACTGTCCACCTGGTTATGTTAATTTACATTAGACTGAATTTCAACGTGTGCTTTTACGCAATGTTGACTGTGAATATCGCGGCCAGCTGGAGTTTACCGGGTGCGCGCCGCGGCCGGCCCTCTTTAGCGAAACAATTATTATACCCTTAATTGCGATAATGTCATGGGCTAGTCATTTAATTTATCGGCACATAAGCGGCAGCCTAAATACCAAAATGTATCATGAGTATCATTTTTTCAACGACTTCGTCAAATTGCGGTAACCAGTAACGAGACTAGTTCCAAACTATAATTATCTCTGCGTTCCCCGCGCTAGACCTGAATGTTCCCCTTTTCTAAGCGGAGCCTCAATATTCATACCAACTTACCTGTTACTCGTACGATAGTTTAATAAGTTTAAAATCGCGAATATCAATAAAGTCGCGAAATTATCTCAACAAGTTGTCAATTCTTTAAAACTTTTTAAAACTTCTAGTAAATACCTAAGTTGTTCTTTTATTCAAAATTTATTTGATTTTAAAATGCAATAAATTCGTATTTTAAGTAAAAACTACTAACTATTGGTAGTTTCCTATTAAAACTTAAGTTCTTTTTAGGGTTCGCGCATACGTATTCCATGGCGCGTTCGTGTTCCACGCGCGCCTCAAAGAGACGCTAGCAAACGCGAAGGGGTCCGAAAGGACCGAGGTTGCGGAACTGTTCGAAAGAGATACCGCGGCCCCGGAATACAAAGGGCAAAAGAAGGAACATGGTTGGGTTTTAGTCAGTACAAGTCTGACCCTGCCTTCCGCTTCTCCCAGAGTGGGAATTGATGATTTCCCATGAGAAAAAGAAAGTGGTAAAAAAGGGACCCTATTATTAAGACTCCACTGTCCGTCTGTCTGGCTGTCTGTCGCCAGGCATGAACTGTGATATCTAGACAGTTGAAATTTTCACAGATGATGAATTTATGTTGCCGCTATAACAATAACAAATACTAAAAACAGGATAAAATAAATATTTAAGGGTGGCTCCCATAAAACAAACGTGTTTTTTTTAAATATAATGGTACTGAACCCTCCGGCGCGAGTCCGACTCGCACTTGGCCGGTTTTATTAAAATAAGTATTTCTTTCATCTTATTTGAAATCGATTAAATTAATCAACGAGACGCGATACAACTTACCAAGTCCAAACTATGAGAAGACTGGAGCCAAATAACTAAGTAGGTATTAAATAAAATAAAAGCGAAAAGGTTAGGGTTTATCGTACTTAAAATAATTAGAAAAGGGTAACTAATAAAAGAAAATAAAACTGATTATGAGAATAAAGTTCCGCGGGGAAATGTTTGAGTTTGACCGGTGAGAACGGCAGGCTCGACTT
Source organism: Eugnorisma glareosa (assembly GCA_947578425.1). Taxonomy (NCBI): domain Eukaryota; kingdom Metazoa; phylum Arthropoda; class Insecta; order Lepidoptera; family Noctuidae; genus Eugnorisma; species Eugnorisma glareosa. The sequence continues at coordinate 34,117,072 of OX387957.1, forward strand.
TCCGCGGATCCCGCCTGATGGGAGCGAGAGCTGAGGACTGTCTGCTCTGAGGGCTCGAGTCACTGTACTGCTGTACGCTTCCAGTCGAGCCGAGGAGTAAGTGCGACGCATGCGCAGCAGCCTCGCCGCAACGCTGCACCGCCCAACAAACTGTATAGGTGTCTAGCGGCTGCACACAAAGTTGCATTTCCTATACTTCTTCCCACTGAAATCCGCCCACCCGCTCTAAAGTATATTACAATGATTCGTGAACGAGCTTTTCTCTGGGATTTTGTTCGTTAATATTTTCGCTCTTCGCATTGCGCGTTTTTACAATCCACGAAGTTATATTTTTTTCGGGAAGGCGTTTTCATACTAACTTTTGGTAATTGGTGAACCTTTTAGTTTTTTTTTTCTTTATTACTCGGCGTGTCTGTTTTGAGATAATGCTCTGGCCATACAAAAAGCTTACAACTAGGTATTGACTGCCAACCACTAAATTTTTATTGTACCTTTTTATTGCAAAATTGTTCCATAATTTCACCAAAAAGTGAACCTTTCTGTAATTTCTTGTTACTTAGTGGACTGAAACTCTGACGAGTTCCAACCCAAGTATATCTTGACTTTTACTAAATTTGTCAATGCAGTGGTTTGAATGCATACTATAAAATTATTACTATTTTGACATGCGTCAAGTTTGTAGACTCATTGAGTGATTTCATTAACATATTAAATCAAAGTCTCTTCAAACTGGCAAGTAATATTCCATCGTACCGTACTGCCCACAGTACCCACGCTACCGCAAATGCACCTATTCCAACGAACATTTAGCAGTTAGACTCGACTAGCAGAGATGAATTACTATGCTCGAGAAACTACGAAATAATCCATCGTGAATGAGAAAACTCCGTAATCAGCTTATGAATGAAATTAGTTAGGACTTGTTGGTAAGCTAACTGAAGGTATTACGAGTTGTCTCCACTTAAATTAGACGTGGAGTTGCGACACCAGCCCGCTATACAATACAAGGTAGGTACTACATTCATCATGCCTTTGCAAGTACTAGGAGCCAAGTATCGTAAAAGTTTTGCGGACTTTTGCGATTTCACAGGCGATCAGTTTACTCGTAGGAATGAAACTGCAGTAAATTATTTTTACAAAACAATGACTATCTATTTCATGAAAGTATCCATAATTTTAAAATTTGAAGTAGTTATATCGTGTAAGAACTTTGAATTTTTATTTACTCCTGTAAGAAAACTATTGGGAAGAGTTCTAAAATTTCCCAAGCGATCGTTTTACTCGTGAATAAAGCTTCAGCAATTTCTTTTTCAGAGTACATATACATACATATTTATTTTGACAAGATCTCGTAAAAGAAGCATACCGCTAGTTCTTTTTTATTTATGATTCCAAGGGCTTTGAATAATATATTATACTGTAGATAATGCAATAAAAACATTCAATATCAATAACCAACCATAAACCAAATAGATATTAACCTAAACACATTGTCACTACACATTTACCGTTAATAAGGTGTGTATTGTGATCATTTGAACCGTGAAGCAAGCGGGGCAGTCTACAGGCAGGTCCTGTGCACCCAACAGAATGAAGGTAATTAATACGCACATTGTCTCCTCTACAATGACGCTAACAGCGCAGACCGAACAACGATGCAAATAATTACGTAGCAGGGCAGTCATAGAAATGCAATTGTTGTTACTCAACCATTCAATGAAACATGAGCTCGTCCCTATCTGGTGTTTAGCACGAATAAACAGGGTTATTGGTAACATATTGGCAATCCGTAAAGGGGATGTAGCCTTTACAAATGCCAAACATTTCCTTGTAATTTGGCATTTTAAAAACATTTGAAAATCTGAAAAAAGAACCTAAATATGACATCCCCTTAACGGATTGTTCTCCAGAACACTTTATGTCTTAAAGCTCAAGTTGGGAACAGAAAGATTATGTACTCGTAGTAAAATTTTACCCTATCATAAAAATCAAAATCCGAAATGATTTAGAAGAGTTTAACAACAATTACATGCGTTTATTGAATTGTCAACAGCAATGTGTTCAACAAATAATGCAATGAGTAACATTGTTTCTTTTAATAAACAGGAGGAGACATGACAATGCTAACCAAACTATTGATTTACATCAATACGGTCAATTAGAAGGAATAAAGGGAGTAGCAGGCTAAAAAATGACAGCTTCCGAGTATGCAGGTGCAGGTGGAATGCGTATGCGGTGTCGACTCCCCCGCTTCAGTGCAGCAGAATTAATCCAATTGACACAAATAACTCATAGCGCCTAATCAAATTACGTCACATTACTCAATACACATACATTAATCAATAACTATTTAATGAAAAAGTCATTCAATGAGGTTAAATGAACTTAGAGGGTTATATTGATAATTTTAATTTTGTAACTACCTACGTGTTACTGGCGCGATTCATTTATGATCATCATACAACCTAACACTGACCTGCAAATTGCAAAAAACGTAAGAACACGTGGCCTTTCCACCTTAAGTTGCCGTAGCTACGAATTTTCATATTACGTAGGCCATAATGTAGCAGCCCGCGTAGCACAAGAACTCGTAACGGCTTCGTAGCAGTGAAAAATTAACTGTTTTTTTTAAATAAAAATTGGTTGAAATTTTTCTATCATTTACTAGTAGGTACTCTTTACATGTCTTTGCCTTGGATGATCGTCTAGCGTAGGCCTTTCGTAGGCCCTTGCTATTGTAAAAAATCCGATTTCATATTCATCATCTATACTAATATTATAAAGAGGTATAATTTGTTTGTAACTTTGTATGTTTGTATGCAGGGGGTAATCTCTGGATCTACTGAACCGACTTTGAAAATTCTTTCACTAATGGGTAACATTATCCCCAAGTACTATAATTATGCTATATTTCCGACGCGAGCGAAGCCGCGGGCAACAGTTAGTTAAATTATATAGTACTAGCGACCCGCCCCGGCTTCGCACGAGTGAAATGTTATACATATAAACCTTCCTCTTGAATCACAATATCTATTTTAAAAAAACGCATCAAAATCCGTTGCGTAGTTTTAAAGGTCTAAGCATACATAGGGACAGACAGCGGGAAACGACTTTGTTTTATACTACTTATGATGAAGTGATTGAGCTGAGATATTATATTAGTTTGTGAATTCGATAGTAAAATAAAATTCTGAACATTTCATAAGTAATTCGCACTAACTCGCGCGCTTCTTGAGCGCCTTGGGGGCCTATCCTAAAAAAGTGTATTAGATTATCGAGTTTAGTTTAACGTTGGTTGCTATTATTTTTACTTAAAAGTCGAAAATACGAAATCGAAAATACGAAATTCCTTGTTTATTAGTGTTTTGGCTGCAGATTGTTATCTTCAAACAAAACGTTTACTAGGAGAATTGTTAGACTTTACATTACCAGTGGGAAACTGTATACTTACATCTACGAAAGTAACGACATTGGTCTAGCTTTAAGCTATACAAAATACTAATTTCACGTAAAGAGGCTGAAGCGACGTAATCACTAGCTCACAAAGAAGTCTATTTAGGTCTACCCAAGATTAATAGTTGATTAATCTTGGGTTTGAAACTGATTCAGTTTCCAATCCCACAGTTCTAGCACTAGCATGGTACGGCTTTACAAATCGATGTAGGGTACAATAAGCAGCTGCATAAAGCCCGAGGTTTCGGCAGAGCCTGCCACACAGATATGAGTCACAATGAAGTCACATTTTCGGCCGCCACACTAAAATAAGCATTCGGTTCTACACTTCTACTTATTAAAAGCTTTTATTTAACTTACAATGTATGTATGTAACTATTTTTGTTCGGGTGGAATCTTGCAACTCAATTATGAAGCAGATATCTTCAACCGATTGATCTGAAATTGTGCACACACCTTTGGTTCTGTTGACATTGGTTTTATGACCGATTTTACATCATCCTACAGCTGGGATCATCTCCTCACGAGAGAATTCCTCAACGGGTAATAGCGCGGACAACAAAACTTTGTATACGTGTTCAATTTTTATAGATAAAGATGATTTCTATCATGACCTCATCCTGCACCCAGGATCATCTTCTGACGAGGGAACTCCTCAACGGGTAATAGCCCGAACACCAAAATCTTGTCACACGCGTTAAATTTGATAAATAAAGATGATTTCTATCATGACCTCATACTGCAGCCAGGATTGTCTTCTGACGAGGGAACTCCTCAACTGTTAATAGCATCATCATCATCATCATTTCAGCCGAAAGACGTCCACTGCTGGACATAGGCCTCCCCAAGTGTCGCCACATTGACCGGTCCCGTGCGACTCGCATCCAGCGGATCCCCGCAACCTTCACCAGGTCATCGGTCCACCTAGTGGGAGGCCTTCCAACGCAACGTATTCCGGTTCGCGGTCCGGTTTTCGGCCCCATCGGCCATCCGTTCTGCGAGCAATGTGCCCTGCCCACTGTCACTTCAGTTTGGCAATTCTTCGGGCTACGTCGGTAACCTTGGTTCTCTTGCGGATGTCTTCATTTCTGATTCGATCACGCCAGGAAACTCCAAGCATAGCCCTCTCCATTGCCCTTTGGGTGACATTAAGCCTTCGAATGAGGCCCATTGTGATCGACCATGTTTCGGTCCCGTATGTAATCACTGGCAACACACACTGGTCATAGACTTTTGTCTTGAGTCACTGCGGTAAGTTGGACGAAAAGATACCGCGCAGCTTCCGGATCGCTGCCCAGCCAAGTCGGATTCGACGGTTGACCTCTTTCTCGAAGTTAGACCTACCACCTGCTTTTATATCATATACATTGTGTAATGACGTTATAAGCTACTAGTAAAAGTTTTAAAGGAAAAGTTTATTTTATTCTTTTTAGCGCATTTAAATAAAAGCTTGTTTTAAGAAAAGTTTTTTATTAATAATTTTGTTTTTCTACCTCAAGTAACACTACAATTTAAACGTATACGTAAAATAAAGTATGAACACGCCAGGTAAATACCCAAAAAATCGAATCCCGGGAAACAATAGTTATAACCTGTTACATTTAATTTTCAGGTCGGAAACGTTACAAAGCATTTCAATTCAAAACGTTAATTGGTAAATATTGGCTCTGCATTTCGCAATATTAAAACTGGACGCCAATATTCCGAAAGATAATCGAGTGCCAGACAAGTATGCAGCTGAAATATTCACCCGGATGATATGTGAATACAAATAAATTAAGAGTGACAGTCGAATATCCGACATGGGTTTCATTGCTGACGGCACTAAATTGAAAGTTATTGCACCATCAATATAGAATAAACATTGTTCCATTCCGAATTCCATATTTAATTTTCCAATATTCTAGATTACTTTGTCTGCGATTGAAACCACACCCACTTTTCGATGTAAATCCCCTACAGTTCTTTGACGAACGCAAATATCACTTAGGCGTGTTTCACATTCCCTCTAAAATCTGAATTAAATTCAGCATCATTATCTTAGGCTTGAACGGTCCTGTGATTTCGAATCATGCCAATAGCGTCTATTAAATTGTTAAAATACGTCGCATCAAGCTACATTCTTCATGGTACGATAAAGTTTTAGTTAGCTAGTTTGAGTATCGTACCGAAAATATAATTATTATCTTTGAAATTTTCTTATTGCAGTCTCAATAAGAGGTCTCAGGTATATCATACCAGTCTTTACACTTTAACGTACTTTTTAATTCCGCGTATAAATATACATACGTATATAATTGTAATGTAATGAAGGTAATAAAGTATTTTCAACATTAGAGATAATTTAGCTAACTGATGCCGTATTTCGCTTATGGGTCGGTTCATATCCTTATTCATCCTGTTGGAAAAAGACAAGAACGCAGTAATTTTAAAAAAAAGGCGAATAATAAATATTTTAGTCGATTTATAACCAATCACATTAAAAAAGCTTAAACTTTCAATTCATGGTAGTTAATCAAATCCATCTTAATCTACTTCGGATTGATTGCAAGTTGCCATCTTCTGGAGAAAATGTTGTCGCGAGCAAGCAGAGAGCTTTCGTATTACCGGTTTATGTACCAATTTCAACATCAATTTCCAGGTAAATCACAAAGTGTTTACCTGCTTGTGAAGCTCTAGCATATTGCGATGTGCTCATTAATATCGTGTTGCTACTGAATAACTTTCATAAATTTGGACTTATTTCATGTTCATTATATTCAAATCTCTACATTTTCAAGTAAATCCGAAACGCACGCCTATTTATATCGGTTGTTGCATATTAAGACGTGACACGATGACATTGACGAACACAATGCTCAAAATTAATGCTTTTCTTAAACGAATACAAAGAACAATTTCCACTCGAAATCTGAATGGTTCTCCTATCTGAGTCTCAGAAAACCATGACAATATGAGGACGTCACGTCTTTACCAAAATACTTTTCACTGTGAATTTAATTTACAAGGCACAGGCGAATGCATATGCGGTCTGAAGTGCAAATGAATTTATGGATCTTAATTTTACCGATGCTATTATGGAATATGCATGTAATTTTTTTTTCACTTAACTCAATAAATTGCAGTACTATTAACCCAAGAAAATAATTAAAAGTTAATTTCAACTACTGCTTGTCGCACAAAAAATATAATAACTCCTACAATTTTCTACGACAGTTCAAACGTCCATGACTATCGCGGCCATTCATGTTATAGCTTTTGATGTCACTTATCTATCTTGTTTAAATCTAATTTTTTCCCCTTAATAGAATAGTTTTATTAAATTGTAAGTGCTTTATTAAAACAAAAATTGCAATAACAATATTATAGTAAAATCTTAGTGAAACTTTAAAGTACTTTTCAACTAAAAGTGTTTCCTTGACGCATAGCTTTTGACGTCACTACCGGAATCGATGCGTTTTGTGTTTGCGTTCCGTTTCACCAAAAACACGCTACATAAAATATTAAATTGTAAAAAAAGTGTTGTATTAGATAATTAAACAAGTGTACCACAATGTTTTTATGGGCCAATACAAGGTATTTTTAAGAAATAAAAAATGTTTTGTATTTCTTGATTATAGCTAGTTTCTATCTTAAGTTGCACATTTCCAACTTCACCAAGAAACTGTCTATGGTTGAACAAGTTAAGTACCCGATCAAATAAGTAGTTTAACTTTTAATAAGCGATGCAATTTAAAGAAAATAAAAATAAAAACGTTTCTCAATTCTAGTCATTAGGTACCAATTATATTTGTGTCATAATGATCAATTGGCTATGGCATGAAAAACGTTAACTTCTCTCAGGACAATGGCAGCTGACTGCGTATAGCAAGCACGCACCATAGTGAACCGCCAATTGAATATATATCAGGGACGTCGGATACTGCGCTTAAAAGGGGTCGGTGAATGCAGAACAGCACCATACCAGTGTAGTTCTTGGAACTATTTAATGCATATTATTAGTTTCGAGGATTCAATTTGAATTTAATGTGAGTTTTTTAAATAGGGTCTCAAATTGAATATAAAGTTTTAGATAAATACATGGTTGACTATCTTAATATCGCATTTATTTTAAATAATTCTGAATTTTAATCTGCGTATTCATCTCTCCAAGAGAAGCCTTTATCATGTAGCGACACAGGTTACAAATTATATACTTAAAACTGTTTGACCAAACTAATATAGAAATGAGGACGCAACATAGTATAATTAAATTAATGTTTGCCACTGTAGATAGGACCTTTATTAGTCATGCACTAGCATCAAACGGCAATACCTAAATTATATTCGAGCTCAAAGGAAGTTCGTTTCAACAAGTTTGCGCTTGGCAATATTCGCATGAACAAATTAACATAAATGAAGTTCGAGAGTAGTTTCATTAGTTAGTTAGGTAAATGAGAACTTTAATTTCAATGTAAAATATCTAACTAGATGAGCCCGCAAACTAAAGGTCGCATCCGAATAAGTTCTAGCCGAGCTACGGGAAAGCATGAAAGTTATACCTACTCGTAACAACCGGGGCTTTCATTAGAAAATATTTCCATTTAGAAAAGCGAACAACATATTTGATTAACAAAAAATGTAAGTAAGTACTAAGAGCTGCATGTATTTTGTGTGCATTGAATGAATGGCAATTGATACAAACAAGTGAGCGATGTGATTGATACTTCCTTCTGAGCGTGTCGCTAAACGACTCCTAACAAGCCGATTACACTATGGACCTCATACGTCGCACTCTCGCACTGTCGAGCATTCACATAGCAATCGCGTTATAGTAAAGTAAGGAGTAAGTATACAAGGTGAGCCTATACATCCTGATCCTGAACACAAGTTGAGGGACTAAGGTGTGTCAAAGTTTCATGGTTTTGAAAACTTGGAATTGGAAACTAACAAGATGTGTTAGTATTATAAAGGTGGATGTCTAGGCAAATACTAGTTGAATTAATTGCTTCAAAGAAGTCTAAATACGTTAGATGAGTACCGCTCCGCAAAAATCCAATTTAAATCAGAATTTTTTCATCTAATCATCGGCTATGATTTTAAAAGATGCCTATGATGTCGGGGAAAAGCACTATCTTCTTCTTTTCGAATCTAAAAAACATGGTTTTGTTAAGTAAATAAAGTTGGCCCAGTAGGTTGCCATTTAGATGTACACTACCGTCCAAAAGTTTGGAAGCACACTTGTTTTTGATGAAAACAAAATATTGCTGACTGTAAGTGAAAATCAAAATGTAAGGGGGTAAGGATACAATAGCTCTTTCTACGAAAACATTGAAAGGCTAGAGATTCTCAGACAGTGTCTTTTGTAGTATACATCGTCTGTTTTCATCGTTTGACGTTTGGTAAAAGAAAAGATATTTCGGAGGACGAAAATAATTGACCTTACGTAAGAGGTGCTTTGTTTGTTTCACCTCATCGAACACGTCTAGACGTTATAATTATATACCCAATTAACTTCACCTACAAATCCTACTATTGTTAAAATATAAATTTCAATAGAACAGAGTACATAGGTAATAAGTCTGCGTACAAAAATCGAGACGTTACTTAGCTAATTAGGTGTCGGCACTTTAGGTACTAGCTTCTAGGTATAGTGAGAATAGAAAAACTATGATAGACATGTCTGATTTCACTAACATTAGACGACTGTTGGGTTTAGAACCCACGACTCAGACTCGTAAGTTATAAACTTATAATTTCAAGAAAACTACAAAACTGCCATTTACAAGTGGAGGACTCTACTCACAAATGGCCGTTTTATGGTGCGCCACAATTTTGTATTCAATTTGGAATGAAAGTCACGCTATGACCTAGGATGGATAATTTCCTCAACTTTATTGATATTAAATCTCTTCGTTGTTTTTCTAAAATCAACTGCACTACTCAAGGGATTTAATTTATTGGAGTCTACACTACATCGTAACAATCCATGACCATACTATGAACGTATCAGGCACAAAAAAAACACGGCACGGGGTACTATGCCCACTAGAACGTATCATTATCAATTAGTCGGGTTAACCCTATATTCTTTGTATTGAAAAGTATTAGACTATCACGCTCGAGGTCTACTCTCTACTTTCCGTCGGCGAATTATTTTGCCGGTATCGATACGCGACACGCATGGCACGCGACGGGGTGTTCGTTGGTGATGAAACGTTCATGGTATCGAACGGTGTACTAGGCAGAATCCTAAATAGTAAGAAGTTCGCCCGAGAAACTTTCTATTATAGTACACAAACTGCTCTCATACGGACATACTACTCATAATTGTGACCATTTGCTAATAGGACACTTTGTTAAAGAGTCGTTTTGATAATGGGTCGTTTTGCTAGTATGACCATTTGCTAATAGGACGTTTGCGATACGGTGCCGTTCGCCCTACGAACCTCGATGAAAGCCTATTGAAGAATATAATAAATCTTAAGGAAGGCGGAGACAGCCAATCAGACAGGATTATATTTTACAGAACCTCCGTTCTTTGCCATACTAATTGGCTTCGTTATTTTTTAATTCTCGATCTGGTCTCTTGAGGCAGTGCCTTTTAGAGGAGCTGTAGCATTATTTAGCTTTCTTACAAAAACTTTGATTCTATCCCCAGTTTAAAGTTACCTTGAGTGCTTCCGAATTGGAATATTCAGTGCAGTGTAATTGGTCTTTAATAAAAAAACGAGTCTGAGTCGAGTTAATAAAAGTCGAGTAATAAATCTATTACGTTTTGAAACTTTTCATTTTGTAAATCATGTAAACCAGTTTATTTTTGTATGAATACTGTTTTTTCCATAAAGTTTTAATTAATTATAAACAAATAAAAAAATGTTCGCACATTTTATATAATAATAAGTGTTTCTCTAATCTCACACAATCATGTATCTCTTTAACGATATTTTTCCCCCTTTTCCATTCTCAAAAATTTCAGGTAATTTTAATAACTCAATATACGGCAATGGTATGGAAGTGTGGAGTGTCCTAATATAGGCACGGTTTGCTTAAAAGGAGGCTCCAAACGAGAAATTTAATGATCCTGCGAATTTTGACAATTAGTTATTTAGTATTTTTACTGTGTTTATGTTCGAAACAAACATTATTGATATTCGATTTGCCTATGTGTTCAGAAAGACATAATTTAAGTAGTAAATGTATATACATTGTAGTGTGCAAACCTTACCTAGCTCCTCTACCAACATGAAGCTGATTATGTAGAAACTTTTGCAAGGAATCTTCTGAAGAAATTATTCTATTTAATAGTAGGGTCACGACTGAATATTTCAGAAAATGTGAACAAACATTCTGATGATTGTTGAGATTAATTTGACAATAAGATAGCTATCATATACAGTTATTTTACAGACACATGATGTTATTTCGTAGCACTTCTGCACTTATGAAATCTGTCAATAGGTAATAAAGAAACAAGCTTTTATTAAAATGAAAAGGTTTATCTATCAAAATTGAACGCATATACAAAGTTTCGTGGCGGTGCTATTAAACGCGGGCGTATTATTATTCATTGATATTGTAATTTTAATTTGCATTATTTAATTAATTATTTTTTGTAAATGTGATTGGATGTTATTGTGATTGGAATTTTATTTTTAAACTTAATTGTTATTTTAGTTATTAGCATTATATTTTTGGAATTTTAATTTATATTATTTAATTGATTATATTTGTATACATAAGCTGATTGTCATTGAAATTTTATTTTTTTACAATTGTTAATTTATATTTTGAATGTATGTACCTTTACGATCTAAAATGGATTGAAATAAATGGTTTTGAATTAATCGTTGAGGAATTCCCTCGTCAGGAGACGATCCGGGCCTGAAAATGTATTGTCACAAGAACCAAAGGTGTATGCAAAATTTTAGCTCAATCGGCTAGGCGTTTAGAATTCAGTTGCAACATTTGACTAATACAAACTAACTAACTAACAAGGCAAGTTAAGTAAAAGCTTATAATAAAATAAAAAGAGAGTTATGTTTGAAATGGGTTTTTACACTAAACTCGTAACTAATCGAAACGGTAAGCTTTGTAAAAAATATTCAAACAGCATCAAAGCTTTGGAAAACGCACAAAAATACGGCGAAAATCCTAGTTGTTTGATGTTTCATTTTTGGGCAAAAACTAAAGTAATCAATGTGATATTGAAAAACTAATCAAATACACGTCAAAGCTAAGCGTTTCTTTTTATCCTCACTTCACATCACTCACAAAAAGATTTTAAATCATTCTGGAAAGCCACGAATAGGTTAAATAAAAGACCTGGGCCCCCTGTGCGTATCAACGGAGCAAGTGATTCAAAAGAGATTGCGAATATCTTTATCGAATCACTCGTAAAATTGGAAAAATTGGGCCGCCGGCATGGGTGCTCGATGTTGGGACTGGAATGGAGCTTGAAACAAGGTTCAGCGCCAAAGATATTGAAAACAATGTCATCATCGTCTAGAGGAAATTTACACGGCCATTATGGCTTCATCATTGAGCACCTGCGATACGCGGGTCCCCATCTGCCCAGGACATTGTCCATGTTATTCGCATTGTGCATGATCATGCATATCTGCCTGTCGACATGTTGGGAAGGTTGGTAGTATCTGTAGTAAAAATAAAACTGGCGATATAGCCGAGAAAATAACTATAGGCCTATAATTGGCAACAATTATCTCGAAAATATTTGAAGGTATACTTAACACGCAACTAAATAAATACATTACAACCAATTCGTGTTTAGGCCTGGATTGTCTACGGATAGCGCTATTTTGTGTCTTAAGCAGACTTTCAAATATTATACGGATCGGAAAAAGCGTATACGCTGGAGTTCTCAACCTCTCGAAAGCTTTTGACCTAGTTTCATATTTTATGAGATACTCTGGAAAAATGATGATGCTAAACTACCAAGAGAACTTATTAATATCGCCAAGTTCTGGAATGGAAACCAGGTCAATAGTGTCAGATGGGCAGCGGTCAGGGGGCCTAAAATGGCTGCTTTATCAGAATCATAATATGATCCACGTTAAAAATGTAAAACTCTTCAAATGGACTTTGTAGTCAAGACCATTTTAAGAATTTTAAATTTTTAACGTGATTCATATTATGATTCTGATAAAGCGGCCATTTTAGACCCCCCGATCTGATGCGTATGAGTCGGAGTGCGGGGTGAGACAAGGAGAGTTGACATCACCCACGCTCTTCAACCTGTATGTGAAGGAGCTGATTGAGGAGCTCAGCAGCACCCGGGTAGGCTGCTATATAGATGGAGTGTGCTTAAATAATATAAGCTATGCGGACGACATGGTGCTGCTGAGTGCGTCGCCCCGTGGCCTAAGCAAGCTGTTGGGGACTTGCGAAAGATATTCATTACAACATGGACTCGTGTACAATGTGAAAAAGAGTGAAATTATGGTCTTTGCGGCCAGCAGCAGTAGTATACCTATTGAGATGCCTACCATTAAACTGAACGATGTTCCTCTACAGAGAGTAAACCAATTTAAATATCTAGGGCACCATCTGACTGCAGACCTCTGCAGGGATTATAATGACATCGAACGAAAGCGAAGGGCGCTGTCTGTAAGTGCTTACATGATAGCTCGCAGGTTTGCACGCTGCTCGAGTGAAGTCAAAGTCGCATTATGCCATCCATATTGTATTTCATTCTACGCGTGTAGCCTGTGGGCTCATTTTACACTAAAAGGGTACAGCGCCCTTCGAGTCCAATATAACATCGTGTTTAGGATGCTGATGGGGTTGCCGCGTTTCTGTAGTGCTTCAGGGATGTTTGCAGAAGCCCGCGAAGATTGCTTTTATACAGTAATGCGTAAGAGATGCGCATCGCTGTTACGCAGGGTGCGGAGCACCACCAACGGCATCCTAAAAATGATTCCAGGCCAACTGGATTGCGCGAACGTTAATCGGCGCTGCAAAATGTCTGCTGGACCTGCAGCATACTAACAATGTGCATAGTATTGGGCTCATTTCATTATTTGATCATTATTTGTATTCATCATCTTAGATAAAAAATCTCGTGTCAATAATTGAATTATTGTTATTAAGAGCGGCCAACCCGTCACACTTTTCATACAAACGCTCGTACGTGATTATGCCGTTGTGTACGATGATGTGTACAACTAATTTTGAACTAATAGGAATTTTGTGCACTATATCAAGATTTCTCCAAAAATTGCTGTTTTGCACAAATTTTACCTGAAGTTTGACCGTTCATAATGTACTCATAAACTGTAAAAGTAGAGAAAACATCTCGATAGAAACATTTCACACACTTGTAAGACTTATTCAAAAACACGTATTTCCTGGAACAAGCTTAAGAAATTTTCGACCACTATTTTTCGTTCTATGTCATCGCGGTTGTGCGGGGTCGGGGCGGGGTAAGACGGGAGAGTTGAAAGAAAATCCGCCGCTGTGGCTCTGGATGAAACAACAAGCTTTTCGACCATGCTCGCGTTGACGATAGACGGACCGGGAAGGGCCCTCTTAAGGGGGAAACGTTATACCACGACATACTGCAGAATAAGTATGTAGATGACATTCCGTTCAGTGGATCCGAGCGCGAGCAGCACCAGATGCGCAAACGCGATGAGGCCCCGAAATTAGTGAAAACGTTAATAATATCATGTGGCAGTCTCCTGGATTTATCCCAGTTCGCGACATATTCGGAGCTAGCGAAATTAGGCCAGTTCAGTACGCCAGTACTATATGATTTTAGCTAATGCAGACACATTAACTGAAAGCCAAGGGAAGATGGCAAGCCTTAAGATGGTATAAATATGAGGGAGTGGATATATAAAATAAATATAACAATATTTAATGATTTGGTTTAGAAAACGTTATCAACTATTTATGCATGACATACTCTTGATGAAGAGTAAAATGTGAAGCTAGAATTGTTTTAAAGCACATATATCTTTAATAAATAAAAATATATATCTTTAAATGCTTTAATTTCTATGATAGTTAATAATCTTCTATCATCCGTGTACTTTTTGGGTGTTGACTTTGGCGCAAAAGGTTTTCATGTTTTAGAAGAAAAATAAACATACCTACCTACTACGTAAAGCGTTACTGTTCAGGCAAGCGAGTCAGAACTACTAATGAAAGTGCCAAAAACTTCCGCAATCAGTCTTTTGCTTTTTTTTTATAAATCATTTATCAGAATGGTGTGGTCATAATTAAGGGCGTGAGTCAGAAAATCTGAGCAACTTTCTCCATTGGACCAAAATCGCAATCGCAAAAATGTCTGCTGTACCATACATCTGTGCCCAGTAGGTAGTGAAATTTGGCATCTGAATATTTTTTCGCAATAACAATGATGGTCCCACAATTGGGAAAGTTGTTCATTTTGATGACCTGTACACCTGTACCATACCCAGAAATATAACCACACTTTTCCGATACACGCTGTTTATAATTTAGTGAGATACAACATAAACCGACCACTGAGCATTGACTCAATACGAATTCGAAGTGCAATGTCTGGGCGTGCCACAAGGCACTGTTTTCTGCCCGCAACGGAAACGGAGGTTTTTGTGACGTTATACTATTAGTAAATAATAAGTAAATGTTTTATACATTTATCACAGTAATCTGTACACGCTTTAAAACTGACTTCAAAAGGAGGTAGTCTTTACTGTTACACAGAAGTATCGCGCCTAACGCCGTAATTGTTCACTGACATGGAAATGATTGTCTTTTAGCACGCCATTGTTTCGGCCCAACAAAAATACGATACCTACCCAAAATATGAGCACCAGTTCATCGGTTACCTGTTTTATCTATTGGAGGAACAATAGCCGTTTAGAAATTTTCAGTGAACTGTTAACTACGGAACGATCTTTTAAAACTTTTATCTACACCGAAACAATAACTAAGACCAAAAAAAAACGTTTTTACAATTACAGGATAACAAAGAGGAATATTTATTGTCAAATTGAAAAGAGTTTATAGCCGTTAAATTTTCTTTAAAAAAAATAAACCGAATCCACTTCAACATTATAATTCCCTGTTCCACCCGTACCTCAAAAGGAAAAAACGGAACCCTTATAAGATCACTCCCTTGTCCGTGTCTGTCCGTGTGTCACCACCGATTTTCTCAGGAACGGGTGGACCTAGCAAGTTAACATTTTTACCAGACACTGAGGTCTTTAGTCCCTATTAGGTGTATGGGTGCAAGTCAAGGTCCTGAGTCAACACGATAAAAAGATATGGACCAATTTAGATTTTCGCGAAAACTTGTAAGTACCAAAATTTACCTTAATTTTAAACATTTTTTATGTTTTGGAAATTTCCATTTACTTGTGTTGTAAGACCTTGCTTTTAACCAAAATTGACAATTCTAGGTCAACCAGAAGTACCCTATAGGTTTTGGGTCGACAATTTATATGGTACTTCCCGTTGACCTAGAATCACGAAATTTGGCAAAAAGCAAGGCCTTACAGCACAAATAAAAGAAAAGTTCCAGAAAATAAAAAAAAAATAAAATTAAATACTAAAGTATTTTTTTTTAGATTATGGTACGGGGCCCGTGCGCGAGTCCGACTCACTTGGCCGGTATTATTTGTTCGTGGGTTTTAAACTTGTAAAAGGTAAAAATCATCATAACCATTGAAACAAGTTTTATTTTTATTTTTGATAGTAATAAATGTTAGGTTATTGTAGGGATTATTCCCGCAGAACGATCCAATACGCACTATATGAGACAATAGGATTATGTCTATCAAGGTTATGAAACCCTACATGTCATTTGCGGTGGCTTGCAAATGACATGTAGGCAACTGCAAAATATACCATAGTTCAAGATGATCAAAATTATGCGACGTTTAAAAGAAAAGCTTGGTAGAATTTCAAAAGGAGGTTATTTAACCTACCTCCGTCTTTCGAGCAATTAACGGAATCTGTGTCAGATTACTAACTAGCTGCTATTGCAAAAGTATTATTTTATTCAAATAATTTTACTCTTGGTTAATATAATATATTTCTTACCTCAACGGAATATTTTACTTTTAGATAATTCTATTTAATAAAATCTTCAACTACGAGTACCTACTCACGGCGGCACATGAAGCTGTACATTTGCAGTATAACTTGGCCTCGTTTTGTATACATGAGAAATCCGCATAAATTGGTTTTGTATAGCTTGATTGGCCGTCGTCCGTACCTCTTGCCATTTTATGATTTCGTTACGTTAGTCGATAGGTCGGCTGTCAAGTCTTATTGTGATTCTACTGCAATATATCGCAAAAATTCTAAAAACTAAATCCAATTCCTACAAGATCTATTTAAGTTCTGGCTCTTACGTCATCGTCAGTCCAGTTTTATTCAAATTCAAAATTCGATATTTCACAAAGAACAATGAGCTATACCTATAATCGCCGTTGTTTCTCGGGTCTTGAGGTATCTTCATTGAGATGTCACCACGTAAGATGAATAGTGCTCAATCCGCATGAAAGACAAGGTAGTGAGAATTTGCGATGTCAGGGACATCTCACTACTCATGTCTTTCACACAGCAGAGAGCAAACGCTTCGACAGCCGATGTGCTGTGTGCTGCGCTATGCTTGCTACCGCGGCAGACTGTAACTCTGCATTCCCATCGATTAATTTTGTTTCTGGCAATGAATGTAGTGACGTCGTCATGGGTAAACTTATCAAAGAAAGAAAATAAAACAAGCCAAGGGCTAAAAGAGAATTCATTTTATTATTTTGATGAGTCTAAGCGAGGAAGATAAACAGACGACACGCCACTGCAAACACCTTCTAACTAAATGATGTAAACAATATAATTTCATCAGCACCACAGTCGCTACGACGCAAAATGCAAAGTTACACTACGACCGCGTAAAAAGTACACATAAGATTATTATAATGTTATTAAACACAGAAATTCACCTATATAAACAGATTATGTGTTAATGTATTACTGTTACATCATTATTGTAATATAATCAATATTTGTATGCACATCACTAATTAAATCTACATACGTTGTGTTATTTGTAAGAATATAATCTCTCTATCCATTCCTACAAGAAATGTCTTTAGCTAAATACAAAGTTGTTTTATGCTATAAATGAAATTTGCTTAGTCAAGACCAGATTGACTTGATTGACTGAAATGAAACCAAATTCGTCGTTAGTAACTGACAGGAATGAAAATAGAATAACAAATTGTGATACAGAAAAAAATTGAGATTAAATACCAAAACCGACAACAACTAAATAGAAAATATAATTTTCACGAAACATACTGTTGGGTACTAGATGATTGAAGCTGATTGAGTGGCGGAATACATTTACGGAGGGGAAGGGAAAACGGCTACAAAATTGCAAGGGAGAGTGCGTCGTGTATGTTTACATATGGAAAATCGTGCAGCCATCCCACTAATTGATGCCTGTTACCGCGTATCATTCAGTTCACTTACATTAAGAGGGCTAATTGGGAATTTATTGGATAATTATTATCGAGCCGAATAAAACTTGCTGTAAAATGTAACAATTTATTAATGATAGCCTTCGTGGTGCAACGGAATTAATGTGATTATAACAAATGATAACATAAAGGTAAAGTCAAACGCTGAATGAAAATAATGAAATGACACCTAAGTGATATTCGTACTACGTATGTTTTACGAGTACCTAGTACGATACTTTTGAACGATTGCCACTTTTATGAATGAAGAAATAACTTAAGGTGGAAGCGCAAGGGTAGCCCGCGAAATTTAAATTTTCTCAAGTTTATTGCAATTTGCAGGTCAGTGTCAAGTTGTATGTTGATGAAAATATGAATCGCGCCAGTTACACGTGTGGAGTTCCAGAATTATAATCATTCAATCATCAATACAACCCTCCAAGTTCATATAATCTCAAAGAGTGACTTTTTCATGAAATAGCTATTGAGTGTGATTATATGAACTTGGAGAGCTGTATTGATGATTTGAATAAATAAACGTAAGAAAATTTAATTTTCGCGGGCTACCCTTGCGCATCCACCTTAAGTAATCAACAACATGTGCTAAAATAACTATGAGAAACTGTGGTAAACATTCAATAATAATACAACAGTGAAAAGTGAATTACTGAAAGTTTTTTTTGTAACTTATTATTTTTACGAAATATTAGGAATTTTCTAAACATATTTTTTAACGGGTGGCATGTTGGGAGAAAATTCGGATAAAAAAATACTAAAGCTTATCCGTTAGGTACAGATAAAGTGATGTTATGTGCTTTAGAACGCATTTCTGCCAAAATAAGATTGATTTACCTCGACAAGTGTGTCTTAAGGAAAAAACGCAATACGCAGATAGTTTTATTCAAGCAAGTAGGCAGAATCGACTGTGTATCGTTAAATACTGTATAAAGTTCGTGAATTTAAACTATGGAGTTCGAGTCAAGTAAACGAAATAGAAGAACTCTCGACTCCAAAGCCTGTCAGCGATTTTCGTCCGCGTACAATTGTCATGCCTTTATACAGGTCACTGGAACAACTAGCGCCCCGCGGATATCCCTCAAGTTAAATGGGAAAATATACAAGTCCGTGATTAGGCCTGTCGTACTGTATGGAGCGGAATGCTAGGATGTGAAGGAGATGGATGGAAAAACATTGCAAGTAGCGGAAATGAGAATCTTGAGGTGGATGTCGTGTGACAAGAATGGATAAAGTAAGGTATGAGTATATTAGAGGAAGTTTGAAAGTTGCGCCAGTCGCAGAAACGTTGATAAGGAATCGACTGTCTTGGTGTGGGCATGTAATGTGGATGTATGAATCGCATGTGACTAAACGAGGAATGAATATAAAGGTTGATGGATCGAGAGGGAGAGGAAGACCAAAGAAAAGATGGAAGGACTGTATAACGAATTATATGAAGGAAAAAATAGTCAATGATAGCGTGACGACTGACAGAGGAGAATGGAGAAAAAAAAACGTGTTGTGCCGACCGAAAATAACATGGAACAAGGGCAGAAAGATGACGACAGTTGTCATGCCTTTAGAGCTTTTAGAGTCCACTATGTCATGTGCAAGTGTCACGACTGCGCGGCCGTACCCGTCGTTGTTAAAAAGTGTTATAAATACAGCTTGTAACAGAAAGGGTATAATCATATGGAATACGGTGTACAGACCATCAAATTGAACAACTTTCTCTATGGGACCACCATCGAAATCGTAAAAAAATAATCAGCTGTCCTATACAAAATTTCAATGACTACTCGACCCAAATGTATGGGACAGCTGTTTTTTTTTACGATTTCGATGGTGGTCCCATAGAGAAAGTTGTTCAGTATGATGGTCTGTACTACAGTATTCCATATGATTATACCCTTTCTATTACACGCTGTATAGATGTTAGTTTAAGTGCAGCGTGTACTAAAGTTGTTTTAAGAATTTAATCAAAAACACTGAAAATGTTTTGTCTGTTTTTGTAAGCCATGGCTTAAGAACTTAAAACGGTCTAGTCTTCGAGTGGATTGTGCACCTATTAATAACAAATTGCCTTCAATCTTTACCGACACACGAAAACTAAATCAGTGTAAGTTCATTACTGCGGATAAAATTTTAAGCATGGTGACAACACTATATCGCTGCTGCAACGAATTCGCTTGCAGATAAATTTTATATGCGGAATGAATGACAATAATGAATAAACCAAATAAAACAATGTGACAACAAAAAGAAAGTGGAAATGAGGCCTATGTCGAACGGATATTATCTCGTAGAAAAAAAAAATACTTTTTCTCTGGTAAGTTCTGAATTTGACCTACCTGTATGAAACCTCGAGCAGTGGCCTGCCTCGCTCCTTGTGCCGGCCGACTCCCCCAGAGCAGGCTGTCAAAGGTATCATAAAATCGATTCTAATAATTCATTTTAGTACAAAACTATTCGCTAACTTATTTAAATAGTTCGTAGCTTATTAGTGGGTTCACAGCTCATACACACTCACACTATGGGAAGATTGATCAATGTCATTGGGCACAACTGGGCGTAACCGATTATGGTCAGGGAAATTCTTAAGAGAAAATCAAAAATGTGTGGCTCACGAACTTTTCCGATGACTGAACAACATAACAGACAGTTCGGTTTAGTTTGGTAAGATAGAAAACAAGAAAGGATTATTTACAGTCACGGCGTTTTTCTCTTTATCTAACCGTCTTTGATTCTTATCTGCCATTGTACTTGGTAGACGTATTCAGGCGTAGCCAACCCACACTTGCCGCTCGAAAACAGATTAAGCCGATCAAACAATTCTTTAAAAATACTTCTCAATAGTTCAAAAGATTACAGCTTTCGGGAGTTTAAAATAAAGCCCCTAGACGTCGCACACAAGGTTGGCCTGTATCTACCGTGGGTTAGAACATTTTTTAGCAAGTAGCGTAGGTACTTCTAAAGGGTGTTAAGGGTGTAACAAGACCCTTAACGAAGCCGAAGGTTACTTGTTCTCCCCGTCATTGGGATCATTTTTTTTTGTTCTAGACCATACCTGGGAACCTTCCGGCATGGTCTAGAACTTCTAGTTACGGGGATATTGGGGTTTTTTTTTAATACATGTTTTTAATGTAAGATTTTTACGACCCCCGTAGTATATTCAATGCATCCATCAGCAGTGTTTTGAGTGCGTTAAACGTGATATTTCACCCCAAAAAAAGTCGTTTCCCAGCAATAATTTTTGCGTAAAGTTATGCAAAAATTATTGCTTTAAAATTGATGTACTTAATGCTTGGTTGACGGCTTCGAGAAGGGCCCTGTTACACCCTGAAGGAAAACTTTGTGTGGATTGAACCTGTGTCGGTATGTTTAAATAGATGGTTTTTAATGTTTTAGCGTTTTATATCGTCATATTCTTTGATTTTCGTGTAGGTTTAAGAGTTTTATTTCCAGGAAAATAGCCCACAAGCATAATAACAACAGAATAATCCCCGGCGGCGGCCTTTGACGGCTTTAAATATGTCAAAGGACTTAATATGTTTTTTTTTTAACATAAGCTTGTCACCCGGTTTCTGAAATTCTGATCATATACTGACATTTTATTAATTTCACTTGTTGTGGTTAGTAATTATAATTAATGATACGACGATAAAATAACAACAACTAGTCGTTTTTATTCACATGAAAAAACTACAAAAGCATTAAGTAAATGATTAGTGTCTCAGAAGCCGGCAAATAGTATTCGATAGTAGATGATGTAGATAAGTAACACAATAGCGCGTAGTAAGAGCGTCGCAAACAATCTCAAATCACAATCTTCCCATGACCGTTCACATGCAACGTCATAAAAATCATTCATAAAAGTTCGCGATGAAGCCATAAAAACTTCGCTTTCGCACCACACGAACTCGCCGTGAACACAGTAATCGCAGTGCAATAATATCCTTAAATATAACTTATACTAAGTAATAATAATAAATCAAAGTGATAGAAACATATTTGAAATTTACCTTTTAGTATTTTTATAGGTCGCCATTTCCTTTTCTCCGAAGCTCTGGCTCACGTCACTATTTTCTCAACTGGGTATTTCTCTCGATATGAATACTGTAACAACAGAGAAATTGTTTGATTCCTTTTCTAGAATGATACTAGTAAACTCGTTAACATCGAATAACAATTAAATCTAATTGCACAGCAGCGCAGCTTAATTATATTAAATACACGCTAGTAAACATTTTCACATAGACATTTATAAAGTACATAAGCATTATAAAAACATTCGCTTTGAGCAACTACAACATAAACAGCTAACTACTAACACACTCAAAGTAATGTATTTTCAAAACTTACCGAATCAAGATGATGATTCGTCAACCAAGCCATGGATGGATATCACGTGTCTGATTGATTAAGGTAGATACCTGCACAAACAAAAAGAAACATACATATTTATAATTCTATGTTTATATTATTATACCATGTTTACTATTTATTTGAGTATAATCATGCGACGGGGAACATTAAAGTGCTGAGCTTTGTGCAGAAGGTCCTACATAGGAATGGTTATACAGGGAAGACGGCACAACGTAGACAAAAACTGTTCATATGCACCGCAAGTGCGAGGTTGCGAGGCATCCAGCACTCTTGCCATACGTGACAGAAAAGAACAAATTTCTTCGACACTCACAAATTCTTCGGAAATACGCCGTAAAGACTATATTCACTCCTTTCAAACTTTCTCCGTTCGTCGAAGGACAAGTTTCCATTGAAAGAGCCCAGTGTTTATAAAGTAGAAAACTGCAATTGCGGCAAGTCGTGTATCGATCAGCAGAAACGTACGGTAGCTTGTCGAATATCAGAACACATCAGGGCGGTGAAAAACAGTGACACTCAATAATCAACCATAGTTCAACATCTTTTGGAATCAGGATCGAACCACTGGATTGAGTTACATAACCCTCAGGTCATCTCGACAGAACGCCACTATACAATACGAGAGATTACCAAATATAAGAACTTCAACCGGCAGGATGGGTTTCAACTGTATGGAATCCAGTGCTTCAACTGTGTAAAAACCGAAAAATTGCCGAAAAAGTTCGTAAGTGGACACAGACTTTCGTGTGTCGGGAACAGAGTCGAGTTGTGAGTGACAAGTGGTAAGGAGCGCGTAAAACGTATTTGTATACATAAACTCCCACCCGCAATAACTTCAGTTTATCCTTAGGGCGAAATATCGGGAACTCAAAATTAATAGAAATCATGGTAAATATCTCGTTTTTAGTGTTAAACTTATATTTATAATTTATCACTACATCATACCTAACCTACACTGCTGTTCGAATAGTCAAAGAAAGGAAAGTGCTCTGAAATGCTGTAACACCGTACTAGTTCGTCCTCACCGTGTTGAACGTCCGTGACATGTTAAGAGAGGCAGTGCTGTGCGTCGCAGAAACAGACGTGCACGAAGTATGTTCAAATAGTCTTTATGCTCCACTTTAAAAACTTTCATGTCACAACACGGCCTAGGCCAACGATTTACGCAGAATTTTCATCTTTCTTAGACATCTTCTAAATAAAAAAAAACCTTTGACATTGGACTTTTTCTTTAAATATTTTACATGTTCCTTACAATTGCCATCCTTGAGAAATACGGAAACCGACGACGATATTCATGATAATGAAATCGTTACCAACCAGCGGCAAAATCAAAAGTAGTAAACATAATTTTGAAAATAATGCGACCTTTTGTTTGGTCAATTCAAATCCAAAGAAACTTAGGTATTATTTGAACCACGACGGAACGAACTCCAATGGACGGAAGAATCCTCTCACCCCAAACGCATATACCGTCGTATATGCGTTTGGGGTGAGAGGATGTTTGTTTGTTTGTTTGTGCAAATACATGTTGCCATTTTTCTCCAAAACTACTAGTCCGATTTTGATGCAGTTTTCAGTTATGGGTCCGGGTTTGATTGGTGCATGTTCTTAAATAGGTTTTACGGTGACAACTCACCAGAGGGCGCTGCAGCAAACATTTAATGTGCAAATCATAGTTGCCATTTTTCTCCAAAGCTACTGGTCCGATTTTGATGCAGTTTTCAGTTATGGGTTCGGGTTTGATTGGTTTGTTACGGTATTGTTACGGTGACAACTCACCAGGGGGCGCTGCAGTAAACATTTGTTTGTACAAAACCAAAACTACTAGTCCGGTTTTGATGCAGTTTGTGGTTGATTAGGGAGGGTTCTTAAATAGCTGTTACGGTAGTAACTCACTAGAGGGCGGTGCAGTAGTATATTTTATATTAGTTACTACATATTACTATACTTAAAAACAATAAAAATAAACCCAAGAATAAACGTCGGGAGCTGCCATGAAATGAACTAGTTTTGCAATGTTCAGCCCCGGACAACTATTCTTGGGTTTTTTTATTTTTTTTTAAGTCGGGTGTTTTTAAATTATATTATTCTTTTTCAATTACTTTTTAAGCGTCGTGGGTTTTTTATTTATGTTTAAAATTTCAATGTTATAAGAAATATGTTTGGGTCGCTAAGGAGTCAAGCGATGCACAAAACAAGACAAGATTTTGCTCACACGAATCAATAACGCATTGCGGATGGTAGGTTCTCGTACGACTTCCTTTTACCGATACTACCTGGATAGATACATTGTTTTATACCATTATTCACCACAGCAATGCGGGTCAATGGAATAGGAACGACAGTAGACGACATGGATGCATCCGATTCAACAAAATCGCAGTAAGAATAATGTACTTTTACTGTTGGGAATACGGTCTACTAAGATAAATCCCTTACGGTTACGGTCCAACTGTTTGACTTTATTTGAGAATCAAAATTAGGTAACTATAATCAGGCTTTCAGTCGGTGATGCTGACGAGACAAGTATATTTATTTTTGAGAGACCCTGCGCGTAAAAATAAACCATTTAATTTGTGTTCATTAGGGAACGACTGGGACGGTGACTAAGTCATCGCTGGTCACCCCAGCCCAGGCAGTTTGAACACGAAGTCAACCTCACCTCCGGGCGCGACCAGACGATTGCCCAGTTGATGGGACACGGTCACACTCAACATAATGCTTATTTTTTTGTGCGCTTTAACGTGTTAAGGTAATTGCTGATACTATAGGTTCTGAATTATAATATCCGATTACCGTAGTACCCGTTACATTACTTGAGAGGAAAATGATATATTGTTTTTTTAACAATCGTCTTCGTTTTTCTAATCTATGAGGAATTCGAACGTTGTGAAAAAGACCCGAATTATTTAAACCAGCCAGTATTTACTCAAATTACCTAAATATTTTTATAATAACAGTTCTTTATAACAAAAATATACCTACTTACACTTACAGTTATTGTAATCCCCTCTTTGTAATTTCCCGAAGGTTAGGACGTAGTTCGCAAAAATTGGAGGAGCTTGCGTTATTTACGAATCGATCGTACAGCGCATGCGTGTTCCTTTCTTCGTGTACCGGGACGCTTCCCAAGCGTTACAGGATAATTTTGAATGTACGACCTATTTTACACGATGAAACTTTACTATTCACATATAATTTCATACTTGATATTATTGCGAAAGTAAAGCTGGCCATTCGCTGGCTTACCTTTTCGAGTGAACCATCTCAACGAATTTGGCACACGGATAGACCATGACCCCGTTGCGACATTGAAGTACGACTTTTTTCAAAACGACTTGGCTTCAAGTTGATCATTTTCTTTTACTATCATCGCACGCGGAGCTTGGTCTTTCATCTACTAACATATTTACTATGTCACTTAGGGGTCGTCAAATTAAGACCAGTACATACTATATTAGGTTAACCGTGTTGGTATTCCCATCTTTAAAATGATTGTTAAATGAACAGTTTATTGAACAAGCGCCCTAGTTCCTGCCTTTAGAACCAAACAGAAAAATAAGTAGGTATTGTGAATGGACTATAAGATGCAGCTATAACATAATATATATTTCATATCAATTTATTCGGTTCCGTACAGACATTTCTGAATGTTAGGTTTGCTGTGCCTGCCTACTGATTTATAGCAGCAAATCATGTTTCACTACAATTTCAGACTAAGCAGAAAGGTTGTAACAAGACCCTTAGAAAGGCACTTGTTCTCCCCATCATTGCGATAATTGTTTTATTCTAGACCATACCTGGGAACCTTCTAGTTACGGAGATATTGGGGGTCAACTTTTTCACAAGTTTTTTTTAAATACCTGTTATTAACGTAAGATTTTTACTGTAAACAACTCCACGACCCCCCCGGGTACTATTCAATCCATCCATCAGCACAATGTTTTGAGTGAGTTACATTTAGTCTTACCATAAAACGTGATTTTTCACCCCAAAAAAAAAGTCGTTTCCCAGCAATAATGTTTGCGTAAAGTTACTTAGTTTGACGTACAGAATGCTTGGCGGACGGCTTCGTGAAGGGTCTTGTTGCACCCTGTATATGCATGTCATTACAGCGGCAATCAAAACTACCGTTGCTAAAAATAGTTCACAAATAACACAACAATAACAAAGTAACAACGCACGTTGAGATAATAGGTAATCACGGAAATGATTAGAGCTACTCTGCCCGCTCAGTAAAACGAGTGGCATGAGCACAGTAAACCGACCGAAATTAGCGGTCGTTAACAGTAAAGTAGTCAGCTGAGAAGTTGTGCATTTATTTGTTAGTGCGCCTGCACGACACGAGTCGACGCAACTGCGCCACACCGGAATACCCGCCCTGACCTCGGATAAAGCTAACGGCCCGGTGCATTCGCCGAGGCGGGTTCAACGCCACTTACGCCACGCATTTTTTCGCCAACTTTTACAACCAGCGACGCCATTCAAGTTCGCAGCTGGCGCGGCATTGTTATTGCGACGCGATTAAAAGGGGTCGGTTTATCATCTGCTCAGGGCATCGGAGTCCACATTCATGCTGATATTAAACAAACAGGACTCTATTTGTCTTGTTTATGCGTTTTTATTGAATTTGTTTTAGAATCTAGATAAACTCATAATGCCAAGCGAAGGAGAGAGCTGGAGCGCGAAACCAGAGCCTAGTCCTAACTCAATAAAGCAGCTGGATTGGCACGGGATTACATTACCGTCGCTTGGAGTAGCAATATAAAGCTCGTAGGAAAAATATACCGGTAGATTTGTTTATTGCCCTCCAGATACATTGAATAAAACCACTTTTAAAGCGGATTTTCTGATAAAATTCAATTTAAGTCGAACAGATTTAAAAGAAGTGTTTTTATTTTATTTCCTGTACACTATAGACTATTTGTCAGTTACTGAATTGAGAATTTGAAGTAGTCCTGCCTGTCAAATAAAGTTTCAACTTCAAATTCTTAAACCTGAAACCGGGTTTTCGGCGGTTTTTTCGACCAAAAAAAAGACAAATCATAGAACTGACATAACCATACGAAACATAAATGTTACAGTTAAAACCCCTTCTTAGTTACAACGCGTTTTGTCTAGTTAAAACTAGTTTTTACTAACTGCCTTTGTTACAACTAGTATTAACTGCTGTTCAAAAATGAATATCAGTGAAAACTAGTTCTATCTAGACCAAAACGCGTTTTGTCGAAATAAATCAGTTAAAACTGTTTCATTTCATTTTATGTTAGTTTCTTACTAAGCTGTTTTTGAATTTTCTTTATTTGATTATTTAATTAATTGAAATTAATATTGTCGCCATGGCATTGATGGGTTGATATTCCTTAATAATGTTATAAGTAAGATGATTCTTCCTCAGCAGTTGAGCTAGGCCTAATGCTCGATCATCTGAGCCGCGCCAGTCTCCGAGTCGGGCTTCCAATGAATATGACCAAGACAAAACTGATGGCGACCAGCACAGAGCTTAACATAGAAATTGGGGGTGTGGTGATTGAATATGTCAATGAATACAGATACCACCCGGCCAGATAGTCTCTTTCTAGGCAAGACAAGATAAAGAAGTTGCTCGACGCACCGAGAATACCTGGAAGAACTACTGGTCGATGAAACATTTAATGAAGGGTGTCTCTCCCTCTTTCACTTAAACGAAAGCTCGTGGACATGTGCATTCTCCCCACCTTCACCTATGTAGCGCAAACATGGTCGCTTACAAAACGTCAGAAGTCCGCACTTGGGGTTTGCCAACGAACTATGGGGCGAAGTATACTGGGTGTCAAACTTACGGACCGCATCAGAAACTCCACACTTCGCTCCAAAACCCAAATGGCTGATGCTGGCCTTACAGCTGCTAGGTTGAAATGGAACTGGGCTGGTCACATCTGCCGCATATCGGAGGAGCAATGGGCAAAAATTACCACTCAGGATAAACCAAATAGCAGGAAACTATGATGAGCTGGACTCTTTCTCGCTTTGGTTGATTGGTTGGCTTACGATTGCACTAGATCGCGAAATGTGGAAGGAAATATTGGCTTATAACAATGATAAAAGTAAGATGATTGTTTTTGTTAAACATTTACCAAGAATTAATAATAAATATTATAATAAACAATATGCATATTTTCAATCCCCAAAAACTTTATCTAATACTAGTTTTAACTAAGGTTCATAGTTAGAACTAGTTTTATCTAAAAGTTAAATATATAAAGTAGTAAATTATAGTTATAATTAGGAAATACAAGTTGTACAAATGCAGTTAGTAAAAACTAGTTTTAATTGAAAACGCGTTATAACGAAAACCGGGTTTTAACGGTAACTACTACGTTACGTCAGTGTTACTGTGTACTGTATTTTCGTATTTATGTGAGTATTGTATAATTATCACTTGTTTCGGTGAAGGAAAACATCGTAAGGAAACCAGAATGCCTGAGAGATATTTCTTGACGGCATGTAAAGCCAAGTCAGAAGCCCATACGCGGCATATAAACTGACACTAGGTTAGGCACTTACCACACGATAAAGAAGAAGACTATGACTAAATGGACGGCTACTGAAATCACTTCCGACTACATAAGTACATCGGTAGAAGATAATCAAGAGAGCAACAATGTGGTAAATAATATTAGGGGGACCTATGAAATCAGCGTTTTGTATGGAGGATTTTAAAGAAGTTCCATTTTTCATACTAACATTTTCTTAATTTATTTAACAACTGGGAACACTAATGTTTTAAAACTTTTATGCAATAATGTTTAAAAACTAAGATAAAGTATGCCACATAAATTAAGCGACAAAAATAAGTTTTGGCTAAGTTAAAACAAATAGTGGTTTTCTTACTGCTAACAAAAAGAGGAGTCATTTTTAAGGTATTTTTTTGTTTAGAAAACTATAAGAAATAAAGTTTTTTACTATTGGTAGTTGTCTATGATGGTCATTATTCGATATAATATCAAGCAATTGATGAATATTTTAATTCATAGAAGTGAGAGGTTCTCTATTTGTGAGAAAAAAACGCCAATTTCATAGGTGGGGACCCAATATATTAAACTAAATGTGAAAATATGAGCATAAACTATTGTTGAGCCATCAGCGTTTAGCTCGGAGAGGGCTTGAGCTAATTGGGTAGAATAAAGATACGCGATAGAGGAGGCAGACGGAGGCGGAGGTTGGATTTCGACAGCCGTCTCATATACATAATGCAAACGACTTCTTTTCTTTTTATTACCTTAACCGAGTTAAAAGAGATGTTTTCAATTATACTCGTAGATAAGAGTTTACACATTTAAAATGCAAAGCGAACTTTAGATAGACCTTATTTAATTGAAATGAATTATATTTAACATCATCTACTAATATTAGGGGTTAAAGTATGAAATTGCCGATTTCTATCGACGATTTCGTGAAAACTAATATTTCCATACTAACATTTTTTTTTGAGACGTCTTAACCGGTTATGATGCAATTGATTCAAATGCAACTATAGTTAGTGTGAAAAAGCGTATCTTGAATTCTCAAAACACAGTATATGACAAAAATATACCTTGAAGTAGTGAAACTGACGGCGCATTGAAACAGATGTTTTGCCTATCCTATGAGGTAATATGCAACTACAAGAACGGTTTTTAAACTCTAAAAGGTACAATTAATTCAATGAAATGGAATTAGGAAAAAATATAAATAGACGACAAAGTTACAAACAAAACAAAATGTGAGAAAAAAAACGGTAATCTCATAGTTAAAGACTTATTATTAGTGATAGAAACTAGCTTACATGAATACTTCTTGTATGTATTTTCGGAAGACCAGACGGTGATACGCAGATGAGTGTAGTATCAAAAATATCGCAAGTGTAGAATGAATCGTCGTGCAGTCGACGCACACTATTCGTACCAATATTTTCGCTTTTCTATCAGCTCGAGGCGCCATTCTTGGCATCATTCCCAACCCGACATTTAACGACATTAAACCTGATTTGTCTACACGCCAGACGACCAGACAGCCGATTCTACAGTCACAAAAATTAAGCTTAGCACTTTTATTTTAACATGCCTGAAAGCAGCTGGACCTAAATTCTGTATAAATCCCAGGACTTTGATTTGATCGTTAAAATATGGATGTCATTTAACTCAATAATAGTTTATTGATTGCGGAGATGTTCCCATAACATAATGCACAAAAGTGACGTTCCAATCATAAACAAAGTCACGTTAGTATTGTTTTATTAGGGTTCCTTACCCAAGGGGTAAAAAGGAACCCTATTACTAAGACTCTTTCTAAGACTCCACTGTCCGTCTGTCTCCCTGACTGTATCTCATGAACCGTGATAGCTGGACAGTTGAAATTTTCACAGATGATGTATTTCTGTTGCCGCTATAACAACAAATACAAAAACAGAATTAAATAAATATTTATGGGGGCTCCCATATTTTTGTTTAGATAATCGTACGGAACCTATCGTGCACGAGGCCGACTCGCACTTGGCCGATTTTTTTTTTAACCTATGTGTGTGGTGTTTGTTATCAGACGAGTCTGACGCAAAGTTGTCGAAATCATGATCTGATACAAAATCAACCTGTGTAACTGCTCTCATTGTGTTTTTTATTATGATAGAACAAATAATTTTAAACTCCGCTATCTACTACGGACGCAAAAATACACGTCTACTACAGAACTGTATTATTTTTAGAGATGGGCAAAACCAAATGCTTCATTCTGACCGAATCCATTATAATTTTTTATATTTCTACGGGGATAGATGGGAAAAAAAATGTTAAAAAATTGCTTGTAAAAGTGATTCCAATATCTTGTCTACAGAATCAATCATTTCATTTAATGCGGTAACTGCGTACTGAAAAACCAATGAACTGCGAGTCTATGACTGTGACACTATGCCATTCGAAAAAGCCGTTAAAAACCTATGAATAAAATGCAAATTCGAGCGTTTGTATTAGTATCTTTGACCTAGTGATACACCTAAATCAGGAAAAAACAAACAGGAATATTTGATAAGGAAAATAACGTTACATAGGGATACATTACTCGGCTGATAAACATTTGAATGAAATGAATAACCATTCGAATACTGCCTATTGATGAATGATAATGATTCGGGAGCTAGCCAACCAAACATTTCACTAATTTGATTGAAGTAAGGCCCGGGCTATAGCGCATCACTCGTGATCATGACCTTGTTGATTTTGATAATTACCGAATCGAGCGATTTTATTGGCCCAATTGACCTCTGCCGATTTATACTATTATAATTATCAATAAAATATTTACGTACGTTTAACATTATCGATAACATTTTCATAACGGTCACTCCGTACACATTACAGCAAATGCAGGCTTGTATACTTTTTAACTCGTGAGATTTATTTGTTAATAGGTCACTTACTTACCTACAAATAACCGTTGTTTTAGTTAATGGTTAAGTACCTGCTTTAACACGTGCCTATGCAAACATAACCATGAATAATAACTGCCATAAATATGGAATCTACGAAATTACAAAAATAGTCAATTCTCAAATAGCAGATGTTGCTTGCTCGACTAACGGGAATTTCATCAAATAACTTATTTTTAGAAACGAAGGCTAAATAGGTTTGGTATTTTTAACTTCATTTATAAAAACCTCAAACAGTTTGCCTCGAAAACACGCGGTGCAGAAAATAGTGTTAGAAGTAATGGAGTTGCGGTGTTAATTAAAACTAATGCGCTAAATGTGCACAACATCGTCGTTGTCAGTTTCAATTTCCGGCTTAAAGTCCAGCCTGGGCATTAAAAATAAAACAAACCGGTTAATTAATTTTCACACCATTAATTTTCAAAAATGTACTCGGATGCAGAAAACTATTGTTTTATGCAGCAATCTTTCAGGCTAGGTTTATTTTTCCTAGCTTGAAAGGTTGATGCATATGATGCATGAAATCATCAAGGTAGTAATAATATGTTTAGTCCTGCAGTGATTTTAATAATAATCTGGATGTAAATTTACATAATTTTCAGATGATATCTATTGCCACAAAAAGTCACATTAAACCAGTTCAACTTAAAAAAAAAAATATGTATATTGAATAAAATGATATAATTTGAGCTCTTTACGTTATTTTCATTAGTGTAAATTTTATAAGTTTTCTGTTCAAGCTCTCAATTTTCATATAAAATTATAACAAGTATTTTACACTCTAAACAGAGAGTATTTTCCACAACTCTAAACACCACGAACGAACAAAAAAAGCAGTTCCGTTTGCTCTTTCCCGTTTTTTGTTCAAAATAACAACAATTAACAGTCCTTGATTTATTAATTAAAATAATTTACTTGTTTATAATCATTCATTAAATTCACTCATAACAAAAATCATTAAATTCACTCATAACAAAAAGTATAGGACCTATTGCTTGAGGAGCCTATTGCTATGTTCATAAGTTCCATGTCTATAGCAAAAGTGAGCACTTAAACAGAAAAAGTATGCGTTTTGGTTATCATCATATTCTGGCATTAGCACGAACGTCACCGGCGCGGCGCATCATAGTGTCTTCTCAAGAATCAACCCTTCTATTACTACAAGGTGGTGCTAGAAAACAGAAGCCATAACATTGAACTTGCCTGGGAATGGAACGCGATATCTTCTAGTCGCTGATTAAACACAGCTTACATACAGTCACGTTTTCATGCCGTGGACCACAACAAAATAACCGAGGACGAATTTTCACTTGATACGAAATCTTTTATGTATTGTGTTGTTTAACGGGCTGGTGTCCGCCACTCCACGTCCAAGCGCGTATTTATTTTGCATACGGACAAAGAGTATTTATTAAAATGTTTCATAAATACAAAGAGTATTTATTAAACATTTTGAAAAAACTCTATAGCGACCTTTTCACGTATGAACGACGTGAAAAGTTAACAGACGATTGTGACAGATGTTTGTGTATGGATACTTTTCAGTTTATTTGGATAGACCCTTATTTGTGACAACCGCGCGATTGTGCGCCTAATCCTTCCGATCCCGATCCGAAACTAAGTGCGTATACTACTTTAACGGAAAATATCTTATGACGTCCGATAACAGTAACTAAAACATGTAAGCATTTTCATTTTTATCCACAACATGTAAAAGATTATTATTGGTTCGATCGGAGGAGTTCGGTAAACCACTTACTAGCATAGTTCGGCCGATGACGGACTAGGTGTACGCGGGCCGTAAGTCATGAAACAGAGTCATGAAACAGTTTCATAATGAATATTATCGTTTCATATTTAATATACAGGATGTAACAGGACCCTCACGAAGCCGTCAAACAAGCGTTATGTACACATCATTTAAGTAACTTTACGCAAAAATTATTGCTGGGAAACGATATTTTTTTGAGGTGAAAAATCACGTTTTATGGTGAAACGCACTCAAAACATAGTGCTGGTGGATGGATTGAATAGCATGGGGGTTGTGGAGGTGTATAGTAAAAACAAACATGTGAAAAAAACTTGTGAAAATGTTGGAACTTTGACCCCCAATATCGGAGATATTATAACTACAGGTATGGTCTAGAACAAAAAAAATTTCGCAATGACGGGGACAACAAGTGCCTTTCGGCTTCATTAAGGGTCTTGTTACACCCTTTAATAACCCAGGATAGATTTACTCTAAACTAAAGTATGACCGATTTAAATTTTATTTCAAAATAATTATTACAAAAGAGTTAAAATAATGATTCAAATAACGCATTACGTCAGAGCGCGATAACCAATTACAATATGTTTGTTGTGACAGTGATAACAGCGCGCACTGAGGACGTCACCCCCTCGCCTATGTAATATGTTTGTGTTGTATAAACCACTGCTATCATCGAATGTACCCTAAAATTGACTATTACTGAAACCCGATTTACAGCTGAATTATCTACAGCTGTCGGCTATTAGCCTACAATTACCGGAGGGCTGAGGGACGACCGGATCCTCCCCGATATCTCGGTAACTAACACGTTGTGCTGGACATGGAGGGAGACTGAATTGAACCGATTACTAGGTAAGTACTTTATTACATTTTTAAAAGGTTTTGCAATTCAATTATGAAGGATATTCAATAATGGAGTTTATTATTCTTATAATCCTGATGTTTTTGTTTTTCGTTTTCGAGAGCAAGTAACGTCCAACAATGAACACACTCACCGGTAATGTTTCCTGTAAGATTTCTGGAGATTATTCATTATAACACAGTGTCAACCAATATTTTTGATCCTGAGGGTATTATTTCATTTAGCACTAGTTTATTTTTCACCACAGATGATTAAACTTTAGCTGATTGTCAAGTACACGTGTTAGGCACCCGCGTTCACAAAACACAGTGAGGCAGCGCCACAGCTAGTGCTCGGACTGCTCGGACCATGACATGTGCGTACGAGTGGGCAGCTTGGCCTGGCCGCACTGTGTTGCCGAGGGCAGAAAAAAATTCATTCAAAATTTCATTAATTTGATATCCTACTTGGGTATATTTGAAAATATTCGATTTTTCATACCCACTTTCATCCCCATATCTACTAAATTGCTGCACCAATTTTGATAAAACATCTCTAAGAACCATCGCCAAGACTAGCTTTCAAATAAAAAAAAACTGCATCCAAGTTCTCTCGTTTAAGAGCTTTGGTGCCAGTGACAGACACACTTATAACACCCCTCTTTTTGCGTCGGGGGTTAATAAAAATAACAAGATATCACTTGTCAAAGAAAGCTGTCGACAACTACGGTTTCAAGAAGCGAAAACTCAACGTAATTCAAGCAAATACAGTTTTGATATTTATTGCTATTTGCAGAAAACAACATGGATTCTGACGTTCTAGATATTGTCTTTTAGATATGATATTAATGTTCCTGAAATATAAACATAATGTATGTTTAGAGACATTTCCAATTTATGACCAAAATACGACTAAAATAAAAATTCACAAGGCAAGTAAATGTTTTCCGATCTCTGGAGTTTATATTATTATATTGTAATAGCAAACCATGCTACGACATGCTATCTCGGTGGTTATTATAAATTGTTTATTGTAGGACGCGTGGCTAAATTTACTCGACGCGACCTTGCGGACTTGTTATTTCGAGATCCTGTATAGAATTGGAGTCAAAAGGGCCAGAACTTGCAAGAGCTAATAATTTTGAAGACAAACTGTATAATTACACGATTGAATTACTTAGGTGATTTTTGTTTTTTTTCTAATTTTTTTATTAATTCTACTATTATTTTATATCTATTAGATAGATTGAGTGTACGTGTGTAACTATTGTTAGTCTATTATAGAATTCGGACGAAACTTAATAGTTTAGACCCTGAAATTGGTTACTTTTTAATTTTTATTAAGTTTAACGCGAGTAATGCCGCGGGACACAGCTAGTGCATAGTAAATTATGTTTGTTCTATTAATTACATATTATTTTCTATACTATACTGATGATAGGTAGTAAATTCGCATCATAAATAATTTTGTCCGTGTCTTACTATGAACTGGCAACACTGTGGGCCGGCCGGCCAACGTTACTGTCCCGTTATACGAGTGTTTGTTAAAATGTAACGTGTGAAGCTAAGAACAAAACTCGCATTATACTGCGACTTACTCTACGTTGTAAGTAGTAACTGACTTGGCATATGTCCAAGATTCGCTAAACGAACGTTCAAAGCGCAGCCGCGCTCATAATTTCATTTCTGGAATTATTTGTGAATTTAGCTGCGACGCAGTTCAACGTGGTGGAGCTGTATTGATTAATAAAATTCTGAAAGGCTACCAAGTGTATCATTCCATCGTAATAAATACATACTCACGTGGGTAGGTATTAGTAACCTATACAATAAGCTTCACATTTTTAATTAGTTATGAAATACTCAGATGTGGTGAGGAAGATTGCAATAAATAATAATTATACCTCGAGCGTATTAATGTTAGGGCTAATCAATTTATTGTGGGTCAGTTTACTTATATTAGAACTATTTAATTACAATCTCGTCATTCAAATGGTGTTCGGAATGAATCTAGGTGAGAGCAATTCCAGATTGTTCTAATGAAACATTAAATACTATTATTTTTCGACTGATTTTAGTTGCTTACCTGGATCAAGCCGAAATATTCCGATCATGACATCATTGCTGAGAAGATCGACTGGTTACTTCACCCCATTTCTTCTATTAGGCAGGTACTGCTGTCATCCAGCCATTTTACCTGTGGTCAACCAAAAAAGAGGGATCTTTAATACCAGAAACCTAAATATAATTTACTAGCTGTTGCCCGCGGCTTCGCTCGCGTTTTGGTCGGGAATTAATTAATTTGGTAGTAAATATAGCTTAAAGCACTCGGGGATAATGTAGCTTCCTATTAGTGAAAGAATTTTCAAAATCAGTTCTGTAGATTCAGAGATTACCCCCTACATACAAACTTACAAACTTTACCTGTTTATAATATTAGTATAGATTAGTATAGATAATAACAATAAAATGCAAATGAAAGAACATTTTTTAATTTTGATTCAAATATTGTTGACGAAAATTGAGGATATAAAAAATAACCCCAATATTGTCATGTGCAAAACCCTTAAGATTTCAATTTTGCGTTTAACTATTCAAATAATCAAATCAAATCAAATCACTATTGGTACTACTGGTCACCACTGAAACTTTTTCACAGTTTCATAAAATACTTTTCAAACAGACCTTATATTTTTAAAGCATTCGTCCGTCGTTATATTTTGCCGTATACCTATCTGTATTCGAAGTATTCGAACAAGGGCGCCATAGTTATGTTTGCTAAACCACCCGCTTAGCGTCACCATCCTGCCGCTACGGCCGCGGCGACAGATAAGGCACAGGCGGCCAACACAGCGGGTCGTCGTTTACCCGAATGTGCCCATTTTAATGTGCAACACGAACCGAAACAAACCTATTTTAGAGCAGTTTTATACCATACATACCTTCAGACAGTTTGATGTCTGTCTATCTTTTTGGGAGTAGGTACCCCAAACTATTTTGTTTTGTTTCTCGAGTACAAAATCATTTTAAGTGTGATAATGATAACCAATTAGCTAGTAAAACAGTCAATCGATTTTTTTTTTTCAGAAATTGAAAATACAGTTATGATTTGCCAGTAAAATACGGATAATTAGATATCTAATAATGTAAGCTTTAGACACCTCCAATCCAACCTTGTACGTTGCATTTATGCCGAAGTTACATAAGCAACGCCGCGATCACCCAAAAGCTACAATTCACAGTTCTTCATCGTAAAAATGTTACGTATAATGTTAACAAAAACTGTGGAATGTGTTGCACAATTCCAGTCCACTTATGTCATCAGCTTGGGGTAACTTTTTGAATAAAGGCGCGGCGAGGCGACTACCTGCGCCCCCCGAGTTAAAACAGGAAGGTCTCACCCTATTTCACCTTCACCCCACTCACTGTGACGCCAGCTTCGACAAAGTTTTCCCTTTACGTCGAAACTTTTTTTAGCGTTCTAAATTCCCCTATTAGAATTTAGAACGCTAAAAAAAAGTTTCGATGGCTATTTTTATTTACAACAATTAAAAAAGTGCTAAAGTCTATATTTTAATAAAACATCTAGGAAATAAGAAATAATTGAGAATTGATTGAATCATCACCATCTTCCTGCCCTTGTCACATGTTATTTGGGATCAGCGCAACGTTTTTAAAATGGTCACACATTTTTAGAATTTTAACGCGATTCATATTATTAGCCTATTATGATTCTGCTAATGCGGCTGTTTCAGGCCGGGTGCTCTAGCTCGTTTTCATTAACCATGACTACGAAGGCTAAGCTTTCATTCGTCGTTTTGTGGTTACGCCTTTTAAATTAATCAAACTTGTGGCGCATACTAATACTGAAGCACTGATGAGTAACAGGGTTGAGGTTCCTCAATACTCCATTGAACAGGGAGGATCCTTCGACTAGGCGGGTGTTGTGTCTGGTGTGCACGACAGTAAATTTCTATCGGGTTTTTGTGTATGCTTTTATGTCGCGGGTAACTTTAGTAGCGCGATTCAGAATTTTGATGTTAGATAGTTCTTCATTTGTGTCATAGATGGTGCTTTAGTAATTTTTGTAATACCGGTACACACTAACATAATTAAACTCCTTAAGAACGTCAATGATACTGTAAGTGATTGCAATACGTACTGAGTACGCACCTAATGATAATCAAGGGTGTATGTAGCCAACCCGCTCGCCGAGGACGGCTGCACGAAGTGACAGACGCTACTTTAGGCAATTAATTAATTAACAAAGCGGATGTTGCCGACCTCGACACATTCGTTTCAATTGACAAAATTAGTTCATTAAACCACACTGGCCACGTATATTATAACTCGCCAAATTAATTTAGTAATGAATCATAGAGTCGGACTTGTTTTTAACGTGAGGGTACCGAAGTCTGAATGTAGGTTTAAAATCGACGGCTAGACATTGAACATGGCGTATTCACCGTCACGTTAGCTATGTTAATATTAAATGCGTGCAGCGACGCTCTACTTGATCCAACGGCACATCGCGTGACCGATATTGTCTTTTTTTGAGACCCCAGATTTCCGAACCGGAATGAAAATCATTAAACCGCTCCGACTAAAATGCGATTTCATAAAGGTCTACAGCGCACTGAGAATATCACAACCAAGTTTTACGTTATTTTACATCTTCTTGTTTAATATTCTGAATGTCGTATCGGTCATTCGTATCCTAAGCGGCTGCAAATTAGAAACGACTGTGATCCACCGGATGGCCGGTTACGCATTCAAAGTTATTCATTCAAATTCAATCATACATTTCCAAGTCACGTAACTTAACATTTCAAGTGTTCTACTCAGTGTCAATACCGTCAAGTAAATTCGTTCCTGTACACCAAACAGAATATACTGATACTGATACTGGTGATACTGACGAAAATTCTGGCAAAAACGAAGGATTTATGAAAATTTTGGATAAAACAATTTCATGTATTTTGGAATCATTAGACGTTATAACTCAACAATGACACAAAAACAATTACCTACTAGATAGTCCTCATAACATATTACAAATTCAAATAGAATCCGATATAATAATATTATGTTTAGTATTTATGTTATCGAGCTCAAGTTTGGGTTAGTTACATATTTATGTCTGCATTTAAATAAACATTCAAGGATCTTACAAACATAATAATGTTTTTTTTTTGCTCTCCAGACATGTGTACCTTGGGATAGACCGTAGTGGCTATGGAGCGTTCTAGAGAACAGAAAATGGAAT
Organism: Eugnorisma glareosa; assembly: GCA_947578425.1. NCBI lineage: Eukaryota > Metazoa > Arthropoda > Insecta > Lepidoptera > Noctuidae > Eugnorisma > Eugnorisma glareosa. Next base: position 34,156,686 of record OX387957.1, read on the forward strand.
ATTAAAACTTATTATTTTCAGGTCACGAATAGCTGAATTGTCCAGACTCCTTTGACGCATCTTTCGAGTCTGTCTTTATAAGCAATTTATTACAAACATGTTTTTTTTTTTAATAGGTAGGTACTTCTTAGTATTTATTATGTAGCTACTAGCTACGTGATGTGTTGAAAATAAATTCGTTCATAGTTTCATGAGCGAGTCAAGTAGCGGCTTCCGCCAAAACAACATTAAATCACAATGAATTTCAAGAAAGTTGGGTTTCGTGATGAAATTATTTCCAATTCCACCAGTATGGATAGAAATTAAACTTTAGTCAATTTTTAGTTTAATTTGTGGTATTTCCTATCGTGACTGTCAGTAATAAGTTACTTCGCTTAACCGACATCATTTTCTAATGAATTTTAGCTTTATTGATTGTTACACTTTGATACGCGTCATCTTTATTTTCAACGTGGCGGTGGCGACGTCTATTTTCGGGCGGAAACGTATATGCGTGTTCAGTGTTCTGAGATTTCATTTTCAAAAGAAGTCAAAGACTGAGATTACCTACGTAAGCAGTTAATCGTCAAAACAGTGACGTCACATCCTGCGCTAACAATTCTATCAACGCAACGGTCGTCACTCCGATAATTGTGACCGTTTTAAACTGAAACTAGTTAACGCTTACTCACCGTGTCGCTTTTATAACAACAATATAAATAACTCAACATTTGTAACAATTTTCATCTTGAAATAATGAGTCAAGTTGAAGTAGTTTCGAAAGTGAAACTGCGTACCAGACAATGACTGCAATGGTGATTAGCTGGCCAAGTTAGAGTCACACTGTTGGAATAATTCAATTGTGCTGTAAAATAAAGTAATCCAGTAAACCAGCTAATAAATCAACATAAGAATTGAATTTGCAAGGTTAGTCGTGTTTGAAATGCAGCCGCACCAAAAATCATATTTAAAAGAGAAATTTATTGAAAACACCCAACACATGGACTTCGTTTTGTCGACTCGTGACACAAGCTTAAGTTCCGTTATGTTATAAGACAAACTAAACTTGTGTGCCGCAGCCATGTCTGTAGAAAGACTGATGGCCATTGGAGCAGACAAATATTGGAATTTAAATCACGTTACAGCAAGCGTAGCTTGGCCCCACCTAGGTGGAATCTTAAAAAAGGCAGCTGAGACGAGGGTTCCACAAGGAGGAAAATCGTTTATTGTAGAGCAACTTGGGAGGGACCTATAACCAGCAATGGGCAACGTCACAGCTCTTGCCTGAATTTAAGGGTGACCTTTTAAAGCAGTTTCCTAAAATGAATGTTCCGCAAATGGGAATCATAGCATGGCCGAAAGGTAGGGCGAAACGGCGGGTGTGGCACCTTGACCACTCGGCACTACTAGCAATGCTCTGTTGGTCGAATAGAATACCTACACTGAATGTGTGGCGGTACTATACGCATACATATACAGGCTGGAATTTTTCAACGCCACCTGAAGGGAAAGTACTCTAAATACTGGAGGAAAATTTTACTGAAGGAAACATTCCTTTATTTTTTTTAAATAAATAAATCTGTATTCAAAGATTTTCGACAATTCGCTTGCCACACTCGTAAATCGAACCGGCGAAATTCCAATAAAATAACATCGAATACTTTTATATCATCAATCAATCATAAGGATCAAATCTCTCTAACAAACGTGATAAAGTGAAAGGAAAACCATGAAATCTTAACTAATAAATTCAATGGGATAAGATAAAGCACTTTATGTCAGTACCTAATAGTAAAATTTACTATCTCCAGTATTTAGAGTATACTTTCCCTCCAGGTGGCGTTGAAAAATTCCACCCTGTATATTCAGTGTGCTAAATCTCTAAAATACTACAGTAAACTAGTAAAAGAGAGGAATATTGTGAGTCGATGAAGCGTGGACGTGGATAATAGCTTTCCAAACGACACGCGCTGCGCACAATGTCGAGCGCACAAAGTGCTGTTACACACGGACGACAGCCGTGCAACCATTCATTGCACTCCTGCGTATTAAGAATTTATGAACTAGAATATTGCAGTGTCAAATGAGTTGTTAGCATGATGTTAAGTTTGTACTTCCGAGTCTAAGATTCTGGTTGGTTAAGAAACGACAGTCGAACTCAACCGAAGTGACAATATGACAAATTAAATTACTTCCTCATCATGACTTTCTTCAGAAATTTTAAAGATTAAACATTGAAGTTTTAAATTTTCTAATACGTAAATGAAATTATGAATGAGATATAAGTATGTGAATCCAATACAAGGTTACGATGTGTACGAGATGAGCTTTCTTCGCATACCGCGCGTCGCGTGTCCCGCTCGTTGCGGCTGCAATGGCTCCGTTGCACTCCACTTCGCACGAGGCCTGCGTTCGCACAACTAATGAGTCCCGCACACAATATACACATCTTACCGCTGCTGCAAGATTAATAATTAAAGAACAGTATGGCCAAATCAGCACATGACCTCAACAGCGCACCACTGCCTAAGCAAATGTCTATAAGAATCACTAAGTCTGAACTGTCTAAGTACTTTTACCAGTTAAATGGCGAAATCAGGTACCGATTTCCAAAAAGAGACATACATAACTTACTAGTCTCAACTGACTGCGTCTCTGGGTTCTACCCATCGTTACTAGTTTCACATACATTTTATATCACATTGCGTATCTTTCCCAAATGGAACGAACGAAAGAGATAAATACACGGCCTTCTCAGTTCCCCAGAATGCGCGCGCATGTTTTCCCTGCCCCGCAACTTGTTGAAGATCTTTCACGGAACGTACTATAGTGTCTATGTAAACGTTTTTGTTTTGCTACACATGGCTAAGATGGCGAAAAAGAATCACACTATTAACGCAGTCAACCAATCTTTGACTGTTAAGAACTGCAGCAAAATTAAAAAAATGAATGCAAAATCTTCTGCATCAGTACCTAGGTATTAAAGGTACTGGGAGATGATTGATTTCAGTATTTCCGAATTCTCTTGGAAGTCCAAGCTCGTTACATCAGAACTAAAATTTGGCAGTAATGAATGCATGGATTTCAAATTCTTTAAAAACATCTGATTATATTCTTGAAGATCAGTTTTCCAACTATCTTCTAGCGTTACTAGCGTGCATGACTAGACATATTTTCTTAAAGAATATTATTATAAATCCGTAATGAGTAACACGTGGATCTAACGAAGTTAGCCGTTGTATCGAGAGGCCCGCGGGGCGGGCTGGTCATTGGCACGAGGCCACGGGGGCTTCGGCCGCACCAACTGGTGCCAATAACTGACCTAACACTAGGCGCACCTTTGTAAACTGCACACGAGGGTAGTGTTGCACCTGGCGACGGGTCCGACGCTCATTTTTACGGTCTACCTATCTATCGTTGGCAGTTTATTTTAATCGTGTGCGTGCACGCAGATGCCGCGAGCGCAGGGATCGCAAACCCGCCTCCTGCCACGGACGAATATGCACCCTATGACGAAATATACAGGGTGTAAATAGCATTACGTCGGTGTTCAAGCCTAAGTTGTAAACAAACCAGGCGAGGGCAATGGCTGCCTGCCACTCCCCGCGCTATGCCGCGCCGGCGACGCCATTCAACCGGGAAGTTCAAGATTTATTTTTAGAGTTCCACGAAACTTCCAATGCTGATAAAATAACGGAGTCTGACGGTGATTACAATATATTATTGTTTGTTATACTTTTTCAAGGGAATGTTTTATGCACAAGTTTCTGTGTCGCGTAAATAAAAATTACCAAGAGCATAGAACAAATTTTGATGCATTCTCGTCATGAATACCGAATTGTTTCAGGTAAGTATTGGGGTTTATAGACTATTTTGGCGTTATGGTAGCTAAAAGAGACAACTTTCAGACTACGAAATACATAAAATAAGTGTAGGATAGAAACGAAAGAGATAAATTTGATGGAATGTGGCGTGGGCACAACAAAAACAAGGTCTCAGGGAAGAAGCTTATCAACTGGGAAATGAAAAAAAAGCAGTCGTTGCCCAACGTGAAGTACGACGTAAATCAACAGGACTTGTTCACAGGAAATAAAACGGACAGGCCGCTAAATTTAAAACCGGTTCTGTGAAAGTAAAACATATTCTATACAATTCGTATGGGGTTGACTATTGTCATCGAGGCGAGGGGTGACTCTGTCAATAGTCCAGGTGCAAGCATGGGGCACATGGCTCCTGCATAGTAGCGTCCAAGTAATAATAAATATGTCGTGGTCGCACTGACCGCTTGGTTACTACGTACTACGCCTATCCATCGGCAATGACATTGGAGTTTCCGCGGGCGGTGAACCGCGCTGGGGCCAAGAGCGCGATATTGCTTCCGAAAATTGTTGTCTTCGGCAGCGTCGTCGGCGGCGGCGGTGGCGGCGGGAGTCAATGACCCGAGGGCGAGGAGAGCGCGGGAGGGTGCGCGCGCACGCAGCCGCGCCCCGCCTTTATTTATTACGCTACGCGCGGCGCGTTCGGCGCCGACAACGCGCGGTGGGGCGGAGGCCGCATTCCGGGCGGCCGGCGCCGCGACCCGTTGTGCGCTGCGAAAATAACGCGCACAGTACCGACTTAGCGGGGAACCGACGTCAGTAATCCAGTCACACTTTAAAATAAACTGTCTCAAACTTACTCAGATTTGGGAAGCAGACGCGAGCACGTGCGCCAACCGCGTGTACCACCACTGTCTCTCAGCTCACAGGCACCAAAGTCACTGTCCATAACGGCAAAAGTCATAACGAGGTCGAAATCAAGCTTCCCCAACACGCTGAAGCGTCTCATGTCTCTACATAAGTCAACACATAAGTTCACATGGCGCGCGCGAACTGTAGCTCCGGAGCGGCGGAAAGCGCGTTAGCTTCGATGGCGATATGACGCATTAGTGAGCGCGCGGCGCGGCTATACAGAGTGCGCAAGCAGACGGGGTAGTGAAAAGGGCGCGGGGGCCGCGGGAGCGCCCCCCGCGGCGGCTCCGTGCTGCCCTCTGCGCCGGGCTCATCGACCGCGCTCGCCCTAACCACGACACGATGTTGCTTCAATGTTCCATGCCACTCTCACTGTACCGCAACACGACACGACGCGCAGGCCCGCTCGGTTCCACGTCCAGCCTGACACACTACCGCTCCAACCAACACTGCTACTAACGTTCATAAACACAGTCATGATGCTCCGCGCCTAGCGCCTCACCACTCTGTCAGAAGCACAAACCGCGCTTAGCTACGACCGCCACATGAACACAAAATATTTGATCTCTAGGAAATGATGGGCTCTACCCACGCCTAGTTGTAGGTTCATTTTAACTATAGCGGTGCTTTTACCGTTTTTCGTTGGAGCACCAACAAATTGTCAGGTGTAGGAATAGTGAGAAAATGGCAATAAGACCTCTTGCCCAAACTTTGTTTTTATTCAATCCAGTAGCAAAATGATGCTTCGGACTATTACATCGACAGTTATGATTCATGAGGTGTCACAACTAAGACAAGCTAGATCGGCGTTCGCTTCTGCGTGTCTAGCGACCGACAGCGAGCCGGCACCGCGCGACGTGTCAACAATCACGCGTACGGTCCCGACACATGTTTAATTGATAGATGAGACATCATAGTTATCAGATCACTCATCATTACCTATTCTATAGCGTTTCTTTTCACAGTAGTTAAGAGGAAGCACGGGCGAAACATTTGAATAATCATCATAGATCTCTTGCTGTCGAGCAAAGGCCTGTGCCCCGTCTATGAGCGCGAAAGAGACAACTGCATCTCGGACTGATTATACCTAGGCAAAATAAATGAAATCATAATCGTGGATAATCAAAACATAATCATCAATTGGACGTTTTCCAGACGACTGATTATTGCGGTATAACAACACAGTTAGTAACAGTTTTTAAATAAATGGTTTTATGGATAAGAACAAAACGTTGGAACATAAATACAAAAAGCTCAAGTGACATTATCCAGGTAGAAAACTTAGGAAGAATTTCCTCTAAATGTGTAGCTTTCAAATGGCACCATGCTCCTGCTTAACTATGTTATTGCAACCTAGACATAACAAGTGTTTTATTGATTGCGCCCATAGCTCCAATAATTGTGGTTAAAATTCATCAATGCCATAAATAAAGCCCTGATCAAAAAATTTAGGCGAAGTATACCCAACTGCATCTCCCGAACTACTCGAGCAATCTACCTCATCCACGGAATGCTTCACAACTCCAACGGCGTTAGCTTTTTCTGCAGTATTCAATGAAGTTTTTTTACTCACGGACGCTTGAGCAAGTTCGCCTTCGAATAAGAACTCGTGCGCTTGTGGGTCTGTAACGAGTAGTCATTTAGAACGGGCCGCGTCGTCAGTGCAATAGGATTTCATACGAAATCAAAAGTCCGCAAGGTGACTAGTGTTTTTCTACATCTTGATTAATGGATCACAAAGGTTACCGTTATTCAAATTATTTTCAGGTGTTTTATTTTAAACTCTATCTTGTAGTTCTTTCACAGTGCATTTTAATAAAGGAAACGGCTTTATTGTTTTATTTACTACAGGGTGTAACAAGACCCTTCACGAAGCCGTCAGCCAAGCATTATGTACATCAAACTACGTAACTTTACGCAAACATTATTGCTGGGGAACGACTTTTTTTTTTGGGGTGAAAAATCACGTTTTATAGGACTCAATGTAACGCACTCAAAACATAGTGCTGGTGGACGGATTGAATAGTACGGGGGTTGTGGAGGTGTTACTAGTAAAAAAAATACGTTAAAAACTTGTATTTAAAAAAAAACTTGTATGATGGAACTTTGACGCCCAATATCTCCGTAATTAGAAGGTTCCCAGGTATGGTCTAGAACAAAAAAATATCGCAAAGACGGGGAGAACAAGTGCCTTTCGGCTTCGTGAAGGGTCTTATTACACCCTTTATACTCGTATGGTTTGCATGCACGTCCTCTGGACATGGGTACGCCCAAAACCGCTTTCCGTCGGTTTGGAAAATCTATCGATTACTATCGAAGGCCGTCTTCTTAACATGTTCTAAACAGGTTTCTTATGCTTCATCCTTCTACACATATCCCAATTTATTTGAAGTCGGCGCAGTATGTCTTCTTCTCGACGCATTAGCCGTCATCTACAAGTCACCTCTTCTCTAGCCAAATCATTTCACTCAATGCGGAGAAGGTGCAAAACTCTTCTCAACTCAGTTAATCAAAATTGACTCGTAGGTATGGTTTCCAGAAAATTTTCAAGACATGATCTTTGTGATGTATTATAAGAGGAAGCAAAATAAACGGTTATAAGTATATGGCTTTGCCGGTCTTTCAGTTGGTCCATTTTTTTATTCCTGGGTCTTCCTTTTCTCTTTGTCCCTCCCTTCCATAATGGTGGTGATAAACTTGTCGTCATGATCTGCCTAGCCTTTTTCTCAATTATTTTGGGGTCGTCTTCCACTCTAACCGGATGTAGCTGCATAACAGTATTTTACATGGAGCGACTGATTATATTGGGTAATATTATACCCCTCGGTAAGACTGATTGTCGGAATTTTGGGCCACTGACTACCTGTAACGACTGTCAAAGATCTACAAGCGACATGAAACGGCTTAACATGCTTTCCGAGGCTTGGAGGAAACTCGGTATGTATAAATGGGTGGCCGTGGTCACCCATCCACGGACTAGCCTAGGCAAGCGCGGCTTAAACTAAAAATCGACCCCGAGCGGCTGTTATTATTTAGCCATGAGCTCTCTAAATGGCATTCCAGCCGTAGAAAAACTGGCAGAATACGAAACAGAACTTAGTCAGAAAGACTGCACGTCTGTTGCATGCATAGTGACCGCTGGGAAGTCTCTTTACGGTGAGTTCCCGTACGAGACGACCGCAGGGGCTGGTTCGAGAGGGTTCAGAAAGAAAGCACCTGAAAGAAATTAGAGAAGGCCTTAGCCCAGAAGTGGAGCAGCATCGGCTAACTATGATATAAGAAAAGCAAAATAGTTAACATAAAATAGAACCACATAATACACCAAGAAGAGCTTAGTTGTAATTAGTGCCTCGCGCCTCGGTACAATGTAAGAATACTTGACCCAGATACACTGGATGAAAAGTTATAGGTACTGGCACCCTAGAATGCGTTTTGGTTTCGTTTTTATTTAATCCATGCATATTTTATAATGATGGAAACTGAAATAGATAATAGCCAAGTAAAAACTTGACATTGAATATTTCTTCATAACACGGAAACATCACAAGTTCACAACAAAATAGAGTTTTTCGCATTTCAGAGACAACAAAAGAAGAGATTAGTAAAAAAAAAGGAATTGCCTAGGTAAACAGCTGGCGTCGGGTCCCAAAACGAATCAGCGATAGCGAACAGCCACAAAAAATGGTGTAACTTTATGGTTTCTTGTTGATCTTCATGTGTTTTTGATGAGTGATATTTATGTGAAATTACTGAGATTTATGTTTGCAAAGTTTTAAAAAACCTAACACAAAGCGAGCGACCAAAGATCCCCTTTGTTCCAAACCTGTCCGACTCGGGGTGTTCAGAGCTCGCTTCGCTCGCTCTTGCTTACAACATTATATTCGTTATTTAGTTCTATTTCCGAGCAGGCTCTATTTCAAAGGTTTGTGGGATTCTTATTACAATTGAGATACCCTCTGGTGACTGAACCACAAGTTATTTTGTACCTTTGCTTGGATACGTGTGTTCATTCATCAAACAAAGTATTGCAACCTGAATATGTGTGAAAGATTATCTTATTAATGTATTCCATATATGGTGATATTAAATTCTCTTCTATTCTAATGTTCCACTTGTGTAAGAATCAATGCCGCCATCCGTGTAAGATATCTGTAATGTTTAGCTAACCAGCGGCGGCAAACAATCGGCAACAATCGCAGCTTTTCTATGCGACACTCTTTTAAAATATTAAAATATTTTATATAAATATCATTTTCAAATCTTTTTTATACTTAGGTATTAAACACGTAACCTCGTAGGAACACATGCAATGACCAAAGCAATCATACAGGCAATATACTATTTTACAACATTCATTTAGGCCGGTATAGAGCTTTGATTTGGTGGGAAACTTTTATAAGATGTTATTAATAGGTTATCATTACACAGTGTCTCACGGGCTCACGGCGGCGATCTGACAGGCGACAAAGAAAGCATACTCTGCCTACGCAGAGCACACTGAAATAGCTGCGCGCGCGCCGCCTATGACTCAGCGCAGACAATGGACCTGGTGTCCTCACCAGTAACAGCTTTCGCCGACATCAACACGTCACTGCAACTAATACGGAAATTGCTTTGACAAAATCTGTTATATTTTGGACAACATTTTCACCATAAACTGCTAGCAGTACTAAGAGTGTTAAATTAATCACTATATTCTACTACGAGTATGTTTTAAAATAACAATTTAGTTTACAACTATACAAACTGAGTTTATATTACCCTACTTCTCTCAAGGCCGGAAGAAGGCAAAGATGCATACTTTTTTCAAATATTTTTTTTCTCAATATGCACCGTTTTCTTTTTCGCAATGATAAAATTAATCTCGTAGTAAAAGTTATTCATAATTAGAAGAGTAATCATCCTTAGAAGGTACAGAATAAACAAAAGCTTTAAGGTTGTATGTAGTTCTATATATAAAGTATCTGGGGGTAGTACTAATACTGGCTTACACCAAACAAACAACCACACAAACAACAAAAAACAATCTAAAACTTGGAACTTTAAAGAAAAAATAGCTATACAAAAAGAAGTGATCCCACCAAAAACATTTTCATGTAAAATTTTGCCAAGACGAGACCATATGATTCGCAAAAGTTGTATTAGTTATTGTACTTACTAATATTGTAATATTGTACTAAAAACTTGTATAGGTAACTTATTGTACTACAATTTATTTATTTATTTTATGAAAGGTAGCTTCACAGCTGACAGTTCATTAACATAAAAATACTTATCAAACATTACGCCAATTACGAAGTACACAAAAAAAAAATTGATTAGCCGAGAGTGACTCAAATTTAGGAATAACTTAAGAAAATTCAAAAGATGATGAAAATGATTTTCTCGTGAAATTGCGATTTCAAATTTGTAATAAGACCAATATAACCAATGTTTCAAACAAAATTACAATCAAAAAAAGTACTCTTACTTTTTGAACACTTTTTAAAAATTGCTACGTACTATAAAACATTACTGCAGCGGCCAGCGGCCAGCAACAGAGGCATTGATGGACTTACGTATGTGTCCCTCGGCTTCGCCTCGGCCCACATTTACACGTACGTGCATCAATGCGTAGTTGTGGCCAAGGCATGTATAGTACTTTTCTCAAATAATGCGAGGAAATTAAAACTAAGTAGTACCTAGGCATTTTTCAAAATCAATGATTCACACAAACAACAATAATTTTTCTCGCGTTGAAGAGTTAAATATGTTTTTTTTCAATAAACTGCTTTTTGCAAGCCAATTCCAAATTTAAATAAAACCTTTGATAAGTTACCTCCTTGGTTGCCATGTTTCAGACTAAAAGATCGTTCCATTTTTAAATAACACGACAGATAAGAGTTTACTATGTAATTTATTTGGCCGCTAAACACGACAGATATGGATTTTCATAAAACTTTTGCCGGGGGCTGGACGCATGTATCTGGCCAGTACAGCAATTTCGAGTTATCTCGAAGAAGGTTGTCAAAATAATGCTCAAACCAAGCATGTTTGAGAAATACATATTATTGCTTTTGACGTACAGGGAAAAGGCAAATGCTGGTCTATTATTTTAAGGTGGAAGCGCAAGGGTAGTACGCGAAATTTAAATTTTCTTAAGTTTATTGCAATTTGCAGGTCAGTGTCGGGTCGTATCTTGATGAAAATATTAATCGCGCCAGTAACACGTATGGAGTTATAGAATTATAATCATTAAAATCATCAATACAGCCCTCCAAGTTCATATAACCCCATTCAATAGCTATTTCATGAAAAAGTCACTCTTTGGGATTATATGAACTTGGAGGGTTGTATTGATGATTTGAATGATTATAATTCTGTAACTCCATACGTTTTACTGGCGCGATACATGTTTTCATCAACATACAACCTGTAAATTGCAATAAACGTAAGAAAAATTAAATTTCGCGGGCTACCCTTGCGCATCCACCTTAAGACCAAGCAGGAAAAGGCTTCAGTTAAATTACAAAATTAATCACCAATTAAATTAACGTCTCAATAGGCCTGGAAAGTGACACCGAGCTAGGATCTCAAGAAAGAGGCACACATTAGTAGTGTAAGGTTTGTGGAATAATGATGACGGGGACATTAACACCGTGAATCGCGCTTATATACGAATTATTTTATTTTTATTAGCGCGAGATTCATTCTAATGCCAAAGCAATCGGAATACAGAACTATTAAATGAAAACCGGTCGTTGACATCTCATACAACACATTTATATGGAAATATTGAAGCAGGATTGTGTCGAGTTCGTTAGGAAATCTGAATGTAATTTTATGGTAGGTGATCATATATTCTCTACCATAACCTTTTACTCATTGCGGAAAAGAGTGTAATTATGACTATTTAAAAAAATAATTTATTTACTAATTTTACAAATTAGTACTTTATATGCCCGTGGCCGTAGTAGGTGACCTGTACATTGTACAAGACGGGCGTGGTCACAAATGAAATCCGGACGACTTCAAGATGGCGTATCCAGCCGCCATTTCAGTTCGTCAAAGTGCGGTTACTCAAATATTTCTCGAGGCGAGTGCTTGGCAAACATGCCTAGTGGCACATACTAATGCGATGCTAATCATTACGCCGGACACATATTAATTTCAGTACGGCACTTTAACACGACGATGCGACCGCGACACATAGCCCACCAATCAGTAACGGTGTAGGTCTTCGACGAAACGAAGTCAGTGTAGTGGGCCTACATGCCCGGCGACATTTTGCACTGTGGCTTAAGACCAAATCAGAGATGTGACTTCTTTCCTCTTGCATTTTTTGCAAGCCACATTCAATTATGTTCGTTAATTAGAAAGGATGCATTGGAACACATGTTGTTTAATTCATATTTCAAAGAAGGGTAAACATTCATATTGTAAGACTGGAACCATGAATAAATAACTATTTACCTGAATCACGGTTATCTATTCCCATAATAACTTACGATTTTATCACGTGTTCGTATGTAAGCAACATTTTGGTGGTCATCCCAGGACGAACTTCAAAATAGGCGATGAGGTATAATATCTCTAATATGCATTTATAGCTGCTAATGCATTTTAGGTATTGTACTGCAAGTACTGTTTCCACATGAAAGAAAAAAAGAAAATGTATTTATTAGCCCGCACAGGACGAAATAAAACAAAAATATGGTTACATTTACATGAAGTACAACAAAATTATAAAAGTAAATAAAACTATAATTGAAAAAAAAAAAATACAACGCAATTAGTCCTGTACGAAGCCAAAAGGCCCCTATCTCAGCATGGTGCTGTAACATTTAGAAAACGTCACAGCGCTGGTATTCTGATAGGGTCCAAAGTGATGCCACGGTCAGATACGAATACGAATTTAAAATATATAGATATATATATAATGTGTACAACGAATAAACAAATATAAATATGTGAAGTATAATAAATGCGAATTTATGAAAATAATACATACATCTACACCCCACGTAACCACACTGTTTGTCAGTCTGTGCCATGAGTATCACTGGCAACACTGACGAAGAGGACGCGGGCGCAGACATATTTGTTTCTTTTTATCATTATGTCAGCGAAGGAGAATCAAAACAACAATCAATAATGTTAGCATATTCATATCATAACACATGGCACGTAAACTTATCAAATTTTAAAACTGCAAACTCAATGCCCTATGTACATGGCGATATTAAGATTCCTACCAAAAACATAAGTGAAAGTATTTACTTAGGAAGTAAGTCTCATGCGACAACCGTTTATTTAGCAAAACGCGTTGTGGCCTATTTTTTTTCACTCATTAGCCGTTCTAACTTTGGGCCTAATATATTATACAACAAATAGTTTGTCATACTTGGTGGTTGGTGTACTGCTAATAACAACACAATATATTATATGTACGCAAATAAATAACTGCAATAAGTAAGTTGATAACGAGATGGTACGAATGCGGCCAAGCAGTTACAGGAATGGCTTGTGAATATTTTTGCACCGAGCCTCGGCCGGACTGGCCCAACGACATTCTCGACCGCTGCCACAGAACCGTACCAACTAACCTCCGTTCTTCACACCAACTATTGTTACAGGCCACTGAGATAATAACTATTTAATTTCATATTAGTCTCGATTCAAAACGCAATTTGTGGAAGCGCGGAATAAAACTAAAATGTGTCTCAAACTCAACTCAACATACATTTATGTAGTGAATAAGAACATGCAATTCCTTTGCGTTTAGAAATCCATGAAAAACTTTGATTAAACAAATCTTAATTCGGGAGGTAAGCCGCATTATAAAAAATATGGATACGATTACAATCACCACATACCTCTTGTGCCTACCTAAAGGCGTCGCGTGTTTACTTCAACGAGAGATACGTGGGAGTGAGCAGGGCTTACAGCAAGAAAGGGACGGACAAGTCGAGCGTGGGAACAGTACTCAACACACGAAGTTTGACTGCATTTGAGCCTGAGGCGATTCAGGCAACAAGTTGCTGGAAAAAAGTTGCTCATGTAGGTACTCAGTCATGACTTTCAAAAGCCTCGCAAACGTAACGGAACTTCTTGATGTACCAATGTATTGTAGAAAGTATAAAAAGTATGTGCAGTTAGCGGCAACAATAAAGTTCGACCCAGTTTGGTTGAATTGTAGTTTGCTTTTAAATTCAGGGTAAGCAGGGTAAGCAAGTGAGTTATGCATTAAACAAGAAATATGCATCAACAACAAACAGCAAATCGTATAATCGAAAATCAAAGTACTACTTTGGGTGGCACAAATGCGCAGAAAATGCGATTTTAGCAATCGTGGATATTGTTTACTTTGAATCAAGAAACAGTTACACACAATGACTACAGCGACAATAAATCTCGCGTCAAAAAGAATCGCCTCCTTTATTGAAGCCGTTAATAAAAGTATTGAATACATCATTTTCCGCAGCAAAATAGTCAACTTCTTTTAAAAGCCACTCAGAATTCAGCGGAAATTGCAAGAAAAGTTATATTGCAGACGTCGGATGAAAAATATGATTTTCAGTTCCGGCTATGCAGAATTCGCAAAACATCAGATTTCAGTTGTGAAAATATTTGCTGGAGTAAAATGCTAACGAAGAGGAAAATAATAATCACTCGGGAAGGAAGACGCCTTTTTCAATGCATGAAGCGCAGGCCACACGGCCAGATGACGGGCAGCCGGACGAACCAGGCCCTTGTCATACTTCGTTCGGCTCTTTCGATAGATCGCGGTGTGAAACTGTGAACCAATGTATGAAAAGAGGTGAAACGATGCCTCGTCCGCCCGCTCCGGAAATATAAACAACTAAATCAAAAAACCAACCCACTAAATAGCTGTGATGGGACGAACATGATAATGGAATATGGGTTTTGTCGATCAGGGTTAGCTGTATTGACGAAATTGTTGGTTTTTTATAATTGAATTTTTGTGTACAGTCATTAGTATAAAGTTAGAAATTGCCGTCTCCACTTTGCACCTATACGAGTTAGTCGTCTACGTAAAATTAGTATCTGAGGTAAAGGAGCCTTTTCAAGAGTTATACTCGCATAATTCACTTATTGTGTCTCATTTCTATCGACCCGCCCCACCCAGGCGCGCTTGCCGCCCGCCTTAGTGTACCTATCTAGTGTAGTACCTCTCGACAGTAGCTTCGTGATTACGACAGACATTCTACATTCGCCCCAAGAGTAAGTGTTTATTACCAATTAATACTGGCTAATCCTATGGATTTATATTAAACAAAAAGTTTTTGTTTCAGTCGCTGTCATATTGTTAAATTTCTATAGAGGACCTGCACCGTTCGTAAAGGAATTTGTGTAATACATTTTCCCTGCCTGAAAATGATTTTTTTTCTTTTAAAGGTTTTAATTAAAATCTTTGAGATGTTAAATTTAATCCGAGTAAATAAAGCCACTTGTCAAAACTTGGGGGAGGCTTATGTCCAGCAGTGGAAATCTTTCGGCTGAAATGATGACGATGATGAAATAAATCCGAGCTAATAAAGAAATAAAAGGTTCTTAAAGAATAAATAATATTTCAAGAAATGTAAGAATCAATAAATCTAGTTTTGAAACATATCGTCCACGTTGTAACGTAAATGATGAATGTTTGTACATTATGAAAAGGTCACCGAAGGTGACGTGCCTAAAAAGCTGACAGAAATACGTCCCTTGTTAAATGGCTGATTCTTCTTCTCAACAACATATTTCATATCTCAACTTTGGACACGAACAGTGCGTTTAAAGAAATGTAGGTATTTGGATCAACATAGTTCAAGCAAGATAATTATTGCGAGCATTGATGTTAATTATTGGAAGAAAAGACAATACGCAACGCAACGCCATCATCATCTGTCGAAGGTGCGGCACCGTCTCAGGGGTAATGTGCTATCGACTGACATATCAAACCAAATATACATCAGATCAGCACAAAAAGAAAAGCCCGCAGTGATAAACAAAAACCTTTTGCGGAGTTCTTGTTTTTTTTTTTCCTTTTGCGATTATCATTGAATATCAAAGTATCTGTAATTTATCATTGAGAGTATTGAGACATTCAAAAAGTATATTGAGAACGTCTTGTAGCCCAGTACCAACAATTTAATTGTGCAATTGTAGAAATTCTTTGTAGCAGGGTCAATCTACTCAGTCAATTGATACGGTTAAGTGTCACCTCGCTACCATTCGATTCAAAAGATCGCATCTGCAAGGTTTTTTTAGTAGTTTGTTAGTACGCAAAACTCAAAAAAGAAACCTAATAGTTAAACAGCGGCAAAGGTTTTTTTACGTTCTACAATCCTACATTTTGTCAGAATTTTCCTCCTCTTACTTTAGAAATAAGAGGGGCGGGGGGACACATTTTACCACTATGGAAGTGACATCTGTTAAACGATTGACTTTGAGAAAAAATGGTTTTAGGAACCTCAATATCATTTTTAAAGACCTTTCTTAAAGACGCGCACATATAGGTATGATGAAAAAGAATAATTCAGTTCCTTGTATGGGGAGCCCTCCTTAATCTTTTATTTATTTATTTTTATACTATATAAAGCTCGATTACCACTGACTCTGACAGAATTGTCCTCCCAGATGGTGGAGGGGGGAGGTGGGTATATTTTGACAGATTCGTAAACAAGTACACTATCGCATTAGGTAACCCTGTAAAAATAGTCGTAAGATGGAGAAAAATAAATAAATAAATAAGTAGCTCTCGCGAGTAGGGGAAAAGTGCCAAAGCCCCCTTTTGCCCTCCTCCACCCCCCTCCCTATCGTATCTCGGAAACTAAGAGACCCGTGCTCTTTTTTTTTACGGATTCATATAGAGGAGGCTCGGAAAAGGAAAAACCATTTTTCAAAATTGCCCCCATTCCCCTCCCCCTCCCTATCGTATCTCGGAAACTAAGAGACTAGTGTTCTGTTTTTTTTACGGATTCGTATAAAGGAGGCTCGTAAAAGTAAAAATCATTTTTCAAAACTCCCCCTTCACCCCTCCCCCCATCGTATCTCGGAAACTAGGACACGTAGCAGCTTTTTGATTATTTTACTAATCTTTATTATTGAGGGGCGTATTCGTATACCCTCCCTCCCCAACCTCCCCTAAAATTGAAAGGGCTGTAACTTCGTAAAGATTAGAGATAGCCATTATGTGTTTGAACAAATATTACAGTAGGCGTCGAAACCTGTCCGGTGGTACAGGTCCTGAGTGGAGCGAACCTGCGAGACCGAGCGTAACGAAGGTTGACTGGATGAAGCGTAACTCACGGGCGACGACAAGCAAACTTTAGGGTAATGTTTTTTTTAATGGGAAAAGGCCTGAATTAGTTTTTTTGTTTTTAAGTGAAATATCTACCACCACAAGCTCTCGTGTTTGTACCTCGCGCAACACGCAAATACTAGTTTTTGTATAAAAATCGTTAAGCGGTTTACAGTACTTAAGAAGTTTCAGTAGTCCTAATAGTTTCGGAATAAAGTGGCTGTGACATACGGTTGGACGGACGGACGGACGGACAGACAGGCAGACAGGCATGACGAATTTGTAAAGGTTGAGGTTTTTGCCATGCGGCTACGCAACCCTTAAAAATAAACACTGTGACCGTTTTAGGTGGTCAGAAAAAATCTAACTATTGGTCTTCACCAACTCCGAAATCGCGAAAAAATAATCAGCAGCTCAGTACATTTTGTCGAATTATGCGCAGAGAAATGTATGGGGCAGTCGATTTTTTTCGCGATTTCAATGTTGGTCCTATAGTAAAAGTTATTCATAAATTCATAATTATGAGTACAAGGTCATTGGCCTTAAGAGATTTCGTGTATGAACAGATAGACCTTATATATATAGTTACGTATGTATGTTTAAGGGGCGACAAGCAAAATTTAGCCACATTACAGGTCTCAATTATGCGCCTATTGCTTTCAAACTTGGCCAAAAAATCAAAAGGGTAAAACTTAGGTTAAGTTCGTGAACGGGCGGAATTCGTTTTTGGCATTTTTATAAAGGTCATAACTTTTTTCCTATGGAAAATTTTTGAACCGTTTAACAATTTTATCATTTCACAACAACTTTTAAGTTTAAACTTTTTTGATGCAGCCCCTAACTTGGGGAGGGGGTTGAAATTACCAAATTTTTTATTAAAAAAACTTATATCTCCCAAACGGTAAATATTTTTAGCGCAGCAAGTATTTTTTTTTTTGAAAGCAAATTGTTTATTCTACAATTTCTACTTTAAAAGTTTGGCGTTAAAACTTATATTTCGAAAACTAAAAGTTTTATCGCTTAACTTTTAAAGTAAAAATTATAGAGATATAATTTGCTTTTAAAAAAAAATCCCTTCGGCAAGCCGCAGGAGGAGGTACATTTCGAAGAAGTTAAAAACAAAATTAAAACCAAATTGTTATCGTACCGTGAAAAAAAATTATAACTGAAAAATTTGATTGATGGTCATGTTTTTCAGTTATAATTTTTTTTTTCAAAACCTATATCCACCCTTATTTTTTTCAACCCCTTGGATCCAAAAACTTTTTAGATAAAAGTTGTAGAGGTTAATGAGCAGAATATTATAAATTTTAAACCAAATTGATATCGTCAGTTTTGTCAGTTCTGACAAATTGAGGACCTTTCCATGCTAAACTCTTATGGGAGGTTTTTTAAATTTATGATAACCATTTTTCAGCTGTAAAACCATCATCTATCAAAAAATATTGTTTAAATATTCATATCTCCCATAATACGCACGATATCAATTTGGTTTAAAATTTATAATATTCTGCTCATTAACCTCTACAACTTTTATCTAAAAAGTTTTTTGATCCAAGGGGTTGAAAAAAATAAGGGTGGAACCTTTTTCGAAATCTACCTCCTCCTGCGGCTTGCCGAATAGATTTTTTTTCGTTCGAATAATCACTGGATTTAAAAAAAAGTAAAAAAACTTTTTTGCAAAAAATAAAACCGACTTCAAAAACAAAAAAAAACGTGGAAAAATAACTTTAGCTTCAGAAGTCGGTGACTTTTGTTTGTTCGATTGAGTTTTTTTGCCACATGTTCTAATATTGTGTCAAAAATAAACATCCAAGCAACTGCAGCAATCACGACAGATTTTCTGTCTATTAATGAAGCGTCCCATTGTATATCTCCGAAGATCAGCATCAGATCCTGACTTATACCTTCCATCATCAGCTCAGCAACATGAGATAATGATTATCAGGTACAAATATCGTTAGAAAGAAAAACATTGTAAAATTTCAGGGTTGCCCTAGATTTCCATGGGATCCCATCATCAGATTCTAACTTTGTGACAACGGGACCACCTCAGTAGTATAGGTTTTCGAATAAAAAAAGAATTTTGACAATCGGTCCACAATTAGCGGAGAAATCGGTGAACATACGGGACACACAGTCAAACGTAGAACCTCCTCATTTTGTTTGAAGTCGGTTATAATATTGTCAAAAGAGTTTTGGTGAAACATTAGTAAACCGCTAACAAGACATTTCATGGTAATAGGCTTATCCCAATAAAATAGAACTTAACATACCTAAATGTCAAAAAGTTGTACACATCTGGGTACCCCCTAGAGCATACAAGCGTGATATTATGTTATGATGTTGTATAAACAATAAACATCCAAGCGATTGCAGCAATCACGACAGATTTGCCGTCTATTTTTAAAGAGTTCCATAGTATATCTCCGAAGATCAGCGTCAGATCTCCACCAAATTTAAATGGGACCACCGCGAAATAATATTCTACCAAACAAAAAACGAATCATGGAAATCGGTTTACAGTTGGCGAAGATATGGCTGAACATACAAAAAAAAAATCAGACGAAAAAGATCAGACTTGATAAACTCCTCCTTTTGGAATTCGGTCAAAAAAGAAAGTTCTTGAAAAAAAACACTCTTTAATTCGATGACCTCTTTTAGGATTACAATTACTGTACTACTATGAACGTGTTTATGTTAATATTTATGACTTTTTTCATATTATCCTTGCAAGTGAGTTGTAAAACGTCGCTTTATACGCGTGGGCATTTGTCATTACTCATTAGTCACATTTGTATTAAAAATTAATACACTAGAATCAGCAATAGTAGCTTTACGATACCAGATCAGTTATACCATTACCCACAGCTTCGATTACATCCGAAAATACAAAAAGTGAATACTTATGATTTTTTTTCATGTTGACCTTGCAAGTGTAAAGCATCGCTTTATATGCGTGAGCATATTTTGTTATTAGTTGTCATTACCCATATGTATTAAAAATCATTACACTAGAATCAACTATACGATACCATTACCGTTTGAATTGCATCCGAAAATACATAAAGTGGGATACCTCACATCGGATGAAAAGTATCTCACGTGCCCATCTAAATTCGTTCAACCTTTTATGCTTAACTTAGTGGTAATCTTCACAGACTATCAAATTGATGATTCGAGATAAAAAACTGAAGAGTGTTAATTTTTTCGAACCTTGCCTGCGAAAAACATAACTGAAGTATATTTTTCAATAACCGCACAGTGAAAAGTGAATACTGAAATCTTTTCCATCTTGTTATTCCCAAGGAAACCACTTTCCAGTTGCTTTTCTTAAACTTAAATTATTATTCAATACATTTGCTCTGAATGTTGTATTCGTATTCTACCGCTTTTACGTTCACAGTGAAGTGTTTTGCAGACGTGTGCTTTTTACTTTCTCGCACTAGGGCGGAAAAGTACATATGAGATGTGAGAGTAATTTTTCACAAATATAAATACATTTGTTGTTGGAAGTTTATGGGATTTTATTTATTTTTCCCTTACAAGAGAGGTGTAATCCGTCGTCTGATACACTTGAGCAATTATCGTTGCATTCTTGGCTCCATTTGGCCCTCGTCTTCAGCTCGGGCTGCAATCCCGCACACAAGTGCAATGATAATCATTAATTACTTGGCTTATCACTATTTTCTTCATAAAAAGGAAAAAGAATGTGTAAAGATCGTAAAAGGTGGAGTTCTGTAGCTTAAGTCATCTCCATGGGTATAAGAAGTGAGTTTACGTATGTTTGTATTTTATCCATACATTTAAAGATTGAATTATTTGCGGTTGTTCATTATCGGAATAGCTATGACATTCTTGAAATATGTTGGGGCTCATGGCTAACCGCTGGCGCGCAGATTAGGAGTTAGATTAGCAGTTTGCATTGCGAGCCTTTATTGTACCTACTTACATGTTAATGATGAGATGTCTGAGACACAGGGAGATGTATGAAAGAAGAAAAAATGCCTTGTCGCCCGAAATTAATTCCGATGAGTGCAGCAGGTTTTTTTTTTAATAATATAAGTAATTAATCCTTATTAATTATTAATTTTAATCCTTTATTTTTTGATGATAATTTTAATTATAACAAGGTAGATAATATGATACTGAATGTAACATAAACATAAGATATCGGTACCCTGCTGCAGAGTTTCGTAGCGGAGGTTGAAAGGCGGTCGTCTGACCGGTAACTGCTACAACCTGAGCTGATATTTGCGAAAAATTTGACTTTGTCCTTCCTGTGTGTTGTAATTTGTTTTTTGTTGGACACCAATACAGCTTACACAATATTTTTATTAAAGATACTACTTTACTGCTACCACCAACATCATTTAAAAACGTCTGGATCTACGTCAGCCTATAGCTATACTTACAGTTCCGAAATATTAGGCCTCTTATGAAGCATCCAATCAACAGACTTAAAATTAAACATTTAAAATGGAACCGTACAAGGTCCAACAATCGATGGGTTAAATGTGTTTCAAATCAAATCAAAATTAAAATATTTTTATTTCACATAGGCATAGATGGGCACTTATAAAACGTCGACAAAAAGGTGCACGGTTCGGGTTGGTCGTTTCCTATGGAGAAGAACCGGCAAGAAACTCCATGGTTACTCTTTTCAAATAAATTTGGTGTTACAATATTATCATGTTACAGCATTAGTACTTAAGTATAGGGGGACAGCATAGGCCCGACAATAGGTCGTTGCTTACTACACAAAAAATGTAAAAGAAGATAAAAAGTTAACAAAAGTTAACGAGCATCTGGGAATCTACAAAAAGATAGAAAAGAAAGAAGAAAGTAGGGAATCTACTTTCATAAACGTACTTTATTTCGCACCTGAAAGCTTTGAAACATTGTTTCCACATGCGCTAGTTTTCAGCTCCACTATTTGCGGATTATGGCACAGCGCCAACTCAATTCTACGTATCTTTAAACAATCAATACATTTTGATAGCTTATAATATTTTATTTATTCTTCCGCCAGGTTTAGTTGAAATCAAACAATACATGAATAGATTATTAGGTTTTGTTCATGCACAGACTGTCACTTAATAACTCTAGTAGCTCTAACCAGCAGTTATTTCCAATTGGTTGAAAGAAACATTCAGTGCTTCCCTAGCTGCTTATTATACAGCATAAGCTGTAAGTATCTACTGAGTGGAACGGCTAATAACAGTATACGTAAGAGATACTCAACAATTATTCGCTGCACGACTATTAACTACTTCGTTGATTAAGGTCCTTTTTGATGACATACGTTTACGCACATTTTGCTGTCAACAACTACGCAAATTGGCAGTTTACTCCGAAGCTTGTAAAGTTCTTTATGCTTTTGAGAATGACAGTTCTGGCAAAAGTTAACTTCCTGAACTTAGACTTTGGTGTTGTCTGAAATTCTGTTTGTGAGTTGATACTGATACTGTTAGCCTGCATCATCCCACTGCTGGGCAAAGGGTTCTCCCCATGACTTCCAGTTGTTTCGATCCAGGGCTAATGTGGACCACTGGTCGTTGGTTTTGTCCAACTCGTCCCGCCATCTTCTACGAGGTCTGCCGCGATGCCCTTTTGCTTTGTCAGGGCTACAGAAAGTGGTTATTTCGGCCCACAGCTTAATGGGCATGCGGCAGACGTAGCCAGTCGAGTCTCACTTCACCTTAGCGGCTTTTTGAGCGTCTGTAATTTGTTTTGGAGCGCAGTGTGGTGTTGCGTACATGGTCAGGCAGTTTGACACCCTAGAATGCTGCACTCCATTGCACGTTGGCAGACCTTGAGTTTGGAGTTTCGAATGTTTGAAGACCAAGTCAGGGATCCATGGGTCAAAATGGGAAGAATGCACATGTCCATGATTTATCGCTTTAGTGACAAAGGAAGGTTTTCTTTCGCTCCTTCATGGACCAGTAGCTCTTACAGGCATTTTCGGTTCGTCTTGTGACTTCCTTCTCTTGCCTGGACTGGAAAGAGGCCTTGTAAGTTGAATATTGATAAATATGGATTGTGAGCTTTACAGAGCAAATTTACGGAGCGATAGTCGCCGCAACGATTCTGCGCTTGCACTGCGTTCCTGACATAAAATATGTGTAACAGCGTGATACAACTACAAGCACCCATGATCGCCCGCGCCGGCGCAGGTAGCGTTAGCGCAGGTGATCAACGGGCCCACGTTCTTTGTAATGAGCCGTGCTCCGTAAAGTTCCTTGATGCCCTTACCTAACGACAGGGAGACTTAGACTAAACGTGCCAAAATCCAACAGTTGCATTTTGTTTAGATGATTACAACCAAGTCCCCACTTTGATCTAAATCTCATCAGCATGTCAGTGAGATATATATAATATCTATAAATTAAAAAAAAATTGTACCACGAAGTTCTCTAAGCCACCGAAAATATAATCTGTTTATAGCTATAGTAGACAAGCAGGGAAAGAATCGAAATGGTTCGTGTCAATAATATTACACTGCGTGTGCGCAGTCCAGATTTCGAAAGCCTATCCTAGCGCTCTGTGTCCGCTTAGATTTACAACATCGAGCTCGTTTTTTCCTTAAAAAGGCGGTACAATATTAACGACGGTCGCTGGAAACATCCGCAAAAGAAATTCTTGCGTTCGAGATAACAATATAGCCAACGCGGAGCCAGGTTGCTGGTACAGCGGCTAATCGAACTAAATCTGCATTTATTTACTAGTTTTGCAGTGTGTATCACCAACAATATTAATAATCAATCTAAAATTAATCTATGAGATTTCAACAGGCCCTTCACGACACCGACACGCAAGTATTATATCGAATTAATAAATTCTCCGCTCAAATTTTTGCTGGGAAACGACTTTTTTTTTAGATGAAAAATCAACGGATCAATCAACGGTAGGACTCAATCTTACGCACTCAAAACATTGTGCTGATCGATGCACTGAATAGTACAGGGGTCATGGAGAGTTTTAAAGTAAAGAAATAACTTTGAAAACTTATTAGTCCAAAAAATAATAAAAGATATCGAAATATCCGGGAGAGTGCCTTTCTGTCGGCTTCGTTAAGGATCTTTTTACACCCATTTTGTAAAGGTTGTTAAAAAAGGCATTACGGCGAACAATTGGTCACCACGCATTCTGGCATCATCAAACCAGTCACGACGCAAAATTCGCGCGTACTTTGATTTTGCCGCACCTGTGGTTATATTCTCTATGACTCAAAAAAACTAAAGTTTTAGCAACCCAGTGCACTGGGTTACATCGACGTTTTAGGCCACATGGGAACAAAAAAAAAACATGCATGATATGGTCTGCCGTACTGCCGGCCAGATGCAGCTGCAAGCTTAAACATGCATGATGAAATTGATCAGTGTTGTCAAGCAGTTACAATAAAAGTTTAGAAACAGGCAGTCCCTAACAGAAATTTTGTTTCATGAGAAAATAGCGATCAAGGGACTAGCCCCTTGGAAATAATAACTGCCGCACGGATCGACCTTTAAGGTCAAGCAGTACTTGTTGAGGTCGGCCCGTGGATTGGTGACCGTACATTACATACCGAGTTCTATTCTAGCCTCGGAAAACACGTTCAGCCTATGGTCCCGGCTGCCATTTGTAGATCTATGATTGTCGGTACAGAATCGGCTATTCAGAAGTCCGAAAGTCTGACAACCAGTCTTTATCCCAGTAACTGGGTTGTGGAGGTCAGATAGGCAGTCGCTCCATGTTAAATACTGGTATTCAGCTGCATCCGGTTATACTGGAAGCCGCGCCCCAAAACAGTTGGGAAAAGGTTAGGCAGAGGATAGCGATCTTGGAATACGTTCACACTGCTTTATACTATTTACAACAAGTTTATTTTCCGATCCATCGCAACTTCACAGGAGTCAGACGCGTAGGGAAAGAGTTACCAAAAAAACTTATATGTACTTATCAGACACACATTCATGTAAATGTATTGTTTACGCACATAGCGTAAAAAAACATGCTCTAGGAGTGACCAAAGTTTTGACACCGATTCGCCAATGCGTAATGGCTCGACAACTCTTGCTGGTTGCCTAGCAACAGATTTCTAACAATATTGACAGACACTAAACTTGCCCTAAATAACAATAATTTGTGTGGTATACTCCTGAAAAATCACGCTCTAATTAAAATCTATAATAACGAATCGATTGACACCTTATTCATCAAGATCGGATGAATGACTAGACTCTTTTCTTAGAGTCTAAAAATGTAGATTTCGAAACTTACGAGTAAATGTTACAGAAAATAGGCGTTAGTATTAAAATTCTAAATGAAGTTACCCGTAATAGAATTCTGTGCCAAGTTACCATTATTATTGTAAATATTTGGCAGGTTTCTTTATTTTTAATTCGTATTGTGATGTCGGAAAACGTGACGTTACACGTTAATTTTAAATGGAGTTACCCCATTTACTGTTACAGAAATAAAAATCTATTTTCAGGCTAAGTTCTTATCAGCTTGGCTATAAATTGATTTCAACTTTTTCTCGAAACGTCGAGAAAAAGTTGAAAAATTAAGGTTTTATCCAATTTAGGCTCTTAGGTACTTTCCTTGTCGCCTATTGGTATAACTGGCACAATTTTCGTGTTTCTAACTTTAGTTTGAGGACGAAACTTTTTATACTTCTTTTACAGGAAAAACAAAATATTCTTCCTTATTCTCACTTTTGTTAAATATGGACTTGAGATGGTTGTGTACCTGCCAGGATTGCGGGACTGTTCGAAAGAGATACCGCGGCCCTGGAACACAAAGAGCAAAAGAAGGAACATGGATGGATTTTAGTCAGTAAAAGTCTGACACTCCCTCCTGCTCAGCCCAGAGCGGGAGGAGTTATTTGATGATCAACCAACCGAAAAAAAAAACATGTGCAAAATTTCATGCTACGAAAGCCATCAGTTTAAGCAGAGCGTTATCTGTCAGGTGAGTGAATTTATGATTTCTATTAGGTAAGTGGAAACAGTAAGATGACTTTTGTTATTTGATTGAAAATGAGTTCCATGAGTGTTCCGTTTGTGTGCTTACACACACAACATTGGAAAAAAAACTGCAGTATAATCTCAACGGCTCACATGCAAGGCTACAAGCGTTATCTTGAACATGTGTGCAGTAAGTTTGACAAAAAGTTAATAAAAAGCTGGTCGATCGCAAGGCAGTTGACCTTGCTGGGTGTTTACATCGACGCGCATCGGTCGCGGGCGCGTCACGGCCGCGCGTTGCACCGGCGCTCGGCGCTGGGACACAAACAACCTACATACCCATACCTACACCAATGCTAATGTGGTTCTATCTACATAGTGGTTCGAGTATGCAGGACGCCGGCCGGCCGTGTCCGGTTAGGCGCGTCGCGTTCCGATCCATGGATGGCACTGAACTCCTAGCATGCCCATTGTCAGTCTTGAGGGTTATATTGTACCAACTTAAATGAGGCGCCAAAATTTGGCTATAACTGTTTCGAGTTATTTGGCAGCAGGTCGAAGACACCCAGTATTCATATTCATATATTGTAAATGTGAAAAGATTTTTCTCACACAACTAAACTTTGTATTAATAGATGACGTTTTCTAAGCTAAGTAAACAACAATATTCCAATTATTTGGCAAAATATAACAAATAATGACTTGGAAATTCCCTTGAAATTGACGGTATTATTCGAACTAAACAGAGAAATAAGAAAATTATTTCTCTGTTTAGTTAACAGAAATTTTAAAATATTGAGAGAAATCGCTGAAATCGAGAATCGTTAAGCATTTCTCAAGAAAGATGATTTATGAAATAAAACTTCTTCCGTCGAATACATTTTATTTGAAGTTCATACTCTAGTAGACACTACATATATTCGAGTGACATACCGAGAAATCGCGACGGAAAGGTCGTCCCTTAGACTGAAATTACGTCGCGTAATTCATTTTATTTTAGCAAGTCTAATTTCAACCGCGTACTTTTCGCCAGGTACGTAATTATAGGCGGGCAGTTAGAACTAACAGATGCTGGTGAAAATAATAAGCGTTAATTTTCAATTATAATTTTTATTTACAAAAGGAAAATAGACAGTCAGTATACGGTGTTACTGCTGGGGTTCAACATATTTTAGCAAACAAATATCAGGTATAACAACTATTAATAATTTGTAGCTAATATTATCTTTATGCTTAATGATTTTATAGTTGCTTTGTCATATCAATAGAAACTTTTTTTTAAGTACACAGTGCTCCTGTGTTAACAAACGGGTATAATAGCAGCTGCGTACGAGTAAGAATAAACTGCGAAAAACGGGTTCCTTAGCTTCTAGGCGGAGTACTAACAGTTTGATATTATTCACTGCATGATGCAGACAGTGTCTCCTCCAGTTTGCCATATCTTTGGTCTACTCACGTAAATCGACGACAGCCATAACTCGTGCTAGTGGAGACACGCTACTGAAACATCGATGCCGTCCAATATCCGCAGAGTTCAGGCGATTCAGCCATTTGATACTTTTAATCAGTACCTAGGTACATTATGTGTGTGTGGTTTTTTAAAGGGAACACGGTTGTACCTACATACTATAGATATACTATAGATTGTGCTAATGATGATAATCTAGGTACTTGATAAACATAAAAGGATCGTATATATCGGAGTGTGGTAAAAGGTAGCGGGCTGTGTTGTGCTGCCATGGAAAAAAACCGTTCTGTGCCTGCCCCCTTATGAAAAAAAACATGAGTTCATTTCAGACAACCCAGAGTCTAAACCAAATTCTAGATGCATATTCACCAGCGTTACTTAAACAAGGTGTAACAGAACAAACGCAATGCCTCTTACGTGGTGATTCAGTCCATCAAACTGGACGCTTTTACCAAGGAAAATGGGTCAACAAAAGAAAGACTTCCCACACAAAATATCGCATCGGCTGACGCAATTAGTATAAAGAGTCTAGTTTATTTTATTTTTTCGATCTGTATAACTCAACGATTCCTATCTAATAATAGTTACTATGAAATTGAGAGCTATTTAGTCTGACTTAAATACTACTCATAATTCTACTTTTAACTAAGCATTTTCTATTGCAATTAACAAAAATAAAACAGTAAAATTGGATAACATCAATAGATTTTAATAACTGTACCTATGAGCTTGTTTTACACTTTCTATTAATATCCTTTAATGGCGACTGTTATACCTGGTTATAGGTCAGTCTTGGGACTTTATCTATATTCTTTCAAATGATGTATATTACTTTAAATGTTGTATTTGATATACATAGATAATACGTAATCATTACTAGGGATGGGCCGAACATGGGTTTCACCGAATATGAACATTCGGCCGAATGTTCGGTAAACTTTTTACCGAACCGAATATTCGGCCGAATATTCGGCAGTTTTGATTCCCTTACGTAAACAATACAGGTCTGAACTTGTTTACGCATAGCGCGTGGATTGGCGCCGGACCCTCTCGCCCGCCACCCTCGCTGTACCCGTGTTGTTATTGCATCATCTAATAAAGAGTAAAACTTAGCCACGTGCGGTTGTTATTGTTATTTTTTATTTAAAAAGTCGACTTCATTGAGTTTTTTTGCTTGGTTTAATCGTTGTGTACCTAAAAATGAGCGGAAGAAAGAGATCGACTATATGGACTTATTTTCGGGAAAGTGAACACGACCGCAGCAAAGTTAAATGTACGATTTGTGAAAAAATACTTTCGCGGTGAGGCAGCGGCCGAAAGGCTTCATCCTCAGCTTTGAGCAACCACATAAAATTGAAGCACCCAACGGAATTTATTAGTCTTGACAGACCTGTGCGTCCGGTAACCCAAAGTTCTCCAAACGACGAGACGATACAGCAGAAGCCTGCGGCTGCACATGTCATCCAACCGTCTACCAGTGGTGCTCAACGTTCAAATCCTAAAACTTTGGAACAACTCAAAGCACACTAGAAGATTCATTTATTTCCAAATGGAAAATAGACAACCCCAGCTCGGTTTACAGTGAACGTTTGTTTACCGAAGCGGGCAACCATAGTGTGCGTTTTCTTTTTTATTATATATATATACTTTCATATGTGAAGTGATTTGTTTAAGACATAAATTCTTAGATTCCTATTAGTTTATAGAAAATTTACCTGTAACTTAAATTAAAAGATAATAAAAATGTGATTTCTTACGGTTATGATCCTATATATTTGATTTGGTCTCATAAAGATCTCATATTTGTCCTACTATGTCACTAATATAATTGAGTATTTTTGTTTATTTACGAGTAATTGATTGATCTCTCAAATGATCTATAAAAGTGGTTTTTCTGTTTATTTTCAATACATAATTTTCGCTACACTAAGTAGAAAGAAACTTGATTCATAGTCTGCTGGAATGTTGTTAATCATGCAACTCTTTCTTAAAATAAATATTGATAAAAACAAAAAACTTGCTTAATTTCTTACAATAAAGACCTGGTTTTAATATAGTTTTAATAACCATAGTTTTTAATAACCATCTTGTTTAACTACTGTAATTGGAAATTAAGACACTGTGTCGACAAAAACATAAACCTGCACTGTAAAATTGTAAATTACTTTACCTCATAAAAATAACACATTTAACACTCGACTCATGATCAATCATACACGGCTCAATACAGTAAAAACTTTGAGTACCACTTTGCCGAACATTCGGTGATATAGCCGAATATTCGGCCGAAAACGAATATTCGGTAAACCTGCCGAACATGCCGAATACCGAATATAAAACGAATATTCGGCCCATCCCTAATCATTACATATATGGCGTGAAAAATAAAACATGGCGAAAATTCAGATTTGAAACTGAAATATTTCCACGACATTGGTCAATAGAAATGTTAAACGATGTGAAACTGTAAATTAAATAAAATCATAGAAACTTACTTCGATCCCAATAGAATAACACGTAACACCCAGTTTCTGAAAAGTCGAACCAGTGGCAAGCTCACGCCGGAAATAACAACTCCCGATCAAACCACTTGACATGAACCTAGCGAAACTGAACGATCAGAATCCCTGGCTAAAATTATTATTTATTATTGCCATAGGCCTTTAACATACATTGCACTGTTAGATTGAGCCAACTAACAATAATTTTATTCCACAAATAGTTCAGTCTTTTGGTTCTAAAATAGTCGAAATCATTTGTCGAATCATTTTACGATAAAAACGTGTATAAATTATAAAATGAAACTAGAGAACATTTAACTTTTTTTTGTGACTTTTTTCATCTTACTATCAGTAGTTTTAGCGTATGACCGCCAGAAAGTATACAAACTTCAACACACGGTTTGACCAACCAACTCTGGTTTAATTACTCTGAAAAGATTTTGTCAAAAATCTGCTATTAAGCGCCATTTTCCGAATACATCGGCGCGGGCAGCAAAGTTGAAATTTGGAACAGAACATCGAAATCTATAAAATTACCCATTTTCAAAGTCCCAAAAACTTTTCAAGTAAAACTACCGAATGACTGTTTTAAGGGATCAAAACGACACAAGGCAGAAACAAAGGGCCTTCAAAAATTTCGGAAATAAACATAACTTTTACAGCAAATATACGACTGTCTGTATTTCCTGTAAAATATATGGACCAAGATCGTAAGATCTTGTGACTCTTCTAGCAACTCTCTCTCTTGACTTTGCACGGGTGCAATGTACTATCAACAGTGGCAACCTATCAGGTTTCAAGCTGGAACCAATTATACACTACACATTCACAAAATTTCATTGAAATCGGATAGATAACGTGTATGAACATAGTGATAAGTGATAGAGTGTAAGACTAAAAGACCAAAATGACCCTAAATAAATTTAAAAAATGGTATTTGAGTAGCGATCTGAGGCGCGTAGCCGATAACAAAACGTTATGCCAAAATTCAAATTATTACGATGCTTATACCACGAGAAAAACCTCTGCGACAGACGAAAAAAAGTGAAATTGTGAGGGTTCCGTGTTTCTTTCAAGTTCAAAACGTCAAAACATATTTTGATCTGAACTTGACTGTCGGAAATTGGCAATATAATACACAGCGAGCAAGCTTATTGAATACCGGTGATCAATGTTCCGTCTTTCTAGGTTTTCTCCCAACAGTTGAAGCATTTCAGGCTGACATTACTATTTTAAACAGTATCGGTATAGATAACATCGATTTTGCTTTAGCTTATGTTATCGATTACATTTCTATAAACTTCAAAGAATTGTCGTTATGGTTGCACTTGCGTAAACTTCAGCCTTGGTTAAGTCCGGGCAGGGAAAATAGTAAAAAAAAAAGGATTTTAGAAGGAGTTTATCGGTAGAATTTACCTATTAACGCGTCCTACTTAAAGCTATTGGCGCGAATCAGATATCGCCGCTTTTTTTTGGCGATGTAACTGTTTAATATGTGTTGATTGGTAAAAACAGTAAGTAAAGAAAGAATAAATCCTTAGTATTCAAGTAATGATTTTAATAATTTATAAAATCACACTGTTGTTACTGCAACATATTAATCGCGGTAAAGTCAGTATGGGTGACGTCATACGAACTTGCTTGGCGTAATTGGAAATGATAATGTCCATATGAATTCGAAAGCTTGCTGGCGGGTTTCTTTGACGCCATAATGATTAACAAGTTAAACCAAAACGTCAGCGCCAAAAAGAAAAATAATAATATTAACTAACGAAGCATTAGTAAAATCACTGTTATTTATCTATCATAAACAATGCACTAATTTCATTGCATGCAGTGCCCAGTATTTAATTAAATGATTTTATCGGCCGCAAAAATAAGTTTGTTGTGTTACAACGCATCGATACGCAATACAGCTGATACGATAACTATAAAGATAGTTATTAGAAAAGTATCACCGATACCGATACGACCAGTTAAGATTCAAAAAAAGCTATAAAAAGCTGTGGCATTAGAAACAGTCTAAATTACTCATAAATAATATAATATAAAATAATAACGTAAGTTTAATCATATTTATTTAGAAATGACATTGATAACAGATCAGAAGACAAAATTTTAAATACACAGTTATGAGATTTTTATTCAGGAAACACAACATTCTTAAATTATTCGGTAACGGTGATGGCGCGTTCACATGGGTTGTGTCTATAGCACGAAATTCAAAAAGTATCGGTGCATAGGCAAATTTAATATCGCCGATTCCGATATATCGGGTGCATCCCTACTTGAAACTCAAACAGTAAATATGCAACCTAAAACTTCCCCAGTTAATTTAAAAAACTGTACCAATTTCAATGTACTGTGTACTAACCTTTTATAAGAAATAAATGATTAGTTAGTTGAGTTTATTGTGTTTTTATTATTTTATTAAATTGCTTCATTTTCTCGCAACTGTATTAAAAATAGCCGTTCAGTACACCTGCGGAACCGTCGTTGCAACTTGTTCCGACTGTCAACCCTCGCCTTCGGCTGCGCCTCGGCTCGGATAGACATTCGTCGGAACTCTTTGCAATGACAGCCTTTCCGCACTTGTAATGAAATATACTAATACCCCATCTGTTTTGCTGCATCGAATTTTCTGCATCCCTAGGTTACGTGTCGAGGGAGAGTCATCATTATCCTAGGTGTGTGAAATCCGGGCGGACGGACATTCAGTCAGTCACACGAGCATGACGAATTGTAATTCCTTTTTTGCTATTTGGCTACGGAACCCTAAAAAGACAGAACACGGCGCCTGCACCTTCGCGTTTTGCGGTGTTTGGTCGAGCAAAACGGTTTTATTTGAAAACCGTTGCATACTTACACACCGTCATACAAAAACGGTAACCAAAGGTTCATGTACAACTTAGATTCATGGCCACTGGCCACTAGATAGTATAACTGTATTTTTTGTAATAAACCACAAAAATACATTGTGGAATGATATGAAAAGGTGGACGCCGCAGTCTTCTCTATAACAACAAAAGCTTGTGCCGAGCAACATTAACCACTAGCTGTTCAAGCCCTTTGAATTGATCTTCTCATGCATCAGCACAAAATATAGAAAGGAACCGAATAGCCCATCTCGTGGTAGAATATTAGCCAGTTGGCAGAGTGGTATATGGGTAGTCTGCCTGCCTAGTGTGCGCGAGAGTCATTTCTAAGTATCGCTACTCATGGAAGCTATTATACCACAACGATCCCGGATCACGGCTGAGATGTTTCCTTACGGTCTGTAAACGTGTGAACCTACATTCTGTGCTTGTTAGGGATTACCTTCATAACTTATAGAATTCGCAAGTGGCAATGCCAAAGCTCTGTCTAGTTTTAACTTTAAACTGAATTTATTTTACTATGTAAATTTAATGACGAAAATTATAAATTGACGACGGCAATAATGTCTATAAAGTTTGATGGACACGTATGCCACTTGTCCGTAGACGTGTAAATGAGCCTTTGGGATCGTAAGCAAGCAAACAACGCAGTAGAGAAAGCTCAGCGAGACGTTAGTCCCTGCGCCTTACTTTGAACACCAAACAACGCATCGAGGAGGCTACCATCCAGGACAAGAAGGGAAGATCCGATTCAACTTAAGAGTAAAAGAGACAACAAAACGGTCGCGGAATGCGGCGCACTTAATTTTTGTAACGGACTACGGGTCGAAAAGCGCGCGTCGCGGCCGTGAGGCGCATGTAGTACGGGCCTTACGGGCCGTATGGGGCAGGTGGGGGGAGCGGCTGTAGTACGACGGCCCGCGCTTCTCGTAAAGGAAGCGACCCTGGCGCGGTCATTGCTCGCCGCGACCGCATTCCTCTCCCCCGCCCCCCGCGCCTCCCCTCCCCGGCGCCTGCGCATCAATGAACGGCTCGCGCGCAACTGCCGCCTCCACTCGCCCCGTCTCATTCCCGCCACTGTCTGCTTTGTCCGTTGCTTACTCCTCTTCTTTATATCTTATCTCGTTCAAATGACAACCGTTGTTGTGTGCGCAAAATTTTATAACAATCAATGTTATAAAATTTTGGGTAAGTTCAAGTGTAATTCCGCCATGAAAAAATATTACACGAAAAATAAGAAGCACTTAATTCGTACTTAAAAGTACTTTCAATTTCAACCAATTGCTGGTAGTTCTACTAGCTACAGGCAGGTTATTTATAAACATACCTGTTTTGTTTTAATTTAATACTATAAGGTCGCATCTTATTGATATATTTCACGGGGTATCACAATATCAAGAAGCGTAACTTTTTTCAAAATTCTGAGTTTAGTGAACTTTATTCTATGAGAAAGCAATACCTACTAACTTATAGCACGCGTAGTATCTTGTTCCAAATGTTTAACCGTTATTGGCAGTTACGATTTCAATATTTGCGCATTGTAACCTATGAGGCGATATATATTTTAAAGCATGTTGTCGGCAGATTGTATGATTTGTCACTCTACAAATGGCATCGTGTTTTACAACGCACGCTGGCTTGAAAAACGCCGAACGTATTCATGATGCTTCTCCGATCGTATTCATTACGCTAAGAGTCATATGTAAAGGTAACCATGATTTAACGATAAATAAAAGAGCCGACTTTGATATTTAACTAGTAAAAAAACAGGACAATGCAGATTTAAGTGGTTAAACGTAATAATTGTTATGAAACTTTCATCGAAAGATATTTTGGAGAATTGTCTTGTAGTTTTTGAGTGGGATTATTTTTGATTACTACCACAGAAATAACTTATTTTTGACATCGGTAAATTATTATGCATGCCTAAATACCAACTCCCCATCGATGATTGTTCAAAAGTAAGTTCGCATTAGGCTTGTAGCTTAGTATTATTGATTGAAGTTGCGTTGACACATCGCATTGTAGACGCTGTGCAGATTCTACGGTACGCCACGGCGCGTATAAGCTACGACTTTCTAACCGCTGACCTACGACGCGTAAAAGGTCGTTTTTGGAAGCGCTTGTAGACGCATTTCCACGCGCCTTTTGCCGCACGCGCATCTCGTACGAGTGACGCGCTTATAAGCTTGCCGTATGTGTATTCAGTTTTAGAAGCGTAAAACGTGGCGCGCAAATAAACGCGCAAGCCGATACGAGCTTATACGCGCAGAATAATACGCTAGTCTTTAGCTGCTCTTACCATTGCACTACGTCGCGTAGCTTCTGCGCTACGGCGCGTAGCTTATGTGCTACGGCGCGTAGCCCCTGTACTACGGCGCGTAGTGGCTGCGCTACGCAACGTAGCCGCCGCGCTCTGCAACGGGTAGCCGCTGCGTTACGGCGCGTTTCAATACACATAATCACAAAATAGATTTAGATGTGGAAGCACTTTTCTGTAGACTTTGCTGCTAAATGTATTGAATATAAGGTCTCATTAAAATAGATGCACAAATTTTAAGACAGCGTTCAGTACGTCTAACCAAAGATATCCAAGCAAAAAAAACACTGATCAAAGTGATTTTATTTTGACATAATGGATGTGTTTATTCTAGGGAACCGCGGTCAATTTATTATATTGGGTCAAAATAAAATCACTTTAATCAGTGTTTTTTTTTGCTTGGATATCATTGGTTAGACATACTGAACGCTGTGTTAAAATTTGTCCATCTATTTTACTGGGACCTTATATACCTTTTTTTATCATACGGCAATATCGAAAGTTAAGCGATTAAACATTATAAATCTTTTAAAGTAACGATATAATGTTAGGAGGTTTGCAATTAAGATGACTTATTCGGGCTAAGCTAAAGCAACCTGCAATACAAACCATGCTGCTAAAAACTAGGCGTATGCGCAGGGTATAAGTGAGGCTAACGCAGAGTTAGGGCAACGTGTATGAAGTGCAAGCTTACGTTCGAATAAACACTTGCGAATATTATCTCTTCTTGGTTAACCGCTATTATACGGAATTTAGGAATGACAGCCCAGATATTTTCTTTTTCATTTAAGGCTTTTTTTAAACTGTTTATCTCACAAGACCTTGGCTGAATTAAAAAAAAACCTACCCAATAAATTACTACCGAAAGTAAAGAAAGCACTGTTTCATATTTTCCACCAACCAATTCTTAACAAGAGAAGTAAAATTGAATTATGAAATTCTTGACTGAATGAACATTTAGTAAAATTAAGTTAAATTGATATTTTTATCAAAATGGACAAAATATTCGAATATATATAAGGTCCCAATATACATAAACGCCAGCGAAAAGTTAAACATCATAAAATGCCTGTAGTCTTAATGACTACAGGCGTGTAGTTAGTGAATCAAGTCATTTAAAGAGTTCTTAAAACAGTTATACCTATGGGGAAATGATAAGCGTAGCGATTCAACACATTTTCAAGTTTAATAAGTTTACGGGAGCCAAAGAAAGCATCCACTGCAGGTTGTCCGACGGCTTCGCGCGTCGTAGCTGGGCCGCGGTCAACGCTCGGCAAACTGCCGGACTCACAGGTTGGACATGGGGCAATGGAATCCGCGGGGGACAAAAAAGAAACGCGCCCGCGCCGCCTGCCGCTCGCTTCTCGACTACTAAACAACGGCATATGGCGAACTATGAGCATGTCCAATAACGATGCTAGCACCTTTATGTATCACTAAACACAATCCTTTGTAAATGTAAATATCGTGGAGGAAGGAGTCTCATCACATTTTTTTGGGATTATCATCACAAACATTGCATAAACGTAATTAAAGATTATAATAATATAACCATGTTTGTAATTTTAGATAAAGTAAGTACCTAATTACTTTTCTTTGGACGCAACATGCAAGTTCCTTTTGTTATCAACGTACGAGTACCTAGGCTTTTATAAACAGGTCCTTTTAAAGATTTCGCTCAGTCCCATCGAACGTTAAACTCATTTGTAAACAATATATTCTTGAAAAAAAAAACTTTCACGCACTAATTCAACAACATGCGCCGTTCGACCCTTCTGAGAAGACCTTTCTTGCGCGCCCGTTTCTCGGAAGAGTGGCCGCTTTTTACGCGCCAAATTCTTATTACAATGAGGTGCGGACGCTACTGCGCATTCCGAGCCTGAGCCTTGCGACAGCTCGCCTTCAGCAATCTGGAATGGTTACATCCCGCTATGGTGCCATTGAACCCATCGAATTCCATGGAACATTTAAATAATTCCGTAATTTTAATATTTTGTACATTTTAAATCAAATAAGTTTATGCTTCATAGTCAGATTGATTAATACATATTTATTCATTTTATTTGGCCTCTGAAAGTGAAGATTAAGTTGTGGCCTGAAGAAAATACAGAGAAATCTAGTGCATGCCGCTGTTAGTTGGAAGGTGAATGGTACACTAGTAACAAACATATTAATAAAGTTTTAAATACGCTCACTTGGTTGACGAGTGCGAGTGCCAATAGTTAAAGGCTGCACCCCACCCAATCGTTGAACTATAGTTCCGGATCGGTGTCATTGACCGGCCACCATCGGAAATAGATACTCCTCCCAGAGTTCCGGCGGGGTCCTCCGTGAGTAAACATAAGTGACTTGATAATACTAATCATGTAGTCTATGTATTACGTACTTAATACTTTTTAGGGTTCCGTAGCCGAATGGCAAAAAACGGAACCCTTATAGATTCGTCATGTGTGTCTGTCCGTCCGTATGTCACTGCCACTTTATTTTTATTCCGAAACTTAATACACAGTTGAAACTTGGTTGGTATCTGTATTCTGTGAACCGTTTTAAGATTTCTGTACAAAATAAAAAAAGATCAAACCCATACGTGCGGGGTGTCTATAGAAAGGTCTTTCAAAATGACATTTAGGTTCCTAAACCCATTTTTTCACAGTCAATCGTTTGAAAGATAGACACTTCCAAAGTGGAAAAGTGTGTGTCCTCAATTTTCCTCCTCTTTCTTTAGAAATTAATAGAATAGGATTGCAGAACGTAAAAAAAACTTTCAACGAAACTTGGTTTGAATTAGATTTAATGTTGTGTTTTTTAAAAACTTAGTTTTGCTGTTGAATGTAAAAACTTAGTTTTGCTGTTGAATGTAAAACAATACAACATAATGAATGAGCCTTAAAAATATTTTTATTATATTGTTTGGTGCTACGGAACCCTGTGTGCGTGTGATTTGCTCTAGGCCGGTTTTTCATCAAACTGCAGCAGTAACTTTGTTTTTCATTAACATACTATGAAAAACAAAGTTTTGTTGTTGAATGTAATACGATACAGCATAAATAAATGAATTCAAAATATTTTTATTATATTGTTTGGTGATACGGAACACGGAACCCTGTGTGCGTGTGAGTACGACTCGCACTTGGCCAGGTTTTTAATTATGCAATACAAGTAGGAGAGTGACAGAGTTCCAGATAAAATACTTTTCCGAACAAAAATGAATCCTTGTCCAATCACATTTTTTATGACATGTAGTGGAGTAATTAAGAATTTAGATACATTATTATGATATTTATAATTTTTTTGGTTTATCGAAGAGAAAAGATTAAAAAAATAACAATTAAATACGACGAAGTAGAAGCAAAAGTTAATTATGTAATAAGTTGTATACTATCTGTATGTACGAGTGTATAGAAACTCTTTGAGCCCAGTAATGGCCATGTTTATTGCTGTGCCAGAGGCATTGTTTTATGGCCATAGGTACAGGACGCATCTTGTGAACGGAAATTTGGGTCACTCCAGCAGATGAGGATTACCGCGATCATCAATATTTTAATATTATTTTATATTTAAATTAAATGACATGTTTTAACTTCACTTTATTGGGGTAGGATGAGATTAAAATACACCTCAATTACGATTCCCGTGTGCTCTTAATCACTGTAACTACTTACTAGTCAGCTCGTCCTTCGTTAATTTGTTTAAAAAAAGACATTAAAAAACAACTATACTTATAGAACCTACATGTAGTGACATAATTTGGTGCTTAACGTCAAACAATGCTCGCACTTCCCACCTGTCATGGTGTTGCCAGATTGGGGGGGGGTGAGAAAAATCTAAATCTGTGAGCGCTGTAGGCGGTCGGGAAATCTCGCCCAAGTTCATGCCATCTAGGACTCATGGGATACTGAGCTTGCAATTGTTTGTACGTTTCAATAGGGTTTTTGAAAAAGTTTATTCAAGTAATTCATTTTGGAATATTGTTCGATTGCTATAAGACCTATACAGAGTCTAGACATGTGAGGGGGGGATATAGGTTGACATGTGAAAGAGGTAAGGGAAAACTCAAATAACATAAATTGGAAGGCTAACTTAAAAGCAAAAAAAGGTTTGACATTTTAAAGGTACGTATAGTGATATTTCATGACAAATTCTGGGAATTTACAAAACAAAAAAATTGCGTTTTCTGGAATCGTGAATTTTTGCCTCGGCTATATAATTGCCTAATTGTAGCAAAGGATCTTACAAACACGTCCTGGGAGGGATACATCAAACTACAAGTCAGTCAGCCGACATGTAGGTAAGTCGTGACATGACTGGGCTGTGTGTTCTTTCAGGGCACTTAATAACCTCTTAAAGCAAAATTTTAACCGAAAACTTCTCGTTTTACAGGCTTTTATGGGACCTGCGGTCTGATGTTTTTGTAAATTTATCAGACAACCTTGTAACTTTTGTGAACGTAAACACTTAGTTAGCTCCTGTTTCATCATTTCCTTGTACAAATGAAAAGAAAATATGACCTTGACCTTAAATCTGATACTATGCAGATAAGATACCTACTGCTATGAAACCGCTATGTTATTACATTAGGATATTTTTGATATTACACTTATATTGTGCCAATAACTGTTGTTGTTCCTCTTTTAATAAAAATACCAATAGTGAAGGATACTAAGACATTCCGAGTCTCGTTTCTATGGACTGTTCATAGCCAATCAATCATAGAGCATCCAACTATGACGCTAAAGGTTACACACGAGACAGCGTGCCTAGAACAATCGGCGTCGGAGATAGTGACATACAAGACAAACGATGGCACACCGCGGTGCAGCATACGTATTGGCTTCAAACATACGATCCGAAAGGTGTCGTGGTGTTCCGCGAGTAGGTGCGTCGCCTGATCTCTCCGGCGGTATTGCAATGCACATCCGGGGCGGTCGATACGAGCGGCGACTTGCGCGGTACCGCGGCGTCCCTCGACACCCCCGCACCGTACCAGCGGCCCCCTCACGTCTTCGAGCCCCCTCCGCGACGATTCACATCGATTCGCACGCTTGATAATTATTAAGAGCTTGCTGCGGAAATTTATCATCTTACACCAGCGAGAAAACGGATCTCGAGTCGAGAGTGGTCGCTTTTAAAGTGAATATTTTTATTGCTACACTGTTATGAACTTGGGGGTGGGACTGTCTTGTGTAATTGATGTTCAAGAAGAGCTAGTTTTCAGCCATCTATCCATCCAGAATTTGTTAAATGAATTTTCTTAAGTCATATACTAAATTAGGTACGTTGATGCCGCTGTTTTTGTAACAAAATTCTAAATGTAAAGGATGATGCAACTTACCAACACATTTAAAAACGTCCTGCCCAGAGATACAACTCGACCTAATTAAAATATGTTATCGTAGATAGCAACTTTCACAATGGCGAAAAAAAAAATTGTCACGGCCAAAAAACCCTAATAAAAAAATAACAAGCAAATTGCCTTATTTTTAACCCGACTTCAAAAAAGGAGAGGTTCTGAATTCGTCGGAATCTTTTTATGTATGTTCACCGATTACTCGAAGTCGCCTGAACCGACTTGCAATTTTTTTTTTGTTTGTTTGAAAGTTGGTCGCATTGAAATATTGTCATGATCTGATCATGGACTTCGGAGATATGGAACGGAACTCTTCAATAACACACAGCAAATCTGTCATGATTGCTGCAATCGCTTGGATGTTTTTGTTTACACAACACCATAACATAACATCACGCCTGTATGCTCTGAGGGGGTACGCAGATGTGTACAAGTACACCCACATTTCGACAGGTATGTTAAGTTCCATTTTATTGGAGACTAGCTGACCCGCGCAACTTCGTCTGCGTACGTGCGTACATAAAAGAAAGAGAGGTTAGAGAGAGTGTGCGTCAACCTTAAAAGTTAGACATATGGCCATTGTGGCCATACATGATAATTGCGTAACTTTAACCGTTCACGCACAACGGAAGCTCTCAAAAGGAGTAAATCCCTATTATATACTATTACCGATGGATAATCATCAAATGACCCCTCCCACTCTGGACGGAGCGGAAGGGATTGTCAGACTTGTACTGACTAAAATCCACCCACGTTTCTTCTGTTGCCCTTTGCGTTCCAGGGCCGCGGTATCTCTTTCGAACAGTCCCGTAACCCTGGCAGGCCTCGCTCCTCTCGGATCCCTTCCCGTTTGCTGACATCGGACGGAACACGAACACGCCGTCACCACGGCCTGTCGTCATAAGACGGACGGATGGCGAGCTAGCCCATTACTCACTGTCCACAGGCCCGCGACCCTCGACAGCCTTACGTCTTCATCTTTAGACACTCGATGACAATCATACACCAGCTAGAACGAAAGTTCTCATCAAAGTTCTTGAAATGGGCCGAGACACGATAAAACTGCTGTTAACTGTTGCGGACCTCTTGCAACTGCCTTCCGTCTCCATCGTCAGACCTTTGATGATAGACATACTCCAGGCAGGTCTAAAGTTCTCATCAAGGTGCATGAATTGAGCCCAAACACGTTATTGTTGCTGCAAACTCTTGAGGACCTCTTGCAAGTGCCTTCCGTCTCCATCGTCAGACCTTCGATGACGTCATACTCCAGCTAGATCTAAAGTTCTCATCAAGGTGCAGGAAATGAGCCCAAACATGATTTCTCAATTTAAAAAACAAAAGATCATGTATATCGGACTTCTCTGTAAAAAGTTATGCGTGGTCAGGTCATACATAAAATAAAAAAATATAGACGCGTCGAATTGAGAACCTCCTCTTTTTGTTTCGTTGGTTAATAAACCAAGCTTCAGACATTTGACACGGGCGAGGGTCATTCTTTCACGGAAAACTTAACACCGCGACTCAGAAAATGGAGTGAAATTAATAGCGCCATCTATCGAGCACGAAATTTAACCGTTAAAATATAATGCATGTAAAGCGATCGAACACACACTCTACAGGGTTATAGCGTCATGTAGACTAATCTAGAGTACTTTTTGCTCTCAGACCCGATTTAAAAGTTATCTTGTGAGCACATTTTTATTAATTAGTACCATTTTGGTGCAATAGATGTCGTTGCATGTATCTTACACAATGATGGTAAGTTCTTCTTGAACACTTTAAATTTATAAATCTTTTGATAGAGAGCACTGATTACAGCATGAAACAAAAACTAAAACCTTCTCTAAGTTCCCCACAATATTTGTGCATTGAATCTAATCACATTGGTTTTCCCAACAACATGAACACCCGCCTCGCAGCGCGCGCGGGTCATTATTTTGATGCGGAGTTATTTTAAAACTGTGGTATCTCCTAAGATATTCATCTAAATTGAATAGTGTAAAGGGCAATTTTGGTCACAATTAAATGCTAAAGATGACTAACTTAATTATTTTGATAAGGATTAATACTATGTCGGTAAAAACACCTTCGCAAATAAAACATTAATTTTGACCAAATTTTAAAATCATAAAAATGGTTATTGTGAGTCAACCTTAAAAGATAGGCATGTGCCGTCGCGGACTTTTTTTGAGACCTTTTTAAGAGGAATAATTCCCTGCTACATTATATTTGTGCAACTTTAACCGTTTACGCAGCGCACGCAACGGAAGCTATCAAACAGAATAATTTTTCCCCGTTTTTGCAACATTTGTCATTGATGCTCCGCTCCTATTGGTTGTAGCGTGATGATATATAGCCTATAGCCTTCCTCGATAAATAGGCTAACCAACACAAAAAGATTTTTTCAATTCGAACCAGTAGTTCCTGAGATTACCGCGTTCAAACAAACAAACAAACAAACAAACAAACTCTTCAGCTTTATAATATTAGTATAGATAAGCCAAGCCTATTATCATGAATTGTATTGTTAACAATGTAAAATAAATGCATATCAAATATTTGTATAGGATATTACAACTAAAAATGGAAAAACAAAAAACTTTTTTGCAAACAATAAAACCGACTTCAAAAACACAAAAAAGTGAAAAATTCGAAGTCGGTGACGAAAAAAAAATCAATCAAATAAAAGTCACCAGTAGTTGTGGATATCCACACAAAAACATTCGTAGGAACTTGATCAAAATTGTATTTTTGGAATCATCCCCAAAGCTAACCTTTCTAATAAAAAAAATAATCATCTAAATACAAGGTCAAGTTATTAAATAGTAAAAAATCTTTTAGATCTCCCA
The DNA here is from genome assembly GCA_947578425.1 of Eugnorisma glareosa. Classification (NCBI taxonomy): domain Eukaryota; kingdom Metazoa; phylum Arthropoda; class Insecta; order Lepidoptera; family Noctuidae; genus Eugnorisma; species Eugnorisma glareosa. The sequence continues at coordinate 34,199,993 of OX387957.1, forward strand.
ATGGTAAAAATACATCAACTTCAGATTCCCAAATTAAAAATAAACAGAACCAAACCAGTCCTCTTAAACATTTAGGGGCCATGTGTGCAATCCACCTTAATCACGTCCCCTGACGGTTCCGATTAAATAAAATAAAACACTGAAACTGTAACGTTCGTGGTAAGCAAGCAAGTATGTACATGTTTCTTGTTTTGACATTATGACGTTCAAGTAAAAGCTATCCAAAAGTGGGGCAAATAAACGTACACTCGTACAGTCTATAAAGGGAAACATCACCTTAAACAGCAAAGAAATGGAATATTGTTGAACATAATGTGTTCCTCGTTGGTCTAGTACTCGCAAGCGCGACTGACGAGCATGAGGTCCTGGGTTCGATTCCCAGGTCGGGCAGTGTTATTGGGTTTTCGATTAGGAATTTCTCAGTTGGCAGCCACGGAGTCTGGACGGCCGGTTGATGGCAACAGTCTTGCCCCCTATTACATAGGACTTAAAGATAACTGGTGAGATGTGGGTGTACTATTAGGTACACCTTTGCCTAACCCCTCGAGGACTACAGGCGTGATTTTATGTTATATTATGCCCTCGTTTTAACTTCGACCAGAATTACTTTTATCTGGACAATAAATAATGTGGTTTGTCATCATTTATTTATTTACAGCAGTCGAACAAAACTAGAAAATTGACCCACTGAGCAAAATGACACTGGGATCGTGTTGGAATGACGAATTTATAAAAAATAGCAGACTTGGGACTGATCGTTAGAATACAAACATTTGTTAAAATACATATCGTTGTTGAAGTTCTAACAGTCAATTTTAAGTCCATTTTTGACGGTTTTAACATTTTGATGCGTTTGATTCAGCCAAGAAACAAGCAACGTCTTTATCTAATTTGGTTTATGGTTTTAGTTTGGTTTATGGTTTTGTACTGTTACGTCAACGTGTAGGTAGTACGATGGATGGACTGTGTGAAGGGTGATATGGCAAGAAAGCAGGTGTCAGATCAGTTGACGAGTAATAGAGAAGTATGGAAGAAAGAAGAAGACATGCTACGCCGATCCCAAATGAATTGGGATCAGAGCCAGAGAATGATAACTGTTACCTAGGTAGGTTATACAGCAGGTGGGACATTGGGGTCACGGGCGTTCAGAATGGGAACTCTGTGCGTTACAGAGTGACCTCAGAGATGACCGGCAGCACAGTGGTCACGTGCTGCCGTGCACACTTGCACAGCGAGGCTCAGGTGAGACCATAGATAGTCGCCCCAGGGATGTGCCTTAACAGGCGTTGCACAGAGGGGGCTCCGGACAGGCCTTTTAAGAAGAAAAGGTACCTCCTCTCAAGTGCGGATGGTGACCACCACAAAAAAAATATGGTAGGTTCAGTTCAGTTCAGTTTTCACTCTCCTGTAAATGAGTTTTAGAACTTTAGCGACGATATTGTGGCTTTAGTTTACTCTAATAGAATAGAGTGAGCTCCACAAGCAGATTTCAAGGTAAACATTCCTAAAGGAATAGCATTTCTAGATTTATTTTCGGCATTGGATTGCCTGCAAGCTTACTCGAACAAAACCAAAATTAATGAAATTGAAAAGCTCGTCTAGTGGTCGCAAGTACGACTGCTGAGCATGAGGTCCGGGTTCGATTAAATAGGTCGGGCAAAATGACCCACCAGTAATTACTCAGTAACAGCCACGGAGTTTGGATTTGTGCATGGTTGATTGCAATAGGCTCGCCCCGTATTATATGGACTTAAACATTACTGGCGAAATGGGGGTGTACTGTTGGGTACGCCTCTGGCTGACCCTTTGGGGATTACAGGGGCAATGTATTAAGATCATCCTGACACAAATAAAAAATGGTCTTTGACTGTGTTTTTACGTATAAATGAAACATTATGCCAAAATTCAAATTCCTACGTTGCACAGATCTCGAGACAAACGGAGGGACCGACAAAAAAAGTGGGTGAGATAAATCTGAATATTTTTGTTTAAAGTTCGGAACCCTAATTATAATTTTGGAAAATAATGCGAAAGGAGGCTGATTGAGAACGTGGAGCGTATTTATCAATCACATCAGCGTATTTCCGCTAGCTGGGAACCTAAACGTAATAACATTGTAATTTGAAAGGTGTGCGAGCGTAACCCGATGCAGGATACCGCCACCTGTTGTCGAGGGCGGTAAATTGGCATAATCGATATTGCTTTACGGGGTGCTGTGCTACGAACGAAGGGGAGACATGGGGAGATAACATCAGGTGATCTGAGGTGTTAAGAGTTGACCGTGGTGTTAAATGTACCCTTAAACACTAGCCGGTCCTACTACCATACAACTTCGAAACAATAAAGTAAAAAAAATATATTATATTTGAAAGTTGTAAAAAAGTTTTTTTTGCTTTTTTGTTTCCATAAAGGGCTAGATAATGATGAGACAAATTGATGTCATTTTTTAACCGACTTCCAAAAGGAGGAGGTTATTATTTTGAACGCACACCATCAAACTGTGGAGTAATCGCCATACGACGTTGTATGGAAGAATGACCGACTAGTGTACCCTTAACGTTAGACGCTAGCAATTTGGTGAATCTGAAACTTGAGATGAAAGTGTTGGGGAAAATTTGATGTAGTAGTATAATAAAGGTAGAAATTATTTAGCTACTATTTCGTGCTACTTATAGATTTTAAAATGATGAAAACTTGAAGTTTGTAGTTCGTCTGTCTGTCCGTTATGCCTGTTATTGTAAGTGGTAATTACACACCAGTAATATTTTATTAATTAAGTACGGGGCTGCCAGCGAGCCATTGTTTTTTTTTTTGACGGTTTCTCTTCAAAATTATCGAATTACTCGTATACCTACTTTACGACGAAAGGTAATTATGATTGAAAACATAATATATTTAAGTAGACATTTAATTAGATTTTTTATTTCGTAAGTATACAGGGTGAATTTTCAAAGTGGGCGTGGATGGCCAAATCCGAATCTTTGAGGAATAGCGAAAAATGCTCAAAGGAGTCTCGAGCCCGATTTTGATGAAAACTAAAACTGCTTCATTAGACTTTTGTAAAATCTATATTCCTGGCCAGGAATCAAACCTGTTGGTTTTGAAAAAAAAACAGACTGTATTTTTAAACCATTCGATAGTGTTATTGGGAAGTTATGACATGCGTCAAATTTAAGGAAACTGTAAAGTTTTATGTTTTACCCCATTATTTTCAATAAATTACCAAGTGGTTGGAAAGATTTAAATAAGGTGATGTTTAGGAGTCGACTCCGTAAATTTTTGATATATAAAGCGTACTATAGTATAAATGAGTTTGTAACAGAGAAAAATATATTTGTTGATTAACTTTAATGATAATGATAATTCATTAATTGAATGATAATTGTAATGAAAATGATAATTTAATAATTTATCTACTGAATGACAGTTTGTAATGAAAATGACATATTTTAGTAAGTGATGTATTGAATGATAATTGTAATTAAATATGTCTTTAAAATGTAAGTACATGTTTCATAAACAACGTAATAATGTTTGCATGCCGAATGGTAAAATATGGCTGAGCTTTGATATTTCATAACAACTATTGTGTATAACCCATATTTGCAAAATAAAATTCTATTCTATTCTACCATATTTTAAATTAATGTCCTTGATTGATCGCACCCGCACCGCAGTCATTTTCAAAACATGATGTTCTAATTTATTTATTTTTGAATCTCTTCGTGGTTGAAGGCCCCAATAAAAAATTTAAACAATTGAAATTAGAACTTACAAGTTATATATAAGTTGGCGCCAATAGTGATTTTGTTCGAGGTTTCTTTGAAACTAATTTTATTGTTTGCAGACTGTTAGGTATTTTATCAAAAAAAAAAATGACCAATTCCTTTGGTTTGTCATTGTCATATGTGTTGACATTGTATATCGCTATCGAATAGTGTAATAAATACAGTGTGTGTCTTTTTTTTTCAAAACCTACAGGTTCGATTCCTGGCCAGGAATATTGATTTTTCATAAATCCAATGATGCAGTTTTAGTTTTCATCAAAATCGAGACTGCTTTGAGTATTTTTCGATATTCCTCACAGTTTCGGATTTGAACATCTACGCCCACTTGAACAATTCATCCTGTTTATATGTCGTAACCAGATCAAACGTTTCGCAAAACAACATTATTTTATTTATCGTATCTTTCCCCGTCGATTAATGCAACATTATACCTAGCCTGTGTTTAAGGTTTGTTTAATTTAATTGTTTGTAAAATAATTGTAAACCTTTTCGTCGGAGACTACCCCTCCTTATCCCTCCGTAAGTTCAAAATTTCAAATTAACAGAATCCAGGCTAATATGACGGGCTGATATGAACACGAGATGTCCAGTCATTTGACCAAGTTTTCTCTACAAAATAATGATGCAGCAATGTTTTGGCTAGACGCTGTCTAGATTTACATTCGTTACGTCATCACCGCCACTTATGTACTAGAATTAGTCATTTACACTAGGTATTTACACCATGTTGTAGGTTTACGTAGCGTAACGAAGTAGAATATGATTCCGCCTCCATCGCATCGCTTTACTCGCATTTCCACACGCCATTCACTAATAGGAACGATTATTTCCGGATACAAGATGGTAGTAATGAGCACAAATAATACAAGTGATGCCACCAATTTTATTGCTATAATTCAAAGAATAGCGTCGCCTTTTTATTATACTTGTTTATTGAACTTTAAGCGTAGATAAATTATGTGCCAACTGACAATAACTTAATTGTTCTTTGTTAGGTTCATTTATCTCTGTACACACCATATTATTCGCAAAAAGGTTAATAAATAAATCTTCTGGATTCTCTGTTGTCAATTCGAATTACGATAGGCACAAAGATTGGTAAACAATTAATCACATGATTGTCAAGTGGGATGGGACGCATGCGAATAAAATAAAGAACGATTAATTTAAATGCTGATGAATTAGATGGATTGTGAGAAAATACGAAAAAAAAATATAGTAAATGACGTTTGACGTCAGCCGTTTGACGTTTGGGTCAGCTGGGTGAATGAAAGAAGAAAACACGTTGCTGAAAGACGATGATAAGATTTGACTGTACCCCGCGAGCATTAGCGTTCACTGCGATTAGGCTAAACTTAGGCCGACATAATCAATTAGTCTACATAATCACCCTATTAGTGGCGGTTTTCCGGCAGAGTACCTAAACGCAAACACGTGAGGCAGGACGACGCATTAAGTCTTTAGCACCAAGATGGGCAAGTAAGGAGGCATACGGTGGGCTGCATCAACTGGGTAACACATTTGTATTAAAGCTTTAATACGAACTGGGGTACCCAATTCACGCAGCCCCACTGTACACCAATCATTGGGCGAACTCGGACTGTGGATAATGATTATGAACACAAAAAAAAAACAAGGTGTCAAGTATCCAAAGTGTGGTTTGGAACGCTTGGAAAGTACCCCGATGCTGCGACTACCTACTGTCACTTTGTCCTAAACTCCGCTCAGGGAGACGTCCCTGAGCGGAGTTTAGTTTTTTTAGGTTCTGCTATCAATGTCATACGACAGCCTCAGTTATCTGAGGGGAAGTGCTAAAAATAGAAATGTAGCTTCCCTTGCTATTGCATCCTTCTCTCCATAGGAACCCCGTCTTATTTTGTAACTGTTATTAAAAAAAGTCCATATATCCCAAACATGATGAAGACGTTCCTGACTGCACTTACGGTTTATGTCCTGCGAAATGTATGGTACAGGTGCTACTATTGAACGAAAACCAAACCTACCTATCTAGCTAGATAATATTATAAATGGTATACGCTGGCTAGGTTTTAGCACAAATTCCTCACATGATACAGGTGGAGCTAATTATACAAATAAATGTCACAAATCCAAGACCCGTAAAATTACCTCTCTATTATTTCCACCGGGCACTGCACCAACCTTAAGGTATAATCAATCTTAATCGCCGTACACCAAGGTAAGTGTGGTTCTACACCGTATGCCTTTATTAGCGATAATGAAACGGGAGCGACGGATATGCCCATCGATTTGCATGGTTCGCGGCCTGATGGCGTCAAATGTGTATCACACCCTTAGGATACACGGCATTATGAATGGCCGGCTTTACACAACGTTGCTCATAAAAAACGCTCCCATCTGTGACGTTAATTAACATTACTTTAATTGATAAACAAAACGGTACGTGTTGCACCGACCCCAAGTAATATTTAATTTTACGAGCTTTCTTATCAATCCTTATGTTACCTTAATATATTGTAGTAGAATTGATGTTTGCAATTGCAAGATACACATACAACATAAATAAATATTGTTTCGATCGAACTAACCAATAAAAATGTTTATCATAATCGGCCTATGCATGTATTGTATGTACTACCTACTGTGAGTCTGACATACAAGCCCCATCTCTGTGAAGAGGCGGGCAGTAATCCATCAGGCAGGCCTAAAGCAGTTTGGTGGATGTCACGTGTCCTTGAATTTTTGGTTCTACATATTATATTCAAGTAGGAATCCTGTTTTTTTCGCGATGTGCTTCGTTCGCCATTTTGGGAGCATTGAATGAAGAGGTGGTGAAATAAACTGCACAAACGAAAGTGCATATAAGTTACATCTCATAATTAGGGACTGTTACAACTATGGCACCGTCCGTGACTGCTCTCATTAGTCAATAATAATACATGACATTACAAAATTATTTTCAGAATACCACTGGTTGTCTCTGCATCACTGCTTGACTGGTAGAAAATGCCTATGAAATAGGTCCATAAACGACTAATGGCGATTGAAAATATTCGAGAAAATTCTTTGAAACCGTATTGTTTTTCTTCTCATATATTAACTTGTTGTAGGTACCTACTACACGCAAAAGTAATAGGTATTTCAGTTATGCCTTCGCCGTTTTCTTGAAAAGATATATGACATCTGGGAACTCGTGATGTTATAGAACGAGCCTAAACCAGTTAAAACCAGTATGGTGCTGTGTAAACTCTTCTTAACTGTTGTGACATTTAATTGTCTACTGAAATGTAGCCCCAAACATGGTAATATGGGTCAGCGTCGAAAATCCGCAGTTTTTACGCTATCTGTACTCTGTCGCAAGGGAAAGTGACTGTGGGTAGGTATTAAGAGAACCGGTATAAGTAAGGCCCTAATTACTGAATTTTCGAAGCCGTTGGGTAACCGATTGATCTCCTCAACCTGCATAAACAGGTGAGCACAAAAAGGTCAAAGTAATAAATTATTTGCTGCTGCTATTGACTTTCTCAATAGCAGGTCATGGTTTGGATTTTTAATTTCGTACTTATAGCTCGACGACTTGGTCCGCTCCAAATTCGCGTACCTACTAACTACTAAAGGTAACAACGCACACCACAAACGCGAAAAAAATCTGCGTTCATCCATCCCCCACGTTACAGTACAAGGAAAAGAAGAAAGAATGATGATAACATAATGTTGGTGCATTAGCATCCTAACAAATAGAAGGAAATAATGTGAAAGTGAATTTCTTTGTTTGGCACGCCTTCATACCATAAGGGTTGAACGGAATTTAGAATATGCTTGGAACACAGGCTACTATTTATATCAGTAGATAAGACATTCCTGCGGGATAATTTAGAAACTCCTCAGCTGGCAGCAGCTGCAGCAACCAGCAATTAGGTTAGTGCCAAATGAGTGGCGCACCGGCAAGTGAAGGTGTGTAAATCGATCATTTGCTGTAGCGAAGGCTAGTAAATTAGGACCAGCAGGAAAAGAGATGCACTATAATATTCTATTCTTAAATAAGAGAGTGACCTTTGCCCAGCATTAGCACAAGGCTATTGAAAAAAAAAAAAGTAAGTGTGTGAGCGACAAGGTCCTCAGTGGAAATCATTGCTGAGTATTCCAGCATTAAATTATTTTAAGTACAATACAAATTCTTACCTTTCAGTTTTTGTTTGTCAGCAATGAAGCGCTGCAGTCTTGTCATTGTGATACAGGGAGCACAGAAATCTGCAAGAGAAAACTGTGATTAATTTGACTCTTAAAGATAATGCATTTATCTACTTTTAATAAACTATGCATGACACAAAAATAAAACTTAGCAAAGTAAAGATAGGCAATACTGAATTATTTGGAAAAGCAGTCTGGATCTGGTTAGACTGGAAGCTGACCACAACATAGTTGGGAAAAGCCTAGGCAGACACACATTAGGAAAAGAGGTACAAGTACCCCACATTTTTTCATTCAATTTTCATTATCAATTAATTAATTGATAATGAAAATTGTTAATTATGTTACCTTTAACATCAAACTGGGTGTAGAAGTAGTGTGAGGTAAGTCATTTATCTTACACAATGTTTCCTTTATTTTGTTAATTTTTGTTAATATAAACTTTACTGTAATGTACTTGTACAATAGAGTTATTAGAGTGACCTAACAACACATTATAAACATGCTGTTTATGGACTATCATATTTGAAAGTTAAAACATAGATAAACAAAAGCAGCCACAGTATGTTGTGGGCAGCACAAGCCCGACAATAAGTCGTTGCTTACACAAAAAATGTATTACAAGATAAAAAGTCAACAAGCATCTGGGAATCTACAAAGCCTACAATGTTCACATGTTTACAAACAATCAGTAAAAAAGAATCTATACAATGGTAAGAAAATATTGTAAAATACTAAATTAAACAAGTGACACTAATATTCTCATCAGTGCTGTAGCTATTCTTAGCAAAAGATGTATAATGATTTGAACTATCTCTTGGAAAATGGATGGTTAGGTTCTTCAGTATTCAGGCAAACAAGTTTCCAAGCATCAATAGCCTCAGAGAAGCACGGGGCATCAAAATTAATAAGTGTGGATGCCAGAATATTCCTGCTTCATTTCTCAGTGTGGACTGAGGATATAAAAGCCTGTAAACTGATACTAGAAATTTTGCAGACACCGAGTCCTCCCATGCGAATGGGAAGTAGAAAGTAAAGAAGTATGAAAGAAGGAGACATGCTGCACCTACCCCAAATAAATTGGGATAGAGGCAGGAGACTGATGATTTTTGTTGGTCATACATGATGTTAACAAATTCAAACCTGTAGTCTCCCATATAGGAAAGGTCCTGTGGATGCCTTGACTCGAGCCCTAGCTGATTTATTTTCACAATCAGCTTACAGCAATCAGTACTTGTGTGAAATAAAAATATTCTACGAACGTTACATCAGCTAAAACAAAGAAATTTTGTGTTTGATTAAGAGTAAAAGGAAATGAAAACAGATTGAAAAAAAATGCTTGTGTAAGTCAGCATACGATGCTCTGATATATATGTTGCTCTGTGCAGTCAGCTTTTTTTATGTTGTCTCTATTAATTTCTAATAGAATACTTACCTTATTATGCCATGGCTTTGTTTATTTTTTCTGAATTATAACAACTTCATAGCAACACTTCATACTTCAGCAATAATAGTAGTTTTTTTTTTTAGGAATTGATCTGTTTACCTAAGTATTTGTTTTTTATAGATTTATTTGACAGTTTATTGCTCGATCGTAATCGTCGTAACTCGTACGATCGTAATATTGTAGTTTTGATGAAAAATTTAGATTATTGAGTGTGAGGTGGGAGAATAGTGATGCGACCGAGCTTATGATACAAAATACAAGCCAAGCTTGTCAGTTGTCACTCTTGTCAGTTGGTGAGGGTGTTGGCGAAAGCGAATAGTTATATAGCTTGTCGAAAAACTATCGATGTATTGTAGTACTGTACCTATTTTCTTTCCGATTTTTTACATTGAATGGGGAATATGTAACCTCTTATCGTATAGCTATCCAAATAGGGGTACTTAATTTTAAAAGGTTCAGAAATATTTTATATGATATTTCGCTTCTTGCGTAAATGGTTAGTAGTATAAATATGATGCTCTGTGGGTTAGTATCAAGCAACGTCTCTATCTTCAATAAAAATAAACACAAGTGCTGCCATCTAGTATTTAACCCTAGAAAGATAATCACAAAGCAACTAGCGTAAAAGATAATCATACGTCTGTCAGACGTATACCTTACCTTATAGATTTTTTAGTAAGCCTACGAAAGTATTATCATGCCTTATAGGTTGAAATAATTGTTTGTATTATATTTAAGGAAATAAAATGAAAAAATAGCAATAATAAAGTTTAATTGACAAATTACAAACAAAAATCGTAAACTTCTTTACAAATTAACAAAAACTTAACCTGTCTTGTATAGGAACATTTAAAATCACTTTCAGTCTTTATATTTTCATATTTTATACTTTTACACTTAAATTAACGTAAACAATACCTACTACAATAATCAGTCTTTTACTTTCGGATATTAAATGCACTTCTGGCATACAACTCTGTTGTGTTCTCCACACACGGGTTTTTTGCACTTCATACATGATAATTTTGACATCCTACGGAGTTTAGATGGACAGTACGAACAATATCTCTTTTTTTTACAGGCGGCTCTTCTTGCTGAGCCTGGCCACTGTTTACATTAGGATTAGGCAACAATTCCTCTATATTTTGCCGCACAGTTCTTTTCAGAGTTGGCATCTGTAACCTTTTTTCCATCCAAGGCAAAGTGAGATCTGTACTAAGTTTTTTCATAAAGTTCTTACGGCTTAGAGGCTTTTCGTTCTTTGATAGAATATTAGAACAATAAATCACATAGGAATTTACAAAAGCTATGTTGAAAATGCCATAAAGTACAACCATTGCTTGTGGCCCAACAATGCTTATTTTTACCTCTGAGTGTGCGCTGAGAAGAAATAATTATGCGGCTATCAGAAGGCGCAGCTTGGTCGGCAGTAGACTCTGAATGGTCTTCAGCAGAGACTTCGGGTATATCCTCGGCTTCATCGATGAATTCGTCTTCAGTGTCACTCTGCACATCGTCTTCTAAGAGGTCATCTTCGCATTCGCTTTCCGATTCTGATGACGATTCCTCTTCATTTTGATATAAAAAGTTCTCAATTTGAGAACTATCCAACACCCTTCGGTTTGCTATTATAATATAATAATAATTAATACCTGAAAATAAAATAATTATAAGTGTAAATAACAATAAACAATCAGTTCAAATGATTGCAAAAGTTGCATTAAAGATAATCATACGTCTCGCGGACGTACGACATAGGTATATCTTTTATTTGAACGTACTTACCGTGGCGCCACTGCTGCTTAGCGCGAGCTCCGGCCACCGACTGAGTTGACTCGCGCGGCTAGCGCACTGCGATTAATAATAAAAAAACTACAACGAAATTTAATTTCACGATACGTCTCGCCGACGTAGATTATCTTTCTAGGGTTAAAAAATCTTTATTTCTGAGTGATTTTCTAAAAAGAGTTTATGCAGTTTTACTACGCCTTTCGTTATTATTCGTCATTCATACATTCTATGTACATTCTTTTTGGCGATTGAGTACAAAAATTGTCTGCATGCGATGCCAATTAAGACGAAGTATCGTTTTTTTTTAATAAAAATGGTACAATTGTTACATTTAAAAATACACAACATAATTTATCGAAACGATACTTTTTAACATGATCAACGTCCTTAGCGACAAGAAACGTCCAGTCTAAACCATCTAGCTGTTACCTTCGTTCGCGTGAAATGATTACTTCCCTTGAAATCGGATTTTATTACCATTTTCACGAGTTTAATTTTTTTTTCATGGAAGTCTAATATTATTATTTATGTTACTCTTTATAACATCAGCTATCTGCCAGTAAAAGTCCCGTCAAAATCGATCCAGCCGTTTCAGAGATTAGCCGGCACAGATAGACAGACAAAAATAGAAAAACATGTATTTTTGTTTTAAGTGCTGTTTTCCTAGGCATTTAGTAAAAAGGTGCTATTTTGATATTACAAACAGACTGTATTTAACTGTAACTGTATTTAGATGTATAGATTATAATAAAATTAGAACCTCGATCATGAAAAGATTCCTTTCTTATCTGGTTGTGAGTTAGAAAAGTGTTAACCAGCATGCACTTCAATAGATTCCAGGTGAAGATGGTGTAACAACAAAATCCCTTAAACTTTGTTCTCCCACACTTCTCCCTCATAGCACCAACATGTTTATTACGCTTAATTCCATCCTTCAGACCGGAAATATGGCAGCAAAGATTTGCCAATCAAACATCATCCTACTTCCTAAGAATATCCCCCGATAAAAGCGATATCAATAATTACAGACCAATAAGCTTAGTGTCACATCTCTCCAAGACATTCATCAAAGTTATCCATAACCGCATCAATGCAAAATTAGATTCTCACCAACCACCCGAACAAGCTGGTTTGCACCCAAGTTTTTCCACTACAGAGCATCTTCCCGCCTTAAACCAAATCATGGAAAAACTCATAGAAATAAGAAAACCTTTGTATTAGGCCTTCGTGGGCTATTCGAAGGCATTTGATAGCGTGAAAGATGTAGCCATATTTTCTTCATTACAAACAACAGTTAGACCAAACCTACATAAATATCCCTAAAGTAATTTACAACAATAGCACAGCAAATAATAAATCAACTTTCCCCGACAAAATTCATCAGGATTAAACAGGGTAACCCGCTGTCTCCCAAATTATTTACAGGCACCCTGGAGGTATACAAGAACCCATCAGACATATGGTCCAGTAAAGTTATGACAGTCGGTTGCAAAACCTTCACTAAACTTCGTTTCGCTGATAACATCATCCTATTTGCAGCGACTGCTGCCGAGATACAGGAGTACTCCTAACACTGCAAGTCTTGAAATGGGGCTAATGATGCATCGGTCAAAAAAGAAACTCATGACATATAGTACAAAAAGAAGGGGTTGAAGTAGATGGGCAAGAAATCGACTACGTCGTTGAGTAAGTACATTTATTTGGGCCAGCTAGTTTCCTTTGAAAACAAGCAAGACAGAGAAATCGACCGCCGAGTCGAGAACACCTGGAAGAGCTTCTAGTCCACGAAGTCCTACCTACGACTACCTACTAGTGACCTACCTTTACCCCCGAAGCTCAAACTCACCGACATGTGCATTCTGCCCATCCTAACTTACGGTGCTCAAATTTGGACCCTGATCGGGGCAAAAGTCCAAACTCAAGGTTTGCCAAAGGGCAATGGAGCGAAGCGTATTGGGTAATAAGGTCAGCGACAGAATTTGCAATACCACAATCCGCTCAAAAACTGGAATCGCTGATGTGGGCAATAAGACTGCTTTGTTGAAGTGGGATTGGGCGGGCCATGTCTATAGAATGCATCAGGACCGATGGGCCAGAGTTGTCACGCAGTGTTTGCCAGAAGACGGGTGTCGTGGCCGAGGGAGACCTAGAAAACGCTGGCGTGACGACTAGAAGCGTTTGTGAGAGTATAATAAAAACATGCTCAAGACTTCACTTCATTCCATACAACAACAAGTACCATTAATATCAGCATAAAATCACGCCTGTATTTCCCAAAGGGTTAGGTAAGGTTAGGTTACCTAATAGTGCACCCACACTGCGTCCCATGTAACAGAGGGCGTGTGTATTGCCAACAAGTACCAAAGTTCAGAAATAGAGTCATTTGAAATGATGTGTACTTTTTCTGTATATTGCTAAAGATTTGACCCTATTTTTAACCGACTTTCTTCAAAAAGGAGGAGGTTCGCAATTCGGTTGTATTTACAAAAAAAAAAATTATGTTTGTTACCTCAGAACTCCGTCATTTGTAAACCGATTTGAAAAATTCTTTTTTCATCTGAAAGCATATGCTTTCCGATTGGTCCCATAGAAATTTCATCAAAATCGGTTTAGGAATTTGGTTGTTTTCCTCACGTTAACTTTCACATCACGCGACGTCGCGTGCTGACGCTCTGATATACATCACGCGACGTCGCGTGATACTTGCTAGTTAAATTTGACACACTTTCCGATTTCTGATTGAGCTGAAATTTTGCACGCATGTGTAGGTATATCGCGAGACAAGGCAATATTATGATGACATGGAGCTGATCTGATGATGGAGCTGGAAGGTGGCCATAGGAACTCTGTAATAAAACGAACAACGCCGTCGAGTGTGGACTCGTTTGATTCGTCTTGACAAGTACTTTAATCCTAAATGGTAACCAGGGTCTGATGATGGAGCTGGAAGGTGGCCATAGAAACTCCGTTATGAAACGACATAACCCCATTGAGTTTGGGTTCGTATAATTCATCTTGTCGAGTACTTTGTCTCTAGATGACACCCAGGGTCTGGTGATGGAGCTGGACGGTGGCCATAGGAACACCGTTATAAACAAAACCGACAAAACGTCATCGAGTTTGTGCTCGTATGATTCGTCTTGACGAGTACTTTAACTAACTTCTAGTTACAATGTAAAAATTAATTCATGACAAGAATTTGTGTGGTATACTACAACTAAAAAGGTTAAAATAAAAAAAAAAACTTTCTGCGAAAACAAAACCGACTTCTAAAAAAACACAAAAAAAGTCTAAAATAACTTTCCTTTCGGAAGTCGGTGGCAAAAAGGATACAAACAAAGACACCGACTTCCGAAAATAAAGTTATTTTAGACTTTTTTAGTGTTTTTTTAGAAGTCGGTTTTTTCCAACTAATAAACCTTGTTTCTCCTAGGAGCGTTAATTAACGTCGTCGTACGGCATTTCATACAAACTTTCAAGTCTTTTTTTTTTTAGAAATGACTGAACCGATTTTAATGAAACTTCATACGCTTAGGCAGGATACATATGTCTAAAAATTTGAGAAAGAACTTTTTGAAATGTCTTTAAAAAAAAAGATAATTTCCAAAAATCTTTTTTATAGAAGACATTACAAGACAGTACAAGATTTTAGCCATATATTACTTTCCATATAAGTAACCGAAACTTGTGTTTAGTGATTGATAGTTGGCAAAAGATTCAATACATAAAAATAATAGTAGAAACATGTTTTTAGTATTCAAAATAATTATGATGAGTAATACAGAGGTAGGGAAGAAGTAAGACAGGCTGCGCCAACCCCAAATGAATTGGGCTATGGGCATGAGAATGATGATGATTATGGTAACTTTACAAACACGAAACAAAAGTTAACTTTATTGCCATCGACTTCCGAAAGTAGTTATTTTTCACTTTGTTGTGTTTTTTTTGTTGCAAAAATGTTTTAATTTTACGCTTTTTAGTTGAGATATCCTACACAAACTCTTGTCATTATAATTTTACTTTGTAACCAGAACTTATTATGATATCACCATGTCATCAACACAGACGAAGAAGAAAAATACGTTTTAGGTATATAATAATATAGAAGAAAACTTTTTTTTACGTTTATTTTTCAATAAACACTGTTACAACATTTTAAAGATCGTTAACATACCACACAAACCATCGTGGGTTTAACAATGGTGTGTAAACTCTTAAACCACCCAATTATAAAAAAATGGGACCACCCAAGCTTCATCTTCCAAAATAAAAAAATAATCACAAAAATCGGACCAGATAATATAAAGAAATCTGTGTATATGAAAAAAAGGATTGTGAAGGAATACATTACCTCCTCCTTTTAGAAGTCGAATAAAAATGTATGTACACTCTTTCTAATACTTATAGCAATCAGTGTCATCTAGTGATGAATGGTGGTACTTATTCCATTGAAGTTTGTGCGTCAACACAGTCGTACATGCACAGAACATCTTAAATATCGTGCATGGTAGACAGCAAAGAGTTATCAAAAGGCAGACAGTCAGGCAGTAAAGACGGAACTCTAAGATTTTTCAATACGATTTCATTCAACAATTTCGCAATCGGGATGGCAACTGTATAACTAATGGCGCTAGCATAGCTGGTTCCACGCATCGTCATTGGCTGTCTGCCATCTGGTAATGTAATATATATTTCATAATAGCTTGACTTCATTGGTCAGATTGAGACCTAGCTCTGGTCACACCATCTATAATAGCTTTCTACGGTCTTCCCCATTTTTTCCCCAGACTTTTGTGAAATGATATCAATTTTGACTTTGATTATTATGTCCATTCAACCCTTGTGATTCAACCATTCAACATAGCTACAGTACCATAGACATGTAAAAACTATATCTCAATGTATGATCTAGTACGGCCAAGGCAGGGCCTTGGTAAATAAGCCGGCCATACCCAAGCTTGGGTATGGCCGGCTTATTTAGCATGGAACTATAAAATACTATTGTGTCCCCAGTGTTGCAGCAGCAATTAACGAGCAGGGGTCCAAAATGGCCGCTTTAGCTGAATCAGGATAATAATATGAGTCACGTTAAAATTCTTAAAATGGCTAAAGACGCAGTTAAAATCTCTTTAGTCACTTTGTGACCATTTTGCGAATTGAAACGTAATTTATTTATTCTTTAATGATTCTGTTAAGCAGCCATTTTAGACCCCTGCTCTTGAGGTGGTCTGTGATCGGTTTTTGAATAAAAGTGCTTGTTGTACAACATAACTAAATTTAATTTCGTTTCTGCTTGATGTTATTGATATGTTAGGTATTTATTACGTTAATTTATTGCTTTACGTGGTCTCGCGTTTGAGATCGATCGAGTTTCCACTTCAAGGGTGGCACGTCCTCTTGACTTCTCCTCCTGATTACTAAATCTCTCTCCTTCAAACCTTTATCTTTCAAGCGCCATTTTGTCCGCTGCTGCAGTTCAGCTAGGTACTCCTGGTGCCAGCGCCGCCAAAAATGCTGCCTCAGCTGTTTAATATTCTTGTAGGTACCGGTCTGGACCCTTTAACGTGATAGGTGGAGACGGCAGCGATGTTAAGGGCCGCCCCACAAGGAAGAGGCCGGGATACAAAGGGGAACAGTCAGTAGGATCGGATGATAGAGGGGAACGGGGACATGAATTGAGGATGGCTCCAATCTGGGTGAACTGTGTCCAATTCCTCGCATGCAGGCTAGCGTTGCCTATAATCCGCTAGAGGTGAAATTTGGCAGACTTAACGCGACCACTCAAATTCCACCAAAAGCCGAGGAATATGGAGGATTAAAAAAGAATTTGATGCTTTCAGCATTGTTATAGTTATAAATATAATTTACGCTAGCCAATAGCAACCTACATATCTCATTATTTGCCCCAACGTTGGTACCGTTGTCACAATATATCGTATGATGTCCACCTCTCTTAGCAATAAAACGACGTAAGCTAAGTTTATATGCGTTAGTGCTAAGGTCATTAACGGTTTCTAAATGACTACTTTTAGTAGAAAAACTGACTTCTAAAAAAACGTGTCTTTGTATCTTTTTTGCCACCGACTTCCGAAAGGAAAGTTATTTTAGACTTTTTTAGTGTTTTCTTAGAAGTCGATTTTGTTTTCGCAGAAAGTATTTTTATTTTATCCTTTTTAGTTGTAGTATACCACACAAATTCTTGTCATGAATTAGTTTTTACATTGTAACTAGAAGTTAGTTAAAGTACTCGTCAAGACGAATCATACGAGCCCAAACTCGATGGGATTGTGTCATTTTATTACGGACTACCTGTGACCACCTTCCAGCTCCATCACCAGACCCTGGGCACCATCTAGAGACAAAGTACTCGACAAGATGAATTATACGAACCCAAACTCGATGGGGTTCTTATGTCGTTTTAAAGGAGTTCCTATGGCCACCTTCCAGCTCCATCATCAGACCCTGGTTACCATTTAGGACTACAGTACTTGTCAAGACAAATCAAACGAGTCCACACTCGACGGCGTTGTTCGTTTTATTACAGAGTTCGTATGGCCAACTTCCAGCTCCATCATCAGATCAGCTCCATGTCATCATAATATTCCATTGTTGCGCGATATACACTTGCGTGCAAAATTTCAGCTCAATCAGAAATCGGGAAGTGTGTCAAATTTAACTAGCAAGTATCACGCGACGTCGCGTGATGTACATCAGAGCGCCAGCACGCGACGTCGCGTGATGTGACAATTAACGTGTGGAAAACAACCAAATTCCTAAACCGATTTTGATGAAATTTCTATGGGACTAATCAGGAAGCATATCCTTTCAGATGAAAAAAGAATTTTTCAAATCGGTTTACAAATGACGGAGTTATGAGGACACAAACATAAAAAAAAAAATACAACCGCGAATTCAGAACCTCCTCCTTTTTGAAGAAAGTCGGTTAAAAAACCAACCTTAACCCTCCACGAATTCCCCCAAAAATACTGTTACACAAATTGTTCTTCCATAACTTTAAAAAACCCCCAGAATTTGGGGGGATTCACCCCAATCTGTCTTCACTCATCCCTGGTCAATAGCCGCTCCGACTGTGGTATGGTATGGTGTGGTGTGGTATTTTGCTTTTTGGCTCCTTTCCTCAAAGTCATTGTTGTGCACTGCCCGACATATTATGACCGTATCTACAACCGCGAAGGCCTGAATACCGCGCAACTTGGCGTTAAAACGCGTTACTCGATTATTCATTTTATACAGATTTTGATTTCAAGTCAAAAATTCACTGGCGATGCCAAAATCTCACATCCACACACTTTGGCTTCGCTAGCTACTAATAAACTGTTGAAAGTGTTCACTAATCGATTATGAAAACTTAATAAAAAAACTTACTAAAATATACGCGTTGTGTAGCCCTGCTGGCTGGTCGCATGGTAATATTGCCATAGTGTATAGTATAGTCTATGAATGAACTCTATGGTGTCGCCTCTGTGGCCTGTGGTGTCGCGTAGATCCATTTCCAAGAACCCGATTAGTGTTTTGACATAAATATATTCAATAATTTATGTGTTTTAGTTTGATTTACTGAGTTCATTTAGTTAACAAGTTAGTTTTCTTTCAAGCAAATCAACATGGTTTGGGGTTTTGTAACGTGCGGGCCTAATGAGGCGCTCGTCGTCTCCGGTGAGTATACTATTTACACGATATAATTTTTTGTTGTTTTTCGGTGCTTTAACTAAATCAGTACAATAACACCGTTCTGCCTTGATTATTTTCATGTTAGATTTATTCTTGATTACTTAGTAGGTGTGTCCTTACTTCAGGAAGGTTGAGGATGACATCATTGCACCAATTAAATGAGTGTCTGGCTAGCGCGAAATGTAATTGTATAGGTACATAACTATGTATAGGTATGCATTCCAACTATAAAATCTGTTCATTCCAGGGTCACTCATCAACTGTATTATAAACACTATTGAACCGTTTGAGACTCTGTTAAAAAAATATAGGTAATGCAATACATAAATAATAACAAATTTAATAATTACTGCGCTGTGATATTCCTTTCTTGGTCAACAGCATCTTAAGTTGAAATAATACAAAGTAAAAATAAAACAAGCTGGCTATTAGGTTTAGGTGGTTTATCTTTAAATGGATCAACTTATTCTTTATACTATGCCGCTAAGACAACTCCTTATTCCAAGAATTTGGTGCCATGCTTGATTAGTTGCGTATCTCGATGGGACACTTAATATTAGGTCTGTGCGTGTCATGTTGTCTGCATGTTATAGGAGCTGATGGCGTTTCAAAATTTAGGCTGATGAGTTAGAATGCCATCATTATGCAGAATAGAAGTAGTAGGTAAAACAACTGAAGCATCCTCCTTTTTGTGGTCACACCTTTGATGTGCATAATTTTTCCGAGATTAATTGACTAATGATATTCAAGCACCCTGGCATTAAGTATGTCAATGTGACCACTGCAATTATAAAAATCAATGCATTTATTTATTTATTAATAAAGGTCTACCAACAGCTTCTGCGTACATCATATCCTAAATAAAGGTTCCACAGTCTTGGCCTTACACAGTCGCCAATTACTGGTCAACCAGCATTCACAAAAACAAGTGATAGCATTGCATTGGTATAATTGCCCAGAACATTTAACTAATATACAGCATAGCTTCAGAACTACACTTGCTAGTGCTCAAGCACCAAGCAACCCTGCCACCTGTGATGTTTTAACCTTAGTTAATAACTACATTAACAACAGTTCCATGTCTTGATAAGCAAATTCTTTATATCCAAGAAACATTGATTTAAATTATTTTTTACATTTGCTGAGAGTATTTCTCCTAATGTACTATGTTGCTGTGAGCACCAAGCAATACTGGTGATGTTTCAACTCTAGTTAATAATAATATAACAGTTCCGTATCTTGATAAGTAAATTCTTTGTACTTAAGAAACTATTGATAAAAATTATCTGCAAGCAATATCATTTGAGTCATTCAAAACTCAAGTGAGAGGCTTAAAAGTCCCTCATAAAATTATATTTCCACATGGGCACTTGGCCAGTGCTAATGCTAGCTTAGTTCTGCTATAGCTTAATAATATATAACTTGTATTAATTCAAATTAATACAAGTTATGCATTATAAGTTAAGCAAGTTAAGATTTTTGTTTATCTATACATATAATCAGAGAATGGAAAACACTGAGAGAGTTGGAAAGGAATTGGGGAGGTCTTTGCCCAGCAGTGGGTTAAAAGTTAACCAAAAAAAAACTAATGTTATAAAAAGGTATTTTTTTTTTGTAAGTTTGTATGTTGGGGTAATCTTCGGAACTACTGAGCCAATTACGAAATTTCTTTCACTAACGCAGATAGAAAAATTCGCAATTTAACCGATATAAGGACCTCTCGAGCTATTTTCATAGCGTAATGTCGCACGGCATTCTTTTGTGGGGAATGTCGCCGATATTCAGACCATCTTTGTTTTGCAGAATCAGTGGTTCAATAAATTTATAAATTGAGTCAGAGATACTCTCACAGAGAAAAGTTCAAGGAGATTAATGTAATGAATTGCTGTTCCTTCTCAACATATTTATGAAAACCTTTTGTATGTTCACAAAAATATAAAGCTAGTTTAGAAATATAGTGTTATTCACAATATAAATACAACGAATTAAAATAAAAAACATAAACTTTACCAGAAAGCCTTCTATGCTGATAAGATTATATTGAGGACAAAAAAGCTTGACAACAATGACATTATTACTTTTTCAAGTACTTATATTTTTTTTTTTTCGATTTTGTTGACATTATTTACTTGTTCAATATGGTATTATTATTATTTTGATTTATTTGACATTTTTTTTCTTATTGTATTATAATGATTTTTGTTTATTACTGTGATGAGGGTGGGTCATATTTTTTTGTATTACGATTTAAGTGACTATCACGCCATTGTCTGGCAGCGTGGGTACCATATGCGGCCTACCCAAATGTCGTTTCTTTGGTATTGTTCGTCGTGTCGTTGAGCTCCTTGAGTCATGAGCCGAGCTAAACAGTCACTGAAAAATGCTTGCACTGACTGAACAGGTCCACTCAAGTCTGTGTGGTTCTTTCCTAAATAGACTATCTCAGACTTCCTCATATGACTTGACCAATTTCTGGACTATAAAAGAGACAGTGACCTCTGAGTTTGAGTCAGGTATGAAACACTAACCCCATCTAGTTTTAAAACATAACATTATGTGACTTGTAAAACTAATTTACAGAAATAAAAATTACTGCTACTGCTGCTTACTGCTGAGCATAAGCTTGGGTTCGATTCCCATGTTGGGCAAGGTGTAATTGGATTTTTCCATCAGGCATTTATTAGCAGCCATGGTGTTTGAATTTGTACCCGGTTGATGTCCATAGGCATAGGCTCACCCCCTATTCGTGTTATAAACGAATAGAGGAATATTATTATCCAATTATTATTCTGCTATAGCGGCCATTTTAGACCCCGTGGTCAAATCTGTGGTGAAATAGAGAATATGGCAACTTGTTTTAATGGTCTCTATTTCTGTTCTCCGGTGTCTTAGGTACTTGTTGTTTTAGAATGAAGTGAACTCCTAATTATAATCTACTGTTTGAGATATTTCACTTTTGTTGGTTTCACACCCAAAGTTCATGGAAAAATGTTCATGGCTCTTAAATGGCCAAATGTGGGTGTACTGTACACCTCTGCCTATACATAAGGGGATAACAGCATGATTATGATGTAGTAACTGGTTCTAATGCAAATTCTTCTAGTTAGCTTTAATGAATTGCTTCGCATTTCTCATGTTCTAGTTCTGTCCAAAATACGAACTTAATGTTTATTAATGCTGTGCTGATAATGATAAAAGAAATGAAATGAAAACAAACCATAAAATCTCCAAGATTAAATCCACGCTTGCTGAGGTCGGTACTTTGATGGGTGTCATCAATTACATACCAAGTTCCTTCCGTGCATTAGAGAATGCGCTCACGGCTTAACATGTGTTAAGCCGTTAGTCCCGGTTGTCATTTGTAGATGTTTGACAGTCGGTATGGGTAGTCCAAAGCCCCAAAGTCTGACAACCAGTCTTACCAAGTAGTACTGTGGTGGTCACACAGGCAGTTGCTCCACGTAAAATACTAGTGTTCAGCTGCGACTGCAACCGATTTGACTGGAAGCCGATCCCAACCTAGTTGGGAAAAGGCTAGCCAGATGATGAATGCTGTGCTGATAATAATACCAGGTTATTACTTAAGTGGTTTTTAATGTATTATTTACTTTCACTAGATACCACTTCACGAATAGGAGATTGCTTGATTATTGAGGAGTTAGTGATACAAATATCTTTTTATCCCAAGAAGAATCTGTCCGTTTTTTTAAATATTTAGCTTTTAGCATAATTATAGGTAAGTAACTGAAAAGACTTCACCTAATCTAACCCTGGAAAGTCTTGGTAAACGGGGCTAGGCCAGAGATTGCTTTATAATGAACAACCTCATTAGTGAATGGCTGAAAGCAACCTAAAGACTTGTAACTTTGTTTATTACAAGGTCAACTTTGCGCATCTTTTGTTTAACTTTAGTATGGAACATTATGTTGCTGAAAAAATGCTGTGCAACTTTCCCAATGACTGCTTAGCCACGAAAAAAATGAAATAAATTCCTGAAAGTAAACCCTTTTCCATTCATTCTTTTGCTTACTATGGAATTGTATTATGGGCCGCTTGCCCATAATACAATTCAACGCGCGTTGAAGAAGTGATATAATATAACATTAAGCCCGTAATCCCCGACGGGTTAGGCAGTGGTGTATCTAATAGTACACTCACAGGGGGCAAGCCTATTCCCATCAACCGGGCGCAAATCCAGACTCCGTGGCTGCTACTGAGAAATTCCTGAAGTGATATAATTATCAACCACGCAATTTCTCATTTTCTTATGACTCAACCCAATTTCTTATGAACAATGCTCTCTATGTAACGAATATTAGTATCAAAGTTTTTATCTGTTATCTGCGAAAATGACAAAAACAAGATGAATATTTATCAATATAGTGCCCAACTGCTCATGGAAAAGATAACTTACAATGATAACATGTATGTTTATGAATATTTTGGCGAAACGCTGTCCACTTACTTTTATTTTGCTTTACCCAAAGTTCAGCAAAGCGAATTGCGTTTGCTTGCGCTGCCTTGTTTACATAATTATAATCTCCCGATGAACTAATAATTGATCAGCAGTCGCAAGGGTTCGATTCCCAGGTCCGGCAAAGTCATTTGGAGTTTTGACATTAGGAATTTATCAATAGTACCTACCCCGGAGTTTGGAGGATGACAACATACTTGGAAAGCACGCTAAGCCTGCTAATCTCTCTGTGAGAGAGAGAGTGCATCTGTGCTTGCGCACACATTTTGTGCACTATAATATTTCCTAGTTTGGGCTACTATTGGCCGTTTTAACTAGGAAATCAGTCGGGAGGCCTATTACATACAATATAATGCTAATACAATGCAATGTTTTTCTACTTAGGATGCTGTTACTCAAAGCCACTACTGGTGCCGGGCGGACGCGCGTTCGTCTGGCCGAAGATCCAAACGGTTCAGCGTATTTCCCTGAACACCATGACTCTACAGGTCGAGTCACCAACTGTTTATACCAGCCAGGGTGTACCAATATCCGTGACGGGTATAGCACAGGTAACTATATTGTCAAATATTGTTTGTTAAGGGAAAAAAAAGTCTAATGTCAACCACTACCTTGTCTTCGTTTCTAATCGATAATGCCGTGGGTGGGTCATCGTCTTCTTTATTCAGTAAGGAGGTAAGGAGCACATTCCAGACTTTGGCCAGATTGTGTTTGCAGTAACAGCCTCGTTAGTCTACTGGCAAGCTATAGTAGCAATCGTGACTGCTGATTGAGGGTCCAAGGTAGAATCGCTGTATTAGGCTCATTGCGAAAAATGCGTTTTTTTACGATCACTTGTACAGGATTATGATTAAGGAGCTTTTGGGCCGACTAATAGTAAATACGTGCCATACTTCTGTTGTTTTTCTTCGGCTTCTTTTGCTATAAGTATGCTTCTTTAACTCAGCATACGAGCTGCATTACCCCTTACATGTGTTGGTATAAAGAAGCATTTGTAAACATGCGAAATTGTCAGATAAAGTAACGTAGTCGTAACACTGTCTTAACACATAATTTAATGTAATTACAGGTCAAGATTCAAGGTCAAAACGCAGAGATGCTGCTCTCTGCGTGCGAGCAGTTTCTGGACAAAAGTGAAGCTGAGATACAACATATAGCCCTCGTGACCCTTGAAGGTCATCAGCGTGCTATTATGGGTTCCATGACGGTTGAAGAGATATACAAAGACAGAAAAATCTTCTCTAAGAAGGTTAGTTATCTGGAAATTATATGGGGTGGAAGGGACACATGATTCTGTACCCCTCATAGAAATTTTCGAACTGTTTTTTTTTTAAACTGGTGTTCCATACGTTTTGATCGTGTATTGCAATTTCGTAGGAAACAGTTGTATTTTTTTTTTTAATAACCCGTGATTACGTTCTATGTTGCGGTTCAGGATGATGTTCTGAATACGTGGTAACCGTTTTAGCGTTGGTGACCCTTCCCCTCCGTATCAAGCGCAGGCCACACCACCAGATGGCGGGCGGGCGAACGACGCGTCGTTTCACCTCTTTTCATACTATCGTTCACACCGCGAACTAACGAAAGATATGAACAAAGTATGAAAAGGGTGTCGTTCGCTTCGCTCGCCCGCCCGCCAGCTAGCGGTGTGGCCTGCGCTTTATACTAGATCATCTTTAAATATCGTTTAGTAGACAATTTATACCATTTGTAGACGACAATACGACGGTAAAAAACTGGCAATACCAGTTCATAGGAATATGTTTAAACCATCAAATAAATCATAAAATCAAATAAAAAAATTCAAACTAACTGCGAGTAAAACTGTAAACGAAATAGGACACCATTTATAAAATATTTGTTCCAGGCGTAAGGTATAATTTGCACTCATTCGCATCAGGAAATAAAAGACAATGCCCAATTTTGCATGGAAGTACGGCTGTTCTTCAGTCTCGATTGCATCATTGGTAAAAGAAAATGCAGTCTGGCTTAAATGTAAATGAATAATCATTAATAAGGGGTGTAAGAATCGTCTTAGCAAAGGCGAAAAGCACTTGGTTTTGTTCTAGACCATACCTGGGAACCTTTATGTTACGGAGATTTTGGAGGTCGAAGATTTAAGTTTTGAAATATCTGGTCTAATATCTATCTCACTTATCAAAACACATTCAATTTAAAAACAAAATTTATTTAATGTCAATTAAATTAACATTGATTATGAAATAAGTTGCAGCAATGCTGGTAGCATTATAAAAATCTGTACCCATATTTAAGAAGCTTAAATATATAGCTTTGGTTTTATTTGAGAAAAAAAAATACTAAAGGATTAGCAGCAAAAGCCAAACGTCGTTTCTACATTTTTGTATCTGTGATTGTTTAGCCAGAGTGTAGATTGGTCAAGAACAGTGTATGTCTAATCACTTATTTTTTAAAGAAATGCCAGCTGCATTGAAAACATTCTTGTAAAAATGTTTTACCAATGAAAATTTTAATAAACTGGTATCATTTGGCGACAATAGATGGCGGATCAGACTAAAATAAATATGTGTGAAACGATAATTCAAACGAATTTTTTTGAATAAAAATGGAAAAGACGCAGCTACAACCTGCTTTAGGACATTATCCTTTTAGAATGATTTGGTAAAGGTTATTGAAGTAGGGAATTGGCAATATTTGTTTAATGTTTAAGTCCTTAACCTGTCGGTGCAGATACATCTGTTGAAAATACTAAAAATGAAAAATAAAGTCCTGTAACTAAACTGCTGGATATCATCATCATTCTCATGTCCTTATCCCACTTCATTTGAGGTCGGCGCAGCATGTCTTATATTACTCGTCATCTCATCAGACACCTCCTGTCTTGCCCTATCATTCTTCACACAGTCCATCCATCGTTTCTTTGGTTTTCGTCTACTCTAGATATATTCGATTGAATTTTTGTAAGCACACTGGGAACGTCATGAGGTATACGAAGTTTAATTTACCGTCGTATTGTCGTCTCCACCCTGAGTTTACTGTTTTTTTGTTTTACATATTATAACAATTATTTATATACTTTTTCAGGTGTTCGAGGTAGCTTCAAGTGATCTCATCAACATGGGCATAACAGTTGTTTCTTACACACTTAAAGACGTTCGGGATGAAGAGGTACGTAGCATTTTTTTTTTTAAACATTTTTCCTTAACTACCTATTTGATTAATAACCTTTGTGATGTTTATAGCTCTTGATAAAAAACCAGCTTCCTAATGTTCGTGGATGATAACGTGCTGGGGTTTTCCATTAATATTTTCACTTTCAGTCACTTTATCACTACTAGACAAGACACTTGACAATTAACTAATTCACAAAATCATTAAACACTACCAAGTATTTTATATCTACTTAATGAAACATTTAGTAGAATATTTTTTTCTTTCGACATGGCTACAGGAAGCTAAGGTATGTGGATTTTGAAATGGCGTTGAATGCTTTACTACATACCTCATTTTATGGATTTTGATAGATGCCACTAAAAATATAGGCTTTGTAAAGCGTGAAACACACAGAGAGCGGGTGTGGGTCGGACACGTGTCAGTTCGTCGACATCACACAGAGAGCGTCCGCATATAAATACACGGAATTATTCCCGCTGTACTCCCGACCCTATGACACGCACCCGATTCGCACCCGCGCTCTCTGTGTGTTTCTCGCTTTAACGAAAATATATCATAAATCAGACAATATTCTCCAAAAACCCCATTGGGTGAGTACTGTCATGATCATGTGACGTTTGAGTGGCTTCCAATATGTTGAGCAATAGCGCAGTTTCTATGGCATGTGCTATTTGTTCTTCCTCAAAAGCAAACAAATGCGTGATTTCTTTGCGGCGCACATTTGTAACAGCTTCACGCTATTCTGGCCAATTAGCAATGTTCGTTTTAATTAAGGCAGCGATTTTATGTGACTAGCTCTAAAGAATTGAAAAATTAGCGCATTATGCATATTTTTTTATTTCTTTAGAACCAGACTTCATGCACATCTTTTCATAAACACTTTACACATGCACATTGCTTTTGATAAACTGAACTGTTTCTACATAGATCTTTAGGTTAATTAGGAATAGGGTGGAGAGTTTTTCATCCTCCATATAAAAGGAAGGATTCTCCGACCAGGGTGGTGTGGCTGGTAGGCTTCTACCCCATGGTTGTTGTCAAGCTGTTGTATATTTTCTAACCTCGCAGATAACGTCTTGAGCGATGTAGGATTTGCGTGGTGTCGGGCGAGATGTTTAGTGCGCATGTGACGTCTTAGATGTCGCCACAGACCTATTAACTGAAATTGAGACATTCAAATAGATTCCTACAGAGGTGCGTCCCCTACGCATGTATTTTTTATGGATCGTTCATGTCTTTTCGCTATTAGGGTAATACGGAATTCGGTCCCATAGTAAAACCGGGTTTTACTATGGGATCGAAACCCGGTTTCGCATGCCCTATTCGCGATGGATATTGGGTCTTGGCACACTAAGGCACTTGTGAAATTCGATTGCGAGCCAATCTCCTGTTTGCGGACAATTTGTAATGATTCCAAATGGCAGTGGTCGTTGGACATAACCATCAAAGAAGCTTTGTGGTCACGATTAATTAATGCGTCTAAAACAGGCTTTCTAATGAGTATTCGCAGTGTATATGCACCCCTACACTGCGGCACGTACATGCAGAACCTACACGTAATTAACCTGCGCTAATCCGCCTTGTCAATAAAGCCATGAAAATTGAATGGACGAGAAGTTGAAACATGATTTCTTATAAATTCTCATATAACATGCAGTAGTAAGGTACTACAACTTTCCATTTGAATATAATTCAATGAAATTTCTTAATATCACGCCTGTATCTCCCCAAGGGGTTTGACAGAGGTTCAACTTCAATACTCCCACATTTCGTTAATCTACGTGTACAATATGTTAAACATACCTGTCCGATCCGTGAGGATATTATTACTATTAGGTTTCGAGATTAGATTATATACATATTGTAATCCTTTTTAGATAACAAGTAAAAAAACTCTGAATAAACTGAAATAAAATGTACTAAAATGGGGAAACCTACCTACATAGCGACACAAGGGCGCGGGCGGCTACACTTTGGTTGTTTCTCGGGTAGTGACGTCATAAACAAACAATTGACGATCGAACACACTAACGCCGAAGATGGTGTTGTAACATTAAAAAAAAAAAAATGGTGGTAATTTGAGCACAAAAATCATACATTTTAAAATTGTTTAATTTGTGTTTTATGTTTAGTTTCATAAATATATTATGTTTCTAATTTTATTTGGTAGTGTCATTGAGATACCTACAGGGTGTAACAAGACCCTTACCGAAGCCGTCAACCAAGCATTCTGTACATCAAACTAAGTAACTTGACGCAAAAATGATTGCTGGGAAACGACTTTTTATTTTAGGGTGATAAAACATGTTTTACGGTAGGGCTCATTATAACGCACTCAATACATGTATTAAAAAAAAAAATGTTGTGAAAAAGTTGGAACTTTGACCTCCAATATCTCCGTAACTAAGGAAGGTGTGGTCTAGAACAAATAAAAATATCGTAATGAGGGGAGAACAAGTACCTTTCGGCTTCGTTAAGTGTCTTGTTATCTTCTTTATATGCTCCTTTCGGATCGGACAGGTTTTTTTTTACCATATTGATTAAATCAATATAGCACTCCCCGACTGACTAACCACGAAGTCTTAAAAACGAAAACTAATAAATTTGAAATTAGAATTGGCGTTTTGTCTCTAGTATGTGGTAGAATGCCTTCGATCTATCCACTTAGCTTTTCGCAGCCTGCTGCTGGACATAGGTCTCCCTAAAACTGCACCACAACACTGTCGTTCGCCTTGCGCTTCGAGTTTGTCTTGGCCACTTTTTAAGGTAGTCAGTACATCAAGCTGGGTACCCACACAACGCTTGCCGACCATTCGCGGCTTCCACTCCAAGACGCGTTTGCCCCATCGGCCGTCGGTTCTTCAACAGACATGGCCAGCTCTTTGCCTACTCTACAAGCTAATTCGGTAGCTCCAGTTCCTTTCCGGGTCTTCTAAGAAACTCCGAATATTCTACTCCAGCTTGCAAATCTCATTTCAAAGGTCATAATTAGCTAAAATATATTGAATAGTAGTTATCAACAGTCAAGACTAGTGCTATAAAAAGAACTAAATGATTTATTTTGGTTTTCTTAGATTCTGTTTTTATTCCAGTCGGAGATTTCAATATTTTTTCTTTATCATCAACACCGTTGGAGGATAGCCACCGTTGTGTTAGACAATGTATAATGAATCCATAATAATATTTATTGTTTTTAAAGTAAACTTGTTACGCCTTACTAAACGGCTAAACGTATTTTGATGGTTACACGGGTAGACCGTGGTGGGCGTGGGGTACTTTTTATCCCGGTGGTAAGCTCCTGTCGTATAATTTCTTACCGAGGATTTCAATATCGACGCCGCTAATATTCCATAATCTTGCTTATTTTAGTATTACATATTTTTTTATTAATAACGTTAGCCCTAGATGCGCGTTACGTTTGAGTATCAGTCTTAATGCCAAATTATGCTGAAAAAGCTGTGGTGTATTATTTGCTTCTTGGCAGCTTATTTACTGTTTAAATATTGATACGATACATCATGGCTCTAGTTAATCCAATAGATATTTCGTAGTAATTTAAAACATCACAATTCCCACCCATCTCCCCTCTTTATAATCTTACGTTGATATGCTGGTCGTCATGCATAATCAGCCTAAATTGTTACCATCACTGCTGGGACACGGGTTGCCTGTCTGTGAGTAGGAGTGGGCTATAAACCCACCGCGCGGGCCAAGTGCGGGTTGGTACATGTCTTAAATATTCGAATTTTTGGTTCTAGAACATGCCGCCGGTTTCCTAACAATTTTTCCTTTACCGTTTTGAGAGCAGTGGTGTTGAAATAAAATACACAAACTAAAATTCTGCCTGCTTGGTTTCGAACCCACGTCCAATCAACTCGAAAGTCTGTATACGGCGATATTACTCGGCTACTACTGCTCTATCATTACTTAATGCAAAATAACTCGGCAAGTTTATCACTTACGGGATCGATTACTGAATATTTTTTGTTTGTAATCACATAATGCACATTACAATATTGACGTAATGTTAGGCTTGGCATGATTCGGTGTAACTTTCGGGAACAGCGTTTACCGACTGCTAGCCGAATGAAAACTGAATATGTGTAGTAATTTCATCGGCTCAGCTTTGTTTTCCAATAAATGCTGCTGAATCGAATATGCCGATCGTATAATAAAAAATCTGTCCCATTACTGTGTCGATTGACACGTGTTTCATCGCTGGCAGCTGACAACAAGCTGCCAAAAAGCTTTGCCAGGCGCTATTACCCGTTGAGGAGTTCCCTCGTGAGAACGCGATCCTGGCTGCAGGATATGGTCATTATCCTGCCAGGGTTGCGGGACTGTTCGAAAGAGATACCGCGGCCCTGGAACACAAAGGGCAAAGGAAGGAACATGGACTGCTCAGCCAGAGCGGGAGGGGTTATTTGATGATTTCCCATCGGTAAAAAAAAAGGCCATAAACCCTATTTCGAAAAGTAATGTACAAGTAATATATTCAGTGGTGTAACATGGAAGTAACAAAGCGGGACCAGAAATTACACAATAAGGTACAAAAGTAAAGTTCTGGCAACGCTGGTATTCTTATAGTACAAAACTGAAGATTATATAAACTTATTTCATTAAAACGTGCTCTTTTCTAATCACTACATTGTATAAAACAGAGTCGCTTCCCGCTCCCTATGTATGCTTAGATCTTTAAAACTGCGCAACGGATTTTGATGCGGTTTAATAGAAAGAGTGATTCAAGAGGAAGGTTTATTATGTAAAACATTGCATGGCCGAGCGAAGCCGGGGCGGGTCGCTAGTTATAAATAATGTAGACTTTCTTAAAATTAATCCAGCAAAACCGTTACCTCGAGCCTTGGTTGCTGCGATTGCACACCTATTTTAAGGGTTTTTTTTCTGCACTTAGTCTTTAAAGTGGCCCATTGTGCGTGCATACGTTTAATATTCGTAATACACTGCGATGAACACGACTGTATATTAATGTGAACACGTGAAGAGTAAGCCAACCAAGAATAACTTTAATTTAATTATTAAATTTAATTTTAGTGTAGTAAAATAAAAGCATAATTTACTAAGCGATAAATTAAAAGCACAGTTCAAGTCTTGTGGCAAATCTAATGTCTGCAATACCAGCTTTCTCAAAATAAATAGTTGCATTGTTGATAAAAATAATTAAAAAATAATATTTTCACATCACGATCATAAATAGATTAATTTTGGAAAATAATCCGTACCGTTATTAATCTTAGATAAGATTTGCATTGCCATTAATTACAAATTCATTAAATGTTCACCCTTACACTAACAGTGAACAATAGTCAAAACACGCATCTATTTTCTATTTCTAATTATGAACAAAAAATAAAAAGAACGTGCCGTCAAGAATATAGCACTGAATTTCAAAAATTGTACTAATTTCACTATAAATGTTTATACTCGTATTTAATCCTTTGTTCTCTAATTATATTACCGATTATAACATTTGATAAAAACTCATCTGCCTAGACTTATCCCAACTTTATTGGGGTCGGCTCCCAGTCTAATTGGATGCAGCTTTATATGTGTATTTTACATGGAGCGACTGCCTATCTGACCCAGAACACAACCCAGTTATTACTGGGTGGGTGATACGGTACCCCTTGGAACGGCTGTCAAAGAACTACAAATGAACAACCGGCCCTACGGCTTACATACTTTCCGAGGCGCGGAAGAAACTAGGTATGTAATGAATTAGTGGTCACCCATCCACAGACCGACCTTAGTAAGCCCGGCTTAACCTTAAAGATCGACCCGAGTGGCTGTTATTATTAACCCACGAGACATACAAACACTATACTTCTTTTTATTTTCTCGCAGTCAATGGTAAAAAGTAGAGTACATAATTCGTGAAAAAAAAATCATCTCAGTTCTTGTATTCCTCGCTCCGTCCAGGATTCTACTCTAGAATCCTTCGCTGCTCTCGGGATCCAACTTAAATTCCCTTTTTTACTGGTTGAATAATCTACTATTCCACTTTTTACTGTTTTTTTTTTTTTAAAAACGTCAAAACCCTTTTTTTGTGGCTGGCGGATCACTTAATAAGATTGAGTTAATAACGACCCGCGTCTGATTCGCACGGATACATTCTACTGATAAATAGCCATAGTATGTCAAATCAACGAAATTTCTGTGCTTTAACTAAGTTAAATATTAATGTAATAAGTATACTCATAAATGTTCCGGGATTAATTCTAAATGGTGGTGAAAACCAAATAAAATACATAGTGCGTCATTTTTATAAAATTGAGATTTAGTAGTGATAAAAAAAATGATACGATTTAATTGTGTAAAAAAATTGAGATAATATCGAAATTTTAGTTGATACTGCAATTAGCATTCCCAATGCCGACAAATTATATTTGAGCGATCCTTATCTTTTGAATTTTCATGTTGCAAGTACACTGAGGTAGCCCAAATTGTTCGTTTAATTCTTAATTGCATTCTCGTTTAGATAAGTCGATAATGTACGAACAATGATGACTAGGGTTACCAACTTTTTTTCTATCAAATATAGTATTTTTGAAGTTATTACCTTAAAAAATATAGTAGATGGCAAAAAAATTAAAAAGAAAATAGTATGTGGTTAAAATATGTACGTTATTTTTTAAATGAATATTTTTTGCTACTCTGCGCCTTAATAATTAAATTTTTATTTTTTTAAAAACGTTCATAAGATTGATTGCAATCTAAATTTATGTTAAAAAACACCATTAATTCAGATTTTATTAAATTTAAAGTGGCCCTGTTGCGTTCGTCTCTCAATTTCGTCTCTCCGTTCGTCTTCATAACAGAATATATGCGTTCTGTGAACGCTGATGTTGCAGGAATTGAAAGAAGATATGATACAATCTTTAAAATATTAGGCATTTCTGAATCATTAAAGAGAAAAATTTGTTGCCTCTTTTCAACAATTGATTTAGCAGAAAACTTTTGGTCAGCAAGTACAGTGTACAAAATTTTATTAATTTGATTGATTTCTGAGTACATATTGTTAAAATTGATCTTTAGTTTCTCAGCTATTTCTAATAACTTTTCAAATTTGGAAAATTCAAGCTTTATAGTAAGCCTTTTAAAAAATTCAGCCAATTGGTTTCAGAATAATCAAACCACTTGTTTAAATAATCCTGACTTTTTGTCAAAAATAGTAACAAATTCCACTTAGTCAGTAGAAATTTATCAGGGTAATCTTGTTCTAATTTTTTTAATCTTTTATTTGTTTCATACCCAAAAAACAAATCTTTTCCCTTTGTACTATTTCTTCTTTCAAGTTTTGCATGATGTTAAAAATATCAACAATTGTTACAGCATTGCCCACAAGCACTCTTACATTTTATTAAAAATACTAAGCATATGGCTAGTAAAATGTAAATAAATTTCCATTATCATCTGTCCTTCTGGAACATTTAACATTAATAAGATTCATTGGAATAAGATTCATTTTAGCTTGGATGCTATCGTCGCGATTGCGTGCGTAATATTTCGCCGTAGACCCACAGAGAGGGCTTTAGTTAAGGTTGCGTTACGCTTTACGAAAAATTACTATTCTTTTTTTTTGAAATATAGTATTTGATCCCTTAAAATAGTATGATACTATATTATATAGTAGGGTTGGCAACCCTAATAATGACTGTTTGACAAACGCGTAAAACTGGAAATGATAATCAGGCTATGAATCTAAACACAGACATTTGACAAAATGGTGCACTACCCTCATGTATGCAGGTGGATAGATTACTCAGAATTTGCTGTTCTGGGCATAAGGTGAAAAAAATTCCAAAAACTTGTTTTTTTTTTATCTTCTCCTTTAAACATAGCTCTGGTTCTCAAACATGAGCTTTTTCTATATTTTTAGCGTGACCTGTTTTTGTTGGGTCTAATTTTTCTATGTAGAAAAGAGGTTTTCTATGTTCGGCGTTAGCGTTTCTTATTGGTGTAGGATAACACAATATATTTGAAGCCTTAATCAATAAATTAGCATTAATATAGCGCTAATCTAATTCATCTTTACTGCTCTTAAAACGGCGAAGGAAAACCAACTTGAGGAAAACGACATGCCCCTCGAGCAAAAACTTCGAAGACATGATATCCACCAAGCATGGGCTCTGGGTGGTGGATTATAGGCCCAGAGCCTCACAGAGTTGAGCCCTGTGTCCCAGCAGAACGTTATAAGCTGGTTATGCTACAGCGCCTGAAAGTAATCCCAATACGACTTGTCAGAATGATTAGTATCTCATTTTTTTTCACATTAAATTACATAAAATTAACTTTGATAATATTTTATGAAGATAGATAATTTACATCAAAAGAGTTTAATAATCAGGGCCTGAATTAAACAGGCAAAAATAACACATTAATTATCGTGAAAAATTTAACAACGTTAACTTTAAAAAGTACCACTTTGTTTTGTAAGAAATTAATCGCTTGAAATCGCGATTTGTTCAAGCTTAACAAAACCGTAAAACATTTATAATTAACCTATTTGATTGTACGCACGTGTTATGGGTGAATTTTATGAGTGTGTGGTAGTGGGCTTAATGAAAACATATTTGAACATGTCTTTTATATTTAGGGTTATCTGCAAGCTCTTGGACAGGCGCGTACTGCAGAGGTGAAACGAGATGCGCGTATTGGTGAGGCAGAAGCACAAGCCGAAGCCAAGATAAAGGAAGCGATGGCGGAGGAACAACGAATGGCCGCCAGGTTCCTCAACGACACCGAAATTGCGAAAGCTCAGAGAGACTTCGAACTGAAAAAAGCTGCTTACGACGTTGAAGTGCAAACTAAGCAGGTAAGACCACAGAAAAATGATATTAGACTATATTAAAAAGAAAAAATAAATGGTCAAACAGTCAGGAAAACAACTTCCGTACGTACGGACACTTAAAAATATCGATTTATTTGTAAATTATGTTTAGGCTGAAGCTGAAATGGCATACGAGCTACAAGCAGCGAAAACTCAGCAGCGCATCAAGGAAGAAGAAATGCAGATTACTGTTGTGGAGCGTACGCAAGAAATCGCCGTACAGAAATGGGAAGTGCAGCGCAAGGAAAAAGAATTAGACGCCAACGTACGCAAGTAAGCAAAATTCATAAATATATTTACTTAAACATTAATGTCCGATCGTCCTTGGACAGTTTAGTACCACAAGGTTTCGATGATTGGCTTTCGTTTGCGGATGTATTATATACAGGATGTAAAGGCAAGCATTTTACACAGACGCCAGCACTTCAAGCTACCCGAAGCTGTCAAATTTTCCCAATCAACTTTGAACTAAGGTTCGTTGTTCGTGTTTTAGCGATAAAGTCGAAAATCTATTAAAGAAATTTGACAGATTGCAGTAGCTTGATGTGCTGGCGTCTGTATATCAAACTAAGTTACACTGTGCAAAAATTGTTGCTGGAGTATGCCTTTTTTTTGTTGTGAAAAAATTACGTCTTACAGTAGTGCTCAATGTAACGTACTCAACACATTGTGCTGATGGTTACATTTAATAGTACAGGGGTCATGGAGGTATAGTAAAGTTATAACAATCAAAACTTGTCAAAAAGTTGGTACTTTCAATATGTCAAAATAGAAGGTCCAGAACAAAAAAATATCGCAATGACGGGTAGAAGCCGAGAGGCACTACGAATATTCCTACTGGGGAAACCACGTTAAAAACAAAGCGCCAAATACACTACCTCAGGCTCAGGGGTGGTGCGGATCGTAGCGGCGATCGGCGGCAGCGACCTCTCGCGTCCGGCCTTGGTTAAATCCATGGTCCGGAGCGAGACGGACTGGGACGCCGTCGCCTCCTTCTGCGAAGCAGTCATGCTAGCGGAGGAGGCGGCGGAACGTGAGAGGGAGAGAACCTCACGTCCCAGCCGCCGCGGGAGACGCACCGGGCGTCGGGGGCCACGTGGTGGCCACCGTAGGCGCGGGCCTGTGGACGGTGAGCTATGGGCTAGCTCGCCGTCCGTCCGTCTTATGATGACAGGCCGTGTCGACGGCGCGTTCGTGTTCCACGCGCGCCTCAGAGAGATGTCAGCAATAGGAAGGGGTCCGCAAGGGCCGATGCCTGCCGGGGCTGCGGGACTGTTCGAAAGAAATGCCGTGGCCCCGGAACACAAAGGGCGATGAAGGAACATGGATGGGTTTTAGTCAGTAAAAGTCTGACACTCCCTCCTGCTCAGCCCAGAGCGGGAGGAGTTATTTGATGATTTCCCATCCGAAAAAAAAGGGGTGGTGCGGAAATGGTGGCGGTTTTTGTTGAGAGTAGTACGATCTACAAACCTCTCATTAATTTTTGTAGTAGCTCTCACCGTTTCAGAGATATACGCGAAAAACAAAAATGTATAACCTTTGACCTCGGATAAAAAACAACGCACAAGCGGGATCGATGGAGACCTTTGACATACTATTTTTAATAACGTATCAACTGAGCCAAAATTCAGCTTGTTGCGAATGAATGCAAACTGAATGTATATTTTGTGTGGACTAGGATGTTTTACCACATAATAATAAGTACATGTAGTTTTACACCCTAATGATTACCCATTGACCTTCGAGTAATACGTAGTTATTTTGTTTTGTTATGAATATACATAAACGCACATCATTGTTTTGGTGTAAGAGCTACTTATTTCCAGGCTTGTTCTCCGCTATCTCAGTCACTTTTCCAATTTGCATTAAACATATTAATGTAAATTTTTAGTGTTCAACCTACTCTTTGTAAGGATAAAGTTTTCCTGTTTATCCCTTTGTTGTGGTTTTTTTTCACTGCAGTATTTCAAGGAAATTTTCGATAAAAATGTGTATACTTCCTCTATTTACCTAATAGTAGGCAAGATTAATATAGGTATGGTGCGTAATTAACTCTTGCAATACTGCGCGTTGAGAAGTAATATTTTACAATTGATTGACTAGCCATCAACGCGAAAAGATATTATACTGTATTTGTATATAAACAAAAGCTGATTTTAATAAGAATCGAACTTTGCCATACAAATAAAGGGTGTAACAAGACCCTTAACGAAGCCGAAGGGCATTTTTTCTCCCCGTCATTGTGATCATTTTTTTGTTGTAGACCATACCTGGGAACCTTCTAGTTACGGAGGTCAAAATACCAACTTTTTCTCAAGTTTTGTTTTAAATACATGTTTTAAACAGGGTTCGAAAATATCCGATATTTACTACAAATATCAAAATATCGGATATTTATGATATATAACCGATATATATATCAAAAGTTTTATATATATCCGTTTTGTATGAAAGTCATATAATTATTTTATTGTATTATTTATGTATACTATTTTGCAAATGTGTTACATACACATAATAAATTAAGAAATTAATCATTTTATAAACAGTTATATTCTATAAATAAAAACTTTATTTTATGCTTCTTAAATACCTACTCAATATTGAAGTAAAATCGGTTCTGAACTTTGTCAATTACTTTCTTTGTAAAAAGTAATAGAATAAACACAAAAAAAAGCTTACTCTTTCGTAACGAAATTTTTCTGACACGACTGACGCCATTAAGCAGATTGTTGCCATTTATGGATTAGAAGTTACTATTAGGGAGTTTGTTTTAACTCTACCCCAATCCCATCTACATTTGGGAAGTAGAAATACAGTAATAAACGCCGAAAATTACTTAATAATATAAAATGTTTAAACCATTTTTGTATTGATATAATATCATAAAAAATCATTTGATATTTATATCGGATATATATCGAATATATATCATGGTATATCCATTGATATATATCCTCGAACCCTGGTTTTATATGTAAGATTTTTACTTTAAACACCTCCACGACCCCCGTACTATTCAATCCATCCATTAGCACAATGTTTCAAGTGCGTTACATTGAGTGCCACCGTAAAACTTGATTTTTCACCCCAAAAAAAGTCGTTTCCCAGCAATAATTTTTGCACAAAGTTACTTAGTTTGATGTACGTCATAATGCTTGCTTGACGGCTCCGTGAAGAGTCCTGTTACACCCTGTATATGCTTAGCTAGTGTCCTCTGCATTCTTTCGAAAGAGTTTGTACATGTTTGATCTGTCGTTATCCATAAATAAATAAATAAATAAATATGGTAGTAGACACGCAAAAACAATACGATGTCTATCTTTATTTTCTCTTTCCACAAAGCTTCAAATAAATATAATAAATTTATATGTAAAATGACATTTTAATAAAATGCATATTATGTGTTCCATTGTGAGACACGCGTCCATCATATATATGATGCTCTGTGGCGTCCATACTAAATCAATTGACATCATTTTTATGAGCTGTCAAAACGCGAATCTCCCATTGATTTTATGTGTCATTAGTCATCTATGATATCATTAATTTTGTCGACTGAATAACTCAACTATTTAAAGGTTTCAAAGCAACTAAAAATCTAATTTTACCGTTGATTGAAAACTAATCGGGTTTTCAAACCTAAAATGTAGTGTTTATTTCCAGAAGTGGTTTCTTGGTTTCTTATCCTATTATAGACGTGTAGTGGGAACTACACGTCTATAATAGGATAACTAACCTAACTGTAGATGCAACAGAAATTAACCATCGTGTAATTACTCACAGGCCTGCAGAAGCCGAGAAGTTTAAGTTAGAGAAGATAGCCCAAGCGGAGAAACTAAAAACTGTGCTTGAAGCTGAAGCACACGCCGAGGCCATCAAAATGCGCGGAGAGGCGAGTATTAACAGTATTATTGAGCACTATTTACTAGATTTAATTTCAGCAGTCTGTCTGTACCATGGTAAACTAACTTTTTGCGCTGTTGTTGCTGCAATATGATCCTAGCAACACAATGAATTCAAGACCACATGTAGATTATATAAAAGATTAAAATTCTCATTAATGTACTCGAACAAATTTTGAATTTCACACTAGGAGTATTATTATTTGCATGAATAGAAATATAAACACACTGACTAAATAATTTATTTTCTTAAAAAAATAACCCAAACCCTGTGCCTTTGCGGTGCCTTTGCGATTATGGCTGTATTACATTTTATGTTTATACTGTAGGCGGAGGCGTTCGCTATCAAGGCCAAGGCGGCGGCTGATGCGGAACAGATGGCCAAGAAGGCAGAGGCTTGGAAAGAGTACGGATCGGCTGCGATGGTCGATATGATGCTCGAGACTTTACCTAAGGTAACTGAAATCGTTATGACGATGATTTTTCTCATTTATGCCTGCCAAAGTTTAGATTAGGATTTTATTTACAATCGTTGTACTCCGGATTTGCTCATAAAAACTATCGTTCTTATTAAGTATAGATTGGGGTGTGTCAGTGGTCAAACAGCATTTAATCAGCCAGCGGACCATACCTCCAACACATTGTATGTGGACATTATTATTTGTAAAACACTTCCATTAGTTCCGTTATGCATGGTGGGTGCTGGTTAGCCTGGACGAGTTGATCTGCGGCGCCGTTATCTTGGGATCCACCACAGGGTGATTTAGTTGTAATATATACCGATATATACTGCCCACTACCAGGGGCAAAATAGCTATAGCGATATAATTAAATATTCGTTTCAGCGCTGTCAGGACAGACCTTTCCAATGTTATATTCACGAATACCAACATGCATACGAAAACTATTTTCTTGTGTGTACAAGTAACATTGACAAAAGACCAATTTCATAAAGAAAAGAAAAAGTATTTATTGGTCTCGCACATGTCAAAACAAAACGATTAAATTAACAATAAACAAAATTACATAAAAAGCAAACATTAGCAAAACTTAAAATAAGTCATACATTAAACTAAATTACTCCTGTACGAGGCCAAAAGGCCCCATCTCAGCATGGTGCTGTAACATTAAAAAAATATGTCAATTCGCTAGTATTCTGATAGGGCCTAATAACAATATGGGTTCTAAAATACTATGTTGGTAGCAACATGACATTGCGAACTGTAGGAGAAAATTACATGAAAGTTGCTAACTGTATACATATTGTGCTTGTGTATATAAATTCTTCATATTTCCCGTAATGACGAAAGTGCCGATAACCGAGTTAATTCATCGAAATAATGATAGTAACCCTCCTTCGAACATGTTTGTCATTTTAAAAATGCTACGTAAAAGTTGGTTCTTTTAATCACGTTTGGTTTGGTTTAGGTTGCTGCGGAGGTAGCGGCTCCGTTGTCGCAAGTGAACAAGGTAACGATGGTGTCCTGCGGCGGCGGAGAGGTGGGCGCCGCCAAGCTGACCGGGGAAGTCCTCAGCATTGTGCAGTGCATCCCCGAGCTCGTCAAGGGTATTACAGGAGTCGACATCACCAAGGTATGTTACACACTCAATACTGCAGTCCGGACTTAATAAACGGTGATATACAACGTGCATCAGAATGGGTGTGGTATAGTATAGACCCATGTCGTAATAGCGAAATAATAGTAATCAGCATATCAAATGTCGATCAATACCTGCTCGACCCTAATGTAAGAAAGTGGCTCAGTTTGATGGTCCGTTCCGCAGCCTACGATAAACCTTTCTGATACACGCTGTAGAGTATCAACATTCATGTCTCAAGGCCTTCCTCCATCCAAATTCATTAAAAGCAATGTTTTACTGTAACACGCTTGAACACTGTCTCTAATAATAAACTAACCATTTCACCGTGCAAGTGTGTGTAGCAATCTTTATCAGTTTAATTAGGATTAGAACATTATGACTTTAACTTCATAGGGATATTCTATCGATTTATACATTTATTTGGTAAAACGGAACTAGACGAGGGAGCAACCAAGATAAGCATCCCAAAATTATGGGAGTCAAAACCGATTGCTATAAAATGTCAACCTCTGTGTATACACTTAGAACTTTTCACGTTTTGAACAAAACACGTAGTTATCTCGAACTGTGTTTTCGTCACAACCCAGAGCGCGACTGTTAAAGGGGAAAGGCTAGCGGCGCTCAGCCCATACACGTCTTCCCCAGTTTTATTTTCCAGGGAGAAAACAGGGTAATACCTTTGTATGGGCTGAGCGACGCTAGCTATTCCTCTTTAAGTTTTAACGAAGGAAATCAAGCTGGAAAGAATGCTAGTCTGATGTAGGTGTTACTTGCATATTTTATTAGGCACTCTAATCAATGATCTATTTGAAATAAATGCTTTGAGTTTGAGTTTGAATGTTACCTTGAAAAACAATTAACTTTGTCGCTTCAGTGCTGTATGTCGCTGCTATCATTAGTCCTTGAAATTGTCGGCCAGCTGGCAAAATACTTTTTTTTTTACAAACAATAATTGAATTCGAATCTTTGCGCAAGTGTTTATTGCGTGTTTACCGGAATCCATGTATTACACAAATATGTTTAAATCAATAGTTTCTGAAATTCGATACATTTTTGGTTACAACCACAAGAATAACTTTCGTTTAATAAATTTGGATTATTATGCATGTATACATAAATGTATTCACCGACTACGGAACCCTACACTGTGCGTAGTCCGACTTGTCGAGTTCCAATCGTTTAATTAAAATTAAGGAACTGGAACACAATAATGGCACCTTAATGACAGTCACTAACATTTGAACAGTGCTGCCACTGCATGGATGAGCATTCAGTTTTTAACCTCATAATCTTATCATGTCTTGTCATTAGACTACGGATGTAAAATGTAGCTACAAACGAGTTTTTTTTATAAGTAGTTAATTTTATCGGTTTCAAAATAGCTAGTAAACGACGAAGGCGAATAAGTACCTGAAACAAATAGAATCATATAGATTAATATTCTTAAAAAGCGTCAACTCATTAAAACACTCATTAATATTCAGACACGTGTTTATATATTTATCTGTTCGCTGATTATTTCCTTTTATTTATACATTTTTGTAATATAACTTCACCTTCATCAGTATTTTCTAATAGCATCTAAAAATCGTCGTATTCAAATCGAGTATTCGGTGTAACTATGATTTAAATGGTAATCTATAATGGTGGCTAAGAATTATCGATGATAAAGTAACCTTATGAACGACTTCAGACGAAATACCATGTTATAAAACAAAAAATAACGTTGAAAATTGTATGGATCCAATGAATCGTTCCCGTACTTCCCCTTTTATAATTACAGATAAAAAAGTTATTATGTATTAAGCATACGCTACAAATTTAGCAATAAATCTGTTATCAGGATACTTTATCGCGCTAAGGTCATATTTGGAAACGAACTTGCTTATCAATCACCTATGACATTTTCTAGACTTGAGTTATATAATGGTCAGTAAGATTAATATTCTGATTTCGGCGAAAAGACGCGAAAAATATTTCTATTTAGCTGTATTTAATATAATAAAACCGAAGCGAATACTGACATTAAGGTGTAACGATGGATTGTCACGGGTAGAAGTTTAACCATGATATAAAAGCAAGAAATAAAAATAAATATTTATAAAGTTCATTAAACGTATCGTTATAAAACATTTTACGTCTAAACTAAAACTGTGGTCGAAACCTTTGATACATTGATAAGTGCAATTGTAGTATAGAAAACCCTTTAAAAAATCTTCATTAAACTAGAAGCTCCACCCTTGAAGCTAATAAGACCAAGATTATTATGCACTTGTGTCTAATATATAAATTATAGTTTACATTAAGCGTGATGCAATGTATTGTGACTCGCTTATTGAGATTTGCGTTCTTGTTTCCCGTCACTATTTTATATGTTTATTTATCCTCCCAGCATTTTAACTCTGACTGGTTGTCATTTGTACTAGTAGGTAACCGTTAGCTTTATGTATTTATCGATAATATAATTATATGTTGATAACTAGGCGCGCTAATCTAAACAAGAATTTTTTTAATGAGTCTCTATATAACGAACACAAAATGGCCTGAACATAATTAGCAGCTCTAATTAGTATCACGTCAAGGATCTTATCTTAATAACAATTATAAAAAATATCAATCTGATTACGTACTAACATTTAGATGTTTACCTACACATGTCTTGATTGATCACACCTCATCTATTTTGTTTACAAATAACTGTTGATTGTTATGGATTAGTCTAGTGACATGATACGGTTGATACTGCTGGTATCTAACGCTTTGCTTGACTAATGTGTCGTTGTCAATGTGGCGCACGGGCAGGCTGCGCTGGAGCCGCCCACGTTACCGACGCCCACCGCTCGCGGAGACTCCGCGAGAAAGCAGCGATAACTGCGCAAACTAGATTATACTAGACGTCTACCTAATGCTCATGAAGGTGAGGCCACCCTTATTATTGCGGCATCCAGCAGAGGAATCATGAATTCATGACGCTTTGGCTTTATGTTAATGATAATGTTGCATGTGTTATG
This sequence comes from Eugnorisma glareosa, assembly GCA_947578425.1. NCBI lineage: Eukaryota > Metazoa > Arthropoda > Insecta > Lepidoptera > Noctuidae > Eugnorisma > Eugnorisma glareosa. The sequence goes on from OX387957.1 coordinate 34,243,874, forward strand.
TTGGATTCATTGTTCACACCTGCTTGCGGTGGTGCACGGTGCCCAACAGGTTGGTAATCGATTTTCTAAAATATACTAATACTAAATCTAGTTATTTAAGGTCGTTATTTATAGTTTTATTGTATTTGATAAGCGACAATTATACCTGCTTCTTTAACTGAAGTATGAGTAGTATGTCATTCAATTATTGTTCGTGCATAACAGTAGTCCTCATAACTGTACGCAGTAGTATTATATAATTTAGCAACCCACGAATTGGTATTTATAGAATGGTAAGCGCAACTTCAGTTAGTTCTTAGCAGATTTATTTTGCTTGCATTATGTTCGTAAAAGATAATAGACAAGACTTGTGCGATAATTGAAAAAATAGAAGTTAATTTCATAGTCGGTGTTCCGTATCGCTTCGATATTAACTTAGATTAAGTATAGAACCGTGAAGAAATTTACCTACTTTTATTTCAATAGCTGATGGTTTTGTGTGCATATAATGTAAAAATTTCGTTAAGATAAATACAATTTAAAAAAGTTTAAAAAAAACTTTTTAAAGTTTAATTTAACTTTTTAAAAAGTTTTTCAATACAATTGTTAAACATGGCGTACTTTCAGAGACTATAATTATGGTTCGAAAATGTAATCTTTCTGTTAGGCGGTCGTGACTTTTCTTTACGAACTCGATCATTACTTTTGCAGTTAAGTTATGTTTTTTTTTACTATTTGCCACAACTGTATTGAAAAACGTCGTGTGATACATGGGTGTGTAGGTTATTGCAAACTCGTGTCATTAAATACCTTTACCTTCGGCTCGGGCTTGTTAATGACACCTCGTTTGCAATAACCTACTTTCCACCCTTGTATCACAAATTACAATTATACTGTACTTTGTAATTTTTCTTAGCTATCTGATTAGTTTTTCTACAACGGTAAAGTTGACCTTTTACAAAAGACCATTATTCTACAGGGTGGAAGGGGTACCGACGCTCAAACGATTACCACGTATGCAGTACTTACATCATTTTGGAACCCTCATATCAAAATTTGTCATAAGTTGGAAATTTAAAAAAAAAGGGTTTCCATACATTTTTACCGTGTAGGTATTGCACTTTTGTAGGAAGTATTTTAAGGGTCCCGTACCCAAGGGGTAAAAACGTACTCTATTACTAAGACTACTGTCCGTCTATCTGTCTGTCTTGTTGTCTGTCACCAGGCTGTATCTCATGAACCGTGATAGCTAGACAGTTAAAATTTAAACAGATGATGTATTATTGTTGCCGCTATAGCAACAAATACTAAAAACAGAATAAAATAAATATTTAAAAGGGGGCTCCCATACAACAACCGTTTTTTTTATGGTACGGAACCCCTTCTTGCACGAGTCCGACTCGCACTTGACCGGTTTTTTTTTAAATTACCGATAAAATAAATCTACGGGGAGGGGTTCAGAATGATGTACATACCTAATGAATACTGGGTAACTTCCACCGTGGACGAATCATAATTTTTCCTAATCACATAGTAGTATTTAACTTCTAGGTGATTAGGTCGTAATTAAAAGTTATCAGACTAAAAAAAAAAAATACTAAATCGAAAACAAATATATTTTTAAGAAATTGTTTCACATGACTTGTACTGATAAACGGTGATTAATTAGTTACGTTGCTATAAGATTTTGCAATAGCATGACGAAATTGTTTAAGAAAGCGATATTTTGTTTTCAGTGTTACAATGATTTAATTAATATTCCAGAAAATTTTAAATTGAAGCAACATTACTAAAGGTTTTATTTTTTTCAGGGTGTTCGCGCACTTTAAAAGCTGCTTACTACATATACCTACCTACCTACCTGCGTTTATTTTGATTTACAATGTATTTACGTATTAGAATAAGATAGACATGCATTACTTATTTTATCGACCTTAGTGCCACTTTTGGAATATTGTTCTAAAAAGATACCAAAGCAAAATTAATAAATTAGTATTAAAATTCTTACTAATTCGTTATATTTTAACTACGAAAATGAGAACAATGTTAATACCATCAGTATAATCTTATAAACCACCTACTCCATACAGTTTATTGAAGGATCATCTTTTCCACATGATTGATAATGATATAAAAACGTTACAACGATTATAACCTTACTACCACAAAACCATGCATAATAATGACAGGTTGTAATACATTAGGACCTGTGGAAGAAAGGTAAATGTCTCCAATTCACCAGCTTTGAGTGGAGCTCGGAGCCCAACTTATTAAACCTAGATTTTAATTAATTTGAGTTTGTTCCTCTCCCTTATCCGAGTCTGATGAATATTATGATGGCATAAAAGAATACTTCTTTTTCTTTACGGTTGTAACGCTTTGCCGATTATTTTTCGAGGCCATTAATAGCCAACCTTCAAGGAGGTTAGTTTAAAATTTCAGAAGTATACTTAAGCGCGAATTATACAGAAACGGCGTAAGGTGAAAGCGCGGCGTAGGCATGATGCCACTTCAAAATGTTTTCATACAAAATGCACGAAGGCGTCGTGTCGTGAATTACATTCAAGCAGCGCGGCGCAGGCACGCCGTTCTTTCTTTTCGTTATCCGTTCCACGCCTGCGCCGCGCCTTCTCCTTACGCCCTTTCTGTATAATTCATGACTTATGGCGCGGTCAAGTTGAAAGCTATAACTATTTATATTGCTCTCACCTCGTATATAAAACAGCAGTTTAGCTTTTCTCAAACTATTAAATAGCTAACTGCATTCAATTTGTCCGCACCTTTACTGTGATCCAACGTTCCTTCACTTGACATACCCCACACGATTATTGTGTATTCATCTACTGTATGGATAAGATGGTGGTGTAGAATTATCGGAGATTAATTATTTTACCTCACCTAATGTTGAACCTCCATCGGTATAAATATGTGGCTTTATCGTCATTCGATCAAATTATGCTAGTTAAAAAATGAGCTCTTTGTATCCGTGTACCTGTACACCTAAGTACACATTAATAGACTATTGGGTGTATCTACTAGTGATACGTCAAGGCCTTGTTTTCTATTTGTTTAAACAAGTGGCATTAGTCGGGCATAAGAAATTATTATCTTTGCAAACATGTCACAAGAATTCAGTTGGGCTAAATTATAAAGAATGGTTAGTGCAATCGTATTAGAAATTGGCAGATTTGTGTCATATTTTATGAGATCGCTAAAATACAATAAAATCAAACCCTCTCAAAGTATGGTACGTGGCAATATAGCATAACTCGCCAGAATTTAAAATTATTTTCCTTCTTTTAAAATAACGGCAAAACTAAAAAGTGCACATTAAAAAAACACAATTTATGACCAAAAAGCCTACTTATTCTCAAGGTAGAAAATTACAAATGACTGTTATTATACAAAAATGATACCTATATTTTTTTAATTAGCTAAACTGTCGTTAGGGTATATGAAAATATTTGGTGTTCAAAAAGTGCAGTTTAGAAATTCTAATAGTTATTGTAATTAACAACGTTCGTGGACATTATTGATGTCCTTTTCTAAAAAGTTTACTGCCTACATAGGTAGCTTTCCACTTATTTGTATGAAAGTAAATATTTATAATCAATTTTTGTGTCCGTTTCGGTAAAACTAGTCAATGAGGGCTATCGTTTTTGCGCTCACCAGATTGGTCAACTGTTGAGTAAGGTCAATAATTCTATTTTATACTTTAAACTACCAATCCCTTCACAAAATGTTTATTTTATTACTGTATTGTAAACTTCAGATACATATTTACAATATTCTTCCTAAAATTAGCAAGCATGAAGCATTTAAAAATCATTTTACCTCCAAGTACTAACTAATAAGATCTTAAGTTGCTACATAAAATCTTCAAGTCATAATTAATCAGGAATGGCTCAATTTAGACCGCAATCATGAATATTAGTAAAAATACTTGATAAAAAGCAAGCAACTCGCAAACTCTCTATGACATCTGATATTTTAGTGACCTCGCGCTAAACAAGCGCCTCTAGCGGCGAATGCATACGCGATAGCCCCCATACTTTCAGGTCCATAATGTTAAATTGTTATAATTGCGTGTAAATACTGTTTGATCTATTATTTAGTTTCTACCTTGTAACCTTCTATGTATTTAGAGCTATGATAAGATTATAGTTCTTTCGTATTTAACTCATTATTAACTTGATACTGGAAAACTTGCGTTCGGTTCTGATAGCTTCAAAGTTTTAAATCACTTTGTATGTGATTGATATTTAACCCAGTTTTGATACACCATATAAATTATGTATCTGCCTTCCCGTTCTGGCATGTATGTGTGTATGTATGTATTAAGGCAATACTGAATCTCTTTCTCTTAGACTGCATAAGGCTGCAGTATTTTTCATTTTATTTTCAATTTGGCGCTAGTATCAGATTTTTTCGCACGTCAGGTCGCTAGTGATATCAATACAGCTCTTACCTCTATTAACATTATCTCATATGTAACTTGTTTACTTACATATTTGATATTAAGAATGGTTTTAAGTGATTTCAATTATTTTTACCTCAACTGTCGTGGCTGTTTGTGCCATAGTACATTATTTTAAGGTTAATTTTATAACAAATTTTATTTAGATTTAGGTGGAATGGTAAGAGAAACATTTTCTTATAAAAACGCATTTATAATATTTTTTGTATCTAGTTAATTATTGTCAGCACAAATAATTATTTTTGTAAGAAATATTTCATCACTGCCGAAAATCATTTTCGGGCTTAATCTTAGGTAAAAACTTATTTCCGCCACAGCTTAACACTGTATTAAGGTATTATGATTTTTATTGCATAATTCGATCTCTAGACTGTGTGAACTGTAGTTCAAATAACATTTACAAATGTAGCACTCCCACCTGACCTCTTATAAGCTAACATCAAGTCACTGCTTTCTTTTATCATGTTGCTACTGATTGTGTTACGCAATTCTAAGAATTTTGATAGCATCGGAAAGTTGATGCTGTATTGGTTCTTTTTTATTTATATAACATTGCATACGTTTACATAAGTGTGTAAATTATGCTTTAGCTAGCTAACATAAAGTTTGTCTGTCTAAATTGATGCACTGAGAGTGGCACAATTAATTACTTTTTGTGTGGATCACATTTTTAACAAGTATGTACGTGTATTGACGTGGTTTTTATTATATATTCATTAAAAACTGTATACAAAATCGCTTTTTATTTATAAATCCCATCCTAAGTAGCCGCAGTTACCCATTATTTGTCTGACCCTTTACGCCTATGCAAAACGCGTTTCTTCTTCTCTTGAGTGAGTATACATTACCTATCACCATTGTATTCCAATCAAGTCAATTTGCTGCAAGCAGTTCACGCCACGTGACGTTTCGATTATCCAGTTAAACAAAATTGAAATTTAGTGTTTTTTCCAATGCAGGGTAAAGGCATTTTTAGATACCCTCAGAGAAGGAACGATTGTTGAACACCTCGCTTGCATGGTTTTACCTAAAAACACACATAACAAAAAAAATCTATACTGAGAGGTAACCCAATGGTTCTTGCGAAAAGCATTGAATTTCGCATAAGAGTTCCCTTGTAATGCATGTACTAATAGTATTCTGAATGTTTCAATTCGTCATTTCTGCCGATAAGAAATCCTATCAGGTCCACTACTTGTTATCATTATTAGAAAGTTAGTTTTGAATAACGCGTGCAAATTATAAACTTTACTATCAAAATGAGTGCTCAGATCGAGCTAGTTTGAAGGTACCTGCATCTTCGTCAAAGAACGCCATTTCTAAATGACATCATGAGAGATTTTGTAGGTGAGGTCTTGATCCTAGCTATAGGCTCTTTATTAGGTAGGTACAGTGCCGGTTTTAGCACTATCAGCGCTCTGGGCGAGATGTCTACGGCGCCCCATAACTGTAATTCAAACCCTTCTAGTCACTTACGCAAAAAAAGGTGTCAAACTCGGAATGAGAGATAATAAGCTGTAAACTCGCATACACCTTCATTTTGCTGGCACTCATTCATTTTGGTGTTGTAAAAGTGGTCTCAAAAGTCTCATAAAATCTCGTGTTGCGTCGTAAGTCATTCAAGGCCAAACGTCACAAAAATCAGTTTCAGAGGCTAAGAGCCCGCAGCGCTCAGCCATAGCCATAGTCAGTGGTGACCTTTTTTCCGGATGGGAAATCATCAAATGACCCCTCAGTCAGACGAGTCAGACTTTCTTTCTTAGCCCTTCGTGTTCCAGGGCCGTGGTATCTCTTTCGAACAGTCCCGCAGCCCCGGCAGGCATCGGCTCTTGCGGTCGGTTTGCTGACATCTCTTTGAGGCGCGCTGTCGACTCGGTTCAAGGTTGACCTTGCATTACAGTGACCATGGCTGAGCGCTGCGGGCTCTCAGCCCTCTGTCTCAAAAACGGTTAGCATATTAAAAATGATTCAAAACCAAATTTGTCGCAAATTTTATGCTCTACAATTTTTTCAATGAATATTAACCTCATTGGAGCTATAGAAACCGAAATAAACGCGAAAAACTGATTTTGTGACGTTTGACTTTGAATAACTTACGACGCGGACACGAGATTGTATGAGACTTTTGAGACAACTTTTAGAACACAAAAATGAAGGTGTATACGAGTTTACAGCTCTCATTCCGATTTGAAACCCCTAATATGACTGCACTACATACGAAAAAAAACGCAAAGGATATTATGAACTAACCATTCATAAACAGGGTGGATTGGACTCCGACGCGAAAATGGTATCCACGTATTCAGTAAGTACATCATTTTGAACCCCCCCACATAGAATTTTTTCAGATGGTAGTTCATCTTACTTAGTTTGATGTACAGAATGCTGGGCTGACGGTTTCGTGAAGGTCCGTTTTGTAGATAATGCTAAGTGATCGGTAAGAATTTTCCATCGATTGATCGATAGAAAAAGCTGAAAACAATCTGTGTGAGAGGGGAAATAAAGGGGCGTTTTTTTTTTTGTGATTGGCATCTTTCAGGTCATATTGTAGTCTGCTTAACTGGCCTATCCTGTGGGTGCCTTGAGTGTAAGGCCTGCAGCCAGAGCAAAAAACTTACAAATTAAGGGACTACATGCTACGGGCACCCCCTGTAGGGTACGAGCCTCGACTTAGGGTGTCGCTGGGGGAGACCAGCAAAGGGACATACTGGATCTGGGTGATATCATTATTTAGGAGCTGATTTAAAACCACAGACTCAGTATCACCGGCTGACTCGAGGAGGGCAAGGACCTGAGGTCGCGATGGGCCTCGACGACGAAATGTGGACGGAATGAGATAACAAGGGGCAACTGCGGCGCCCCTCTGTATCAGGCGCACTGGGCGGTCGCCCAACCGCGCCCTACCCTAACGCCGGTAGGTATGTACTACTATAAAGGGTGTAACAAGACCCTTAACGAAGCCGAGAGACACTTGTTCTCCCCCTCATTGCGATATTTTTTTTTTGTTCCAGACCATACCTGGGAACCTAGTTACGAAGATATTTGGTGGTCAAAGTTACAACATTTTCACAAGGGTTTCTTTTTTTCAACAGAATTTTTTATGTTAGATTTTTACACCACACCTCCACGACTCCCGTACTATATTCAATCCATCCATCAGCACAATGTTTTGAGTGCTTTACCGTGAAACGTGTTTATTCACCCCAAAAAAAGGTGTATTCCCGCTGACCCCACTGGTGGGGCCAACGGGAAATCACAAAACCGTCGTTTCGTTGGCTCCACTACCCTGCCCTATTACCTTGAGATAACAAAATAAGGAATTAAAAAACCTCAATGATGTCAGCGGGAATTAATAGACATTCCGAATATTCCGATCCATACAGTACGACAGCTCTGATCACGGTATTGTATATTTTCCCTGGCGAAAAACTGGAAAATAGTTCCCATTTGTTGCCAGTGAGGCATATAAGATGAAACATAAAATATGTTCTCCAAAAAGTACCAGGCTGGCATGAGCTCAAGGTGGTATGTATTTTTATAATTCTGGGTATAAGTAAGATCTTCTAGTATAGAATACCTTCTTGGATTTATGCTCGCCTAGTACTGTTCGTAAGGTTAGTGCCCCTAACTAGCACAACTGTACTACACAGCTACACTACTCGATACCATGCAATGTTTTTGAGTAATATTTTATTACTCAAAAATACGGTGGGGTCAACGGGGCCAATTTTTAATTATTTTAATCAATTCCCACTGACCCCAACAGTGGGGCCACGGGCGGTGGGGTCAACGGGAATACTTCCAAAAAAAAAAGTCGTTTTCCAGCAATATTTTTTGCGTAAAGTTATTTAGTTTGATGCACGTTATGCTTGGTTGACGACTTCGTGAAGGGTCCTTTTACACCCTGTATACCTACCTAGTAAAGTGCCTGTATTGTGCTTGTGAAGAGTTTCATTTATGAATATGGCACCTTATTACTCGTACTATCTTCTTTAAATTGAAACAGCTTAAAATTGGTAACGAGTTTGGCACTTTCAGTAGCGTCCATCAGCTTTTGTTACGTGCAAACAACAGAACAGGCAGAACACGATATCAAGTATCCCATCGTTCGTAGGGCAACATCAAATTAACACTTCAGCAGGCGCGGATCCACCGTTGTGGGCACGGTGGGCATACCCACAACCCTAATTGAGGTCGATAGTCTGATGTTCTACACAAGGCCATAAAATTAAAAAAAAAATAAGTTCTCTAGTTTATCCTAGTATTAAAATTTTCTTACGTGACATGCCCGGTCAGTGTGGCCACCGCGGAGAGATCATTTTCATTTTTTTGTAACAATTATTTTTTTAATAGTTCACCAATATCGGATAGAAATTCACATAACACATTTAGAGTTGAAATGTGTGATATGCATTCAAACAATCACACTAATTGTGTAATTAAACATTTTTTTTGTTTCGATGTCACTGCCTATTTTAGAGCAGCCGTGCCCACAACCTTTTTTGAGGGCTGGATCCGCGCCTGCACTTCAGGGCAGAGTCATCTATGAATCTCCACCTGAAAAGGTTTTCCTTGCTTCGGACCTGTGTCCGGAGTCTATTTAAAGACTTCCAGGTCAACCATGGCAACTCGTGTCCAAACGGGAGATTTTCAGCAAGTGGCACGAATTGGTTGGGTAGGGAAGCACTTGCTCGTCACAGCTTCAGTCTTTCCTAAGAGCGTTCGCAAGCGATACTTTAAAAAACTGTTACGGCTATTATCCTTTGAGGCACGATGTTATTGTGGAAAGGGTGTCTACGAGTAGTGTCGGAAACAATTTTGGCTCTTTCACTAGAGCCTGCTACTACTCTGCGTACCTGAAGGTGTGAGGCAACCAGTGATGGCTGATCATGGGTGACATTTCATTCAGAACTGTATCCACTAACTTTGCATGGGCTGAGCGACTCCACACGGGGCATATACTACACACCACAGAGAGAGATAGTGCCAGGGACAGACTTCAGTGTGAAGCACCCCACTCATTCTCTGCTGCACGAGTCTCAACATTATGGCGAAATTCACAGACTACTGGGATTTTTACTTGATAAGAAAAGTAAGCGGTTCTATGAATTAAGAGCTTAACTTTTACCGTTACACCTGATCACACAGTTTTCCCCGAAGCAATGGTAAAAAAACATTCAGTACTTACGGCATTGTTGAATAATTTAGGTATTGCCAAATTGAAAATGATTGGAATGAAAAATGTGTCTATGATGATGATTATTCCTCTTATTAACCTCCGACCAAAAAATAAGGGTGGTATAAGTTGAACTGTCAAACTGTGTGTCTTTCTGTGGCATCATAGCTCCTGAACGGATGAACCGATTTTGTTTTAAGTATTTTTTTCGTTTGAAAGGTGTATAATGTCTTAATCGTGAGTTCTTATCTATATTTCAAGAAAATCTGCTCAGCCTTTTGAAAATCCTCACCTCTTTTCTAGTTTATGAAGAGATAAAAACAACTTCCATAGGTCTGATCGATTTGAAATCCTGTCCCTTGTCAATGATAATTAACTATTACAAAAGTACGATAACCTTGACCCGTTGCGCAGGCATCACAAGGATGAATGAAGGTGTCGGGGGTTTTTAATTAATTAATATAATTTTATCTCGTAATAACAATCCATTTTTTTAATGTTTTTTTAAAAGAAATATTATAAAAAGAAAATATGTACAGAAAGTAAATACTTATAGGAAATAATAATCCATAGAAATATTTGTCCTATCCTATACCTATTACAATGCCATTATAACATTCTGTACGTGTTGAGTTGTCTTACTTCTCACCATCATGCGCGCAAATTCCAGAGCATCATACCCATTGAGGAGCCATGAGACTATTGTAACGTCCTATAGATAGCCACCTACATTGCTAAGCTTGTATCATGTTGCGAGTCGAAGCAATCATTCAGCAGGACCTACAAGTCCTAGAACCCATCTTCGTCTGCCTTCCACTGTCCAATAGTACATGGGGTTGGCGCAACACGTTTATTATTCCATTCTCCTCTGTCAACCGTCACGCTGTCGTTTACTCCTTTTTGGGTTTCCGTACCTCAAAAGGAAAAACGGAACCCCTTATAGGATCACTCGCTTAGTCTGTCTGTCACAGCCAATTTACTCCGAATCAACTGGAACGATTGTTGAAATTTGGTGCACATAGGTACACATATGTAAGTCGGCGACCCAAAGACGTGTAACGGTAAATTTGTTAATTTTAAACATGGGGGCCACTTTTGGGGCGTAAATTAGAAAATGAAAACAAAAGTTTTACTAAACATATACAGGGTGGATTTTTTTAACGGATTCATTGTGAGCATCTCAATTTTTTTTTTATTATTTTAAGATAAATAGGTTTGAACTTATTTAAGAAAATGGCGAAAATTGACCATTCGTCCCCCTTTAACTCCGAAATAAAAGGGCCGAAAATTTTGAAAAAAATACAAATCTGTGGTAACAAATTTGAGTCCGATTTAAAAGAACTTACGGAATTTAGATAATTAACGTACGGAACGCGAGTCGAACTCGCACTTGTCCGGGTTTGTCTACACTATCTAAACTAATATTATAAAGAGGAAAGATTTGTATTTTTGTAACGAATAAATTCAAACCTCCCCTAACGAAGCCGTCAACCAAGCATTATGTACAACATCAAACTAAGTACGAGTTACTTGACGCAAAAAATATTGCAGAGAAACTACTTTTTTTTTTGGGGAGAATTCTTGGGGTAAAATAGTACATTGTTCACCGAGAGGAGAAAGTGACCGGTTACCGTCGAGGGTGTAGTTTGAAGCCCGAGCCGTAGGCGAGGGCTTTAAAACACCCGAGATCGGGAATCGCACTTTCTCTCGAGTGATACATAGTGCTTTATACTACACCTACGAGGAAAATAAAAAACGAAAACTGAATCCTCAAACAACACACAAATTGAAAATGGCGCCAATGGCGTCTGCAATTTTCACATGTTCTTTTTTCAAATTGTTTATCCTGCCGCCGCAGGGTCGCACTGCCAGCCCGACACCATCCAACACACAGCTAGTGGCCAGTGTCATTTTGCGAACTTGGGGATAAAAACTCACTGGAAAAACTTTTTGGCTTTTGATATTTAGGTTACCGGCGCATAATCTTACCCAAAATTAAAAAAGAAAAACCACGTAAGAAATGGATTTTAGTACACTTTTCTCTCCCGCTCAGATGCGTTTTCTCCCCGCATATTTGTTCGATATGCAATGACGTACTTTCTACTGTAAATTTGATAAAGTATCAAGGTACTTTCCAAGCAGGTGTAGTATAAAGAAGTTTTACGGTAGGACTCAATGTAACGTACTCAAAACATTGTGCTGATTACTGCCGATGTATGGATGATATAGTACGGGGATCGTGGAGGTGTTAACCCTTCGTAGTAGAACGTAGATCTACGCGAGACATATGGGTTTTTAATTGTGTCTATATACTCGACATACAAGTGGATATAGTAAAAATCTTACATGAAAAACATGTAACTATTTAAAAAAACTTGTGAGAAAGTTGGAACTTTGACCCCCAGTATAACCGTACCTAACTAGAAGTAGTACGGTCTAGAACAAAAAAATGATCGCAATGACGGTGCGTACTAGTGTATTTCGGCTGCGTTACGGGTCTTGTTACACCCGTACGAAGCCGGGACCGGGCCGCTGGTGTTTCAAATAATTCCTCACACAATCCATCCATCGTTTCCTTGGTCATCCTGTCCCTATCCATCCATCATCGGCGATAAACAGCATACACCAGGGTGCCTCTAAGTGCGTCTATTATCACCAGGAAGACGTAAGGGCTTAGAGCCGACCCTTGATGCAAACAGACAGCCACATTTAGGCGGTCTACATCGACTGTACATCGCTTGGATCAGCTATACAGTAAAAGTGCTTTACCTTATCCCATTGAATATAGTAGTTGAGATTCCATGGTATTCCTTTCATTTAAATTATCATGTTTGTTAGAGATTTGATCCTTATGATTGACCCTATCTACTGATGCCATAAAAGTACAGGATGTTATTTTTTTTTGTAATTTAGCCGGATCGATTCCGGAATGTGGCAAGCGAATTTTCGAAAATCTTTGAATGCAGATTCTTTTAACAAATAAAGGAATTTTTCCTTTAAGCAAAATTTCTACCTCCAGTATTTAGAGTACTTTCCCTCCAGGTGGCGTTGAAAAATTCCACGCTGTATATGTATGCGGTACCTACATAGCACAAAAAAAAACATGTTTTAAGTTTTTGTCTTTCTGTTTGTTCCAATTTCCGAAACGACTAAACAGGATTTGACGGGAATTTTGCTGGCAGATAGCTGATTTTATAATGAAATAATTTAGGTTAATTATATGGAGTAACTTTTATTTTAGAAAAAGGAATAGGGTTCCATGCAAAAAAAAACCATTGAAATTGTTTACAAAATCCGATTGAAATGGGTAAGTAATATATTTTTTTTAAATCATTTCACGCGGACGAAGGTCGCGGGCAACAATTAGTTAATATTTTATGTGATTAGGTAGTGTAGTAACTACCTAAGTACCTATAAAATAATAGATTTGGAAAAATATTTACCATTTTTTCAATGATGAAAATGAAAAATAATGGCTGGATAGTTGGCCAGCCAAAAAAATAAGGAAAGCGGTAATCCGAACTTCATGTGGTTTTTCGAGTTGTAGAGTAATTTTGTCTATACGTCCGTATAGCAGACTTGTAGTAACACAATGAGTTCAACTGATTCAGATATGGATTTAACGTAAGGAAGAGGCTTAAGCAGTACTGGAAAACCTTTTACCACCTAAATCAAAACTACGACTTTATTGACTCTAATTGTACAAACCTTCAACATTATGGAGCGTGTATTCTCATTAAGTACTAAACACAATGAAAATTTAAAGGATTTCAAGGGACTAACATCGTTTCTCAAAAGGCAATATGATGGGACTTAAATCTAAGTTTTCACTTCTCAAGTTTCCCATAAAAATCAAATATCAACATACCCGGAGAGAACCTGTAGCTAACTAGTAACTATAATTGTTCTAATTTTACATTGTTTTAGCTTTAAATAAATATCTCACCGAAGTTGTTGATTTATCTAAAATAAAATGCACCCTTATTTCTTTAGCTAATTCATGTTTTTATTTCTACTTTCCTTGTATTCGTAATGAAAAGCACAGGGGGACTAAAATGGCCGCTTTAGCAGAATCATAATACGTAAAATAATATAAATTACGTTACAATTCGTAAAATGGTCACAAAGTGACAATTCATAGTATTATCTGCGTCTGTGACTATTTTAAGATTTTTTAACGTAATTCCTATTACGTTATAAATCTTAAATCTTTTGCAATTTCAATGTAATAAGTTAATATCAAAATAATGATTCGTGATGTAACAAACTCGCTTTGACAAAATTATACCTAATCTTTACAGCATAACTAAGTTAAATAGCTTTTAAATCACCATCACCAAAGTTAATAATTACTGGAGTTGTGGTTTGCAGAGTAGGTATTACCACAATCGAGCTTACCATTTCGAGAGCACATTAATTATCTGTCTCCGTACTTGCCTAACTGGCGATTTCCTCAATCTTGTGTATGGCAATAAAAGCCTATCTATTTAGTTTTACGTATATTTTAATACAGGCAAAAAGGATAACCCCCACCGAGGAAAATGATAAATTCATATTAAATCTATCGCACCAAGAAAATTAACACCATGGGGAACTTGTATTCAGCTAACTCGAACTCTTGTAGCGATTCACAGCGAAATGGAACAACGCAGCAACTATTGCAATGTGGACAAGGGATTAAAAAAGAAACAAAGATTACTTATTTCATTTCTGTATTGCGACAATGTGGCGACAGTCCAACAATAATGTGATAACTCACTCTGTATGAAATCGATTAGTTAAATTCCAATGAGATCAAATAATATTATTATCTCCAGAGCATTTGATATTGTTGAAAAACAAAAGTATTAGTTAACCTACTTCAAACATCAATGAGTTTTTATAAAATGTAAAGTCATCTAAAAATTCAACACTAACAATATTTCTAGCTTAGAACTAGCTTCATGTTTAGGTACGGCAGGACTCGAGTATAAAAATAACTGAAGCGATGATTCCATGAAAAGTCAACTTATCAGGCCGACATGTACCTGCAAACAAAACAAAAAATCGTTAGTGTCAACTTGCAGGATAATTGCAAAACGCATTCACAATTCAAATTTTATTCATCCTGACAATGCAACAATATAATTAACAAATAAACAATGAAACAATGGATTACGGATTTCCTTCAAAATCCTAATCCAAAAATAATACGCAATGGGGGCTATCGCGCATGAATTTGCCGCTAGAGGCGTTCGTGTAAAGTAAGGTCTTCAGAAATGTCAGATGTTATATATAGGTAGTATTCGCGCACTGCGCGCTTATTATCACGATTTTTACTGATATTAACGATTGTGGTCAAGATTGAGCCATTCCTGATTAACTCTATGACTTGAAGATTTTAAGTAGCAATTACGATCTAATTTGTTAGCACTTGGAGGAAGAATGTTTTTTTAGATATTTCATGCTTGTTAATTTGAGAGAATATTTTAAGCATGTATCTGAAGTTTACACTGTTGTTATACGTAATAAAATAAACTTTTTATGAAGTTATTGGTACTATAAAGTATAAAATAGAATTAATGACTGGACCTTACTCGTCAGTGGCGCCATCTGGTGAGCTCAAAAACGATAGCCCTCATTAGGGTGTTGGCGAATGATGAGTACATAGACAATTATGCAAAAAAACCCATAGCAGTTTATACATGTACACCCAGTCCATGATTTGGACATAATAGTTACTTAAAGATTATGCGAAAGCACCACCCAGTCCCCCATATGAAGTTTAAAGGCAAGCGCATATTAGAATCTCGTCCCCCTGTGGCTGCGGCCGACTGAAGTGTGCGATGGTTCACACAAATTGTACAGCTACTGATGTTGAATTATTTTTACATTACACATAAGTAGGTACTGCACCTACCTACACTATTAGTATATACCCATTTGATAAGGTTATTCGAAAGATGCAAGACTGTCACTTAGTTCAGAGGTCGGCAACCGCCTCCACCACGTCTCCTAACAAACTCATTGGTCATTGAGCTTAGGTAGTAATACATTTTGATACAAGTAAGCACGGTTTGTCAAGTCAGGTCAACCTGCAGCCCAATATCAGAAAGCGAGGGCGTAGTTGAGCTGAGTAAAAGTAATACTAATGTAATAAAATGACAAATGCTCACGCGTTACAATTGCGAAGGTAAATTTTAGACACGCGGCCGGAATATCCTCGTACAGTTAACAATAGCTATATATAAAGCCGTACGGGTTGAACCTAATATTGATCATTTGATTGTCCTAAGTAGTTAAAGATAGTAATATACAGGATGTAACAAGACCCTTCACGAAGCCGTCAACCAAGCATTATGTACATCAAACTAAGTAACTTAACGCAAAAATTATTGCCGGGAAACGACTTTTTTTTTTTGGGTAAAAAATCACGTTTTCCGGTATCTAGGACTCAATGTAACGCACTGAAAATATTGTGCTGATGGATGGATTGAATAGCGTACTATTCAATCCATCCATCAGCACAATATTTTCAGTGCGTTACGGGGTCGTGAAGGTGTTTAAAGTAAAAACCTTACATAAAAAAAGTATTAAAAAAATTGAGAAACTTTGACCCGCAATATCTCCGTAACTAGAAAGTTCCCAGGTAAGGACTATAACATAAAAATATCGCAATGACGGGGAGAACAAGTGTGTTTCGGCTTCGTTACGAGTCTTGTCCACGCTTTATGTATAATGTTAGTCGAGTGCAATTAGACAATAAGGTGGAACGAAGTTTATAGTGCTCGGATTTTCATGGGAGTTTTTTTATTGAATTCCTAAAGTGGAGAAAAAAGTTTAAAAAATATTTCACCGCTCGTGACCTTTTTTTTGTAATTTCCTTTGGATTTTTTTTTTCGTTTGTGAATAACGTCAAAGTCACGAATTCATATTGTGGCGTAATAGTGTGACCTGCGTGCATCCATTAAACGCCAATTTTGTCTGTTTCTTTGTTCATTGTTGTCGATGCATATTTTTGAAAATTCCCTATTTTCTTCAATTATTTCTAAAACATCGAATTTCAAGACTATTTTTTTATTTGTATCTGGTGATTTTTTTCCTCTCCAATGCTCTAGGAACTCGATAAAAAACGACCCAAGAAAATCCGAGCACTATAAACTTCGTTCCACCTTTTGAGTATTTTTTGTCTAGTTGCACTCGGCTATGTAGGTACCTACCTAGAGTCTAAAACAAGTGCCAGTAAAGAAATGCACAAAATAACACTATACATCGAATGAACCCGCTCACCGCTAGTCATCCTAAATATTTCCTGTCTTGATTGACACAAATTCACAACTTCCTTAGACTACATCAACGCTTTGTGATAGTTACACTGTGCAGTCCAGGAGCATAAATTGAACATGCATGATGGATCCAAAAGTTGTATTCAAAAACATGTTTTTCATAAAGTAGGTGTCTACTTAAATACCTATCTACATACCTACTTCGCAATGAATTCCCGTTAGGTTATTTGGATGAAGTCATTGTGGTCGATTTGTCAGCTTTTCTTTACGTCATATTTTAAACAGACCATTTGTTATGATGATGACCTAATGATTAGGCATAACAAACTAATGGATACAGAGCAGATGATTAACATTAATTATGCATCGTTTCAACACGGCTTAAAACTTAGAATGTCGCTGAGCAAAAGGAAACATCTTAAATTCACTGACAACGCACAGCCTTACAACGCTGGGGTTCGAAACATACAATTTTAAACAGGTTCTTTTGTAACAAAAGTGAGAACCAAGATTTTTGAAAAAAAAACATCGCATTATAGGTGTAAAATAAAGGTTGACAGTTAGCAATTTTCGCAGGACCTATTTCATTAGAGTAATTTTACGCGTTGCTTATTACTTGACCACATTTTTAGAAACTATACAACCAACTTTAACAACCTGTTTCATTGCAATAGGAGGGTTGGCAAAGCCAAAGAACCTCCTGGCAAATGAACATAATTAATAATATAAACACTGTTTCACATTAGATTCTTTTTACTGAAAACCTCGTGAAAGCTGAGAAGGAGAAACAAATAAAATATCTCGACTTGGCACACGAGGTTGTCGACATGTGGAATGTGAACTCGGCTATCATTGTGCCGATTGTCGTGACGGCCAATGGCCTTATGGCCAAGAGCCTCGACGACCACCTTTCGAGGCTCTCCTTAGGCGGTTGGATCAAGGGCCTGATTCAGAAGGCAGTACTCCTCGATACGGCTCGCATTGTGAGGAGGTTCCTGTCTCTGGAGCCCTAACCACCGGTAGCTTGGACCCTGCTCCCGATACCGGCGGACCACTATTTTTTATATTTTTAAATGTTTTTTTAATATTAATTTGTTTAGAAATATTTAAAAATGTAATTTATATGTATATATATGAATAAAGGAAATAAACACTGTTTCACATTAGATTCTTTTTACTGATTTCTAAACAAAACTACCTACGATTTTATCCTGTTTTAGGTGGACGTTAACCATGGTTTGGTCTTAAAAAGCCGATTTTTAGAGAGAAGTATCGATATACTATAATATTACTTGTTATAACTACGTGTAGATACAGTCGAATACCTTAATACCTTCGCTTCAAAACCTTTCATTTATCAATGCCTTTTGATACTACTGCACTGAGCAGATGCCTAGGTAGAAAACTATATCTAATCACTCGAAAACAATTTCATAAACCTTTGATCAATGTCTTGTTGATATCAACTTAAAATATTTTAATAAACCGACTGTTTTAAGAAATAAAAGTAACATCCGTATTATTTGTCACTATCACATTTGAGTGCATTTTATAATCTGTCTTTAGTGATACTGACATTATGATAACAGGTATAATTGGTTCGACAGAAGAAATAATTCTATCTTACACCGGAGCAAACAAAAATAGACTTCACGTAAACTGACGCACGTATTTTTACTCTCTGACTGTACCTATCTAAGACCCAACTACAAAAAGTCCAAGTTTTTTATTGGATTTCGTATTATTTACACCGTTACTAGACACACCACCACTAGGAACGTATTTCAAAATAGTTTCTAATACCCAAATATTAATAATAATTATAATATAATATAATGCAGTATGTAAGCTTATCTGGAACTAACGATACTATAAAAAAAAACGAGGTCTGTACAGGCACACCTGTTCACAAGCATTTGATGCGATTTTGTAGCTTTTCCGTTAAAGGCACCTCTTCGAACGAATTCGGCAACGTGTCGAATAGGTGCACAGATAACTTCCTCAGAAGGAAGTCATAATATCTGTGGTGTGCTGTAAGTTTTTGACACCGACCGACGCGACGTCAGACGGACTTGCTGTACTATACATTAGCTAATATTATTGTTACGATACCGTAAGAAAACTTTATATAATAAACTGTTAATTTACAATTTTATTACAGACCTTTATAGTTTGGTTAAAAATTAACTACTTTATGGTTAAATATGGTTTGTCGTCACTATAAAAATGTCTGACTACCTTATACCATTAATTAAACATGTAACATATACATTGGACGAAGCCATACAAATAGATCCACAATTAATTCCACCACCACAAAATATAAATTAAGTAGTAGATAACCTACTGACCTTAACCGAGAGTCCATTTTCCACTCAGTTGCGATGAAACGTACTGTATGGATGTAAACATATTACACATCAGTACATTATATTGAGAAAACTGGTAAGTAATTAAAACAACTCAAATATCTCCTTACTCTGCCGTGTATTTAACTCAGTTGAAACCCTGTACACTGCGCTGTCAAAGTAAGAATACATAGTTTTGTACAGTCGTGTAGACGCAAATACCTGATAAGCTATGAAACAAAATTTATTCTATGAATTATTTCGCGACGTTTGCAACTTTTTTAATTGTCAGTTCTCATGGGCTCAGGCATTTCTTAGTTTTTCAAGTATTACTAGATTGTAGAATGCTTTCGAATCATGGCAAGGTCATGTCGATGCTGTAAGTTGTTATCTTTGTTTTCAACGAAATATCGAAGATATTTGGTGTCGGTACATTTTCTTAGAGTCAAGTAAAATGTAATGGAAGTACGCCTAATAACCCTTAGAGCGTTTACTCATCATCGATCCGAATCCGAAATATGACGGTTCAAAGTTTCGAACCACTCGAATAAAATATTCTTGCTTCGAACAGATGTAATTCGATTCTAGTCAGGCCTTCGCAAGTCCGCAACCCTACTTGCAAATAGTAGCTATAACGGCTATCAATTCAACCGTCCTTTCTCGGATTCGTATCTGATGAAAGTAAATAAGAATAAATAATGAATGATTGAACAAAAACATTAAGAAACTACATTCGCAGTTTAAATATATTCTATGGAGCCTGGCATGGCTAAGTGCCGTTTATTATCTTATTTACAAAACAGCAGTTAAGCATAGAACCAGTATTAAACAAAAGCTGGTTTCAATACCAAGTATACTAAGTTTGGGAAAAGATCTTATAAGGGCCGTTGTCATTAACTTACTAAAAGTTAACGGAAAATTGCACATTGCATTCTCAGATAAACAGATAAAGAAACATCAATTGTCAACCCTCCGAGAGACAGATAAGTGACGTGGATAGGATATTCCTGTCAACTAATTGCTACCTTTGTTTATAGAAGCACCGATAGCTACTAGAGTAAGGCATATTAACTAACCGTTATAAGTAAGTTAAAGAAAACGGCCGTTAATCGTCACGTATCCCAGACAAAAGCTGTCAAAGTTACAATATTATTCCTGATTATAATAATAACCAGGAAAAAGTTAGATTAATTATGTTTTATGTCCAGCTGCTATTTTGAAAATAAAAGCGCCACGTTACCGAGATATAAATTGTCAAAGTTAGATTCTGTTCACTGATGGCGCCATCAGTACAACTTTGTCAGCTGATATTTCGGAGATATTACGCTTTAGATTTTGTCTCATACAATACTTGTTTGTATTTATGCCAGGTATTGATTAATACAAGTTTTAAGAGTAGCTGTTATTTTAGAAATAGATAAAATAGCGGAAAGTTAAGCAGGCCACTCTCCGTACGAAAATATTCAAACCTTTTTGTAAGAGTGTTAGGCTGAAAAAACAGTTTGAGCTGAAGTAAATTATGATAACTTTACCGATGGCTGATCAGATAATTGAATCGCCGCGTCAGCTTAACTTATTAAGATCTATATTTTCAAAGACTTGAAATGGCGCGTGGCGCATGGTGTTTTCCCTCTTTAATTTACAATCCGTATAATATCTAAGTTTTACATGACATGCATATATTTTCCCGTAAACCAATTGAATTTTGACTAAGTATACGTAAACTATACGTACAATCTAGATACCTACCCATGATTACCGCCAGTTGTAAAGGCTGAGAAATACTGTAAACAAGTGATCTTACGCAAAATTATTCATAAAACAGTTTTCAATTTAGTTGCTGATATTGATATGTAACAATTTTGTATCATTTGATTTTCAGTTCAGCGACATATTTATTATTTATGTAAAATGTTGTAAATTACACTATTATGATATAGGCACTTTATGCTACAAATATAATTATATTAATTCATCGAAACAAGTTTCTTACGAATTGATGTAATCGTGTGAATTGGTTGGATTTAATTTACCTAATATAAATATTTTATATTTACTTAAATAACATTAGTAGGTATTAAATACAGGGTGGTAGGGCCGGCGCACAAACAGTACATCTCTGAACCAGCAGCAAAAAAACAGCAATTCCATACATTTTGACCGTGTGGGTATCGCACTTGTGTAGAAAACAGCTGTTTTTCGAAGACAGAATGACCATTATTGTGCGTCGGTGTCCCTTCCATTCTGTATTATATACTCGTACGTTAACTATATAATTAAAAGTATTCAGAGATTACTTTGATCAAATGAATGAACACAATATTATAAATTCCACTACATTAATTGTCCGATTCAAATAACTATCAGACAACAGAATATAATAATTAGGACAACAGAATACTATATTACGTTCTCTGTCTAAGACAATTCTTCATAAAAGTATCATAAATAATGGCAATTTTAAAGACTTAGATACTTAATCATTCCGTTCGCATGCAATAAACCAGTATTTATTTTCACTATATTATTAAGATTACACCTATTGCTATACAGCCTTGTTAATCAAGTGGTCGTAAGCGCGGTTGTTGAGCATGCGCTTCTGGGTTTGGTTCCCAACGAGCAAAGAGTTAATGAGATTTTTCCATCAGGAATTTCTCAATAACAACGGAGTTAGATTTGAGCCCAATTGATGGCAAAAGGCTTGCATCGCGAAATGTGGGTGTATTATTAAGGTTCACGTCTGCCTAACCCTTCAGGGATTACAGGCGTTGTTTTAAATATAAAATCATATTTGTGACATAAATATTTATTTATGTGAATTAACTATTTATTTTTATAAAGGTCGAAAAATATAATTTTTAATAATAGAATAACAATCATAGTCAACATCGGTCTAGCTTTTTAAACTATATTTCCAGTCTAACTGGATTAAGTAGAAGTTTATTTATAATACACATTCCAGGTAATGTGTAACACTATACTCCCTTGTAAAGACTGGTTTTCAGACAGGCAGGCTACCCGTAACGCCTCGCCTATTAGGGAAATCACTATTTAGTATAAAACAAAGTCACGTTCCGCTGCCTGTCTGTCCCTATGTATGCTTAGATCTTTAAAACTACGCAACGGATTTTGATGCGTTTCTTTTTTAACAGATAGAGTGATTCAAGAGGAAGGTTTATATTATGTATAACATTGCACCCGTGCGAAGCCGGGGCGTGTCGCTAGTAAGTAAGAAAAAAGAAGATTGTCACAGATATTTTTTCATGGAATGATAATCACTAAAATCATCTACTTATTAGGTTCCTTGTTATTTGAATTAGTAATTTAGTAAGTTTACGTTGTTAATTTATTAGTTGTTTGTAACTACTTGAGCTTTGAAAACTTATTATTTTATCATGAACCTGAGCAAATTGACTGCCATATTGCCTTAACGAGCTTTTCGAGCGTGTAGGGGGGAGCGGAGGCCTTAATTCTTGATCAACCCTTTTATCTATTCCTTAGGTCAACCTATCACACAAGTCCGTAATAGAAATATACTATAAGTAATCAATAACCAGGTAGGTACTGAGTCTGAGGTCAATTTATTGAAGCATTATATACAGGATGAATTTTCCAAGTGGGCGTGGAGTGCCAAATCCGAAACTATGAGGAACTCTTTCCTTCAGTTTGCCGTATGTCATTATTTCCCAGAATTTGATCCTTAATAGCGACACTATCGAATGGTGTCATAATACAGTGCTTTTTTTTCCAAAATCAATCGGTTCGAGTCCTGGCTAGGAATATTGATATCGAATGATGCAGTTTTAGTTTTTGTCAAAATCGGGCTCGAGACTCCTTTGAGTATTTTTCGCTATTCCTTATAGTTTCGGGTATGGCCATCCACGCCCACTTGAAAAATTCTACCTGTATATACTATCCGGTCCATTAAAGAGAAATGAGTACTGTTCTATTCTATCAGAAAGATTCAAATATTTGGATGCTTATCTTGAAAGTTATTGTACGGGTTTAGTAATGCAGTGAGACAATAGTCCATTTATTTATTTGCTTACTTATAAGTGTTACGCGTCATCGTCATTTCGTCGCGAACAATACCTACAATTATCATGAGTACTGCCGTCAAGCCGACTACACTACTTACTTATATGTTATTTTTTATATACCACCTAGGTACTCACAAATATAAACATTTTAGGTAGTTTAGTCGGAATTGGCCCAATAACTGAATAAGGCAATTTTATTGTTATTCGCATGCAAAATTTTATAAATAGTGTATTTTTAATATCTTATTATTATGGAATCGTGTTTTTAATTAACTAATACAACTAAATATATCTCTAGTAATCACTAAAAACGTACTTATATATATATACACTAATTGGTATTATCAGCCGCATTGACAACATTTCAATTTTTTACGTATAATCCCCAAAATCAAAAATATAATTTCCACACTTTTCAATATTGAATTCGAATACATCTCGATAATAGTTGGGCCTATTCTATACTACCATGAAACAAGGACGGCGAAATATATTTTCAAATCGGGTGTATTTTATGATGTTTCTTATTCTTATTCTTTATTGCACACAAAATATAAAAGTAGGACACACAAAATTACAATATATAAGTTATGTACAACGGCGATCTTAACCCAGAATTGGGTTTTCTTACAGCAAACCTTACGTTTGATTGTGAGATTTGCGAATGAGGATAAACGTATGTGCACAAACGAACATTTTAAAACATAAATTTACTTTTTTTTTTTTTCGTTCGTTGTTTCTGAATTACGGTTAAATAATAAAGGGTTTTGAATATGTTTGTTCATAGCCTGGTGTGCATAACTTCCGCCATTTTATTTCAAAATAGCACCCACGCACAGAACCTGTATTAATCAACCGCTGGTATCAATACTATCAATACAAATAAGTATTGTTTAAGAACTTTAAGACAAAATCTTCTAAAGCGTCACGATTCCGAGATATAGTTACGTAGGCTTTCAAAGTTAGAAAATATTCAGTGATGGCTCCACCAGTATAACGTTGACATCATAGAGTATATTTTCATACGTGTATGTATATAAATCTTTTTCTGAAAAACTAGAAATCGAATTCGAATAATTCTTTTTTTATTCGATTAAATATCTTTCAATCAAGTGCAAGTAACGCCAAAATCGGTTCGTTTTGGTTGTAATATGGACCTATCGTCGCCTTTATTATTGATGGTGGGTGTACTATAATAGTACCCTAATAATTAGGGTACACCTCTGCCTAACTCTTTGGGAATTACAAGCGAGATGTTATGTTTATATTTATAATGATGATGTTATAATATGATCACGATGTAGACGAAGTAGGTTAAACACGTATACATGTGTATACTGTGTATATTATTAGTTGCAACTAATGTGTGATAAGTATTTGTGTGGGATACCATAATATACGAATAAACTATTATTATTATCATAGCTGATCGAAAATATGAAATGTTGTCAATTATTATTAATTATTACAATAATCTTGCCATTATTTTTAGCACCATTTGAAAATCTGCATCTTTGTGTAGGTACCTACATTATATCTTTTAACCATCAAATCCTTTTTTTTATTAATAAAATTCTTTATAATTGCTATAGCCAGAGAGCAATATGAGTATGTTACCCATGCCAACATCTTAACGGTACCAGAATGATTGTATTTAAAACGTAGATGGAACATTTTTGTGATGAAGGCTGGCTTGCATAACTTCTGCTCTTTTTATTTACTTATAAAACAGCAGCCACGCATAAAACCTGTCCTGTGTGATCAACCACATACTTATTACTTGTTTTAATCGCATCGCGGGCTAGAGCTAACTACTGTATCCAAATAATAAGGCCGTCATGGTTATTGACTCCGTAATTACCTATGTATCAAGTAAAATGTATCAGCGGAAAACTATCACGAGGCCGTGTCGCCACACGTATCAATGCTGGCTTTCGATAACCTAACCCTAAAAACCTTTGCTCCAAAAATATTCAAGCACCGAACTTACGAATGAAGTCAACTTCATCGCTATTCGTTAGGTACCACCAATATAGCTAAATGTTAATACAAACCAAAGGCATTACTTAGCTGATTGCTAAAATTTTTATTTTTCCTAGGAACAGTTTTAGTCTCACAGTTTTTGTATGGAAAATCTGGCAAAAATTTTAATTTAATTGGCACTACTGAGATTGTTGCGGCAGACAGATGTAAGCCGATTACTAGGTGATGGATTTTAGAAATGCCCCTAAAAATATCACTGTATGGAACTGTCCCACCCGTGATCTGCAGGATACGAATTATACTTATAGGCTGTTTTAAACTTTCACGGTTTACAACTACACATAAACTGTCAGTTAATTAAATTGTTAAGAGCAGACAAATCTGTCTACCCTCTTTCTTTGTATTTTGCTACGCGCACTACTGGAACTCATCACAAAGTCACGGCAAAACACACTCACAGTATCACAAGGCTTTTTGGAGTCCTTTGGTTCCTAAAAAGCCTTGTGATACTGTGAGTGTGTTTTGCCGTGGCAAAATACCAAGAAAGAGGGTAGACGGATTTGTCTGCTCTTAACAATTTATTTTCCATCAACCCGCATTCTCTAGTCAACCCGCGATCATGGCGCTTGCAACAGCGTCGAAATATCGGGAGCTCAAAATTAAAGACAATCACGGAAGATATCCCGTAAGTGACAGTTTATGTATATTTCTAAGTACCTAATAGTAATAATGGTAACTATTTCATGTTTTTTAATAATAAATAAAAATCTTTAAAAACAAAGCACTTAACCTAATGTCGCTTTAACTATTGTAGCTTTAATAGTACCGCGATCGCGATAGTCAGGCTGGCATTTTAGGAAATCCTGTAAAGGCGTAACTTAGCCAAGAAATTATTTGAAATTCGTGTTCAAGTCTCAAATGTGAGTATTTGTTGTCTTTGAACATTTTGTTTTGCTTTGCCTACCATGCGCGTAATTACCTACTGGAGTTTCAGAGCCTAGAACAAAACAATCTGTTTTTAATGATATCTTATTATGGCACCCACAACCTGGTAAATATTAGGCCAGTTTCTATCGATCTCCAAAGTAGGTAACGCAAATATGTATACCATTTTTTTATGGTTGATAAATGTTTGAGCATAGTTTTGGACCATTGTTAAGAGGAAATGCGGGTGGTCTTTTCTTCATACAAACGCTCTCGCCGGTTTTCTTTCTGGTTTATGACTTTATAGCTATGATTTTTTACAGTTAAATAAATTTTAACTTTTTCCATGTCCCTATGTTTTCCTATTTGATGATACATAATTTGTATCAACACGAACCTTTACAAAATGCAAAAAAGGGCCAATTTGGAGCGCTGTCAAAAGAAAAGCATAGGGACACAGTATTTATCCTTCTTATTCACTTTATGAAATATCTTTTAAATTGGTCGAATATTGGAGGAGGAATAAATTAGTCGAGAGCCAAACTCGAAATATGACTTTTACTTGTCGAATCTGTAGTTGTCCTTATCGCACCAATGTTGAAATCGCGCTCATAGAGGGACAGCAATAGTTTATTCCTACCGCATTTCCTCTTAAGGGGCCACTCAGTAAATTTATGTAGATATGCATAATTATTTTGACGTCTATTGTCGTATCAATACGACAGCGAATTTAAAGACAAAAACAGTTTTTACGGCTGTTAATTTGAAAAAGTGCAAAAATAATAATAAAATATTTTGTTAATCTATTCAAACAGTGTTCAAGCATTACGCGTGAAACCGTGTCAAGTAACATAATTGAAGAAGAAACAAACGAAAATAAAAAATGCATATTAATAAACACTCCCGAGTTATTGGTGGAAATTAGTTGGTACTAAATTAATTTCAGCTCTTTTACATAAAGTGTGGATTTTTGACATCAGTAGGTAAGGGCAAGAGGTTCCTTAACCATTGTAACTAAATGAAAACGTTATTTCACTGCATTAATAGATTTTGGTCAATTAGAAAAATGACAATTCACAAGCTTTTTTACACGAGGTACTCGTTGACCCAATATAGTTAAAGAAATGAAATGTTTTCCTGAAGCTACAAGTTAACGTATGGGCCTGTCTCAAAAATCCAAACCATCTTGTATAGGCGCCCGTTTATACGGGCACCTTATGGAACAAAGTAAAAAAATACCCATGGAATCGAAATATAAGAACCCACAACTCAAACTATTATGTGAAATCAATTGCTACCAAAAATTATGAAAATCATATTTACAAGATAATTATGAGCCCAAAACTAAATTTTAAATATTGTTTTGTTATCTCTTCACAACTGCAATGTAATAAGTTTAGCATGATTAATATTTCAATATTTTTTCCATATCATATTACTTAACAATATGGGTAAAAAATAATAGGATAAATCTAAATATGCAATTCAAAATTATCTCAATTTTTAAAAGAAGTTCAGCTTTCAAGCGGACTGATGCAGTTGGTGGCAGTTATTGTAGTTCAATCTTAGATTGTTGTATTTTAAAGTTCTAATTACTCATATAAAGCAGTTGTGCCTTAAGTTGTATAAAAAAGAGAATTTTAAATGAACTAAGTAACTTCAATAGCATTACAATTGCACTGGGGAAAGCAATCATTGATTCCACAAAATAAACAAAAGGGCGTTTTGTGACACTTATGCCGCACACATACTTATCAATCAAAAATAATAACAAATAACCAGCCAACAGACAATTTGTTGTTACTATTAAAAATAATATACATAATTTTTTAACATAGTGTTAAAAATTTATGTTATACTTTACCCCGTCCATGTTTATAAAACCGTTTTTTGTAACGTTTCGATAAAAAATATTTAATGACTAAAATAAGAATAATGAAAGATAATATGTACAGGAGACTTAGCATTCCGATGTCCAAGTTGGAGAAAGGGCTGGGTGGAACTGCAGATGACCTTGCACGCCGCAGGGCTTGAATGCTTCCACCGCCATAAACATTTTGGAGGTACTGGTACACAGCTGGTAGATTCCAAGCTCCTCGGGCAAGCCTACACTCAGGGCACCTTGCAACACTTGGGAACTGAATTTTTGGATGCTCAGGATCTTCAGTGACATCACCTGCTAGCCTAAGGTTAACTTCATTGTGTGCTATCCATAGCCAAAGCACAGCCTTATCATTTTCTTTTACATCAAATATTCTGTTTCTAGTTGCCATTGCCTGGAAATGTCCAGCACATTCTGTGCAGCCAAAGAAATTCTTGACATAACCATGCATAGCTTTCAAAACTCGAGGACTTTCTGTACCAGGTTTCTGAGCTGCATTTACAGTTAAAGTATGAAAGAGGGTCCATAGTCCACATGTATATCCACGGAATTTAGCTTGACTGCCTTTGCACCTAACATATTCCAGATTGGTTGTATACACTGGTGCATGCACTGTTTCCAATCGTTTTACTAACTCATAAATTTCACTGCCACTCCAAGTATTCCTTGTTTCAAGAGTAGTACGCAATTCAGAAATATATTCTTTCAGATTACCTCTAAAAGGAAAAGACACTATAATGACGTCTAGATAATCTAATAGTGCCTGCAGGGGCTCACCAGTCAAGGTTTTGAATCTTGTGATTTCTGTGTGTAAACTTGTTTTTATGGTTTTCTCTAGGTCACTATAATAAACGAGATCAGTATTCAGAGTCACTTGTTTTTCATCAGAATGCTCATTGGTAAGTATTTCTCGACTACCTGCATCCCTTGTGGGGAAAGCATAGTTTTTAGATTTCAAGAATGAATTAACTGCTTTTAGTAATCCTAACTTTTTATTATCTTTGGGGATAAGTGTTGTAGGCTCAAGTGAAGAACTAACAGCAATAAGCCCCGGAAACTGTTTAACATTTGCCAGATCAGCAATTTCACTAGTTTCATGCACTCTTTTAATCCTTACATGTGGGTAATCATTTAAGTCTAAGGCTAGTTCTGAACCCACAGTTGAATTCACATTTTCTAATACAAGGAATGTATAGCTGATATCATTATGCACATCTTTAACAGCAGCGGAATAGTCACTGAAGGATTCAATACTGAGTGATGGTGCAGATCTTAAGTGGCCAATTGTTTGATCATTTTGCATTCTTGTTATTATTTGAGCTTTTAGTTTTTCATGTGAGTCACTTATCTGTATTTTATCACCAACATTGCCATTTCCTTTGACATAATTTTCATGCAAATAGCGTAAAGATGGATATGCCATGACCTCAAACTGTCTACAAATTTCATTGTTTTCTTCTACAGAACAGTCTATAACTGCCAACTTTATTATGTTTTTCCAGTTAATTATATCGGCGGCCAAGGTCTTAAATTTTGGTGCAAACCCTCGGCAGTGACCGCAATAGCTATTATAAAATTGGGCCACCACTGCATGTTTCTGCCCATAAATTTTCCTTTCGAAATTCCGGTTCGTTAAAATGTCAACATGGTCTGACTTACTATAGAGTCCTTGTTGATCTACATCGCCATCTTCCACAATAACTGCACTATTCACTAATGCAACGAATACAGCAATAAATAAAAGTATTGCATGCCCCAGGTTCATGTTGACTCTCTACTGGCAAGCGAGGCACGTCACGTTTGTATAGTATGTACTTTATAGATAAATATGAAAACACGGCTTTCGCCGGTGACTCCGGAGTCCAGACTAAAGCAGCGCAGAGTGACACCAACTTATGATTAAAATTCAAACACTAAAAAGTGTATGCGTCATTTCTTTACGATTAAATTGTTCACAATTTGCTTTCAAATCAAATCAAGTGACAAAATGTTACCACTTTAGCAGAAATGTCAAAGTCACAACAAGTGTATTTTTTTTTGTCAACCACAAAAAACAAAAAAAAGGATGAGCTTAGGTGTTCAAAACATTTAGACCACAAATCTTTAGTCGAGTATTATGTTTTCATTTAAAATCTTTTTTCAATCAAGATTTGTATTGAAAGGTGTAAAAGATTCGAAAAAAAAGCCTAAGCGGATGAAGATTTTTTGGTAACTTTGATTACGATTCACGCGAGATCTCTACGCGGAAACTATGCACACTTGCAGCGATTACAGTTACGCCATGTTACTCATGTTCACGCGTTTAGAAAAATGGACATCGCAGTATCAGCTGCATAAGAGTAGCAGCCGTATATTTTTTTCTTCTAGCTACAGGAGTGACCATAATGTTACTTATTTTCACTGTACTGACAAAGCATGGGCTCTGCTTGAAAATAGAGGAATAAGCTATAGAAAAAACCAGAAGCGAATCACAGAACAATTATAATCTTCTAGTTTTTGCGGGAGTCGAGGTAAACGTATGTATGCGTAAACGTGCCACACACAGGAACATGCATTCTATTGCTGCAAAGGCTTACAAAGTAAAAACAATTTATTCGTCAACCATGAATGAATGAATAAAATTATAATTTAATTTTCTTGTTCATAATTGACTTAATTACAAACAAATACTAACTACTACAACATGTATGATATTGATTGTATTTACTTTACGAAGCATTGTGTTAAAGTTATTTTTTATAATTCTAACATGTCCCATCTATCTGTGCCTGACCGTTCCTTTATGAATGACGCTTCAAGTGTTTATATTAGAAACAAAAAACCGCAATAACGCACCCAGCCTTTACGCACTGACCGTCGAATTTAGTTAAAAAACGCACATCTCTAGTTTCATCCTAGAGTGGAACGTAATGTTTTATACTCTGTGGTTTTCGTGCCGTGGTCTGGTCTGTGGCCGTGGTGCTGATTGACGTCGTGCGGTACTATATCACAACATTCAGAGTATTTTGGTGATTTGAAGACTTTTAGGAATTGAAGAGCTCGGATATATCACACATTTGGTAAGATTAGTAAGTTTATTTTTACCATTCCACTCTACTGCCCGCGTTAATTACATTTCAGCCTACACATCGTTTCCTAAC
Organism: Eugnorisma glareosa; assembly: GCA_947578425.1. NCBI lineage: Eukaryota > Metazoa > Arthropoda > Insecta > Lepidoptera > Noctuidae > Eugnorisma > Eugnorisma glareosa. The sequence continues at coordinate 34,275,088 of OX387957.1, forward strand.
TTGAGCATAATCTGTGTATTGATATTGAATGATAGTCGACATCAAATACGATTTATATCCTTATCAGAAAATAAATAGTCTTATTTCATTGCATTGTGTGGTTTGTAGTATAGTCATTTAACTTGTTAATATGGCGTGGTTGGGGGTGAGACGGGTGGCGTGCAGGGCGGGCATCTAAGGGTTGGTCAATCGATAAACGTAGGTCTAGACTGAGCATGCCTGAAATCCAGGCACTAAAGTATCGATTAGCGTCATTGCGCATGACGAGTCCTTGGTAGAGCTAAAACAAAGCCCTAGTCTTTGTGCCCAGTCCAGCCCAGTCGTATCGCGACGGTCGCACCTCGAAATAGTTGTTCAGTCTGCTGATCTCTGTTTTTAGGTAAAATTTATAAAAAAAATATTTCAAACGTGGCAATAAATTTTGTGTATTCGTATTCGTAAAATTAAAATAATGTAAAATTTTAATATAATATAAAATTTTAATATGAATAAATGGTTAGTGATTTAATCATTTTTTGCAGGCAAAATGAGTTCCCGTCAATTTCGAAAAATGAACCAGCGAAACAACGTGCCTCCGCCTCCTGATGATTCTGATGATGACTATCAACCCCTGTATGCTCAACGTTCAGGGTTTTCCAATTACGCTGGGGTAAGTAGATCCATTTGTTAATGAATAAAGCTGATTACATTTACATATTTATATTAACTTATATAGTAATATTAACTATGTAGTCTTATTGGTATGTTTTATTGTGATGCAAAGAATGGGGAAAATGTGAAATTTTGAGTTCGAATGTAGAAAGAGTAGAGGAAGACCAAAGAAATGATGGATGGGCTGTGTGAAGGATGATATGGCTAGAAAGGAAGTGACTGCTGAGATGACGAGTCATAGAGAAGTATTGAAGAGGACATGCTGTGCCAACCCCAAATAAATTGGGACCGAGAAGACTCATCATCCCAGTTTTAAAGCCCTTTTTAAACTGGGATGATGAGTCTTATTGGTCTGAAGTAATTGGCCGATTCTTCCACATCTCTCACCTTTGCTCCAAAACGCTTTTGTGTAAACGGGGTCAATCAAGATAAAGGTCAGTTTAAAAATGCAACAGCTGTCTCTTCTTTACGTTTCAACGTTACATCCATTCCATCACAATGTTTGGGCGCACTAAGTGACCACATATATTTTGGGGTCAAAGGCGTTGGTCCGATCACCAAGGGTGCAGGAAAATGTACACCGGGGATACTCCAGCCGGTGGGAAATAGTCTTGAGTGCAACAGTTATTGGAACATTATAGGCTGATTATACTTAATTAACTTAAGAAATTCCTATATGTTTATTCGTGTCATATAGGTAAAAGTAAGTAAGTAAGTACATTCATTCATCATTTCTTATTAAATACAGGTTCACTAATATTTTAAATAAACTTATGATTGGGCATTTTACTTTTATTCGGGTGGACCTTGGCTCATGGAGGCATAAACAGTGTTATAGCGACTAGAATTCTTATTGTCTTGAATATTTGTGGTACCGTGGAGTACAAGTGATGTCAAGGCCTCTTATTCTTTTGTGTTTTCAATGTTTTAATACTATTGTGGGAGGGCTCACCGTCAAAGTGTTACAAATATGCAGTGAATTGTAATAATACAGTTCACTGCAGTTAAAATATATGCTTTGTGCATGACCTACTACATAATTGTGCCAATTGAGAGCTTCCAATACAAAAATACACAAAATGGCAGTTGTAATTTATTGTATAGCGGGCTGGTATCCGCATATCCACGTCTAAGCTCCATGTTGCAGTACAAGTACGTCACGCACTGCATGCTGCATATTGCGCATGCGCGAAGACACTCCCTCGACCACCCCTTGACATTTTGAAGAGAAGACCCAATGGAGTCCTTATAAAGCAACACTTAGTAGGCACAAAGATAATTTCTATGACATTATCTTTGTGTTGCTTTAAGATAATGTCTATGACATTATCTTTGTGCCTATTATTGCCTCTTCTCTTCAAAATGTTAAGGAGTGGTCAAGGGCGTGTCTTCGCGCATGCGCAATATGCAGCATGCAATACGTGACGTACTTGTACTGCAACGTGGAGCTTTATGAACTGAACTTATAATAATTTTATAGACTATGAAAATCAAACATTTGTATAAATAAGCGCCTAAGAAGGAATATCTTACTTTTAAGAAAAACTGACTGTATGCGACTTGTAAATTTGTAAATCAGACTTTTTTCGACGTGCTCTTTTGCGTATCGTACGCGCTGCGTCTTTGTCTACCGCCGGTGTCACAAACGAGAAAACGTGAACAAATATGTCTGTAGCGACATCAACATAGTCAAAATTTACAACAATTAGCTGTTTCTCGCGTCTTCGCTCGCGTTTTGGTCGGAAATTATCCCACGGGCACGTTGTAAATATAGCCTATGACACTCAGGGATAATGTAGCTTTCTATTAGTGAAGACTTTTCAAAATCGGTTCACTAGATCCAGAGATTACCCCTTACAACCTCACAAACTTAACCTCTTTATAATATTAGTATAGAAGTATAGATTAGCACTTCGCTTGCGACTTCGTCCACATAAGTTGTGATAGCTGGGCTTATATGCATGATATATATATAATTTATGCCTTTAAGCTTATAGCACACACGCATGAAAAATTTATCTTTCTATAAATGTTTTTTTTTTTTTTAATTAGATTATTATTTCCGAAGATAACCCTACACACAACCTTACAAACAAATTTTACCTCTTTATAATATTAGTATATACATATAATCGGACAAATGCAAGTCTGACTCGCGCATCGGGGGAAGCGCCTAAAAAGGAATACCTTAGGTACTTTTAAGTAAAACTGTCTGTATACGGCTTGTACTGAAAATCAGACTTTTTGTCAACCTGTTCTTCTGTGTATGTGCTGCGTCTTTGTCCACCGCAAGTCTGACTCACGTATCGAGGGTTCCGTACAAACATGTGTTTGTCCATCAAGTCTCAAAGATTCAAATTCGTATGATGGATGAACAAATTAAATTTTGCAGTTAAATAAACATCAATAATGTATGTTTATTATTTTTTACATGCATCCGCGATAGCGTGCAAATATTTTTTTTTATGTAAGTTCAATGAAATTGTTTTTTTACAAATAGTTTATTTTCTCTATAAGGTTTGTACTACATAGCTACTGATAGAACTGTCCTTTTAAGCAAGTCAATGCCTGTATTAGGACACTCCACTCTTCCGTAACTTAAATGTACGTAATGTACATACGAGAATTATGCCAGTATTTACTATTTATAATTTATATATAATTTAGAGGAAATAAATTAAATTAACATAAAAAAATAACAGAAGACAACATTACAGATTTTAGATCATGTTATTTAAATGAGTGTGTGTTTTGTGTATATTATATGTGAGTTGGGCATGTGTGTGTGCCATGTATGTGTATGTGTGGTGTGTGTACATGTGAGTAAGTGAACGCCCGAGTGAGTGAATTATGACGTGCGCTGCAGGCGGGCCTCAGTGTCCTCATATACGAGTGGTTTTATCCATTTACTTACAAAGTTTTTTACATTCATAATATTGTTTGGTGTATGTATACATATATCTCATTTATGTTATTGTATAATTGAGATGAAGTTTCTCATATTGCCTGCTCAGACCTGTATTTAGTTTGTGGAATCGGTGCTATAATATTTTACTGTTGTGTGTTTTGACCGCGATCACGGGATGCGCCGGCGAATCATGTGATTTTCATAATGAAGTATTGTGTATAGTATAGTGCCACCGTGCCCATGGCCGTACCTTAAAGTGTTTTCTTTTTGTTTCAGCTGGACGTAGGCTCTTCCCATTCAGAGTCGGAGCGTGCATCGGAGCGCAGCGAAGATGAAGCCCAAAATAACGTGTACGCCCTGCCCCCCGGCATCGCCCCTAAGAAGAAGAACTTTAAGAAGAAGGGTAAAGGAAAAGGCAAGCATGCGACGGCTTATGAGGTATAAACTTTTTTAACACATTTTTTTATTAGATCTTTGCCACGCACTAGGAATTTCTCCTGTATCGTGATTGCGTCTAAAACATTTAAACTTGATGATATTTTGAGATGAAATTATTAAAATAACAGCAGAACTCGAAAATATGTAGGAACGTATTTTATTAGTAATGTTAACACAGAACTAGAGAGAAAAGTGTTGGAAACATAATGCACTTTTAGCAGTAAAGCCAACAGAAACATATTATAAATGGTTTCGTTCTGTTAACAAAACTCACATACACAATCAGACCGATCGGGACAACTATCTGTACGGAACAAATATTTGTGTGGCGTCATACAATTAATTGTTCCGGGACTAGAACCCGTAAGCTTAGCCATTGCGCCAACCGTGCCGTCTACTAATTCAAATGGCTTGGGTTCACGTTTGCCAACTTCCTCTTTTTTTTCATCTTAAGCAGGAGAGTCACTTTCACCTTAAGCACCATTTAGTGGACAATAGTGCACAATGAATTACTGTTGCAATATTTTTTTCGCTGAGATTCATTCTTATAGTAAAATTACGCAGTCTTGATTCTAAAAAGGCTTTTCATTGCAGCCGGATGAGGTAGAGCGCTCGGTAAGGGAAGTGAATGCTATCCTGGGATCTCCGCCGCCTGCACCAACTAAGAAAACGGTTAATCAGGCTTTGGAGGTGTTGGTCATTGACCCCAAACACCTGAACGTAGCCAATGAGCTCAGAAGAATCTTTGGTCCTGAAGAAGGCGCACAAAACAGACGGTAATTGCTTTTTGTAGTTGATACCTACGTTTCTCAATATGACATTCTATGTTTGGGCTACAATTATTATTAATTGTTAAATAATGTATTTTGCAGTGCACGTGTCGCTCCGAATCGCGCCCTTTTGCTTAAACGTGTATTGATTCATCCTAATAAGGAGACACCAGTCTACGACTTCCATAACTTTGGTGAGTGCCAAATTCGAGGCTTTCAATGTCACTGGCGGGATATAGTCCTTGTTTTTATCTTATCAAGAAGGCCCGATATTTAAATGTTACAAGCATTAAGGTCTATCCATACATATCAGGGCCGTGCCCGAGACGTAACAGGGCCGTGGCCGAATGTATGTAGGCACTGAAGCTTCGTCGCCGGCCTGGGCACGGACGTATGTGAACGAGTTCACACAAAACGTTCACACTGATATTTTTTTGAGGGCACGGTCCGTCCATATCCTGGGCCCGGCCCTTTAGGGTTATTGCGTATCTCTGTTGACAGTTCATAGTTACGAGTTTTGATATACAATGACAGTTCTGCACGGGTAGCGTCAGTTGAAAACCAACAAGCCATTGCATATCAAAAGTCGCCAAGTGATCATCACTATGAACTGTCAACAGAGATACGCAGTAGCCCTGCTGATATGTGTGGATAGACCTTTAAAATCCCTTGATGGCGGAGTATCATCCTGACAGTGACAAAGCAAGACAGTTATACACACAGAATGATATAAAGAACAAGTTAAAAAAATAATGTAAATATTGTCTTGTTATGTAATTATTTGAAATTTCAGGATGGTCCATGTTGAAATACAAAGAGGTGGACGACCGTATGTACTTTGTCTTCAATCACGGTGAGGCGTATCAAAAGATGCATCGTAACTTCCTGCGAAGGCTTGCGATCGCACGCACCTCGGGTGATGTCGTGGCAAATTTTGAAAACGCAAAGCAAAAAATGCATGTCGAAGCACTTCTGGAGGTTAGTGCCAATAACCTCTATGTACAAAAATCAAATATGTTTGGTCAACCTTTAATTAACCTCACATTGTGTCTACAGATATCTGACCGTTTATTCCGCATGGAAGAGAATGGCGTGGGCAACGAAATTGTGGAGAACGTTGTAACTTTCCTTCAGTACGTAGCGGAACCGATGTTTATTCTGTCCAAGGTAAATACTTACCAATAGCTCAGATACCATTTGATTTGTTTATTATACTATTTTCTTATAATATTCTTGTAATTATTTTATAGAATAACGTGCGCCTCGAATACAAGTTTTTGGAAAACCGGCCGTTTCACGTCGCTATGCTGAAATATATTTATTTACTTACAAACAAAGCTTGCCATCGTACCGCCTTGGAGATAGCAAAAATGATGCTGTTAATTGACCCTCATGATCCGTTAGCCATATTGTCCGTGATAGACATCCTGGCACTGAGGGCCAGAGAGCACGAGTGGTTGATTGAGGCCATCAAGTACTTCGACCGCCAGCGTGAGGCAACCTTGCTCTTCAACATCAAGTACTCTCTCAGCCTCGCGCACTTCCATGTCGCGCTTAAGAATAAACGTAAGTCTTATCATTTGGTCAGCAGTAGCCGCATCGTATAGATACTGATCCCGAATATATCAATTTTGCTATGTGAGATTGCAAATCTTTCAAAAATATTGTTATGTAATAAAATGAAGAAGGAAGAAGTAAAAAATAAATGTTAAAATACGATTCAAATAATAACGTCAATGACCTCGATTCTGTCAAAAGTCTCTTGGAAAGCAACGCATGCGAAAAGTATTAGTATATTTCTATTGAATCAAAATTTTGATAATCTAATTACTACTAAATGGTAATCTTTGGTAAATAAAAGATTAACATTTAATAAATTAATTTGCGTAAGTATACGAACATTTTGCAATTACCAATTTATAGGCTTTGTCTGGTTTGAGGCTATTAATGAAATAAGTCTTTTGTATTCTTTTTGGAAAACCCTACATAACTTGTTCAATTAGAATAAATTCACAATATGGCAAGGTCATTTTAAAAAGTTATTTATGAAGGAGCCGCTTGGGCCATTAGTCTTACTTGTCCAACTTATTATTAAATAATTAAAATTAAAATTTAAAAATAATTATTTCGTGTTGTTAACCTGTCCACTGGAACTTTATATTACACTGTCCTACTTTATTTTGTTTACAGTTGACTTTGCTGAAGCCGATCGGCTCATCCGGGAGGCGATATTAGCTTTCCCACACATCTTCGTCAAGATCTTGGAATGCAGCCACATTTCCAATACCGAACTGCTTGGGCATGAAATTTTCAAGCCAGATCCGGCGACCCCGTAAGATTTTTTTAGTTGTTATGTAACGTATTTAAGGGGTTACCAAATTATTCAAAGCCCTTTAAGTAAAGTGATTAAAAACAAGTGAAAAAGTTATAATTTCGTCAAGTAAGCTATTGTCTTGAAATGTTATAGTTGGAGTGTGGGTGCTTCGGAGGTGTTCATGGTTTATGCAAAGATGACTTTCCCGCGCTGGAACGAGCCTGTGGTGATGAAATGGCTTATGAGGAACGCCACCGAGCTCTGCGCGGAATATAAAATAAACGATAAAATTAAGGTAACTAAGCCTTTTTCAACTTAACAACTTTTTTTTAATGAATAGGTCAGTAACGTATTTTTTGGTATTATTTGCAGGAGACGGCATCTGAATGGGCTATTAGTCGCCACTCTCTGTACCAAGTGTGGCCTGAGGAGTACCTGCGACACATGTCTATTTTTAGTAGCATGTCAAAGCTAATCATTGAAGCTGTACGTATCAGTTTTTATTCAATTATTCTTAATATAATTATAACCAGGGTTCGAAAATAATATCATGATAACACATTTTCGTTGATAATTTTATCAATCTAGGGTGATTCGTAATTGATCTCTTTGATTTGTTTTAACGCACTCGAATTCAGTCCAAACAGGGTATTTATTTGTTTTTCTGAATTTTCGTAATTATTATTTTGGTCCTAGTAGTGAAATAGTAACAAACAAAACTGAACACAAATGTATAAAAAAAAACTGTTTATTCATAAAACACAATGTGACCATTTTATATGTTAATACTTAACGCCGTATGGTACGTGAAGTGACATTGATAACGTTAGGTTCTCGGTGTTTTATGATTTTTATTATCACTTCGAATCCTGATAATAACTATTACTAAAATAACAAACTACACCTGAATTTATTATAGACTTGAAATTATTATTCACTTGAGGTTATTCATTCACCTAAAATAATGATGCGCCCTATTTATTATGATTACAATTATACCAATGATTTATATAAGACCTTATAATTAGTTATCATTGATCATGTTACGTCATCACTTGCAGCAACTGACGGCGGTCGCGTTCAACCAGCCCACGTGCGCGTTCGACCCGCTGTTCCACAAGTCGGTGAACCGCTACGAATACAGCTACAAGTTTGACGCGCCTCGCACGCCCAGCTACGCCACTGGCGGCGCTGCCGGCGGTTCGCCACTGTACAGGTTCTTCCACTCAATGATCCCGTCCTATTTTGAACCTCCAGTCGACGACTGACAAAAATTTCTTTTAGTTTTTTTTCTACATGTAATTTTAGTTATTTTTATTTATATGTTAATGAAGTTTATTGAATTTTATTCTTTTTTGATATCATTTATTGTGTAAGTTCTGTCTTTTGGTTTCGTTGTATAATTTTTTGTTTTCACCTTATTTACTTTGTGCGACAATAGTAATTGAAGAAAGACATTTAGTTTTAGTAAATAAATTAATTATCTGGGTTAATTTAATAAATACATGAAGCATTTTTATTGCTAAGATGTAGTAATATTATACTATAATATTTATTATTTAAAGAAAAACGTTGCCCCACACTGCACACTAGGAATTACTCTCGTATCAAGGGAATGTTTACGAACACTTTTACTCACATAAACAAAAGCCCAAAAATAAATAAAAAGAAAATGTTTTCTTTAAACAAGCAAGCCGGCGTACTGTTATGTATATAAATTGAGGGGAAATCAGAAAGTGTCTAAAAAGGGCCTCGATTTTGACAGTCAACATATTGTCAGTCGGGCAAAACAAAGCTATGCTTTTAAAGCCATATCTTTGATTATTAGAATGGTCACTTACTTGGCCTTACTAAAGTAATTCCATATTTTTCATTCTAGAAAATCAAGAATCACTTGAACACATTGAAATTTAGATCCTATGTGTATCTAAATGCTTATTTTTTTACTAATAGTCTTTAGTATATAACCTCTAAGAGTGAATAGTTACAATTAACTATCTCCCAGTGTTTGCAACACACATTATGTTACTGCAATATTTGTTAATAAGATAATAAGTGGGTGCCAATACAAATTGTATATAATCTTAGTTTATTATAATCGTTTCAGACGTTTCCTCCTTTACAAAATTGTAAATACAGCAATAGGTAAAAACTGTAGTGAATTTTACAGAACCAAAAAATTTTGAAACAATAAAATGCACAAATATATTTTTATTTTATTTTTTGTTACTGACTGGTTACCTAACTCTAAGGGAGGAGTTATAACACGAGTTCGAGGTGCGTAATTGTTAGAGATGCGTATCATGTGAATATGACGCGCCTTCTGCGGTCTACAATGGTAATTGCAACAAAGAAAAAAATACACTTTTAAAAATACACTTCCACAAAAAGCAACTAAGTCAAATAAACTTGCTTTACTTACTATACTGATCCCGCGCTTCAAACTCCAGTTGTAACTAGTCCCTTAGAAAAAAGCCTTTCTGAATTCCTTATAAATTAAAGACCAGATCACACTGAGACGCGCAAAACGCATCGCAGCGCATCGAGGCGCATTCTAAAGCTAAGTGAAATCGAGGTTTGTGAGGAGCAACACGGGCTTAGCGGACAAGCACACCGCGTCTACCGGCGAAGAAACTGCGCAAGCTGAGATTTGTGTATATTTTCGTGTACTAAATAAAGTTCTATATTGGATCGTTATCTTTAAGAGCACGGGCCTCGTCGCGTCGCGTCTCGGTGTGAGCACCCTAACACTTATTTTTTTATGACTTTAAGACTCTTTTTTTTTGCCATGGGATCAACTTGCCATAAGTGCATAATGCAGCCGCAGCACAGTGCATCAATACAAACAATTCCAGTGCGACCCACGTGTATTGTGTGAGGATTCATATACAATGTATGAAAGAGATGGAGCAGAATTTTTGCATTGCGGTGCGGCCCCCCTTAGGGCTCATGTTCATGGTCGGTTTTTACTCGTTTATCGCCGGCGTTAAACCCGGTTCGCGCCGTGGCTAGGCCCGATTCGAGTACATGAGACCACGTTCGTACAGCGTATGCAAAGAAGATCACATAAGAGATGTGATCTTCTTCTCCCAGCAAAGGCCGGGTACCTGCAGAAGGCTAACCGGGCGTCGTCCTGGCTAAAATCAGTCGTGAACAAGAGCACTGGCTGTACTTTAAGAGAGTCATAGGAGTATGCGACTACTTTTTTCATGTCTTGGTAACTTTATTTGAAAAAATAATAGGTACCTAGGTAATGTAAGCTTATACGTACCTACAGATTATTTTTTCAATTTAAGTTAATCACTAAGTCAACATCACGAACCGTCGGAGCAGCATAACATGTATCATAGTTATCAGTGAAATGTTTACCAAGGCATAATACTCATACACATCATTCATTCTTTGTCAATACAAAATTAGGAAATAATCGTAATACTGACATTTCATTATTACAAATTTCCGAATTTTACAATGACTCATAATAATTATTTTGTTTTTATATTCGTGTATATTTGGTATCCGTACGTGACTTATTGTTGAAATGGTACCGATATAAAATAAAAAAGAATAAAGGAAAACACGAGTGAAGACGTTTTACAGTGTTGCGGATTTGTTCAAGCACGCGGGTCATACCCGCTATGATCAGTAATAATTTTCTTCTAAGCTCACTTCGTCAAATTATATCCGTAAAAAAAAAAACGTTTTTGCAAAAACTAAAACCGACTTCAAAAAATTTAGAAATTGCTTTAGCTTCAGAAGTCGGTGACCTTTGTTTTTTATTTTTCCATTTTTAGTTGTTAACTTCCAAAAATATTCATTAATCCACATGGCAGTGTAACGTCTTACGATCATGTCATTTGTAAAAGCGACGAAATAACGTGTATCGAGACCTCAATGATAAATCCTGAACGAGATCCCGTCGTAAAGTAGCACAGAAATAGTTGACATAAAAAAATGGTAAAAAAAATGTAAAATAAATTAATCAGTAAAATTAAATGAGGATATTTACTCGCTTTTTGCCAATAAGCAGATCTGTTTTTTATTTCGCATTTCTAATGCCGTTATGTTTTTTGTCCACAGCCCCGATGATAGAAGAAATTACTATCGAATGATTAACCTTATTGCTCAACAAAATGGTAGATATCCGTATATGTACCGGCAGCCTGCGGGAGCGTATGGAGCTCAAGTTAATGTTCTGCCCATGGGTAACGCCGCTATGTATTTTCGGCCGCCTGAAATCAATTTTAACCGCAACAGGCCTAACGTTAACCCTCAGTGGCAAGCCTTATATGAACACGGCATTTGGAACATGCAGGGACCCAATTTGCAGAATATGCTTAGTCCACGCAATACACCTCGCTTCGGTGTCCCAACCCACCCACACTTTACCCCGCTTTCTCGTGATTGGGCTTTTGATGACAACGACCCGGCATTTGAGCATTACGATTACGCCGATGACGAATATAATTTCGCAAGAGATGAGGAGGCTATGGCCGCAGCTTTGGCAAAAGGCCCAAACTCCGACATGGAACAGGACATGTCGGATGCCATCGACGCAGTTTGCCTCGATGAACGCATCAACAACATCTTTAGGCCTACTAACGCCAACTAAGACTAGATTGCTGTGATTTTATATTTTGGTAGTTTGTGTATACCTTCTATTTTTGATATCTATATTATTATTACTTACTATATTCGAGTTTTGGATTAACTTTATAAAACTTCCGGACCATTAAGTAGATTTATTTAACGTTTTCTTCACATTCACGCTATTTATTTAATGATTTTAAATATATTAAGTACATTGTTTTATGTCAGCTAAATATCATTATACACCTACCCAATAAGATTATTAATCAGCATATTTATGAGTGTTAATGGAATAATCAGTAGCATATTTGATGTTTTAAAAATAGCAGTTTCAGTATTATGTCGTAAGAGCCAGATCGACCGCCTAGATTAAGCATGGAGTTGCGTCGCTATGGAGCGCATCACCCGATGCCCGCGCCACACTAATGTGGCGCTTCAAAAAACAAGCGGTTCGCTCGTCGATGATGGTCTCTCTTTTGTGTCTAAATATAACTCACTTTTAATCATAGAATAGTAATATCACTCCCTGTTCGTTTACTCTGGAACAGGGAACGATTAAGCCTGTAGGTTCCTTGTATGACGTCATATCATTGCGCAGGTCAACCGCCAAGTTTGAAACACAATTTTATTGTGATATGTATTTTTATGAAAATGGGTTCTGGAAAGTTAAAATGATGGTCTGATAAAAAATGCAGGTGTGTTTTAATTAGTAGGTATTTATTATCTTTGTAATTTAAGGTAATTAGAAATTTTGGAAATCATGGTACGTATATATAAGTACCCAAAAGAGTAGGTACATTTTTTTTGAAAAATATTCAATTGTTATAAGTATTATTTGTGTAGGAATAGGTCAAGCAAAGCTGACCTTGTAGTTTGTAGAAACCGATATATTATGATGGTGTAAAAAATAAATAAAAACTACAACAATGTTGTTTCATTTAACTACCGGTACTCAAGAGAAAAAATACCGTCCCTAATGGTGGGTAGGTCAAAGACTAGAATACTTATACGGGTAGGTAGGTAGTTATCGTCACTTGAATGTATCTAAGTAGGTATTATATTTTATGATGCTCTGTGAACGTGTGCCAGAAAGTAAGCTAATATACCTACCATTATATTATATGTGTATGATACGCTGTGGTATATTCACCATAATCAGGAGCATCATAATTAATTAATACTACGGATACTACAATACTACATACTGTTATCGCTAGATTATGTACAGACGCCAGCACATCAAGCTACAACTATCTGTCAAATTTCTTTAATAGATATTCAACTTTATCGTTATAGCATTAGGTTCAGGGTTGATTGGGGAAATTTGACCGTTTCGGGTAGCTCGATGTGCTGGCGTCTGTACACTTGTTCATTAGGCCGAATTCGATTGTTTTCGCCAACAAAGGTAAGCAACTCGAGTCTCCCCATTAGAGATCTTTATGACTCAATACTTATTATTCCTGACACGGTTTATACTTAAAAATGCCGCTTGCCGGTTAGTTGATCACAATCAAACTATCCCTGTGGGTGTTCGAGTATGGGTGTTGCTGCGTCGGTGATGCGATTCCAGAAAACGCCGGAGCACCTACTTATACTCTTATAGATAGGTACATTGTTCATACCTTTAAAATAAAATTATTGGTAGGCACTTCAAGAATCTCCGTAAATTATATTCTACTGATAGGCATAGGTTAACTAAGTATTTATTTACCAAGAACTGCCAGAATTTAGAACCAAGGCCGCCACAATCTTGTTCTTCTATACTAATATTTTAACGAGGTAACTGTTTTTCTACATTATCCCCGAGTGCCATAGGCTATATTTACAATGCCCGTGGGATAATTTCCGACCAAAACGCGAGCGAAGGCGTGGGCAACAGCTAGTTCAAGAACAAGTTATTTAAAAAAAAAGATGGCGACTTTAGTACCGAGTTACCGACTATGGCTACTCGCCAAATGGTCTTTGTATGATAGCATGATACACCTACCCATACAAGCTGTAAACCGACCCTTCACGAAGCCAACCAAGCATTCTGATCAAATTATGTAACCTTACGCAAAAATGATTGCTGAAAAACTATTTTTTGGGGTGAAATATCAGGTTTTTCGGTAATGGGGTTGGAAAGTGAAAGCTGATCTCAGATGGCGCCACCACTGTACAGAACCAATCTGACCAATGAGGTCAAGCTCTTTGAAATACAAAATGACATTTCCAGATTTTCAACCAATGACGATGCTAGAAACCAGCGATGCTAGCGCTATTAGTTCCACAAGTTGTCATCCCCATAAGTAGGTACTCAATGTTACGCACTCAAAACATTGTGCTGATTTAATATTAAGTATGCATTGAATAGTAAACGGGTCATGGAGGTATTTAAAGTAAAGTTATAACCTTAAAAGCTAGTAGTGTCACAGGTATGTCCCAAAAAAAAACATCGCAATGTTAGGGAGAACAAGTGCCTGTCAGCTTCGTGATGGGTCTATTTACAACCTATCTATAGCAAAATTAAAGCAGAATTGATAATCATCTCATCAAAATCAAACGGACAAAGTGACGCCGAAAAAAATTGCTGTGAACGACATCTAGGAATGCGTCTTTGCACTACATAGTATATGAATGAACCCGTAGAAGTCAGCTAGATTCGCGAACCTTCCGTCACGAATAGATAGTTTTCTGCGTAGGTAGTCCATAAGTCGTCGGATAGGTGTCGCAACATCACTCGACACAATTAAAAAATTCCAATGTCTTCTAATCTTTGTTATTTATTTATTTACTAGCTGTGCCCGGCATGCTTTGCAATGCACTTTATCCTACCTACAACATACCAAGTAAAAAAAATGTATTGCCCAAGTAACGTGCAATAAGACCCATAGCGAAGCCGAAAGCCATTTTTTCTCCCCGACAAAACATTGCGATATTTTTTTTTGTTATAGACCATACCTTCTAGTCACGGAGATACTGGGGGTCAAAGTTCCAACTTTTTCATAAGTTTTTAGGGTTCCGTAGCCGAATGGAAAAAAACGGAACCCTTATAGATTCCCCATGTCTGTCTTTTCTTGTATGTCACAGCCACTTTATTCCGAAACTATTAACTAGGACTACACAGTTGTAACTTAGTAGGTAGGTAGATGTATTCTGTGAACCGCTTTACGATTTTTATACAAAAAAAAAAAAACAAAAGGATAAGGGGGCTAAAAATTTTTTTTTATTTTCATCAAACCTATACGTGCGGGGTGTCTTTATATACGAGTATATAGATCTTTATAAATGACATTGAGTTTCCTAAGACCATTTTTTCTCAAAGTCAATCGTTTGAATGTGTGTACCCCCCTCTAATTTCTAAAGTTAGAGGAGGAAAATTCTGAAAAATTTAGGATTGTAGAACTTAAATAAAACTTTCAACCAAAATTGGTTTGAATAAGATTTGATGTTTAGTTTTTGAGATATGGGATTTTTTCAACAAACTGCAGCAGCAATTTTGTTTTTCATAAAAATACTAAAAGAACTTAGTTTTGCTGTTGAATGTAAAACAATACAACATAATGAATGAGCCTTAAAAATATTTTTATTATATTGTTTGGTGCTACGGAACCCTGTGTGCGTGTGATTTGCACAAGGCCGGTTTTTCATCAAACTGCAGCAGTAACCTGGTTTTCCATTAACATACTATGAAAATCAAATTTAGTTTTGTTGTTGAATGTAAAACAATACAACATAATTATGAATGAGCCTAAGTTGTTGCTGCACTACTGCAGCTGTTTGATGAAAAACTCCCATATCTCATAAAATAAATATCAAATCTTATTCAAACCAATTTTGGTTGTAAGTTTTTTTACTTTCTATAATCCTATATTTTTTTCAGAATTCCCTCCTCTTACTTTAAAAATTAGACGGAGGTACACACAGTTTACCACTTTGGAATTGTCTATCTTTCAAAAAATTTAGTTTGAGAAAAAAATTGTTTTAGGAACCTCAATGTCATTTTTAAATACCCATCTACAGGGTGTAACAAGACCCTTCACGAAGCCGTCAACCAAGCATTATGTTCATCAAACTATGTAACTTTACGCAAAAAATATTGCTGGGAAACGACTTTTTTTTTGGGGTTAAAAATCATGTTTCACGTTAGGACTCAATGTAACGGACTCAAAAAAATGTGCTAATGGATGGATTGAATAGTACGAAGGTCGTGGAGGTGTTTAAAGTAAAAATCTTACATATAAATAATACATAATACTACATACAATAATAATACATACATTAAAAACACGTTTTTAAAAAAAAACTTGTGAAAAAGTTGAAACTTTGACACCCAATATCTCCGTAACTAGAAGGTCCCCAGGTATGGTCTAGAACAAAAAAAAATGATCACAATGACGGGAAAAACAAGTGCCTTTCGGCTTCTTCCTTTATAGACACCACGTACAGGTTTAATGAAAAAAATATTGTATAGTTTCAGTTCTATGTATTGGGAAATCACTCTTAAACTTTTTCTTTTTTTTTGTACAAAAAAGCGTAAAGCGGCTTACAGAATACATCTACCTATACCACGTTTCAACTGTGTAGTCCTAATAGTTTCGGAATAAAGTGGCTGTGACATACACGGACAGACAGACAGACATGGCGAATCTATAAGGGTTCCGTTTTTTGAGATTCGGCTACGGAACCCTAAAAAGGGTAACTACTGAAGTCATTATAGAGGTAATAATAATAATATAATAATAATAATAAAGCTTTATTGTTCAAAAGAGCATTACACAAGCTGAAATATCACTAGCCTCCACACTAGGATTCCCTGTGTCGTGGAGACTAGTCTCCTTCGTCTTACAAAAAATAAATAGGAAGTATGGCGTACTATACAGTAGCATCGTACAGGTAAGATTACTTAGTTAGGCTACAGTAGGAAATATGCAATTCCAGAGCAATAGTAAAATATAAGTAAAAGTTAAATTAAAGGTATGGATTAATTAGAAGTGTGTCGTGTGCATGTGTGTGGTGTGTAAGTGAGGTATGGGTGTGTGATGAATGACTGTGTTAAGGTGGATTGAGACCAAGCGAAATAAAAAAAACATAAACCATCACATTGGGGACAGAATGAAAATTCTTACGTTTGGTCCGACTCTTCCTTTATGTATTTGTGTCGTGAATGTATGTGTTGTAGTCATGGGTTAAGGAACTTCTCCGTGCTTTCATAGTCCATTCCTGCCAGAAATTTTAAGAGGTGAGTTTTGAATTTATTTCTAGTCATCGGCAGTACATCCGTTTCCCTATTAAGCTTACTGTAAATAAAGGGTCCCATATAATGAAAACATCTGTTGCCGAAAGCGAGTCTACATTTAGGAATCTGCCATCGAGGCTTATCTCCGTTTCTAAGATAGCGCACTTTGGGGTAGGTTATTGCGCTATGGGCATTTTTGT
This sequence comes from Eugnorisma glareosa, assembly GCA_947578425.1. NCBI lineage: Eukaryota > Metazoa > Arthropoda > Insecta > Lepidoptera > Noctuidae > Eugnorisma > Eugnorisma glareosa. Next base: position 34,292,177 of record OX387957.1, read on the forward strand.
GGAACCTCAGTGCCACAGCCATTATGTACAGTTGCCGCACACGTAAAACACCGGACTCTTGGTACAGTGTGTCAGTTGAGAAGCGCATTGGCTTCTTGTAAGTAACCTTTAGAAGTGACCGTTGTGCACGTTCTACTTTTATGAGACGCGTCTTGTGAGCTACACCCCACGATAAGATGCAGTAGTTGATAACGGATTGGCAGAGTGTGTAATATAGCATGTTCAGAACACGTGCATTAGCAATACGACCCATTTTTTTGAAAATGTGAAGAAGCTTTCTGACCCTTCCAGTTACATGCTCTATTTGTTTTGACCAGTTAAGGTGTTGGTCTATGTAGACCCCAAGATATCTAATTTGTTTGATTCGCTCAAGGCTTGGGCAGGTACATCTTGTTATCGCATTAATATTGCAAGAGTGCAGCTTAACTGATAGATTTCCTGGGCACGATGTTCTTATGCTGACGCTAAAATTTACGACTTTTGTTTTATCTACATTAAGCGTCAGTAGATTGTGCGTAAGCCAACTGGAAACCAGTTTTAAACCCAAGTTAGCAGCCTCTTGAACCCCCTCCCAGGTTTTATCAAAGAAAACTATGGCGGTATCGTCAGCATAGGCAAATATTTTAGCTCGGTCCAGTTCCATTGTGCAGAGACTATTTATGTAAAGGATGAAAAGGGTTGGCCCAAGCACGCTGCCCTGAGGAACTCCGTAGTTGAGATTGGCATAACTGCTACCCTTGTCACTCATACAGACTCTTTGTGTGCGGTCCGTGAGATAGGACTGGAACCACTCGAGAGCTACACCTCGAATTCCAATAGCTTCCATCTTTTTAAGAAGAATACGCCTGGACACCGTATCAAAAGCCTTTGCCAGATCAAGGAAAACACCAGTACACTTATAGCCATAGTCCATTTTGTTTACTACAAAATCAACCAGGTTAGTGACTGCATCTTCCGTTGACCTATGCTTGCGAAAGCCATATTGATTGTGAGATATCAGACCATTCTTCTCAAGGTAGCTGAGGAGTCTGTTGTTCATAATCTTTTCCAAGATTTTGGACAGAGATGTCAGTAAGGAAATTGGACGATAATTCGATGGGACAGTTTTGTCACCTGATTTAAAAATTGGGCTTACATTCGCTGTTTTCATGATCGTTGGTACTTTGCCAGTTGAGATACTTAGATTGCACAAAAAGGTGATTGGTGCTGCAAGGTAATTTTTGCTTAGCTTAAGTGTCCTGTTTGTGATACCATCCCATCCAGGTGCCGAGTTGTCTTTGAGGTTTGTTATGATCTTTTTAACCTCTACGTCGTCAGTTGGCGTTGCGAAAAAAGATTTGCTAGACGGGTTTTTATCCTGCAAGGAGTTCATAGCGGCGAGTTCTACTTCGGTCTTATTGATGCGTAGCAACGTCTTTTCAGCTAGCTGCTCACCAACTTTAGTAAAATATTGGTTCACGTTATTTAGTGACTCAATGGGATCTGGGTATATGTGTAGTAGATCTAGGCCGCTCGGGCTCTTATTTTTAATGTTACAGATATTTTTAACAGCTGCCCATGTTCTTTTACTGTCTCCGTTTGCATCTTCCAATAGTTTCCTTTCGTTATCTGTTTTAAGATTTTGTATTATATTATTACAAGTGTTTCTATAATTTTTGTATCGCTGCTGGATGATCGGATTGTCCTTGTTAGCTGGTTTTTTCGCTTCCATATGTAACAGGTCCCTTTTTCGGATACATTTAAGCAACCCTTGTGTAATCCAAGGTTTTTTAATGGATTTTGAATTTCGTACAGTATCCGTTGTTGTAAAAGCGCGTATTTTCTCACAAAGCATTTCTGTGAAGTCAGTAACTGCCTCGGCAACGTCACTGTGGTTAAAAATATGACTCCAGTCAGTATCCGCGATTGCTTTGGATAGGTTTGAGTAGTCTATCTTCACTCTGTTATTGCCGCTAGGCAATAGGCAGGGAGTAGCAGCTTTACAGATTCCGACGATAACAGTATCATGATCGGTTATTCCAGAGTCACATATTGATACTCTAGCAGTTCTTTTGGTTTTAAGCAGAACGTGGTCTAAACAAGTGCTGTCACGTGTAGGGTACTGATGGCCAGGATAATAACCATAATGCCCAGTAATGTCCAGATAATCGCTGGCACGTTTGTCTGCAGAACCACTGCCTATGTCTATGTTGATGTCGCCTACTATGGCACAATTAGCTGTTGAATCGTGTACCTGCATAATTTTCTCAAGCGAACTACAAAAAGTATTGGTGTTGTGGAATGATGGTGACCTATAGATAGCACAAATCATAAACTCTTTACCAACGTGAATAAGCAAACAGTTGGCTTCTGTGAAAGGTGGTTCCTCGATCGCCACTTGGAGATCACGTTTATAGAAGACCGCAATGCCGTCGTTTTGGTTAAGGTAGCGTTTGGAATAGAAGCACTCATAGTTTTCAAGATTATAAACAGGTGTGGCATCACTCAGACGACATTCAGTCAGGATTATTAAATCGGGCAAGAAGTGCAGACGTGATAAGAAAACAGTGAAATTATCAAAGTTTTTTTGGATACTTCGTATATTTTGACTGATAATGGTCAGTTGTGTGCTCATATCACCGATGTCGTTGATGCACTGTTGGGGGTTGTTGTGCTTCGTGCTTATGAATAAGTGAGTCTCATCCAAGTCCTTAATTAGTTTATAGCAATTGGCCATTTTTAATAGTATTATAGGGGAGGACTGGTAGCTTATTTTTAGGACTAGTCGAGCATAATAGGAATATGTCATAATATATCAATACGGCGAAGGGGAAGGCGAAATTAATTATTATGTAATGTGACATTGAGAGCACGGTGTTGGTGTGGTTTGTGGTGACAGGTGTGTATTGAGTTTGAGTGTAGGAATATGTACTAGATTTAAGATTTTGCGTTACAACTAAAATTAATACTAAAGGTGGAATGCCTTTAGAGTAAAAATAGACATAATCAGGCTATAACGTTCCTAATGTTTGCACAAAGAACTTATTAAGCTCCTTGTGTCCTACACCAGTGCGGGTTGCTGGACGTTACATGACTTTGTTTTTTTTTTTTATGTAGAGCCCACAATTACATAGATAGAACTTACTTACTTTTTCTATACGTAACAGGTCTTTAAAAAAAAAACTGACATCTTGGAAAGTTGAAAGTAATGCTTGGCACACACGATGCGACTTGCTTGAGATTTTAAAGATTCATGTCCACACCTGAGTTCTACAGTGGTTTTTAAAAAGATCTTCAAATCGCTTGCGACGTCTATCCGTGTTCGGACTGGGGGCACCTGTGGACCTGAGTTTTTGACTTTTTGGCAGTCGGCTGCTGTCGCGACCAAAGTCGCTGCGTGTGTACCTAGCTCAAGTTAGTGATTAGCATTCACTGACATTATCAATCAAATTGTCTATTCTAAGGATTTTTATCAAGGATCTATAATTTTCATAATTTAAGTATTTTTTAAAGTACTACTTTATTGTTAAGTCTCTAAGAATGATTAGTAGTCACCCTACATCGATATTTTGTATCATAGCGACAGAATTTTGTGAAAGATTCTCCTTCTGTGGACTGAGAAGTAGGTACTGATACAAGCTTATTAACGTAGGTATCTCAACGCTTCGCCGGTTGTCATGAGCGGGTTCAGAAGAGTCATAGAACAGGCTGTCTGGGCCGTTGAGCGTGCTGACGAAGGATTGCCATATTCCGCGAATTTAAACTTTCCACGACAATCCTCATTTTAAACGATTATGTAGGTAATGAGCCGAGACGTTTGAGAGTAAGGGCTTACCGCTTCACTTGGATTTTACTATCAAAGTACAAAAACAAGGAATTCATAAGTTTAGACAGAAATCTCACAGCATGTGGAATGCATGTTTTAATTCCGGTTGATGGGCTCCTCGTTAAAACCCACCCCGTTTAAACTAGTGGCCGTAGATCAATCAAAATAGTATGTATGCCTATTTCTCGATCTTCGATGGGCGGGTTGTGGCAACTGGATGAGAGTAGCCGAGTGTCGAGCTGATGGCGTCCTACTGGAGGTACCTATATCAAGCAGTAAACTACGTTTACAGTCAGAAGATGATTGCTTGACTGGTGGTCTTTTACATTGACCGAATACAAACCAAATTTCAGGCCGCTTAGAATTATTACGCGACCCGGGGATCGCACCTACGATTCCACGCTCAGCAGTTGGACTTTGCGACGAACCACTTTTATTCTATTCACTTTCTTTGCAGCTATACTGTCGCTTTATCTAAGGAACGTGTTGTGCCTCCATGAGAACGCTGCCACTGTGGTGTATCACATATTCATCATGATGTGCTACACTATGCCGCTGATGGGTGCTATACTGGCCGACAACTTTATTGGAAGATACAAGTATTGTATTATTCCTTATTTTCTCAAAATCATCCTCCTACCCTGATCCCGTATTATTTGGAGTGGACAGTACGGCACGTCCTTTTCTTCCATACGTCTATATTGAAAGCATATAGATCTACCTATAGATGAGAAATATGTTCTACAGAGGCCTGTAGTCACGGGCAACGTAGGTACGTTATTTATCAACGTTTACATTATTTTTAATAAGTACTGAATGGGGTTTTGAATCGGCGAAGTAAGGGCAGATATCAGCTGAACCGCTATAGATCCTACTGGAAAACTTTGTTAGGATACTGTCCCTACCTGCAGGTAGGTACGGTAAGATGCTCGTCCGTGAGTCGTTTGCTTTCACCCGTTAGGTCTATGGGATGGGAGTGCCAGCGACGACAAAGTTGACTGATAAGGGATGATACGAATATATATGCTCGGCTCATTTCAATTCAGCAGTATTTGTGGGACAACAAAGCCGATCCGAAGTGATTACTAGTCACACATTTTCTTCTCGTCTGCTTTCATTCTTCTCGTGCAAAGTCCGTTGGGCATCAACACCATCAACTATCCCTGATTATGTACGGACTAAACCGTTTTTTTTCGGTTTCGGTTTATCCAAAACCGGGTACCCAGCTTTTTCGTATTTTTTTTTTAAATTAATTTACACTAATGCTTTAGCTCTATTTATTTATTAACAATTACAAAGTTACATTATACTTATTATTAGTGTCGTCGAAGTATCGTCGTGTCAAAGCCGGAGATTCTTGCGAAAGTCGAAAATTTCCATGGCAAGTTGTAAGATTCCAGAGCCACTTTAACCCGCCATTTCACAGAAGACTTGCCAGAAATCAGCCAAAAGCCCCTGGTGAGGATGTGATAACGACTGAGCTTCTGAAAGCGGGAGGAAGTCCTGTATTAAGAGATCTTCGGGGGCTTTTCAACTCGGTCCTGTTCTCTAGGAGAACTCCAGAAACATGGAGAAGGAACTTGGTCGTTCTTTTCTTTAAAAAGGGGAACAAGACCCTATTAAAGACTTACAGACCCTTCCTTAGCCACGTGTTTAAGCTGTTTGCAAGAGTCGTCACGAATCGTCTAGCGCGAAGACTCGAGGACTTCCAACCACCGGAACAAGCCGGGTTTTGAAGAGGATACAGCACCATAGACCACATCCACACAGTGCGGCAGATTATAAAGAAGTCCAAAGAGTATAATCGGCCTCTGTGTCTTGGATTTGTAGACTATGAAAAGGCTTTAGTCTCTATCGATACCTGGTCAGTTCTGGAGTCTCTGCAGCGATGCCAAGTAGACTGGCGATACATCCAAGTGCTGAAAAGTCTTTATGAAAACTCCACAATGACCGTCTAAACTCAGAACCAGCAAACAGAGCATATCCCATTGCGTCGAGAGGTGAGGCAAGGGGACGTAATTTCCCCGAAATTGTTCATCAACGAACGGGAGGATTTGTTTAAGATGCTGAATTGGGAAGGACGTTGCATTAACATCTATGGCGAGTACATCTCACACTTGAGACTTGCATCAGATGCTGGATGGCCTAGTTGATACTTCAATACCAATTCGGTTTGCATCGATTTGCACCTGTATACCAACTTCTGTATAAGTAAAAAAACTATGAATAAAATTATGACATTTTAAACCTTTTTTTTTTTTTTTGCGCCTTCGGGCCACTGCAGTCTGCACTGTTGGTGCTCGGACCATAGTAGGTTCAGAACCGATGTTTTTATTTAATAGCTATAACAAAATTGGTATTTTTTCAGAGTAATACTATATTTTTCAATAATATATCTAATCGGGACTGTGCTGACTTGTTGTGCTGCGATACCTCCGCTTATGTTGCCGCCCACGTAAGTACCTATAATAAAAGAGAATTGTAACTACTTCTTTGTGCAAATACAATCCATTTTAAGCTAAGTACTAAAAATTAAAAAGGAGTTCAAGTAGATAGGTTTCCACCGAAGCGTGTTGTCGCGTCGTCTTGAAAGACGTGGACTTAGCGATTGCCGTTGTCATCCTACCTACGACTAATGATCTGATAACAGATACGAAGTGTTATATTATCTGTGACAGAAATAACCAAAAGAGGCTATCGTATCGTCAGTCAGTTGGATCTAATTATAAAATACAGAGGTCTGAGTAAAAGAAAATATACGGTAATGAATATACAGCATCATTCTCTTGACAATGACGTCTAACAAGTGGGCCACTGGTCCCCAACTGTCTGTTCAGTTAAAGATCTCAAATATGCTCACTAGTTTTCTAGGCAAATATTAGCTACTAAAACCACTAATTCCCTGAGTCCCTCCAACCATTACCCTCTTCTTGAGCTCCCCCATAGTCGGTTAATAACACTTAACAACGCCTACGTACTTACTAATAATCCCAAAAACATTCGCACCTAAAATGTACCAATGACCACATATCTTTACGAAGCTAATAATAATAACAGGGGCTAATATAACGACGATAACGTGACGCGAATACTTGAGTGTTCGTACGTGTTTAACTGATAACTACCACATTGCATACTTTATGTAGCAGCCTAACTGAAACGAACAATCAGTGGGAAGTTTATCTAAAAGTAGTCTGAAGAGTGCTCCTTGAGATAAGTTTGATGAAACTTCACTCCTAGCCGCTACCGGCGCGCGGCGCTGGCGGTATGAACTAGACCTGACATTATATAATTATATAGATTATATACAGGGCGAGTTTTTCAAGTAGGCGTAGACGGCCAAACCTTTTCCTACAATTTGCCGCATGTCATTACTTCCTATATATCTCTTTGCAACTTCCGACAATTGTTTTATTTTTCATCATACTTCGACTTAACGCAAAAGTTGACGGCGAAGTAAAAGCTGCAACAACATAGTGGAAGTATGGCCTTAACGTGTCTGTTATTTTTTGTATTTTCATAAGTTTTCGCATTCTGGAGGCGAGGGAGAGCATACGCCTGAGGGTGGGATCGCTAGTGATTAGATTTGATACCGATGTCGGAACATCAATTTTGGGTAGACCTCATTTATACCTAGTTTGGAAGTTCTTTTGTCGTTTATCACTTTGTTAATTTTCATCACTGAATTGATCTTTATAAGACTTGATAGATACTTTAGCGTTGGACCTGGACAAAGACATTTACGATACTTTTCATCCAGGGTGATTGCACAAAAAAATGAACACGTCTCACGAAGTCGCGCGGGTACAAACCATTACATTCAAAATCAAAATTCTAAATATTTTATTTCACATAGGCCAACATGGGTGCCATGCTTATAAACCGTCGAGAAAAAGGTGCACAGTCCGGGTTGGTCTTTTCCTATGGAGAAGAACCGGTAAAAAACTCTATGGTTACTCTTTTAAAATGATTTGGTTTTACAATATTAACATGTTGCATTAGTACTTACGTATAGGGTACAAAGTTAACAAAAGTGGAGAGTTGTGTTGTTGATGTCATTTTAAATTTACAGAACTACTTCAATGATTGGGCTGCTGCTAATAGCTACTGGTACTGGTGGAATCAAGCCCTGTGTGGCAGCTTTTGGAGGAGACCAGGTGCGTTTTAATTTTCTGTAGGGCACCCATCGTGTCTTCGAACATTTTGCTCTGCGCTTAGAGCACGTTCGATTTTAATCATGCTGGACCAATACATTACAATATTAGATGAAAAAGGTGGGTGCGAAGTACTAGGCGGGGGTAATATGATCTATCAAAATTGCGGACGCTAGGTGGCGCTGAAGTTGTGCACAGAGCCATATTGACTGTCGCTATCGGTTAAGATCTCATTGAATCGTCTCTTGTACTTACGTCTACGGCGGCAGCGTAGGCTTCTATATTCCTTTCGTAGCAGCGCTACGAGTGGACTCGACGTAAATGGTTGCTACGAAGTAACTTGATAGAATGGTTTGAGCAGAAGCAACATCTTCCGGCACGCCATTTCGGAATTTTGTTTGCAGTTTGGAAACTTCAAAATGGCGGCTACTATTCTAGCACAGTCATAAAATTGCTTTTGATAAATAAATGGAACTTGGACTTGGAGCGCAAATCCCGTAAAAGCGACATATTCTTAAGTTCCAGCTCATGGTACAAGTTGACTTTTGTTGTTTGCATTTCCACGTCTCCTGACCTGAGTCAGGCCGAGTACTGTTATTGGCTTTACCCATCAGTTGAAGCTCGGAGTCTGGGTTTGTGTCCGCTTTTTGGCATTATAGGGTCGCTCCCAATGGCAAGGGAGTGGGACTTAGACATAACTGGTGAATTATGGGTGTGCTTTACAGGCGTGATGTTTGGTATGTATAGTACCTAACAGCTGTTAATTATTTATTCCATTTGTATAGGAGACAGTAGTCGGATGTGTACTCCCATTTTTAATCATTTTATTTTTTCAAGATTCATTGCATTTCATCGAAATAGATCATGAAAAAATCATCAGATCAAATAGTATTCGTCTATTTATTTTGCAAAGGTCACCAAAATACCATATTATTAATATTATATGTATAAACGTCATACTAACTATTTCTTCCAGTACGTTACCTTTTAGTTTTCACGCCTGAATGGCTGACCAAATTTCGATTCAATTTGGCACAAAGATAGACCATGAGCTAGGTTACATTTTTTTTTCATCCCGGCAGTATTTTCCTGTGGGACAATTTCCAACTTCTATGCGAGCGAAACCAATGGCAAGAGCCAGTCCTGTAACAAAGTACGCGGGCCCAATTTGTTTAAACAGTTTCAATGTCTTTATTTCAAACTATGTGTCTTTATTTCGCCCGCGACTTCGCTCGCGTTGATCGGGAATTATCCCACGGGCACGTTGTAAATATAGCATATGACACTCAGGGATAATGTAGCTTCCTATTAGGGAAAGAATTTTCAAAAACGGTTCTGTAGATCCAGAGATTACCCCTACATACAAACTTACAAACAAATTTTACCTCTTTATAATATTATATATATTATATGTTAGTTTACATTAGTGATGTCTGGGCAGATTGAAGCAGTCATTGTCAAAATACAAGCGGTTTTTGTAAATATTATTATCATACTAGGTCACGTGTAAGTATTTAGCTTGCCCTTATTTGACCTCAAAAGCTCTGTACCTCTTTGTTGCATTTGAAAGACTTGAAAACAATTGGTTTTCGTTTCGAGCGATAGCCTTGTTTTATTGTCTTTGTTGATAACAAGGCATGCTCCTAAACAGTTCTGTTCTTCTACTTGCCTCCTACCGAAATTTCAATTTAGTTGACTCTAATAAGTTTACTGTTTATAAATAGTTTACTAGACCGAAATTAACCTTCGTCATTATACAGTTCTTTATTGATGCACATAGCCATATAACCGTGACGGTTTGTGGGGCATCTATAGAAGATAGTGGTAGATAGCTCAGTTTCCCGGAATCGTCTGATGACTCGCTGCACTGTACAAAGTGACACGCCTATTGTTCTTGCTGAACTCCGCTGACTTCTGCTTTCTTCTATCTTAGTAGCGATACGTGTACATTCTTCGTTAGTGACATGATAGTAATTCAATAATGGTATTGAAAGACGACAATGACCGCCTTTTATCATTTTTATTTGACAGATTTAAATCAAAAGTGGGAAAACAAGCAACAGTAAAATAAGCGTGAATTGAATTTATTTCCAGATTCGAGATTTTAAAATTTTAGCTTTATTAATTACGTTGTAGATCGTTTTAAGATTTTATTTCATACGATGTTACAATTCTCTGTAATTTAAAGTAGGTAAGTTTCATTCATGCACCATTGTTACCTACTTTGCAAGTTACATGAATTTTCGTCATCGACCCGTATTTTTTGGAGGCGAGCGTTAAAAGTGTAAAATCTCGATAATAATAGAATCGAACCTGAGTGTGGAAAATCTCGTCGGATTTTGTTATTGGTCGTTGCTATTTTGGTCCTGCAGTCCTGCTTTTCGGTCACTCTGCGATGAAAGTAGCGATATGTTTCTTTTATCAAAAACTTGCACTTGGTTTGTACTTACCTAAGACTTGAGCTTTTAACTTTTCGTCGATAATAAGCATGGCTCATGTTTTTATTGCTGAATTCTCCGATGAAGGAGTGTAATTACTGTTATTAAACCTTATCTGTCTATACGAGTAGGTGGCCGCTTATCTTCTTAACGTCTGATTTTAAAATGGTCTTGTTCCAGTTCCGTCTTCCCGAAGAGAACCAGTTACTCCAGAAGTTCTTCTCGACGTTCTATTGCACGGTGAACCTGGGGGGGTTCATGGGCATGGTGGTGACGCCGGCGCTACGCAGGAGTGTCATGTGTTTCGGTGACGACGCCTGCTACGCGCTGGGGTTCGGCTTCCCAGCGCTGCTCGTGCTCATCTCTATCGGTGAGACCTTGTTTGTTCAGTTAAATTAGACTATTACCAAAATAAGCTAAAAACAGAGAAGGGAAGAGAAGCTGAATTAATATGACAGTAACACGGACAGTCATGACCACTAATATGTATACACTTAGTAGAATCCCAAAACGATTTTCTCGTGGAATATTGACAGCAACTTTACTTTGAGATAAGATCTATAGTGTGGGTTTTAAAGAACTATGTTCGTGACAACATAAAATGACAATCAATGTAATAGGAGTTACTACGTGTATACTTAATAGAGCTTGCGAATGTACAACCACAGGAAAGGCACCACGCAGGCCCAGAGCAAATGTATGTTTAGCGTTGGGATATTTAATTACCTTCTTGTAAATATTTCACAACCATTTCTTAGAAGTGTTGATGAGAAACTAATGCGGTTTGTCAAATAGCAATATGAAGGTGTCCTTGAAGAAGTCCTTGAAGACTAGTTTGGGATAAGGAAATTTAAATTAATCACATATGAATGTGTCTGGGCTGTGTCTGTCTAGACGGGATGCGTAACGGAGCTAGATATATTATTAATTGCAGTGATATTCGTGGCAGGCAAGCCGTCCTACAGGATAAAGCAGCCCCGTGACAATGTGACGCTGAAGTTTATATCTTGTGCTTGGGTAAGTTTGGCTCAGACAGATCAGGTAATTGATGGATGGTGCCACTAACGCGCCTTGAAAGCCTCACATTGAATCCAGGATATCGGGAAGTTTGACTGTACTTTTTGACCAGGGCTTTGAGATTTTGTCCTTTAATTTTAATTGGCAATATTTACCCGGTAGGTGCCAACCTTAATGAATCATCGTTTAATTTTCCCTGCCCTAATCTCAATATATTTGGGGTCGGCATAGCTTGGAGTTCTTCATTCGTACCTACTGTAGCAGTCATCTCGTAAAACGTAATCAGAAATAATATGCAAGGCTAATCATAATCAATCATTATCTTTATTTGACTCATTTATATTGGAATGCTGTCGGTTAAAAAACATGACTGAGAGGGGAAATTTTCATTTCTTCGCTAATGGTAGGTCAGTCAGATTGGGTCTAAATCAAAAGGTGGGCGTCTGTTCGCAGGGCCCAACCGCCAAAACAGTATTTGAAAAGTTTCAAAAATGTATTCGATTACAATATTGCTGGCGTTCTCCCCCGTTCCATATATCCCTCCTGGAGTTTTCTTCCAAGTATTGCTACCGTTTGGGATATATGGAACTTTCTACTCCATATATCCCTACTGATCCGCACTAGTGGGGATAGTTGGATTCTCTCATCACGCCATACCTACTTAGCTATCCAGTTGTCGTGCTGAATATATTGCTATAAAGCCCTCTCGCTCCCTTACCATAATTATTGATAACCACTTTTTGCTCCCACCTTCGCTCCCGTTATGTACGGTAATTAACTCACGGGAATGTTTTAAATGTAGCACTAGGGGATAACTAGCTTCTCGTTAGTGAAATACTCGTAATTTTCGGAATCATATCAGTAGTTCCGAAGATTACCCCCTACATACAAACAAATTTAACCTCTCTATAATATTAGTATAGGTATAAAATTCCCTATTAGAACTCTCTAAGCGGTTTAGTTAGCGGAGTTTAATTCTACTTGTGAGGTGTAAAATTTCTAAAATTACCAGAATAAATGCATGACACCGTTACCCTAAATTGTAAATTGGTGTATTTGAAAAATGTAGGGAATACCGTGAAAAATATCAATGGAGTGGCTTGCTCGCTATTTAGCAATAAAACGCGCGGCAGTATCGCACGACGGCCAATCAAGCTATACAAAACCAGTTTATGCGACATGACATTCATTGAATAGAAAATCTATAGAAAGCGAGGCCAAATTATACTGGAAATGTACAGCTTCATGTGCCGCCGTGTGTACAAAATAAATATGCTACGTTTTGCACTTCATTTTCGTCAGACGCGCCTGTGTGCACTCGCCCTAAAATAATACATCAGCCGTTGGTGAATTTGATACTCAATAAATGAAAGAACATGCATTCACACTTCCGTCACTATGTACAAAATGCTACTGGACTTCATAAATGCATTTATTTTTATATATCATTCATTTTAATATTGTTGTAGGTATGTGTACGTATGTTTTCTTTAACTTAGAAGGGTACTTAGGAAAAAGTGACTATTAGGGAATAATAATAAACTAGCGACCCGCCCCGGCTTCGCACGGGTGCAATGTTATGCATATAAACCTTCCTCTTGAATCACTCTATATATTAAAAAAAAACCGCATCAAAATTCATTGCGTAGTTTTAAAGATCTAAGCATACATGGGGACAGACAGCAGGAAGCGACTTTGTTTTATACTATGTAGTGATGTGTATCACGTGCGTCGTAGTATTGATGTTTAACCTGAATGAAGTCAGACGTCATTAACAAGGTAATAAGAAACATTTATAAAAAAACCGGCCACGTGCGAGTAGAACTCGCGCATGAAGAGTTCCGTACCATAAGATAAATAAAAAAATATATCTAAATTGGCGTTAACTATGTACGTATAGACACCCTTTAATTTTCAACATTTCTTTTTTTGTTTTTTTTTTTACTTTATTTTTTATTTGTGCTTTAAGGCTAGGCTAGGTGTACACACATAGCCTAGCCTTAAAGCTTATTGGTTTACATATGAAACTAAGTTACGCCTGGGCTAGGTTCAGTTAGCCAGATACAGTCAGCAACAAAGAAGGTCAGTTCATTGTAGACATAGCTAGGTCCGAATCTGATCAACTAGGTGAAGCTATAATTATTGAATTAAAACAGGCCAAATGCGAGTCAGACTCGCGCACGAAAGGTTCCGTAGAAATACATATTAAATAAAACACGTTTGTTGTATGGGAGCCCCCCTTAAATATTTATTTTATTCTGATTTTAGTATTTGTTGTTATAGCGGCAACAGAAATACATCATCTGTGAAAATTTCAGCTATCACGGTTAATGAGATACAGACTGGTGACAGACAGCCAGACAGACAGACGGACAGTGGAGTCTTAGTAATAGGGTTACATTTTTACCCCTTGGGTACGGTACCCTAAAAATAAATAAGTTCTCCTATTGTCACGGCGAAAAAACCAAGGCGAGTACCTAGTCTGTGTGTTAGTCAATACTAGATCGAAATTAGCATGGATTGTATGAGGTTGAGGTACGAATTTTCGTTTCAGGCTGAATTTCGAGGTAAAAACTCAGCATATTGGTGTCTTCCGTGACTTATGCGTGGTACAATCTTGAAATATTTTAATATCACCGACATTGCTCATGCATTTTCGGCTAAGCGTGACCCCAAATAACTTAAACAACTCCCTATATTTTTTCATCAAAATTTATTGCCACATACTTTTTTCATTACAGTGGCAGTGCAAGCAGATCTCTAAATGGTGTAACATTTATCACGATAATGCGTTTAGTAGGTTCCATTACAACGCAGGCAGTTGCCTGCACTATGTTTCTCTTTCACAGGTAATTGATGATACAGAAATGTTTCTTATGATTCAAAAGAGGCCATATTTGGGCTCATTCATCACGCCAATAGCCTCTGAGTAAGACGTATCAATCATCGCACTGCCGTGCACATTCTTTTCACAGGTTTTTTGCAATAGACTATAAAAAAGAGAATATCTGTCATGATTGATGTTCTTCGGTAATATTTCAGGCCATTCAACTAAACAGACAGGGTATTAGTGATAACTATTTGAGTGTATCATTGTGGAACTGTTTATGATGTTTATATGTTATTAAGCAATTTTATTTATTTATGGACTATGGAAGACTTACAGCTAAACAAAACAGAACAAAACAATGCAATGCAATATCAATATTAATTTTAATTTTTTTTCTTATTTTTTTAATTTTTTTTATTTTTTTCTAATTTTTACTGCCTACCCACTAATGCAATCTGACTTAAATATGACTTTGTGTGTGTTATTGTATTGTATTATATTGTGTAGTGTTTATTACTGATAACTGGACATCCGACTTCTAGAGATATTACCTTTTTCTGAATTGTATTGTAATTATTGTGATTTGATAAGCTTTGACTCATTTTATTATGTTAATTTAATGTTCACTAACTCAACAGCAAACCAGCATTGTGCTTTGCAGTGCCCTGACAGGGTTCATGTACAAAAACCGACAGTTATATTGTAAAATGTGTGATGTGCATGAGGGCAAATAAATAAATAAATAAATATGCAATTTTAGACGGCTTATCATCAAGTTTAAGTTAGGTCAGCTGTCTAGCCTTTTCCCAATTGTATTGGGGTGGGCTTCCAGTATACCCGGATGCAGCTGAATACTAGTATTTTACAAGGAGTGACTGCCAGTTTGACCCCCACAACCCTGTTAGTACTGGGTAATACGATACCCCTTGGTAAGACTGGTTGTCAGACTTTTTGGGCCACTGACTACCTGTAACGACTGTCAAAGATCTACAGATGACAGCCGGGACCAACGGCTTTACGTGCTTTCCGAGACACGGAGGAAACTACTTATGTAATGGGCGGTCACCCATCCACGGACCAACCTAGGCAAGCGCGGCTTAATCTTAAGATCGATCCGAGTGACTGTTATATTAACTCGCTCGGGATTCTAATCTGGAACCCTTCGCTGCTCTCGGAATCCAACTTAGTCCCTCGAATTAAGTTCCCTTTTCTTCACTTGTTGTATAATCTACTATTCTCTTACAAAATTTCCATTACGGAAAAATAAAAAGCTGCACTGAAAAAGCACCCACTTTTTCATTGATAACAAATAAGTTTTTCTCATTTCTATCTTGATAGCTCCAATAAAAACAAGGTGTTAACGACGTTGAAAAGAAAAGCCTTGGTGAAGAACGAGTTCCGCGCTCCAATTCACTCGAAGCCATCGAATGCAACTCATCGCACAGACTTTGTCTGCAAATAAAATGCGACGAGCTCCTCTGTTTCAATCAACTTTAAGTTAGGCATGGAAGTTTATTTAATACATACTCACACAGACCATAATTTATTACGAATTCATACGAACCATATCCGCAAAGGCAAGGTTTCCGTTAGTATCTGAATATTGTTCCAGTGGAAATGTAACACAACCGTCCAACAAACAGATTACAAATATTTGGCTTTGCATTTCACTGAAAACTTACTCGTTGGTGTAGGTAATGTACGAATTTTATAGAGTAGAAACGTTAGCAAAATTCTCGCAAAAAATTAGTAAAATTATTTCAAAGGCGTTTCGTGTTCATTTTCTTAATATAATAGCAAATTATGATGCATTCTTAGTTAGCAGACAAAGATTTATTAAAATTGTATTGCATGCATCAAAGGGCAAGAATGCTTAGGGTATCCTTGGCAAAAATTGAGGAAGAGCACTAACGAAATTGGAGGGGATGAAATAAAGCGCAAAAAGCAAGCAAGCAAACAGGCAAGCAAAAGCAAGCAAGCAAGCTAGCATTATTGTCGTGTCCAAGAAGGCAGCCATTGTGCGCATAAAGAATATTCTTGGACACGACAATAATGCTAGTTGTCGCTTTAAAGGCGGTACATGTCGTATTATTCTAAAATAAAGTGTAGCAGTTAAACAAAAGGATTTATTTGTATGCAGAAAGCGAATTTTCTGTCGTGCTTGTACGTGTACCATCGTTACAACATAAAGAGATAGTTCTAATTATTTTAAACATGAATAAAATATAAATAACATATTTTTCTCTACCTGCTCCAGATTATTTTGAGCACTTGAGGATATTACCGTAAGTATGTCGCCTACGTGTAGTTTATATAATAAACGATGTTGACGCTCACATACATCATTAAAAGTTGCCATTTCAACTCTGAACTTCCGTCAGCTTTACAAGTAATTTGTATTGCGGCGCTCCCTTCACCGGAGCAATGCCTGTATTGTTACAATCCAAGATTCGATTTTTTATAGAAACAAGTGATTTCTTCAATAAGGAGGAGGTTCTCAATTCAGCGTTTTTTTTAATGTTTTTTACCTCATACCTCCCTCATATAAGAAACGATTACAAAAAAAAAAAATCTTATGGAAGGATATGCTTTCCGTTTAGTCCCATAGAAATTTCATCAAAATCGGTTCAGTAATTTGTTTTTTTCTTCCTTAATACGTTTTTTTTTTCTTCTTAGTTCACAATGTAAAAAATTGTTTCGTGATAAGAATTTGTGTGGTATAGGTACTACAACTAAAAAGGGTAAATTAGAATTTTTTCCAAAAAAAAACAACGTGCAAAAACACTAAAAAAAGTCTAAAATAACTTTACTTTTGGAAGTCGGTGGCAAAAAAGTCAATGAAACAAAGTCACCAACTTCCGAAAGTTAAGTTATTTTAGACTTTTTTTAGTCTTTTTGCAAGTCGGTTTTTTTTCGCATACGTATTTTTATTTATAACAAATACATAATCTGCGAATGCTCCCGGCGAGGGAGCGAGACCTGATCATACATACACGTTCAATTAGTCACGCCATCGTTTGTTTACCTGCTCTTACCTCGAACACATTTAGGACATTCATTAAAAGTTTGCCTTTGTGCGTGGCGTCACACATAGCAATCTCTATGAGATCAGGACGGAAAATTTGCTTCCTCCGCTCCCAATTTTCAGTCAGTTACTTTTAAGTTATAGAAGTTTGCACAGCAAAAGTTTCCAATTACGTAGCTTAAAAAAACCTATCTGAGCCGAAATCAGAGTGCACTTTGTTCTGACGATTAGTTTTTAATCACTTTTTAAATAGAGAAGAAAATACAAGAAATAAAAAAAAACATCGAGTGGTGTAAGTATGTAACTATGTACTGTGAAGTATGCATATCTGCTAGTTTAAGAAGGAACAGGGGCTGCGACTCTCCATACAAACGTATTCCTCTTTTTTATTCCTGAATAGTGCCTCTAGAGCAATCTTTTTTTTTTTCATAAAATCATCGACTACTGTAGAATCGTCCCTGTCATTTCTTTTTTTTTCAGCAACTTGTAAGTAAAGAAAATGTGACCCTCCAAAATTGACATAAAATCCCCCATTTTTGAACCCCCGACGCTCTTTACTCTTTCTTAAAATTTAAACGTCAAAATTAAAATTAAATAATTGAATCGGCTCAGTTTTTGAGGAGAAACAAGGCGAATACAAAAAGTCAATCTCGTCATAAATATTGTGATATTATCATTTAATCGGGGGGCAGGCTTGCAGGTTCAAATACCTATTTTTAAAATTCCTCGCAGGCCCTGTTACCTCTTAATGTCTTCCTTTGTATCAGGTATCTGAGAGTGTAAACAAAGCTACGTCCTTTTCATCATGTTTAGTTGTTTACAGTTAACCTATGGATTTTCTAGAGGCTAAGGGTCTATTCAGACGATTCACTCTACTACCATAAATATTAGCGGCAAAAATGTTATCAGGCTGTGGTCGTATGAGGATGATTTCTCTGCATTTGCCTAGAGTTGCATTGTCACCAGTCACAAAGGTTGCCATGTTTAGGGTGGCCATACATCTGGAATTTTCCGGACAAGTCGGAGAGCCAAATATGTAATTGAGAAAAAAAGAAAAAAAAAACAGCTGTCCCATACAAAATTAAAGAAAAGTACTTACTCAACATATTTTTATGGGGCACATAATTTTTTTGCGATTACCATTTTGGTCCCATACAGAAAGTTGATCAGTTCATCACATCCTTTAA
Source organism: Eugnorisma glareosa (assembly GCA_947578425.1). Lineage (NCBI taxonomy): Eukaryota > Metazoa > Arthropoda > Insecta > Lepidoptera > Noctuidae > Eugnorisma > Eugnorisma glareosa. The sequence goes on from OX387957.1 coordinate 34,310,633, forward strand.
ATATGACCACACCTTTTCGATACATGTTGTATAATGCTAATAGAAAATGTTTCTATATATATTTGGTTCTTGTATTTTGATTTCGAATATTATTATTTTAACGACTATTTACTTGAATGAAACATATTTCACAGAAATACAATTCAATGAATTTTATGATCACATTTTTTTATTTAACATACGCATCAAACAGTAGAATATTTTTTTAACGAACATTGTTTGTTCGGTGTTTTTTTCCATGGTATTTTATTTCAACGAAAATGTAAAAGTAGACGTTCATGTATCCATCATTTTTTTGTTGCTTTGTACACACACCACATCAACATAAACAAGGAAAACTTAGGTAAACTTAACTAGAGCGAGTGAAGTGAGCTCAGGACTCCGGGCAGGTTAGGTTCGAAGAAGATTGACGTTGAAACGTTCCACTCACTCCGACCAAATAGGTTAGGTTAGAACGGTGACCAACTACGCGCCAGCCGAGCGAGCGAAGCAGCTGTGCCGTGGCAGCGGCCGGCGAGCGCTACGTCGAAATTGGTCGCAGCAACAAAATTAGGGCACTCCGACAATTATGAAACGCTTTCATTTAACTATACTACGGTATATAGTGTTATCTATTATACCATAGTCCAAGTGAATTTCATGGTGTTTTTATTTTATTGGAGGGGTATGCATTTTGTCAAAGGTATGAATTGAAACATTTTAGAAACTGTCACTCGATAAAATTATTTTCTTGGTAATAAGTTTTATATTAACTAAACAATATCAGTATAAAGTATATTTGATTTGTTATTCTACTCGTATGATATGAATTATCGAAACATTAAATTTTATTTGTAACAAAAATCAATGATTTAAGTGTTTTTCGAAACAAGCTTTCTACGTATTGATTATACGTATATACGATATACGTTTTTCGAAACAAGCTTTCTACGTATTGATTATACGTATATACGATATACGTTTTTCGAAACAAGCTTTCTATGTATTGATTATTCTTTGAAATAATAATATGAGAAAATTTTCATATGAAACGAAATTCTTTTGAACTTCTGTCTGTAAAACAGTGTACAACCCCTTTCTCTATTAGAATATCTTCGTAAAAAAACCCAGTATAAAATTAAACTGCATGAGTACAAGGAAAGAAAAGTCTGGACTTTTCATCAAATGTCTGGCTTTAATGTTCTCCGAAAAACTTTTTATACACCTGGTAACCCTAGCTGTGTTGGTTTTGTCGAACAAAGGCACTCGAATGGTTGTATTGACCTGTGAGGCCGCTTGCTTTCGACTACCCTGAGTGTATGCGCGATCGTTGGCAACGACCACGCGTTCCAAAAGCTGTTGAACAGATCTAATAAATTAAATGGTTGATTGTGTGACTACGCGTTTTCATTCACTGTTGAGGGCGGCCACATTTGCCGCTGTTGTCAGATTATGATTGTGATGCGTCTGAAGAGACCCTTACTTACTAGTATAAGATTACCTATCAGTAACCTGCGTCATCGATATTCCGAGAAAACAGAGGTTCATAATAGAAATACATTCGTTTATCTCTGTGTTGATTTTGGTACTGTGTCGTTTTGTAAATATTCCAGTTCTAGAATAGATTTAATTTTAATACTATCTTTGTCACTTAAATGGGAGAAACGTGATAGCATTAATTAACTTCGTGATCGATATCTGTTTCCTTCATAACATGTTATAATAAACTATTGTTCATTGAAGCTTATATTACTGCTTTTGTAATATACGTATCATATCGTTTGATGTCCTTATAACGCTTATAATACTTAGTTATTGATCTTTACTTAAACACACCGGTGATGTGGCAGAGTTCTCGATGAATCTAACTTAATTACTTATGAGATCTTTGATGATCAAAGTCACGACGAAGAAGAACAAGAAATGTAAAACTTTTCATTTAATAAGGTACCTTCTTAAAAGAACCTACTGAAAATTAAACCAAAATATTGTTGGAATTTACAGAGAAAGGTATAAGCAGTGAGTAGGTAAAATAGATTTATAATCATCCGGTGGTGGTGTCAGATTAGCGTACTTTCGGCGCGCATAAGTTCGTTTTTTAACCGTGCTTCCAATAGCAGGAGGACATCTTCGCCATTTTAAACCGATTTTGATGATTCTCTTTTGACTATTATTCCACGTAGGTTCTGTTTAAATTTGGTGAAATTCTGATGGTGATCTTAGGTGATATACAATGGAACTCTTCAATAATAGACACCAAGCAATATTTATTGTTTACACAATATTATAATAACATCATATAACATAACTCCTGTATGCTCTTAGGGGATACGCAGATGTGCCCAGTACACCCAGATTTCGACAGTTGGGTATGTTAAGTTCCATTCTATTGGGGATAACCATGCCATGAAATGTATTGTTAACAATGTAAAATAAATACATTGCAAATATTTGTTTAGGATATTACAACTAAAACCGACTTCAAAAACACAAAAACGTGAAAAATAACTTTAGCTTCAGAAGTCGGTGGCAAAAAATCTGAGTCAAACAAGCAAAAGTCACCGACTTCAGAAGGAAGCTATATTATTTTTCACGTTTTTGAAGTACTTGGGTTTTTTTTTATGGAAGTACGTGTACGCGCGTATACTCGCGAGTGATTCGTACGAGGCTTGACGCACTTAAAAACTCCTGTAAGCGTCTGCCACCGAGACGGCACTGCACGCACTATCACCTCAAGCGACCACCGGTATAGTGCGTGTACGCGTTCGTTTGTTAGAAGCGCGTAAAGTGTCACTTGTAAACCTAGCTTAAGCGCTAGCTAGTCTGAAACTGCTTAAAAACAGCGTATCTGCTGGCATACTTAATTTAATATTCTGACTGCGAGGTATTTATTTTCAAAACAGCAGATTTAAAATTAGAGAATTCATGGTATCATTTTGCGCGTCGGTATCCTTTACACCCTGTATTTTATTCTAGTACGCGATTATCAAGCGCATCAAGTATAGCCCAGAGAAAGATGGGACGCCGCGCGACCACTGGCTGGACTACGCTGTCGAGAAGTACGGAGACAAGTTGATCGCAGACATGAAGGTGGTTTTCTCCATCCTGTACCTGTACTTACCCGTCCCTATTTTCTGGTCGCTCTTCGATCAACAGGTTTGATGTTTTTCTTTTCTTTTTTAATACGTCATAATCATCGGCCTACTGCAGTCCACTGCTGGACATATGCCTGTCCAATCGCAAGCCATAATACTGGATTCTCGGCCACTTTCATCTCCAAATTTATACTGACGTGTTTAATGTATTCATCTTTAACCTAAATATAATAGCTAGACACAAAACATATTGAATCTAGGTTAACCTGTTGAAGTGAAAAGTGGGCCCTGTGGCTTGTGGACAGTGCTTCGTTCGTGATACGTTCGTCTATTTTTGTATTAAGGTGAGGGTCAGTGGGTGAACTCGCTGCTCACCGTTTAAGAATTAGAATAGCGCTTATTGACACCTGTATTCCAGAAAAGGGCAAAAGAGGGGTCTGTATGGGTGGTAATTTAGGCCGTCAAAGTCGACAACTTTCCCTAAGGAACAAGGGAACAATAAAAACATAGTTTGGACTCTACATACTAATTTCGTCACACGAAGCGATATTGTCCTAAACTGATGTTAGAAGTTCAATAAAGATTTTCATCAAGCCAACAAAGGCCATTTCTAAATAAACATGGTTTAACCTTCCTTGGTCATCCTGAAAGTTCCTGAATCGTCTCCGGACCGAGCCTTGGTGGAAAGATATTACTTCAACCTCGTAAAGACAGGGGCTACTTCGACGAAACAGCAGCAAGGTTTTGGTATGTAATTTACTGTACTGTCTGGCCAGCTACATGCACAAGAATAGAATACGAGGCCAGTTTATATTGATTTTGCTGCCAATGATGACGTGCGGCCAGCGACTTACCGTACTTGCATTCCTAACATATTTGCAATCAACGGCGATGTCAAAAAAATATATTCCTTATAATTAACTTACAGTAAATGTGGTGGCTCGTCCTTTGCTAAAAAATTTAACATAAAACAGGAAGTGTTCTTAATTTAGTTAGCAAATTCGCTTCGTTTTAATTACCGAAACTTTCAACATTACGATTTGTAAACCTGCGTAAATTACATTTTATAACTAGTTCTGAACGTTTTCCGTTATTACATTTTCTGGTCAGAAACACATTGGAATTAATTAAATGCAGACCGCAGTAGGAATTTTAGATGTTAAACATGATAATATATCTCGACTACATTCGTTAAAAAGTTTGAACCAAACTTAACAGACCGCAAAGGTGATAAGTAACATCCTATGAGTATACCTTTTGTGCTATTTCTTTTTCTGCACCATATAAATGATATATCTATATACATAACTGGAAGAAAATATACCTGGTTATGTAATACTTAAGCAATTCATACGATAACATGCGAGCTTATTGTGCATAAATAAGTCCAAAAGCTGCTCTTGACAATGAACTGACTTACGGTACAATTTCCTAATGGATTGCGACTTGCCCGATCTGGGTATAGAACGCAGGACCCTACGCTTGCGTTTTTAAAAGCAAAAAGTATTGACTGTGTAAGGCACTGTATCGACTCACTATTCGGCTGTTTCTAGATTTTAGCTAGACTCACTAGCGTTGAAATTTTGTATACCTGTCTTTGCCTTTGACCGTGTAAATTAACACCTGTCTTGAAAATGTTGGCATTTTCAATTTAAGCTTCTAGCGTGGGCGATTAGTTATTTTTAACCGACTTTCTTCAAAAAGGAGGAGGTTCTCAATTCGGTTGTATTTTTTTTAAAATATTTGTTACCGCATAACTCCGTCATTTGTAAACTGATTTGAAAAATTCTTTTTTCATCTGAAAGGATATGCTTCCCGATTGGTCCCATAGAAATTTCTTTAAAATCGGTTTAGGGATTTTGGTGTTTTCCACACGTTAATTGTCACATCACGTTCCACGCGCGCCTCAAAGAGAGTCAGCAAACAGGAAGGGGTCCGTAAGGGCCGACGCCTGCCAGGGTTGCGGGACTGTTCGAAAGAGATACCGCGGCCCTGGAACATAAAGGGCAAAGGAAGGAACATGGAATTTTAAGGCGCTTTGATGTACATCACGCGACGTCGCGTGATACTTGCTAGTTAAATTTGACCCACTTCCCGATTTCTGATTGAGCTGAAATTTTGCACGCATGTGTATATCACGAAAGGTGGCCATAGGTTCCTATGGCCACCTTTCGCGTAATAAAACGACGCAACGCCGTCGAGTTTGCATGGATTCGTTTGATTAGTCTTGTCGAGTACTTTGTCTCTAGATGGTACTCAGGGTCTGGTGATGGAGCTGGAAGTTGGTCACAGGTAGTCCGTAATAAAATGACACAATCCCATCGAGTCTGGTTTCGTATGATTCGACTTGACGAGTACTTTGTCCTAAATGGTATCCAGTGTCTGATGATGGAGCTGGACGGTGGCCATAGGAACTCCGTTATAAAATGACAAAACCTCATCGAGTTTGTGCTCGTATGATTCGTCTTGACGAGTACTTTAACTAACTTCTAGTTACAATGTAAAAATTAATTCATGACAAGAATTTGTGTGGTATACTACAACTAAAAAGGGTAAAATAAATAAACTTTCTGCGAAAACAAAACCGACTTTCAAAAAAACACTAAAAACTTCTAAAATAACATGACTTTCGGAAGCCGGTGGCAAAAAGTCAATGATACAAACAAAGACACCGACTTCCGAAAGTCAAGTTATTTTAGACTTTTTTTGTGTTTTTTTGGAAGTTGGTTTTGTTTTTTCCATCGTAAAGTCGTCTTCCAAGTTCCTTGATTCCAGGGTTCCCGCTGGACCTTCCAAGCGTCAAGGTTACGAAGCGAGGTGTTCGGCGTCAGCCTCATGCCGGACCAGCTGCAAGTCATGAACCCCGCGATGGTGCTGCTGATGATCCCCGTGTGCCCCGGCGGCGCGTGGCCACTGCTGCCAGATATGCCGCCGCTGCAGAAGATGTTCGTTGGCGGCATGCTTGCTTCACTGGCGTTTGTTTCTGCTGGCATCTTGCAAATAGGGATCGAGGTTTGTTTCCTGAATTAAGCGTTAACAGCACTTTTGGAATATCGTTCATTCGCCCGTTTATTAAGGGGTCCAGAATTCGACATATGCATTCTGTCTGGGTTGACTTTATTCGCACAGGCCGAATAAAATCGAATGTAGTTATTTTGTCACCGGGCTGAGCCATGTGTTCAACTCCGTCACCATTCGTAAATGGTGTTACGACTAATTTGTAAATGGATATGTCATTTTGCATGGCTTTGCTTTTATTATGAAAGGATTTGAGTACACAAGGTCAAATAAAACAAGCTAGAACTAATCTTCACTGACCGTTTGGAAAGATAACAAATAAAAGATATGCTTTGATAAAATCAGTTCTGGCAGGTGATGGCTTGCATTTTAAGAACTGCTACTGATATTTATACTTCAGTTGTTTTTCAGCGATCAACGCTTCAAGTCCCAGGGCATCGTCAAACAGGCCTGGTGATAATGAACACGTTAGGCTGTCAAGTCGACGTGGCCATTCGTGGCGAAGGCATCGCCACCGTGGAGCAGCACGGCACGGCCCTCATGACGCCGTTGCCACATAAACTACTGTCTATCACCGCCACCAGCTCCCAAAACTGTGCCGGCAGGGTCATGAAGAAACACGTGGCGATGCAAGAATTTAAGACTATTGCGGGGATGGTAAATACGTTCTTATTCTTTTTTTAATTTAGACTTCATTTTGGCGTGTCGATGGCAATCTTACTGAATCGGCCCTGAATCAGTCACCTTCAGTAGCGTTCATGAATTCTTGTGGCTTGCAGACAGCAAAACACGCAGGACACGATATTATGTATTTGTCTTTTGTGGTTTGTGATACAGCTTTTCCTTGCTTCGGTCAATCTTGGTTCGTAGTCTTTTTTTTTAAATATGTTGTGCACTAGGAATTTCTCCGAAATCGCCAACAGAAAAAGTGTTGCGGTGATGCTCCCCAGCTGGTTGACGTAAGATGGCGAAGTAAGTTATTCCGGGAAATTACAAATATCTACATCATCAAATAAATGTGGTCTGTATGTTAAAGACCTATCCAAAGTAATACCCAGGTAGCGCGGTTGAAGGAAGTGCTCTATGTTAACGCCTTGCCATAATTGATATGACTGATGTGTATTCAGGAACTTTAATTCGGTAACAATGAAAAGAGTGACTTTCATCATAACTGACAGGTTGCCAATTAGTGCAGTGCATTAATTGGGAGCCGGTCCGTTACTGTACAAAATGACGGCATTAAATAATTAGAGCATTTCAATTAATAGAGGTATGCGTCATTATGTTCCAATTAATTGTTATGTCATCATCATCAGCTTATAGCAGTCCACTGCTGGACATAGGCCTCCGCAATCGCACGCCACTCAACTCGATTCTCAGCAACTCTCATCCAGTTGCTACCAGCCACCCTGCAAAGATCGTGGCTCCACTGAGCCTGAGGACGACCCACATTACGTTTGCCGATTCGCGGTCTTCACTTAAGGACACGTCTACCTCAACGGTCATCGGTTCTAAGGCTAATATGACCGGCCCGTTGTCACTTCAGCTTACTTATTCTGTGAGCTATGCCGACAACTCTAGTTCTCTGTCGGATCACCTCGTTTCGGATGCGATCCCTCAGAGAGACTCCAGCACTGACTGAAGCATAGCCTGTACCTTAGCTCGCAGAGCGACCTTGAATTTATGGCCAGCCGTGCCCTGAGTGTCCACGTTTGGGCCCCGTAAGTCATAACAGGCAGGACGCACTGGTCTGGTTAAAGACCCTAGTCTTTAGGCTCTGTGGAATACGCGACAAGAAGACCCGACGAAGCTTCTCAAACGCTGCCCAAACCAGCTGGTTTCTTCTGTTAATCTCCCTCTCAAAGTTGTTCTTACCAAACTGCAGAGTTTGCCCGAGGTAAACATATTCTCGAACAACCTCGCTCTTGATTAGAATAGGTCCTGGGGTGACGTGTTCGTTGAACATAATCTGAGTTTTGTAAGTGTGTAAGTTCACCCTGAGACCAATGCGTATTAATTATTATGTAGCGTTATTTATCTGCTTCGTTGGTCTAGTGGTCGCAAGCTCGACTGCAGAGCTTGAGGTCCTGGGTTCGATTCCTGGGTTGGGTAAAGTGATATTGAGCTTTTCCATCAAGAATTTCTCAGTAGCAGCCACGGAGTCTGGATTTGTGTCTGGTTGATGGCAACAGGCTCGCCCCCTATTACATGGGGCTGAAACATAACTAGTGAAATGTGGGTGTACCATTAAGTACACCTCTGCCTGCCCCTCGGGGATTACAGACGATATTTTATGATGATGATTATATTTATAGCCAGGGTGCAGAAATTCCTGATGAAAAACCCAATAATACTTTGCCCGACCTGGGAATGGAACCCAGGACCACATGCTCAGCAGTCGCGCTTGCACCAATGATGCAGTCTACACTGGCACAAAGATGTTCACAATCAATCGGTAAAAAATAATTCATACCAAGAATACTCGGAACACGAGTAACACCACGAATAGGTAACAAAAAATGGCCTGAACGGTTCCATTAACATAACATAACATTTATTCAAAAGTATAAGGAATAACGTTTACAGTTTTTCTTAAATCTACGTCAAGTTCACTATGATTTGTGCCTGAACTAGGTAATCCTGTGTTTCAGGCGAATATTATACCTACTTATAGAATTCCAATTTGTATCTCTACGGATATGAAAAATGGTTGGTAACTGGTACATCAAAACTACTACTATAAGATATTTGATTCCTGATGAAATGCCAGCAGCGAAACCCGCACGGCCTTTATGAAAAACAAACAGAAAAATGGACGCGGCTGGGATTTTCATTTCAACAGAATTTTGTCCGATCTCTCTGTGGCGAGAATAATAAAAACGTTGGATATCATTTCTTCCTGGTAGTGTATGTTCTTATATCCTGTAACGTTATTTCCTAAATGCATGGCTGATGAAAACCTCATCAAATCACCTTTCCATAGGTGCTTCGTCTAGCGTTAATTGAACAGTGGGTTTTAATTAACTCCAGCAGTTACCGTTCGCTTCGTCAACTCTTTTGCTTATTTATTAGGCTTCGCAGGCGGTTTATTTAATCGTTTATTTGTAAAAATTCAAATGTTTGTAATTTTTATAATGAAGAAAAACTTATCTCAAGAAATTCTCGGTCCAGCAAGCTCTGCAAAGGCTCATAATAGATAGACATTATGAAACAAGCTTTCATTAGCTTCTAACTAAAAAAGCGACTTAAGATTCTCATTTCTCAACTACTAATTATATTCATATTGTATTCGATTGATTAGTATTAGCTGGACGCGAATTTGCAGCCACGAGAACCCTGCTCACTGATGTAGTCAGTAGGTCATCAGGTGCGCAGGTGATAGGGCATGCGGTGCAAGATAGAAGGTGGGCCATTGTCTGTGGGGAGACGCCGCTTACGCACTTGAGGTCTGAGCCGTCCATGAACCCCCATCTGCAGAGATTGTCTTTACTCCGGCCGACTTGGGTTCGAACTAGCTACTCTAATAATATATTATGTTTGTGGTTGAAACCGATATCGCAACGCATGTAGCATCGTGTTATGAATATTATCATTATTGGCGCCTGTCACAGTTCGTGTGCGTGTAGTTGTGGACTTGTGGTTAGCCATACATGCTCAATAACGTTAATTAACGGTCACCACGTATTAATTACGTCATTCTGAGCCCCCCATCATTTGGACCGCGTAGGTATTGCACGTTTGTAGGAAACGGCTGTTTTTTTTTGATAACCGATGAAAAATGTCTATGTGGGCCCGCTCTGAATGATGTACTGAATACGAGGTAAGTATTTTCGCGTTGGTGTCCCTCCCGTATTTAAAATTATGGTTTGATAATAATTATGTTCTTGTACAAGCTTGATCTATGATAAAGCTCTGTCAGATTTTTATCCGACTACGATAAAGCAAAAAGGAAAGGTTAATATATCATTAGCATACTGATTCTATAATAAAATTACATCGTTATTAATAAAAGGTCAACTGCGCAGATTTTAATTTGATTAATATAGTTCGATGTAAACAGAATATTTAGTGACAGTCATTGGTTTTACTTTAGCGATATTTAATTCATTTATAACAACCGAGAATTCGTTAATAAACCTGAAACCGAAATATTGACTGGTTCTCGTTAATTTTCAGTTCATGCCGGTTGTGGTTGGACAAAATTCAGACGATCAGATAGGGATGTACTTTATGGATCCGAACCCCTTCGTAAAGTCCCTGACTGGCAAGCCGAAACTAAAGTAAGTACATACTCAAATTCCGACTTAGGTCTACAATTTACTGAATAAAAAGCTACACTTAAAGTTCCGTGACCGTAAAATGGCTAAAGACTAAAACCTACGCCGACATTATGAGACCTAATCAATAACAGCTGTATGAATTAGTTAGTGGAAGAAGCTATAACTGGCTTCTTCCGATCGTAAGACATTGTCACAGGGTTAAGTTATACTTCTACATATACCTATACGTTATAGAACAACTAAAATAATTCATACACAGTCCTACACTTTCACAAACACTTACCTAATCATCACGATGAAAAATTTCTATGTGGGGGCCACATAGAAATTTTTCATTGGTTGCATAAACGCCTTTGAAAAGCGGGATTATAAACAAATTGTAGCTGTCAATATGTCTAATAGGGCAGAATGTAGGCGTGTCAAGTCCAACTTAAGTTCAATCCTCGACTAAGAATTCCGGTGATAGACTACTAGTGTAAACACTGTGCTTCTATTGTCTCTGTACACGTGTACACCCACCGGCCGGGCGGCCGCACGATGCCGCACGCACACATCGTGTGAAATTGTTGCCTCTTTTTCTTTGTTTTATTTACACTAGACATTATATAATCAAAGTTACAGTTTAAAATGTTCTGACCTCTGTAAACATAAATATACATAGATATACCTACTAAACTGAATTACTAGTATATTATTATAACGTATTACAAAAAAAAAACAAGAATCGAATACAATCGTATGGTTGAAATTTCAGCATTTGGTTGGAAAATAATTCGAAACTGCGAAATCAAAGTGCTTTCTTCAAAATTACATTTCACTCATATTGGGTGATTGACGTAGCCCATTTGTATTAGTTTGTAACATTTCGATACGCTTACATGACCACTGGAAATAGATTTGTGGAGCGTGCTTCTAATGATTTTTTAATATTAAAAAAAACTTTTTTGCAAAAAAAAAAACCGACTTCAAAAAAAAAAAACTTGTAAAAATAACTTTAGCTTCAGAAGTCGGTGACTTTTGTTTGTTCGATAGAATATTTTTGCCACCGACTTCTGAAGCTAAAGTTATTTTTCCACGTTTTTTTGTTTTTGAATTCGGTTTTATTTTTTGCAAAAAAGTTTTTTTTTTTTTCCTATTTTAGTTTCAATATTCAACACAAATATTTGCTATACATTTATTTAACATGGTTAACAATTACTCCTTTCATGGTAATAGGCTTATCCCCAATAAAATGTAACTTATATCCATCGCAATAAAATGTATCTTATGGATATGGAGATTTTTTTTCGGATTGGAAATCATCAAATAACCCCTCCCGTTCTGGGCTGAGCAGGAGGGAGTGTCAGACTTTTACTGACTAAAATCCCACCATGTTCCTTCCTTTGCCCTTTGTGTTCCAGGGCCGCGGTATCTCTTTCGAACAGTCCCGCAACCCTGGCAGGCATCGGTCCTTTCGGACCCCTTCCTGTTTGCTGACATCTCTTTGAGGCGCGCGTGGAACACGAACGCGCCGTCGACACGGCCTGTCGTCATAAGACGGATGGACGGCGAGTAAGCCTATTACTCACCGTCCACAGGCCCGCGCCTACGGTGGCCGGGAGCCACAACGTGGCCCTCGACGCCCAGGGCGTCTCCCGCAGCGGCTGAGACGTGAGGCTCTCTCCCTCTCACCTCCCGCCACCTCCTTCGCTAGCATGACTGCTTCGCAGAAGGAGGTGACGGCGTCCCATTCCCTCTCGTTCCGGACCATGGATTGAACCGCCGTCGCCAATAGTGCTACCCTTGTGTTTGCAACTATCCTTTTGTTTGACGTAATCTCGAGAGCATTCAATATTTTCCGTCATTCCAGTTTTTAAATCATTTGAATCAGTTCGTTTTTGTTTGAATGAAGTTGACAGGAGGGAAAATGTGTATGGAAATATCATTTAACCCTTCGTGTGCCGGGAACGTGGATCTACGCGAGACACAATAGCTTTTTAATTGTGTCTCTATACTCGGCATATGAAAGGTTAAAAAAACAAGATCGCGTTTTTAGTTGTGATTAAATACAAAGGCCAAAAGAGCAAGCAACGTTATTTTAAATTTGAATATCAATCGGATAAAATAAAATAAAATAAAAAAGCCTTTTATTTTATTTCTAGCAGAACACATGAGAAAATAACTCAAATTCTATTTTATCAATCGGGTATTTGGCCCTTATTGACGTCTCTACGTGACACTAATGATACTTGCATGCAAGCTTTCATTTGAAGAGGTACAGTGGGCGCGCTCCTTGAGGCTGCGAGCCGCCCACTACCTAAACGTGCCCCAAAAGGTGGTAGCCGTAAGGCTAGTCCGTGGTTACCGCACGATCTCGCGAAGCGGCGAGCCTCCTTGCCGGATTGCCGCCATGGGATCTAGATGCATAATCCTCGCGCGCCTGCACGAATGGCGCGTGGAGGCTCTACGCCGGGGGAAAACTCCGCATTGCCGCTCAGCGGACAGACTTCCGGCGTGATCTCATGGTGACATGGAGAGAACGACTGTCGCAACCCCGTGCAGGGCACGCCACAATAGTGGCGATAAGTCCCTTCTTTGAGGAGTGGCTTGAGAGGCGCCACGGCGTCCTCACCTTCCGCAGGTCATCACCAGACACGGTTGTTTCGGGAGGTACCTGCACCGGATCGGGTGGGAGGAAACGCCTGGGTGTTATCATTGTGAGGATCGACCGGAGGATACGGTGGAGCACACGGTGGAGGTCTGCCCCGCGAGGGCGGAGCACCACCGTGTCCTCGTAGCGGCGATCGGTGGTGGCGACCTCTCGCGTCCGGCCTTGGTTCAATCCATGGTCCGGAGCGAGAGGGAATGGGACGCCGTCGCCTCCTTCTGCGAAGCAGTCATGCTAGCGGAGGAGGCGGTGGAACGTGAGAGGGAGAGAACCTCACGTCCCAGCTGCCGCGGGACATGCACCGTGCGTCGGGGGCCACGTGGTGGCCCCTGGTCACCGTAGGCGCAGGCCTGTGGACGGTGAGCTATGGGCTAGCTCGCCGTCCGTCCGTCTTATGACGACAGACCGTGTCGACGGCGCGTTCGTGTTCCACGCGCGCCTCAAAGAGATGTCAGCAATAGAAAGGGGTCCACAAGGGCCGATGCCTGCCGGGGCTGCGGGACTGTTCGAAAGAGATACCGTGGCCCCGGAACACAAAGGGCGATGAAGAAACATGGATGGGTTTTAGTCAGTAAAAGTCTGACACTCCCTCCTGCTCAGCCCAGAGCGGGAGGAGTTATTTGATGACTTCCCATCCGAAAAAAAAGAGGTACAGTATACTTACACCCGATCTGTAAACAATTAAACAAGTCAAAGTGATAACTTGACTACATAAATGTATGTATTTTCTCTTTTTTGTAACTTTTTTTGTAATATTTTGTGTGTGCTGTGCTTAATGTACTGACGTCTTACTGTTCGCGGCCGCTTAATGTTCTTTCTTCCTTTTTCTTTAAAAGCAATTTTTTATGCAATAGACAAGAACTTAAACGAAGTAAGAACCGTCAAAGGAAGCAAAGCTAAGCATTCTATCTTTTGACAGTTCTAACTTCAAGCAATCACTAAATTAAGAGATAGAATAGAAACGTATTATAAATAATTACTTTTACTCAAGTAATCTCTTTGACTTGTATAAAGACAAGATTGATAAAATACCATTGATAAAACAGTAATTTTACTTCCAACTACCCCCGTATTGAACGTTCGCAAATAACAATTTATGTTTACTAACAAACAGTGAATGGGATCTAAAATGAAATAATAAAAAAGCGCACCGTGTTTTACTAGAAATAGTGACGGAATATTGCATAAAAACATATTCATATTTACAAATCGCTATGCAAACCAAATATGGATCTTAAAATAATATTTACATAGTTTAAAGTTTAAGTATAAACTTGAGCAGTTAATAAATCCTCATGAAGAGAATAGAATTCAATCTACTTCGTTCGCTACGGGATACATACGTTTTTGCGCTTTTATTTAAACAGTGTAGGTTATGTACACCGACCGTACCTTATACTGGCCAGTCAACCACTTCTCAGTGGGAATGCTTCAAGTACATAAACCACTTTGCCTTTACTTTTTACAACAAATGCACTTTACTTTTTTTTTACAGCAAAGCGGTTGTCAATGTCAAATTGTTACCATGTCGCGAACTATATTATGTTACGGACGAAATGAGAAATGAGGGCATAATGTATATAATTTATCGGGCATTATGAATAATGACAAGTCAAATTGGGCTAAATGATTAATTTATCACAGTTCCTGGTCATTATGAATATTGCTATGCTATCAATTGAAATTGGAAATTCGATGATAATTGAGGTATATTTGATCGGAATGAGGAGATTAGAAACACAGACCAATCAGAGCGCACATTATTATTAATATTGCAATGTTAGAATGTTTTCTGTGGTTTAAAAATTTATTTAGTGGCTAAACCCGACCATCTCTGGCCAAACAAGTTTTTTTGAGGCCTACCGGTTTACACTGCGACCACCTTGGATGTAGCAGTTTAACGTATTTAAACCTAACCTAACTTAACCCATTTACTCGGGGGTGCATGGGTTGAGCCCTAGCCTATTATACTACTTTGCTTCCTCGAAATTTTATAAATTAAAAATAGTAAGTACTGGAAAATGTTATAAATTATAAAAATTACGTGTAAGTTATGGGAGAGTGGAGTGTGCTAACACAGGCAATTACTTTCGTAAAACGACACTTCTATCACTAGGTATGGTAGTACAAAACTTGTTTAAGAAAGTAAACTATTTGTAGCCTGATACCCTTTTCAATGACCCTTTATGAGCCTGATTATTCAGTTTGTGATTTAAGTTAGTGATTCTCGTATTAAACATTTCGATTTCATGTTGAACTGCCCAATAGGCGTTGGACATTATTCATAATTTCCGGGAAATCATTATTATTATTGTTTAAATATTTCAACAATTATATATAATCAAAAAGCCCGCTCATATTGGGCAATGAATAATGCCCGGGCAATAAGACTTGGTCCGTAACATCTGCACCTAGAAAAATTCAAAAGCGATTTTCTCGTGAAATAATGATTGCAACTTTGAGTTATGCTCAATTTCAGAAAAGTATCAGTTTTTGGAATTCATACTATATTTGTATATCATTGTAACAACCGTTTTTTTTTTTTCGTATTGGAATTCATCAAATAACCCCTCCTGCTCAGCCCAGAGCTGTTTGCAAGAGTCGTCACAAATCGTATAGCGAGAAGACTCGACGACTTCCACCGGACAAGTCGGGTTTAGAAGAGGATACAGCATCAGAGATCACATTCACACAGAGCGGCAAATTATACTGAATTTCGAAGAGTAGCGCTGGGAAATCATCAAATAACCCCTCCCGCTCTGGGCTGAGCAGGAGGGAGTGTCATACTGTTACTGACTAAAACCCATCCATGTTCCTTCATCGCCCTTTGTGTTCCGGGGCCACGGTATCTCTTTCGAAAAGTCCCGCAGCCCCGGATCTTTGTAACAACCTAATACTACATTTTAATGCGAGTGGGGAAACTTGATCATTGCAGCCGATACGGAATGTACATGATGATGGCGATGGTGACAAATTTCGGATTTTCCTTAAAAATATGTTTATGTAAACAGTCATCAAATAATTTTAGATCAGACCATCGCATCGTGTATTTTCCAGCAAAAACCCTGTAGTAAATTCTTTCTTTTACAGAGTAGTTTATGTTGGTGAAACAGGACCGAACAAAAATGTCTCGATAGCTGTGGAGACTGAAAAACGACTGAGCGACATTTATTACGTGTCGGATCGGCCTGTGGACCACATCGGCGAGTCTGCTTACATGTGTCTGCAGCCTGCTAAGTGAGTACTTTAGAACATTTTTAGGGAGGTATCGTTAATTTATATTTTCCTTTTTTTTGTCGTTGTCGGCGTGATTAATAATGTATGTGTACTTGGGATTTAATCACAAATTATAGCTTCTAGTACTGCGAGTTTCTGAGCTAAGCCGCAGACAGTCAAACATGGCGAAACTATAAATGCATCCTCATCCTGTTGATTAAGGAACCCTATAAAAGATAATTAATGCAAAAATCTTAAAACATCTCTGTTTGACGAAATATCTTAAAAATTATCGCTTTTGCAAGCCGTTTGGGGGGTGATTTTCCAAAAAACGAGGGTTAAGTTATATCCTCGTTTTTAAGTAATAAGTAAGCTTTTTACTTTAAACCAGAAATCTAATTACAAACTTCTCTGATAGATAAGTTTCATCTCTTATACAATCACTTTGTAAAACTGGTAATTATGATGTGTCAGACCGACGTGAGACTACATCGGAGAGTCCGCTTGTATGTAGTAGTGGCACGGTTAGCGCAGAGTCTGATACCCGTTATATTACTTTACTCTATGGTTCCATTCCCTCTCGGAACAAATATTTGCAGGGCCTACAGGTAGTTGTTCCTGGTCTGGCTGTTATGTGAGTTTAAATGTTGGTAACCCCACTTTAATGTTCAACTTTTTTATTTTTTGGAATTTTTCCTATAAATGTGCTGTTAGCCTTGCCATTTGCCAAATTTCATGATTCTAGATCGAAGGGAAGTACCCTACCGGTTTTGATTCCCTTGTGAAATTGCATAATATGCGACTTAAACAGTCATAATATCTTTTGATCGCGTTGACTTACAAGTTTGATTTTTTCATTACTTCAAGGGGTAGTTCCGTTTTGCCGATTGGAATCGGAACTCTAAAAAACCATGGTTGTTTCGTAAAACGGGCGTGAGTACGCAACTCCACGTCCATAGCGCGAATTCTGCATACAAAATAATCATATTTTTTTTCCGATTTTGATAAAACATGTCGGATTGTAATATACATATCATGTGCTTTCATTTGACGTCCCACTTGGGTATAATTGAAAATATTCGATTTTTCATACGTGCTTTCATCTCCTTCTAATAAATGGCTACACCGATTTAAAAAAAAAACATTTCTAAGAACCATCCCCTAGAAACTAGCTTTCAAATAAAAAAAATTGCATCCAAATCGGTTCACTCACTCAAACACACACACATAGCGGTCAAACTTATACCACCACTCTTTTTGCGTCGGGGGTTAAACAGGATGCTGCAAAGAACTTTTATTTAAAGGCACGTAAATAAAAAAAAAGATGTTTCTACTTTCGAAAATGACTAAAATTCAGACAAACGTTTACTTTAGTTCTAGGGGTGACTTTCTAAAAAACCTTTACATTAGTTAGTTTTTACCCGACTACGGCGAAGCCAAAAGGAAGGGCTATGATTTTAGCAGTCTATGTATGTATGTTCCTCCGTAGCGCCTAAACTATTCATCCGATGTTGTTGAATAAGGTGTCAATTGATTCGTTATTATGGCCCAGGTAACGTAGGCTACAAACCGTAAAAACACCCCGATTTTAATTAGAGCGTGATTTTTCAGTAGCCGTGTTTTTAGTGTTAGTATAGCACACAAATTCTTGTATATAAAAATAGGATTAGTCACTTGTATCGATGGTCAAGTACTTATGGTAATTACGTAAGCAATAATTTTCATGCAATCGATAAGAATTTGAACTAAGTAATAGATATCAATTTCATTACTTAAGAGAGCGTTACGGCATTTCATACAAACTTTGAACTCTCGTGTTTTCGAAATGACTGAACCGATTTTAATGAAACTTCATACGCATAAGCAGGATACATATGTCTAAAAAGTTGACGGAGAACATTTTGGAAATGTCTTTAAAAAACATGATAATTTGTTTCTGTATCTAAGGAAAATCTAAAATCGGTCTAATTTAGCTGTAAGACTATTTTTCAGTTAAATGTAAGACATTTATAACCGTGATATACGTAGTAGGTAATACTACTCGTTCCTTTTCACATGTAAGTAATGACAATTTATTACTTCTATAAAATATAATATTTTACTCATTAAAGGTTTTCTTAAATAATTGCTTAGTGAAGTAATTACTAAGAAACAAGTAATGAGTTGTTTATAATACGAGTGTAGTATCAACTTCAGTACAAACTTTAATTCCCTTCAGGGAATGAATGTTCATAAATCCTTCCATAGTTCTGACATATATTGTACAAAGAAAATTTTAACTTTCTAGACACGGACGCTTAGGTTTGACTGTCAGTGAAATAATTTAAGATTTTATTGAGTATATCTTAATAGTCCGGGAGGTAGAGTTGCATTTTAGGTAGTGTTGTTACGCCGATCGATTGACATCTTTTTCAACAGATCTTGAATGACTAATAACTGAACCAAGCGTCAGCTGACGCAACCGCGGTGGATGTGGGTGTGGGAGGTTACACAAGGTGTAAAAATAAATAAATTGATAAGTCATAGTACGCCGGCTGAAACTTTTCTCATAGATAGTTCACATTATACTGAGCTGAAAAAAAATCGTCAGCTGCATGGTGGAGGGTGGATTATGCGTCAGCTGCTCGCATGAACTTGTAAAAAAAAGTTATAGTACCCCGAATTAAATTTAACCAGGTGATTGTTTAAATTATTGAGAGTACGAAAACAACAATTAGCTTCGTGGCTAGCGGTGGAAAGACTTAAGACCGCCAGCTGACGCAAACTATTGGACCATTGCTTCTACGTTGTTTCCTTTTAAATAAATATTTCGATATAGATTCTGGAGTTGCTTGAACCCAATACGACCTTCGGGCTACCCAAGCCTCTTCCGCTAAAATTTCAAACCACCATCAGCGTGTGCGTGCACACCCACCGCTACTTGGGCAGCTGACGGCTGGTTCGCTTACTAGTCATATAACATCTACTATCGATGTTAATTTCAGCCGGCTTACTATGACTTTTTCATTTGCAAAGGTACCTCCCGGACTATAAGCAAGAAATAAGGTTTTTAACCGACTTCTAAAAAACGAGGTGGTTATGCATTCGACGAGCATCTTTTTATTTATTTATTTAAACTTCATGTACAATAGTGGTACATAGGGGGACATAATGCCACAAGGCATTCTCTACTACTCAACAAACATTTTTCAATTTTTTTTTACGTATGTACAATTGTACACAGATTTCACCGTGATTACTGATTCTTTCATTTGGTAGAGGAATCTTGCGTGATGGTCCCATGACGACGACGACGATGTTGTGATGGTTCTCTATTGCACACAAAACATAAAAAAAACTGCACACAAAACAATATATAGCTTATGTACAACGGCGAGCTTAACTCAGAATTGGGTTTTCTTACAGCAAACCTTACTTCGATTGCGAGATTTGCAGAAGAAGATATATAGCTATGTGCACAAACAGTACATCTCCAGTTATCCTATATAACTTTAATTAACGTTGCTTCAGTACTTTATGAGTAACCTCTCTAATATGAATTTTTCTTCTTCTTCCATATAGATGATCTGCTATAAGTTACAATGTAAAATGATACTTGACAAAGATTTGTGTGAAATACAACATAAAAATAAAAAAAAAAACCTACTTAAAAATTTGTCCAATACTTCTCCTTGTTCAGGGCACGTATCACAGGCTTCAAATGTTCATGTTGACCCGTAACAACTATGTACCAGTACCTCATACATACCTTCCAATCTAACCAAATGCTACTGGATATTCTCCCTTTTTTATTGGATTGGATTTCTTTTGACCGAAACCTTGCTTTTAACGAACTCAAAGTTACGCCGAACTTCTACCTCGAAAAATGTACGTCCAAAATCAAACAAGACTAAAGGGTTACCATGCGTTCCATATTTGTCAGAGCTATCCTAATAATATATAGATGTAATTGACAAAACCTGAAGTGCCAAGCAATTTTGAACCATGTGCGTTGCAACTATAATATTTGTAATTTTCACGTGTCCTGCCTCGATAGTGGTACGGTCAGAAAAAAGCTTATCGTCGGTTTCAGTGAAAAAACATTGTACAAAAATTATCCATAATCAAAAAATCTGAACTCGGGCTGCTATTGAATCATTTTGCATCAATGGGAAAGGTAACAAAGGAACTTCTGGTGCTGGCTTTATGAAGTTTCAAACATCCCTAATAGTATAAAATCTGTTCGTCATTTTATTTGGTTTCCGTACCCCAGGGATAAAAACGTAATCCTATTACTAAGACTCCACTCCTGTCTATCTGACTGTCTGTCACAAGGCTGAATCTCATGAACCGTGATAGCTAGACAGTTTAAATTTTCACACATGATGTATTTCTGATGCCCAATAACAACAAATAGGTAGTAACAACAGAATCAAATAAAAAGTGGGCTCCCTACAAAAAAATACGCTTTTTTTTTTTTTTTTGATTATGTATGGAACCCTTATTGCGTGAGTCCGACTCGCACTTGGCCCGTTTTAATTCAATAATTGTAGCTTCACCTAGTTGGTCAGATTCGGACCTTTTTTTTTGCTGACTGTATCTAGCTAACTGAACCTAGCCCGGGCGTAACTTAGTTTCATATGTAAACCAATAATGCGGTTGACGATGGTGCACGCATAAATGGAGTATCCATTGCTCCGTGAGATTCGAATATTTGGCTAATATTGTTGAAGTTTGGCCTACAGCGACCTAATCCGATTTTCAGGACAAGTAGCCACGGGGAAATACTGCATCCGTGTTTTAAAAAACAGTGATAGCCAGTACACAAGCTGATTGTGTTACGCTGCAATGATTTTGCTAAGGATCGGTCAAACTGTTTACTATTTGCGGGCAAGGGACACTGACGGATACTGCCGTAAAGCCTTGCTCAAACAGAGTGTGGACAGACTGCGGACACTGGATTCTCACAGGCACTTTTGTACCTACATTATCATTAGCCGCGTACGGATTTTCTCCGTACGGGGTTGACTGCACGTAAAGTTTGTGTACCGAGGTGACCAGTAACGCGTCCGCTATTTTTCCGTCGGTAGGCGTATGAGCGGCCATGCATTGCTTACTGTCAATTAGTTGATGCATGCTTGATCAATACACTACAATACAAAATTTCAATACCTACTCGACCCAAATGTATGGGACAGCTGATTATTTTTTTACGATTTCGATGGTGGTCCCATAGAGAAAGTTGTTCAGTTTGATGGTCCGTACCACACCATATGATTATGATATGTACCATATGATTATACCCTTTCTGTTACACGCTGTA
Source organism: Eugnorisma glareosa (assembly GCA_947578425.1). Taxonomy (NCBI): domain Eukaryota; kingdom Metazoa; phylum Arthropoda; class Insecta; order Lepidoptera; family Noctuidae; genus Eugnorisma; species Eugnorisma glareosa. The sequence continues at coordinate 34,332,170 of OX387957.1, forward strand.
TATATATATAAATTTATACATAAATATATATTTTTTAAAGGCTGTAACTTTGACCTTCAATATCTCCGTAACTAGAAGGTTCTCAGGTATGGTTCAGAGCAGAGTGAGTACAGATCAACCCGCCGCTTATACCGCCGAATACGGTTCGCCCATGCATAAACTTTCTGCTTCAGGAAGTCGATGCGCTCTGTGGAATGGGACATGTACTCTTGAGGACCACTGGATCAAGTAATAACATAATTTTTCAAAGAACTCTGTAAAAACTTTTTTTTATATTCGCCTTCATATGGGTTTAAAAAACGAAGGATGAATGTTTGTATGGAAGTTTTTCATTTTGCTGAACTGAAATCGTGTTTATTTTTGGTATCCAGGAATTGTATTTTTACCTTATAAACAATATTGCTCTTACAGCGAATTAAAAACAGGTAATTAATTGAAATTGCTCTTTGTGATTGTAATTTACATAAATTGCCCCTTTAAGGAAAACAGTAATGTTTTTGAACCACACAGTAATCTTTTGTGTATTTTATTTAAATAATTTTTAGCTGAACGTACTAAACACTGTGTCGATTAAGGTTTTTTTGGAACCGAACTCGTCATTCATTCGTGAGATATAACCGCACATTGTACACTAACTTATATGTTTGTCCTTTTTGTTGTGTGGTGGACAATAAAGTGTTAAATAAATAACAACCAAACAGTTCTTTATCATCCTACTCAGATTTCGATGGCGAGCCGTAAGCGCGGACGGTGAGATGTCAGGGTCTGGTGAGGGCTACCTTCGTGCTGGAGGAGTGTACGTGCTGTGCCTACGGGAGCGTATGGGCAGGTTGGATGCTGCAGTGCTGCACGCGCCCAACCCGCCGAACGAGCTGCATCTGGCGTGGATCGTGCCGCAGTACCTGCTCGTGTCTGTCGCTGAGATTATGTTTGCTGTGTCGGGGCTGGAGTTCTCTTTTACACAGGTTCGTTTTTCTATCTTCATGTTCTTTCTACACCTTCTTTGATACCCGTCATGCAGAATCAAGCTTTTACCAAACTGTGTGGTTACCGACAAATCTATACTGTAATACCAGTAGGTAGAATTTTTTTCTGTTGACTATAAATAAGTATGTATAAGTGAAAATATAGCTTACTTAAAGACATGACCATTGCATGTTCCTTGAGCATTTCAAATCTATAAACCATTGGCCAGTTATGAATTTCTCGTTGGATGATTTAAAATACTATGTGGAATAGTGTGAAACGAAGACTCCAAAGGCACTGTTGTTGCTGTAAGAAAATACATTGATGCTTTGTTTCAGGCACCAAAGAGTATGAAAACTATAACTATAGCCGCTTGGTATGTGTCTGTTGCTTTTGGGAACTTGATCGTAATTCTCGTCGCACAGACCAAGATATTTCAATCGAGGGTAAGTGTTTGGATGACTAAAAAGAATGATGAAGAAAAAAGAATTGATGAGGGCAATATAAAATGAATCAGCATTTTATATTGCCCCTCATCAATTCTTTTTTTTGGGTCTAAGATCTTTTCAGGGTTAAACTCTGATTTTATCTTTTATTGCGAACAGTATATAAATAAACTTCTTAAGCAAAACAAAATTGCCGCGCGAATACGCAATGGAAAACCGGAAAGCGCTTGTCGCCGCGACCATGCGTTCGGGTTTGTTAAACAAGCAGGCGATGGTCTGTTTGCACGACGATCGCTTTTGTTAGGACGCGGCCTTAAACAACTTTGGCCAATTTCAGCGCTGAATGCGCAGCTAGTAGCTAAGCTACGTAGTTAATTATAGCAGTCAGTTGTAAGTGAGGGTTTGTTTAAAACGACTTTCAAACGAAGGAATATAGAAAAGTAAAAACATTTTACTTTTTCCTTATTAAACGAGTGAAGATCTCGCCGAGTAATTGTGGCTGATATTAGCCGCAATTACTCGGCGAGATCTTCACTCGTTTCGCAAATAAATTAGTTACGAAGAAATTTACTATTTCCCAACTGTAATAGGAAAGAAATAAAAATATACAATTTTCAGGGCTGACCCCGTGTAAATTGTATTAGGAACCGACAGAATCTTGTTAGAATGGGTCAGATTGCGGTCGGTAACGCGCACAAGTCATTTCTACAAGAATTTATCATATTTTACAGACTGAATAAGTATTTTCTTCATTCGATACAGAAAAACAATGCATTTAAAAAAAAAACATTGAAAATGAAAATATCATAAACAAAACTGAACAGTATTTTTTTGTAGTAGCGTACTTTTGGAAGAACGGAACCATTACGCATAACTTCGTTGTCTGCCTGTCTGGACGTTAAGACCATTTTTCTTAAGAGCGCGAATCAAGATTCTCATATTCAACACAATAATAAAGTATGGCCATTTTCCTTATTCGCGTGAATCAATGGGTTCGATTCCTGGCTAGTGAAATTGATTTTCAGTAAATCCAATGATGCAGTTTTACTTTTCATCAAAATCGGACTCCTTTGGGTATTTTGAGCTATTCCTCATAGTTTCGGATTTGGTCATCCACGTCCACTTGAAAAATTCACCTGTATAATACCTAGATGACATGATATGCTAGATCAATTTGAAAGATTAAACACGTTATGTATAACGTGTGTGTCCCACAGATATCTGTGGTGTGTCCAATATATTTGGCATATGGCAACACATTAGCTAACACAATTATGGCAACAAATCAGGCTGTTTGTACATTTATGACATAACGATGATTAATGTGTCACTGATCCTAGCGATAGGCACGTCGATTTACTCACACGCTTAGCGATAATTAGTATCGTCCCATTAAAGGTCTTCGCACATCACACTTAGCAGCGGTTGCCCAGTGGTGGTGGCCCTGACTTACGAGCAGTAAGTCGTGGGTTCGAATCCAGGCAGGCGCATTACTTTGTGTCATTTATTTTATCACCACTGTTCTCAAAAACGGTGAAGGAAAAATCGTGAGGAAACAAAAATTAGAACCAAAAATTCGAAGACATGTGACTTCTACCAACCCGCACTGGGCCCGCGTGGTGGATTATAGCCCATTCCCTCTCGTAGAGTGGAGGCCTGCGTCCCAGCAGTGGGAACAATATAGGCTGATTACGCTTATGCTTACGCACATCACACAATCTCGACGCCGACTCCACTCTCACTCTCTCGAGCTTTGTATTGTGGTTTTTACGGTAAAATTTCAAGTTGTACAATGAAAACACGTGCCTTAACCACCTTAAAAGAACTCAAATGTTTACTCAAGACGAAGAATAAATAACCTTCGTGACGCGCCGGTCTTTCAAGATGATATGGGTGTATCTATCTTCATACATAAGTATACAATGACATTTCGCCAATAATGTTAAAGTCATGAGTCATGAGGCTATATAAATAAATAAATATCGCTGGACATTACACACAGCGCCATCTAGGTGCCACACTAAGCAACGAGGCTTGTGTCGTGGACACCAGATAGTTGATTACACATATTACTACATAGATACTTTTTGTTTGTAAATACATACTTATTATACATATAACCATCCATGACTCGGAAACTAATGTCCATGCTCATCACACAAACATTTGCACCTACCGGGATTCGAACCCGGGACCCTAAGAACGTAAGGCAGCCTCACTACCGCTGCGCCAATCGGGTCGTCATATGAGGCGACCCATATTCTAGGGACAAACATAATAACTCTTTGCAGAACCCAACATCGAGTCCTAAAAGCAACAACATTTCTAATCACATTTCGAATGATTTTGGAGTAAATTCTTAAACGTTTGAAAGATTCCTCTGCATGTCAAACGAACGGCATTTTCATAGTAAGAAATGTGATTTCGCAGTTATTTTACGTCAGAGTCTGCGTACGTTTCAAAATAATACTGATCTTTTTTACACCCAACAGCTAAGTTACAATAACGTAGCGGTTGATGGTTGCTGGCAGGTCCAAAGTAACTAAGCATTCTGTATATCAAACTAAATAACACGGCGCAACTACTTTTTTTTTTTGAGAAAAATCTCGGTTTTCAGTATCGTTCATTGTAACGCACTCATGAAGGATGCGTTGAATAGTACAGGAGTCATTGAGGTATTTTTAGAAATATTTTAACATTTAAAACAAAAAAGAGTTGTGGGTAAATTGGAAATTTCAACTTGGATATCGCTGTAACTACAATGTTCCCAGGCCCTGCAGTCTCGACATAGATAGCTATCGCAAAACAACCGATTTCGGTGGCAAAGCCATAACGGTGCGGATTTAAGGTGGACTCGAGCCGGACGCGACCCGCCGGTGTCGGCTTCCACCTAAAATCCGCATCATTATGACTTTGCGACCGAATTCAGTTGTTTTGCGATCGCTATCTATGTCGAGCCTGCAAGGCCAGGTATGGTCCTGTACAAAAAAAAATATCGCAATGACGGGGAGAACATGCGCCTTTCGGTGTTTAAAAGGGTCTTTTTACACCTTTTATTACGAATTGAAATAATGAATTTGAAAAGAATTGGACCAACAATTCATTCATTCAAATGAATGAATAAAATGGTTGGCAATTCTTTTCATTAGAAAGCATATCAATGCCAACCGGTGCACAACGGCTTATTGTTTCAGCATAGACCGCAAGCAAAAGAAAAAAAATAACCCGGTAGCAAACTACGCTCAGGAGACAATGGGCTGCCGTTGTTATCATCATCAGCATCATCATTTCAGCCGAAAGACGGCCACTGCTGAACATAGACCCTGGGCCCACTCTTTCGGAAGCTCTTCTGAGGTTATCGAGCATTGTACTGAAATCCTTGGCGTTCGTTTTAATTAGAAGATAAAAATATGAAAATAATGTCATGCGATACGACTGTGTGAGATAATTCCCGTTTATTTGTTTATTTGCAGTCAACCGATGAGTTGCATTAGATGGCTTCTAGTGAAGTGGAGCGAGGAACTCGTTCTTCACCAAGGCTTTTCTTTTCACCGTCGTTAACACCTTGTTTTTATTAGAGCTATCAAGATAGAAATGAGAAAAACTTATTTGTTATCAATGAAAAAGTGGGTGCTTTTTCAGTGCAGCTTTTTATTTTTCCGTAATGGCAATTTTGTAACAGAATAGTAGATTATACAACAAGTGAAGAAAAGGGAATTTAATTCGAGGGACTAAGTTGAATCCCGAGAGCAGCGAAGGGTTCTAGATTAGAATCCCGAGCGAGTTAATAATAACAGACACTCGGGTCGATCTTAAGATTAAGCCGCGCTTGCCTAGGTTGGTCCGTGGATGGGTGACCGCCCATTACATACGTAGTTTCCTCCGTGTCTCGGAAAGCACGTAAAGCCGTTGGTCCCGGCTGTCATTTGTAGATTTTTGACAGTCGTTACAGGTAGTCAGTGGCCCGAAAGTCTGACATCCAGTCTTACCAAGGGGTATTGTATTACTCAGTAGCACTAACTGGGTTGTGGAGGTCAGATAGGCAGTGGTTTCATGTAAAATACTGGTATTTAGCTGCATCCGGTTAGACTGGAAGGGAAAGGTTAGACAGATCATGATGACGTATTACATAGATGGTATAACAAAGTAAAAGATCAATATGGACCCTGTCGGGCACAGGAACATTCATTCCTTCATTCATTCGAGCAGGAACTCACTGCAAAAATATAGTTGATGATTGCTAATAATTCGAGGGACTTATTACGGCTTCACACGTGTTCTGGTTGATCTGTTGAGACACAGTTGGGGGCGAAATGTGCTTTTGATTTGCTGCCCACCAAGCGCTGAATCTTCATAGCATATCACTAAATAATTGACTATTCATATGATACCTGATAGTTGGAATGATATTGAGCTTAATCAAAAAATCTTCCGTACAGTATACAATACAAACACTGTTCCATATACCTACATACATAAAGCTCAAGAATTTCATCAGTGCATTTATGATACAATATTGATAAAGCTGCGAACAGTGCACACACGAATACATGGAACATCCGGTGTTGTTCCGAAATATCTGTTTCTCGTTACATAGACGGTTTAGTAACAGATTCACAAGGTATTTTCGATACCTTGTTGACTGTTTCAGCGAAACATGACGCTGATGGCGTTTCCTTGATTGAAATACAAATACTCATGGCAGCTTTCAGTACGTTATTTGTAGCTCCAGTCCAGACTTTAGTTTCTATTTTGGTCTGATATCCACTTGATCATCTGCCTAGCAGTTTGTCGATTATGCTGGGGTCGACTTCCAGTGTAGGGTGCAACTGATTATAGTATTAGATATTTAGACTATAGTACATGGTGATATACTCGTACTAGTATTTTACATGGTACAATCTGCCGTTCGGTCTTCAAACCCCAGTTACTAAAAATCACGATACTTCTCGGTGAGAATGGTTATCAGACTTTTAGACTTCAGACATTCTAGCCGTAATTGAAAAATCCCCGTCAAAGATCTTGAATGCAGCTGGTACCAGCAGCTAAGCGTGCTTTCCAAAGCACGGAGTGGTCTCGATTTCTAATAGACGGACATCCGTTCATAGACCCACATTGGCAATCTTAGCCTTTAACTTTGATAGACCTACGAGACTCTTATATATTTTATAAACTTTTTTTTCAATAAACACTGTAACAAATATTTAAAAACATAAACATACGACACAAACTATTAAGGTACACTACGGAAAACGACCGCGACTATCAACCGCAGCCCAATTGATCTATCAGGCCAGTAATTCTACTGGTTTCTATGTGTAGAAATATATTTATTATATCTATGTACGTACGTATGATCGGCCGGTACTGATTTTGGAAGCACCTTTACGTAGCCACGTGTCGAGCCCCAGCGCCCCGTCCAAAATACTACCTAATATTGATAAAAGGGAATATGCGTAATTATACTCGGGCCTTTATGTGTTTCCCGTGAAAGGCTATAGGCCGGAATTACATCGCTCCGAGGTGTCACAGGTTGGAAACGGTATCATTGTGTCCACCGCCCTCTCTCAGCTAGTTCAAAGGCGCTATAGAATATTTGAAACAATAGTATTCAATCAGGACCTATGCTCCCCCTGTCCATACAAGTTTCAATTTCTTCACGTTCATATAAAGAGACCTGCACTAATGAAATACATGGTGTAAAAGGAAATAAAAATTAATATAAGTATTTAGCGATATTTCAAATAAAAAAATAGGGTTTTGGATTTGGTGGCGAATTAGCTAAGCTATTAAATCACGCGTTTATTTGCGGAAATGCATGTCACTAAATATTGAATTCCACAAATATGTAGATTCAAAGTTGACAAAGCACTAGTAAATACACAGCAAACGAATTTTAAAGATATGAAGAACACAAATAGTTCAGCAAACAGTTTTTCGGAACTCTACTCCTGTTAACTTGAAAATGGCCGCGACGTTGAATTTGTTTAATTTAGTTTTTAAAACATGCAAAAAGCGGATACCACTCGATAACCTGAAAAAATATTACAACTCTGGGAGCTGCACATAATCAGCATTGTATCTGGTCATTCAGTGTTTGCTATAGAGAGAGCAGATTCAAATTAATTATGGAACAACAAACAGACACCGCAACATTACGATGAATACCTTGTTTATGCTTTGCGTATATTAGCAACTTAAAGCAAACGATGTCCATTACATGCAACTTTGCGAGGCTGTTAACTCGGAGTGTAGCCAAATCTGTACACAAACACTCGTTTCGCAAGCTACTTAGAGTTCAGTTCGTTTCCGTCAACTTATAGTTTACGAACAGGGGAGCTTCATTCAACGTGTAGAGATTTACGTGAAAATATGATATCATTTTTTATTTCTCTCCGAAGCGTAGTTCGCAGCGGGATTTGAATTGAATTTGATCATGTAAAATTTTGCAGGCGACGGAATTCTTCGTGTACGCTGCGATGCTCGCGATTGCTATGCTTGTGTTCCTGTGGATGGCGCAGGACTACCAGTCCAGGAATATCGATGCTGACGGCTCGTCGTCTGAAAGTCGACCGCTGTTACACCATCGATCCAAAGTAAGTCGTATTGTCAGTCAGTACATGTGCTTTTTTACGAACACTTTTTTGTTCAAGGAATAATTGCGTCGACCCGAATGGCGCAGCGGTAGTGAGGCTGCCTTACGTTCTTAGGGTCCCGGGTTCGAATCCCGGTAGGAGCAAATGTTTGTGTGATGAGCATGGACATTTGTTTCCGAGTCATGGATGTTTATATGTATTATAAGTATGTATTTACAAACAAAAAGTATCTATGTACTTAGTAGTATCAACTATCTGGTGGCCACGACACAAGCCTCGTTGCTTTCTGGGGCACCAAGATGGCGTTGTGTGTAATGTCCAGCGATATTTATTTATTAATTCCGTCATTTTAGATTTTGTCCAAAAGCTTTTCCAGTATTTTATTTGTTAATGCATAAATATGATATGTTATGATAATATGTACCATACAAAATGGCGTGGTTCCAAATGCTCGTTTTCGGTTAGGTAAGTCATCATTGTTGCGGACGAAATATTGCTTGTAATGGATATAACTTAAATAATCCATTTGTAATGGTCTAAACAATAATTCGGGCTTTATTCGTGAAATATATCTGTTTTTGTTTGTCACAAAATATTAAACAGAATGAACACTGTACTCGAATATAATTTAATTTTGCGAAAATGAAAGTCTATTGTACATTGGACCATCAGCACATTACCATAATTCAATCACCTGGTGTGTGAAAATTATATAGAATTTATGTTGTATTAACTGTAATTCGTTCTTTATTGGTTTCAATATGTTGTTGTTTTGTCACGTTGTTTTATGTTTTTGTCAGTAAAGGGTGCCAGAGAATTATGTTTATGTGTCTTACAAAACTAAACAGGTATTTTTAAAATAATAAGTAGATACGTGAATAATTACCAGGGACTGAGGAATGCAGTGGACTTCTTTCAATTGAAATTTATTTACTGAGCAACAACGAGGCCAACAAATATGCTTAGTATGCTATAGTTAAGAATCGTCTACATTGTGTAAATACATTACGTACTGGCCATGCAGACTTCCGTTTTAAAGTAAACAATTCATCTAAAAGATTGTATAAAGGGTGTAAAACCGTTCACGAAGCCGTCAACTTAACATTAAATACATCAAACTAAGTAAAGTTACGCAAAAATTATTGCTGGGAAACGAAATTTTTTTCGGGGTGAAAAATCACGTTTTGCGGTTGACTCAATGTAACGCACTCAAAACATTGTGCTGATGAATGGATTTAATAGTACGGGGGTCGTGGAGCTGTTTAAAGTAAAAACCTTACTTAAAAAACATGTATTTAAAAAAAAGGTGTGAAAATGTTGGAACTTTGACCCCCAATATCTCCGTAACTAGAAGGTTCCAAGGTAAAATCTAGAACAAAAAAAAAATGCAATTACGAGGAGAATAAGTGCCTTTCGGTTTCGTCAAAGGTCTTGTTACACCCTTTATATTTTAAGCATTTTACAAAATAAAATAAAGATTTCAAGAAATAAGTGCTTAATTATAAAATTACTTCATTTATGTGAATTGGATGAACAGTAAAATTATTTTATATCTGATAAGTGATATCACTTACTTAAAATTTTTAACAAGCCTCATTACCGACTTATGTTAAGAGCCTATACATTTCAACCTCGATTTAATAATCGGCGTTTTCTCTTGATTTACTATTAGGTCTGGATCGGTATTTCGAACATTAATTTGAGCGGGTAAATTATGATTGTCGACTAACCCTTGATAATTCAAAGTGTTCCTAATAACATATGTCATAATCAATTGCAAGTTGCGACTGTAATTGCGGAAGGCCGTTAGGGCCGCGATACCATTAAAATAGATGTGCGAAGCGGAGAGGAGAGGCGAGATGCTGAGACGCTGGGGTGTATCCACAGCACACCGCTCAACGCACGCCGCTCAACGCTCGCCGCTCACCGCACGCTGCGCCGGTCACAGTACTCCGCTCAACGCTCGTCGCTCACCGCACACTGCGCCGGTCAAAGTACTCCGCTCTACGCTCGCCGCTCACCGCACGCTGCGCCGGTCACAGTACTCCGCTCAACGCTCGTCGCTCACCGCACGCTGCGCCGGTCACAGTACTCCGCTCAACGCTCGCCGCTCACCGCACGCTGCGCCGGTCACAGTACTCCGCTCAACGCTCGCCGCTTATCGCACGCTGCGCCGGTCACAGTACTCCGCCCAACGCTCGCCGCTCACCGCACGCTGCGCCGGTCACAGTACTCCGCCCAACGCTCGCCGCTCACCGCACGCTGCGCCGGTCACAGTACTCCGCTCAACGCTCGCCGGTCACCGCACGCTGCGCCGGTCACAGTATTCCGCTCAACGCTCGCCGCTCAGCGCACGCTGCGCCGGTCACAGAACTCCGCACATCGCTCGCCGCTCACCGCACGCTGCGCCAGTCACAGTACTCCGCTCAACGCTCGCCGCTCACCGCACGCTGCGCCGGTCATAGTACTCCGCTCAACGCTTGCCGCTCACCGCACGCTGCGCCGGTTACAGTACTCCGCACATCGCTCGCCGCTCACAGCACACTGCGCCGGTCACAGCACTCCGCACATCGTACGACGCTAATAGCACACCGCCCACTCACTGCACGCCATTTCACCACGCCGCTCACTGCACGCCATTACACCACGCCGCTCACGTCTCTTATGTGCGGAAGCTGGCTCAAACAATTAATCAAATATTGAAATTCTATTGGTAGTTTGCAACACATCTCGTCTCCTCTCCGCTTCGGTGGAGTGCAGGCCTTACATTTAAGTCAAGTTAAAGTTTTTCGTCAGGTACTAGTTGGTACTTAAAAAAATGGTTTGAAAGGACACAATCGATGTACGGTATGACTTATGTGCTGCTTTAGTCAGGATATCAGTGAGATAAAAACAATCTACATGAGCAAATAAAAAATATTGGGATTTTTTGACTTTTGTTCTTTAGCCTGCCGACCCTTCTAGTATCATTAAAAAAATCAGCTAAGCATGCAGCGAGCTAAAATTACTAAACTCCTGTAAACTGACTTAAGAAGTTTTATTGAATTAATTACGCCGAGCAGGAATGAAATACATGTTTTTTACCCGACTGCGTCAGAAGGAGGGTAATGTTTTTTGAGCGTATATGTGTGTCCATTTCTTTGGCACGCTCTTCAGCCCAACCGGCTGGACGGTTTTTGACATATTGTGGTAGTGACATAGACTGTATATATTTTGAAAATGGCCCCGTAAATGAAAAAAAACCGGCCAAGTGCGAGTCGTACTCACACGCACATAGGGTTCCGTAGCACCAAACAATATAATAAAAATATTTTGAAGGCATTCGTTCATATTATGTTGTATTGTTTTACATTCATCAACAAAACTAAATTTGTTTTTCATAGTATGTTAATAAAGGGCTTAGGCAATAGGCTTTTTCATCAAACTGCAGCAACAACTTTGTTTTTCATGTTAATGAAAAACAAAGTTACTGCTGCAGTTTGATGAAAAAGTCCCATATCTCAAAAAATAAACATCAAATCTTATTCAAACCAATTTTGGTTGAAAGTTTTTTTTACGTTCTATAATCCTATATATTTTTCAGAATTTCTGTGAATTTCTGTGTGCACCCCCTCTAATTTCTAAAATTAGAGGGGGTGCACACACATTTTGCCACTTTGAAAGTGTTTATCTTTCAAACGATTGACTTTGAGAGAAAATGGTTTTAGGAACCTCAATGTCATTTTTTAAGACCTATCTATAAACACGCCCCGCACGTATAGGATTTATGAAAAAAATATTTTTTAGTTTCAGTTCCATGTATGGGGAGCCGCCCCTGAATCTTATTTATTTTTATTTTTGTATAATAGCCTTATAGCGGTTCACAAAATACATCTACCTACTAAGTTTCAACTGTGTAGTCTTAATAGTTTCGCAGTAAAGTAGCTGTGACATACACGGGCAGACAGTCAGACAGACTTGGCGAATCTATAAGGGTTCCGTGTTTTGCCATTCGGCTACGGAACCCTAAAAAGGGGGTGGGTTGTTTTGTTTTTGCTACCCTAGCAATATGGGTATCAAATCTAGTGAAAATACCATTTCAAAAATAAATAGTTCATATCAAGTTTAGATTACTGTTTTAACACAAATTCTTAAAAAACTAAAAAGTCTGAAATCACACTTTTAAATGAAATAAAAGTTGGAAGCAGGCGGGGCCCATTGGCGCGTTCGTGTTCCACGCGCGCCTCAAAGAGATGTCAGCAAACAGGAACGGGTCTGAAAGGACCGATGCCTGCCAGGGTTGCGGGACTGTTCGAAAGAGATACCGCGGCCCTGGAACACAAAGGGCAAAAGAAGGAACATGGATGCGTTTTAGTCAGTAAAAGTCTGACACTCCCTACTGCTCAGCCCAGAGCGGGAGAAGTTATTTGATGACATCGCATCCGAAAAAAAAAAGGCGGGGCCCATTCCATTTTTATAATTTTATATTCATAGCCCCGCCTGCTTACTACTTTTGTTTAATTTAAAAAGTGCTTGTTTTTTGCTTTGCATTTCATTATTTTTAAGCAGACGGGTTTTTTTTTTTACATTATTAAACTAAGTTTTTAATCCAACATTATATGAGAGCATTATATTATATAAAAGATGAAGCTCGAGAATAAACAAATAACCTTATCCTAACACCTAATCCTAACCTCCCAACCTAATAGCTTTCGATGTTGATACTCCGATGTAAAATTAAATAAAACCAATGAAATCGTAGTAAGTAGGTACTATTATCATTGCAACGTTAAATAATATTTACTACTCGTAGAAGATTAATATTGCAACCGGTCTTTGTCAGCAAACAGCTTCAGAACTCACCAACTACTCTGCTGAATTGCAAAGTCAACATTAGGTAAGATACAGCTGAATTTACTTTGTGTATTTCTCCAAATACTGTAAAATCACGGTTATGGTTTTGCGGAAAGCTGATTTATGATAAAATACTGGTTTAGAAACATGGTTAAAAATTGTGGTGTTACGTCTGTCGCCTGTTCGGAGTGACATGAACTAGCACAGCCGGGTGGCTCAAAATATGACGAGCCGGTTGGAACATAATTCAGAGAGGTCAGATGTTTCCCGACCGGCATGAGCCGAAGAAAAGCCGAATATAGGTAGCAATTGCTTCGGGTGGGATTTGCTATTACAGATACTACGAACCGAATGTACCGATCCGAACTCGTGCAGGTAGCTACAAGTGCCTGAAATATCAAGATGTTAACTTTTTAATATTCAAATTCCAAGCACCCTATAAGATTTGAAAATGCTTAAAAGTTTCCGCTATTACATTTTAACACTGCTTCACATGTTCTATAGATTAACTCGCTGAAAATTTCTAATCGCAATAACGCACTGGGCGTTGGAGCGACCGATGATGATGACAACACGTTTCTTTCTTCTACTCTCCCCTTTCAACCATTATGCTATCATTTACTCCGTTTATCCATCTTTTCTTCAATGTCCTCTCCTCCAATCTCCAAAACAATCTCTCCAAATAGAAAATGTTCCGATTTCTGTACTTGTAAAGTTGTTTTGGAAACTAACTAATAAGTATTAATTTGTACACACAGCTGAATAAATTGGTCAATCCGTCTAGAGTAGTCTAGACTAACCACTTGAGGTGCCCGTATCGGACCCTTTTACTTCCACTTATACTCTGATGGAAATTAAACCCATCGACTTTGTAGACGTGACTAGGGTTACAATTAAAAAAAAAGTTCCAGTCGGAGTCGCGCACGAACGGTTCCGTACCATTATCTAAAAAAATATATCTTAATTGGCACCCTTTAATTTTCAACTTTTTTATTTTTTGGTATTCTTCCTTTATTTGTGCTGTAAGGCCTTGCTTTTTGCCAAATTTCATGATTCTAGGTCAAAGGTAAGTACCCTATAGGTTTTGATTCCCTTGTGAAATCGCATAATATGCGACATAAATACACATATATATTGATCGCGTTGACTTAAAAGTGTGAATTTTTCATTGCTCCAAGGGGTAGCAGACTTGAGTATTTGGTATTAATTTCAGCATGATACCGCCACGCATTCCTGACAAAAAGGGTCTTGACAGACAGACAGACGGACAACAAAGCGATCCTATAAGTGTTCCGTTTTGCCGATTGAGGTACGGAACCCAAAAAAGCGTGTTGGCAAAAAAGTCCCAAATAGAATATGTACTCTATAGATCGTTGATAAATGAAAGACGTACTATTTAATTAATATTGAATAATTATTGCATTTAGAATCAATTATCTCCTGTTTCCTATGCCTTCTAACTGTGCAAGGTGTTTGAATTATGTAGCCATTTAATTTAATTTTCAAACCTGTACTAATCAGTAGCTGACATCAATACAAACAAGTTTTAGATTGGACAAAATCTTCTGAGGCGTCATATTTCTTAAATATAAGCTATCAAAGTTACAACCTTCGCCATAAGTACAACTTGCGTGGCTAATAAAATTATAGTTGTGTAGTTGGTCAGTGTGTATCTGCTTATAACAGGGTTTATACGGACAAAACTGTCAATCAAGTATTCTGTACATCAAACTATGTAACTAAAGTGCTACCGTTGCCCATTTTTACTGGGAAACGACTTTTATGGTATGAAAAATCGTGGTTCACGGAAGCGCTCAATGTAGTGAACTCAAAGCATTGTGCTGATGCATGCATTCAATTATTGAACATGGCAGTGGGGTCATGGAGAGTACATAGAATAAAGTTACAACATGTAAAAATTGAAATAAAAGTCTCGTTAAATTAAATGGCCAAAACACACACAATCTCTACATTGCGAATTTAAATATTGATTTCCACTTTTTCTAGGACCTATTTTCCAAATAATATGTTCGGAAAAGCATTAAATTCCAATTTCGAACAATTACGAAGTTCCGAATAAATTAGAAAGTCCTGACAAAGTTTGGACGGTTGGTCAAACATTACACCTTGTATATAGGTCAAATCTAGTCAGAGGAGTATTGGGATTACTTTGCAACCTCAAACTTTTTAGTGAAATTCACAGGTTTCCAGTTTGCCTTCCTATATATTTTGTGCAGTGTCCACGCAGCGCGCACTGCATGCAGTTTGCGGCGAGTCGCTTGCTGACTCATTCAGTGACGGGCCAATTTGCAGGGAATATACGCGCGAAAGCTCCAGTCGGCGGCGAAGTCCGCTCGCTACGCTGCTATGACCAACCAAGAGCTTGCACGCGTTTCGCGGCTTATTTGCTCTTGTTACCCGACATTGAGTACATTAACGATTTGCCGCTCAGAGTCACTCGGACAATCAGCCGCTCACTACTCGCCTAATGGGACACAGTTTTATCAAATGATTAAAAACAGATTATTAATATACCTACAACCTTTAAAAATATTTAAATCTTGTGTTCTTACGATTGTTTCTCTCCGATCTGACAATTGTATTCTGCAGGTGATATCGGTGCATTCGCTGTCAACTTCAAGCACTCGTGCGTTTGGGGGCACGGGCAGTAGTGCTGCCTCGTGCTTGGGTGTGATGGAGCGCTCGCGCCCGGCGGCCTGGCCTCAGCGGGCCTACGTGCATCTGGCAACACCGAGCACGGGCGAGCCGAAGGCCACTACACTAGCACAGGAATAATTACCTAAATATAATGAACACAAATATTGGTTTTCAGGATTTCATGTAGTATGTTGAATTGTGTTTTTTTGTACACCTTCGTAGACATCAAAATCTT
This sequence comes from Eugnorisma glareosa, assembly GCA_947578425.1. Taxonomy (NCBI): domain Eukaryota; kingdom Metazoa; phylum Arthropoda; class Insecta; order Lepidoptera; family Noctuidae; genus Eugnorisma; species Eugnorisma glareosa. The sequence goes on from OX387957.1 coordinate 34,347,904, forward strand.
GAAGAAACGATAGTAATGCCAGTTATCTTATTAAAAAATAGGTTAAAACAGTATGCATAGATTCTGCAACGGCTGCGGACACCAGTTGATTAACTGGACCAGTTAACATCATGTCTGTCATAGTATTTATTAAGGTAACGAGATTAAGCGTTGCTACGCTACTACTTGGCTACGCTACTACGTTGCTACGGTACTACGTTGCTACGATACTGCGTTGCTACGCTACTACGCAGTCGTAGCGTCCGGTTTTAGAACGAATTATAATTTATGATTTTCTGTTCCCGTGACTGTATGTATCATAGTATACCCATACATACTTAAGATGATCAAACTTTTACCATAAGGTTGTCGAGACAAAAATTAACTATATATACCGAAAAAAAAAAAATGAAAATGCAAATGTTTTATGCAAATCCCACAACAGTTTGAACGCCCATTTAATTATTAGTTTTGCAACAAATAGGTAACGTATCATTTTCACCTTCATTATAGTTTCTATTGTTTGTACCAAAATGTCACACGGAAATAATAATCCATATATTGGAATAACAAAATAAAATCTCACTACTAAAATCAAGTAACACTAACGTATCAGTACGTGACAACAATGGGATTTCCTAATTCAGTGGAACTATGATGGACAACGTTAGGTACTAATTCTATTGTATATTGTGAGGGCGATGTAAACTGAATACATCAGTTTCTCTTGAAAATCAAATTTACATCGAGAATTTCTCGCAGCGCGGAGTCTAGATGTGTGTCCGGTTGATGGCATTAGGTTCGACTCCAATTACATGAGACTGAAATATTACATGCAAATTGTGGGTATATGATAGGTACACCTATGTCAAAGTTCGCTGGGATATATGCATGACGTTATGTAACGTTTTAAGTATATAACGATTAAAGGTAATTTACAAAAAAATTAAATGAAGGCAATGTGACACTAAATAGTTTTATCAATTTATTTATAAAAATATTACTTTAGTATTAATCGTAGTACTTATTATATTATACTATTATACTAGATTTATGTCATTTTAAATATTTATAAGTGTTGTCTAGTAAAAATTGTGAATTAATTGGCTTGTTTATTTCAAAATTCTTGTTATATTACATAAATATCCGAACGTAGTAATAATCTGAACCAAATAGATTTTATGTTTACAAAGATTGATTTTCCAAGACAATACGCTTTGCGATCATGAAATTGATAATACTGAGCTTTGGTAAGTAATGAATTATTCTGAAATTAATTAATTAAGGAGGTGCTTAATATTTCTCAGATATTTTAAATGGTAATCAGATTTATTTAGGTGTCTGTACGTTTCCATGTGATAACATTTTGCTAGAATCACCCTTAGGCCCTGATCTAGCTTAATCTTATCTCAGTCACGTTTCATCCGAAAATAAACATTATTATTAAAAGAGAAGGAAAGTTTAAGAACGGTTAGGAAACCGGCATGTCCTAGAACCAAAATTTGAAGACATGTGACATCTACCAACCCGCACTGGGCCCGATTATAGCCCATTCCTTCTCATAGAGACGAGGCTGTGTGTCCTAGGAGTGGGAACATTGTAGGCTTATTATGCTTATATACGAAGGTTATGAAGGTTAATATGCATATTACTACAAGCCACTATGATCTAATGTATCCTACGAATAGAGTTTGAGCATGAGCTAACTAGAGTTAAGTCTATAGATTAGGCCCTTCGTGAAAGTAATCCTAATAATCACTATCCTAGCAAAATGACGAACGTACTACTATTTTTTGTTAATAATTAAAAATGCCAGTATTTTTACTAGTCACTTAGAATTGTAATGAAAAGTTCATCTTCAGGCTACGCGTGCATAAGCCAGCTTATTCAAGCCTTTGGACCCATTTTTACAGTTGATGTTATGTATTTATTTAAAAAAAATATCGAACGTTGACTCGGTTTACAACTGTATGCCGCATCACACAGTCATTCAATGGGTTTGTGCTGAAAGTTACTGTCAACAAGAAGAATGTATAAGTCCATCTTCCATAGGGTGTAACAAGACTCTTATCGAAGCCGAAATCCACTTGTTCTCCCCGTCATTGCGATCATTTTTTTGTTCTAGATCATACCTAAGAACCTTTTAAAAGTTCCAACTTTTTCACAAGTTTTTTTTGAAATACTTGTTTTTATTTCAAGATTTTTACTTTAAACACTTCCACGACCCCCGTACTATTCAATACATCCATCAGCACAATGTTTTATGTCCGTTACATTGAGTCCTACCGTAAAATGTGATTTTTCACCCAAAAAAAAGTCATTTCCCAGCAATAATTTTTGCGTAAAGTTACTTCTTTTGATGTCATAATGCTTGGTTGACGGTTTTGTGAAGGGTCTTGTTACACACCCTGTATATAAAAATCTCGTGACATGGTGTTTGTGGTCGCACTCCTCCGAAACGGTTTGACTGATTTTCATGAAATTGTTTAAGTAGTAACTTATGTATATTTGGTAGGTACAAATTCGAAATTAACGCGAGCGAAGCCGCGGGCAAAAGCTAGGAATCAATAATATTCAATAGCCTAATGGCTTACTAATGAAATATTAATTAGTCAATACTCAGGTTGGGAGCCAACGCGTCATTGCTTCGAAACAATATGCGAGGTATGAAGGTAGTTACAGTTAGGTACATTATACCTTGCCATGATACCTTGCACAGTCAGTGCAAGGTATCATGCTCCCGCTCACGTCAATACGTGAGACATAGCGCAATTAATTATTGTAAGACGAGCCGTATTATACCACCAAACGTAGGTATTACTCCCGTGTACCCGGCGCGGCGCCGACGTAAACATATTAGCGACTACATCTCCCTCCTAATTGAGCTCACAAATGACTCCTGGGGCTTATATTGATCTTATTCTTTACACATGGACAGAATTCTCAGCCTCGTCGGGCATTATCCCGGATAATGCGGCTTTGCTGTCACGTCGCTTAAATATTTGAAATCCAATATACCGGACCCTAACCATGGATCATTTTATTTACAGATAAATTGCAGATATTGTATTACATTTTGCTGTGTTTCATATTTTCGGTCATCACATGTTTCAACCCGGATCTTTCGCATGAAACCCGTGACTATCTAAGAGATAAATACCAACCACTCTTTGAGGATAATACTTTATGGAAGCAGGGTGATATACCGTTATTAAATAGAAAGGTATGCCAAATTCCTGCATTAAATCATAACCCATTTAATTAGGAACAATATAGATACATTGTGTAGAAATTTTGTAACATAAAATCTCTATTAATATTATGAAGAGGTAAAGTTTATTTATTTATTTATTTATTTTACTATTTATGTACACACAGTAGATTACGCAGGAAAATACAATTACAAAATATGAGTACAAAGGTACTGCTTATTTCTTAAGAAATTTCTGCCAGCAGACCTGCAAAAGGAGAAATGAAAAAGAAACGTAGACGTAACGTGTGTGAGAAAAGGAAAAGAATAATGTGTTTATGTCCCTTACCTAACTTAATCTATAATATTAAATAAACATAAAATACACATACTAAGTGAAATACATATACTTATATAAATACATAATGAAAAGATATATAAACAATAAAATATATATATATATATAATAAATCATAATTGAGAGGAAAGGTAATGCTCTTTCACTCTGGTTTTGAACAATGAAATGGTCTTCAAATCACGAAGAAAGTTTTTGAGTTTGTGAGGTTGTAGAGAGTAATATCTGGATCTACCGAACCAATTTTGAAAATTCTTTCACTTATAGGAAGCTACATTATCCCCGAGTGCCGAGTGTGTTTCTGACCAAAACGCGAGCGAACTCGCGGGCAACAGCTAGTATAAAATAAAACAATCCCAATCAAACATTACAATCGAAAAACATGTCAAAGATAATTAGAATTTTGATTAGAATAACAATTTCAAAACGATAATTATAATGCACCATTCAAACAACTAATATTGTTATGAAATTCAATTATTTAATGGACGTTCATTTTGAACGCTGCCTGTGAGCAACGACTATGCTGGAAATAGGAAAACAATGGATGGTATTTCACTCGGTACTGTGCAGAAAATTTCCCGTTGCTTAATTGCATGTAAATCGTTTCAATAGAAAATAGAAACATAACTTCAGCGTATCAACAGAAGCCGATATTCCTAACGTTAAAATTACAGTCAGGGAAGAGTAATTGAGAAATATTTACTGTATGTATTTTCAGATATTCAAAGGAACGCGTGTCACGATTCGTGAACACCCGTACATAGCAAGCGTGCGGCGGCTCATCGTGCACTACTCAGTGGCGACCATGCTCACCAAGAACTTGTTCGTAACTGTAGCCCATCCTTTGATCGAGTGAGTTAATGAATGTGGTTACTGTGTGCCTAATTCTTCCTTAACAGCGAATATTTTCCGAGATTGAATTACTTCTCTCCCATTATGTAATTAGCTGTGGTAGCAGAAATGTTGTTAAAATATGATTGAATATGTTACTAGCGGTGCCCGCGGCTTCGCTCATGTTAGTAATTTAATGGAAAAATCCTGACAAAATAATATAAATCTTGTTTGTGCATGTTTGGTTTAAGTGTAAAAACTAAAAAAAATAAAAAGTAATCACCTTTGTTGTATGGGTGCCCGCCTTAAATATTTATTTTATTCTATTTTTAATATTTTTGTTGTATATATGTATACCTAGCGGCAATAGAAATACATCATCTGTGATAATTTAAACTGTCTAGCTATCATTGCTCATGAGATACAGCCTGGTGACAGAGCCGCAGACTGACAGAGAGACGGACAGTGGAGTCTTAGTAATTGGGTAACGTTTTTATCCCTTTGGTACGGAAGCCAAAAAAAAAAAATCTTTCAACTCTGAGAGCATGATCAGCAGATGGAAAACAAAACTGAGAATATGCAAAAATCCACATTTTAGAAAATACTGTTAACGCAAGTTTGCTTTTTCAACGTTTTGTAAATAGTGCACCTATCATTGCGTCTTGTATGTGATCCTCTTCATTTCGGAAGCCGTAATTTTTGTTTGTTGCCATTTTGCAAATATCAGGCACAGTACTGCCATGGTTGTAACAGCTCAATGTACATGAGCACGACCAAGCTCTCGACCAAACACTCCAGCAAATTGGTCATAGCTCGCTGGAGTGCCCAAGGTACTCGCTTGCATGCATTTTATCATGGCTACGCTTGCATTTTACATTACTTATAAAAAAAATAATGACGACACCGCGATTCACGTGGCCACCTACTGGGCGCAAATAATTTGATAGCAAAACGATACGAAAGAAGAATACGGCTCAATTACATTTTATCACAACGTCTATTTTCGAAAATTGCCGAAGGGCCTACTTTTTTCAGACGATCTGTAAGTATATGTTAAAGTTGCCAGCGACTGCTGCGTAATTACAAAATTCGTTAGTTTTTTTTGGTATGGACGTTCTGTGGAATTATTCAGTGGAGACTGGATTCTAGGTGCTTCGTTAAAAATAGGCTAAAAAGACAACCCAAACAAAGCTACAAAGATAGAATTGAAGCAAATCCTGTGGAAGGTGGATCGGCTATAGTCCTTTTTCGGATCTCTTAGTCGGAAAAACTATTAAGTGGCCTGCTTTATAACACCAAGTTAATGGATCGTCGAGTGCAATTAGATAAAAAGGTGTAACGAAGTTTATACAGTGGTCAAATATCCATGGGACTTTTATTGAGTTATTAGAGGTGTAGAAAGAAAGAAAAAATAAATATTTAAAGTGCATTTCAACAAGATCACAAATCAAGATTTAACAAAGATGTAGCTTGGGCGTTGGACCCTGGTGCGACACCCGTGGAAACCTATTTTGATATTTTTTAATTTCCTTTTTTGTTTTTGTTGAGAACTAAGTAAAAATGTGAAGGATTTCATAACGACGAATAAACGAAATAATTTGCCGAACACTAAGACGAAGTAAGTGTTTTTATTAAGAACTTGCAATATTTAAAAAAATAAAATTGCGGTTGGTGTATTGAACTGAGCGTTGCAGCGTAATGAAAAATCTTGTTATACGACTAAATGAATTTTCCCCTAGTTACCGGCTTCAGACAGTCTATAGGTCTGGCTTTACCATTTCTTGCGGATTAGTAGATTATTGAGTTGTAAAAGAATTAGCGACGTACGCTGAAGTAAATCTTTCTTATAATGCTACTAGCTATGAATATAGCAAGATGTTCGTCGGGGTTTTTTTGAAATTGTCGTGTCAATGTATTCATAGTTAAAAATTGAAATCATAAAAACCTGTTTGTTGTGTTAGAAATCGGATATGAATTTTACAGCGTATAATGTTTAGTAAAATGTTATGTCGGGTAGAACCTCCATCGTCACAGTAGTGATACCTTGATTGTCGCAGGTCACTAAATCGCCACTGTATGATAAATATGTGAAAATTTCAGTGTGCCTCTTGACGAGATGGGCGTAGTAGTTGGCGAGAACTATGCGGATAGAGGAGTCACACTTCTCACCGTGATGCTGGTTATCATCCACGAGGACTTCAACCGATACACCATGGCAGCAGACATAGCTTTGATCAGGGTTTACGAAGACACTACATTGAGGTAAGGATGTGCTTTTTATTCGAGGTTATTTTTAGTCTGAAAAGAAAATGTAGGCGAAACGTCAGAAGACCAACCTTCTTGCAACTCTATTAACTATCTACAAGCGCCAAGCATCCTAGAGCCTAGTGCCTAGTGCCTAGTTCCTAGTGCCTAGTCCTAGAGCCTAGTTTCCAGTGCCTAAAGCCATGTGCCCAGTGCCTAGTGCCTAAAGCCTAGTGCCCAGTGCATAGTGCCTAGAGCCTAGTGCCTGTGCCTAGTGCCTAGTGCCTAGTGCCTAGTGCCTAGAGCCTAGTGCCTAGTGCCTAGAGCCTAGTGCCAGAGTCTAGTGCCTAGAGCCTAGTGCCTAGTGACTTATATTAACATCTGGTTAATTGCACGCTTGGTGAAGCGTGCAGTGCGGCCGATTCCGAAAATTCTAGAACGTTTGTTTCACCTCGCTACTCGCTAAGCAAGCCACCTGCCAGTGCGTACGGTCACGAGCTTATTTAAACACTTAACAATTTTTAAAAGTGTTTTTCACCTACTGTTCTGATTAAAATTTCATGTTGTTACGAACAAAGTATTCGGGAACTCATATTTTATTAAAAAGATCCTATCTCCAAGTTACATTCATATTTCTCGCGAAATTTGCTTTTAAATTTAGGAAAGTGTAAACGTACTATATTACTTACCTAATATGTCTACATTGTAATCTGTTTACTTTATCAAATCGTTCTACTGGTTAACGCAAATAACTTGTAACTAAGTAGATATATACATGTAGAAGGTTGTAATTAGCAAATGTCCCTACTTATGTGTGATATTTAATATTGTTATTAGTCTGTCAGCTTTCTTTAAAATTAAATAAATAAATAATATTGGTGCTCGTGACTGTACGTGGCTTAAATCAAAGTATGAGCTAAGAGCAATGTCTAAAGATTTCAGCATTAGCACCTACCTATCTTTTTTACGATTCGCTGCATACGAATATGATACGAATATGTGATGTTTTATGTAGATAAATGATTAAATAATAAAATAGTTTCAAATAAATAAAGGGAAATTCGCAAAATATTGTACACCCACCAGTTGATCGACGGTTTTATAAACATAAATAACTCTCAATGATTCCAGTTAAAATTGATTGCGTACTTTAGGGATGCTACGACAATGTTCGGGTAGGCTTTACAGCTGGGCGGCACCAAATCTGTTACCTGAAGATACACGTTCGGAAAAAAGTCTCGCGGCTTACCTACGTCGAATTGTGCGCAGTCGAAGCAAACATGATTCACCGATATTGATGCTGGAACTAATTTGACGATCGCGTCTAGCAGAATGACAGTCGAATTTGTGTTTGATTTATTTGAGTCGGTTTTGATGTTCAATGGAAATGTGCCGAATGGAATATGTACGAACAAATCTGTACCCTTAGCGGGCGTTCACATTGCGCTGTCCGGTACGACATTTTACAGTTTAAAGTTGGGATCACACGTCAATGGCCCAATATTCATACAGATAAAAACAAATGCAGTAAGGAACTGCCATGTGCTTTTAAAATTATGCTGCAAAATATCGTACAGATCAACGCCGTGTGAATGAGGTCTTATTATCTTGCAAAATAAGGCCGCTTTCACATTAGGACGTTAGCACCGCGACAGTAGCATGGCAGAAGCATATTCCTTGACATTATAAGAACAGCCGCGCGTTAAAGCGCGGCTGCCGCACCGCAGTTTAGATCAGTGTGGCGCACTTCATTTCAAAAATGGAAACTTGCATGCGGCATCCACGGCGCGGCAGAGCGCGACTGCTGCGCTTTTGTTTAAAATATGAAATTCTGACAGTGCGACCTGATGCACTGCTAAACTCGCCTAAATGCGAAAGCGGTCTAAAACATGCTTGAGCGGTCTTCGCTATGATATTTTGGTGCGGTATTCCAAAAGCGTAATACTTTTGAGAATGTGGTCAAGATTGAGTGTTCTGTAGTAACTAACTAAGTATTCGATTTTCACGGACGCTGTAGCAAGTGTTCGAGAACACGAGTGAAATTTCCTTGGATAAAAATTTAAACTAGAATAGAAAAAACATTTCTGACTATGTAAATAGATATTTACCTACATGCAGAACAGTCTCATGTATAAATAACACTAGAAGGTGTTTAAATTATTTGGTCGCACTAACTTCCGCCATTTTATTTTATTTTTTAAATAAAATAAAATGGTATCTAAACAATCCAGTTTTGAATGAATGCCTTCTGAAGTGTCACTTTTCCGAGATATATAAGCAACGTTCAAATCTCTTCACTGATGGCACATCAGTACAACTTTAGTTACCAACTACTATAATCATTAACTGGTAATGATTAAAGTATGCTACGATTTTAATGAGATATGTTTTAGCAGCTTGTTGAACGGACTTCATTACATAGGTACAGTAGGCCGCAAGTCAGTTGTAACAAAACTAGTAAGAGCTAGTTCTTTAATTTAATAAAATTCTGAACTGTGCTAGCCTGCTCAACGTGACGTAACTGTACGTACACTACTAAATAAGTATGTCGGGTTGTCAGGATTTATTTCGTTAGGCACGTACATCATGTGGGCCGCAGATGGGTTTCGTGCTATGAAAACTGGGTGCTATTTACCGTTATTAGCAAACATAACAAATTACTTGAAATTACAACATAAAACAATAACAAGGGCACCACGAATCGGGTACAGTTCCAAGACGTCTCAACTCCGCTGCGATCAGACCTTCAATGTCGTTCTCGCTGCGAGCTCAAAACATCAAGGCTCTGTAGAAGCACACTGTGGTGTGGGTGGACTTGTAAGTAGGTCGCGTGATGTCACCACCGGGCTATGTAAAACGGTACGATACTTTATTTACATAACTACAATATCACTATCGAACTATAACAGTCTACCATGATACTAATTAAAATTATTAAAATATGCATCTAGAATAGAATAAAATAGAATAGAATACTCTTTATTAGATCTAGTTTCTGATTTGAGTATTTGTTTAAGAACTAGCTAGTTAAACTCTACTTAGGGTGATTCCTTTAAAGTAATTTTGCATTTTAAATTAAATAATTCGTACCTAGTGTGCTAACTCTAACACATTATCTATAGTCAAGTTAAAGTAATACTTAAGTTTAAGTAATGACTTATGCAAACATTTTTACGCAATTTAAACGAAGTAAGGATCGTCAAGGGAAGCAAATATAAGAATTCTTTCTTTGGACAGTTTTAACTTCAAGCCATTATACTCTACAGACCAAAAATCGTATTTTAAATAATGACTTTTACTCAAGTAATCACTTTGACTTGTTTATAGATACGGGCGTTAAACTTCAATTACTCAATTCAGACGCGGCCATTACTCTGAAATACATAACATGTTACCCTATTCCGTTCTTTCCAGGTGTTCTGTGAAGTTCATCCAGCTGATAAATCCCAATAAAAATATAAATAAGCATCGAGCGTTCGTCACCGGATGGGGGCGCTGCGATCGCACGGTACTACTACACTCTAAAACTAATGAGCCTCCCAACAACCCTGCATAATGAAAAATAGTCTCTTCAATTGTTTTATACTTAGCACAGAATCGTGACCGTTGGAAGGAATGGAGAGAGGCCTTTGCCCAGCAGTGGGACAATACGGGCTAGCTATAATAATATAATATTAAACTGGACATAATATATATTGTATTGTATTGTATAGCGGGCTGGTGTACGCAACTCCACGTCTAAGCGCGTATTTTGCGAGCGTACATGATATACATATATTGACGGCACGGTTGGCGTAGTGTTTGGGCGATTGACTGCTGCGTTGCGTGTCGCGGGTTCGATCCCCGCACGGAACAAATATTTGTATGGCCGACAGATAGTTGTTCCGGGTCTGGCTGTTTGTTTAAGTGAGTTTAAATGTTTGTAAACGCACCCACGATACAGGAGAAATTCCTAGGGTGGGGCAAAGGATTTTCTAAAAAAAATAAATATTTGGATATGGTCTCGCTATAGAACAGAATAGAATTCGTTATTATGTGTAGAGGAGCTCGTGGGTAAATAATAACAGCCAGGTCGATCTTCAAAGCTAAGCCGCGCTTGCCTAGGTTAGTCCGTGGTGTACCCATTACATACTGAATTCCTCCGTGCCTCGGAAAGTACGTTACGCTGTTGGTCCCGGCTGCCATTTGTAGATCTTTGACAGTCGTTACAGGTAGTCAGTGGCCCGAAAGTCTGTCTTACCAAGGGGTATCTTATTATCCAGACTGGGTTGTGGAGGTCAGATAAGCAGTCGCTCCATGGAAAAGACTGGCGTTCAGCTGTATCCGGTTAGACTGGAAGCCGACCACTCCAGTATAGTTGGGAAAAGTCGAGACAGATGGTGATTATTATGTACAATTAAGACATTTAACTGCGTCATGCGTATTAATTATTATCTAGCGTTATTATATGATTAGCTACCTCTTTGGTCTAGTGGTCCCAAGCGCGATGGCTGAGCATGAAGTCCTGGGTTCGATTCCCAGGTCGGGCAAAGTGTTATTTAATTTTTCCATCAAGATTTTTTCAGTAGCATCCACGGATTCGTGCCCGGCTGATGGCTATAGGCTCGCCCCTATCACATGGGACTTAAACGTAACTGGTGAAATGTGGATGTACTAATGGGTACACCTCTGCCTAGCCCTTCGGGAATTAAAAGCGTGATATAATGTTATGACATATCACATTTATGGTTACATCAGGTATCGGCCCTGGCTAACGCGTGGAATGTTGCTTCCATCCAGACAGAACTTTCACTCGACCAATTTATTTCATCACCACTACTCGCAATTATTGGACACCACCATCTTCAAATAGATAGCACATGAATACGTTTGTTACCTGCAAGCCTAGTTAGTCTATAGAATTTTATTTTCATCATTCTGAACCGCCCCCCCACATACAAATTTTCCATAGGTATTTTAAAAATAAATCAGCTGTGCCATACATTTTGACACGGTCAGTTAGGTCCCTATTGCAGTTTTGTAGGGAACAGCTGTTTTTTTTTTTAATAACCAACGAAAAATTACTATTTGAGGGGGTTCAAAATGACGGTGAGCTATGGGCTAGCTCGCCGTCCGTCTGTCTTATGACGACAGGCCGTGTCGACGGCGCGTTCGTGTTCCAATGCGCGCCTCAGAGTCAGCAAACGGGAAGAAAGAAACAAAGAAATAAAAGATTTTTTTTTATTTGGGACAAGCACAGGAACAATAAAAAAAAGAATCTAAAACTAAATAATATAAAAAAGCCCTGTGCGAGGCCAAAAAGGCTCTTATCTCATCATGATGCTGCGATAGATGAAAAACAAATACCGCAGCGCTGGTATTCTGACGTCACGGTCACAACTACGGACACACAATACATTCACACAAAAAATAAAACAACATAATATTCACATAAATAAAATAAACACTATAAGTACACAAACAAAAACTATATGATTAAATGAAAATATTAATAATAATCGGCTCGGCCGCACCGAACGTTCCGACTTCGCTTGTCAACGCTACAGACTATTGTCTATGGAAGGGGTCTGAAAGGACCGATGCCTGCCAGGGTTGCGGGACTGTTCGAAAGAGATACCGCGGCCCTGGAACACAAAGGGCAAAAGAAGGAACTGGATGGGTTTTAGTCAGTAAAAGTCTGACACTCCCTCCTGCTCAGCCTAGAGGGGGAGCAGTTATTTGATGATTTCCCATCCGAAAAAAAGGGGGTTCAAAATGATTTACTGAATATATGGTTAGCGTTCTTGCGTCGGTATCTCTTTCACCCTGTATACCGTAACCAATGCTACAAATTGGGTCATTCACTCATGCGTAACTAAGCCAGTGGTGAAGCGCTGAATTTCAGCGCGACACATTGCAACTACCTCTCGTTAGCGCTAAAGCGCTGAGTTTAGCGATCCATGCATATTCACTGTCACTGGTCCTCTTTCACGGTTGTAACGTTCCCACCCCCACTCACATGGTGAGTTATTCCGAATTTATTTGTACGTATAGTCACTAATGTGTATAAGCGTAGCAACTTTTAAGACTGATCTTCTCGCACTGTATTGATTTTCATTGTATGTCATAACAAACATAGGACTTTGGAATCGATAATGTAATAAAATGGGGTCTAATCTCAGTTTCAATCGATATTTGAAGACAAAATTTCTTTAGAATTTTGCTATCAGAAATCAGGCCAATGATTTGAATAAAATGAAATGATATTTTCTGTTTATGCTGTAAATAGGATTTTACTTAAGTCACTATTTGCAAATTCAGTTCGAAACTTGCTTGCGTAGAATTTTCATATCTCATCGTGAAACTGCTAGGGATTTTATCTGTTTGCATTTGTGTCAGAGATCTCATAGAACAGGTTGTAAACAGCTTTAAATCTTTAATAGCAATTTACCGTTAAATCGAGCAAAGAAGTTATATAAATCACTAGCGGCCCGTCCCGGCTCTTCACGTGCCTATGTTACTCAGGGTGAATGAAGCTTTCTAATGTTGAAAGAATTTTTGAAATCGGCGCAGTCGTTTTTAAGTTTATTCATTACAAACATACACACAAAAATACAAATCTTTCCTCTTTCTATTATTTGTGTAGATGAGTAAAGAAAACTTTGTAAGATTTCTATTGCAGACTTATTATATTATACTTAGTCTTGTAGTAATAGTAATGTTTCCACGAACTCAACTACTTCAATAATTATTAAAGAAAACGGGCGCACTGCACTTGTATAGTACAATAATATGTACAGTGGTGTACCACCTTCATACTCCACCTACGTACTAGCTACCCGGCCCGCACGTAGCACGGGTGCAATTTACTAATGAAGAAAATGAGAAGAAGTGACGTTAGTAACAAAAAATTGTCATATTCGTAAAATTGGTCTTGACAAAAAAAGCAGCATATTGGTCGACTCGTCCTCGGATTTTTATTATAACGATGATAGATGACATCCACATGCATTATCTATAGGTTCGATGGCAGTATGTACCGAATACCGATTCTTCATACTTTAGTATTGGCAATGATAAAGTATTTTTAACGAACCTTAAAATTGTTTCTCTTAAAATCAGAGACATTGTTAACTATGAAAATTGACTGACAATTGCCAGTATATTTTAAATAACAATTATCAATTTGGTTTTCAGGTTGATTAAAACAACCAATGCATTGGATAACAACCACCGACCAATGAGTGTAATAAGAATTAGGAGTGTAAATTGAATAATTTAATTAGTGTGAAATTAATGTAACTATTACAAGTTTTTTTTTTATCTGACTGTGTGAATGAACTACATTTATTCTTCGTTCGTCCTATTAATTCATGACAAATAATGGACGTTGGCTCAGGACGAATAATCATTTTAATGTTAAATAAATATGGAACCAACATTAAATATTGTTCACCATATAGGTATGTTACAGCGAACCTTTCTATCAATCCTATGAACTGATATTCACCTGTGACAAACAATAAATGAATTTGAATTCAATAATGGGCTTAGCAATTAATTTCACTGACAGCATTGCGGGAACTATATTTGAATCGTTATTACTATTTATTCTATTATACAACATTGACAAAGTCCATTGCTATCAAACGGTCGAACTTCTGCGGTTCTATTAATTACTCCTAACTTCAGTGGGGTCTTAAACATGCCATGAGACGGAGAGAGAATTGAGAACTACATCCCAAACAGAAATTTAAACCTCATAGTGATTGGAATGAATTTCTTTCGGTTTCTGCGAGCTTATTTAATTTAATCCTCGTCATCAAATTCGAAGTCGTTGTTTATTTTGTCCCAATGTATCGTAAAGGCCTGCCTACTCTCTATACTTAAAGCATAGAAGGACCCATTCAATTACCTTCTCACAATTTTACAGTGGTATTGTGCCTTCCAATCATAACTAACTAAAAATCAACTAATCTGACGCTTGATAAAATCACTTGGGAGAAAATCTACTAAGTATTATTAGTTTTCGTTTCGTGCCTCCTGGAATGGGGTTGTCACACAATACGGGCTTGTTCCTACCTAACCAGAACTACAAACGTTACTGTAGTATACATGAGTGTTTTCAGTTCTTCGAAAGCTTGTTCAGTGCGCCCTGTTCAATACTCCATTAAGTTTCAATTGATCGTGTTTCCTTTTACTACGAAACCGACGAACTATGAGTAAAAGGATCTAAAAGCATTACCTAGAATATTCCCTTTAATATTCATCGAGGCAAATTATTGCTTGCGCTTGTTAAGCTTCTTATATGACGCATAATATAATATCACGTAATTCGAGGAAATTGCATGAATTGCTACTATGATTGCATCCTCTATACAAATGAATAATACGTTTGACGATGTCGCAGTACAGATCATTTGAATCTAATACTAATTCATGTTTGCTTTGACGATCTGATCTTTAATCTTGTCATCTTCAGGCGTTTATACGAATTAAAATGATGAATACTTATTCTAGAAGTGGAAGTATTGTTTTCATCGTAACTTCGTTAACAAAACGTTATAAAACATGTTGTGTCGTTTGTTTATCGTTTACACCCAAAACAAGTTACAAAAGAGAATTCGTATAGAAAAAATAACAGGAAAGTGAACAAAACGTATACATATTATTAAACAAGTCATAAATTTTAACAATTTCCCAAGGGTGAAAACAATGGTTATAAGGGTTTAAACAAGAGATAATAGTTGATATTACCTACCTTCGTGTAGGTGTGTACGTTAAATACCCCACAATAAGGTACGTGACCAAACAAATTTAGTCCTTAGTCCGTCAGATAGATTTCCAAAAAATACTGGAAATGTTTTTTTATTTTTTCACGTAAACATAAAATGAAGACACAGTACGTCAAAAAGTCGTCTGACATCATATTTCGGTACACTTTTAACCGGAAAGTGACGTCACAAGCCCTCACTTCGATTATTTGATGCATTTTATCTTCGTCTATTTGTATTGATTTGATTAAACAAAAAATACGGATCTAATATTTTTCGATTCTAATTGACGGACTAAACAGAATCATATTTTTTTTACTCAAGAATCATCCCTATTTCAAAAGCTAGGTACATAACTAGGCTTATGTACGGTTCCGTACGAGATACATTTATCGAGGTCTCACTCCGAACTGCTAACAGGAATTATGCTTTTAATCCTCTTATCTATTGCTGGCGCCGCCGCCGTCGGCGTATTGCGGACAGTCACGATCTGTATTATCTGCTTCGAGCATTAAAACGAACAAAAAACTTGCACATTAAACCAGACGTACAGCCACCAAGCACTAATGTATTGTATACACATACAAGGAGTAAGTCTATATATATCAAAGTTGCAATCGATATTCCATGAGCAAATCGCATTTGAGTTTTGCTAGGTGTTTACATATCAGAGGGCCTAAAATGCTCGTGCCTGCACATAATATATGTATTTCACATTTCACCACAAATAAGTCCAAAGCTTTACTGAAGCAAACAATCCGCATTGCAACAAGAACCAAAATTCATTAGAATGGAGTACAAACGTGCCAGACTACACGTATCACTTCAAACTTAATGAGCGCGGAACATTTGGATCAGATGCGTAGTATTTTGGTGCTGCGGTGCAACTTTACCACTCGGAAATGGCAGACAGTGGTTTGGGGAATAATTACTAGGGCATTATATTTAATTAGTGTAATGTTGACGGTGCGGTTGGTGCAATGGATGAGCGATTGACTGCTGCTCTGCGTGCCGCCGGTTAGATTCCCGCACGGAACCAATATTTGTATGATCTATAGGTAGTTGTTCCGGATCTGGCCGTTAGTGTATGTGAGTTTAAAGTTATGTAACGCCCCCACGATAAAGGAGAAATTCGTAGTGATGGGCAACGTTAAATGTAGGTACGTTAAACATCAGACAGATTTGAAAACGTTGCAACAATCCACAAGTCGATCTTTGATAACATTGATATTTCTGTTAATATTGCAAACTCAACTCTTCACTCAACTGAGTGTAGAGATAAATACGTTTTGAATAAATTCAAATTTCAAAGCGGCCTTTATTGGACGGCTTGTCTACGAGCTACGAGCCTACGGCGTAGGCGACGAGTCTATAGCGTAGGCGCAACACACCTACGTAGCTCAGCTGGCTCAAATTGTAAGCGGATTCAAATGTAGTAGGCTGTAGGCTAGTGCATTGTGCCGGATGGGTAGTCTACGTAACACATACGTAAACTCACGGGTTTTCCCCTAGCCAGAACCTACAGAACGCCACCTGCTACGATCCTTACATACTCCTATCGCCAAACCGTGGTATTTCCATAAACAGATAAGTACTCGTATTGATAAATGAAACAATACTTCATATTATTATTGTTTTTGAATGTGTTGAATAGATAAATAACGTTTTGTTATCCAATCTCAACGTATAACAGAAACAAACTGTTGTATCGATGTTACGGGTAATACCTACTAGAAGAAGAAGTAAAATTAAACACCCGGGTTTTAATTACCCGGGTTAACTTAACATTTTCCGAGTTTGTTAGGTAAAGTTCGAAAAGGAGGTCCCGTTTACATGGAATTTAGGTGCACCGCACGTTTTTTTATCGAATAGCCACCAAACAAACGGTGGCGTCTAGCTAGCGTCCAACTCAAGCGGCTTGAATCCAGATTTCGAAACTACAGATGAAAACACAAGACAATCTTACGGTAGCGACGTGTCTTTTATTCAATAATGGTTTTACAACTTGTTTTGCGATTAATAAATGGAATGGGTTTTAAATGTATCGTGGGAACATCCTGCTGTTTGTCCGTTAAATTCAAATACCTACCACAAAAAAACGTGCAGTACAATGCCGTATGAACCCAGCCTAACTATATATGATACGGATTTATGCCGAAGTACGGTTATACCGATGTAGTTGTAGTAGGCTATATCTAGGTGCGGTCGGTAGCAGTTGGTTAACCTTAGGTGTATCCTTTTGATTGCTAGGACACACCGACCAAATATGTTAGGTTAGGTTACCAAACGCTACATATTACATCCAAGTTGGTTGCATCAAATCGCCAGTATTCTTTTTACTACAGCTAGGCCTCCAAAAAACTAATGATACGGACTTTACCCAAAAAAAACTTGGTTAATACTAAGTTAACCGGATAAACCTAAGTTTACTCCTTTTTCTAGTATTACCCGTAACTATATACATCATACAAGCAACTGAGAGATACCCCGTGCGGACACCTAATAATTGTAGTGTCATCGAAACGGAATAAGTACACAAAGTTTATTTGGTTGAAAAAATCCATGTAAACATACTAACATGTGAAACTAACTTGACTTAACTTGACTTAACTGAATTTAACTTGTTATTCATTTTATCGTATGATGAGTCAACTTCTACGTCAGTTTTTTTTTTTCAGAATAAGGTCACGCTCATGAGCTATGCCGTTGCTGTTCATTAAATGTGTAAAGTTGTGTTTACTTTGTTTATTTTTCGTTTTTGTTTGTTTTATTCCAGGGAACAGACTGATCATACGCGGAAGGGCGCACTATACTTGTTATCTTAGCTCTCGCTTCCGATTAAGATCAGTCGGTTTACTAAGCTACTTCGCAGAACTATACGCCTTATCCGCGGCTTCATATTAATAGAGGGTGTAATAGACAGCCCTTCACAAACTGACAGGGTGCATTCAGCTCTTTATTTTGTATCACATTTCACCGGAATTTTTCTCCGGTGTTTTTATTTTTTCCTTTATTTCAATGTAAAATTACATTACCTGTACGCAGCACTCCATTTATGTAAAAAAATACGGTTAAAATAAAAAGCCCAACATTAGATGTTGAAATACTCAAACGTACGACGCGTGAAATCACTTCCTGCCTAGCTACAGAGTCATCGAACTCATCGTTGCGCTTGCCGTTCGCTACGTGCGTTTTGCCGCGGTAACTATACATTGCGTTTGAGGAAATAAAACAAATCAAATTGATTGGATTCCCGTAACGTTCCTGAAATAATTTCTTGTACCGGTCATCTTAGTATGATATACTGAATTCACCCCATCTCAGTCTGTCGAAACCTGTCTAGCTTGGTAATACTGCTGATATATTCAAAGATAAGCTTTCGTTCGATGTATTATATCTTTGGGAGATATAATAAAGCTAAGATGTAATACACTAAGGAGAGGTTTTCTTTGAATTTATCAGATACCATAAGAAGGTTATCAAGAAAATTCCAACCCTTATCTTATGCTATTATATTGTTAATCCATATCTACTATACCATGCTCGTACATATAATAATTCAAAGACGCTTTTCGTGTCCTGTGTGTGTGAGCACGTTGTTCTAAACTAATACGTGATCACCACCATTTAAGATAATTTATATGTGCTTACAAAAAATCAACATATTATTATCTATTATTTCCTTTATTCATTTTAACACATGTTAGTAACATTTTTAAATATTCTACCTATTGTTAATATTATCTTGATGTTTTATCCAATCGTAAAAAACTGCGCAAAGCAGATACAAATAAATAAAATTGAAATGTCTATTTGTAATATCAAACAGCTTTTTACTGAATGCAAATGAAAATATATACAGCACATATAACAAAAACACATTTTTTAAATTTTTGTCTATATGTCGGTCTCTTTGTTGCGGCGAACGCGAACGATGGTCGCGGGCAACAGCAAGTTGAAATACAAGTTAATTAAATATAGCTTTTAAACTCTATCTGGAGTTGGTGCAGTAAGTCTTTTTGACATGCCATGAAGATTGTTTCCTCACGCTATTTCCCTTCACCATTTTAAGAGCAATGGTGAAGAAATAAACCACCGCAACTCCTACTCGAAGGTCGGGGTCACACAACACAATCTTAATTACTTGCTTAACCTTTTGAACGCCATTGTCATATATACGTGACAATCAAGCGCGTGTCCTGTACGCCAAACAACACAAATATGTGACAAAATGGTAGGTGAAATTGTGGCCTGGCGTGGAGGGCACGCGCGTGCATTTATGCTCTGGCGTTCAAAGGTTGATAGACGGGGCGCGTACTGTGTTACTCGTATCTGCCTTTTGTGGTCCAATAAAACATTTTTTTTCCGTCGATCTGACTTAACAAATATGTTGCAGGGCAGAGAGCTATGCCTGCCACGGTCGAGCAAGTACTATCCAGGTGAGAAGTTCGACCCCATGCTGAGGACTGTGTCCTTTCAACTCAAGATACCAAACTTGTACTGCGAAGGCTACAAGCGGGTAAGATAATTACCTCGCACATAGTTCACTGCGATAGTTTTAAAGTTTACGATGTTGCTACACGGAACAATTATTAAAACGCTTAGGTAAGCTTAGGTTACAAACTATTTTTAGATTTGTACCAATTTGCAAACAAAGATTGAGCGAGCGTGTTGATTAAAACTCGTGTATTTTTGTTATGATAGAAAGCCTTTGTACTGCAGTGGAAAAAATAAGCTGGCATAGTGAAATGCAGTCTGTGAACTGCTGTTGTTGTGGACCAAGATCCAATGAACGCAAAACGTACGCCATTTTATAAATGCTAAAACTTTTTCTGCGGAATTTCATAGGTTTTAGAACAATTGGAAATTATGAAAATTCCATCTTGGTGGCTTTGGCAGATATCAAATAACAAAGTTGTGCCAAATAGATGCTAAGTTACGAAATACGATATTTTTAATATTACCTAAGTGACAGTGACACTTGCGCCATCAAGACGAATCGAACGATGTAAATATAATTTCTCGAAATCGAGTCATCCGTTTAAGAGTTACGGGGAAAAAGAAACGGAAATGAATACATACAGGTCAAACAAATGACGCTCCTTTTGTGCTTCGCCGCAGCCGGGAAAAATATTGCAAATAAAAGGCATGCATCAACAACGTTACAATGATTCATGTTACACAGAATGATATTTGATATTTGCCGGTCGTATTTGATTTTGAGAGCACAAAGATAAATAGAGAGTCTATTACGTTGGAAGCCACGCGAACAGGATGTCAAATAATAGACTGTGGAAAAAGTTAAAAATAATAAAGTTACACGCCTAAAAGCCGAAGCGGAACCGGAACCAATAATACCTAATTGAAGTACTCACTAGTTGGTAGTACTCAGTAGTTGGAGAGGGGCATTATTTGCATCCTCCGAGATCGTTTCGTTGTTCGAGTGGTGACGGGCACTTTAATTTCCTGGCAAGTCAAGCGGTCCGGTACCGGATTTAGCTCACATATGCACTTTCATATCGTGAAACATATTTAAAAAATGAATGGAAATGGCACTTCGTACCGTTTGTTGGGCTTACTTCATTTTGACATATTGTACGTTTTAGTTTATTTTAATAAAACATTCATTTTTTGCATTTGTATTCCTAGGCGCTCTATCATTTGACGACGTTGGAACCAGAGTGTCATTTAGGGTTGCTTTGCCAAATGGCAAAAAGGGAACACTGATAGTTTCTTCGTGTCCGTCCTTATGTCACAGCCATTTTACTCCGAGACTGTTGACGCCACATAGCTGAAATTTGGAGAGCAGGTGTCTTCTATGAACCGCTACACCAAAATAAGTGAAATGATGACCCCAATACATGTAACTGAAGGCTGAAAAATAAAATTATTTTGCTCTATGAAAGCCATTGTGCGCGAGTACGACTTACACTTGGCCGGGTTTTTTTATTTTATTTTGTTTGATAAAGAGTGAGTGATAAGTCTTTAAATAACTATTGTAAAACAATAGAATACGTACTGCTACTTTTTTTTTTACCGATAGGAAATCATCAAATAACCCCTCCCGCTCTGGGCTGAGCAGGACGGAGTGTCAGACTTTTACTGACTAAAACCCATCCATGTTCCTTCCTTTGCCCTTTGTGTTACAGGGCCGCGGTATCTCTTTCGAACAGTCCCGCAGCCCCGGCAGGCATTCGTAGCGGCGATCGGCGGCGGCGACCTCTCGCGTCCGGCCTTGGTTCATTCCATGGTCCGGAGCGAGACGGAATGGGACGCCGTCGCCTCCTTCTGCGAAGCAGTCATGCTAGCGAAGGAGGCGGCGGAACGTGAGAGGGAGAGAGCCTCACGTCCCAGCCGCCGCGGGAGACGCACCGGGCGTCGGGGGCCACGTGGTGGCCCCCGGCCAACGTAGGCGCAGGCTTGTGGACGGCGAGCTATGGGCTAGCTCGCCGTCCGTCCGTCTTTTGACGACAGGCCGTGTCGACGGCGCGTTCGTGTTCCACGCGCGCCTCAAAGAGATGTCAGCAACAGGAAGGGGTCCGCAAGGGCTGATGCCTGCCGGGGCTGCGGGACTGTTCGAAAGAGATACCGTGGCCCCGGAACACAAAGGGCGATGAAGGAACATGGATGGGTTTTAGTCAGTAAAAGTCTGACACTCCCTCCTGCTCAGCGGGAGCGGGAGGAGTCATTTGATAATTTCCCATCCGAAAAAAAAAAAAAAAAAAAAAAAAAAAAGCCCCGGCAGGCATCGGCCCTTGTGGACCCCTTTCTATTGCTGACATCTCTTTGAGGCGCGCGTGGAACACGAACGCGCCGTAGACACGGCCTGTCGTCATACGAGTACGACAGACGGACGGCGAGCTAGCCCATAGCTCTCCGGCCACAGGCCCGCGACGTACTGCTACTGGAAACACAATTTTAGATTATTGAGGTGCAAACTATAATGGTAAACATACTCCCTTTACCTTATAAAGTAGTTGCGATTAATTAAAACCTAACACCTTAATAGAACTATAACAGGAAATATTGAACTTGTGGTAATTAACTTTGCACAACAACCTACAACGTTGTCGGAAACGTTTTGTGAAATTTCCAAAAGTTTGATTACCTGACCGTTTACTAGAATTCACTTAGGTCAATTAAAATACGCTCCTGAGGTATGAGACTTAGGGCTCACTTACGCGGCGCGTTGTGCGGTGCGGCCCGCAATAAATTCAGGCATATGGCGATGTATAAGAGCGTTTTCGGAGAAGCGATTTTACACGCGTTTGTTTTTGAAATGTAGCGTTACTTGCCATCTTGACATCGCCGCGAAGCACGTGGGGTCGCGCGTCCCAAGCAGCAAGCAAGCGGTGCGACCAGCCTGCACTTTTTTGTTGACAGAGACGCGGTGTCACACGCTGCTTTACGGAGAAGTGATTTTACGCGCGTTTGCTTGAAATGTAGCGTTACTTGCGGCGGAGCACGCAGATCATGACATCGCCGCGAAGCACGCGGTGTCGCGCGGCTCACGCAGCAGTGCGACCAGCCTGCAATTTTTTGTTGACAGAGACGCGGCGTCACACGCTGCTTTACGGAGAAGCGATTTTACGCGCGTTTGCTAGAAATGTAGCGTTACTTGCGGCGGAGCACGCAGATCATGACATCGCCGCGAAGCACGCGGCGTCGCGCGGCTCACGCAGCAGTGCGACCAGCCTGCAATTTTTTGTTGACAGAGACGCGGCGTCACACGCTGCTTTACGGAGAAGCGATTTTACGCGCGTTTGCTAGAAATGTAGCGTTACTTGCGGCGGAGTACGCAGATCATGACATCGCCGCGAAGCACGCGGCGTCGCGCGGCTCACGCAGCAGTGCGACCAGCCTGCAATTTTTTGTTGACAGAGACGCGGCGTCACACGCTGCTTTACGGAGAAGCGATTTTACGCGCGTTTGCTAGAAATGTAGCGTTACTTGCGGCGGAGCACGCAGATCATGACATCGCCGCGAAGCACGCGGCGTCGCGCGGCTCACGCAGCGGTGCGACCAGCCTGCAATTTTTTGTTGACAGAGACGCGGCGTCACACGCTGCTTTACGTTTCGCGTCTTCGTAAACAACATCGTATATTGACATTATTTTTTTGTATTTCCGCATGTGACAACGCGGGCCGCCACACGCGCTGCCCCACCTTAACGGAAAATAACGCGCAAAGCACCGAGTCTCCGTAAATGAGCCCTTATTCTTAAGTTTGCTTCAAACTATCTGACTTTTAATAGAATTTCACTTTAAAATTTCAAAAAGCTCAAGCAAGTAATATTTTCAGAAAACAGACTGATAAAGGAGCGCGTTACAAATGCTCTGTAAACAAGAGTTACTTTATCAACAAAGTAATTAGTTCTCAAAACAAATAAACTAGATCGAGTCCCCTTTCATTTATTTTTATTATTTTTTGTTATAGTGGCAACAGAAAGACAAATTCTGTAAAAATTTTAACTGTCTACCCATTACGGATCATGAGATACGGCCCGCTGACAGACAGACAGATGAAGGGACGGACAGAGGGACGGACGGAAGGACAGCGGAGGCTTAGTAATAGGGTCCCGTTAGTTACCCTTCGGATACGGAACACTAACAATACTGACCACCTCGTTGCGCGTCGGTCTATTGGCCGGAACGAGCATGAGGTCCTGGGTTCGATTCCCAGGGCGGGCAAAGTGTTAATGAGTTCTTCTATCGGGAATGTCTCGTAGCAACTAGGGAGTCTGAATTTGTGCAGGTTGATGTCAATCGGCTCGCCCCCTATTACATGCGACTTAAAACTTAGCTGGCGAAATGTGGGTGTACTAATGGGTACACCTCTGCCAAACCCGTCGTAAATTACAGGCGTAAGTTAAAAAACAAGCCGACGTTGGCAACACTCTTCATGCTCACGACATGATTGGATGACCGACTTCACCCGATTTCATGTTATCGGCACACTTGGCACTGGCAGGTAAGTGACAGCCAGTTTGGAAAGTCCGAAGCTGACTGGCTGCAAAGAGTACCTACATTTTTATTTGTTCGTTTTGAGTAACTGAGACTGGAAATTCTGCTAACTTCAAAGACATTAATTCAATATTATTACGATAGAAACCAAGCGAATAATATCTCAATCTTCTTCTTGCAATTCCGTAAGTTAGGAACTGATTGCATGTCACAAACGATACAGTCTATTAGTTACGTTCGCTGAAGTGTGCCTAATAATGTACGATCTTGTGAGCACAGCATCCCTTACTTGCAAACTTATTTCTTTGTATACAAAGAAATAACTTTGCAAACTTCAGGACCGTTCACGACGCTACACATCGCCAATTACTTAGTAGTCAGATTGCCATTAGTTACGGCAGTCTGTATGCAACGTTACCAATCACAAAGTAGTTGATAAACTGTTACAAACTAGTCACTCGCGACCCGGGGTTCGACTCGCGCGATATTAGTTTCGATTAAATTCTAGAAACTGTGTTGCAGTAAAATGAACGATCAGTTAACGAACATACACTTGCTCCAGTATTTTTAGACAGCTGGTAGTAAGCGTTGTACTTCAGCATCATACTCCTTTCACAGATTATTTACCTGAGGCTTGAGTGATTGGGTAATCATTTGTAGTACATTCTTTTTCCATATACCGCCTGTTACCCTACTTAATAGTTTGCTTTAAATAATATGTGCAAGGACAGTGTAGTTTATTATGCGACATCATTTTTAGTTACCTTTAACTTGCGTCCCGATTTACAGAAACAAACAAAATTAAAGAAAAAAAATTTTCTGTGACAATGACGACCATTGCGCAAAATCTGCCAAATCTGTCGCGCTGTTCTTAAGTGATACTCCGTCATACATGTGCCAATTACTTATATCCATAGTTTGAATTCTCCTAAGTCTCTACACAATCCCATAGAAAAAAAGATGTTCAGTTTTTACAATTTTTTTTTTCTGAAAAACTTTTCGACATGCAAACCTAATTCGGACCGTAACAAATATTGTAAAACAAAAAAAAAAGCTATTCGGTCCAGCCGTTCTCAAGTGACGCGCTTACCAACTTTCAGCATTGATTAATTTGTATTTACGAAAATAGATTGTTAACCCGTTCCGTCAGATGAGATCAACCTTGTGGACGACGGGAGTACAAGAAGCCCACGGCCAATATCGGAACAACCATGACATTTGGTTCTTTCAATACATTTTTGTAATAATGTTGTAACTAACAATGTCCCCCGTCCATGTCATCCAAGCGCCAAAACCACTCTTGTAGCACTATATGTCAAGACAGATGAACTCGATTCAAGCTGTTTAATTTACGTCATGATCTAAGCAGAGGTATTAGCAACTAAGTTGAAATTTGAATTCAAATGCCTTGGTGAGTCTCGTCAGAACTTGAGCGCGCAAACTTATGGGTCCGGCGATAACCTGAAAGGTGGGGAAATACGCGATACTATCTTGAATTACCTTGGATTATGGACCATTAGTGCATAGTATTGAAAATTAATTCTTTTTTTTTAAATCAGATAGTTCCCCACGGAAGCTATCCCGTAAGTATAACTTCAGATAGTACCTATTCAATATTATCTATTTCAATAGTATTTATATCAATATTTGTATATGTTTTAATGTTTCATAAATTTTGCATTTTTTGCGTTTAACAGTCATTTGTATGCAACTGATACTTCCAATAATTAATAAGTCTTCGTGATTAATAACGCTGGCTTGACGTAAGCTAAAATTGTGATTTTCGGAGACCATTTTTTACTAACTAGGTCAGCGTGAAAATGTTTAAAGTAGATTTTTAAATAACAGCTTACAGGTTGACTTACATGTGGGACAATTTGAGCTGCTCTGAATTAATCCAAGTAGAAAATGAGTAAGTAGTTTAGAATACTACTCGTATCATCTCATGTATGAAATGGTAGTTAGGTTTGCGTAACTGAAACTCATTTCATGCAAGCGCAGCCGCGTGTAATAGCTAGTTTCACTGAGTATACTAGAGATGCGACAGCAGTTTTATTGAGTCTATTGTGCTGGTCACCCATTGCGAATCTTTTTCCTTTACCACACATATTCAGTTATCTTTCTTTGCTTTTTCTCGTAATGATGCCGGGACAAAAGAAAATGGCTATTATCGCGTATTGACTAGTCGGATGCGAATTGCTGGTAGACCAATAAGTGGGTAGGTAGTTATGTTTTTATCCGCAGTATGGTTGGGGTCATAGAAATATTGTGGATTACGGAGGTTACGTTAGTTTGTGACCATGTTATTCCCTGAAATACTTGTTGTTATTTCGACGTCTATCGAAATGTTAACAACTACTCTAAGGAATATAGAAGTGTTAGTAGTTTATATAATATTATGCTTATCCTTATTCCTAGCAATACATTTTCCTACCTTTTGCTGTCCAATTTCATTTAACTTATTTTTATTTAAGTAAAAATTAGACTATTCAGTAACAGTCTCGTTAGTGGTGGACATTTTTGTCCAATTCCATATCATAGTTATTATGAAATCGAATGCTTGATTAAAAGACGGCATATGTTATATTGTTTTCCATTTCAATTAGTTAGGTACTCAATAATACTTTTCCTATTATGTAATTTCCCATAATGCAGTGTACTATACAGCGTGTAACAGAAAGGGTATAATCATATGGAATACTGTGGTACGGACCATCAAACTGAACAACTTTTTATATGAGACCTCCATCGAAATCGTAAAAAAATAATCAGCTTTCCTATACAAAATATCAATACCTACTCGAACGAAATGTATGGGAAGCTAATTATTTTTTTACGATTTCGATGGTGGTCCCATAGAGAAAGTTGTTCAGTTTGATGGTCCGTACCACAGTATTCCATATGATTATACCCTTTCTGTTACACGCTGTATAATAAAATATATCTCGACGTCAAAGTCATCTTTCCCATTAATACTAAATTATCCCGGCTTCGCTTGCTGGCATAAAATAATAACAAAATTATTATTCCATATACGATGAAAAGTCCAAGTTAGTCCCAACAAGTGAAATCAGATTAAGGCGGTCTTAATACAGATGCCAGGGGAGTGTGAAGTTTTAACCTTATCTATTTCAACCACAGAGCTAATAGAAGCCTCGCCGGCCACTACTAGAAACAGCATTGTCAACACTTTCCGCGTGTCAGGACGAACGGCGCCATCTTGTTATTTCAATGCAATGGGGGCTATTGCGTATGAATTAGCCGCTAGAGGCGCTAGTGTAGCGCGGGGTCACCGAAATGTCAGATGTCATAGATTGTTCGCGCGTTGCGTGCTGTTTTAACACGTAATTTTATAATTATTCACGGTTTTGGTCTAGATTGAGCCATTCCTGATTCATTATGACTTGAAGATTTTAAGTAGCAACTTAGAATCTTAATTGTCAGTACTTGGAAGTAAAATGATTTTTAAATGTTTCATGCTGGCTAATTTTAGGGAGAATATTGTTAATATACTCGTATGAACCTGAAGCTTACACTATCTTGTTATACGTAATAAAATAAACTTTTTATGAAGTTATTGGTACTTTAAAGTATAAAATAGAATTATTGACTGGACCTTAATCGACAGTGGCGCCCTCTGGTGAGCTCAAAAACGATAGTTGTCACAGAAAATTTTACAAATTACCAACAGCGCCCTCTCGAAAATGTCATTCATTAGCTTAAAGAATCATGGTTGCTACACTATACGTCACTATAGAAACCACAAGAGTCATAGTGTTACTCGCATTGTGCGTGGACTGACTACGATTTTAATCGCTACTAGACCGCGTAATCTATTGTCACCACTATGGAGCGTGAATATGGTTGAAAATTTAAAATAATATGTATTTGTATTGACATGTGACTAAGCTGCGAATGGCATTTATGGATTATTCAAAATAAGGACAATAAACTAAATAATTGTTTGGTTAAAGTTTAAAAAAATGCTAATTCTAAAAAATTCTTTAAAAAAAACTGTTGTTATCGCTGGAAATACAGAAGAAGAGAACTTCGACGCCAAAGTTTATTTTTGTGCCACAGCTTCCCAATTTTTTATTGAGAATATCAAACTATAATTTATTATTCTGTTCGGGTAAAATTTTCTTTGGTTTCTCTGTTCACTGTATTTTTTGCGTTAGATATTTTCATTGCATTTCGTCATACTCGACTATCTAAGAAACCATTTTTTGGGAATATTTAGGTAACACCGCGCCTTAAAGTCGTACCCTCGGCGCATTTTCGGTGCGAGGATTTTCATTAGTACTGCCCTCTCTACACGCTGCGGACTCGGTTAATCCGTACTCTGTGATTTCAGCTATCTGATGTAAGTTATGTAGAGGACGTATATGGAAATGCGTAGGGTACCCTCCCATAAAATATTCCTCTATCTGAACTATGTACGGTTGCACACTATATTATTTGTTTTATTGACTATAGAATTATGTTTACTGTAATGCTCGTTTTAGTCATGTGTATATTCTGAGACCGCTAAAACATAATTTCCCATCTAAATTGTTTGAAACAAAATTGTTTGTGTGTGGATTCGCTTAATAGATACTTTTAAAAAACTCGATGGATTTTCTTGCGGTGTTTTACCAAATACCACAACTGGCCACATATGGGTGGGGGATTACAGGCTTGATGATAATATGATGTTTTTCTTATCAATTAGGGAATACCTGGAGAAAGGTTTGGTGTAGAACCTACGTTTAAATTTCCCGTAAAGCTGCGGTTCACTTCTAGAAAATAATCCCTTCGATCGGGTTCAAACTGTTAGTACCTACAACTTCAATATAAAAAATATGTTATATGTATGTCGGAGACGGACATTGGTACG
Organism: Eugnorisma glareosa; assembly: GCA_947578425.1. Taxonomy (NCBI): domain Eukaryota; kingdom Metazoa; phylum Arthropoda; class Insecta; order Lepidoptera; family Noctuidae; genus Eugnorisma; species Eugnorisma glareosa. The sequence continues at coordinate 34,377,097 of OX387957.1, forward strand.
GGCTTAAAATGAATCACAAGTACGCGGTGGTGACATCATGCGACCTACTAACAAGCCTACCCACACCACACTGTACTTGTCACAGAGCCCTGTTGGTCACAAACTCTGAGCCAGGACGACAGTCAGTGTCTGATCGCGGCCGAGTTAAGACCTTTTGGAACTGTACCCGATTCATTGTGCCCCGTGTTATTTTGCTAAGTTGTAATCTCAAGTAATTCGTTAGTTTTGCTAGAAACAGCGTATCGCTCAGTGTCTATTCGTAGCACGAAACCCATCGTCTGCCCACATGATGTAGAAGCCTAGTGGAGTAAATCCTGACACCCCGACATACATACATATATAGTTTCTGGTTTGGCATTTTGAGTTTGTGTTTCACCTGAATCATTTCAGCATTTATGCTCGACTGAGTGACAATAGTTGATCAAACAACAAGTGAAAAAAAGGGAATTTAATTCGAGAGACCAAGTTGGATCCCGAGAGCAGCGAAGGGTTCTAGAGTAGAATCCTGAGCGGAGCGAGGGATACAAGAACCGAGATGTTTTTTTTTCAACGAGTTGTGTCCTCTACTTTTTACCATTGACTGCGAGACAATAAATAGAAGTATAGTATTTATATTTCAACAAACACTCAGGTCGATCTTCAAGGTTAAGCCGGGCTTACCGACGTCAGTCTTTGGATGGGTGACCACTAATTCATTATATACCGAGTTTCCTCCGTGCCTCGCAAAGTGTACGTGTCCGTGTGCGTAATGCCGTTGGGCCGGCTGTCATTTGTAGTTCTTTGACAGTCTTTACAGGAAGTCAACGGCGCAAAAGTCTGACAACCAGTCTTACCAAGGGGTACTATATTACCCAGTACTTGTATTGTATTGTATTGTATAGCGGGCTGGTGTCCCCAACTCCACGTCCAAGCGCGTATTTTGCGTGCAAAAGTAATAAACTTAACGTACTTACTAGGTTATGTTTTGGGTCAGATAGGCAGCCGCCCCATGTAAATACTGATATTCAGCTGAATCTAATCGGAAGCCGACCCCAAAACCGACCTAAAGTTGGAATAAGTAATAAAAAAACCGACTTCCAAAAATACATTAAGTCTAAAATAACTTGAGTTTCGGAAGTCGGTGGCAAAAAAGTCAATGAAACAAACAAAGACACCGATGTTGTTGAAGTTTTTTTATTTTACCCTGTTTAGTTGTATTATACTACACAAATTCTGTTAAGAGACACAAAAGTTATTAAGAGATCGTCATGTCATCAACATAGCCCAAGAAGAAAAAATAAGTATTAACACGTTCATTCCCAAGTCAAAATCCTGAACTTACCTAGATGGCCAAAATAAAAATTCGTTGAATGTCTTCCCTAGTCGCATAAACCAAATACCAGATCCAAATACGCTGCGGCCGCTATCTTATACATAAATAGCTTTTGCCCGCGACTTCGCTCGCGTGATGTCGAAAAATATGAGATGAGATTATATGAGATTTTTGGATTTATGTATCTAAATTGAACGTGTACACAAAATTTTGTGTCCACACTGGTAACCGTTGAGGGGTTCCTTCGTGAGAAGACGATCCTGGCTGCAGGATGAGATCATGATAAAAATCATCTTTATCTATCAAACTTGAACGCGTATACAAAGTTTCGTCCGTGCTATTAACCGTTGAAGAGTACTCTCTTGAGGAGACCATCCTGGCTGCAGGATTAAGGATTTTCTGTAATAAACATGTTTTGTCACCAGCAAACGTGTGTGAAAATTTCAGCTCAATCGGTTGAAGATATCTGCTGCTAGCTGCCACCCGAACAAACATAGTCACATACCTTCATCCCCCTTTTTAACCCTTCGGGGGTAGAATTAATTACATGCAGAAAAGTATGCATTTCGATAAATTGACAATTTGAGCGTGACATAAGGAAATGGGAGAGTCACAAAGTTGCAAAAAAAAACGTCACCTGGACATTCTCGAGTGCGGTTATTATTATTTTTTTAAGGAAATTAGTCACGGATCACGGATATACCATAATCTGCTGATTTTCACAAGCCAAAGTAGCTAAAATCATCAATAAAGTGTGGCACATGCAGTCGCTGAGAACTACCTATGTATTTTCCACTTCGTGCCACTCTGCCCTTCTCACTCTTTCTCTATCTCTCACTCTCTCGCACCGTAACTTGCCACCTTGCCAATCGGTGTTAGGGCAGAATTTATTACGAACGAGATATATGCATACCTGTGGAGGAATGCAACCTAGACAGCACGGTTGGCGCAGTGGCTGAGCGATTGATTGCTGCGTTGCGAGTCGCGGGTTCGATGCTCGCCCGGAACAAATATTTGTATGGCCTACGGATAACAGACTGGTTGTGTATGTGAGTTTAAATGTTTGTAAACGCACTCACGATAAAGGAGAGATTACTATTGTGGGGCAACGTTTTTAAAAAGAAAAAAAAATACGAAAAGATACGAACACCGAATGCACATAATCGAATCATCACTGACATGTCATCAACAGATTTCGGTTGGACAAAAGGATGGAAAGTTGGAAAAGACTTGATTCGTTGGTAATCAATTACCGGAAGTGGGGATGTCGTCATAACGGTATCAGGAAACTTGCGCGCTTGGTATTTTGCGCACATGGACACTTGCACCGAGGAAACTTTTCGAAATTATTGTTATGACAGTTTAAAATGGTTGTTAAGGGGTTAATGACTTGACTTAACTGACTTACTTAAAAGTGAGAACATATCTTAAATTATCATTTCGATCGCGACAACGTCAATTTTCCCGGACGTCATCTTGGATTTTCATTTTGACCTAATTTCCTGCACAAAAGAATTAATAAGAATAATATGCATGCAATCTTATATCGTATTTTAATAATTCACTTTAGTTTTGTTGTTTCCCAGCATTTCGCTCCACATAAAAACCAAAAAAAAAAAATTGACAGGTTAAGGAAATTCCTCCACATAATTGTCAGATTAAGGGTCAGTACGACATAAACATCAATATGAAGCGTCTGTATAATAATCTGACGCGTATTTCAAGGTCACGATTTTTTTTTGCATTTTTTAAAATCTGCCATGGGTTTTGTTTGCGTCCAAATCGTCAGTCTTTTGAATAGGAACTACTTGAAGATTTACTTAACATCCCTTCTCAGTATCTGGCGCACGAATATTTTTTTCCCTATCTTCTACCCCTTCGAATGGCCACCCCCACTACTCAAACCGGCAGATTAATATTTTTCCGTTATCAGAAACACGTGGGGCGTAGACACTATTAATATCTGAAGCGCTCGAGTATTTCTTTGTGACAGTTTTTTTACATTTTTGAAAACTTGCTTCCCCCACCGCAGTGAAAGAGTATAGGTACATCATTTAACCTTTTCTTCTTTTTATCATTTAACCTTCACGATCTAATAGGTCCCCTCGACGCTAGAGTAAATCCCTATTGGCCTCTTGGGCTCCCGTATTATTAGGTATAGCCGGCGGCCGGTAGCAGTTGGGTTATGATAACTGTGAACAAACGCGTGTGAGCAGAGCGAGCGTAGCTAGCCGTGGCTAGCGCTACATCTAGGGCATGCGGAACCCGGTTTCGGTCTCATTATACAACCCGGAAAAACCCAGATTTTACACTGGAACCGAAATTAAATTCTCGCTATTAGGGGAAGTAATGTCATGCGGCCTTTAGTTTGCCGTGTATCCTTAGTTCCCAGAATTAGATCCCTATTAGCGACACCATCGAATGGTATATTATTACAGTGTGTGTGTCTAGGAACATTGATTTTCCAAAAATCTAATGATGCATTTTTCGTTCATCAAAATCGGGCTCGAGACTCCTTAAACTATTTTTCGCTATTCCTCATATTTTCGGATTTGGCCATCCACGCCTCCTTGAAAAATTCACCCTGCTTAATTATGTATGTAATAAAAATGATGGGAAGTGATTAATTACTTACCCGATTCTATAGTGTTAGTATTAGGTCTCTCCTGACAAAAAATGGCTTGAAAGACATTCTGCGAAAATTACGTTTTGTGAAAATGACATGTGCGTAAATTACTTGTTGTTAAAATGACGTTGCCTAAAAATGTCATTTTGCGAAAGTGACATTCTGCGTCAAGACCGCTCAAGCAACACGTGTGTGGCGACCACGTTGCGGAGATGGCAAATACAGAAGAACCTCGGTAATTCGGCCGCTGAATAATCAATCAACATTGTAATCCGACATGCCTATAAAAGTACATCAAACAAAACACGTCTTATATTCAGCAAATCTTCGGTCGAAAGCACGCATAAACAAAAACTTATACTATAATATCGAAAATGACATTAATTTTACAGATATTAATAATAAACCCTATGCTATCCTATCGTGTTTTTAAATTAACAAGTTATGAGGTATGCAGTACGTACGTACATAGATTTGATATTGGCATTAATAAAAGTAAGTACATAACTATGTATGTAACACGTAATTTGTCGGAATACAATGCATTTTTGTGGTCTCCTGGGAAAGACCTCAAAAGAGGATTTGGACTCCTTTAATATTTTGACCAGTAGGCTAAATTAAGTGGATATAGATTAAGTATTCATCATTTATAGTGCACGACCCAACGATGGTGCAATTTGAGGTTCATATCGTATGTGCATGCCCCGTCCATGGGGCAAGAGTCCAAACAAGGATAAAATCTTTTAAATTTAAACACGTGGAAGCTTGGTTTTAATTGGCATACACGTATGAGCATTGAACTGAATAAATAAAAATATTGAAAACCGCATGACTTTTTTATTAGTGTGACCAATATTCTATCATCAAAAGTTTGGGAGAAAAACAACAAAAAAGAACATTTTTCTATTTATTTTTTAATGGATTCTATTAAAACAAGAGAGGCAAAATGCTTTTTGGCACCTTAGGCATCCATCCATGTCTGTCTCCATATGTGTCAATATAATAAAAAAAACCAGTTTGTACGCTTATAGCTTATGCACCAACTGCGAAAAATCGCTAAGAAAACTTTTCAATTTCCTCGTCCGACACAATGACTGCTTGAAAATTTGACACTGACATTGAAAACTTGATTGATTTAGACAAAGATTTAGACAGATTTGTATTTTACCACACATCATAAGTGTATGTCACATATTTGGGGTCATGAAGTACAAAGTATATACGTGCATGACCCACGTGCTGGTCATTCCTAAAACCATTTTTATTTTATTTATTTAAGTATAGAAATAAAAAACAATGTCATGTCTTATAATATCTGTAGTCTGTAGGTACCTATCGCAACTTAAAATCTACATTTTGCGATTACACGTAAGAGTGGTACCCATGATCCTAGCTACACAGGGAACGTGTTAATCTTTGAGCTATTCGCAACAAAAATCGAAATCATAATTCTATATTGGGTAACCTCCTTTGCACAGTATACGAACGCGTTTGAATCTACGCAAGTATAGGTAGGTACCTACTGCCTAATTAGGCTTGGCACATAGCAAGCTGATAACTAACATTAACAAAGCCACAAGATTTACCACAAACATAAATGTACAAATAAAATAAATAGTTCCTCTTAAAACTAAGTTTCAAATATGAAAACCGACATATTATATATCTCATCGATAGTCCATGAAGTTCCAGAATGACATTCCAATACTTTCAGTTTATGCAATAGCGCTGGGAAACTCCGTCCATTTTCAAGAAAGCAAATACTATTTCCACATGACTGCAAATTTGAATCAAACATTTTCAAAGTTATGTGACATTTTTGTTCACATGCTGAAGTGTTAACGTGGTTATTTCCTATCAAGCATGTTTCGTTTCTGTATTTTCGGTTGACAGCATTGTTGCGCTACTTGTTAGCGACACAATAGGTACACGCCACAGAACGGACATAGTCTTTGAAGAACTGACAGTACGACGCTTGATCCCGTCGAAGTTACAAACAAAACAAATGAAGCTGTCAAATCTCGGACGGTCAGGTTATTTCCTGCGGGATTTTGCATGAATTTTAAATTAAAATTGTTAAAACTCTGCACATTTTTTCCCTGGCCGGTAATCTCAGTTTTTAATCGTTTTATGTTTTTTTGTTAAAGCATATTTATAGTGGTGGGTTAAGCTTTATGCGTTTTCTTTTCATAATTATGCTTTCGAAACGTTAATAATATAATATTATATAGTAATTCCTTATATAGTATTTCCTTAACTCTATGAAACTTCCTGCTACTCAGACATGAGGCAGCAGCCAGAGCCACACATAATAATACAATTTCGCCGTGAAGTCTTACCACTGATATCGTAAATTGAAACACGTCCTTCTCCGAAGAGGAGCATTCAAGCGACAGAACTAGAACGACATATGAACAGTGCGCATGAAGGAATATATCCACTGGAGTGACGTGCTGCGGTTTGTGCCGTGTCGTGTGCCGCCCGATCTGAGATGGAGCGAACGAACCAGTGTTGTGCATAATGGGATTATAGCCAGTCCAGTGTTGGACGAATAGTTCCTAAACAGAGTAATGACTAATTAATGGTAGAAGAAAGACACAAGATTTGCCGTGACACAAATATACATTACATGCATAATGAAGCATTATAGGTTCCTGCAGCTGGGACTAAGAGCTCTCATCGGGAGAGTGGACCCGTTATCCGCCACGCGGGCCCGTCATCCACCACGCAGTCCCAGTGCGGATTACTGGACGTTTTCGATTTTTGGACTCTAAGATAATTATGACGGTTTCTTCACGAAGTTTTTTTTCACTCTTTTTGAGAACAGTGGTGATGAAATAATTGACATATACAACATTAAATGGCTGCTTATACATGGACCCACGACGTACAACTTTTACATTTCCTGGAAAAAAAATACCTATGTGGTTACAGTTTTTAGCTTTAAAAATGTAGGTAAAATTTTATATAGGGTGTTAAAAGGACCCATCACACAGCCGACAAAGCATTCTTTTCAACAAACTAAGAAATATACTGCCCAAAAAATATTGCTGGGAAGCGACTTTTTTTGGTGTGGAAAATCACGGTTTACGGTAGCGCTCAAAGTAAGGCACTGAAAACGTTGTGCTGATGGATGCATTGAATAGTACAGGAGAATTTAAAGTAAATTCAGAACATTTAAAACATTAATTTTATCTCCGTAAAGTATGTTAAAAGTACGGTGCAGTAAAATAGTACATTTTGATATAAGTGGGGAAACTTTGTTATTGCATTCGAGCGCGGAATTAACACCCGAGCTGCAAGCGAGGGTGTTATGGAGCCGAGAACTGAATTTATGATTATTGATTGATTTGAATTTATGATTTAATTTGCTTTTTTGCCGCGCTTTACTTTCGCCAGGTTGAAGAAGATGCAAAGGTATGATGCCGTATACAGCCTACTATGAAAAACAAAGAAAATTTTAATATTATTTTTTTTAATTTAGGACACAATAACATGTTAATTTGTTCATAAAAATAAATATTTGTTTTAAATAATCATGTTTATCTATGATATTCTATTTATAAACACAATTTAAATACTCGAAAAATATTTAATCCGTAAAGACGCATTATCTTTTTGCCGGGATTTAAAAAAAACCAATCACCGCCGACTATAGATATAGTTATTGAACCCTTACTTATCTGTGGAAATTTTTATTTCCGCACGTGTGCGGAAAAATATTAAATTTCGCACGCGTGTGAAATACATTGCATGTTGAACCTAATCGTAGTGCGATTAGAACCAGTTTTCGAGAAAGTGTATTGAAAAATAATTATCGCATTGACGGAAAAAACAAGTGCCTCTCGGCTTCTTTAAGGATGTTTTAACACCATTACCAGATTACAAAGCTACACTGAGATCATAGGTATACCTATGATCTCAGTGTAGCTTTGTAATCTGCTGGCAAGCACGAACCTTCGCACGTCCATTATTTAGTGAAATCATGTTTTATTTTCCATAATCACGATGCTGCCAGTATTTTGGGAAATTTTGCCGATCACAGGAGAAATGCACTAGCTGTGATTTTTTCTCTCTTTGGACAAATTAGTATTTCAAGTATAATTAGCATGCATGTTATTCTACTGCAAAACTACGATATAATTATACGAACAATTCAACTTAACTAATGTCTCAAAAAGACAATCGAGATCTTTTTGTCATTTTAATCTGCAAAATGCCTGCAACATACATTGTGTTTAAATTATACCATAAACAATGCTAACGCTGCTAGCTAGTTGATTGGAAAAAGCTGTATTCCATTATTATCTAAATATCAGTTACAGAAAGCCATTGTTCCCTTTGGCGACCAACTCAACGATAACAGGATATGATTTTAATTAATGTCGGTTTTAAACAAAGGCGGTCAGGTAAAAGCCTTGCGGCTCAGTTATTGTGGCTACTATCACATTTTGCTGCGGTCCGTAACAAAATGCAATTTCAGATCAAATTAAACGAGACCTGTGTTCCCCATGCAATCACGACGCGAAGGATTGTTAATGAATTTACAAAAGATGCTTCCAATTTTTGAACAAATTATTTGCTCGACGTTGTGAATAACGCAATTTATGTTGTCGAATTGAAGGACTAATTGGCATCATTGCCATAGCAAGTATGTTACGCTATTAGGCTGCTGAATTGTGCAGTCTGCAAATCGTTCGGTTGAAATAAATTTTGTAAATAGTTCTTAGGTTTTTACAAGAATCTATACTTTTACTGGCAGATAGCTGATGTTGTAAGGTGTACTTTACTTTTATTTTAGAAAAACAATTATGATTCCGTGCAAAAAAATTAAAACCCTTAATTTGTTTACAAGATCCGAATCAAATAGGAAAGGTTTTTTTATAATTATATTGTTACGAGCTGGCTATGGGATAAATTAAATACTACCGATTAAACACGAAATAACTTTATTAATCACAAACCACTTCATACTTTATCACAAATACACTACTGATCACTATTCACTAGATATCTCACTTCTAGTTCTCTTCGATTCGCTTCGTTGTGTAGCCAAAATCAGACTGACTGCTCCCGTTTTTTTTTTTTTGGAGTTGGCGTCTCTCAATTTCCTGCCTCTGAGGCTGGCTACTGCTTAACCGGGCAAATCCTGTGGAGGCATCCACAGGATTTGCCCGGTAAAAATGAATCTAAAGCTTAAAAACTAAGCGACCACACGCTAAGGGCACCCCCTGTGGGGTACGAGCCTCGGCTTAGGGCGTGGCTGGGGAGGACAGCAAAGGGACAGGCTGGATCTGAATGATATTATTTAGGGGCTGGTTTAAAACTACCGGCTCAGCATCGCGGGCTGGCTCTGGCAAGGGTCAGGGGGGGTTCGTTGAACGGGGGGCTGACTGCTCATGCCTGCTCTCGCAAACACGACGGCTATTTATATGACGACCGATCCTTCGAGAAAGATCTATAACCTTCTCGAACGTTCTTCACAATCCATAGTGAAACATCATCCTTCGAGAAAGTTCCACAACTTTCTCAAATCTTCTAGAAAGCTCCATAGTAGAACATTGTCCTTCGAGAAACTTCCACAAGCTTCTCGAATCTTCTAGACAGTTCTATTGTATAGTGGAACATTCTAGACTCTAATCGTCTAAACAGGTCCTTACAGGAATATTCGAGACTCGCACTAATCTAGAATGTTTTCGTAAGGCAACCGACGTAACAATATGACGCGGACGAAGGTCGCAACAGCTAGTTATAAATAATTGGCGTTGCAGCGGCACTAAAAGAATACTGCAGCAACATAGAACAAAAACTTCTACAGCGCCATCATAACACATGACATAAGAAGAACTTATCATCGAAATACGTTGAAGTCCTACATCGCGCTAGTAAAGTTATCCGCGACTTAAGAGTATATAGCAGAACCCCACAACAAGTGTTAGGCAGGTAGCCCACCAGACATAACACCCGTGTAGTCGGAGGATCCTCCCTTTCCTAAGGGGGATGAAGAACTTTACACCCTGTTCTCTTTACCCCCAAACTGGCGACCCCGACGTGATCACTTTCTCAAGCTTTCAAACAACACATAGAAACTTGAAGGAATCATAAAAATGCCGATTGACCACTTCCAAGTTTCACTGCATCAGTTTTAAATACAATTTTCATGTTTTTGTTCAATTATTTCGCGTATCGTATCGTGTAGGAAATTTAACTTATCGTTAAAAAGCGGATTATTTCAAGAATTTTGTATCCGGTAGTACTTAAAATTGTAAGCATGGTCGATGGTCGACCTTGTTTTTGCTCGATCATCATTATACAAGGTGTTGTAACAAAACCCTTAAAGAAGGCGGCCACCAAGCATTCTGTACATCAAACTTAGTAACTTTACGCAAAAATGATTGCTGGGAAGCGACTTTTTTTTTTGGGGTAAAAATTCACGTTTCACGGTAGGGCTCAATGTGGCGCACTCAAAACATTGTGCTGATGGATGTATTGAATAGTGCGGGGGTCGTGGAGGTGTTTAAAGTAAAAATCTTATATTTAAAACATGTATTTAAAAAAAAAGCTAGTGAAAAAGTTGTGACTTTGACCCCCAATATCTCCGTAACTAGGAGGTTCCCAGGTATGGTCTAGAACAAAAAAACTGATCGCAATGACGGGGAGAACAAGTGCCTTTCGGCACTGGGAGTAACCAACCCAAGCAACCCTTTTGCGTAGCCAACTGTTCTTATATTAAACCCTTACCTTATTTTTACTGACACCATTTTTAGGGTTCCATAACCAAAGGGCAAAAACGTGATCCTATTACTAAGCCTCCGCCGTCCGTAGGTCTGGCTGTCTGCCACCAGGCTGTATCTCATGAACCGTGATAGCTAGATAGTTGAAATTTTCACAGATGATGTATTTCTGTTGCCGCTATAACAACAAATACTAAAAAAAGAATAAGATAATGATTTAAGGGGGGCTCCCATACAACAAACGTGTTTTTTTTAAATATAATGGTACGGTACCCTTCGTGCGCGAGTCGACCCGAATTTGGCCGGTTTTGACACTTGCTGAATGTGTCCGATCCGCGCTAAATACGGAGAATATTTTTGATGTTAAAGAGTTAGCTGATAGGAAACAAGTTTTTTACAACCTTTTATTATGATATCTTCAATCACTTCAATACAGCCTGAGCAATGAATAATGATTAACGTTTTATCATTTCAACCTGGGACACACTTTTCAAAAATATTTCTAATCTTTCGAAATTATGATTCCAGCAAGTATAATAACGAGCGGTATGATAAAGGATTTTTTTACGAGGGATATGTTTTAAATGATTATAATTTAAGTATTTTATAACATATTTTAAAATGAATTTGGATCAACATTCAACGTAAAACAGCGCTGCATTTTGTAAAACTCTTGGACTCCATTGTCATCTTATTTTTTTTTGTATTGACAGCTCTTTGACTCCGTTTTGAAACTTCGCATATTAACTTTACAGTAAGTAAAAAAAATGCCCTTAATAACCTTCAAATGTATTATAACTAAATTAAACTTAACATTTTCGTACACGATTTTATAGATCACATGATAATTACTGATAGAAATGAAACTTTTAGAAAATACATAATTTTTAATTGTTTACATCCAAATACAGGAACATCGTCGAGAATTCGAGATCGATACGTTGACTAGGATGCTGAGAACGTATTTCCCTCTTACCTCCCCCTCACTTATTTCCTGGAGAAAACAACCTGGTTCTGAGGAACGTAGTGCCTGGAAATAGTTCCACTCCCACTGCCGATGAGGTTCTAATAAGATACAACTCAATCGCCAATACGGATAATTATGTCCTCGATGTTTCCAAGATTATTTCCTTGTACCGATGTACAATATCTACAGATATGTGATGTGACACGAAACTTTAAGCAAAACGAGTAGCACGGATGGTTTAATTTTCGCAGACTCAGTTGGAGTTCAGATTTTAGCTGGAACCTGACTGTTAAGAGGGAATATGCATGTAATTTTTTTCTTCACTTAAATCAATATAATACACAGTACTATAAACCCAAGAAAATAATTAAAAGTTAAGTTTAACTAAACTTTGTCGCTCAAAAAAAATTAAACTCCTACAATTTTCTACAACAGTTAAAACGTCCGTGACTGTCACGGCCATTCATGTCATATTATGTGAAGGTATAATAATCTATGCTTAGGTATGTGACGTCATTTACCTCTGTCTTGCTTGTTAACATCTAATTTTTTAACCTTAATCTAATCATTTTACTAATTGTATGTGCTTTATTCAAACAAATATTGCAATAACAATATTAATAAAATAAAATCTTAGGAGGAACTTTAAGTATTTTTAAAATAAAAGTTACACGTAGTATTTGACGTCACTACCGGCCTTATGCGTTTTGAGTTTGCGTTCCGTTTCACCAAAAATACGCAACAGAAAATATTAAATTGTAAAATAAGTGTTGTATTAGAAAATTAAACAAGTGTACCACAATGTTTTTATGGGCCAATACAAGGCACTTTTAAGAAATAATTAATATGAAAGTTTTCAGCTGAATGACTTGTTTTTTTTCTGATTGCTGATTTAAGTAAGTAAAAGAGATAGACAAAATGATTTTTTTTTAAATTTTGTGAATACAAAGTTTTTTTTTTAGGCTGATTTATGAATCACTATTTCGATATTTAGCCTTAAATCTCAATGGGCAGAACTAAGCACTATGGCATCGAAAACCGTTTATTCTTCGGGACCGGTTTTTTTCGGTTGCCAAGTACACTGGCGATACATCCAAGAACTGAGAAGTCTTAATGAAAAAGCTATAATAACCGTCCAAACTCAGAACCAGCAATCAAAGCGTATAATATCCCATTGCGTCAGGGGATGAGGTAAGGGGACGTTATTTCTCCGAAATTGTGCACCAACGCACTGGAGGATACGTTTAAGACGAGATTTGCAGATGACATCGTCATGGCCACGTGGTGGCCCCCGGCCACCGTAGGCGCGGGCCTGTGGCCGGTGAGCTATGGGCTAGCTTGCCGTCCGTCCGTCTTATGACGCCAGGCCGTGTCGACGGCGCGTTCGTGTTCCACGCGCGCCTCAAAGAGATGTCAGCAAACAGGAAGGGGTCCGAAAGGACCGATGCCTGCCAGGGTTGCGGGACTGTTCGAAAGAGATACCGCGGCCCTGGAACACAAAGGGCAAAGGAAGGAACATGTATGGGTTTTAGTCAGTAAAAGTCTGACACTCCCTCCTGCTCAGCCCAGAGTGGGAGGGGTTATTTGATGATTTCTCATCCGAAAAAAAAAGGACCTATTGTTGCCAAATGGGCGTTCTCTCGAGGTTGTTCTATTGATGTTACATTCTCATAATATACTTACCTCGGGCAATCTCTGCAGTTTGGAAAGAACAACATTATATATAAGTCGTGGGATATACTCGTAGATACAGTAAATTTACTTACTCATATTTCTACATTTTACACGTGTTGTGTCTGATCTGCGAAGTTCACAGATCAATAATGTTCGATTTAAAAAAGCAACTAAAGAACCGAAAATCCTTAAAATCCGGGTTCTTAAAATACAGGACCGGTTTTTTTACAAATTTATAAATCGGATTTATCCGGGTTTTTATGAACCGGGAAAAACCGGTTCGTATGCCATAGTGCTTACCCATACATTCTCCTTACATCTCCAACTGAAGTTGTCGGAAATCGAAGAAAAAGGAATTGCCGCCGGATTATATTTAAACACCCCAGTCCGATCCTAGAAACGAGAGGTTTGAAGTACGCATTCCCTTTCAGGTTGTAGACATTTGAGGGGAGAGCAGGGATCAACGTTACCAGGGCAACTTGTGACAATGTTGCTGTACAATTCTTTTGAAATAAAATGTTTTTACACAATGACGTAAAAATAATAAAACTGTTGCTTAGACTAGTCCCTTTTAAGCCTTCTGAATAATCTATCTATGTACATAAATGAAAATTCTGAGGACGGCTCGACCGATTTAGCTGTTTTTTTTTGTTGGTTTCGTAATTGTCGGGGTATATACATTTTTATAAACATTTTATCCATTATTAAGTTATACCCGTGCGAAGCCGGGCGGGTTGCTAGCTAGATACATATAACATAAGATCCATAATAGATAAATTAATTAATAGAAATTTTGTGATGCAAGTTTACCACAATTCTGAAACCAAAGGGTATCAACGGGTCCGTATTGCTAAAGCTGCACTGTCTATCCGTCTGTCTGCTCGGCCCTGTGCCAGACGGAGGGATGGGCAGACGAACAGCACAGCCTTAGAAATAAAGTCTCGTTGGCACCCTATGTAGTTAATGATTTTATTATATTTTATCTTTAAACAACATAATATATTTTAGAATAGGCTAAAACGCACTTATTCTAAATGTAATTTTTATGGTGTACATAATCTGTATTCTGTATTTTGTATTCTTTACCTATATGATGTGGCTGTTGGTGGGCCAATGCTTGCTTTATTTGGAACTAGCTGTTGCCCGCGGCTTCGCTCGCGTTTTTTGTCGGAAATTATCCCACGGGCACGTTGTAAATATAGCCTATGGCACTCGGGGATAATGGACCTTCCTAATAGTGAAAGAATTTTCAAAATCGGTTCAGTAGATCCAGAGATTACCCCTACATACAAACTTAAAAAATTACCTCTTTATAGTATTAATATAGATAAACTATTTAATGAATTTAATCAATATAGAGTTTATTTATTACTCAAATTACATTTATAAAAAAAAAAACTACAATATAAACCAACGCATTTATAAAAAGAGGGCAAATTAATAATACATTTTAAGGAAAGATTAGTAAAATTTAAAAAAATGAGGTGAATGAAAGCTTGCACTTTTAGTCCCACTCTCCCCTTCTCAATGGTCGTAGCAAGCACTTAGGGGGATTTCACGATCATACAAACTGTAGCAGTATGGCGGCGCATAAGCTGGTGGTTTATTAATGCTTTAAAACTTCGGTTATAATCAGTTGCAAGAATACATTTTTTTAAAAGAACGAATAAAAATCTGTGGTAATGGGATGTATTCTTTATTGTGGATTTTATTGCAGTATTATATAAACATCATAGAAAAATAAATAAAATTGAAGTGTCTATTTGTAAAGTTCGAAATACCAGCTTTTTACTGGGTAAAGTGGTGTGGTGTGGGTAATTAAAAAAAAAAACATTTATTTAAATTTTAGTTTGTTCGTTTGTCCCAGCTACTCTCCGGAACGGCTGGACCGATTTGATGTCGGGACTTTTACTGACAAATAGTTCATTTTATAAGGAGGAACTCAACTTTTATTTTAGAAAAATGTTTAAGTTTCTGTTCAAAACAATTAAACCCTTGAAATTTTTAACAAAATCCGTTTCAAACAGGGAAGTAATATTTATTTTTTATAATTTCACGCAGACGAAGGTCGCGGGCAACAGCTAGTGCTAAATAAAATATATGGCGTCTTGAAAAAATCCTCGAAGACGTTATTTCCAAGGGAAATTCTGAGCAAAAAAACTCGTATAGGTTATCTTTGCCAATCTTGTAGAATCAGTTACCGATAGTAAGGATAGAGGGTAGATGCATTTTATCAATACCTGTATAGTGTAGTAATCTCTTTTACCGTGACCTATACAAGGAACTCTTTGGCTTCTTTTGCATTCTTTGATAACCTTTGGAAAGTACGCTTACGTGGCCTAACTCGCGATTGGCACAAAACTTTGTGAATTTTTATTTACAAATGAAAATGGAGAATTGAAAATGGAGTTGAGGTAGTTGTAAAACATGGCACTATATTATGATTGCATAACAGGTTGGAACATTTTTGTTTGAAGCGTGGCCTGCCTAACTTCCATCATCTTAAGCCAAATAATTCGAAGACCTTTGCTTTTTAGATTGTCATTCAAACTTACTTATACGAAAGTCTCTTCCTGAAACTCGACGTGCTGTACCTAATAATTACATTATCTGTGCCCGAGGTGCTGTAGTAAGTTCCGTGAAAATTGATTACTTATTCATTTATGAAGTATCTTGTTAGATGTTAATCATTTTACCTGTGAAACTTGTTAGGTGTAACAAGGTCTACCTACCTATATACGTATACTTATACAATTTACTTGTTCAGCAGGTAACAGGAAGCAATAAACGCGGCAACTTCAGCTGAGTCTAGAACACAAATTACGACATCTGACATTAATTTCCGCTATTCGCTTTTCTCTATGAGGCGAATCCTCTCGCAGCAACCTCGTTGTAACCCTCGAATAAGTTGATTTACAGAATTGGCGGGGATTTGGTTACGATAGTGTGACAATCACTACCAATATTTCGGTATATTGCGAACTTTTTACGGTGCCTATGAACTATTGTTGAGTAATGGGTCTCATAATTTTTTTTATTACTTACAGAATCATAAAAAGAATATAGTATATAGTTATTCGACATTATGCTTAGTGCTGATAGATAATCTTTTTGTCATGTTTCGATTAGATCAATATTCCATAAACTTTCGAATTGATAAAAATAAAAATAAATAAACGAATAATAAGAATAGTGTGATAAGCAAATTAATTAGTTGGTAATTTATTTAAACTCAGATTAAAGGTACATAATGTTTAATTGAAAGAATTATTAAAGTGTTTTTTTGTAATTTAATCATTTTGGCTTTGGCTCGTGACATTCGTCAGAGTCGCTTTCAGAGCTGTCGAGCACCGTCTTATCGACTTATTATCGTCATCTTTACAAAAATACAAAGAAATACATGTATATTTAACGTAATAAATAACAATGGTTAATGTAGTAAACGAAAAATCGACATGACAAAAATTAAATATATTGTTTAAAAAAGTATGCGAGCCGGGTATCTTAGCCAAGAACAGATCAGCAGCAGTTGTCGTAAGACCTCAAGAAAGGCAATCAAGGCAATATACAATAAGTAGTAATATTTTTAACAAGCTTTCAACCGCCAACCGCTTTCCGTAACAATTTGAGTTTGACGTTAAATCGATAAATACCGTCAAAAGCCTTTTAACATTATTGCTTTGTTCTGTAATAAGTTTTCAAATAGGCTTACAGGCCCCTTTAACTTGGCATACGAGACGGATGTTTTATGAAATCTTAACAAATTGACAATGACTTTCACAATGTGCTCTCTCTCGGCTTAATTGTTTTGGTTTGCTCTGTTATTTTATCTTTGGTCTTTATTTATATTTGAGGAGCTCGCCGCTCGGGTCAATCTTAAGGTTAAGCCGTGCTTGTCTAGGTTGGAGCGTGGATGGGTGACCACCCATTACATGCCGAGTTGTCTCCGTGCTTCGGAAAGCACGTTAAGCCGTTGGTCCGGCTGTGACTTGTATATATTTGACAGTCGTTACAGGTAGTCAGTGGCCCCAAAGTCTGACAACTAGTCTTATCAAGAGGTATGGCATTATCCAGTACTAACTGGGTTATGAAAATCAGATAGGTATCCGGTTAGACTGGAAGCCGACTCCATCAAAGTTATGAAAAGGCTAGGCAGAGGTTGGTCTTTATACAGGCTGTCATTTTGCATCCTGGTCAAGTTCAAGGAGGCATCTATACTAATGATTTTCGACCCGAATCGATAATAAAAAGGCATTTTTTTTTAACGGTAATCGGTAAATGTAAATCACCCGTATTAAAACGAAGCCCGTCTGTTCCTAGCCCAATAAACGCGCCGTCACACACAAACGCAAACGTTTAATCCACAGTATAATTATGGACAGTATGGAAACTAGGGGGTGGTTTCGCTTACCGCTATCCGTAAAAAGTAAGCCCGGCCTGAAAAATACCTAGATATGGAAATAAAACGACCACGTGTTTGCCAACATTTCCCCGCTGACAATGACGGATCTGTGGAACCGGTTTGTATCTCGTCAGACGAACCGAACTAGAATTAGCAATCAGAAAATCAAACAGAACTAGGATTTTGTAAAAATAGCCGTTTTACGATATTCCTTTGTGGTCCTAAAAACACGCCAACGTTTCATACACTGTGTGCCTTATCTCAGCTTTCAGTGCGCTGAAAATATGAGAGCAGCTCAAAGAAAACTCATTGTCACGAAAACTGATGACAGTGGTTAATTTGGGAGCTAGCTAAAAATAGATAAAATGATAAATGCTTCTTATGGTAGAGTGCTGCTGTTTATTTTTTACAAAAGAATCCAAGGTCGCGGGAAGTGATGAAAGTTTTATCCTGAGATCTGGTTCCACTTCAAGTCAGTTTCCATAAAGGCTTAACTAAAAGCTGTGGAAAGTTCCAACTAGTATTTAAGGCCAGAAGACAGCTCTGCTGATATACAGCAGAGCTGTCTTCTGGCCTTAAATACTAGAACCATATGGTTCCTTTGCCACCACTTATGAATGCAGTTTTAAAACTCATTGAGAAGGTCTGCTAGTCTGTTAGTTAAATCATTTTATTGTATAATAGCTATTACCCGCGACCTTCTTCTGCAAGAAGTTATTATAAAAACACTACTTCCCTATTTAATTTATAGTGGATTATGTTAACAATTTCAAGGGGCTTAATTTTTTTGCACAGTACCCTAATTCATCATCATTCTCTTACCCTTATCCCACCTAATCCTAATCCTAATCCTTTCTCCTAACCTAAATAGCCTAGCCTAAGTTACTTCTTATAACATCAGCTAACTGCCAGTAAAAGGCCCCGTCAAAATCGGTCCAGCCGTTTCGGAGATTAGCCGGAACATACAGATAGACATAAGACAGAGAAAAAGTTATTAAAGCTGTTATTTTTAAATTAAAAACAGATACTCAATTTTATTTATTGGTATAGATTCGTTTTTTCATGTAGGTAGGTAGGTACTTATAAATTTTGTACCTTAAGATATTTTCATTTTGAGTGCCGTAAAAACATGTGACAGCATAGTCAGAGTACCCTGCGGAGTCCTATCGGTCAAAGTTTGATGTCCGGTAGCCTATCTTTCTGACCCCCACAAACATATGTCATAAACTTCTTATACAAGCGACATCAAAAGAGGACCGATGCACATAAAACTATGTAAATAAATAACGAATAAATACAATTTAAAGTGCTGAAGGATTTATATTTTTTACGTTTCGTTTTTCTTTCGACCTGGTGCATCAATCAACTCCTCAGAATAAAATCCCATCTAGGTTTACTTTATTTACAAACTGATTTTCATTACTATTTTTTGGTTCAAGCTTTTTAATCAAACGAGAAATATTATGTTGAAAACATTTTCCGGGATCTGGAATAATTAGTGAAACTTTCTTTTTTGTTTTGGTTTGAATGGTATGTTCCGACGATTAAAATCTCAACTGATTGTAGAACTGATAAAAACTTGATAGTAAAACGAATCGGACGGGAAAATCAAACACCATTGGTAGGCTTTTATCTTATTTGGTGAATGAACTACTTATACCAGTTCATTATAAAGAGTTGTTGTCACTATCGTAAGACAAATCTATGGAAATGATAAGTATTGAAGACAGCGTTCGTTTGTGTATAATTATTTTAAACCCTTAAAAGGGGAACTTATTGTTACTTTTGCTTACAGTTATTATAATATATGAATAAAAGCTAGCGGCGTGTAGCGCATTCAAACTTGAGATGGACCGGCTATGACCTACCGACTAGTCATCGCGCGGCGATTGCAAAAAAGCCGACTACTCGGACAAGCCGATAATGCATTCGGTGGAGTTCAGGAAGAATGCATGACGTTTCATGTATAGCTGAGTCGCTCGCATTGATTTCATCTTACAACGCACTGTCTGGCACCCGCCGTACGGTCATAGAAATTCTAAATTATTGTTTCTGCAAAAATTTGAAATTATACTTTGCTTGATTAATTTCAATTGTTCAAAGGAAGAGTTCCGATTCCTTGATTATTTATCAAACTAGAATGCTGATAATCAGTGATCGGATTTTCGGATGCATATTAAATTAAAGTTAATTTTTGGTTAGGAAATTATGGAAGCGGCTTCTTAAAACATATTTTTTTAAATATTCGTCCCGGGATTCCAGGTAATTCGGGAATGTGGAACTAGTCTGTAACATGGTGAGGAAACGTCGTCTTTTAGCATGTGGTATTTATATTATTACATAATTATTAATGTGTATTTACTTGAAGTTAATTTTAATCACCACATCAATTTACGACTATGTTGAGTGTAAGAAGAATAGTAGGTTACATAGATATTTTGTATCCTAAACTTTCAACTTAGTCGTTTAATACGATACTGTCAGTCAGACTCAGTTTTTTTTTTTTTTTTTTCAATATCTGCTATCAGC
Organism: Eugnorisma glareosa; assembly: GCA_947578425.1. Classification (NCBI taxonomy): domain Eukaryota; kingdom Metazoa; phylum Arthropoda; class Insecta; order Lepidoptera; family Noctuidae; genus Eugnorisma; species Eugnorisma glareosa. The sequence continues at coordinate 34,397,341 of OX387957.1, forward strand.
CCCAGAGCTTTAATCAGATTTGTTGATATATTTTCTATTCTCGATTTGCACATCCAGTGATGTGTCATCTCCGATTTTCAAACAATCATCAGATTGAGGCTAATCTTGTCCTTTCAATCGGAACATGCAGTTGTTGGTGTTCAACAGTGTTGTGGCCAGATGATTTCTGTGTTGTCTAAGTCTTTGTTTGTATGCCTCACAGGACTTTTCTATTTCTTCTTTGACTGTTGGAGTTTCTAAGTACTCATGTATTTCCGTGTTCCGTATAAACCATGGCGCATTGCTCAGGGTTTTCAATACTTTATTTTGGAAGCGTTGGAGTATTTCTATATTTGAGTGACTTGCTGATCCCCAGAGTTGTATGCCGTATGTCCACACTGGTTTTATAATGCTTTTGTATACGAGAAGCTTATTTTCGAGACTTAGTGACGACTGTCTACCTATTAGCCAATACAACTCACAAAACTTTTTGTTTGCCTGATCCCTTTTGGCCTTTATGTGCTCTCGCCAAGTGAGCCTTCTGTCCAGATGCATACCCAGGTATCTGACTGTAGATTCAGTCAGACTCAGTTGAGCGCGGGAGTTTGTTGGTGATGTTGTTGTACGTTAATAATCATTAAGAGATTGAATGGTTTTTTTTTGTAATTCATTCATATTTATTATTCGTTTGAGATAAATGGTTTTGAAAATTGAAGAAAAATTAAGAGGAAGTTATTATTTCTAGAGTTTTTTTTTTAATTAAAAGGTACACACGATTAGATTCAATAATAAAAACAGTAAATTTGTTGATTCCGAAATCCCGGGATTTTTTTCGATACAAAAGTGCATTCCATAATATTAGCCAACACCTTAAACTTAGTAAATATTACTACACCCGATTTGATTCTATAGTAAAAAAAAACTAAGTTTGTCGATTCCGAATTCCCGGAACTTTTTCGATACAAAAGTGCATTCCATAATAGCCAACACCTACACTTTAGGTAAATATGCATCAGATTATCCGATCACTGCTAAAAGTAATAATGATAATCAATTATTAAAGATCATATTATCATTACATCACTCAAGCCGACTAGTCGGCGCTTTTTGCCAACTGTAGTTACCGTCTATTTACCAACTATAGTTACCGTCTGTTTACCAACTACAAAGATTGCCGTATTTCCCGACTAGTCGGTATACGAGTATCTCTAATCAAAACATTTTTACCATAAATTTAATATTAAAAATGGAAAATACCCTTAACAAAGCTGTACAGCACTTTAAAAATAAATAATAGGTACCTACGGGTTGTTAAACAGTTGAAATGAATTATTTGCCACCACCACATAGCTCTAACTCACTAATGAAGAAATTTAAATAAGAAATAATAATAAAAAATATTAATGTTATTAATTTCGTAGCGACGCGACGTGCGGGTTAACTTACACAAGTGGTTTCAATTTACTTATCGCGGGTGCTGCGCAATCGATACTTTGTACGAGAAAAGTAGCTAGCATAATCCTGACAGGCGCAAGAACCAGTCGACTATCGAAAACTTTAATTAAGTTTAAACTTTCAAAATCAACACAGGATTGCGAATGCATTCAACACTGTGTAACAATGTTAACATTTCTGAGGGTAGATTTATTGAACACTCTTTCAGATTATTTTTTTTTTAATCGGCTGGCAGCTTTCCTGTTACTATGTTTTGTATTTTTATTTTCAATTCTTTTAATTGTGTTAGTGTATTAAGTACCTACTGTTGTTCAACTAGCTGTGACAGACGGACGGACAGACACACAGTCGAACTTACCAAATAACAGTTCCGTTTTGTGGTAGGAAACCTTAAAATGCCATGTTTTTTTGCATAGGGTACATCTTTTGTTCCCAGAACAATGTCGATATCCAGCAGGGAATGATATGCGTCGGTCCTGCCCGAGAAGAGTTGAAGGTGACCTCTTGTCTAGCAGTGCCGGGCGCCCCTCTGGTGGTGGATGGGCAACTGGCGGGCCTGCAGTCCTGGGGCTACGGCTGCGGCTACAAACACGACCTGCCGCTGATTTATACTAGCGTGCAGTACTATCAACCGTACGTGAGATATTTTTGCAATAAAACATTAGTTTGGAACATTCCCATTGCTGGGAAACAGGCCTGTGAAAGAGAGTGGATCGAAAGTCAAAGCCCAATTACCACAATAAATTCAGTACAATATCTCCAAATAAGTACCTACAGATGTATTAAAAATTTGCTAGGAGAAAGTGAGAGGTCAGAAGCCAGATGCAAGCCAGCGGGTGTGAAAGAGAAAGAGTTATTACCGGCCGAACCCGTAAAGAAACCTAAAGAATTTTTTTATTTTTTTTATTTGTTGAGTTTGATTGTAAGGCAAGCCGGTCTTTTCGGCTTGTATGATAGGTCCACCACACTGTGGGTTGGTATATCTATACGAGGTGGAAAGGACACCGACGCCAAAATAGTTACCACGTATTCAGTACATCCACATAGAACGTATTCAGTACAAAAGTGTAATACCTACACGTTCAAAATTTATGGAACAGCTGGGTTTTTTTAATAACCGATGAAAATTTTCCATGTAATAGGAGAATGATGTACTGAATACGTGGTAGCCGGTTTCGCATCGGTGCTTGCATCCACCCCGTATGTAAGTACTTTGTTGAAAAATAACTAACTTTTATTCAGAGAGTTACTTCTCTGTTGTACTCTTGTGTTAGTAGCTTTAAAACTTATAAGATTCTTCTTTAATAGACTTCCGTATCCAAGGGGTAAAACCGGAACCCTAGTACTAAGACTCCACCGTCCGTCTGTCTGTCTGGCTGTCTGTCACCAGGCTGTATCTCATGAAACGTGGTAGCTAATAGACAGTTGAAATTTTCACAGATGATGTATTTCTGTTGCCACTATATCAACAAATACTAAAATAGAATAAAATAAAAATTGAAGGGGCGCTCCCATACGACAAGCGGAGTTTTTTTAATTTTTTGATAATTGTACGGAACCCTTAGTGCGCAAGTGCGACTCGAACTTGGCTGGATTTTCTTAATTCGTCACACAATCGTACCTGCATAATAAAAGATCATCAAATTATCGTTACAGATTTAACTGTCTAGATTACTTAGAACTACAGAAATGATTTCTTTATTTCGGATTTTCCGATACAAGTCTTCAATACAGTTAGTAACTAAACTAAATTTATGACGCCTTTCCAACGTAGGTATATTAGAATATTCGATCAATCAATTAAATATTGTGCCTCTTGGACATATTCCTCTGCGTATTCGATGAAATGGGCTTTATAGATTTATATTAAAATCTATAGATATCATCAAGCCTGGATCCACAGTAGACGGATATACAGGTGTAACAGGACCCTTCACGAAGCCATCAACCAAGCATTATGTACGTAAGTATATTTATGCAAAAAATATTGCTGGGAAACGACTTTTTTTTTTGGGGTTAACAATCACGTTTGTCGGCAGGACTCAATGTAACGCACTCAAATCATTGTGCTGATGGAGGGATTGAATAGTACGGGGGTCGTGGAGGTGATTAAAGTAAAAATCTTACATTATAAACATGTATTTTAAAACAAACTTTTGAAAACATTTGAACTTTGACCCCCAATATCTCCGGAACTAGAAGGTTCCCAGGTATGGTCTAGAACAAAGAAATCTGGAACAAAAAAATGATCGCAATGACGGGGAGAACAAGTGCCTTTCGGCTTCGTTAAGGGTCTTGTTACACCCTTTATTATTAATATTATAAACGTAATACGTGATGAAACGTATTCATCATCAAAACCAAACCTAATGATGAACCGGTTTGCAGGCAGCCCTTGGTGAATTAACTGCTGGACGTGGTATGGTGACTGCTTCGTTTGTTTTGTGGAAGCGAGCGCTACTGGTCTTGGGTTCGATTCCGAGGTCTGGAAAAGTGTTGCCACGGAGACTGGATTTGTTCCCGTTGATGGCAATAGGCTCGCCCCATATAATATGGGACTTAAACATAACTGGCGAAATGTGGGTGTACTATTTAGGTGCACCTCTGTCAAACCCTGCGGGCATTACAGGCGGGATGCGATGCTATGTTATAAATAGATATTTACCTACACGCAGAACAATCTCGTGTGTAAATAAAACTAGAAAGGAGTTTGAATTATTTGGTCTGCCAAAATAGCAGCTACACGTAAAACCTATATTAATCAATAGGCACCCTTATGTATGTTGCTGTTGTTTGATATGGCACTAGCTGCAACTATCTATGCAAGTACCTATAATAAATCACTACATAGTATAAAACAAAGTCGCTTCCCGCTGTCTGTCCCTATGTATGCTTAGATGTTTAAAACTTTTCAACGGATTTTGATGCGGTTTTTTTTTAATGGATAGAGTGATTCAAAAGGAAGGTTTATATGCATAATATGGCACCCGTGCGAAGCCGGGGCGGGTCGCTAGTAAATCATAAAAAGTTTATTGATTTATAACCTGAATGTAAATTATCCACCTCTATTACAGATGGCTTCTTCATAACATTCCGTTAATACGGTTCATTAGACACGAACACTTGACGTTACTTTTTGAAGCAAAGCGTGCGTACATTCTGGCGAAGTGGCTCAACTTGACTAGAGTAATACATCCCGAACCATTCAGTCTCACTGACAAACCAATGGCGATGCAGAAACTAGACAAAGATCTGGCAAGGCTGAGAGGACAGGTCATTGATATAAGGGACGTCCTGTTCGATGGGATACATCGCAAGTACAAGATAAAGTTATATGCGAAAATAAGACAGAAACAGTTAGAAAGGGAATTGATTGAAAAGATGCGAGAGACAATTAAAACACCGTCACCTGAGCCATTCTTGAACCGCAATGAAAGTGACTTGCCTGAGCAAGAACCTGACCCTGGAGAATCTCTGTTTAAAGATACACCTGACATATTATCTGATGAAAGCGAAAAACCTTATGAGGAATACGGATCATTGTGATCATAGTTACGAGGACTATTTCTAGTATATTTATTTCCATTACTTTAGTTATTAACATATATTTTAATATTACGATATGTCTAAAGCTGTATTTAATAGTTACGATTAGTGTCCGACCAAAGTTTCGGTTTCGGCCTAAGGTTCGGTTTCGGCCAAAATACAACCGAACCTTTCGGCAGCGCTGAAACTTACAACCTCGTACTTTCTTTTACAATATAAAATGCTGAATAATATGTAATCTTCTAAAAATTACGAGATTTATCGTCTAAGTTGCATCTCATTTATATGGTCATTTTTGTAGAAGAGTTATACAATGTTACATTTTGACCGTGTGGTTATTGGATTTTTGTAGAAAACAGCAGTTTTTTTTTTAACCAGTGGTGGCTCAAAATGATGTACCTACTGAATACGTGGTAACCGTTTTTGCGTCGGTGTCCCATCCACCCCGTACACTACCACCGTGATTTTTTTCACACACCCAAACACAAACTTTTAGCTAGTAGAGGGGGGGGGGGGGCACTCGAGTCTAACAAAAATTAACACTTTAACGCTTAATATTTTACAAACGAATCCCTTAAATCGATTAATTATTTAATCAAACTCGCAATATTTTTTAAAGACCTATCCCATTACATCCCATAATAAGGGGTACGCGAGAAAAAAGAAAACTATAATCCCACTTTACGTGTAGGTACAGGTGATACCATAAAAAAATACTTTTCGACATTTTATTTTACCACTTTGACGGCGTAACTAATTTGTATATTCATGCCAAATTACAGCTTTCTAGTACTAAGAGTCTTTGAGCTAAGCTGCGGACAGACGGACGGACATGGCGAAACAATAAGGGTTCCTTGTTGACTACGGAACTCTAAAAATTAAAACTCAAATTACATCTTATCATAAATTTTGTTTTGTCTATTAATAACAGGTCGCTGCCTCAGTTTTATAGTTAATGTTACATTTTCAGTTTTTAGGGAAAACTTTATTTAGACCCAGTGTCACTATGACTATGTTGAAATTGCAATTCGTTAAAAGTGAAATGTAGAACCCTGTAATATTAGGCCAGCGAGATGTTTCATTATTCATATATCTGGAAAGAACAGCCCACTGACATTTTATTCAAGGTTTTATTACGTTTATAAAAGGTTCGGTTTCGGTTTCGGCCGAATTAATCAGCAATAGAGTAAATTATCATGTCGTCATACAACAATAACAAATAGGTTGAGGATTAAATCCAAACTAAATCCATCGGGAGCTGTGAGAGCGGTTGAAAAGTTTCGCAACACAAAGGCCGTGCTCCGCAGAGATGTGGATGTGCTAAGTACTGAAAATAATTTCATTACGAATGAAGCTGATAAAGAAGTGTTTTTTTTTTCGTATTTTTTTCGTAATCATTAAATAACCCCTCCCGCTCTGGGCTGAGCAAGAGGGAGTGTCAGACTTTTACTGACTAAAACCCATCCATGTTCCTTCCTTTGCCCTTTGTGTTCCAGGGCCGCGGTATCTCTTTCGAACAGTCCCGCAACCCTGGCAGGCATCGGTCCTTTCGGACCCCTTCCTGTTTGCTGACTCTCTTTGAGGCGCGCGTGGAACACGAACGCGCTGTTGACACGGCCTGTCGTCATAAGACGGACGGACGGCGAGCTAACCCATAGCTCACCGTCCACAGGCCCGCTTCACGGTGGCCGGCCACCACGTGGCCCCCGACACCCGGTGCGTCTTCCGCGGCGGCTGGGACGTGAGGTTCTCTCTCACGTTCCGCCACCTCCTTCGCTAGCATGACTGCTTCGCAGAAGGAGGTGACGGCGTCCCATTCCGTCTCGCTCCGGACCATGGATTGAACCAAGGCCGGAAGCGAGAGGTCGCCGCCGCCGATCGCCGCTACGAGGACACGGCGGTGCTCCGCCCACACGGGGCAGATCTCCACCGTGTGCTCCACCGTGTCCTCCGGTCGATCCTCACAATGGTAGCACCCGGGCGTTTCCTCCCGCCCGATTCGGTGCAGGAACCTCCCGAAACAACCGTATCCGGTGAGGACCTGCGTCAGGCGGAAGGTGAGGGCGCCGTGGCGCCTCTCTAGCCTCTCCACAAAGAGGGGACTTATCGCCACTATTGTGGCGTGCCCTGCACGGGGTTGCGACAGTCGCTCTCTCCATGTCGCCATGAGATCGCGCCGGAGGTCTGTCCGCTGAGCGACAATTTGCCGCGGCAGCGGAGTTACCCCCCGGCGTAGTGCCTCCACGCGCCATTCCTGCAGGCGCGCGAGGACTATCGCCTCCAGATCCCATGGCGGCAATCCGGCAAGGAGGGTCGCCGCCTCGCCGGAGATCGTGCGGTATCCCCGGACCAGCCTTACGGCTACCACCTTTTGGGGCGCGTTCAGGTAGAGGGCGGCTCGCCGCCTCAAGGAACGCGCCCCCACCGGGGCCCCGTAAAGAGCCATGGACCGCACAAAGAAGTGTTTATGCCGCCCATGGGCCTCTGACGCTTTACATGCCGTCAAAAAATGATTATTTCCTTTATTTATATTTTAACAAACCAATTATTTTTTTAAATATTCCTTAGAAAAAAAAACCTTTTAAAAAATATTTAAAAAAATAATAAATTGTAGCCCACCGGTATCTAAGCTACTGGTGGTCAGGGCTCCAGTGACGGGAACCTCCTCACAATGCGAGCCGTATCGAGGAGTACCTACTGCCTTCTATATCAGGCCCTCGATCCAACCGCCTAAGAAGAGTCTCGAAAGATGGTCGTCGAGGCTCTTGGCCATAAAGCCATTGGCCGTCACGACAATCGGAACAATGATAGCCGAGTTCACATTCCACTTGTCGACAACCTCGTGTGCCAAATCGAGATATTTCATTTGTTTCTCTTTCTCAGCTTTCACGAGGTTCTCGTCATGCGGGATGGTAACATCATTAATTATTTTCATTATTATTATAAGCCTGTACTGTCCCACTGCTGGGCAAAGGTATCTCCCAATTCCTTAAAAAAAATATCATTCAAAAATGCTGGTTTCCTCACGGTGATTTTCCTTCACCGCAGCAATTGACAATAATTAAACAATACGCACATGAATCCGAAAAATCAGAGGTGCGTGTCTTGAGTTCGATCTCGAGACCTATGACTTAGCAGTCCGACGGTCACACCACTAGGCTATTACTGCTACAGAATCATATTTTTAAACCCTGAAGAAAACAGCTGGTAACCAGACTGCATTCGAAAAACTTCTATGCTCTTTTTGTATTTGAAATTCAAAACTAAAACCAAATGACACGTCACTGACGTAATGCACGAAATGAAAAGGACAAAAATAAATACTTGTTCTTCTTTTAAACGAAGTTAAAGACGAGACATTCGTTAAAAGTTGTATGACGTTGTCAGACTTGTTTACCTCGTTTTGTAACGCTCATTGTGTATCTGGTTACGGTCATAGGTATGTCGTATCGAGAATTGTGTATCTGGCATGTTTACCTTGTTTTGGTCTTATGGTGTATCGATAATAATGTATCTGGCATAAAGAGAACGTTTTGGTACACGTGAGTATTTAGTTTTGGTGAAATACATTTTAAGCTTAGTTTTGTACCTTGGATGCAATGTTACGGAGCAAAGGTTGTTAACATTTAATTGGCGCCTTGTTCGTTTACATCTTTTTGCTGACTGTACCCTGTTACTTCAATAACAGAGAGCACACTTCAGCAAGAACATGGTGACCGAAGGGCGGGTCTTTTGGCGGACGGAAGAGTGCTGATTAATTTATCAGACTAATTTGAATAAATGACTTTTGATTATGACTTTTACCTTGACCTGATGCTCGGGCATCACCAAGAACCTGCAGCTTATAGTGCAGACGTATCGTGATTAGGCTCGTTGGAATGGCTCAGTGAATAGTTTAATATAAGTCGTCAGGGTCTGATGATGAAGCAGAAAAATGAGAAGATAAATTGGTATAGGATTCTAAGCTTCTTCATTCATTCGTTAGGTACCCGTTTGTGGCAAATTAGTGTATGAATGAGAAAACTTAATTAAGAGGGCCCTTCCCGGCCCGACTATCGTCAACGCGAGCATGGTCAAAAAGCTTGTTGTTTCATCCAGAGCCACAGCGGCGGCATTTTCTTTCAACTCCCCCGTCTTACTCCGCCCCGACCCCGCACACCTCGTCTCCCGCGCACCTCATACCGCCTAACGCGATGACATTGAACGAAAAATAGTGTTCGAAAATTTCTTAAACTTGTTCCAGGAAATACGTGTTTTTGAATAAGTCTTACAAGTGTGTGAAATAAATATTTGTCATTAAGAATCTCCATTACATTTTCAAGGTTTCTATCGAGATGTTTTCTTTATTTTTACAGTTTATGAGTACATTATGAACGGCCAAAGTTCAGGTAAAATTTGTGCAAAACCGCACTTTTTGGAGGCTTATACTGAATTTGTTTCTACTTTTTTTTTTTAATTTTTGCATCCATAGAAACCTAGATAAATTCTGCGCAACATATTTATATTTGTATGAAAAGCATGACGGGTTGGCCGCTCTTAAAGGATGAATAAATGAATGCATAAAAATGGGATTTGGAAAAACTCAAAGTCAGACCGCGTACGAGATTGCATTGCTAAAATCTTGTAACTGTAATCATTTGCGACTGGCAAACAACTTGAACAAACCTGCATGCAAGCTACAACTTGTATGACATAGTTTGAACTTGTACATTTTTTATTCAAGTGACGTGCAAATTGAACGCGCAAACGTTAGTTGCACGTTTCGAATTGCGAACGAGTGACGTGTCCTACTCAATTGTTGAACATCTCCACTTGTATGCAAGTAAAACCTGTATGCAATTTGCACTCTTGAAAAGATGTTTCCAATATAAGCAACTTGTACGAAAATATGACGTCATACTTGTATGCGAAAGACTTGCCTTTCGGAAAGTATTTTGGAATATGTTTCGTCTCGTAATTTAAACTATTACTGAAATGGTACTTATGGATCATACAATTTAAGCAGTTCTTACGTAAGCACCTACATTATAAGTGCTGAGCAAATAGGAGCAATATTTTCGATGACCAGCATTGTAATAAATAATTCAGTATCCATTTATAAAATTACTCGATTTGAACTTCTACCAAAAGTGAGTATATTCTATAATGTGTGGGTGTTTAAGTTTATATGTCATGTAGGTACATGATGTATGTACTATAACATGACTATGAAATGGGAGCCGGATGAAATGGGAGCAATGAAATGCAAAATAAAACAACACTTTGATATTTTTAATCTTTATTTGGTTTTTTAATTGGTTTTGTGTATTGTATCTGTTACAATTTAATTTTCCAATAAGCATTGAATATTTCTATTACATTAAGAGATCAAGTTAAAAAACGCTTTATTTGCGTTGTGTGAGTAATCATTTAGTATACATTTTATTACTATTTTGGTTATATGCGAATATATTGATTATATTTTAAAAACACTATTATCATACCAATGGAGAAAAATAAATTAAACCAAAACTTTAATATCAATAGTCGATAGCAAACCACGCTTTCCGCAGACAGTCTTTTCCACGAACAGAAATAATCTCCTATTTGTAATAAAATTAAATTGACAAATTATTTTGTAATAAATAAATATGTACCTCGCTCCCCTGCTCCCACTTGTTAGGTGTTATCAAACAAGTCTCCCCAAGCATTTAATGCTTCTTATGAAAGATTCTTACCATCTAATCGCTTATATTAACATTTACACTCCCTTGACTAAATCTGGCATGCATGCGAAACAGAATATGGCAGCTTTGCCTAATAAAATTATATTTACAAAGTTTGACGTCTCTAAAACAATCACTGAGAAAAATTACATAAATAAACTTAGAAGTACCAGTCTCCGTCCGAGATAATTTAGATTTTCTAGAAAAGTGACTCACTGAATTAATACACTTTCACAAGTTGTTCAACATTCAAAATGCGTTGCAGCATCACCTCATCTAGACAAATTATACTTAAAAAAAGGCTAAGATGAAATTAACCCGATTATTACTATTTGCTTTTAGAATGAGTAATAAAATGGAATGTAATAGTACCTAATAAATTATTATTTTCATACTGAAATCAGACATTAAAAGTGGAAACTATAAGACACACATCTGAAAGTAATACTGTCTATGAAACTAATCAATCTAATGAAATAAAAATACCCTCACTTAAATTGAAATCTTTGGTATGATTGAAAAGTGAATTAACGTTAACATTATGAGTCGTTACGATATTAACTAGATGATTAAGAAGCTCTAATGTAGCTTTGTATGTTTAAGAGCAGCCTGGGCGGCGCATCATGCGCATTTCGCTGGTGGCGACGGCGATCCACTCGTTGCGCACCGCGTCGAACCAGGTGAGGCCCAGCGTGTACTTGCCGTTGATGTTCACGTGCTGGCAGTGCGAAAACCACCAGCCGCCCTCGTAGTTACCGGCGCAGTGAGTGTTCGATATGTCACGGTCGCGGTCGATAGCCGAGAATTCCATATGGTTCTGATACTCGAATGCATCGCTAGCATTGCCCTTAAATCCACCGACTTCCAGAACATATCCAGCATCAGCGCTGCCGATGTAGAAGTGCTCGTATTCAGCATACCAGTAACCACCATAGATGTCGCTCATGTCAATACGCATGGATGAGCAGTTGTCAGCAGTCAACTGGTGCATAGACTCCAAGCCGAGCCAGTATTCAGCGGAAGGATCACCAAAGCCGTGGACGTATTCAGCGAACTTCCTGTTGAACTCTATGGAGCCGTTGAATCGACGCTGGATAAGAGTGCTGCCATTGACGCACCAGATGTCGAAGGGAGCCTTTCCGGGGTGAATAAGGTAGACACCTGCGGGGCCAGAGATGCTGGAGCAGTCCCTAGGGAGCTGGCTCACCAAGTCTTCGTACTCACGCTGAACAGGTTGCAGCTCCTTTACTTCGCCCATCAGTTCCGGGAGAGGAATGGTTTCTGTCTGGTTGAGATCTCGGTTGGCCTCGCTCTGCGCCAAAATAAGTTAATGTTAGATACTATGACATCTGTGAATGAAGTTGACACCAAGTCGGGGTTATAATATTGCTGTTTAAATCTAAGTTATAAACTAAACTATGAAAATAAATACTTCCTACATAGAATTGAATTGATTTTGGATTTAGATACGAATTTACTTGAATTAGGTACACAACCAAGTAGATACTTGGTTAAACAATTAAAAGTTAATGACTAATTAAACTAGAGTGGCCTAGATACGGATTCAGTTTACAGTTCAGAAAACAATAAATTATGAGGGCATTAATTCCGATGCAGCTACGAACGCCCGAAGTTACCATAACTAAAATACGAAAGATTTTAAAATAATTATATCAATTTGATTTAAATTTTTGTGACTGCTACATAATATTAATATCAAAATAGCTTTACCATGAATACAGTCTTCACTCCAATTTCTTTTTTGTTGGTTGTTCCGATTCAAAAATCGTTCGAACTTACGATACGTTTCCATGGCACCGTCGCACGTCCGTGCAAGGCCTACTTACCTACTGTTTGCTCCAAAGTGTTAAAATATCTAGCTTGCTCTTTGAAATACGTGCTCAAGCATGTTTATGCTTTTAGAATAGTAAGTCCGAACAGAAAAATCTTTAAGTATAGTTAGGTACGAGCAGCTTTTTTTCTTTCTTAAGTTTAACTCTATTGTTGTAAAGGAATCAAAGCTGGAAATATTGTGTTTTCTTTGCCAGCGTTCTTTGATAATTTGGTGATCTGAAATGGTGTTATTGAGCGAAACCTACCTTCAAAATATGGTCGTTGAGGCGATAAAAATGCTGGCGGGACCTAGATTCGAGTTCTTCCACCGAGTCGTTGATTTTCTTCACAGCTATGCGGTCCATCTCGGCGCGGTCAATAGCATTGCTGACACTGACGGCAATGGCCTTCACTGACTGACGCAGATTCTCTTGGTCTTCCTTGAAGTACGACGACGCAGCGTTCAACTAAAGGAATAAAATAACTATTAGAAAAACGATAATTGTGACATACAACTGTAAATTGCAAACTAATAAGTTTCGTACAACTACAATAACATTTGATTGTTAATTTAATTCCAACAATCATATCATATCGGTAAACTACCCAAGTGTTATTGTTTCGCCTACGTTCATTACAAGATAACGCAGAAACAATAGTCTTTCTTACCTGAGCGAAATTAACGTCCAACTTGGAAATCTCCTTTCTGAATTCTGGGATAGTTTTATCAACTTTGTTCTCAATGCTCTCCACGTCTTCACGAAGCTCTAGGATGGAGGCATGGACCTTGTCGAAGTCGGAGACCTTCTGGGTTGTGTTTTTGAGCTGATCGCTGAGTACTTTGTGTTCGAGTTCGAGGAATTCAAGTTTAGCGGACATGAGGTTCCAGTTGGGTTCTTCAAAGCGATCCATGCGCCGTTGGACATCGAGGACCTGGGTCTGCAGGCTCTGCTGAAGCTCATCGAGCTGACCCTGACTGTGAGCCAATCGCGAGATCTGAGCGTGGACCATCTTGTTGTGCCGGTACTTATGGCGGTGTTCCGGAGTCACAGGTCCAGCTTGGTTCTCATAAGGCTCCTGAAGGAGGTCGTTTTCAAGATTCATTTCGGCGACTTGCTTCTCTTTAACCTGCCTCAACGAAAAATACTTGGTTAAAAATGGTTATGCTGAAAAAGTACCTATCATAGACAGCATAAAAGTTATTTATGTCGAATTATATCAATGTCATTTATACCGATTGTCTAAAATTGAAGACCTATTTAGAAGCCTGGTTATAATTTATTCATATTGCCCTCATCGTCGTGCTAGCAGATAGGACACAAATATCTGATCACTCATTTATTCACTAGCCGAGTTTAAAGTGAGAACAATTTTAACTAACTCGCAAATTACCGCAATAACTAGGTTGGCAGTTCGCCGATGCATTCATTTACTTTCAGTAAACAGTGTTTTGATTGGATAAAGAGAAAAGACAAACTTCAAACATAGCAATACACGATGGGGCTAATTGTAATTGAGTATAACCCGGTGAAGTGTCCACCATAACTCTCAGGAGTGTCTCTCACGTGCATCGGAATCTAGCTAATTGTTACAGGAATTAACTACACACACGGCATATGAAAAATCATTCACAAAAAAGCATTTATTATCATTACACATCGTTATTCCAGTAGCTTCAAAACAAAAATATTTTTGTGTATCCGAACATAGTATAGTTTCGAAAAATGTTGCGAGTGATTAAAGTCTGCATAATGTTATTTGATCAATATTACACTGTGTTATAATTTTGTAGCCGATACTGCACGATATATGACTGGCCAAATTCTGCAAAATCATAATAATCTCTTGATTGGATCAGCTTTTCACGTTGCGTCACATTTTAGCTTTCATTTTAGGCCTAGAGCCACGTTATAGGAAGGCGCAGAAGAAAGTTGTATGAAGAAAGTTTCATAAACAGTACTATCTTGGAAGGCAAGCAGTGGATGATACACGAATCTGCAACATTAGCCTTCATGTTTCGACCCCAATGCGGTGGAGCTTCTGTCTTCGCCTACGCTGTGGCAGCCAGTAGCGGTAGGTGGTGGTAGCCTTACAAAGGCCTGTACAGGAGCAAAACTCGTTGACTGGGGCGATGTTTGTGGTTGAATAATACAAGTCCTCCATCAGATTTCTAAGGTTCAGGTAAACACCCGATTATTACGCTTTACTGCGATGGCTGTAAGAGCTTGCTCGTGGTTAGTTTTTAAGAACATAAAGCCCTATTAATACACATGCTTTATGTATGAAAGTAGGTACGGCATGTTCGTGTAAACTCTATATGGACATACATACTATACGAGTACATATTGTATATCATAAGTCTGTACGGATACAAAGTGGTTAAAGTTTTACGTTCGGTTTGAAAATATATTTTCAATACTTTTTCTCGAAAATTTATTAATTTCGCCTCGACTGAAATAACAAAGTTTCCCCACTTATATCAAAATGTACTATTTTGCAAAAGCTTGCTTTATTTAAAAAAAAATCAGGAAGTTCTATAGGAACGTAAATTCTAATAAGCTTTTATTTCGAAATGTTCCGTTCAGGGAGTGGTACGCGTACCGATGCAGTGGTGTGTACCATACCGGTAACATCAGTCATATTTCCGCTAACTATAGATACCTATCGTGTCTAGCTTGTTCGCAGACGGAACTTGTTTACAAACGGTTACATGTATAGGTATTGCTCCGACCAGGTGATTTATTCATCGCTAAGCACGTTACCTCGTCAACATCTAGTTTTAATTAAACTCCCCACGACCGAATCAAAAGGCGCCCGGTGCCGCCGCCGCGCCGCCGCCGCTGCCCGGCAACCCGCGCCGATTGCACGCGGACAGAAACGAACTAGCTTCCCAAGGCTCGCACAAAAAAAGCGATATTATCATTCTATTCAGTATGTCACTCACAAATATTTATATATATAGGATATTTCGCCTTGAAATCCACTTTACTCCTCTAACAAAAACGTACATGAAAAATTCAGAGCGAACAGGTAAAATTGTAAAGGAGATAGAATGGTAGACAAAAAGGGAGAGACAGAATGCTAATGAAGATTGTGACGGGTTGCGATGCGGCAACACAGCGACACGGCGACGCGACGCGGCCTCCAGAATATTCATACCATTCGACCAAGTTTTTTCTTCACTGATTTTCACGTGACTCTTAAAGTTCAGCTCTTAAAGCCTATATTGTAGTTTCTGCCATTTCGCACGAACATACCTGCTATTAGACTCCGCTCGTAACGAAAGATTTCGCATGCAAAACTTCGCGAGAATATTCAAAGTCGGCGTAGGCCGTATACTCGTACAACTCCAGTACCCCTTTAGCTTTTGCATTCACTAATGTTTACCATCATGCGGAAGAATAAGGTCATGAGAAAATGTTAGTGTAAAACCCGAATTCAGTTGAAAACTCTTTTCATACAGAACTCCTCACAGCTCTACAATTTATACGAGGCTATACGTATGAGTGTTTTAATTTAAAATATGAAATCTGAAATTTTATTTTCATTAAACTTAACTTGAAGGAAAGAGCTTTTATTAGCCTTAGCTCTTTTAACTCGCGTTGAATTAACTATTCTTATGAATGCGTTCATTTGAAAATATTTTTCAAGTCAAGTTTTGCTCAAGTTCAGAGTGAAAACAATAAACTCTTTATGCTTAAGATGAGTAATGCAATTTAAATTGAGTGGCCGTTGCCATCTGCTCGGAATACTCGGCGGGTGTAATTAACGTGGACCGTCGGAACTGGTTTCGTCCAGGAGGCAGAGGAGCTTGGCTCAATCCCGCCTGCGCCGCCTGCGTGTCCACTGCGCCGATATTGTGCCGGCGATTGTTTGCTCCGATACTACTTCGTTACTCCTTCGACGTTTCCCTGTATTTAATTTCAGTGAGAACTTCTAGACACACTAGACTCAGATTCCCTGAAGGATTTACCAAGTTTTATTACTGCTCTGCTCAATGCCTGCCCATTTTATTTGAGACATGGACTGAGTTACGACTGGACACTTGTAAGAAATATAACACGGCTATTATTTTTTCATTAGTGTAGATAAAACGTAATCTTTGTTATTTTTTTTTTTGTAATAAATTTACGTCTACCTTCGAGGAGCTTTTAGGACTCGTTCGATGTTCTTACATTCCTTATTCTGTATTATTGTTTTCCTTTTACTGAGACTTGGCTGAATTATAATGAAGAAGTGCCAATTTTGTCCGGCTCATTAAATTACAACCAAAAGGGACCGTTTTAGTTAATTATCACACAGCCAGACACATTACCTGTCCTGTAAACGTTGTAGTAATACTTCCGTACTGTTTTTATGGCGGTTATTAAAGGTGCGCAACACGATGTTATGTTGAAAGCTGCTACCGATCTACACTTTGGGCATAAATTAATATACGGCCTATTTTGGTCATCGAGTGGTAGGCAGGATAATGGAAACCTCACTTATGGATGCAGGGCACCTGGTGTGAGCGCACCGCGCCGCGCCGCCGCCGTCCGCCGCCCGCTCTCCTCGACTATATCAACTTTGTATTTTGAGCACATTACATGTAGCAGATGGAAAACTGCCAATATAATATAAACAGTTTATTTAATTTAGTGTTAACGTGGTTTCACTAATAAAACGCTAAAATATCAATACTGTTAGTTGACCGGTTTGTACAAATGCTGGCTTTATTGCTTTTTTTAACAGGTGTGTATTTGTGCAATCTGCAATTATATGGCTTACAATACCGAGAGAGGCGAATTTTAAAGGTGTGCACCTTTAAAAGTCAAAAAAACAAATTATGTTCAGGTTTAAGGGAGGCTGCGGTGGTGAACATTTGTTTTCATTCGATGTGAGTACAGTTTTGATGATACTTTTTCACTGGTTGGCTTCGGGGCCGCATTGATTAAAAAATAGTGTAATCATTATTATTGGGGCCGTTTCGACATAATTCTAGATACCATTTCGTCGTTGGTTAGGCCCGCAATCGGCAGATTTTTAGAAATTCGTAACATTCCTTAGGAATTTTTAGGAATTCGCTGCCGAATAGTTTTAAGAGAGCCCTAAAGTGGTTATGTAGGTACCTACTTTCCTAGCCAAATCAAATAAATGTGGGGTACACACACATATATACTCAGTACCTATCTCACTGTTTCAATTATTATTATCCTAGCTCAAACTAACTGTGTTAAACGTATGTGGGTGTAAACACAACAATATGAATTAGGTATTTTGATAAGCCTAAACATGTATCATGAAATATAATCAAAGCTTTGTAACATACATCGAGTAATGATAGGCACGTAAACACGAAAACCAAACAATTGAAAATGGTTGACAATGGACTAAACCTCGATCAAAGCATTTGCATTCCCCGACTGCTTTTGTCCCTGCCCGACTGCCAATGAACTTAATAAATAACTAACTCAATGCAAAATACATAGTTGACAATAAACGAATTATCGCCGAAAGTTTAACTATTCAGCTCCAGCTCTGAAGTTTGTGAAATAGGTTTTAATTGGGGAACATATTATACGGAACCGTAATTTAATTAATTACCCTAAGATTTATTGATAAAATGGTAAAACGAAGCTTCTCTCGCGTAAAATAATATTAGGTTATAATTTAAAACTCAAGTCTAGTTTCCCGCTATAAAAATATTTCAAGTTTTATATTAATTGGCCGTAGATAAAATTCCAATCCGTTTACTTGCAAAACTTATCCACGATGGGTTTACACAATTATTGGTAAATTCAAAAAAGAAAATTAAATAATTTCGTGCTAAATCACATAGATTCACCTCTTCGACAATGTCGTCCAAACGATTTTTAAGGGCGATTTGAATATTCTTGACACAGTTCGTCAAAGATGTCCTTCCATGAATTTAATGAGTCCTCGTAAGGTGTTGTACTGATTACGACCTCGGACCTGTGAGAGTGCACTTATAAAATGAATTTATATTTTCTTAATCCGAAACACGACTTTTTATACTGGAGGACTTGCACGATTTGAATCGTCCTTTTAAATTGTTGAATTTCAGAAATTGTATTGTCAAAGATATGCCATTTTTACGAACCCTCCCTTCTAAGTTAGGGTCACTTTCGAGTCTACCCAAACGGCTCCGTTAACCCAATTACCGATAAAACATAATCTACCTTACAGTATGTCGAATGGTGAAATATTAAACGTATGCAGATACCTTACCGGTGGAACCTATCCATGAGTAGATATGTATAATCATGGTTCAGTTTACAATAAAGCAAGCAATTTGCGGGTGTTTGTGTATGTTTATCCATTATATTCTATTATGTCTGAATGAATCGTCAAATTACCAGTTGCAGAGCAATTACGTTGCAACAGGTTCCCACTGCGTCGGGTCGCAAACTGACAAATAATAGTTTTTGACTCGTCGCGACTACATCCGGTCGCATTATGCACGTACATCGGCTGACATTTTGTAATGCGTATGGATTAAAAAAAGCAAATCAAAAGCAACGCCGGTGATTGGCTAGATGTCCTTCAATGACGCGGAAGCGGGACCAGTTCGGCAAAGTTTTCTCATTTCGTTTTGAAGGTTAGCTAGCAGCTGTGCTCTTTATTATTTGTACGAGTATTAGCTATCTCACTCCGAGTAGTGTTTGCATGGATGCGATGAATGTACGAACTAAGTTACCTACCTTCCTCATTTATAATTTATGAAAAAAGTTAGGTACTGGTTTTTCAATGGGTCTAAAAAAGTTTGTGGCTGCAGCTCCGTAAATATTTTCGTTTTAAATAAAGGAGTTCTAAATAATAAAAAAGCTTCACAATGCAGAAATAGCCCTTCGTTAACCTAAGTCTGAATTTAAGCTTTCTAGCAGTTGGAAATAAAAGTTAAATAGTTATAAAATAATGGTGTTTATTCTCTTCGAATGTAAAACTGCATTCGAAGAGAATAAACACCATTATTTTATAACTTCATAAAAAGTTTATTTTATTACGTATAACAACATGGTGTGAACTTTAGATAGGTACATATTTACAATATTCTTCCTAAAATTAGCAAGCATGAAACATTTAAAAATCATACTTCCAAGTACTAACAAATAAGATCATAAGTTGCTACTTAAAAATCTTAAAGTCATAATTAATCAGGAATGGCTCAATCTAGACCACAATCATGAATATTAGTAAAAATACGTACCTCAACGCGCAAACACTCTATGACATCTGACATTTCGGTGACCTCACGCTACACTAGCGCCTCTAGCGGTGAATTCATACGCGATAGCCTCCATTGAATTATCAATCGTCCGTACCAAAACGTGCATCAAGATATGCTTCTAATATAATAACGAAACCTTTATAAAGGTACCTCTTCCCCATACGAAGCTACAAAGTAATCACATGATTAGATTTAATTAAATTCACTGACCGAGTAAGTTTCCACCAAAATACAACGCGTTAAAAAACCCAAAAGAAACATTAACTAAGTTTCTTAACTACAAAATATTCTTTCCCAGATTTTAAAACGAAAATACTGAAAAAGTTAGCATGTTTACGCCTTTTCTTGGGCGAATATCTAGGTAAGACATAAATTATTCTTTAACTAAACTCGAAATAGAAACGGAGGGATTCCGTCGCTGTTACTGTTTTCGTGTCCTCTCATCAATTCGCAATAATAAAGTCCCAGTTTAGTTTTAATGCTTTCTGAGAACAACCTTTTATTTAATTAAATCTTTATTTTGCTAAGAGCGTTGTTCTTTTATACGTTAAAAAATAACTCTTGAAATTAAAATACCAGCGCTTGATGCCTTTGACGACGGTTTTTTTTTCTAAAACAACATAAATATTTACAGCGACTATTCACTTACTTATTTTCACTTAAAAGTAGACTGTTACTTGAAAGTTTTGACGCAGTTCTACACGTCAAGTTATAAAAAAGTGCATTCGCTTTATTAACGAATTACTTGCAGTGATCGGATTTCGTGTACTGTAAGTACACTACACGAAATATGATCACTGCAAGTAATTCCTGTTACGCACTAAGTAGTGCGTAATGTGTGAGGTCCACCCACTTTTTGCGTCCTCCTGTGTACTCGAGTGATTCCCACAGGCTATTCGGAGTTAGTTTCTCACGGCCTCCCTATACAAATTAAGTGGGTTGGGCTAGAGTATAAGCAAATTGAATTAATATTAAATGACCGCAAGGAAAGTTTGCTTATTAGGTGGCCATACTTTTTATTATTTCATTCGTGTCGATTTTTTGTACATTACCCAGGACTCATTCAATTTGTTTTACTTTAAAGTCTTTGAAGTCTCGTGAAATGTAAAGGGCTGTTGTAGTTCTTCAATAATTATTTTTTAACGTTTAAAAAATATACTTGACATAACGAAACTTGACGAAAGTAAAGATTGTGGTGGCTGGTGTAATTACAATGACTGATACTCTTCGTCGACACATCACTCACACCGGAAGAGCTTTCTTACTTAACCTTGTAAAAGGGTTCGAATCCATTACATCACTTGATCCTTAAAGAGTACAAAGAGCGATCAGTCAGTATATTAAGAAGTTTACTTTCATATAAATAGCGGGCGTCATGGATCGTGCTGTTATTTACCAAAGAAAGACGTTTTAGAATTACGGATTCCAAATTCAATTAGTTTTAGGTGTGTATTAAAGAAATGCGGTACAGGTAAAGGTACCTCGCCCGTTGTGCCTTTGTCGTCTCGGTGCATTGTGAGACCGTAAACAGAAAACCACTCTGTGGACGTACCCTTTGTGTCGCATTCATGGTGTTAGCAATCAACTGATAGCCCCTACGGAAATTTCGAGGTGAATATGCATTTTTCGTTCGCAGTTTATTTTAACACAAAACTTTCATGGAAAGACCTTAGATTTATTGGTCTTAAAGGCTGTAGGTGGCCCCGTAATTGGGGCTTGATAAAGTTGCTAAATACTCCTGTCTCAATTTATCACATGTAGCCATGAACTGTCCAAACAAAGAAATGAACAACAAATTAACCAATATATACCTTAAACGACTTTATTTTACGACAAAGTTGTAATCAAAAGCTATTTTCGTGTGATCATTATTGACACGTAAGGGCTCATAATTTATGAAGACAACTAGGTAAATAACGCGCTAGGAATACAACCTATATGGTCACAAAGGCGAGTGTAACCAACGATATTAAGTACTTCTACGGTCGCATTTCAATCTGTTCAACATAATTATTTACTTGTGTACCTGTATTATATAGCAAGCTCCGCAAGAGAGTTCCCTCGCTATTTAGTTTTATTTAATTCATCATTCTACAGAATTTCGGCATTATAAGTACATTGCTCACTGCAAAACCAAAACTAATGGTTACCAAACTCACAACGAATTCGCGTATTTGTGAGCTACTTCACAATACGCG
Organism: Eugnorisma glareosa; assembly: GCA_947578425.1. Classification (NCBI taxonomy): domain Eukaryota; kingdom Metazoa; phylum Arthropoda; class Insecta; order Lepidoptera; family Noctuidae; genus Eugnorisma; species Eugnorisma glareosa. The sequence continues at coordinate 34,419,285 of OX387957.1, forward strand.
CTGTAATTGAATAATTTCAGCGAGATACATTGCAACCTAATGTGTAGATCTAGTTGCGTCAATTTTGTGGCAAGATATAGAAACACACACACTCTCCTTATAAGTGCCACAACACAGATATATAATACTATAACTGACACCCTTTTCTACGACATGACGTTAATTTGTGTAAAAGCACTCATGAAATCATGATTTAAATAATCCATGAGCAATAAAAATAAAAGGCTATATACTACTTGCAATATTTGACATTTATTTTAAGCTTGCTTAAAACAGTTTCCAACCAATTAAAGCGTTTGACTCATTCCATAAAATGCTTTCAAAAATAAATCTGAAAAGTCTGAAATGGACTGTGTAAAATGTTATTGGAATAAAATTGATCTTATACTACGCAGCGAAGCAGACTGACGCCAATTAAAAGTCTACTAACAACATCAATTATTTTGCAGGAATCGGTAATTTATCAATTAGTTCCATTTCTACCTCTGTCTGTAGGTACTAATTAAGTTTGCAATCTTTATTTATATTTATTTTGTATTGATCATTATGCATTTTATCGATGGACGGAAAAGAAAAACGAGAAAAGTAAGTTTTATTATATTTTCTGTTACTTTTAAGTTTTTTTTTTTAAATTCGATCATCTTTTCGAACAAAATGTTGGTGACGTTCAAGCATTACGTCGGTCCTTCTCAACGGTCGGAGCGAGCTTCAAGATGTAATCACAGCAATGGCCCATTACATGCCATCTCATCACTTATCTTTGGCCCTTTCATGTTGGCTGCGTGCCAGTTTCCTTGGCCGGGTGGTGGCACGTATGCTTATAATAATTGTGAGTAATTAGTACGGCGAGGCGGTAACGAGCATGTAGGTCGTTTTGATAAGAGATAAAAGCCCACCCATGACATAATTATGTTCGCTTCTCATATCACACAGCCGCAGACAGTAGCCGGTTGTTGATATGGTACTTTTTATAGAAAGAGACTGTCACACGAGTATTGAGTGAAAGAGACCACGCTCTACAACACTAGATGTGTTCCACTATCGGCCAGGTCAAGTATTTAGTCAGATAATTGAATATGAGTGTAGTACGCACGACGACAAACCAAACTATGAAAACCAAATTTATTTACCTGATTGTACGGGAAGTTCATACAAAAGCGATGTCAGGTTATACTTGATATGTATAGCTTGATGTGTCGCCGTGTGTACTTAGTTATGTGTTTTGTACAAAGTGTCGTATAACTTTTCCACGAAATCGAGTTTTACAGGGAGGTCCTTGTGAATATTTAAATAGACTGAAATAAGCTCCCACCTACGTACAAATTATCTTGTACAGGCATCTTTGCTTTCTAACCGTGTTTTATTTATGTCAAATAATTTTATTTTTGTACTGTAAAACATGTTGCTTTTGTACGATAACTGCCCTTTGAATTAAGTTCTCGGTAACATTAAATTGGATAACAATTACGTTTATAAAATTATACTCAGAAACAACTATTGACCTCATTTTATTTTCATTAGAACTGTAAACACTTACTTTTAGTTACCTTTGAGACGCTTAGTTGATTTAACAGCGTAGTTAAATTGTTTAACGATAAGTTCTCGTAAAAACACTAGCAGATAGCTGATACTTAACGATGTATTCATTTAATTAGAAACTGTTACGCTTGAAGCTTTGAAGACGTGTTTTACTGATGATAAATTATTTGCTTACATGTAAATACCTACCTTCGTAACTCATTGAATTCAGTTAGTTAGTGAAAATTGCTTGAATAATAACTGTTTGGTTCACAAAATGGCAGTTGTAAAAGCCAAACAACTCGCCAGAGATTAGTGTCGTTTTTATGTTATGCGAACTTTTTCCACGCTGGCAACTCTCTAACTATATTCCAAATTCAAAAGCATATCGACCGGTAAAAATTGCTGGCGCAACGGTCGCCGGTTGGCGGTTATAATCACCGACCGTGAACAGACGTCCCACCTGTTATAGCCCCTAGTCCTACCAATAACGACGTCACTTCTTAATCATATAGTTTGAACCCCTACCTGCTGTTAATTAATCAAGCAGACTGGAACATTACGTTAATGATAAAATATAGAATTTAATTATCAATTTATTAATTAATGTTGAACATAAGCAAAGGGTTAGGAGCGAGTGCGTATGTAATCCCAATTCGACTAAAATCTTAGTCGATGTTTATATTGAGACAAATTCAACACTAAATATCTTATCCGATAGAATAGTTTAAAAATCGTCTCTAAGGCCGGTTCAAAGGCGGCCGTCTGAACTTCTGAAACTAAGCCAAATGCACCTCAAATAAAATCCAACAGCACTGTTGCTAAAAGAAAAAGCTTTAACTCAATTTTTGAGCGCCTTCATCTGCCACTAACATGATTACCCGGCAAATGGAACAAGCGCCGTCAAATCAACAATCGGCAAATACGGAAAGGGTTCTTTTACAATGTTCGCAACCCACGGTTACATTATGTAAGACCCTAATCCCGGCCAACCGGACCGTGAATCATCATGGCCTACGATAAATTTAGGGAAAATTGCGCTACTAACGTTTCTGTACAAAAAAAAAGAAGTGAATTAGGAATGATTCAAAGAAAACTTCATAAGTAACGGGTAATATTTTCCATGTTTTGTTAACAATACCTTTTTGTGTGTTGTTACATCCCGTAAAGTTAGTTATGAGCTGCTGTAAGCTGCTGTAGCCCAGCGGCTTTTGTTAAAAACTCGTTCGGCTATGTTAAACCTTTCAGATTACGGCTCTAATCAATAACTTTACCGAGAATTTCAAAACTGTCTGTCTGAACTGAACTAACCAATACGAGTATGCAAAAAGTTAAAAATCAGAATGAACGTTTTAAAATTGGAAATGTTCGGGATGAAAATTATTTTTGTATGTCAATTTTCCCAATTTCCTTTCTATAGAGCTTTTAAAACTTTTTAATACAGCTTCAATCGCATGCCAGAATAAGAACATTGCAGTAAAAGTAACACCACCACACCAGTAGTGGGTGTGTTAGTCACACTATTTCTATTTGTGACAAAATATTGGCATTGTTTATATAAATCATGAACTTATTCACAGCTTTGTGTCGTCCTATAGCGTTAGCTTTGTGTTGTCTGTTTGCAACAACAATGTGCGGCGGAGTGTACTGTAACCAATTCTCGTAGTTGTCTCAGCAGGTTTGACAATAGTGACTCCATGGCTAGTTCATTACATAGTGGCCGCCAACACACAAAGTCTTCGTTAGTAAACTTCCTTTGTCCACCGCTCTAGACCTTTGTCTTAGTGCAGATCTCAAGGTATCTTGAATTCTGCCTCTAGTTTGAAATTGTGAGACGGATATTCCCTCCTATGTAGGCCCAATGTTGTTAATTTTAACTAAAGCAAATTGCGCTTCTCCCCCGAGCAGCCACGGATGCCTAATTTCCTCCCGTACATTTCTACTTCACGCATTTTCATTTTCGTCGCCGCTGTCCATAAATGCAGTGTGATGTATGTAATCGTGCTCTATTTACAAGTAACCCAATATTTCGAAGGACGCTCTGTTATTTGTCCGAATTCTCTTCAACTAAAACCTTCGGATAACATGAAACTAGTGACACACAAAACAAATCCCGAACAAATCGTTTTAATGGATAAAATTTGGTTACGTGAAGTTTATTCCTCTTCAGAAATAAAGGTAGGGTTTGATAAAGAAAATTGTGAGATTTCTTGAGTAAATGTAGGGTTCGAATAGTAATGGAGCTGTAACCTCTGCAGACAGGTTAGAGGGGGGTCCGCGTTATATTAAAATGTTATCATCGTGTTCGCGGAACAGATTGTTGGCGATGTAATTTATCTACATCACCACGTCTATGCCGTGACCAGTGGGGGTTTGCTGACGGCAGTCCGGTTCAATTGCAGTAGGTACGCCTGGGATATTATCTAAACGTTTGTTTTGGTATAACTTTCAGTATTAAATTTAATTTCATTAAGTTAAAATGATATTACAGCAAACATTCTGAATTACTCGTATGTTATTACTGCATAAGTACGGAGTGCAGCTCGACTCGCTTCTCGTCCAACTTCCCACAAATATGTAGTGTTTGCGTTCGGTGGCAATTTGTATATCTAGCACAAGTAATCTACTACAAATCCGACTACAAATATCACTTTGTAACTGAGTTTGGCTTAAAGCTATATTAATAGGTTTGCTTCATCCACACTGAGTTAAATTGCAAATTGATTTTTTCTGTCCTTCACAGGACGAGTGTTTTATCGATCTGATGTCCGTAATGTAGCTTAGAAGAATAAGTATACATTATCTAAATTCTAATTAAAAACCACTTCAATAGCGGTGACCGTAATTCAAGGTTAATCATTACCATAGTGTGCGAAAACTTTACTTCTTCGAATATTTAAGGTCTTAACTATCATACAAGTATTACATATAGTACAGAACTTAAAGTTTTATCCAAGTGACTACGTTCGAAGTAGAAACTGATTCTCGTAGCACCCACTACAATATGATTTGATAACTCTATTTTCAGCGAATTTCAACTGAATGTAGCAAAACTAGTCATGTCCAAAGCGCAGGCCACACCGCCAGCTGGCGGGCGGGCGAGCGTGGCGAACGAGGCTCTTTTCTTACTTTGTTCGTATCTTTCGTTAGTTCGCGGTGTGAACCAAAGTATGAAAAGAGGTGAAACGATGCGTCGTTCGTCCGCTCGCCCGCCCGCCAGCTTGCGGTGTGGCCTGCGCTCAAATGAATTACTTAATGTTTACGCGTATAATGTATTACCGAATATTATTTGTTATTCTAATTAAATATCAATCTGATTGAAATTTTTATCGAAAACATTAACTTATTCGAATCCGTTCATGTGGTATTCATGTCCAAATTTCAATAGAAAGTAGTAGGTTCTAATTAATATTTTGTATGTTAATTTATGCTTTCTATTCAGGAATCGTTTAAATCAATAATTTTAGTTAATGTAATGAACTCGTATTAGCATTATAATTAGCAGCTTTATAATTAGCATTAATATTATGAGCGGGAGGGGTCCCCGCGTGTATATAGTTCGAAAACTATGAAGAAGACTATGATTACTCAAATAAATAAATATATAGGTAAAATGTTGTAGTTTGGCCCCCATTCTACCTAATTGTTGCGCCATGACTACCTTGACTTACAAACGAGCACCAGCTGCTCTCCAGCTCACAGTTACGGTATTACGTTACCGTTTTCAATTATATCATTAGACTTAGCTATACGATTTGAAAGCAATGGATATCGAAAAAATATTATATGAATGTTTACTACTGCATTTTCGGGCAACATGACAGAAGACAACTGATATTTGAGACTTTTAGTTCTTTCCGTTTCCTAAACCTCGATACCAACACTCGTTTTCTTCGCCCTGTATCTAATTCTAAAATGACACCTGAGGGGTTACTATGACGTGTTAAGGACGCGTTCTCAAAACAGATAGGTATCGAATCGCATCACTACACTGACACGGCTCACACACACACACACACACATACGCAATGTAAACTGCGGGAATAATGAGTAACTAAACTGATGTTGATATTTTAGCAAGTTCACTCACGACCGCGGCCCAGCTCTTCTAGCGCTTTCTCTTTAGAACTTTTTATGCAATTCTCCAGACAGTGACAAAATAAAATAACCCTTAAAACCACACGTTAAATTTCATGCGTAAGAGCAAATTATGTGCAACATTAGACGGTTCGTTTTTATTTTTTTTCTGACATTATTTATAACATTTTCATGAATATTTTGTCCGTGATTTTGAAAACATTATATCTGCCTAACTAGGGTATTTTTTAAGAAACAAAATTATGTATCTAGTAGCAGAAAACGGTCCTGAATGAAGCCCCAAATCGGCAATTTTGTGTGAAGAGGTAATGGAAAATCGTTTTTACGATATCAAATACCAAAATTTAAACCAAAAGTTGTCCATTATTTGGAGATCAAGAAGTAATCTATTTGTGGCAATTGTTAGTTTTGTTTGATTTAGTTCCATTTCATCGCAAAGTGTCCCGAAAAATAGAGAACGCGCTATTGTGAGAAAGAGACAGAGCTATACAGGTCGTCTAGTGCCAGCTCTTTCCCACACTGGAATTACTCCATCTTTAAGACGTCATGGTAGGCCACCTGTTTGAACTAAGACTGACCTCCTTGGACAGCTTGCCGAGATAGGTGCGCTGCTCAGCGATCATGGTCCTCATCTGCTGTCCCTCGTACTTCATGCGGCCCACCTCGCTGTCTAACTTGTCGATCCTAGCTTCCTGGGTGCGAGCCATCTGCGCGAATTCCGTAGTCTCCATTAAAGCTTGTTTTAACTGTGGAAAAAGAAAATGTTTTAAAAGAGAATACTGAAGGACTGCATTTATTATTTAGACAGCGTACAACGTTACCCGCATAGGTACGATGTACGATCTTTATAATGGACGCAAAACGTTCGTTTGTAAGTGTAAGTGACAATAGACAATAGAAAACTGTACTATTTTCCTGCACTCGTTAGACGAGACTTCCTTCCAATTAATATTTGTATCACTGCCTTGTTATTTCTCACTAATAACCTCCGGCGCGGAGGCAAGAATCTACCAGCGGATTTACAGATGTCTGGAGTTCGTTAGTTGGATTATGGCGACATTTTCCGCCTACACGGCGCTACACCTCGACAATATTACAAGGAAAGACGTTGGAGCAATTATAGGATTATCTTTAAAGTGTGTTTCATTAAAATTATACTTATTACTAGCTATTGCCCGCGACCTTCGTTCGCGTGAATGTTCCCTTTTTCAATCGAATTATGTTACCAATTTCAAGGGTTTTAATTTTTGCACGGAACCCTAATTCTTATTCTAAAATAATAGTAGCCTATGTTAGACCTTATAACATCAGCTATCTGCCAGTAAGTCCCGTTAAAATCGGTCCAGCCTATTCGGAGATAAGCCAGAACAAACAGACAGAAAGACAATTTTTTTTAAGTTTTTTTTTTTTATGTGTACCGTATATACTTTCATATTTAGTAAAAAGCTGTTATTTTGGTATTACAAACAGACACTAAAATTTTATTTATTTGTATGTAGTATGTATGTATAGAAGATGGTTGAAATAGAATTAGCTAAATGACACTGTCGTCATACTCCCCAAAATAGTGGAGATAGTTTGAGAAACAGCAACATTGGGAAACCTATAATTAATATCATTTTCTGGAGAAGTCATAAGCGACAACTTCGCTAAAAAGAAAAGCTTTGTGGTAGATACACTATATTCGAAGAACAGTGCCAAGCACCAAGATGCCAAGCCAAGCTCTGTAAGATACAAGGCTCTCTCCGTATATATCTCAGCAGCGAGACCGTTGTACGCTGACTATGTTTATGATTTGAAATACAAAGATTGATTTGATTTGAGTACAAACCTCGTTCCTGATTACGTGCAGTTGACGCAGTAACACGGAGTTGTTCACGCTCTCTTCTAGTTCGCGCATTTCAACGCGGATTTCTTCCATGGAACGCTTGGCCCACTGCAGGGTAGTCCGTTCATTGCGTTCATGATTGTTTACAACGAAGCCGTTGTATGATGTCTGTCTGTTGGACAAGAATATTACGTTCAAAATACAATTTATAATGGATTCATTACACAAGCCTGTTATTCCCGAAGGGTAAGCAGAGATATACTGGTACATTTCTCCAGATATGTTATTTACATGTGGCGAGTTGCCATCAACCGAGCACAAGTCCAGCCTCAGGGATGCTACTGAGAAATGGGTATTTTAACTAAGAAAGCTAGTTTCCGAAAATTCTTAACAGCAAGGATTTAGGTCCTTGAGTCATTATCTGCCTAGCCTTTTTCCAACTAAGTTGGGGTCGGATGCGGCTGAATACCAGTATTTTACATGGAGCGACTGCCTATCTGACCTACACATCCCAGTTAGTACTGGGTGATTACGATACCCCTTGGTAAGACTGGTTGTCAGACTTTTGGAACACTGACTACTTAAAACGACTGTTAAAGATGTACAGATGACAGCCCGGACCAACGGCTTATCGTGCTTTCCGAGGCACGGAGAAAACTCGGTATGTAATGGGCAGTCACCCATCCACAGACCAACCTAGGCAAGTACGGTTTAACCTAAAGATCGACCAGCGCGGATGTCATTATTTTGCCACAAGCTCCTCTCCTCAATGTCATACTCAAGGATTTATGGAATTAAATAATGAGTTTCCAAAAGCTGAGATTGCCTGTCTCATACCGATATCAAATCATTTTTGTGACAATTTTGTACGTAATTATAACTGCTGACAAATAATTTTATTCGTCATCTAGGTAATTGACCAAGCTTATTTACAAAATAAAGTTTTTTTTCAATACATTCATGTTTATACAAGCGTGTCTCATAATACACGAGGCGCATATGCGCGGGCGCAGGATGCAATGTTACGCAACAGCGCACAAGCAGCGCCGTGTCTCCTGCCATGGCGAGTATGGCGACCCTTCCGGTTCCATTTTATAATAGCACTTACTAATTATTCAATACTAGCATTATTTATATAATATCCCAACGTGTTATAGAACTTAAACTAACCGAAACGATAAAAAATCATTACAATAAAACGATACGCTGCGATGGTTTTTAGTCTGACAAATCTATTTGGATGCCATTTGTCAAATGTTAATATTGGAAGGGCAAATAGATCTGTCCCAAATTACGACACCACTATATTATAAAGACTGGCGGTATGAGTTTGTGAAATTGTAATATTAAATCCAAAAATGTACATGTGCCTAAGCTTTTACTCGGAATCGATATTGATAGTTTATCACAGTTTATCAATACAAATATGTTTATTTACCTATTAGGTTTCGTGCCGGGCAAGTAAATGTTCAATATTTATTTAGTGAATGAAGATAACGCCTTACTTCCAAAATGTGAGCAAAGGTAGGTATTTAACAAAGACATTCAAATATTTATAAGAGATAGACGGGCAAGATTACGAGAATCGTGATCCAATAGGTACTTGTTACTACTTTGGTATCAAATCGTTTTGTCTAGTGTCATAAGGCGCATTTGTGTGTCAAAAGCGAAAATGTTCGGAATCAAATTTTTTGTATGAAAATATTCCCAAGTCTGCTCCATAAGACTTTTAAATATCTTTAATAATTAATCTTCCCGTATCGAAGTAGTGTAGCCTCGCGCTACTCTAGCGCTTCTAGTGGCGAATTCACACGCGAACCCCTTGATAGGTTATAGGCCACCTCCAATGGGGTCTATTGGAGGAGGCCTATAACCTATCAAAGGGTTCCTAATACAATAAATAAAAAAAATAAACAAACAGGTATAAGTTATAAAACTAACAGAGTGTCTTACTAACATTAGAACAAGTATTGTGTATTTTTTTTAAGGCCTGCTTAAAACAAAAGGATTTTTTTTTTAATTTATTTTATTTTATAGTACGAATAATTTGCCCTAAAACTGGATGTGTCATCTTCGGATCTGAACGAGATCAGCATGTTTAAACCTGCTTGCAGAAAAGAAATTGTAAAAGAGGAATTATGGAGACAGCCATTACGCTATGGTTTCCCTACAACAGAGAGAGAGTGTTGCCACTCTATAAAACTACTAGCTGTTGCCCGCGGGTTCGCTCGCGTTTTTGTTGGAAGTTATCCCACGGGCACGTTGTAAATATAGCCTATATATAAGCCTATGGGACTTGGGGATAATGTAGCTTCCTATTAGTGAAATAATTTTCAAAATCAGTTCTGTCGATCCAGAGATTACCCCCTACAATCTCACAAACTCACAAACTTTACCTTGTTATAATATTAGTATAGATACCTACATCAAATATAATTGATGCCATCCTTCAATCTTCAACAAAACCGCGTTCAAGAGCTGCCAGTGTCATCATTTCTCGTAAACGCGCTTTACTTTACCGCTGACCTTATATTTATGAATAAATTTTATTGTTATTATTATAATTGCAGATCGCGTTCAGCTTTTTTGCTGAAATTCACTTTAATATTATTTAGCGACAACAACTTCTTAATGTTTATTATTCTTAATACCAAGAACGACGACTTTATCCAGTACCTACTGTCCTGTTCTCGGAATAAAATGTAAGTACCTAATCTCGTTTGCTGACGGTTGCTCAGACCACCAAACAAAGAAACATTGAGCTTTTACTTTGTTAACTATTTTTTAAAACAAACCGATGTATTTATTTGTATATACAACCCTATATTACGGAAAATGCTCTAATTTATACAAATGGCATTAGCAAAAGTTTTCCTTGAGAACACTATATAACTAAATGATATTATTATGAAGCCAGGTACTTGGAACTTTCACCTGAAATTTTTAGCTTAGATGATTAACGCCCCCACTTTACACTGAAAACGATATTGAAATAAACCATCAAACCTTACGGGACAGGTAGGTATGTAATATCCCTTCTCTCCGATAAACACCTATTACTGTCGACTAAATGTCCTGTGCTATATGTCAGAATTCATACATTTATAAGCCGTCGCGGATCACTCTCACCTTTATTTCCCACTCTCCCTCATTTAATCGAAATCTATTTCTGAAAACTAGATTTCGTAACATTGAGCCTGACGTCGGTACAGTCAGAGCTCAGTACGACACGCTCGTATCTCAGTCAGTTCACATCTAAATCATTTACATATTTAAAAGTGACACGTGTATGGTATGTGTCAAAAATATATTTCCCCGCCACGCGATTCGTACCCATAAGTGCCGTGAGTGGCCTACTTTACGTGGGTGTAGGCACAAATTCCGGGTCATGAAAAGTATGTTCCCAATTAAGTTTGTCAGTTACTTCGTTAACGTTTCCTATGCTATAGAGTCGATTTGTTACATTTCCAGACATTAAACGAGATTGTAGTACAGCACTTTTTTATGGCGGCAATAATCTCCAAACGCGAAGGATAGAGAGCAGCATTCCGGAGGCATTATTAAAATTAACAATTTGGGGAGAGCGCCGAATTGCTTTTTTCAGAGAAGTTTAAATGTAAATTATATTTTATTGGACTTCGGTTTTCAGTAAAGGCGAATAATAACGGCGGAATGCGGTTTGAGCCGCGCCACGTGCCCAAGCCGTTAATTTATGGCGGTCCTTATAAATAATCTAAGATTCTGTGTTAAAGAATGAAATTAAATGTCTGCAATCATTAATCGGCAACGCAGTTGTTAGTTTCAGTCAACGCTCTTCTACTCATTCAGCAAATATAATCTCATACAATTATAATCTATGAAGCAGTATTTTGTTCACTGATTTATTGGAATCCAACAATTAATTATTCAACTCCTACCTTCAACCGTAACAGCTGCCAAAAACGGAAAAATCGCTTTAAATTTTTGTATAATATGTCCGCAACACGCGCCTATAATGCAACTGAATACTCTGTAATTACCGAAACAGTTTTTATAAGTGGCGGGATACGGGTACAATCGAAGAAAGATTATACCTGGCGGCGTAAAAAAAGTCCTCGAAAACCTTTCATTGTAACGGCAGATGCAAGATGCCATGTGCTCCTCAAAGGTATTAGAAAAAAAATCAATTCGAATATCACCCTTATAACAAAAGTGCGGGCGAACTCCTTGATAAACATCGCTGTTATAAAAAAAGGTTCAAATTGAGCCTCCACGGCTGGCCGAGCATTTTGGCCCTTGTTTCAACGTAGTCCAGAGCTTCTTTTAGGCAACTCTAACTATTGTCAGTTGGCCAAATGCCGTCGAAACAGAATGACCGTCATTAGAAATAGCACCTGCCTTCTGTTAGACGTTAGAAGTTGAATAATGTCCATCCTTTTACATGAGGCCGAGGGTCCGGATTCCGACGACGCGGGACGGAAAGTAAATTTTAATTTACGGAAAGAAAGGTGAAATTTAAGAACGGGCTGTATTTTTCAAAAAATCCAGTAAAAAGTAATTTTATAAAAGATGAAAAAGAAAACCTCTAGCATTTTAGCGTTTTACAGATCTTGCGACCGCTATTTCCCTAATTAACAGAGATAATTAGAGCTGAAAATCGTTTCGAGATTTCTTCAGCAAAGAAAGGAGTACTTTGTAGGTACTCGTATTTCGCTTAGGTCGCAAGCAATTTTCTTAGTAGATAAATCATAATTATTTTAGGTGTTATGCATAATGAAGTGTGTTAAGTAAAAAGAAGGCCGAAGACATGAGCTTTATGTAGATTTGTGAACATTTCATATGGTCCAAAAAACTTTGCGTTTAGTTTTTTTATAGTAATGTTTGTGACCATATTTGGCGTAGTATGCGCACGCGCGCCATTTGCTACGACCGGATGTGGGCTCGTAGCACACTACTTCCGGTCGGGATATAAATAAACATCCCATCAACGCCAGATGCTCACCCCCATAGCTGTGTTGCGTACTAACGATATGGATTTGATTTCGTTTATTTTGAGTAGATGTAAAATTACTACCTTGAGGTAAGTGGGGACCTACACTTATATAATACCTATGCATTCTACCTACGCTTAGTATACATACGCTAGCTTTAGACCAGCTCTAGGTAACATCTGGTCACTAGGAACGTCTAGTTTTATTTTTAGCATTCTTAATTAAGTTCGCTGTGTTTTTTGCTCGATTTATCTAAACGAAGGTCCTGTACATAACAACGAAGGTGATGTGGTGTATTTAGCTGCTAGAAAAATCTGAAGCATCGCTTGGGTTGAACTAAATCTAGGGCTTTTAGCGAAATTGACATTTTAAAAGAAAAGCAATTAGGTAACTAACAAACTGGGATTACACTGTCTGTTCTAAACATTAAATATGAAAATATAAAGTTTCGATGTGGTCTCAATATTTACTAAATTATTCGGATCCATATATTCCTCTGAGTCTCCATTTCAGAGAATTCCCGTGTATACATCTTATTAAATGTATTTGAACAAGTAAAAAAGCTTCTATACTTAAACGTGTTCATTTCCTTTTACGACCAAAGAGGGGCTGATATAAATATACAGAACCCATAACTAGCCCTAAAATATTACGTTATGTTCGCGAGAGCGACGTGGATAAAAACGAAGGAGCTAGTGTGAGAATCTTTTTATTTTTTCACATGTAAATTCGGTGAATGAACGCCTAGTAAAGCTGAGACATGGATCGTAAGTGGCGTGCAAGAAATCGTGTGTCTTACATATATTATTGTAAGGCATGTGAGACAGGAGCCTGAACCACGTCTCGCTGTACCCTGCTCCTATAAGGAAAATGTGGACGGCTGTAAACATGCTCCAACATGATAACATATTGTTCCCCCTCTTTTGAGGTTCCGTAGGCCAAATCGCAAAAACGGAACCCTTATAATTTCTTAGTCCAGATATCACAGAGCCATTTCAACCGGAGACTATTTGCTCTTTAACGGTGAAAATTGGAAAGACAACGTACAACTCCGATATTTTGTGCACTACTTGGTGAAATATAATAAGGGGTGGCGCTCCCCATAAATGTTATCTACCAGGGTATGAAAATGGAATAAAAAAGCGTGTAGGGTATTTTTGGAACCCATAATTTAAAAGACTGATGTTTCTAAGTGAACCAACCGTTAACAATATTTTAGGTTACAACCACACAAATAACTATGCTTTTCGTAGTCTTTTCATCTCGAACACGGAACCCATCACAGTGCGTGCTCTGACACGGATTTGGCCGTGTTTTTACATGAGTAAACGTTTTGCCCCGAAAGCTTCAATGAGAGTGTGCCATAAAAACGACAGAAGGGTGACCTTTTTACAAATTGCAATCGACACTTCAATTCAATCCAACTCTTTTGTATTAAATTCAAGTCTGGAATTCAATTCAACTCTTCTCTATTCAATTCAACTCAATGCTTTAATGTTATCTTTCCGCAAATGTCCTTTATCTATCTTCTTGTCTTCAACTGTGCCGCATTTTATGGAATTTTGTGAAACCTCATCATAAACTTAGTTTTATGTAGATCAGACGGTATTAGGGCATGATATGCGGCGGGAGCAGGTTTTAGTAAAATAATTATTCATATTCAGGCTCATCAAGCTAGACTGGCCACCGATCGAGAGAAGCTGGTTGGATGATAATAAAGTGCCTATGAACACATATTCCGGCACTTCGAGAGATGTCTGCCTTTATCTGACTTTATTTCCATGTACCGCACATCCAGCTACTTGAGTGGCAAACTTCGCAGAAACTAATCATAAGTACAAGTGCAATTTAACTTAGAATTCAATATTAAACTTAAACTATACCTACAGTACCGAAATTGGCATTTGTCTAATAGGTATACATGTATAAAGCATCGATTCGGTCAGTCTAATTACATACGCTAATCAAGCAATTAATGTTCATAACAGAATCTGTCTGTAACCTGCACGCCGCGTTTTAGATGAAACTAATTAATATAGGTACTGTTATCGACCAATCAATCAGTTTAATGTGTCTGTGAAGGGTAGCTACATAATTAATTGAAATCGGCACCTAATTGCGATTCGCAGATGTAAGCTCAAATGCAAAACAACTCTATAACCTACAATAAGGCTCAGTTTACGCTACAACGTCAACAGATTTTTTCAATAGTACCAGTCATTCTATAACGCAGTGGAAATGACACCAATTGGAAATAACTAGGTGGGAGTTAGGCACTACCGAATTGTACGCTATCACTAATCGTTCTAACAGTCATTTTATTTGTACTACAATTTTATGAAGTGCTAACGCATTTGAAAATGACAAAGTGAGTATAGCTTTTTAGTTCGTTAAGTTAAGTTCGTGCAGTTTAATTGAAAATGACAATTCGTATGAACATTATTCGAACGTATACTTATATTATATCATATTAAAATAAAAAATGAATATGAGCAACTCATATTCAACTTACGGACTAACCAAATAAATTCAGCAAAAAAGGTCTTCATAAAAACACATTTATCTCGCGAACAAATTATTTATACAATAACAATTACAACAATATATTCGCTATTAACTCGATGGGACCGCAGTAACTAAAGGTTGTTGTCGTTGTCCGTGTAAAAATAAACAGAGACTTAATAAAAATCGATGAGCAACAGCTGGCGACGTTGAATTTCAAGTATGCAAACGGGTACCTTTGCAGTTCCCAGATGCAAACTCATCTGGCACACGAGATGGCACACTCTACCTATAGCTACTTTTTCATAAACCATTCATTTTAAATCTTTATCCTCTAGGATAAGGTTTAAACTAGTCCACACGGCCGCGATCAAGAGCGCCCACTACTCACGACTCGCAGGTGTTTTTCATAGATAGAGCTTAATTTACTGCCAATTATACGTACCAACATATGGTGTACCAATCTCTTACCATTCGTGGACATATTAAAAATATGTTGATATGAATATATGATTATTAACACTAAACACTTAAAAGCTTTGGTGGAGAGATAAGACGTATGTTTTGGAAGTGGCAACTCGAAAAATGTCCTGTCACATTAGCAACCGCCACAGTAAATATGATGCATGGGTAGGGACGCGTTACAAACGGCTTTCGACGTTCATAATTTGCATTCAAGCAAGATTTATGGAAAATGTGTTAAAAAATACCACCCGCGCTCTAGAAATATCAGAGAGACCCTTTTGGATCCTCAAACGTTCACAGTCTGCTTTTATGTGCATTACGAGAGCTCTCGGGGAATCTCATCAAACCGGAAATAAACGATAGAACCTGACACCGATGATTGCGAAGCATTGTGAAGGAGCTTTGCGCTGAACGCTAGTCTTATGTAACAATGTTAAGAGAACTAAATATTACATATATTCATCTGTAAATGGGTCAAGAACCTATATTAACTAAGTGTGCAAATCAAACATAATTCAGGTCTCGAAGTACTTACACTTACAGGCTTATAAAATTAAATGATTGTGTTCGTTTTCAAAATAATGAACCAAAACAGAAATGGAATTCGTTAGCAAGTGCGCTTTATATTGAGCGGCCTCGAGACTTAATTTTTCAGCAGCGTATCAAGAAAGAAATAATAAAAACGGCGATGGCCTTTATAAATCCCCAAGGGAAAGACGAAGAGGAATAATCGTGTCGATCAGATGGCCTGGTTAGCGTGAAGAGGTCCTTGCTTCCCCATCTCGAACCTCTCCTGCGTTTACAACTTTTATATTATGACACGTCTCGCAAGACTTCAAAGCTTCGGGCGTGAGCCATTACCGCTGCTGGCTGGAGCCTGCAGCCGCGGTACCTATTGTAAGCGACGTCGAGACACGCCCTAGCGCCCTGAGCCCTCCAGTCACTCCGACACTTTTTAATGCCTCGCTACAGGAACTCCGCTCCTTCATCAAACCTTTCGGGCTCGCGGGCTTTACTTGAATCAATCGAACAAACTGCCTCGCCTCGAGACCTCTATGTTATAAGCAAACAATGATAAATACGGAGTACATACTACGGACACGATTGTACCAATACATGAAATGTGTATGTTTGGAAATTAATCATTAATCGAGATATTCTCAATGAGTTTGTAAGGTGGATGAACCCCTGATAGTTTCTGTGTATTATTAAGTACATTATTTGGCCGAGCCGTCGAGAACAATCACTTGTGTAAACGTGAGGACCCCGTAACACCTTCTTTAGGGTCATTGTGGATTCCCTTTCTACCGTCAAAATCACTCTTGACCCGTTTTCGATTCAAGAGCTTAACAAGTTTGAAATTGTTTTGTTGTTTTTGCCAAATACTAACGAACTCCGCTTCGGAAAATTTTAATCTTGTAAACCTTTTGTTTTGTTTGATAATATTTGGTGTATTTGTTTCAAGGAGGCGGTACATATCTCCGCAACTTATTTGCAAACTTTCCTGATTCCTCCTAGTAAACTTTTAGGCTTCTGTAACAATTACTCAACGTTTAAAAAACAGTTTACATCAAAATACCCGTTTTAGAAATACGGGTCGATGAGAAGATTACTATATGAGGTACGTATATCTACCTGACAAGTCTAGCCTCTCCAATTTATATCAACCCTTAACCGAGGCGTAAGGAGACAAAATCAATTATTTATTTATTACAAGACGGATCGTGGGAGTGGAGAAATTACTCGACATGACGCGGTGGTATTATGAATAGGGCGATGTCACGTAGTGGTGTCATTTGTATCGTGTATCACACTCTCACGGGACACCTGCGCGCGCGACCCCTATGTCATACTGTTCAAGCTGCTATTTGTCAAATTGCAATTTATCTGTACTTTAGGCATCGTAGGTACGAGATTTGATATTTGTGATATTTCCTCAAGTTCTTTGTTTTGCAAAGCCGCGTTGGTCTAGTGGCCGCAATCGCGACTGCTGAGCTTGAGGTCCTGAGTTCGATTCCCGGGTCAGGCAAACTGTTATTGGGTTTTATACTATCAATGCAGTTTCATTCGCACCGTAAATGGTGCAAACGAAACTAATCTAGTCTCCTCTGCACCATTGATGGTGCAGGTCAATTGTGCATACGGTACAACGGCGTTTTCATCACGAATTTCTCAGTGAGTTTGTGCCCGGTTGGTAGCAATATGCTCGCGCTATATTACAAGGAGTTTAACATAAGTGGCGAAATGTGGGTGTACTAGTATTAGGCACACCTCTCCCTAACCCTTCAGGGCTTACTGGCGTGATGTTTTGTTATGTTTATATAAAGTCCTATTCCTGCAGTATGAGTAAAGCACACACTTTTTGAAATAAGTTTTTGAATGACGAGGAACATTAATTTCCAGGTGCTGTCTATCTGGGATCCCTTAGGCGTACATTTGAGTATCGGGTCTCGTGGTCTTTACGAATGAATATTTTAATTCATAACCATGAACACAATCCTGAGGTCTGCAGACGGTCGAACAATTGCAACGCAATCCCATATTGTATGAGGCTCTTTTTATTCCTTCCGGTTTGCGTTGAGGGTAGGCAGTAAAAAGAACCATTATAAAATGCAGGACGGATAAACCTTTCAATATTTAGTTAGATTTGTACTAGTTACCATCGCTGTTTTGTACAGCAGCTGTGATACGGATCATGAAAAAATTGAATCCAGGATATTAAAAATTCGATCAATGTCCATTAAAGCGAATACAATTTACGCTGTTGGGTATTTTTAATCTTTATTGCACACAAAATTAAAAGATATACACACATATTGCAAAAATAAGTATAGCGCGTACAACGGCGAGCTTAACCCAGAATTGGGTTTTCTTACAGCAAACCTTACTTCGATTGCGAGATTTGCTAAAGAGCATTTAGAACTGAAATGAGCTAATATGTGCACAGTAATGATCAGAAACTACATTAATGGCGAGCACTGACTGCAAGTGCTGTCATAAATGTCAACCACAGCATAGGGAATTGGCAGACAGAGATTCCACCTCAGTTCACTCTAACGAACAATCAAATGAACTTAATGATACGATGTTCCTCAAATTAAAAGGAGTTCCTTAATGTTCTGCCAGTTGGAAATATTCCAAACGTCTTAAGTGAATGTTCGATGTGATGTCGCTTAACTTTGCAATCCCTTACGTACGGCTTTAAAGAGGGCCTCCGCCGTAGCCGTTCATTTTTTTATTAATCTGGTTAATATGTATAAGAAGACTTGTAGTACCTCAAAAAATTGAATTTATCAATAAATTTATTGAATTTCTGAGAGATATATTAGTAAAAGGTTAGACTGCCTACCAAAAGGAAATGACTTAAATAATGGAAGTGCTCATAAATAATGCATAATATAAGGAGGACCCAATCATCGACGATAGCCAAAATCGTAAAGACATTACGTTGTGAGATACTTAAATCTATTGCGCGGACCCTTTTGTATAGTGCCTATACATTATACGTACCCACATAATTTTTTATGTAGGTGTGTATATTTAATCATGTACGTATTTTTCGCATACGAGATGAGAGTGGAGATAGCTATGTTTTAAATTTAATTCTTATTTTGCAAAATAGTATTATAGTAATAATACTAGTTTTTTTTTAAGGAATATTTAAAATGTAAAAATAAAGTAATTAAAATGAATAGATAAACGAATATAATTATTAATAATAATAAAAAAAAAAACAAAATATTAATATCCAACAAAACAATAGTTTAAAATAATATAAGTAAATTCTAAATAACTTATTGTTTAGAATTTACTTATTTAACAAACAAACAAATGAAAAAGAACAGTATTTATCAGAGAAAGAACTTTCGAAATGCGCCCCGGCAGTTAAATCAAATCGCAATGGCCGCAAGATAATTTGCAAGCTTATAGTGTTGTAAAACTTATAAGCTGAATATGTTTTAACCGACTTCAAATAATGGAGGTTAACAATTCGACCCGTATGTATGTAATTGCACATTTTTTGTATACATTACATAATATCACGCCCGTAATGCCCGAAGGGATGGGTAGTAATGGGCATAGATCCAGACTCCGTGGCTGCCACTTAAAAATTCCTGAGGAAAATCCAATAACAAATTGGCCGACCCGGGAATCTAACCCAGGCCCCATGCTTAGCAGTAGCGATTGCGACTACCAGACCAACGAGAGAGTCTTTTTTTGTATGTTAGTCAGTACCAGTTTCTAAACATCTGTGCTAAATTTCATAAGTGTAAAATGTTAAATGTAATAAATGTTTATCCGCGCATATCTCAAAAACTATAAGTCGAATTGCAAATTATCTTTTTCAGTTGGACTAGGTATAGTTCAACAGGGAACAGTGCAAGTTTCATTAAAATCGGTTTTGTAGTTTTTGAGATAGAGAGTTAAGTGTGTATCAGTAACTAGGAAAATTTGCTTGTGGTTGGCTTAACAGTGTAGTTCTAGAAGGTAATATTATGTATGTTGTTTCACTACTTGCATGCAGTTAGGCTCTAGCTAAATAATCTCGATGAAATTCCAAAAAGTGGCTGAGCAATTTATAAAAAAGGAGAAAAGAAAATCATAATAAATAAACCGACTTAAGTGCTAGCCTTAGTTTAAAAGAAATATTAACAACTTTTTAGTTTCATACCTACTGTGTGTTATTAATAAACAGTAGTTACTCATGTATATATTACTTTTAAAATAAGGCTGACACCGACCTCAAAAAAATTGTTGGCATATTTAATTCAGATATTTTTAAAGATTAAACTTTTAGTTCTCCCTTTTTTAGTTAGTTAGTTAGTTTATTAGTTATTAATTAAATAAATTACAGTTTTGAAACCAGTTTAATTTTTTTAAATTACTTTTTTATAATTTACGGCTCTAAAAGAAGTGACGAAGCGCGGGAAACTGGCTACGATATCGCGCCAAACGAACAAAAAAGAAGTCTGAGTCAGCCAACTTTCAAATATCGTCCTGAAAATTAAATAATGGAAGCTCACGAAGTTCGAATCACGACGGGTAAATCTTCTGATCCAATGTGCCACAATCGGACCTTTTCGATGTAAACAAAAAACAAGATATTTCCACTTACTTTAATTCGTGGATTGCCTTTTTCAACTGATTGATTTCCGTCTTGTGCTGGATCTTAAGCAGATTAATCTGTTTTGTCACTACTTGCAGCTCATCCCTGAATTCAGTATCAGCTGCAGACACTAACAGAACTCCGGTGAGAACTAAAAATAATGCCCGAAAAAAATAGATCATGACTACAGCGCGACGTAAGTTGTGGTTGCGAATAACCGCAGAAACGGCTGCCTCGGGCGGTGTCGAGACAGGAATGAGCGCGAGGCTCGGCCGCTCCGCCGTATATACGACGCCAGGGAGTAGGAAGACGCAGATGCGTTCAACAGTTGTCCACACACCCACGGCCTACGTTCGCAGCCTGTTTTTCAGATATCTAACTTAATAAAAACAGATACAATTACTTTTTCTCTCACCATCTTTCAATAAGCTGTTTAGCCATGCATTGTTGAACACAATAATGCTTTCGGATGATCCTGAAAATGACAGCAATATGGATTCAAGTATCAAAAATGTAACAATGTTCGAATTTATCGACAAAAATAACTTTTTTAACTAAACGTTTTCAGAATATTATAATAGTTTATTCTTTCGATGAGATCTGCTGGAGAGGGTTATTTCAAAGTTGAATGGGTAAATGTTATGCCCAGCTAATGCTTATCAATAAAGTTATTATCCGTTTAGTTTGTTGTTTTACACAGTAAAACATAAATTGAGCTTTAGTCAGAGCTAGATCAATACTTAAAATCATTGTTACACATAGACAGATTGCTTGCGGGATGGAAGGCGGAGGACCGGGCGTGATGGCGCAGCTTGAGAGACGCGTATGTCCAGCGGTAGACTGTCATAGTTGTATTGACGCTTAATTAGTTCGCAAACAAAAAAATGCTATTTAAAAGTAAATCTGGATAGATACAAAAAAGACAAGAATTTCTTACTATACCTTGAAAATGAAACCGTTAAAAAGCTATTAACAGCCCCACGTGGGTATAATAAACGGCGAAAATTAATTAATTAATGTTGGCTCGAGAATCTAGAACTTAAAGAAACCTGTCTGGAAGACTGCCTTGGAAATTAGCATCGGGAACGTATGCACCATTACAAGGACCTCAGATTTGGCTGATACTTAATAATTTAATCGTTAAACGGAGTTATTTTTGTACGATTTTTTAAGTTATCATCTTCAATCACCGTACCATCTCATCATATAGCTAGGTCTTCTAATTTTCGTCTCTAAGTATTCTTTCAGATATTTTCTGGAGTAGCCAACGTCCCCATTTATTAAACGCCTGCCCCAGTGCCCATAGCTACTTAATAAAGCCTCAGTAGGCATTACACTTGTTAGTTTATTAGTATACCAGAGTTTCTACATGATTCTGTGATGTCCATTTTCAGGAAGCCATTTTTTTTAATTCTCGACCTACAATGTAAGGTCACAGAGTAAAATAAAAATCCTTATAACTCTTCGAATAGATGGTCGGTCGACAAATGATGTTACAAGATAATGAGTCTTGGCGTTATCGATGATTCGAGCTTATAGTTATTCGAGATTTTGATGCATCGAGGTAGTGAACTGTCGCGCTCATAATTTATCGATTTGAAGTACTATCAAGTTAACGTTTTCGAGCAAGTGTTATTCAATCTCACGTGATTCGATTTCAAGTAGGGAACCCGTCCATTACCTCCTGTGCAATTCACATTTTGTAAATTTTCTTTCATTTTCAGTTTAAATTGTTATGTCATATTATTCCATTTGCGAGAGCGATTATAACTTCGTGTCCTACCAAGAAAATATTTTATCATACCGGATTGCCGGTTTATTAGCTCTATAATTCTGCAATCAATTTAAAATAGTCTCTCTGTGTCATATAAGCCGCTTAACAACGTACAAGGCTATTTCATCTGAAAATTCCAACTGGAACTGCACTCTGCCTTTTAATGAAATATTTTGCTAAAGCTTAACTTCAACATTTTTAAGTATAAGTAAAGTAGCTAATACTTGGTTACCCTTTTATGAAAATACTATCAGTTTTATTATTTATTACATACTAGCGACCCGCCCCGGCTTCGCACGGGTGCAATGTTATCCATATAGAACTTGAATCACTCTATCTATTAAAAACAAAACAAAAATAACAAACCAAAACAAAGGTGAATACATACACGTACTTTAAAGATAAATACTGGTAGGTAATGAAAACTTTAGGTATTATTAATTATATATATATTTAGGTTCCATTAATTGGGGTTAAGCCTATTATCATGATATGTATCGTTAATAATGTAAAATATTAATGGCGACATGGGAACAACTAAAAATGGAAAAATAAATAAAAACTTTTTTTCAAAAAACAAAACCGGCTTAATCAACTTTATTATAATATTATATGCAACTACTTTATATATTATTATATATTACTTTATATACTATAATATTATTATATTATAAGCAACTTTTTTACACACTAGCTTTCCACACCGCGGCTACGCCCGCGTTTAAATACGCGTCTAAATGAAAACAACAGTTCTTTTCTTAAAGTCGGTTAAAATGATTAATACTGCTAGTTTCTTCTAGCACTCACTCTGTTGTCCCTAGAGTAATCAACTATCGATATCGACGAGTCGCATTATCTGTACATTATTCTAGAACAAGAGATCCTAACCTAACTCCTAACCGTAAAAGAGTTGTACTTTTCTTCATAAGCTCAGCGTCATGACATGATGATGACCATACGCAAATGTCTCAATAGCTTTAGAAATTATTAGATGAACAATACATGTCATGGTTATGGGCTTATCCCCAATAAATGGAAATCTGGGTATTGTACACATCTGCGAACCCCCTCAGAGCATACAGGCGTGATGTTACGTCATGATGTTGTATAAACAATAAACATCCAAGCGATTGCAGCAATCACGACAGATTTGCCGTCTATTTTTGAAGAGTTCCATAGTATATCTCCGAATGATCTTCGCATCAGATCTTCACCAAATTTAAACAGGACCACCTTAAAAATATAATCTTTCAAATAAAAAAAGAATTTTGAGAATCGGTTCACAAATGAGGGAGAAATCAGGTAACATACATTAAAAAAAATACCTACACAAGAACATATAACCTCCTCCTTTTTTTGAAGTCGGTTAAAAAACCGCATCGAAATCCGTTGCGTACTTTTATAGATCTAAGTATACATAGGGACAGACAGCGGGAAGCGACTTTGTTTTATACTTTGTAGTGAAGCTGCAATTTTAAATTTTTTATTATTGTTTGCTTGTACTAGCACTAACAACTTATTGAAATTCCTCTCTTCGTACATTAAAGCAACCAGGTTGATGAGGAAAATATTTCACGCTTAACATTATTTAGGTAGTTGTGCAATTAGTCACCCGTGTTTTTTTTTTTTTTGTTTTCAGGTCGGAAATCATCAAATAACCCCTCCCGCTCTGGGCTGAGCAGGAGGGAGTGTCAGACTTGTAGTGACGAAAACCCATCCATGTTCCTTCCTTTGCCCTTTGTGTTCCAGGGCCGCGGTATCTCTTTCAAACAATCCCGCAAGCCTGGCAGGCATCGGTCCTTTCGGACCCCTTCCTGTTTGCTGACTCTCTTTGAGGCGCGCGTGGAACACGAACGCGCCGTCGACACGGCCTGTCGTCATAAGACGGACGGACGGCGAGCTAGCCCATAGCTCACCGTTCACAGGCCCGCGAGTGATCCGTGCTCACGTGTAGTTTATTTTTCATATACTCGTATATATGCATATTTAGTTAGGTTGGTAGTAAAGATATTTGTTCAATAGTAACCTGATTTTTAATTCGCTTTTATGATATTTTCACAAGTTTCAAACTTAGTTTAACTTACTTTTTAAGAGTTCCCGCTTACAGCTGACTTTCTATCGGCCGATAGTTCAGTCGGGTTGGGCTACCTAACTGGGGCTAGCCAACTAAACTTGGTGACGGATGCGCCAACCAGACCAACAGTCGGTCGACTGCGCTCGAACAATTTGGTAAGTTAGGCGGCTTTTGAAAAGAGTGCTCGCAGAGTCGGCCGATTAAACAATCGGAAAATGTGTATAGTTTGAAGGCAATAGTGTAATAGTGATATCGTTGTAATATGCGTACTAACATACATATGTTTATACTGTATAAGAACCCGACTGAACTACCGGTCGAAAGTCTGCAGTCTACGGGAACTCATAGTTAGTCTAAATAAGACAAGACCATTGCTTATTATTGCTATTAAGTTTTATTGAAAAAATCTGAAATATCTACCCCATTACATCTAAACACAGAGTCTTCCAATTCAACAAAACTTATTATAAAACATCCATTTTAATAAAAGCGAAGAATACAATTTAAATGACCCACATTATTGGTATTGAAGTGACAATAACGGCCGATTTTTGAAGTGCGCATAAAGACTTAATTTGCTTCAATAACATTATGTGGAGCAGCCATTTGAACGTTTATATTGAATGTCCATTCAGCAATTTGATATGAAGCCAATGAAACTGGCTACTTTAACAGTTGGGTTCCCACGACATGTGCGCGGCGACCACCTTCCCTGTGATAAATATGTGGGCCACATATATATGGTTGCAAATTCATTGAAATTTTAACAAAAATGAGTTTAAGCGCATATTGCGCATATTTAAAAAATTGTATACCTACGATCCCTTGTACCAGCAACGACCTATTGTACCAGCAGGTGCACTTTCGGTATGGCATATTTATGTATAACTATAATTTGGATATTTTCATGATGTGAATACATCCAATCACATGACACGTCTATCTACTCTTGATGACTCAGACTCGGAGTGGACTCGCAGTACCGGTAACGGTAAGATATAATTTAATTCGCTAATTTGCACCTCATTATTACCTCAATACACCCTGATTCGCCTTTGTAATTAATAAGCCGTCTGACTTGCTGCGGTCTGCGGACAACAGGCAGCACGCGGCGGTGCGCGACGGATTGTTTTATTTATACATATAATCTATACAAATAAATAAATTGAAGTGTCTGTTTGTCATACCAAAATAACAGCTTTTTACTGAATGCATATGAAGGTATATGTATACTCGTACGGTACATAAAACAAATACATTTTTTTCATTTTTTTTTCTGACAGACTGCTGTCTGTTTGTTCCCGCTAATTTCCGAAACGGCTGGACCGATTTTGACGGAACTTTTACTGGCAGATAGCTGATGTCATAAGGAGTAACTAAAGCTAATAAGAATTATGGTTCCGAGCAAAAACATTAAAACCCTTGAAATTGGTAGCAAAATTCGGTTCAAAAAGGAAAGTTATATATAATTACTAGCTGACCCGCGCAACTTCGTCTGCGTGCGTGTGCACATAAAAGAAAGAGAGGTTAGATAGAGTGTGCGTCAACCTTAAAGTTAGACATATGGCCATTGCGGATATTTTTATAGAGCTTTTTATGAGGGACAATTCCGACATACATGGTAATTGCGTAACTTTAACCGTTCACGCACAACGGAAGCTCTCAAAAGGAGTAAATCCCTATTATATACTATTACCGATGGATAATCATCAAATGACCCCTCCCACTCTGGACGGAGCGGAAGGGAGTGTCAGACTTGTACTGAGTAAAATCCATCCACGTTTCTTCTATTGCCCTTTGCGTTCCAGGGCCGCGGTATCTCTTTCGAACAGTCCCGCAACCCTGGCAGGCCTCGCTCCTCTGGGATCCCTTCCCGATTGCTGACATGTCTTTGAGGCGCGTGTGGAACACGAACACGCCGTCACCACGGCCTGTCGTCATAAGACGGACAGATGGCGAGCTAGCCCATTACTCACCGTCCACAGGCCCGCGACCCTCGACAGCCTTACGTCTTCATTTTTAGACACTCGATGACAATCATACACCAGCTAGAACGAAAGTTCTCATCAAAGTTCTTGAAATGAGCCGAGACACGATAAAACTGCTGTAAACCTCTTGCAACTGCCTTCTGTCTCTATCGTCAGACCTTTGATGATAGACATACTCCAGGCGGGTCTAAATTTCTCATCAAGGTGCATGAAATCAGCCGAAACACGATATAGATGCTGTAAACTCTTGAGGACCTCTTGCAACTACCTTCCGTCTCCATCGTTAGACCTTCGATGACAGTCATACTCCAGCTAGGTCTAAAGTTCTCATCAAGGTGCATGAAATGAGCCCAGACACGATATAGATGCAGTAAACTCTTGAGGACCTCTTGCAACTGTTTTGCTTCTCCATTGTCAGACATTCGATGAAAGTCATACTGAGTTAGGTTTAAAGTTTTCATCAAAGCGAATGAAATGAGCCCAATAACATTATACCTGCTGCAAACTGTTTAGGACCGCTTGCAACTGCCATTTGTCTCTATCGTTTGACCGTCGATGACAGTCATACTTCAGCAAGGCCTAAAGTTCTCATCAAGGTGCATGAAATGAACCCAAACACGTTATTGTTGCTGCAAACGCTTGAGGACCTCTTGCAAGTGCCTTCCGTCTCCATCGTCAGACCTTCGATGACGTCATACTCCAGCTAGATCTAAAGTTCTCATCAAGGTACAGAAAATGAGCCCAATACGATTTCTCAATTTAAAAAACAAAAGATCATGCATATCGGACTTCTCTGTAAAAAGTTATACGTGGTCAGATCGTACATAAAATAATAAAATATAGACGCGTCGAATTGAGAACCTCCTCTTTTTGTTTCGTTGGTTAATAAACCAAGCTTCAGACATTTGACACGGGCGAGGGCCATTCTTTCACGGAAAACTTAACACCGCGACTCAGAAAAGGGAGTGAAATTAATAGCGCCATCTATCGAGCACGAAATTAAACCGTTAAAATATAATGCATGTAAAGCGATCGAACACACACTCTACAGGGTTATAGCGTCATGTAGACTAATCTAGACTACTTTTTGCTATCAGAACTTTTTTGTAAAGCTTAGCTGGTCAGCCGATTTAAAAGTTATCTTGTGAGCACATTTTTATTAATTAGTACCATTTTGGTGCAATAGATGTCGTTGCATGTATCTTACACAATGATGGTAAGTTCTTCTTGAACACTTTCAATTCATAAATCTTTTGATAGAGAGCACTGATTACAATGAAACAAAAACTAAAACCTTCTCTAAGTTCCCCACAATATTTGTCCATTGAATCTAATCACATTGGTTTTCCCAACAACATGAAGCCCGCCTCGCAGCGCGCGCGTGTCATTATTTTGATGCAGAGTTATTTTAAAACTGTGATATCTCCTAAGATATTCATCTAAATTGAATGGTGTAAAGGGCAATTTTGACCACAATTGAATGCTAAAGATGACTAATATATTTATTTTGATAAGGATTAATACTATGTCGGTAAAAATACCTATGCAAATAAAGCACTATTTTTGACCAAATTTTAAAGTCATAAAAATGGTTATTGTTAGTCAACCTTAAAAGATAGGCATGTGTCACACAGCTGGTCCGGAACAGGCCAAATGAGCAAGTCGATGGCGTTTTCTATTGCATCACAATGAACTATCACTTATTTACTAAATTAAATCCCGGCTACCAATAATTTCCGCGGACTTGCCTTTTAGTTCTAATGACTCCAGACACATTGCAAGACTAATTGAACGTCGCATCGCCTGGATTGCCCTAAGGTAGCCTAACCCTTCAATATTGAACGCCGCATCGCCTGGATTGCCCTAAGGTAGCCTAACTCTTCAATATTGAACGTCGCATCGCCTGGATTGCCCTAAGATAGCCTAACCCTTCAATATTGAACGTCGCATCGCCTGGATTGCCCTAAGGTAGCCTAACTCTTCAATATTGAACGTCGCATCGCCTGGATTGCCCTAAGGTAGCCTAACCCTTCAATATTGAACGTCGCATCGCCTGGATTGTCCTAAGGTAGCCTAACCCTTCAATATTGAACGTCGCATCGCCTGGATTGTCCTAAGGTAGCCTAACTCTTCAATATTGAACGTCGCATCGCCTGGATTGCCCTAAGGTAGCCTAACTCTTCAATATGTTTCACACAGACAATTGAACGTTTCTGGCACGTTTATTATGAAAACTTATTAGTTAGATTCTTATTTTCGTTCTTATCCTGAAGAAGTCATTAATGACAAATAAAATAATATACCAGAAAAATAATACAAATACGGAATACCTTAATACATAACTTTAATAGACTATTTTCCTGCCCCACTATCATCATATTACTACTACATAATTATTATAAAACAAGCTGTGTCCGCGACTTTGTCCGCGTGGATTTAGATCTTTCTTAGCCTGTAATTATAAAACGCAACATGACTTTGCCTATTCGTTAGTATGACAATTTATGCCATCGTTTTGGTGTTGGTTGATTGAGCAGTTTATAGACTTGATTCAAACTCAAAGCATTTATTTCAAATAGACCCGTAACAAAGTCCCTGTGCAAGTAACAGGCTGAGAAAGATCTAAGTTCACGCAGACGAAGTCGCGGGCACAGCTAGTTAATGCTACCCCCTTTGTGTCACTCGATATTGTTTAGATGCCGTAGGCCATGGATACCACAGATTGCAATTAACCCAAGCCCGCCATACATTGTAATAAGTTACAGGTTACAACAACAGGCTACAGGACATTGTCAATCATAGTACTTATCAATACCGTTTCTTAAATAGCTTTGACAAAGGCATTCAATCGTTTCCAAAATTCCTAGCATGAAATGAATAATGTGCTAAGGCTACAATGGAGCTTGCCTGTCCAAACATAATACCTAAGCATATATATGCATTCAATTCAATCTACCGTAATTGTACAAACTGGTCCCCAATACTGTTCCAGGAACAATTACTGAAAGGGTACCTACCTTGAAACTCTTATTGTTAGTTTCGACATCTACGCTGTGGTATAAATCTACATATAATCACTTGTTAGAGCAGTTATAAAAACTTGAACAATTTGTAAAATTGATTATTTTGTGTTTTTGGTTACAGATAAATGGTTGTAATTTATTGTCAAAATTAGTTAAATTAAAGAATTAAATGTTTATTTATTATAAGTATTTTATCTCTCAAAGTTAATTTTATTCATAAAATGTTGACCACTTTTCTGACATAAAAACTCTTTGCAAAGATTTAAAAAAGTACCGTTTGTTTTAGACGGAGCATCTTGATAACCGTGCGTTTTACATTACAGTAACGCACAAGTACGTAATGAGATACAATACGATATTGAAATTGGTGAAATAAGAGACCCTTTACGAGCAAATGTGTTATAATGTTTTTTTTCACACCACATGCTCGTTTGTGTCATGCAAACAAAAGTAAAGCAAGTCATGAATGCCCTGGGGCCTAAGGCCTAGGCTCTAGCTGCACAGCAATATATATACTGGATCTGGGAGCACGGTAGAGCCCCCACCAAGACCAGCCAAGCTAAGCGCAAGGGCACACTACCTTTTCTCGAAGCTCTGACAACAGTGAATACATTTTTCACCTTACGCCCAAAAATGGTAGCGAACGGCCAAACCATATATTTTAACTAAAGTGTATATAGTTTGTGAAGCTAAGGCTTGCAGAGTTAGGGCGTGTAGAGTTAGAAGGTTGGCTCTTCATATTTTCTGATAACTTTTTCATGAAGAATGTTGCCAAAATGAGACCATTCTCGACTTGGCAACATTTTACATGAACATGTTTTTGGTGCGATTTCATTTTATTACTGCCCGCTGAGCTGATCACTTATGTGATTTGAATTTGGAACCTTAAATAAAAATTGGATGAAAACTTTTACCAAAGAGTTTTCGATTCGTAGGTTTTAGTTTCCGTCAATGACAAAGTTATTAAATTACGCAATTTAATAGCAATCACTGTTTCAAGCTTTCATGGTTTACAACTAAACTTATACTGCCACTTACGGGATATCTTCCGTGATTGTCTATTATTTTGAGCTCCCGATATTTCGACGCTGTCCAAAAAACCTTGTGATACTGTGAGTGTGTTTTGCCGTGACTCAGTGATGACTTTCAGTAGTGCGCGTAGCAAAAGACAAAGAAAGAGACAGATTTGTCTGCTCTTAACAATTGATTTTCTATCCACCCGCATTCTCCAGTCAACCCGCAATCATGGCGCTTGTAACAGCGTCGAAATATCGGGAGCTCAAAATAAGAGACAATCACGGAAGATATCCGCTAAGTCTGATAAGTTTAATAGCAATGTTATTCCACAAACAGTAATGTAAATTAATTAAAGAGGTAGGTAGATAAAGCAAAAATAATGACAACAATAAATACAAATGTTTTTCTTTTTTGCAAATGGTCAAATCCTAAAATTATGACTCGAATAATTGACTCGCCCTAAGCAGCAGCAGAGCTGATGCGCGGCTGTGGTGCCACTACAGGCTTACTAGAACGTGTTTCAAAATTTTCCCCTCAATTTGTTTTCCCCAAACTGATACGTTTAGCAACCTTTTTTCCCATTATATTTTTCAAATAGGAATTGAATCAAACAGCGAGAACCAGCACCTATTCTATGATCGGTTTGCATCAAAGTTAAGAAAGTTTCCAAAAGTAGACACGACGAAGATCTATTTTACCAAACCCAGGGTCAAGAACTCAAGGTCTATCAATATTTTGCACTGCCCTGAGACGGTACAGGTTGCATCTATTCCTCTATCTTTTTTTTTTTGAAGATTGGTCATCAAATGACCCCTGCCGCTCTGGGCGGAGCGGAAGGGAGTTTCAGACTTGTTCTGACTAAAATCCATCCATGTTCCTTCTTTGTCCTTTGTGTTCCAGCCGCGGTATCTCTTTCGAACAGTCCCGCAGCCCCGGCAGGCATCGGTCTTTGCGGACCCCTTCCTGTTAGCTGACATCTCATTGACGCGCGCGTGGAGCACGAACGCGCCGAATCTCAATCGGCTCCGTCAATATCAGACTTGACCTAATTAACTTTTTGTTCACAAGGTCATTTGAGTAACCTAACTTGAAAAGGGCATGGGCCTGAAATTTAATCTGAAACTTGATCTTTCTGCCCTTTAAAAGAGTCCTAATAATACATTAGTTTTTTTTTTTAATAACGATATACTAGTGTGATTCTCCTGTTCCCCAAACAGGCCGGTTTCTTCACAATATTTTCATTCACCGTTTTGAATGCAGTTGTTGTGAGAATATTTAAATATACAAAAGTGTCTGCCTAGTTCGTACCCACGACCTGCGTCATGTAGGACGGGGCTGTTAATACTGACAAATCACTACCGACACCTGCACGTTGCAGGAATGAATAGACGCTACTGATAACGCTACAATACCCGTGGGATTGCCTCCAAAATCAATTGAGTTATTTTCAAGCGCAGTGCTCCGTTATTGGAATACAAACAGCTTGTTAACATTTGATGTGTGAATTACCAATTTAGCACGTCGTATGCAACTAATAATATCCTACCTACCCCCCCCCTCCTCCTCCCCCCCCCTCCTCCCCCCTATTATACCTACTGTTTACGCTTAGAGGCTTGTGGCTGAATAGTTAGCATTGTTAAGTTTTCGTCAGAGGATGGGTAACTTCCCAACTTCCCTCTGTATCTCGAAAAGCACGTTATTCCATTACTCAGGGTTGTTATTTGCATATCTTTGACAGACGTCAAATGTAGTTGGAAACCCGACAGCCCGACAACCAGTTTTACCAAAGGGTATCGTTTTGCCCAGTAACTGGGTTGTCGAGGTCAGATAGGCAGTCGCTCCATGCAAAATACTGGCTATTCAGCTGCCTCTGGTTAAACTGGAAGCCGACACTACAGTAGTTCGAAAAAGGCTAGCCAGAAGAGGACACAGCATAAACCATAAGCGTAATAATGGAGAACTGCACCTTCAATGTTTCAGGTTTTAAGTTTATTTTTTAAGTTTTATTACGTTACCTAATGCCATTGTTAGATGCAAAAAGGCAATGATATAAAATATGGTGAAAAAAAAATGTAACAACTTTTCTTGGACTTGAAATTTTTTTGTTAACTTTAAAAAAATACCAATATAAACAAAACAATAAATTTTAATTAACATTTATCGCGTGATCTTTATGTATAAGGAGGGCACCACGTAGCCAATTTTTTTTAGGTAGGTATTATATTTTCACTTCTCATGCTTTAAAAGTACGTCATTATAGTCCTACGAAGGGGGACTAAAGAGACAACTTTAGTCTCTAGAGAGTAAAAAGTAATTAGTTTTTTAATTTCTTTCATGTGACATAGACAAACTCAAACAGCCAGTAAATATACTATTGAGTGTGGACCATCTTCATTGCGAAAATGTTCAGTTTTAGTTCCATGGTTTTTCCGCAAGGGCGCGGGTCCGCAAGGGCGCGGGGGCAAGGGTGGCGCCATGTTTTTTAAATTGTTAATCTGTGACTGGTTTAGAAGAAAAAACCGACCAAAACTTTTTTTGGTTAAAAGGTCTCTGAAACCAGGCAATAATAGTAGATTATTAACCAAGGGCTGTATGACATCAATTGCATACGAGGTTTTTGGCGCCTGAGCGAAGCGAAGGCGCTAATTAACCCGAGTATGCAATTGATGCTTACGCCCGAGATAAATACTCTGCTTTACATATCGATTGTGAGGTAAGTAAACAACAAGACAGCAGGTTTCAATGAACATTTATTAAGAAGAAAAAAATGTGTATTTAATTAAAATTAATAGTAAAATTATTACAATTTGTAAGAGATATGGTCACGTTCTTTTTAGGTATATTTATAGTTTGAATATGAGTTTGTGATGATAAGACTTGAGTTTGAGTGACTTGAGGTTCTTGCATCGTAAATGGCGTCAGTTGACTGGTACTATTTTCTTCATTAAAAAATGGCTCAGATGATGTGCTTTGACGTGGTGATTTTAAGTTTATATTTTCTGTTATTTTAGAAGTAATTTTGCTTTTGTTTGCCATCGAATCTATATAACCGATATATATATATATATCCGATATAATCGGCCACTTTGCTGGACTTCCAGCCGCCGTGCCTTTTTAACAGAGTGAGGTTGGCTCCCGAATCAGCCAATAGAGTCGCTGATGTTCTGCGAAAGCAATGCCCGGTGTATAACTCTACGTTACTCAGTTTTAAATATGTGGCTATTTGCTTTGGCATGCCTGTAAATTTGTTTTTTCCTATTACTTGTCTGTGGCATTTTCCTTTACTGTAATTAAGAAAAAAACGATTTGTATCCACGTTTTCAGGCCGAAGAGCTTGATATTTTTCAACATAATTTGCAAATTCTTCATGCACAACAAATGACCGGTCAATTTTAGTTTTCGTGTTAGGCAGTTTTATGAGTAGTAATTTGTTATGTTTTTCTACATTTTCTATTGTCAAGTTTGTCAATTCCACGGTTCTGCAGGCTCCCGATATCCCAAAAATTAGAACAACCTGTAAAAAAGACATAAGTTGTATTAAAGGCACCAAATTCGCATAGTATTTTTGTGAAATATTTTGGTAACTTATTAAAAAGGGCAAGTAAATACGTAGGTACCTTTATTGCTAAATAAATTTCATCCGGAGCTTCATTTAAGAATTTCTGTACTTCTTCTGCAGTAAATACCTTCGATTTCTTGCTTTTAAAGCCGTCAGACTGCCTTTTCAAGAAAGCAGTAAGTTTAGAAAAATCTTTCAAATTCACGTCATGTTTTGTCATCATTGTAGATTTTAGCATGGAATAAAAGCACCATAAACTGGAAGGTTGTAGCCTCTTAGATAATTCATCAAAATATGATATAAAAACACTTTCAGAAAGAGATTTCACTTTTTTTTCTGACCGCCATTTCATAAATTCGTCGTATGCCTTTACATATCTTTCTTTCGAGTTCGGCGGTAATATATTTTCGACAACTGTTTTTGCCCTTTCTTTAATAAAATCGGGCGTTAGATCTATGTCTTCGTCACTAGACATGTTTAAAACTTTTGAAAAAGAACTCAAACAAGAAAATTAATTATTTTCGCGATGCTTTCGCGCCTACTAGTAGACTGCCTTTTTTTTTCACGCACGCAAGCGCGTCAAATCTTGCTGGCCAGTTTGATTTTTAAATCGATTCCATCTAACATACGATGTGGAAACAAATACTTAGTTCCATATTTAAAATAAAATCTTTATAAAATAAATTGTCTAGATTCCGATTCGAGTAATTAATCGATACCGAGAAAAAAAAAATTAACTTTTTAAAAATATTCTTCGTGCAGTATGAGTATGACAGTTCTTTTTTCAAATTCCAAAACCTATGCTGTAATGATAGTCATACACCCCGGCATTCAGGGGTGTAAGGGTGTACTTACAGAGCAAGAGATATGTAAAATTATAAAAAAAAACACCGCGAAAATATCAGAATTTTTTGAGTATCTATTTGTTCGGTTTGAAATAAAATTAAGAATGACTAGTGACAGTGAAGAGTTTGACGTCGAGCAAAGAGCAAAAGACATAATGAATAATCTATTTCCGCCAAAATCGGGAAAGATTTAGCTAAAAACTTACGAAAGTTTTATGGGCTGGAGGAATAAGAATATTTATTGAATGTTTTTTTACTAAATTGACACTTTTCTCGCACTCAAAGTGAGAAGTACAGTTTACACCTCGAGACTAAACGCCAACTTAATATACCCTCGGTTTCATTGAAACCTCGCACGCTCGGGAGTCAAACCACCTCTGGTATTTTATGGCTTCGTTAGTCCTTCGTTATAAAATATACTATTAAATGTAACATAGCATTTTTTTTTAAATGGACTTATTTTTCTTACTACGGGGATTTATTCTTTCAGGTTTCTGAATGATAACACAATTTATCACAATTTATTAAAAATTTTAAATAAATAAAATTGGTAATAAAAAAAAATATTTTTTATGGTTCACTATATCTTAAGCGGCAGTGCAACCCTATCTTTACGGCTGAAAAAAACGGAAGGCTGGGCTATTTTCGGCGTTGAATTAAAATGGAGGTGGAGAGAATAATGGAGATGGAGTTCCAGGAGTTTTCGAAATTACCTCCTCTATAGGGATTTTTTTTCAAAATTCCTTAAAAATGAATGGTTTTTGAGATATTCTAAGAACTAAATGCCCCCTTTATTTTTTTAAAAATATTTTAATAACGTTTAAGTTTTTTTAAAAAGACGTATAAAAGTGTTTGTCATTTAATCATTTAACAATAGCATTTTTTACGTCATTCCGCATCGATTGAGCCATGGCTCATATTTTTAGGAGCTTTATCAAGAATTACCACGTTTTTGAACATGTTGACTAGCCTATAAGTAGGCTTAAATTGTAGAGGGTTGTAAGAAGATTGTATAGCAAGAGATATGAAGTTCTAAATCATTTTATACTATCTTAATTAGCGTGGAATGCGCCAGACTGTGAGGCATCAGACGTGCTTCATTAGGTCTGGACTCATTGCGACAATATCGCACGTTTCAACCAAATTGATTCATATTGATCGTAAGACCAGAAATGGCGGGCAGTGCTGACGACAGTCTTAAATTTTTGAAGATCCAATTTGGTTGATTTATCTAAATTGAATCACAAAAGTGAGCCATCTAACCAAAGTAGTAGCTATTGAAATAAATATCAAACGAAATTATTTCAGACTTCTAAGTTATTAAATTGTGTATGATACGTCGTATCTCACCCCCCCCCCGCTCCTCCCACAACGAACACGTGTATTCGCCGCTAAGCCCCGAGTTTCTGAAGCTTATACAATCTAATTTGTTCTGAACTCTCTCTCCAAGTTTTATGATTGGTTGTTGTTATTTGGGTTAACCAATCAAAACAGCTAACGTGAGATTTGACATATTTATAGAACAAAGATTTTAGCTTTGTGTAACATTCGTGTTTTTCTGAACAGAGGTGTTTAGATAAGGATTTTTGTGGAAGAAAATTATAAGAAAATGTGCCCTTATTAGCATAATCAGCCTATAATGTTCCCACTGCTGGGATACTCGGCCTCCTCTCTATGAGATGGAATGGGGTATAATCCAGGCCCAGTGCGGGTTGGTAGATGTCACTTGTTTTCGACTTTTTGATTCTAGGACATGCCGGTTTCCTCATGATGTTTTCCTTCACCGTTTTTTAAAGCAGTGGTGTTGAAATAAATTACACAAAGTAATACGCCTGCCTAGGTTCGAACCCTCGACTTACTGTTCGTAATTCGGGGCTTCCACCACTGGGCCACCGCTGCTCTTATTAATGAGCATACAAATGCAGCGACCTTGAAAAAGGAATCACGACGTGTCTTTTTGAATGATGTCGGTTCTTAAATCTTAAATTTGATGCTTCTGGTTCCGAGCAATCGATATAAATAGCTAACACCAGCAGAATATAGACTAAAATATTTTCTATCGTACCTGCAAGGCGATTAGGTAAAGTGCATGGCGGAACAATAATAACATTATATGAAACTCTCTCGCTCTCTCGTCTGAAATTGGAAATCATTAATAATTCTTCACTTCAAAACGAAACAGCCTCTCTACTTCTCAGTCCAGACAATAAGTCTAGTTTGTGGAATTGATCTTGAATTGTTAATATGTCTCATGCCTTGTCGAAGAATACCTATATGTTTTATAGGTGAACACTTGAAGTTGTTGTTGTAGATAGTTTCAAAATAAACCACTCTAATCACTGTTTTTACGAAAGTTTGCACTGAACGTCTCACACTGAAAAAAATGCACTCCAATCAAGTGACTTTTTAGCTTGATTGACGGTATCTTGTTTATATTAATTTTAACTGTAACAAAATAAGTTAGTTGTGTCAATCAAGTATTTTGATTACTTCATTATAGATCATTAAAACTTTATTAAGTTGATTTAAGTTGATTTGACTTGATAGCATCTATCATTGCAATTAATTGTATTAATCATACCACTTGATCAAATCTTGCGCTAAATAAGTTCCTTGGTTGTGTTTATAACTATTTGGTGTGTTTATTACTATTCGACTTGATTGCTGCAAAAAGGTTTTGTGATAACTCCAATCAAGATCCCGGTTCAAATCTCAATCAAATAAAAGTAGTATCCGTGATCGTTGTGATTGATAGGCTCAGATTCAAACAAGTTACAAAAAAAAAAAAAACCAAACAAAACAAAACAAAATCTTGATTGTGGCAACTACTTTTTTTTCAGTGCATCATATACTTACTTCTTGTATCGAATTGTCACTCCAGTCTTCACCTACCTATTTACAATGTTCATTGCTATACTTGTTGACCAATCAGACGATGTCCTGTCCATTTCTAGATTTAGTTAACAGCGGCACCTACCGGGGCTAATGGAACTTTCGCAGGTTGTTTGGAAGAAACTAGGAAGGAAGACTAACCTAAGTTATTGACCTTGAGGATACTGCTAATTTTTTATGACATTTTCAGTTTTTCTCATAAACCATATTTTGTTTACCACAATTCACATTGGATGACAAAGTTGAACTTAAAACTTATGATAGTCTTCCTAGTGAACCCCCAAACATCAAGTTCCATTAACTTCGGAATACTTTCCAGGTAAGTACAAAGTACATAACTGCTGGTCTTATAAGTAAGAATACATTTTTATGCTTGAAGATCATCAACATTCTCTTGCCCAGGTTCATTCATTTGGGGTCGGCGCAGCATGTCTTCTTCTTCCATACTTTTCTATTACTCGTCATCTCATCAGACACCTCCTTTCATGCCATATATTCTTTACACAGTCCATCCATTGTTTCTTTGGTCTTCCTATAGTCTTATCCCCATTCACAGTCATACCTACTCAAAACTTTCGTCCCGACATTTTCGACATTCCTCCGCATCATATCATTTAACAACAACAGATTACCACACAATTTTTCAGTCACCGGCGCCACTTTCAGAATTCCTCATAAGTTCCCTTTTTCTTATTTTATCCATTCGCGTAACATCACACATCCCCCTTAGGGCTCATTTACGGACACGCGGCGCGTTTAGCGGCGCGTCGCGCAGCGCTTTAAGTGTTTTCCCGTTTACGGAGAGGCAGCGCGTGCAGCCGCCTGCGTTACCGCTCGCCCAAACACAAACATATGGCAATGTACGATGTTGTTTACGGAGACGCGTTTCATTCATCCCTTTTGTGGCCCAACATTTTGATCCATACAAGGCAGCAGGACTAACTATTGTTTTATAAATTTCATCCATAAGTTTAAGGAGAATGCGGGAGTCGCAGATTGTTCCCGTGACCTGCCGCCATTTCATCCATCCGGTGTCTATTACGTGCTTTACACTACTATCTGTTTCTCCATCGTTTTGCACGAGTGAACCGAGATACCGAAAGTCGGAGCAGAGAGGAAGAAACCCGCCATCTAGCGCCATGACTCCAGGACTGGAGAGACCGCCGAAATCGCAGAACATGTAGTTATTCGGTTTTAGTTCTGCTGAAGCCAACATTCTCCAGTTTCTGTTGCCATTTCTCCAATCTGCTCTGGATCTCAGGCCCATCTTCACCGACAAGAACAATATCGTTGGCAAACAGCATGCACCAGGGGGGCACCCCGTGTGTCCAACGTCAAAGCATCCATAATCAACAGGAAGAGGTAAGAACTCAAAGCCGACCCTTGATGCAAGCCTACAGCCACACTGAGCTCGTCTGTCTTACCAGGAGCTGACCGGACGTTGATACTAGATTGACAGCTTTATTATGCTTGAAGATCATCAAGTGTGCCTATCTTTTTTTGGCATAACGAGAGCGAGCGAGATAGACTATGACTTTTCCAATCGAAAATCGACTGTGAATACAAGATTGTGGTGCAAGGGCGGTTTGACACAAAATTAAATGTCACAATCAATTAGAGTTTCACAAACAATACTTGTACAATGCGGATGTCTAGAACTGGATGGAATTTTATTTTTGACCAAACAAATGCTTTAACCGCAAAAGCGAAAGCTTACGTTATTTCTTACAGCCTAAAGTGGCTGAGAAAATTACACAAAAGAAGGTTTGCAAATGTGCATCCTGTTTTTGTTCACGTTATGTAGGCCCGCAAAATGGGACACCGCACTGACGTACTCGCACCTACAGAGTGCGGTAACAGATAGTGTTCTTGTAAATATACGATACGAACACTATCTTTATGCATTAACTAAGTAAATTTCCCAATAACCGGATTGAAAGATTTAGACAGTAAGACAAGTTACATTTGAATATCTACAGAAAAGTTAATCAAATTACCACACAGGTCAATCTCGGGTCAAATCAAATCTGTACAAAAAAATCACACGTTATTAGTTGTTATTTTATATTTTAATTATAATTTTCAAACTCCTATTATTCAATATAATAGGAGTTTGTTTATTTTTCTCACTTACTTTTTAAAAAACTTACCTCAAATCGTGAAAAAAATGTTGCTTCATTTGCTCCAAAATTATTGAAAAAAAAATGGTTCTAAGCGCACTCTAGTAAATTCGTCAGTCTTCCTTAATTTTGGATGTTCCTGAACACGAGTGGGTACGAGTCATTGTGCAGACATCGAGGACTCGACTTTTCTTTCATCATTTCTGTTTTTAATCAGAGCCTCCTTTTGTCTTGAACCCTCTGTTCTTCTAAAAGGGCTTGCGGAACACGAAAACATTGGCTATGTCAACCTACATGTCTCGTTGTATCGTAAATTACATTGGTTTTACGATACAACGATATTGTCGATATCGGCGAAAATGAAATCGAAATGTCGATATTGTCGACGCTATTGTCGTTTGTGTACGTTGTCTGATTTAATATAAATAAATCGGGATATTTACCATGTTTATTATTGTTTTGAGTTCCTGATTCTTCGGCACTATTGCAATCGCCATGATCACGGATAAAAAATCATTGAATTTGGAATAAGTTTATTTTTTGGTTCCAAATCTCTCACTTCGAAAATTATACGCAATTATGTTTCTGCATTCTTATAAATCCAGTACTAACAGTCAAATATGTAATCATCATAAAAATACGCACGCAAAACGCTTGGACTTGCGGACACCAGCCCGTTATACAATACAATCATGACAAATGAAGTTTGAAAGCAACATTATGGACGAAGATAAAACATTCAATTTTTTTTTCGATCAATTCCTGCCTAACCGCGTTCCCGTCCGTATCTACGCGCCAATTATTGTCATCCTCAAAGATACCAGAATTAAAACGCTCTGCAGAGATTTAACTGTCTGGGGCTAATGTACTAACCCTTGAGGAGTTTCTTTTTTTCGTTGATATAAGGCAGCTGTATTTTCGAAGGCAGTAAGGACAGCCGGTGCGTGCCCAAAGCGCGCGCTCTGATACTTTTGGAGCCACATTGTTATTAACGACAGCTGCAACGCACGCTCCTTTATATGTATGGGACAGTTGAACATCTTAGTTGCGCCACGAGTTCCGTATTCGTTCATTGAATTTATTGTTCACTGCTTTATTATTTGCATATTTTTGCTAAATATTAATGTTTTGTAACTAAAATTCATGAATTATGTAATTTGACACCTTTTGATTTCTCAATATGTATTGTAATGGCATAGTCGTCGTATTCAGTTCATTTGCCAGTTTCGACATCTCTTTACCTATACGTCCGTGATGAGCTGAGTGGGCGATGAGTTATCCCCTACCTACACTAATGAGTGGTTTATTTTTTCATGAAGAAATCTTCAACTTTTCAGACGGTTTGCACCTACAAAGCTTTGAGACACGAAGAGGTTCGCTTGAATTAAAAAAGTAATAAAGTGTCGACATTTTTCTATCCGTACAAGTTGGATGTAGCTTAGCCACACAATACGCATCGCTGCATGGCAAAATTGCGTAGTAAGTTTGCCATATTCACCTACTTATAAAACTTGATAACTTTCTTAGAAAATCCTTCATCAGTTGGTAAAACTTCATCGTAGAGAAATTCTTTTCTGTTTGCAATGTTGATAAGAGTGTTCAGTGGTTCGGATATTTTTTATGAGCACTAAGTTTGTCAAAGAGTGTTGCATGTTTGATCAACATCTAATGAGGTTCTATATTAAACTTTTAAGTAACTTTGCTCTTATGAAATCGCCTTTTAAAGGCAGGTCGGTATTTGCTGTGGATACTTTTAAATCGTGTCGTACGAACCGACGTAGGGCGTTTGTACACTACACGGAATTTTACTGTCCGGCAAAAATCGGACTCCGTCCGTCCTCCGGTCCCATTTTGTACGGTCCGATGTGGCAGGAAAAAAACGGATGATTGGCTTGTGCACTTGTCCGTCTTTACTCGGATCGGTGCGGTGCAGTTTAGAGTAGCTCTCTTTGAAACTACACGCCACGCAGCTAAGGCATACGAGCCGATTATTCCCGGTTCTGAAAAAACCGGGTAATCCAGGGTTTTAGCTCTGTAAAAACGGATCTCTCGTATAAAACCCAGTGTCTTCGTTGATGTCATCTATAAATCTCAAGTATGAGATGTTCTCGCGGTAGATGTTAATGCCATTCCCAATTCAGCGTCTTAAACACATCCTCCAGTTCGTTGGTGAACAATATCGGTGAAATTATGTCCCCTTGCCTCACCCCCCGACACAATGAGATATGATCTGTCTGCTGGTTTTGAGTTTGGACGGTCATTATCTAAGGCGTTTGCTTAAAGACTTTTCAGCACTTGGAAGTATCGCCAGTCTACTTGGCATCGCTGCAGAGACTCCAGAACAAACCAGGTCTCGATAGAGTCAAAAGCCTTCTCTCATATTCCGCAAATGCTAGACACACACGCCGATTATACTTTTTGGACTTCAGTATAATTTGCCGCTCTGTGTGAATGTAATCTCTGGGTGCTGTATCCTCTTCTAAACCCGACTTGTCCGGTGGCTGGAGGTCATTGAGTCTTCTCGCTAGACAATTTGTGACGACTCTTGCAAACAGCTTAAACAAATGGGTCTGTAATTCTTTAATAGGGTCTTGTTCCCTTTTTAAAGAAAAGAACGACCACGTTCTTTCTCCACGCTTCTGGATTTCTCCCAGAGACCAGGATCGAGTTAAAAAGCTCCTGAAGCTCTCTTAAAAGAGGACTTCCTCCCGCTTTCAGAAGCTCAGTCGTTAATTCAACCTCACCAGGGGCTTTTCCATTCTTAAGCTGTCTAAGAGCCGCCTCGATTTTACCAAAAAAAAATAAATTAACTGAAATGAATTGGGTTCATCCCCTTAAAGTGAAAAGTACCGTACAAGGTCATTGTACATAAACCACAATAAATTGAGGCAGGTCGAAAGATTTTTTTTTAACTACATTCGGCTAACTAAAAAAAAGGCCCGGAATTGGGGAAAACTAAAATGTCGGACGGTGAAATTATGTGCAGTGCACAACCTAGTTTAAACATTTATGGCGTGCCATATCGGACCGTAAAAAAACAGACTGCAGGACAGTAGAATTCCTTGTAGAGCACAAACACCCTTCCGTTCACCAGTGTGACATAAGGAACCTTAAAATTAAGCAGGCACAGCCGATCACTCTACCTGAGCCGCAGTTTTTTGGTTTCCTTATTTCTGGCTATAATTTAATGATGTTTATATTTTGGTACCAAAGATTCGTGGTCATGACTTGATAATTATTATTTAATTAACACCTGCCCTTAAATTGAACTCTTAAAATGTATGTTCCAGTTATTGCAAAATAAGTAGGAGTATAGGTATTTATTAATGTAAATAACATTATGATGAAGTAAATTTAAAGAAATGTATGCCTACTCGTAAAATCGTCCCGAAACATCGTTCAAAATTGCTTGTTTTAAGCACAGAATAAGTATTAGTACTTATTACTGAATTTGGTTTTATTTTAACCGTAATAAATAACCGTTATTAAGTTATTTAGGTAGCTAGGGACTTGGACCTACCTACGTCTTGTGCTAATTCATGTAAATGGCTTATTAATTCAGTTTGATTTAATATAATATCATCTAATACCTATTATGATTTCGCTGATGTTATAACTGGAGTAACTTGTACTTTAATCATTTTCATTACTTTCCAGAATTTGACCCTTATTAACGAATATTGATTTGAAATTCCAATGAAGCAGTTCTAGTTTTCATCAAAATCGTGCCCGAAACTGCTTTGAGTGTTTTAGCTATTTCTAAAAACTTGCTTTCATTTCTGAGAATGTATTAACTTAGGTACTCGTACAATTAATATTGAAGCCAACTAAAAGCTTTGAGGGTCGCTATTTCAGAAGATCTTTCGTTGAAAATAATCTGTAGCAAGAAATTGGTTTTACCATCTTGACAGAAAGTCTCAACAAATCCGAGCTCGTGGTAAGATACAAGCATGGCGCGGGGTGGGAGTGGCGCGTCCGGCGGGCTGCGCCGGCGCATATGCCGCGCCGCATCTGTCCTATCTCGCGCACGTTACCATAGTAGCGCACGGGCCGACTATACAGGCTGCTCCCCTGCGCTGATCTATTCTGGCACGTGGTATTTTCAACAGGTTTTGTATGTTTGATAAAAAATGATTTGTTTTTGTAGTGCTTTTTTCGTTGTATAATGTTAAGAGTTAAAAAGAACACTAGTTTTGATCGGATAGGTACTAATTTAGATTGCCATTAAGAAAATGTAATATTTCAAAAGCTGAAAAAATCATAATCAATCAAAACATTTTATGTTACATTCGTAATTTGGTCACGTTTATTTTTAAATAACGTAAGATTCGACTATCTTTATAGGTACCAATGTAATGCGCTAGAAACACTGTCAGCAAGGAGCGAGAGAGTCGATCAATCAGTATCAACCTGTATATCGATATCGGCTGAGATCGCGGGGACACCTGCGCGCGCACCTGCTCGCCTCTGATTCGCCAAAAACGAACACG
Organism: Eugnorisma glareosa; assembly: GCA_947578425.1. Classification (NCBI taxonomy): domain Eukaryota; kingdom Metazoa; phylum Arthropoda; class Insecta; order Lepidoptera; family Noctuidae; genus Eugnorisma; species Eugnorisma glareosa. Next base: position 34,463,555 of record OX387957.1, read on the forward strand.
ACGCATCACCTGCTGCCACTCATCGATAGGTACTCCTGCACAACCAGTATCGATACTTTATATTTTTATTTCAAATAGGTATCGTTTAATACTCGCTTGAAGCTTTAAAAACGTTTTAAATGTTTTATGTAACGTTATGAGGTGAGAATACTTTCGGGGCGGTGAACATTGCCATATTTTTCCAAAATGCGAAAAATCTTGAATCAAATCTTGATTTTGTAAACCAATTGCAGGTTTACCTACTGACATTATGTGATGATTATTTCTACATGTAAGTAAAACCCTAATACTTGCATTCCAGGTAGGTACCTACTTAAATATAATTATTTTATTCACTATAGGTGTCTAGGTAATGAAGCTAGGTTATTATGCAGCTTTCAAGAAAACGGGAATTCCGTGAAAAGTAGTCAAGTTCTATAAAATCTTTTAATATTGTTTAGGTACGTACAGTAGGTAGGTATTTATTTATTTTCTGGAAAGAAATTCAATTTTATTAATTAAGTTATGCAGGTACTTATGTTAAGGTAGGTACCTACTAGGGCATCGAAAACGGGCCATTTTTTGGGACCAGTTTTTTTCGGTTTCGGGTTTTCATCAAAACCGGGTCCCCGGGTTTTTGGGTCTTTTTCGTTTTTTTAAAATTAATTTACAATATTGACCAGGCGTTCCACGAAATAGTTAAAATCCTCAGGGAGGCGGACGCGTCCATCCTCGGACGCGTTTTTGTAAAATGCGGCTTACGGGCAGGAAGTCCAAACATTCGAAGGAGACTCTGGAGCTTATATCCATCACTTCAGCAGAGCTAGCTACAGGCTCCAAACAATAAGAAAATTGGTACGACGCGACCTTCGATGCTCCAGCACACAGCAAAACCGGGGTTGAAAGTGTTCGTCCAGTCACTTGGGAGGAGCCACCTGACGATATTGACGAAATCTGGTTGGGATATCGTCGTTTCGAAGTCTGAGATTGTTTCAGAAGTCGAAAACTTCCACGGTCAGTTGTACGCATCGCAAGCATCTCAACCTCATCTCATTTTACAGAAGACCTGCCAGAAGTCAGCCAAGGTGAAATCGAGGCGGCTCTTAGACAGATTAAGAATGGAAAAGCCCCTGGTGAAGATCAGTTAACGACGTGAGGAAGTCCTCTATTAAGTAAGCTTTGGGAGTTTTTCAACTCGATCCTGTTCTCTGGGAGAAATCCAGAAGCGTGGAGGAAGAACGTGTTCGTTCTTTTCTTTAAAAAAGGGAACAAGACCCTATTAAAGTATAACAGACCTATTTCGCTCCTTAGCTACATGTTTAAGCTGTTTGCAAGAGTCGTTACAAATCGTATAGCGAGAAGACTCGACGACTTCCACCGGACAAGTCGAGTTTAGAAGTGGATACAGCATAGATCACATTCACAGAGCGGCAAATTATACTGAATTTCGAAGAGTAAAATCGGCTTTTTGTCTTGCATTTGCGGACTATGAGAGAAGGCTTTTAACTCTATCGAGACCTGGTTTGTTCTGGAGTCTCTGCAGCGATGCCAAGTAGACTGGCGATACTTCCAAGTGCTGAAAAGTCTTAAAAAAAACGCCTTAGATAACGACCGTCCAAACTCAGAACCAGCAGACAGAGCATATCTCTTTGCGTCGGGGGGTGAGGCAAGGAGACATAATTTCACCGATATTGTTCACCAACGAACTGGAGGATGTGTTTAAGACGCTGAACTGGGAATGGCATTAACATCTACGGCGAGTACATCTCACACTTTTGATTTGCAGATGACATCATCATACTGACTGAATCGCTGCACGACTATAGTAGACAGATTGACAGATTCTAGATGGCCTAGTTCAATACGCGTAGGTTGCAGGGAGAACTTGACAAAATCCAGGCTATGTTCAACGAACTCGTTACCCCAGGATCTATTGTTGTCAATGGCGGTCCCCTCGAGGTTGTTCGAGAATAATGTATTTACCTCGGGCAAACACTGCTGTTTGGTAAGAACAACTTTGAGATGAAGGATAACAGAAGAATCCAGCTGGGCTGGGCAGCATTTGGGAAGCTTCGTCGAGTCTTTTCGTCAAATAATTATACTACGGGTACTTTAGAATGAGAATTTTCCCAATTACATTTATTCTTGTTTTATATTATATATATATATATATATATCTATTATAAAAAAGAACCTGTTTTTTTTACAAAGCTAAAACCCGGGTATTCCCGGTTTTTTCAGGACCGGGAAAAACCGGTCCGTATGCTCTAGTACCTACGTGTAAATATAGGCCTTGCACGTACAGTTCCTACAGCCTAGCAGTCTTTCCTACGTCCTATTACCATCTAGCATAGACAAATATGTGCCTAGGTAGGTAGGTACTTGTCACTGAAGATTAGTTACATACATTACTAGCTTTTGCCCGCGGCTTCGCCCGCGAGTAGGTCGATAATTGTCCCACGGGATCATCATATTTAAGTTAATCCTATCTGTATGCTAAATTTCATCCAAATCCGTTCAGTAGTTTTTGCGTGAGAGAATATCCACCCACTATGCTCGACAGAATTTTGACACATGACACATCAGCTGAATCGGCGGGGTGATGCGCATTGTCATGAAACTCAAGGATTTTCGTGAACTTTCAGCATTCGATTTTATAATGAAAAATATGTCGCGGCAGCTGTTTCATACGTTAAGTTTGTGGTTAATATCTTCAAAAACGTGTTCATGTCGGTAAAACGGCGTCAGTCTATTGCCAAATATGTGTAAATTACATACCACTACACCCTTCCAAAAATAGGTACCTTAGATGCGCTGGAAATAATGTACATGGACAAGTTTCTCGTTTGCTAAAAAAACTCGAAAGGGCAAAATAAAGAAAGTAACATTCTATCTGCGTTCTTATTTTTACCATTATTCATACAAAATTTCATAAAAAAACACGATCAAAGTCTTGACAAATATTACTAAAAACTCTAGTGCTGACAGTAAACCCAAGATTCATCATTCGATTAAAAAGTTACAGTCAGCCTAATCGATTACTCGCAATGAAATCAAGTCTGGAAAAAAAAGTTGAACGGAATAAAAACTCCTTGGTACTTATAATTTCAAATAATTATTTCATTTTAAAATTAACATTTATGCAATCTTTTAGAATAATCTTATTTAGTAATTATTCGATGCTTTTGGCTGATTTCAAGAGAAGGAGAATAAATCTCCTCTCCTCTTCCTCTATTCTATACTAATATTATAAAGAGGTAAAGTTTGTGAGTTTGTGAGGTTGTAGGGGGTAAACTCTGGATCTGCTGAACCGATTTTGAAAATTCTTTCACTAATAGGAAGCTACATTATCCGCGAGTGCCATAGGCTATATTTACAACGTGCGCGTGGATAATTGCCGACCAAAACGCTAGCGGAACCGCGGGCAACAGCTAGTAAATGATAAGAAACAGAAAAGTGAATACTCAAAAAAAAAATCTTGATTCAAGTAAACATTCTGACGACATTTATCTTTCTTTTAAAAACTTATAGCTGATAGTCTCCTAACTTTCCGTTGAACTAGTAGCGTGAGATTTGGCAAGAAATAAAGTCTCACAGTTCAAGCAAATAAAAAATCTGGAAATAGATTGATTTTCAATTGTACGTACGCACGGTCGCATTGTTTTTGTTTCAAAATTCAAATTAAGAATTCGCTCGCATTTCACATTAATTATAGTATTTAATATTATCATTTATTGCGAATTGTGTTTTGTAATATCTGAAGAATGGATATAGAATCTTAGTCATAGTAAAAAAAAATGATCAGCCAACGATAAATTACATTTTATTTCTACAAAATTGTGACCGGTTGGTTGCGTGTTGTCGGTTGGGTTACTAAGTTAGGTTAAGGTGGAAGCGCAAGGGTAGCCCGCGAAATTTAAATTTTCTTAAGTTTATTGCAATTTGCGCCAGTAAAACGTATGGAGTTACAGAATTATAATCATTTAAATCATCAATACGGGCTGTATTGATGATTTAAATGATTATAATTCTGTAACTCCATACGTTTTACTGGCGCGATTCATATTTTCATCAACATAAAACCTGACACTGACCTGCAAATTGCAATAAACTTGAGAAAATTTAAATTTCGCGGGCTACCCTTGCGCATCCACCTTAAGACAACTTTTATTTTTATTTAGTTTATTCTTTCCTACTGCTGAGCAAAGACCTCCTCCATTCCTTTCCAACTCTGTCGGTGATTTGCCTACTCTGGCCAATCAGCCAAGAACGAGTCCAAATGGTCAAGCTAGCTATTTGGGCCTGCCGCGGTGACGACGACCGACAAACATTTGTCTTTTATTTCGCAATCGGCAATTCATAAGCAGTATCCTAAAGAAACGTAGTTTATTCTATGAAAGCGGTTCACTGACCACTCTAAAAACTTTTTTTTACAACTGCAAAGTTCAGGTTACCCATGGGGAGGCCTTGCTTGGGAACCAAATCAATTTTTACTAAGGGTCCAAAACCCTGGGTATTCTATATCCAACCACAGATAATATAATACTTCGTCCAACCGACCAAACAATAGAAAAAAATTTTTCGTATTCTGATACCGCATCATTATATTATGCTATTCAGCGTTGAGGAGTGTCATCATGAAAAGACAATCCTGGCTGAAGGATCAAATACGATTTAAATTATGTCTATTCATCCAAATTAAACGAGTATCTGTACAAAGTTTCGTGTCTGGGTTATTAAACATTGAGGAATTATGGCTGCAGGATGAGGTCATGATAGAAATCATATTTATCTATACAAATTGAAAGCGTAGGTATACAAAATATTGTGTCCGCCCTTTTAACCGTTGAGGAGTTCTCTCGTGAGGAGACGATCCTGGCTGCGGGACTAAGTAATGTTTCTCATAAAAATGAATTGTCACCAGAACCAAAAGTGTGTGCAAAATTTCAGCTCAATCGGTATAGGGGAACTGGTTTGAAATTCAGTTGAAAGATTTGACCAATACTTACTAACAAGTGAAGTTAAATAAAAGAAGCACAATTTAATCATAAAAAAATCACAATAAATTATGTAGTTAATTTAAATACAATATAAATTTGAACAGCGAATGCATTCAAATTGTAATTTTGTATTAAAAAAAAAAACGGTGTGAATTTAGCCATAGAGTACCTAGTCTGTGCTGTTTGTTGTGTCGGGTTTAGTACAACAATGTACGAAAACTATTAAAATTACTATTGTAAACTTAAAAAGTGTTAGTGTTTATTTTATTGTATTTTACGCTTAAAACAAAATTATTTTAATTTCCATCTATCAATTTTTTAAATTCCTTAATTTAATTTCTCGATTTGAACGAAATTTACAAAAAAAGAATCGATTGAATTAATCGCTTCCACACAACACGATACTTAAAAAAAAAAAATGGTAGTCAATTTCGAATACAAATTGAGGAGTGGTAATGAATATTACGAGTTATTGGTCCCGTATTAGTAAATTACGCTAAGATCAGGGCATTTTCATGTTGTTTATACTAATTGGAATGATATTTGTCATATTTGTTATCGAATCTATACGCGTCTATGTGATGTAATGTGAAAAATAAAAATGTAAACACGCACGATTGGCGCGAAACTTCTACTTTTGATATCAAAATTCATCATTACCACTGCTTATTTAAATTGAACCATGAATTAATTCATCACATAATTTAATGACGAGTTAATCATTCTCAACATACTGGAGCTTGGATGTCCGAAAACCACTATTTTCATGATTTTTAGCCTCGGCCAGCACTGCCGTCAAAATGGCGATGACCATATTTACGCACTTGGATTTTATAAGGGTAAATTAAGAAAGGAGCGCGCTAAAGACAGAAGTTTTAATGTCGATGACATATGAACTTTTTATCCAACTCTCTTAATTAGCGCTCACTCATAGTATTTGATAATCGGAATATTAAATATTTACATAAATAATTAGGATGACGTATGACTTAAACGCTTGCCCCTTTCGGGGTCGGTACCAAGCGAGCGGAGGTTTGTGTGTCGCGCCCCCGAAGGTACCCGTACCGAACTTTATGGTTAACGTCCATCCACCCATTCTCACAAACTTTTTTTTAAAGTGACATAATAGGTAGATAGATAACTTGATACGTCAAATAACACATTCGTCATTCCGTTTGAACGTTCCAGTATGGTGAATTTCACTTATTTTAGACAACCCCCTATGAAACGCTATCGCGAGTCAATTTTCTTTGGGCTTAGAGTTTGACCCTTCGGCATTGGAACGACGCTGACGAAAGGGCAGAGTCTTACGACCACTATGCTTAAACCCGTTTTCTGACTTCCTAATTTTGCAACAAGTCCGGGGTCATCAGAGAGCAAGCTAAGCTTTATCAGAACCATAATACGAATCACGTTAAAATTTTAATACTCTTAAAATGGACTTTGTGGCCATTACCATAAAGACCATTTTAAGAATTTTAAATTTTTCTTCTTCTTCATGCTCGGAGTTTGAGGAGGGCACGGCATCACTCCTACCTAATAAGCGTTGTCACATGGTATAAACAGTAGATGCCCAGAGGGAAAGGACGTTGCTAGGTTTTTAGCCAATTTAACAGAACAAATTTGCATAAAGTACAATTCTATTAGGAACAACATAAATCAGCTATTTCAACATACTGTGCAGCAACAGTAGAAAACGTTAACATGTTGATGTCAATCAGAAATAGTACCTACTCGTACTACTCAGATACAAAGTAACGGTTACATATAGGTACCAGCCTCATTACGTCACTCGCCGGTATTAAAACAAAAATTAGTATGTAAGAAAGCACACTTATTTACTTACTCACACACTTAGATATCATGTAGGATCTAGAGTAAAAGTCTTAGCCGAAAAAATAATACTTAATAAAAACAAGTAAGTATACCTAGGTGTCTCGGTACGAGTTAAATATGAGTTCAAAACCGAGCCAGGCAAGGTATTTTTAAACTGAGTATGTTTCGATGTAGAATTTACTTATTGATTTGAGAAAACATACAGTACAACATAACATATAAATCCAAGCTATTGCACAGTTAAAAGAAAAATATTATTTTTTTATATGAAAGACTTATTATTGTTGTGTGAATTATTTATTTACTAAATAAGGTGGTTGGCTGTAGTTCTAAAGACTCCTCGTGACACTAAAAGTCCTTCTCTATACTATCTATGGCCAAGTACCTACGAAGGCAATTAAAACTACAATTTATTTCCCCTCAGGTTGTGAATGTTTTAGATCGAGTTATTTGTACAGAATGGGTGAACTAAGTGCAAATGCACTAAAACTAGATTACTACTTCGTTATTTTAATGAAATGTGGGTAGCTAAGGTAAACCTACAAAACTAAAAACATCACAGACTTTTAATTAATTTTGTAAAAGTTGACATGAGAGCTGTATGTTCAGCATGAAACTAATCCAACTAGGTAACTAAATGACTAGCTACAAACTAACCTGTCAAACTCAAATGCTATGAACAAACTACCACAGAATAATAAGTACAAGTACTACTTTGATAGCATTGGCGTAACTAGGTACTTAGTTTATAATGCGGATTATGTTTTCCGTGTAATTAGGTTCTATTTTGATGTTCACTGAAAGCTGAAATCGGATAATCGGATTATAGATTAACCATAGCTTATGTTTCCATTGCAGGTACTGAAATAGATCACCTACCAAATGTATGGGGCGGCTGATTATTTTATCGCGATTTCGATATTGGTCCTACAAAGAAAGTTATTCAGTTTGATGTTCTACAGAACATCACTGCACACCCTTAAATGTAATAAAAATGTGGAATTTTGCGGTTTATCAAAATAATATTTAAAAAAAATAAAAATCTGTGGGCCCATGTATGAGTTATGGGGCTGAAGAGAAAGCAAATGAGCCCCTCCTTTCGGCCCGTTCAATTTGGTAAACGATTCACCAATCACTCATACATGGCCCCACGATTATTTATTTTTTAGGGGGAAATAGGCGCGTTCCCTATTACACGAAATTTTAACATAACGGGTGAAATGTGGGTTAATTACACCTCTGCCTAATCTTTCGGGAATTAAAGGCGTGATTTTACGTACCTAATAATGCAGTGACTGGTAACTAGATGTCCTGTACAAATAACTTTGCTTTAAAATAATAATGTAGTTACATAAAATACTTCGTCAGCGATGAAAATATGGTTACAAATTAAAGAATAAAATTAAAGCAGTGATAAGTACCGACCTTTAGTTATTACATTATTTTATTTACCACTAGTTAAGCTGAAATAATTAATTGCACGGGCAAACATTGCAATAATTAATTTAAGCACTGGACATTTTACAACGCCTGTGATATGATAAAATACCTTAATATTATGTTATAATTGTATTTATTAGCCAATGTTGCGCTTTTTGTTTAAAATGTATTAAATAAACCAACCAGCGACTTTTAAGTGCCAATTTATTGTGCTTTTGCGGCTTCGGGCTCGTGGTGATTGGAAAGTATCCCACGGGAGCTTAAGTATCTACAACCAGAGGGAGAAAAAAGTATCTTTGAAAGATACGAAACTAAACCATGATTTGGAAAAATTAGAAAAATGTCGTGAGAAAAGTTTTGATTATACGGGGTGTCAGAGTCACCGAGGCGAAAACGGATATCACGCATTCAGTACATAATTCCGAGGCCAGAAATTTTTCATAGGTTATTTAAAAAAAAACTGCTGTTTCCTACAAAAGTGCAACCTACATGGTCAAAATGTATGGAGAAGCTGATTAAAAAAAAATATCGGTGAAAATTATCTATGTGGGCCCGGTCCGAATAATGTACTGAATAAGTGGTATAACCGTTTTCGCGTTGGTGTCCCCTCCACTCCGTATGTGGATGGATTTATGAGTAGAGGAAGACCTAAAAACTGGACTGGACTGTGTGAAGGATGATATGGCTAGAAAGGAGGTGACTGCTGAGAAGGCGAGTAATAGAGAAGTATGGAAGAGGAAGAGATGCTGTGCCGACCCCAAATAAATTGGGATAACAGCAGGAGAATGATGATGATGACTAGGTATAGGACATATCCTAGCCTATGTATGGTCTATCCGTGTGAAAGTACAAAAGCCGTTAAAAAGGGTGAAAGGTAACAGACAGAGTTATTTTCTTATTTATAACCTATGCATTTTACAAATGTTACTACTACCAAAAGCATGAAAATTGAAAATTTTATGAGTATTTTTCAATGTCAATGAATTACATAGCAAGCATACACGCATGCAAGCATGCAGCATGCAAGCGATGTACCTATGCCAAAAAAATATGGCAAAGTATTATTATGGCTAAAAGAAATATGCCAAAATAGTTATGCCAAAGTATATTATGAAAAAAAACATTAAGTATACGAAAAGAGGGATCGCGTAAATATTTGTACGGGTTGTAGTAGTTAACTACGTACACCGATTTGTCGTGAAGGTTTGTAAGTTTAGTTAGTATAGAGAAACACGTTCCACTAAGATGCACTAAGTATTTTAGTTTATTTAAGTTAAGAGTATGTTACAGTTTTAGAGTAGAAGGCGATTATTTCTCTCAGTTGTTGATAGCTACCCAGTTATAAGTTCACTATATTCAAATTCGTTAATCATGTTGTTTTATTACGCTAAATTATGACGCGCATCGTTGGCCTAAAGTAGGTTACCGAGTATCTAAGCAGAAAAATGTACGGCGATGAGACCGTACAATATTAGATAAAGGTTTAAGTTTACCGCAGTTTTACTGCCATCATTGCATCATAGATTGAAAGGGGAACTATGCATTATGCATCCCAAATTATTCTAAGCCATTCAGCCGTAGCTTAAAAACATATCTTTGTGGTAGAAGAAGACGAATATAATAACAATAACAACCACTCGTGAATCGACATTACAACCCCATCCCAACTCTCACTGCATCATTTGAATAATCGCCCCTTCTGATGTTATATAAGTAGGCCTACTTACTACTTACCTAAAGTCCTACCTTAGGATCTTAAGAACATTATTTAGCAACATTTGGTTTTAAATGTGCACATAATCCTAGATTAATTGACTGCTTTGCTCTAGTGGCCGCAAGCGTTACCGCCGAGGATAAGTTCAGTCCAAGGTTTGATTCCCAGGTCGGGTTGTGTTGTTGGATTACAAAATAATTTGAATTGGAGCAAATTGGCACCTCTCGCTTGGCAGAGACATTCACTGGGTGGGCTAAACTTTAGTTTAATCAGTTAGTCTTAGGTTTATTGTTCTTAATTTCATTGTTTTAGTATATTTTTAATTTATTGAGATTCGTTTTCAGTTTGACTATAAACCGAGTTTAGGATCGGACTCAGATATGTTGTAAGCCATCAATAGAATTTCGTTATTTACACTACTCGTCTCCGCTTAGCTTTAGTGGGGACGGTTGAGCAGACAGGAGAGATGTCTCGTAATTGTTTAAGCCAGCGGAGACGAAGCGCAGCATGCGGTGAGCGGTGTGCTGTGAGCGGCAGACGGCACGGCCTGCGGTGAGCGGTAGTCGGTACGGCGCGCGGCCTGCTGTGAGCGGCAGTCGGCACGGCGTGGCGGCGGCGTGCTGTGAGCGGCGTGCCTCTTTGCACATCTCCTCTCCTCTCCGTTTCGCACATCTCCGCTTTGGTGGAGTCCGGGCCTAAGGCACGGGGGTTTCGCAACTTAAAACAGACAGAAAGGCTACTGCCATGTTTTTACGCAATCCGTCAGTGTCTTCTATTTGACAGTCTAGAATTTTACTGGAGATTTTGTGGTAAACCAATGAGGGCTCTGTTGAGAGCTTCATAATATTAAAATGTCTAAAATGAGCGGAAATAGCTAAAAATATCCCATTAAAAGTGTTCAAACACCAATCACACTTTGCAATCTACTTTGTGACTCTATGGGAGCTACGTATGTTACGACTAGGATACCAGTATTGATGTTCTGTGTACTCGGATGTCACCAGTTGAACGCATAAACTGCAGCACTTCTAGTAGGTAGGTAAAGAGATAGCTCATAGTTACTGAAACTAGGTGGCTCTGACGTTAGAAATTCTATGATGCATGCAGTCTGTGGACCTGTGAGTTCACATTTTCCGCAAGTAGGTGTAAGACATCCATAGTCTTTGGTGTAAGACCTGGGCACCCATAAAGGTCGCAATACTGACTAGTACGTAGTACCTATTTGCAAGTCTAAAGCGCAGGCCACACAGCCAGCCAGCGAGCGAGGGAGCAAGCCGGGCGAGCATCGTTACATCTCTTTTCATACGATTCACACCGCGAGCTACCGAAAGTGCCAAACCGAATTATGAAAAGAAGAGCTCGCTCGCTATCTTGCGGTGTGACCTGCGCTTTACAATCGTATTTATAAATTACTCATTATTTGTTTCATAAGCAATTAAGTACTTAAGACAACTTTTAATGAGTAAAATATTTTAGTTTATAATGAAGTAATAATCAGCACTTACTTGAGAAAAGAAATTTGGTATTCACTTGCTTCCGGTTAGATTGGAAGCCGACCCCAACCTAGTTGGGAAAAGGCTAGGCATGATGATGACTTGAGGAAAGTAAATACTTATTTGTCTCGTTTATTTTCTAAAAAGAGATGGCGCTAGACGATCTGTATAGCTCTGTCCCTTTCCCACACTGGAATTACTCCTGCTTTAAGACGTCATAGTAGCCCCCCAGATATCAGAAACTGAACGAAAATTATGCGTTTGAAGCGCGACTTACTTTCTTACCACATTAGACACTGTTTATTGAGATTTATGAATAAGATCTCCACATACGGCTTGAGAGGTCCCTGTAGCATTAAATCATAATGCTGTATGAAGTTGGCATTCCGGTCAGATAAGACCTCGCTGTTTCATATCGCAAAACGTTTTTTCAAATCGAAATCTCTTCTTAAACCTGTAGTTTCAGTATTATTCACGCAGAAGGTAGTATCAAAAGTTTACTTTCAGATCACAAAAGTAAACTTTTGATACTCCGGGTTCATTTATATCGTTCTAAACTTCTTCCAACGGATGATAACATACATTATCTAAACGCGTAAATAAATTATCTATAAGTTCCACGATGAATGGTACTCCACGACCGACATCATCACGAAAAAAACAAGCACAAGTCATTATAACCTCAAGGTACGTGTAATATTCATTTACTTCTGGGACTGTCTGACTGGAATGACTATTAAGTCATCCATTGAATTATTTAAGTAAGGACAGTCTTCGCGGAGTAACTTATTTATTGCATAGAAATGGTTGTTTAAGTTATTACTTAAACTTAAGTAATTACTTTAACTTAACTATAGATGCAAGTGCAAATTCATTGCCTTTGATAGAATAGAACTGATAGTTTCACAGTACCATGTAAATAACCCTCATACATAGCATTGTATCTTGCAACCACAAATAAAAACTCCAATATTCGCGTATGGAGATGTAGTGTCCCCTTCACAAAATATTAATTACTGTAGGATAAAAAAACAAACAGCTGACATATGGCAGACTCAAAATGAACATAAATATCTTGCAAGATGTTTAACAGGTGCTGTAACAGATTGGTCGCAAGCCTTTTAAAGGAAATCAGGACTTGGGGTTTGGGGCAGCTTTAATAATAAACGGTAATTTAGTAAGTAGGTATTTACATTTATTATACAATCGTTGGGACGGTCGCTTTTATCACAAAATGTTATCCATTCACATCTAAATGCTATGTATTTTTAAGAGATCATTTTCTTAAGTATTACTTACAGTTTGTTGATACAGCATTTAATATTAGCAATTTTAACTGAAATGTGGTTTCATTAGTAACTTAAACAATATTTTGAATGCTAACATTTCTTAAAAAATCAACTTTGAAGACTATTTTTTTTTAATATAATGGTTATACCCCTGGCTTATCTTATAGTGCCTTTACATACACTCATACAAATATACTTTAATCGTAAGTCTTGTGACTATACCTTAACACTTTGATTTAGGTCTGCTCAAAGTAATGTTTGCGTGGGTATGTACTTCTTGCGTCAAGAAAGCTAATTCAGCTTCCTCTAATAACAAGTAACTAACTATTGCTAAGGTACAGGCACTTTGACTATGATCTTCATATATGAGGTAATATTATCTTAAAGAAATACATTTTGTAAAATCTCATTTATACAATTGTTATCAGTTTTATCACACAGTCAATATAAAAATTAGATACATTTTCAATGGATCATTTTAAGTATAAGACAATGTTAACTTAATATGAATTCAAATAACGCATAAAGTCACACTGGCTAATTAAGGGACGATTTATCAATCATCTAGTGATGGCTGATTAATCAATCCTCAAAAGTGTTGGCCGATTTATCAATCAAATATATAAATACGTTGGTTAGACATCTTTTGTACAGAAAATGTGTCAAGTCGTCTTCGGATTGAAGCGATTAAAAATCGGCCAAAAAGTAACTAAACAAAACAGTAATGAAATAAACTAAAACATTAATTAGGCACCTTAATTATATAATAAATCTAAAATATTTGTAAAAGTAAATAATACGTACAGTCAGCCCCAAAATGATGTAAACACGGTCTAGGAACCATTTCAGTGTCCACAACCATTATTCCACAATTGTGTCTACAATGTAAAGCTACAAAACGAAGTAAGTACATAATTCATTTTACCAAAACCTCCTACATTAGGCCGGGTACAAAATAATACAAACACCCTATGGCCAAAACTAGGTTCACAGACGAGAAGTCGGTGTCTTTGTTTGTATCTTTTTTGCCACCGACTTCCGAAAGTAAAGTTATTTTAGACTTTTTGAGGGTTTTTTTCGAAGTCGGTTTTGTTTTCGCAGAAAGTTTTTTTATTTTACCCTTTTTAGTTGTAGTATACCACACAATTTCTTGTCATGAATTAGTTTTTACATTGAAAGTAGAAGTTAGTTAAAGTACTCGTCAAGACGAATAATACGAGCCCAAACTCGATGAGGTTTTGTCGTTTTATAACGGTGTTCCTATGGCCACCGTCCAGCTCCATCATCAGACCCTGGTTACCATTTAGGACTACAGTACTTGTCAAGACAAATCAAATGAGTCCAAACTCGACGGCGTTGCGTCGTTTTATTACAGAGTTCGTATGGCCACCTTCCAGCTCCATCATCAGATCAGCTCCATGTCATCGTAATATTGCATTGTCTTGCAATATAAACATGCGTGCAAAATTTCAGCTCAATCAGAAATCGGGAAGTGTGTCAAATTTAACTAGCAAGTATCACTTCTGAAGCTAAAGTTATTTTTCCATGTTTTTTTGTTTTTGAAGTCGGTTTTATTTTTTGCAAAAAAGATTTTTTTTATTGTAAATCCAATCAAGATACACTTGAACTGATTTTAAGTTCCTCAACTGCAGAACATTTCAAAACACAAACGTATTATATACATTTACAATATCTGCTCACGCATCGCGATTTTCGATCGATCGGTATTGGATTTCCTGTAACTTTGAACTTGAACGGGTTTGGCAATTTTTGAAGTGCACAAATGTATTAAATGGGGGGTTGTATGTTTATTTAGACATTTTGAAAAGGTTACGTATATACTAATATTACAATATTGAGATATGATGGAGTTAAAGGACTAGTCTTATGAATAAATGCATATTTGTTTTGTTATTTTGCTTTGTTTTTCTACTGTTCTTGTCGTAACTTTAAAAACTTTAAAGCTCTCTCCTGAAAATTGACAATTTGTAGTTAGTGCAATTGTGAACTAAGGCATCGATATATAGTATATGATACCGCATTTTCAATAAAATACTTTTTTCTTACAGCCTTTTAGATTTGTTTACCTCGTTTTGAAAGATTGTTCTTTGCATATTTATGAGATCTAGGTAGATTACCTGTTTTGGAGATTGTAACGTATAGAAAACACTTTGTATATTTTGTCTTATGTACTTTAAAAATAAATAATTACCGAAGTCCCGCCGCTGCGATATATTATTCATTCAAATTATTATTAATCTATGTGGTTCTTATGTCATACGCGGTTCACTCGCAAGCGCGCCGTTCGTTCGACCGCCCAAAGAGCTCGGCCGAGACACTTCTGATTGAGAGTTCGACCGAAGCAGTTCAGAAACAGATCTGGCACAAGACAGTAGGCTGAGTAGGCTTCAGTACTCGCTACCTTTGACAGTGGAATATAGTATTTTTATTTAAGTACTTCCACCATAATCAACCGCCGCCGATCTTCACTGTGACTGGTGTCCAGTCCGAATTCCACCAATCCAGCACACTGTGCGACCCATCGCGCAAAGTACGATAACGCGCAGCAAAGCGCGTGCCGCGGAGCAGTAGACAACAAGAGTTAGTGAACGATTAGTGCCAAAATCTGTGAAAAGTGCGAAAACCACGCGTTTGTCAGCGGCGGCGCGCAAGCGCCTCGAATATGAAGCGGCTCAAAGTTAGCTCTTGTAGAGTACAATACAGCACAGATAGAGAAAGACCTGATCGAGAAGAAGCTAGAAGTACACATTGCCGATTTGGAGCAGGAATCTCGTGGACCTGTTTCGACGTGTTCGAATTCGAAAGTCGACACGTGGCTAGATAGTCAAGATGGCGTCGCACCGATCGCGCAAAATTGCGATACAAATTTCTGCAGCGACGACCCATTCAAATCAACCACGACCAACAAACCGTGGTACAACGAACGTCAGCACGACCTGGAAAAAGAGCGCCCGCCGCCCCAAGGCGTCAGTCAGCCCGAAACAGTTAACGGATGCGTTGCATCTAAATACGAAAAATAACGATCGTGATAATAATAATAAAGAACTACTTGCTCGTTTAGCAACATCAAAGGATTTGCCCATATTTGACGGCGGATCCTTAAACTGCAGCCACTGCATAGGGCAGTGGCTTTGTGCTTTCATTTAACTATACTACGGTATATATGGTCTATCTGTTCATACACAAAATCTCTTAAGGGGTCATTGTACTCATCATTATGAACAACCTTTACTATGGGACCAACACTGAAATCGCGAAACTTGGTAATATTTTTTATATTAACTAAACAATATGAGTGATACAGAATATTTGATTTGTTATTCTATGATAAGAAGATCGAGACATTAAATTTTATTTGTAACAAAAATCTATGATTTAAGTTTTTTCGAAGCAAGCTTTCTGCGTTATTCTGTGAAATGATAATATGAGAAAAAATTTATACGAAACGAAATTATTTTAAACTTCTGCCTGTAAAACAGTGTACAACCGTAAATAAGTAATACAATTAATATTATGTGAAAAAAAAGTCAAAAGTCCGTGTTGTGGATTGATAAACATGGAGACAGACAATATTACAGCATATTGCTGACAACGGGTGTCTGTACACCGCAAATGTCTGCCACCTGGTGCATAATTAGGGTCATTATAGATTGGGCGTAATTTCGGCGCGTACGAGCTCGTTTTGGTACGCGGGTAAGTACATGTATCATTCCGAGCTTTTCTTGCGGCTTATGCTTATTAGCGCACCTCCTCGCATACATAGTTGGCAAGTGGTACGTGTTACCGTGACGTGCGGTTAAAACAGTGTAAAAACGTGCTCACATGCGAAAAAATGGGCAAAAAGGTGCACGGTTCGGCTTGGTCGTTTCCTAAGGAGAAGAACCGGCAATAAACTCGGGAATCTACAAAACGCCTCTGGGAATCTACAAAACCATTCACACATTCACAAACAATCGATAAAAAAGATTCTATACATGCGTAAGAAAATATTGTAAAATACTAAATCAAACAAGTGACACAAATAATTGTCATCAGTGCTAACTATTCTATTATAACTTTTCTGAGCAAAACATCTTTAAATGATTTGAAAATCTGTTATTATCTCCAGGAGCTACAATTCCGGTGTGGTTTACTCCAACGTTGCTTGCGCTTGTCCAAAATATTCTAACGATAGAAAATATCCACGATAATTATGCATATTATGCAAAACAGCATTTTGTAAAAAAAAATTACAAGTGTAGCTGTGAGAGGACGTTACCGCACTGTTAGATCCTTAGCTCAACGGCGTCCGTGTATGAACCGGTGAGAGATGGCGCCAAACGACCTGTATAGCTCTGTCTCTTTCCCACACTGGTATTACTCCTGCTTTAACACGTTATAGTAACCCCCCAGATGTATGAACGTGTACGAGGCACGAGGAGTATGTAAGGATCGTAGCAGGTGGCGTTCTGTGGTTTCTGCACACCTCCGTGACAAAAAGGAGTGAGTTTATGAATGCAGTTTCTTATCTACCCACCTCATTTAGTAAATCAGATGTTTCTACAATCTATGCAAAACAGTTACTTTATTGTGTACTTCAAATGTTGTGCACTTACATACACTCACGAGCACTAATACGAGTATGAATACACATAGTATCATTTATTATTTACAAGTGAAGTTTTCTCCTACGGTATTGATTGTAATTGACGTTTTTACGAACATAGTAATTTAGCAACCGTACTATTACAAAGTACTTAGGTCTTTTATATATAACAAAGTTGCAATCTTAATTATTATTATTAAGAGTAAATCGTCATTGAATTTTGTTACTACTGTAACTATGTTTATAACATAGCAAAATGAACACCTAGCAAAGTGAGAGCAGCACTGATCACCTGGTGGCCTACCATGACGTTTTAAAGCAGGAGTAAATCCAGTGTGAGAAAGAAATGGCGCTAGACGACCTGTATAGCTCTCTCTTTCCTAAACTGGAATTACTTCTGCTTTAAGACGTCATAGTAAAGTCTTTAAGACGACATAGTAGTAAGTGATAAGGGGATCACTCAGCTTTATCCCCAGGAGCCGAGGCCATTGCTAGGGCTAGTCGTGGTAGGACTAGAGTCGTTCAGCAGAGAGTCTTCGGCATCCACGTCGTCAGTTCGGGTCTCTTGGACCGGATGTCGGCAGAATGAACAGTGACCTCTCGTCACTAGCTGGATCTCGAAGTCTTCCATGTAGAACAGCTGCATATAAAATAGTTGGACGTTAGTTTTATTTAGGATCTATTGAAGACTGAACGAAACAGAATATAGAATTTGTAATTATAGTATTTGAATAGTTTTTTCATTTATTATAAGACAGAACATAAGGGAAGACTAGATAAACATAATTATTATCATAATTATCTAAGTTAAATAACAAACACCAAAACATACAAACTTAACAATCATCAACCATACAGGGTGTAACAAGACCCTTAACGAAGCCGCCAACCAAGCACTATGTACGTTCAGCAAAGAGATAAGTAACCAGTGTCGTCGGATATAGTTGAAGTTTAGTAAGAAACCGATGGGTGTTTTCGAATGAAATTTAATTTAGTTAATAGAACACAAACAGTTCATTTATCAAATTAAATTTCATTCGGAAACATCCATCGGTTTCTTACTAAACTTCAACTATCCGACGACCATGATTATTTATCTCCTTTGGTGACTGAACATCAAACTAAGTAGCTTTACGCAAAAATTATTTCTGGGAAGCAATTTTTTTTTTGGGGTGAAAATTCACGTTTTACGGTAGGACTCAATGAAACGGAGTCAAAACATTGTGCTGATGGATGAATTGAATAGAACGGGTTCGTGGAGATGCTTAAAGTAAAAATCTTACATTATAAACATGTATTAAAAAAAAAAAAACTTGTGAAAAAGTTGGAACTTAGACCCCCAATATCTCCGTAACTAGAAGGTTCCCAGGTATGGTCTAGAACAACAAAAACGTTCGCAATGACGGGAAAAACAAGTACTTTTCGGCTTCGTTAAGGGTCTTGTTACACCCTTTATAGTTTATAAACTGGAGTAACATATAGGATACTTTATTTTTTTACGTTATCCCGGTAGTACGATTCCATGGGACTATTACCGAACTCAATGCGGGCGAAGTCGTGGGCATAAGCTAGTTTATAATGTTAGTATGACTACGATTAATTTAATGCAATAGGTAGTGATACGTTAAGCTGTTTGTCCCGGGCTCCGGGCTGTAGTTCGTAGATTGTTGATAGCCGTTACGAGAAGTGGAAAGACCGAAACTCGGATAGTCAATCTTTCCTAAGCGTATCGTATTACCTAGTTACTGGTCGGGAAGACAGATAGGCAGATTCGCTCCAAGCAATATACTGGTATTCAGCTGCATCCTGGTAGTCTGGAAGCTGACCCTAACTTAGGCAAAAGTGTATGCAAGATCTCTTGGCGCTCGAATGAAAGTGACAGGTGAAGTGATAACGAAATAAGATGGCGGCGTTAGTTGGATTTTTGACACGCGCTACTAAGGGGGAAGCAGGGTAACCCGCGACATTCAAATTTTCCTACTTATTTTGAAATTTGCAGATCAGTGTCGGGTTGTATATTGATTAAAATATGATTCGCGACCGTTACAAATATGGTTAAACCTTAAAAAATCTTCAATACAACCCTCTAAGTTCATATAATCCCATAGAATGATTTTTTCTTGAAATAATCATTGAATGGGATTAAATGAACTTTAAGGGTTGTATTGATGATTTTAATGATTATAATTCTGTAGCTACATACGTGTTACTTGCACGAATCATTTTTTTTTTTACATATAGCCGGAAACTGATCTGCAAGTTGCAAAAAACCTAAGAATTTAGAAAACCTGGAACCTATTAATAAAAATTCCTTCTAGGGTAGCTCGCGAAAATCAAATTTTGTTAAATCCTTGCACAGCTACAGTAATGGCAGACGTACGTTATTGCAGAATTGGCAGGCGGTAGCGGGCAGCTCCGGCAGCATGTTGCGGTACATGAGCGGGCGCAGCGGCGGCCGGTCGATCACGATCACGCTGGCGGGGCTCAGCTGTATCAGCGCACCTCGGCTGCACACGACCACGCCAAGATCATCGTCCTGAAACGATGCAAATATGTTAAAAAACCCGTCTTTTTAACTTTCATTATACAGGGTGTAACAAGACCCTTCACGAAGCCGTCAACCAAGCATTATGTACATCAAACTAAGTAACTTTACGCAAAAAATATTCCTGGGATACGACTTTTTTTTTGGGGGTGAAAAATCACGTTTTTTGGTAGAACTCAATGTAACGGACTCATAACATTGTGCTGGTGGATGAATTGAATAGTACGGGGGTCATGGAAGTGTTTAAAGTAAAAATCTTTTATTAAAAACATGTATTTTTAAAAAAGCTTGGTAAAATGTTGGAACTTTGACCCCCAATATCTCCGTAACTAGAAGGTTCCCAGGTAGGGTCTAGAACAAAAAATTATATTCCAATAAAAAACCATTTAAGTCTTGCCAGGCTTTAGAACAGGCTATCATTATTTAATGTATATACAAAATTTTGTGTCTACATCATTGAGGATATCTCTCGTTTGTAGCCAACATGGGCGCAGCTGCCACGTCATTGTGGACTTTAGAGCGGGTAGTGATAATTAGAGGCGTATAAAAAATTTCGTATCTTTGCTATATACATTTTCAGTATAACATGGCCTCGCTTTATTTAGATGTCCCGTAGTATCAGAGATCCGCATAAACTGGTTTTGTATAGCTTAATTGGTCGTTGTGCGTACAACGCTAAACGCTGTACAGGTAACATGCCATTTAACGTCAGTTCACCGAAGGCCTCACTCCAAATGGCTTTCATAACGTAGCCGACTGGGACTACAATCGTAGATACAATAGATTTGGTTTTTAAAGTTTTAGTTTCTGTGGTTGGCGTTATGTCAATGTGAACCATCATTTAAAGAAATGCTAAATGAATTGCATTGTTTCTTATTTTCAGTTTTTAACAAAAATCAGTGTTTAAGACTTGGACGGCCTATTTCTGAACGATTCTGTTTCTGAACGCATTGGTACACTACTTGGCAGTTTGACAGATATACACATAAAAAGTCAATCTTTGTTAATATATATTCCACTTATTTGTAGTATTTTAACGGTTACCGATGTTACACGTATTAATGAGATATTATAGACAATGACACTCTAAAAAAAATGCTTATTCAGTTCATAAACTTTTAGTGGATGCGTACCCCGGAAAAAGCTTAGTAGTGGAAATTCGCGGTATGTATACCCAGTATGGTACACGAGAGATATAATAACAAATATACAAAATAAAGCCAGACTTCACAAAAAATTCAAAAAAACTAAGTTGGATAATGATTATCACAAATTTGCGGAATGTAGAACTCGTATAAAAAAATTAATAGAAACTGCGCATATACAACATAAAAATAAAATTCAGTATCAATTTGTAAAGGATCCGAAATCGTTTTGGCAGTATATAAGATCGAAAAGAAAAACACTAAATAAGCAGAGTATCATAAAAGAAGGTCAACATCTAACAGATGACGAGTGTGCTGTGCAGTTCGCTGACTTTTTTGAGTCTGTGTACAGCAAGGAGCCACCCAAACTGGACGCGTGCGCGGCGGCGGCGGAGGTCGGCGCGACCAGTGCACGGGTACACATTGAGACTCTGAGTCTCGCGGATGTTCAGCAGGCGCTTGGGAGTCTCAAGCCAAAACGTTCGTCTGGCCCAGACGGGATACTAGCGTTTCTGTTCCGAGACTGCGGGAGGGTACTGGCGGAGCCATTGCTTCACATTTTTAATGCATGTTTACGTCAAGCCACGTTCCCTCAAAGGTGGAAGATCACGCGCGTTGTTCCGGTTCCTAAAGGAAAACCAAGTTCAGATACCTGTAATTATAGACCGGTGGCTGTACTCTCCACGCCTGCTAAAGTACTCGAGTCGGCTATTCAGCGCTCCGTTCAGGAACAAATGCGTGCGCGTCTGTCAGATGCGCAACATGGGTTCCGACCTGGACGCAGCACTGCTACAAACCTTATTAACTTTATGGTACAGGTGGTGCCGGCAGTAGACTCGGGGGTACAGATAGATGCTGCGTACTTCGATTTTAAAAAGACGTTCGATACGGTGGATAATGACATCTTGTTAAGGAAGCTCGCGAAAATTGGATGTACACTACCTCTGCTACAGTTCTTCGCTAGCTATATGAAGGATCGCCAGCAATATGTCGACTACAATGGCTGTGTATCTCAACCGTACTATACGAGATCGGGCGTGAGCCAGGGCAGCAATGTAGAGCCTCTCGAGTTTATTGTAATGATAAATGACTTGCCGGAAGTCGTCAGACATGGGACTTGTTTATTGTTTGCGGATGACCTGAAATTGCTGCTCGAGGTTCGGAATCACTCGGATTGTGAACGCCTACAGGAAGACATTGACAGAGTGGTCGAATGGAGCAATGACAACAAACTGCATTTTAATGTTGCTAAATGTTCGGTGATGTCGTTCACTCGCGCGCGAACTCCCTTGAGTTATCAGTACAAGGTTGAGGATGTGCCGATGCAACGAGTGTCTCAGTTACGAGACTTAGGGGTAGTCTTCTCTCAGGAACTAACCTTCCGTGAGCATATCAATAAGATATGTAAGAAGGCATACAGAAACCTAGGTTTCGTACTCAGGCAGTCCCAAGGATTCACCAACATCACGACACTAAGGGTACTATATGACGCATTAGTCAGAAGTCACCTCGAACATAGCGCAATCATTTGGGCTCCTCATGAGGCGAAATATAGTGTTATGTTGGAACGTATCCAAAATAAGTTCACGCGACACTTGTATTACAAGCTGTATGGGGTATATCCATTATACCCATTGATGTACCCTACACTATTTGTTCTGGGTATGGTAGGGTATAGCACTCTAAGAGTACGACAGGAGTTTTCGCTCGTAGCGTATGTAGTGAAACTACTACGTGGCGTGGCGCATAACCCGGGAGTGCTGCGACACCTACAGCTGTACGTGCCCGACCGGTACGTGTGGAGGCGGCAACGCCCGCCCCTGCTCGCTGTGCCTGCAGCCAGGACCAACCTACTGGCGAGAACTCCTCTCACTAGAGCCATACGCGTGGTGAACGAGGTTCACGGGAGGGTTGATGTATTGTGGTGCAACTTGAGTGAATTCGCAAAAGTAACACTTTATGTAATAAGTTATTTAGTATAAGGATTTTTTTAACTAGGTATAAGGTGTAGATTTAGGATTTAGTTAGTAAGGCCACTCTGTCGCATTGGATTATAAATCTGTAATGATAGTGTAGGTAAGATTGTTATAAATAAATAAATAAAAACTTTTGATAAAAAATAACGGGTAAAATTACGGTACTAAGATTATTAATTTCAATTCATCAGAATTATGTTTGGTGCAAATATTGTCGCATGAGAAAAATAAAGACCGTAATTTGCTAATGTGTGACCATTTTACAAAATATTAAGGGAATTGCTAATGATCTGACGGGAATTCGGAAAATGAACTGCCTTTAGACGAATTACTTAATGTGTGTGTGGGGAATTAATAACTGGAGGAATGAGGGTGTACTCTATTTGGGCACACCTCTACCTAACCCTTTCGGGATTACATGCTTGATGATTATACGATCCCTTGCTCGACCATACATTACTTTACATCTCTTAGCTGCCACGGTTTATTTTAACTACTTTGTTCTTAAATTGTTGATAGTTATAATCTTTTACTCTGGACGCTCTTAATGTGCGTCTTTCTACATCGTTCTCACATATATGTATAACTCAACATGAATGATGTAACCAAGATCTTGTAACAGTATTTTGATTGAAAAGAGTGTCCATGGAGTTTCTGGCCCATTCTTCTCCATAGAGATCTACGCTTTGGAATGGGCAACTACAGTACTTTCACAAGTTATTATGCCTTGTGTCTGTGACTGTAGCTTCGCCTTTGTTTTTCTGACTTTCAAAAGTGCCTGCTAAGGTCTAATTGAAATAAATACTTTGAGTTTGAGTTTTTAGATGATGGGTGAATGGAATGAAAGAAAGTAAAGTACTGAAACACTACTGTATTGTACCAAAGGTACTTAAAGTAAAATGAGCTTGATGTAATGATGGTGTGGAAATTAAGTGAGTGACGCGGCCCTTGTTGGCTGTAACGGGACGCCAGACTGACTTGATAGCTCAACGCGAACTGAACTAATAATTATGAGTTGAATGAATGTGGCGTAAACTGCTGAATTGCAGAATGTGCGGTTGCACCGTACAATGATTTTATGTACTTAATATGGCATTTTCCGACCCCGGGTTGTTTGTACAAGATTGACTGAGCTGTACTCAGCAAGTAATCCTGTGTCTGCCCCACCTCTAAACTCCACCCACGATATTACCAAATTACCTCATCAACCTTATCCAAGAATGGATCAGTGCCATCGACGTCGTGGTCTATTCTGAGGACTTCAGCGCCATATTCTGTGTTCTCAGCATTCGAAGACTCGGGTAGGGGGGCGCGCTCGATAAGATCCAGCGCTTCATCGTGGCTTATACCTTCGGCTGGCTCAAATTGAACGAGGGGTAGCACTTCTGTAACAAGATGTGTTAAAGTTGTTACAAATAACTCTCAAAAGTTCTAAGTACTAATATTTTATCATTGCGAAAGTTTGTGAGGTGGGATGGATGGATGTTTGTCCCCTTTCACGCAAAAACGGTTGAACGGATTTGGGTGAAATTTGGCGCACACATCTATACTAATAATATAAAGAGGTAACATTTGTTTGTAAGTTTGTATGTAGGGGGTAATCTCTGGATCTACTGAACCGATTTTGAAAAATTCTTTCACTAATAGGAAGCTACATTATCCCCGAGTGCCATAGGCTATATTAACAATGTGCACGTGGGATAATTCCCGATCAAACCGCGAGCGAAGCCGCGGGCAACAGCTAGTACTTTATAACTTGGATTAACATATTATAATAAGAATAATAATAATTGGCTCGGATGTCAAATTGACGTGACATAAAATTTTCAGAAACTAATTTAATTTAATATTTTTACCACATTTCTTCAACAAAACGGTTTAGACAACGAAATTATGAGAAGAAAAAAAAAAAAACATTAGCCAAATTAAATGAAACTACCGGAATATACCAAAAATGAAAATATCTGAAGGAAAACCAATGCCATAAAACGTCATAATATTAAGATGCTGACCAGAAGCCGAGCCAAACAACAGGCACACCCACCATCTCCGGGCTCGTCGCTCAGCTCCGCCTCGCAGCCGCCGGGACGCGCCACATCCGTGAGCATCGTGTCGCCGGTCGCTGCAGTTGCGTCGAGCTCGAGCGACGAGTTTTTCTCCCCGCCGTCGACACCACCACCACCATCGCCTCGACGACGAGCAAGAGGACGGCCACCAGCGGGCTTGGGACCTCGTGGCCAACCGGCCCCGAACAGGGTCCCCGCTGCCGGTGGAAATATGTCGCGCATGCGATGGACTCATTCCATAAACGAGAATGTCATGCGCGCATATTATGGGGCTACAGAGGGAGGAAACAACCTGACCGCGTACCGTGTTCGGATGCTCTCTCTGTTTCAGGTGCTTGAGCCAGCTGTCAACGTGTCGGCGCAACGACTGTCGGATCAGGTGCGAGTCATCCAGCGTAATCGTATGTTGGATGACACCGTACTTGATCGCTTGCGGACTGAAATGCAGAGTAGCCATGTCATTGCCACGCCGTCGCAGGCTGTGGTTCCACCACAGTCTAGCATAATACCAAATCGCAATAACGACGTAAGTGATGACATGGTTACTAATGTAAGTACACAGTGCAATGAGGAAATGAGGAGTGCTTTGGAAGGTGCGATTCGGGAATATCGGTTCATGCCAGCCGACCTTAGGCCACGCATACCTCGTTTGCCCATGCATAACAAAAATAGGGCGCTGGTGGCTGTTCTGGATTCGCAGTTGTCAAATTATTTTGATAACTGCGAAGACCTCATCGATGCTCATTCTAGCTAACGTCAAATTTTCTGATGACAGAGCTACACGACCTAAGCCAGCCATACCAGCATGGCAGTACAGGATTGAACGACGTATTGGTGGGGCCAGAGCACTCATCGGCAAACTGATCTGCTTCAGGGAGGGCAATACACGCCCTAGAGTGATGCGTTTTGTGAGGCGGGCGTTCTCGGGGACTGATATCAGTCCTCGAGACTACATGTCCCGTGTCACAGAGCGCATCGACTTCCTGAAGCAGAAAGTGTATGCATGGGCAAACCGTATTCGTAGGTATAAACGGCGGGTCGACCGATACACTCAGAATCGCACATTCCAAAGAGATGAAAGGTGGGTTTATAGGGCTTGGGAGCGACCGGACCAAGGTGTGGCTGACACGCGCCTGCCGGATGATGATGCCATGTGTTCGTTCTGGCGCAGCATCTGGTCGGTGCCTGTTAGCCATACCGAGGATGAATGGACCCGGGAGGTCGAGCGAGCGTGCGATCCAGTACAAGAAATGGGGGCAATCACCATCTGCCCCCAAGACGTAGTTCGTGCAGTCCGTCCGTTGCCTAACTGGAAATCTCCAGGGCCGGATGGGCTGCACAACTTCTGGATCAAATGGTTCACAAGGTCGCACGCTCGCCTGGCAACCCTGTTCCAGTCAGCCTTAGAGTCAGGGTCGCTGCCCGAGTTCCTGACAACAGGTATAACCCACCTGCTCCATAAATCGGGTAGTACTGCGGAGCCTAAAAATTATAGACCGATTACCTGTCTTCCGACAGTCTATAAAGTTCTTACATCCATTTTGAGAGCTAAAATTAACAAACACATTGATGATAATTCTATCATGTCCGCTTCTCAAAATGGATGTAGGAACGGGTCCCGCGGTACTAAGGAGCTACTCCTCATTGATATGGCCATTAGCCAACAGGTTCGCCGTTCCCGAAGGGATCTGTCGACATGTTGGATAGATTATAAGAAGGCCTATGACTCCGTGCCACATACATGGCTCATGAGGGTGCTAGAGTTGTATAAAGTAGATGCAACTCTGCGCACCTTCCTGATGTCGTGTATGGGACAATGGAGGACAGTCCTTCGCTATCCAGGATGTCGGCAAATCCAGAGGAATAGCGAGCCGATAAGGATAGAGCGAGGTATATTTCAGGGCGACAGTTTGAGTCCACTTTGGTTCTGCTTAGCCTTGAATCCTCTTAGCACGCTGCTGGAGGATTCAGGTCTAGGCTATCGGTTGAGGAGAGGTGGTCAAGTTGTATCTCACCTCCTTTACATGGATGACCTGAAACTCTTTGCCCCCAACGATTTGCAACTGATGGAGCTACTGAAGGTAACTGAAACTTTCAGTAGCGCCATCAGGATGGAATTTGGTGTGGACAAATGTGCGGTCATGCATGTAAAACGAGGGGAGATTGTGGAATCTGTGGGAACCCAGCTCTCGGATTCCATAAATCTTAGATCCCTCTCAGCAACCGAAACCTATAAGTATTTGGGTATGTCGGAAGCGCTGGGCATCAATGTTGCTGACATGAAGCAATCGTTGAAGGAACGCTTCTTTGGCCGCCTGAAAAAAGTATTTAATAGTCTTTTAGCAGGCGGAAATAAGGTGCGTGCCTTCAACGGTTGGGTCATGCCGGTTTTGATGTACTCTTTCGGCATACTGAAATGGACTCAAACAGAACTAGACGCCCTGGATAGGAAGGTCCGTACATTGTTGACGGCATATCGAATGCATCACCCACGTTCTTCGGTTATGAGACTGTATATCCCGCGGAAGTGTGGGGGTCGAGGCTTTTTAAACGCTAAGACTCTCCACAATCGCGAGATATGCAGTCTCAGGGAATATTTCCTAGAAGCCGACGTGGGGATGCATCGAGATGTGGTCGCCGTGGACAAGGGCCTCACCACGCTCTCCTTGGCTAAAGAGAACTGGCGCAAACCTGTAGTGCTTGACACTAACGACCGCAGGGAGGTATGGCAGAGTAAGGAGCTTCACGGACGCTTTTTCCGGGCCCTGCACGGGCCCGATGTAGACCTGTCAGCGTCCGTAGCCTGGCTACGTTCCGGGGACCTCTTCGGAGAAACCGAAGGTTTTGTCTGTGCAATTATGGATGAAGTTATGATGACGAATAACTACCGGAGATTTATTGTGAAGGACGGCACGGTTGACATATGTCGGGCATGCCACCGTCCAGGTGAATCAATCCGTCACATTATCTCTGGGTGTTCTCGTTTGGCTAACGGAGAGTACTTGCATAGACACAACCTTGTAGCCAGGATTATCCATCAGCAACTTGCTCTAAAATACAGACTTGTGGAATCGGAAGTGCCGTACTATAGGTATGTTCCCGACCCAGTTCTCGAAAATGGCAATATCACATTGTACTGGGATCAATCCATCATCACTGACAGGACTATTTTAGCCAATAAGCCTGATATAGTGGTGGTGGATCGATCAGAGCGGCGCGCAATGATTGTTGACATAACGGTCCCGCATGATGAGAACCTCGTGAAAGCCGAGAAAGATAAGCAAATAAAATATCTTGACTTGGCTCGCGAGGTTGTCGACATGTGGGATGTGGACTCAGCGATCATTGTGCCGATAGTCGTATCAGCCCATGGCTTAATTGCTAAGAGCCTCGATGAATACCTGAGGAGGCTCTCGTTAGGCAGCTGGATCAAGGGCTTGATTCAGAAAGCAGTACTCCTGGACACGGCTCGTATTGTTAGGAGGTTTCTCTCTCTGGAGCCCTGACCACCGGTAGCTTGGACCCTGTTCCCGATACCGGTGGGCAACAATTTTTTATATTTTTAAATGTTTTTTATATTGTTTTTTCTAAGGAATATTTAAAAATGTAATTGGTTTGTAAAAATATGAATAAAGGAAATAATAATACTAAACGTTTATTCATTCGTTCATAGGATACTTTTTTCCCGGTAGCATGATTCCGTGGGATAATAACCAAACACGGCGCGGGCGAAGCCGCGGACACAACTTAGTTTCATATAATTTAAATGGAATATAATTACATTTTTTTTCATTACATATAATTTGAACGAATACTTGAAATAATAATACTAACCTATTACAGATAAACTGCATAAAAAAAGACTCTTCTAAAAAGGCATGAGTATTAATCACAACGCTTACTCAAATCGTATTGGGGATTAAGGAATGAAATTATATTTATGTATACGGGTTACGGGTTTTTCTTCACGTTAACAGTGATATCCAATGATAGCTTAGAAATTACATAATATGAAACGATTAAAATCATCGAATATCCAACCTTATATTAAAAAATCATCTAGTAACTAGTGTAAATCGTCGTTTATGTTCGAAAACTAAGCTTTTAGTTACTATGGATCAGTGGCTCCCAACCTTTTTTAACCAGGAATCATTTTGATTTATTTTTTGTCAACAGGGATTAAAAGGTTCTAGATTGATGCATGACTAATCCATGTCTAATTAATAAAAGCGGATATTTTAATTTCCTGTGCCGAGCAATTTGGTTCTGAACGCCTAACTTATCATTTAAAATTATAATTTAATCGACAAAAGTAGGGAAAAGCTGTTTTTCCCCTCTAGCCGCTTCATAATGATGAGTACAATGATTTCGTTTTAGGTTTTTGATCAACAAAAACTCTTAATGTTACCATGATGTTACTGACCGTGTGTAGCGAGTGAGTGAGCTAACGCATGTCTACAGGAGGGGCACCGGGACGCGCAGAGCGGCGGCGCGTGACGGCGGCAGCGCCAGCACAGAGGCGCCACCTCGTCGTCGCGCGACTCGCTGCCAGTACTAGCGCGAGTCTTCAGTATTAGTAGCTCTACGCTTTCCTGAATAACACACAATTGACGTGTAAGGAGTATGGAGTAAACATTTTATTAAAGCGAATAAACTCGTTTTTGGGCGCTCTTATGGAACGACCATTAATAGATCTGATACATTTTAGATTTTTGTGTAAGTATATAAATATTTTCAATACACTTCCTCGAAAACTGGCTCTTATCGCACTACTATTAGGATCAACATGCAATGTATGTCACTCACGTGTTTTTTTTGCTATTTATGACAACGTGTACAGAAATAAAAATTTCCACATATAACTGTAGTTACTTTACTCAGTCCAAATTGGTTCAATTCGTATAGTCGGCGCTGATTTTTTTTTTTTTTTAATCTCGGCAAAGAGATATGCGTCTCTTTACGGGGTAAATATTTTTTGAATATTTAAATTGTGTTTATAAATAGAATATCTTAAATAAATATGATTAGTTTTTATTAGTTAGTTTTTACTGTGGACACTTTTAATGTGCACATCTTGCTACATCGTTCTCACATAGTGTACCATCTCAACATGAACGATGTAACCAAGGTTTTGTAACAATATGCTGATTTAAAAGAGTGTCCATGGAGTTTCTTGCCCGTTCTTCTCCATAGAGATCTACGCTAGGGAATGGGCAACTACAGTACTTTCACAGTTTTTATGCCTTGTGACTGGGACTGTAGCTACATTTACTTGTTATCTTTGTTACGACAATTCAAAAGTGCCTGTAACTGGCCTACTTGAAATAAATGCTTTGATTTGATTGATTTGATTCTTTAAAGAAATATTTACTTTATGAACAAATTAAGTAACATTTATTTGTGTTCTAAATTCAAAAATATTTGAATATACAATTTTTCAAATTACGCTATTTAGCAGCTTAATATCTTTGCTTTTCCTTCAACCTGGCGAAAGCAAAACCGCGGACAAAAAGCAAATTAAATCATAGTTTTCTAATAATTCATGACAAAAATAGTTTTCGTTCCATAATTATCCTTCGAAAGTGTATTGAAAAACGTCGTTTGATACACGTTGGATTTGATACTACAGTTTTCGGCGCCATAACAACCTCGCCTGCGGCTTGGGTGTGAATTCCGCCTCGAAAGCAATATCAAAGTTTCCCCACTTACATCAAAATGCACTATTGTATCCGTCAGTGCGAGATTGTCGTTGAGAGGCCGTTTACGAACGTGCAAAAACAAAACGCCGAAAATAAATATAATTTGAAAGAGACTAAAACATAAGGACGCTTATGCGGTGTTCTTACAGAGGCAGTGGCGGCGACGCACATTTGACAGTAATTATAATGTCGCTGCAGGCCCGATCGAACTCAAGCTACGCTTGTTCTACACTTGCTTTACGCTCGCTTACGGTATGTTGACACGACCACCTATTATCTACAAAGACCTCTCTGTTGGTCTAGCTGTTGGTCCCATCTGTCATTCGTAGATCTTTGACAGTCGATTACAGTCAGAAGCCCAAATGTCGAAAAACCACTCTTCACCAGCACCTGGGTTATGGAGTTCAGGTGGCTCAGGTTCAGGTGGGTTTATAATTCCAGTGTGGGAAAGAGATGGCGCTAGACGACCTGCATAGCTCTGTCTCTTTCCCACACTGGAATTACTCCTGCTTTAGGACGTCATAGTAACCCCCCAGAAATGCAGTCGATCCTTGTATAAGCCACGCCATGTGGTTAAGCATACGAGATAACTGTCAACTGATGCCGCCTTTGTCTGAACAATGCATTAACAAACCGTCTTCTAAGAGATAAAAATCGGTATATAAACATCGTGAAAAGCGCAATCACCGACGTTTAAATACTAAATAGACCATCAGTAGAAAAATAAATCAACAAACCTGAAACTTATGAGGTATCTGCAAGCCCAATATTTTGTCTAACATTTGACGAGCCAGCGTGTTCGCATTCAACGCCTTGGCTTGTTTTGACAAACAAAGATACAAACAACTGGATTTTCGATTAAAGAAAATTATTGTATCAATCAAGAAGTATTTAGTCAATGCAAATTTATGTATCAGAATTAATGGTAGTTAATGGTGATACGTACAATTTTGCGTCCAAATAATAATAGAAGTGATATTGTTATTTTGAATGATTTTTTGCATCTACTGGTCAAATGCTTAGTTCTTTTTGATTAATATCTTCGTTTTCAATCGATCCCGCACTGAGCTCTCATTTTGCTTCGGTTTTAGCGCAATCTCTATATACAAGGTGTAAACGGACCCATGTTGACGAAGCCGTCAACTAAGCATTATGTACATCAAACTATGTAACCTAAGCAAAATTTATTTTGGGGTGAAAAATCACGTTTTACTGTAGTTCTCAATGTAACGCACTCGAAACATTGTGTTGATGGATGGATTTAATAGTACGAGGGTCGTGGAAGTATTTACATTAAAAATCTTTAAAGAAAAACATGAATTTAAAAAAAAAACAAACTTGGGAATAAAATAGAACTTTGATTTAGAGGTGGTCTAGAACAAAAAATGATCGCAATGACGGGGAGAACAAGTGCATTTCAACTTCGTTCTTGGTCTTGTTACACCTTTTAGAGCGAATTTGAATGACCAGAACGTTAGGTCAAGAACGTTTTCAACAATTATCTAGAATCCTTACTATATACCCTTAGTAAACAGACAACTAACTTACAACTTTTAACAAAATTGTAAGTGTACACATTAGTGTATTGTTAAGTGTAATGGGAAAAAAAGGAAAGATTTTATATAATATTTGCCTGAACAGAATGGCTTGTCCGGCTGTAGCTAAATGAATCCAGAAAATATTAGGCGTGGTACACACATGGTAGGGTCAGCCTGATTCTGCGCAGCCGGCCGGCAAAATTCACATACAATTTTGTCGTCAATCAGGCCGACTCGAACATGTGTGTAGCACACCTAAAATTATCATTACTAGAATCTTACAATACGATATAACAAAGGATACAACATAGAAACTCCAGCCGGCGGCTCGGCGTCTAACAGCGCGAGGATGTACCGCGCGGCATTAAGCAGCGCCTCGGGCTGGCTCAGCGAGAAGGGCTCGTGCACACACCGATGTACAGCGTCGTATGCGTGGTAGATGCGCGCCAGCCGGTCATTGTGTGCGTACTCGCGCAGCGATAGATTGCGCTCTCTGCAGGTTGAATTCATATGCCATGCGTCAGTTAAGTGTTATGCCCCGTTGTGGGGACTCAAAGAGGCGGGCTTGTGCGATGTACGACGTTGTATGCGTGGTTGACTATGCGCGCTAGTTGATCACTGTGCGTGTACGAGGCTTCTGGTACGAAACCAGCGGTGGGTGTGTAGTCACCGTCCCATTCCACAACCAAAAAGAAGACAATAAAGAAAAACAGTTTTTCGCACTGCTTCTCGCCGTTAGTATCATGTCCGCTGACATAAGGGAACAGATTACTAGCTAACACGGCACATCACCACACCTCTACATATGCTCACGGGAGACATGCAAATACAAACGGCGTTTACGTATATTTAAACGCTTCCGTGCAAGCACCCGCACCTTCCTGAGCTTAGATTGACCCAATAAGTGTTACTCCCGCAAGCACCACAAATCGTTAAACAATATGTTTGTCGCTAAACACATTTAAAACATCGCTCAGTTTCTGTCAATGGCTTAAAAATGACA
The DNA here is from genome assembly GCA_947578425.1 of Eugnorisma glareosa. Classification (NCBI taxonomy): domain Eukaryota; kingdom Metazoa; phylum Arthropoda; class Insecta; order Lepidoptera; family Noctuidae; genus Eugnorisma; species Eugnorisma glareosa. The sequence continues at coordinate 34,496,884 of OX387957.1, forward strand.
GAGACAAAATGATACTAAGCGCTACATTAATCTAGTGATTTGTGGTGTAAACTGGCCTCAGTATTTGAAATACTAACTTGTCAGTAGTGTCAGCGGCGGCAGTTTCGAGACACTGCATGGCGAGCAAGTGATGCAGATAGCCCGCGTCGCTGAACCTCTCCTCGGCCACCGCGTTACCCACCAGGATCGAGAACACACGCATCGCCGTCGTCGTCTCGCCGGCCATGTGGTACGCTGAAACAAACGAAGTAGCCCCGGAAAGATGAAACATGATTTTATAGTACCGTATCGACAACATAATCGAAACCGGGTGTCCTGATACTAGCAATCACCCTATAGAATTCTGACACAGGCTTCTCCGTGAGAGCGAGCTGGCTCAGTCCGGTTTAGTGACAGCTGTTAAGAGTACTGATTATGAACCATTTGTGTCTTGGAGTCGGTAGAATAGAAGGACAAAACGGTTGTCGGGTGGCCGGTTGTAAGAAAGATGAATTGGCTAGAAAGCGAGTGACTATTGAGAAGACGATTTAAGCTTCTATACATCTATATTGGCCATCATCTATCGGACTTTGGGCGTTCCACCTCTATTGACCTCTTCAGCGTGTACTCACGCGATAGTCACAAATACATAAATGGGGTTAAGGGTAGGTGGGTAGTAATGGGGACAAAAAGAAAGATTCATTGACTAACCTTTCCACGCACTTGTTCTCCTGCGCCATGCGGTGCGCGTACGGCAGGAACACTTCGAGCTTGCACTCCACGTGCTCGAGTGCTAGCGAGAACGCGCGAGACTACTGCCAGCACTTTACTGCGAAGATATTCGATAACATTCGAGAATATTCATCAACTAACCTTTCTGTGCGTCAACGAACTTGTTCTCCTGCGCCATGTGGTGCGCGTACGGCAGGTACACTTCGCGCTTGCACTCCACGTGCTCGCGTGCTAACGTGAACGCGCGCGACCACTCGCCCGCCGCCACTGCCAGCTGCGCCACTTTACTGTAAAAAGTATCGAGTATTTTCTTCTTAATGTTTGCAAAATAATTGACTACTTTGGTCAAGTAGTAGCAAGCGCGACTGCTGAGCATAAGGTTGGGTTCGTTTCCAGGTTGAGCGAAGTGTTATTGGGTTTTCCATCAGGAATTTCTCAGTAGCAGCCACGGAGTTTGGATTTGTGCCCGGTAGATGGTAATAGGCTAGCCCGCCAATACATAGGACTTAAATATATTAGGTACACCTCTGCTTTACCCCTCACGCCATGTGACCCTGGCGTGATGTTATGTTTATCTTTGCTGAATATAGGTATGTGCAGGACTTACTATTGAAGATGAAGAGTATTTTATCTCTATGTGCAGCGCTTATACGGTGTGTTGATTTGTTAGTTTCCGTAAAATACGACCCTGAATGGTGCAACTTATTATTTCTAGATAGCAATGACGCGTGTGTGTGCCACAAACATTATTGTAAATCCGCAACCTGGCGGGTTTTAGAAAGCAATATTTCGGTTGAAAACCCGTCTTCGAGTATAGATAAATATTCTTAAACTTTAAAATATGTTTAGGTAATATTAAATTGAAGCTTAAGCATAGCCGGACGCAGGCCTCCTCTCTATGAGAGGGAAAGGACTATAATCCACCACGCGGGCCCAGTGCGGGTTGGTAGATGTCACATGTCTTCGAATTGTTGGTTCTAGGACATGCCGGTTTCCTCACGATGATTTCCTTCACCGTTTTTGAGAGCAGTGGTGATGAAATAAATTACACAAAGTAATGCGCATGCCTGGGTTCGAACCCACGACTTACTGTTCGTAAGTCGGGGCCGCTACCACTGGGCCACCGCTGCTCTCGGCTTAAATTGAAACACTGACTATAATATAATATTAATGTTAGGTTTTCCACAGTTAGACGGACCACGTATTATATACTATACGGTAAGAGTGCACTATGGCTCACTTCTTATAAATGCTTTTCTAATTCAATTTTATTAATTTCTAAAGTCTGACGTTGCTTGACGAACTCCATTGTGTAATGTAAGGAGTCTGGGGTTTCCTCTATCCAGGAGCGAATATAATCTACTACTTTAGTGAGCCCATTTTCTTCATATTCCGACTCTTCTTCCTCAGCCCTCTGAAGCGTGATTGCAACAAATTCCACTTCAGCTTTTGTACCCCTTTTTTCGGATGGAAATTCATCAAATAACTCCTCCCGCTCTGGGCTGAGCAGGAGGGAGTGTCAGACTTTTACTGACTAAAACCCATCCATGTTCCTTCCTTTGCTGACTCTCTATGAGGCGCGCGTGGAACACTCGCGCGCCGTCGACACGGCCTGTCGTCATAAGACGGACGGACGGCGAGCTAGCCCATAGCTCACCGTCCACAGGCCCGCGAGCTTTTATACCCCTCTAGTGGCCAGATCATTTATGATCTGGATGCCCTATTTCTGTACTGTAGTAGTACCTCCCTTTATTTTAATTCAGTTGGTCTTACGCCGATTGCTTATAAAATTACCAATGGCCATTTCGCTGACTTTACAATAAAGCTAAACATGACCTTTTTGTATTGTCATCATCTGCCTAGCCTTTTCCCAACTATGTTATGGTCAGCTTCCAGTCTAACCGGATGTCGCTGGATACCAGTATTTTACATGGAGCGACTGCCTATCTGATCTTCACAATCCAGTTGCGTAATAGGGTAATACGATACCCCTTTGTAAGACTGGTTGTCAGACTTTCCGGCCACTTACTACCTGTTACGACTGTCGAAGATCTACAAATGACAGCCGGGACAACGGTTTAACGTGCTTTCCGACGCACGGAGGAAACTTGGTATGTAATGGGTGGTCACCCATCCACGTACCAACCTAGGCTAGCGTGGCTTAAACTGAAGATTGATGCGAGCGGCTGTAATTATTTAACCACGAGCTCCTTTTTGTATTTTGTGGTTTAAAATAAAGTGTTTAATACATAAATACTTACGTGTAGTCTCCTAGACGTTGGTACACGTCAGCGGCAGTGGCCGGTTCGCCAGCCTTCACTAACGCCTCAGCCACATAGCGAAGGGAACCGCTTGAACCCTTGTCTAGTTTTCGCGCCAACTCAATTAACCTGCAACATTATGCCACGTCGATTAAATAAAGGGTGTAACAAGACCCTTAACGAAGCCGAAAGCCACTTATTCTCCCCGGCATTGCGATAACACTGGGAACTTTCTAGTTACGGAGATATTGGGGGTCAAAGTTAAAACTTTTTTAAAGTATTTCTTAAATACATGTTTTTAATGTAAGATTTTTGCTTTAAACACCTCCACGACCCCCGTACTATTCAATGCATCCATCAGCACAATCTTTTGAGTGCGTTACATTGAGTCCTACCGTAAAACGTGATTTTTCACCAAAAAAATAAAGTTGTTTCCCAGCAATAATTTTTGCGTAAAGTTACTTAGTTTGATGTACATAATGCTTGGTTGACGGCTTCGTGAAGGGTCTTGTTACACCCTGTATAATAAACGGAAAAAAAGAAAATCAATTTAGTTGACCCAGGTTAAGGCACACAATTACACAAAAAAAAAAACACTTCGATGTAAGTATATAATAATTCTTATATCCTTTTATTTCGTAAAGTAAGATCACCTTACGAAGACATTGACAACTTTTGGATTGGAGTTGATGTTATAACTTTTGATGTCCGCATTTTTAACCCCCGACGCGAAAAGAGCGTTATTATTTAGCTACGAACTCCAATTAAGTTTTTTAGAGGACGTGCGACATGAATCATCCATATACTCACATGTCTCTTTTCCCAGTCTCCGCCATAAGTTCGGCCGCTCGCTTCACGTCGCCCGCTGCAAGGTACATCTCAGCGGCCGCGCGGGGCTCGTTCACATGACGCGCCCACTCTGCCCGACGACGAGCCAAAGCCGCTATGCCTTCGCCCTCGCCCACGTATTCCTACAAAATAAATAGTTAATAGAATACAGGAAAGCATTTGTGACGTGCACTAATCATCCAGACGGTCCAGAGGTTAAAAAGGAGATGTTACGCTAGACAGTAAGAATATTCTTTGTTACAGAATTGAGAAAATGAACGAGGTTGATATTCGTTCAATTGCCTCGTATCTTATGCAAGAGGTTAAAGAAGATTTATTTCGTGCAATAAAGAATTCGCTGAAGTTTGTTATGTTTTTGTTTAAAAGTGGTGGTAGACGAAACCTGTAACAACGGTTGCCTTGTGACCTAATACTAGTTTGTTTCATACTATAGAAATGAGTACAGCAATGCTGCTCAGAACATATTCGTTTGAGCTTCATTGTTGTACTCATTTTCTTAAATAAAATGAGAAAATAGTACATAAGAAGAAGTCTGTAATTAGCACCGGTGACTGAAAATTTGTGTGGTAACCGGTTGCCTCGGCATGAGCGTGTGATGTGGAGGAATGAGGAAAATGCCGTGACTCTGTGTATGAATATGAACGGTTATAAGAGTAGAAGAAGACCAAAGAAACGATGGACGGACTGTGTGAAGGATGATATGGCCAGAAAGGACGTGAATGCCGAGGTGACGAGTAAAAGAGAAGTATGGAAGAAGACATGCTGCGGCGACCACTAATTAATTGGGATAGGAGAATTAAATGCTTCGAGCTTCCAGAAAACTTACTTGAGCCTTGTTGAACATCCTAAGGTCAACGTAAAGGTTCAGTGCCCTCTCGTCTCGCCCTACACTATGGTACGAACGCGCGGCGTCGGCGTATCGTCCGCGGTACGCCAGTACCTCGCCCAAAACAACGGCGCGTTTCTCGCCAGCCTCGAACCGCTCCTGTTGGTAAAACATGGTTTTATGATGAGAAATATGGTGACACTGAGTAAATTTTTTTTTATCAATTTTCTCCATTGGACCACTACCGCAATGGCGATGGCAACTATGAAACGAATGGCGCTAGGATAGCTGGTCCCAAGCATCATCATTGGTTGAAAATCTGATAATGTCTTTTTATATTCCAAAATAGCTTGACCTCATTAGTCAGATTGAGACCTGGATATGGTCACGCCATCTACAATTAGCTTTTAACGGCCTTCTCCATTGTGAACAACACAAGATCTTATATATTATTATATAGACGTCTAGTGTTGCAAATTTGTATGCGATAGGTGATTTTTTTAGTCACGATTATGATGATGGCCCCATTCAAAAAGTCGTTCAGTTTGATAGTCTGTACCACACCAGTCTGTTACATGCTGTATACAACCTGTTTTTTTTTTTTATATCCCATAACTCTAGGGTTATATTCTGTAGGTAAAAATAATACTAAAACTCCTAGAATAGGTGGTCCAAAAATGCATCGTTTCGGAGATATCATCAATCATAATTAAATTAGGTCAAAAATTGTCACCAGTATGACGAATCTTTACTTTTGCGAGGTTGCCAAACTTCGCAGTAGTGTAGTAAAATAAAATATGTAGGTAAGTAATTCATTTTTATTCAAACCAATCATTCATATTTAAAGCTAAGAAAATGCGACGTTGTCATATTTCAGTAAGGGTGTTTTACATTAATAATCGTGACTTTGCCGAATTATTTTGTATGAAAAATGAAAAAAATAAAAAATAACAAAGGATTGGAACATAACTCATATGCCAGTTGATTTTTTGATATGGCCTCAATCATACCCTAGAGTTATGGGATATAAAAAAAAACACGTTGTATAGCTCTACAACAGTTTTTTTTTTATTGCACCCTGTTTACCTGTAAATGATCAATGAGGTTAAGGAACACGATGTTCTCGCCTCGCTGGAAAGCTTTCCTAGCGATCTCGAAGGCTAGCTCCTCTAAAGCAGCTACTCCGAGTCGCTCCCAGTCGAGGGAGGTCACACCCAGGCACGCAACCGAGTACGCCTCACTGGAATCATGTAAAAACTGTCACTATACATAAAATAACTGGTAGAAAACTATCTGCCAGAGAATGATGAATCAAAATCAAAATATTTTTATTTCATATAGGCCTAGATGGGCACTTATAAAACGTCGACAAAAAGGTGCACGGATGGATGTGGTGGTGGATGTTGTTTGGTGTGGATGACACTAAACATCTTCCACCACGTCCATCATAAATATCCATCTTTTTCCAATTAATTTTCAATTTTCAATTTAATAACTAAAATTACCTCTTTTTAAAATCGATTCGCCCCTGCTTGTGCGAAGCAGGGGCGAATCGATTTTAAAAGCCAGCACGCACTGCATCACAAGCACCACCTATCAAGTCCAAATATAATCTTTCTAACTTAAGTTAGAACCAAGCACATTTCATTGAAATCGGGTGGGTGGTTTCGGAGATTAGGGTGTGCGAACATGGCATGACACGCGCTTTTTAGGGTTCAGTAGCCGAATGGCAAAAAACGGAACCCTTATAGATTCGTCATATCTGTCTATCCGTCCGTATGTCACATCCACTTTATTCCGAAACTATTAGGGCTACACAGTTGAAACTTGGCAGGTAGATGTATTCTGTGATGTGATGTTTTGTGAAACTAAAAAAAAACATCAAACCTATACGTGCAGGGTGTATAGATAGTCTTTAAAAATTACATTGAGGTTCCAAAAACCATTTTTTCTCAAAGTCAATCATTTGCAGGATGGGGAGAGGGGAGGGTTCCCCCCTGTAATTTCTAGAGTACGAAGAGGAAATTTCTGAAAAAGTTAAGGATTGTAGAACGTTTAAAAAAAAGTTAACGAAAATAGGTTTGAATAAGATTTGATGTTTAGTTTTTGAGAGATGGAACTTTTTCATGAGACTGTAGTGACTTTTTATTTCATTAAAATACTATGAAAATCTAATTTAGTTTTGCTGTTGAATGTAATACAATACAACGTATGAATCAAAATATTTTTACTATATTTTTTGGTGCTACGGAACCCTGTGTGCGTGTGAATACGACTCGTACTTGGCAGGTTTTTTATATATTAAGACAAGCTTCTGTGCGCGGCTTTGTCTGCGCTGTACCCAGATAATATTAGTATATGTTCATCCGAAATAATATAAGTTACAAATGGTGAAAGAATTTTTCAAATAGGTGCGTGGTAATCGCCGGAAAGATTACCGTATGCATACTTGCAAACTCACATAATTCGCACTCTCTTTTTAACCCTTTCACCGCCACGGACTTCAATAGAAGTTCCCGATTTTCGTGCCACCCTGCAGGTGGCCACGATTTCATTAGGTCTTCATCATCACTACATGTATAAAACAAAGTCGCTTCCCGCTGTATGTCCCTATGTATGCTTAGATCATTAAAACTACGCAACAGATTTTGATGCGTTTTTTTTTAATAGATATAGTGATTCAAGAGGAAGGTTTCTATGTAAAACATTGCACCCGTGCGGAGCCGGGGCGGGTCGCTAGTTAACTTTTACTATCTTATAAAGATAAATGTACTGTATTTAAAAGCTCTGTTTCAATTTATTGTTTATCATTTTTATTAAATTATCCCACGGGCACGTTGTAAATATAGCCTATGGCACTCGGGAATAATGTAGCTTGATTAGTGAAAGAGTTCTCAAATTTGAATTTTGATTTTTTAATGTTTTTTATTTTTTTATCTGTGCAGTAGATTCAGATTACCATGATTTGATGTCACCATTCCAGATGGTTATTCGATCCTGTTTCTAATAATGGTCAAAAACTTCTATGGGTGGTCCCATAGAAGTTTTTGTCCACCATCGTTGGAGTACCTACTAAAAACTCAAAAATCGCAAAAAAAATAAAGTTACATGCCGTCTTCGTGATCGTCTTTTTTTTCAGATTCACTCATTCTTTCCTAGGATCTGCAATTATTTTGAGTGCAGAATGATGTATGTACTGAATACGTGGTAACTGCTTTATCGTCGGTGTCCATTCCATCCAACGAAGTTTATAGTGCTTGGATTTTCATGGGACTTTTTTTTTGAGTTCCTAGAGACGACAGTTAAAAAAAAAACTGCCTGTAGCAACTTTTTTATTTTTATGTATTTCCCGTTGTTTTTTTTTCGTTTATGAGTAACTTGAGCTTCGATGAATTTATATTGTAGCGTAATGAATAACATTATATTGTAGCATAATAGTGTGACCTGTGTGCATCCATTAAAGGCCAATTTGGTCTGTTTATGTTTACTGTTGTCGATGAATACTTCAAGATTTTTATTAAAAAAAACTACATTAGGAATATGCAATTCATCGATCACAATCAAGAAATAAACAGACCAAATTTAAGTTCTATGGATGCACAGCACAGGCCACACTATTACGCCACAATATAATGTTGTTCATTAACAAATAAAAAATGCTTTCTTCTCCACACGTCTAGGACTCAATAAAAAAATCTAACATACAATCAATCCCATGAAAATCCAACTACTGTTACCCTCGTTCCACCTTTTTGTCTAATTGCACTAGACTAATACATACATAAACACGGAAGGAATTTGTCAATTTGTTTAACGAATTTTCCTGACGGTATTGAAAACCGAACTTTTACTAAATTTGAATGTGGTCTACTAACTTTCGTGAGATAAATGCGTGCGATCCAACCTCCTCGGCATCTCGGTATCACACACATTGGAGACACGGTAGAGGGGAGTAAGAGTGACAATAAAAAACAAACAAATAGCAGGTAAAGCACTTTATTTCCAAAAGTAGTTTTATTAGAATATCCAACGAATATTTGATAACATTAAAATCCAAATAGTATATCATAATTAAAAATAGGCAAGATTATATCAATCGCTTAAGTTATACAACCAACGTTAAGTCGGCTCCGCTGCGACATGTTAGCATGGTTTACTAACACAAAACATTGTTTGCTAACATAAAGGGTTCGTGGCCGAACATAATAAGTTTGCCGCGACGAACGGAATACATATTTGTTAGAAAAATAGCGCAGCAGACCCGGTTTTACAGAGAATCACAATTTGCTATGCCAAACGTTTGTCCTAGGACAATACACATTACTTCGAAACATTTTATTATAACAATAATCAAATTCAATTCAACTCCGTTTTCTTAAAATCTTAACTTATTTTAAATAGAATGTATGCCGAACGAAGTCCGAGAATCGTGGCTTTGAAGTAAGTTTTTACATTCACACATCAATCCATAGAAAAACATAGAAATCGAAAATGTCACTCACATTTTGCAAATATTCTAAGCGCGCGTGCATATTCGCACATTGCCACAATACATTTTTTATTTTTTTAAATCTCGAAGAAGACGAGGTTTTACAACATTTAAACCTAGTACAAAGAATTTGCCAGAAGACAGAAATAATTTGCCAGATGTTCTTGACGCGGACAAAACGTCAAAGGCGACCTTTATAAGTTTGGATTTTGATTATTTGTCTAGTATCCAATTCTTAAAATATCTAGAATTAATTAGAAGAGTTAAGGTATAATGATGGGCAGATTTTCTTCACTGCAATTATTTAAGGGCAAAGAAAAGTATAAATAAACTCGCGTCTTTATCTCAAGGGGGCAGGCAGACACTATGGACCAGCACCTGTAACGATTCTCACATACTCCTCCAGTATGTAAAGATCGTAGCAGGTGTCCCATGGGGAAAAGGCGTGAGGATATGTCAGTATTTAAATAAACACACGCATTATTCACACAAAAAAAAGTAAGCTATGAGTACTAAAAAGAGAAAAGATCAGTGATCACATTATTATTTGATGAGCTGCGCTATAAGCGCTAAAATACTAAAGCAAGCTAGTAGCAAGCAAATCACAAATAGTCGAATTTACTTCCCTAAGACAACAGGGCGAAAAGAAAAAAACTAAACTGCTCACAAAAACTATACACATGCACACACTATAATGAACAGGCAATTAATGGATTTTTAGCACTAGCCTAGCCTATCCTATAAATTATTTTATGACAGAAAAAAAATGGTCTATTAAAAGTGTAAGTGCGCATAAGTCTAGTTAGAGTACGCGTACTTAGACAAGAAAGGATCAGCGATCGCAGCATGCCTCTATCAGTGGCGTGCCCGCTCCCTTTCATTGAAAGGGAGGCAAAGCCCAATTACCACGATAAATTCAGTACAATATCTCCAAATAAGTACCTACAGATGTATTCAAAAAATTCTAGGAGAAAGTGAGAGGTCACAAGCCAGATGCAAGACAGCGGGTGTGAAAGAGAAAGCGTTAGCACCGGCCGAAACCCCTAAAGAATGTTCTATTATTTTTATTTCTTGAGTTTGATTGTAAGGCAAGCCGGGCTATTCGGCTTATATGATAGGTCCGATTAACCTGCTTTTAGTACAAGTACTCAAAATGCTAAGGATATGCGTTGGCTTATACTGTACTTCTATTTGGACAATCTATCATTTAGAAAGCAAAATTCATAAATATATAACTTATTTAATAGTGTTATTGTAATTAGGTGGACATATTTTCCTAGGACAACATGGCGAAAACATCTGGTATTAAAGGTTAACCGGTAAGACATATAAACCGTATAATGTTTGATTAACCAGTATCCGAGTTAACCCTTAAAATATATGGGTTGATCATTTAAATATTGCTGATTAACCAGAATGAAAGATACAAAGCAACGAGCGCGGGCTAACTCCGTCACATTCTTGCATATTTTTTATGTACTAAATTGAACTCTGTGCGTGATCCCTTTATTCTAAAATGTTTAACCCTATAATAAACAGTCTATAAAAATATTAATAAATAAATTAAAAAATCCATGGGCGGCCTAAAAACTCCAGGTTAGTCACTATCTACACGACCATCGAAAAAAAAACAGCACACGATAACTACACACACACCCTATAATTACAATATAGTAAAACTAATATATCGTATTGCAATGAATTCATTGTAATATTGTCCCAGCCTATCTTTATAGAATAGTAAGGTGATAGGCAAAAAAACTAACAGTTTAAATAACACACATAAAAGACAAAAAAATAAGCGGAGTACGTGTACTTAAGCGAGAAAGGAAACTCAAAATACTAAGTATACACGGTGTAACAAGACCCTTAACGAAGCCGCCACCCAAGCACTATGTACAAACAGCAACACACTTAACTGCCCATTAAAGACGCAATTGAGAGATATTATCAGTTCGAAAGGGATAGATTTAGGTTAGTCATTTTCAATGGAGTCATAAGTTTTCCAGATTAATAATTCTTAATTCGGTCGAATTGCAACCGTATAACACTCAAATTGACATTTACTCAAAGTTCTGTAGACATACAAATAAATAAAATTGAAATGTTTGTTTGTAATATTAAACAGCTGTTTAATGAATGCAAATGAAAATATATACAGCACATAGAACAAAAACACATTATTTTTTATTTTTGTCGGTCTGTCTCTCTATCTGTTTGTTCCAGCTAATCTCCGAAACGGCTGGACTGCTCTTCACAGGACTTTTACCGGCAGATAGCTGATGTTATAAGGTCTAACAAAGGCTACTTTTATTTCAGAAAAATAATTAGGGTTACGTGCAAAAGAACTAAAACCCTTGAAATTGGTAACAAAATCCGATTCAAAAATAAATAATTTCACGCGAGCGAAGGTCGCGGGCAACAGCTAGTTTCAAATAAAAACTGCAAGGATCATGGATGCAATCTTTTAAAAAGTAAAATCTTGATGTCAATTCTGTCTACTTACTTGACACAAGATCTTTTAAAATAATTTTAAAAATCTACAATAATTTAATAAAATGCCTGCACGGCTCACCGCTGCGGAAAGAATACGCATGGTAATTTTGAAAGAAATGGAGATGAGGATTGCTGAAATATCGCGACAACTAAATGTGCACGTAAATTTTACACCAAATCAATGGAAAGCTAAAAGTCCATTGAGATGCGTAATCAGACCAATCTACGAGATCTGGTGTTTTCCACTTGGTAATCACTAAGAGGCAGCGAAATATGCTGGAACATGGTGGAAGAAATGTGAATCAGGATGACTTGTATACTGGAAAACGGTGAAGCTCACATTCTATACTGAGGGCCTTTCCCGAAGGTTGGAAAAAGTTGAGGTTATATTGTCATAAACTCCACGCCACTCCACGGATTCGATTTCACCTATTGGCCCGTGTTCATATATCATGCAAATTGGTCCTGCTGTTTATGCGTGATTAGAATGTAATAGAATAGAAAGCTCATTTACTTCTTACCACAAATGAAATATATTTTTTTATATACAACCTGTTTTTTTTTATATCCCATAACTCTAGGGTTATATTCTGTAGGTAAAAATAATACTATAACTCCTAGAATAGGTGGTCCAAAAATGCATCGTTTCGGAGATATCATCAATCATAATTAAATTAGGTCCAAAATTGTCACCAGTATGACGAATCTTTACTTTTGCGAGGTTACCAAACTTCGCAGTAGTGTAGTAAAATAAATAGTAAAATAAAATATGTAGGTATGTTGGTATCGGGGTTTCCCGGCGGCAGCTAAAAGGAAAGCTACCTTGTCGACATCGGTCATATTTCACGTAAGGGTGTTTTACATTAATAATCGTGACTTTGCCGAATTATTTTGCATGAAAAATTAAAAAAATAACGAAGGATTGGAACATAACTCATATGCCAGTTGATTCTTTGATATGGCCTCAATCATACCCTAGAGTTATGGGATATCAAAAAAAAACACGTTGTATACTAAATACAGTAGAACTAAAAACAATTTTCACCTGTGGGAGACTGGTGTCTATAGAGTCGGACTTATAGAGACGCACTGATTGGGTCGCATCTATTTGGAGGTGTGTGCTGTGCAAATTATCTCATTTTGCCGTATGTATGATATTTTCCGATCATGATTATCTGGTCATTTTGTTGGTCAAATAACATTATATTGAGTCGGGAGGAATCGAGCTACACTTCGCTTCGCTCAATAATGTCGATTTTCAGATGATACCAATGTTTTACGAAACTAAAGTTATTTTTTAGTTGGAGTTTATATTATGTACTGACTATACAATTTAAAATAATTACACAAAATGTAAATGAAATAATAATTACAATTATTTGTTTTAATTAAATGTGGTTGTGGATAGTCGATAATATCCTTTAGACCCGTAATGTTGAATTCCTAAAATGTTGAACAGTAAAACATTATTAATATCAATAAAAGAAGTAATATTTCTAAATGTCGCCGCATTAAGGTAAAACGAAAAAAAAACGACTCTTACCGATTTTGCCCGATTTGATAAATTATCCGACGAAGGTTCATAATTGTCAACGTCAAATGTGAGTCTCTTTCCTGCGATATGTCAGATCAAATTGTGTGTAATTATGAGTGTTGCTGTTTGTACATGAAACTAAGTAACTTTAGGCAAAAATTATTGCTGGCAAACGACTTTTTTTTGGGTGAAAAATCACATTTTACGGTAAGACTCAATGTAACGGACTCAAAACATTGTGCTGATGGATGGATTGAATAGTACGGAGGTCGTGGAGGTGTTTAAAGTATTATTTTTTTTACATTATAAACTTGTATTATTAAAAAAAACTTATGAAAATGTTCGAACTTTGACCCCCAATATCTCCGTAACTAGAAGGTTCCCTAAGGTATCAGGTGTGGTCTAATACAAAAAAATGATGGCAATGACGGGGATAACAAGTGCCCTTCGGTTTCGTTAAGAGTCTTGTTACACCCTTTATAGGTTGACCCGTACTGGCGAGTCTATAAGATAATCTACCAACTATTTTGTAAACAAAACCAGGTCGGTAAGAAACATATCCGGAAGAACAAAACGAACTACATATGAAAACAGTAACTACGCTCACACTTAAAATAACCATGAATTAAAACTAACATACACCCTATAATAACCATGAATGAAAACTAACAATCGTCTAAATTAACCTTACCTATTTGTGAAGCATTATAATATAACAGAAAAAGTCTAACAATTTAAATAAACATAGCATCATACGAAAAAACCAGAATGAAAACTGGTTACGAGTTCTTATGGAGAAATAATGTTATAGAGAAGGAAGAAATTTCTTATACACTGTTATTTTTATTCGTTTTTTGTTTTGCTTATTATTTTTGTTTTGGGCACCCTTAACACATAAATATAATTAAAAGAATTTAACCTACAACTTAAAATTAAATAAACATACTATCACACGAAAAGACAAGCATTAAAAAAGGGTACATACGTATGGAGAAATTAAATTATTAATTACGTGACCCGTTTAGTGGGAGGAGGTCGTCGAGCCAAATCTCACCCAATCTCACGAGAGAGATAGGGGGGCCTCGGCAAATATCACGTTTTCCCCCCCGCAAGAAGCACTGTAAAAAAACGCACAATGGACCACTTTAGGGACTAGGCACTAAGTGCGGAAACAAAACCCTTAACATAGAACACTGTAAAATTGCGAGAAAATTGGGTTTAATTATGTTATCATGTTACTAAACTAAAAAACGGCTAAATCCTACACAATAATATTTAATAATAAATATTGAATGAAAACAATCAAGCACAGATTAACGTATTTACACTAAAATACGTATTTCGATAAATCTCATGTAGATTAAGATTGGGGGGTGAGGTTCATGTCAAATCTCACGATATCTCACCAAGGGTTTTTTTTGTTATTTTGATTTGTTTTATTTTTAATGATTTTTGTTTTTTTTCTGGGCACACTAAACAAGCAAATATTTAACCTCCAACTTACAAATTAAATTACAACTAATTCGGAAACATGAATTCGCTTCTATAATAATTAACGCGATCAACAGTTCCGCAATTGTATGGTAAAATTATAAAAGACATTATGATGTACAGTATTTTCAAAACTCATAGGACCGAAGGTGTTCAGTATCATGGTCTGAGTTACCACACCTTGTGTAACTGTTTTTGCTAATGCAACATGGTATATTACTACAACTTAAACCAGCAAACAGTCCAACTGAACAAATCGACAATGATCACTAAATAAAGTCCCCGTCACGAGAAGCTATATTTTTTGTAAATAAATAACTTCTACCAAGTTACGTAGCGACAATTTAATCAACAACAAATAATCCCAAATTCAATGAACTCAAAGTAACATACGTGAGCAATTTCACTTGATCGGGTTATATTTTAGCGATATAAAGCGCTGTCGTCTAATGTTTTGTGGTACTGGAACGCATCTGATTCATGGAACGTAAACATTTGGGCCACGATTTTGAATTTCACGATTTCGAAGTAAGTTCACGCTGACGCTGTCTCTGCTGTCATTCGAGTTTCGAATGCGTCTGTTTGTTTGTGGTGTTTTCGCGGATTAGGTTATATTGTTTGTTATTGTTAATTATTGTATAAGGAATTGTTAGTTTTTTACTACCTATAATGGATTCAGGACCCAGTACGTCCAAGGAAATTATTTCGCCACGAAAAAAACGTCAAGAGGTATGTGCTTATTTGACTGATTGCGTCAAAAAGAGAGTAATGGTTTTTCGAGTGTATAAATTTTGTTATTTGTACACTTGTATAATATTTTTAACATAATTAAAAGAATTTAACCTACAACTTAAATTAAATAAACATACTATCACACGAAAAGACAAGCATTAAAAAGGGGTACCTACGTATGGTGAAATTTAATGATTAACTACGTGACGCGTTTAGGGGGAGGCGGTCGTCGAGCCGAATCTCACGAAAAAATTGGGTTTAATTATGTTAACATGTTCCAACACTAAAATACGGCTAAATCCTACACAATAATATTTAATAATAGGTAACGAGCTTTACGGTTAATGAAAAAAAACATGGTTATTAACGTATATAAGTATGTGAAAGAAACTTGGCCGTCTGATCAATATCCGTACAAAACAGAAATTACTAAAAATAAAGCAAATATTCTTGGAATTGGCATAGCGTCTGCGTATAATATTTTAAGGGAGTACAAATCCGAGGAGGGAATAAAGTCACCAGTTAAAACCAAAGTGAGACCTAAGTATTTTGAAAAGGTTGATGACTTTGATAAAAGTGCGATCAGGAAAAAAAATCACAGTTTCTTTTTAAGAGGTGAATTGCCTACAATACCAAAAGTTGAATGTGATGTTGAATTACCAAATTTTAGCGAAACAGCTCTCAGGCGGCTAATGAAGAATTTGCACTTTACATAATATATAAAACGACAGAGAAATAATGCGCTCATGGATAAAGACGATATTATAATATGGCGGCGAACACACTTAAGAAAAATCAAAGAATACAGACAGCAAAAGCGACAGATATAATACATGGATGAGACATGGGTGAATGCAGGTTAGTCTCTAACAATAACTCTTATACATTTATTATTATAATACAATATATCCTATAATATGTTGCTATATATAATTATAGTGATTTGATTGAGTTAATGACGGTATTATTTTCATTAACAGGACACACTAAAAAAAACTTGGGTAGACAAGGAAATAAAAAGCAAGAAGCAGGCTTTCCTAGAAGGACTTAGTATTGGTGCCCGCAACCCAACATCAAAGGGTGGACGATTAATCATCACACACATAGGAAGTGAAAATGGTTTTGTAGATGGAGCCGAAAATATATTTGAATCTAAGAAGACAGGAGATTACAATGAGTCAATGGAAACTAGACATTTCGAACAATGGTTTGAAAAGGTGCTACCTAAACTTGGAGAAAATGCTGTGGTGGTAAAGGACAATGCACCATTTCATTCAAGGCGTCTTGAAAAGACCCTACTACTGCCTGGAGAAAAGGAGATATAGAAAACTGGCTTTTAACTAAGAATATATCTTTTTATCAAAATGAAATTAAAACCGAATTACTGCAAAAGTTTAAAATCATTAAAGATAATTTTAAAAGTTATGCAGTGGATGAGCTCGCAAAAAAATATAAGGTGGAAGTCTTAAGGCTTCCGCCTTATCATTGCGAGCTTAATCCAATTGAGCTTGTTTGGGCCCATGTTAAGGGATATGTTGCTCGCCACAACACAAATTTTAAATTCGAGGAGGTGAAGTCGTTGCTGCAACAAGGACTGCATCAGGTTACAGTTGAAAGATGGAAGCCTTGTGTGGAGCACGTCTTCAAGGAAGAAAATAACTTTCTATGGCAGAATATTGATGAAAAGATAGATAGCACAGCACAGTACAAAACTGTTTTGATTTTATTTTACCCAAAGGTTGCGAAGCCCTGAATGTGTGTTTAAAAAAATTATAGCTTCTCGTGACGGGGACTTTAGTACAAAATAAAGTTGCTTCCCGCTGTCTGTCCCTATGCATGCTTAGATCTTTAAAACTACGCAACGGATTCTGATGCGTTTTTTTTAATAGATAGAGTGATTCAAGAGGAAGGTTTATATAAATAACATTGCACCCGTGCGAAGCCGGGGCGGATCGCTAGTCTTTGAAATAATAGGTAAATTGAAATAAACAAATTGTACGTATAACAGATACCGTGAAAAGAAAATCTTCATTAAGTGATAGTAACACTAACTATTGAACATATGAGGTAGTTTGTTATCAGGCGGTTTATTTATAAAAGGCTAGGGTATGTCGAGATTAACTAAATGCACAATATACAAAACACATAACCATTAACCATGATCCTACACCTACCACCAATAAAAGTCGAGTGCTATTAGACAATTAAGTGAAACGTGTTTATAGTGGTCAGATTTCATGGAACTTTTTTTATTGAGATCAATGGTAAAAAATGATAAAAAATTCACCTGTCGCGACTTTGAGAAAAATGTCCTCTTGTAACTTTTACATAAACGATTCCCTGATATTATCGAATAAATTTTTATTTACTTCACTCATGAATGTAGTTTTCTTGAGCATTTCATGCCAAATTATCGATGAAAAATATCTATGTTCCATTGCGCTAGGAACTCAATAAAATAAGTCCCATGAAAAACCGTCCTATAACCTTCGACAAACTTTCAATTAACTGCACTCGGCCATTTGAGAGGTACGTACTAATAATATTACACACGTGAAAACTTATTGACATGAACGCAAAGCCATAAATAGACGCAAAGCCAAAAGTGAACGCGAAGCTTGAGAAAAAAGTCGTCATTGTGAAAAATATTCCAATATTCAATCGAGATGCAACAATATTTGTTAAAAAACCTAATATTTGGATTAATAATATCATAATTAGGGCATGCAGATTCAGTAGTAAGTACAGGGAGAACCGATTCTTACTACTGAACCGGAACTGGTTCTGATTGATTCCATTATTTTAGTTAGGGCTGACTTATCAGTAATCACAATCAACAAACATAACAAACAGTAAAAAAGGAACCCTTAAAACTAAGATCTTGTGGCATTTTGAATTTTGACGAGTGTTCAAATAAAATAGGCTTACGAGTCTTGGAAAGCCGGTTTGGAAAACGTCTCGTTTTTACATGCCGTGCCAACGACACGAGGAAGAAGGAACCAGTTTCCGAATGGTGTTGTATTGCACTAGCCTATCTGAAACAAGAGAATGCCGAAATTAGTCTTCAATGTTATAAACCTTTCTTCTTTTCACTTAGATGGCTAAAATCTGCTAAATTAATAAAAAAAAATAAAAAAAATAAAAAAAAAATTATAATTAATACATTTTAACTCTATTTACTGAAGTTATACAGATATTTATTCGTGAAAACTTACTCGTGTTACAAGCCAAGGCGAACGTTTATTATAAATAGTTTAAGTAGTATCGTGTGTAAGTATTCAAAAAAAAAAATATTTAAAATATTCCATGTTGCTCACAATGAGCTTGGTTGCGACCAAGCTCATTGCGAGCTACATGGAATATTTACGTCATTTTTATTTTAAAGACGAGAAAAAAATGAGGCAAATAACAAACAGTAAGACTTCATAATACTTTAACAACACTGTATACAAGTTTTACAGCGAGCAGTCACTTGTTATTAGTTTACGGTTAAAAAGTAAATAGCAATTACGAATAACACTTACCGATTATGTCCATCTAATATATTTCCCTCCTCCTTTTTCTTGAGGGAAAAAAGTAACGCCTGGGAAGCCTGTAATGTGCGGACACCTCTAAATCATAAGGAATAAGCTACTTAGAGCTGATGGTAGTTTATATAAAGAGAAATATACTGGAGGACAATCAAGAGTCAATCTTCCATGCAAAACTTTAATCAATCTCATAGAATATTGTAACTTATACAGGGTGTAACAAGACCCTTCACGAAGCCGTCAACCAAGCATTCTGTACATATAATTATGTAACTTTAAGCAAAATTAATGCTAGGAAATGACTTTTTTTTGGGGTGTAAAATCTCGTTTTACCGTAGGACTCAATGTAACGCAATCAAAACATTGTGCTGATGGATGGATTGAATAGTACGGGGATCGTGGAGGTGTTTACAGTAAAAATCTTACATTAAAAACATGTATTTAAAATAAAGTTCTGGGAAAAGTTTGAACTTTGACCCCCAAAATCTCCGTAACTAGAAGGTTCCCAGGTATGGTCTAAAACAAAAAATGATCGCAATGACGGGGAGAACCAGTACCTTTCGGCTTCGTTAAGGGTCTTGTTACATCCTTCATATACAAGACTTATTTTTAGAAATATTATGTAATAGCTGTGGGGGGGGGGGTCTTTAACTAGACGTGTGTAAATGTAGAAACAATTTAACAATACTTACACTTGATTAAAATATGCCCTCTCTCAGGGGGGACCTTTACCACCACACCTGATGTCGTGTCTGATGGAAGCGGCTGTCCTCGCTTCTGAGACCGTTCTACCCTGCAATTAAACCGTTATTGTTATCGAAGTATGTGTCGATGCTTATCAGTTGAACATTGACAAAATAACTACGAGTCTTTACTTCAGAAACTAAGCAGGTGAAGTGGAAGCATCAAACAAAAAGAGAAAACTGAATCGTTTACTCATTGTACCTTCCCTTAATATGCACACAATAATGTTAATCTTCATCATCTGCCTAGCCTTTTCCCAACTATGTGGGGGTCCGCTTCCAGTCTAACCGGATGCATCTGAATACCAGTATTTTACATGGAGCGACGGCCTATCTGACCTCCACAACGCAAAATATCATTTTTATGATAAAACAAATAGAGGTTTCGAACCCGATATCCCAAATCTCAGGATCCCAGTCGTATTTTAGTCCCGAAATTTTCGGCTTTAAATTTAACAAATCGTAGGATTTATGGGATTTATAAATTTTTCAGTCAGTAAAAGTTTACAGACATATACAGGGTGAATTTTTCAAGTGGGCGTGGATGGCCAAATTGGAAACTATGAGGAATAGCGAAAAATACTCAAAGGAGTCACGAGCCCGATTTTGATGGAAACTAAAACTGCATCATTAGAGTTTTGAAAAATTTATATTCCTAGACAGGATTCGAACCCATTGATTTCGGAAAAAAAAACTGAGGGAAATGTTTAAACTTAAGTTTAAAGATTGATCCCTGTAGCCTATAGTTTTTGTTATGGGGAAATAAATGTAACTAAGTTGATTTTCTGATACCTTAATTATTACTTTTACAGATCATTTACAGACGTGCCTTTGTTTATTTTAATTTTAGAAGAAGTTTGAAGTAGTTTTGTTTAACCGGCTTTTTAAATATTTAAAACTAATATACATTGCCAAAAGATAAATTAAAACTCATGTTGACACGGTTCACTGACTTTTTGTCACCACTTTTCAGGACCCGTACAATCCCGGGACTATCCCCGGCATCCCGGGATTAGAAAAAGGGGACGGGATCGAATCATCTAATTACAAATCAATATCACATCAGTAGCGAAAACGTAGCCTGTTTTATATGAAAGAAAGACATACTAAAAATATGTAGGCTTACAAGAATCATCATTCGAAAAAAACAACTAACCCCACTCAATGCATGCAAAAACTGATACTGTTACGGGGAAATGATAAAAAGTAGATAACAATGCATAGTAATAACAAAATTAAAAAAACTTACTTGTTTCCTTCAGTTGAACTGTCCGGAAGATCTTTCGTTACGTTCACCAACACCGTCACGTTAAGACACGTCGCACACATTTTAGATTTTTTGAAATTTAAAACATGCAATCAGGATAATTGCCGATTTGATAATTTGACACAGAATTTAAACCAATGGTTATTCTGGCGCACACGCACAGCTACCACTACAGTCACCAACCAAATACCGAGTGAAATAGGGAGAATTCGTAGTCTCTGAATGTCGCTGCGCCCCCTGGCGGGGCCCCCGCCCGAGGGCGCGACTGGTGGGTTTTGGACTGCGTCTCTAATCCCGCGGTATCAGTAGTGTGCCCGTCACTAGCGAGAAATGAAGCCCCTAGTCCTTATTTATACCCATTGCGCCACGAATACAATGATGAGGGGTTGAGTTAAGGGGGACTCCTCTCGGTAACAAAGTTGCTTACAATTCTAATACTTAACAAAAAACCCATTGAAAATGTTGCAGCTGTAAGGGTGCTTATTGAAAAACTTCGCCGGGTAAAAACATCAGAATGGTAGTATTTAATTTCTTCGAATTCTGATTTATTGAGATGCAAATTTTATAATGTTCATTTCAATAAATGAAATACGAGTTTCACGTGCCCTCTTATGACAACAAAGGTGCAGTCCCTTTTATACTAAACAGGTATTAGCGCTACACACTATAGTCAGGATGAAACGTAGTGGAAAAAGGGTGAGATAATGGTTGTATTATAAACTGGACTGGATGATATCATCACATCATTGAATATGAAACGGTTTTACATTGTAATTACTGCTGACACAAAAGGAACAATAATACCAATACAGCAAACATGTTTTAAAACCCTCTTTATATTCTTATTAAGAAAGATTCCTGGCAGAATCATGGCGGATTATTTTGGCTGTATTTTTGCAGTATTTTCGTTATTCTATAGCAGCTTTTGCCCGCGACTTCGTTCGAATGGAAGTAGAAAAGTATTCCAAAGGAACGTACTATCGAGACAAACATATTCTATGCCCTAACCCAGGTTATATCTTTGTCAGGTCAGGTGTGAGTCTGTGTGCCTTTGATCGAAATACGTTCAAGGTTCAAAAGGTTACAGACAGAGTTACATTTGATTTTATAATACTAGTATGTATTTGAACTGTGGTCACCTTGTGACCATACTCGTACTCATACTTGTTTTCACTAACGCTAAGCGATACCTATACAGGGTGTAACAAGACCCTTCACGAAGCCGTCAACGAAGTATTATGTACATCAAACTAAGTAACTTTATGCAAAAATTATTGCTGGGAAACGATTTTTTTTTTAGGGTGAAAAATCACGTTTTACGGAAGTACTCAATGTAATGAACTCAAAACATTGTGCTGATGGATGGATTGAATAGTATGGGGGTCGTGGAGGTGTTTACAGTAAAAATCTTACATTAAAAACATGTATTTAAAATAAACTTCTGGGAAAAGTTTGAACTTTGACCTCCAATATCTCCGTAACTAGAAGGTTCCCAGGTATGGTCTAGAAAAAAAAAGGGATCGCAATGACGGGGAGAACAAGTGCCTTTCGGCTTCGTTAAGGGTCTTGTTACACCCTTTATATAATGATTGTATAAAGTTAAGCAGTGTAGGCGAAGTCTAAACTTACTACTCCGATTCAACGATGCGTTATCCTTAGACACCTCTGACCTGCTGGGTTTCCGAGCAACAGATTTCTAATAATATAGACAAAGTAAAAAGTGTTTGACTTAAAAAAATTACGGACAAATCTCAATAATGTAGACTCGGAAGATTACGTGCTGCCTACTAAGAAAATAACTCTTACGGTAAGGTTTACTAACTAGGCCTTGCTAAATTTAACGTTGGTGAAAACGGGCTTAGGTAATACTTCTAAATTGTAGGTACAGTCGATTTTATTCAGCCGATTTTTATTTTCAGCCAGTGTCTTTTTGATCTAATGCATACATTTTTAAATAATAACCTTAATGGGAGATAGTAAATCTCTGTGGTTAATTAATATCTAAATAAAATAAGCAACAATGAGATTTCATGTAACATTTCTGCACTGTTTTGGTTCTTAGCAAAAAAGACGTCCTTTGTGATAGGTTTTTTAGCGATTAATGATAACATTACAACGAAGTTGAAAGAAAAATATATTTGTGCGCCGTTCTTTCGAATTTTGAAGAAGATGCCCGTAGCTTGAGGCCGCCAAACAGCATAAACGATTGAAAACCAGTATCTTCAAAATTAACCTGTATCTATTTTACACAATACCTACCTATAAATAGTTGTAGTCTTATGTTTAATCCATACCTATTGCTGTAAAGGTTCATCAAAATCCGTT
Source organism: Eugnorisma glareosa (assembly GCA_947578425.1). Lineage (NCBI taxonomy): Eukaryota > Metazoa > Arthropoda > Insecta > Lepidoptera > Noctuidae > Eugnorisma > Eugnorisma glareosa. The sequence continues at coordinate 34,520,138 of OX387957.1, forward strand.
CAGAGGTTTTTGCGTGAAAGACTAACAAACCTCCATCCTTACATCTTCAGTAACATTTGCGTTTATAACAATAGAAAATAATACTTACTTGAACATCTTATGGTGTATGTATTGATGCACGGCATGCGAGAGTGGCACGTTGATAGTTTGCATAGAATTAGCTTGTAGACAAAACACACGTCCTCCCTGAAAAACCAGTACAATTGTCTTTATTAGATAAAACCAATATTATGTTATCTTTAACTTGTTATAAGGTCGCTTTTTCGATGTTTGAAGATATGTTAACGAGGTCCTTCAAGGTCTTTTGACCTTAAGATTGACATGGGATTTTGTAACCGTCATTTATCTTCATCTGCATTATTAGTACTCGTTTTTATTTTTTATATTTTCCCACGAGAACCCACTGAATAAACTGTAGCACATCCCGCGGGGAATACGAGACGAAACTCGATTGCACCAATTATTGTTTAAAGGTATTTAAGTTGACACGAATAATCGCACGACTTCCTAATTCTTATTGAAACAGTCGACGCGCGCTGACGTGTCTCACATCCCGCGCAGCAAAGCCTCAACGTAGCCAGAGCTGGACACATACATTACAATATGCCAGTATAACCCAAAGGGTAAAGCGGAGGTGTTTGGTTCACAATCATTTCGCCAGTTGTTTCTAAGTTCCATGTAGTCGAAGGTGTGTCAAATATTTATGAACCAGACACAAATCCGGTGTCTGGTGTGGCATTGATCAAGTCCTAATTCCGCTTGTTACATTTAAATGAGTCTCGTAGTAGTGCAAAATATAATTTGTTTTAGCCGTACCATTAAGCAAACCAGTACACAATTAAATTGTTTATGTTGATGTCGGTGCAAAGTAGTATTTTCTAAACTATTTGTTTACATACCTAATACAACGTGTTTTTTTTTATATCCCATAACTCTAGGGTATGATTGAGGCCATATCAAAGAATCAACTGGCATATGAGTTATGTTCCAATCCTTCGTTATTTTTTCTTTTTCATTTTTCATACAAAATAATTCGGCAAAGTCACGATTATTAATGTAAAACACCCTTACTGAAATATGACAACGTCGCATTTTCTTAGCTTTAAATATGAATTGTATATGTGGTTTGAATAAAAATGAATTACCTACCTACATATTTTATTTTACTACACTACTGCCTCGCAAAAGTCGATTCGTCATACTGGTGACAATTTTTGACCTAATTTAATTATGATTGATGATATCTCCGAAACGATGCATTTATGGACCACCTATTCTAGGAGTTTTAGTATTATTTTTACCTACAGAATATAACCCTAGAGTTATGGGATATCAAAAAAAACAGGTTGTATATGTAATTCGCTAATCTCTAAGTTACCTAGCGTAAAAATATATAGTATACAACCTAATTAGAAATCACATCTACGGATAAACCACAACAGTTACATGGATCTAGATTTATAAGTGCGCTAACACACAGACAAACGTTGCGTTAAAAAAAATGGACAAGCAAAAAAATAAATCAAGCCAATTTCAATTTTCGTTTCAATTTTGAAAATGTCATTCGCATATCGTTCCCTAAGCCGTTAAAAAGTTGTATTGAAATCGGTTTAATTAGAAACAAATCTCTCATCAAAAACGAACAAACGTTATGTGGAGGTCAAACGAAACGTTACATTTGAATTAACGCTAAAACTATAAACTTTATGCTGGCTATTTGTGGTAATGTGCTTTGATTGCAGTAAGATTTTATCAGTATACCTGTGTCATCAACAGCCTAACGCCGCTATCCACTGGTGGACTTTTGGCGAAAAGATGGTATTGCCCGTAGTCACGTCGCCCGTAGTGTACCTATATACTGATAAATTATTACCACGATCATGGTCCGCAGCCCTAGCCTTCTATCTATTATTTATGAACGTGAGGATAGCTATAGACCTTGTCTAAAAACTCCATGCCCCTGCGCTTTTAAAGATTTAATGAACACCAAAGATACTGCTGTAGGGAACATATTGTCTTATTTAATCTCTGCCTGTACAAGTACCTAATAGATCAGGTTACAGGTACCTGGTTTTTATAAGATGCTGCCAATAGCTAAGCTGATCGCCTTATTGCAGTGAGGGCTATCGTTTTTGAGCTCACCAGGTGGCGCCGCTGTCGATTAAGGTTATGTCAAGAATTCTGTTTTATACTTTAAAGTAACAATTACTTAAAAAAAAAGTTTATTTTATTACGTATAACATAGTGTAAACTTCAGATACTTATTTACAAAAATCTTCCTAAAATTAGCAAGCATGAAACATTTGAAAATTATTTTACCTCCAAGTACTAACAAATAAGATCCTAAGTTGCTACTTAAAATCTTAAAGTCATTATTAATCAGGAATGGCTCAATCTAGACCACAGTCGTGAAAACTAATAAAAAAGCACGCAACGCGCGAAAATTCTTTGACATCTGACATTTCGGTGCCCCCGCGCTACACTAGCGCCTCTAGCGGCGAATTCATACGCGATAGCCCCCATTCACGCGGTAACAAACTTGACATAAGTTTTCATCAAAACGAAGTAAATCACTCCACAGGCATTTTTTGTTTGTGGTTCATTGACTATTTCTGACTACCGTGCAATAGTTTGTTTATATCATTAAGAAGCATGAAGCCTAATATAAATGCTTCAATAAAACTAAGTATAGATAAATGATTAACATTATTTCTTTGATCCTTGAAGGCGTCACGGTCACCAGCGCTAGCGCAAAAAATGCCTAATTCTTAGTCAGGCTCACCAGCGCTAGCGCATAAAATGCCTAATTCTTAGTCAGGCCTGCCGCAAGCGAGCGTGCAAGGCGGAGCACGCGGGCGCCAAGATCAGCGGGTGGCAAATTGAGTGATCACGTAGCTTCTCGTATAACAAACATTGGAAACAGTAGTGTATCGAGAAAAGCGAGGCCATAGCCCCTGGCGGTACAGGTGCTGAGGCAGTGAACTGCCACCCTTATTGCAACATCAGGTCATAGTTATCAGAACAGATAGTTGTATTTCTTATTTTTTATTGAACAGAGACAGCCAAGCAGTGGCGTATTACCTTGCTGCTTTTCGCCACTGGCTATGGCATGGGGCGGCAGACTGCGAGGGGTGGTCGAAGCCGCCCCTTATTCACTAGATACAAGCACTACATTCTTCTAGACTGCCGCCAACCTTCTATCTTCTAAGATATCATGATAAAAATAGAAATTGCCGCCCGGCAATGTTCCGTTCGGCTCCGGGGGGAAAACCCACGCTACGCCACTAATTAGAAATATCATCGATGTAGAAAAAAATAAGTTGAGAACTAGAACCCAACTTCGGGTAAAACTAAAAGTGTTTAACAACACATTGATGTAATTTTCTTTCAATTTTCGTATGACCTGAGTTGCTAAATATGTGTTTTACGAGTATTATAGATACGTGTGGCCTTGCCTTACTGGAGCCCTGACTTGTGGCGGTCCAGCAATCTCAAATTTTTCGAGCACGCTTTGCTCGGTTTTAAATAAAGATTAGAGATAACGCGGGCTAGAAAAAATACAATTTTTTCGAGTTCGGTTCGCTGGTTCTTCAATGAGAAGTTGTCTCATGGTGGTCTAGTAAGCTCGTTGTTCAATCAAGATATGGTTTATCGGAGTACAAAAAAATACAATTTTTACGATCTCGCTTCGCTCGCTCTTCTATGAAGACTTGGGTAGTTGCGGTCCAGAAAGCTCCAATTTTTCGAGCTCGCTCTACTCGCTCTTCAATGAGGACTTGACTTAACGCTGTCCAGAAAAATTAAAAAAATTTGCTCGCTTCGCTCACTCCTAAATAAATAGCTAGCGAAAGCGAAGCGAGTTCGAAAAATCTCAACTTACTTAATTCGTCATGGTTTGGACCATGACAAATTAAGTAAATTGAGATTTTTCGAACTCACTTCGCTCGCTTTTCAATGAAGACTTGTCATCTCACAGCCCAGTAAGCTCTAATTTTTGGAGCTCGGAGTTCATAAACCGCCTTGTTTGGATGCCAGCTATTGATAATCCAGGTTTTATGCACGGCGGTTTTTGAAAATTAATTAAAACGACAGAACTTACTCAGGCCAAAAACTTCAAACCTGTTTGACATCTTAATGTGACTAAACCAGAGAACCTCTACGGCAAGCTTGGACTAGGCAGTAGTAGTTTAGCCTTTGGGGGCGGCATGATCAGTATTGCACTCGGGCGCTCAAACACCTAGCGGCGGGCCTGTTCTTAGTTAGCTTGCCAGTTGGTTCGAATGTACTATACTACCTATACTTTTATTTCACCTAACTGATACAACAATACACTGTAAAAAAAAGCGTCTGTAAAAAAGTTAAGACGGAACAGTTTTCTAAACATGTGTGCACTTATTGGGCGTAGTTTAGTTGTAGTTTGATGTAAATGTGTGCGTGGATGCGTGTATGCATAGAGCGGGGCGTAGTTTTGCGCATGCTTCCCTGTATAGTTTGCAGCGCTATGTCTTGGTTTTTTATTCGGTCTGAGGGTTAAGATAATAGATATAGAAATCCCGTACTATTTGGGCATTTGATCTAATTAGCTAGGTCTGCTGCGCCAACATAGTCGAGTGTAACTATACAGGTGGAACGAAGTTTATAGTCATCGGATTTGCATGGGACTTTTTTATTGAATTCTCAGAGGTGTGGAGAAGAAAGTTAAAAAAAATCATTTCGTTGCTCGCAACTTAATTTATTCTTTGAATTTCCTTTTGCTTTTTTTTTGTTTCTGAATAACTTGAAATTCGGCGAATTTATATTGTGGCGTAATAGTGTGACAAGTGTGCATCCATTAAGTCCAATTTGTTCTGGTTATTGGTTCATTGTTTTCGATTAAATGCATATCAAAGTTTTTTTTTTTTTTTTAATTTCTCATTTCTTCATTTATGTCGAATACTATATTTCTTATATTGTTTTCGTTGGAAATTGATATTTTTCACAGATAACTGAGCATACAAATATTCAAGAAAACCACATCCATGAGAGAAGTGACTAAAAATGTATTCGCAAGTATCGTCTTAATTTAACTGTCTTCTCCACACGACCACTAGATAAACTTAATTCACGTTTTGAGTATTTTTTTTGTCTAATTGCACTCGGCTAGCGGTGAAAATTCAAATATTTAGTTAATTGTTATGACTGTGAAACATGCAGGTCGATCTATGCAGGTAGTGTTATCCGCTCCCCGCAAGTGAACGAGAGAAACATTGCAATACAATACCGATTGATAATCATCTTATTTAAGGGAACCTGCTGTCCGAGAGAGAGTGGGCCCAGAGCGGATTGGTTCATATATCCACCAATTGATTTAACATTTATTTTGAAAAATATTTAGGCCACGCCCGATTTTTTAGACAAACATGTCTAGTACCTGGCTGTCTTTTTAACTTCAACGAATGTGGTACTAGTACTCGCATTTCTAACAAAAAAAGTAATAATCGCAGCAGATCTGGCTGATGATACACAATACATCCGCCAGAGTCGTTGTGAAATACAATTAGGTGCCTCTTCATACCAACGTGCCTGATGCACAATGTCATGTCCAGCCAGGCAGTCTGGTGTATCCCAACAAAAACATAATAAATAACTCAGTAGCATTATGAAAAAAAAACATTCAATGACCCCACATGAAAACACTTTTCAACTTTGTTACTACATACACAAGTTATAAATATGAATACTGAGATTTTTTTTATGAAATATATGTACCTACACAGATACACACACACACACACTCAAAATTAGGTGCATAAGTTTAGAAACCTCATTCCTTATATGAACACATCATGACCATTGTACATTACAAATTAATAAAGATAAAATTACCTGGAATCCTACAACAGAGCCAGCTAAAGGTTGCGTCGCAGGCGGGAAGTGACAGGCCTTGATAGAGAGCAGACCACCCCCAGACAGACTCAGTAGCTCATCACACCAGGAGTTCCATGATACTGAGGATATGTTTTCCTCCTGGAAATCAGCCAACAATAATTAGAACCGGAAACTGAGGTCAATCTACACACCATTTATATATGCCTAACCTTATCCCAAATATGTTGGGGTCACTTCCAGTCTAACCGCAGGCAACTGAGTACCAGTATTTTACATGGAGCGACTGCCTATCTGACCTCCACAACCCAGTTAGTACTGGGTAATAAGACACCCCTTGGTAAGACTGGTTGTCAGACTTTCGACCACTGACTAGCTGTAACGACTGTCAAAGTTCTACCAAATGACAGCCAGGACCAACAGCTTAAGGTGCTGTCCGAGGCCGAATTGGAGCTTGACGTACAAATACATATTAGATTTGTTTCTATTTATTTTTCTCCACCCCTCTCCTACCTAGTAATAAGTTAGTTCAGTACTAAACTTACCGTGAACAGCAATTCCCCGGTAGATAGATTGTAGACTCTACAGACGGAAGACTCGTCGACGACCGCGAGGTAGACCCGCGACGCGCTCACGTCCAGGCAGCGCACCGACGCGGGGGTGTTCAACACCATCTTAGCGCTGCCATGACTCGGCTCCACTTGCCAGATCTGTGACAGATAAATACATACATTAACAGTCCTTTTGCCTGTTTCTCGACAGGCGGCATCGACGCAGGGAATATTATAGAGCATGAGCGTTTCCGCAAACACAGGACCGCCTTCACTTTCATTACGTAACATAACTAAATGTGCTTTCCGAGGGAAAGCGGTTTCCAAACTTCTGGCTGCTACTAAGAAACAATTCATGGAAAAGCAAAATAACACTTTGTCCGACCCAGGAATGGAACCCAAGAACCCACGCTCAGATTTTTTTAAATTGGATCGTTTGTTCTGGAGATAACCACCTACATACCAACCTAAAAATATTATCACTACATGGTATAAAACAAAGTGGCTTCCCGCTGTCTGTCCCTATGTCAAGTAAAGATCTAAATATATCTTTAAAACCACTCAACAGATTTTGATGCGGTTTTTTTTAAATAGATAGAGTGATTCAAGTTTTATAGGTTTATATGTATAACATTGCACCCGTGCTAGTTATCTTATATAATATCAGCCATCATCTGAGAATCCATGCTCTTGCTAGCAATATCTTCTTTGATATTACTAGGTTCGACCAACCTACTCCTATGCACTCAATAATCAACTTTTACTCAAAAATGCATGTAATGTGGTCATTATTTTGACAACCTTGTTTGAGCAAAGTCGACCTTGCCGTTCTGTTTCAAGGAGCGGCCGGCAAAGGTTTGCAGGCCGCTCTAACTGGCCGGCAATGTTTTGCCGGCCGCTATTTTGACGTTTCAACGTTTTAAAAAGTCAAATCCTAGAAGATTTTATTTAAAACACAGCTGTTTGTATTTATAGAGATAGGTACAAATATTTTTTATTTAAATTACTTGCTGGTTTTATTTAGATTAGGTACTTGCATTTTTGAGTAAAGCACTATACAAACCTTGGCCCACAGTGACTGCTTCGCTGGTCACGCTATGATTGCCTCGAGCTAGCCTAGCTACGCTCTAGGCCTTTCAGCTTGGCCATCATTGCAGCCCTTGCTGTCCGCTAACCGCGCTGCGTCGGCTTGGAGCTGCGGTACGCTGCGCTGTCGGCCATCATCAGCGCGACCAGCAAAGTAGTCATTATAGACTGCGGCAGTAATGTACTATATGTCCCACGTTTCTCCGCTTAACTTGCCTATACCAAGACAATCTATTCCCAAACAACATATCAGTCGCTTGCGTTACTTTGAAACTACATCTTTCTCCTGTAATTCCTTCCCTCCGCGCAGCCAATCTACATTTGTATTGTTCGTTTCAAAACCCTTAGCCCCATATAATTCGAACAGTCTTACGTTTGCTAGACCGATGTTGCAGAAATCCATAGTAATATTATAAATACGAATGCAAATGTGTCTGTCTGTAACCTTTTCATGCGTGATGAAATCATAATAGCCACACAGATAAACCATGATCTGGCTTAGGACACAGGATATCTAATCTACCGGCAACACGTTGGATAAAATCTGATCTACCTATAAAAGATCACCCCTACCTTAAACATAAAGAATAATTCAGACAAATACCAAAACTACATCATTTTTTTATGGACTGTCTGGATCTCCCCATTTAGTCATTTGACCTATTTATTTGCTAAGCTTTATTATGATATACTTGTCGGGTTGCTAAGCTGAGCCCGTTGCAAAACCCTTTGTCCCCTAGAATTCAAACCGGGTTACGATCGCTGGACCAATGTTGCAGAAATCCAGACTAATAATAATGTATTCAAATCAATTGAGCCATTTATGTACACGTGTAATTTAAATTTCTCATGGGAATGGCTGGACAATGTACCCGTTCTCGTCTGTTATCTGATCGCCATTAAGCAAATTTTAATAATAAACTGGATACTTAGTGCCAGCTGCCATGTACAATGCAGTCGGCGATTTTAAAGGACAACGCGAATAAAGTATTATAAGAGACCCCTCCATATTTCCACTCCAATTCGCGGACAAATCCTTTTATAAATCACTCAGACACACTCCCAGTAACACTCCCAGTTTCGATTTGCAAAGGCCAGGTGGTCAAAATCATGTCGAAATTACGAGAACAATTAATTAAAAGTCCAGTAACGAAGGGTGGGACCTACCGTCGAAATTAATTTATAGAGTTTTTCGATAACAAAAAGGGTGAGTGCATTTTCATTAATATTGTACAACTTCAGTTGTAAACTTATATTAATTTCATTACATTATCTGCGTTATATCCTTTATTTATATCTTTACAAATCAATTACATTTTTAAAAATTCCTTAGAAAGAACATTTAAAAATATAAAAATTGTAGCCCACCGGTATTTTTGCGTTTAGTATTTGAAAATTTTGACTTTCGGTGCGTTATGAGATACAGCTTATCAGGGAAGGGGACCAAATTGTTGGTAAATACCTGTCCATTCATGAGCCCCAACAGCAAAACTTCTTCGAAGTATAGCGATGTCACCTTCACGTAACGTATGGATGCTGGGACTGTCCATGCCTTCGGTATTTGTCGACCAATTATTGACAATTTCGTGTCCTGAAAAGACAAATGGAACAATTTAAAAATACTTTCTTCACAAGAATTTCGATGTAAATTTTGCGAACCGCTATAAACCGTTTGCAATCAATTGTCAAATTGTGATCGACTCAACTTTGCGAAAGTGTAATTGTGTGAAGATGGCCTCGGTGTTCCATTAGAAATATACCTGCATGAAGGTATTCGAACGCTATTGCGATGTGACTATTTATTTAAATAGTGTGTCGAATTTTCCATATCGTCATTATCAGCCAAGCATGTAAGAGCCGATTTGCGTTAGAGCCGCCAAAGAACTCAATTCAGTTGTGGTGTCTAAAAATTTGCTCGGCGTATTTCCCCCCTTTCTCCTGCAAGGCAGTTTTATGAGGGAAATCTTAAAATATTGTGGATACAGTCACTCGAGCGGCGAGCGGCTGCGTAGATAGATTGACTAACCACATGATCATGATGAACAGCTAATCAGAGATGAACTAGATAGCTTAATGAACTTGAGCGACTTAAAAACTATTGCATAGGATTTATATTAATACCGTTACATTTGCGAATTTCGCTTTGAATTGAAGTCACCAAATTTGTCTTCGCCGGAATTCTCATATCTTGTTTCAGCTCTACTATATTCTTGTCAATCCTACAACTCCCTCTTATCTTAAAGAACGTTTCAAGTTCATATTCATATATTTTGCATTCCATATTGTATAAAAGATGTTACAAAGGGCTTAAAGCTAGGTAAATAAATATGGACCCTGTAAGGGCACAACAAAGTAGGAGAGATGAAGAGGGCTATAGTTTTACTAAATTTGTTGGTATACAAAAATAAAAGTGTAAAGTAAGTGTGTAAAGTAGTAAAAGTCAATCTTCAAGTAAAGCCCGGCTTGCCTAGGTTGGTCTGTGGATGGGTGACCACCCATTACAACCGAGTTTCCTCCGTGCTTCGGGAAGCACGTTAAGACGTTGGTCCCGGCTGCCATTTGTAGATCTTTGACAGTGGATACAGGTAGTCAATGGCCTGAAAGTCTGACAACCAGTCTTAGCAAGGGGTTTCGTATTACCCAGTAATAACTGGGTTGTGGAGGTCAGATAGGCAGTCGCTCCATGTAAAATACTGGAATTCAACTGAATCCGGTTAGACTGGAAGCCGACCCCAGACTGGCCGACTGGGCAGATCATGAGTTGGTTTACAAAAAAAAACAAAGTTCCTTCATGACACACGTAATAGATCTGAGGTCATCGGAAAACTTGAGACGGGTTATGTCAATGCATTCTACCAGTTTCTAAGTCAAATCTTAATACATTATGTAGTACAAAAAAGCCGTACTATTGAAAGCCTTGCCCGTGTCAGTAAGTGCGTTAAAACCTTGTCTACTTAAAAATATGGTCAAAAACACTTCCTGTCTCCATACACATTACTCTATACATGGTTCTTTGTTTCATGAATGAGTATACGAGTATATGCTTTATGTATATTATTATGTAAATGGTACACCACAAACTACCTGTAGTATTGTTTCTCTTTCTTCTTCTAATCCATGCCAAGGTTGTCTTGTTGATAGCGATAAGACCGCCCATTGTATCACTCTATGTGAAATGTCTTCATAAATGCAAATTGAAATTTGTATGGTGTGCGGTAACATATAAAAGATGTCAACTCTGTCGTTTGTATTACTTATTGATCGTGAAATATGCTAAAAGGTTATCAGTTAACTAGGAGACATCTGCAAAGTTTGTGATTTTCTTCGTTTTGCATTTGCATCATATTTTATTGAGCTGTTTGATAATTAATTACTGTGCAATTTTAAGAGTCTCCGCAAACTATAGTCTTTCTTTCGGCCGATAGTTTAATCGAGCTCGTAATCAGTATAAACATGTATGCTAGTGCGCAAATTACATTACGTTTTGGTATCGGCCGATAAATCAGTATGATGGGCTACATGATTGCCTTTTAACTATACTATCTGCAAATTATAGGTCAATTGCTAGATCAGTATGGCGCTCTTATCCAGCGCGCACACTCGCCGATTGTTTAATCAGCCGACTATGCGAGCACTCTTTTCAAAAGCCACCTACCAACTAGCAAATTAGCCGTTTAGTGAGCCTATATGAATTCATACGATAGAGTATTTAATTTATATATTACAGTTTATTTTTTAATACTTCACTACATAGTATAAAATAAAGTCGCTTTCTCTGTCTGTCCCTATGTATGCTTAGGAGTGATTCAAGAGGAAGGTTTATATGTATAACATTGCACCCGTGCGATGCCGGGGCGGGTCGCTAGTTCTTTTATAAAATCGTTCTTTTGGTAGCATCTTCATACAGCCTGCCCCAGTGTGCAGTGCTGGGACAGGTGCATTAAGGGTACACCAGCCGGTCATACTTCCACACAAACGTAGTATGGCGATTACTCCACTGTTTGATGGTGTGTTTGTTTGGATGGAAGTACGACCAACTAGTGTACCCTTAAGTAACAGTAATACCTGACACAGAAGCAAAGCGTCACTCGTAGCTACTAGAAGCGAGCATTCCACCTTCTGCGGTAGTTTCTCGCGGACCCTGTACAGCATGCCATCCACGTCACCCTGTTCGTATACCACCACGCGTTCCGGTAGCTGGACCTGGAAATCACATCGTTATTTCTAAGAACACGATATAGTATATAAAAGTCAACGGTGATAAAGTACAATACAAAGTAAAGCGCCCACTTGGGTTCGACCCCACGACCTACAACTCAAAAGTCGATGCCGTTATCACTAGGCCATCACTGCTCCTCATTACAATAACGTCATAATAACATCGTAGCAGTTGTAAAGGAGACTATAGTAGGTTATTCAAAATATGTAAAATTCTACCAGTTAGTCTTAAACATAAATACCTATTATTAGTTAATAACCATGGCAGTCGGGATAGTGACTCACTAGTCTCAAACAAGTATAATACCAGGTCGATGACAGCAGGTAAATACGAAGTACCCAGAGTTACTAATTACTATGGCGATAGAACATTAAAAAAACGCGTTCCCTATTTATTGAACACTTTGCCTGCTGACATCAGACAAGAAGATAATAAAGTAAAATTCGCACATAAACTTAAAAAATATTTATTAGATTCTATATAGATATATAAGTGTAGCTATTAAGTAGATATAAGCTATAGATGTGCCTAATGTTAAGTTTACTGTAAGAGACTCAACGATCTCACAGTTAAACTGCGTAAGCAGTTTTGTGGGGCATTGTACCTAGCATTAAGGAATCTTAAACTAATTAAATCATTCATTCATTCATTCATCACTCTTATAATCAGACAGACAGTTAGGCAGAGGCGTGCCTAATAGTACACCCACATCTCGTCAGTTATAAGTGCCATGTAATAAGGGCGAGCCAAATGCTATCAACTGGGCACAAATCCAGACTACATCGATGCTAATGAGAAATTCCTGACTGAAAAACCCAATAACACATTGTACGACCTGGGGATCGAACCCAGGACCTCATGCTCAGCAGTAAGGCTTGCGACCACTAGATCAACGAGACAGACATACAGGGTGTAATAAGACCCTTAACGAAGCCGTCAACCAAGCATTATGTACATCAAATTGAGTAACTTTACGCAAAAATTATTGCTGGGAAACGACATTTTTTTTTGAGGTGAAAAATCTCGTTTTACGGACGTTAGAACTCAATGTAACGCACTCAAAATATTGTGCTTATGGATATATGGTCATGGAGGTGTTTACAGTAAAAATCTTACGTTAAAAAAAAGTATTAAAAAAAACTTGTGAAAGAGTTGGAGCTTTGACCCCATTAACTCCGTAAATAGAATGTTCCCAAGTATGGTCTAGAACAAAAAAAAAATGTCGCAATAACGGGGAGATCAAGTACCTTTTGGCTTCGTTAAGGGTCTTGTTACACCCTTTATAATAATTTATAGTATTAGAATGTGTATGATACATACGGCTAGCCGATGTTTGTATATCGCAATCTTTTGCACCCTGTCGTGACATTTGATCCGCACCTTGTTGCCCGTCGTGAGGTGCTGTATGATAACGTCAGTCATGTTCTCTCTGTACGCGTAGCGTTCGCGGTACAAACCGTGAACTGTGCTGAACACTATCTGATAACACCACAGTGTGCCGTCTTGACATGCTACAGCCTAGAAAAAACATAACTTAATGCTTTTTATTAGAAAAATGACAGATGTCTTGCTAATAACAAACAATGCATGCCGACTGTCTTCGGTACTATCAATCTGAATAGTCAAATAGAGATATTATTTGGAAGATTCAGAATTCAAGGTTCATTAGAACATTACAAATGGCGGTCTCATTTATAGCTAAAAGTTCACCATTCAAGCTGCTAGGAAGCTGAAGAACTAAGCATCTTTAGTCAAAAATAACTGTGCTTTTTGATTAAATATCCCTTTTGGTAATCAGTTCTGAGGACCTACACAAAGTTGAAATTCAATCAGCAATAGTTATGATATGAAGTCAATTGTCAATACATTTTTACTAAAAACCTGTGATTATGTCAATCCTATAGAGTCAATGGGGTGAGAAATAGAAAGAAAAAAATATTTGTCGCAGGCACAATAAACATACCAATAAACATACAACGAAAGTCTATACATTCAACAGAACGGAACAAAAAAAAAAACTTTGTCGGTGACTTTTGTGAACAAACCAAAGTCACCAACTTCTGAAGCTAAAGTTATTTTTCCACGTTTTTTTGTTTTTGAAGTCGGTTTTATTTTTTACAAAAACGTTTTTTTATTTTTCCTTTTTTAGTGTCAATATTCTACACAAATATTTGCTATACATTTATTTTACATTGTTAACAACTCCTTTCATGGTAATAGGCTTATCCCCAATAAAATGTAATTTATATCGTTATCATACCTAACTGTCGAAATCTGGGTGTACTGTACACATCTGCGTACTTCCTTAGAGCATACAGGCGTTATGTTATGTTCTAATATTGTGTAAAAAATAAACATCCAAGCGATTGCAGCAATCACGACAGATTTTCTGTCTATTAATGCAGCGTTCTATTGTATATCTCCGAAGAACAGCATCAGATCCTGACTTATACCTTCCATCATCAGCTCAGCAACATGAGACATAAATGAAAAACATTGTAAAATGTCAGGGTTGCCCTCGATTTCCCTGGGATCTCATCATCAGATTCTAACTTTGTAACAACGGGACCACCACAGTAGTATAGGCTTTCGAATAAAAAAAGAATTTTGACAATCGGTCCACAATTAGCGGAGAAATCGGTGAACATATGGGACACACAGTCAAACGTAAAACCTCCTCATTTTGTTTAAAGTCGGTTAAAATATTGTCAAAAGAGTTTTGGTGAAACATTAGTGAACCGCTAACAATACATTTCATGGTATTAGGCTTATCCCCAATAAAATAGAACTTAACATACCTAAATGTCAAAAAGTTGTACAGTACACATCTGCGTACCCCCTAGAGCATACAAGCGTGATATTATTTTATGATTTTGTATAAACAATAAACATCCAAGCGATTGCAGCAATCACGACAGATTTGCCGTCTATTTTTGAAGAGTTCCATAGTATATCTCCGAAGATCAGTATCAGATCTTCACCAAATTTAAAATGGGACCACCGCGAAACAATATTCTACCAAACAAAAAAATAATCATCGAAATCGGTTCACAACCAAATTGCGCCAATTGGCGCAGATATCGCTGAACATACACACAAAAACAAAAACAGACGACTTGATAACCTCCTCCTTTTGGAAGTCGGTTAAAAAAGAAAAAAGTTAACAGCTTGAACGAAATACAAAACGCTTTAAAAGTGATTGCCACTAGTCTAGGCCGTCTGGCATATAGGCAAGACGAAACAACAATAAAAATCGAGTAAAAAGAATAAAATCGACTGTGGAAATTAACAATTTCGTAAGGGAAATTGAACGTGCTTTCGACGCTAAGCCGACTATTGCAAATCCAACGTGCACTCTATGTCTCATAGGTACGGTTTATTAAATCTTCATCGTCGAAACGTCTGTAATCATTACATTACGCCTGTAATGTAGCCCCCGAAGAGTTGACAGAGGTGTACAGTCACGAGCAATGAAATGTATACACTTAACAAAATTCAAAAGCGATTATGTCGTGAAATAACGGTTTCTACTCTCAGAAAAGACATGTTCGTGAAAACGTTAATCAATACAGTAGGATTATTATTACATTATTCGATTTTGAATTTCTCGTGACTGTACAACAACATTTCGCCAGTTATGTGTGTAAACGTACCAAATTATTGTAAGAAGGCGAGGGAGCTATGGCCCACACCCATTCTTGCGGCGTGCTCAGTATCTGCACTCCTTCTGACGTTAGCACGGCCCAACCACCCACGCCGCCAACCAGCACCAATGCACCAAGCATTGTGACAGACAATGCTGATATGCCTGCAATAAGGAATATGCATGTAATTTTTTTTTCACTTAAATCAATAAAATGCAGTACTATCAACCCAAGAAAATAATTAAAAGTTAATTTCAACTACTGCTTGTCGCACAAAAAAAAATTAAACTCCTACAATTTTCTACGACAGTTCTAACGTCCATGACTGTCGCGGACACCTCGTAAATCAATTGCGATTTATTCATCTTGAACTACTCGTATTAAACAGCAATCTTTTACTCTAGACGCTCTTAATGTGCACGTCTTTCTACACCGTTCTTACATATACGTATAATCTCAACATGAATGATGTAAATAAGATCTTGTAAAAATGTTTTGATTGAAAAGAGTCCATGGAGTTTCTTGCCGATTCTTCTCCATAGAGATCTACTTTGGAATGGGCAACTACAGTACCTTCACAAGTTATTAAGCCTTGTGTCTGTGACTGTAGCTTCGCCTTATTTGTTTTTCTGACATTCATAAGTGCCTGTTATGATCTAATTGAAATAAATGCTTTGAGTTTGACCTATTTAAAATAGTCATATAATAGGCCTCAATTTGAGCACAACCGCAATTTACAAGAAAATGTACTTTTTTTCTGACAATGTGTATAATATTAACTTAACCCTCTTTTAAAGATCATTGCAATTATGAAAAAATCATAATCTGTAACTTTATTTTTTTATAACCTGGTAACTGACTCACATTTCCGTCCAAATAATATTCAAATTCTTAATACCATAATATTTCACAGTTTTACAATTGTCGATACCTCCTACATGAAATTAAAATGTAGGGACTCGCTAGTTGTATACCAGTTTATATTATACGAGCGACGCGCCCGGCGCCCCTCGCATTACGACGACTATCGATATCGATTTGACGACTTACGACGTACAACATCAAAAAATCTTTATTTTATTTTAATTTAATATTCATACGATAATCGCTTATACGTTTCTAAATAACATCTCTAAATTCTGGTGAAAACTGCATCAAAATCAGTATGAATAAACATGTATTGATGCAATTTGGGTAGAATGCTTGAGCTCCTGTGATTGTTCACGCCAATCAATAATGCAATGGGTGAAGATCGAACTCACGCAATCTTTAAGCTTGTCTGTGTCCTAGGGCCCAAGCAGATGGTCTCCATTATGTCTACAGCTATAAACACTTGATACAAAAGATTTTTACCTATATTTCTGTCTTTCAAAATCTGTTGACCTTGGGTATTATAGAATGATAGGGTATCATTCCAGTCGGTTACTACTAGAACAGACTTTGAGAAGGCAACGGCCCACACAGCCGCATCTCGAGTCACGCGGTATGTTTCATCGCCAAGCTGAAAAAATTATATATTTTTAAGTTTAATGTAGCTATTGTTTCACTTTTAAAGGTATTAAGAAATATGAACAAAAGTTTGATAACTGGTTCATTTAGGTCAAATCATCTATGAATAAAGAATGAAGGACGGCATAGGTTTCTCACAAAAAACTTACCCGCCCAGCAAGAGCGAGAGGTATTTCATGTAATTCTTCATTTCGTTTTTCTATAAATAGGGCTGTTGACAACTTGATTATAATTATGTATTTATGCTATGGCTAAAGGTGGGTGTGAACATAAACTTAAGATTAGCTGGCTAAACTTAGGTTATCATAGGTTATGTTAAATTTAGCTGGCTAATCTTAAGTTTATTTTCACACCCATCTTTAGCCCTAACATATATAATCAAGGCCAGCATTACATTTTTTACAACTTCTTTATGTTGAATTGTATTTATGAATAGGGCTTGAACCCTTTATTTCTTGAATAGGGCTTGCTAACCAGTTTTTTCTTAGCTGGGGTAAGGGTTAATGTCATTGATTTTATTTATTCATTCAAATTGGGTGTAGAAAACAGTATTCTTCCAGACTTACTTTATCCCTTATGGAAACTGCTCCAACGGCCAGACCTATGGCTAAGTACTGGCCATTTGTAGACCAAGCACAACTTGTTATTCGTCCTGGCACTCGATACTTCTGCACTGCTTTGACATCCATAGACCAGAATGCGAAATCAGTGAGAGCACATGATGCCAGGTGGAATGTCACTGGATTGTATGCAAGGCACTGGATTGCTTCACTGTGGCTGTTCAAACCAAGACAAAATACATTGTAAATGAAAATTGTGATTGTTATGTTAATTGTTATGCTCAGCATTTAGGCTTAAAGTAACTTACATAGACTACCATATTACCATCATACTATATATATAAGACCACTTACGAATATTTTAATATTCCTTCCATTTTAGAAGTCCAAATGATTACATTTTTATCTGCACTACCGCTGGCAAACTTCTTGCCATCTCCGCAGTATGCCACTGCATGGACTGCCCCCTTGTGAGCCTGGAGTAACTGGACCAGGGCTCCATCTCTAGGGTCGTAGACCATGACCTTCTCGCCTGCACCTACCACCAGTTGACTGCCATCTGGACTGAAGCATATTGTGTGCACACTGAAAAGTAATTGTAATAAAAATATAATGACATAATGGGAGAACAATTCTTTTCTTCTATTGGTACAAATTAAGGTGGGCATAGCACATGGCTGAACAATTTTGAATTGATTATTATGTGGCACTGAGATATAAATTTTTCTCAAACACTTATATCTCTTGCAAAGTTGTTAAGTCATTGAAAATAATAAAACTTCATGATTGACAGATGGTAGAAGGAATGATAAAACTGTAAGTGCTTTGACAATATAGTTCTTCAGTTAAGTTTAAGGATTGCTCCACTCAGATTCCTTTACTAAATCTCATATGTTGTTCCATGCTCCGTAAAGACAGAACATGCTAATTCTTAGTAAACATGATCACTTTGCTCAGTAGACAACCGCAAACTCAAATAGATGTTACTTCTGGTAACAACATTAATATTTAAAATAAAAAATGGTTACAGAAATTATTTTTAAATCAATAGTGCTGTATCTCAATAAGCATGCTTATTTGTGATCCACAGAAGCTTTACCTGGAAAACTCTACTTTGTCGGCTTCGTGTATTTTGTTCACCCACTTTGGAACAGTTCTCATCTTGAATTAACTAAACAGATGATCTAAAAGTAATAAATACGTAATAGTTCCTTGTTGGAACAAAGGCGTAATATTATTGGTCCGGTTTCATACAGCAATCCCCAATGTTTGAATAAATTGTGTTGGTTGACAACGGCGTCTCAAAAAATGTAAACAAACGGTAAATACGAGGCTGAATTTCATCGTATGTCAAACATTGTCCGCTTTCTACATGTCAAAATGTCAACTAAGCCACAGATTGATATAAAATTCCATTCATGATTCTGATCTGAAGATACCACATCAATTATTATTCCTAGTAAATAGTCGAGTGCAATTAGACAATAAGATGGAACGAAGTTTAAAGTGGTCGTATTTTCACGGGGCTTTTTTATTGAGTTCTTAAAAGACTGGAGAATAATGTTGAAAAAAATATTTCACCGTTCGTGACTTTTATTTTTCCTCTGGTTTTTTTTATCGTAAACTTCAAATTCGACGAATTCATATTGTCGCGTAATAGTGTGACCTGTGTGCATCCATTAAACGCCAATTGAAGAATTTTTGAATTTTTTGGAAATTTTCCTATTTTCTTCAATTATTTTTATTATACCGGATTTGAAGTCTAAGACTTCTTTTGTAATTGGTGACTGATACTTGTTCACGGATAACTGGACACAAAAATTTTCAAGAAACCACAATAATGAGTGTAGTGACTAAAAATTATTTTGCAAATCGCCGAAAATCGTCTATATTAATGCAGGCCATTTTATTTTTAAATGGTTCTATTAAACTCAATGCGCAAATTATTGTCCAAATCCTCATTTTATTAGCTATCTAATGAGGCATAATAACTAGAATTTTTTTATTGATACTTGTTGAATACCAGTTACTGCTGAAAAAGTAAAACATGACTAAAGGCCTCTATCGCTAAAAATTGGGAGCGGTATCGGTATTGATATTAAATTGCTCGCAGGAACCCAAGCTTGCAGCTAATCTTAGATTGAAATCGAGAGAAATGGGTACATTAGAATTACGATATTTTTTTTTTATTTACCAGCCGCCCCTTTCCACCTTCGTCAGCAATAATCAACATTTATCGAGTACCTCGAAGTATTTTATTATTTTTTGTTATCTGCGGATAGCAGATATAATAAGGATATTAATTTACAGTATAAAATTTACGTTAACCGTCGTATAAATATTTCGAGGAAAATGTCCTTCTTTAAGTTTTACATAGACGATTTCCTGATAATTGTGAATTAATTTTTAGTCACTTTACTCGTAAACGTGTTTTTTTTTACGATCAGTTTTCTGTGAAAAAGCACCAGTTACCAATTTCAAAGAAATCTAAGACTTAAAAGTCAATATTTTAAAAATTCTTAAGGAAAATAGGATATTTTAAAATTACTTGAAATATGCATTATATCGAACATAATTAACAAAGAAACGGACCAATTTGGCGTTTAATCGATGCACGCTTCATACTATTACGCCACATTATGAATTCACCGAAATTGAAGTTATTCTTAAACGAAAAAAAAATCAGAAGGAAATTTTAAAAAAGAAATCGAGAGCTTCGAAAATTTTATTTTTAACTTTCTTCTTCACTCCTCTAGGAACTCAATAAAAAAAAAGTCCCATGAAAATCCGACCACTTTAAACTTCGACAAAAAATACTGGAAAGGTGGAAACCTTTCCATTATGTTTTGTCTAATTGCACCCGGCTAAAAGCTTTCGAGCAGGTAATTACAAAATCAGGCAGGACTCAAATTGATTGCTGTTACGTAAGCTTACGTTACGTCTCGGAACTATGTGCGTTTAGGGTCCGTTATTAATATTGTTTACCGCTTTAACAATTTTAGCGCAACGTAAATACATCGACTTAAATGATTATAAAATCAAAACTCGACGTATTTACTTTACGTTTTTACCGCGCTATTACGGTAATCGCACCTCATTTGTTTTTGTAAACAAGATTTAAATACAAATATACCTACGCAAGCATGGCCGAACGCACGCCACGTAAAATTTTCTTTTGTATGTTTGGTTAGCTATGTTATTCCAAATCTTATACTTCGTTTTCAAATTGTATTTATATTTGTATACCAATTCTATTAAAATGAATGTAAAGCAGACGTTTTTTCGTTATTGTTCTTATTTTTGAGTTCATCACCCGGAGACAACTTTTGAAAATCGACTAAAAGGCTTATTAGTCAGTGCGTACATCACTGTTTTCTTGCAAGCACACACAAGCAATGATTCGAAGTTTGGGACACGTCACTCGTCAATGAGTTTATGAGTTTATTTCATAAATTTCAATGCAATAACGTTGACGAAACCTCCTATCTTATTTCCGTAACATTGTGTTTTTCATGTGATTTTGTTTAGACTATTGATCGTAAACTGGTAAGAAACATTTTATTTATAGGCCTTGAATCAAATTTAACACTATTTATCTCAATTTTGTATTATTTTTTCTAGTCCCATCTATGCATTGTATAAAATAAATTACTCTCATGTTCATGAAACCTTGTCAAACAAACGTAATTGGTAAAATGTATGAACCCTAAGATGACCCACTGACCGAATAATGTATTTCTAAAAGAACTGGAAAATGAAAGCAAATGGCTGGACCTACATTTATTGATTTGTGGGGATATTACCATTCAAAAAAGGTGTAACTTTCACTGTTAATCGAAATAGTGACTTAATTAATAAAAGTATTTATTTATTTGTAACCAACTAAGATAATAATTATAGTTTCTTCAAGATCTATGTAGAAGTTATAGTGAATAATAATCATTGTAGCCAATTGTAATTGGTGTTCACAGTTGCCCAATTACCTGATAACATTTTTTAACTGGTAAATAATCAATGCTAAAATTAAGTGCTAAGTTAATTTTCAGATTAATTAGCAAGATAATAATTTTGTTTCAGGTACAATGAAGTTGTTAACACATTTTTTATTTCTGCTGGTGATACTCCATTGCTCATATGCACCACCTGTGACTCCAAATAAATCCAATGAGCAGGACAGTGAGGTCAAGGATGACTTGGTAAGTACCTTGGTTCCTTTCATGCAAGTAACCACCAATCAGCTATCTT
Source organism: Eugnorisma glareosa (assembly GCA_947578425.1). Classification (NCBI taxonomy): domain Eukaryota; kingdom Metazoa; phylum Arthropoda; class Insecta; order Lepidoptera; family Noctuidae; genus Eugnorisma; species Eugnorisma glareosa. The sequence goes on from OX387957.1 coordinate 34,541,817, forward strand.
TATTTTACGTTATAATATGGACAAGCTCTAGAATAAGCCTCACAGAAAAGTTTCATGTGTCTAAAAATAGAACCAGTTGACCTTCTGCTTAAAAAAGCTATAGGCTCTGCTGTGTCCTTGATGTAAATAAATGCACCTGTTGAAAATCACATAGGTACCTATGTATATGTCTCATACATTTTAATTTTAAAACACATCGCACCTCCGCTCAAATAATGTCATAACTCAAAAAAAAAAAAAAACTTTTTTATTGCACCATTTGTTTCAGAAAACTTCAAAATCTTATCTCAAAAAGTGTCGTGCTTATGGTTTAAACATTTATCCCTAGATGGCACTAGTGTCATTATAATGTTATGTGAAAGTTATGTCATACCAAACAAAAACAGTGTATTGTCTCGACTTGCGCCAGGTAGTCGTTTAACTAAATATCGTATATAGTGTTGTTTGTCGAGTTATGACAGTGTATGTATTTAAGGCTATTGAAACATCTTTTTTTTTTGCAATGAAACTGTCACATTTCATAACAATTTGCTGGCTTTTATAACAATTTGAGAGTTATTTTGAAGTTAATTCTAATTAGAAGATTCTAAAGATGTTTTCCTCTAAGATATGAGACTTAGGTACTTTCCTGTTTAATTTTGTACTGTTGATTATTGTTAATTCGTTATAATTAAACAATATTTCGTAAATTATTCGTTTTTTTATCCATATAGTGTCACAACTCATTTTTTTTTCATTGTTTCAGGATAACTAATACACTATTTTATAGAGCTTTAAAAACCATTGTAACTTTCCAAAAAACTTATAGCGCTAATTTTGTTATTTTTCGATTTAACACCCGAAAAGTGAAAAAAAAAGTAGGAATAAATTTCAAACGCCTTTTTCTCGAAAGTTTGCTTTTTTGACTTATGACACTATTTGAGCGGAGGTGCGACATGTTGTTCATACTGTCTTATATATGTTTGGAATATGTCTTCCTTTTATTCTAGGGAGCCTTGTTTATAAACTACTTCTAAAAAAAGTTTAAAAACTAAAACCCCACTACTGAAAAATATTATCATCTGAAATTGTTTTGTACCTACCTAAAAACCATTCAATATTTATCGTCTATTAATTAAACAACTTACACATTATATATTTTAATGTATTTAATAAATATTCATAGTCATGACCAGAGGATAGCTGTGGTTGTATGCCACTTTGCCCAAAAGTTTATAATCCTTACTACTGTTATGTATTGTTTTTTTAGGGTTGGTGGTGTAAAAACACGGCTTATGTTTTAGTTTTTGAACTTTTTTTTATTTAAATTGTTTTGGGGTTATAATTTCGTGATAATGTAAATATTTGCTGAGCTGCTTTACTTTTTTTTAAGGTTTTATTGTATTCTACCAGCATCTGTTTCGTTTCATGGATTTTACCTTATTTCTCCTTGATTTAACTGATTCTTTTTTCATTTGGTAGAGGAAGCTTGCGAGGTGGTCCCATATAAATCTGGTTAACTTTGCTTGGGTATGAGTTATCTTACTAATATTATAAATACGAAAGTTTGTGAGGATGGATGGATGTTTGTTACTCTTTCAACAAAAACTACTGAACGGATTTGGATGAAATTTAGCACACAGATAGCTTATAACCTGGGTTAACACATAGAATACTTTTTATCCCGGTGGTATGATCCCATGGGACAAATATCAAACTCCTCCTAGTCCTCTATAATATGCCCTTTTTATTTTTCGTCTATGTGCATGATGTGCTAATATCTTCTATTTACAATATAAAATTTATACTTGACAAGGAATTGTGTGCGAGTGATATCACAAAGGGTAAAATAAAATCATTTTTTGAATGACTTGACTTTTGTTTTTTCCATTGACTTTTTTTGCCACCGACTTCCGGAACTAAAGCTATTTTCTACTTTGTGTTTTTTTTTTTGCAATAACGTTTTTAGAAAAGCCTCTTACTTATGTGATGTAATAGGACCACGTTTTTTAAAGGCTGACATTATGAAATGAGAAATGAAAAATGTGGCTGAGATGAGAATGCTAAGCGGGATGTGTGGTGTAACGCGAATGGATAAAATAAGGAATGAGTACATAAGAGGGAGTCTGAAAGTAGCGCCGGTGACTGAAAAATTGTGTGGTTATCGGTTATCGTGGTATGGACATGTGATGCGGAGGAATGAGGAGAATGTATTGAGGAAAATGTTGAGTATGAATGTAGATGGCTATAAGAGTAGAGGAAGACCAAAGAAACGATGGATGGACTGTGTGAAGGATGATATGGCTAGAAAGGAAGTGACTGCTGAGGTGACGAGTAATAGAGAAGTATGGAAGAAGAAGACATGCTGCGCCAACCCCAAATAAGTTGGGATAAGGGCAGGAGAATGATGATGATGAATGATTTAATATGAAATCTAATAAGCAACACACCATCATATCTTTACTGTGATTTGGTGACAAATAACCAGTAATCACTTGGCATGAGAATTTTTAAAAAACGGAGTGTCAATTCAAATGTCTATCTACCTATGTCATATGTACCAAACAAGCATACCGTAAACAATCTTGTGTCAACAATATTTCCATGTGTATATATCCACATGGGAAGTATGCAGCAATGATGTTATGACAAATTGAACAATGCCATGTATTGTTTGCTTTCATTGGGGGTCATACCCGTTTTACTCATGCGAATATCCTGTTCAACTCGACTACGAACTTTGGTAAGCATTGCCACTTTTACTGGCTTTAGCGATTAACTTTACAAATATAATACTGGAAGGAAGTTTTGCCTTAGCATAGTTTATACCACGTGTATGAATTTACAAATGCAAGAGCGAATAAAACAAAAAATACCTATATGTGATAAATATCTACGATGGGAACAAGACAAACCACTGGTGCTGTTAGCGTACTGACTTATTGACTTGTATTCATAAAATAACATGGCGGGTGTGTGCCGTACGCACACATATACATACATATATATATTTAAAGAGACAGTATAGACATTCAACTATGAAGGCAAAAAATAAATGTCTGCAACTTTTATTTTCATTTAAAATGTAAGGGCCTGGGACATATTTCGAGCTAAGAACCATTTATATCTACTAAACACTGTAATACTTACTTACTCAAATGTTTGTCTCCTGCTAAGCATGAGGTCCTGGGTTAGATTCCCAGGTTAGACATGCTGTTGTTGGCTATTCCATCTGGAATTTTGTAGCTTAGAGTCCGGATCTGTGCTGGTTTATGGCAATAGGCTTTTCGCCTATTACAACTTAACTTACTTACTTAACTTAGCTGGCTGTACTCTAGGTAACTACCTCTGACTAACACACACTTTCGGCAACACAGGCGTCATGTTAACTTGATGCTTAAAGATCAATAAAAAAGTACTAACACATTGAAATCTTATTGCTTTTTTTTTGTTCATATAGTTCGCTTAGCCTCTGTCTGCTGCAGAACTGCTAATGTTTAAGTACTAACTTAACTAAAAGCCTGTTTTTAAAACCATTTAAGGAAACTTTTAAATGTAATAATTTTGTGTAGAATAACTTTCATCTGAATGCTGTCTGTTTTATTTAAAAACTGCTGTGCAAATTGAAAACAAAGTCTTCTAGTTCTAGTTGGGATGAACTGAAAAACTGCAGTCTATATTATAATATCCTACTAATATTGTAAATGAGAAAGTTTATGAAGATGGATGGATGGATGTTTGTTACTCTCACGCAAAACTACTGACCGGATTTGAATGAAATTTGGCACACAGATAGTTTATAACCTGGATTAACACATAAGATACTTTGATCGGTAGTACGCCTACGATTCCGTGGGCCTATTACGGAACTCCACAAGGTTGAAGCCGCGGGCATAATAAGCTAGTAATATTATTAATGCGTAAGTTTGGATGGATGTTTGTAATTCAATCACGCCCGAACGGCTTAACGGATCTGGATGAAATTTGGCACAGGAGTTAGATTACAGTCTGGAATAGCATGGGATACTTTATTTTTACCCGACTGCCAAGGAAAGATATAAGATTAAGATTTTTATAAGATTATAATTACTTGCCTTGTTAGTGAGATATTTTGTTTGTTAGTATGTATTGATCAATTCTTGCAATTTCAAACCAGTTCCCCCCAACCGATTGAGCTGAAATTTGGCGCACACCTTTGGTTCTGGTGACAATTTATTTTCATCATGACACACATGACATAATCCTGCAGCGAGGATCGCCTCCTTACGAGAGAACTTCTCAACGGTTAATAGCACGGCCACGCAACTTTGTATACACGTTAAATGTTGATAGATAAACCTAATATTTCCTTCTTTTCATTTAATAAAAGATAGTTTTTTTATTTAAGTTTAATTTATTTCCTCATACTCACACATCATCATTTCCACGCGAACCAAGTCGCGGGCAACAGCTAGTAACATATAAATACCTACTACTAGCGGCCCGTCCCGGCTTCGCACGGATGTACATTTACTAATAACAGCGCCACCTCCAACACATATACAAAATTTCACGGAAATCGGTTGGGTGGTTTCGGAGTTTCGGAGATTAGTATTACTAACCTAATGACTCGTGATTAATATTGTTTTTGTCCACAGGAGGAGTACATGGAATACCACAGATACCTAAAGGAGGTGGTTCAAGCCTTGGAAAGTGATCCTGACTTTAGAGAACGCTTGGAAAAAGCTGATGAAGAGGATGTTAGGGTGAGATAATATTTTTATCATCTGTACGTCATGAATCGCAATGCAGTGACTTTGCCTGCCTGTTAGTCTAGTGCATTCAAGAGCCAATTATCCAATATTCACAGCTTGAATGCTGCAATCATGTGCAATCATAAACTTAGTATAATTTCCGTTGTATCTCACGTAGATCTACGCCGCTGTATTCAATTATATTATGCATACGTTTATTCTCGGCCTAGTTTCAGTATACATTATGGTATACTCTGTAGCTGAGGTCACAGCTATAGTTATTTGTACATAACTAGTAGAGATGACCTGTGATATTAGTATAAAACACCATTGACTGCATAAAGATCACTGGGCAGTCATTATCATCGTCATTTCAGCCGAAAGACGTCTACTGCTGGACATAGGCCTCCCCCAAGTGTCGCCACATTGACCGGTCCCGTGCGTCTCGCATCCAGCGGATCCCTACAACCTTCACCAGGTTATCGGTCCACCTAGTGGGAGGCCTTTCAACGCAACGTCTTCCGGTTCGCGGCCGCTACTCCAGAACTTTTCGGCCCCATCGGTCATCCATTCTGCGAGCAATGGGCCATGCCCACTGCCACTCAAGTTTGGCAATTCTTCACTGGGCAGTGTTCAATGTTAAATTGTAGTTTTACTTTAGTTAACATGATCTGTTAGAGTCAATAATGAACACACACAGAGGTCTATTACCATGAGTCCAAACACTCTTCTCAGCTTGCTTGGCCGGTTTTGATAATCTTCCCTTTGAACTCTTTAGTCTAAGGGCCTGTTTCACAATGTCCGAATAGCCACTACTCACTGGATAAATTCAAAAAGGGAACAGAATTTTTATCAATTTTTTTTTTTTGCCTGCCTAGTTACGTTACGGCCTGTATGTTACTTGAACGCCAATAAAGCTCTAAATAATGCATAAGACCAGGGCAGTTATGGTTTGTTGCCTGTCAGTAACCATGGCAATCCTTGCACTATTTTAATTTTAAAGTGTATTGTTTCAACCTTTTTGTAGCCAGTTCCACGTAATTCTTCACAATGTTGGACCGCATATCAAGTTTTTTTAAAAAACATTGGTTATTCTTTTTAATTGTTACATTGCAGTCTGGAAAAATTGCTGAACAATTGGACTTTGTCAACCATAATGTTAGGACGAAATTAGATGAAATTAAACGTCGTGAGTTAGACAGACTTCGTCATTTGGCAACTAAGGTAATTAGTAATGTTTATTTCAATTACAATGCGACTTTTCGTGTGTAGATGTTTAAAACAAACTTGTGTATTTATTATAAAATTTTCCTTTTTACTAACAATAGCAATTTGAGTTGACAAACAACTTGGAACAGCATGAAGAGAGCAAGGGCGCAACAAATGAACATTTAGATCACAACAACCCTCACACATTCGAGATTGAAGATTTAAAGAAACTTATCAAGAAGACGACTGCCGACTTAGAGGCTGCTGATAAGAAGAGGAAAGAAGAATTTAAGGTAATTGTTGCTATTTTTTTGATAATTATTAGGTGATGAATGGCCTCATCTACCTGACTCCAGCAGACGTGTTAGTAAGGCTAAAGCCATATTGTATCAATGTCCTCCTAACACATTACGGGGACGTGTCTGTCCTCGCATGTACAATACAGTCGCTACATAATACAGCCTCATATAACCTTGAATCCTTTTCTAAGTATAATTTGTATAGTGTTTCAAATATTTTATGATCATTGATCACGTACACTTTATTGTTTTTTTTATTGCTTTTTTGTAGTTACAATATAAATCGATTTTCAGGAATATGAAATGCAAAAGAAATTTGAAGAACATCAGAAAGTTGAAGGCATGGAAGAAGAGCAGAAGAAGGAATACATTGAGAAACATAAACAAGAGGAAGAAGCTATCAAGCACCACAAACCGGTAAGTACCGCTGCCGTCAGCAGAACTCATTGCCGCTTCCTTGTTGATAAAAACTATTGCTGATGACGTGTCGATGAGGAAAATGAAATGTAAATTAATAATGTGAATTCCCCTTAACGTCAGATGTTGACGAAATGAATTCAAAACACGTCCGTTATTATGACTAGCGATGCGATAAGGCCTCTTTATCCTTCACGTGCAATTTTGATACGGTTTTCAACGTTCAATTTCTTGCAATACAATTGTTTCAATCTCAAAATTAAATGTAAAAATGCCCTTGATAAAACACAGCTTCACCATCCCGGTTCTAAACAACAACTGGAAGAAGTATGGGAGAAACAGGATCATATGGAACAACAACAATTTGAACCCAAAGCATTCTTCATGATGCATGGTGAGTGCTGTATTACAACATTACTTATTAATCGCCAATTATTTGTAACAGCTTCACCACCCCGCGACAAAGGATCAGTTGTTAGAGATATGGAAAAACGCCGACAAAATGGATACAAAAGATTTCAACCCAAAGGTGTTTTTCATGATGCATGGTAAGATCCATAGCGTGCAAGTCAAGTATAACTTAGATCAAGAATTAGTAAGTAGGTTTTATAGGTAGGTAACTCGTAAACAATGAAAAAACGAGTTCACGAAGGTTTTACGCACGCTAATTTGGATTTTACAAACCCGCATGTACTGTTGTATAATTATTTAACATTATTGTTTTGTCTTTTTGTTGGCATGGGTTATTGCTTTTGTTTTAATGAATCAATACACAATTTTATTTGGTTAATGATTCAAGTCTGTAGTCTTAATCAATAATTATGTTTTCGTTATGTTAGCTGACACGGTATGTAATTGTGCATGGTTTTATACGTACCTACCTACTGCAGTTAAGTATTCCCTAGAATTGAGTGCTATTATTTAATTTTCGCGATTGTGTGTGTTTGTTGCCTATTTTAATAGCACCTTTTGCAATTAGATAGTGCTTGTATCCTCACTTGGAATGTATCAAAAAACAGTTTATAAAGCTATTATTCACACAGAATAGACAACATCTTTCACACTAATAGTAAATAATCTCATAATTAAACGGTGCTATTTAATTTGTGGAAAATTTAAGTGTATTTCTGATTATCCTTAATCTTCCAAACTGTAAAAAAATAAGTACTTCTCAATACAGAATATTCTATTAAAATATTCATGCAAATCAAATTCATTAACTTCCAATTTCAATTAAATTGTATTATTAATAGTGCAACTAAGTACATTTCTACCGTCAACAAATTAATAGTCACTAACTAGTCAAAATATTATGACGTTTTTAACAGATGTTGATGGCAACGGCGTTTGGGACGCAGATGAAGTAAAGGCTTTGTTCATCAAGGAGTTGGACAAGTTGTACGGACCCGGCGGTCCCAACAAGGACTTGCATGAGAGGGCCGAGGAGATGGAAAGGATGCGCGAACATGTCTTCAAGGAAAATGACAAAAACCGCGACGGTTTGATCGATTTTAACGAATTTATGACAGAGACTCAAAAGGCAGAGTTTAACCAAGATGAAGGTAAGCTTGTATTCATTTAAAAACTATTTTTGTTTATACAGACTCCAGCTCATCAAGCTACTACAATCCGTCAAATTTCTTTAATAGATTTTCAACTTTATCACTAAAGCATTAGGTTAAAGGTTGATTGCGAAAATTTGACAGTTTCGTGTGGCTTGCGATTAAAGAAACAAGATGTCTGCCATTCGCGGGGTGTGGGGTTAGGAGTATTTATAAACGTGTATTTGTCGATAGAAATGAGTATATAATATACTCATTTCTCTAAAGCTTAGAGTATCGGTAACCGGTAGCCAAACACACTGTATGATGGCGGTTGAATGACATTGACAGGGGGTGTTGTTGGCAAACATTGTGATTTTTTTTAATGAAAAAGAATAAGATGACGTAGTTAGTTCCGATTTTCGCCACGCAATAATATTGTGTATGTAATATAGTACATTTTTTTCATATTTTTTCAGGATGGAAGACACTTGAAGAAAATCAAATATATACTCAATCAGAATATGACGAATACGAGAGAAGGAGGCTTGAGGAAATGAGATATCTTCAGCAGCGTGGCTTGGTACGTATATTCTTATGGCTCATCATCAGCATCCACTATCCGATTTAACACACTAACTGAGAAACCAAATTTAAATAACATGTTATGACGACCCGAATGGCGCAGCGGTAGTGAGGCTGCCTTACGTTCTTAGGGTCCTGGGTTCGAATCCCGGTAGGAGCAAGTGTTTGTGTGATGAGCATGGACATTTGTTTCCGAGTCATGGATGTTTATATGTATAATAAGTATGTATTTACAAACAAAAAGTATCTATGTAATAGTATCAACTATCTGGTGTCCACGACACAAGCCTCGTTGCTTAGTGTGGCACCTAGATGGCGCTGTGTGTAATGTCCAGCGATATTTTTTTATTTAATTTTTTTATTAGCACAGACAAATCTACGTTCTTAGTTAAAAATAACAAATATGTTAAAAAAGTTTTTAAACTGTCAAGGCCACTAACATTATCATTAACACTAGAAACGGGATACTTACCATGTTTACTGTTTGTTTTGAGTTCGCAGTTACAAGTTGCGCTGTTGCAAGCACCATGATCACGGATAAGCAGATCCGTGATCATGGTGCTTGCAACATGTAAACATGCACCAGCGCCGAAATATCTGAAACTCAAAACAAACCGTAAACATGGTAAATATCCCGCTTTTAGTGATAATGATAACAAATATGAGGGTAAGCGATCACAATGACAAAAACAAATATATCTAGTAGCTAATCACCAACCAAATAATCACAACTTAAAATGTAATGATTTCGAAACTATTGGAAAAAGAAAACAAAGCCATTCAAGATGTAAATGTGATATTGTTCTTATTATTATTTTTTTATTTGGTTCTCCAACAAAAGGTACTCAGATGCAATATAGGTCACAGTTAAACAAAGGTTCTTTTAAGTCTGTTACTTAAATTACATGAGACCACAGCATGCACATAAAACTAGATGTTAACATAGAAATTAGAAAAAAATTAAAACATTTCAAAAAACAAAATAATAAAAAGCACTTGATGACAAGAAATAATAAGTAATAAAATTGTTTCACATGAAAAATATAATTATTATTATAAATTTATTACAGTTGTTGGTTAAGATAATGCAGTACAAATATTAGTTATTAAATTGTTTAATTTAAGTTTGTACGAGAGATTAAACAAATTAATACTCCGTGTGTTCTAATAGTAAATCGTGAACAAAGACAAAAGTGAAACCCTAACAGGTTGTCTTCATTATTCACGTGTTTAGATTTGTTTCTATTATTTAGGGTAAATAATAGATTTATCTTTTATTATTATCCTGCCAGTGTAGTCCCATTGCAGGGAAAAGGCTTCCCTTTCCTTATAAAAATTAATATACTATTAATTATTGTCTTCTCCTGTAGGTTGATGCTCATGGCCAGCCCATCCCTGGTGCACAGCATCAAATTCATCAAGCTATACAGCAGTTCCGTGCTTACCAACACCAGCTATCTTACCAACAACAAATGCAGCACCCGCAACAACAGCCATACCAGGGCCAACAACAATACCCACCTGGTCAGGTACCACAAGGTCAAATGCCTCCGGGACAGGTGCCACATTACCAGCAAGGTCAAGGCCAATTCCAACAACCACCCCAAGGTCAATATCAGCAGCCCCCTCAAGGCCAATACCAACAGCCGCCTCAAGGTCAATACCAACAGCCGCCTCAAGGTCAATACCAACAGCCGCCTCAAGGTCAATACCAACAACCGCCTCAAGGTCAATATCAACAGCCGCCTCAAGGTCAACAGCAACAACCCCCACAAGGTCAATACCAACAACCTCCACAAGGTCAATACCAACAACCTCCACAAGGTCAATACCAACAACCTCCTCAAGGTCAGCAGCTTCCAGCCCAAGCCCAACCCGGACCCCGAGAGCAACCACAAGGGCAAGCGCCTTCTCAGGCTAATGTAAATCAGGGTCAAGTTCCACCGGTGCAGCAAGCGCAGCCTGCTCAAGGTCAGGCTCAACCTGCCCAAGGACAGGCTCAGCCAGTCCAAGGACAAGCTCCTCCGATTGCAGCACAAGCTGCACAGACTCAAAATCAAGTTCCACCGCAAGCACAAGTCCCACCTAAGGCACAAAAGTAGGATTAAACCAAAATTTATTAATATGATGTATTTTTTTTAACAATAGATATTGACTATTTATTGTATTTTTTTATATGTTTCACTACTCAGTGCCAAATTCGTCTCACGCTTTTTTATTTTTATGATTTTGACAAAATGCTCGTTTTTTTAATTATTTATAGCTGTTCTGACCTAGGCAGAATCATGTAAATTAGATAATAATAAAAATAAAGAATTGTAAATTAGAAAATTAATAGCTGTTGAATAAAAAAATAGCAAGCCGACACTTACGTTATTTTTGTTTTCTTCTATTAGCCCAGATGCAGACATTTTGGCGTTTCAATAGATTCTTATAAACAAGTAAACCAGTGGTCCTCACACTTTTCTGGTGAAGGGCCACATAGGACAATGTGAGGTATCACTGCTGGCCGCACATTCTTAGTTGACACTACCAATCAAATACCGATGACCAATGTGAAATCTATATTTGCCAAATCAATGAACTACCTCGCAAATAATTAACGGACGCAAAGAACACCCAGACGCACGGAATGAAACAAAGTGGAATTTCGGATCGATTGCTGGAGGAAGTTTATACTTACCCGCACGTACTTAGTTAATAAAATCTAAATACATACAGAGTGTAACAGGATCCTTCACGAATCCGTCAACCAGGCATTATATACATCAAACTAAGTAACTTTACGCTAAAATTAAAAACATAGTGCTGATGGATGGATTGAATAGTACGGATGTTGTGGACGTGTTTAAAGTAAAAATATTACATTAAAAACTTGTATTTTAAAAAAAACTTGTGGAAGAGAAGGTTCCCAGGTATGATCCAGAACAAAAAAAAATCGCGATGACGGGGAGAACAAGTGCCTTTCCGCTTCGTTAAGGGTCTTGTTACACCCTTTATAATAAAATCTTAATAATCCAAATCCATGTTCCGACATGTCGCGAGAAACATTGGATAGATCCTGTTCAAATTTTGCACAAATATTCCTTACAGACTTCTTCAAATGTTAGGCAATATATTATCACGCCACTTGTCTAAGGGGGTGTGCGATATCGCATTATGTCCGTATTCTTCGATTGTTTCACGTTTTATTTAAGAAAAGCACCAGAACGGCTATTAAAGCTTATATCAACAGAGAAAACAGCCTAGCAGGTTCAAGACCGCTCTGTAAACTAGACGACCTGTATAACTCTGTCTTTTTCCCACACTGGCGTTACTCTTGCTTCGAGATGTCATAGTAACCCCATGTTAATGTAGTTGATTTTTAATTTTCAAACGATAGGTCTGTAACTTCTGCAAGATGTTAAAGGATTTAAACCGCAAATCGCTTTTATAGCGATTATTATTTTTTTAGTGGGCAGAAGTGAGATCCTGGTCCTGGTTTAGATTCCCGGGTCGGGCAATGTGTTATAAGAGTTTTTCCACCAGGAAATTCTTAGTAGCAACTACGAAGTCTGGTTTTGTGCCCGATTGATGGCAATAGGCTGGCCCAATATTTCATGGGACTTAAACATAACTGGCAAAATGTGGGTGTGCAACCTTTCAGGTATTCGTCACATCAAGCTTGTAAGATCGAGCTTCAGTCAGCTGTCTACCGAACGAAAACAATATTTTTAGCAATCTTTATCTTGTCTGATATAATTAGGTTACCTGGCCAGGCTACCTTTTATCAAAATTAACGTAATTAATGTATTTTTGCAAACCAAACAAAATCAAAATTGAATGAACGTTTTAAGCCTACCCTACCCTACCCTAGAATCTATTCCTACTACAGGGTTGTAAGGTATATAATTTTATAACAAACCCAAAAAAACAAAGACCAAGTCTGGGCACCATAGGTTAGGATACACATTCTTCCGCCCCCCGAAAATTAGCTTGCTGGCCTGGGTCTAAGCAAATAGGCCCGAGTTGGCGTCGCGTGGTATTTCCGCACGCCCATAGGGGGGGGGGGGGGTAATTAGGCATTCTTTCGATACTAGGCAGGCTTTAATTACAATTATGGAGATACCCCAGTATATATAAGATGCTCTGTGGAGATACCCCAGAGTGAAGAGAAATAAAATCCGTAAGAGTATAAGAGCAACTGTTTTACTCGCGGCAGTTACTGCAGCATTTGAACTTCGGAGCAAAATATTAGTAATAGTCAAATTAAATGTGGTGAATAGACGAAGGGCTAGTTTCGACAGTCTTTGTTCCATCGATCTGCGTAATACCTGCGTCTATTCTTCATTTTTTTTGACCGATTATCAGTGTCCTTGGAAAAGTATCCGCTTAGGCAATCATTGTCCATCTTCGGAAATACGAGATCTAATATCATTGCCCTGTTCTTCTTCTCTTTCATATCGATGTAGGGAAACTTTGGACACTCCAGCATGGTTGCCCTTGGCCTGGTCATGAGCCCCGTATTCACATTGAGCTGCTACAACCATGGGAGTACATACCTACCCATTATGTATCACCATGGGGTTAGAATATCCAGATTTACAACTAAAAACTTTGAGTAACATAAATAAGCCGAAGTGACAAAGCGGAGAGACTTTAAAAGTGCTTTATGAATGCATTACAATGCGTTGAAAAACCAAACTTAGAAGATTTTATTTAGGGTTTATAGCTAATAACCGTTGGGACCCAGGATAGATCATGAGTTGCATGTATATTTTTCGTTCATATACTTTGACAATGACAAAATTAAGAATAAGCAGTCACGTGAGCGAAGCCGCGGAACAGCTAAAAATATATACCTAATATAATCATTTTATTTCAGATATTATTTTAACTTTCATTTAAATTGTTAGTAAACATGATTAAAAAAATTCTTAGTAAAACATGTAGGTTACACAGGCAATGCATAAACGGGCAATCAAATTTCCCCGCATTGACATTCAGGAAACTGTTTGACGCGGCGCGCTTACGTCTGATAGCTAAGAAGCCATCAGTGAGCGTATCAGCATCAACATTCCCAACACACTACAGAAGCGTGGCAGCCCCACCAGCATCCTGAAAGCATCGATATATTGAACTCGAAGAGCATTGATGCTTGAGCTTGAGTTTTCTACGTACAGCTTGTCCAGAGGTTGCAGGTGTACAATGTCTGACAATATGCTTTGAAAAGCGTCACTTTCACTTCACACGTACCTACAGCGAGCAAACCTACGGATAAGCATGTTACATCGAACCGCTAATGCTCTCGCTCCCTATTCCTACATCAAGGTCATCTTTGGTGTCTGCAATAACAATATGGCCGAGGTATTTAAATTGTTGAACATGATTCAAGTCATAGGTACCTGCTAGTTTTATAGAAGGAAACCTATCTGAGGTATTGCTCCAACAAAAGAACCTCACTCAGACTCTTTTAGGCTTTACATCTTAAACCGTGCTCCTCAACATACCTCTCACCAGGCGCAGTCCCAGCCAAAAATGGGGGGGGGGGTCATACATGGCCGTAGCCAGGAATTTGGTTCGGAAGGGGTGACCCCGATAAAAAAACAGTAGATTTAATGCTAGGACTATCAATTTATACCGGCATTGCCAAGCATTTTTGTCAGCGATATTATTATAATCGTTCAACTTGTAACATGCTTGCGTACTTACATTTACCTAAGTATTGTGAGTTTAATGCATTTTTTAAGTTTCGTTGAGTTCAAGAATACTTTGTGGATGAGTCTACTTAAACGAGACTGAAGCCTGGCTGAATTAATTGGTCCCTATTTCTAGTACTGTAATTGTGTCTGTCACCTCTTATAATAAAAAGTCACACCCCTTGTAGTTACTTGTCTTAAACCGGTGCACCTTGACCGGTGCTTTTCAGTTGAATACTTAATAAGTAAGAGAAAGTATACATAACTAAAATGTAATCATATTTCTGTGACTGGTTACGGCGAGACTCCTGTTACACACCTGTTACTTTAGTAGAATTTTCGTACCAAAACGCAATGTACGGAGTCATCTTATGATCAAAACAAACAACAACATGATATGGAGGGCGGTGGCGTTGCATGATGACGTCGTGAAACAGATGTGTGTAGGTAGGTATAGGTAATAGTAAATTGGAATTTCTAAATATAGGTATCTATCTCCTGACTCCAAAGCTGTCTCCATTGAGCGGCGGAAGCGGGTTGCGAAAAGCTCAAACGCGGAAATGTCCTAGACTACATATTAAGTTCATCTTGCGACCATTTAAGTCGAGGGGAGAAAATTTATTAACGATAAATTGTAGGAAGGCGTGGTGGTGGCGCAAAATGAATTTTATCACCAATTTAGCGGTGGTGGCGCTATCGGAAGATGTTATATTTTTTGCAAAAGGAAAAAAAACCGGCCAAGTCGTACTCACACGCACACGGGGTTGCGTAGCATCAAAAAATTAAAAAAAAATATTTAGAAAGGCTCATTCCTAAGTTGTATTGTTTTACATTCAACAGCAAAACTAAATTTGTTTTCCATAGAATGTTAATGAAAAACAAAGTTACTGCTGCAGTTTGATGAAAAAGTCCCATGTCTCAAAACTATACACCAAATCTTATTCAAACCAATTTTGGTTGAAAGTTTTATTGACGCTCTACAATCCTACCTTTTTTCAGAATTTTCCACCTCTTACTTTAGAAATTAGAGGGGGATACACACACGAAGTACCCATAATCTTTATTATTTATTTTTGTAAAAAATCGTAAAGCGGTTCACAGAAACATCTACCTACTAAGTTTAAACTGTGTATAGTCTTAATAGTTTCGGAATAAAGTGGCTGTGACATACACGGACAGACAGACATGACGAATCTATAAGGGTTCCGTTTTTTGCCAGTCGGTTACGGAACCCTGCGTTTGTCCATCTTTCTTTGTAAAAGGTGGTGGCGTCAAGTTGAAATTTGTCTTTCAAATAATCCAAAAATTTACAGTCGGTCGGATGTCTTCATCATTTAAATCACGCTCCATGATGACCCGCACCCGCTCCCCACTAAGTAAGTCTCCTTACACCGGACTCTATATACAACCCTGCTCTCTACACCCTTCGAGGACGCGTAGAAGGGATGAGGGGTTGCGCGCGCCGACCGCCGCGCCCGATGCTGCGCAGCTTTTCAAATATTGATCGCTATCGAAGCTTCATTCCCCACGTTTCGCTCTCCGTCGTAAGACGTAACCCGAATTTTGCGACTAAAGTGAAATAACTAACTCAAAAATGGCGAAGAAGATCGGTCCAGAGGAAAACTACTGGTCGCCCTTCCAGCAGGACGTGATGAAGATGGTGCAGCGTCATCCCATCACGTACATCAGGGACATCATGATGACCCCGACGCAGTACAAGGCGGCCCTGACTACCGCCTGGGATAGGATCTCTCGAGACATTCGCATGCCGCGTAAGTATTTATCTGCTTTGTTATTGTTTAGGAAGGGAACTTTTTATATTACATTGTGTTGTTTTGGATTTCTGAATTGAAAGCTTTCATTAGGTGTGTACTGACGAGCTGCGTACTTCGTATGCAAAACTTACCGTGCGGATAAAGTTTCCCTAACCATCAACTTCATCATTATTATCTTGCCCCATTCCCATCCCTTCTCTATTCCTCGTCATGCCATCAGACACCTCTTTTCTTGCCATATCATCCTTTACACAGTCCATCCATCGTTTTTTTGGTCTTCGTCTACTCTTATACCCATCCACATTCATACTCAAAATTTTCCTCACGACATTTTCCTTATTCCACCGCATCACATGCCCATACCACGACAACCGACCACACAACTTTTCAGTCACCAGCGCCACTTTCAGACTTCCTCTTATGTACTCATTTCTTTTTTTATCCATTCTTGTAACACCACACATTCCCCTCAGCAATCTCATCTCAGCCAAATGCAAATGCCTTTCATTCATCCCTTTTGTGGCCCAACATTCTGATCCATACAAGACAGCAGGTCTAACTATTGTTTTATAAATCTTCCCCTCATGTTTTACGGGAATGCGAGAGACGCAGATTGTTCTTGCCGCCATTTCATCCATCCCGTGTTAATGCAATGGCGGTAGGTCACGGGAACAATCTGCGACCTTAATGAAATGGAGGTACCATTTCATTAAGGTGGAAGCGCAAGGGTAGCCCGCGAAATTTAAGTTTTCTTACGTTTATTGCAATTTGCAGGTCAGTGTTAGAGTGTTACGTTGTATGTTGATGAAAATATGAATCGCGCCAGTAACACGTATGCAGTTACAAAATTATAATCATTCAAATCATCCATTCAATAACTATTTCATGAAAAAGTCACTAAATGGGGTTAAATGAACTTGGAGGGTTGTATTGATGATTTTAATGATTATAATTCTGTAACCCCATACGTCTTTCTGGTGCGATTCATATTTTCGTCAACATACAACCTGACACTGACCTGCAAATTGCAATAAACTTAAGATCTTTGCCCTCCCACCTTAACCCTTTATTGTTTGTTTCCCTAACAAAGACATTGTTACATGTTATTTCACTACAAATTCTATTAATATGTACTTGTACCTGTATTAATATTTTTTTTTCTATTTCAGAAAAAGCATGCAAACAAGAGTGGACCGGCATCAAATTCCGCTATGCGAAGATTAACAACATGATCCGCTATGGAAAAGTAACTGAGGAGATTATCTCAATGCATCCAAAAACAAGCAAGTACTTGGATGGATCCCTCGACTTTGTGGATGCATACATCTATGAAGTGTTAGATGAAGACATTCCCATATCGATCCATAAACGTTTCAACAAGATGTTTGGAGTTACTAATAAACAAGGAGTAACCAAGGAGATGGTGCAAGCTTTGCTGAAGAAGAGGACACAGGAGGAAGAACCCAATGATGAAATGGGTAAAATACATGTTCAGAACTTGATGAACATAGTCGAAGATGCTGTAGAGCGTTCTCTTAGGGAGATGACTGTCAATGACGAACTCGAGCACCGAACAGCTGGCTAATTTCATTCATAATTCCATCAAAATAGTAACATAGCCTACACAGGCAAAGTTACTATTATTAATCACCTAATCTATTATCATATCTTATTATCTATGTGGTCATATCAATACTCAATATTCGATAAAGTTGACGAGAACTTCTTTTGGAAAGATACTTTGGGTCTGGAACAACCTAGAGGATATTGTAGTGGAAAAAGCCATGGACTGGTAGTAGTGCGGACACGATGGTGCTGGTAGCGCGAACAGGGTGGAGCACGGAAGGGTCACCAACGGAGCAGCAGAGCGACAAATAAAGCAGGAAGAAAAGTGGACTGATTATAAGGAAGCCAAATTCGAAATTTTTTAATGATAGTGTAGTACATTCGAAGTATACAATATGGTCAATGTACGAGCATCTGTACCAAAACTATTGTAGATCTTGGAGTTAAATATAACCTTTTCTCTTATGAATAAGTTGTGTGTTTTAATTACCATACGAAAAACCAGGTCATTGTGTTTTTTGCAACGCTCGTGCACTCTCGTCCTGCTAGGATTGTGTTTCACCTGCCCTACTCCAAAGCAGCCAACGGTTAAACTTCGTACACCTGTTCTTATTGATACTGTGCGTATACTTAATAATAATAAAACCCGCAGAGTACCTAACTGTTGGCGATCTGTGGGGTGAGTAGCGACCCGATCTACCAGGAGAGGTCTTGTTCCTCATGTTGACGAGAAACTAAACAAGCCAAAAATGTATAAAGCTTGGATGACACTTTATTGAGTGTTAAAATTCTTTTTTGGTCCACGCAAAGGTGAACGTCAACGATAAAATATGTGTATATGATGATGCCTTGTGAATATAACCTAACTTAAGTGGTCGGTATGGCACGAAATCTGTAGAATTTTATTAATTGGTTTAAATTAATCGTTATTTTCATGTTTACGAAGGTACAAAATACAAATGCAATATTGTCCTACTATGGCTCGATATTTTTAAAATCTTTTATTATGGAACAATCATTATTGATGGTTCCTTGTATAACGGGCTGGTGTCCGCAACTCCACGTCCAAGCGTGTATTTTGCGTGTTGGTGGGAAATTTATTCACCCTAGATCCCGGAGAAAGGCCAACATCAGCGCCTTGATGTTGCTGACAATCTCGCGGAGAGTACCTGGGTTACCGAAGTACTTTACCCTGTGTGTTGCAACCACTGGGCAGTGAAGAAGCACGAGGGCTGCTGTCTCGTCTTCCTCCATACAGGCTCGGCAAAGGGGGCTGTCTGTGACTATGAAAAAGACGTGTTTATTAAAGAGCCGTGTCCAGTGGTAGTGGCTGTAACTACGTGCAGCTTGAGGCTGTAGTTTGGTCAGCAGAAGTGCCCGTTTGGTGAAGCGGCCCTCGATAGTAGGAAGTGCTGTCTTGGCTTGCCTGCATTCGCTATGCTCGCCTTGCATGCAAGCCACAGCTTGTGGTTTTCTTCACTAATTCGTTTCCTTATCAGGGTGCGTAGGTACCCGAAAGGGAGTGACACGAAAGGTTCGGGGCCCACTTATGCCATGCTCGATCCCCTTCTAGCCAGTTCGTCCGCTGCATCATTGCCTCGGGAATCGCTGTGTCCGTCCTTTGATCCATTGGATGGTGATATTATTGAGATTACCAACCTGGTTCAGGCGTTGATGACACTCTTATATTAACCCAGAGTTGACTGTGTGGTTGTTTAATGCTAGCAGTACAGCCATGCTTTCTGAGGGTATGCGAATTGAGTGGTCCACAACCACTCTGGCTAAGATGGCTGATGCCGCCAGGGAAATGCCCATGCATTCTGCCTGGAATATCGTGTTGTGGGCCCCCAGTGTGGTGGCTATGTGGATGTTGAGATTCTCCAAGAAGACTCCAGCTCCAGTGCCAGTACCTGTTTTAGATCCATCCGTGAAGATCCGTAGTTCTGCGGAGCTTAATCCCTCGCAGCGGTGGTCCTCGTGGAGTTTGATTTTGTATTTTTTATAGAATGCGAACTGCTTGGGTATCCGATCGTTCGTTGCTTTCGCCAGGGCGAAATGGTTGTAGAATCCCTCCAGTACCACGCTGTGTTGTGTAGTCTCAGAGTTGAAGAGTTTTAAGGCGTACTGCTGTCATCGTCGCTTCTTGCTGTGTGAACAGATGGAGCGATGGAAGCCCTAACATGACTTCGAGAGCTGCAGTTGGAGTAGTCCTCATACAACCTGTGGTGGCCATGCAGGCAAGCCTTTGCATGCGTTGCAGTTTGATGGTGGCATTAGCTAGTTTGGTGCGGTGCCCCGTAGCAGTAGCAGTATTACCAAAGTATAATTTTAGGGGATAGGCCCCACTTCTTACCTATCATCTCCCTGCATTGCCAAAAGGTGATGCAGCCCCTGTTTATTTTGTTGTCTAGGTGGCTACTCCAGTTTAACTTACTGTCTAGGATGACTCCCAGGTATATGACCTACTCGTCTGTTAGAAGCCGGCCTAGTGTTCGTTTTTGGGTAAACTTCACTAGTTCAGTTTTCGTGGGGTTCGAGAGGTCGGATTCTCTGTACCACCGTTCAACGATGTGTAGCGCCTGTTGAGTGATATTGCAGATTGTCCCAGTCACTTTCCCCGAAATGAGGAGGAGTGAGGACGGCGAGGTCGTCGGCGTATCCTATTGTGTAGAGTTGGTTCGCGTTGAGTTTAGTGATGAGAAAATTTATACCCAGATTCCAGAGGATAGATAGTACTCCTTGTTGGATTTTGCATCCGTTTACTTATATTTGCGAACGTTTACTTATCATGTTAGTAATCCAGTCTGTTAGTACTTACCTGTTCTTCCGTGTCGAGAGAGGGCGCAAATGAGCTGCATTTGCTCATAATTAAACAAAACGCTGCAAATTAGACATTTAGCGTAGGAACTACGTGTAAAATAACAGGAACTTATTTCAATGGTTAGTTGCATTATTGTCGAGAAACTGTCACTTCGTACCTTGAGGGAAATGGCACGTAAAAGATATAAACCTTAATTTGTCATTTTTATATTTCATTGTTCTAATTTAGTATTTAGCGGCAATGCCGATCCGGCATGGAGGTCTGGGGGTTCGTCGCGCACAGGATGTCGGCTTGCCGACCTTCTTGGCGTCTGCGCATGGGGTTACTGACTTGGTCGCTCGCATTCTATCTCTTGATGGCGAAAAAGTCCCTCCCCCTTCCCTCCCTTCCATCATCCCTTTTGCAGCGGACGCTCTGGCGACCTGGTCAGGCCATTGCCCTGGCGGTATCATCCCGGAAGTACCTCAAGTGCAGCGGTCTTGGGATGATGTAGGAGCGAAGGCGGTTCTAGCCGGAGTAGCGCTTAAAGGCAGTGTCGCGGTCAGAATCAGGAGCGTGGTTGCAAGCGCTTTCTTCACCTCACCTGGGCACTTTACTTGACGGCGACTCGTTGCGGGTGGCGGTGGCTCCGGTTTCCGGTTTCCGCGGCACCATGCTTTCAACGACATTGTCCGGAGAGCGCTGGTTGGCGCCAATATCCCTTGTGTCCTGGAACCGCCGGGTCTTTGTCGTTTGGATGGCAAAAGACCGGATGGCCTAACTTTAGTACCCTGGCAAAAGGGTAAGTGCCTACTTTGGGACGCAACGTGTGTTAGCACTTTTGCCGCCAGCCATCTCCCTCGCACTGTCGGGTCACCCGGTGCCGCGGCTGAATCAGCCGCTCTCAAAAAGCGGGCCAAATATGCAACCTTAGAGCCGAAATATTATTTTGTCCCACTGGCTGTGGAAACCACTGGTTGCTGGGGGTCCGACGCTATCAAATTTGTGGCCGAGATCGGCCGGCGACTTAGAGATAGGGGCGGTGACACACGCTCTGGTTCTTTCCTGGTGCAGAGGCTAGCCGCTAAACGAAACGCTGCAAGTGTCATGGGCTCCTTTGCGCCGGGAACATCTAGGGACTGTGGATTTCCTGCGACATAAGGTTTTTTTGTAAACTGGTTTTTTATTATTTGACGTGTAGAAAACTTTCATTGTTGGTATCTATTCTAAATCATCCAATAAACATGATATTTAGTTTTAAGTTCCCTATAATTATATAGTACATATATCCTATTAAGCAAAATTTCATATTTCACTATTTTGTACGATTAAACCAAGTTTTTTTTATGTCGTACTCTTTTCAAGCGGTTTGCAACTGTCTTGTATTTTTTTCCTAAACGAATTGAGTTTTTCTTAAACTCAGCTTCTTTTTAGGCTCCTAACGAGTTTCTCTTTAAACTTAGGTTTCTCTCTTAGACTTGGTTTTTATCTTAAACTCGAAACTCTTTTCGAGCGGTTGCAATTCGCTAAAAAGTCTGTAACGCCTTGTATGCGTATTTTTTCCCAGATATGCCAAAATCTTAAAGAAACATAAAAATGTCATTTATACAGTGTTCTGTTACAGTAAAACATGTATAATCTTAAGAATCACCTGTTTAGCTGTCGCTATTTTGCAATAATAACTAATTTTGGTATATTCTCCAATTTTTTCAAATCAATGCCTGAAAATCAGCACTTTTTGAATGTTAAAATTAATAAGACAGTCCCCAAGATGCCCCCCCTCCACCTTTCGTGAATTCACACTGGAAAGAGGAATTGGCGGAACAAAATCTTGTTACTAACGGCATCTTTTAGACAGTAGTAGAACCTCCAATGTAATACAGTGTACTCACGCTCAGTATACCCTGACTATTTGGGGTGGCGCTGTTGAAAAAGGCTTTAACGAACTTTTCGTTGGTAAGGTTATACTATAAATAAAATGTTTTATCAAAGCCAGCGCGATGATCTGTACCTCAGCACCTTATTTCAGGACTTTATTGGTATAAAATCATTAAGAATATTCCATCTGTAGCGATAAATGTTTATCTTCATCTGTGGTTCTAAGAGCGGAATTAGTCGAGTACTTAGATGATCCAATTTGGTTTGGGTCAGCTACTATCAACTATTTGAGTATGAAATACAGGATTTGGTTAACTATCAGAATGATTGAGATGTGAAATAGTCGTTCCGTAGGGAAATCATGACGGTACGGATATTTGTGATTTTATTTATTCACTTTAATGTAACGCAACGCAGTACCGCCATCTATTATTCAATAGCAAACGCAAAACGTTTTTGCTTCCGCCGTTAAACTTAAGATGGCATTAGTAGAGCCACAAAATAATAAGTGTAGTATAAAGTTTGTATATAATTAACAAATGCCTGAGTTCTTAGTAGATTATTGTTATCTGTAACTCGAAGGTGCCAGTGTGGAGCCCCTTTGCAGGATATGCCCCATCACCTGTCCTGCCCATCCTCAACCACTCGCACCTTTCAGGATCTAATCGAAAGAGCTGGACTGTTGGCTACATACTGGTCTAACACAATTTGAGTTTTCTTTAGAATAGATTTATACAGGGTTAATTTTCCAATTAGGCTTGGATGGCCAAATCCGAAACTATGAGACATAGCGAAAAATACTCAAAAGAGCCTCTAGCCCGATTTTGATGAAAACTAAAACTGCATCATTAGATTTTAGAAAAATCTGTTTTCCTAACCAGGAATCGAACCCATTGATTTCGGGAAAAAAATCACATACGGTATTATTACACCATTTGATAGTGTCGCTATTATGTATCAAATTCTGGAAAGTAATGAACTACCCATACGGCAAACTTAAGAAAAATGTTTATTATTGTCCTTGATTGATGACACCGGCAGTGCAGCCCATCTACACAACATAATGTTCTAATTTAAATTTTATTGACCATGCAGGGATAAAGGCAAAGAATTAAAATCGTAAAAAATCGAAGATTTTACAAGTTTTACAAACATGTGTGACGTGATACTAGTTAAGCACCTAAGGATGGAAATGAGTTTAGATTGCTGGTTCAACATGTTTTGCCATATTCGGCGTACAAAATAGTTCCTAATTCTTAATTGGAAATTATAAATTAAGAAATAATTAAATAAAACGTACATATTTTAATTTGATTGCAGGAATCGGTGGTTTAGAAGAACATGTACTAAGAACAGCAACTTTATCTAGTACAATAGCGTGCCCTGCCTTCAGTGAGATGCAGTACTCAGTAGTACCAATATTGAGGGTAGCTTTAGAACCTACTTATCCTTCACAACTACAGCGAATGCATTTAACAATTATTTTATTGAAAAAGTCAAACCCCTTCCGGGTGCTGGGAAAAAAGTAACGTCTTTAATTAATCACCGATTAAATTCAATGTTTCTTGCACCAAGTTCACCCTACCAGATTAATCAAATTATAAAAAACCTTAAAAATACCAACAGTGTAGGATATGATGGTATATCTACTAAAATAATTAAAGCAGTAAATGAGGATATATGTCATCACTTGAGTCATATTCTGAACTTGTCGATATCAACTGGAATATTTCCACAAGATCTTAAACTGTCAGTTATAAAACCTTTATTCAAAAAAGAATGTAAACAGTTAATGGTGAATTATAGGCCTGTTGCACTATTACCAATATTTTCAAAAATTTTCGAAAAGTATCTTTACGGCGAACTCAATTCATATCTAGAAAAAAATAAAATTTTGTGCAGCGAACAAAAGGGCTTTCGACAAAACAAAACGACGAATATGGCCATTTATGAATTCATCCAAAATGTTATAGGCCACGTTGACAAAACAGTTCCAGCTTGTGCAATTTATTGCGATATGTCACAGGCTTTTGATTATGTAGATCATAATATACTTATCAGTAAACTTGAAGCATACGGCATAAGAGGCAATATTTTAGATTTAATTAGATCCTATTTAACGAACCGACAACAGATAACAGTAGTAACTAAAGTCAATCCTAAAACAAAAAAAGAGGAAACGTACAGCTCCGTAAGGAGAAATGTCACATACGGTGTTCCTCAAGGCAGTGTCCTAGGGCCGCCGTTGTTTATTATTTATATTAACGACTTGCCAAAGGCAACGACTCAACCTATGACATTATTTGCTGATGACAGTACAGTTTCAATTGCATGTAAGGACATAAATAATTACAAATCTGACATTAATAATTCTTTGACATCTATAATTTCTTGGCTTGATAATAATAATTTAAAAATAAATTTATCTAAAACAAATATAATGCACTTTGGACAAAGATTGCATAATCCATTAAATGTAAATTTGATTCATGATAATTACACTATAAATGAAGTATCTAATGTTCGTTTTCTCGGCTTAATTATAGACAGCAAACTAAACTGGAAAGAACACATTGACGCAGTATGTAAAAAAATCAGTAGTCAAGCTTATGCTTTGTACCAGCTTGCTCCATCTATCAACACTAATGTGTTACTATCGGCTTATTATGGACTTGTAGAATCTGTCCTAAGATATGGCATAATCTTCTGGGGCAACTCGTCAAATAAAGATATGGCATTTAAAATGCAAAAGCGATGCATACGTGCAATGTTCGGTATCCAAAGTACTGAGAGCTGTAAGCCACTTTTTACAAAGCATAAAATCCTCACACTGCCCTCACTTTATATTTTAGAAATTGCCTTATTTGTAAAAAATAACCCCCATTTGTTTCCTCGAATATCGGACCTTGTAATACGAAATCGCCGGGATAATAGTAAACTTCGTGTTCAGCCAGCTAAGACAGCACTACTGTATAAAAGCGTTGTATGCAGAGCACCGATAATTTATAATAATATCCCTATATGTGTAAAAAAACTAAATACAGACCAGTTTAAGAAAATATTAAAAAAAATACTGACAGAAAAAGCCTACTATAATGTCAATGAATTTTTAAATGACAAATCGCTCTGATATACTGACTGAATCTATTAATTTATTTTGTATCGCATGAATATTTACCTATTGTTTTTTATTTTATATTAATGTTAATTGTTATTATGTTTTTTTTTTTTTTGATTATTTCACTTTGTATAATTTATATTTTTTATTTTTTTGAAACCTAATGGTCTTTCGATCTAATTTGTACACCAGCTATTGGTCAAACATGTTGGGCCAAAGAATATCCTGTAACACCTATAGTAAACACCATGTATATTATCTACACATGTTTTTGCAAATAAATGAATCTTTATCTTTATCTTTATCTTTACAACAATTAGTTAAAGTCAACATTTTATGAATTCAAATACATAATTACATACAAATTAGTTGATTTGTTGATAACTACTGTTTGCATACTGTGTTATTTTATCAAAAAATAACTCTTTTCTTTATTTCCCAGAATTTGCGCCTTATTAGCGACACTATTGAATGGAGTAATAATACAGTGTGTTTTTTTTTCCGAAATCAATGGTTCTGATTCCTTGCTAGGGAAATAGATCGAATTGATTGAATTTCTAATGCTCAGTGGTCTAACAGTCTCTCTCTCCAGCATACCGATTGCAATGCGGTGTGAGACAAGGAGGTTTGACATCCCTTAGGCTCTTCAATCTGTATGTTAATGGTCTCATCACCGAGCTCAGCAGCATGACTGTTGGTTGTCAAATAAGTGGAGTGAGCGTCAATAACATCAGCTACGCGGACGACATGGTGGTGCTGGGCCCGACTGCTGGGGCAATCAGGGAACTGCTCAAAGTTTGTGAGACTTATACTGCCTCGTATAGATTTATTTAAAATGTCACAAAGAATGAATATAGCTCTTTAAGGCCGCTGGCAGATGTCCAGACTCAAAACCAGAAATTATAAAGCTAAATGGGCTCCATATAAACAGAATGTCCAATTTCAAGTACCTTGGACTTTTCATCACCGACGACCTTAAGGATGATATAGATATTAAAAGGGAGCGTAGGGCACTGGCGGTCAGAGGTAACATGCTGGCCCGTGCTCTGACCTAGTAAGAATTACTCTTTTTAAGGCCTACTGTCAGAGCATGTACACGAGCATGTACATGTAGGTATTGGTTGTGTACATTGTGCAATAAGTAAATAATTAGAAGCTAATAAAATGCATATAGGCTAGTAAAATGATGATCCAATGCCTTTACTCCTTAGGCATTGGATCATCATTTTACTAGCCTATATGCATTTTATTTAACTGTGCGTTCTCTGGCGAAACATTCACATACAAACATGTTGATAGATGAGATAAAATATTTCAACTAATAGAAGAGAAACAGAGAGAGAATAGAGATTTCAAAAGAAAGAAGGTTTTTGTAGTTAAACAACTTCGTGATTCAACTTTTTGAAAAGGAAACTACGAAAAGTATACAGAAATGTATAATAACATATTTATTATTATAACTATTAAAGGTAGTAAAGAAAAATGGGTAGGCAGCTTGTTTATCTTTTCCTCGAGCAAAAGAGGTTAAAAGCAACAACAGATAAGGCTAGACACTTATATCGATACTTTAACCTAGGATGTTGTAATTTTTATTGTAGGTTCCTACTAATTTAAGAAAACCATTTGTGAAATTTCAACCATCGGAGATGAATAGTTTCGGAGATATTAATTGCAGAATTATTGATATTATTGTATAGAAAAAGGTGACATTTTACACCATGACACATGATAATGAGTATTTTGAACCACACCACAGACAATTTTAGCATAGAGTATAACGTACGTGTGGAATGTTCAGCGAGCAAAGCACACTTACTACTGGAAACACCCAAAAATTCCAAAAAAACTTTATTCAGAATTTTGATATTCCAATACTTCAAATGGATAAAATATCCATTAGTGGACAAGAATTTCGAAGTTCAAATTTTTTTTGTAGATAGTACATACAAATAGAAAGCTTTTTTCAAATTTTCAATAAGCGGACGCCCACCCCGACCGTCTCGCGGCAGTATCGTTTAAGGGCGGCATGGGCACCGGGCCGTAGGCCGACGAAGGAGGCCGGCGGAGGCCCGGCACTTCGGGGACAGAAGTCAAAGAGTGTTATTTAATATGCGAGCGAAGCGAGCGCGCGTCATGGAGTCGTAGCATGGTAAAATACCCCCTTTCCACGTAAAAAAAAAGCGGGAAAGCATATATTTTGGGCTAAGTAACAATGTTCTTAAATACTAGTGTTTGTAGACCTTTTAGGCTTTTTAGGTGAATAAAAAGTGTTTTGAGGTTAGATTACATTAATCGGTTTTGGTGCATTACCTTTTCATGAGAGTGATACCAGGAGGCAAGGGGGACCCCCTTGTCCTCCCCCTCCAAGCCCCCCCCCCTGTCCTCCCCCTCCAAGCCCCCCCCCCCCGCCTGCGGCACGATACTAAATTTTTACTAAAAAATATGTCACTTATAAAAAGCTCATAAAAAAAAAACTATGTATCTCCGACGACTTTCGCTCCCCTCGGAGGGTTCCTATGACCTCCCCCCTCCCCCCCACCAAACCCCAACCTCCTACCTAAAAGTAACGATATAAGTGTCCTTCCACAGATAAATTCGGCGAAGACCGATGCGGTCATCTTAATCTTTGACCTTTCAACATCTCGTAAGCGCGGTGGAGCTCGACAACCGAGCCTGACCGAGGCTCATTCGCCACATACTCGCCGTGGTGATCAGTCATTTAGTATAGTAATTTATTTAATCATGAATATTTTAATCGTCTTAGCCGGTTTTCTGGCTATAGCCGGCGCCGTTGGCCCTGCGACCAGCAAAGTCTTCTGCTACTACAACAGCAAGAGTTATGTCAGGGAATGTAAGTATGTTTTTTTTTGCTGAGCGATATTTGTAATGTAATTAGCGAATTTTTATTTTTCTTAGACGGTTCGCAACTCTTTTAAGATTTTTTAGAAATTAATTTATGTAAAGGGTTGGAGAATAGAGTTCTTACTCATTTTTCTGATTTTTTTATTGCAAAATAACCATCTATCAAACAAGAAATCTCAAAAAGCCGATCTTTAATAGAAAATACAACTATCCTACAGCATTTTGTTTTTATTTTACTTATAGTATTTATTTATATGTAACTGGGCTTGCAGTTAGATATAAATAAATTCTTAAAAATTTAGTATTTTTAATGAGAAACGAGTATT
This sequence comes from Eugnorisma glareosa, assembly GCA_947578425.1. NCBI lineage: Eukaryota > Metazoa > Arthropoda > Insecta > Lepidoptera > Noctuidae > Eugnorisma > Eugnorisma glareosa. The sequence goes on from OX387957.1 coordinate 34,570,583, forward strand.
TATTTTCAATTTTATAATGTTCGTGTTTATGGTACAGTTACAACGCGAGCTCGTATAGTGCCTCTTACAGACCTACTCATACATAACCAGATTTAATCCGAGTCGTCAGACAAGTCAATTTCAAAAGACTGCGCCCACGGCAGGATACACAATTATACTATCAAATGCAAATTATGTTTTTGTACGGACAGATATTTTGTTGACCTTTATATAACGTTGCGAAAGGCTTTGCCAAATCGAGAATAAAGTCATCGTCTTATATGGATACCTACAGGCAATTCTTTTCTTGAGAAAGAAGCATGAAAAAGAAATGGAGTCTATGTTCCAGTACTGGTTCTATTGTTGTTTGCACGATGTTGGCTGGAGGGCGCTGCTGGTTAACATTTGTAAAACAGTTAGAAATATATTGAAAAAACAAGATGGCGGCTTTAATTCCAATAAAGGCCACGCGCCAAAAGAGCCATGTTCACCCATAGACCCCAGCTCTTCGTGAGATACATTGTAAACATGTTAATTCAAAGTCGAAGGATGCATTTATCCAGCTCAAGCGCGCATGCTGCCTTTGGACCTGGAGCCGGCCCTGTACTTCTGCACCCACCTGGTGTATTTTGGATATGCCGGAATCCAGCCCGACACCTACAAGATGGTGCCGCTTAACGAGAACCTGGATGTAGCCCGCTCCCATGCACACTATCGGGCTATCACCAACTTCAAGACCAAGTACCCTGGTCTGAAGGTCCTGCTTTCTGTCGGATTAGATGTAGACACTGAAGACGCAAATAACTACAACCTTTTGGTAAGTCCACCATCACCATCACTACTTCATCATCACTCAGCCCAGAATCATCATTTGCTTCCCCTTTCTTCTGCCATAATTCTCGAGTCCCTGTGTCCATGTACTTATTTCGTATTTTTTTTACCTTTTTGTCAGAAAATAGACCTTGCTCCAACTGACTAGTGTTATTTATTTATTTGGACCTCCAACAAAGGATACACAGATACAGTTTATGTCACAATTATACAAAGGTTCTTTTAAGTGTGTTCCTTCAATTACAGGAGACCACAGCATGCACCCAAAACTAGGAGTTAAAAATAAAAACCAAAAAAAAAAAATGATGACAAGCAATCATAAGTATTAAAATTGTTTTTTATAATCATAAGTATATATTTGAATTTAAAAAAATCAAAAGTGTTAAAATTGTACATAAAAAATGTAATTATTATTCTCCATTTCTTGCAGTGATCAATTTTTTTTTGTATTTTTGTGTTCGTTATTATACAGTAATAGCAATATAATTGCTCGAATTTGGTATGGCCCCTCATTACTGTAGACATTATTCAGATACTGTGATTAATATTTTCAAGGTTTTTAGCACCATCCATTTGTCATAATATAATGGCCAATAATATGACGATTCGCCATATTCAAATCGTCATTCAGTGAAACGGAAAACTGGGAAATCATGTTACTATACCTAATTTCGTTGTTGTGTTTCCAATAATACATTTGATATCAACGGACACACATGATTGACTTTTGTAAGAGGCATTGAGCCGGGTACAGATTTCGCAAATTAACATTATAAATTAGTCTGTATTCTGAAATTATTGTATTAGGTTTAATAGCCGATGATTTAATATTCAAGCAGAAATCAATTAATCTTAATTATCTAGATGTTCCAATAGGAAGAACATTGTGTTCTTACTTGGTTAGCTTACAAGTTAACTATCGATATTCATCTGGACATTTTCCTTGATATAATTAACATCCACTGTGAGAAGTCGAAGAAGTAGGAGCCATTATTATGAGCCACCGTCCACCGAAAAAGCGCTGGCCACTGCTCCTTTTGTCATACCTACTAAGCAAGTCAGAGTAGACACGCTTCTGTCTGCGACTTTGTCCGTGTATTTTCTAGCTATAAAAGGATTTCGATATCGGTTCAGTAGTTCCGGAGATTATCTCTTACATCAAAACTTGCAATCTATACTTATACCCGACTGCGCGACAGCAAAGGCTGTTTGTTTTTATGATATTTGTGTAGATTAATTTAGATGTACATTGTGCTTTCATAGCTGGAGTCCCCACAATCCCGTACTGCGTTTGTCAACTCTGGAGTGTTATTGGCTGAGAAGCACGGTTTCGACGGCATCGACCTTGCTTGGCAGTTCGCCAAGTACAAGCCCAAGAAGATCCGCTCCACCTGGGGTAAGTACATGTTATTGGGTTTTCCATCGGGAATTTCTCTGTAGCAACTAGCTGGCCGATGAACGGCTAAGGGTCACTACCGTGTCACATGGGACTTAAATATAACTGGTGAATTGTGGGTTAAATAAACGTCACCGCTGCCTAAGTCTACTAACGGTACCTTCCACGTCTCTTTAATAAATAGTGTTCTTTAATCAGCTTGAAGCTATAATTGTCAGTGTACAATAAAGTTATTGCAAATACTTAAAAGCGTATTGTTTTTTGTATTTACAGATATTTATGTAAATACAGATTAATACAGAATTGTAGAAAATATTACATACACAATGACTAAACGCTTTTTTGTATTTAAATCTTAGTTCCGGTAATGCAATTTGGATGAAAGGAAGGAATTCAAGACGCCAATTTCAAGACAAATGAGAATACCTTTATAATATCTCTTTCTTGTCTGTTTGCAATAGAAGTTTTTCTTGAGATACAACGTAGGATTGTTTTGTGGGAATCACATCTGTTTATCTTAGGCTTGGTTTAGTAGCTGCTCTACAACCAAAACTTACCGTAGTTGTAGGTTCTTCTGCTTAGCACTAACTTAACCAATGTATTCTTCGTTCAGGATCTATCTGGCACGATATCAAGAAGACCTTCGCCACCACTCCCGTCGATGAGAAGGAGGCCGAGCACCGTGAAGGTTTCACCGCCTTGGTGCGTGAGATAAAGCAGGCTTTGAACGTCAAGCCTAACATGCAGCTGGCCATCACCGTTCTGCCCAATGTCAACTCTACCGGTAAGTTTTAAGCTCCCCGATTTTCGGCATCGGTAGTGGTAAGGGCCCCGAAGTAGGTATAACTTGTGAGTTGTAGGGTCGAACACAGATAGGCGCGTTACTTTGTGAAATTTATTTCATTACCACTGCTCTTAATACTGAGAAGGAAAACATTGTGAGGCAATGGGCATGTCCTACAAAAAAACAAAGACATCTGACATCCACCGTGCACAGTCCACTCCCATTTGCAGAGCTGAGGTCTTTGTGCCGGGTATATAATAGGCGATGTGATTAATGTTATAAGTTTGCAATAGCTACAGTCCCTTCTAAAAATTTAATAAAAATCTTCAATGTGGAATTCAAAGAATCCTCTCTTACCTTGTGTTTGTATGCTTCAATTCTTTTATATTGATGAAATATTTCCAACAATTCTTCCATAAACCGTTAGGTATAAAAAGAAAGCGCGTAACAAGATACACTAGAATAGGAATGGATACAGTGATGAGTGTTTATAAGGATATCAATACGACCTCGTCGTACTGTAGTGATCACACGGCCTTTATCGTGATTATTCTATTATGTGCACCCACGGTATTATCCGTCTGTGAATCAGATGACCTGATAGTCACCTTTATACATTTTAGTGCCGTAGTTCATGATCCCGGGTTATTTACTTTACGCTTTCACAAGCTTAGGTACTTCCAGAAATCCACCAGATCGGTGTGGCCATTTTTATGCTGTTGATTCATATCCGAGGCCAATTGTGCTTATTGCTTTGTGCCTAAGTGCGTTGCAGTATGGAGTTTAATAGAAGGAATACTGAACAGCTTCAGCTATGGCTTTGCTGCTTCGGTGTAGTGCTTATACGTGTGCACCAAGTTCAGAAAATTATACCTACTGTCCCCAATCTTACTAACTGTTTCTATTTTCTTCAAGTTTACTTCGACGTCCCTGCCATCATCAACCTGGTTGACGTCGTGAACATTGGCGCCTACGACTTCGAGACTCCTGAACGTAACCCCAAGGAAGCTGACTACGCCACTCCCTTGTACACCCCTCAGAACCGCAACCCCCTGCTCAACGCTGATGCTATCATCAATTACTGGTCAGTACTTTGAGTAACTTCTTTTTTAACTATTATAGAGGCCTATAGCGGCAATGTTTTAGGCTTATTATATAATAAACATTGCACCTAGGCTGCATTGTTTTGGTTACTGCTGAATGGCTCAAATTGATAGATTATAATGAAGCATCACTAGCTAGATTGCCGCTAAGGTCTATTTTATTATTTGTCAACAGGCTCCAAGGTGGTGCCCCTGCCCAGAAGCTGATCCTGGCTATACCGACCGCTGCCCGCACATGGAAGCTGGATGCTGACAGTGAGATCGCTGGAGTTCCTCCCCTACACGCTGATGGTCCTGGTGAAGCTGGTATGTCGTTGTCATTAGTATTTGACTCTTGGAAAATATTATATACGGGTGTGAATTTTAGAGGTGTACAATGCAGAAATCCCTTTTAGTGTTGTTTAACGTCCGCGGCACTGGATTTTATTTTCGTCTCTCAAATGGTACGTCATTCAATTAAATTTACAAAATACAAGTTTAAAGATGCAATAAACCTCACTGCAAATATTGCAGTGGGTGTCTCAAGTTTCTCGTTTTATTTTTAAACACCAAATTTCGTCTTATGTTATTTTATTAACATTTACTGAAGCCTTTCACTTGGTTCGCGAAACGCAGGACGTTCGTTACGCAACGTGAACGGTACAAATTATCATAAATAGACACTCATACTTCGTGGTGAAATCCGACGTAGTTTGCGCAAAATTGATACCTATGTAAACTATGTGACTCTTATAAATAATATCAATATACAAATATCACGCCTGTTATGTTTAAGTCCCAAGTAATGGGATGGGAGGCGAGCCTACTACAACCGGGAACAATTATGTCAGACTCCACGGTTGCTACTAAGAAATTCCTAATAGAAAACCCCAATTAAAAATGTTGACGATAGGAATGGACTGTATGGGATTATATATGAGGTGTGGTGCAATAAAACCAAGTAATGGCAATATAAATCTAATAAGCAAGTAGGAATATTCTATACAATGTGTTGAAGGGAAGACAAACTGACAAAATCACTTGAAACAAAATCAAAAATAGACAACTAAGATAACATACCAAGAAGGTTGTCAACATTCCACAACACCGCCCTACCCGGGAACCAAAACCTAGGACCTGATGCCAGTATCGCTTGCGACCACGAGACCAACTAAGCAGTCAATCTATACTAATGTGATATAAACAATAAAATTTATAAATTAAAATAACCTAAAGTAACTAACTTATTAATCAAATTAAAAAATGGCGTCAAAAAACTCCTCCTCAACGCAGTCAACTGGTAATGTACCCAAGAGACTGGCGGCGTTGCCACGTTGTATGGCAATACTAAGCCTTTGGCCAAGGTAAAAGCCAGCCCTTGGGTCACGGGAAGTGTCAACTAAGCGTTTGGAAATGTCCTTGGAAATAAATAAAATAAACAATAAAATGTCTTGTGCTGGTAGCGCAACCATAGTACGCATTTAGCATTACTGTCACGTTTTTGCATGGTTTTTGCCGTCACGATTAGTCATGACAAATGAATGCCTCGTTACCATTTTTAGAGAAATGATTCTGACAAAAAATTTTGAACTCGTAAATATTTAGCAGATAGGATGAATATTTATAATGTCTAGATTAGCGTGACGTCTTATTCATTACATTCAGGTTGTAGTGACACCTCAATTTGTTGCCTATTGTAATTTCTTGTCTTTTGGGTTTCGGTGACAAATAAATAACTTCTTTTATAGCACGATGAAACATGGAAGCATTACACCTTTTATGTTTTTTTTTTTCAGAAATAATAGTATTTAGAAGCATAACCTGCAGATATTAGGACACACGACTGGTACCCCTGTAACTGTGAAAATGCAATCATAGAGTTTCTTTGAGTTACATTATGAACCGGCCTTCAAAATCCACCACATGCTTTAAAAATGATTCCTTGAGAGCTAATTCTTTTGTTTTTTGTTTCTAGGCCCCTACACAAAGACAGAGGGTATCTTGAGCTACCCTGAGGTCTGCGCCAAGCTGATCAACCCCAACCACCAGAAGGGAATGCGTCCCCACCTTAGGAAGGTCACCGACCCCAGCAAGCGCTTCGGTATGTGAACAATCATGAAAGCAAAAGCGTTTGTAATAAAAATTTGGTTGGAAGTATTAGCAATCAGTCAGAATACAAATTACTAACTTTATGGGTCTGCAACATAGTTGGACATTAGATCTTTCGGCAAGAAAACTGATGACCAGGGTTTTCACTCTGGTACTATGTTCCAGTATGTTAATTTCGGACCCGGGCGTAGCCGATCGCTAAAGCTAGTGTACATAGAAATGCCTATGTTAACCTAAGTTGCATTACTATTTATTTACTTAATAACTTTCGGCATTGGAATAAAATTAGCAATAGAAAATGTATAGCGAAAAATCTGATAGTCCATTGCCGATGGTTTCATTGCTGTATAAATTGCTTTGGGTATGTATAATAAGTGTAAATATTGGCATCAATGAGGAATTAGTAGCTATAGATAGTCCCACGGTACACAGGGCGACGCAATAACCTACATTTACATCTAAAATAGTTTTTACACCAAGCGTATTAGGCCGCTTACTAGCTAATTAGGAAAGTATATGAAAAACAAAGGACAGTCGATGGTGGCTGACGTAACAAAGATTTCTTAAAGACACCAGCATGTCTTAGAAGCAAGAAGGTGGTGAATTACGATACACTTCTTCTGTCAGAGAGGAAGCCAGTCTCCGCTCGGTGGAAACATTATAGTTTCAATATGCTCACCGTTGGCGGCCGACTATACGCATTGGTATAAACGGAGCAGCTTGCAAATCAATCAAATCAAAATTATTTATTTGCGGTGAATGTGGTACAAAAGGTGGTAAAACTAACATAAAGTGCAATGACACATTTCGCCATTAAAATAGCAATAAATATTAATAAACACAACCATTCAATTATGTAGGTAACTAAATAAAGTACAATATTTCTAAGTTTATTTAACACAACGCAAAACAAAATTTTGCTGTAAATACTACAAAAGAATTGTTAGCATATTAGAGTATGTTTATCGTACAACAAATTGTTAGCCTAATAAAATTGTTTAATTATACAAACACATGTAATTATAAATTAATATGGTAATTATTTACAATGCAATTCGGTAGTGATATGATTGACAATTAGATTTTTTGAGAAATTCCGCAATGGAATAAAAGCTATGTGAAATAAGCCATTTTTTCAGAACTTTGCAGAATTTTCTGTACGGAAGATCAGTGATAAAGTTTGGTAGAGAGTTAAAGATAAGTGAAGCCATATATACACAATTACGTCTGAATAATTCAATTCTAGGTACAGGCATTCTTATTAGATGCTGTGTAACTGTACGTTTATTAATATTGTTTTTAAGTTCAAAAAGTGAAGAGTTAGTTTTTGATAAATTTTGCGATTTCATTGTGTTGCGTTGCGTTGTGTACGATTGGGCTTAGTATTAGCTAGCCAATTTGACTTTTCAGAGAAGGGCTTAACAAAGGAGCAAGACTTATCCCCTCTTTTTGGTTGGTACTCATTCTTAGTAGGCTTATAGCTTCATATAACACACACTACTAAATACTGCATGGCTTTGAATGTAAAAGAAAAGTGTAAATAACATGCCTCTTGCGATATGTCACGTTTGCATATATTTTAAAACTTTTATTCGTCTTTTGCTTTTCATTTATCTGTTACGATTTAAGATTTCATCTTCTCGTAGACTTATGGGTTATATTAACATTAAGTACATTTTGGGTCAATAGCGTCTTTGCTTAAAAGCGTTAGCCACCTTTTTCCTAGACTCCTAGGTCAGGTCTGTAACAGTCCTTAGATAACGTCCTAAGGTCACATACAATTATACAGTTTATAATTGTTAGCATTTGGTAAAGGAGTGATGGATATTTAATTAAATATATCTTGCAGGAACCTACGCATACCGTCTACCTGACGAGAACGGTGACCCAGGTCTCTGGGTGACCTATGAGGACCCTGACACCGCCGGACAAAGAGCTGCTTACGTCAAGTAAGTTCAAGTTTTATTTATTCTCAAAGTGGAAAATATCGAAACGGTTAGTTGAAGCTTCCCGTGACCCAAGGGCTGGCTTTCACCTTGGCAATGCAATGTCAGCCATACAACATGGCAATGCCAGCATTGATATTGTTGAGGAATATTTTGACGTTATTTTTTAGTTTGTGGTTAGTTTTTTTTTTTTTAATTTGTTGGGTAGTTCTTGTAATAAATTGGTTTGTATAACTTTAACGTTTCATGTATGTAAGCCAATAAAACGCTTATGTCTTATTGAATTCTCAATGTTCATGTGTCGTGTGAACTGAATAACTTTTTAAGATGTACTATATCATTATTGAGCAGTTATCATAGTCATCGCCCAGCGAGTAATCTATTTATTAGGCGTATAGTAAATGGTTCTGTTTGGTAACCGTCCTCATAAAAAGTCTTTGCTGCGCTGTGCTTCTGCTTTTATGATTTGACCAGCTTGACAGTTATCCATAGGGTGATAATATGTCATTGTATGTTAAAACAATAAGCATAAACTACAGAACATCCGCGTCACCTGCTACACATACGATTCTTACGAACAGATTCTTACAAAGGTAGTTCGATCTACCCCCATCGGAGAAAACCAAGAGTTAATTTATGTATGTATCATTGTGTTAAAATCTAATAATTTTTCAGGGCTAAGAACCTTGGAGGTGTATCCATCATTGACCTGTCCATGGATGACTTCCGCGGGCTCTGCACTGGAGACAAGTATCCCATCCTCAGGGCAGCTAAATACCGCCTTTAAATAACTCATAAATAAACAATTTTTTATTCAGTAACTTAAATACCTGTAATCTTTAAATGGCGGCGCAAATATAATGTGTTTCACGTACCCTGTACCGCAGAGTACCTAACTGTTGGCGATCTGTGGGGTGAGTAGCGACCCGATCTACCGGGAGAGGTCTTGTTCCTCATTTCTCGCATGCCTTTATTGACCTGTAAGAGTGAACTGAGTGAACATTGACGAGAAACTAAACAAGCCAAAAATGTATAAAGCTTGGATGATTCATTGATACTATATAAGGAGTGTTAATATTCTTTTTTGGTCCACGCAAAGGTGAACGTCAAAGATAAAATATGTGTATACTCGTATGATGGTGCTTTGTGAATATAACCTAACTAAAGTTGTCGGTATGGCACGAAATCTGTAGAATTTTATTAATTGGTTTAAATTAATCGTTATTTTCATGTTTATCATAGTATGGCTTGATATTTTTAAAATCTTTTATTATGGAACATTATTTGATGGTTCCTTGTATAACGGGCTGGTGTCCGCAACTCCACGTCCAAGCGTGTATTTTTCGTGCGGGTGGGAAATTTATTCACCTTAGATCCCCGAGAAAGGCTAGCATCTCAGCCTTGATGTTGCTGACAATCTCGCGGAGAGTACCTGGGTTACCGAAGTACTTTGCCCTGTGTGTTGCAACCACTGGGCAGTGAAGAAGCATGAGGGCTGCTGTCTCGTCTTCCTCCATACAGGCTCGGCAAAGGTCTGTCGGCTGTCTGTGACTATGAAAAAGAGGTGTTTATTAAAGAGCCGTGTCCAGTGGTAGTGGCTGTAACTACGTGCAGTTTGAGGCTGTAGTTTGGTCAGCAGAAGTGCCCGTTTGGTGAAGCGGCCCTCGATAGTAGGAAGTGCTGTCTTGGCCTGCCTGCATTCGCTATGCTCGCCTTGCATGAAAGCCACAGCTTGTGGTTTTGTTCACTAGTTCGTTTCCTTTTCAGGGTGCGTAGGTACCCGAAAGGGAGTGACACTTCGTTCGTCCGCTGCATCATTGCCTCGGGAATCGCTGTGTCCGTCCTTTGATCCATTGGATGGTGATATTATTGAGATTACCAACCTGGTTCAGGCGTTGATGACACTCTTATACTCGTATTAACCCAGAGTTGACTATGTGGTTGTTGAATGCTAGCAGTAAAGCCATGCTTTCTGAGGGTATGCGAATTGAGTGGTCCACAACCACTCTGGCTAAGATGGCTGATGCCGCCAGGGAAATGCCCATGCAATCTGCCTGGAATATCGTGTTGTGGGCCCCCAGTGTGGTGGCTATGTGGATGTTGAGATCCTCCAAGAATACTCCAGCTCCAGTGCCAGTACCTGTTTTAGATCCATCCGTGAAGATCCGTAGTTCTGCGGAGCTTATCCCTCGCAGCGGTGGTCCTCGTGGAGTTGGATTTTGTATTTTTTATAGAATGCGAACTGCTTGGGTATCCGATCGTTCGTTGCTTACGCCAGTTCGAAATGGTTGTAGAATCCTTCCAGTACCACGCTGTGTTGTGTCTCAGTCTCAGAGTTGAAGAGTTTTAAGGCGTACTGCTGTCATCGTCGCTTCTTGCTGTGTGAACAGATGGAGCGATGGAAGCCCTAACATGATTTCGAGAGCTGCAGTTGGAGTAGTCCTCATGCAGCCTGTGGTCGCCATGCAGGCAAGCCTTTGCATGCGTTGCAGTTTGATGATTTGTATTACCAAAGTATAATTTTAGGGGATAGGCCCCACTTCTTACCTATCATCTTCCTGCATTGCCAAAAGGTGATGCAGCCCCTGTTTATTTTGTTTTCTAGGTGGCTACTCCAGTTTAACTTACTGTCTAGGATGACTACCAGGTATATGACCTACTCGTCTGTTAGAAGCCGGCCTAGTGTTCGTTTTTGGGTAAACTTCACTAGTTCAGTTTTCGTGGGGTTCGAGAGGTCGGATTCTCTGTACCACCGTTCAACGATGTGTAGCGCCTGTTGAGTGACATTGCAGATTGTCCCAGTCACTTTCCCCGAAATGAGGAGGAGTGAGGACGGCGAGGTCGTCGGCGTATCCTATTGTGTAGAGTTGGTTCGCGTTGAGTTTAGTGATGAGAAAATTTATACCCAGATTCCAGAGGAGGGGGGATAGTACTCCTTGTTGGATTTTGCATCCGTTTACTTATATTTGCGAATGTTTACTTATCATGTTAGTAATCCAGTCTGTTAGTACTTACCTGTTCTTCCGTGTCGAGAGAGGGCGGTGCAAATGAGCTGCATTTGCTCATAATTAAACAAAACGCTGCAAATTAGACATTTAGCGTAGGAACTACGTGTAAAATAATAGAAACTTATTTCAATGGTTAGTTGCATTATTGTCGAGAAAATGTCACTTCGTACCTTGAGGGAAATGGCACGTAAAAGATATAAACCTTAATTTGTAATTTTTATATTTCATTGTTCTAATTTAGTATTTAGCGGCAATGCCGATCCGGCATGGAGGTCTGGGGGTTCGTCGCGCACAGAATGTCGGCTTGCCGACCTTCTTGGCGTCTGCGCATGGGGTTACTGACTTGGTCGCTCACATTCTATCTCTTGATGGCGAAAAAGTCCCTCCCCCTTCCCTCCCTTCCATCGTCCCTTTCATCCCTTTTGCAGCGGACGCTCTGGCGACCTGGTCAGGCCATTGCCCTGGCGGTATCATCCCGGAAGTACCTCAAGTGCAGCGGTCTTGGGATGATGTAGGAGCGAAGGCGGTTCTAGCCGGAGTAGCGCTTAAAGGCAGTGTCGCGGTCAGAATCAGGAGCGTGGTTGCAAGCGCTTTCTTCACCTCACCAGGGCACTTTACTTGACGGCGACTCGTTGCGGGTGGCGGTGGCTCCGGTTTCCGGTTTCCGCGGCACCATGCTTTCAACGACATTGTCCGGAGAGCGCTGGTTGGCGCCAATATCCCTTGTGTCCTGGAACCGCCGGGTCTTTGTCGTTTGGATGGCAAAAGACCGGATGGCCTAACTTTAGTACCCTGGCAAAAGGGTAAGTGCCTACTTTGGGACGCAACGTGTGTTAGCACTTTTGCCGCCAGCCATCTCCCTCGCACTGTCGGGTCACCCGGTGCCGCGGCTGAATCAGCCGCTCTCAAAAAGCGGGCCAAATATGCAACCTTAGAGCCGAAATATTATTTTGTCCCACTGGCTGTGGAAACCACTGGTTGCTGGGGGTCCGACGCTATCAAATTTGTGGCCGAGATCGGCCGGCGACTTAGAGATAGGGGCGGTGACACACGCTCTGGTTCTTTCCTGGTGCAGAGGCTAGCCGCTAAACGAAACGCTGCAAGTGTCATGGGCTCCTTTGCGCCGGGAACATCTAGGGACTGTGGATTTCCTGCGACATAAGGTTTTTTTGTAAACTGGTTTTTTATTATTTGACGTGTAGAAAACTTTCATTGTTGGTATCTATTCTAAATCATCCAATAAACATGATATTTAGTTTTAAGTTCCCTATAATTATATAGTACATTTATCCTATTAAGCAAAATTTCATATTTCACTATTTTGTACGATTAAACCTAGGTTTTTTTAGTCGTACTCTTTTCAAGCGGTTTGCAACTGTCTTGTATTTTTTTCCTAAACGAATTGAATTTTTCTTAAACTCAGCTTCTTTTTAGGCTCCTAACGAGTTTCTCTTTAAACTTAGGTTTCTCTCTTAGACTTGGTTTTTATCTTAAACTCGAAACTCTTTTCGAGCGGTTGCAATTCGCTAAAAAGTCTGTAACGCCTTGTATGCGTATTTTTTCCCAGATATGCCAAAATCTTAAAGAAACATAAAAATGTCATTTACACAGTGTTCTGTTACAGTAAATCATGTATAATTTTAAGAATCACCTGTTTAGCTGACGCTATTTTGCAATAATAACTAATTTTGGTTTACTCTCCAATTTTTTCAAATCAATGCCTGAAAATCAGCACTTTTTGAATGTTAAAATTAATAAGACAGTCCCCAAGATGCCCCCCTCCACCTTTCGTGAATTCACACTGGAAAGAGGAATTGGCGGAACAAAATCTTGTTACTAACGGCATCTTTTAGACAGTAGTAGAACCTCCAATGTAATACAGTGTACTCACGCTCAGTATACCCTGACTATTTGGGGTGGCGCTGTTGAAAAAGGCTTTAAACGAACTTTTCGTTGGTAAGGTTATACTATAAATAAAATGTTTTATCAAAGCCAGCGCGATGATCTGTACCTCAGCACCTTATTTCAGGACTTTATTGGTATAAAATCATTAAGAATATTCCATCTGTAGCCATAAATGTTTATCTTCATCTGTGGTTCTAAGAGCGGAATTAGTCGAGTACTTAGATGATCCAATTTGGTTTGGGTCAGCTACTATCAACTATTTGAGTATGAAATACAGGATTTGGTTAACTATCAGAATGATTGAGATGTGAAATAGTCGTTCCGTAGGGAAATCATGACGGTACGGATATTTGTGATTTTATTTATTCACTTTAATGTAACGCAACGCAGTACCGCCATCTATTATTCAATAGCAAACGCAAAACGTTTTTGCTTCCGTCGTTAAACTTAAGATGGCATTAGTAGAGCCACAAAATAATAAGTGTAGTATAAAGTTTGTATATAATTAACAAATGCCTGACTTCTTAGTAGATGATTGTTATCTGTAACTCGAAGGTGTATGCCAGTGTGGAGCCCCTTTGCAGGATATGCCCCATCACCTGTCCTGCCCATCCTCAACCACTCGCACCTTTCAGGATCTAATCGAAAGAGCTGGACTGTTGGCTACATACTGGTCTAACACAATTTGAGTTTTCTTTAGAATAGATTTATACAGGGTTAATTTTCCAATTAGGCTTGGATGGCCAAATCCGAAACTATATAAACTATGAGAAATAGCGAAAAATACTCAAAAGAGCCTCTAGCCCGATTTTGATGAAAACTAAAACTGCATCATTAGATTTTAGAAAAATCTGTTTTCCTAACCAGGAATCGAACCCATTGATTTCGGGAAAAAAATCACATACGGTATTATTACACCATTTGATAGTGTCGCTATTATGTATCAAATTCTGGAAAGTAATGACCTACCCATACGGCAAACTTAAGAAAAATGTTTATTATTGTCCTTGATTGATGACACCGGCAGTGCAGCCCATCTACACAACATAATGTTCTAATTTAAATTTTATTGACCATGCAGGGTTAAAGGCAAAGAAATAAAATCGTAAACAATCGAAGATTTTACAAGTTTTACAAACATGTGTGACGTGATACTAGTTAAGCACCTAAGGATGGAAATGAGTTTAGATTGCTGGTTCAACATGTTTTGCCATATTCGGCGTACAAAATAGTTCGTAATTCTTAATTGGAAATTATAAATTAAGAAATAATTAAATAAAACGTACATATTTTAATTTGATTGCAGGAATCGGTGGTTTAGAAGAACATGTACTAAGAACAGCAACTTTATCTAGTACAATAGCGTGCCCTGCCTTCAGTGAGATGCAGTACTCAGTAGTACCAATATTGAGGGTAGCTTTAGAACCTACTTATCCTTCACAACTACAACAATTAGTTAAGTCAACATTTTATGAATTCAAATACATAATTACATACAAATTAGTTGATTTGTTGATAACTACTGTTTGCATACTGTGTTATTTTATCAAAAAATAACTCTTTTCTTTATTTCCCAGAATTTGCGCCTTATTAGCGACACTATTGAATGGAGTAATAATACAGTGTGTTTTTTTTTCCGAAATCAATGCTAGGGAAATAGATCGAATTGATTGAATTTCTAATGCTCAGTGGTCTAACAGTCTCTCTCTCCAGCATACCGATTGCAATGCGGTGTGAGACAAGGAGGTTTGACATCCCTTAGGCTCTTCAATCTGTATGTTAATGGTCTCATCACCGAGCTCAGCAGCATGACTGTTGGTTGTCGAATAAGTGGAGTGAGCGTCAATAACATCAGCTACGCGGACGACATGGTGGTGCTGGGCCCGACTGCTGGGGCAATCAGGGAACTGCTCAAAGTTTGTGAGACTTATACTGCCTCATATAGATTTATTTAAAATGTCACAAAGAATGAATATAGCTCTTTAAGGCCGCTGGCAGATGTCCAGACTCAAAATCAGAAATTATAAAGCTAAATGGGCTCCATATAAACAGAATGTCCATTTTCAAGTACCTTGGACTTTTCAAAGGGAGCGTAGGCCACTGGCGGTCAGAGGTAACATGCTGGCCCGTGCTCTGACCTAGTAAGAATTACTCTTTTTAAGGCCTACTGTCAGAGCATGTACTTACACGAGCAATCTATGGGTCAACTATACTAAGAGATTGCTGGATGTACTGCGCGTTCAATATAATAATGCTTTCAGGACGTTGTTGCGACTGCCCCGTTTCAGTAGCGCTTCAGAAATGTTTGCTGAGACACACAGATGGCTTTCATGCCACAATACGTAAAAAACGGCTTCCCTGTGGGCAGAGTGCAGAGTAGTCGCAACTATAGTCCTGAGAGCTGTGGCGGAGAGTATCTCCAAATATCAGGCATTTCGTGCGGAGGTCATCGATCTATATTGATCGAAGGCGGAGGTTGATTAGGTAGGAAACATGTTTTTCTGTCTGGTCGTCCTTTGTTTTAATAAATATGGCTTATTATTTTTGAGGCGAGTAACGACTAATTAGGCGACTAACTACTTGGTTACAAAAAAATAACTTGGTAGCGATTAAATATTTTTAGCACAATTATAATAGGTATTTTAAGAGCTACAAAAGGCAAGGATCTATAAAAACTAAATAGTGGCTGCTACTTTAAGATAGCAAATATATTAATCAGGGCCAATGTAATAATAGGTGAGGTATTAAAAATAATGACTGGCGGCCAGTGGGATATCAAACATTGTATTATTGGCAACTATTGGCATCCTTATACAAATACGCTTTCGGGCAGTGATTTGCAAGCAGCTGTAAAAATAAACTAATAAAATAAAACAACTTAGTAGATATTATTTGATATCAATGTTAGGTACTAACACTAGAATATAAGTAAGCTGTTTGTAATACCAACAAAATATGGATCACTGTAATGTCCGAAATAAATGTTTTTTTTTTAACGTATGTGATTATTTGTTTGTAATTAAATACGTGTTTGTACCTATCCCATTTCGCGTCATGTTTGCCAATGGGACATTCTCGGGCACACGCGTCTTGTTAAATTACACAATAGTTTTATCTAGAATTTGATCAGTAGCGATCCAGAAGCATGAGTAAGACCTATTGTTAACACCACTTAGCCTAGTCGTGCTAGGTGTTGAAAAACATCATAGGTATGTTCTAAGCTATGCGTAGGAGGTAGGCCCATCTACATATATAAAGGGTACCTATATAAACTACATTAGGTTAATAATTGAAACTTCCCTAATACTTATAGTAGTAGTAGCTAGTAGGTACTTAGCTAGCTAGAACGAGCGGACTCCAGAATTAGGGCGTTCGGACCCGGTTTTAGTCCCATAGTAAAAACCTGGGAAATACCGGGTTTTACTACGGTAGGCGAAATATCCAAAAACAAAAAAAAAAATATGATTTCTTTCAACTCAATGAGAGTTATCAGCAAATGTTTAATGTTCTATAAGCTGGGGCTAAGACCTTCTCTTTGTAGAAGGGAGATACCAGTGGCGAAGGTTTCATACCAGTCGATTCCTACCGGAATCCCTTTGAAAAATGGCACAGTCAGTGTTCTTTAAACAAATAATTTTATATACACCGGCTCTTACAAAAATTGACCCCTCGCTACTGGAAGATACTTACTTATTTTCGCCATATTATGGCGAAATGTGGTTGTACTAGGGTAGGTAATAGGTACACCCCACCATAAAGCTTCGAAGAAATCCTATGATATTGTATGCATACTAGCTGTTGCCCGCGACCTTCGTTCGCGTGATATTATTAATTAAAAGAAAATTAACTTCCCTTTCGGATTTTGTTGTCACTTTCAAGGGTTTTAATTTTTTTGCGCGGAACCCTTATTATTTTTCTAAAATATAAGTAGCTTATGTTACACCTTAAAACATCAGCTATCTGCCAGTAAAAGTCCCGTCAAAATCGAAAGACAGACCGACCGAAAGACAGACAAAAATTGAAAAAAAATGGGTTTTTGTTATAGGTACCGTATACACTTTCTTAAGCATTCAGTAAGAAGCTGTTATTTTGATATTACAAACACGACACATCAATTTTATTTATTTGTATAGACTAGCTTTATAACTAGCTACCCTGCACTGCACCCGAGTGGAGTTGGTAACTATTCGCTTTAGAACGGGCAACACAGTAGTTTCACAAGTTATTAGGTATGCCTTGTGACTGGGACTGTAGCTGCAACTTTTGGTTTTTGGCACTATAAAGTGCTTGTAGGTAATGGTACCCATTATGATAAATGCTTCGAGTTTGAGTTTTGAGTTCCTGAGGATCGTACAGTATAATCAGCCTATAATGTTCCCACTGCTGGGACACACGGCCTCCTCTATGAGAGGGAATGGGACCACGCGGGCCCAGTGCGGATTGGTAGATGTCACATGTCTTCGAATTTTTGGTTCTAGGACAGGCCGGTTTCCTCACGATGTTTTCCTTCACCGTATTGAGAGCAGTGGTGATGAAATAAATTGCACAAAGTTATGCGCCTGTCTGCGTTCGAACCCACCACCACTACCTAGATAAAAAGTATCCATAACATCGAACTTTACATTCTGTGTGCCAGACATCCGTTCAGAAGTTTTGTGTGAAAGAGTAATAAACACCCAGCCATCCATCCTCACAAACTTTCAGATTTATAAATTACATAGTAGGTAGGTACCTAAGTATGTGAAGTAAGATTGTTTTCGATGTTGAGCGATAATCTTAATGAGTAAAAAGTAGAATGCACTGGAAATTGGGATCCCCGAGGCCTAAATTTTCCACAGTCCCTGTTGCAGCACAAACTTACCAACAAACCGTATCGATAACACTGACCTTTGCCTTGTTCATAGTAAACAAGTAATCGTAATCGTTCGTAGTAATAACTTAATCAAGAAATAGGGCGCGGACGTGTTGATATACTTACACATGTCAATAAATAAAAAATATTAAAAACCTAAAAATAAGGATAATGGACATATTTCTGTGGAATCTGGCTGTAAAGTACGAATAGAATTGAAAAAAAAACTGATGTCACAAAATAGTTAAAAAATCCAATTAAGTAATATGTTTTACATTTATCAAATTATCACTGATAGCTATTATTTATTTTTTAACTTTTTTAGTATGCAGGTAACGGCTTGAATAAAATGAAGCAATCTTAACTCATGAATGCCCATTGTTCTTGATATGATTTAGATATAAAAAAAAACTTGTAGAACGTGATTTTGGGATTATGTAAAACAACCAGTTTGCCAGCAGTATACAAGGGGCTGAGACTTGCATCCGACGAGTACCGTCCATTATGTATTGTACCTATATTACGTAGGTACATGAAATCTTTTTTACTAGCACGATGACATCATCGAGCTTGGCCAGTCATAGATTATGTGACAGTATTTTACCTCCAACAGTTTATTTTGAAGCAAGTATAAATAAATAATATTTAATCAATTATATTATAATATAGTATAAATTATATAAAATAGGTACCGTACCTTCACATAACACTAATTTCCAGACCAGAACCTGTAATTTCCAGAGGTTTAGGCAGAGGTTGACCTACCTGAGTAATTATAGTCAGCCGGATAGTATCAGTGTTTTAAGAGGGCCCTTTCCGGTCCGTCTATCGTCAACGCGAGCATGGTCGAAAAGAAAAAAAAATGTGCAAAACAGCAATTTTTGGAGACTTATACTGAATTTGTTTCTGCAATTTTTAATTTTTTGCTACCATAGAAACCTAGATATATTGCACAAAATACCTATTAGTTCAAAAAAAATCAAAGATAGATGTGTAACAACTGCATAATTACGTACGAGCGTTTCTATGAAAAGTATGACGGGTTGGCCGCTCTTAAGCCTAGCGTGTAAAATTGGTTGTGTACATTGTGCAATAAGTAAATAATTAGAAAAGGAGTAAAGGGATTGGATCATCCTTTTACTAGCCTATATGCATTTTATTTAACTGTGCGTTCTCTGGCGAAACATTCACATACAAACATGTTGATAGATGAGATAAAATATTTCAACTAATAGAAGAGAAACAGAGAGAGAATAAAGATTTCAAAAGAAAGAAGGTTTTTGTAGTTAAAAAACTTCGTGATTCAACTTTTTGAAAAGGAAAACTACGAAAAGTATACAGAAATGTATAATAACATATTTATTATTATAACTATTAAAGGTAATAAAGAAAAATGTGTAGGCAGCTTGTTTATCTTTTCCTCGAGCAAAAGAGGTTAAAAGCAACAACAGATAAATTCGGCGAAGACCGATGCGGTCATCTTAATCTTTGACCTTTCAACATCTCGTAAGCGCGGTGGAGCTCGACAACCGAGCCTGACCGAGGCTCATTCGCCACATACTCGCCGTGGTGATCAGTCATTTAGTATAGTAATTTATTTAATCATGAATATTTTAATCGTCTTAGCCGGTTTTCTGGCTATAGCCGGCGCCGTTGGCCCTGCGACCAGCAAAGTCTTCTGCTACTACAACAGCAAGAGTTATGTCAGGGAATGTAAGTATGATTTTTTTTGCTGAGCGATATTTGTAATGTAATTAGCGAATTTTTATTTTGCTTAGACGGTTCGCAACTCTTTTAAGATTTTTTAGAAATTAATTTATGTAAAGGGTTGGAGAAAAGAGTTCTTACTCATTTTTCTGATTTTTTTATTGCAAAATAACCATCTATCAAACAAGAAATCTCAAGATGCCAGATAGTTTTCACTAAACCTAACCTACCCGCTTTTTAGAATTTTAAACCAAGCCTTAAGTAATTATTATTTAATTAATTTGTGTTCAACTAAATAATTTAGAATTATTTTCTATTTGCACCTATTAAATGGACCACAGGAATAATTTTACTTAAAAACTATGTTACATTTACCATAACAAAATCTGTCAATCGATTTTCCCCTTTACTAGAAAAAAATACGAGCTAGCTGGGGCTCATTTGTTTACAAGAAATGTAATCTACGATCAGCAGTTAGCAAAAGTGTAAGTAAGTAAGTGACGGTAAGAGTTATATAAACTTCGATAAGAATAACAACATCGTTAACGGAGCTACTTTTCTCTCTCCTAACACACAATTAGGTATTGATAATACCACCGATAATACCAGCCTCTTACTGTCCCACTGCTGGGCAGAGGCCTCACATACCGAGAAGGCATTGATCACCACGCTTGCTCAATGCGGATTGGCGATTTAAAACTCATATTAATTATTATTAGTCCAGGCTTCCACCGCCGATGTCAATGATGCCCAAAATAAACCTAGTAATTTATATTTATAATACTTAGTTGAATCTCTTATCGTGATTCAGGTGCCCACGGCGGATGCAATTAACTTATTTAAAGGCCGATTCGAATTTTACTGAGCACTTTATAATATGTTACTCATATGTGTGTAGAAGGAAAAAATAAATTATACAATCCGGTTGCGACCCCGATTTCAGTCAGGAATCGTTATAGGTATGCAAGATTTTAAAAGGCAAAGGTCAAAAAAAAATATTTTTCTTTCATGAAGAGGTTTAGGTAACATTTAACACAATTGGATAGATTTTATATGATTATGTTTATGTTGAAAAACCCAGCAGTTTTTTCTTATTTAACATTACTTTGTGTCAAAGAAAAAATACTACTGCATAATTCATTTAGGTCTTGGTAGTCATTTTGAAAGTCGTACAAAAAACCTTGTCACTGAATGTGAGGTCATAACCCATTGATATGGCCAATTTGATGCTTTGTACAGATTTGACAAAGACCCTGGCCTTGCTTCATAAATGTTTTGAGGAAAACATGCAGCACAGAATTATACAGATTGAAGATATAGTGTACTGTCTTAAAAGAACAAGTATTATGTGCGATATTACATTAAATACATACATAATTATTCTCGATTGTGTTGGAATATTAGAAGGAAAATGAAAGAATAAGGCTAGAATATTGATATTATAGGATGGAATCCCTTCCATCCTATAATATCAATATTCTAACCTTATTCATAATATCATCGGTGGTAGCAGCTACCACCGATGATATTAGAAGTAAAAAGAAGTAGATATGGCACTGGCGCGCGCAAATTGTTGCAGACAAAGGAAGCTAATTGTCGTAATTTAAGTACTTCAAGCGCGATAGCTATCTCTTTCTGTATCATACGTTCCGTACTATCTATCTCAGTCGTAACAACACAACGATATTTGAACGCCGCTCAGTATGAAAGTAGCGTATCTTTCTTTATAATATCATTAGCTACATACTTATATTATTCAGTACCTACATCATTCTGAACACAACTTCATTTCTTAATTTAAAAAAAAACTGCTTTTCTATACTTTTGTAAGCAAAACTATACGAGACTACGAAATGTATATAAGTATATATACCTATTACAGGTATCTTCCCTTCTGCTTTCGCGAAAAAATGGTCGTGACGTTATTTTATTAAAAGGAAGCAATGACTTTACAAGTACTCGTAAATCAGCGAAACCTCCAGAAAGTACCTATCAAAATAATTATCTTACAGTAAGATATTTCTGTGAAAAATACCTACCTATTGATGTGTCGGTGTAACCAAGTCGTTTTGTTATCAGCCTTTAACCTCGAATGATAACGGGTTATATAGGTACTTATAAGTACCTTCTTATTCTAATATGTTTCATAAGTTATTATTAATAATATTCATATTAGGTTAATATTAATATTATGATGTTGTTAAATATTTATATTAAGTGGGTAAGTACAGGACTGTTCCAAGCCAGCTTTCATTTAAATAGAAAAGGGAACCAGTGCTAGATCTTCCTTTCTTCATCTAGCAAAATGTTTTTAGGTACCTATTTAACAATTTTATTAGTTTGAAACAATTTTATTTAATACCTAATCACAGCCAGTTCTATTGTATTTTATTCGATGTTTTCATGAATTCAGTTTTCGTATTCAAAAAGGATCTATCACGCCAAATCTTTCTAAAGAAGATGCCATATTACCGTGTTAAATTTAAAAAAACAACAGCTATTTTCTACATTTGTTCGCTTATGTACAGTTTTAGTTTTTTTTTAAATAAATTCGTTATTCTCATAGTAAAAGTTGTTTATTTTCTTTTTCATTTAAGATAAAAAAAACTATAGCACGTATTATCGTAGGTACATTATACTTAAATCAATGCAACATACTTATTTGGAAGTACAATTCCTTGCTCCATCTATATTCAAGGCACCACCATACGACTGGCCAGTGATGAGTAGGCTATTAATATGGATGTTCTTGTTCAGGTGTATAAATAGAACAAACTGTATGTACCAACAAAGCCTATTAATAAGTTTTCAAGGCCAATAATGAATCAGAGCTTTATCTTAACGGGCGGTGGGCTTCATCACTGACAGCTGCAGCATGAACATTTCTCAAGCGTTTCAGGAACTAGGTAGAAAAATACCTGATTAAATGTCTTAACAATGGTTACGATTTGCTAAAACAACCTGTCCATTTTCTCAGAAAGTGGTTTTATAGAGCCCCATTTTTAGGTTCATAATGCGACTCATTAAACATAGGTACATGATTGTGTTTATTTTGGATTCATTATCGCACAAGTGCAGTAAATAACCTACCTTTAGACTTAGCATAACCATTGTATCCAACACATTACAAAATGTAGGTTACACACATTACAATCCTTTTAATAAATACGTCTGAAAAGCACACATACACTATAATTGGTTACATTTTCAGCCAGACTTATGTAAAATAAGGATCGCGGACAATAGTCCCCTAAAAAAGGGTTAGGTACGTACGGCATTAGACGTATTAAAAATCCGGGTCTAGTGCCGGAATTTCCATTTAGTTGTCTACGAAAAGGGGAATCGATAATGCAAATACGAGCAAATGCTACGCAATCGTAATAAATGTTAGGTTGAAGTGATAGTTTAATGTAGTAATTGTAGTATTTTCGCAACTTATAATCGGACTTTTTTTGGCAATGAAAACGCCCGCATTTGTACGACATAATGACATACGTCAAGTCAAGTAAACATATCAATGTTTTTGTGTTAACTAGCGACTTTTATTTGTTAGTGCAAATGATTAAGGTTTTCATGTTTTTAAATGCTGAATACTTATTTCTAAAAGGCAGTTAACAGTATACATTTGATATTATTATTTTTCTGTGTAGGTAAATTGCTATAACAGAAATTTTCAAGTATGGTTTTCTGTTATTTGTACGCCTTGCTGAATTGTTCGTATTCTAGATATAAAATGTTTTATATGCGTACGCAAAATGGTTTACATAATATGATTATAATATCCGGGTCAAATGCAATTGGTCACACATTAATAACTATGTAGGATGAATAAATTTAATATTCTAGAAAAATTATTTAAACTTACTCAGGTTACTAATCCTTGCATCCAATTGATTTTATTTCGTCACTGGGCACTATTCTAATATAGGTGTTTTTGTCAGGTATCACCTCTGGCTAATTTATGACCGATTTAAAAACAAATAATAAAATAAAGTTAATAATAAACCTTTCAGAAACATGTTATTTTCGGCGTTTTTTGCTCTTTCTTAATAACGTGTGCGCACTTGGGCTCTTTTTAATAATATTATGTTAAAAGTAATGGAAACCTGTTAAATGCACGATAATTTTGATTTTAGCTAAAATATGTACCTAATAGCTTTAAAAATTGTACAATGTGCAAATGCATATTATATTTAAAACATGTGTTTTAATATTCAGTATCTATTTATAACAATGGTTATTAAATGTAGCTAGCACGTCATAAAATAAGACATCAAGACTATGTGTCTACTTATGTTACAGTAAATAAAAAAAATTATATATAATAAATTTTAAAATTATAAATTTATTTATAAATTTTAGTGTATAGTATAGTAAAAATAATATATTTTGCTTGTAGAAAAAAATGTTACAGTTAGATAGTTACAATCTTAGAACGATCTATTACCTTAGACAAGTTTTGATTTACTGGGAATTATTGTCAAGGGTGGTAAAGGAATTACGAGGTCGACACACAACAGAGGAAGGCCGAGCAAACAAGGCCTTTCCTAAGAAAATTGTTTTTGTATTTATGTAACCTTGATTTCTTTAGGTAGGTATAAACCGAAACATTAATGTATGTACTCGATTCAACCTTTGATTTACTGCTGATTCGGTCGTAATTACATACTGAGGTGTATCAAAACCTGCTTTAGTAGTTATCCAGCTGTGTTAACACGGCAGGATTAGAACAAATGATTTTGAACCCAAAATGAGGAAAAAGTAAAGAATACATTTAGAAACAAGAAAATATTGTTTTCGAAATGATTTCTAGTTCAGTGAAACTTTCGATAAGCCTACGTAGGTACGTAGTAAGTTAAGTAATGAGTGACGGAGGAAGATAACACTAATAAAGACAATCACTTAACACGCAACACCTCGTGTGACCCCAATATCACGCGTATCAACAAGGGGCACATGATAACTTCCAAGACAAACATTGTTATTCTAGAAATACTCAGAATCGAATAGGCAAACATTTAATTTAGCTGGAAATAATAGGCAATCTTGGTAAGAAAACTGACCATTGTATTCCTAATAATGCAAGAAAGTTTCCTTATTTCACTTTGATTATATAATCTACTGTTGTTTAATGACCGTTTTCTATAACTTACTTACGTATAACGGTTAGTTAATATGCCTTACTCTAGTAGCTATCGGTGTTTCTACAAAACAAAGTCAGCAATGAATTGACAGGAATATCCTATACACGTGTCTCGCGGAGGGTTGATCGTTGATGTTTCTTTAACTTTTTATCTGAGATAGCAACGTTTCGTTAACTGTTAGTAGGTAAGTTATTGAAAACGGCCGTAAGTCACCTGATATTATCAATGTTCGACTGTTCATTTTTGGTGTCCAAATGATATAGGTTATTGAATAATGAAATAGGCTGGAAGTAGGGGGAGTACCGGATAACATCCTCGACAAGCATTGTTAATCTAGAAATACTCAGAATCGAATAGACAAACATTTGATTTAGATGGAGACACAGAACTGACCAATGTAGGTATACTTAATTATACACGCCAGTTTCCTTATTTTTTGTCTCGTTTCAGCCTGGCTTTTAGTCGTCACCTTGTGAATGTGACGTGAGCGGCAAATAAAAATAGTTATTGTAGGCACTGATCAATTTATTTATCATTTGTTGCTTGCTTTGTTACCTTGTTGGCATACTGAGATGGTCTGGAACTATTTGTGATATCATTGAGGCAGGTAGAAAAATACTAAATTTCAAACCTGGTCCCGTCGTGGAAATGGATACTTCTTTTATTGATTTGTTTTGAGATTTCATAGGATAGTAGGGACAACTGGACAACAGATGCCACTAACAGACTTGTTTTTGATGTTAATAAGTATAGGTACGCTTCCTCTAAAACTGGCGTTATCGCACTACTATTAGATTTAGAATGCAGTGTATTTCACACTCGTGGTTTATTTTATTTTACATTAACGTTTTAAACGTCCAAAGTGGTTCAATTCCTATTTCAAGTCAGCGGTGATTGTTTTTATTTTTAAATCTCAGCAAAGAGTTTCTTAACATTGCTTCTCCTTCTACCTACGAAGGCAAAGCGTGGCAAATAAGGAATTATAATTTTATTATATTAAAAGCAACCGAGATACAGATTACATATTTTTGACATTATGTCCAAAATCGGATCTTCTAGCTGAATATCGGTTGCATAGAAATATAAAAAAGCTCGTTTGCCTATAACATGGTCGTTACCATATGCCAAAAAAGTGCTATTATTCAGCGTATTTCTTTAATTTAAATTTTAATTCTTACTTCTATCAACAAAAATTGTATTGCATTGATTAGTGACGCCACTAAGAAACTACCGTTACTTTAAATAGAAACAAATATCTCAGACAGGATTTAGTACTAAAATAAATGCTGATAAACCTCCTTCCTATTTCCCCTTTCCAACTACCAGGAGAAGACACGACGAAAGCAGTCGCTTCCGATGTATAAAATTCCATTTTCTTTTCATTTCCAGAATTACCGACAGCTAGCATTTTTACGTATCTACGTTTTTATTTTCTTTTGACTTCGTCATGAGAATAGAAGTACTGTAGGTGCCAGTTTATTTTCCTAAAAACCCATTGTTCATATCCCGGAAAACGTCATCAATAATGTATTATCCCTCAAAACTCTGCTTTATCTTGTTTATGAAGGCTTTAGTTTAAACAAAAGACCAATTATCATTGTTTGGTGAGGTCACTGAATCGTCTTCACGTTTACTCAAATATGGATAGTGATTAGCCTATTTGCCGTGTCACGAGGCTTAGTGCTTGGGCACAATATTGACTTGTCCTCTTTGTATGCATAATTATCTGTCTTCCTCAATCATTTTCATAAACGGGGATTACCCGAATTAGCGATACAAATAAATCATCAAAGATATTAATGTCTATTGCTTATTCGTCTAGTGACCTTTTCTATATTTGATCTGAGTTTAAGATTCAGCTACGACGCCTTTTCTAACAATCTAACCAGTTTTTTTTCGTGTCGTTGCCTCACATTTTTTGTCAGTAGCAGTGGCGAAGTTTCCATATAACTCGATTCCTACCGGCTTCCCTTTTAAAAATGGCACAGTCTGTATTTTATAGGCAAATAATAACTAAAATAAAATGAATCACATGAAACACAAATTTACTCGTACTCCGGCTTACCTCTTATAAAAAAATTACCCTTCGCTACTGGTCAGTAGGTATATAGGTGAAGAATAAATAAGTATAAACTCTAAGAAACTAGCTTTGTTTATGTTTCAGCCTTGTTATAGTTACCTGGTGGCAGGAAAACCCTGTATTGTAAGATGTTTGTGTGCAGTATTGCTCATAAGCTTGCTTGTATGCCCACGCAAACGTAATGGGACGTAATTGAGCGCACTACATAGGTATGTATGTATGTAGGATACGACATGTTTGCCTTCTTGTGAGTGTTTCATGAGTCAATGAGGAAAGTGTCATTTTGTATTATAATTCTTCAGACGAGGAGGGTGGAGTTACTCAGAATTGACAAGTTTAATCATAACGATGATTGGAAATCATTTATAAATTGCATTTACCTCTAAAAATTATTAATTGGTTAACACTGATGTTATATAATGACGACCCGAATGGCGCAGCGGTTGTTAGGCTACCTTACGTTCTTAGGGTCTCGGGTTCGAATCCAAATGTTTGTGTGATGAGCATGGACATTTGTTTACGAGTCATGGATGTTTATATGTATAATAAGTATGTATTTACAAACAAAAAAGTATCTATGTAGTAGTATCAACTATCTGGTGTCCACGACACAAACCTCGTTGCTTAGTGTGGCACCTAGATGGCGCTGTGTGTAATGTCCAGCGATATTTATTTATTATTATTATAATATAGATAGTATAGGTACCTACCTAGAACAAACTTTTAACTAGGTATCTAACAACAAATATTTTACTACCTAGGTACAGACGCCAGCACATCAAGCTATCCGAAACTGTCAAATTTTGCCCAATCAACCTTGAACCTAATGCTTTAGCGATAAAGTTGAAACTCTATTAAACAAATTTGACAGATTGTAGTAGCTTGCTGGCGTCTGTACCTACCTAATAGCACACCCACATTTCACTATTTATGTTTAAGTACCATGTAATAAGGGACGAGCCTATTGCCATCAACCGGGCACACATCCAGAGCTGATGACGTGGTTACAGAAAAATCCTGATAGAACAACCCAATAACACTTTACCAAACCTGGGAATCGAAACCACGGGTCACTCCCAGAGTACCCTGATCCCCGAGGCACCCGTCACGGAGGACCCCGAATACGATAAATATGACGACCTTATGGTCAGCAGAAGCAGTTGCGATCACTTTAATCAACAAGCCACACAAATTATTCATTTTCATCATTTGCCTAGCTTTTTCCCATCCCAACTATTTTGGGGTCGGCTTCCAGTCTAAACGGATGCCGCTGGATACCAGTATTTCACATGGAGCGACTGTCTATCTGACCTCCACAACCCAGCTAGCACTGGGTAATACGATACCCCTTGGTAAGACTGGTTGTCAGACTTTTTGGGTCACTGACTACCTGCAAAGACTGTCAAAGATCTACAAATGACAGCCGGACCAACGGCTTAATGTGCTTTCCGAGGCACGGAGGAAACTCTGTAAGTAATAGTTGGTCACCCATCCACAGACCAACCTTCAGATTTTTAGGTAAAGCACGGCTTAACCTAGAGATCGACCCGAGTGGCTGATTATATATAGCCACGATCGCCCCAAATCGTTTATTTTCTTCAAATCTTAAATCTACCGCCGAAAGTAACGAGGTGCATTTGAGAAGAACATTGGGAAACAATAGTCTTGCAGCTTTCTTGTTCAGAAAGGCAAGGCTTATTTTTTCTTTTTCGCAGATGCGCCCCTATTCCTGACGGTGACAGAAATACACTTTTTATGAGTAACCGACTTCAAAAAAGGAGGATGTTATGTATTCGGCCGGTATCGTTTTTTTTTCATGTCACACAGATTACTCCGTGATTAATGTGTGATACATTTTTTTTTCAACTCATTAATCACTACAAAACCGATCACAAAGGAAGTCTTTTTTGCTTAGAACCAAAACTGTGCATAAATGTTATTTGAAATCTCATTTTTGCGCAGTTTTTCATGAATGCACTGTTTTTTAATTTTTGTTTAGATATTAATTTACCACAGAGATTTACTGTCGCCCATTAAGTTTACTAAAAAAATTATGCATTTGATCAAAAAGATACTTGCTGAAAATAAAAATCATCTGAATAAAATATACTTGGTGAAAAAAATACGAATGGCGCGCATTTTGTACCATAAAACTTTGATACTTCGTATTTAGCAAGAAAAGTTATAAAAAATGGAAATAGCGATATCGATAAGAATTCAACTCCAGAAAGTTATAAACAGCTGCAAATGAAATTGTTAATAACCTTTTTCCACAAAAGTCGCGAGATTTTAGTTTGGTCAGGTATATTTTATCACGGTAGGTAGATTGGTAGTTGAAAGAAAAGTAGATTACGCACCTTGCTAATGTGAGTAATTAGTGCACTCGTGTTAACATAACACTGGTGCATTTATGACTCACTTTGCGCTCGATGCAACAATCTACTATTTTGCAAAATACTAAAAAGTGAAAAATAACGTTACTTTCGAAAGTCGGCGGCAATAAAGTCAATGCAACAAAAAGTCACCAACATCCTTTATGTTCCACTTTTTTGCGAGTTTTTTTTTTTGAGAAAGATTCTTTGTTCTGTGTGCCTACTCATACAATTCTTCTTTAGATTTTCCTTGTAACCGTGTTAACCCTCATGGTTGGTGTGTTGATGGCGTCATATCGCGATGTATATAATGTACGTGCCAGACGTTAAGTGGTTAATGCTCCGGAAACAATGGAATTGAGTGTGCTTAGTTTATATTAGATATAGCCATCTAAGTCTTGACGCCCACCTGCGATATTGCGTGCCTTTATTCATAATATTAGTCTAATGATTAATAATGGTTTGAACATGATGTAATTGTACAGATATAGATTCATAACTTGACTAAACTTTGTAAGATTTTGACTTCTAAATCTAATAAATGATTGCAAGTCCCAAATAAATACAGAGAAAACAGAACAAATTCACTTGGTTTTACGTTTTACGTCAACTCCAGTTGGCTTCTTTAAAATAACTATTTGTTTTGCGTGTTTACTTACCAACCAAAGTCATTACTTCTTCGAATTTTAATTATTATTTGCATAATAATGATTGTGAATAAACAATATTGACACGCAAAACAAAAGAAAATTAAATGTTATTACGAAGAAAATTTTCCTATATAAAATACAGCTGCAGCATTTATATAAAGCGTGTACCATGACCTTCAGCGTAATCACGAAAATTACTCTCTTAATATTATCCTACCTACGATATTGGTTCCAAACAGAATGTTGTTCAGTTTGACGATTTTGGCCTGTACGCACGACCAATCAAGGTATTAACAAGCAGTTTATACGAATCTCTCATTGTACGGGAAATCTATAGAAAGCGAGGCCATGTTATACTGGAAATGTATAGCTCGATGTGTCGCCGTGTGTACCACATCCTAAAATATGACTACACCTATCTGATAGATACTGTATACTTACAAGGATCATTCAATTTATTGCTGACAGCTAAAGTCAAAGACCAATTCAGGAGTGACCCTGAGGATTCATTGAGGTCTCTCGTAATAGCAGATAATGGCTGATACGTCGCGTTGTTAATGGATTAATAGCCTGTTGTTTACAGTATAAAGTCCTTAATGTTGTAACGGACACAAATGGAACTTCGAAGAAGAGTTGCGAAGCTAGTCTGAAAGTTTGTCATGTCAAAAATTATGTACATTACGACCATAGAGGCATTAGCACTTGAGTACGGGAAAAATTTACCGAGATTATGAACGATCTTTAATCGAAAATACAACTATCCTACAGAATTTTGTTTTTATTTTATTTATAGAATTTATTTATATGTAACTGTGCTTGCAGTTAGATCTAAAAAAAATCTTAAAAATTTAGTATTTTTAATGAGAAACGAGTATTTATTTTCAATTTTATAATGTTCGTGTTTATTGTACAGTTACAACGCGAGCTCGTATAGTGCCTCTTACAGACCTTCTCATACATAACCACATTTAATCCGAGTCGTCAGACAAGTCAATTTCAAAAGACTGCGCCCACGGCGGGATACACAATTATACTATCAAATGCAAATTATGTTTTTGTACGGACAGATATTTTGTTGACCTTTATATAACGTTGCGAAAGGCTTTGCCAAATCGAGAATAAAGTCATCGTCTTATAAGGATACCTACAGGCAATTCTTTTTTTGAGAAAGAAGAATGAAAAGAAATGGAGTCTATGTTCCAGTACTGGTTCTTTTGGAGCTTGCACTATGTGGTTGGAGGGCTCTGCTGGTTAACATTTGTAAAACAGACTATAAATATATTGAAAAAACAAGATGGCGGCTTTAATTCCGATAAAGGCCACGCGCCAAAAGAGCCATGTTTACCCATAGACCCCCGCTCTTCGTGAGATACATTGTAAACATGTTAATTCAGTCGAAGGATGCATTTATCCAGCTCAAGCGCGCATGCTGCCTTTGGACCTGGATCCGGCCCTGTCCTTCTGCACCCACCTGGTGTATGGATATGCCGGAATCCAGCCCGACACCTACAAGATGGTGCCGCTTAACGAGAACCTGGATGTAGACCGCTCCCATGCCAACTACCGGGCTATCACCAACTTCAAGACCAAGTACCCTGGTCTGAAGGTCCTGCTTTCTGTCGGAGGAGATGTAGACACTGAAGACGCAAATAAGTACAACCTTTTGGTAAGTCCACCATCACCATCACTACTTCATCATCACTCAGCCCAGAATCATCATCTGGTTCCCCTTTCTTCTGCCATAATTCTCGAGTCCCTGTGTCCATCTACTTATTTCGTATTTTTTTTCTCAGAAAATAGACCTTGCTCCAACTGACTAGTGTTATTTATTTATTTGGACCTCCAACAAAGGATACACAGATACAATTTATGTCACAATTATACAAAGGTTCTTTTAAGTGTGTTCCTTCAATTACAGGAGACCACACCATGCACCCAAAACTAGGAGTTAAAAATAAAAACCAAAAAAAAAATGATGACAAGAATCAAGTATCAATAAGTATTAAAATTGTTTATTATAATCATAAGTAAATATTTGAATTAAAAAAAATCAAAAGTGTTAATATTGTACATAAAAAAATGTAATTATTATTCTCCATTTATTGCAGTGATCAATTTTTTTTGTATTTTTGTGTTCGTTATTATACAGTAATAGTAATATAATTGCTCGAATTTGGTATGGCCCCTCATTACTGTAGACATTATTCAGATACTGTGATTAATATTTTCAAGGTTTTTAGCACCATCCATTTGTCATAATATAATGGCCAATAATATGACGATTCGCCATATTCAAATCGTCATTCAGTGAAACGGAAAACTGGGAAATCATGTTACTATACCTAATTTCGTTGTTGTGTTTCCAATAATACATTTGATATCAACGGACACACATGATTGACTTTTGTAAGAGGCATTGAGCCGGGTACAGATTTCGCAAATTAACATTATAAATTAGTCTGTATTCTGAAATTATTGTATTAGGTTTAATAGCCGATGATTTAATATTCAAGCAGAAATCAATTAATCTTAATTATCTAGATGTTCCAATAGGAAGAACATTGTGTTCTTACTTGGTTAGCTTACAAGTTAACTATCGATATTCATCTGGACATTTTCCTTGATATGATTAACAACCAGTGTGAGAAGTCGAAGAAGTAGGAGCCATTATTATGAGCCACCGTCCACCGAAAAAGCGCAACATCAAAACTTGCAATCTATACCTATACCCGACTGCGCGACAGCAAAGGCTGTTTGTTTTTATGATATTTGTGTAGATTAATTTAGATGTACATTGTGCTTCAATAGCTGGAGTCCCCACAATCCCGTACTGCGTTTGTCAACTCTGGAGTGTTATTGGCTGAGCAGCACGGTTTCGACGGCATCGACCTTGCTTGGCAGTTCGCCAAGTACAAGCCCAAGAAGATCCGCTCCACCTGGGGTAAGTACATGTTATTGGGTTTTCCATCGGGAATTTCACTGTAGCAACTAGCTGGCCGATGGACGGCTAAGGGTCACTACCGTGTCACGTGGGACTTGAACATAACTGGTGAATTGTGGGTTAAATAAACGTCACCGCTGCCTAAGTCTACTAACGGTACCTTCCACGTCTCTTTAATAAATTGTGTTCTTTAATCAGCTTGAAGCTATAATTGTCAGTGTACAATAAAGTTATTGCAAATACTTAAAAGCGTATTGTTTTTTGTATTTACAGATATTTATGTAAATACAGATTAATACAGAATTGTAGAAAATATTACATACACAATGACTAAACGCTTTTTTGTATTTAAATCTTAGTTCCGGTAATGCAATTTGGATGAGTAGGAAGGAATTCAAGACGTCAATTTCAAGACAAATGAGAATACCTTTATAATCTCTCTTTCTTGTCTGTTTGCAATAGAAGTTTTTCTTGGGATACAACGTAGGATTGTTTTGTGGGAATCACATCTGTTCATCTTAGGCTTGGTTTAGTAGCTGCTCTACAACCAAAACTTACCGTAGTTGTAGGTTCTTCTGCTTAGCACTAACTTAACCAATGTATTCTTCGTTCAGGATCTATCTGGCACGGTATCAAGAAGACCTTCGGCACCACTCCCGTCGATGAGAAGGAGGCCGAGCACCGTGAAGGTTTCACCGCCTTGGTGCGTGAGATGAAGCAGGCTTTGAACGTCAAGCCTAACATGCAGCTGGCCATCACCGTTCTGCCCAATGTCAACTCTACCGGTAAGTTTTAAGCTCCCCGATTTTCGGCATCGGCAGTGGTAAGGGCCCCGAAGTAGGTATAACTTGTGAGTTGTAGGGTCGAACACAGATAGGCGCGTTACTTTGTGAAATTTATTTCATTACCACTGCTCTTAATACTGAGAAGGAAAACATTGTGAGGCAATGGGCATGTCCTACAAAAAAACAAAGACATCTGACATCCACCGTGCACAGTCCACTCCCATTTGCAGAGCTGAGGTCTTTGTGCCGGGTATATAATAGGCGATGTGATTAATGTTATAAGTTTGCAATAGCTACAGTCCCTTCTAAAAATTTAATAAAAATCTTCTTCGTGGAATTCAAAGAATCCTCTCTTACCTTGTGTTTGTAGGCTTCAATTCTTTTATAGTGATGAAATATTTCCAACAATTCTTCCATAAACCGTTAGGTATAAAAAGAAAGCGCGTAACAAGATACACTAGAATAGGAATGGATACAGTGATGAGTAAGGATATCAATACGACCTCGTCGTACTGTAGTGATCACACGGCATTTATCGTGATTATTCTATTACGTGCACCCACGGTATTATCCGTCTGTGAATCAGATGACCTGATGGTCACCTTTATACATTTTAGTGCCGTAGTTCATGATCCCGGGTTATTTACTTTACGCTCTCACAAGCTTAGGTACTTCCAGAAATCCACCAGATCGGTGTGGCCATTTTTATGCTGTTGATTCATATCCGAGGCCATGCGTTTGTGCTTATTGCTTTGTGCCTAAGTGCGTTGCAGTATGGAGTTTAATAGAAGGAATACTGAACAGCTTCAGCTATGGCTTTGCTGCTTCGGTGTAGTGCTTATACGTGTGCACCAAGTTCAGAAAATTATACCTACTGTCCCCAATCTTACTAACTGCTTCTATTTTCTTCTAGTTTACTACGATGTCCCTGCCATCATCAACCTGGTTGACGTCGTGAACATTGGCGCCTACGACTTCGAGACTCCTGAACGTAACCCCAAGGAGGCTGACTACGCCACTCCCTTGTACACCCCTCAGAACCGCAACCCCCTGCTCAACGCTGATGCTATCATCAATTACTGGTCAGTACTTTGAGTAACTTCTTTTGTAACTATTATAGAGGCCTATAGCGGCAATGTTTTAGGCTTATTATATAATAAACATTGCACCTAGGCTGCATTGTTTTGGTTACTGCTGAATGGCTCAAATTGATAGATTATAATGAAGCATCACTAGCTAGATAGCCGCTAAGGTCCATTTTATTATTTGTGAACAGGCTCCAAGGTGGTGCCCCTGCCCAGAAGCTGATCCTGGCTATCCCGACCGCTGCCCGCACATGGAAGCTGGATGCTGACAGTGAGATCGCTGGAGTTCCTCCCCTACACGCTGATGGTCCTGGTGAAGCTGGTATGTCGTTATCATTTGTATTTGACTCTTGGAAAATATTATATACGGGTGTGAATTTTAGAGGTGTACAATGCAGAAATCCCTTTTAGTGTTGTTTAACGTCCGCGGCACTGGATTTTATTTTCGTCTCTCAAATGGTACGTCATTCAATTAAATTTACAAAATACAAGTTTAAAGATGCAATAAACCTCACTGCAAATATTGCAGTGAGTGTCTCAAGTTTCTCGTTTTATTTTTAAACACCAAATTTCGTCTTATGTTATTTTAATAACATTTACTGAAGCCTTTCACTTGGTTCGCGAAACGCAGGACGTTCGTTACGCAACGTGAACGGTACAAATTATCATAAATAGACACTCATACTTCTTGGTGAAATCCGACGTAGTTTGCGCAAAATTGATACCTATGTAAACTATGTGACTCTTATAAATAATATCAATATACAAATATCACGCCTGTAATGTTTAAGTCCCAAGTAATGGGATGGGAGGCGAGCCTACTACAACCAGGAACAATTATGGCAGACACCACGGTTGCTACTAAGAAATTCCTAATAGAAAACCCCAATTACACTGCCCTACCCGGGAACCGAAACCTAGGACTTGATGCCAGTATCGCTTGCGACCACGAGACCAACCAAGCAGTCAATCTATACTAATGTTATATAAACAATAAAATTTATAAATTAAAATAACCTAAGTAACTAACTTATTAATAAAATTAAAAAATGGCGTCAAAAAACTCCTCCTCAACGCAGTCAACTGGTAATGTACCCAAGAGACTGGCGGCGTTGCCACGTTGTATGGCAATACTAAGCCTTTGGCCAAGGTAAAAGCCAGCCCTTGGGTCACGGGAAGTGTCAACTAAGCGTTTGGAAATGTCCTTGGAAATAAATAAAATAAACAATCAAATGTCTTGTGCTGGTAGCGCAACCATAGTACGCATTTAGCATTACTGTCACGTTTTTGCATAGTTTTTGCCGTCACGATTAGTCATGACAAATGAATTCCTCGTTACCATTTTTAGAGAAATGATTCTGACAAAAAATTTTGAACTCGTAAATATTTAGCAGATAGGATGAATATTTATAATGTCTAGATTAGCGTGACGTCTTATTCATTACATTCAGGTTGTAGTGACACCTCAATTTGTTGCCTATTGTAATTTCTTATGTCTTTTGGGTTTCGGTGACAAATAAATAACTTCTTTCATAGAACGATGAAACATGGAAGCATTACACCTTTTATGTTTTTTTTTCAGAAATAATAGTATTCAGAAGCATAACCTGCAGATATTAGGACACACGACTGGTTTCCCTGTAACTGTGAAAATGCAATCATAGAGTTTCTTTGAGTTACATTATGAACCGGCCTTCAAAATCCACCACATGCTTTAAAAATGATTCCTTGAGAGCTAATTCTTTTGTTTTTTTTTGTTTCTAGGCCCCTACACAAAGACAGAGGGTATCTTGAGCTACCCTGAGGTCTGCGCCAAGCTGATCAACCCCAACCACCAGAAGGGAATGCGTCCCCACCTTAGGAAGGTCACCGACCCCAGCAAGCGCTTCGGTATGTGAACAATCATGAAAGCAAAAGCGTTTGTAATAAAAATTTGGTTGGAAGTATAAGCAATCAGTCAGAATACAAATTACTAACATTATGGGTCTGCAACATTGTTGGACATTAGATCTTTCGGCAAGAAAACTGATGACCAGGGTTTTCATTCTGGTACTATGTTCCAGTATGTTAATTTCTGACCCGGGCGTAGCCGATCGCTAAAGCTAGTGTACATAGAAATGCCTATGTTAACCTAAGTTGCATTACTATTTATTTACTTAATAACTATCGGCATTGGAATAAAATTACCAATAGAAAATGTATAGCGAAAAATCTGATATTCCATTGCCGATGGTTTCATTGCTGTATAAATTGCTTTGGTTATGTATAATAAGTGTAAATATTGGCATCAATGAGGAATAAGTAGCTATAGATAGTCCCACGGTACACAGGGCGACGCAATAACCTACATTTACATCTAAAATAGTTTTTACACTAAGCGTATTAGGCCGCTTATTAGCGAATTAGGAAAGTATATGAAAAACAAAGGACAGTCGATGGTGGCTTAAGTAACAAGGATTTCTTAAAGAAACCAGCATGTCTTAGAAGCAAGAAGGTGGTGAATTACGATACACTTCTTCTGTCAGATAGGAAGCCAGTCTCCGCTCGGTGGAAACATTATAGTTTCCGTAGCCGACTATACGCATTGGTATAAACGGAGCAGCTTGCAAATCAATCAAATCAAAATTATTTATTTGCGGTGAATGTGGTACAAAAGGTGGTAAAACTAACATAAAGTGCAATGACACATTTCGCCATTAAAATAGCATGCAAATATTATAAACACAAACATTAAATTATGTAGGTAACTAAATAAAGTACAATATTTCTAAGTTTATTTAACACAACGCAAAACAAAATTTTGCTGTAACTACTACAAAAGAATTGTTAGCATATTAGAGTATTTTTATTGTACAACAAATTGTTAGCCTAATAAAATTGTTCAATTATACAAACACAACATCAAATAATGTAAGTAGGTAATTATTTACAATGCCATTCGGTAGTGATATGATTGACAATTAGATTTTTTGAGAAATTCCGCAATGGAATAAAAGCTATGTGAAATAAGCCATTTTTTCAGAACTTTGCAGAATTTTCTGTACGGAAGATCAGTGATAAAGTTTGGTAGAGAGTTAAAGATAAGTGGAGCCATATATACACAATTACGTCTGAATAATTCAATTCTAGGTACAGGCATTCTTATTAGATGCTGTGTAACTGTACGTTTATTAATATTGTTTTTAAGTTCAAAAAGTGAAGAGTTAGTTTTGATAAATTTTGCGATTTCATTGTGTTGCGTTGCGTTGTGTACGATTGGGCTTAGTATTAGCTAGCCAATTTGACTTTTCAGAGAAGGGCTTAACAAAGGAGCAAGACTTATCCCCTCTTTTTGGTTGGTACTCATTCTTAGTAGGCTTATAGCTTCATATAACACACACTACTAAATGCTGCATGGCTTTGAATGTAAAAGAAAAGTGTAAATAACATGCCTCTTGCGATATGTCACGTTTGCATATATTTTAAAACTTTTATTCGTCTTTTGCTTTTCATTTATCTGTTGCGATTTAAGATTTCATCTTCTCGTAGACTCATGGGTTATATTAACATTAAGTACATTTTGGGTCAATAGCGTCTTTGCTTAAAAGCGTTAGCCACCTTTTTCCTCGACTCCTAGGTCAGGTCTGTAACAGCCCTTAGATAACGTCCTAAGGTCACAAACAATTATACAACCTATACAAATATCTATGTACACGCATCTATATACAGTTTATAACGGTTAGCATTTGGTAAAGGAGTGATAGATATTTAATTAAATATATCTTGCAGGAACCTACGCATTCCGTCTACCTGACGAGAACGGTGACCCAGGTCTGTGGGTGACCTATGAGGACCCTGACACCGCCGGACAAAGGGCTGCTTACGTCAAGTAAGTTCAAGTTTTATTTATTCTCAAATTGGAAAATATCGAAACGGTTAGTTGAAGCCTCCCGTGACCCAAGGGCTGGCTTTCACCTTGGCAATGCAGCCATACAACGTGGCAATGCCAGCGTTGATATTGTTGAGGAATATTTTGACGTTATATTTTAGTTTGTGGTTAGTTTTTTTTTTGTAATTTGTTGGGTAGTTCTTGTATTAAATTGATTTGTAACTTTTAACCAATAAAACGCTTTGTCTTATTGAATTCTCAATGTTAATGTGTCGTGTGAACTGAATAACTTTTTATGATGTACTATATCATTATTGAGCAGTTATTATAGTCATCGCCCAGCAAGTAATCTATTTATTTGGCGTATAGTCCATGGTTCTGTTTGGTAACCGTCCTCATAAAGAGTCTTTGCTGCGCTGTGCTTCTGCTTTTATGATTTGACCAGGTTGACAGTTATCCATAGGGTGACAATATGTCATTGTATGTTAAAACAATAAGCATAAACTACAGAACGTCCTTCGCGTCACCTGCTACACATACGATTCTTACGAACAGATTCTTACAAAGGTAGTTCGATCTACCCCCATCGGAGAAAACCAAGAGTTAATTTATGTATGTATCATTGTGTTAAGATCTAATAATTTTTCAGGGCTAAGAACCTTGGAGGTGTATCCATCATTGACCTGTCCATGGATGACTTCCGCGGGCTCTGCACTGGAGACAAGTATCCGCTCCTCAGGGCAGCTAAATACCGCCTTTAAATAACTCATAAATAAACAATTTTTGATTCAGTAACTTAAATACCTATAATCTTTAAATGGCGGCGCAAATATAATGTGTTTCACGTACCCTGTGTCTAAAGCCGCCTAATAAACTTTGTATATTTTTGTAATCAATTTTATTTCATGCACCTTTTAAAAACAAATCTAGATTAAGTTGCTGGTCATATGCTATGTAATAATTATATAAGCCGCAGGATATTTTTTATATTAAAAGAACAATGTTATTTTCTGTGCTATGAAAGTGTTTTATTTACTTAAGCTACATTTCCTTGATAATAAAGCCTAGGAAAATAAGACTTATGAGTAAAGGCAACAACTCAGTGGTGGCCCCGCGGGCGAGGCTCACGAGTTCTAGGTCGTGGATACGAACCCAGGTAGTAATAGTTATTTATTTAATCACAACCACCCTTAAAAGAATCGAGGCGAATGGAGACCTACTGGCTCTGTACTGGCACTGGCACAGCTGAGATGCGAGGGAACATTTTAATTATCCTTCATAACCTCAAAATTGCTGCTTCAAAGAAGCACACCATCGTGATAAGGGGAAGGAATGGGGGAGACCTTTGCTCAGGAGTGGGATAAAAAAAACGAAATCTCAAAAGTATTCACCGGGGTCAACCGTACATCAACCGTTCCATAAAATCAGAAAGTTTGGGTAGATAGTTACCTACCTATTTAAATCAAGAAAGACACAAGGACGTATGTACCTACGGTGCCTAGTGATTTTGGATATAGTCGAAAAATATTGACTTACCTGATTATGAGCCAAAAGGCAGCGGTTAAACTTTTTATCATTAAAAGTGATTTTGGCTTGCTTTGTTCCTCGTCGGTTCTTGGTATAATAATTAAAATTGCGGTATCGATTATGTTCAATAGCAATTATACTTTTTTTACGATACGAGTAATATTAAATTTTCACGCGTTGCTCACCGTATCAGCCTTGATATTGCAAGTATAATAATTATGCACTGTGAAATTACGTTTGTGGCATAAATATGTATTCAGAAATTCTTTTGGTTTATATCTTATTAGTTCTTGATTCTAGTAATTCAGAGTCGGTATTCGACGAAGAATCAGAAGAAAAGATAAACGATTACGTACCAGGTAAATATAATATTACTTTTCATTGGTAGACTTTTCCGGCAGTCTTCGGCCAAAAAATATAAAATGTTGAGTTGCCTTTTATCCAAAATAGCGCCCGCCGATACTTTGAATTAGCTGAACTGAAATTAGTCTTCGAACTACCTATGTTTTACCTATTATTATTTGCCAATAATCCTTGAACGTGCAATATCGGCTGAAGACATTTTCAAATAGTTAACGGGAGATTTGAGACTACTTAATGACGTAA
This sequence comes from Eugnorisma glareosa, assembly GCA_947578425.1. NCBI lineage: Eukaryota > Metazoa > Arthropoda > Insecta > Lepidoptera > Noctuidae > Eugnorisma > Eugnorisma glareosa. The sequence goes on from OX387957.1 coordinate 34,611,240, forward strand.
TGATTTAGGAGTAAAAAATAAAACCGACTTCAAAAACACAAAAAGTAAGAAATAACATTAGCTACAGAAGTCGGTGACTGTTGTTAGTTTTTTTTTATCACCGACTTCTGAAGCTAAAGTACTTTTTTCTTTTTTGTGTTATTGAAGTCGGGTTTGTATTTGCAATTTTATTTTTCCATTGTTAGTTATAGTCCTATAGAAATATTTGCTATGCATTTATTTTACATTGGTATAACAATACATGTCATGGTAATAGGCTTACAGTGGCGTAGCTACCGTAGGGCTAAGAGGGGCAGTGCCCCCCGGCTCAAGGGGCCCCTCGGCCTCCATGAACGACGTTGGAAAAAGTTATATAATATCCTAGTTCAATAAAGAATTTTCGACTTTCAACTTTTTAGCCCCTGATTCCAATAAACCTCGAACGGCTCGAACCGAAATCTCAAAAATATCTCCCACCTCCAAAACATAAACATAACAGGCCTAGCCTTTGGTCAGCTTGTTTACTAGCTTCTGCCGGACTTCGTTAGCCTGGCACGGACCAACATTGAAAATTATCCCACTGGATTCTTTTATAGGGATAAGAGTATCATAGGATACTTGTTTACGACTTTTTACACGTAGTTTCTTCACAAGTTGAGAAATCCTTACCTGTTTGTTCTATTTATTGTGACATGTCACAAGCATTCGATTATGTAGACCACAATATTCTGCTGCATAAACTTGAGGCTTATGGTATAAGAGGGAATGTCCTTGAATTGATAAAATCATATTTATCAGACCGCCAACAAATAACCCAAATATCAAAATTTGATATTAAAACTAAAGGGGAACAAGTTTTCTCCTCTGATAAGCGAAAAATCACATATGGTGTTCCCCAAGGAAGAGTATTAGGCCCTCCTTTGTTCCTACTATTCCGCACCTTCTAAGAAAGCTCGAGCGGCTCGGTATCAGAGGAATCCCTCTGAAACTGATGGAGGACTATCTTACTGGTAGGAAACAACGAGTACGGATAAATGACAGACTCAGTGACGAGCTCTCAGTCAATTTTGGTGTACCACAGGGTAGTATAATTGGCCCAACACTATTCTTGGTGTACATTAATGACCTTTGCCAACTTTCTCTTCTGAAGGGAAAGATCATTACATTTGCTGACGATACTGCTCTGTTCTTCAGTGGTGATGGATGGAGGGAGGTATTCGATGTTGCGCAACTGGGTCTTAACAGTGTTAGTAACTGGCTGCAAGACAATGTTTTGACTCTTAACGTCACTAAAACAAAGTACATGGCATTCGCTCAAAGATCTAACTTGCTCCCACCGTCATCTCTGAAGATTACTGCCCACACTTGTGGCATTGAAAATACTCAGTGCTCTTGTTCTTCCCTTGAAATGACCGAAAGTATTAAATACCTTGGAGTCACTATTGACCAATATCTCTCCTTTAAACCACACATAGAGACCCTCGTGACCAGGTTGCGAAAAGTAATATACGTTTTCAAAACTCTAAGACACTCGGCCGACCGACAGACTATTAAGATGGTCTACTTTGCACTGTGCCAATCGCTAATTGATTATTGCATCACATCATGGGGAGGTGCCGCAAAAACACACCTCATCGAAGTAGAAAGGGCACAGCGTGCCATACTCAAGGTTGGAGCTGGTCTCCCTTTTCGTTTTCCGACTACTGACTTGTACAAAGAATGGGACACTCTCACGGTTAGACAAACTTTCATACTACTTACGTTACTTAAAAAACATTCCCAGATGCAGTATGACGCTAAATTACCTAAACACAACCGACGAAAGGGCAGGGTATGTCCCACGGCTCAATTCAAATCCACGTTCCCTCAAAGATTCTATTGCTTCCTTGGTCATTATCTTTACAATAAGTTGAATAAATCCCTAAACCTATATCCCAAAACTAGATCAATCTGTATCAAAGAAATAAAAAAATACTTAAAAACCCTAGACTATCAAAAAACTGAAAATATTTTGACCGTTCTGAAATAAACATAATTTTGACCATCCCCACACGTACAAACTGTTCCTCGCTATCGACTCGCTGTACAATTGATACTATTTAAAAAAAAAAAAAAAAAAAAAAACTCTCGCTGCACCTACTCCACGAAAGTCACCCTCACTCATACCTTGCTCATATGAATTACACACATACATCTCCTACAAGTCTAACACCTCGCACAAGATACATACTCCCACACACACGCATACGCACATACTCACACACATGACTCAACCACAACTTCTGCAAGATCATAGGTAGGGATTTTTTTATTGTTATTCCTTCTTCGTGTTTTTTATCATATTGTTTAATATTTACCTTGTTTTTTTTTTTATGCCTATTGTTTAACTCCTACTCTCACGCGGTATCTCTGTAAAAGCTAATTCTAGCCTGGAAGGGGCCTGGTGACCTGTAACACAGGTTTTTCCCAAAAACCTACATCAGGCACCAGTCTCTCACAAGGTTGAATTCAACTGAGACATTTCTTTGTACATATTAACTTTAAGTCAGCTTTGTGAAGGGAGAATAAATGAAAATAATAATAATAAAAAAATAATAATACTATACATTAATGATCTGCCAAATGCAACAAAGGAACCCATGTCATTGTTCGCTGACGACAGTACTGTAACCATAGCACCTAAAAATATGATTAACTACCATTTTGGTGCTAATGATTCATTGAATTGTATAATTACCTGGCTTAATGATAATAATTTGAAAATTAATCTTAGTAAAACAAACATAATGCATTTTATCCAACGCGAAAAGCTATGCAATACATCAAAATTTAATTTAGTATACAAGGATAATATAATACAAGAAGTAGAAACAGCCCGATTTGAGGGATATCATAGACAAGCAATTATATTGGAAAACTCACATTAATGACTCTTAAAGTAAAAAAATTAGTACTTCGCTTACGCTCTTTATAATTTGGCACCGACTGTCAGTGTAGATACTTTACTTAAAGCATATTACGGGCTTGCCGAATAAGTATTAAGATTTGGAATAATTTTCTGGGGCAATTGAACTCAGAAGGACACTGCGTTCAAAGCAAAAAGACATTGTATACCGGCTATGTTTGCGTTGCAAACTACTGACAGTTGCAAACTACTGACAGTTGCAAACTAATGTTTTTACAGCACAGAATTCTAACACTTCCGTCACTTTACATATTAGAAATATCGCTATTTGTAAAAGCCAATCTTAATTTGTTTCCTCTTCTGATAAATAATACAGGTAGAACGACGAACTAGACGTGAGAAGTACAGACTTTGGGTGCAATCACTCTCCGCCAAAACAGCATTTCTAAAAAAAGTTTTCTATGCATGGCCCCAATAATATACAAAAAAAAATCCTAATTCCCCTAAGATATTGGATATCAATTCATTCAAGAGAGAACTAAGAAAAATCTTATTAGTAAGGGGTACAATGTTACGGAGTTTTTGAATGACAAATTTTGAATTTTGATAATTTATTAGGTGATTATTATTTTATATTGTTTTAGTTTTTCTTTTTTTTTGCCTCTATATTTGTATGGACTGTAATTATGTATTTGACATTTTGACTATTTGTAATTTCATTATTTCTTATTTTATAATTTACAATTAAGAATTATAAACTATTTTGTACGCCGAATATGGCAAAACATGTTGAACCAGCAATCTAAACTCATTTCCATCCATATGTGAATATCTATGTATCATGTCACACATGTTTATACAAATAAATGCATATTTATCTTTGTATACGTCCTACTCCTACCCAAGTCGAGCTCTATCCGTGTGCAAAATTTCATCCAAGTCCATGGGTTTCGCCAGGTAGGCCGGGGCTTAGGATTTTTAAAAGTTATAGTTTTTCCTGCCTGATGCCGCAGATTTACTAAGTACGTAATAAATTGTAGAATCACTCTCAAACTAAAAAAAATAAACATCTGAGTACTCGTACTAGCGCCACAAAATGACACATTTTCTTTACACCAACGCATGCGGTTCGTACTTTAACCCTCAAAATTATCACAGAGGCTCGTTTTTTCTGCTTCTGGATTGGCATTCCTTTTGGATTTCGGTATAGTCAGCGGCTGAAGTTACTTCTTATTAACTAACCCCCGAGGCCTTATAATATTTAAAGGCAAACACAAGGTTGAAAAAAATTGAGCATGTGGACGTTTGATCTCAAGTTACGTATCTGAATTTATTCGAAGCAAAATGTAATAGTTTTCGAGCTCGCTTTGCTCGCTCTTGCAGCCTACTTTCTCTTGAATCTTAACTTTGTCTATAAGTCGCTCATGTAACTGTGGTAGGTCGAAACAATTCTAATCTGTCCTGGGTAGGCAGGTAGTTTAAGATTTTCGAGCTCACTTCGCTAGTATCTCCTGTATGAAGGATCGAAATAATTTTAATCTGTACAAAGCAAGGTGTCAAAAAAATTTCGAGCTCGCTTCACTCGCTCTTGCGGCCTACTTCTCCTAGAATCTTGACTTTGTCCTGTATGAAGAGTCGAAATAATTCTAACTTGTCCAAGGTAGGGTGTTCAAATTATCGATTTCGCTTCGCTCGCTCTTGGAACCTTGGTTCCTTTTGTTCTCATAATGGTTACCCTTATTCGATTAAGTAACAGCTATTTCTGAATAATAAGACTAAAGAAAAGTAAACTTGTCTGGAGTGGTGACCTAAAATTTTCTTTTAGTTCCTAGACTTTTCAAATACTCTTCAAAACAAGTACCTACCTATGGAAAATCTAACCAATCCGAGCTCCGAATCTAACCAAACCCATCTGTAAATAGTAAACTTAACCCGCACCCAATTTTTTTCTCGCAACCTCCTGCCCCCCGACTCAAAGGTTGGCGACGCCCTTGTCCAAGTTCATCCAGTAGATTCTACATGAAGCGTAACAAAAAAAAGAAAGAAACTTTAACTTTATTATTAGGAAATACAAACTGCGGTACACATAACACATAATTATTAGTAGTACGTGCGTAGCTTTCCTCTATTATGCCTTGCAGTTGCTGACGGTGAAGTAGTTTTGCACCCTTCAAGTATTTACTTAAGTTGAAATAGGGCCTCAATTTCATTTTTACCCGGGGCCCATGGTTACATAGCTACGCCACTGTAGGCATATCCCCATTATATGGCACTTAACATACCTAAACTGTCGAAATCTGTCTGGGTGTATTGTATGCATACACGTGTGATGTTACGTCATGTATTGTATAAGCAATAAACACACAAGCGATTGCAGCAATCACGGCAGATTTTCCGTTTAATTTTGAAGAGTTTCCATTGTATGTCTCGGATCTTCACCAAATTTAAATGGGACCAAATAACAACTATTGCGCAAACAAACTAAAGAAGAATCACGTAAATAGGATCATAAATCTCAGTCTAATCGGTGTAGATACACAAAAAAAACCATACGAATTGAGAACCTCCTGAGACTTTTGAAGTCGGTTAAAAAGTGAAATAAATGTAGAATGATACTACTATTTGAGCTGATCTCGCGCTTTAATGGTAATAATATTATTCCTTGGGGTTTAAACATTATGACATGAATTGGCATACCCTTTAGGGGAAAAGTCGTGATATTATGCGTACCGTATAATTCTGATAACACTTTTGAATGTAAGTAATCAGTGGATTCTGGTTGTATGAAACAGTGAGTAACACATTCGTGCCTAAATAGTGCCTGTCATAGACAATAATATTCATAGAGTGTGCGCTTTTTAATAGGAATTAAAAAGCGCACACTCTATGAATATTATTGTTTTCTTTTAGGTGTAGTCTTACAGGACTTTGTCGTTAGTAGAGTGGGCGCAGTCGCGACTGCAGGGCCTGATGAGGTCCTGGGTTTGATTCCTGGGCCAGATTTTTTTTTCCATCAGGAATTTCTCAGTAGCAGCCACGGAGTCTGATTTGTGCCCGGTTGATGCAATAGGTTCGCCCCTTATTACATGGAACTTAAAATATAGTGAGTGTACTATTAGGTACACCTCTGCCTAACTTTTTCGGGAACTACAGGCGTGATGTTATGTTATGTTGGGTATACTCTTTTCACAGTTATTTTAGCCCTAATTTTAAATCACTGTCAAATTGACAGCAATCTTATTCTAGTTAAAATAAGCCGGTGAAGAGACTATAGCTACCTACCGACTTGTATGTTGTCATAAATATAATCTAGGTAGCCTAATAACAATAGTTTTATTTTAGATCATTTGAAAAGCTATGATTTCTATCTTATCTGCAAACTTCAGCCAAACGGTTACATGTGTAGCGGAGACGACGCGATGAGATCAAAGTACGTAGTAATTATACAATGTGTAACATAATTAACGCACAACCTCTTAAGGGGTCATTGTACTCATCATTATGAACAACTTTCACTATGGGACCAAAACTGAAATCGCAAAAAAAAATCGACTGCCCCATACATTTCTGTGCGCATAATTCGACAAAATGTACTGAACAGCTGTTTTTTTTTTCGCGTTTCGGGGTTAGTTCCATAGTGAAAGTTGTTCATAATGATGAGTACAATGACCCCTTAAGAGGTTGTGCGTTTATTCTGTTACACATTGTATATACCTATCATATAAGTCAATAATCCTATCTACAGATTTGAAATTATATTTGAACATTTATTTACTCCTTGGCAAAAACAGAGGTCTGGTATACTGTATTGTTTAGATACTAGAGATATTATTTACTAGGTAGTGGAGTGCCTTGCTGGTGCTGCCCATGCGGCGCATGGGGGTTAAACAAAGTTCCCGAACCCTGGGCACAGAATACTAACCCAAGGCAGCAGTAAAGAGCAAAGAGTAGCTAAACTAAAATTAAAACTAAACTAATATGTACGATTGTTACAGATTTTATTTTGACACAGCTATGAAAACGTGTATGACATTCTGGCACGGCAACTGTGACTTCAGTCATAATAAGTTTAATACTCTTGATGAATGTAGTAATAGCTGCATGGGTAAGTTAACATTGAAATAGACCTTCTTCATTAACATCAGCTTGCAGCATTCCATAGGCCTCTCTGATTGCACACTTGCTGATGCTCAGCCGATTCGTAATTCTCGGCAAGCGTAAGGTGGGTCAATCGGCCCATTCTTTTTGTTTTTTTTACGTGTGGAAATTATCAAATGACATGGCCACCCTGAGCGGAGCGGAAGGGAGTGTCAGACTTGTATTGACTAAAACCCATCCATGTTCCTTCTTTTGCCCTTTGTGTTCCAGGGCCGCGATATCTCTTTCGAACAGTCCCGCAACCCTAGCAGGCATCGGTCCTTTCGGACCCCTTCCCGTATGCTGAAAGGACTTTGAGGCGAGCGTAGAATACGAACGCGCCGTCGACACGGCCTGTCGTCATAAGACGGACGGACGGCGAGCTAGCCAATGGGCTAGCTCGCCGTCCGCTGGCCGTGGGCTAGGCGCGGCGCTGTGGACCGTCCACAGGGCCGCGCCTACGGTGGCCCCCGACGCCGAGGGCGTCTCCCGCGGCGGCTGGGTCGTGAGGCTCTCTCCCTCTTCAATCGGCCCTCAGGCTATGTGGAGGGATGATCTCCACAGGGTGGCTGGTAGCAGTCGGATGAGATCTTTTCATTAATTCATTCGCTGACGGACAACCTAAACCGCTGGGCCTAAAGTCACGACATGAAATTTTACACAAAAGAAATCATTTCCGCAAATCCATTACCATTTTATTTTTTTTAATCAATCAATCAATCAAAAATCTTTATTTCGAACAAAAGTCCATAGGGGTTAGTAGCGAGTACTTAGGAGCTATGTTAGTTCGACATTATGTGAAAAAATCAATTTACTTAATTATTACAATTTAACCTAATTTCATTAGCATCATTACATTAATCTAACTTTAATTTACCCTAAACTTAACTACTACAGCAAACTAATTCATATATATTTCCTCAGCACCGGGCCCGCAGCTATGCCTGCGGGACCAGTGCATCAGAAAAGGGCAGTCTGGCCTCTCCACAATAACCTTCAGGATGCTGTTGGAGCCTCCACTTATCCTACGCATTAGGGACGCCGTTCTCTTGCGCATGACAGCCTCGAAACTATCTGTGCGAGCCTCGGCAAATATGCCCGATGCACTACAGAACCGCGGAAGCCCCACCAGCACCCGGAAAGCATTGTTGTACTGAACACGGAGGGCGTTGTAGGCTTTCTGCGTATATCTGACCCACAGGCTGCAGGTGTAAAACGTCGGGCAGTATGCCTTAAACAGCGTAATTTTCACGTCTTTAGTACACCTAGCAAACCTGCGGGCCAGCATATTACATCGCACCGACAACGCCCTTCGCTCTCTTTCTATATCCTCGTCATCAGACAGGTTCTCGGTCAAAATGTGCCCAAGGTATCTGAAAAGTGACACTCTTATAAGTGCCACCCCATACAAGTAGACAGGAGGAACTGTCGCTGGTTTTCTGGAACTTACACGAAATACCATAACCTCACTTTTCCTGACATTATACAGCAGACCATGAGCCACGGCGTATCGTTCACACACTCCAAGCAGCTGTCTGAGAGCATCAATCGAGGGCATTAATGAAAATTCGTAATTTTTTGTGAGGCACACAGTCCAGTACCGGGTTAAGATGCACGGTAAGGGCGTTTGTGCACTACAAGGAATTTGTCTGGTAGTCCGATATTTTCGGTCCGATGTGGCATGAAAAAAAACGGATGATTGGCTTGTGCACTTGTCCGTCTTTACTTGGATCAGTGCTTCGCAGTTAGGGTAGCTCTCTTTGAAACTACACGCCACGCACGCGTATTTACGGTAGTTGTTTGCTCTAATACTCTACGTGCGAAGACTTAGAAAACAAAAAGAATTTTGTGTTCATTATTGTGGTTTAGATAAAATTACCCATTTTACTTAAACCACAGGCATTGAGGCAGGACGAAATAATTTTTTTAAGGTTCCGTAGCTGAATGGTAAAAAACGGAACCCTTATAGATTCGTCATGTCTGTCTGTCTATCTGTCCGTGTATGTCACAACCACTTTATTCCAAAACTATGAAGACTACACAGTTGAAAATTAGTAGGTAGATGTATTCTGTGAACCGCTTTACGATTTTTATACAAAAATAAAAGATTAAAGTGAAATAAAAAATGGAACTGAAACTTAAAAATATTTTTTGCATCAAAACTATACGTGCGGGGGTAAAGATAGACACTTCCAATGTGGTAAAATGTGTGTCTTTTTCCCTTTAGTTTCTAAAGAGGAGGAAAATTCTGAAAAAATGTAAGATTGTAGAACTTAAATGAAACTTTCAACAAAAATTGGTTGGAATAAGATTAGATGTTTAGTTTTTGAGATATGGGACTTTTTCATCAAACTGCAGCAGTAACTTTTTCATTAACATACTATGAAAAACAAATTTAGTTTTTCTGTTGAATGTAAAACAACGCAACATAATTATGAATGAGCCTTCAAAATATTTTGTAATATTGTTTGGTGCTACGGAACGGAATCCTGTGTGAGTGTGAGTACAACTGGCACTTGGCCGGCTTTTTTAAAACTAATATCGGTTTACTAAAAAAACGGCCCGGAATGGGGAAAAGTAAAATGTCGGACAGTAAAATTCCTTGTAGTGCACAAACGCCCTAAGAAATGGCTATAAGATTTTCTATCTTCAGACTACCCGTAACTACGGCCAAAGGTCTACGAACGACAAGGAGTGACTGAGAGGATTCGGTATAAACCAAACCGGTGGTCACTCATCCACGAACCAACAAGTGTAGCTTTCAATGTTACTCAATCAATGGCCAGGATTATGATTTGAAATTCAATTGATTATAATTACTTGTTTCACAGAGTCTACGCAACAAGAAACTAGAATGATAAAAAATATCACAAAGAACATAGTCTGTCGTTTGCAACCAGAATTTGGGAATTGCCAAAAATACCTCCCGATGTGAGTTAGAGTTTATTAGAATACCAGCTATTGCCTGAATCTGCGCATTTTTTTTATGTCATCAATATATTGCTTAGCACAATCAGCCTATAATGTTCCTCTCTGCTGGGACACTCGGCCTCCTCTCTATGAGAGGGAATGGGCTATAATCCACCACGCGGGTCGAGTGCGGGTTGGAGATATCACATGGTTTCGAATTTTTGTTTCTAGGACTTGCCGGTTTCTTTTCCAAGTTTCCGTAGGACGATATCCCATTTTCACGAGGACGGCAGAAACCTATTGTAGTATAATCCATTATATTATTAGAATATAATTATAATTTTGTTCTGTTCGGGCAGGTGCAGTGGAATTTGAACTTTTTTGAAAACACCCTTATATTGCTCGTATTTATTTTGTTTCCGACAGGTTTTATTTCGACATCACATCACGCCAATGCAGAGGTTTCTCGTACAGCGGGTGCGGAGGCAACGGCAACAGATTCCTGACAGAACGTATGTGCATCGAATACTGCCCCGAGGTAGTCTCAATCCCCAAGAGAGCTTTCAAAGTTCGCACAGGGCGTGATCATCAATGGGACATCGAAGGGCGTCGGCTGGTTTTGAGCTAGAGGAGGCGGGCGGGGGCTGAAATTTGAGAAAAGAAGACATATGAGGATTTTGTTTTATATTTACGGATGCAACTGTACTGTTAAAATCTCAAAAAGGCACTACCTCGGGTTAGTAAAATTTTGTTTACATTGTTCGAAAGGAATATATACCTATATATTTTTTTAAATTAATTTGTTTACGAGCTTATTTAGATTAAAAGGTTTTTTTTTTCGTTTTTCAATTTCCTTTAACGAATAAAAGATAATTCGCCAGAATCAAACATCCCTGTTTGATTCTGGCGAATTATATTACACTATCGCCGAGACACTTCGAGACAGGGCGAGTGCGAGACTGTACAGCCAAGCGGTCAACCATAGAAGCTAGACGACGAGTGAGGAGGAAAATAAATTATTTTATCGTGTAATATAATTCGCCAGAATCAAACAGGCATGTTTGATTCTGGCGAATTATATTACACGATACCCCCCCCTATCGTGTTACCCTCTAACTGGGTTCTGGAGGTCAGTTAGGCTGCTCTATGTAAAATACCAGTATTCAGCTGCATCCGGTTAAACTAGAACCCGACCCCAACATAGGGGAGAGGCTAGGAAGAGCAAACCTCGAGCAAACTCCAGGTCTATATTTTTCCGAATTGTGATCAGAACTACATAATTATTCTCGAATTTCAATAGAATCGCTTCACCATTGAAAATTCAGTAGGTAAAACGGTTTAGTCCAAAAATCGCCACCGACAAATTCCCACCAGTGGGGATTTTAAATAAACTCTGCCTAGTGGTTTTTTTTTTTGAAAAATAAGTAACAATTATCATTTAACATAACTAGTGGGGATTTCTGGAAAAAAAATAACAATACCCACTGGTGGGGATTAGTCGGTGGGCATTTCTGGAATAAATCGGGTAAACCTACCCTTATGATGACTGTACTTACTCTATCGCCGAGACACTCCGAGAGGGGCGAGTGCGAGACTGTACAGCCAAGCGGTCAACCATAGAAGCTAGACGACGAGTGAGGAGGAAAATAAATTATTTTATACATCGAAGTACGGATATACCAAGAAGTTAGTCCAAAACAATCGTTAATATCGGACCATTGTGCAGAGGTAGCTGAACACTCTCGCCGAGACACTCCAAGGCAAAGTATAAGAGTGTAGAGCCAAGCCCCGGTGCTGTCGTACTCCCCAGTCTCGGAATGTCTAAAAGTTTTGCGTGGCCATACATTAAAAATATAAAGGGGTCTCTCTGAGGGGCAATGTGGGCCCACATTGAAAACACATATGAGGGCTATCGTTTTTGAGCTCACTAGATGGCACCACTGTCGACTAAGGTCCAGTCAATAATTCTATTTTATACTTTAAAGTACATAAAAACTTGATGTTATTACGTATAACAACATAGTGTAAACTTCAGGTTCATATATTTACAATATTCTCCCTAAACATAGCAAGCATGACATTTAAAAATCATTTTAACTCCAAGTACTGACAATTAAGATTCTAAGTTGCTACTTAAAATCTTCAAGTTATAATTAATCAAGAAAGGCTCAATCTAGACCACAATCGTGAATATTTGTAAAAATACGTGTTAAAACAACACGCAACTCGAGAACAATGTATGGCATCTGACATTTCGGTGCCCCCGCGCTACACTAGCGGCGAATTCATATGCAATAGCCCCCATTACGGACGTTGCTCAAAAGCCGCTTAAGTGTGACTATACTGGGCACGTCTTGCGCATTTCCAAGGAGCTGTACCCATAATGCCGGGCCCTGACACATCTAGAAGGCATCACGGCAGACCTCGAAGAAGATGGCGGGACGAGCTGGACAAAACTAACGACCCAGTGGTCCACATTATTCCTGGATCGAAACAACTGGAAGATATGGGGAGAGGCCATTGCCCAGCAGTGGGATGCAGGGCAGGCTAGCAGTATCAGTATAGTAAAAGAGACTACGGGTATCAATGTATAAGTGATTGCCTCCCGCCGAGAGACTTTTAAGCTACTTATACTTTTTTGAATTTTATACTTTTCGGGAATTTTCGTGATGGTAGCGAAGTGAAACTAACGAGGAGTTAGGAACCAGAGTTTTCGCATCCGGCCACACTGCGCGCTTGCCGCCAAGTAACTACAGGTGCATTCACTAAGCCATCTGTCAGTGCGTTCAAGCTGATGCGTAAAAGCTAGGGTGTATCCACCGAAGCTGGCGGAAGCGGAGAGGAGAGTAGATGTGCACATCTCCTCTTCATCATCATCATCATCTGTGTGTTTGCTGCGGCTGTGAGTGGCTGGCCTGCCACAGCACACCGTACACCGGCAGCCGCTCACAGCACACCACTCAGCGCACGCCGTACACAGGCAGCGCTCACCACTCACCGCACACCGTGCACCGCCAGCCGCTCATAGCACACCACTCATCGCACGCCGTACACAGCGCACCGCTCACTGCTCACAGCACACCGCTCACCGCACGACGACGTTCACGTCTTTTCTAGTCTCCGTTGTGCGCTTGGCCGCCAAGTCCGAAAGTTTGGTTAAACAATTACGAGACATCTCCTCTCCTGTCTGCTCAACCGTCTCCACTAAAGCTAAGCGGAGACGAGTTGTGTAAATAACGAAACTATTGGTGGCTTACAACACAGCTCCTGTCCTCTCGTCTCGTGTCCGCTTCGGTGGAGTCCGGCCCTTAGTGTTTTTAAGAACCAAATGTTTTGCAATATCACATAACAAGTTTGTGAAATGAAATACTATTTTATGGTGCCATATGCCCATTTTTATTCGCAATAAAATGATAAAATAATATGAAAACAGTTAACAATGTTTTATTACGCTTCATTGATATAACAATCGCGACGGAGGAAAAAGTAAATTAATTTCAACTAAAAATGTTTAATGTCTGTAAACACGCAGTTTTATCTTTATTTGCATTAACTTTGATAAAAAAGCAATCCAATGCTATTGAACTTGTTATTGAAAAAGCGCAAACAGAAGAGCCAATAGTTATGGGTACGATATACTATGTTTTTTTTTGGTTTTTATAAACCTTTAGTAGGTATTTTGCTGCAGGACTAAGATCATCCATGATCCACTTCATTAATTTATGTTGTAACGAATCACTCCTTCCCGTCTAAACCCCTGTTGTAAATTGTTAGTTTGGGTCGAATAACCATGTGTTGGAAAGCCCCTCTTCGTCTGAACGAGGCCTAGAATAATCCTTTATTTAACTTATTTCTGTTTCATGCAAAAATATAGGTACTTCAATTTAAAACACACCCACACTTCATTCATTTTCAGGCCTTTTGACACGAACCGAGCAAATCCAGACTATGGGCTGCTACTGCGAAATTCCTGATAGAATAAAACTTTGCTCGACCGGTAATGGAACCCATAGTCTCGTGCTCAGCGCTCGTAGCACTTGCGATACTAGGTAGACATTTTAAATACTGTGAATGAAAACTGATCCTTGCTTCCAGATAATCTGGAGAAATTCAACATGACTTACTATTGCAAGTTTCAAGCAAATGACCGCGTCTGTAATGAGCGCAAGAAAAGCAGCAAGTGTGTGCTAAACACGTTATTTATACAGGACATTATTAAAATTTAATACTTAACTCAATTATTTTGGACCAAACGTTATAAAAGCTCAAAATTCTACTTATTTGCTTTTTATGTGATGGAAGTAGGTACCTATAATAATCAGCCTATTATTCAGGCCAACTCAGATGTCACATGTCACAGTGTATTGTGCACATGTCGCCGAATTTTTTGTATTTAGGACATGCCTTTCATCACGATTTTTTCTTTCACCGTTTTCAAAGTAATGCGCCTGCCTGGGTCAGAAACCACTAGCTACAGCTCGCAAGTCAGAGCCTAGGCACGGGCTCTACCCCGTGCCTAGGCTCTGACTTGCGGTAACTATATCTTTCAGATTTTTCTACGATATGAAGTCACAAAGCTGCCGAAAGTTTGAATATGGAAACTGTGATAACAGCTACAATATGTTCGTAGAGAAGAGTTCATGTCTGAATGCGTGTCGAGGTATTATCATTTTTTTAAATAATAAGTAGCAGAATGAAGGGACTTAGCGGGGAGGCCTTTGTTCAGGCGTGGGACAGTACAGCCTAATAAAAAAAGTAGAAGCTCATGGGTTCCGTTGACGTTGGAATCACAGCAAAACATGGCATCATGGCTGTTTTCCCCGAAGGGCTAGGCACTGGTGTACTGATAGTATAGTACAGTCATAACGGGTGTAACAAGACCTTTAATGAAGCCGAAAGGCACTTGTTTTCCCCGTCATTGCGATCGTCTTTTATTTCTAGACCATACCTCATTTGAAATTCGATCACATATTTTTTTTTAACTTTAACTGCGGGTCCAATCTACCAAAGGAAATAAAATAAAAATCTTAATTTAGTAAACTCATCCCGCGGGTCCCAAATGAGCGGGATCAGTTGACTAAAGAGCCCTAGTTACGGAGATAGTGGGGGTCCATGTTCCAACTTTTTCAAAAGCTTTTTTAAAATACACGTTTTTAATGTAATATTTTTATTTTAAACACCTCCATGACTCCCGTACTATTCAATCCATCCATCAGTACTACAATGTTTTGAGTGCGATACATTGAGTCCGACCGTAAAACGTGATTTTTCACCCCAAAAAACAAAGTCGTTTCCCAGCAATAATTTTTGCGTAAAGTTACATTGTTTGATGTACACAATGCTTGGTTGACGGCTTCGTGAAGGGTCTTGTTATATCCTGTATATTAATATAACGTATAATATTCCTAATAACTTATGTATCCGCTTCCGAGAATGTAGTAGCATTCGCAGAATTAATACTTACTACTATGTATTTAATACAAGTACAATACTAATACAATAATCAAAACCTAGATTGGCATAGTTTCGAAACCTATAACTGCTTCTATCACAAACCTCGTAATATTGACATTGTGTTTCAGATGAGGCGTCCGCAAGCGTTTTAGAAAACGTTACAGCGAACGTTTTCTGCCGGTACCAACCGGACTTCGGAGAATGTAACTCGTACCATCCCTCGTGAGTTGTTTCCCGTCATAAAGTTCAGACCATAACCTCAATTTTTTTTTTAATGTTTTTTTTTTTTTACTGGCTTGTACTGTCCCACGCAGGCAGCAGAGGCGACCCCAAGTCCTTCCTTGAGTTTTTATGCCGCACGGCAACACACGTCACGCGTACAGGTCGCATGTATTTCCTGTTCATCAACCTCAACTCTACGCTTAGTGCTATTGGTCATAGCTCGGTTTTAGACCGATTCATAACCAGTCTCTTATAGCAAAAATCACTTAATCTTACTTCTGTGTGGGCAGGAGATGCAGCTAGGCTAGGAGTCCTCCCTGTTTATTTTTATAACCCATCTCTTTTCCGCTTAGTAATGCTGCTTTTATGAGATGGTGCTATAGGCACGTGGTACTCTAATGGTTACCGCCACCTATGGGCATTTGCCCGACTTTTACCCGACTTTCTGACTTTCTTTCTTTCTTTTTTGACTGCGGCGAAGCCTAAAACTCGTTTTATAAGTGCCCATCTAGGCCTATGTGAAATAAAAATATTTTGATTTGATTTGAAAACATTATTGGCGTTAAGTATTTTTTTCCAAATACGTGTATTCCTGCAAATATTGTCCGATTTTTGAACATGGCATGAGCTACATTGATTTTCTTTCGATGGTGTTGACGCTTGAGGGAGACAAGAACTATCTAATTATTTATATATAATTATTTTACTACCTTATATATTATTACTTCCTTATATTACATTACCTTTACTATCTTATTATACAAGAATTATCTTATTTTTGTTTTGCAGGTTTTACTTCGACATTTCGGAACGTAAGTGCAGAGGTTTCGCGTACAGCGGTTGTGGAGGAAATAAAAATCGTTTTTCTTCTGCGATGCTGTGTTTGGATACCTGTGAATATTTTGTTAAACATAAAGAAGTTCAAGAGTAAACAATATTATACTGTTGGTTTGATATTATCCTAGGTTATCATTTCTGGCATATTGTTTAGGTACTAACCGCTTACCCACGAGCTTCACGCTTAAATCAAACTGACGTGTATTGTGACTTGTGGCAGCGGTTGCAGAAAAAAATAAAGAAGGTAGAATTCCGAAGATGGCTACATTGTAATCAGCGGCATTGTCACCGGCGGCATTGCCACCTACGGAAACGATTTCATCGAGTTAAATATAAACCAGGCCACTTATTCACGATCAACGCTTAGATTCGATTTCCATTCGAGAAGACATGTCTATCTGGCTTGCTTTCAATGCCAAAAAAAAAGACAGACATACGACTTCTCGAATCGAAAACGAATCGGAGCGTTTGAGAATATGGAGGCTGAAGTCGCCGGGATTTGTCGTCTGCGGTCTTACTATTCAGACGCATCGACAACGACTGGTCGATATTTATCGGTTCCAATAATTAATCGATTCAATTCAATTCTTTAATGCATAGAACATGATTGTGTTTTACAAGATCGAGATCGAGATTGTCGATTGCTGGCTGAAATTGTTATCCACCACGCAGGCCCAGTTCTGGTTGGTGAACGGCATACATATGTCTTCGATAATTTTTCGGTACTAGGACATGCTGTTTTCTAAATTTACGATACTTTCAAGTGCCTCTTTAGGTTTTGACGTCATGGTAGGTCACCAGGTATGGTCTAGAACAAAAAAATGATCGCAATGACGGGGAGAACAAGTGCCGTTCGGCTTCGTTAAGAGTCTTGTCACCCTTTATGATGATGTTTCAGAAAGATGGACTGTGTAGGTACGTGGTATCTGTTTGTGCGTCGATGGCCCATCCACCCTGTATTATATAAACATAGCTTTTGCCTGCTGCTTCGCCCGCATGCATGTTGTATGTATCTCTCAGGAACGTATTACCGAGAAAAAAAGTTAAAAGTGTCTTCATTAGACATTATAGAACAGTTTTGCAAACAAAAACGGGGTTACATAACCGTACATATATTTAATGTCTTAATTCTTACAGCAACATGTAATTTATTCTGCACCTAATGAAACTTACAAAGGTCACGATTGTAAATTCGATAAATGAAAGCAATTTATACTCATGTTTCAGGGGATTTGGTACTTTATAAACCAGTAACCGACTAGTTGTCCTTTGTTTTCATTCATAAACACTAGAGTTAATTTGCAATGAACATAAAATCTAAGTGTCTATTATGTGATAAGGTTTACATTCGCTCGGCGCTTTGAATTAATTTAAGCCAGCCAGTTTTAACTACTGTCCTATCCTGCACTATAGCTTTGACGCAGGTCTTCACCGGACATGGTTGTTTCGGGAGGTTCCTGCACCTAATCGGGCGGGAGGAAACGCTCGGGTGTCACCACTGCGAAGATCGACCGGAGGACACGGTGGAGCACACTGTGCAGGTCTGCTCCGCTTGGGCGGAGCACCGCCGTGTCCTCGTAGCGGCAATGGGCGGCGGCGACCTCTCGCGTCCGGCCCTGGTTCAATCCATGGTCCGGAGCGAGAGGGAGTGGGACGCCGTCACCTCCTTCTGCGAAGCAGTCATGCTAGCGAAGGATGTGGCGGGACGTGAGAGGGAGAGAGCCTCACGTCTCAGCCGCCGCGGGAGACGCACCGGGTGTCGGGGACCACGTCCGTCCGTCTTATGACGACAGGCCGTGTCGACGGCGCTTTCGTGTTCCACGCGGGCCTCAAAGAGAGTCAGCAAACAGGAAGGGGTCCGTAAGGACCGACGCCTGCCAGGGTTGCGGGACTGTTCGAAAGAGATACCGCGGCCCTGGAACACAAAGGGCAAAGGAAGGAACATGGATGGGTTTTAGTCAGTAAAAGTCTGACACTCCCTCCGGCTCAGCCCAGAGCGGGAGGGGTTATTTGATGACTTCCCATCGGTAACAAAAAAAAAAAAAATTAAGTGCAACTTTTCACTTAAATTTTAGAACCATCCCAGGCTCTGGGTTTGATTCTAATTTTATTCCTAGTAGGATTCATCTCTGTGTGTTTAAACCTGTAAGACATCAGCATATCAATTAATGAGCTCAGCCTATGGCAAGTCCACTGCTGGGCATTCGTCGTACCGGAGTTGCGCCAAAACTGTGTTAAGCCTGGAGCACCCAGTGTGTCGCAGCGGCCTTTTTGAGGTCATTAGCCTAAATCAATCACAATTCTTTAAATATAATGAGTAGTGTCTTGTTTCCATAGTATTTTTATTCCCATAAATCTAAAACTACTTTTTTGTCCAGTCTGTGACATAGGTTCAGCCAGTTTACCTTAAATTGTTTCGCCAAACATATAAATTATATTTCGCCGCACGCAAAATACGCGCTTAGACGTGGAGTTGCGGACACCAGCCCGCTATACAATACAATATATTTCGCCGCCGGAATTTGAGTAAACAATGGGTACGTTATACAGGCTGTTATGAGGATTCTACAAATGGCTCCATAAGCGAATACAATTGGTTTCTTAATTGCATCCCCAAACGACGGAAGCAACACGCTGGTGGAAGATTAACATACGCAGCGGTATAGGAGAAGTACGAGACCAAGGATTAAAATTTTCCCGTCTTCATCAAAATTCTGGCTGAAGGAAAACGACATGGCAGCTTTCGCGAAAATGTTGTAGCTAATATTCAATTATTATCTAGGTTTCGAATGGTCGTCAATAATTTATATCCTGTCTGCTTATGGAAATCTTATCTTAGAATGTTAGGTTTGAAAATCTACCCCGCATTTAGGGTATTTCGTATCGATAATAATAGCGAACTTCCTTTCAAAATTTCTTCCCCTATGTTACCCAACACGGGATAAATTGGTCCTCATTAAATAAAGAACTTTAGTGTAATATTTCATGCTTTTGTACATTTTTTTGTTTAGTAGATAGGTCACAGAAAGTCAATGCCAATGAAAGGAAAAATCACGCCTACAGGAATACAGAGCCTACCATTTCTTCAGCCAACAGGAATTTATGCAACACAAAATTTAATTTGAAGGTCTATGGGAATTTTATCATTATAATATATGTAGTTGTATGTGTAAAATATTTTAAGGTACTATTTTTATTATTAGCTTTAGAACCGTACTGGCTATTACGAGTATTTCACTGAAATACGCATTAGGTATTTAATAAATTGGCATGCCCTTCATTTCTTTATCGTGTGGTTAGTGCCTGGTGTCAGAGTTTTTAGGCCGCCCATTGGCCTCTGACTTGGCTTTACATGCCGTCAAGAAATATCTCTCAAGCATGCTGGTTTCCTCACGATGTTTCCCTTCACCGGAGCAAGTGATAATTATACAATACGCACATGAATCCGAAAAATCAGAGGTGCGTGCCTTGGGTTCGAACTCGAGACCTATGACTTGACAGTCCGACGGTTACACCACTAGACTATCACTGCTAATTTGCATGCCCTAAAAAGGCTAAATATGATTTGTGCCTAAACAGCCATTTGTACAGCTGGTAACACCTAAGTTTATTTTAAACAAACAAATATTAATAAATATTCAGACTGTAAGTCAACCGCAACATAGATTTGGAAAGCTTAGGTACCTAAGTTAATTTCGTCTATCTGAATAAACGATGAGCAAGCCCAAACAGGTAGGCACTCATAATCTTAATGATCTCTTAGCAAAGGCATTATTCCACGCCTCTTTGTTAAGAGGAGAAATTAATTAGTTTAATAACCTAACCTCTCATACCTTCACTGCTAAAACGACGAGTTGGTAATGAGATATGGCCTATTGACTAAACTGACATAATTAGGGTTAGATGAGACTTACGGTAGCTAGGACGCAGGGTAAAGTATACTATGTCGTAAACGAGGTCATGGTGTACCTATGTGCCAAGATTCATCGAAATCTGTTCAGCTGTTAGGGCGTGAAAAGATAACAAAAACACGGAGTAACTTTAGTACTTTTAACAGGTTAATTAGTTTAAGGATCATTATCGCGAATCCTTTTGGTGGCTATTACTAGAAATCCTTCTGCTTACTTTTTGCCCGGCCTGTTGCTAATGTCCTGTTGGTGGACTGGTTTAGCGATTGACTTCTCAAGCCCGAGGGTATCGCGGGTGCGGACCTGCATGCATGCACTAATTCTGAAGGGCCTGCGGCAGGCGCTCTCAGAGCGGTGGTGGCCCAATTGTAGCGGCTCTGACTTCCCAGATAGGCGCATTACTTTGTGTAATATATTTTATCAACACTGCTTCTGAAATTGCGAATGAAAACATCGTAAGTAAACCTTTGTCTTAGATAAAAAAATCGAAGACATCTGACACCAACCTGCACTGGGCAAGCGTGGTGGATTACAGCCCGTTTTTTCTCATAGAGAGGAGGTCTGTGCATGTCCTTTACTTAACTTTATAGGTTGATTATGAATTTTTACCTTATTACCTGTAGTTTCCATCCGATTACACACAAGTTGCAAATTTAGCCTTACGGTCGTTAAAGCTATAAATTCGTTCATAATGCTAGTTAAATATCCTAAATACCTAGGGAGTGGACCATCGTCGTTTAAATTATTTAGCATAACCCTGCGGAAACTTGAACAAACTTGTGTGCAAACTGTGAGCTTCTGTTGTCTGAACTCCGTCATATCTGCAATTTCAGACATTTCCTGACGTCTTCAATAAACAGACGGCGGTATGCTGAAATAACAGTGCTGATAATTGGTGGATGGGAACATACATATGAAGGTTTGACGCACAGGGTTTAAAGTTTCTCATCAATTGAAATGGGAAGATCCTCCGACCAGACGCGTGCTGTGGTTGGTAGGCTACTTCGCAATGGTTGATGTCGGTCTGTTGTATACGAGTATGTTACTGTAAAGGCCCTAAGTGACACCTACCTAATGTTGTGGATAATTTGGCTTCCGAGATGTAGGATTTGCGACGCTTAAATTCATTGAATCTCATGTAAAAGCTCTTGTGAAAATTCAGGTGGTTTCTAATCTACGCGGTGTGAAGAAAAATTTCCGCTAAATTGACACGAATACCTGACCACTAACCCATGATGAGAGGCAGATGGCCGACCTCATAGTTGACTGTATTATCAATAACTGCGAAAGCGAAGTAATAATAAACAATTATCTCCCTAGGACTGTAAAACTGTAGTTAAGAGGCTAGGAGAGTTTAGTGCGTGAAACATGCATGCCATTCAATTTAGTCAAGTTATTTATGTATCGAGAACGGGTACTAGCATTAGCGGAACGCTGCAAACGAGCTATTCTGGGTGAATTTGGTTCCGAAGTCAAAAAATCTCCTTCTTTGAGTGCCTCCGATTAGTAAAGGTAGCGAAGGGTACATTTTTGTAAGCCGGAGTACTGTACATATTTTATGTATGACTGTGCCATTTTTCAAAGGGAAGCCGGTAGGAATCACGTTGTATGGAACCTTCACCACTGAAAGGTAGACCATCAACTACATTTCTCAGTATCCTTTGCGAGATAGAACAGGGGGTCTAAAATGGCTGCTTTATCAGAATCGTAACAGGATAATAATATGATTTACGGAATAATTCGTATAATAGTCACAAATTGGCAATTAACAATATTAATTGCATCTGTGAACATTTTAAGAATTTTATCGCGTCTCAAAGCATTCAGCGCCCACTCGGCAGTTTAAAAAAATGTATAAAAG
The DNA here is from genome assembly GCA_947578425.1 of Eugnorisma glareosa. Taxonomy (NCBI): domain Eukaryota; kingdom Metazoa; phylum Arthropoda; class Insecta; order Lepidoptera; family Noctuidae; genus Eugnorisma; species Eugnorisma glareosa. Next base: position 34,633,453 of record OX387957.1, read on the forward strand.
TATACTCACTGTTCTTGTTATCGTTGCAACACTTAGATAAAAGCCGACATGTGTGCCAGCGGACATATACTAACGAAACGATAGCAACTTCTTATTAGACGCCAACGTCATTTATCGAACGGGGTGTAAGCGTGAGCGAGGGGTGAAGCCGTGAAGAAAGTAGCTCTCTCTATCTGTTCGAATCGCCTTGTCAACAAAATACTAAACGAGGTGACTTTAGTGAAAACATAAAAGTTAAAAACAAAAAAAAATACATAATTGAGCATTACACCACGTAGATTGACACTGTGGGATCCGGTGGGATTGAGTACCTACCTAACTACTTCAAAAGATTAAAGTCGAAATTGTTATTTGATATGATTGGTCAAATAACGAAATTTTGTTTATATTACTTATATTTGTAAGTAACGCTGAGCAATCAAATTAACACCATACTCGTAACAATACTTCTGTTATTCCCGAAGGGTTAGGTTACTTACTTAACTTACATTTCGACAATCAAATTATTGTAAAAAAATACAGTAAGAAAAAACCACTACAAGCAATTACAAAATATAATAAGTGAAAATTTAAAGTAGTTTTAAACAAGTAACGTTTATTTTTTCAATTCACTTCTTTGCCACCATCTTCCAAAATTTATTTACACACCTTATATTTTACAACTAACTGTGTGCTCGCCGCTTCACTAAGGACTGTCACCGTTCGGGGTGTGGTGTGGTTGTGTGGGGTTCGCACCCACTAAAAACTCCGCCGTCTTTGGCAAATTCCCCCCTTTATCTTGGAGGGGCCCCGAGTTTTGCGTTGCATGATATTCGCGCCCCTCAGCGGTAGCGTTCGCCTCCTCCTCGCCTCGTCCTCAGTAGTGTCCGGGACTCACATAAGTTTGTGCTATGCGGACGGCAGTTTACCCGGTCTACCGCCCGCTGGCTCATGTTACGGTGGCGTCACGCCTGCGCCTGCGCCCGCCTGTTATACTGCGGCGGATTAGGTCATCCTCCCGGATCCACTTCCGCTTCTTGCTGTGAGATCACACAGAACACGGTGGTGCTCCACCCAAGATATTCGAACTCGCTTCGCTCGCTCAGACATCGTATGTCCTTTACGTTCATAAACTTTTCTGTATGTAGGTAGAATTAGCTCTATTTCTACAGTAAAGGACAAAAGAAAACCTATCAAATTAGAGGTGGAGGGGAAAAAAATGTCGAGCTGCTTTCATGGAACTGAAAATACACCCCCTTAAAGTAATCATGCCGGCGACTCTTTAGCTCGTGCAACACTGTATCTTCTTACAGGGAGATACAATTATAGTATGCCAATCTTATTTTATGACGCCATAAAAACAACTGACGGTTTATGACAAGATTATATACCTACTATGCAGTGTATGTGCGTTATTTCTAACATTTGCGGTACTGGCCAGTGTCATCCACCTGCGAAGAATAGTGATTATTTCTATAACCAATTTGTAAGTTTATTAGGGGAGGCAAGTTCCTAATTATAGGACGATTTATTATGTAAGTATAATCTTCTTCGGTTTTCTTATGTTTCGGCAAGAACTTAAAAAAAATGTAAGGATAATAAATGTAAATTAGATTATCAGTCAGCATGTCAGCAAGGTGAAGGAAAACATCGTGTCGAGGCATTTAGTGGGACCAAAACTTGGAAGACAATCGCCTTGGGCTCGCGTGACATTACATACCGAGTTCCCTCCGTGTCTCTTCTTCTTTTCGTGTCTCTGAAAGCATGTTATGCCATTGGATGTAGACCCATTTCAAAATGTTTGACAGTCGTTAAAGTGGTCAGTTAGCCGAAGGTCTGATAAACAGTCTTTCATAGTCACTGGCATATTCGCAGATAGGTAGTCCCTTCCTTCAGTTCCGCTCCAGTTCAGCTTCAGTTCCAGTGTTCTTCATCTAAAACACTGGTGTTCAGCTATATCCAGTTAGATTTGAAGCCGACCCCAACATATAAGGTAAAGGCTAGGTAGGTGATGTTGAACATGATTGATGTTTCAATTTATTTAGATTGTTGTTAGAGATGTCACCTAAAGTAATGTTTACGTAGCCTACTTACAATAACTTCCCCCATCAAAGGAAAATGGTTTCTCCCACCTTAATTACTTATTTTCCCTAACTGAGAACGTAATTATAAATGAAAAGACTTTTTTAATTTACAAAGCTTGTAATTCATTCAAAAGATGCCGGAAATATTTTTCGCAAGTTAAAGTTAATTTTGATATCAAAGATTAATCAATTTTCCGGGACTTTCCAAAATAATTAGCAGTTATTTTAGAATTTCAGAAAACGTTTGAATTGTTTATGTACAAAGTAGAAGTTAAGTTGCCTATAAGGTACATAATTATTATAGTAATAATAGGTACAAACGTATTATTATACTTGCTGTGGTTGGGAGAATATTATTTTCATACTTTGTGTATTTGAGTGCTCTGTCTATTAACATATTTTTTTACTTTAAAACAGTAAAATCATATATTTTTTTTTACAACTTTCAAACATGTGTTTTTTTTGCTTTTTGTTTCCATACAGGGCTACATAATGAGTCAAATTGATATCATTTTTTATTTTGAACGTATAATTACACCATCAAACAGTAGAGTAATCGCCATACTACGTTTGTATGGAAGTATGACCAGCTAGTGTACCCTTAAGACTAATAGACAATAGCCGACCAGACATAACACCCGTCTCCTCATCCTCCCTTTTCTATGGGGGGTGAAGAACTTTACACCATGTTCCCCCGGTTCCCCATACCCCCAGGATCCTTTTAAATCAGCCTGCATGACTGTTATTATACAGCCAGGCTCCTCCATTATACAATACTCTGTTCATTGATGATATATAGAGTGAACAAGACCCTTCACGAAGCCGTCAACCAAGCATTCTGTACATAACAAACTAAGTAATTTTACGCAGGGAAACGACTTTTTTTTTGTAATCAAAATTCACGTTTTACCGTAAATCTCAATGTAACGCACTCAAAACACTGTGATTATGGATGCATTGAACAGTACGTGGGTCGTGGAGGTGTTTTATGTAAAAAATATACATTAAAAAAGTGTATTTTAAAAAAAAGCTTGTGAAAATGTTGGAACTTTGACCCCCAACAACTCCGTAACTAGAAAGAAGGTTTCCAGGTATAGTCTAGAACAAAAAAAAAATCATCGCAATTATGGGGAGAACAAGTGCCTTTCGGCTTCTTTAAGGGTCTTGTTACACTCTTTATAATGTATATGTACGTGCGCCTTATAATATTATGCGAGTTTTGCAGTAGCTTGATACACATTGCTGTGATAAATATTGTTGGTTAATGAAGAAAACCATCCACCTGAAAAAGAAAGACACACAACTCTCTTTATATTATGAAATCTATTCGTACGTACTATTGAATGCTTAATCGTCTGTTGATAAGTAGGGCGGCCATCAGCAGTGGTACTACTTAGCCGTTTTGTCTGCCGATGACAGTTCTGTTGTACCATTGAGTTCAGAAGATTGCGGACAGAGCAAGACGGAGGTATTCATAGCAAGAATATTTAATTTTCAATATCTATATTAGTACAATATAGCTGAAGAGTTTGTTTTTTTGAACTAGCTTAGTTTAGTCGAATTTGTAAAATCTTTTGCATTTGATAGCCCCAATGATTCTTGAAGAAGGTTATAGGCATTTGACCCTAAATAAAATTAATTAAAAGTACCAAAGAAACCTACAATAAATTGTATTATGTACATTTATATATTTACTATATAAGAAAGTAAATATATATTATTATTTGTAATCTCCTTTTAATTTCCTTCATTTTGATAACCTACACGCCAGGTACGTTTGAAAAAAAAAAAAACTACTTACAATTTAGCGCCCAAAATACGAAATACTGATTTTTTTTAAACAACTATATAAGGAAACTTGGGTTTTTGAGACGATTCTAATGATACGTTAATCGTCGAAATCCCTCTAGCCACTTGGAATATACGAGGAAATAAGGTACAAAAACATACAAGATACGCGCGAAAAAATAACCCTTCCTTGGCAGTCGGGTAAAAAAAAACAAAAGCAAAACGAAAAAAAGTCACAATCGGCAGGTAAGACCAACACAGCTAGTTTGAAATTAAATCAGAAGGCGGTGAAGAAGAGGAAATTAAATCTAAATTTGTAAAAAACACGTTCTTTAATGAACAGTATCGTAACTAGTTTTCTGAAACAGTTTAAGAAGTTAGTTACAATAACAGTAAAAACAAAATCAAATGCAAAAGCTAAAGTAAGTCCAACAAGAAATAAAAATGTATTGGCGACGAACGATCCTATTTTCGCAAAAAGGAAAGGACTAGATAAAAGCCAAGAAAATTAGCAATATCAAAAAGCCATTCGTTTTATTGTTTCACCCCTTGTCCTGAGCCGGGATAGGGTAAAACAATACAAGTTGGGTTAGCGAAGAATCGGTCGTAAGATTCGATACCAATTTGTAATCATTGCTTTACAACATAAGTATTGATAAAAAACTGTGAATCTTCAACTGATCTATGCCCGGGTTATGCGAGGCTAGTTTTCGGAGCTTAAATAGCAACATAGTGCCAAACTAGCAAGCTAGTCACTCTGGCATCTTGTCAACTGAAGTATTCTATTTTTTAACCCGCTTTTATTGGCTTCATCTGTAACTAACTATGTAATAAAATATTAAAAGTAAAATTTGGTTCACTTCCTGGTTTCCAAATGAGCTGAAATTTTGTATACATGTTTAGTTTGGATGACAATGCATGGTTATTTAAGTGACATCATTTTAAATCCAATATAGCGTACTACCAAAGATGGCGGACTAGTATTTTTCTTTTTTAGGAAGGTTTTCGACAGTTTTTGATTTGTATATATATAGGCGTCGTATATTCGTTATGTTTAGCTGCGTTTCGACATACTGGTGGCCTACCATGACGTCTTAATGCAGGAGTAATTCCAGTGTGGCACACTGGAATTACTCTTGCTCTAAGACGTCATAGTAACCCCCTGGTCTTTTATCGTCAACAAAACTAAGTAACATAGAAAAAGACAACACCAACACAACCTCTATGTGTGGACTTATCAGACATCTATTCACTTTATTAATTTCTGGAGAAATAATGGAATACTTAATTGAAGAAAACATGAACGTAAACGTAAAAGGGCTGTTTATTCGCTGAAAATTTGACCAAAATAGACGTTGTTATACATATACCATGTCATGTATGTACACTGCTTAGCCTAAGTATAATCCTTATCGAATTGTACATCATGTTGACTCGTATAATAACAATCTCGTGGTAAATTGTTGATGGATACTGTTAGGTCCTGAAATCAAACCATGGAAACTTATAGCATCACATAAATTGTAAAAAAATGTTACAACACGTCACTCTCCCGCGCACTCCCGAATATAACGTTCTATCGATCGATGTCGTGCAGATCGATAGTGCTGATATGCATAGGGTTGGTACAGGTATGGGATTGTCGTTATCAATACGGACATAATTAAACCGCCACAGAAAACAACCTGATAAAAATTAAACCTATTTTGCCTATTACCTAATTGACCAATTGAAAAGATTTTATATAAACAGATTATATACAATAGTTTTTGGGTCAATCCAGTAAATATTCATAGTTTGACAGACAAACAAACAAAAACGATGTTTTCGGGATCATCTCTTTACTTTACTGGTACCCAGTGCGAGAAAGAGATGCAGCTAGACGTCCATTAAACTCCATCTCTTTCACACACAATAAGGTTCGTTGCAGTAATACATACCGGGTGTAAAAAGACCCTTCACCAAGCATTATGTACAAAAAACTAATTTACTTTAGACAAAAATTATTGCTGGGAAACGAGTTTTTTTTTGGGGTGAAAACTCACGTTTTACCGTAAAAATCAATGTAACGCACTCAAAACACTGTGCTGATGGATGCATTGAATAGTATGGGGGCGTGTTATGTAGAAATCTTACAAACAACATGCAAACATGTATTTAAAAAAAACTAGTGAAAAAGTTGGAACTTTGACCCCCAATATCTCCGTAATTAGAAGGTTCCCAGGTATGGTCGGGAACAAAAATATGATCGCAATGACGGAGAGAACAAGAACTTTTCGGCTTCGTTAAGGTTAAGGGTCTTGTTACACCCTTTATATATGAAACTAGCTGTTGCCCGTGGCTTCCTACATACAAACTTACAAATTTTACCTCTTTATAATATAAGTATAGAAGTATAGATCAGACGACACAGTCCCAGAATTTTTCAGATCCAGCCTGTCTCTTTGTTGTCCTCCCCAGCGACGCCCTTAGCCGAGGCTCGTACCCCAGGTCCTCCCCAGCGACAGCACGTTAAGGGCACCCCTTGGTGCCCTTAACGTGCTGTCGCTTAGTTTATAAGTTTTTTTTCCCCTAGCTGGAGGCCTTACACTCAAGGCTAGTGTTGCCCAAATGCAAGACCAAGACGAGACCTTAGCCAGTCTTGGTCTTGGTCTTGCGTCAATACACCTGGTTTTGGTCTTGGTCTTGGTATTGCGCTCTCAGTCTTGCTCTTGGTCTTGGTCTTGCAGCAAGAGTTTCACAAATCTTGCGAGACTCTACTACTTAGACTAGACTACTTTCAAATACCTATTAGCTTACTGCTATATAATAAACACGTTAGTTTAGATCTTAGAACAACGTAACAGAGTAGGTACATGTTGAGCTTAAATTGACATAGGCATAGTGAAACACCAAATTAATGTGCCAACCCTACCAAAATAGGTAAGAATTTTGTGTGCTTCTGTCCATACTCTGTGGCGGCGAATGCGGCGCTCAACCAATGTCAAATGCTGTGATATACTCGTACTTGTTACACAGTCTTTGATACACCGCGGCGTCTTTGTCGGTAAATTATCAAATAAGTAGGTACGTAATACAACGACCAACCAACGGTTTATTCGGGGATCGTCAAATTTTCCCAATCATCCATGAACCTTATAGTGCTTTAGCGATAAAGTTGAAAATCTGTTAAAGAAATTTGGCAAATTGTAGTAGCTTGATGTGCTGACGTCTGTACCATAACATCGGCTGGCTTAAAAACTGCTACTAGTACTAGACCTACTCGACTCGCTGTTAGTTTAAATTTTGCTGAATAGAAGAATAATATTTAAAACTTTGAAACATAACCTGCCTAACATACCTAACTAATGGTTACCAACCTACTAACGTTAGATCTGCACATTAGACTTATACAAGCATAATATAATACTATAGGTAGATATACCTACGAGTTATGAAGTGAACAGCAATCCTGGCAGGAATTAACAGGATAGTCCGGTTAAGCAGAAGCCTGCCCCATAGGTTGACCTGCGAGATGACTTTATAAAAAAACTCTCAGAATCGTCCTTACATCCCTCGTAACGCAATTATTTTTTACCAATTCAATGAACAATTTTGATTTCGCTACGACTTTATTAAAAATTTGAAAATTTATTACAATCTTTACAGTGTATAATTGCACTTCCACAGGCGTCCATACAATGGGTATTAGTGTCAAACCTATTGGCATTACCTCCACAGCCACTGAATGAAAAACCTCGGCACCTCATTTCCGTAATGTCAAAGAACCACCTGAAAGAAGGCAGAAAAGGATAACTATCATTAGTTGAACTAAAGACCCGGCAATTATAATTGTTTTACAGCGCGTACGTGATGCGCAGTGGAATCTTTGCCACCGTACGATTGTAAACTCTGTTAGTGTATAAATCTATCTCCTGCGATTATAAACTGTCGAAAAATTGTGAACAATTTTTAATTTACAAGACAGAGATCATTTTATGACTAAGTCTGTAATAACTAAGGAAACCACCCTTAAGACTAAATACAATTAAAGTCTTTTCTTTAAAGTAGACTGTGAATCAGCATATTTTCAACGTCGACATAGACTAATTCCCAAAACGTTGGCCCTTCACCATTTCCTACTATTTTACCTGGAGAGGCGAAGAAGGAGTGTCGGAACAAACTCCACACATGTCTACGAAGTTAGATAAACTTGATAGTCAAAAGTATGCTAAATTCATACATAACAAATTATTTAAAACAAAACAATGAAGAAATACTGTTGCCCACAAGTTAAGTTCTTTGTGAAACTTACAAAATTGTATTAAAGTTAATAAAAATTAGGTTACATACTTAGGATGATACGAGTTACAGGTCCCAAATTGAGGCTGGAACCGGCAATAAACGTTTGCTGTTACATTTTTCTTCACTGGATACCGATTCGAGTCTAGAACATACAGTTTCATTAGAAAATTGTTTGGTGTGAAGGTCTCTTGTTGACTATTAAGAACTCTAGTCTCGTTGGTCTACTGGTCACAAGCACGACTGAGGAGCATGAGCAACTGGATTCGATTCACTGTTCGGCAAAGTGATATTACGTTATTCAACCAAGAATTTCTCAGTGGCACGAATATTCTTTCACAAAATGGAAGCTACATTTGTCCTAGGCTATATTTGTGGTAGGATAATTCCCAACCATAAAGCTAGCGAAGCCGCGGGCACGATCTAGCTAGAAATAAAATATGCGGCTTTTGGATTCATTCTACCTCTACAAACCGATATGCACGAACTTAAGGAACCGTGCACGTTGTAGGGATGAAGGCAGTTTCCAAAGCGAAAACTCTCACATGTATTTTTTTCCACGTCGTAGTAATAACTGAAACAAATGTGACTTTTTAGGTGTTGACAGAAAATTAGTAGGGCGCATATCCGAAATACACTTGCCAAAAGTAAAGGAACAAAAAAGCAGAGACTATAACTAAGCTTATAAATATGCAAAGTAATTTACCAATGGAAATGATTAATCGTGCGAATAAAAATTTAATTAGCTATTAAATAAGTTGCTAATTAAATTTTACTGAATGGGCGACTATTATACCAAGTAACTATTTATCTGATCATTGCGGCAAGGAGAACGTAGGAAGAAAGTGTGAGGTAAGCGAGCTCGGAACATGGGGCACCCAGACTCGGACAGGTTAGGTTCGAAGGAGATGGCAGGGTCTAGAGAGCGAGCTAAGTCAGCGAACTAAGACCCCGGCATCCCCTTCGTGTTATGTTACTAACCCTGCAAACAAAAAGAGAAGCCCCGCGCAGCTACGTCGACTACGCCTTATTTACAATCTAGTGGTTAATAAGCTTGTTTTAGTTTTTTTAGAGTCCTTGAATTATCACACTGATTGTATTGAACAACTAGTAACTCAAATTTATATTTTCAAGTCGCTGTTTTAAACATTTGTATTCACCCTCTGTTTGTCGCCGACTTAGTATTTCAGCAGCCATATTCAGTATTTTTGACATCTTTAATTACTCGTAGAATTTATTTTTAATAATTTTCATACCACCCATTTATTAATAACGCTTACCTGAATCTGCTTGATTTGGAACATTTGTAATTATTTGCTTGAAACTTACAGTAAGTATCCGAATCCAATGAACCTATATAATCTGAAACATGTGGAGCAGAGTGCCTGCTTATTAACAGATTAAATATTTGATCTTCATAAAACCGAAATCAAAGGTTTCAACTTCCTTATTTTTTCTCTTTTTACGGCATCTTACACAGAAAGTGTAATTAAGAGGGCCCTTCCCGGCGCGTCTATCGTCAATGCGAGCATGGTCGAAAAGCTTGTTGTTTCATCCAGAGCCACAGCAGCGATTTTCTTTCAACTCCCCTGTCTTACCCCGCCCCGACCCCACACAACTGGTCTCCCGCGCACCTCATACCGCCTAACGCGATAACATTGAACAAAAAATAGTGTTCGAAAATTTCTTAAACTTGTTCCAGGAAATACGTGTTTTTGAATAAGTCTTACAAGTGTATGCAATAAAAATTTCTCATTAAGAATCTCCATTATATGTGCAAGGTTTCTATCGTGATGATTTCTTTACTTTCAGAGTTTATGAGTACATTATGAACGGCCAAAGTTCAGGTAAAATTTGAGCAAAACAGCCATTTTTGGAGGCATATACTGAATTTGTTTCTACAATTTTTTATTTTTTGCTCCCATAGAAACCTAGATGTAGTGCACAAAATACCTATTAGTTCAAAAAATCAAAGATAGATGTATAACAACTGCATAATCACGTACGAGCGTTTGAATGAAAAATATGACGGGTTGGCCGCTCTTAATGCCTGAACACAAAATGAACCAAAAAAATGAAATTGAACCAGAATGATTGTGTGCTTGAGTGAAGTGTCTGATTTCTGTATTACTGACGTAGTAATTTAACATATCAATTATTTATTTTTCACTACTCGTAGGGCTAGCAGACCTGAGTATTTGCAATTAATTTCAGCTTGACACCTCCACGCATTCCTGAGAAAAAGGGTCTTGACCGACGGACAGAAAGACGGACAACGAAGTGATCTTATAGGGTTCTTCTTATATACAATAGGGAAGGGTTCTGTATTTGCCGACTGAGGTACGGAACTCTAAAATACACGATATTAAGATAGTTTTCGACACAACATACCCATATCCTTATCTACGTCCTTTTCACGGATTTTAAACAAATCCATGACTTGAACAAAGCTGAGAACTAAAATGGCGACAAGCGGATAAAAAAAATAGCTGCAGAACATTTTAATTTGTAGGTATTGTAACTTATCTACTATGATTGAAATCAAAATGACGATTTTTATGGCGAATTGAAATTGCCTCCGAAACAATCAAGCTGTAAGTATGTAGGAATATTAATTAGATTTTGCAAGATTCTTGTGTAACATTTCTTGAATACATAAAGTGCTCTCAATACTTTTAGGGCCCTTTTATTCCGGATGGGAAATCATCGCTCTGGGCGGAGCGGAAGGGAATGTCAGACTAGTACTGTCTAAAACCAACCCAAGCCATGTTCCTTCTTAGCCCTATGTGTTCCAGGGCCGCGGTATTTCTTTCGAACAGTCCCTTAGTCCTGGCAGGCATCGGCCCTTACGGACGCCTTCCAGTTAGCTAACATCTCTTTGAGGCGCGCGTAGAACACGAACGCGTCATCGACACGGCCTGTCGTCATAAGACGGACGGATGGCGAGCTAGCCCATTATTCACCGTCTACAGGCCCGCGATTTTTAGTCCTCAAGAATTGTTTTTGCATCAAGTTACAGCTTGTCCACGAGTTACTACAGCAAATGCGGAGAAAACAAATGAAATAAATTGCTGAGAACTTCCCTCTAATAGAGAAAAGACCTGTGTCCCAGCCGTGGGAACATCGAATATTCCGCTAGTAAATGCGACGAGTAAGAGTTATCTTTACGTCTTGGAAGGTGCTTAATGCAAGTGTACCTTTTTATGTTCTTTGACAGCATTCTAGCCAAAGGCGCACCTGATGGTAAATAATCACCTCAGCCAATGGATGTTTGTGATATTACTCCGTCAACACCTACTCGTTTTTCGCGCTTTCTTTTAGCGTTCAAGTAATGTAGCTACGAAATAAGTGCTTTTTCGTGGAGCCTCGTAATCATGTGGGCACTTGGGGCTTGGGCACAAGAGTAAAAGACAATGTGCTACCGGCCATGCTGTGTGCGATTGCTGATCTAGCTTCAGGAACTACAGTCGCTTGTGATGTCTATCCAAACACTTGCAATTGACAGTGCCAATTAACGCAGGCCATCAGTTGACAACTGACAAGTATCGTGTGAAATACTAATGAATGCTTACATACAAGATGTTTTGGCGATAGATAAACAAAAATAATGATCAAACGTTATTAGTTTGACAAAAACTAATAGAAGATACAAATCATTACTGATAATTAAATAGGACAACTAAAAGAAAAACCGGCCACGAGTTCCGTACGAAGGGTTCCGTACCATTATCTTAAAAAAAAACATTTTGTTGTGTGGCCCCCTTGAATAGTTATTTTATTATATTTTTAGTATTTGTTGTTATAGCAGCAACAGAAATACATCATCTGAGAAAATTTCAACTGTCTAGCTATCATGGTTCATGAGATACAGCCTGGTGACAGACAGCCAGACAGACATCTCTTTGTTCGAGTGTCCTTTACTCAAAAATAAAGCTTACGATTATGTTACAGTGCTGTCTGGGTCCTTTGGCGCTTGCATTAAATCAGGAAAATTGTATTATAACAACCAGATAGCGGCTTTACTTCCAACTATGACCTCGCGCCGAAATAATTATGCAGCACTGTTGTAAGTATTCTGATAGTAAAACACTATATTTTCCTTGCAGTCGGGTAATTCAACATAATCAAAGGATTCACAAACGACATGTCATGAGAGACAGCAAAAAAATAAACAAATATTGAGAAAGGAAAATGCTAATAAAACCAAAATTGGTTAGATTTTAGGAACAGGTGAAGTCAGCAGTCGATGGCCCTTGCTTTATACATGTTGTAACAAAAGTATTGTTACTAGTACACAACACTAGAGTTCTGAGGTTCCAATAGTTCCACAAGCAAACGGTCAGCTATTGTCCCACTTCCCAGTGAGATACATTTGTATGCCGCGATAACGACGTCACTCAAATATTGCCATAAAGAGCACCCAGCGTAAGGACACAATGCACTAGCTGCTGATTGCAACGAACATACACACAATAGAACATAACATAGTTATATCATTATCAAGTTACATTTCAGGAGTTAGCTTGTTGGTTGATAAGTTGAGGGTAGAGCCAAAATAAATAAATAAATAATAAATAAATCATTTAATCAGGACCAAACATTTTGTACATTTTATGCACCCACCAAACTGCATAACAGTTTGTCGGCGGGATTAGCGCTCGTCTTAATACATTTGCCACAGTACGTAATAAGAAATAAAAGTAAAAGTAGTAAATATTGTGGCAGCGCGAACCGCCGCCGGCGGCGCAGTCGTCGTTCGGCGCTGCGGCGGCGCGGCGGCGGCGGGCCGGGCCGTCACAATTATTCAGAAATACAAAAATTTGTGAATTACACATTCCGCACATAAAGTCACTAACTGAGCGATTACCTATGCCAAGCCTTGCCTTGCCTTTGCTATGGTCAAGTGTCTGCGAAAAGAAAATAACACCTTAAATTCTGGGTTAAGATGTGCACAAGCTATTTATTATAACATGTTATAAAACATGGTTATTTAACATGATTCAATAGAGAGGTTACCATTGTTATCCAGCTTTTTTACCCGACTACGGCGAAGCCAAAAGGAAGGGTTAGAAATAAGAAAATAATTCAAATAGAAAACCAGAAATGCATAGATACAAAAATGGTCAAGATAGAGCCGTGGTCACACCCATTGTATACTATACATACCATGTCAGTTTAATAGAGGTGTTCCTGGCCCACATAATCATAGTGGGTATACAGTACAGGACTATTTTTGTACCTTTGCATTTCTCGATTTCTATTTGAATTATTCGTCCTTTTTAGACCCCTGAAACGCGTGAACAAAAAAGAAAGAAAGTACTTAGAGCAAGCTATGAGTGACCACGATGTGATTTGCGATATACTTACTAACGAAAATTACTTAAGCGACGAAAGCGCAAGTCGCGTCGGTCGCAAGTCACATCACCTAAGGTCACATTCTTTCTTCGACAGGAAACAAGTCTAATCCTGACGTCGAATTAGGGTTAAAATGTCTCATGTCAAACAAAGTCTGAAAATCTGAAATACGGAAGCTAGCTATTAATAAATTAATACTTTATTTACACAGCGTCGCATAGAATCGCGTTGTCGCGTGCAGCGCTATCTATCGATTTCGGCGGTCTCTCCAGTTCTGAGATATAGCGCTAGATGGCGCGCTCCTCCCAGCCTGCCCCTACTACTTTCGGTATCTCGGAACATTTGTAAAAAAAAAATTGTAATACCATAGATAGTTTCATATGCATTCAGTCAAATTCTAATTTGAAATTTCAAACAGTCACTTCAATTTTATTTACTTGTTTGTATAAATTTGTTTCTAAAGAAAAGTTGAATAACATAGGTCCTACCTACTTACAGAATATTCTCTCTAAACGATCTTATGGTAGGTAATAAAAGCTTAGACTTGGAAAAAATCCGAAACAATCTTTTTTTAAGATTTCGTTCAAAGACAAATAAACATCCCAATTATGAAACCATGAAATCTCTTCGAACAAAGTCACTCAAAATGAAATAAACGAAAAAAAAAAATGGTTTACATTAATTGTATGTAGGTACATTGAACGCGTATACAAAGTTTCGTGTACGTGCTATTAATCGTTGAGGCGATCCTGGCTGCAAGATCAAGTCATGACTGTCCTAGATTTGTTTATTGTATTAATCCTGTTTGATACCCGAAAAAGCGAAAACCTGTTTACGGGCCAAACTAGAATGAATTTGTAAAACAATAAAAACACACTCTACTTTTGTGAACATAAATAATGGAACTATTTTCAGAAGCAAGTGGGAGTCATAATAACACAACGGTATTATCAATCAAATATTTTATTTCCTGCAATTTTATCTAGGTAAGTTCAATAATTCGCTTTTCAAGAATTCGTTACGTTAGATATCTCGTTTCTTTTTATTGAGATTCTTCAAATGTTTAGCCAATCTTATTATACCCCTTTTATATTATTTATTGCTTCGAAATTAAATAATGTTCAGCTCATGGATCCTGGAATTTCATCTCCTTTGTGTTTTGGTGTTGAGTTCAACATGACATATACACATAAATAATATGTATATTTGGTACATTAATTAGACCCACGTCTACTGGCGAAAAAGTTACCTAAATAACATTTTCAGACTGTCGGATGTTAAAATGGTAAAGGGTATCGAGGCCGACAATAATTTTGCTCTACAATTGATCAAACTTGCCCGATCGTCACAAATAACAAAGGTGCTCATTGGACCAGCAGAAATTTCTTGTTATCTGTTCAGAATTTCAGGAAAACCTCAATCAAAATTTTGCAACTCGTTGGAAAATATTAAGGAACCTGGCTGACGATCCCGTTTTAAATAAAGTCATTATAGCTAACATGAGGTGTGCCGATGGAACTTCCCATTAACTTACATGACGTACTGCTTACGCTTTGCTTTAGTCTTACTACGTATATATCTAGTAAAACTGAGAGTTAAGGCCTGGTCAGACCAGATGCGTGGCGTGACGTACACGTGTACACGCGCGTGGTAACGCGCGTGAACCCCTGCCACACCGGGTTACGCATACGTGTACGCTTACGCTTACGCATACGTGGTACGCACGCAACGCACCGGTCCTTTGCGTACCCAGCAATTCTTTTGCACGATGTCTGAAGAAGATTGGGTAAATGGACCAAGTAGTTCATGTGATAAAGAAGAAGCAATATTACTGTTATTGTGACAGAATATTCCTGGGTGTGCCAAAAAACAATGGGTTCAAGTTTTATATGACATATTTTTTACTCTTTGTTTTTTGTTTTGTACAAACAATTAGTTTTTCTTTAATTTCATTATTCATCATTAAAACCGAAACAAAACATCACTTACTATCGGTAAAAATTGAAAACAAATACAACTGAATGCGTAAGTCACGCGCGTAGTCACGCGCAGCAAAGATACGTGCGTGTTCAAACTTGTTCGGTGTGACGTCCAATACGGAATGCCATTGACTACAACGTCATTACTGCACGCATCAATGTGACGTTGCTGTTCCCCTCTGCGTAAGTACGCAGCAAGTTTGACACATGGCAGCTGCAATGCGTAGCGTTACGCATGTAGTCTACGCGCACGTGTACGTCACGCAAGCGGTGTGCCATGTCTCTATAAAGTTCCATATATTACAACGTCATGGTACGTGCACGTGCACGTGCACGTCTACGTGTAAGGATCCGGTGTGTTTCGGCCTTTAGCTAGTAAAACTGTTAATGGATCAAGTTAAATGATTGTGTTAGGTTGTTAGATATGTATGCTAATAAAGAAGTTTTTTTTTTTTTTTTTTATCTATTAAAAAAAAAGATGTTTAATGCTTGTTAAAATCTATTTGCCAAATATACATCATTCATCATTAAAAAAAAAAAAAAAAACACCTTTATGGCTCACTGTTAAAGAAAAAAATGTGCATTCATGGTTCTAGCTAGACCCAGCGATTAAGGCTATGTGGTCTGTCTGTGAATTTAAGATTGATAAAATTTTAAGTAGTTATTTTGTTTTACTTTTGTTAGGTGCGCTATGCGTTTTTTCATAGGTTTTAAAACCGTACGAGTTTTATTTTTACGTTGGTACAACATCAGCACTGTTACTTCTCAATATTATACAAAAAATCAGACGATATTAGTGCTTGGGTCATGAGTATACTTATCGGTCTCGCAAATTCGACGTTCCCGAGAATTTCTCAAATTAAACTTAACCTATATTATTTGATGACGATATAGAAGCGGCCTTAAATGGTTAAATTCCAATGATTATTTAGTGCTGATTTTACTTAAGTGGGTTTACTACAAGTTCTATACGTCGGCTAAAGCAGGGGTTTTGCTGTTATGATAGAATTTTGATTGAAGTCTAATCAAGTATGTGCTGGACGGGCGTGGGAAGCGATCGGCGTAATTCTTCAGGAGTACTTAGAGTGAAAGAGAGAGAGATATATCTTCCTTGCCGATGACTACGATTAGTCCGAGAGCGCGCGTTACTAAAGTACTGCGAAATTTTACCGTAACGAGGACCGCTAATCGCTTCCTGATTTAAACTTTATTTAAAAGAAATATTGCTTGCGCGTGCTAACATAGTATCGATTAATTCTAGTGTTCTGTCTGTGACCTAGGTCGTGTAGGTCATAGTTGTGAACCTTAAGATATTGCATCTATAACTACTGAAAAACTATTGCAGTGTAAAGGAAAATATTCTACAAAATTCGCTTTACAGGCCAGTATTTCAGGAGGCGTTACAGCGATTGTCTTGTAACAAGTGGCGTTAAGTAGCCAATGTACTTCTTTCATGTGATTTACTATGTACATAGACACACCTATGTTTTTCAGGGCTTCAGGCCCGTTTAAATTAGGGGGAAATAAAACAAACTAACGATAATCGTATAAATCAAAAGCTATGTACGTAACATCTTGCGACCTCGGTTAAGTGGGTTACTTAAAGGGTTTAGGCTACAAAAATTAGGTCCAAGCCTAGGTCTCAACCTAGGCTACCTGGATATATTAAAAACAAACTATATTTTGGCTATTTGCCCACTCAAACGAAGCTACAAAATGGATTGTACTTACGGTTTTTACACAAACTAGATTCTAGGTACTATTTGAAACACTATGTATGCTATCTTTATATACACTTCACTAAATTGTTTTCTAATATAACACTATGATTTGTTGGTGACGCTTCGTCACGAACAAAGTATATACGTGGAATACTTGAATTACCTACATTTATTACGGTATTTGTGTGTGCAATGCTCTTTTAGCACTGTTTTTTAAAACAGAAGAATTGCGAATGGGACTTTCTGCATCAAATCCGAAAATACAAGTAGATACCAAACCAACCAACCTATCCAGATTACCACTTAGTAGAGGTTCATGTGCAAAGGCTTTTATTAATTCCCAGGTATGGTCTGCCCCAAATATCGTAACATTTAGGATCCCTGTAAAGTCGTTCCCAACATAAATTGGGTCCGAATCCCTCTTTGAATATGAAAGGGATCCATCGACATTTATTACCATTCCAATTTTAGTGAATTTCGCTACCGTGAAAATTTTATTCATGTGTTTATGCATTGCATATTTTAATAAATAATGAATATGCTAATTTTAAAGTCAATTCTGAAATTGTGTGCTCAATTTACAAATTGTAATAACCTAAATTTAGTATCCCCCGCATTTAGTAACCTTTCCGTGTAGTGAAACCAAAAAGGTAGGTATTGTTTATGATGACAAATATGCGCATGAGTACTTATTTTACATTTCGGAAACCGAATTTGAGTTGATTTTAATGACGTGTGAGTGCACTATGTAACATTTTATTGCCGTAGCACCAGAAGAGCAATCCATGAAATTTTAAAACTTATTGAAAGCAGGACATGAAAAATATAGGTGCCAGTATTTTCACTTTAAAATTCAGGATGTTTCCATTGAATGAAATGTATTTTCAACGACAGAACCATTTCGTTGATAATTATAAAGGGTGTAACAAGACCCATAACGAAGCCGAAAATTAATTGTTCTCCCCGTCATTGCGATCATTTTTTTGTTCTAGACCATACATACCTGGTAACCTCCTAGTTACGGAGATATTGGGGGTTAAAGTTCCAACTTTTTCACAACTTTTTTTTTAAATACATGTTTTTAAATTCACGTTTCAGCTTCCCGTACAATGAGAGATCAACTGACGTTGGTTTTGCATAGCTTGATTGGTCGTCGTGCGTTTATTTTCTTAATTATATTTTTTCGTTAGTGTTTCACTTACTGTATGTATTTATTACCTAATACATTTATAAATTAAAATAACCTAAAGTAACTAACATAAGAATAAACTTAAAAAATATTATGTAAGATTGATGGTTGACAACAGATGTCATGTCGCGAACATTTTAAAATAAAATATTAAACATTTAGTTACGCTAGCTCCGGGGCGGCGGCGGGCGCGGCGAGCGTCGTAGTATTTATAGTTACGTCGCACGGGCGCGACAAGTTGCTTTATGTATTATAACAGAAGTTTTTTTTTTAATATTTTGTATTATTTTATTACATAGTTATAATAAATGCATTTGTTGCGTTGTTCCTAGAAATGGTAGGGTAGGGTAGGCCTAATTGCCTCTATGAACGACACGCCCCTGCGTCTAGGCACAATCGGACAGTCTTTCGAAAATTGATGTTTTTATGATGGCTACGTATTTCGCATCAAATTCGGATTAATTATGTAAGTCTGAGTCAGTCAGTTGTGGTAATTGAACCAAACCTTTGTACATATAGCTTTTTTCAAGTTAGGTTGTAATTTATTTGAGGTTATATGATGACACTACTTGCTAAGATTAACACCCAAATTGTACGTAGAGTAAAATAAATAGTTACGTCGAAATGGTCTTCACAATAGTATAAAAAGTTGATGGAGATATCATGTCTCTTTTCATGAATTTCTCACCACTCACCACTTTCTCAAAACACTTGTTTGGTGCATAATATTTGTGTTTGTACACAAGGGCACGATACAGTACTGAAAAGTCGGTTTATCCTGTTGCATGATTTTACTGAAGTAAAACACAAAATATTAATAGATTACAGCCCAAAACACTTCTGCAGCTGTACAGTACTTGTTTGTTGTTATAGACTTTGACGAAAAGAGAAGATTGCCTTTTTACTTTACAATGTTTTTCATATGGGTACTTTCTAACGATATTTGTACCTGATAATCATTATCTCATGTTGCTGAGCTGATGATGAAAGGTATAAGTCAGGATCTGGAGCTGATCTTCGGAGGTATACAATGGAACGCTTCATTAATAGACAGAAAATCTGTCGTGATTGCTGCAATCGCTTGGATGTTTATTTTTTACACAATATTAGAATATAACATAACGCCTGTGTGCTCTGAGGGAGCACCTACGCAGATGTGTACAGTACACCCAGATTTTGGCAGTTAGGTATGAACGATATAAGTTACATTTTATTGGGGATAAGCCTATTACCATGAATGGAGTTGTTAACAATGTAGAATTAATGTATAGCATTTCTTTGTGTAGAATATTGAAACTAAAAACGGAAAAATAAAAATACTTTTTTGCAAAAAATAAAACCGCCTTCCAAAACAAAAAAACGTGAAAAATAACTTTAGCTTCAGAAGTCGGTGGCAAAAATATTCAATCTAACAAACAAAAGTCACCGACTTCTGAAGCTAAAGTTATTTTTCCACCTTTTTTTGTTTTTGAAGTCGGTTTTATTATTTGCAAAAAAATTTTTGGAACCAAATGTTGTTTTTTTTTTTGGTGTGCTATTTTTTTACATTTATCTAATGATGTAAATTATCATTTAAAAATATAAAAAAAATATATATGCATATTGGGATATTACGACAGACTTGCTGTCTATTATTAAGTAAGTATAAGTATATTTATTTGCATTAAATGTACAGGATGTTGTACAAAAATTTAGAGCAGGACACATTCCGCCATAATAATAGCATGCAAATTTAAAAGAATATAGTTTATATACATTAAAATGAACAACAAGGTATCTAGGTACCTATTAATCATGAATACATACATACATCTAAACCATCAAACAAAACAATAATACAGAAACACCTACACCATAGAGATATCTAAATATTCGCAGAAACCAGAAATTTTATACATTACATTTTATAAAGAATATTAAAAAAAACACATAAACACACAATAAAAGGACATATATCGATAAACCTTCGAACGAAATTATATTAAAACTATTATACAAATTAACATTTAATAAAAAAATAAAAAAATCTCTTAACAAATAGCCTTATTAATATAAAATGCAGTTAGAGGTGGTATAGACAGTTTGTAAATTTCTAACTTAAAATTACAAAATTAAAACTTACAGTGCAGTTTTAAAGTAGTAAGAATGCGAAGAGTACTTTTTGAGGAACTTGTTATAGTATTAAATATTAAAGAGTTCCATTATATATCTCTGAATATCAGCATCAGACATAAACTTAATTCAAAAAAGACAACTGCGAAATAATATTCTTCCAAACAAAAAATTAACATCAAAATCGGTCTACAATTGGCGAAGATATCTCTGAACAAACACACAAAAAAAAAAAACAAAATTCAGACGAATTGATAACCTCCTCCTTTTAGAAATCGGATTTTCTAATTAAGTTAGTATTTGCGCCGTTTGAGGTTTTCAGCAGTCTTAAATAGATTTTTGTATGAATTAACTAAATTTTAATTTGAAAATATTTAAGAGTGTATTTTCATATAAAGGGTAGAAAATCCTTAACGAAGACGAAAGGCACTTGTTCTACCCGTCATTGCGATATTTTTTTTGTTCTAGACCAAACCTGGGAACCTTCTAGTTACGGAGATATTGGGGGTCAAAGTCCCAACTTTTTCACAAGTTTTTTTTTTCAATATTGATATTTTTAATGTAAAATCTTTACTTTAAACACCTCCACGACCCCATACTACACAATCCACCCATCAGCACAATGTATTGTGAGTGTTACATTGAGTCCTACCTACCTTACGACGTGATGTTTCACCCCAAAAAAAAAATCGTTTCCCTGCAATAATTTTTAGTAAAGTTACTTAGTTTGATCTACATAACGCTTGGTTGACGGCTTCGTGAAGGGTCAGTTTACACCCTGTATATTACATACAGGGTGGTGCCTAAGACAATTCCTCACATCATCAAGAGCTTGCGCTACGATATACTTCTAATTTCGCTACTAGACGCAGTGTGCCAGTAAAAAATATAAATCATACATTACGTATGTCTAATGAACAGATATTTATGATATGAAACAGTAATAAAACACTTATTACTAAATATCACCTCCATAAATAACAATGTTGTAGATTTTCCTAGCTTTTTTTTTAGCGATTTCCCAATAATCTACCCATCTATTTTCAGGATTTACACTTAAAGTTAGAGCTGATAAGGGTTTGGGACAGTCATAGTGACTTTCATTTACAATATTTACTCCAATTCCACCCTTCATTTTAGCATGCAACTTCTCACAAACAAAGCATTCGAATTTCAACGAAGTGGTCAGATCTAATTGGTAAGGCCTGTCGTTGCACTCATCCATCAATTTTTGGTTTGTTACCAATTGTATTGTCTTATGTTCTAAATATTCTTCATAGAGACTATCATTTTTCAATAATATCTTAATATGTTCATTCAAAATCTTTGGTGTAGGATAATCTTCCAGGAGTATTGCAGACTTATTATTTGGGAACCAATCTCTGATAGTAGGCGAACCATAATATATGGGGACAGTACCCACCTTGATAGCGCGCCAAAACTTTTCACTAATGTAATCTTTGCATGCGCCATTCTCTATCGCTACGACGAATTTGTACCTTGCAATGAACGTTAAAAACTCAGCATCATCCGAGATATTTAAGTAATAGCCCTTGAATTCCGGTGGCATATCTTTATTGTTCAGACATCTACCATAAGAGTCAACTTTTGTATATTTCATCAGCTCTTTGACATATGCGTCTCTTTCGGTCGATGTGTTACAATTGCTTTGTAAGTACATTATTGGGGCAATATCTTTTAAGAACTCGTTTTTCTTCACTGTCTCAACAAAGTATTCCAGGCTTGTTAGATCTTCATACGAATGTAAATTTTGCAGTGGAAAGGGGACATTACTGAACCTGCTAAAAGTTGAAGAAAAATTAAACAACCTTAATGCCTCTTCATGTAGAAGTTCTTGTACATTTCTTGGATATTCTTCATGGAATAATCCCCAAATTATATCAGTAGGCCTTCTTGGTACAGGAAGAGTCCTAAAATCGATAGCGGTTGCATCAAACAGGTATGCTCCTACATCATTTTGTTTGAAACTTCTATCACCGTAAACTAAACACGTCACATTACTGGAACATTCTGTATATTTATATGACACGTCAGGAAACTCGACATTCCACCAGCTTATCACTGGATGTTTGGTAACAAATGTATTTTTCACATGTATAAACGTCAAAAGCATGATGACGAAAAAAATTGATAAAACTAGCTTGAGCCACACACGCAAACGTACGTTATTGAGTTTTTTAAAATTATTCTTCAACATTATTATGGTACAAAATACAAGTTAAAAGTCCATGTACAATGTTTTAATCTCTTACATATTTATGCATAGTAGTTCTACGATAATCGGTAATGAGTGTACACGGCAATCATAATAAAATAGTTTTTAGTTTTTACCCGACTACGGCGAAGCAAAAAGGAGGGGTATGATTTCGACCGATATGTATGTATGTATGTTCATCTAATCCCCCCATAACTTCTGAATTCCTTATCATAATTTGACAAATGCGGTATTGTTGGAAGCGTATTGATCGTCCGCTGGTTAGAGGATATGTGACGTCAATGCATATAACCAGTCGATTAAATCTTATAAAAAGAGTCGCAATAAATAAAAAAAATAATAAATAAATCATCGTGCGCCGTTAAATACATTAAAATATATAATATATAGGTGACTGGTAATTAGTGACCGATACTTAAACACATGATTATACTCATGATGACAAACAACTTTAAAAAAAAGCACTTTTTATAAACCTACTCGTTCACTTTTACTCGTATCCCAATGATACACAGCTGCATGAAATTCGCGGGTGCGCGCCTGAGACCTAGGTATCAGCTGTTAGCCACGTGACGCCGCTCTGTCTCATTACTATCGTACTGTGCAACAGTGGGCACAGTGGGAGACAGAACGGCGCGCGGCGGGCGGCGGCAGCGGCGTCGCGCGGCTAACATTTCGAATTTCATACGGCGGATCGCAAAATATTTGCGATTAAAAGTATTGGTCGGAGAAGGCAAAAGATAAAGAAAATTCGTAAGCCATGGGGAGGTCTTTGTCCGGCAAAGAATTGGCCAGGGAAAGAATAACCACCGTACTACACCCAATTTTGTAGATAAATTAATATAATTTATCTTCGTGGGAACCAAAAAAGTTTTTAATACGCCTTCCAAGATCGTGAGCATTCAAAAAAATAAATTCATCATCATCATCATTTCAGCCGAAAAACGTCCACTGCTGGACATAGGCCTCATCCAAGTAACGCCACATTGACCAGTCCCGTGTGCGTCTGGCATCCAGCGGATCCCTGCAACCTTCACCAGGTCATCGGTCCACCTAGTACTCCTACTACGAAACCGATGAACGGACCGGAAGACGTTGCGTTGGAAGGCCTCCGCTTCCGGTTCGCGGTAACCTTGGTTTTCTCGTGGAGGTCTTCGTTTCTGATAAGATCTAGCCAGGCGCTTGCCGACCATTTCTGGCGGCTCTGGCTCCGGGAATAGGTACCTGCCGACGCTGATACTGTACTGTAACTCTTGCGGACGCCGATCTCCGGAACGGAAATAAGACACAAGCTTATGTATGTCTAAAAGAGACAAAGTTCTATGATAATAAGGTAAACAAAGTCTGATTGGTTGACCAACGGAATCGCATTCACTTTTAAACAGGTCGCGACAGGTTGAGACCTGTCGGATGCCCCTCCGTTGGTTCACTCATCGTTATAGGACAGTTGGCGGGAACGATGACGGGCACCGCCACCGCCCCACGCGCTTTCGCGCCGGAGCCAAACGATACCAGGGCACAGTCGAACGAATACCAACTCTCTACCATGTAACAACTCATAATAATGAAATAAACAGTGATTCTTCAAGTAAATGTTTTAATATACAGTCCACTAAGGAAATATTCAGTCGGGGTGCTGTTTCACTATACAGTCCCCCTCAAGTTCGGTTGTTTGAATAATATTAGCCAATTCCTCAATCTAAAGTTTAATTCGCACCAGTTAATAAGATTAATTAGTCGTGATTACTCGTGATTATAGGGGATATTTGTTAACTAACAATGCTGTGATAAGTTAAGCGCGCTATTTCGGATTATAGGAAGCTTCAACATTAAATAATAAAGTTAAATAAATAGTTAGTTGTAAAACTCATTAAGTAAGTTAGGTTCTAACAATTATCTTAATGCTCGGACAGCAACGCCAAACCGCAATAAACTTTCGCAGGCTTCGTAGGGAAAAAATAATAGTAGATTAGTAGCCAAGGGCTGTAAGGCATCAATTGCAGTCCAAGTTTTTTTTTTTTTTTTTATACCCTCGCTGCGCTCGTGCTCCTATATTTCGACGGTGAAATTGATGCTTACACCCGAGCTAACTACTCTGCTTTACATCTCGATTGTGAGGTAAGTAGAAAAAAACCGGCATTACAAGAATAAAACAGTTTATTAGTTAAAATTTATAGTGAAATGAGAACAATTTTCAAATTTTAGGGACAGGTGTTTTTTGGGTATGTAGTTTGAGATTGTGATATTTGTTGGTCATGGACAAAATGTGATGGGATGAAGCTTTCTTCAGCAGAAGTTGATGGTTGCGGATCATCTCTTGAGAAGGATGTTTCATTTTTTGAAAGCTAAATAGTTTTCGTTATTTGGTTGGTAATTTTACTTTTATTTTGTATGGAATCTTCAATGTAACCTTCAGCCACCTTGCTGGATTTCCAACCACCGTGCCTTTTTATAGTGGTTAAGTTAGCCCCAGCATCGGCTAAAATTGTAGCCGATGTTCTCCGGAAGCAATGACCGGTGTACAATTCCGGGTTTGCTAACTTTAAATAACTTGCGATTTGCTTCGGCATACTTCTGATGGTATTTTTTCCAATAACTTGTTTGTAGCACTTGCCTTGGTGGTACTTAAAAAAAATCGGTTGGTGTTTACATTTTCAGGACGAAGATTTCTGTATTTTTGTACGAATTCAGAGAATTCTTGAGGAACTACAAATGTTCGGTCAATTTTAGTTTTTGTGTTCGGTAGCTTAATTACTAACAACTGACCCTGTTGTTCTATGTTCTCTATTGTTATATTTGTCAATTCAATACCTCGGCATGCGCCAGCTATACCGAAGATAAGAACCACCTAAAACAAGCGAAATATAAACATAAGTATGTTATAAAGGATTGTAAGAATTTAAAAGATAAATGATGAAGTATTACCATTATGTGATTTGTTATTTTACGTACCTTAACAGCTAAATATATGTCATCAGGGGCTTCATTTATGAATGTTTTGAAGTCTTGCGCTGTAAAAACCTTTGACTTTTTGCTTTTGTGCCCAGCTGATTGTCTTTTTAGAAATTTTGAAAAGTTCTTGATATTGATGTCGTGTTTAGTACTTATAGTTGCTTTTAAACTTGAATAAATGCACCACAAACTAGATGGCTGTAGCGTTTTTGATCGTTGACAGTCTCAGATAAAGACTTTACTCGTTTTTCTTTTCGCCGCTTCATGAACTCGTCGTAAGTTTTCAAATATCTCTCTTTAGAACTTTCAGGCAAAATATTGTTAATTGCTGCTTCGGCTTCCATTTTCATTGAATCGGGAGTGCAGCTTATATCTTCATCACTTGCAGAACTCATGTTTTATACTATTATACTCATACGAAGACAAGGCTGAATAGCGAAGCGACCTCTTTTGTCATTGGGCTGAATGCATGATGTCTATTGCCAGTATGATGGAGAGATGTACGCAAACTTTTTAAAAGAGGGAAGTGTTTTTTTTAAATTACTTACCGGGCGGGAGGAAACGCCCGGCTGTCAACACTGCGAGGATCGACCGGAGGACACGGTGGAGCACACTGTGCAGGTCTGCTCCGCTTGGGCGGAGCAACGCCGTGTCCTCGTAGCGGCAAGCGGCGGTGGCGACCTCTCGCGTCCGGCCCTGGTTCAATCCATGGTCCGGAGCGAGAGGGAATGGGACGCCGTCACCTCCTTCTTCGAAGCAGTCATGCTAGCGAAGGAGGTGGCGGGACGTGAGAGGGAGAGAGCCTCACGTCTCAGCCGCCGCGGGAGACGCACCGGGCGTCGGGGGCCACGTGTTGGCCCCCGGCCCCCGTAGGCGCGGGCCTGTGGACGGTGAGCTGTGGGCTAGCTCGCCGTCCGTCCGTCTTATGACGACAGGCCGTGTCGACGGCGCGTTCGTGTTCCACGCGCGCCTCAAAGAGAGTCAATAAACAGGAAGGGGTCAGTAAGGACCGACGCTTGCCAGGGTTGCGGGAATGTTCGAAAGAGATACCGCGGCCCTGGAACACAAAGGGCAAAGGAAGGAACATGGATGGGTTTTAGTCAGTAAAAGTCTGACACTCCCTCCTGCTCAGCCCAGAGCGGGAGGGGTTATTTGATGATGTCCCATCGTTAAAAAAAAGCACCCCGAAAGCCAGCCCTAAACCACTAAACTTTCTCAGTGTTCCTAATAATTGTCAATTACATCTAAAATAGCGAAAGATAGGTCCTTAATTATGCCATCCGCGCGTCAATAAATTGAAGTTGTTACCAAGCTAAGTGTCGAACATTTAACCGACCGGAACGATTGGGAAGTTACAGCCAGCGTCTTAACTAAGGCACAGAATAATAATTAGTTAAGCTTCGGTTTGCTATTTGTAAACTGAGTCCCGACTATCACAAGTGTTACGGCAAGTCAGATACATTTATTGAAGAGATGAACGTAACAAGTGAGTATTTCATATGTTTTGCAAGATTTACTACCTTCGATTGTATGCGTTTCATCATAAGTGTTTTGTGATTTAATCTAGGATAAGGAAAATGGTTGGGATTGTGGGTTAAGAACCAATAAACTGTAAATAAGGTTTGGGTTAGTGGTTTGTAGAGAACCACTACGCTTGATTGCACTTTGCTGGTGATCCTATTTCATACGTCGTAAGAAAAAAAAACTTTTTCTTCAATGAATCAACCTTTTTTCGCACTCTAATCAATCTAATAAATATTATTAATATTATATCTTATAAATAATATTAGTGAAATATCAGTTAATTTTTTTTTCTGCTTAATGTATAAGCGCCGGGGCAGCCCGCGAAATTCGTATTTCCTTACGTTTTTTGCAATTTGCGGGTTAGTATGAGGTTGTATGTTGATTAAAATATGATTCACCAAAAGATTGGCACCAAGAAGATGCTTGGTGCCAATCTTTTGGTAAATCATATTTTATTATAATTTTTTGGACGTGTCAGAATGATAGCGATATGGATTCAAGGAGTACGGTACTTCGGCGCCAAAAATCGGGTGTTTAGATGATAAACTGATTTTGTTGCTGTGTTGGCGAAATCAAAAATGGAGCCCGTATGAACCGAGTTCCGCTAGAAATGATCGCGTTCATATTCATGAGTGAAATCCTCCCTTACCTATCCTTTTATTTAATTAAATATGCCAAATATGGTTAGTTAGTTATTCAATTTAATATTTATTTATTTAACACTTCAAGCACAAAGTACAGAGGCGGACTTAATACTATAGGCATTTTCTACCAGTCTACAATACAATACAATACAGCGCAGCGCAGCAGTTTTGCAGAAACAAATAGTGGAAATGTCTCTACTGCAAACTATCTACTGCAAATAGTTAGTTGTATAGTAATATACTTGCTATTCTTTATTGATTTCTATTATTTTCCTCTGTACAAATAATAATGAAGGCAACATATTGATAAACTAGACAATGTACTACCTTTATTATTATTACGCTGTAAATCATTTGAGTCCAGTCGTTAGTGTTACCAAGCGGGAGTTTATTTTAATGAAATATGAGCGGAATCGTTCCCAATAGAAAATAACTTCATCTCTATCGAACATATTTCTCATTATTTTTGCTAGATAGCCTAGGAGTCGCATCCGTTGGACTTTATTTGTATCATGAAATTGTGTTAGTGGTATTTTTTACCCGACTGCGAAAGAAGGGTTGTGTTCTTCGCGCTTATCTTGTATGTTTCTTTGTAAATTTCTTTACTATCTCGTATGTTACTAATGGCTGGATTTTTTTTTCAACCAAACCTATCGATTAGGGTTTCAAAACGAAGGAAATTAAAAGGAGATTACTATCTATATTATGTACCTATATATATGTATATATATACATACTTAAATACGTACATAATACAATTTGCAGTCGGGTTTTTTGGTACTTTTAATTAAATGTTACTTGTCTGGTTTTCTTTATTTAGATGCCTGATATACGGTATAATTTTCCGAAGGTTTTGTTAATATTTTAAGACCAAATATTAATTAATTAATATTTGGTCTTTATACGAAATTGTAATTCTCATTTAGTTAATACAATACTTTTAGAAATCCACGAATCTTTTGTCTAAGACTTTACCTTTACACATAGGTACACATAATACGTACCTAACTATAATTCAGTTCCGTAGAGATATAAAGGAAATAAGTACCTAAGCCATTATCTAAGAATAACAAAATCAGATACTATATATAGGTATTTAATGCTGCAACCATTTAGGGAAAACGGGACTTTTTTTAGATCTTTTATCCTTTTAAATACATAGGAGGCAATTTATAATACGCACGCATAAAGGTAAACATTATCCTAAGTTGTATTCTTCCCATCGCCAGATTTCCTAATTGTGTAGACAAAATGATACAAAACTACTAAACTTTGGCAATATTTATTCTCAGCCACGACCTTATGTGTGGAACTACTAGATGCACTCTATTTCTAACAGCACCCATCAAGTTTTGTTAAGTTAAAGTATGTGATTCTCACGTGCGCTGCCCGGAGAGGCGGTGAGAACCGCCGCCGCGCCGCCGCGCCGCTCGTCCGTCCGGTCAAGCGGTGAGCGCCGCTCATCCGCGCGGTTAGGCGGTATCGTGTGTAAACCGCCTAACTGTGAATGTATTAATTTCTTCATATAAGAACATCGTGTGCCTCTCCAACAAAATACATTTAACAATTTTTAATCCAAAAAAAAAGAAGAAAAAATTACAACAAGAGGCCCAAGTTTCTCATGTTATTTAATACTCATTTATTCTTACATGTATGTAACTCTACACCAACCAACGCCCTTCCCTCATTAAATGTAATGCGTTTTTTTTCTTATCCATACGTTTTTATTTTCATAAGGGTTTCGCACGTAACGTTTATTTTATATCCGATATCCTCACGGCTCTGAATATTTTTGCTTTAATATTTTTTGTTAGAATGCCTGTTATACGTAATTTCGTTTTTCGAGGAATATGAACTAGTGAAAGAAGGTTAAGTTAAAACTTAGTACTTTTTTAAAAGTAAAACAAAAGCCTAAAAATAAGATTATTATTTTTAATGTATTGTTTGAGTTTCAAAAGCTGCAGATGAGAAAATTATTCCTAGAGAGAGACCAAGGTGTCCAATGGTAGTTACTAAGTGCACATAGAGGGTTAAGGCCGAAACACACCGGATCCGTACACGTAGACGTGCACGTGCACGTGCACGTACCATGACGTTGTAATATATGGAACTTTATAGAGACATGGCACACCGCTTGCGTGACGTACACGTGCGCGTAGACTACATGCGTAACGCTACGCATTGCAGCTGCCATGTGTCAAACTTGCTGCGTACCTACGCAGAGCGGAACAGCAACGTCACATTGATGCGTGCAGTGATGACGTTGTAGTCAATGGCATTCCGTATTGGACGTCACACGGAACAAGTTTGAACACGCACGTATCTTTGCTGCGCGTGACTACGCGCGTGACTTACGCATTCAGTTGTATTTGTTTTCAAGTTTTACCGATAGTGAGTGATGTTTTGTTTCGGTTTTAATGATGAATAATGAAATTAAAGAAAAACTAATTGTTTGTACGACACAAAAAACAAAGAGTAAAAAATATGTCATATAAAACTTGAACCCATTGTTTTTAGGCACACCCAGGAATATTCTGTCACAATAACAGTAATATTGCTTCTTCTTCATCAGATGAACTACTTGGTCCATTTACCCAATCTTCTTCAGACATCGTGCACAAGAATTGCTGGGTACGCAAAGGACGCGTAAGCGTACGCAGATGCGTAACCCGGTCTGTCAGGGGTTCACGCGCGTCACCACGCGCGTGTACACGTGTACGTCACGCCACGCATCTGGTCTGACCAGGCCTTTAGATTTCATACTCTTTTAAAAATGTTCATGGTATATTTTCCGACGCAATTGGGTTACCCCCTATTACATGGAACTTAAATGTAGGTAACTAACCAACCCCTTCGGGGATTACGGGCATTATTTTAAGTTGTTATTTTTCCGGGTACGTTACGGTAGGAGACTCAAGGAGTCTTCTCAGGGTCACCGAGCTCCATATTTCTAAAACCAATTTCCGATAAAGATTGTCATAATTTTTCAACATCTACCTCCCGGACTAAAAGCGCGTGTGCCGCCGCGTGCACCGCCGCGTTCGCCGCTGCGGGCGACGCGGCGGGCACCGCGGCTGTAGACACGGCGGGCGACGAAGCACTTTTATTCGCCGCTTTCAGATGTCGGGGCCAGACTGTCTGTCTACTACAAATTGTCCCATTCTAAATATGAAAATGACAGACAAGCTCTTAATTAATATTCGTGTGGAGGTCGGTTGGCAAAGCCATAGAGACCAAACCTCCACTTTACGTACTAGGTATAAAAACAGTGTGTACCCATGGTTTATTGAAAATTAAAGGTCAACAAGTCTAGGGTAGCTGCCCCATTCATTAGTATGCTAATAAACCTCAAGTCTGAAAGCCGCTTAGATCCTGCAACTCGGCTAGAGATTTACTTTTGCCCTCACAGCAGCTTTAAATTTGCCTCTATACCCACTCCATATTAGGTATAAATAAAACTTTAGGTTACTTTTCGTGTATACCTATGCAATGGACTTTAAAGTGTATTTAACTTAGGTACATATAACTGACATAATATAATTAAAAAAACTTTGAACATTTAATTTAAGATTATTACGAAATCTTGATTGTATATCAAGTCCTAAACGCTGTACGAAGCATGGCGGGTTGCTAGTTACTAGTACTTATATTAGCTTGAAAATATAAATAGTATTAACGCGCCGTGACTGTGTTTCATTTAATATTACTCATTCTTTTCGTTTTAGTATTTTAAAGTCATGTCGGGTCATGGTTGATTTGGGGCACCGCACAACGCTAGGTGTCGGTGGGCTCTATTTTTCATATAGCTAGATTGTGTAAGCACAATCTGATAAGGATCCGTCAATCATCAAAAGAATCATCATCATCTGCCTAGCCTTTTCCCAACTAAGTTGGGGTCGGCTTCCAGTCTAACCGGATGCAGCTGAATACTATTCACCAAAATAATTTATCTAAAAATAGATACAACATCTGTTAAAGCCAAGATTCAGCCAGTTAAATCCAGCTTATCCGTTATTCTGTTATGCATGCTGCGCGGAAATACATCCATTTGACGGATTAAACTACGCTTTGATGTTTTTGGATAAACAACTAATTGAAATATTCAAAAGTACTGTTAAACAAAAGTTTTATAGCTATACTCATATTATAAAGAGGTAAAATTTATTTGTAAGTCTGTAGGTTTGTATGTAGGGGGTAATCTCCGGAACTAATGATCAAATTCTAAAAAAAAAACACTAATAGATAGATACATTATCCATGGGTGCTAATATGCTTTATATTATACTTATATCATGTTTATTATCTGAGCTATCAAAATTTTTGCAGACGAAGTCGCGGGCGAAGTGCTAGTTGATCATAAAGTGATAAAAATTGAACGTGTTTCACCTAATGAGCTACGTTCTTATGTTTCGGACTAATGGACTAATGTTACTTTACTTTTTATTTTTAATGTGCAAGCATCGTTCCACATTGTCCGAGACCTACCTACATTCATTTAGAACTCCATTTTTCTCTCATTAACATGATTAGGTAGTACCTTGGTACGGGCATACATAGTTGAACATTCATTCATTCATTCATTGGTTTTCATTATTTCTGGAGCAGTTAACTCTTCAATCTAAACTGAGGGACCCATGAGAGTCATGAAATTAAAGTAAGTTAATCTATTCATGACAAGGCTAACTCTTCTGCGCTCGAAAATCGATGACCGCATTTCCCATCTTAAATTATTCAATTAAACGTTCTTTGGACTTGATTGGATTGGATTAGACCAGGAATTGGTTCTGGACAAATCCAATCACAACAAAATCTGAAGCAGCATGTTCAATCAAGGAATAGTTGTGTAGCTTGGTTCAATATTTTTTAGACACCGGATTCTCTTTGAAAGGTAATTAATACATAGATCGTCTGTAGTTAGATAAGTATACCAGAGTTTTAACTCACGCCTGTTTCCCATGGGGGTGGGCAGAAACCACAGAACGGTGCTGTTACGATCCTTACAGCCTTCTTTCGCCTCGTCCACGTTCATACATCTGATCATTTACGCGCGGCCGCAGCAAGTACTACGCACCTGGTATAACTAACTTATAATAACCATCCTAACTTAGAATCACCTCATAACCGACAGTATAGGTATGTTCGGTACATACTGCAGCAGCTATAGATCCAAGTCAGGACATGGTTGTACCTAAGTTTTAAATTCGACGTCAGTACCTGAAAACGAAAGTTTACTGAAGCTCCAAGAAGTAACTGCACTTGACATGGTCGGGGATGTTTTCAATTAGGGATTTATGTCATGGAGTTTATTCTCAATCTCCGGATTCGATTAAGCCATTGCTGCTCCCAGCTGTCAGTTGAAGACGGTCATTATGGGTATGGCTGTGCAATGATCTTTTGGCGTGTGGCTATATTAGGAATCGTCCACATCCTAAGCGTGTATTGTTTCGATTAGATTCGATCCCTTTAGAAAATAACGTCGTCATTTTGTTTATTCAATACTTTTGTCCAAAAAAACACAAAATCTTTACCAATAGCACCCCTCTGCTAAAAGATGCTTGCTATCACTGTAGAAGGTCGAAAGTTTAACAACAGACTTTTCTAGGAAAGAAAGAAAGAAAGAAAGAAAAATTATTTATACATTTCATTCATCATTTCATTTCATTTTGTTTTTTTTTTGGTATCGTGTTACCCATAAACCCCCAGAGACTGGGTTGTAGAGGTCAGATAAGTAGTCCCTCCATGTTTTTATCATACCGTTTCAGTATCAGGCCTGAAATAGTTAATCCTTCCCTAACTTAATTAACAGTAAGCTCTTAAAAGGCGATCGGAAAATCGATCAAGTATTTAATAAGTTTACGTCACTACACCCCTCGCGTATAACGTTTCAGCCTGTTTGTAACTTAAGTGGACTATAACTAAGTTAAAGTGAGTTTCCTTTCGTGTTCTTTGAAATTCGAAGTCTACTTACTATCCCTTTTAAGATTAAATATTTATTACACCCACATTTCGCCAGTTATCGTCTGTTGCCATCAATCGGGCACAAATCCAGACTCCTTGGTTGCTACTGAGAAATTCCTGATGGAAAAAACCCAATAACACTTTGCTCGACCCGAGAATCGAACCCAGGAACTCATGCTCAGCAGGCGCGCTTGCGAACACTAGACTCACGAGGCAGTCATAATGATTCTATAAGAAAAAGACGTATCTATATATCTATCTAATAGTTTCAATATAATGTGAGTAGTAAAATAAATCATCTTTGTAAGCAACTTGTCCCAAATAGACGCATTTGGCCACAATTTAATTCGTGAACAGTAAAATTAAATGGTTTTAAACGATTTTACACCCAACCTTTAAGGATAACATCTGAAGTTAAGAAGTTCTAAAGTATGAGCCAAAGGACATATTGTTCCTGACTCGGCCGATCTTCATTGGAAACTTTTTAAACGGCTCGTTCTACAAATTTGAGAGACGTTAATTCGTTGAGAAACCTCTTCGATTTTTAACAACATGCTGATAAAACAACTTCTTACTTGGATTAACTGAAAAGAAGCTAAAAAAAAATACAATACAATATCGCCAGTTTATGTATATATAAATGTAAACAACAGCTGGGAGCTAAAGGCACCCACAGGATTGTCCGGTTAAGCAGTGGACAAGCTCCTAGGATGAACTGCGAGACGTCATTCATAAAAAAAAAAAATGGAAGCTAAAGATAGGTGTAGAAAAAATATCAGAGTCAGTTACGCTTGCAGACTCTTTAAAGCAACATTCTTGTAATGAGCCTATCAGTGTCTTCCAGCTTTCCATTTTATAAGAGATCAAAGCAATCTCCTCGTTAGTTTTCTTTACAAGAAGCAATATTTTCCCTTTGTTGCAATGTTATTGCTCTTTCCCGTAACCATTTTCTGAATTTATCGTAAATGAAAGTTTACAAAGATTGTTTACTCGGTTGTAATTATCTTATTATTCTGCTTGCAAAACCAATAAATACAATTCTCTTCGAAGTGATGCACACATTACATGATGTACAAAGTGAGTAGGTACATTGTTTCTTTTATTAGAGAGTATTAACCCAAGACAGAATTGGAAAGATTTTATAATTTTGTTACTATTCTGAATGGATGTATATTATTGCAGAATGTAGAAAAAAAAACACTTTAGGGTTTACTTTGAAGGCAAAATGTTGTAAGAAAATCTTGTTTAAAAACATTAGACCTATTTGCCTGTCTACATCCATATTTCGCTAGTTATGTAGAAGTGCCATGTAAAAGGGGGCGACCCTATTGCCATCGACCGGGCACAATGTTACAAGGAAGATTTCTAGTAGGTACTTTTTCGCACAATTTCTTATGTGACAGTAGAATTGTGTGATATTAGTAATAATTAAAAAGTTATTGATACTGGAGGTCAATACAAATGTGATGTACCTACAGTTGTGCAATCTTCGATCTAGGTATCAGCTTCAGTTTAGGATTGTTGATAGAGATTCTAAACTATCGATTACCGAATATTCTTGATACTTGTTAAACAGATACTTCAAACATATTGATAGTGCTACTTATACTTACATAGGTGCCCAGGTTTATAGTGATCGAGTAGGTAGAAACATTTACTTACGGTGGCCGAATTACTACGAGTACTACGAACCTTAGCCGAAAATAGATCTAATAACATAAGCTCGTACCTACACAAAATTGTATGTCATAGACCGATCTTCATCAGGATTGAGAGTTAAGCAATTGTTTTTTTTTTTAGAATTTATTAACTACCAATTTGTAAAAGTCCCATTTGTAAAAGACCAATTTGTTAAATCTACGATTTGCTTCTTATAAGTAAAATTCCTTTCCGGAAGACACGGTGGACCACACCGTGTAAGAATGCTCCACTTAGACGTCTCTTGCTACTTTATTCTCGGAAGCCACACGTGCCTATTTAGACCAAAATCAAATTGAGCATCGCCGTGTCCTCATAGCGGCGATCGGTGGCGGCGACCTCTCGCGTCCGGCCCTGTTCATGGTCTGGACGATCTTCTTCTGCGAAGCAGTCATGCTAGCGAAGGATGTGGCGGAACGTGAAAAGGAGAGAGCCTCACGTCACAGCCCCCGCGGGAGACGCCCCGGGCGTCAGGGGCCACGTGGTGGCTCCCGGTCACCGTAGGCGCGGGCCTGTGGACGGTGAGTCATGGGCTAGCTGCCTGCCAGGGCTGCAGGACTGTTCGAAAGAGATACCGTGGCCCTGGAACACAAAGTGCAAAGAAGGAAAATGGATGGGTTTTAGTCAGTACAAATCTGACACTCTCTTCCAATCCACCCAGAGCGAAAAGGGTCATTTGTTGATTTTCCATCCTAAAAAAAAGGTAAAATTCCTCTTTAATTATTATTTAATCTTTAACAGAATACGTGAATAACTTTAAGATTTTTTCTACAAAAATCATGCATGTATTAATTTCGTTTACCTTATTTTAATTTAATTCTTTATTTCTAAATTTGTTTGTTACTTAAAGTTCTTTTATTTATTAAAAATATTAATTCAAAAGTGGTGTGCTGTCCAATTTTAAAGCCACAATTGTGGCGTAAGCTGTTCACATAACTTTATAAATAAATAAAAGAAGTACATTGCAAAAACAATGGGAAGAAAAAAAGAAAAGTTTCTTTTTTTGGTATTCAAACAAAAAATACCCTAAAACTAAGAAAACGAAGAGATCGTACTGCCGAAGTATCGCGATTCGCGTCTATTGTCGTGAACAGTTTCGTAAGCTGCAAATGGATATGTAAACTGTTTTAAAGGGATCTTTGTGTCTTCTGAATGAAAAATGGTTTTTTTTTACAACTATTTCTATATGAAAATCTAGTTTCTACATTTTCTTAGTAATTGTGCCAGTTGCACCAATAAGTCACTAGGAAAGTACTTAAGAGCTTAAATTGGATAAAACCTTACTTCACCTTCAAATAGATGCGACGTTTCGAGCAAAAGTTGAAAATTTATTTACAGCCAAGCTGAAAAGAACTTAGACTAGTAAATAGATTTTTATTTGATAGAATGCCGTTTTCCGATGTCATTACGTATTAAAATTAAGAAACCTGACAAAGATTTACAATAATAATGGTAACTAGAAATATAGTTCTATTTCGTTAAACTTCATTTATAATTAATCCTCACAAACGCCGTCATAATAAGTCTGAGTTTTACGTCAAAATGAAACCATAAAAAGAAGACTAACAATTGAAAATGACTGTAACTGTGTTTGAACGGTTTGGTGTTGAAACACTAGGGCCATGGGGTCCGAGTTCACTCCAAGTACCCGCTTAGTTTTCCGGGACATCGACAAACGTTTGCACGGTTAGTCGACTCTTCCCGTGTCAAGAGGACTGGCCTAATTTTTGTCCAAAGAATCAGCATTTGAGTTTAAATCTTTGTAAACGCTCCCACGATACAGAAGAAATTACTAGTGGGGCACCAGCCTTCTAGGCACTGAAGTGTATGGAGTAACGTAATTGAAACAGCGGCCGTGACTATATTTTAGGTTACTCCGGTTGACAGCGATGCGCACCAATTTTGTGACGCCCTTTAATAGTTGTTGCTGTAACTCCATTTTTTTCGTTCTTACACTATAGTTATAGTTGCTTTAAATACATTTTGAATATGGAGATCGCCTGGGGGGGGTTTTCAAGTGCCAATACATCTTTGTTGTAGGTATTATAAAGGCTAGTATTCCATGAGTAATGTAAACTCTATTGATTTTGACAGTAATACGGTACCAATTACTTAGATTGGCCTTGTAAACGTCTTGATAGATGATCGTCAAAGAGGCTTCATGCCTTCTCTGTATTGGATCGAATAGAGGATTTCTTCGTGATAATCTGTTCCTTTGAATTACTGCTAGTTGAAATGTTAACAGGATTTAGAGAATGGACAGATGTCCTGGCTGTTAGTCCTTAGTCCCGTATAGGATAATTGAAACCGACGACGGGCAAATAGGCTTTAGGATCCGATCGACACTGGTCACCTAATAGTATACTGATGAATAATCCTCTCCAATTAATTGAATGTTAAACATTTTTGTCAACACACATAACGATGAAAATTGTGTGTATATATTTTAATCGATATAGTTTCCGATTGAAAAGGCTGTGTGATTTCCCGATAGACGGATTGCACGAAATTAAAAAGGTTTCGTTGGCTACGGAACCTTAAAAAAGGCAACAAAAACCACCCAGGCAAGCAAGCATTTGCAGTTTTCAGTTGGTAGAGGAATCTTTTTGTCATTTGTGCAGAACCGATCCCACGAAATCAACTTTATTTCCTTAGATTACAAGCTAAGAGGAAAATATTAGTCAGGAACTCAAGGATGGCCCAAGATTTTAACGTGCACTCAACAATAACAAGTAATTAAAACAAAAACGTATACCTAAGCAGTAAACGATCCTGCTAAGCCAGAAGCCATAAAACAAAATTCAACCTGAATCCACTTAGCATCATACCACAAAGGTTGAATAAACTTTCACGATGGAAACCAATTGTTCCTAATTCTTTATAACGAACAAATTCCTTGTCTCTGGTCGAGTGTTACATCGGTCGGTGGATTTGACAGGTCAGTAGACACGAGCTATGCTGCCAGGCCTTCAGGCTCAACCCTTGTCATTCATGTTTATCCCCAGAACGGCACAACTGTAGCGTTCATAGCTGTAGTGGGATTAGCTGAGTAGGTGGGAGATCTATTTGAAGATTCGTGATATGTTTTAAATTTCCATTTGGGGACATCCATAAACTAGGTTCGTCACACGAATTTCATGGTTTTTTGACACCCCCCGTCCTTGTCACAGCTGGTCACATTTGTGAGACTCCCCCTCTCTAGAGTGACGTCAAATTTTTTACAAATTTCATACAGATGAAGTAGCAAATATCGTCATCCCCTTCATTCCATCGACGACCCCCCCCCTTAACGTGTGACGTAATTTATGGATGGCCCCTTTTGAGTATTAATTCAGACTAGTGCAAGTGGTCCGTCCCTGCTTCACATAGGTACACTGTTATGTACTGTACTGATCATCGAGATTTCTGTGCTATAACTATAAGTTTCATCTTTTGAATGTTTTAAAAACCTTCCAAAATAAATTATAAAACAGGCCAAATGACACAACCACACAAAGGGTTCCGTAGCACCAAACAATATTTTTAACACTCATTCATAGGTCCCACCCCTGAACCCGTTTTTTTGATAAATTTGCAACAAAAGTTTTGATCGTATCGAAACAAGTTGGACGGAAATTATAGTAAATTAATAGATAGTCAATCGAATAAAGGGTCCGATTTAGTTCAGCGGTACCCCGCCGTGACATTGTAGCACCATTTTAACGAGCAAATGTTAAAGTTACTCGATCGAATTAGATGGCTCAACAATAGGTATTATGGTTATTTTTGACTTTTGAAATGTTTGTTCGCTTTTCTTTTTGCGTTGGGGGTTTTTTAAATTTTCAATTAATTTTTTTATTTAAAGAATTGTTGGTAATAAAATATTTTGCAATATTAAATTAAACGTTTGGTTCGCAAATATAATAAATATTGGATAGGTACTACAAATTTCAAGGAAGGATTTGAAAGGAAAGAAATAGGAGTTACTACTAGGTTAGTTGAAACCTAATGGCGAAAATGTGCGAAAATACTGGATAGGTCAGTCTCGGTGAAATTGTAGTTTCAAAGACCACTAAGGATAGGTTATTAAGTTGGTAAAGCGACTTAAAATTAGATACAATAGATCTAAGTTAATAAAAGTGGTAAGTTGGTATAATTATTAAGTATATGGTGTAAAAGAGACACCGACGCGAAAACGATTACCAAGTATTCAGTACAGTATTCTGAGCCCCCACATAGAAATTTTTCATCGGTTACTTAAAAAAAAACAGCAGTTTCCTGCAAAAGTGCAATACCTACACGTTCAAAATGTAAACAATGGAACAATGGAACAGCAGTTTTTTTTTTTTAATTTCTATGGCACATAGAAATTTTTCATCGGTTAGCTCCGAATGATGTATTTACTGAATAAGTGGTATCTTTTTTTTGGTGTCGGTGTCCCTTCCACTCCTTATACTCGTAGTAGATACATTAGATATTTAAATCTCTCTTGAAAGCTTATTTCAAAGCAAAGATGTTTTGCCCTGTATGAATATTCAAAGAAGCCTGTTTGTAAACGAATCATTACCTTCTCTTGGCTCTTTGTTCTTCAGATAGCCAAAAGTCCTTATTTTTTATTTAATAGTAGTGCTTATCTTTATTTTATTTTAAGGCGTCTGCGGAGAAATGAAGAAAAATATTCTAGCAGATTATTTGAAAACTTTCACCAAAAACCATGGCCATGCCGACCGACGAAGGCCAACCGAGGCCATGTAGGTAATAAAAATTTCATGAAAATGTCACTCAAGTGGGTTAAATGAACTTGCAGGTTTGTATTGATGATTGAAATGATTATAATTCTGTAACTACATACTTGTTACTGGCGCGATTCATATCTTCATCAACATACGACCCGACACTGACCTGTAAATTGCAATAAACGTTAGCAAATTTAAATTTCGCGGGCTGCCCTTGTTCTTCCACCTTAACAATCTTGATACGTTCATCAATTTAAAAGATCGGACAAGTGCGCTTCGGACTCGAACACAAAGGGTTCTGTAGCTCCACATACCGTCACACGGTTGTTATTTCTGATCTAACCTAACTATAATGCCTGTTTACACCAACATTAAACGAAACCTAACTGAATGCCTTAATACCCGTTTTCACCCACACTAAGCTACATTTAATTAAATGCCTAATGCCCGTTTGCACCACCACAAAGTAACACCTAACTGAATGCCCATTACCCGTTTGCACCAATACAAATCGACACCTAACTGAATGCCCATTGTCAGTTTGCAACAACACAACGCGACCTCTAACTGAATGCCCATTGCCCGTTTGCACCAACGCTAAGCGACACCTAACTGAATGCCCATTGCACGTTTGCACCAATACAAAGAAACACCTAACTGAATGCCCATTGCCCGTTTGCACCAACACCAAGCGACACCTAACTGAATGCCCATAGCCCGATTGCACCAACACTAAACGACACCTAACTGAATGCCCCTTTGCCCGTTTGCACCAACACTAAGCGACACCTAACTG
The DNA here is from genome assembly GCA_947578425.1 of Eugnorisma glareosa. Classification (NCBI taxonomy): domain Eukaryota; kingdom Metazoa; phylum Arthropoda; class Insecta; order Lepidoptera; family Noctuidae; genus Eugnorisma; species Eugnorisma glareosa. The sequence goes on from OX387957.1 coordinate 34,674,464, forward strand.
AATGCCCATTGCCCGTTTTCACCAATACAAAGCAACACCTAACTGAATGCCCATTGCCCATTTTCACCAATACAAAGCAACACCTAACTGAATGCCCATTGCCCGTTTGCACCAATACTAAGAAACACCTAACTGAATGTCCATTGACCATTTTCACCAACACAAAGTGTCACCTAACTGAATGCCCATTGACCATTTTCACCAACACAAAGTGTCACCTCACTGAATGCCCATTGCCCGTTTGCACCAACACCAAGCTACACCTAACTGAATGCCTATTGCCCGTTTGCACTAACACTAAGCAACACCTAACTGAATGCCCATTGCCCATTTTCACCAATACAAAGCAACACCTAACTGAATGCCTATTGCCCGTTTGCACCAACACCAAGCTACACCTAACTTAATGCTTTCTGACCATTTTCACCAACACAAAGTGACACCTAACTGAATGCCCATTGCCCGTTTGCACCAAAACTAAGAAACACCTAACTGAATGCCCATTGACCATTTTCACCAACACAAAGTGTCACCTAACTGAATGCCCATTGACCATTTTCACCAACACAAAGTGTCACCTAACTGAATGCCCATTGCCCATTTTCACCAATACAAAGCAACACCTAACTGAATGCCCATTGACCATTATCACCAACACAAAGTGTCACCTAACTGAATGCCCATTGCCCATTTTCACCAATACAAAGCAACACCTAACTGAATGCCCATTGCCCATTTTCACCAACTCCAAGCGACACCTAACTTAATGCTTAAAGCCCATTTTCACCAACCCAAAGTGACACCTAACTGAATGCCCATTGCTCGTTTGCACCAACACTAAGCGACACCTAACTGAATGCCCATTGCCCGTTTGCACCAACACTAAGCGAATCCTAACTGAATGCCCATAGCCCGATTGCACCAACACTAAGCAACACCTAACTGAATGCCCATTGCCCGTTTGCACCAACTCCAAGCGACACCTAACTTAATGCTTAAAGCCAATTTTCACCAACACAAAGTGCCACTTAACTGAATGCCCATTGACCATTTTCACCAACACAAAGTGTCACCTAACTGAATGCCCATTGCCCGTTTGCACCAACACCAAGTGATACCTAACTGAATGCCTATTGCCCGTTTGCACCAACACCAAGCGATACCTAACTGAATGCCCATTGCCCATTTTCACCAATACAAAGCAACACCTAACTGAATGCCCATTGACCATTTTCACCAACACAAAGTGTCACCTAACTGAATGCCCATTGCCCGTTTGCAACAACACTAAGCGACACCTAACTGAATGTCCATTGCCCGTTTGCACCAACACCAAGTGATACCTAACTGAATGCCTATTGCCCGTTTGCACCAACACCAAGCGATACCTAACTGAATGCCCATTGCCCATTTTCACCAATACAAAGCAACACCTAACTGAATGCCCATTGCCCATTTTCACCAATACAAAGCAACACCTAACTGAATGCCTATTGCCCGTTTGCACCAACACCAAGCTACACCTAACTTAATGCTTACAGCCCATTTTCACCAACACAAAGTGACACCTAACTGAATGCCCATTGCCCGTTTGCACCAAAACTAAGAAACACCTAACTGAATGCCCATTGACCATTTTCACCAACACAAAGTGTCACCTAACTGAATGCCCATTGACCATTTTCACCAACACAAAGTGTCACCTAACTGAATGCCCATTGCCCATTTTCACCAATACAAAGCAACACCTAACTGAATGCCTATTGCCCGTTTGCACCAACACCAAGCTACACCTAACTTAATGCTTACAGCCCATTTTCACCAACACAAAGTGACACCTAACTGAATGCCCATTGCCCGTTTGCACCAAAACTAAGAAACACCTATCTGAATGCCCATTGACCATTTTCACCAACACAAAGTGACACCTAACTGAATGCCCACTGCTCGGTTGCACCAACACTAAGCGACACCTAACCGAATGCCCATTGCCCGTTTGCACCAACACAAAACGACACCTAACTGAATGAATTTTGGTAGACTAAACGAATGGGGTCCTATCGCGCGTGAACTCGCCGCTAGAGGCGCTAGTGTAGCGCGAGGCCACCGAAATGTCAGATTTCTTAGAAAGTTCACGCGTTGCGTGCTTTTTTATCACATATTTTCACTAACCTAACCTAACCTAACCTAACCTAACCTAACCTTTTTTTTTTTTTTTTTTTTTTGTCGCTGGGAAAAAATGCATTACGCATACCCTCTCATCGGGGGATGAGAGGGGTATGTGGGACTCCCCGGGCGGACCCGGTATACCCACTAAAACGACCCAGCGGCATTCCCGCTTCGTCCGAGTGGCGGGGAACTGGGAAACCGGCATAGCCTTTGCGTCCAGTCCTCCGCCGACGTTTGCCCTTCATGGCGGACCCCTCACGCCCTCACGGGTGTGGGGGGTCGGGAATGACAGACGAAGGTGACGGGTGCAATGCGGGCGAAGGCACCCCCGCGCCTGTCGCCCGCCCGTCACCATGGGGAGGGAGAGGACGACGCCTTCTCCGACCCCTTCGTCTGCGGAGCGGCGCAGCGAGAGGATCGTCCTCCCGCGCGCGCTCCGCCTCCTCCTTTTGCGACATTACGTCCTCGCAAAAGGAGGCGACTGCTGACCAGGCCTCCTCGCTCCCCAGCATGGCTTCGACCACGCCGGGAAGCGAGAGGTCCAGCCCGACCACCGCGGTCAGACCGCAGCGCAGCTCGGACCAAGCCGGGCACACCTCGAGGGTGTGCTGCGCCGTGTCCACCGGCGCGCCGCAGTCGTGGCACGCCGGGGTCTCCTCCCTCCCGATCCGGTGCAGGTGCGATCCGAAACAGCCATGCCCAGACAACACCTGCACCAGACGGAAAGAGAGGAAACCGTGGGACCGCTCGAGCCAGCCCTGCAGGACCGGACCGAGCGCGTCCAACGTCCGGCGGCCAAAGGCGGCGTTGGCGAGGTCCTCCGACCAATGGAGGACGATGGCGTCCTTCGCCTCTCGCCGCACGGCCTCCCGCTCTTCGCCCATGGGGCGCTCCCCGAGCGCCTTCCGGCGCGCCGTCCATTCGTATACTCTGGCGAGCACCCAAGCCTCCAACTCCCAAGGAGGGGTGCCGGCCAGAGCGCACGCCGCCGAGAATCCCACTGAGCGGTAGGCCCTCGCCACCCGCTGTGCAATGGCCCGCTGGGGCCTGCGGATGGCGGTCGCATTCTCCCTCCTATGGAGGGAGTCCGCCCAGATGGGGGCCCCGTATAGGGCCATGCTCCGCAAGATGCCGGCATAGAGGCGCCGGCATTTCGCCTTGGGCCCCCCCAGGTTCGGGAGGAGCCACGAGAGGGCGTCCGCGGCCTTTAACAGGCGCGTCGACAGCCCGCTGAAATGCGGGCCGAAGCGCCACCTGTCGTCCAGCACCAGGCCCAGATACTTCATCTGGGGCTGGACCCCTATCCTGACGCCTTCTACGACTATGTGGGCGTCGGGAGGGCAGCGCTGCCGGGGACCACGAAAGAACACGGCCTCCGTCTTGTGCAGCGCCACCCTCAATCCCAGGCGGCGGATCCTCTCTGCCACCAAGGATCCACCAGCCGAGGCCAGACAGGCCGCATCCCCGAAGCTCCTCCCCCGGGCAGTGAGGAGAGTGTCATCCGCGTAGCAAATGACACTGGTGCCCGGGAGGAGGGCTCCTCGCAACAGCCAATCGAATCCGATGTTCCACAAGGGGGGCCCCAGCACCGACCCCTGCGGAACACCGGACTCTGCGCCGTACCGCCTCACCGTGGCCGTCTTGTCCACGAGGAGGACCTCTCGGTCCTCCAAGTAGCTGGCCAGGAGGTCCCGCAGATATTGGGGCACTCCGTGATACCGGAGCGCCTCCAATATCGTCGAGTGGGGGACGGAGTTGAAGGCGTTGGCAATGTCGAATGATACCGCCAGCACTCCGTCCCCCGCCTCCACTGCCTCCTTCACCTGACCCTTGAGTAGGGCCAGCGCGTCGATCGTCGAACGCCCACGACGGAAACCAAATTGGGCGTCCGACAGATCCGGCCCTACCACCCGCAAGTGGCTTTCCAGCCTCCCGGCGACAATCCCCTCGAACAGTTTACCGACCTCATCGAGCAGAACGATGGGCCGGTATGCCGAGGGGGAGTCCACCGGGCGTCCCTCCTTCCGGAGGAGGCACAACTGCCCCTCCTTCCACAGTTTCGGGAACCTCCCAGCCGTAAAGCACGCGCTGAAGAGGTCCCGAAACCTGTCCTCCATTTGGGTGGCGGCGATCGCCACCACCCGCGCGGGGACGCCGTCTGGCCCGGGGGCCGTCTTTTTTGCGTGGAGGCTGAGTACCCCCACGTAGAACTCCGCCGCCGTCACCGGGGGGACCTCCTCCTCCGGCGAAGCCGCCCCTTGCGGAGGAACCATCGTTGGTGGGGCGAAGTCGGTCCTGCGCGGAAACAGAGACCGGACCACCCCATCCAGCAACGCTGGCTCGAGGGTCTCCGACAGTGGGGGACCATAGGGGCGGAGCTGGTTCCGCGCCGCCTTGTATGGTCTCCCATAAGGATCCCGGTCGAGACCCTCCAGCATCTCGGCCCTTGCCGAGTCTTGCGCAGCGCCCATTGCAGACTTTAGGGCCGCCGTAGCCTCTCGGTAAGAGGCGTACAGGCGGTCCTCTTCTGCCCGGACTCGGTTTTGGGCGCTGCGCCGTCGACTCCGCGCGTAGGCCCTTCTGGCCGCCACGCAGGTGGCCCGGAGTCCCGCCAGCTCCTCCGTCCACCAGTAGACGGCACGACGGGGAGGCGGACGGCGAGACCGAGGCATGCTGGAGTTGCACACTTCGGTCAAGGACCCTCTGAGCCGGACCGCTGCGGCGTCCACGTCCGGGACCTCCTCGACAGGGGGAGGCGACAGCCAGTCCTGGAGAAAGGCGGCCTCCTTGGCTGCCTCCCGGTCCAGGCGGGTGAGTGCCCACCGCGGGAAGGGAGATTGCCCAGCGCGGGCCGTCCCCCCTCTCTGCTGTGTGGAGATGTCGAACCGCACATAACGGTGGTCCGACAAGGTCTCCAACAGCTCCACCCGCCAGTTGACGACGCGGGCGGCAAGCGCGGGGGTGGCAAACGAGACGTCCACCACCGACCCGCCCTGTTGCCGCACACACGTGTGGACCGCCCCCCTGTTGAGGAGGGACACACCACACGAGGCCGCCCAAAACTCGACGGCCCGTCCCCGGATATTGCAACCGGCTGCCGGGTTGCCCCAGGCCGCCGACTTGGCGTTCAGGTCGCCGAGCACCACGACCTGGCGTGGCGCCGCCCTCCCTACGACAGCAGTGAGGATCTCTAGGAAATCCTCAAAGTCCGAGAGAGGGCGGTTTGGGGAGAAATACACCCCCACCATCGCCATCTCTCCCCACGCGGCGGCCACGTATCCCGGTCCCCTCTCTAAGAGCGAGAGGGGAGGGGAGTCTGTGGAAGACCGCGCCACCAACGCCACCAAGCCGTCCCGGTCGCCCAGCCAACGGCCAGGGACCGAGTAAGGCTCGGCGACCACCGCCAAGTCCACCAACCACTCCGCCATGGTCTGCATCAGCAGATCCTGGGCTGTCCTGCAGTGGTTGGTGTTCGTCTGAAGGATACGATGTTCGACCCTATCCATCAGTCGGACATCGCACCCTCCTCCGCAGCCGCCGCAGGAACGGCGGTTTCAACGGCAGCAGCAGGCCCGGCCGGCGCCCGCGCTTTGCCACGCTTAGGGGGAGGATTGCACTTCCTCCCCTTCATTACGTGGCCTGCCCGGCGGCCACTGGCAGCACACACAGCGCAGTGCGGCGTGGCGGCCTCGCAGGAGGCGGCTTTGTGGCCCTCCTTGCCGCAGCGGTAGCATGTGTCCGTCCTGTCTACCTTGGACGGACACAGGGGCCGGGTGTGTCCGATGCCGAAGCACCGGAAACACCGCAGAGGCTGGTCCTCGAGTGCCCGGACTGCGCCCGAGCTGAACCCGACTTGAAGCCGTCCTTTCGCAAGGACGGCTTTGGCAGCGGCGATTGGGCACTCGAGGCGAATGGTGCCCATACCGCCGCGGCCGGGCCTTATGTCCCGGCCTTGGACCGCCGCGGCGCCACAGCCCCCTACCGCTGCGACCGCCGCCACCACCTCCTCCTTGGTGACGGAGTCATCTAACTCCGTCACTTCAATGGCCGCCGACTTGACCGGTCGAGCCACCTTGGCAGAGTCCGCGATGACCTCTTGCAGCTTGGCTGCAAAGAGGTCCGCGCGGGCACTCCCCTCTGCCCCCGGGAACTCGAAAATGCGAGCCCCGGCTTGGGTCCGCCGGCAGGACACACTGCCGATCCCCAGTTGAGTGGGATCGGCATTAGTACGCGCCCGCACCAAAATGGAGGCGTAGGTCTCCCCTCGCCCCGCAGCCTCCGCGGTGAGCGTCACCACGACGGCTGCGGTTTTTGGGGGGACTAACTGCCCCTTTCCTCCTCTCCTGCCCTTTCCCTTGCCGGTCGTCTGCGACTGGCTGGGAGCGGTGGTGGTGGGGACGGCAGGGACGGCCGTCGCCGACTTTTTCCCCTTCCCTTTGCCCTTCCCCTTTTTTCCCACTTTCGTCCACTCGTTGGACGGGGTGGTCGACGGGAGTTGGGCGTCTTCCGCCTGGGAGGAGGACGGCCCCGGCTCGCTTTGCCTCTTATCCGCCGCAAGCGGCGGTCGGAGGCGTTTCTCCGGCAGGAGCCGGTCCTCGATGCCTGCTAGGCAGGCTCTCGTGAAGGCCCTCTCCTCCATGACTACCTTGCGGATGATATCCTCAAGGTTGGAGGAGGGGCCCTCTGCTGCAGGGCTCGCCTTGGCCTGTTGTTGCCGGGCCGAGGCAGGGCCCTCTGCCGCAGGGCTCGCCTTGGCCTGTTGTGGCCGGGCCGTGGCTTCAGCCAGCTTCAGATGAAGCTGGCTGACCTCCGACTGCAGGCGATCTACCCTCGCCTGCAGTTGCCGCGTCTCGTCGGTGGTCGTCCGCTTCACAAGCTCCGCGACGACACCGCGCATACTCGCGGCCCTGCATTTAAGGGCCTTTTGAAAGGTCCCTTTCAAGTTGGAGGACTTAGAGGCGACCTCGACAATCTCCTCCTCGTCCTCCTCCGCCATTCTCTCCAGCTCTGCCAGGGAATGGTCCGCGTATAGAACGCGGGACGCACCGTACCCGGACTTGGCCCGGGCGACGTGCGCCCGCTTCTCCTTAGCGGCAACCCGCTCCTCCAGCTCTTGCTGGAGCTGCGCCCGCCGAGCCACGTCCAATTGGCGATGGGCTTCCGCGAGCCCAACGTCATGGGTGTCCGCGGCCACCGTCGGCTTTTTAGCCTTCGGCAACCTCGTCGACCCCGAGGCCGAAGAGCCCTCGGACCCACCGCTCCGGTGGACCCGCTTCCGCGAACGAGCGTCGTCCGCGTCCGACATACCAGCTAGCGAGTCGTTGTCAGACGACTCGCTAACCCTTTCGAAGAAACTAGCCGCAGACGGCGCGCGGCTAGACTCTGACGCCGGAGCGTCGTTGTGGCCCTGAGAAGAGCCTTTTGGTTGGCCCTGAGAAGGGCCTTTGGGTTGGCCCTGAGAAGGGCCTTTGGGTTGGCCCTGAGAAGGGCCTTTGGGTTGGCCCTGAGAAGGGCCTTTGGGTTGGCCCTGAGAAGGGCCTTTTGGTTTTAAAAAGCGCCCGCAGGCGTCCCGCGAGGGTTTAGGCATAGCCTCCGCAGGTTCGTAGTTCACAAGGCAATACAATAAAATTCGCTACGAGAGCACAGAGCACTTTAGCCAACCCAGTCTGCCACTCCGTTACGGTGGTCAGAACTGGGCTGTTTCCAGGGGACACGACGTGGACGTAAGCTCTGTGGGGGGTCCCCCAACCTAACCTTTTTTTTTTTTTTTTTTTTTTTTGTTGTCGCTGGGAAAAAATGCATTACGCATACCCTCCCATCGGGGGATGGGAGGGGTATGTGGGACTCCCCGGGCGGACTCGGTATACCCACTAAAACGACCCAGCGGCATTCCCGCTTCGTCCGAGTGGCGGGGAACTGGGAAACCGGCATAGCCTTTGCGTCCAGTCCTCCGCCGACGATTGCCCTTCATGGCGGACCCCTCACGCCCTCACGGGTGTGGGGGGTCGGGAATGACAGACGAAGGTGACGAGTGCAATGCGGGCGAAGGCACCCCCGCGCCTGTCGCCCGCCCGTCACCATGGGGAGGGAGAGGACGACGCCTTCTCCGACCCCTTCGTCTGCGGAGCGGCGCAGCGAGAGGATCGTCCTCCCGCGCGCGCTCCGCCTCCTCCTTTTGCGACATTACGTCCTCGCAAAAGGAGGCGACTGCTGACCAGGCCTCCTCGCTCCCCAGCATGGCGTCGACCACGCCGGGAAGCGAGAGGTCCAGTCCGACCACCGCGGTCAGACCGCGGCGCAGCTCGGACCAAGCCGGGCACACCTCGAGGGTGTGCTGCGCCGTGTCCACCGGCGCGCCGCAGTCGTGGCACGCCGGGGTCTCCTCCCTCCCGATCCGGTGCAGGTGCGATCCGAAACAGCCATGCCCGGACAACACCTGCACCAGACGGAAAGAGAGGAAACCGTGGGACCGCTCGAGCCAGCCCTGCAGGACCGGACCGAGCGCGTCCAACGTCCGGCGGCCAAAGGCGGCGCTGGCGAGGTCCTCCGACCAATGGAGGACGATGGCGTCCCTCGCCTCTCGCCGCACGGCCTCCCGCTCTTCGCCCATGGGGCGCTCCCCGAGCGCCTTCCGGCGCGCCGTCCATTCGTACACTCTGGCGAGCACCCAAGCCTCCAACTCCCAAGGAGGGGTGCCGGCCAGAGCGCACGCCGCCGAGAAGCCCACTGAGCGGTAGGCCCTCGCCACCCGCTGTGCAATGGCTCGCTGGGGCCTGCGGATGGCGGTCGCATTCTCCCTCCTATGGAGGGAGTCCGCCCAGATGGGGGCCCCGTATAGGGCCATGCTCCGCAAGATGCCGGCATAGAGGCGGCGGCATTTCGCCTTAGGCCCCCCCAGGTTCGGGAGGAGCCACGAGAGGGCGTCCGCGGCCTTCAACAGGCGCGTCGACAGCCCACTGAAATGCGGGCCGAAGCGCCACCTGTCGTCCAGCACCAGCCCCAGATATTTCATCTGGGGCTGCACCCCTATCCGCACGCCCTCCACGACTATGTGGGCGTCGGGAGGGCAGCGCTGCCGGGGACCGCGAAAGAACACGGCCTCCGTCTTGTGCAGCGCCACCCTCAATCCCAGGCGGCGGATCCTCTCTGCTACCAGGGATCCGCCAGCCGAGGCCAGACAGGCCGCGTCCCCGAAGTTCCTCCCCCGGGCAGTGAGGAGAGTGTCATCCGCGTAGCAGATGACACTCGTGCCCGGGAGGAGGGCTCCCCGCAACAGCCAATCAAATCCGATGTTCCACAAGGGGGGCCCCAGCACCGACCCCTGCGGAACACCGGACTCTGCGCCGTACCGCCTCACCGTGGCCGTCTTGTCTACGAGGAGGACCTCTCGGTCCTCCAAGTAGCTGGCCAGGAGGTCCCGCAGATATTGGGGCACTCCGTGATACCGGAGCGCCTCCAATATCGTCGAGTGGGGGACGGAGTTGAAGGCGTTGGCAATGTCGAATGACACCGCCAGCACTCCGTCCCCCGCCTCCACCGCCTCCTTCACCTGGCCCTTGAGTAGGGCCAGTGCGTCGATCGTCGAACGCCCACGACGGAAACCAAATTGGGCGTCCGACAGATCCGGCCCTACCACCCGCAAGTGGCTTTCCAGCCTCCCGGCGACAATCCCCTCGAACAGTTTACCGACCTCATCGAGCAGAACGATGGGCCGGTATGCCGAGGGGGAGTCCACCGGGCGTCCCTCCTTCCGGAGGAGGCACAACTGCCCCTCCTTCCACAGTTTCGGGAACCTCCCAGCCGTAAGGCACGCGCTGAAGAGGTCCCGAAACCTGTCCTCCATTTGGGTGGCAGCGATCGCCACCACCCGCGCGGGGACGCCGTCTGGCCCGGGGGCCGTCTTTTTTGCGCGGAGGCTAAGTACCCCCGCGTAGAACTCCGCCGCCGTCACCGGGGGAACCTCCTCCTCCGGCGAAGCCGCCCCTTGAGGAGGAACCATCGTTGGTGGGGTGAAGTCGGTCCTGCGCGGAAACAGGGACCGGACCACCCCATCCAGCAACGCTGGCTCGAGGGTCTCCGACAGTGGGGGACCATAGGGGCGGAGCTGGTTCCGCGCCGCCTTGTATGGTCTCCCATAAGGATCCCTGTCGAGATCCTCCAGCATCTCGGCCCTTGCCGAGTCTTGCGCAGCGCCCATTGCAGACTTGAGGGCCGCCGTAGCCTCTCGGTAAGAGGCGTACAGGCGGTCCTCCTCTGCCCGGACTCGGTTTTGGGCGCTGCGCCGTCGACTCCGCGCGTAGGCCCTTCTGGCCGCCACGCAGGTGGCCCGGAGTCCCGCCAGCTCCTCCGTCCACCAGTAGACGGCACGACGGGGAGGCGGACGGCGAGACCGAGGCATGCTGGAGTTGCACACCTCGGTCAAGGACCCCCTGAGCCGGACCGCTGCGGCGTCCACGTCCGGGACCTCCTCGACAGGGGGAGGCGACAGCCAGTCCTGGAGAAAGGCGGCCTCCTTGGCTGCCTCCCGGTCCAGGCGGGTGAGTGCCCACCGCGGGAAGGGAGATTGCCCAGCGCGGGCCGTCCCCCCTCTCTGCTGTGTGGAGATGTCGAACCGCACATAACGGTGGTCCGACAAGGTCTCCACCAGCTCCACCCGCCAGTTGACGACGCGGGCGGCAAGCGCGGGGGTGGCAAACGAGACGTCCACCACCGACCCGCCCTGTTGCCGCACACATGTGTGGACCGCCCCCCTGTTGAGGAGGGACACACCACACGAGGCCGCCCAAAACTCGACGGCCCGTCCCCGGACATTGCAACCGGCTGCCGGGTTGCCCCAGGCCGCCGACTTGGCGTTCAAGTCGCCGAGCACCACGACCTGGCGTGGCGCCGCCCTCCCTACGACAGCAGTGAGGATCTCTAGGAAATCCTCAAAGTCCGAGAGAGGGCGGTTTGGGGAGAAATACACCCCCACCATCGCCATCTCTCCCCACGCGGCGGCCACGTATCCCGGTCCCCTCTCTAAGAGCGAGAGGGGAGGGGAGTCTGTGGAAGACCGCGCCACCAACGCCACCGAGCCGTCCCGGTCGCCCAGCCAACGGCCAGGGACCGAGTAAGGCTCGGCGACCACCGCCAAGTCCACCAACCACTCAGCCATGGTCTGCATCAGCAGATCCTGGGCTGTCCTGCAGTGGTTGGTGTTCGTCTGAAGGATGCGATGTTCGACCCTATCCATCAGTCGGACATCGCACCCTCCTCCGCAGCCGCCGCAGGAACGGCGGTGTCTACAGCAGCGGCAGGCCCGGTCGGCGCCTGCGCTTTGCCACGCTTAGGGGGAGGATTGCACTTCCTCCCCTTCATTACGTGGCCTGCCCGGCGGCCACTGGCGGCACACACCGCGCAGTGCGGCGTGGCGGCCTCGCAGGAGGCGGCTTTGTGGCCCTCCTTGCCGCAGCGGTAGCATGTGTCCGTCCTGTCTACCTTGGACGGACACAGGGGCCGGGTGTGACCGATGCCGAAGCACCGGAAACACCGCAGAGGCTGGTCCTCGAGTGCCCGGACTGCGCCCGAGCTGAACCCGACTTGAAGCCGTCCTTTCGCAAGGACGGCTTTGGCAGCGGCGATTGGGCACTCGAGGCGAATGGTGCCCATACCGCCGCGGCCGGGCCTTATGTCCCGGCCTTGGACCGCCGCGGCGCCACAGCCCCCTACCGCTGCGACCGCCGCCACCACCTCCTCCTTGGTGACGGAGTCATCTAACTCCGTCACTTCAATGGCCGCCGACTTGACCGGTCGAGCCACCTTGGCAGAGTCCGCGATGACCTCTTGCAGCTTGGCTGCAAAGAGGTCCGCGCGGGCACTCCCCTCTGCCCCCGGGAACTCGAAAATGCGAGCCCCGGCTTGGGTCCGCCGGCAGGACACACTGCCGATCCCCAGTTGAGTGGGATCGGCATTGGTACGCGCCCGCACCAAAATGGAGGCGTAGGTCTCCCCTCGCCCCGCAGCCTCCGCGGTGAGCGTCACCACGACGGCTGCGGTTTTTGGGGGGACTAACTGCCCCTTTCCTCCTCTCCTGCCCTTTCCCTTGCCGGTCGTCTGCGACTGGCTGGGAGCGGTGGTGGCGGGGACGGCAGGGACGGCCGTCGCCGACTTTTTCCCCTTCCCTTTGCCCTTCCCCTTACGGCCCACTTTCGTCCACTCGTTGGACGGAGTGGTCGCCGGGAGTTGGGCGTCTTCCGCCTGGGAGAAGGACGGCCCCGGCTCGCTTTGCCTCTTATCCGCCGCAAGCGGCGGTCGGAGGCGTTTTTCCGGCAGGAGCCGGTCCTCGATGCCTGCTAGGCAGGCTCTCGTGAAGGCCCTCTCCTCCATTACTACCTTGCGGATGATATCCTCAAGGTTGGAGGAGGGGCCCTCTGCTGCAGGGCTCGCCTTGGCCTGTTGTGGCCGGGCCGAGGCAGGGCCCTCTGCGGCAGGGCTCGCCATGGCCTGTTGTGGCCGGGCCGTGGCTTCAGCTAGCTTCAGGTGAAGCTGGCTGACCTCCGACTGCAGGCGATCAACCTTCGCCTGCAGTTGCCTCGTCTCGTCGGTGGTCGTCCGCTTCACAAGCTCCGCCACGACACCGCGCATACTTGCGGCCCTGCACTTCAGGGCCTTTTGAAAAGTCCCTTTTAGGTTGGAGGACTTAGAGGCGACCTCAATAATCTCCTCCTCGTCCTCCTCCGCCATTTTCTCCAGCTCGGCCAGAGAATGGTCCGCGTATAAAACGCGGGAGGCACCGTACCCGGACTTGGCCCGGGCGACGTGCGCCCGCTTCTCCTTAGCGGCAACCCGCTCCTCCAGCTCTTGCTGGAGCTGCACCCGCCGAGCCAGGTCCAATTGGCGTTGGGCGTCCGCGAGCCCAACGTCATGGGTGTCCGCGGCCACCGTCGGCTTTTTAGCCTTCGGCAACCTCGTCGACCCCGAGGCCGAAGAGCCCTCGGACCCACCGCTCCGGTGGACCCGCTTCCGCGAACGAGCGTCGTCCGCGTCCGACATACCATATAGCGAGTCGTTGTCAGACGACTCGCTCACCCTTCCAAAGAAACTAGCCGCAGACGGCGCGCGGCTAGTCTCTGACGCCGGAGCGTCGTTGTGGCCCTGAGAAGGGCCTTTTGGTTGGCCCTGAGAAGGGCCTTTTGGTTGGCCCTGAGAAGGGCCTTTTGGTTGGCCCTGAGAAGGGCCTTTGGGTTGGCCCTGAGAAGGGCCTTTGGGTTGGCCCTGAGAAGGGCCTTTTTCTTTTAAAAACCGCCCGCAGGCGTCCCGCGTGGGTTTAGGCATTGCCTCCGCCAGTTCGCAAACAACAAGACACTATAATAAAATTCGCTACGAAAGCACAGAGCACTTTAGCCAACCCAGTCTGCCACTCCGTTACGGTGGTCAGAACTGGGCTGTTTCCAGGGGACACGACGTGGACGTAAGCTCTGTGGGGGGTCCCCCAACCTAACCTAACCTAACCTAACCTAACCTAACCGAATGCCCATTGCCCGTTTGCACCAACACAAAACGACACCTAACTGAATGCCCATTGCCCGTTTGCACCAACGCTAAGCGACACCTTACTGAATGCCCATTGCCCGTTTGCACCAACACTAAGCGACACCTGCCAGCCTTGTGTTTTGAGTTCGTTACATGGACTCCAACGTAAAACGTGAATTTTCACTCCAAAAAAAATCGTTTTCCAGCAATAATTTTTGCGAATAGTTACTTAATTTGATGTACCTACAGAATGCTTGGTAGACGGCTTCGTGGAGGGTCGTGTCATACCTTGTATACATACATAAACTCATGCCACTTTCCAATGGGGATAGGCTGAAACTATACAAAACCAAATGCTACGAACGTCTATCTTCCCTGAAAATAAAACAATTAACCCATCCATGTATGTCTACTATGCAACCATTACTCCCTCTTATGTGTCTTGTCAATACATACGAAGCCTACAACAAACCGGCGAACCCTAATGAAGTGCCAATCATCGTAGGTTATCTTGGCACTCAATCGCTCTCTATGTTTCCGTATAGTTGGAAGGCAGGGCCAAATATTGCGCTAATATCTACGTCGAGGACGATATGAGTCTCTGGCGCCGACGATACCTTGCTGACATGAAATTTTGGTAGACTAAACGAATGGGGTCCTATCGCGCGTGAACTCGCCGCTAGAGGCGCTAGTGTAGCGCGAGGCCACCGAAATGTCAGATTTCTTAGAAAGTTCACGCGTTGCGTGCTTTTTTATCACGTATTTTCACTAATATTTACGATTATGGTCTAGATTGAGCTATTGCTATTTAATTATGACTTGAAGATCTTAAGTATAGCATCTTAGAATCTTATTTAATCTTATTTACTTGGAGGTAAAATGATTTTTAAATGTTTCATGCTTGCTAATTTTATGGAGAATATTGTAAATAAATGTATCTGAAGTTTACGCTAAACGTAATAACATAAACTTTTTATGAAGCTAGTGATACTATAAAGTATTTGTAAAATGGAATAATTGACATAACCTTACGCGACAGTGGCGCCATCTGGTGAGCTTAAAAACGGTAGCCCTCATTAGTTACTTATCATAACATTACTCCTGTATTCCGCGAAGGGTTAGGCAGGCACATTTTGCCATCATCGTTGATTGGTTTTTCCACCAAGCATTTCTCAGTAGCAGCCACGGAGTTTGGTTTTGTGTCCGGTTGATGGCAATGGGCTTGCCCCCTAATACATGGGACTGAAACTGATGTAATGTGGGTGTACTAATGGTAAACCTCTGCCTGCCTAACCCTTCAGGGGTTGCTGGCGGGATATTGGGTTATGCGGACATATGCGTGGTATCTACATCCAAAACCAGGTACATAGGTATATCCGTAAAACTTTACCTAAAACCGATAGCAATGAAAGCAATAGTTATTGTTACACGGAAACTTTTATTTCAACTATTTTCATTGTGATGCAGGGTTTTGCTTTTAAAATATCCACAACCGCTATTTTTACTGCCAACTATTGCATGGAAGTTTATTTTAGTTTGTTTTTATATCGCCTGCGTGGATGTCGGATAATATCCCGGGAACGGCCCACCTGCTATCGATTCCACCCGAACAAACATAGTTACATATCTTAATCCCCCTTTTTAACACTTCGGGGGTAGAATTATCAAAAAGTCAGTGACAGTCATCACAATAGGGAATATGCATGTAATTTTTTCATCACCTACATCAATAAAATACAGTACCATCAACCCAAGAAAATAATTAAAAGTTAAGCTCAACCACCGCTTAAAAAACAATTAAACTCCTACAATTTTCTATGACAGTTCAAACGTCCGTGACTGCGTCGCGGCCAATCATGTCATGTTATGTGACATCACTTACCTCTATCTGCCTTGTTTACATCTAATTTTTTGCCCTTAGGAGAATAGTTTTACTAATTGTATGTGCTTTATTCAAGCAAACATTGCAATAACAATATTATTATAAAATCTTAGTGAAACTTTACGTACTTTTACATAAAGTTTCACTAAGATTAACACGTCACTACAGGCGTTATAGAGGACGATGCGTTTTAAGTTTGCGTTCCGTTTCACTAAAAACACGCTACATAAAATATTAAATTGTAAAATAAGTGCAGTATTAGAAAATAAAACAAGTGTACGTGTACAATGTTTTTATGGGTCAATACAAGGCAATCTAAGAAATAAAAAAGTTTTGTATTTCTTGTATAATCCCTATTAGTCAGAAGGCCGAAAGTCTGGTGACCAAGGTGGTTACCAAGGGGTATCGTATTACACAGTTACTGGGTTGAAGAGTTAGATAAGCAGTCGCTCCATGTAATATAATTTATATTCATTTGCATCCGGTTAGATAGGAAGCCGTGGCTCCAGGCACATGATGAATAATAAAAAGCTCGTTCAAAATAATTTGACAATTTTATCATTGTGTAAAATAAATGGGAACTTGGCATTCCTAGGTAGCGCAAAATACTATTGCTCCTCTGTGTACCTAAGTAAATAATATCTCTTTTGTGAAATTAAGTTGGCCGATTAAAGAAAGTTTTATGTAAGCCAAACATAATTTAATCCTTTTTCAAATAACTTAGTCAAATCGTACCGGAGTATCTAACATTATTCAATGCAAAATTAAGTTACTAAAAACTTTCACGGTTTCACTTATTTTCATGTTGCTCAAACTGATTTTAAGTTATTTATTATTATTTTTTAAATTGATTTTAGACACAGTCGTAACACCTGAAGTGACTGATTGTCAGACTTTTGGGATTATGTCTACCCCGTACCCAGATTTATTCTTCCTTCGACCTAAAGTTTGGTCCCACATTCCAAAAAAATCTTAGTTCGTCCCATATCACAATTGAAGTTGTGCTTCGTCCCAAATTACAAGAACTTTAAAGGTAAAGTCTCCAAAAAAAAGGCTAGGCTGTCATTTAGAATTGTATTCTGTTCACGACACGTTCTCTTAAGTTATGGGCAGTAACCTCATGAAAAGTACGATATTGTATTGTATGGTGTTTAAATAATAGTATTCATTACTAGTAGACCTATTCTTAAAATTCATACCACCTCGAACTCATCCCAGCTTACTTTACCATACTTTTTGTTTGTGCCATATATCCCTAAATGGCTACAATCGGGATTTTTTAACCCCCGACGCCAAAACACATAGCGGTCAAACTTATAACACACCCCGTGTTATAAGTTTGACCGCTATGTGTGACTGTGTGTGTGTCTGTCTCTAGCACCGAAGAATTTGATTGGTATTGCCTCAGGCCATCGTGTAAAGCGAGACATCGAGCCTCCTTGCCGGATTGCCGACATGGGATCTGATAACAACTTGACAGTGGCGTTGGCTCTTGGGTGGCTCAAAGAGCTGTCGAAAATTTGGCGGCGAAGTTCTTTCGTGACATATTGTCTTGATGTCTTGCTATTCTCATCGCAGTACAGTTCAGACAGTGTTCCTGGCAGCGTTACCTTTTTCAGGCGTAATGGCGTTTCCCCGTCTAGCAGCTGTTTGAGCTCTCAATCAGAAGCTTGAGACGTACGTATGTACAAAAAAAGCAAGTTTGGCATACACACAAAAACATGGGCGGTAGAAGGAATGTAAAATAGGACGAAGCGGGAATAAAATAATTAAAATTATCTTTTGAGACGAAGGAAGCATATTGTTTGGGACGAGCCAGGAATTTTGTATGTGGGACGAAACTCAGTGGTCCGAACAAAGACTAAATCGTAACGAATGTTAAACATCTGCAAATGGCCGGCTGAGCCGGGACCGACGACGTGCCAAATGCTTCCCAAGGCATGGTGGAAACTAAGTATTATAATGTAATTGATTAAATATACATGTTAAAGAAAAATCCATTAGAACGTACTCGGCCTATGTTGCTTAACCTTGCAGATCTATCAGTGTGGCTGTTTAGCCAAAAATGATAGCAATATTATAAAGAGATTTTTTTTTTTTTTTTTTACCACTCTCAGAGTAACTCTACTGAGGTTGAAGCTGCTTAACCGGACTATCCTTTGGTGGCCGAAAATTACTTTAAGGCCCCCAGCCAGGGCTTACAAACTAAGGATTACACACATTAAATGAACAGACACTAAGGGCACCCCCTGCGGGGTTCGGGCCTAGGCTTCATTGAGGGGAGGGCAACTAGAGTTTGGCTGGGTCGGATTATTTAATGGGGAATTTAACGTTACATGCTCAGCGGCGCGGGCTGGCTCGTCGAGCAAGGGTCGGTCAGTGATGTTACGGGGGGTCGTGGTGGGCCTCGGCGCGCGGCGGCGGGGCCGGAATCCCGGTCGGTATTTGTTTTTGTACTTACGAAGTGTACTAGTTTCCCTACAGCTCTCTTGAAGGAGGGTGATGGGGTCATCGGGTTCGAGGAGGGTAAGGCGGGGTCTCCTAATCCTACTTATGTTGGAGGGGGCGTATCGGGCGGCCGATGCGATCAGCGGGTTGGGGTGCCTTTCGGCTGAATCGAAGAAACGCTTGGTGAGACGTTTCATAAACTGTCTAACAGTCGGAATTTTAAGGTCGACATGGAGTCGTTCATTCCTAACGAACCACGGGGCATCCGCGGCTCGTCGGAGAAATCGGTTCTGAAGGGTTTGCATCCTATGGAGGAGGTAGGGCTTGGCATGTGCGAACACTGGGCACGCATAGGTCATGATGGGCCGAATGCAATTTTAAAGTGAGTGATACCCGTTACTTATATACATAGTATCATGCCTGTAACCATAATGTGATAAGGGGCGAGCGCCGTACGCATTTCATACAAACTTTCAAGTCTTTTTTTTCGAAATGTCTGAACCGATTTTAATGAAACTTTATACGCATAAGCAGGATACATAATATGTCTAAACTTTTGAGAGAGAACTTTTTGAAATGTCTTAAAAAAAAAGATAATTGGAAATTTCTGTTTCTATGGAAAATCTAAAATACAATGATCTCTTTTTAAAAAGACATTTCGAAAAGTTCTCTCTCAAATTTTTAGACATAATATCCTGCTTAAGCGTATGAAGTTTCATTAAAATCGGTTCAGTCATTTTGAAAAATTACTTGTAAGTTTGTATGAAATGCCGTACGACGTTATGGCTCTTAAAGCTATCAACACTACAAAAATCTAAACTTCGTGGTTGCCACTTAGAAATTTTTGATGGAGAAACCCAATAACACTTTGGCCGACCTGGACTTCGAGCCCGGGACCTCATGCTGAGCAGTCGCGCTGGCGACCACTAGACCTACGAGGCAGTAAGTGATATACAGCACTTATAATGTTTATCTATACAACGTGTAACAGAAAGGGTATAATCATATGGAATACTGTGGTACGGACCATCAAACTGAACAACTTTCTCTATGGGACCACCATCGAAATCGTAAAAAAATAATCAGCTGTCCCATAGAAAATTTCAATACCTACTCGACCCAAATGTATGGGACAGCTGATTATTTTTTTACGATTTCCATGGTGGTCCCATAGAGAAAGTTGTTCAGTTTGATGGTCCGTACCACAGTATTCCATATGATTATACCCTTTCTGTTACACGTTTTATAAGTAGAGCGCTAACTTTAATGTAAACTGCGTAGCAATCAAGACTAAACTTATATGATTTGAAGTTAAAGCTAAGATGGCGCTATTTATGTTTACGGTACATGAGAAATTAGTTTTGAAATAGGATTAATTCCTTCACGTTTCTCGCTTACATTTTGCACGCAATTTTTCCGTGATTTTAGAAATTAATTACCGACCGTTCGTTTTCTCTCACGAAATAAAGAAAGGTTTTCGAAAATTCAACTGAATCGTTGTTAAAAACGTGCAAATACTACTTTGACTTAAGAATAAAGAAGTGACTAATAATGAGTGACAGACTTGGGCTTTATTTTATCTCATAATTAAACCTAACATACAGAATTTAACGGGTCACACTTAAACCAGCCGGGAATGCACTAAATATGTATAAAACTCTAAAATATCCATTAAGTCAGAGTCCAGCTAGCATAAAAGCTTTTTCTCGTAACCCTTATAATATGTTACTACACTCGCGGTCAAATAATACGGGTCGATGACGAAAATCCCTGGAACTTATATTCCATAAAACTAACTTTTTATTACAGAGAATTTTAATATCGTATGAAATAAAACCTTATATGAGCGACAATACAACGTAATTTTTAAAAAAAGTTAAAATTTAAAAAACTTGGAATATGGAAGAATAAATCGCGGTTGTTTTACGAGTACCTTTGTTTTTTTTTTTTCTCACTTTGCTTTTCAATCTGTCAAATCAAAAGGATAAAGGCGGTCATTGTCGTCTTCTACCACTATTATTGAATTACTATCATGTCGCTAACACTAGAAGAATGTTAGTTTGTACAGTGCAGGGAGTCGTACAACATTTCCGAAAAACTGGGCACAACCTAAGAAGACCAGAAACCGGCAGACCGAGACGTACTATGGCTCGAGAGGATCGATTAATTGTTACGACCATGCTCCGAAATTGGCACCTCACGGCAGTTGAAGTAACAAAACAACTTCGGGAGATCCGTAGAGACGACGCGACGTAAGCGAGTGGACTGTAAGGAGGCGGCTCCTTGAAGCTAATTTGACCCTACACAGACCCGCAAATTGTCCTAAACTTGAAAGGGAAGATTGGCTAGCAAGATTACGTTACGAACGCCCGTGAACGAATGGACAATAGTTATGTTTTCTGACAAATCCAGATTTATGGTGTATGCATATAATGGGTGGTATGAGGGTCTATCCAGGACAACTTTTTATTCCAGCTTGTTTTGGCTGGAATCTCTTCAGGGAGTCGCACGAAGTTAGTGCTTGTAGAAAATGATACGCTAACTATTGCAAGATATGTGGAAGAAATTCTTAATGACCATGGGCCCATATTTAATGAATATGGATGAAAATTCAATATTCATGCATGACAACAATGATGTTATATTTACGACAAGCAACGCCAGGCCACATAAAACAAATTGGAAATGAGTGTTTTCGGGACAATGACACCAATCGCGGGGCAGCGAGAAGCCTGCAGGACTTGAATCCAATTGTACGCTTGGGACGAGCTTGGGATGTGTGCAAAAAATCGAAACCCCGCTGTAAACTTCGAGACCTAGAACATGCGTCAGTGGAAGAATGGACCAATATCCCGCAACAACCCCTAAAGAAACTAAATAAAGAGTATGCCCAATCGCCTGGTAGCTCCGAGAAGTGCACAAAGTAATACAGTGTTAGATTATGTTAAACGTTCGTTTTTGTGTTGTATTTGGTACCAACCATTCTTTTTCCAATTTATAATTGATTGATATTTTGATTTTAATGTAAGTTTTACTTACTAAACGCATGATATTTCCAACATTTTAGTGTTGTTTTATTAACTGGTAAAAAATCTACAACATCCAGTTTCATTCATGCATGCATGCTCTATTATTTTAAAAGTAATTTTAGTTTATCGTACTGACCCGTATTCTTTGTCCATGAGTGTATAACAGCACTTTCAGCAAGAATGATTCTAAAAACCTCCGCATTATATCGTGGTTGGTCAATGGTCAGCACACCACGTAACTCCCACTAATAAATTTTCGGATGCCCTGAAAATCTGTGCAATCCTTTTATAACCCGTACGTGTCTATATTTGGTATTTTCTGCGCTCGAATGCGGGCGAGAGCATGATATTTTATTCGCGTAGCTCTGAAATGTGGTTGAATAACAATTTTAAAATGCTTGTTGCATTTGCAAGCTTCGTGTCGTACGTACATTTTTTTAGTTTTGGGGTTACGTAGTCGAATGGCAAAAGAACGGAACCCATAAAGATTTGTCATGTCTGTATGTCTGTCCGTCAGTATGTTACAGCCACTTTATTCCGAAACTATTAGGACTCACAGTTGAAACTTACGTATTCTTTGAACCGCTTCTCGATTTTAATACAAAAAAAAGATTAAGGGGAGGCACTATGGAACTGAAACTAGAATAAAAAAACATCAATCCTACATATACGTGCGGGGTGTCTATAGATAGGTCTCTACAAATGACATGGAGGTCTCAAAGAAGGACACTTCCAAAGTGGTAAAATGTGTGTCCATTGCCCCCCCCCCCCTCTAATGTCTAAAGTAAATTCTGAAAAAATGTAGGATAAAAAAAAACGTAAAAAAAACTGAATAAGATTTGATGTTTAGTTTTTGAGATGAGGGACTTTTTCATCAAACTGCAGCAGTAACTTTTAATTTAGTTTTACTGTTGAATGTAATACAATACAACAATTGAATGAGCTTTAAATTTTTTTTATTATCTTGTTTGGTGCTACGGAACCCTGTGCGTGTGAGGACTCAAACTTGCGCGATTTTTTTTACTTTAACACAATGCTCCAAAGCCATCGTTTACTGAATGAATTGCTATTCATTTCGGATTAATATAAGACAAAGGTCCCAAAACGAACATTTACTTACGTCGCCTACCATGTTCCCAAACATTATATTATACCCTATGTAAAGACACCCAATATTGTTGAACTTTTTCATTTCCCTAAATGGGACACGGTGTAGGCATGGCTTCATTAAATACGATCTTTTTCTCGCCAATTTGACAGAGATTTCGGCGCTCTACAAAGAGGATCAAAGCTCCGTTCAGGAACATCCGACTTTTGGGCGTTTGTATGTACTCGCATTATAATGAAGTACGTTCTTATACTATGTAGTTAATCGCGAATAGAGAACAGTAGCCACCAAGTTTGTGCATAAATTGAGCTCCACGGCGGTTTTTGCTGCTGTCGTCTATCTACTTCTGAAGTGAGGGGGGGGGGTGCCCAACAATGGAATTTGTGCGCCCCGGTCGCGCTAGGTGCTGAATTCCGATTGTATTCACGGCACCGCATTACGACTTTGAATTTCCAACTTTCTCATTACATGTCTTTTTATGTTTGAAAAGAAAGGACAAGATGTCGTTCGCATTCTACTTTGTGAGACGTTTTATATCTGATTTTGCTCGTACATTTATCAACGTCCTGCGATCCAGAAAATCTCCTCAAAAATAAATCTTGAGAATATCACGAACAACATGTACCCGTTCTAGCTTTGCTTTACAAATACCAATAGACTGAAACAGATCATTTGATTTCCAAAACCAACCTGGATATTCAATTCTCAGGTGCTTCGATAGATAAATATTCATGCTTGGAACTTCTCCAAGTATAAGATGAACTTTTTCAAAGCGTATATTTTGTT
This sequence comes from Eugnorisma glareosa, assembly GCA_947578425.1. Classification (NCBI taxonomy): domain Eukaryota; kingdom Metazoa; phylum Arthropoda; class Insecta; order Lepidoptera; family Noctuidae; genus Eugnorisma; species Eugnorisma glareosa. Next base: position 34,697,397 of record OX387957.1, read on the forward strand.
CGTAAGCAAGAAGGGTCGAGGGAATAAGAGCGAAAGCGTGTACACTTCAGTCGATTTCACTTCAGCTGAAATTAAAGCTCGGTTGGGATCAGCGGTTTTTGAGATTGCGGTCGTTCTTTGTTGCCGGCGTATAATATAAAATAGGTAGGAAAAGTTCTGTGTCATTCTGTGCGACGAATGGCGTGTGGTCTCCACAATACAACCTCATAAGCGTGAGTACGTGATTTGTTCCAGCCAAAAATCGAACGCCGACGGCTCGGACCGCGCTGGGTATTTAGTTGGCCTTTTTCAGGCATGGATTTCGGATTCAATTTCAGAATTCTTAATAGATATTCTTTACCAGCTTTGTATATTTTATACTTAAATACCTTCTACTTTTTGTATAATTATCGTACCTAAGTGAGTTTTTGCAACCATGTCTTACTTTTACGCAAAAAATAAATAAAATCATACCTTCTTTTGCTGCACGTTTCCCAAAGATGAAAAAGATAACAAACGATGCTTCCAAGTGCTTTGCATGTGTTATTGAAAAATATTGAAGAGAGATTTATTTTAAACGATTGATCGATAGCAAAGAGTTACTGTTGCCGAAGATAAAATTATACAGATAACTATAAAAAACATGAAAAATGATAGCGATAAATGATTTTTGCGTAAAAATACCTATATTTTCTGTAGCTTTTACGTGAATATTTTGTATAAAAATAGACCCTTCTTTGAATAGTACAAACAGGAACCAATAGACAAGAGGAAGTTCCTCTTCACCTTTACGATGTTTCGTTTTGCTCTCCCGGCTTTCAATACACAATTTGCTAGCATTTGTCATCTCCGGGACCTCCTTCCGATAGATAGGAATCTGCTGTGACTCGGGAAATATATATTTTGTGAACTGTTTTAAATTATGCTTGGCTGCTCAATCAAATAATTTACTTTGAAATATACTTTCGATATTGGTTGACTGTTTTTCACTTCTGCAACCAATTTTATGTTTTATTTTCTCTACTAAAATAATGAATAATAATAATAATATTTATTTTTCTTGCATTTTGATTATTCTTCAATCTTTGAATAATATTGTACGTATTATAGATATCTGTTTATTTAGGGGGCGCACAAAGATAGCGTTGAATACGAAAAACAACATCAAACCGAACTGAACAGACTCATGAATAAAAAAAACTTTGTTACTTAACTAATACCTTCTTAGATAATAGAATCTACTACAGTAACATCTGAATATCTGAATGATCTGAAGATTCTACTCAAATGCAATTACGTGTGAATCTGATTTTCTTGCTCAGATATAAAGAAATACATTTGCAAGGCTTGTTAACTTAAATTGTCACCACAGCAACTGTGAAGCGTCCCATCTAATCCAGCTGGATTAGTTTGAAGCATTGGCGACGACGCGACGGCAGTAATAAAACTTCGATCGTATATCTAAAGCCCCATTTATTCGTCTTCAATCTATAAGAAAGATCATATGTTATTGGTAACTTCAATATAGCAATTGGGACCGCGTGAAGGATTCGTCTCTGACATTCAGTGACTTTTTTCTTATATCTTTTCATTATCGTGTCAGTGAAAAATAATGTGTGTGGCAAAAGATTGCAAGAATTACTTTCGAGAGGTGAATCTGGCTACTTGTATGACAAAACTTCACAAAATAAGGTACTCACACATGTCCCTAGAAACATTCGACACCTGGAAATTCAACAGTTGTTATTTGTTGATATTCAGTATGTAAGTTGCTAGCAAATATGCTGGTATTCAAATACTGTTGTGTTTATTTATTTATTTATTGGTTCACCAATAATTGTTAACACAGGTTGTATGCTAAAAGTAACATGCAAAAATGTAAATGCAATAATGCAACAATCACTTAAAGGTAAAATCAGCATGCATAAAGATTTTGTACAATTTATAACATTAATCTAGTTTTAAATGATTACTTATCTAAAAGTCTAAATAAATGGGCGAAATAATTAATTTAAATAACAACTTGGTACTTAATATAACTATTTCACAAGGTGCTTAAAAAAATTGGCTTTCAATTTGCCCAAACTTTCAAAGTGCAATCAATTTGATCACTGCAGCTATTTACAACCTTGCATAACCTTGCATAGGGGGAATTGGCGCCTAAAACCGTTCTTCTCTGTTGTCAGAATTGTAAAAATCTATTGGGTAACACTATCTACTTGATGACATATTAATTTACTCGGTGACAGACAACGCACAGTCTATACCAATGGGTCTAGAAGCATGAAATATTGCTCAAGAAGTAGAATTAAAACGAATCTGAGCAACTATAAGCATTGAGCAACGAAAATTCAACTCCTTATACTTTTGTAAGCTTAATAATTATTGAAGTTCGACATTTTTACCAATGAAAAAAATTCATTGTGCAGGCAGAGCTTTGGTCTATAATCCAGCTTGTTTAGGATCGCCGCGGCATCTATTTTGCTTCCATTAATATATCCCTATTAGACTTTATCGCAGTATCACGTCGTTTTCAGCCAGAATGAGTGTTTTGCTATGGCGGGCTTTGCACGACACCACTCGATCTCTCGCTGAATCTTGAAGTATTGCGGTTTGAATACGATGATTTGTTATTGTTCTTTTTTAAACATTAAAATAGAAATACAATTTTATCTACGAAAATACAATGAACTAAATCAGTGATAGACCAATTAGAATCTAAATAAAAGAGTTCTCAAGGTGAATATAAAAGTTTCAGGATAAATTCTAAATGGAGAGAGACTGACGTCCGAAATTGAACATACGAATCGATATGACCTCCATTCTTGCGGAATATGCAGTTACCCTCAGACAAGGCCTTCGTTGGCAAAAGTTCAGCAATGATTTACTTTTCAGTACCCACTAACGTACCTTAGATAGGTACTGATTTTAAGTTTATCTAGTGTAGTAATGTGGTCCTGATTTGAAAGACACCGCTGTTTCGATTTGGTCATAACAAATGAAGCGTATTTTTCAAATTTTCTTTTAGTCTTCTCTGTTGAGCAGAGGCTTTTGCCCAGCAGTGGGACAGTAAAAGGCTGGTATTATTATTATTATTACCCCAAATAATGTTCTTAAAAATGACAATCTTAAAAATTACCACCTATTACATATTGAGTTTCCTCCCTGCTTCGGAGCGTTGGCCCCGGCTGTCATTTGTAGACCTTTGACAGTTAGAGCAAGATCCCAGGTCCCCCAGACCTCACTTATTTTCCCATGAACAAAATGTGTGGCATCAAGTAGTGTTAGTATGTACAGTGAACTTATGCATACCTGCTAACTTGTGCCGACGGCCAATTTTTAGATATCAGGTGCTAAAGTTGCGTAAAAATAATACAAAAATTTCTCGAAGGCCGTGTACTGTTTTTTTTTTAATATGTTGTAAAGAAGGTTGTTAAAAAAATATTATTAACACTGCCAGATGCTTCAGGTCAATCAAAAAAAAATTTCTGCCGAGCACTTCGAAGCACGGAAAAAAATATGTGATTTTACCGATGTCCGAGACTTAATTTTTTAAACTCAATTTTTTAAATTTGAAACTCAGGAAATAATTTCAGTACTTATTTTGAGCCAGACCAATCACAGTTGGGCCAAACATCCCCCAGACACAATTAAAATGTCGCTTATTGAACTCATACAAAAATGATGAATTGCGACTCTACAATTGTTCTGACTGCTTGCAATGACTATTAAAAAAACCCTCTGAGTATCAAATATTAAAAAAAAAAATAGACTCTGACGTGATATTTCACGTTATTTTTTCCACGCTTTAAAGCGTCTGGCAGAAATATCAGTTAACGGGCGGTGTCAGGCAGTGTTGGTTATTCGTTTTTAACAATATTCTCTGTAACATATATAAAAATCAGCACTCGGGCTTTAAGAAAAAATTGTATTATTTTTAAGCAACTTTGGCAACTAATATCTAAAAATTGGCCGTCGCGTCGCGTCGGGCCACACGGCTACACATCAAGCTATACATTTCCAGTATAAGCTGACCTCGCTTTTTATGGAAATCCTATACAATGCGAGATCAGCATAAACTGGAAATGTATAGCTTGATGTGTAGCCGTGTGTATAAGTTAGCAGGTATGCATACGTTCATAGTATACACTAATACTACTTGATGCCACACATTTTGTTCATGAGAAAATAAGTAAGGTCTGGCGGCCCTGGGATCTTGAACTAAGTCGTCACAGGTGTCAGGTAGTCGGTGGCCCGAAAGTCTGACAACCATGGCCTTGTCAAGGGGTATCGTATTACCCAGTACTCACTGGGTTATGGAGGTCATATAGGCGGTCGCACCATGTAATATACTGGTAAAATTCAGCTGCTTCAGGTTAAGAAGCCGGCCCCAGCATAGTTGGTAAAAGGCTAAGGACAATCTTAATTTCTTAGGGTATAAAACAGCCGGCAAGGCGGCGAGCCTCCTTGCCGGATTGCCGCCATGGGATCTGGAGGCGATAGTCCTCGCGCGCCTGCTTGAGTGGCGCGTGTAGGCACTACGCCGGGGGGTAACTCCGCTGCCGCGGCAAATCGTCGCTCAGCGGACAGACCTCCGCAGCTCCGGCGCGATCTCATGGCGACACAGAGAGAGCGACTGTCGCAACCCCGTGCAGGGCCACGTGGTGGCCCCCGGCCACCGTAGGCGCGTTCCTGTGGACGGTGAGCTATGGGCTAGCTCGCCGTCCGTCCGTCTTATGACGACAGGCCGTGTCGACGGCGCACACTGGTCCCAAATTAAAAAAAGTGGACATTGATAGTAGACCGCTGATATTTTTTTTTATTGTTGATACAATGATAACACATAAGGCAAAAAAATATTATTGTCCTACTTCAAATACTTTTCTGTAAAAAAAATATTTCTTTTTTTTTTGTATGGGAGCGATTACATTTTACTCAATTTCTCAAAAACTTTAAGCGATGTCGAGATGGCAATCACATATTTTAGAAAACTAATAATTCTGAGTATTTGGCTCGAAGAAACTTATTGCTTATCTCTGCGTACTTTCGAGATAATAGTGACAGAAAATAACATTTTTTTTTAATGTTAATTTTTTGCTTTTTTTTAATCATAGCCTTACTTTAGCACATAATTATAATGTATGCGTAATGTCAAATAAGTAAAAAGAGACTTCTCTGTAAAAGAGGTTATGGGGGCTCACTAATGACTGAAAAGCTATGACCTTTCTGAAGGAGTACTTTCATCAGTTCTAAAAAACAATCAAAATGAAGACAAATAAAGCTGCAAACATAAAGTTGAATATGTTCACAAACGATTCTGAAAAAATATTATGGTGAAAGATTAATATTTGGGTCTATATTCTCTTGAGAAATCTCTATTTCCTCGTTTTCCAACGAAAGCAATTCATTGTTCAAGATCAAAGCACTAGCCTCTGGAAACAACTGTTTATGTAAACGAGCAAACTTTGGTTTGATATGGCTGATGTAAGGATCTGAGCTAATTAGAAAGCTGTGGATAATGTCTAAATTAGTCTGAACTCTACCGATTTTTCTTGTATGTGCCATTCTAACATTCCGGAAATCTTTATTCCTCGCTTCGGAAGCTTCTTCGGAAAGCATGCCTATCGGAATAAAGGAGAAATTTTCACAAATATCAGCACCGTGTATCAACAATTTATGGACACTTGAAGGCATGTAATACCATGGATATAAGTTTACATATAGCATTGCTGTTTCTTTACAATATTCCCTAAACAAGTTGGTATTAATAAGTTGACCAGATGAAATTGTTTGTAAAATGACTGCAAATCTCTTGATTAAATCAGGGTGGATACCCGTTATTTCAGCAGATACTTCATAATTTTCAAAAAACCTTCTTGCCGTGTTACCGTCATTGGTTGTACCAAATCCCTGTTTTACTATGTCAATTAACAAACCAGTTCTTTCCCGGAATTCTTCTTGTGTCAAATTCTTTTTAATTTCTTTTAACAATTTATCTTCTTTTCGTGCAGCCCACTTTTTGAAGTCTAAGTTGTACGAAATGTGTAAAATACATTCCATACATCTTATCCACATATGAAGCGAAGACAGACCATATTTATACATATCTTCTCTGATGAGTCTTTTGGATACAAAGTCCAAGTCATTCATTTTGCTAGGTGGGGTATTGCAAATATTACAAACAGCTGCAGAAGAAGTATTGGAAATCACAGTAGAAATTTTCCCATCAATCATAGTCATGTACAAATCATGTTTAATATCAAAATTATCTACAATTGTGGGAACAAGATTACGAATTTCTTCCTCTAAGGATGCACTTTCCTTCTTTATCAATTCATTTGTTTCTTTTGCAAATATAAAGCCAATTGGACGACAATAGTTTGTTGAAGAGGGAGCAGGATTTTGCCACAAGATAGTACCACTCTCTTCTTCCAAACGAAGCGGAACCAAACTAATCATGAAAACTGAAGAATCGTCAATTTTAGTGTCGGAGTGTGACTTTTGTTTATAATTACTTTGAGAAGATGACCCGTCAAAACCCCATTTGCTTATTAGTTTTAGCGATTTTTTGTCGGCAGAGTTGTGCTGAATTGTTTTTAATATCCTATTAGTTGTCAAATCTAGAAGCGATTGAAGTCTTATCTTAGCATCAGATTCAGTTACAGTTATGTCTGACTCTGGAGGATAACAAGTTTTTTTAGCTTCCAGGAGCTTTTGATAGGATGGAAGACCATACATTTTCTCTGAAGCAAGAATAGTTCTTAAATTTCGATATTGCCATTTTGACAAATTTGTTGAGGTGTAAAGCGCTAACGTTTTATCATCTGGTAAACACGGTTTGTCAGTCTTTTTAGCGAATAGTACATCATGTACCATCTCACATTTTTCCTTGTTTTGGCTGAGTTCGTTTAATATAGCTGCTAATTTTGTTTTTTTAGACTCTTTTAATTTGGCACATAAAGCATAAACTAATTCCTCCTCTGTGTGATCTAGAAGTGTTAGAGAACGCCTTTTCTTCTGTTTATCAGATATATCAACAAATGGTTTTTTACTTGTACCATAACTTAATTGATGAGTATCCACTTGCGTTTCGAAATTTGGAATTACTTCCTCGGCAACTTTAAAAATGCTGCTTAAATCGATATTTTGACATTTTAGCCAAACTATTTGGGATTGTAACCAGTCTGAATTTTTGTTAAGAAAGGTCTTTTGAGCTCTACTGGAAGCAGACCATCTTTTTGAGATATTACTTGAAAAATTACGACAAAATAATTTAATATTACTCAAATCTTCGGAAGACAATTCAACACCAATACGTTCAATAAGGGCATTAAATAAAAATTCGACATTTTTAAAACCACCTCCTGATTTAAGAACAACGTATAAGTCTAAGTTGGTGACAAATGCGGACATATTATAATTTTAAGGAAAATTGAAAACAAATTAGAATCAAAGATATCAAAGACAAAGTGACTTTGATTTTAACAAAAAAAATTACGAAAACAAATTCGACGAAAGAAAGACAAACAAAAATTATTTGATTTTAAAATCCAAAGATTCAAAATACAACAATAACAAAACAAACAAACAACAAGCATTTCTTCAAGCGCACAGAAAAAATAAGGACACGTCTTATCGCAACCACATTTAGTTGTACACTGAGTGAGGTGTACGCGCGCGATTCGTGACCGTATTACGTTACGTCATGAGAGGCGGCCATCTTGTTATCCCGGCAAACTCGCATCGAAGCTCCATTTTGCTGGCCAGCGGACCTATTGCGATATGAGTAAGGCTATGATTAAAAAAAAGCGAACAATTAACATTAAAAAAAAATTGTTATTTTCTGTCACTATTATCTCGAAAGTACGCAGAGATAAGCAATAAGTTTCTTCGAGCCAAATACTCAGGATTATTAGTTTTCTAACATATGTGAATGCCATCTCGACATCGCTTAAGGTTTTTCAGAAATTGAGTAAAATGTAATCACTCCCATACAAAAAAAAAAGAAATATTTTTTATAGAGAACAGTATTTGAAGTAGGACAATAATATTTTTTTGCCTTATCTGTTATCATTATATCAACAATAAAAAAAATATCAGCGGTCTACTATCAATGTCCACTTTTTTTTAATTTGGGACCAGTGTGCGGCGCGTTCGTGTTCCACGCGCGCCTCTAAGAGAGTCAGCAAACAGGAAGGGGACCGAAAGGACCGCTGCCTGCCAGGGTTGCGGGACTTTTCGAAAGAGATACCGCGGCCCTGGAACACAAAGGGCAAAGGAAGGAACATGGATGGGTTTTAGTCAGTAAAAGTCCGACACTCTCTCCTGCTCAGCCCAGAGCGGGGGGGTTATTTGATGATTTCCCATCAGAAAAAAAAAATTTATAAAACAGAAATTTAGATTATTTTATACCCAAGGCTAATTGTATCCTATGGCTAAGACCTACGTATGTAAGTGGTTGGTAAACCTTCATTAATAAATAAGTTTTGAAAGTGGAAAACATATGTATTTTACTTTCTATATTTAATTCTTCAGGGAGGTGTTATCGGCCGTATTGAATAAATACAAAACGTCCGTAGCCAGACGATAAAAGAATCGAGCTCCTGGCAATCATCATTAGTGATTATTTTAGTGGAATAGTCACGTACGGGATACAAGTATGTGTGCCAATAAAATAATCTACGTCCTATCCTATCCTAGTATAAATTAGATAATGTTAGTTAAGTGCTTTTATTTCGACAACAAAACTCCGAAATCTTTTTTCTGAATAATTGTTTTTTACGATATGTTAGGTTTAGGTTTAAAGGGTTGATTAAACTGGTACCCACAAATTGGAAGTGGAGAGGAAGTGACTCTGGACACGACTCCATACAGATCATTTGTCCCAATCAGTTTGATTCATAGAACAAATAAAAAGGTTTGATTAGACTCAATAACGATGGAAACAAAAGATAATCTCCTTTCAAGGTAAAATCGACGAATTCAACCAAATTGCATTTGGCATAATTTCTCAGGCTCGTTAACTTTTCAACATTCAACGTTAATGTCGTATCCTAGAAGCTTGAATGCGATAATCAAATTTGTTATCAACCATTTTCAGTATGCTGTTAATGCCTCTTCTTATAGATGTAAATATCTTTATTTCCGAAAGTCGTTTCGTTTGTTTCATTGACTTTTTTACTATTTTTGCAAAAAGTTTTTTATCAGCCTTTTAAGCTCACACCATATTTTCTTGTCGAGTATTCATATTCCATTGTTACTAAAAGTTATAAGCAGATCAACCACATAGAAAAGAAGACAAATTTATGTATTATAGAAGAAAACTAATAAACTAACCAAGCAATGTGAATAACATTTATATGGGATCAACGCATGAGCTTCCTCTACCAAATGAAGAATCCAGCTGAATTGAGAACCTCCTGCTTTTATAAAACTCGGTTAAAAAAGGTACTCCTGAAAATAACGTTCACCGTTTTTGGGCTGTTTGACCTCTAAGTAAAGCAATTTACCTATACTAAAGCAAAAAAGGGCAAAACACTAAAGAGGACTCTTACTTATACGACGAAGAAAAACTTTGAAGTAACTTGGAATCTTCGATACAAAATAATACTGTAATATGCAAAGCAAAAGCCAACGTAACGTGGCAAGTCGATTACAAAAATGTGTATACTGAGATTCGCCGCGAAATGTACTTTAGTTATTTTTTTAGCCGACCTAGCAATAGACTCTTATAGATTAAAAAAAAAATTCATTGTGTATATTCAGGTCATATTGCGGAGTTGTAAAGAGAAAATAGAGTTCTTTAGCTTAGATTTTTTTAGGTGTGTCGGAACATATTCGAGACTGGCAACTACTTACCAATCACCATTTTGATGGCAAATGTTTTACTTTATAGGATCTTGGCATCTTTGCTCTTATAGCTCCAACGATGTGTAATTTATGTTTGTCACATACTTTATATTAGTTGTATTACTTACTATTATTTGGTACCGAAGTGTGACATCAAATATTCGGATAAGATTTTGTGTCTGATTTCTAAATCTTGTGATGAACCCGTAACCTATTCCTTTATTAGGGGGTGGTCGTTGACTGAGTAAATAACCTTGTAACGCGGTTTTCTATAATACATCTACACCATCCGTTGTCTGTGTTCACTTCTTTTCTTTTTTTACAATATTAATCCACATTTTCTAGTTTGCCGATTCCTTAATTTCGATTTGATATTAGAATTTATAACAATAAACAAAAGAGATCCGCAGTAAACAGAAGAGGGTTATGATTTTCGCGCGCTTGTTTGTATCTCTGTTTGTTTATAAATTTCTTTATTACCTCGTATGTTCCAAATGGCTGGACGGATTCTACGATAGATTCTTCTCAAAAACCCAAGTGTCCTTAAAAAGGTTTTTTTAAATAAAAACAAAATATCGGATTTTTGGCGCTAAATTGTAATTTGTTAATATTTTTTTCCAACCAAACCTATCGATTAGGGTTTAAAAATGAAGGAAATTAAAAGGAGATTACGAATATATAATTATAGGTACTTAGTACAATAATTTGTAGTCGGGTTTTTTGATACTTTTAATTAAATGTTTGGAAGTAACTCTCTGTACAGAACTACCAATGATCAAGCTTTCTTAAAAAATCATCTTCACTACATAGTATAAAACAAAGTCGCTTCCCGCTGTCTATCCCTATGTATGCTTGGATCATTAAAACTACGCAACGGATTTTGATGCGGTTTTTTTTTAATAGATAGAGTGATTCAAGAAGAAGGTTTATTTATGTATAACATTGCACCCGTGCGAAGCCGGGGCGGGTCGCTAGTATATTGTAATAATAATCCATGGAAGTGTAGTTCTACCTATTATTAAAGCGACGTAATAATTATCCTATTTCCCATATTACGGTGGCCGCATTCACATAAATCCCATGGTATGTTAGACCGGGATCGAGGTCCCGGTGATCATTAGATTTGTCACCTGTTACCTGCTGACTCGATCTATTGGCTGACCAGTGACCAACATGCGTGCATTGCATTATCTGCGCGTGAGTCACCGGAACTTTAGTGAATAGTGAATGCGTTCGTGAATATTATAGTGTTGGGTTCTGGCTTCCCAGTTTAATGACCAAAGCACTTAACTAGTCATTTTAAAGCTTTTGTTGCCGTACGTAATATACTGCACCATGGATTGGGCTTAATGTATATTTGGCGCGTTTTACCTCTGTAACTATGTTATTGATGTACATAAGTTGGAATTTTCAAACACATTCTAGGAATCTAGGCCTAAGATATTTATTTAAATTGTAATAATTATTAACCAAAATAATTTAAAATTAAAAAAATAATTAAAAATAAAAATTTAAATATCTGTAAACTAATAAGTTTACAGATATTTTTTAAAATTGTTATAAAGCCCAAAACGTATTAACATTGTTTGTTAATTGGTTTTAAATTATTTAAATAAGGACCTATCTGCTTGCCAGCATCAAAACTGATTGCACGGCACGGCTTTTGAAACTTTGCAAGTAGAGTTAAGTTTCGTTGTCAGTCCAGCACCTGTTTAAATTACGGTGGTGCCTGCAACACATAAAATTTTGATGCCTTCGGGAGCTGTGAGATAACAAATGATGAAACAATGACGCCATAATGTTAGGTGGGCCATGGAGGCTTTAAACCCCCCGCGCGGGGTAGGTCTGCGCGACGTTGCCGCTCCGCTCCGCGCGGCCTGCAGCGCTGCCTCGCGCCTTGCGCCTCGCTCGCGGCGGCTCATACCGCGTGGTACCTTCGACCGAGCGGCCGTGTCCGAGCCGCGCTCGCTCCGCGTCGCCTGCTCAAACAAACTTACAAACTCACTTTCCGCCGCCGGAAACCTGTTTCGTCTACAAAAACCTCTTGTTACAGCATAACCACCACACTATATTCACTCCCAACTCCATTAACGAATTCCATCATACTTTTAAGTGAACTTTAACGCATCTACGTGCGGCAACTTTGAAAAACTTTATAAAGTTTGTTTTGAAGCTGGCGATTGGCTGCGGTGTGCATGTGTAAGCTGTAAAGTCATGGCTGGACGTAGTTCTCACTAAACCGGTAAGTAAAACGAACTTTACTGGAAACATCTATTTGAATTTGAACGCACCGAGCAAAGTATGATATCGCGCGTATGCAATGCGTTTGTACTAAGCATGTCGTTTGAGTTTGTCTGTTTGGAGTGCGTGGTAAATGCTAATCAGTGTCCGGTGTACGACTGTACGCTGGGGACTACCATACTGTGGGCGTCGGGCCGTCATGTCACCCAGTCGAACTGCATTCCCGCTGGTGCACAAAGACTCGGTGCATGCCTCCACAAAGGTTTTGTTTACAACTCAACATTTCCATGAAGTGTTTCACTGTTTAATAACCAGCACCACTTATTGTTCGCCGCTGTTTTCTTAGTATCAAGTTGCTCACAATGGTTTTGTAAGAGGAGCCAAATAGACTGGAATTAAAGGTAGTCATGTCATTTCGTCACTTTTTGTTGTATTTGGTAATATAGAACAGAGACATCCAGCAGATAAAGTCAATAAGATTACTCATCAATTACTAGTAACAACAAGTTCGCTTCACCAGTTTAAACAAAGAGTAAGCTTTTCTGCAAGTGTTAATAAGATATTGAGAGCAAACAATGATTAGTTGAGTTGGTATCTGATTGGCTATTTAAATGTCTATTGGAATTGAAATGACTAAAGTTATGCATGAGTTGTTCAATGATTTGGGTCTCTACATATATCTGACACTCAACAAGTAACGTATGAGAATGGAGATGATATTCAGGAAGTTGTGTTTATATTACTGCTATTATGTAACTACTTGGTTCCACTGAGCTTTTAGAGATAATCCAATTTATCTATCTTAGTCAAGATAAGCCATCATTAAGATTTAACTAATCTCTTGGCACTTTGAGATGCGGTGGGAGAGAAACTACCTAAAGGAACCTCTGATTAAACTAAATTAAAGATTACAATTATACCAAAACTTGGAAGGATTATCAATGTTTACAATAATTATTTACATTACATAAAATGTTATTATTTAATGAAAGGGAGTGGATAAATAAATTTGGAAATTAACGCCACCGGGGAATTTCGTCTTCAAAATTCCATTTGTTCTGTAGCCTCAGAGGCCTACATTCAAGAATAAGTAATATTGGTGCCCAAAATTAACGTTCAAAATCCGATTTTCGGGACAATGCTCAAAAGCTTTTGAGCTTTACGCCTTGTGGTCCGCTAAAAATAGGCTCTGTGACGTCTTAAAAGGCTCTGATTCGGGGTATGATGAACAATGGTTAGGCCACCATCCACTTATACGCTATCATTCCACAAAGAGTCTATCTCACTGGTCTACATTTAATTTAGATTGCACTGCGTAGGGGTTCTGTGAGATCTCCAAAAATCTAAATACAGCCACATCACAAGGATACAACCATTTTGGCTGACACACTATATTTTCTACTCATCTCATCTCATCTATGGACACTTGCCTAAATTCCTAGCTAGTTCTAACTTCACTTTTCTTTAAAACAGTGTTCTTTCACTGTCGGACCGAGGTCGACCGACCGCAATAATCCAAGTTGACTAATTGACACTTCGCCCAACTGCATGCGGGCCAAAATTCCTACAAACCAACATTTGATAATCCAATATAAAACAGAAACCCAATTAGAGACATGGCTACTAGTCAGATTTGTTAACGTTGACCAGGATTGCAACAACTAAACCTTCGCAGCAGTGGCCCGCACCTACATAAGCGGATAACTTAGTTTATTTGCCTTCCTTCAATATTGTGATGGATCGCTATCGATACCATATTACATCCAATAAGACAATAAATAATATTTTCGCTATCTTTTTCTACTCACAATCTATGTATAAGCTCACCGATATTTGCCTGTGCGGATATTTTTTCGTGAGAATCAATATTGAAGATATTACTCGGATATTTTGATCCGTCTCAACGGTAACCTTCAACAAACTTCGGTGAAATGTTAATTTCTTTTTCACCGATTTATTTTCTAGTAAAAGTTCCCCTGTCTCCAATTTTAGCAGACAAATTGGCAGACGATAAAATAAACTATTATTATGTAAAACCCTGAATGTTCTTCCCAAGAGCCCCTTGGGGAATAGTTAAAAAAGTTGTCAGAAATCAAGGAGAGTAGGTTAGCCTAGTACATAAGGTACCTAATGAGCTAAGCCATATTTTGAATTTCAGCAAAGCAGTTTTAGAATTATGAACAATTCGTGTTTTTCAACCTCCTCAACAGCATTGTTAAAGTTTTATTGATTGTCAGCGACTTGGAGTTAAAAGTTAAGTCTATTGTATTGCTATTAAAACCTTAACTACATAACATCACGCGTATAATCCCCAAGGGTTAGACAGAGCTGATATTAATAATATCACCAACATTTCTTTTTCGAGCTTATTGCCATCAATCGGGCAAAAATCGAGTCTCCGTGGCTGTCTAATGAGAAACTCCTCATGGAAGAACCCAATAACACTTTGCTCGACCCGGAATCGAACCTCATGCTCAGCACTTGCTTTTGCGACCACTAGACCAACGCATCACTAATTGTAAAATGAGTGTAGGTAGAGGTATCTCACCGGGCGTCGGGGGCCACGTGGTGGCCCCCGGCCACCGTAGGCGCGGGCCTGTGGACGGTGAGCTATGGGCTAGCTCGCCGTCCGTCCGTCTTATGATGACAGGCCGTGTCGACGCGGCGCGTTCGTGTTCCGCGCGCCTCAAAGAGAGTCAGCAAACAGGGAGGGGTCCGTAAGGACCGACGCCTGCCAGGGTTGCGGGACTGTTCGAAAGAGATACCGCGGCCCTGGAACACAAAGGCAAAGGAAGGAACATGGATGGGTTTTAGTCAGTAAAAGTCTGACACTCCCTCCTGCTCAGCCCAGAGCGGGAGGGGTTATTTGATGATATCCCATCGGTAAAAAAAAAAAAAAAAAGGTAGAGGTATCTAGTAACAAAATGAAAAAGATTTGAAACCCCCCCCCCCGGAATTTGTGTATGAGATCAAAAGCTGCCTCCACTTTGAATAAAAAACTTTGAGTAATATTTAGTTAAACATTTTGCTGATGTACTGTACTTTGTACAGATTTCTCTACCTACCAACCTTATCTTGTAATAATTCATTGTTTCAAAATAAATCTAGTCAAAATGACACCGCCTAGAACGTAAGTACTAACAACTTTCGCAATTTAACTGTAATGTCCATAACTAAAAAACAGTACACAAAACTCTTTTGAGTCTGTCAGTGGTTCCGTCTAAATGCCAAGAAGAAACTTAAAACTGCATACAGTTTTGTGAATCCTTTTCCATCGCATTGAATAGACTTTTTGTCTCTGTGCAACCCCATTTCGCTGGCTACTTAGCCTCTCAACACGGCGTTTCCCGTTTGCATGTTGCCGGAAAACAATCCTGCTCTGACCGTGACTCTAGATATTTTATAATGGATGACAAGAGTGGGCAAACGAGATAAATGTCAGCACTTGCTCTAAATCTGATCAGAATATTGGGCCACAAAAGGGATGAATGAAAGGCATTTGCATGTGGCTGAGATGAGAATGCTAAGGGGGATGTGTGGTGTTACACGCATGGATAAAATAAGAAATGAGTACATAAGAGGAAGTCTGAAAGTGGCGCCGCTGACTGAAAAGTTGTGTGCTAATCGGTTGTCGTGGTACGGGCATGTGATGCGGAGGAATGAGGAAAATGTCGTGAGGAAAGTTTTGAGTATGACTGTGGATGGCTATAAGACTAGAGGTAGACCAAAGAAACGATGAATGGACTGTTTGAAGAATGATATGGCGAGAAAGGAGGTGTCTCATGAGATGACGAGTAATAGAGAAGTATGGAAGAAGAAGACATGCGGCGTCGACCCCAAATGAATTGGGATAGCGGCAGGAGAATTGGGACTTGCTTTAAATCTGGTAACATGTTAAACCTGTCTGGTTTAAGGTGGGAGCGTCAGGGTTGCCCGCGAAATTCAATTTTTCTTATTTTTTTTTTTGCAATTTGCAGGTCTGTGTCAGGTTGTAGGTATGTTGATAAAAATGAGTCGCGCCAGTAACACGTATGTAGTTATAGAATTAATATCATTAATAAAACCCTCTTAAGTTCATTGAAGAAAAAGTCATTCAATGGGGTTAAATGAACTTCGAGGGTTGTATTGATGATTTTAATGATTATAATTCTGTAACTGCATAAGGTGTTACTGACGCGATAAATTTTTCATCAACCTGTAACCTGACACTGACCTGCAAATTGCAAAAAACGTAAGAAAATTTGAATTTTGCAGGCAACCCTACGTTTCCACCTTAAACAGCGCAAAGTTATGACGGGTAGTCAAAACTACTAGCGAAGCTACAGCTGCAATTTGTAGATTATAATCATTTCCTGTCTAGCAGATTACATAACTTTTATAAACTTTTCGTTTCGTTTTGTTGACCTTAAACTTGCGCCGTGTGTACTCGGAGCACAATGTAATGGAATGCTTTTATTTTCGTTGGCTTTGTTAGAGGTCACTACCAAGCTCAGTGGAGTTGAAAATAAATTTAACAATAAATAAAAACTAGCTTTTATTGAAATGAAAAGGAGAAAATTTGGTTTATTATCTATGAAAATTAAACGCGTATACACAGTTTCATGTCCGTGCTTATTGCTTATTAACCGCTGAGGAGTTCTCTCTCGGATCAAGTCATGCATGTCTGTGATTAAAATGTATTGTCACCAGAACCAAAGATATGTGTAAAATTTCAGCTCAATAGGATAGCGAAAAGTGCACTTACATACGAATAGTGCAAGTTAAATAAAACATTGTAAAAATTAGCCTGGCAGGTTCCTTTGTCTAGCCGTGTTTTTTGAAGTTCTAACTAAGGAATTAAAAATGTACACACATCAAAAGTGTCTAGGGATCAACATATATTTTTGCAATAACTTTTCTCCTGATTGATATTAATTAAAATTTTCTTTAAGGATTCATCAAATAAAGTGTTTTCGTTTGTCACAGTAACGATAAACCAAGTCACCTTTGCATTAATAAAGAAATTTGCCATTTTCCTAATAAAGGGATTTTTGACATTTGAACCACTAACACAAAAGTTCGAAAAAAAGACTGAAATAACAGTTTTCTTTAAAATTTTATTGGGTAACTTAAACAATTAATAATCCGTGTTTCTACCGCGAACACTAACAACACAAGAACATCGGTTTGGCATACTCAAAATGAGTTCATCCAAATCACGCTGTGGAATGGCCGCCCATGTTCGTTGCAACAACAAAAAAGGTCTTCTTGCGACTGGATACCCTCCATATTCGGCAGAGCTCTTCTCTGTAGCATATCCCATGCATGCTCAATCGGATTCAAGTCTGGCGACTGAGCAGGCCAGGGCAGGACATTGATGTTAGCTGCGGCGAGAGTCTGTCTTACAACTCTTGCGGTGTGCGGTCGTGCATTATCATGCATTAACTGAAATAAGGGACCGATGTGCACTTGTAGAGGAACGATGACGTCTGATACAATCGTCTCAGCATAAATTTGAGCGTTGAGGTTGCCTCTGATCTAAATCAACTCAGTTCTTCCGCCGATCCAAATACCCGCCCATACCATGATGGTTCCACCACTATAAGGATGGACTTCCTGGCAGGATTTTAATCGCTGTTGGCGTCCAGGGGTTCTCCAGTGTCGTATACGTCTTGTATCCGGTCTCATACCAAAACGAGACTCATCAGAAA
The DNA here is from genome assembly GCA_947578425.1 of Eugnorisma glareosa. Taxonomy (NCBI): domain Eukaryota; kingdom Metazoa; phylum Arthropoda; class Insecta; order Lepidoptera; family Noctuidae; genus Eugnorisma; species Eugnorisma glareosa. The sequence continues at coordinate 34,715,156 of OX387957.1, forward strand.
AGCACACGAAACGCCATTGTTCTTCTGCCCAATTTCTGTGTTCAAGAGCCCATTGATATCGTATCCTACGATTGTGCATTGCTATAGGTGGTACCCGTAGCGGTCTTCGGGAATGAAGGTTCACTTCATGCAAGCGGTTTCTGACTGTTTGGTCGCTAATTAAGTTCCCTGAAGAGTGATGAAGCCTCACGGCTAACATCATGGCGGTTATTGTTGGAGCTCTTCGAGTTAAGATTTGAATGTATCGGTCTTGTCTCCGTGTGGTGCAGCGATACCGTCCTCCATGGCGCTCAGCCACGGTACCAGTGCTTCGGTAACGTGTCCAAAGTCGACTGATAACACTCTGACTTGTATTCAGAGCTAAAGCCACAGTACGTTGCCGGGAACCAGCTTCTATCATTCCCACGGCTCTGAGCATTTCTTCCCTGCTTAAATGACGTCGCCGCTCCATAATAACGTTGGTTTTAATCAGTAGTAGGGAAACAGTAGCACTAATAATGTCTTCAATGCGTTGTATGTTTTTATAGGGAAAATATTGACAGCTGATTTTCATCTTTTACTCGAATTTGATTCACAGTTCCTGATTCAAATTATGAAATGCACCAAAAAGGATCCATATAAATTTATAAAATCATAAATTTATTACAAAGCCACATCTCAATCTCAAGAAATCCACATAAAAATGCTTGATCCCTAGACACTTTTGATGTGTGTATGTAAGAATTTACAATTATAGGTTACGAGCCGTGTGACTTAGGGTATTTTTCAAAAATGCTTATCCATAGTGGTCACCTGTGTTATATATAAAGAACTCGTGTGTAATGAACTCATGACTTAACGAATATAAGATTTATACTTTTATTTGCAACTAGCGCTAAGCCCGCGACTTCCTCCGTAAAAACGGTGACAGTTCGTCTAATATGCATGATATAAATATAATTTAAAGCCTATAGCACCCACGAATAATGTAGCTTTCTGTCACTGAAATGATTTTTAGAATTGGATTATTAGTTCCGGAGGTTATACCCTGCATACAAACTTACAAACTCTTACCTCTTTTTATTACGAGTATCAGTAAAGATTAAACTTCACATACCTACGATAAACTACATCTTTTAATCTCAGTCTCACTTCAGCTTAACTTTGATGATTCAGAATTTTCGGTTGGCTGTCATCCCTCGTCATAAGCTCCCCAAGTTCATTTTGATATACCGGCTACTTTTGCTTTAGGATAAGCAATTAACGGGAGTTGAAACTACGAAAGTTATAATAGTATACTGATTGCTTGCTCACCCTTTATTCGCTCATGAATATAATGAATTCATAATATCGTTCTCGTCTAGTGACATTATAAAGGAAAAAATGTCAGCCACATGTGTAAGAGACAACTTGAGTAAGGACTGTGAGATTGTAAGCATTTTTGCTAGAAATAGCAATGTATTTGCAACTTTCAGGCGTGGTGACAAGAGTAGTTTCTCGTAAGATAGCGAGGTATCTGTACTACGGTCATGCACTTCGGCAGTTTCTTGTCCGCGTTGATTACATTGTTTACGTAAATATTTATCTCGATTAATAGTCAATTGACTTTGTTGTTGACCGTTGTTCGCGTGCAATTTACTGTAAAAAATATATATTAATGTGGTATCATCTGGGCCGACATTTTCCCTTGCTTCAGTCTCCCGCTGTGTTAGCCTGGAGTTATTTCTCAAAGAACTTTTCTGTTTTCTGTTTCTTTTCTGTTTTCTGTTCATCACATCTTTAGGTGTAATGAAATGACAGAAGAGGTATGTTGCGTTTGCGTGCTTCCGGTCGGCGCCTTTTAATTCCTTCTCTTGATGTTAGTATTAATTTGAATTAATTTTGGGTATTGGTGTTACCGTAAACGTGAATATTTCCTGAAACTAAATCATTATGCTCCACCTTACCTCTACGATTTGCTCGCGATATCTAAATAGTTACCGTTTATTCTATACTAAGTACGGAGAGCTTTCTCTAAGTAAATACATCGACTGCAATTGTGGAAATAAATTTTGTATCGGTAACTTAGATAAAGGAATAGCTACAAGAAACGGTTTCTTACCAACGCTTAAGCACGCTACAAGATATCGGCCTTCGGATAGGTGTGCAATTGTATCTATTCCACTAGATAACAGGTATAAATCGTAACTTGTTGATTAGCCTAAGATTATGTTCGAAACAAAGCGACCAAGACCGCAGCTGTAACAGATGTAAAAGATATTCACAATAAAGTAAAACACACTTTTAATTTGGACGGATATTCTGGCACACATTGCAAACAAACTTGCATTCTCTTGAAAACTTTCTCGACACACTTAATAAATGACCTAAAGACATGTGCACGTAAAATCACACTTTTACCTGTCTGTCTAACTAACACTTATGTAGCTACTAGAAACAAAAAGGACCATTGAGATAAATCGATTCTGACAAACGTGTTTTGGACAAACATCTTGAAAACTGTGTGCAGCATGAAATAGTTTGTATGGTTAGAAGAGAGAACGTACATTAAATGCGTACCTAAAAATTGGAAGGTAGAAATAATAAGGGGTACGCTTAAATCACTTTAGTACTTGGTCAAAATGTACGTAATATCACGTTCAGCCGCAAAAAACTGAATGTCAATAACAACGTATGGCTTCATATTTCTGAACAAAAAAGAGCAGGACGAAATGGGCCACGTTGACTTCCAGAAAACGTTTAAAGGCGCGTGCCCTTTTTAAATGTGAAATCTGATACAATTCAGTTCCCTCGGAATGGACCGTAAGAAATTTACATGGATAAAATCTGTCGATTCTTGGGCCGCGCAAGGATCGATTCACAGAATTGATTCTTCGCTGATCGAACTTGAAGTTTTTATGGAGCTGTAATAGACTTTTGTTATTCTTGAGTCAGGATTATTATGTAACATTGAAGTAGAATTCAGTAAACATACCTGAGATTTGTTTGGTTAGACAAAGGCTGTCTTTGTGTAATCCTAAATTCAATTGGTTAGACAAACCTCGCTCAAACTTTGTATTGAGTAAAGTTTTCAATCATTACTCGACTGTTTTATATTGTTTAATGTCTCGTTTCTTTACTACACTATTAATGATTGTCTGTTTGACCTGCAGTTCCGTCGTATGCATTTTTACGTGTGGGTTGTGAATACGTAATGAGCGGAGGGGTACCGTTACCACAACCAAAAGGCAAATGAACTTTGGTTCCCTTCTTTTTACCTTCCTTTTCCTTTGACGGATTATATTGAACGCGTTCCTTTACTTTGGTACGAAAGCTCCTTGTGGGTATTGACGTAATTAATAAGCGTGACTAGTGAATTGTGATCGAATAGCTGAACTATTATGAGAGATGTTATTATCTCAGACAAGTTATTATATTGTGGTTAGCTGCAAGAAAGATCCCGGAGGAACGGCAAAATTCAACTTCGTCTTGATTAAATTACTATGCAATCAAGTCCAGGTGATATCGTGTTGAGGGTCGCTCGGTGCAGCGGTTTACGAGGGAACTATTCAATAATGTACTTCCGGGATGACGTGGAATCGATTGTCGTCATTATTTACGGTGTTTAGCTATGAGTGCGCTCGCCACATAAACGATGACACCGAACCTCACATTATTCACCTAACAGACGTCGATAATTCAAAGGGATTCCTGGACTGGCTCCGAAAAACATTTCTGTTTTTTTTTTGCCATCGGTTTTATCAGTTTAAAATCTCGAATTCTGTGTTTTGATAAACGTATCTACGCTTCGGTATTTTGTTTTGTTTCGTTCAGATAACAAATCAAAAGGAATTCGTTTATTACAAATTGTTTTACTTCATCTTACAGAAATAAATCGGTCGTGACTTTCAAAGAGAGTATTGTTTCTTTGAAGTGCCTTCGTAATTGTAAGTGAATGAGCGAATTCTTAAGTTTTTGTTTTCATTCATTTTCCTTTAGGCTGGTGGTTTTTTCCTGAAGATATCGGAGTAAACAAATAATTTGGGTAGATAACAAGACAATAGCGATTTTCTATGAAATGAAAACCACACTACAGACAAAACTTTTAATCGGATATCATTACCAAAATCATACGGAGATACTTTAGCATAGTTAGATAAATAGATTAAAAAAAAAATCCATGTTCTTAAGACTAATAACTAGGCATGTGGGACAGCGTATCGAATACCATTTTTTTCTAGAACCGGTTTTAACGCATGAACAATACTCGAGTCAAAAGTTGGTCTATCTTGATCTTTTTTCTAATCCTAACCTCTATTTAAAAAAAAAAAACAGTTGAATAATAGCTAGCTTCTACCTTGCATGGGATAAGCAATTGAGAATCACGATCACGACATAGTACGAGTATACAACAAGGTCGCTTCCCGCTGCCTGTCCCTTTGTATGCTTAGATCTTTAAAACTACGCAACGGATTTTGATGCGGTTTTTTTTTAATAGATAGAGTGATTTAAGATGAAGATTTATATGTACAACATTGCACCCGTGCGAAGCCGGGGCGGGACAGGGCTAGTTTGATTATAAATTATTGATTGAGAACTTAAATAATTCAGGAAAATAACTTGTACCTTTGCTTTTATAAAAACCTTAAAAGGTTTGCGAACCGGAAGGGTAACCAACGGGACCCCATTACTAAGCTTCCGCTGTCCGTCCGTCCGTCCGTCCGTCTGTCAACGGGCTGTATCTCATGATCTGTAATAGGTAGACAGTTGAAATTTTCACGGAATGTGTATTTCTGTTGCCACTATAACAACAAATATTAAATTAAAGGGGGTGCCCCCTTTAATTTAATATTTGTTGTACTACTACGATGGTACATAACCTTTTATGTGCATTCGCACTTCGCCGATTTTTTAATCCTAATTCCTTACGGGCACAGATCTAGTGAACTTAAAAACTCGAATAAAATTCCCGTTGATATTTAAACCGTTTTCAGTTGCAAAACTACTCTGCAACTATAAAATCGTTGAAATCTAAACCAAAACGTTCGGTCTAATCAAAGTGAAAATAAAAAATCCGACTAACAGTCGTGAATTTTCCTAACGGTTCAATAAAAATCAATTTCGTTCAAAGTTTGATCGAGGATTGTGATCACTTTTTTCAACGAGCACTTTCGTTGGAAATAAATTAGGTGCCTTTGCCAATAAACTGGCTAACGCCCGCCGCCAAGAGATCAGTTTGCCAATATTGTGATTGTCAATCCAACTGTTTGGTTCGGTAATCGTTGAGAGCAAATTTGGTGGATATTCAGTATTCAGAATTTCGGTGCACAATTCCTCTAACAAGTGATTTCAAAAGCATGATTTGTGACGTTTGACACAAACGAAGGGCCTGTTACACCACCACCGATTAAGTTACCGTTAACTTACTTGACAGATAATTTCATACAAATTCTATTCAATTTTTTAAGTTCGTTATTCGTTCGTTTATCCGTCTAGGTCTAGTAGTGGTTATTCGGACATGCATCGTGAAATAGGCCCTCAACGTTTACCAAAAACTCAACGGTATATGAATAAATTGTTCTGCTTAATTTGTCAAACAAGCTATTGCCTGTGGCTTCGCCTGCCTGGAAGCGAAAATTATACCACGGTATATTACCTATATTACCGTGTTTTAAAATTGATTCCTTATCCTGGCTTAGGTGTTTGTCTACTCTACGGTTACGTTAACGCATGACAATGTTACAAACTCACAGATACGCAGAGTTATTTCACATTTATAATATAAAATGATTTGAAATTGGATATCTCCAGTATGCGTTTATGAGATATTTTATTGCAACCTTCACGGATTCAAGAGAATCTTGCACTATAAATTCTTTGACAGATCTATCTCGTGTCTGTACATTATTGAGTTACAAGTATTCATAAATGTCACACGAGTTTATTGCAATATTGTATTTTACAATATTATGACCTGGAGAACTCCAGATATAGACCGAGATAAACTTTCACTGTGATCTTAGCAATTCTATTTTCTATATCACATCTCTTTCTTTTTACTCGACTGTCAAGGAAGGGTTATGTTTTTAGTGGATGGATTTCGAAATTTAAGATATAGTTATATTCGTCCTAAACACGCAAGTGTCACTAGATCATCATCATCATTCTCCTGCCCTTATCCCAACTTATTTGGGGTCGGCGCAGCATGTCTTCTTCTTCTATACTTCTCTATTACTCGATAGAGAAGTGTCACTAGACAGGGGTTTGAAAAAAAAAACAAAATGGCGGTAATTTTTGGCGCCTGACTCCTGAGCAAATTATAAAAACGTTAATAAAAAATAAAACTAAACCTATCGAGTATCAAAATAATGGAATTTAAGAGGTAATTACAAAAATATATATATAAATTATATGTTTGAATTTAATTAGGAAAATTAAAACAATAATAATATTCCTTGTCGGGTTTTTGATTTTTATAACTTCTTTTTGTTGTAGATTGTTTGATAAATAAAGTCATCATAGTTCTGATATGTTTCTGCAAGTCCAGGAGACAGTTTACTTCATTACAATGCTTACAGTCAGTACACTGTGCCATGATTTTCCCCTATATTTGTAATCTTAGAATCCATACAGCCTTACTAAAGTTTTCTTAGCCTACCATTGCAATGAATTTGTCTATCGCAAACATAATGTTTGTGTGTCATCCACGATCTTAGTTTTCTGACATAACTTCTGGGGGTCTAAAAACGCAGCTTTAGCAGAACCTTATTAGGGTAATAATATGAATCACATTAAAATTCTTAAAATGGTTACAGACGCAGTTAATATTATGAATTGTCACTTTGTGAACAGTTTACGAAATGTAACGTATTTCATATTATTATCTTTTTATGTTTCTGCTAAAGCGGCCATTATAGACTCCCTGTACATAGTTGGTGTTAACCATCTGTTATCAATCCGCAATATAACGCTGGTAATCATAAAGGTTTAGACAGACGTGTACCTGTTGCATACCCACATTGCGCCAGAAATGTTAAAGTCCCACGTAGCGAGCTTATTGCTATCAACTGGGCGCCGCATCAGCATCGTAATATGGGTAGCCTTGTTCTAACTATGTTGAGGTCAGCTTCCAGCACAACCGAAAGCAGCTGAATACCAGTATTACTAATTAAGCGACTGCATTCAAAACCTTTGGTAAGACTGGTTGTCAGACTTTGGGCCATCAACAGGGCACCAATCAAGATTCTAGGCTGCTACTGAAAAATTCCGTAAGCATAATATTTAAGGTCATTATCATAACGTCTCTAGTCATTAAATTCAGTTTCGCATCTACAAGTATTAAACCTAACATCAAAGACATTACGATTACTGACAAAATAAAAACGGATGGTAACCATTTAAATATGAACAAGGAACAATTAGGAGTCGTAACAGTAAATTGAGGATATAAACGCAGTCAACCGCTTTGGGTTATTACACAATATATACCAATAAGAAACCGTTCGGGAGAGGAATCCATTCAATTAAAAAACCGGAGGGCAGTGACGGTTCCCTCTAAAAGTAAATTAATAGAACAGAAATGTTCATGTGAAGTTATGCTGGCTTGGTTGTTATGGTAGCTTTAAATAATTGATTTGCTTTTGTATATATTGTGTCATTGTACTCATTTCATTTTGCTTCGTTGTTATAGAGGTCACAAGTGGTAGATACGGCTGAGAATTACATTCTGGGTTTGGGTGTGTCCATCAGGAATATCTTATCAGCAGCCCGAAGTTAGGATCCGAGCTCAGTGGATGGCAATAGGCTAGCCCACAGCAGTGGGCCACCACATATGTTTAAGTCCCATGCACCAGCATGGGACTTAAACATTATGTATATAGCGAAATATATAAGGCGTATCTTAGCCCAAGACTGAAGTAATTCAATTATCAGATACTCACATGTTACATTATTATAACCACACGCAAAATACGCGCTTTGGACGTAGAGTTGCGGACACCAGTCCGTAATGCAATACAACATTGTTATAATTAGAAAATTGGATTGAATACGTATATAGTTCTTTTTAAATACAACTACCGAACACCTACACTAAAACTTTACAGTCACACAAAGCTCATGAATATTTTACAGATATATAGGTATAATACTTGTATACTTGTACATACAATTTTAAACAAAAACATATAAGTACACACAAATAACTCATACAAAACAATCACAATTAAAAACAGTAATAGAACTAGGCAAGCAAATGACATAGTGTTGCGGGCCCCTAGAACAAACTACGGCAGGAATACTGTTCTATATGAAGGAGCACAGCTTTACAATAAATTGCCTCGGAATGTAAAAGTTCAAAAATCCATGTATACTTTTAAAAAACCTCTAAAGAAACACATTTTAGCGAATTTAAAATTTTAATCTATCTTCGGGTAGTGTACTAATTTAACCTAGTTGTGTAACCGTCGCGTCGCTTATGTATTCTAAGTAGAAATAAGTTTTTTATCTTTTAAGTGAATGTAATTATTTTTGAGAAATAAAGTTCTTATACGGGATAACACAGATACGTAAAATAAATTGTCCCCTTTCTGAGCTTATTAATAGTTTTCGGATGTCGCAAGTCCTATTTACAATTCTGTTTTACACAAACATTCTTGAAAATAAATTCTATCTAGTTCTGCTTGTGTAATGGCTTTTTAATAAAGACAGAATCTATAATACAGACTGCACTTTTGTATAGAAAAGTTACATGTATGTCAGCAAGAAGTCCCTATATTACCCACTAATATTAATAATGCGAAAGTTTATCCTACTAGTATTGATGTATGGACATGGATGTCTGGATGTTTTTTACTCTTTCATGCAAAAACTACTGACTGGATTTGGATGAAATTTGGCACACTGATAGTTTAAATCCTGGATTAACATTATAGGATACGTTTTATCCCGGTACTACGATCACGTGGGACAGTTACCGAACTCACGCTGGCGAAGCTGCGGGCATAAGCCAGTTATTAAAATGCGGGTTTGCCTTTGTTTGATTTCAGTATTGTAGTTTTTTAAACATACTATTGGTTATCTAATGGTATTATTTAATAATAATATATGAAAAAAAAACTATGTTTTCAATAACAACAAATTGATGAATTGCTCGTACCAAAGTTTTCTGGCGCACATTTTTAATGGATTTTTTCAATAGGTAGTTTTTAATCATGATAAAATCACGCGAAAAAAAAATTACTTCAAGCAGGTAATTTTTTGTTTTCGCTTACATTTCGTGTTGGCTCCGGCTCCTGTATTTTGTTGTACCTATTGCACTGGTGCAGATATAACCAAATGGCTTCTGAAACTTTGACGAGGTCACGTTCAACCAACAGCTCTGACCTGAATTGGGTTGTGAGCTTTATCTTCATCTGAAATGGAACTATTGTCAATTGAACTAACTCGTCAAGTTTTGATCGAACTGCGCGGTACGAGGCTACGAGTGTTGTGACGTTCCTACTCAGCTTCTGTAATAACTACACCACTGAACTTGGGTGTACCGTGTAACTTTGACAAATCGAGGAGGCGGCGAAGCGGATTTACTCGTAGTGCGCGCGGGGGGGGAGGCAGAGAGCGCCGCTCGTCCGCGCGGTCTTGCGGTGTACGCGTGTTCGGCATCAACGGATTTCATACAGGCCTATAAAGGGTGTAACAAGACCCTTAACGAAGCCGAAAAGCACTTGTTTTCCCCGTCATTGCGATCAGTTTTTTGTTCTAGACCATACCTGGGAACCTTCTAGTTACGGAGATATTGGGGGTCAAAGTTCCAAATTTTTTCGTAAGTATTTTTTAAATACGTGTTTTTAATACAAGATTTTTAGTTTAAACACCTCCACGACCCCCGTACTATTCAATCCATCCATTAGCACAATGTGTTGAGTCCGTTACATTGAGTTTTACCGTAAAACGTGATTTTTCACCCCAAGTCGTTTCCCAGCAATAATTTTTGCGTAAAGTTACTTAGTTTGATGTACAGAATGTTTGACGGCTTGGCTTGGTTGACGGCTTCGTGAAGGGTCTTGTTACACCCTGTAACAATACTATGAGATCCGCTACACCGACCGACCGCGCGGACAAGCGGTGTCGTGTGAGAATCGTCTTAGAAAGACGTTAACCAGAAAACATTAAAGTCACTAAAAAACAAAACAAAGAGAAAAGGACACACTTATTAAATGGGCCAGGTTCCTCTATCTCCTTCTACGTATACGAACTTTTTGTCTGGCCCCAGTAGTTAGTCATGGCCTAAGACCCAAGAAAACGGTTGTCCTGTCACCAGCTGTCAAGGTAGGATTTTCATAAAAAATATAACCCGACTACATTACATACGAGCTGCCCGCGTAGCATGACCAACGTAGAAACGGGTTTTATCGACGAAGAGTCGAATTGAATTGTCATTTTATGACAGATTGTGGAAAGATTTCTATAGTCGCAAGCATGGCGATGTTAGAAATGTATGAAATGAATGACGAGACATGTCAAGTTGTATAGAAAGAGTTTTGTCGAGTCTTGGTAGACTAGAGATAGTAGTGCCATGCTAGGATGGCGATAGTTATTCTAAATAATACTCTTTCTACGCTATGACTGACACATGAAGATTTACAAAGAGCCTTTCACTCAGGCATACATGAGTGAGAGAGACGACGCTATACAAAGCTGAACTTTTTCTAAGAAGTGCTTATCTACGGCTGGGTACTTACCACGGGTACCGGGTACCTACGAACAGTTATCGTTCATTCAACGTCACGCCAGCTGATCGGTAGCGTCAACCGGCAACTAGGGTGACCTCTCACGGTGGGCGTGTGATGTCTTTAGTCTATGCTTGTATGCATGGAATGTTACTGAGCGTGTAGTTTGTTTGCTGTTAGTTCAGTTTTAGATTTTTATTCACAATAAACTCTTCTTTCTTTAACGTGTGGTTAGTGCCTAACCTGGTTTCAAACAAACACTCTGTTTTTGGAAACTTAATGTAATTAGTATAGGCGGACTTTATGCCACAACACAAGACATTCTTTACAAATCAACTTTTTTTTCTATATGTATATATGGTGTATCTATTCATACACGAATCTTTTAAGGGGTCATTATACTCATCATTATGAACAACTTTCACTATGGGACCAACCATGAAATCGCGAAAAAAAAAAACAGCTGTTCAGTACATTTTGACGAGTTAATGCGATCATATTGTAGGGAACAGCTGATTTTTTTTAATGATGATGATGAGTACAATGACCCCTTAAGAGATTTCCTGTATGAATAGATAGACCCTATATATAGAAAAGATTATTTCCAGAGTTATAATGATGTTTTAAATGGTTGTAGACTAATGATTTTATCGTAATTCCCGAAAATAGTATTGCTATCAAGATGCAACCTAAAATAGCGCTATTAAAACGTGAGATATTTTGAGCTTGGGGGAAAGAGATACCGCGGCCCTGGAACACAAAGGGCAAAGGAAGGAACATGGATGGGTTTTAGTCAGTAAAAGTCTGACTCTCCCTCCTGCTCAGCCCAGAGCGGGAGGGGTTATTTGATGATTTCCCATCGGTAAAAAAAAAAAAAAAAAAGGGGGACTACATTGAAGCATTTAATCATCTTAAAGAACGCCTATATTGGTAGTGTAGTCTGGCCAATAGTTAGCAGTTGAAGTAGAAACTTGATAAATGTATGTTAGGTTAATTTCTTGGTATGCTCTTGGGGCTTGTTCAAGCTTCAGAAGTTTACTTGTATGAAGTGCGCGGTCAACAAGGCTTAGGCTTCTTGGCTTCGAAACTTTGCAAGATAACTCTTTTACTGTCATACTCCTAGGATGAACGATATTGACAGATGGTATTAATTATTTTGGCATCGTTACTAATTAAGTAAAAATAATAAAACAAATTAAAAAAATAATAGATTATTTTAGTGATGTGTGTAAGAATTGATTAAATGATTTATTTTTGTCTAGGAATATATAAATTGCTTTTCAAACTGACACACCACGTCAATTAGTCGTGTTATAGCAATTTCAAACCAAACCAAGTGCGAGTCGTACTCACACGCACACAGGGTTCCGTAGCACTAAACAATAAAATAAAAATATTTTAAAGGCTCATATTTTTATTGTTTTACATTCAACAGCAAAACTAAATTTGTGTTTCATAGCATGTTAATGAAAAACAAAGTTACTGCTGCAGTTTGATCAAAAAGTCCCATATCTCAAAAACTAAATTTTTAATTTTTTTTTTATCTTCATGTCGCGTATAATAACATTAGCGTAAAGCAGGTACATATCACACGGTTTTTAGGGGTAACACTTGATGAGCACTTAACATGGAATAATCATATTGAGATACTCGGCAAGAATATCAACCAATTGTATTTGCGCTAAGAAAAGTAAAAAATGTAACGTCAAGAGAAACCTCCATAATAGTGTATCATGCCTATGTCTGTTCGGTTATTCGCTACGGCACAGTTGTGTGGGGAAGCTCCTCAGAAATAGATCGAATTTTCATTGCTCAAAAAAAGTGTATCCGCGCAATTTTTAATATGGAGTGGTCTGATTCTTGTAGGCCTATATTTAAGTCACATAACCTTTTGACCGTACCGTGCATATATATCTATGAAATTGCCCAATTCCAAAGATCCAATCCAGAATTGTTTGAACGAAGGGATAATACAAATAAGAGGAAAGCTGCACATTTGGATTTCGAGATACCTATTCCTAAGTTGCAACTCTTCCGAAAGAGCTGTATCTACATGGCTCCCCTAATTTACAATGCTCTGCCGAAGTCAATTACCCAACTACCTTTTAAGAAATTTTGTTCGGCACTACGGAATTGGTTGTTACAGGAATGTTTTTATTCAATTCACGAGTTTTTTGTAAAATGCCCCTGTAAATTCTATTCTCTTGATCTGGCATCCAAATATAGGCATAAGTAATAATTATTTAAGTCAATGGTTTTAAGTTGAATTTATTGTTTAATGGTTGTATGTTGAATTTATTGTTTAATTTTATAATAATGGTAAAAAAAGTAGTGTGCAATATAATATTGAGATAATTTTAAAATTAATGTATTGTAATTTAATATAACTAATGTTTAATTGAAAAGAAAATAAATGTGAGGTAAATAATGTTAAGTACCTACTTGTAATTTTATGTAATTTTAAATAATTGATCTTGCATACCGTTAAAACGGTGAAACATGTAGCAATATAGAATATTAAGAACACCTTTGATGTACATACCATGTTTCTGGCAAATAAATAAATAAATAAATAAACATCAAATCTTATTCAAACCGATTTTGGTTGAAACTTTTATTTACGTTCTACAATCCTACATTTTTCATTTTCCTCCTCTTACTTTAAAAATTAGAAGGGTTTTATATATAATTAAAAATATATATAATTAGGGGATTACCCCCCTTCTAATTTTAACACACATTTTACCACTTTGGAAGTGTCATCTTTCAAACGATTGACTTTGAGAAAAAATGGTTTTAGGAACCTCAACGTGATGTTTAAAGACCTATCTAAAGACAACCCGCACGTATAGGTTTGATGAAAAAAATATTTTTTTCACTTTTATTTTTTTTATTTTTTGTGTAAACCGTAAAGCGGTTCACAGAATACATCTCCCTACTAAGTTTCAACGGTGTACTTCTAATAGATTCAGAATAAAGTGGCTGTGACATACACGGACAGACAGACATGACGAATCTATAAGGGTTCCGTTTTTTGCCATTCGGCTACGGGATCCTAAAAATGAGAGACTATACAGACAATCAAGTTGGGAACCAATATACATACCAAACTAATTAATTTCTTTGAGTTTAACTCAAGTGTGGGTACACTCACCTCTCATACTGGACTAAAAACAAGGTAGGTAGGTACCTATTTCCTACGATAAAGCGATAATAGTTATATAAGTAAAATAGTTAACTATTATATTATGGTAGTATAGATTATAGCGAGTCCAAGCATATCAGCTCGGTGTTGGTCATAATTGGCTTCGCAGGTAGTATTCTCAAGGGCCCGCAATGAGCCGAACTGATTGCTTAACGGTATACCAACCAATGCGGTTTTAGCCACCTGTCCTCTTCCATATTAATTCGAAATATTTTTTCCACAATAATAAAAATCTCAAAACCATCAATCATCTTTCTTCTCTGGCATGTGTGTTATCGATGATTATAATTATAGGGATTTTGGTGAAGAAGAACATCGAGACATGTGCCAGTTACCACCCACCAGCAAGTGGTGGATAACAGACTAACAGCTGACTTCCTGTGAGTGTGTCCCAGCAGTGAGAACATCACAGGCTGATTATGCTTATTAGAACCACTTCTCAGGATTGTGCATGACAGAACTATGTATAAAAAGCTTCATTCCTAAAAACAAGCTTTTAAATATAAGTTGTAACATTTTTTTTTTCATATTCTTCTCTACAAACCATTTTAATTGATACCCATATCACGGGGGTGCATCAAAAATAGCTAGTCCTCCATCTTTGGGAGTCCGCCATATTGGATTTAGAATGACGTCACTTAGCTAACCATGCATTGTCAACTAAACTAAACGTGTATGCAAAATTTCAGATCAATCGGTTGGGGATGAACTATGTTAAATTCTGTTGCAAGATTTGACCTAAACAAAAATACAACCATTGCAAGTTAAATAAATGTTTGTTATTTAGCCATATTTCGCTGAAGAGGTCATGAATGTCAAGTTATATGCTCTACTGGAAAGACCAATCCTAATGACTAGAATTGTATAATAGAGCTATTAATTATATAGGATTCGTCAACTTTATTTATTTACACTTTACAATAAGAGAATGGAGAATCGACCAAATTAATGATAGTAAATATAATAACTAATATAATTTTATAATTAACAGGAATTCGGCGGAGCCTTAAGCTGGCTCCTACCTTGGAGCACACATTTAATTGTTAAATTCGATGAGAATCATTAAGATTTTCAAGTATTTTGCGAAGAAAGCCTTGTAAGATTACCAGTCAACATTCGCAGACTTGGCGACAAATAGAAAGGAGCCGCGTTAATTTAATTTATTTCGGGGTAGCCGCTATGTCAGGCTTTTTTCTCTCCCCCAGATTACCACTAACCCGATTACTTAGCACTCCTGACTCGTGAAAACGTATATAATTACGGTCAACTCATCTTTCATTACCATACAAAGATCTATGTTCCCGGGCTCAGTGGTAATGACACTTAGGTAATTAAATGTAGGGCCCTGCTCTGTGATAAAAGACTTATTTACCAATCTGTTGTCAAATAATCTGTTCAGGATCTGGATTATTTTACAAATTTAATTTGGCAGCAAAGTTCAAGTTTAAATCATTTGTGTATGAAACATGCAACGTATAAAAGATTCCTAAGATTGCGGGAAACGGAATTTCTAACACATAGAAACTCCCTGACGAAATTAACTACGAACTTAAGTAATATTTTAAGCTGGGTACATTTTTCTAAAAATAATATAAGGTCATGTAATTCAGCTTTAAAATAGGTACCCGTTCTTCGTCATGTAAAGTCAGCCTGATTCATCGATCAGGCAATTGGGTATCAACTCAAAACAAAATCAAATCAAATCTCTAATCTGTCAGTCTTTTTCAATCGTATTATGGTGTGTGTATCAAGACTACTTAGGACGTAATGTCTCAACTAACAATCAAGCTCTCATTCACGATCTGCTGTTCAGCACAATAACATCTGTAGAATTGACTTTGCCTCTTTTAAAGTTACTTTTACACAATCTTATATCAGAGATCTGCAATGCGCACGGGCGTACGTCCGTCAGCTTTTTATCTTTTCTTCAATGAAAAATGCCGGGACTGGATTCTGGGGCTGCATTATATCGGATATAACAGCATGCTTAGTCATCAAAGGTGAGTCCACATACTTATTAGGTCCGAGTGCGCCTCTTCTCAGTATTCCAACCGGCTTGCCCGCCGAACCGGTTTCATGAGTGCACGTGAACGTATATATCTCTAGTGTTAAGTGCGAGCGAACTCAGTTGCTTCGCTGGAACGCTCGGAGCTAGTCATTCGAACGTGAGCGTCTCTAATTGAGGGCGATGGCCCAATGTAATTATTGTAGGAAGCCGCAGCTGAGCGGCGGTGTTCGTCGCATCTTGCGCCCGCGCGTCGTCGTCGCGTTCCAACGACCTTGCTCACAAGTGAGACTTGCGTTCTCTTTCGCGTTCAGGCCACCCTTCAGTTGGCGTGACCTTAACGGGATTATTTAATGACAGCTCTGTAAGATGAGGACGATAAGAATTTTATGTAAGTTGTAAGTGTGGCTGGGACGCGGTGGTTTGTTAATTTTATGAAGAGGAAAATTCAATTATTTGAAATGTTCAGTAATTCTCTTTTGAATTAAAAAAAAAGAATTTGTTGAGCTTTTAGTGTTTCAGTAAGTTAAGGCAAAAGTACGACTATTATATTATAAGGGCCGGTAATCTTCGCATCCTAAAGTTCCGTCTTGTTTGTGATTTAATAGTACTTATTTTATTTCCTGTCTAATGTTAGTGGGAAGCAGTGTATCGACTATCATTTAAGTCCTAAGAAGATGAAGCCGTGGGCTCAAATAATACTTTCATTGAATCGTGACTCAGTACGTCGAAGACCGGCCAAGCAACTCTTCAGGTCAGTCATTCTCGACCGCAATTGATCATTTACTCGCTTTTCATAGTGTCGCTTTCCATTTCTTTAGATTTTTCTTTTATGACTAGAAAAGAATCAACTATAGGTTTCATGTTTGATAACTTATTCTACGGTATCAATTAATTGATGCTTCCTTGCCACCTCACTAACACGTTTCAACACCCTTACATGTGGAACTTAAGTAGTGGTGCCCCAGTGGTAACGTCACCGACCTTACTACGTGTCGTACGTAGGTCGTAGGTTCTAACCCAGATGTGCACTTTACTTTGTGTAATTTATTAAATTACCACTGCTCTTGAAACGGGTAAGAAAAACATCATTAGGAAACCGGACCCAGAAAATCGAAGACTGCTGGACGCGCGATGGATTATGTCCCTTTACAAGGGGGGTACTTACCTGTGAGCCAGCAGTGGAGACTATAGATAATAAGCTAATGAATCAGTATCTATATACAAATACATAAAATTGAAGTCTCTGTTTGTAATTTCAAAATTACGGCTTTTTACTGAGTGCACAACGCATTCAGTAATAAGCTGCTATTTGATTGTATGACAAAGTGGTGTCCGCATCTCCTCCACGTCCAAAGCACGTATTTTTCGTACGGTTACTGAATCTGTACACCTATAAAATTACAAGTGTCTGTTTAAAGTATCAAAGTTACAGCTTTTTACTGAATGCATTTATCTAAGAATAAATACGGCACTAATAACAAAAACACATATTTTTTTAAATTTTGTTTGTCTTTCTGTTTGTTCCGGCTAATCCTCGAAACTGCTGAACCTGAAACCGTTTTTGACAGGATTTTACTGGCAGATAGCTGATGTTATAAGGTCTAAAATAGGCTACTTTTATTTAAGAAAAATAAATAATTATTAGGGTTCCGTGCAAAAAATGAATATCCTTGAAATTAGTTACAAAATCTGATTCAAAGCGAAGTAAAATTTTTATAATAATTATTTCACGCAAACGAAGTTCGCGGGGAAAAATCTAGTACATAATATGAAAGACTCATAACAAAAAATCTAATAGGTATCCGAAACGAAGAGCGATTTTCATGGGACTTTTATTGGCAGATAGCTGATGTTATAAAGAGTGACTTAGGCTATGTTTATTTTAGAAAAAGGGATTAGGATTCCAATTTAAATAGGATTACATTATATACAATATGTTAAAAATCCCTGTCCGGTCGGAACGGGCCATAAATTGATAGGAAAATACGATTTAAATAACAGTAAATATTAATTCCCTATTTAAATCAGATCTTGTTAAATGGTCGCGGGCAACAGCTAGTAATAAATACAATTCACAAATAAAAAAACTAGAGGTATAAACTATTATTTTAAATTAAGGTTTAGCCAACTCATATTCCGGCATAGCACTTTCACAGAAATCCACGCATACATGCTGGCTTTCGAATCTATTACGATTGCCGCCGCAGCCGCTGAAAGAGAAGCCTTTGCACGTTCTAGTAGAAATGTCGTAGTAGAACCTGCAGTAGATTAATATAATCATGTTATGTTCCGCACAGCCAGGCTTCAAAATCAAGGACCTACCTACCTTTAATTAAATATGCGTTCGGGAAAAGGCCGGTCGGCTTAGCTCATCAACTTGTACCGATGGTAGATGCTGAACTAAGTTTTCCGATGGATAAGAGCTGAATATCTACAACAGTAGTATGACATATTGTGGTGGTAGCATCACACCGAGGCTAGGGTGCGCCCAGAACGCAGTCGATCGACGTTGCCTCGAAACAATATACAGGGTGTAACAGGACCCTTCACGAAGCCGTCAACCAAGCATTCTGTACATCAAACTAAGTAACGTTACGCAAAAATTATTGCTGGGAAACGATTTTTTTTTTGGGGTGAAAAATCACGTTTTACGGTAGGACTCAATGAAACGCACTCAAAACATTGTGCTCATGGGTGGATTGGATAGTACTGGGATCATGGAGGTGTTTTTAGTAAAAAACATGTAAGTATTTAAGAAAAAACTTGTGAAAAAGTTGGAACTTTGACCCCCAATATCTCCGTAACTAGAAGGTTCCCAGGTATGGTCTGGAACAAAAAAATGAACGCAATGACGAGGAGAACAAGTGTCTTTCGGCTTCGTTAAGGGTATTGTAACACCCTTTATAGTCGTTCGATCGTTATCTAAGAGGAGCTCGTGGTTAAATAATATATAACAGCCGCACGGGACGATGTTCAAGGTTAAACAGCGGTTGCCGAGGTTGGTCTGTGGATGAATGACCATTTATTACATACAGAGTAAGAGTTTCCTCCGTGCCTTCGAAAGCACGTTAAGCTGTTGGTGCCGGCTGTCATTTGTAGATCTTTGACAGTCGTCACAGTTAGTGAGTGACCCGAAAGTTTGACCACCAGTCTTACCAAAATTAAGACATGGGGACAAGGGTATTAACAAGTAACTGGGTTGTGGAGGTCAGATAGGCAATTGCTCCATCTATACTAATATTATAAAGAGGTAAAAACTGTTTGTAAGTTTGTATGTAGGGGGTAATCTCTGGATCTCATGAACCGATTTTGAAAATTCTTTTACTAATAGGAAGCTACATTATCCCCGAGTGCCATAGGCTATATTTACATCGTGCCCGTGGGATAATTTCCGACCAAAACGTGAGTGAAGCCGCGTGCAACAGCTAGTCTAATATATTCAGCTGCATTCGGTTAGACTGGGAGCTGGCTCGGACATAGTCGGAAAAGGCTCGGCAGATGATCGTTGTCTAGTTGCACCTTTAACAGCTATAAGGTTTTTTTTTTTACTTACATTGGCTGATAGCCAAAGCACGTCCCAAACTCTGGTTGAAGACGACATAGAACATCCGGTGCTAATTTGTCCATTTCCTGTGGAGATATATTGCTGTTCCCAACACCTATAAAAGAATGTCACTGATGTCAGCTTGCATCACCCACAGCTGGGCAAAGACATGACTTTCAGTTCTTCCGATGAAAATACTGTTAGTACAATACAATTGCCATTTTTTCTCCATTGATTTACAGTATTCATCTGTCCCTAATTTGTTTTGGGAAATATACAGCCACAGTGCAGATTAACTCACTTCGCTAATATGCTGGTTACCGCCATTGTGCACGAGGTTGCAAAATGAATTTAAAGATAGTTTAGTTTGATAGTCAGCCAAGGTCCTTGTAGTGTTACATGGATGTCTTGGCACTCGAAAGACGTTGAGAGCGGGGTAGCTGTTGGTAAGCATTTGTGTTTGTTTTGTAAAAGAGCTGAAAAAAGGCGGCGTGAGATTTTATTTTAGCCACATAAGTACCAAGAAGGAAATACTTAGACAGGTTTTATTACATTTTTAGACTACTTACCATCACAAACAGTACTGCACTCCGCAAGCATACCAAAACTATTATAACTTAAAGAGCAGCCACCGTATTGAAACGTTTTGCAGCCTTGCATTTTAAGGTCGTAATAAAATCTATGACACAAAGGGTAAAATTAATAATCGTGTAACTTGAAAATTCATCGCAGAAATCGTATGTATTATAATAAATTCAGTTAAGTCGCAGGCCACCGCCAGCTAGCATTCTTCGATTCGTCACTTTCGGTAGTTCGCGGTGTGAACCGAAGTATGAATAAAGGTGAAACGATACTCGCCCGGCTCGCTCGCTCGCTCGGTAGCTGGCGGTGTGGCCTGCACTTTAGGCAACGCACTAAACGATCCATATATCCTATCATAGATCTATGGGTGGTATATTTTAATACCGTACACGTACCTGTGTTTAACATTCCGGTTGTTGGGGAAACAATTCCAGGAGTGTGGCTGAAATTTGCAGCGCACATCCCACCCAGTCATAGACAAGTCAACTAAAAAAATGTTGGACCACAAAACCGTTACTACATAAGCTTACGTCTTTTCCAAGTGTTCTCATAAATTCCATTGCAAATTCAATTCATCACTTAACTGCATACGTTTATTAACATTGACCACGTTTCATTCATGTACAGTAAAATAATGAAGATGTTATGCACCCTAAGGTTATTTTGTTACTTGCAGTATCTAGTTGTCAAACTACCTATTTCCAACGTAAGCCCTCTGTGTGAGAAAGGAATTTATTTGAAAATTCCTTAATATTTTGCTTTTTGTAAAATAATGTGTTCGACCACCAATTTTTTACGTATCCAGAACTATCGCTGCATAGTGCATAGCTATTAAAACTTTCTGCAAAAAAAACCGACTTCAATAAACAAAAAAAAAATTAAACATAATGTTAGCTTCAGAAGTCGGAGACTTTTGTTTGTTTGATTCAGTTATTTTTGCCACCGAATTCTGAAGGTAACGTTATTTTTCACTTTTTTTGTTTAAGTCGGTTTTATATTTTGCAAAAAGTTTTATTATTATTGCATTTTAGTTGTAATATCCTACAGAACCAATTCGGTTATATGCCAGGTCGGGGAATGGCGGATGCCATTTTCGCTATCCGCCAGCTATGCGAGAAATATATGACAGGGACCGTGAGGTTCTGTGGTGGGCTTTTAAGGAGAAAGGTGAGCCTGGGAAGTATGTGCAGTTGATCCGTGCGATGTGCAGTCGATGCAGTACCCAAGGCACTACTGGCAGCTTCAATGAAGCTGTCGGCTTGCATCAAGGGTTGGCTCTGAGCCCTTACCTCTTCCTGGTGATAATGGCCACTCTCACGTTGGAGATCCAGGAAGAAGCGCCCTGGTGTATTGTTGTGCTGGTTGCCGAGAGCGGCCAAGAGGTCCAGAGCAGACTGGAGGTGTGGTGGCAAAGACTGGAGAATATTGGCCTGAAATTGAGTAGAAGCAAAACTGATGCATGTTTTGCGATTTCGGCGGTCTCTCCAGTCCACTGCGTATAACTCTTGCCAGAACGCCCATACCGATCTGCTCCGACTTCCGGTACCTCGGGTCGCTTGTCCAAGGAGGTGGGTAAGTAGACCGGCTCGTAACGCACTGGATCAACTCAGGATGGATGAAATGGTGATAGGTCACTGGAACAACTTGCAACCCACGGATGCCCCTCAAGTTAAAGGGGAAAATATGCAAGACCGTGATTAGACCTGTCGTACTGTAAGTATCAGAATGTTGGGCTGTGATTTGTGAATTTGATGAATGAAAAACGATTGCATGTAGCGGAGATGAGAATGTTGAGATGGATATGTGGAGTGACAAGAATAGATAAAGTAAGGAATGAATATATGAGAGGAAGTTTATAAGTGGTGCCTGTTACAGAAAAATTGAAAGGAAGTCGTTTGTCTTGGTATGGACTTGTAATGAGGAGGTATGAAACGCGTGTGACTAAAAGAGTGATGGACAGGAATGTTGATGGATGGAGAGGGAGAGGAAGGCCAAAAAAAGATGGATGGATTGTGTGGAGACTGACCTGAAAGAGAAAGGAGTAAATGATGCCGTGACATCTGACATGGGAGGATGGAAAAAGACAACGTGTTGCGCCGACCCCAAATATAATGGGACAAGGGCCGGATGATGATCCTACACAAATATTTGCGCACTGCTCCAATGAGACAGCGAGGTTTCGGAGAAACGAAAATGTCATCGATGTATACAATTTTTTGATATTGTTCATTTTCCAAAAACCACTCGACCGAATTCGATAACATATAAATACATTTGACAATTTACTTACTTACCCTTTGAAACAAAAATAACCCAAATCGGTTCAGGACTCATAGAGTAATCGGTGAACATACATAAAAAAAAGATTCCGTCGAATTGAGAACCTCTCGTCCTTTTTTAAAGTCAGTTAAAAAACTGATATTTGTATGTCTGCTACAGTTGTATCCATCAGCGCTACCTGCGCAAAAGGATACAGCTGCAGCAGTCAGTTAAATAATAAACATTTTTTTTTGTGTGCAATTAAACCTGTAATTCTCTAAAAAACTACGCTCCGCAACAAAATTATAAAATAAAGTTTAGCTAAACTGTATTTTATAATTTAGTTTATTAATAAACATTGGCAATAGGGCAGTCTTCAATGAAATCGTAAACTTACTCGTATCATTTTTGCATGCCACCGCATTGGGTAGTTCTAAAATACGCACAAACAAAAAAATTGATATCAAATTAAGATTTGAAAACATGTTTCGGTCACCACGGTTTATACATGTTCCTACACATAGTGCTAGGTTAGGTATTACGATAGCAATATCAAAACTGATACGGTCACCAAAGCATGAAATTTGAAAAATACAGTGTCGTAAAAACTACTAGGTATATTGATTACTAGAATACATAAACCTGTTTTATCTTCGTCAGTCAAACTGACAAGGCACAGTAAGCGAGGACTGTAGAGTTATTTCTTGCCGGCTCCAGCTTGATATTTGGCTGCTAAAGTTGTCAATTCACTTATAGCATGGTCCATCACCTTTTTTTTAAATTCTGGGGTAATACCCGCTTGAACTTGTTTCAAGACCCATCTTACCATCCATTTGTGTCTTATACGTGTCGTTACCCAGTGTTGCTTTAGGTGATATTCCATTCGTCTTTTAACCATTCTATGCACCACCATCTGCCGCTCCCTAAAAACTGCTTCTAACTGTATCTTCACATTTTCTTTTTTAGCCTCTATTAAGTCCTTCTGTCCTTCCGCTCTCCAGATGGCGGTTTTAGCATCTTGAATTTGATTTTCCAAAGCAGAAATCTCATTGATTCTACCTTGTTCTAACTCATTGGCCATTTCATCTACCCCCTTATCTAGAGCAGCACCAACAGTTGATCCCAACTTAGTAGTGACTACATATAGCACCATGAACACTGATATGCCCAAATAATATTCATGTTCCATTACTAAGATTTCTTTGCTCGCTAGATAATTGCCGAGACCTATCATTAATATGTAAGGGCCAGATACGCCAGTCATTGGTCTGAGGAAAAGAAACCATTCTTCTGGAATGAAACCGAGGCGACATTTTCCAGGCGCTTTGGCTCTTTTTAAACCTGGTCCTCCGGTGTCCTTGCCGCTGCTTCCATCAAGCAATGCTTTCGAGCAAACTCCACCTTGAGCTTCAACGGGTTTCTTTATATCCATACTTGGACAGCTTTTACCTGTTGTATACCCTTTGGAATATTGTATCACCATGGGTGTAAGTATTTTAGGTTTGAAAGTTATAAACTTTATAATTTGAAGCATTATTGCAAACTATAACTATTGACATAATTGTGAGACATTTACACAAATGACACGTTACTTTTATTTTTAAAAATGCTATACAATTAGTTTGAAAGGTTATTGAATATGAAGGTTTTAGTTATAACCGCGTACCGCAGAGGACAGCGGCAGCGGGGGCGTTGCGCTTTACACTAACCGCAAGTGAAATAGTATTTTTGATAATCCCCAAATCGCCATATTTACCATAAATAATATTAGAGTTTGACAAGTCGTAATCTGAATTACGAAATCTGGTGTTGTGTGTTCAACGTCGCGGCACACGACGCGACGCGATGGTCGTCGCGTCGCGGTGTGCAAGCATAAACTTTAATTATTTTTCATTTTGCTATGATATATATGATTGAGTAAATAGTTATTAACGTTATCTTTAATTATGTGTCTACGTAACTGTGACGAGAGCAGCGGTGGCCCAGTGGTGGCGGCCCCGACTTACGGACAGTAAGTCATGTGTTCGGCCCCAAGCAGGCGCATTACTTTGCGGTATTTATTTCATCACTACTGCTCTTAAAAAGGAAAATATCGTGAGGAAACCAGCATGACCTAGGACCAAAAATTCGAAGACATGTGACATCTACCAAACCGCACTGGGCCCGCGTGGTGGCTATAGCCCATTCCCTCTTATAGAGAGGAGGCCGGGCGTCCCAGCAGTGGGAAAATTACAGACTGATAATGCTAGGTAACTTTAGTTCTTGCTTATAACCATGTGTCACGGATTTTGTTGAATCTCACATAAGAACCTGACACAATTTTGTCCCTTGCGACATACATTATACCTAATACCTTAGTAGTGGTAGGTAGCTAGGCTATCGTGTCCAGCGGGAGTATTTCGCAGGGATGTGACAAAATTCTACATAATACATACATAACTTACACTCATCCCTCTT
The DNA here is from genome assembly GCA_947578425.1 of Eugnorisma glareosa. NCBI lineage: Eukaryota > Metazoa > Arthropoda > Insecta > Lepidoptera > Noctuidae > Eugnorisma > Eugnorisma glareosa. Next base: position 34,739,896 of record OX387957.1, read on the forward strand.
GAAAATACCTCAGACTAATCTGGGAAAAAGTTGATAAAGATAAACTATCTTTTGATATAACATTGGCACATAACATCACGCCTATGGTGGGGTACCCACGTTTCGCCAGTCTCATGTAAAGGCGGGTGAACCTATTGACATCTACCGAGCGCAAATACAAACTTCGGGCTACTACTGAGAAGTTACTTTTGGAAAAACAGTTCCAATCTGAGAATCCAGGACCTCATGCGAATAAGTAGTGCTGGCGACCACTATACCATCTAGGTGGTTATTATCTATTGATTTATTTCATTAACGTTTTTAAGATAATCACTACATAGTATAAAACAAAGTCGCTTTCCGCTGTCTGTCCCTATGTAAGCTTAGATCTGTAAAACTACGTAACGGATTTTGATGCGGTTTTTTTAATAGATAGAGTGATTCAAGAGGAAGGTTCACATGTGTAACATTGCACCCGTGCGAAGCCGGGGCGGGTCGCTAGTTACTTATAAGAAGGAACATCCAGATGTCACTTTTTAATGAATGAAGAGATAATTAACACACTGCGTCGTTGGTCTAGTGGTCGCAGCCGCGATTGGTGAGCATCAGGTCCTGGATTCGATTCCCAGGTCGGGCAAAGTGTTATTGGGTTTTTCTGTCACGAATTTCTCAGTAGCAGCCACGGGGAGTCTGGATTTGTGCCCGGTTTTTGGTGATAGGCTCACGTATTACATGGGATCTAAACATAATTGGCGAAATGTGGGTGTACTATTAGGTATACCTCCCAACCCTTCAGGGATTACAGGTCTGACTTTAAGTTATGAATAATACACAATTATAGTTGCTTGATAATCTGACTTGGTGTAATCTTTTGGCCGTCTTACGACACCCGAGAGAAATGTCTTCAAACAAGATGAAAATGAACAACGCCTTCTCAGTCTCACATACATAATTATAATGTAGTTAAATTATTTTAAGGCCATTATATAGGGCCATTATACTTACGTACATAGGTACATAAATACACTCAAGCCCCTTTCCGATCGGCGGCGGCGACCTCTCGCGTCCGGCCCTGGTTCAATCCATGGTCCGGAGCGAGAGGGAATGGGACGCCGTCACCTCCTTCTGCGAAGCAGTCATGCTAGCGAAGGAGGCGGCGGCGGGACGTGAGAGGGAGAGAGCCTCACGTCTCAGCCGCCGCGGGAGACGCCCTGGGCGTCGGGGGCCATTTGGCTCCCAACACCCCGGGGCGCGGGCCTGTGGACGGTGAGTAATGGGCTAGCTCGCTCTCCGTCTGTCTTATGACGACAGGCCGTGTCGACAGTGCGTTCGTGTCCCACGCGCGCCTCAAAGAGATATCAGCAAACGGGAAGGGGTCCGAAAGGACCGATGCCTGCTAGGGTTCCGGGACTGTTCGAAAGAGATTCCGCGGCCCTGGAACACAAAGGGCAAAAGAAGGAACATGGATGTGTTTTAGTCAGTACAAGTCTGACAGTCCCTTCCATCCCGCCCAGAGTGGGAGGGGTCAATTGATGAATAACCAAACGAAAAAGAAGTCTTATTCCGATGGGGTAGGCAGAAAAAAATAGAACGAAAACTGCTGCAGTCCTTTCCGTCCCGTTAATGACCAACCAAGACCACTATCGTAGAAAACATGTTATGTGTTCAAGTTAAAAAACTGAACTCGAACTCGTTATTAGGTTAAAAAACCTGTTTACGAATACCTAATCGTTTTGCAATGTTTGTAAACAATTGAAACTCACATACACAAACAGCCAAACTCGGAACAACTACCTTTAAGCCATACAAATTATTCTTATTCTTTATTGCACATAAAATGACAAATGTACATACAAATTGCAATATTAAAAAAATACAAATATAAAAAATATATTCCCAATATATAACTATAGTATATTATCCCGTGCGGGAATCGAACCCGCGACACGCAGCGTTGCAGCCTATCGGTCAGCCACAGCTCCAACTGTGGCGTCAAACCTTAGACTGTGGTATTAATAATAATAACTTAAAATTAATTAAATAAGGTGTAAGATTCGCTACAGCCGTCTCGTTTTGGTCGAAAATTATCTCTCGGGCACGTTGTAAATATAGCTTAGGCACTCAGGGATAATGTAGCTTCCTATTAGCGAAAATTTACAAAATCGGTTTAGTAGATCCAGAGACTACCCCCTACAACCTCACAAACTTTACCTCTTTATAATACTAATAATATAGAGTCTGTTGCCAAAGTGCACGCTGCGCATGGCTGGATTGAAATACCGAAATACCATCCATCTGATTTAAATAAATTATTTCATTCATGATAACGATGACTGCGGCCTGTTTAAATGGCGTTACCTATTTGTTATTCACATTTCAATCTATTTTAGAAATGAGCTTTCATATTTCACATCATTGATTAAGTATTCTGATTTGAAATTATGTGGCTTTTAATCAACGTTTTCTCATAGCTGTAACATTAATGAATCTATTTATAAAGATTTCAATACATGGAGATATATTTGCTTCACTATGTATACGGATACCGATAGTGGTTAAATTACTGATGTGAGCCGCATTTAAATACAGGAATTATATTCAAATTGCACTGAATTACTACACCGCTTACCGCGGATTTAAATCCAGTTTATTTTAAAGCAGAAATATTTCACAGGGAGCGCAGAATTATGGTATGCGATCTCGTAGTGTTGTCGTATAACCTTGCCATTCAGGTTGGCGAGTAGCCGAGTATAACCGATCAGGCGATCATTTATCGCTGGCAGCGCAAATCCGCCATGCCTCGCCATATCGAGTGCTGTCCCAAGCTCCCAGCTACGAGCTTATACACTACGTGACGCCATTTTATATCTAAGCTTAAGTATAAAACTGAATCGCCTTCGATTTTCACTTATAACTTAACTTAGCAATTTAGCCTGTCAACAATTACGGTAGAGAGAAGCGCGAGTCGTTTATTTTAGTGCAAGAGTTGAGTTGCAGATGCTTTACTCCTCATTCGTACTATTGTGGGGAATGTTAAAATCTTGAAATGTCTTTGTTTGCAGTAACGCCACGCATTTACCAGGAAACTGAAGGAATGTGAAACCTTACACCGTGTCGTGTGCAGGTGTAAAGCAGTTATTTATTAAAGGAAATAATAGTTACAAGCGGCTGTGGGTTCATAAACTACATATTTTTATGGCCTCTCGAACAATTGTGAGGCCAATGCTTATAAATCGATTGGCTGGATGGAATGTAGCAATGTTGTTATACAAAAAATGTTTTGACTGCTTTTTACCCTGCTTTTTACTAAAATATTAGCAACAAGAAGATTAGTTAGAGGTTTATTATGTATGTATGAAATGATAAAATGAGGTAAAGCTTGCTGTTTTTAGAAATATCTGTCTAAATTACTAGCTGCCAGCCCAAATATACGTAAAATACATAGGTAGGTGTAGTTACGCCAAAACTTAACTACAAAGCTACACTGCAAACGTTTTCAGTCTATTTCTCATTATTTCACCAACATCAATTCGCGACTTAAACCACACAATTCAGACGAGGTTTACTTGATTTACAAAAGATTATTTGAACAGAGTCCACACACGCACTTGTGACAGTAAAGTTCGCTTTGAGAGAAGTAAACGTGACCTTATTTCTGGCAGACGAATTGGCAAGCCGAAGACTAGACAGGGTCAGGTAGAATGGGTTTTTATAGCAGTGGTGTCCTTAAGGTGGATGCGCAACCCTTCCGCTTCCACCTTAAGGAGGCAGAATGTCTTAAACTTCCTTTGAATTACACCAGCATAGTTACACAAGGGTGGTTAACATACATTCAGTTTCATGTACGTATCTGTCTTTGTGAACTGTTTTTCATATTTTATTTAGTCCCACAAAGTATCATTTCCCCCGCGCACTCTTTGGGGATTAGCAGGGTTAGACCCTTGTTAGCACAATTTTCTCCGTCTATTTCGAGATTGTTCCGACTTTCTGAAAGGAAATACTTCTTAAATAAATGTTTTCTTTATGTGTAATTTTGCTCCGAACAAGAAGGAAACAAGTGTTTGCTTCAGATTTTGTTAGCGAAGTTGTATTTTGAAAGCGAAATTGGTGGTCTTAGTTTGTTAAGTCCATTACGCAGGTTATCGAATAACAGTTGCTTTAATAAGCACTTTTACGGAGAAATAAGCTTTGGTTAACAATATTCCAAGATGTCACGCGTACTTTGGTACAAATATGCAAAAAAATCTGTGTTAAAAATGTTAGTGAGGGTCTGCATCTTATTATGTTAAACACAGCTTGACACTTTATGTCAGGCTGGGGCAAACATAATAAGCATTTTTTGAGATGATTTTTGGACCCTTTGTGGCTCACCACAACTGGTAAGTAATGCTAAATATAGGAGTTATTACATTCTAATTGCAGTACCCTCAAAGAGGCTTGCAGTAGATGGCTTCCCTTTGTAATAATAATAAGCTTATCAGTAAGCAATGAAGGTGTATACTGCAGCCGAAGCATCTTCCTATATCCATAAATTATAAATAATTTATTGGGTTTACGTTACTTCTGTAATGAGATTCTAAAATGTTAAGTCATGATTTATATAGACTTGCCTACGCGCGGCAATATCGTGAGCTTGAGTCTTAAAGCTTAACGATATCGTTAAAAAGTTTCTTACATTTGTAAAGACGACTCCGTGTTAATGTAGGCGAACAAAAAACGTGTTTTACATTAAAACTTACAAAGTCTTTAGTATCTGTTCACCGTAGGGCCTCTCTCTGGACCTCCCAGCCTTATTTATTTGAAGCAAGACTTTTCCATTTACAATATGACACGCTGGGAGCTCTTACCGAAGATGTAGTGGCGCTTTCCAAAGTACCGAAGATACAACTGAAATAATCTTGTGATATGAAATCATAGCTATTTTAACACTAACCAAAACTGTATTATAATCAAACTATGTTGACTACGCATACAAATGTGTTTAAAACAATAATAATTAGTTAGAACTTAAACATAGCTAATAAATAATTTAGATGTACCGAATAATAGAAACAGTGGCCATTAAAGTGGAGTCGGTTCAATGGCAGACCAACCATTGTATTGGGGAGTGAGTGCTTGTGCTTATAAAGGTAGGGTCCCCACGTGCCGTATCGCGTTGGGTCGTCGTCGGCGCGGCGCTTAGCACGCGCTTACATAACACGAACCAACCGTGCATTCATTCTTGGCATTGAGGAAGTGAACACGCTTTATCATGTGACCGATATTGAGCACGCCTTGACAGCCGTATTCGAGTGCTAAAGAGCGTTGCACTACGTTGGCTTCCACTACGAGTGCTGTGGCATTTCTAAGGAGTCATTAGAGGCAATGGCTTAGTTTTGTTGACTAAGAAACTTCAGTTTCGATCAGACACTGTAAATTATGGTAGAATAAAATCAGGCATTTATTAACGCGACGTGAATAAAGACACTTAATTGAAAAATGTAATATTCAAGCTGTTACAGAAAAAACATCCTAAGCGACAAATATTGCAGTCGCTGCGACAGAAGATTGAAGGAGATAGTTGGTTTCCGCTGTTTTCTATCTCCGCAACACAATTTGTTTGACGTGCAAAGGGAAACAATAGCGCACGGAATAAATTGCAAAGCACTTGATTTTTATAACGTTTACATTTCCTTTTCAAAGGAATTCTAAATATTCATCCAGTTTAAAATGTCTGAAGATCGCGTCGCTTCAAAAATAATTTCACTTAGTACGTGTCCTGACAGGGATGACTTATTTATTGCTTGTTCTCTTTTGGAACGACAGGCTTAATTGACAAGGGAAGCGGTGCTCTCACCCGAGAAATCTCGAGATATCTCGACATTTTTTGTCCGAATCAGCAGCGCCTTCTTCCTTGTATAATATTTCTGGATTCTTTCGAAAACGTCTACATGCGGGGCGGGCTTGTGTCAAATAAGGAATTTCTCTAAAGTGACTTATAAGTTTATGGACTCTGACGTCAGACATTTGTCGACATCATGCCTTATTTAGCTTCCGTTACTTGTTTGGATTGTTTTCGGAAGAACGTTTTATGTTATTGAAAGTTTCTTTATTCGTAAATTAATCTCCGAGCACATTGCAACGCATTTTTATCGAAGGCAATACTTACAGTACCTACCAATAATTTATAACGAGTTGCTAAGCTTAATAGTAAAATTAATTCAGTGCGAAAGTATGTGGGTCCTCCATAATCTGAACCAAGTTTGCGTAATCTGCACGGAAAGTTGATGGGACGTTCGTTGGTCTATCGATTAATTTCCTGTACAAAAGCGGCTCCTCCACAGAAAGCCTGCTGCCGACTGCTGCTAATCAACCAAACTTGCTTCATCCGAATGAAATCCTCTGCCACCGTCCTGAAATGATTTATTGCTGCTTAGGAACTCCTGGTCAATGGAGAATTTAGGTTAATAAATCTCCCAAATTTTAAATTAACTTATGCTACGTACCAGCTGCTTTTAGTTAAGTTGATTCGTCTTTCTGTCGCTTAAGTAATCCGACTCCGTTAATTAAACTTATGAAAAATTAAAGTAATGAAAATAATCGTGCTAGACGTAATTAGCGAGAAAGCTCTGTACGATTTTAGTTTCATTCATTAGTGCTAAGAGATCTAAATTAATTTTCAAAGGTGAATTAAAGAAACTATAGTAATAGATATATCAGTAACAATATCATTTACACTAGAAACGGGATATACATGTTTACTGTAAACATGGTAAATATCCCGTTTCTAGTATTAATGATAATGTTAGTGACCATGACAGTTTAAAAACTTAAATAATAGTACATTGTTCACCGAGAGGAGAAAGTGACCGATTACCGTCGAGGGTGTCGTTTGAAGCCCGAGCCGTAGGCGAGGGCTTTAAAACACCCGAGATCGGGAATCGCACTTTCTCTCGAGTGATACATAGTGCTTTATACTACACCTACGAGGAAAATAAAAAACTAAATCTGCGCCAATGGCGTCTGCAATTTTCACATGTTCTTTTTTCAAATTGTTTATCCTGCCGCCGCAGGGTCGCACTGCCAGCCCGACACCATCCAACACATAGCTAGTGGCCAGTGTCATTTTGCGAACTTGGAGATAAAAACTCACTGTAAAAACTTTTTGGCTTTTGATATTTAGGTTACCGGCGCATAGTCTTACCCAAAATTAAAAAAGAAAATCCACGTAAGAAATGGATTTTCATACACTTTTCTCTCCCGCTCAGATGCGTTTTCTCCCCGCATATTTGTTCGATATGCAATGACGTACTTTCTACCGTAAATTTGATAAAGTATCAAGGTACTTTCCAGGCAGGTGTAGTATAAACAATATTTTTTTCTAATTTTCTGCTTGGAGTAAGTTTTTCTTCGGTCGGTACTTATTTATTTAGTTAGGCAGGTACTTATGGGGTTGGACAGCAAATAGTGATAGATATGTATTGTAGATACCAACATAAATAAAATAGATTAATAACGCTTGTATAGCTTCGTTCGACATTAAATTGACATATAAATGACTCGGTGGATTGAACTGAAATGTTCACGGCTTCCTCACAGGCATATAATAATGAAATGATTTAGGCAATTAATTGGCTATCAAGGCCGAAAACCGTTACCATTAATTGGGTTTGTTTTTGTGAAGTAAATTGCCCAGTTGGATCCAATGGACCCTTTTATGCAAATCTACGATTAATATTTAGTTATCTACTAAAGGACTATTGATACGAGATTTGTGTACGACATAAAAATAACGGAATATGTAAAAATTTTAACGTTTTATCCTTTATGGAAATAATTTGAAACTTTACGATATTTTATTTTTTTATTTGTATCTAATAGGTACCTCAGTATTTACTTTATCTTTTGTGTACTCACTAATCAAACCAAAGTCTCTTTTGTAAGATTTTTAAGAGAAAAAGGAAACACTATAAGCATTATTATGTGTTGTATATACCTACAAGATATATCTAGTCCGTCTGGGTTATTTTTACCCCGCCTATAACCTACGGTCTCGCTAAAAATAAAACGTCATATTATTATAACAAACAATGGGTTGCTTTAAAATTATTCATTGAAACCTAATGCGATATTATTAGATGCACAGACATTGATATAATTAATTATTGCGGATGGTTTGTTAGCACTATATCATGTTTTAATTGCTTTGCACGGGACCAGGGGCCTTAGTCTGCTATTGCAATAGTGTCAGAATGGTCTATCATTGATTTAATAAGGCCCCGCGCAGACGAATTACCCTTTGTACGCACGTCAAACGAGTTTCGAACGCGTTTCAATACGCCGTGGGCTAGGGGCCTTATTAAATCAATTATAGACCATTCTGACACTATTGCAACAGCAGACTAAGGCTTCAGTAAAAACATGTTAAAACATCGGGATCTCTGCTCTACCGACTGACGAAATGAGGTGTACCTGCCGGCAGGATACGAAAATATCCGATATTTTTTATAAATATCAAAATATCAGATATCTATGATATATATAGCCGATATATATCAAAAGTTTGATATATATATATATTATACATCCATTTTGTATGAAAGCCGTATTATTATTTTATTGTATTATTTTATATTTATGTATACTATTTGCATATGTGTTACATAAAGATAATAAATCAATAAATTCATCATTTAATAAACCGTTATATTCTGTAATACAAAAGTTATTTACTGCTTTTTAAATACTCAATAATGAAGTATAATAGTTTCTGTACTTTGTCAATTAATTATTTGTAAAAAATAATAGAATAAACAAAAAAAAAACATTTTGGTATAGATATATATGGTATGACATACACGGACTGACAGAAAGACAGACAGGCATGGCGAATCTATAAGGGCTCCTAGCATTGATATATGTCCTCGAAGCCTGCCTATAGGTCAATAAAATATTTATAAATGCTCTAAAATGTTGTAAAAGGGGTTGGGATATTTTTATATGTGGTCTACCTGCGCTGGAATCTGTATTAATCAAAAGCTGGTATCAGTACAAGCAAAAACTGTACAAGACACCGTATTCTAAAGCGTCACGTTTCTGATATATAAGCTTTCATAATGGACCCAGGTATAACATGAATCCCAATAACATACCCACATGATATCGCGTGATAACATTATCTTGGCTGCCTACCATGCTAGGCTTTCATACGTTTCCATACATTACTGAAATCTCTTTCCTTAGTTATCCAGAGATGTGGCTTGAGTTTCCTTATTGATGTGAATGTCTATGTGTCTATAACATAACACCACGCCTGTAGCCCCAGGCAGACATGTCCATAAAAATGGAAAAGACTAAATGCGGTAGGCTGGTGGAGGACACGATGTTGTGGCGCAGCTTAGGATGAGCTGCCTATGCCCTTTTAGCAGTAGACTGCATTAACCTCCAAAAAAAAATACATCTAAAAAGCAGTCTGAACCTAGTGCAAAAACTACAGATATCCAAACCTTAAATGTATATCTATACACAAAGCTAAAATAACGAACACGCTCAGACATATTTTCCTACATAACTGGGTTAGTCTTTATGAAAAAGTTTGCAATGCAAAAATAGACACATTACACACAGACTGTGCTATAATATCTATTTCATATATTCAAAAAAATCCCTTTTAGATATATTTATATCAGTCTGGATCTAGATTTTTACCATAATTTACTCTGGGAGGTGTATATTAATGAAAGTGTGTTAGTTTAACATTAATTTATTATACAATAAAGTATGTAAGATTAATATTAAACTAAAACATAATAAATAATTATGATGTTTTATCAAATCGTAAAAAAACCGTTCGATGTTGGGGCGGTCGCTAGTGTATGAAATATTAGCTGTATGTGTGTGTGAAATAATGTGCTAGTAATAACACTAAGATGTCAATTCTTGAATGGTGCATCATCGTAGCGCACTTTCATGTTTGACCTTCGATGTCTAAGGTGAACGACCTCACGAACGCAGACACCTGCTATCTTCGCTCTGCCTCCTTTAAAACAAAAAATTCCGAGCTTTTTTGACATAGCTCATCGGATGTTATTACGGAGCAAATTTTTCGGAATGATGGCATAGCAATTTGGTTCGCGAAATGCATTTTTTAACGCCTGTCGTCTTGATGGACCAGTTTTTGGTTTTATTGTAAAGTATCTTTCCACAAAATGATTAAAATGGAGATCGTATATAAAGTGGAAATAAAAACAATTCTCGGACAGTGTTTTTGTACGAATTGTAGCGGAAATATAGCAAAAGTAGTTTTCTGGTCTTTTATTAAGTGTATGCTAATGAGTGTACATTAAACAACATTCATACAACATATAGGTAGCTGAAATAATTGCTCATATGCGGTGAACGGGTGAAAGCATGCTTGGTGTAATTTTGTGGGCGATCCCGAGCGCGCGCGCAGCCCGCTCGCGGCCACTGCCCGACTCTTGCGCAATTGCGTTTACTGTCTGTTCCCTCAACAAAGCCTACTTTGTTACTAATTAGAAGGCAAATATAAGCTGATACGTTACTGTAAGAATACTTAATTAGAATTACTTGAACGCGTATGAACAGTGCTTGGATTAAATCATAGCAAATTAGGTATATTCTCGTATCTATCTCATTTTCTGTTTAGAAAATCAATGTTTCTCTGATTTAAAGAACGCTAAAAAGAAACTGTGTTTTCTGATTATGTAAAACTAGCTGTTGCTCGCGGCTTCGCTCGCGTTTTTGTCGAAAATTATTGGGCACGTTGTAAATATAGCCTATGGCACTCGGCGATAATGTAGCTTCCTATTAGTTACATTATCCCCGAGTTAAGAAAGTCTATTAGTTAAGAATTTTCAAATTCGGTTCAGTAGATCCAGAGATTACCCCTACATACAAACTTACAAAGTTTATTCTCTTTATAATCTTATTTATAAAATTCTCGTATTAGTATAGAAGTATAGATATAAGAATAAGCATTATATATCTAAGAGTCGTCAAGATCGTAATAGTAGGTAGCGTCCTGTACTTTTTCCTATCCATGGGAGAGCTCATACCCTCTTATGGTATATATGTATGTTATCTGTATCATTTAGTTGTGCTTCTGTGTGTTGTGCTATGTCTTTTGTGTGTACTGAATAAATAGTTTATCTATCTTATATAAATAACAACATCATCTGTAATCTGCGAGGGGTTAGGCGGAGGTGTACGTTATAGACCCATCTAAAAGGGTGCTAGCCTATTGCCATCAACCGGTCACCGATTCAGACTCTGTGGCCAGGACCTCTAGCTCGCCGTCGCGCTTGTGACCGCTAGACCAATGAGGGATTACGAGTTTATGTATGCATGTTTGCTGATTAAACTTCTGGAAATGATGCTCACCTTTTCATTAGAGCTAGGACGTGTAACTAAACCAATTCCGCTTGACACGTTAACACAAAACCAATCTTTTGTTTACAAAGTTAATAAAAGTTAGAACAAGCGAATCCAGTTCAAGGAGCAGTTCGTGTGTTTTATTTTTATTGTGAGTTTTCATACTCGTGCTTCTTACAATTGGTCGGTTGGGCCGTTCATAGAAGTTGAGAGAATTTAGGTCCTGTATATAGGGTGTAAACTGATACCTCAAGAAGCCGTCAACCAAGCATTCTGTACATCATGCTACGAGTAAGTAGGTAACTTTACGCAAAAATTATTACTGGGAAACGACTTTTTTTTGGGAGAAAAGTCACGTTTTACGGTAGGACTCAATATAACGCACTCAAAACATTGTGCTGATGGATGGATGGAATAGTACATTGGTCGTATAGGTGTTTAAAGTAAAAATCTAACACAAAAAACCTGTATATATTTAAAAAAACTGATCCCAGTTCTGGCAACTTGTTATTTGGTTTTCCATCAGAAATTTCTCAGTAGCAGCCACGGAGCCTAGATTTGTGCCCGGTTAATGGCAATACGCTCGATCCCTATTACATAGGACTTAAACGTAATTGGTGAAATATGGGTGTACTATCAGGTACACCTCTGCCTAACACATCGGGGATTACAGGCGTGATGACATGTTTACAAATATTAACATATCTAAATTAAAACTAAGATCTAAAAATAACGTAGGTACCTAGCGACAGGAGCTAGTTATAATGTCTCGAGACATTAAGGCCGCCTTCCGTCCGTTGAATCCAAACCAGCCAAGTTGAAGGTCAGCGCCGGCTCAGAAGCCGCTTTATATGTGCATACAAAACACCTATCGGCCTGTTAAATGACACATTGATATCGTATTACATAATAGTATATTCATAACGTTTTTAAAATCCATTACTAGGCAAGCTCATACAGCCACAGAGCCTGTATTAACATACAATGTGAACATTAATCACATTACTAAATTAAAATGACGACATTATTTGGTGCGTATTCGTAATTTCCTTTGAGCAACCAGATTTTTAATTTGAAGTTTTAAAATTCAGTCAATTATTCTGCTTGAGATACAAAAGGAAAAAGATTTATCCTATTATATTATTTATAAGATTTATTATAGATTTTCCCGGTAATGATTAGATTAAAAGGTATACACAATTAAACAGCGCGAAACAGACAGCCACCATTTAATTTTATTACGGTAGAATTCGTGTATGACAGTGTAGGATTAATTTTAACGTTTCGAGCTCAAAACACTGTTTTATTACCTGCGTTTAAATAAACTTAAGTGAATCTCACAGTTGAAAGCTGTTAAGTTTAACGATTTTGTTCTCGAATTATTTTTAAAAAGAACTACGGCAGTCTATTTATAAAAAAAAAGTTGGAATGACTCAAAGGTTACTGAAACGAAAGAAAATAATTTGAATAGTAATTTACGAAAATCTTCTCCAAATGCAAATTGACTCGAGAAAATGTTTCGAAATCCATTATGGACTGCGCTCGTTTCGAACTTGCTCTGAGTTCACGAGACGCTAAATGCTAAAATGTCTCGACAGTTATTATGTCGGGCAGAACCTTAGTAAATGTAAAAACGATTGTTAGCGTTGTACCTATCTTGTTTCGTGGGTAAAGTTACGTGTGCTGAAGTGGTAGCTATCTTTAGCCAGAAGCATGTTCGGGACGCCAATAAATGTCAAAGGTCAGAGGTGTCTCAATATGTGACCATGGAAAGAAACAATCGATTTTAATTGCTAGCACGAGTAGTCTTTTCGTGATCAAGTGTACGATCGGCAGTTAAGTCCAATACTTAAATATGACATAAATTCTGGATCGTAATCTGAAGGTGGCCACTTATATTTTAGACGATATCTAATCTAGCACAACTAAAGTTATGTCCTATTTCTGTTTCTTTTTTGGTTTATAGGTTAATGTTACTTGATTAATAAGTGCAAGTGATTAAGCAAACATGTGCTGTGAAAATTGACTTCCTACAATGACAATACAAAGAAGTTCAATTTTACATATATATTCTATTTTTTTTCTAAAATTATTGTTTCTCACTTAACTTGCAGGATGAAATTAACTCATGCACTACATATGTAATCATTTTAGAGATTCCATTTAAATATATTGAATCTCTAAAATACCTTAGAGATTATCCAATTGCTCCATATATTCTCAGCAAAACCTTGCAACGAATTTTATTAATTACGTCTAGTGCAGACGAAGGACGGTCCTCGGCCTAAATGTTTGTCAATAAAAATAAAATACTTAGAGAGATATATTTATGCTCGCTGCCACCTTGATCACGTTTAATTTAAAACTTCTTTCCGTTTTTGCCAATCGTTTAAAGAACAGATAGAATAATGTAACAAATATGTTTTTATTTTGTCAATTCAGTTCTGTGGCTCAAAAAAACAAAGTATATCACTATAACTTACAACACAATGTCAAACAACAAAATGTCTGACTAATATTACACAACAAACGATAATTACGTTTCAAGCTACGTAAACTTAATTAATCTGCGCGTGATTTGTGATGGTCCCTTCGAGTATATTGTCTCAACTGACGCTGATCGCCTTTTCTTCACTATGGGGGCGCTCGTTAGTAAGTGCACCGTATTATGTGGTCGTAGTCTCGTTAAAAGCTTGTCCAAATCGACATAATGAGCCATCACACCCTCTCTCTCTGCTCCACCGAGTTGAATAACTTTCAGGATAAGTTAAGTGTCGCGATGAGTTCGTCTGCAATTGTTTATCCGCGTGTTGCTGTACCTACTCAGACTAGCACTCCATCACGTTAATTCTACAAAAAGGAAAACAAATACAAATGTGTTAGGTACAAATACAACAAGTCTCAATTACAGACAAACTATCAAATGCTCCTAACAATTTACGTCGATGTGAAAACTTTGTTTTACAAACTTTGTTTCGTGGAAACAATTCGACCAAAAGAACTGAAGTGCCTGACAAACTGGTTCCGGGTACATATTATGCGGGATTCGTTCAGATTGGTCGTTTGCCTTTCAAAGGGGAAAAGTTGTAAAAATTATTTGGAAAGGGCCGCTGTTCGGTCGCGCATGCAGGCTTTTATCGCGCATAAATCACGAAATTTTTGTAACGTAAAAGTACTGGGTCTCTAAGACATGAAGCACTTCCACATCTTGGTAGAACTCGATTTTAGTTCGTTGTAAATGTCGAGTTGCTGACACATGGAATTATTATGTAGCTTTATGTTATGTTAGGTACGTTGTTAGACAAAAACTTTTCTACTTTATACACCTAGTATAATATTTTAGTGCGCTGTTTAACTTTTAGAAGTGATTAATCGCGTTTCCAATCACTATAAAACAAAAAAAAATGGAAATAAGACTGAGAAGAATCATCCCTTTTTGACTCGTAAACTTCCAGCTAGGTATATAGTGACTGGTAACTTTGTATGGGATGCGGAGAATTTATTTAATGTACTTCTCAAAGTCGTTAACAAGTGGTTTGCCATAACTCCTGTAAGCAAACAGTAGCCTTCTGTTATCGTGACTTAATTTCCGCGCTGTTGCTGTTCCGCTTTTATTTTAAAAAAAATATGTAAAAAGCCATTTTCCCTTTTTAATTAAGATGGTTTGAGTCTGCTTTTATAGATTTTCAGATAAACGTGTGCTCTTTAATAGGAGTATTATTTTTTATTACAAACACAGCGAGGTTTACCGACTTAGTTTATTATAGATCAAGTTATATAGAGCTCTTGTGGTACATTAACAATTTGCTGATAACAGAGCGTTCTTATCTCAAGTAATCACTTAACATTAATTTACGAATTCGCCTCAAAGACTGCCTTTTGACATAAACCGAAGATATACTCAATTTAATTGTTGTTTCGCTTCAGAAGTTAGTTCTGTAGATAAATGGAAACCCACGAATAGTTATCTTGCTTAGGGACATGAATGAATATAGTTTGATTTTGAAATAGATTTATTGTTGACGTAATTAAACAGGGGTTGTTGACTTGTTAATCATTCAAAGCGTAGGAATTAATGAATTATCGTCCATGCAAAATGTAAATGCCAAGGAATAGTTATTTGAAACAAGCGTGTTTGTCGATGGTATTTCCGTGTCTTTTCCTTGGGTTAAAGTCTTTGCTTGGGTTAACCAAGCGTAATTATGGTACTGCTGGTTAATTAAATGTTTATAAATTCAGAGAGTGTGAGTAGATAGACAAAACAAAAACATATTTTCATTTAGCAAAAGGTGCGAGAAAGTTTAAGAAGCAAACATGAAGAAAAATGTGCCTTGTTCGAGCTTGTTCTGCAATCACATGCTCAATCTTCACTAAAACAACGTTCTGTTTGCCAAATTGGTTTTCCTAGAAAATGTTAGCTTATGAAATTGAATTATCGTGGGTTATTTCCTTATGTTTTTACTTGAAGTAAAATGGAATTGCTGGCTCAGTTGAGACTGCAGTTATGATTAGGAAACTCAATTCAAAATTTCAGAATAGGCTTAAAAGTTGGTGAACTATGATTTTTCTGATTTCATCCTTAGCTTGGTCTTTCGACAGTTTTTAATCGATCATCATCAACTTTCGGTAGTGGAAACTTTTTGAGAAACCTTATCTTCAAAAAAGCCTGTTCAAGTACTGACCTCGTTTTCTAGTTTTGCACATAAATAACTTCATCCAGCATGAAATCCCAAAATCAGTTCTTTCTGTAGAGACGCTAACGACAGGTTTTCTTGCATAATTGTTTTAGGAAGTATTGTCATTACATCCAGACTTAATAAATGTTATATCCTCTAAGATACAAATCTCCTTGTTAAACACAATTTGCTTGTGTATACACAAGTATATTGTGTTTCTACTTAAAAGTTAAGTAAGGAAAACTGTTAGCTGAGACACTTATAAATGTTATCTACCTCAAATTGCCGTGTTATGGCCAATTGATACTACCGTCAAAGAATGACAGTCGTAATTTGACTATACAGACTATTTAAATTGCACACATGCGCGATTGTTGAGCATTGAGCATGAGGTCCTGAGTTTCTAGGTCAGTCAAAGTGTTATTGGATTTTTATATAAATAACTAGCTGTTGCCCGCGGCTTCGCTCGCGATTTGATCGGAAATTAACCCACGGGCACGTTGTAACACAAATACCCCTATACACTTACCTGACCTATAGCACTCGGGGATAATGTAGCTTCCTTTTAGTGAAAGAATTTTCAAAATCGGTTCAGTAGATCCAGAGATTACTCCCTACATACAAACTTACAAACAAATTTTACCTCTTTATAATATTATAGTATACAATGTGTAACAGAACAAACGCACAACCTCTTACGGGGTCATTGTACTCATCATTATGAATAACTTTCACTATGGGACCAACACTGAAATCGCGAAAAAAAAGTCGACTGCCCTATACATTTCTGTGCGCATAA
Organism: Eugnorisma glareosa; assembly: GCA_947578425.1. NCBI lineage: Eukaryota > Metazoa > Arthropoda > Insecta > Lepidoptera > Noctuidae > Eugnorisma > Eugnorisma glareosa. The sequence goes on from OX387957.1 coordinate 34,756,720, forward strand.
TTCGACAAAATGTACTGAACAGCTGTTTTTTTTTTCGCGGTTTCGGGATTGGTCCCATAGTAAAAGTTGTTCATAATGATGAGTACAATGACCACTTAAGAGGTTGTGCGTTTATTCTGTTACACATTGTATAGTATAGACTAGTATAGAACTATAGATTACTCAATGCCAAACACAGAGTCCGGATTTGCGCCCTGTATATGGTAATAGTCTCGCTCCCTATAACATAGGACTTCATCATAACTGGCGCAATATGGGTGGACTAATAGGTACATCTCTTCTCTCTTCTCTCTTCGCGGATTATAAGCGTGACGTTATGTTATGAAGTTGGAAGGCAATTTGCTTGACAATTAATTTCCCTGACTACAAATACATTGTTTCCTGGAGATTTGAATCTAATATATAAGTACTTATGTATGAAATTGCATCACCAGCCGAGGCTGTGAGTCACCTATCATTGACCTGCGCTCTGAGATAATCATCGAATGCGAATGATTGCGCATGCGCTTTGCTATTCGCATCATCAGTTAGCTTTGATCAAGGATATACTACCGTTCTAAAGAAAAACATACTCCTCACGCCTGATATCCGAAAGGCTGAGGTGTACACTAACAATATTCGCTAGTTACGTTTTACCCCACGTAATTATGGCGAGCCTATTACCGTCAACTGGGTTTAAATCTGTACTCCGTGGTTGCTTTTGAGAAATTCTTGATGGAAAGACCAAACAACACTTTGCCCGACTTGGGAATCGTACCCTGGACCTCATGCTGAGCAGTCACGCTTGACGAACGACAAGCGACAACGAAAAATCTCATACACTCATCGTCCAGTAATGCCTGTGTTCACTAATACTAGGCGATATCCCAATGTAAATGTAGTGTATATCGGGTTGGCTTTTCAACTCTCGGAGCAGAGTACCTATAGCGTTAAAAATAGAGCAGTGCTCTTTTGTTTAGGCATTGAATTTAGGAGGCGGCTTGTGTTAATGAAAACGGTTAGATTTTATGTTTTTATTTTTTATTTTAGCTAGCTGTAGGTAAGCTACTAAAAGGTTAAAAGGTACCTAAGTTTTATTAGTCCAAGGCCAAGAGACCAAGTTATTCAGGTAAAAGACATCAACGACATTGTCTAAATAAACAGTGCATTTTTGTTGAAAAAACCCACTAGCAACTCATACAGTACCCTAGTAGCATTTTTTGTTGGCATTTAGTTGGGCCACATACCTCTGGTTAGTTGGCAAATGCATACAATTGGCGGGCAGTTTGCGGGTTGGGCCAAACACTGATGGCCTACGTGGATTTGCCTACGAAGGCCCAACTTGCGATGGGGCCAACGTGCATTGCCCTACGAAGGCCCAAAAACAACGTGTTATGGGTAGGCCCAACGATACATATTACATGTAGGCAAGCGGTTGTATGTTGGTTGGTTCTATGGCTGGTTTCAGAGCGACGCGTCTCGTACCGCGGCCGTATCGGCCGTCGCTGTACATGAACCATAGTGGCTTCAAAATAAAGTTGGTTTTAGCGATGTGTTTTGAAAAACCAACCTTATTTTCAAGCAGATAAGGTACATCTGCAGAGACGTGCATGCGGCCGGCGCAGGCGCGGATACAGTTAGGGGGGGGAGGCAATGGGTGCAATTGCCCCCCCCTGAACTGGACCAAATAGGTACGTCATTAGCCAAGCTTGAACTAGTTTAAAACTAATTATTCTAGTTGAGTATTATATATATATTGTCTTGGGCGTCGCCAAGAGGAGGCAGCTGCCCCAGCCTAGAGGCTCAGGATTTTTAAAAGTTATAGCTTTCCCTGCCTGATGCCATAGACTGGTATTGTACGTAATAAATTAGCGTAAAATGGAATCTTATGTGATTGTGATTAAGATATTGTTTAAACCTGCGAAAAAACATTTATCAAAAAGGCTTGTACCTCTGGATTGGCACTCCTATTGGATTTTTGCATCGATCGACCTATACGTATAGACGGAGCCTGAAATAAATGAGCCCCTTGCCCCGAGGCCTTATATGCAATTAGGAATAGTATATATTTGAGGCTGAAAAATTTCGAGGCCAACCCAGACGACGACATACAAACGTCACCGATACAGTATTGTCTCTCTTTTGCACTTTGAAGTGATGAGTACATGAGAGGACGTTGTGTCGTCTGCATTGACCTACTTTCTGTCAGTTAATTAGCTGAAATTAAATGAAATACAAATTATGTTAAGTAATTGAATAAGTATATTTGTGTACAGTTCAAATTTTACACCACGGCTGAAGAAGAAACAAAACTTAAAAATAACTTCTTTGGAATAACAAAAAAACAAAACTTAAAAATAACTTCTCTATAATAACAAAAAACAGAACTAAAAATATCTATAAAGTAAGTACGTTAACATTTTAATGACTAAGTGTCATACTTACAAATGGAATGCAAATAAAAGTATCATTTTCAATAAAATTTGGTAGCAACAAACACTTCTTATTTAATGTTGATGAAGAAATATATTTTTTTTCTGTACGACTAACTTTATATATGCCTATCAGACTACTTCTTACTGGTACTGTATAAAAATCAACCTTATCCAAAAAATTATCACATTCCAATTTGTAAGACCCTCTTTCAGGAAATTCTTTGATAGATTTTATGACCACAATATCACCTTCTTTAGTATTAAAGCAAGAATTGACACTTAAGATACATTTATTATCTAAAATTACTTTTACAATTCTTTTTTTTCTAACTATCACTGTTTTCTTTTGTGAATATTTACTTGAACATTTAAATTCACCCATCCTTTTTGCAACCTGTTCTAAAGGGTGACTGTGAGATCGAACCATTTGTTTAATTTTACTCATGAAATTTTCAAAGGGAAAAGCAGAGAAGTTATCTAGATTACCAAATTTTTCAGTATCTGCTGTTAAATGTAAAAGATTATGAAAGTTATATACCAGAAGTTCTTTACTATACAGGGTTGGAACATTACGGACAAAACAATGCAATAAGTCATTGGCGTACGTGCGCCATTCGCTTACTGAAAAAAAATCACTACATAAAATATATATTGCACAATGTAATGCTAGAAAATGTTCATACAAATTTTTAGACAAGATGTTCAGTAAAACTACAGGGCCGAGGTATAAAACAAAAGATCGGAACTCCGTAGCCTTCCAATGTTTAAATAATTGTATAGGTCTTGGTCGTCTAGAAAATTCAGCTGGATAATGTTTTTTAATTTCTAATAGCCTTTGTGATATTGTAGTCACTTTTAAAAAATTAAGCTTACACTTTTTTGGTCCATTTTCAATCCAAACACGTATTAATTTTTTTACTACACCTAAACACACTAAGTGCATATAGTCTAAGGGTACTTGTGTCACTAAACCGACTTCCAGTTCTGTAAGAATAGATTTTGCAATCTGGTGATCTTCATAGTGCACATTATTAAAGTCAAGATCAGTTCTAAGATTTAAGTTTCGTGAGTATTGCCATGTGGTTCTACCAATGTACACTCCTTCCTGGGTGCATTTTTCACAACCATGTAGAGAATTGTGTGATTTAATGGATTTTATAAATGCACGTGCAGGTGCATCAGCTACAATGCAACTCAATCTAAATGCATACTTTTTTCCTTGAATGGTTATACCATTTGTTTCTAACTCAAAACACTCGTCAACGAAGGGTCGTAAATAATTATTAACATTATTTGGTTTTGATTCACCATAGAAAAGCCCGACAATGAAAGGCTTTTTGTTAATACACTGATCTAGAATACATAAAATGGGCCAAAAAGAATAATTTGTACTAGAATGTACGGGTAAGCCATCCACATTAACAGTTACAGTCAATAAATCACTATTAATTTCTAATTTTTTTAAATCAATTATAGGGTAGTTTTGATTGTCAATTAACCCAGTAGAAGCTCTTTCTAGTATATTAGGTAAAAGTCCGAAATATATGAAAGAGCCGGCATCACATTCTCTAACATTAATTTGCTTTGGCGTGTGTAACAATGTCCGTGAATCTTTAGGCAATGATGCATGATAAGGTTTTAGTATTTTTAACAAAGCATCTAAAGCTGAGTGCGAAATATTGTGGTCATGAGACCACGAAATGAGAGATGTAGCAAAATTCGTTTCTGTATTATTGTTATGAGATATAAGCGGTGCATTATTATTTTCCAAATTACTTTCAATCTCACTAGGACTATCATTATTAACATTATACAAAACTAAGGGTGGACTCAAACTAAAATAGTTATTCGAAATACGTTCAACCTCAACTTGTAACTCACGTGTAAGACTATTTTTAATAGCACTTCGATGGCGGGATTTTGTTCTCTCTGACACACCAGAGTAACTAGAAAAATTAATTGCTTCTTGCTCTACGACTCTCACGTCCTCCATCCCTGTCCTTGGCGAATCTAAACCAACTAACTATAATTTCAGTTATTCCATGATCAGTTTCTTTCTCTGCAGCCTTGTTTTTACGTACTGCACCTAAAATATACAAAAATACACTTCAATACAAAAATAAGTAATAAGTAATTAGTCTTTACAAATATTAATGCAGGAATCGAACCTGTGACCACTCGCACAGTAACCTGATCACTCTACCAGTGTGCAGTTTATTTAAATCATCCAAATGTTATTGAAGGACCCGGGTTCATTCCCGATTAGAGCAGATATTGAGTTTGCATATCTCTTTGTGTGTCCATGGCACCCACAATACAGGATCTTCCTAGGCTATGAGTGTGTATGATAGTTACAGTTAGGTACTTAATTTTTTATCTTATCACTCTCTTAGAAAAAACATAATTAAGGCTTAACTTACCTATAATTACTTTAATCAGCTGTAAATCTTTTAAAGCAATTTTATTATTTTTTCCTGTCCAGTTACACTTTGTAGCTAAGTTTTTGTCAAATATTCGTTCAAGGATTCTTCTTGTGATAGGACCAGTTTTGTTCCCACCAATGTAGGTCAAGTAGTTTATCTGCAACAAACACAAAACAACCCACTATAGTAAGTATGCCAGTAAGCAACAAATTTGCCAGTACTTAACGATAAATTATATACAAATTTTGAGTTGCAAATAAATAAGTACCAAAAGCTCTTTGTTTTCTTCGTTCTCCAGCCAAACTTCCAAACTGATTATATCTGTTCCTGATTTTAATGGTAAAGATACATTCTCTGGTAAACGCTCTGGTATAGCAGCAGATGTGGTTGATAATCTTGATAAAACTTCCCCTTGGGACAGTTGTAATTCCTTTATTGCAGACGTGATTTCCCCTAGGTAGTTTGCAATTTTAGCTGAAACATTAAATCTTTGTTAATATATTTTTTTATTTTTTTTATGTGAGCTCTGAGTTTTAGTGTGTTTATACTATTGGCTGTCCACTTTAACTAGTAGAGAGGAAGTTGCAAGCATAAGCTAGTCATTATTATGTACTTGAAAAGTAATCATATTTACATAGAGAAGAATTGATTTCTGTCAGTATTAGTGGCTGGCTTGGTGTTGAATGTGTTGATAATACTGGACCTGTAATTAAGACAGTAATATGATAAGAATAATAAAATTGACTTCATAATTTTATCATCAAAATGAGTTTGACACTTACTGTATCGCTGTGTGTTCACACTGCAGGGGGGGCTATTTGGCATTGGAGAATCTAAAAACAAGCAATAACTTAGAACTGCCTATATTGAATTGTAAAATGGTGGAACTTAATTCTGTCAAAAGAGAAAAAAGCTTACCATCAACATGAAAACCTTGCAGAGTTGATTTTTTATTGGGTTTGCTTACATACTCATATCTTGAGGAAGAATCTATAAATAAAACAAGGATTAAATCACAAAAATGCCTATCGCTCCACTTATAATAACTCTCAAGGCTGCAGCACTTGGTCCAGTACAGCGTCCAGCATCCAGCGCTGGATTGGAATAGACTACGTTCCTATTTTTCAATCCAGTGTCCTCCCCCGTACACCATGTGCCAGGGGCACTGGATCCGTGTAAACGCAACGCGTGTCAGTGGTCGCCGCGTAATGTACCTCAACACAGTAAGACTGTCTACTGGACTGAACGTAAACGGCCTGATCCCACTGGATCTTGGCATTTGGCATTGGGCATTGGGCATTGGGCATTGACACTTCAATGCCAATCCTGCGCTGGAAACCTTGAATTGAAAATACTTGAAATCTATTTAGATATGAATATTTATGCCTCGAAAACATGAAATAATGAATTATCACTATTTCTTAGGTTGCTACTAATGTTTCCAAGACCATATTTCATTGTAAAAGAGTCAAATTCATATTTTCAATTGTTCATTCAATTTTGACAGATGAAATCTTCCGACGAATATCTTGTTGGCTCATAAAATAGTTTTGGGATTATTAGCTACAAAGTAGCATTTTAATATAATACCTATGTTAGTAAACGTTCACTTACTTACTTAAATAAAATACACGTTCACATATTTATCAAACCAAAATTACAGAATATTACATAACTGTCACTCAATGTACCTGCACTGACATTTCAACGACAATGAATGACGCGTTTAGTAATCCTGTCAAAAGATAGAAAAAAGCTTACCATCAACATTAAAATCTTGCAGACTTAATTTTTTATTGGGAATATACTCGTATCTTGAGGCAGAATCTATAAAATAAACAAAAAGATAAAATCGCAATGAAACATGCACCTTAATGAAATTTTAAATTGTATGCTCCTAAATTTTTATTTCACTTTTTCGTGCTAAATCAATATATTATCAATATATAGGAAAGTGTTTGTTATTGTCTCCAGCGTTTTCTCCATGACCACCCACTGCCACCCATTCATAGTTGCAGTGGTAGAAGGCCCTTGGTGTGCACTTGCAAGGGAGTTTGGTCTCATTCGGGTAGGTAGAAACAGAGCTACAGCTGGACCTATCCATAGTACTAAATTTTATACAATGAGGAGGTCATTTAAAGTGGTCATTGCGGACAACCGAATTTTACACGAACAAAGTCGTGGGCAGAAAGCTAGTTTACTTACATATAAAATTTATGAGAAATACCTAATTTTAATATTACATGGTACACTTACTGTCTTGCTGTGTGTCCACACTGTGTGGGCTATTTGGCATTGGAGAATCTAAAAACAAGCAATCATATAGAACTACTTAGATTAAATTGTAAAACGGTGGAAGTTAATTCTGTCAAAATAGAGAAAAAAAAGCTTACCATCAACATTAAAGTGTTGAGTTAATTTTTTATTGGGTTTGCTTACATAGTCATATCTTGAGGAAGAATCTATAGAAGAAACAAAGATAAAATCACAATGAAACATGCACCACAATCAAATTTTGAATTGTGCGATCCTCATACCTAAATCTCTAGTTCCCACTTTTTTGGGATAATTATTATGATATTATTTACACATAAAATTTATGAGAAATACCTAATATTACTAGTGAACACCCACAGCTTTGCCTTTGCTTTGGACTACTATTCTTTTATCCCACGGGAACTGTGCATTTTTCCGGGATAAAAAATTGCCTATGTGCTATTTAGACTATAATCTTTCTCTGTGCCAAATTTCATCCATATCCATTCAGCTATTCTGGTGTAATGTGATCAATGGGTTATGAGCTTGTTGGGTGTGATTGAGTAAAAAACATCCATCCAGACATCCAAACTTAATCTTTCATAATTAGCTTTCCTAGTTAGGTATCTTATTATTATGATAGTAACAGATGCATTACCAATACAGTTTTGTACTTGCCTTTGCCATCCAAGGCACTGTAGGTAAGAAGATTAAATAGTTATTTAATTATTTACAAAAATAGGTAGGTACCTACATAAATAGAACAAAATATTAACATCAACAGGGTCACTTATAAAATTATTGAAACAAAATTACACTGTAGGTACCATACTTACACATGCCTATTTGTTTAAGAGATGTTGAAATGCTGATTTTATTTTTTCATCTAGTTTTTTTTTTGGTCGACTAAATAGGTAGATCAGCGCTAAATAAATAGCTAGGTACATAGGTACAGTTGGGAGCACGTCAAGACACTACCTACAAGTTTAAGTTGATCACTGATTTGTACTACATGCCATACATTACAGGGCCGGTCCAAAGTTTATAGTGTCAAGCTTGGCGTGGTCCCAACTGTATTAATATTTTCTCAATAACTTTAGTATGTATGTAATAAAATGTTGTGTGAAGATAATACAATATTAATCTTCACACTTCACACAACATTTTATTTAAGTAAGTATTAGGTACTTACCATTACTAGCCAGTGATCTGTGAGGTGGTTTCGGATAACTTATTTTTACATACTTTTCATTTTCCTTTTCTCCATCGGTCTCACCATCACTATCAAAAACAATTTTCTTCTTCTTTCTTTTTCTACTACCTTCTTCTACATCAGTAGTCAGTTCTGAATCACTTTCTGCCATTTTACACTTCTGGCGCGCCTTTAAGAGGTTATCTAAAAATAAAATTGACTTATTGAGCGTTTTAGTCAGGTAAGTACCTACCTAGGTATAAGTTTTCTAATGAGTAATGACGCTCATATTTATTTCAAGATTCAATTTTCCTTGCTTTATAGCTTTAAAGTTAGGTACATAATTAGCAGTTCACTGATTGTCTCACGACTTCTCGGCGCTAGAATGTGAACTTCACGCAAGCTGGTTAAGTGCGAATTAACTTGAGACCGGGCCGAGGATTAAATTCAATTAAAGTTTGGTTAATGATTCGTCGTAGTACCTATTTTTATATGAAATTTTAGAGATTTGCAGAGATTATTTAATATGAACAAAATAGTATATTGTTGTTGGAACAGATCTGTTGTATTTCCTATAGCATCATAATCCCAGGTCTCAAGTTTATTCGCACGGGTTTTAGGTACATAACTAATTAAACTACCACAAGAAAAACTTAGGTACTTACCCGTTTCATAGAATAAACGTTTTATTGGACATAATGTCCACGTTAGCTTATTGGGAGACTCGTTACTGGCAAGGCATTTGTTAAATTTATTTGTGGTTTTAAACGGAGGCCACATGCAGTGAGTCTTCTTCGGCGTCATCCACTCTTTACGTACCACACCGAGTTCCCCACCGCATCCATCATTGTCGAAAAATTCCACAACTTTATACATTAATGTTATCTTGCGATCGCGAAAAAAACAAATAGGTACTCCGCAACTGCAGGTGCACAACAACAAACAACGAATGAATAACAAAATGGCGGGCGGGTCGGGCGACAGTGCCGCCGCCGCCCGCCCCCCGCGCACCCCGCTAGGCCGCTATCAACCCGTAGGTAGGAGTGGCTGTAACAGGGCCATTGAAGGGTTTTTAAGTTGGACCGATGTTGTTAAAATAACTTAAATCCCTACTAAAATCTCCCAACAGTAGGAACAGAAGCAGCAGGCCCGCCGTTGGCTATCTGTTGGGCAAATAGTGCATGTTTACGACAATGGGCCTATTTTAAGTTTAGGTTGGCGGAATAACTAACCGTCTGCCAATACATTCCCAACTGTTGGCATATGAAAGCCAACGGTAATTGCTACTAGGGTACCGGCTTTTGAAAATTTTATTTGGGCGTCTAAAATCGCCGCTTTAACAGAATCATAATACGAATCACGTTAAATATTTAAAACTCTTAAAATGGACTTGTGGTAATAGACATAAAGACCATTTTAAGAATTTTAAATTTTTAACGTGATTCATATTATGATTCTGATAAAGTTTCCATTTTAGGCCCCCTGCACGCTTCAAACATTTTCCTTTTAATGGCTGTCTTTACAATATCAAAAGCATAACTTCATTAACTGACGCGCAGTTCGGTAAAAATTATAAGTTATGTATAAGTAGAGCTATAAGTTACACCACAGGAATATCTTTTTATACATTATTTTCTTGCATTAGGTATACTCGTTCAATCATAATAAATTTGACTTTTTTTCATTCAGCCCCTGATTTTAAGGTGGATGCGCAAGGGTAGCCCGCGAAATGTAAATTTTCTTACGTTTTTTGCAATTTGCAGGTCAGTGTCAGGTTGTATGTTGCTGAAAATATGAAACGCGCCAGTAACACGTATGGAGTTACAGAATTATAATAATTAAAAACATCCATAAAACCCTCTAAATTCATTTAACCCTATCTTGTAACTATTTCATGAAAAAGTCATTCATTGGGGTTAAATGAACTTAGAGGGTTGTATTGATGATTTTAATTATTATAATTCTATTACTACATACGTGTTACTGGCGCGATTAATTTTTCATTGACATACAACCTGAAATAGACCTGCAAATTGCAAACAACGTAAGAAAAGTGGTATTTCGCGGGGTACCCTTGCGCTTCCACCTTAAGTATTTTCATTGGATGCTACATGGGCAACTTATTTGAGGTTGGCTATTCTTCCCAAACATCTGCATCCTGAGTTATGGAGCGCAGGGTGGTATTTCTGACGCGATCTGTTCGCTTAACGGCTACTAAGTATGCTGCCCGTCATTGCCCGCTGACAAATCTTGAGTTTGGACTTCTGTTCAGTTAAGTCTCATTGTATACATACTTAACAATATTTATTCATACGAGAATCACCGGATATGCTAGATTGCACGAGTAGTTTCAACCCCGGAAATAGTGGCAATAAATTCCAACCAACCTTTATAGCGTAATTTCTCTTGAGCAGTGTAATTTATTAAATACAACAACTTTTACTAACAATTTTAACGACTAACATTGTTTTTAATGTATGAAATAAAAACAAATGTAGTGTAGTCGTTAAAATAGTTTCAAGGGTCACTTATACGACTATAATGTAAAGCGTCGAGTTGAAACTTTGTGTGCGATACTTTAAATTTAATTCAAAATGCTATAGTTGTACGTGCTTCTCTATGTTTGCTAATTTTGCGAAACCAACCGAGTTCCTAGAGGAGTATCTTACATGCAAACACCGAAATGCAGCACTGTTGTATGTTTAGGTTATAATAACAAGGATCATTGCGATCACTCAAAGTGAAATTGTATGTATTGTATAGCCTATAGCCTATGTTAGACCTTATAACATCAGCTATCTGCCAGTCAAAGCCTCGTCAAAATCGGTTTAGCCGTTTCAGAGATTAGCAGGAATAAACAGACAGAGAGAGAGACATACAAATTGAAAAAAAAAAGTGATTTTGTTATTAGTGCCGTATATATTCTCATAATACGCATTGAGTTAACAGCTGTTATTTTGATATTACAAACAAACATTTCAATTTTATTTGTCTAAATAGATAAACAAGGGTTGCCATTTACTTTTGAGAAGAGATCTGCTGTTGAAGGTATATAGGTACACTGTTACCAGTACTGGCTACTGGGTCAAGGCCTGTCCGCTTGTCTTACAGTTCTTTCGATGCAGGTTTAATGTGGGCCACTGGTTTTGTCCAGCTCTTACCACCGTCTTTTACTAGGTCTGTCGCGACGCTTTCTGGCTGTGTCAGGTCGCCAGATAGTGCTTTTTTCGTGTCGCGCCTTAAAAAGGGGCGGTGTAGCAAATAACTGCAGTCATTCGTACATACGAAACAAATGTTAGCACGGACATTATTTATGTTTACAAATCCGTGTAGTTGTTGGCACAGAAAGTATTTATGTGTATGCAACTTACAAATCTGTATAATTATTCCACAAAGTTAATACTTTAACTGCATAATGTATGTACGTAGTATAAAGCGAGCCTTGCATCCAAGTAAAGTTTTCGCAATAAGCCGACGTTAAAGAAGCGCAATTAAAGTTTTATTTAAACTGAGCCGAGAAACTTCACTTTACTTGACTTCAAGTCAAGTAAAGTGAAGTTTCTCGGCTCAGTGTAACGAGACAAATTGCAACTTAAACTTTGGCCTCTTGTGGTTACTTTTTCTTCTTTTTTTATTAAATATTGTTAACCGTAGTTGGTTGGAGATACACACGATCATCTTATATTAAGAAATTAATACATTCACAGTTGGCGGTTTTCACACGATACCGCCTGACCGAACGAACGGCGCGGCGCGGCGGCGGCGCTCACCACCACTTCGCGCAGCGCTTGCCCTAACATTTAATTAAAAGTATCAAAATACCCGACTACAAATTGTATTATGTACCTATTTATGTATTAAAGATATATAGATATACCATATATAACTGTATACATAGATATTATATATATATATATACAGGGTATAGTCATATGGAAGACTGTGGTACGGACCATCAAACTGAACAACTTTCTCTATGGGTCCATCATCGTAATCAAAAAAAAATAATCAACTGCCCCATACAAAATTTCAATTCTTACTCGACCTAAATAATAACCACAGTATTGTAATAGTATTGTAATCTCTTTTTAATTTCCTTCGTTTTGATACACTACTCGATATCGATAGGTTTGGTTGAAAAAAAAATGTAAACGACTCACAATATTTTGATTCTTAGCGCCAAAAATTCACCATTTAGTTTTTTTTTGTAAACACCTATCTTATTGCATTTGGGTTTTGAGACGAATCTAATGAAACCGTAATCATAGAAATCTATCCAGCCATTAGGAACATACGAGATAATAAAGAAATTAACAAAGAAACAAATATACGCGTGAAAAACATAACCCTTCCTTGGCAGTCGGATAAAAACACCACTAACACAATTTTATGATACAAATAAAGTCCCGACAGATGCGACTCCTAGGCTATCTAGCAAAAATAATGAGAAATATGTTCGATAGAGATGAAGTTATTTTCTATTGGGAACGATTCCGCTCATATTTCATTAAAATAAACTCCCGCTTGGTAACACTAACGACTGGACTCAACTGATTTACAGCGTAATAATAATAAAGGTAGCATATTGCCTAGTTTATCAATATGTTACCTTCATTATTATTTATACAGAGGAAAATAATAGAAATGAATAAAAAATAGTAAGTAAATTATTAGACAACTCATTATGTAGATAGTTTGGAGTAGAGACAAATCCACTGTTTGTTTCTGCATAACTGCTGCACTGCGCTGTATTGTAGACTGGTAGATAATGATTAGATTATATTATAAGCTTGGAAATTTTCTGCATCATTGCACCTACTATGTTATGTCTCTGCATCACCCTAAGGTAGACTGGTAGAAAATGCCCAAGGCATTAAGTCCGCCTTTGTACAGTGTTTTTTACATTATGTGCATAAAGTTTAATAAAAAAATAATGCCTATGATATTAAGTCCACCTCTGTACTTTGTGCTTGATGTGTTAGATAAATAAAAATATTAAGTTCTTCTTCTTAGCGTGTCGATAAACTCAAATAATACCCGACCAGTATATAGCCACCTGCACAGCTCTGTCGTTGGCTTCGTTTAAATCCTGGAAGGTGCAGGTGGCTGGGCAGGATGGGCAGGAAAGGAGGTGGGGCATATCCTGCAGAGGAGCTCCACGCTGACATTGTATCTGAGACGGATCGATGATACGCCATTTGGCCAGATTATTTCTACAGCGGCCAAATTGGGCCCGCAAACGGTTAAGAGTCCAGGAGGAAGATGTTCTGCTGCTAATATTAAGTTGAATAACTAACTAATCATATTCGGTATATTTACTAAAAATAAAAGGATAGGTAAGGGAGGATTTCACTCATGAATATGAACGCGATCATTTCTAGCGGAATTCAGTTCATGCTCATGTTCGCGCTCCATTTTTGATTTCACCAACACAGCAACTAAAACCGTTTATAATTAAACACCCGATTTTTGGCGCCGAAGTACCGTATTCCTTCAATCCATATTGATATCATTCTGACACGTCTAAAATATATAAATGTTAGATTATCTGGTTAAGGTGGATGCGCCAGGGTAGCCTGCAAAATTCAAATTTTCTTACGTTTTTTGCAATCTACTGGTCAGTATCAGGTTGTATGATGATTAAAATATGATTCGCGACCGTAACACGTATGTAGTTACCGAATTATAATTAGTAAAATCATCAATACAATCCTCTAACTTCATTTTACCCTACGGCCAGTCGGGAATCATATTTTAATCATACAACCACATAGGTATTAACCTGCAAATTGCAAAAACGTAAGGAAATTTTTATTTCGCGGGCTACCCTAGCGCTTCAACCTTAAGCAGAAAAACACGAACTGATTTTTTTTCGAATATAACACACATCATTCAAAACACATCCTCAAAAAAGGTATTTCACACGTGTGGATTTTTTTCATATAGCAAAACGTGTGCGGAATAGAAATTGATTAGAGTGCGAAAAACCGTTGCTTCATTGAAGAAAAAGTTATGAAACTTAACTTTAATTTTTCAATGATTATGATGAATTGATGACATATCATAATAAAAATATCAATAAATAACAAAATTAAATATAATAAATAACAATAACGTTATAGATACAGTTAAATAAATTTCCTTGAAAACAAAGAAAGTTTTTGATTGTGATAGTGAGTGGGTGCTGATTAATAGAAATATCGGCAAAACCTAAACATGTTGGAAAATATGCATTGTGAAGAAGTTCACGTAAGGTGGGTGGGGCTAGCCTTCATACTTAGATGTACTTATGTAAGAAGTTAAGTTTTCCTACGACGTATTCCTTCACCAGCACGTCTAAGTTTGTAACTAAGTAAAAGCATAAACTTCAAAAGCTTTTTGTGTTCCCAGCAAAGTGCAATCAAGCGTAGTGGTTCTCTACAAACCACTAACCCAAACCTTAATTACAGTTTATTGGTTCTTAACCCACAATCCCAACGATTTTCCTTATCCTAGATTAAATCTCTACACTTAAGTGTTGAGATTTTGTCAACACATACATTCGAAGGTACTAAATCTTGCAAAACATATGAAATGCTCACTTGTTACGTTCATCTCTTCAATAAATGTATCTGACTTGCCGTAACACTTGTGATAGTCGGGACTCAGTTTACAAATAGCAAACCGAAGCTTAACTAATTATTATTCTGTGCCTTAGTTAAGACGCTGGCTGTAACTTCCCGATCGTTCCGGTCGGTTAAATGTTCGACACTTAGCTTGGTAACAACTTCAATTTATTGACGCGCGGATGGCACAATTAAGGACCTATCTTTCGCTGTTTTAGATGTAATTGACAATTATTAGGAACACTTAGAAAGTTTAGTGGTTTAGGGCTGGCTTTCGGGGTGCTTTTTTTTTTACCGATGGGAAATCATCAAATAACCCCTCCCGCTCTGGGCTGAGCAGGAGGGAGTGTCAGACTTTTACTGACTAAAACCAAACACCCCGAATGTTTGGCCTTTAATTACGATAAACGCGTCACTGCCATTCATAAAAGCTATTATTTAACTTGCAATGCTTTTGTTTCTTTCGGTCAAATCTTAAAACTAAATTCAAAGTTATCCCCAACCGATTGAGCTGTTCGTTTGAATGACAATGCATGGTTAGCTAAGTGACGTCATGCTAAATCCAATATGGCGGACTCCCAAAGATGACGGATTAGTTATTTTTTATGCACCCCTTATTAAACATAGCTATTAATTAAAAGGGCTTGCTGAGAAGAATACAAAAATCCAAAAATTACGTCACAACTATATAAAACTAAAGGTTTAAAAAAAAAAAACTATTCGCTTGTTATAGTTTTAATTGCCCTTGAAGGTTCCAATGCCGAAATAATCTCTTTTAATTTTTCCCTCCGAAGACTGCGAAAGTTTATTGCGGTTTGGCGTTGCTGTCCGAGCATTAAGATATGTTAGAACCTTAGAACTTACTTAATGAGTTTTACAACTAACTATATTATTTAACTTTATTATATAATGTTGAAGCTTCCTATTTACGCGCTTAACTTATCACAGCATTGTTAGTTAAACAAATATCCTTTAATCACGACTAATTAAACTTTAGATTGAGGAATAGGCTTATATTATTCAAACTACCGAACTATAAATAATATATGTTTTCACTCTGTTCACAAGTTAGTCCAAAGCGAATTACAAACTCATCACAAAAGGTCTCGGCTTGGATTGATGGACGAAATATTTAATATTAACATTATTTAGCCAATAGAGCTAATAACAAACACAATAAAAACTCATGAACAACTAAAAATTTTTGTTTCTATTATCAATAACGTAGTTCTTCATGAGATAGGCCAACACTTTCTAATTGAAAAACAACTCTGCAGTTTTAAGCACTTTTCTCGAAGCAAAATTTTTATTAAAATTTTAAGTCACCTGCTGCGTAATAGTTTTACAACAAAAAATTAGATATGTCGGATCCGGTCGTTAGTATGGACATAAAACGAATCGCAAGCGCGCCAGTGTGCGCTGGTGACATCACGTGACCTACTTACCAGTCTACTCACAACACAGCGTGCTTATAAAGAGTCGGGAGTGTGTTGACGGCTCGCGGCGAGGACGAGATGGAGTGTCCGATCGCGGCGGAGTTGAGACGTCCCGAAACTGTTATTGTGTTGTAATTTCAAGTAATCTGTTAGTTTGCTAAAAACGGTGTATCACAACCAGTGTGTTTTCATTGCACGTAACCCATCTGCTGCACACACGATGTAAATACAAGCCTAAGTAAATCCTGACCTATCCGACATCAGAATTGGGATCAAATCGTGCTAATGAAATCATACGCGGGGACAGTGAGAATTACAATCAGCGACGGTTACTTTTTGAAATAGCCGAGTACAATTTCACAAAAAAATACTCAATAGCCAGTGAATAGCAAGCTAGTGTGTTGCTCACGAGCTCGGTTCGGCTTTGATCTATTTCGCTGTTGATTATAATTACGATTATCGTATTTCGTGATCGATTCCCGGCTCGTGAGTTGTTCCTAGTTGTGTGCTATTGTGCTAAAGTGCTGGTATTGTAGGGTTCCGGGTTTTGTAGCTTTACATAACTGGCAATATCATAAAGCAATTTTCTAAATTTGTTTCTGCCGATGTCTTGTTTTGTGCATTTTCCATTCTGGTAATTTAAGAAAAACCGCTTTGTGTTTGTAGAACATGGACGCAGCGCCATGTATTTCTGCACTACATTAAAAAAATGGTCACGTATTACAAATTGACTTGACACGAAAACAAAGAAAGACTTCTTTGTTTTCGTGTTCATAACTTTAATTAGCAGCATCTGGTTATATGTTTCGATATTGTCAATTGTGATATTCATTAATTCAGAGCTGCAAGCACTATTTATGCCGAAAATAAAACCAACCTCTAAAAACATTAAAATTCCAAGTTACACACAAATGAACACATCATAGGCATTAAATTATATTAATGGCTTAAGCTATCCGAAACTGTCAAATATTCACAATCATCCTTGAATCTAATACTATAGCGATAAAGTTGTAAATCTTTTAAAGAATATACATTGTTTAGGGCAAGTATTTAGTAGAAATCCATTGCCGGGTAGTTAGAATAAATTCCAACATGTCGCAAGTAATTATTCTACTTAGCCGGCAATGTACTTCTATTAAACACTTACACTGAACAGTGTTTAGACCGAACATAATGTGTCAACGTCTAGAATAGTATACTTAAAACTTGTCTTTGTTGCTAAATATTTATTGTCAGATGCTTCATTCAAAAATGTTAAAATGTTTCTATATCCTGAGCTGTGAGCACTTTCAACTTTTTACTCGTACACCCATCTGATAGCCGCTACAGAAGCGATGTTAATTTAAAGTATTCTTTTAGATCCACGCTGTGCTTGGTATTAACTGTGCTTTTTAACATGGAATAGGTATATAGACCACGCTGAAGATGGTCTCATTTTTTTTGGACATCTCACTGAAATGCGTTAAAAACACACTTTTGGGCAGTGATTTTACGTTCACGTCTTTCGTTTCTCCACATAATAAAAGTTTCATTAGCTTTTAAATATTCATCCCGCGACTTTTGCGGCAAAAGGTTATTAACAATGTCATTTGCAGCTGTTTTTATACTTTCTGGAGTTGAATTCATATCGCTATATATTTTCATATTTTTTTTTAACTTTTCTTGCTAAATATGAAGTATCAAAGTTTTACAATGTTACAAAATGCGCGCCATTTGTTTTTTTTTAACAAATGTTGGTTTTATTCAGCCATTTTTTTATTTTCTGCCAGTATCTTTTTGATCTAATGCATACATTTTAAAATAAACTTAGTGAGAGACAGTAAACTTCTGTGATAAATTAATATCTAAATAAAAAAAAAATAAAAAAAAACAGTGCATAAATGGAAAACTGTGCAACAATGATATTTCATATTACATTTCTCCACTGTTTTGGTTCTAAGCAAAAATACGTCCTTTGTGATCGGTGATAAGGATAACATTACTACGTAGTTGAATGAAAAAAATATTCGTAGGCGTTTCTTAGATAACAGTCGCAAGTGAATAGGCGTTGAAACCGAGACCATTGCGCGATCGTAGGGCGTCATCGCTGACTTGTTTCTTGTTGTGAGTGCAGTGGAAGGAATCCAACTTATTTTGACATTGAGCAAGGCATGGCTGTAACCCATCCAAGTATGACGTGGGACCAGTTTAAAGAATTTTTCAAGGTCAGATTCGTGTTTGTCGAAACTTCTACGGCTGCCCCCAATTAACTGTCACGTATGCAATAAACCAGGAAACAGCCAAGCGGATTGTCTTATGAAGAAGACCGACGTCAAGAAGCCGGCGACCTACTTACCAGTCTACCCACAACACAGCGTTCTTATAAAGAGTCGGGAGTGTGTTGACAGCTCGCGGCGAGGACGAGATCGAGTGTCTGATCGCGGCGGAGTTGAGACGTCCCGAAACTGTATCCGATTCATTGTGCCCCGTGTTTCTGTGTTGTAATTTCAAGTAACCTGTTAGTTTGCTAAAAACGGTGTATCGCAATTCGCAACCAGTGTGTATTAATTTCACAAAACCTATCTGCTGCCCACATGATGTCCAAGCCTAGAGGAGTAAATCCTGACTTATCCCACAGATACAGATAAGAGATATTCTTGTGTTTTTGGTACTATGAAAAAAAAAACAGTAAAGACACAGCGAATTATCAAAATTATCTATTATCGTAGTCATGTGCAGTTTAGTGCAGTTTCCCCTGCAGCACAATAACCACGTTCAGATGACTAAGCAGTGTTTATCCATGTGAGCGAGCCCTAATCATAACTAGCGAACAATGTCGTCACACTTCGTTAGCCTTCCAATAGTCAGTTAGCTAGATATCACACAAATAATTGGGTGTTGCCGTTGATTTGTTGGAATTGTTAACCAGAATTCCAAGTTGATTCGGTGGTTACATTCCATTCTGTCTACATCAACGGCGGATTAGTCGTGCAAATACTGTATATTATCCATACAGGAACGTGTGGAGTGTAGTGACGCAACTTGAAGTTTGCCGAGGGGCTGATTTGGTGAAGTGGTCCCAGTCGTCAGTTAGCATTGATTGGCCCGCTGGAGCCTCGTCCACATCGTTGACCCTAATAGTGGCCATTAGGTAGTAGCTTTGTGAAAAAATACAAAGCGATTAGTAGTACGTGTGTTACTGTGTTATGTCAGCGTGATTTCGCAGTTGATTTTGTTAGCGAGTTGTTACAAACGGTACCTTCTTTTGACGGCGGCGTTTCTCGTATAATTATGAAAATAATTCAGAATGTGCTCTGCAGCTCTCTTAATTATGTTTTTGACCCAAACTACATATTTACGGACGTATAAAGATGAATGTTGGATATTATTATTTAATTTTATTGTTAACCACGTATCTTTTGTTTTAGGTGACGCGACCTCAGTCTCGTTCGGGCGCAATTTATAATGGTGGCGGCGCATTAAACCTCCTAAATGTTTAGGAGAGGCTACAAGACCCGTTACTTCCGAGTGGTACTCAAGGCCAGGACCTGGAAGCGTGTGCCGATGAAGATCTTAAAGTGGGGTAGAAAGATGCCTTCCTCAAAGCAGTACAACCTCGTGCCAAACGATGAATACGACACCAGGATCCCGTTGCATCCTGACGAAGCCTTCACCTACGGCATCACTTTCCAAGCTAAGGTAAGACAAACTGCACGTTAAAAACTGCTTAACAAATAGTAAGGACGTAGGCGAAATGGATCGCGGGATTGACGTCAACGAGATTACTTTGAGGTTAGAGGAGGAATGAAAAATGGAGTAGAAAAGGCACTGGAAACGAGTAGTTACCCGCAAATATTTAATAGTATCTAGCTTTCTGTGTAGGCGTACCGATTTCACACGATTCTATCAAATGTCCTTAGATCTTTTGTTTTGGTTATTACTAAAAAAGTACTACCGTTACCGTCGTGTTACTAAGTTGTACAATCTAAGTTTAGTCAACAATAAATTGAAACTTATTTAAATACAGAATGCAGTGTTAGTTTTAGATGTCGCTGTCGTTTCGTTTATTTTTTTGAACAGAAAAATAAATTAAGTAAACATTAGGGCTCTTAGGAGTGCAAGAGCAAATTAAAAAAAATGTGATTTTATTGTAAGTGCCGTTTAAATTTTAAAATGCATTCAATATAGAACTGTTATTTTGACATTACAATCAGACACTTTTAATTTACAAACAGACACTATTTATTTGTTAATTAATTATTAATATTTTATTTTTTGTTAAATTTGCTACATAATTTATCCCTTATCTTCCCGTGGGTGTCGTAAGGGGCGACTAAGGGACTTACCAGAGAATAGGCAGCAGCGTTATCTGTGCTCTTGTTACAACCGTACTGCGATCGCCAACCCGCCTGCCAAGCGTGGCGATTATGGCAAAAACCCCCTATAAAAAATGAGCGCAATACAGGAATGGCCCCTAGTGCCCGGCAGCCCGTCTACCTTCGACTACGGTAGCGGTCGAGGTTACGGCGTGGCAAGGGGTGCGAAGAATCTACGGAAGGGATCCGGCAGCCTACGCGTACATTCCGGACCGACAAGAATATTACGGAACTCGAAGAGGAATTGGTCAGGTTGCGATGGAGTATTGTGGTTTTATCTGAAGTCCGAAGAGATTGGGAGGACACGGTAATCCTGAAATCCGGCAACCTACTCTATTTCGGAGAGGGACATAAGGATACAACGATGGGTTCGTGGAAACTGTCCATACGACTGGGTCTAAACGTTCATCAAGACACATCGTACAGATAAGAACAAAAAACTCTCTGATTATACTCCCAAGCTCATGAAGGACCGGCGTGAGATGATCCTGCAGACTTCAGACGATGCGTGGAAATACCGGCAACTCAATAGACGGATCTCTAAATCCTTGAAGAGCGACCTACGGCCCCTTTAATACCGAGCTTATTAAAGACGCAATTGAGCGGAAGAAAGGCTCCAAGGTATTTGCAAGAGATCTGGCTATTGGCCAAGAAACTGAAGACCGACGATGGCAGGATCGCATCCGCCAATTCAGAGCTAGTGAGGGAGATCGAGAGATTTTAGGGACAGTTGGTCACGTCAACTAGTAAACCCATTGTAGATCAAGAAAACGACACAAGAGTGTCCCGACACTATACCGAAGACATCTCGGACATCAGCCTGTACGAGACTAGGATGGCTCTGAAACAACTTAAAAACAACAAGACACCGGGTGATGACGGAATTACGGCCGGATTCCTGAAGGCGGGTGGAAAACCGGTACTGAAAGCCCTTCAAAAGCTGTTTGATTCTGTCATACTCGAGGGGAAAACGCCACAGGCATGGTTCAGGGGTGGGGTGGTACTCTTCCTCAAGAAGTTTCGAGGTAGTCTTCTTCAAGATAATTCTTCAGCCGGACATTGTCACCCGATAATGCCCGGCTGAAGAATTATAAGCCCATCTCACTTCTAAGCCATGTCTACAAGTTGTTTTCCAGAGTCATCACGAATCGTCTCGCACGCAGGTTTGACGATTTTCAGCCTCCCGAACAAACCGGATTCCGAAAACGCTTTAGCACCGTAGACCACATACATACGCTGCGGCAGGTTATACAGAAAACTGTAAAGTATAACCTGCCTCTCTGTTTAGCGTTTGTAGACTACGAGAAAGCCTTCGATTCGATCGAGACTTGGGCTGTACTACAGTCTCTCCAACGGTGCCAAATCGACTGTCGGTACATCGAGGTGTTGAAGAAGAGTCTTGCGCTGAGGGTTCTGTCTCTTAGCTGTTCACGGCTTTGCTCAAGTGTCACGGCCCACGGCCTATGATGGATAACCTGGATCATTTTACAGAGGCAAATGCGTTTTATTGTGCTAAAAATAAGTTCAAAAACTAAAACCCGACTTCTGAAAAATCCTACTCTAAAAAGTATGAAACAAGAAAATATTCTCGTCTGAAATTGTTTGGTACTTACAAACCATTCAATATTTATCGTCTATTAAATAAACAACTTACACGCAAATATAAATTATATATTTTAATGTATTTAACGGCGCACGATGATTTATTTATTTATATTTTTTTTTTATTGCAACACTTTTTATAAGATTTAATCGACTGGTAATAGGCAGTGACGTCACATAGCCTATAACCAGCGGACGATCAAGACGCTTCCAACAATATCTGATTTGTCAAATTATGATAAGGAGTTCAGAAGTAATGAGGGATCAGATAAACATACATACAAACATATGTACATACCGGTCGAAATCATAACCCTCCTTTTTGCTTCGCCGTAGTCGGTAAAAACTAAAAACTATTTTATTATGATTGCCGTATACACTCATTACCGATTATCGTAGAATTACTATGCATACCTATGTAAGAGATTAAAACATTGTACATCGACTTTTAACTTGTATTTTGTACCATAATAATGTTGAAGAATAATTTAAAAAAAAACATTAAAGTGCGTTTGCTTGTGTGGCTCAAGCTAATTTTATCATTTTTTTTAGTCTTCACGCTTTTGTCGTTTATATATGTGAAAAATACACCTGTAAACAAATCAGCTGTTCCTGTACCTCTACATCCAGTGATAAGTTGGTGGAATATAGAGTTACCTGACGTGTCAGTTAAATATACAGAATGTTCCAGTAATGTGACGTGTTTAGTTTACGGTGATAGAAGTTTCGAACAAAATGATGTAGGAGCATACCTGTTTGATGCAACTGCTATCGATTTTAGGACTCTTCCTGTACCAAGAAGGCCTACTGATATAATTTGGGGATTATTCCATGAAGAATATCCAAGAAATGTACAAGAACTTCTACATGAAGAGGCATTAAGCTTGTTTAATTTTTCTTCAAGTTTTAGCAGGTTCAGTAATGTCCCCTTTCCATTGCAACATTTAGATTCTTATGAAGATCTAGTAAGCCTGGAATACTTTGTTGAGACAGTGAAGAAAAACGAATACTTAAAAGATATTGCCCCAATAATGTACTTACAAAGCGATTGTGACACATCGAACGAGAGAGATGCATATGTCAAAGAGCTGATGAAATATACAAAAGTTGACTCTTATGGTAGTTGTCTGAACAATAAAGATATGCCATCGGAATTCAAGGGCTATTACTTAAATATCTTGGATGATGCTGAGTTTTTAACGTTCATTGCAAGGTACAAATTCGTCGTAGCGATAGAGAATGGCGCATGCAAAGATTACATTAGTGAAAAGTTTTGGCGCGCTATCAAGGTGGGTACTGTCCCCATATATTTTGGTTCGCCTACTATCAGAGATTGGTTCCCAAATAATAAGTCTGCAATACTCCTGGAAGATTATCCTACACCAAAGATTTTGAATGAACATATTAAGATATTATTGAAAAATGATAGTCTCTATGAAGAATATTTAGAACATAAGACAATACAATTAGTAACAAACCAAAAATTGATGGATGAGTGCAACGACAGGCCTTACCAATTAGATCTGACCACATCGTTGATAGCTGATAAATTCGAATGCTTTGTTTGTGAGAAGTTGCATGCTAAAATGAAGGGTGGAATTGGAGTGAATATTGTAAATAAAAGTCACTGTGACTGTCCCAAACCCTTATCAGTTCTAACTTTAAGTGTAAATCCTGAAAATAGATGGGTAAAGTATTGGGAAATCGCTAAAAAAAAAGCTAAGAAAATCTATAACATTGTTATTAATGGTGGTGATATTTTGTAAAAGTGTTTTATTAGTGTTTTTTATGATTGTTTCATATTATAAATATAGGTACACTATACATACGTAATGTATGATTTATATTTTTTACTGGCACACAGTAGCGAAATTAGAAGTATATCGTAGCGCAAGCTCTTGATGATGTGAGGAATTGTCTTAGGCACCACCCTGTATGTAATATACAGGGTGTAAACCGACCCTTCACGAAGACGTCAACCAAGCGTTATGTAGATCAAACTAAGTAACTTTACTAAAAATTAATGTTGTTTGTTGGGGTAAATCACGTCTTAGGGTAGGACTTAATGTAACACACTCACTCTGTTGTGATGACCGATGGATTGAATAGTATCGAGGGCCATGGAAGTGTTTAAAGTAAAGTTCTTACATTAAAAACATGTATAATAAAAAAAGTTGGAACTTTGACCCCCAATATCTCCGTAATTAGAGGGTTCCCAGGTAAGGTCTAGCACAAAAAAAAAATCGCAATGACGGGTAGAACAAGTGCCTTTCGTTTTCCTTAAGGGTTTTTACCCTTTATATGAAAATACACACTTGAATATTTTCAAATTAAAATTTAGTTACTTCCTTAGGTCATACAAAAATCTATTTATGACTGCTGATACCTCAAACGGCGCAAATAGTAATTAATATTAGTAAATCCGACTTCTAAAAGGAGGAGGTTATCAATTCGTCTGAATTTTGTTTTTGTTTTGTGTGTTTGTTCAGCGATATCTTCACCAATTGTAAACCAATTTGGTTGATTTTTTTTTATTGGAAGAATATTATTTATTATTATTTCGCGGTAGTCTCTTTTAAATTAAGTGAAAGTCTGATGCTGATATTTGGAGATAAACAATGGAGCTCTTCAATAATAGACAGCAAGTCTGTGGTTACTTGCTGCAATCGCTTCGATATGTATTGTTTACACAATTCCATAGCATATATTACGCCTGTACACTTCGAAGGGATGTAATACCCCCAAATTTCGCCAGTTATGTTCAAGTTCCATTTTATTGGGCTTATGCCCAATAAAATGCATGATTAAAAATGTATAATGCATTAGAAAATTTTGTATAGGAAAAGTAATAAGTACAACTAAAAATACGATACAATATACAATTACACAAAATATACAATTACACACAATATACAATTACACACATTATTTTATACAATTTGTACAAGTAATAAGTACAACTAAAAATGGAAAAATAATAATCTTTTTATTTTTAAATTTTTAGAGCAAAACAGTTTCTAGAGTGGACAGACAACGTAAGTTGATCTCTCATTGTATAGGAAGCTGAAACGTGAGGTCGGGTTATACTGGATATGTAAAGCTTGATGTGTCGCCGTGTGTACAAGAGTCTATTAACACAATTA
This sequence comes from Eugnorisma glareosa, assembly GCA_947578425.1. Lineage (NCBI taxonomy): Eukaryota > Metazoa > Arthropoda > Insecta > Lepidoptera > Noctuidae > Eugnorisma > Eugnorisma glareosa. The sequence continues at coordinate 34,782,149 of OX387957.1, forward strand.
CATTTTTAAACTCACGGCAGCCATATGGCTTTCAACTCATGTGTTAGGTACCTACACCTACTTAGTATTCCGCTTTTAACTTAAAAGCCTGATGTGCCTGAAATGATTTCTGCGGTTCGAAGTGAATGATGAATAAGCTTTTAAGCTTAGTTCATGCAAAGCCAATTTATTATGCAATGAGAATAACACTGTACTAATTATGTTTTAAGCTCTAATTTTCAATAATGGCGTTTAAAGACAATTAATTATATAATGCGCTTAAAAACTGCCTTTCGATGTCGATGTGAAAGCAGCGTTGAAAAGTGAAATGATGGCCGGGTTTCAGCTATTGATAGAAAGTGATGGACACTGGACCGTCCTCGAAACGTTGTGAAATATTCAGCGGCACTAATGGATAATACCGACGTTTTAAAATGCTGAATATAAATCGTCCAACCAATCGGAATGGAAATACTATATATCAACGAAATGCGTCTGTCGTTGAAAATATATTTCATTCAATAGAAACATCCTAAATTTTAAAATAAAAATACTGGCACCTATATTTTTCATGTCATGCTTTCAATACGTTTTAAAATTTCATGGATTGCTCTTCTGGTGCTATGGCAATAATATGTTAAATCGTGCACTCACACGTCACTCGAAATAAAAAATAAGTACGCTTGCGCATATTTGTCATCGAGATAAACAATACCTACCTTTTTGGTTTCACTACACTGAAAGGTGAAATGCGAAATGCGGTGCAAACTAAAATAAAGGTTATTAAAATTTGTAAATTGAGTAAGTACACAATTTCAGAACTGACTAATGAGCATATTCATCATTCATTAAAATATGCAATGCATACACACACACATGAATAAAATTTTCACGGTAGCGAAATTCACTAAAATTGGAATAGATGACGATTGATCCCTTTCATATTTATACACTGTCATTTACACTGTCTCCCAAGTCACAGGCGAAAACCTAGTTTGGGAGCCAGGGGACCTATCTGTGGGACATAATCTGTATGTTATAATCTTAAGATATCTGTAACAATGTTATCACTGTATTGAAATAAAGAATTTTATTATTATAATTTATTATTATTATATTTAAAAGGGATTCGGACCCAATTAATGTTGGGAACAAGTTTATAGAATAAAAAATAAAAATAAATAAATAAAAACCGTTTATTTCATTTAGCTCGGCGTGCATGTGCCAGGACAAGCGCTGGTCAATCATAACACCCAGATATTTGGTATGCTGTAATCTGTCAATTTTTAAGCACGAGCAGCCGGGGGCTGCAATCTCCGCAAGGCCACGCTCGGCCACCCAACGAACATTATCCCAAGTCTTAGCAGTGAAGACAATGGCAGTATCGTTGGCGTATGAGAAAATGAGTCCGCCATCTATCTTCATGTTGCAGAGATTATTAATGTAGATGAGGAATAAGGTCGGCCCAAGAACACTGCCCTGGGAGACTCCGAAAGTGATGGTTGACTCGGAACTGGTATATATCGCAATTTTAACCGTTTGTTTGTGATTGCTGAGGTAGGATTTAAAAAGTTCAAGAGCTGGTCCACTTATGCCGATGCGTTCAAGCCTCTGTAAAAGTATGGGGACAGACACTGTGTCAAACGCCTTTTTGAGGTCAAGAAAAACAGCTAGACACTTGGCTCCTCCATCCTCACCGTCCACCAGAGCAGAAGTTAGTGATAGAACTGCATCCTCAGTAGACTTTCCCTGTCTGAACCCAAACTGAGAAGGCATTGTGTATTAGTATAAAATTAAACATAAAATAGACATAGTGTATTTTATATTTATAAAATACACATAGCGTATTTTATATTTAGATAGGAATTTAATTAGGCGCGAGTTAATAAGTTTCTCAAGGATTTTTGAAATGGCCGGTAGGACCGAAATTGGTCTATAATTAGACGGGTCAGACTTATCACCAGACTTGTACACAGGCGTTATAAGGGCTACTTTCAAAGCGTCCGGAAAAAGTCCCTGCTTAAAGCTTAAGTTTATTAAGTGGGTTATGATCGGTACAAGTTCTTCGTGTGCTGATTTTAGAAAGTTGACTTGTATTTTGTCCCAGCCGAGGGCGCTATCAGATTTCAAGCTCATTAGAGTGTCTCGAACTTCGTCGGGGTCAAGAAGAACAAAAGGTGTAGCCAAAGGACTGTCTGCCGAAAATCAGTCAGGGTTGATATTATTTCCTGAAGAGAACTATAGTTGCGATGTTTTAAGCAAGAAGTTTGCCTATGTTACAGAAGTAGTCATTAAGCTTGTCAACAGACTTTTGTGGGGCAGTGGGTATATTATCTAGCAGTTCCGAATCAGTTGTTTTTTTTTGGGTTTACGTTGTGTGATGTTGTGAATGATAGCCCATGTTTTTTAGGACTTTCGTGCGCTTCAGAAAGTTGATCTCTGTCATGTTTACGTTTTTGTTTTCCAATAATGGTACCACAGTAATTACGATACCTTTTATATGTGATCTTTAGCACCTCGTTGTATGGGTCAAGCCTAAGTCTGTTTTGCATTCGATTTCTATTTAAAATACAGCGCAACAAGCCAATTGTCATCCATGGTTTTAGGATTCTGTTTTTTAACGGTATACTCATTGTAATTTTACTGAGTGTGACACAATTTTGTAGTATTTCGATTAGGTTATTAGTAAGGATGTTAGGGTTATCTAGTTTTAGTAGGTCCTATAGGTTACTGTCTTTGAGTAGCTCATTATAGGGAACCTAAATGTCTTGATATTTGGGGCAGACCATACCTATGAATTCATAAAAGCCTTCGCACATGAACCTCTACTAAGTGATAATCTGAATAGGTAGTGGATAGGTTTTTAACCTACTTGTATTTTCGAATCTGATGCAGAAAGTCCCATTCGCAATTCTTCTGTTCTAAAAAACAGTGCTAAAAGAGCATTGCACATACAAATACCGTAATAAATGTAGGTAATTCAAGTATTCCACGTACATACTTGATTAGACTTCAATCAAAATTCTATCATAACAGCAAAACCCCTGCTTTAGCCGACATATAGAATTTGTAGTAAAGCCACTTCAGTAAAATCAGCACTAAATAATCATTTTGATTTTAACCATTTAAGGCCGCTTCTGTATCGTCATCAAATAATAAAGGTTATGTTTAATTTGAGAAATTCTCGGGAACGTCGAATTTGCCAGACTGATAAGTATACTCATGAGGCAAAGGTAAAAGGCATTGAGAAGCAAAAGTGCTGATGTTGTCCCATCGTAAAAAGAAAACTCGTACGGTTTTAAAACCGATGAAAAAAAACGCATAGCGCACCTAACAAAAGTAAAACAAAATAGCTACTTAAAATTTTAACAATCTTAAATTCACAGACAGGCATCACATAGCCTTAATCGGTGGGTCCAGCCAAAATCATGAATGCACAATAGTTTATTACAGAAGTAGTAAAAGTGATCCATAAATACGTAGTAAGACTAAAGCAAAGCGTAAGCAGTACGTCATGTAAGTTAATAGGAAGTTCTATCGGCACACCTCATGTTAACTATAATGACTTTATTTAAAACGGGATCGTCAGCCAGGATCCTTAATATTTTGCACTCCAACGAGTTGCAAAATTTTGTTTGAGGTTCTCCTGAAATTCTGAACAGAACAATAAATTTCTGCTGGTCCAATGAGCACCTTTGTTATTTGTGACGATCGGGCAATTTTGATCAATTGTAGAGCAAAATTATTGTCGGCCTCGATACCATTTTAACATCCGACAGTCTGAAAATGTTATTTAGGTAACTTTTTCGCCGGTAGGCGTGGGTCTAATTAATGTACCAAATATACATATTATGTAGGTGTATATGTCATGTTGAACTCAACACCAAAACACAAAGGAGATGAAATTCCAGGATCCATGAGCTGAACATTATTTAATTTCGAAGCAATAAATAATATAAAAGGGGTATAACAAGATTGGCTAAACATTTGAAGAATCTCAATAAAAAGAAACGAGATATCTAACGTAACGAATTCTTGAAAAGCGAATTATTGAACTTACCTAGATAAAATTGCAGGAAATAAAATATTTGATTGATAGTACCGTTGTGTTATTATGACTCCCAGTTGCTTCTGAAAATAGTGCCATTATTTATGTTCACAAAAGTAAAGTGTATTATTATTGTTTTACAAATACATTCTAGTTTTGCTCGATAACGCGTTTTCGCTTTTTCGGGTATCAAACAACATGAATACAATAAACAAAGCGACTATTTCTGTTCTGGCAACATTCTTCAGGTAACTACAGTGACTTATAGTTTCTAATGAGGTAACGTGTCCGCACCCGTTTGGACCGACGCCGAAGTGGCTTCCTAAGACAGGATTACCTACCCTGGCTTTACTGAGTTGTTCCCTTGCCTCTCTATGCCTTCTTTACATGCATCTGTTAAAGTTAAGATTTCGAATAGATACGAATCTTAAATTGTTAAGTGGTGTTCTTATAACCTAGACAAATTATTTTAGTAATATTTAAACAAATTGATGTGTCGTATTCTAATTCTATGTTTAACATGTCCTAATATTTGTACGCCATTGTATTGTGAAACATGTAAGTTCACAATCCTATTTATAAGATCTTAATGTACCATGTTTTTACATAAATAAAATTATTCTATTCTATTCTATACGACAAAAGGTTATCTCGATACAATCTCACTTCAGTTGCAAGCTATTTCTCTACCAAAAATCTAATAAATAGGGGTTGTCACGTACTGTACCTGGTTCTTATCTAGTTTACATAAGATATCAATAGCTGTAGGTAACTAGGTATGACAAAACGTTGGATGTATAGCATTTTGGTCTTGTGTTAAGAGGTTCTCAGCTCTGTGGAGACTCCATTCAAGAGAGGCAACACAATAAGGCAGACATAAAGAGCCTATTCATTGAATTGCGCTTACAAGTACGCGTCCGACGAATCTGTTGAACTTAGTGCTTCCTACAGTTCAGGGTTAGAGGGACTTTACGAAACTTTTACAAAACTCACAAGTTTCTTACGACCGCATTACTGAAGTGGATGGATAAACCTTTTTCTTTTGCTTATAAAATCACGAACGTCTCACATTTATCTTTTCAGGTAGCTCTGAAATACTTAGACTAGCCTATAGGTGGGTGTTTCTAACTGATTTACCTGTCTCATTTTTCAGTGAGATTATAACAAGAGTAGGTTAGACGTTGTTCGCGTGTAATCAGAGTTTCTGTTACATTGAAACGTCCAATATAAAAACAATTTCGGAGCTGAAATCAGATCTCTTTTTAGCAAATAGATTTTTTTACGATTGCGATTTTTGTGTAACGGAGTTTTATATTTTGCGATTTTGATTATTATTTATCGCTGTTTATGGTAGGTTGGCGATCGCTGTTCGATTACCTACTGCCTATTGATGCCTCAATTTCACACATGATGTACAAGCAATTCATGCAGTAAATAAGACTGAACCTCCTGAAATATTATAAAGGCTATGTTGCTGGAAATGATCACAATATTCCCCTAAAGTATTTGGACCAATTTTAAGGGTACTCGAATTAAATTACCCATTTTATTGTGACGATTGCATCTATAACTACTCGTATACCGTGGAATTGAAGTATTTATGACTGTTTATTCAAGACATTTTTATTTCTGAAATCGTGAGCTATATAAAGTGTTGTGAGTTCAAATTTTTGATATGGAAACATTTAGATGTTAAAGTTTTAATCTAACTACATCTAATCTGTCAGGCATCCAAATGTAAATCTTTACATATTATAAAACAAAGTCGCTCCCGCTGTTTTGCACGCCATCTTTGAAACTACGCAACGGAATTGAATGCAGTTTTCAGCAATATATAGAGTGATTCAAGAGGAAGGACTGTATGTATATTGCACCCGTGCGAAGCCGGGGCGGGTCGCTAGTTGGTAATAAAAATAGTGCACGAATTTAATCTCTGAGCGCTAACTATTTTTTGAATGTGGTACGAAGAGAAAACCTCATAATAATGACTTAACGCCAACACAACATTTGTCCGTAAACAGAAAAGTTTGCATTATGAATTCAGATAGCATTTTACAGTGATCGGCATCGTTTTATTTTTTTCTGTAAATTTTTACCTTCGGGCCTCCCAATTGTTGTTTGTAAATAAAGACCTTATAAATTGGGTTTTTGAAACAAATTGTTTCTGAGCGAAGTTTACAAATTTCAGTAGGTAGCCAGCGGAGGTAAGGCACTCGTAAATTATTTGGTACGCGTTCTGAATCCTCTAGATTATTCCCATGAGAAAAATAAACATTTTTACCTTTTATCCTTGGATTATTATCAGTGGAGTATTTTGAATAGATTTTATATTTTCCTGGTGTAAGGGAGAAAATTAGGTATATAAACAAGTTGGACATATACTTAGGTTTATATGCCTAGTGAAAACTGAGAGAGCGTGGAAAGTGACAGATTGGTCAATTTGTCCACATGATAGACAGCGTCATTATTGGAAAACGATTTTGCATCGATACTCCGACTAAAAGTTATTGTCAACTTGTTCTATATACCTCTGATAGTTCACCTGGTATTTGCTAGCCAGAATTAAATTCCTTTGCAAACGTTGAAATGTTTAGTCCGGTATTCTCAACGGTATTAATGAATGTTAGAATAATGTATATTATATCATTACCTGCCCGGCCTTTTCCATCTATGTTGGAGTCGGCTTCAAGTCTAACCGGGTACAGCTGTATACCAGTATTTTACATGGAGCGACTGCCTATCTGGCCTCCACAACCCAGTTAGTACTGGGTAATACGATACACTTGATAAGACTGCTTGTCAGACTTTTTGGCTACCTACTTCCTGTAACGACAGTCAAAGATCTACAAATGACAGACGGGACCAACGGCTTAACGATGTTTCCCTTCACCGAAGCAAGTGATAATTACACAATACGCATATGAATCCGAAAAATCAGAGGTGCGTGCCTTGGGTTCGAACTTGAGACCTATGACTTGGTAGCCCGACGGTCACACCACTGGGCTATCACTGCTATTGCTCAGTAACAGCCATGGGGAGAGGTAAACGGAAATCCTGAGTGGACTTTCGTTTACCTCTCATATTCCTGTGGGAGAACAGTTATCACGTTATGTGTATGTAATTAACAACAAGGATGTATAATATAAACTACCTCGGGATGGGTTAGTCACTAAGCGACCCTTTTCCGTATTATAATAAATTCAGAAAGAAACTCGTGCGTTTACTCAATTAAAACTCTGTTTAAAATTGTACTTACAAGTTACAATAATACCAAGAACTATCCAGACTCTATTTTTATCTTTGACTGTTAAAAAAATGAATAAAACAGTACTTCAGACTGGCTGCTTGCTGCGTCTGTTAAATGTTTTCTTATTGAAGTGAACCCATCCCGGCTTCGCACGGGTGAAAAATAGCAACAGAGCTACTTATTGGGTCCAAAACTATCCCATCTTTCAAGCTTAAACCAGCCATACAGATTCAGTGAGTTTTATTAAAATCGTTTGATTAGTTTCGGAGATTAGTAAACATAGTCATGCGTGATTTTTATACTGATACTGTTAGCCTGCGTCATCCCACGGCTGGGCAAAGGCCTCTCCCCATGCCTTCTAGTTGTTTCGATCCAGGGCTAATGCGGACCACTGGTCGTTGGTTTTATCCAGCTCGTCTCGCCATCATCTACGAGGTCTGCCGCGACGTCTTCTGGATTCGTCTTCGTGATTTTTATGTATTGAGATAATAACTTATTGAGATAATCAGGATTATCTCAATAAGTAATTATTTAATTAAAAATCTACGTTTGTAAAATAACGTAAAACATTGCAGCGAATTTATTCGCAATATTAAAGTCGCTGAAATTTTAAACTTAATATGAATGGTTTTCTTCTTTTCAGTTTTTAAAAACAGAAACCTCGAAGTGGAAGGCTTTCGGGCAGTTTTAAATATTCAATCGGTTGCAGCCGAAAATATCAAAGTTAATTGCTAGAAACTGGGTCTTGGACTTCGTTTCATATTTAAGTATATCTCTATTTATATTGATAAAAATATAAAGCCCTCTTTATAGCATTTGTGATCGGTTGCTTGCACAGGCTTGCCTTCTTTTACATGGGGCTTGAACATAACTGGCAAAAACTGGATGAAACATGGTTTTACTGCCAAATGTTTCGGGGTAAAACAGGTGTGATGACGAAATGTTATGAAAAAAGTTCTGGAACAATTTTCATACGGGGTTTACTTTGTGTCTACTCATACTTACAATGCAATCCAACATCACTTTGCTTTGAAAACTTTATGCAAGTATGTCGTTACTTGCTCTGAAATCTTTACTCTTCACGAGGTACTGAATTTTTCGATAGCTGTACTTAAATGAGTTGGTTTAAGTTTGCCCACTTGGATGTTTTAGTACAAATATTTGAAAAATACAGCCGCATTGGTTTTTTTTTGTTTCGGTCCTTATTTAATTTCAAGAACCCGATCCATCCAGCAATAACATGACCAGACTCCCAATAAAAAGCCGCGAAACTGCCTACCGCTAAAATAACACCAAAATACCTCGAAATGACATAATAAAATGGTTGAATACTGAATAGTGGACGAGGGTACGACTTGCACAATATGACCGCAAATCATACACCACATTACATCTGTTTTATATGGTGATGTGGTTTTATCGTTGTAACTGGGCTTGGCTGGGGAGGTAGCAATCGGTTCATTAGTTCGACTTAGTAATGCAATGAACGCTCTTGCATTCAACTTTATAGTTATGTGTATACGTGAGTATTCTTCTGCCGTTCGGGGTTAACAGCCGCGGATATGTAGAAATGTCACTATTATCATTTACACTTCTTTTTTATCGTGTGGTTAGCGCCTAACCTGATGTCAGAGTTCTTATGCCGCCCATGGACCTCTGACTTAACTTAACATGGCGTCGAGAAATATCTCTCAGGCATGCTGGCTTCACTATGTTTTCCTTCACCGATGCAATTGATAATTATACAATACGCACATGAATCTGAAAAATCAGAGGTGTGTGCCTTTGGGTTCGAACTCGAGACCTATTACTTGGCAGTCTGACACTATAAAAGGGATATTTACCATTTTTACTGTTGTTAATGTTACTATTTACAATATACGACAACACCGCACTCTTAAGAGGGCCCTTCCCGGCGCGTCTATCGTCAATGCGAGCATGGTCGAAAAGCTTGTTCTTTCATCCAGAGCCACAGCGGCGATTTTCTTTCAACTCCCCTGCCTTACCCCGCCCCGACCCCGCATAACTCGTCTTCCGCGCACCTCATACTGCGTAACGCGATGACATTGAACGAAAAATAGTGTTCGAAAATCTCTTAAACTTGTTCCAGGAAATACGTGTTTTTGAATAAGTCTTACAAGTGTATGAAATAAAAAATTGTCATTAAGAATCTCCATTACATGTGCAAGGTTTCTATCGTGATGATTTCTTTATTTTTAGAGTTTATGAGTACATTATGAACGGCCAAAGTTCAGGTAAAATTTGTGCAAAACAGCCATTTTTGGAGGCTTATACTGAATTTGTTTCTACAATTTTTTATTTTTTGCTCCCATAGAAACCTAGATATAGTGCACAAAATACCTATTAGTTCAAAAACAACAAAGCTAGATGTGTAACAACTGCATAATCACGTACGAGCGTTTGTATGAAAAGTATGACGGATTGACCGCTCTTAAGGGAAAACACAGCAACTGAAATTACTATGCTGGCTTTCTATTAGTATGTTTCTATTCACACCGGGGCCCCGTAAAGCGCCATGGATCGCACGAACCCCGCGTAGTGCCTTCGGCTGGAGGCGTTTAGACCCCTCAGGTTGGGTTATTCGCAGGCCTTAGGCCGATTTTATGTGCCACTAGTACAGTAATATAATAGGAGGTTTAATCCAAATGTTCTATGAATTTTACACGTGTGCTCGTAAAACTGTAGACCACACGAACTATATTGAACGTTTGTTTCCTGGCTATTACATTACCTACTCATACATCCAATGGTTTATTTTAGCGAATAAATATAAAAAAAAATACAAAAGAAAAACACGATTCATTGTGCAAAATTATTTAGGATCTAATTCTATAATGGAGTTCTATGACGTTCTATACATATTTATTTTAACTTTGTAAGATCTGTAAGGCTTTTGGTGTTAAAATGGAATCCCTGTATCCTTACTGAGCTTGCAACAAAGAACTGCAATCGAACGGAGTCAGCGCCTCCACCATATGTGGTATTTTAGAAAAAGGAAAATAATACTTTTCCCACATTCATCAAGGAATTATATTTTCTTATTGTTCGTTTGTAATAACAAACTGATGCACTGAGGATCATGCTAATAATGGTCTACCTTTCTACTAGTTCTATACGTATTGCAATTTGATTGCTTTTTTTATTGAATGTAATGTTACAGAAGCATATCCATACTAATATAAAGAGTTTGGATGTAGTAGGTAATCCATGAAACCAGTCAACAGAATTAAAAAATAATATTTCACCAATGGAAAGCTTCACTATTGCTGTCTGCCATAGAATGTGATTTAACGCGGGCGAAGTCGCGGGCAGAAGGTAGTAGTTCATAGTTTAGGTGTCCGTTTGAACGTGATTTGTGGTTTCAACATTCCTATTCATGAAACGTCAAATTACAAAGCGAATTACAAACAAACAACCATACCAAAATACAACAAACATACCTCAATCCCGACTAAAAATGCACTCAACCAGCCCTTTAGTTATGTCCTTAAAAATGTACAATAAATTGCCAAAACAAATAATATATTTATTAATAAATTGAAACAATTTCTGGAATCCAAGGCATACTACTCAGTAAAGGAGATTCTAGATGACAAATCGTTTGCAAAATAAAATTATTCGCCCTCATATACACTAAACATTACAAAATATATATAGTATAATATGGAATGCAGGAAACCAATTTTAAAATGAAAATATGAATGCATAATATAATAATAACATAATTTAACCTAACCTATATTATTCTTATGTAATAAATAAATAAAAATAACTAATATAATGTATTATCCCTTAACGCACAAACCAAACAATTTATATGCAGATATTCATAATTATACACCCAATTAAACACCATCTAATAATTTATAATAATATTATTGAATTGCTACTTAGCCCTCTTCCACTCTCCTAATGTTGCTGGTCAAAGATCAATATGGACCCTGTCGTGCACGACAGGGTCCATATTGATCTTTGACCTTGTTACACCATCTATGTAATACATATGGAATGCAATAAAGTATTGAGTATTGAATTGGACGTTCGTGTAGGACACACGCTAATGGCTACCCCAGAAGATTAGACAGAGTTGTACCTATACATTTTTCCAAAACAAGTGTATATCTCATGTAAAGGGGACGAGCCTGTAGCGCTCAAACGGAAACAAATTCAGACTTCGGGCTGTTAAAATACCCAATCGAAAGGTCATTATAATCTAATATAACAAAATACCTCTTCGTAGTGGAGTTCCGCTGAAGTACGAGTATGTGTACTTATTTTGCGGTACAAAGGAGTTTCCCTTATACCATAAAACAAGTACACATACTTCAACTTTGGGCATAGTTTCGGAACGTAAATGTCGCGTAAGATAAAGTGCTCTCAACTCATCTTCAGTGCGGAGTATTGAGGAATATAATACTGTGCTAAGAATTTTCGTATCAGTTTCTTTAGATAATGGCGATACAATTCGGCTCTTAAGACCACAATATACTACGGTCTATCAAACCCAAGTTATCGATAAATCCCTTTCTATTGTATAAATGTTTACGAGTACGTCTTCAATATCAATGATATTACTGTCAAGAAAGTTCTCGTATTGAGGATCAAATGTACTGTAATAACTGTGCGTAGGTAGTGCGTGAAATGGGAAAAGACACAATTTGGGAGCTGGTGATCGTCCCGACTTGTGGGTTATAACTAGGTTGTGGCTTCGAATCCAGGCACTTTACGGTGTTCAATTTTATTAACCACCTTGCTCTCACAGAAATACAGACATGGCTTAGCAACCCGCACTAGGCCAATATAGTGGCTTTCTCCTAGAAAGGAGGTTCGAATCCCGGAAGATAAGAAAACTATGGGCTGATTAATGTTATAAAAAAAAACTTAAATAATCTTTTGGCAATGGCCTGGGTGTTACACTTCAACCAACTTATCTCCGCAGGCTGGGAAAACAAAAAATAAAATAAATGTACCAAGTTTGACGTATCGATGCAAATTTTCCTGACAAGCAACGCCGTCATGAACAGCACAATTAAAGTGGTCATACTATAAGGCGCTATCACCGGAGCACTTGCCTGAAATGTTACAATCCATTCAGTTATATTACAGACAAATGCTCCCTCTGAGAGAACGCCATTTTTTTTTCGTATGGGTAATCGTCAAGTAACTCCTCCCGCTCTGGGCTGAGCAGGAGGGAGTGTCAGACTTTTACTGACTAAAACCCATCCATGTTCCTTTATCGCCTTTTGTGTTCCGGGGCCACGGTATCTCTTTCGAACAGTCCCGCAGCCCCGGCAGGCATCGGCCTTTGGGGACCCCTTCCTAGTGAGTTCCTTCAGTCAAAGACAAGTAAACAAATATGCCGCTCCATAAACCTTCCGTATGTCGAGTATATAGACACAATTAAAAACCTATTGTGTCTCGCGTAGATCTACGTTCGATACGAAGGGTTAAACGACGATCGGTCGGAGGATCGGGTTACCTACCCTTGGAGGCAGGTAACGTAGCATACGCACAACGACAACCTAAACATATCCAATATAAACTGACCTCTCATTCCACGGAAAAACTGTAACCCACGCTGTCATCTCGTGGCGTCTTAATTAACTAATTAGCAATAACTTCAATATTAGAGTGTGGAAGAGGAACCGCTCTTCGTTACGTAGATGTTGTATAGCTTCTGCGCAGTTGTTGAAATGTGTCTTTCAGTTAATGAGACCTCGAGACTGAGGTAAAAATACCTATAAACAAAAATTTTAATGCACGTAGAACAACCAAACACTCAATTCTCACGCTTCAGATAATAAGTGTTGGTAAGCAGCGACGTGAATAAGGAATGCAAGCATACTTCCTGTTTAAGAAAATCCTGTTCCAAGATCTAATGAAAATGATTGAAATAACTACAAGTTAATTATGACATTGTCATGTGATGCCACTCCTCCATCTTTGGTATTCTAGTCTTTACCGTTTTAGGACGGCCATGGCTATAAATATCTTGAGCCAACACGTCAAATGTTATTACTGATTCATGGTACAGAAATTCAATTATCATGCTCTACAGATAAATCGTTCGACTCTTTTGTGTGCCTTCCGATATTTATTTATAATAATTGACATTCAATATCCCCACTTTTTGAGTGAACTACGGCCTAAGTTTTTCACTTTGCAAAAGCTACGCTTCGTGAAATCCCCTCCGCGGTAGTTTGGCACTTAGCCCCAGTCTCCGAAACTTTTATATTAGATGACGAGAAAACTTTCTAACCACTGTTGTTACGGCACGCCACTATTTTTTCATCCGGTTTTGATTGTACGTTTATTCAGCGAAAACTGGAATGAAATTGAATTGAAACCTTGACTTTTCCGACTGCCTATTCAGTTTTTTTTTTTTTCAGTAAAATTGAAAAGGTTTTTCTAAAAAAAAACTCGATGCAGTGTGTGATATGCTTCCATCTGTTTCACATCCAATTCCGAAAAAGTTGAATCTCGACGTTGCTTTGTTTTGAATTACGACTCTCGAATTTGTATTTTTGTGTTCACAATTAAAAAGCAAAACCAGTATTTTTAACAAGTGGCAATTATTGTTCGTTACAATGAGGTGAATCCGGGGTCTCAAAACAATGAATGAGAGTTCCAACGGAGCAATAAATTGCACCGATAACGAGCTCAATAGGGCGATATGCTCGAGGGCGATGCCGTCGCTTCGTGGACGGGTGTTCGATACAATCCGGTGGTCACCCACCCGTGGCCAGTCACCCTCGCGCGGAAACGCTTCTTATACACTTCACCCTTATCTACGTAACACACCCTGTATTTGCTGCACACACATAGACAGTTTTACGAGCGTGAACTAACGTCGAGCATCAGGGTTATCTGCTCCCTCAGTTATATAAACCAAGAGTTCATGTCGTTAACACTTTTATCCAAGAAGTGTTATAGCTGACACTGTAAGGCTATAACAGCTTCCGTTATAGTGGAAGTTTAATATAGATGCATCTACGTTATGAAGTAGGAACGACGTTGACGTAAATAGGTTACCTAGATGGACGTTGGTAGGTATGCCATTTAAGTAACCTATTTACTTCCACAGTATGCAATGCAAACTATGCCATGCCTAGTAGAGGCAACAGATAGTCCCCACTATACAATCTTGAATATAAAATGTCACAAGTGTCAGAACTGCAACGCTTTGTCATTAGAGAAATTGAATACACTGCATGAAAACGGTTTATTTTTTATTTTTGTTGGTGTCTCGCAGTTCAGCCTATGAGGCTGGCTACTGCTTTGAAAATGGAAACGAAACCACCGGAACATAAAGGAAAACTAAAGCCATAAAGAAAACATTAACCTTTGTAGTAATGATCAAAACATTTTTTTTTTTCTTACAAAGATTCAGAAGTACAAAATTAATTTTCGTTCAACTGCCTTTACTACCTTCATTCACATTTCCATATATATCCGCTTTCATAATGCGAAAATTGACTGAATAAATGTTCAACAAAACGTGTCCCTTACGAGGGTACTAAGCCAGTTTCTTATTCCCTTTCACGGATAACAAAGACAGCCAAATAATACGAGATGTTTCTTATTTTGCCGGAAAATTCAGTGTCAACTATTTTCATTTTTCCCCGTCACATTGTTAGCTGGCAGTCCCGAGGGACGAGGGTTCGCAAACAATTCGCCAATCGTTAGAATCACATGTATTTACATAAATTTTACACATATTTGAACTAACTACTCAATCTATTTCGTGAAGCTAAGCGGGGGACAGAATTTGTCGTGACACTGCGGATTCTTCCTCACATACTTAGTGAAGTTAGTTTTATAATGAAAGCTCTTTTAGGTCTATATAAATCCAGCATTTGAATTAGATTACAATGCCGAAGTTTTCTGTATCCTTAACTGTCAGGTACAGGAGTCTCAGAGACATTTAACCCGGGACAATTTTAAGGTGGAATAGGCAGAGAGTAATAAATTTCTATTATAGTCGGGCTCACTCGTAATATTATTCAGGATGCTACGCCCGCATAAATCCTACTTCTTTAGTTTTACATTGGGAGGTTGGTAAAACTAGTTTTCCGTTGGGCTAAGGAACTTGGGAAAAGTTTACAGCGCGTGGAACCAGTCACATACAAAACGTTCAGCAAACCCGCAGCTAATCTATGTTATACCTTCCTATTATAAATTAAAGTTGCTTTTTGGTCTTCCTGAGTAACTGTGTGGTGTTTCTAAACCGATTTTGTTGCTTTTTTCACCATCAATTTAGAATTTATTCTGGTGTTTGCTCATTTAAGGGCAACTCGATTACATTTGCGGTGTTTAATTTTTCCTTGTATTTGCGAAATAATGTAACTGACATTTACATGAGCCGTTAATATATGTAGTATGTACATTATGATGGATGTTGCTATTAAATACAATAACAGTGCCAAAAAAAAAAAAAAATGAATTACTAACTAAATAGAGACAATGACAGCAACAATTTGTTGCAATAAGGCAATAATGAAATAAAGACCTGAATTAACAATACCTATGTACACAATTATATCAAGTAGGCCCAAACTGTTGCTTCCTTGCGACAGTCTTTCTTTATGTACGGCCTACGTAAAAGAAATCGGTTGTGCAAAGAAGATCGTCGCATTCATAATAATGTCATTTCTTCGGAAATGCCAAAGGTCATGCGCGAATACTCGTTCAAAATTAACTCTATGTCCGCATGATCGTGCTGATTAGGATATGGCTCTATGAAGACCAGAGATCCAGTCTCGGAAAGGTATTAGAATCTTTTCATTTAAAAAGTACTGATTAGAACCACATAATGTGTTCGAGTGGAAATCCATATCACAATTACGGTAAACAGATTATGATTGTAATTTAGTAACGTTGATAAAATTCGGTTCATCAAAAGCAAATGTCATATCAGTGTTGTGCGAAATGTTCCCAAAGCGAACTTGATGAGGGCTCGTTTTCGCAGAATTTTATGCACTGATGCAGCTGGGTAATGGAATAACAGCCTTCAATAGTCTATAATTTTAACAGTCCAACAACATTCATTGCAGTATTTATCTTGACGAGCAGTTGAACTCTTGAAGCTTAAAGAAGCATTGGATTCATTTATTTTCAAGATACTTTGTATTGTTATAGAAATTAAGATGCTGATCTGAAAACCACAGGAACATAATGCATGTGGTCCAATGATATATTTGCTTGTATGTGCATTTCAAAAACTATTTTAGATAGGAATCCTATAAAAACGTTGGAAGTGTGCGTACATACGCACACTTGGTAGGTAGTCGTAAATATACCATATTTAGATACAGAATAAAACTAGAAATACCTATATTTACAACAGGTTGCAACCTAGATTCTCTTGGCCAAGGATACACCTTTACATGAAAATTTAACGAAAATATTGTGATCAAGGCGTACCCAAAAAATTTGCAAACTTGGCACAAAATTTTACAATTTTTTTACGACGATTTTGAAATAAAAATATAAATAACTAGCTTTTGCCCGCGGCTTCGCCCGCGTGGAGGTCGATAATTGTCCCACGGAATCATTCTACCGGAATTAAAGATATTCTAAGTGTTAATCCAGGTTATAAACTATCTGAGTACTAAATTTCACCCAAATCCGTTCAGCAGTTTTTGCGTGAAAGAGGAACAAACATCCATCCATCCCTCCTCACAAACTTTCGCAATTATACTATTAGTAAGATTTCTTGGTAAAGCGGCAACAGATATACACAATCTGTGAAAATTTCAACTGTCTACTTATTACTGATCATGAGATATAGCCCGCTGACAAACAGACGAATAGACGGACGGACAGCGGAGGCTTCGTAAAATCCGTCGTAAAAAGATCCCGTTGATAACCTTCGATTCAACCCCCCATTTCACCCTCTTAGGTGGAATTTCGGAAAACCCTTTCATTGATACATACTCTCCACAAAGAACACACCCTCCAAATTTCACGTCTCTAAAACCTGCGGTTTAAGCCGTACGTTAATATATAAGTCAGTCAGTCAATCAGAACTTCGAATTTTATAATTTGGGGGGATTTTGTAAAAGCTGTGATACACGTGTCCCATCATTTTAACTGAAGAGTGTGTACACCAATTTTCAAGTCAATCGACGCAGAGAAAAGTTTCACAGAAAATTTAAACCCCCATTTCAATCTCTTAGGGGTTGAATTTCGAAAAATCCTTCCTTATTTCTTGTAAACATTAGAAAAGGAACCTCTGTGCAAAATTTCGGATTTCTAGGTCCTTGGGTTTGGGCTAGGCGTTGATGAGTCAGTCAGTCAGTCAGGACTACACTTTTTATTTATAATATAGATAGATCAAATCAATCAATGCACTGAAATTGTGTGTTATTTAATGGAAATTGTGTCGTTCGTTATCAAGACTTCGAACAACTTTAGTCAATGATAAGTTCAGAAATGTCTGTGGTGATTACCTCAAGTTCACTTATCCCTGTTTTAGCCATTATCATAACGAGCTATTTTAAGATAACATTCGTACTGAGCATTAATTATACAGTAGTTCTTAATAGGGTAGGTACATGAACCCTTGTAGCTCCAAGTTAACTACGTACATTTTTAATACCACGGCCTTGTCAGCTCCATGTCACTTATTTTCAAATTTGCCATAAATATTAAAGATGCTCTGTAAATAAGTCCAATTTTATTAACACCTAAAAAACTTCCATTTTGAAGCTTTTATTCAATAGAAGTTACAAACAAGCCATATAAACTTTTGCCCGCGGCTTCGCTCGCGTCATGGTCGGACTTTGTAGCTAGCTAAATAACTTGACTTTCGGAAGTCGGTGTCTTTGTTTGTATCATTGACTTTTTGCCACCGGCTTCCGAAAGTCAAGTTATTTTAGACTGTTTTAGTGTTTTTTTGGAAGTCGGTTTTGTTTTCGCAGATTTTTTTTATATTACCCTTTTTTGTTGTAGTATACCACACAAATTCTTGTCATGAATTAATTTTACATTGTAACTAGAAGTTAGTTAAAGTACTCGTCAAGACGAATCATACGAGCCCAAACTTGATGAGGTTTTATCGTTTTATAACGAAGTTCCTATGGCCACCGTCCAGCTCCATCATCAGACACTGGATACCATTTAGAACCAAAGTACTCGTCAATACGAATCATTCGAGCCCAAACTCAATGGGATTGTGTCATTTTATTAAGGACTACCTATGACCACCTTCCAGCTCCATCACCAGATCCTGGGTACCATCTATAGACAAAGTACTCGACAAGATGAGTTATACGAACCCAAACTCGATGGGGTTATGTCGTTTTATAACAGAGTTCCTACGGCTACCTTCCAGCTCCATCATCAGACCCTGGTTACCATTTAGTACTAAAGTACTTGTCAAGACAAATCAAAGGAGTCCAAACTCGACGGCGTTGCGTCGTTTTATTACAGAGTTCCTATGGCCACCTTCCAGCTCCATCATCAGATCAGCTCCATGTCATCATAATATTGCATTGTCTCGCGATATACACATGCGTGCAAAATTTCAGCTCAATCAAAAATCGGAAAGTGTCAAATTTAACTAGCAAGTATCACGCGACGTCGCGTGATGTACATCAAAGCGCCTGCACGCGACGTCGCGTGATGTGACAATTAACGTGAGGAAAACAACCAAATCCCTAAACCGAATGTAATAAAAATTTCTATGGGACTAATCGGGAAGCATATCCTTTCAGATGAAAAAATAATATTTCAGATCGGTTTAAAAATGACGGAGTTAACAAGAGAGAGGAGAGAGAGAGGTAACAAGTAACAACCAAAAAAAAAAAAACATACCTACATCCGAATTGAGAACCTCCTCCTTTTTGAAGAAAGTCGGTTAAAAATTGAAAGAGTTTTAGGAATCGGATCGATTAGTCTATTTATAATATTAGTGTAGACTACATGTTGTCATTTATCAAATAAAATAAGAGATAAAGATAATAATATCTTAGCATGATGTTTGATAAATCGCAAATTGAACATGTTCTCACAGAAAGGTCATTTGCGGTAAGGTTCGTAGAAGGTGGCATTCCGTAGTTTCTGACCACCCCCACGTGTAGAAGGCGCGAGTTTATATACTGGACATCATAAAGAGCGGAGCCTGTCAATATAAAACTTTTACGTGTGTATAAAAAGGTACTTTGTACTCGACTAGGGATTGATTAACAATATAACCTTAAAATTAAAAGCCTCGGGCGGGATAAGTTAATTTACCAAAAATCTTTTACATGACAATAATGTGTATTTTGTAAAAGGTCAGTCCCACTGCCCCAGGGGAGAAACGAATCCTGTTATATTAAAAAGACACACTTTTGTTTGTAAAGGAAAGAATAACAAACCCTTTGAATTTCCTTTGCTTGCAGTAACTACGGGAATGCTAAACTTACAGAAAAAGAAAAGATATCTCGTTTTCTGAAGGCTTATTAGGTAAACCTTGTGTTCAATTTCATAATATTAACCATTGTGATTATAAATAATACTAAAATTAGAATTAAATCTTTAATGGTTCCCGATTCGCCAACTAAACAAAATACCATCACTAAAGTACCGTTTCATACATAACTATTTTGATTTTCATACTTTGAGTCTCGTTTCGCCAGCTAGAACCCTATGCATGGATTCATTCCCGTTTGCCGTTTGGTAAAGTTTCTGTTTCACAAGAAAGGGCTCGGGAGAACTACTACGCGGTATTTGGATTTCAAAAATATTTTAAAATTGTGACTCCAATGATAGGTTCGAGTACAGACGCCAAACACATCAAGCTGGGAACTGTCAAATTTTCCCAATGAACCTTCAACCAAATGCATAAGCGATAAAGTTGAAAATGTATTAAAGAATTTTGACGGATTGTAGTAGCTTGATAGGCTGTCGTCATGTCGTCGTCAGTAGCCACTTAGCCAGTGATATCCGTCCATGATACTACAATTTTGGAAGATTTATGCAAAAAAAAAAACAAAAAAGGTATAAAACACAAGAAGATTGTATGATTGGACTTTAGGCGCGAAAATTGTAATAAAAAAGAATGTGTGATAGCTCGGCTAATATCTATGCATGATATAAATATAATTTAGAGCTTAAAGCACCCACAAATACATTAGCTTCCAGAATTTTTAGAATTGGATCATTAGTTCCGGAGATTACTCCCTAAATTCATTAAAATGTATAAATTAAAATAACATTACGTAACTAACTTATTAATAAAATTTAAAAATGGCGTCAAAAGACTCCTCTTCAACGCAGTCAACTGGAAATGTACCCAAGAGACTGGCGGCGTTGCCACGTTGTATGGCAATGCTAAGCCTTTGGCCAAGGTAAAAGCCAGCCCTTGGGTCACAAGAAGTGTCAACTAAGCGTTTGGAAATGTCCTTGAAAAGGCTGTGAGCACTTGGACCCCACGGACCTAGAGTTTCAACCCTAAACGGCTCGAAAATATAGTTACCAATAAGGTTACTATATTTACGCCGCTTGAGGTTCTCTGCAGCCGCAGCGGCAGCGCCAGCACAGCACGATGAGCTTGGAAGATGGGACGGCGCAAGAGTATCGACGCAAGGTGCGTCCCACACTAAAGGCCTACCCATCTTCCAAGGAAATAAAGACATGCCGTCCGGTCTCTTGCCATCGTCGCGTGCCAAGCCATTGGCTTCTAAAATAGCTGGAACGCCGACGGTGACAAGAGCTCGTCGGATGATGTCATTTAAGTTCGCGTGCCGTGCAAAACGGCCTGCACTTCGGCTGCATGACAGGCCGTAGTGTCCAAGGCTGTTGACAACTTCACCACAGTGACAGCGATGAGGAGAACAACATGGCACCTAGGCGTACAGAAGCATCGATGCGGAAAGTAGTGTCGTCAAACAAAGTACCTATGTTCGACGACGGCAGTGCGTGAAGCCAAAGACCCGACTCCCACTCACCCACAGCCAGCAAACGTGCACGCTCAGCAGTAGTAGCAGACGTGTTCAGTAAGTTATTCTGAACTACTCTGCAGAGCGGCTCCTCCCACCGTCTCTGGGAAAATGGATGGTCGGGTTCTTCAGAATTGGGGCAAGCGAGTTTCCAGGCATTGATAGCCTCGGAGAAGCACGGCACATCAAAATCAATCAGTGTGGAAGTCAGGATATTCCTGATTCGTTTCTCAGTGCCGTGGACCGAGGATATAAAAGCCGGTAAACTAATACTAGAAAACATTTAAAATTGATGATATTGTATTTCTGATAATTTGATCCATTTTGTCCAAAAGGTGAGTGTGCTTCCATAAATGGGAAGCACGAAGGAAAATAAATACAAAATACATACTTACCTAGTTTTCCTCTTTATAATATTATTATCTACATCTACACTTTTACATTATAAAGAGAAAAAAATTGTATGTTTGTAACGAATGAACACAAAAACTACTCTGTACTCAAAATTACTGTTTCTATGCTAAATTATCAGGAAGTAACATAAACTATAAAATATATTTATATCATGCAAATTAGCGGAGCTATCACAATTTCTGCGGACGAAGTGCTGTTATAGATAAAATAATCTAATACATATATTTTCCAGCTTTTTTCTGTTATGCGTCATGTTTTAGCACAAATAAATGTTTTTTTATTATTTTCTATCTAGCCTAGTTCTAAAATAGACCCTTATTAAATGGGAGCCCGATGAAACATCAGAATAATCCCGCATATGTCCTTTAATACCGCTGGAAGTATGCGGTAGGTAGTATTGGTCCTAGTTAAATTCAATCAAGACATTCCGGAGGTATGCCACTGGGCTTCGGCTTCGGCTTGGGGATCGGTTGACCTCGCCTACAGCCACAGTTCCACGGGTACCTTGAACCCAAGAAAAAGTAAACTGTTTTGAGTCAAGAAATGTCTAATTGCTCTGTTTACTGGTACTATTTAAGCAGTTTTTGTGTAGCTGTTTTTACGTACGTATTTTATACAGATAATTTATCGATATAAATATTATAATCATGTTGGTGATCTTTTTCATTTGTTCTAAATTTTTGTACAAACTAGGCACAATAACATTGGCAAAAATAACGAGGGTAGGCGCTGATACCTAGACGTATTTTTATTGTAAACCATATGTTTTACTTGAAGGTGCAAATAAACTTTTTATTTTTATTAATATTTTAAATGTTTTCTATGGGTTTAGAAAATATGTTAAAACTATAGAACAAGTTAATTTCTCATACAAAATAGGCAAACACATAAAATATTTTTTAAAGGAACATGAAAACTTTCTTATATTAGGTCCTGTAATTTGAATATCATAATAAGGTAACTAAAAAAAAAAAATTGTGTTGTAATATTTAATTTCGGGTTATCTATTGAAGACCATCGTCTAAGATGCTAAATGAGTATGTCCGATGCCTCGTCTGCCCAGCCTTTCCTCAACCACATTTGAGGTCGGCTTCCAGTCCAACCGGATGTAGGTAACTTGGTAAGCCTGGTGGTCAGACTCTCCGGCCACTGACTACTTGTAACAAAAAAAAGGTGTGGTCACCCATCCATGGACCAACCTAGGTCAGCGCAGCTTAACCTGCAGATCGACCCGAGAGGTTGCTATTAGTTAGTCACGTGCTCCCCCTCAAATAGATATGACAGATAAAATTTCAGCAAAAGCGTTAAACTCATCTAATCATATTAATCATCCAGAACAATGACTGTGTGGCAATGTTAAAATTAGGTTTGTATCCTAAAATTAGATTTCAGATAGTTGATTCCGACTATCAGTCAGTGCATCAATAATTCAAGTTAATTCGGCACGATTGAGCTATTCAATGAATTATGCAAATCACATCATTGTCTGGCTCCCACATAGTCCCCTTACAGATAAGCTTTTACACGTAGTGCCTCTGAATATCATTAGGATAACATGATTAATAGAGCATGTAGGGGTATGTACCTACAGAGTTATCAGTGTTTACTTTTAAATGATCATGATCGCATATACTGTCTTTGTAATACATTTAATATTATTACTTTCCTCAATCTCTCTGAGGGCTGTGCTCGGAGTTTCCTTGCGTAATCGAATCAGAAACGAAGACATTCGCAAAAAAACCTAGGTTACGACGTAGCCCGAAGCATTGGCAAACTTAAGTGGCTGTGTGCAGGGCACATTACTCGCAGAATGGATGGCCGATGGGGCCGAAAAATTCTGGAGTGGCGACCGCGAACCGGACGACGTTGCGTTGGAAGGCCTTCCACTAGGTGGACCGATGAACCGACCGGTGAAGGTTGCAGGGATCGCTGGATACCGGACGCGCGGGACCAGTCAATGTGGCGACACTTGGGGGAGGCCTATGCCCAGCAGTGGACAAAGACGTCCACTTTTTTTTGACTTTTTGAAATGATGATGATGAAGAACCTCTTGTTACGTCGTCTGCCTAGTCCTATATCCCATTTGTTTTGTTAACGCCCCCGCTTCCCTTTGCCAAATACGAGGTAAAAAAAATTCCATGGTCCCCAATTCTGAAATTAATAGTCTATAAAACAAAGGGTTATACATAAAATAATAAATAAATAAGAAAATTGTTTAATTTTTACATTTTTGTTAGTATACACACCTTGGATGAACAACTTATACACTAGGATTAGTAACAAATTTGAGAATAGCAGACAAGGTAGTGAGGCATGTACACTGTACCGACAACAGTACATCTAGCTAACCGAATCTGTCACATTTTCCCAAACAACCTTCTATCTAATGCTTTAGCGATAAAGTTGAAAATCTATTAGAGAAATTTGACAAATTGTAGTAGCATGATGTGCTGGCGTCTGTACTTACGAGGCATTTCATGATGATTCCGCATGAGATGCCTCAGCACCGGAGCTCTCAGGTCCTCAGCCACGACTGTCAGGATGCTATTGCTACTCCCTTGAATCCTCCTCACAAGTGATGCCACCTTTTTCCTGATTATAGCATGGAAATCATCTGTAGGCGTTATGTACTAGCCAATCAGTAAATATCCTTAATAAGGTACTTAAGTGCCGTGTTTAACTATTTCACATGAAAATACTACAATCCAAGTCATCATCATCATATGCTTAGCCTTTTCCTAAATAAGTTGGGGTCGGCTTCCTGTTTAACCGGATTCAGCTGCATTCCAGCATTTTACATGAAACGACTACCTAACTGACCTCCACAACCCAGTTAGTACTCCGTAATACGATACCCCTTGGTAAGACTGGTATTAGAACCTAAGTATTGGGGTGTATTACTCGAAATCTCAATACAGCTTTTCATTTAAAAAAAAACCATTTCTTTTACAATAACTGTAGATTTCAGTGTCACACATGTGAGCATATAAACACGTCTACATACAGAATTAGACATGTCATAAATTGAAAACAAATATTGTTCTGATCCTCCTGTTTGAACATTAGTTGAGTTTCTTGAAATTATTATTAAATAAAAGCGGATTAAGAAAAGTCCAAGCGAAAGAAGAAAAAGAAAATATTTCTTCTGCGTTTTCCTTAATCGTACTTTTAAAGATTGGTATTACTTGAGTACCAAGGGTGAAAAGGCCATTATTATGGTTGTGTAAGGTAACATCGTGGCTTCTTTTATAACGTCCCTTGGTTGTTACTTCTATTTAAATGCGTTGTAGTTACATGCAGAAAGCATTTAAAGTTAAAGCTGTACTGATATATTTCGGTGCGAGCCTACTCACGACGCCATCTTGTTTTTAATACCTTTCTCAAATGTTTACCAACTCCGCCCCCTTGTCAACGTTATTGGAGTCCCAGAAGATCTTCGCGGCACTGTCATCATGTGACTAGCTTTTTCCCAAATATGTTGGGATCAGCTTCCAGTTTAACCTGATGCTGCTGAATACCAGTGTTTTACATGGAGCGACTGGCTATCTGATTTCCACGGCCCAGTTGGTACTGGTTAATACGATACCCGTTGGTAAGATTGGTGACAACCTGTGACGACTGCCAAAGATTTACAAATGGGAGCCAAGCCCAACGGTTTATCGTGCTTTCCGAACCACGAAGGAAACTCTATGTATAATGGACCTATCCACGGACCAACCTTGGCAAGCGCTGCATAACCTTATAGATCAACAAAAACGAAACATCAAGTTATTAATCTACGAGATCCCCCTTAAGCTGCACTGTACAGTTCTCTATAATTTTGTCTAGCACTGGTCTGTCCCATAGACAAGCTAGCTAGTTAGATAGCCTTTTGTTACGCCAAACAATCGTCTCCTGGCTCAATCGTGGAGTGCTGGCTGAGATTGTTGGTACAAGGCTTATCCGGCTGAGGGGACATGCTGGTCCCCTCGCTGATAGCTTTGAGAGTTGGAGATCGATAGTTAGTAGCTACGTGTAGGAGATAAACCCGTCGTTATTAGAAGATACGTAAAATGTGATTGCATTTTGAAATTTTAGCTCTGAGTCGAGAGTTGAAAATTATTATAGTAGCTACATTTATTTGTCGCTATACATATTTTCTCTTTACTCGACTACGGCCAAAAGAAACGGTTATGATTTCAGGAGTCTATGTATGTAAATGTATGTTTTTATTAACGTATGTTCCACCGTACCACCTAAACTATTCATCCGATTTTGATGAATAAGGTGTCAATCGATTCGTTATTGTAGCCCGCGTAACATATACTCGTACTACAAACCGAAAACAAAACACCAGATTTTAATTAGAGCGTGATTTTTCATTGAGCAATATTCAGGATTTTAGTGGTAGTATACCTCACAATTATTATTATATACAACTACCAATTGCCAGCCGATTACCTCGCGTTATGTTCGGAAAACGGTTTATACTCGTATAGTCTATGACACTCATCATATAGGGAATATCATCATCATCTATGTCCCTTTTTCCAACTATTTTTTGGTCAACTGCCAATCCTTCTTCTCGCCGATGATGGCAACACAATATTTTGCCACTTCCAATGCCGAATGTAAAATAGTAACTAAAATCTTTTCAAACAAAGAAATGATAATCCCAATCGCCAAGAGGAAGTCAATCGCAAATTTTAAAACGGACAGAGCATGCGTGTTTAGCATACTAATGATAAGCAACACCCTAGTTTAATGGCCTTCGAATCGCGAGAGGTTTTATGGTACTGAATAACTAATCATGATTAACCATGTCATTGGCTGGTTTATGACTTATTGATACTTTGTCATTCGTTTAATAGGTATCTACTGGTACATACTCGTACATTCATATACACGCAAAATCTTCAGGTGGTCACCTGAAGATTTTGCGTGTAAAATACCTTCGTACTTACATTTACTTAGAACCTATATGTACAAAAATACGCATACCCGTACGTACGCTGGCCCCGAAAGTTTAGGCAGAGGTATATCGGTAGCTAGCAAAGTTTAGGGCACGAATCCAGACTCCATATTGAAACGATAATATTGTTTTATAAATAATATGGGTGCACAAAACCGATGATTACATTCATCGTTGTTATGCCATAATTCTGACCGTGACTGTACCAACTAAGTAAATTCTATCAGACGCAATGACTCCAGCAGAAAATATTCTTTAAATGAGTCATCAACTTACAATTACGAGTAACAATTGGCATAACCAAATGCCATCTTAGGAAACCCATTACAACCGTCTTGCAGCAAGCCTTGCACCTGCATCCGTCGCCTTATATTCAACAATTCAACATACAATAAAATAAATCGCCATATCAGTAGTAAATAATTACGTAAATCTTGCACCTGGGTTATGTGTCACAACTACCTATTAATGTATTTGCGACATATTTTTTGTTGTGAAAAAGTTATACTTGAATGTATTAAGGATGTTAATGAGGTCCTGGGTTCACACGTTTTCACTACGTTTATCGATCATGCGTGCAATAAATCTTTGTATTAATCGGTCTTACAGGTACATTATAATGCTGGCTGTGTCATGCATGTCTTCAAACAAACATGACTGCAGTGGAACTGCCCTTTAACTTGCCTTGTCTAGTACCTGTTGCATAACAAAACGCAGACCGTCTCATAAAATGGCCGTACATTCTCGCCGAGACACTCCGACGCATTGTGAATGCGAGTGTCTATAGAAGCGCGTCTAGCCTAGATGTTCCTCGCTTGGCTGTAAAATCTCGCACTCACCCTGCCTCTGACGGTCTCGGCGAGAGTGTGCCGCCAGCTTTAAACTTTTCATCCGAATTAAAATGCTTTTTTTTTTTCATTCCCAGATAATATTTCGGCCTAGGTTTTAGGTGCATTAGTCTACGTAATTGGGGCCGACGGCACAGTCAGGTTCTTTATTACATGTTTTAAAATCGATCGTGTCGTTGGTCAAGTAGTAGCAAGCGCTACAACTGAACTTGAGGTCCGGGTTAGATTCTCTGGTCGGGTAAAGTGTTGCTGGGATTTACGTTGCGAATTTCTCAGTATCTGGAGTCAGGATTTGTACCTGGTTGATGTGATGGCAATAAGCTCGCCCCCCTAAGACTAATCGAGCAAACGTGAGTGTCTATAATTAGGTACACCTCTGCTTAACTCCTCGAGAGTAGATAATTATGGTGATGTGTTTTCTTTTAAAATAAGTGTATTACGAACAATACTTGGGTAAATGAAAATAGGTGCAGTCTACGATCAACATGTTAGAAAGATTATTGTAAAAAGTGCTCGAGGTCAGGTCAGAAACCTAACGCATTACGTAAGTGATTTCATATCGATTATATTGTCGTGAACGTGGTTGAGTTTGCATTCTTTTCCAAC
Source organism: Eugnorisma glareosa (assembly GCA_947578425.1). Taxonomy (NCBI): domain Eukaryota; kingdom Metazoa; phylum Arthropoda; class Insecta; order Lepidoptera; family Noctuidae; genus Eugnorisma; species Eugnorisma glareosa. The sequence continues at coordinate 34,810,188 of OX387957.1, forward strand.
GTAAAATTGTTCTTGCTTAGAGTACATCTAAATAATATTAATGCAAAGTTGAACCTTCTAAAAAGAGCTGCAGTTTTTTAAGTAAGTAGAAAATCCAAAAAAGACTAGAAGAACAAAACGTTAACCGAAAGGGTTTACGTTTTCCTTCCCCCTGTCTTCATTTTCTTTATAATGTTCATTTGAAATCTTAAAAACTCCAAGTTCAATCATCTAAATTGGCTGGAGGATGATTTTTGACACGCGATAAAATAAAAAATCTGTACTCGATTAACGTATTCGAATCCTATAAGTCCCATAACCATCACGTAGACTATCTAGTTAATTTTAGCGGCGTCAATGCGAAACATCCTTTCGATACAGGATTACGTGTGGGCGAAGCGAGACCAGAATACTGAACGATCGATCAAATAGTGTACCAGGGGTTCAGAACAACGAAGGACGTTGGCATGCCTCGTGATCTTCGCATTTAAATGCCGTACAGTTCGCAGTTCGCGGCGCATAACAAATACTCCATGGTACACTCAATAGATGTCTATTTCCCATTTCTAGGGAACTCTTTGCTGTATATTTATTTTATGTTACGTACGAATTCAATAACATTCTGTTTATTTATAAAAGAAGGGATTTCGGCTTATTTATTTATTGGATTATTTTGTTGTGAATGTGTTTCCGCGGCTGTCTTCGCTGATTCTTTTTTGTCTTTGCCTGTAAAAAGTAAAAAAACTTTTTGCAAAAAATAAAACCGACTTCAAAAATAAAAACTTCTGAAGCTAAAGTTATTTTTCCATGTTAAAACATGGAAAAATAACTTTAGCTTCAGAAGTCGGTGACTTTTGTTTGTTCCATTGAATTTTTTTGCCACCGACTTCTGAAGCTAAAGTTATTTTTCCATGTTTTTTTTTTAATTCCTGAAGTCGGTTTTATTTTTTGCAAAAAAGTCTTTTATTTTTCCTTTTTTAGTTGTAATATTTGCTATACATTTATTTTACATTGTTAACAACAGATTTCATGGTAATAGGCTTATCCCCAATAAAATGTAACTTATCGTTATCTTACCTAACTGTCGAAATCTGGGTGTACTGTTCACATCTGCGAACTCCCTCAGAGCATACATGCGTTATGTTATGTTCTAATGTTGTGTAAAAAATAAACATCCAAGCGATTGCAGCAATCACGACAGATTGTCTGTCTATTATTGAAGCTTTCCATTGTACATCTCCGAAGATCAGCATCAGATCCTGACTTATACCTTCCATCATCAGCTCAGCAACATGAGAAAATGATTATCAGGTACAAATATCGTAAGAAAGAACCTATATGAAAAACATTGTAAAATGTCAGGGTTGGCCTCGATTTCCCTGGGATCCCATCATCAGATTCTAACTGTTTGACAACAGGATCACCTCAGTAGTATAGGCTTTTGAATAAAAAAAGAATTTTGTCAATCAGTCCACAATTAGCGGAGAAATCGGTGAAAATACAGGACGCAAACGTAGTACCTCCTCATTTTGTTTGAAGTCGGTTAAAATATTGTCAAAAGAATTTTGGTCAAACGTTAGTGAACCGCTAACAATTCATTTCATGGTAATAGGCTTATCCTCAATAAAATAGAACTTCACTTACTTAACTGTCGAAAAGTTGTAAGTATAGTGCACATCTGCGTACCCCCTCAGAGCATACAAGCGTGATATTATGTTATGTTATGATCTTGTGTAAACAATAAACATCAAAGCGATTGCAGTCACGACTGATTTGCTATCTATAATTGAAGAGTTCCATTGTTTGAATCCGAAGATCAGCATCAGATCTTTACCAAATTTAAATGGGACCACCGCGAAACAATATTCTACCAAACAAAAAAAGAATCATCGAAATCGGTTCACAATTGACGAAGATATCGCTTAAGAACAAAAAAAAACAAAATTCAGATGACTTGATAACCTCCTCCTTTTGGAAGTCGGTAATATGCATTATTTGTGCGAAAATTGAATAACAAACAAATGAACTTTAGTTGCAATACTATTTTAAGTGAAACTGTTCCTTAATTGAACGATTAAAATAGCACATGAGATATTTTTTGCAACAGAAAACAAATAAAAAAAAAACTGGGTGGAGAGAGGTAGAGGAATGTGCCCTGGAAACGAATTTTTTCTAGCACACACAATTTTGCGGAAAGCCAGCCCATATTTTTCCCTGACGAGCTTATGGTAATTTTACAGTAAAAAAACTCAGTGTAGTTTAAGAGTCTTTTGCTTAAAAACTAGCATACATGTGTTACAATATACCATAACAAACCTTCGAATGCAACAACTGATTTTAGAGAATAGTACCAACAACAAAAAAAAAAAAACAACGAAAAAGCTTCTGCTTAGATAGTCGTATAAAAATAATACAACTCATCGTCTTCATCAAAGCAGCCCAATCAGATTTCCTCGTCGTTAAAAAGTACGAGTACCACATTCTAAAAGTAATATTTTCCAAGCGATTAGAACCGGCACAAAGGGGTCCGCTGGCCAGAACACACAATTTACAAAGATTACCATAAATTAATATTATTTATCCCATTACTAGGTCAGCTGCGGTTATTGGCAAATATATTTCTACCTAAATTAATACATATTTTGTTAAGTTCTATTATTTTTGATGTTGCGGTCGTTGTTAGTAGCTCAGGAATATTTTTTTCGATTTTTTTCCGAAACGACAGCATTATCTAATTTTATATTTGGCTCACAATTACAGCTCAGTAGTCTAAAACTCAATTCCTTGTACCTAATAGACATTTTCATCGTGAGTTATAAAGAAACACACAAAAGCATACCTTTTAAAAGAATCCGCTGTTCAATTCTGCGGTAGCGATCCCCCAAAAAAAAAGGATCACAAAAACGATATCTTATTTAGAAATTCGCAGTGAATTAAAATTTTCCGCCTCTTGTAGCGACATGTCTTAAATTTCCCCGATTCAAATTAAAAAGCTCTCAAGATGTTATCCCGTTCTCTGATACGGCACGTCGTCGCCCCTGAATTATCGAATACCTCTCTCTTTTAAGAGCCACTTCGGTTCCTTTCGTCCTCGTCTGATCTCAAGCCCCTAGTTTACCTTTATCCTCCTCTTTACACTTTACAAACAAAATATTCACAATACACTACCTGAGTCTTCTATTTTCATTGATATTGTTTTTCGTTTTTCTCATATCGGTTAGTTTAAATTTATATTCGGCCAACACCATTTTCAGCTTTGAGGTTACACTCTGAATGTTCCGAGTAATTAATAACATTGAAATTGTTTGCTTTGAAATCCTGATCTCGATTTTAATTAATTTTCGTAATTGATTTACTATGGTTCCCACTGTGACTTAAAGAAACAAAATTTCACGTTATTGTTATATAGGTATCTACAATTACTTTCGATACTATTTCAATAATTAAAGTGTTGTTTTTATGACTCAGGTTTCTCCACAAAATGGGCAGCTTTATTGAAACCGTTAGTAATTAGGCAACAGCAAGTTGCTATTTCAATTTTCTTTCCTAGCCTTTGTACATTAAAATGAAATGTTAAAGTTCACTTCAGAAATATACCATTTACTTGTTTACATTGTCCAAACACGTCAAGAGTTGTCTTGAACAAATACACGAATGAATAGCAGTTATAATTAACATTTGTAGGTCGTTCAAAGGTAGCCCTTGAGGCAACCAACAAACATTATTTCAGCTTTTCATTGTACAAGTAAATAATATAGGGCTTTACTTACTATTTGCTACGAAAACAATTAATTCTACGTAACTAACTTACAGAAATGTTGAAATATTCGTATCGTTTATGGTACAATTTGATATTTCAACGTTTAAACTGTCTTCTACTACTTAATGTCGTTAACTTAATCGAATTTCTGGGACAGTGTAATGAATTGTAACTGCTTACAATCGTAAATTGTCTTTCGCCTTAATTATACAATCTTTAGAAAATGTTCATTTATATTAATTAATCTAAGTGTTAATGAAAAAAGCGGGCCCTAGTTTAATTATACTTACGAACGATTACATCGCTTTAGGGTCAACGGGGATATTAATGGACCAGGTAATCCAGTTATTACTATTCTTATGCTTGTTCCATGATTAAAATAATGAATAAAGGTATTGGTTTGTGTTAGTCAAAAGTATTCGCACTGCGTTTTCATTAAAATTAATATGATTTAAAGTATTGAAGTTTTGGTCGGTTTCAAAATGGTTTAGGTCAGCAAGTTTAGACGGTACAAGAGGCCAGACAGAATATTAAAATTGATCAACTAATAATATAATAGTTTGCCCAGCCCTTTTCTAGTTATGGGATAAACTTCCTGTTTGGTCACAGTTCTAACCAAAACTAACTTATTCGGTCGGAGTGCCCTAACCTCGAGGTCTTAATCAATTGAATAAATCGTGCTCGCTAACTAATAATTTTGTACTAAGACTATTACCTACATTACATTATTTAGGAAACATAAATATCATGTTGACTTAGGTTAATTATGTTTTATGACTAATTAAACAAGGTGTAAAAGGACCCTTCGCGAAGCCAACCAAGAATTCTGTACATCAAACTAAGTAACCCTACGCAAAACTGATTGATGGGAAACCATTTTTTTTTAGGATGAGGTATCACGTCTTACGGTAAAACTCAATGTTGCGTACATTGAGTTTTACCGTAAAACGTGTATCTATAGTTTTCAGATTTATCCCTGTACTTTTAGTAATAAGACGATATTACATGACAATTTTTTTAGTTCTAGGTCAACAGAAAAAACCCTATAAATTATGATTCCCTTGAGAGTGTCGAAATATATGTTTTATGCGACATAAACGGCCGTATCTTTTTTTAACTTAAACTTAGATTTTTTTTTCACAGCTTAAAGAAACTGTAGACTTGAGTATATGTTTTTAATTTCAACTCAATACCTCCACACGTTCCCGAGATAAAGGGTCTTGTGAGACTGACGGACAGACGGAAAACAAAGTGATCCTATAAGCGTCCCGTTTCTTCCTTTTGAGGTAGGGAACCCTAAAAATAAGGAAGGAAGTCCTCTACGTACTACACATTTAATTTTACCCCTATTGATTTAACAGTTGATTAGAAATACAAATAAAATGTACTTTGTATGACAAGGGAGCAAAATAATATTTTTACGGCGAGGGCGCTATTTTGAATCCAGAGCGAAGAGAAGGATTCTAGAATGGTATCCCGAGCATAGCGAGGAATTCTAAAATGGAATCCTGAGTGTAGCGAGGGATTCCATTATACGTAAAGAAGTAAATCACGCGCTTTTGTACTTTTTTTTTAATTACCGTGCCTGCCCCCACCATACAGTCAACACTTACCATCAGTCATTTATACAATTTGCGTTCGATTTCATTGAACAAATTCAAATCTCATTACTGCCCCCTAAAACGTCTAATGGAGAAAAGAGCTACTTTGCTCCCGCTTAAAGAGGAACAAAACGACACTTTTCGAATAGAATTGATGAAAAACCTATTTTAGATCTACCACACATCTTTCCAAGTTTATCTAAGTTTGGTTTGGTTCACAAGACGCATTTATTGATGTGATTTTGAACATTTACAACAGCAGTTTAACAGAAAAAGCTTAATTTTGTCCAAGAGCCCGATGGTAACAATCGAGTGCACCTCTCCTTATCAGCAATTCATGGTGGAGCGACGTTGTATCACGCAACAATTATGCAAAGGCATAGAGAATTGAATGTTCCAGTTCAGCTCTTGGTCGTGGCTGCACTTCATGATTTTAGATGATTTTCATTTCAATCTTGATTTTATACAGTAGAAACATTGAATACAGGGTGTAACAAGACCCTTCACGAAGCCGTCAACCAAGCATTACATCAAACTAAATAACTTTACGCAAAAAATATTTCTGGGAAACGACTTTTTTTTTGGGTGAAAAATTACGTTTTATGGTAGGACACAATGTAACGCACTCAAAACATTGTGCTGATGGATGGATTGAATAGTACGGGGGTCGTGGTGTTTACAGTAAACATCTTACGTTAAAAACAAAACTTGTTAAAAAGTTGGAACTTTGACCTCCTCTTTCTAGTTAGACTATAGTCTAGAACAAAAAAATTATCGCAATGACGGGGAGAACAAGTACCTTTCGGCTTCGTTAAGAGACATGTTACACCCATTATATTTTTATCTTATAGTTATAACGAATGCCTAAATTGTAAACAGTTGGAATTTAGCGCTAACCCTAACGTTGAAAGTCCAACCGTATAGATATGTTCTTATTTATTAACTAGTTGCTGGCCGGGGCTTCACTCGCGTTTTGGTTGGAAACTAAACAACGTGCCGTTGTAAATAGTATAGCTGCATAATAGTGAAAGAATTTTCAAAATCGGTTCAGTAGATCAAGAGATTACCGTCTACAACCTCACAAACTTCAGCTCTTTATTATACTAGTATAGATTAATGTGGAAAACAGGCCTGAGTTATTTAGACATATCAAGCTCACCAGACAATCAGCTCTGCCAAGCACCTCTCTAATCTAAAAAAGCTACCGTCATAATCCCTTAGAATCTTAACTGAAAAATACTTATTGTGAATATCAATATTTCTTAGTAATTCGTTTGGGGTAGCCAGATGGGTGTCGCTTCATGAAAAATACACACACATAATGCGTAACTAGTGTGGACGCCTTCGCCTATTTACTTAGGTACATAAGAAGACCTGATTTTTAATTAAAGGTCAACAAGGGTTTAGAAATACATAATTATGTTTTATCTTTTTATTAACAAGTAAAACAGTTTTAAGCTCTCAAAGGCTTGAAATTAGCACACAGCTGCGTTACATTAATTTTCTCTATTAGTCTATATGAACAAACAGCCTTAGCCTTCGGCATTACTTGGTACCCGTGTAAGGTACAGACCATTTTCGGCTTAACTTTTTAGAAATGAGAAACTCACTGTATTTCGTACATAATTTAACTTAGTTTACAATTGTTTTGCTTTGTGTAAACAAACAATTTATAACATTCTACATAATTACATTATGGTCTACATATTGTACCTAAAATAATCTTTAAAAAGAGTCACCAAGGTTATGGTAATGTAACCCCAATAGCTTAAGAACCCTTAGGTACCTATCCTAACCTTCTCATTTCCGAACAGTACAATTTTATGATATATGTTTTACTGCTACTGAGCAACCCCCATGGCAATACTATCTCTATTCTACCAAGAATCGACAAAGCTCTTTCTAAACAGCTTGACATGACTTGTCATTCATTTCACACATTTCTAACATCGCCATGCTTGCGACGATAGACATCTTTCCACAATGTGTCATTTTTATCGATTTCTCGTCGACAAAACCCGTTTCTACGGTGGTCATGCCACGCGGGAGGATTTTTATCCCTAGATCGGACAAAGTGTTATTAGGTTTTTCTATCAGGATTTTATCTGTAGCAGCCACGGAGTCTGGATTTGTGCCCGGTTGATGGCAATAGGCTAGACTAGGCGAAAAGTGGGTGTACCTACTAATGGGTAGGTACGCCTCTGCCTACCCCTTCGGGAATTACAGGTGCGATATTATGTTAAGTACTAGTCTCTGGATAAGTCATTTAGCTTCGTGGTCAAAGACTGCAACCACCTCGGTATGGATCCTTCTAATAATTTAAATGTGTCAGTTTGTATGTGTCGATGTTTTTTCAATCACGCAAAATCTTTTCGTAAAAATAAGGCTCATAGATGTTTTAAAAACTGGATGAACACATTTTGTCCCGGTACCTGGCTGGACCCAGATCTGAAGCCCACGCAGACAAAGACGGGGACCGAAGCTAGTGTACCATTATAGCATTCCTTGATATATTCCCTCCTCTAAACATTGAGAGCAATAATTCGATAAGTATTATGTACGATTTAGGCAAAACCAAGATCGAAGAGTTTGCTATAAAGTGAAAATAAACAGTACCTACAAACTGAGTCTATGTACTTAATAAGAGAAATAAACACATTAGCAGTTATAACGAAAAAATAGCTCCCTTGCTGAAAGAAACTGTTTTGGGCCCTACTTATTATCATTTTAGCGGAGAATCCAACAGATGCCAACAATAAGCAAGGTAATATTAATTTAATAATTTCAGACGTAACCGAGACTGAAATAGGCAAATATTTAAGTTACATTAAAAAGTTCTTCATTATATTTTCAAAAAGTTCAAAATGTTTTCTAAAATATTTTACCTTCGTTATTTTCGTTAGTTAAAATATTTTACTCATTCAGATATACTATCAAAATTTAAACTCTTTAAATCCCATCCTCTGCATATTGCCATCATTATATGCTAGCCAAACTTTGAAGTTCACATCAAGCGAAAGCAAAAATCAGGACGTGTCAAAGAGGAATTGAAATGAGTATGTTAAAAACCAAAGAATTAAAAAAAAAAACTTTTGTCTTCAAGACAAAAGTTACTGTCGCTCTGATTCATTGCAAAAAGCTTAAGTGGCGTTGGGCTGAACATATAGCCAGACTAACAGATAACAGATGGACCGCCAGGATAACATGCAAGGGTCCTCCAGGCACTAGAAAGAGAGGTAGACCAGCTGCCCGGTGAACTGACGTTATTATACAAGCGGCTGGCAAACAGTGGATGGAGACAGCGAAGAACAGGGCTGGGATACGTGGAAATCTCTAGAGAAAGCTTTCACCTTCGAGAACGAGGGGTACATAAATAGTAAAATATGTATATCTATAAATATAAAGAATAAGTTTAAAAATAATACTCGCGGATAATTAGAAATAAGTTTATTTTTGTATTCTAAGAAATATTTATTTTTATATTATTATAAATTATTTATTTATTAAATCCTATCCTAACTTCCTAACTAACCTATCTTTACTATAATACAGTAGAACTTCTTCTTTCTGTATTACATGCGGAAGTTAGTTTGCTTGTTTGTTACCTTTTCACGCCTAAACTTCATATACGTTGTCAGGTGTACAGAAACGGACATAAGATACCTTTCATCCCGAAAAAAAATACTGTTCCCGAGGAAACCAACAATAAAGTTCTAATGATAATAGATGGCGCCACATGTCTTTCAAATCATGATTGAATTATATTATTACAAGCAGAGTACCTACATTAATGAATTGATTGATTCCGAATTGATTGTCAAATTCTAAACTAGCACGAGTGAATCCGCGGGCAAAAGCTAGTAGGAATATGAAAATGTTTAATTTTTTTTTTTATTAATTCCCACTACCCAAACACTTCGGTACCAAAGTATAAGTTAAAAAATTTTACACAATGAGTATTTCTGTTGCCACTATAACAACAAATAATAAATTAAAAAATAAAGGGGGCTTCCCTACTACGATGGTACGGAACACTTCATGCGCGAGCCAGGCTCGCGCTTGGCCGGTATTTTTTTTATTTTTTTTATTATCTGTGTAACTATTAGGCACCTAGATTTTCTTATAGTCAGTACGAATATCGTTGTTGTTATCACGTAATATTCTTGGGATGTATTACCTTTTTTTTTTTTTTGATTTTGCCGTCTCGCAGTTCAGCCTATGAGGCTGGCTACTGCTTAACCGGTCTAATCCTGTGGATGCCTTAAGTTGCAAGGGTCGGCGGGGGTTTACAGTACAACTATGTTGTTATACTAATAAAATAAACTTTTTATGAAGTTATTGGTAATTTAAAGTACAAAATAGAATTATTGACAGGAGCTTAATCGACAGTGGCACCATCTGGTGAGCTCAAAAACGTTAGCCCTCATTGAATTTTATCCTTGTAAAATGTGTGGTCCATTATTTAAAATATACAGCTAAAGTCACTAGAAGCCCTTTTATTTATAATATATTTTATAACGAGGGACTAAACGAAGCCATAATTTTAATTTGGCGTTTAGTCTCGAGGTACAAACTGTACTTTTCACTTTGAGTGCGAGAAAAATAGTCAATTTAGAACAAAAACATTTAATAATTATTCTTATTCCTCCAGTCCATAAAACTTTCGTAAGTTTTTAGGTAAATCTTCCCCGATTTTTGCGGGAAAAGATTATCTATTATGTCTTTTGCTCTTTGCTCGACGTCAAACTCTTCACTGTCACTGGACATTCTTAATTTTATTTAAAACCGAACATATTTACACTCAAAAAAAATCTGAAATTTTCGCGGTCAGTTTATTCTTTCATACCAGTCACAGATTAACAATTTAAAACACTCACTCTTAACATTTTCGCAATGAAGATGGTCCACACTTAATAGTATATTTACTGGCTGTTTGTGATTGTCTATGTCACATGAAGGAAATTAAAAAACTAATTACTTTTCACTTTAGTCCCGCTTCGTAGGGCTGAATTGGAGTACTTTTAGAGCATGAGAAGTGAAAAAGTAGATTATAGCCTCAACGTCTATATTTTACAGTACCAACTATACTTTAAAATTTAGACATTGAATATTTAGGTTGAAATCAAAATTTAGATAGGCCACCAGTTAGTCTTCTATTTATTTTGCGCACGTATTTACAGTACAACGTTTGAACTGGCGTTCTAAAAATAACCCTGCAGAATCTGCATGTGCCAGAAAACTTTGACATAAGTAGTGTTTATAAAAATACTGTTAAATGAGCAAACAGTTACTGTGAATTTAATTATAATTCTTAATCCGACCGATTTCCTTTTCGGTTATAAAATTTAAAACAAAAAAACGATTTTAATTCTTATTAATTATTTTGTTTAAGAAATAAAAGGCTTTTTTTAATTTTATTTATTTATTTAAATAAAAGTTAACTGTTCCATAAATTTTGTAAAGGTCGGGTGGGCGTCAAGGTAGCCCGCGAAATTGTTTTATGAAACAGCTTTTTACACATCCGTTTGAAAAAAGCTTTTTTCTCGTTGATAAAACACCGTGTAAAATATAGGTTCACACTTTGGATAGTTACGGTTTAGTGCTATCTTATAAATTCTATAGTATAAAGTGATCGTAACCGTTGGCTGCGGTTTCCCGCCGCCGTAACTAATCCTGACCCTTTCTTCATCATGCTGTCACTCCAATTCAAAATCCAATCCGCTGGAGGGCTATCTGATGCCAAGCCTCATTTATTACTTTCATATAAGCCGAAGACCCCGAAGTGGTCGGCTTTTAGCGTTGACGTCAATCTCGCATATATTTAGCAGTTTAACTACGAGTACAGGTTTCATATGAAAGCATTTTTCACGTTTTGATGAAAATTTGAAGTGTTGCTGAAGGGCTCGCAGCTGTATCCTCGTTACATTCAGGGTAACGAGGTGCAGTTTCATACCACTAACACTTTTGAGATTGATGGCTTAATAGAAGTGAAATACATTTCTAGATCATTATTATTGTCTTAGTTCCTCGAAATCAAAGCTGTAAATAATGTTGGTAGCGTTGTCAAACTGCGTTTAACACAATTAATCGAGACAAGTTCTTCAAATTGAAGACATACATATAAACATGTGAGTAAAGTTAATATTCTCAAATAATATCACACACTTAATAAAGCTAAAGATTCAGAAGACAACAGTATAATAAGACGAAGTGTTAAATGAAGTACTTATTAAACTACATCCAACAAATTAAGTCGACTTAGTTGTTTTCACTGAAACAATCAGCCCGGGGCTCCACGATCTGGTGACAATTACATCTCTCCTAACTGAGTAGAAAGCTGCTTCTGATAAAATTAAAATTACCACAGCGAGCTCACCGTGCAACGAACGAAGAAAGAATGAATTTGTTAGAAAAACGTTTCCAAGAACTCAATAAGAATAGTATGAAGAAATTCATTTTGAACTTTACCCAAGGCTTTGTCTGCAGATCTACCTGCACCGCAATAAAGAGCCAGAATCTACATTCGCTCCAAATGCTAATCTAAGTACTGCAGTTTAACTTAGAATTAGGACCACGATCGCTGGCAGACTTTAGGTTTAAGCTCATTCATTAAAAACTATTCAACGGAGACATTGGATTGACGTAATCGCAGTTAGCGCAAACTTTGAAATAGAGTTCCAAAAGAAAATAAACTAAATCGCACTGAGTGAAAAACTGTTAAGCTGTTTGGGAAAGATTTATGCTTGGCTATCTTTACATAAACGAAATCACTTAATCATAACTTCTGAATCGAAAATTAATAAATAATAATAAAAACGTTTACTCATCTCCACAAATTACATCGTTGTTAGATATATAGGTTGACAGGTAGTTAGGCAGAAAGTTGTAATTTGTGGGAGATCTGGAGTTTAAACTAAGCCTAGGCCTGTATTATAGAACTCCAGGCCCCCATTACATTATGAAGAGTTATTGTCAACGTGGAAATAGTGCGAAATTGGTGACAGTGTACGTGTGGTGTCTATACGTGTGTGTGTGTGTGTGTGTGTGTGTGTGTGTGTGAATTGTTCTTAATCTATACTAATATTATAATCTATACCTTCTAATACATATTATCAATAGGTAAAATTTGTTTGTAAGTTTGTATGTAGGGGGTAATCTCGGGATCTGCTGAACTGATTTTGAATATTATTTCACTAATAGGAAGCTACATTATCCCCGAGTGCTATAGGCTATATTTACAACGTGCCCATGGGATAATTTTCAACAAAAACGCGGGCGAAGACGCGGGCAACAGCTAGTAGGTAATAAAATAACGGTATTTTGTATCTGTATTTAGAGCCGACAAATATACATTATTAGTAATTCCTTACCTCGTTGCTATGGTCCAATTACATTGCAATGGGACAACTTGAGCGTTATATTTGCGTAATGAAAACTTTGCAAGCTGAGGTTAACTTGAAGCAATATTCAGAGAAGCTTGGTCGAATTAGTTTATACACAAGTTGTAACATAATAAATGCAAGACATCTCGTTTGGTGACTCAGACTATGAAACAATTTTTTTTTTCTTTAATGACTTTGGAAATTAATAACTTTTTTTTTTAGTTTTACCATACATGGTGATCAGCTCAGTTTTTTTGTAAATTGCATTTATTATGTAACACCTTGTATAGGGTGTTGCTGTGGTGTTGTGTTAATTCTGCTAGTTTGAGGAAGCTTTTAGTGGCGACGTCGTGAAGGACCACACGTCGCACTCGTGTCACCCCGGGCGCCGCCGACGTCACACAGTTCGGGGACCCATTAGCCTCGCCGTCAACACTTTGATTTTAACAAGGGGTCCGCGAACCCTTGTAATCCGTTTACGCGTCGCAAGTACCCTCTCGGCCCAAGTGGCGACGTTTTGTCAAACGTCTTACCTACTTAGCTTTCTACTTGCCTAAATATTTGTGTTCTAAACATTAATGAGATTCGCTCGATCGAAACCACAAACTCGTTAAGAAGTCTTAATTGAATTTAGAACCGCAACCGATCAGAATCGTGTAGGTATATCGATGCTGTGGAAGTATTTTTATCTTTAGCATCCGGATACTTGACTAGGTTTATTGCAAACACGGTCAAAAAGAGCCGCTCGGGCACGAATAAATTCCAGGCTGGTGAGTCAGAGAGCGCTTTGTGGGAGCCCGCGGGCAAATGAGGTTGCCTTGTGGAAGCCCCCTCGCTAACCAGCGCGGTTAACGCTTGCCCGTTTCATTTACACCACGTCACTAACAAATAATTACACTCAGGTTTTTTCGCCTGTAAAAATCCTAACTGCAAAGCGTTATCTCGACGATTAACTTATATTTTTCTTTTATCAGGTAACACAAGTTTTGATTTAAGCGCTGCAGCCGGTGAAAGGTAACGTAGCACGAGTTCTGCCAAGCGAATGCTTATTTAATTTGTTTTACTCTGGGGATGCATTTTTTGCAGTTCAATTAATACCGTAGCTATTATTAACTACGCTGAGCACGTAAATGACGTCGATGAAGTTGATTCAAGTGTTGTGCATTTATTTAAACCTTGCAGTTATTAATTAATGTTACAAGACAGCAGATAACAGTTACTTTGTTGTCTATAGAGGTCTATTATGTCAAAAGCTCTCAAAAGCTGGCAATTTTTTTTTATAAAAGAATTCTTTAAAATTCTTTCTTACTGTACTTTCCGCGTAATCGTTGACAGTACAGGCAAAGTGAGATTTGTCTAAATGGCGGCTGGCTTCTCTTTAGTTATTAGGAAGACCCGAGGGAGATTTAAACCGGGTATGGTTAAAGTTGTAACCAGTATTTATTTGAGTGAGTTAGTTGTATAGGCGTACAATGCGTGGGTTCCCGAGGGTGTTGTTTCAAACAAGGGTTTAGTACAAAACTTATGTGTTTGGAAAGATGTTAACAAATGTGTTTGGGTGGGAAATAGTCCTCTAATTATAAAATATTTCCTCAGTCTTAAACGCGAGTTGCGATTATTTTTTGTTGATTTTGTGATCCTCTTTCAGGTTGCCAGCACATCGTTGAATAGGAACTATTCTATTTACTTTTGCCAAAAGGCGTTTTCCATTTGAGGGCATTTCACTATTTCAAGTTAAAACAACAAATCAGTGTTTTTCACCAGATACTTTAAAAAAAATGTAAAGTACCGTACACCTAACTTACTCGTTTTAATACATTGAATTTGTAATATAACAACTTGAAGTTGTCCATACCTAGAGACTAGTGTTGCCTAAAATGTATACTCACTCAAGCCTAATAAATGTAATTTCGGGGGTGCTAACACCAGTAACTTCGTGGTAATATGATAATATCCCTTTGACGTCCAAAGCCATGTAATTAGATGATTTTATGAAGCTTATCAGAAACCGCTTCAAGTTTTAATGAAAACGTGTTGCAGTTTGCCTCATTTTGCTAGTCCTGTAACGAGCAAACTGATCTAAACACACGTTACCTCGCTAGCTTCACCGCGGTATTTGGACGAATGGATGGACAAGCTTTGGACCGCAAGTTGATTGAATCCATCGTGCGATTCGGAGTGTCTACATAATACAAAATATATCATCATCCTGTGATCCCCGAAGGGTAGGTAGGTACAGGGGTGTACCTAATAGTGCATCCACATTAAAATTTCGTCAGTTATCTACATAATACTATTACTACCTCAGGAGTAAATTAGCAATAAATAAATGAGCTTCACAGTAGGTAGGTAAAGCACCGCAGAACAATTGCATTCAGGCGTGGTACGTATTTCTGAAAAACCTCCAAAAATGTTATAATTTGAACAACTGTACTCTTTTATTAGTTGACAGAAGCGAAATGCCGTGCTTGAAGTTGGTAACGGTTTGAGGTAAAACACTTGATGATAGACTAGCAAAGTTTAATTTATGTTGGAGTTACTATAACAACCGAAATACGTCGTTGATCTGCCGAGATTCAGCTTGAAAGCATTCTCGATGGAGATATATATAGTCTACATCAGGCTGCCCTTTTTACCTATACCTATATGATTAGCATGCCAGAGAATGTGAACTTATCTACGATCGTATATCGAAACTTGACCCCTAATCGGGCAGCCGACTGCAGAAGAGCCCTATTAAGCTGGCAGGAAAAGTCAGCAGGAACCATCGAAATATACGAGGGATTTTGTGTGTAATAATTCAGTGTGGAACACAAAAAACTAGCTACTTCTATCTTCACCACTAGCTACCAGTAAAACTACACGATCGGCAAGAATTAATAGGGCTCTGCAGTAGTACATTTCTACCGCAAATTCCTGTAAGAGGACATTTCGTAAAATTACAGTAAAAACTGCAGACTGTCTGGCTGCGACGTTTTTGTGTTCTACTGCAAAAACTGCTTGAATAAGCTGTTCACATTCTTTCATTGTAACCTATCTACGTCAGACAGTATGTTACGTCATACGTGTGATAGAATAGCTCGAAATGAAGCCAAAACTTTGTACTTATTATTGAATACTTTGTTGATTCTTCAAAATAAAAACCAGTGACTGAAAACAGTGAGAGGCAAACCAGCATGTTCTAAGACTAAACATCGGTCGAAAACGTGGCATTTACCAACACGGGCTGGGCCAGAGTGAAGAATAGCCAGTTCCCTTTTACATTCCAGCCTGATCGACGCATCAAAATTAGATCGTTTAAAAAGCTACATAGTCATATTGTCGACTAACATTTAAAGGAATCTCATTAAAAACTAGCTTATAGTAAAAAACAACATTTTAAAAACCAGCTTTCATAGCTTTCAGCTTTCATAGGTGTGACGTAATTTTGTTCGTACCTATTCTTTTTAACAAACACTTTTAATTGATACCAGGGGGCCTAAAATGGAAGCTTTATCAGAATCTTAATATGAATCACGTTAAAAAAATTAAAATTCTTAAAATGGTCTTTATGGTTATGACCACAAAGTCCATTTAAAAAATTTTTAAAGTGATTCGTATTATGATTCTGATAAAGTGGCCATTTTAGGCCCCCAGTATCATGGGGGTGCAAAATAATAACTAGTTCGTCATCTTAGGGAGACCGCCATATTGGATTTAGAATGACGTCACTTAACTAGCGATGCATTGTCATCCAAATTAACTCAACGTGTATACAAAATTTCAGTTCAATCGGTTGGAGATAATTGTTTTCAAATTCAGTTGCAAGATTTGACTTATACATTTGCCACAAACGCGTGTGCGTAAATGAGCCCTGAATGTAAAATGGCGGTCTCATCGACAATAGAGTCTATCAGACTACCTTTGTAATTTTCTATGATCAAAGATATTGTTTGTATAAAATAACCTTTCTTCAACAAGTATGCACAAAGGAGTGTCAAAAGCCTTGTTTCTCAATTTATTTTAATATGAGTGCTAACTTTTAATATTTCAAATATTTATGAAATAATTTTCGTTATGTCTGTTTTTTTATGATTCATCGTAGTTTTGTTTACTTTAACTTTCGCCTCAAGAATTCTCTTCGTTAAAGGTTTTAAAAGTTCAATTGTATATACTTCATGCAGATACTCGTATTATTATGATGTAAAAAAGCTCAGCTCTGTTGCTAAAGCATTTTAGAGCTTTTTCCTCGAATTTCTTTGTGAATGTTTAACATGGTGGATAATGTCCTCAATGATTCCATGTGGATATCATTTACGCATTGGAATATAAACTTTTAGGTACTTATATTTGGCTAAACTTACACTACCGCCATCTTTTATTCTTAAATTAAAAAGAAGAAAGGCAAACGATGATGAGAGTTGTATTTTTTTTTTCTTTTTTTTTTGTGTTGTTCCTAGACAGTCGTAGTCACTCTAAAATAAATTGGTGATCACAGTAAGTTGGTCTACCATGACGTTGACGTCAACGTTGGTCCACCTGTCCTAAATTTTCGTGACCTCCACTAGTAGAAAAACTACAACTGAATTCATTGACAGGCAACACACGTTCGTGTTCTAAAGAGGATAAAAGTTTGTACGGATATTCGTAATTTTTTCCTAGTGTGTTACTGTGATTGTGTACAAATAACTTTCCAAATATAACTCGATTGTATTAATAAATAACTCATTGTATTAAACGATAAATCTCGGTAGACCGACCCCATTATAACCGGATGACACTCTAGCCATATGCGGGCAGTTGACACCCACACGTTTTCAATTAAAAACTCAATAATCACCTGGATTATGTATGGGTGATATCATTTTGATGGGAAAAGTTCAATTAATGCTTTGTTTGATGTATAAATGGCCACTGGTATTATTTTCCGGTTTCAATTGTTTATTAATATTCCATTTTAGTGCGTTACAAATTTGAGTTCGCTACATGCAAGCTATTAGTTGAATTTAACACCTTTTTAGCTTCAGATGAAGTTACATTTAATTTTCAGTGCCATCGTAAGTTTTATAATTACCATTTTAGTAAGTGGTAGATCACAGACAGTCATCAGTCATCAATGATGATAATTAATGACTTCTAGTATGATGACTACTAGAAGTTATTATAAATATTATTATTTTTAAAGGGTGATTATTGTAACGGTCGTAATGACATGAAACGTGTTGTCAGTGCTTCACGCCAAAATAAAATTCATCTAAAACTTTTTCTTTTTTTGGGAAATATCCCTACTTACACGGTATCCCCATGAGAATATGTAAAACCTTTGAAACCCCACGTGTACTCGTCTTCTAAGTATGCAAGGACGATACCTCGTGTCGTTCCGCTCTACTTCACGCACTCTATTACATCTTGTCGGACACACGGGCGGCTTACGTGTATTGTAATGTAAGTAGTACCGATTTCTGCAAAGTTCTATTGTAGCCGTAAAGGTTCCATCTCACAATAGGCCTCCGTAAGTTATCGTCGTTAAATAATAAAACTGTATTTTATCATAAAAAACGTAACCTTATCTATATCTCAACAAATCTTTGATATATCACGGTTTCACAGGTCAGACTGGGTGCAGAGATATTAACTTGAACATGGATGAGAGAAGGGGTGAAATGAATTTATTCGTGTAGTAGTAGTGTTAAATGAAATCGCCTCGGATTTACTTACGTAAGTCTGTCAAAGGTACTCATTGAAAACGCTTTGGATACGGTCTGTAGATCGTCTACGAATAACAAAACGTCTAACTATGATTTGAGTGCTAGCTAGCTAACTCGGCCGTTAAAAATAAGACAACAGCTAAGGGCGCTTTTAATTTAGACGTTTCGTGTCGGACCGCTGCGGTGCCGAAAACGTGCGTTTGTCGGATTGCGCACGGACGGTTGTTTGTTTTCATACAAAGCACGCGGTGCGGCAGCAGTGCGTGTTGTCGAGCATTCGCGGTACACCGCGTGCTTTGTATGAAAACTAAAGACCGTCCGTGCATCTAAATTGAAAGCGCCCTAATTCTTTATTGACAAAATAACTACTCCAAAATACCTTTAAAAGATTCCTTAGCCGTCACGATATATTCCGTCGTTCGGTACCAAAAAGTGTCGGAAATCGATCAGCCTAATCTCATTGAATAATTTAAAGATTTATTTAAGCAATGGGAACCTATCAACTCCGACGTTTGTTGAGTTGATGTGCTGAATGTAAATCGGGCCTAGTACAATAAGGACCATGTTTTTGAAGGAGTAAACGAAATATTCTGGTCCTGGCGTCCTGCATAACAAGAGGCTCGGATTTATTGAGATACTGATAACATTGTGTCTTTGTGAGTGAACATCAAAGATAAACAGAGCTTGAAAAAGAAATCTACGCGTGTTTAAAACGTTTTGAGTAGCTTGTGGCTAAACAATAACAGCCGAACGGGTTGATCTTTAACGTTAAACAGTGCTTCAACATCTCTTGTCTCATTATTGAATACCAGGTTTCTCCGTGCATCGGATTTCGGATGTCAGAAGGAAGTCCTTAATAAGTACCTACGTAAGTTATTTTCAGCTCAAGTGTTTTGAGCTTCAAATCTTGTTTCCTCATCTTGCTGATGTTGTTAAGGAGTTTGTTAAGTAAGTTCCTTAGCTAGTAGCTTCACCTACGCAGATAATATAGGCAAGGTGGGTGCTGCTTGCAACTATATTTGTGTTTATTGTTCAAAAAGACTTAATTCAGTTCAACCTACTTTTAAATTGGAATTTTAATCTTATATACTACAGGATATCTGTGCACCTGGCGGCATTTCCCATCTGCGGAAATGACGAAAATCCATAAAAACTGTAAACCACTTTCTCACCTATTTTAAATAAGGAGCAAATTCAAGATTCTAGACTTAGTCTAAGGCGATTCTCACACACAGTGCTTGCTGGCGCGGTCGGGACGATTTTGTGGCGGTGCGCCGCGCGGGGAGGCTATACGAGCGCCTCTCGTCCGCGCGGTTGGGCGGTGTTTAGGCGTCAACGTATTTATACAGGCAAATGCGACGGACATTCCGCTTCACCGCCGTGGACCGCGCGGGCGAGTGGTGTCGTGAGAAAACCGCCTAAGTGTTGTCTGTGAATTTTGCGTTCACACTAAAATATCAATTCTCCATTCGTAAGGTCACGTCAACATTGTCTTCATTTTTTTTTAATAACCTCCCTAGTAAGTAGTTCGTTACCTTCTCTCACTATCCAAATATGTTTTTTTTATCAATGATGATAAGATTATTCACTGTATCGAAATCCGTGCGTATTTTAAATTTATGCGGAGGTACTCCATTTCCAGTCAGTAAAAAAACATTAACATACACTTATTAAAGTTAAATCAAAAAGGACGCTTAATTATTTCATAATACCAATTGATCACGAGCAAAACGATGCGTTAGCGTTTCCACCACAACATTCATTAGGATTGACTGTTTAATGTGCCGACGGCTGGTAAAAATTATACATTTGTAAAAATTACCTTATTTTAATAAAGTTTTTTTTTTTTGTAAATATCTGTTTGTATTTTTTTTTACAGTATTTAGCGGATTCTTTGACACAACAAATATCCACTAATAAAGTAAATTGATATGATTAGTATAGGATATACACCAATACCAGCGCAGCGCAGCTGCAGCGCAGCGCTGTGTAGTTTTTTAAATGTTACAGCAACATGCTGAGATAGGGACCTTTTGGCTTCGTACAGCACTAATTTCGTTGTTTTTTTATTTTAGTTTTATTATTAATTTTATAATTTTGTTGCATATAATGTAAATGTAACCATTTTTTATGATTTGTCCTGTGCGGGCTAATAAATACTTTTTCTTTCTTTCTTTAATTATATCAAATTACTTTGTTGGTTTTACCTTTCCAAAGTTATGCATGACTATTTGTAACTTACTAGTTGAAAGCGGCCTTAACCTACTTTGTGACTTCGGAGATAATTATGTAGGCGATATTAAGAAATAGAGGTGCACTGAGAATTTATATTCTTGAAATTGGCTGTTAACATTTTCTTCGGAAATCGTTATCCCGTTTTGTCTGTTGCCTAAACCAGTAAAACATTTTTACTAAAAACGACTTAAATCCCGTTGACTTCTGTCACAATAAGCAACCTACCTACGTCAGACAGTATGTTACGTCATACGTGTGATAGAATAGCTCGAAGTGAAGCCAAAACTTTGTACTTATTATTGAATACTTTGTTGATTCTTCAAAATAAATACCAGTGACTGAAAAAGTGAGAGGCAAACCAGCATGTTCTAAGACTAAACATCGGTCGAAAACGTGGCATTTACCAACACGGGCTGGGCCAGAGTGAAGAATAGCCAGTTCCCTTTTACATTCCAGCCTGATCGACGCATCAAAATTAGATCGTTTAAAAAGCTACATAGTCATTGTCGACTAACATTTAAAGGAATCTCATTAAAAACTAGCTTATAGTAAAAAACAACATTTTAAAAACCAGCTTTCATAGCTTTCAGCTTTCATAGGTGTGACGTAATTTTGTTCGTACCTATTCTTTTTAACAAACACTTTTAATTGATACCAGGGGGCCTAAAACGGAAGCTTTATCAGAATATTAATATGAATCACGTTAAAAAAACTAAAATTCTTAAAATGGTCTTTATGGTTATGACCACAAAGTCCATTTTAAGAGTTTTTAACGTGATTCGTATTATGATTCTGATAAAGTGGCCATTTTAGGCCCCCAGTATTATGGGGGTGCAAAATAATAACTAGTTCGCCATCTTAGGGAGACCGCCATATTGGATTTAGGATGACGTCACTTAGCTAGCGATGCATTGTCATCCAAATTAACTCAACGTGTATACAAAATTTCAGTTCAATCGGTTGGAGATAATTGTTTTCAAATTCAGTTGCAAGATTTGACTTATACATTTGCCACAAACGCGTGTGCGTAAATGAGCCCTGAATGTAAAATGGCGGTCTCATCGACAATAGAGTCTATCAGACTACCTTTGTAATTTTCTATGATCAAAGATATTGTTTGTATAAAATAACCTTTCTTCAACAAGTATGCACAAAGGAGTGTCAAAAGCCTTGTTTCTCAATTTATTTTAATATGAGTACTAACTTTTAATATTTTAAATATTTATGAAATAATTTTCGTTATGTCTGTTTTTTTATGATTCATCGTAGTTTTGTTTACTTTAACTTTCGCCTCAAGAATTCTCTTCGTTAAAGGTTTTAAAAGTTCAATTGTATATACTTCATGCAGATACTCGTATTATTATGATGTAAAAAAGCTCAGCTCCGTTGCTAAAGCATTTTAGAGCTTTTTCCTCGAATTTCTTTGTGAATGTTTAACATGGTGGATAATGTCCTCAATGATTCCATGTGGATATCATTAACGCATTGGAATATAAACTTTTAGGTACTTATATTTGGCTAAACTTACACTACCGCCATCTTTTATTCTTAAATTAAAAAGAAGAAAGGCAAACGATGATGACAGTTGTATTTTTTTTTTCTTTTTTTTTTGTGTTGTTCCTAGACAGTCGTAGTCACTCTAAAATAAATTGGTGATCACAGTAAGTTGGTCTACCATGACGTTGACGTCAACGTTGGTCCACCTGTCCTAAATTTTCGTGACCTCCACTAGTAGAAAAACTACAACTGAATTCATTGACAGGCAACACACGTTCGTGTTCTAAAGAGGATAAAAGTTTGTACGGATATTCGTATTTTTTTCCTAGTGTGTTACTGTGATTGTGTACAAATAACTTTCCAAATATAACTCGATTGTATTAATAAATAACTCATTGTATTAAACGATAAATCTCGGTAGACCGACCCCATTATAACCGGATGACACTCTAGCCATATGCGGGCAGTTGACACCCACACGTTTTCAATTAAAAACTCAATAATCACCTGGATTATGTATGGGTGATATCATTTTGATGGGAAAAGTTCAATTAATGCTTTGTTTGATGTATAAATGGCCACTGGTATTATTTTCCGGTTTCAATTGTTTATTAATATTCCATTTTAGTGCGTTACAAATTTGAGTTCGCTACATGCAAGCTATTAGTTGAATTTAACACCTTTTTAGCTTCAGATGAAGTTACATTTAATTTTCAGTGCCATCGTAAGTTTTATAATTACCATTTTAGTAAGTGGTAGATCACAGACAGTCATCAGTCATCAATGATGATAATTAATGACTTCTAGTATGATGACTAATAATACTAGAAGTTATTATAAATATTATTATTTTTAAAGGGTGATTATTATAACGGTCGTAATGACATGAAACGTGTTGTCAGTGCTTCACGCCAAAATAAAATTCATCTAAAACTTTTTCTTTTTTTGGGAAATATCACTACTTACACGGTATCCCCATGAGAATATGTAAAACCTTTGAAACCCCACGTGTACTCGTCTTCTAAGTATGCAAGGACGATACCTCGTGTCGTTCCGCTCTACTTCACGCACTCTATTACATCTTGTCGGACACACGGGCGGCTTACGTGTATTGTAATGTAAGTAGTACCGATTTCTGCAAAGTTCTATTGTAGCCGTAAAGGTTCCATCTCACAATAGGCCTTCGTAAGTTATCGTCGTTAAATAATAAAACTGTATTTTATCATAGAAAACGTAACCTTATCTATATCTCAACAAATCTTTGATATATCACGTTTTCACAGGTCAGACTGGGTGCAGAGATATTAACTTGAACATGGATGAGAGAAGGGGTGAAATGAATTTATTCGTGTAGTAGTAGTGTTAAATGAAATCGACTCGGATTTACTTACGTAAGTCTGTCAAACGTACTCATTGAAAACGCTTTGGATACGGTCTGTAGATCGTCTACGAATAACAAAACGTCTAACTTATGATTTAGACGTTTCGTGTCGGACCGCTGCGGTGCCGAAAACGTGTGTTTGTCGGATTGCGCACGGACGGTTGTTTGTTTTCATACAAAGCACGCGGTGCAGCAGCAGTGCGTGTTGTCGAGCATTCGCGGTACACCGCGTGCTTTGTATGAAAACTAAAGACCGTCCGTGCATCTAAATTGAAAGCGCCATAATTATTTATTGACAAAATAACTACTCCAAAATACCTTTAAAAGATTCCTTAGCCGTCACGATATATTCCGTCGTTCGGTACCAAAAAGTGTCGGAAATCGATCAGCCTAATCTCATTGAATAATTTAAAGATTTATTTAAGCAATGGGAACCTATCAACTCCGACGTTTGTTGAGTTGATGTGCTGAATGTAAATCGGGCTAGTACAATAAGGACCATGTTTTTGAAGGAGTAAACGAAATATTCTGGTCCTGGCGTCCTGCATAACAAGAGGCTCGGATTTATTGAGATACTGATAACATTGTGTCTTTGTGAGTGAACAGCAAAGATAAACAGAGCTTGAAAAAGAAATCTACGCGTGTTTAAAACGTTTTGAGGAGCTTGTGGCTAAACAATAACAGCCGAGGGTTGATCTTTAACGTTAAACAGTTCTGCAACATCTCTTGTCTCATTATTGAATACCAGGTTTCTCCATGCATCGGATTTCGGATGTCAGAAGGAAGTGTTAGTACGTAAGTTATTTTCAGCTCAAGTGTTTTGAGCTTCAAATCTTATTTCCTCATCTTGCTGATGTTGTTAAGGAGTTTGTTATGAAAGTTCCTTAGCTAGTAGCTTCACCTACGCAGATAAGATAGGCAAGGTGGGTGCTGCTTGCAACTATCTTTGTGTTTATTGTTCAAAAAGACTTAATTCAGTTCAACCTACTTTTAAATTGGAATTTTAATCTTATATACTACAGGATATCTGTGCACCTGGCGGCATTTCCCATCTGCAGAAATGACGAAAATCCATAAAAACTGTAAACCACTTTCTCACCTATTTTAAATAAGGAGCAAATTCAAGATTCTAGACTTAGTCTAAGGCGATTCTCACACACAGTGCTTGCTGGCGCGGTCGGGAGGATTTTGTGGCGGTGCGCCGAGCGGAGAGGCTATACGAGCGCCTCTCGTCCGCGCGGTCGGGCGGTGTTTAGGCGTCAACGGATTTAAAAAGGCAAAAAATGCGACGGAAGATCCGCTTCACCGCCGTCCACCGCGCGGGCAAGTGGTGTCGTCAGAAAACTGCCTAAGCGTTGTCTGTGAATTTTACTACTTTGTAGGAGGTTATTAAAAAAAATGAAGACGATGTACCTTACCAATGGAGAATTGATATCACACTAAAATATCAATTCTCCATTCGTAAGGTACATCGTCTTCATTTTTTATTAATAACCTCCTACAAAGTATTACCCTAGTAAGTAGTTCGTTACCTTCTCTCACTATCCAAATATGTTTTTTTTATCAATAATGAGAAGATTATTCATTGTTTCGAAATCCGTGCGTATTTTAAATTTATACGGAGGTACTCCATTTCCAGTCAGTTAGAAAACATTAACATACACTCAATAAAGTTAAATCAAAAAGGTCGCTTAATTATTTCATAATTACCAATTGATCACGAGCAAACCGATGCGTTAGCGTTTCCACCACAACATTCATTAGGATTGTCTGTTTAATGTGCCGACGGCTGGTAAAAATTATACATTTGTAAAAATTACCTTATTTTAATAAAGTTTTTTTTTTTGTAAATATCTGTTTGTATTTTTTTTTACAGTATTTAGCGGATTCTTTGACACAACAAATATCCACTAATAAAGTAAATTGATATGATTAGTATAGGATATGCACCAATACCAGCGCAGCGCAGCGCTGTGTAGTTTTTTAAATGTTACAGCAACATGCTGAGATAGGGACCTTTTGGCTTCGTACAGCACTAATTTCGTTGTTTTTTTATTTTAGTTTTATTATTAATTTTATAATTTTGTTGCATATAATGTAAATGTAACCATTTTTTATGATTTGTCCTGTGCGGGCTAATAAATACTTTTTCTTTCTTTCTTTAATTATATCAAATTACTTTTTTGTTTTTACCTTTCCAAAGTTATGCATGACTATTTGTAACTTACTAGTTGAAAGCGGCCTTAACCTACTTTGTGACTTCGGAGATAATTATGTAGGCGATATTAAGAAATAGAGGTGCACTGAGAATTTATATTCTTGAAATTGGCTGTTAACATTTTCTTCGGAAATCGTTATGTCTGTTGCCTAAACCAGTAAAAAATTTTTACTAAAAAACTACTTAAATCCCGTTGACTTCTGTCACAATAAGATTTCGAGACAGGCTCTATTTTGCCACTTTTCCCACAAACAATAAATTCAATTTCGACTGACCATTTTCGAACAGATAGATCCAGGTTCCGAAACACATTGCACCATTTTAAAAAGAACTATCGAATTCGTGTTTGAATTTGAATTTTTCTTCCATGTCTCTTGTACGGTTGAGACTCCAGCCGGGAGAACCTCCTGTAGTTTAATTTCCGCCGAGTCATGGCATACGTGCCTCGAATTAATATGTGAACACTTACAACCGCACTCGTAGTTCGGAATAAATCTTCGAAATTACACTATTCGGTGCTTTATCTATGTAGGTACATAACTCCTTAATTTTGTAATTTAGTGTATGCAACAACAGGCATTGCAACAATATAAAAAAGGTGCAATGTTAATTAAAAGTTGAAATAAACATTAAACTACAAAAATATAAACTTCATTAGTGATGACGCCGAGTCGTAGACCTACCGTAGACCCAGCGGAGACCCAGCGTAGACTCAGCGTAGACCTCTCGTAGACACCTCGTAGACACCTCGTAGACCACTCGTAGACACCTCGTAGACACCTCATAGACCCCTCGTAGACCCCTCGTAAACCCTCGTAGAGCCCACTCGGACCCAACGTATATGTATGGCGATCTGAGATAATACATGACAGAAATTCTGGTGACTAAACTTTAATCGAATTTCCTTAAAAATTCAAGCACTTTGTTACGAATAAACCTAAAATTGCTGGTAAAATAAACTGAAAATTATGAAGTCCACCTCAAAAAGGGGATTTAAAGTTGCAGCACAAAGAGTATCTAGTAGTCAGTGTAGTAGTGGTAGTCTATTACAGTGGCGTAGCGAGGGAGGGATGAAGCCATAAAAGGTGAATAGCACAAATCCTCTCAAGGGACGGACTAGCGATCCAACACATCTCTGATTCCTCAAAGAAAGAGCATCCGTAGATATGAGTGATTTGAAAAATGTTGCTTTTCACGTCGTCATTTCACAGACAATAATTTAATTTATCATCTCAAAGTAATTTTTTATCCGTCATAAATAGATATAGATCCAATTTTTATAGTTCAGAATAAAAGGAATTTAATAATGCCATTTCTCTTCTTCTTCAAAGCACTCTAAATGGTGTTAGCCTAGAAATTAACGACGAGTACCGACTGCATTATCAGAAGCATTTATTAATAATTCCTGAACCGCGCTCCGAACAATGTGTTTATTAAAAACTCCTTTATTAAAAAAAAAGTTATTTGCTCTTGAATTATTTATGGTACAGTTTAAAAAAGGACAGTTCGCAGTGGCCGGAAATAAGTTCAGATGAATAATGAATGCAGACTGCGCTGTTCAAGCGCCGCGTATGAATTCAAAATCCCCCGTAGGTCAAGCTGCCACTATTCTCAGCACTGCATCTGAAAATATGGAGGACATAGCATTTCTGGGTTCGATTCCCAGGTCTGACAAAGTGTTATTAGGTTTTTCCATTGTATTTTTCAGTAGCAGCCACGGAGTTTGGATTCGTGCCCAGTTGATGGCAATAGGCTCGCCCCCTATTATATAGGAATTAAAACATAACTGGGGAAATTAGGGTTTATTATTAGGTACACCTCTGCCGATCCCTTCGGGGATTATAGGCGTAATGTTACGTGTATGTGTACCTAAGTTCATTTTATATCAGGCATTGCTTTTTGCTGTTTTAGTTTTCATTGTCCCCGTGTCTCTATGACTAATGAATTTTCAAGTTGACTTTCGACTACAACTATAGGATGATTCAGTTTCCATAATATTAATGGTTCTATGAAAGACCTTCTTTCCATTTATATCCTATCAGTATCTCCCACTCAGTCTTTAAAAATATTTTTTCAAACTTATTTTAGTTCAGATGTAAAAGGGATGATAAAGGTAATTATATAGATAAAGCATTGAATGGTATATACATCTATTAAATGTCTTTTATGCATAGGTGACTAATATGAGTCCTTTCATAGGTTAATTAAGTGATACAGATATTTCGATCTCCAAAATCCATTGACAGTCGGAAACGAACTGCTAACCCTTTAGACGATAGCACGAACAATGCTCAGTTTTCATTGCTCACTTGTTTGATCTACAACTCCAATTTAATTGAGGAAGTGAACAGTTTGTTAGAATTGTAAATTGTTTGTAACTAGCTTCTACACACATCAAAAGTGTCTAGGGATCAACATATATTTTTGCAATAACTTTTCTCCTGATTGATATTAATTAAAATTTTCTTTAAGGATTCATCAAATAAAGTGTTTTCGTTTGTCACAGTAACGATAAACCAAGTCACCTTTGCATTAATAAAGAAATTTGCCATTTTCCTAATAAAGGGATTTTTGACATTTGAACCACTAACACAAAAGTTCGAAAAAAAGACTGAAATAACAGTTTTCTTTAAAATTTTATTGGGTAACTTAAACAATTAATAATCCGTGTTTCTACCGCGAACACTAACAACACAAGAACATCGGTTTGGCATACTCAAAATGAGTTCATCCAAATCACGCTGTGGAATGGCCGCCCATGTTCGTTGCAACAACAAAAAAAGGTCTTCTTGCGACTGGATACCCTCCATATTCGGCAGAGCTCTTCTCTGTAGCATATCCCATGCATGCTCAATCGGATTCAAGTCTGGCGACTGAGCAGGCCAGGGCAGGACATTGATGTTAGCTGCGGCGAGAGTCTGTCTTACAACTCTTGCGGTGTGCGGTCGTGCATTATCATGCATTAACTGAAATAAGGGACCGATTTGCACTTGTAGAGGAACGATGACGTCTGATACAATCGTCTCAGCATAAATTTGAGCGTTGAGGTTGCCTCTGATCCAAATCAACTCAGTTCTTCCGCCGATCCAAATACCCGCCCATACCATGATGGTTCCACCACTATAAGGATGGACTTCCTGGCAGGATTTTAATCGCTGTTGGCGTCCAGGGGTTCTCCAGTGTCGTATACGTCTTGTATCCGGTCTCATACCAAAACGAGACTCATCAGAAAAGCACACGAAACGCCATTGTTCTTCTGCCCAATTTCTGTGTTCAAGAGCCCATTGATATCGTATCCTACGATTGTGCATTGCTATAGGTGGTACCCGTAGCGGTCTTCGGGAATGAAGGTTCACTTCATGCAAGCGGTTTCTGACTGTTTGGTCGCTAATTAAGTTCCCTGAAGAGTGATGAAGCCTCACGGCTAACATCATGGCGGTTATTGTTGGAGCTCTTCGAGTTAAGATTTGAATGTATCGGTCTTGTCTCCGTGTGGTGCAGCGATACCGTCCTCCATGGCGCTCAGCCACGGTACCAGTGCTTCGGTAACGTGTCCAAAGTCGACTGATAACACTCTGACTTGTATTCAGAGCTAAAGCCACAGTACGTTGCCGGGAACCAGCTTCTATCATTCCCACGGCTCTGAGCATTTCTTCCCTGCTTAAATGACGTCGCCGCTCCATAATAACGTTGGTTTTAATCAGTAGTAGGGAAACAGTAGCACTAATAATGTCTTCAATGCGTTGTATGTTTTTATAGGGAAAATATTGACAGCTGATTTTCATCTTTTACTCGAATTTGATTCACAGTTCCTGATTCAAATTATGAAATGCACCAAAAAGGATCCATATAAATTTATAAAATCATAAATTTATTACAAAGCCACATCTCAATCTCAAGAAATCCACATAAAAATGCTTGATCCCTAGACACTTTTGATGTGTGTAGTTTGCAACGGCACTATCTAGTTCTCCAAGGCACTAAATTCCGAACATACGGGTGACAAGTGACAATCGACGTTGGTGATCTGGTTTAGTCCTATCTCGGCACCCATGAATTTCGGCAACCTGTTAAAAATCATGGTCAAAATTGGAAACACAGTATCAGTATAATAAGTAAATCAACTTTATTATTTATTCAGGGCCCAGTCCAGCAAGATTGACAGCCCGTCGAAATATTCAATTTATTTAAATATAAAATATGGTATTATCTTGTTTTCTATAAAATTATTTGTACTATTATTGTTTTCCATAACCGCCCCCCCCCCCCCTCATAATATTTTGTGATCTATGAGTTCACAAGTCTTACATGTCATCTTTTCTCGCTTAATAATTAATGTGACATTATAAAGTTAGTCGCAGACGGCCTTACCTGCGTGAAAATTTAGTAAACTCTGCACAGGATTCCTTCTAATTAACGAGGCACAGAAAATTGCTGCTTACTCAATAATTACGTGTGATGTCGCTTTTACGAATTTGCCGCGTATGTGAGTATAAAGATGTTTCATTACTGGCAGTCTGGCACCTCAGCAAGAACGATGAAACGTGTGTCACAATTAATTCAGTGAGTTATAGGAATATATTTTGTTCACGGTTGTTTTATGACATGTGTTTAATTGTCTGTCATTAAACATTGTGTGTGTAGAAACTCTCAAGTAACTGGCGCTGTGATTTTAGAGAACGATGTTTGTCGAACAATTAAGCTTTCCTTACGATGTGTTGTTTGATGATACTTTTGGAATATATTGTTTACTACGTCAATTAAAATTTCTATGTATCCCTCACTACTCCTCCTCTTTTTGTAAAGAGAAGGCCAGTGTCCCAGCAGTGGGTACATTATATGTACATTAAAAATGTCTCCAAGACAACAGCTCTCCGGCCATCGGCTCGAGTCTCATTAAATATTTAACGGCCGATGGCTCGCTCAGCATATTCACAGTTCCTCCACGATCCATGCAAATTGTATGAATCCAGTTGAAACTATGAAACTTTAAGATCCAAATTTGGGGCAGCGTTGTTGTTATAATTAATCGTCTTATGTCAGAAAGCTCAGCTAACAGTGTTGTCTTGTGTACCCAAGCTTACAATATTTAGTAGTAACGGTCTACTGTAATCCTCTGAGAAAGGGATTTGTTCTTGGAAAGCCACTTGGTTAATGTAGTAAGCTACTAGCTAACATAGCTTTATTTAAACTCTTTATTGATCCGTGTCTTAATCTTCGCGTTGATTGTGAGTTCTTTGATGGGGATGAAATAATTTATTTTGAATGCAATTTTGGACTTATGCGACGAGTGATAAAATAACATTTCCTAGTGAAGTGTTGATTTGTGTGTTGAGTGGATGTTTTGTAATTCAGGACCATCCTAATGTACATGTAATACAATGTCAAGATTAATAAAAATACCTACTTAAGGGAAAAGACCTGAATAAGACTGTGCAGACCAGGGATCCATGGCACAACACGGAGGTGAATACTCAGCAGTGGGTGAAAGAAGGCTGCCAACGATGAGGATTAAAATTGCCTTCACACTTAATTATTGTATGAATGACGCATCTTCTGTATTGTGGAGGTCGGAAAGGCAGTAGCTCCATGTAAAATACTGGTATTCAACTGAATCTGGTAAGACTGGAAGCCGACCCCAGCATGGGAAAAGGCTAGGCCGATGTTGATGACTGGCGCATCGTCGACAACCTTGCTGACTGAATAATTATAAATTATACTAGCTTACGCCCACGGCTTCGCCAGCGTAGAATTCGGTAATAATTGTCCCACGGGATCGTCCTACCTGGATAAAAAGTATCCGATGTGTTTATCTACGCTATAAACTATCTGCTTGAAATAATACCAAACATAGATACACGATATAGATATACGAACCAAGACAAGTAAGATGAGATTATTACTATGGCATTAGTTTTCCTTTTAAATTCGAGCTGAAAATAGAATAGGCTAAACAAACTAATATAAACATTTGTTGTCTCGATGGTTTTTCTCAGTGGTAGTTCTCGGTTGGTTCCAATAAATAAAGTTGTCTCTAGTTATTATTAATAAATAATATATAATCGGCATCTTTTATAACCAAATATTAATTAGCCAAATGAAAACTTATGACTGTAGGGCTAATTAGTGGGGAATAAGATTTATTTCTTGTTTAATTAAATGGAAAGTTATTGTTTGTTGAGATAATAATTACTTGCTAGGTAATTATCTATAAAAGGTTCTTATTTACCATTTTTAACTGAATAGTCTGTAAAGTATATATATAACAGCTGTCATCTGTACATCTTTGACAGTCATTACAGGCAGTCAGTGGCCCGAAACTCTGACATCAGTCTTAGCAATGGGTATCGTATTAACCAGTAGTAACTGGGTTGTGGAGGTCAGATAGGCATTTGTCCCAGTAGTGGGAACATTATTGACTGGTTACTTGTGCTACACGAAACGTAAATGGTGCCGATCGATTATTGTTTCAACAAAAGATCATTTTCAATACTTGCTCCTGTACATTGAACTTCCAGTTTTATGAGTTTTGTTAATTTTCGAGACTGCGGGGGTGTTAAATATTAAATTTGAACTAGGTCGATACTAAAATATTCCTCTGCTCAATGTTAGTTTAGATTTTTATTCTATTGTTATTAAATTCCTTTCATTAGTAATTTTGGACCAATACTTTTTTTAATAAAGTACGGGAATGTCACAAAAATGTACCTAATTTATTTATTTTGTCAACTTGACAACTTTTGTTTTTGACAACTTACTAATGACAGATTGGTGTAGTTTGTATCGCAATTTTGTATAAAAGTATGTATTAGCATAAACAAGGCTTAGGTATTAGGATTCTAGCGACCCGCCCCTGTTTCGCACTGCCAGCTAACGGGTTTAAAAGTATATCCCATCTTTCAAGCTTGAAATCGGTTGGGTGATTTTATTTATTAAGATTACAAAATTATTTTACCACAAAGGTTTATTTCTACAAATAAGCCACAAGCATTTCATGAACACGAGGTTGGCCCTTCCAGACTTACTACATTCCCTCTTCGTAGGGAAAAAAAAAAACTCAGAAAGAGCCCTATTTTTCAGACTTGATAGAAGATATTGCATAGTGAACGTGAAAACGAGAATAGGTAAACATTCCTAAATTGAAAAACAATTTTCGCGAAAAATTACGATTGTAACTTTGAGATAAACTGTTTCATAAAAATATGAGTTCCAGAATACTATTGTCATAACAAAATTATATTTTAAACAGAACAGTTGGAAAAAACGCTTTTAACCCTTCGTGTGCCGGAACGTAGATCTACCGGAGACACAATAGCTTTTTAATTGTGTCTATATACTCGGCATACGAAAGGTTGAAAGTTGTTAAGTCTTTACATATTGGTGCCCGTGGCTGTACATGTCACATAATATTAAATCAATAGTCGGTTTACGGGCTGAACGTAGATCAAATTCAATCAGCAACTTGATTGTGTAGCGTCTCCGTAAACAACGAAACACGATGAAAAGCGAGATATGATCTAAATCCTGCAATAATTGAAATGAAACCAGATCACTAGAGCTTTGTGTAATTACATATTAGGTCCTACTACTGATAATCTTTCCCGCAAAAACGGATTTGGGTGAAATTTAGCAGCACAGATAGTTTATACCTAGGATTAACTAAACAATGGATACCTTTTATCCCGATAGCATGATCCAATGGGACAATCATCGAACTCCACGCGGGCGAAGCCGCAGGCACGAGCTAGTCGCTTATAAATTGTATGCCCATAATAACATCGGTAGTCGGTATGCAAAACTTAACATACAAATCGATATCGGTAGGTAGATGTAGGTAACCCTGGTAAACATTACCAAATGAAAAAGAAGTTCGAAAAATAGTTTGGCGTTTCAGTTATTTTCCACGAATAATTCCGTTGATAAACCTACCTTTAGATGCCTACTATGATACTCCGATAACTTATGTAAGAAAGCCCAAGTACTTTAAATAATCTTTCTTGCCAAAATGATGGTTGGAGGTGACTCAAGAAAGATGGAGGTTGCCAATTCACAGCCGAAAATCACTCAGCAAACTTTTTCTCTCGCAGAGAGTAAATATCACTTAAACCTGTTTTTCAGTTAAGGTGGAAGCGTCAGAATAGCTCGCGAAATTCAAATTTTCTTACGTTTTTTTGCAATTTTCAGGTCTGTGTCAGATTGTATGTTGATGAGTCGCGCAAGTAACACGTATGTTGTTACAGAATTACATTTCATGAAATAGTCAGTCAATGGGGTTAAATTAACTTAGAGGGTTGTATTAATGATTTAAGTGATTGTAATTCTGTAACTACAAACGTGTTACTGGCGCGATTCATTTTTCTTGAGCGTACAACCTGACGCTGACCTGCAAATTGAAAAAACCGAAAAAAAAAACGTGGTCTACGCTGGCGCTTTCACCTTAAGTGTGAAGGCATCGCTATTGGCACCTAAAACAAATATTGACGTTTTTCCTTTTGTACTGAATATCGATACAAGCGAACGGACTCCTATTCTGTTACATTCACTTCAAAGCTCGCTCGACTGAGCGCACACAATTCGAAATTAATGTGAATTCGACTTTTTGTTTATAAAAGAATCACTGCTTAGTCACACATCGACACCCGTCGATATCGAATTTCGAAAATTCATAGAATAACCATACCTTCAGAATTCACCCGACCGTGTGATACAAATTAACCGCATTGATTGAAACGTGATGCTATTCTAATTAAACATGTACCTACTTGGCGGCTCGACTTCGTTAATGTGACGCGTAACTTAACCCGTCCACACGCCAGGAGTATTCGAAATGAACCACAGTGTGCGACTGTGGTTCATTTAATTTACCGAAGACTGCCAACATTCTAGCTTGAGTTGCAGGTCACGATTTTCAGCATTGAGGAGTGCGACTCACTACGCGTGTTCTGTCGCACGTGATCCCCTGATCATGTCAACTCCATTAAACACAATTACCCACCACGTTAACAAGAAAGGGGATCCACTTCGAGCATCATAATGATCAAAAAATGCACTTCGATTGTCAACAAAAACCTTGAAGAATCCGATCACGTTCTTATTGTTCATATTTCGAGTTTCGGTGAACTTTGTGCCGTTGGTTTTCAGTTGTATTAGAGTCAATGTTTGTTATTTAAGGCACGCAAAAGGAAATCAGGTCAACCCGGTGGCTACGGACAGACAGACTATGCACGTACACAGAGAAACATAGTGACTGAACGCGTAAGTACTGCAGAGTGTCAAATCTGGAGGCTGTGCAATGTTTCACGTCCTTCCGATAACATCGCATTTTGATGACCATGAAAATAAAGCAATCGGCTGTGAAATGGAATCCACAATATTGTCTCCTCTCGCATTTACCGTTAACGCTTAGTTGCGAATCGTAGCTAAGTTGCACATAAAACACTGGTGTATTGTTGGCATTTGTTGGTAGATTAGTGAGTGGTCTGGTCGAACTGTTCGTAGCTAGCTGCACTGGCTTAGTCAGCGATGAGTCAGCTTGTTACGGAGTAATTCTGCAATCGTGCTGTTCAGTTGTAACGGTGTCGGGTTATCATGAGTTTGCGTCGAAGATTGGTAATAGTTACGTTGACCTAGAACAAGATGGTTAGTATAATACTGTTGTACAATCATCACTCACGGATGTTATGCTACAACGGCATCTTCATTTCCTTGGATAATCAGCAGCTCTGTAAATACTGAAAACATCTGAAAAGAGAATAAATATCGAAGTACTTTTTTATTACCCACATGTGCAGATTAGATTTTCAAAATTCCACCCCCGTCTCGAATATCGGACTGTGGCTTGAAGTTTCTACACGAACAAAGCTTCAGGTAACAGCTAGTTTATACCAGGTATGCATGCATTCTCTCAATGCAATGCAGTGGTATAAGCAGCAACCATGTAATTTTATATTGCATGCAAACCAAGACTTGCTATGTTGAAATAAAACGAAACATCATAGCTTATGTGATTTTTAGTGATAGTTGTTTAACGACGTTAAAAATAAGATTCGGTAGCAAAAGTGAAAGAATTGTAACGTTGTTGAAATTTGAAAACTTTTTAAGAGCATTATTTTCCGCTTGTTCTATTTTTAACGTGATTAAACTTTGATGGAACAGTTCCCGTATATTTTCGTATCCTCGGACAAATATAATGGTCTACATTATTGAGACTGGCGATAAGTCAGCCATTGTGTACCAACCTATAGAATTATTAATATTCTAACAGAACTGTGAATATTACCTGGTACCTGGTCAGGTCAGACTCCACAATGTCGCAGGTACAATCACAGGTCTGTGATTGTACCTGCGACATTGTGGAGTCTATGTACTGGGGCAGGGCTATTTTCAAATGGCAATAACTTATAAAAAATTGGTGGATTTTGATAATATTTTGCAGGTTGACTCAAATAGTTCTGATTTAACATAAAAACATAAGCACCGTTCCGGGGTTAATTTTTCACTAGAGAAGACAATATAAAAAACTAAGTAAGTTTTATTTAAAATTTGGTAATTTCTTATTTCTATAGGCTCTTCCTGCTTATTTGTTTTTCAATACTTGCTAATTTATTTTATAGTTTGATAACCTCGTCGCAAGTCTCTTAGCATTTCACTGAACATACCCTAGATCATTTGATTACAAAAACATCGGCCAAGTGCGAGTCGGCCTTGCGCACGAAGGGTTCCGTACCATTATCTAAAAAGAAATATCTTAATTGGCGTCAACTGTGTATGTAGGTATGGGGGGCACCCTTTAATTTTCAACTTTTTTTTATTTTTTGGATTTTTTACTACCATCTGATAAAAACAGGGATCTTTATCCCAGAACTACATAATCTACAGTGACAATGAGGCCTGCAATTCCTTCAGAGAGCTTTTCACATCAAGAATAACATTTTATTTTTTTATTTTTTCTTTCCCATCCGATTTTATTGGTCATCTTTGTGTAGATATGTTTCTTCGTCAGCGAATCGCCAATGATCTGCTCACCCGCTTCGCTAACAGTGAGATGAACGCTACCTACGTAATGTCACAAATGTTTTTCTGAGGATTAATTCATCTCATTTTGCCTCTTGGTTAATAAAGGAAAACTTATTACAGTACGGTCTATTCAATAATTTAATTTAGGTACAAGTTTATTACGTAGATTATTTTCATTTAATTACTTTCACAAATTCTCATAAGCCATCATTTGTTCAGTCCAACTTAGCTTCCTAATAGGCGATGTTCTCCTCATTAAGGTTTTAATTAAAAATACTTCGAACTCGGGGATATGTTACTTAAGAATTTTAATAAATATTTAGCATCCAGTTTCGCATTAATAATAGGTTTTGTTTGTACTCGTAGGTATTACCGTAACTTTTTGTCGTCTAACAAAGTTGAATCATTTGATTCTGGACAAAACTTTCTAGTATGCTAGGAAGTGTTCTACCTTTTTTAGGGTTCCGTAGCCGAATGGCAAAAAACGGAACCCTTACAGATTCCCCATATCTGTCTGTCTTTCGGTCTGTCTGTCTGTCCGTGTACACAGCCACTTTATTCCGACATTATTAGGACTACACAGTTGAAACTGAGTAGGTAGATGTATTCTGCAAACCGCATTACGATGTTTATATAAAAATAAAAAGATTAAGGGGTGCTCTCCATACATGGAACTGAAACTAAAAAATGTTTTTTCATCAAACGTATACGAGCGGGGTGTCTACAAATAGGTCTTTAAAAATGATATTGAGGTTCCTAAAACCATTTTTTCTCAAAGTCAATCCTTTGAATGATAGTCGCTTCCAAAGTGGTAAAATGTGTCCCCCCCCCCTCTAATTCCTAAAGCAAGAGGAGGAAAATTCAGAAAAAATATAGGCAAGTAGAAAGTAAATAAAACTTTTAACCAAAATTGGTTTGAATAAGGTTTGATGGTTAGTTTTTGAGATATGGGACATTTTCATGAAACTGCAGCAAGAACTTTGTTTTTCATTAACATACTAAGAAAAACAAATTTCGATTTGCTGTTGAATGTAAAACAATACAACATAAGACTGACCCTTTAAAATATTTTTATTATATTGCGAGTCGTACTCACACGCACACAGGGTTCCGTAGCACCCTACGGAACCCTGGGTGCGTGTGAGTACGACTCGCACTGGGCCGAGTTTTTTGTTAAGCAGACGTGTCTTCCTGTCGAAAAGGTAATATCGAGAAGACAAAACCAAAATCCGTTTTCACTTAGCTTCAATATTCGTTCATGTCCCATTTACCCATTCA
The DNA here is from genome assembly GCA_947578425.1 of Eugnorisma glareosa. Classification (NCBI taxonomy): domain Eukaryota; kingdom Metazoa; phylum Arthropoda; class Insecta; order Lepidoptera; family Noctuidae; genus Eugnorisma; species Eugnorisma glareosa. The sequence continues at coordinate 34,848,222 of OX387957.1, forward strand.
GTGGAGCTTCCGTAAATTCGCTGATACTCAAAGGTACTTAAATTGCCGACACAGAATCCAAATTGCTCGGAAAAATGTTTAATCACCCAAAAGACCTCCCGACATAAATTATAAAGATAGACGAGTACGTAATTGGATTTCTAAAATATTCTCCCTTCGAATGAAAACCTGCCACTGGTGGCTGCGTAGGTGTGTTTCATTTCCCATTCTGTGGGTTAAACAAACATAGTTTCGACTTTTGTGAGCTTTGGCTTGTGCTACTGTACCTCCTACGTTACCCACTCTCTGTAGGTACATAAATAGGCTGTGTACCGTCGCGTCGACCCGCTTTTACATCCGTTTTTCACGCAGGTATTCATTGCAATCTGAGAAATGAAACCCTAATGTACTCTGAATTATGCATGCGTCCTTTGAACATCCTCCAAGACATTCCTTGGATAAAAGAGAAACATATTTACTAGCGAGAATAAAAGACTAGCGCGTTTGAATGGAATACATCATCATTCTTTAGTATGTCAACGTTGGAGTAAAAATACGTTGATACAACATTTTCTATTCAATCACCCTAACCCCAACTTATAAAATTTATCACGATTTGGTAGTGTTAAAGTCTTTTACGTGATTTAACTCAGTGAAACTTTACAGTCCGATTACTTTCCGAAGACAATTACTCGGCTTTCAATTGTTCAAGTTTCGTGAAATGAACATCGGCGGTGCGGCGCCGCTCGCAGAAGATTACATTTTTACACATTCCCGACAGATCTTGTAAACCTTTTGTTTAAATGCGGAGAGTGTCAGCAATTACGTCCTTCGTTCGTGTTCTTTTATTGTATTTTGTGCCAAGGTTCCTTGTAAACAATTACAAGGAACTCGATAAACACGTTCGGCATGTTCAGATTGTATTTTGCCACATTAAAGAGCGTGTTCACATTGTGACAATACGTTTGACGGCACAGCGGGGACACCTGTATTTATTGGAAGTCAGGCGTGCCGGGAGTAGGAATAAGTGATATCGAAAGCATTCGATTCATCCGGAGCTATGGGTTGTACAATTTCATTGTCGATTACTTCGCCACGAGTCGAGCCGGGCTGTTCTTCGACAGACAAAGGGACAATAGTCGAGTACCCTCATCCTCAAGAATGTATTCTGCTAGCGACGGAAAATTGAATAAGAGGAGTTTTATACAGCAACTGCAAAGGTCTGTTTGCGTAGAGATAGTGTGCTAGACATAAAGAGAACTACTACGCAAGATACACGATATACCTAAGTAATCTTAGGATTAATGGTTTAACCTCATAATAATTGAAAGGTAGATATGCTTTGACAGCGCGAACTTTGCCTATACGAGTACCTCCTACCCTAAAAAATGTTGTAGTAACAATGAATAAAATTACATTGAGACAGTGCAATGCTGCGGCGTCTGTCAACAACACGACAGTATCGTTTTGTCTAGAGCGGGACCTCAGCGCATTTCGTGACTCGCAACGTCCTTGACGAGACCGGTTCACCATCCTACATTGCAGAATGTAGACTTATAGCGATGTATTCAGCCTAGACATTTATCAAGACCAATCTATCTTCAAAAAACCACCCACGCCGCGCTATTTCGGTAGCTTTTTCAAAAAGGATATATTTATTTAGTCTAAATCTAAGTTTATTATGTAAATGAAATGGTATTTCGGCTATTTATAAGGTATTGGGAACTATAAACGAGCCTAGTTTGAAAAGGAGTGATTCTTGGCTTGTTTGATAGAATACTTAACGTTTCATAAAATATGGAATATGGTTGAATGGGGGTAAGGACGAGCTTTTAAAAGCGAGGTCAAGCCAAAATCAAACGTAAAACCGCATTAGCTAAATTGAGCACCTCTACTTATGTAAGATCCGATTTTTAACCTACTACCTTTTGCCCGCATCTTCGCTCGCGTTTTGGTCGAAATTATCCCACGGGCACGTTGTAAATATAGCCGATGGCACTCGTAATAATGTAGCTTCCCATTACTGAGAGAATTATTAAAATCGGTTCAGTGGATGCAGAGATTACCCCCTACAACCTCATAAATTCACAAACTCACAATTCACAAACTCACAATTCACAAACTCACAATTCACAAACTTAATATAATTAGTATAGATAGTATAGATGTGTTTACCCAGGAAATACCCAATACATGTAAAACTAACATTCTCTTATCTGATACGCTATACATTTTATTGTTCAACGTAGTTTATTTGAAGGCAACTAGCAACTCGTAAGCGACTTCATTAATAATCTTGCAAAACACTACGTTATGCCTGCATGTGCTTTTAAGTTTTTAACCTGATTTCCGCGACGATAGCTGCTATCCACTCTAGTACTTGAGAGTAGGGTTACCATCAGTGCGATTTTATCCGGACATTCTTGGTTTTTTTGGTCCTCCGTCCATTCTTATTCCCGCTCTATCATGTCTACATTTTTGCACCTATGAGGACCATAGCTACTAGAAAATAAAAATAAAATATTTTGTTCAACATACAACCTGCAAATTGCATAAAAACTTACGAAAATCCGAATTCTGCGGGCTACCGTGGCGATTTTGCCTTAAAAGTTAAAATGTCCTGACTTTTATTCAAATTCGCAGTCGAAGATAGCGGGCTTTTTGTCAGGTCTTAAATTAAACTAAAGCGTCCACTTTAAAATTATAAAATGATGGGCGCCCTAATTACGAGAGAAGTGTATCTCTTAACGTGATTATATGCTCCATTTCCCTGATGACATCATCCCACTGTTTTTGTTTCACTTAAATTCCCGGGTGCCCACTTGGCTTTATAAACCTGTGTAAAGAAAATTGCTGACTGCCTATGAACAGTTCTACGTTTTAGTTTACACTATAAAACTATAATAACTCAAAACAATGGTGCACGAACAGCATGTAGGTATCCGAAAAGCGTTATGTTAAGGCTATGATCCAGACAATCGTACTGAATAACAATTGCTCTGGACCAACATTTAATCGTGAAAAAATATTCAGCTGTCCCATACATAATGGGTCGAGGAGGCGCCTATCTTCGTGTACCGATGTTAGTTTACTGGTGCTCATCTATGTCACCATAAATAAACTACTTGGTACAAAAGTCAATAGAATAAGAGATCAGGTTGTATTGCAACACTAGCGACCCGCCCCTGCTTCGTACGGTTTTAACAACTTGATAAAACATCGAGATTTCTTTATTATAAATATTTAGGTTAAATATTAATGTTTATTAAGTACACATAGGCCATCCAGATGAGAGCTGCTGAGAATCGAGTTGAGTGGCGTGCGATTGAGGTGGCCTCTGCTGATGATGGTGATGAAGCCATCCGGAATACATTCTCACATAAGAATAACGTAGTCAACGACACATACATGAAAACACTGCGTTTTATACTAGATGTAATGGATTTTCGTCTTATGTACTATGTTTACCACCACTCAAATACCACTTATCTCAAAACATGGGAACGAACACAAGCCCAATTCGCCTCGCAAACACTTCTCTGCCCAACCCAGCCAGGTCAAAGCGTGATGGTCATGTCTAGATGTGACCTCAGTTCTCGCTATGTGAGTATGCATGCCACCGCGTCCCGCTTCAAACCGCGAGGAACGATTCACACTACATTAAATTCTGTAAAGTGCAATAACAGCGGCGTATATGAGCGCATGTTAGGTACTTCATTTATGACATGTACGTATATTGTTTTCCGGGTGTTGATGTATTATGTGTTGGGAAAGTACTATTCTAAGTTTTTACTGTACTTTGGTACCAACAGACTTTTAGGGTTACTTTTACTAAAAGTAAATGAGCTTATAGCTTAATGTATTATATTGAAAATCCCTACAGTTACCATTCACGAAAAAACTGGCCAAGTGTGAGTCGGACTTGCGCACGAAGGGTTCCGTACGATTATCTAAAAAAAAAAAAAAAGAATATGAATTTAATTGGCGTCAACTACTTATGTATGGCAGCGGGCACCCCTTAATTTTCAACTTTTTTATTTTTTGGAATTTTTCCTTTATTTTTGCTGTAAGGCCTTGCTTTTTGCCGAATTACATGATTCTAGGTCAACGGTAACTACTATATATGTTTTTGACTCTCAAGGTCTTACAGCAAAAGTAAAGGGAAAATTCCGAAAAATAAAAAGTTGAAAATTAAGGTAAATTTTGGTACTTACAAGTTTTCGCTTTTTTTTACCTTTTGAGGTATGGGACCCAAAAAACCGCCTACAAAAAAAAAAAAGTATTCTTACATTGATAATGGGATACTAGCAAGAGAATGATATCATAACCATCTACTGAAACATGACAAGCATGCATAAATTCATGGCAAAAGTTTTTAGCGAGTCCAAAAAATTGTAGCCACAAGATGTGTACTTCAAAATCTAATAATCAGGTACTCAGATTTTTTTATTACTTTCTCCAAAATTAAATTATAACGATAAAAAGAAAAAAAGATTGTCCCAACAAAAAATATTTAAAGCAATATCTTAAACAACGATACTTAATCAAGATTAATCCCAAAAGTTAGATGGCGCACTTTGAAGTTTTAAAATATGATTTAAGAAGTTAAACAGAGATCCTCAACAACTTGGTGTATATTTAAATTATTTTATCCGGTCATAGAGCCTTATTTAATTACTTTCTTCTGAATATAATGTTTATGTAAATAATTATGACCCCGAGAAGTGGAAAGTTGGGACAGAATATCAAATTTTGATAAAACATAACCCTCCTTCCCTTCACAGTCGGTTAAAAACCAACTCAAATTATAATTAGAAAATCCTGTATTTCTCTCTTTACAATTGGCCTTAGAAATATACAGTATTTGTAACTAATGCTAAGACAACTTCTACCATTTTAAGAGATGGGTGCCTGATGTAGGTTTTTGTAGACAAAATCTGTGTTACAGGTCAAACATGTATGTTTATGTACCAAAGCTAGCTAGTTGGAATCCACTTCACCCATCGTCCATCACGGTGTATTGTAGGTCAATTGGGCATGTAGTACTCTGTGGTAAGGTCAATTCAGAACTCATATTGACACGACATAATGTGAATAACGTCTAAATAAGGGGCTACCATCCCGTTTGATAACTGTCCCGATTAAACATCTAGAACAGACAAAAAGTAATGTTAAGTACGTACTTACTTAAAAATTGGCTTTAATAAATAAGGCACTCATTTGAAAAAATAGCGCCCTATTATAATGAGCCATGCACCTTTGATGATAAGACTTGCCAACCTAAGCACACTAGCCGACTCCTATATAGTTTGGCAACTATGTTGGGGTCGGCATCAACTATTTCGAAACTAAGTTGAGATCGGCTTCCAGTCTAACCGGATGCAGCTGAATACCAGTATTTTACATGCCTATCTAAGTACCTGCACAACCTAGTTAGTACTAGGTAATACGATACCCCTTGGTAAGACTGGTTGCCAGACGTTTGGTTCACTGACTACATGTAACGACTGTCAAAGATATAAAAATGACAGCCGGGACCAACGGCATATCGTGCTTTTCGAGAGGTAACGCACATTTCGTTGGCACGGAGGCATCTGGGTATTTAATGTATGGTCACCCATCGACGGACCGACCCTGGCAAGTAACTTCTTGCATATGTTTTCTCCACGTGTAGGTCGTGACTATGCGATAAAACCTAAGACTCTTAATTTTCAGAGTTCATAATTATTATTTAGAGTGCTAACGAAGTTTAAGTTATAAATTTGACCCAAACTCCCTCAACAACCAGAGACTGCCAACGTCCACGGTAAGTCGCTAGTTAACAAAATAAGTACTCCCCTAAGTAACTATGATCTTATTCATACCGGAGTTGCCAATTAGTTAATTAGCGGAGACGCTGGGCGGTTCCTTTGACATTCAAAATCAGCATTCATACAGTCTCTTCCATTAAAACAAATTGGTTTCTGTAAAATGTTTGTACTTAATCCATATGTTTACTGCTCAATTTTTTGAACTACGTAAACAGAATTTCCGGTCAGTAACGTAAATATCAGTGAAAAAAATATGGAAGTGGGAACCTACATCAAAATGAATAGCAAAGCTGTCGGCAAGCGAAAAGGTCCGATACAACATTGAATTCGGCTTCCTCATGCATTGTGTCGCGATTTATTTATATTTATTTATTCAGCATCCTTTTCAGGTAGAATTGCAAATGTTAAATAACGAAGTGCGAAGACCTCACAAATGGTAACAATTGTAATTTTCACTTTTAGGAATACGGTGCAATGTACAATGTGTTTACATAAGTTCATGAATTGTCAAGAACTAATATTAACTCGCTAGTTTTCGTTATTGCTAGTAATAAATGTTTAATAAGGTTTTATGCATTCTCTATTCCAAGTTTATGGTGGTGGGCTTTTCCGAAAGAGAGACTAATAAAATGTTCTAAAATCTTCTACTATTTTCTATATCTTATATTTAAAAATCTCGTGTCACGGTGTTTGTGGTCGCACTCATCCGAAACGGCTCAACCGATTTTTATGAAATTTTGTATGTATATTTGGGAAGTATGAAAATAGGTCGTAAAGTATGTTTCACAGCGCTATGTGATTAGGGGGTGGGTAGGTAGGGTAAAATAGGTGCACTGCCGGGCACAGCTAGTAATTTTATAACATTTCATTCGAGTAGCCGAATCATTTGGCTACTCCAATGAATGACTTAAGTTTTTTAACAATATTGCATCTATACAAAATACATTATTTAGATACGGGAAAAGGCATGATTTACATATAGAGTATTAAACGTTGTTGTGATGGCCCAGAGGTTAAAGCCTCGCCTCTCACGCATGAGGGTGTGGTTTCAAATCCGGGCAAGTACCAATGTGAGTTTTTCAATTCATATGTACTTTCTAAGCTTATCTTGGACATCACAGACATCGGTGAAGGAAAACATTGTGAGGAAACTTGGACTTATAAAAGTCTGAAATCGCCAACCCGTCTTGAGCCAGCGTGGTGATCAATGCTCTTGCCTTCTCTGTTGAGAAGAGGCCTTTGCCCAGCAGTGGGACAGTAATAGGGTGGTATTATTATTTTTATTGTATTAAACGTTACGTGCTACGGTGATGCGATTCTTGCTACTCTTTTCATTCCTACACAAATAAATGCTGCTTAAGAATCACAACAACAAACGGCGTTTTTCATTGCAAGGAATAACACAGTAAATAACAATGTTTTCACTAACATATTAGTTTTGAAATAACACTAAATAAATAATGGGTTCGCGAACAGAGACATTATTCACGTGTAGAGAGACTCTCCTGCTTTATTCACATTTAGATACGACAAATTGTGACGAATGAGGGTGTGCAATATGAGCCTAACGCAGATTTGCGACTAAAACGTCTTCTGAGTCAGAATAATTGGAACAAAGTGTTGGCGAAAAACGTTTCGATTATAAGAGCTCCAGAGTTAGGACCGATTTTGGTTTTACTTTTTAAGGATACGAACTTATAGCTCGATTATTTTGCTCTTGGTTCAGCGTCATTATCATAGTTGATAGTTGCCGTTGGTATAAAAAAAGGATGAGTTATGCTGATGACATCTGGGCCAGCGTAGTGGACTATTGCCCTGTCTCTTTCACTGAGATAGGCCTAAGGCCCAGCAATGGGAATGTTATAGACTCAAGGAGTATCCTATCCTATACAGGGCGTAACAGGACTCTTCACGAAGTCGTCAACCAAGCATTAGCTACAGCAAGCTAAATAACTTTACTCAAAAATTATTGCTGGGAAACCAAATTTTTTTTTGGCGGTAAAAAATCGTTTTACGGTATAGGGCTCAATGTAACGCACTCAAAACATTTTGCTGACGAATAATACGGGGATCGTTGAGGTGTCCCTCTAAAAATTTTACATTTAAAACGTGTATTACAAAAAAAAAACTTGTGAAAATGTTGGAACCGTGACTCCTAATATCTCCGTAACTAGAAGGTTCCCAGGTTGGTCTAGAACCAAAAAAATAATCGCAATGACGGGGAGAACAAGTGAAAGAAAAAGAAAGAAAAAATATTTATTTGTCGCAGGCACATGACGTGCATCATACAAAGTGATTAAAAAAAAACATAAATAATAACAATAAACATACAAAGCATAAATTAAAAAAAAAAGACGTTCGTAGCTTGCACGTCGTGACTGCGACAAGCAGGTTACCACTCAGCATGATGCTGTGCTATGGGGGAGCCACAGCACAGCGCTGGTTTTCAGTGGTCACCCGTGAAAAAACGTACGGAAGCCAAAACAGCATAAATAAATTTTACATGAATAAGAAAATAAAATAAACAGTACAGTAAGACACAGTACAGTACAGTGCAGTAAGTGCATTTCGGCTTCAGTAAGGGTTCATAAAACTTGACCGATTCCCGAGTTGTTTTGCTCACTGCGGCGTCTTTAAAAATTAACCAGACTGCCAGGGCCAGGGTGCACTTAGGCATAGTTACACACATTCAAATTCACACTTTGGCTGTCGAGGCGCCAACTGAATAAAATTGGCAAACTAGCCTAAGGAGTATTGAGTAAGAGCAATAATAGGTTTATGGAGCCGAAAATATAAACGTTGTCTTGAAAAGAAAGACCGCCCATTGCGTCTCGGTATGTAATTTTTTATATATTTTTATTTTTATGTTGATACGAAAGATATTTTTATAAAGAGTATTCTAATTATTATCTATCTCAAGTTAAACTCATCAGTAAGCTTTTAAACGCAGATTATTTGCCGGTTCCTGAATTGAGTAATAGGACTTAGGTAATCAAGTTTTCAATTTTTAATTTTGGGTGCTACGTAGCTGAAGAAAACACCATATTTATAATTTTAGGTAGTTCTATAATCAAATACTAAAATCCGAAACGAAGGCATTACTGACACTACGGTTCGCCAACATAATAGCCAGCGAAATAAACTGTGAAAGTACCCTAGTCATTAAAATTCATTTGAGGCAGTTTGACAATAGATTTTCAAAACATCTATCTGTTGGTCGTGTAGTCGTAAGACCCCTCTAGTTCGTGCCTCATTAATTTGTAACATAGATTGGGCGCATAAAGGATGTTGTCAATGTGCTTTCACAGCAATGTTAGTTGGGGCGGAAATTTCACTTGCTAAGAAGATCATACGAGATTGTTCGCATGGCTGATTGAGATTCAGAGTCTGTTTATTAATTATAGACATAAAGAGGAAGAAGTTTACTGGTTTTGAGAACAATTTTATTCTTCTTCTAACCGTTTCGATGGCAATCTAAATTGTGTCGGCCCAAAATTGAGCTACTAGTTTGGTGCTTTCGGTAGCGTCCATCAGTTCCTGCAGTGAACAAACAACAGGACACGCAGGACATGATATGAAGTGCCCCATCGTTTGTGGTACCACATTTTCACTCCAGAGCAGAGTCATTAAAGAAACTGACCATCACCACCACCAGAGCAGGTTTACCTTGCTGCGACCAACCTGGGTCCGGAATCTATTTAAAGACTTCCAGGTCAGCCATGGCAACTCATGTCCAGGTGGGAGATGTTCAGCAGGTGGAACGAATGGGTTAGGTAAGGATGCACTACCTCGCCACAGCTTTAGTCTTACCGTGAGTGGGGTAACACACTTCAAAAAACTGTTTCGGTTACAAAACAGCACAAAATCTCTAAGGCAGCCGATTTTTCGCAGGTCAGACAGTATCAAGTTTTACGACAAGTAAGTTGTAGACCTTATCAAACTTTGTCCATACCCGGAAACACGTGTTTTCTCTTCATATTATCTTCTTTGTCGCATGTCTGATCAAGTTTACATTTTTATTTCGTTCTCATGTTACAAAGTCATTGCTATTTCTTTTAGTACGTGAGACCGCATCGCGCGGAACTTCCCCCGAGTCGTTCCGTCTTCGGCGCGTGTGTTCAACACTTTGTTGCTGAAACATTTCACAATGTAAATAAGGTCGAAGTTTGCACAGCCTCGTTTTGACGTCAGCAAGAGCGAGTGTGAAACTTAGTTAGTCCTTTAGTGAAGATATTCATTGTATTTAGATTTGACAGGTAAGCATTTTAGTTCGTAGCTACTTACTGTTAATGAGTTATGCCCGACTCGTCCCCAAATTTTTTTTCATACTAGGAATCCCGATTCTTCATCTTAAGAACAGAGCAGAGCAGCGGTGGCCCAGAGAGCAGCCTCGATTACGAATAGTTTGTTCGAACCAGGCAGGCGCATTACTTTGTGTAATTTATTTCATCACCACTGCTCTCAAAACGGTGAAGGAAAACATCGTGAGGAAACCAACATGTCCTAGAACCAAAAATTCGAAGACATGTTACATCTACCAACCGGCACTGGGCTCGCGTGGTGGATTAAAGCTTATTCCCTCTCATAGAGAGGAGGCTGTGTGTCCCAGCAGTGGGAACATTATAGGCTGATTATGCATCTTAAGAAAACAAATGAATTTTTATCTAATATTGATGTTCCCTATTCGTTATCAGCATTAGCCTAGTACTTTTTACAGTTCTGAAAAAATACTTACAAATACCACAAGACCTAAAAGTAGTAATAAAGACCCAAAACTGTTAAAATACCACCTCGAATTCATGCAAGCCTGGTACTTTTTGTAAGGTGAAAACTATTCATCGAGATGGCGACTTTAAAAACTAAGAGTGAAGTGTAATGCATCAATTTTGGCAGTGTGTATATAGTATTCAACCCCAACGACGGTTGGGGTTGAATACTATAATATATGAAACTCCCATATTGCAACGTATACTTCTGGATCAGCTAATAAAATACAGTCACCGAGTAAGTAATCCCGTTTACAAAACTTGTGAAAATGTTTCAAAACGACCTCCCTTATAATAAAAATGAATTGTATAGTTTTTCCATTTGACTATACTTTAGCATCGACGACGAATGAGTACTAAGAAAACAAAAACATTTCAAACAGTTGTGAATCGTGATCTTTTGTTTTTCGATGACTAGTCGGAACAGTGACGAGTCGGGCATAACTCCTGTTAACTAGCTTCTAGTTGGCGGAAATTATTCCACGGAGACGTACCTATCTACTACCGTGTTAAATAGTGTCCTTGTCGACCAGTGGCATGAAAAAGTCGTAGACAGACACTGCTTCGCAGTATTTTAAAATGTTAGTGATAGCAGTGGCGAAGGTTCCATACAACTCGATTCCTACCGGCTTCCCTTTAAAAATTTCACTGTCAGTATTCTATAGACAAATAATATAATCACATTAAAGATATGTAGGTACTCCGGCTTAGCTCATAAAAAAAAAATCCTTCGCTACTGGTAGATAGTTTACTTGAGCAAGCTCAAAGGTATCTATATCCATAATAAACGATTATTATCCCTTTATACGACAAACATTGAATAATGTAACACGTGTAAGGAATCTCTTTCATCTCTGTTTCTACCTACTTACCAACATAATAATTATACATTACACGTTTCGGTAATAATTAATTTATCAATATGGGTAATCATTAATCAGCCTATAATGTTTTCACCACTGGGATCTGGGACACAGGGGTCTCTGTCCGGGTTGGTACAAATTACATGTCCTTGATTTTTTTGGTTCATAATCTACAACGGTTGCCGGTCTGCCGGTTTCCTCACGATGTTTTTTTTTCACCATTTTAAGAGTGTGATATGAAATCAATTTAGGCTCGTTAACGTTATACTGCTCTTCATTATTTCACTGCTCAAAGAATCAAGAAATCATCAAGAATAGCGAATAGCGAAAAATCTTAAAGAGTAACAGCAATCAAGAACATGAAAAAACTTGAAATTAAAACGTAAAAACTATTTCAGGGAAAGGACCCAAAAATGACTAACTAATGCAAAAGATCCAGTAATGCCGAAGGCTGAAATCTTCCTCCAGTCAAATCAACATTAGTACACAAAATGGATGCCGTCTTCCCCTGGCCGGAAATCGAAGAGAATTGCTCATGTACGGCGTTTATTGTAGAAGCGCCAATTCGTTTCCTTTTTGAGGGGTTTATGACCTGCCATTGCGAATTACTTTGCATTTCCATTTTCCTACTTTTCTTCGTAACAATTCTGGGATGTTTATTCGAGTACCTATTATTAACTGTAGATTTAAATAAGTATTTCACTATTTCCATACATCGACACAGACTATCGTTGGAATATCGTATCATAACAGCACTCAAATTATTGCGTGACACCTTTTCTACCACTATCCGAAAGATTATCCTAATTGGAAAATTCGTCGGCTCAACAACGTAAATAGGCAGCCAGTCTTACCAAGCGGTATCGTATTACCAAGTACTAACTGGGTTGTGGAGGTCAGATAGGCAGTCGGTGCATGTAAAATACTTACTGGTATTCAACTGCATCCTGTTTTACTTGAATCCAACCCCAACACAGTTGGGTAAAGGCTAGGCAAATGCATGATTATTAGATTCGCAGCAGGTTATTATGGGACCATCTACAACTAAATGGCTACAAAGGATAAAAAAACAATCTGCAAAATCGGTTTCAAAACGTTGGGGATAGGTATCATAAAAACATAGATCGTTGAATCATAAAAACATAGATCGTGAATATAAATGGGGGCCTTCGTGAATTCGCCGCTAGAGGCATTAGTGTAGCGCGAGGTCACCGAAATGTCAGATGTCACAGAGAGTTCGCGCGTGGCGTGCTTTTTTATTACGTATTTTTACTAATATTTATGATTGTGGTCTAGATTGAGCCATTCCTGATTAATTATGATTTGATGATAGTATTAACTGATCTTTTTGACTCTGAAGTTTACACTTCGTTGGTAAACGTAATAAAATAAACTTTTATGAAGTTATTGGTACTTTAAAGTATAAAATAAAATTATTGACATGACCTTACTCGACAGTGGCGCCATCTAATGAGTTCAAAAACGATAGCCCTCATTGAGAAACAAGTTGGTAGATTATAATAAAATCTTTTTCCTTTTTTAATAGCAAAAGAATTACTCGGTGTCAACACAACGCCTTATATTATTATTCGTTAGCGATTACACTCGACTTTTTGCCACCGCAAATTATTCAGGCGCTCGTAAAAACCGTCTTAATGTAACCGAAAAATAATTGTTTTCTTTTATCTTGTTCGCAAGGAAGCAAATTAGCAGGCTGAAAAGGCAAATTGTCACCTCCGGAATTATGTAGATGAAATGTAGACCAGGAAACCCCGACGTTAGGTGCTCAAGTAATAAGTGGTGCAGCTTTTTAGAGATTTTATTTTAGGAGTGCGCATGCCGCTGTGTCAAACTCTAGCAAAAGTATTCGCTATTTCATCAAGTGCCGTCTGAGCAAGTAAGATAAAAAAATATATTCCGGCAGGAAAAAAAATTGCAGTCCTTCGGGAAAAGGTATTTTTGCAAAATAAAGTTAATTGAAATTATTGAAAAGTAAACTATGCCTGTTGGAAAATTATTTTAGAGATTTTGTAATCCGTAACAATCTATTATGTCGCGAGTTAATAGGCTTCTTTCGGGTTAGGTCGTTCCATCGTCGACCTCATTTCTGTCGTCAGGACTAGATTCAGGTCAAAACTAGGCCAATTTAATATTAAAAAGAAATCCTAATGTGTTACGTGCAACGTTGCGATAAAAAAAATACTGTTAAAATATGGAACTTTCGAGGTTCTTAACTTCCAAACCAATAATTTCTGTACTGTTCTAATTACCAATATTAATAAATAATGACGAGATTAGTTTTTGGTCCCACTTTATAGTAAAAGTTATCAGCTTTCTCTGTATGGGAGATTTATTAGTTTTTTTTTTTTAAGTTGCAGCTATGCTAAAAAACTTTTAGTTAGTGTACTTGCATTAATTAATTACCTACATCCCTGAGCTGTCAGTTGCTTCATACTTGTCAGTCTCTTAAACGTTGTTAAGATATGGTGATCACGTTCAGTTTCACTGTTATATATCGCTCGAAGAAGGTTTTAGCCCTAAAAACAGTGAATTATGAAGGTACTGACATAGCTACGTGTGTCGGAACAATTACTGCGGCCGCCGTGATAGTAGTGGCTTACGTCAAATACATTAAAATTTACAAATCTTTGACGTAACCTGCTTAGCCACTAACACTTATTAACACTTATTGAATTTGGCAGCAGAGCAACAACTCCGTTCCTATTGTTTATTTTAACAAAATTCAATATTCTAATTCATGCTCAACATTTACATAAGCTAATTTTACAAACAAAATAAGGAAAATGGATGTTTACGAGACTTTTTTTAAACCTGCGAAATGTAAAATGGACTTGATTTTACATTTCGCATGTTTAAAAAAATTCTCGTAAACATCCATTCCGTCAAACAATATATTAGCAACGTAAAGTACCAAGTTACCTGTAACATTCAGTTTCAGTTAAGTAAAGTGAGAGAATGCTGAACTTCATAAATTCATGTCGCGTTAAGCATCGATATGTGCATCACGCAAGTGAAACTAAGTTTCAAGTTCAAAGCAAACTTAGCCTAAAAGGAACGAAATAGATCCGATATCTCAACAGAAAGATAGTTCTTGGCAACTTTTAATAGTAACGTTTTCAGTTACCAGACCCAGTTTCAAAATAATTTGGGTTATTCTCGAGCCTACAGCCAAAGGTATCCCACTGCCAAAGAGGTCAAGCTTGATGCAACCCTGCGGCGGATTGCTGAGTCTCCCAGAATATCTTCACAGCTTTTGGTGGCTTAGTTTTAATGGAAAATAGAATACAATACTGTAGGCCAAATTCTTTAACGATGGTTCGCCGGATTCCAAGACGGGTCTAATACACCATCCTTATAATGTCATACAATGTGTAGATGTGATGCTTAAGTGCCTAGCAATGAAAGTAGATAGCTCTTTATAAGTTGTAAGCTATAAAAGTGATAAACAGCTTCCCCTTCAACTAAGTCCCAGCAGATATACTTTTATAGCAATCTAATCATTAATCTTAATTAACTTAGCTGTGCCTCGTGGACATCCTACCATGTCTGTCTAGTATATTGGATTCCCTGAACGATGTAATTGGATCTTAATTTTTATTCCGACTACCCATTTTTAAACTACGCAGATTTATAATAAAATTTATCACTTTAATAACTTAGATCGAATTAGTTCCCAAGAGATTTTCTTACTTTTCTCCGCTTCGTAAAAACTGTGTGAACATAAACGCGATTTGCCCTTAGACAGATTATTTTATGTTAGGGTCTTAATGTACCGACAACTTTGATCCCCTCCTCATTAATCATGAATGTTTTAATGTATACTTACGAATTAAGGCGTTATTTGCATACATAATCAAACATGCAAAATAACACGGAACTTCACCGTGAATTTACAAAATACTAGGATTACGTAGTAGATATTGAACATTTTGGAGTCAATCTTGCTGATCTTTTGGTAGTTAATCATCATTATTTGTAGGAATTGCTTATATTATAGGACTGTACCAGCCGTTTAGGTATACGGCTTTGCCTTTAGAAGTGGAAAATTATGGCTAATCATTTAATCAATCTAGAAATTGAGGATTGATTTTTTTTACCACTACAATCTTATTGATTTATTCTACCCACTTCCAATAAAATTATATTTTCCGCAGTAAAAATAATATATCCCTTCTTCGGTCCTAACTAGGATTAAATTCGGGACAGTCACATTCGGCGAAGTACAAAAAAATGGAATAAGTATGAACCGTACCCTTTTCTATTTTTATTGCAAATTACATATTCAATTTGAGATAATATATGAGAAAGAGGATGGAGAAATTTCAGTAGATATTAAATGCATTTCATCTGAGTATTCAGCATTCAATTTAAATAAATTAGTTAGGGTCTTTGACACTGATATAATCTTATTATAATGCTCCCTCCACACGCGACGTGCGCACGTGACGCTAGCTCACTATGACATAAAAGATTTAAGTGATCCTTCGACGTAACGTTTGCCAGGTGTTTTGTATGTTTTGTTCAAGAAATTCAGTTTGAAAGCTTGAACTATTTGTTTATGTTTTTTGAGGAACCTGCGCTTTGTTATTATTGTTTAAGCTGCTGTTGATATTAGCCGTTGCGCTTTTGTCGTTGGTTTTATTGCTATATAATTTGAACACTGTTACTTTTATGTGTTGAAAATGTAAATAGCGACGCTGGAGGGAATTTCTTAGTAGAACGCTCGAAATTCTTAAAAGAGCCTGTGTATTGTGGAATTCAAAGCGCACTGGAGTTCTGGGGCAGAATCCTAATAGAAAATATCTAACTTCTTGAGTGCTGTTCTTTGAATCGAAATGTAATAAGTTTTATTTTGTTGCAGTACATCGGGACAATGGACGTGCCGCGCCCGACCAGCCGGGTTGAGATCGTCGCTGCGATGCGCCGTGTTCGTGTGAGTATGCTTTTATAATAATGACGACATTTATTAAATGCATCTTTTTTTTACTCTTTTATTAATTAACACGGATTAATTCATTATCTCTACTCACCTACCCGCTGAAACTGACACACAGATACATGTACCTCACGTCACCTTGCCATGCGCTGGTTTGCGCTTTTACACGTTTCCATCCTTAGCAAGAATTGCAGCATGATGTCCTCCGACTGTCAATACTCTTACTCAACGTCTTTAAAACTAAGTACTTAGCTAACTACATGGATTTTTTTAAATACATTTCCCATTTTCCAACTACTTACAATTTTTTTTTAGAAGGCTGCCCTCTTTCTCTAATAACGAACGATAAGGAGCATTCAATTCAAATTCCACTCCCATGGGTTAAGTACGAAATTGGAAGTTCATATTTTTTTTCACAGGAAATCACATTTCTTATTTGCTATAAAAAAGTAAACTGATTAAATTCCTTTATTAATCAAAAGAGTGTCCATGGAATTTCATGCCCGTTGGTCTTCATAGAGATCTACGCTTTGGAATCATCTAAAATATTTTCACAGATATTATTGTGACTGGAACTGTAGCTTCATTTTTCATTTCATGTTTGCTAAATATTTGACTATTCAAAAGTACCTGTTACTACTTGAAATAAATGCTTTTATTTTCAATCTGTAACAAAAGATTAGGTAAGTCTAATTTCTCACTACCTAATTGGCCCTGGTGGCTTATTTAACAAAGCAGAACAAGAAGCTACCCACCGTTTGCCCATAAAATTGATTTAGTTAAGCTTAGTTGGTAATATTACATTGTTCACGAACGAAAACAGAGCTTTTATGAACGTAGGCTTATGATACAGAATTTGCGTACCTACCTTCAGTTGCTAGCTCTATTAGGACACTGTTTTGTTTTATTAGTTAATTAGCTTCTGTGCGAGGCTTCGCCCGCGTGGTACACGAATAAAAAGTAGCCGACATCCATCCGGAACGATGTACCTTTCAAATGGTGAATGAATTTTTCAATTAAGTGCCCTGGTTATGGAGATTACGCTCCGCATACGCAAGGTGAAAGAGACACTGAAAAATCAGCTGTATCAAACATTTTAATCGTGTAGGTCTTGCAGTTTTGTAGGAATCGAATTATACACAAACAGCGTAAGGCGAAGGCGCGGCGCAGGCATGATGCCGCTTCAAAAAGTTTTCATACAAAACGTAGGCGACGTGTCGTGAAATACACTCAAGCGGCGAACCGTAAGCACGCCGTTCTTTTTTTCCACGCCTGTGCTGCGCCGTCACCTTACGCCGTTTGAGTATTTAAATTTGCGCCTAAGTTCAACGCACACAAGGCAAGGCATTTTATCTTTACAAGATACAATTTCAACCGAAGTTCGAAATTTAGATATCGACCGATATCTAAATAGTGGAAATTGTCCAAGGCATCAAAGCAGATTCTCCTACGCGGCATTGAAAATTGGAATCTGTATCTTATAACGACTAGCTACTTGAATTTACGTTGGGTAAAGATGAAATGCCCTGCCGTGCCGTGCCCGGTTCGCGCTGGTCTTAACTGAACTAACGGCCTTGTTGGTCTAGTCTAGTGGTCGCAAGTGGGACTGCCGAGCATGAGGTCCTTGCTGGGTTCAGTTCCCGTATTGGGTTTTTCCATCAAGACTGTCTCAGTAGTAGCCGCGGCGTCTGGAGTTGTGCCTGGTTAGTGACAATAGGCCCTATTACATGGAACTAAAACAAAACCGCAACAAACCGGCGGAAGGAGATATACTATTAGGTACACCTCTGCCCTACCTTTCGGGGTTTAAAGGCGTGACGTTTTTTACAAGCTGAATTAAAGAAAACTACAGGTAACCATTGCAAACGGACAAGCTATTCCAACCGTTTTAACTTTATTGCTCGTAAACTAAATAAGTACTTAAGTACCCTCTCAAAGCTTTAGGCATAAAACCTTCTACCTCGCTAAACTAATAAGTGGAAGTCAAGTACAGACGCCAGCACATCAAGCTACTACAATCTGTCAAATTTCTTTAATAGATTTTCAACTTTTTCGCTAAAGCATAAGGTTCAAGGTTGATTGGGAAAATTGGACAGTTTCGGGTAGCTTGATGTGTTAACTGGGATCTGTAAACCATACGTATGACTCATTCGCTAAATTAAAATAACTTTTATTGATTTCAATGTTATAAAGTGTGTAACAAGACCCTTAACGAAGCTGAAAGGCACTTGTTTTCGTCGTCATTGTGATATTTTTTTGTTCTAGACCATAACTGGGAACCTTCTAGTTACGGATATATTGGGGGTCAAAGTTCCAAATTTTTCACAAGTTTTTTTTTAAATACGTGTTTTTAATGTAAGATTTTTACTTTAAACACCTCCACGACCCCCGTACTATTCAATCCATCCATTAGCTAAATGTTTTGAGTCCGTTACATTGAGTCCTACCGTAAAACGTGATTTTTCACCCCAAAAAATAAAGTCGTTTCCCGGCAATAATTTTCGCGTAAAGTTACTTAGTTTGATGTACATAATGCTTGGTTGACGGCTTCGTGAAGGGTCTTGTTACATACACCCTGTCACATCGGCCTAGCCTTTTCCCAAATATGTTGGGGGTCGGCTTCCAGTCTAACCGGATGCAGCTGAATACCAGTATTTCACAAGGAGCGACTGCCTATCTGACCTCCACAACCCAGTTAGTACTGGGTAATAACCCCTTGGTAAGACTGGTTGTCAGACTTTTTCGAAACTGACTTCCTGTAACGACTGTCAAAGATCTACAAATGACAGCAGGGACCAACGGCTTCACGTGCTTTCCGAGGCACGGAGGAAACTCGGTATGTAATGGGTGGTCACCCATCCACAGACCAACCTAGGCAAGCGCGGCTTAACCTCAAGATCCGAGCGGCTGTTATTATTTTGCCACGAGCTCCTCCTCTTGTTACACCTTATAAAATCATTAAATTTAAAATTTTAATAATCCCCAACTAGTAAATGGCTGCACCGATTTTGATAAAAACATGTCTAATTGTAATATACTCATCATGCGCTTTCATTTGATATCCCACTACACTGCTACACCGGTTTTGATAAAACATATCTAAGAACCATCGCCAAGAAACTAACACTCAAATAAGATAAAACTGCATCCAAATCGGTTCACTCATTTAAGAGCTACGGCGCCAGAGAGCACACACACACATAGCGGTCAAACTTATAACACCCCTCTTTTTGCGCCGGGTGTTAAAAAGAAGCAATGTGATGGAAAACTAGTCAAGAAGAAAATAGGAAAAATGAACTCGATGAGGTGGCTCATCTGAGTGGTATCAGCGCCGACTTTCGAAACCTGCAAGTCCTACTACCAAAAATTCGAACCGCATTGGGGAGGGGGCCATGTGCCCCGACAGTGAAAATAATATATGCCAAGGAATCTACTAAAACTCAAGATAATTTCTTAAAACATAAGCCTCCAAATACACCCTCCCATTTTTACCCGACTGACCCCAGAGGCAGTCGGATAAAAATGAGAGGGTATATTTTGTGGCGAACTCAAAAAATAATTTGGGCAGACAAAGTGATTTGTAACATAATCCATGCGGGACTAAATGGATCCTCCTAAGGCTGTCCGCTGTAGGAGAAAAGCTTATTTTTTCCTCGTAAACAAAATCGGGAAACATCAAGTTGTCGCTTTCTGAATATTTAGGTATTTTATAAAAAAAATCCCTGTTACTTACTTGATACTAACGCCGAGAAAAGTTATTGACTTCTAAAAATGTGTTGTTTGTTAATCTGAAGTTACTACTGTTTGTAACATTAGTCGGTATTTTTTACGGGGACTGGAGTTCAAACTGACTTTTACACGGACGGACCGTTTTTCAACATAGATTTTTCAAGTTTTTTTTTTTCACTTTTTAATATTGTAGGCATTCATTTATTGCAGTTAACATTACTGAACATTTATATTTCATTCATATTTATCTGTTTAAATTAGCGGACAGCCATCTTGCACATTAGCTTAATTAAAACACGAGTAAATTGTACATGGTCTAAAGTTAGTCTTCAAAGTTCCTTGTCTCCAAAGCTTCCGTGTTGCCTTGACATTATTTTTGCAAGATGGTGGTACATTTTGGCATTCTCCTCATGTAGAACAGGGGCGAGTATACATAGGCAGCAGTATTTTGTTCCTACCCTAGCGTAATTTGTCGCCCCTTGTTCCCCACAATTGGTTTCCCGTTTCGTTCCACTTAAGTCACATATATCTTCTCTCTTAGCTACGAATTTAATAACAAAAAATTTGTTTTTCAATATTGCGTTCTCATTTCTTTTCTTTATAAGTAGGTTTTAATGGTTTGAACAATTCTTAACTTTAATATTACTTCTCAACTTCACGTTGTTTGCGATCTATTTCGAAATGTAAAGTATTCTTGCTTATTTCGTTTTTTGTTGTAATCGTTTTACAATTGAGGTATGTTGGAGAATCGCCTAATTTATGTTTGTAAAAAAAGAAGTCACAAAAAAAAAAACTATTTATTTCCACATGCATTAACAAAACTATTACCTACATCGAAAAACGAAACATCATATCACATCATCATCATCATCATATTAAATCGAATTACGTTACAGTAAAAATAAGAAACATTTTGAGCACTTGGCTCAAAATGTTTATTATTTTTACTGTAACATGATTCTATAGCTATAGCGTTATAGCACTTGAATTTTATTTCAAAAGTTCACTTTACAAGTCAAACCACTGCACTAGTGCATGAAACACGAATAAAAAGAACCGATAACTTGCAAATATCCCAGACGAGCAAACTTGTACTGAGATTCTCCAAACAGTTTTTGCAATTCCGCTTTCATGACCATCCTCTGAACTTAACAAAACGACTGAAAGTGTGCTGAAACTTTTCATCGAGAAAATAAACTGTTCAAATAAAATCTAGTTAAAACGTTTGAACCGGTAGTTTTTAGAAGAAATAATAATACTCGAATTACTGTTCAGTTTACCTACATTTATATACATCCTAATATTATAAAGCTGAAGATTTGGTTTGGTTAAATGCGCTAATCTCAGAAACTTCTGGTTCGAATTGAAAAAATATTTTAGTGTTGGATAGTACATTTATCGATGAAAGATATAGGCTATATAACATTACGCTACAAACAATAGGAGCAGAGCATCAATGAATTTTGCAAACACAGAAAATGAAAATAGTATTTTCATAATCATTTCACGCAAAGAACATCGCGGGTAACAGCTAGTAATTTATAAAGGGACCTCTTATGTCATTCCTATGTTTATTTACTTACTGATTGATGATTTCAATGATGTGCAATAATAGGTTCCTGCATTGCCGGCATCACAACGTTTGGAAAACTGGTTGATGGATCATTCCTACTAAAATTGACGTTGTTTTTATCCATTCATCTTCCACTAGTACCTACGTAGTGGCTAGAAGATATTATAGAAAACAGGTGTTAGAAAATGATGGCAACTGTACAACCTTAGCTTTAATTTTCTTATTAATTTGTCAGTAATTTTTCGTTGAACTGACTCCATTTCAGATGAAAAATATGAGTGTTATTATCAGCGGGCTTTGTTAAATCGTCTGTGAAAAACCGATTTACCGCAAAATAAACCTGAAAGTAGCTGAGTTGAAAGAATTTGTTTGTATAATATGTTTTGCTGAAAAAAATCAGTAGCCTAAAGAAAGTGTAAGGCCCCAGTACATTCATAAGCACTAATAGGTATATTATCTATTATTTATTTATAAACTGTTTGTTTCGGCCAAAAACCAGTGTTAGTAACAGAACAACTTCAAAACTATGTTAGTATTCAAATTTTATATGGCATAAAATGCTGGTTTTCGGTAACGGGTCGATATGTGTAAATCTACCCACTGCCTAACAAATATAGCGCTATTATATTACATAGCAAATTTTAGACATGGTTTACTCCAACTGTGATGACTGTAATATAATGTGTGTGCAAATATAGTATTATGCAACTCATACTATCATGAAATAGATTTGAGATATCAAAGATGCAATGGCCATTCCACCAGAAAATTGCTATTGAATTGTGAAGTGTTTACTTCATATTTACGTGTGTATATGTCGTTTTCAATTCACATATATTTTGTAAGGATATTGGAAGGTAGTAGATGCACATTATCCTCGCATCTGCGTGGTGTGAGTGATCGCGTTACATTGAAATATGGATATACGAAGCGAAGATACGACACAACCGCCACCGGGAGAGCGTCGCATCTGAATATAAATGAACTTGTTTATAAACCGCTGAAAAAATCGTGACGACACCGTTATGTGCCGCACCTGTCCTGGGGTATACATATTTATTCATAAGTATCCGCAAACTGCTACCTTTCCCTGCTTCCATATTTTGCGGCTAAAATGCCATTCAAGGCAATATTTTCTTCTTTCGCGTAACACTTTAAGAATACATTTTTTTTTCTTCCGCTGCTTTATTACCATTTTTTTTTCAATGACTCCGTAAGTTCATATTAAAAGACTAACATTAGCATTTTTATTGCCATAAACTCTCATAACATAAAAATTAATCAAAATCAGTTTTCAACAAACAAACTCCGTTTTATGAACACAAACTAAATTGTAGCTTAAACTATGCAAAGTTAACTGTTCCGTAACTGCGGTTTGACCAGCAGCTGAGCACCTAACTCAACAACAATTGCTAATACTCCAACTTGTTCAACCGTCCAGACATTTGCAATTCTGTTTATTTGTTTTAGCTTATTGAAAGAAGAGATACAAATAGAATTATAAATCGGACTCTATTGATCAACTCATCAACGTTCAAAGTAATTATAAGATTGGAATACGGGCCGTAATTTCCTTCCATGACGTCAGGCGCTGTAATCATAAAAAAACAGTAGTCATGTCCTCGTAAAACGTTGATTCGATTAAGTCATAGATTTCCTAAACATTCGTTTACTTTTTAGTGGTGTGAGCGTACCCACTAGTTGATTTCCAACCATTATTTTTATTTCATGGTTTCATTAATTTTAGTCCCAAATAATTCGTCCCGTTGAACAACGATAACTTCAGGAGACAATAGTAAAGCATGTACCACTAGAATGGCATTATTCAGCATGTAGACTTTCAGACCTCTTGATAAGAGCCTCTTTGCTAATTACTTCTCATCTACGTAATGTTCGCAGCTCCCACCATTACTAAATTATGATGCATGTTCCTAAGTAATAAGGTGCCTCCATTACATTATACTAAGCATGGTGCACAGGTGCGCAGCGGAAATGTGGATGATTATAATTGTCGCTATTTTCGGGCTATTTCACTCCAAACTTCCAAGAAATTCTAAAGTTGGTTTAAGTGAGGCGGAGATCCGGGACGGGATTAGTTATTTTTGGTCCCTACGGCGTCAGATGACGACTTCTTGAGAATTTGCATTGAAATAGCAGCGTTGTAATATAACCGCTTACGGAAAAATTTTGTTGCTACTAATTATTCATCATCTTCACAATAAAATAATATCAAAACATGGATGTAACGTGAAGATTTTAATCTGCAAATTCGACGAAATATGTTTATGATTTAAGATCAGTCCCGGGGCCGTTATGATCTTTGGACTTCCTTTTATTTTGGCCAGCTAACAAACCAGCGTACCCTCGTCACAAACTTATGGTGACATAACGACAAACACACATGATAAATGCGGAAAAGGACTACAGAGCTTTTAAAAATAATACGTTAATAATCTTCTTCTGTCTTTAATAAGTATAAAAATATAGTTTAATAAAGTCATAGAATTACTTAAGTTATTAGAGTCAATAACGATTTGACTTTCTTCAGTTAAAGGATCAGGTAGGTTAGGTTTTTGTAAGAACAAAAAGAAACGTAGGGTAGCTATGTACAATAATCCAATTTACACCAGGAAGATTTTACGCTCCACCAAAGGGTTGGCTTTGGTCCCAACCGGAAATCAACCACGGAAATTGACCCCATGACCCATAATTTGTAAAGACGGTCATTCTGTCCCTGCCCTTTATCTCTTTAGATTGTCTTCATTTAATGAAACTTTATTTCCGCAGTACGAATTCAAGGCGAGGGGTGTGAAGAAGCGTAAGGTGACTGTGGACGTGTCCACTGACGGGGTCCGTGTGACCACAAGGACTAACATCACGGCTAGGAAGACCAAGGTGAGTTTCAATTTAAATTTCAATGAGTATTTCTAAATCGTTGTCCTGAAAGCTCCAATTTTTGAGGCGAGCCATAATCGCAGCTACACACTTTTGTATTTCACTGAACACCCACCTGCATTAACTTCAGTTTATCCGTGGTCGTGGTGCTTGCAACAGCGCCAAAATATCGGAAAACAAATCGTAAACATGCCATTTATTTGCTTTGCTCATACATTCTCTTAGTAAAGGTAATGACATGACAGCTTAAGCGGTGCAAGCCAGGATTCAAAAATCATTTGTTTTCTACTAATTTTGTTCCTCTTTTTTTTGCACTTGGCCGCACTCGAGTACAACTAAAGGGGCCCCAAAAACAAAATACAAGGATCGTTAAGATTTCTGGGATACAGACATCCTATCTATGAACATAACTACACACATCAAAAGTGTCTAGGGATCAACATATATTTTTGCAATAACTTTTCTCCTGATTGATATTAATTAAAATTTTCTTTAAGGATTCATCAAATAAAGTGTTTTCGTTTGTCACAGTAACGATAAACCAAGTCACCTTTGCATTAATAAAGAAATTTGCCATTTTCCTAATAAAGGGATTTTTGACATTTGAACCACTAACACAAAAGTTCGAAAAAAAGACTGAAATAACAGTTTTCTTTAAAATTTTATTGGGTAACTTAAACAATTAATAATCCGTGTTTCTACCGCGAACACTAACAACACAAGAACATCGGTTTGGCATACTCAAAATGAGTTCATCCAAATCACGCTGTGGAATGGCCGCCCATGTTCGTTGCAACAACAAAAAAAGGTCTTCTTGCGACTGGATACCCTCCATATTCGGCAGAGCTCTTCTCTGTAGCATATCCCATGCATGCTCAATCGGATTCAAGTCTGGCGACTGAGCAGGCCAGGGCAGGACATTGATGTTAGCTGCGGCGAGAGTCTGTCTTACAACTCTTGCGGTGTGCGGTCGTGCATTATCATGCATTAACTGAAATAAGGGACCGATTTGCACTTGTAGAGGAACGATGACGTCTGATACAATCGTCTCAGCATAAATTTGAGCGTTGAGGTTGCCTCTGATCCAAATCAACTCAGTTCTTCCGCCGATCCAAATACCCGCCCATACCATGATGGTCCCACCACTATAAGGATGGACTTCCTGGCAGGATTTTAATCGCTGTTGGCGTCCAGGGGTTCTCCAGTGTCGTATACGTCTTGTATCCGGTCTCATACCAAAACGAGACTCATCAGAAAAGCACACGAAACGCCATTGTTCTTCTGCCCAATTTCTGTGTTCAAGAGCCCATTGATATCGTATCCTACGATTGTGCATTGCTATAGGTGGTACCCGTAGCGGTCTTCGGGAATGAAGGTTCACTTCATGCAAAGGTTTCTGACTGTTTGGTCGCTAATTAAGTTCCCTGAAGAGTGATGAAGCCTCACGGCTAACATCATGGCGGTTATTGTTGGAGCTCTTCGAGTTAAGATTTGAATGTATCGGTCTTGTCTCCGTGTGGTGCAGCGATACCGTCCTCCATGGCGCTCAGCCACGGTACCAGTGCTTCGGTAACGTGTCCAAAGTCGACTGATAACACTCTGACTTGTATTCAGAGCTAAAGCCACAGTACGTTGCCGGGAACCAGCTTCTATCATTCCCACGGCTCTGAGCATTACTTCCCTGCTTAAATGACGTCGCCGCTCCATAATAACGTTGGTTTTAATCAGTAGTAGGGAAACAGTAGCACTAATAATGTCTTCAATGCGTTGTATGTTTTTATAGGGAAAATATTGACAGCTGATTTTCATCTTTTACTCGAATTTGATTCACAGTTCCTGATTCAAATTATGAAATGCACCAAAAAGGATCCATATAAATTTATAAAATCATAAATTTATTACAAAGCCACATCTCAATCTCAAGAAATCCACATAAAAATGCTTGATCCCTAGACACTTTTGATGTGTGTATTTATGAATTATGCCCTCCCATATACACCACACGGGCACAAAAATATATTAGGTCGATGCTTAATTTGATTGAGTTGCTAATTTAGAAGTTTCATCAAAACTGACGAATAAATTAATTCGAACTTGGCAAAGATCGTCAGTAGTTTATGGATTCTTGGATGGAAATTTTATGAAAGTTATTGCTGATTTATGAAAGTCATTGAACAGCAAGTCACTAACAATAGAACAATAACAACTAGTGATAATG
Source organism: Eugnorisma glareosa (assembly GCA_947578425.1). Classification (NCBI taxonomy): domain Eukaryota; kingdom Metazoa; phylum Arthropoda; class Insecta; order Lepidoptera; family Noctuidae; genus Eugnorisma; species Eugnorisma glareosa. The sequence goes on from OX387957.1 coordinate 34,875,012, forward strand.
TATGCAAAGTAGGTCATATTTACTAAACGAACGAGTATTGTTGCTAAATGCGACCCTCAGCCGCCCCCGGAATGTTTTAACCCCACTTAAAGTTACATTTACGGTAAGGGTGTTAATATAATTTTACTAACAAATGTAGATCGCTCTGGACGGGTATGGCTGTCTGGGAAGGCCAAATGTACGACCGAATTAATAAATGACAGGGTACTGGTTGGAACAAACGGAAAAACGTATTCTGCCGACCCCAAGTAACATGAAATGAGGGAAAGAAGATGATAATATAACATTCTTTTGTATAAAAATAACCGAAAAGTTCTCACTATTCCAAGAAGTCGAAAGAGCCTTTAGGCTTTCAAAAATATTATTCAATACTTATCTTAATGCATTGGCCTTTTATTACCCGACTACGGTGAAGCCAAAAGGAAAGGTTATGATTTTAGCAGTTTATGTGTATGTATGTTTGTATTTACGTATGTTCCTCCGTAGCGCCTAAACTATTCATCCGATTTTGATGAATAAGGTGTCAATTGATTCGTTATTATGGCCCGGGTAACACAAAGGCTACAAACCGAAAAAAAAGACGATTTTAATTAGAGCGTGTTTTTCAGTAATCAGCCTTGTAGCGTGTAGCGTGTATACCACACAAATTCTTGTTATTTAGACGGGTTATAGGTTTTTTAACTTTATTTTTTATTCATGAAATGCTGATAGTATCTATATATCTGCTCGCTTGAATGCAATCTCAAGTTAAATTGAGAACTTCGACGACTCAGTTAAAAAGTTCGATTCATTTCACGACAAAATCATTTGAAGTGCGGCTGTTATATCAGTTCGTATTCACTTAAAAATGAAATAGTTTTAGTGTTTGGAATGTTTCTATTCTGATCAAGTTACCCCAATATATATTCATACTCGCTTTTATGTGATTCTATTAGATCCATCCACCAATATTCATCTTCGTTGGTTCATAAATCCTAAGTACAATCTCTCACGAAGTTTGAGGAAATATCTCAGTATGATTTTTATATTCTTCGTATATCATTCCGACGAAAAATGTTAGTCCAAATCAGAAATCAAATCGTCTGTAATGCGTGTTTCATATGTTCTTTTTACCCGACTATGGCGAAGCCAAAAGGAAGGGTTATGATTTTAGTATGTATTTTTGTATTTTACGTTTGTTCCTCCGTAGCGCCACTATTCATCCGATTTTGATAAATAAGGTGTCAATCGATTCGTTATTATGGCCCGGGTAATTCGGTTTGTAGCCCACAAACCGAAAAAAAAAACCATTTTAATTAGAGCGTGACTTTTCAGTATTCGGGTTTTTAGTGGTAGTATACACTACCACAAATTCTTGTTCTAATACTTTTACTTGTTTTGCGAATTAAGGATTGAGCCCATTTTCTTTAGAAAACCTAGTTTTGTCCTCGTTAATTGAGTAATTATCTAATTGGGGCACTATTGCTGGAATTCCCCGAGGGATTTGTTCGGTAGACATTCGGATAAACAAAGCCTTACGTACTGTAGGATGGACAAAAAATACTAAAAGCTACTTTACACCCCCGGTGTAATGAGTGGTTTTATTTTCCAGGAGCTTTCGAAATGTAATGTAACATATAATATGAAAGACATTATCGTTCGCCACACATTGGCTGATATAACAACATATTACTAAATTATCTGTTAGACGGGAGTAACCGGTGACAGTGATTTTTTCTCGGGGCTCGTAAATCATGTCGGGCCATAATGGACGGCTGTCACCTGCTGTCTTGGAAACGCCGCCTTCAGCGTCTATTGTAGCATCGATCCATTGTTACCCCTGAAGAATAATCTTGGTCCACTCTTCATTATTTGAATTACTTTAAAAAATACCTGTACTTTTTAATATAATTCAATATTAGAAGTAATTTAAAATTAGGTCTTTCAAGTTTTTTACTGTTATTATATTTCTTCTTTAGTCTGCTTTTAATGTTTTCTTTGTTTGGTTAAACTTATTTACTTCAGTATGATATGCATCTACATCTATTCATTTTATCTTCTAAAAGTTTAGTTTAAGTTTGCATGCAACTTTTGTTGAACGTTTTGTTACGGTCAGAATTCTAAATCTTGAATCAGAATCACAGCACTCTGAGATTCATAAAATACATTTCGTAGCCACGTTAGTAGCTGCAGAAATAATACCAGATATTGACACAGCCCCACATCCACAACTTACAGTAGAATTTGAATTAAATCCCTCTGAAGTTTCACAACCGTTTCTACGCGTTGTTACTGAGCTTTAAAACTGATAGGGGAAAGTAGCCATTGCCGCAGGAAATAGTACCTACACAAGTGTGTGCGCAAACACAGATGAACTTTACCCTCACTGTCATCGGCCGATGGTCCAACTTCTAAACTCCAGTATGTTACTGAAGAAATCCTACTGCATTTTGCCCAACCGGGGAATCGAAACCAGGACTCCAAACTCACCAGTTGTGCTCGCGACTACAATATTAACGAGGCTTTGACTACTATCAAGTGTATTTGATTGCAAAAGTTGTTTCAGAAGACTTCAAGCAAGCTATTTGGTCGCGGCAGCAAGTCCAAGTCGAGTGTCACCGCGGAGACTGCGGAGATCATGCACCATCCCATCTACCGCATCTTCTATGTCTCCCACGACAGCTCAGACCTGAAGATCTTCTCTTACATCGCTAGAGATGGCGCCACTAACGTCTTCAAGTGCAACGTCTTTAAAAGCAACCGCAAGGTTAGTACTTATCTTTTCATAATTTCTTATCACTTGCTTCTAGGCGTCGTAGCATGATGTTAAATAGCCTATAACCTTCCTCAAGAATTAGAGCATCAAATCAAAAAGATTTTTTCAAATCCGTTTAGAAAAACTAAAAACACGTTTTAAAGTAACTTCATTTTATTTCTCGTATTCTTCTCAATAAACCCTTCCATTTGATACCCATATTACGGGAATACATACAAAATTGTCTAGTTCGCCATCTTTGGGAGTCCGCCATATTGGATTTAAAATGGCGTCATTTAGCTAACATGTATTGTTATCCAAACTAAACCAAACAAAACTAAAAAAAAAGCATTCATAAGCAAAATTTCAGCTCAATCGGAAACCGGGAAGTGGGCCGAATTCAACTTATACATAGTTAGTCAGTTAATTAGTTACAGGTCACGCTACTAAAAGCGTGTTAAAAAACGAACTCTTCAGCTTTATTTTATTAGCACAGAAAAATGGTCTGGTCATGGTAGACCGAACATAAAGAAGTCACGACCAGTCCTGTGTTTTCACAAACAGTGGATCCCCAGGAATAAGTCGCCGATCTAGCCCTACGTTAATTAGCGCATAACACAGCGCAAAGGCATAATATAAAAAAAAAAAAAACATAAACAGAATAATTAGGGAGAAAATATTCTCACACCCACGCAAAATGCCGTCACCCGGTGCTGCAAAGATAGCAACAAAAATTATAAATATTCAAACGAACTCCTTAGAAATAGCAATATTTATCAAAAGCAGAAATATCGTAACAATAATACAAATTGGCTTCCCGCCTAAAGATCAACAGTTAATAAATAGTCTCAACTCCAATTTGAGATGGAGAGGACCCCAAAAGTGAAAGATTACTAAATATCAAAGATTCGTCCGCACCCTCTTCTTGAGAAAATATTTCTTATTCACAATTTCGAAAGGTTTCGTAATTTACAGGACTATTATATCTATTTTGTGGTCTGAAGAACGGCTTCGAATATCTAAATTGTTAGGGTTTCACTGTGGTGTTATTACATATTTATTAAGACGGTAAAGAAAACTATATAAATATTTATTCACTTTTCATTTTCCTTTTTAGAACTGACTTACAATTGTGTCCATAATGTCGTTTCACAAGTCAATAAAATTTTCTAAGAAACATCGCAATAAATATTTTACCCTAAGTCCATAGCGGTTACAAAAGCACGAATCTCTTGACCGCCCGCCTTTTAAAGTAAACCACCCCACATTTCGTCGCTGTCTTCCTAGATAATCCACTTTAAAACGTACGATTCGAAGAGAGGAGTAAAGGTGCCTTAACGACCGAAGAGCGACCCGTGGTCGTCGGCTCCGAGAGTGCTCTGGAGCCAAGCGTGCTGTTTATTAAGATCGCACGAGCTCGTAAACGGCCCAGCCATAAACCGCAGCTGCGTATCACTCGTCCGTACAATATGTGGAAATTACCACTCCACTGAGCAAACGTTACACTTATACTGATGGACTTTAATCGATACTGGACTAGGGGGAACGATTTCGCTAAGTATCTGTCAATTAGGGCATGTGAAACCCGTTTTCGGTCTCATAGTAAAACCCGAGAAAAACCGGTTTTGCTATGGGACCGAAAACCTAAACTAAAATATGTGCGGTGGATAATAAAACTAACGAAAGCAATAAATGCAACAAAAGTTTAATTAAGCAGACGAAATCAGTCCAAAACGCCCCGGTACGTGACTGCGCGGTCGAAATGTTGCTTTGTGCGCTGATGTCTCAGTATCTGTAATTGCTGAGATTTCGGTGGGAGCGGCCATTTGTTCGGCATATTGACCGCATTTTAATGACATATTGTTATGGCCTCAGAGCAGTTTTCAACGCCTGAAATCTTGGAAATGGTGTTGGCTCATGCAATGTTCGAGCAGGGTAGCCATGGTTTCGTGTTGATTTGGGAATGCCTCAAGCTGGAGACTGGCAATTGTATTGGATGTCATCTGGCTCAATCTGCAAAGTGTATTATTATTAAGTAAAAACCTTGTACATTTCAATAACTTGTCCAAAAAATCTATGTTTTTTTAGTTAAAATATTTTATTAAGAAACTATTTTAATAAGTTAGCAGCAGCAGGTTAGCAGTGGCAGTGATAGCCTAGCGGTATGACCGTCTGACTGACCAGTCATAGGTCTCTAGTTCGAACCCAAGACACGCACCTCTGATTTTTCGGATTCATGTGCGATTGTATAATGATCACTTGCTTCGATGAAGGAAAACATCGTGAGGAAACCAGCATGCTTGAGAGATATTTCTCGACGACATGTAAAGCCAAGTCAGAGGCCCATGGGCGGCATAAAAACTCTGACACCAGGTTAGGCACTAACCACACGAAAAAGAAGAAAATTAAATTTAATTAAAGCTCGTGGCAAAATAATAAAAGCCGCTCGGGTCGGCCTGTTAAGCCGTGCTTGCCTAGGTTGGTCCGTGGATGGGTGACCGCCCATTACATACCGAGTTTAATACGGTCGTCCGTACATTTAGCTAAAGGGAACCTCACGCTACACTTGCCTATACGCTGTCTCCACTCTAGGACTCGTTTGATCTTCGACAAACATGGCCATCCCACTGCCACTTCAGCTTCCATTCGGTACAAGTTACGTCGGTAACTGCAGTTTATTCAGGATCTATGTGTCTTCTAAGACACCTTGTTGTCTTTTTAAACATAGCTAGGCGAAAATACTTGATGAATTTCTCTAAGCGCTGCCCAACCAAACTGGATCCTTCAGTCGATTTCTATTTCGCAGTTGTATCTACCGAACTGGGCGAACGAGTTCCCCTGATGAGTGATGTCAGTGATGATGTGATGGTGTGTTTGAGTGTGATGTGTGTGATCGCGCAATGGTTTCGATAAGCTCTTGCATATATACCGGTCGAATTAGTTTACCAGGCAATCAGGTTAACGATGGACGTTAAGGCCATTGAACTTAATTTCTGGTGAGTCAAAGAAGGAACTTTTTTAAACCTTAGCAGTTTGAGAGTGTTTTCAACGTTCACAACGACCACGTTTAACCTGATTCCAAAAAAACTATAATTATCCTACAATATTATCCTATCATCCGTATGATAATTTATTTGGAGTGCGTGTCATATAAATCTCCTTATTTATGTCAATTATATTGCTATTATGGGACAATCTTTTAGCCAAAGACGTTTTTAGTTATGCATTTTTTTCTTATAATTAAAAATAAGTATCGAAATTAATTGTAGTATCTAATAACATCTTCAGACGTCGCTTAACGGCCTTTTTTTAAGAAACCGAATTTAAATTTTATAAGTACAAGAAAGTGTGTTATTGTACTTAGGCTAAATCAATACAATGAGGAAAAATTCCACCAAAGAATGTTTTGAAATAGAATAATTATGAAGGTACGAATATTTGACGGCTTTTTCACTAACTCTACAATCGTTATGTGCCGAGAAGAAAAATGTATCTCTTTTTTTTTAATTGTGAAGGTACAAATTACAGCAAGAAACATTATTATGTACACCGGGTGTAGCAACAAAATTGCAAATATCTCCGTACGTAATAAAACGTTTTACACATTAAGGAAGGAACTAATTTTGTACCCAGCTGTTGAAGTATTTTCAAAGATACAAATTTTACTTTTCATAAAGGTGAGGTACTCAGGGGTCTCGTATTGAATCAGGAAGAGGGATAAGTGTTTGCGGGGCCGTTCCATTTGGAAGAAAAAATATGGGTTCAGAAAATCCGAACCGTGACCAATAGAATTAACCTCTCCTGATTCGATCCCTTACCAAAACTCAATATTGCCTTGGTGTGCATAATTTATGACTAGACATTCCTAAGTGAGAATGACAAGGGAGGAAATATAATCGGTCTAGTAGCCGCAAGTGCAAATACTGAACACGAGGTCCTGGATTCGATTCCCAGATCAGGTAAGGTTTTTGAGTTTTTCTATCTGGAATTTCTCAGTAGCATCAATGTAGTCTAGATTTGTGCTCGGATGATGATAAAACGTGGGTGTAGTACACCCTTCCTAACTCTTCGGAGATTACAGCAGGCATGGTGTTATATGTTTATGATAAGAATGTACGAATTTGTTATCATGTAGAGTCAGAGGGGGAAAAACCGGTTTGGTATAAACAGCAGGTTTAGAAGTCGTTGCTATTTTTGCATTTGAAGAAACAACAGAAGAAACAGTAGGACCCAGTAGTGGAACTGGGTCCTACTGTTTCTTCTGCCAATCCTACCGTTTCTGTGTGTCCCTTATCTAGGTGTTCCCCGCGAGTCTAACGATGTCGTCAATCTTAATCTGCACTTTTAGACGGGTCTGGCTTAGCCATCATTCGATCAAAACTTTACTCCATCGGTCATCTTCGCGTCTAGCCAGATGTCCTGCCCAACTCCACTTCAGGTGTATCGCCTTGTATCTGACATCGTTAACTTTCGTCCGACGGAATTTTGGTGTTACGCACACGGTCTTTTCGGGTTATGCCGCTCGCTCAGTGGCCTACTCGTACTCGACGGAATGTCTACTTACCTCGTCTCCATGCCCAGCACCTTAGGCTATCGTTGTCAGCGCTTTCTCGAAGTTATGTGTAACGAGCCCGAAGACTTGCCCCAGGTAGCCTCCTTCAAAACTTCAAGAACAAAATAAAAGCCCCTAAACGAGTATTGGGCTGATGTGAAGAAAAAAACGTTATAGGTAAACTGAACCCTCCACAAAGAGGATGCCAGTGTGTTTCCCAGCCGTGGGAAGATTTTAAGGATAATTTAGAATACTAAAGATAAGAAAAACCTCATGGAACGTTTTAAAAGCAGTTGTTGCTCCAAATACATTACTTTAATAATGCAATATTCGCCTCATGTCATCTCCACGGTAAAATTCATTTCCCTTTGTGTCGCCACATCAGCGCACTTAGCCGCAGCTTCATAAGTTAGATTACAATGTTGCTTGAAGGTAAAATACTGTCATAAAATATGTGTAATATACAAAAAAAAATTAGCCTAGAGTTTGTAATGATTTCACAAAGTTTAAGGCACCGGTTTTAACTACGGACTTATTAGCAGTATACTTTCAAATAGGTGAACAAGCGCTCGCTTTCAATTCGTTTCGTATTTTGACAAGATTGTCATTAACATTTCCGTCAGCGCAATACATTTTTAAGTTTTCCAATAAATATTGTATCGTTAATACAATGTGTTGTTATTTTAGTTTTAATCCATAATAGGAAAAAAATATCTCATAGTTACGTAATAATGTATTATATTGCATACTATGTACGATTTTATTGTTTCTTTTCTTGGGGACCGACACTGTACTCCTTAGCACAGATTATCTATTAACCTAGCTAGGAATACCGCACCTCACCCATCATTTTATTGTAGTCTTTTTACACTATACATAAACGATTCTGTAAATTGTCATCATGTACTACAATGTTTTTGATAAATAAATTATTATTATAATTATTTAAAAGTGTTTATGAAAAAGTAATTTTCTCTAGGTCTCTCATTTGTCGAGTGTGCAGCAGACAGTGAATACCTTTGAGATCTGAGTTCACAGGTATCAGCATTGAAGCGGTATATCTCCCTCTCTGCGATTTATCTCTCTGTATTTACGAGTATCTATGCTATTGCATGTGTGTTAGGCAACATCAAGTCTCTTTGACATTCGATGTCTCAGTAACAGTCTAAAGTTTACCAAAGGAATATACGACGTATCCCACCTAGTAGTATTACTATGTGGGATCCCTGTAGGTAGTACCTTGTTCCCACTTATGTGTGTGGGTATTATGAGGAAAGGCGGGTGGTCTCTTCTTCATACAAACGCTCTCGCCTGTTTTGTTTCTGGTTTATGACTTTGAGCTATGATTTTGTACAGTTAAATAAATATCAACCTCTTGTATGTCTATGTTTTCCTTTTAACCCGACTACTGCGAAGCCAAAAGGTAGGGTTATGATTGCTGATACATAATCTGTATCAGCACTAGAACCTTTACAAAATGCTTAAAATTGCCTATTTGGACCGCTGTCAACAGAGTACACTTTATTTGATAACTTTAATTATCTAGTTAAACATACTTAATTAGCACTCAAAATGCCAATTTTACGATAAACCGCAAATCATAGTATAGCAAGCATTGTAAATAAATAAATAAAACGTTACAATTTCATCATTCGACACAACTATTGTAGAAAAACACAGTAGGTATATATCCTCCTTATTCATTTTATGAAATATCTTTTAAGTTGGTCGAATATTGGAGTAGGAAATAGTCGAGAGCCAATCCTCGAATTGTGACTTTTTACTTGTCGGATCTGTAGTTGTCTTTATCGCACCAATGTCGAAATAGCGCTCGTTGAGCGACAGCGATATTTTCTTCAAAAACCTACCGCATTTCATCTTAAAAAATCATCAGTTACTAACAAAATGGAAGGCTAGGCATCACATATCTTTTCCTCTTCCCCTCATTCGACGGGAATGTACACGAAACGTAATTCTGCTAAATCCCTGCCGAAACTGACACTGACGTATGGCCCGAATAAAGGTAACCACAAAAAGATATAAAGAAAATTATTCGAAAGGTACGTTAGAAATACCTAGTAATTAGGATTTCGAGGTAATTCAGGAAGGTTTTTTCTTTTTTTTTTGTCTTGATCTGTAATAAACTTTCTTTGCTTTGTGAACCTTTTTCATTTAAGTCTTTTTAATTTGAAAATCGGATAGCGTACTACCTACAAGTGTAGAACAAGTTGAAGTTTACGTGTCCTGGGTGTGGAAGTAGGACTAAAACTGGATGTTTGCAACGACGGAGAGATGCGCTGTTCTGAAAAATACATTGTCGTGACATTACCTTGTTAAATGAAAGTTTTCAGAACTGCGAATACCCTTTCGTCTTACTAAAAGGTTTTAGCAGTGTGTGTCACATACTATTTTGTGACTTTAACCCGTCAGTCAAAACCATGTCAGGTCGCGGTTTCCTATCAGAGTACACTGAGACGAGACACCTAAACAAACTCAGAGGTCTTGAAGGCGTTATCTTGGTCAGATCATCATGTGATCGAGATTGGTGTCTGAGATGTTGTTTTGTGGAAAGAACCACAACGATTTAAGTGAGCATGTCCAGCATGTGCACAACTACACGCATGTGTCAGTAATCGTGTAACTCAAGTGAGAACGTAGGGAGCTTTACGACTCGACGAATAACACGAAAGAAGAACATTTGTATACGCCGCTTATTTATGATAACTTTACCAATTTCTAAGTATACAAGATTGTCAAAACAAACAAAAGTAGGATACTGTATACGTTTACTGTTTTTTTCATATTGGTGATATTTACTTTACTTAAATATATACTTGGATAGACGTTGAATACAATTGATACATTAAAGGTTCGGTCCACGGACACCTTTATGTCCTCCACATTTATTGAATTATCCGTTCGTATCCGGTTTTTCCGCAGCCAATTCTTAATTTGTCTACACCAGTTTGGCTTATCTCGAACAATTGAATCGAATCATTTATCAAAAATGCATAAAATACAGTTGGATGGACGTAAATCCCATAATTAAAGTTTTACGTCCCCCTAGGCTGACGTCAGCACAATCATTCTTTTTGATTAACTACCCACGACATTTATAAGGGGTATACAACTTCAAAAGATTAATCTTGCTTGAAATTCGTTCGTTCATTGATTAAAAAAGACCCAGTGACTGTAATAATCAGTTAAAAATAAAATGATTCATTGTCTGCCAAGAGTTATTTTGATACGGAAGATAAGGTTTTCTTTTATTTGTTTTACTTTTGTAACATTTGAAACTGGCCATAAAAATGGGCTATAAACATACGGGATTCTTTGATAATTATTTAAAACGGAATGAAACACATTTTATAACGGTGTAGCTGTTCTCTTTTAATTTAAATTGCCTTTGATCTTAATTTTTATTTACGAGTGGTAAATTAACGTGAAAGCGGTTATCTAAGAATGAGCTTTGACCTTGTAACTACGCACCTTTCTACATTATTTTTATATAATGTTTAACTTTACCTACGACCTTCCATACTAAATTATAGTGTAGTGACGTAAAAATCTCTACATCAAAAGTCTGGCTCGCACGTGTGAACAAACAATACACATCGACGATCTATCGTGGCATCAGTTTATTTTCTTTCTTTAAATCAATCAATTAACCGAACGCCTCCGCGTCCAACACTTTACCAAGAATTGAGAGGAAACATGTAGTAAACTATTAACCAATCACCCATTTGTACTTGTCTTATTAATAGCTCCACACCATATTTATTTGACATATTCGAAAAGTCAATATGTCTTAAAACAGGTCGCACTTTGCAAAGCAGACGGCATTTCCAATCGCAATAAGTTATTGCTAGTATTACTATCTAATTCTGGATATTGTACGCAAACCTTCGTTTTATAGTGAGTATAAATCTTCGCGTCCACCAGCTACTCGACTTTTATAATCAATTACCGTCGCCGATCACTCCCGAAGTCCATAAATATTCAAGAAGTAACAAAGTTGTTTGCGCTGAATCGTTTGCGGCCGGTTTTTAATTACACCAATTGATTGAGAGTATTTTATTATAGCCCGCATTACGATTATGGCTCTGTTATAGGTACGTTCAGTAACAGAATAGTACACATAAAACCCGCACATGCATCTACTCCTAGTGCTGTGTAAACTCAAACAAACAAGTTTAATAATGTTACGCTCCATGTTTGATCCCCGGAACAGAAACACGAAGCACAATTTGATGTATCCTCGCCTAAACTTTCACCCAAACCCCTCATTTGGCAAATGGAACGAAAATAATGAAAAGGGTACTAAAATCACATTTCTTGTTTATGATTTATGAATTCACTTCGGATCTATAACAAAATCACGCCAATATAGCACTTTGTAATTGTGCCATTGATCTAACAGAACCGAATTATTAAAGTATCCCTGAGTTCCAAGAAATATTCCTTACCTCTCGGTTCCTCTAAATCTGTTCAATAAATTATGATACTTATGAGAATTTTGAGGGACGAAACTTTCCCTAATGTAAAATGTAAAAAAAACACATAACTTCCCAGTATGCTCTTTAACGATCGTAGATATGTTCATACAATGAAAATCCCCGACGAGTTCTCGTTTCATCGATTTCAATACACCATTTGTCATACATTACATTAACACTCAGTCGAATAACATTTGCCAACGATAAAGTAGGTAGCTCGAGAGTAATAAAATAATATGGTGCTGCTATTAATAACAAGTTGTGCCGAACTAAAGTCTTTATAAATTTTATCAGGTCCATTCCTTACGTCGTAACCTGCCACTTCACAATGTAGGGTTGTGATTTATATTTTTCCGTCTAATTTAAATACGAATGTGTGAAATGAAACTTCTTGGAAATGTCAAGTGTTATCAACAAGAGTTTTCCCGATCACTCTCGCACCGAGGAGTTTAGCTGTTTAGCGCTTAGAAACACGCGAATATGTTTATTTGTGGTACTTGGAGCGACGCGCGACCGGCGCGACGCACGCGCAAGCCATGCCTTCGCCACTTCAGTTGTTTCGTACCAGGGCGCACGGACGCGCGCATTATGATAAAAAATGTGTGTGTGTCGTGATTAAAACAAATACAAGTGTACCTGATTAACAGTGATACCGTGACAATGTCCAACCACAGGGACAGGGACCATAGTAAACAAAGGAAAAACGAGCATATATTGAAAAACTTGCCGACTGAAGTGTTACTAAAAGCACGAAGCACTCTCTTCTCGTTAGGAGGCGCACTCAAATCAAAACATGAGCCGCAGCAGCAGCAGCGACCAAAGTTGCCCAAACAAGAGCCCAAAGACAAAAAGAGTCACGACAGACTCAAGCCCAGCCGCTCTGAGCCGGAGTTTAGTGAAGTTCGAAAGAACAAACACAGAAGTAGGGTTGAGGGTGTTCATTCTCGCGATTCATACACGAGTAGTTTGAGGCCTAGACCGTTATCAGTAGGAGCTAATAAGCGATATGAGAAGGAATTAGAGGATTACCACAGTGGTGGCTTTCCGAAAGAACCGTCACCACTGCATCGGCAATTTGAGTCCGCGGAAGAAGTTTGCGTGCAGTCGCGTCTTGTGATACCCGTTACTGAAAGACTGAATCCAGATGTCCAAATGCAGGATGTTAGTGAAAGACCTAGGAAGAAACTGTCATTTCGTGAACCCGAGATCATCAGTAGTGGCAGCGCCACCTTGGGCAGGTCTCATAAGCTGATGGGTGTCAATAGTCTTTCCAGAAGACCTAATAGGCTATCATTAAGATCTGAACCACATTCTTCGAGTTTAGAAGGATTAGACTCAGATTTAGAGGTAGGTGAACTTTACTTTGATAAGTTAATTAAAAAAACATGTTTGTTTGTAAAAGCCAAGAATGACATACGTCCATCTATTTGAAATATGGCTCAGTTTTGATTATTATCTAGAACTCACCTTCTGAGAAATAAATTCGGTTTATTTATACCGTCAGTTGTCAAAAACAAGAAATATTAAAACTTTCCGTTGCATTTGGGCTTTGGTAAAAACTGAGTAAAGACGTCTCCTTGTCAAGTCGGTTGTTAACTCGGAATTAGGAACGTCCGATGTCTTCACAATGTTAGAACAATGGGTCCGTTGCGTGGATGATAGTTATATAGGAATAGTTTGTTGGTACAAGCAGTGCAATTACGTCAACCTAGGCTTATTGGTACACTTATGTTGATGGCCAAGAAACACAGGCGATGGTGTAACGCACGAAAGCTGTAACAATAGCTGAGCGGGCGCGGGCACGGGCGGCGGCGACTGTGATGTGTCAGCGCAACTGTTTGATGTTTATTTTGATAGCGTCGGCAGCCGCCGGCCGTGGCCAAGGACCGCGCTCACGGAAGCGCCGATTTCTTATAAATCGAAGTCTCCAGTGACATTTATCTGCGTATTATTTTGCTGTGGCGTGGACTTACGTCAAGGGCGATACTTCCGTCGTCGACTCCATTTATTATTTAGAAAACTTTAGTAAACTGGTTATGTTTTGCACCGGAGATATTTTGGAACTGCTGCCGCCAAAGTGTGAATTACGCACTGGTATAGTTACTACTATCATTAATTCTCTCGTTTAGTTTACGTTCTAAATCAACATACAAGTGCTAATAGAGTGAAATGAAGCATATACAATGTACCGAGATTTGTTAATTATATTACAATTAACAAATCTCGGTACATTGTATGCTTCATTTACCCACACCCAAACATAAGTAACATACATAATGTGGTATAGAGATGAATCAGCTATCAAGTGTTCTCTATTGCAAAATAAACTAAAGTGGTACAAGAAAAAAACATCTGCAAGAATGTCACGTCTGTTACTCTTCCTCGTCTCTAATGGATGTAATCTATTTAATCAGCCCTCTAGCCCTCTGTCTCTAACCGCAGTAGAGGGCTCTTCGTTCTTATGTCATCGTTTCGGTAATGTCGGTAATGATGTCATAAAATATCGGAATGGTCTATCGGTCTACTAGACGTCGTTATCCTTCACTCGGTCTTAGTTCATCGAGTACTCCTTACAACAAGGTAGGTACACGTCTGCTCTCTAGTGTAAGCTCAGTAATAAATGGTTAACATTACATTATAATAATGATGTTTACCAAACAATTCATGCGAAATTATAGTTAGAAACAAAAGGCAAATTTTAGTGTTTACTCCGAAGTTAGTTTATTATCTCTTGTTAAAATGTTGAGTCAATTTTAATGGAGCCATTTATTAATATGCATGAAAAACATCAATAGCCATGGACTGTATACTGAACATCCGCATTTTTACTAAATTCAGTTTTCAAATCAAAGAAAAAACGTCTAAGCGAAATGAGATAAGTAATTTTTTGGCTCATAGCTAAAATATTATATTCGCGTAGAATATGACGTTTATGAAAATCATGTTGGACGGCACATATATTATTATTTTATGCGTCGTCTATCGTTATAAGAATATTATATAATGCAAGATTAATACAACTACGTCGCCCTTTGACGTCAGGTGAAGGAAAATAACATAATTTGGTAGCAGTTGGTGTTGACTGGAGTTACGATATTTGGTACCTATACACGTTCTTTCCAATATTACCTAGCTGGACGACCCTTACCTAGTGGCACATCTTCCCTTCTCTTCTAGTTTTATTCTTTATGAAAATGGTAGTAGGTAATTTAGTAGGTGTGGGTGGGATGCAGGAGTCGTAAACACGGGGTTGCGCTTTTATTGAGAGCGAGCGCCGTCCGAAGCGGCCGGCACCGGCACGTACACAAGCTTTTATCCTAAACCAACCGCATTTCTTCGACCTCACTCCAGCAATAGTGACGACGCCAGCGAAAATAGACCACTGACGTATACATGGCAATGAGGTAGCCAAAAATTATGATCGGCATAAAGGTCATTGTCTTGGCCTCACCAATTTTTGTCCCAATTTTTCTAAAAATAGTTCTTTCACGGCACAGCTGGCTAAACGTCGAGGTGGGATCGTTTCCATTTTTCTTTACTTTTTGTATCAATATGTGTCATCCGATTAGTGAATACCAACATTTTAATTAAAACCTTTGATTTTTTGCGTCTTTTATCATGACTTCTTTTTGCCTCCATTTATTTCCAGCTAACCTGTATGTAGTATATCCTACCTGCCCGATCATGATCCTTTGACGCTCTATTGATATTCTGCACACAAAAGTTATAATTTTAAAAGGATCGGTCAAGGAAAATTTCGCGACACAGCCGATGTCCTTAAAGCCATAAATAGGATCTTATAAATATTTGATATAAGATATAAAACCTGTCGTGTCTCCACATCGGTAAACCGAATGTAATTACTTATCATAACATTCGAGCTCTCTGTTGGACGTAAGATTACCAAATACAGACTTATCTGAAAAATATCAAAAAAAAAAAACTTATTCTTAACAAAATAAAAAATATACAAACAAATAGTAGTAATATAACTTATGTACAACGGCGAGCTTAACCAAGAAACAGAAACCCCCAAACTCAGAGTTCATTCAAAATTCTTATTTTAAATTGAGTCTCAGGACTTATCAATTATACATATTTTTAAAGCATATCTTATGAGTGCGTAGCTTAATGTTTCAGAGCAGGTTAGCTAATACCCGTTTTAGTGATCCATCAGTAATCCGCGTACAAATATTGGGCGTTTCAATCATCGATCAGTGTCAAACTTTGCCATTATTCACACAAACGGGCCTTGAACGGCTATTTATTTTATTATGGATATTAAGGAACTTGAATTATTAGTTTCTATCGGCCTTCCAGGCCCTGTGGAGGTCTCGCAGGCTGGCCGTGCGTGCGTATTAAAGGTAACATGAAAAACTTCTTGCGAAACAGATTTATTTTTCTTTGCAGAGGTTTTTATATTTTTTGCTCACAAAGGTGTATTTACGAAGTTTTATATAAAAGGACAACGTGCCGAGATTCGGCCGCAGAATCAAGATCGCTCGTAAAGCTTTTTAGACGTTCAAAGTAAATTAATTAGTTTCTGTGTAAAAACGAGCACGTTTTTTGTTTCCCTGAATGTTCTGTCATATTAGCGTCAATTTATGTAGAATCGCGAAGCGTGACAAATACTGGTGTCTTTCTTGAAATGCATGAGAAGCGTAATATCGTGTCGATGGCTGGCCGCACGCCAGGCGCTGTCGCTGAACTCTGTCTAGTGTCCACTCCATTAAACTTATTCTAAAGATTCCACTTCATTAGCGGATTCACTATTGATATACCAAAATTTCAGGCGTAATTTAATATTATTATACGAGATAGAATTATCCACGTTTGATGTACAGCATTAGATAGCTAATGCACGATAAACGTTTCAAAATATGACTTCATGGTTTGGAACAGAAATAGTGGTACAAACATTATGAAATTTTTAAACAATATTGTCTGGATCCATTCATTAATTATAATTATACCTACTCTTAGGAATCGTGTATGTTTATGCGTGATAGTAATTTGCTTCAGCCGTTGAGAGCGGATGGTATTTACTTCCAAACTTGTGATTGCTTTCTACCAACATCTGCACTCTAACAAACTTCGAAACTCGTTGAGAGAAAATTTAAATTCCTAATTGAACAACCTAATTGCCATATTTCAAACAAATTACGTTTTAAAAAAAAATAACATAGAAAGAAACAATTTGTTAAATCGAATTGAAAATGAATAGGAAACTATTATGTGGTCTTATTTGACCGAATTTATTTTGTAGAACTGGATCATGGACGGCCTCTAAACACTGCACACAGAGTATTATTCGGACTCATTTTTTGTCCCCTATGCTTTCATGACAGTTGTAAATAAAGTTCACTCATGAATATGAATCGCAGATAAGCAGATATAGTTTTTTGTGCCTACCTGTTTTTCATTTAGCTCGGATGATTGCGTTATGAATAATATCTCCTACGGGGTGGTTTGTACATCGCCTCACATCGATGTTTGCCGAGTAACAAATTTTGTTTCAATTTCCCGTCGACTCTTTGTTTTCCAACATAAGCGTGGAACCTGAATAATCTGTTCCATCCGTTACGTCGGCTGAATGAGAGAAGCATTAATTAAACACATGTCATCTCCCACGCGGGTTCCACGCCCAGACCTTTTATCTCTCTTTTGTAAAATATCATTCGCAGTTGTACCCTTTTATTTCCATTCTGTAGTTATACCGAGGACGATTCCGTTTGTACTCTAGGGTTCAATGCTCTAAAACGCAGAATTACTTTCAGTTCTCCAAACTACATACATGTTTTCCTTCGCCTTCTCACCCGAATAAAATACAATACTAGTAAAAGTCGCTCTGTCCGCCTCTCCTACATATTTTGTAACCAAGCACTTAGGAAAGTTACACAAATTTGCTGGCTCACTTCTGTCTGCGCTTAAACTATTAGTTAATAGGTTTGGACATACAACTTGTAATCTTCCAGACAAACTTGAACTTCACTAAATTTGTAGTAGCGGAACCCTCTATTATTAACACCTTGACATTGATTAAATTGTTTGTCGTCGGCTCCGACAGCTGTAAAACATGACCGACAATGTTGCGAAAACTCCTAAACGCCAGAATATCACGTCCGCGTCTAACGAGCAGCTTACTTTAATAAAAATTTAAGACCACTGCGGCAGAATAGAGAGAAAGCTTGTAAATAAGTGTACATTCTGTTGCAAAAATTAGGCCCCAGATATACAGGGTGTGACAAGACCTTTAATGAAGCTGTCAACCAAGGAATAAGTACCTATATCAAAATAAGTATTTTACGCAAAAAATATTGCTGGAAAATCTTTTTGGGGTGAAAAATCACGTAGTAGAACTCAATGTAACGCACTCCACGCATTGTGGCGATGGATGGATTGTATAGTACCGGGGTCGTGGTGTTACAAGTAAAAATCTTACGTTAAAAACATGAATTTAAAAAAAAACTTAAGAAAAAGTTGGAACTTTGACCCCTAATATCTCGGTAACTAGCAGGTTCCCAGGCATGATCAAGAACAAAAAATATGATCGCAATGACGGGGATAATAAGTAGCTTTCGGCTTCGTTAAGGTTCTTGAAAGTACTGACGAAACCCGAAGTAGACATGCTGCGATTACAACAATGTATTAAGATTTTTTTCGTCATAATGCGATAGTTGGCATCGCGCGGCAGATTCATGAAAGAGAATGATAAACTACAACTTTAAGACACGCAGCTGACTCGAAAGAAAATGATGCAGAGACAAAGTTGCCCTTTACGATGAAAAACAACTGAGCAAACTACGATAGGGCTGAGAGCTAAACGTAATGGATCATAAAACCGAAAAAATAAACAGCTACTTGAAACAGTTCATATATTAGAAAAATGTCAGCATTGTTTTATCTTATTCAAACATATCTCATTATGAAGAGAGTGCTCGTATTCGTGTTGTTTTCCTTCCTTTCAGTAACACGACATTTTTCGTATTCTTCATTACGTTGAGCCATCTGTTCGCTCTTCGTTACAATCTAATTAAGTGATGAGACAGTGCGTATTGTGTACATTACTACGAAAATACACAATATCAATCTGGGGATCACAGTCCTATCATGCCCTTAATGTGTAAACGTATTTAAGGGGAATACTTATTCGATAAGCACAAACATTCGGTACTTGATTACCATTGAAGTGGAAGCCATCCACACTGCTAAATAGTACTTAAACAAGTCGATTCCAATGGTACTTGATGTTCAGAATTAAACTTGGTGGTACCTACATTTTGAAATATTATAAAGCGAGGACTTAAAACAATATAAAAGCCTCAGTGGATAGCAGAGGTCGTTTTCCTTTGACCGCATTAGTCCCAAGGTGATAGCAGGCCTACCTCAATTTTCAGAGATTACGTCTTGGACAAAATAAAATACTCGCTTACAACAGTTGTCTGGTTGCCACGTGAGTGAAAATTGAGAAAAAAACTTTTTGAAGATTCGTAAGAAAAAAACAATTTTACAATAAAAAACTGACTTACAAAAAATCTGTAACGGGTTTTTTTGGCTAAAACGTTTTTTATTTTACCGTTTTTAGTTGTAGTGAACCCCGGAAATTCTTGTCACGAAAAAATTAATTGTTTACATTGTAACTGGAAGTTATTAAGGAACCATCATGTCGTCAACATAGTTAGTTAGCATTAGGCCAAAAAGACATAGGACAAAAACCAAACTACTGAACCGATTTTGATGAAATTTCTATGGGACCAATCGGAAAGAACAATCCTTTATCGGTACATAAATGACGGAGATATGAGACAATTTTTTTTTTTTAGATACATACGTCCTCCTTTTTTTGAAGTCGTTTAAAAAACATCTTATAAATCTTTTGTTCTGCAGAGTCAGGCGATGAGGATCGTACGCACCGTGGGTCAAGCGTTCGAGGTGTGCCATAAGATGCAGATCAACTCTCCGGAACAGCCTGCTCCCTCAACGTCCACCGCCCCAGACGAGCCAGTGGCCAGCGGCAGCGACATGGCTGCCTCCAAAGGTTTGATATACCAACGGCAACTAAAGGCCTCATCTTGACAAACCAACCAAATTACCCATTAATTTTGCACCGAACGGTAAAACAATACACAAAACCCTATGACACGATGACCTCTTTACACTGGAGTGCAATCAGTTTCATTTACGTTCACTTGTCATCGCTGGTCACATGAAATGGAGAATTTAATTAAAGCTCCTAGGTACTCTTGGTTGATCTTCTAATGTTTTCGCCGCTCGCGCTCGTCTTCCCATTCATAATCTGTTTGGCTTTGCCTCGCGATTTTAATCTTGGCGAGTTAATTTTTCTTAGCCAGATAGCGACTTCATCAATGTACACACATTTTTTTGCAAAGCGAATAAAATATAATGTGTCACTTAAATAAATTACGCGTCCAGAATGTTTATTTATGTGAGTGTACATATTTTATAAGAATTATAAAGACGTCAGACGGAATTATATACTTTCAAATACAGCTGTTTATTATAAAAAATAAGTAAATTATAAAATATTTACTGGATGGTAAATTACTGTGTTTATAAGTAACTTTATTTAATAGTGACAGGAACATAACATTGAGAATAAACCGATGTACAGCATGTTATTGATTTCGCAAAGCATCCATATTTTGTATAGTTTGTTGAAGCTGAAGGTAACAAATAAAACATGGTGAGGTAACGTACAATCTACAGTTAGGTTTCGATCCCGCAGCGCTGAAACGTTGCTCATAAGCGGGAAGTCGTAAAGCCGAGAGGTTTGTGCCAAGGCATCAGTTGACGTTATTATATTATTTCCCAGTGGGCGGGCTTAAATATAATTTTATTTACAATATTTGTCATCTCATCACTCGTTTGACGCAATGTTCATTCTTTCATGGCATGTCTCAAAGTATTACTAAATAAATACACAGACAAAGAAAATTGTCGTAATTACATAGAGCAACGCATTACTTATGCCCTTTTTTCATGAATCTTATAGTACATAGGTAGTCATAATATTTTCATGCTCTCGTCACGCTAGTGTGAGCACGTCGTAATTTGACAGCTCAACTTGTATCACAGTAGATGACGTCACATTTTCTTTTTTCGCTGTTTCTGCGGGTCGCTTATAATTAGATTTTATGTATCGTTTTATGACATCCGACGTAACGGGTAGGTAACAGCTGGTTTAACGAGCAACGTCATAATTTTACTGCCTTTACCTTAATCTACATAAAGTTGTACTTACCCTGACTGGTCATCGTCAGTTTATAGACACTGTCGGACATTACGTCCTATCTCAAATACAAAGTTAATTTTTCTTTTAATTTTCTTCGGCTATTTTTAGTTTCACGCTACTCTGTCGAACAACTCCATCGTGTGAATCTACTTTTACGATTCCATGACAACCGTGTCGTTTCATTCGCTGCACGTAATTTGTGGTTTCATGCAGCTATCGTAAACATTCGTTTCGTAGTTTTTTCCGCACATTGTCACTTCTAGCACGCAAATACACGCACAAACAGACACACACGAGTAGCGTGTAGCACTAAAGTGCAAAGAAAAGAATGTTGACTCACAAGTATGCAGAAAATCTATCTTCCAGTAAACACAGTCTTTTAATAAATCATACCATTATGGTCCAATAAACGTTACCGCAAACAAAATAATATTTCATATAACCCGTCTGCCGTTAACTTAGTCAATTAAAATGACGTGGTCATGCAGGGCTGGCTCAGGAAAATGGGATTCAGCTCCAGGAACTGTTATTAGAAGTTAGTCATGTCTGATCAACAGAAGCGGCTTCTGAGTGCGGTGCCTCTGAGACAGCTTCGTCTACTACCAAGGTGATCGTGGAGGAGGGAGCAGTTGGAGGTCGCGAGGAAAGACCCAAGCATCTGGAGTTGTTGCCGCCACCTCCAAGAAAGGAAGGCAAACGATCATCGCAGGTAACTAATGAACTAAATAACTATAAAATGTATTCTTAGTAAGACAACTTTCAATGCAAGACTATCGATAAAAGAATGATTCACAGTCGCAAACGTACACCGGAATTGAGTGAAAGGTATTTAAAGCAAATTGCACGAAACTTCGTTATTTGGGATTTTGAACGTTGGATTTATTCACCGTGTAGGCGTTGACATTGTACAGGTACATGTCGCCTTTTGTAACTGCAAAAACTTTCAATTTTTTTGTCAAATCGCTTTGTAACTTAGGCTGATTTAAATTTTTGGGAAACATATCAATGAACACGTATTTAAACATAGATACTTCTTTAGTTTTTTTTTTTCATAAGAGGAAAAGCCCAGATATACTTAAAATATGCTGTTTTTTTTTTAAATGTAGAAAATACCAATGGTGGCTAAATGGTGGTATGTACGGAAATATATTCTTCCATTTTGAACGGCCTCACCATAAAAATCAAAGTTTGTACGTCTACCATCACGATGCGTTGTATTTCGCCAGTAAAAGAGTTATTACGAATGATTTTACCTTGTGGTGCAGTACCTACTAAAACTACCTAACCCTACAACTATATAGTCAACTACATATAGTCAATAACACGTCAAACTATATATATAGTCAAACTATATAGTCAAACTATATAGTCAACTACATTTATATAGTTACTTTAGTCAAATCATTTCATTAATTATCTCCACACGATTACATCTATCGAAATTCTTCATTTAGTAAATCCACCTTCTGAATCGATGAATAACGTACGGAATTTACATCCTCTTAGTTTCTTAATTGGCAAACAACGTAACACGCTATTGTCCAAACATTTAAAGCCCAGTTTATACTACAGAAGTTACATACAAGCCTGTCTTCTACAATCGACCTCACTTAGATGGTAACAGAACCAGCATAAGCGGACCTTGTTACATTCTATTGAAAATCCGTAGTCCAAGATCGAAGTCCTCCCAAAGACGTACAGTCGACTGTACCTACCCACGTGGCACTTACACGAGAGTGGTGCGAATGGTACTTGATCAACTAGTTTAGCCTAAGCTTAACTACAGTTACGAAAATTTCCCTATGATTAGCTAAATTGAAAACTAGAAGGACTGAAATTAAGCCATTGTTAATGCTATTTTTGTTTTGAACCTAAAAAAGGATACTATTTCTGTTTTTACACCTAGTTCTATATTAGCAGCCCTGACCATTTTTTTAGCTGTCATTCTAGATTGGCCTCGTCCTGACCAAAGTGATCGCGGCACGCAAATGTGGCGTTCATTTTCTTCTGGTTTTCCGAACCATTGAATGTCATCGCGAATGCGACGATTGCCTATTTGCACGACTCATTGCTTTGTTTAGGACTCGGGTCATAGTTATTCTATTTTTCGTCTTTTATGTCAATTCAATTTGGAACATTAAATATTATTTTGTATTATATTTTCTTGTCGATTTGTGTGCAGTGTCCTTTTCATCGTATGAAACCTACCGAATTTAATCAAATACACCCAATTCAGAAGACCCATACAAAGTGACCATCAGCGATAACGACGGCGGAATCATTAGAAACGTATTAAATTGATATAAGCTGCCGATAAGCATCAGTAAAAAATGTAGAAAGTTGTTGTAGAAATACTTTGAAAGTGTTTTCCTCTTGTCTAGACCCTTAGATAATAAGATGAATCCAATCGAAAATTTTATACCGCTACATATTGAAGCTTATGGTGTTTAATAAAAGCGGTGGAATATTGCAAAGTTGGCGTTCTTCAACATTTTTTATGCATGAGAAAAATTATCATATTCAATACAATGTAACGTTTTAATACAAAGGGGGTTCATCATGCTATAGACACGCTCCCTACATTTTTTATAGTATGTGTTGATTATAATAAAACCTTCTTGAGAAAGAATTTTAAAAAGGGTATTTTTTGCACTAATATAAATGCAAAAGTAACTTCGTCTGTCTGTTTCCTTTTCACGTTTAAACGGCTGAATGGTTATGAAAGAGAGAGAAAGAAAACCAACGTTCACCATGCGCTGGGCCAGGACATAAGATTCCGGGATTTTAGTTCCGGTAGTTCGCTTATCATCTGCATAGCCTTTCTCAACTATGATGGGGTCGGCTTCCAGTCTAACCAGATGCAGCTGAATACCAGTATTTTACAAGGAGCGACTGTCTATCTGACCTCCACAACCCAGCTAGTACTGGGTAATACGATACCCTTTGGTAAGACTGGTTGTCAGACTTTTTGGGCCACTGACTACCTGTAACGACATGGAGCGACGCATATCTGACCTCCACAACCCAGTTAGTAAATAGTACTGGGTAATACGATATCCCTTGGTGAGACTGTTTGTCAGAATTTCTGGTCACTGACTACTTGTCAAAGATCTACAAATGACAGCTGGGACCAACGGCTCTACGTGCTTTCCGAGGGACGGAGGAAATTCGGTATGTAGTTGGGGGGTCAGCCATCCATAGACCGACCTAGGCAAGGACTGCTTAACAATGGAGATCGACCCGTGCAGCTGTAATTATTTAGGCATAAGATCCTCTTGAAAAGGCCCTCTAGACTACTTTAATTTCAAACAAAATCATGAGAAACAGATCAAAAAAACCTAACCTAACCATGGACCCGAGCGGCTTTATTATTTAGCCACATGCAAGCTTGCATGTGGCTAAATAATAAAGGCCCTTACCAAAAGCAAGTTTTACCATAATCCCTAAATTCAGCCCATCATCATCACCGAGCCTTTTACCAACTTAGTCGTGGACCACCGTAAATTCTGCCCGTATTACAAATACTACTTACAGTTTCAACAAATCTCTTCCTATTGTAATTTCTAGTTTTTCGAGACAAATCGGTTTGATTTACAAGGAAAATAAACACTTGTATCAATTATAGAATAGCAATAGTCGTGCAACCGTACTTGTTAGTGCACGCACAGTCGCACACGCAGCACATATGACCTGCAACTGCGCACGCGCATACTAACAAGTCACGATCATTTCAATGTTTATGCACGTTGGACTTGGCCCTAATGCCATTAAATCATAAGTTATAAAGAAAATATTGATCTACCCTTAGTTAGAACATCATTCTTGCAAACTGCCTCGTTGGTTTATTTAATGAGGTTCTGGTGGCGTACCATGACGTCTAAAAGCAGGAGTAATTCCAGTGTGGAAAAGAGATGGTGCTAGACGACCTGTATAGCTCTGTCTCATTCCACACTGTAAATACTCCTGCTTTAAAAGACGTCATAGTTACCCTAGCTACGAAGTTTTTTCATCTGGAATTTCTTAGTTGGGTTTCAAAGCAAGAGTGAACTGGCACCTTCGGGGCACGCTTCCACAGTCCTTCATCTGCATCATTAGCAGTTGGTCCTTCGACTGGTGAGAATAGGTTTCCTCCATTTCGTGCCAGTCTTCCCTGGTTTGCGCGAGTTTCCACCTGCAGGGTACTATCCGTTCCTTAGTAGACCGCATCTATCACTCTCCATCAGGGGAGCACGGAGGCCAGAGCTGTTCTATTCAAAATAATTTAATACTTATTATCGAACTGGTGTTTAGGACTCACTTAGGTCACCTACGTGCTTTATTGTGTGATTTATGCAAAAAATAGCTGAACCCCAACATAGTTTGTAATAAAATAGAATTAATGTAGACATTCCAGCATAAAATCCACTAACACTAAAATGATCTCTTAATCTTAAAATTGTCATAACAACTAGCTAAACACTAACTGCATAATATTCTAAAAGCTTGATATTTACGTTAAAGTACGTAAATCTAAATACTAAATATAGTTTAGTTCCAGTGATTCTCTAGAGTTCTAAGACGGCTAGTCTGGAGGGCTTCCAAACTGGCATTGTTACCTAATTAACATTTCTAGCTGAGCACTAAATTTTGCACGTCACCTGGGACCACTCCGATTCGTTCATTCTCATCTCTCCCCCCTCCCTCCCCCTATCTAGAGTTTTAAGTTTCGAACACTTTGGAATCGTTTGTGACTCCCAGACTTATCAATTCTGTGGCTGCGAAGTTTCCAAATCCATTCAATGTTGCCAGCATTGAAGTATTTCTATTCGATAACTTTTTACTAGTGGCTTAAAATGTTTCTTCCGAGTGGATATTACAGAATTGGAATTTTAATTCCCTTATTTTTAAATGAGTAATTTATAATTATGCTTTGCTTTATTATGGAATGTGAATGCTGCTGAAAGCAAACAATTATGACGACCCGAATGACGCAGCGGTAGTGGGGCTGCCTTACGTTCTTAGGGTCCCGGGTTCGAATCCCGGTAGGAGCAAATGTTTGTGTGATGAGCATGGACATTTGTTTCCGAGTCATGGATGTTTATATGTATAATAAGTATGTATTTACAAACAAAAAGTATTTATGTAGTATTATCAACTATCTGGTGTCCACGACACAAGCCTCGTTGCTTAGTGCAACGTGCAACGCAATGCGCGGTCGAGTACGGACGTGTTTGCGCTGCTCGATACGAATATTATATTCACGTGTCGCGCGGCTTTAGCCGTTGCTCGGTTGTCGTCGTTATGAGTTCACAACCACTCATAGCCAACGAAGTCTTGGCGTTTATCAAACATGCCATCGACTACATGGACGAAGTCAGCATCTTGCAGATCTGCAAGTCCAGTTTCAAGGAGGAGGAGATCAGCAGTGCCAAGCTGCTGCTGTTCCAGTCGCTTGGCAAAGTCGAGCAGATGCAGTCCCGCCGGAGGGATGGTGGCCAGAAGTGTGTGCAGGACATCATCACGTTGGTGAAGAGCACCGACCCGGACGACGTGCCCGCTTTTGTGGCGAAGGAGCTTCATAAGCTGCCCCCCGTCACGTTTGACCACGTCGACGTCACCAGGTTGCTGAAGGACATCACAACTCTCAAGGCAAGCCTGGCCGAGGTGCAGTCCACGTTGGAGATGTCGAATAACACCATTGGTGAGCTACGTGCCGAAGTGGAGTTGTTGCGCAGCGCCGTTTCGGTAAATAGGTCACCTGATACCTCCAACGTGAACACGCGTCGCGAAGCAAGTAACGCTAGCGTCGGCAGTTTCGAGTCGGCGAGCTCTACTACGTCACCCGCTGCTGATACTGCACGCGTTGCAACTTGCGCCGCCGCCGTCGCTGACTCTATGCCGGTCGAAACAGTGACTTGTGTGGGTACGTTGACCCCTAAACGTGCCTACGCTGATATCGTCGCCACGCACAAACCTGTGTCGCAGGCCAAGAAGGGGGAAAAGAAGAGTTGCTGTGAACCTGCCAGGCGTTCGAAACAGCAAGGCCCAGCTACGGGCACGTGTGACAAGGAGGGCTTCGTGAAGGTAGAGAGGAAGAAGAGGAAGAAGCCCCCTAGTCGGAACCAGTGCGGGACCGCACTGGCAGGTCCCAATGGGCTGCGTCCGGCAATACCAACGACGCAGCTTTATGTATCCCGGCTACATCACACCACGAAGGTTGAGGAGATCGTGGAGTATGTCCGATCGAAGACCAGCTGGACCTTGAGGGTTGAGAAGTTGGAGTCGCGCCATAACACGAATTTCAAGTCGTTCGTGGTGCGAGTTCCGACTCATCATATTGAGACCTTCCTCAAGGAAGAGTTTTGGCCGAAGGGTGTCATGTATCGACGTTTCCGCGGAAGGCTACGTGACACCACGCAGCGCAACACGATGCCGTCACTTCGTGTACAATAGTTATATTTTCTGGTTTTTATATATATGTATGATAGTCTTTAAGGTATTTATGTTATGGGTCTTTGTAACCTGCAATAAATGATATATTATTATATTATATTATATTAGTGTGGCACCTAGATCGCGCTGTGTGTAATGTCAAGCGATATTTATTTATTTATTTTAATTACAAATACATAATTACTATGTTTGGAGACACGAAAAGCTTTCCCTTTACAAAACATTTTCTGTCTTGATAAACTTACTTTCCTTTGTATCAGAAATACAGACGAAATTCGGTAAAAAAGCAAGCCTACGTAACTCGGTTAATGAACATATGTCATGTCTATATTATTTATTTATTTTTACTTACAAGTCCACGACATCGATTTCGAGGAACTTTTCATATGTATGGGTGAGATAAAAAAATATAGCCCTTGTTCTACTACAGGATATAATCTATCTCCTTGCCAAATTTCATTGAGATCCGATCAGCCGTTTAGTCGAGAAAAAGTAACATTTATAATATGATTAGTTTGGATATGGATCCATACCAGTGTGCGGAAGTTACTCTGTATATCCATGTATAGTAAGAAGTAAGATGACAGGGGGGCTTCTTTTTTACATAGGTAAGGTACAATGTAAGGTGGTGGCATAAGCTTGTTCCGCAAATAACGAACAGGTAAATGCTTATACATTACTTACTTGATTTAACCTGGCCTTCCTTGTGTGTGCCTTGTCGATCTTAGGTAGACAGAATGCACACCTTAGGGCTTACACAAAGTGGCATAGCATTCAAAATGTTTCGTATTTATACAACGATGTTTCACAGGATTTACGCTTTTGTAACTTATACCAACCCAAAACAAGTTGACTTTTTCATCTATGTTACAATTTCAGTAACATTAAGCTATCAGATCAAAATTAATTGTCTGTCATAAACATTTCTTCATAATTTTGACTGACCTTAGGACTATTTTATCGTAACTGTGTGCGCCCGCCATAATTATGTTCCTAGATCGGTAGCCAGTCAGACTATAAAGGGTGTAACAAGACCTTAACGAAGCCGAAAAGCACGTGTTCTCGTCTTTGCGATATTTTTTTTGTTCTAGACCATACACGGGAACCTTCTAGTTATGGAGATATTCGGGGTCAAAGTTCCAGCTTTTTTACAGTATTTTTTTTAGTGCAGGTTTTATTGTAAGATTTTTAAACACCTCCACGACCCCCGTACTATTCAATCCAATCATCAGCACAATTTTTTGAGTCCGTTACATCGAGTCCTATCGTAAATCGTGATTTTTTACCCCAAAAAAAAATGTCGTTCCGAGCAATCATTTTTGCATAAAGTTACTTAGTTTTAAGTATGTACATACTGTTTGGTTGATGGTTTCGTTAAGGGTCTTGTTACACCCTGTAGACTATAGACAGTTTCGATTGGTCTACGCATTACTCTATATTTTTCGGGATATCTATGCTATAACTGATTAGGTATCCTTATAGCTTTCTATATCTGCACCTGAGGTCCTAAAATACAGCTTCGGCTTAATTTAAGCGCCAGCCTTAGCAAATAAAATACTTTTCCTAAAATTTACGTTACATTATAAGTACTGCATTGTCTTTATTCGTTGAAGAGAAATAAACAAATTTGAATTATTAGTATAATTATCCTTAAGTAACCTGTCCAACCATTTTCGGAAAATAATAATCAAAAATACGAGTAATAAGATATAGGAAAGCCTCGAACAAAATATATTTTGCAATTTTTCGTACTTTTAATCAAATAAAAGTATGTAAGAAAAGCCGCCTTTGATCTTTTTCCTTCCTTAAATTTAATACACAAGTAATTCTCTTAAGGCGATTCCCTCGAGGAAATCTCCTAATCTCAGTATTTTACTGTCTTTATTGGAATTAAAAAAATAACGTTTCTCTTGTTTTTGTTTTGATTATCAAGCCTCCGCTAAAGTGATTGGTATTTTTCTCCTGGCTTTGTTTGAAATTCAAGTGGTCCAGACCCTTACAAGGGGAGCTCATGCCTATATAATTATAGCTGCATGGGTCGATCTCTAAGGTTAAGCAGTCCTTGCCTAGGTCGGGCCGTGGATGGGTGGCCATCATTCATCATCTGTCATCATCTGCCTAGCCTTTTCCCAATTATGTTGGGTTCGGCTTCAAGTCTAACCGGATGCAGCTGAATACCAGTATTTTGCATGGAGCGACTGCCTATCTGACCTCCACAACCCCGTTAGCACTGGGTAATACGATACCCCTTGGTAAGACTGGTTGTCAGACTTTTTGACATATGACAGCCGGGACCAACGGCTTAACGTGCTTTCCGAGGCACGCAGGAAACTAGGTATGTAATGGGCGGTCACCCATCCACAGACAAACCTAGGCAAGCACGGCTTAACCTAAAGATCGACCCGGGCGGCCGTTATTATTTTGCCACGAGCTCCTCTGCCCATCATTACATTCCGATTTTCCTCCGTGCCTTGAAAACCACGTTAAGCCAATGCCCCTATCATATTTTCTAGATCTTTGACAGTCGTTACGAATAGTTAGAAGCCTGAAAGTAGTAAACTAGTATTGCCCAGTTCCTAACTAGGTTGTGGAGGTCAGATAAGCAGTCGCTCCGTGTAAAATACTAGTATTAATCTGCATCTTCAGTTAGACTGGAAGCCGACCCCAACTTGGTTTGGAAAAAAACGAGGCTAATGGTGAGAGGATCGTCAGAACTGGGGTTCGCCTTCAAAGCTTTTATATTTCTACCACAACAGGCGACAGGAGGTTTTTTTTTCATATCGCTCTCTTCTGTCCCACAGCTGGGCAAAGGCCTCCCCCATGGCTCCCCAATTTTGTTTATCATTAGCCTTCTCCGATCAATCTGTTAAGAATGAATGCAGATCTTCAGCGTTTCTTGGGCCTGCCTCGGTTCGATGGCCGTCTTCAGGCACCTACTATGTTTCCATCAATGTTCTCACTGTTAGAATGTGACTTTATTCGGCCTTAAGGTGGCACTACACGCCAGGGTTGCGGGACTGTTCGAAAGAGATACCGCGGCCCTAGAACACAAAGGGCAAAGGAAGGAACATGGATGGGTTTTAGTCAGTAAACACTCCCTCCTGCTGAGCCCAGAGCGGGAGGGGTTATTTGATGATTTGCCAGCAGAAAAAAAAAAAAAAAGGTGGCACTAGACACACATCCCATCATGCTTATTCACTCAGTAGGGATTAGGCAGCGTTCAGTTCACCAGTTATATGTTCAGAATTGATTAGTTGCTAAAACAATAGCTAATTTAGCTTTCTAGCCGAACAAGGCGACTACATTGTTTTTAAAACGCTTTGCAGCATATTTTTCTTTTCTGTTATTTTTCAGTTTCCCAACGTTCTCTGAGTATTTACAAAGCATTGTTTTAAAGTGGTCAGTTAAATGAAGCTTAACTAAACTCATGAAGCTTTAACGTCAAAAATAAATGTTAACAGAAACAAAGCTTTTCATTCTCCTCTTTAGTTTTATAAAGTTAATTAATTCTGAATGGTAAAATTGGTACCTTTTTGTTATATAATGTCTAGACGGAGCATCGGAGCATCAAATGTGCGAAAACGTGTCAAAAAATATCAGCCGACTGTTAGCTTATAAGTTCGCACACAGGGACATAGACGATTGTCTCTGTACACAGGCCGCGCGCTGCCGATGCCGCACGCACACATGTTTAAAATTGTTGCCTCGTTTTCTTTGTTTTGATTGTAGGGCAAAGCTCCATCTAGACGGTTCTAGATATTATAATAATCAAAGATAGGAAAAAATTACAGGCATACGTCGCGTCAGTGGAAATATACCTACCTAAAAACTTTATTAATTTCGGAAAACAATAACGACTTCCATTACGTAAAATATGTTTTTCATTCATAACAAAACGATATTTGAGTTTGCACCCTATTGTTTATGTTAACGTGATATCATTGTTCTGTGAGTGGGTTCCCTTTCCATGACGTCATCACTTTCGACTCAACCGTTAATTTTAGAATCATTGTCGGTAATTAATTTACGAGGCGTTACATGTGACTGATATTTATGACGCTCTCAATGGGTACGCCTCTTGTATTAAATAGCAGATGTACTTACGATCTACGACCCCTCTTATTGTCTTCTCGTAACTCGAGGTTTGGAGGAATGCCTCAGGTTATGGTGATTACGTTTGGTGATTGATTTATTAC
This sequence comes from Eugnorisma glareosa, assembly GCA_947578425.1. Classification (NCBI taxonomy): domain Eukaryota; kingdom Metazoa; phylum Arthropoda; class Insecta; order Lepidoptera; family Noctuidae; genus Eugnorisma; species Eugnorisma glareosa. The sequence continues at coordinate 34,906,675 of OX387957.1, forward strand.
ATTTCAGATGAACTAGCGACTCGCCCTTTCTTCGCATGGTTGTACGATTTGAGAAAACATTTAATAATTCAATATGAGTCCAATTATCACCTTGAATTTATACTGGCCACGTACTATTTTGTTGGGTTATCAATATAACATTATTACAAGCTTTCATTTAACTTCGATTGTTTGTTTGTATGAATGTATGTTAATTGTCCGCTTCATAATTTGCAAATGATTTTTCGACCACTTGTTGGTATCCGATCGCGCTGAAATTTTATATTTCTTTAGTTCTGGTGACAATACATTTTTATGATAGACATAACCTGATCCTACAGACACGATCGTCTCCTCACGACTACTCACGAGAAAACTTCGGCTATGAAACTTTGTATACGCGTTCAATTTTCATACATAAAACATGATTTGCTTTTCGTGCATTTTAATAAAAGCTTGTTTAAAAACGGAACTTTAATTTGTATAAAGGGTGTAACAAGACCTTTCACAAAGCTGAAAGGCACTTGTTCTCCCCGTCATTGCGATCATTTTTTAAAGTGTGATTAGGTTTTTCCATCAGAGATTTCTCCTCTCTCACGGAGTCAGGATTTGTGACCGGTTGATGGCAATAGGCTCGCTCCTTATACCATGGGGCTGGAGAAATGTGGGTGTAGGTACTATGAGGCACACCTCTACCTATTTTTTTGGAGTTTACAGATATAATTTTATGTTTTATGATCTATGAAAACGGCAACAGGCGGCGATTTTGCCCTGGCTCAAAGTTGCCTGATGTTTTTTTAAGAATATCTCATAATGCTAAACTGGGTAGAGCAAACTGCCGAGAGTATGCTGGACCAAGTCTCTTGATAGACGCCTCGATATAAATTACGGAATTCTCGCCTTCTTCTTCTTAGCGTACCGATAACGAAATCAAAGATGAAATTCAGTTACGTAACCTCCGGTCACTTCACAAACTTAAGAGTTTCAATTGCACAGGCGACAGGGCAAGCCTTGCCGTGGCGGACTTGGAAATCCTTAAAATTCTAAATACATTTCAAACCCCAGTTCTTGCCTAGTACATAAAACTTGCAAAAACTCCAACAACAACTTTTGCCAAAACACCCAAGCCACTATTTTGGCACATAAAGTAGAAAGTTCTAAAATTATAGGTCACCTAGCTCTGGAGCATATTCTCGTAGCCCAGAAACTGCTTATAACACAAAAAGCATCCTTGTTAAAGTACACACCATTATGAACGTCTACACCGCAATTATGAATGAAATATTTGGCCTTTGTATATGTTGATCAGCATTATTCTAACAAACGGGTTAAAAATAGATACATTATTATCCGTACTGGAAATAGTAGCCACTAGCCACTACTCTCGATAATCGCCCTCCCACATTGGATCCGAGAAGCGTTACTTACTATAAATCAAACCTGTAATAATATCATCGGAACGCGAATGTCTTTGATTCAATTCCAACCGTTTCAGCTTTTACCACACTAGTCAATAATTCTGTGAATTATATCTATAAGCAATTTTCAGTACGTCATTTGAACATAGGTAATTTCCCTTTCGGTACTTAATTTTTGATCTACGTCGTATTTCGTGGTCGTTTTATTTGTGTCTGATCTGGTACTCGTTTCGTATATTTACAACTTGCACAGTATTGTCATTTGCGTATATAACGCTTGATATTACACGTGATACGGTTATATCTATGTAAACAGATGACATTTGCTCGTGTTGAATGTTTCATAGAATGAAGATATCTATAAAATTTAATGTACTTACAAAATTGTACACAATAATCTAATCTACGCACCAAGCAGAAGACCTTTTTCATTTTGCCATGCTTTAAACATTCGATTTAGAAATACTCAATCTTTGAATGGATTCACCGTCTTCGCCAAAACCCTAACCTATTTGTAAGGTTCCCATTGTGTTAACTTGGACAAACATTGGCTACTAAATACGTAATTACGAGCCAGCCCACGTCTTAAATAAACGATATCGTTTACATTACACTAAAGGGGCACTTTACCACAGAAATGTGTCTACTTAAGCCTTACAAGGCCACATGAGGTTGCCGCGTAAGAGTTTACAACAAAACTAACACAAGTTTCGGTAAGAGCTTAGAATTTTGCCTTCATTATGCAGATGTGTCGCGTACCGACGGTAAGTTTAAAATCGCGACACATTGCGCCACTGGATTCAAGAAGGAATTTCAAATGTCTGCAGTGACTCTACTGATATTTGGAGCTACAAGATAGACTTCCCCCTTAGCACCCTCCTGGTCACGCCCCTTGTTTGTAACAGAACGCTTTCTTCGATACAACACCGCAACTCTGCACTGTTATTGACCTCGTCTCTTTTGACACGCTGGGACTCGCTTTGCGCGCTACCCATATTTATATAACTTTTCAATGAAAGGTTAGGCGTACAGACTCTCAATCGAATTTGAAAATTAATTAATCCGAAGCTGGGCTGTTCTTTGATGTTAAGCATTTTCATATTTGAACAAAGCTAAATATACTGAAACGGTGGTAGTTGAACTAGTAAATATTTTGCTATTGGCTCCACTTAAGACAGCAATTCTAATGCAACTGAAACTTCGCAAAAAATGAAAAATAACCGACACAAATAAAAGATTTTGTTGTTTTATGACGTAGAAACACATATATATGTATGTATATATATGTATGACATTAAACCTAGAACTAATAAAGCAATTACAACGCCGACTATTCTATTTTAAAGCTTTTCATGTGTCCTGCATAATTTCAGATGAAAATTATATGTCAGATCTTCGTCTATATGATGACTTTTTACTACCATTGTGTAGGCATTGTGCCGTTATTTGTGGAGTTGGAATTGTGCCAATTAGGTATCTACAATAATTTGTATTCATACGAACAAAAGAATTTATTCCTCCATTTCCGCGGTGTTGTATGGAGTTGTCATTATGGTATATGATTTTTATAAATCCTACAATGTAAAATTGTATTTTATTTATTTTCGAGACACAATATTTATGTAGGGCTCGCTTAGTTGTATGGTAGAGCATTTAAGAGGACGCACATCGTATTTCTGTTTTGTTTAATCCGCCTGTCCAACTGTCATGGCGTCTAAGCTGTCGCCGCTGAAAGCACGTCCGGACTAGTGGCCTGTGAACACTTGAAAATCCACATCGCATTCCACTTCAGATCTCTAGTGCATTCAAGTCCTATGCTAATTACCTACAGCTATTGCAATTAGCGCATATCTTAATTAAACACTAGGCATTCACAGAACATACCTACCTAGTATGGTCGGGTCGTCTTAACCGTCTTCATTTGATTATGATTGTAGCAGATAAAAAGGACATAACAATGGTTCCATCTTGGTTTATCATCGCGGTTTTAATTATGAAATATTCGTTGGTCTTTTAAAATGAAAATGAAACCCTTTTGTGTGAAACTTTTAAATTCATTCTGTGTTTTCTTTTAATTTTCCCAGAGGTCAGGGACTTTGATTATTCCAATCGTCAATTAAATGTTTTTTGTCCTTCGTCGATGAAAATGTTATATCATTCTTTTCTTTACTTTTTTGGGAGAGCGAGCAAAAAATGAAAGAGAACCTATTGTCCACGAATATGATTGATTAATTTCGCCTTTCTAACTTGCGATTCTATTACAATTATATAAGTCATGAAGTGTTATGATTCCTATGCTTTTCCGCGATCAACCCTGACCGTGTTTTGTTCAAATATCTACGAATTGCTCTCCACGTAAACAATAGCTGCAATCATTTGTGTTACGCTGAACGTAAACCAAATAGTTGTATTACCAACAAGTGTATCGCAAAATTCTTGGTAGAAATACTATATTTCTATAGAAAACCACAATGTTATTATTTTGCTCATACCCAGGTATTTGCCGTTCTTTAGTTTCTTAATCAAGCTCAGAGATTGCGGTAATCAGTGCGGCGACAGACTGATTAATGAAGAAAGTAGCTGCGTACTACTATGTTAAAATTAGCTACCTTGGGATTGCCCAATAAGTCACAATGTATCACGCTGGAATGGCGGCAATCTCACAATAAAACTCAGCACGGGGTAAATCCTGGGCGAGGCTGGTCCGCTGGTCTGATAGAATTTAATGAAGACACAAATCAAATGTTTCATTCGGTCTCTTATAGCTCGTGACCCAAGGGTCCCTTGAGACTATGTAACATAACTGTAGGTTGAATATTTTACAAAATTCTCATACAAAAATACTTGAAAATAAGAAAAAGTCGTTTCTCCACGTTATAGGTGTCCATAATAGCGCTTGTTTTAATAACGTAACAGTGCACTTGAAACTAAACACGTTCAATTTGTTTCTTCAGCTTTAAGGACACACACAGCACACATATCAAATCAGAAAGGGATCGGCACCGTATCAACTCGAGCCTTTCAATATTGTTTGTATGAAACTCCCTACCGGAACACACACTAATCGGAATCGTAACGTAATCGCCTCGCCTCGGGACAAGCTCACGAACCGCCGTGCGGTGCGTGGTCAACTCGATTACGGCTCGTCGTCCCCGCGTTTACTTATCTCCGTAGCCACGCTTACGTCTGTCCGTACCCGAGCTTACGCCTCTTCGTCCACCCTGACGCACACTACTGTTGACACACGTGCTGTCATTCGAGGCCAACATCGGCGAGGTGAAAGACGATACGGTGCCGATCCCTTTCCGATTGGATATGTGTCCTGTGTCCTTTATTAGGACGGAACGTTACAGTACAGATGATGGGTTACCGTGACGTCTTACAGGAGTATTGTTTTAATCTTATTTCAGAGTGGAAAAGAGAGGGAGCTAGACGTCTCGTATACGTCCATCTCATCAGGCCAGCAGTTCTTGGTTTCATGACTCAAAAACCCAATACCATGCATTTTATTTTTTTTATCAATTTTTAATGAAATTATTTTTTAATTGTCTTAGCAGCGCACAACTCCAGCGCCGACTATCAACCTGCCAGATCTCCCCGAGTGTGTGACAAAGGTGGACCTAATTACTGGTGATGAAGCCGGCGAGTCTGCAACACCGCTCAGCGCGCAACACCAGCTGCAACTGTTGCGGGAACGGCTCGAGCAACAAGCGCAACAGACCCGCGCAGCAGTGGCTCAACTGTTGCTGTTGCGCGATCAGCTTGCCGCCGAACAAGCAGCACGCTGCGAAGCTCAGGTCTGCAGCTTTTATATAAGACTATCAAAAAATGTAACGAATTAATACAACTATTGGAGGATAATCCACGTTCAGTAAATGTGTGTACATTTTTAATTTATGGATCCGCTGAAAGTTGTCTAAAGAATATATTACTGAAACCGGCGTGGGACTGACAGGTTACAGGAGCGTTGTAAATTGTAAACACGAGCAAAACATCATCTGATAAGTACTACACTAAAAGAAGTTATATGATTTCCTCAACACGAATACCCATAAATTCTTGCTGATATATAAAGAGGGGATTCCTGTTGTATAGATGAAGTTAAGTAGATACGTTTTTTCTTTGCCCACCGGCATTGAAAAGCCCATTTTATTCCAGTGATTGATAATAACCTGCGTAGGATGATAATGATCTGAATATCTGATACCCTCGTTGTTATTCTTTCATTTGTCGGATCAACAAGTCGATGTAATTGTGAACATTTCATCTACGCACATTGAATTTTTATTAACTTTGCGATAATGTGGATACATTTCAACACTTATACTAATGGAACTCCTGAATCATCTAACAGAATTTTATTTACAATGCCAAAGCCCACGACTTTTTTCAGCTTGTGTTGAAACGGAGATTTGAATAGGCCCAAGCTGGCAGGGTCTCTTCTATTTGTTTTTAAGAAACCCCCTACAATACAAATCAGCCTATATAATGTTCCCACAGGCCTCCTCTCTATGAGAGGGAATGGGCTATAATCCATCACGCGGGCCCAGTGCGATTTGGTAGATGTCACATTTCCTCACGATGTTTTCCTTCATCGTTTTTGAGAGCAGTGCAGTAATGCGCCTGGCTGGGTTCGATCCCACGACTTACAGCTCGTAAATCGGAGCCGCTACCTCCCATGGACCATGTTTTCTAACCTATGTGAAGACTGTAGTAAACCATTGAAGTGGATTAAGAAAGAGTCATCTGCCTTGCCTTTTCCCAAAAATGTTGGGGGTCGGCTTCCAGTCTAACCGGATGCAGCTGAATACCAGTATTTTACAAGGAGCGACTGCCTATCTGACCTCCACAACCCAGCTAGTACTGGGTAATACGATACCCCTTGGTAAGACTGTTTGTCAGACTTTTTGGGCCACTGACTACCTGTAACGACTGTCAAATATCTACAATTGACAGCCGGGACCAACGCAACGGCTTAACGTGATTTCTGAGGCACGGTAAAAACTCGGTATGCAATGGGCGGCCACCCATCCATAGACCAACCTAGGCAAGCGCGGCTTAACCTAAAGATCGACCTGAGTCACTGTTATTATTTTGCCACGAGCTGCCAGCACATATTCTGAACACCACTACTGTAAATTGTCTGTCAGTCAACCAGTCATGAAACAATCTCACATGACAGTAGAAAACTCTTCAAGATGCATGAAGATTTCAAGTAAAAACTTGAAATCGATCTGAGTGACATAGCAATCTAGAACTGGCAATAAAACTATGAACCGTAACTCCATTTGTAACTGTAGAAAAAGGAAGTGTACTAGTCAGATTGCAAATTTTTACTCTGTCATCGTCGACTGGATTACTTTTTAGATCGGCTTTTGAATGAAGTTTCTGATTGGAAATCGGAATGGAAAGGCTTAAAAATTAATTCACGATATCGAAGCATTGAATCACAGATATTTTGTAACAATGATATTAGTACTGTCAACAAACGAGATGGATATGCTGGCAGGGCAATTAGCACGACTACTTGTGAGCTTTCTTTGTTTCAGAATCTGAAATAAACGTATGTTTAAAAAGTTATTATACGTTCGCCAAAAGTATGGTAATAAGACGTTGTCCTTTTCGCTTTTTGATGGACCTTCAATGAACATCTCCTGTTAAGTACAACCACAGGGAAGTAGATGGGTTATGAAAATGAATAGGGTATTTTAATTATTCAAATATTTCTGCCCTAAGGCTGGTATTGTGCCTGAAGACATTAAGCTCACTCTCTACTTGTGCTGGAGAAATTTGGGATACACCTCTGCCTAGCCCTTCAGGGGAGCGAGCGGGATGCTACGGTGACAAAATATTGATAAATTGTCTGTATTGTATATCTTTCAGGCTCGCACTCACCAGCTGTTGGTCCACAATAAAGAGCTGCTTGAGCACATTGGAGCTCTGGTGGCGCACTTGCAAGAGCGAGAGCGAGGATCCTCTCGACCAATCAACGCCCAGCAACTGACACTCTTGCCCCAGGTATGAAAGACAGCGTACTGTCCATTCACAGATTATTTACCGCTAGTAATTAAGAAGGCTAACATGAGGTTTATGTAAAAAAAATGTTCTTCTGGGGAATCCAGAGTAGCCAACTTAATTACAACTTAAATAAACTGTGACTATAACTTTGTTTATAGTTCAATGTGAACGCACCTTTGTTAAGTCTTATTTTTGAGCATTTTCTTGTGAACATCTGCATTATACGATTGCATTTAAAGTTGCAGGTGATAAGCAAATGTGCGTTAACCTTTAGCGTTTATTGTTTTAAGGTGCACGCACATTCGGTTAGACCGGTGTTCGAAATGTGTGATACGATTTAGATTTTGTAAAAGTATCCCGGTCTTTTGCGACTCTCTACGTGCGTGCGTGTACCTTAATAACTATATGTTTGTGCTATGATCATCTTTTAGTAACCCTGTTTTAATTTGCTAATGTTTTATTTGTTTTGCATTGTAAAACGGCATGTGCGTCTCGTATTTTGTTTTGAGTAACTCCACAATTTTCTATGGAATGAGAAAATGATATTACCCTATGAAAATCTACTTGTATGAATGTCATAGATTTTTCTTCGCCAACTCGAAAAGTTTGAAAATTATATTGACACTCCGTCATAGTACAGTCCCGTGTGGGTTTGAATCAGATACCTCGACTTTCTGAAGAAGATTTTCCATAAGACTGGGAAATGAGTCGACGTTTAACAAAACTGAATGTTTTCTAAAACTTGGTGTGCCATAAAAACCGGTAACTGTGAATATTATGCTTTTAGTATCAAAAAATACATCTAGACCGAACTTTAGACAAAATTGTCCTAGGGGCTTATAGCAAGGCGGACAGAATAAACACAGCCCGAGCTAGGGTGTCTGAAAGCTTCAAACTGGAACGGAGACATTGCTAACCGATTCCAGACACCGTACAATAGGTACTTCATGTATTTCAGTAACTATTTGTAAAATATCCGTCTTCGTGCCCGTGTTGCAATTTGTCTGTATCGGTTTAGCTGAACCTTGAATAAGTAAAATTCTTAGTCAAACTCAAACTCAAAGCATTTATTTCAAATAGGCCCGTGACAGGCACTTATGCATTGTCAAAAATAAGCTACCTATGAGTACAGTCCAGCCACAGGCATAATAACTGTGAATGGACTGTAGTTGCCCATTCGAAAATAGTAGATCTCATGGAGAAGAATGGGCAAGAAACTCCATGGACACTCTTTTCAAAACCTCTTGAATTTACTTACATCAAAAATTAGTTTGGCTATTGTTGGTCCTACCAACTAATCTCAACTTTTTGAGAATGGACAGCAGATTTACGTAACTTAGCTATACGGGCTATATGGCATAATATAGGCTTTCACAATCCAGCTCTTTTCAACTAGTATTTTAAGTATCTTCAAATCTATCTAAGCGTCTAGTAACTGGTCTCCGTTTATTTTAATTAAGCTTATTTATTTGCGTAATTAGACCCACGTTACTTTTATGTTGTTCTTATTTTTCCCCAAATTACCTGCCTTTTTTATATAAAACAATTAGATACAAATATACACAGCGGCTTAATGTCCAGAATAAAATATGGGAATAATGTTAAAACCATTATTTTTAAACTGAATTGTCCTGACGCTGTAATTTGAAATTACGGTTGGTAATTATGTGGATATACCTATTAGCAAAGTTATTACTGAACTTGAGCAAAAAATGTTAACTTAAGCCATTTTTCTGGGTATAACGTTGTTATATCTATACAATTACTTTTTTAGTAGTAGGTAAACTGTAAATAAGTTGACATTGGGGTGTTGTTACATTACGAGCGCCAGCATCCGTTCCTCACCGCTAATCTCCACAGATTGACACTCCATTTGTCAATGTCCGTCCTATCCCACCCGACGTTACCGTTTCATTTCGTTGTGTTCCACACTTTTGCAAATTTGTTTTAATTTGTCACCATCCATTTAACCAAACAATAATTTTAACATTCACAGGGGATTTACATAAATTCGAATCGTATTTGAAAAGCCCTTTTAGCTTTTAGCTTTACTGTAACCCGTAGGAAAGTGTCGCATGGTCTGTAGCTTGTTGATGTCATTTTTGTGAGTATTTTTAGCCAATTCCTTTGTTAACTCTTTATTGTGCTTTTATTCAATTGCTATTTAAATTCTAATATCTAATTCGCGCAATTTTACTTCATGGTTATTTACTTACTATTGTTTTTTGTTAACGATAACAGATTATTCAGAAAAAAGCTGAGCTCTCGTACTGCGAAGCGTTCAAGCCCGACGGCGCGCCCATGTGCAACGGCAACCGTTCTCCAACCAACACCGAAGCTCTGATCAACCTGATCACACAGAACACAAAAGTTAATCAAAATATGGAGAACAACAATATGAACTTCTCACCATTTTGTGCGTCACCGGTCCAGGAGACAGTCAATGGCGCAAACCCAGCCCCATGCTTCGGCGGAATGACCAACGATCAGATACAAAACTACTTGATATCTAAATTCCAAAATATGGGAGGCTTCCCTAATGGCAATGAAGCGAGCAAGCCGCCACCACCCATTAACTACAACCAACAGTTCTTCCAGAACTGCAACGCGTTCCCAACCATCCCGCCGCTGAGCAACCACTACAGCAACTCTGATCTCGCGAGCTTACTGAACCACCAGTTATACAAGGAAATCTGCAGTTCCAACGACGAGCTGGGGAACTTAGCGCAGGCCATGAGCGTGGCGCAGTCTGAGAACTCTCTGTACAGCAATAACAGCCAGCCGACCACGTCGAAGGATTCCAGCCCGGATGGCTCCAGCTCGGATGAAAGCGCTCCCTTCATAATGCCGCTGTCTCACAACTGCACGCTGACGGCGACGGGTGAGGATGGACGCGTGCGGCTCATCGTGCCGGTGAGCCCTTCAGAGAGCGCATCAGACGTTGTGGAGGCACAGGCTGAACCGCAAGGGGCATCGGGGCATACCCTGCGGGTGCCCGGCCAGGCCCCTGCACAAGCCTCCGGGGCTCTGCTGGCACCAGCGGCCCCAATCACGCGTACCACCAGTGAAAAGGTGCCCAACCGCAGCGAGATGATGACGGCCCTGCGCTCCCAGTGGACCCGCCACACCACCAAGTGAACTCGCACTGAATCCACGATAACTGATCTGAGTCAAGTTACCTAAAACCTTATTTATATTTAGTCGTATCTTCTATAAAATAATATATAATATAATTTTCGTTATTTTTGTACAAAGAGTAGGTATATTTTGTATGTATACTGTTGTTTTATATTTGTTTTAGGATAGATAGTGTTCTCGTTTGAAGATTGAGACTTACGATGGTGCCAAACTTGTGCCACATGATGCGAAGGGCGATAAACGGAAGAGAGTCAAAGATAGAGATTTATTTACATATCATGTTCTCTTATAGTAGTCCAACGTTATTATTTTTTATGTGAAACCCGTATGTATCAGACATATCCTTATCATATCGCCATTAAAGTATAGGTTTTAGGTTTATGATCCATATTGTTATAGTACGAAGTGCAAGTTACACGCCGATATTTATGCTCTTGATGATCTATAAAAATATAATAGTCTAATAACGCAAGGATTTTATGTTTTTCAACGATTTATGAAGTCCTTGTGATAATCGTATTCGGACGAAGTTACTCATTTAAGAATATTGTTTCCTAATGTAGGAACTGTACCGCTTCATAGTTAATCAATATTGGAGAATATTCATATTAGTCGCAGAATAGTTCGTTGATGGATACTTCCTTCGAGTATTCTCATGTCACGGTTACTATCGATGTCAATAGCATTCTAATGAGATTTGTCGTCATATAGATACTTCGTAGATTGGTGTCTATACGTAAGCATGATTAGTTTCAATTTATCAACAGATTCAATTCAATTTATCCGTGCATCAATATATAGTTAGTTTTAATTAGGTATTCAACACAATATTTAATTCTACGTGTTTAATAAAAAAACGACATTATCATAGACAGCTATTGTTATAGGAACGTTTTCAGGCTTACTTCTAAAAGACAGCCCAACATTCGCTACAAACTCGTTTCGATTTAAATAAATGTTTTCATATATTTTCAAAATGAAAATTGAGACGATTTTATTTAAAATAATAAAGGTCTTCGGGAAGCGTACGAGCCAAAATAATGCCAAATAAATAATATTTCGAAATTAATGTAGAGAGAAAAAAATAACAATATCAATTTTATATTTGAAAGTTTTGCAAATATTATGGACCAAATAAAAAAAAAATATGTAACGGTATTATTTAAATCACTTTTAAATGATAAAAGACGCCATATTGGCATTCAGACGTTGATTCATCTTTATAAGAGAATTCATATTCAAATTCATGATCCCATTTATGCTGCAGCGATGCATCAGCAACGCGGAGATGGATGCAATTCGAAGAGGTGTTGGCACCGATGCCTTCACTAGGATAGGAATCTTATTGAAGAGATAACTTCTAGTCAATAACCAGATTATTTTTAATAATAATTCAACGGTCTAGTCAATATATTAATGTTATATTTGGGCATGGTGCAGCGAACTGGTGTGGGCTGACGATCGTACCATGTTCAACAAAATGTAAAACCACACCATTTGTATAAGAAGGACTTTATGTAGATAAGAATAAAGCAGCAGAATGTTATGAAACAAAATCCTTATCATTGCCGAAAAAGGAACATTGACATTGTACCATTGGTTTATATGATGTCTAAGTTAAGGGTGTCGCAGGCACCGAACAGCAGGGTTTGAGAAAGTTATTACTTACACAAATATATTCGTGCGCCCAATTAGCCCTTGGCAGAGTGCCCCGGAGGCAAGGCTGCCGTGCTCTTTACCTAATCCTCACTGATCCTCTGTCTAACACTGCTGCCACCCTTGGCTTTACACTTTGTGAATCGATTATTACATCCAACTTCACCCTAATATAGTAATCATTTTAGAAAACTCTGAATGTGAGCTTATTCTGGTAATTATAAAATTATATCAATTTATCCATGTTTCTAGAAATTATAAAATTTAATCAATAATTTTAAGGAACTTAAAAAATAGTCATTCTCCGTTTATCTAACTAGAAAGAAAAAAGATGAAAAAGCAAAAAAAAAAAGAAAGATATGTGTTTATAGTTACACGATGCATTATTAAAATTAGTTAGCAGCGATGTCAATGTTTCAAACAATATAAATGTTCAATGTTTTAGACTTAAACATGTAACCACTCTGTGTAGAAAATAGCCGAAATGTTTATGCATACTCGTATGAATTAGAAACAGTTTTACACTTATTATAACCATGTCTTCTGCAGCAATATAATCCGCCACCGTAAACACACAAAAGCAATGTGATCCGAATCGTCGTATCATTCCTTATCATTAAATAGCACCCTGCTTATACAAAACTAGATAATTGTTGTTTTAATATCCCTGATTCCTATAAATAATAAACTGATAAAATTGCACCAATTGTAAATGAGACGGTAATTTATTTCATCAATCATGAAATCGTCAATGAAAATATGGTTCCCAAAAAAGATACCTACACCAAAAATGACTCGTAGTTTCAAATTAGAGTAGATTCGTTAAAGGCCGTTCACAGTTAGTTTACCTTTAACTTGGCATGAATGGCCAAATCGTAGTGAACTTTATTCAAGTTAAATGTTGATGTTGATTTCCTGCCACTGACCAATCTGTCAAAATTTGTGATATTTATTCATATTCACTTACGCTGCTTTTGGGTCGCTGCTGTCATATGGAAAATAAATGTGAAAGGACTATACTTTACGTCTCATGTCTTATTTGCAAGTGGTGCAATCAGTAAGTTGCTAATACGGTCTAATTGGTATGTCAAGCTGAATATCTAAGCGGATTTCGCCGCCATGTTAGTTGCGATTGCATTGCAAGTGAATGAAGATTGGCGTAGCGGTAATCATTCAATGTCATCGTGTCTGATGAATTAACTACGACGACAATGAGACGAGATGAGTTATCCTTCTCAGGACCAACAAGGCTCTGACTTACAACTGATGAGCAATCCTGGAACGTAATCATTGCTACATGCTAGTTGGCCAGGATCTGATTGCACGGGAGTCTCTTGGGATCCGGGTATTAATCCAGTAGTAGAATATATGAAGATGAAAATTCTCTAGCAAAATCCTTGCTAAGCGGATCAAGTACTACCTACTCGTAAGTATATTGGAAGCAGATGGATAAGTGATCACAACATGCTAAAACCGCTTCTGTAGGTATGTACCAATCTTCGAAATAACAGTCCTAGGATAACTCGATGGATTTCACAGATCTTGGTATTTCTACCTGAAAATGGCGCCGAAGACTGAGAAGTCGTGTGGTAATCGGTTGCAGAGGTATAGGCATATGATGAGGAGGAATGAGGAAAATGTCGTGAGGAAAGTTTTGTTTTTGAATGTGGCTGGCTATAAGAGTAGAGGAAGACCAAAGAAACGATGGATGGACTGTGTGAACGATGATATGGCTAGCAAGGAGGCGACTGCTGAGATGACGAATAGGGAAGTATGGAAGAAAAAGACATGCTGTGCCGACCCCAAATAAATTGTGATAAGGACACTCATGTATTTTCGACGGCAAGGTTGGCGCAGTGGCTTAGCGATTGGCTGCTGCGCTGCGTGTTGCGGGTTCGATCCCCGCACGGAACAAATATTTGTATGATCTACAGGTAGTTGTTCTGGGTCTGGCTGTTTGTGTATGTGAGATTAAATGTTTATAAACGCACCCACGATACAAGAAAATTTCCTAGAGCGGGGGCAAGGTCCATTAAAAAAGAAATGGTATTCTCTACATAGGCACATATTTCAGGGTCGCTCGATTCATTTTGAAGACGGGGAATAAAGTCAGATCAACCGAGCTATCCTGAATTCGGCCACCCTATGGTAAAGGAACTGATGGATGGATTGTTTCAGGAACGTTCCATCATCATCATCTGCATACCCTTCTTTAAAAGATTTTATGAAAGAAAAAGTAGTAAATGATAGCGTGACGGTTGACAGAATAGAATAGAACAGAAAAAAACGTGTTTGCCGACTCCAAGTAACATAACAAGACAAGGACAAGGACATAGGTAATGTATAGAATATAGACGTTGAGACTATAATCAACTCTAAAATACAAGGGCTTTTAGCGACTTTAGATATATAATTAGGTAATGGACCACACATAAACAGGGTGTTTGGCAGAACGTTGAACCTACGAAAATGGTGGATAGGTCATCTGCTACTTACTCAGCCCTAATTTATTTGGCCCTGGCCCCCTGGATATTTCTTTTTTTTTTGTATTCTTCTAGTTTCACCACTTTCTTAACTTTAAAGTAGATTTTTTATTAAAAACAGGCAACATTTTTGTTTTTTTTTAGTCTTTAATTTTTACCAACCTTGCAGTATTAAATTTCGCAAAATTTTTCACTTTCCATAAAAGTAGAGTTTCGTCGAAATTTTCCTACTTGGTAAAATTATGAAATAACTCTTATAGGTTTTTTTTTTTATAAAAGCAAATTACTTACCATTAGAAAGGTCACACAGTACGGATGTTTTGCTAGAATTGGAACTCCTCGATCATTTTTAGTTTATTTTTTTAAGGTAAGTTGAAATTAAGATTTAAGTATTGTTTTAAATATTTGTGTAAGTTTGAGGACTCATAACTTTTTTTCTAGCTAACATCTGAATAAAGCAAGTTTTTTATAAGAATCTGCCAACATTAAACATTTAAAAAAAAAATTGCCGTTTTTACCCATTTTTAATAAAAATTACACTTTAAAGTTAAGAAAGTGGTGAAACTAGAAGAAAGCAAAAAAAAAATTTTTTTATATATCCAAGGGGCCAGGGCAAAATAAATCAGGACTGAGTAAGTAGCAGATGACCCCACCTATCCACCATTTTTGTATGTTCAACGTTCTGCCAAACACCCTGTATATGGATCTAATTCAATTGACACTTGCACGTAGGCAAAATATTTTTTTTTTTAAATTACTCTTAATTCAAAATCCTTTGAGAATCCGAATGCAGCTATACGCAGCCTGCCTAGTGCCTAATGGTTGGTTGTAAGTTATAAAACCTTACAGTACCTATTATCTCTTGGTTCTAAGACTAGTAACAGTCAGTGCCCTGCGTTATCTGACCTCTTTTCCTGCCTCACTTAACCCTTTCTTCACCCGAGAAGATGTCCGGTAATATAAGAAACGGACTGCACAATATGTATCTTCACTGTACATGTATACGTTCAACGGTTGATAAAAAACGCTAAAAAAGACTTCACGTTTTCGCTGGCCCCGGTCATATCTCCGCTCCGTTACTCTTTGTTTATTCACAATAGGAATAATGTGTTTACAATTCGACTCCCCACGTCCATCGTCCATTCACTCTGTGTACACTCCTAACCCTGGCCAAAACAAAATTCAGAATTAGAACTATTCATCGTAAAATGGCGTTGCTTAACGCTTCAAGAGTAGAAAATGAATGGAAACGTTCACTGGAAAAGCGAATAATTCATGTTCGCTTTTTACACAGAGGGTTTAGAATTGAAATGGGACAATACAGCATAAAGTCTTCCTACTAATATTATAAATCCGAAAGTTTGTGAGGATGGAGGGTGGATGTGTTTGTTACTCATCACACAAAAACTACTGAACGGATTTGGATGAAATTTGGCACACAGGTAGTTTATAACCTGGATTAACACATAGAATACTTTTTATCCCGGTAATATGATCCCGTGGACAATTATCGAACTTCACGCGGGCGAAGCCGCGGGCATAAGCTAATACTGATATAAACGCGAAAGATTATAAGGACGGATGGATGTTTGTTGCTGTTTCACGCAAAAACTACAGAACGGATTTGGATGAAATTTGATACCAGGTGGCCTACCATGAGCATGACGTCTTAAAGCAGGAGCAATTCCAGTGTGGGAAAGAGATGGCGCTAGACGACCCGTCTAGCTCTGTCTCTTTCCCACACTGGAATTACTCCTGCTTTATGACGTCATAGTAGGCCCCCTGATAGTTTATATCCGGAATTAACATATGGAGTACCTTTTATCTTGGTACTACGTTCCCGAGGGATCGTTTTCGACGTCTACGCGGGCGAAACCGCAGACAACAACATACCCCAGTTGCAACGTAACTACACACTTTAACTTCCTACAAAATGTAGGTACGGAAAAAGAGTTTTCTATGCCATTTGTAATTGTTCTACTGGGTGCTCGAAATTGGACAAGAGTCTTTTGGTGCAGTTACACGACATCAAGATGTATTAGTAATTTCTTAATACAACTATTCAATTGGACACAACGTTGATTTTCACTATTGCTAGACAACACCTTACGTAACTCATTATTTCAACAAAATAAGCTGAAATTCATGAATTAAACTTAGTTCCGTTGTCTGGATGGTTGACGGAGCTCTCATTTCCTGCTGTCGACGGGTTTGAAGACTAAAGCTCGGTGAATGATGGTCCTATTGTACACTTGCAAGCAGAAGTTCTATCAATGTAGTGAAATTTAGATTGTAATAACTGTAGACGGAAGTGCCTGCTCTCATGGTTGACTGTATTTTCGAATTATTTAACGTACAAATGTTGATTCTAAGCCAAATTTGAGTAAATGAACTGTAATTTTGATGTATTATGAAAATGACACTTTTCAAAATTACAGAATTAGCAGCATAAGGGAGTGTTCAATCGTCTGATAACTTGTATCTGAAGAATCAATACGGAAAGCTCACAGTTTGGTATAGATTTGCGTCGAAACTTTATATTTATTCTTAGGATAAATATTCCATATCGTTGAAAAAATCAGCCTTAAGTGAAAAGTAAAAATAATTTGATCCTGAATTCCTTACGCAAAATCCAAAACAAGTTGATTTCAGCTTCATTCATTAAATTATTTCAAAGTTCTCTGTTTATTAAAACTGAGCAGCGTGGTTGTATAACCAACCCGATAATGGAACAGCTACTAATCTGTGAGCATTCACGTGGCAACTTTCAAAGTTACCACGAGTAATTTTTATTTTTCTAATTTTTTTTTTCTAAGATAAAGTGAAAAGATTAAAGAGAAATATGACAAGAATCCTTCGTGAGGTCCTAACACTTAGCAAATATTTGATCCAATATTTTGTGCTACATTATATGCCTAGACGTGGCGTTGGTTCTAAGCTAGACAAAAGAGATAATACTAGACCCAGAAAATACGAAATAATTCTAGCTTTGTTTGGACTTGGTATATTTTTCTCCTGAAACGAATGCTTTGTCTGGTAATAAGTAGGTACACGAAGAAAACTTCACACTTAAGCGGGTGCTCACAAAACCTTCACGTGTTCTTACGCAAGGAAACAAAATTTTTAAAATATACGATCCAAGTTTTCGACGCTGTAAGGTTTGGCTACAGTTTTTGTTTTTGTTGCCAAACTTTACTGCGTTTCAATTAACATATTGTATACTTTTACGTAAGTGTACATAAGGAAAAACTTTTCCCTTAAAGAAAAAGTGAATATGAGGGTCTCATACCTTTTAAGCACACAGCGCACTTATCAAATCGGAAAGGGATCTGCACTGTATCAACTCGATCCTTTCAGTATTCTTTGTATGTAACACCCTACCACCTCCATACCAAACCCACACCACCTCGCACACTAATCAGAATCATAACGTAAACGCCTCGCCACGGGACAAGCTCACGAACCGCGGTGCGGTGCGTGGTCAACTCGCTTACGTCTCTCCGTAGCCTAGCTTTCGCTTCTTCTCCACTCTTACGTACACTACTGTTGACACACGTGCTGCCATTCACAGGGCACGTTCCAATAGTGCGCCGCGTCGGCGAGCCGTAAGCGCGGCGTCCCCTAGCCGTAAGCGTGGCGTCACCTAGCCGTAGCCGAGTTGACGTATGTTTGACGGCGAGGCAAAAGGCGATACGGTGCCGATCCCTTTCCAATTTGATATGTGTGCTGTGTCCTTTAGTCGTCTGGATATAAAATAGAGACCAAAACTTTTCCAAAAAGTTATTTCATTCTGTGCTTTCAGGGCCACAGTCGCTTAATTTATTGACTACTACTAAAGAAATAGAGCGTACATGCCTATAACCTATGTGTTAAAAATTGAGTCATAATTTGATTACTAACACAAATACAATGGCGTAACACTGCGATCGTGCCTAGCGAATTTTCAGCAGCGTCCTAACAATGCAGAAGACCACAGCGATGTTCTTACTTAGATATGTTATATAAATTGGAATGATAACTTGTGTAACTGTAATGTTATTTGTTTAAAGCAGTTGTCTTCATCTGCAAAGATAGACCGATGGTTCTCGCTTCTGCCTGGCAACGCGCCCGCGCTGTCGCGGCCTGAGAGTGGGTTCATCTCCGGCGTGGAGGACGGCGCCGACGCAGCCACACTCGCCGAGGCCAAGAACCTGCTCCTGCAATTGGGTGCCAAGAAGAAACGCCGGCTCATCCCTCTACGCTTCACTAGAAGAAAGATCTTAGTCAATAAACACACGTTGCTATAATGTTTAGTAGATGCTGTGTACGCTGTTTAAAAAGTTGGCTTTTGTGCCTTATTTGGAGTCATTTCACGGGATTAAGAGTTTAGATCCGTATAAATGCGTAGACGTTGGTTCGACTAAACAAGGTCGTGCCGGAAAATCCTCTAATCCGACACGTTTGACATTGTCGTGTGGCGACGAACCCACGTCGTTGCTTCGTTCGAATACCGTTAGTATTCATGTGTTAACTCTTAGAAAATACACGAAAATTTACTTTAGAGTATGGTACATATTAATATTATTGTTAATCTTAGTAAGTAGGTAGGTAATTAAGGAAAGTAACCGGAGAATCGATTTCTCCGGAGAAAATAAGGCTTCTGTACGAGAAACTGGATGCAAGTACTTATAACTAATTTAGACACGTGATAATTTATTCATACTCGCTCAGTACGGCTAATTGACTGTAATGTTAAAGCAAATTAATTATAATGTTAGGCTGAACTCATAAAAATGTAGATCTATGAAGCTTTTTGAGCAGCGTACACATCGCATATAGAGCAATTTACACTATTACAATTCACTTTAACACAACGGTAAAAGTATAATGTTATGACAGTGAAACACTAGCTTTATGTGCTGACAATACATAGGGATATGCGTATTTTATTATATCGATGGTGCTTTCCAGGTGGTTTAGGCACATTTGTGTTATAAGTTTGTAATTTAGTTTCAGTGATCTCAACTCGAATACTTTCATGATTACTTAACTGTCACTTTGGAGTCGGATCAGTTTCGGTATTATATTTACGTAGGTGCGTATCCAAAGGATTTATATTTGGAAAAGATTAAATAAACCTTACGAAAGGTTGGTATTTTTACATGTTATCATTTGTGATATTTCTTGCATGCAGTTAGGGTGGGGTTAGCAGTTGTATCTTTTTGCTGTTTTAGTGTACGAATATCAAAACGACATAAATCATAAAATGGTGAGATTCGAAATAGGGAATTACATAAAAATAAATTGTCCTAAAATAAAATTGAGAACAGAATTTGAGTAGATTTTACTATTGAGTAAACAACCCTAGTACCACTGTAATTTCAAACGCCCTATATCCACTTATTAATATAGTAGAGGTAACTATTTTACATGGTAATGCAACCATTTGCTGAGTGTCCCAGTAATATTAACGTTAATGTAGAAGTATCTACTCTTGTTTGTAGGGAACTTTACTGCCAGAAAACTTCGAAGACTTGTTTTTGTTAAAATTCGTTATAGTTTTAAACATTACTGTTAAATGTATTGTATAACAGTATTAATTAACCCTAGAAATAAGATAATTACATGACCTCGAGGTAACTTACGAACAAAGTGAACGACTATTTTTAAATGATCAAAGTCTTATTTGCAACGTGACGATATTGAAATTTTGCATTTCCTAGTTTAAATTGAGTGTTTTTAGTGATAAGTTAATTTAGATTAAAAGTAAGGAAGTAAGTAGTTCGTACTGCATACAGCGACCAAATATTTTGTGTTACAAAGTATTGAACAAGAGGTGTTGCGGCGGTGTGGTGAACACCGTAAATCTCTAATCATTTTCTCTGGGCAGTCAGTAGGCACATTTTCAGCCTCTTACGGTTTTCTTGGAAAATTGAAGCTGGCACTTACGCAAATCTGCCTAAAAGGAAAACAGTGCCATAAAAACAATTTCGTTTTAATTCTCAAATGCACTCTCTAGTTTTAAAATATATTAAAAAAAAATAACTACCTATGATTTAAAATGCTAGTTAAAAGAGGAAGTATTCACTGTAGCGTATGATTTGAATACAGAGTAAAAAAGAACCCCAATATCAGCCATTGTGTATTGGGTCAACTACCAATAGCATACATTTTTTTTTTGACTTGTACTTCGAATATACTGCCTTATTATTTCTTACTCATTATCTAAACTGTATTTTTAAAGGTGCATTCATTTTAAACATGCATTCCAATGTTGTATTACTATGATATTTAAAATTACTAATTAATAAATAGGTAGTTTAAATGTTGAGTGATCGAATGACTGATTATATTTGATAATGTGTTCTGTAGTTATATCTATTTTATATAAACTAGGATGTTTTAAGATAACATTGGAATATATTTGATTGAAATATATAAACTGTGTGTTCTTTTCTCGAATTATTTCTTTCTATCTCCTTTTGTGTAGGTACATACTTGCGGGTCCTGTTTGTTAACTTTGCATAGGGTTGCCATCACCTTAGCCGGCGATACCGAACAAAAACTTTAAAACCCCGGGCATTTAGGTGAAATACACACCCCAAAAAAAAGAGAGAAAAATGAAAAACATCGCAAGACTAAAGTATGCTGATAGTGAGTGCGTGAATTCAAACAAGAAGTGAGGGCGCGGCGGAAGGGTTCTTACTTTCTTTTAAGTCTTACAGAAGTTGCATTAATTTATCGACTTACAAAATTAGGAACGTTTCTTAAGAAGTACTTAAGAGTGCCGAGAATGAAAGAGCAAGCGAAGCAACAAGCTCAAAAATTTTTCATCCCGGTAGATAACAATTGGGTTCAGACAGTGTTGTAATGAAACAATCACAAAAAGTTTTAACCGGACTCTTATTAAAACCCGGCCCGGATGGCCCCCGGACGCCCTCCAAACTAGGACAAATCCGAGGAAACCCGGACGGATGGCAACCCTAACTTTGCACGAACAGTAATAGACGGCGCCTAGGATACAAAACATTGATGAAGAAGGTTAAAATCATGATTTTCTTTTACGAGAAACGAGGTACCTAATACAATTAATAATATCCTCGGTTTGAAAAACAACAACAAACGGACCCACCCACTACCACTATAAAAATTACCAAGATAACTGAGAATCGATTTCAATGCATTTCATATTTCTACAAGGACTTGCAACGGGAATGACGACGTTGTTTTGACTAACGTAGATGTGTGTCCACATATTTGAGACTTAAGGTAAGGCCCTCCAGGGTTGCGGGACTGTTCGAAAGAGATACCGCGGCCCTGGAACACAAAGGGCAAAGGAAGGAACATGGATGGGTTTTAGTCAGTAGAAGTCCCTCCTGCTCAGCCCAGAGCGGGAGGGGTTATTTGATGATTTCCCATCGGTAAAAAAAAAAAAAAAAAAAAGAAAAGGTAAGGCCCTAAGGTATTTTCAGTTCATCTGTACACCGACAACAACACTGGGTAGATGGTCTATTCTTAGTCTATTGGAACTGTAAAAACCTGTAACAGGATTACGATAAGGAATATGAATATGGTCGATTTAGGCCCATCTTTATTTTTAATAATATTATAAAGAAGTAAAGTTTTGAGGTTGTATGGGGTAATCTCTGGATTTAATGAACCCATATTGTAAATTATTTCATTCATAGGAAGCTACATTATCCCCGAGTGCCTTAAGCTATATTTACAACGTGCCAGTGAGATAATTTCCGACCATAACGCGAGCGAAGCCGCGGGCAACAGCCAGTTTAATATTAAAAAAAAAACGGGTTCATTTTATTTGATGTCGTGTGCAATTCACCTGTTGCCGGCCAAATACTTTATGCATAGGTTTATAGACATTTGTTTTTCATAAGAACTTATAAATAACAGTTCATTTAAAATGAGATACAGAGTTATTCCTAAATAATTAAATAATATTTGCATCAAGTCAGTACTGATTCTTACAAACCAAACAATTTCGACAAGATAAACGGGACTGTGTTTCCAAAAAATAAATGTTAAATGTAGGTACAAGCATGATTATTATGATTGTAGCACAGTTTAGTCCATGTTTTCACCTTCCTTACTAAATGAAAAGAGAATCATTTAAATCGACCAATTTGTGTTTGCCAATCACAAAGGAACCGGCGCTGGCGGAGTGTCCTGGAACCAAAACATCAAAAACATGTGACATAGGTACTGTATACCATACACCGACCCACCCCGGATCCGCGTGGTGGATTACGACCCGATGCTCATCCCCAGAAAGGTTTGTATACCGTCGTAATAGACTAAGGGTGAATCCTCCGCCTTGGTTATAGGGACGTCTGTATTTCTTATTATAACGAGTTACAATTTCAAAAGTAGACATTTAAACAGTTCATAGGTACATACCTATGAACTGTTTAAATGTCTATATATAAACAGTTCATATATATCTGGTTGGTAAGTACATACTTACGTTAAGCCGTTGGTCCCGTCTGTAATTTTACATATTTGACAGTCGTAACTGGTAGTTAGTGACGCTAAAGTCCAGACTTACCAAGGGGAAACAAATATAATAAAATAACCCAAGGAATCATCGACACGAAAAAGAAGAAGGGGTATTGCATTACCCACATTACCCAGTACAATCTGGGTTGTGGATGTCAGATAGGCAATCAGATAGGCAGTCACCGTGTAATGGATCCATGCTGGTACCCAGCTGCATTCGGTTAGACTGGAAGCCGATCCCAGCATAGTTGGGAAAACGCTACTTCAAAGATTTGTTTACAAATTAAAACACTTCTAACTGAAGTGAGTACCGTTCAATATCTAATAGTCAAAACCTACTCTAAACGCAGTTAACTTCGTTCTACAGAAAATAAAGGTTCTGGTGACTCAAGGTCATGAGGGCCTACTTAGTAGCTTGTTGACTCAGTGGTGTGTCGCAAACGGTTGACGAACTCATCAGAGTCACTATACCTGTTGGAACCGGTCTGACCAGTATACTAATATCTTTAGCTGCACCCAAAAATATGGGTCGATGTATTTGCTGTGCGGTGCTTATAAAGTCTTTGTATCAATCATAAAATGAAACAAATAAAGGGGCTAATTTCGCCACACAATTGCAATCACGATCTGGGGTCTAAAATCGCCGCTTTATCAGAATCATAATACGAATCACGTTAAAAATTTAAAACTCTTAAAATGGACTTTGTGCTCATAAACATAAAGACGATTTTAAGAATTTTAAATTTGTAACGTGATTCATATTATATGATTCTGATAAAGCTTCCATTTTAGACCCACTGAAAGATTTTTAAGGCAACTTATAAAAACAATTGAATGCTTTCGCCAATTGTGACAATAAAGTATTTTTGTATTTTTTTTTTTGTGTTCGATGCTGAATGTATTGTTCCCATATTTTTGTATAATACTTTAATTAAAAATGTGAAAAATCATAAATATATCTCTAGACATGTAAAAATAATGAGACTTTCAAGTTGTGTTTTTTTTTTATTCTCGATGCGTAGCTAAGACGAATAAAAAGAATACTGCATGCGTAGGTACATGCAATTCATTTTTTTATTGATTAGATTTTTCCTACTCTGTTGAACCGAAAGGAATAGTTATTTATCCAACATGTGAGGAAAGTTCGTTTTTCCTATGAGTTTTGATTTTGAGTCTTGAGCGAACGAAGGATTGAAAAGCTCAGCGAGTGATTATAAATTTCAATCCTGAGTAAGCGAAAGACTGAACAAAACGAATAGCAAATGAACTTGCTCACATGTTGCATACAAAACTTTTCACCACTCCCAGCAAGAAAGTATTCAGTCATCATAGGTAAATATTTTTTTTAGCTATATTTAAAACAACAAAAAAACTGAGATATGTCTCATTCGTGTCGGGTCTGGATAACAAATGACCGTTCTTCTTTGACAATGTAATTTTTTCAATATTTTATTAAAGTTTTGTAATGTTTCTGAACTAATTTGACAATAATTTGATAAATTTTATAAAATAAAACATTAATCGTAACTTATAAATGTTTCTATTCTAAGCATAAAATTATTTATTTTTTTAAATATCTTTAAAACTCAACATAAAAAAATCAGGCAAGGTTAGTTTCTGAACGGGATCATTACTTTCCTCACTGTTCAGTGAGGAAAAACCAACTTTCCTCCCTTTTTTCGTAGAGGAAAGACACTTCTTTCGTGCGGGAGTGGTGAAATAGTTATTACTGCTTTAGTTCTAAGGGTACGCAGGTAATGAAACTATAAATACATCTGTGTACAATGCAAATAATGTGACCGAGATTTTTCACCCCATGATGGGTGACAAAGTGACAAGATGGTGAGTTGTCACGACTGCTTATGAACTCTAAAGAGTCAGTTACCACCGAGTGAAAAAGTCTAAAAAAGGACTATATCAGTATAAAATTGGGCGCTCGCGCATCCTCGAGTATGCGCGAGGAGAATCGAGTTTTATACATAGGTAAGTCAATAATTTCTGCCCTTGTCCCATTCTATTTAGAGTTGGCCCAACACGTTTTCCTCACAATGCAGTCCTCTTAATTAATTAAGTGACATAAAAACAGTGCGAGGAGATTTTTCCGTTTGGTGGAAACTTGCTCTAAGGCACCCTCAGTTCTTTGCGATCACAGAGATAAAGTTGAGATGTCTCTTCTGCCTATAATTACAGGAGCGGTCCTCTGGGGTCCTCCCAGATAAACTGCAAATAGGCACGGAACTTAGCTGTTTGTCGTGGAATCACTAGTAATGCTTCCCTGGATCCCTCACTAGTAGTGGTTTCCTGGTTTTCTTCAAAATATAACAACAACGATATAATACTCTTTTTTTTGCATATAAATAAAAATCACCGTGATTTTTCTCCATCTAAATATAACAGCCGAATAATAATGGCAATGAATCTTCTCCATCCAAACAATCTTGTTCAAATTACATTTTAATTAGGAGTATATTGACGGAGTGTTTCAAATTAACTTTATGTTTGTTCAAAGGTCTGATGGTTAACTAAATGTTTTTATTAAGCCTACAAGTCTACAAGGCCCCGGCCACTGCCTCGGGTGATGAGATTTGTGACGCGACTTGCGTATGTTGTGTAGCGACACGCGCGTATTTCACCTTTTTCTGTCCATCGTCGCTCCGCAAATTAAAATAACTCAAAAACTTCTTTCATTCGGTGATCTAACAAAAAAAAAATCTTGCTCTTGTTTTCTCCGCAGTCGTCGTCGCAAGACGCATTCCGCTTGAGCGTGTAGCTCGTGAGCAAGGGGTTACACGACAATACTACATTTTAAATACGGAACTATATTATACTTTAATAGGTATAAATCCACTTCACGAATGCATCTGGTTCAGAAGAAAAGTAACTAGCAAATTGGTGACTACTCTCGCTCCAAACGCGATTACAATTCAAACTTTCAGACAATTCAGATTTGCGGCTATTAGCAACTAGACGAACGACCATGATTAGTCAGGACAGTAGAAAGATAGACCAATGATATGACAGGTTTTATTTATGGCAGCTTTGCCATAAAAAAAATCATGTCAGGCAGATCAAATAAAAATGGCCAATACTCAGCAGTTACCTATTTCATCCAAAAAGGCTGCCATTGGTGATGATATTATTGAGGTAAAAATGGCGCAGGAACCTTTAATCCTGCGGAGACCAAAGGTCGTAGCTAAGGATGATGATAACAAAACTCCTTTGAAACATACCTAAACGTTATCTTACAAATTTATGTCATGCAGACAATCATGTCCTCTACAATATGTATAATAAAGATGAAGGCAATGGGTCAAGCGACCGGTTCTCAAATGACGTAATCTACGAATCTTGCACTGGTAGCAATAACAACTTTATGAATGTCTCTTGACTTCGAACTACTAAGACGATAGGTATTTCGCATCATAAAGAGGATGCAATAAAGGAATTTCATTATTTATTGATATCAGAAACTAGCTGATTGGTTAGCGTAAATGACGCGAGATTTTATTGCTCATTAAACTTCAAAATATGATTGTAACTTGGGCCAGCCCGCACTTTACCTCCATTATATTTTTTATGAATATACTAGCGACCCGCCCCGGCTTCGCACGGGTGCAATGTAATACATATAAACTTTGCTCTTGAATCACTCTATTTATAGCTGAAACCGCATTAAAATCCGTTGCGTAGTTTAAAGGATCTGAGCGTACACACAGCCGGAGTGACTTTGTTTTATACTAAGTAAAGACTAGGGACATACCCCGCTCCTGCTTTGTCAAAACATCGAGACTTTTGTAAACGCATAAAACTTTATTTTGGAACTTTTATTTCGGATTACTTAATCTGTGTCTTGTTTGAAAAAAAAGTCTTACCAAGCGGTATCGTATTACCCAGTACTAACTGGGTTGCGGAGGTCAGATATGCAGTCACTCCATGTAAAATACGACCAAAACAACATAGTTGGGATAGGCAGAAGATGACTCCGTATTACTTGAAAATTGTGTCAAAATCCAGAATAGAAAATTGTCCTTGTCATTGGTTGGTAAAATCATGATATTTTGACTAAAAAGGTTACTTGACAATGTCTAACTAGGTATGTGCTCGTTTATATATTGTTTCATTTGGAGAACCAATGGTCATCAAAAAGGACCGAATGGATGGTCATTATGTATTGGTTAAACATCACGTTTTACCCGTGACCGGAATATTTAAATAGTGCACCGAATTATTGGAACAACAGTTCCGAAGGTTGTGGTAAACTGGAGTTGAGCTGGCTATCAGTTTGACCACATGGAACTGAGTATTAATATTTTTTATGGAGTTGTATTTGACCTCCACAGCAAAATTGCTGGATACCAATACTATGAGGTAGTTGACAGTTGCCTATACGATAAAACCAGCAAATAGACGATAGCTGCTAACTTCCACTTTACCGAAGGGTAATTGTGTTCGCTGAATGGTTTCCTAATTATTGGTTAAACTCAGTTCATTGTACATTGATGGCAACGGCTGTCCTCGGCCAAACTCGTGACCATTTAATAAATGACAATTGCCACTTAATAACACATTTAGGCAGATGTTAAATGGTAGACAACTTCCACAAACCAATTTACGAATGTATACAAGGTTAGTGGAATATTGTACGGTATGTGATTAAAGGTACCAATGATGGTCAGTGGCGTCACTGGCGTCTTGCTATATAGTAAGTGGAGTTGAGGAGCTTCCGATTCAGACTAGTGGAAGATATATGAGCCGAGAAACCCCGAAATAAATATACATATAGGTACATGTATTGTTGGGAACAAGTAATACTTCGATACCGATGTAGGCTGATATGTACATATATTTCCCAACGAAGTAGTCTAATAGTCACTGAGTTACTCATCCGTTGGTTGCATGGCCCGAAACTCGCATCGCTCAAAAATTTAATATATTGCCAAAATACTTAGTTACATTTACTGGGAATCGAGTATTATAACGAAATTATGACAAATGCAGTCATTGACTACTAGAAAAGGTATAAGGAAGGAAATCCACAATAATTGAATATCCTGCAGAATATTAAATTACAAAGAATGTTGTTGATCATCTTATATTTTCCCTATAGGCTTACCGAAGTTTAAAGCACTGCAGCTGGATGTTTCAATGCTAACGGCATGCTCAGTTTACAATGATTTAGTACGAGCTATGCTTGGAATTACTCTGAGGTGAGGTAACATATGGGAAGCTTCGTCAGATCTTCTCGTCGCGTATTGCACAGAGCCTAAAGACTAAGGTCTTCAATCAGTGCATCCTGCCTGTTATGACTTACATGGCCGAAACATGGAAACTACGGTACGGTACTGTTGATGGTCTATAAATTCAAGGTCGGGATCGGATTCAAATAATTCAAGGTCAGGGACCGGGCTATGCTTGGAGTCTCTCTGAGGGATCGCATCCGTAACGAGGTGATCCGACAGAGAACCAGAATTGTTGACATGACTCACAGATTAAGTAAGCTGAAGTAACATTGAGTCGGCCATATTTGCCGTAGAACCGCCGATGAGGTAGATGTGTTCTCGGCAAGCGTAATGTGGGACGCCCTCAGACTCGGTGGAGCGACGATCTTCGCAGAGTTGCCGAGAGTCGAGTTGAGTTGCGTGCGATTAAAGAAGCATAAGTCTAGCAGTGGACTTTCGTAGGCTGATGATGAGGTGAGGTTCAGGTGAGAAACTTCGGTTCTCTACTAGGTCACCCTGATCAAGTAGAGAACCAAAGTTTTAGACATAGCTCACAGAATAAGCAAAAGTGGAGTGGCGATTTGCCAACCTTATCTGCTTTAAATGCGATGGCCGTTGGGTAGACGTGTTATTGGATCGAGAACGCAAATCGGCGAACGGATAATCGTGAGGCAGGTAGTACTCGTAGGTACTGAGGTGGGAGTTGGGACGCTGTTTTTCACATGGGAGGCTCGTGCTGGATGCGAGTTGTCGAGAATCGAGTCGTATGGCGAGCAATTGAAGAGGCTTTCGTCCAGCAGTTGTACTGAAGCTTTTTGTTGGTAATTCCAGGTAAAAAAATATATACTTATTAGCTGTTGCCCGCGGCTTCGCTCGCGTTTTGGTATATTATCCCACGTGCACATTGTGAATGTGGCCTTTGACACTTGGGGATAATGTAGCTTTCTATTAGTGAAAGAATTTTCAAAATCGGTTCAGTAGATCCAGAGATTACCCCCTACACCTTCACAAACTTTACCTTTTATAATACTATACATTATATTATATATTACTGAGGAACTAAATAAACTGACATTCCATCAGCCATTACGATGATGGAAAAATCAAACATTGGGATAGGCTAATAAAAACTTAGCTAACTCAGTCCTATTGAAAGTTGTAGAGATAATTATATAGTAGACGTACGAAATGCTTTTGAAAGCAAATGCCACAGATGTATCTGCAGTTGTTCCTTAAAAGGAAAACAATTTCTTCGCAGCCGGTCTACATTATTTATCTTTGAAATCATAAAGAATATAGACCTACATTCTTCTTCTTTGAAATCATAAATGGAAGAGTTATCCGACAAGTCTGTTCAGCAGTTGGTTTTTAAGGTTCCGTAGCCGAATGGCAAAAAACGGAACCCTTATAGATTCGCTATGTCTGTCTGTCGGTCTGTCCGTGTATGTCACAAACTCACAACCTTTACTTTTTACCCCAACTTTATTCTTACCTTACCTTTCTACTCCCAACTTTATTCCGAAACTATAAGGACTACACAGTTAAAACTTGGTAGGTAGATGTTTTCTGTAAACCGCGATAAGTTTTTTGTAAAAAAATAAAAATAACAAAAAGTTTAAAGGGCTCCCGATACATGGACCAAAAACAAATTTTCTAAACTATACGTAAGTAGATAGGTCTTTAAAAATGATACTGAGGTTCCTCAAAACCATTTTTTCTTCAATCGTTTGAAAGTGGTAAAATGTGTGTCCCCTTCTAATTTCTAAAGTAAGATGAGGAAAATTCTGAAAACATTTTGGATTGTGTCTTAAGTTTGTCTACTAATCAGTATATCGGAATTCTAAATTGTAATTATATGTTTCATAACGCACTCTCGGATTTTCTCAAGGAGGTTTTTATACGTCTTCATGCGATATACGTTTTTAGAACGTAAATAAAACTTTCAACGAAAATTGGTTGAAATAAGACTTTGTTTAGTTTTTGAGATATGGGACTTTTTCATCAAAGCTGCAGCAGTAGCTTTGTTTTTCATTACAATACTATGAAAAAAAAATAGTTTTGCTGTTGACTGTAAAACAATAAAACATATGAATGAGCCTTCAAAATATTTTTATTATATTGTTTGGTGCTACGAAACCCTGTGTGCGTGTGAGTATGACTCACACTTGGGTTTATCCTTTTATAATGCCACGTATATATTTAAAAAAACATCGCTCATTTTATTTATTATAAACTCATTTACTCAAAATGCTGCCAGTCATCCATCTGGTCACAGTTTCGGATGACAGCGGTGTGAAGAGACTTTGACGCCTAAACGCCATCCAGTCCGTCCGTCCAATTCTAGAAAATCGTATTGAATCATACAACAAATATTCCGCCACGGCCCGGCCTAAGCACGTCAGGTTACAGAGAAATAATAAAGTTTAGATATTCCCTAACAAAGTTACCTGCCTACAGCCTCGCAAACTGGCAGACAATCAAGTTTGCTACAAACTTTGTTGTCTGTGGTCTTCGGAAATGCATCAGACGGAGAATCTGGCTCTGGGATCTATAAACAAGATTGATTTATTTTTTGAATGAGGTAGTGAAGTAGTATTCACATAATGGCTGAATTTAGATTTACCTTTGAATCAAAACTCAAATTAAATGACAAACTAAATACCGTAATCTTAGTGGGGTTCCAAGAAAGACCTGCTTCCTTCCTGCTTTCCTTATAGGTATTACGATGTGAGACAGGCACGTTATCAGCAAAACAGCAAATTAATAGCCTTAACTGTGGTAGATTAATTTATAGATAAAAGTAGGTAACTAACAAGTAACACTTGATTAATGTATATATGTTTTTATAATTTCCTTCATTTTGATACCCTACTCGACAGGTTTGGTTAAAAAAAAATATTAACGACTTACAATTGGACGTAGTTACACGAAAAGGATCCAATCCACAACATGGTCAAAAATGAGTTAAATATACCAAATTGATGCTAAATATCAAAACTATCGGCCAGAAAAAAAGATCCAAGCAAAAACACCTGTTTAAACATTTTTATCAACATAATACATACAATACTAAACTTGATTATACTATTAACAATAAAAAAGTGTTATTATTCCACACACAACATCATACTTTCAATTAATTTTAAAATGAATACCAATGAAGAAATTTCTTCAAACTTCAAACGTCAATATCTCCAAAGTGACTGTGTGGATTGGATCCTTTTCGTGTAACTACGTCCAATTAAGCACCAAAAATCCGCCATTTTGTTATTTTTTAAACAGTTATTTATGGACACGTGGGTTTTTGAGACAAATCTAATGATACCTTAATCGTAGAAATCCCTCCAGCCATTTGAAACATACGAGCATTTAAAGAAATTTACAAATTACAAAAAAAACATACAAGATACGCGCGAAACACATAACCCTTCCTTAGCAGTCGTGTAAAAAACAAATGGGCTAAATTTAGGCACGCAAGACAAATTTCCAAAAAAATTTTCTTCTCCCGCCACTTTTCAACAAAACTATTTCCAATAAGCGGTAAGATTAGCCGATTTTTTGTAGGGGTAACGAAATTACCACTTTTCCCAAGCCTGGATTACGCCTGAATTTGCAATCACTAACAGGCTAAGTTATTAAATTGGTTAATTTGCTCCAAAAAATAAGTGATAAGTAGGTAATAGGTATCGTATCCGCTATCAATAACAGGAAAGGTATAAATGGAAATATATATAATAAGTGTCATTAATCATTAATTAAAGCACTATAATAAATAAATAATAAATATAATAAATAAATATCGCTGGTCATTACACACAGCGCCATCTAGGTGCCACACTAAGCAACGAGGCTTGTGTCGTGGACACCAGATAGTTGATACTACTACATAGATACTTTTTTGTTTGTAAATACATACTTATTATACATATAAACATCCATGACTCGGAAACAAATGTCCATGCTCATCACACAAACATTTGATCCTACCGGGATTCGAACCCGGGACCCTAAGAACGTAAGGCAGCCTCACAACCGCTGCACCATTCGGGTCGTCGCGTTCAATAATGGTAGGTGGCTATGCATTTTGAATTGTTATTAACAATATAATCTCAAATAAATATTTGAGATTTATTTATTAGTTTTGAATGTTTTTTTTTGTTATTTTTACCAAAGTATATTACATAATTAGAAATTTTTAATAAAAAAATTGTACGCCGTTGACGGTAAGAGATATTTGATTAATATTGACATCTGCTCTTTTGGTTATGTTCTACAAATAAAAATATTTGAATTTGGGTAGGTACCTCATTCATTGCACCATATTCAGAAATAGAATAAGTAAAGATACAGCGCAACTGCAGTCAGACCATAACTCAATAACAAAAACAAATTGATAGAATTGGCGCGTAGGTGCAAAGATCAACTCTGCTCTGATTGAGTGCGCCGTGCCATTATATCCTTTGCCCGACGGTCACCTACACAGTATCATAATGCCATTATATACTATTAAGGGAAAGGAAGCATCGTGAGTCAAGATGCGAATCCTGACCCAACACGGTCATTGCGAGTCGTGACGTTAGCTGCATGTTATTTATTGCGAAACTTTATCGCGGTCGATACGCATAAACAGCTGTTATAATATGTATTATGGCTTCTAGTGATACCAGCTAGTAGGGCTTGAGTTTAGAATATTGCGTATAGGACCACGTGTTTTTATAACAACATTGAAAATTTAAATAGAAGCTTATTCAATTTTTTGCATGCATGGTAACAATAAAGAAACTGCATTTGCAGAAAAAAATGCTTAAGTGTTGGAAATAGAAAGAGCTGAAGTCAGGAATAGTGGCATTCTAATACAGAGGTCTTGTAATTATAGTGCAGAGATTTGAAGAGTTAGCTAGGAAATTGGGTTGGTCGTCCACTAGGACGGAAAAGCAATACTTACCATAGCAATCCGCTCGACGTGGAAACCACAGGACTGGTCGATATGGTGAAGGCTTATGTCCAACAGTAGACGACGACCTTCGGCTGGAGTAAATGATGATCAGAACATTGATGCCATATCAAATATACTCACAAATGAATATAAAATATGTACTCAATGTAAAAGCTTTCATAAATGCCTCTATTCTAAAACAAGCTTGTCTTCTGAATACTTTATACGCTCATAATGAATGTTACAAACCCCAGTGCACCCTAATTAGACATAAGCGTGGCATAAACCCGTTGGAGAATTATATTTATATTTTTGTTTAATCCTAATCCTTTTAAGCGGAAGGTAATTTCCTAACACAATTTACACAGATATTCACACAAAGAAAAGTTAGGCGTACGTGTTCAAACATTCAAATAACGCTTGCTTAATTGAGAATATGATTTAAATTAGGTAAATTATTACTTGAGTGTGAGTTATTAACCTTTGAGATTATTTTTGTAATGTTATTTAAGCAGGAATGTGCACGTGCCCGTGGAGGACTATCAACTAAACTCATGTTTTGATAACAGTTACGTTTGCACCAGAGTTACAATTATTTCAAAACTGTGTTTTAGATTTTCGTGTAAATGAGTAAAGGTAGGTACTAGTCATCATCATCGCGCTCTAAGCCACAAGAACACAACGATATTGAACAGTTTCTTAATAAAATCGTAAAAGTCAGTTGGCAAAGCCATCCAAATAGAACCTCTACCGTACCATGTTGCCTTTAATTACCCCAGACCTTCAAATAACTTTCAAAAAGCTCGCAAGTCCACCACAGGGCTCAATTTAGCGCTAAATTTTCAATTCAAGTAGGGTACCTACGTGGCTAATCGTCGTGATACCGTCTCACAGTCTTGGCAACACCGCGCCGACAGTCTGCGGGCGACCAAACGATTGTACGGACACATGTACTATACGAGTTTGGCCACCGCCACATACGAACCTAATACCGTGCTCCTGCGGTTTACCGTTAACCATGAAGCAATGTGATATAGTATACATGTGATTTTGGATTTATCTTAACAGATTAACAAAGTAAGTATCGGAGTTTTCCGTTTTTGTTTATTATTACGGCTAGCTATGTTGTGAAACGTATATTAATGCACGCATATGTTGTTACGGTAAGTTAAAGTAGCGTATTTAACTTTCCTTTCATAGCGTTGCAATACTTTGTTGTTTATGTATTTGTATATAAGCTATTCAAAATACTTCTAAAGCGAATTGGTCCTTTTGTTTACCTACTGCAGACTAGGTGTTATTTAACCGCTTTGTGTTTCAATCAACGTAACTTATCGCAGTCCACAGCTGAGCATAGATCTGTCCAAAGTTACGCCATGGTTCTACTTATGCTTTACAAAAACAATATAATTATAGGAACAACTCAACCAGTTTTAGCTCATCAAGTTGTTATCATAAGGACTAAATTAATTTAATTATAAAAAAATCTGCAGTCTAATCTAATCTTATCTTTTATATTCAAATTCAATCACGCAAAATTATTGGCGATATGCGCATTTTTACGTCAATAGATTTGTTTAGCACGAGCGAACCCTGTGATTTCCTTAGGTAAGGCAAAGTCCTCTTCATACGTACATAACTGTTTGTATGTTTCTTATGACCTCTAAGACCACTGTTTAGGTGTTTACCCATCCCATGTAGTAAAATGACTCTATCAATCAAGATTATTTATAAGAGAAATGGGTACATTATGTACAGAAGGTAGGCATACATAGATACGACAAAGGCCTGAGTCATCAGATAAATTTGTAATCTGATTCTGACAGTTCCAGAGCCAGGCTTTGCATGTTCTACCTGATTGTGGATAGAAATGGCTTTCAAAACACGAATCTAAGTGCAGTTTAAGAATGACGAGAGAGCGAGCTCTTTGACAAAGTGAGCGGGAAAGCAACGCATAAATGCATTTTCAAGACAGTGTATCTGGATGGCTCTTACAGCAGGGATAACCCAAAGAACGATGATTGAAATGTGTGAATGGTGATATCTGTGGCATGAAACCCCCGTGACTGCTGATAACAGAAGTAATAGAAAATTATTGAAGAAGAAAACATGCTGCCTGCGTGCTGCGGTTATTCCAAATATATTGGGACATGGTTAGGAGAACTGTGAACTTGAAAACACTAAGTTCTTTGACAAATAACATCAACCTGAGCAGGGTACCTATATATCATCCATATGTATAATTATTAATGAGAGCATGGAATGGAGTGAGCATTGACCAACAATTAATCATGCATAATTGCCTTACCTAATTAATATCTTTCCCTGTTATGTTTTCCCGGTATTTGCTAGTACTATAATATCATACAAATAAATAGGTCGCTGTTTGCTGGAATATACTAATGTAAGTACTACCTACTTGCCTAGACGGAAGGTAAAGACCTCAACATTTCAATCATTGTTGCGTGGTTATTATAAGACGTGTATACCACTGTTTATGTCTAAACTTGATGACCGTCGTAGAAACCAGTATATAACGTGTGTTTTGCGACGTTTTTTTATTATTTATATATCACGTCAGCTGATAATGAAACGTAATATTCGAGATCTAGCTAGCAGACTGACACATGTATATAGGCTGTTTTTTTTTCTAGTTATTTACAATAAATTAATATTCTACCTCTAGGTATATTAAATTACTTTTAGATCACAAACTTACACACAGCTCCACTAAGTGGTTACCCCCCCAGCCAAAAGACATGTGCGTTCAAATCCGTGATAGGCCCACTTTTTTATGTATTTAGCAAGAACATTTTTATTATAATTAATGTATTGTTTTAGTCAAGTGAATGTCTCAACTTTCTAATCTGATTTTTTACATTAGTTTTCAAATCATTTATACATCTGTTGCTGATGACAATATTTGTGTCACTTTTTAATTTAGTATTTTACAATATTTTCTTACCTTTGTATAGATTATTTTTTACCGATTGTTAGTGAATGTGTGTAGACTTATTGTCGGGCCACGCTGTCCCTCCATACTTAAGTACTAATGCTGTAACATGATAATATTTTAACACCAAATGATTTGAAAAGTGTAACCATGGAGCTTCTTGCCGGTTCTTCTCCATAGGAAACGACTAGGCCTATGTGAAATAAAAATATTTTGATTTTGAATAAATAAGTCACGCGGCTAACAGCTGATAGGTCACAGGCGCGCACACACGAATTTCATACGACTGTTGTGTTATTGTGATAAAGTGCATGTGTATTAAAAAAAAGTTTCTTTGGGAAAGTTGTTTGTTATCATGAGTACAATCACGTGTTTATGTATCGGTCACTTATTACCAGTCACCCTATAGATATGTATGAGTATGACCCGACCCTTGCCCGACGAGCCAGCCCGCGCCGCTGAGCAAGTAGCGTTAAATTCCCCTTTAAATAATCCGACCCAGCCAACCTCTAGTTGCCCCCCCCTCAATGACGCACTAAGCCTAGGCCCGAACCCCGCAGGGGGTGCCCTTAGTGTCTGTTCATTTAATTGTAATCCTTAGTTTGTAAGCCCTGGCTGGGGGCCTTAAAGTAATTTTTGGCCACCACAGGATAGTCCGGTTAAGCAGCATCAACCTCAGAGAGTTGTTGCGCTGCGAGTGGTCCCTTCAAAAAAAAAAAAAAAACAAGATGTATGAGTATGAGTATGACTACATTCAGTGATGCGATGGTTCGAATCCATGTTGAAATAATGTACTCTTTTTGAAGTATTCTTTAGATTATTCGTAACGAATTGGATGTTGTAGCAGTGTAACGCTGTGTTGTTACATCGAAAGTTGCTAGAAGTTATCAAAAATATTTTATTAACCTTGACTATGTTCGCTTGAAACGGTTCAAAGCGACCACATTTCGTGTTCTGAGCACAGCTGCTCAACTGTCGTCGTACCAAATTATTTTCAAAGTTAGGTCAGCAGGGCTATTGCGTATCTCTGTTGACAGTTCATAGTGATCATCACTTGGCGAGTTTACTTTCATAGTAATTTTCTACAATCATAAAATTTCAAAATATTCTACAAAGAGAGTGCAAAAAAGAGGAAAAAACAGCTGTTCCAAACATTAAAACCGTGTAGGTGGTTTATAAGTTATAACCGATGACAAATTTCTATATGGGGGGCTCAGAAATCTCAGAATTATGTACTTACTGAATACGTGCTAACCGTTTTCGCGTCAGTATCTCCACCACCGTATATCTAGTTACTGATGTTGATGAACCGATTATAGAAATAGTGGCTTGTCAAGTATGCATAGATAATGACTGTTCTGTTCAGTGTGTTTACTGCTCTAGTACCCACCAATAATTACTGCGTTACACAACTTGGCTCAAGTATAATAGAAATACAGTATATCGTGGATATAAACCAACGGAGTAACCAACGACCTTCATTTTGAAAATGCCACAACTACCTTTCGGTGAAGACTTTTTCATATAAAATAAGTCAATTAATTATTATTTTATATGAAAATCCTTTGGACGTGCACCCCAAATGCGTTACACAATTCCACATCCCTATCAACTACTACAAGGTCGGTCGTCGTTCGGGTTCGCTCTAAATGGTATGGTCATGGTATGGTAGATACTTCTGCCTGCTAGAGCAGGACCCATGGTACCTTCCCAATTCATGACCAATATTTACAAACAAACGAGATGAGAATTTAAAATAACCGTCATTAACGTGATGTTTACTTATCGTGGTGTTAGCTGTTGAGTGGTCTTCAGCAGACTAAACAAAACGGTACTTTGTTTACAAAAAGACATAAATACTTATACCTAATCATGTAGCCACTTTATACCTAATATCTAGAAAGTAGGACATGGTCACATGGTAATGTCATAGGTACTCACATCATAAGTACCTTAAACCCTTTGCTTATCTACTACACGAGCGTTGTTATTGTGTGCAAACGCACGATTTTTGGAGCATGCTATTAAAACTTCATTGGACTGTAAAGTCATCCGCACACCCAGAAGAAACTATACATAAATCGCTTTTTTATCAGTTCAGGGTATCAGAGTTTTTATGCCACCCATGAGCCTCTGACTTGGCTTTACATGCCGTCGAGAAATATCTTTCAGGCATGCTGGTTTGATTTCCTCACGATGTTTTCCTTCACCGAAGCAAGTGATATATAATTATAAATACGCACATGAATCCGAAAAATCAGAACAACTGCTTTCAGTAGGCAAAATAAAAAATAAATTAAAAATAGGAAGGAAGGTAAAATATCGTCAGTCCAACATGAACTAAAACCAAAACTTGGAGGACATGCGACCAAACCCACACTGACGTGTACCCCAGCAGTGGGATTGTTATAGGCTGATTATGATAAAGAGCTTTAGTAACGTTTAAAAACATACTAGTAAAGTACAACTCAACTTTAGTAAGACGAAAAAGCAAGACTTACAACAACAACCAAGTACCTAGGAGCCATTGCTTGCAACTTGGCCCACTCTAGAACAATTTGGAGATAAACATCTAAATTACACTTCAACCAACTTATAAGTGCAGGCGGGAAAACAAAGAAACTGAAATAAATGTACCAAGTTTCACATATCGATGCAAATTTTCTTGACAAGCAACGCCAACTCGAACTGCACACAGAAAGTGGTCATACGAGTATTACAAACGTTATGAATTAATGACTGTGAATGATGACGAAAATGGAATTTGAAATCGCATTCCATTTCATTATTGGGTCAGCGATTTTGAAACACACAAAGCCGATGATTATTATGTTACGTTCGTTACATTGCCGTCACTGCGGTAGATTATCCGTTAGAGGTAGGCAGAACAATTGCTAATTGACCCTACAATGCGTGATGTGATGACAGTCTCGTTATTGTAGCTAGGGATTGCGGACAAATCACAGACAGTGGAGCGATCCCTGCAACGATCAAAGTCTACCTAAGTACCTAAATATCTATTGGGTTTTCCTTCAAAAAAAATCTCAGCAAAAGGCAGTACTAGAATGTTAGCATAGCAGACGCTTTAGAATATCGTTTAGACATGTACATAAATGTAAATTGAATTATGTACAACTTTTATACGTTCTGCAGTTTCTGCAAACCCCTTGGGAAAGACGCGTGGGTTTATTTACTATAGGTACATATATTGTATTAAATCTAAAATGACAACATGTATTTGTATCACGCACAGATATAGATATCTGTGCTATCACGTCACCGGAAATCGGGCACTTGTCTAAAGATATATTTAAGACTATTTATTATTCATTTTAGGTTATTGAACCTGTACGAAGCATACAAAATGTATTCGCAGAATATGATTTTTTAAGCATCAATGCACCTACATGTAAAACATACTGTATAATTACTTGGATATGTTTCCTTTTCTAATGTGGCATCTTTTTGCAGTAACTATCTGCTTAGGCCCCTCTCACAGACAGAAGGCCAGTGCCTCTAATTTATTATGCTATGTATGTATATTGCCTATTCAATTATTGTTCACTGGACTTTATTGAGTCCACAGACCGAACGGCCACAAACCTTGAATTGAAAGGGTCAGCCACCGAGAGAGCAATAAGAATAAAGAAAGTCTTAGAAGATTATTAATTCTCATTGCTTTCTCGGTGACGGATTCTTCGAACATAATTAGATAGGTAGGTACTTTAGCTCAATCAGTAGTCTCGCATTTCATTTAAAGAGAACCTACTCACAATTAATGATTTCTATACAGGGTGAAATACACCGACGCAAAAATGGTTACCATGCACGTATTCAGTACATGATCATTCTGATCCCCCCCCCCACACATACAAATGGAAATGAATGAATGGAAAGAAAATCGGTCAAAATGTATGAAACAGCAGATTTTTTGTAGCTGCCTTTGAAATACAACTTTAGCTTGGTTAAACTAAAGTTGTATTTCAAAGGCAGTCGCGCAGTTTACGCGTCGGTGTCTCTCTTCGGATTTTACTTTAAACAGTTGATACCGCTCTGTTACCTCATTCCCTTATTTCCCATAGTTCGATGGGACAGCAATCCAATATGACTGCAGAAATATCAAGCGCAGGACCAACGTCATAACGACATGACTCCTGAGATAGGGTGGTATCATACCGCCAGCTTCCAAACTCTGGGGTTCTCCTGAGAAATTCCTAATTGAAAAACCCAATCGGTAACACTTTCTCCGACTCGGAAATCGATACCAGGCCCCCGTCGCAGTTACGACTATGAGACCAACAGGGCACTCAGTAGGTAACTGAGCGGATAGAATTAGGAGTGAGCATGTAAAGGGATATCAGAAAGTAGCACCCGGTGAAGTGAAAGTGTGCACAAATCGATTTATAAGGTATCTATTGCAAGTTAGTGTTTACAGAGGAATGAGGATTATGTTGTAAGGAACCTACAGGAAGAAACGATGGATGGATTGTGTGAATGATGATAGCTAGAAAGGGTTGACATCAAAGATAACCGCTATTAGAGGTTTGTAGAAAAATAAGACAAACAAAAAAAAACTCGAACTGAAAATGAAAATCCAGACAAAAAAGCAACCACGGTACCCATTCCACGTTATAATAATTGTATTTCAATAGATAGCTTCCAAATGCCCTTGTTTTTTGTTTTTCAGTCGTGTGTTTTAGATTTTATTACTACTTATTTATTTCCAGCTTTTCAGTTTAATAATGTGAAAGATTTCATAGACATTTTTTTCACTTTTATAATAAATGATTTGGCATTTCGAATAACCAACTTTGAATCTTTATAAACCCTAAATGGGTTTGGTCACTAGAGTGCCACAAATGAACAAACATACATAAACAGTATACAAGGTGTAAGGGGCAGCCCTCCACAGACTGATTGGGTGAATTCAGTGAAACATACTAAGATGACTGGTACAAGAAATTATTTCAGGAACATTATGAGAATCATGTATCGGTACCGTGGCAAAACCAACGTAGCGAACGGCAAGCGCGACGACGAGTTTCATGAACTCTGTAGCTAGGCAGGAATTGAACAACAGATTTCACGCATCGTTCGTTAGAGTATTTCAACATCCATAGCTGGATTTTTGATTTTAGCCGCATTATTGACATAAATGGAGTGCTGCGTACAGGGAATGTAAATTTATATTGCAATAAAGGAATAGTAACAAAAAACCTGAAAAACTGGCCAAGTGCCAGTCGGACTCGTGCATGAAGGGTTCCGTACCATCGTAATGGGCGAGCCCCTTGTGATTTTTAATTTATTTTTATTATTTGTTAGTATAGCTTTTTTAAAGATTTTCCTGTAATATATAGGTAAAGAACTATTTTTTGTATTTTTTTTTTTCAAAATTAAACTAAAATTAGAAGCAGGCGCCAGGTGGGGCCCATTTGAATATGAAATTATGAAAATGGCATGGGCCCCAACAGCATCCAATTTTTTTTAAATTTAAATGTGCTTGTTTTATACTTTTCAGATTTTTAAATTTTTCAACTACTTTATTTATTCCCAGCTTTTTAGTTCAATAAAGTGAATAATTCACAGACGATTTAACTTTTTTATCATTCGGGGCGTCCCACGGCTATGCTACACGAAAGGAAAGTACCTTAAATTTTGTTTAGGAAACAAAATTTTATATAAAATGTTAAAATTCATGGTCTTCCTTTTATTTTAGAGGGTATGTTATTAGGAAAAAAGTCCTTATGCTGTGCTGTCCTTATGCTATTATTACCTCTTTGACCGTTAACATAAAAAACATGTTTGTTTTTTTTTACGGGTTGGATTCCCGATAAAAGCAGGCGATAATTTAAAAATCTTTGAAAGCTTTTTTCGTTTCTTTAAATCAAAATGAAGTCTCCTTTCAGTAAAACTTCCTCTACACAATATTCAAGGTAGGTACTTTCCTTCCGTGTGGCATAGCCGTGGGACGCCCTGTATACGATTTTCAACCTTTTTTATACGATTTGTCACTTCGAATTACTTTCAAAACTTAAAAGTTGTTTATATTTTTGTAATCACCCTTTAAAACCCTTCATTTTGATACCCTACTCGATGGTATTGGAAGAAATAACGAAACACTAAAGTAATTAAAATTAGCGAGAATGAAAAATTATGAAAAAAACCTAAAAATCATTTTTTCATTCAAAGTAATGTTATCATTAATCACTACAAAACCTAACAAAGGACGTCTGTTTACTTAGAACCAAAACAGTGCAAAAATGTTATATGAAATCTCATTGTTGCTCAGTTTTTCATTAATGCACTGTTTTTTATTAGCTATATGAATTTACCACAGAATTATTAAAAAAAAAAACAGCTAGTATCTTTTTGATCAAATGCATACACTTTTTAGTAAACTTAATGGGAGACAGTAAATCTCTGTGACAGAGATTTACTGTCTCCCATTAAGTTTAATATTATATATATATTAATTTTTTTTTTATTTTGAGTAGGTATATTTTATGACGTTAGGTAGATTGGTAGTTGAAAGAATAGAGTAGATTATACAACAAGTGAAAAAAAAAGGGAATTTAATTCGAGGGACGAAGTTGGATCCCGAGAGCAGCGAAGGATTCTAGAGTAGAATCCCGAGCGTAGCAAGGGATTCTAGAGTAGAATCCTGAGCGGAGCGAGGGATACAAGAACCGAGATAATTTTTTTTTTTCACGAGTTGTGTACTCTACTTTTTACCATTGACTGCGAGAAAATAAACAGAAGAATACTATTTATATTTCTCGTGGGTTAATAATAACAACCACTCGGGTCGATCTTCAAGGTTAAGCCGGGCTTACCAAGGTCGGTCTGTGGATGGGTGACCACTAATTCATTACATACCGACTTTCCTCCGTGCCTCGGAAAGTACGTAAAGCCGTTGAGCCGGCCGTCATTTGTATTTCTTTGACAGTCGTTACAGGTAATCAGTGGCCCAAAAGTCTGACAACCAGTCTTACCAAGGGGTACCGTATTACCCACCTAGTACTAACTGGGTTGTGTTCTGGGTCAGAAAGGCAGTGGCTCCAACTAAAATACTGATATTAAGTTGCATGCGATTAGACTGGAAGCCGACCCCAATAAAGTTGGGATAAGTCTAAGCAGATGAGTATTTATAACATTTTATTACTTATATACCTAATCGGTAATATAATAAGTTAACAAAGGAATAAATATAAACATCAAAAATGTATAATAAAAAAAAATACAGAAAAAAACAGTTTTCAAAATGCAGTTCTCGTCCGTCACGTTTTATTTATTTTTTGTTCATAATTCATGCTTGTTCCAAATTCAAAATGTTCTTATTCACTCAGTGAGTAGAAGAGCGTTTTATTCACTGTTATCGATGAATAAAATGCCCCTTTTCGAGTGGCAACGGTAAAAAAGTAGATTTTAATGCCCTCGTTGCCCTAGTTGGTGCATTAATAACTCACTTTGCGCTCGATGCAACAAACCACTATTTCACCGTGTTTCCTCTCGATAGATATCGTGTCCATTCGAAACAACCAATGAACCGCAAAGTAATGTTAAGCAACAATGAAACCCAATGATTCACATTTTTCAGCCAACAGAACTGCGAAAATTTTGATAGAGGCCTTTGAAATCAA
Organism: Eugnorisma glareosa; assembly: GCA_947578425.1. NCBI lineage: Eukaryota > Metazoa > Arthropoda > Insecta > Lepidoptera > Noctuidae > Eugnorisma > Eugnorisma glareosa. The sequence continues at coordinate 34,950,608 of OX387957.1, forward strand.
ATAATTTATTCGCGTGATTCATGTTTACTTAGTAATATAACAATACAGATCCTCTTACTCATATTAAACCATTTTTGACATATGAAAATTTAAAATGATATTGAAACGAAATGGGTGGTATAACTATAAATATCATATCTAGCTATTATTGTACCATTATGAACATAGCGAGGTGTTTCAATAATTTTCAATTTTTTTTAATTATGGTATTTCTGGGACAATCAATCAATGTGATTTCCGGAATTTTGTTATTGTGTTTAAAATACTAGGAGAACTTTAAAATGCTTAATTGTTTTGTTAAAAAAATAGAATCCTTTCAAATCTGAAAACTTTTCTTCAAACTTTTGTACAATGCCCCAACTAGCGCCATCTAGCGGTGAGTAGAATAGATTAGCAACAAATAGAATAAAAAAGTATCGTCCGCCTCTAGATCTTTTTCTTTTCTATCAAGAAATTGTTTAAATATTGCGAATAAATAAGTTTATGTGCCTACAAGCTTTTAATTTCTCAAATTTTCTCGCTATAGGTCGGCAATCTGGCACCGATAAGTAAAAAGTTTGGAGCCGGCTCTACAGGCAAAAGTGGGGCCGGTTCCCTTGGCAAAAGTGGACCTGGAAGTTTTGGAAAAAGTGGAAGTGGGACAAGTGGTTATGGCAAGTCCTCTGGCAGCAAGATTTCTAGTGGAAAATCTTCCAGTTCAGCACCAAAACTACCGAGTGGATTAGGCTCCAGTTCCGCTGCAAAGTCATCTGGAATAGGTGCAAGCTCCTCCAAAAGCTATGGGTTATCATCGTTCAACAAACCCAAAAGCAGTAAAGCAGGCTTCGGCATAATATGGCTACCTACAAGAAAAAATAAGAAGAAGGAACTTGTATACAGTGGCGTCAATGACAAATATCCTTCAGGGAAATATGAGAGATCACCGTCAATGTACAGGGCGTAAGTATACGTCATAAACCTTTGTGAAGTATTGGCACTACATCGCGTAATTTAAATTATCGAATTATAGAATTTTAATCATTGAAATCATCAATACAACCCCATAAATTATATTTCAATCAACATACAACCTGACACTGGCCTAAATATTGCTAAAAAGGTAAAGTAAAAAGTCGCTCATTTACGCCAAATAATAATAACTTGGTTATAATTAATAAACACTACTGTATTGTTTTACCGTTGATGAAATTTTCCTATAATTCAAGAATGTTTGCAAAATATCTTACGAAAATCAATTGATGGCAATAATTTCATTAAAACCAAATAGTTGATTAGTTGATTTATCACTGAAACTCGATTCATTTCCATGCACATCACTAGTGTAGACGAATTGGTACTTTAACAATGTGTGCGTTTGTTTGTCTGTGGGATAGTGACATCAGTGACATGACTTCACAAAGGTCAAGGCTTCGTATAATACTTCTTTTTCTAAACTCTCAAATTATTAATGAAAGAAATCATAAAAATCCTTAGATTTAAAAAAAAAAGCCGGGCTTTAAAAAATCTAGCCCAAAAGTAGGCCAACAACATCAGAAAGTTATCACACTGTCGATAGTTCATGATTGTTTGTGAACCAGAGTAAAACTTTTTTGTTGTCTTATGTTTATGACACGCCGAGATGCAAGAAAACAACAATTTTGAAACAATCATTAGCGCATGGCGACGTTTGTCCGGGGAACAAATAGAAACTGCTGTAGTAAGGTAAACCAAGTAATTGGATGTCGTTTACACGGTAACTGCAGTCATCATTTATGAGTGTTGTTTACATTATTAATAATGAAGCTATACACAGTTGAATGACAATGTGTGCGGATTGTCGTGAAATGTAATTTAATCTTCCGTCTCCCGCTCGCCACAGTAGTACAGTCGCGTTAACAGTGCAGCTCGGTTTCATAACTTGCTTACATTAATCGCAAAAATTCTTCTTTTAAGCATGTCTGGCGATTCACCTGATTTCCAACCACACAGGAAGAAAGAAGAGGAGACAGATTTGTTGATGCCAAAAGCACCCGCTGCAAGTATAGCTGCTGCCGGTACCGCATTGGGGGCTTCTGAAGTGCCATCAGATAGTACTGCTACAGAAAATGCTGAAGAAAAACAGGAGTTCATTAGACATGACAAGAAAGAAGATAGTAAAGTAAGTGTACATGCATAGCATACTCTTGTAACAAAGCTATACTTTGAATGTGTTTTGCATCCCTAGAACATGTTAAAAGCTGTGATTGTCATCTTGAGTTGACCGAGTGTAACCATTATACAACTGCTATGTTACAGGAAGCGGCTGGAGACACAAACAATAAGGAGAAGGAGGTCAAAAGTGCAGACTACCTTGAGAATGACAAGGTCATAAATAAATCTGAAAAAGAAGATAAAGATACTGAGAAATTTGGAGACAAGGTTGACAGTGTATACCTAAGACCTCCTCCGCCACACAAGACCAGGTCAGCTGCGTCTACGGAGGAGGAAGAAGACTGTGGTATCAAGTGCCTCTACTACACCATCCAGTGTTGTGACTGTGTTCTCATGTAAACTACACAGGTTTGTAACTCATGATGCTCATCTAGATAATAAATCTTTTTATATGAGCCCATATCTCATGATCTTATATTAATAATCATTCTGTATCCACATAGTGGTAGTGAAACTTGTATTTTTGTTCACTTACCAAGTGGTGTTATCTCAATAAATTTTGATTTGGTCATCTGATGTATTTTTACAAACAAATTGTATTCAAGCTAACCAATTAATTAGTAATTTTGATTTTAAGTTATTTGTAAAATCACCTTGCTGCCATTGACAATACAATTTTAAAATTATATTGAGCGAGTTTAGACTTCTGAAACCATTTACTAACCTCCCAGGGATTAACTTAGCAACTATTTATAATTTTGCAAAATATGGCATTCCAATATGCTCCAAGTATGTGATAAGTAACAAATATATTTTTGTATGATTAATATACATTAATTATAATAATTTTATATAGGTACTAAATAGAGTGATACTTTTAGAAATACAAGTAAAAATCTTGTCTTCTCTACTGATAGCACAAAGACTGCATTTTTAAATCACTCTAAATACATTATATTTTCGACCCAGTTATTTTTAAGAATGGATAAGACGGATTGTATAACAATACTGTAAATTTTAAAAAGATAAGTGAATTTAGATGTCACATTTCCAAATTAGCCTTTTAGAGTTTGAGTAAAACCAGTTTAAATTGAAAACAGATTCAACCTCACCTGAACCTCATTTTGCTGTTACTTTTTGTGACTCATAAATAAACTTCAATGTTGTAATATGTAAAAGAAAACACAAAATGGATTGTTCATCCCTCTAGTTGTAGGCAGTTGATCATTGTCTCGAGCGGTCAAGGCTCCTCACTGTATGTGCTAGCGCAGCTTTTTTATTATTTCATAGTTTAAGTAACATTAAAGTAGTAGTTTTAGTAACTTTTTATAACTCATAAAAAGTCTTGTGCCAATCCCGTACATGTAATATTTATTGAAATACATACTTAACTTTAATAATACCTATCATATCAGTAAAAATAAATCCTCGCATATTCATTACGAAACAATGAGGATATTTTAATATATATTACTTATCTTCTTCTATAATAGTATCTATGTAACACATATTACACTTCCATATATGGAGGATTTAATGTTTTTAAAATATGTACTCTTGTGGATATTGATTATTTCAGTCCACAGATTTATTGTGTACTCCTGTGAGTCTAATGAACATGTATAAACTTTTTAGATGTGTAGCATCTGCCTTAGTGGTACTATTTCCTCTTTCGGGCAAATAAATGTGAAGATATGCCAATATATTGTATGAGACCATGATGCCACAAATTTGTCCTTTCTTATTATGAATTTACCAAGTGTAATGAAAACCTTTATAGCTTTATATTTGACTTTATACTTAGTCAACTATTACTAGGGCAGCAGACTCCGTCCGGAATTGGAGCCTGTACTTGGTGTAGTACATAGACTGTAGATTTAGAGACTATGTATTTTTAAGAAGTGTACACATTTGTACGTCCAATAAAAAATGAAGTTGAAACCTTAGTTTTATTTTCAACACAATTAAGAACCTGTCCTACCCCCAACGATTAGCACAAAGCCAGTAAAACTAGCAACTACATACGAGTTGGCGAGAAACTGCACTCCTAAAACGGTCCTCTTAGGGGCGGAAGTACACTCTGTCAGATGGTCCTCTGCACACGCATCCAGTTATTGTATGTACCAAGCGACTCTTCCAGTAAGTGTTCTGCCTGTCAAGCGAGCATCGCTAAGCGAGTGTTTATACTAGGAGACGAGACATGTGTTCTGCCGCGACCACTCTGCTCTCACTGCTACCTGCCTGCCGCTCCTCACTTGCTTAACCGTTCCCATGCTCAACACCGAGAACACTGCTCCACGCTAGCCAGCCAGCACCGTATTGATGGACACTGGGCCTGATTCTACTTCTTTAGAAAAGGTATTCAAAGTGATACTGGTCAAATGCAAGAAAAGCCCTAAAATCTTTTTCGAGATTTGGATGCAGGATAAACCACAGATTCTAAGTTAATAAGATGTTGAAAGCAGTAACTATTTACTATTGCTACTAGGTTTGGAATCTGCCGTGCTGAGTAGAAACCGGTTGTGAACATGAGCCGCAATAGGAACTGCATACATGGTAAATAACCAGTCACCATCTTGACTGTCAAAGCTTGCAATTGAGGTAAATATAATAAAACAACAAACTATAAATTGTACATTTATTACAACCAATATGTAGTAGCACAACTTTAATATTCCAGTACACTGACATTGATTTCATATTATGTAGGTGTAAATGCAAAATTCATCATTAATGTTTACCCAGCCTCAAACATTTCTATTTGCCTAATTTTAATACTACATTAAGTATTTGTGTTCTTCGTGTTATGTATAATAAAATAACCATTGTAACAAAATGCATATTGTTTTTAGGTGGAATGTAATATTCACAAAGCATATTATGACACAGTATTGATTGGGTGAAGATTAATACCTACTTCGAGCTAAGTTATGAAGAATGGTCATACACATTAATTATGTAGTGAATCCATACAATGTACCTAGTACCTATCCTTACCATAAGCACAATTTTAGGAAGATCCGAAATATTTGGTAACTAATTTTAATTGGTAACTGAATTTTAATTTTCAATGCATTCAACTTATAGCCGACTAAACACATATTAAATACTGTAAAAGTGCAATTCCAGAGGCAAAAGCAGACCGCAGACGGCACCAACTTGCAAAGAAACCAGAGGTCGTAAAAAGGCCGCTTTAGCAGAATTATAATACAAGAAACGTGACAATTCATTATATGCACAAACGATGGGGAAACAATTAAGATTGCCATCGACACGCTAAGAAGAGAAGAACCTGCGATCTTTTTACCAATCGTAACGTGATTCATATAAAAATATACGTGTACGCGTCTAAAGCGGTCTTTATAGTCCCCCGGTAATCGACACGCTAAGAAGAGAAGAACCTGCGATCTTTTTACCAATCGTAACGTGATTCATATAAAAATATACGTGTACGCGTCTAAAGCGGTCTTTATAGTCCCCCGGTAATGTTACTGCAACTGTCATTGCGTCTGCTAGCGCCTTCACTGCGCACATCTTGAAACAATATAGCTTTTTTGGTACGATTCACTTATGTACTTTCAGAAATAATATTAAGTTCTATTTTTTACTATGTATCTTAGTTACATTAAAGCCTGATCAATGGCAATTCTGCATTGGATACGAACTTGAACTTTATGCAAGTAACATTAAGCTTAAAAGTTTCAATTGATTCCTCACAAAATCAATTGTTCGTGGAGCGTTCTGCTCGCCAGACAAGTCTAACACAGTTGTCAATCATAATCCGAAAGATTTTGAAAAGATCACTACGTTATTGACGTTGTTGAACTTCTAAATTGAACAGGTAATTGTGTGTTTGTCATTGTGGGTTTATAAGTACTAACGCGATTGTAAGGTGTCTGATGTGCTTTTAGTGTAAAAAACTCAATTCATGTCACTTGAGACATCAATTTTACACATAGGTACTGTTGTGATAAAGAACACCTTATAATATGAACAATGAACGATTGGCATTGATCAGTTTTCAAAATAACTTTAAGGTACAACATACATATTTTGTCAAAATTTCAAATCACAATAATGAAATATAATTAAAACAATCAGATTTGTGATTAAAATTAGTATAAAAAATGTCAACATGATCAATATGTCAATTTATAAAATAATAAGTAGTGACTTTAATTTAAATGTATAAACTGTACTATCATTAAAAAGTCCGAGTATAGAATAGGTACTATTGAGATACTACACATTCATATTCGATTTATTATTATTTATTCCACATCTTTGTTTATTTCTCATTTGCAGTTTCAACTGGTTTATTACTTAGACAGTTAATATCATCAAACAACATTTGAACATTTGAAAGTCAAATGAATTTAATTTAATTGATTACTACTTAATAAATAACATGAAGTTGAAAGAGTTATTAGGACGTCAACTGATATCTTAAACAAGGTCCAATAGAATTAGGTAGCGAAACTCCGCAGACATAATGGGAATCAATATTTAAACCATACCAAAACAAAAATTAAATTGATGTAGTTAACTACAGTTTAAAAATAAAACAATTTTTAATAAATCACAATTTTTCTTCGTTTTACAAAGAAAAATAGAGATTTACTAAATTTAACCTTTAGAACGGCAGAGCGTAAACGCATCGGCGTCTCCCACGCCAAGCCACAAATTCAAGCGCAAATACCTACAAAACAGAAAATATTCCAACATCATATATTGTTTTTCGTTCCATAATATTTAAATAAAATGCCACTCGTAAGATCGTTGTTTTATTTTATTTGACACTATTTCGTATTTTACTATCATTAAACAGCAGTTAAAAATTTTAAAAAAATACGCTTTCTTGTCGGCTAAATCCGACAGTGGCGTGCTGGGCAAGTTTTAATTTTTCGGCTATATTCGACCGTGGCGCTCTTAAGAGTAAGAACCTAAACTACCAGCGGTTCATGACTCGATAACTTTTTTTTTGTATCTACGTTTCAATGTCCATCGCGTCTACGTAGTTTCGCTATCTAATTTCATTTGACCCTAAAGATTGTTAAAAGAGCAACAGATCTTAATTTAACCATACTAAACCCCGGTAAGTATACAACGTTTATTAAGTACTTAGAACTATAGTGGCTGATTTATAAGTATGTTTCTTGTGCGTTAGTGCATTTTAATATTATGTAGATGTTTTAGGCCTTATATACCCTTTAATGCTTACTGATCTAGAACAATGGATGACTTAACCGCTTAGTGAGGTCATGTCGATATTATTGTATTATAACTAGCCCAACCGTACCTTGGCTTTTAGCATTTGCTACCTACTAATCCTCAGGCCTAGTACGGACGCGCAGAGTAATCAAAACGCAAATTCGAACGATTATAAAATTTAAAATATTCTTTTCACAAATTATGTTTACTTCGTTTTAAGACTTTATTTGTATAGTGATACTAAGAGTGCTGATCGAAAAAAAACGTAAATGTTGTAAGGCCCCACACCTATAGAACGAATTGATTGTCTGCATAAAGTTAATGTTCTTATTAGTATGATACGCTTGAGCACAGTCGCTTGTAAGTATATGCACATTAACTTTATACTTATAACGTTTATTTTCGAATGAAGCGTGACTGCGCTAAGCCTAAGTTTTGGGCCTAAGATTAATATATAAGTATATTAATATATAATATAAGACAATTGTAATATCCATTAAAAAAATATTCCAATTACGTCGAGCGTCCGTACCAAGCCCTCTTGAGGCCCCATTACATTTCCACGTGAATTAATGCCCGTCTTCACAAGCGGTAGGGGGTTGTCATAGGCAATGTCACAGAAACTATCTGTCAAAATATTTAGATATCCATTTATGTATAGCAGTAAAATCGGGAATTAATTTCACGTGGCAAAACACTCCTGCTGAACGGACCAATGACATATACATGATATGCACTTCCTTCCTTATATAATTTGGCATACGTCATAGAAAAAGGTCTAATTCGCACCACGCAGATTAACCTTATAAATAATAATAAATTACGTTTGTTTCATGACATTTAGACCAAACAACGTTTTTATTGCACAAACGAAGGCCAAATATTCGAGTAATAGATTATAATAGTGTCCTACGCGTGTACTATTAAATTTACCAGAACTTCGTTCTGCAGCGTGATTATCTACCTTGCTTCGCAGCGTAAGATCTACAGTGATTACAAAGTATTTTTGCTTTTAATTCTATCGTGTCGTAAGTACTATAACCCCGCACCCTAACCAAAGCGATTGTTGCCTTCTTATTATGCACTCATTTGTTCGGAAAGTTATAGGGGTTAGTTTAGATAGAACGGAAAAATGCGCAAGCAATTTATTGGCATGCAGCCAGTAAATTGCTTGCGCATTTTTCCGTGAAAATAGGACCATATAACCAAACCGTTGTCTAAAGGCGCGCGACTGAGTCGCGAGAATGGCGAGGCGACGCTTGTTATCCACGTCAATATTAATACAATTTTCTACTTTAAACAATAGTCATACGGTACTATTTTCAATTCAGTCAGTAAGTTGCTCGCGCTCCGTTCTGTTTGAACTGACCCTAAGGCGTTGCTAAGGCGGCGCGCGTTCATGATCGCCGAACAAAGTAAATGTGACGACCGCGTGTTCACTAGGGTGGAGCGTCAATATATGGCGAGATTTTATTTTAAATTCCAATCTATGTCGAATAGTTGTAATAAAAATTGCGCTGATTGTGATTTGCGTTAGAAAAATGTCTTATGTTATTCTAACAGTAAACTAATCTTAATCACATATATTTGCTGCTAGTGTTGTTGATATTCGATACATTTTTTTATGTCTTCCAGTACATTATGTTCCTATTTAGTTGGTAGATATGATCAAAGCAAAAAAACAAATACAATTTTGTTTCTCAACTCTTTGGAAAAACTAATACTTTCAACGTGTTCCTTATTTTAACCAAATGCAACTTTCCGGACCAATAGAGTGCGAAAAAAAATGACGCTCCTCCCTAGACTGTTCACATAACAATCGCTTTTATAATGACACGGCCTTAGAATAGCTTAGTGGCAGTATTTTATTGCTCCTAGATTCCTTTATTTAGTATACAAAATACGTACCTACTTCACGTTAGCATTTATTTCTCACTATCTCTGAATGCCCCTAATATTTTACCCAAAACAATAAAATTACTAACTAGTGTATAAACCAAAATATTCTCACTTTAGTTTAATTTACAATGTAAAATCATTCGGCATTAAGAGTACTTTACTTATCTACTTAATTTTCTCACTGAGCGAGGTTTGCGTTAATTGCTTACCGAAGACATTTTGTTGTTATTTTATTTGTGTTCTTATTTTATTTAAATACATACAACTTTATTGCAATTTACAAACCCAAATCAAATTATCTTTTGAAATTTCAATTGATATTTATGGATTACCCTGATTAATTTAAATTTGTTCTTAGCATTATTTTTGGATGTATTTTTTAAGGGATTATTTTTACTGTATATTAATATACCACTTTGCATTAATATTGTTTAAAGAATTTAACTGATGTAATTGAGAGTCTTTAGGATGGCTTGGGGCAGAACTAAGTCCAAATTATAAATCGTAAATATGGATAAAAATAACAAAACAACTGGCATATAAACGCAGGTCGAACACACCGTGAACACCGTGCTCAACGCCTACTATGACATAGTCGTCGTGTCCGTCATGATCGTAGCCGTCTAGCCAAACATATTGATATTATAACATCGACGTACAAAACGCGTGTCACATATTGTGCCCTTTTTGGCTAGGCCACAGTTGCAATAAAAGTAAAGACGTATTTCATCAATAAAGGGTGTAACAAGACCCTTAACGAATCCGAAAGGCACTTGCACACAGTTTGATGTACATAATGCTTGGTTGACGGCTTCGTGAAGGGTCCTGTACACCCTGTATAAGACATAGTCTACGGTGGTCTATGAGTATATCCAAAGGGCACCTGCTCCACCGTCGACGAGCTAGGGAATACTTATCGACTATTTGCTCGCTCAATTAACGTACAATATATGTAAAATCTCATGTCGGTAATAGAGATACATATCTACATAGTTGATTGCTTATTGGTCACGCTGCCTGCGAAATTAAACAGATGTTTCTAGTTGCTAGGTTACTGCTCGCTAATCGTTGACGGTGGCACAGATGCTTATGAAGAGATGACAAAAAACGATGCTAAATATTGTACTATTATATTTTTCGGGCGACGAGTTTTGCAAACCGATAAATAAACAACTGAAGTCTCAAAATTTACGCAACGCGTTCTACTTGATATTATGACATTATCGCAAAAACCGATGGCAGCAATAGTAGCCTAATGTATACAATATCTCTAAAAGAGCTTGTATTCATTTCAACTAATACACTAAACGCACATCATTCGGTATCATTGTTTTCGCATCATATTTCGATACACACCTAACTCTAATGTATACATATAATTTTTTATAAATATTTTACGTAACAAAAATATGATAATGACTTGAGTGAAATATTTTCTAAATAAAACAATAATATTTTTGCGTTATGTTATTTTAGAACCTAAGAACCCCAGCCAATTAACAAAAAAAAACATAAATAAGGGGAGTTATAACTGCTGGGGCCGCATAAGCTAAGAGATTCATTCAATTTCTTTTAGTTGACTAATATAAAGCGAGATTAATCGTAGACATTCGAATAAAAACATAATTAAAATATAACAATATTGATTCAACTCTAATTAAATAATATTAACATGACTAAAATTAAATTATAATAATATGTAATTAAATACAGCCAATATAAAATAATATCCTTTGTTAGAATATGGGAGCCAAAATAGAGTCCCGTCCAGACGTTCCCATGTAGAAAGGGTTTGCGAAGAACGCGCAGCGTTTTCAAAAAATCGTATCCAAAAAGGATGTGTTTGAAATACATCGTCATATTAGTTTGGACAAACAAATTATAACTAGTTAAGTACTACTAGTTTTTATGTATGGGTAGTGGATGAGCTTCGGAGTTGATTACGTATTTGTTCAAATCTATGGTGAATCTATCATCGCTGAATAGTAAGTACAGGTATTTAAGTGTCTCCGATAAGAAGAAAGACTCCATCATGTCACGTTGAACTGGTTTCTCCACTTTCACGTTCGCCAGCGACGTGTAGCCGTGTGGCACTTTGGCATACTTCTCGAAACCCTGGAAAGACCGTACAATTTTATGTTAGAACAATGAGAGTTGCTAGAAATGCTTCGCCGTGAGCGATCGCTGACTGTTTGCCACTAGAAACTTGAAAAGAGACTAATCAGCGGGACAACACAAAATAACGGTTTTAGTGACTAAAGTACTGTTTTATTATTTTTGTTATTTAGATAATCAGAGCTTAGAAAGTGTGTGAGAAAATCTGAAGCCGGCCTCCTCAACTTCTGATAGCTGGTAAACGAGCCAAGTGCAAGTCGTACTTTGCAGTAGCGAAGGGTCAATTTTTGTAAGAGGTAAGCCGGAGTATATTATCTTTAATTTGAGTAAATTATTTGTCTATAGAATACTGTCTGTGCCATTTTTCAAAAGGAAACCGGTAGGAATCTAGTAGGATAGAACCTTCGCCACGGGTACTTTGACACTAATCGTTTCGAACGACCACCATCTGCGTAGTCATTTCCCAAATATGTTGCAGTCGGCTTACAGTCTAACCGGATGCAGGTAAATAGCAGTATTTTACTTGAAGACTGCCTATCTGACCTCTACAACCCAGTTAGTAATTATACGATACCCCTTGGTAAGACTGTTTCGTACGACCAAAAGTATTTATCGTACTCCATGTAAAGTAAAAGGTGCAGAGAGATCTTCAACCAGAGAGGATGAAGATGAGAGATGAGCCTCGCGCACCCATAAGGGTCCACCCCTTATGGATGCGAGAGGCGCGAGAAAGAGATTTATGGAAAGATTTAGGACAGGCCTACGCCGCAGAGGCTACTACTACTAATATAAATTAACTTAGTTATTTATACGCAATTCCTAGTAAGTAAAAATACCTGTTTTTAATTGAAGTAGCAAATAAAGGCTATTTTTATTATATTCCTGTAAGAAATAAAGCCTGCTACGTAATTTATTTAACTGCAAATTTCATATCCATACAGCCATAAAGTTATGAAAAACAGAATGGAAAGTTCGTCACCGTCCATTGATCAGGGAAGATCCTCAGACCAGAAGGGTGTTGTATCTGTTGGGTGCCAGCAGGCGGTTTTTATTGTGCTGTTGTATTAACCTAACCTAATCTCGAGGTTTTGTATGTATAGTCAGATATATATTTGTGGCCTTGTAGATGCAATCATTCTTTTCATTGAAGACTAAGGGCCCCTTTCTGGTAAACACTCTACTTGGAGAACCAAGTAAAGATTACTTACGGGCCGATTAGCGTTAATTTACAAGTCAAGATGACGAGTATATTCTGTCAATCTCACAAGCTAAAATGAAGCTCCGAGTAACAACTTGCTGGTTACGTGAATGAAGTTACAAATCGTACGTTGCATTCGTTCAATGTGATGTCAAAAACCCTCGTCAAACTGTGGCATATGGGGTTCTAGGTAGAAATAAAACAAAGAACACCGTTTGATTTATTGCAGTTGTCATTTTTTTGGGTGTTGGTCTGTTGTGTTTTTGTTGGGTGTGATTTTAATTTGAACGTACTGAACTACTAGTTTAAAAACATGGACAAAGTAATGAAAATAGATTGAAGGATTTAAAAAATACCACGCACTTTTGCGTTTTAGGAAACATTTTTATTATGTTTTATGTAGTTATGCATTTCGATAGACGAAATCTAGCAAAAAAAGGCAGTTTCATATCCGTAAAATAATCAACACAGAATAAAACGATGACAGTTCAAATTCATTCTATTGATGGTCAAATAAATCCATTCAAATATTCATATCAAATAAAACTACGCACGAAGTCAAAACGGACAACTTTGCAATATTTAACCGTCAAGTAAACAAGCTAATTGGCGGAAAACCCGGCAAGTAAGTTACGGGTCGGTTTACTTACGAGTAGTGCTACTCGAACGTCGCGACATTCGAACGTGATGTTAACTGGCGAGTAGCCTACTCAACGCTTTACTTGAGGATGGTGAAAGAGGCCCTTAGTTCAATAATAAGAAAAAATGTCTCACCTGATATATCTGCCAGCCCCAATCTTGATAGGTGGTGTTGCCAGTTATTTGATACATGTACCAGAGACTCTCGACAAATTCTGGGCGCAGGAGTGTGTGAGAATCCGCCGTTTTCGTGTACATGTCTTCAGCCACGCTTGCCTGCGGAATATTTTTGGCTGTTGGCACATTTTCCTAAGTGGAATGAGAAAAAAAAAAGTTTATGAATAAACAAAAGGGATGATAAATATAAAACAAAAATAAAATTGAAGTGTATGTTTGTAATATTAAAATTACTTTTTACTAAATGCATATGAAAATATATACGGCGCATAAAACAAAAACACATTTTTTTCAGTTTTTTTCTGTCTGTCTGTTTGTTCCGGCTGGCTTTACTTATTTCAATGTCTATTTTGATTAATTGATGAATAACTATGACTGTATAAATTTTTGCATGCCTTACGGTAGAATCACTTGAAACATGTAATTCTTCTAACACCATTGTAACAGTGTATTCAGCAAAAATAAATGATTTGATTTAATTTGAACCTCCGAAACGGCTGGACCGATTTTGGCGGGATTTTTACTGACAGACAGCTGATTTTTAAGGTCTAACATAGGCTACTTTTGTTTTAGATAAATAATGAGCGTTCCGTGCGAAACATTAAAACCCTTGAAATTGGTAACACAATTCGATTATACTTTTATAATAAAAACAAAATAAAAAAAAAAAAAAAATAAAAAAAATATTACTCCCCTTTGGGAGTAATATTTTTTTATAATCATTTCACGCGAACGAAGGTCGCAGGCAACAGCTAGTTAGTCTTAACTAGACTAATAAGTAAGCTAACTTAACTAAACTAACTAGCTGTCATGACTTATGACTCTTGGTGAAAGACAAAATCGTAAAGAAGGCTGCAGTATAACTGGGTGACATACACGCAATCCATTTTGAATACAATCATCGCCATAAACGCTAACAAGTTTTTAAATATTTAGGATGTTCTATTTATATATACAGCTCGTATCAGAAAGGTGTAGTAATATTTTAACTGATTATTTATTTTTCAGTGATTAATATATTAGTCCCATGTTGGAGTCAGCTTCCAGTCTAACCGGATGCAGCTGAATACCAGTATTTTACATGGAGCGACTGCCTATCTGACCTCCACAACCCAGTTAGTGGGGTAATACAAAACCTTATTAAACTTCAGTTTAATAATGCCGGAAATGCACCATTGTGAAATAAACGATTTGATATTAGTAGTGAAGCACTACCCGATAACAACGAAAAACAAAAACAACGTATAAAACGTATTATTCAAGTGTCACATGTATTTTAGTTTTTCTCATCGAACCGAAGTTTTATATATTTCGAATTATTCATGAAATTCACAAAAAAAAAAAATGAATGAGTGAAAGAGAACAAATATGTACATATATAAAAGAAACAGATACAACCACTATGAATTATTTCCAGAATCCTTCCGATTGTTATTGAAAGTGTGTTACGCAATTTGGATGTTACTCTTGTTTAAGATGGGGCCTAAAGCAAAATCTTCAATCTTTGATTAGACTTTTACAGTAGTAAATCATCTTCAAATTGGAAAAAAAGTATATGTCAGGAAATTTCATTATGAATGTGAAGGTTGGCCCTGACGACAAACATAATAGGATAAAATTTTCTCGATAGAAAACCATCACAAAGTTACCTCTAATTTTCAACATTTTCGGTTTGAATGCTATTTTGGTGCACATTACTGAACCATAAACTAGATAAATATTATCACTCATGTGTAACCTTGAGCTGACCGTGGCGGTTTTTCAAAATATTTTCTATTTTAAGAGATAATAGAATAAAAAGCATTTGGCGCTTACTACATTTTTAACCCGCGAAATACGCTGTCTTCCGTCTCGCGTGACGCGAGCTTGACACATCAGTTTGTTTCACCGATCAATTGCCCCCGCTCTGTTGAGACGGGAAGTCTATGTCACTTTGCTCCGCGCCTCGCCGATATTATTATTTTCATTAAATATTTACATTTTTGTTGAGTAACATGGGAAACAAGAAAAATACAATTGAAAAACTGAAAAAGCGTAAACTAAAACAGTTGAAGACTCAAATGATGGCTGATTGTCGAAGTCGAAGGTACTCATGTATTTTTTACGTGTATAAGCGCATAGTAAACGCAAAATAAACGGATGAATAATTTGATCGTGCATTGTTTTTGTATTGCAAAATTATTATAATTACGAGTACATACAACCCGTCCGAATAGGGTAGATCACAAAAATAATCTAATTAGTCCGTCAGATAGATAATGCAAAAAATATTGGATACCGACGTATTTTTTCTTTTTTCACGTAAACAAAAAATTAAGACAGTGCGTCGAAAACTCGCATGACGTCGCTTGTAAGTACACTTTTTAGTTTTTACGTACAAGTGACGTCACAAGCCCCCACTTCGATTATTTGTTGCTTTTATCTTCATAATTTTTTATTGATTTGCTAGAACAAAAAATACGTATCCAAACTTTTTTCGATAATCTAACTGACGGACCAAATAGAATCATATTTTTTTACTCAGAAATCATCCCTATTAACTGTGCACCTGGCGCTGTGACGTCACTCTATCGCGAACTCATGGCGAACGCGGGTCGCCGCGCGGGTAATCTGGAGAGGGGTCGCTTTCCAGCGAGATGCACAGTTAATTCGTACGAGTTGTATGTAAATGTAGGTACTTATGTTATTATAAATTACTTAATACAATTATGCTTAAAGGGATATGTTTTATTACTTGTATGTGTTATTACTTGAAGGTAGCCGGTAGGTAGTTGTGGTAGTTAGTAGTTAGGTAGCACGTAAGTAGAAGGTAGGTAGTAGATAGGTAAGTAGTAGGTAGTAGGTAGGTCACTTCGAATTCAATATTCATAGTTGACAGGATAACGTCTGTCGGGTCGGCTAGTAAAGATTTAAAATAAACTGTTCCATACACTCGCTTGTTTTAGGTATCAGTTCCCAGAAAAGGATATAAATCGAGTGATCGAGTTTGTTGATGGTTCTGTCGGTAGTACCATCGAGGTCGAAAATAATTTGAATGATGACCAAAATTTACCACCAGAGAAGTACGTTTATCCTTCCCTACTACCCAAATCTCACATACCTTATGAACGTACCTAAGTTTTCCTAAAGAATCATGAATATTTACTTTTCACACCCAACTTTCAGACCTATGTTGAAGACCTTGGAGATAATAGGCGGTAACACTTCAGCCACCCAGCACGAACAATCAGATATTTGTAGCTCGAGCAATAAAGAGGAATTTCTAGCTGACACTCTTGCAAAGTATTTTCGTCACTTTTTTGCGGTGATATAAGTTACATATATACACACGGCAGTAGATCAGGCTTTATATTTCCAGTATAACGTGGCCTCGCTATGTATATATTTTTTGTACAATGAGAGATCCGCATAAACTGGTTTTTTATGGCTTGATCAGCCACCGTGCTTACCAAAATTCCTTTGTTTGTATTATTTTATTTTCAGTAATGATTTAAAAAACAAAATTGGCGGTTCCTTGAATAGTAACAACGTTACAGAGCTTGAGTTGAATAATGACAATAGTGTTGCCCGGGAACAGTACGTATTTTTTAATAATTCGTAAAATAATATGTATACAAAGCAGTCAGTACATAAGTCAATATGAATAAAACCCTAAAAACCTTTTTTTTTTTTTTTTACCGATGGGAAATCATCAAATAACCCCTCCCGCTCTGGGCTGAGCAGGAGGGAGTGTCAGACTTTTACTGACTAAAACCCATCCATGTTCCTTCTTTTGCCCTTTGTGTTCCAGGGCCGCGGTATCTCTTTCGAACAGTCCCGCAACCCTGGCAGGCGTCGGTCCTTACGGACCCCTCCCTGTTTGCTGACTCTCCTTGAGGCGCGCGTGGAACACGAACGCGCCGTCGACACGGCCTGTCGTCATAAGACGGACGGACGGCGAGCTAGCCCATAGCTCACCGTCCACAGGCCCGCGCCTACGGTGGCCGGGGGCCACCACGTGGCCCCCGACGCCCGGTGCGTCTCCCGCGGCGGCTGGGACGTGAGGTTCTCTCCCTCTCACGTTCCGCCACCTCCTTCGCTAGCATGACTGCTTCGCAGAAGGAGGTGACGGCGTCCCATTCCGTCTCGCTCCGGACCATGGATTGAACCAAGGCCGGAAGCGAGAGGTCGCCGCCGCCGATCGCCGCTACGAGGACACGGCGGTGCTCCGCCCACGCGGGGCAGATCTCCACCGTGTGCTCCACCGTGTCCTCCGGTCGATCCTCACAATGGTAGCACCCGGGCGTTTCCTCCCGCCCGATTCGGTGCAGGAACCTCCCGAAACAACCGTGTCCGGTGAGGACCTGCGTCAGGCGGAAGGTGAGGGCGCCGTGGCACCTCTCTAGCCACTCCTCAAAGAGGGAACTTATCGCCACTATTGTGGCGTGCCCTGCACGGGGTTGCGATAGACGCTCTCTCCATGTCGCCATGAGATCGCGCCGGAGGTCTGTCCGCTGAGCGACAATTTGCCGCGGCAGCGGAGTTACCCCCCGGCGTAGTGCCTCCACGCGCCATTCGTGTAGGCGCGCGAGGACTATCGCCTCCAGATCCCATGGCGGCAATCCGGCAAGGAGGCTCGCCGCTTCGCCGGAGATCGTGCGGTATCCGCCGTAGCGTTTGGACCCCCCAGGTTGGGCAGGAGCCGCTTGAAGGCAGCCCCGGCCCGTTCCAGTTTGGGGGCCAAACGTCGGAAGTGCTCCACGAAGTTCCACCGGCTGTCGAGGACGAGACCCAGGTACTTCAACGTCGGCTCGACGCCGATGGAAACCCCTCCTACCGTGAGCATGGATCCCGACGGTGGCGCATTCCGAGGCCAATGAAAGCACATGGCCTCGGACTTGTGCAATGCCACCTCGAGACCCAATTGCCGGATCCTCTCCACGACCATCGCAACCCCGCGTGTCATTAGCTCGGCCGCCGCCTCGTGCGACCTCCCTTGTGCCAGCACCAGCGTGTCGTCTGCGTAGCAAACTACGCTGAACGCTCGTTGCTTCGCACTCACGAAGTTTGGTCAATGACTGTGACAGTAATCCTGTTGAACAGTTCAATAGCATAATAGCTAAATTCGTAGGCGGTAAACGAACTAACTTAATTCAACGGCAAACATATCAATCGAGATGTGCGGCAGCAGTTGTGGCATTCAATACGAAAAGTCCATTATATAATATACAAAAATCGCTTTTGGGCAGAAGTCCTAAATCAAAAACGAAATCATTAGAAGACAGAAGAAAACATAAAAATAAATGTAGAAGAGATGTTAAAAGTTTCAGGAAACTTCTTTTTACCAAAATACTGAAATCGGCTGCAACCGCAGATAAAAATTATGGAACAGACAGTTGTCAAAAGCCTGATATGGATGAAGAGGTTTACGAGCTAGCAAAACGAAGTTTTTTGAAAAATTTAGAAAAAACTAGTCTTGAAAAGTCACAGGTTGAACGAGCTACAATCTTACAAAGGGATAGTAGTGAGTGGTTAGAGCTTCGTAGAAATTTATTAACTGCATCAAACTTCGGAAAGATTATCAATCGTCGCCCGACTACCAGCGCAAGTATTGTCAAAGCTTTGCTATACAAAAGTAATATTTCAAGCGTAGCTTCAATAAAACACGGTGTAGATAATGAAGCTATTGCTCTTCACCAGCTTGCAAGACAAGAAAGTGTAGAAATAAGCCCGTGTGGACTATTTATAGACGATAAGATACCATTTTTAGCAGCTACCCCAGATGGCTTAGTAGGTAACGACACAATTGTAGAGGTTAATGCCCACTTTCTGCTTTCAAAATACCCATAGAAGAGGCCATAAAGAAGAAAAAAGTTAAATTTTGGAGCATAAAAGATAAAAAAAATATTATTAACAAGAACCACCCTTGGTTTTACCAAGTCCAAGGACAGTTACACATAAGCAACAGAAACAAGTGTCTTTTTGCAGTGTGGTCTGGTGAAAATCAAAGATTGACTGTTGAATCAATATTTCGCGATGACGACTTTTGGGAAAAGAGAATGATTAGTAAGCTTACCGCATTTTATATGGAGCACATATTGCCTGAATTAGTTGACCCACGCCAAACAAGAAACATGCCTTTGAGACAACCAACAATTATTCCCAAGAAACGTCAGCTCAAAGAACCAACTGATGCCGGACCCTCAAATTGCAAGCAATTCTGTTATGAAACAGTTCATTCTAGAGAGTTCGTTACTCCTGGACCATCAGATGAAGAACATGTTTTAGCATTTGCTGACTACTGATGATAAAATCAAAATCTAAGCATTTAATTCAAGTAGGCCAATTACAGGCACTTTTGAACTGTCAAAACAAAGATAACAATGAAATGTAGCTATAGTCCCAGTCATAAGGCATAAAAACTGAAAGTACTGTAGTTACCCATTCCCTAGCGTAGATCTCTATGGAGAAGAACGGGCAAGAAACTCCATGTACACTCTTTTAAATCAGCATATTGTTACAAAACCTTGGTTACATCATTCATATTGAGATGGTACATTAGTGAGAACGATGTAGCAAGATGTGCACGTTAAAAGTGTCCATAGTAAAAACAAAAAAGACAATTCAAAAAAATAAAAATAATTAATTCAAATAAGCCGTGGCAACTAAGAGATGACCCGTCACAACTGACAGCGCCCGTTCACGAACATGACGCATGGATCAGCACCATTCAACTCAACCATTTTGAAGGGAACTAAATGATCCGCAACACGCGCCACCATCAGCGAGACATTGAGTGAGCATGACATACTCTCAACCGCCAGGGCACATTCAAGTCGAGAAAGGACATAGGTTTCCAGTGAACGATAGCTTTTTAGTACATAGTACTCACACAATATGGGCTTTATATAATACTAAAGAGATTGAATCTATACACTGCAAAGATAGTTGTACAATCTTCAGCAGCTCCAACAATACTATTTAATGTTATCAACTTATGCGTCCCTGTCCTTGTGGAGCAGGACCGGCATTGAGCCAAGCATTTTTGTCAGCGATATTATCGTCCAACTTGTTGTGTGCTTGCTTACATAATGTGCGTTTAATGCATGTTTTAAATTTCGTCTCATTGAGTTCAAGAATACTTTGTGGAATTTTATAATAGCATCTCAAACAGTATCCCATGAAAGATGAATCTACTTTAGCGAGTCTGAAGCCTGGCTGAACTAATTGGTCCCTATTTCTAGTACTGTAATTGTGTCTGTCACCTCTTTTACTAAAAAGATGCAGATTTTTTCTTACGTAAATTATGTTTTCGTAGATGTATTGACAATGTACCGTAATGATGTTAATGTCCTTAAACAGTTCCCTTAGAGAATCGCACCTACGAAGATTATATATAGCTCTGATGGCTCTTTTTTGCAGAATAAATATTGACGGAATGTCTGCAGCCCGTCCCCATAACAAAATTCCATAAGACATTATACTATGAAAGTAACTAAAATAGACCAGTCTAGCGTTATCTACATCAGTAAATTGACGGATTTTTCTAATAGCATATGCTGCTGAACTTAGCCGCCCCGCAAGAGATGTTAAATGAGAACTCCATTGTAGCCTTGAATCAAGGGTAATCCCCGGGAAAACCGTTTTATCTACGAATTCAAGTTTCTCTTTATTCAATATATGATAAATGATTAAGAATCAGTGTTTTTGAATAAAATTAAGTAAACAAATATTATTGTGATGATTATAAGATATTTCTTACGATCGTTTTTTATTTGTAGCAAAATAATTGAATTATAGTAAAACCAATAAAGGAATTCAAGATTAAATTGCCGTGAACAGTAAATGATCAGTGTCTCCATACTACATACTATCACAATTTATGTTTTTTTTATACGTTTTGTATTTTATATTACCTATACAGGGTTAGTTTCCAAAGACTATCCAAATTCTCAGATATGATGCAGCACGACATTCTGAGCCCCTCCACATAGAAATTTTTCTTCGGTTATTAAAAAAAAAATCTGCTGTTTCCTACAAAAGTGCAATACCTACATGGTCAAAATGTATGGAACAGCTGTTTATTTTTTTAATAACTGATGAAAATATAATCGGATGCATATTTACCTAAAATCGAGTCGTTGGCATGGTGGCTTTTGTATCGAAAAAAAACCCAGGATTCCGGGATCAGCCAATTTAGAGCTCTATTAAGAATCGAATGCATACGACGTGTTTTATTTTATTCCGTATTCCGGAATTGATCAATTTTGTACTTTCTGACTATAGAATCAAATGCCAGCTAATGTTAAAAAGTAGATTTCCAAAATGGCGTAGCAAACGTCAAGAAAAGTAATTTTAAAAATGAATTTCAAGTATACAAGCATACGAATCGAATAGTTTCCAACCATTGTATTCTATTAGTTGTGCATTCCCGGATTTTCTTAATCCCGGGATTTATGTGGAAAAAAGCCGCTTCCATAATTACTTCGCCAAAAATAAAATAAAATAATAAATGCATCCAACTATCCGATGTCTACAATTTTTTTTTTAAATCTTTATTTACTTAAAGGGGTTTTATCACTTAGTAATAATATCACCCCCATAACAACTACATTAAACAACTTAAAACTAAACAATGGGTAATGCGCAGTTATTATTTTATTATGTCTACAATAATATTAAAAAAAATAAGATGAAATGGACTACTCATAACTTTTATTTCATGGCATAACAACATAAGAATGCATTGGCGTTAAAAAAATATTTTTTTTTGGTGATTTTATCTAACTGTGTTGCATATACTACGTCGAGCTTGGTTTCGCGAGTCGCGCGTCGTGGCGCCACGTGGTGTTTGTTATCCGCACTAATGCGGGTGCCGCGAGACGCGCGGGGGAAATCAGAATTTATCCTGCCATTAGGCCCGCTCTTAAGCATAGAATTGCCATGCCAAAATAAGCAAGTGCTATAATCGAAGCTCATGCCTTTTCACATGTTTTTACCGTGCAGTGGCACAATCGCATGATGTGATTGCCATGACGTGAAGAACAGGAGATCACAATAGTAATATGGCTGCTCGAACACGGTGGTGACGAAAGTAACTGGTGCTTTATAGCCCAGGAATCCTAGTTTTTACTTTGCTTATCTCATGCGAAAATCTGACTCCAAACTGTGAGTTGTGTGAGAGGATGCACACCATGTGTTGGTGGAATGTGTCCGTTATACTATCAAGAGAAACGCAGTTATCAACGCGATGAAATTGTCAGTAATGGATGTTGGAGTGTTCCATGGTATTTTAGCTAAGCCTTACTCTGAAGCAGCCATTCTTTTTTATTAGATAAGAAATTAGATGAAATTCATTGCGTTATTATGATATTTTGATAAGCTCAATTAGTCTAGGAAGTAAGTTAATACTGTAAAAGTACGATGGGATTGACATCGTCGCATTTGTAAACAAGAATCCCTTAAATAATGAAAATAATAAAAGTAAAAAAGAATCTTAGTTAAAGCTCAATTGCATAAGTTTTGTATCTTGTCCCTTATACTTTAGTCCAAATTAAGGTACAAATACTGTAAAATAGGTTTAAGTCTTGAAGCAATAAATATTGATTGTTTGTATACCTTAGACACCACAATTAGTATGTTAAATTATATGACCGAAACAGCATACGTAATTAAATTAATTTAAACCAAACCTAGTGATTTTAGACAAATTAGTTGTCCTTACTAAACGTAAAACGTTTGTTTGACTTTCAGGCTTTGTCTGTGTGATTTTTAATTGTAATATGTTATTGTTTGTAATATGCGGTTATTTCCATTAATCATCGTGTGCGCTGAATAGAACAGGTGAAAGCGTTCCCACATTTTCGATGTCACGCTATCTGATTATGTCACACTAGCTGTTGCCCGCGGCTTTGCTCGCGTTTTGGTCGAAAATTATCCCACGAGCACGTTGTAAATGGCACTCGGGAATAATGTAGCTTCCTATAAGTGAAAGAATTTTCAAAATCGGTTCAGTAGATCCAGAGATTACCCCTACATACAAACTTACAAATTTTACCTCTTTATAATATTAGTATAGATAGAACGCACTTTTAAAAGTAAAATTATGGCAATGTTAGGCATGCATTGTGTTGAGTTTTCAAAAAAAGCAGGCTGACTATTTCTTTAGAACTTGGGCGATCCTCATCCAATTCAAAACCAAAACAACAGGGATGATTCCAGAGTTAAAAAAAATATGATTCTATTTAGTCCGTCAGTTAGATTATCGAAATATATTGGACGCGTATTTTTTGTTTTATCAAATCAATAAAAAATGACGAAGATAAAACGCATTAAATAATCGAAGTGGGGGCTTGTGACGTCACTTGTACGTAAAAAGTGTTCATACAAATGACGTCACGCGAGTTTTCGACGAACTGAATCGTCTTGATTTTTTGTTTACGTGGAAATCTATCTGACGGACGAATTAGATTTTTTTAGTCATCTATCTTATTATGGAGCTGTCAAACTGGTACGGACATTCTCAGATACTTTCGTAAGTATTTAGATAATGTAAGTATGTAGGTGTACAAAGTTACGTCAGCAATTTGTCCTTACTGGTTTCACCAAACTTTACGTAGGTCGTAATATAAGTTTAGGGCACTTGCCAGGTAAAAATGAGTAATTTCAGGAGCCAGGAATGTTGGGTGGGCAGCATAAGTCAAGTAGCAGGTGTACAGAAGTTCTTCAGCCATGGTCATGTGCCAATCAGGGAGGCCGTTGGCATGACCCAACGCCAGCGTTCCTGGCAGGAAACACGTCAAATGGTCCATCTTTGGGTTGAAGGCCTGAAAAAAAAAAGATGAATGACTTAGAACACGCGCATTTTATTATTTTACCAGCTTTTGAAAGCGGCTATGCTCGCTTTAAAGTCAATTTTGATGGACCCACAGTATCCCTATGTAGTCTATGTGTTTGTTCACGTCAGAGTCTATCTGTGTACTTGACTAAATATCATCCAAATCCGGCCAGTCCTTTCAGCGTGAAGGAGTAACAATCATAGTTACACACCTGTACTTACAAACATTCGCATCTGATTAAATAAAAATCAATTGCCTGGTGTCATCACTTGAGAAAGGCTCGACCGATTCGGCTGTTATTTTTGTGTCCATAATTTGTCAGGATAGGTTTGTATGAAAGAAAACCTTGATTTTTTTTTTCTGGTAATCCTAATCACTCTTCTCATTATCTTCATTAGTAATGCAATTTATTGCGTAACAGGAGCGGTTCGTCAGTTCATAAAAAATGTGTGATTTTTTCAGGCTACTTTTTTTAACTACAGAAGATCGCACGGAATACCTGGATGAAGATGTAGTTGACGCTAAACATTCTGTAGATCAAACTAAGTAACTCTACGCAAAAAATTATTGCTGGGAAATGTCTTTTTTTGGGGTGGAAAATCACGTTTTACGGTAAGACTCAATGAAACGCACTCAAAACATTGTGCTAATGAATGCATTGAATAGGAAAGGGGTCATGGATGTTTTTAATGAAAACTTGTATTTAAAAAAAATATTAATACGTTTGAACTTTGACCTGCAATGTCTCCGTAACTGGAAGGTTCCCAGGAATGGTCCAGAACAAAAAAAATATTGCAATGACAGGGACAACAAGTGACTTTCGGCTGCATTGAGACTCTTTTACCTATTAAGGTCTTAGCCCACTTACACGACTCTGCTCCAACACCGCTCCCACACAACACCGCCCTAAACAAAGGCGACTGCTCGCAGTCCACGCGGCGACATATAGTAGGCACCCAGCTGCCCACGTGGCGACAGCTAGACTTATTACTTTTGTATTATTTTCCACCGAACGCCGCGGCGACCGCTAGCAGTCAGCACGCGGACACCGCGCAGACCGCTTGCTTGCAACGCGTAGTAAGCATGGTACCGAGCAGTCTGACGGCGGTAAGTTCGCTGACAGCGAGCTGTCTGCTAATTTATGTTGCCAATGTAAATTTTATCTAAAGATCAATACTTAAAGCCCATATATGAATTATATTCTTTTTGCCGGGTGGGAGCGGAGTCGTAAGTGGACTAAGACCTTTATTGTCATGCATGATACAACCAGAACGTTCAATAAAGATTTTACATTTTCAAGCGGTCATATTGTCAATAACACTTGAACCTAATCTGAACAAACATTATAATCTCGCATTATTAAGTGGTTAGCTATATGGCAATGACGGTGTTATTACAAGATTAAAGTCAACTAGCTTAATAGCTGGTGCAAAAGACATTTACTTAGCACTCTTTTTGGTTTATCACAGAGGAATATATCAAGCGTGAACCAGAGATGTTCTGGATATGATATTTCGGATCTGGATACGGATATAAGAATAACATTATATCGGTTTCGGATACGGTTACGGATATGTAATTATTTCTGATTATCCGTTGGTTTTGGATAGCTTCTGTTACGGATATTAGATTGAAGTAAAATATAAACACAAATAGTATGTAATCATTTGGTTTTATTTATAGGTTTTATCTAGTCTAGGTTATCATTTGGTATTATAATCAGTCAAATAGGTAAGTAATTGTCGTTGTCAAAAGCATGTCGTTTTATTTAAACTCCGCCCTTATACGAAACTATCCGAAACTTGTGAAACGGATACGGTTACGGATATATTTTTATTTCGGATATCCGATGGTTACGGTTACGGAGCTCTATTACATCCCTGGAGCGAACGTGTCATTTATAATTTAAAAATAATATTGTGGTGTAGAGCGTAAATATCCTTGAACCGAAAATTCCAGGACTTGCGACATCCACCAAAGCGCGCTAAGTTCGTACCGCATGGTTGATTACGGACAACTACCTCTCAATAAGAGAAGGCCTGTGTGTTGTCCCCGCAATGGAAATATTAGAGGCTCATTATGCTAGAAAATACCTTGCATAAACCACTTTTCACGACCACCACAAGGTTTCCTGCTTTCTGTGGCACGACTACCAGTGACAGTACAGACAATAATTTATCGCAAAATAATGTCAGACAATTTAATAGAAAACATAATGAAGACCTTACCAAAGTAGATGGCGACCCACAATAGAACTTAATGGATGGTACGGCCGCCCCTAATTATCTATACTTAATAATTATAAAGCTGAAGAGTTTGTTTGGTTGAACGCGCTAATCTCAGGAAATACAGGTTCTAATTGAAAAATTCTTGAAGTGTTGGATAGCCAATTTATCGAGGAAGGCTATAGGCTATATAACATCACGCTACGACCAACAGCAGTGGAGCATCAATGAAAAATGTTGCAAAAATAATATTTTTGTAATAACGTACTTACTCGAGTACGATAACAGCATTGTAGCGCTAGATTACTGTAACTGTGACTAAGCAAATATGGCATAGTGACTGCAGTTATGAATACCAACTCCCCTATTATCATCATGCAGCTGAAAACCGTCGACTGCCCAATACAGGCATCCGCCAGAAATTGGGTATAATTTGTCCTGTAGCTCTCGTATCCAGCTGTACAGGGGCATTTAACAGGTCGACGGTTCTACCGTAAAGCTATCACTGCTCCTACCTTCATTATACTATATATTTAAAAAAATCCTGTCCGAACCGTGGAGGTATTATTAGGTAGGTATCGAGATTTGATTTATATAAACCTTTTAGAACACAAATAAAAAAGTCTCCTTTAAAACTGAATTAAATTTTATGAAATGGGCGTACATGGCAATACAGGGGCGCAAGCAACGACACTCTGGATGGTGTTGTCATATTTAAAAAAATGCTGGATTTTGGGGAAATGGTGGAATTTTGAGCACTAAGATCGTTCATTTTAAAATTCATTAATAATGTTTCTTTCATAAAGAGTTTACTATTTTATTTGGTAGTTGTGATTAGGATTCTTATTCGCCTCTTTCCGATCCAACAAGGTTTTTTTTTAACATATTGAATATTTACCCTCAGAAAAAACTGAATGTGCGAGTAAACGGCGAATAGATGTCCACTGTCGTTGCTGAATCTTGAGAATATATATTCAAGCAACTAAAGCGTCTAGTATGAAAAGAGTTACTTACAGAAAAACCGAACATCATGCTATAACTCTAGAAAGAGTTGGGCAGAGTTATACCTATTTCATTGTCATTACGCCAGTTGTTTTTTTAATCCCATGTAATGGGAGGCGAGGCCTTTGCCATAAATCTAAAGTAGAATTAGAGAATATTTCCGACCACAACTTGTACACAAGGCGTTGTTTAGCGGTCGCGTTATAATGTGGCGGCACTTAACAGTGAGAAGTTCCCAATTGATAATGTTAATCTAATCAGCATTGAGTTATGAGTATCTGTTAAGACAAATACAATGAAGAAAGGTCAATGATTATGTACTAACTAGCTCCGCCCGCGTGTTGTTCGATTATTGTCCCACAGGATCATATTACCGGGATAAAAAGTATCCCTGTGTGTTAATCCAGGTTATAAACAATCTGTGTGCTAAATTTCATCCAAATTCGTTCAGTAGTTTTTGCGTGAGAGAGTAATAATCATCGATCCATCCATCCATACATCCTCACAAACTTTCGCATTTATATTAGTGGGAAAGTAGGATATATAGGAACTAGTAATTGAGCGGTATTGTGGTACGCACAACGACCAATCAAGCTATACAAAAATAGTCTAACCGAATGTCTCATTGTAAGGGCAATCTTAAAAAAACGAGGCCATGATATACTGGAAATGATAGCTTGGTATTTGGCCGTGTGTATTCTCTGTAGGTCTCGGTAGATCTACAAAAAAAAGAATATAATTAGTATGAGTAGAAAATTGTGTACAATTTTCAATTGAAAATAAACCTTTTATGTATAAAGTTAAAGTGCATAATGTGCACTGCTTGTGCAGGTCACTGTGATCAAGCGTATCATACGAATAAGAACATTAAATTTAAGCTAATTTGGTTTATTTTCGGATGAAGCCTTGAGCTAAGTCTAAGTTTGCGCTATAAATTTGCCTATTATTAACCACAAAAAGGTTCTGACGACTTCCTAAGGCTCACTTATCGTGTGGCAGTTAAATTAATAAGTTGAGCGAGAGAGAGTAAGATTACAAACTCTCAGATTAAAAAGATAAGATAAGACACGTCATCAATTTCATTATTGCTGCCGTCATTAATGCAAAAAAATCCGCACAAATGCGACTTGGACTCGCGTGGAAAGAGTTCCGTACGTGAATCATCTAAATTCCGTAAGTTATTTTAAATCTAGCCCAAATTTGTTTATGGTAACTAAATAGGTTTTCCTGTTATTTTGGTTTTCCTATAGGCAAAGAACTATTATTTGTATTTTTGTCAAAATCTTCGGTTCTGTAGTTTCGGAGTCAAGGGGGAGTGGGAGGAATGGTAATTTTTCAACTATTTTCTTAAATAATTTCAAAACTATTACTATTAAAATTGATGTGTGTGAATGTGTGTTTGTTATGTGTACCAAAATTCAACTTAATCGATCCAGTAGTTACGGAGTAAATTGGCTGTGACAGACGGACAAACTGACACGCGAGTGATCCTATAACGGATTCCGTTTTTTTCTTTTTGAGGTACGGTAACCCTACTAAAAAACAACTTATATATATTTAAGCTACTATGTGTGGCATTAAAAATAACGGCGTATTTTCCTTGCATGTAGTGTACGGTAAAGTTATTTATACTTTTCCCAAGCATGACATACACACATCAAAAGTGTCTAGGGATCAACATATATTTTTGCAATAAGTTTTCTCCTGATTGATATTAATTAAAATTTTCTTTAAGGATTCATCAAATAAAGTGTTTTCGTTTGTCACAGTAACGATAAACCAAGTCACCTTTGCATTAATAAAGAAATTTGCCATTTTCCTAATAAAGGGATTTTTGACATTTGAACCACTAACACAAAAGTTCGAAAAAAAGACTGAAATAACAGTTTTCTTTAAAAATTTATTGGGTAACTTAAACAATTAATAATCCGTGTTTCTACCGCGAACACTAACAACACAAGAACATCGGTTTGGCATACTCAAAATGAGTTCATCCAAATCACGCTGTGGAATGGCCGCCCATGTTCGTTGCAACAACAAAAAAAGGTCTTCTTGCGACTGGATACCCTCCATATTCGGCAGAGCTCTTCTCTGTAGCATATCCCATGCATGCTCAATCGGATTCAAGTCTGGCGACTGAGCAGGCCAGGGCAGGACATTGATGTTAGCTGCGGCGAGAGTCTGTCTTACAACTCTTGCGGTGTGCGGTCGTGCATTATCATGCATTAACTGAAATAAGGGACCGATTTGCACTTGTAGAGGAACGATGACGTCTGATACAATCGTCTCAGCATAAATTTGAGCGTTGAGGTTGCCTCTGATCCAAATCAACTCAGTTCTTCCGCCGATCCAAATACCCGCCCATACCATGATGGTTCCACCACTATAAGGATGGACTTCCTGGCAGGATTTTAATCGCTGTTGGCGTCCAGGGGTTCTCCAGTGTCGTATACGTCTTGTATCCGGTCTCATACCAAAACGAGACTCATCAGAAAAGCACACGAAACGCCATTGTTCTTCTGCCCAATTTCTGTGTTCAAGAGCCCATTGATATCGTATCCTACGATTGTGCATTGCTATAGGTGGTACCCGTAGCGGTCTTCGGGAATGAAGGTTCACTTCATGCAAGCGGTTTCTGACTGTTTGGTCGCTAATTAAGTTCCCTGAAGAGTGATGAAGCCTCACGGCTAACATCATGGCGGTTATTGTTGGAGCTCTTCGAGTTAAGATTTGAATGTATCGGTCTTGTCTCCGTGTGGTGCAGCGATACCGTCCTCCATGGCGCTCAGCCACGGTACCAGTGCTTCGGTAACGTGTCCAAAGTCGACTGATAACACTCTGACTTGTATTCAGAGCTAAAGCCACAGTACGTTGCCGGGAACCAGCTTCTATCATTCCCACGGCTCTGAGCATTTCTTCCCTGCTTAAATGACGTCGCCGCTCCATAATAACGTTGGTTTTAATCAGTAGTAGGGAAACAGTAGCACTAATAATGTCTTCAATGCGTTGTATGTTTTTATAGGGAAAATATTGACAGCTGATTTTCATCTTTTACTCGAATTTGATTCACAGTTCCTGATTCAAATTATGAAATGCACCAAAAAGGATCCATATAAATTTATAAAATCATAAATTTATTACAAAGCCACATCTCAATCTCAAGAAATCCACATAAAAATGCTTGATCCCTAGACACTTTTGATGTGTGTATATTGCTGCGCAACCGGTATCTGAAAAGCCTGTTTATAGGCAATTACAGCTACGTCCACTACATCATAAGTACTATGTTTCTCGTTCTCAACGAATTGTTGGTATTAGGACTTTTTACTTCCGATGATTTCCAGTTGGATTTGAATGCATTCAGAATTGACGCCTTTAGTCTGGCTTTAAAAAGGTGTGACCAATGGACTGATTAAGTTTCGAGTACCCGCAGCAGTTGTTTGAGCCAGTACCGTGCAGCCTGCGGGGGGGTGGTGGTGAAGGGGCGACAAGCCTGTCAAATGTTTTAGAAACGTTCTCACCTCTGATCCAGCCGACAGTTCTCCGATAAACAAGTGCTTGTTAGGAGACGAGCGCTTCGCCAGGAAGTCCCGGACACCTTCAATAGCAGTCAGATAGTCGTCGAGTAAACTGTAAGTAAAATGTAAACAGCGGGGTTACAATCACGTCTTAAAGCAGGAGTAATTCAGTGTGGGAAAGAGATGGCGCTAGACGACCTGTAAAGCTCGCCATGGTAGGCCACCTGAACGCCTTAAATAATAATAGGTACATAAACAAAATGTCGCAAGCGTTTACAACTACAGTACAGGACCTGTGTATTATAATACGCGTGCGATAAGATATTTAGCCACAGTTAGTATGGGTAACGATAGCTATCGTTTACAATTGCGAGATTTTGGTACAAGTTGACATTCACTTGTTTTGCCTAGTTAAAGCGATTTGACTTGGTGGCTCCACTGCAACGCTTCTTCACGCCTCTTTATTTGAAGAGCGCCCTAAGTCTCGTTATACAGGGTAGAAGGGACACCGACGCACAAACTCCCACGTATACAGTACAACATTCGGACCCCCCCCCCCCCTACATAGACATTTTTCATCGGTAATTTCAAATAACGTGGTAATTTCAAATAACAAATCAAAGGTGCTTCCTACAAAAGTGCAATAAAATAACAACACGGTTAAAATGTATGTAATGTACCGAAAGGACCGATGCCTGCCAGGGTTGCGGGACTGTTCGAAAAAGATACCGCGGCCCTGGAACACAAAGGGCAAAAGAAGGAACATGGATGGGTTTTAGTCAGTACAAGTCTGACAAAAAAATCACAAAAAAAGATGATTTACCAGCCGAAAAAAAAAAGGGCTGATTTCTTTATCTACTAGAGAAACTTCAAAGTCGTGATGAGTAAGTATAAAGCATAAGCTTGCCAAAAAAATAGATTTCACTGAAAAAACACACTTCAAGTTACTATGACATTTACTGCGGCCGTTGACCTTGAAATGTTTAGATATCTTTATCTAATACGATACGCCGGAGCAGTTTTGGTACCTAGGTAATTTAATTTAAGATTGTATTTTGTTTGCTACATATCATAGTAAAATAAAACGTTTAGCATAGCAGGGTGTACGCATCCTTTGCATCTAATTTATTTATTTATTACAGTTAGCCAACAATTGTTTATACAAAACATTTTTATTTCTATCAGCACCTGGGTTCGATTCCCAGTCGTTGGGAGTCGTATTAATGATGACAATATGTTCGCCACCACTTAGCTTTAAACATAAATGGCGAAATGTGGGTGTATTATTAGGTACACCTCTACCTAACTTTTCGAAAGCAGCGGTGGCCTAGTGGTGGCGGCCCCGACTTACGAAGAGTAAGTTGAGTGTCTAACCGAGACAGGCGCATTACTTTGTGTAAGTTATTTCATCACCACTGCTCTCGAAACGGTGAAGGAAAACATCGTGAGGAAACCAGCATGTCCTAGAACCAAAAAATTCGAAGACATGTGACATCTACCAGCCCGCACTGGGCCCGCATGGTGGATTATAGCCCATTCCCTCTGATAGAGAGGAGGCCGTGTGTCTCAGCAGTGGGAACATTATAGGCTGTTTATGCCACTTAACTTTTCTGGGTTTACATGCGTGAAGTTATTTTATATGTTTTTTTGTCTATTCGCAAGCAGTTTTCGAAGTTGACTATAGAAAGAAGAAAGACAGAAAGAAAATATATTTATATAGTGTGACATACATACTGCTAATTGTAAACGCTTGCCAGATACACGTGCACGTACACGTGGTCCATTTATTTGACCTTTTAAATGACTAATTAAGCATATTGGCGCTCAGACGTGAGGGACATAAAAATAGCATTTGCGATTGTTGTAAGTTACTAGTATTAGTTGCTTACAGCGCTAAATTAGTGGATATTTATACTTTACATTACGTTGGTATAGCGGTTGCAAGAGCTATTGTTTAGCATGAGGTCCTGTGTATGAGACCCAAGTCGGGCAAAAGGTTAGGAATTTATGAGTAGCAGCTACGGAGTCTGGATTTGTGTCCGGTTGATGGCAATAGGCTCGCTTACTGCTACTACCCCTATTTTATGGCATGTTTAAGGCCCATAAAATAGGGTTATTTTGTGGGTGTACTATTACGTACACCTCTGCCTAACTATTCGCGATAACAGGCCTGTTGTTTTATTATTGTATGATACAAACTGTGGGCCCGTTGGAATTTTCCATTAGCAAAATGTTAAGCTACCAAGGGAACGAATTTTCCAAAATCCTTCCTCACTTAACCTTTTGAACGCCATTGTCACATATACGTGACAAGCAAGCGCATGCCCTGTACGCCAAACGACACAAATATGTGACAATATGGTAGGTGAAATTTTGCTTAGGCGTGAAGGGTACGCGCGTGCGTTAAATAAAGGGCCTAACGCAAATTACATACTTCTAGACCCAGCTGTTTGGTATGTGCGTTGTGCGTCAGTGTGTTTAATTTTTATTAAGAAGATTGCTCTAGAACTTGAGGTCATTTCCCTCTGCACAATAATGTAAATTTACCAAAATATTGAAAAAGTTGAGTGTTACACAAATATTAGTAGTATTGCCGCCGTCGTCTAAACCAAATGGTTGGATACTTCACATGCTATTCAAATTGACGTAAAATAACTTATAGATATTCGCTTATAGGCGCCAAGCCATCTACTAATAACAAGAAAAATAAATGCTTTGAGCGATAAGACCACCCTACTGTAGAACACTTTGATTTTATATCCGTGTAAGTATAGTAGTTAAGCCATTGGTCCCTGCAGTCATTATGTAGATCTGTGACAGTCATTATAGGTACTCAGCGGCCCGAAAGCCTAACAAACAGTCTTACCAAGGGGTACCGTATTACCCAGTACTAACTGGGTTGTGGAGGTCAGATAGGCAGTCGCTGGATGTAAATACTGGTATACAGCTGCATCCGGTTAATCTGGCAGACGATCCCTACATGGTTGGGGTAAGGCTAGGCAGGTAATGATGAGTAATTAAGTATTGTAATAATGAACTCATCAACGTATTTTGTGTAGTCATAGATAATCTTTTGTGTCTGTAATTATCAGGTTTTTACAAACACATTTTGTTTGTTATGATCATCAACAAACATCATCCGATCATTATTGTGACTATATTCTTAGCGACCCGCCCTTGTTTGGCAACGGTGCCATGTTTACGGGTGTAATGTGGTTTTCATATGCGCGGGTACAAGATCTCTGTGCTGTCTGTTCAATACTAACGTATTTTTACATTACCCATCCGCGGTAAAGGCTAAGCGGTCACGCAAACAAAAAGCAACTTTGTTTTACACTATCTAAAGAATAATTATAGATAAGGCAGCTTCATACCGTTGAGCCGATGTCATGATTTTATGCTCTTTTTCACTCATTTCGTGGTTAATTCATATTAGCTCTGTAAAATATAGCTAATTACATTTATACTATTTTAATGTATATTATAATATACATGCTAATATACATTAAAATAGTAACAGTCCGATGTCTGCACATTGAAGATATTGAAAAAAAATTGTATGGAATAATAACGCGTTATTAGAGCAACAGAAGCCAAAACAACAGTTTTTATCATTTTTGTCTGTCTGTATGTTTGTACGCGCATCACGCAAAAACTACTGCATGGCTTTGAACGCAGTTTTCACCGCTCTACTGCTAGATGCTTAACTAAAAATATATGCTACATTAGATGTAGTATTGGACCCGATAGGTGGCGCTGTGCGAAGCAAGGGCTGGTCGCTAGTTTAACATAATACTGAACAACAATATATTGCGACAATATGACACAAAATGGCGACGAAAAACGATTACGATTTGCATTTAAGAATTAGGCAGTTACCATAAATGCGTCGTGTCTCGTTGTAACACTAATGGATACTTACTAGTTAACCGTCTTTCCGGTCTGAAGCCATTGTTTCAATAGGTACTCGTAGTAGCTGTCCCCCCGAGCACCAAGCGTGATGGTAGCGTGTGGCAGGAAATGTCCAGTATTCGGGTTTATAAATATTGGTACCAGACCATGCTTCTTAGGTAGGTGATGAATCTTTTCCGAAACGGCAGCAGCAGCGTCCTGAAATAAAAAAGGGATTTATATAATAAGTTGTGCCCGGCTGATGGCATGGCTCTTTAAAACGCGATGTACTACTAGGTACACCTCTGTTTAACCCTTCGGGAATAAGGCGCGAAAAAAAGACAAAAGACGCCTGAGATAGATATCGCCGTCGAAGTCGACCGCGGCGAAAGTGGGGTTACGATCTAGTCATGTTTGCAAGGGAAAACATAGCCAGAGAGAACACAGGACAGAGAATTTTGGAAGCCGAAGCGAGGTACTTGCCCAGCAGTGTGTAAACATAATTAAATTCTTATGACATAAGTACTCAATGGAATCCAGATTTAAGAATGATTACGATAGAAGGTTATTCCCATCATTAATAATTAAGTATTGTGGAAATTAACGCAGTATGTAAAAATCCCCAACTACGAGTATACCCGTATCATTATCATTTTAAGTGATTAGGCTAGAATCACAACAATTTCAAATTATTATTATTTTTAGCTAATAGTGTAATTATGGCCCCAAACCCAAAATGATTGTAACCATTGGTTTTACCATTAAGGCATTTATATCAGCTTCAGACTCATCATAATCTGCTTAGCCTTTTCCCAGCTATGTTAGAGTCGGCTTCCAGTCTTACCGGATTCAGCTGAATACCAGTATTTTACATGGAGCGACTGCCTATCTGACCTCCACAACCCAGTTAGTGGGGTAATTCAATAATCCTTGGTAAGACTGGTTGTCAGACATTCGGGTCTCTACTACCTGTAACGACTATCGAAGATCCATAAATGACAACCGGGGCCGACAACTTAAGAGGAAATGCGGTAGGTATTTGAAGAAACTATTGCTGTCACTCTACGAGTGCGATTTCGACATTGGTGAGATAAGGACAACTACAGATCCGACAAGTAAATAATTCGAAGTTTGGCTCTCGACTATTTCCTTCTCCAATATTCGACCAATTTAAAAGATATTTTATTAACTGAATAAGAAGGATATATACTGTGTCCCTTTGTTTTTCTTTTTTTATTAATAGTTGTCAAATTTGTACACACTAGGCCTCTGTTGACAGCGGTCCAAATAGGCTATTTTATTTACATCAGAACGTTCGGCCAGTCGTGATAGGGCGCTGGCTGCTACTCCAGTTTTTAGTGACGATTATGTGACGCATAAAGATGCCAGCCAAAGAATTTGTGACAGAACAGTTCGAGAGTTAGAAGCATTTATTTATGGCCGAACGACCTGATACCAGAACGTTCGGCCAAGCTGAATCTCCATAACTGAAGACCTTAGAGAAACTGTTACTGAATAAAAATTTAGTGACGATTTGGTGACAAACAACCAATGCTTTACTTTTACTCGTAATGCCACCGGTTAAAAGTAAAATGAATGTTTATTCCTAGAACATCAGGACGTTCGGCCAACGTAATCTCCATAACTGAGGACCTGAGAGAAACCGTTAATTAATAAAGATTTAGTGACGAGACTGAAACGAATTTTTATTGCTTTATTTTTTTTTTGTGACGGCCCCTTTAAATAGTAAAATGAAAATGTAACATATAACCTCAAAACATTGGGATTATCGATTCCTCCACAACGAAGAAGCCTAAAAGACTCGTAAAACCCCTGATGTGTATAGGTTTTCAGTGCAATGATGTCAGTATTTTCGTTGATTCAAGATTAATCTATAAAAATGCACTGTGGTGGATGGCGACTGAAATAGGGTGACCATGTATTCTAACGAAACAAGTAAGTATTTATCGCTTTGCTAATACTGACACCATTGCACTGAAAACCTATACATATCAAGGGTTTTAAGAGTCTTCTAGGCTTCTTCGTTGTGGAGGAATCGATAATCCCAATGTTTTGAGGTTAAATGTTAAATATTCAATTTACTATTTAAAGGGGCCGTCACAAAAAAAAAAATACAATAAAAGCTCGTTTCATTGTCGTCATTAAATCTTTATTGATTAACGGTTTCTCTGGGCTTCTTCCTTGTGGAGGAATCGATAATCCCAATGTTTTAAGGTTATATGTTATATTTTCATTTTACTATTTAAAGGGGCCGTCACAAAAAAAATAAAGCAATATAAATTCGTTTCAGACTCGTCACTAAATCTTTATTCATTAACGGTTTCTCTCAGGTCCTCAGTTATGGAGATTACGTTGGCCGAACGTCCTGATATTCTAGGAACCAACATTCATTTTACTTT
Source organism: Eugnorisma glareosa (assembly GCA_947578425.1). Taxonomy (NCBI): domain Eukaryota; kingdom Metazoa; phylum Arthropoda; class Insecta; order Lepidoptera; family Noctuidae; genus Eugnorisma; species Eugnorisma glareosa. The sequence continues at coordinate 34,987,850 of OX387957.1, forward strand.
TAACCGGTGGCATTACGAGTATAAGTAGAGCATTGATTGTTTGTCACCAAATCGTCACTAAATCTTTATTCAGTAACAGTTTCTCTAAGGTCTTCAGTTATGGAGATTCAGGTTGGCCGAACGTTCTGATATCAGGTCGTTCGGCCATAAATAAATGCTTCTAACTCTCGAACTGTTTTTTCACAAATTCTTTGGCTGGCATCTTTATGCGTCACATAATCGTCACTAAAAACTGGAGTAGCAGCCAGCGCCCTAGCTCGACTGGCCGAACGTTCTGATGTAAATGCTATTTTGAGCATTTTGTAAAGGTTCTAGTGCTGATACAGATTGTGTATAAAAAGGAAAACATAGAGACATAGAAAAGGTTGATATTTATTTACCTAACTGTAAAAATCATAGCCTTAAAGTCATAAACCAGAAAGAACACAGGCGAGAGCGTTTGTATGGAGAAAAAACCACCAGTATTTCTTCTTAGAGTGCTTTCCGTTGCACGAAGGAAAATCGGTACCTATGTATTGGTGGTCAACCAGCCAACCTAGGCAAGCGCGGCTTAACCTGAAGATTGACCCGAGCTGGCCGATCGATCGATCGACCCAGGTGTTGATATTTAGCCATAAGCTTCTCAGTAGCTTCTGATTCCCATACTGTATATTAAAGACTACCTGTTGCCCGTGGCTTCGCTCGCGTTTTGGTCGGAAATTATTCCACGGGCACGTAGTAAATGTGACCTATGGCACTCGGGGATAATGTAGCTTCCAATAAGTGAAAAAAAATTCAAAATCGGTACAGTAGATCCAGAGATTACCCCCTACAACCTCACAAACTTTACCTCTTTAAAATATTAGTATAGATTTAATAACGTAACTGGCACAATGTGAGAACTTCTCACATTGTGCCAGTTATGTTATTAAATCTACCATAAAAATACCCTAACCCCATAGGCGGAAGCGTACCTTCTCACTGAGAAGGTACGCTTCCGCCTATGGGGTAAGTAGAGACAGCAGTTTACCCACATTTTTCCACACAGGGAACATAAGGTTGACTTTATAATTCAAATTCTCTTAAGAACGAATGACGTCTATCGTTTTTCTTACTGACTTGTTGCTGCCGGTTTGTTTGTTTAATTTAAAGATAAGAATGTATGACGCGTTTCATTCTAGTTTGGTATGCCTGTTAAGACGCGATCGGTAAGTTCAACCATACAATCTGATATCCAGGCTGCTAACTTTCAAAGTTGTTAGACAATACTGTGAGTGTGCTTAGTAGACAATTATTTTAGAAAAATCTCTTAAGTATGCCATTAGTTGAATTTTTTTATTCACTCAATAAAAATGAATATTGGCAGTGTTATGGAGAGATGAATATTTTGCCTGTATACTAAATCATCTTGGTAGGGTTTTACAGCAAGCATATTCAGATTTAGGAGAACCCACAGTATCGTCTACAAGTTTTGCCTGTTAAGTCGTTCTGGTTCAGGCCCCGTACGATGAGATGAAAATCACCGTTTTTGGCTCTTTGTAAACTGAACGTGCACCTACCTGAAAGGCTCTTGTCTGAACCTACCATCTTCTTCGACTGTACATTAGCGATTTGGTTAACTGGCAATTTTGGTATGATAGTAGTATGTTAATGTCTTGCATGCCAAACGAGTTATGTTGAACTACTATGCCTTTAAGATTAAAAAAAAAAACTAAAAATGTATATTGTTACGAAGATGGCCTAATTTCGCAATCATTACGAATGGTCACACGTAATAATGAACCAGTTAGCGTTCACGGCTGATTGATACGAGTAAAACATGGAATTTCATGAATGAAGCATATCACACTATGTAAATTTATTTTTCTACTTTCGTATCAATGGTGCGACTGGGTACGACTTATTTAAATTTCTTGGGCCCAGTATGTGGCTACATAAATTTCCAAGGATTGTATTTTGGTAAGCTAACATTGTGGTTTAAAAAAACCCATTGGAATTGAGTGATCTTTGATAAACTTGAATACTCTGTTAAATATACATTCTAACCACTTTTGTTTGTGTGAATAAATTGTCTAGTGGCTACAAGTGGCTACCAGTCTTCGTTCAAGTTTTTCTGGACTGTCTAAGTAAGTTTAAAGTATGCGGTTGTAATGCACGATATTAGACAACTCAGTAATAACCCCGGCCACTCATGAGGCCACAGCGACCTTGTGCATTACTAGACCATTGTATGTATGGGCGCATCACTACGCTGTCTCGAATAAACACCTGTCATTACAGTAGATACCCGAGCTATTATATGGCACATCGAATTTTTAGCTATACTAATATTATAAAGAGGTAAAGTTTGTGAGTTTGTGAGGTTGTAGGGGTGATCTCTGGATTTACTGAACCGATTTTAAAAATTTCTTTCACTAATAGGAAGCTAGATTATCCCCGAGTGCCATAGGCTATATTTACAACGTGTCCGTGGTCTGATTTCCGACCAAAACGCGAGCGAAGCCGCGGGCAACAGCTAGTCGAGTATACTTTAATTGTACCCAAAAATGGTTACACAGATCTTTTACAATATTCTAAATTAAGGGTACGTACAATTGCAGTCTAATCGCTAATAGTGATATCTCCCGGACAACCTTTAGAAGCAGACTTCTGCACAGATATGATTGACAGAAATGATACCCTACGGAGCCGAACATTTTGTAAGACTCGATGCGCAGGGAACGGCATTCAGGGAACTTGGTTGATAACCAAATTGACAATGTGTGATAATCATTAGACAGTTATGATTTTTTCCTAATATTCACTGTGCCCGACAGGGTCCATAATTGTTTCCATTTTTATTTTTTATTTGCCACCTCTAAGTGTACATTATGGATAGCAATAAACGATTAGAGATTTTAGGTCAATTTCAATACAAACAAACAGGCAATTGATTGATTGTTTATTTGACAGGCTTACGAATCAAGTTTCCTGGCTATGTATTAAACTATTGAGACTCACCTCAAAGCCAGGATTACTGCTAGCTCTGGAAAGTTCCCTGAACTCCAGCTGTACCGTGGTCACCTCTGCCGTGGTACTGTAGTGAGACCACTCTGGAGCGTGCGCTGTTCTCTCCCCAAGGTTTACGTCGGAATACGGTATGCCAGAGGGTGAAGAGAAGGCGGCCATTAATCGATCCCCTAGGTCGATCTAAAAATGGAGCTAGGATTATTTGGAGTTTCATTTTGCTTCTTTATTCGTACCCGTAAAATATAAGCCAGCAAGCAAGGCTGAGGAAAGTAACCCCTTTAACAATACTGTCATTTTCATTATTGTATTTCGGCTTTCTGCCGACATGCCTCAATGGAAACGGCTAGGGTCGAGGCATCGGATGCCAGCATGAAAGCCATGACGTGGTAGAAGCGGTACGCATATCGAAACTGGCGTTATGTTCTTTTGAACTACGTCTACTAAAAGATGTAGTCTCTAAACAGAATTTTAGAGAAATGATTTGTTCCCTTTGATCACTTATTGTTCGTTAATAAGGAAATACTACAAACACAAGTTGGTATAAAAATTTAAAACACTTACAGCTTTAGTAAGAAACATACGATCTTGAGAGAAATGATAACAGGACAGCAGACCTCCCAGAACCCTGATGGTGACTTCGAAGAAATTAACGTCTTTGTTCTTTGTGAAAACTAGCTCATTTTTAATCCATTGCTTCCCTTCCTCGAATTCTGCGAACAATGAATAAGACGCAGTTGTAACAACATTAAACATCATTTTTAAGAGTCCAATACTGACTCACTGAAGTCAATAATATCGTATTTATCCTGAAATATTATTAATAATGTGTAAAATTAAGTGGTACATCTGTATGACGTAACAGTTTTGGAGAAAAATCTGTGACGGATCATCATGGAGTGATCCAGTGTATTTGATTCTTGCTTAAAACACTCATATTTGTTTGTCTACGTGTTTGCTCTATACTTCTAAACTATTGATTCTTTTTTCACAGTTTCAAGGGACTGTGGACTTGATTATCTAGTTATAATTTCAACTCGTTACCTCCACGCGTTCCCGAGATACAAGTTTCTTGACAGACAGATAGACAACAAAGTGACCTCTAAGGGTTACTTTTTTAGAAAGCAGTTTTGCGAGTGCCAATATGGCACATGAGGTTTTAGGAAAAGTTCAGTTTTGTACAGCCACGCGTTACGCGCGGACCTCACACCTGCACACCTGTGTCTAGAGATTTTGATGTCTTTATCAGGGGAGTTACTATGACGTCTTAAAGCAGGAGTAATTCCAGTGTGGGAAAGAGACAGTGCTATACAGGTCGTCTAGCGCCATCTCTTTCCCAGCCCAGAGCGGGACGGGTTATTTGATGATTTGCCACAGGAAAAAAAAAAAAAAAAGGCCACCTGCACAAACACGTGTGTGTTCCATTTTGACACCTAAGCACTGTAAATAATGTTTTACCTTCAGTCAGCCCCATAATATAGGCTGTGTCCAATGAATCCACGATGGTGAGGCCAAGTGAGAACCAGTCGAAGGCCATGCCGGAGACCGGCTTCAAGTTATCATGGCCCCATGCGTGTTCCTTGTAGCCACGCCACGCGTGTTTGAAGCTTTCCACTACGGCGTACTGGCGTGCATTTATCGGTCCTAAAAAGTATAACCACAATTTTAATATTGCGACCGATTTAAACGAGTTGCGGACACCGAACGATATTTGAATGATTTAAGTAAGTAATAGAATTTTTGAAAGGATTTTCAGATTTTACAATCTTAGATAACTAAAACTTCCGATTGACAGCCTTTGCATAGAAAATATTATATCAAACATGCACAAAACTTACTCTTTAAATAAAAGTTATCTCACGATTGAAAAATCGGCCCTATAAATAACCATTAAAGTATACAAATTCAAGTTTTTAAGTAAGTAACGCATATGAGTTTATGACACGTTATATAACCTTTTAATGGTTGTTGAAACAACAACACTGTCATACCTACACGGGCTGTTATTACATGCCTATGAGTTTTCAATTAAACAGTCAATTATAAATTTACAAGAATACCTGTAAAGATGGGCCTGTCTTCTTGTTTCTCAACTTCTACAACAGTCTTCTTGGGGACAACTGGTTGAGCTACTTGCTCATTGACTAGAGACACATTCTTAAGAGTTTCCTAAAACAAAAACACATTTACATTACATTTATTCAATACAAGAGCACTGTTAAATTTAAACCCTCAATTCAGCACCAAGATTTCAAATTCTACCAGTTCAATAACATTTAGGTGTCTTTGAGGGTTAAAAAAAAAGTACTATAAATAAAATGCTTATTTATATTTTAATGCTTTTAAATCAGCATACTGTCATCGGTATATTATTAGTGCTATCACTATGTAGGTATTATCTGGAGTTGAAATGCGCCGTAACATATTTTTAGATAACCGTTATCTGGTAATTCTATACAATGCTACCAGCAGTTCACACTGTAAACTGTACAATGTTATCGTCAAAATACACTGTTATAGTAGCAGGAAATGAATGGTGAACATTTCCACTGTTCTTTTGTATTCTATTACACTTTCTGAGTTCCATTTCCGCTACATACGGCCAAATACTGAAACGCCACTCAAATATTTAAGGGCTGCTTATACGTTTGAGCAGCCCCTAAACTTTAATTTCATATACCCAAACGTATTTTTTGAGTATCTGTTAAAAATAAGTGCTTCTTAAATTAAATCGTGCTCAAACACCACTCAGTATAAAATTCGTATACAGGAACGCTACTCAACGTTATTATCTGTCAAATCAACTGTCAAACCGATTTGAGCAGCCCTTAGATCTGAGAGTGGTCGCGAGGTCCCTCAAATCAAATTAAATCTATTGAAACTTATCAAATATTTATAAAAATGTCTCTATCGTCCTTGTCTTCACTTTCGGATCACGAAAGGCCAACTGTGAGGCGCAGAAATGAAGAAAAGTTGAATGCTTTTGAAAAGTACGACGACAGGGAGTTTTTTTCACGGTTCCGCATCTCGAAAGAAACTGTGTTGTATTTGGACTCTGTATTCGGTAGCACCATTAAACCCCTCACAAAAAGAAACCGAGCCATACAGTCAGTGGACCAAATTCTTATAGCTCTCCGCTACTATGCGACAGGCAGCTACCAACGCGTAATAGGGGATATTTTCGAGGTTGAACAACCCACGGTGCATCGAATAGTGCATAAAGTAACAGCCAAGATAGCCAGCTTGAAGTCAACATACATAAATATGCCAACACCAGAAGAATTTCCAGTTGTGGCAAATGAGTTCTTTGCAATAGCAGGATTTCCAAGAGTTGTAGGAGCTGTGGACTGCACTCATATTAAAATAAATTCTCCAGGTATGTACTTACCAACTTCCCTGTTAATCATGTGCCCAAAAATGTCTGATTAATGCTAATACTACACAGTACAACAATTAATAAGTCTTGTGTTCATTAGCAAAATAAACTTATTTAATTTTGTAGAATTGTTTCAACAAAAATATGTTAGTACCTAGGTACTATAGTAAAGTTTATTGTCTCACAATGTAACTAAAATTTATTTTTAGGTGGTGCCCAATCTGAAGTTTATCGGAACAGGAAAGGCTATTTTTCTTTAAATGTGCAAATGGTATGTGATGCAAGACTGCGCATAAGGAATGTTATTGCAAGATGGCCAGGTTCTGTACACGACAGTACAATATTCAATGATTCACCACTATGTGCTCAATTAGAGCGTGGGGACTTCGGGACAGGTATTATTCTTGGGGACAGTGGATATCCATGTCGGCCTTATCTGCTTACTCCATTATTACATACAAGGACGGCTGCTGAAGAAGCTTATAACCGATCCCAAATAAGTACCAGGAATCCTGTGGAAAGGCTTTTCGGTGTCCTAAAAAGAAGATTTCCTTGCCTACAAAATGGGATGGGCCTAAATATAAAAAACATACCACCGATCATTGTAGCATGTGCAGTGCTTCATAATATTGCCCTGTCGCGATCGGATGAACTTTTAGAGGAGGATATTTCTTTACCCTATGTTGAGGATGAATCCACAGAACAACAATCTATAGGACTGACCACAAATCAAAATTTTATTGTAAGGACTAATTTAATAAATACACATTTTTCCACTTAAAAATAGGTTTATTTCAATGCAATTTAGATTTCAGTTTCTGTAGTCTCAATTTCCAAAATTGCATTTCTATTTTGTATTTATTAATTTCCATTTTGTTCTTGTTAATGAGGTATTTGGTTTCTAATTTGGCATTTCTTAGTTTAGTCCGAAAATATTGCTGTTTCACTGTATTATGATGTGTAGGATTCAATTGTCCTGAAAAATGGTATTAGTACAATATTAATGAAATTACATACCATTATCACAAAGAACAATAATTAGATAATTACCAGCAGAGGATGATCTTAGAGGTTTGTTTTTTTCTTGGGGTTTGATGACCCTTGCAGCTCGCTGGTCATCTATTAAGTAAAGGAAATGCGTTTATAGCAAAATATCAAATTAGTTTACCATATAAACTACTTACTACAATAATGAAAATGTATACCAGCTATATTTATTGATGTAACTGTACAAGGTTTGCTATTGTCTGCTATACTCATGTATGCCATAGTTGTGTCTTGGTGATCTAAAAAAATATTCACTTATAGTATATAATAAATAAATTAGGGAAATAATTAAAAAAATGAAACTAAATTTACCAATGGTCTGGATTATGGCAGATGAGGATGATGAAGGTAGGACTTCACTATCTGGTTTTTTTGTGTAACCTTCAATGAGGAATTCTGGTTCTGTATCACCTATAAATTAAAAAAGAACATGATAATTATTATTTTGTGATGTCAAAATAAAAAGATATACATTTAAATATTACACAAACCAAAATATATTGCAGCATCATCATGGCAATTAGGTAAAGGTTGAATTTGAGGAGCAGCCATGGCTAAAATCTGAGCATCTTGTTCAGAGAGAACGCTTCTATAGGATCCACCACCAGTGCGATTGATTTCTTTCTATAAAAATTACAATCACAAGTTATTCTGTAAGGTTTATGTTACTTTTCCAAAAATATTTAATTAATAAAAACCTTATCTATTGATGCCTTTTTCTGTACCTCCCGTGTTTCTATTGTACCAGTGGTTTCGTAAAACTGACGACGCTTAAAAAATATTTCAAGAAATTAGTAAATAAGGAAATATTATGATAAAATAGATATCATAAAAAAATCAAGTCTAGGTACATTTGCTTGGGCAATATTCTTTTTAGACCTCTGTTTGAGGTTTTCATAGAGGTGCCGGAGTTGTTGCCATGTCCTGAAGCCACTCACAGCGACAGCATTATACTGTTGGCACACTGTATCCCAAGCCTCTCGCTTCTTCAAAATTATGTTGGCATTTGTTTCTTTATTTTCTATTATATTTTGATATCTGAAATATGCAACATATGATTTAAAACATGAAACAGTTTGGAAGTAAACGTGCATTATCTGGCCGTATTTATACTTGTAGGAATAATAGCCTACTTGTACTTAGACATAAATAATTTGCCAAGCCAAGCCAATCCTTTCAAATGGTAAGTGGTCACAAGTTACAGTGTGTAAGTAAGTGCTTGATACAGACAATGGTTGCCCTGGCTATGTAGGAGTATGCTAAAGGCATGTATACAACAAACTATTACATGCACCAGGCTCTTGCGATTACTTAAGTATAAAGAACAGTATTGTTTAAGTAAGTAAGTACTTACTTTTTTATCAGTTCCAAGAGCATATTTTTCTCAGCAGGTGTATAATTGCATCCACGTTTCTTCTTCTCCTCCATAGTGAATCAATAACTATTAATAATGATCTCTAATAACTTGTTAAATCAACGCGCGTAAAATGTCAAATGTGTTGTTCCAATCTACGACAATTATCTCAATAAATTTTCTTTTCTTATGACGTCTTATTTTGATATTCATCTGATTTTTATGTGAATAAATACATAATTTCAATCACAATTCAAAACAAACTTACATTACGCTGTTATATTTCAACTGATTAATAATTATAGAAAATATTTGTTCATAGAAGACTGCGTAAAACGAATACGAGACGTAAACTACATAAATTATAAATTATTTTGTAACTGAGAACTTGCTGACAACAACTTTTGAGCAGGATGTTGCCATGATGTAAACATTTGAGGACTGCTTGGCTAATCATGGTTTCGAATTGCTTGAGTGGCGTTTGTGTATACCATTTAAATTTGAGGAATGCTTATATTTAAGTAGCTTTCAGATGATTATGAGATTTGAGTGGCTTTTCAGTATTCGGCCGTATACAATCACAACTTTAAAAGACAAGTTTCTACTGGTAATCTAAACCTGTAGTACCTACTTAATATCATTTTGTATTAACCTATAATAAGATTGCTCGAAAAAGCCATTTTCGGTAAAAACACCGTCGGGATTTTTTTTTCCCACGATAAGGACATTTATCTATTATTACAATATGGATTGCCTTGATAATAGATAAACATACTATTGTTAGATAACACTATAACATAGGTAATCGTTATACTAATAAAGAGTTATCTATATTATCACTTTAATAAGCACTCAACCTGGCTTATTTACTTTAATATAATTTATGACTTATACGTAACAGAAATAATTCAATTGATTGAACTATCTAAACACCATCAATGTTCATTTGTTTATTTTGTCTATAATCATCATTGTCTTAAAAGTCTTTAAAAACTGTTTCTGTCATATAGAGAGTATTTTTAGTATATCATCACCTGGTAACATTACCAAATTAAAACGATAAAATAACCTAAAGTAACTAAACTAACAATAAACTAAAAAAAACAATTCCTCCTCAACACTGTCAACTGGTAATGTGCCCAAGAGACTGGCAGCGTTACAACGTTGTATGGCAACTCTTAGCCTCTAAACAAGGTTAAAGCCAGTTCTTGGTTCACAGGAAGTGTCAACTAAGCATTCTGAAATTTCCATAAAACGCTGGGAGCACTCGGACCCTACTGCCCTACAGTTTCAACCCCAAAAATAGGTATAAAAACAGTATAGTACTTACTTGCGCTAAATCACTATGATTAATCTTATTTATATTTGAAGCAGAAACTTTTGAGATATAAAACATTACTAGTATAGTAGCTGCTATAGCAAATAGTGCATATACTATGGATCTTTGCAGTCTTGATAGACGATTCCATCTCTGAAAATAAACAATATAAATTAGCTTAGCCAATACCTTAAATAAAGAAGGACAAAAAATAATGGTCTGCCACAATTCGCTTACTATTAAGATAAAAAGTAGCAATGGTGATTTCACCGTCCCACAAGTAGATATTATGTGCATTTGTGAATTGAATAAGACTGATACTTGAATTTTGTGTAGTATTTATTTGATAAAAGGAAAGTAGAAAATAGTAACAATTGAAATGATGAACTAAAATAAATAATGCTTATGCTCTCAAATTAGCAAATAGACTCAATTAAAACACACCAATTAAAACCGTACTTGTTATAAATGCTTGGAATACATACTGTTAATGCTTCCACAGGCATATTGTGGAAATTTGTAGGCTAATATTACCAATAACAGTCACAAATTGAGTAAACAAAAGTAACTGTTTCAATTAAAATATGTCAAGAACCCGCTGCTTCTAAAAGTTTACAAAACAGTATTGAGTAAATACTGTTCAAATTGAATTTAATTTATGTACAGTTGAACACAAAGATGACAAAAATACTTTTAAAAATAATGATCTTTCAACAAGAGCATTGTTGCCACATTTGAATGTAAATGAATGCAAGATAATGCTCAAGTCGCAGTAGCCAGATAATTCACAACAATTACAAAGGTTAAACTGCTGTAGGTACTTCAAAATATTATTATTTTGTTAAGTTGCAATACCTACTACATATTGGAATAACCCAGTACAGTTGTGATTAACAGAGGCACAAGTGCAGCTTGTTTTTAATTTAGTTTTTTTGTCAAAGTCATCAATTTGTGTACTATTTTAGTGTTTGTTTATGATTTAGCTCTGAAATGGTTCAGGAACAGTTTATATGAAGAAAAGAAAAGTGTGTGTTTTGTTCAATGTTCTAATTTCAATAAATAAAAATAAATAGGGTGAGATTTTTTTCATGGGACTTCAGGGTAAAAGGTGATTATTTCATTGTTATATCTTCCTTGCTGGTTATTGTGTAATTTTGTTAACATAGAGCAAAGTGGTCAGTGGTCGCTTAGGCATAGCCTCAAAGAGACATATTCAGGAGTAGCAGTAGTAAGAAATGTTATTCATTGTTTCATTAAATACTAGCGACCCGCCACGGCTTCGCATGTGTACAATGGCATACATATAAACCTTCCTCTTGAATCACTTCATCTTATAAAAAAAACGCATCGAAATCCATTGTGTAGTTTTAAAGATCTAAGCATACTTAAGGACAGAGAGCAGGAAGTGACTTTGTTTTATACTATGTAGTGATTTAGCATGATTGAAAACACTTACTCTAATAATTTTCCTATGAGATCCACTCTGTTGTAGATCTGTGATCAGAAGTGAAGTGTCACTCTTAAGACTCCATTTGCTTATACTGTTTTGAGGAACTATGGGTGGCTGGTCAACATCACTGAACTCTATCTTCATATCCATGTTGGATTTCAACATTGTATCTTTGTTTCAAGCGTTTGCATTATTATTATATCATGTTTTTTTCTGTAATATGACACGGATAAATAAAATTTTACAAATACAAGTATTTATAGAAATATTGTATTTTAGCATGTGAGCTCATGTGAACTCAATATAAGATTAGGTAGGGTGTTTGCCTTAGTTCTCATTATGAATAGGAGGAATTAATGTGCGGTTATTGTAATAGGATAATAGAACCGGTAAATAGGTCCCTACATAAAAACAAGTAAACAACATTTTATTTAATCATAAAACTATCTAGTAAAATTTTATCAGTCTATTAGATTTGTTTATTACATTGCTCTCAAAACTTAGCTGACAATGAAGTGCCTAATAATTTAAAAAACTAGGTAGCTCCACGTCCGCAAAGTAAAAAGGGCAATGCCATTTTCAAATGCCTCAAATATTTTAATTATTCTTACATAAATGTTTGCCAAATTGAACGGCATTCAGCAAGTCCTCAGAAATCACGTTCACGTCACTCCGAAAACAACATTTCAATAACATTATGTTTTAAGTACATACATAAAATTGATGGAAAATAAATTCCAAGATAAAAATTGCGTTAAAAAACGAAGTACAACATGCACACAAGAACACAGAGAACAGTAAACGCAAGTAAACGCCAGACGACAGACAGATTGGAGTAAGCCACAGATAACAAACAAAACACGTCACGTTTCAGGTTGGAACCGTTTGAACTGATGGTCGTTGGTCATTGTGCCGCAAAAACCATTCCGTACTATTGTTTGCACAGGTAGATAGATTTGGATTTGAAAAGACAGAAAATAGTTTTAGTGGAGACCGTCCTTTATGGGAACTTCCATTCAATTATTTAAGATTTAATTGCGAAAATGTCAGAAAGAAAATTGTTTTACTTTTAACTCTCTACAAGAATTTATGCTGTAGGTACCTACAAAGTGTATTATTAAAGAATATACACAGTTGTTTTGTGAATAGTTTTATTCCAAGGTACCTGTACGTTGGAGTTGTATTATGTAGTTTACAAGGGTAGTTTATTATTTCCTTCATTCTTGCAACACTATCATGGAACTAGAAAAAAAGGAAAATAATATATAGGTATTAAGGTTTCAGAATTATAACTAATTAAAAAAACAAACAATCTCAGACGCGTCAATAATTATTTTAACAACAAAATGAAAAAAAGTAACTTACAAATATAATTTACTTAAATCAACACAATTAATCAAAAATAAGACACCAATCACTTCGTTATCGAGAATAGCATGTACTTACAGGGCTCATTTACACCTTTATCAACATAAATTAAATAAACAAACGCTTACAAATCACGTCGACAACTACTGTACACCAAGCCGACCAACAAGTAAAAATGGCGCCAACGCTGCCTTCCATATACACAACTTTACAATAAGAACCTATTCCCTAAATATATAATAATAATTTAGAATAGAAAAAACAACAATATAAAAAATAGTAGACCACCAGCATCGGAAACAGTCCGAACTACCGGTGGTCAAGGCTCTTGATAGTGGAACCTCCTAACAATAAGCGCCGTGTCCAGCAGTACCTAATGCTTTCTGAACCATGTCAGTATGAAGTTTTATTATATTTTTAAACTAGCTGTGCCCGCGACTGCGTCCGAGTGAACTTAGATCTTTCTCAGCCTGTTACTTGCACAGAGACTTTGTTACGGGTCTATTTTTTTTCTTATTCTGACGACCCGAATGGCGCAGAGGCTGCCTTACGTTCTTAGGATCCCAGGTTCGAATCCCGGTAGGAGCAAATGTTTGTGTGATGAGCATGGACATTTGTTTTCGAGTGGACATGGATGTTTATATGTATAATAAGTATGTATTTACAAACAAAAAGTATCTATGTAGTATTATCAACTATCTGGTGTCCACGACACAAGCCTCGTTGCTTAGTGTGGCACCTAGATGGCGCTGTGTGTAATGACCAGCGATATTTATTTTATTTATTTATTTTATTTTATTTATTTGAAATAAATGCTTTGAGTTTGAATCAAGTCTTTAGCCTGCTCAATCAACAAATACCAAACCAATGGCTTAAATTGTCATTCTAACGAACAAACAAAGTCATGTTGCGTTTTATAATTACAAGCTGAGAGATATCTAAGTCTCCGCGGACGAAGTCGCGGACACAACTAATTTTTATGTAGTGATGATAGTGAGGCAGAAAAAGGGTCTATAAAAGTTATGTAATTAATAGATGTCTTTGATATACTTCATTAATGACTTCTTTGGGCTAAGAACCAATTAAGAACCTAATAAGTTTTTATTTTAGAAGTAATACGAAAATAAAAAAAATTAAGTTAAGGGGGGTCTCCCCATACATGGAACTTAAACTAAAAAATATTTGTTTCATCAAACCTACACGTGCGGGGTGTCTATAGATAGGTCAAAAAAAATTATAGATTAAAATTAGAGATAGGTAAAAATAACATTGAGGTTCCTAAAACCATTTTCTCTCAAAGTCAATCGTTTGAAAGATAGATACTTCTAAAGTGGTAAAATTTGTGTTTCCCCTCTAATTTATAAAGTAAGAGGAGGAATATTCTGAAAAAAATATAGGATTATAGAACGTAAAAAAAAACTTTCAACCAAAATTGGTTTGAATAAGATTTGATGTTTATTTTTTGAGATATGGGACTTTTTCATCAAACTGCAGCAACAACTTTGTTTTTAATTTAGTTTTGCTGTTGAATGTAAAACAATACAACATGAATGAGCTTTCAATAGTATATTTTATATCGAGGGACTAAACGAAGCCATGCATAATATACCAGAGGTGGTACTTGACTCCCGAGAGTGCGAGGGAGTCATGAAACCCAAACGCCAACTTAATATACCCTCATATTAAGTTGGCGTTTAGTCTCGAGGTGCAAACTGTACTTTTCACTTTGTGAAAAGTGCAATAAAAATAGTCAATTTAGTACAAAAACATTGAATAAATATTACCTAATAAAATAATAATAATGTTAATGTGAATGTCTTCATGTGCACTTCATGCATCATATTCATTGACGATTTGAATATAGATTATGTACTCCACAACGACGATGGTTGATATTTTTTCGACGATTCATCCAAATATTCCAAAGGGACGCTTTCTGTGAAAGATTTTATATGTTTTTTCACTTCTCATGCTCTAAAAGTACGCCATTAGAGCCCTACTAAGCGGGACTAAAGTGACCACTTTAGTCTTTAGGGAGTAAAAAGTAATTAGTTTTTTAATTTCCTTCATGTGACATAGACAAACTTCGCTTCGTTTAGTCCCTCGTTATAAAATATGCTTTTCACCACTCCCGCACGAAAGAAGTGTCTTTCCTCTACAAAAAAAGGTAGGAAAGTTGGTTTTTCCTTACTGTTTGAACAGTGAGGAAAGTAATGCGACCGTGCGACCCAATCAGTGCGACTATAAGTCCGACTCTATAGACACTAGTCTCCCACAGGTGATAATTGTTTTAGTTTGACTGAATTTAGTATGTATTAATATTGATAAGTATTTCATTTGAGGTACGAAGTAAATGAGCATTCTATATTCTATAATATTTTACAGCAGGATCAATTTGCAAGACATATTATTATGGACCGGGCCAATAGTTAAAATCGAATCCGCCAGCCAAGCGCGGAGTTTATGGCAATAACCTCCACTTTTTCGGAAAAGGCCCTCAGTATGGAATGTGACCTTCACCGTTTTCCAGTATACAAGTCATCCTGATTCGCATATCCTCCACCATATATGTTCCAGCACATTTCGCTGCCTCTTAACGCACCTCAATGGGATCCCAATTGAGAATCATTTGTGCCCAAAGATTCTCAATGAGATTTAGATCGGGACTTTTAGCTGGCCATGGATTCGGTGTAAAATATACGTGCATATTAAGTTGCCAAATATATCGGACACCGTCAGTACCTACCGGCGGCACCATCTGTTCACCCCACCGTCATCCAAAACTGTAGCCAGAGCTAAATCTCCGGTGTATCGTACTCAACGCCCGTCTGACTGCCAATTGCCAACCCTGAATGTGATGTGTTTGCGGTTGAATGGTGTAAGGTAATGCGTGTACCTAAATGTCTGGTGTTCTGTGAGAGAAAATATGCAAAGGTGTCCACTGTTCCGTGTTAGTTTTTATTTAATTTAAACCATTTATCCTATTGACAGCAATATGGACGAATTTTTTGACGCAATGTAAACACCAGCCCGTTACAATACAAAACAACCTTTTTGAGCCTTGTAGTGTGCACACATGTAGAAATACAATGAAAACACTTTGGTTGGTAAGTGTACCTATTCTTTGTTTTACCGATACAAGTAATGAAACATCTGAAACTATCGTTCCAGCCCTCGTAATAAACCAGATCTTTACTCTATTCCTGCTGACCTAAATAATTTTTGCTCATGTTTCAGATGCATCAATCAATAACGTGCCCGGTTACACCCAGGCACGCCCAGCCCATAGCTGCTGCTGTCTGCAGTTTTCGGTTCTTCACTACACGCACGCAGCAACTCGGAACATAATTCTCATGATTCATAAACTGTGAACTAATTTATTTGGCGCGAGTGTAATTAATTAACATTATAAAATGTGTGGGAAATTCCTAGTTCTTGTAGTTTTCTTTGCACGTCATGATTTCATGCTCCAAAGAATAGTACGCACCGCCTATATTGTAACTTTTTGTTTAATACTATTTACGTTAGCTCTGGCCATTAATAAAATATGATTAATTATTGACATTTCCTAAAAGATTCTTGGTAAATAGTGTTTATTTTGCATAGTTTATTCGATTTCGTAATATTTTCCATCCTAATCAAAGTCTTCTTTTGTAATCAAGTGACCATTATACCAAGTCTATGTTTTGTAAATTAATATTGGATCTGTATATTTTTTGGACTACTTTTATGCGAATATAGTGTCAATGGCTCAAACAGATAACTGGTTCGTCCACAAAGGAAAGAAAAGAGAACATGTTGAAAAGGGAGAAAACGCGAAAGTTTTAGTACGTAAACGATTTATATAAATATAGTAATAAAAAACATCTACACAAGTTAAAAATTATGAACGAATTAATATTCGATGATTGAGGAGGAAGCAAAATATCGTAATGTCATTGCAACAGTTGTAGGATCCTATCCATTTTTTAATTTCGCTAGGTAAATCTCTTCCAGCTTTCTGTTTTGAGTTTATTCACTGGTGTTTGCATATTTTTTTAGCAAAAACAGTTGGGAGCTATGGAAGGCGAAGTAAAGGAGATTCAAATGGAGTTAGCAGCAATCAAAAGAGACAGATTGGATTTATACAACTTGAAGCAAACAACAGGATTTGTCATTTCGGTGAGCAACAAAAAATACGAATCTAGAAAAATCTTAAACAGGTAGTTTTTCGGTTCACTTGATTCCGTTTCAGCCGTCTTAGTATCGTCTCTCATGGCTGGTTGCTGCTTTTTAACGACTAAATAGATTAACTAAAAACATATTTGCAACAAAATAGTGACTTAGTCATATAAAATGTGTTTTTATTTCAAAATTATTGTTAAATTGATGCGTTTTAAGTCTAAACCGGCAGAGCGCCTGTCTGAGCAGTTGAGGAACCATTCTTGTTCCTAGCACAGCATGCTTGAAGGCGTAGGTGTAGACTCGCTAACTCACATTTATGTAGGTGCACAGACATCTTATAATTAAGTAGAAGTGCAAGTGGTCTCCTAAATTAGAAATAAGTATACCTACGTGGGATAAAAGGATTTCCTATTTGTACCAAGTACTGCGAAGGTATATGCTATAGGTAGGTACTCTGTGACAGGTTTGAGCCAGGTCCAGCAGTCAGCACTCAACAGCATTGAACAATACGGTTGAGTACCTACCTACCTGTAGTTGTGCACGAGGGTTATTCTTTTCTACCATAAACCTGATAAGGTAGGTACCTAATACAGGGTAAATTTTTCAAGAGGGCGTGGATGGCCAAATCCAAAACTATGAGGAGTAGCGAAAAATACTCAAAGGAGTCTCAAGCCCGATTTTGATGAAAACTAAAACTGCATCAATAGATATTTGAAAAATTTATATTCCTGGCCAGGAATCGCAAACATTGATTTAAAAAAAAAAAACACTATTATTACAACATTCGATAGTCTCGCTAATAAGGATCAAATTCTGGGAATTAATGACATCCGGCAAACTTGAGAAAATTGATAAATTTTATGTTTTTTTCTAATTTTAAAATAATGTCCTTGATTGATGACACCCACAGCGCAGTCGATCTTCACAACATTATGTTCTAATTTCAATTTTATTTACTCTTCGCGGTTATAGGCCACAAAAAAAATCATAAACTATTGAAATTAGAACTTACAAGTGAATCTGCGCTAATAGTGATTTTGTTCGCGACGTTTCGTTGGTTACTAGGTACTAATGGCTTATTTACATTAGGTAGTTTTGACCGATTCTGTTGCAGCCCGTATTCGGTTACCGACTAGTGTAAACGGGTTTTTAAACGGGGGTGAATCTAATTCAGTTAAACCGAATGCGGTCGCCGCAGTCGGTGACCGCCATAATGTTTTGGATACTGTTATGTATTTTATCAAAAATTTACTCTTTTCTTTAGTTTGCCGTATGACATTATTTCCAAGAATTCGATCTTTACTAACGACACTATTGAGTGGTGTAATAATACAGTGTGTGTTTTTTCCCGAAATCGATGGGTTCGATTCCTGGCTAGGAATATTAATTTTCAAAAACCTAATGATGGAGTTTTAGTTTTTATCAAAATCGGGCTGTTTCGCTATTCCTCATAGTTTCCGGATTCACCAATCCACGACCACTTGAAAAATTCACCCTGTCTACGAGGATTAGAAGGTACCTTAAAGAAAGGTACTTTGGAAACATTCCGCTTGATGTAATGTTGTTGATAACATTCCTGAGCTAGTCAGGGTCTGTCCATTTTACAGTTTATTGCTACTAACTACAACCACATTATAGCATAATACTTGTGAGTAAAATAGGCATCTACCCCTCCCCTGCTTTGTTAGATGGTCAGGTACCTAATGAGGGCAGAGATCACTAACTGTGGGTACTTACCTAGCGTTTGATTTTCTCAGTGGTTTGATTTAGAACGATCGGTTCCTATTATTTTCACTTGATAAGTCAAATTATAAAATATGGAAAAACAGCCAATAAAAATGCAGGTAGGTAAACAAGACATTGTTGTTTTCTTTTTCGATATTTGAATTCACACGCCATATATTACATTACTAAATATGTTATAGGTATTTCATATAGCTAGGTAAGTACCTACCTACATTGGGAAAAGATCAAAACATTGAGCTGGGGAGCTTATCTTAAAAATAATTGATGTATTTAAGGATACTGAACAACGCCCTAAGTTCGAGCAGAGCAATACGCCACCAGAAGGGTTTCCAAAGTTTACAGAAGTAAGTCTTTCAGATTATTTTATTAGTTTTATTATATCAGTGTTGCTGTGTTGCAAGTTGAATGTTGATGAGGTGGCTGGATGTATTAGGAGTGTAGCAAACATAGCAAATCATAATTTAGGAGAGACGAAAAGAAGGGGCACGAGGCACGATAGATAGAGATAGATGTTGGTGGTCGACAGAAATTTGAAAATATGAGGGCTATGGTTTTAGGGCTCACCAGATGGCGATGGCGTCACTGTCGAGTACGGTCCTGTCCATAATCTTATTTTATACCTTAACAATACAGCATAAATCAGCATAAACTGGAAATGTAGAGCTTGCAAGCTCTACATTTCCAGTGACCACACATCGTGATGTATCGCCGTGTGTACTACCTGTAACTATAGGTATCCCGCGTTTATTTAAAAAAAAACATTTATTAAAAATTCTTCTTATTTAGATAGAAAAGCTACGAGAGGAATTGGGTAAAGCAAAAAACGCAGCTGATGAAGAAAGATTTCAGCGAGAAAAATATGAAAGCAAACTCAAGGATTGGGAATCAAAGCTAAATACAATATGTAGTACTGGAATGATCGCCGAGTTAAAGGCACAGTCTTATTACGTTTTTGTTTACTTTACGTTTTTAACGCACTTTTGTCGTTAGACTTAGATTCCCTTAGGCTTAGTTAGGCACCCTGTCCTGTCCTTAATTAGAAGCGCCAAGGTAGAGAAATTCAAATTTTCTTATGTTTTTGGCAATTTGCAGGTCAGTGTCAGGTAATATGTTGTTTACAATATGATTCGCGACCGTAACACGTATCTGTTTACAGAATTAGCACCATTAAAATCATCAATACAACACTCAAATTTGAATTGGTCTACCCTGGCTTACTCATTAAATATTTTGACTAATTAGTTGCTTTTACATTTGATAATATGTAGTAATTACGGTGCTGAATTCAGTGCACGTATAAACTAGATACTTAGCGTATCCAACCTTTTTTTTTTCTGATTAACTCCTACCGCTCTGCGGGCTGAGCAGGAGGGAGTGTCAGACTTTTACTGACTAAAACCCATCCATGTTCCTTCACCGTCCTTTGTGTTCCGGGGCCACGGTATCCCTTTCGTACAGTCCCGCAGCCCCGGCAGGCATCGGCCCTTGCGGACCCCTTCCTGTTGCTGACATCTCTTTGAGGCGCGCGTGGAACACGAACGCGCCGTCGACACGGCCTGTCGTCAAAAGACGGACGGCGAGCTAGCCCATAGCTCATCGTCCACAAGCCCGCGCCTACGGTGGCCGGGGGCCACGTGTGGCCCCCGACGCCAAGTGCGTCTCCCGCGGTGGCTGGGATGTGAGGTTCTCTCCCTCTCACGTTCCGCCGAGCGTATCCAAATCTTGAGTTGGATACAGTAGGTACCTATCAAGTTTAGACTATCACCAGTTATACATAGAAGGTGTAAACGGGCCCTGCGCGGAGCTGCCAACCAAGCATTCTGAGGGTACATCAAACTAAGTAACTCTACGCAAAAAATATTACTTGGAAGCAACTTTTTTTGGGTGAAAAATCACGTTTTACGGTAGGACCCAATGTATCGCACTCAAAACATTGTGCTGATGGATGGATTGAATAGGACGGGGGTCGTGGAGGTGTTTAAAGTAAAAATCTTACAATAAAAACATGTATTTAAAAAAAATTTTAAAAAGTGAACGTTGACCCCATTATCTCCGTAACTACGGAAATCGGTAAGCGTAAACCACCCCCTAGTTTCCATACTGTCCATTATTATAATGTGGAATAAACGTTTGCGTTTGTGTGTGTGACGGCGCGTACGCTTATGTAGTGTATTCTAGAAAAATCTGTTAAGTACTTAGTTTTTTTAATCTAAATTTTAGGTAACATTGATCATCATTGTAGAAAACGGTACTGTAGCTGCGCCAGTTAGTGACTGATTAGCGGTGATTCCAAATTTTGCGCGCTAATAGGTAATACCTCACAAATATTCATAGAAAACTAGTTTTACGTATTTTTCCGGGGGCCAGATAATTATATTAAGAAATAGCAAATTAGGAAACAATATTCTTATAGAATTTTAGAGGAATTTAACGAACTTACTGGCGCTAGTCGGTAAGCCGGCGCAGCTACCTTACTACCTTTGTAGGTAAGTATCCTAAAGTATATCTGCAGTAACAGGTAGGTCTATGTAGGTACATAAATTCATCATCGTTATTGTCAAGTACAGAAGTTTTCAATAATAACTAATAATGAGTTAGGAAGATTCCTACATATTATTCAGTATTTAATTGGCTTTGTATTTTTATCTTAACAATAGGAGACAAAAAAACATTCCGAGGGGGAAGTTACAGTTTTGAAAGCACAACTCAGAGACATGAAGGAAGAAACGGAAGAATTAAAAATTACTTTAGTGGAGAAAAATGAACAGTTACAGGATTATCGCATGAAGGTTAGATTGTGATACTTACCTACCTTCTTTTTTGTTTTTTGGGACATGACAAAGGATATGAAGTCGTATGGTCAGTTTATAGATAGGCATCAACAGAATGCAGACTCAGCTGGGGCCAGCTGTCTAGACAATAGCTTATGGGCAAGGTAGGCACCTAGCTATCCCTAATGCTTATACGCTATGCTTCTCACTTATAGCCAGGGTATCGACCGCGACGGTGTATTAATTAAGTATTACTGATATTCAAAGCCTATGTTTAGCAGAGCTACCTATTTATTTGTTTGCTAATTGTATCAAACAAATAGGTAAACAAAAAGGAATACAAAAATACAAAAACTAAGAAATACAATAAAAAAATCTGAGGAGTCGAACATTACGCTATCAAATACGTAGTTTAAGAAACACTAAACAATACGCTTTTTGTGACGCTTTCAATGTGACATTTTTAACCAACCTCAAACTATGGGTGGCTCATTTCGAGCTTGCTCAGTGAAGCTAATACTAATACTTAAGAGTATATTTATGTATTTATTTAGCTAACACTTCAAGCACAAAGTACAGAGGCGGACTTAATGCCATAGGCATTTTCTACTATGCGTGTTAAGAACGAATACGTACGAAAGATCTGATCGCCGTGGGCCAAATTAGGTACCTATTTTAGTCAATACTAAAATAAATAAATATTCTCATATTTATTAGTATTAGCTTCACTGAGCAAGCTCGAAATGAGCCGCCCATGGTATGAGGTTGGTTAAAAATGTCATATTGAAAGCGTCACAAAAAACGTGTTGTTTAGTGTTTCCTAAACTACGTATTTGATAGCGTAATGTTCGACTCCTCAGATTTTTTTTTTGTATTTCTTAGTTTTTGTATTCCTTTTTGCATTGCATTTGTATTCCTATAAAAAGGAAAGATGTTTGTATTTTCATTTTATTCATGTCATTTTAATTAATCTAGAATGTAGATCGCAAATGATCTTATTTATCTATAACTTATTTTTAAATTTAATTGCGGACATTTTACAATGTAATGTGCACTGTAGGTACAATGAAAAATTATTATTTTAATAGTTATAGTAATGTTAATATTGTGTGGTATGTATGTATTTGTCCCTGATTTTTTAATTACTATAATTTTGATTGCACGGTTCGCGCAGTGGCTGAGCAATTAGTTGCTGCGCTGCATGTAGCGGGTTCGAATCCCGCAAGGAACAAATATTTGTATGACCTACAGTTATTTTGTGTATGTGAGTTTAAATGTTTGTAAACGCAATGATACAGGAGAAATTCCTAGTGTGGGGAAATGAATTGAATTGATTCAGTCATAAACTTAATTAATTATTGCGTATTTGCAGTATCTTCAAGCTCAGCAACAGGTAGAAGAGCACAGGCGTCAGCTAGACGTTATAGAGTTCGATAACAAACAAGTGTCCGATCAAATACAGTTAGAAATACAGAGGATGAAGGTAAATAGTACAAATTTTCATGCAAATTAGCTTATATCTTAGGAAACACTAACTTGTTGTGCGCTCCATCTAGTGTCAGTATAGTAAACAGCGAGTATTAAGAGAATCACTACGGTACTTAAACGCTGACTCATAACGCATTAGCACCTACTTGTTCCGTTGTCAAGCCATAGATGGCGGTATTAATAAAAATACTTGTATTTTTATTGTTTCCATTATTATTATTATCAAGCATAGTATTTTGGAGGTACACTGATAATATAAGTAGAATGAATAATGATGAATTTGCATTAACTTCATCAGTCATCAAACACCATGCTAGGTACTACCAGTATACCTACCTAATGCAGAATGTTACCTAACTCAAAAGTTTCTTTACGACAGATGCAATTTCAAGAGAAGCTGCAGCAGTTGGCTCCTCTGCCAGATTTGTTGAAAGGCGCTCAGATCCAGCTGCAAGAGGGCAAGCAACTACAACAATTGGCTGAAGAAAGCTCGCAGCAACTTTCTGACGAACTGCATCGAGTCAAGGAAAAGGTGTGTAAAGGCATTGGCGTATCGAGAGATATTTTCCAGGGGGGGCCTGGCTGGCCCCTGCCTTGTATAATACATTGGGCTAGTCATCATTCGGTTTCCTATATAAAAGTGGTCTATGAGCAGAGCACAACTATCGTAATTCGTAAATAAAATAGCTTATTCTGTCAAAAATGTTCAAATCAGAATCACAAGGCCCCCAAGGTGATTTCAATACCAACTTGAAGCTAGTTTTTGAGCTAGGTGTAGGGCATTTATTTTAAGTACTTAAATTAAACAATGAATTAGTATGTTTCGTCAATTTTTTTTTGTGTCCAGCCTAGAATTTGGTATCGGTAACTCAACATCCTGGAGTGGGCACCAGACCGTGCCCACTCGGCCCCTTCCCTATATACGCCTATGTTTAAGGGTTGCGCCTCATCTAGTAGCACGTAATTGCATTATTCCATGCTCCTATCTTTTTCTCAGCGTCGTCATTTGCTAGAGCAAAAAGTGCTGCATGCGATAGAATTTGAAAATATTCAACTTAATTTAAAGTAGGTACCTATCTCACTATCTATATGTACTATGTAAGAAGGGCTTACCATTTTGCAATTTGTAAAGTTCGGACACTTTATTAAAATCTTTTTTTTTTAATGGATAGGTACAATCAATCATCAAAAGTTGCGTCTGCTCATTTTTAAAACAAAATCCCGATGAGTACATCTGTTAACTGCCCTTTTTTGTGCGGAAAAATAGTAGTAAAACAAAAAAAAATAAGTAGGTAAAATATGCGAGCTTCTTTGATAATATTAATACTTTGTTTTAAAAAAGTCTCAGACTCTTCACAGATATTTTAGCACTCGTTTTCAGCCAATGGGAATAAAACAAAGCAGGACTATCCCATAAGTGATCAAAATCCAATTTAGGTCGACTGCACATTATGCCTTCAACTTTTTAATTTCTATAGTCCCCATTATGTGGAAAAGACCGGACTAAGTTTTCCGGAAATATCCGTATAATTGTCGAGGGTAAACCTAGGAACGTGTAAAACTCTGTGGAACCATGTCAATGACATTTTGAAACCACGAAGGTACTTCACTGTTTGCAGGCACGTCATTAACCATTTGGTACTTATTTCCCGGAGTTTATGAACCATGAAATTGACGCTTGGAAAACTAGGCATTTCAATCGTTATAATTATAAGTACTTACTGATGGGGGAATTAGGTCAAACTCATAAACTTACCTACCACGGTTTTGTTGGTAGCAACCTCAATCTATGCAAAATCCAATGCGCCTATAGATAAACTAATAACTTTAGAACGTTTGCAGTTGGTGATTGCTGTGAACAATTTGAACCACGAGACGGTCGAAAATAACAAACTCAATGATGAGAACATTTTGTTCAAATCAGCCCTGGAAGAGAAAACCAAGGAATTTGAGGAAACATTAAAAAGTCTAGACGAGTATAAGTAAGTATATTTTTCTCACCCTTACAATTATTTTTAGTTTTTGCGTGACTGCCTCGTTGGTCTAGTGGTCGTGAGCGCGACTGCTGAGCATGAGGTCCTGGGATCGATACCCAGGTCGGGAAAAGTATTACTGGGTCTTTCGATCAGGAATTTCTCAGTAGCAGCCACGGAGTATGGGTTTGTGGCCGGTTGATGGCAATAATTTCGCCCCCTATTACATAGGACTTAAACATAAGTGGTGAAATGTGGGTGTGCTATTAGATACACCCATGCCCCACCTTAAACCGTTAGGGAATTACAGGCGTGATGAGTACTAGGGAAATTCACACGACACCGCTCGTCCGCGCGGTCTGGCGGTGAATCGGAACTCACGTCGCAATGGCTTGTATGAAGCACCGCCGACTACGCGGACGAGTGGCGCTCACCGTATGCCCACGCCTCTCCACGCGGCGGGCCGCCAATACATTTGCTTTGCCGCGTCAACACGACCGCGCAGACGAGCGGTGTCGTGTGAGAATCACTTGATGAGAACTGACAAAATTAAAGTTAACACAGTTTCCGCCACAAGCTTTCTCAACTTCCTCAATTCTTCGTTCCGAGGGCCTAGACAGACAGACATTCTAATATCTACGACAACAAAGAAGGAAAAGTAAAATATGATTGAACCAAAAAGCTTATTTATGTCAAACAAGTTGAAAGTTGTTGCAGAAATACGAAACGTTTTGCTTCCAAGCGATTGTCACTCTCTTCTCTAGTCTAGGACCTCAGATGACAGAAACCAGACGCTTCACTCGAGTGAGTTACCATGGAGTTTCTTGCCTGTTCTTCTCCATAGAAAACGACCAATCCGAACCGTGCACCTTTTTGTTGACGTTCTATAAGTGCCCATGTAGGCCAAAAAAGGGAATTTGATTCGAGGGACTAAGTTGGATCTTGAGAGTAGCGAAGGATTCTAGAGTAGAATCCCGAGCGTACCAGTGATTCTTGAGTAGAATCCTGAGCGGAGCGAGGCATACAAGAACCGAGATGTTTTTTTTTTGTTTTGAGCTGTATACACTCTACTTTTTACCATTGACTGCGAGAAAATAAAAAGAAGTATAGAAAGTACGTAAAGCCGTTGGCCGGTTGTCATTTGTAGTTCTTTGACGGTCGTTACAGAAAGTCAGTGGCCAGTCTGACAGTCTTACCAAGGGGTACCGTAACCCACCCAGTACTAACTGGGTTGTGTTCTGGGTCAGATAGGCAGTCGCTCCATGTAAAATACTGATATACAGCTGCATCTGATTAGACTGGAAACCGACCCCAATAAAGTTGGGATAGGTCTAGGCAGATGAGTATTTATCACATTTTATTATATAATCGGTAATATAATAAAAGAACAAAGGATTATATTTAAAGGATTACATTAAAAAAAATATATTGAAATTAGAACAATTTTCGAAATTCAGTGTTCAAAATTCATGTTCTGGTCGGCACGTTTTATTTATTTTTTTATCATAATTCGTGCTTGTTACAAATTCAAAACGTTTTTATTCACTCAGTGAGTAAAAGAGAGTTTTATTCACTGTTATCTATGAATAAAATGTCCCTTTTCGAGTGGCAAGGTTAAAAAAAAAAAAAATAGTGACTGGTTCACTCAAGCAAATATTCATTTATATTACGTTTACTTTTAATTAATTTCGTGTTCAGACGTTTCAATTCCATTGAATAAAGATGCCAAACGAAACACAAAAATGTGCAGAAAGTGTGTAGAGTCTGTAATTCAGCAAAAGCAAGCACGTGCACAGTTTATCAAATGCTACTTAAACACTGCTACTTAAACACCCAGAGTTCCTTACCAGATAACTACTAACTTAGACTAAGAGTATAAGCACAGAATACTAACAGAATAGTCAAAGACTTTCAAATATTTACGAGCGATAGACGGCACAAGACGAAGAAAATCGTATATATATATTGTTACTACTAGTAACAAGTCGCTCTGTCTAGTGTCATACGCCCGCTTGTCAGTTAGCATTCGTGTATCAAAATAGAAAATGTGATCAGGATCAACATTTTTCTATGAAAAAAATGTCCAAAATTTCCAATGTCCCGTCTAGAAGTCTTTTAAATCTCTTTGATAATAGTTTAATTAATTAGTCTAGTTTAGTTTGTCTGGGTCTAATTATTTTTTTTGAATTTGTTTATTTTACTAATGGTTTTTATAGACAAAGAAAAGTCTACTGCACTTTATGCATTGCTTTTATTTCTTGGTCCATAACCTGTTATTTTAAATAAAGATAACTGAGAAATAAATACTTTACAATAATTGACAGAGCAGAGAGCGTTGAGCTAATCAAGTAGGTAAGACTCCAAATTTAAATTATATCAGTTGTGTCATTGTAATAAGCCCAGTCATATTTTCAATTTTATTTTATTTGAATGTTCAGAAAATAAATATTTAATATTCTTAGGAATACTACATTTTATACACACTATAGATACATATTATTTTTTTATGAAATCCCGCGTAACCGGCAAAAAAAATATTATAAGAAGCCGCTTTCATACTTTTGTACCCTTTGCCGGGAAAAAATTACTTTGGCTAAATATGCATTCAAATATCCGATCCCTATACATTAGTATACATTTAACACTAAGTCTAGACTATAGTACTAGAAATCAATTAATAAAATAGAAACAACTTGCTAGATAGAGTATCAAATCTCGGTCCTAAGGTACCTAAACACCTTAAAATCAGTCTCGGAACACTTCTCAAGCATAGAATCATAATGATTATATTCCTGAGGTTTATTGATGTATTTCCTTTGCAGATTAACTTGTTTTATGACATGTTTTGAAAGTTGTTAATTAGCTTAATTCTAAGTTTCCATGTTTTAAGAAGCAGTAGATGCAAGAGTCGAAAACTAACTAGCTGTTGCCTGCGGCTTCGCTCGCGTTTTGGTCGTAAATTATCCCACGGGCAAGTCGTAAATATAGCCTAAGGCACTCGGGGATAATGTAGCTTCCTATTAGTGAAAGGATTTTCAAAATTGGTTCAGTAGATCCAGAGATTACCCCACACATTATTACCTCACAAACAAACTTTACATTTGGCTCGAGTAGGTATTGAAATTTTGTATAGGACAGCTGGTTATTTTTTACGATTTCGATGGTGGTCCCATAGAGAAAGTTGTTGAGATGGATGGTCCGTACCACAGTATTCCATATGATTATACCCTTTCTGTTACACGATGTATAATACTAGCGGCCCGTCCCGGCTTCGCACGGGTGCCAATGTTACTCAGGGTGAATGTAGCTTTCTAATGGTGAAAGAATTTTTGAAATAGAAGGTAAATTATTAATAGCGCAGTAGTTTTTGAGTTTATTCATTACAAACATATACACAAAAATACAAATCTTTCCTCTTTATAATATTAGTGTAGATTAGTATAGATTTACAAGGATCTTTATTGCTTCTGTTAATGCGTGATGCATCCATTGGGTACCTACTTTAATAATTCGTCTTAATTAATAGTTATGTCGGGTGATCCATTCCGTATAGGCTACCAGTCATTTTCCCAGATCCCTGTCCGCCTTTGAGAGGGTGTCTGGGAACCCCCCGTTCCGGTATTGTACCCGACCGCTAATTGCCTGACTGCTTTTAGTACTGTTAATAAGGAAATTGTCGATCGTCGTATTAAGCCCAAACTCTCGAGGATAATAAACTATGAACTAACAATTTCCCCACTTTTAGAACCAGATCAATGAGGGCCGAAGAGAAATTGTCCCAGCAAGAAATACGATACAAGGAAAAAGCAAACGAATGCGCTCAGTTACTGAAGGATTTAGAAGAACTTAAGGGCGAAAATAGCAGATCTCTGGGTCGAAGTAAAGAAAGATCTGATTCCATGCGCAGATACCTTCAAACTCAGATATCGGAACTGGAGAGGCAGTTGATACAAAGTCGAGCGCATTGCCGAGCTTGCCAGAAGGAGAGAGATGAGGTATTTCAGAATCACATTCTAATTTACAATTTGGAACTACACTCAATTTTAGTAAACAATGTATTAGCGAATGGATTTTGGCTTTACGCCACCAAGTTAGATATAAGGTAAGTTTTCATTGTTAAAATTACTGTCTTGTTTATTCTTATTCGCACGAAGGCCAATCAAGCTATACAAATCCAGTTTATACGGATCTCTCATTGTACGGGAAATCTATACAAAGCGAGGCCTTGTTAAATTGGAAATGTATAGCTTGTTGTGTCGCCGATGTGTACGTCAATCTTCTCTGTTCTAAAATTCCATTTGTTGTAACATTTTTTTTTAATGACTTCTATCATATTAGTAATGCTCTATGTATATTTCATGACTAGATGGCATTGTCCTAATAATTAATACTTCATGCAACATAGTCTCAATGGGGGCTATCGCGTATGAATTCGCCGCTAGAGGCGCTAGTGTAGCGCGAAGTCACTGAAATGTCAGATATGTCATAGTATTCGCGCGTTGCGTGCTTTTCTATCACGTATTTTTACTAATTTTCCCGTTTGTGGTCTAGATTGAGCCATTCCTGATTAATTATGGCTTGCAGATTTTAATTAGCAACTTAGGATCTTATTTGTTGGTACCTACTTGGAGGTAAAATGAATTTTAAATGTTTCATGCTTGCTAATTTTAGGGAGAATATTGTCAGTATGTATCTGAAGTTTACACTATGTTGTTATAAGTAGGTAATAAAATAAACTTTTTATGAAGTTATTGGTACTTTAAAGTATAAAATAGAATGATTGACATGTCCTTACTCGACAGTGGCGCCATCTGGTGAGCTCAAAAACGATAGTCCTCATTATGTAAATAAGGTCGAATATTTATTTAAATGGTATGCAAGCTTACCTAAGTAAACCACAGGTAAAATTAATCTAAATATTAGTCAAATAAGAGGAAGCAAATCATGAGGATATAATAGTAGTAGATGGTAGTAAGATATACTAGCTTTAATTTAGAATTTGATAACATAGCGGTGTAAAATATACTTTACGACCTATTCTCATACCTACCAAATATACACAAAAAAAAAATCATAAAAATCGATCGAACCGTTTCGGAGGAGTGCGACCACAAACACCGTGACACGAGATTTTGATATATTAAAAGATGTATATCAAAATTATCAGATAATCTCAGCGTAAAGGTTGCTAGTTGATGTGGATGTTCATATTTAAAAGGTTATAATTATAAGGAAGGGCTCATATTCTTTATTGTACACAAAATTATTCGCACTATAATTGTATAGTCATAAGTCATACTAACCGCGACAATATTACTTCCCTATTTGAATTGGATTTTACTCCTTATAACATCAGCTATCTGGCAGGAATAGTCCCGTCAAAATCGGTCCAGGCGTTTCGGAGATAGTGATTCAAAACCGAAACAAATATGGCTGTACAGAATTTTAATCATTTAAATCATCAATACAACCCTCTTAGTTCACTGACTTTAGAAATAGTCATTGAATAGGATTAAATCAAATTGAGAATGAATTTCGAGGGCTACCCTGACGCTTTCACCTTATATCATAGTGCCATGTTTTTGGTTCAAATAAAGATGCTAATGGACGCTACTGAAGGCGCCAAACTCGTGGATGTGTTCTGGTCCGGCATGATTTAAATCGCCATCAACACTCAAAGAATAATAAGATAATTTAGTTAGTTAAGTCATCGTTCATAATCAAATTAAAACCTACACCGTAATAAAGTAAGACTCAATATGCAGTGCAGGTATTCTAAGCTTATCAATTTAATACTACCTGTATGTAGATTTTACATTATTAAAATCTGTATAAAATTGATAAAATGCGCGTAGTTATTAAAGTTCGTCTGTGACGTAAGTTTGCCAAAATATTTGAGGGTAAACGGGTAAACGTGATTTTAGAATATTTATTATCTCAAATACATGGCATATTGATTAGTAATTAGATAATTAGTATTCAGGATGCCTTATACTTGAATCCTTTTTATCATTAAAGGTAAATTAGAACGTGATGTATGTGTCTAAGTAGAAATACTAAATCACAAGTTTCCCATAGCTTTGGAGCCACAGTCTAAACAATTCAAGCCAGCTTTAGGAAGCAATTGTATCTATTGTAAGGTTTATTACAAATATTATATTTGTGGGCTCAATAAAGTTATTTATTTAATCTACCTACCAGATTTTCCGAAACAGCCTAATAAAATCAGAATATCAGGTTGATTGCGCTCGTACCGAAAGATTATTATTTTAAATTATTGTCTCTGACCGCACTTTGCAAACTGGTCAGCCATAGGAATGCGCATGAGTGAATAAGTTTTAGTAGCGGGCAGAAATCACACAGACAGAGCTCGAATATGACATGTCTTTTGTTTTTAACTTTTTATGGGTCTAAGGGGTATAAGGTGGGTTGTAGGCAAACTGGTTTTTTTTTTTAATTGTCGATGAAAAATATATTTTTGGAATGATGAACCGAACATGATTGTGGTAATCGTTTGAGCGTCGATATCCCTTCAATACCGTGTAAAAAATAGTGTATAGCCCAGGAGACCCTAGTATATAGAAAGGGCAACTCAATTTTTTAAACGCCATAAGCATTAAGCATAACACAATAAAATGACTGTGCAAAAACATTCGCATGGTTTTTGTGTACAATAAAGTATAAATGAACACCAGTAAAGGGGTCATTATGTTCTCCGGATGAAAACTCTAGCAAGCAACGTGTACCATGTTAATTAAGTTCCCTTGGGCTTTGTATAGTTAGGTGTCATTTGTTATTGGTCCGTAACTTCAATATAAAGTAGGATCAGTTTATCGTTCATCATTATAGCCGTATTCATATAATTATACAATTTATTACTTAGCTCTGTAGAGTTCATCTTTCATAAATAAGCTGGTCATAATTGGTTTGTGAGAGTGCTCAAATTAAATACATTTCGGTAACTTAATACCTGAACAACATTATATGACATTTTTAATATTTAAGATATCAGATTACAATGAAAGTAAAACGAAAGTAAACGACTATATTTAGAGACGATCTACATTAATTAGTTCTCTTAACTAATTAATTTTGGTTTTTAGATTCGCCAACGCATGCAAATAAAAATTAACAATCTTCAAGAAAATTATGAACTATCTGAGATCAGACTTCGGGCTTTGCAAAATCAAGTGACTGCACTGAAAAATAGCTACTCAGCTGTCCTGGCTGAAAACGAAGAAATCACTGAATTAACCAAGATAGGCACTACATAAATATAATTTCTGAAAGATCAAAAAAGTAAAAGAAGTTGTAAAATCAAATGTTTTTTAAAATTCCAACAGGTACTTCACATTATTGTAATTACAATTTTCATAGTTAAGTAGGGAACATTAAACATAATAATCTACCTACTCGTTCTTAGTTTGAGAAAAAAATAACAAAACAAATTCGATGTCTAATTATATAAATATAACCACAGAATGCCAATAAACTGTTTTCATTTTTTAAATTAGTGCATATCGGTGGTTTTATTTGATTGCAATTCCTTGTCTACTGTGATACGACCTTATAATATTTTTGGAAGTTTCAGTACTGTTTTATGAGTTGGGGTAACAAATAATTCTATTTTTGTTTTGGTTGGTGAAAAGTCTATTAAAAAATAACAATAGCGGTAGGTATCTACGTAACGTAATACGTTACAATCCAGGTTACATAAACATACAGGGTGTACCAAGACCCTTAACGAAGCCGTCAACTAAGCATTCCGTACATTAAGTAATTATACTCAAAAAATATTGCTGGGAAACGACTTTTTTTTGGGGTGAAACATCACGTTTTACAGCAGGACTCAATGTAACGCAGTCAAAATATTGTGCTGATGGATGGATTGAATAGTACAGGGGTCGTGGAAGTGTTTAAAGTAAAAATGTAACATTAAAAACATGTATTTTAAAAAAACTTGTGAAAAAGTTGGAACTTTGACCCGCAATATCTCCGTAACTAGAAGGTTCCCAGGTATGGTCTAGAACAAAAGAATGATCGTAACGACGGGGGAAACAAGTACCTTTCGGCTTCGTTAAGGATCTTGTTACACCCTTTATTTAAGTAAAATTATCTAATTATACAAATAATTAGTTCTTGTAACTCCTTCCTTGATTTGGATATGAGATGAGAAGGCATGAAACGCAAGGGTGTTAAGTAATTGAAAAAACCCGACTCAAAAACACTGAAAGCAAAAATAAAGAAGCACATTTTAAATTAAATAAAAGTTGGAATAAGACGACACCCATGGATGGAACGGACATACCATCCTACCCACATACATACATATGCGCGAAAAACATTACCCTCCTTCTGGGTCTTCACCATCATCAGCCTACAGCAGTCCACTGCTGGACATAGGTCACCTCAATCGCACGCCACTCTACTCGATTCTCAGCAGCTCTCATCCAGTTGCTCTCAGCC
Source organism: Eugnorisma glareosa (assembly GCA_947578425.1). Classification (NCBI taxonomy): domain Eukaryota; kingdom Metazoa; phylum Arthropoda; class Insecta; order Lepidoptera; family Noctuidae; genus Eugnorisma; species Eugnorisma glareosa. Next base: position 35,021,356 of record OX387957.1, read on the forward strand.
ACCCGGCGAATATCGTTGCTCCACCGAGCCTGAGGTCAATCGGGCAAAAAGTAGTAAATGATAGCGTGACAGTTGACAAGAAGACAAAGAGAGAATAAAACGAGTTGCGCCTGTCCCAAATAAAATGAGACAAAGGCAGAAAAATGATGATGAACTCCCGTGATCAGGATCATGCACATTCAACTTCTGCATTTAACGCATGACAATGCCTTCGTAAGACGACGGCGATGATGCAAAAGAGACATCCTCAAAATGTCTCATTATAATAAAGTATGTATAGTTTGTAGTGATTCTTATAAATTCTTTTGCTATAGTATCTGGTTCGCAAAGTGCGCAGATATTACGTGCATATTGCGTACGCGATGGCCGTACACCGGCCGCGATACAGCCGGCTTTGTTCGAATGGCCACGGCCTGCGCCGCCGGCGCCCTTGCTCGACTTGAGGCCGTGCCTCTCCAAGTCTCTAGCTCGCTTAATGTCAACGCACCGTAACTACACTACACTTTATTTTTATTATTACCATTTTTATTTCAAAAGTTTCCCTATGCTCTTATTGACACCCGTGTTACCAGTTTGCTCTGCGATGCACTTGCTTTAATTTGCAAATGATTGGTCTTATTGTGAATGCAGGTAGTTAGCAGTGGGTTATGTAAAAGTCCACCTGTGGGTAGGTTTGTTGTGAGGCAATGTATCGCGACATACCACTAATATAAAAAAAAAAACATACAGTTATGTTATTCAGCAAAGTATTAAAACTACTATAATTACTTAAACTGATCAATTGACTACTATTAACTGATTAATAATGCCAAAACTCGCAATACAAAGCAATCATAACATGTCTACATCTGCGGTATTTTATATTCTACAAGTACTCAAAACTATCTGGAAGGCATTGTACAGAAAATATAAAATATAAAACTATAACAGGTTAGCTCGTCGTTAACTAGTTACTAAATAACCTTCATGCAAGTTAAAATTAAATAAAGCAAAATCTAGACCTTAAATGCGTATATAAAATTCCTGCAGTCATGTCTGGCGATTAAAGCTTTAAACAATGTGTGAGTGAAACAATAACGAGGTGCGAACTATTAGCATTACCTCCAAAAGTTATAATTGTTGCTAATTGTATAGGAAGGAAGTACTATCAAGATTTTATTACGTTTCAATGTCTTCCGTTTTTAGAACTTACTTTTTAGTAGGTATCATAAAATTCAATTAATTTTCTCTTTTTCACAATCCGATTAGGTTCAAAGACTTGGTTCGATCGGATTCCTTAGAGGACGAATAAATCTTATTACAGGTGTGCTCTGAGCTCCGGGGCTCGTCGCCTTACTGATTGCTTCGTGCCTCACTTCCATTTATTTAATTTTGCTTTTAAAATGCCTTTTCAAATCTGACTGAGATTAAGCTCCTGGCTATAAATTGATTAACTCAATTAACTACCACAGACCACTCTGTGGTAGTTAATTGACTTAATGCTTACTTATGGTAAGTAATAATAAATGATATGATTGAAGATGTGCATCTTCGTAATATCATTTAAATTTACTTACCTTGAACTACATGCCATAATTATGTTTGGTGAAAATGGCCAAAATAAAAAATTTCACGTAACTTCAATAAAACTTTTTGATAAAGATGTTATGAACTGATGCTGTAACGGTGTTACAAGTCCCTTGAGTATTTGAGGTTGTTAAATGAAACATCGTATTTCACGCAAACGCATATTTATTTTTATGATTCATTTTTATATATTTTTGGTGCTCCATTTTTTATTTATTTGTGTTTCATTAAATTATAAATTAATACTAATAATAGTAAAGGTATCGGCAAACGCACACAGGCTCCGTAAATGGGCAATCGGGAGTTCCGTGCAGTTTCCGAGACCCGGGCAATAAGCTGGCATAATAAATAATACAATAAGGTACAAAAAGGAATTCAACGAAGTACCATCGGATGGTTTTCACAATCGCTCACACATACGCTCCACACACGCCAACAACAGTCTTACATCTATTATATCACTAGCTATACAGAATGCGGCGAGGCCGCGTGCAATGAACCATGGAAGTTTAGTACGGGTAGGCTGATTACTCGAAGTGCGAGTCCTTGAGCTTCTTGACGGCGTTGGTGAGGTGCAGCATCTCGGTATTGAGCTGCCAGATCAGTGTCTCCAGCTTGTCCACGGAGTCCAGCACCTCTACGCGCTCCGTGTGCGGGTTGAAGCGCACCTCGAAGGGTCGCGACATGGTCGACACCCAGCGTCTGTGTACGTAAGCAAAGGGTTAGATTAACTGGGCTAGTAACAAATATCACATTATCTACTCATTCTATTTTTTGTTTTAATTACCTGAATTTATCTTTGGCATCTTCGAAACTTTCGGCTACATAGTAGATGGGTTGGTACTCCTGGTCCTGGTAGGGCTGGACGGAGGTGGACGCAGGCTCGAAGGGCCTAAGCTCAGGCTTGTCGCTGAGTGCGTGCAAGAGCTCTCCGATGGAGGACAGCAGGGCGGCGCCGTACGCCTTCAGCTGATGGTTCTCCTTGCACAGGCCGAACTCGACGGTGAACCAGTACACCTGAGCAAAGACAAAATCGTTTATAATGCACCGCCATCGGGCGAATTAACGCAGCAACACTGTTAAGATAAATTTCGCAACAGCTGGGCCCATTCACAAAATTTACATATTCGCATTGGCACAAATAAAATGTTATAATGCTTATTCAACTAGGGCTTCTAGATTCAAAACTTACAGTAGAGAGCTTTTCGATTTCAGAGTCCGAAGCGCCAAGAGATGCGAGTCCAATCTCTTGCGAGAACTGGGCGAAGCTGGGGTCAGCCAAGAGAGGGATGTGTCCAAGGAGCTCGTGAATACAATCGCTGCAAAGAATACATTTCATTGTTAGGTTTTATCTAATCTTGTCTTCCAGCGTTTTATAAAAGTTTTCATTTAAATTAGATGCCAATCATCTAATTTAAATGAAAACTTTTATAAAATGCCACCGTCCTTAACGCAGGACAAAGTACGGTCCAGTTTGATGGAAAGTGGTGACTCAGTTATAACTATCGCCTTTGATAGCCCCGGCTCCTGTAGTCCTAGAGTGTAACTTGGTTATATAGAATAAGCGAGCAATTCAATTTAACAAAGTTACAGTTCCATCACGACTGCGCCGTCCTCTCTTCGGACTCGCAAATTGTTTTATGTTCAAGGATGCGGGATATGCGCGCCTAGACAAAACGAATTACTTACAACAAGGACTTATTGCGTAACATTTCTGTAATGATATGCGTCAAAGCTATAATTATTTTAAATATAATGTAATTAACATTAATGAATATTTCGGTCATATCCATATCCGTTACTTCCGCGTTGTTAATTACCATGAAAATGTTCTGATTAACAATAATAAGATCAAAAAGTATATACTCAAATGAATGTGAATGGAACTTACGGTTCAGGAGTGTGGAAAGGCGAGTTGGCGTGACGAACGTATTGGGTAGATTGAAAGACTCGGAAGGCCAGAGAAGCCAGGAAGTCGCGGGCGGTGAGGAGACCAGCGGCAGGACGTAGCGTGAATCCGGTGTGCTTGCGGAGGAAGTTGCTCACATCGTCCAGCTGAGGAATGTGCTGCGGCACGAAGATGTCGGCTGACTGCAGCTTGCTGAACGCTACTTTGTACTCCCGGCAGGCGTGCTTGGGCATCAGGTCCAGCACAGTGTTGAACACTCTCTGCCAGGTCGCGTTCTCAGTCTCCTTGTAGCTGATGTGTGGGATTGTGTCTCCGTATTTGTACCCGAAAGCGATTTCGGCAATTTGCTTTCTGCGCTCCCTATAGTCCTTGTCGGCGAAACCGGGATGGTTCATATCCAATTCGGGTTCATATTTGGTCATAAGATGGTTGCAATTATCGAGATCCGAAGCGTGGCGAGGGAACCACGGGATTTTGCTTGACATGTTGTTCTCGGAAATGAGGTTAACTCCAGCGAAAGAGGTTGACTGACGAAGAGATCTGATTAGTTGCAACAGGTTGATGCGAGACATGCTCACTTTGACGAGAGCATCGAACTGGACACCGGTGAGTTGGGAAGGACGAGTCTCGAGATGCTGGACGCATCCCTTGTAGTTGTCGATGGTCTTAAGGATGCGTGCCAGGGAGCCCATTCCATCTCGCATGCGCAGAAGTAGCGCGGCTAGTTGGACAGCCTGCTCTGCCTCAGGAGATTCACTTGCAGCATTCTGCAGGATTACTTCTTCCTCGGTCAGAGTATAATCTGTAAAGAAATTGTACATTGAACACGATGCCACGATTTAATTAAAAACATGTGTCGGTAAATAAAGTCTCAAAAACAATACTGACCGTCGTCGTCCGTTTTTCCAGCATCATCACCGATATCCGCATCAGCTAAATAAACCAACATAAACAAAGGTAAGAAAAAAATAATAAAAAATAATAATAAGCAACAAATGATATTCAAATCTGCATAAAAGACAATTACCGAGATGACCGTTTTTAGTTTCATCTTGTTGGGTTCCATCTTCGACAGTCGGGGAGTTGTCACCATTGCCAATATGAATCCCGTCTTGGATAAAATCGGATTCCAAGCCAGAATCTAAATTAAATAAGGAAAAATAACAAAAGTAAGAAAAAAAAACATAACGAAAATCAAGAAAAATTAAATAATAAATGCAAAAAAATATGATGTTTCGATTCGGGCGTTAAAGCCGCACGGGTCGTCCCTGAGAGGACATTATACTTATCACGGAATTTATTGCGGTGTCAAAACCAAGTTTGCTTTCATTAAGCTACATAATACGAGTCACATGCTATAAGAGAGGTCATTAAATCTCGAAGTTGTGAAATTGAGACCAATCGCGGTCGTTCAAGTTTTCAAGGATCCATGGTAGTGTCCCAAGTAGCTCAATTAAATCGTTTACACACTTGAAAATCGTCAAGGAATCGGTATGTCAGAAGGTTGGAGCTTCTCGTTTCTATATGTTTACATTGCAATGTTGAAGACACTGAACTCCATGGATACTCTTTTCAATCAAGTTTTAACATTCTCACTGGTTACGATGTTATTATGGAGGTTCGGGTTGATTGACATGACTTACCATTGGCGCGGGCGCGAGCCTCTTCAAGAACGCTTTGTTTGGTCTGTTTGACGACCAGGGTCTCAAACCTGGCATCGTCTACAAGCGAGCGGCGACGAGACGGGTAACCATTCTGCAACAACACAGGAGTAACACGTTTAGTACACAAATATAATTTATTTACTCTGGTTAGTAAGTAAATGACGTAACTTGATAATGGAATGAAATCTTCAAGAGTTTGATTGAATGAAGTATGAGTTTATGTGAGGAGGTATCCTATAGCAATAGTTAATGAGCAGACTGACAAATGATGAGATATAGTATAGCTCTATTAACGCAGTACGCAATTATGTCCATTGTCTAACTATTATCGGTAATTAATTGTCAATCTTCTAAGTATGTGTTGTTCAAATTAGTTCTTAAGGATTTTATTTTCTAGCGCACATTTTTATATTGTATGCCATACCTAACAGTTCTGAAGGAAATACTATAAAATGAAAAGGCTGAAGCGTGGGCGAGAAAGAGCCCACACTCCAGCGACCGAGCACAAAGGAGTCGTCTCTAAAACAGTTTGATCTTCTAAATCCTTATAAATATAAAGCGGTCACATCGCATTATATTTCATGTGAGAGTAGAAATTGCTTTTACGAAGTTCGTAAGCTTATTTCCTGAGTGTGGCAGGGTGTAAAGTGCTCCCATTATACCCCGCCTTGCGCCGCGCTCCGGATACGAAGTCGTGCGACTGAAATCTTTCAAAGGAACGCGCCTTTCTGGTCCGCTGCGCTCAAATGGAGCCAATTATACAGCTCGAGAGTTGTGACTACATGACTTGATTCTTGTAACAATGCGACGCTCGTTCATGTCTTTACTTAGCGCTGTCGCGGAACAAAGACCGACCCATCTAATAACAGTACTCTGGTACTTTCGTAGCAAGTATTTGAATATCCCATAATATTGTGAAATACTATGTTATGTTTCATAGGCGCCTTATCTAACGTCACTACGATACACAAATAATATCTACTCGTAGTTTTCTGACCGAAAAGTCAGGGATTTCTAAAGTTCCGAAAAAAACCGGTGACTTAACAGAAGATCATAATTATCAGTGTGTCAGACGCGCGCTTTTCGTGTGACAAGTATTGTTTTTCTCAAGTAGCGTGTAACTCGATGTGGTCTGTGTGCGACAACATAATTTCCGTCACAAGCGCTAAGGAGCGGAGCGGAGCGCTGCCGCGCTGGCTGGCGAATGCGCGGGCGGTGAGACCTAGCATTTTCCAGTAGAGTGGCCGTGCGGGCCTAACTATGTATGTCAAGGGTTGCGCTAATCACTCACTATTGTTACCGAGCCCCTGAAATGCAACGAAGTTAATAATTACGCGACCTAAAAGCTTTTTACCGGAGGTCCAATGCGTTTTCTTGCAGCTGTAGTAAACAGAAGCCCGGTGCGCGTACTAAGTGTTACAAGATTGCGGAAACGGTGTCGCGCGCTGTATTGTAAATTTAAAGGTCCGCCTAACTGGAGCGGACAGGACTCGGAATCCGGTTGATATAGCCTTGGTGTGCCCGAGTGGCCACTTCACCATTCCAATCGGTCGGCGGGTAATTAAGCCAAGCCAGAGTGCGGCCCGCCGACCTGTATCCACCCTCCGATGTACTCTCAAAACCTCCGAGCACTCAATCAATTTGACGTTGCAGAACATCTAATCTGGGGATTTTATTGTTTCGGCATGCACGAGCGCTGAGTTGGCTTGTATCTACCACTAATTTGATCTCTAAGTCACGATATTTTTAAACAAAAGCGATAATTAAGCAGAGTGAATATTCTCGTCGAGTGTTTATGCACGATTAGGAAGTTTAACTTGACCGCTACATGTGTTAAATGTGTAATTGGCTCTGAGTCTCTCCAAACGAACATCTAAGTGCACCAAATAAGTTGTGTTGGTCAAGGGCATACCTAAGTGACCTCGATATGATTGTAGACCGCGTTCTCAGGTTCTGCGCTTTGCGTGACGCCGTCTAATTATCTGAATCGAGTGCGGTTCTAGTGCAATCAAAAATCGAGCCGGCAATATTTACATTTGTAGATCAGCTTCGATTTTGGTGCGTTTGTGCAGGTGTGACAAACTAACTGTGCCCATCGTGACACTTGATAGAATTTTAACGATCTTTACTGATTGCAGCGGAGTCGGTGAGCGTCGCACCGCCTTGCATTCCGACCTTCGACGGTCAAGGAAATACAATCATTCAGCCACCAATCATAAAATAAATGATAATCATAGCATGATAGGTACAGGCCTATTTATCGCACAGCGCATTTAAATAACTTAAAAAAGCAAAACAAATTCGGAAATTATCGCAATGCAATTCAGAGCATGTAGGTAAGCACGAGACTTTTAAAATTAATTTTGTGTGACCAAGACAAAACTTTGCAAACACTACTCGGTGCGTACATACTCTGACATAATTCGCAACAAAATTTCGCACAAGCTTTTTGGTGTACTTCAGCGTAGAAGCACGATGGAAAGATTCTACTGAAGTAAACAATCAACAGGTGATTATTTAATACAAAGTTGTCTACGTGAGGTAACGATTACGAGTCCACGACGCGTTGAATATTCACAATGCTAATTAATATGTTCGTAAACAATGAAGAGATTGATAAGAGTTGTTTTTTGTTGTAATACCTAGGTAAGTGTTGAGGCTGCGGACTCGACGTATGTGGAACAATGACTTATTTAGAACATATTGTTCTGAATATTGCGCAATTTGTCACACGAAGATGCGATTTCGCTGGGAAAGTGCCTTTGTCACATTAGTTTGTCATAATAGTGAATTAATTAAATTACAGTCCACAATGACTACGTTGCACATACCCTGTCTGCATCGCGTAATTAGACCCGACCAGCTCTCAAGCTTCATCATAATAAAAAAGACGAATTTATAAGCAAAAATATATGATTAAACGACCGAATTTATAATCTTGTATCACTTTCTGTTACTGTGTAGTAAACAATACATATTTTTTGAAAATCTCTCGACGTATAAAGCAATGTTACCGCTATAAAAGCAATCAGTTATTCTTATAGACTTCTATGTTTATGTTAATTATTGGAAAATTGCCTCGTTCAGTTAAGATTGTTGATGCTCATTGTTACAGAGTAGTACAAGGGCGAATTTGACAAGTTATAAGTAGGCAATACCGATTACCTGATGACAAACTGATTAACATCTAATTCCCTACTATTATTATACAGTCGAGGCTTTATCTTGTTAATATTTTTTTTTAAATATTTTGTGTGCTCGTATCTCAATATTGACAGTATTATTAGATTTATGTGGCAAATAATTCACTTCGCCAAAACTGTACTTTATAACACTGAAGTTAATTTACATTTTAAAACCCCTAACAAAAGATTTCTTTGTTTAAGTCAGTCAAATTGCTAATAATACAGGAATTGCTATACCATGCGTTTTTATTGCAATTATCTCTCTCCGCTGTCAGTGTGTAAAGTTAATTGTTAGTTTTTAGGACATCTCAATTATTTCTAATAAAGATTTATGCCACTAATGAATTACTGTAACTAAAATGAATAACTACTTGAAAATTGCATAATTATTTGATTTCTAAGCTATAAATCAATTGATTTTAAGGTGATTTATTATTCACTAATATTTGGCCGAAAACAACAACTTTTTACGATGTTGTCAAAACATCGTAAAAAGTTGGTGTTTGGCCGCTTGTTTTGCAAACAATTTAGAAGCAAGCTGAACTTTGATGATGGGAAACAAATATTTTTTAAGATGGTAATTTTAGGTGATGGTGGATAAAATGTGCGTGTGATGAGTATGAGTATAGAATGAGCTGGCAACGCGCTGTGCGCGTGCAGGTGCTGCAGCTCCTCACCTCGATGCTGTAGGACTTCTTGATGGCGAACATCTCACGGTTCTTCTGGGCAGCTGCGACGGCCATGGCTTCTTTCTTATCTTCTCACGACACACCACTGGTATTTGAAGGGCCTGAACGAGGGGTTCACTGCGCGGTTAGCTAGCGTATTGTCTGCGAGAGCTTTTTGTCTCGACCACGGGCTTCTGTGCCTGTCTGTCTGCGACTCGAGCTGTCGTATTACTATAGCTAACTAAACTTTGGATTGCAAACAGACCAATGCATGATGACCGTTCGTAAGAACAGTTTAAATAGTGTTAGGCGCACACCTCCCACCCCGCAGCGCCTTTCGTCGCGCATGCGTCATGATCCGCGTCACGCGCGCCGCCCGCGCCCCCCGCCGCCTGCCGTCGACTCGCCGGCATCCCCGGCCCTAAGCCTGCATCATCAGGTCCATCTACCCATCTATCCAGCATCCAGCCAACCACATAGTACCTGATCATCCACATTTCTTCAAAAATCGACCGCTTCCAAATGATGTCCTTATTTCCATACCTTAGATCCTTGTTCGGAAATGGCCTTATTAACTCGGAAGTAAACTGATGTAACTATTAAAATAAATAACTGTGACGTTATAGTTATGTAAAGTAAATAATAATGTTTGATAAAATCTGTATCATAAAAATATTATTATATTTTCGGCAATGGTTTGGAGTGGCATTTACGAGTACTTGTATATATTAGGGCGATTAGAATCTTTTGCAGACATTCTGATATTCACATAAAAACAATAAAAAAGCTATTGTAATAAAATTATTTTCATTAATTGGAGGCGTTAATTACCTAAACTTTATTTGAAAATAGCTGAGCTGGAAATCCTGGGTTCGATTCCCAGATCGGGGCATAGTGTAATTGTTTTTTCCCAAAACGAGTTTTCCCAGTAGCTGTCCAAAATCTGGATTTGTGCCCGGCGTTGACGATAGACCCAATTACCATATTATAGGCGTGATTTAAAAAATAATTAATTGTTTTTTTCAAACGACATGACGGTAAGGACAAAGATTAATAACCTATATTTTATTAGTCAACAGAATTTCCAGGAACCACTCTCTGATCTGTGATAGATCGGTTTTACCTGTGACGCGTAGCGCTTCGTAGACCCCGCTACGGCCTACGGGCTGCTACGCTCATCCCTACGGGAATCATTGTCTAATCGCTACGCGAAGTATCAGCAATAGTTTTTCTTTATTTTTTAAATAGGAGTCGTTGGAAGTCAAATGTTATGGGTAATGTGCAGTGTTTCGTCACTGATAAGATGTTACGCTGAAGATAACATTGTGGTTACCTTATCGTACGAGATGAATTTATATAATTACCATTTAATAGGCGTATAAGTTACCGGCACATGGTTCTACGATAATTTTCAACTGGTTCAAATGTTTGATAAACTATCTAAACTGATCCTTTGTTATTGTATTCCATAGTGGAAACGATTGTGTGTTAGCTGTATATTTATTGGTGAACAATTTAGTTTTAATTGTGTTATACAGGTGCTTCACTTTTAAACTGAAGTAAAATGAAACATTTTTCTTTTACTGTGTAGAATTAAAGAAAAAACGAATCATATTTAATATTTTCCTATTATTTTGGACCTTTGATAATAAATCTTTTAATTCCGTTGTTTCCATAGGCAAATTAACATAACCCTTTGCAATTAGGTTAATTAAACAAAACTATAGTTAATAAAAATTAACGAGTGCCAACATTTATTTTAGTGTTAATTTATTTATTTAATTTATTATGATTTACATAACATTATGTACAAGGCCATGTGGTAGGTACTTGGTAGGTACCGGTATAAATGTAAATATTTACTTTATTAGTTGCCTTTCTTTTTTGCATTAATGACAATGAGCCAAAACACGCGAATTAATCACATAAATAAAACACTTTGTTAAGGAAAATACCAGTTTATTTAATCGGTTACTTAAAGACGAAAAACAATAAAAGAGAAGATGTACAGAAAATCGCACATCAGTGGTCATTAACTAGCATTGACAGCCGCTCAGATTTTTGTAGTAGCAGTAAGAGTGATATTCATAATGTTAGCGTATTCATTGAAGTATAGCCGACTGTACCTATAGTATAATATGTTAAGCAATCAAATGTAAAAAGGTACACGGTCCAGGTAGATAATATTCTTGTTATAACTGCTTTTAAAGCCAGAGGCGTATCTACTTGCGTCCAATTTGTTAAGATATTAGTGAAAACCTTTAATTGGCTTTGTATAACTTATGTCTTGTACAAATTGATATTGTTTTTACTTATTTTTATTACTTATTTTATAAGTAAATAAATTCTGTTTTTATCAATATAATATCACATCACTCCTGTTATCCCCGACGTATAACCAGTATTAGAGGCCGACCCTATTGCCATCAACCGACCACAAATCCAGACTCCGTTGCTGCTAATGAGAAATTCCTGATAGAAAACTCCAATAACACTTTGCCCGGCTTGGGAATCGTACCCAGGACTCCATGTTCTGCAGTTTCGCTATCATTATGTCCGAATACCATTGTTAGAGGATAGATTCTTAGAGATATTATTAACAGTTTATTTAAAAAAACAGCCCAATTATTACAGTTACAAAGAAAAATCACTCCCCTTGCCCTGCTTCAGCTAAAATTACGACGTTCCATTCCATCATTATTCAATTTCAATTTATCAATATGCTTTAAAAGACAAGAATCGAACAATCGTACAGTCGACGGCAAAACTGTTAAGCGGTTTTAAGATAATAAAACAGTTTGATTATCATATTTTTATGCAAAACAAATGCATTTTATAAAAGCCAAATGCGACTGGTTAACAATGCAACTCAAATATGACATTGGTCCACACGTACGCTTCTTTACCAATATCATTTTTCCGAACATTTTATGTATTGTCATTACCGCAAAATAAAAACATTAGTTCAACAAATCGTCGCATTATTATGTTATTAATATTATAGTCAGAAGAAGCTATAAGAAACAACACATCCAATCAGAGTGTACAATGGAAGAATCATCAACTCTGACCGCAAACTCGAAGAGTCAACTGAATTAATGACAGTCCATCGCGAGGTAATTCACAAAAACCACGTTATTCGACAACTACCATCTTAAAGTGACACACGTTATGCGACATCGACCAATGCCAAGACATGTCTTTACGTCACATCATACCGATTATTATAATTAGAAGGCCGCATCGGATACCGGTCATTCTAATGAGGTGTTACGATTTTTTTTCAAAAATCGATTCTGTTATTCCAATCTATCAGTTGTGACGTTAAAAACCGATCGATTAAAGTGAACGAATGAATAAAATAATCACCATCATGATGGACTGTCTAAATATTTGCAATATGTTTGTGCAAAATTATGTATTTGATCATCATTTTAGTGTGACGCACGTGCATCGCATGTTCTGGTTTCCTCACGAGTTTGTTTATTGGTCTGGTTTATGAGTGTGAGATGAAGTTACTAGCAGATTGTTTGATTAGGGTAGGTCTCGAGACTGACGCCATCTGCATGTAAAAGAATGCGATGCAGTTTCTCTAGTATACATAAAAGTACACAATCCGTGAAGTACCCCTGATGAAGCTTTATTTCGTCTCGGTTCAATGTCCTTATTTCGGTGCAGGTAGGGCGTCACTGTGCAAGTGTGCACACGCCCGGTTATATCACAATTCGCTGGTTTCATCAACAAGGCCTACGTGATCATTCGCTTTATTCAACTTTGCCAAGTGTAGAGGCACTTGTTTAAGTAACGGAAGTACATAATTATGTTTGCATTCGTTCTTTATTTTTATTATGTGCGTAACCTTTGTCTTTAATGTGTCTCTTTGTTGGGTGTGAAAATCGAAGTAACTATTACAAACTTAAAAAGTAAATATCATTAATGTTCCCATCTTCTTTTGGTTTTCCCGCGTTGCATGTTATGGCGTGCATGTGGGTAAAAGAACGAACAGAAAGTTATGGCTTAGAACTCGTTTGGGGAATCCCTCCACGCCCGGTTAACTGATCCGTACGGTATACTGAGGTAAAATGGTGATAAACACGTCATTAGTGCGTCATCGGCAAGTGGCATGGCTCTGCCGCGAAAGTGCCAATTACGACATGTGCTTATTTGATGCGATTTTACGTCAGGGTATTCAGTATCGCAGATTTAAAACGCGGGGTCACTCAACTGGAACACAAGCAGGTACTCAAGTTGTTTTAAAATGATTATATACCTACAATGACGATGGTGCTTGCCCATAAACCCAAACAGCCAGTAACACGTCAAAACAATATAGCGATGTGCTAATTGTCGCTGTCTCGACCCACCAGAGTTTTTAGGTTTTTCAGACCATTCATTTGTAAACTAAAACATTGCACTGCGATTTATTTGACAAATTGTTCCTGCACTTAAGTCTTGTTTCCAGTGCCTCGTAATTTATGCTAGTAAAAAATTGTAATAAAAAGTATGTATACAATATTCAAGGATTTTAATAGTGGCAAGACCAATGAACGTTTATCGTTACCTTAAGGACAATGGGAGGAACGTACTTATTGTAGAATGTTATTAATATTGTTACAGTCAGCAACATGCCCATAGTAACAGTTTGACTGTATCTACTGGGATAGGCTGGGATGCTGTTTTTATTTATTGTCCGCGTTATTCAATAAAAAATCATGAATCAAAGATGATTTTCAATGATGTTACCGATTAAGTAAGAAGTAGTGCCAATATGGCACAGTGTTACTGTATGAGAATATGTTGGTCCCAACGAGTCACACTCTTCACTTGGCGAGTGATCCGTAGGGAATAATCACAAAAAGTTTTCCTATCGAGTAACAGTGTGACTGGTTGGGATTTTTATTCAGAATTGTTCCCAACGAGTCACACTGTGACATGTTACAGTGTGACTCGTTGGGAACAAACGGCATTATTTATCATAAAACATCGTATCACACGGCAACAGTGTCGTTTTGTTCCAGTACTACCATTGAACAATTTTTTTAATCGCAAATGTACCTACTTTCAGAGATTACCGTTTACAAACATAATAAACAATCAATTTTGCCTCTTTAAAACGGTAGGTTAGATTCAGAATTCATTTGACTTGATAATCTCTCACCTACTAACAATTTAATCTAGTTTCCTGTTATTTGTTTCTAAACAATATAAATTAACATAGAAGTCTACATCTGTGAAGCCTATGGTAGGAAGTTAGTTACATTTTATTGAATAACCGGAACCTATTGATTCCGGTTTTTTATGTCATAATTACTTATATCAGTCACTTAATTATTGTGAAGACGTGGATTAATTGATTGATAGACAACCACTTTAGAACTTTTCCTGGTAGCATTATTATTTTTGTATTTAACCGTATTTGCAAGGTTTCCACGGCAATGAAATATGCAGAAAACGCAACGAATTAAGTATGATGAATGCTGTAATTATTGAATCCATATCGATTGTTTTCAGTCAAAGATTTCTAAGGAAAGTGGTCGGCCTGGGAAAAGTGATTGTTTATAATAAGATGATGAAGATCAGGTAAACTGACGTGGCTGTTGCATATTATTACGTTCATAGAAATCCTTGTGATTTTCCTTTATGGAATTCAAACAATAGTGACTAAGTAATTAGCGTGGAGAGCGGTAAGTTTTGGACATTTACCGCGTTTCGAACGTAGTTGCTTGGACTTATGATGAATTGCTGCTGGTCTCTTCTTGTCAGTATTTTTTTAGAGATTGGTAATTGGTCTGTAATTTTGTATGTCGTATTAGGTGACCCGCCCTACCTAAATACAACAGCCATACAATTTGGTAAAGGGGTCAAAAATACAATACAATACAATACAAAGGGGTCAAAAATGTTTCGGCCCTGTCGAAACCTGGCTCTTCCTTATACACTCTTGTCTACATTCACGCCAACTCAATTGCATAGGTAAAATTGTAATATTCATGTTTCAAGTCAAGTAGGCCACCAAAAGAAAGTTTGCAAGATTCATAATAAGGACACAACAATAGTCATTTGCTAATGTGTAAAGACTCGTAAAATGTAGATAGAAGATGACTGCTGTATTAAAAACTGACTGCAGGGATGTGACACGTTTTCACTCGTAAATCTATACTACTAACTAATCTATACTAATATTATAAAGAGGTAAAATTTGTAAGTTAAGTTTTTAAGTTGTAAGAACCGATTTTGAAAATTCTTTCGCTAGTAAGAATCTACATTATCCACGAGTGTCATAGGCTATATTTACAACGTGCCCGTGGGATAATTTCCGACCAAAACGCAAGCAAAGCCGCGGGCAACAGCTAGTTATAAATAAAGAGGTAAAGCTTGTGAGGTTGTAGGGGGTAATCTCTGGATCTACTGAACCGATTTTGAAAACTCTTTCACTAATAGGAAGCTACATTATTCCCGAATGTCATAGGCTATATTTACAACGTGCCCGTGGGATAGTTTCTGACCAAAACGCGAGCAAAGCCGCGGGCAACAACTAGTTCGTAATATTGTTAACGAGCTTGAAATTGTTTTTAGATCGTGTTAGCCTGCAAGTAATGAACTGCAGCCATGGTCCAGTGTTACCTATTAGCTTTTAATCTGCTTTGTTTTGTCATCTGCCGTTCGGAGAGAATGAAGTCTACAGTAAATCGAGTTCTGGCCCATTGACTCTTCTGTCTAGTGTCTACCGATTGGGGTGAGAAACAAAAAACAGAGAAAATTCGATGACCGAACATTTTTGCAAACGTTCCGGTTTAAATAATGATTAAATATTTTATGAGGAAATGTCCTACGTAGATTCTATCGTTTTAGGAGATTTGCGAGCCAGTTTTATCAGTTGAAGATTTTATTTTATCTACATATAATCAGTAGATAATTCTAATGCATAGAAATGTGTTTTTGACACTAACCTAATTTTTGAAGAAAACATAATATGCAATGCTTCCTATAAATGTATAATCCTCCCTTTAAATATCTAATATGTAGTCTATAGTTCCTACTTATAAGCTCAAAGACAGGGTACTCAGTGCTATTACCACCGAATGCAGTAAAACAGTTCTGAGGATGGAGCAATATTTCTTGTGAAGTTGTGCAGTCGAGGCATACTACAAAAATTGCTGATATAGCAGACTTTCCATTCTTATTTAGCAGTATAGTGTCCTTTGTTCTACCTATAATAGGTTTATATCAGAGGTCAAAATAACCGTGAAAGTTCAATGGTTAAGGGGGCTACAGGAACGGTCATTCTATCAAGTATATAACAAAAGATCAACAAAAAGTAAAAAAAAACCACCACAGGATAGTCCGGTTAAGCAGCATCAACCTCAGAGAGTTGTTGCGCTGCGAGAGGTCACTTCAAAAAAAAAAAAAAAAAGTAAAAAAAAAAAACGAGTTATTTATGCTGCTGAGAAAACACCTAATGTATAACATAAAATCACGGCTGTAATCCCAGAAGGGTTAGGCAGAGATGTACCTAATAGTACCCAACACTTCGCTAGCTACGTTCTATGTCCCATGTAATAGGAAGCGAGCCTATTGCCATCAACCGGGTACAAAATAATCCAGGCTCCGTGGCTGCTACTGAGAAATTCCTTATGGAAAAACCCTTTGGAAAAAACACTTTGCCCGACCTGGGAAACGAACCCGAAACCTCATGTTCAGCAGTCGCGCTTGCGACCACTAGACCAACTCGACAGTCCTAAAAAACCTAATAATCCTATCGAAAAACTTATTCCAATTTTGTTGAAGTTGCTGTAGAGATACCAATCTCTTTGAAAGCTATTGCGACTTGTCCGGCCTAAAGGCATGTTCTATGAACTTAAAACAACCTTATGGGGACCGGAGTATCCTTGGAGTAAAACTTACTGATCGTTTAAGGAACTCGTTAATGACTTCCAAAACTCGAATTGATGTAGGTCACGGTCACACGGGTGCCAAGCTCAAATGGAACTAGGCTGGTCACATCTGTCGCTTGCCGGAGGAGCTATGGGCTAAAGTAACCACACCTTGGGTCCCAAACAGCAGCGATACGGCAACTCAGCAGGCCCAGAAGGAGATGGCCGACGAACTCGACTTCTTTCACAAAGATTGGCGTATAACAGCTCTGGATAGGGATAAAAGGAAGGAGGGAAGGCAGCCCTTTGCCCTGCAGTGGGACACAAATGGCTGATAGTATGGGGACCGGGAAAAGAAAAAAATGTGATAGGTGAGCTACATTTTAAACCCAACTTTAAAAAAGGAGGAGAGGTTCTCAATTTGTTGGAATCATTTTATGTATGTTCACCGATTACTCGAAGACGCCTGAACCGATTTGGAAAATTATTTTTTGTTTGAAAGAGTATACTCCCAAATTGGTCCTCGACAGTAAGATATGTTAAGTTCCATTTTATTGGGGATAAGCCTATTACCATGAAATTTATTGGCAAATATATCAGAAGTCGGTGACAAAAAAACTGAATCAAACAACCAAAACTTTCTGAAGCTTAAGTTATTTTTCATTTTTTTTTGTGTTTTGAAGTCGGTTTTATTTTTGCAAAAAAAAAATAATATTCCGTTTTTAGTTGTAGCATCCTATACAAATATTTACCAAATATGTGCATGGGGAGGATGACCCTGAGATAGACAGCAGGTGCGATATGGAGTAGGAAATCTCGCGACCGAGGATTGTGGTAGAGGCTGGGGGAAACTTTGGAAGAGTATTTGGAAGGCCTATGCTGAAAAGAAAAACTAACTGATTATCAATGTCTGAAAATGTACAAATGTTTAGTGTAAATACTCGTAAGCAGAAGTTTGTTATTATAGGCTATCAGAATTTGAATACATGAAACACAAAACTAGCCAAATATCAACTATAGCACAGCGACAGGGTTTTTACAGCGACTACGAGATACGTTTTATCTATGGTAAGATCATAATATATTACATCGGTAAAACACTATAAGTCATTAGCAGAAAGAAACATACAAATTCGCAGGGCCAAGGTTGAACAAGCTGGATTAGATTTGTAGTGATTATTATCTTTGTCTTAACTCGTTCGCAGCTGGTTCGTAGGTAGCATTGCGGTGACATACAATATGACTAATGTGTCTAGGTCGTGTCTTTTTTCTCAAATCAATGTTATATGTATTTTATTTAACTATAACTAGTAATATAAGTATACAATTCGTTACGGAAGTCGGAGCTCAGAAGTCCGGTTCGCGGTTGATCCGGGCTGATGCCGTAAGTGTGTAAACTAGGCTCGTTTAAGTAGCCAACCTATGGCCATATCTCTGGCACTTCTTGTTGACCTTCTATCTAAAATTAAACTTTTATTCTGAACGTGTTTAATGAAACAGTTATACGAATTTTTAAAACAAATAAAACGGACCAATTTTGTTGTGGACAAGTTGGTACCTATGTCATTGAAGTTATAATATCTGTCGTCATAACATGTGATGGTCAGTAAATAGTCACATCCATATGTTTATTTCTTAGGCTGGAACCAGTTCTAACAATAAATTCTAATCATTTGTCGAGTGGTATATAAACACGCCATGTCAATGGGATCTGTTTATTCAGAATTAGTTCTTTGAACTATTTAGGGTAAACGGATTGGTCATTTATTTTAAAAAGATTTTCCCCACAACAAGGAAATCACACGACTTCGATGTACTTTTATGAATGTCAACTAAAGCTTTCGGCTGGAATCAGTTCCCTTGAACTTTAGAAACTAAACAGAGTTTCTGAAATGATTTTGAGTGCTTAGCAATAAATTAACAATACATTGGAAATGTACTGGACCGGTCGATGTGAGATGAAAGCGCTGGATGAGGCCAATGCCAATGTATGGCAGTGGACTTCTCCCGGCTGAAACGAGGATGATGAATTTGGGCAAGTCCAAGCTTTCCATAGTATTGTAATACCCTTAGAACTTTCTTCCATTACATGAAGATTTCGTTCCAAAGAGATTACTGTGGGGTGGTATTTCTTCCTGATTATTTTACTCCTGTGTAACAATTAAATGGTGTGACTTGCCAAGGTCAGTATCAATCATCAATAATTCATGTTACTATAACTATGCAATACAAATGTTATTATAGTACTTCATGATTGTTTGCAATTATATTTTATTTATGATTTGTATTGCCGGTTACCTAGGTATCTACAGAAATAACGCCCATGGAAAAACATGCATAATATTTTTTAGTGTTCCGTGCTATTATTGTTGAGACAAAACACTAATTATTTGCCTAGGTCTGCTTGTGTGCGTGTTGGGACTTTACTTATACTTAGATACATTAAGTGTATGCAACACAGAAATCATGTAGATTTCTATGTATATCAATCTTGAAGAACTGGTAACCCGATAAAGTTGTTTTGAAAATGATAACGAAAATCACGAACAAAAATTGCGAATAGTTTGACAACTAACCGTGAGGTGCATCTACGGGTCTCGTCCTACTTGGAAGGATCACGTAGGATTATGAAGGGAATTTTACTTGGCACCGACTAACAGGGGTGCTGTTAGTCGGTGCCTAGTAAAATTCCTTATGGAATATAGTTTTGGATAGATGACTTCGTTCCCCGACCTTCGTCCTAGGACTTAGTCGTATGGGACTGCTTCCAAAATCTATATTCTGAAAAACTGTAACTTTGCTGCTGAAATCAATATCACCTGAAATCATCCCCGTGTGGCCTTCGAGTGTGACGTCATTGGCAATGCCTCCGCACATGTCCTCCGGACTTCTGGCATGGCTCTCTGCCTCTCAACTAGTGAATTTGCATGCCCAGTCGATCCGCTCATGCCCGTGGGGTTTAATTAAGTGCTACATCTGCACTTCATAAAACATGCAGAATTATCACTGGCTGCCTAAAACCAACAGCACTAGCTCCTTTGTACCCCACTTGCAGGAGTGGCTCCCCCTGTGGTCCGAAGAGAGGTTGCCTGTTCTTCTGAAAAACGTAAACAAGAGTCAGACAAGCGTCACCCTCTTTACAATGCGGAGACGGCGCGATACAGGCTGGAGAGTCGGAAAAGCTTCCTTTAATAATCGGGTTGGTGAACCTCGGAAAAATTTGTGGCTCCGCAGACATCCCCCTCCGACTCACTATGCTGAGCTGGCAGAAAAGCTCTCAGCGGGTCACTAACAGCCATGGCCCTCCTGGAAGACTCTAAATCGACTTCGAAGCCAGGTAGGCACAACTTGATCCGGTGGGGGTATTCCGAAAGCCGAGTACGACTGTGGAGACTCATCCCAAACCATGGCCCACCTCCGGACCTGCTCTTTGTGCAACTCCACTTGCATTTTAAGGGGCTTGTCTGAAGCCACTTCCAACGCCGTCGATGTGGCTGAGTTCTGGTCGAAACAAATTTAATTGATTAACTATGGGAATCATCGACACGACGAACAAGAAGAATTTTTGTTGAAATAAAAAATATCCTCAAACATATTAAATTAGTTTAAGTTTATTGATAATTTAATCAATTTATTCGTCAGAATCTCAGGTGATCTTGATTCTGGGGAATCAAGATGATTGGAAATCCCCCAATTAAATCTCCTATCCATGTGGGATTTGCCATACCAGCGCAGTGTACATATTTTATCTGACTGTTTTTTTATAAGCTTTGGGACGCCCCCAACCCAGATCGACCGAAGATCTTGAACACGGTGCACGGTGCTAGAAAATAATGGATGTGGAAAGCAGCAGACAGGGTGAGGGTCCAGTCAAAGTAGAGGTTTCAGTTTAGGGTATAGATGGTGTTGAGTATTCTTTTCTATTATCTTTAAAAGCATCACTTATAGCTATCTATTTATGAACAAAAAATACAATCTAAAAATAAACAAGGCGTATCTAACATAATACGATTACAAAATCCGTAATTTAAAACCAGCACGTGTGATAACATTCAAAATAATGCCTATGTGAATGTGAATCGTATGTGATCAGAAGTGGGTCAATAACCCATTGCGATGATCTGCGCCGGCGGCGCGGCGCCACTAGGAAGCGCACTCAATGGCCGAAAGCGTGAGTAACACCCAAACAAACAGACAATTTGCACGTTTACTTTCAAACAATGATCACCACCTGAGCTACCCGATCTATTTGGCAACACAACATTGCGCCTCTAATCCACGAAGTTTTAGACAGAGGTAACTAATAGTAAAATGTGGGTCATTTTGCAGTTATATTTTACGAGGAAATGCGGGTGGTTTTTTCTCCATACAAACGCTCTCGCCTGTTTTCTTTCTGGTTTTTATTTTAAAGCTATGATTTTTAGAGTTAAATAAATATCAACGTTTTCTATGTCCCTTTTTGATGATACATAATCTGTATCAGCACTAGAACCTTTACAAAATGCTCAAAATAGCCTATTTGGACCGCTGTCAACAGAGGCCTAGTGTACAAATTTGACAGTTATTAATGAAAAAAGAAAAACATAGGGACACAGATATATGCTTCTTATTCAGTTCATGCTATCTTTTAAGTTGGTCGAATATTGGAGGAGGAAATAGTCGACAGCCCAACCTAGAATTATGACTTTTTACTTATCGGATCTATAGTTGTCCTTGTCGCACCAATGTCGAAATCGCGCTTGTAGAGCGACAGCGATAGTTTCTTCTAATACCTACCGCATTTCCTCTTAAGTACCATGTAATGGAGGGCGAGCCTCCGTACATGTAGCATCCTGTAAGAAATTCCTGACGGCAAACCCAATAACACTTTGCCTAATCCGGGAGTCGTACCCTCACCGTAACCTTAGCAGTCGCGCTTGCAACTTCTAGACCAATGAGGCAGTTTACAATGCAATTGTATAAGTTTTTATTGTAGGTAGTTATTTGGCAATGTATGGAAGACAAAAGTATGCAGCCATCCAAGGTAGCAGTTTCAGCGAGTTTCTAACAGAAAGGCTGCTGCATAAACTATAAGTGATAAACAGAAGTATAGAGGGAAAGCTCTATTACTTAGCTAAACTTTTTCATAAGAGGGGAGATCGGCTGCGATTTCTCCATACAAATTTTGACCCATTTTTCCTGAATAATGCCTCTAGAGCTATCTTTTTTAATAAAGTCAAGGACTAGTGAAGACACGTCCTTGTCATTTCCTATTTTTCAGCAATTAATGAGTAAAGCAAATTTCGTGATGGCCTAGAGGCTAAGGCCTCGCCTCTCATGCATGAGGTTGTGGGTTCAAATCCGGCCAAGTACTAGGTAATGTGACTTTTTCAATTCATATGTACTTTCTAAATTTATCTAGGACATCACAGACATCGGTGAAGGAAAACATCGTGAGGAAACCTGGACTTAATCGCCAAACCGTCTTGAGCAAGCGTGGTGATCAATGCTCGTGCCTTCTCTGTTGAGAAGACGCCTTTGCCCAGCAGTGGGACAGTGATAGGCTGGTATTATAATAAGTAAAGAAATTATGACCCACCAAAGTTGACAAAAAATAGCCCGCTTTTACGGCCGTGATGGACCACCAGACAAATTCTAAAAGTTTTTATATACATATAAGAAATTAATAGGAACCTAGACATACTCTTTCTTAAAATTTTCATGTCAAAAATCGGCTCAGTTTTCGGGGAGGAAAAGGGGGAATACGAAACGTTGACTTGGTCAACATTTTTGTGAAATAATTGGTCTGAGCTGCAGGTGTCCCTATCGCACTCTACGGAGGCAGGCTTGACGCAGCGCGACGACAATAGTTTCATCAAATACCTATTTTTGAAATTCCTCGCAGGCCATGTCTCCTCTTAAACTCCGTAAATAAACGGACGGGATGCATAAGTTTATGTTATGTTATGTTATGTTATGTTAAGTTCTAAAAAGTCATACCGTACCGACGGACTGTTTGCTTCACTTGGTTTACATATTTATTATGTACTAGCTGTTGGTCGCGACCTTTGTTCGCGTGAAATTATTATAAAAAAATATTACTACCCTTTTAAATTGGATTTTGTTAACAATTTCAAGGATTTGAACTGTTTTGCACGGAACCCTTATTATTTTTCTAAAATAAAAGTATGCCTATGTTAGACCTCAAACATCAGCTATCCGCCAGTAAAAGTGCCGTCAAAATCAGTCCAGCCGTTTTGGAGATTAGCCGGAACAAACAGACAGACAGACGAAAATTGGAATAAATGTGTTTTTGTTAAAAGTGCCGTATATATTTTCATATGTATTCAATACAAAGCTGTTATTTTAATATTAAAAACAGACCCTTGAATTTTATTTACTTGTGTAGATGTCACTTAAGAATGGTACTCATCGAGAGCAAACAAATAGTTTACTTTGAGTACTTTCATGAGGAGAAAAACATATTAGAAGGATAAACTTACAGACTTCTATACAACGTGTAACAGAAAGGGAATAGTCATATGGCAGAGTGTGGTACGGACCATCAAACTGCCCCATACAAAATTTCAATACCTACTCGACCCAAATGTATGGGACAACTGATTATTTTTTTGTGATTACGATGGTGGTCCCATAGAGAAAGTTGTTCAATTTAATGGTCCATTCCACAGTTTTCCATATGAATAAACCCTTTCTGTTACACGCTGTTTAACTATACCTATACTACTTAAACAATTACATTTGTTATTTAAAATACTTCCTAATCACTTCATATTCGTTAAAAGCATAGGGAATACTTGTGCTAAACTGCATGCAAGTAAGCCCACTGGCTTCATTAGATTGTGCTAATGAAGCCAGTGGCGCTATATGTATTAGGTATATAACGCATGCCATGGTGAAAAGACTAGCTAGTCAGTTTTGTTGGCTCTGCCACGTATTGTTTTCCAGCGTCACCTTGAATTGGCTCCAACTTCTTGAAAGCACGCTTCAACCAACTTGATCTATCGGAGTCTACTGTCGGTCTTAGATTTCTTCCAAAACTGTGTCATAATATCCTGTCCTATCTCTTACCTTTTTGTGGTCCTACCGCATCCTTAAGGCTCTTATATTTGAAGAAAATGTAGACTTTAACTATTTACTTATGTAGTTAGATATACAGGATGAATTTTCCAATTGAAATCCACGTATGTCATTACTTCCCAGAATTTGATTCTTATTAGCGACCGTATCGAATGGTGAACATTGTGTATTTTTTTTACCGAAATCATTGGGTTCGATTCCTGGCCATGAATATTGATTATTTAAAAATCCAATGATGCAGTTTTAGTTTTCATAAAAATCGGGCTCGAGACTCCTTTGAGCATTTTTCGATATTCCTAAAAGTTTCGGATTTGGTCATCCACGCCCACTTGATATATCGCCCTGTATATTTAAGTGTCATGATTTCATTTCTCATGTGAACTTTTAAACAATGTATTACTTTAAATCATACACAAAACTTGCAACATGCTTGTTACATAATACCTACTTAGTTATTATAAAAAATAAAACTAAACAATGAAATATTCTGATTTCATTTACATAAGTAGTTACCTATATGTTTTGCGTGTATTTTTTTGTAGTAATAAATAAAAATCTGCCACTTAGACCTAGTTTTTTGTATTAGCATGCCTAATGTTTATTAAACATTTATTTAAATTTTAATATAGTTGTACATCTTAACAACAAGTATTTTTTGTTTAATCCTGTTTTCAATTATTTTTATTGTAACTGGTCATTCGCATAAAAACCAGGTGTTAAAAAAGTCGTGAGTTTATTAATGGCCTGTCACTAATATTTATTAACTAGAACAAAAAAGGGGTCGTTGATATTTATGTTTGTAAATAGTTTTGTTATTGTTAACATTGTTGCAGTATTCGTTGACGAAAACAACGGCGCGCTTGATGACGTCCATCAGGAATATGGCAGAAACATCTTCCTTTAGTAAAAACTTGGTGGATTATGTATGGCCCAGGCTCACTCCTTTTAAACTAGTACTTGGTTCACATAGGTTATTTTTAAACCGAGCATTTCACACTGCCCAGAATTCAATATAAATAGTGATAAAAACCTGTACCTCTAATAGAGCGTTGATCAGTTTGATTTTAACATACTTTGTGAGAACCTGTCACAATTCTCATAGCTAGTTTATGATAAACTACGAGATTAAGATTTTAATTGCGTGTAAGTTTTAATTGTAGTTAATTGCAGACACTCCCTTTTGCCTACAACCTACAATTTTTATTTATTTATTAAGTAAGGCTCACCAACGACATATTTACAATATTGGTTCCATAAGGTGGTTATAAGTCTACAAAGTGTGTAAATACGTCACTTATAGGTATGCACAACATTCACAATATACAATTAAATGAAAAATTATTAAAAAAAAACAAAATGAATTAATTACATTGGTACATAAAAAAAATGTGAGATACGAATACAATTCAAATCAAGTATAAACAAACGAAATAAAATCAATTAATAACGGAATAAAATTTAAAATAAAACAAATAACATAATATTGGATTAAATAAAGTATAAGTTGCATATTATAGATTAAAATAAGTATAAAGCTGGTTACAGGTCAAGTTTAAGAATTTTTGATTTGAACATTACAATCTACTCGTATCAAAGAAATACTGTCAGCTGTACAGGCTCTGTTATAGAAAGTCAACATTCGGTTTAAGGGAGCATGCTGGCCCAGATTTGTGCGACACGGTTTAGCGGCAAACGTCCTAGTAGTCCGCTTGGACCGGAGGTGGTAAAGACGAGGTACACACGGCTACACATCAAGCTATACATTTCCAGTTTATGCTGATCTCGCATTGTATGAGATTTCCGTACAATGCGAGGTCAGCTTATACTGGAAATGTATAGCTTGATGTGTAGCCGTGTGTACGACGAGGTTAATTTTGTTGAGAAAGTTTGGAATCGAAGTTATCCCATTGACAGTTTTATATAATGTCAAAAGATCGATTACTGCCCTTCGTCGTTTCAGTGAGTCGTTTATGAAAATTACTTATAATACCTTGATCGGTTTTACCTTCTCAACATGTTGCTTAAGGCCATATGGTCCAGGCCAGATTTTATAGTCGGCCATGATATGCAAGAAAGAGGAGTAAATGATGCCGGGACGTCTGACAGGGGAGAATGAAAGAAGAACACGAGAGAGAAGAAGACACAAGGTCTGGAAGATGAAGATGATGATGTATCGGGCTTACCCATAATAACATTTCGAGTTTATAAATTTCAAAAGTATTTCAAAGGGTCGAGAGTTTTGGGTTAAATAAACCTGACCTTTCTCAATTATTTTAATATTGATTTCGAAGGCAATAGTGTGTGTTTAGGGCTATCGGTATCAGAAGATTTGTTTCCCTGAGTCATTTCAATTAGGTGCAGACGGTCTTTCTTAAAGATCACCACAGTGACTCTTGAAATCAATCGAGCTTGGAGATCGTACTATGTGGTTTATGGCTGGGTTTAGGTTTACATTTTCAGACTTCCTTTATTTGAATATCCCACGTAAAGTATCAAATACTATTATTATAAAGAGGCAACATTTCTTTGTCTGTTTGTATGTAGGGTGTAATCTCTAAAACTAACGACCCAATTCAAAAAACTCTTTCATTGGCAACGTTACATTATTTGTGGGTGTTATAGGATATAAATATATACATCATGCATATTAGCCAAACCATCACAATTTTTGCGGACGAAGTCGCGCGCGAATTGCTAATCAAATAATAAGGCCTTTGCCGCGCCTGCCTTTTTTCAAAAATTCAAGCGCGGGTTTCATTTTTAAGGTTCGCTCCCGAAGGGTAACCAGCGGGACCCTATAACTAAGCCTACACTGTCCGTCCGTCTGCCTGTCAGCGGGCTGTATCATGATCCGTAATAGATTTACAATTGAAATTTTCTCAGAATGAGTATTTCTATTGCCGCTATAACAACAAATTTAATAAGGAAGAGGAAGGAAGGAAGGAAGAGGAAGCTCGCGCCAGGTAGCTGGATCAAGGGCTTGATTCAGAAAGCGGTACTTCTGGACACGGCGCGTATTGTTAGGAGGTTCCTCTCTCAAGAGCCCTGACCATCGGTAGTTCGGACCCTGTTCCCGATGCCGGTGGGCTCCTATTTTTTATATTTTTAAATGTTTTTTATATTGTTTTATAAATGAATATTTAAAAATGTAAATTATATGTAGTTTAATAACAATAAATTAATAAAATAGTAGGGGGTTCCCCCCCAACTACGATAATACGGAACCCTACATGCGCGAGTCCGACTCGCACATGGCCGGTTTTTTAAAGATGATATTTGTATCTCAAAACATCTGTCTTGCCTAGCAACAGCTGAGTAGAGGTCAAACTCAATGAAATACTCGTAGAAGTCGTAAACAACATCGTCCCACCTGGTTAGACTTGATGAAAACCTGATTATTGAGAAAAGGTTGAAAACTACGTGGACGAGGACCAGTCAGTCGCACGTCCTTTTTTCACCAGTCTTCATATTCTTGTGGTGAGCCAAATCAATCTTAGGAAGTAAATGTATTAAATAAGCAAAAATAAATATATTAAGGAAAGTGTATCTGACCGTAGGCGTCGCTAGTGCTTGATACATGTTAATTCGAGATATCATAATCGATCAATCACGAATCGATAATTATCTGGCATATTAGTATCGATCTTATCTTATAACATTAAAAAAAAAACAATAATGTTTGACGTAGACTAATAATTTTACTGTTTTCTAGTGCTGTCCCTAATTTTCTAGTCTTTGTGAGAATCGCTAACAGTCAATAAATAAATCTGCTGAAGGTCAATGAAAAAAAAACCAGACATTAAAATTTACTTCAGTTGAGTATAGCTAGAGGCATATTATAAATTATTTATAAGCTCGTTACTCTCTCAATTAAAATCAAAATCAGAAAGTCATGAGGGGCTATCACGGGTATTGTCACACTTACAAGGTTGGAGTGCCTGTCACGAACACGGCACAACAATGGCCCACAACACGCTCCATTACAACGATACGCCCTGATTTTCACACGATATTTAAAATTAAACTAATTGCAGAATTAACGCTCCTTGAAAATTAACAAGAACCAGTGCAGCTCTATTTTTTAACCGACTTCAAAAAAGGAGGAGGTTATAATATGTTTGCGTGTATGTATTTACTTTTTTTTCTGTCGGCATAAAAACAAAGCATCAACTGCCTGTCAACTATTTTTGTAGTATTTTGTGATCGTCATTCAAAGTGTCATTGTTCACAAATTGTTCTAATACTTTTTTGCTTTAGTTAATGTTGATTTAATGTACTTTACCGAGCCGCTGCGTCTGCGCAAAGTAAACCGAGGTGATGTCATATTACCTCGTAAAAAGTTTATGCTGGTAGTTTATTATAAACAATACTTAATTGCAGTTATACAGGTAGTTTAATGAAGATAAACTGAAACTACGTTGTAAGTTTTATCACTTATTTTTACTTGAACCAATTCTTGCGCCTCAAGTTTTGAGTTTTTATCCAGCAAGTACCAGTGAGATTGAGCAGCGGTGGCCCAGTGGTGGCGGCCCCGACTTACGAATATTAAGTCTTGGGTTCGAACCCAGGCTGGCGCATTACTTTGCGTAATTTATTTCATCACCACTGCTCTCAAAACGGTGAAGGAAAACATCGTGAGGAAACCGGCATGTCCTAGAACCAAAAATTCGATGACATGTAACATCTACCAACCCGCACTGGGCCCGCGTGGTGGATTATAGCCCATTCCCTCTCATAGAGAGGAGGCCGTGTGTCCCAGCAGTGGGAACATTATAGGCTGATTATACTAGAGATAAAACCGCCGAGACTCTTATCGAGATTTACCTCGATTCTCCATCAAGCGCCGTTGGCTGCGGCTTGGTGGGTACGAGCAATGGCGTACTGACAGTGGCCAGTGTTATAAATGGCCGTGTCGTCCGCGAACACACTCCACAGCTTAGGTATCAAGTTTTTATACCTTTGTCCTTCATTATCCGTTAGAACCCACGTTCGATTTAATGCCCATTCGGTCAAGTTCAATAAAGCTTTATGTAATTATTATATATTATTATTTGGGCGATATTGAATAATAATAATGTTTGGCAAATAGTAGAGGCAGCGAGTTACTGAATATGACGTAAAGGAACATCAATAATGAACTTGATTATGATTAATAGATACAAAGGAACGCTAAGATGCTTTATTATAATGTATTGTTAATTGCAGACTAATAAGTAATAAAAAATCGTTTAGATGTCGAGTTGATTTTTATAGATATATTATGTTAAGTCATGGGGATGGGGCTGATATCATTATGTGAAGAATCTGTGTTATATAATCGTTATTCTGAAAGCGCTTCCTAACCGCGAGCACTCACTCTCTCATCGTACGGGAAGCTCATACAAAGCGAAGTCAGATTATGCTGGTTATGTATAGCTTGATGTGCCGCGGTGTGTACCAGTTCCGATCCGTGCACTACACCACTGAGGAGAACCGAGCTTTTGGTACAGTGCGCAACCTGTAACGATACAATTCGTAACACTCACTTGCTGCTGCATATAATCGAATCCTGGATTGTTCCATTACAGGCGAATGCTGCAAAAATATGATCGATGCAGTTAACAAGATGGTAGGAGGTTGACTGTCTACGGAATACATGTTCGTCTCACACCTTGTGAATGTTCCAAGGCATCTCGCACCAGTCTTATGAGGAGAGTTCCGCAGATGAAGTTTTTTTTTATTTACTGACTATAGCTGTTGCCCGCGGCTTCGCTCGCGTTTTGTTTGGAAATTACCCCACGGGCACGTTGTAAATATAGCCTATTAGTCAAAGAATTATCAAAATCCGTTCAGATCCAGAGATTACCTTCCTTACAAACTTTATAATATTAGTGTAGAAGTATAGATAATGTAACATCACATTTGGTAATTCCCGAAGAGTTAGACGAAGTTTTAGGCCCACGAAACTCGCCAGTAGTGTTTAAGTACGTACCTGTGGCCATCAACTAGGTCAAAATTCAGACCCCGGGTTACTACTGAGAAATTCCTGATAAAAAACCCCATAAACACTACCCGACCCGTGAGTCGAACCTCGGAAAACGTCCAGTCTAACTAGATGCAGCTGAATTTCTGTATTTTACATAGGGCGACTGCCTATCTGACCTCCACAACTCAGTTAGTACTGGATAATAGTATACCCAATTTTTATTTTTATATCATCAAGTGAATCCTCCCGAGCTCTGGGCGGAGCAGGAGGGAGTGTCAGACTTTTACTGACTAAAACCCATCCATGTTCTTTCATCGCCCTTTGTGTTCCGGGACCACGGTATAATACCATTTGTTAGTATAATACGATACCCTTTGGTAAGATTGTGACGCTTCGGAAATAAAATTAATTAATTTTATTATAATTCGAATCTGTCGGAGCCCTTATTCGCTTTATAAGGCCAATTATTAACTTAATTATTTCCTTTAAAGTAACTACGCAAAAAATGAATTGCGTGATAAAATCATCTTGAATCTGTTGTTGGCTAAACAAAGGTGATGTTTAGCTTATCTTATGGATCAGTGAGTATGTACTTGAACATTGTTAACTATATAAGTACCTTGAGCTAAGCTTACCCCGGACGGTCCTTGGATGGGTAACACATAATCATTCATATCACATCAAGATCCTTCAGTTCCGCGAAGCATGTTGTGACGACTCTCGCTGTCATATTAAGATTTTTTAAAGTGTAACAAGACCCTTAACGAAGCTGAAAAGCACTTGTTCTCCACGTCATTGCGATATTTTTTGTGTTTTAGACCATACCTGGGAACCTTCTAGTTACGGAGATATTGGGAGTCAAAGTTCCAACATATTCACTTTTTTTTTTTTTAATACATGTTTTTAATGTATGATTTTTACTTTTAAGCACCTTCAAGACCCGCATACTATTCAATCCATTCATCAGCTAGTCTTACCAGACTAGTTACCAGATGCTTGCTGGGATGTGCATGGTCAGATGGGCAGTCGCACCTTTTTTAATCCTTATTTTAAGCTGCATCCGGTTAGACTGGATGACGACCCTTACCTATGCCAATAGTGGGAGAAGACTAGACCTATGATGATGTACACAAACGTAGAACAGGAGATAATTGAGGCCTAATAAGATGTGAGTACCAGGTTTTGCTTACCCTGGTCTATACAATTAAATGAATCATTAGATTCGTAATCAAATACATCTACTAATGCTGCCTAGGCACCTAAGTGCCTACGAGTACCTACCGCGAGCTGTGTCTGAGTCTCTGAGTTCAACATTCATTTCAAGCACGTAGGTCCTGTATCACCCATTCTGATTATAATTTGTCTTTTATAATTCAGGACCAACATAAGAATGAAAAAAAAACAAAAAACAAATGTTATGGCAGATTTTATGAGCAGTAATCCAGCCATTAATCAATGCTTGAATAATGTTGGCGAGCCTACGGGCTTCAAAATTACCTCGAATCTTTTGATATCTATTTCCATTAGAATGTTCTATTCTATAGCTGACTATATTTGGCTCAGCAAAAAAGCCAGTTACTCATCAATAGACATTAAAAACCATCAACATTGGTGAAAAAAACCCACAAAAAATCGTCACGCATTTTTTGCCTTCGGTACTGCGAATCGCTCTAAAAAGTGTTAAAGTGAATTTGTTCTAATTAGCTGTGTAATTAGGTATGGAAGTAGAAGGTCGCCAGGAAGTATGGCCGTACTGCTGGGAATTTCTTCACCTCTGAATCACTATAACAACGTAGGTCTTTGTGCCACTGCGGTTTGTTTTATAGTTACCGCATTTATCTCCGCATTTTAGAATGAAACATGTTTATCACCCGTACCGTACCGTATCGTACGCCTTACTTCCTATTTATTTTTTGTAAGACGAAGGAGACTAGTCTCCACGACACAGGGAATCCTAGCGTGGAGGCTAGTGATATTTCAGCTTGTTTATTGCTCTTTTGAACAATAAAGCTTTATTATTAACCATTATGCACGACAAGATTTCGACACATTCATCGATGAATCGGCGGGAAATTCAGGAACTTTCGTGAACAAACAGTTTACATATATTAAAAAAAAATAACTGCTGGTGAAATGTATGGAACAGCTGTTTTTTTTTTTTAAATTACAGGTGCTTTGATGATTCACACAATTTCTATGATGTACGGAATTCGTGGTAACCGTGTTAGCGTCGGTGTCCCTTCCACCCTGTATACGGTTCTTATAACAAAAAACCTTTTGTTTTTGTTTTTTGTCTGTCTGTTTGTTCCAGCTAATCTCCGAAGTAACAGGACTTTTACTGACAGATAGCTGATGTTGTAACGAGTAACTTAGGCTACTAGAAAGAACAACTAGGCTACTAGCCTTTAGAAAAACTACTACCCTCCTATTAATAAACACAGAATAAAGTTATTCCAAGTTTAAACCTTTGAAAATGTATGGTTGTTCCTTTGTTATTCCTGGTGTAATTTTATTCCGTTTTTATTATTAAGAGGGTTAGGCTTTAGAAAAAGGATTATACTTCCGTGCAAAAAAAAACAAAAACCTTGAAATTGATAACAAATCCGAATCCTGATTCAAATATGGAAGTATTTGAATCGGATTTGTTATCAATTTCAAGGTTTTTGTTTTTTTCTGCACGGAAGTAATATTTTTATAATAATTTCACTCGGACGAAGGTCGAACAGCCGAAAGGGACGAAAAAAAAATAATCGATTGGAATAATAACTTTCACACATTACAATAATTTAAAAAGTGGTCGTCAATTTCGAATAAATATCGAGTAGTGGTAATGAAAATTATTATTTACTGGTCCCGTATTAGTAAATTACGCTAATATCTGGGCATTTTCATGTTGTTTATAATATTTGGTTAAATTGAAATCATCCCCAATAGTGTGGAGCTTGGATGTGTCACTATAAGTTATATTTTTAGTTTCGTATTTAGTTTAAGCGTTTAGCCGCCGTCGAAATGGCGATAACCGTATTTACACACTTGGATTTTATAAGGGTAAATTAAGAAACTAGCGCGCTAAAAACCTAAGTTTTAATGGCGTTGACATATGAGCTTTTTATCCAACTCTTTAAATAAACGCATGACACTCCTCTGGGGTTATTTGATAATCAGAACATTAAACCATGATCTTCCTTTCCTCGTCCCAAGTTATTTGGGGTCGGCGCAACACGTTTTTTCTTCCATTGGCCCCTGTCAATCGTCACGCTATCATTTACTCCTTTTTCCTTCATATCATTTACACAATCCATTCATCTCTTTTTTAGTCTTCCACTCCCTCCCGATCCTTCAACATTTCTATTTATTACTCTTTTAGTCCCTTGCGATGCATTCCTCCTCGTCATATGCCCATACCAAGACAGTTGATTCCCTTTCAACATTTTTATAACTGGCGCAAGTTTCAAACTACTCATTCCTTACTTTATCTGTTCTTGTCACTCCACACATCCACCTCAACATTGTAATCTCCGCTACAAGCAATCTTTTTTCTTCTCTCAGTCGCCTTTCAATAACTTTCTCCCATGCTTTCATAGGAGTTACATTAGCTTTATTCCTCTATAATTATTGCACTCCAGCAGCACATCACCTTTGTTTTTGAAGATTGGTGCTCATCTTCAAATACAAAGGTGATGTGCTACTGGAGTGGCAAACAAAGGTAATGTGAACTGTTACACCATTCGTCAGGTATAATCAAAACATTAAATATTTACATTAATAATGAGGATGACTTAGGACTTAAATGTTGACCCCCTTCGGGGGCGATACCAAGCCAGCGGAGGTTTGTGTCTTTAGCCCCACAAGGGGTCCGTACCGAACTTTATGGTTAACGTATTTATACAATCGATCAAGTTTCTTCCAATCCGTCTCAGTACTGGAAATGCGTCACTTTTGAAAAAAATACCCATGAATGTTTGACGTCATTTACATCTTTGTTTCCGTAGGAGAAGAACAGTGTTGTACGTACAACAGCACGTGGGCATATCTAGATTTTAGGTGTTTTCAGGATATTTACCAATGGAGAAGTCATTAAAATAATTATAATTTAATCTAATCTCATCAGCAATCGTAAGCAGCAGCATAATATTTTAGTACATTTCTAAAATACCCGCCACACCGGTTCATTTATCATAAACGATAAGCTTGCACGGACATTCCACTGCGTATAATTTACCTTTTTGTTAAAGGAACTTATAGTTTGTAATGTATAACAGCAATTTTAAATAAACCTATTAGTCTTGTGTGCATAGTTATTACTAGGTAGGTACGCAACTTTTAATTACTGGTTGAAATGTGAACATTACCATTTTAGGAGCATTTCCTTCTAATACTTTTGTTGTTTTGAATACCGGTTGGTCATTATGACCCCTCGGGTTAATTCTGAACAACGGCATTGATTTCCATGGCCGTTTTTTTGCCTTATTATATGTTTTGACGTAAAAAATAAGTTCTTATCACCGTATAATAAGTTATATTCTAGCAAAAATATCGATAATTTCTTAAGTAATTCTTTAGTTAATTTATTCATCAAATGATTGAACCAGTTGAATAATAAAATAGGGCTACTCTAGTGTTGGTTGGAAGGAAAACTAAACAGTCTGCACCAAGGAAATTATATAAACTAACTGGAATGATTACAAACAAAATCTTGATATCTTTGAAAATGAACTTTATCTCAAACACATAGAGTTCGTATTACTTTAACTCAATCAAAAGGAGAAGAAAACTTCAGAGCGAGAAAGCGACGATAGCTCCAATTGTGGAGTGGATTGTGTCCTTGTCTAACAATTGCCAGTACATAAAAAATAAAAAATATTTTTTCATACTGTAATCGGAAATCACGTTGATAGCTAAACTAGCACATAAATGGTAACGGGATTAATTTAATATTCAAATACCAAATATTAAAATATAATTTTCTTGCAAAATTGAATTTTTTAGTAAAAAATTGCAATATGAATGCCAAAATTCATGAATTACAGATGATTTAATAATGTGTAGTGTGATTAATAAATTTATTAATTACTATTAAGTTGTTTGAATATACTACATGCTCATGCTTCATCTTTGTGCATATTGCAGCCCTGTTTGCTTTAAAATCTCTCGACAAATGATGGACGTAACCTAACATGTAGACCACCGTGAAAGAAAATAAGTGCCACGTATTCTTCACATCGTAAACCTAAGTCATATGTGTTTTTTTAAATATTATTATACCTAAAAATAAAGTAGGTTTTTTTTCCAAATGGCTCTGCCTTTGATGAGCAGTATGTGTAGCTTCGCCAGTCTTTTAATACCCCGTACTTTTGAATAAACAGCTACCCATGAAAATAGGGGGAGCGGGGTGCTAGTAAGTTAAAGGAGAATAACTGTCCCGAATGTAAGTACAAATATTGGACACCCTGTTAGAAAGGGATGACATCCACTCTTGAAGTTTTCTGGCTTGGAACGCCTTTGCCTTGCACGTCATCATTCCAGTTAGTTTATATAATTTCCTTGGTCTGCACTCATCCTAATAATGGCCCATCTGAAAAAAAAACACAAATTAGAAGATAGTTACTAATACGAAATATTTGAATTTCGATTTGTTTTTGTTTTTTTGTAGATCCAAAAGGAGATTTTAGAAAATAAATAAACAAAATATTTGTGTCATCAACACAAGATGGCGGCACATGCTGAGATCATTAAAGGTGGAATACTTGAAATTATGATGAATTATGAAATTATTCGAACCATTAATAAACACATCACATATACAAAATTCTGAACTACACGAACTTTGCAGGGATCAAAAAATAAATGAGATACAATCAACATATGTGTGGTCAATTTCTATTTAGTGCGAAACGTGAGTTCAGTAAGTATGTATTTAATAAATGTCTGTCTGTGGTTTTACCTGAGTACTTGTTAAATAGTTATTCTGTAGATTAGTAGTCGCTTTTTGTGCTGTGCGGGATTGGGCCAACGCTGCTGAAGTCATTCATCGAAAGAACATTGACGCAAGTTATCATAGTTAGTTGACTCCTCACTTCTGTGTATATGACTATGACATCATAATCGTGATATTATATAAAATAGTTTTACCCTAGCTATATCTTACATAATTTTCTACTTTTTCAACCTTTTGGTTCTTAATTCCAGTTTAAAGCACTTATCTGAATGACGTATCATGAGATTATGGCTGCTACATTTACTTGCGGGTCTAGAGGCAAAATGACATTCAATCAGGAAAATCTAAAAAAGAAAATTAAAAACGGCCAAGTGCGAGTCGACACACGCATGAAGGGTTCCTTACCATCGTAGTAAGAGAGCCTCCTATAATTTTTATTATTTGTTGTTATAGAGACAACAGATATACACATTCTGTGAAAATTCATCATTGTGAAACTGTCTACCTATTCTAGTTTCACCAAAAATATACAATTCTAAAATAATAATATAATCTTTGATAAATAATAATTTAATATAATATAATCTTTATTTAACCAAAAAAAAACGACACGATCACGACAGATCGTATATCTTGGCAAACAGCACCACCCCCTAACACATGTCATTTATAACATTTAAGCCAATCCTTCAGAAAACACGTTTGCTGAAAGTGTTTTCGACAGCCAAACCAAACACCCACTATGATTTTCAGGACGGCTGGCGGCCATCGTAAAGCGGCTGTAATTTGACATGTCATGGGATACTTAAGAGCGGCCAACCCGTCATACTTTTTAACCGACTTAAAAAAAGGAGGAGGTTATATTATACACAACACAATAGCCACGACATAAATGTTAGTGAAAAATAATTTCTAAAGCTATTGAGACATTTGCGTATGGTCATCATTATCTCATGACGCTGAGCTGATGAAGGAACGTACAAGTCTTTAACGGTTAGGAGTTAGGTGATTTCTTGTTCTAGAATAATGTATAGATAATGGGACTTTTCGATATCGATAGTTGATTTCTTTAGAGACAACAGAGTGAGTGCTAGAAACTAAAAGTATTAATCATTTTAACCAACTTTAAGAAAATAACTGTTGTCACTTAGACGCGTATTTAATAATATAAAATAAATTCATGGCGACATGGGAACAAATAAAAATGGAAAAATAAAAACGTTTTTGCAGAAAATAAAACCGACTTCAAAAAAACACAATTAAAAAAGTTTATTCATACAAACGCTCATACATACGGCTACACATCAAGCTATACATTTCCAGTATAAGCTGACCCCGCATTGTACGGAAATCCTATACAATGCGAGATCAGCATAAACTGGAAATGTATAGCTTGATGTGTAGCCGTGTGTACGTGATTATACCGTTGTTACACATCTATCTTTGAATTTTTTGAACTACTAGGTATTTTGTGCAGTATATATCTAGGTTTCTATGGTTGCAAAAAATAAAAATAAAGTAGAAACAAATTCAGTATAAGTCTCCAAAAATTGCTGTTTTGCACAAATTTTTCCTGAACTTTGGCCGTTCATAATGTACCAACTCATAAACTGTAAAAATAAAGAAAACATCTTGATAAAAACCTTGCACATCTAATGCAGATTCTTAATGACAAATACTTATTTCACACACTTGTAAGACTTAAGTATTCAAAAACAAGTATTTCTTGGAACAAGTTTAAGAAATTTTCGAACACTATTTTTCGTTCAATGTCATCGCGTTAGGAGCTAAGAGGTGCGTGGGAGACGAGTTGTGCGGGGTCGGGGCGGGGTAAGACGCGGGAGATGAAAAAAAATCATCGCTGTGGCTTTGGATGAAACAACAAGCTTTTTGACCATGCTCGCGTTGACGATAGACGGGCCGGGAAGGGCCCTCTTAAACTGGTAACCAAAGTTGGTGATTATCTACCGAACCTTTCAAACTGTTAGCTACCTAGTCATTGTAAGCACACGTTCACGGCACCGCACGTGGTGGTGCGAATTAGATCAGACTATCAAGGACACCCGCTTGGATTCCCGACACAGGTTTGAGTAGAACACGTTTTTAAAACAATTCAGTAAGCCGTTAAAGACAAGTTTTCGCGCATTTTTTGTTGGTGTTAAGACGTGGGGGCTTATGTTTATGTGCGAGTAAGCGGTCATCACTGAGCGAGTATGCGTGATCTATTATGTACACCTCTGTCTAATCCGTCGGTGATTAGAGGTGTAATTTTAAGTGTTTTACTTGCTTAAGATTCTTGGCATAAAGGTTTCAAGGTTGTCAAAACTTGGGAATCGCTATTGGCGATAGGACATACTATCAAACATCTTAGTCAGTAGCACGATACCTACTTTCGCACTTTGACTACTTTTTTGTACTTTCAAGTAATCGGAGCACGATGCCAACATTTTGAAACCACCATACATTAGATCGCACGATGCCTACATTTTAATTTTTGTCCCAATTATATCGTAATTTGCCAACTTTATGAAAAGTTTTATCTGACGATACCATTACGCCTATTTTAGTACAGTCTAACGAAAAATATTGCTTACCAATTAGTTTTTCCACATAAAGTGACGTAAGTAGTTACTAAGCAGACACAGCACAAATGTTGAGCTTCCCCGTGAGACATAATGCACAAAATCAAGCAACGTATTATGCCTACAAAAGAATTTTCAGCTCAAGTAACATTCAGAAGTTCAAAGAATGCTTACAAAATCTGTCTTGGTCCGAAACTTACGCAGAGAAGGACATAAACAAAGCATTTAGTACTTTTCATGAAACACTGTGCCTGTTCTTTAATTTATGCTTCCCAAAAATAAGAGTAAAAATGAACACCAAAAATAAAAAAAAACAGAACTGGATAAGTAAAGGACTTAAAAAAAGTTGTAAAACAAAACGGTTTTTACGTTATCAATATTATAAAAATAAAAAGGTAAAAAACAAAGTTAATTATATTCAATATTCAAAAATTTTACAGAAATGCATATATAGCTCAAAGAGGAACGCAAATATCAAATTTATTAACAAAAGTGAAAACAAATGCAAAGCGGTATGGAACGTAATTAAGGATGAAATTATCGTCAGTAACTCTAAGAACGAAATAGAACATATCTTAATTGACAATAAAGTACTTACAGACCCCATAGAAATTGCAACTGCGTTTAATAACCACTATATTAATACAGCACACTCTTCTAGCACAAGTACAAAGCCGAACTGTGACGAAAGTTCACTAGCTCATTCGATGTTTCTAAAACCTGTGTCTGAAAACGAAGTCAGAGGGGTGATGACATCATTAAGAAACACAGGTTCGACAGGTTATGACGAAATTAATACGAAGATTATAAAAGCATGCACTGATGAACTTATTATTATAATGACATACTTAATAAATTTATCATTTACTCTTGGCACTTTTCCGGAATCACTAAAAGTATCAATTGTTAAGCCACTTTTTAAAAAAGGAGAAAAGTCTGACATTAATAATTATCGACCTATAACATTAATACCTATTATATCTAAAATTTTCGAAAAATGTATGTGTAAGAGATTGATTGACTACTGTGATAAATTTAACATTATTAAAAAAGATCAATTTGGCTTCCAAAAAAAAAAATCCACAACCCTAGCTATCTTCACTCTTATAAAAACCATAATGACTAATATTAACCGAAACCACCTTACTACAGGGTTGTTTTTTGACTTATCTAAAGCCTTCGACCTTGTATCTCACGACCTGTTACTACAGAAATTGGAGGCAATTGGCATTAGAGGCATTGTACTTCAATGGATATCGACATACTTGAGTAACAGACAACAGCGTGTTATAATTACAAAAGTGAATGGATATAACGACATGGAACCACACTCTTCTGAACTTAAATCTAACAAATATGGCGTCCCACAAGGAAGTGTATTAGGCCCAATTTTATTCCTTCTTTATATTAATTCTATTACTAATATAACTAATCATAGATGTATATTATTTGCAGATGACATTTCCATTATTGTGACATCCGATAAAA
The DNA here is from genome assembly GCA_947578425.1 of Eugnorisma glareosa. Classification (NCBI taxonomy): domain Eukaryota; kingdom Metazoa; phylum Arthropoda; class Insecta; order Lepidoptera; family Noctuidae; genus Eugnorisma; species Eugnorisma glareosa. Next base: position 35,061,275 of record OX387957.1, read on the forward strand.
AGAATAATACAATTGACGATCATGAAGCTGACATTAATAACACAATTGACATACTCATTGATTGGCTAAATAAAAATAATTTATCATTAAATCTTGCAAAGTCTGTATATATTCAATTTCGCAGATCAAATAATTTTCAATGTAATAAAAAGATGAATGTAAATAAAATTAGTGAAGTAACGCAAACTAAGTTTCTAGGTGTTACTTTGGATCAAGATATGAACTGGAAATCCCACGTCGACAATGTCTCAAAACGAATAAATAAGTTTGTATACGCGTTAAAAAAAATAAGAAATATAACAAACATCCAAACGGCAATAACATCATATCATGCATATATTGAATCCGTGTTACGCTATGGATTGATTATGTGGGGCAATAGTACCGATCAAAATAGAGCATTTGTTGCACAAAAAAAATGCATTCGAGCAATTTACGGGCTTCAATCCGACGATTCTTGTCGGCCGGTATTTCAGAAACTTGGTTTGTTGCCGCTACCGTCTCTTTATATATATGAGATATGTATGTTTGTGTGGAAGCATAAGGAATTATTCAAAAAAGCAGACGATGTACATCCTCGAAACCGGCGCGACCCTCACAGGCTCGTATTGGATATCATGCCAAGGCTAGCTAAATATAATAAAAGCTGTTTGTATATGTGTGTAGAAATATTTAATAAGATACCGAGCGACCTAAAAAATCTAAATACAAGATTATTTAAAAGTAAATTGTATGATTGGCTGTCCACTAATAGTTTTTATAGTTTAAAAGATTTTTTTGACAAAAAATTTAAATGACTTTTTAAATTTAACTGTTTTTAATGTTCTTAATTTTAATTTTTTTAATGTGAATGATGATGTGATTTAAATTTGAATGACTGACATTAATTAAATGTAATGTACTTATGCACGAAAAATTTGCACGCTTATAATGTTAAGCAAAAAATTGTATGCTCTGTATCCAATTTTGTACCATCTTCTATACCATGTTTTTATGCAAATAAATATTCTTATTCTTATTCTTCTAAGTTTAACGTTACTGGTATGGACTCTGATTTTGAAATACAATAATAAAGACATCAATTCTCCTGACATACAATCACAGTGTCATTCAATTTAATTTTACAATCCAAAATTAAAAAAAAATATATACAACCTGTAACAGAATAAACGCCAAATCTCTTATTTGCACTCATCATTATGAACAACTTTCACTATGGGGCCAAACCCGAAATCGCGAAAAAAAATTAACTGTTCAGTACATTTTGTCGAGTTACGCGCACAGAAATGTATGGGGCAGTCGAATTTTTTTTCGCGATTTCAGTGTTGGTCCCGTAGTGAAAGTTGTCCATAATGATGAGTACAATGAGGGGTCATAAGAGGTTTTGCGTTTACTCTATTAAATGTTGTATACGGGGTGGAAGGAACTCCGACGCAAAACCGGTTACTACCTATTCAGTACATCAGTCTGAGCAATGCCTTCACGGCCAAAATGTATGGAAAAGCAGATTTTTGTTTACTGAATATGTGGTAACCGTTTTCCAGTCGATGTCCCTTCCAGCCCGTATAATAGTAAGAACATTCGGAGATTTTATTTTATTAGTGGCAATAAGCACTTGTAGGAAATTGCAACTTTTATTTAATAAATAACGTTAATAAACGCTAGTAAAATGACCGATTGATTGTATTTTTATTTTGTTTGCACCCACCCATTTAATTTTACCCTCACACATACTTGTATTTACGAAACACCCAAAGTAAAACCAATTTTGTGTTGACTGTACGTATTGTAGGCCTCTTACATATTATAAAAAGTACTGACGATATCCAAAGTAGGCATGTTGCGATAAGAATAACGTATTAAGTTTTTTTTGTCAATGTGCGATTTTTGGCATCACGCGAAATGTATGGTGGTTTCAAATTGTATTGTTTAAACTTCGTAACATTTTATGTATAGTTGGGTCGGTACTGGCACATGACTCAGAGGATTTTGTCTAGAAGTTATTTTATCAATTTTTCTCAGGTATAAAAATAAAGGAAATAAATAATAATAAATTGTTCATTGCCATAAAAACAGGGTACAGAAAAATTTGAGACACTGACTCCAGAGCTAGGTTAGAGTTCCTGTATATCAGGAGCCAGTGACTTCTTCCATTTAGGTGACAATTGGGCAAGTTTCATGCAGTAAATGGTTACAAAATAAAATTACTTACAATTAAGTTTATTAATTATCATTGAAAATAGAATTAAAAAAAAAATGACTATAAAAGCAAGTTAAATACTTATTAACGTAAAAAATAATTCGAGTAAAATCAGGATTGAAACAAATTTAGATTAAAAATTGAATTAAAAACAAAATAATTCTTCATTCACTGAAATGCCTTCAGTCTCCTGCCTTTGAAGACTAAAATTTCCTTGGCTCAAACACTTATTCAGCCGATAATAGATTACGCTGATGCCTGCTACCTGGATGCTACTGAGGAGCTATTAAATAAGCTTGAGCGCTAGTAAAATTTATGTATTCGCTTTATTTTTGGTCTCCGTAAATATGACCACATTTCTCACCTTCGCAAAGAGCTCAAGTGGCTCCCAATCCGCCTTCGCAGGAACACTAGGATCCTATGTCTTCTCTTCAATATCCTACACAACCCATCCTATCCTTCGTACCTGCGCGAGCGTTTTTCTTATGCCCGCCCTATTGACGCACCGTGTAGATCGCACCTTAGATCCATACTTAAATCCCATCCTCATAAATCCAGCTATTACTCATACTCCTTCACTGTCCATGCTGTAAGGTTGTGGAACTCACTTCCGCCTAGCGTTCGTGATTTGAAGACCATTTCATTGTTCAAAACCAGAGTGAAAGAGCATTACCTTTCCTCTCAATTATGATTTATTATATACATATATATTTTTATTGTTTATATATCTTTTCATTATGTATTTATATAAGTATATATTCATATTCACTTAGTATGTGTATTTTATGTTTATTTAATATTATAGATTAAGTTAGGTAAGGGACATAAACACATTATTCTTTTCCTTTTCTCACACACTATAGTCTACGTTTCTTTTTCATTTCTCCTTTTGCAGGTCTGCTGGCAGAAATGAGGTGCCCCGGGAACAACTGGGTTCGGCATCCTGCGTATCAAGCGCCAGTAATCTCTTTCGAGACATGTAGTCTTGAATTTGGCATTTTCCCATTTCAAAATGGCTTCAAGCAGTTTCAGTACTTCCTGAAAACACATGAAAAGTTCCCACGTTGGGCACTTTCCAACAGTAAAATGAATGGACCAAACAATAACAGCGTAAACATAGAAACATCAAAAACAATCGATTTCAAAAACGTCAAAATCATAATGCAATGTTAGAACGGAATTATTAAATTACATTTTGAATAATTAATTAAATAACTTACATAATCAATAGGCAGATTGTGTTTCCATTTAAAATCCAGGTAGATATATTAAGTACCAATGATCAATTTATGTTACAATTATTGTCGACACCATCATTATGATGATTGGCTATACATATGCATGAAGATATTAAATAGGTGCCAACGTTTTTGTCCGTGACTGTAGATAACATATCTTCGTACTATTTACATAATATTAATTGAATACATCATGATTTATAACCTTACTAAGTACATCGACTACAATATAAAGGCACGACATCAATACATGTTAATGCATGTATCAATCGGTTCCGCATTAAAACATGAATCTTTTTGAAATATTTGACGGATCTGTGTTATTAAAGTTCAACCAACTTGGGGATCTTCCTCAATGGCTGCATAAACAACGGTGTTTTCAGAAATCAAAGGAGTATTTCCCCAGAGTTATAAATAACTGACTAATGGAATTACGGACCGTTTTATAAACCGTGGCCACATTGGTGGCACTGCAACAAAAAGCTCACAAAACTAACACCGCTTTACAATACCCGGGGACCGAAATTTCTTCAAAAAAGAGGGAAGTCAGTCAATTCAGGTGGTCAGTTTTCATTCCTCAGGGAGCAATGAGGTGGTGTAGGCTCCGACAGGCTGTAGGCATGGGTTCGAACACAGACAGGCACTTTTCTTTGAGTATAATACATTTCATCTTCATGTGTCAAAACGCTGTAGAAATATAACATCAGGGCGGTTAATATGACGTCTTAAAGCAGGAGTAATTCCAGTGTCGGAAAGAGACATAGCTATTCAGGTCATCTAGTGCCATCTCTTTCTCACACTGGAACTACTCCTGCTTTAAGAAGTCATGGAAGGCCACCAGGAAACCGGCTAATAACATAACATCATGACTGTAATTCCCGAAGGGTAAGAAAGAGGTGTACATACATACCTGATACACCCACATTTCGCCAGTTCTGTTGTTATTATTTTAATTGCTTACAGCATAATTTTTTGACATTGTGTGAGGCATCTACGTAACTCTCTCGTAGAACCTCGTAGCTACTAGCCGGTGTCTACGAAAACCAAAACCTCCGCTACGCTGAAGTCATTCTGTAATTGCGATTTTATTTTCAAAGGGGTTTGTATATTTTGGCCTGCCTAGGTTTTCGTCTTATTATTTTATTTTCAAAACAGCAGGCACGTATGGCGTGGGTGACTGGTAATTAGTGTCTGATACTTAAACACGTGAATTTGTACTCATGTTATGGAACAACTTTCAAATATAATGTTTTTTTTTTATACCTATTCACTTTTATCACAAAAACACAACAACTGCAGTATGAAATCAGGTTAGCTGGGCGACGCCGTTCTGTCTCATTACTATCGTACCGTGCAACAGTGGGTAGGCAGAACACCCGCGCGGCGCAGTCATACGGCTGTTGTGTTATTGTGAAAAAAGTGAAAGCGTTTCCAAGTTCATTTAACCCCATTCAATAACTATTTCATGAAAAAGTCACTCAATGGGGTTCAATGAACTTGGCGGGTTGTATTGATGATTTGAATCATTATAATTCTGTAACTCCATCGTGTTACTGGCGCTATTAATATTTTCATCAACATACAACCTGACACTGACCTGCAAATTGCAAAAAACTTAAGAAAATTTAAATTTTGGGGGCTACCCTTAAGGTGTTAAGATAATTAATCTTCCCTGGGGTCATAGTCTTTGACAAAGTCTAAACTATGCCATCTTACAAACTGCTACCACAGTAATCTAACGTAATGAATACAAACTAATTAGGTACTCAATAAATTGTATAATTGCCTTATGAAGTGATAATTTGGACACATTTAAATTATATTTAGATCGATGTATTGCTCTATCATCCGGTTCCTTATGATTGGTAATTAAGAGCAGAATATAGTACCAAAAGACCACCTCGTCCCCTAATTTAACGATAATTACGAGTAAAATATCGATATTTTCATAAATATCGGCCCAAAAGCGGTTGGGCCGCATAATAATTTTGTTTAACAAAGACTTCCTCGAAAGGCGCTCTAAACGACAGCGGGTAAAAACCATGAGACCTGGCCTGACAAAGTGGTCTCAGTGTTTTTCCAGATTTGCCAGAATATTGAGGCGGCCATTTTGTGGTCAGGAACTTTGCTCAATTATAACTAAACTTGCTTCTGCCTGCCCACTTAAATTCATTTTTAGGGTTCCGTAGCCGAATGGCAAAAACAGGAACCCTTATAGATTCGCCAAATCTGTCTGTCTGTCCGTGTATGTCACAGCGACTTTGTTCCGAAACTATTAGGACGACACAGTTGAAACTTTGTAGGTAGATGTATTCTATGAACCGCTTTACGATTTTTATACAAAAAAAAAAAAAAAAAATTGTACTGAAACTAAAAAATATTTTTTTCATCTAATCTTTACGTGTGGGGTAGACCTATCGGTCTTTAAAAATGACATTGAGGTTCCTAAAAACCATTTTTCTCAAAGTCAATCGTTTGAAAGATAGACACTTCCAAAGTGGTAACATGTGTGTCTAATCCCTCTAATTTATAATGTAAGAGGAGGAAAAAATGTAGGATTGTAAAACGTAAATAAAACTTTCAACCAAAATTGGCTTGAAAAAGATTTGATGTTTAGTTTTTGAGATACAGGACTTTTTCATGAAACTGCAGCATTAATTTTCTTTCTCATTAACATGCTATAGCTTAGCTTTGTTTAGTTTTGCTCTTGAATGTAAAACAATACAACATATGAATGAGCTTTCAAAATATTTTTAATAATTTGCTTGGTGCTACGGAACCCTGTGTGCGTGTGAGTACGACTCGCACTTGGCCGGTTATTTTACGCAAGATTTTTTATATTGTTTAACGAAGCCTTTGTGTTTTCCTGATGTACCTATTTGCTATAATTACTATAAAGCATCATCAAAGTCTGTACAGTGGTTTCTACATGAAAAAATAACAAGCATCCATTCATGCATAAATCATCGTAAACTTTAAATTAAATAAGCGCCAGTGGTCAGAAGATAAGATAATTATGATAAACTAAATAAACGGTGTAACAAGACCCAGCATAGCGAAGCCGAAAGGCACTTGTTCTATATGTCATTACGATAATTTTTTTGCTATAAACTTACTATAAACCATACCTGGGAACCTTCTAGTTACGGAGATATTGGAGGTCAAAGTTCCAACTTTTTCATAAGTTTTTTTTAATACAATGATTTTTAATGTAAGAATTTTACTTTAAACACCTCCACGGCCCCCGTAATATTCAATCCATCCATCAGCACAATGTTTTGAGCACGTTACATTGAGTCCTACAGTAAAACGATGATATTTCACCCTAAAAAAAACAAAATCGTCCAAAATCGTTCAGTGATGATGACGTTTCATTCAGAGATGTATCCACTAACTGCAAGGGCTGAGCGACTCCTCACGCGACACGCGAATTGCTCCTCAGAGAAAGATAGCGCCGTCAGCCCTGTCCAGGCCCTAGCAGCCTCGACATAGATAGCGATCGCAAAACAACTTAATTCGGTCGGGAAGTTATAACGATGCGGATTTAAGGTGGAAGCAGACACAGACGAGTCGCGTCCACCTTAAATCCGCATCGTTATTACTTTGCGATAAAATTAGTAGGTTATTAGTAGGTTTATTGCGGTAGTGTTGCGATCGCTATCTATGTCGAGACGGCATCGGCATGGCCAGCTTAGTGCTCCACATCACGACCGGCGAAGTGAGCTGCTAAAGACTAATGCGAGACTATGTAATGTGGTTATGGCAATGAAATGGAGGTGCTAAACTGCTAAGCGGAAACGCAAATAAAATAAACCACACCATAGTAATTTTATTTTAAAATTTAAAGTTATACATAACAAACCAAGCAAAGTAACTCATTTCCTTAAGTTTTTGCATGAGAATGAGAGTGTTGATTAGTTTAAACATTATAATTAGTTAATCTATAAATAAATCTAATGAAATTATTGAAACTTATTAATGAAAACAGATGGTACAGTCTACATCAAAAATTATATAAATATCGGAGTTATATTTATTTATTTTATGTTTTTCCACTTTGATCTTTGCGTCTTGTATACATACAAGTACAAGGCGCAAATTTGTATTGGTTTCTGAAACCTAAAATAATACTTTCATAATAATCCGTAAATGCAAAAAAATATCATAACTACTTTTAATAAGTAGTAAAAGCTCTGAAAAAAATGAGCATACTCAAACAATGAAACTCTTTTATATACAAAATTTCCGACAACTTATATGCGAATACGAATAAAGAATCGACCGAATAAAATACTGAAAATTCCGAAAATCAATACAGCATTTGCTGACGTAATATTTTTTCACCAACTTAAATTACGTTTTACCGAAAACTACAGTTACTAATTTTCTACTGATACTAATACTAATGATCTACCTATAAAATAAATAAAACAGGAATAAAATCAACTTCAAGATAAATATCAAAATGTTGTAATAAGGCGTAGTCGACGTAGCCCTGCTACGCGGGGCTCCTATTTGTGTGCTTTTGTTTGTGTCTCAAGTCCTGAGCTCGCTCCGCTCGCTCTTGCATCCTAAGTTATAGAGCTTAAGAAAATGATTATTTTAGCAGAACGTGTTTTAGGAAACTTAGTATTTTTTCGGAAGTTTGATTTTTTTTTTCTTAGAATTGTAATTTTTATAAGCTTGTTATATAATTTTTTTTTCGACGCTTAGTTTTTTATTAATTATTTGTTTTTCGGAAGCTCCATTATTTCTCATATTTTATCATCATCATTAATCATTCTTCTGCCCTTATCCAAATTAATTTCGGGTCGGCGCAGCATTTCTTCTTCATCTTCTATACTTCTCTAAAATGTAACTACTATATCAAATAAAAAACCCAACCTCTCCTTCATGAAATAATTAATTTGTAAAACTTTTTTTGAAGACTGTACAGTTTGCTTCTGTATTAATAGTGATTTGTAAACACTAACAAAAAATCGACCACACTCTGGGAAACCTATTTAGTACCTGTACAATGTTTCTTTTTAAATGAGCTAATTACGTACAATGATTGGATGGGATTTTAGAATCTCCTATGACTGAAGATATCGTCATTAATTTCAGCTACATTTTTTCAGTGTCAGTGTATGACGTTTAGGTTCATGACAGATTGACTCACAACAAAATCACAAGTTATAGTTGAAGATAAATCCTATTCCATTCCCTCACTATCTACCACCTAGTGACCATTTTTCCGCAGGGTCACCTTTAGTGTTCCACCTGGAAATCCTTGAACCGTCTGATTGAAGTATTTTTTTTTAAATATGATTTTGAATTGACCTACATATAATAATACAAGCAACCCGCCCCGGCTTCGCACGAGTGCAATGTAGATATAATGTACATACAAACCTTCCTCTTGACAGCCAATTAGGTGGACAGACGATCTCATTAAAATATCCTGAAGAAACTGGATAGCTATGACACAAAGCCGCCAAAAGTGGAGAGATTCGGAAGAGACCTCACTCAGCATTGGGTGGCCAAAGGTCATTACTGGGCATTACTGGGTTATCGCAAAACAAAATCTTTATAACACCGACAATGCAACAATAATCGTGACAGATGCAGTCAAGATAAAGCCAGTCATCATCGGTGTAGGCCTAAGGCAGTACAGAACCTTGGTACTAGACGACTGTGTTCTGCAGAAGTCGTTTAATGTTCTCGCTGATTTAATTTAAAGTAGATTAGCCTTAGCCCGCGGATTCACTCGCCTTACGGTTGAACACGCCACGGGAATATCGTAATTATAGCCTATGATACTTCAGGATAATGTAGCTTTCCAGAAATGAAAGAGGTGTCGGAATCGGATCAATAGTTCCGAAGATTACCTCCTACGTCGAAACTTATACTACGTGCAAACTTTACTTCTTTACGACCCGCCCCAGCTTCGCACACCTCCTATCGGGTCGAAAACTATCCTAACTTTCAAGCTAGAACCAGCCGTACTCATTCACAAAATTTCATTGAAGTCGGTTGGGTGGTTTCGGAGATTAGCGTGTAGGTACGAACATAGAGATACATTTATTTTATACAGGGCAAAAAGTTACCATTTGAAAATAGAACTTATAAGTGAGTTGGCTCCAAGAATGATTTTGTTCGACGAAGTTTCATTGATTACTGCTAACTATTTGCATGAGCATTACGTATTTTATCAAAAAAGAGCTGTTTACTTTAATTTGCCGTCGTTACTTCCCAGAATTTGATCCTTAATAGCGAAGCTATCAAATGGTGTATTAATACAGTGTGTGTTTTTTTAGGAATATTGATTTTCCAAAAATACAATGATGCTGTTTTAGTTTTCATCAAAATCGGGCTCGAGACTCCTTTGAGTATTTTGCGTTATTCCTCATAGTTTCGGATATGGCCATCCACTTCAAAAATTCAGCCTGTATATTAAGATAGTATGGTTTGCATAAAACTAGTTGTCGATGTAACCTTGCATATGCGACACTTCTTAACTTATCTTTTATCTTTGACTGCTGGTTTACAAATCAAAGTAGGTAGGTAACCTATCACTTGTAAAAGGTTGCAGAAATAATTCAAAATAATAATATTATGTTTGTAAAAAGTTGCTATATCATCATTATCACATGCCTAGCCTTAGCTTTTTTATGTGCCTAAGTTCTGTAGCTTCCATTCAAACCAGATGGAGCAGAATACTACCGAAGCGATATGATAAAATGAAAAGAAGTCAAGTGTCTTAATTATTGTTTTTATTAAATATTATTTTAAAAAGAGAATTATTGAGATTGGATTACTTCCTAGCCCTCAAGAACTAGCCACATGCCAGTGGAGTTATTCTACCCCACACGTGTTGTTTATGGTTCTATAAATAGTCCGAAGTAAGACAATCGATCTTGCCTGCCGATAGTCCTCGCCTTTCCTAAGCTCGCTGCCGGCTTTCATGGTAACCGCCAATATCCGGTTACCTACCATGACCCTGAAGGTCTATTCGCAAGAAATGGCTGCTTGACCGACGCAGACGTAACCCTGCAACTGTTTCGGCTTTGTCTTTTTAGGTATTTTTTTTATGTGCTTGCAAAAAATGCAATGCAAATGTCAGTCTCACGTAATACTTAAAACTAATTCATCATTTTTATTGCGCATAGTTATTTATTTAAATTAATGATAAAACAAGAAAAAAATCTTCTCCAAAATAGCAACTACGCACCATTCATTTGTTTTCTTATGATGACGAATCGGGACTTTTTGTGTGGAAAAACAATTGGTGACCAATCGGAACAGTGACGAGTCGGGCTTAAGCTCCTAGAATTACCCTAACAAGTAAAAACAAAGTATGCTGACAATTAGCACATTTGATCGTCAAAATTGCAAAGACATTCGTACAAAGCAGCGAGTCAGCGACCTTTCAAGTTTTCGCTGGGGAGACATAGTGGCGCAACAAATTCCCAAGCAACACATCTGTCACTTAATTACAGCAAGCTCATAAAACATACATTGATTTAGTATTAATGTAACATTATTCACAATGTCCATATCTTGACCATGTGTGGTTAACTAGCATAAGGTGGACAAGTAATCGTTACGTAATAATTGAACAAAAGGGGACATGAAATCCAAATTGCAAGTGTACAAGGTCTCACACCGTTGACCTCCGGTCGTGCTAAAAGTGGAGTGACATGATTACATCGATTTATTTATCGCTCGTGCGTAAGTAGCGTTGTAATGATAATCCATTATTAATTTTTATAAGATTAAAAGTTGTCTTAGAATGTATTTAGCAGTCTAGAATAAGACGAAGTTATGCATGTGTTTTAGATCTAAAGCAGTGTTCTCCATGCACGATATATTATAATACTTTTTTGTTAAATCGTTCCTATCGTGAAAGTGTTTGCAAATATTTGAACTCGAATGATATACACAAATAGATCCAGAGATTATCCCATACATACAAACAAATTTTACCTCTTTATAATATTAGTATAGGTAATGAACTAGCGACCCGCCCCGGCTTCGCACGGGTGCAATATTATGCATATAAACCTTCCTCTTGAATCACTCTATCTATAACAAAAAACCGCATCAAAATCCGTTGCTTAGTTTTAAAGATCTAAGCATACATAGAGGCAGACAGCGGGAAGTGACTTTGTTTTATACTATTTAAAGTGATGTTACTATACTAATATTAGTAGGTTTACGGTATGGGCCTGTGATGCTGACGAATGAGGAAAGTTTTAAGAGTGAATGTGGATGGCTATTGGAGTTGGGGAAGACCAAATAAATGATGGATGGACTGTGTGAACGGAGATATGGCTAGAAGGGAGGGTGGCTACTAAATCGACAATTAACAGACACGCATGGAAGAAGAAGGCATGCTGCACTGACCACAAAACAAATTGGCATAAAAGCAAGAGAATCATGATGATGAATATTTGCATGTACAATTCTACATAGATATTCGCTCAGTCAGTATAACAAATACTTACCTACTTTGTAAATGGTGCACAGATGAATAGAATATAACTCAATAAGAAAACGGAACCATCCTCCCTTGAGAAATCATCTGCATTTACTTACTGAACTTAAAGCTGGAAATAGTTTCCGATATTTCGTTTCAGTATCGGAACCACGGATCTCCGTGGTTCCACCTTGTACTGAAAAAAGTATTCACAAGCTTTAACTTTTCAATGAGAGTAGGTACCTACTCTCATTGAAAAGTTAAAGCTAGTGTATTGTAATAAATACCTAAGAGTGTATTGTAATAAGTACGAGTAGTGGATCCAGATAGAAGTTGATCCTGCCAGGGTTGCGGGACTGTTCGAAAGAGATACCGCGGCCCTGGAACACAAAGGGCAAAGGAAGGAACATGGATGGGTTTTAGTCAGTAAAAGTCTGACACTCCCTCCTGCTCAGCCCAGACCGGGAGGGGTTATTTGATGATTTCACATCGGTAAAAAAAAAAAAGGTTGATAGATCAGCCAAAACCAGATTGTATTAATTGTTCGTATGACCCGTTGAAGTCATGGAACTTTGACTTTTTATCCCACGGGATCGTCCTATTCGAACAGAGAGTAACCCAGAGAGAAAATAGAAATAACGGCAAAAGTCACTTTTACAATAATAAAACAGGTAAATCTGGTAAATCTGTAGGTATATTTGGTCAGGAATCCAGTGAGTCAGTTGAGAGATCACATGTTTTCATTAAACAAGTTCTTTTGTTGTTGTTTGGTCACCAACAAAAAAAAAAGATGTTTTTGTGATTCAAATGAATGAATGTTTGCGGAAAATAAATAAAGAACTCATCATTTAAGGTAACCGTTATTTTTCCTCGAGGAAGGTAAAGTTTTCACGTTCAAGGTGTCACGCCGTAAGTAGGTACTTCAGGTTATTTCCCAGGATAAACTTCTACCCACGCTCAACTCATTCAGGATCCAAAAGGAATTCCTCTTTTTTAGGGTTCCGTAGTCAACAAGGAACCCTTATAGTTTCCCTATGTCTGTCTGTCCGCAGCTTAGCTCAATGACTCTTAGTATTAAAAAGCTGTAATTTAACACTTTAACAATTTTTACAGATTAAAGTGGTAAAGTACAATCTCGAAAATTATATTTTATAGGGTATCTCTTGTATCTAGTTATCTACACGTAAAGTCTGGATTTTTTTTCTCGCGTACCCCTCAATGTGGTATGTCATTCGATAGATCTTTCAAAAATATTGCGAGTTTGTGAAATAGTAAGCTTTAAAGTGCAATTTTTTTGTTAGACTCGTGTCTCCCCCACTCTACCAGCTAAACGGTTGTTTGGGTATGTGAAAAATGTTAAAACAACTTATAAAATGTACTTGGATAACGTATTTTTCTAAACATAATGTATGGGAGCATTGGGAGCAAAGGTTTTTCAACTGCAAATGTAAGTTTGTTTTTTTATTATTACAATAAAAATCATCATTCGGAGGTCAATCCGCATATTTTGATGGGCAACTACGGAACCCTACATTGTACACGCACTTGGCCAGTATTCTTTTTTAATATTCTGAACTTGGATTTTAGCACCTTGGAAGTGTTTGTCATGCTTATGCGTATTTTCACACCATTCGTATTATAATTTAAAAATATCAAATTCAATAACAATATGGTTAAATGATGAAACCAATAATAAGCTAATCATTTAATTATGAGTATTCAAGCGTGCCGTTATACATTATTTTAAAATGATAATTTGCTGAAATACTTAAAAACTAGACCGGATGACGCTTGTCAGTTTTAATCAGAGGTCTTTATGTATATATTATATTTTAATCGGTGATCATCATCAGGACCCGTGCACCTAGACCTACATCAAAACAAAACACATTAACAGAACGTGTAAGACCTGGTCGAACCTGGCCGACTGCTTTTATTTTAAAAATATAAACAAAGTATCCGCATACAACCTTCGACATTCAGCTTATGTTGCACAATCAGAAATCGGTCAACAAATGAGTTTTGATATTATTCGAATGAATTTATCCATTACAGTAATATGGTCTGATAAGGTGGGAACTCGACTCGGTGCCGCCAAGGCGACGCCGAGTCGAGGAGACGCGACTGAAACCAACCGACAGCTCACTAGGAGAACAGGGAAGTGACTCCAAGCTTGACACAACACCAAAATACGCAGATCCCGTACCCAGAATTGGACAGAAAAACAAAACAATTTGGACCAGCCATGTAGTTGTTTCCATAAAGGTGAAATTCCGGCAAATTTTCCAAGTAAATGACTCATGGTGACACCAGGATAATTTATATCGGAAATTGTAGAATAGTTCAATTCGTAGAATTTAAACAGCTTACAGAGGACAAGTTACTTGTCAACACTAGTTTGCACTTTACAAAAACGATCTTTAGCTAAAAGTAGGTATCGAATTGGTCATTTACGCTTTCAAATGCGGCAATTATGGCTGTGGCCGCAAACTTAGGTAAAAAATAAAGTTTTTATATTTATAGAAAAACCCAAAATATTTTACGGACATGTGATTTCCCTAAAGCATTATCGGTAGTTTCCTTGTCAACTAGTGTTAATAGATACCAAGAAAGTACATTACGTAAACATGGCGTAATCGTAGCATATTTGCGTTTCCTAAGTTCATCACCTGCTGATATATCGCAAGGCCAGTCGCAAGAGGAAGTAGCTATAAAACATTATTATAATATAGTTAATAGCTGAACTACGATATGGAGATCCGATATGACGTAGATACTGAACAATTAATGTTTACATTACCATCACGAGCTTTGAATATAACCAAATGTCACATAATATTAAACATGTTTATGAAAACCATGGAAAGTCCGCGGAAACTTATGAAAACATCAGTAGATGTACAGTGTTTACAAGACTTCAACTACTTAGACTTTTCACAACAATGACGGCTTCCAGTCTAACCGGATGCAGCTGAATACCAGAAATTAACATGGAGCGACCACCTGTCTGGCCTCAACAACCAGCTTCTGGGAAATACGAATCCCCTATCAAATCCCATATCCCAAAGGCTAGTTGGGAGACTTTCGAGCCACAAGACCATGTGATAAATAGCTTTGCATGGCACGATGGACCTCCCCGGTACTCGGTTAACCTAGCGGTTCCGGTAGTCGTGTAAATTCGTATGACAAGTAATACATACCGGACTGTCCTAGCAGGATGTCGGTGTTTCCCAGTAAGTAGGCATTGTCGTAGCGTTGTTAGAGTAAAAATTGAGCCCTACGTAGATGGATGAAAGTTCAGCACATAATGGATATGCGAGGAGAGGTGACTGCTGGGATGACGTGCTGCGCCGACCTCAATTAAATTGGGATAAAGGCAGGAGAATGATATGATATCAAATAAGGTCTCTTAACTATATTCGTCCTTCCTGCCCAGAACAGCACAAGTATCTACGTCGTAATTATCATGTAAGAGGCTCCTATCGGCAATTACCCTTTTTTTTTTGGCAATTAGATTTAATGAAGCCGCAATAATGTAGTATGGTGTAACATTTTTCGATATTTCGCAACGTTCCGGAACATATTATTCATATTTAGGTGATCAATATTCTTGCAAATTAATTATTTGATTTAATTTAATTTCATAACTGCACCTGCCAAAATAAATAAATAATAATTTTGATATGAATAAGTTGATTTCACGGTTTCTAAGGTTCTCAGATTAACTCTAAATAGCCATCGGTTTGGCAAAATGCTTCTCCTAACTGACCATTCAGTAATGTAATATAAGATATCGATCCAATAGCGTTATCAAATTAATATACTCCGGTCTCCGCCGAGCATTAATACATCATGTCATCATTTATCGAAGTTAAATAACCAAAACCCACATCGACGGACTAATAAAATTAACGTTCGACAGAGTTTTTATGACATTCCGATAATGACACAAGGAAGTGAAGCAGTTTACGAGTATCAAAGGATAATAAATGAAAAAAATGTTGTTACTAACATGATCATTTAGACGGATACGGAACTATAACTTATTAAGTTAAACGTACATACAGGATGCATTGTGAACTGTATTAATTAATTCAGTAGATTGTTCTATCGTGTGGGATTAAAATAGATTCCGGACCCAGGTTGGTCGCAGCTAGGAAAACCTGCGCAGGTGGAGATTCATTAATGAATGTGCTCTAGAGTGTAAATGTGGTGCTGTTCCACAAACGATGGGGCACTTAATATCGTTTTTTGCGTGTCCTGTTGTTTGTTCATAGGAACTGATGGACGCTACCAAAAGCGCTAAACTAGTAGCACAATTTAGATTGCCATCGACACGCTAAGAAGGAGACGTGTGGAACAGTCACGGACTAAGCGCCTGCCTGCTGCCTAGGTAGATATGTACTTGGGGGCCGTTATTGACTATTAGGTAAAGCTAAATGAGAGGAGCTCGAGGCTAAATAATAACAGCCTCAAGGGTCAATCCTCAAGGTTAAGCCGCGCTTGCCGAGGTTGATCCGTGGATGGATGGCCGTACAGTTAATACTGAGTTTCCTCGATCGGAAATCACGTTGAGCCGCTGATCCCGGCTGTCATTTGTAGATCTTTGCCGTCGTTACAGGTAGTCAATGGCCCGATAGTCTGACAAACAGTGTTACCAAGGAGTATTTTATTACCTAGTACTAAATGGGTTATGGAGGTCAGATAGGCTGTCGCTCCATGTAAAATACTGTTGTTCAGCTGCATTCGGTTAGACTGGGAAAAGGCTAGGCAGATGATGTATGTAGTATGTGTGTTTTCATAGTTACAGCCAGCACTAGGAGCCACAACATACGAGCATCCATACTCCAATGTCATTTGCTGTTACCGTTAATATGCGTGGGACTGGTTGTATGATTTATGTAAAATCTACGTGTGCTACTAATACTATGTCTATGTAGTACGTATAGGTAGGTTGGTTAATATGCAGGCTCTACTATGTTAATACAAGGTGTAAACGGTCGCTTCACAAAGCTGTCAACCAAGCATTCTGTACATCAAACTCAGTAAATCTAAGCAAACATTATTACTGGGAAACGACTTTCTTTTGGGTTGATAAAGCAGGCTTTACGGTAGACCGTAGAACTCAGTGAAGAGTGTGTTAATTAGCACTCAAAACTTTGTGCTGATCGATGCTTCGAATAGTACACACGGCTACACATCAAGCTATACAATTCCAGTATAAGCTGACCTCGCATTGCACGGAAATCCTATACAATGCGAGATCAGCATAAACTGGAAATGTATAGCTTGATGTGTAGCCGTGTGTACAAGGGTCTTGGAGGTATTTGAAGTAAAGTTTTAATTTTTTAATTTAAAAATAAACTTGTGACATGTTGAAAATGTGACCCCCAATATCTCCGTTACTAGAAGGTATGGTCTAGCACAAAAAAGAACGGGGAGAACGAGTCTCTTTCGGCTTCGTCAAGTTCTTTTACGCCCATTATAATATTCGCTGATTGCGAAACTGCAGCCAATTGATAAGTGATAACGTTTCACGTGGTATCGGGATGTTAAATTGTTTTCCAAACTGCGCTATTTTTTTGTACATGCATGGTAGCCTGCCGGTGGTTGGAGGGGAAAAGAGAAAAATATTAGGCATCGACCTCATGTAGGTAAAGGCCCGTCTGCACCTGCGCACGTGCACGTATATCGCGTAATGTTCGCGAGCGGTTAGTGAGCAGTTTGCGTGCAAGATATAGTGTCCTGTCCTCTCACAAACAGTGCGGTATTCGTGAATCTTAGGAACATAGTATGGACACGTTTGCGAAGAGCACGCGCGCGTCGTATGTGCCGCGTCCATATTCATTCGAGGGTACGCGTGCGCTGCACGTGCGCAGAACCGCCTTAACATCGGAAAAGGGCAAACAGAAGAAAGTCTTTTATTGAATTACTTATAAAAAAATTATACTAGCATTTCTCTTTTCTTGCATGAACCTACATGACCTAAAGACCTGTTTGCACTAAATAAAAAAAGCTCACACTAAGATTAAAATATAAGCCGCTCACCAAAGTAACAGTCCGCACTAACTCAGGGTGCACTGTATAGCTTAAGTTTATCATAAAATAACCTAATTATCTTCCCCTGCCTCGTTTGTATAGTAGTCACAAGTATCGCTTCTGAATAATTGCTGGGCATGACGTCTTAGGTTTGATTCCCACGTCTGGCGAAGTGTTTTGTGTTCATCCCAGCCCTAAGTCAGGGTCTGGGCTCGGTTGGAGGCAATTGTCTCTAACACCTGTAAATTAAATACAGCTGGTGAAATCCCAGTGTACAGTACTAATAGGCAATAGGTGGGTACACATCTGCCTAGCTCCACGGGAAATACAGTACTGTCGTGATGTTATTCCACATGTTCGGGAAATAATCCATATCTTAGTACAGAAACCCAATGACGAGGTGAACTAGTTGCTTACGGCTTATCGATATGTGCACTAAGTTAGCAAAGTACGTCATCTATTAAATAACAATTTATAATTACTATGTTTCGTTGCAGCCCGGTTATCTGTGCATAATCAACTATGTACCTAGAGCTACACAAGGTATTGATTATAATTATTTATTAGTTATTATTGTTACTGATAGAAACACTGCCGGCTGCTTGTGTTAAGGACCGTTCTTTTATATCTTTTATATTATGTTCTTAAATAATATACGAGTATCTATACAAATCAATAAAACTGAAGTGTTTTTTTTTTTTCGGATGGGAAGTCATCAAATAACTCCTCCCGCTCTGGGCTGAGCAGGAGGGAGTGTCAGACTTTTACTGACTAAAATCCGTCCATGTTCCTTCCTTTGCCCTTTGTGTTCCAGGGCCGAGGTATCTCTTTCGATCAGTCCCGCAATCCTGGTAGCAGGCATCGGTCCTTTCGGACCCCTTCCTGTTTGCTGACTCTCTTTGAGGCGCGCGTGGAACACGAACGCGCCGTCGACACGGCCTGTCGGCATAAGACGGACGGACGGCGAGCTAGCCCATAGCTCACCGTCCACAGGCCCGAAAACTGAAGTGTATGTTTGTAATTTTAAAATAACAGGTTTTTACTGAATGCATATTTTTGTCTGTCTGTCGGTTTGTTCCCGCTAAGCTCCGAAACGATGACTTTGAGCCTTCTGATGAGGCCCATTGTGACCGACCACGTTTTGGTAACGTATGTCATCACTGGCAACACAAACTGGTCATAGACTTTCGTCTTGAGACACTGCTGTAAGTTGCGAGCGACCCGCGTCGGATTCGACGATTGACCTTTTTCTCGAAGTTAGACCTAACTAACTGGACCGTTTGTCCCAGGTAGACTTAATCGTCTACATCTTCGAGTGTAGAGTCTCTGATATTGATAGGAGTGGGTGTTACATGGGTATTCAGCATAACCTTAGTTTTGTTCATGTTCATTTTAAGACCCACTCTTTCGGAAAATCTACTGAGGTCATCGGGCATTGTACTGAGGTCCTCCATGGTCACAGCCGTGACTAAAAATCGTCGGCAAACCGAAGGTGAGAGATGTACTCACCATTGACGTTGATGCCTAGCTCTCCAGGCCAGAACCTTGAAGACATCCTCTAGTGCAGCGGTGAACAGTTTCGGAGATATGACGACTCCCTGTCTCACACTTCTCTGCAGAAGGTTAGGTTCCGAGGTCTGGTCCTGAAATCGGACTGACATGGTGACGGTTTTGTACAAAAACTTCAACACCTCGATGTACCGATAGTCAATTTGGCACCGTTGGGTAGACTGCAGTACAGCCCAAGTCTCGATCGATTCGAAAGCTTTCTCGTGGTTCACAAACGCTAATCAGAGAGACAAGTTATACTCTTCAGTCTTTTGTATAACCTGCAGCGTATGTACCTATGTGGTCTATGGTGCTACAGCCATTTCGGAATCCGGCTTGTTCGGGAGACTGAAAAACGGGTGGTCAGTACCTCCCTTGGTACTGACCACCCGTTTTTCAGTCTATCTTAGTGCTCAGTAATTTTGTTGCGGAGTCCAGACAGCAGCAAATGCAAAATGTCGCCCATGTAAAATACTGGTATTCACACTACTCACCTGCATCCTTTTTTAATGGAAGCTCGTAACATAGTTTGGAGAGGTCTAGGAAGATGATGCTGGTAATAACCCCATAAGTAAAGTTGTATCTCATAAACATCTTTTTGTTTCAGGAAAAGAAAATAACATAATAACATACAGTTCAACAACCTGTATGCACATCGTTCTTAATAAAAGCATGATATATGATACTTACATATTTTGATTAGATTATTAGATGAGATAAGATGATTTTATTCTAATTAAATGATTATTTTCTAGATAAAATCTAAATTTTTGCAATAAAACTCTCAGACGGATCTTGACTTGTAAAACAATAATAGAAAATTAATAAGAAAGAGTTGATTATAATTATGGTTTGATAATGTTGAGGGGCAAATGAAAGGCGATCAACAATACTACACACACACTATTTTTAAACACTTCGGTCGGATATAATTAGATTGTATCGTCGGCGTCGATGACAGAAGTAGTATCATGATGAAAGGACATGACTTTCTTAGTCATATTCTTGAGACATCAAGAGAGAGTGATCGCATCTGGCGTGCGGGTATAACCCACAAGATATGTGAACATGGACGAAGTATGGCTGAAACAAAAGGAACTTATAAGGCAGAAAGAGCCGGTCTTATAGTTTCTACGTACTACCATTGAAAAAGGACTTGAGATTATGCTCTTTACATGTAACAAAAAACACAATGTCAAAATATCTGAGCCAAGATCCTTCACATTGTTCCAAATTAAACTAGGTTTTGAAGGAATGCGACCGGCTATTAATACTCTTATCCCAAGTCATGTCGGCACCGCAAGATTGAATCAGATCAGACACCTGGACAAGCAAAACATAACGTACATTCTTACGTTAAATAAGTGCGAACCATTAAAGGCAAATTGCAAAATATACCAGTCAGTATCGTGTCTTTGTCGTACTATATGTAATTACGGTTGAAAAACCGCGGAAGTTGATATTTATAACTGGCTGCCGTTACTAATTATGAAGTTTATATTATTTTCATACGCTAATAAGTGATTATCTATTCCTGAGACGAAATAGATGAGGCCGGTAATTAAAATTTTAATTAGTATTTGAACTGTTATTATTATTATTCGTTTACCTGTTCCGAAGGTCGAACCAATTTTTATTATGAATACAAAAAAATATCGTCCTAATCGACACGTTGAAGTCGTAGAACTAATGTTGGATCAGTGGCGTAGCTAGTCCTAGTAGGACCCTGTATTGTTTTTTGGGGCCCTTTGGACCCTTGTGCGGCGAAGCCCGAAAAGAGGAGAACATCATTACAAATTTTGATATAAGCTATTGCATTCGGGGTTGGAGCCGAGCTGAACTGCAGTAACAAATGCCCACGTATATCAAACTACGTTTCCCAAAAATAAAACAATGGAACGAAAAGTATTTTTGTCATGTATTATTATGAAACTATGATTTTAATTTTCTTTTTTTCCGCGCTTTGCTTTCGCCAGGTTGAAGGAGAAGCAAAAGTATGAAGCATTGAAGCCGATAAACAACCGAATATGAAAAATAGAAATTTTTAATGTTCTATAATTTAGAACAAAAATAAATGTTAATTTGTTCATAAAGGAAAATATTTGTTTTAAATAATCATGTTTATGTAAGATATTGTAGTTATAAATAGTAAAAAAATATTTACGACGTAAAGACGCATTTACTTGTATTGAAAAACGTCGTTTGGAACTAGTGGGCAGTAGGACTGCAGTTCTCGGCTCCGTAACAACTTCGCCTGAGGCTCGGGTGTACCCAGTATGCAATAACAAGCTTTCCCCACTTGATATATTTTATTTTATTATTTTAATTTTATCTTTTATCAAGAAGAATATTTGAGGTTGTGAGAAAATTTTATGACTTTTTTCCTCATCAGGTCCTTGTTACCCGGGGGCCCCGTATCATTAATACTGCTGGTAGCTACGCCCGTGATGGGTACAGTTTGAAATGCGAGTGAGCCTTGAGTTGAGATCACATGTCATCAACCTGATAGACAGTACAGTAGTCGAAGTGTCTGTCGGTCAAGGTTAAGGCTAATGCTCGTGGAGGAATGTTTTCAGTCTGTGAAATAAAATCACCTCTTTCAAGACTAAGCTTCAATATGATGTACGTATACATAGATGAATGCGTGAATGAAGGAAATGGCAATCTCGTGCCATTGGGAGCTGCAGAGGCGGTGCTGTTCGTGGTCACAGCAAGGACCCTGCACCTTCCGGTCACGAAGTTATATAGCGAACTCATTTCCGACGCGGACCACCGACGATTTATTGCAAATCGCCTTACAATTTATCGATCAATTGCTCTCGCTTTGTTCAACGTTAATACAGTTCGTACGTTTAGTTCGTTTCGTAACTCGTGCCCGCCAAAAGTTTAATAAGCAATTTATTTAATGTTATTAATTTATACTTACTCGTAATTGAATTAGTAACAAAACTATTAATCTCAGTTTAGATCTTATTAGCCTTGCTTTATAGAGGATAGTTACATTAGCACATTTTTGCAGTCTATCGATCTATAAGTGTCGGTAAGAATGTAAACTGCATGTCGGGTTTATAATAGATTGATTTGCCTTATGGAGTTGCACGCAAACCGTTCAGATGCTCCAATGTCTAGGCAACAACAATTACGTTTAACCTTATCTATCGTAATCGCGATTCTAAAAAAAACAAATAATATAAATTGCAGCAATTTAACAATAAAGTTGAACGTGGCTGTCGCCTTGACCCAAGCAATGGGCTGGCTGCGGGCGTGAACGGCGGCGGCGGAGCGGGCTGGTCGCCGCCGGGGAGCATACTGCGCTCACCGTACCGGTTTGTTCCTTTCTTAACTAAAAACAGGATACTGTAGGCACCTTTTGAAATATTAACTCAAAATCGATGTAGAAAGCAGTATACTAGCCGTATCGAATGATTAGGTACGTAATGATTATGTTATCGTCTTCAACCGTCCGTTGCACTTGGTGTCGCGAAGACAGACAGAAACAACAAACAAAAGCATGACGCAGCTTTTAAATTGAATTAAAAGAGAACCTGACCCCTTGGAAACATAAACAAATAAAGTAGAACTTTATTTATTTGGGGACACCAATATCAGCACGATTTCTATGATCATTATCTATTGATCGTTTGTTGTTAGTTTAAAAATGTACATTGATACGGAGTCTACTGCACTTCCGAATGACTAGCAATCCATGAACCAGTTTCAAATCAGGAAATTGCAAGTGCAAACAATATAAACTAATTATGGACTTGGACACGATACATTTCATTATGATAAATAAAGAGGAAATATCATTAAAGTGTGCGATTATACGTCGCGCATCGTGTCGACCAACTCAACTAATCAGGTTAATTAATAGGGAATCTGATAAGAAACTACAATAATGTCCAAATTTTCCTTGTCACACTGCTGAACACTATCAGCAAAAGGAAGAAGAATAACAAAGATGGCACAATTACAGCCAACACTGACCCATATTGTGTTTGTTTTGCGTGAGAAACCGACGAACAGATAGACAGAAGTGCAATTATGCTTCAGAACATAGCTTTAGCTTGTCATATATTCATACGTCGTATCTGACAGGCATTAGCCCCTCGAGTTACGCCAATTGTGTGTGTGTTTAAGCTAAATTACCAACTGGTTAATTATGCACAAGACACGTAAGTTTTATATTATAAAACTAGTCTTAGCCTCGCCGGATCACACGCGAATTAACTTGGAGTCCCAATCTCGATGGTTCTACGATGTAAAAACCTTAAAAGTATCAATTATCTAGCAGCTTCATAAATAAAGTCAAGGCCGGTGCCAGGTTTTCATTAATTAGCAGAAATTCGGAAGGAAAGTACGAACTGGGGGCAAGAATCTTAACCACTTAATAATAAACTTGAAATCAAGTTATAACCATATTATAACCTTCAGATTACCCGTACATTTTTTAAAGGCATTACTTCACTCCGCGTCTATTACGGAGTTGGTGAAAAAAGCAAGTAAAGTAATTAGGGAATTCAATAAGTTGAATTTGATTATTAAAAAAAGGTTTATCTGATGACTAAAGCTGCAGGGTATTCATAGATAAGCTATAAGTACAAGTTTGGTTAAACAAACAAGTTTTTTTTCTTTTCGAAACGTTCGTTGTTGATTGTCAATTCTTTTTCACAAAAATGCTAAACGTGTGAAAAGAAATAGTCCGAACAAAACTAAATAAATCCTTCCATAATTACGTGGAGCAGCATTGCAACTTGCAACTAGACGAAGAGGTGCCATACGTAAGCACTACATCATCTCTCCAATTACGACACAGAACACTAAACTATATACCTAATCATTATACAACAGCTAGTAAGTTAAGCACTACATAGTTATTTGTTTTTACGCTTTCTTACTATTCAGATTTCATTAAACGCGGCTCTAACTGCTCATATCAAGAATAAACAACATCATTATCATTATTGGCAGCCTTGTTTGAGCCTAGCTGATTATATTATGGCCCTCCCTTCTGGTCTTCTGGTCTGCGCGAGTCTTAACTAGGTCTTACCGGCGATCTTCTGAAGGTCATCTACCCAATCTGGCTATTGGTCTGCCAACATTTTTTCTACCAGTTCTAGTCCTCGGTACCCATTCAAATTCAAAGCATTTATTTCAATTAGACCGTAACAGGCACTTTTGAATGTCAATGAATGAGGGCTTTACGCCTGGTGCCACCACATTTTGCCAACAGTGTCTTCCCAACCTTCACTTTAAAGCCACTAAGGGCCTGTTTCACCACCTTCGATTAAGTTCCCGATAACTTACTGGTCACATAATTTCATACAAATTCTAATCCGTTTTTTTTTAAATTTAGTAAGAAGTAAAGTAGTGTATATTCGGACATCGTGAAATAGGTCCTAGGTAGGTATAATAGCAAGTATTACCTAACAGTGTAACTTTGTTTATTTTTGGAGCCTTTTGCAGTTTCTTTTCTCACTTTGTATTTCAATTTAAAATAATTATTTGAAGGTAAGAGAGACAAAAAGGCATCGATCCGAACTTTTTTTTTTTGTAATTATGTTATTTTGTCCATAGCTTGCGTGGTGGCAGCATTGTAAAAAGTGTAATAGAAAAAGGTTATTTACTAATAGTTACGGATCTTCTTTGACTTTTGTAGACGTCGAGAGAAATTAAAGTAATTAGAGCCTGGTTTCTTAGAGCTTGCAGAAAAAATAGAATGTTTATTTTTAGATTTTATTTCAATTATCCTTTTTGTTTGAATCAATTGACGTCATCACCATTATAATGTTAATAAAAATTGTGTTTTTGGCCGACCAATCGATGTTAAACATGACCCTTTTCAACATGTTAATCAGGTGAGATTAAACCTGTTTCCGGTTTCGTACCCACAACACACACAAGACATATACATATATACAGCGTGTAACAGAAAGGGTACAATCATATGGAATACCCTTTCTGTTACACGCTGTATATTGCAACTGATGATGACACGACATTATATATATTGCAACTGATCATTGTCGTACTTTCATTTATATTTTTTATTAACTAGGAAACAAAACCTCGCTCTTCCATTCTTTCACATTAAATATAAGACGAAAGTCACTGTTGCATGAACCAACTTTTACGGAGACATTAATATTTTAGTAACCACTAGAAGCTCATCATCTGCCGAGCCTTTTCCTAACTATGTTAGGGTCGGCTTCCAGTCTAACTGGATGCAGCTGAATACCGTATTTTACATGGAGCGACTGCATATCTGACCTCCACAACCCAGTTAGTACTGGGTACTACGATACCCCTTGGTAAGACTGGTTATCAGACTTTTAGGCCACTGACTACCTGTAACGACTGTCAAAGATCTACAAATGACCACCGGGACCAACGGCTTAACGTGCTTTCCGAGGCACGGAGAAAACTCGGTATGTAAAGGGCGGTCACCCATCCACAGACCAACCTACGCAAGCGCGGCTTAACCTAAAGATCGACCTGAATGGCTGTTATTATTTAACAAAAATAGCGCTTTTTATGTATGAATACGTGGGTATGTCGCATGACTTCGTAAAATAAAAATATTAAAAAAAAACATACCTACTGTCGACTATGAATACATAAACTCACCCCATTTTAAAATTTAAGACCAGGAGCTAGTGCCACAACTTAGTTGTGCAATGCAGAAAATGCGGTAAGACAAAACCTATACATAATTACTAGGATATTGTGTACGACCTATAAACTTAATGTATTGAGAAAAGCAGCTCATAAATATTAAGGTCATACTATCAGCCTACGTTCATCAAGTGCACCGATTTGTTCGCTGCCGACTAAGGACAAAAGGCTATGTGAGGCTTTGTCCGTTTCTAAGAACAACTTAATTGATCTTTTTGTAGGACAACCGATGATCTGTACTGTTATTGCCAAGGGGAAAATGTACAATAAAAACGAGGACGGAGGAGACTTTTAGGGTTTTGTTGAAAACTCTTTAAGTTTACATCGTTTTTGGTTGTGTGTTGAATGCCAAACTTGGATTTCTGTAGGTAGTCATATTAAACTAAACATCACGCCAGTTACGTTGAAGTCCCGTGTCATAAGGGCGAACCTATAGCCATCAATAGGGCATACTCCAAGACTCCGAACTCCAAGCTGGTATTACCCCCCGATAACCCTGAGCTCGAACTGAGATTCTGAAACCTAAAGGTAATTTATCAATGAAGTTCAGCTACAACATATTTACAATAATTTACTTAGTTTTCGACATAAGCAGCATAAATTCATGCTACTAAAGGCCTGGTCAGACCAGATGCGTGGCGTGACGTACACGTGTACACGCGCGTGGTGACGCGCGTGAACCCCTGACAGGCCGGGTTACGCATATGCGTACGCTTACGCTTACGCATACGTGGTACGCACGCATCGCACCGGTCCTTTGCGTACCCAGCAATTCTTGTGCACGATGTCTGAAGAAGATTGGGTAAATGGACCAAGTAGTTCATCTGATGAAGAAGAAGCAATATTACTGTTATTGTGACAGAATATTCCTGGGTGTGCCAAAAAACAATGGGTTCAAGTTTTATATGACATATTTTTGACGCTTTGTTTTTTGTGTTGTACAAACAATTAGTTTTTCTTTAATTTCATTATTCATCATTAAAACCGAAACAAAACATCACTTACTATCGGTAAAACTTGAAAACAAATACAACTGAATGCGTAAGTCACGCGCGTAGTCACGCGCAGCAAAGATACGTGCGTGTTCAAACTTGATCGGTGTGACGTCCAATACGGAATGCCATTGACTACAACGTCATTACTGCACGCATCAATGTGACGTTGCTGTTCCGCTCTGCGTAGGTACGCAGCAAGTTTGACACATGGCAGTTGCAATGCGTAGCGTTACGCATGTAGTCTACGCGCACGTGTACGTCACGCAAGCGGTGTGCCATGTCTCTATAAAGTTCCGTATATTACAACGTCATGGTACGTGCACGTGCACGTGCACGTCTACGTGTACGCATCCGGTGTGTTTCGGCCTTAAGTAAACGGAGCAAGTACGTAATAATAACATTAGGAAATCACTAAATGGTTAAATACCTTAGTCAACTTACTAATCTATTACATTATTACTACAAGCTTTTAAGTCGTAGTAACCTTCAGAATTAAGTGTTTGTTCACATTGTTGTTACTAGCTATGTACTTAGTGTTTTAGGAACTATACAAAACATTGTGAGTCCGGGTACTCAGAAGCCCCAGTATTCCATGAATCCAAATATATATTTCTATGCATAAACCAGTCTTACCAAGGAATATCGACTAACTCAGCAAGGTTTTGGAGGTCAGATAAGCAATCGCTCTACTTAAACTTAATGGTATTCAGCTTCATCCGGTCAGACTAAAAGCTAAATCCAACATACTTAAAAAAAACCGACCGCACGAGTCGGACTCGCGCACAAATGGTTCCGTAGCACCAAACAATATTTTAAACGCTCATTCATGTGTCAATTTACACTCAACAGCAAAATAAAGTTACTGCTGCAGTCTCACAAAAAAATTCCGTATCCCAAAAACTAAATATCAAATCGTCTTCAGACCATTTTCGTTGAAAGTCCTGTTTATGTTCTAGAAACTGTCATTTTTCAGAATTTTTATCCTCCTAAAGTAAGAGGACACCATTTTGACGGCTTTAGAAGCGAATATCTCAACAACGATTGAGTTAAGAAAAAAAGTATTTGAGGAACCTCGATATCATTATTTGAGAGCTGTTGATAGACATCCCATTTTTTCGTAAATACATTTTTATCAACTCTCAGTTATATTTTTTTACAGCGGGTTTTAGAAGACACCGCTCGCTCTCTAAATTTCAACTGTGTGGTGCAACAGTTTCGGAGTAAAATGGCTTGCCAATGAACGTGTGACAGACAGACGAACAGGACGTATCTATAAAGATTTCGTTTTGCCATTTGACAACGAACCCTAAAAAGGATAGGCAGATGAAAGAAAGGGAAAGATCGATTAAGTGTTGATGTTATTTTCAATGTCTGTAGGTGATGCCATGGGTATCGACTTGCTGCCTCTTTGTTAGTTACTACTGAGGTTCTGGGTTTAAAATACAGTCTGGCAAAGTGTTTTTACTTTTTTATACGGAATTTCTCAGTCCAGCATCATCTCAATTTGAATGTGGAATCGTGCATCGTCATCAT
This sequence comes from Eugnorisma glareosa, assembly GCA_947578425.1. NCBI lineage: Eukaryota > Metazoa > Arthropoda > Insecta > Lepidoptera > Noctuidae > Eugnorisma > Eugnorisma glareosa. The sequence goes on from OX387957.1 coordinate 35,089,964, forward strand.
CACCATCATTTCAGCCGAAAGACGTCCACTGCTGGACATAAGCCTCTCCCAAGTGTCGCCACATTGACCGGTCCCGTGCGTCTCGCATCCAGCGGATCCACGCAACCTTCACCAGGTCATTGCCAAACTTAAGTGGCAGTAAGCAGGGCACATTGCTCGCAGAATGGATGGTGAATGAGGCCGAAAAGTTCTGGATTGGCGACCGCAAACAGGAAGGCGTTGCGTTGAAAGGCCTCCCACTAGGTGGAATCGTGCATGGTTGATGGCAGGGGCCCCCTAAGACTCCTAGTACTGGATACACTTCTACCTACCCCATCGGATAGATACAGGCGTGATGTTAAGTTACGTAATCGCTATTCAGTAATGTCATAATAAGTTCACATTTTCCATGGGTTCCCAGATGATCAATTAAGTTAGTTATCTCAACAAAGTTTCAATCATATTTTTTTATGATAATTAAAGTAAATTATCTAGTTAGTTTAATTAACGTAGAGGCTGTACCTTCAAGTACTTTAATAGCTGTCAGTAATAATAACACAAAAACTTTACGGTGGATAAGGATCCATTCAATATAAATGTTCATATCTGGAATAGAAGGTAATAGTGCCAAACTCAAGTTAAAATAGTAGTTAGTGTTGACCTCTCTGCTGTGCACCCGCTAAAAATAAAAGAGGACAAAATTGACAATTGTGTTAATTATAGATCGAATCGATTGCCATTAATAGGTTTCGTTTACTCTATGAAAATGTAGGTAGGTATATGTAAAAAGTGTTTCGATTTCGTCAGTTATTTGTATCTACAGACTGCATTCTTAATTGTGAGTTCTAGACTGTTACTGTGGTAGAACATATACTCTTTGAATTTAGTCGTGCCGTTAAAAATCATAATGCATTATTAATTGATGTTAGTGTTTCTGACCGCTGAGGCTGGAAAGGCAGTGGCTACTGAGATGAAAATGACAACAACAAATAATAGAGAATTGTAGATAGCAGTAGACATACTGCGCCGGCCCCAAATGAATTGGGATAAGGGCAAGCGAATGTTGACCAATAACATGATTATTATTTATTATATAAAAAGTCTGCCAGCCAATCTTACCAAGGGGTATCGTATAACCCAGTACTAACTAGGTTGTGGAGGTCAGATAGGCAATCGCTCCATGTAAAATACTGGTACTAAGATGCATCCGTTTAGACTGGAAGCCGAAACACAGTAGCGAAAAGGCTAGGCTAGGCAGATGATGTTATGCAATCAACATGGTTCATCGTTCGTTTTAAGTAAGGAACTAGGATCATTATTATATTCTCAACAGATGGACGCAAAGATCGCAAGAAGACGCGAAGAAGATAGCAGAAACTGAATCGATCGTCGTTCGTCGATAATTTTTAGATTGAGAAGTTAATACGATGTTACAAAGAATAATTTTATTATAATGCCCGTTTTCTCTATCAATTTTATTCGTCAGCCATCATGATATTATTGTCCTAGTCCCAATTTACGTTACTTGTAGCACACAACATATAATAGTACACGGGTTTACACTAATACTTATCTACACAAAATAAACAGCTGATTAACTTAATCTATCGGTACTCTATAAGCATTTGTTTTGTGAAAGGCGGCTTTAGACAAGCGGACTTTGGCTGTTCATTATTTCCATAAGTATCTTAATAAGTCCAATCTATCTACGAGTGTATCGAATTCCGTGACATGTTAACTTATTTTTAAATTATATCCGGCATTTTTTGTTGACGGAAATGTGGTACTTACCTATAGCCGAATGTGTATTAGGAATCAATTGGTTAATGCAAAATGCTTTAATTATCTTGCTCAAAACAAACACGTGGGATAATAATTATATAATTAGATTCATTGTCGATTGCTTTGTCTGTAGTTTTGAAACTTAATGTTTTAAAACCTTCCACCTCACGACCTGAAAGACACTGGAACAAATGGAATAAAATTTGTCTCTCGTTTTGGCTAAAAATCTCCCCAAAATCAAAGTTGAAGAAACCATTACAATAGTTTTGCATTTTTTTTTTCTTGTGGTTCTTCTTGGCACATGTAATCAGCCCATAAAGTTTCCGCTGTTAGGACACAGTGCTCTCGGTGGGCAGTGTGCCGTCACCCAGTGCGGTAGATAAACAGCTTGTTTACATTTAACATTTCAGTGTCAAGTCAGGTTGCAATGTTAACTCTTGCTTTGTATGTAAGCGAGGTCAGAGGGCAGACTAAGTGACGTTTCTCAGCGCCAACTATGACAGGATATCACTCAGAAATACGAAACGTTTTATAAACGATATCCACATAACACGGCCCTCAGGAAGCTTTACATTATAGAACAAAAGCGAATTCGCAATAGCATAATATCATCTTTCGCGTAACTTATTGTAGTTGGAATTGTTACATTGTTACGGAACTATATTGGTAATATCGTGACGAATCTATATCACGATCTTGTATAACACTGCATGTAGTGCAAGAATTCCTATTTGCTGGGGCTGGAGTTTCCTCATTCTATTTATATTCTTTAATGAAAAACTCGACGGTTATATGGTTACATTGGTCTGCATAAACGAGAGATTCCCTTATTTTTAAGAACATCCAGTTCACTTTTTTTGTTTTGTTGACTTTTCTGATGCGGGGATTGACGACTGCTGCTTCTTCGTTTCACATTTACTTCCAAAGGTAACAAAACTCACGATGAGAATTTTAAATGTTTTTTAATCATGCATAAGCCTGTTTGTAGCTCCTCACCTAGCAACCATTAGAAAAGGCCAGCATTGTAGTTTCACAAACCTAACGCTTACGGGTCGATTCCATTCGGTCGGCCACTGGTGACCAGTGTTGTTCAACACTGAACTTTACAACCTTGTGTAAAGTCAAGGTTGCTACGTAACGTCCCGAATCACGTCGGAGTCACTGCAGCGCGCGCGCAGCCGCCGCCGCCCGCGCACACAATGTCGAAGGTGAAAGTCAAGGTCCCACGTAACACTGATCTAATGGACACCATACATTATGTAACCAGTAATCGATCAATTTTCGATAAATGCTACGATTGTTACAGCAATTTAAAGAATTGCTCAGTCAGTCGTAAATATGCACGCTTCTTGATTTTATTGTTTTAAAATCTATATGATTTTTATAAACATTGGACCTCCTATTACGTTTCGTAGTTTTTTGTTGTTGTTGTTGAAGGAAATTTTGAATGCTCGTAATTTACTCGTTCTGGAATGTTCATAATCAACGATCAATGTTTTAATTTGAGAATTTCAGAATGAATTCTACAAATGAGTTTTTTTTTTCTATTATACACATAAAATCAAGCCGCCATCAGGCAGAGGTGCACCTAATAGTACCCCACATTTCGAATGTTATGTTTTTTATGTTGTTTTTCCAGTTAAGTTATGTTTTTTTTTTCTCATATAGTTACGATAAAATGTAACGGGCGTGTATGGACGAACGCGGACGAAGCAAAATAAGTGTGTAAGGATCGTAGCAGGCGACGTTCTGAAGTTTCTGCCTACCCCATGGGAAAAAGACGTGAGTTCATCATTAGATCATGTATATAATTATATAAATAAATAATCAAATTCATTAATTACTTAAACGAGAATCTTCAATGCCTCAACATTGTTTGATCCTGGTCCTTTCCTCTGTATTTCAAACCCAATTACTAGTGGCAACCTCTACGCTCAAAGGCGATATCCTAGCCTTGCCCATTAAGCATCCTTTGGTTTAAAACCTTTGAAGACATTAATACGGCATCAAAGGTGTTCTGAAGTTTTTAAACTGTCATGGTCACTAACACTATCATTAACACTAGAAACAGAATATTTACCCTGTTTACTGATATACCATGACCAGATATTTCGTTTATTTATTTTGGCGCTGTTGCAAGCACCATGATCACGGATATACTAAATATCGGGAACTCAAAAGCAACAGCAAACATGGTAAATATCCCGTGCCTAGTGTTTTTTAATAACCTTTTTTTTTTAGGTGGATGCGCAAGGCTAGCCCGCGAAATTTAAAATTTCTTACGTTTATTGCAATTTGCAGATCAGTGTCAGATTGTACGTTGATGAAAATATGAATCGCGCCAGTAACACATATGGAGTTACAGAATTATAATCATTCAAATCATAAATACGGCCTTCTAAGTTTATATAACCCCATTCAATAGCTATTTCATAAAAAAGTCACTCTTTGGGATTATATGAACTTGGAGGTTTGTATTGGTGATTTGAATGATTATAATTCTGTAACTCCATATGTGTTACTGGCGCGATTTATATTTTCATCAACATACAACCTGACACTGACCTGCAAATTGCAATAAACGTAAGAAAATTTAAATTTCGCGGGCTACCCCTGCGCATCCACCTTAAGGGATTTTTGTTCACAAATGCGACAATGTCAATCCCATCGTACTTTTACAATATTAACTTACTAATGATGGTGTTCTGAAGGTTTATAATTAAATATTCCTTCAACTTTGGCTACAAAGTTGAAGGAAGATTGAATTATGAACCTTCACGGACACTGGCATGTAGTTATGTGCGTAGAGGTCAACCGGCAAGCAATGGTAAACCCTACGGTAAGCAGACTGTCAAGAAACCTTTAAAATATAAAACGTTTTAGAAGGTTGTATACTTGTATGGCGGTACAGTAAGAAACCAGTCAAAGAGATTTAAAAGAATTAGACTACATTTTTACATTATTAGTACTTTTACATTATTAGCCTACAGCCTCCATAATATACTGGTTGTAAGGAATAAAGCCTTCAGTACCGCCACTTCTGGCATGTGGCTGGCTGGAAAGTCACACGAGGCGAGTAACCTAGAGGCAAGTAATTCAGTTAAGTTGCAGAAAATGCAATTATTATTGAACTTCAGTTAAAGTGCCTCTGCCAGCGGCCGACGTAATCGTTGGTAGACTATCAACTTGACCCGTACGGCTGTATAGTTGCTACACGTACAGTTTTGATGGACAATTTGACAGACTGATAGAAAAGGTTATCATTTAAAGGTATGATAGCTTAAAATAATTTATTCACTGACGCATACGGTCTACCGGGATTTGCACTGACGCTTCTGATTGAGATATTGCGAAACGAATTAATAAAGCAACACTCAGGAGAATGGTTGCAGCTACCTGTAAATTAAATCAGTTAAACAAAATGTACATTATATACAGACTACGAATAAAACTAAAATAATGCTAAAAAGAAGACTAAAACTAAGTTCCTACATATATATACAACGACGTCAATAGGACACTTAGGTGTCAAAGTACTCCTTCCCATCGTTGTCATCCGGAAACGTGTCCAGAAGACTGGCAGCATTGCCACGTTGAATGGCAATGCTGCCAATGGCAATTGTTAAACAAAACGAAATAAAAAAATCAAGTAGGTACACAAGAAAAAATAATGATGTTTATGAAGGATACAGCTCATCAAAGATAAATTATTTCGTGAATATGTGCTAATCAAACTGTTTTGATACGAAATCCTACTACGAATGGAGCGTGTCACATAGGACATACATTTATCCTCCAACAAAAGGGATATAATACAAGTATGGTCTGAGTTCCATTAGTCATTCATGAAACGCTATATAGAAGAGTTAGTGCACACTAATAATATTAGGTTCAGTGACACCTAATGACAAAAAGTTGCTGATGATTCTAAAAAGACCGAATTCATTATTTTTTCCAAGCAACGGAGCTTGGAAAAAATAATGAATTTAGTTCCAGATTCGCAGCGGATTTAGCATACCTACCTAATGACAGCTTTTTTGTAAAGCCGACCTGTTAAGTCTGTAAAAACCACAGATATAGAAATACCTAAAAAACGATAGAGGACCACTTCACGTGCCCGCCTTGGCTACTGTCGTAGCAACCTAATTAGTATTTTTTTTTAAACAACAACGTTACAAGAGTTACAACTCAAGAGGTTAATTCTAGACATTTATAGAAGAAAAACGTAGTCCATTTTGTATAGTAAACTTGTTTGTATAGTAATTAAATAGTGCTTATAACGTTATGGTAGTCAACCAATACCACGCTTGGTTTTCAAACGGATCGCAAAACTTGCGTGGTCTAGGTATATCTTTATCTGTGGTAAAAACTCTAAAAATACTACAAGCTCCCTCGGTACATTTTTGGGAAAATATTTTTTTTGAAAACGATCTAACGTACCGCGTCACTTTGCGTCGTACGCTTGGTTGGAGACAAGGATGCGGTGGACTCGCACTCACATTATTTATTTTAAGGACTTATACGGCCTACTTTCGTGTTGGTCTTTTCAGTTAAGACTACTCAGAAGACCTTCAAATTGTTGAATGTTTTACTTGCTGAATGAAATCAAGTTAATAAGGAGAAAACTTAAAAGCGTTTCCCATTTTATTTGTTACTACAGCATCAACCATGCATCAAGTACAAGAAACAAGAACAAGAAATGCGTTTTGTGCGGAAATTACTATGCGTGTTTGCAATATATCACAGCTATGCTTGGTGAACTTGACGTAATTACTTCATGTGTTTACATAATGTATTGTGAGTTTAATTAGCGCGTCTACAAGTCTTTGTGACCCTTTCAAGAACATATTGTTTGTGTTCCGGCTTTGCACAGTTCGACTGCCATCCGGGGCAATGTCGAGGCTGCTAATAATACCCGCTGCTGAATATTCATAGACAAACAGCTGCAAGTCGTACAGACAACGGATTTAAGTAGTTATTATAAAAATCTATTGTTATATCTACTTGCAGTAAATTGTTCCAGCAATTTGCCGCCATAAAGAACGTCCTCAGCACTTAATAATTAATAATCCTGGACAATGCCCTCAATCCTGTTTATGACCAACTCTTCATTGCGGAGTCATAAAATTACCTTTAATTGCAAAAGCTGAATAATTACACGGCTGCCACAAATGATTCAGATTGTGATCGTGGCATGAACTGAAAAGTGCAGCCTTGTTCTCTTTGACTCGAGTCAGGGCAAACGGATCAAGGCGAATATGTGTTTGAAGTGACACGGACCCTCCGTCACGCAGGCCGATTCAGCCGTTTGTACGTTTGCCGTTATTATAAGTAAACAATAAACTGTATAAAGCCTAACTACGTAATCGGTTTACCTCCAACATCAATGCTGTGCCGATCATGTAGCGTAGCTTTAATGAACGGATTATGTATGACGGCCACAGCCGACTGGTAGTGGACAGGTAATGTTTGTCACCAAGGCGCTAGGGCTTAGGGGGCTACTGTGGGTGTTTGCGGTGAGGTCGGTGCCTATTGCAGCACAGATTAAATTCAATGTCAAGTGCGTGAGAGATGGTTTGATGTCGTGCTGAGCATGGAGCCGGTTCGGAAGACGAGTCGTGTCCAATGCTTACTGGGGCGAGGTTCCTTCACATAAAAAGTCGAGTCATGCACATTCAGGCTAAGGTCTTTCTCTGCGGCTCGCGTCTCCTCTGCGGTCAAGTACGCGCCATCTCGTTGAGCGCCCGCGCTGCTTACGCTGATCTATATTCTACTGCTTGTTATGTTCCACGCGGAGTTCGGTCACGTACATGCATTAATTTGTTTCGACTTCAATGGAATCTTGACTGACTTGAAATGTAGTCATTGTCATCATCACACAGTTTCACTACAGTATTAACTTTCATGCCTACCTCGACATGTTTTTACTTAATGCAAGCTATATTTTACATGGCTGCGATATGTTTCCACATTTTATAGGGGATGTTGCGTTAAACAACGATTGTTCTACCGGTTAAATATAAAATCGTTCAGCAATATAAATAATATCCAGATTACACTTTTGTAATCTGGGTACTGAAAGTAACTTAGGTATATCTGATTACTATTTAAACGGTACTTTTGCCTTCCTTAGCAACTTTGTGAATATTACGAAAGGAAAGAGGTCAATTGCTGGAAGTAAGAAAATCGACAGATCAGTAGCGAGACAAACAATACCTGCAATTATCTACATCGATGCTGAGTTTCTGTGCCGCGCTATCCTTGCTGATAACTAATGGATATCATTAGATCATTAGTATTGTTATTCGGCTTCGACTTATGTAAATGTAGGTATGTACCTGTAGGTACGAGAGTATAAAAAAAATTATGAGTGGGTACTGATAAAATTTCCACTCAGCAGACTATTCTGTACAACAACATAGGAATCTGTTGAGTGGAAATTTTATCTAGGTAGAGGTACCCAATCATTATGTTTTTGTGTTTATAATTTTAATCAACAATCAGATAGATAAAACAGGTCTATGATTACAATACGTCTCTATAATATTGTTTCTTGAAGATTTTCATTCATAATACTAATGACTAAAGATTAGCCATTCAATAGGAAATCTGACTATTACAAAAATTATGTTATTAATAGTAGGTACCTGACAATGTCAATCCTGCCCATATCTGCAATCTAAAAGCACTTAACCTGTGACGTAAGCTTTGAAATTGTATTGTTTAAGGTGGATGCGCAAGGGTAGCCCGCGAAATTTAAATTTTCTTATGTTTATTGCAATTTGCAGGTCAGTGTCAGGTTGTATATTGATGAAAATATGAATCGCGCCAGTAACACGTATGGAGTTATAGAACTATAATCATTCAAATCATCAATACAACCCTCCAAGTTCATATAATCTCAAAGAGTGACTTTTTCATGAAATAGCTATTGAATGTGATTATATGAACTTGGGGAGCTGTATTGATGATTTGAATGATTATAATTCTGTAACTCCATATGTGTTACTGGCGCGATTTATATTTTCAACAATATACAACCTCACACTGACCTGCAAAATGCAATAAACGTCAGAAAATTTAAATTTCGCGGGCTACCCTTGCGCATCCACCTTAACGGGCTGGTGTTCGCAACTCCACGTCCAAGCGCGTATAGATTACAACTGAAAAGTTTCTCATCCATAAATCAACACAAGAAATCTGATTCGTCACTGCCCGTTATTTTTTAACTTCTCTTTATCTCGCTTTATTATATATTCAACTTAAAAATAAAATGTAACCGAACCCACAGGGAAGAACTAGTCCATACATCAATGGAAACACCCAAGCGATCTCTTGCCGCATTATGTTCTCCTGGTAGCACAACTCTGTGAGCGCGCTCGTTTGTATGGTGACTCCTCCCCAAAGTACTAGCTCTGCATACAGTGAGGAGGTGGGCGGCGGAAAATCAATACTTCGACCTGCGCACATTGAAAGTGAAAGGGTTTGTGACGTCACTCTGCGCATACATTGTTTCGTACGGCACGAGAATTTTCACGCTTGTTATCGAAGGGTGCTGAGCAGAATTTGAAAATAGAATGTTTTGATTGTCTTGTGCGTAATGAACGGGGTAGTTGTTTATGTGAGAACAATGTAAATGATTGTACATAATTGTCAATAAATTGTGAAGATTTTTTACAAAGAAATTAAAAGTTGCCGTTACTTGTCGTAACTCGTATTCCTATTAAGTAGGGTAGAGTGTAGTAAAAACAAATACTAAAACAATACTTTTTTCATATTTTTGCTTTTTTCCAACAACATTCCATAGTTTTCACCGCGGCTGTACGTAATATTTTACATAATGCAACTAAGAACGAAACCCTCTATAGTTTTCGTTCTCAATCTTTTATTATTAATCATAGTACAATTAGTTTTAGTGTCAATAAAAACTAGAGTGAATTAAGTACTAAGATCGTAATTGTAATGTATAAAAATATGCTTTATTATTGTGGCTCTACGTAAAAAAACTTTATTATTTTGTTTTGTTTCTTCTCTAGCCCTTGATTAGGATTGTGTCATCAACGTAGCTTCGAAATTACGTGACACGATGAAAAATTACATTAAATTTTGGCGACTATTCAACTTACTCGTATTAGCTGGCACCTTTTGCTACCAACCATTTTTTTATTATTATGGGTATTATTTAATCCGTGAATAGGGCCGTATTAACAGAGTTCTAAGTTCTTCTGTCAGGCGGAATAAAACCTTCTTTGCAGGCAGGTAACAAAGACTGGAGACAGAGGATGAACTTGGAGGGCCGTATTGATGACTTGAATGATTAAAATTCTGTAACTCCATACGTGTTACTGGCGTGATTCATATTTTCCTCAATATACAACCTGACACTGACCTGCAAATTGCAATAAACGTAAGAAAATTTAAATTTCGCGGGCTACCCTTGCGCATCCACCTTAAGACCTCATAACCCCCCTGAAGTCAAAGAAAACCTTTTGTTTTAAAGGACAACGTTAATTTCAGGGTTAGTTTTTTTCTATGCGATCTCGAAACTGGATGGAGTGTGGATCGTGGAGGGATGAATTGATTTGGATTGTTAATTAAGACTCTAATTAACAACTACTCTTGCTGCCATAGGTCGCGTCGCGATATGTAAGTACTCGCCCATGCCCGCGCTCTCCGACATGTATTGATTTATCAACCCGCCATGCTAACATACTCATAACTACAATATCGTGATGTCTGCCACAAACAAAGACAACTAGGTAATCAAATACCTTAACAACAGATTTATTATTTCTACATTAAAGATTCTGTTATTGCGATGGTATAGCAATCAGTCAGGATTCGCCAGACCGTGGTAATTCGCCCTCCTTTCGATGATGCCTTAACTTGGAGGATGTCCGCTCTTTTTAATTGGAAGCATATAATAATATTCCACATTAAATAATTGTCCATTTCCATATCACGTATATTGTTCATCTAATAATGTAATTTAACTTAACGAGGGTTTGACCAATTTTTGTGAGTATTTGATTTCAGGTCCTTTTTTGTCCAACCTCGCAAAATTATGCCCATTAATTCTATTTTTAAAATTAGATGACTACATTCGATAATAATGGATCCGTTGCCTGCTACTATGCCATGACAATTAGGGCTACAGACCGGTTTTTCCCGGTTCTGAAAAAACCGGGAACTCCCGGGTTTTAGATTTGTAAAAAAAACCGGTTGTTTCGTATAAAACCCGGTCTTTTCGGTTTTCAGTATTTTTTGTTTCTTTTTTAAATACATTAATTATGAATCTGTGAACTTCGTAGATCAGACCCACAACACGTCGTAGGTCGTTTAAAATGTAGAAACATAAGTAAGTCAATTTTTTCTATTATTCCCACGACTTATTCATCTATCTATTCTCACAAGGATAAATATAATTGGTAAAATTCTCATTCTAAAGTACCTGTTTTCTAATTTTTTGACGTAAAGACTCGACGAAGCTTCCTAAATGCTGCCCAGCCCAGCTGGATTCTTCTGTTATCCTTCCTCTCAAAGTTGTTCTTACCTAACTGCAGAGTTTGCCTGAGGTAAATATATTCTCGAATAACCTTGAGAGGACCGGCATTTACAACAATAGATCCTGGGGTGACGAGTTCGTTGAACATAACCTGGGTTTTGTCAAGTTCACCCTGAGTCCAATGCGTATTGAAGAATCAACTAGGCCATCTAGTATCTGCTGTAAGTCGTGCAGCGATTCAGTCAGTATGATGATGTCATCTGCAAACCTCAAGTGTGAGATGTACTCGCCGTAGATGTTAATGCCATTCCCAGTTCAGCGTCTTAAACACATCCTCCAGTTCATTGGTGAACAAAATCGTTGAAATTACGTCTTCTTGCCTCACCCCCCGACACAATGGGAAATGCTCTGTCTGCTGGTTCTGAGTTTGGACGGTCATTATTTATGGCGTTTTCTTAAAGACTTTTCAGCACTTGGAAGTATCGCCAGTCTAATTAGTATCGCTGCAGAGACTCCAGAACTAACCACGTCTCGATAGAGTCAAAAGTCTTCTATGCTTTTATGTCTTGCATTTGTAGACCCAAAAGCCGATTATACTCTTCGGACTTCAGCATAATTTGCCGCACTGTGTGAATGTTAACTCTGGTGCTGTATTCTCTTCTAAACCCGACTTGTCGGGTTTCTGGAAATCGTCGAGTCTTCTTGCTAGACTATTTGTGACGACTCTTGCAAACAGCTTAAACATGTGCTAAGGAGCGAAATAAAAAAACCGTAGAAGTTTTCGACTTCTGAAACAATCTCAGACTTCGAAACGACGATATCTCAAGTCAACCAGATTTGGTCAATATCGTCAGGTGGCTCCTCCCAAGTGGTTGGACGAACACTTTCAACCCCCGGTAAAGCTGTGTGCTGGAACATCGAAGGTCCTGTCGTACCAATTTTCTTATTGTTTTGTTGAGTGCCTGTAGTTCTGCTGAAGTGATGGATAGAAGCTCCAGAGTCTGCCTAATTTTAACTATTTGGTCGAACGCCTGGTCAATATTATAAGTTTATAACCTTTGTAATTGTTAATTAATAAATAGAGCTAAAGTACATTCTAAATTAATAAAAAAAGAAACAAAATCCCGGGTACCCGGTTTTTATGAAAACCCGAAACCGAAAAAAAGCGGTCCCAACAAATGGCCAATTTTCGATGCCCTAATGACAATGATTAAAATGTGGTTTTGGTAAAAACTTCTAAAACTACAAAGGAACAATTCTGGCAGCCTATTGTACCTATTGTAAATAGTTATGTAATACTGAACGACTACATACTAATTTTTACTCTTTGTCTGTGGATTACCTACCAAATAATAAATGAATGAAATAGAAGTGCAAAAGTATAGCCAGGTTGGCAGCTACTCGTAATTGCAACTAATGTTGTGCTCGCAATAAAAAAATCACTGTTTACGAGTAAAGAGCATAGATTTGCCGAGCATAAATCGCGTGAATTTGGAAATCTTTACTCGGGTGGTTATGTAAAGAAGTTGATCAATAGTGATAATATTTATTTAAACCCCTATGATACCCCTGTGAGAGGAAGACCTCTCCCCATTATATCAGACCTAAACATAACTGATGAAATGGAGAACTTTACGATAGGCTACCTAACATCCACTTGAGCCGTCGGGAATTGCAGGCGTGATTTCGGTACTACCAGTAATACTATCAGTAGTACCACGGTTAAAAAAAAACACCCGTAGAACTACCAAGCGATCCAGTAGTACCATGTAACTTTATCCTGTTAAGCAACTTAAAACCCATATGAATTTTAAAAATCTTAAAGAATTCCTCAACTTATTTTTTTTTTTATTAGAACACGGTTAATCATAAATTAAATGAGGAGTCTAAGATTTATTATAATTGAAATGTTAATTTCCAAAGCAACAAAAATCAATGGACAGTTTTGTGGTTGGGAATAAAGCTTTGGAAATAACCGGCACACGCCTCACTGTGGTCACAATTTGTCACAAAATGGCGGTAGCCTATGCGGTTTTCCTCTTGAAACTTAAGATAATAGGTGGGCAGCATCTACCTTAAATTATGCCAGAGTGAGACGGGAAAGTCCTGCTACGTACCCAGGAATCAATCTTTACCTAGAACCTGTCTTGTGGTTAGTCATTTTACTGTAGGTAGCACTTAGCAGGAAAACTCCCAGGTGATTATGTGACTGGGGAAGATGATGATTCTTTTGCTCTGCCGATTTTTCAACCGGGTTAAAAGAACGTCCCTATTAGAGTAACCCTCATAGCTGGTTCGTAAGTCAAGCATGATTTTCTTCGATAAATTATACTAAGCATAAGCATAATCAGCCCCTAATGTTCCCACTGCTGGGACACTCGGCCTCCTCTCTTTGAGAGGGAATGGGCCATAATCCACCACGCGGGCCCAGTGCGGGTTGATAGATGTCACATGTCTTCGAACGTTTTTTTTATTAGTTTCTACGACGTACCGGTTTCCTCACGATGTTTTCCTTCACCGTTTTGAGAGCAGTGGTGATGAAATAAATTACACAAAGTAATGCGCCTGCCTAAATTATACTAACTCACATTTTTACATACATACATACCTTAATTAAATACACAGACAGATTTAACAGGACAACAGGTACAGATGTACCTATTTATTTTTTTACCGTATTTTAAATGGTTTGAGACAATATATATATATATCTCTTTATAATACTAGTATAGTTATGCATTATGTAGTTTACAAGCAAAACCTATTCAAAAAAAAATTGCACCTAGGGTTACCTGTTGAAGAAATTTTTACCTGGGTACTTGGTTACGTGGTATTATGTAACTAAGTACCTATACATTGCATAATTATGTTAATCAACCATAGTTGCAAGTTTATTCTGTGTAATATTAGTTTAGGATCATACTACCTAATGCATTTACTTATAATAATATTATATTTTTGTTTTAGCTTTGATGATCCATCTTCAATCCTCCCATATAACACTACGCCCTGTGCTGGACTACTTACATTGTTTTTTGGAAGTTCAAAAGTTCCTGTAACTTAATAAAATTGAAATGTCTGTATTTAACTAATCTCCGAAACGGCTGGACCCATTTTGACGAGACTTTTACTGCAGATAGCTGATGTTATATTGAGTAACTATGCTAATTTTATTTTAGCGAAAGGATTAGAGTTCAAAAGAAAACCCATTAAATTGTTAACAAAATCCAATTCAAATATGGAAGTAATGTTTTCTTATTATTCTTTTCTTTTTTTTTTTTTGCCGGCTACAACTAGGTTGAGAAAAGTTTAAGTTTCTAATGAGCCTTGTTCACACTTTTCAGTTTTTAGCTTGTAATTGGCTAACAATCGCATTTATTATTTTTTTAATTATTATTCTGTGTAGTTTAGCTGTAACACTTCCAAGGAAAATAAATAAATAATTACATAAATCAAATTGTTTAACCGTTACTTCTGATGTAATTAAACCAATGGCGTCATCAACCGTCACAGTTCAAGGTACCTAGCACTATTAAAATTTAATCGAAATAATTACAAAAAGATTCATGAATTACGTCAGAGCCGAATGCGCTCATACCACAGATAATCAGTGGCTCACACAATACAATCCGTAAGTTAATTTCCGTTTACCTTATTTATGTATGTAATATTGGATTAAGAACTAATTATGTAATTAACGAAGTAATTTGCCACGTGCCATAGATTAGGCGGGGAAATATCTTCATTATTGATTTAAGCTGATTTAATACTTATGCTAATTAAAAAAACGTTGATCGTTTAATAATTGCATCCAATTAATAATACTAATAACACCAAAACTGTTTGACGAGTGTTGGGTTACTAATAGATACTTTTTTCTTAAACCTCCATTGTAGTTTTCGGAATGTGCAAGTCTACTAACAGCACATTACAAACGTTGTTCAGACACTTAAGTAACCTAAGTCCTTAGGGACCTAAGTTAGCTCCATAAGGCTGCCTTTTCATCAGAGATGTGCTCAGCTGAATAGCCATGGGTTAGTAACATAACGGAGTCTTTTTATGAGAATAATGACCAGTGATAACATTGGCTATAAAAGTAGCAGAAGACCAAAGGAACGATTATATGGCTAAAAAGGTGGTAACTACCTACCAGTAGCGAAGGGTCAATTTTTGTAAGAGGTAAGCCGGAGTTATGTACTCCGGCTTAGCTCTTACCTCTTTAAAGTGATTTTATTATTTTTCTAACTGACTGTGTTAGAAAAGTAACTCCACAAGTCAACAGAACCACAAAACAATGTTGTAATAAGAACATTTTAATGTGGCGTATCGAGGTGCTCCTACAGTGTCAATGTCATTTGTGAGTTCCACTTCACGCTGGGTTACTGGTTCAAGCCTGATTACCTACTGATTGAAATTAAAACTAAATTAACATCAAGTTAATATTATTAAATATCTAACGATTGGTGACGCATAGGCGAAGCAGGAACTGGCTGGGGATTTCAGAGTTTTTGACCCGTGTCGCATTGGAGGTTCTAAGGGGTATTTTTAAATCTAGGAAACTGACTACATCCTTGATGCAACAAGTTTATTTTCATTCAACGGGTTCAACAGAGAAGAGTTGTTACAAAATTATGTTGGGTTCAAGGTCTTTCTTACATTTTTATTTTCAATATTATAAAGTGGTAGAGTTTGTGAGGTTGTAAGGGGTAATCTCTGTATCTACTGAACTGATTTTGAATTCTTTCACTAATAGGGAGCTACATTATCCCCGATTGCCATAGGCTGTATTTACAACGTGCCCGTGAGATAATTTCCGACCAAAACGAAAGTGAAGCCGCGGGCAACAGAAAGTCTCTAATATAATTTTATAAGGTACCTATGTAAGTTTCTATGTAGGGGGTAATCTCCGGAATGAATAAATAATTCTGAAAATTCTTTCACTGGCAAAAAGTTAAATTATTCGTTGGTGTTTTATGCCATGAATTATATTTATATTATGCATATTAGCCGAGCTATCACAATTTTTGCGGAAGAAGTAGCGGGCGAAGTGCTAGTCAAAAGAAAACTATTTAAAATTATTGAATCTATTCATTAAATTTTTGGTAGTTTTCATTATTAATTTTTAATAAAACGGTGCAGTAAATAATTGAGAATTAAATGCTTAAAATTGTAACCAAAACCTATATACCTAATGTATCTATTAAACGACTTGAAGCTGGTTAGGGCGTCTTATTTTATACTTATACTAATATTATAAAGAGGTAAAGTTTGCGAGTTTGTGAGGTTGTAGTAGTCTCTGGATCTGCTGAACCGATTTAGAAAATTCTTTCACTAATAGAAAACTACATTATTCCCGAGTGCCATACGCTATATTTTCAATGTGCCCGTGGGATAACTTCCAATATTTAAGTATACATAGTGATATACGTACATACGTGTAGTTTTAGTAGTATTTTGTTCCCTTATAACAAACGTGAGTTTAGTTTTTTTTTAGATAATGTTACGGAACCCTACGTGCGCGAGTCCGGCTCACTCTTGGCCGGTTTTATTGACATGGCTTTACACACCGTTGAAAAATCTTTGAGGTGTGCTGGTTTCCTCACGATGTTTTCCTTCTCCGTTTTTAGCAAGTGATAATTAAAAAACTATCGTATTTTTTTAGTTATTTTTACAAGCTTTCATTTACTTTCACCTGTCCCGGCGGTGGCTGTTGGCCTATTGTTCTTTGGGTGAAAAGTTACTGGTCAAAACATTTGGTTGGTTAAGGCATTCACTGACGTAGAGTTATGTTGGCGAAACGTTCGTGGGTGAAAAGTGCTTTGGATGAAAAGTTAATGGTTTAAAGACAATGTTGACTAACGGTTCATGGGCCAAGCGACTGTTGGTAAAACGTTTCAGTTTCGCTAGTTTTATATTAGATGGATTATTTTGACTTAGAACGTGTGGTGAATATTCTAGCAGTGAGATTACTTGCACATGTACGTCTAATTGTGTGACGTTATGAAACGAATAAGCAACAGTACACGAGTACCTACCTATACATTTTTATCGCAATCTTTTTGATACAATGAAATAACACCGTAGCTTTACTCAAAGCCAAAAAAGGAAGGGTGTCAATCGATTTGTTATTTTTCTAAATAAATAATTATCCGTATGGCAAAGGCTACATTATATGCAAATCTAAATGAATATGAAAGATGTTACGACCAAAAAAGTAGTAATGTCCATTTTTTTTTGTTTTTCTATATAATGTGATGTAAAATGAAAGAAGAGAATAATATTCTGAGGTCATTAATATATGTAGTAGTTCGGTTTTAGTTTTACTTTATTTTTACTAGCTTTTGCCAGCGGCTTTGCTCGCGTTAATTTAGAATGTGACAATCAATTTTTGTACTCTGCTTGCATAATCGGTGACGGCATTGGCTGCTGCGCTGCGTGTCGTGGGTTCGATCCCCGCTATAATTACTTTTAGAGTCAAAATTAAGGGAGTAAAAATAATAATTTCCACATCAACAAGCTTTTTCATTTGTTATGGTTGTAATCATATCAAATGAAAAAGCTATGTTTACGTGTTATGTTTTTTGTTTACATTTACTTAATGCGAAACATTCCAAGCTGAATATTTTCACTATATATTTTTCACTAAATACACTAATTTTTGGTTTACAACTACACATCTTGGGTTGAGCTGGTTTCTTGTAATTTGCCGTCAAAGTTATGACGCCATCGTTTTGACTTTTAGCAATATTATTCATGAGTACTTTTGATACTTTTTATTTTTATTATAAGCGTCAAGACGGACCGAATACAGTTTTCAGCGAGCTTCTGCGTTTTCTCATTTAGGCGCTACGATATTTTTTCGGGTTTTCAATAAACCGCGATTACTTGAAAATCATAAATATTTTCTTAAATCTTATTTTGTGTGTATTACGCACTAATATAGAGCTACTCGTGTATGTTTATTCTACAGTCACACATACTTTGGTTTTTGAGGTACACGATTCTGCAAAACGTTACCCTAGCAGGAAACGCGATATCTCGGAAACCTGAAGACGCACAACATATATTTTTGGAGCACTTCTTTACACAAACATAAGCTCCCTAGCCATGCACAATATTTCTCTCTCCGATCATTCGTTTAGAATTTTCTTGCTGGAAGAGCGTTACCCTAGCAGGAATAGTTTTTTTCCGTTTTTTTTTCCAAAACGACAAAGCACACCAATTTTTTATGTGGTGCACACACACAGCAGATCATACACTAATTATTCGTCCCACTCATATCACTCTAGGAAACACTTTCCTGCAAGGGTAACGTACACTCGACTTACTGTTCATAAGTCGGGGCCGCCACCAATGGCCCACCGCTGCTCTCTGGCCTGTATTAAAACACAGCCGGTCTGTTCCTAGCCCTATAAACGCGCCGTCACGCACACAAACGCAAACGTTTATCCCAAAGTATAATTATGGGCAATAAGGAAACATGGGGGTGGTTGTGTAAAAAAAACCTACTACCCTTTTTACTATCGATTCGGATCGAGAATCATTAGTATTAAAACCTCCTTGAATTTGACCAGGATGCAAAGCAACAGCCTTTATGTGGGTTTGGATTTAAAATAAAACAGAACTTCGTTTTACCAAGCAAACGGATATACTCGCATGTATGTAGTTCCAGTATCTGTACCTAACATTTTTTTGTAAGGCTAAAAAACAAAACATTAGACGGCCGATGACGAAATAACTGTAACTATGTCCGGTTTGTAACCCAAGTGATACTTCGACGACAAAACATATAAAACTAAAAGTAAGCCGAACTGGTTTAATGTATAATCAAAGTAATTAATCATTGCTACTTTATTTTAATAGGTATATTATCCAGCTGGCTAAAAAAAAAAACCAGTATATTATTATTAACATTTATCTTCTATTTATATATAAAATGGTAAACTGACTGACTGGCTGATTAGACGGGGTTTGCTACTAAAAACCCAGTCTAATAAAACCTCACTGGATCAAGCCTAGAACTTCTGTAGTGGCCAAAATCACAATACAAATAATAAATAAATAATATGTGTGCAATCAAATCTGTGTGTTCTACTAGAGACCATCTCAGACACTAATATGCATAGTCCTCATGTGAGTTGACCAAGATTATGCTATGACCCCTGAGTTTGTTTCGGCTGTTTCTTCTCAGAGTATTCAGAGTATTCAGGTACGAAACACAGGCCTCATCTAGTTTAAAAAAAATGGTGTTTGTAAAAACCATTTGCATAATAAACATCATTTATCAATGTTACAAACACGTGGAAATTACTACATCGAGACACAAAGTTTGGTGTGGATTCAGAACTGTTCTTTCATCACTTATTGTTCATTCCCATTTTGCTTGCGGTTTCGCTCGCATTTTGGTTGGAAACTATCCCATGGCAACGATTTAAACATAGGGAAATTGTAGCTTCCCATTGGTAAAAGAATTTTCAGAATCGGATCAGCAGATCCAAAGGTTACCCCATACATCATAACTTTACTTCTTTATAAAGTTAAAAGGTTTAGATTCTGTGATCACAGTGACCTATAAGTCTAATGTCATCAATTCATCATGAGGTACCTCATAACTAAAACCTCGTAATATCAGACACAAAATACCTACGACAGAACAATGATTTATGTTACATACGTATTCTCACAAAGGTCTGTTGAAAGCTTTTCTAATATTTCAAGGTTTTCGTAGTACCTACTGTTACTGTAACGGGTCATATTCGTAGAGAAACTATCAGAATGTCAAAGAAAAAGTGATTCCATATTGTGTCAGTGAGAACATGAAATCCACACTAGGAATTTATCCTGCTTTTACATACATTCAAACTCACTTATAGCAAGACCCGGGACAACAACCACCTAAGCCCATACAAATATTTGTTCCGTGCGGGGTCGAACCCGCGACACGCAGCGCAGTAGCCAATCGCTCAGCCACCGCGCCAACCGTGCCGACAAATTGGCAAGTCTGATATGTTAACATAACACCACGCCTGGCATCACCGAAAGGTTAGGCAGAGATGTACCTAATAGCACACCCATTATAAGTCCCATGTGCTATGGAGCGAGCCATGATAAGTTACACTTGTACTGACAGCGACCAGCTGGCTCTTGCAAGTCTACAGTTTTCGCGTTATTCGGTCTATCCTCTATCGTAAGTACCTATTTTTTGTGAATTTGGTCACAACCAACTAACATTAAGGTCGGACATGCAAGTAAACAAACTTATCACACACAGGTTTGAATTCTTCCGCCATTTTTTAAGGTTCCGTATCTCAATCGGCAAAATGGAACCCTTAAAAGATCACTTTGTTATCCGTCTGTTTGTCTGTCAAGAACCTTTTTCTCAGGAATGCGTGGCGGTATCAAGCTGAAATATAATATACCAAATACTCAGGTCTGCTACCCCTTGGAGCAATGAAAAAATCGAACTTTTAAGTCAACGCGATCAAAAGATATGACTGTTTATGACGATTTCACAAGGGAATCAAAAGATATGACTGTTTATGACGATTTCACAAGGGAATCAAAACCTATAAGATACTTCCATTTGACCACGTGGCCACGCTTTAAACCTATATTAATCGATAGATAGTATCAAAACAAACAAGTTTTGTATGAGACAAAACGTTATAAGCAGTCACGTTTTCTAGATAAACCTAAGCTATCAAAGTTAAAATTCATCCACTCGTCTTCAGCACAACTTTTAAAATGGCGGATGTTAGGCCGGCCAGGCTTCGTACAAAAATCTTCCAAGCCCTTTAAAAATATAAACTTTTTAATATTCTAGTCAAAGTAAAGGTCGTTCCTAAAAGCCAACTAGAGAGCCGCTAGAAAGCACTTTGCCGGTACCTTTCGCTTCGAAGTAACCTTTTATGAACCTACGCAAGTCAAAATACCTCGCTATAAATAGCACTAAGGACTAGAAAATCTTAATCGGGATTGAAATAAAGACAATACAAATTTAAAAAAAGAATAACAAAATTAATCTTCAGCTAAGTTTATACCCACAAAAAATAAGGTACCAGTTTCTAAAATGTTCGGAATAGTGACGTCTATCAATCCACACTGGGTCCGCGTGCTGCAGTACAGTCCACTCCCTCTCCCAAAGGCTAGGGCCCACGCCCAGCAGTGGGAACGTTACAGCTGCTGCTGCTTGGCTGATCGTGCTACCCTTAGGCACAACAATAATAATAAGTAAGTAGAGTATCTTTAGGCAATTAAGACTCACGACTTCGACATACAACTTGTGATTTATTTTATTGCTTCTTGGATTTACCTACTCATGTCATTGCCGACATAGTAATAATACTTACCTACATATATTACCATTACGGATATGGATACTGAACATGATAATCGCCCTGTATGTTATAGCCGGAACTACACGATAAGAGGCTGACTCACTCTTGGTCACAAAATTATAATTATCTTTTTTGTCCACCTAGTTAATTCGGAGTTACGCTTGCAATTTAAGAGTACAATCATTTTAACTAAGCGAAAAAGCAAAACTAATGTCTTTTTTTAATTTCTTAAACATACATTGCATTAATTTGTATTTTTTTAAGGCTCAAAGCCAAGGATCGAAATTAGCAAGCAATCTGTCCGCCATGGGCAAGCCACTGGATTTTGCCCGCGGCTTCGTACGCCTGGAGGTCGGAATTATCTCACTGGAATGTATTTATTACCAGGATAATATACTTATCCTATATCCTTATCCTATCCTGAAGATTGCTTGTACTTTTAATTTTAATATTTTATTGCTTTTAAGGCGTAAAGGCGTAAAAGGGGTAATCAGACTGATAGACGGATTCACACACAGACAGAGACTTTTATGGATTTCTAATATATGTTTAGATTTAAGAAAATCACCGACGTATTCAAAGATGACCTGTTGGTAAATGATTGGTGCATATTCTGATCAGTTCATTGTTTCTAAGCCGCCGATAGTTTCCTCTAGGCCTACGTGATCAACCACAGGTTTCCAGGAAAACGTAGGAGGTAACCTTCGAGCCGAAGATAGGCTGCCGGTTCCAGAGCTTGCTTTCTGGCGCAATACTTGGCATTGATGTCGACAGATCAGGAAATATTTAAATTTAACCTTCAAAGAAAAAAGTTCGCAAGGCGAATTTAGTTCTGTAGCGATTATGTGTGACTTTGGCTACCAACGTTATGAGGTCACTTTTAAGTTGACGTAAATAGTTTTGCAAGAAGACTCGAATATCCCGTACATTCTAGTAATAGCTAATTATAACTTTTGGCTAGTTTCTCTTGGATAGACATAATGTTGACCTACTTGTACCTATGGTTTCAATGCCAATAAAAATGTCTTTATAGCTTCCTTATTTCTAGTCAGATATAATTATTTGACGTTACAATGATTGTAGCTCTACATGTAACATCATTGTAATTGAGACCTTTATTTCTGATTACTAATTTGTGCCAGTTTTTACTTTTGAACTAGAGTAAGCTATTAGTTCTAGAAAATGAAAGATTGGACAAAAATAATAATTAAGACACGACTCCTGTAATCTCCGCAGGGTTAGGCCGAGGTATTCTTATAGTACCTACACCTACATTTCTTTCGTTAAGTTTAAGTCAAATAAGAGGCCTGCCGACCTTCACTTCATAGATCAATTCTGATTTAAGACAAGAGCAATGCTGTTTTTTTTTTTTGATGATGGCATCTTGCAGGCTACTGCTTAACCGGTGTAATCCTGTGGATGCCAGGAATTTAAGGCCTCCAGCCAGGGGCAAAATGAACTTTTATGCTAAGCGACCACTCGCTAAGGGCACCCCTGTGGAGTACGAGCCTCGGCTTAGGGCGTCGCTGGGGAGGGCAGCAAGGGGACAGGCTGGATCTGATTTAGGGGCTGTTTTATTGCTACTGGCTCAGCATCGCGGGCTGGTTTATGCAAGGGTCGAGGGGGGTTTGAAACGGGACGTCGCGACGCACTACGGCGGCGGGGTCGGAATGACGGCGGTCTGGATTTGTACTTTCTAAGTGTGCTGGTTTCCCTACTGCTTTCCTGGAGGAGGGTGATGGGGTCATCGGGAGTGAGAAGAGCGTGCCGTGGACGGCGAGTGCGACTGACACGCGATGGTTTGTATCGGGCGGCCGATGCGTTAAGGGGGTTTTTGTGCTTGAAAGCTGCGTCAAAGAAACGTTTTGAAAGGCGTTTCATAAATTGCTGGATGGGCTGCTAGGATGCCTGCAATACATTCTTTTTTAGCACGTATTTTTTTAGCTCACCAGATGGCTCCACTGTCGCTTATGGTCATGTCAATAGTTCTATTTTATACTATAAAGGACCAATAACTTCATAAAAAGTTTATTTTAATACATATAACAACATAGTGTCAACTTCAGATCATTTATTTACAATATTCTCCCTAAAATTAGCAAGCATGAAACATTCAAAAATCATTTTACCTCCAAGTACTAACAATTATGATCCTAAGTTGCTACTTAAAATCTTCAAGTCATAAGTAATCAGGAATTTCTCAATCTAGACAATTGTGAATAAAAGTAAAAATACGTGATAGATAAGCAAGCAATGCGTGAACTTTCTATGACATCTGACATTTCGGTGTCCTCGCGCTACACTGCTGGGAAAAAAAAAATGTTTCATGGTTGCTAATTTTTAGGGAGAATATTGTAAATATGTACCTAAAGTTTACACTATGTGGTTATAAGTAATAAAACAAACTTTTTATGAAGTTATTAGTACTTTAAAGTACAAAATAGAATTATTGACAGGACCTTACTGGCCTCCGCAAAGACAAAGCACTGCTCAAGAGATCCTGAGTCAAGTTGTTGTACTACTTCACAAATCTTTGCACACACACATACACATTTTTCTTGACAAGCAGCACCTTGAACTGCAAACTTAAAGTGGTGGTACCCTCCTGCCAATATAATTCTAAGGAACCATGCAGAGCTGTTTTACACCCACCCAGACAGATTTAAAAGAGTTATAGAGCGAACATTAGGAATTCATAGAATAATATTCATCCCGAACATTTCGTTTTTGAGATAGGAATTCAATGCTACCTGACAAGCGAAATGAAGACATCCGCAAGAGAACCAAGGTTACCGACGCGCGTAGCCCACAGAATTGCCAAACTTAAGTGGCAGTGGGCAGGGACATTGCTCGCAGAACGGATGGCCGATGGGGCCGAATAGTTCTAATGGCGTTCGAGTTCGAGTGGCGACCGCGAACTGGAAGACTTTGCGTTGGAAGGCCTCCCAATAGGTGGATCGATGACCTGTTGAAGGTTGCGGGATCCGCTGGATGCGAAACGCACGGCACCGGTCAATGTGGCGACACTTGGGGGAGGCCTATGTCCAGCAGTGGACGTCTTTCGGCTGAAATGATGATGATGACAAGCGCGCGTGTGACACTAGACAGACTTATTTTAAAATATTAAAAGAGATTGCATTACGATTTTCTTCGCCTTGTTCCGTCTATCGCTCGTAAATATTTGAATATCTTTGTACTCATCAAAAATGATCAAATCAAAGGGTTGAAGAAGTATAATACGAGTAAATGGGGTCGATTAAAAAAAAAACATATAAAATAATAAAATCATGCAATCTGTCGTTCTTGTATGATGATATCATATTTAAAAACCGGTTAGTTAAAAAAACATACAAATCTTAGGCAATCCTATTGATGAAAACGAGTTCCTCTTATTTCGGCAGCAAAATGTTTTGTCAACAGCAACGCACACTAATCATAATAAATTCAATTTTAGTCAAAAACAAACAGTTGCATCAATTTCTTTCAAAACTTAACAAAAAAATAAGTAAAAGTCCTTACATTCAAAAACAAAAAAGTAATGACCCTGTACGCGAGTATTGTTAGAAAATAAAGTTGATTACAAAATATTAGAACTCAATTAACGTCAATGAACTAATTATTTGTCGGTAGATCTATATCTACAGGTTGAACCTTCAGTGAGGAGGAAATGAGATAACATTTTGCACTGGCTACGTATTCGAGCGTGGCGGGCAGCTTTGCCTACATGTCCGGTACAGAATAACGGAAAGGCCTGAAATAATCACATTGGCAAAAACAAAGGCATTGGCGCATTTAGAATTTTTCTTTCAACTACGTAGTAATCTTATCATTAATCACTACAAAACCGATCACAAAGGACGTCTTTTTGCTTAGAACCAAAACAGTGCAGAAATGTTACATGAAATCTCATTGTTACACAATTTTTCATTATTGCACTGTTTTTTATTTTTTATTTAGATATTAATTTACCACAGAGATTGACAGAGATTTACTGTCTCCCATTTACTTAAAAATTTATGCATTTGATCAAAAAGATACTGGCTGAAAATAAAAATCGGCTGAATAAAATCGACTTGCTGAAACTAACTGGAATGATTACAAACAAAATCTTGATATCAAAAAACCGTTTGAAAATGAACTTTATCTCAAACAGTTCGTATTACTTTAACTCAATCAAAAGGAGAAGAAAACTTCAGAGCGAGAAAGCGACGATAGGTCCAATTGTGGAGTGGATTGTGTCCTTGTCTAACAACTGCCAGTACACAAAAAATAAAAAATACTTTTTCATACTGTAATCGGAAATCACGTTGATAGCTAAACTAGCACATAAATCGTAACAGGATTAATTTAGTATTCAAATACCAAATATTTAAATAATATTTTCTTGCGAAATTGAATTCTTTATTAACAAATTGCAATTTATGAATGACAAAATTCACGAAACTCATATAAAACTTTAAAGGACATGAAATAAATTAAAAAAAAAAAACACTAATATGGCCGATATACTTACGCGTTGAACTCGTATTTTTGCTTTCTCAAGTGCTTTTTCTAATTAGTGTTGTGTGAAGGCGTGTAATAGCCAGAGGTTTGTTGGATGTGGATTTTTTTTTTCGGGTAAGTCCTTTTAATTTTGTTTACAAATTACGACTAGGGTGACAATGTTCTAGATCTATAAACAGGGATCATGAAAATATTGTAAAGAATGCAATAATAACTCCTTTCTACGTATAAAATACAAAACAATTTGGCGGCAACTGTCAATTCAACCTTTTTTTTTATTTAACACAAAAGTCTCGAGTCAATTCCAAGAAGTCTAAATGAATAAAGTCCTTGGTCAAATTAAATACTATTAATTTATAATTAACACTAGAAACGGGATATTTACCATGTTTACTGTTCATTTTGAGTTCCTGATATTAAATATCCCGTTTCTAGTGTTAATGATAATGTTAGTGACCATGACAGTTTTAAAACTTATATTATTAATTTATTTTAGAAAAGCACATTATTCTTACTAATATTTGGAAATCATAACATAACATTACGCCTGTAATCCCGGAAGGGTTAGTCAGAGGTGTGCGTAACATTACACTCACATTTCGTCAGTTAAGGAAATCATGGCAATATAAATCAGTTTTTAAGCAAAATAAAATAGCTAAGTTCATAGTCGTACGTAGTAATCAAAATAGTGCTGTAATAGTCACTGTCGGCAGTAGTTTGATGTAAAGTATTATTAATATTGTTGTTTCCATGCAGATTCCCTTACAATGAGAATCTTCAGCAACGGTGGCTTCAAGTTGTCCCTATAAAGAAGAAATATTCAACTTATTGCCTAGTTTGCAGCCGTCACCCATCATCAGCATCTTCGTACTTAGATTTAATTTTATATTACTGACTCTTAAAAAAGGTCAACAATAATTACATAAAAAAATAAAAATAAAAGAACAACTAAAACCTACTACTACTAATAAAACTGTTTAATAATGTGTAGTGCGATTAATAAATTTATTAAATACTATTAAGTTGTTTGAATATGCTACATGTGCATATTGCACAGACAAACAGGGCCCGGCTGGGCGCACATCTATGTGCGTATTGCAGCCCTGTTTGCTTTAAAATCTCTCGACAAATGATGGATGCCATTGGATGTAACCTAACATGTAGACCTCCATGAAAGAAAATAACTGCCACGTATGCTTCACATCGTAAACCTTGCAAAACTCACCCTTGGAAAACTAAAGGTTACCGCCGCTACATTGCCGGCAGCAGTCATATGAGGGTTTTTTTAATATTATTATACCTAAAAATAAAGTAGGTATTTTTTTCCAAATGGCTCTGCCTTTGATGAGCAGTATGTGTAGCTTCGCCAGTCTTTTAATTTGATCATGAAAATATGGGGAGCGGGGTGCTAGTAAATTAAAACAGAATAACTGTCCCGAATGTAAGTACAAATATTGGACACCCTATTAGAAAGGGATGACATCCACTCTTGCCCTCCTATTAATAAACACAGGATAAAGTTATTCCAAGTTTAAACCTTTGAAAATGTATGGATAATCCTTTGTTATTCCTGGTGTTATTTTATTCCGTGTTTATTAATAAGAGTAAGAGTTTTCTCGCTTGGAACGGCTTTGCATTGCACGTCATCATTCCAGTTAGTTGATGTAATTTCCATGGGCGCGCATTTTGTACCATAAATTGTAAAACTTTGATACTTCGTATTTTAGCAAGGAACGATATGAATTGAACTCCAGAAAGTTAAAAACAGCTGCAAATGAAATTGTCAATAACCTTTCGCCACAAAAGTCGCGAGATAGTTTGTTTTCATTGACTTGAGTTTTTATTTTGAGTAGGTATATTTTATCACGGTAGGTAGATTGGTAGTTGAAAGAAAAGTAGATTACGCACCTGGCTAATGTGAGTAGTTAATGCACTCCTATTAATTTAGTACATAACACTGGTGCATTAATGACTCACTTTGCGCTCGATGCAATAATCTACTATTATTGCCATTGGACGGTTTTAAGATTATGCTTTTATCGGTACGATTTGGTTTTCGGTTTGGTTGCTAGTGCGTTCACATAATATAGTGAACTATGATTTTATCCCATTGTAAAAAATGAGCCTTTTCAAATATCAGTAAGTAAACATCATTTATTCTAAAATCTCAACTTGTGTGCCTATCTATAAAATACGATTTCAAGAGCTGTTACAAAACTTATTATATTTCCTAATATAATAATAGCAAAGATAACTTCTTGAAGACAGCCATACAATTTCTTTTTTTGAGAAACCCTTCTAATTTGGCGGATACTGTGTAATCAATATTTTTTTTATTCGACAGAAAAGCCACTAATCAAAACCAACTATCATAAATAAACTTACTATCAATATTACACTTATTTTAAAACCCTAATAAATAAAATAAAAAGCAAATCTTATTATATTTGGAAATCATGACAGTAGTTCACTTTGCCTACATTTCCGAGAAAGAGCCGGAAATGCCTGAAACAATTACACGTAAGGCTTTTTGTTAAAATCATTGGCGCGTTTCAAATTATTATGTTTAAGTCTCATGTAATAGAAGCTATATAATTGCCATCAACCGGATATAAATTCAGACGCCGTGACTGTTACTACGGGTAGTGACTAGTGTAGATACATGTTTATTTATGAACACTTGGTGCTTTGATCCTTTGTCACAGGTTCTTGTATCTTCTGGATCCATTATTTATCGACCAGTGCAATAGTCCAGGAACCTGCCTACGCATCAAAGCCGAAAGTTGCCGACAAACCCGGAGGCTTTGGTGTGTTGGACTGTAGGCCTCGTTTATATGCTAATGCTCAAAAAACATATCGAATAATATGGATAATATGTTTTTTGAATTTGTGTTTCGAATGAGAATTTCTTCAATAGTTTTCGATGAATAATATGTATGACCTGATCTAAAAATATCTTCTTTTTATTACAAATCTATTTCTAAAGACATTTGTTTGCAGCCTTTGTCATAATTCCCTATAAAGTGCGTACCTAGTACCTACCTATCGGGGATGAAAAAAATGCAGCTGTTTCCCCGTCGATTATTGATCGAAGTGTTTCCTACAAAAGTGCAATACCTACACTGTCAAAATGTATCCGAACCAGCTGTTTTTTATGAAATACTTATATAACAAATCTGTGTGGGGGGGTAGGGGGTTGGGAATGATCTACTTCAATACGTGGAACCTATGTGTTTTTGCGTTGATGTATCCGTTCCAGGCTTCCATATAACTGTAGGTAGGTACTTATATTACAGGTTTAAGTGGATTTCTAGCTCCGGCTGACACATTCATCATTTCGGGTGTGGAGGCGAGCAGAGGGGTGGGAGAAGTATACCCGTTTATTGGCGGTTATGTTTCAGTGTAGGACCTACTGCCTCCACATAAACTAAAGTATACCTAGCTATGGAAGTTCTGTCTTGGCTACTAGACGTATCTTAGAAGATTAAGAAATTGTCTTTGGTTACAGACGCTTATATAGAGTGTAACAAGACGGATTAGCGGATTTTCACGAGTGTTCAGTTTTTTCTTTTCGTATCAAACGGTTCATTTAACTACATTGTTCGCTCCCAGTAGGCCATTTTAGGTACTTATGTGTTCAGATCGTAGAGAGCGTCGTCTGGATGTGGAAGGGGCGGGCGGGATGCTGTGGCGCATATAAGCAGAGACCTATGCCCAACAGTGGATTGTGATAGACTGAGTTGGGTCCAGGTCATCGAGAGTGCATACAGTTCTTCAATTGGTGATCCTGGTGATAAGCACAAGCACTGTCTAAGACGATTCAAACATTGCCCATTTGTCAAGCTGTGTTTACAGCAACGTATTTAGTTACTTACCTAAAATCAGTGCTGCCGATAAAGGAACAGGAACATTGCAGTTCACGGCCGGGAGGCTAAAGGAGATTTTTTGAAATCCTCTTGAGTAGGTATCGTACGCGGCAATACGACTAAAGGACTGAATTGTGTTTATAGATCAAAGACTATTTTAAAACAAGTGTTGTGTTGTGCCAAATGAATTGTGACTTGCAAACGTGAAAGGAACTACGACATCTAGTCAAGGTTACCTCACACCTCGACAATTGATATATCGACCAATATACTGACTGTCTCTCCTGGAACTTTACAGGGGCCTAAGATCAAGTGGCTGTGGCTTTCACTCTCACTGTTCAGCAAAGGCATCCCCTTATATCCTTCCAGGTAGGTACACTTCTCCTGCGCCACCTTAAACTCTTCTCTTTTTAAACTATCGATATTTTCGTCGTCGTCTCCTCACTAACTGAACGCTTTTTGGAATACTTTTCGTGCTCAGTTAATCGTGCTCACTTTTTGTGTGCGCTGGATGGAATACCTCGTTAAATTGTGCGTTCAGCGCACACCAAGTTTTAAGGCTTTGAGAAAAACGCGCGTCAGCATGTCTAGCCTTCTCTCCTACTGGATTATCAGGTAACTAGAAAATCACGAATTACACACAACTGTAAAATAAATCATTTATTGAATTTATATACGTTTAGGTACAGTACAGCAGACATAATAAGCTACAATCAAAAGTTGTTTCACATAACTAAGTACTTGAACTACCGACGGCGAACAATCTTATTCCTTCTGTGATGTAGGAGGTACAGTCCACTGCTTTTCTTTCAGTAGGACGTAGGTTGGTTTTCGTTATTCGATTACTGGCATGCGGTTGACGTTACCTTTAACTTGAGCTTTGGGTAACGGTCCCCTTGGTAAGAAGGCGTTCATAATATTAACTGTTGGAAGGTTCGGATACTATAATTCCTTCTTGCCCTAATGTACAATCGGAGTAAATGTAAGGTTGATCTGCAAGCCGTGAAATTTAAGTCTCTGTCTTAGTATTTGTCTGACCAAATAATTCTTATCACATTGGCTTTACTCATCACTGATGCGGTTAAATTTATTCAGAAGATTTTATACTCAGTAATAGAATAAATTAAAGCCCACGACCGCACAGGACTGCAACCAATACAACAATAAACACTTACTTTTTCTTCCACGAAAAAACCTAAAAGTTATCAGGCAATAAAATGAAAACTTTCACTACCTGATTACCGGTCCATTGCATGGGCATGCACACATGAATGGAAAACAAATTTGAAAATCAATCATGAAATTCAGATATGGACGTGTAGTTACCTACCTATTTTATCCGACTGTTTCAGAAGGAGGGCCATGTTTACCATTACCTATTTAATTTTCATACGAAGGGTAATGATTAGAAGAATGTACGTAGGTACTTATGTCTATGTTTGTATGTCAGTATGCTTGTTCCCTCGTACAGACTTTACTACTGAACAGATTTCAACGTGTAGGTAGTAGGTACCTAAGTTGTCATTGGATTGGCAGTAGGTAATCTAGAGTGCTAAAGTTCCTTAAAAATAAAAATAATGAGATTGTAAAAATGGGTACTTATTTTTAGAAGCTTTTAAATATTTTACTTGTATCATTCCTCATCAAGTCATCATTAACCTAGCTTTTATCTGACCTCCACATCCTAGTTATTATTAGGTTATACAATAATAATATATATATATTCCCATTAAAATAGATAGACAAATTTTAACACAACGTTCAGTACGTCTAACCAGAGATATCCAAGCAAAACAAACAATGATCAAAGTGATTTTATTTTGACCTAACGGATGTGTTTGTTCTAGTGTGCCGCGGCAATTTATTATTTTAGGTCAAAATAAAATCACTTTGATCAGTGTTTGTTTTGCTTGGATATCTTTGGTTAGACGTACTGAACGCTGTGTTAAAATTTGTCCACCTATGTTAATGGGACCTTGTATTATCATGGTATTACCTTACTACACTTAAAATTGTATATTTATAATGTTTAATACCCTACTAGTCCTACTACCCGTATACCAAATACCCAGTCAGACTTTTGGGACACTGACTAGGTACCTGTAAGTCCTGTAACGACTGTGAAAGATCGACAATTGACAGCCGGATCCACAGTGGTTACGGCTTAAAGTGCTTTTCGAGGCAAGGAAGGAACTCAGTACCCAAGTAGCAAAATTTGGTACTATAAAAGTCCTGAGAACGTTTTAGAACGTGCTAATTAGTGTTCATGATTAGGACTATAATGGTGTTGTAAACGTTTACAGAACCCCGAAAAGGCCCTAGTTTTGTCACTGATTTATTCTATAAACATTACATAGACTCTTACGGTGTTATATCAGCTCTGTAGTTGAAATGTAATAGTGTCGAGAAACGCTTTTTAGTACTAAATAAAATAGTACTGTCTGTAAAGTTTATTACCTTTGCACTTATACAAATAATCAAAACATGTTTATAGTGCTATTATGCACCGTAAACGATTCCGGTGATCTTTTTTAACACACGTTGTGAGCGTTCCCCAAGAAAACGAAATAACTATATCGGTAAGCTTAAGCTATGCGCTATGCCATTTGCCATTGTAATAAAAAGGACATACTACAAAACATTCATGGACCGTAACTCTGCCATGGTTTGTACTTGCGAAAAAAATTGTATCGATAAAATCATTATGCTGATTTCAAATTTGACAATGCGCCCTTATAATTTTCGTGTTTTGATGAAATTTAAATTAATGAAAAAAGGATTTGTCCCGACTATGGCTGCTACAGTACACATTAAGCTAAAAATTGTTATTTTGAAAATTCCACACGAAAACTAAAATATTATTTATTATGATTCTCAGTTTTAAAATACAGTTTTTTTTTTTTTTTTTGAGATTATATTAGAAAATATCCAACTTTAGGTATTTTCCAGTTTCTTGTCCAATTCAGTCATGAAATCACCACGAATGTGTAGCTAAAAATTTTCAATAGTGTCCTTGGAACTTTTGATTACACGTAAGGAATGCGCTTGTTTATTGTTTCTATCAAAATTTTAATTGCTTGTTGTCACTGCGTAATTGTTCATCTTTATTGCTGTCCTCTTCTGAACGTTCCGATGTTAGGGAACTTTGAATAGAAGTGCTCTTACTCTCATATTCTTCATCCTTATTACTGGCTTGAGAAAAAGGAACATTATTATTACAGCACAGTGTAAAACAAATATTTTGTACAGAACCATGTCCTATATTTTCAGTGACAGTCGACAGTGTCCTGGGGGACACTGTCGACTGTTTATGAAATACTAGTGATATTATTGATACTGAAAAGCTGTTACAGATCTAATTAGTTCATTAATTAACAATTTTAGTGCTTTTATGTCACGCTTTAGTCTCGTAGCAGTAACACAAACTCACTTGTAGAGCTATTTAGAATTTAAGTTATTTAGCAACTGCACCAGGAGTCGCTATGGTACTATTTGGTACTCTGAAGAGGAAGAGTTTTCATGACTAACAGAACTAGCCCCATAGCGACGTTGAGGATCTTTTAAGAAGCTCTAGGTTACGTAATGGTTGGGAAAGGTACTTCTATAGTGCAGATTGATCGTGTAATAGTGTTTTCGATACTGCTACAACACTAGTACTGTAAAAGTTATTTTGACGCATTATATTGCTAAATAGATACATAAAAGTGTGATAAAACATGACAAGCAAAATAATTATGAACATGAAATAAATCAAACACTACATACAATAATTCAATGGCTAATAAAAAATAATCTTAAAATAAATATGGAAAAAACAAAAATAATACATTTCTACCAAAGGATACAACCCAATACCATAAACGTAAGTTACCAAGGCAAGGCTGTAAATTCTATAGCTGATACAAAATTTTTAGGTATACATATTGACCATAATTTATCATGGAAAACACATGTAGATGTTATTACAAAAAAAGTTAATAGATCATCATTTGCTCTTTACAAACTTGCAAAAATTGTCAACAAAGAAGCAATCTTAACTGCCTATCATGGTCTTGTTGCGCCGATATTAAGGTATGGTATAATTTTTTGGGGTAACTCGGTAGATAAGGAAAACTTGTTCAAAGCCCAAAAGAAATGTATCAGAGCAATGTGCAATATAGATAACGCCACCAGCTGTCAACCATATTTTAAAAACTTAAAAATTTTGACATTACCCTCATTATATATCTATGAATTAAATTTATTTGTGAAATTAAATCCACATTTTTACAAGACTGCTTTCAAAAGCTGCTATAGACAATTGCGTGACAAGAAAAAATTGGAAATTGAAGTACCATATGGACAAACAGCCCTAATAAATAAAAGTGTTCTTTGTATGGCGTCATTAATGTACAATAATATACCAGATGATGTTAAAAAATTACCTTTTCATCAATTTAAGAAGAAATTGCACACATTTTTAATTGAC
This sequence comes from Eugnorisma glareosa, assembly GCA_947578425.1. Classification (NCBI taxonomy): domain Eukaryota; kingdom Metazoa; phylum Arthropoda; class Insecta; order Lepidoptera; family Noctuidae; genus Eugnorisma; species Eugnorisma glareosa. Next base: position 35,124,404 of record OX387957.1, read on the forward strand.
AAATGTTATTACAATGTTAACGAATATTTAGAGGACAAAAATATTGTAATCTAATTTATCATTAGAATTTAATTTTAACTGTTACCATGACCAAAATTATATTTATCTAACATTCTCTTTTTAATTTTAATTTCTTTGACATTTTTTTTTTTTCCTTAATTTTGACTGTATAAAAATATGTCTTAAATATTTAATTATGATCATAATAAGTTAACAAATATGTATTTGCACACCTGAAAAGGTTATAATACGGTGTGTCTGACTGAACCCTCTGTAACATCCCATAAACCTGTATTATGCAAATAAATGAATTTGAATTTGAATTTGTCAGTAAGGTCGTCTATAGTACTAAATACTACCATAATCGCTTTTTTCATATCTAATATAGTGTTACACTTTAAAGATTCTTTTGTATGGTCCTGTGAGCTAAATTATAGAACTTAATATAATATAAGGTGTATCTGTTCATACACGAAATCTCATAAGGAGTCATTGTACTTATCATTATGAACAACTTTTACTATGGGACCAACCCCGAAATCGCGAAAAAAAAATCTGCTGTTCAGTCAGTGTACATTTTGACGAGTTAATACGATTATATTGTAGGGAACAGCTGTTTTTTTTACATTTGACCACTTTGAAAGTGTCTATCTTTCAAACGATTGACTTTGGACCTTTCTTGGCGAATCTATAAGGGTTTCGTTTTTTGCCATTCGGCAATCGGCTACGGAACCCTAAAAATGTAATGGTTTCATTGGGATAAACATTAAAAAATATTTCATCCAATCTCACGGATATCGTTAATTTGGAGAACAGCGCCATCTCTGATATTAGTTAAGAATCGTTCACCGTCACAATCGCGCAATCTAGTGAAGTACTATGGAATACTGAAAAGGGTGATCTAGTATACTAATATTTTATATGATTTTGACGAGAAAAATATCACGTGAGTAATGTTAGTAATATTTTCAATAACATCAATTAAATACTTATTGGAAAACAGAGAAAAAGTCAACTGTCCTGTCACCGTCACAACTGCCATCTTGCTTACAATTCTAGAACCATTTCTTCACGGTCTCACTTACGATCTCTGATAGTTTTCATTCACTTCACTAGACGTCGCTTTGATTGTTATTGTTAGTTTTCCAAGCTAACATTCAAAACATTGGAACAGGTAAATAATGTATAAAACAGTGCTTAACTTGTTACAAACCTTATTAATGTGTTAGAATTGTGCTAGAATATGTGATACGTGTGTGAGAAATATATTTGTAAATACAAGTTGGCTCTAAATGGTGATATTTTGTCGGTTCGGGTTTAATCACGAGAGATGATTAAATTTCTAAGCCGCCTAAAGGTATGTATTAAATAACAACAAAAATTAATTCCTCAGAATTATTAAACATAAGTTTAGCTTTATCTATTAATTAGCAAAGCTTTATAAAGTTTTTATGTTTGAAATATGCTAAGAATTTGGTGTTTATTTGGGTGCAGCGCGGGGTGAACGACCTCTACTCTATATATGTGTATAGGTCTAGAGCTCGCGGTGCACTCCGTTGCCAAGGCAACGAACCCCCGGCCGATTATTCTATATCTTGGCGAATACCGTGTTTGTGAATTTGGACATTAAGTAAGTCAGTACCTACGCAAGTCTAGGTGGGTACATTGCAGGAACTTAGGTACATATTCCATTGCAAGTACCTAATAGGGAAGTTAAACTAAAAATGTTGAGTAGGTGAGTAGGTACTTACCTACTTTGGTAGGCAATCATAAATTCCAAATTGATGTTCTTTTCACATAGGGGAATATTAACTTTATGACCATTGTGGGTATATGACCGTGAGTTTCAAGTTGATTTCAGAGGAACTGAAACTTTGTAATTATAAGTCTAACCATAGTGTGTGTAAAATAAAGATACGTATGCAATATACAAGGCGGACAATCAAATGAAACTGAACAACTAGACCGTATTGTTCTACGAGTTCATGAAATTCGCATAAAAAACGGACAAGTACGTATCAAGCCACGGAACCCTTTATTGTGGGTTCGGTAGTCTTACAACGTTAATTTAATCCACTTCCCTACGGTCCGATTTGCCCCCTAACGATGACTTTATTGTAATAATAAACAACAAACTTACATTTTCAGTTGAAAAACCTGTGGTGCCATACATTATGTTTAAGAAAATACACACATCAAAAGTGTCTAGGGATCAAGCATTTTTATGTGGATTTCTTGAGATTGAGATGTGGCTTTGTAATAAATTTATGATTTTATAAATTTATATGGATCCTTTTTGGTGCATTTCATAATTTGAATCAGGAACTGTGAATCAAATTCGAGTAAAAGATGAAAATCAGCTGTCAATATTTTCCCTATAAAAACATACAACGCATTGAAGACATTATTAGTGCTACTGTTTCCCTACTACTGATTAAAACCAACGTTATTATGGAGCGGCGACGTCATTTAAGCAGGGAAGAAATGCTCAGAGCCGTGGGAATGATAGAAGCTGGTTCCCGGCAACGTACTGTGGCTTTAGCTCTGAATACAAGTCAGAGTGTTATCAGTCGACTTTGGACACGTTACCGAAGCACTGGTACCGTGGCTGAGCGCCATGGAGGACGGTATCGCTGCACCACACGGAGACAAGACCGATACATTCAAATCTTAACTCGAAGAGCTCCAACAATAACCGCCATGATGTTAGCCGTGAGGCTTCATCACTCTTCAGGGAACTTAATTAGCGACCAAACAGTCAGAAACCGCTTGCATGAAGTGAACCTTCATTCCCGAAGACCGCTACGGGTACCACCTATAGCAATGCACAATCGTAGGATACGATATCAATGGGCTCTTGAACACAGAAATTGGGCAGAAGAACAATGGCGTTTCGTGTGCTTTTCTGATGAGTCTCGTTTTGGTATGAGACCGGATACAAGACGTATACGACACTGGAGAACCCCTGGACGCCAACAGCGATTAAAATCCTGCCAGGAAGTCCATCCTTATAGTGGTGGAACCATCATGGTATGGGCGGGTATTTGGATCGGCGGAAGAACTGAGTTGATTTGGATCAGAGGCAACCTCAACGCTCAAATTTATGCTGAGACGATTGTATCAGACGTCATCGTTCCTCTACAAGTGCAAATCGGTCCCTTATTTCAGTTAATGCATGATAATGCACGACCGCACACCGCAAGAGTTGTAAGACAGACTCTCGCCGCAGCTAACATCAATGTCCTGCCCTGGCCTGCTCAGTCGCCAGACTTGAATCCGATTGAGCATGCATGGGATATGCTACAGAGAAGAGCTCTGCCGAATATGGAGGGTATCCAGTCGCAAGAAGACCTTTTTTTGTTGTTGCAACGAACATGGGCGGCCATTCCACAGCGTGATTTGGATGAACTCATTTTGAGTATGCCAAACCGATGTTCTTGTGTTGTTAGTGTTCGCGGTAGAAACACGGATTATTAATTGTTTAAGTTACCCAATAAAATTTTAAAGAAAACTGTTATTTCAGTCTTTTTTTCGAACTTTTGTGATAGTGGTTCAAATGTCAAAAATCCCTTTATTAGGAAAATGGCAAATTTCTTTATTAATGCAAAGGTGACTTGGTTTATCGTTACTGTGACAAAAACGAAAACACTTTATTTGATGAATCCTTAAAGAAAATTTTAATTAATATCAATCAAGAGAAAAGTAATTGCAAAAATATATGTTGATCCCTAGACACTTTTGATGTGTGTATATTAGGCAAGTATATTTTATAAATTGGTCGACTATTACTCGTAAAATTGTAAAGCCTACTTAGTTGTGATAGTTTTCCTTTTAATTTCGTTAAATTATACATATTTATACTGCAAGTACCACCGTGATCTTTTTCATACACCCAAGCATAACCGTTTAGCTAGTAGGGGAGGGGGAGGCACTTGAGTCTAACAAAAATAAACACTTTAAAGCATAATATTTCACAAACGAATCCCTTAATCGAAAAAATATTTGAATAAGCTTGCAAGACCTATCCAACTGCTTCCTTGTTGACTACGGAACCCTAAAAAATGTACTTTCCATAGGAATTGACGCGATCAGCTGATCAACGTGTTGTATGGGTATCTACCTAAGCTAAAAAAACTAATGAATTTCCAAAAGTCATAGAACAAATAAAGTGTTACAGTTTCATGGTCTGAAACCACTTGTGTAGTGTGGTCCACAAAAATCTTAATATTAGGATTTGTGTGGAGTCACCACACTACACAAGAGGTTTTGCGTTTTATTCTGTTACACCTTGTATAATATTTGCTTACATCTTTGGAAGCTAAATTGTGCACATCAAGTCCAAATGATTTTAAACCATCAATAATTGTTGATGGTTAACTTCAAAATCGAACAAAAAACTCGACAGTTTGCAGTAACTTGATGCACTGCAACTGTACAATAACCTCATTGCCTACCAGTACATACAAAGGTAGGTAATATAAACAATGAGAACTGGTGGCCTAAAACGGCTGCTTCATCAGAATCATAATATGAATCACGTCAAAAATTTAAAATCCTTAAAATGGTCTTTATGGTTCCACAAAGACCACAAAGTCCATTTTAAGAGGTTTAAATTTTTAACGTCAACGATAGCGATAGCCCCGTATAAAGAAAAACACATTTCATAAACTTATACTTAACGTTTTTTGTGACCGTTCTATAGTCAATAGGTCATCATCAGCCTACTGCAGTCCACTGCTGGACATAGGCCTCCCCAATCGCACGCCACTCAACTCGATTCTCAGCAGCTCTCATCCAGTTGCTACCAGCCACCCTGCGAAGATCGTCGCTCCACCGAGCCTGAGGGCGTCCCACCTTACGTTTACCGATTCGCGGTCTCCACTCAAGAACACGTCTACCCCAACGGTCATCGGTTCTACGGCTAATATGACCGGCCCATTGCCACTTCAGCTTGCTTATTCTGTAAGCTATGTCGACAACTCTGGTTCTCTGTCGGATTACCTCGTTCCGAATGCGATCCCTCAGAGAAACTTCAAGCATAGCCCGTTCCATAGCTCGCTGAGCGACCTTAAATTTATGGACCAGCCGCACCGTGAGTGTCCACGTTTCGGCTCCGTAAGTCATAACAGGCAAGACGCACTGATTGAAGACCTTAGTCTTTAGGCTTTGTGGAATACGTGACGAGAAGACCCGGCGAAGTTTCCCAAATGCTGCCCAGCCCAGCTGAATTCTTCTGTTGGCCTCCCTCTCAAAGTTGTTCTTACCAAATTGCAGTCAATAGGTAAGTACCTACATTGTTGGTATTGCGAAGCTTTGAAAGGACCATCGTTCTACTAATCTTAAATTAATAAGGTCGGAACAGTTTATCCTATACTAACCTAAAGTCCATAGAAAAAAAACATATGAAGCGGGTAAGCCTATTATTCTATTCATGTCATTTAAAACAGCACAGAAGAAAAAACCTTTACAAATCGAGGGGTCAACCCATAGTGTGCGCCGCGAGTTCACATTTTCACAAGAATATAAACCACTAGCAACATTTTTCATTGATGCTCCGCTCCTATTGATTGTAGCGTGATGATATATAACCTTCCTCAATAAATGGGCTATACAACAATAAAATAATTTTGCAATTCGAATCAGTAGTAGTTCCTGAGATTATCGCGTTCAACCAAAATAACAAACAAACAAACTCTTCAGCTTTATAATATTAATAACTAGCTGACCCGCGCAACTTCGTTTGCGTGCGTGAGTACATAAAAGAGAGTAGAGGGGAGGGAGAGGGAGTAGTGTGCGTCAATCTTTAAAGTTAGACATATATGGCCTTTGCGGACATTTTTTTAGAGCTTTTTAAGAGGGACAATTCCGACATATATGATAATTGCGTAACTTTAACCGTTCACGCACAACGGAAGCTCTCAAAAGGAATAAATCCCTGTTTTTGAAAAAAAATTCATTGATGCTCCACTCGTCGATAAATGGGCTATCCAACACTAAACTAATTTATCATTTCAAACCAGTAGTTCCAGAAATTAGCGTGTTCAATCAACGAAATAAACAAACCATTCAGCTTTATAATATTAGTACAGATTCAAGAAGTTAACAATTTCATTTCTCGGAAATATTTGCATTAATCGCAAAAATATTTTACTTATGTTTTTCCAAATCAGTTCCTCAATCAATTATTTTTTTTACCGATGGGAAATCATCAAATGACCTCTCCCACTCTGGACGGAGCGGAAGGGAGTGTCAGACTTGTACTGACAAAACCCATCTACTTTTCTACTTTTCGAAAGAGATATCGCGGCCCTGGAACGTAAAGACGTTCCAGGGCCGCGGTATCTCTTTCGAAAAGTCCCGCAACCCTGACAGGCATCAGTCCTCTCGAACCCCTTCCCGTTTGCTGACATCTCTTTGAGGCGGGCGTGGAACACGAACGCGCCGTTGATACGGCCTGTCGTTATAAGACGGACAGATGACAAGCTAGCTCATTACTCAACGTCCACAGGCCCGCGACCCTCGACAATCTTACGTCTTCATCTTTAGACACTGGATGACAGTCATACACCAGGTAGGACGAAAGTTCTCATCAAAGTTCTTGAAATGAGCCGAGACACGATAAAACTGCTGTAAACTGTTGCGGACCTTTTGCAACTGCCTTCCGTCTCCATCGTCAGACCTTTGATGATAGACATACTCCAGGCAGGTCTAAAGTTCTCATCAAGGAGCATGAAATCAGCCCAAACACGATATAGATGCTGTAAACTCTTGAGGACCTCTTGCAACTACCTTCCGTCTCCATCGTCAGACCTTCCATGACAGTCATACTCCAGCTAGTTCTAAAGTTCTCATCAAGGAGTATGAAATGAGCCCAAACACGATTTCTCAATTTAAAGAAAAAGGATCATGCATATCATACATAAAATAAAAAATATATAGACGCGTCGAATTGAGAACCTCCTCTTTTTGTTTCGTCGGTGAAACAACCAAGCTTCAGACATTTGACACGGGCGAGGGTCATTCTTTCACGAAAAACACCGCGATTCAGATAATGGAGTGAAATGAACAGTGCCATCTATCGAGCACGTAGTTAGACCGATAGAATATACAGCATGGAAAGCGATTGAACACACACTCTACAGGGTTATAGCGTCATGTAGACTAATCTAGAGTACTTTTTGCCATCAGAACTTTTTTATAAAGCCGGTCAGCCGATTTAAAAGTTATCTTGTGAGCACATTCTTATTAATTAGTACCATTTTGGTGCAATAGATGTTGCATGTATCTTACACAATGTTGATAAGTTCTTCTTGAACACTTTAAATACATAAATCTTTTGATAGAGAGCACTGATTACAATGAAACAAAAACTAAAACCTTCTCTAAGTAACGCAGAATATTTGTGCATTGAATCTAATCACATTGGTTTTCCCAACAACATGAACGCCCGCCTCGCAGAGCACGCGGGTCATTATTTTGATGCGGAGTTATTTTAAAACTGTGATATCTCCTAAGTTATTCACCTAAATTGAATGGTGTAAAGGGCAATTTAGGTTTCAATTGAACGCTTAAGATCACTAATATATTTATTTTGATAAGGATTAATATTATGTCGGTAAAAACACCTTTGCAAATAAGGCATTTTTTTGACCAAATTTTAAAATCATAAAAATGGTTATTGTTAGTCAACCTTAAAAGATAGGCATGTGCTGTCTAATTCCCTCATACATTATTTTTGTGCAACTTTAACCGTTTAACCAGCGAACCACGCAACGGAAGCTCTCAAAAATAATAAATTTTCCCCGTTTTTGCAACATTTTTCATTGATGCTCCGCTCCTATTGATTGTAGCGTGATTATATATAGCCTATAGCCTTCCTCGATAAATGAGCTATCCAACACTAAAAGAATTTTTCAATTCAAACCAGTAGTTCCTGAGATTAGCGCGTTCAAACAACGACAAACAAACTCTTCAGCTTTATAATATTATAAGTATAGATACATAGTTTAGAATAAGATGGAACAGGAGCAGAGCCTGCGAGGATTCGAGAAAAACGTTTCGTATTCCCCTTTTTTCTCCTCGAAAACTAAGCACATTCATTTTTTTTTTAAATTTTAAGAAAGACTCTAGGTTCCTACCTAATTTCTTTTATGTTAAAAACTGTAGTCTGTGTCTGGTAGTCCTCTAATCACGGCCGTGAAAGTGGGGCAGTTTTTGTAATTTTTGGAGTGTCATAAATTATTTTTTTATTTGTAGCTGAAAAATGAGTATGACAGGGAAGTGTCTACAGCAGAACTTGATTTTATAATATAATTTTAATTTTATAAAATATTGTTCTTGAGGCATTATTCCTGGCAGAAAAAGGAAGGGTTTACCTCCGTACATTTGTATAGAGAATCGCAGCCCCTGTTCTCTCTTAATAGTCTTTTAAGTCCTTCAAAAAGCACAAGTGTGTTATGTTGTAGGCACCATAGAAACATGACGGGCAAGTAGGTACTCAGAAAATTACAAAACATATCCAATAGTTAAAACCGGTAAATCGTACCGTTGAATTTGCTCACTGAAAGGGGGTTCTATAGCACACTATTGTGCAAGTATTTTTCAATACATGTATCTTTATTGACGTATAAAAGAATTGCCATGTTTTGTTATGTTAAAACCGGGCTTCAAAATGTGACAATAAACTGAATAATTCAACACATCCTCAGACACATCAGATTTCAATATCGGTACCTATATACCCTATATGGACTGGTAATTAGTGACCGATACTTAAACACGTGATTGTACTCATGATAACAAACGAATTTCCCAAAGAAACAGTTTTTGTAACTCATTCACTTAGGTAAATCACAAAAACACAACAGCCGTACGAAATTCGAGTGCGCAGTCTTTGGACATTATTTTTTAATTTGTTTACACTGTTGCACGATACCACAGTAATGAGATAGAATGTTGTCACGTGGCTATAACAGCTCATAGGTAAAAGACGCGCGCGCGAATTTCATACGGCTGTTGTTATTGTGATTAAAGTGAAAAATGTTTCTTTGGGAAAGTTGTTTTTTTGCATGAGTAAAATCACGTGTTTCTTTACAAGGTATGTATTAAATCTAGTGGTTGAAGAGACCTTTTAGACAAAAAATGCCTGTGTTAGGTCACTTCGCTCTTCCGAAGCTTAAATTTACCTGGTGTACAAACAATTATAAATCTGTGTGTGTGATGTATGTGTGTGAGTGATTGAGGAGTGCATGTGTTTTTGTGAGTGGGTGTTTGTGTGGATGATAATTACGATGCATGTTTCAAGAGGGCCTCGGTTTCCTCATATGTAAGTAGTTTAATCCATTTAGTTATAACTTTCTTGCATTCATAATGTTTTTGTGTAGGATACGGTGGGGAATCGCGTTTCGACAGCTCGTAAAAAGTATGCCAATTGATTGGTGGTGTCAGTTACTCAATTTGTTGAATTAATATCCATTTGCGTTTGCAGGCTGTCAAACGGATGAATTTTGAAATTTTTAACTACTGACATGTGGGCTGGGTACTTTTAGGTACACCTCTGCCTAACCATTCGGAGATTACAAGGCGTATGTTATGTATTGCATCTTCGGCTTCGAAAAGCGAGCGCATTTCTTTCTTGCATTTCACTTTGCATGTGTTGGCTTTTCATTTGCTCATTTATGCAGAAAAGCGATATTGCAGGATGTAAAAGTGCGCAAAGAGATCTTAACAATTCAAATTCTCTGTTTCGAATAGGAAAGTTTTATACTAACGACCCGCCCAGGCTTCGCAAGGGTGTTATTTTTTTAACTTTGTTTCAATCCCGGTCCAGGTAATGACGAACAAAACAATCGGTCGTGCCGTTCTCAAGTGATGTTCCGTCGTACATGTTGTGGCAATTAATTTTTATTTATGTAGCTACTAGCGACCCGCCCCGGCTTCGCACGGGTGCAATGTTATACATGTAAACCTGCCTCTTGAATCACTCTATCTATTAAAAAAACCGCATCAAAATCCGTTGCGTAGTTTTAAAGATCTAAGCATACAAAGGGGCAGACATCAGGAAGCAACTTTGTTTTATACTATGTATTGATGATGATTAGATAGATTATGAAGTGACACTGAAACAGGACCATTTGCGAAAATGGAGGGAGGCTTTTGCACACAGAGAGTAGGAAAAGACTAGCTGTAATATTATAAAATGTAATCATAATTCCATCATTCTATTAGGACTTTGGGTACGTTTTAGATGTGTAAGTGTGTTTGTATATGTTATTTTAAAGCATTGCAAATGTAAATCCCATCCTAGCGCCAATGTGTACCTAATAGGCGATTTTCACAGGACACCGCTCGTCCGCGCGGTCAGGCCGTGAAGTGAATTAAACGTCGCCGGACGCGAGCGCTATCGTGTAAGAACCTTAGAGCTTCGGCTTCGGTTTCGGCTTAGCTGGGGTCACTTACTGGGAAATGTGTGTATTATTTACTAAAGCTAATTTACAATCACAACATGCAAACAAGTTGGGGGTCTTGATACTGGCTGACCAAGATCACTTGTATCAGTTTCATCAGTAAACACTACCAGACTACTCGGAACGTCGCAGTCCGCTGCTGTAGAAAGGCATCACGCCTGCTGCGCCCCTACACCCTGTCCTCCTCCTCATGCATCCAGTCTTTACCAGGCAGCTGACTGCCTGCACCTTATTTATTTATTTAACAATTTATGTACACACTAAATACAGAAAAGAAAAAAGGAACAGAAAATAGTACAAAGGTGATGCTTATTTCTAAAGAAATCTCTTCCAGCATACCTGCGAAAGGAGAATTTAAAAAAGAGATGTAGACACAGTGTGTAAAAGAAGAAAAGAAAATGGAATACAAAACATAAAGCAGACCTATTTAAATATAATACCTCCTCATACCATATATGAATATACTAACATACTTATAAATACAAACATATAAAAATACTATAAATACTATAAAATAACTAATAATACATACTAATCCTTCCTAAACCACCACCTCCACCTTCTTAAAGTTGTTTGTCCATCTAGCTCGGCTAACGGCTTTTCCACTAATACATACGCCCGCGCCGGCCGATACGCGGCCTACACTCAAGGAATCCGCCTTTGGTCCTCCGACAGACATAACAAATTGGCCAGCCCACTGCCAGTCCAGTTTGCTTACGCTGCAAGCTATGACGGTATCAATTTAGATGTTCACATGCGGCCGAGTCCCCGGACGTTCTTTTGAAATCACAAGTTTGGCATTACTAAAATATTTTGATGCGGATTTTAAAATATAATAAAACTTTCGTATCATATTCGGCATCTTACTCTGGAAGTGAAACATCTGAATGCTAAATGAATCTAAACTGAAAAATAAATTCATTTGTGGAAGTTGCCGATTCAGTATCTAATACTCACCTGCCGAATGAAATGATATTTGTCAGTGTCGCATGAACGTGAATTGAAACAAAACTGAAACATTCTCAACTTCAGCTGAACATAAATCTATGGATGGCTCCACAAAACAAAACAAATCAATTGCTATGAGTCCCGGATCGCCGGAGGCCGCAATATAACGGTGTCTGTATCTGTACATTTTGATCGAGATCTTTCTCTATACGGGGTGGAAACTACCAACCAAAAAAAACTATGGGAGGACTCAGAATGATGTACAGAATACGTGCTAACCGTTTTGGCTTCGGTGTCCCTTACACCCGTATATCTCCCGAGATGCGTCACACAAACCGACAGGAGACGGAGAACAAGCAATGAACACCGAGGCTAGTTGAGTGCTATTATATTCACTCTGGCCTCGGAGTATCTCGGCGAGAGTAAACATGATCCACTGCTGGATGGGCTGCCTCTCTTTTCTTGTGCCGGGCCTGTGAGAGGACACAGCCGCCATAAAACGCCAATAGACTCCGCGAATAAAGCAAATGAAATGATTGACTAATTGTGTGACGTCACTTTATTGCTTTCATGTGACATTTGAGAGGCACGGCACACCGCAAATCTTTTATCGAGTGATAGTGTACACTGCCAAATGATAATATGAATGTCTGAATGTTCACTGAATTGTGCGTAGCTGGTTCGCTGCAGGATAAGCATGACAATTTATAATTATAAAATTTACATATCATAATACCACGTCTGTTTTCCCCCAAAGGGTTAGGCAGGGGTGTATCTAATACACGCATAGTTTGCCAGTTATGTTTAAATCCGGTGTAATTGGGGGCGAGCTTATTGTCATCAACAGGGCACTAATTAAGAATCTGTGGCTGCTATTGAGAAATTCTTAATGGAAAAATCTAATAAAATCATTATAATTAATATTTTATTCTTTGTATTTATTATCCTTTCGTTGGTCTACTGGTCGGAAGTGTGAGGTTATTCTGCGTAGGGTCCTGGTTCGATTCCTAGCTCAGATGGTCTGGTAACATTGGTGTTATTTTTGGCAGGAGATGATTTTCCTGGGTGAAAGCAATAAGTTCGCTGCCTATTACACATTTAAAAACAACGCGGCCGTAACGAGTTGTAGTTACCTGTGTGGTGAGTTCGTTCCCAGGCAGTCATGCACTTACTTCATGCAAAATGCTTATTTCAACACCTCACTATTCTCTCAAAACAGCGGTGCAAGTAGGGATTGGACGAACAAACAATTGAAAACCATCAAGATCTTCGTCAGTTATAAATATAATCTGTGCTCCAACCACTATTTCATGATATTTCTTTCAATCCGTACCAGGCCCGCGTGGATTATGAGCTCTAGACACTAAAGTGAACTGCGTACCCGGTCAGTTGCCGTCGACATTCAAGGTGTAGTGTAAAAAAAAACGCTCATCTCGTGCCACCGACAAAATTTTTCGACTTGCAATTATTGAAGCCGCCAACTAGCCCGCCCACAACAAAGTCGGCGGCTTTGTTGTGTAATCGAGCACTTTACAATTCCACTCTCTATAGAAGAAAGGATTCGTCTGTCCTATCAGTGGTTTTGTTATTAAGCGCTTGGACGCGAGCTGGACGCCCAAGCGATCCGCGTGTGGCGACAGCAAAAGCGGAGAAAATAAACGAAGAAACGACGATGGTACTCGCACAAGGGAACAAGGGAACAAGGGTAGCGAGGCATAGCAAGTCGCGTCTCCCGTGGTCGTAAATGAGGCGTTAGACTGACCATGAACCCAGATTAACATATTCAACTCTTTGTCCTTAGATCTAGCAGGCATGGCGGACACGCAGAGCCACAAGCCGGGCGTGATCCGCTGCACTCAGGACTATCTCCAGGCGCCAGACTCGGTGGCACCCGAGTCGCTGGCATCCGATTCACCGGCGCCAGAGTCACCTGAGGACTCGGAGGATGCTCGCGTGCCGTCGCCCATCTCCACTCTATCCGGGGATGATGATTCGTCCACTGTATCTACGACGAGGTAAGATTTCAACCCGTCATACTTTTCATACAAACGCTCGTACGTGATTATGCAGTTGGTACACATCTATATTTGTTGTTTTTTTTAACTAATAGGTATTTTGTGCACTATATCTACATTTCGATAGGAGCAAAAAATAAAGAGAAGTGGGAATAAATTTAGTATAAGCCTCCAAAATGGCTGTTTTGCACAAATTTTACCTGAACTTTGGCAGTTCATAATGTACTCATAAACTCTAAAAGTAAAGAAAACATCACGATAGAAACCTTGCACATTTAATGGAGATTCTTATGACAAATATTTATTTCAGACACTTGTAAGACTTATTCAAAAACACGTATTACCTGGAACAAGTTTAAGAAATTTTCGAACACTATTTTTCGTTCAATGTCATCGCGTTAGGCGGTATGAGGTGCGCGGGAGACGAGTTGTGCGGGGTCGGGGCGGGGTAAGACGGGGGAGTTGAAAGAAAATCGCCGCTGTGGCTCTGGATAAAACAACAAGCTTTCGACCATGCTCGCGTTGACGATAGACGGGCCGGGAATGGCCGTCTCAAAGTGGTCGTACTGTAATTATCTCGTTAAGTTATTTATATACAGTCAACATTGACTTTTAATTTCATTATCATCATCTGCCTAGTCTTTTTCCCAACTTTGATGCGGTCGGCTTCCAGTTTGACCAGCTGCAGCTGCATACCAGTATTTCACATGGAGCGACTGCCTATGTGACCTCCACAGCCCTGTTAGTACTTGGTTCAAATACCCCTTTGTCAAACTTTCGAACCACTAAACTACCTGTAATGACTATCAAAGATCTACAAATGATGTCAATTCCGAGGCACAGAGGAAATTCACCCATCCACAGACCGAACTTGGAAAGACCTGCCTAGCCTGGAAGATCGACCGGTGCGGCTATTATTATTTAGCCACGAACTCCTTAACTCTTTATATCATATAATTCACTTTTTCATAATTTTGAATTGATTTTTTTAGGGTTATTACTCAATTTTTGGCCGAAGGTGAATAATAACTCATTAGTCACCTTCGGCCGAAAATTGTGTCGATAGCCGATTAATCGGCTTCGACTTATAATTACTTAATTAATTAGTTACTTAATTTGCCGTGATAATATATAAAAACTGTATTCAGTAACAGGCTGTGGCTGATTTGAAGCAGAAACCGTTTTCAATTGTATTTAATTTTGGTTCTTATAGAGAGAACCAAAAAATTACTTAAATACAATTGAAACTCCACGTGTAATATTATTATTGCAATAGCACCTATGATTACTTTCTCTCTTATCCTATCATGAAGTTCTGAGGAACATTCAGTCAGACTAATAATTATTGAATTTTCCACCGCGGGCTGTTTGCAAGCTATGAAAGTCTTTAGAGGTTTTCAATTCTTTGCAGAATTAATGAAATATTTATTGTTGCTAACGAGATTTACAACGGCGGCGCGTGGAAAGAAGGTCTACAAGTAATTGGAAACATAATTCGAGTAGGTTTTTATTTTATTGGATGGCAATCAAGCAAGCATATAACACAAAAATATGGAACTAGCTTTTGCTCGCGGCTTCGCTCGCGTTCATTTAGAATTTGATCACCTAGCGGTGTGAAATATACTTTACGACCTATTCTCATACCTACCAAATATACCTACATAAAAATCATAAAACCGGCCGAGTGCGTGTCGGGCTACAAACAATCATATGTAGGGTTCCGTAGCTGCCCATCAAAATATGCGGATAGGCCCGCGAACTATGTTTTTTATTGTAATCATGAAAAAAACAAACTTACATTTGCAGTTAAAAAACCTGTGGTCCCATTATGTTTAGGAAAATATGTCATCCAACTACATTTTTTAAGTGGGTCGGCTATTACTCGTAAACTTGTAAAGCCTACTGTGATAGTTTTCCTTTTAACTTCGTTTTATTCAAGAACAAGTTTTCCATTTTATATCCTCTAGAAAGCCTAAATTTTAACAAAATCCAAAATGACGTCAAGAGTGAGCCTCGAAACGTAACAATAGCGAGTTTTAATCTGTCCACTAACGCCATCAAGAGGAAGCTCGCGAATTATTATCAGACTTCGTCAAACAATATTGATGGGATCCGTTTTGGTAGTCGAGATAAATCATTCAATCTTTTACCCCAAGAGCAAACTTACATTTGCAGTTGAAAAACATGTTTCCCATAAGGAATTTAGTGTCATGTTATTTTAAGACTTATTTTTTTCTGTTATCTGTAAGTAAATCTATTTCCGGTGTTTTTGTAAACAGGCTTTTTAGAATCAGTTGCCTTCTAAAAACTCAAAAAAAAAGTTCCAAAGCTTATAAAAAAAAAAAAATTGCATAATTTGGTTCTTTTAAGTGACTGATGAATTTTCAAATTCAAAATTAATTTCTTAACCTGCACTGGCCCCGCATGGCTGGGACACATCAAAGTTAGCGGAACCAATGTCGGCGGGGTGATGGCAATCGATACCAAAAATAACACTTCATACTACTCATGCACTAATCATGCATCATGCGAGACCAAAAACTATACTCGCGAAAGGAATTACAATAAAAAACTTTTCGGCGGTCTGACTCATCGGCTACGAACGCCTACGCGTCGTCGCTACGAAATTCTTGTTGAAACAAAAAACACACTAATAACAATTTATCATTAAACTTTTACTGCTGGGCAAACGCCTTCCCCGACTCCTTCCTTGTGCTCTTTTCTCGTGCCTCCTCGAACCAGCCCTCGCGGTACGCCTCCAAATCGTCTCGCCAGCTCTATCTGAATTCAAATTCAAGGCATTTATTTTAGTTAGACCATAACAAGCACTTTTGAATGTCAGATAAACAAAGAAAGCGAAGCTACAGTCACAGACACAAGGCATAATAACTTGTGAAAGTGTGTGTGTCGTTGAGCTCCTTGAGTTATAAGTCGAGCTACACGATAACTGACAAATGCTTGCACTGACTGGACAGGTCCACTCAAATCTGTGTGGTTCTTTCTTCAAGAGACCATCTCAGACACTAATCTGCATAGTCCTCATGTGAGTTAACCAAGATTATGTCTGGACTTTAAAAGAGACTATGACCTCTGAGTTTGTTTCGGCTGTTTCTTCTCAGAGTAGTCAGGTACGAAACACCGGCCCCATCTAGTTTAAAAAAGAGACGTGTAAAAGTGCTTTTAAAAAACCTTTTTGCAAAATAAACATCATTTATCATTTAAAGTACTGCAGTTGTCCATTCCAAAGCGTAGATCTCTATGGAGAAGAATGGGCAAAAAACTCCATGGACACTCTTTTCAATGAAAATATTGTTACAAGATCTTGGTTACATCATTCATGTTGAGATTATACATATATGTGAGAACGATGTAGAAAGACGTGCACATTAAGAGCGTCCAGAGTAAAAGATTATAATTATCAACAATTTAAAAACAAAGTAGTTAAAATAAACCGTGGCAGCTAAGAGATGACCAGTCCCAACTAACAGCGCCCCCCTGTTTCGTATTATTTTATTTCAGAGTACGAAATTAAAACAGTTCATGTTTAGTCCTTACTCAAGTATGAGTTACCGAGATAAGTGGGGCTCGTGCAGGCTCAGCATGAGTAGAATCTGCACGACTCGATCTACATTGATAACCCATGCTTGCCGAAGTTTTTCTTCGATGGTGACCGTCTTTGCATAATCAGAAGAACTGTCATTTTGTAGATCGTCTTTGACAGTCGTTGTGGGTAGTCAGACAACCAGTCATGCGAAGCCTTGCAAAGGGGAATTGTATTATCCAGATATATAGTTAGTCTATCTATACTAATATTATAAAGAGGTAAAATTTGTTTGTATGTAGGGGTAATCTCTGGATCTACTGAACCGATTTTGAAACTTCTTTCAATAATAGGAAGCTACATTATCCCCGAGTGCTATAGGTTATAGTATTTACAACGTGCCCGTGGAATAATTTCCGACCAAAACGCGAGCGAAGCCGCGGGCAACAGCTATTGTAAAATAATGGTATTCAGCTGCATCCGGTTAGACTGGAAGCCGAGCCAAATAAAAATGGGAAAAAGTTAGCCTTTTTGTGCCTAGGCACATGGGTGGCCACGGCCAGAATATCGTCAGTCAGTCTGAGATTAATTTCTAGTCGTGCAATCTTTTACATTTTTTTTTGCGTTTTAACCTTTTTGGCCGCCAGAGCATAAACGCACCCGCGTGCTCCACGCCAAGCCACAATTTTACCATTTTGTCACATATATAAGGTCCCATTAAAATAGGTGGACACAGATTTTAATGGGACCTTTGTATGTGTCATTTGGCGTTATACAGGGCACGCGCTTGCTTGTCACGTTTAGGGTGGTCAAAAGGCTATATTGCTGTCTGAATTTTAAAAATAGAGCCTGACAAATGTCAACTGGGAAAACTTTTTGCGTGATTGCAATTAAGAATCTTGTAGGTCCCTTTATGTCACTGGTACACGCGCTCCTCTCTGGTTTTAATATCCTCTAGGATATTTGTTTTGCTTGGTCAACACTGTTTTTTTTTGGTATTAAGAGATTTTTACTTATAATCAACATGCATATTGGTGAACTGTAATGTAGTTGATGTTTGGGATGATTGTGTATTCATTTATTTTGAGCGCGATTAAAAATACGCATACTCTTCCAATTCTCTTTACTTTTGCTTTATTATTAGTTCATTAGTAAATGTCTCTCCAGTCTACTCGTGGCTGATATAAAAACCGACGAAGTGGTTATTTTATTTAAAACTAGCAGTAGTTACGGTTCATGGCCTGAAAGAACACGAGAATATTGTCAAGAGCCTAGTTAAGCGCGACTATTGCACAGAGGCACGTACTTTTATATCAGCTCTGTCCTTTTGTTTTGAACGAAAGCTCAAACACACACAATGCTCCGTTAAGGTTTTCTGTGGGTAGAATAACATGCTTGACCTTGTTGCTTAGCTGCTGTGAATTACAGCCAAACGGTTGCTAAGCGAATAAATCAAAAGGGTTGGGGTTCCTCGCAGCGAAGGTCAAGGTGAATCTGGCCTACTTAACTTGTAATTGTGCAGTCTCCATCTTTTCACTGTGCTCTTATTCGCTAATTTTCCAGTTTCTCAATCTTGGAACACTGCAGCTGCTCTAAGTAGAACCACCTATTATGTAACTTTCGTTCTCTAACCGTTTTACCAGCAAGCGTAGCACGACAACCGTAGGAACGGGTTTTGTCGACGGAAGAATCGACAAAATGACAGATTTCTTTTGTTGATTTGTCATTTTGTCAATTCTTCCGTCGACAAAACCCGTTTCTACGGTGGTCAAGCCACGCCTGCTGTACAGCATAATAGGTAATAAATAATTCACAAAACGTTATGTCACATTTTGTATTACCAACGTATCCTTTGTCATTTCAATTTTAGTTTAGTTTAAGAACAACATTTGCAATATTTGTTTATGAAAATTAACAATAGAATTAAACGCTTGCTCCAGTTGTTTCGAACTGAACCTATTGTGTTAAAACATAAGTGTTCTCGACGAACTGTCAACATACGTATATTATAATTACGAGTATGTTTAGTGTCAGCAGCGCCCAAACCTGCGGCTTTACGTATTTCTTTATGTATTGATGACCGTGCAGAAATGTCCGCACTCTGCACTAAACCCAACCAACAATGTGTAAGTATCTATTAACAAAACATATTAGGTACGCAATCAGTAACACCCGGGCTGCCTTATATGCACGATATACCACATTTTTTTTAAATTTTTATGGCATTTACTATTGAACGATGAAAATCTCAACACTCTCTGGATACTTTTTAGTTTAGTTTATTTATTATTAATAAATAAACTAAACTAAAAAGTTACAGGTCAGATTTAGAAAAAAGTAAAAACACAAATCATTATATGTATATATTGAAAACATAACCCCTGCTTGGCAGTCGCGTAAAAAGAGAATTAAACACAAATTATCATAAATAAAAAAAATAACAATAATTAACAACACAAAATAAACAGTTTAATAGAAACACATATATATATAATAATCACATTAAATTAAGTAAAACAATTTCATATATATGTAATGCCTGGTCGGTTAGCCAGTCTTTGAGTTTAGCTTTAAACTGAGTGTCAGACGACGCACTCAAGATATTATCCGGTACCTGGTTGTATACCATCGTCATGGTCATTATCATATCAGCCCGGAATCACCCACTGCTGGGTATAGCCTTTTTTTCTGCCATACTTCCCGGTTTTGTCCGTCCCTCATCCAGGTATATACCGATGGACCCATAACATGAATAACTTTCCAGATTTAGATCACGACTACAGTCATTTTGTTTATTGTATTCGTTTAGATGTTGCCTATCGTTTACTGCCGCCTGCAATATCACCATAGAGGGAACAGTCAATATCTTTAGCCGTTTAAATATTGGTCTAGCGGTGGCATCCCATTGTGATCGTTTAATGACTGTCACGGCACGCTTCTGCATCCTGAAGACTCAGCGCATCATCATCATAAGTATCACCAGATAGATCACTTACGGACTCCTATAATATATATAATAGGTATATTTACAACGTGCCCGTGGGATAATTTCCGACCAAAACGCGAGCGAAGCCGCGGGCAACAGCTAGTTCTGTTATAATGTTATAAACAAACAGATCGGTGATCGCAGATTGTTATAATTAAAGATGGCAAAATATGGTCCACATGTCAGTTTTTACTTAAATCAGTACCTACAGTTTCCACATAAAAGGAAACTACTTAATTACTAAAGTACGTAATAAAAGAAAACGAATTAATAAGTTGTTCATCTACGTTCTACGCATAGTTATTGAATCAAGCTGCTTACCTCAGGCTATTAAATAAAAATGTCAAAGAGTCGAAAATAATAACCAACAACAAGTGCTTTAGTTTCTTCTATTCAGCTTGTATAAAATCCATATAGGAATCGGTCAATACCAGCACAACAATGATTGCCTTGTTATTATTCCTATCTTACTATTACGTATAACTAAAAGACCACCCTCTGTGTATTTAAGAGTTAACATCTTCTAGACTAAAGATTGCTATACATATGTAGATCAGTGCCCACCTGCAATGACTAATTGGCCAGCCTGCTACTACTAGCGGCAACAATGGCAATATTCCCCGTCGATCTTGGCGTGGCAATTGTGTGGATGTATGGCGGGCTGGCGGAGCAGTGTGCAGCGTGGGGCGCGTAGGTTGGAGGCCAACGTTCAGCTGCAAACGTTTCCAGGCTGATATCAGCTCTATATTGGTACCTATCTAAAACTCCGCGACAGCAGATTTACAAGTAAACAAGGCGTGTTTTCGTTCCGCAACTTTGTAATAATCTCAGTCAGTCATGTCACTTTAACTTAACCAATCTAAGGTAAGTGTCTGTAGGTATTCCTACATGACGTGCGCACTCGAGGTCATCATAACTGCTAATTTGTGCGTACGATGCCGCCAATGATGATCCTGCTAAGTTGATAGGTACGTCAAAATATGCAGTGTGTAACAATATAAGCAAACCATGCTTAACATGATTACTACAGTAACCGTAAAACTGTGACGAAAACTATTATCGCACCCGCAAAAACTGCGTAATAACGTAAACAAAACGTAAGAAAACGAAACGTTAAACCCTTTCAAATTATTCGTTGACTTTGTAATCGAATCGCAAGGATAGTAGCAGTTGCGTAATGATTCATTAGTTGAGTGTGAACCCTGCTCAAGACTGCCCTTTATCAGCAGTCGACTAACGACGTACATCGCCGAGTGCCGTGAAGCGGCCAGATAAAGGATTTGCAGTTTGTTTATGCGTTGCATCGGCGGCGGGAGAAGCGAGGCGGGGCGTCAGTGCGCGCTCGCTGCCTCGCCCGATGCACGCGTGTCCGTCTTGCGTAGTAGTCCGTCGCCTCCGCCGACGAGTAGACCATGGCCGAGTGGTCCTTACCCGACCTTAACTGCCCGATAAACCAACTGGATTCGTACCATTACGCGACCTATCCTCCTTGTCGACCGCCCGAGCCAGGACCGCGAGTGAGACTCCGCTGTCCGCCACCGCCGCCGCAGGCGCAGCCCTGCCTGCCTGCCACTGCAGCCACAGCAGCCGCTATGGCGCTGCACTTCCCGCCTCGAGGGTAAGCGAGTGTCAATGGAGATTTTTGCCTTGGGCTTAGTGAAAATTGTGAAAAGTTTTCAAGATTTATAAACTTTTTCGCGACTCCTTGTTGAATATCAGGCTAATTACTTAATTATATTAATGGGCACGAATGAATAGGTTATTTATAGTTAAGTGAATAATCGTCATCATTGTTTATTTATCTCTACTTAATACGTGATGAAGTAATTAAGACATTACGGCAACAGTATTAAGACTTAAGATCGTGGAACAGTGATAGCTGGTAATAGCTACGGAATTTTCTCAAGTTTCGTGAAAAGTTTGCAAACAACCGGTAGAGAGATCCACTGTAGGAGTATTAGAAAAAATTTTTCAGGAAATGTTTGTTTTGTTTCACGAAACCAAATAATAATATTGTCGTTTCGCATGAAATGATTCTGACTTATATTATTAGCCACGGTCATACAATGTAGAGTTTCCGTTAATCCTGCCAACACGGTATTTGATGCTGTTTTAGTACTTTGATTTCTTTGCTATAGTTTTTATGTACTTGATCTGATACGTTCTTGACCTTATGTAATGATAACATTCAAGTAATTACCATACAATTATAGCTGATTGTTAATCGTTGAGTGCTTGAATAGAAATGCATAGAAAACTATATTGGCTGGAAAATGAAATGTGATTAAACCGGAATCATTGTAGGTAGTCTGACTTCACTGCGAAAAGAACATAATTTCTTTTACAGATTGTAAATACTGTTGTTATACTTTGTTATTGCAGGTTGTATGCCACCGGTAATTGTCTACTTAGTATGTTAGCGAAGTACGACTGTATACAGCGTGTAACAGAAAGGGTATAATCATATGGAATACTGTGGTACGGACCATCAAACTGAACAACTTTCTCTATGGGACTACCATCGAAATCGTAAAAAAATAATCAGCTGTCCTATACAAAATTTCAATACCTACTCGACCCAAATGTATGGGACAGCTGATTATTTTTTGCGATTTCGATGGTGGTCCCATAGAGAAAGTTGTTCAGTTTGATGGTCCATACCACAGTATTCCATATGATTATACCCTTTCTGTTACACGCTGTATAGGTAACCAGAAATGTGAAATTGCGTGGACACGGAAAAACCATCGTTCATCTTTTTCATCCTCCTACTCAGTTTATGTTAACTATTTTATCTCCAAAGCCTATTTTTATAGAAGATACTTATCGTAATATTTAAAAAAGTATTTTTCTAGAACGACTAAAAAGAAAAAGAAAATGGGGTGAAAATACGTTACGACTACATTTTTCAAAATTACGTGGAAAATCTTTAAGATTTTCTCAAAGACTTGTTGGTGTATATTAGCTTTAATTATATGTATAGCTTAAACAACTATGTATGAAGAAATTAGCAGTAAAAAACAATGTCGAAAGCAACGTAATACGATCTTAGCAATAACAATGTTATTCTATCTAATGTTGATGCATTGCAAACGGTGCACTGACCTGGGGCCTTCACTTGTGTTGAACCAGTACTCACGTACTTATAAATAGGAATATTTTTAGTACCTGGGCTGTAACTGATACAGTACCAGTAAACGTAGGGGAAGTGCCAAGTATCGTAATAGAGAAGTATGGAAGAAGAAGACATGCTGCGCCTACTCCAAAATAAATTAAGATTAAGCCAGGAGACCGGTAATTCTTCTTCTCTTTTTTTTTGCCCGATCATGAGCGGTGTGCAGCCGCCTAGGGCGTGCCGCAAGTGCTTTCAGCATCTTCTCAGGCTGTTTAAAACAACATTCTAGTATAACATTCTTCGATATATCGGGGTGCCCCCATCTTTCAAGGTTTTGGCTGGATAAAGCTCGGGTAGGTATTCAAAAACATTCGACATGTTTGCGCGTACGCCAATTTATTATTTAAACACGTTTATTGTTTACTAGATGCTCCACTTAGCACTGTCGTGCAGAACCACTATCATTATTATTTCTTAGTCTTCCGGTATGAAAATAGGTTAATTTAGGATGCAAAAAGATTATGGAATGGACGCCGCAAAGCCGCCGGTGCGCGGCGGCATGTCAACTGAACGTGTACGAAAGTTAGCGAAAAGTCACTTTGGTGTGTAGAATCACGATATGGTTGAAGTTATCTAACTACCCACATACTCGATAAAAGTAAGAAAATTCAACGGTGATTTTAAAAAAAGGTCGAGAGATACGTAGATCTTAGAACAAGAAAATGCCAAGCTTAGTTTTTTAATTACTTAATAACGTAAAGCAGAAATAATTTATTCCGCTTTTAATTAGAGGAAGAGTTTATCTTTCGTTAAGATAAAACTCTTTTTCTTTGGTAAACTAAAAAGTTGGTTGCCAGTTTTTGATCCTGCAAGTCGGGTCTTTGTATCTTTGGAACTCTGTTTTTGTTAATTTTGAATCATTAAATTATTCTATTCATTAAGAGGTTAGTAGATACCCAAAAACTGATATAATTTTTGCACTCTCAGGCCCAATTGTGTCACAAAAATAATAGGTATCTTCAAAAATACTTGCATGACGTGCAATATTCTGGACCGCTGCAGCGTAACTGCAGCCGTGGTGGAAGTTCGATAAGACGGTGCATATTGCAATCTACTGTTCCTCATTTACTTACTTATTCATTTGTTTAAAATCAACAAAATAAAACATTCATTGAAATGCTCTGAGTACAGTACCTTCTAGATTAGTTTACGGTTGCATTTCACTTACAAATACGAACGTTTGAAAATACGAAGAATTTCATGAATCAAATATTTCACGATTAAGTCAAACTGACTCCAATCAGTATGATAGAAATTAATAACTTTCTCAGACAGGAATCAATTAAACAGCTTAAAATAGTTTTTGTTGTATCTCGAGACTCGATGCTTGGAATAAAAGTGGTCAAGTGCGCGTCAACCGTACGTACGTAGGGGTATCTTAAGCTGGGAGAATACAGCGGTTATATTGCTCTTCGGGCGAAGTCTAATGTTATGATTCCTTGACTGTGTACTCAGTTGCTCAGTGTTCGAGAACTGTTCAGCGTTACGAGTGTTAGTTTTTCAAATTATGTGATCAGCTCAATGTCTTTTAGTTTGTGTACAGAGTTCTGGGAGCGCAGTTCTCGGGTAGACTGCTTTCAATAGTATGAATTATATATTTTGAAATCTATCAGACGTTTCCCTTTGTGGTCGTATCATCATCTGCCAAGCCTTTTCTAAACTACAATACGTCGGGGACAGTGTCCTTAGTATCCTTTTGTCTATTCATATATTGTATCGATTAAGGATGATGTGAGCAAGATATATTTCGAAGGTTTTTAAAGTTAATGAAGAGATTTTTTTTCCTAGAGCTTAGGTTTTAAAAAGAGATTTCAAAACGTCAGATTTTTAGCGCAAACACAAGTCAATGTTATTGTCTAATTAGCGGGTGCGAAGCCAGGAGTATTTAAAGGAGGGGTCGTGTACCAGTCTGGGGTTAGCTAGCAGAACATTCGCTTTTCCAATTGCGGTAAAAGCGGTTAAGACATTCTTTAAGAGCACAAGGAAGCAGCGTCTTTAAAAAAATGCTGTTCTGATAGTCAACTAAGAGAACCAGGACCACTGACTTTTTGACGGGGACTCAACGTTGCAAACCAGGACATGTCACGGTGTACCGGGACGTATCCCTAACCTAACACCGTCTTTTAACTCTGATCCAGCGCCATCTTGGTTAGTTTCTGAAAGTGTGGCAATCAGACACTTCGGTGACCCTCTTTGTCGAACTTTGATGTAATGGTTGTATCGAAAAGCGTTTAATTTTGACAGGTATGTATTTGTCATCGGCACAAGTATTATAGGTACAATAGGAAGTACGTACCGTTAATGATTATGTACTCACAATTGCAACTTTATTTATTAAGATGACCGTGATTGATTGCATCTTCTTATAAGGTGAAAGAAATTATTCAAAATAAAAGCATAAAGGACTTTCTTCTATATGTACTCCTTACCTGTTATGTGATGTTTTCGAAAATGACGAAACGAAAATGTCCTCGTGAATTCGTGAGTGTTGCATACAAAAGCGACAGATGCGCGGCGGCGGACGTAATTTTGTTGTCAAAGTAATGCTCAAAAAATATGTAAAGTATTTTTAGTAGCTTGTAACACAGTTGTGGTTAAGGCTTTGTGGCAGCACGATGAGGCTTTAACCATATGTGGTGTAAAATTATTATATTAAACATAAAATATTAGTAAACATTACCCACCTTCTGTCGCTATCGGGTAAAAAATATACGATACGTTCATAGTGCAAGTGAAAATTGACCTGGAGACTCTTAATTCTTCGACTGAACACAATTACAGTCTCGGAATGCTTACTCGTAAAGTAGGTATAAGAGTTTAATTATGAGTTATAACAATATCGGTTCACTACTAGCAAAAATGACGACAGTTAGCATTCGAGATGAGAGCGTTTTCAGATTATCTTTTCCGATATCGGTGTAGGACCCCAATAGCCGATATCCGAATAGTCATGTGCTGTTTTCACATATTTCCGACAATATCGTTCCGATACGGCCATTTGCTCGATAACTTTAGTGCGGGCAGGACATCATGGCAGACTACAATAGAAAACTTTATTTGCTTTATCTATTATATTTGAGACGCCATGATGACAACCAAACTAGTAAACAAGCAAAATGACCGCCGAGCATCGGGCTCTGTGCACACAGGGACAGTTTAGAGACAAGTATAGCACACATACAAACTTTATAGTCCGACAGCCCACGGGCGTCCGATAGTGCCGTAACGTATGTCGGATCCGATATCCGATATCGGAGCGGATAATGTGAAAGACAGGTACATGTTTCATACATTTTTCTTGCCCCGATATCGTAACGGTGTCCGATACCGATATCGGATCGGATAATCTAAAAACGCTTTAAGGTGTTTAGAGATGAATAGTAAAAATGCAATACCTACCGATTTCACCAACTTGGTTTGTGACCATGGGTTGCCTCGTTGGTATAATAGTCCTGGGGCCTTAGTCTGCTATTGCAATAGTGTCAGAATGGTCTATAATTTATTTAATAAGGCCCCTAGCCCACGGCGTATTGAAGCGCGTTCGAAACTCGTTTGACGTGCGTACAAAGGGTAATTCGTCTGCGCGGGGCCTTATTAAATCAATGATAGACCATTCTGACACTATTGCAATAGCAGACTAAGGCCTCTGGTCGCAAGGCCAACGCTGAGCATGAGGTTCTCGGTTTGATTCACGGGTTAGGCATAGTGTTATTGGGTTTTTCCATCAAACAATATCTCGGTAGCAGCTACGGAGTCTGGATTTGTGCTCGGTTGATGGCAACAGGCTCGCCCCCTAGTACATGGGACTTAAATGTATTGGCGAAATGTGGGTGTACTGCTAGGAACTTTACTTCTGCTTAACGCTTCGGTCATTACAGGCGTGAGGTTATTAGTTATCCTGTATGTATAATTATATTTAATGATTTTAACTTACAATGACCATTATATTCTTTGTAAGTAAGGGCTGATTTGTATTGTAATATCAACATGAATTCTCAACGCGTGGGTGCACAATATTGTTCTAACTCAACCACGTCCTGGTGCAATTTTTAATATGTATGTATTCGGAAACATCGTTACTATAGATATAACTATTTGAGTGGTGTCTATCGTTCGTATTGTAGTAATATGTATGTATGGAGATTTTGCTAGAATTTAGAATACACTCACCCTAAGGTTCGTCTGTACGATTCGTTAGCAAATTATGTTTTATTCATTAATTTTCAAAATTGCTTAACATAACATTACGCCTGTAGTCCCCGAAGGGGTAGGCAGAGGTGTACCTAATACCCATCACATTTCGCCGGTTTTGTTTAAATCCCTTGTAAAAGGGGCGAGCTTATTGCCATCGACCAGGCAAAAATCCAGACTATGTAACTGACACTGAGAAATTCGTGATAGAAAAACCGAATAGCACTTTGCCTGTCCTGTCCTTTGTGTCCTGGGAATCGAACCCCGACCTCATGCTCAGCAGTCGCGTTCACGACTATTAGGACAATAAGGCAGGTGTAGTTTCAAATTATTATCTTCAAATCCACTGCTGTAGGTACAATGTACATAGGCCTCTCTATGTGCCGCCACTTCACTCCGTCTTGCGATTTTCGCAATTATAAATATGATTCCCGCGGACTATCAGAGACGACTATTTGTAAGACGACATACCTAGCTAGGTAGTTCTGTATGTCTCTTGTGATATCTGTTCGTGTTTAAGTAACTAATCAGGAAAGTGGTAACTGACGATATTAAAAATCAAAACGAAGAAGTATTTTTAAAAAGAAGATGCAATTTTGAAAAGCTTCTTTCGGTAGTTACCATTTACCAATGATTCTAAGATACGACCTCTCGAAAAAAAATCTTATTTTAGACCTGAAAACTCGATTAATTTTCAATTAACTGTAAAATTAGACTTTTATTTGCTTTGAAATCAATAAATAGTCGAGTTATTCAGTTGGGAAATTAGTGACGTCACAGTTTGCTATTGCTATACAAAATGGAGAACCACGTTGCTCTCAAAAAAGCGATGATTCCCGATGTCCACCACCTGTTTGTCCGCCACTGGTAGACAGCGACACAATTTTAAACACGAGTATTATCTGTGTCCGCCAATGGCGGATGACGAAACCTAATAATATTATTCCCAGAAACCAATTAGATTTTTGCTGCTATTTTCAAAAATATTATGTTTGATTTATAAGGATCAGAATGTGAATAATCAGAATCATCGAAGTATGTCAAGTGACTAATGGTGAACTACATTATTCTACCAAAATTTTCATCCGCTTTAAGGTGGATGCGCAATCCGGGTAGCCCGCGAAAATTTTAATTTTCTTATGTTTATTGCAACTTGCGTAATCCCAAAGAGTGCCTTTTTCATGAAATAGCTATTGAATGGGGTTATATGAACTTGGAGGGCTGTATTGATGATTTGAATGATTATAATTCTGTAACTCCACACGTGTTACAACCTGACACTGACCTGCAAATTGCAAAAAACTTAAGAAAATTTAAATTTCGCGGGCTACCCTTGCGCTTCCACCTTAACGTCTACCATAAGGCGTAATTCTTACCTCTCTAATCCGATCATTCGGAAAGAAAACAAGTTCTAACGTGTTCCGACCAACATTTCCACGCTCGCATCTCACCTTCATCTCACACACGTGCCGAAGCATCCCCTTAGACGCCCCGAGCCATATTTGATTCTTATAAACGCTTTCACGTGAATCGATTAGGTGTTCATGGAACTGGCATATCAAATACAAGAATGTTTTATAATCCACTGTATGCCAACTTTAAAGCTATCAGGTTCACGAATCACTTTCGAATCGCATCGGATCGGATCGGATTTTACAATCTTTAAACGATATTAAATCGTGTACACAGTTTTTAAAGTCTATATTACCAAGCCGCGCACAGCAGCTTGACAGCGGGCGTCTTCCGCGACACGCGATCGTTGCCGAAAGTATGCTGCGCCATCGGATCCGTTCGCCTATCATCGTATCCGACCGGATCCTTTCATCTGTCGTTGTAAATCATTAATCCAAATTTTCCTTTTCCTCTTCTGCATTTTATGATTATTTTCTTCTTCTTCTAATGCAATAGACAACAATAATAAGTAAACTTCATCAATTACAAGAGCCTGACCGTTGAAGCGTTGACTTACCATAGATAAAAAAGTATCTAACAAGAGCTGTGTGATAATATTAGTATGTCTATCTATCTACGGAGTGCGAACCTACATCGTCAGCACAACGGATGAAAGAAAAATAAAGTACACAATTATATAGTCGTTATATAGGCTTGTCTGGAAATTAGCAGTTGCGTAAAGTTAGACTCCTATTCAGAAAAAACTGCAAGTCGCCACGTATTCTATTGAATATTACAATTTTTTATCACATTGTTGTAGTAACTAGTGAAAGATTTAAATATCATAATATTTTTCAGTCCAAACTCTAAACTAAACCAAAATACGGTCTACTATATTGGGTCGTAAATTATTTATTAGATTTCCCTAGTTGGCAGATCCGACTAACGCAGTTGTCGCATATTTGATTTGGTACGTTGGCAAACATACCTACCTGACGTGTGTTTTTAATTCAATAAAATAGTTGGCTCTTATTGGCGTGGAGAGTTGGTGACAGTAATCTACACGAATGTTATAAAAAGGAAAGAATTGTAATTTTGTATGTTTGTAACCAATAAACTCAAAAACTACAGAACTGATTTTCAAAAAAAAATTCGCTATTAGAAAGCTAAATTATCAGGAAGTAACTTATTAGCTAAACATTATATTTATATTGTATATGTTTGTTAGAAATTGTAAAATATCATAAATTAATAAGAAATCGGAAGACTTCCTTGCCGGTTCTTCTCCATAAGAAATGACAAACAAACACGACCGATCCACTTATCTTTTGACGTTTCGTGCCCATGGCCCAGGTCTATGTGAAATAAAAGATTGTTCTTTAGATTTTGACGCTTACGTAAAATAGTAAAATAAAATTTCTTTAGGCAATGGTTTATGTTTCTAATCGTATGTGAATCAACATCCGCCGTCTATCATACAGATAATCGCGTATGCAGACGCATTCTGCATATTAACTCGCTTTCCGAACAGACAGAAAAATAAGCCAGCATAATAATAATTCATTATCCTTACATTGTTTACTATTGGAATGAATACATAATAATATTATTAATTGATTTGTCGTAAATCAATTAACGTGGATATTATTCATTCATTCGATACCTGAACTGCGATCGAGAGACGTTAATGAAGTCATTTATCGTGTACTTGAAGTGTTTACGTATGAATTAAATGTCAATTTAAATTATACATGAATTCACGACATTTTCCTCGGGGGTAGGCAGAAACAATCTAACATCACCTGCTACGATCCTTTTATCCTGTGGTTTCATATTCGTTCAATTAAAAGAGCGCATTCTATTTCTAACTATCGATTAGCTATTAAATTGTAAATCCGTAATTGGCTGTAGGATTACCGATTAGTTTAAATAGTTTAAGATAAAATTTTAAAGATCTGTGGATTTAGTAAATAATAAATAAATTAAATTGCCTGTCTTCCTTAGGTAACTTGTCCTGAAAGTAACATAAAATACCTAGTTTAATAATTCCGTACTCTAATACTAAAAGCGTATTATTCACAGAGCAGAAGCTTTCCGAGCTTCAATTCTTTCCTTCTCTATAAGGATAAAGTGTTTATCTCTAAAAATAAGCCAGCAACTTAATACATATTCATGGAGAGCGTTTCGTAAGCCACCTAGACACTTGCTTATGTTCTAGAGCTGTTGACAGTTCGCATGTTCCATATCAGTTTGTTAAAATGTTCCTTGAATTGCTGCGATGCAATGATTTCGCATCAATTTCTTTTTTAATTAGCGTCCTGCCCGCGGCGTAGATCGCATACTGTTTCTGCCTGTAACCTTCGCGCAAGTGCAAGCAATATAGTAATAGTATTAGATAAATAGTGGTTTTAGCCAAAAAAACATATACACTCGACTCACAGATATCTAGGCATACTGCCATGATTGACCTCAATTCGTCTGCTGACATAATATCAGGTTTA
Source organism: Eugnorisma glareosa (assembly GCA_947578425.1). Taxonomy (NCBI): domain Eukaryota; kingdom Metazoa; phylum Arthropoda; class Insecta; order Lepidoptera; family Noctuidae; genus Eugnorisma; species Eugnorisma glareosa. The sequence continues at coordinate 35,155,619 of OX387957.1, forward strand.
ATATACAAGAGAGTGCTGAGCGCGGAGATATTAAAATTAACAACAGCGCTACACTCTGTATGTCTGCAGGGTAAAAGTACAATAACAAAGGAAGTGCAATTTCAAAAACTCTTAAACAAAAACACGCAGAGAAATGGACATTTTGTAATTATTTTAATGATACCTAGAACTCTTGAAAAGAAATAAAGGTACAACATGAACGGCGGCATGTCAAAAGACGTGTACGAAAGTCGCCGACTTGCCCAGCAGCTTTGGTGTGTCGAGAGTCGATACTCGAGACCATAAGTGCAAACCTGCACACAAGACTATTATAGAAATTTTAATCACAGAAACGAAACGCGCTTCGCCACATAAGTCTTTCAACAAAAGTTCTCTGAAGTATACTGAAACAACGCTTCAATGAAAGTTTTTAACTACAGTATGCGTCTCTGTAACGCTTCTGTATAGGTACCATTACCTAGCGTTGATAAGTTTTTAACTGATTCACTCGAACTTTGAATGTATCCAGGTTATAATAATCGGGGATCAGAGAAACCGGCAGTGAACTCCACAGACTGGCGGTTTGCACAATATATGTGGAAGTAAATGAGCATGGACTACACGGACGTGTTACGCCACGTTAAAGCTTTGCAGCCACGCTGTCTTGCCGCGCAATTCCATTATACTCCGGAACGCGGCTGCACGACAAAACGACCTCAAGCGACTTTTTTCAGATAACTTAGTTTTGTCCGCGGATCCACGTTCCGGATAATAAATCAAAACATTTTGGATAATCTACACGTGAATGAAAAACAAACAAAAAAATCGTAATTTTAATAGTAGAGCATATTAAATTCAGTTGGTTCAGCTGATACCTAACTGGCAGCATAATTAGTAGTGAAAGTGAAAAGATAATAGCTGCACATTAGATTAATTAAATGATGAATTTTATTAAATAGACGGTAGGTACTACTTCTAAGTAACGGGTAGTGCGACGTGAATAATGTAAACAACATTTCATTTCATTTTATGTTACTAAAAACACTTCTTAGGTGTAATCAATCTAAGAAACGCATCACACACATAGCCCAGTACAAAATATGCTTCTCTAAGACCTGGAGGTCTACTCTTATTCAACGAAAATTGAAGTTTCGATCGAAAATTTCGCGTATTTCCTACCACGGTTTAATTTCGTACGAACAAAAACTGTTTTAGATTCCTGGTACGTCAACGTATCAGTCGTAAAAATGTGTATCAGATCTAACTTAAAACCACCCTGTAATCTACCACAAAACTAACGAGCTACGCGTGAAAAAAATTTCATGGTATGCTTTTCTGATATTCAATGAAATTCGAAAACCCGTTACTAAATGTGGAGGCACTCCCACGTAAATTTAAAAGATCAGCGTCCGCGAACTTCGACAGACGCGTTGCATCGCGCTGCCGCGGCCGCTGCAGCGCATCCCGTGGGCGCCTCCCCTTACTTCAGTGGATTTGCTCAGCCTGCGGCGTTCTTTAAGTGGTTGGCCTTCCGCCTGTCGCATAGTCTTTACAGATTGTGTACGGGTAGTACCCATTAGATTATGCTGTTCTAGGACTTAGGATATTATCCGCATAGATCATGGCGGATGATACTTCAGACCATGAGGATGATACCAGAGACCATATGGAGGCTGATACTACAGACTCCGCTGGGTATGTACCCGTGCTTATTATAATTAGTCGTAAATGTTTGAGACAAGGAAGTTCGTTATGTCGTTCAGTGAACAATTATGAACAGTTGTGCAGTTCTGGAGCGGAAAGACAAGTAATTTCTTGAAGTGGCAGTGTACCGACAAAGCACTAACGGTACTGCATGTTATGATTGCAAGAAACGTTCTAAGATTTCAAAATGAAATTGAATACTTTCAGGAAAAGCGTCGAGAAAGAGTGGATTGAAAAATATTCCGCATATACGTACTATTCTACCAGATATTTAAAAAGAATTTTTCTATTAATGCGGTGTAATTTCCTCACGCTTTCTATTATTACAACTGTTAACGCATTCCGTGCTGCATACTGCCGGGTCCCTCACATTGTTTTATACGCCCCGTTGATACAAAATAACTCTCAAAGTTCTACGCCTGATTACTAAGAAGTATATCTACTTTATTGACGTTTTCGAGCTGCACTTTTTTCATGAAAATTTGACTTTAATTTAAACTGACACAGATCGTTCAATCTATATTAGACTAATATTAAAAAGAGGTACAGTTTGTGAGTTTGTGGGGGGTAATCTCTAGATCTACTGAACCGATTTTGAAAATTCTTTAACTAATAGGAAGCTACATTATCCCTGAGTGTCATATTTACAACGTGCCCGAGGGACAATTTCCAACCAAAACGCTAGCGAAGGCGCGGCCAACAACTAGTATTTAATGTTCGTGAGGAAACTTGCATGTCCTAATAGAATAAAGAATATTCAGACAGAAAACGGCTAAAAATATTCAGGGAAAATAATTAAATTAGTCCTGACACACTGGGATACGGACAGCAACCCACTGTCCTCACTTTTATCAACATTAATTGCATTTACAGGCTGTCGCATACTTCTGCCATTATTGAATTGTCAGACTATTTTAGTTTTCGAGATAGCATCACCTTTGTGCAATATATATTTTTTGGTTTTTAGATGCTATCAAAACCGTCCGATTACTCCTTTCAGTGAATTTATTTGAGTAAACACATTGTTTATAGAGCAGACTGGCTTGGCGTTTAGCTAGCGGCAACCAGTTTTCATTTCACTGTTGTCAAATCGACAGCTGCCAGTGTCGATATTAGACCACATTATTTATAGTGTAACTTATGTGTTAACTTGTCATAATAGTTGTACACGATATTCGCTTTAACAGGCAGCTGTTTACCGCAGCGGAAATCGGCGACATATCTTAATTAGTTTTCCAGCAATTCTGATTTGCAGTTTGTTTATTAGAGTTATTTTGCTGTATGAGTTAAATGATAATAATACAATCGATTTTGTTTAAATATTCTGAATATTATCAAGTTTACCCTCTCGTTTAGGGTTTAGAAGAAAAGGGTTTCCTTGTAAAATCACTAGTAAAGTTTCCTTCTTGGTTCTAATAGATATGAACAAGGTGACGACGAAAAGATTTTTACCGATCTTATTTAATTATACATGTATGTTTATAGCTTGATGACACTATAATGGTAATTTTTGTTCTGGACCATATCTGGGAACCTTCTATATTTAGTTACAGGCATATTGGAGGTCAAACTTCCAACAATTTAATTTTTTTTTTGTTACTTATAATTTTAAATATTTAATCTTCGTTCGGCCCACAGAGTTTCGTCCCACATAAAAATTTCCTAAGTCGTCCCAAACAATATACTTCCTTCGTCCCAAAACATATTTTTTTAAATACCTGTATCACTCAGCACAATATTTTGAGTGCATTACATTCATTACCGTAAACCGAGATTACTCGCTCCAAAAAAAAAAGTCGTCCAGCAATATGTTTGTGTAGAGTTGCTTAGTTTGATGTACAGATTTTACAGAATGCTCGGACAGCTTCGTTAAGGGTCCGATGCTACTTGCATCGGTTTTATTTCTGTTCTTATTATAAGTACCAATTACGGAAAATAATCATTATACGCTATGATAAATGCCAATGCCAGCCGCCCTGGTCGAACTTCAGGCTAAGCCGCGCTTGCCTAGGTTGGTCCGTGAAGGAGTGACCCATCACCTACCGAGTTTCTTCCGTGCCTCTGAAAACACGTTAAGCTGTTGGTCCCGGCTGTCAATTGTAGACAGTCGTTAAGTAGTCAGTGGCCCGATAGTCTGACAACCAGCCTAACCAAGGGGTATCGTATTACGCAGTACTAACTAGGTTGTGAAGATCAGACAGTCACACAGTAGGCAGTCGCTCCATGTAAAATACTGGTATTCAGCTGTATCCGGTTAGACTGGAAGCCAACCCCAATACAATTGGGAAAAGGCTAGGCAGATGATGATGATGGCCATGATAAATGCATAGCTACAAAAGTTACGACTAAAGGTCTATCCACAGTCCACACATAACAGGGCCGCGCCCGGAACGTGGACGTACCGTGCCCTCAAAAAAATATCGGTGTGTACAATTTATATTAACTCGTTCACACACGTCCGTGCCCTGGCCGGCGACGAAGCTTCAGTGCCTGCCTACATACATTCGGCCACGGCCCTTTCACGTCCCGGGCACGGCCCTGATATGTGTGGATAGACCTTAATACCTACGAAAGATTTTTCAGTACACTCAACAGTCTCTGCGTTTATCATAATAATATGTTGATCTAACTTTTGCACATTGTGGTCGGAATTCAATGAAGGATTTGTTTTTCCAACACATGTTTTTGGTCTTGAGCTAACGTAGATAAAGGAAATTAAGATTGTGTGTTTTATGTCTCCTATCCTTTGCTTTGATACGATTTCCGCAATGAACAAAAATATAATTTAGAAGGCCGAGTGGACCTTCGCGTCCAGTTACCAATGGACACGACAAAAACTACCGACAATTTCGGCAACGCGTTGAGCAGTTGACATGCAGCTTTGGTGTGCAGAGCCCATTAGTGCTATTTTCTTCAGAATGTTGTAAGTGCGCCGAGATAGATGGTCTACTAAAGAGAAGCGAAATTTAAATTTCGGTTTTAAATTATGTAAACAAAAACTTGTTCAAGCGTATTATTATGACAGCACAATCTCAACCCTGTCATACCTAAAATCTTTTGAAAGGTTAGACAATGTCGAATGCTATGTGGGTAGAGACATTTCAGCCTGCATTGAAACGTTATCGAGTATCACGAGAATATTTCATCAAAGTTGATCATAGTTTACAGTTTGTTACGGGAATGTTGTGGGGTATGTTCGCTTGTGTTAACGGATGTCGGTTGCGTTTGAAATGCTTTCAGCGTGCGTGTTTTCGAGGCTTTGTGACTCACAGCGACCCAATCAGCATGTGACTCTCTCGTTGTTGCATTGTAAACTTAGTTGGCAAAAGTGGCATGCCGGGCCAAGAATACGGCAAACCTTTAAAAAGCTAGCACATCATGAAAAGTAGTAGGTTATAATTAAGGGCAAGGCAAGCTTGTAGGCTTCTATGAAAGTGACGCGACTACTGGCAAGCATTAATCATCAGTGATCAATTGATCATGCAGTGGGTAATTGATCACGCAGTGCGTAACTGATCATACAGTGGGAATTTTTCCTGAAAACCTTTACCTTACTGAGTTCTACTTTTGCATTTTTATAAAACGGTCTTCTGATAGTTACTTGGAATTTGTTGTTTGTTGTTTTCGCAACAAATTATTCTACCTACAGTTTTTCCTAAAACTCTTCAGTAAAAATAGACAGCTTACCATAAAATTGTATGTAGGTGTTCTACTTTCTAGCTCAATAACAACAACAAAGGGATTATTGTATTAATCCCACGACTAACTAATTATCATTAAGCCTTAGTGCTCAAAACCGACATAATTTTATTAATTCTGGCAAACTAATCAAATTGTTTTCAAGGTTTTGGCTGGCTTCACAAATTAGGTGTGGGATTTTAGTAATGGGGAAAGTGGTTAAGAATGACGAGTCGAATCACCCCCTCATGCTTTTTTTTTTTGGAGATGGTGTCTCGCAGATCAACCTCTGAGGCTGGCTACTGCTTTACCGGGCAAATCCAGTGGATGCCTGAAGCCTGTGCTGATGGATGTTATAAAAGGTGTTTAGGTGTGGAATTAATATACTTTAGTCAAATAAGATCACAATAGTTTTATTTGCACGACCATGACAAGAGAGATAAAAAAGAACACGGTAAAAGTGAAAGACACATAAGTACCAAAAACAATCATCATAGAGTCGATAAAGAGGTTTCGTTCACAAAGTCCAACACTACCCCTTGAACTAAACGTATGCATCAATTTTAATTAAATCACAACACTACCCCTTAAACTTTTGTCTTAGATAAAAACAAACGTTACTCATATAAATGTAACATCTAACATCTTAAATAATATTTTATTGTTTTAAGAAATGTTACATCACATAGTAATAAATAAGAATAACAATATTACACTGTTATAAGATGTACAATGAATAAAAATATTAAACCGATAAAAGAGACAAAGAGAACTTAACATGTTTCTCTTTAGTTAACGGTTTAGTAAGCAAGTCAGCTACCATGTCACCAGTAGGCATATAACAGATATCAATAAATTTATTATTTACAATATCCCTTATAAAATGATGTCTAATATCTATATGTTTGGTACGGGCATGAAACATTGAATTAGAGCATAGTTTTTGTGCTGACTGATTATCATTGTACAAATTTATCTTACAATTAACTTGAAGGCATTCAATCAAAAAAGTACGTAAAAACAACGCTTCTTTGCAAGCATCTGAAATAGCCATGTATTCTGCTTCAGTACTTGAGAGAGCCACAGTCCTCTGCTTACGGCTTTCCCAAGATATAACAGAATCGCCTAATTTAAATATATATCCTGTGTATGACCGACGATCTACCTCATTAGATGCCCAATCAGCATCTGTGTAGCCATTTATGATCAATCCGCCCTTAACATACTTAAGAAAGTAATGACTTGTACCTTTGAGGTATCGCAGGACCCTTTTCGCCGCTTTCCAATGAGTTTCATCGAAACATTCATTAAATTGGCTCAAAAAACTTACAGCATGCGAGATGTCTGGTCTGGAACACACCGAAATATACATTAAGCAACCTATGAGATTTCTGTAGTCGAGACGAGTATCCTTGACTTCACTTTTCTTTAGTTTCGATCCAGCTTCCATAGGGGTTGGAGACGGCTTGCATTCAGTCATATTAAATTTACGTAGAACAGTTTCAATGTAATGTGACTGATTTAAAGTAATCGATTCTTTATTCCTGCGTACGCACATGCCTAATATTTGATGAGCTGGACCCAAATCTTTCATCTCAAACTCTGACATGAGTTTTTCTTTCACCATATCTCTTTCTCTGGATATCGATGAAGAGAATAACATTATGTCGTCGACATAAAGGGCAATTATAACCATTTCCCTCTTTTGTCCTTTATAATAGACACATGGTTCTGAAGGCATTCTATTGAAATGGAGTTTATTTATTAACACTCCGTTAATTTTTTCATACCATGATTTTGCAGCCTGTTTTAATCCATAAACGGCTTTATCCAACTTATACACCTTATGTTCTTGTCCTATCTTAACAAATCCTTCTGGTTGTTCCATTAGCACATGCTCTTTTAGATCACCGTTCAAAAAAGCTGTTTTGACGTCTAGGTGATTTATTTCCAGATCATATTCTGCAGCTAGTGCTAACAACAAACGGATAGTAGAGTAACGGACAACAGGTGAAAAAGTTTCATAGTAGTCAATGCCATACCTTTGAGTAAATCCTTTGGCAACCAGCCGTGCCTTGTATTTTAGGAGACTTCCATCTAAGTTCCTTTTTCTTTTAAAGATCCATTTGCATTTTACTGCTTTGTGATCTTTAGGTAGATCCACAAGGTGCCAGACTTTATTGGTATTAAAGGATTTATACTCATCTTCCATGGCTTCCTTCCATTCTTTAGCTTCATTGCCACCAAGTGCCTCCTTAACAGTCTCCGGGTCTCCAAGATCCCTGTACTGCTGAGCTACCAGTTGTGCAGATAGATTTTCCTCTACAGCATCAGTGAAGTCTGTAATTGTCGAGTCTTCACTTGAACTCCCTGGAATATAGGTTTCATCCGATGAGTTATCTGCTTCAGATGAACTACCACTGTCATTGATACTAAATACTGTGTCCCTGTTCCTATTTCTGACATCAGAATTACAATTTTCAGAGACATCCTGTGCACTTTCATTCCCAGTGTTGTCGCCTGCCCTACATGTCGGTTCTGTACGAGAAACAACATGAACCACATGTTTAGTATCATCATCTGACAGATCCTTCTTCCAAAAACAATCTTCTAAAAACCTCACATGGTGTGCTTTAATGCAATGCCCAAGGTTCTCAGGATCCATTAGTTTATAACCCTTTGTATCGTTACAGTAACCGACAAATATGTATTTCTTTGCCTTCGAATCAAGTTTCTTGTGATTTGAAGTCAAAGCATAAGTCAAGCAACCAAATGTACGAAGGTGACTTACATCGGTCTTTGTATTAGTCCATTTCTCCAGTGGTGTCATGCCCATGACAGCTTTTGTAGGTGAGCGGTTCTTCAGATACACTGAAGTGTTTACGGCCTCTGCCCAAAAACGTTTGTCAAGACCAGCATCTTCTAGCATACAGCGAGCTTTGTCCATGATGGTACGATTTGCTCTTTCTGCCACACCATTCTGTTGACTACAATGCGGGACAGTCGTTTGGTGCTGGATTCCTTGCTGCTGCAGAAACTCCTGAAAATGTTTATTGATATATTCACCACCATTGTCACTACGAATAGTTTTTATTTTCTTATCAGTTTCATTTTCAACAAGCTTTTTAAATATTTTGAATTTTTCAAAAACTTCACCTTTTGTTTTTAAAAAATAAACAAATGTTTTTCTTGAACAGTCGTCAATGAAAGTAAGAAAATAACAAGCACCACCAAATGACTTCTCTTGCATTGGACCACATAAATCTGTATGTATTAAACCTAAAATCTCCTTAGACCTACTGTGAGAAACTTTTGGAAAAGGTAATTTTGTAAGTTTTCCTTTAATACAGGCAATACATGATTGAAAACAAGTACTATCATAATTCATACCAATGACCATACCTTGTCTCATGACATTCATGCTCCTAGAGTTGAGGTGCCCCAGCCTGCGATGCCATACTTCCTGTGACACCAAGCTGCTCTGCTCTTGCTCTGACACATCACAGTCCAGTATTGATTTACTGCTGCTGTCAGAGACCATGCATTGAGGCTGTACTTCGACATCAGCTCTACTGCTATTCCCTATAGAATCTAATTGAAAAATACCATTCACATAACTAGCAGTAGCAATGGTTTCATGCCCGTCCATTATCCTACAGGTTTTAGAATTAAAATTGACTTTATAACCTTTTCTTGTTAACTCACTGACTGATAAAAGGTTAGTTGACAGTTGAGGAACCAAATAAACATTAGTTATTGTTGTAAAACCGCTGTCTAACTCAATTCTAACTTTACCTAATCCTGCAGTACATAATTGTTCACCATTTGCAATGTTCACAGAGAGTTTTTTGATTGATTTCAACTCTGACATAATACTCTTGTTGTTGCACATATGGTTGGTTGCACCAGAGTCCACATACCAGACATCATTCTTGAGATTAACCGACAATGCTGACAATAACACCTTCTTCTTGTCCTTGACATTACTCACTGGAGTCGTAGAAGCAGCAGCATTCTTAGGGCAATTCTTCTTTGTGTGTCCTGGCTTCTTACATCGATAACATTTCATCTTCTTGGTAGTAGACAAAGCCGATGCAGACTCTGATTTCTCATCTCTCCTATGAAACTCTTGTAATAACTTGTTTTTTACAGTGTCACTGACAAGTTTGTTACTTGTGTTCTCTAACGCCATGATGAGCGGCTCGTAATCTGGTGTGAGTCCGCTCAACATGATGACAGCTATGAAGTCATCGTCTAGTGGAGAACCTATGTCATGCAATTGTTGTGAAATATCCGTTATTTTCGTTATGTAAGCCTCCATGTTACAAGCACTCTCTTCGAGCTTAGTTCCAAAAAGCAACCGCAGTAATCCTAAGCGTCTGCACAGACCCTTGTCCTCATAGGCCTTTTGTAGATTTGTCCAGGCTTCATAAGCTGATTTTGCGTTACGCACAAGCGAGAAAGCATTGGGATGTACAGAAAGACAAATTTTTGCAAGCGCGCGCTGATTTTTTCTTACATCTTTGCTTCCGTCGGTGGACTCGATACATTCGAGTAGGTCTTCGTGCATTAGGAGCATTTTCATTGAAAACTTCCAATTATTATAGTTTTCCGCCCCCTTCAGCCTTTCTATAGGAATTCCAGTGTGGTTGGCTTCGCTGGTCATGTTTTTCTTCTAATATTGTCACCAAAGAAAAAAAACACGTGCCGATCGTTTTTTGTATTTTGCTTATTTTCTTACGAAAAATAACTTTCCTTATTTGAGTAGGTGCATGGGCGCATAACCTGTTATAAAAGGTGTTTAGGTGTGGAATTAATATACTTTAGTCAAATAAGATCACAATAGTTTTATTTGCACGACCATGACAAGAGAGATAAAAAAGAACACGGTAAAAGTGAAAGACACATAAGTACCAAAAACAATCATCATAGAGTCGATAAAGAGGTTTCGTTCACAAAGTCCAACAATGGATGCATTGAATAGTACGGGGCTCGTGGAGGTGTTTTAAGTAAAAATCCTACATTAAAAACATGTAGGTATCTTAATTTTCTTCTTGGGCTATGTTGATGACATGATGATCCCTTAATAACTGCTAGTTAATTACAGTGTAAAAATTAATTCATTCATGACAAGAATTTGTGTGGTATTTTAATATTATTATTTATATCCTACAACTAAAATAGGTAAAATTAAAATAAAACTTTCTGCAAACAAAACCGACTTCCAAAAAAAAAAACACTTTGTTTGTTTCATTGACTTTTTTGTCACCGACTTTCGAAAGTAAAGTTATTAGGCATGTTTAGTGTTTTTTTGGAAGTCGGTATTTTTTTGTTGGACCACATAATAATTGTGCCCAATGAAATCAATCGGTGTAAAGTCGCCCTAAGAACTCAGTACCGACCGTTCAAAATTCTGGTCGCACGTTCCAGATCTAAATAAAAGCAAGAATGACATCATTATTTGTCTTGTCGAACACGACAGGAGTCAGGACGTATCGTATGCGCTGTAGTAACGTTATCCGCAATGAATATGAGCACCATTAATTACATCAGAGCCCAGGCGTATCGCGCGAAAGCAGATTAATATGTTTTACGGCGTACGCCGCCGTAAAAAGAGAACTTGATTGAATATTGTCACAGATTGTTGACACCTAAACTGCACTTGGAACATTCGATATTAGCCGACGCAATGAATGCAACGCTTGCTTATGTAGATCTTTGCGGGCCAAGCGGGGAAGTGATTCGAGCTGGCAAGATGTAACAGATATGACAGATACGAGCTGTCACAGTCGCGATAAGATAAAATATACTTAAATCTTCGCCGTGTAGCTCCTTTATTGCCTATAATAATTGTCGGTAGTTATGATTTACAAGGATGGAAGGTACTCAATAATTTTACGTGTAAGTTCACGTATACTCGTAATGCAGACACTCATGAAACCTCGGGAGGCCACGCACGGGACGTACCGGCACGGGAGGGATTCGAAGATTGGACTCACATGATTGTGTCCATATTTTGTTTGTACTAATCAACCTCCGTAAAACCACTGTCAGCTATTATTCAATAGCAATTAAAACTGATAACTTGAATCACAATAACCAATTTAATAGAAATAATTTTCCAAAGAATTTACTTTGAAAACAATCGGCATCCGATACCAATTATTGTGCCGCAAACAGGTTAATTCACTGAGTCACTTAGAAATACAGACAAAAAATCGCAATAAAGTTTTTTTTTCGCAGACTGCGAGTGCCTATCTTTCAACAGCCTCGTTCACATTCCACAGCGAGAGCCTCGTGCATGAGTACTGAAACATTCCTCAAACTGCTAGAAATTATTTCAGGCCCTGAACTTATTGGAAATGAAATGAGAAACGTGATCAGGAATGCGCATTGTACATTGGAAAAGTACAGTTACATGAAAGTATTTCGAAGTAAATAAACTGGAAACTAACTGAACAATCTCGTGGTAGTAATTTTTTATGTTTCTTACGTATGAGTAGCTCTCACAAAAACATGAAATACGAAACATTTTTTACTCAGACGCAATCAATATCCAGTACAACTTTGGAACCTAAAAGAAGTTTAAAATTTAATAATTATCAGAAATACCTTTGGCATTTCAATCTCTATAGTTAAAGATCAAAATAATGTTTTCACATCACCTGCTCTTAAATATCAAATTAATTAAATGTTATGAAAACCTAAACTAAAGCAAGGCATTCTTGTCGTACGCTCCAGCCAGGCAGGAATTTTGTGCTGAATTTCATTACTGCCCGCTAGTCAATAATGTGATTTGAATTTGAAACCAGAAATAAAATAATAAAAAATAACCTAAACAACATTAGTAACTTTTACGTCGATGAACAAAATAATTAAATTGCGCAACTTAATTGTAAAATTATGTGATACAATAAGAAACAATATGTAAATTAATTAAATAGATAAAACAACATAGTTATAATAAAAATAATCGTTTTCTGAATAGTCCGAAATGATTGAATAATTAAAGTTTTTTAAGCTTATTATTTTTTTAAATCTGTAGCGGTAATTACGGCAATTTATGCTGATCGGCTGTTGTGGACAAGAAATGAAACAAACGGGGAGATATAAAATTATTTTCATTCACAAGCAGCACTCAGTTATCGAATTTTGTATTTTTACATTTGTATTTAATACTCTCTGTAATTATAGTGAAATACCTTCAGTAAATTGTGCAATACGTATTAATCTTATGTAAAAGAATAATATAAAAGAGGCAAAAGTTAATTTTGTATCTTCGCAGTCATTCGGGAAATTACCTAAAAGGCTGGCAGCATTGCCACGTTGAATGGCAATGCTGCCAGCAATCAATTCAATTAATGGGCATTTTTCTTGCCGACATTACACGCGCTCACTTGTTTATAAAAAAAGTTAAACCAGCTATTACAGTTATGGTACTGTCTATATAAACGAAGTTATGGTACTGTCTAGTCTAAGACAGTACCATAACTTCGTTTAAAGAAAGACTTTAGTGGAAACTTGGTTTTATATCAATAGGAAAGGTTTCCGGCTACTGATTTTGTCCAGTGCAAGATAATCTGCGATTACAGCACAATCACTTATGCTTCCAAGTTAATTTTATTTTTATTTCGAATGGGCTTTGATTTTACTCAAGAAAACGTCTGTGTCCTGTTCCGAGTATGTCTAATGGAATCTACACGCCAAAGCCTAGACAAAGGCATGTTTGCTACTGTCGTACGCGTTCAGTTAACGCGCCGCCGACTTCTCTTTGTGAACTAAGTTTGGTTTGCACCCTATGGAGGTGTCCATCCCGGACATGGGCAAATACGACACAGGCGTATGTCATAATCGGACGGATGAACTTGCACTTAAGTGACAACTTGCTCTTACCCGTTATCAGGTAGTGGAGTCTACCCATAACAAAGGCCGTGCTCGGTTACGAGCTCGAGCCCAAAATACGAGGCGGAGTACTTTTAATGCTTTTTAAATTGACTCATCATCATCTGGTTAAATAATAACCGGATCGAGCTTCACGGTAAAGCTACGCTTGCCGAGGTTGCACCCTCCGTGCCTCGTCCCGAGTATCATTCGTAGAACTGTGACAGTAGTTGCTGTTTGTCAAAAGCCTCTAGGTCTGACCACCCGTCTTACCAAGTCCACAGAATGATAATATAATACCCAAGTCATATTTATGAGGCATTTTTGCAGTTGTCGGCTTTACCGAAATGAATGGCCCTTTTTGAGCCCCTCAGTAATTAGGTTATTCAAATCAGTTGGTTTTTTTTTTTTTTGTTTATGCCTCTGGATTCTGTGGATGCCTAAAAAATGAATCTAAGGCCTCCAGGCCTCCAATACGCCAGGGGCTTCAAATTATACTTAAAAACTAAGCGACCACTCGCTAAGGGCACACCCTGTAGGGTACGAGCCTCGGCTTAGGGCGTCGCTGGGGAGGACAGCAAAGGGACAGGCTGGATCTGAATGATATTATTTAGGGGCTGGTTTAAAACTACCGGCTCAGCATCGCGGGCTGGCTCTGGCAAGGGTCAGGGGGGGTTCGTTGAACGGGGACGTCGCGACGGGCCTCGACGGCGTGGACGGAAACTTGGCGGTCTGTGTTTGTGTGGTTTACGAAGTGTGCTGGTTTCCCTATTGCTCTCCTGGAGGAGGGTGATGGGGTCAGCGGGAGTGGTGAGGGCAGGTGGGCAGTCACTTCATGTAAAATACTGGTATTCAACAGCATCAGTACAGAATGGAAAACAACAGCCACATAATAATAACCACACAATTGCCACACAATTGGGGAAAGGCTGGGTGAAAGGCTAGATATGAAATCACGTTCCATAGAAAGTTATACATTCTACGAAACCTGATTTTGTCATTTGTCAATGGAAAACGGATGCAGTAGCCTGGTTCAAATACGGGCATCATCACAGTTGAACGTGACGGGAACACCACAGCGAGATATTCTGTAGAAATTAGGCCGCAATCAACGTTGCATAGTCCAATAGCTAGGTTTGCCATCCGTCCGGGTTTCCCCGGATTTGTCCTAGTTTGGAAGGCGTCTGGGTGCCGTCCGGGCGAGGTTTTAATAAGTGTCCGGTTAAAACTTTTTGTAATAGTCTGTCTGAACCCAATTTTTATGTACCGGAATGCACATTTTTTTTAAGCTAGATTCGGTCACTGTTGATGCATCCTAGGGTTCTAAATATTTTTTAAGAAACGTTACTCATTTTTTTTAGTAGATAAATTAATGCACATTTCTGTATGTAAAGTTAAATATAAGAAAGTAACATTGTCTTTAACACTAGTAACGGGATATTTACTATGTTTACTGTTGGTTTTGAGTTCCCGATATTTCGGCGCAGTTTAAAAACTTAAAAAAGAAAGTAAGTAGGGACGTCTCCCGCTGTGCCCACACTTAATTCACGCACTCACTATCACCATACTGTTCGTCTAGCTATGTTTTTCATATTTTTTTCATTTTATTTTTTTTGGGGTGCCTGTGAAAAGATCTCTATTTCACCTAAATGTCCGGGGTTTTTAAGTTTTTACCTGGCATCCTCACCTTAGGTGATGGCAACCCTAAATACAGCAAAACATTCACAATGGAGGTCGAATGTTCATTTTTGGCACTACCGCTCAGTTTGTAGGGTTCGGAGTTAACTTGATTAAGCATCAACAATGTCAAAATTATGCGACTGTAATGATATGAGTTTCAACAGCTCAATATTTTGTGTGGAATTTATGGACATACTATTTAGGTATCTCGACAAGTCGTTGCCCGTTGGCTCCCATATGGTTTTATTTTTTAAATAGTTGACTTGGTACAGCCACTACAAAATCATCTATTTTGGCTGTGGTTGGAACCTTAAAAAAAATATATTAGCGTATCAGTATAGAAGTTCCATATCGTGTATTCTCGGCTTGTACATTGTGCCTCTTGAAAATTTATGCATTTAAATATATTGCTCTCTCAGTCTGTCACCGCTAGGGTTGCCACCTGTTTTTTTTGCAGATAAAGTACATTGGTTAGTATTCGTAAGAAAAAAAAGTATATAGTATCAAAATAAAGTACAATTTATTTTTCTTTTAGAATATGTTTGAAAACATATTTTTTATTGCTCTTTGCGTGTATCAAATTAGTATCTCGACTAAACAATTGCACAGCATCTTTACAGGCTATATTTAAATTAAAGTAATTATGTATTTTTTTATCAAATTCAGAGAGGCTTTGTTTCTTTCGTCTCGCCATTTGCTATTCATCACAGAAAAATACTCTTTTTCTGTTAGCTGATGTGGCGGGAATAGACAATAAAAACGAAATTACTTTATACAAGTTTAAAAAAATATGAAATTATTAGTGACACTGGCATTGTTAACATTCGAGGTTAGGTTGTGTTCCGAAATGGTTAAAAACGAGTGCTTAAGTGATGTGGCGCTGACGAGTGGAGACATCAATTCAGCATCAATCGATAAATTTCGTTCAACGAAAAAATACTTACGACTAAACTTCTCAAAATCCCAAAGAAATCAAATCATGCGAAATAAAGTATTTTCGTGTACTTTATTGTTCTCATAAAGTATAAAGTACAATTACCTGAAATAACGTACAATACTTTATTATAAAGTACGGTTGGCAACCCTAGTCACCGCCTAAAAATTAATTTATTTTTTTATACAATTAGCACTCGCTGACTGTTGCACTTGAAAAGCCAGATTTTTTTTTTATACACACATCAAAAGTGTCTAGGGATCAAGCATTTTTATGTGGATTTCTTGAGATTGAGATGTGGCTTTGTAATAAATTTATGATTTTATAAATTTATATGGATCCTTTTTGGTGCATTTCATAATTTGAATCAGGAACTGTGAATCAAATTCGAGTAAAAGATGAAAATCAGCTGTCAATATTTTCCCTATAAAAACATACAACGCATTGAAGACATTATTAGTGCTACTGTTTCCCTACTACTGATTAAAACCAACGTTATTATGGAGCGGCGACGTCATTTAAGCAGGGAAGAAATGCTCAGAGCCGTGGGAATGATAGAAGCTGGTTCCCGGCAACGTACTGTGGCTTTAGCTCTGAATACAAGTCAGAGTGTTATCAGTCGACTTTGGACACGTTACCGAAGCACTGGTACCGTGGCTGAGCGCCATGGAGGACGGTATCGCTGCACCACACGGAGACAAGACCGATACATTCAAATCTTAACTCGAAGAGCTCCAACAATAACCGCCATGATGTTAGCCGTGAGGCTTCATCACTCTTCAGGGAACTTAATTAGCGACCAAACAGTCAGAAACCGCTTGCATGAAGTGAACCTTCATTCCCGAAGACCGCTACGGGTACCACCTATAGCAATGCACAATCGTAGGATACGATATCAATGGGCTCTTGAACACAGAAATTGGGCAGAAGAACAATGGCGTTTCGTGTGCTTTTCTGATGAGTCTCGTTTTGGTATGAGACCGGATACAAGACGTATACGACACTGGAGAACCCCTAGACGCCAACAGCGATTAAAATCCTGCCAGGAAGTCCATCCTTATAGTGGTGGAACCATCATGGTATGGGCGGGTATTTGGATCGGCGGAAGAACTGAGTTGATTTGGATCAGAGGCAACCTCAACGCTCAAATTTATGCTGAGACGATTGTATCAGACGTCATCGTTCCTCTACAAGTGCAAATCGGTCCCTTATTTCAGTTAATGCATGATAATGCACGACCGCACACCGCAAGAGTTGTAAGACAGACTCTCGCCGCAGCTAACATCAATGTCCTGCCCTGGCCTGCTCAGTCGCCAGACTTGAATCCGATTGAGCATGCATGGGATATGCTACAGAGAAGAGCTCTGCCGAATATGGAGGGTATCCAGTCGCAAGAAGACCTTTTTTTGTTGTTGCAACGACCATGGGCGGCCATTCCACAGCGTGATTTGGATGAACTCATTTTGAGTATGCCAAACCGATGTTCTTGTGTTGTTAGTGTTCGCGGTAGAAACATGGATTATTAATTGTTTAAGTTACCCAATAAAATTTTAAAGAAAACTGTTATTTCGTCTTTTTTTCGAACTTTTGTGTTAGTGGTTCAAATGTCAAAAATCCCTTTATTAGGAAAATGGCAAATTTCTTTATTAATGCAAAGGTGACTTGGTTTATCGTTACTGTGACAAACGAAAACACTTTATTTGATGAATCCTTAAAGAAAATTTTAATTAATATCAATCAGGAGAAAAGTTATTGCAAAAATATATGCTGATCCCTAGACACTTTTGATGTGTGTATTTCGAATGCCTGTAGGATGGAATACATAGACGCATAAACGATCTTGTTCAGTACATTATTCCGAACCCCATAGAAATGTTTTATCGTCTTTTTTTTTTTAATATAGCGTTTCCTACAAAAGTGCAATACCTACAAGATTGTATATCTATCTGCCCCAGCTCTATACATAAGCACGAGGCTTTTACATACATTTATAAACTTACGCCTACTTAGGAAGGGACAGGCAGTAATTATGTCCAAAGAAAATGTACTGATTGGGTTTCCAATGTCACTCAAGTATTATGTATCTTAACAAGTTCATTTTAGTCACCACACCTTACCTACACACCGGAAGAAACACCGTGAGCGTGATAAAACCTACTATATTAGTAGTAGTTTATTAAAAGTAAGATAGATTTTCTCTGATTAGAGGCAATCTTTACAATACATTTAACTAGCGACCCGCCCCGGCTTCGCACGGGTGTATTGTTATACATATAGGGTCTATCTCTATCTATGCTTTGACGGATTTTGATGCGGTTTTTTAATAGACAGATTGATTCAAGAGGAAGGTTTATAAGGTTTATCTATTCATACACGAGTTCTCCTGAGGGGTCATTTTACTCATCATTATGAACAACTTTTACTATGGGACCAATCTCGATATCGCGAAAAAAAAAAAACAGCTGTTCCCTACTATATAATCGAATTAACTCGTGAAAATGTACTAAACAGCTGATTTTTTTTTTCGGGGTTGGTCCCATAGTAAAAGTTGTTCACAATGAGTAGTACAATGACCCCTCAGGAGAACTCGAGTATGAATAGATAAACCTTATAAACCTTCCTCTTGAATCAATCTGTCTATTAAAAAACCGCATCAAAATCCGTCAAAGCATACAGACAGCGGGACGCGACTTTCTTTTATATTACGTAGAGTGAAGTTTCATTTATAATTTGTTTTTATTTCCACACCCTTTAATAAATAATTGTACGTAATGGTTATTAAAATACTCGTCGTCAAGATACATAGGTAGATATTTAAACAATTTGTTCATTTACAAACAATCATGTGTTTATTTTCATTTCTATGAACAAAAACTCGCTCTAATTATTCTATTGTATATAATATTACGAACCATTAGCAGTTAATAGGTACATGGTATTATATATTCTATTCTATGTAAATACGGAGTTTATTGAAGTGCATCAAGACATTGTGTTTGATCGATGTGGTGCAATAAAACGCGTTCGCGGCAATGGCACCGGGTAAAGGCGGGCAATTAAAATAAACAAGCTTTTGTCTAGACATGTTGTGGTTTAGCCGGGGATAAGCGATAATAATAATAATATTTGCTTTGTGATCCGCATTAGACTAGCTGACTTCCATGATTCTAATCACCATTTTCGTTTTTGGGTGCTATAAAGTGCAGCACTGCATTTATTAATCTCCTATAGATATTTAATTAGTGCATTTTTGATTACTTAGGGAAACATCGATGCATTCATTTAACATTCGTAACTTTTTAGACGAAAACACTCATGCTATGCTAGTTTCCATAACAACAAGCTCAATCGCTAACATTGATTCTTCAACTCGACAACAGTGTAATTTTCTTCTTTATTTGTTTCAAAGCCGATTGTAAGCAGCAGTACATAAGTTTCTCTAATCCAGAAAAATAAAACTTGATTCTCTTTTCTTTACATTGTCCCGCGTTTTATCGCTCGCTACCAAACAATACTAACAGGCTACCATATGAGCTAACAAATCGAACTTCAAGTCGATTGCTTCGCTGAAATAACTGAAGTTTCTTGTTACAATGTTACCAAATAGTCTTGGATGGCTTACAACGAATCATACTCTTTATAATTATGCACTTAATATCGCGTAACATGGTATGCACTAGTGTCACTGACAACATGCCAGTCTCGTTTCTGTCCTGTTACCTTTTAAAGGTTCGGTAGCCGAATGGCAAAAAACGGAACCCTTATAGATTCGCCATGTCTGTCTGTCTGTCCGTGTATGTCACAGCCACTTTATTCCGAAACTATTAGGACTACACAGTTGAAACTTAGTAGGTAGATGTATTTTGTGAAACGCTTTACGATTTTTATACAAAAAATAAAAATAATGATTAATGGAAGTAAAACTAAATTATTATTTTTTCATCATACCTATACGTGTGGGGTGTCTGTAGATAGGTCTTTAAAAATTAAATAGAAGTTCCTAAAACCATTTTTTCTCAAAGTCAATCGTTTGAACGATTAGACACTTCCAAAGTGGTAAAATGAGTGTGTGTGTGTGTCCCTCTAATTTCAAAAGTAAGAGAAGGAAAATTCTGAAAAATGTACAACGAAAATAAAACTTTCAACAAAAATTGGTTGGAATAAGATTTTTGATGTTTAGTTTTTGAGATATGAGACTTTTTCATTAAATTGCAGCAGTAACTTTGTTTTTCATTATCATACTATGAAAAAAAAATAGTTTTGCTGTTGAATGTAAAACAATACAACATTTGAATGAGCCTTCAACATATTATTACTATATTACTCGGTGCTACGGAACCCTGTGTGCGTGTGAGTACGACACTCACATGGCCGGTTTTTATTTAATCTTTTGAAAGTACACGCATGCCCTCCACGCCAAGTCACATATTGTTCACACAATTTCGCCTACCATTTTGTCACATATTTGTGTTGTTTGGCGTACAGGGCACAAGGACACATTTCGCAATTTCCGCAATCACCCCAGCATGTGTTTAATATACCTTATAGAAAGAATTGGTTACCTTTTAAAATAAAGAATATCTACATAGGTGTTAAAGTGCCTTACGACACCGATTTGTGATGATCGACCTCCTGATATATACCGTATTTACTCACAGACAAAAATGTGATTATAAATGCAATTTTTATTTAAGTTTAATTAGCGTGAGATTTGAACGCAAATGTCAGTAGTACCAACCTTATGCAAGTCATCAGGAGTTAGTTGGTACTTCGCACTCCTCTACTCATAAACTTTGCACACTATGCAACCGACGTAATTTGTAGTTCCCGTTCCCTTCCCTATTCCTTTTTTAAAGGTACAAAGCTTTGATTCGTAACCAGTACAATAATTAAGTTTTCAGTAGACTGCGGACCCTTCACGAAGCTGCCCTTCACCAAGCATTTTGTACATCAAACTAAGTAACTTTACACAAAAAATATTGCTGGGGAACGACTTTTATTTTGGCCAGAAAAATCACGTTTTACGGTAGGACTCAATGTAACGCACTCAAAACATTGTGCTGATGGATGGATTGAATAGTACGGGAGTCGTGAAGGAGTTTAAAGGATATAACATTAAAAACATGTTTAAAAAAACTTCTGAAAAAGTTGGAAGTTTGACCCCCAATATCTCCGTAACTAGAAGGTTCCCAGGTATGGTTTTGCTCGAACAAAAAAATGATCGCAATGGCGGGGAAAACAAGTGCCTTTCGGCTTCGTTAAGGGTCTTGTAATCTTGTTACACCCTTTATGCAGCTTAAAACCATTACTGTTACTGTCGTGGTCTGAGTTCCTATACCCCCAGTTGGGCTAAGTGTTAATCGATGTTTCCATTTGGGATTCCTCAACAGCATTTCGTTATTTTGGCTTGTGCCCGATTGATGGCTCGCTCACCTCCTTAGGGTTGACATTGGCGGAATGTGTGTGTATTATAGGTTAGGTAAATTTCTGCTTATCGGTACGGGTAAATAGATGTGTGTTATATTTATTTATCAGTAGCTGTTGCCCGCGGCTTCGCTCGCGTTTTGGTCGGAAATTATCCCACAGGCACGTTGTAAATATAGCTTATGGCACTCGGGGATAATGTAGGTTCCTAATAGTGAAATAATTTTTAAAATCAGTTCAGTAGATCCCTCTTCAACCTCACAAACTCAGACCATAAAACTGAGGAATTTGTTCTAAGAGTCATGGAAATTCGCAAAACAAATTAATTGGCCTTTCTATAGGAACTGACGCGATCAGCTGATCAAAGTGTATGGTGAAATTAAAAACACATTTATTGAGTTACGTGAGCCTAGATTTTTGAAACAACTGATACACACATCAAAAGTGTCTAGGGATCAACATATATTTTTGCAATAACTTTTCTCCTGATTGATATTAATTAAAATTTTCTTTAAGGATTCATCAAATAAAGTGTTTTCGTTTGTCACAGTAACGATAAACCAAGTCACCTTTGCATTAATAAAGAAATTTGCCATTTTCCTAATAAAGGGATTTTTGACATTTGAACCACTAACACAAAAGTTCGAAAAAAAGACTGAAATAACAGTTTTCTTTAAAATTTTATTGGGTAACTTAAACAATTAATAATCCGTGTTTCTACCGCGAACACTAACAACACAAGAACATCGGTTTGGCATACTCAAAATGAGTTCATCCAAATCACGCTGTGGAATGGCCGCCCATGTTCGTTGCAACAACAAAAAAAGGTCTTCTTGCGACTGGATACCCTCCATATTCGGCAGAGCTCTTCTCTGTAGCATATCCCATGCATGCTCAATCGGATTCAAGTCTGGCGACTGAGCAGGCCAGGGCAGGACATTGATGTTAGCTGCGGCGAGAGTCTGTCTTACAACTCTTGCGGTGTGCGGTCGTGCATTATCATGCATTAACTGAAATAAGGGACCGATTTGCACTTGTAGAGGAACGATGACGTCTGATACAATCGTCTCAGCATAAATTTGAGCGTTGAGGTTGCCTCTGATCCAAATCAACTCAGTTCTTCCGCTGATCCAAATACCCGCCCATACCATGATGGTTCCACCACTATAAGGATGGACTTCCTGGCAGGATTTAATCGCTGTTGGCGTCCAGGGGTTCTCCAGTGTCGTATACGTCTTGTATCCGGTCTCATACCAAAACGAGACTCATCAGAAAAGCACACGAAACGCCATTGTTCTTCTGCCCAATTTCTGTGTTCAAGAGCCCATTGATATCGTATCCTACGATTGTGCATTGCTATAGGTGGTACCCGTAGCGGTCTTCGGGAATGAAGGTTCACTTCATGCAAGCGGTTTCTGACTGTTTGGTCGCTAATTAAGTTCCCTGAAGAGTGATGAAGCCTCACGGCTAACATCATGGCGGTTATTGTTGGAGCTCATCGAGTTAAGATTTGAATGTATCGCTCTTGTCTCCGTGTGGTGCAGCGATACCGTCCTCCATGGCGCTCAGCCACGGTACCAGTGCTTCGGTAACGTGTCCAAAGTCGACTGATAACACTCTGACTTGTATTCAGAGCTAAAGCCACAGTACGTTGCCGGGAACCAGCTTCTATCATTCCCACGGCTCTGAGCATTTCTTCCCTGCTTAAATGACGTCGCCGCTCCATAATAACGTTGGTTTTAATCAGTAGTAGGGAAACAGTAGCACTAATAATGTCTTCAATGCGTTGTATGTTTTTATAGGGAAAATATTGACAGCTGATTTTCATCTTTTACTCGAATTTGATTCACAGTTCCTGATTCAAATTATGAAATGCACCAAAAAGGATCCATATAAATTTATAAAATCATAAATTTATTACAAAGCCACATCTCAATCTCAAGAAATCCACATAAAAATGCTTGATCCCTAGACACTTTTGATGTGTGTATTTTTCTCGCAAATTCGGGGTTTGTTTTAGAGGTCGTAAAGGTTGTTCGTGATAATGAGTACACAATGCCCACACGAAGTTCTAACAGGTAATTTTTAACAGCTTATACATTGGGGAAGGCACCGACGACGCTAAACGTATTCAGTACTTACATTATTCTTTTCTATTACGGGTTCAGCATGATGTACCGACATGTAAATTTTTCAGCAGTTATTAAAAAAACAGCTGTTCCCCACAAAATTGCAATACCTATACTGTCCAAATGTATAGGGAACAGCGAATATTTTTCATAACAAACTGATTACATCATTCGTCGAACACGTAACTTGTATCGGTAGGTACTTCTGTAGTGTGTCGCATAACTATGTATCATTTTACAACTTACTGGGCACTGTTTTTATCATTTTTGCTAGCCTTACATGTGTGAAGTCCCTTAAGCAGTAAACGCGACGCTTAAAGTTTCAGGTTTGCATAATTCTGTCGTGTAAAGTGTAAAATTTCAAAGTAAGCTGTAGGTAGGGCGGGGTCGGGAATGTGGATACTAAGTTGTGCTAGGTCGAATTAAAATGTAACATGTCTTTGAGTTTGTTGACTAAAACTGAGCTGTCAAGTTTTAAATGCCTGAAGTTTTCTGATGTACATAAACATTAGAAATAGAGGCTTAAATGATTAAGTTTATGCATAGAAATACCTTTTTAAAGTTTACAATGACGACTAACCTTGAAATATGAAGGGAAATCCCCTTACATTAATAGTGACAAGTCGGTTGATCTTATTCAAATAGGTATCGATCTAGAATTCATTACAATATTCATTATTTTAATTAAGATCACGTTTTCTCAAGTTTATGTATGATACATTTAAATTCATCATCACTGTTTAATTTTATTTTATTGCAGTTCTAATAAAAACTTATTGATGGTGCTGAAATCATTGTTGTTGGCAACATAAAAACATGTGTATAATATTTAGTTGATGATTAATTCAAGGTAGAAGGGACACCGACACTAAAACACTTCCCCATGAAATCAGGATGGCAGCCATTCGTTTATCTTTTAAAATTAAAGTTCGCGAATACATTCGGAAGAAGCTGGCAGTTTCGTCTCAACCGTAATGTTTTCCCAAAGACTATAAAACCATTGTTTTCCCATTGTTTGTCTTTTTATTTTTGTATATCCGTGTAAATGTCTAATATATATTTTGATATACAGCGTGTAACAGAAAGGGTATAATCATATGGAATACTGTGGTATGGACCATCAAACTGAACAACTTTCTCTATGGGACCACCATCGAAATCGTAAAAAAATAATCAGCTGTCCTATACAAAATTTCAATACCTACTCGACCCAAATGTATGGGACAGCTGATTATTTTTTTACGATTTCGATGGTGGTCCCATAGAGAAAGTTGTTCAGTTTGATGATCCATACCACAGTATTCCAAATGATTATACCCTTTCTGTTACACGCTGTATATTTATAGTATTTTATATATCTTAGCATTAATTAAAATTATTTTCAGGTAGACACCTACCACGGCTTGTCTCTGCATCACTCAAAGTTTTACTGGTAGAAAATGCTTATGATAATAAGTCCGCCTCTGTACATTGTGCTTGAAGTGTTAATTGTATATGTATATATAAAACGGTTACCACGTATTACGACGAAAAATTTCTATGTGGGTTTCGAATGATGTACTGAAACACATAGAAATTTTTCGTAGGCTATTTAAAAAAAAAACAGCTGATTCCTACAAAACTGTGTTGTGTTTGACCCGGTCAAAATGTATGGAAGTTGAAAAATTAAAGGTTCAGAATGGTATACTGAATACGTGGTGGGCTTTAGCGTCGGTGTCCTTTAAACCTTGTGTAATAAACATTTATGTCAGTAACATCAAATAAATGTCACTGTACCAAGGACACAATAATTTCAAAAGGTATAATACAGGGCGTAACAAGACCCTTAACGAAGCCGTCAACCAAGTATTATGTACATCAAACTAAGTAACTTTACGCAAAAATTATTGTTGGGACACGACTTTTTTTTTTTCGGGTGAAAAATCACGTTTTACGGTAGGACTCAATGTAACGCACTCAAAACATTGTACTGATGGATGTATTGGATAGTACGGGGGTCGTGGAGGTGTTTTATGTAAAAAATATACATCAAAAGAGTGTATTAAAGTAAAAATCTTACGTTAAAACATGTACCTATTTAAAAAAAGAATGGTGACATTTATTTTGTAGAGAATGTATTACATTTATTAATTAAAATAACCTAAAGTAAATAACCTAGCAACAAACTTAAAAAATGGCGTCAAAAAACTCCTCCTCAACGCTGTCGTCTGGTAATGTACCCAAGAGACTGGCGGCGTTGCCACGTTGTATGGCAACGCTAAGCCTTTGGCCAAGGTAAAAGCCAGCCCTTGGGTCACGGGAAGTGTCAACTAAACGTTTAGAAATATCCTTGAAAAGGCTGTGAGCGCTCGGACCCCACGGTCCTAGAGTGAAAAAAATAAAAAAGAATTGTGTTGGAACTTTGACCCCGAATATCTCCGTTACTAAAAGATTCCCAGGTATGGTCTATAACAAAATAAAACCGGCCACACGCACACAGGGTTCCGTAGCACCAAACAATATAATAAAAATATTTTGAAGGCTCATCATTCATATGTTTTAGGTACTGTATTACATTCAACATCAAAACTAAACTTGTTTTTCATAGTATGTTAATGAAAAACAAAGTTACTGCTGCAGTTTGATGAAAAAGTCCCATATCTCGAAAACTTATAATCATTAAATATTCAAATCAATGAAAAATTTTTTTACGTTCTACAATCCTAAATTTTTTCAGAATTTTCCTCCTCTTACTTTAGAAATTAGAGGGGGGGACACACATTTGACCACTTTGGAAGTGTCTACCTTTCAAACGATTGACTTTGACAAAAAATGGTTTTAGGAACTTCTATGTCATTTTTAAAGACATATCTATAGACACCCCGCACGTATAGGTTTGATAAAAAACTACTTTTTAGTTTCAGTTCAATGTATGGGGAGCCCTTAATTTAAAAAGCCCTTACTTAATTTTTATTTTTTTAAATTTTTGTTTAAAAATCGTAAAGCGGTTTACAGAATACATCTACCTACTAAGTTTCAGCTGTGTAGTCCTAATAGTTTCGGAATAAAGTGGCTGTGACATACACGGACAGACAGACCGACAGACATGGCGAATCTTTAGGGGTTCCGTTTTTTGTCATTCGGCTACGGAACCCTAAAAATGATCGCAATGCCGAGGAGAACAAGTGCCTTTCGGCTTCGTTAAGGGTCTTGTTACAGCCTTTATGTAAGTCAATGCCAGGACGACATTACAACGAAGCCTTTTTGAATCCAATCTGCATTTTACATTTTAAATACCAATTGAAATAACCCAACAATTGTATCATAAGATACGCCTCCATAAACTCGATTGTTGTTTCTTTACAAAATGTATTCCATATTTTTATCATAATGATGAAACCAATTACGAAACTTTCAGAAAAATTTCAGAGTGCACACTCTTATTTCAAGAAAGAAATACGTATTTTAAAGAGTGCGTAGATGCCCTGTTTGTTTTTATTGAAGAACGATACCAGAAACCGAGCAAAAAACGAGCATTTTAAAATTATTCAGAGTGCGTACTCTTATTTCAAGAAGTGGAGGCAACTTGTCCTTTCTACGACTCGACGAAGGTCCTGCGCCATATTAAGTCCTATAATATGGCTTCAGCAAACATCAATATTGAATGGCAAAAGACTATATTGAATATTCCGTATTCCAAGCGTGATGGTCACTGGAATATCATTTAGCGATCATTAGACCGCCCTTGTTCATGTTCAGCTATGTTAATCATGTGAAAATGGACACACGTACTTTTTCCTAGAAGTTTGCTTGGAAAATTTGCTTGGTTAAGAGAATGTTTGTGAATCCAGAGTTCATTAATATACTACTGCCATTAATTATAGGGTGGCGTCGACAATACGACACCAAAAATTCGTTCCTAATATTTTATTTCCAAATGCGAATTAGTACATATCTAAGTTTATAAATATAAACGGTGTTCTATTTTGTTAAGAGAATATGTTACGTAGACTGTTTTTTTTTTTCAATTTCTGTGTAAGGATTTATTTCATAGTTAAAAATATATTCCCATGGTACTATTACTAGTTTTACCAGTGTTTTCATTTATTGTCGTATTGTCGGTGCCACCTTGCTTAATTTATAATGCCACGCAATCAACTTGTAATTCATTAGGCGTACCTACAAACTAAACTTTAAGACAAACATCCCGATCGAGAAATACTTGTATTATTCAAAGTTTTCAAGGCTTTTCACTTGAAGGACCATAAGGAAGTTGCAAAAACAGCGTACAAAAGCGAAGCTTGTTACAAATCCTTACCAAATTGTATTAAAGTTTTTTTTTTTGATTCAGCTTTGGTGATTTTTTTTCATAGCACCCGATTGTGTTATGAAGTCGAGAACTGTAGTGACAATTTTCACGTGTATCAACCGACGTTTTTCAATATATGAGGAAATCAAATAAGCGAACGAAAAGTTTTTTTGAAACCATGTTTTAATTTCCTTTTTTTTGGCGCTTTGTCTTTGCAGGCTAAAGGAGAAACAAAGGTATGAAACCTCAAAACAGCCTCATATTAAAAATAGAAAATTCAAAGATATTTGAATTCAGGACACAAATAAATGTTAATTTGTTGATAAAACTGAGAAAAGCTAATCATTTTATAATTAAGTAGCGGCCTATGCCTATGCCTATTTTACTTAGGGATAATGTAGTATTCTAATGATGGAAGAATTTTAGAAATCGGTCTAGTAGTTTTTGAGTTTATTCGTCACAAACAAAAAAAAAAAATCTTTCTTCTATAAAATGTTTATTTATTCTATTCTATTTATAAACACAATTTAAAGAGGTATTCATAAAATATTTATGTCTTTGCTGAGATTAAAAAAATAACAGCAGCTGAATATCAATATTTTACATGGAGCGACTGCCTATCTGACCTCCACAACCCAGTTAGTACTGTGTAAATTAATACGAAACCGGTAAAATTGGTTGTCAGACTTTCGGGCCAGTGACTACCAAAGATCTAGCAATGACAGCCGGGACCAACGGCTTAACGTGCTTTCCGAGGCACGGAGGAAACTCGGTATGTAATGGGATGGTCACTCATGCACAGACCAACCTAGGCAAGCGCCGCTTAACCTGAGAATTGGCCCGAACGGCTATTATTACTTAGCCCCAAGCTCCTGCTTAGTTTAAACTCAAACTCAAAAGCATTTATTTCAATTAGACCTTAGCAGGCACTTTTGAAAATCAGAAAAACAAAGGCGAAGCTAAGTCACAGACACAAGGCATAATAACTTGAGAAAGTACTGTAGTTGCCAATTCCAAAGCGTAGATCTCTATGGAGAAGAATGGGCAAGAAACTCCATGGACACTCTTTTCAATGAAAATATTGTTACAAGATCTTGGTTACATCATTCATGTTGAGATTATACATAATATGTATAATCTCAACATGACATATATTATATGTGAGAACGATGTCGAAAGACGCACATTAAGAGCGTCCAGAGTAAAAGATTATATCAACAATTTAAAAACAAAGTAGTTAAAATAAACCGTGGCAGCTAAGAGATGACCAGTCCCAACTGACAGCGCCCGTTCACGAACATGACGCATGGATCGGCCCCATTCAGCTCAACCATATTGAAGGGAACTAAAGGACCCGACACACCCGCCACTATCAACGAGACATTTGAGTGAGCCTGACATTCTCTCAGCCACCAGGGCACCTTCGAGTCAATGAAGGATAACTAAATGTAAATGGTAGCTTTACTGTACATATTATTCACACATGTGCTATGCAATTATAATAATACTAAGAGTTTGAATCTATACAATGCAAAGATATTTTTACAATCTTCTGCAGCTTCCACAATAATTTCACATGAGCTTCTGATTTGTTTGCCCCTATGGTTGTGGAGCAGGACCAGCATTAAGCCAAACATTTTTATCATCGATTTAATTCCCTAACTTAAAAAATATGCTGGCATACATAGTGTGCGTTTTATACGAGATTTAAATTTCGTCTCATTCAGTTGTTGAATGTGGGGAGGTATTTTATTGTAGCATTTTAAACAGTACCCCATGAAAGATGAGTCTACTTTAGCTAGCCTGAAACCTGGCTGTACTAGTTGGTCCCTGTTTCTAGTATTAAAGTGGTGTCTGTCACCTCTTTTACTAAATAAACGCAGATGTTTACTAACGTACATGATGTTTTCATAGATGTATTGACAAGGTACTGTCATGATGTTAATTTCCTTAAACAGTTCCCTAAGAGAATCGCGCCTACGTAGATCATATAAAGCTCTGATGGATGGCCCGTTCCCATTGTAAAATACCGTATGACATAATACTATGAAAATAACTAAAATAGACCAGCCTCGCGGTATCTGCATCAGTAAATTGACGGATTTTTCTAACAGCATATGCTGCTGAACTCAGCCGTCCTGCAAGAGGCGTTATATGCGGACCCCATTGTAGCCTTGAGTCGAGCGTGATCCCCAGGAAAACAGAATTTTCGATTTTTATGGTTATCTGTGGAAATAAAACACTAGTAGAAATAAATGAAAAAAAAATCACGGGTGTGAAATACACTGCATTCTGAACCTAATAGTGGTGCAATCAGAGCCAGTTTTCGAGAAAGCGTATTGAAAAGTAATAAAAGTCGTTGCGTAAAATGTTGAAATAATTCGGGACCATCGTTTGCAAAACGTTTTCACCACGCAACGTGCGGTGTGTTGCGAAAGTGTTGAAAAACAACCTCACAGCGAAGTCCTATAAAAAAAAAAGTTCAGTAAAAAACAAACATTATTTTCTCAAAACCGAATAAATTATACGTATAAGTTTTTTTTCATGTGACTTGGCTGTCGACTGTTATACAGTGTACTACTGGCTGGCGAAAGACGCTATAATTAAACTTGGCATGGCTTACGTACGCGATGCACTCTATATCAGGTTTAACGTAATCACCTATTTGCACTTTTACTTTCAAATGAGTCTAGTATTCCAACGAATTGAAGCCAAGCCGTGTGCCTCCCGAAAAGTAGGCACCGCCCACAGTCCTGTGCACTGCGGTAGTAAAGGCTTTAAATTAGGAATGGCAACAGAATGGACAGCAAAGTCGTCATAATGCGATGACAACATAACATTGTGCGATCACTGGATCACAAATCCGTGTGCCAAAATCGGGTGATTATGGAAATATTTCCGCACGACCATTATAATTCATGTTTTGACAGACATGTTTAGCGGCAGATAATTGAGTGCGAGCACAGTTTACGAGAGCTTCTCTCTGCGTGTTTCAGTGTCCAAGTTTATTAATTACTACTGCATCAAATATAATGTGCTTCAATCATGCGTTGTGAGTCAACGTGTCATTTACGAGTATATACATTTGTTATGTTGGTGTCTGTTCGTCTAGGCCATGTTTCACATTTTACAGATACATGTCTGTGTTTTGGCACCGTTAAACATAGTTATAGTAAGTAATCGTTTATTTATTTACACCTAGGACCTAAGGTATTTTAACGTTGACATTTGATAACAATTTGATGATGTAACAAAAATTACGTTCGTGGAAAGTTTTGTAAGGCTTTTTAATTTTTGACTGAAATGTCGGAATGGGTTGTCTCTGCAACGTGACTGGACCAAGTGTACAATAAACGTGAATGAACAAAAAAATCTGGTGTTACGTTGGTACCTATTGTGAATGTCGACAGAGAGGAATTTAAAAAAGCTGTCCAGTCTTGTGGGATTTTTTCAGAGGAGAGTTGAATCATGTTCTCTTTCCATTTAAACACAAGTGTGACATCCATGGTGATGTATGTCATAGTGTGACCCTACGATGCAACGGTCACTCGACAGGTCGATATTTAGCGCTCATTGAATATTTACCGATAGATCTTCTTCTTCTACTTGCCCTTGTCCCATGTTATTTGGGTTCGGCGTAACACGTTTTTTACTTCCATTCGTCACGCTATCATTTACTCCTTTATCCTTCATACCATTCCCCACACAATCCATCCATCTTTTATTTGGTCTTCCTCTCCTTCTCGATCCATCGAAATTTATATTCATTACTCTTTTAGTCACATGCGATTCATCCCTCCTCATCACACCATACCGAGACAGTCGATTCCCTTTCAACTCTTCTGTTACTGGCACAACTTTCAAACTTCCTCTAATATACTCATTCCTTACTTTATCCATTCTTGTCACACGACACATCCACCTCAACATTCTCATCTCCGCTACATGGAATCTTTTTCCATCCATCTCCTTCACATCCTAGCATTCCGCTCCATACAGTACGACAGGCCTAATCACGGTCTTGTATATTTTCCCGTTTAACTTGAGGGGCATCCGCGGGTCGCAAGTCGTTCCAGTGACAGGGTACCCGGTCGTATGCCTTTTCGAGGTCGACGAACACCATGTGCAAGTTTTTATGTGCACCTCTATATTTCTTGCACAGCTGGCGGATAGCGAAAATGTCGTCCGTCGGTCCACGACCAGGCATAAAACCGAATTCGTTCCGTGAAATCTCGCTCTCTTCTCTCAGTCGTCTTTCAATCACTTTCTCCCATGCTTTCATAGTATGTGACAGTAGATTTATTCATCTATAGTTATTGCACTCCAGCACATCACCTTTGTTTTCATCCCCTTCCACCTACCCTTAATTTTCTCATCATTCGAAATAACCATTTCAGCTTCATCTTTTACGCATTTCTCTCTTGAGCCCTAGTAATATAGCCGATTTTGTTTTTTGTTGCTATATATATATTTACCGTTAGATGTTTGATACATATTTGCTTATATACCTACGTACTATATCAACTCCAACGCAACGATCGTACGAGTAATATATTCATTAATTGACATTATTACGCGGCTTGCCAGCAGTACATTATAAGTCATTTATTGAATTATATTTATTTATATCTAAACGACTGCAAGATGTGTGTTTTGGCAACTTTCTCTAACATTTACGACCATAGGACATCTTTTGTAATGTGGTGGCAACCTATTTTCGTTAGGTTTGGCGGATCTTCTAATATATTACCGTTATTATATTTTATACCGTATGCAGTCAGCAATATGCTTAGCAACAAGAATGGTGGAGAAACATTAAGAGTCGCAATTGCGTGGTCTCCGAACTCATAGCTACCGCAGGTTGTCCATATTAAATTGGTACACACGGCGACACATCTAGCTATGCATTTCCAGTATAACATGGCCTCGCTTTGTATAGGTTTCCTTCACAATGAGAGATCCGTATAAACTGGTTTTGCATAGCTTGATAGGTCGCCGTGAATACTACTAAGCTTCTTGATTAAGGATTTTAGTGCATTTTTCGCCATCATTAATTTTTTTTTGGACACATTAAATAGATCGTTTTTGTATATAATACATTATTATTTTGCTTTTTCGATAAATTGGAGAGACGGTAGTAAAATATGTCTCCAATAATAATGATTTTTTAACGATACCTAAGCTTCTGTCTTGCGATTTGACGTGATCTTCACAGCCCACTTACCCACGTTAGGGGTCGACTAGACAGCTTCTAACTAAATTATATTGTTACTATAGTCAAGATAATATTAATCAAGTCGGGTATATTGGTTTATTCCGGAAGCTGCATGCTCCTAGTATTCACGAGCTAATCGCCTCAGTAGAGATTGATTATCTTGATAATTATGTTCAATCTTGGGGTGCCATTGAAGCAAGATCAAATTTCCTTAACCTGTTTAATCGCTCAGGACGAAATCGTTGCTGACTAGTAATAGTAAACAAGGAAATTATCACTTTTACTGGAAAGCCGAGAACAATACAAATGTACAGTACGTGTGTATTTTAATGTAATGCTTAGTTGACGGCTTCGTGAAGGGTCCTGTTACACCCTGTATGTATGTATTTACATATTATGAAATGTCAATCGATTCGTTATATTATGCCCTGGTAACATAGGCTACATTATAACCGACTTGAACAATAGGAGGAATCGATTTTACCTTGTAAACCCCGATTTTAATTAGAGCGTGGTTTATTATAGATCTGAAGAAAAGTATTTATGAACCAAGTACCGCTGCTGCCTTAACAAAAAAATATCAGGTTTTCTTTTCCAGAAATTACGTCAATAATTATATACCTACTAAGACATTGTCTGCTTTAAGGTGGATGCGCAAGGGTAGCCCGCGAAATTTTTTTTTTTTACGTTTGTTGCAATTTGCAGGTCTGTGTCAGGTTGTATGTTGATGAAAATATGAATCGCGCCAGTTACACGTATGGAGTTACAGAATTATATTCATTTAAATCATCAATACAACTCTCCAAGTTCATATAATCCCAAAGAATGACTTTTTCATGAAATAGCCATTGCATGGGATTTCTCTGCGACAGCCTCGCTTCCATGTTCTATTGATATGTGGGTGGACGATACACATCTCTACAATTTCTTGTGTCTCCACACAAGACAGTACAAGTGTGATGTTATACAGGGTGGAAACTTCCAATGGGCCACTAAGGGGAACTAATTTAACCGTTCCAATGGTGAAAACCGAAAATGGTCTTAGAAGAAGTCATCTATAATTTTTCGTGAAATTCACAAATTGTCAAAAAAATGTACAGTTACCAAGAAATTTGCCTTTTTACACAAAACATTTTTTTGGTGCCAGTCGATACTTTTTCTAATAATTATTAAAAACTTCTAATCTAACGGAGTCCCGTTAGAAGTTTTTGACCATCGTTGGAGTACTAAAAAGTCAGAAATCGCAAAAACATAAAGTTACATAGGTACCGTCTTCTTGATCATTTGTCTTTTATTTCTTTTTTGTATTTCAGATTCCAAAACTCTTTAGGACCTGGCAATGATTTCGAGTGAGTTTTTGATCAGAAACTGGATCGATTAACATCAACAAACATTTTTTGGTTAAAATTATCAAACAAAATGTATGGGAAAAGTTTTTTGCAATTTCTGACTTTTTTAGAACTTCAACCTGGGTTGGTCATAAGTAATTTATTCGGAACAACATACATTGTGTAGAATTAAAAAAAAATATATATTTATAACAGTACCATTCAAACAAAAAACATGTCAAAGATAATACAAATTATAATTTCAAAACGATAATTTTATGCAATAAAATAAATTAAAAAAAAAAAAAACAAATTGTGGTAAAAAGATTAATAATGTGTCATCTAATTTTCTGCGAATAATCAATAATTAAAATAGAACGTCAAATATACATAAAAAGAAGATAAAAACAAATTGTTATAAAAAGTCCGTAATAATGTGTCATCTAATTGTAAAATAAAATGTCAAAGATACAATTTATAATTATACTAGAGATAATAAGTCATTCAAAAATCTATGAGTAATACAATAATATAACAAAAAGACATAATAAAAGTATAAAAAATTAAAAATAATAACAGCCAACATAATTATCATTTAAAATTATTTTGAATCTAGTACAATAATATTACAGTTGTCTCTTATCATCGACGCTGTGATAGCCCTTCCTCAATAAATATGTCTTCAATTTATTTTTAAATAAGTTTGCGCTATTTATGCTTTTAAATTCTGAGGGAAACTTGTTGCATAAAAATACTGATTGGAGGATTGGTCCAATAGAAGTCTTTGATCAATATTAGAAACAGGATAGATGCCTATCGAGGAATTGTTTTGTGTAAAATGCCACTTTCTTGCTAACTATAATTTTCTTTTGAAAATCTGTGCATGGGAATCAAAATTTCACGAAAAATTATGGATAGTCTCTTAGGACCAACAGAGTTGAGGTAGTTCACCTAAATGCCCCGCTGAAAGTTTCCCCCTGTATGTGTGTTTTACCCTGTATGTATGGATATAGGTAGTTGGGTGCACGACTGCACGTGTAGTGGAATGTCACCGCGAGGCTCACCGATCCAATAACGAAGCAAACAGAGGGAACTGTACCTTCATGAGAATTCGCGCAATTTCCATTACTGAGGTTATTCATACTTGATAGTATCACGAGCCTATATAGCCAGTTTTAATTACCTGCAGAAGATGTACGTGATAAGGCTACATTGTCAATTTTCAAACATTTCCAGTTAACGGTGGTGTGGGCTAGTTCTATTGTTAGGAGGTTGTTTAATTATTTATTTACACTATTAATTATAACTTAGTGCTATTTAAAACTGTACCTATCTGTCTCTGGCATTTTCAAAAGATTGACAGAAATAGAAAGCTGATTTAAAATTATTTTAGCGTTGAATATAATAAGTGAGCCAGCATCTATATCAACGATCTGTTTTAAACCTACCTAGTTTACAAAAAAATGCCCAAAGAACCAGTTACGTAGTAACTGTTTCACCATTTGCCTGCTATTTCCAACTCTTTTGGGG
The DNA here is from genome assembly GCA_947578425.1 of Eugnorisma glareosa. Lineage (NCBI taxonomy): Eukaryota > Metazoa > Arthropoda > Insecta > Lepidoptera > Noctuidae > Eugnorisma > Eugnorisma glareosa. The sequence continues at coordinate 35,191,389 of OX387957.1, forward strand.
CTTCCTGTCTATTCGGATGCAGCTGAATACCAGTATTTTACATAGAGCGATTGCCTATCTGACATCCATAACCCAGTTAGTACTGGGTTATAAGATGGGGTATCTGTTGGTAAGACTGGTTATCAGACTTTCGGGACTACCACCTGTAACGAATGTCAAAGTTCTACAAATGATAGGCGAGATCAACGGCTTAACGTGCTTTCTGAGGCACGGAGGAAACTCTGTATGTATTATGGGTGGTCACCCAACCACAGACCAACCTAGGCAAGCGTGGCTTAACCCGAAGATAGACTCCGAGCGGCAGTTATTATTTAGCCCCGAGTGGGTTAGTTACGTAACCGTTATGCTGTGATTATAAAGCAAATGTATACAAAATTATGTATAAAATAAATAATCTCACAATACATGGTTGTAGTACTTATGAAGCAAGATAAGTTAGATAAGGATTGCTACCACTCCACTTTGAAGTGATTAGAATGAATGAAACCTCTATACATTAAAGGTTTTACAATTTCAATGGCAATTTTATAGTAAATTCATAAAAAAAAAACAAAGTATGGCCTGCTTGAGCCGTCCAAATAAATTAATAACTAATAATAGCAAGCATAAATGAGCCTAGATCAATACCTTTACTATTTTCTATATTTTTTATAAAAAAAAAATGTTTTTAAATATTCAGAAATGTAAATAATATGTAAAGAAAACTAATAAACAAGCGTAAAAGAGCCTCGGTCAACTGAGGAGGCTCTTGTAAGGCAGCTGGATCAAGGGCTTGATTCAGAAAGCGGTACTCCTGGACACGGCTCGTATTGTTAGAAGGTTCCTCTCTCTGGATCCCGGACTGCCGCCACCGGTAATTGGATCATGTTCCCGATACTGGTGGGCTACATTTTTTTATATTTTCAAATGTTTTTATAATGGTTTTTTTTAGGAATATTTAAAAATGTAAATAATTTGTATAGAAATGAATAAAGGGAAGTAAGTGTAACAAGCACAAAAATGATAAATTTCTACACAAATTATCGAAATCACAATATGAGATGTAGATAACCAACAGCCTCCACATCCACAATAACCTCCGCCCTTTTTTTTTTTTTACCGATGGGAAATCATCAAATAACCCCTCCCGCTCTGGGCTGAGCAGGAGGGAGTGTCAGACTTTTACTGACTAAAACCCATCCATGTTCCTTCCTTTGCCCTTTGTGTTCCAGGGCCGCGGTATCTCTTTCGAACAGTTCCGCAACCCTGGCAGGATAACCTCCGCCTTACAGTAACATATTATTTCATAGTTACAATAAGTTACAACAACGTCCCCGCACCTGCTAGACACAGCTTTGTGATAAGCCATTAAAAACAGGTGAGAATGCAAATACCTAAGAAATTTCCTTCAAGGCTTCTTAGTGATGTAATGCGTTTTATTTAGTGACTAACGGTGCGCTGCGCTGTTGACTTAATTTCTTTTGTATTGTGAGTTGTTCTAGGTCAACGTTTCTTTGGTAAAGATTAGATGACAGATTATCTCTGCTGTCTCTTTGGCCGCACGAAACTTCACCACATCCGATTAATCAATCAACTTAAGTAGTTCACTGCTCGACCTAGGCCTCACTCAAGCTACACCACCACATCCGATGGATTTGTCGTCATTTATAGTTTCAATAATAATCGTACCAGTTGTTGTAGTTAATATAACCTAAAGCCGTGACGACGTTGGTCAGACAAATCTGAAGTTAGAATGACCACGACAAACAAAGAAACAAACCAACCTATTCTCAGGGACGGCTGCTGCAGGTGTTGAAAATCTCAGACTGCGCAAATACAATGTGGTTGAGCCGTTTGGGGTTGAAACACTAGGGCCGAGTCCACCGAGCCAACCGCTTGGCGATTGCCTGAAACACTAGATGGGCACCTAATGTTTCGGGCAATCGCTAAGCGGGTGGTCGACTCTTCACTTGACCAGAGGACTGGCCTATTTTTTCGCTAAAGCATCAGTATTGGCATCCAACGTGGCAATGCTGTCAGCCTTTTGGTTATTTTTCCTATTGACAGCAATGTGGATGAATTTTTTGACACCCTGTAATTATTTTCCCCTTTTGATAAGTGGTACTTGTACTTATAATATTTTTATAGATCTATAAATTCTAGTTAGTAAATAATGTACATTCTCTGAGGACTTGTCATCGGCGAAGGCACTATAGGAGATGTCGGAGCTTATGCGAACAGCACTACGCAAGCAATTACTGGAGATTTCGGAGCCTTCTGCATTGTGCTGACAGACAGCAGTTATTGTTTGGATTAGCTAGTCGGCAGTAGTTGAAGCATCACCTGCACGTCAGACAGAAAGCTCTTAAATTCGTTTAAGTCATAAATATATTGAACGTTTCAACTGTATAAAAATGCCCCATGGCTTTCACTGCAGGTACTATACCATCACGGCGTCGATGATGCGACAGACACGCAATCTGTCTAGATTGCGTGACTGTTACGCTTAGCTTACATAGATTGCTTTTAAGTTGTAACATACAAACAAGCCAACAACCAGTATACAGTGTTTTGTCTTAGTATGCTCCTATAGTCCTCGATGGCGAAACTAATAGTTATGCCTTATCTCCTCCATAACGGGAATCTCAATATTATTATTTTTTACATCAGTATACATTTCCAAACAAACTCAAATCCGATTCGTGAAAAAAAAGTATCTTTTCATACTGTATGAATGTATTGTACTCGTATATTGGGGTATATACGACGTCTTAAATCAGGAGTAATTCCAGTGTGGAAAAGACACAGCTGCACAGGTGGACTAGCGCCATCTCTTTCCCATACTGGAATTGCTGGAAGCGTAAGGGTTAAATGAGCTTATAGGATTTTATTGATGATTTTAATGATTATAATTCTGTAACTACGTACGTGCTACTGGCGCGACTTATTTTTCATCAACATACAACCTGACACTGACCTGGATATTGCAAAGAAAATTTAAATTTCGTGAACTACCCTTGCGCATCCACCTTAAGACGTTATGGTAGGCCACCTGGGGTCCTCCGAAGTTAGTAGAAGAAGTAAAAGAAGTCAATATTTAAACATTGTCAAATCGAATCACGAATACCATTAGAATGCAAAAAAGCTAAATGGAAAACCTGTTGTATTCATGCTACCCAAAGCTTTCATGTAGATGTAAGTTAAAATAAAGAAACCTAACGAAATACTTGTTTACGTAAGTCAGGGTATCTCTATTATCGAGTGTCGGTCACAGTCGCTTTCCTCCAGCCGTAAAATTAAGCACCGTGCCAACAAACACATCAACAGCTGAACAAAGTTCTCATTTGTAGGTTTATTGACCTTGTCTGTAATTTCATAATTTTCTTGTTGAGTTTTAAAGTTTCGCTAATACCTTCCTTTAGGATTGTACGGGTTTGGAAGGGATACCGCCATCTACATCATTTTAAGCAAGGAGGCTGACAGAACTTGAAATTAAAAAAATGGGACATAGAAATTTTCCTTAGGTTATTAAAAAAGAAACAGCTGTCCCATACATTTTGACCATGTATGTATTGCAAGGATGAGAAAAAATCTTAATGCTATAACTCGATAACTGTACTCTAAAAAACAAACGAAAATATAGTCGTTACGCTATCTGACCTTATTGCGATCTAGTCCAAACACGATATAGTCCTAACAAGATCTAGTCATATCGAGATTAAGTCCTATAGCGAACTAGTCATATCTGCTATTTAGTCTTATCGAGAGGTAGTCATAACGCTTCTAACCCAAAATTTCTATATGGGGGGAGGGGGCTCAGAACGATGTACTGAATACTTGGTAATCGTTTTCGCGTCGGTGTCCCTTCCATCCTTAACAGCTAGCCTGTACTGTCCCACTGCTGGGCAAGTGTCCTATCCTTCTTGTACTTTAGAATGTGAGGAAAATTCGTGTTCATTTTGAAAGTCATATACTTTTGATGATCGGAGAGAAATGGTCCTAAACTAAATATTATAAACCAATCTACCAAACTAAACAAAAAGAAAGCTAAGGCTTTCGTATAATGGCTAGAGAGGCGCCACGGCGCCCTCACCTTCCGCCTGACGCAGGTCCTCACCGGACACGGTTGTTTCGGGAGGTTCCTGCACCGAATCGGGCGGGAGGAAACGCCCGGGTGCTACCATTGTGAGGATTGACCGGAGGACATGGTGGAGCACACGGTGGAGATCTGCCCCGCGTGGGCAGAGCGCCGCCGTGTCCTCGTAGCAACGATCGGCGGCGGCGGAAAATCTATTTATTTCTTCTTCAAAATGAATGCTTAAGCTTACTCGTAACTTGCATTTAAGAAAGTCGCAAATTATCTAGCGTTCATCGAACTATTTAAGCTATGTAGCCAAAACGTTACGTCCTGGCCACAGCTACTGGCGGCGCGGTGCGCGGTGCGGCGAGCGGCGCGGCGGGCGGCGCGACTTGCGGTGGTAAGCCACAGCTCGACTAGCTGCGACCGCGGCGGCGGCGGCGGTGGACGTATTTAGAGAACGGCTAACTATTAAAATGGCCCTATCAAAAGTGGCACGGTACTTAAATTGTTGTCGTCCCACAATTTTTATAACATGTTTTGATATCCATATTACTGGGGGTCTAAAATGACCACTTTATCAGAATCATAATACGAATCACGGTAAAAATTTAAAACTCTTAAAATGGACTTTGTGGTCATAACCATAAAGACCATTTTAAGAATTTCAAATTTTTAACGTGATTCATATTATGATTCTGATAAAGCTTCCATTTTAGGCCCCCTGATCTACTCAGTATGTCACTAATAAATTGTTCAGTATCCATTATTTATATAAGCTCAACGCCCGATAAAAACAAAATTATTTGTTTCGATCGTGCGATGTTGAATACGTCCACCGCTGCCGCCGCGCGCGCCGCTCTGAGCTGTGGCCTCCTCGATACTCGCTAGTAGATTTGTTTCAATCGCACGCCGCGCAGCCCGTCGCCGCCGCGTGCCGCGCGGCGCTCACCGCGCCGCAGGTCGCGCCGCAATTCGCGCCGCCGGTAGCTGTGGCTTACTTCATACATTGTCTACCATTTGTTTTCGCCGCTCACCGCTTGCCGCGCCGCACGCCGCGCCGCAATCCGCGCCGCGCTCGGCTGTGGCCAGAAGGTTAAAGCCTACCCAGCCAAGCAATTAATAAGATTTTGTTAATATGGTTCCTTATTTAGGAAAATTTTGAGCTACTAAATAGATATAGGTACTTACTGACATCCCATGTTCCGATGACGAAGCAGGACACTAGATGAATAGACAAGTGTGACAACGTAACGATATCTCCTTTTCAAATTACTAGAGAGTAATCCAGAGCTCAACTGTGAGCTTCGTTGAAAAAGTCAGTCGCTTATCGGGCCTTATCTCGAACAATGCTTAAACTTAATTATTAACAGCATCCGGAACGGGGAATCGAGTTAGCTCTAAGGATTATGCATTTCAAGTGGCAGCCGCTGTTTGTGGGGGAAAGAACTGTCGGACTAAGTCTAAATGGAGCGATGAAATGTCATGGAATTCTACGTGTATGGATATGTAATTATGTATGATGCATGGTGAACACATAATGTCACACAGCGGTACAATGTCATTAAAAGGGAAAAAAAAGCAGCCATGAAGAAGTAGCCTCTAAAATACGTCCATTCGTGGAACTGCGTTTATGGTTGTATTTTGAAAACATCATACCTAAAGGAAATAATAACCAATTTACTATTTGACAACATCGATACCCGGAAAAAGGCATGAGGCATGATAGATACGATCCAACTAAAAGTCAAAATATGATGATAAAAATTGATTTAAAAACAATCACGATTCGGAGATTAATAAACATAAATAGTACTTAAGTTATTTATAATACACACCCGTTCCGTGTGTTCATCTGCTGATGGTAGGATTATGATAAAGCTTATTAATATGGTCATTTCATTTGCGTTCTAAGCAAGTACAGTAAAAAACAATGGAAATGAATAATGAAACCAAAAAAAACTAAGCAGTCATTTTACTTTTGCAGGATTGTGTTAAAAAGTTAAAACAACTGAATTTATTGCGCTTTTTGTATGCATGAAGCTGAAAAACAAAACTCGATTCATTCCTTTGGGCGCATTATGTCCAATTTGCAAAATGTCCAACTGTCCAATTCTCAATTGGTCCAGTTCGCAATTAGTCCAGTTCGTAATTGGTCCAGTTCGCAATTGGTCCAGTTCGCAATTGGTCCAGTTCGCAATTATGTATAGGTCTAAGCAGTGCAGCACTATTAAAGCCGATTTTTGACCGATAAAACTTGAAAGATTATGATGAGATGATTGAATGATAACTGAAACACTCGCATTCTAGGCTTTGTTTTTTGGCATCTACTACTAAACTACAGGAGTCACTAATAATGCTACCTGGTCTACATTTTTGGAATATTTTTTTTGTTTCGGATTTTCCAAGCTATATTTTATTATTTGTACAAAATTTCTATTTTATACCTTTTTATAAACGTCTGTTTTGAAATTTTTTGTTAAGCAACAGAAGGGATAAGTTAAAGTATCAACATTTTATTAAATAAAAACATAAATAAAACCGCTTTAAAAATCGAATTACGTTACAGAGTACGCATCGTTTTCCCCTGACAATGTTACAAGCATTTTAGCGTTGAAGTAAACAGTTTGAAAAAATAGCATTCAAGTGGGATACTGTGCTATTTGATACATGCTCGACCCAGTATGTACCCTACTTTAAATTCAGTTGGACGGGCGCAATAGTGAGCACGTTGTGAACCAAAGTACCGGCCAAGTAAGAGTGGGACTCGCGGATGAAGGCTTCCGTACCATCGTAGTAGGGTCCTTTACTTTTTAGAGTTCCGTAGTCAACAAGGAACCCTTATAGTATCGCCATGTCCGTCTGTCTGTCCGCAGCTTAGCTCAAATACTCTTAGTACTAGAAAGCTGTAATTTGACATGGATATACAGATTATTATTATGGCCGACAAAGTTTAAGTTTTTTTTTTTTATAGTATCACTTAAAATGCTTTTTTTTTTCTCGCGTACTCCATATTGTGGGATGTCATTGGATAGTTCTTTAAAAATATTGCGGGTTTGTTCAAATAATTTTTCGATTATGGGATTCGTTTGTGAAATATTAAGCTTATGGTGGATGTGCAAGGGTAGCCCGCGAAATTTAAAGTTTCTTACGTTTATTGCAATTTGCAGGTCAGTGTCAGGTTGTATGTTGATGAAAATATGAATCGCGCCAGTAACACGTATGGAGTTACAGAATTATAATCATTCAAATCATCAATACAACCCTCCAAGTTCATATAGGTAATGCCATTGAGTGACTTTTTCATGAAATAGCTATTGAATGAAATAGCATTGTACGGAAATGCGAGATTAGCATAAACTGGAACTGTATCGCTTGATGTGTAGCCGTGTGTACACGCGGCTACACATCAAGCTATACATTTCCAGTATAAGCTGACCTTGCATGGTACGGAAATCCTGTACAATGCGAGATCAGCAAAAACTGGAAATGTATAGCTTGATGTGTAACCGTGTGTACTGAAAACGTGGTAATCGTTTGTGCGTCGAATGTCCCTTCCACCCTGTTTATATGCAAATTAAGCGGTAGAACACTGCCGTCAACTAAATTATTTTATACGTAGAACTTGTTCCCTTTTACATTATGCATTATTTTGCGGCCCAGCCCAGCTTAGCTATTAGTCACATTTAGTAGTGTTAATGAAGGCTATCGGTTTTGAGCTCACCAGATGGCGCCAATGTCGGGTAAGGTCATGTCAATAATTATATTTTATACTGTCTTCACAGTACCAATTACTTGATAGAAAATTTATTTTATTACCTACGTAAGTATAACAACATAGTGTAAACTTCAAATACATTTATTTACAATATTCTCCCTAAAATTAGCAAGCATGAAACATTAAAAAATCATTTTACCTCCAAGTACATACCTACGAAGAAATAAGATCCTAATTTGCTACTTAAAATCTTCAAGTCTTAATTAATCAGGAATAGCTCAATCTAGACCACAATCGTGAATATTAGTAAAAATAAGTGATAAAAAAGCAACGCGTGAACTATCTATGGCATCTGACATTTCGGGGACCTCGCGCTACACTAGCGCCTCTAGCGGCGAATTCACACGCGATAGCCCCCATTGCATTCACGTCTCAAAGTTACATGTAATAGTAGACGAGATTATTGCCACTAATCGAACAGAAAGCCTTACTCGGAAGTCGGGGCTGCTACTGAAAAAACTAAACAAAATACATCGTCAATAAATATTGTTACGTACCAACACTATAGCCATTAGCGCCAGTTTGTTGGTAAACATTTTTGTAAAACTATTTGTTATTGAAAAAACAAAATGGCGGCGCGGCGTACGTTTCGATTTTTTGACACGCGCAAACAGATCCATGTACAACTATTATATAAGAGTAATTCCTTATACTAGCAACTTTTTTTTATTACTTAGATGACAAAATAGGCTCTGTAACAGAAAAGTTATTAATTAATTCCCTATCGAATTGTATACATTGAATTGTAACGTTTTCTCACTGCTGTCTGGCATGGTGGGACTCATTCATGCTCATCACAACAACATTGTGATTGTGAGTTTATTACAAAAATAAACTCTCAATGTTGTTGGGATGTGTCCCGTGCCATTTGAGCACTTAAAATAGAATTTTCCATGTTTATTTTATTACCCAAGGTTCATTTAACTTTCAGATAGGTTTTAGAAAATATATTTCCATGTACGTAAAGTGAGTTGAGTTTTTTTTTAAATTCTGAAACGTCTGTGCCCTCGGCTTGAGTCACTATCTAACAATACGTTAATGGGAAGTCATAGTTTACTCAGAATATTTTTTAGAAAATCGGTTGTTTTGTAAATTTTAACTAAAACCTTATATAAGTACATCTTCAAAAAATGTTGTTTTAGTCATACATCTAAATCAGTAGTAATTATTCCTGATCTCTTCTGAGTCAACCTCTTGGAAAGAAGAACGGAGTTAGGATCGTTTCCAAACCTCGAAGCAATTACTAATTATCAAAAATATTCAGGGTATAAAAAATTGTATTTTATGTATGGAAGACTAGTACACACAGCGTCAGTAAGTGCTAACCCCTAAAGCTTGAAAATGTTAAAGCTTGAGGAGTTAGCACTTACTGACGCTGTGTGTACGTAATTTGCAACCAAACTATTGAAAACGGTACAGCTTGAGAACCCGACAAAGTGACATTCTATTAGCGATAACGATCATAGAAAAGTGTTATATAAATTAGAATTTTGCTACCGAAATCGTATGTCAATCGTGTGAACCTTTGCAGACATGGTTCTTTTAGCACTTGAATGAAATTTTCAGGAAGGAGCTGTTGGTACACAACAATTTGCGAAATTGTCCGTGGAAACTGTATTGAAAAACAAGATGATGCCGTAAGCCATCCATAATGCACTGTAAAGTTTTGAAAGCGGTTGGCCACTTGTCTAGGTCCTCAGGAAAGCATAGCTTATATTTTATACTCGTACCAACAGGAAGTAACTTAGAAACGGTTTCTATTTTGGAATACGGTCATCTCAAAACAAATTCAATTTATTGAATGCCAGGCTCGCTTGCTTTCAATTGGGGTTGGCAGGGAATTATTGGAACCAGCTCCAACTTTCTGATTAACAAACACAACTCGTTGACAACTTAATTCAAACGCTGCTAAACCATTTCATAAAAATAAATCTTTTGAATTTTAATCGCAACTTAAATACTGGTGACAGTTTACAGTTCATTAAAATTGTCGCCTGAAACTACGGGGTAGTTTGCGTCAAATCCGGTAGTTCTGATTTTTTGCAGACTTGTTAATGATGTTGGCCCAATGAAAAATTGACCTCGAGCGCCGAACGCAACTTTGTCAAAATCGAAAAAACCGCGAAGCTTTCGGATATTTTTCAGATTTTGGCGATTATAACCTTGAAGAACTAGTTTTTGATAGTACCTTTTCAGGACGTATAAAGTAGAATAAATTTGCTACAATAAGAGATAGAACTGTCTTGTAAGTATACAGGGTGTAACAAGACCCTTCACGAAACCGTCAACCAAGCATTCTATACATCACAATAAGTAACTTTACGCAAAAATTATTGCTGGGAAACGACTTTTTTTTGGGGAGAAATATCACGTTTTACGGTAGGACTCAATGTAACGGACTCAACACATTGTGCTAATGGATGGATTGAATAGTACGGGGGTCGTGGAGGTGTTTAAAGTAAAAATCTTACATTAAAAACATGTATTTACAATAATACTTGTAAAAAGTTGGAACTTTGAATAAATATATCAATATCTCCGTAACTAGAAGGTTCCCAGCTATCTAGAACAAAAAAATGATCGCAATGACCGGGAGAACAAGCGGCTTTCGGCTTCGTTAAGGGTCTTGTTACACCCTTTATGTAATTGTTTCCGAGATTACAAACTCAACCCTCTGCGAAGCTTTTGCCAAGTCCAGCTTTAATACTTATTGAGGTGAATCACGGATAATTATGTAGTTTGTGCTATAAATCATCCGTACAACTTAGGTATAGGTACATCTATCGTAGTATGGTATTTAGCGAATTTAATAAAACTGAGTAGGTGGCTAGGTACGAGTATAGGTACCGTTTTAGTACACGACCGTGTGAACGTCATTCCCACACTAAATCAGGATGCGTTAGTGTGTACATACGTAATTATGTTGACGAACCCAGAACACTACAATGTAGTCTGTTCGACTTACAGGATGTTTGATTATACAAAAGTCATGGAATTGTAAACTTTCAATTAGGCTATTCCTAGATGCTAGTTCATGTTCTTAATACAAGTACTGAACTACTGACCGGAATTGTTACGGAACTAAAAGTATTGGGATATACAATAACTATACATTGGGTAGCAGACAGGTAGGGGGTGACAGGTGGGGGGGGTTAGTTAACAACCCCACGCGACGGCAATCTACAAAGTAACGCTAACAATTCTCGATAATCAATACGAAAATTGGATAAAAATAAACCCACTCGTATCGGATTTCGCCATTTGATTCCGATTCACTTTAAGAGGGCCCTTCCCGGCGCGTCTATCGTCAAAGCGAGCATGGTCGAAAAGCTTGTTGTTTCATCCAGAGCCACCGCGGTGATTAGCTTGCAACTCCCCCGTCTAACCCCGCCCCGAGCCCGCACAACTTGTCTCCCGCGCACCTCATACCGCCTAACGCGATGACATTGAACGAAAAATAGTGTTCGAAAATGTCTTAAACTTGTTCCAGGAAATACGTGTTTTTGAATAAGTCTTACAAGTATGTGAAATAAATATTTGTCATTAAGAATCTCCATTGCATGTGCAAGGTTTCTATCGAGATGTTTTCTTTACTTTTAGAGTCTAATAGTACATTATGAACGGCCAAAGTTCAGGTAAAATTTGTGCAAAACAGCCATTTTTGGAGGCTCATACTGAATTTGTTTCTACAATTTTTTAATTTTTGCTCCCATAAAAACCTAGATATAGTGCACAAAATAGTTAAAAAAAATCAAAGTTAGATGTGTAACAACTTCATAATTACGTACGAGCGTTTGTATGAAAAGTATGACGGGTTGGCCGCTCTTAACAGACAAGCACAATGTGTGAGGCCTGCGAGGATAGATTGATTCGGTGATATTTTGCTTAGTGATTCATTCTCTTTCGCAGGGAAAATCCCCGGGAAGTTCGTAATAGAGCAGAGAAGATGAGGAGAGATAGACTCAACCAGTCTGTGGCGGAACTGGCGTCCATGGTGCCCCCCGTGGTGGCTGCCAGGAGGAAGATCGACAAGACCACAGTACTACGACTCACTGCACACTACTTACGAGCACACCAATATGGTAAGTACATTAAGTGCGATTATGGACATAATTCAACTTACCGACCTCAAAAAATAAAAGAAGAAAAAGCAAGGTTCATAGAATAAACTCTCTTTGTTTCCACAATTTGTGATAGTGATTTGATATTCGGATTTGAAAAGTTTTGTTTTCCTAGCTTCTGCAGTTCGTAAAGGAAATAATATCGCGTTCACGAGTCACGTGTAATTCGTGTAAACAACATTTTATTTAATAAAAAACAAAATGTGCAAGCCATAGTTTTCACAAACTACACTTTTCTTCATAAATAAGCTTCTAGTAAAGCGAGATGAGAGCCTTGTTAACTAGATTAAAGGGATTCTCAGGCAGACAGAATTTCTTATTTCATGGATTCTTATTGTCTTCTCGGCAGATCGCAGACTCGTGTTTCTTGCGCACCTCATAGATTAAAGTGACGCAATTGAGCGATCTAGTTCTACGCTTTAATTTGCAAATATTTTCTAGTTTCACCACATTCCATACAGTAATTGTTATGTGTTGGAATGCAAGCTCCACCCATACCAATTACGATGAGCATACTCGACCGAATTGAAGAGCTGTAGTGTGCACTATGATTGTGTTGAAACAGTGGCCTATTATCTTTGGTTGGGTAATAGACGGACGATGCAGGTGCGCACATTTTGTATCATGTTATTACTGGCATGTCATTTTCCACATACGAGCGTATAACGTTGATAAAATAAGGAGACAGCGGTGAATTATCGGAAAATTGACGTTCAATAAATGTAGTCGTGTAGGTACATGAATTTTATTAATAACAGTTTATTTGCTACAAACTTAAGTTGCAAATTGCCTTGAATGTGATGAAATTAGTCATTAGATTGAGTCTATAATTCAAAAATAACCTCAGGAACCAAATGAGTGTTTGAAACTCACTCTTGTTTCCATGTTTTCAGATTCATACCATCATTCACCATTCTCGTTGTCTTGACCTAGGTACTAGATACCTACCAATCAATAACAAAACAGTAAAACTGTCAATAATTTATAATCCAACAACATAATTCTGTATTGCGCAGAACAGGTATCATTTGCAATGTATAAACACTGACTCACCAAATTAGAATATTAATTTCATATAAAAGGGAGAAGTGGGGTAGGCAAAGCATCATATTATAGAGGTGTAATAACAACAACAAAGTTAGCTAAGTAGGTACGTACTTAGCTAGCATCCAAAAATGAGTTCAAGGTAGGACTTAACATTGATGAAGCTGATGTACAAACATGAGCAATGCTTCAATCAAATCAAGAAATCAAGTCAGAAAATCGGTATGATTTTTGAAATATGTGTTGGATTTTGTAATTTGTATTACAGGGGCGACAACTTCATATTGAACAAGCCCCTTTAAGGTGGATGCGCAAGGGTAGCCCGCGAAATTTAAATTTTCTCAAGTTTATTGCAATTTGCAGGTCAGTGTCAAGTTGTATGTTGATGAAAATATGAATCGCGCCAGTAACACGTATGGAGTTACAGAATTATAATCATTCAAATCATCAACACAACCCTCCAAGTTCGTAGTGCGGGCTACCCTTGCGCATCCACCTTAAATAAAGAGAGAATAATCAGAAAATCAATATATTACACTTACTAAATTGCTTTTCTGACGTGAAAGTGCAGTATTTGTGATAAAGCGACATTGTTGCGGCGTCGTTTTCTTCAATTTGACACTTCACCGAGTTCTAGCCCAGATTTATATTAAACAGATATTATTTTTGTGTAACAATACAAATGTAAACGGAACAGAAGCGCCTGGGACTCACGGCACAGGGAATCCGAGTGTGACTTTCAGGAATCAATGCATTGAACGACAATGAAAGTCTTATTCTTAAATTTGTAGTTTCATTCGATCAAGATCGCTCTCGATTAGGGCCGTCTTAAGTCGATGATTTGAAAACAGCAGTTACAGAGTACCGGTGGCGGTGGCCTGAGGATCCGTCGGTAACTGGACGTAGCCAATAAACTAGTGCAAAGTGCAAATCTATTCATAGTAGCGGCTCACACATTCGTGTCACTATTAGTTTGTCCGAGAAATGTAACTTGCATTTCATTAACCACGTTATACGTAATAATACGTGTGGTATGCTATCTGTGCCACTACTCTAATTTGGATAAGTAGGTACCTACCTACTTTAAATGCATTAAAAAATACTGCGTCATGTATTCTTTGCTATCAAATCGTTGTAGTGTCACTTGATTTTAAAACAATTCTTTTGCTATATATTTCTGTGCAATGAATCACATGAATGCAGTAAAAATAATGGTGTTTATGTACAAAACATTTCCATATTAAATAGGATTTAGTACAATTAGTTATTGCAATGTAACATATTTGTCTATCAATATAAAATCCGGTCGTGTATAGTAACGTGAGTGCGCGCGCGCACGTGTGGCGCCATGCTCCTCCGCTTAGGGCGTCAACACACTGCATTGCGAATTTAGTTATTTTAGTTTCAATGTCACTGTAGACTGCGTGAACATGTCATAACGCGGTGGCGTCATGTGGCCATAACCTTATACAACATGGGAACATCACAATTTTTAAAATATATGTAAAACAATTGAAGCTGAAAACATGTGATAATCAATGTTTCATGATGAGCGTGTTGTTTTGTAAACAGTAATGGTATTACTTTGTGGTAATGCTACGACACACTGTTTATCTTTTTGATAAAAATTGCTTGTCAAATTGTCAGTTAGTCAAATTGGCTCGGATTAGTTCAATATTTATTAACTTAATTTTAATTTTGTTTTTTTTTTTTAAGTTTATCTTGGACATTACTGACATCGGTGAAGGAAATCTAGACTTATAATATAAGTCTGCAATTACCAACCCCGATGAGCAAGCATGGTGATCAATGCTCGTGCCTTCTCTGTATTAGAAGAGGCCTTTGCCCAGCAGTGGGACAGTAACAGGCTGGTATTATTGAGGTTTTTATTTATTTTTTCTTCAGGGTTCGAAGAAATGATCAAGTTTTTATTTTCTTTGCTCTAATATAATGATAATTATCGGATAATTATCATGATATATAACGGATAATTTCTTTAATTTTTAAGTGAAATCACTATCAAGGTCTTTATTTTTCGGAATTTCGTAACTTTTACTCTAGTCCTAAGTGTATATGAACTATTAAACTATAAACAAACAGAAATGGCCGTTTTTTGCAAGTTGTCACGGAAGCAGCAAATCGCATACGGATAAACGTGAAGTGACATTGATATTATTTTACATACATTGATAATAATTATCACTTCAATCCCTAGTTTTGTTTGATTAATTATATACATTTAGTTTCCCCATATTTTTCATACAGAAAATAATATTTTTCATACAGAAGTATATGTACTAAATAGATGTATCAAAAATACTAAACCTTTTATTGGCAATCAAGTTTTCATTGTGTCCACATTTTCATTCTTTGTTTTTCTTCATTGATTAGGTACACAAACATAGTATCACTGATTCTCTTCTCATTCATTTGCCTAAGCTTGTTTGTTGAAACAATATTCAATTTCAATTTTAAATTGAACTGTCATATAAATGCTTATTTTTGCAAAAAAAAAATTGGAGCTTGGAACACTGCTGTTGAGTAAGTTTTAGAATCGAGTCTCCTCAATTGGGAGGTGGGGGGAGGGGGAGGGGTTGGTTGAGTCGCCCCCACTTCTCCCCCCTGCTGGAGGTGAAAAGCATTTTTTTTTAAATCTCATGTTTTCTCAATGTTTTTATATTATAAACTAATTTATGGGGAAGTGAGTTGGGGGGAGGGAAGCCCTCCCCTCCTATGCCACTCAACATATATTATACAACGTGTAACAGAAAGGGTATAATCATATGGAATACTGTGGTACGGACCATCAAACTGAACAACTTTCTCTATGGGACCACCATCGAAATCGTATAAAAATAATCAGCTGTCCCATACATTTGGGTCGAGTAGGTATTGAAATTTTCTATGGAACAGCTGATTATTTTTTTACGATTTCGATGGTGGTCCCATAGAGAAAGTTGTTCAGTTTGATGGTCCCTACCGCAGTATTCCATATGGTTATACCCTTTCTGTTACACGTTGTATATTAATAAAATGCAGAATTCGAAAGAAAATACTGCATCTTTCACACCATCTGTAGATGGAGAAAAACGAATACAACAAAACCAATATTCTGAGACTAATCTGCCAACTTCTTGAGAATATGTCCACGTGCTTTCACTTAGAGGTGAACCGACTGACTTATTGATATGTTGTTCATAGGAAGCGCATCCACATAGTTATTGTCCCTTGTCTATGGACTGTAGGTCTATCTTTTTCGTTTTAATGATATTTTTTCAATTCAGAAGTGCCTGTAACTGGCCTGTTAGAAATAAATGCTTTGAGTTGAGTTTGCTAAACGAACTCAAAGCACTCGCGGTTTCGCGACACCGTTTGGACAAAGTAGGAGAATTTTATGAAAACCGCGAAAAGGGACATCGTAAAGACGGCCATTGAATTGAAATCTATACTTATTGAATATTATATTGTTTTTTTTTTTAACCAATTTTGGTCTATATAACTTGTATAGTGTAGGCGCGTTCCTTGCGGCGGCGAGCCACCCTTATGTAATAGTGGCGATAAGTCCCTCTTTGATGAGTGGCTATGGAGAGGCGTCACGGCACCGTCAGCCACCGTGGGAGACGCCCGGGGCGTCGCACACTGGTCCCAAATTAAAAAAAAGTGGACATTGATAGTAGACCGCTAATATTTTTTTTTATTGTTGATATAATGATAACAGATAAGGCAAAAAAATATTATTGTCCTACTTCAAATACTTTTCTCTATAAAAAATATTTCTTTTTTTTTTGTATGGGAGTGATTACATTTTACTCAATTTCTCAAAAACCTTAAGCGATGTCGAGATGGCATTCACATATGTTAGAAAACTAATAATTCTGAGTATTTGGCTCGAAGAAACTTATTGCTTATCTCTGCGTACTTTCGAGATAATAGTGACAGAAAATAAAAAATTTTTTTAATGTTAATTGTTCGCTTTTTTTTAATCATAGCCTTACTCATATCGCAATAGGTCCGCTGGCCAGCAAAATGGAGCTTCGACGCGAGTTTGCCGGGATAACAAGATGGCCGCCTCTCATGACGTAACGTAATACGGTCACGAATCGCGCGCGTACACCTCACTCAGTGTACAACTAAATGTGGTTGCGATAAGACGTGTCCTTATTTTTTCTGTGCGCTTGAAGAAATGCTTGTTGTTTGTTTGTTTTGTTATTGTTGTATTTTGAATCTTTGGATTTTAAAATCAAATAATTTTTGTTTGTCTTTCTTTCGTCGAATTTGTTTTCGTAATTTTTTTTGTTAAAATCAAAGTCACTTTGTCTTTGATATCTTTGATTCTAATTTGTTTTCAATTTTCCTTAAAATTATAATATGTCCGCATTTGTCACCAACTTAGACTTATACGTTGTTCTTAAATCAGGAGGTGGTTTTAAAAATGTCGAATTTTTATTTAATGCCCTTATTGAACGTATTGGTGTTGAATTGTCTTCCGAAGAGTTGAGTAATATTAAATTATTTTGTCGTAATTTTTCAAGTAATATCTCAAAAAGATGGCCTGCTTCCAGTAGAGCTCAAAAGACCTTTCTTAACAAAAATTCAGACTGGTTACAATCCCAAATAGTTTGGCCAAAATGTCAAAATATCGATTTAAGCAGCATTTTTAAAGTTGCCGAGGAAGTAATTCCAAATTTCGAAACGCAAGTGGATACTCATCAGTTAAGTTATGGTACAAGTAAAAAACCATTTGTTGAT
Source organism: Eugnorisma glareosa (assembly GCA_947578425.1). Taxonomy (NCBI): domain Eukaryota; kingdom Metazoa; phylum Arthropoda; class Insecta; order Lepidoptera; family Noctuidae; genus Eugnorisma; species Eugnorisma glareosa. Next base: position 35,209,138 of record OX387957.1, read on the forward strand.
ATATCTGATAAACAGAAGAAAAGGCGTTCTCTAACACTTCTAGATCACACAGAGGAGGAATTAGTTTATGCTTTATGTGCCAAATTAAAAGAGTCTAAAAAAACAAAATTAGCAGCTATATTAAACGAACTCAGCCAAAACAAGGAAAAATGTGAGATGGTACATGATGTACTATTCGCTAAAAAGACTGACAAACCGTGTTTACCAGATGATAAAACGTTAGCGCTTTACACCTCAACAAATTTGTCAAAATGGCAATATCGAAATTTAAGAACTATTCTTGCTTCAGAGAAAATGTATGGTCTTCCATCCTATCAAAAGCTCCTGGAAGCTAAAAAAACTTGTTATCCTCCAGAGTCAGACATAACTGTAACTGAATCTGATGCTAAGATAAGACTTCAATCGCTTCTAGATTTGACAACTAATAGGATATTAAAAACAAATCAGCACAACTCTGCCGACAAAAAATCGCTAAAACTAATAAGCAAATGGGGTTTTGACGGGTCATCTTCTCAAAGTAATTATAAACAAAAGTCACACTCCGACACTAAAATTGACGATTCTTCAGTTTTCATGATTAGTTTGGTTCCGCTTCGTTTGGAAGAAGAGAGTGGTACTATCTTGTGGCAAAATCCTGCTCCCTCTTCAACAAACTATTGTCGTCCAATTGGCTTTATATTTGCAAAAGAAACAAATGAATTGATAAAGAAGGAAAGTGCATCCTTAGAGGAAGAAATTCGTAATCTTGTTCCCACAATTGTAGATAATTTTGATATTAAACATGATTTGTACATGACTATGATTGATGGGAAAATTTCTACTGTGATTTCCAATACTTCTTCTGCAGCTGTTTGTAATATTTGCAATACCCCACCTAGCAAAATGAATGACTTGGACTTTGTATCCAAAAGACTCATCAGAGAAGATATGTATAAATATGGTCTGTCTTCGCTTCATATGTGGATAAGATGTATGGAATGTATTTTACACATTTCGTACAACTTAGACTTCAAAAAGTGGGCTGCACGAAAAGAAGATAAATTGTTAAAAGAAATTAAAAAGAATTTGTCACAAGAAGAATTCCGGGAAAGAACTGGTTTGTTAATTGACATAGTAAAACAGGGATTTGGTACAACCAATGACGGTAACACGGCAAGAAGGTTTTTTGAAAATTATGAAGTATCTGCTGAAATAACGGGTATCCACCCTGATTTAATCAAGAGATTTGCAGTCATTTTACAAACAATTTCATCTGGTCAACTTATTAATACCAACTTGTTTAGGGAATATTGTAAAGAAACAGCAATGCTATATGTAAACTTATATCCATGGTATTACATGCCTTCAAGTGTCCATAAATTGTTGATACACGGTGCTGATATTTGTGAAAATTTCTCCTTTATTCCGATAGGCATGCTTTCCGAAGAAGCTTCCGAAGCGAGGAATAAAGATTTCCGGAATGTTAGAATGGCACATACAAGAAAAATCGGTAGAGTTCAGACTAATTTAGACATTATCCACAGCTTTCTAATTAGCTCAGATCCTTACATCAGCCATATCAAACCAAAGTTTGCTCGTTTACATAAACAGTTGTTTCCAGAGGCTAGTGCTTTGATCTTGAACAATGAATTGCTTTCATTGGAAAACGAGGAAATAGAGATTTCTCAAGAGAATATAGACCCAAATATTAATCTTTCACCATAATATTTTTTCAGAATCGTTTGTGAACATATTCAACTTTATGTTTGCAGCTTTATTTGTCTTCATTTTGATTGTTTTTTAGAACTGATGAAATTACTCCTTCAGAAAGGTCATAGCTTTTCAGTCATTAGTGAGCCCCCATAACCTCTTTTACAGAGAAGTCTCTTTTTACTTATTTGACATTACGCATACATTATAATTATGTGCTAAATTACTTTAGCACATAATTATAATGTATGCGTAATAGATTCAAAATACAACAATAACAAAACAAACAAACAACAAGCATTTCTTCAAGCGCACAGAAAAAATAAGGACACGTCTTATCGCAACCACATTTAGTTGTACACTGAGTGAGGTGTACGCGCGCGATTCGTGACCGTATTACGTTACGTCATGAGAGGCGGCCATCTTGTTATCCCGGCAAACTCGCGTCGAAGCTCCATTTTGCTGGCCAGCGGACCTATTGGGATATGAGCAAGGCTATGATTAAAAAAAAGCGAACAATTAACATTAAAAAAAATTGTTATTTTCTGTCACTATTATCTCGAAAGTACGCAGAGATAAGCAATAAGTTTCTTCGAGCCAAATACTCAGAATTATTAGTTTTCTAACATATGTGATTGCCATCTCGACATCGCTTAAAGTTTTTGAGAAATTGAGTAAAATGTAATCGCTCCCATACAAAAAAAAAAGAAATATTTTTTTTACAGAAAAGTATTTGAAGTAGGACAATAATATTTTTTTGCCTTATCTGTTATCATTGTATCAACAATAAAAAAAAAATATCAGCGGTCTACTATCAATGTCCACTTTTTTTTAATTTGGGACCAGTGTGCGTCGGGGGCAACGTGGTGACTCTCGGCCACCGTAAGCGCGGGCTTGAGGACGGTAAGTAATGGGCTAGCTCGCCGTCCGTCCGTCTTATGACAACAGGCCGTGTCGACGCGACGGCGCGTTTGTGTTCCACGCGCGCCTCAAAGAGATGTCAGCAAACTGGAAGGGGTCCGAAAGGTCCGATGCCTGCCAGGGTTGCGGGACTGTTCGAAAGAGATACCGCGGCCCTGGAGCACAAAGGTCTAAGAAGGAACATAGATGGGTTTTAGTCAGTACAAGTCTGACACTCATAGCGGGAGGGGTCATTTGACGATAAACAATCATAAAAAAACAGGCTGATGATGATGACTATTACATGTAAAAATTCAATAGTTTTCATTGATATCCAACAATAAGCTACCAAAAGTACATTCTTAAGTAACACTGACAACGTTTTCGTATTAATATTATCATAATAATGAAGTCCATTATTTCAGTGTTCGGTGACTCAATTGACCAATCAGCACAGCAGTTCAGTCCTGCTTCGATCATGAAGGTGCAGAGCCTGTTCAACGGCTTCCTGATCACAACCACATACAGGGGCATCATTGTAGTCGTGTCACAGAATGTCAACCAATATCTTGGATACACAGAGGTACAGTTTTTTTTGTATTTTTTATTTTTATTTTTTTTAATGGCCATTGGTTTGTCAAAAGCTAGAACAAGGTGAGTATGTCATTAAGGTTATTGATAAATGTCTGCTTCTATCAGTTCATAATGGATGCAATGAAGCATCCTATTCAAATTTAACTCTTCTTATTGAAACTAGTTTGTTGTTTCGAGTTTTCATTCAAGGAGTCATCTTTACTAATAAAACCTTCCATAGTTTCTTTGAGTCGAGTAACTGGCTCATTTAGGTACCAACTTACCTAAACTAATAAGAAAATCTTATCGATTATTAGGTATGTAATTAAAAAAATGTTCCTATCTATGCCTAAGTAAGTAATAACCACTTAGATTAAATTAATTTCATGTATTTTGATCTCCTGTGTGAAGGAAGAGTAGCTTATCTATTTACTGGCCCTGCTATTTACCTTCCATAGTTCTATGGACAAGACTTTTTAAACAAAGTACTTAATTGTATTATCGTAAAAAATGTGCATGTGAATACTCCATTCATATACATAATACGCCTTCTTATCAAGTCGCATAACAACATAAAACACAATATTTGAACGAAACGAGTCTGCGCACAGATAACGATGTCTATCATTATGGTGTAGTTTATGCATTTAAGAGAAGCCTTTGAATTTGCGTCAGTAACAGCTTCCCCTAACAGTCACGTTTAAAGTAACTATGACACCAGCAGATGTTATTATCATCTAACAAATTTTCATCACATTATTTTCTCTTCCGATCAAAAATTACGATGTGACCGGAAGTGGAGTGGGCCAGTTTCCAGACGATGAACTAAAGTTGACCAGGGTAACCCGCGAAATTCAAATTTTGTTACGCGTTTTGCAATTTTCAGCAACATAAAACCTGATACTGACCTGCAAATTGCAAAAAACGTCAGAAAATTTGAATTTCGCGAGCTACCCTATCGCTTCTCTCTCAAATAATATTAACATGGTTGGTGGTTTGTGTTTTGTTGTGTGTTGAAACCAAACTTAGGTAATATTAATGACATTTTCCCCAACAGCTTGACTTGCTCGGTCAAAACCTTCTCACTATAACTCACGAAGGCGACCGGTCTATGCTGCGAGAACAGCTGATGCCAAGGACCCAAAACCTGGGTCCTAACGGAGAACTCATGATACCTGATGAACCTGATGCCGTTCGCAAAGTCGAAGAGGGCTTGGCTAGCGAGAAAAGGCGATTCATAATAAGGTGGGTACCTATCAAGGAAGTCATAGAACCTTCTTCACTACAGGAGGCAGACTACGTAGGCCGGGTAGGCCGGGTATGTTGGCTCTATAGACTGTCGTTCACCCCGCATCTCTGAAGCGTCTGAGCACTTGCTAATGCAGATTTTATTATTTTTGCATAATGTGCCAGACGTCAACTTTACTTAACGCCATCGAACCAGCCACCGTACCGAGTGTACCTACGGTAGCCGATAGTACAGGTCAACTAGGCTCAACCCGCACGGTTCAGAGGCGTCATGGTAATATTTGAACAGTGTTTTTTCAATAAATAAAACTACCATACTGCGAATGGATGGAGTGCCTATGCGTTTATTATTTGCAGGAAGCGAATTTTGGGACTTAGTAGAAAAGGTTGCCATTGCGACTTTCAAATGAAACTAGGCCATTGAGTTTTTGTTAGGTACGTTTACTAAGCCGTTGACTATTCTATAAAGTAGGATTTGGTCCGTTACGTCTCTTCGGTGAACGAGTGATACATACTGAAATGGAGCCTTTGACCATAAGAGGAATCCCGTGGACAGCTAAAGCTTTTAAAACCAAGATATCTAGTGATCTAGATACGTTCAATTCTGTTTACGTGGACACGGTAAGTGGGGTCCAAATTGGAGATGCATAGTTCAGTAAACTTCTCACAAGAATATTGAAGAGCACCTTTAAAGTGAGATGGACTGGGAATCCTACATATTATTTTTATAAATCCAGACATTTTTGCAGCTTAGGCAGTGATGTTGTCAATGTGGTTGGTAAATGTGAGTTTAGAGTCGAAGGGGACTCCCAGATCGCAAATAGTGGCCACTTGTTTGAGTGTTACCCCATATATTGAGTATGACGTTGGTAATTGTTTCCGTTTCATAATGAATGTTATGTGGTAGCACTTTTTCACATTGAGGGACACCCGGTTTTAGGCACCAATCGTGAACCGCGTCGAGGTCAGCCTGGAGTAGTTGGACGTCATTTGATGAGTTTATTTCTTTGAAGATCTTTAAATCATAAACCAACATAGAGCATTTGCTATGTGTTATTAGAAGTAGGCAGAACTATGTCAACGTTATGTCATTGACAAATATTAAGAAAAGAATTGGGCCCAGGTGTTAACCTTGGGGGACTCCAGATGTTGATAAATAGAACGGTGACTCAATACCTTTTTACGACCACTCTTTGTTGTCTTTCTGCAAGAAAAGATTTAAACCAAAGAAGTAATTGGCCAAATATGTCGAAACCTTCCAGCTTCTTTAAGAGGATATTGTGGTCCACCTTGTTGAACGCACTGCTGAAATCAGTGTATATTGAGTCGACCTCCGCGTGTGGGTTCAAATTCACACAATTTATTCACGTAGTGGACCAAATTAGTAGCCGTAGATTTACAAACAAAGAAACTATGTTGTTGGGTAACTAGCTGCGGATTAATGCGTGATGTAAGTATAGGACATAACAAGTATTTAAAAATCTTTGAGAAGACTGAGAGTAGTGAAATGGGGCGGTAGTTCTGAACATCACCAGAATCTCCATTTTAGTAAACCGGTACAACATTTGCTATTTTCCATTCTATAAGAAACTGATGTCGCGATCGAGTAATCACTACATAGTATAAAACAAAGTCGCCTCCCGCTGTCTGTCTGTCCCTATGTATGCTTAGATCTGTAAAACTACACAATCGATTTCGATGCGATGTTTTTTAATAGATAGAGTGATTCAGTAGGAAGGTTTATATGTAAAACATTGCACCCGAGCGAAGCCGGGGCGGCTCGCTAGTTATATATTAATTTAAGGGTTAAAGCAAAATTAGAAGCACACTTTGTGTGTTATAAATACCGGTGGCAAACCGTCTGGCCCTGCCCCTTTGCAGTTTTTTTTGTGCCTTGAGGACATTACGTTCCGTAAACACTAATTTGCCTAGTTGATGCTGATGATACTTGAGACGTGTAACAACTACAGCAGGTGAACCAGTCGAAGGAGTGAAGTTAGAGGAGAAATGCTTAGCAATGAGGTTGCAAACGTCGTCTCCAGTCCAGTGGATGTTGTTTTATTTCCTAGACATTTATCCGGGGGAATGTCGTTAGACAAAAAGCCAAAGCTAAAGTCTTTACCGTTTTGACGAAAGACCAAAAGAGTTTTGGATTGCGTCTTATAGTTTTTTCAGTGAAGCACACATTTATAACAGCTATTCATCATGGCTTTAAAATGGTTGTTGGGTTTTTATACACTTTATAACGTGTTCTAAATCTTTCTTTTTCGTTTAAGACTCTGTTAGGAGGCTTAGAGAACCAGGGGGACACTTATCACTTGGTCTTTTTGATTTAGGGATGAGCTCATCAACTACATCCTTATGGTGCCTATTCCGGTGCTCTGTGACCATGGCATCGACTTCGTGTAGGTCTGAGAAACAATATTTCCAGTCAAAGTCGTTAGTATAATTGTATAGTTGGCTCTTTTAAAGTTTAATCTAACAGGAATCTTTCTCTTTAATAACGCAGGAATTTACCTAATGATATTTCGAGTGGTGGGTGATAGACATCTACTATTGATAGGGGGTTATTGCAATAAAAAAAATTACAATTCCTCCATAGAAGTTCCAAAATATTAAGTCTAGAGTTTTTTTTGATAACAATTTTTAACTGAGTTAATTTGCTCCATTTTACTTACTGACATAAAGTCTAGCAGTGATTAACCCAATGCGTTAGCATAATTACAAGCGGTGGTACTGGTGCTATGGTATACCATAGCACCAGTACCCTGTACCACCAGTACCTGAGTTTTGACAGGAAATTGGACAACACTCTATAGAGTGTTGTCCAATTTCCTGTCAAAACTCAGGTTGAAGTCTCCAGCTATAAGGGTTTGAAGTTCTTTAAAAATTGGAAAAAACGTTGGCATACGTGTATAATACCTGATGGTGATTACTTTGAAGGGGACAAAATAGATATTCATGAATAAATAAATACTTTTTGAAAAAACACATAATTCGCGATTCGTTTTCAACAGACAGCGTACGTTGAATTGTTGTTACATACATGCGGTATTAGGGCGTGGTTTTTTGACGAAAGGTTTCAGAGTAGTGTCGAGGCTTCTAATATGTTTGGCTTGCCCTCCATCAGCTTTCCTTATCAGAGTTTGCAGTAGCCGCCTTTCTAGTAGCCGCCTAGATTTGTATGTTACGGGGTGAAATATGTTCAGACACAAAGATTGGCTTGACGGGACCGCCATACCCAAGGTGTTTCGAATTTAGTTTTTCATTAGTGTGTGTCTTGTTAAAGTTCATGACCGAGGTTAATATTACGTGTCGCGCTATGGCATTCGGGGATAATGTAGCTTCCTATTAGTGTAGGAATTTTCAAAATCAGTTCAGTAGATCCAGAGATTACCCCCTACAACCTCGCAAACTCACAATCTTTACCTCTTAATAATATTAGTACAAATAAGCCAGAGCTTACAAATATACTTATGACTTGCAAAATAGTAGCGGACGAACTTTGATGTAATAAAGTTTGTTCACTCTCAGCTAGCGGAGCTTTACTTTGTTGCCATTTTTATGGTTGCTCTTTTCTTGCAATTTTCTTGCACTGCGAAAAAGACTTAAAGCTGGCGACATAAGATATTTTTCATTTTCAAGATTACTTTCTTGTGCTGTTCAAGTCGATGTTTACGCGATTGTTTTTATTTTTGTTTGCTGCGCTGCTTTTTTCATGTGACTATTTAAACCTTGGCAGGCTCAAGAAGTTGGGCCAGCGGTCTGAGCCGAGCCAGTACGTAACGTGCCACGTCGAAGGCTCGCTGAGGAAGTCAGACCGCGCAAGCCGCGGCTATAGCCGATGCTGCCAGATCGTGCGCCGAGCGCGCGCCCGCTCAGAGAACCCCTGTTCCAGCGGCAATGATATTGTAAGTACCCTTCATTCATTACCCATTGTTTGTTCACTTTCAATACCGGCAGGCTTCTCATATGCAAAGGTATCGATAAGCGCTGGTTATCAATAATCTGTAATCGATAGTTAATATCGACGAAAATAATCGACGGTTTCAACCTGATAAGTATAGTCTAATTCTTACAACACTTTTTCACATTCCGTGATTGACTTTCAGTTTTTTTTTAATAATTTAGGCTCAGCTAGGTCAGTCCAGATTCAGCGGAATGTCAGACATTCCGCTGAATCATGGAGCAGAGGCACTATTCGAAGTATTCTATAATCCTTTCCAGGATAGAACTCCATGTCCATTACAACCGCGCGGCCAACTCATAAAATTTGATAAAACTTTGCCAGGAATTAGTGGTAATTTGTTACGATACACACCTCTTTTCCTGAATTTGTTGCAAAAAAAAACTAAGACGGTATGACCAAAAATATGTAGTTGGCCGCTAGAACCGCCACTTGCCGTAGTCAGTGCCTATGATTGATTACACAGATACTAAATGATGCAGACAGGCGAATGATGCATCAAAAGAAAGGTCCTAATTTGTTGTATTTGTTGCAAAACTAAAAAACGTCAAAACGTAAATAAACAAAAAGTTATGCTACATTTAGTTTCCAGGTTATGGTTTTCAGGATATATAAGTTTAATCAAATTTTATGAGTGATTGATTTACGGTCGACTAGCAACCCGCCCCGGCTTCGCACGGGTGCAATGTAATACATATAAACCTTCCTCTTGAATCACTCTATACTAATATTGTATAGAGGATTTGTAAGTTTGTATGAAGGGTGTAATCTCTGGATCTACTGAACCGATTTTGAAAATTCTTTCACTAATAGGAAGCTACATTATCCCCGAGTGGCATAGGCTATATTTACAACGTGCCCGTGGGATAATTTCCAACCAAAACGCGAGCGAAGCCGCGGGCACAACTAGTCTTACATAAAAGTTGTAAACATTTCCGTTTATTGTTTAACCTTTACATTCCGTTACTGTAAAACTTAATGGCTATGGGTCGTAGGTCTTAGATCTGGCTTCCATACCTACTCCAAGTTATTCCGCCACGTGTTTCAGAAATATGTATGAACCTACTAACTTAGGTGCAGGTATTACATACCCCATACTGCAAAGTGACGCAACAGGTCGGTGTCAGGTTGCGGAGTAAATCGAGATCGGCACTCGCTGCCAGGGAATATTGACACTGCTTTTTGATACTTATTGTTCGCTGTTGTTGTTAGGAAATAGCTTTGAAACAACACTTTGTTGGAAACTGATATGAAATTTCTTTTAGTTCAGGTACAAAGGTATTGTTTGGCCGCTGATTATGGTATTTTTCCAATGTCAAGGGCATCAAACAGGGCATTAACCATACTTAAACAACTAAATTATACGTCAATAGTTCAAGTTATGTATCGTCACTGCTCAAAATGAATGATATCCCAATTTGCATACCTATAGCTGCTTACAGATTTGCTCGTGGATTATCTGTTTCTGCTCTCGCAAGGCTCTAACTGGCGTAGCAGTAAAGTTTTGAACAAAGGGTTTAGATAACTATGTTAATGTCTATATTCTGTGTACATGTGTGAGAGCCACTATCAAAATTCATAAGGGTTTAGTTGTCTACACTGAAATTATGCCAAGCACCCACAATCGTCTTTCATGACTTTGGCAAGCCGCTCGGGTCGACCTTCAGGTTATGCCGCGGTTGCCTAAGTTGATTCGTGGATAGGTGACCACCCATTATATACCGAGTTTCCTCCGTGCCTTGGAAAGCGCATTAAGTCATTAGTCTCGGCTGGCAATTGTCTTTGACAGTCGTTATAGGTAGTCAGTGGCCCAAAAGTCTGACAACCGGTCTTACAAAGGGGTATCGTATTACCCAAATACCCAGTACTAATTTGCTTGTGGAGGTCAGATAGGAAGTCGTTTCATGTAAAATACTGGTATTCAACTGCATCCGGTAAGACTGGAAGCCGACCACAATATAGTTGGGTAAAGTTGGGATTAGGGGTACCTACTTTAAATACATAACGTGATGTATTGCTAAATTTCACTACCACCTTTTGGTTAAGTCTTGCTCAATTTACGTCATTTGTTGAAAAATGCTTGCGTTTACGAAAACCCATTACATAGCTCCGTCTCTTTTCAGTCGAATGCAAGAGGGTGCTATTTTCGGCCGAGTGTTGCACCTTACCAGTTGCACCCTAAACTGAACCGACCTTTAGGACCGAATTACCTTACTTTGAGGTGTAATGATAAAATAATAATGATAGTATAATGATCTCAACTCATCTCGGTCCTGAGGACAAGATTAAGGTCAAAACACTTCTTCTTCTTTGTTCTTTTCTGGAAGATGTTCGCCGAACCGATGGAGGTGCTATTTTTAGCCGTGTAGATGTAGAAGATGCGCAGTAGGTTACATATAATTTAAAAGTTTGCATTATGAACAACAAGCTCAGCAAAACACAGGAAAACCAAACAAGAAAGTAACATCTTTGCATTTTAAGATGGCGTCGTGGGGATTTGGTCGTCTGCATACGCATACCCTAATTTCCCGGAAAGTTGACATACGTATAGTTTACTTAGATTACCTAATTCCAGATTTTAGAAAAGGAGAGAATCTATTCCCTCCATCCATGTGGACAAATAAGATAAGTACCACAACGTACCAGCTTCCCCCGGTGACGGATATTCATATAAAATTCAAAATCCTTCCAAAGCGGACGCTTACGCCTTAAATTCATAATAGCTATATACAGCGTGTAACAGAAAGGGTATAATGATATGGAATACTGTGATACGGATCATCATACTGAACAACTTTCTCTATGGGACCACCATCGAAATCGTAAAAAAATAATCAGCTGTCCTATACAAAATTTCACTACCTACTCGACCCAAATGTATGGGACAGCTGACTATTTTTTTACGATTTCGATGGTGGTCCCATAGAGAAAGTTGTTCAGTTTGATGGTCCGTACCACAGTATTCCATATGATTATACCCTTTCTGTTACACGCTGTATATGCTAGCCAAATTTTAACGATCCTTCCAGTGGTTTGAGCTGTTCATTGATAGTCAATAAGGACAAACGATTTGATATAACATAGATTGAGGGACTATGGCGCTTTAGGGATGTTAAACTAAATCTCTGTCTCCCTGTAACGGTCAGTTTTAGTAAATGAATAGTAAAAGGAGGACGCGCGATTTCGCGAAAAGTGGAGGGAGGCCTTCGCCCAGCAGTGGGACATTAGCAGGCTAGGAAAATAAAAAACATTCTTAAAACATTTTTAAATTGTAAAATGTAATAAATTGATCGGTTATTTTCTTCTGTAGAAAGCATTTAAATAAAAACTTTTTTTTTTAATGTTTTTTTCTTTTTGAGCTATTTCGTATTCTTCTCAGTAAACCCTTTTAATTGATACCTATATCATGGGAAGTAGTCCGCCATCATATTGGATTTAGATTGATGCCACTTAGCTAACCATGCATCGTCATATAAACTAAACTAATCAACCATAATAGGTTTCTCAACATATTCCCATCTCGACCAGATTATTCCTCAGGCAGTGAGCAAATAAGAGGAAAACATTTTTAGAATAGGTTTGAAGTTGTTTCTATTCTGAGTTTCTGACTCATCAAAATACCTATTAAAATCTTGTCAAGGCATTACAACTTCTCAAGGACAAAGTTATTAGCATGACGCTTCATATAAAATGAATTCTCTTGCCCATTGTTCTAGAAACGCCACGATAAACTGTTTCATCATCAAATTAATCGATAATAATTACGTTGAAATCTTTTCCAGGTGTTTATCGGTATCGTGCGTCCGACGAGCGAGACTTTCATCAACGAGAGTGCTCTCGAGTCCTACCGCATGGAATACCGCACCCGACACTCGATTGACGGAGAGATCATCCAGTGCGAGTCGCGCATAGCGCTCGTGACTGGATACATGACCCACGAAGTTAGTGGAGTCAACGCAATGAACTTCATGCATCGCGACGACGTCCGCTGGGTCATCATTGCCCTTCGAGAGAGTAAGTGCCACCGCGAACATTCAATTGTGTCCTAAGACTCATAAGCATACCGACGCCGCGTTCCGCACGCCCCCCACCCCCCACGCTACATACCTAGCAACAAGATGGCGCCCGTAAATAACGCTTTCAGAAAATATTTTTCCACAGCAACACGAGACACGTTCCAATCATTATATTATTAAGGATTACTAGAGTTTACACTAAAATTGCTAGTGCATGACCTCATAAAGATAACTTTGAAAATGTAGGAAGGTTATCTGCACGAGAATGGTAGGTACCTACATAGAAAAAAATATATATTTTATATACTTATATAAAATAAAAACCCGACTGAAAATCAAAAAACAAGCACATTTGGACCCTGAATATAAAATTATTAAATATGATTATGATTGCTTTCAGTTTTTTTTCACTTTTTATTTGATAAAGATCCTTATTTAAATCGATAAAGATCCTTAGATGGTCATTCGAAATTTAAAAAAATAGGGACTTATTCGTCGACTTTTTTTTTTCTTTTTCACAATATGGTGTCTTGTTGTCGCCGTATTATATGTTGTACAATGTCTAAATGTCTCGAGCGCACAAGGAACAAACATAGGTACATGATAGATTCATTGGCTAGTAATCACATTACCCTCCTTTGCGTCATGCAGTCGGGTAAAAAGGTTACAGGTGATAGGTCTGTGTTAAACAGAAAATACCTATTACGTTTGAGATAATTGTGAAGTTTTTACATCGTTCTTTTCCGTGTCGGTTAAAATGAGAATCGACCTCTGAGTCTATGTTACGAGATTGCAACAGTTCACATAAACTACGAACAGGTGAACAGTGTGAGTCAACCTTATCAACTGTGCATAATGATACTGTTATGTATTACTCTTGTACAGACTGGCGTCTGCACATCGAGCTACTGCAATCTGTCAAATTTCTATAATAGATTTACAATCATTAAGTTCAAAGTTGATTATGAAAATTTGACAGTTTCGGGTAGCTTACTGTGCTGGCGCCTGTACATTTAATACAGCTCCGTGATTAGGGTTGCCAGGTCGCCAAACCTAATAGCCGGACAGACCAGCCAGTTTGGCCGGACATTTGGGTAGAAAGGCCGGACACCCTACATTATTGAGGATTTTGTACTATGAGCGACGGGCGGTACTTCGGTCTGCGTGAGCGACCGAAGTCGACTCTCGTCGCCTGCGCTCGGCCACGCTCGGCGCTCGCTCGTTTGCGAAATGTAAAAAGCCTAACAAAAGCCGGACAAGCCGGACGCCGTTTATTTTGGCCGGACACACAATCAAAAAGCCTACCTATGTCCGGCTTTATCCGGACGCCTGGCAACGCTATCCGTGATAGAGTGGAAAATTACGAAAAAACTTAGTTATGCTGGAACAATAAAATTGTTTCTCTGAAGAAGTAAACTAAACTATCATCATAACATTGAAAAAACGCGGATTTTCTGGCGGATTTAAACTCTAACCCTCCTATTAATAAACACAGACTAAAGTTATTCCAAGTTTAAACCTTTGAAAATGTATGGTTATTCCTTTGTTACTCCTGGTGTAATTTTATTCCGTGTTTATTAATAAAAGGGTTAACGTATCCGCGTTGTGACGTCATAAAGCAGGAGTAATTCCAGTGTGGGAAAGAGACAGAGCTATACAGGTCGTGTAGCGCCATCTTTTTATCGCACTGGAGTTACTCCTGCTTTATGACGTCATAGTAGGCCACCAGAAAATAGTATGACATATGGGTTCATTATTTCGAAACATAGGGATGACAGGAATTTTAAAATATACTTCTGTGTGGGTTTATTTACTTAATAATAGAAACAAATGTTGTTTACACGTAAAAGAAAATATATAATACTTTGTATTTACTGAAAGGGGTGAGAGGAGACTGGGTTAACATTTGTTAGGGGAAGTACCTAACTATCACTAAATAAAACAAACATACACGTGTACTTTATTTTAAAAGGAAAATAAATCATATCACTTGGGACTTAAAAATATTTATGTAGGTAGTAGGTACGTAAACATATCCTGTTGGAAAATATGGAAATGACATGCTAGTTAATTATCACTCGTGTTTTTATGCCCCTATGATTTATTTTCGATTCTCGAATTGCGTGCGCGAATATATCTTTCTGAAATTTTACTATTGTTTAAGTTTATGTTTTATGCTCTTTGCGAATGCGGTGTGACACATAGTTCTATTTATTTCCAAATCGTATTCGTACTAATTTACAATAACGTCTAGAATAGTTTCTTTGTAGCGTAGGTACATTTTCTCGTAAACAGCGAATGAAAATGTCACTTAACGCCTCATAAGTAAATATGTAGGTACCTAATCAGACGAGTAGTATTATCTAGTAGCACTTGATTACCCACTGCACATTCTGCCACGTCTATCTCTTTTCTATAAGTTTCTATTAGTCGAGATAACTACTTTCTATTTTTCCATTACACCGCATAACGACAACAGTCTATAATACCTAACACTAACACTCGAGAGTGATTTATTTTATCTTATCCTACTACTTAACTATCCTACTTGAATTTGTAAAGTATTTAGAATGTGTTATGGGCTCTTTAAGTGTAACGATAACTTTTATTTTCCACTGCTAATGTACAAGCGAAATATTCATGAAATATGCAATTCTAATGTTTGCAGTCTTATGTGGCTTTAATATTTTACTATGTGTTGAATTGCTGAGCCTTAGCGATTGCATAATTGTCCATAAGAACGGAGTTTAACATTCAATTTTCTTTTCTTACAGTGTACGATCAGCACAGGCTGTTCGGGGAGTCTTGCTACCGCTTAGTTACGAAGAACGGTCAGTTCATTTACATGAGGACACGCGGGTGCCTGGACGTGGACCGGGACTCGCGCGCCGTCACCAGCTTCGTCTGCACCAACACCGTGGTGGACGAGGATGACGGCAAGAAGCTCATCAAGCTTATGAAGAGGAAGTTCACTTTACTGGTCAACAACAATCAATCTCCAACCATAGAGGAAATAGAAGACAGTACACATGATGATGAAGAAGTAGGTTTTCAATTCCTGTACTTGATAAGGTTTCATTATCATTGTTTTTAACGTTTTCCTCTGAAACATTGATAAGCATTCGGTAAGATATTGTTCTACAAGAACATATTTCATTGTTAAATCATGTTCCTTCAGTTTGATTATATTTTAAACTGTCTCCGCCTTGGACATCTTTACCCAACAACAACAATAATACTAAGATATATTTTTATTTATTTTGCAGGTAAACGAGGATCAGCCCGCTCCTGTAGAAGACCCGAGGCGACTGGAACAGGTCATTTTACATCTGGTAACAAACTTGCCGTCACCTTCGTCGCAGGAAAGCGAAGAAGAGCCATACGCATCTGCGTCGCCGGAGAGGAAGAGTATGTCGCCACATCGGCTCACGATCATTCCACCCAACAAAGAGAGGATCGTTAGGTCTATCGAAAAGATCTACAGCGTCATCAAAACTTTCCAAAAAGATTCTAATCACGAAGAGAACAATTACGAACGAAGCAGTAGCGCAGACTCGAGCCACACTACACCCCAATACGTACACCCTGTAGAAACTAACCGTTTCCCTGCTCCACAGAAAGCACAGATAGTTCCATACAAAAGCGCTCATGTATCTAGTTACGTGCAGGCTCCCGACAGTTCTCTTGATCCGGAGAATTTCAATATTTTTGATGCTGATTACAATTCGGATGATATCGTTAATACTGTGGGATCCCCAGGCATGGAACACTTTGATGCCTCAGAAAGTCCGTATTCAAGTTTATCTTCAATGTTCGCAAATTTTGCTCAAAACGGCGAAGATATATTTAATGAGCACCAGGTAGCTGAAATGCAGCAATATGAACGTTATGGCACAGAATCAGCAATGAGCTTGCCGAGGCCTCAGTACACAGAGGAACCGAACGTGAACGACTCATTGCCACAGACGAGCACGAGTCACTTCCAAGTGAACCAAGCCAACCAAGTTCCGTGTGGAACCAAGCGACCCCGCGAGTTTGAAGACTTCGATATGGTCTACAAGAAAAAGATAACAGAAACTGAATTTGTACGACAAAACGAACCTGCACCTGATTTAGAAGAACAAGAACATTTAGAATCACCCCTGGACCTCTTCTTCGACGAAACTAGTAAGTAACTTGAAGAAAGTATGCATTATCTCTAAAGGTATTTAAAATGTTAGCGCGCCATTTGACAGTTTGATTAAATACAATTTCTCTCGGTTTTCAGTTTTCGATGGTGATCAAATAGAATTAGCAATCAGTACAATGGAAGTCGTTGATCCGTCGTTTACCGATTTACTAGTGAGTTCTTTACTTTACAATTAAACCAAAAAAAAAAATACTGCAGATAAATCTTAACACAACACTTAAATAATTATTAGAAAGGCATGACACCAATATTTTGCAATATTTCCAGATAAAGACAGACGTGAAGAAAATATTAGAAGAAATCGAACTAGAAGCAGAGCAGGAACAAAGGGTCCGGGAGGGGTTGGACCTATCGCAGTATGAATAGTCAGCATACAGTGCTGAAGGTTATCTGGAACCTGGAACAAAGCTACCAAATTGGTAGATGAATCAATTTTTTTGTTGAAACTGGCAGCTGCTGACCGCTACGGTCTTCAGAAATGTTGCAGGAATCGAAAGAAGTATAAGTCAAAGTGATATTTTCCAAGACCATTGTACTATCTAATGCACGGAGTACGCGCCGGCAGCGTCGGTACGTAAGAGACGGCAGGAGTCGCTGGACTAATGAAATTTGTGTCGACGAAAATGCGTTGAGCGTTTACTTTTTTCATGTTTTTGTAAGTCTTATGTGTCGTAGTGCGAGTAAACGGTGACACGCTTATTTTGTACTGACAGTATTACTGAAACTGTCCCCAGTAGTGACTGTCGAGGCGTCTCCGTCATCTTACGCATAGTCATCAAAGGGCTTGGAATAAAGTCAAGTTTCAAAGATCTCGGAAAAATTATATATTTCAGTGTAATTTATATTAATGGTAGACGATAAGATTTAATGTAAAATGCAGGGTGGAAACACCGACGCACAAATGGTTACCAATACCGATATCAGTAAATCATTCTGAAAAACTAATAAAAGTGCTAAATCTATACGTTCAAAATATATGGAACAGCAGATTATTTTTAAATTACCGATGAAAAATTTCTATGTGGGGGTTCAGAATGATATATCGAATACGTGGGAACTGTTTGTGCAGCGGTGTCTGTTCTATCCTGTCTATTAAATGGATGTAGTGTCAGTCGCCCTTAACTTCAAGATGTCAAAATTACGGGTCGTTTAGTCAATGTCAAGTGCTAGGGTAGCCGGTAGCCCCGATACGTAGGCAATCGGCCAGCTGAATATATTGGCATTTAACTTGTTATATCATGAATCATTGAATCAGCTCAATGTGGTTAATCATTATTACATCTACCGGAATAACTAGTAGTATCTATCTATAGTTATAAAGCTTTCCATGTTTGTACATAATAATAATGTTGGTACATTATTATTCGTTTATTTAGTGGTAGCTATTATATTTTTTAAACCCTTTTGTCGAAAACTTCGAATCAATTTTATTATCTGCTACTATGTTAAGTCTAAGCGGGAACTGTAAAAGTACCTAGTTATTTTGTAAAGCTGCTTGCTCGTATAATATTGACTACTGTTAAAGCAAGCAGCATATTTGTTAAGAAAATGTTCTTTAATTTAGGGATCTATATTGCCAAAGTTAGACAAAAAGATAAATCGTTAAACTTAAAAGCCTAGTCACGTCAACCGGTAACTTTTTTATTTTAGTTGAAGTTAAAAAAAAAACAACCTGACCTAATCCATGTCTTTCGTGTAAAACGGAACCTAGAAATGTTTTATTATTTTGACGTATCGTAAGACTGAGTATTTTTAATTGTTGGATTTCAAAATGTTATGTTTAAGTGATTTATTTAGATTTACATCTCAGCATTTTGTAGTTGATTTTTTGCCTTCCGTAGGGAGCCTAAGTTTTTGTTACAACTTTGTCTATTTATGCATCACTGAGCCGGAAACAAGTTGTTAATCACATCATTTTAGCAAAGGAGGCAGAAAGAAGCATGAGAAGACAGAAGACATCTGACTTCAGTTCAATCCTTCAATTTACTTTCAAGAATCATATTATGAAGCTCTAATCATGATTATGAATTAAAACTGTAGAGGAATGTATAATACGGATCTAAGCAGTCTGTGTGATGCATAAAAAGACAATTTAATTAATCGTTTCGATGTTGCCATGTATCTGCCCGTCACAATACATTACATAAAAAAATAAGTGTTATTTCTACAATGTTAATGATACCAAACACCAAATTGTTGTTTAAGGAAGACCTATGTTGGTCCTATGGCCATAAACATTATGTTTATGGTTTCAAGTGGCTGCTAAATGCTACCACTAAGACATTTGGACATTATACAGGGTGGGTAAAAAATCGTGGATCCAACGAAATAGGGCGATAGTTGGGGTTATCAGGTTATTTTTTTGATAGGTAGTAGATTTTTTTTACAGTAATTTTCTAAAGTTTCTAATAATTTTTCGTGAGACATAAAATATATTAACAAAAGTGGAAATACTCATAAATCATGGTACCCACTATCATAAAACCACTTTTGTAGTGATGAATGAGTGATTTCCTAGAATCAAGAAAGAATTATTTATTGTTTTAAAATACAAATTTAGGTGTTTTCTTAAAAAAAAATCTGAAATAATCGTAACTTCTAAGGAGGTCAAGTTAGGGTTCTACCATGTAGATATTTTTTACTGCAATGAACCCCAACTATCGCCCTGTTTCGTATGTTTCGTTTGATCCACGAATTTTTACCCACCCGGACTATCGTCGTTGAAGTTCTAACACCGCCTAAGTCATTTTTGGCGGTTTTGACATTTTGATGACTTTTGCTAGAAACAAGCAACGTCTCTATCAAAGAAGTGAACACAAATTATAAAATGGTATTGTACCATTACCTAGGCCATGCATTATTCTCACTCTTCTGTAAATTTGCCGTTTTTGACTTAGAACGTGTTGGAACTTCAACGACGTTTTGTTATTTCAGTCATTCTATAAAATGTGCCATCCGGTATTTTTTTAAGCAAATTGATACCCTACGTTAATAGCCGTTGTAGGCGCGGGACAAATACAAGAGGCTTCGGGCGGAGGTGTGGCGCGGGCGTGGTGCGGGCGCGGCGCCGGTTAAGAAAGCTGAACAAAAGGTGACCGCGCCGCGCCGTCTCAGTTTGACTCGCACCCCACCTCTTCTATACATTTTGTATGAAATATCAAAGAAGTGGCGCCGCGCCCGCACTGTGCCCGCGCCTCACCTCCGCCCGACGCCTCTTGTATTTGTCCCGCGCTGTAGGTAACCGTTTCTGACACCTGTCAATGAACGACAGTTTTGATTTGAATATAGGTATGGACAATATGGCTATGTAGTCAATAGACCTATATCTAGGTAACGTTGTTGAACTGCAGGATCCCTGTTAGTGCGTTTACCGTTATTCGTTGGTTTTCACACAATTAGATCTCGAAATAATACGCGTTAATGCTGACAAGTTGTAGCTATCGACGTCGTATTTTATTAATATTAATATATTTTTAGACTTTGAAATTAATCGTATTAGGTATAAGCTAACTCAGTTTTTGTTAAGATCTTGTATTGCGAGTAGACTTAACGTCATGCGGCCATAAATTGTAATTTGATATTATGTAAATACAACTTTTGTGTGGTGGAAGATAATTAAGTTTTCATTTAAGTATAACGTGCCAATTACTGTTTGGATAATGTACCTGTCTGTTCATACCAACTCATATTTTAATCGTATGAAATATTCATCCATGTTTTGGAAGTTCTTAAATAGGATTTAGGAATCTATTAGTATATTTAAATCGGTCTATAACTACATCATTATTTGCATGTGTATTAAGAAGTCGATATGTTTTCGGGCCCATTATTGTCAACGAATTTTTGAACTGTTACGATTTTACTATGGCCTGGGCCAGTCAAAACGTGTACCGTACAAACACTGGGTGACATCCATCTGCATAAAGACGTATATATCTAGTAGACTCCCATAGACAAAGTAAAAGGAAGCCTAAAATATTGCCAATTCTGTGTCAATCAATTCTGTGTAAAATGTGATTATTGGTCTCATGAGCAAATCTTTAGATGTAGGTAACTTGGTAAATATAGGTATGTGTCGTGCAGGTTCTGCTGTCTATAAGTAGTCTATCTACCCCGGATTGAATTAGTGATATTTCTCACAAAAGGGTGTAGGTATATTAGTACCTATTTTCCCTCGCCGCTTGCTCAAGAGATTTGCTTTTCTGCTCGCTCAGCTCGCGACAGACAACGTAATTTAACCTTCATAATCTTAGATGATGAGGTAGTACTTATATTTCTTTTACCGTACCTGTAATAAATAAGTCTCAGAATGTCGAGTGTCAATTCAAGTAGGTATTGTTTAAATTAAAATATTGTACGTTGCAAAAAAAATGTGTGACATGATATTGTACCTTAAGAACAAATCACTTGATGTTTTCAATTATACATACATTAAATCTATGTGTATGTTACAATAAAATTAAAAATTAAATTGTGAAAGTTGGAGGTAGAAATGGAAAGCTTAAACTTTGTTCGTAAAAACAATTGGAGTGTCGAAAATATTGGGTAGGTACTTCGGTAGGTATTTGATACAAAATTTTGCATTTTGAAGTATATCAGAAATTGTAATTTTTAGCATTTGACTATTTGTGGAATATCTGTAGAAGAGAACACTAGTTTTGATACTTTAATAAAATAAAACAGTATTTTCGAATACGTAAAAGTTTTAGGTAAACGCTTCAAAACCTACGCATTGGGAGGGAAAAGATTGAAATGAAAAGTAGATATAGTTTAATATTCATGGAAAGGCAACTTTTCATAGTTTTAATCACGAGACGTGTCCGTGCTCTGTGATTTTGTTGAATATCAATCAGCTCGTTCCCACTTGTCGTGTGTCGGACGAATGGTTAAGTGGCAGAGCATTTTATATGAAACTATTTCCACTTGTCGGAAACCGATTTTGTGTCGGGGCCGACAAGAAATGTCGGGTTTTTTTGCTAGCTCTCTATGTCCGGAAAAAATCGTGTCGGATCTCGCTCGCCTTTAAGTAAGTATGGCGCTGTTCACATTTGTCAGATGTCGGGGCCGACAACCCTCTTCCCGCTACACCTTGTTCCGCCCGTGCGGACGTGACGGTTAAAACATGGCTTCAGCTTTGATCGGGTCAGGCAACCGACGAGTGTGAATGGACATCCGATTAAAAGACGGCGCCCGACGCACGACAAGTGGGAACGAGCATTATGGAAGTAAGAGGGTTATTAAAAATATAACATAATGGAAAGTTATTATTCTTTTAAAACTACCTACAAGTTGATGTTTATGTTTTGTAATGTTTGTATGAATGTACACGATAACGTTTTAAGTTATACACAGATAATCACAATTTCTTTTTCAATACACTTCCTCGAAAAGTGGTTCTTATCGCACTACGATAAGGTTCAACAAGCAATGTAGACACTTTTCAATTTTTTTCATTTATCACAACGTGTGAAATAAAAAAATCTACAGATATCTATACATTTACGAAGTCTAATTGGTTCAATGCGGGGTTATTTTGTTTTTAATATTTGTGTTTATATAATTATAGAACATCATAAATAAACATTATTATTAAAATAAATATTGACTAAAACAAATTACCTAACATTTATTTGTGTTCTAAATTCAAAATTATTTGAATTTTCTATTTTTCGTATAAGGCTGTTTAGCGGCTTCATACCGTTGCTTCTTGCAAAAGCAAAGCGCGGAAAAACGCAAATTAAATCCAAAGATTAAATCATAGTTTCCTAATAATTCATGAAAAAGATATGTTTCGTTCTATTATTTTATTTCTTCGAAAGTGTATTGAAAAACGTCGTTTGATATAACGTGGGCATTTGTTTCCCCATCTAAATCTAAACATACTTTAGTGGTGATTTGGTAACCACCATTCTAATCGAAACCTCTGAATGAACATCATGGTTCTAATATTTTGTGTAAATGTAAATAAAACATGAAAAACATTATTAATGTTTTATTCGTATAATATTGTATGGTTATTACAGTAGCGAATATATTTCTAAATGCAGAAAAAAGCTATATAGAGTGTAGGTACACTATGTGCCACAAATCTTAATTAATATCCTAATAATAGTGAATCTTAGATGCTATTACAAATATACAGCCTGGAGGTAAGACTCCAGTTACAATAACCACCGAGTATCAGGATCTCCCGCCCGAGGTACCGGTTTGCTCTACACTAATCATTGCAGATCATTTGAAAACATTTCCTCTCCTTATATTTAATCAAGTGTACCGTTGAGTATATACGAGTAGCTCATAAATCAGTTATTTAACCACAACAATGCACACCTCTATAATTTGAAGAAAAAAAAACTAAATCATTCTAAAAATTAAAGCTTTCACATTCCAACTGGTACGTTACCGCAGATTTGTTTGTTTAAAAATACACTTAAAACTACTTTAACTGTAGGTAATTATATCTACTTAAGTTATCTAACGACACTACTGAAACGGCGCGGCGTTCGGTATTTCTAAATGGTCTTTAGATTATTTTGACGCAGAACGTTAATTTTTAGTCATGAGAGCACAATAAAATGGGTTATTTAATTTTGGAAGTACTTTATATTGGACCAACTGCGAATTGGACCAACCGCGAATTGGACCAACCGCGAATTGGACCAATCGCAAATAAGGTGAATTGGACTAATCGCGCCTAAAGGCCTACGCGTACACTGAGCAACTTTTAGGAGTGAATTTCTCCTACTAAGATTACTAGAAACTAGTATTGAGTGTACTAATTTGATATTGTAATGATCCCGGAAACACTTAGTTTATAGGAGCTAGGTCTTAGCTTAAAGTCACACTAGTTATTACTTACATGAGAAAATCTATAATCTATGTATACATATTTTTGCTCCAAGCTGTGCATGTATCACGTCATGTTGTCTTGTCATGATGTACACACGACGACCAATCAAGCTATACAAAAACCAAATTAAACTGATTTCTCTTTTTACTGCCAGCTCATACGAAGCGAGGTCAGGTTATACTGGATATGTACAGCTTGATGTGTCGCCGTGTGTACCTTACCTTGCGTCAAGTCACATTGTTATTAAACGGAGTTTATAGATATTGGAAACTGCACATTCACTTGTTTTAAGCCGGTCAATGTGCTTATCAATAAGACCAGGAGGCCTAAAATGGCTGCTTTGTTAGAATCATAATACGAATCACGTTAAAAATTTAAAACTCTTAAAATGGACTTTGTGTTCATAACCATAAAGACCATTTTAAGAATTTTAAATTTTTAAAGTGATTCATATTATGATTCTGATAAAGCTTCCATTTTAGGCCCCCTGTAATTTAAATGTATGATAATATGCCATGCATCTCAAACTTTCCTTTTGCATTCGGGGGTCAATGGCATGTTGCCATCCAAAATTATCCACCGAGGCCCAGACTGCAAACCCAGTTAGAACTCCTACTCAAGTGATTTTTGACCGGATAAAAACATTACTTACTAAATATCTAATTATTATTTGTATAATATGTATGGTTAACTAAGTGAATAGGTATATTTCTAAATGAAGAAAAAAAATGCTAAATAGATTACGTACATTCTGTGCCACAAATCTTAACTAAAATCATAAAATAGTGAATCTTAGATGCTATTTCAAATGTACAACCTGGAGATAAGACTCCAGTTACAATAACCACCGAGTATCAGGATCTCCCGTCAAAGGTACCGGTTTCATACACATGAAACAAAATAGGAAAAAAAATGGGGAATGATAAACTTAAAACAGAGTTACCAGCAAAAAATCATTTAAAATTCTTCATAATTCTGCCGCGCCAGCGATATCAGCAGTAAGTGAAATTTGTGACAAAATGAGTTAAATATTGATCCCGAATCAGCGCAATGAGCTCTACCAGTGTGCTGTCACCTGTAATCTTCCTTAAAATTTCACTTACTGCTGATATCGCTAGCGCGGCAGAATTGCAAACGAAATTCTAAAAACAAATCAGTTACCTTTCAGTATTATTTAAGCGATTCTCAGACGACACCGCTTGTACATGTGTAGGCTTCAACGGATTTCATATAAGCTATGATGCAACGTCAACCAACGACGTGATATAATATGCTCTTCACCACCGCGCGGACGAGCGTTGTCGTGTAAGAATCGCCTTAAATTTAAGGCGATTCTTACACGACAACGCAATTTCCAAAATGGGCACAATTGTGCCCATTTTGGAAATAATCATAATGCCCTAAAACCCTAAAAACATAATCCCCTTTTTTCCTGTAAATAATTAATCAATCGATACGAATCACTCAGTCTATCCAGGAGTTGCGCTCGCGTTCTTCCCTTTCCGAGCATCAATCATTGATCTATCTTATTACAAGAAGTAAGACTGTAAAAGATTTTCTCTCTATATGTAATTCGAAAGATTTCTCTCGAGAAATTTTCAATAAAAAATGTAATAAAACTTCGACAATTCATAACAAGTCCTATCTATCACTTCTTCCTTTTTTTACAAATCAGTTACTTTATGATTTTATTACGTCTACAACTTACATAAGATAGAAATAAAAAAAGAGGGTGAACTTAAAAACTATGAGATCATGTTCTGGTTTTGACCCTCGGGTCCACTTAGGTATCCGGCAGGACAGGCTCTGCCCACTCAAACTCGAGCACCTGTAACTCCTGAGAAAACTGTTCTATCTTGACTCAAGTAATCTTTAAATCTAAATGTGGCTGTACACTTTTGCCGAGACACTCCTACACTCCGAGTCATTTGGCAACAGGTACAGCCAAATGAGGGACACCGAGGCTAAACGAGTGCTCTTATCGCACTCGCCCTGCCTCGAGAGTGTCTAAGCGAGAGTGTACACTCTTGACTGTACAGTCACTGTTAAGATTGATCCGATCGACGAGGATCTAAGTAGATACTCGGCAACCGGAGCACGTGGAATAGGCTAAACTGAAGTTACTTTACTAGTCCCAATAGCGGTACTTTCACCTCGATCAACAGTTTACAAATCTACCTACCCTAAGCATAGCCTAGATAAAACCTAAAATACAAGTAAATTTACAAAAAAAGGTCTACAAGAATCTATACAGAGATCTACAACAAAAGGAATAAAATAAACTATCTAACGTATCGAGGTATGCTTTGTTGCGATCTATAGTGCAGCACGGTTCTGTTGGCTCTTGAGTGACATTTACAAAAGAACGATGCGGCACTATAAATATGAATAGTGATTACGCGGTTATAGTATTAATTATTAGGTTTAATAATCATAAATATTAAATGTACCCAGTACTACCCACCCACATTTAAGATTATTACACCCATGCCTAACCCTTCGGGCATTACAGGCTTATAATCTTAACGCTGTATAAATATAGCCTATATACATAGTTAGCCTTGGTTTCTTGTGTGTATAGCGAAAAGAAAGTACGGGCACGCTTATGTACCAAAATATAAATAGTAAAAAACTCATTCAAACACAACCGAAAACAAGAATTTTTTTTTTTGTTGGTTTAATTTTTGCCATGTGGCGTAGTGCGTCGGTGGCAATTTTACGGTCAATACGAGTCGAGGTCTTCCGTTGTTTATTGTTAATCATCTCGTTTTTTTTTTTACAATTTTGTTAAATTGTAAAAATAAAAATACTTAAGATAAGTAAGTTCCTTTTCTATAAAAAATATCGACTATTCATTATCTATCGCGGGTGTATAACTCCCAAATAGATCACAAATATACTATGTTTACGTTAGTAAAATATACTAAAATAATTAAAAATGTACGTGTCTGTGTACATTTATTTGCTATTTGGTTGATCAAAATAATTTGATTGGTTTAGAATCAACCCGCCATTATGACTTATGACGTCAGGATGGCGGCTCACATACGTTTGATAGTATCAGAGCTTGTATATAATATTTAAGAAGTTTTTAAAATTGTTCGTATTGTACATTTGACGAACATTTCATTCCTAAGGTGAAATTTGAAAAAAAAAAAAAAAAAAAAATTCACCCGCCAACCTCACATCCTGGGGCCTTAGTCTGCTATTGCAATAGTGTCAGAATGGTCTATCATTGATTTAATAAGGCCCCGCGCAGACGAATTACCCTTTGTACGCTCGTCAAACGAGTTTCGAACGTGCTTCAATACGCCGTGGGCTAGGGGCCTTATTAAATCAATTATAGACCATTCTGACACTATTGCAATAGCAGACTAAGGCCCCAGGATGGCGGCGCACTTTAAAATGACGTTTGCTACCCACCCAGACACGTACATTTATAATTATTTTAGTATAAAAACGTATATTTTACGAACATAATTATACATAGTTTATTTGTGATCTATTTAGGAGTTATAAGCCCGCGATTCTGACGGATACTACTTATCCCCTCAACTGGCAGGGTTTCTCAACATGTTGTATAAGGTTTTGACTTAGGTTTTATAGTCGGCCGCCCACCTGACACTAACCCTCCTTGGGAATGCTTTTGTGTGCTTGTTAGTCTGCACTGGGTCGTAAGTTCCCTTAACCGCCTTTTACGACATCCACGGGATGAGATGGGGTGGCCGTGTTCTTAAATTCCGGGACCACACGGAACTGGCTAGTTATAGATAACAAAACTATAGTACAAAAAAGCATAATTAAACCGATGTATGGCGCGATTTACACACAGACGGCGTAAGGTGAAGTTGCTTTTCTATAAAAATTATCGACTATCCACTAAAGATAAGTCCCATCAGTAAAAATGTAACTGGCGTATTAACACTTTGCTTATTTTTTTTTTTTTTTCAAGTTGGTTTTATTTGTAGACCTTACATCTAGGCAGGGTAAATTTATTTAATTTACTGCAGTTATTACTGATTCTGTATTTTACGACTGTGATAATTAGGGTGTAGCTAAAATATTCAGTCATGATTGTAAATCGCGGTAACGTTCAATATTGAAAATGAACGGCTCCTCTAGTGTCACCAGCACCTTCCTACAGCGAAAACTATTTATTATGTATTAATAACATGGCGCGATTTATACACAAACGGCGTAAGGAACGGCGCGGCGCCGCGCAGACACGATGCCGCTTGAAAATGTTTTCATACAAAATGTACGTAGGTAGGCGATGTGTCATGAATTACACTCAAGCGGCACGGCGCAGGCACGCCGTTCTTTTGTTTCCTTATAAATTCCATGCCTGTGCTACACCTGCGCCGTGCCTTCACCTTACGCCGTTTCTGTGTAATTCGCGGGTCTGTTCAGCGCCCTTTGTATTTATGGTATCAATGCAAAGGGCTGTGAATAGATCTGTTATAGATACTTATTAAACTTTTAAAAATAACTATACGTTTTACGTTCACGCAGAATCAACAACAAACTATCAAAGAAACGATAACATCATATTTTCGCAGACAAAATTCAGACGAATAAAATGATATTTTAGGCATCATTCGCATAAATCTTGCCACGATTTAACAAGCTTTAAAGATAATCTAATAAACTTAGAATTATAAACATACTTATAGGTGGAATACTTATTAAACTCTTAAAAATAATCATTATACGTCTGCATAGCGACGCGACAGTACCGCACAGCTGATAGCTCCGTAAGTGACATAAAAGTATATTTTATAACGAGGGACTAAACGAAGTCATTATGTACCAGAGGTGGTTTGACTCCCGAGCGTGCGAGGGAGTCAATGAAACCGTGGGTATGTTAAGTTGGCGTTTAGTCTCGAGGTGCAAACTGTACTTTTCACTTCGAGCGCGGGAAAAAATAGTCAATTTAGTACAAAAAACATTTAATAAATATTCTTATTCCTCCAGTCCATAAAACTTTCGTAACTTTTTAGGTAATCTTACCTTGATTTTGGCGGAAAAAGATTAAGTATCTATTATGTCTTTTGCTCTTTGCTCGACGTCAAACTCTTCACTGTCACTGGACATTCTTAATTTTATTTAAAACTGAACTAATTTACACTCAAAAAAGTTCTGAAAAAAAACCATGAAACTAAAAGTCTCAACATTTTTGCAATGAAGATGGTCCACACTCAATACTCGTAGTATATTTACTGGCTGTTTGAGTTTGTCTATGTCACATGAAGGAAATTAAAAAACTAATTACTTTTAACTCCCTAGGGAAGTCCCGGTTCGTAGGGCTATAATGGCGTACTTTTAGAGCATGAGAAGTGAAAAATATAGTTATACACTTAGGTACCGACCAAGGGCACTGTCTTCCCTGCCGCGGCACCGACCCATACTATTTGCTTGCATTGTTCAAATTATAAGTCCTACTAATATAAACTAACTTACATCCTAAACATCTATGACCATTCGTAATTTAATATGTTTTTTAATTAATCAGTGTAAAAATTTAATATATAATTATACAATAACGACTTAAAAGCGACTTCTCTTCGGTTCCGTATAAGTAGCTCCCGAAAAGTGAGCCTGAAAATATAAAGGAAAATTATTAGTAGGTTTGATTGATTATGTATTTGATTAAAAATAGTATATAAATGTATAAGGTTTTGTTAAAACTCTTGTTCTACTCTAGTCTAGTTAGTAGTGGGATCGAATGTATCCGCTGCAAATCATTTTATTAACAAAAGTTGAGGTGGACTGTATTGTTTCACAGCACCTAGACTGAATATTTCCGTAGTGGACTGTATATTAAAACATTTACTTGATAATCACTAGTTTTATTTCACTATTAAGTTACATTGTAGAGAGCTTGTAATCGACTGTGCCCTGGCATCGCCTGGTTCGGTCTTTTATACACGAACGCGAAAGCGCACGGGGCGGCGGTGCCCAACATTATTCCCGCCAAATGATCAATAACATGGCGCCGACCAACGGAGGGGTACTGGACAGGTTTCGACCTGTCGGGACTTGAACAGAACATGAATGCCGGTCCGTTGGTCGACCAATCAGAGTGTTTGTTACATTTCAACATGTCAGAACCTGTTGGTTCAAGGGTTTCTGGCTTCTATGTGCCTAATCATTATTATTTATTGATTATACATAAATCTTAACCTACTGGGGACCCGGGGATCGGCGTCTTTATTATTATCGTTTATTATATCTAAGTCTTATTCTACTTAGGACTCGGAGATCGGTGTCTTTATTACTATCTATACATAAGTTTTATGTTGGTCGTGATCCTGAGATCGGCGTCCGCAACAGTCCTCCCCCCGGCGCAGCCTGCGTAGCCTCTTCCTTTTTCATAAGGACGACGAGCTTGCTCACCGGACGTCGGAAGATGCCGGTTCTGGTCCGCACCTCGACGACTCGAATGCTGCCGTCGGTTCCTGGATGCGTTCTCTCGACGACTCCCATCGGCCAGGTGTTCCGGGGCAGCGTGTGGTCGACCACGAGGACTACATCTCCAGCCCGCAGGGGCCGGGCGTCGTTTCTTGGTTCGCCGCGTGGTACCAGCGTTGGCAGGTATTCCCGGAGCCAGCGCCGCCAGAAGTGGTCGGCAAGCGCTTGGCTAGCTCGCCATGCTCGTCGGTCGGCTTCCTCGCAGGGTCCCGTTGCTGGTAGGCCGTTTGATGACCCTAGCAGGAAGTGGTTGGGGGTCAAGGCCTCGGGGTCGTCGGGATCCACGCTGACGTGGGTCAATGGTCGTGCGTTGATGGAGAACTCAGCCTCGGTGAGGAGTGTGCTGAGTACTTCCTCTGCTGGTGCCTTCTCCCGCAGGGTGACTTTGAGGGCCGTTTTGACTGAGCGGACCATCCTCTCCCACGCGCCGCCTTGATTGGGCGCGCCCGGAGGTATAAAGCGCCACTCCATCCGATGCTGTAGTCCCTCGTCGCTCAGCGCGGGCAGCCACTCGGTGTAGGCGTTGCGTAACTCTTGGTCAGCCCCGCGGAAGTTAGTTCCGTTGTCGGAGTACATTAGCCGCGGCCATCCTCGGCGGGCGGCCATTCTTCTTAGTGCCATGATGGCGGAGTCGGTTGAAAGGGACGCTACCAACTCGATGTGCACGGCGCGGGAGGTCAGGCAGGTGAACAGCGCTCCCCATCTTTTTTCTCGGCGACGGCCCACCTTGACCATCATTGGTCCGAAATAATCCACACCGCAATTAGTGAACGGGCGGTGGAAAGGGTCTAGGCGGGCGTGCGGCAGGTCTCCTGTGGCCGGCGTCTTGGGCGTTCCCTTCAGTCTCTTGCAGAAAGCGCAGTTTCTCTCTATCGTGCGCACGGTGGGTCGTAGGTGTATGATCCAGTAGCGCTGCCGTAGGTCGTTCGTCACGCGTTCTCTGTTGGCGTGTCCCGCAGCGCAGTGTTCCCGCAGCACGATGAGTTTGGTCAGCGGGTGGCGGCCGTCCATTATGATGGGCCGCTTTGTCTCTGTGGGTGCCGAAGATG
The DNA here is from genome assembly GCA_947578425.1 of Eugnorisma glareosa. Classification (NCBI taxonomy): domain Eukaryota; kingdom Metazoa; phylum Arthropoda; class Insecta; order Lepidoptera; family Noctuidae; genus Eugnorisma; species Eugnorisma glareosa. The sequence goes on from OX387957.1 coordinate 35,240,090, forward strand.
CCTCGATTCGTCCTCGCACCCTCAGGAGTCCATCTTCTATAATCGGATCTAGGCGGTACAGCCGGCTCGTCTTAGTTAATGCTCGAGCCGACTTGATCCTTTTCATTTCTTCGTCGAAGCTTTCTTCTTGCGCATGCCGGATTAGTTCCATCTCGGCGCGCTGAATGTGCCGATGTTCCATGTTGGTTGCCTTACGTCGGCAAATGTCAATGAAGGCGAGTGCCCGTGCAGTGGTTCTCACCAGGACTTCGTATTTTGAGAAGCGGGCAGGGTCGGGTAGCCAGCTGTCTCGTCTCGGTTCTTCCCTGGTATGCAGGACCTCGTCGACCTCGTCTTCTACTGTTGTCATGGTGGGCCATTGCGCTTCAGGTTGGTACAGAAAGGCAGGCCCCTGGAACCATCGATCCGTTGTGCTCAGAGGAGTGTCGCTGAGCCTTGTTGCGTCGTCTGCCACGTTGTGTTCTGTGGGCAGCCATCGCCAGTCTTCCTTCTTTGTGAGTTCCGCGATCTCACCCAGTCTGTGCGCGACGAAAGGTGTGTAGCGTCGCATGTCGTGGTGTATCCAGTGAACCACGGTGGATGAGTCGGTCCAGTAGGTCGTTCGACCAATCTTTATGCGGTGTTCTCGTCTGATTGTGTCGGCGAGTCTTGCACCGATGACCGCTGCTTGAAGTTCGAGCCGAGGTATGGTCTGCGCCTGTCTTGGGGCCACCTTGGCTTTGGCGGCCACCAATACCACGGTGATACTCCCGTCGCTGCTTGTGATCCTCCAGTAGGCCACGGTCGCGTAGGCCTGTTCGCTGGCGTCACATAGCACGTGGAGGTCGATGCTCTCGTACTTCTTCTTCGTGTAGCAGCGTGGCAGTCGGAGCTTGGCAATCTCGGCGAGGTGTGCCAACCACGATGCGAAGAGTTCGTTTTCTTCCGTCGGTATCTGTTCGTCCCACGTTGTCTGGAGGCGCCACAAGCTCTGCAGGATGATTTTAGAGCGGATGGTGTAATGGCTCAACAACCCGAGAGGGTCGTAGATGGACATCACGGCGCTGAGGGCTTCGCGTTTGGTTGGTGCGCGAGCTCGATCTCGTACCTCTGTTGGCACTCGGTTCATGGATGTATTGAACCCGAGTTCATCTCGTTCCGCGTTCCAGAACAGGCCGAGGATCTTGCTTTCCGGTTGCTCTCCCCCCAGTTGTGTAGGTGTAGTGGCGTACAGCTCAGGGGGTATGTCGCGCAGCACTGTTTTATCGCTGGCGTTCCATCCCCGCAATGTGAAGCCGGCGTTGGCGTGTACTGTTCTCGTCTCTTCCACCGTCTTCCATGCTTCCGTTGGGTCGTCGTAGCTTGCCACCAGGTCGTCCATGTAATGGCTCTCCTTGATTGCCTTCAGCGCCCGCGGGTACTCCTGCCCGTGAATGTCTGCGTTGTGGTTGCGAACATAATGGGCCATGTACGGGGAGCACGCGGCGCCGAAGAGCATACTTATCATCTTGAATTTGAGTGGAGGCGTCTCTCTCTCGTCGCCTCGCCACAGGAACTGCTGCGCTGGTTGGTCTTCCGTTCTTATTTGTATTCTTAAGAACATCTCTTGAATGTCCGCTGTTACTGCCACTGCCCTTTCACGGAATCGGAATAGGATCCCCGGTAATGACAGCAGCAGGTCTGGTCCCTCCAACAGTTCATCGTTCAGGCATGTTCCGTGGCTTCTCGCGGCTGCGTCAAACACTAGCCTGCACTTGCCGGGCTTGTTCGGGTTCTGCACGGCAAAGTGTGGCAGGAACCAGCACACCGGGCTCGCACGTTCTGAGCCGTCGCACGGTGTGGCGTAGCCTTTCTTCAACAGGTTGTCGATCTGGCTGGAGTACTCTTTGGCAAATTTCGGATCGGCGTCCATCCTTTTCTCTATTGTTGTGAGGCGACGGAGTGCTTGGCTGTAACTGGGTGGCATGACGGTGTCGTCTGTTCGCCACGGCAGCCCTACTTCGTACCCTGCTTCGGTCTTCTTTGTGGTCGCCTCGACTATCTTGATGGCACGCTGATCTGCCTCTCGTACTCGTGGCTTCCCTTCTATGCAGAGAGCCTCTATCTTGAAGTGAGCGTCGACCAAGTGGTGGAGCTCCTGATTGCTCACGTTCGACTCTCGGTCGGGCTCGTATATATGCAGCACCCTACCCTTTTGAATGAGGGCGCTGCGTGGTGCGGTTCCGTGCACCACCCATCCCAGCTTCGTTCTCGATGCGGCCGGCTCGTTCGGGTTGCCGGTCCTGAGTTCCCTGGAGACGATGCACTCCCAGTGGTCTGTCCCCACTAAGAGCCCGGGGCGTGCGCGTTCGTAACACACCTCGTTTCTGGGAAGGTCTCTCAGGTGCTCGTGTTGAAGAAGGGTTTCGGAGATGGCCTGCTGATGCAGCTGCAGGTCTTTTATGGTCCTGGCTCTGACTTTGTACCTTTCGGTTTCGTTGACGCCTCTGACGTCTATTGTGACGAGCTGGCTCTCGGTTTCCTCTTGTGACATGTTGACGCCGTTCAAGTGCAGCGGTTGTGATGGCCCTTCTGCCCCGATGCTGGTTGCTAACTCTTTGTCGATGAGAGTTACTGTTGCTCCTTCGTCTAGGAGTGCGTAGGTCTGCACCTCCCCTTGTGGTCCTGACACGATGATCGGACACATCTTCAGCAGTACTGTTCTTTGACTCATAGCTGGTTGCGGCGTGACTGATAGAACGGCCTCCTGCTTCGGCGTCTCTGCCTTCGGCGCTTCTGCTGCTTTGGCCGCCTCTGGTCGTGGCGGCGCCTGGTGCAGGGACGCGTGATGTGGTCGGCGGCATTGGTCCACGCCGCAGGGTCTTGACTTGCATCCGATGCGCCGGTGCTGTCTTTGGGCGCACTTGAAGCAGATTCTCTTTTGTTTGAGAAACTCCCATCGTTGTTGAATCGTTAGTGCCTTGTACTTGGGGCACTGAGGCAGGGCGTGTGCTTGTTCACACCCAGGGCATGGTATCTTCTCGTCATCAGCTGCGGCGACAGTGTTGTAAACTGTTGCTTTCTTCTTTAGGGTTACGGCTGGTCGTGTCTCCTTCTTTTAGCTTGCGGTGGTGCACGTGGATGGGGCATAAGTGTAGCGTAGTGCCCTGTCCGCCTCCCTCATTAGGAATCGGGAGATTACGACGATTTCTGGGTCGGCCGTCCCTTCGTTATCATAGGCGTAGTCACACCAGCGGGAGCGGAGATGTGGACTCAGCTTGTCCAGCACTTCTCTCGTCAGCAGGGGATTGAATAGGTAACCCCTTCGGTCGATGGTCTTCAGTACGCAGATAATGTTCTGTAGTTTCACAGCAAAACTGTTGAGGTCGGCTGCTGATGCTCCAGGTCTAGGGAGCTTCTTCAGATCCTCGAGCGCCCGATCGATGATAATTTCGGGTCGCCCGAAGCACTGCTCCAAGGTCTTCATTATTATGTCAGGGTCTGTGGCCGTGTGTAGTAGTGCGGCCACAGCATCCCTAGCTTCTCCCTTCAGGCAGCTCCTCAGTCTGTGAATGTTCTCTGCTGCTGGAATCTGGTACATGTTGGTTGAGTCTCGAACGGCTGCCTTGAAGGGCAACCACTCGCTGGCGGCTCCAGTGAACGTCGGCAGGTCCGTATATCGTGGACGGGGTCTGGCCATCTTCTCGAGGGTCGTGGCTAGTTGCTCGATGCTATTTCTCGTTCTGGTTGGAGTTGGCGATCGTGCTCTGGGCGCCTCGAACCTTATTTGTCTTGGTTCCTCCCTGGCGTCCTTGGTTGCTTCCTCCCCCCGTGAGTCGAGCGGGTTCGTTCGTAGCCACTCGTCTACCTTTAGATGAGGTTCTTCTGTTATGGGCTCATCATTGATGCTTTCTTCGTCGTTGATGGCGGACACCTCTGCGGCTAGTCTCTTCTTAACTAGGTCCGCTTCCACGTCCATCTGTTTTCTTTGTAGAACCGCCAGTCTCTCTGCGGCGTTTAGTTCCGCTTGTCGTAGTCGCGTCGTGATGCTTGTGGTCGATCGGTGTGACCTCAGCGACCTTGCTGGTGACCTTGCTAGTTGTTGCGTGGTCACCGTTGTTCTGACCCCGGAGGGCCCAGCTGTGCTCGTTTCCGCCAGCCTTGAGAAGGGTGAGGCCGGCGGATCTAAAGATACTCGTCGAAGTCGCTCTTTTTCAATGTTTTCTTGCTCTCGGCGGCGTGCGGCTTCTTGTGTGCGTCGCTGCTCTTCTAATTCGACTAAGTCTGATTGGCTTCTTGTTACGACCATTTTGAAAATGTGCCTAGGGTTGGCACACTTCCTGTTCGGGTCGGCGCGCAGACGGTTCGGGTTGACACGCAAGTGGTTCGGTACAAGCGGTCGAGTCGACACGCAGACGGTCGTTTACAGGCACTGTCTACCTAGTCTAGGTTAGTTCGGTTCGTCACAGACCCAGATAGGTAGGCACAGGCACTCGTTGATTCTGCCTCGATGTTCTTGACTTAGTTGACTCTGGCGCCTTGCCTATATAGGTAGGCGCAGGCACACGTTGATTCTGCCTGACTGGCAGGTACAGGTACTCGCAGATTCTGCCTGGCTAGTAGGCACAGGCACGCACTTATAATTTTTAGCTTATATACTTTTGAACTGTTATGTACTTTGTTTATATACTTAGGCACTATTATATACTTTGTCACTGTTATATACTTGGCGCTTATATACTTTGCGCTTATATACTTAGGCACTTGTTATATACTTTGCGTTTATATACTTTGGCACTTGTTATATACTTTGCGCTTATATACTTTGCGCTTATATACTTAGGCACTGTTATATACTTTGTTTATATACTTTGTCACTGTTATATACTTGGCGCTTATATACTTTGCGCTTATATACTTAGGCACTTGTTATATACTTTGCGTTTATATACTTTGGCACTGTTATATACTTTGTTTATATACTTTGGCACGGTTATATACTTTGTCACTGTTATATACTTGGGCACTGTTACTTACGTAATGTTCATTGTCCAACACAACAGCGTTTATGCCTGGTAACTTGATACACTCACGCGTTAGTTCTCCTAGGTTACAGGCACAGGTACGCACTTGTACGATCTGTCTATCGGTCTATAGACACAGGTACATACTTGTAAGTTCCGTCTGAAGCACTAGGTACGCGCACTCGTTACTATTGCTTAGATAGCAGGCACAGGCGCGCTTGTATTATATACTTTACGCGCACTTGGTTACTAGTTATATACTTTGCACTGTTACTCACGTAATGTTCTTTTTGTTTAACAACGTTTCTGCCTGGTAACTTGATACACTCACGCGTTAGTTCTCCTAGGTTACAGGCACAGGTACGCACTTGTACGATCTGTCTATCGGTCTATAGACACAGGTACATACTTGTAAGTTCCGTCTGAAGCACTAGGTACGCGCACTCGTTACTATTGCCTAGATAGCTAGGCACACAGGCGTTCGGTTTGGATCCGGACGGCGGCACTACTTATTATCTGGCCGACGTTTACCCAGATCCGTGACAGTCGATTCTCTCATTTACACATTACGTTAAGTTCACAAGTATATACTTTACTTTTTCACTGAATTTAATACTTTTCAAATAGCTACACTGGTTTACTTTTTAAACTTATATCCGGCTCGAAGGACCAAAACTGAGGTGGACTGTATTGTTTCACAGCACCTAGACTGAATATTTCCGTAGTGGACTGTATATTAAAACATTTACTTGATAATCACTAGTTTTATTTCACTATTAAGTTACATTGTAGAGAGCTTGTAATCGACTGTGCCCTGGCATCGCCTGGTTCGGTCTTTTATACACGAACGCGAAAGCGCACGGGGCGGCGGTGCCCAACATTATTCCCGCCAAATGATCAATAACATGGCGCCGACCAACGGAGGGGTACTGGACAGGTTTCGACCTGTCGGGACTTGAACAGAACATGAATGCCGGTCCGTTGGTCGACCAATCAGAGTGTTTGTTACATTTCAACATGTCAGAACCTGTTGGTTCAAGGGTTTCTGGCTTCTATGTGCCTAATCATTATTATTTATTGATTATACATAAATCTTAACCTACTGGGGACCCGGGGATCGGCGTCTTTATTATTATCGTTTATTATATCTAAGTCTTATTCTACTTAGGACTCGGAGATCGGTGTCTTTATTACTATCTATACATAAGTTTTATGTTGGTCGTGATCCTGAGATCGGCGTCCGCAACAAAAGTCGTGGTCGTGGTCGCGCGGTCGTAGTGCGCTATGCGTCACACTTGACAGCTCTCGATCAACTGAACTCTAGTACTACTCGTACTACTAACTAGTGACTGACACCTGACCTGACACCTGACCCTCGTCCGCGTGAAATTCGCTGTATGAAAATAAATATACTTTACTATTCTCATACCCACCAAGTATAATATACAAAAACATGAAAATCGGTCAAGCCGGTCAAGTTTGGTCGCACAACCGACCAAACTTTTCTCCTGGTCGAAGCTTCTACCGCCAAAAGTCGTGGTCGCGAGGTCCCTCAGACGTTGTGCTCAGCAAGCGAGCCGATATTTACAAATCCCGCAATACTAATTAGTAGGTTCTTTTCGTAGGGACGGTCAGGGAACACTTAGAGTACTATACCTTGCTTCAGGACCAGCGCTGCTGCAGACGGTCCCGCTCCTGCATGAGCACCTCGGTCTCCTGCTTGAGGCGCTCGGTGGCCTGGCTCAGCCACTCGCGGTCTTGATGCGTGGATTCGCGCTCGCTCTTCGCTTTGGTCAGTGCGTACACCATGTCTGGAACACGTTATCATGGGAATAAGTCTCTTGGACCTATGTTCAAGTATTGCCATAGCACGATAGTGTTTAGGTTATGCATACTTCACCGTTAAATTGTCAATACCGTTAGATTATAATCTGTCTCGCGAGATTGTAAACTGTCGAAATATTGTGAACCGTAACATAACGCTTACAATTTAACGCATTATTTTTCGGTAGATTATAATATACCATGCATGCAGATATAAACAGCGTGTAACAGAAAGGGTATAGTCATATGGAAGCCTGTGGTACGGACCATCAGACTGAAAATCTTTCTCTATGGGACCACCATCGTAATCAAAAAAAAATAATCAACTGCCCCATACAAAATTTCAATACCTACTCGACCCAAATGTATGGGACAGCTGATTATTTTTTTAACGATTACGATGGTGGTCCCATAGAGAAAGTTGTTCGGTTTGATGGTCCGTACCACACACTTCCATATGACGATACCCTATCTGTTACACGTTGTATATCTTCCATGCAGACTTGCCTATACTTACTTGTAGGATATTTTCGGTTAGAATGTTACAATCGCAGAAAAAAACTTGTTTAAATTTTATTTCAGATAATTACTATTGCATCCAAACAATTTTATTATTCAGGTCCCAAATAATGAATATTTTGCATGCGGAAATATCCATTCCGAATACGGTCCCCTTCTTGACATTGGTACGGCATACAGTTGCCTTGCTTTTAAAGATTTAAGAAACCCCTTTAATTTACGAGCTCTTCAAGCTTTGATTCGTTTCACTTAGCGCATGTATCCATAAGTACAAGTACCCACATGTGTTTACAACCCGACTGATGAATCGCCGACGCGATCGCACACTCTTGAGACGATCCTTGAGACAGAGTCAATGCTCCTACCCACATGCCAATTTATTTGGTGTCAGCGCAGAATGTCTTTTCTTCGGTACTTTTTACTTTTCTGAATTCGACATGCTCTCAAATTCAGTAAAGTATCGAAAACAATGTCAATCAAAGCGTACTGTTTCCGCCAAGTAAGTAAATACATTAGTTCGTATTCGTGTTTGTGATAATATTATTCATGGTACGAGTTCCAACCCCCCATCTACACCTTTTGGCCGAAAGGTGTCGTGTGTCAACGTTTCGAGGACGGTCTCCGACCACGTTACGTGTATTGTTATAAATTCTAGTACTATCGACGGCCGCTTCACCAAACGGGCGCTTCGGCTGACCAAACTACAGCTGCGCACAGTTACAGCCGCCATCACTGGACATCTTTAATAAACACCTCTTTGACATAGGAGTCACAGACAGCCCCCATGCTTCTGCACTGCCCAGTGGTTGCAACATACAGGCAAAGCACTTCGGTAACCCAGGTACTCTCCGCGAGATTGCCAGCAACATCAAGGCGCTGCTGGCCTTTTTTGAGGAGTTAGGGTGGATCGAACAAACCTACCACGCAAAATACGCGCTTGGACATGGAGTTGCGGACACCACCCCGTTATGCAATACAATACGTGTATAAAAAGGTTTTTAGTATATATTAGTTTATTATTGTTGTTTAAGATTATTACCCGCCTGTTACTATCCCAATGCTGGGCAAAGGCCTAATCTCATATAGAGAAGGCTGACCATTGATCACCGCGCTTGCTCAAGACGGGTTGGCTAATTTCAAGCTTATATTAAGGTGGAAGCGTCAGGGTAGCCCGCGTTTTTTGCAATTTGCTGGTCAGTCTCAAATTAGTACACGTATATAGTTACAGAATTATAATCATTTAAATCATCAACACAAACCTTTAAGTTCATTTAACCCCATTGAATAACTTTTTCATGAAATAGTTACAGAATAGGGTTAAATGAACTTAGAGGTTTTATCGATGATTTTAATGATTATAATTCTGTAACTACTTAAGTGTTACTGTGGGGACTCATTTTTCATCAACTTGACACTGACCTGCAAATTGCAAAAAAACGTAAGAAAATTTGAATTTCGCGGGCCACCACCTTAATTATTAGGCTTAGATTTCCTCACGATGTTTTCTTTCACCGATGTCTATGACGATAAAGATAAACTTAGAAAGTACATATGAATTCAAAAAGTCACATTGGTACTTGCCGCACGTTGTGCGCAGACTGTATGATATTTTGTTCTACTCACACTGCAGAAACTTTCTTACTAGCCACTATGTGTTAAGAATCACTGTCTTCTGCAGTAAGTGGTAGGTGCTAGCTGGTAAATACATTCTAAGGGACTGGTGAAGCTCTTTGGGGATGACTCCTCTTGTATAAATAACTTTGGCGACGATTATTACGTTTTGTAGGCGCCAAAGTCGGGTTATGTCGTCTTTTAACTCGGGTTTATTTGGTTGGTTTTTCGGCTATTGTAGTCTGTAAGTTACGAGGGTTTGGCACAGCTATATCTATTAGGAATTTACTTTGTTCATCAGTGTTATGTCTGGTCTATTGTTATGAATTGTGTGGTCGGTGATGAGGGTTGAGGGCTCTGTTAATTAAAGTACAACGTTGTTGTAGTGTTCTCTAGTACCAGTCTAGTACTACTACTACTGTTTCAGGGCTGTATTTATTTATTTATTTACAATATGCTACTGCAGTGTCTATAAGGTTGTACTTATGAGATACTGTTTAGTGGTAGCACCAGAATACGCGGATTTCATATTTTCGTCACAACCCTTGTTCTCAAAACTTTTACATAAATGCGGAGTTAAATAGTTCGCTTTGCAAATAAATCAAGCACAGGTTGGCATCAAAGCAGCCATTATAAACATGACGTACATACATTGGTCATTATTAATTATTGGCCATAATTAATTCGCATCTGATTCATTTGTACCTATTATATTATTTGTTCTTGTTAAATCGCTGTAGCAGAATGTTGTATCATCAAAAGCACTCTTGTACATTACAAAGGTTGAAATCAAATATTCTATAATATACTATAAAATATTCGATTTCAACGTTCACGTAGGTAGACTAATTACCCTCAAGTCGTCCCCCACTGCATCATAATCTAGTATCAGTTTGAATCCAAGCCGGTTTCAACGAGGTCACTGTTTATAAAAATTGTAACTAATAAACAATTAGGATATCTTAATCGTTTCTCTTCAAGTATGGCGGCTAAGATCAGCGCTATTTCAGGAGAAAACTGTTACCTGCTGTTAATTGCTGCGCTGGTGCTGCTCGCCCTAAACTAATGATGAAAAACCGCGCCTTATTTTTTCAAGTTATACAAGAAAACGTAAAGTAAAGTATACAATTTGTACATGTTTTAATAAGTTGACCTCGGTGCTTGGTTTCAGAAAAAAGCAAAAGAAAAAATAATATAATATTTCAAAGGTGAATTTTAAGGTGCAAATCAGGCAGAACTAAAATAATTAATAGAATTATTAAAAAACTCACTGTCCAAGTCGAAGTAATGCGCCTCGTGAATGAGCAGGTCGATGTAGGGGAAGTCGGCGGGCAGTAGCAGCTTCTTGTTGCGCAGGAAGTTGAGGATGTGGCGGAACATGCCACCGTCGCGGTCGATGAAGTAGTGCTGCTTGAGCGTGTCCAGCACGATGGGGATCGTGCCGTTGAACATCTTGCCGAGCCGCGACTCCGGAAAGCTGCACAGTGCACACCACTATCTACAATATCTGCTCTCAATAAATGCATACATTTCATCAAGTCGGTGCATCCGTCGTTTAACATCTCTAACGTTCAGTGTGATCAAATCTCGAGTGATGCAAATTGCTCGTGCGTCATGACATGTTGATATTATACTCGTTGATTCGACTGAACTAGATTTAAAATGGTTCCAGATTGAGAGCTCCTCAACTAAGTACTTATATTAAAGGCTGTGGCTAAGGAATTTGCGCCTGGCAACCGATCGCTGTGCAAGTTTTGAATATTCATGATTTTGTAAGGTTTCTAAGAGAAAATATTTTATATTGTGCCCCCAAGTGAGTTGATTAAAGAAAAAGTCTCGGGGGCGAAGGCCGCGTTGCGAGGCGGGGTGGGGGCACTGCATATCCCGCAGGCCCCGGGGCGCCGCCGCCGGGCGTTCAGACCGACACTCCCGCCGCTAAATAACACGCCGAGTTCAGATAAAACATGCTTATACAATGCCAACTAACTGCGAATATAACACTCATTATCACATAACGCAATTACAATAAATTGCAAATATCAGTGGGACCGTGACAACCTGTATCCTGCCTTGTGTCTTCGTCAACTGTTGCTGTGCCTCGAAACTTGCATGCACTAGGTAACAACAATGTACTATTAAATGTAGCTACTTGCATACCTTTTAACAACTAGGCATTAGTGTATGTAACTGAACGTATCATGGGCGTTTGAACTGCTTGGTTGCCTCACTTGATTGTTAGTTTTCTTTTGTCATATGATAAGTACCTAACGCATGCATTGTGTGTGTACCTAAGAGAAACGATCTACTATGTCCTGACTTTAAACGACATGACAACTAATAAAAAACTGCACATTATGAGTACAAAACTTCTAGCTTATCGGTTATTTCTGCATCCAGATCATCGCACAACTAAGTGAGGGTAAACTTGACTGCCTCCAACAAATTGACCACTCCGGGATCAACGATTTTAGTTTAGTTTTGATAGAAATTAAACAACTAGATTGGATTAGATTAAAATATCTGAGCGCTTTTGTTTGCATATTCACAATATCTGAATTCTGTCCTGCACAAATCCTAGCTCCACAAAACAGCCTCTATGTCTATTTTCCTGGGATCGTTCGATAGCAGCCGGTATTGTCATGGACTTTAAAGAATGAAATGGGAAAGGTAATTTGTTCTCAGACATTTTTAAGGCATGCATGTAATAATGTAGGGCTAAGTTGTTATCTTTAGGCGATTAAATAAATATTTGCAAAGAAAGAGCCTATAATAAAATAATATGCAGTTTATCTTTTTCAATTTCAAATGGAACACTCAGCTTAGCATAAAAGAAGATTTTCTTTTGTGTCCTTAGAAAGATTGTGGGAAACAAACGAATAGTGTGCAACAGTGATTAATATTGTTAATATGAAGAACAAAGTGAGGATGTAAGTGGGTATTGATAGAGTGCAAGTATAGCTAATAGAGAGTATGTAGTCCGCCAGTAATTTTATCGAAAAATATTGTATAGTTACGTATTTTTTGTTTTAGAGAATCAATAAAAAATGACGAAGATAAAACGCATCAAATAATCGAAGTGATTGTGATGTCACTTGTCGAGAAAAAGTGTACATAAAAGTCACGTTACGCGAGTTTTCGACGCACCGAAAAAATAAAAATTTAGAGTTAAAATTTTTATTTTTTTGTTAAATTTTTTTGTTTACGTGTAAAAAGAAAAAATACATTTCTTATATTTTTTGGAAATCTATCTGACGGACTTATTAGATTGTTTTGGTCATCTACCATATTGGTAACAAAATTGAGCTCAATACAATAAAACAGATATTTTAAACCATTTAGTTTGATGGCTAAATAATAGCTTCTAACATAATATGAGCAAGTATATTTTCTACAATTGGATCATTTACTTGTGCCGGAAGGTTTTTCCGACTACAAAGATTTTTAACCTATCATTATTTTGATCGAAAACAAGTTAATGTCAGAAAGCCAACTGAAAATAATACAACTAACAGGACTTTCTACTACATAGGTAAATTATACAGCGTGTAACAGAAAGGGTATAGTCATATGGAAGAGTGTGGTACGGACCATCAAAATTGAACAACTTTCTCTATGGGACCAACATCGTAATCGTAAAAAAATAATCAGCAGGCCCATACATTTGGATCGAGTAGGTATTGAAATTTTGTATGGGGCAGTTGATTATTTTATACATTTGGGTCGAGTTGGTATTGAAATTTTGTATGGGGCAGCTGATTATTTTATACATTTGGGTCGAGTTGGTATTGAAATTTTGTATGGGGCAGCTGATTATTTTTTTTTTATTACGATGGTGGTCCCATAGAGAAAGTTGTTCAATTTGATGGTCCGTACCACACTCTTCCATATGACTATACCCTTTCTGTTACATGCTGTATACTAGTTCAACTAACTGTTCCAGACTTCCAGCATTAGATAGATATGGGGCATCACACTTTAATGTAGCCCTCGACCCTTTTGAGCCTGTACATTACACACTACTACTACTACTGCACTAGTACTAGGTAGGGTACTTGTTGCATAGGGTACTTGCAAAAATTTTAGATTTTTCCTAAAGTAGATACTTGAAAAGTCAACCAATAGCATCGGTCGACTTCGAAAGCTTTTGGTCAGTTCGCTCAACGTTCACCTATAAGCTCTGCACCGGATAAGCCTCGCCTCAACTGGAACTGTTGACCCTTCTTACAAACTCCATACTGCAATTCGCACTATAGGCTACATCGCTTTCGAACGCGATCAGCTACGACAAAGGAGGTGAGGCGGCTGGTGCAGTTCTTTGTGTGTTAGAAGCTGTATACAAGCGTATTCCTCGTATTTTTCCTTTTAGAACCTGGCCCTGCAGTCTCCACATAGATAGCGATCGCAAAACAACCCAATTCAGTTGCAAACCCTTAACGATGCGGATTTAAGGTGGACGTGAGCCGGACGCGAAACGCCGGGGACGGCTTCAACCTCAAATCTGCATCGTTATGACTTTGCGACTGAATTCAGTTGTTTTTCGATCGCTACCTACGTCGAGACTTTTCTAAAGCGCAGACCCAACTACCAGCTAGCAAGCGATCGAGCCGGGCGAGGCAAAGCCGAGGCATGGCCTCTTTTCATACTTTGGTTCACACCGTGGACTACCGAAAGAACCGAAACGAAGTATGAAAAGAGGCTCGCTAAGCTCGCTAGCTGGCGGTGTGGCTTGCGCTATGCGTATAGTAACGACTGCCAAGTGCCAACTGTGTGTTCTGCTTATCAATTAAGTATAGGTGATTCCGTTAAATTGGGAAAACTAATGCAATTAAATGGTTCTCGTTAAATTCTAAACTATATTCAAATTATGTGTGTGTTATGGCCGCGAGCATTATCATCATCATATATAAGGTGACTATTTTTATGTCAGAACTGGTGGAGTGCCAAAAAGCCAGAAAAAGATCACAATGGAAAAATATGCTTGACGAGGCTAATGGCCACCCGCGGTCGTACAGCCTTAGATGGCGACTCATGATGCATGGTGATTATGCCTGCTCCCCTTCCGTGTGGTATAAGCCCACGGTTATACAACTTTCGGCTATGCAGCTGATAACCCATGCTGACAATATAGTGACAACATGTTCTCACGACTCGCAACAGCATTTCACATGGTGTGGGTGTGGGCAGACTAAGGCGCAAAGCACACAGACGAATTCTACACAACGCGAGACGAGGCATGGACGCTTGTCCTCTGTCTGACCATGTCATGCAAAAAATGGTACAATGCACACGACAAAGTGATAATATCTAGGTATGCTTGTACTAACTTGGTAGCAGGTCAGATAGGCAGTCGCTCCATGTAAAATACATCTGGATACGGTTAGACTGGAGGCCGACGTCAGTGACAGGTCTGGCCAGTATTTATTCCTATGGGCCGTATACAAACTCAAGTATAAAATGTACTTACGCAGTGAGAGTTTCCAGTGACGATGTATAAATGGTGCCGCCCACGTCAATGTGGACCGGGGCGTTGTACTTGGTGGTCGGAGCCACTCGCGGTATGCCCACTATTAGCTTCTTCTCCATCGGACCTTCCTCGGGTTGAGGGCTCCCTGGCTTCACGGGCAGCATCTAAGAACACGAGAGAGAATTTAGCTTTAGAACAGGCTACCATTCACGTACCTAGTCCTATTTGACACAATGTAGTAGTATTTTACAAAGAATGAAGTACCAAGCGAAATTGAATTATGTATTGTGCATTTATGGATTCATAGCGCTAAGTTAGGTTAAGTATTTTTTTTTATTGCAACAATTGTATAATAAATTTATTCATATTCTTATTTGTAGGAAATAATACTTATAAATGTTAAAAAGTTGACGTAAAGAACCACTTCTGAAATCATATTAAACGCACATACTTTAATAACTTTTATGTTAATACACACGATGGATAACACTTGTTACTATTTTTCTTACATTGCAGGCTTGTAATACTTGTTGGCTCGTGAAGAACCAGACGCAGAATGAGGGCCGAGCAACCAATGCACCGCTTTTTAAAAACGAACAATTTGTTGTGCGGCTGGCGGTCACGTGGCGGTCGAGTCGTCATGAAGCCAGCATTAATCATTAGCATTATACAGCATGTATCAGCTGAAAACTTTATTTTTCTTTACTATATCTACTCGACCCAAATTTAAAGGACAGCTGATTACTTTTGCGCGATTACTATGTTGTCCCGTGGAGAAAGTTATACAGTTTCACCTTTCTGAAACACACTTTGTTTGTGATATACCTACACGCTGTATAACATGCAGACGATAACAGCTTCAATCTAGGAGTGGGACACTTATCCACTTGTGCGTTCCAAACTGCGGATATAGGATAAAAATTGACAACCTGTGTGTAATTTTGGAAATTCCGTGTAAACACTTCCGTTTGCTACGATTGCTCTGGATTTACAGATATGAAATCGGAGACGCCGTCAATATTGTTATTAATTGCCATTTCAATATTAGTTTCCACAAACAGTGGTTTGTAGAAACTAATATTGAAATGGCAACTTTAGGAACGGATCTACCCCAAAGTACGTAATGATATAAGCTTCCTGAAACCGATAGTACTCATGCACTTATGATGATCCTTTGATGGACTATACAGTTTCCATTCCCTCTAGTAACGAACCTGTGTATACATCCGGGAAGGGTTTATTCCTGTTTTTTTCAATTCTATGGTTTATTCAAAGCCCGATTTACTTCTACATGACTCCAATTTTGTTGTAGTGTAGTAGGTATATACAATTTTAATTCATCGCATAATGGTAGTGTGCCGGGGGATATCGCGGAGCGGGATGCTGCGGGCGCTCTCCGGACCACATCTTCTCACAGCCCCCGGCGGGTGCCGGCGGGGGCGGCGGCGGCGGTACGGAATTAGAGTTCGGATGATAAAAAAATATGATAATAATATACATTCCCAGCAACAGTGTGAGCATTTGAAACACACAGGGTAGCAAGATAAGACATTATAAGTATGCTTGTGCGCGAAACGGCGTAAAAGAGAACATTACCGTTTTGTCTGTGTCATGAGAAAAACGCCAAACACGTACTTTACGATGCATTACTGACGATCGGTGCAGGAAATGGCGAGATGAGCCAAAGTACTCATAATCACGAATTGAGCTGTAGGTACCCATCTCGATGATGTTTCAAAATGTAAAAGTACAAGAGACGTGAGGTTGGCGGCGCCGGCAGCGTGGGAGCATCCAGCGGAGCCGACCCAGTGCCGGCGCTCCCACGGCACACGCCACCCGGCACCCTTCACCGACTATCGATCAATCAATTATTTTACTCTCATTTGCTAATCTAATCAAATGCATGCCAAAATAAATCAACACCGAGTTTACTTTAGGTTTAGTCCAACATTCAGAATAAACAATATTAGCCTAATTTGTGTAATACAAACAATGTACTGAATACTGAGCATGTGCGAACAGGTACCTATGTGTTTAGTTACAGTTCGCTACATATTCAGGAGTCAAGTAACAAATTGCCATGAAAATTGTCATTTGCCATGTCGTGTGGCTGGCTGAACGCCTGAGGCCACACACCGGACCAAGTCCGACTTCAATTATTTTTTATCGCGTGAATGCATCTCCGGCGCAGTCGTGGCCTATCTCACTGGTTTCACACCTGACGCCCTATTCATGTGACTACACTTATGCTTCTGTAAAGTAAAGCGCCCTTTATTCGTGCCGACTTCCGTGCAATTGAGCTAAAGATAAAGAAATAATCTCCTAAAGATGTCAAAGGAAATAAAACAATATCAAGACTTAATTTTTTCTGATTCATTCAAAAGTCGTGATAGGTAGAGCTTATGCTTTCTGTAAACCATGCCAGGTGTTCATAAAATACAATAAGAATTTAAACGTTTAAAATAATTGCACACAAGTCACTTATTAAATAACCTGCTACATTAAAATCGTTTTTAAGACCACAAGTTATTATAAACTTTAATCAGTGACAAGTAAAGTCATTATCGAAAAAAAAAAAGAAAAAAAATCGTCATCGTCGTAACTGCAACGCCTGCAGTAAATAGTATAGATGTCGAAAAACGGGTTGGAAATCAAGCGAGTGGAGTCGGCTACTGTATACTTGTAGTTACGGTAGCGCGACGCTAGAGGGCGTAACGTCGCGAAGCAAGCCACCACTCTTACCTGTCTGGTTTCATTATAAATCTGCCGCAGGCTGTTTGCCTGCTCCGCGACAGCCCAAATACCTAATCACTGGATACCAGCCAACGCAATAAATATGAACACTCTTAGGTTTTCGATATGTGTTTAACGTACCTACCTTCCTACATTACTGAATACAATGAGAATAACCTCTATACTCACTACTATTTTATTATAATTTTTGGATAGGAAATTAAAAGTTAAATTAAATTCATACCTAGGTAAACCATTTTTCTGAAAATTGGTTTTCTCTAGAAGTCTTTCACCTCATCCGTCAGTTTCTACAGACCAAGTTATTTAAATAAAATAAAACCGACAGGGTTTGTGCACTTCTGCAGAATAGGAACCATAATAAAATAGTACAAACATTCGTTGAATAACACTCCTTTTTGGGCAGTCGTTTAAAAATTAAGTTTCTAGTGAAGTAGTGACAATGTTAGGCACAATTACTACTCGAAGCATCATTTCTACTTGCCGATCTAACCGATTATTAAACAAAATGAGTTGCACCATGTATTCCACAAATGAAGGATATATAACAGAAATGATAAAATAATTTAGTGGGAGGAAAGCAGAAATCTGTTCGAATACACACACGGGTGAAACCCGATTTTTTTTCGCAATAATTATTTTCAGAGATAAATCGAACCAGCACTCAGTGGTACATTGATATCTGACACAGTTATTTGTTTTAAATCCCTGTTCTGTTTACTAAAACGGTGGATAAAAAGTTATTTTACAACGCATTTTTTCTCGGCCGCTCGTTTTAAAAGGTATGAAAAAATTGTGAAATGAAATTCTCAAATTTTAAATTTGCAACTATTCATTCAACTGTTTTTTTTTCGTGGGTTTGTTTTGGTTTGCAGAGTTTTATAATAGCAAAAAGTGAATTCAGAAATCGGAAATAACCTGGGCGGCGGAAGTGCTACTTAGCATTTCTATGGCCCCGGGCTAAGAGTATAAAAGTAGATATAGAATTGATGGAATTTCATGAAAATATTGAACAACAAACCTGCATGCTAGCAAGCATTTTCCATAAGTAGGTAGAAGAACAACACAAAAGCTTGGCATATTTACTGGGGCAGTGACTACGCCAGTGCCGACGCCGTATGCGCCCGCGGCGATTGGCCGCTCGCTCGTGTGTACTCGGCTTTGCCTTCGGGCCATACTGCCCGAGGCGTCATCGTCCGTCGTCCGACCATCATTTTTTCTTACGACATCAGTTAAGTAGGTATGTACAATATATTATAGATTAAAAAACCTAACAGCTTGGTAACCGACCCGGAACTACGTATCGTGGGTTCCAGTCTCACTGGATGGGATTCAATATTTGGATTGCCTCGGAACTTATGTCAGATTTATATTCTAACACTAACTTAAAATAATTATGTAGGTATGCTAAAAACAGGGTATTGAATATTGAAAATGAAATGTAAAAGATACAATCTTATTATTTTATTAGTTTATAACATAGGTAACATCACGCCTGTAATCCCGAAGCATTAGGCAGAGGTGTCCCGAATAGTGCAGCAGCATTTTGCCAGTTATATTTACATAATCAGCTTTTAATGTTCCCACTGCTGGGACACTCGGCCTGCTCTCTCTCTATGAGAGGGATAGGCTATAATCCACCACGCGGGCCCGTGTGCATTTATATTTAAGTCCCATGTAATTTAATAGAAGCGATCTTATTTGTGACCCACCTACCTACCACAACAATAAAAAATATTATTCTATAATCTAAGTATTGTAAGTATTCTAACTTTCGTAGCCAACCGTACAGTTACATCCTTCGTTTTTAAACGTACGAATGAAAGCAAAAAACCGATGTCCGGTGTCCGTTAAAAAAGAATTATCACGGTTTTTGCAACTTTTAACTAGCAATAGGTGTAACAGTTGAACCAATTCACTGCGGTGGTTATGTACGAGTATGTACCCGCGCCATCGGCAGCAGTGAGGAACATTGACCGAGCATACTGCCATGAACGTACTCGTACCTCAATATTATCAGCAGGTTTTTTTATTGCATTTAATTTAGGTAAACCCTGAGGACTAAATGTGAAAGTCAGAAAAATGACGTCTACAACTGAAAAGTTGTGTTGTAAGTTAAATAGTATTTTTTTTATGCTCGTCAATATAATTTAGTTTAAACTCATGAACCATCCGGAGCAAAAATACTCTAAATGACAACGAAAACCGCAATAAAATTTGTATTGCACTTTAGAAGTACAACGCGACCACGCAGACGGAAAGTATTTTATACGTCTTAGGTGTATAATGTATGTTAAAAATAGCCTCTTGCTTACATACAATTATTGTCAAGGGTTACTTTGTAAGCGTTGTAACTAGTGTTTATTGTTCCATCAGTCCTACTTGATATCACAGGTCAATCAGTATGTTGTCGAAGAGTAATGCGCCAAATTGGTCCAATTGATTCATTAAGAGTGAAGAGGATGTCTCGTTACAATAAATCAAACCTTTTTGCATGTTGTTTGTTGCTGTTTTATTATTGTTATTATAAATAGGGTGCCAAGCGTGGCGATTATGATAAAATTTCCCTTGCAGTGGACGTCTTTAGGCTGAAATGATGATGATGATATAGGATGACTGTTAATTAGTGACCCATACTTAAACACGTGAAAGAAACATTTTTTTTATACTCATTCACTATTACAATAACACAACAGTCGTATGCTGTTGCACGGTACGATAGTAATGAGACAGAACAGCGGCGTCACGCGGTTAACAGCTGATAGGTCATAGGCGCGCACGCGCGAATTTTTTTTCGGATGTGGTGTTACTGAGATAGTGAATGAGTATAAAAAATATTCTTTGAGAAAGTATTGTTTGTTATCATGAGTACAATTACGTGTAACTAATTACCAGTCACCCTATATTCAGCATAGCACATATCAGCCTACAATGTTCCCACTGCTGGGACACAAGACTCCTCTCAATTAATGGGAATGGATGGGAATGGAATGGAAAACACCACGCGGGCCCAATGCGGGCTGGCAATTTTTGGTTCTTGGATTTGCCTTTGTTTCTTCTAACAACAAGTCTTACCAAGGGGTATCGTATATATATAACCCAGTACTGACCTGGGATAAATTAAAAAGGTGTATTTTCAGATTTTTCAGTGTTTTTAATTTAAAGAATACTGAACTGAAAAAGCGTAACAAGGCCGTGCTTGCAATGAAGCCGTATTTTTATTTATGAAAACGAAATAATATTTTGGTCTTTTATTTATAGAGGCCGGATTGCATGCAACATAAAATTAAAACAATTTCTACAAATTATTGGTTTTGTTTTTTATTTACTCACTTTCGACGAGTTTTTTTTCCTTTTTTTCCCTTGAAAATCGAGTTCTGATCCAAATTAACAGTCGTACGATTGAACCTTCTATTAATCTACACTAATATCATAAAGAGGAAAGATTTGTATTTT
Source organism: Eugnorisma glareosa (assembly GCA_947578425.1). Classification (NCBI taxonomy): domain Eukaryota; kingdom Metazoa; phylum Arthropoda; class Insecta; order Lepidoptera; family Noctuidae; genus Eugnorisma; species Eugnorisma glareosa. Next base: position 35,260,697 of record OX387957.1, read on the forward strand.
TGTGTGAATGTTTGTAACGAATAAACTCAAAAACTACTGCGCCGATTTCAAAAATTATTTCACCATTAGAAAGCTACATTCACCCTAACATAGGCACATTATTGATCGAAGCTTGAAGGCGATAGTTCGATTCTTACTTACTTTTTTTGCGGGAATCACTATACAACATGTAACAGAAAGGGTATAATCATATGGAATACTGTGGTACGGACCATCAAACTGAACAACTTTCTCTATGGGACCACCATCGAAATCGTAAAAAAATAATCAGCTGTCCTATACAAAATTTCAATACCTAGTCGACCCAAATGTATGGGACAGCTGATTATTATTTTACGATTTCGATGGTGGTCCCATAGAGAAAGTTGTTCAGTTTGATGGTCCGTACCACAGTATTCCATATGATTATACCCTTTCTGTTACACGCTGTATAACATATTTTGTATCTTTCCAGTTAGATAGAGTTAATAAAATTAACATCACGCCTATAATGCCCGAAGGGTAAGGCAGAGGTGTACCCAATAGTACACGCACATTTCGTCAGTTATGTTTAAGTCCCATGTAATAGGGGGCGAGCCTATTGCCATCAACCGGGCGTCCAGACTCCGTGGCTGCTGCTGAGAAATTCCTGAAGGAAAAACCCATGAACACTTGCCCGATCTGGGTATCCAACCCACGACCTCATGATCAGCAGTCGCGCTTGCGACCGTTAGAACAACGAGGCAGCCTTCAAACTATGACGCAGTTAAAATTAAGTTTTATCAAATTAGTTCTGGGACCACCCGTTTCAAGGAGTGCACTCAATTACCAATCAACCTGCGTACCTAGTTTAACAAAACAATGGTATTTAAACTTTGGACTAATCAAACAAATACTAAATTGTACATTGGTACTTGAGCTTGGCGCGAATAATGAAAGATGAAAGGTCATTTCATCAAAGCAATTGTTGCAATTGTGTGAATATCAGTTGTGAAGCACATTATGAGACGTTTATTTAGGTGAATTGTATACAATTCCTAGGAAATGTATACAATTCCTAGCCTACTTAGGAAAGGTGTACAATAATGTTGCAAAGATTCTTTAATATACACATTTCCTGTGAAATGTATGAATTATTGAAATGTGAAATGTATCCCAAAGAGTGACTTTTTCTTGAAATAGGTATTGAATGTGATTATATGAACTTGGAGAGCTGTATTGATGATTTGAATGATTATAATTCTGTAACTCCATACGTGTTACTGGCGCGATTAATATTTTCATCAACGTACAACTTGACACTGACCTGCAAATTGCAATAAACTTGAGAAAATTTAAATTTCGCGGGCTACCCTTGCGCATCCACCTTAAAGTATCCTAACATGAAGGGGATGGCGATGGCGAAGTCCTGATAAAAAGACCCCCAGAAAGAGATTTTAGGCCCCCTGGGGGCCTAAAATGGCCACTTTATCGAAATCATGATACGAATCACGTTAAAAATTTAAAATTCTTAAAATGGTCTTTATGTACACACGGCTACACATCAAGCTATACATTTCAAGTATAAGCTGACCTCGCATTGTACGGAAATCCTATACAATGCGAGATCAGCATAAACTGGAAATGTATAGCTTGATGTGTAGCCGTGTGTACAAAAAGTCCATTTTAAGAGTTTTAAATTTTTAACGTGATTCGTATTACGATTCTATTCTATTCCCCTATATAAGAACATCATCGCTATTTATGTATTTCTAGGAAAAGTACATATTACAAAATAAGCCATAGATTTCCTACCAATTTTAGAATTTGTACAAATTTCCTAGTAATTGTATACAATAACGGAATACATACTTTTCCGTTGATATATTCCTACTTAGAAAATTAAAGTTGCAGTCGCACAATGTACGAATTGATTCCCCAACAGTTAAACACTCCTCAATTCTTGTCGAGTTAAGGCCATTTGCTGAACCGTCCTTGAATGCATTTTTAAGTGGCGCTGTGACAAATTACTGCTTTATGAGGTTGTTTACGTATTATCAGCTCTGAATTACGTCGTACATCTTTCTAAATATATATATCTACCAGTACTATTATAAACACGAAAGTTTGCGAGGATGGATAGACGTATGGATGGATCAGATGGATGTTTGGCACACATATAGTTTACCCGTGGGATAATTACCGACCTCCACGCGAGTGAAGCCGCGGGCGTAAGCTAGTCTACCTTAATATTGCGAATATCACACAGATGAAACTAATTTACTTATAATGGTCATTAAAATCATTAATACAGTTCGATTAACGGATGAAATAGCCTTAAGAGTGCTGTTTCTCACCAACAGTACACAGAAAACGTAACCATTTGATTGCATTTCAGCTGAAACCACCAACCGTGGAAAGGGGTCTTGGTTAGCTCGTTTACAGAATAATGTAGCAGAATTTATCTCATTTTATATATGAGGTATTTTCATTTTTTAGTACGAAGTTGTACAAAGGGCGGCAGAGTGCCTGCAGGCCAGCCCCGGGGTAGGCCGGCCCTTCTATTCCAACTGTAATTACTGCCCTACGGCGAGGTGCGCGGACAAAATAACCTGAATTAAAAGTTTGTTGGGCTAACCTCCGTAAAAATGAATGCACTGTTAGAACTAATGCGCGACTACAGTGCCTCTGACGCTGTTATAAACATTAAATAGGGTTCAATATATTTACAAAAACTAACTAAAGCCCGCAGCTTATCGCTCTCGTTGTGATCGGAAATCATTTCACGGGAACATGTTTTACACTCGAGGATAATGTAGGTAGGTTCCCATTTATGAAAGAATTTATTCGAAATCGGATCAGGGGCCTAATATGGCTGCTTTATCAGAATCATAATATGAATCACGTTAAAAATTTAAAACTCTTAAAATGGACTTTGTGGTCATAACCGTAAAGACCATTTAAATTTTTTAACGTGATTCATATTATGATTCTGATAAAGCAGCCATTGTACTCCCCCTGTAGTGGTCCGAAAGTTTACCCCCTACATCATAACTTACAAATTTACCCTTCTATAATATTAGTATGCAGTCCATACAGGATGGATACGTTGAACGGGGCAGCCCATTGGACGTAACCATCCTGTATGGACCCCAGAAAACATGCTCGAATCGACTGTAGTACTTAAAAGAGCGTTAACGTCGTACGGCTTTTCATACAAACTTTCAAGTTTTTTTGTTCGAAACGACTGAACCGATTTTAATGAAACTTCGCATAAGCAGGATATTATGTCTAAAAATATAATAGAGAACTTTTCGAAATGTCTTTTTAAAAGAAAATAATTGGATTTTAGATTTTCCATAGAAACAGAAACGTGTGAGGGTTGCACGCGGCGGGCAATGCTGCGGCGTTGCAGGAGGAGGAAAGGAATACGTGCTGCGCAACTCGCTCGAAAGGCTTGTCGATTTATTTTAAAAATCGATCTTTAGTTCGATTCAAATCGAACATACAAACATACTATCAAGTTCTATTTTTGCGTAGCGGCAGCCACTGCCTTATTTCGCGTATTTCGCGTGCCGGCTATTTTAATTGCGCGTGCACCGCCGCGGGCACAGCCACGATCACCGCCGGGGGCTCAGCCGCGGGCACCGCCGCGGTCTTCGCTGGGGGCAACGCCGCGGGCATAGCCGCGCCGCGCCGGCCGCTTTGAAAGCAGCGTGCGACGCGGCGTTTCAAGCAAACGCTCGTAGAATCGCTTCTCCGTAAACGCTCTCATACATCTCCATATTATGTTTGAATTTAAAGCGGGCCGTGCCACACAAGTCGCCGCGCCACGTGCCGCGTGTCCGTAAATGAGCTCTTAGAAATTGAAATGCCTGTTTTTAATTTTAACTGCTAAACCGATTTTGATGAGATTTTTACTGGTAGATAGCTGATGTTATAAGGCGTAACTAAGGCAGCTTTCATTAAAAAAAAAGATTAAGGTTCCGTACAAAAAAAAAGAAAACCCTTGAAAATGTCAACCAACTCCGATTCAAATAGTGAAGGAATATTTGCAAATAATGATTTCTCGCGGACGAAGGTCGCGGGCAACAACTGTTTGCTGAGACAAGACAGGAAATGGTCTCCAATGGAATTAACTTCAGCTTTTGTCACAGATCTCCTTACAACAGTAATCAACCAAGACACAGATCCTTCCAAGTGTCTACAACTACAATAGAAGAACTACTAAACTAGTCAGGACAGTTCAGGCAGAATGCCTTGAAGTTCATCAAAGGAACTAATAGTGCATTTTCACAAGCAGTAAGCGTCACCTAAATAAATATCTGAATATTTAGATTCAAAACTATTATGGGGTGAAACGAATAGGCAGAAGTGTATATTACACCCACATTTCGCCAAATAAATAATATATTCAAGTCGTATGTAATAGTGAGCGAGCCTATTGCCATCAATCGGGCCCAAATGCAGACGCCGTGACTGCTACTGAGAAATTCCTGATGGAAATATCCAATAACACTTTGCCCGACCCGGGAATCGAACCGACGAACCCAGAACCTTATGCTCAGCAATCGCGATTGCGACAACTAGAATAAAGAGGCCGTCTGGGGTACATAACCTATGCTTATTTTAAGAATAAAATTTAATGATTAATTTCATAGTGTAAAACAAAGTCGCTTCACGTTGTCTGTCCCTGTGTATGCTTAGATCTTTAAAACTACGCAACGGATTTTGATGCGGTTTTTTTAAATAGATAGAGTGCTTCAAGAGGAAGGTTATGTAAAACATTGCACCTGTGCGAAGCCGGGGCGGGTCGCTAGTTAATAATAATCGTCACCACAATGGAAATATTATAAAAATAATGATTACTATACCTAAGTCAGAAAAAGTTGCTACGAAAGACCGTCATTTCGTCGATAACATTACTGGGTCCAAGTATGATGGTAGGGGCGTGAGCCTAACTACAAACTTTTCGGACACGACCTTAAACACAAGGTATCCAATTTATTGACCAGAAAAACCAACTTCAGATGCAATTGCTATCTAAACTTTGTCATTAATTAGAACCAGAATAAGCCCACATTGAAGACACGCAGAAAATGATGAGATTGAAACAGAAAATCTATATTGTTATGTGTTCCTTCCTAGATATATTGCCAATTATAGATGGCATTAGAAGTATAGTAAGCAGGTACGTTATCCGAGAATTATTGGTGTGTACTCAACACACAATAGAGCGGTGCTAGTACTATGTCGTGGCCGCCGGAGGCCCGGCCCCGCGGCTCTGCGGCCCGCGGCCTGTAGGCACCCTTTCCGTTTTATCAATAGTTTATGTTTGGGCCCCAGGCGATCTCGCCTCTAAGGCGCAAGCCACACCAAACATCACCATACAGTTTTTTGCCCAGCCCCACTTATTCGTTCATATAAAATCAATTTCATTCTGACTTAGACCCCGATCAAAGTTTTAATTCCAGGCAACAGTGACCGCAAACAATGTTTACTAAGCTTTGTTCTATGAACGACTCATTAATGTTTCATTCAGCCATCTCTGGTTTATCGAACATGCTTATTGAAATAGTTTAGCCTTTGTAGCCATATTCCGAGTATACAGGGTATAACAAGACCCTTCACGAAGCCGTCAACCAAGCATTCTTTACATCAAGTAACTTTACATGACGGACCAAAACGAGAACATTACCTAAATGACGTTACGCCAGCAATACATTGTTTAAGTTAGATATTCATTTCATGTCGGCAATCCGTCGATTTTTCGCCGTTTCCATTGACGTAAAACTCGTTAAACTATAGTGTGTGTTTCAGTAGTGTGCAGTCAGGGCTTTGTTTAAACTATGGCTGCACATCATAAAAGTTGAATGATAGTGATAGGCTAGGTACACACAGCGACACATCAAGCTATACATTTCCAGTATAGCATGGCGTCGCTTTGTATAGATTTCCTGTACAATGTGAGATCCGCATAAACTAGTTTTGTATAGCTTGATTAGTCGCCGTACGTACAAAAAATACCACCTGGAAATTGTCAGGACTGCCATAGTTTTTACGAAATCTATAAATGTGGTGTCCATGGTTGGCACATGTACGTTATGAGGGACATTTAACTAACTATTAATATTATTATTGGCTGAACCAGTTTCTTGAATGAGTGTATTCTACACTCCACAAATGAAAGGAAGAAACGACGTTGAAGTGCATATAGGATCGTAGACATCGTAGACCAAAGAAAAGTGCAGAGCTCAGATTTTTTTATTATATTGGATAATAGACATAACAGTGTCTTGAAATAAATGAGCAGTGGAGATTCTTGTCGCTAGTGCAATACGCTAACTAGAAACTTCGATTAGAATCTCAGTCAAATGACGTAAACTTAGAGTAGCAAGTAGTACAGGAAGTGTGATATTTTTTCACAATATTCTGCAACTACACTCGCTCTATGGCCCAGGCTGTTCAGTGATTTGTCATCAGGCAGGTGCTCATGAATAGTCGAGCCAGTAGGCACTGAAGCGACTATTCACACCGCATTTACTTACACTAATACTACCCACTACGTTGATACACCACATTTAACTAAGAACCCTATCTACCAGGAATAAGTTCCACTTTACTACATCTAGAAATACAGCTACATAATTCATGAGGTCATAACCACCATAATCCTGTAACGGTAAGAGGACGTGAGCAAACTGATTTAATACAGACAAAATTAGGAAGCATTTAATATACTTATGCCAAAATGTGAAAGCTAGTATACTTCACAAATAAAATTGGTCACGAAATTAAGACAACTTGGAGTTTTTTTTTACGGAATGTCCAAAATTCTTGCTGTGGATGTGCGAGTGCGCGCGGTGGCCATGCGGCACATCACGACTCGTTCATCGCCGTTGGCTCTGTATACATATAAAACGCACTGAGGTCATAAATTATTATTTAGCCACATCGGTTGCGAAGCGTACATACAGATATGATTATTTTATATTATAAGCGGGGCATAATGTAGCGTGGTTTGGGTCGTGGGCTCGTGGGGCGAAGGGGGTGAGCCCGGGGCGCCGCCGGCAGCGCTCGGCGCCGACGATATTAAAGCACACCTATTCGTAGCTCTGCTTTTGATACCTCCGGCAATTTTACTCGAGGCGCTCATCTGCAGAACAATCATTTCGAAAATTATTTTGAAAGTGCCTGGAGCCTTCGAGGCTGAGTCATTGAGCGATCGACTTACCACCGCCCGCGGTCGCGCCACACCAAGTACAAACACACACGAACCGAACTGAAATATTTTCCATTGTGCTCTGAAAATCTGCAGCTTAGCCGAGAACAGAATGTTGTGTATGTTTCAAAGCAAGTGTTGGTTACCTTACTCGAAGATTATTTCAACTATACCCCAAGTAACACAGAAAGCATTCTAACAAACGAATAGCAAACTTGTGTAGAACTTAAGGTCTTTATAAACTCATAAATAAGTTCACCGAGCATCTTGAAGCTTTATATTGGTATTTCAAAACCTTTAGGATGCTTTACACTGTATAACGGTTGGATAATAGCATATCAAAATGCTTTTGTAAACCCTTTAGTTTTAGTGCAGCAAACCACAACGCAGCTGAACGGCTTTCAGCAGTTTTTAGTGCATTTGGAATTACAATAGCATTTTAAGTAGTAAATAAATGCTTAATGCCGTTTAACAGCACAAATATGAACCATTATAATGCCACGTAAATCCGCTATACAACTTTCAGCTGTTTTTAGTGCCTTAGGTTCTACAATAGCATTTTTAAGTAGGAAGATAATGCCTAATGCTGTTTAACAGCACAAATATGAACCATTATAATGCCACGTAAATCCGCTATACAACTTTCAGCTGTTTTTAGTGCTTTAGGTTCTACAATAGCATTTTTAAGTAGGAAGTTAATGCCTAATGCTGTTTAAAAGCTTAAACTTTTACCGTTATAATGCACCGTAAAACCGTTATAGCTTTGAGCTGTCTTAAGTGCCCTTTGTTGTGTAATAGTACTTTTGAGTGGTAAGTAAAAGCCTAGTATTGCTGAACAGCATAAACGAGAATCAATGTAAGGCTTGCGTTTTTTAAGATCAACTTAGCTGTGTACAGCTAGCAGCTCTTTAATCAAATATACGTGAGTTATTGTAATGCGTAAAACTGTTTATACATTCATTTTACTGTATTCGTAGAACCTTTTGTCGGACATATTGGGGAAAAGCACATATTAAATGATCAATAAAACAACAGCAATTTTTATGGTTGATTTTTATTTTCATTACTTCTTGATTTTGAACTATTGTCGTCCAGGGTGCAAACGTGCCTGTGTCATTCGCGTCTGTGTCTGAATGTTCTTCCATGAATGATAATTCAGCTTCGGCAAGCTCATATGTTCAAATATTGTTCATTTTAAAATAGCACTCCTATAATGTCCATTCTTTTTATCGGGCTTGGATTGCTCGTCTTTCATTAATTTGTACTGTGTCTTTTTAGGCGGCCACCACAATTTACCATTTTCTTCCCAAAAAGACTACCTCGTATTGTTTTTCCTTTCTCTCTATCGTCTGTTCCATTTTGTACGGCATTGTATGGTTGGTATAAAAATCACTGAAAATAAGAAAACAATATTTTTTAAAAGCATCACCCATAAAAAACATATTATTGCGTTTTCTGAAAAGTTTGGCCATTTTAAAGTGTACAGGTATATTTGATGGCTACTGTACCTGATTGATACACCGGGTATGAAATAAATAACGGTCCTGTCTATAAAATAGTTACGGAAAAATATCTTAATGACGCCTTTTTATCAACTTGGCAAACGAATCAAATTGTATAAATTCTGAAATGGGTTTTATTATTTTGCTCAAGGATCCCCAAAATTGCGTTCAAGTAATGGCACTACTTCAGTCTACATCAAAACTACTGGTATACCGGTGAACCCATATAAACCTACTTTATAGACAATACCACTACAGTAGTTCATCAAAAGCCTTCTCTCTTGCGTCTGGCTTAATAATGGTTCACGTGTGAGTATTTATACAGCTGGCAGCATTAATTAGCCTTGTTAAAGGCTCACCGGGCTGCTATACCCCGACACCATTTTGTAAACATTTTATAACCAAAAAAATTATCATTCGGACCTATTTATGAAAGCAAAAGATCTTTAACATAATGATATAACTTGATTTAATACTGCCCAACCAATACTATTATTTTAATTAAGCAAAATTCGTTCTATACTAGGAATACACAATTGTTTTGATGATTTCACACATATTTTAATATGACATTTTCTATCAAAACCACAAAATATCGAAGGCGCGTGAAAATTTTCAATGAAACTTATATAGACATTTACAGTAAACTACATTGCGAATAATATTTGAAGGCATGAAGTAACAAAAGAGTCAAAAACTTACCCAGTAAATTTTGTTTTGATGCAAACAAATATGGTGTCACTCACTCAGTTTTGACAGTCTTCGTCCATATTATATTCCACGTTAATTATATTATGACATTTGTACCGTGGTATTAGAGATGTTTTTGCAATGATGTAGGGTTTATTTAAGTTCTAACTGTGAACACTTAAAAAGCTCCAATCATTCTTTTACTACATTCAAATGCTAGTCTAATGCTTTTGTAATGCAAACAACATCTTCATTATCAATAATAATGCTAGTATAATGCTTCTGTAATGCGATTGGTACGTTCTTTGGCCATAATAATGCTAATATAATGCGCCTGTAATGCAACTAAACAACTATTGTGAACCTATTTAGGATCTAAAGCCGTATAATTTGTGCCCAAATAAGCATTACAGTAGCCGTATAAACGTTTGTAATGCTAATATAGAACTAACTCAAAATGCGAAAACGATACAGAAATGCTGTAAGTCGGCCGTTATAATGCTTTGATGTGTTACTTGGGACATGAAGGTTCTAGGATTAAACTAAAATATTTACGAACCAATATTGAATTTTGAGGTAAAGATAACATTACATTAAATTCCTAGCAAACATAATGAAACTTTTATTCACAATATAACTCTTAGCCAGTTATTCAAACTCCATGCAATAAGGGGTGAGACTCCATGACTGCTACTGAGAAATTCCTGATGAAAAAGCCCAATAACAATTTGCTGGATCTGGGAATCGAACCCAGAACCCCGAGCACAACAGTCGCGCTTGCAACCGCTAGGCCAACGAGGCGGTTCGAGTTTTACCAAAAGTGATTATTGTTGACATTAGGGATGCGGTAAATACCTGAACTAAGTAGGTACCTATTTGTCACATGCTTATTTTAGGTATTCCAACATTATGATGGATGTTTATTAATCATTTCGTTGGAAACCTGTTACTGAATAGAAAGAGCGAAAATATCGATTAAGAAAAGTTTAAATGTTAGTAAGTAAAGCACTTTCATATTAATTTGTACCGGGTTAAAAGTTTTTTAAATTGCTGGGAAGTAAAATTCCTGACTCTTTTGTATAAAATACAATAAATAAAACTCAACTGAAAATGGTTCGAAGGCGGTAAAACAGACCACAAACCAAACTGAAAAGATGTTTCTGCACGTTGCGTTGGCAATGTTGGCATGTTTACTCCGAGGTTGGATCTTAGCTTGTGTCTAACGTAGGGTTCCCAGATCCACTATTAAGTTTTCCGAAGTAAATTACGGACATTTGAATAAAATTCCCGGACTTTTCTTTCCTCGGTCCGCGGGTGAACATAGATTACCTGACGATTTTCCTACGTACCTCGGAAAAGACGTTAAGTCGTGGGTTCCAGCTGTTGTTTGTAGATATTTGACAGTTTCTACAGGTAGTGAGTGGCTCGAAAGTCTGTTAACCAGACTTGCCAAGGGGTAACCTAATAATTAACCAGTACTAACTGAGTTGTGGAGGTCAGATAGACCTTCGCTCCATGTACTAAGCTATTCAGCGGCATCCGGTTAGACTGGAAGCTTCGACCCCAAAATGGTTGAAAAAAGGCTATTTAGATGATGACTTCAGTAGGTATCTACTTCACCTTAAACTACCGTTGCCGTACGTCCAGAATTTCCAAAACTGTGAAAATTTTAACTGTCCATGGAAAATCCAAATATTTTTTAAAGAAAATAACAGAAACAGTGTAACAGAAAGGGTATAATAATATGGAATACTGTGGTACGGACCATCAAACTGAACAACTTTCTCTATGGAACCACCATCGAAATCGTAAAAAAATAATCAGCTGTCCTATACAAAATTTCAATACCTACTCGACCCAAATGTATGGCACAGCTGATTATTTTTTTACGATTTCGATGGTGGTCCCATAGAGAAAGTTGTTCAGTTTGATGGTCCGTACCACAGTATTCCATATTATTAAACCCTTTCTGTTACACGCTGTATTTTAAACACCCGGCTATGGGAAGGCGCAAGAGTCTCGACATGTGTTTCGTCCCCCACCAAAGGCCTATCCATCTTCCAGCGAAACAAAGTCATGCCGTCCGGTTTTTATCCATCGTCACGTAACTTAATACATACTTAAATAAACATGTTGTGGCTCCTCAGACATCCCCCTCCAACACATTATATCGAAATTGCAGAAAGGCTCCCCACCGGGACACCTGCTACCATGGCCCACCTGGAAGACCTTTTGCGAAGCCAGGTGGACCGCTGCAGATACAACCTGGTCTGGTGGAAGTATTCCGATGAAGCCATTTGTGACTGCGGTGCCTCAACGCAAACTATGACTCACCTTCTGTCCTACACTGTGTGGTGACCTGTCCGAGGCCACCGCCAACGCCATCGAGGTGCCAGAGTTCTGGTCAAAACTAATTTAATTAAAAAAAAGGGAAATCATCGACACGACGAAGAAGGAGAACTAAAAATGACGAACTAGCCGGTTATATTTAACTGATTTTAACAAAGATTTAATTACCAAGATTACCGCATCATAAAATGATCACGTTATAAATAACTCACTCACACTCAAAATCGTATAAATACCGTATCATGATAAATGGGAGAGCTCACTCTTCCTCAGAGTCACTTTTTCGCTCAATCGCGTGAGCCAAGTATAGTGAGATCTTACCATTTAAATTGTTGTTTGTAAAAAAAAATCGTGCCTACCATTATTTTATTAATAATTGCAATATGTACTTCTGCCAGAACTTCTAAAACTTTATATCAAAAATCTAGCTTTTTCAAAATTATTTGGAAATGGTTAAGAGTTCTAAGGCATCGCCGGGGGCAGACGCTCCATACAATACAATATTTACAGCTACGTAGCTCCAGGCTTTACTCCTTCGAAGTAAGTAGATACCAATCAATAATTATATAGATATATAGGTATTCGTTGTACCCATTAAAAGCCTCAAGGACTGAAAGAGCCCAAAGCTAAGGTATAACAATTTATTTAAATTTAGCTACTAACACAATGTATGACACTACGAACAATCTTATTTCTGTATTACTAATGTCCGTTCTCATTAACTCAGTAAAAATACAAAGTTCTGTCGAACTAGAGCTGAACATTAAAAATCAAACAATGCAATTTTATTTAGGCATTAAATAGGAATTGCCGAGTATCAGTGAAAACAGGTATACACATACAGCGAAACTTTTGTTGATGTTTCAGTATTGTAGCCTGCACACTGTGTGCATGCTGGCTATATCTCAAGTTTCGTATCAAAATTAGTTTGTGGGGAAAATACCCTCCCTTTGGAGCGAACGCAGGGTTATAAATACTTATATCGGACTCCAACCAACTAAAAAAACTATTACCATGAGTCTGAGGCCAGGACATACAACCGGATCCTTCCTACGACCATATGCACAACCCCTGCCGTGGCCAGTATGGCTACCTGCCTGTGTGTATACCCTCGGGCCGTCACCAATGTGTCACGCCGTTGGGAAGTGAACCCTTATACCATGTATTACCCAGTCATAACCAATGCTGTCTTAAGCTTCAGCTTAAGTCCTAAGTTGTTTTAAGTTCTTATTAACCAACAGAATATTATTATTTAAGTTTAAGGCTTTTAAGGTAATAAGCGTAAATAATATCTAAAATACATAGTCTATTCTTACCAGCTCAACAACAACGACTACTTGCTCAGTCTATATACGCGTAGTGACCAAGTACTCCGCCTGTGTTCGATGTAACAAGTGTGCCACACGTAGGTCCACGAGTGAAAGACTATACGCTGTACACCTTCTGCTACGCATAAAAATGCTACGCGAAAGGTTACGCCGACGGCTACGCAATAAATGCCCCAAGGATATGCGCCCACGGCTACGCAATAATATGTGCCAAGGGCTTTACGCCGACGGCTATGAACTAACTCCTATCAAGGGTTCTACGTTTAGAATTGAAGCTTTTGCACGAGTGCTTTTCTTTTTGCCAAAGTTTACACCCACGGTTATATGCTGATGGCGGAGCACCAAATATTTCCTGCCTGCAGCTATGTACCGTTGCCGTATACCAGAATCCTTCTGGCTACTGTTATGTACTGCGCCACCCACACCTACCGATGTACTCGCTCTGAGCCTCCGGCAACGTACCGAGGACTAGTTTGCATTCTTACTTACAGCGCTTTTATGAAACCCGTAAAGCACTAACTTACAAAATATATTTCAAGAAATAGTATTTTATCTTAATTCAGACAACCAGTCTTACCAAGGAGTATCGTATTACCTAGTACTAACTGGGCTATGTGTGGAGGTCAGATAGGCGTCGCTCCATCTATACTATACCTATACTAATATTATAAAGAGGTAAAGTTTGTGAGTAATCTCAGGATCTACTGAACCAATTTTGAAAATTCTTTCACTAATAGGAAGCTACATTATCCCCAACTGCCATAAGCTATATTTACAACGTGCCAGTGGGATAATTTCCGACCAAAACGCGAGCGAAGCCGTGGGCAACAGCTACATCTGGTCAGTCTGGAAGCCGACCCCAACATACAGGGAAAGGATAGGCAGGTGACGATGAGTATTTAATTTTAATTATTTTAAAGTGTTCTAAACAGTACGAGATCTAATATAATGTGTTTAGGTGGAAGCGCAAGGATAGCCCGCGAAATTTAAAATTTCTCAAGTTTATGGCAATTTGCAGGTCAGTGTCAAGCTGTATGTTGATGAAAATATGAATCGCGCCAGTAAAACGTATGGAGTTACAGAATTATAATCATTCAAATCATCAATACAGCTCTCCAAGTTCATATAATCACATTCAATAGCTATTTCATGAAAAAGTCACTCTTTGAGATTATATGAACTTGGAGGGTTGTATTGATGATTTGAATGATTATAATTCTGTAACTCCATACGTGTTACTGGCGCGATTCATTTTTTCATCAACATACAACCTGACACTGACCTGCAAATTTCAATAAACGTAAGAAAATTTAAATTTCGCGGGCTACCCTTGCGCATCCACCTTAAGCAATTCAGTTTGGACTGTGTACGAAAGTCTGTATGGGCAATCAAGATATTTTTGGAGTTTAAAGGACGAGGGGGTTCAAGTCAAGTTATGAGGATACACACCTGTTTCATGAAGCAACATTATGGAGTGAAACTAAAAATAAAATTTTATAAAGGTATACACTACATATACACTGTTACGGAAAAAAAAGAGGAAAAAATAATATTTTTTTATTTTTCCTCATGAGGGTGGAATTTCAAAACAAGTTCAAACACGTGAATGTTTATTCTAACCCGAAGCCAAACATTTCACCTTTCTGAATAATTAAAGAATTAAGATGTCTGAGTAACTATGGGCGCAACAAGTGGTGCTCGAAGTACTCACATTTTATAATTGTGACTGTTAAGGGATTTGTCATGTTTTATAGTGACCGATCAAACCTTCGACTTCGGCAAGATTCGGCCACCATCGGCAAAAAATAACCTTCGACTGAAGCCGCAGGTTTCTAATTCAGTAAATAAGTTTTCAAGTTGTTATTATTTTTGACAAGTAATAAAGTAATTTTAATCTATACTAATACTTATATCATAAAGAGGTAAAATTTGTTTGTAACCTTGTATGTAGGGGTAATATCTACTGAACCGATTTTGAAAATTCCTTCACTAATAGGAAGCTACATTATCCCCGAGAGCCACAGGCTATATTTACCTACAACGTGCCCGAGGGATAATCGCGAGCGAAGCCGCGGGCAACAGCTACTCATTTATAAACATTCAACACAAACTTGGAAAGTTAAAAAGCCGCTGCTACTTAATTATAGTTTTCAAAAACTATAACTTAAATAATTATCTTGACAATATGGATGATTCTGGAGTAAAAAAAATATGATTTTATTTAGTCCGTCAGTTAGACTATCGAAAAATACTGGATACTTATGTTTTGTTTTATCAAATCATTAAAAAATAACAAAGATAAAACGCATCAAATAATCGATATGGGGGCTTGTAACGTCACTTGTACGTAAAAAGTGTACATACAAGTGACGTCACGCGAATTTTCGACGCACTGTATCGTGTTCATTATAATATGTTTACGCGAAAAAAGAAAAAATGCGCATCCAATATTTTTTAGAAATCTATCAGACGGACTAATTCGACGGATTAATTTTTATTAGGTATTATAATTTAGTTCATCGCACTTGTTTCTTGATCATAAAAAATAATAATAATAAAAATGTATTTAGGTATTTAAGTGTAATATGTTTTATGTATGTATTTATTGTATATATGTAAATGGTACACCACAGGCTACCTGCAGTATTGTCTCTCCTTCCCCCTTAAATCCATCCAAAGGTTGTCTTTAAAAGATCGCTTTTAGCGATAAGACCGCCCATTGTGTCACCCCTTTTATAATGTTTACATTTGTATTTGTAATTTTTATGGTGTACATAATAAAGAGTATTCTATTCTATTCTATTCTAATTCGATTTTTTTAGTACATTTCGGAATTTTTAACAGACAAAATGTAATGACTGTTTTTGACCATAGTAGTAGGTAGTTGTCTTTAAGTCCAATTCAATTTGACATTTTTCACGTGACATTTTTGTATTAGGTATTTTAACAATTTTCTTCTCTTTTTTATTTTTATTTTGCTTAAACATAATTTGAATTTTGACTTAATTACACTGACTTTTTGACATTTAAATATTTTTATTTAATTTTCTTTGTTTTTTATTTTTTGTCAAAATCAATTAATACTTTAATATATGCATTCCAATAATACAATTTTTAAGGTTATCAATGTTAATGTCAATGACCTCTATGAATATTTGTACGCCTTCGGGCATAACATAGCGCGCTTGTAATGTTTTATAACACTATTTATTGTACCTGTGTTAACAAATGATTAAATGACTTATGACTTAAAAAAAATGATTAGGTAAATGACATATTATTTTTTATGATAACAGCCCAAACCCTGGTTTTAAATGAGCAAAACTACAAACATGGTTACCACCATGGTTTAATGGTTGCAAGCACAAGTGCTGAGCATGTCCTTGGCTCGATTCCCAGGTTGGCAAAAGTTTATTCGGACATAGCACTGGCTGCTAGAAGTTTAATTTTTGTACCTAAATAATGGTAAAAGGCTTGCTTCATTATACTTCAATCACAAAAGGGGTATATAACCCCACCTCTGCTGGTACCTTTGAGAAATAGAAGCGCGATGCTATGCTAAATTATGATAAATAAATACTACATAATAGCTAACATCATTTACGAGAGTACCGTAACTTCATTATAACCTAATATACTTTCAATAATCTTTTTTATCTGCAAGTTTCAACAAAAAAAAGAAACGAAAAAATAAACTAAGCGTAAAAAAGTAAAAAGGAATTTAATATCTAAAACTCACCCTTCTCGCGTACGGGTGGAACGAAATAACTGCAGCGGTGGAAGATCGGAACTTCGCGAGGGCAGGGTCGCGTGCGTACCTCACGGTCGGCCAGGGAGCACTGAGGGCAGCTTAGCGCGGTTCGTTCGCGAGCTAGCGTTGACCGTATCCACACAAGATAGTTGCAGAAGGTTAACTACAAACAGGTTAATCAGCCTAGATAATGTTATTATTTTTTTAATAAAGATCTTGAGATTTTAATTTCTTTTATTTGTTCAAAAGGATAATGTCCAGACTGTTATTAGAAAAAACTATGACAGTTGTTCAAGAATACATAGAGGATAAGTCGTTAGTGACCAATATAGCAAAATAAAAATAGCCTTTAGTCCACCACATGAAAAACTACATAGTCATTATTAATTATTATAATCCGTCATTGTATACAATTCCTAGGAAATGTGTACAATTCCTAAAATGGATAGGAAATCTATGAAATATTTTGTAATTAAGCACTTTTCCTAGGAAATCTATACATTTCCTAAATAGCGATCGGAAATGTTTTACTCGTACAAATCTATCAATTATTATAATGAGGTGGTTGATGAAAAACTAGTTTTTCCTAGGCCGACTTGGGCACCCCGACATTTTATTTTTTATAAACCAGTCAGAAGTAGGAGCTCTCCGTCGACCGTGTCTCCCTCGTCTCGGACTCGTTTTAATATATTTTCTAGTATCGTCTCGGAATTGCATACAATTCTTAGGAAATTATACTAGTTTAGTACATGTCGGGGTGCCCCAAGTCGGCCTAGGCAAAACTAGTTTGTCATCAACCACCTCATTAAAATTTGGTGCTCATTTAATATTTTAGGTGATAGATGGTCACAAAGTTATTTTTGGTGGTCATTATATTTTCTCCCCCTAAGAACATCAAGAATCTACGAGTATTAGTAAATAAATTAGTATTTAGGAAATGTATAGATTTCCTGGGAAAAGTGCTTATTACAAAATATTTCATAGATTTCTTATCCATTTTAGGAATTGTATACAATGACGGATTACATACTTTTCCGTTAACATATACATTTCACAGTAAATGTGTTTCTTAAAGAATCGTTGAAACATTATTTTACAATTTGATAAATGATATATGATGTTTATTTTGCAAATAGGTTTTTAAAAACACTTTTACACGTCTCTTTTTTTTTAAACTAGATGGGGCCGGTGTTTCGTACCTGACTACTCTGAGAAGAAACAGCCGAAACAAACTCAGAGGTCATAGTCTCTTTTAAAGTCCAGACATAATCTTGGTTAACTCACATGAGGACTATGCAGATTAGTGTCTGAGATGGTCTCTTGAAGAAAGAACCACACAGATTTGAGTGGACCTGTCCAGTCAGTGCAAGCATTTGTCAGTTATCGTGTAGCTCGACTTATAACTCAAGGAGCTCAACGACACTACGAACAATACCAAAGAAAGGACATTTGGGTAGGTCGCTTATAGTACTCAAACTGCCAGACAATTGTGGAAAAAAATAAAAAAGGAACAAACAAAAAAAATAAATCCCACATGGTCCTCACATTCACAATAATCAAATAAAATTAATACACAATACTCTACAAAATAAATGTCATTAAATGTGAACATTAACAATAAAAAATAAAAGTAAAATACTTAACAAAGTAAGTATTCATGTCAAATCATTAAATATAACAATAAGAAAAATATAAAACAAAATAATAAAAAATAATAAAATACTAAAAGTATTCATGTCAAATAAATTAAATGTCACAGTGTATATGAGAAAGGAATCAATAATAAACAAGCGAAGTCCGAAATTTCGCATTCACAGAGTAAATTTAATTGGAGCAGCTTAATCCCAAGCCTTTTTATCTTCGAGATAGTGATTAATGTTATAGTAGGTTTTCAGACACAGCTTCCGTTTTATAAACGATTTGAATTTATTTAGGCTTAGTAATTGTATATGACTCGGAAGTTTATTGTAAAAACGTATACATTGGCATCTGAACGTACCCCCTATTTTTTTTAGCCTCGTTGCAGGTACAACAAATTTGTGTTTGTTCCTCGTATTTATGTTGTGGATATCACTGTATTTTTTAAACAAATTAATATTTTTATGTGCATACAAAAGGTTTTCATAAATAAATTGAGAGGGGACAGTAAGTATATTAATCTCTTTAAATTTTTCTCTGAGGGTGTATCTAGGACTTAATTTATAAATTGAACGAATTGCCCTTTTTTGCAAAACAAATATTGTCTGAATACCGGCGGCATTGCCCCACAAGAGAATACCGTACGACATCACACTGTGGAAATAACTAAAGTAAACTAAACGGGCTGTCTCTAAATCAGTTAAATCACGAATTTTTCTAACGGCGTATGCTGCAGAGCTAAGTTTTTTTGACAATTTCTTAAGTAGGCTCGGAATTGTATATATTTCCTAGGAATTTTGTACAATTCCTAGGTTTCATACATTTCCGGTAACATATATAAATATTTGTACGCCATATTACGGCAGGATATGCTGGAACCAATATTGTATGTAACATCAATTTGTACCATATCAATCAATCAATCAATCAAATTATTTATTTGCTAGAATATGGTACATAAGGTGTTACAGTAAATTTGTCTCAGCATATCCTGCCACAACATGGCGTGCAAATGTATTCACATTAAGCGATCTCAATTAGTCTTACTTACAAATTACAGATTCTATTGACTTGTCTTCTAGATAGTCCTTAACAGTATAATATCTTTTAATTAATAAGAATTTGAAAAGTATTTTTTTAAATATTGTCAGCGGTAACTCTTGAACACTATTACATATTCTAAGAAATACACATTTTTGATTTGATTTGATTGAGGAATAGGAAACAATAATTAATCTTAGGCATAGGTATCATCTATACATACAGATAATAGTTGTCAATTAGAGGTTTACCAACAACGGTGGCTCAGTGCGGGTTAATATCTTCGGTTTTTTGGTTGTAGGACATGTAGGTTTTCTCATATAAATCCGGTGAAAACTCGGGCTAGACCTCAAGCGAATGTAAGCGCACTTTTGGGGGTAAGTATAGATTACCTAGGGTTTTTTCGCGAGAAATGACATTGACAGCCTGTCAATGTCATTTCTCGCGAAAAAACTCTGTCAATGACAGGAGGACGTACTCGTACGTAGTTGGTAATAATTTTGTGAAATTATACTCGTATTGATATATTAACGAGATAACGGCAGTAGTTCCGATTTAAAATACCCATAAAATAATTATAATATGGGCAACACTAGAATATGCTAAATAAAAGCTAGCTAGCTAGTGCTAAATATATTTAAAGCACCATTCTGTCTGATAATTTTTAAAGATTGAAACAGAACAGAAAAATACGTATATTATTTGTGTTAAACCATGAAACTAATATGTACCACGGTAAACGTATTTATTGTTTTGTGGTGCTTACAAACCATCATCATCATTTAGTGATTCA
This sequence comes from Eugnorisma glareosa, assembly GCA_947578425.1. Classification (NCBI taxonomy): domain Eukaryota; kingdom Metazoa; phylum Arthropoda; class Insecta; order Lepidoptera; family Noctuidae; genus Eugnorisma; species Eugnorisma glareosa. The sequence continues at coordinate 35,280,969 of OX387957.1, forward strand.
TTCATTAATTATCATAATGAATGAATCATTATGATAATGATTCATTATCATTCATTTAGTTTGAAATCATATATCTGAATGTACGCTTTATTTGGCCCCTGCTTGCTTGGAGCTGGCCTTCTGTCCTATCCATCTATATTGTGGCTCCCTTCATCCTCGTTATGCTTTCCCGCGCAACTGGGGTTGTCAAATGAAGAGTTTTTTTTCCATCGTGCCTTTGAACGAAGAACTTTTTTTCTGTTAGTGTTTATACAAACTAATAACCTCTTGGATCCTGTCTGAATCAGCATTAGTCTTCTTTCATTTTAAAACCATTTTCTGACTTTCGTATAGTTACAAATGTTACAATTGCAAACTTTGTCTTGGCGAAAATGTGGCCGTGTCGGCCGCTATGTTTTTCGACCATTTATACCATATTTACCGCGTATTTATTGTGTAATCTATCTTAGTAAGAATAAACAAATGGCAGTTGTTTCGTTGTAATGTATTATTAATCTATTAAAACGAAGCAACTACTTTCAATAATTGAGACACCGCCACGCGGCATGTGTCTCTTTGAAAGAAGTAAACTCCGCAAAAATAGTAAATTCACATTCTATTCATTAAGTATGTGATTGGACTCTCGACATGACGGCGACAGGGTTGATTAGCAAAACTGGGAGTACTGGCTTAAGCTAAGTTTCGCCGTTCCTATGGCGATACTCAGGTAATCATCTGCCACTATAAAAGAAATCCCCGTCACCAGGTGTCGTTTGACTATACGGATTAAGTATAGTCAAACGACACCTGGTGACGGGGATTTCTTTTATAGTGGCACCCGGCTTGACTTCGCATTACGGCCAAAAGTTTTAAGCTTTGGAAATTTTATTTAGTAGATTAAGTATTTGTTTTAAAGAAAAACAGTAGGTACCTACCTATTTTTCGTTCCAAAAAATGTTCTCAAGTGAAATCCTTGTACACACGGCTACACATCAAGCTATTCATTTCCAGTATTAGCTGACCTCGCATTGTACGGAAATCATATACAATGCGAGATCAGCATAAACTGGAAATGTAAAGCTTGATTTGTAGCCGTGAGTACTTAATTTCTTATTGAGAAATACATTTATTTAATTCACAGATCCGAGGATTATCATCATCTGGCTAGCCTTTTCCCAACTATGTTGCGGTCGGCTTCTAGTCTTACCCGATGCAGCTGAACACCAGTACTTCACAGATCCGAGGATGAACGTGAAAATACTTTGGCTTCTGGTTAGGAATAAAAAAATACTGTAAGAGCGTTTTAGTAAAAACTACTTTTGAAAGAGTTTTTTTCTTCCTTATTTCTAAGGATCCGTACGTCCAAATGAATAACGAAACCTCCGAAACCCTTATAGAATGACTCGTGTGACAGACACACTAGACGACTAGTCATAAACGGAGACTGCCCTTCATCTTCTTGTAGGTACCTACCCCCCTAAGGCAACAGAAAAATAATTGATCTGCACGTTTGGTATCAAACGACGAACAGGGGGTCTAAAATGGCCACTTTAGCAGAATCATAATAGGATAATAATATAAATTAGGCTCCAATTCGTAAAATGGTCACAAAGAGACATCAAGAGACCATCTCAGACACTAGGCATAGTCCTCATGTGAGTTAACCAAGATTATGTCTGGACTTTAACAGAGACTATGACCTCTGAGTTTGTTTCGGCTGTTTCTTCTCAGAGTAGTCAGGAACGAAACATCGGCCACATCTAGTTTAAAAAAGAGACGTGTAAAAGTGTTTTTAAAAACCTATTTGCAAAATAAACATCATTTATCTTTTATCAAAGTGACAATTCATAATATTAAATGCGTCTATGGACCGTTTTAATTTTTTTAACATGATGCATACTATTATCCTATTATGATTCTGCTAAAGAGGCCATTTTAGACCCCCAGGCACCTCATGATAATGATTTTCTTTCAGAATATGTTGTCTTAGAGTTATTATATACCATCTGCTTATCCTTTTCCGAACTCTTTTGGGGTCGACTTTCAGTCTAACCGGTTGCAGCAGTACCTACTTTAAATAGAAGGACTGCCTATCTGACCTCCACAACCCAGTTAGTACTGGGTAGTACTGTGTTATACAACAATAATAAAAAGCAAACGTGTAATATTTGGATGTAGCAGCGTATCGTGGTTAATAGACGAAGAATAAAACTCACGCCTCCAAGATGAAAGATTTCGTTAGTCAGAAACCCTAAAGTGTGACAACCAGTCTGTCCAAGGGCACCACTGACTGGGTTGTGGAGGTAAGATAGGCAATAGCTGCTTCTAAATTTGTGGTATTTGCTGCATCTGGTTATCGACCCCAATATACTCGTAGTTGGAAAAGCCTAGGCATAATATGATGATGAGTCAGCAAAGTTGTAAGGACGTAGTCAGTAGTCACCCGAGGTTCATCGTTCGTGGACTCTACGAATACAAGGTGCACCATGTATAGACGCCAGCACATCCAACCTTGGACCTAATAATTCGGCGATAAAGTTGAAAATCTATTAAAGAATTTTGTCAGATTGTAGTAGCTTGATGTACTGGCGTCTGTACAATTGATGTCTACAACTTGTAACTGTTATCGTAAAAGCTTTAAAATATTACTGATGATCGGTTTTTCTATTCTCAGGCGCCGACTGTCGGCCGGTATTGGCGATGCGAATACTTGAAGCCCTCCTTCTATATTGCTATTACCACCAGACATAGTCCTTATGCCTGCTGTCACTTATACCAATCATGCAGGTCAGACAGTTAGCGTTCAATGCTGCTTTTGAATAGTAGAATAGCTGTGGAGTAGTCGGTCAAGGCAGCAATAGATGCCGTAATTAAGCTCGATTATTGTTAATCGTACAGGTCGATGCAAATCCGTTGTGATAGCTGCTATTTTATTATGCGGCCTTTCTATTGGTAAGCAACTGCTGTACTATTTTGTAGCAACTTGCTATTATAATAATAACGGCAAGTCGCATCTTTTAAATAAAGAATACTGAAAAATTATACCGTTGGCTAATAAGGGCGCTTGTAAAAGAATGATGAGAGCGGTCACCGGGTTACGTTGGGTCCACTAGACCAACGATTCAGCATCTATTATAATAATTTATGAATAATAATCAAAATTTCATCTCTCATCTATACTTCTATATTAATATTATAAAGAGGTAAAATTTGTTTGTATGTAGGGGGTAATCTCTGGATCTACTGAACCGATTTTGAAAATTCTTTCACACTAATAGGAAGCTACATTATCCCCGAGTGCTATAGGCTATATTTACAACGTGCCCGTGGAATAATTTAAGACCAAAACGCGAGCAAAGCCGCGGGCAACAGCTAGTTTCTAAATATTTTGGTAGTGTCGCAGCAAAATCGGGCGTCGCAAATCGTCAGGTGAGTGCAGTCGCGCGGGAACAGGACGAGAGGGCATTCCGTGCTGGGGTCAGCTGTGTTTGTACAAAATAAACGGTCGCGCTACCTACACTGGTTTCGTCAATATCTACATGCGATACCCACTGTACCCAACTGACCCACCGTTTACCTGGTGACCCTGTTTAGTTCTAATGTTTAAAAATACAGCTGATCAACTCATGATACAATATCGCACGTTTTTATTTTATTGTGAGATACACGTGTTTGTTTTTCTTAATATTCCAGATAGACAAGGCATAGCTTCAGCACTAACTGGGTTGTGGAGGTCAGATAAGCAGTCGCTCCATGTAAAATACTGGTATTCAGCTGCATCCGGTTAGACTGGAAGCTGACCCCAACATATTTGGGAAAAGCCCCGGCAGATGATGAGACAAGGCTTAGCTTATTTATTTTATAAGGAATAAAATAAGTCTAAATACGTCACAATTTAAGGGGAGCCTATTCTCCATACAAATAAAATGTCTCGTCAGTGCGTATTGCAGTCGTAATTTAAGTAGGCGGACACTTCTGGAGTTTGATTGAAAAGGTTAGTGTGCCAAAGTGCTTACAGGTCTTACAGGTACATGAATGCCAGATGTCCAGGGGTAAAACCACTTACCATTGAGACCCACCCTGTTCACACTAAGTCATAATTTTAAGGGTAGTTGTGGTGTGTTGAGGCAGCGGTGGCCGAGTAGTAATGGTCATGACTAACGAGTTGAAGGTTCAAACCAATACAGGAGCATCATCGTCATCATCACCTAAGTCTAAAGCAGCTGACAGGCATATTATTTTGTGTTATTTATTTTATATATAAACGATAAAAGAAAACATCGTGAGGAAACTTCGGAAACATGTGACCTCTAGCAACCCACAATGGCGTGCTGGATTATAAGTACTACCACAGGTGGAGTCCAGTTCCACTCCTGATCTTTTCCAACATTATGAGCTGATTATGTGACACAACTGCATGACTTGATACATTTAAGCCGGTGAACGTTTGTGGCAATCCTTATGGGGAAGCCTCTCGACTCATTACTCTCGAGTCTGACATAAAATCTTTTCAAACTTCCAAAGGGTATCGTGTTCTTCAGTAGGGTGATTTATGTGGTGGGCGTATGGGCTGCTCACTGTAAAATTATGGTTTTAAATTCTATCTGCTTAGGCGTAATCAGCTGATAATGTTCCCACTGCTGGGATACACGGCCACCTCTCTATGAAATGGAATGGGCTATAATCAACCACGCGGGCCCAGTGCGGGTTGGTATATGTCATGTGTCTTAGAATTTTTTGGTTTTAGGACATGCCGGTTTCCTCACGAATCACTTTAGCAAGGTGCGTAATCTACTTTTCTTTCAACTACCAATCTACCTACCGTCATAAAATAAACCTACTCAAAATAAAAACTTAAGTTAATGAAAACAAAGTATCTCGCGACTTTTGTGGCAAAAGGTCAATCAATCAATGGATCAATTTCATTTGCAGCTGTTTTTATACTTTCTGGAGTTGAATTCATATCGATATCGCTATTTCCAGTTTTAAAGACTTTTCTTGCTAAATACGAAGGGGTTATTGTAGATTCGCCACAAAGTAAATTCGCCACGAAAAAAAGTATGTGTAAACTCGCCACAGTTCTATTTTCATGAAGAAAAATCCGCCATATTGTTTATTCCCGTACAGACAGCAGAAAAATCAAACGATAAGTAAAATAAAACATTATTTCTTTATTTTTCACTAGCACTTCGCCCGCGACTTCGTTCGCAAAAATTGTGATAGCTCGGCTAATTTGCATGATATAAGTATAATTTATTTGACTATTTGACCCGCGTAGAATAATATTTTTTTGATATAATTTTATTTTTAAACTTAAATATGTCTTAAAATACTTTTTTAGTACATAAAAGCTATCGTAGCTTTTATGTTCTAAAAAGTATCTGCTAAATAGATAGAATATGGTGTCGCTGACTTTAATTTAATTTTTAGAACACAAAAGCTGCTATTGTGACTTTGTAGTACATAATTTTTAAGTATCATCAATAGTTTTCTCAGCGCACGCCAAATAATGAATTTTATAGGCAAAATTTTGCTACTTTGGGTTACATTTCATTATTGCAATTTTCATATGGATCTCTATTTTTTTTTAAATAAATTAAAACCTATGTTACTACCTCATAATTTCCGAGTTCGGGTGTAGCGACTGTTTTTAATGAATCTTCTGTAACTAATTCCTAGAAATACCATGCAGATATTGAGACCGCAACCGGCCGCCAAAGACACAAGGAGCTTTCTTATCTTTTTTTTTTACATCCACACAGATGGTCAGCAACTGTAGAGACCTTTATCTTTTGTTTAGAAAAGATATTAGCTATATAGGTAGGTAAGCGTGTACGTTTCGGAGTTAAATTTATGGTTCAGTTATAAAGTGATATTCTGAAGAAGCAAATTACTGTTACAGAAAAGGCAGAAATTATTTCAACATTGCCTGTAACGACTCGCGGATATAATGACAAAATTAGAGTGGTCCCTTCATCGCCGTTATATCCGAAATCCACTATATGTTGAAAAATACCTACTAAAATATAAAAGATAGAATTGTGGTGTCGCGGATTGTCGAAGCACATCGACAAGGTCAAGTGAGTCACTGGATGACTGGACTGATGAGTTTCGATACATTTACCGGTACGGCAAGAAAGAGATATGTAGATATGGCGAGCGAGCGAGCGCGTGATAGCATGTGCTGGAGCGCAGGAGAAAATAAATATAATAAATTTGTTTGCTACTAGTACTTTATGCAAAAATTATGTACCTATGAAGACTTGTGACGAATTTACACATATTTTTTGTGCATGTGGCGAATTTACTTTCAGTGTATGGAGTTTTCAAAATGTGACGAATTTACTTTGTGGCGAATGTACAACAACCCATTTTAAGTATCTAAGTTTTACAATTTATAGTACAAAATACGCGCCATTTGTATTTTTTTTTCACCAAGTCGATTTTATTCAGCCGATTTTTATTTTCAGTCAGTATCTTTTTGATCAAATATGTACATCCATTTTTTAGTAAACTTAATGGGAGACAGTAAATCTCTGTGGTAAATAAGTATCTAAATAAAAAACAGTGCATTAATGAAAAACTGTGCAACAATGCACAGCACTGCATGCACTGCACCGTTTTGGTTCTGAGCAAAAAAGACGTCGTTTGTGATCGGTTTTGTAGTGATTAATGATAACATTACTACGTAGTTGTAAGAAAAGTATAATTATGCACTTGTCTGGGTCGAACCCACGACTTACTGTTCGTAAGCCGGGGCCGCTAGCACTGGGCCACCGCTGCTTAGGCAGGAATACAAACCTTACATAGTTGAAAGACAGGGCAAAATAAACGTGTAGAGTTATTAAAATAATACAAATCGGTTTTACTTGCTTATATTTATTTAAGTAATTAGTCAATAAAATTAATACCTAGATTACAGCTTAACATAATTTTGTTTTGTATTTATTAAATAAAAACCGGAAAGTGCAAGTTATACTTGCGAAATTAGTGAACCGTGCCGTATCATTTAATTTGTATTACCTTTTGCATTATTTTGATATGATACTCATTAAGAGGTACCAGGTTATAGCCAAACAAAAACTAAATAAACAAAAACTATTTAACAATAATTGGTAACGAAACGATAAGGAAATGCTAATTTCAATCATGAGACATAATTTTAGTTTACATAAAGGGTGGCGCCGACAATACGACAATAAATTAAAACTCTGTATTAGTTCATATGAATATTTTTAAACTACTTATCAAATAAATGCTTACATCGAAATAAAATAAAAACATTTTCAAAGTAACTAAATAGCATAAAACTGTTAACGAAATACAACACTAGTTATAAATATTGGTTTACCAACCTTAAGTTTAATTACACGAATTTGGCAACTTTTTTTTTTAACTAGCGAGTTGGTAAGATGTGTTTAGTGTTTATACCGATGCGATGGTCTTTAACCTGTCGGTGTTAGCCTATTAATCTACATCATGTAGAAAATGCTAAAAGTGAAAAATAATGTCTTGTAACTAAATTACTGGATATAATCGAATGAATTTTGCTATGCAGACTGGTAACGTCATGAGATATACGCAGTTCGATTTACTGTCGTTTTGTCGGCGCCACCCCGTATACGAAACTTGTTGACCCAAAAATAACAAAAAAAAATATCAAACCATAGTTTCGGTTATTAATTTTGAAAAAATACTCATTGATTCTGAAAACTTTACCACATCTCTCAATTTTCTTTTGAAACCGATTTAAATTTCCAAAATTCTTCTGTTTTTCGTTAATAACAATGTAGGCATTACTCAACTTAGTGCTGTGCTTTGTCGAAAATTATTTTGTCGAATAGTCTACCTCTTCTAAGGCACAATTTTATTGGTACCAGAATATACCAGCAAACAATATTCTGCCAGACAGGCTCTGGCAGACGGACGGAGGAGCAAATTTAGTACCTACGAGCACGGAGCAGTAATTATAAAATCTTACTGGAGCTTAGAATATCTTAGAACTAGTTAAGTTATAGTTTAACAATTAATTATAAGTACAAGCAAAGGGCTCTGCATCGGACGCGTCAGGTTCATAGCTGGAAAAAAAAAAGAAAATTATAAAACTGTACTTTACCTTAATTACTTTTAGCTAACATAAGAAAACCACTAATCGAGATAAATAAACGATTTTGCTTACAAGTAAAATGGATGAATGGAAAATAAAGTTTGAATCAAGCGTTTATCTCCTTAATTTGACGTCTGTACGAAACCGTACCGTATTATCTGAACCTAGAAACGCACAGGGCTATCTTAGGTAAAAAGAATGCCAATTTACCATCACTGTATTTCGTAATCCATCATAGAACATATATTATTTAACGACCCGGATGGCGCAGCGGTAGTGAGGCTGCCTTACGTTATTTGGGTCCCGGGTTCGAATCCCGGTAGGAGCAAATGTTTGTGTGATGAGCATGGACATTTGTTTCCGAGTCATGGATGTTTATATGTATAATAAGTATGTATTTACAAACGAAAAGTAACTATCTAGTATTATCAACTATCTGGTGTCCACGACACAAGCCTCGTTGCTTAGTGTGGCACCTAGAGGGCGCTGTGTGTAATGTCCAGCGATATTTATTTATATTTATTTATTTATATTTATTCTTGCCTACTTATGCCATTGCAGGATAAAGGCGACAGAAGATCGGATTGGTAGAAAAGTACAGTCTACAGAGTACAGACCATAGAAATAGAAAAATCAGATATCTATGGTACAGACACATATATACTATGGTCGCATGATATCTGATGTCACTAGAATCCTAAAACGCGGAACCCAAGTTTACTGCAAAATAAGAACGTGGATGGCTATAAGAGTCAAGGAAGACCAAAGAAATGATGGATGAACGGTGTGAAAGATGTCATCATCTTTCATCTGCCTATTAATAGATATGGTATGTTGCCAACAAGGACTCATTTCTTTAACATTTATGAAATCAACGTTAAAGTTCCTTTCAAAGTTTTGTCTCGATTCTCTCATCCCTGCGTCACTATTAATCCCGTTTTACCAGATAGACTTATTAGAGGCACGAGGACCAGCGGAAAAAGATTGGTCCTTTCAACCAGGGTTCATCATTCCCCTGCGTTTCTATTTACTCCGTTTTACGGCATAGTAGTAGTAGATACTTACATAGCAGCAAGTGATGCCCAGATGCCTTTGTTTGGGACAGAGGCTCGAGCCCAGTAGCGGGGTGTTCTCGGCGTCGCAGTCGTCGGCGCGCACGCACAGACCCCCTTGTAGCACACACGACTCCTCTAGTTCGATTACTGAAAAGACAAAATATATAATTTAATACTCTACGACATACAACTCATTCTTTAGTGCACATAAAATTAAAAAATAAACACAAAAATTACAATATACGGGGTGGGAGCGACACATCATTCAAGAAATTTTTCATCGGTTATCTACACTAATATTAAAAAGACGAAAGATTTGTATTTTTGTGTGTTTGTTTGTAATGAATAAACTCAAAAACTTCTGCGCCGATTTCAAAAACTCTTACACCGTTACAAAGCTACATTCACCCTGAGTAACATGGGCACCCGTGCGAAGCCGGGACGGGCCGCTATACAGCGTGTAACAGAAAGGGTATATTCATATAGAATACTGTGGTACGGACCATCAAACTGATCAACTTTCTCTATGGGACCACCATCGAAATCGTAAAAAAATAATCAGCTGTCCTATACAAAATTTCAATACCTACTCGACCCAAATGTTTGGGACAGCTGATTATTTTTTTACGATTTCGATGGTGGTCCCATAGAGAAAGTTGTTCAGTTTGATGGTCCGTACCACAGTATTCCATATGATTATACCCTTTCTGTTCCACCCTGTATATAATATACAGCGGTTGCTATAGTTAGCAGACAGATAACCAAGACATTATAGTTACAAACAGCTTACAGTCGGTAATCCGCAAAAGGTTATCTAATAAGTAACCTTTCATATCAACTATTTTATCAAACTTTCTCCAAACAACATTTAAATTAACATTGCACAAAGTAATGAAGAAGGTAAATATGTAGATATAAAGGCTCCTCACTCTATACGCGGACGCCGGACGTTATATATTAATAGTAATTTAATTTCTAAATAAATCAAACGAATTTACAATCTACATACAATAACCACTATAAATCCCTACGAAAAATAATACGAATCATAATATTTTTCTAACACATCAAATTATGATTATCTGTAAAACAGAATAGACTGATAAAATCGTTAATACCTTCAAAGAGAAACCTTTTAGTAAAATGAGCGTGCCGCAGTAAAATAAACAAACATAAATATTAAGAGGGACAAAGACTCTATGCCCGTTCATTGGTGAAGGTGAGCATTTATCTTGTACAAATAAATCTGTAATAATTATTGTTAGCACTAGACAATAGTTCAATGAAATGCCTCAACTAAAATACACCGTTAGATTTGCATTGCTTGGCTACAGGAATCGAAAATTGAAAGTCTGTGCTTATTTGTATTATTGGGCAATTATATTATGGTTTCATTGAAAACTAGCAGTAGGTACCGAGGGCAGCCCCAGAAATATCCCGCCTAACTAAGAAAGCAAGTAAAAGTCAGATTTTTTTTACAAGTAGCTTCTTCCTCTTTGCTATGAATTTTTGCCAAACACTAAATTGGAACATTTTCACAACCCTATTTTGTTTCATTTTGAGGAATCGCGGCAGCCTTTTGGGCACAGCATTTTCATATCCAGATTGGTCAAGATACGATGTCCAGCATTTTTTAAATCCCTACCTTAACACATCACACCATAACACATCTTTTCTTGCATATTTGATCATAATTGCCCTTTATTTATTTCTTTGTGTTTCCTGAATATTGTATTATTATTATTAATGATTTTGACATGATTAATGGTGATTTTGACATATTTTTAATGATTTTGACATTATCAATACCTAAATTATTACCAAAATTTTATGTACCAAATATTATATATATACGCGTGTATGTATTACTAACAAATTGAATTGAATGATCTGTCAATAAATGATTTATTATTATTATTAACTGCTAGTTCGCGTACTTTGAATCGATGGTCGGAATATCATGTTTTCCACCATTTCTGGCGTGGTTTGCTGCGATTTACATCTTAGCTGCTGCTACGGCCTCCTTTAAACTCCGCGTCCCAATATTTTATTGTTGTTATTTAATGAAGGAGCAGACTCCCTCAGAGTAGAATCTAACTCGGCTTTGATAGGGTTAGTGCCCACTCGACCCGCTTAGACTTAACCCGAAGAAAAATGCCCGATAATTTACTACCAATTCAGTGCCATTTGTACAGTCAGGCAAAGTGATATTTAAATTCTAAATAACTTTTTCATTACTCATACTCGGAAAGTAGGTCTGAAGTTGCCTAAGGATGAAAGTAATACTTTGCATCCTTAGGGAGAATCGTTTTTAACTGACAACTGTCAAATTATTTAAAAAAAAAACTAGTTCAATTTTCACATTTCTATTGAACCATGTTCCAGCTTTTTAGACAGCCACTCAATTACAGCGCGAAGTAAAATTGAAATAATAGTATAAACTAAAGAATAATTTTTTTAAATGACTTTATTCAAATTTAGTTTCAACTATTTCTTTAAAATAATATAGATTTGGGCAAAATATTTTCCATTTTTTCAATGACTTCATTTTGAAAAATAATAGCTGGCCAGTCACAAAAAAGAAAAACGAAATAAGGGAAGCGGCAATCCGATCTTCATTTGGTTTTTTGAGCAGAGATTTGTTTTGACACAATAAGTTCATCTGATTCAGATATGGATTTAACGTCTGATTTCATAAGGGAAGAGTAACCTCTTCCCATATGAAATCAGACGTGGAAAAGCTTTTACTACCTAAATTAAAACAAAGACTTACTTGCACAAACCTTCAACATTATAGAGCGTGTATTCTATGTTAAAGACAACAATATATTATTTCGATAGATATCCATGGTATTTTATTTTAACGAATGTAAAAGTAGACGGTAAACTTTCCATCATTTTATAATTACTCACTCACGTTCGAATGCGTCTTTCGTACTCCTATTTGTTTTGGACACACACCAAATAAACATAAACAAGGCCTTGTTGCAAGGAAAACTTAGGATGCAAGAGCGAGCGAAGCGAGCTAAGGCCATAAGGCACCCCGAACCCGGACAGGTTAGGTTCGAAGAGGCTTGACGTTGAAGCGTTCCGTTCACTCCGACCAAATAGGTTAGGTTAGGTTTAAACGGTGACCAACAACGCGCCCTCGCTACCTCGAAATTAATCGCAGTATTAAAATTAGGGCACTCCAACAATATTATATACCGTGAAATAAACACCCATACGTACAGATGCCAGCACATCAAGCTACCCGAAACTGTCAAATTTGCCCAATCAACCTTGAACCAAATGTTTTAGCGATATAGTTGACAAACTATTCAAGAAATTTGACAGATTGTAGTAGCTTGATGAGCTGGCTGGCGTCTGAACGTGTATCTGAAGCCACTATTAATGAGAATAACAAGATTAGGTACCTGCATAGTTTTTGTGAACGCGGTGTTGTAATATATTGTAATACATCGACGTTTTTACGCCTATCAAAACAGAAATATCCAAGTATTATTCTTCGGGTCGAGTCTAAGCGGGTCGAGTGGGCACTAAACCACCCTTTTTTTTTTTTTTTTTTTTACCGATGGGAAATCATCAAATAACCCCTCCCGCTCTGGGCTGAGCAGGAGGGAGTGTCAGACTTCTACTGACTAAAACCCATCCATGTTCCTTCCTTTGCCCTTTGTGTTCCAGGGCCGCAGTCCCGCAACCCTGGCAGGCACTAACCCACCCTTAGTCGGACAGAAGTTTTTCAAATTAAAGTTTTGTATCACGTGACCAGGTTTCTCCATATTCAAAAATTCAGTGAAAGTGTTAAATATGGGCGCGAAGCAAATAATCAATATTTAAAACACTTTGAAAGTCTAGATTATAGTGTTGTAAGGCCAACTATACGTCAGGCCGGGTACTTTTGGGACTGCCCTAGTATGTACCTAATAAATCTCCCTCTCAATATCTAAATTATAATATCAAATAATCACAGTTTATTTATATTGACGCCTTCGATTTTTACATACAAATGAGTGTAGGTCTGTAAAATTCTACCAAGTTCATGTTTCCAAGTTAATTTTAAAGGCACGATTGCTATATCTACATTACTAGTAATGTATCCGTTTGTTATGCAATGTCTAAGCTTTTTTCATCGCTGATGTTGTGTTGTTCTATGCCTCGCACGTTCGAGACTAATCGGCCGTCCAATGACGTAAGAGAAATTAAAGTGTATCCCGTACTCAACGTTATTTAGAGTAGAGCGGTCATAACATCCGACTTTATTTGCGGCAAGCGGGTCAATGTCAGATCTGGCTTATTTCAAATCCATCGGATGTTATAAAAACGCATTTAAATCAGTCGACTTTGACCTGTTTAACAATCAGTATCTTCTATTTACATGAAAAAGTTTGCCTTAGCGAAAACTATGCGCGTCGCGAAAACTGGGAGTAGGTAGACAGTGTACATTTTTCACCCCATTTTCTAGTTGAGATTTTTATGCCCTAACAAACATTTGATCCCTAGGTATCGTGAAATCGTCTGATAATGTGGAAGATAAAAGGAATTAAAAAGGGCGAAAGAAAAAACGAGGTAAGTGTCATTAATTCAATAACAAAGCGGTTAAAAATAAATAAAGCAGCTATGTTTTGTTCTGAAGGTGATGAAAGTACCTACAGATGAAATGGTGTTTTGAAGAATACTTTTGTCTACTTACTTACTTTTGTCTTTTTTTAATCCTAATTAGGTTCTATGCAGTCTGTAAGTTATTCAAGTTGTAAGTGCTTAGCTAGGTAACATTAAAAACATGTAAAATAGGAAAATCTACCTATAGCAAAATTCAACCACAGTGTTTGTTTGTGACTTCTAAATCTTCAACTATCGTTGTAACGGTTCCAAGAATGGCAAACACGTAAATTACCCAAGATGACGAACTTTAATTTTCGAAAATAACTCATTGATAACAATATGTTCTCACGTGATGTCATATAATAAGTGACTTATAAACAATTCGAGTAAATTTTAAGTAGGTACATAACATACTAAGTGATAAACACTGGCACAATTTATTCGAAAATAATTTCACGTGACGCGGACGGACATAAGTGCTATCTATTTAGTTATTATGTGTAAATATATCTGTTTATATTATAGTAAGTACGCGTTGGCAGTGAATTTGTTATCGTTTGAAGAACAAATAAATTGATGACGTTGTACAGTACAGTATTGTGATTAGGTGAGTTAGGTGGTAAGTAGGTATTTAATGTAGGGACCTCATCGATAACGCTATGATCTTTTAGTACTTTAGAATAACTTGAAGTTTTGAAATATCTTAAGCTTCCTGTTAATCTATAATACTATTATCAAGAGGTAAAGTTTGTGAGATTGTAAGGGGTAATCTCTGGATCTACTGAACCAATTTTAAATATTCGTTCAGTAATACAAAGCTACATTATCCCCGAGCGCCATAGGCTATTTACAACGTGCCCGTGGGATAATTTCCGACCAAAAAGGGAGCGAAGCCGCGGGCAACAGCTAGTACTTTTATATAAGACTTAAATTCAGAAAAGAAACTTATGCTAGGGAGATCTATTCGTCCGGCTGTGGAAAGTCCCGGATTAGGTGAAATCATGATGTTAGAAGATAATTAAGCCTGGGTCTATAGTTATGGCGCTAAGCCACTCACTAACGTTTTGGTTAAGAAATTAATCTACTATTAGCTTCTTAAACAAAATAAACCTATATATTTAAAACACTAACAAGCGTAGGTAATAATTAGCCTTTTCCACAACTTGGACACAGGTCATTGACGAGAGAGAAAGCGAAAAATACTAGATAACACAACTTTCGCGAAAGTTTCCTCAAATATAATAAAATTATATCCTTTGGCGGAGATAACCATTGATACCTTATTCTATTTTTCATTCAACCATCAAATATTCGATTGTCGTTGGTTGTTTTTTTTTACCAAGTAATTATGTTGGGATGAGTACCTAGTAAAAACAATTATATTTTATTGCACAAAATAAATCTGTAAATCGATCAGTGATCGCAATTTTCTATTGCAGTTTTCCTCGACTTTATAAAACAATTTTATAGTATAATTACGCAAGTAAGTATTAATTTCACTCTGTTGCCCGCTTACTTTTATTTACTTATTAATAACAGTTAACACAGAAAGCTAGAACCATAAAACAAAAAAAAAAATAAGTAAATATTTTTTTTACCAACTAACTCATAAACTCATTTTAAAAGTACTGACTTGCCTACCTTATAGTTTTTGCAAGGCTGGCACTAAATGCAAAAGATATCTGTTGCGCTACATTATGCTTCACACTACTGCATACTTCATTATAATAGGTACCTATGTAATGTATCCTATTTCGACGTAGGTAAATAATTAATTTGTTCGAGCATTGTCACAACTTTAAAACAATTCAGCAGGTAGGGAAACAAATACGCAAGCATTGGATTTGTGATTGTTAAAATCTAAGATTTCAAGAAGGCTTTTTATTTTACGCACAAAACAGAAAGTCAAATAAAAGAGATAAATTTTAAGGAGAAAAATAAATATGATCTGAGATAAAGCACCTTTTAAAGTTTGAATGCAGCGCATCTAATATAAACTTACTTTGAATGCTTTCAAATTTCTGCTGCAACGGGCTTGCCTTGACAGCCACCAGCAGGAGAGCGAACAACGCAATCACAATAACTTTCAGCATCTTCATTTTTGAGTGAACTTGAACAATTCTCGTGCGTATACTAGCGTGCTATATCCCGGTAATGTATGAGCAAGCCGGTCCGCTCGCACGTTTATATAGACCCGCAATGATAAACAATTCGCCTCCACATCGCCGCCGCACACTTCGTACTATGTATGTACGCATTCGGCTCGGACATATACTCTTTACTTATATTTCTTTTACGATACACTCAAATTCGCACTTTCGTCGACATCATCTACTCTACTGTCGTCCCGTAAATTCCCTAAAAGCGACCCACCCTCATTTTGATTGTTTATGAATCAAAGATCTTTTGCGAAAAAGACAAGCACATCACGTGCTTGGTTATTGCTTTTATTAAAGATGTATTTACCCTCGTATAAGTTGTTTTGATTGATGCAGGTAAGTATATAAATAGGAAAGTTAGGTTTATGCGGTGAGCATTTTCATCCCCACGCAGGTGTTTTGTTATGAAAAATAAATTACCTAGACAATTTTCTTTTGTAAGTTTTTGCGATGTTCGCGGCTTTGACTACCTTTCACGAGCAAGCTGTTCAGACGCGCAGGTGCGGTACTTTCGCTTTGAAAAGAAGTCTGCAGCACGCCACAGGGTTCTTGGAAAATCGTGTCAGATATAAAAGAGTGTACTTACAAGGCATGAGAAAACAATACAATTGTTAGGTAACCGTTTGATTGGTCGAGCTCAGCTCGCACTTGACCTTGATACAAATTTGTTTGTCGCTGGCTTGGGGTGACCTGTGACCTAGCGCTCATGTGACGATTTTATTAAGCAATTTATGTACAGTGTAGATTAAGTATGCGACTCGCAATATCATTCCGGGAACTATTTGGTATCAAGTTTCGCTACACTACGTGGCCACATCGTCCAGTGTCCGGCCACATTCAGCGTCTTTGCTAGCGAACTGTAACAAATATTTACAAAACGCTGCGAAAAATCCTTCGTTCAGTAATCAGGTCAGGGTTTTATAGATAAACTACAAATTATATTTAAAGTTTCTGTGAAGAATGTCTGGTTTTTTTTCATGCACAGTAAATAGGGAAAGACTGCGATTGTTTATTATATTATGTGGATATCAAAAGCCGTTCGATATATTTGAAAACACTCGTAAGAGAGCTCCTGGACCTGCAGGGATTATTTACATGAGTTTAAGATTGTGCTTTGAAATGATTGATTATGTTAAATGCAATTAGATTTACCCAAGTAACAAATACTGGTGACAACGGTCCATAGAACGTTTGTCAATTTAAAACCATTTGTTATAGAATAGTCCTCAGCCGACCGAAAAAGGTTTACAGCACTGCGATTTAATGCAGATGGACCGTTGCGTCGCCAATCGGCGATCTAAAATTTCAACGGACCTGACTATAATAACAGGTTCACACCCAGAGTACATTTTTAGGGTCCCGTACCTCAAAAGGCAAAAAAACGGAACCTTTATAAGATCACTCTCTTGTCCGTCTGTCTGTCCATGTGTCACCACCGATTTTTTCAGGAACGGGTGGACCTAGCAAGTTGAAATGTATACCAGATAGGTACTCTACTACCAGATACTATTACTTAGGTCAATAGTCCCTATTAGGTGTATAAAAAGGTCGAGGTCCTGAGTCAACACGATAAAAAGATATGGGCATTTCGCGAATACTTGTAAGTACCAAAATTTACCTTAATTTTCAACTTTTTTAGGTCAACCGGAAGTACCGGTCAGCCGGTCAACCGGCTTATAGGTCGAAAAGCTAGGTAATCCCGTTGACCTAGAATCACGAAATTTGGCAAAAAGCAAGGCCATACTACACAAATAAAGGAAAAATTCCAAAAATTTAAAAGTTGTTAATTAAAGGGTGTAAGGGTTTCTATAGGCCCCATACATACATAGTTGACGCCAATTAGAATATTATTTTTTAGATACCTACTGTTTCGAAACCCTTCGCGCGCGAGTCCGAATTGCACTTGGGCGGTTTTTTGACATAATTTTTTATGATATAGATTCATAATAAAATGCAAGAAAGTGACGGAGTTATCCCGCGCTCGGCGGCGCTTTGACTATTTCGTTCTGGTAAATAAACCTAATATTTAAATGGTTAGCCCCAATTATTTATATATAATATCTTAGGTTAGCCCTTATATTATAACCCTTATTTAATGGTTAATCAAATATGGGTTATAGATCCAACCGGTCAAATTTTTGAAACTATTAATCGGTCGTTGAATGTTTCTATTGCGGATTTACGTAGGTAACATTAATGGATTGTAGCAGTGAAACATATCAACAAATAGTGATAATTTTTTGACAGTTATTCTAGTACTATTATGTGCAATAGTGGAAGTAGTGGTTCCGTTAAATTACAAATGCAATCAGCTAGGTCTTAAGTATGATTTTTACGAATTCAATATATTATACTATGTACATCTAAAGGTGGCTTCCCACGGTGCGTGATTCTGCGGAAATATCGCGCACGGCCGACGACTACGGAACCACGCACCGCACACAAGGCTCTTCCAACGGTGCGTTTCAGTCTGTGTGGGTCTTGAGATTTAAAGCCATCTTATCATTCCACAATGCAAAGTGAAACAGAACGAATCGCTGCATCTGCGGCTCTTGTCAATGATATTATAAAGGGTGTAATATGACCCCTAACGAAGCCGAAAGCCACTTGTTCTCCCCGTCATTGCGATCATTTTTTTGTTCTAGACCATACCTGGGAACTTATTAGTTACGGGGGTCAAAGTTCCAACTTTTTCACAAGTTTTTGTTTTTAAATACATGTTTATAATGTACGACTTTTACTTTAAATACCTCCACGACCCCCATTCTGTTAAATCCATCCATCGGCATAATGTTTTGAGTGCGTTACATTGAGTCCTACCGTAAAACGTGATTTATCGCCCCAAAAAAGCCGTTTCCCAGCAATAATTTTAGCGTAAAGTTACTTAGTTTGATGTACATAATGCTTGGTTGACGGCTTCGTTAAGGGTCCTGGTACACCCTGTATGCTACTTTTCGTTATAACATGTAATGCTTAAAATCAATGTAACTTGTGTAACGAAATTTTCAATAGACTTCTAAAAAAGCGGAGGTTTGCAATTCGGGTGTTTTTTTTTTTTAACGTTACATTTACATCACGCTTGTACTGTATGAAATGCCCACAGGTACACACATTTCGCCAAATATTCTTTTATTCCCATATAATAAGAGGCGAGCCTATTGCCATCAATCAATCAATTCATTTATTTGACGGCACGATTGGCGCAGTGGCTGAGCGATTGGCTGCTGTGCTGCGTGTCGCGGGTTCGATCCCCGCACGGTCAAATATTTGTATGATCTACAGGTAGTTGTTCCGGGTCTGGCTGTTTGTGTATGAGTTTAAATATTTGTAAACGCACCCACGATCCAGGAGAAATTCCTAGTGCGGGCAAGGTTCAATTAAAAAAAATAAAAATGAATGTAGGTTACATTAAAATACAGATGGAATAGAAAGGAGTGAGCCATGTACATTCTGCCTGGAAATAGGCACGCAAAATTAAAAAAAAAAGTGTTAATTTCCGAGCAGGCATAAATCCAAATTCTCTGTCTGATATCGAGAAATTACTTATGGGAAAACCCAGTAACACTTTGCCAGCCCTGGCAATCGAGGGTCTAATGCTCGGCAGTAAATAATAAAACATGATATAGTACATTTTGATATAAGTGGGGAAACTTTGGTATTGCATTCGAGCGGGAATTAACACCCGAGATGCAGGCGAGGGTGTTATGGAGCCGAGAACTGCAATAACAAATCCCCACGCGTATCAAACGACGTTTTTCAATACACTTTCGAAGAAAAAAATATTAAAACAGAAAGTATTTTTGTCAGGAATGATCAGGAATGATTATGAAACTACTTATGATTTAATTTGCTTTTTTTCCGCGCTTTGCTTTCGCCAGGCTGAAGAAGAAGCAAAGGTATGATGCCGCTATACAGCCTAATATGAAAAGAAGAAAAATCAAATATTTTTTGCATGTAGAACACAAATAAATGTTAATTTGTTCATAAAAAGTAAATATTTGTTTTGAATAATCATGTTTATTTATGATATTCTATTTATAAACATAATTTAAATACTAAAAAAATATTTACGCCATAGGTAATTTACGCCATAGGTATAGACGCATACCTCTTTGCCGAGATTTAAAAAAAAAATCACCCTCGATTAAAGCTATAGTCATTGAACCCATTTGTACTTATCTGTGGAAATTTTTATTTCCGCACGTGTGCGGAAAAATATTAAAAATCCACGCGTGTGAAACACATTGCATGTTGAACCTAATCGTAGTGCGATAAGAACCAGTTTTCGAGAAAGTGTATTGAAAAATTCTTTGTTTCACCAAAATTGAGTCATCACAGTACCTACATGATCCACAAACTATGAGCATTTAGCCTCATATAACTAGGTCACAATAACGTAATAGGTACTCTGACTCCTAAACTAGGTGTATATGCCCGTGTCTTAGGAGCCTGTTATTCTCCGTAACAAACAAACAAAGCCATAGTATACTAATACGGGACGTTATAACAATAAGCAAATGGTGTAAAAGAAAACAGGATATAATCCGCACGTGTGTTTTCACGCACACGTGTGGAAATAAAATAAAATAAATTAAATCCACGCGTGTGAAATACATTGCATGTTGAACCTAATCGTAGTGTGATAAGAACCAGTTTTCGAGAAAGTTTATTGAAAAATATATTTATCTACCTATGTTAGGTGTTCCAAATTATCATAATAGATAAATAATTTCTATTAAATCAAGTTCATAAACAAAAATACTTTTAAATTGTACTAATTAATGTCCTAACCTAAGGTACTCAGACCTGGTCGCCCACCAGGGGCGTAGCTACCGCCGTATCAGCAGTATCAATGATACGGGGCCTCCGAGTAATAAGGTCCCCTGATGAGGAGAAAAATCACAAAACCTTCTGACAACTTCAAATAATTGTTCACCTGATAAAAGAAAAATATAACTTAAATTAATCACGGTCGAAAAAACTCCAATTTTTCGAGCTCGATTCGGTCACTCTTTGATTAAGGCTTCATCAATCGCGGTCCAGAAAATACCAATTTTTCGAGCTCGCTTCGGAATAGAGCGGGTCACGCACAGAGCATCATATACCTACAGGCTGGAACTTTTCAACGCCAACTTGAGGGAAAGTACTCTAAATACTGGAGATAGAAAATTTTACTCAAAGGAAACATTCCTTTATTTTTAAATAGAAATAAATCTGCATTCAAAGATTTTCGAAAATTCGCTTGCCTCACTCGGGAATCAAACCGTCTAAATTCCAAAAAAAGACACCCTGTACTTTTTAGGCAACATTACGGATAAAATCTCTCTTGCAAACATGATAAATTAAATGAAGGGAACACCATGAAATCTTAACTTATAAATTCAATGGGATAAGATAAAGCGCATACTCAAAGGTCCGTCCGATTACTTATGTTAGTAGCATATTATCTGATTGACAATTATCTTTGATACCATTTTTATATATTAAAATGGCGCTCCGGCCCATAACAGCAGAATCACCACTGCCTATGTTACTAACCAGTACATTACCTGAATTGGTACAAATGGCACAATCAGATGATTCAGATGGCCTGCGAGATCACCAGGCCTTTAATTTTTTTATGGGAATATGTTAAAAATCAAATTTACCATAAATCCTATGAAACTGTTATAACCAAGGTTCGCAATACGATTTTCAATATTCATCACACCTCGGAGGCCTTTATAACCAAGGTTCGCAATACGATTTTCAATATTCATCACACCTTGGAGGCCTTTGCCCAGCTGTCGGACAGTTTAGGCTAAATAAAATAAAATATCCAATATGTACAATGTACATAGATACTATTCCTGAATAGGGCTGGAGTTGCTTTTTTCCACTGCATTTTGCATCATCACACATTACTTGCAACCTGGCTTTTATAAGGATTTCTATCGACATACTTAAAGTGGCTTCTCGTGTCTATTTATGTGACACTGTTGTTCTTTTGAATTGCACAACGAATTTTGATACTGTTTCACCCTTATCTAGAGCATTAATTCCAGAAGTCTGTTCGAAAGATAGTTATTTTCTTTGTTTTGCCAAATCGTAAAATAGGTGCGAAGCAAGGTCGGGTAAGTAGAAATAAAACAAAAGGAAGTCCTCTTTTTACAGTTTATTTATTAACCAATTTTGTCTTCAGCACACTAACTCCACTTACTTACAGATACTGATTGTATACAATAAAACTTCGTATTGACCAAGCAACCGTTGTCTGGCGATATTGTCACAGAATAAGTAATAGTACTAAAAGTTTAGTATTATCACTATTTTCACGACGCGATTTCTCTGCAGGCATATCGCAGGACATTTGTTGCATAGTATAAACGAAGCTCAAATGGTACCTACCTAAAAACCCTATTCAGTGCTATACATGGTGATTGAGTTGGGTGCATTCCTTGAAATTGGTGTAATACTAGACCTAATTTACAACAATTTTGACCCCAATAACTTGGGGTCCAAACTGGGTTGTTTTGGAGAAATCGAAACCGACTGATTTTGGAAAACAAAATTAGGTCTAGTATCACCCATTTCAAGGAATGCACCCAATTATCAATCACTCTATAGATGATACTTGCAATAGTAGGTATGTTTTAACGTAATTGCTGGTTTTACATCTATAAAGTAAGTTACATAAGCGTTAAGATATTGAAATGTTTAATACGACGCAGAAACATAGTCAACTTAACATTGTGCGATTCCAGGCAAAACTTACATGAATCATTAAGTTAAATTGAAAATGAAACAGATGTGCATTTAAGAGATTCCAAAATTACATTGGCAATGGAGTAATTATAGCTTACTTCCTTCTTACGAGGCTCGTTAGAACCAATATTCGCAATGGCTTGACATCAAAATTTCAGTTATTTATCATGATAAACAGTTACCTTTACATTTTTGAAAACATCAATTGTTTGATCCGAATAATATAGCACACTGAAAAGACAACACTTACTATTAACATTTATAATGCAGGTTGCGAAATCGTTGAATAGGTACCTACCTTATTCTTTAGAAATATATTATATAAAATGCAAAGGCAAAAGTTTTAGAATCATTTATCAATTACCATTACAAATATATAAAGTTTAGTTTATTAGCTAGCTAAAGTCAGCAGATGGTCTCATTTTACTCTCCTATAAAAATAAATGCGAGGATTCCCCACTACGTCTATGCGCTCACTTGTAGGTACATGTGACATTAATTAATGATTAAGGCGACGTGGTAAGACGCACGAAGTAAACTAGCTCGATCCAGGCAAATGGCTACCTTTCAACATCAGGGATCGATTTATTGGGTAAACAAGTTAACCGGTTAGACCTATAAACCCATGTTTGATTAATCAGTATACGGTTAACCATTTATTGCTGACTAACCAAAATGAAAGATACAAGCGAGCGCGGGCTAACTCCGTCACTACCTTGCATATTTTTGTGTAAAAAAATGAACTCTGTGCGTGAACCTTTTATTATAGGCTGATGAAAATACGGTTAACCTAGCTTTTTCAGTTAACCGTAAAAAATAACCCGATTTAAATCCCTATACGGGTAACGTTTTCGGTCTTTGTTCAATAGATTTTAATAGTTTTAGTAGCGTGAGACTCGAACACTAGCCATGATCCAAGGTAAAACTCCAATTTAAACGTCAAAGAATACTGTTTACATGTGTGATATTAGTAAAGAAAGCTTAAATTATCAGTATCATGAATGGGGGGGCCCATTCATGATACTGATAATTCAAAGCAGGAAACCTTATAAAAGTATAGTTGATGTAAGTATATTGGTTTACAGGAAAGTCCAGGGTAACTCACGAGACAAAATACACAATAAAATTACTCTTCTACTGAGCGTATCGGTGGCAAAAAGTGCAGTCTTGCCCAAAATTTCTAATCATATTGACAGATTAACCACCTCAGAACATCAGAGCTTCGCAATAATTTTAATGTAGACCAAAGTTTTTTAAACCTCTATTCAATACTTTCGATTAGGCCGTAACTAAGAAAAATTCAATGCCGAAAAATATCATGATAACGCACTGTCACATTCAAGATACTTAAAAAAAATAAGTTTTTTTTTTGTAAATAGCAATGACTGACCGCGTTTACGATTTTTGATGAGGTTAAATATTAGACCAATTCTATGAAATAAGTAATTGGTAATAATTAACGGACCAAGGACCATGGCCAATTCTCAATGAAATCGGAGCGTACGACCAATGGAATAAAAATATATCTCAAATAGTAGTTTATGATTTGAGGCCCATTTTGATGATCACTTTTTGGAGCTAACGTCGCAAATATAAATATTTAGATTAAGTAACTTAACTATATATGTTGTTGTGAGTGCTATGTCAAACAACAACTATTCACATTGATCTCCATGAAGGGATTCTGTAGAGATTGCGTCATCATATCAAATATCTAATAATCGTATTCGTCACGAGCTCATGAGTCATGCATCGGGGTTAGTTTTATATAATATTATTATAGTCCAAGCGGAGATAGCAAGGCACAACATCAACGCATTTATGTCTGCTGGAAATTATAAGTGTCATTAGTTAACAGAAATGAGATAAAGATTTTTTATTTAAACTTTGAGCTCCGGAATCTTTCGGCGAATAAAAGAAAAGTACTTGTCATAACAAGCATGACGCTTGTTTTCCCCGACGGCAACAGCAGAGGTTTACAGAGTAAGCAAACTCAATTTTTATTTTTTTTATTTTAAGCGATGTATTTGGTGCTTCAAAAATAATATATTTTTATTGATTTGACAATTTCAAAATTTAAGGATCGATAAGTACATCTGTAGGTACAAAAAAATAGCCAGGAATCGACAATGTCAAAAATATATCTACATAATATTATTGTAGCTTCAGAAATATTGATGTATTGAATGTATGTAGTACGTTTAATGAGGTGGCAGGGTCTTGGTCGAAGCTCATATAACTCTAAAGGAATCATCGATACGACGCAGAAGAAGATGTACATATAATTGTAATGAATCATCATGTGCCTAGCCTTTTCCCAAGTATGTTAGGGTCAGGTTCCAGTCTAACCGGATGCAGCTGAGTATCAGTATTTTATATGGAGCTACTGCCTATCAGACCTCCACAACCCAGTTAGTACGGGATAATACGATACCCCTTGGTTAGACTGGTTGTCAGGCTTTCGGACCACTGACTACCTGTAACGACTGTCAAAGATCTACAAATGACAGCTGGGACCAACGGCTCACAGTCTTCTAAAAACAATCCGCAAAAAGAAGACCAAAGTGTGAAATGGAAACTATAAGTATGTGACCCGTGTCTATGTCAAGGCAGGTTTTGCCACATTTTATCATTTTTACTGTATTTTATAAAATTCTAATATAGGTGGACGTAACAGTCGTGAATTTAAATAGTTATATAATAAATGAGCATGTTTTATTAGAAATAAAAACTACTAATTATATATAATAAAATTAGCAATGGACGACAGTTAATTTAGCGTGTAGGTGAATAAAGCAGCAATAACTACTACTAGTAATACGATATGATAATACACAACACCAATTCATTAAGATATGGGTAAGTCAAATGACTTCGTACATACTTCAAAATGGCTTACTATCTATTCTCTCTAAATAAGAAAGCATGTAGAAATTATATATATTACATATCATTGTGAACTCTGTAGCTATTGACTGTAACTGGATTTCCGTAATTTTCCAATTTATGAGAATACCTCATAATAAGCCAACTTACAGTTACTCAACGCGGTGAAACTTCCATCTTCACTGATAGCAATATAACAAAAAAGTTTTTTTATTGTTTTTGTGTCCGTCCTACAGTTACAATGGCTGGGCATTCGCGGCTTACTCAAATCGTACACCTATTGATCACATCACCAAACAACACTTCATGTCTTCAGTCAATTTGTTCAAATAGTCTTCGTCTCACGCAATGTTATCAAATTACCAACGTTTACGATCTAATTGATGCAACACTATTTACCTCTAACACATAAGGCCAGCCTATTTAGGGCTGAACCAGACTTGTCGGCCATTCGCATTTTTCAGAATCTCCTTCTATACCTGTCTCTTTTATAGAGTGAGAAAGAACACTTGCAAGCGCCCGTGCTTTTCGGAATCACGAGTTGTTTTCGTGGTCGCTTCAACATTGCTAGAGCAATATCTCTATCCTTTTCTGTGGCTTAGAAACATACTCTGGTAAAAGATGTTTCCGAGTCACAGTGCGAAAATGCTAATCTATGTGCATTGGTCTGGTCGAATCCTTAGTGCACATACATTTGCCAATCTCTTAATAAGCTACATCGAAGCAGTGCTCCTGGCGCGAACTTCTATTAAAATAGTACAGTCAACACTAAGACATCGTCATCGATGGCACATACCTATCATATAGGGATAACGTACAGGCCGTATCTAAATCCTTAAGTTGCAGCTAGGGGAACAAGATACTAATTATATAAATATAACGTGAACTGTTACCTTAAATGGACAGAATCAATGAATGAGAAACGATAATTGCCTAATTTAACTAATTACTAATTTATTCATCGAGGATGTTCATAATTATATACTAGAATTCTGAATTAAGATTCCTCTATACTTGGAACCAAAGAACAGTAAAAAAGGTTACAAAGGCTATGAGGCGAGGCAGGCGAGCCCGAGTTTTGAGCAAACGCCCATAACTTCAACGCAACTCGCAAATGCTCACATTAGTCGCCTCAGTATTTTGAAGAAATGCACAGCTAAGCTAGAATACAAATATGGTATATGCAATAAATACGAAACTTTTTTTATTTCTTAAAAATGCCTTGTATTGACCCCTAAAAACATTGTGGTACACTTGTTTAATTCTCTAATACAACACTTATTTTACAATTTAATATTTTATGTAGCGTGTTTTTGGTGAAACGGAACGCAAACACAAAACGCATCGATTCCGGTAGTGACGTCAAATACTATGTGTCAAAGAAACACTTTTAGTAGAAAGGTACTTTTACTACTACTTTTTAAACGTTCACTAAGATTTTACTATAATATTGTTACTGCAATATTTGCTTGAATAAAGCACATACAATTAAAACTATTCTAATACAGACAAAAATTAGATGTACATAAGGCAGAGAACAGAGGTAAGTGACATCACATACAATGAAATGAATGGCTGCGACAGTCACGGACGTTTGAACTGTAGTTGAACTTAACTTTTCATTATTTTCTTGGGTTGGTGATACTGTATTTTATTGATTTAAGTGAAGAAAAAATTACATGCAAATTACTTCAATTCTTGTCATAATTCAAAAAATTACGTAAAATCAGTATAACATACAATTCAGAAAAAAACGAACTACACTCCCAATCACAATCGCTTTGCATGACTTGGTAATGTATACCGTATCCAGCTACAAAAACGTCGAGCAATCGACGGACACGGTGGTACCAGACGCCCAACACTCGCTAATGTTGTTAACAAACGTCCCAAATAAACGTATCGATAATTTTATTTATTTCTTGTGTGCTACCGCGCTCATTGACGGTCGAGCACTTTTCAACTTTATTACTCAGGGCCTAAGGGTGAAAAGAGATCGACAGTCAATGAGCGCGGTACTACAATAACAATTTTTTTGTAATTATCTGTACGAAGTAAAAGCTTCCGTATTTCTTTTGAAACAAAAAAATAAATGGAGGTTCTCAATTGTTCTCATGATATTTTTCATTGTGTCTTCTTTATCGTGTGGTTAGTGCCTAACCTGGTGTCAGAGTTTTTAGGCCGCCCATGGACCTCTGACTTGGCTTTACATGCCGTCAAGAAATATCTCTCAGGCATACAGGGGGCCTAAAATGGCTGCTTTATCAGAATCATAATACGAATCACGTTAAAAATTTAAAACTCGTATAATGGCCTTTGTGGTCATAACCATAAAGACCATTTTAGGAATTTTAAATTTGGAACGTGATTCATATTAAGATTCTGATAAAGCTTCCATTTTAGGCCCCCTGGTTTCCTCACGATGTTTCATTGGTTGATAGCTGATTAATGTTCTGTGTAGTGAACACAATATAACTTTTAATTGTTATGTGTGCGACTAACGTCAGCGGACTCAATATAAAAAAGGATCGGCACCCTTTCTAACTTTTTTTACTGTTCTGTGCTTGGAACATTACTTAGCAAACATTAATACAAAGAGTTTTGAATATTGAAATTAACATTACCGAAAGCAAACTTAACATAACAAAAATATATTTCTTTTAAACCCTGTGTATGCAAATTTGCAAGTACATCTGATATTATATATTTCAATAAATCATACAATAATAATAGATCGTAGAATAATACTTAAATATCCCGTATTTACTTTTACGAGACGATTCATAATAAATTCTTAGTAGGCCAAGTGGGCCGATTCTGTTAGATCTCTTTTATTTTAGTAAACATAATAATTCCTACTTTCCAATATGGCTGTTTTAATTGTATAATTTGCGTTTTAATACTGCACTTAAAATATATTGCCGGTACATTAAAACAATGATAGGATACGAGTTACACAAGGTGCAAAACTGTCACTGAAATCTAACGTTTCTTTAGAACATGTACCTCATAAGACTTCGCTCATGCATCGATATGGCGCCCGCGCCACCATGACAGAGCTCTACCGTGAAAACAAAGGACACAATAGTTACTGAATAGTTTGCAATTTTTTTTTGCATCCCATAATTTCTCTCAACAGGCAATTTTAATTCGGTACTAGTTTACATCCTGACATACAATTAGTGTGCAAATATTAGAACATATTGTATCGTGCGCTATAATAAACTTATCAGTAATACAGAATGCAGAATACAGACTACTGATATATTAATATAATACTATGACAGTGGTGACTGTAACATAAATGTAATGTTTTCCGTACTATTTATTGCACCTACTGTTTTGTCTCTACATCACCCTGAGGTAGACTGGTAGAAAATGCCCAAAGCATTAAGTCCGCCTTTAAGTGTTGTGCATAAAGTTTTAATAAATAATTGTAGGAACTTTTCTAAACGCGACATAACAAGAACGATTTTTAAGAAAGACGGATACAATACGCGCCACGAAAGATGAGACTTGACACAACACGTAGTTATTATAGACTTGCGCAGTAGACGATTTTAAGGACTCTTTAGTGGTTCATACCACTAAAGAGCACACAACACGTTTTTTGACTTGCGCAGTAGACCTCATGGTCTACTGCGCAAGTCAAAAAACGTGTTATGTCAAGTCTCTTAGACCAGTTTATTATTTTGGTCGCCTATGACGATACCCAAGAAAACTCAAATATTCAAGTGAAAAATAATACTGATAGTTTACATTACAATAAAATAGTTTTACTGAACCTTTTAAGATCATTGATATAAAGCAGATATTCTCGAAAGATATTCAGTAACTAGGACCGTTTTACTGCCTCTTAAGCCATTTAGATTACTTTTAAGTTTTCAAAACAACCGTGCTAATCCGCAAATAAGCAGAAAAAAATAATATTTTCGTATTAAAAATAATGAGTTTTTTTTCATGCCAGCTTTCACTAAAAACGATAGATGGCGCTGTACATGACTCAGTGTAAAATATTTCGTTTGGTTGTATCTATGGAGCTGGCGTTCATTGCCTTTTCATTTTAAAAATAAAATGGTGGCTATTATATGTTTGTGGGCACTTTACAAAATGAAAATGTGTTTGTTTTTTTGCAAAATGGAAAAGTAATCTGCAATGCAACAAAAACCCAAATCGAACGAAGAAAGACGCACACAAACGAAGGAATAATATTTTGAAAGGCAATTAATTCCAGCTCCATAGAGCCAAACCAATTTTTTTTTTACACCGCGATATGTACAGCGCCATCTATCGTGTTTTAGTGGAAGCTGGCCTGGAAAAAACCTCACTATTTTGCACTTTTATTGCTTGTTTTCAGATTATCCTAATAATTATCTTTGATAATAAGCCTCTATAGCTAAAATATATTAAGTAGCAACAATAACAAAGGAATGTAAATAAATTTAATTTAATTTGACCACCACTGGACAAACTTAGAATTACATTTCAGTATTCAGATCATTAATCATAAAAATACAAAAGCGCTAAATATTAAATTTTGAATTTTCTGTATTTGTCTAACCTAAATAAGATTGGCATTAGGTCAACTTAATTTGAGGTGTAAATTCCTACTTCAAAAACCGTCTTTGTTTTGCACATGGCAAGAGTACTAAATTAATTTTATACCATTTGTAGAAACCGTATATAGTTAATAATATAGATAAAGTGATGCGGCGCTCCGCGGTGCTACACTCTGTGCACATGTGCACGTATAGTTTTTCAGTGATTACTCTTTGTACATTATTCAGTGCAATGTTTTGAAAACCAAATAATCATGACGGAGTTTCATGTTATTTTCAAACATTTATAATTTTACATTAATGGGAGGTATTTAATAGCACTTTAAATTTGATGAAAACAGCTATCAAATTGTATATCAGCACTTTAAAATAATAATACTTCTTTAATATATGTAATAAACATGAACCAAATTTACAAAATAAATATACACTTTATAGTAATCATTTCATAAACAACATAATTAAAATACCTACAAAAATAATAGTTTGCACTATAACTGTGTCGATAAAAAAATGCGAAACCGTTAGTCGGCAAAAAATTTAGAATCGTTTGGCAGGAGTGGGTTGAGAGGGGAGATGGCCGTTCCCCCTTGGGGAGGTACTACTTCACACCTGGCACCACTCCCATGAAAACGCAACGCACTGTTCTTGGGAAAAATCAATTATTGTAACCTTACCTAAAACACTTTAGTCAGGCTCCTATTTCTGTCTGCAGGGTTTAAGTAACCTAACATGAAGGGGATGGCGGGGTGTTAGTTCGCTCGATTCGCTTGCTCTCTATACCCTGCCATCCCCTTCGAACCTAACCTGTCCGAGTCGGGGTGCCCCAAGTCCTGAGCTCGCTTCGCTCGCTCTTGCATCCTAAGTTCTGTTGGTAACATTGCCATCTATTATTTGTATAGTTCATTCAATTAATTTTAAAGTTAAATTTATTTATAGTGGAAACCATTATTTTTATAATTCATTCAATTAATTTTAAAGCTAAACATTTTTAAAGTGTGAAACATTATTTTTAAAGTGCGTTTATATATTCCCCTTAATTAAACCAGTTTAATATCAAATACCGAATGATGCTTTTAAATCTACGATGCAAGGAACACGTGAAGATATGTACGGTAAAAGTAATAACTAGTCCTAAAAATATCCAGAATTTACGGACCTTCGTGGCTTAAACGGCGACTCACTCCTACAGTAATAATTATAAATCAATAAAACAATTTCAACTTTATGAATACGCCAACGCATATCTACGAAGTAACAAAACAACAAATATCTTACCAACTACTCATCAAAACGTCAATTAAGTTTTAAGACTAAAATTCTTTGGCTTGATGGAAAATAAATGGCCAATTTTAAAATAATATACAAATGGAAATTAAATTACCGTCAATTTATGAAGCCTTCACAATTTAGCACCATACACAAATCCAAGTACTTTTAGCTAGACGCCGGCCACCCATCACAATGCCTCTTACACGATATTGTTTAACCCTGCTGTCCTTGCTCAACTATTGATATTTGCGCAAATCCTATCAGTGCTTTTTCATCGAAGTCTTCATTGGCCCCAACCGAGTTCTGTAATAGAAACAATCAAAATAAAACTATTTGTCCCAAAAACAGTTCATAATATTGCGAGTAATATGATTCATTTTTAATATTCTCATGTTATTAGCAAAGGACGAAAAATTAAAAAAAAAAATTGTTGACCCTTTTCTTAAAAACAATTAATCGTGAAGGAAGCTGATGCGTGACTCTAAGAGACCCATCAATCATCATCGACCGATAGATAGCGCCACACTGCTGAACTAAAGCCTCTCCGACCGCATGCCATTCCACTCGATCCTCAGTTACTTTCATCCAACCTCATTCTGCGAAGATCATTTCCTTACCTAGCTTGAAGCAGGTCTACACGATTCGCAGTGTCTGGGTTGAATGTAGTCTCCACGAAGGAGTACGTGTAGCCCAGCGGTCATTGGATTACATAACATAATGTCTGAAGGCTTAGGCAGAGGTGAATTAGTTCACCTACGTTTCACTAGTTGTCTACTGGGCACATATCCAGTTTCCGAGACTTTACTTAGAAATACCCATTGATAAAACGCAATAACATGTAACCTGGCCTGGGGACCGAACGCAATACAAAATGTTATATAAATATGATATAAAGCTCTTGGCCAAATAACCAAATCTCGCATGGGATGCGGGTGAAATTCCTTCGCGTCCTGGCGCGAGAATCTCAATCATTTAAAGAATTGCCTCGCGCAGTGGCATTATGGATTCTGCGCGGGACTTGCTTCAGTTTGAACAGTCCTTGAAAAAGATAATGTGTATAAAGAATTCCTACCAAATGGAATGTAACCGCCTTGGGCGGCGGGACAGTGGTGGGGGGCGGGTCAGCGGTGAGGACCGCTACCTGCGCGTCCAGCAACTTGGCGAGGTTGAGAGATATGGGCACGGAGTCGTGCGGGTCCACCAGACCTGCGCCGACTAGCTCCAGCGCGATGCCCTCGGCCGTGTCCTTGCCTACGATGTACTCGAAACGAATGTCGTTCAGCTCGCGGCGGGAATTCCTGTAACATTCGTCAAATATAGTTTAGAGATGGATAGATTAGGTACGTTACAAACTTATCATAATTTTCCTGCACTTATCACTCTTTCAATTCTGACAAACTTATCTATTAGTCGTCACTGTCGTCATCTCATAGGTATATTTCTGTGTAGCGTCATAATTGTTCACATAGTCTATCCAAAACTATTTGAGCTGGTACGAGCCGTAACAAGAATACTTGTGAAACCTCGTGTTGTTGAAATCGATTCATTATACTCCTGCCATGCAAGCGGATTAGTCATCGATCGCACATTGATTACTAGCTTTTTTCCGTGTCTCCGCCCGCATGGTGGTCGGGAATTATCCCACGGGAACGTAAGACCGGGATATAACGAACCCAATGTCCATTTCAATGATCCATTTTTAATTTCATCTAAACCCACTCAACCGTGTCAAGGCGCGAAAAAGTAACACAAAATTACTTTTTTAGTTGTAATATTAATTAAAATAATGTTTTAGAACTATTAAATATAGAAAGTGTCGCTGAACACAGCAATCTATAAAAAGTGCTGCATGGTTCTGACAGAGGCACTGTTGGTAAACATTTGTGAAAAATTATGTGGAAATTGTATTGAATAAACAAGATGGCGCTTTAGTTCCGAGTAAACTGCAGGCCACACCGGCAGCGAGCGAGCAAAGCGGACAAGGCCCTTTTCATACTTCTTTCGGCTCTATCGATAGTTTGAGGGTGTGAACCAAAGTATGAAAGGAGGTGAACGATGCCTCGTTCGCTCCACTCGCTCGCTCGCTAGCTGGCGGTGTGGCCTGCGCTTTAGGTCATGCACCGAAAGATCTATTTACAACTATTCATGCATACATTACAACAACATAACAACATTTACAACTTTTCATGCATGCATGTTACATTATTTATTTAATACCTTAATCGTAACACTAAGTTGATGACAGGTGGTTCTGCGCCAGGTTTCACCCCTAAAATATTCGATACAGGCTGTTCCTGCGGAGGTGACACAGGCTTCGGCTGCTTGGGTGGCTCCTGTAAAATAAATAGTTTTATTGAGCTATGCTCAAATTTTAGGAAACAATGTCGTTAATTTGGATGAAATTCACTTTTTAAGCATTTAGCCTTCTGCAGCTGTTTAATAGGCCGTTTGTCATCACTATAAAGTAGTTCATCATTGGAATTAATAAATTAATATCTGAAGCTTTATTTCTTTCGTTTTCACACCGTGATAATCTTATCTCGTTCACACCTTCACACCACCACTAAACACTCTGGATGACCCGCTAGTGATCAAACTGGTTACAACTTAATATCATGTCCTCCATAATTATCACTTCATTCCTTCATAATTATTACTTAATTGCCACTCGAGTCAGCCTTCTGCAACTGGTCCCTGACCCGCCAGTCCTAGCTGAAGGATGGCAAAATTACCTTCCCCTATCCCAATCATGTTGGAATCAGGTTCCAGTCTTACCACATACAGCCCGAATAGCAGTATTTTACGTGGAACGTCAGCTTATTTGACGTCGACATCAAGTTATTAAGAAAGATAGTTCATGACGACACATCATCATTCCTGCCTTTACTCCAATTTATTCGGAATTGGCTCAGCTTATATCTTCTTCTTCCATACTTCTCTGTCACTCCTTATCTCAGCAATTACCTCTTTTCTAACCATGTCATCCAGTTCATCCATCGTTTCTTTCTTTCGTGACTACACTTAATAGATTTAATTATAATGTCTCTTTTTCTCACCTCATGGCCCTCATTATCACTACCGCTGGAGTCGGCCCTCTGCAGCTGGTTCATAGGCCGCTTGTCCTCGCTGAAAGACGGCTCATCATCTGACTCCGGTGCCTCCACAGCTGTTTCCTCGTCTTCCTCACTCCACACCCACTCGCCTGTTACCGTGCGGTGCAGCTTGCCTGACGCACCCTTGGAATGTTTACTTGCCTGAAAAGCGTTTGTGTTAGGTTAATTTATAAATCTTTTAAATGGATCTTTTAAATGTATCTCTATGGATCTTTTTGTGTCCGAAATAAAATAAATTTATTCATTCATTCATTTGAATAAATTAAACTACTACGGTCCGTATTCCAAAAATAATGCCAGTTGTACGGTGTATGCTGTGAAAAGTAGAAACTAAAGAACGTAACTTGCTACATAATCCTTTATATTTTTTGCAACTAACAAAAACAGTAACCCAGGACTGCCTTCGCATTGCAGTTATTTGGCGCCGCGCCACTAACACTGCAAAAGCATCCTCAATACAAATCGTTTCAAAACTATCAGCCCATTCATTAGGGGTTGGCTTTGCAGATGGAACGCACACTTTCAGCCTTCTAACCAGCCGTCAGATTTAATGCAATAAAGGGGCTGCCTTTGAATAATGTCAAGACTAAGTGCAATAGAATCTGTCGATAACAAAATACAGCTATCTTGAACTAGATTGGTCCTTACTGGGAAAGATGTCCATAACACTTATTGTAGTGATTTATGAGGAATCTATTCTAATTTAACTTGGTTGATGGCAATAGACTTGGCCACTATTACATGGGACTTGAAACGTAACTCGCGAAATGTGTATACTACTTGCTGTTGCCTGCGGCTTCGCTCGCATTTTGGTCGGAAATAATCCCACGGCACGTTGTAAATATAGCCTAAGCTAAGGCATTCGGGGATAATGTAGCTTGCTATTAGTGAAAGAATTTTCAAAATCGGTTCAGTAGATCCAGATATTACCCCCTACAACCTCACAAACTCACAAACTTTGCCTCCTTTAGTATAGATTAGGTATATTTCTGTCTAACACTTGAGTTGTTACGGCTTTCTCGATTCCCAGCAATAAAAATGTATAATGTAATTATTAATTATAATTTACCTTATGCACCCTAGTTTCCATACTAGGACCAATAGCGACTAGAGTTTGTGTTAAATATTTTCTGTCCTTGGCCTTCTTGAAGAATGGATGTTTCAGTAACTCTGTAGCCGTTGGCCTTTTCGACGGATCTTTCTGCAAACAATCTAAAATCATTTTCCTAAAGGTTTTTCCATAAGCTTTGTACTGCTCTTTCTCATCAGCGCCTGTAAATAAAAACATTGATGTATATGAGTTAGAGGAAAATTCTGTGATAAATAATATAAATATTAAATAGGATAAATATTTTATGTTTATGGATACAACATTTTTATAATACACCAGTATGTGACATTGAGTGAACAATGTGGTCAAGCCTATAACAAGTACCTTAGAAATATAAATGATTGCCACCCTGATCTGGGGTCCTAAAATGGTTGCAGAATCATAATATGAATCACGTTAAAAATTTAAAGTTCTTAAAATGGTCTTTATGGTTATGAACACAAAGTCCATTTTAAATGTTTTAAATTTATAAAGCAGCCTTTTTAGGCCGCCTGATCTAGATAATGTCTGTTTCAACAACATACTCATTTCTATGTAGTTATACAGATTTGTTTGATCCCTACATTACTTGTCTTGGTCAGAAGTACCAATTTTGAAGTGTTAGATTGGCCTAGATTGTGTTGGATTAGTATCTGCATTCTAATTCTTAGATCAAAATTTACATTTTTTGGGTGATTGGGACTAGCTTTCGGTTTCGGTGTGAGGCAGTGGCAGGCTGTGCCTTTTGAATAGCTGTCCAATGTTTGGAACTACGACTGTATACTGACAGTATTATTCCCGCGACAACCTCTTTCACAAAGACAGTCATCTTCTATCAATATTCTACAACTAAGATTTCAAGTGCTTTTCACCTTACCAGTGTCCAAATTAGGTGGGTCATTCTGTAACGTCAACATTAGCACTTTCATCGGAGGGTACTTGTGATACGGCGCCGTCCCCGTCGCCATTTCTATTGCAGTTATCCCAAAAGACCAGATGTCGGCTTTAAAATCGTATCCATGGTCCTGAAATTTATTAGCTGGTGTAATAATTGCTATTTGAGTATATTTGGTGCAAATCTAAAAACCTACTTTGTATTCATAATCTGAATTTATTTGCAACAAATTTTTCTATTGAATGGTTTTTACTATTTGGTGAAGCATGGATATTTCTTTATTGTTTATGTATGTTTTATTGAACTATGCACATAAACTCTGCTAAATAATCTCTATGATGATGAAAAGTACATCAAATTCTGCTTGCTGCATTGTTACATAGTTTAGAAAAACTAGGCGATCACACAGACACGCAAAAAGCGACTTTAACTTCTCTCAAATAAAGTCACACCTGCAGTAATATTGTATCCATGTCATAAAGTAATATGACACCATCGCACAGTTCAGATATTTAGTTTCCATATCAACAATGATAAGCAGTTCTATGTTATCCCTAACAAACAGAGATTTGTGCGTTAATGACTCTGATGACGGTTGGGTTTTATTACATTATTCTCATATATCCTCTGATACTTTTCTGTGGGTTTTTCAATGTGGACCATCATAATGGGCAGTTATAGAAGCTAGTGAGGTCTAAATATCTGCTATTTATGATAAATGATTTCA
The DNA here is from genome assembly GCA_947578425.1 of Eugnorisma glareosa. Classification (NCBI taxonomy): domain Eukaryota; kingdom Metazoa; phylum Arthropoda; class Insecta; order Lepidoptera; family Noctuidae; genus Eugnorisma; species Eugnorisma glareosa. The sequence continues at coordinate 35,318,160 of OX387957.1, forward strand.
TTGAAATCTAAGTGTTAGTAAAACAAACAAAAAAAACAACAAAAAGGTATTAGTAGTGATAGAATCATACAACTCTCACTTGTTCCATCACTTCTGGGGCCATCCAACATGGCGTGCCCACAAATGTATGTCTAACTTTTTGTCTGGATATATCTCTGCCAGTGGCCAGCCACGCTGATACGCCAAAATCAGCTATTTGTACTGTACCATCTTCTCCTAACAAAATATTTCCTGCCTTTATATCCCTGTGAAAAGAATGCTATTGTGACTATTTACACCCAAATTTCTTGAATAATTGTAGGTATTTGGCTCAGAGCAAAATAACAAAGGACAGCAATTATATTTCAGGCAACAAAAAAAACGTTTTTTGACTACATTCAACGCATGCCAAATTGTAAATAGAAAACATTTGCAATATTTTACCACATCATCAAATATTATTGGTGTCTTGCGCTCGCGGTTTGAAATGCAAGCAATTATATTATTGGTGATCTAGTTAAAGCAACTGTCTGTAAATTGAGCTGAACAATATCGAAACTTAATAGTATAGGTAGTACCTACTTCACAGAATTATATTATGCAGTTACTCTACTGGACATATTATTGCACACACAGCATTAAATGATTAGCTAACATTCGCAAAGCATTACTTTATTTAGGAACAAAATACAGCAAGCATAAACGTAACATTTAAACTATTCTGCAAAATGGCAAACAAAAACGCGGGCACACATATAAACATGAGGAGTTTTTTTTTTAATACTCGTTTGTGAGTAGAGTCACACACAGTGAAAGGTTTCGTCCATAGCCGAGATGAACATTTAGGGTTGAACCTCCCCTATCTTTTTCTGTCGCTAACAGCCATCATTTGCTAGTGCAAGAAATTGAGCGAGAGTGATATGGCACGTGGCAGCATTGACGATGCGCTCAGACTGACAGAAGGTCATGACGAAATTATAAAGGTCCCTTTTTTGCCGTTTGACTTGGAACCTTAAAAATAATACCGATAATCATGACAACAATGAGCTTTAACAATTTGATATTATTTATTGACAAAATTGTATTAGTTTGATATTATTCAGAAATCTCGTATCCTTCAGAGTAAGACTAGTATAACCAGTGAAAGTTGATTTTAAAAAACTGTCTAGTAAGTGCAAATTTTCAGCTCAATCGGAAACTGGGAAGTGGGTCAAATTTAATGTTGATTACTGAAACTAAATAAAAGCTTGTAAAAATAGCACTAAATTTAAAACATGCAGACAAAAAATGGCAATGGCACATAAATACAAGATAAATTTGTATCACAACATAGGCACAGAATCTACTGAATAGGTACACAATGGGGAAAAAAACTAGTATTAACACAAAGCAACAACTCTGCTATTTTGGGCTTCAAGTAAATATTTTATATATACCTGTGAATTTGTCCATTACTATGAAAATATTCTAATCCTCGAAGGACCTCTTTGAGTACCGTTGCAATTGTTGCCTCGTCAAATACACCGTGCTTGCAGTTTGCTACTTTCGTCTTGTGTTTTATAACATCAAGCAAACTGCCTCCTGAAATATTTTTATACAGAAACTTTAATTATTTATGAATCTAGGCCTGTGATCCCAGGTTGACACAAGTAGACCAATTAGGACAAAATCTGAAATAACATTATCAATACAACCTTAGTATACAGAAATCAAAGTACTATAAAGCACTTTACGGTTTTGAACATTTGTTTTGGCAGAAGAGTATCGGTATTGCATTGATATATTAACAACTGTTGTAACTTAACAACATTTTCAAAGTAGAAGTAATCAATAAAATGGATATTTTAGTGGCCTATTCATAACAGGTAAAACTGTCCATGTCAGTGGATATACTTCCTGTTGTATTGGACCAACTATGTAGAAGTATAGTTATATCACACTATTTTTAAACAACTATTACAAGTTTTTAACTATAAGTTGTATAAATAATTAATGACAGAACGGTCACCTTCAAGGAGCCTGAGGACCAGCCACAGCTCATCGTGTACTACAAAACTAGTGTAGTATGTCACTACGTTTTCATGGTTACAGCTTGACATAGCCTGGAAAAGATAATCAAAAATATTATACATCCTACACATATAAATGAGGATATTATGATAAGTTCCATAGAATTTTCATATAATTTAATATATTTATTATATATTTACCTGTATTTCTTTCAATAATTCATCCATTGATGTATTCCATTTCTCTAAGTTAATACGTTTTATGGCACATTTCTCACTCCGCGGTGCACAGTAGGCCGCGTGAACGACGGCCGTAGCCCCAACACCTGTAATCAACAAGATACACTCAACTTCGTGGCGGCATTCGGCTGTTTTTTCAATAAACACTAACATTGTGTAGGTAAGCTAGATAATTTGTCAGCTCTTACAGGCATTTTAATTAACACAGCTGTTTTCAGTGAGACTTTTAATTCTATAGATATGGGATAAAATCAGAAATCTCCATTAAAATCATTGACATTTCGTGGATCATATGGAATTTGACAGACGGACCCAAATACAAGAAGTCACCTTGAATTAGGTTTGTAAGAATATTAACACAACACAAACATCAAACAATAGTCTAATGAATAAATAATTTTAAAGTTTAATAAAAAACTTACCAATAACATCTCGTAATTCATAATCTCTTTGACTATTGGGCCATGGACACAAGTTGTTTGCAGTAGCAGTCGCCATTTTGCGAGTGAATAAATTTCCGATTCCAGCCGCAGCTGTTCCGATCGACAGGCGAGCGGCTCGCGCATATGACGACAATGCGGTTTTCTGACGATCGCATGCCCCGAATGATTTCTGTAAACCACAAAGTTAACATAGGTGTTACAATAATTGATTTTTAGCAATAGCATTTTTATTAGCGTCATGAGGTAAGAGCTGTTTTTTTTATAACGGCTTTTTCAAAATTCCGCTCTCACGTCATCTATGACTTAATTTTTACAACTTTTGGAGGCCAGCATCAAAAAGTTTACAACTTCTATTTAACAGATGGCATATTCTACAATAGTATTGGATTAGAATATTACATCTTTTTTTTTATTATTTTAATGTTGCTGTTGCATTTTCAAAACATCTCATAGAGTAGGTATCAAGTACGAAAATGCAATTTGGAATTAAAATTTGCTTGTGAATAAAATGGACGTCATACGTTAGCATAGTTGGGAACATGCCGAAATAATGGTGGTAAGATTTTGTACATAATTGAGAACGGGCAAATTACCACCTCCGGTACGGCACTCTCTCGCTGAAGTGTATGTATACTGGACATGTTTTTTTTTTGGAACTAAGGCCTGCACGTCGCATAAGGCGAGAGCACCCGCTTTCCATCATTGTGTGACACGCAAGACAGCATATTGCAGGAGTGCTCAGCTAGAGCCCTCTGGTGGTGACCCAGGTGACGGTCCTGTATTTGGAAGGTACTGAATATACCATCACATCTAGCTAAGGGTTGCAACTTGCAAGTGCATATGCGATCCCAGACTCATGGGAGTATGGTGTTTAATTCGGTACCTAGGGAAAACGTTCTCCGTCCATGAAGAATGAGATAACCCACGTAAAAGTCAGTGTACCTACAAGTAGATGAGAGCCTTTTCTCAACAATGTTGTGGTCGGCCGTCGGCCTCTAGTCTAACCGGATACAGTTGAATAAGCACCTACCAGTATTATACATGGAGTGACTGCCTATTCACAACTTTGTTGCTGGGTATCACGATACACCTTGGAAAACGGTGTGGATGTTTACCCATCCACGAACCGACCTTGGCTAGCGTTTCTTAACTTTTAACAGGAGCCCATCTATTCCACCTCTTATATCCTTTGCAATTAGGATCATCCACAACTGATTTATGGCTGCCATATTTTCCATTTAGCCGTGTCCCTCAAACGCCAACGTGAGTCATGAAGATTTATTTTCTAAATCCATCTTCTTACAACAGTGATGCCACACGTTACGCGATACATTCTCGGTACGCTGCGACGCCGGAGCGGTAACGGTGCGTCGTTCTACATAATTATAATATGAACGACATGCCATACTGTACCTACGTCGCAACGCGTACGTGCCGGTCAAGGGGCCAAGGAAACGGAGCGGGAAGGGGTGCTGCTCAACTGTGGCACAGTATAAATTTCCATATTTATATTGTGACTGTTCGCACCGCAATAATAACAGTATGACTGTACGACCGCAAATGCACCATGATTCTGATTTGTTGGTGATTAGTAAACTTGTCGAAAACCAGTTGGTATCACAACCAGAGGCCTTAATACGAGCGCGCGAAATAGGTACACAAGTCGATTTTAAAATTAAAAAAATCCGTGTTCACATTTACCTATTTTCATATTTTTTTAAGAATGCGTTCATATTCTATGGATGTTACTGATTGTGCTTGCTGCAAACCATCTAACTAAAATGAAGATATTTTAGGTGTATTTTAGATTCAATCAATTTCAGCAAAATCGATATATTACTCGTAGGTATTTACGTTACGTTTACACATGGTTTACACCGCGCGCTCGTGCTAGGGCTTCAGTAGGTAAGTATAAATATAATTATGGGAAAACGTAGGGTTATTCTGTATTACTGTATATAAACATAACGTCATACCGGTAATCCGCGTAGATCTTACCAGATACCTACATTATTTTTATAGGTACTTGATATATTTTAGGGTTCTATAATTATCCTACTAATAATATAAACGAGAGAGCAGCGGTAGCCCAGTGGTGGCGGCCCCGACTTACGAACAGTAAATCGTGGGCTCGAACTAGAAAACTAAACCCGGGAAAAACCGGTTTTACTATGGGACCGAAGGCTCGTTCCGCATGCCCTAGTTCTAAAATTACACAAAGTAATGCGCCTGGCATTACTTTGTGTAATTTATTTCATCACCACTGCTCTCAAAACGGTGATGAAAAACATCGTGAGGAAACCGGCATGTCCTAGAACCAAAAACTTCGAAGACATGTGACATCTACCAACCCGCACTGGGCCCGCGTGGTGGATTATAGCCCATTCCATCTCATAGAGAGGAAGCCGTGTGTCCCAGCAGTGGGAACATTATAGGCTGATTAAGCTTATGCTTATGCTATTATAATTATGAAAGCTCGTATGATGCTTGTTACTCAATTACCCAAAAACTTCTGAACGGATTTGGGTGTTTGGCATATAGATAGGTAATCTAGTACCTATATAATGTGTTTTTTTTTAACTTTTTGCTGGTCCTAGCAGACGAAGTTGCGGACGGAAGCTAATATTATGTACGTAATTATACAGAATGTAGGTACACAGGTGACCCTTCACGAAGCCGTCAAACAAGCATTCAAAGACATCGAACTAACTGGTAACTAATTGTACGTAAAAATGATTGCTGGAAAACGACTTTTTTTGGGGTGAAAAATCACGTTTTGCGGTAAGACTCAATGTAACGCACTCAAAACATTGTGCTGATTAAATAGTACGGGAGTAGAGGTGTTTAAAGTAAAAAGCTTACATTAAAAACATTTAAAAATATCTTGTGAAAAAGTTGGAACTTTGTCCCCCAATATCTCCGTAACTAGAAGGTTCCCAGGTAATGGTCTCAAAAAAATAATCGCAATGTCGAGGAGAAGTACCTTTTGGCTTCGTTAAGGGTCTTGTTACACCATTTAAAATAGTTTTTTATTTATTCCTTACACAGTTTTTACATGTCTGTACATTTTTTATGTTAGTATTATGCTTATTCAAATCATTTGTAAGCACCGCTCTGGCGGTAAAAGCCTACTCCTTTTCTCTCCATTTCACTCTATCTCTTGCCAGCCCTTTCCAGGTTTGGTTTCCTCACTTAGTCCCTAAAGTAGTAGCCCTTTCCAGGTAATTCCAGCCGTGGCAACTATAATGTCATCGCTCCGCAACGGCACTTATACGCTGACATAATAATATAACGTTTGCAAATTGTCCAATTCATCATGTTATTATTCACATAACTTGCGTATTGTATTTATAGTAATTCGAGGAGGTATGCCGTTTTATAAGGATTAGTGGTTAAAATATTTTATTGCAATGATACTAAAAAATAAGGGTACGAATGTTGCAGGATAAAGATGCACACAAGCATACAGATAAACATGTATTCGGTGTGTGTATAAATACTATGGCTACACCTCGAGCAAGTAGAACCTTAGTGTGTACCTACACGTCTAAAAAAATAAATCGTAATTGGAGTCATCGCGTATTTTATTTAATGAAATCACCAATCTCAAATACAACCAATACGCACATGAATCCCAAAAATCAGAGGTGCGTGTCTTGGGCTTGAACTTTAGACCTATGACTTGGCTGTCCGACGGTCACACCACAAGGCTATCCCTGCCTATTTAGTTAAACGAGTGAATATCAATTCTAATTGAAAGTATCAAAAATACTGAATGACCTAAGGGTATGACTGTGAGCAACAAAAAATTGTGAAGATGACGACTTGACAATAGAAATTTGATGCAACCATGGATGCTCGCCGGCGCTGCTGCAGCATATCATCATCACGCTCTCATTATTCAATCTAATAATAATACCCCATTTATTTTTACTGTGGAGGCACTCAAGAGATGCTAATGTTTTTAGCTAGGGCATTCAGCGTTTAAAGATCACTGTCATTTTGCCAGGCTGACAGTAGCAACAAACGAGCTGCAACTTTATTCCAACGATTATAAGAATCACTGTGGTTTACACAATGAAGCAAAGCAGAGATAACAAAACTGTATAAGAAGGACTGTAATCGTTGAACATAAGTAGTTCGTAGTTCGTATTCGTAGAAACTGGAAACGGTGCCTGTGGGGGCGGCGTAGGCTGTTGCTACGACAACCGCTACGGCGTAGGCCGCAGCCCTTGATAAATAATGGAGCATATTGTAGGTAGGTACTTGTATCTTGCTTAGGTGTTTGTTACGTAGGCTCAGGTACTTACGTACTAACTAATATATTACTAATATTTCAGACCCATTTTTTTTTTTAATCTTCATAAAAGAAGATGTTTATTAGCTTTAAAATCAAGAATAGTCGAATCATTGATTGATGACCTTTGTCGTCAGCAATTTACCAATTTGCTGACGACAAAGGTTGCTGTTTCTGTACAAAATGTATGGGGAACCGCACAAAAAAGTATTGCAATTGATTGGTAGTGCAACTACCGTATCATCTACAAAAACTCCTAGAGTCTAAGGCGGCCCCTAAACCTACAATAACATTTTGTTGTACAATAAGATTGAAAGGTGCTTCGCATCCAAACAATCAATTATACTGCACAAAATACGAAGTGCTCAATGTTTTCGTATTCAATGGGGGCTATCGCGTATGAATTCGCCGCTAGAGGCGCTAGTGTAGCGCGAGGGCACTGAAATGTCAGATGTCGTAGAAAGTGCACGCGTTGCGTGCTTTTTATCGTATTTTTTGTAATATTCACGATTGTGGTCTAGATTGAGCTATTCCTGATTAATTATGACTTGAAGATTTTAAGTAGCAACTTAGGATCTTCTTTGTTATTACTTGGAGGTAAAATGATTTTCAATACACTTTCTCGAAAACTGGTTCTGGTGGTTCTTATCGCACTACGATTAGGTTCAACATGCAATGTATTTCACACGCGTGGATTTTTTATATTTTTCCGCACACGTGCGGAAATAAAACATTCCACAGATAAGTCCAAATGGGTTCAATGACTATAGCTGTAATCGGTGGTGATTTCTTTTTTTTTAAATCTCGGCAAAGAGATATGCGTCTATACGGCGTAAATATTTTTTAGTATTATTAAATTGTGTTTATAAATAGAATATCACAGATATACATGATTATTTAAAACAAATATTTACTTATATGAACAAATTAACATTTCATTGTGTTCTAAATGCAAAAATATTTGTTTTTTTTTCTTTTCATATAAGGCTGTATAGCGGCATCATACCTTTGCTTCTTCTTTAGCCTGGCGAAAGCAAAGCGCGGAAAAAAAGCAAAAATTAAATCATAGCTTCATAATAATTTCCGCCAAAAACACTTTCTGTTTTAATATTTTATTTCTTCGAAAGTGTATTGAAAAACGCCGTTTGACACGCGTGTTTTGTTATTGCAGTTCTCGGCTCCATAACACCCTCGCCTGCCGGGTGTTAATTCCGCGCTCGAATGCAATAACAAAGTTTCCCCAGTTATATCAAAATGTACTATTTTAAATGTTTCATGCTTGCTATTTTTATCGAGAGTATTGTACATAAATGTATCTGAAGTTTACACTATGTTGTTATTCGTAGTAAAATAAACTTTGTATGAAGTTATTGGTACTGTATAATATAAAATAGAATTATTGACATAACCTTACGCGACAGTCGCGCCATCTGGTGAGCTCGAAAACGATAGCCCTCATTGGAGCAACATGTCCGAACAGATGCAGCTGCAGCTGTTGTGTTGTTGCTTATGGCTAAACGTAAACGAACACGTCGCTGGTGTAAAGAGTGGTACAAGACATAAATACACTCACGAAAATCTTTTTTAAGGCTTGATGTTAAGTGAGAACTTCAAAATCTACGTACGACTGGACTTGGACGCGTTTACTCCACGTCAAGATGAAACACGAACTAAATAATATAACGCAATACTGACCCTACACGATGCAATGGAAAAATAATTATGGTACAATCAAAATTAAACTCGCTCAAACTTTTGTTCAATCATTGCGCAATCTTCAATATTTAGTCTAATCGGTCAATTATATTGCACAATTCGTAACATTGCGCAATATAATTGATCGTCTAGGGACCGCCTAAGGAGAAAAAAGATTGGAGAAAATTGTTTACTCAAGACTATAATATTTTATATATTATTTATATTAATAGTTACCTGTCTGAACACTCCTTGTGCTCCAGGAGAAATAATATCGCCCGGCATGTTTCTGCAAATGAGACAATGTAACTTTTAAAACACAATTATTATTGCTAAGTACACTGAATGGAAAAGATCATTGGATTGATAATTAAATATGTTCTAAACTATTTATAATTATATCATTTCATTTTTATGCTTCCGTACCTCAATCGGCAAAACGGAACCCTTAGAGGATCACTTTGTTGTCCGTCTGTCTGTCTGTCAAGACCCTTTTTCTCAGGAATGCTATCAAGCTGAAATTAATACCAAATACTCAGGTCTGCTACGGTGCTACCCCTTGGAGCAATGAAAAAATCAAACCTGTAAGTCAAAGCGATCAAAAGATATGACTGTTTATGTCGCCCTTTACCTAGAATAATGAAATTTGGCAAAAGGAAGGCCTTACAGCACAAATAAAGGAAAAATTCAAAAAAATAAAATAAGTTGAAAATTAAAGGGTGTATTCATACATAGTTGACGCCTATTAAGTTTTTTTTTTAGATAATGGTACGGAACCCTTCGTGCGCGAGTCCGACTCGCACTTGGCCGATTTTTAACTTTAAGTACATTTACTAATCGCCTAAACATTGCGCAGTGCAAAACTAGTGCGCTTTTGTTTAGGCAGGGCATTTAAGTGTCGCCGATTATTAGTAACTGAAAATGGTACAGTAAAATATGTGCATTCTCAGTTATTTGGTTTTTCAAATGAATTATTAGCATGTAAATTAGAAACAATATACTATAATCAAGTTGACTATATTTTACCCTTTTTTATACAGGATGGACTTTTGAGATGAGGCAGTAAGACAAGTATAAATAAACAACAGGTGTAAAATCATTTTTGGTGGCAAGCGCTAACCACCAAAAATATAGTTTTTGTATAATTGACCATTTTCTTCTTCTTTTGTATTGATGGTACGACTCATTAAATTTCATGGTCTCAGTTAGATGGCCACGTTAACAGCGGCGTCTGTATTAATTTAAAGTCGTCTACTACCACCAGGTGTCGGGGGCCCGGGAGATACAAGTTTATCCGGGTTATTTTTTTTCAGTGCGCATGCGACATCCCTTCGTAAGATTCCTCTACCTTGTAGATGGTGCACTTTTTCTAAAATCTGTGAATGCAGGTCGATATTTCTTATAAAAATAATGCGTTGTCTCCTAAGACCGTTTTCGTAGCTACAGCCGTTAGGTACCTGCCCTTACTGCCCACCTCAAAATGGCACCCGCATGTTCATGAACGACGCGAAAGTTCAAAGACTTTTTTAGCCACTGTTAAGAAGAATACCTAGGCAAGGAATCATTAATGAAACCTCCTTAATACAAAAGTAAAGCTATCTACAAAAAGCTTGACAGATCTATTATAAACATTTAAGATAAGCCGGTCACAAAATCCGTCCAGAAAATCCCTACATTTATACTTATTTCCATTATCAAAATGAGAGTTCTAAGAAAAGAAACAGTTTTAACTGTCTAAAAGGGTAGGTAAGTCTATGTAAATGTACGCTTGTTTTGTTTGATGTAGTTAATGACGCAGATTGAATTATTATCAGAGGCTGACATTTTAGTGTGATTGACAATTGTCGGGAATAATCAGAGAGTATCCCAGTGTTATCTTTGTAATCTCTCTCTTGTTAAAACTGGCAACTAATATAGAAAATTAACTTTTTGCTGACGTTGGAAAATGTGGATGGGACTGAGGTTATCCTGTTGTTAAGGCAAATACGAGTATTCGAATATTCTGTTCGGATTTTTGTTTAGATAGTGTTGGTAATTGAAGGAGAGTCACGCCATGAACCGGCAACCGACGGAAGTCTTTATAAGGAGGCGCGCGGTGCGGCAACATGCACGTCCGGTTAAGCAGTCGACAACCTCCTAGGTTGAACTGCGAGTTGCCATTCACAATAAAAAAAGGTAACATGCACTTTTTGCTTGGACGGCGCTACGGAGTAGTACAGAGCATCTTTTTTACCATTGCCACTCGAAAAAGGGCATTTTATTTATCGATAACAGTGAATAAAACTCTCTTTTACTCACTGAGTGAATAAACACATTTTGAATTTGGAACACGCACGAATTATGAACAAAAAATAAATAAAACGTAAACGCAAGAATATATATAACACAGAATTTCGAAAATTGTTTTTATTTCACTACTTATACATTTTTGTTGTTTATATTTAATCCTTTGTTCCTTATTTCATTTTGCCGATTATATAAAAATAGTTATTTACTTTCTAAAAGTGATTTTGACAACATGCATGCGTGCTTTTATTGTTTTCTCATCTTCGCCGCTTACGATAATAGATGAACGGTAGAATTTTATTATGTAGGTATTTCAGTTTCATCAATACCGAAAAAGGAAATCACAAAATACTAAAGAAGCACATATGTAATGGTTATGGCCCCAGTGTTTCGAAAATTACAACATAGGTACATAGAAAATTGAAAAAATCTTCTTGGAGTGGGTGGGTAATGTAATAAGTAGGTGGACGGGGCACCGACGCTAAAATGATTATACACAACGACGATTAAACAATTATATGTATATTCGATTGATTAGATTATTTGAACGATTTATTCGATTCATTTTGATTTAATTTAATTTGATTTGTTTGATTTTAATTGATTCAATTTCATTTAGTCTGATTTTATTGTTTTTATTTGATTTTATTTTGATTCTATTAAATTTTATGTGATCTCATATATTGATGTCTATCAATTTGTGTGGCAATAGGTGTTATTTACCTGAAATAAATTAATTTATTATTCATTATTATTATAAAAAGGTTGCCATGTTTTCAGTACCTACATCATTCTGAACACTGCCTTTAAAAAAATATAGTTTAAAACAGTTGTCTTTTTTTAATAACCGATTAGGTTATGTTTATTTATTTATTTATTATTCACAAAATCCACAGCTCTTTTCAATTTTGTCTTAAACTATATAAACTAATCCTACAGCCAATTACGGATTTACAATTTAATAGCTATATAAAACATTGCTAAGAGTACAGCGTGAATGAGTGTGTAGGAGTGTGCATGAAGAGTTGCAAATGTGTGTGTTAAGTTTAGCCGGCTAATCTTAAGTTCATGTTGTTCACATCTTCCTTTAGCCGTAACTAATACTTTTTTTTTGTCGATTGGTCGTGACTGTACAATGGCTTGCATTACATAAACTCTAAAAAAAAAACTTTCTGATTAAGGAATCTTATAAATCATCTGCCTAGCTCTTTCCCAAATATAATTGGGGTTGGCTTCCAGTATTTTGAATGGAGCGCCCACACAGTTACTTATATACATTGAATTTTTTTGAACCCCCTGTTACATATAGGTATGAAAAACAACCCCTATTTTTTTTTAAATTTCACCTAATTTATGTTTAGCGGTTCATAGAAGACACCTTCTCTCCGAATTTCAACTGTGTGGTGCCAACAATCTTCGAGTAAAATGGCTAGGACATATGAACTGACAGACAGACAGAGAGAAACCTACTTAAACTACGACATATTGTCAATAAACGAATAAACCGAGCCACGTATGATAACGACGCGATCTACGGCACTACAGTAAGTATTACGTCATGGTCAATAACATGGGCCACTAACTTTATCCTGTTATAGTCCTATAGGCAATGTGGAAGGTTTAGTGCCCACTCGACCCGCTTAGAGTCGACTTGAAGAATAATAGCTGGATGAAGTGCCTGGTGACCTGCAACACAGATTTTTCCCAAAAACCTACATCGGGCACCAGTCTCCCACAAAGATGGAATACAGCTGATAATTTTTTTGTACCCACTAAACTTTAAGTCAGCTTTGTGAAGAGAGAATATATGTTAAATAATAATAAAATGTAATTTTAATGCTTTAGTGGTCGCTTCAACTCATTTTGGTTAGTATATTCAAGTAAATGGAAAATGGCGAGTCATCCATACTATTCTCATCGCAAAGCTTTAGTTGGACTTTTTAATTAAAACCCTTTGACTGTTGGTAAGGATTAAGATAATTTGTGTTATAAAAAGAGTTTCCGACTGGCGAAACCATTCATAAAACTGACAGCTGTTGATCGGTTACTACCATCACATATCTCCGAGAGAAACGCACCACGTTCAAGATGACAGTCAGGCATCTCATCGTTAAGGTAACGTAAAAACTATTTTATATAATTTATCTTGTGGCCACCCAGTCTACGTGCAGTCAATGCTTTTGCTATGCTATTAGCTGCTAAGTTTTCACAAGGAGGAAATAACTATGTCTATGTCGTTATTCATATAGAATAGTAACTCCTAATTGCATAAACAAAATAGCCAATCATTTTCTTTGCGCCTGTGAGCATTGGACTGCTTGTTATGTAGTGACCTGACTTATCCTTATGTGGACCCTGACCTGACTTATCCATATGTGGACCCTGACCTGACTTATCCAAAAGACGGGAACTAGCGAATTGGTGATTATTAGGACTGACAGGTTAAGGTCTAGACACCAGGCAAGTACAAATCTAACTAGATAATACTGACTGCAGTCTGCGAGTTTCGAGTCACGGTCGTGGAATGCTGGTCAGTCTACCTCGAGAAGGGATCGTGGAGAAAGTGATTTGAATATTTTTAAATAGCATCTTCATTAAATACTATATCAGCTACTATTCAAAAGATTTAAGAATCTGCCGCGTTTTTAATATCAGTCCGGTATTTAATTTTAAAAGAATACTTTTTTTTTTAAACTAACAGTATAATGAAGTGATATTCTAAACTGCAAATATATACGTTATGAAATAGTTTATTATGCATTTAATACGCGAGCGCAAGCCAAGCAGAAACCTAATTTGTACACGTACTGTACTACTGACCTCAATATTGCGTTTAAAATAAAACTCAAGCAATAGAAGAATTAATAGGTGATTGATTTATAAAGTAACAAGTCTATTATTCACAAGGATCTTGAAAACGTGGACCAAATGAAGTAGGAACTTAAATAGCTTCTACAAAGACCATTAAAACGTCGAACCTGGTAGCCCTTTGCTTAGTTGCTATTAAAGGAAATTAATAAATATTATAAAAAGAATAATTATTTTTATACTGTGGTGTCTGAGGTCAAAAAGTAAATACCTGAGAATAGACGAAAAAAAAAAGTTTATTGGCACAAAAATACCTTTGTCTAAAATACAAATACATTCTACATAGGTACATACATTGAATTTTAAGAAAAGGCTGTAAATGAATGAGTTTAATTTCAAATGCGATACCCGTTGACTTGTAAGAGATTTTTCCATCAATATTAACGCAGAAGATACTTAAATGATTGATAATAATATTTATTTCTGTAAATTTTACACGTCAGAACTGAATTACATGTTTTAAAACTAAACGGGGTCAGTGTATCCTATCCGATTACTAGGAAAAGAAACACCAAAACGAACTCACAGAGGTCAGAGTCCCTTTTAAGGGCATTACATTGCCCAATGACCTTGAGCATGATGTGTTTAAAGAAGTTTGTAGATGAATCCTTTTGTGCGTTTTCAATATAAAAAATATATGTTAAAGTAAAGGTCATCACAAATACATTGTATTGTTTAAAATTTTAATAAACTAACTCAAATTTTATCGAAAAATCGTAACAAATAGGTCCTTTTTCAACCTAAATTGAAAATTTTCTCTATAACGGTTCAATAACTCGGCATGAATTTTATACCAAAAAATACGTAATGACGTATTTAACAATGTGTATTGATTTTTCTTTTAATATTTTAAAATATATTATAAAAATCGGAAATTTCGCGAAAAGCACTATGTCACTGCCGCACTCGTCCCTCTCTCTCTCGCCGTTTCGTCGTAAGTTAGTACGGGGCAGCATGCTCAAGGTCATTGGGCAATGTAATGCCCTTAAACAGAGCATTACATCACTCCTGTATTCCCCGGAAGGTTAGGCAGAGGGTCTAATAGTACAAACACATTTCGCCGGTTATGTTTAAGCCCCATGTAATAGGGGGCGAGCCCATTACCATCAACCGGGCACAAATCCAGACACTGTCACTGCTACTGAGAAATTCCTGATGGAGAAAACCAATAACACTTTGCCAGACCCAGGGATCGAACCCAGGACCTCATGCTCAGCAGACGCGCTTGCGAACCAGTAGACCAAAGAGGCAGTCCCTTTCAACCATCCAGATGGTATTTTGAGGAACCGAGGACCTAGATTTAAGTGGAACTGTCCAGGAACAGGAGTGGAACTGTTAGTGCATTGGTCAAATCAGTGAAAAAGTAATGGAATGTATCATACCCGTCTCCTACGTGCGTCATTTTGAATAGCCCTCCAGCTTCTGGAACAGACTCCATGCGGAAGGTGCCACGGTGTCTCCGTCGCATCTCCGCTTTGCGGGTGCTAGAAAGAAGACTTTTATTCAAATAGGTACACACGGCTACACATTAAGCTACAGTATAAGCTGACCTCGCATTGTATGGAAATCCTATACAATGCAAGATCAGCATAAACTGGAAATGTATAGCTTAATGTGTAGCCGTGTGTACTAACGCGTACTGCTTAAACGATGATAACTCATTTTGAGAGTTAGTAGGTGACTGTAACGTCGTCGTGAGGAAACCGAAAGATTCGAAGGCATCTTACTAATGTTATAAAGTGGTAAAGATTATATTTAAAACGCTCCCGTAATATAATTTCGACCATAACGCGAGCGAAGCCGCGGGCCCGTGAGCAGAAGCTAGGTACCTAAAAACATGAACCCGAATTGGGCCCATGTGATATATTATGGCACAAAGAGTACCTGGGCCTGTGTTCCAGGCGTCCCAGAAGAGACTCTGTACGTGTAAACTTTTATCTTAAATCAATCATTGTAAAATAATAAATTAATTTTGAATTTGAATTTTTAATATGAACAATTGACCACAGTGCCTACAAATAGTGATCCATCAGTTTCACAAATCTCTATTTCGGTTCACTTACACTATGAGGTATACAAACAAATCAAGCAGCTTTATGATAACTTAATAACTCCGTGAGTTGATGTAGGGATCTTGTAATTTGAAAAAAGGTTTTTACACAAATCGTTTTTTTTGTCCCAGCTTTCCATTCTCATAAAAAGTTTAGCTATCAACTAAAAGCCGAAATGTAGGTAATAATGTATATTCCATCTTATCAAGTCAGTCTGCCTTCAAAGCAAGAGTGCAGTGTGAGCTTTATCAGAATCATAATATATGAATCACGTTAAAAATTTAAAACTCTTAAAATGGACTTTGACATAACCATAAATACCATTTTAAGAATTTTAAATTTTTAACGTGATTTGTATAACGATTCTGATAAAGTGGCCATTTTAGGCCCCCAGGCATCTTCTGCTCTTCTGAGCACGCTTGTTCCATCATAGACCTCATCCATCGCTTTCCATCAGACGTGATTGAGGATCATTGAGGTCAAGCGCAGGCCCAGTTAGCATTTTTTTTAATCTATACGTCTGACGTAGCCTGATCCTCATTCCGAATTCGGTGCCCATATATTTTCGGTTCAAAAATGATTAACAACGGACCGAAGCTGATATACCTCCTTGCTTGTGTCACTTCACTTGCCGTGCCTCCATGTCACACTGTTGCACGTGCTAAGTCGTCAATTCCTCGCACTCTTGATGATCTCTTGGATTCTAATCCAACAGACGATCTGTTTTCGGATGGATGGACGAAGATTTTATTGGCATGTCAGAAGTATTGTGAAAGGAATTTATGAAAGTGTGAACCTTTACTTTGTTATTTTGTTTATTTTAATTGTATGTATAACTCTTTTAGTTCTTTTTTAGTTACTATAATTGGTTTAACAGCCTTTGTAATTAAATAAATAAATAAATAATTCATCTATAATTATAGCTCAAGTTGCGTTCTAGTTTGTAAGAAATATGGAAGTAGATATAAAAGGTATTCAATCATACAGTGACCTAAATTGACACTAGTTTTCTTATTGTTGAGCAGTCCATCTGCAGCAATCAGAAAGAGTGAATCTGAATCAATTACCTATTATTGTTGTGTTCGGTATAGGCACGTATCTCTTGTATCTATCATATTTAAGATTTCCACACAACTATTGCAGGTTTCAACTTAATGTCACTAGACTCAAAGTTGAAATAAGTACATCTAATAGTAAAAACGATTTGTGACTTTACTAGACTTAATTTAATCATGCAATAAACCATATTTAGTTTAAGACATTTCAATTGCAGCAAGCTGAAATTCAATTGTGTTTAAAATACGCTTACTAACGAAAATAAAACCAATAAAACTCTGCGATATCTACCTTCGGAGTAGTCGTCCCATTTTTTGTACCGAATCGTCACTTTTGCACTTATAATAACACCAGAAAACTGCTCTCACTTAAAACTGTGAAACTAAATCACTGAACAAAACTTCTCACCTATAAAGGAGTTATGAAACGGTATACGACCTTATTACTTGTAAGTACGTAGTTTCAAACGTCAAGAAAACCAATACATACCTACATAATGGAATAAGCGTATCTTAGCGTGAAGCGTCTTATCGAGAAGAAGTACGTCATGTGGGTAGTATGGTATATTATGTCACGGTACCTAATAATAATTCTCTTACCCGTACGCAGTTTATAAAAACCACTTACTTTGTGAACTCGCGACAACTATGAATGAAAATTTTTGACTGACCAATTAAATGTGACTGATGTCCAGTCCTCTGTGAATCCGCCAAGCTAATAACTTACACCCAGCTTCGCCTGTGGCCTCACGCGGTAACTAGAACAGTTTATAATCAGAAATCTGTTGTCATCCAAACATCTCAGCTAAACATAAACTAATCTTGTCGCTAGGGACAAGGGCTGTCGGTGGTCGGTGTCATTATATGAGCACAGGATATGTTCCAACAAGCTTGACAAAAGATTTTACGTAAGCAAACACTTGCGAGCTTATTATTGGACTTTGACTTAATAGACAGTACTTTGGTGGTGCTGAGTAATTAAGTTATAGTCATCTGCCTAGCCTTTTCCCAACTATGTTCGGGTCGGCGTCCAGTCTAACCGGATACAGCTGAATACCAGTATTTTACATGGAGCGAATGCCTATCTGACCTCCACAACCCAGTTAGTACTAGTTAATACGATACACCTTGGTAAGACTGGTTGTCAGACTTTTTGGGCCACTGTAATGTAACGACTGTGAAAGATCTACAAATGACAGCCGAGACCAACGGCCTAACGTGCTTTCCGGGAAACCTCGGTATGTAATGGATGGCCACCTGTCCACAGACCAACCAAGCACGGCTTAACCTAAAGATCGACCTGAGCGGTTGTTAGTATTTTGCTACGAGCTATAGTAAACAGCTGAATGTAGAACTTTTGTGAATTAACTTAGATTTTTTCTAAACGAAACGACAACACACACACACAAAACGACACTACGATATCTACGTTTGACGGTGTTTTTCATCTCAATCCAACATCGATTTTGGCAGGATAATGGATGCTAAATTTAGATATCACGAAGTGCGGCTGGTACCCCCCTTAGTTTGTTGTATTTTGCAGGATATGAAGTCCCTCCTCATTGGGCCAGAATAGGACATAACACCATTCAATTCATTGTGTTAAAAACTAGCGGCCTTTTGTACCACTATAAAATGTATTGTGTGCCCGTTGTAAAGGCCAAATGACGTTTTGCTATTATTATATTCTACTCCGATGATATCTACGTGTAATAGAATATATTAAGTATCAAAGAAGCGCCACACGTGTCCATTTATAATAATTCATTAAAAAGTAAAATGTTTAGGCGATGCGTATGATGACAAGCCAAAATAATTTGGCGAAGAATAACCAACGCGCTTGCTGAAAGCCAACACTTCTGACAATATTTGGATACAGTTTATTATAGAAACGGCATAATTATCTACTTTATATTATACCTATACCAAAACAAAAACTTACCCTTCAAGCGGAGGGGGTAAAAAACAAACTATTTCCGCCGACATGGGATATCTTGTGAAATTCAAGACAGAAATCTTCAGCGTTAAGTCACCACTAATTTTAGCTCTAAATCAGAAATCATAAACTTTCTCACATAATTATACACAGTTCGTAATCAATAATAACAAAAACACAAGCAAGGTGTCATCTCGTATACATGTTATTGTCCGTAATGCGACCGAAGTGTACAGCCACAGGCCAAAGTTGTGACCGCAGGGTTCGACAATCAGTCTCTTTGATTCACCAATCTAAATATTTGGTCTGATTATAAAATAATTTTGAAACGTTATAAGTGAACATTAGAAACCATTGAGTTTTCTATCGTCTTATCGTTAGCTTTATAGAAATGGATATTATATCTGATGTTTGAGACCGAAATCTGTTCGTGAAACTAAATATCTAAAAAACTTTGGTAAATATTTGGGTGGTACTATTTTTGTGGAACAAATCTCGTAGAGCCCAGACAGAAAATAGTGAGGTATCTTACATTCTTTACCGATATTGAAGTTGTTTCTTGAAAAAACTCTATAAAGAAGACAACATTACAAAGAAGTTTGCGTTTTCTGTTCTTCTGAGTTAGTAGCTTGCCTTTAACTTTAGAAACTCAATTTTAAGCATAGTTGCAATAACTCGCGAAAAAAAAACAAAAACGGCGAAGTTATCGAATGTGCAGCAATGTTTGCAATCTCTGGGGTCCTGCATAGTGTGGCAGTAGCCGAGATGTCCACAAATGGCTGCCAATCAGAGCGCGCGCCGGTAGTGCTCTGGACTAATCAGCTGAATAAACTCTTATTTGTGACTCGCTGCTTGCTAACACACGTCATCTAATCGTCTTTCCTCCGTAATAATGCTCATACCGCCAAATCAGACCTCCCAGTCACTCACACACAGTATTCCCGGAGGAGGAGAGTCTTCAGCCTCTGCAATAAATGCCTAATATTATTCTTTCATACCTTTTTGCTGGTGATAGATTTTATAATTTACGTGTCGTCTTCCTTTAGCAAAGAATGTGAGGGTTAATTAACGACTGTTTGAGTGCCCCATGAACATACGCAATCAGTTTGAGTGAGAACACGTAGGTAGAAACTTTTCACAACACATCTCTCAAAGCAAATAGTTTGATGTCTAGGTCAGATCGAGCATGATTCAGTAGATATGGACTGAACGTTAATTCGATTTAAGTGGATATCATTACTTATACAGTGTACCTATGACCACTGTCATTGAGTGAATGTCCTTGGATGATGACTATTGACTATAATTTGAATTGTAGCGAATATTTTATCCGTAGATGCGAAGATTTGTATTTGTACTTCCCGCTATGTTTATTAATTTCCTTTATGTCAACTCGTGATATTTATTGGTTTTGACTGTCGCTGCCCGTATTAGTAAAATGGGACTGATGATCAATGATAATAATACTGTATGGATAAATCAGATGACACGAATATGATGGAGAGATCACAAAAAGGTATATTTTCATATGTGGTAATTTTTCTTCGTTTTGTTCAAACTATATTATTAAGATAGCTGAGATTGATTACCAATATAGTCATATTCGTAAGAAATAAATAGATTTTATTCAATTGAACATCAAATCAGTCGGCTATTTCATATCACTGCTGATTGTAATTTGTGGACCGCACAGGATAAATTTATTACCGTGGTGATCGCATCAATGATTGATCATAAACAGTCCATGCCCGGACATAATATGTCTATATACCTACCTAATAATTAAAAAAGACATACATACCTATTACGTGGGTACATTCAATACGGAAAGTGCAGTACACATATGTATAGTGGCATTCTAAATGGTATGATGCTTCAATATGGACTCTTCTAAACAATAACGACATCTACAAATTTTTCGAATCTAACAGGGCAAAGGTACTCAAAGTCCCAGCGGGGTGGAAACGTTATAGGCCGACATGGTTCGCTACAAACAGATTTATTTTTCAGGCGCTATGCGTGACTTTATGCCTGGCCTACAATTCGCCATCATCCAACGAAGAGACTGCTCGGGAGTTCATAGAACACGTTCTGAGGATCCCCAACCCTGACAAGATACTGAACTCAGCTCGCGGCTTTCTCGAGAGGAGCAGAGAGCAAGAAATGATGAGTCAACGCATGAACTCGGATGCCGATTGTGAAGACCCTGCGGAGGTAGTGACATTTACTCCAGTCTAAGAGTTAGGTCGAGCATTTCAACCTAAGGAAAGTTACATTCAAAGTTCTGCGAGCGACAATGATGCTTAAAAATACATTAGTTATTTAGTTTGACATTATTTTGTAAAGTGCCGGCAACCCTAATGGAAGTCGTTCTTGGGACACTAAACAGTTTGGAGGCGATTACGACTTGTCTGCTGCCAGAAGACCCAGCTCTGGGATCGAGCTAATCGAACATAATTATCTGAACAGAACAGTTACTATACTCATAGAAGTATTAGTCCTGATTCTTATGCTTGTTTGTATTTTTCAGCTTTTACCTGAATACACGGCCGCACTTCAGGGAACCCGGGAGCTGAGGCAGTTAGGAGCTCAGGTACCTTTTCTTTTTTTTTGCGTTTCGAAATCCTCGTTGATGTCTTACACCCTGGGGTAGGCAAAGGGGTCTCGTCTGCCAGACTCTTACTGACTAAAATCACATCTTCGACTACCTTGAACTGGGATGCTGGAGTACTTGTGCAGTTCGTCACCCTGCCCGACCAACACGGGAAATCACTAAATTTCTATGATGCTAAATATATTTTAAAACCTCATTCTGTCTATGTGCTCTTCTAACTACACACATTATCAGAACGATTTCCTAAATTTCGAGTCTCATGCACAAGGTTGTTGGTATCTAATGAAAATGCCAAAGTGACTTTATCAATTCATATTTTATACTTTCGGAAGTTTATGTAGGACATCAGTGAAGGATAACAACGTGAAGAAACTTTAATTGAATAATTATCAATGAATTTGTTAATTTAATCCATGCTCGTCTTGAGCAATAGTGGTGCCAATGCCTTTACTATTTGCGATGTCGCGACATCTATTTACTACTTTATTAATACACACAATAAACTTATGACTAAACTAAAAATGAAAGTTGATAATTATAGTATTTTGGTTCTATTCATACTTGAAATAACAATATTTTTTGCACGAAATTTGTAAATTCTCGATCACCCTACTTTGGCATCATATAATTAAATACTGTATAATTATTTATCCGTATTAATTTTAGGACTTGTTTCTACTAACATTCTAGTATGTGTGTACCAAATTGTAGACATTTTAAATAAGGTTGAAACAAAGGATTTTTTTCCGCCCTTGAACCAATGTGTGTCGTGGCGAGGCGGGACGAAGCATTTTCCAAATAACACAATAAAAATTTATCTGAGGAGGGAAACGAACCCAGGACCTTATCTCAGCAGTAGCACTTATACCGATATTGTATAGTCTCATTTATCCAGAAAAAGGCAACAGGAAGCGAGGTCAAGTTGCACAATGCCATTAATTTAATGCAGGTTAGTTTCAGTATCAGGTCAACAACAAAATTAGTCACTCAATTGACATTGCACTCCGTGTAGGATGACTCACAATACAACTCGCAGGACAAACGGTTTAAATCGAGATTCTCAGACCTACGATAAAATTCAGACAGGTCAAAGAATTCCACCATTCCTTACAATCAAAGAAACTATATAAAAACATTAACTATCAAAATAAAAATAACAAAAAACACACAAAAAAAATGTAAAATTAATTTTCCTCCGGAACTCGGTGGCAAAACAGTCAATAAAACAAACAAAAATAACCGAAAGTTTTTTTTTCATGCTTTTTTATTGTGTTATGATGGTATCTCACACCAATTATTCTCAAATATTCATAAAAGTTATTAGCAGATTATCCACATGGACATATAATATATAGAATAAAAAAATAGTGTTAGTATAATAGAAGGCTAGCTTTTGCCCGCGGCTTCGCTCGCGTAAATTTTGAATTTTATTTTAATATTCAATCATGATTCGAAAGACACGTGGCGCCATCTATTTATCATAAGAACGTTTTTGTTGATGGGGATGAAAGTACCCAATGGCCTTTTCTGTACATAAGACAACGTATATAATTTCAGGATGATCGGTTCAGTGGTTTAGGCGTGAAAAGGTAACAAACAAATAAACTTACTTTCGCATTCTGGTATTAAGGATAACTCATAAAGGAATTATATACCAAATAAAAAAGAATCACTAAAAGAATCGGACCAGTAATCACGGAGTTTTATTGCAAAAACCTTAAAAAAAACAGCAGCATATAGAACCTCCTCCTTTCTAAAAGGTTAAAAATAGGATTTCTTGTTATTATACAAATGCGTGCATTGACTTCTATCTAAAATTAGCTAGACGATAGTAAAAGCTGTCTGTACGGAAACTGAGATGAAAATATGTTGAAGAGTATCCTTTTGGATATTTCGTCGGTTTGTCTGTTATCTAATCTATCTGTCGACATGACAGTTGCATAAGTATACCAAATACTGCTTCACGAAAAGACAGAAGATTTCCAAGGGTCAGTCCGTCTCACGAAATTTCTGATAAAAACTAAATTAGCGAATAAAGGGCACGTCTTGTCTTGTCCTTCGCTCCACGACATAGGTCGGATTAATCAATCAACTCTACTAATTGTAGTCTTTGGCTTGAAATTAACCTCTTAATTAGTAATCAAGCTAATAAGACGTAGTCTTGTAAGCAGGCTGTTCTTACAAAGATAATGATGAGATTATTAAAATTTGTGATGTACCGGTACATCGTTATCGGCCTGTCCTTTTCCCAACTATCTATGTTAGGGTCGGTTTCCAGTCTCATCAAATACAGCCGAACACCTTATTTTACATGGGGCGACTGCCTATCGGGCGTCCACAACCCAATTACATTGTAAAACAATACTCCTTGACTATGCCCGTTCCCCTTCTCTATACCCCTGGTTGTCAGGACTTTCTAACTTCTGACTATCCGTAACGACTGTCAAAGATCTACGAGTGACTGCCGGGACCAACTGCTGATTTCGCAAACACGTAAAGAATCCGGTATTAGATAATGGCAACCCGTCTCCGCACCGACCTCGACAAAAGTTGTTTCAGCTTTATGATCCACCCGATAAACTCTAAAAGTCGGGTATGGCTCACGTGTATCCTGCGATCTTGGGTTATGGTAGCAGAAACCATGGAGTGGCTGACGAAAACATGAGAAATTTATCCTAGGAAAGATGAATGGTTAGCTAAAAGTCATCATCTGCCGAACGTTTTCCCAACTATGTTTGGGTCAATGGGGTCGACTTTCAGTCTAACTGGATGCAGCTAAATACCAGTATTTTACATGGAGCGACTGAAATCCACAACCTAATGGTTAGCTAAAAGTAAACATCGTAATTCATGCAGTTATCTTCTATTTTTGACGCAACACCGTCTTAAAATAGAAAAAATGTAAATGTGTTTCCAAATAATATTCGTATCTATTTTTAGAACTCGACACACGACTCACTCGTGTTTGTGAGTGAAACAAAATATTTACGTTTAGAAATGCGTAACCTTCTTATTATTCTAGTGTCAGATAGGAGGTTTTTTATGTATACCTTTTGAAACTTTACCCCAGTGAGCCAGCTGAATAAGGTATATGCAACACCTGGGTGTTGCATCAATTTTTTTCAGCATGTTTTAAAAATAATTAAGGATCGAACGCCAATAACTTTATCATTTACTTTATTATTAGGCAAAACGGCCCACTTCCAAATTTTCCCATTTTCCTAAGTAGTTCTACTGATTTTTCACAACAAAGTTTCGAATCAAGTCTTGTCATTGGACTATTTTGGATGAATAGTTTAATGGGAGTAAAGTCCCCTTAACGAAGGCGAAAGGTACTTGTTCTCCCCGTAATTTCTATATTTTTTGAGATTTTCGGAGATATTGAGGGTTTTGAGTTCCAAGCTTTTCACTTTTTTTTTAATCCAAGATTTTAATGTTGTCACTTTACTTTAAATACCTCCATGACACAATTCACCGTTCAGCACAATGTTTTGAGTGCGTTACTTTGAGTTTTAACCCCAAAAAAAATGTAATTTCCCAGCAATGATTTTTGCATTTGATGTACAGAATGCTTGGCTGACGGCTTCCTGAAAGGTCTGTCTACACCTAATGTGTCACGTTTTGAATAAGCAACTACTACTTATGTTAAAGGTTCGGGTATTCAAAATCATTTATTTGCTAATATGGGTAATTACATAAAGGATTTTCCTTTATTTGTGCTGTAGGACCTTGCTTTTTGCCAAATTTCGTGATTCTAGGTCAACGGGAACTACCATATAGCTTTTCGACCCAAAACCTATAGGGTACTTCCGGCTGACCTAGAATTGTCAATTAAAGGGAAACAAACAGCACAACTAAAGGGACAATTCCGAAAAATAAAAAAGTTGAAAATTAAGGTAAATTTTGGTACTTACTTACAAGTCTAGCCCATATCTTTTAATCGTGTTGACTCAGGACCTTGATTTTTATACACCTAATGAGACTATAGACTTCAGTATCTGGTATAAATTTCAACTTGCTAAGTCCACCCGTTCCTGATAAAATCGGTGGTGACACACGGGCGGACAGACGGACAAGAGAGTGATCTTTTACGGGTTCAGTTTTTTCTTTTAGAGGTACGGAAATCTAAAAAGTATAATGAATCTAAATTTTACATTAATGCATACAAGTAATACATAGCGCTACGTAAACAATGAGACGTTAATCTAAAGGAGTACGACTGTTCCTGTTAACCTACATCATCCACCACCACCTACTGCGGGGCCAAGGCATCATGGCCCCATGACTTCTGGTTTATTTTGACCTACGATTTTTGGCTCAGCTTTACGACCTAGGTGATCCAGGGCTAACAAATATGCCACTGGTCGTTCATTTAGTCCAGCTCGTGCCGATTTCTAGCAAACTGATAGCAATCTTACCTATCCAATATGTGTATAGGCAAGCGAGATTATTATGTTTAGATATACACGTATTTATATATACATTTTTCCGCACGCAAAATACGCGCTTGGACGTGGAGTTGCGGACACCAGCCCGTTATACAATACAATATACACGTTTTTTTTTTTTAACTTTGCCCCACACTAGAAATTTCTCCTGTATCGTGGGTGCGTTTACAAACATTTAAACTCACATGCACAAACTGCGTATTATCGTCATTAACAAGCATGTTTAAATTACCTCTTCATTAAAAATAAGCATGTTTTAGTACGAAGCCCCTGAAGAGGTAGCGTATATTTTTATCGATGTTTTGATGAAGTAAGAAGACAAAAAATTTAAAAGGTATTAGATTAGGATAATAAGGGTTCTAATAATAAAGCAGTTATCAACTCATCTTCGTAATTTACAATTGTACACACGGCTACACATCAAGCTATACATTTCCAGTATAAGCTGACCTCGCATTGTACGGAAATCCTATACAATACGAGATCAGTATAAACTGGAAATGTATAGCTTGATGTGTAAGCCGTGTGTACCATCCCGACAACCATTCCATTGTTTATAAAGGTGACCGTAAATTATTTTTTTCAGAAACATTACCCTATCTGCCATCTTGAAAGGAAGATCAAGAAACTGAATACCAACGTTTACGAATACCGACCAGCGTACTATGAAGAGGTTCGTTGCATTATGACGTCGAGTGACGTCGTCGGAGATACTAATGAGGTACGTGCACCTATCGAATCTCCGTCAATAGCAACATCAGACGTAGAAAATAGTGCCTGCGTACATCAGAAGGCGGTCGGTCAGTCACTGCTGCATTTACGAACAAAGAGGTAACAAAGAGAATTTCAACTGTCTTCCAACATTTATTAATACTTTATGCAAATGTCGGCAAGTAGGTAAGTAATTCAAATGCAAATAACTTGAATTTTTAAGGACAGACATTCCATTTTTTTTCTTTGGAATTTGTAATCAAGGTCTTATTTCATATTTACATTTATATCAAGTGCTGGACTTTGTACTGTTGAACGAAGAGATTGAAAAGGCAACACAACGGCTGCCGAATGACGATGACGAGGCACCGAAACAGACTATAATACTTACCTATTTGAAATATGCTTTGTTTATAGAACAAGATATAACCACTTCGGAATAATATTCAATATTTCATCACGGATTTTTCTACAATACCTAATCTGTTGCAGATCTGTTCGAGCCTCGGATTTGCGTGTGTGCAATGGAACAAAACTATCCATTTGACCAGAAGACGATACACCAGGTAATTATTACTTTCCACTATTTTCATTTCTACTTAATAAAGATACACGTCCAGGGTTCCCGGTGAACGTTCTACAATGTAGGAGAATTGAGAGCACGTTGCGTTGATAGACTGCAACTGTCACGTTTAAAGGCAAGTGGCAATAAACGTGAAACAATAAATACAACATTCGATCAATTTACACATCTCACATCGATGCGTAGCTGCTAACTGCGACACTACTTCAATTTTGTAAAATACTTCAGGCTTATTGTTGTAATCCTGAAGTCTGACAACCATTTTTTTTATTTTCGATCTTCAACAAAAGATCTACAAAAACATTATTAGATAATGGACAGTAAAAGGTATTATGTAGGTCCCTCCACATAAAGGAGACTACAGCATCTACAATAAACACTAAGCTAACAAATTAAGCCCTTAATGATTAAAAATTAAAAATTTTGAAAAAACCCGCGACGCTGTAAAAGTAATTGAAAAAGAATAAAATAATTTAAAAACACCCGACTTAAAAACATAAAAAAACCAATAATATCCGTCGGGGTTGTATTGTATTGTATTGTATTTATTAATTAGCTAACGGGGTAAGCGTCGGGGGTTTTTTCAAAATTTTTAATTTTGCTTTTTTTTATTTTTAACTTTTTAGAGAGCATTCAGAGCATAGATATTATGTTCTTTTGCTCTACATAAATCTCTTTAATATGTAGTAACTAATATAAAATATACTACTGCACCGCCCTCTAGTGAGTTACTACAGTAACATCTATTTAAGAACCCTCCCTAATCAACCACAAACTGCATCAAAACCGGACTAGTAGTTTTGGTTTTGCACAAACAAATGTTTACTGCAGCGCCCTCTGGTGACTTGTCACCGTAACATCTATCTAAGAACATGCACCAATCAAACCCGGACACAAAACTGAAAACTGCATCAAAATCGGACTAGTAGTTTTGGGGAAAAATGGCAACATGTATTTGCACAAACAAACAAACAAACATCCTCTTGCAGCGATCTAAGCACGATACAAGGACGTTAGGTGGACAGCTAAAATACAGAGTGGAAAGGGCCAGATGGTAAAGGAAGAGGGGGCAGACCGAAGAGAAGGTGGGCTGACGACATCATAGATAATAGCAGGAATCGATTGGCAGAATATTGCAAATGACAGGGACAAATGGAGGAGGCCTTCACCCGTGGAGGGGCCCTATATCCCAAAGAACATTAACTTAGATTAAGAAAACTAAAACTACTAGCATAGAAACAAAATATTATGTACATTTGTAATGTTGTTTTAATCTCACATACATAAACAGGCCGACATATAAACGTTGGTTCCGTGCAGGAATCGAACTCGCGGCTCTCAGCCCCAATCGCTGAGCCGCTGCGCCAGCCGTGCCTTTAAAAATGCCAAAGTATAATAATATCAGTCAATATTGCAAAGGTTGTCAAGGAAGGCAGCTGCACCACGTACAATACCTAGTGGTATTCATCAGAATCCGGTTGGCAGTCGACCTCCACATATAGTGTTTTAAACTGTCATAGTCACTAATATTATTATTAACACTAGAAACGAGATATTTAACATGTTTACTGTTAATCCCGATCCAACCAAATCCGATTCCGATTTCGAAATTCGAAATTCCGATATTAATTCCGAGTTTGTCTGCTCATAAACACCCACCCGCAATAACTTTACTTTATCCGTGATCATGGTGCTTGCTACAGCGCCGAAATATCGGGAACTCAAAATTAACAGTCAACATGGTAAATATCCCGTTTCTAGTGATAGTAATAATGACCTCCACATATTTGGGAAAAGGCTAGGAAAGTAGGCCAATGATAAATCATCATCTCATCTCAGTAAATAATTAGATATTGACACAATATCTGTGCCAAATTAGTCATTACTTCTCAGATAAATATTATACGGAGTAGAAGTGTCACCGACGCGAAAACGGCTTCCACGTAATCAGTACATCATTCTGGCCCTCAATAATCAATGAAAAATTTGTATGGGCTCAGAATATTAACTGATAACCTGGTAACGGTTTTCGCGCCGGTGTCCTTTCCATCTTGAATATTTAGTCAGATATATCCGTAGCAGCTGGAGTCTGGCTTTATTGCAATAGATACAGTCACGGGCAATGAAATGTATAGCATAATCAGCCTTTAATGTTCCCACTGCTGGGACACTCGGCCTCCTCTCTATGAGAGGGAATGGGCTATAATCGACCACGCGGGCCCAGTGCTGGTTGGTAGATGTCACATGTCTTCGAATTTTTGGTTCTAGGACATGCCGGTTTCCTCACGATGTTTTCCTTCACCGTTTTGAGAGCAGTGGTGATGAAATAAAATTACACAAAGTAATGCGCCTTGCTTGGGTTCGAACCCACGACTTACTGTTCGTAAGTCGGAGCCACCACCACTGGGCCACCGCTGCTCTGAAATGTATAGACTTAGCAAAATTTATATTTTTTATAATTTAAATATTTTTAGCATAGAAGGTAGGTACGTTGAGTAACCGACATCCGAATAACAACGTAATTTATAAAACAAATTCGGTTAACATAAAGGTCGGTTCGGTTAAAGACCCAAATGGAAAAAAACAAAACTACACCTGATTAAAATTCAGTATATTTCAGATCAGGGTAATTTATCTCTTCCCAAGGTATTAATGTTCATCGGTGAGATTATTCATTGAGTTATCTCATTGTTTCTCATTCTGAGCGATGACAAATTGCGCTTTTTCACGATTTGCAAGTCAGTGTCAGGTTGTATGTTGAAGAAAATGTAATCCAACCAAAAATGTGTTCATGTAAAATGTTGCCAAGACCGCAACAAATAAGAGTATTTCGCGACCGTAACAAATAAGAGTATTTCGTGCAAAAAGTCGTTCAATGGAATTATAATGAACTTAACCTTTTAACGCCTTTGTCACATATACGTGACAAGCCAGCGCGTGCCCTGTACGCCAAGTGACACAAATATATAACAAAAAATGCGGTGCAATGGTGGCTTGACGTGGAGGGCACGCGCGTGCATTTATGCTCTGGCGTTAGGGGGTTGTATTGATGATTTTAATGATTAAAGAAACTTTCGCGGGCTACACTGGCGCTTCCACCTTAAACTATAATTTTCAGACGTTTTATAACATGTTTGATTTTTGTAATGTCTTTTACCACCGAGTTCCCGAAAATTCTATTGTTTGTAATCTAACCGAAGAACTTTTATTCCCCCAGTGACTGTTGGGAAACCAGTACCATGGTGATACCGGCTGGCTGCGAGTGCATGTGGCCAGTTCACCGCCTGGGAGACATGAACCTACGAGTATAAAGAAACATAAGAAGATCGGCATCCCAATTGCGTTACACACTCTTCTATCACAAAATTTTTCTTAAGAATTTGAAGGAAATTGCTTCATGACTGTCAAAATTAATAGCATTATGGATAACGAGTGTGCTGCGCAATTACCCGCAGATCGTCCGTCCTGACACAAAATGCCCCCAAATGACGTTTATCCAAACATTATGTTATGCCAATAATATGTCTGCCTACCCAATGTACGCAGACGTAATTTGTAAAACCATTACAAGAATATTAGGAATATAGTTTTAAGTGCAATCGACTGTAGTCATCAAGGCATAGTTGCGCCCAATGATTACCGTTACCGTATCATAATTATTGTGGAATGATATAACTACAAACAGACTTGTAAATCTAGCTAAATGATGTGTCGTCTTTACTTACACCTACGTAACTATTTTTTGTAAGCGTCAGAACCCCTGGTGGTCCAGGGGTTCTGACGCTTACAAAAAATAGTATAATAATAGAGGTATTTGATGTTAGAAAATACAAAAATGCACTACCTTTTTGCTACTATTTGATACCTATTTTCAAATATATGTAACATTTTTCTGGTATGCCAAATAAATTTGAAAAAAAAAATGAATGTATTAAGAAGGTAGTTAATATTTACAAAGAGAAAAATAGTTATTTGTCTCAAACTACGGAAATAAAAGTGATCCAGACAACCTGACGTCAGACTGACCACTTTCTTTACTCGTTTTTTCGCTGTCCATCGAGGTAGTAAATATTTGAAGTTAGGTATCAAATGTAGCAAAATGTAGTGCATTTTGGTATTTTCTAAACATCAAATATCTCTATTGGTCCAGGGGTTCTGACGCTTACTATTTTTCGTATGATCGTCGGTGGACAGAGGCTGAAATAAATTAGGAGCCTCTAGCCCCGAGGCAATGAAAAAAAATGGAGCATGTGGTGGATGATCTCAAATTACATAATTATCTGAATTTATTCGGCAAGATATAAAAATTTCCCAGCTCGGTTAGCTTGCTTTTGCAGCCCACTTTCTCTTGAATCTTAACTTTGTCTATAAGTCGCCCAGGTAACTCCGGTAGGTCGAAACAATTCCTTTCCAAGGTAAGTAAAGTATTAAAATTTTCGAGCTCGCTTCGCTCCCTCTTCAGACTACTTTTTTTGAATTTTTATAAAAGTCGACCAAGAAACTCCTGTATGCACGATCAAAACAATTCTAACCCGTCCAAGGCAAGGTGTCATAAAAATTTGGAGCACGCTTCGCTCGCTCTTGCGGCCTACTTCCTCTTAAATGTTGTTTTTGTCTGTAAGTCACACAAGTAACTGCTATATGAAGGGTCGAAACAATTGTAACCTGTCCAAGGTAGGGTGTTAAAAATGTCGAGCTCGTTTGTTCTTAGTTCCTTTTATTCTTAAAATTGACGCCCTAGGTCGATTAAGTAACATCTATTTTTGAATAACAGGACAAAAGAAAAGCTAACTTGTACGAGTATGTACCTAGTTTCTTTTAACAACTATAGATAGACTTTTCAAATATATCTCTTCAAAATATGTAACTGCTACTTCTACATAAGTCAGCTGCATCCCTAAATAGTAAACTTAACCCTTACAAATATGTTTTTACTCGCACGCTTCTGCCCCTCCCTAGACCAAAAGCTGGCGACGCCCTTGCATACCTTTAGACGGCTGATGTTGCAGAATACCTACCAAATATAAATCAACTGAACTTACCCACAGCCTCGTTGGTCGAGAGAGGTCGCAATCGCGATTGTTGAGCATCAGGTCCTGGGTTCGATTCCCAGGGCGGCCAAAGTGTAGCAGTCACGGAGTCTGGAATTGTGCCCGGCTAATGGCAATAGGCACGCCCCCTATTACATGGGTGTACTATTAGGTACACCTCTGCCTGACTTCGGGAATTACGGGCGTGGTGTTTTGTAATGAACCTACCCATTTTCTTCAACAGAACAGTCATAGCCCAGTGCATTAAACTTTATGTAAGTAAATTATCTAATCACCACAGCTTTCAAAACGGTCAAGGAAAACATCGTGAGGAAAACGAAACGAACGAAAAACGAACGAAAATATTGGAAGACATGGACAACCGCGAGGTGGATTATCCCACCTTCTTTCTTTCTTCTCTCTTTCCTTCTTTCTTCAGGTCTGGGTCCTAGGATTGGAAAAATTATAGGCTGAATAAGTGATAATGTGTGCTACCTTCTTCAACATCATCTAAGCTTCTCCAATCGCACGCTACTCGTTCGCTACGCGGTTTTCTCCCTGCTGATAGGTACCACTCACCACAGTTACTGATTCACGGTCGCCA
Source organism: Eugnorisma glareosa (assembly GCA_947578425.1). Lineage (NCBI taxonomy): Eukaryota > Metazoa > Arthropoda > Insecta > Lepidoptera > Noctuidae > Eugnorisma > Eugnorisma glareosa. The sequence goes on from OX387957.1 coordinate 35,351,009, forward strand.
CTCAAGAACACGTGTGTCTATATGCTATGCATAAAAGAAAGCTATACTTGTGTTCTTTACGAAAATGTCAAGCTATTTCTGAACGAGGAGAATCTTAATCAACGATCACAAACACAAAGCGACAACTAAATGAAAGCCTTTATAAAAACCGCTCGTTGAATTTTGAACGCTAGGCAGGACGCAAAGACATGGAAATCCAACAACTAAAGCATTCATTTAGTTGTAAGTTAAAGTGAATACGAGCTTAAAATTCTTAATTTATATTCTAAGGTCAGAGTAATATATGTCCTTTAAAGTTGTATGTGATTGCATAAACTTGAGAGCTTATATACATAACTATTGCGTGCCCGCCACTTATACATGTAAACAAGACATCTACACGTGCATATAAATAAATATTACATTCATAATATTTTTAACGCTATTCACACCTTTTTATATAGGTACATAAGTATATGGTATAATGATTAAGATTTATAAATGTCTCAATGTTTTTCGATAAGCCTGGTGTATCTGTACTATACATATAAGTAAATATGTAGGTAGTTAAAACTTAATTTCATAGTTTACTAGTTACTGTACAGGGTGTACCAGGACTCCTCACGAAGCCGTCAACCAGGCATTAAGTACATCACACTAAGTAACTTTACGCAAAAAATATTGCTGGTAAAAGGATTTTTTTTGGGGTAAAAATCACGTTTTTGGGGAAAACTCAATGTAACGCACTCAAAACATTGTGCTTATGGATGAATTGAATAGTGCGGGAGTCGTGGAGGTGTTAACAGTAAAAATCTTACATTAAAACATGCATTTAAAAGAAACTTAATACCCAATATCTCCGTAACTAGAAGGGTGGTACCCAGGTATGGTCTGGAACAAAAAAATGATTATAATGATGGGGAGAAAAAGTACCTTTCGGCTTCGTTAAGGGTCTTGTTACACCCTTTATTATGTGTTAGATGGATACAAGGTCGAATTAAGATATTTATGAACCATTCAGACCACTTTGTTTTCTGGTAGGTATGCGTTAAAATATCCAAACATCATTATGAACCGATTTTTCTCTGAATATAATTTTAATTAAATTTATAATAGCGTAGTACGTGTTGTCCGTTTTCATTAACACAAAGAAATTCCTAAATAAAAGCCTACAGAAAGCTTATTTATTTATATTTTTAACAGTCGGTTCAGCGAGCCGAGATTTGAAATTCCAACAAAATTGCTCTTTTAGTGCGCATTCGTTTAGTGTCAGTGAAAACCTACAATTGACACACTATACAGCGTGTAACCGAAAGGGTATAATCATATGGAATACTGTGGTACGGACCATCAAACTGAACAACTTTCTCTATGGGACCACCATCGAAATCGTAAAAAAATAATCAGCTGTCCCATACATTTGGGTCGAGTAGGTATTGAAATTTTGTATAGGACAGCAGATTATTTTTTTACGATTTCGATCCCTTTCTGTTACACGCTGTATAAGTAAATATACAATTATAAATTAGGTACCAAGCTTTTGAACAAATTAGAGTAGTACCTATCCGAAATTCAGGGCTTTGTAAATGATAACAAAGAGAGACTTGGTTAGTTTATTTCTCAATGGTTTACAAAGTATATCATCTTTACAGGTATGTTACAGCGGTACATATATTATGTAACCAATTCTTATAATCCTACCTACTAACTTAATATACTTTTTCACTGAAATATCCCAATGTTCTAAGATTGACTGTTATCTGTATATCTTAACTTAAAATTAGATTTTAGTCCTGTAACAAAAACTTCGTATTTATAATAATTAACTATGTAACAAGAATTAATTTGGAATATTGAGTGATAATAAACGAATTTCGCAAATAATCTCGTCGATTTTCTTACTCTAATATCATTTCGTAAAATAATTGTGATCACAAAACTACGCCAGACTCCTTTCTCTAAGTAAAAGGATTGGTCACAATGTGATATATACATATAACACAAACAAAAAAATAAGAATATTTATTATTTGCAGAGACACGAAGAAGGTAAGTACGTAAGTACCTAAAAACGCTTGTTTAATTTGGTCGCCCTCTGCGTTACGGTATTTAGCTTTTATTTGCGCACTCGAAGCCATTAACACGTTTAAGACCAATATTAACAGAAGCTCCCGTTGAGTAGGCTTCGCACATGCGTGGCGAGAGGTGTGGGTCGGAGACTCCCGCGCAGACGCCGAGACATCTGATAGGTGCCCTTCGTGACCGAAATACGAAGGTTTTGTGACGGTGTGCCATCTCTAAGACGTAAGACGGTTATCTGCCCGCGGCCGCGGTGGTGCGCCGGCGCTGCTTATGCTCAGTCAACAACGACTGGTGCGTGAAAGAGGCTGTCTGTCACGCGTCTCGCCATAGTTTTACCGCTCTACATCATCGGCACAAACAAAACAGTAAGTTTGTTTCTATAACTTACATAACGGAAACGACGTAAATGCGTAAGTTCCGTAACTAATTGATGAAATTTGCCAGTTTATTGGTGGCTGTTATATAAAGCAAATTTTATTTATCTTTGGTACGTTTTTTAAAGTAATTGTTGTGCAAATTTATTAATTGCGCGTAAACAATAACAACTCATCATGAATTCAATCATTAATGACTTTAAGAGCATTGTACTTAAACGGCGATTGTTTCATGATATTTCTAGAAAACATTTAAGTGATAAGGTTTTCTAATTCGTATTTTTAAGAGTTAAGCTGTACCTAAATCTAACAAATTAGTTTAATAAACAAATACTTTTCACACTAATACCAGAGAAACGGCATTTTCCTTTTTTGTCTTTAAAACATCACGCTGTATACGTCTATGGAATCGCCAACGGCATTCGACCTTAAACCGTCCTATTCATAATTTATAAATAAACGTTGCTTACTAATAACTTATTAAAATAACCTTAGAACACTTGCTTACATTATAGGCGAAGGTTTTTTTAAGTAGCAGTCGGCAATGAAAGTCAATTTGTTTTGAGCCCAAGACTAGTTTTTTTTATTATTATAAGCTTGAGGTGTCCCTCTGCAGTGCAAAAGCGGGAGGCCTTTGCACTGCTCTTATTCCATTTATCTCTGTCTTGGTACACATTTTTTTTTTTTTAATCGGTAATATAATACCTACGTTTAAAATGTCGAACGACAATAAAACCAAAAATGAAAATAACGTAAGTTTCTATTGTTGAATGGTTAAATAACCTACGTCCAATATATCTTAAATCTAACTATAGACAAACGTGACATCGAAATGCTTAAATATCGAAGTACAGAGTATCGAATGTCATAATATCGATATTTATTGATATGTTGTGCTACAAAAGTTAGTGGTCTGCTCTATCCCTAGAGTGTAATTTAAGCCCGCGTAGGCGTGGAGGGACAAGGCGGTCCGCGAGCTGACGAGGACAAGCCGAAGCTGCGGTGTTGAGCGTTAGAACCATCGACGACGATAAGCTCGCGTGGGGCCGCCGGAGCCCCGCAGCGCCGGAACTGGGACAGAAACCATGCCTGCTGCATCCTAATTTTTTTTCCTTTATCAAAATTTGATTGATATTTTAACTAGTAGGTATTTTTAACGTAAATATAATGAACTAAAGTGTATTAGAGGTTGACATTTTGAACTTAGGTCTATAGACTGTCGATATTTTTAATCATTCGATATTTTTAACACTTGACATTTCAATGTTAGACATTTTATGCTTAGGTATAACAATTTTCCATAATTAACGGTACATTCGATATTTAAATTTTTGACATTTTGAACGTTGACATTTTACCCGTAGGTATTCTAATGTTCGACACTCAAATATGTACCCTGATAATACTTAAGTAATAGTAGTAATAATACTGCAAAAAACTGTACAATCACTGTGAACTTTGATAATTTTAACATCGACTTTTCTTTTGCAAATAACAACTATGTTAATGTATTTGGAACTCAACACAAGGTTATATTATCTTGACAAATGCATGGCATATGACACAATCGTTTTTAACATATACCTACCATCGTGTTCTACGATAGTAGCTGTCGATATTCACGCATCATTAAGTATAACGCAACGAATATCCATTTTTTCTTAATTCTAGTCATTTCTAGTCAGTTCTAGTCATTTAGTCTTAATATTTTATTAACTACACGAATTAATTATAAACAGTAGTGTAATTAAACTTTGCTTATTGTAAAGTGCCAACTATGAAGGTTTTAATGTACCAATCTGTACATCTATACAATGCATAAGAAAAACCTATATATAACCAAAACAAAACTGTATATACTTTTTAAATTTTCGTTTGTCTGCCTGTCTGTTTGTTCCGGCTAATCTCCGAAAAGGCCGGACCGACTTTGAAGGGTCTTTTACTGGCAGTTAGCTAATGTTATAAGAAGTAACTTATGCTACTTTTATTTATAAGAAAGGTTTAGGGTTCCCTGCAAAAAAATTAAACCCATGTAATTGTTAACGAAATACGATTCAAGAGGTTTATAGAATAGATCGATGTATTCAAGTAATATTTTAAATACTTAATTATTTCACGCGGACGAAGGTCTCTGGCAACAGCTAGTTCATTGATAAAATTGTATTGAAATCTCATATTATTATAATAAGGATCAAACAAAGTCTCTATGCAACCATGAACATACGGAACATAATAAGTACTAACGAATATTTACAACTTTCAACGCTGCTTCATGCATGCAACCACGACGTGGGAGCTTCAGATAATTTTCATTGAAACGGATCTCTTATTTTTGTGTGTTTATTTTTATTACTTAGCATTATCAGCCTATAACTCCCCACTGCTGGGACCAGGGCCTCCGCTTTGTAAGGGAATGAGCTGTAATCCACCACACAGGCCAAGTGATAGTTGGTAGATGTCACATGTTTTCAATTTTTTGGTTTTAGGACAAGCCGGTTTCCTCACGATGTTTTCCTTCACCGTTTTGTTTTATGAGCTGCAGTGAAAAATAAATTACTCATTTTTTTATTGCACACCAAGTCTTAATTTGAATGAATAAAACATTGTTTTATCTATAAAAATCTCAAATGCTCATTTTACTAGATAAACAAAGTGGAAACGACATTAAGACGACGAGGACGCGACGTCCCTAATTAAATCTGCATACAAAAATTCAAACGAATAAATGTCCAGTCGTGCAGTCACAGGTTTATTTTTAGTATCTGCATCATGATGATGTATATTAAACTACTGATAATAGGCTAGCACCGACAGTTTACAACCCTGCAGGGGTTTAAACATTAAACACATTTTGAAAACTTACCTAGTTCAAAACTTACCTAGTTCAAAACTTACCTAGTTCAAAACTTACCTAGTTCAAAACTTACCTAGTTCAAAACTTACCTAGTTCAAAACTTACCTAGTTCAAAACTTTCGTTCAAAAATATTTCGACAAATTCAATCTTTATTTCGCGATGGGGTCGTTAACTGGTCGGTTCTAGCCTATTAATCTACATCACCTAGAAAATGCTGAAAATTAAAAATAATGGCCTGTGACTAAACTACTGGATAATATATGAATAAGGTCTATCTATTCACACACGAAATCTCTTAAGGGGTCATGGTACTCATCATTATGAACAACTTTCACTATGGGAACAAAACCCGAAATCGCAAAAAAAAATCAGCTGTTCATTTTGACGAGTTAATGCGATCGTAGGGAACAGCTGTTTTTTTTTTTCGCGATTTCGTGGTTGGTCCCATAATAAAAGTTGTCCATAATGATGAGTAATGACCCCTTAAGAGATTTCGTGTATGAATAGATATACCCTATACGTATATTTGGATGAAAAAAAATATTTTTATATGTATCTAATTTTTTGTACGAGTATGCAGACTTCCCAGTCAAATGTTCGCACATCACGAGGTATACGCAGTTTAATTTACTGTCTTATAATTGTCGGCGACTCGGCGCCACCCTGTGTAGTGATATTTTTTCGTTTGTTTCTTTATTTTGTCTCCGACCGATTAATTAAAATGATGTCAATTTCATAAAATAGTGGAATGTAACAACAATTGTTCTTTTAAATCCTAAAGAATTTTCCACGAGATGCTAGAAATTCGCAAAGTAATCCGAAATGAATGCACTATTTGTACTGCTAACATAATTATACCTACTCTTTACTAAACAACCCGTTTCTTCGTTTATCCGTTTTAATTATAATTAATGATCTTATTATACACAGCCTGCACGCAATTAGGTGAGATGAGATGGAAGGTGAGATAGGACCTTTTTTAATTACTCTATGACGACCGACATCTTAGATTTTCCGATAACCCTTAGGATAATGTGCAGCCTTATTGCTTTACATATAGGTATAGGTAGACATAACCTGTTCCTAATGTCAAACGCAGACAAAGGCCCAAGACCTCCTCCCTGTGAGAGGTAGTGGGCCGCAATCGACACAAAGCTCCATAATAAAATATAATGTAGAAACTACGTAACATCACTCCCGTTATCCCCAAAGGGCTAGGCAGCATAATCAGCCTTTAATGTTCCCACTGCTGGGACACTCAGCCTCCTCTGTATGAGAGGGAATGGGCTATAATCCACCACGCGGGCCCAGTGCGGGTTGGTAGATGTCACATGTTTTCGAATTTTTGGTTCTAGGACATGCCGGTTTCCTCACGATGTTTTCCTTCACTGTTTTGAAAGCAGTGGTGATGAAATAACTTACCCAAAGTAATGCGCCTGTCTCGGTTAGAACCCTCAACTTACTGTTCGTAAGTCGGGGCCGCCACCACTGGGCCATCGCTGCTTTTCTTTCTTCTTCTTAAGGGCTAGGCAGAGGTGGACCTCATAGTACACCCATACTTCGCTAGTTATATCTAAGTGCCATGTTACCGGGGGCGAGCTTAGCACAAATCCAGACTCCGTGGCTGCTCCCGAGAAATTCTTGATAGAAGCGCCCATTGAACACTTTGCCCGACTCGGGAATCGAACCCAGGACCTCATGCTCAACAGTCGCGCTTGCGAGCACTTGACCAACGAGGCAGTCAATGTAAAAATAAAAGGCCGTTTTGTTGATCTGAACAATTTTATTTTACAACTAAAGCTGTTGCATGGCAACGCGAATTACCTTTTGAATGTGTTTGAATTTCCAGAATTATTTATGAATATACTTACTCATGAATATACTTACTTACTTTTAAAGATTTGCGAAACCTGTGCGATTGCGAATTGTATGTTTTTTTGTGCCTAAGTATTTTAAGAAAACTAATAAGTTTTAAGCACCCACGTCTTTCTTGACTTTTCGGATAAATTTACACAATGACATCTTAAAGATTGGGGCCGAACTAATCTAAGGAAAATACTTCGAAGTAAAGAAAACTTGGCGGATATTCTCACCGTATTTATACCTTAGGCCGTCAAAGTACATTTTTGGTCAAAACAAGACGACGGTCAAAAGATTTCTTCAAAAGCCACTCAATCATCTTTTTCTAGAAAAACTCCCGAAACTTAGCAACTTTTCAATATTGTGTTAGAATAATTTCGTACAGTCTCATGGTTGCCAGACCATTCTATTTATTCATTATTTTCGTAAAGTGTTACTTCTTAGCAATTTAACAACTGACAAATGACTGCACGAATTCTAGACTATTGTTGCTCAGTCGTTATCTTTTTTGATAACACCTTAGACATTAATGTCGCTTTCGCTACCAAAAAGAGACCCAGTGCGACCGTCAAAATAATGCTGGAATTTCGATTTCATTGGGCATAAATTGATGATGAGTCTCAGTCAATAGTGTTACTGATTGGGTAAGAAGTAGTGCCAATATGTCAAAGTGTTACTGTATTTTGTTCCCAACGAGTCACACTTTTCACTTGGCGTGTGATCCGTTGGGAATAAACACAGTTTGTCTTGTCGAGTAACAGTTTTACTCGTTTGTCCTATCGAGTAAATATTCGTAAATCTGTGCTTGATAGCGTTGAATTTAGTTAAAAAGATAATTTGCATAATTGTTTTCATTGAATATTTTTGCTTAAGATTCTCGGCTACATTATGTTAGGCATAATGTAGCCGAGAAACATGTTTACTTATGAAAACAAAGTTTTCTCGCAATTATGCGCTGTTTCTTGCGGGGAAAAATGAGATATTTGCCGAGACCCCTCTCGGCTCTCCCTCGTGAGATTGGTTATATCGGCTTGACCCTCTTCCCCCTTTAAACGCCTAACGTAATGTATGGATGCACCCTAAATAAAAGCGGGCTGTTGGATACTGACGCTGATTCAAAAAAAAGTTCAATTTCCAAAGCCGTGCTTGTACTCGTATCTCGTGTCACCTAGTATTACTTCCTCCTCTTTGTAGTCTTTCTTTTTCTTTCTCTGTTATTAAGCTTCAACCAGAACTCTGGACAGAAAAATATAAAGTGAAGAAGCGTGCGTTATTATCCAATACCTACAAAACAACGCAAAAAATCTCTATTATCCGATTTAGGCGCATAGGTCAACGACCGCAGAAAATACATAGATACTATTGGCATCTAGGCATCGTACAATCAAACGAAATGACGTTATTGTTCACCGACACTGTAGATATGTAAATAATCTGTTTAATAAGTATATATCATCCGTTTTTTTGAAGTTGGTTAAAAACGTGCCGTAGTTATTAAAAGTGTAGTGCTGATAAACGTAAACTCTCGACATTTGTACTATTTATCTAACTAGCACTCAAAGACATTTAAATAATTTAATTATTTTAAATCATTTTGATCCTGAAGGAATTCTTTATACTACAAATTAAGCCTAAAAAACTGCTAACCGACTACTTTTTAAAGGAGATTTTTTTTAAAGAAATAATGTATTTCTATGTTCCTATCAATCTGAAAACCTAGCTATGGTCGCAGCTCGCTGTACCCTTTTCTAAATAAACTGCATAAATGCAAGTACCTGACTACAGTAATTACTGAAGTTATTATCACGGCGACAAGCTAACAAGCTGATGATACCAATTATTGTGACGCACATGAAAATAATTAAATTATAACTTAAGAAAAATAAGTAACCTACTTATGTAATTAAAGCTACACCACAGATGGCCTCCACGGTTATTTGTGAGTTACACGGACCACGGGCCACGGGTAGCCATGACACCTAATAATGCTTTTCATGCATTTTCCTGTTGAACACTAGTATTCAATGTTGCAGTTTGTTTGAAAACTCGTTTTCCGATGACATAGCAATTCCTATAAAGTCTTGCCCATCGGTGTTTAGCTAGAAGCGAATAGATCTGTGATTGAGACTTGTTTAGCAGCGATCGACTATTAATATTATGGGTAAAAGTATGAAAATGCCGATTTATATGGACGATTTCGTGAAATGTGATATTTCCATTAGAACATTTTTTTGTTCTTGTAAATTTCTGAACCGATTATAATGCAATTGCAAACTATAGTTAGAGCGAAAAAGCTGCGCTGCACTGCGTATCTTAAATTCTCAAAACACAGTCTATGACAAAAATATACATACTTAAAGTAGTGAAACCGATGTGGCACATTGAAATAGGTATTTTGTCACATTACCTATGTGGTAATATACAAATACTAACGTATTTATACGTCAAAGTTACAGAAAGAACAAAATATGAGAAAAAAACGGCAATTTCATAGTTTTAGGCCTAATTTAATAATATAATAAATACCAACCGATTGGGACCGATGACCTCGTGAAGGTTGCAGGTATCCGCTAGATGTGAGTCCCACGGGACCGGTCACAATGTGGCGACACTTGGGGGAGGCCTATGACCAGCAGTGGACGTCTTTCGGCTGAAATGATAATTATGATGATAATAAATAAATATTTATTTCTCTTCCACGAAGGTGCCTTAAAAATACATCTGATAAATCCTGGAAAAACCTGTCACACAAATTACCAGCAAACAGTGTTGTTTCTAAACGTTTCGTTGACACTTCCCGTGACCCAAGGGCTGGCTTTTACCTTGGCCAAAGGCTTAGCGTTGCCATACAACGTGGCAACGCCGCTAGTCCCTTGGGTACATTACCAGTTGACAGCGTTGAGGAGGAGTTTTTTGACGCCATTTTTTAAGTTTGTTGCTAGGTTATTTACTTTAGGTTATTTAACAGTGTTTGAGTATTAAATATAATTTGTGTATCTGAAAACCTCAGCGCTATACAAATAAAGAAAATTGAGGTGTCTGTTTGTAATATCAAAATAACAGCTGTTTACTGAATGCCTAAGAAAATATATAATTATACGGCACATAAAATAATAACACTTTTTTTTTTTCAATTTTTGTCTGTCTCTTTGTATGATTGTTCCGGCTAATCTTTTTCCGATTAATCGATTTTGACGGGGCTTTTACTGGCAGATAGATGAGGTTTTAAGGTCTAACTAAGGATTCACTCTTATTTATTTTTATTTTAGAAAAATAATTAGGGTTTAGTGCAAAACATATTGTTGTTATTTTTTTTTTACAATAACTTCACGCGAACGAAGGTCACGAGCAATAGCCAGTTGAGCTATTAAATAGTCGATAGTACGTCCGTCAGGGGCAGGCCCATGGTTTGCATGATTGAGTAACGGCCGTTTTCTATCTTACTTATATAGTTTGTTGGAAATCCTTACGAAACTCCGTATGTAATGGGTGGTCACACTGGTCCCCCATCCACGGGCCAACCTAGGCAAGCGCGGCTTAACCTGAAGATAACCGATCTGACCCGAGCGGCTATAATTGTTTAGCCATGAACTCTTCGTAACAGGAACCAATATTCTATAAAAACTTACAACATAAGTTTAGAGGTCAATATTATTATGATCTTCCTCATTAAGTACCTCAGAAAATAATTTATAAAGACAAGTCCAAGAGAGATCCAAGAGATCCGTTGTAAAATGCGTGTAAGTATTAAATTAACGCTAAAACAATCTCTCATGTTCATCCGTTTGTGTACAAAACTCCAAAATATTAGTACCTACTTATGTACTTGTCTATGTGAATTGGCCCCTTCAATGACTATTAGATCACTTGATAGTTTACCATATTCAAGAAGCAAAAATAAACAAAGAAAAGCATTTCAATTCAATAACAATAAAACTAATAAGATTTTCTAGCATCCGTGTCCTGGCTACGTTTCGGTGACCTCTTTGGGGAAACTGAAGGTTTTGTCTGTGCGATTATGGACGAAGTTATGTTGACGAACAACTACCGGAAATATATTATGAAGGACGCGGGACGGGACGGTTGACGTGTGTCGGGCATGCCACCGTCCGGGTGAGTCCATCAGACATATTATTTCTGGTTGTTCTCGTCTGGCTAACGGCGAATACTTGCACAGGCATAACCAAGTAGCCAGGATTATTTACCAGCAACTTGCCTTGAAATATAAACTTGTGGAATCTGAGGTACCGCACTACAAGTATGTGCCCGACCCAGTTCTCGAGAAAGACCATGTCACGCTGTACTGGGATCGGTCTATCATCACTGACAGGACTATTGTCGCCAATAAGCCTGACATAGTGGTGATAGACCGATCAGCGCGCCGCGTAATGACAATCGATGTTACCATCCCACATGACGAGAACCTCGTGAAAGCTGAGAAAGAGAAACAAATGAAATATCTCGACTTGGCACACGAGGTTGTCGACATGTGGAATGTGAACTCGGCTATCATTGTGCCGATTGTTGTGACGGCCAATGGCCTTATAGCCAAAAGCCTCGACGAACATCTCTCGAGGCTCTCCTTAGGCGGTTGGATCAAGGGCCTGATTCAGAAGGCAGTACTCCTCGATACGGCTCGCATTGTGCGGAGGTTTCTGTCTCTGGAGCCCTAACCACCGGTAGCTTGGACCCTGCTCCCGATACCGGCGGACAACTATTTTATTTTATTTTTAAATGTTTTTTTTTAATATTAATTTGTTTAGAAATATTTAAAAATGTAATTTATATGTATTTAAATGAATAAAGGAAACTAATAATAATAGCGGACTCCTGGACACGGCTCGTATTGTTAGGAGGTTCCTCTCTCTGGAGTCCTGACCGCCGATAGCTTGGACCCTGTTGCCGATACCGGTGCGCTACATTTTTTTAATATTTTTAAATGTTTTTTATGGTTTTTTTTACGGAATATTTAAAAATGTAGATAATTGATTAGTACTAACTATAACTAAAGGAAATAATAAACTAATAAATCTACGTTATTCTAAAAAAAAAAAACAAATACCGATGTCGCAGTTTAAATTCCGTCTGGAGCTCACACTTGACCGGTTGTTTTTAAACAATCATGACGTCAGTAAGCAACGGAACCTGTTTTTTCGAGGAACATGTTTATTTATTTATACTACAAAATAAGTTACAATCTAAGTTGACTGCCTCGTTAGTCTTGTGGTCGCAACCGCGACTGCTGAGCATGAGGTCCTGGGTTTGATTCCCGGGTATGGTAAATTGTTATTGGGTTTTTTCATTTGGAATTTCTCAGTAGCAGCCTCGCAGTCTGGATTTGATGGCAATAGGCTCACCCCCTATTACATGGGATTAAACATACCTGGCGAAATAAGGGTGTACTGTACGGTACACCTATGCCTAACCCTTCTATAAATTATTATATATTTTATAAGTAATTATCACTTATATGATATAAAAACTAGAGAAATTAAAACATTAATACTACAAATTGTCGTGCAAGCATAATTAGGTAGGTATGTAGGCTTATGTTAGATCGATCGATGTCAGCTATTAATAAGTAGTTTCCAATTTGTTTCCAATTTGAAAATGAAAAAAAGTTTTGGTTTTGGTTACGCTGGTTTGTCTGCTTTCAGAGTTCTATACCTCAAAAGGAAAAAACGAAACCCCTTATAGGATCACTCGCGTGTCTGTCTGCCTGTCCGTCTGTCACAGCCAATTTACTCCGAAACTACTGGACCGATTGAGTCGAAATTTGGTACATATATGTAAATCGGTGACTCAAAGACGGACGTGTAACGTAAATTATTGAATTTTAAACATGGGGACCACTTTTATGGGGTCAATTTGAAAAGTGAAAAAAAAATCTATTTTTTTTTGTAATTTTAAGTTATATGGTTTTGAAGTTATTTAAAAAAATATGGGAAAATTAATCATTAGTCGGATTTAAAGCTTTTTTATTATTCTTTGAATAAAGCACACTTATTGATAACTCAAAGTGTAAAGGTCGAGATTGATCATAAGTTATGTACTCCTGCATAGCTATTCACAAACGCACATAGAGACAACATAGAGAAACTAGCTATTTGCCCGCGACTTCCTCCGCTTAGATTTTGTATGTAACAGTGCCGCCTACCGTTTCTAACTATAGCTAGAACCATATGGGTGATCCCATAGGCACACTAAAATAAACTTTAAAATCAGTCAAGCCTTTTTGGAGGAAAAAGGATTAGGTACGAGTTTTCGAAACCATGCACACCGTAATTTTATCTACAGTCGTCAGCGCATCATGTTACTACAAACTGTCAATTTTTTTCATTCGATTTTGAACTTAGCCTTCTACATTGGTTTAAAATCATTTGGGGAAATTTGACAGTTTGAGGTAACTTGATGTGCTGGCGACTGTACTTATAGAAGAAGAGCTCATACCAAGTCATTTTCGAATACAAAGAAGTAGATAATCGTACAACATTTTAAAGGATACAGATACGCATTCATATATTCTTGGGCCTGAATGTAAAAAGATGAAAGTGGTGTCATTTATTAGCTTATAAGAGGTGTAACAAGACCCTTCACGAAGCTGAAAGGTACTTGTTTTCCCCATCATTGCGATTATTATTTTGTTCTAGACCATACCTGGGAACCTTCTAGTTACGGAGATATTGGGGGTCAAAGTTCATCACAGGTGTTTTTTTAAAAGCGTGTTTTTAATGGAAGATTTTTATTTTAAACACCTCCACGACCCCCGTAATATTCAATCCATCGATCACCACAATGTTTTGAGTGCGTTACATTGAGTCCTACCGTAAAACGTGATTTAAAAAAAAAAAAAGAATCGTTTCCCAGCAATAATGTTTGCGTAAAGTTACTTAATTTGATGTGCATAATGCTTGGTTGACGGCTTCGTGAAGGGTCCTGTTACACCCTGTATATTATCAAACCGTCATTGTAAGTTCAGCGGATTTTGGCAGTCTGACGTAAATGACGTAAGTGTCAATAACAAAATAATATGACCACAGATAATACGCAAAGTTTCGTAATGTATGCACAGAGTAAATTTGCAAGAAAATTTGAAATTAATTAAAAATTTGTATGAAATCATATTAGCTATTTCAATCAGACCATGATTCAATAATAGCTGTATCCATTTAGATCATTATTTAAGAGACTTTGATAAAAAAACTGTCATGTTTCAAAGTATCGATAAGTTCAGAAACGAATCAGTCACTATTATCGGAAACAAAACGTCACATACTTATGTGTCCCCTAGCTAAGTGATGGAAATGATGGTAAAACAAAATATTATTTAGGGGCTAGTTTCGGGGAGCTTTTAAGCTAAGGGTCCCATACGTAGATGGCAGTACAGGGGATGTCGGTGAAAACGGGCATGAGAGATCTATGAAAATTAGTAAAAGTAAGGTTATGCAACAACTTGGAAATAACAACAACTTACACTAAACAGCTGATTTTATAACTGCGATTGCTATTTTATTTTAATAGACAGTTGTTTACTATCTATTCATTTTGATATTTATTGTAGTATTTATCATATTACTGACCCAAAAATCCCCGTCTGCTTTCAACAGGGTTATCATATCACAAAAAAACATTTGAGAAACGGTGAAACGGTCAAGGTCAATCGTTATGTTGACGAAGTTTTATTTTATCTAGTATCTACATAACCTTGAATTTCGACAGTGCAAGTCAAACTACTTTTTAAACAGGTTGTAGGTACGATGGACCGACTCAATTTTCTTAGGTACTTATAGAACCTCTGTCATATGTGTCATTTTTTAATTCAAGTCAACAAAACTTTTTGTAACAGAACACAATATCTTTGGTAGGCACCCCGCCCTCCCCCTTGGTGACGATGACACATTGTGTGGTTTTCGGTTTTTTACGTGGTCATACAATTCAATTCAATCCGGTATTGGTATACATTTTTAATACGTCACACTGCAATTTCCTTTTTTTAGTCGCACAAAAATGCACGACTTTGATTGTCACATTATCCCCCCCCCGTGATTAACCGTGGTTATTTTTACCC
Organism: Eugnorisma glareosa; assembly: GCA_947578425.1. NCBI lineage: Eukaryota > Metazoa > Arthropoda > Insecta > Lepidoptera > Noctuidae > Eugnorisma > Eugnorisma glareosa. Next base: position 35,366,226 of record OX387957.1, read on the forward strand.
CCATTCCCCTGGGTGTACCTCACGCCATTAAAGGACGACCCCAACTGATACACGCCGAAATACTTGTGTCGTTCCTTCTACCCAAAGAGTACACAGTACCGACGGTATCTGATCTACTCGTAGACCCCTAAGTACCCTCTATAGTAATATCGACCGGTCATGATTAGAAAGTAAAGCAATATTTTCGGCACCATTCCCTCCGCATTACATTATCTTTTCTATTGTGTTGGTTAATTATTGTTCAAATAAATTTTTTTTGTTAACTCGCGTAATGTTTGCTTGGTTAATTGAACTTTCTAATGGATATCCCGATTTTTGGCATATTTTTCATAATAAAAACATTTACGTTACATCACGCTTGTAATCCGCGAAGAGTAAGGCAGAAGCGTACCTAATATTGCATTCACGTTTCGCCAGCTATGTTCAAGTCCTATGTATGATAGGGACGAGCCTATTGCCATCAACCGGGCTCTAATCCAGATTTCGTAGCTGTTACTGAGAAATTCCTGATAGAAAAACAGTTTGTCCAAGCTGGGAACGAAACCCAACATCTCATGCTCGGCAGTAAGGCTTGCTTACCAGCATTCAAAAAATCTTTTTCTTAGTGCTCAATTTTTCTATTTAGTAACATAAGTTACTAAATAGAAAAATTGAGCAATAAGAAAAAAAATTTTTTCAAGCTCAATTTTTCTATTTAGAAACATAAGTCAAAAAAACTTTTTCTTAGTGCATTATTATATTGTATGCATTACGTATATTATATTTGATGTATTAGTTTAGTAAAAGTAAATTTAAGTTTGAAATGTTCATTTGTGCACATAGGTATATACTCTTCAGCAAATCTCACAATCAAACTAAGGTTTGCTGTAAGAAAACCCAATTCTGGGTTAAGTTCACCGTTGTAAATAAGTTATATATATTGTAATTTTGTGTGTGCTACTTTTATAGTTTGTGTGCAATAAAGAATAAGAATGTAGCTATTCAATAAATCAGGGTCAAGATTCCAAGCGTATTGCTGACGCAATTGTAGCTGACATTAAAGCAAACTAGGTTGATATTGATCTGTTTTTAGGGTTCTTTTTCCCGCGGCTTTGCTCGCGCCCTATAATCACCTAGCGGTGTGAAATATACGACCTATTCTCATACCTACCAAATACAGAGTGTAACAAGACCCTTAACGACGCCGTCAACCAAGCATTAAATACATCAAATTAAGTAACATTACGCAAAAATTATTGCTGGGAAACGATTTTTTTTTTTTTGGCGGAAAATCACGTTTTACGGTAGGACTCAATGTAACGCACTCAAAACATTGTGGTGATCGATGGATTGAATATTACGGGGGTAGTGGAGGTGTTTACAGTAAAAATCTTAAGTTAAAAATATGTATTTAAAAAAAAAAAACTTGTGGAAAAGTCGGAATTTTGACCCCCAATATCTCCGTAACTAAAAGGTTCCCAGGTATGTTCTAGAACAAAAAAATGATCGCAATGATGGGGAAAATAAGTACCTTTCGGCTTCGTTAAGGGTCCTGTTACACACTTTATACATAAAAAAAAAATCATAATAATCGGTCGAACCGTTTCGGAGGAGTGCGACCACAAACACCGTGTCACGAGATTTTATATATGGGTGGGGCTCAATAAAAATATAGCTCTTGAAAAAAATCGCGGTCACCTGTTTCCCCCCGAAAGTTTTTAATTTTTTTATTAAAGAATTTTATTTGTTGCATTAAATTTAAAACATCACAAATATTTTAGTTCATAAAACATTTGATAGTTTTTTTTGCTCCATGGAAAACTTAAATGTCCCAGTGCCGTAATTCGTCTACAACGTTTTATTATTACGTTGTTAATGTTATTTCTTTTCGCCTTTATTGTTAGTATGGGAGTTAATTTAAATTACCTATTTTGTCAGAAATCTCGCAAAATATTACAATAATGCTTACGAAACAACATTTGAGCAATGAGTAATATAACGTACCCACCCTTGTAGCAAGTTGAGACTTATACCATTAGAAAAGTCTTTGCAAGTACTTACACAGTGTTTTTTGTATGGCGGCGACTTTGTAGCTCGCAGGAGAAAAAAAGTTATTGGACATTATAATATGCCAAAAATCTTTGTGAATTCATAACGTACCCACCCTTGTAGCAAGTCGAGACATATACCATTAGAAAGGTCATTGCAAATACATCGTTTTTTTGTAAAGCGGTGACATTGTAGCTCGCAGGAGAAACAAGTTATTTGACATTATAATATGCCGAGTGTCTTTAAGAATTCATAACGTACCTTATATCAAGTTTAGACTTATACCATTAGAAAGGTCTTTGCAAAAACATCGTTTTTTTGTAAAGCGATGACTGTGTAGCTCGCAGGAGAAACAAGTTATTTGACATTATAATATGCCGAGTGACTTGAAGAATTCATAACGTACCTTGTAGCAAGTTTAGACTTATACCATTAGAAAGGTCTTTGCAAAAACATCGTTTTTTTGTAAAGCGATGACTGTGTAGCTCGCAGGAGAAACAAGTTATTTGACATTATAATATGCCGAATGTCTTTGTGAATTCATAACGTGTGTACGTCATTGAATATACCGTTCAACAACTGACAGAAGAAGAAATCGTTTTATTCAGTAAGAACATACCATATGCAGTTCGCGAAATCATAATATGTCACTGAACATTTGCGCGGTGGCGTTGGCGTCTTTAAGTCCTAATACCTGTATGTAGCAGTATGGCTTTCCACCAGAAAACTGCTTGTTAACAAGCTTTTATCAAGGCACGTTTAAATAAAAATATATTACACTTACCTTTTGATACAATTTATTCATATATACATTAAAATGTATAAATTAAAATATACTAAAGTAACTAAAATTGCGTCAAAAAATTGCGTCCTCCTCAACGCAGTCAACTGGTAAAGTACCCAAGAGACTGCCGGCGTTGCCACGTTGTATGGCAATGCTAAACCTTTGGCCAAGGTAAAAGCCAGCCCTTGGGTCACGATACAATTAAATTTTCAAGGCAGTGAAGCTATCAAAGCCTTTTATTGCTCAGGCATTTCAGGTATGAGAACTCTAGGTGTCTGCACTCATTCTGTTAGTATCATATGGTACTTAGGTGTTGGCGCCCACCTAGAAAACTTTATGGGTCCAGCAAGTGCCTGGGACGATATAATCATTGAGAGCAAGAACACAATTTTGAAAAGGTGCTTAAAATGTGACCTTAGTTTGTATTTGTAATTAAACCATTGTATCCAAATAAAGGGTGTATCATGACCCTTAACGAAGCCGAAAGGCACTTGGTCTCCCCGTCATTGCGATATTTTTTTGTTCTAGACCATACCTGGGAACCTTTTAGTTACGGAGATATTGGGGGTCAAAGTTACGACTTTTTCAAAAGTTTTTTTAACACAATCATGTTTTTAACGTAAGATTTTTACTTTAAACCCCTTCACGACCCCCGTACTATTCATCCATCAGCCAGCATTTGCAGCTGCTATAATTTATTAAACACTAAAATGTCCTCGTGTGTTCGCTTTGGTGTTATGGTGTGTTTCATGATTTGTTACGTACCACAGAGGCTAACATTAAGCTTCGTTACATAGTCTTTAACTGACTGCGGCGGAGTCCAAAAAATGTATCCTGACGGGAAACCAGTACGTTAAGCAAACACAAACAAATATTATGAAATAACAATAAAATTTTATTTTGTCTGAAATGCTAGAGCTATTTTAATCCGTTTTCGTTTATCGTCTATTTTTTATTACAAGCTTTTTTATTTCCTTTATTTATCTCTAAAAAAAAATAATTACATTTTTAAATATTCCATAAAAAAAACAATATAAAACATTTAAAAATATAAAAATTGTTGCCCACCGGTATCGAGAACAGAGTCCAAGCTACCGGCGGTCAGGGCTATTATTTATTATTATTATTTTATTTATTTTTTTAGTGTCACCTGACCAGGGGCCTTAGTCTGCTATTGCAATAGTGTCAGAATGGTCTATAATTGATTTAATAAGGCCCCTAGCCCACGGCGTATTGAAGCGCGTTCGAAACTCTTTTGTCGTGCGTACAAAGGGTAATTCGTCTGCGCGGGGCCTTATTAAATCAATGATAGACCATTCTGACACTATTGCAATAGCAGACTAAGGCCCCTGACCTGTTGTCTGTTTGTCTGTTCCGGATTCTTGCAAGTTAAATTTGTGCTGAAATTTTGCACGCATATGTATATAGCGTGACAATGCAATATTATGGTGACATGGAGCTGAACTGATGATGGAGCTAGAAGGTGGCCATAGGAACTCTGTAATGAAACGACACAACCCCATTGAGTTTGGACTCGTTTAATTCGTCTAGAAGAGTACTTTGTCTTTAGATGGTATCCAGAGTCTGATGATGTAGCTGGAAAGTGGACATAGGAACTCTGTAGTCAAACCACCCAACCCCATCGAGTTTAGACTTGTTTGATTCGTCTTGATGAGACGATAGCGATATACCATCGGTTCGCATCGAGTTTGGTATTGACGACATTCACATAACATATTACAGCCTAAATCTGTTCAATTTCCTTCTAAATTTAATCACGGCAGAGCTGAAAGAAGAATGCTCCGCTTGTCTTGTCTTGGGCTTCAACTATGCACAAAATGCAGGGAATTTATACAGTTATTTATCTTGGCTCCAAATTATTTACTGCAGGTCAAGCTTACGTGGCCGTAAGTCGAGTTAGGTCTTGGAAGGTCTTCAAATCGAAGAATTAGACTGCTCCAAGTTGACTTCGAAGAAACCCTGTAATGTTGATGCATTAAACGAAATGTATATGTAGAATGAGAAATGTTACAAATAATTACATAACTAATTTGAACATGATTTTTCTATAACTTACAAATCCTACTAATTAAATAGATGTAAGTCGTTTAAATAAATGTAAATGACATAACAGTTTAAGTGCTCAAACGTCACATAACTATGTGTGCGTACTACGAATTACTACGGGCTACGGTAAAACACAGCTACGCGCTATGAACTACGCCGTAGTAAATCCCGAATCATAAATAAAAAAAGTAAAAAAAAAAGTGGTTTTTGCTTTTTAGTTATATGAAATAACAAGTAATAAAAACTTCATTTTTATTAATATGATTGACGATTAATTAATTCTATGCATAGTGCATTCGGATTGATTTCGCGATCAATCCACGCAAGGAGGTATAAATTAATACATAATTCAAGACCGGTAAATAAATTAATACGTAACACGGACTCGCTTACCGAGGCTAACTCGCTCGCTCGCTTTCCGAGGCTAACTCGCTCGCTCGCTTTCCGAATTTTTCCTTTAAATGTGCTGTAAGACATCGAATCAGAAATGAAGACATCCGCAAGAGAACCAACGTTACCGACGTAGCTCGAAGAATTGCCAAACTGAAGTGGCAGTGGGCAGGGCATATTGCTAGCAGAACGGATGGCCGATGGGGCCGAAAAGTTCTGGAGTGCCGACCGCGAACCGGAAGACGTTGCGTTGGAAGGCCTCGCACTAGGTGGACCGATGACCTGGTGAAGGTTGCGGGGATCCGCTGGATGCGAGTCGCACGGAACCGGTCAGTGTGGCGTCACCTGGGGGAGGCTTATGTCCAGCAGTGGACGTCTTTCGGCTGAAATAATGATGATGATGATATCAGCTTATGCTAGTGATCTCAAAGTTTTTTTGATGTGTGTAGGTGACGCGAAAAGAAAACAACATGACTGTGAGACGCTATAGCTAAAAGTGTTTATACTGCAATGTGGGTATCAAATTAAAGGGCGCATCAAGAGGATTTTAAAATGGTCTAGCATGGCTATATTTTAATTTAAATAAATCGTCCATACGATAAAAAATCCTTTAAAGAATTAGACCGTTTACGGAATTTGTAACAAAAAAATGCGAAATTCTCCATCTTATTGTAATCGTAACTAAAAAGTGAAAAATAAATTTTAAAAATAAATTTTAAAAATAAATTTTAAAAATAAAATAACCCGACTGCGGAAATAATAACTAATAATAGCTTACTTAATAACTAATAACTTTAAATAAAAACTGAAAAGAAAAAAACAAGTTCAGTAAAAAAAAAAAACATTTTTGTAAGTAGTAAAAAATTGTTTTTTTTTTTACTTTTTTGTTTCTTTAAAGGGCTAGATAATGATGAGACAAATCGATATTTTTTTTTTATTTTGAACGTACCCCATGAAACTGTGGAGTAATCGCCATACTACGTTGTATGGAAGAATGACCGACTAGTTCAACCTTAAGTAGGTCTAGGTATGTTTAAAACAACAAATGCTTTTTTTGTTTGCTAAGCTTAAAATAACACAGCCTTCAACCTCTTATCTTTATTTTTTGTTGTTGATCATGTTACATACATACCGCTTAAATTACCTTTTGAGGTAATTTGTTTAAAAGGAAATCCTGAAGAGGATTTTTAGAAAATATCTGACCGTTTACTCTTGAAGGAATTACACATGAGATTATTTATATAAAGTGGATGGGAGACGAACGCTAAAATGGTTAGCTACCACTTTTTCAGTACACCAGTCTGAACCCCCCCCCAATAGAAACTTTTCATCGGTAATTAAAATAAAAAAGTGGGAGCTGGATTCGTGCACCAAGAGTTCCGAATAAACTTGTAGGTATTTTTCTATTAAACTACATATTTACGGTTCTTAGTTTTTTTCCTTTACATGTGCTGTAAGACATTGTTTCTTGAATAATTTCATGATTCCAAGTCAACGAGAAGTACCCTAAAGGTTTTGATTCCCTTGTGAAATTGCAAAATATGCGACATAAACGGTCGTAACTTTTGATCGCGTTGTCCGCACGCATCTGAAACGAGCCCGCTACACGTCCTCGCACCGCTCATCTGCGCACCGTTTCCATTATAGCCTCGCTACGCATCCTCGCACCGCCCATCTATGCCTCGCAGATCTCTGGTGGAAACGCAGCCTCATCCTGGCCTGTTCATGCAACTTAAAGTGATAAAATCCTAGCGGTGATAGCGATTACAGAACAGTCAAAAATGTCGTAAAAATGCGAGACCCATTTGAAAGCGTTTTTGCCTAGGTTCTCCAATCTCTTCTTATCTTGTTCAATAAATGTATCTACAATTTGATTCCCATCTCTTAGTTTTCCCCTCTATTCGTGATTAACTCATTAGGGGCCTCTTCCTATCCCATCCGCTGATCTTACTTTATATGAACCTACCTCCCAAATACCTCATCGTTAATGATAACAGTGTTGCCAAAGATGTCGTAAACTTTACAAATTATAATGATTTGAGACATTAATGTACGTAGGCAGTGCCAGGGCAGCAAACTAGTGGTTTTCGTGGCCACAGTCCAACAATTCTAATCTTGTGGTAAACCGGTATGATAGGTGTTTTGAAAACATCAGTCAGACATAATTTTGTGGTTGTATAACTACGCAAATTTAAGTTCGTTTCTTCGTTTTAGCTTTATTGCGTACATGTGGTGTTGTTTGAAGTAGAACCTATCTTTATTTTAACAGTATAAGTCGGTACGAAGTGGCGCAGACATCCAAATTTATTTAAAGATGAAAAACAACATGACTGGCCATGTCACAAATTGTCAACAAAACCAACAGAATTCAAACACAACTGACACAGTATAACTACTTAGTTCTTCATGAATTATTACTAAAATTAGTGTCGATAGAAATAAACATTCTTTTACGTAAATTAATCTCCTTAGGGTTTTGTATCTTTAAGCTTACTTCCACTACTTGGTAGGAGCCCAGAGAGCTTTATAGCTAGCATATTCAGCAGAATAGGTAGGGTGTGGTGCGAAAAAGCTCCAGAATGTTTTGAAAAGTTCCAGATAGGGGCCTTGCGGGTAAGGGCCCACTTTCAGATTTCGAAAAATGACAAAAATCAACAAACTTATGATCACCGAAGTTGATTTCCATCTACGTACGGAACGTTAGTGACCGATACTTAAACACGTGATTGTACTCATGATAACAAACGACTTTCCCAAAGAACCTTTTTTTTACACTCATTCAATGTTATCATAATAACACAACAGCCGAATTAAATTCGCGCGCCCGCGCCTGTGACCTGTCAGCTGTTAGCCGAGTTACTCTGACTACCCACTGTTGTACGGTTCGATAGTAATAAGACAGAACGGCGTCACACATCTAACAACTGATAGGTCAAAGGCACGCCCGCGCTATTTTTATACGGCTGTTGTGTTCTTGTAACAAAAGCGGATGACTATAAAAAAAAAAATTGGGAAAGTTTTTTGTTATCATGAGAACACTCACGTTTAAAGGTTCCGTCACTATATTATCAGGCACCCTTTATAAAACTCACGTGTCACGTGGTAGTACCCTCTAATATCGGAAACCACTCAATCCATGACAATATATTTTGTGAATGTGTATGGTTAGTTGCAGCTTAAAATATGGAACAGTTTTGTACCCGATAGGTGGCGCCGTGTGAAGCAGGATCGCTACTTATAAATTATGTGTGCACATACGAGTAGCACACAGAACAAGCACGGGTTTATAGGTTTATACCTACACCAAAAGTTGTAAAAAGTTGTACGGGCCCCAAAAATATAACTTTGTTAGTCGGTACCTTAAAAAATATTCTTAATAACTATATTCTAGAATTTTAAATTTGTAATTATCCAATTACGAATATAAATGTCTAGAAGTTACTTTATTCGTGTCGACCTTCGATCAATAATAGTCGATGGTGTCGACTCTCCATGCTGAGAGCTCCAAATAAGACACACTCTTTGTATACTTATACCTATAGATTAGGTAAGTATTTATTTAGGAATTATTTTTAAATGCACATCAAAAATCTTATCACCCGTCAATTTATTTACATCACTTAAATATTTTTACATTAAAATAATTATTGTAATGCAAACAAACCAAATGTTTAACAAAACTTGTATTAAAAAATCCGGTTATCCGGGATAGGAAGATGAGCTTCCTAATTCTCTTAGATAACAGATTGATGTGGGAATTAAAGTTTAGGTTTTTGGTCAATAGTTACTTCGAGGTACTTGAGGGAGTCCAGTTTTTCAAGTTTAGGGCATAAGCAGGAAGAGCTGTTATTACACGAGTGGGTCGTTGTTTTGAGTGAGGTGACTCTTTATTAGTGTAAAAGTTGGGTATTTAGTTTTGTCTCTAATAAGTGAGAGTAAATTCTTGTTTAGCCATGGGGTCTAAAAATCGGCGCTTTATCAGAAACAATACGGAAAATGGACTTTATGGTTATGGCCACAAAGTCCATTTTAAGAGTTTTAAATTTTTAACGTGATTCATGTTATGATTCTGATAAAGCGGCCATTTTAGACCCTGAGGGTCTAAAATAACCGCTTTATCGCTTTGTCATAACGAGTGAGAAACCCATTTGAGCGAAGTGGTATACTTCCTCCCAAGTATCTCCAAAGAACAGAAGTGCCCTATCGTCTGCGAAAGTAATAATCTTGCCGTTAGTAAGGTTTAATATGACAGAGGTCATTCGCAAAAATTAAAAAGAGGGTAGGCCCTAAGATACTCCTATGGGGAATACTAATATTGACTTCGCAGTCATCACTCAACCACTCACCGAACACCACACGTTGAGCTCTCCCATTCAGGTAACTTTCGAAAAATTTGTCTGTTCGCCACGAATTCCTAGATGTTCAAGCTTCTTCAGTAAGAGTGGCGCAGAGACGGTGTCAAAAGCCTTTGCCAAGTCGAGGAAGATTGTGAGAACTTTTTTCTTCTCATCTAACCTAGAAACTATGTAGAGCAGTGACGAGTCGGGCATAAGCCATATCGATTGTCCGATAAAACTTTGTTTGTTTCTGGGTAATTGGTTAATTGCTTATTGATAACTTTCTCAAGAATTTTGGATAGTGTAGGCAAAATGGATATTGGACAGTAGTTATTGATAGAGTCTGCTTATGAATTGGATGAAGAAGAGATTTCTTGAGATCCGAGGGATAAACGCGATAGGATTAAATAATAAATTATACTGTAACTTATTATTTGATCCTATCGCGTTTATTTGTTAACAAGTTAAAATAAGTTACAGTATCTTTTTATTAACTCACTGGGAACATCGTCACACTTTGCGACATAAGTGGTTTTAAGACATGATATGATGATTTTGATCTGGTCCCCATCAGTGGGCAGAAGGACAAAAGAGAAGGGACATATTGGCAGAGAAGAAGTCTGGTATAGAGTAAGATCAAACCCTGTGATAGATCCCGCTAAAGCTTTACCGATTCTTATAATGAATTGATTTATCTCATTTACAGATTTTTTGGGCCGGACTGGATCAATCAGATCCATGGGTGGACTTTTCTGTTTAGTGTTGTAGGTGATTGTTTTGATAGTGTCCCACAATTTCTTGGTGTTGCCTTGACATTTAGAGAGTTCAGCCTTATCATAACTCTTGTTTAACTTTTTTTAGAATGTCATTACAAAAATTACGATAACGTGTGTAGATTATTTTTGTAACTTCGTCTTTAGGATGCTTTTTAGACTTAAGATGAAGATTGTCTCGATTTCGCATGCATCTTAGTAGTCCAGGAATAATCCATGGCTTAATTAATCGCTTACGTCTCGGAACAGTGATCCTTGATACAGCTTCATTTGCCCTATCTAAAGAGTAAATCCTGTCAAAGTCAATAATTTAATTTTTTTCGTCTACTAATGGATAATGTATACGTTTTATTGTTTTTGGTCGCGGTTCGCTAGTTGCAACTTGCAAGGAACAAAATTAATGTTGAGTTGAGTAGCCTACAATACTGTATTAAGCTTTTTTACGAATTGAATCAATACTTCGTGAATGTTGCTTTGCTTTACTCTACTCTATAATGCGTGGTCAGCCACTTCCCATCCCTTGAAATACTAATAGTACGCTTTGGATATTAAACTATAAGATGATTCATAAATTGAACTGATTGGATTCATGTCGTTCTAATTATCAACAGCCACTTTTCCGTAAGGGTGACCAGTTATTACACATCGAGTCTCCTCCGTGCCTCAAAGCACGTTACGCGGTTGGTCCCGGCGGTGTATCCCCGCTGGCCCCACTGCCATGGCCCCACTGGTGGGGCCAACGGGAAAAACCAAAACCGTCTTTCGTCGACCCCACTACCGAGCCTCACTACCTTGAGATCAGAAAAATGAAGGAATGAAATGAACCATAATGACGTCAGTGGGAATTAATAGACATTCCGATCCATACAGTACGGTAGCTCTGATCACGGTCTTGTATATTTTCCCTGGCGATAAACGGGAAAAAAGTTTCCGTGTAAATAAAAATAAAATCATTTTATTTCAGGCATTGTATGCAATCACAAACAGTTCACCCATAGCAACTAGTTGAAGATTGTATTAAATTAAATTAAATTATTATATTATTAAATTAAATTATTACATTATATTATTTAATTTAATTAAATTATTTTCGGTCATAGATTTACGGATAAATAATAATGAAGTTAAGCATATTACTTACATAATCTTACAGTATTATCATTAATTAAATAATTCGTCATTTAATTCGTCATTATTATTCGTAATTATCATTATTTCCTGATTACATGATAGTCAGTGCTGAGATTAAACAATTCGGTTCTAGTCACGAAAATTGTGTTGAATACAGTAGTTATAATAATATTTTTACAGTTTAACAATCGTGTTCGAAATGAATGAAGGAAAAGAAGTCACCCACTCGGTTTTCAAAGAACATACCAGACGCACTACACCACCAGCGCAGGTTAAACATGGCACGAAATGCGTTGTTGTACTGTACACGAAGCGAGTTGTAAGCTCTTTTAGTGTACTGGTACCAAAGTTGGCTGGTGTAGAACGCCCGGCAATAGGCCTCGAAAAGTGTTGCTTTCACTTGCTTGGAACAATGTGCAAATCGTCTTGCAAGCATGTTACTTCTGCACGCAATTCCTCTTCATTGCCGCTCCAAATCATTGTGATCCGTTAACTTTTCATTCAATACATGTCCAAGATACTTAAAGGTGCTAACAATCCTTAATGTACAATCATTTAAAGTGATGGGTAATACAGTCTCAGGACCCTTTCCATACTTAAAAATCATGACTTCTGTTTTCTGAACATTGTACGTCAGCTGATGAGCAGCTGCATATCTCTCACAAATTCCCACTAGTACTCTAAGACCATTGGCCGAGGGGCTGAGCAGCACCATATCGTCTGCATAGCTCAGGTTGTTTACACTTATATAGTCTGACACATATTACCTATCTTCCCCAAAAAGAACTAGGCTGGTATGAGCTCAAGGTGGTATGCATTTTAATAATTCTCGGTATAGGTACGGTCTTCTAGTAATAATTAATTATTTTAATCAATTCCCGCTATCCAATTTTTAATTATTTTAATAAATTTTCGCTAACCCTACCAGTGGGGCCACGGTAGTTGGGGTCATTGGGTATACACCGTCCCGGCTGTCATTTGAAGATCTTTGACAATCGTTATAGGTAGTCAGTGGTAGTCGAAAGATTGACAACTAGTCTTACCAAGGGGTATCGTATTATATTACCCAGTAATATCGCCGTATTGTCCTGAGCTGTGGAGGTCAGATAGGCAGTCCCTCCATGTAACATTCTGGAATTCAGCTGCATCCTGTTAGACTGGAAGCCAACCCCAACATAATTGGACAAAAGAAAGATTTGACATTAATGAAGTAACAATATCAAACACTTATTGCTAAGATAATCGTAATCGACGACCATCATGGGAAATAATCGTTCAAAACTAGGTACGGTTTGCAGTAACTCAAGGCAAGTAAGCCGTGAACTGTTTGTCAAGTGCGATTGCGAAGGTCACACCTTTGCTACAGCTAGTAATCTAAAAATAGAAGCATTTTAATTATTTCGTAATTATTTTATAGTCGGTTTAAAAATAAAATAACCAGTTCGGCGGCCATGTGGAATATTTTTATTATGTAATCATAAGGTGGAAACCTCGATTTCGCGGTGTTTTAGATTACGTTATGATTACAGAGCCTCAGATATGCGTGAACGTGAACTGTGGTAAATGGCTTGAATCTTATACAACTCTGTTTTGCATTTGAATGTATTTTTTTATAGGCCTTAGCCTTCGCGGTAGAAAGGAACTACTATTTAGTTATAAAGCTTGTTTAAACAATAATAGCGATTAATCGAATACTACTCATCGTAATTAATATTTTTTAATTGATTTCTTATGCATTATGACATAAGAGTTATCATAAAAGACCCATGCATGATCATTGATTTAGCTTGCCTCGTGAATACCATTAACACCCAAAATGACGGATTTCTATTGACTGAATTACCTATCTAGTGAAAAAGAAAATAATATACCTATAATCGTCTTCCATCTTGCTTGTGAAAGTCTGCGCAGACATTTGCAGTCGTCTTTGTTTCTCCGAGGGTTTTAGTGCCCCTGAGGACCTCGAAATAAACACATCCTATATCAAAGGTTTATGGTGTCAAGTATCTGATAGAGAAGACCCCTGAGTACCCTGCTTAAAAGGTGTCAGGCATTGTAGGTAATGTCAGCTGGTGTTAATAATTTGTAGTAGCTAGGTAGGTACCTACCTGCTACAGTAATTCCAGTGTGGGAAGGAGACAGCTATACAGGTAGTCTAGCGCCATCTCTTTTTCACACTGGAATTGCTCCTGCTTTAAGAAGTCATGGTAGGCCACCAGGCGTTATTGTAACCTTGAATGGCAACATTGTGCACTTAAGCGGGTTATAAAAGTTCACAGTCTTGTCACAAATGCTCGTTAATTGTAGCTTAATGATTCTACTGTTTATACTCACGTCCTTAATACGGTGACACAGAGAGCAAGTTTAAATACCTAAGTAGGTTAGGTAATACTGTTACGACAGCGTATCGGTAAATGTAGGTAGGGTAGAACGCCATGGGCTAGGCAGGGTGATGATTTTCGCGGGTTACCAGCTGGATGCGTGTGAGCCCAGGGATTCAGAGTACGCGATTGGTGCAGCTTATTATGCAGGTGTCCTTTATAAGCTTTGATGATGAGACTAGAACAGCATTTAGTACTTATACTAACAACGTAAACCTGAAGGTTGTAAAATTCATCGTCCACATAAAAAATATTTAAACAAATATCTTCACTTGAACATATTTTCGTTTGAGAATTTGTTTGCTTAAACAAATCGTTTTTAGTTACTAACAAATTTCCACATGGTTTACTAATTTTGTATAAAATAGTGGGTACCTACGCAATTCTGGCCCGTCCCGCGAGAATCGAGATGTAAAGATAGAAAAGTAATTTATATGCGTAGATGTTCTTGCTTAATAATAACAGCTGGTCGGAAGGTGGATGGGTGACCACAATTACATACCGAGTTTCCTCCGTGCCTCGGAAAGCACGCTAAAACGTTGGTCTCGGCTGTAATTTGTAGATCTGATCACACAGTCGTTACATTAAGTCAGTGGCGAAAGTCTGACAACCAGTCTTTTTAACACAGAGGTACCTATCGTATTACCCAGTACTAACTGGATGGTGAAGGTCAGTTATGCAGTCGCTCCAATGTAAAATACTGGTATTCGGCTGCATTCGGTTTGACCCGAACATAGTTGGAAAAAGGGCGAGGCAGATGATTACGATCTTGACTAATGCACAAGTCACTACACAATCCACACATAGGTACACACGGCTACACATCAAGCTATACATTTCCAGTTTACGCTGATCTCGCATTGTATATGATTTCCGTACAATGCGATGTCAGCTTATACTGGAAATGTATAGCTTCATGTGTAGCCGTGTGTACTATGAGTTTTATGCTCCTATACAAAATTGTGCCCAAACACTTTACTTTCATCACCTGCTTAACGGCATTGCTTAACTGAGTGGGGGACTTATAAAAACCATATCTGTGATAAATAAATAGATACCAACAGCTGAACTGGTCATTTTTAAATTTAATAAGTCAGTCTCAAAGATGTGCATGTGTACAGACTGCTTGAAAATTATACGGGTTGCAGACCAAGAGCTAAGCTAAATTAGTTTAGCTTAGGTCGCATAGCTGACGCAGTTTTTCATACTTGTATGCAAACTGCAAACTAAGTTATGTAAGCTAACTAAAATATGCGCAGCTAAGTTAGTTGTGTATGCACAGCTACACGAGCGTAAACTACCCCCTAGTTTCCATACTGTCCATAATTATACTATGGAATAAACGTTTCCATTTTTGTGTGTGACGGCGCATTTATTGGGCTAGGTACAGACGGGCTGCGCTTTAATACGGGTGATTGACACTTACCGATTTGAGTAAAACAATAAGAAAAAAATTAAGAAAGCTACCCTTTTTACTATCGATTCGGGTCGAGAATAGCTTAGCTGAGCTTTAGCTTCGGAATAGCTTAGTTTTCATATTTAAGTTATTTTGGACTGTCAGTCGCAGTCGGGGTTTTCGACTATTTTTACAGAGATTTCTTTGGATTTATGGTTGATTTTCCGTACGCAAAACACGCACTTGGACGTTGAGTTGCAGACATCAGCCTGTTATACAATACAATATTGTTGATTTTATAACAAGAAGTTTTCATAAATTTAACTATTTTCTCTCTTTTCTCTTTAGCTTTCTAATTCGAAAGTTTAGGTCCCTGCTGTACAACACATCAAGCTACTACAATCTATCAAATTTCTATAGGTAATAGATTTTCAACTTTATCGCCAAAGAATTAGGTTCAAGGTTGATTGGGAAAATTTAACATTTTCGGGTAGCTTGATGTGCTGGCAACTGTACATAACTCTTCTTTAAATACATAATTTGAGTACCTGATGACACGCAAAATCGAAAATGGCAGTAGCCCACTAAGTACTGTCGACAGTTGTTATATTTTGCAGAGCAACCTATAGGAGATGGTCGACTGCTTACCGGGCTATCCTATAGGTGCCTTCAGACAGAGCAAAAACTAAGCGATTATGGGAGCTAAAGTCATGTGGGCCTGTGAGGGACTGCATCAAATCAAGATTTTAAAGCTACAGGCTTTATGAATCCAGATTTGCCCGTGATGCGAATGTATGGGAAAGTGCGTTGAAGGGTGCGGTGCGGTGGCGGTGCGGGCTGGCGCGAGCATCCCTAGCAAGGGTCGGCAATTATTGTCGGATTTCAATATATGTATATGACAATCCTGCGGTTAGCTCTACTTGCACGATG
Source organism: Eugnorisma glareosa (assembly GCA_947578425.1). Taxonomy (NCBI): domain Eukaryota; kingdom Metazoa; phylum Arthropoda; class Insecta; order Lepidoptera; family Noctuidae; genus Eugnorisma; species Eugnorisma glareosa. Next base: position 35,382,443 of record OX387957.1, read on the forward strand.
CAGGATTTCGTGACGTCAGGCACAACTCCTGTGTTCCTATCCTAATTTTTCAGATCTAACACTCAATTAGATACCTATCTATCTCGCTTGCGCACATGTATACACTTGACTAGCTTATGCCCAGGGCTTCGCCCGCGGCTTCGCCCGCGTGGAGATCGATAATTGACCCGCGAGATCATACGATAAAAGTAACCTAAGTGATAATCCTGGTTATTTATCTGTGTGCAAAATTTCATCCTAATCCGTTCAGTAGTTTTGCGTGAAAGAGTAATAACAAACATCCATCCATCCATCCATCCATCCTCACAAACTTTTTCATTTAATACTTATTAGTAGGAATTAGGATACCTATATAGGTATTACTTGCTTGCTTGCACAAGTGTGAACAATTTAACATGGACATTTAACGTTTCCACATTCTTATTAATTTTTGATCCAGTTTTTAAATCTGTTAAAGGATCATTTTGAACGGATTTTACAATCTATAAACGATATTAAATCGTGTACACAGTATCTAAAGTCTATATTACCAAGCCGCGCCCCAGCTTGACCGCGTGCGTCTTCCGCGACCCGCAATCGTAGCCGAAAGTATGGTGGAACGCGCGATCGGCTCCGTTGGCCTGTCGTCGTATCCAACACGGTAGGAATTACTACTACTACTACTACTCAATGGACTATTTGACTAGGTGCAGAAACGGATACGTTCGCAAGCGACGGTACGGAGCCGATCGTATGCGCCTACATTTTTTATGGTGTACACCGTGTACATGTCATGACATAATAATAAGATACAGTATCCTTAGGCTCAACTTGGCATGAATTTTTCTAGCTAAGCCGTAGGTTCCGCCAATGGATGACAACCCTTACGTACCATTCTATAGACTAGACGCTAACCGAGTATCCAATATCTTTTTTTCAGAAATGTCGCCCCCTTCCATCCGAGACTTCTACAGGGGTCGGAACATCCTGGTGACCGGCGGGACCGGGTTCATGGGTAAAGTGCTCATAGAGAAAGTACTCTACTCAGTCCCCGACGTCGGCAACATCTACATACTGATGAGGCCAAAAAGAGGGAAGTCTGTTGGGCAACGAATTGAAGATATGCAACGGATGAAGGTAATTTAAAATACTATGATAAAGCAAATGAGTGGATCATAGCAAATTAATAGAATGATAAAATGCCTTGACCTTTTGACGTCTGCGTAAACTTATAACTAACACAGAAAGTGTTTCTAAGACACGATACCTCATCAAAACATTCCCATAGCAAAGATCACATACGGCAACGCAACAAGAACGAATAATAACTGCTTATACTTTATCTTACAGCTCTTCGACCGCTTAAGAAGCGAAAATCCTAAAGCCTTTAAGAAAATGAAGCCCCTGCAAGGTGATGTCCTGTTCGACCAACTGGGACTCTCTGAATCGGATATAGAAATGTTATCGAATGAAGTGTCGATGGTGTTCCATTTCGCCGCTACTTTGAGGCTGGAGGCTCCTTTGAAAGACAACGTCAGTATGAATACTGTTGGCACTCAGAGAGTGTTAGACATGGCCAAGAAATTCGAGAAACTTGTTGTCTTAGTGCACTTGTCTACAGCATTCTGTTACCCTGACTACGAAGTATTGGACGAGAGGGTGAGACTCACTCATATTGTACACACTTGAATTAATTGATTTTTCACTTAGAATGTTGCCTACTTTGCAAAAACTTTTATACGGCCGTAGCCACGTAGTATTGTATAGCTATCACCATAATAGACCTTGAGAAACATTTAAGCTCACACTCAGTACTTGGTACAGTTATTGCAAACAAGGAATCTTAAACGCGGAAGAAAACCAACCATTTCATTATCAGCGATAGCTACGCGGGTACGGCTATATAAACTTGTAAGTTTTTTTTAAGAAATGTAGACCTTCACTTTGCAAATCAATTCCTCATTCAATGTCTAGGAAATATCGTTTTTTTGTTTGTTTGGAAAAATGTGCCACTCTGCATTGACTATCGCTATGTCCTCAGTGTCACGCCCCACCCGTGAAGCCAGAGAACGTAATGAAGCTAATTCAGTGGCTGGACGACAAGCAAGTAACCCTATTGACGCCGTCACTGCTGGGGCCACACCCCAACTGTTACACGTTCTCTAAACGCCTGGCCGAAAATCTTGTAGAACAAGCACACCAAGACTTGCCTGTGGTCATCGCGCGTCCCAGCATCGGTAATGTTTCTCTTTTAACATCTACCATGAGTAGTGTCTTTATATACGTTTAACTGCAAATCGTTTAGCTCATTCCTCGGTTACTCTCAACGAACTGACAGTGACAGCCACCACGCGAAGATCTATTCTCAAAACCAAACCTCTAGGTACCTCTTTTATACCACTAAGCGTTGTCACAAAAGTGTGGTCACATAAAAGGATGTGTGGACTATCAAACTGAATACTTTTCTTTACAAGACCATCGTAATCGCGAAAACATATTTAGTTAAAATTTCAATACTTATGTACCTATTGAATTTTTGTGAAATTCGGTTGACTTTAAATACTTATATAATAAAAACTTTTTTGCAAAAGTAAAACCGACTTCAAAAAAAAAACAACAAAAAAACAAAAATAACAAACCAAAAAAGTGAAAAATAACTTTAGCTTCAGAAGCCGGTGACACAAACACCAATGATTAATTTCGTGTTTTTGTCACCGACTTTTCAAGCTTGACCTTTGTTTATTTGTTTTGTTTTTTTAATAATGTGTACATTATTCTAGAACAAGAAATAACCTAACTCCTAACCGTTAAAGAGTGTGTACCTTCCTTCATCAGCTCAGCGTCATAAGATGATGGTGACCATACGCAAATGTCTCAATAGCTTTAGAAATTATTTTTTACATTTATGTCGTGGCTATTGTGTTGTGTAAAATACTGGTATTCAGCTGCATCCGGTAAGACTGGAAACCGACCACAAAATAGTTGGGAAAATGATGCAGATGATGAACAATACATGCCATGGTAATGGGCTTATCCCCAATAAATGGAAATCTGGGTGTATTGTACACAGCTGCGTACCCCCTCAGAGCATACAGGCGTGATGTTACGTCATGATGTTGTATAAACAATAGACATCCAAGCGATTGCAGTAATCACGACAGATTTGTCGACTATTTTTGAAGAGTTCCATAATATATCTCCGAAGATCAGCATCAGATCTTCACCAATTTTAAATGGTACCACCTCAGAAGTATAATCTTTCAAATAAAAAAGAATTTTGAGAATCGGTCCACAAATGGGGGAGAAAACAGGCAAAATACATTTAAAAAAAACATACATGCAACCTCCTCCTTTTTTGAAGTCGGTTAAAAAATCATACACCCTGTTTAATTGAAAACACCGAGATGATCTGTAGTCTAAAGCCCAAAGTAGTCAGGTTAAGAAAACAAGAAGGGTACTTACTTGTTGGGCAAAGCATACACCTACCTTGAAACTCAGCGAGTCATCGCCCAAGTAACTGATCAAATGCAACAACAATCTATATAACACTAATGTTCACTCCACATTTAAAGGTCTTGTTATCAGTTTAGGCAATAGGTAATAGTAATCTCCTTTATTTATTTTATTACCACATGCATCAGCTACCGCGAGATATCACACGAATCGCGGACGTTACCTTACTGACTGACCCAATGAAAAATTATTTATTATTATAGTATCGATCTTAGAGAGGGCTATTCATACCTCGTTTGGCTGGGCTACTAAAGTGATTAGCTGCAGTGCTAGAAACGACAACTAATAGTTTAAACTAAGGTTTAAGGGTAGATTTGCAATGCTCATATTTTTATTCCTCAATCAATGACTAGATGTAGCCTTACTGTTCCGATAAGGGTTATTTCTAATCTGTCAGCTCGCATTCCAAGTTTTAGGTTCGATTGATGCTTACTAGGGTACGATACCAAACCTCATACATGTATCGCCATCACTACCTTCATGCATGTATTTTTATTCCAGTGTGTCCAGCACTAAAGGAACCCTTGCCGGGGTGGGTAGACAACCTGAATGGGCCAGTTGGCGTGATGTTGGGAGCCGGCAAGGGCGTCATCAGAACCATGCTGTGCAATGGTTCCCTCGTAGCGCAGGTCACCCCGGTCGACATCGCCATTAATGCCATTATTGCTATAGGAATGCTTGAAGGAAGCAGGACTGAAAAGTAAGTGTAAATAATATTTCTGAAAATCTTAGTACCTACAACACGACAACAGCATTGAGCGTTTCAGTGTATTTGAAGCAAATAATTATATAAGGCAAATTTAAAAGATAAACCCTTAAATTGTACCCTTATTCATTCTAATAATAGGTAGTTACATTATTTGCCGTTGGTACCGACCGATAATATGTATACAGGGTGAATTTTCTAGTAGGTGTCGTTGGCCAAATCCAAATCTATGAGGAATACCGAAAAACACTCAAAGGTGTCTCGAGAACAATTTTGATGAAAACTATAACTGCATCATTGGATTTTTGAAAGATCAATATAGCCTAACCAGGAATCGAACCCGTTGATTTTGAAAAAATACGTAACAGTAGGTATGCAAATATTTAATAGCAATCAACGAAACGTGGAACAAAATCACTATTGGCGCCCACTCATTTAAAAGTTCTAACTTCAATTGTTACCTTTTAGCCTAAAAGGTAACAATTGAAGTTTAAAGTAAGTGTAAAGTATTTATATCGATAATTTGATATCGATATCAAAATTATATCGGTATGCAGTCCCTGCTTTTAGGTAGCTGTCGTCAGAAAAAATCTCTATTCTTCTTGCACCTAAAGTCGAGTTTTCCGAAAATTCCACCATAGGTCTTAAACTTTTTCACCGGCGTTTGATTTACTATAACTAGTTATAGTAAATCAAACGCCGGTGAAAAAGTTTATTTATACATATATATACGTATATATGTTCTATGTTTAAGGGGCTACAAGCAAAATTTAGCCACACTCTGTCGCAAATATGCACCTATTGCCTTCAAACTTGGCCACAAAATCGAAAGGGTAAAACTTAGGTTAAGTGAATGCCGTGGGGGGCGGTTTTTCGAAAATCAGTTTTTTGGCCATAACTTATTTCCTATGGATTTTTTTTTAGAGCAAATTGTTTATTCTGCAAATTTTACTTTCAAAGTTTAGCAATAAAACTTATAGTTTTGGAAATAAAAAAATATAATTCAACAATTGAGGGCGTTTCCATGCTAAACTCTTATGCGAGGATTTTAAAATTTATGAAAAAAATAAGGGTGGAACCTTCTTCGAAATCTACCTCCTCCTGCGGCTTACCGAAGGGATTTTTTTATTGTACTTTGGCCTTCAAACGTGAAGATTTAATAAAAATTTGAAATTAGAACAATGTTGTGAAGCTGATTGCTCTGCGGGTGTCATTAATCAAGGACATTTATTAAAATGTAAAAAAAAACCGTAAAATTTAACCTTTTGCTTAAATTTGCCGAACGTCATTACTTCCCAGGATCTGATCTCCATTAGCGACACTATCGAATGGTATAATAGTAGTGGTTTCAATCAATGGTTCCTGGCTAGGAATATTAATTTTCCAAAAATCTAATGATGCCGTTTTAGTTTTTATCAAAATAGGGCTCGGGACACCTTTGATTGATATTTTATTTTATTTGATATTTTTCGCTATTCCTCATAGTTTCAGATTCGGTTGGCCATCCACGCCCACTTGAAAAATTCGCCCTGTATTTGTTTTCGTAGCCCCTGTTGTATTGCACTGCTGGGCAAAGGCCTCCCCATTCTCCCCATTCTGTTTTGTGCAATTTCTGGCCACGCTTGCCCCGCGAACATGATCAGATCGTCACACCATCTTCGCCGCGGTCGACCTCGTCTGCGATGTCCACCCTCAGGCGTCCAGTGATTGACGATCTTTCCCTACAATATATATATATATATATATATGTAAACAGACACCCTGTACAACAAGACCCTTAACGAAGCCATCAACCAATTATGTACGTCCATCAAACTAACTATACCGATTTTTTTTGGGATGCTGATGGGTGGATTGAACAGTACGGGGGTTGTGGAGGTGTATAAAGTAAAAATCTTACAATAAAAACATGTATGTAAAAAAAAACTTGTGAAAAAAGTTGGAACTTTGACCCCCAATATCTCCGTAACTAGAAGGTTCCCAGGTATGGTAGCTAGACTCTAGAACAAAAAATGATCGCAATGCCGAGGAGAACAAGTGCCTTTGGGCTTCGTTACGGGTCTTGTTACACCTTTTATATACAGCATTGTAGTATTCCCATGGTGGTCGCAAACTGTATTTATGAAGACTAAACGTGGGAACCGACCTTCCACCATCAGGTGGACGGCGCCCTAGTTTACTTTGTTGCAAAAAAAGAAGAACCATATAGAGTTTATATTTAGTTTCGATTAACTAAACTAATATCGTTAAATCTTTCTTCTTTCTTTTATCAATGGAATTCAGTGAAGTAAAAATAAACACTTCTGCATTTAGGTACCTACCCCCGATTCGACCTTGAAGTAATTTCATTATTTGTCGAGAGATCTTTGTTTCGTGCGGAACTCGAACTCACTTTAGCTGCAGCTACTACGCCAACCGAACTCTAATCAGTAATCACAAACAAATCATTTGTGGTGTATTGTCTCCAATCGGTGAATCGGTTGGAGAGGAAAATAGGGTGTCCTAGCAATCTGCTCGTCACATTTGAGTTCAAATTGAATATCAATATATATACATATATATATATATGTGATGTTGGCTTGCTGCACGCTTTGGTGTAAACTGTAAGTGCAGCAAGTATCTATTTAAACAAATAAATAAATCACTCAAAGGCTTAGTGCTGCCTTTCTAGCCACTCAACCCAAAGAAAATTTAACGACCATCACAAACACACACACAAACGTCACAAACTAACTAATTTTATTTTACAAATGCGAAAGTAACTTATTTCTTTTTTTTTGTTACCTTTTGCCTGTAATTTTGCATATACGTTGTCAGGTGTACAGAAACGGACTGTCAGTAGGTCGTCTTAGGGGCGGAGTTAAACGGACTGGTACCTAAAGTACCTTTCATCCCGACAAAAATTACTATTCCCGAGGAAAACATCAATAACGTTCTTATCAATAGATGGCGCCAAGTGTCTTTCGAATCACGATTGAATTATATTATTACAGGCAGAGTACAACCCAACCCTTGATTGTAAAAATTCTAAATTAACGCGAGCTAAGCCGCCGGCAAAAACTAGTTCACAATTAAAATTAACTTTCAGGACAGAATCACTGCCTGTGTACAATGTGAACAACGGTCATCAGAAACCGACAACGTGGGGTGACGTGCTGAACGTGGCCAAATCATATGGCCGCAAATACCCACTGTCTTGGCCCCTGTGGTACCCCAACGGAGACATCACAACCAATAAATTTCTGCACGAGTATCGAAGAATTTTCTACCACTTAGTGCCTGCGTACATCATCGATTTACTTCTGTTTTTATTAGGGCAGAAAAGAATGTGAGTATACAATCAAATAAACCTTTCGGACCACACTTGTCAGCAAAAGCTGTAAGTGATGTAATAAAAGCGAAAAAAGACTGCATTCGCCACGTTTCGGTTCGAACGACCTGACTCGACAACACGTCAGTCTTTTAGTGCATGTACATGGAGTTGTTGCTGTCCGGCTCAAGTCGAGAGATAAGTGTGAAAAGCAGAATAAAAAAGGTTATAGGTAGGTACCTATAACCTAACCTATAAGTTGTGACTTGAATTTCCTGTAAATGTAGGTACATTTACAGGAAATTCAAGTCACAACTTATTCGTTAAACAGAATATTTTTTAAATATAGCTCTTTCTATCGCGAACGATTCCTACTTTTCATTTCAAACTTTCTTTCCCAGTATGGTAAGAATCCAAGAAAGAATATCCCAGGGATTGGAGGTGCTGCAATATTTCACAATGCGACCATGGAACTTCCCAAGTGCCAACTACGACGCAATCAGAACAAAACTAAGTCCTGAAGAGCAAGAAATATTCAACACAGACATTACCGATGCGGACCTGGAAGACTACATGAAGGGGTCTGTGGAAGGGGGCCGTGTCTTTTGCTTCAAAGAAGACCCTAACAAGATGACAATAAATAGGAGTTACCATAATTTGTAAGTATTTCTGCCTCTCTTAAGCTTTTGAAAAAGTCAAAATTATCTATTGCAGCAGTCCAAGTGGAGTCTAGTTGGCGCCAGGCTAGGTTCTTTGAATGGTATTCACTTCTCACACGTTTGGGTGGGTGTGGGGTGTGGGTAGAACATGTTGTAGGTATAGAAAAGAAAGTGTCAAAAGTGTCCCTATTGCAAGTAGGTCATGCTAAGTGTTACAACTTCAGTTTTAAATATTAGTTAAAATTCAAACAACTACGGACAACTTGAAACCTTCAACATAAGCAATGGCGAAAGCCACTCCAGAAGCTAGTAAACAATAAATAAGATAGGTTCATTAGGTGAATACGACAACAAGTTATTACTTAACCTCAATCGGTCACATGACATTGTAGCCTTGCGAGAATTAGATCCCGATGTCATTCGGGTCATTCCCTGTGATTGAGAAAACACGTGGCCACACACTCGCTCATTCATTAGTCGATGGTCAGCAGGCATACCATAAAGCTAACACGTGTAACTGGAGCTAGAACACCTACAACCAAGGGCAGATCCAGGGGGGGGCTGCAAGCTCCGGGGCTGGGCCTAGGCCGAACACTGCTCATTTTCGATAAGATGTCTTAGGTATTAGTTCTTATTCCTCTTTATCATCACTCTTTTTGTCGCTCGATTACCTGTTTAACCTGTATTACTGATATGTTATGATTTCTGCAAATCTAAGTCTTTAGCCATGCTTTGCTGAAACTTCTGTGTGAATCCTGCCGCGATTTACTAGCTGAAATAACATTTCGTCAGTTTGTACTTAAATGTTTTTCTTATTTGTTCCAGCCTTTACGTGCTTGACTGGTTCGTGAAGATCATGTTCTGGCTCCTAGTACTCTCGTTCATGGCATCGTGGTTCCAGCCTGTCAAGACAATACTCTCTTATGGAGAACCCGTTGTCAAGCATCTGCCGTTTTTGGGACCAGTAGTTTGCAAAAACGCAGAATTATAAATTCAAATATCTCTCACTACATTGTTGCTTCTGGTGAAGGACTTAAGATTTAGGTTTAATGCAAGAATACCTCTATCTACCTGAATTGTTTTACTAGCCAAAACGACAGGCAGAAAGGTTAGGTAATTTAAATGTTGTATGTTCTGTTTTAGGAGTTCTAATGAAAATCTCAAATATACTATGTAAGTAGGTAGGTACCTACTTTAATTTTTTCTTCATCGTCACTTCAGCCGCAAGATGTAAACAGCTGGACATAGTCCAAGCATAGGGCATGATTATATTAAAAACCTTGCCTTTTTCAAAAGCATCACTTGACTAAGTATCGGGTAGCTATAAAGATATTCATGATAATTGAGAAATTGAAAATGAGAACATAACTAGTCACTCAAGATCTAGAAGACATCCCTACAATGGGTCTTATAGGAATAGGAATAGAACCCAAGCCTTCATCGAGGGCAGTACCTATTAATTACGTAAGGCAAAGACATCTGTAGGTAATGCCCCACCGCCGCGTGCCGGAGACAGCGAGAAGTGACTAGAGCTAGCACCAAACGACTTGTTTATTTGACCGAGTTTTCACTAGCGGTGTGCATAGTCAGCGATATTTAACTGACGACGGACCAACAAAGTTCTGTACATGTCTTGAGTGAGAAAATAGTCGATGGTGATACGCTTGTCAGCGATGGAACAGGTACGGTGTGTAAATAGTGTTACTATGGTACCTGTTCCATACACATCATTACACAGGGTGTGTAATTGGTGTAACTATGGTACCTATTCCACACACATCATTACACACGGTGTGTAAATGGTGTAACTATGGTACCTGTTCCATACACAACATTACACACGGTGTGTAAATGGTGTAACTATGGTACCTGTTCCATACACATCATTACTCACGGTGTGTAAATGGTGTAACTATGGTACCTGTTCCATACACATCATTACACACGGTGTTTAAATGGCATAACTATGGTACCTGTTCCATCGCTGATAAGCGAATAACCATCGACTATTTTCTCACTCAAGACATGTACAGAATTTTGTTGGTCCGTCAACACACGCACCTGTAAGCTAACCGGCTAAGGTGCCACTTATTTGCCAGCCCCAAGGTGCAAAATGGGATTAGTACCTACTTTAGATTATCCGTAGAGTATATATGGGAATGTGGCAATTTATTTAATAAGCTCAGCATTGATTTATTGTGATGGTTACTGTTAAAATGCTTTTAGTATTAAAATACATCTAATTTAGTCCCTACGATGAATGGTTTCTGAAATTCTAAACTCATGACCAAAGATTACACTAACAGTAATACTCGTATTGTATTGCTTTGACAAACCAGCAAGATATTTTGACCAGCCCACAGAGCAACCACTGAGTATCATATAACAGACAAGCCTTTCAGAAACCATTTGTGTAAGCATACATCATTATATACAGCGTGGAATTTTTGAGATAGAAAATTTTACTCAAAGGAAACATTCCTTTATTTTTTTTAATTAACAACTCTGCATTCAAATATTTTTGAAAATTCGCTTGCCGCACTCGGGAATTGAACTTTCTAAATTCGCAAAAAATAACACCCTGTACTTTTATGGCATCAATCGATAGGGTCAATCATAAGGATCCAAATATGTGGAGGATGGAAAGCCACTAGATCTTATATTACTCAATAAAATAAAGACTTGATAATATTATGTTTTTTTTACTTTTATTTTCTTTTAAAAACTGACAAATATGTCTTAAAAAAAGGTAAAATAAATACAAACTGCCAATACTAAAATCCTTATGATTGACCCTATCGATTAATGCCATAAAAGTACAGGGTGTTATTTCTTTGGAATTAAGCCGGTTCGATTCCCGAGTGCGGCAGGCGAATTTTCGAAAATCTTTGAATGCAGATTTAATAATTTTTAAAAATAAAGGAATGTTTCGTTAGAATAAAAAAATAAAATTTTCCTTCTCCAGTATTTAGAGTACTTTCCCTCCAGGTGGCGTTCCCAAATTCCAACCTGTATAAACTTGTGTAAGTCTTACGATAATGTTCAATGAGCTGTCGCTTACGGCTGTTGTTGTTGGTGGTCCATTAAAGCGGAGCAGAGCTAGGCTTAGAGCACGCGGCGAGTGCCTATAAAGCGAAATATTATGGACAGCTTCGCTTCCCCGCTTAAAAATGCGTGTTAAATTTCGCGTTTAAAATGTTCTTATGAGTTTTTATTCTACTTTCCAAATCAATGACCACTGAAGCTAAGCACAGCACAGTTTATGCAATCATATTGGTAAATAAGCACAGCTCCGCTCCAGTGAACAGGCAGCCTTCATATTACGTTGGCTTATTCGACACAGCCTTATTATGTACTCGTATAGCGCATGATTAGCGTAGAGATTTTGTGAATGAACTAACAACAAATCGAGTCGATAAAAATGTGTTGGTTCTTGTATAAATATTGCACTTTCTCAAATATGTATGCAATTATCATCAAATATTATAATCTGATAAATACAACTCTGACTGTCTTCTATTTAAGCTATTTGGATAATACCTGGGATTAGATTAAAACGAAGCACATGAATAGAATACGATATATTTTAATTATTATAAAGTTTGATTTGTTTGTGGAAAAATAAACTTTTACAAATGTAGAACAACAAATAAATAATGTTTTATTTCATAGTTTTCTGATCAATCTCAAAAAGATTCGCAAAAGCAAATATTTTAAATAGTTATTATTCCTAGAAGTCCATGATTTAGATAACATTTCCTTATCATAAATAAGCTTACAACAAAATTATAAAGTAAATAGTACAGGTAATGTGCAAGCAAACTGTTTGTGTCTACTTGGTAGCGTTGACAATGTCAATAAACTCTGGCTTGAGGCTGGCCCCTCCGACGAGGAACCCGTCGATGTCGGGGCAGGCAGCCAGCTCCTTAGCGTTGGCGGCAGTCACGGAGCCGCCGTACTGTATGCGCACAGAGGCCGCAACGTCAGCTGACGCGTTAGCTGCTAGCCACTTACGCAGAGAAGCATGGACGTCTTGTGCCTGAAAACAAATGAAAACATTGTATTAACTTTCGAGCTGCCACTAAAATCTCAACCCAGTCTTAAATATTCGGGACGATACTATTACTATTTCCATTTACAGTTAGACTAAAAAACAGTCAAGAGTTGCCCACATAAATAAAATCGTTATTTATTAATAGCTAACTTATTTACTCTGATGAATGTAGTCCAATTTCTAGAAATCAGTGTTATTTTGAAGCTGTGGGTATGTTGTTGGACAGTCGTTACAAGATAAGAACAGAACTCATTTGTGCAATTGTTTGATATGGCACCAATTAACCAATATTTTTCTGATATTACAAGTCACATTGACACACATCCAGTAACAACAATTGATTATGTTAACAACTCACTGATAAATAATTATAAAATTATTTACTTTGGATAGGATATGTGCCAAAAAGTTGGTAACTTAAAATATAAAATATTTATTAATAAAGTAATATCAATAAACTTTTGTTTACCTGCTGAGGTGAGGCGGTCTTGCCTGTGCCAATGGCCCACACTGGCTCGTAAGCAAGTACAACATTAGCCCAGTTGTTGCCAATAGCTGGTAGAAGGGCCTTTGTCTGCCTGAAGACTACTTCCTCAGTTTTGCTAGCCTCTCTTTCTTCTAGAGTCTCACCGATGCAAGCGATGACCTTTAGGCCATTCTCAAGAGCATGGGCAACCTTAAAGCATTAATTTAATTAAGTTTAACATTCACCTTGAAAGTTGATGATGTAAGAGTGGAGTAGAATGTTGTTTCTAACTTACTTTTGCTGCAACAAGGTCATCTTTCTCTCCAAAGATAGTTCTCCTTTCCGAGTGCCCAAGGATAACCCAGTTGACACCAATATCCTTAATCATAGCTGGTGAGATTTCACCTGAAACAAAAAAATATATAAACTGTAACACACTGATGGCGAAAAGAGAATTATATTTTTGAGGATGTACAGATTATTTCTTACCAGTAAAAGCTCCCTTTGGAACTTTCCAGCAGTTTTGTGCAGCAGCGCTAATTGTACCAGGCAGGATGGATTGTACGTATTCAAGGTAGATGGCAGGGACTCCCACTACAACCTGAAGTGAATAACAACAGTGTAAAACATTGAAGCAATTTTATATTTTCATGTCTTTCTAATGTCAGATACATTTGGTAAAACAATTGCTTGGTTAAGGGCTAGAGTCCATTGAAGCAGAGACAAGAGATGTGATGTAAACCACCAATGATACGATGCACAAATAGTCACTAAGAATTCAGCTCATTTTTTTAGTTGGTTATTTTTAGCTGTTTCCTACTAAGTGCAATACCTACACGGTCAAAATATAAGGAACATCTCATTGTTTTTTTTTTAAAAACCAATGTAAAATATTGATGCTGGGGGGATTGATTGATGTGCTGAATTAATTGAAAATTGACTTAGAAACAGCTATAAGCTTTACCTCAACATTGGGGTCCAACGAGCCCTTTTTCAGGGTGTCAACAATTTCGGTAACTTGCTTTTTGTCTCCATTCATCTTCCAGTTTCCACCAACAACAAATTTGCGGCTCATGTTGCTGAGTTTTAAGTCTAAAAATAAAAATAATATGTACCTAGATAAGTATCTAGCATTTCATAATTCGACTATTTTGTGATTAGGGCATGCACCCAGTTCTTCAAATACTTTGAGAACTAGGTATTTATATAAAAACTATGTAGAACCCCCCTGGTTCTACAAGGTTTAGGTTCTACCTGGTTTTTCAAGTTATTTGAGAACTGGGTGCATACATACAGTACTTGTGATTGGTACTTAAGATACAAAGCAGTAAGGTAGGTACAAAATGATATTACTAAAATCAGTTCAATGATAATCTATTTAAAATGAGGTAGATACAGAAATATTAGAGCTGCTACTAATCGCTTCTGTTTTTAATCCTTTGTAAAGGATGATATGGCAAGAAAGGTGGTGTCTGATGAGATGATGAGTAATAGAGAAGTGTGGAAGAAGAAGACATGCTCCGCCGACCCCGAATGATTTGGGATAAGGGCAAGAGAATGATCATGTCTGTTTATAATCAGTAATTAGTTCGATTTAATCAGTAGTTACTTTTTACATAAGAAATACGTGATAGTGCTATCTTAAAGCTTGACTCGCTTCTCTAGCGGCATTGACTCATTATGACCTATTTGACCGCCCTGCATTGACAGTACAGTCGAATTATAAACATAAAACTGCAGGCACAAGTTAAAATTAAATTTAAAGTATTTATACTGCCCCTGCTCACATCATTTCTCAAAGTATTATTTCATGGAGGTTTATAAACAGCCGACTATTTTTCTTTTATGAGGCTCGAGTTCCTGATAGCACCGTAAAGAAAGGTCGCGACGTTTTTTTTTAAATATTATAAAAATATAGAAGGGAAGTATTTCTGTAGGTCTTTTTATATAATTATACTATAAAAAGCTCGATCTACCTATATAATTACTTACATCAGTAGAACCAGCAACTACTTGCACCTTAATTACAGTTAATTCTAAACACCTACTTCATCATGTAAAACGGGCAAGATTTTGATAATATTTTCCACATTATTCCTTCCGTTATCATAAGTGCTATTAGTCACTCACCTGATTTTGTAAATTAAAAATTATTAGAATTCACAAACTTCTTCACTTAGCCGCTAGCGGGAAACCGAAATGCGTGCGGATTTGCGGAATGCTGTAATCGGTAACCGTATGAAACCTATTCTATTTGTCACTAAAATATAATCTATCTGTCTAGCATTGGTTCAAAAAAATGTTTAGCCAATGATATTGTAGGGTCAATAAAAGATAAGTTTTCTATCACCAATCACATGTTTCCAAAAACCCAGTTAGTCTTTCTTGGCAGAGAGAACACACTAGAAGGTATGACCTCTGTGACATTGAGAATGTTTTTAACGTCCAATGCTGATATAATATTTAATTTTGAAATCTAGCCTTTTAGGCCAAAAATATTTTTCATACCATCTATTCGAAAAGGACGACTTGGTTCGCCTTTAGGTGCACCCAAAGGTGGTGTTTCCTATAAGAAAAGTTTAGCGGGCAGGCTTTTATTAATAACTCATTAAATTATTAATCCTTTTTACAAGTGCGCCGCAATTATCTTTGCCGCGCACTTTTTGAATTTGGAACATATTGTGTTCAGCGCCAAAGAAACCGAAATCAAATATTGTTTAAAGACTGGCTGGTACGAAGGCCCATAGTCACACCACCGCCGCCGGCTGAATAAAAAAAAAAGAAATCAAATTAAAAACACGCGAACTAGCGTTTTCGTCAATTTTCACGGATAAATTGCTAAAAATCAAAGAAATTCATGGTTTTGTTTTGAAAAATGAGTTCTCAATGTGTCAGTGAAAGTATAGAATTAACTCCTGAAAGTATTAGAACTGACGTAAGAAATGTGATGAATAATCTATTATAACTCAAATCAATAAATCAAAGCATTTATTTCAAATAGGCCAGTTATAGACACTTTTGAACTGTAGAAAAATTATTATTAGATACTATTTAATTTCAATTTAGTTGTTACTCTATGTTTTATTAAATAATAATATTACAATAAAATATGAGGTTCCTTTTATTTTCTTATAGTGGGTCATGAAAAGTAGGGGTTTGGTAATCATAATCTCAACACCATTTTCTCAACGATTCAAAATCTCAACACTTTAAAATACCCTACGTTTATTAAATCAACTATCATCTCAACAATTAAGCGCCGGTAGAACTATTTCCAGCGCGGTGCATCTTCAGGTTCATGAAAACACCTCGGAACTTTTTGCACTCCACCTTAGATTAGATTTTGAATAAGGAGTAGTTCTGTCGATCTAAACAGAAAAGCTTATCAATCGAAATAAATAGGATGCAACAGCGAACATAGCGAGCTTAAAAATTGTAGCACCCACCACGCACTTGATAGGTTTTCTACCTATTTATAAAAAAAAGTTTACGAACGCAAACGACATAATTTATAAAATAACTGAACGAGCGAAGCGAGCTCGAATAATTTAGGATATTCTCGGATAAATTAGATCAACCACGTGCAAAGAAACAAGTAGGTAAAATTGCTTTCTGCCTTGATTTGGTTTCTCTATATAAAGGTAGTTACCCAAGATTTCGCATCCTCTCCTTGCTTGCGGTCCTAACGATGAAATACTCGAAGCGTTAGCGACCTGTGCATGCTGTGTTCACAGTAAAAGATGTAGAGGAGAATACTAAAAAAATTGATTGTCAAGCTGATAAACAGGACAGCAACCTAGACGCCATAAGTTTTTAATAACACAGTAATATAGTATAAAATCTAAATCTTTTCTATTTATTTTCATTCCCGACAAAGTGCAAGGTGCAAGTGAACCCCCTTGCACCCTGCTGCCGGCGACCATGTAAACATTTATAAAGAAAAAAAAGTTTACAGGGGCGCCGGCAAAAATATTCAGTTTAAAAAAAGAAGATTAGTTTTTTTTTACTGTATTTCTAAAATAAGCGCTATCGTTTTTTAAGCTCACCAGATGGTGCCACTATCGAGTAAGGTCATGTCAATAATAAAAGTTTATTTTATTAGGTACAATAGCAGTCAATACCTATATCAACATAGTGTAAACTTAAACATATTTACAATATTCTCCCTAAAATTAACAAGCATGAAACATTTAAAAATCATTTTTACCCCCAAGTACTAAAAAATTAAATCCTTAGTTGCTACTTAAAATCTTCAAATTTTATTTAATCATGAATAGCTCAATCTAGACCACAATTGTGAATATTAATAAAGACATGTGATAAAAAAGCACGCAACGCGTGAACTTTCTATGACATCTGACATTTCGGTGCCCCCGCGCTACACTAGCGCCTCTAGCGGCGAATTCATACGCGATAGCCCTCATTAAGCCATTGGCTGTCACGACTACCGGCGCAACGATCGCTGAGTCTACACCCCGCATGTTGACAACTTCGCGAGCTTATTCAAGATACCCGATTTGCCATGTTTCTCGGCTTTCACGAGGTTCAAGACATACAGGGCAGCTATGTCTTCGGTCTATTCGTCATGATAACTTCATCCATAATTGCTCAGCTAAAACCTTCGGTTGTGCCGCAGAGTTCGCCGAAACGTATTTAGGATAAGGTTAAGGAGTAGGGTGAAGATCCATAATGTGTATTAGATTATTATCCCTACGGTCGTACCTCGCTGCCCTTGTCTAACACATGACTACATCCCGATGTCCGTGACGACGATATTATGAACTACATAATAAGCTCTCAAAATTGTACGGTCGCTCTTATTTGGAGCGTCAAGTGCTGTCATACAGCACTTGACGCGTTCACTTGAATATGTTGAAAGAGTACATCAAAATCGGCATGACCCAACCGTTGAAGCCGTGCATCTTGTTTCCGCTTCAGGGTAGATTATTTAATTTTGGCAACCAAACAAGCGCTTCCTCAACGATTGCTTCACATCAATATCTTTTTAGTGAATTCATAACTTCCGACATACCCGAGAATACTTTTAAGTTTCGGTTGCGGAGGAATATCCCTCTAGGAGGTTCAGTTGTTCAATATTTTGAGCACCCAACTGAACAGTAATTTTGAGCAATTAAAGATAGCCTAGCCCTGAAATATGAAGATTGTGGCAAATTGTTCAGTTTGGTTCACGTATTTTACTCTTCGTCACACTTGATTTGGTCTGGCAATACTGCGATTTGCCATGCTGTCTCAATTTAGTTGTCTGTGTTCACTTCTGTCAGTCATTCGTTATTGCCATTGTGTAAGTGCTGACATTTAAGTGTGTGTGTGTGTGTCATGTCTTAGAAGTAAATGGTTAACACGATAAAACAACAAAAAAAATATATTAAATCAAGTTTTTCATAAATAAAAAGATTTATTATTTAATAAAAGGTGCTGCAATCATTGGTCATGGACCGAAAAATATTTTGGAGAGTAAGTAGTTTTAAAAACTTTTGTTTTCTCTGGTTCTAACACTAATCCTAAAAATAATAACTGTACTTCTGTTTTTTTTTTCTGGTCCGTTAAATATGGTGCAACTTGACTAAGTGATAATATTAAGAAATCGATATAAAGTGCCGGCTAAAATTAGGTCCTATAACTAAAACAGGTTATTTACGTAGCTATTTAAAATGCAGAGGCGTTGTGGAAAGTCAGCCGGCGAGGAATCAGCGGCATTCACCATGCGGCGCGAACGATGACAAATTGAGTGTATTCTTTTCTAAAATATATTTTTAGTTGTAAATTGCACATATTTTCTACTACATCTTCCAAGGTAAACTGGAAGTTAAAATAACAGTAAATTACCCTATCAAGGAACCCACGTCGGCAATGTAGACGAGGGTCAGACTTGCTAGCATCCTGTCACGTACCTATACCTCTAAACAACTACCTACACATTTTGTAGTGTACCAAGGCACACCTCCTTCACATACTTTTTTTTCCAAATCATTTAGATGTAGGTAATTAGCCAGTTTGGTCCACTTCATTCTTATTTGGCCATGAGTCTATATTACTGAGGTTGCAAATAAATATGTCAAAATCTTTTTTGCATAAAAAATAGCCAATCTTAAAAAAAAAAAGTGGAAAATAACTTTATTTTTGGATGTTGGTGTTTCTTTTGGAAGTCTGTTATTTTTTATGCAAAAATGATAGGTAGAATAAAATAAAAAAAGTTTTACATAGGGTAACTCACAAAAATCCTTGTCACCAAAACCGAAAATCACAATTCTTGTGGTATTTGTGATAGTAGTTCTTGCTGCTTTATGATTCATTTTACAGTAAAAATGCAAGCTGTGCTGTTAGACTCCTGAGTTGAATGCTTGTTCCTATTGCTATTAGAAGATTTACTTCTGAAGTAATTGTACCTCTTCTGGAATTCATTATATCCTCTGTTTTCCGGAAGCTTCCTGTGAATTCTTACATGAGCTGTACAACCAATCATCTAACTTACATTGGTATCACTAACAATCCTTGTTTTGATGGGTTCTTAGAAACTACGAAGAAGTCTGGAATTCCACCATAAAGTTTTGCCTCTATTCACGTCATCCATATAAATTAAATATAATTATTGTTTCCTTCCAGATATTGATGCTGTTATGTGTAATTTTAGTACAAAAGTCTGTGCAAGCAAAGAAACAAAAAACTGCAGTTATAACAGATATAGGTGATATAAAAGAATTTAAGAAACTATTAAGAACTAAGACTAATGTTTTAATATTGTTTGTGAATGAGCCGAAGAATTCACAGTCGATAATTGATGTATTCAAGGATACTGCTGATTCTATGAAAGGTCAAGCAACCCTTGCTATTATAGATTGTAATAATGGGTAAGTGAATACTTTCAGGATATCAAGCCAGTCATTCAAGTTAAGATTGGCACATTTGGAACTATATAAATTACATAAGACAATCCCCCTAAACACTTACCCTTGTCCACTTCCTAAAGCTTTTAATGTGGAGAAGAAGTGGCAGAACAAACTCCCAGCAATACATCTGTCTTATAATTTGTATAACTAGAACTATAGGGATACTGACACATAAACTAATACCACATAAATTCAGTATATCATTCCGAACTTATTAAAGTGTCTTACTTATAACAATAAAACATTTTTTTTGTCCGTCTTTCTGTTTGTTTCGTCTAATTTCCGAAATGGCAGTACTGAGTTTCACGGAACTCTTACTAGCAGCTAGCTGATGTTATAATGAGTACTTTTATTTTATAAAAAGGATTAGGGTTCCATGCAAAAAAATTATAACCCATGAAATTTAAACAAAATCTGATTCAAACAGGGAAGTAATATTTTTATAAAAAAGTCACGCGAACGAAGGACACGCTCAATAGCCAGTTAAACGATAATTATAACCACTTTGTACCTTTTTAGTGATGGCAGGAAGCTGTGCAAAAAACTGAAGATATCATCAGGCAAACCTTACTATCTGAAGCACTACAAAGACGGTGAATTCCATAAAGATTACGACAGGAACGAGTCGGTTAATTCATTATGCAACTTCCTGAGGGATCCTACTGGAGATCTGCCGTGGGATGAAGATCCTACTGCCACTGATATATTTCATCTTCAAGATGGCGAGGTTGGTAATCTTTTAATCTTTTTGAACAGTGTAGTTAGTGTAGTGGTGTTGTTTGGTGCAATGTGAAATATGAGTTCAGAAATTAATCACAAAAGATTATTTGACAAACCTGGGCATAATGCATGGTGGTTACTGTGCTTGCCAGTGACATTATGTTCGCCGTACATCTGTGTGCTTAAGTTTGACTCAAAGCTTGATAATTTTATATTATATTTCGTGATCACAGTATCTACAAAATTACGATAAAAGCATAAAATAGGCATTTTCATTAAAAAAAAATATTGTACTTGAAAAACTTCACTATCAACATATTGTTATCAGCTTCACATAATGGGCATAACTTCACTGATTATGGATATTGAGCATTGCAAATATTGTTTAGAATGTTAAAAAGGTATGGTGAATTACATTATAATGGTTGATAAGTGCTATATGATTTTTCTTTTGGGGCTAGCATTGTGGACCGGTGTCGCGGGTTTGATTAATATTTGTATGTTCTATAGTAGTTGTTCCGGGTCAGGCTGTTTGTGTATGGGAGTTTAAATGTTTGTAAACGCACACATGATACAGCAGAAATTCCTAGTGTGGGGCAACGTTTTTAAAAAAAAATTAAGAATCAAAATAGATAAGAAAATGCCTGGGAAGAAAAAACATTGAACGAACAGGCACCTACTCAAGTATTCAACGGAAAGTACTTGGGAAGTGGCAGTTTTATTCTATTGATGTCCAAATGAGTAAGTGGCTAGCTGTGCCTCGTGGTTTCACCCGCCGTTTCTCTTTCTGCTCGGCTCCTAAAGGTCTTAGCGTTATGTTAATAAGCTTATAAGAATTGAGCTATCACTTGTAAAAAAAACCGACTGTTCCAGAGATTATCGGAGTTCAAACAAAACAAAAAAAAAAACTCTTCAGCTTTATTACATTAGTATTGATACAAGCCTGTCTATAAGTTAGCCTAGTTGCAAGCACGACTGCTGGGCGCGGGGTTAGATCCTTGGATTCGAAATGTTCACTACTAGTAGCTATATGTTCGCGTGCATGCACTTGAAACTTGAAACGTTATTGACGAAATGTGGGTGCAACTGCCAACACCCTTCGGGAAATAGAGTCGTCATATTACAATATTTTTTTCTACTGGATAATGCAAGAGACGCCTTGAAGTTTTAATTAAATTATCAGCACGTCTAGCGGTATCGTTTCTAGGCAGATCATAGCCATAAGGATTTCATAGGATTTCAAGCTTTAAACCTGAAAGCTTACGGTAGTAGGTCGTATCTCGCTAGCATGGCAACCAACTAGTGCATGTAGCTACCTAACAACTCAAAGCATAGCGAATATTTTAATAATGTTATTGTAGCTAACAGTGTCTGAACAATGTCATATACTGAAGAATGTTAATCATCTGATTTTTGTTTAGATATGCTAGCTTTGTTTTTGATACTAATGTGGGAAAGATACACAATGCAATATTGTTATCATAATATTGACTTATCAGTATGAAACTGATATTATTACTTTGTTTCTTGCTGGTTTACTAACATAAATATTACCATGAATAAATAATCTTCTACTTTAGTTTGCGTTGTTTATAAAATGTGGCTAGGGATATCTTTCAACCCAGTTACCACTGCTCGTAAGGCATTACTGCATTAAAAATGCATAGATATCGTCATTAAGGTGGATGCGCAAGGGTAGCCCGCGAAATTTAAATTTTCTTACGTTTATTGCAATTTGCAGATCAGTGTCAGGTTGTATGTTAATGACAATATGAATCGCGCCAGTAACACGTATGGAGTTAAAGAATTATAATCATTCAAATCATCAATACAACCCTCCAAGTTCATAAATAATCTCAAAAAGTGACTTTTTCATGAAATAGCTATTGAATGTGATTATATGAACTTGGAGAGCTATAGCTATAGGTACAAATAGGCATTATGCCCGGTAATCATCATTATTGTGCTCTGTATGATTTTGACAGTTATGTATGATAACGATATAAGTTACATTTTATTGGGGATAATCCTATTACCATGAAATGTGTTGTTAACAATGTAAAATAAATATATAGCAAATATTTGTGTAGAATATTGCAATAAAAAAAAGTCGGTGGCAAAAAAACTCAATCGAACAAACAAAAGTCACCGACTTCTGAAGCTAAAGTTCGGTTTTATTTTTTGCAAAAAAGTTTTTTATTTTGAAAACGCTTCCTTGGCGTTTTGCAGATGGAGCAAATATTGCAGCAACTACCTGTTTGTTTACATATATCTCAATGGAGCTGCGCACACGTAGCAACTCGAGTTGCGAGTTTCGGTGATCAACAACAGTTGCTGCAATCGATTACTAAGTTGGTTTCTAATTGCCGCATCTAGCAATTGTCAAATTTGTATCGGTTGTGAAAAGTTGTTGGTTACCCAAACCGGCAATCGCTACGCTTCGAGCGATCACACCCTCCCTCCATTATTGGTCCCCCGCACCGCCACCAGGGCCAACAATCATGCGCAAGTGGGGTATATAATTTGTTGTTGACGCCGTCAACGGCGGCGACGTAATATAAAGAGAACAAGTGCTGTTTCTTCGATATCCATCATAACTGTACGTACCGTAGATAGCAACTCAGCTATCAAAGTTGCTCACAGATTGATATAAAATTGCGGCAACGGTAAACCGGGCTATTTGGTTGTAGAGACTGGCAATTTTTAAAGAAAACTTTTAAAAAGTCTATAGTTGCCTAAACTAAAGTTGCTCCATCTGCAAAGCACCTTCTTTTTTTTCGAACTAGGGTCAGAATCGACACTTTTATAGCAAAAAAAATACACAAAGCCGGCCCTTCACCAGTCCCTAGTGTTTTTGCTGGGGAAAAGTGACTCAACAAACTCACCATATTGGACACAATATTATACACAATTTTCTCTGTTTTCAGGCCCTTAATAAGTTCCTAAAGAAGGGTGCTGGTGCTTACAAGAAATCAATGATAATGTTCTATGCTCCGTGGTGTGGATACTGCAAGACTATGAAACCAGAATACGTAAATGCTGCTGCGGATTTGAAGGTAAGCACATACAAATGTATGGTTGATGCCAGTCGTCTTGTATACTGATGCATGATCACCAGAGATCAGAATCAGTAGTAAGTAACATGTAGATAACACCTCCCTATGAAATCCCGGAATGAGTTTGAAGTTCTGAAAAAAAAGGTGTTCAATTAGTTAGAGGGAAATATTACCCACATGTTACTTACTTTTCTTTGGGTTTTTTCCATCAGAAATTTCTCAGTAGCGGCCACGAAGCCTAAATTTGTGCCCGGTTGATGGCAATAGGATCGCCCCCAATTACATGGGGCGTAAACATAACTGGCGAAATGTGGGTGCACTATTAGGTACACCTATGCCTAACCCTTCGGGGACTACAGGCGTGATGTTATGTCACTTACTTCCTTGAAGTTTAAGTAATGAAGGCTATCGCGTGAGAATTCGCCGCTAGAGGCGCTAGTGTAGCGCGATGCCACCGAAGTGTCAGATATCATAGAAAGTACACGCGCTGCGTGCTTTTTTATCACGTATTTTTACTTATATTCACGATTAGGGTCTAGATTAGCTATTCCTGATTAAGATTTTAAGTAGCAACTTAGGATCTTATTTGTTAGTACTTGGAGGTAAAATGATTTTTGTAAATAAATGTATCTGAAGTTTACACTATCACTACATGGTATAAAACAAAGTCGCTTTCTCTGTCCCTATGTCCCTTTGTATGCTTAAATCTTTGAAACTACGCAACGGATTTTGATGCGGTTTTTTTTAATAGATAGAGTGATTCAAGAGGAAGGTTTATATGTATAACATTGCACCCGTGCGAAACTGGGGCGGGTTGCTAGTGTTGTTATAAAATAAAATGAACTTTTTATGAAGTTATTGGTACTTTAAAGTATAAAATAGAATTATTGACATAACCTTACGTGACTGTGGCGCCATCTGGTGAGCTCAAAAACGATAGCCCTCATTAAACTTTATATATTCCATCTCTGGTGATAACTGACATGACTTACAACCTTATAGCTAACGCCAATCTGTATGGCTGCTTTGAAGGTGTGCGCGGTCCTCCACGAGGCACACCGTTATAGTTCAGTTCAAACTTTATGGCGGCTCAGAAGTTAGCCGCGAGTGACGGTCTGCGCAGGTATAACTGTTCAAACTGCATTGCGGCTCGGAAAATCCAATTTTAAGTATACTTAAAATTAGATTTCAATGACAATGCGTCTCCAGCGCTCCGCTTATAAGCGGAGCGCTGGAGACGCATTGTCTTGACTGTATAATGCGCAGATCGTCATTCGCAGCTAACTTCCGAGCCGCCATAAAGTTTGAACAGTTATACCTGCGCAGACCGTCACTCGCGGCTAACTTCTGAGCCGCCATAAAGTTTGAACTGAACTATAACCGGTGTGCCTCGTGGAATAATCAAAGGAAGCATAGTACTGCTTCCTTTGATTATTCTCTGTGAAAGATAAGTCACTCAAATCAAGTATAGTGGTTCATAATTTTACGCGAAAGCTTACAATAATCCTTACCTTGTTACACCATCTATTTAATACATAATTATGGAATGGAATAAAGACTTGAGTATTGAGTATCGAATCTGTCTGAAGAAACTCTGAATAGCTAGACATTTCCGCAAGGGATACGTGCTGTTTGCATTTATTATATTGTAGCATATTAACCCGAGTAGGTACATTAAATACGTATTCATTTTATCGCATGACGCTAAGTACTTCACTTGGTTGTACTTAAAACGCTTTTATATTTATGATTTTAGGGTGAATCACTACTCGCTGCGATTGATGTTTCCAAACCAGGAAACTCTAAAATAAGACAGCTGTACAACATAACTGGATTCCCCACCTTATTGTATTATGAGTAAGTATCTACTTGTTATTCTTTTATGTGAGGTTTTTAATAAATGTTTAAGGTCTATCTATTCATACACGAAATGTGAACTATTTTGACGAGTTAATGCGAACATAATTATTGTAGGGAACGGCAGATTTTTTTTTGCGATTCAGGGTTTGGTCCCATAGTAAAAGTTGTTCATTTTGGTGAGTACATGACCCCTTTTCCTTTTTTTTTTTCGGATGGGAAATCATCAAATAACTCCTCCCGCTCTGGGCTGAGCAGGAGGGAGTGTCAGACTTTTATTGACTAAAACCCATCCATGTTCCTTCTTTTGCCCTTTGTGTTCCAGGGCCGCGGTATCTCTTTCGAACAGTCCCGCAACCCTGGCGGGGTACAATGACCCCTTAAGCTATTTCGTGTATGAACAGATAGACCTTATATAGGGCGGAACGGAAACAGTACATCATTCTGAACCAATAAAAGTGGGAAAACGGTTATTATAAAAACAACACACCTTGTGTATGTACTAGCGATGTACTAGCTGTGCTACGCAGATCTACTCGCTGTTTCTCGTTTTGCTCGACTCCTAATTACCGTTGAGTAGTGTTAAATAGCCTATAACCTTTCTCAAAAATTGGTTATCAAATGAAAAAGAGTTTCAAATCCAACTGATAGTTCCGCAGAGATTAGCGCGTTCAAACAAACAAACTCTTCAGGATACTAACATTAGTAGTATAGTACCAAAACGTTTGATTTGCGCGCGTTAGGTGACGTTTGCTGGTTGGGCCTGTGTCAAACAGAGGACTGAAAAGGAGAAGCTCAGGGGAGACCTCTTTACAATCTCCTCACGGAGGTGCCATAACAGGCGTTGAACAGAGGGTGCTCCGGACAGGTATTTTATGAGGAAACAGTGCCTTCTCCCATGTGCGGATGGTGACCACCGGGGTGGTTTCAAAGAGGTAGAAATTCCACACTCCCCGGTCTTATCCCCAAAGACCGGTCGCCTTTTGAAGGTTTCCCACCGTGAACAAAATAAAAAGCTTTGGCGGCCATGTCCGAACTATGTTCCTTTATTCGGTTTATCGTTATCCGTCCTATATGTACAATATGCAGGGGATGTCAAGATTTACTCCGCTAGGCTTCTACATCATTTGGGCAGCCGATGGGTTTCGTGCTATGAAAAGATACAGAGCGATACACTGTTTCTAGCAAAACTAACGAATTACTTGATATTACAACTTAACAAAATAACACGGGGCACAATGAATCGGGTACAGTTCCAAGAGGACTTAACTCGGCCGCGATCAGACACTGACTATCGTCCTGACTCAGAGTTTGTGACCATCAGGGCTCTGTCACAAGCACGCTGGTGGTGTGGGTAGACTTGTAAGTATATTGCGTGATGTCACCACCGCGTACTTGTGATTCGTTTTAAGCCTGTACCAATGACCGTCTCCGAAAAATATATAATTAATTAATCTTTACTAAGTATTTGAAGATTTATTATGAACCGAATAGTCAGTTTTCAACGGACTGTTTTTTCCTTAGTACAAAGTTTTATCTGCATAGTGCACACAACAAATAACGCGGTGACGTATTTAACATTATTCTAAACTCGCTTCTGCCCGCGACTACTTTTCCGCCATGTCATTCACCTGGATGAAAAGTATAAAATTATGCTAGGTTATTATAACATCAAACCGGTTCAACCGTTTTTGCGTGATTGAGTTAATTTGTTACGATCGATAAAATTAGTAAGATTCAAATTCATGAATGATTTCTGCTTTTGATGCCTATCACTTATTATACTGCTTATCTTCTGAATTGCAGAAAAGGGCAATACAAGTTACCATACAACGGCGAGAACAAAAGACAAGCGATGGTGGATTTCATGAGAGACCCTACAACTGCCATGCAGCAGAAGAAGAAGGAAGTAGTCGATGAGAGTTGGCCAGAAGACTCTGATGTAGTGCATTTGACTGGTGAGTTTATTCAAAAGAAAACCTATAAAAACGGTGTAACAAGACCCTTAACGAAGCCGAAAGGCACTTGTTCTCCCCGCGATCATTTTTATGTTCTAGACCATACCTGGGAACCTTCTACATATACAAAATTTCAATACCTCTCGACCCAAGTGTATGGGACAGCTGATTATTTTTTTACGATTACGATGGTGGTCCCATAGAGAAAGTTGTTCAGTTTGATGGTCCGTACCACAGTCTTCCATATCACTATCCTCTTTCTTCCATTAATTAGCTGTTCCTTTCTGTGCCCCGCGACTTATTATAGAAATATTAGGTACTTCCATATTTGACTCGAATATATTTGTTATCAATTTCAAGGGTGTTTTTTTGCACGGAACCCTAATCCTTTTCATAAAATAAAAAAGTAGCCTAAGTTAGTCCATATAAAATCAGCTACCTCTTATATGCCAGTAAAGATCCCGTCAAAATTGGTCCAGCCGTTCCGGAGATTAGCCGGAATAAACAGAAAGACAGAGACATAAATTAAAAAAAAAACTGAATTATAAAAAAAACTTGTATACAGCGTGTAACAAAAAGGGTATAATCATATGGAATACTGTGGTACGGGCCATCATACTGAACAACTTTCTCTATGGGACCACCATCGAAATCGTAAAAAAATAATCAGCTGTCCCATACATTTTGGTCGAGTAGGTATTGAAATTTTGTATAGGACAGCTGATTATTTTTTTACGATTTCGATGGTGGTCCCATAGAGAAAGTTGTTCAGTATGATGGTCCGTACCACAGTATTCCATATGATTATACCCTTTTTGTTACACGCTGTATAGTTTCATGCATTCAGTAAAAAGCTGTTATTTTGAAATTACAAACAAACACTTCAATTTCATTTATTTGTTTATATCAAAAGTACAAACAATGCAGGAAAATCAACCAAACAAGCATTCAGTAGTACAACGAACAATCGTATCGGTTAAAGACAACCATTGGAATAAAATTGTGCAAGAGAAGATAACGGGTATTTTGCGGGGTACATCATAGAAAACAAACATATTGATAAAATAATTCAAGCGAATGCTATGCTTTATAAGTAATCCAACGATAATGTACACACGGCTACACATGAAGCTATACATTTCCAGTTTATGCTGATCTCGCGATTTATAGGATTTCCGTACAATGCGAGGTCGTGTTGTGGGTTGATGTGCAGCCGTGTGTACAAGATTAAATTATACTTTGCTATTGTTTGTTATTAATCTTGATTGTACCTTCTTTTAATAATGCGAAATGTTTGTGGCTATTTAAAAGATTTATATTATTTACTAACGACCCGCATCTGCTTCGCTCGGCGCCACCAATTGGGTCCAAAACTATCTTATCTCTCAAGCTGGAACTAACCATACACATTCACAAAACGCCATTGAAAGCGGTTGAATGGTTTCGGAGGTTAGCGAGTACGTACAGTGATACGTGATTTTTAAATAATAGGAAGATAAGATACGGCTTTTCCATCTGCAAGTTTTCAGTAGCAGCCTCGGAGTCTGAATTTGTATTCGGTTGATGGCAATACGACAAGTCCGTGATTAGACCTGTCGTACTGTATTGATCAGAACGCTGGCCTGTGAAGACTATGAATGAAAAACGATTGCATGTAGCGGAGATGAGAATGTTGAGATGGATGTGTGGAGTGACTAGAATGGATAAAGTAAGTAATGAGTATACAAGGTGTAACGAGACCCTTTACGAAGTCGTCAACCAAGCATTATGTACATCAAACTAAGTAACTTTACGCAAAAATTATTGCTGGGAAACGACTTTTTTTTTTGGGGTGAAAAATCACGTTTTACGGTACAACTCAATGTAACGCACTCAAAACATTGTGCTGATGGAGGGATTGAATAGTACGGGGGTCGTGGAGGTGTTTACAGTAAAAATCTTACGTTAAAAACATGCATTAAAAAAAAAACACTTGTGAAAAAGTTGGAACTTTGACCCCCAATATCTCTGCAACTAGAAGGTTCCCAGGTATGGTTTAGAACAAAAAAGAATTCATATTGATGGAGAGAACAAGTACCTTTCGGCTTCGTTAAGGGTCTTGTTACACCCTTTATTAGAGGACGTTTAAAAGTGGCGCCTGTTACAGAAAAAAATAGTCGTTTGTTTTAATATGTAATGAGAAGAGGTGGAACGCATGTGACTAAAAGAGTGGTGGGCATGAATGTTGATGGACGGAGAGGGAGAGGAAGGCCAAAGAAAATATGGATGGATTGTGTGAGGAATGATATGAAAGAGAAAGGAGTAAATGATGCCGTGACGTCTGACAGGGGAGAATAAAAGAAGAAGACATGTTTCGCCGACCCCAAATGGAATGGGACAGGGGCAGGAAGATGATGATGATGGCAATAGGCCCACTCCCTATTGTATGGGAGTTAAGTACAACCTTTAACTTCTCTGTTCCTTTCTTGTTGTCTGTATTTAGTGTGTACATACACTGTTAAATAAATAAATGACTGGCGAAATGTGGGAATACTATAATTATATCGTATATTACGTATTTTGTGTCCGTGCAATTAAACGTTGTGTTCTCTCGTGAGAAGGCGATCCTGGCTGCAGGATCACGTCAGGTCTGCCTTAAAAATGTATTGTAGCCGCAACTAAAGGTGTGTGCAAAATTTCAGTTCAATCGGTTGGGAGGAACTGGTTTGAAATTCAGTTGGAAGATTTGTCCAATACAAACGTAAAACAAAAGGCTATAGATGTATTATAATTAAAATGCATGAAGGTAGGATTTCTAAGAAAAGAGAATTCAATATAGAGGAATCTGTTGCTGACTGAAAACTGTCATATATTTGCCTTCAGTCATCTGTCACTTTTGGTTTATTTGGCATTTTGATTCCGTTCATGTTGTGGTGTAACAAAAATCTCGCATTATGTTCATGCAGAAATTTTTTAACGGTAATCGTAATTAATAATATCAGTCCGAAACAATTTCGGCAACGGCGGCCTCAGTACGCCCAGATATTACAGAACAGAACTGTGTGCGGTAACACAGGTACACTCTCTATTCCTCTTTTCTCACAAGTCGATGGGACGGCAAACTGACACGACCGCAGACAGATCAGCCCCCGTATTCACAAACTTTCGGATTCAACTTCGATTCGGAAAGTCGTATGTCTATCTCGCTCGTTTTCGTAATGCCAAAAAAAGATAGATATACGACTTGCCGAATCGAAGTTGAATCCGAACGTTTGTGAATAAGGGGGCTGGTGCAGGAACAACGGCACGGTACTTTCCGGGGCTCGGGGTGCCACACCACCAACTTCCAAACTCGGGGCTACTACTGAGAAATTCCTAATGAAGAGATACAGTAATAATTTGCCACATCTGGGAATCGAACTCATCGATAGCGTTATCAGTGGCTTCGGACGGGACGGTTTGTATAGATTCCGTATCGTCACTCGGGGCAGGCTTTGTCATTTTCACCTAGAACGGCATCGGCCGCATACAGGATTGCTATAGGAATGTACTGATACTCTGAAACAGTTTTTGTAAAAAAATCCCAGACCAAGAAATCGTAGGTTAGTATCTTTTAAACAGCACGGAGACGCCTAGACGTATAAACTTAACAAATGTACTACGGAAATTAAAAAAATGTCAGTATGTCGGCGTCGTAAATCGGTCGAATTGTACCGTCTAGCTCCACGGGGACGTACGTGCAATACAAATCAGTAATCGATGAAATTACATCGTCATGTGTTGCATTGCGCTATCAGTAAAATCCCATAACCGATTCGTTGAGGATGGCACGACATTCGTGTCATAATTTTTTTAACGTGTGGCGTATGGCACGAGAGGCTTGCCATTTTTAAATCGATTAAAACTCCTTCAAATTTCTTTCAGAAGGGTT
Organism: Eugnorisma glareosa; assembly: GCA_947578425.1. Classification (NCBI taxonomy): domain Eukaryota; kingdom Metazoa; phylum Arthropoda; class Insecta; order Lepidoptera; family Noctuidae; genus Eugnorisma; species Eugnorisma glareosa. Next base: position 35,413,539 of record OX387957.1, read on the forward strand.
TACCCACAAAAAAAAACTATCATTATACGTAGAACAAGTGTGTAGCCTTCGTTTCTGGATCTTGTCTAATAGATTTGCATTATTTTTACGACTATAACATAGCTTAAGTGTACAACAATTTATTCATAGGAATGCCAACAGGTACACCATTTACACTTCATTTTCACAGTTAATTTACCTTTCTAACTTTCTCTTTTTTTTCTCCGTCTTACGGATATCTTTACAGGGTAACCTAATGCAATAGTGTACACAATAACAATACTACATTTTGTAACTAATCACAAACAATGCAATTTTTGTGAAGTCACTCAGAGAACAATGGAATAAATCAACGTTTATGAGGTTCAGAGTCCGGAGTGCACGGGTCAGTGGCGCCTCATGGTACAGATAGGTCCACGCGCGCGGCTCCGCCAGCAAGTGTGGCTGTTGACGTCGCCCCACGTAGCTGCCCGGAACCCTATATTTGCCACACAAACCTATATTTCAATACAGTTGTTAAACATGGCGTACCTTCAGAGGCTATAATTGTGATTCGAAAATTAAATCTTTTGCGTGTGCATCTTTCTGTTATGCGGTCGTGACTTTTTTTTACGAGCTCGGTCATTACTTTTGCAGTTAAGTTTTGATTGGCTTTTTACTATTTCCCACAACTGTATTGAAAAACGTCGTGTGATACACGGGTCTGTAGGTTATTGCAAACGTGTCATTAAAAACCCTTGCCTTCGGCTCGGGCTTGTTAATGGCACCTCGTTTTTAATAACCTACTTTCCACCACAATGTACTATTACATTACTGTACATAGGAATAAGGTTGATGTCACTGACAAGTTTATCAAAGTTACAGTGATCTTTATTTCTGTAAAAATGAAGTTGATGTTGGATTGCAGCGGTCAGAAATAAATTAACTGTGAAAAGACCTTAGCTATCGTCATAACCGCAGGAGCCAAAGACACCAAATATTTTTCATAAAAAAATATGTTTTTTATTCCCTTTTTTTTTGCAGCGGCAAATTTTGATGAGACTCTTTCGAATGTTAAAAATGCGCTCGTAGTATTTTATGCGCCTTGGTGTGGACATTGCAAAAGAATTAAACCAGAGTTCGAGAAAGCAGCCCGAACGATAAAGACGGAAAAGGTTGGTTTATTAATTGTTAAATATAAAAAATATGTCACAGAAAGCTATGTGAAGCTTTTAATTAATAATTTAAAACATTCACATTATTAAAATAACATTCTAAATTTTTGGATTGGAATTTGAATTCCTTAATAAATAAGTAAATAACATCGAGTTTTAGAAAAAAAAGAGGCTGTTTAAAGTGTTCTCTCAGTATAACTTATGTACTTATGTGACTGCGTCTTTCTAAAACTCGATGTACAATATAATGTTATCAGCCAGGCACAATCACAAGCACTAGTATTTATGTATACACTTGGCAAAATTCTAAAGCTATTTTCTTGTAAAACATCGATTGAATCTTTGAGATCAGATGTATTTCGCATTCTTCTGCCAGGGTTGCGGGACTGTTCGAAAGAGATCCCGCGGCCCTGGAACACAAAGGGCAAAAGAAGGAACATGGATGGGTTTTAGTCAGTAAAAGTCTGACACTCCCTCCTGCTCAGTCCAGAGCGGGAGGAGTTCTTTGATGACTTCCCATCCGAAAAAAAAAAACGGTGGCTCAGAAGTCCAAACTCAAGGTTTGCCAGAGAGCGATGGAGCGTAGCATTTTAAACATCAAAATCACCGATCGAATACGCAACACCACAATACGATCCAATTGATGTTGGCGACAAGTCTGCGAGGTTAAAATGGGACTGGGCGGGTCACATTCCCAGGATGGGTCAGGACAGATGGGCCAGAATCGTCACGTGGGTGCCTGAAGACGATCGTCGTCACCGGGGCAGGCCCAAGAAACGCTGGCGTGACGATTTGGACTCATTTCTGGCTGATTGGCCAGAGAAGGCAAAACACTGGGGAGTTGGAAAGGAATGGGGGAGGCCTTTGCCTAGCGGTGGGACAGAAACGCCTAATTAAAAACAAAGCTTGTACACATAATTAAGTGACTGTAATTCATATATTTCTCAATAATATCTCAAGATAAATGTTGCTTTCAGACTAAATTCATACGTAGTGTGTTCCTCATCATCATCATCATTTCAGCCGAAAGACGTCCACTGCTGGACATAAGCCCCCCCAAGAGTCGCCACACTGATCGGTCCCGTGCGACTCGCATCCAACGGATCCCAGCAACCTTCACCAGGTCATCGGTCAATGGGCTTCCTAAGTGATAATTATTTAACGTTTTACAGATCGACGGTATTCTAGCTGCAGTAGACGCGACGAAGCAGCCTGATCTTGCATCTCGTTTTGGCGTTAAAGGCTATCCTACTCTAAAGTACTTCAGCAAAGGCGAGTACCAGTTCGACGCGGGCCATGCCAGGCAAGAAGAGCAAATTATTAGCTTCATTAAGGTTAGTACACTACTATGTACTTTATTTAGTTAAAAACACCTAACAATCAACCTATACTTTCTTCAAGTACGATTATTCGAAGTAAGTATATAAGAAAGCTTGTGGATTCGCTATTTAACTGAAAATACATTTACTGAATTTACAGCTTTCTGTCACATTGATTGCCACGGTTTTAATGTTATCGGTGTTCAAACCCAGAATGACGCTTTTCGTTGAGTAATTTACGACTCCAACATACTAACACTTTTTCCGTCTCAAAACGGTGGTCTCAAAACCTAAAATTGGAAGTCATTTGACATTCGCCAACCTACACTGTGGCTTCGTGGTGGATAACGCCGCGCTTGCTCGTAGAGCGGAGGCCAGTGTCCCAGAAATGGGAACGTCAGATACCCTTAATATCCTTCCCGAAGGGTGAGACAGATCCACTCAAACGATATTTCACAATCGCTTGTGCTCTTCGGCATGGGGCCCATTCCGTGGTGAACTTGTTCAGCTGACACTTTTTAGGAGCCTAACAAAATAATGAATAACAAACAATGCCAACGCATAGCTATAAGTATCTGGTAAAACCAGGTGAAAGTTCGGTTAAGCAGAAGCTAGCCTCATAGGCTGACAAACGAAATGCCACTAAAAATATGTGACTAGAGACATAGAGGTGAATCGACACTTTGAAAGAGATTTTAACGTTGAATTATTATGATATATTATCTACAAATACTCTATTTTACATACTTAATTATTTAGAGATTTTGTTGGCAACATGATATGTATATTAATTCTACGTTAAAATCCCTTTAAAAGTATTGTCTCGAATCACCCCTGCGTTTCTATTCACCGCATATTAGGGTACTGCACGGGATCAGAATCGCTACAACTCGAGCCTTTCGGGATTTTTTCGATAGACATCCATGGCCACTAGGCAAACCCGCGACGTGGTAACGTCGCGGGTTTGAACCCAAAAGACCACCACAAAGTTTTATTACTAATAGTTCAAGGAAACATCGTGAGAGAACCCGGCCTGTCATACAACATAAAATCGAAAAGTTGTGTCATCCGCCAAAGCTCACCGGGCCCGCATAGTGATTTATTGTCCAATGCGTCTCGTAGAGAGGAGGCTGGTATCCCAGCCAGTAAGAACTATACAAGATTATTATGTCTTATTGTTGCACCAGGACCCTAAAGAGCCACCACCACCGCCGCCCCCCGAAAAGCCGTGGTCGGAAGAAGAGTCGCCCGTGCGCCACCTCGACTCCTCGACTTTCAGAAACACACTGCGCAAGGTCAAACACGCCATCATTATGTTCTACGCACCATGTAAGTAACAAAAAGCTAGGTTTTCATTTAGAATCAGGGGTAATGATCAAGTTTTGAAACAATAAACTCAATGTCATAATATGACGAAGATCAAGACACATTGTGATACAAGTGTGTAGGACGTACGTACGTGACCTACATTTCACGGGTTATGTTGGGTTATTATGTGGGTTATGTAACATAACACACATAATAACCCAATAACACTGCCCGACCTGATGAGAATCGAACCCAGGACCTCATGCTCAGCAGTCGGGTTTGCGAGCACTAGACCAACGAGTCGGTCAACACGTTTTACGGGCTATGTTTAAATTGCAAGACTAGACTAAACTGAGAAAAGTGTGATAAAAAAATACATTATACTCGTTGTGGAAATCGAACTAAATAATACCAGCCGCTCGCGTCGGTCTTCAGGTATAGCCGCGCTTGCCTAAGTTGGACCTTGGATGGGTGACCACATCCACGGACCAACCTAGGGAAGCGCGGCCATTACATACGGACTTTCCTCCGTGCCTCGGAAAGCACGCTAAGCTGATGGTCCCGGCTGTCAATTGTAGATCTTGTACAGTCGTTAAATAGTCAGTGTCCCGAATGTCTGGCAACCAGTCTTACCAGGAGTAATAGGTATATCGTATTACCAGGGGTATATTGTATTACCCAGTACTAACTGGGTTGTAGAGGTCAGATAGGTAGGCGCTCCATATAAAATACCGGTATTCCCACATACTTGGAAAAAGGCTACGCAGTTTAGCATTCACGCTTGCGTCCACTTAATTTACATGTTTTTGGTCAACAGTGGGCTGCTTTTAACTGTTTTCTGTATTCCAACCAAGGGCAACTGGAAATTAAGTTTACCTTCACCGCCGTTCATTTCTGATTCATTTCGTTGCTGAATTCAAGCCAGTAGAATCTTTTCTTTTGGAATCATTGAGCTTCATTGCCTCAGGCCTTTTCTAGTGGTATCACTGTTGGTTCAAGAGTTTGAGTTTTCAAGAGTTGCAGTGATTGGGAAAAGAGCGGGCTTGTCAAAAAATAAGGTCAATACTATCTGTCTCAGATGGAGTATTCATCTGATGACGTTTTACATTTCTTTTTTATTATAATAAGTTTTTTTCATCAGAATATCGATTTTCAGGGTGTGGCCACTGCAAAAGTACTAAGCCGGAGTTTGTGAGGGCTGCAGAGAAGTTCGCAGATGAGCTGATGGTGTTATTCGGAGCCGTGGATTGTACCAGCAATCAGGAACTGTGCGGTACTTACGACGTCAAGGGATACCCCACGCTCAAATACTTTAGCTATTACGATAAAACCGTGAAAGAATACACAGGTGGCAGAAAGGTAATAAGAATAACGTAATCAGGTGGCCTACCTGATGTCTTAAAACAGGAGTAATTTCAGCGTGGGAAAGAGATGGCGCTCGACGACCTGTATAGTTCTGTCTCTCCCACACTGGAATTGCTCCTGTAATAACTCCTGCTTTATGACGTCATAGTAACTCCCCTGGTCATAAATTAGAGGTATCTCAAAAAGATGCTTAGCAAGAATTGCACCTTCCGATGCAGTGGTAGTTACCACCTTTATTGTCATTTAGACAGCGTGTATCAGAAAGGTGTGGTAATATTTAAGGTACAAACCCTTGGGGGAGGGATTGGAATTGATGATCTGTATCAAAATACCCCCATTTTGATACAGATCATCAATCTGAACAATTTTCGCCGTGGAACCTCGCGAAACATTAAGGCCAGCTCTCACCGGGACGGCAAGGCAGAGCATTTTATCTTTACCCAACGTAAATTCATACGTAGCTATCGGTAACAAGTGTATGTTTTATCCACAGGGACAAGACTTCGTCGCCTTCATACACAGTCAAGGGCATGTGCAAGGAGCCTCTCAGAATGAACTCACGTCTCAGGATGCAGGCTTCGGAATCAATGTCCGCATGACCAGTGACGCTGACTTCCAAGAGATAATAAGCGCCGCCAACCCGACCTTCGTTATGTTCTACGCCTCGTGTAAGTTTTCAAAGACTAAAGCCACTAACACTAGACTCATCTGAATGTGATACTATTGGATTAATAAAGGAGATGTTTAGGCATCCTAAATGGTCATAGTTGCATAAATTTAGCCTGGATTGGTTTTGCTCAGAGTCAATCTGAACAGATCTATAATCTATAATAGTAATAAAAATATGTAAAAGTATCAAAAGGGTTACAGGGCGTCAAAAAATTCGTCCACATCGCTGTCAACAGGAAAAGTGCCCAGAAGGCTGGCAGCATTGCCACGTTATATCTTGATTGAAATAAAACTTTTATCTGAACAGTCAGCAACAAAAGTCATTAACTTTCAGGTTTTAAACACAAATTATTTAAAATAAACCTGAAACAAGGGCAAAATTTAAATAAAGCAACTCCGGCTTTAACATAGAGCGCGGTAAATCATGTATGGTGTTTAATACTTTTGTCTCAATAGGCTTATTTCTACTACAAATAAATCGCATGAAGTTTAGTTTCTATTGTGTGCGGTTTATAATTTCAGAGAGATAGTTAAGGAGATACAAAAAACTGCATTATTAATACTACTAAACTATTATAAATACTAAAGATCAATAATATTTTTTGCAAATAAATTCGTCAATATTAGGCATTCTGACAAGTGACTGTGAACACCAATCCGAAAGCATTAAGTCTCGCCGTGGCAAACGACAGTCGGCATTGCTCTTTGTTTTCGACATTTGCATACAAGAGAGCTTTAATTCCTTCTTTAGCAATATTTGATAAGTTATATCGCTATGGAATCAGGATTTAGCCAAGCCGACACCAATAAAAGTAACAAATATCACACAGACGATTGTGTGGTGTTTATTTGCAAAGTGTGACGTCATCGGAGACTTCATGACAAATTCAAAGCTTTTTTTCCTGTTTTGTTTTAATTACCCATGAAAATTTTCTATTTGGCTCAGAGTGATGTACTGAATACGTGGTAAGCATATTCGCGTCGGTGTCCCTTACACTCCGTATTTTTTTAACAATAATATGTATTTTGGTAAAAAAAAATTAAAGTATTTAATATTTTTTCAATAATTAAATTTGAAGATAGCATAATTATTAACCAATAGAGATAATTAACAATAAAAAACGGTTACTGTAATACACAGCGATATTTACATATAGTGTACATAGTGCTGGCCCAGGCTCCATACATTTCGGGAAAAATCTCCTTTAGTCGACTTACTTTGTGCTTTCCCTATAGAAGTGATTGAAACAATAAAATTGTTCGGCAGGGTGTGGTCACTGCGTGGAGGCGAAGCCAGAGTACAGTCGAACGGCTGACCGGCTGGCGGAAAAGAACAGCAAAGTGCGGCTTTATGCTGTGGATGCATCCACGAACACCAAGGTCGCTGACATCGCAAGCATCAAGGGTCTACCCACATTTAAACTGTACAAGAGCGGGGCAGTCGTCGCGGACTTTGACGGTGCGCGGACTGCCGATGCCATGTTCGAATTCTGCAACCAGCACGCCGAGGTGAAAGACGAGTTGTGATCCTAGTAAATACTTCAAGTATCTTAATCACCCTTAGATTTTCTCGTCGAATCATTACTTGTCGTTGTATCCTTGCATTTATTTAGCGTAATATTTCAGTGTCTTTTGTACGACATCAAAAACATCATTTACTGTGGATAAGAGAGATTTGGGAAGTCATTTTCCTCATTAATTATTTTCATCTCCGCTCTTAATATTTAGATACTGTAGCGTAATGTTTATAAAATGTTACAAACTTGTATACAATTTCAATAATAAGACTTTGAAAATATTGACAATACCCAAAATGTAGATGCTTGGTTTTATTCTCTAAGAAGATATATATATTTTTGCTATGTTATTTCGAGCTGGCAATAGGCTCGAGTTGAGTTACTTGCTAATGTTACATAGGTGTGAATTACTTAAAAGACTAATCCAAACATATTCTAATAAATAAAAGTAGTCAAAAATAAATATTCAAGTATTGTTATAATGATGTTATTTTTCTACGTATAAGACATACTTAGGTGACTTTTTAGTCAAAATGTAAATTATGTAGAAACGATTTTATTATACAAACGTATTATGCATAATAATCTCAATAGATAACACAGAAATAATGTTTTAGTCTGAGATGATTTATTTAAATTATCTCAGCTAAGTCATCCAAATTTTACAATGAATACTCAGCTAATGAATTATAGTACGAAGTTGATATACGTAGAAGTTTATAGTTATTATTATTATATATTGTGCTATGACATGCTTCTAATGAGATTTCCATTTTGCTCATTGTCATTTAGTTAGTGAGTAACAAGATCCTCTCATCAAAGGCCGTCTGACACTATTCTGCTATACTACCTACTTCACAAATCTATTTTTACTTGTTCTTTATGTATTCCAATGTTAATTTGTTTTTAACAAATGGAGATGTGCGGCATTTTGATGTAAAATAATGAAACCTTGTCACAAAACTTGATATTTCTTCAAGCTTTACTACTACGAATGTTACGTCAATATCCACGCACAACTGTTGTGTATACCAGGGGGCCTAAAATGGCTGCCTTATCAGAATCATAATACGAATCACGTTAATTTAAGACTCTTAAAATAGACTTTGTGTTCATAACCATAAAGACCATTTTAAGAATTTTAAATTTTTAACGTGATTCATATTATGATTCTGATAAAGCTTCTATTTTAGGCCCCCTGGCTTCGGCAGAAACTTTAGAATATCGTTCGACCATGTTTTTATGTATAATCTTTACGTTTTACCATGTTTTGAATTCGGAGATATATATTTTATTGTAATATTATAATAGAGGCGTGAGCCTCGACATTCCTTGTACTTACATATTTTAATTATTTTTGCAGTCATAAGATAGAATGGGAATAATGAATCAGCATCAATTTTAAGTGATAAATGATTGGTAAGCGTCATTCTGAATGAGTCAGTTTAACGTGAGTTACTGTAGTATTCATATAGGCGCTATCAAATAATAGGAATGGGGGCTATCGCGTATGAGTTTGCCGCTAGAGGCGCTAGTGTAGCGCGAGGTCACCGAAATCTCAGATGTCATATAATGTTCGCGCGTTGCGTGCTTTTTGATCACGTATTTTTACTTATATTCACGATTGAGCCATTCCTGATTAATTATGAGTTAAAGATTTTAAGTAGCAACTTTGGATCTTATTTAAAAATCATTTTACCTCCAAGTACTAACTACTTGGAGGTAAAATGATTTTTAAATGTTCCATGATTGCTAATTTTTCGGGAGGATATTGTAAATACGTATCTAAAGTTTACAATATGATGTTATAAGTATTAAAATAAACTTTTTATGAAGTTATTGGTACTTTATAATACAATATAGAATTATTGAAAGGACCTTACTCGGCAGTGGCGCCATCTGGTGAGCTCAAAAACGATAGCCCTTATTGACCACATTTGTCGACGCGGGGCTTGAGCCTTACTATCACCACACTTGTCGCATTTAGTTCGACGCGCCGTCGAGTCGCGTCCCCCGAACCGGACAGAACCGAATGAAGTCTTTTTCGCTTTTATTGCACGGAAATAAAGTTCTTTTTTCCCGGCTCCAGCGCGCCGCGTCGATAAGTGCCCTAACGTCACATCCCTAAAGCGCCCCATACATGACTTTCTAATATTTTGTAGCTATGACATCACATGTATTTTCAGTTCATACTAATAATCTCGGAGTGATGTAGCTCCATTTCTATAGTGAAAAACGATCTGTAGTGTTCTGTATTTTCCATTAGTGCAGAGTAAAGTGAAATAATGTAAGTATTTTTTGTAATTAAGGTAGTTGACACCAATAGTTCCAAGATACAATTACTCCATATAAACACTATATTTTATTCTGAAATCCAATATTTTTTAAATTACTGTAAAATTAGGTTACTTTTGGGAAATTAGTGACGTCAGTTTGCTATTGACATTGTAGAGGAGAATCGCGCTTTACGGCTCATAATAAACATGTCAACTGATTGGTGGTGCTACCTACCTTAATAAATACACAAGATTAATTTTACATAATAAGCTAGACCATTTTAATAATAGCTGGGCTTCCAATATATCCGACAATATTCCTTTTTTACGTACAGAGATAATATTAAATAATGAATTATGATGATGATAAATATTTATTAAAGCAGTATTTAATATGCATTTGTTTTTAGCTTATTTTTATGCAAAACGTATTATATTTACAGACGCGACGATCTAATTGTACTAACAGGATTGATTATAGTGATGCTATGGAAGAGAGCTCAGTGGAAAGTTCATTCTTAAGGGTCATTTACTAATATGATGAGCTTAAAATGTGAATAATCAGCAGTAAAAAAAAAAACATTTTTCTCAATTATTATGTCACGTTTCATTTCAATGACTGTGCAAAATAAAATATTATTTTCTATTATTTAGTTTTATTTCAAAAAACTGACTATTAATTACTTCTATTTATATTTATCCGGCAATGTCTGACTTCATCATATTACCAGCAATATTTGCAGTGTGGCAACTGCGGAGTTGCTGCATTTCATTATTAATAAGTATGAATTCATTTTCAGCCTTTATAACCAGAGTGTATACGCAAATACCTACTACCGACCATTTTATAGTGGACATATTGCCGAGACGTACCTACTCAAATCTATTGTAAAGAACTTTTAGACTTTGTTCCAAACAATTTGCTGATCATCATCATTTCAACCCAGAATCACCCACTGTTGGGTTTAAGCCTCTTGTTTCCTCTCCCTTGCGGGCGTCCTTTATCTTTATAGGTACCCTATAGATTACCCTACAGTACATAATCAAATAACTTAAGTACTCTCATATGCATTGCAAATTACAAATAGACGTCTTCTATTTTATTTGATTGCATACATAAATCACCACCTCTAGCTTTGGCAGCCGAGGCGCCTCCGTGCTCTGTGGGAATGATGAAGGAAATAAAACACGGGTTTTGATTAGGGAGTTCCAATATAATGACTCCTTTATTAGAATAATGAAATCTTACAGCTAATGCTACGGAATATATTGTAGCCATGATTAAATGCGATTACATAGATCGAATGACATAGCTCGATATGTTCGTGGTATCTGGTGAAGCCATCGACAACACACGTTGACATATCGCACTTGCACACACACACACGGAAGTTAAAAAATAAAATGGATTTTCTACGCCCTCTTCGCCCAAGCAATACCCTTTTTCCCTTTGGCTTTAATTCCCCTCCTCACCATAGGATGAGTTGCATCGAGTTGAACTTGTACGACACACCCATATTAAAACGTTTAACGTATTGTACCTAAGTTATGTTTATATTGTCATGGATTTGCGCGTCCTGCCATAACTGACTCTGTGATATGCATTATCGTTTTATTTCCTTAATTCATTGTAAAATATTTGAGTTAGGTACTTTGTTTGGAGCGGATTCTTTAAAAGAATTTTCCGCTGCAATTAAAGTTACACCAATTCGTTTCAACCTATGATAAACATATTTTTGCATTAAGCATGTGTCGTGCATCTCATCCTCTAATGAATAGGGGACCTATACTAAATGAGGACCATGTATTTTGTTTTTACGAAAGGTAAAATATTTTAGTAGTAGTGTGTATTGAAAATAATGTTTTTCGCAAACAATTGGCTTCGTTATTATTCCAGAAATGTTTATGAACACAATATATAATTAAGTATCGTTTATTATCAAACTTTTAGACAAGCTCACTTTTCGCAAATCGTCGTCGGTCGTCAGTGGTGTACTGATAATACTACACAAACATTAAAAATAATTCATGTAAAGTTATTTAGTTAGTTTTACAATATAACTAAGCTTTTAAAAGCAACGAGTGACTGAGCTTGTCTCACTGACACCTGCAATTCGTTCCATAAATGGACAGTCTGGACCGTGAAGACGGGTCATACAATTTTGCTGACTAACAAATATCAGTAACTACCGGTTCGTCCCGGCTTCGCACGGGTGGACATTTTTTTTTTTCAATTTATTCTAAGTAGGTAGTTAATGCAGTATATTGGTGAAAGAATTTTTGAAACCGGTCCAGAAGTTTTTGAGTTTATGTATTCGTTACAAACATACAAATCTTTCCTCTTCATAATATTAGTGTAGATAAATTGCAAGTCGTAAAAACCAAATATTTAGATCATGGTCCTCATAATATGTGCAATAAGCCCCAAACTATTTCAGTCGTACAGACTTTTGTCTGTTCCTACACTACAGGGCTTATACTAAATAAAAACAAAAAGAAGAAAAGCTCGGTGTTTAGATCCCGAGACGCGCCATAGTGCGCGAGATGAAGCGCATAGCTATGTCATGGTCTTGCACCATTTCGGTTGGGAGAGCCGCAGCTTCCTCGCCTTCGTCGGCCGCCGAGCTGGACGGTTGCGGGCCTACATCGCGCGATCCATTTCCGGAGTTATCCAACTCCATGCGCACTGTTTCGTTTAAATCGACGCGACGCATCGTCTTCTTCTTCTTCTTCCGCGATTTCTGGCGCGCCGCTTCCGCTTCTGCGTGAACATAACAAAAAATCAAATTAGGGGCTTAAGAGTGGCCAAATCAGTTTTTTCTACTCAACATACTGAATAACCTACAAATTCTTGATCATTAAAAGAATTTCACTCATAATGAGAACTGTTAAATATTCAGTCGTGGCAGAATTTAATTTGATTTGCTACATTGTGAATGAAATAACTTTTTCAGACGTCCATTTAGTCCGCAATATTGCGATAAAAAGAAATGAGGCCCTTATTAAGTCTGTATATTTAGAAAAATTATTTGTTTGGACAACAACCTACAACAAACAAACCTGACTACCTACTAGTGACTACTAAAAAATCACGCTCTAATTAAATTCAGGGCTTACAAGCCTAAAATCGTGGTAACTATCACAAACAAAAGTACTATCGTATAATTAGGTACAGTTGATCTGAATAGTATTATTATTTAGCCACTAGGGCTAAATAATAAGGTAAAGACGTTCGTGCTTGCTAGGTTGGTCCGTCGATGGGAACCCATTACTTACCGAGTTTCCTCCATGCCTCCGAGAGTACGTTAAAGGTCTATATCCACACATAACAGGGCCGTGCCCGGGAGGTGGACGGACCATGCTCTCAAAACAATATCGGTGTGTACATTTTTTATGAACTCGTTCACACACGTCCGTGCCCGGGCCAGCGACGAAGCTGCAGTGCCTGATGATGTATGTAACATACGGCCACGGCCCTGACATTTGTGGATATAGACCTTTAACCTTTAGACCTTAAGATGGTCCCAACTGTCATTTGTAGATCTGACAGTCGTTGCAGGTAGACAGGGGCCCAAAAGTCTGACAACCAGTCTTACTAATTCACGCTGAATCGCGAGGGAAGCCGCGGGCAAATGCTAGTAATAAGAATCCTATAGGCTTGCGTATTTAAAAGTGAAAATTATTTTCTACTAGCTCTGACTCTTTTAGTTACTAAGTGGTTATAAAGTTATAAATATCAGAAAATAGACAGCAAGAGATATGCCATGAGTGATCAGGAGGTCCTAAGTCAGACGCAGTGCGGTATCTGCTCGGCCATAAGGTAGGGTTCCACACACCGCACGTAAGTACTTGAAGCACTTACGTTTTTCTTCCTCCTTGCGACGTTGTTCGTCTGGTGAATCCTCGTCTGAAGTCGGCGCGCAAGCCTTTTCGAAGGCGCGGTACATGACCTCGTCCTGTAGCAACGGTACTTTTTAAATACAGGACGTCCCACGGCTATGCTACACGGAATCCAAGTACCTTAAATATTGTATATCTTAAGCTTTATTGAAAGAAGACTTCATTTAGATTTTAAAAATAATGTGGACTGCTTTCAAAGAATTTAAAATAATCGTCTTCTTGAACCGGGAATCGAACCCGCCAAATGTGAAAAACAACACTAGGTAATTGTATTTTGTGAATACGGTCGAAAGAGTTAAATCATAGGGATGCTTTTTTCTTGAATAACATATCTTAAATAAAAGGAAGACCATGAAATTAACATTTTATTTAAAAGCTAGTTCATAAAAATTGATTGAATGACAAAATTGTGAGGAAACCGGCATGCCCTAGAACCAAAAAATTCGAAGACATGCGACATCTACCAACCTGCCCTGGGCCCGCGTGGTGGATTATTCCCTCTCATAGAGAGGAGGCCTGTGCTCATTTAAGATGCTATGTCATTTAGGATAAAAAATCCTTAAGATTATCTAACCCTTTCGACCGTTATCATAAAATACATGTATTTTTTTTCACATTTGGCGGGTTCGATTCCCGGTTCAGTCGAGCGATTATTTAAAAATCTTTGATCGCAGTTCAAATTTTTTTTTCTAATAAAAATACGATCTTTCAGTAAAACTCCGTATATACAAAATGTAGGATACATTCCTTCCGTGTGGCATAGCCGTGGGACGCCCTGTATATTTCATATTACCATCAATATTTAATCTATTATGTTAATATGAACGTATTTTACTGATGCCGAAAACCGCAACAAAATCTGTTGCATAGATAAGAAGAACAAGGTGGTCACGAACGGTAAGTATTTAATATGGGTACATATTTTTTACCTCTTATACTTAAAACAACTGGCTAAAGGATGTAATATGGTACACCTCTGCCCTGTTCGGGGGAATACAGGCGTGATGTTATATTATATGTAACCTTGAACATAATATTATTAGAAAAAATCATATTAATTTGTCCTGAGCTGTAGAAGGAATTATTATTATCACTAGAAACGGGATATTTACCATGTTGACTGTTAATTTTGAGTTCCCGATATTTCGGCGCTGTTGCAAGCACCATGATCACGGATAAACTGAAGTTATTGCGGTTTATGAGCAGACAAATCGATCTACACTCTGTCTTGTTCGTTTTTTGCACTCAGTACCGCTACCACTGTCACTCGCAACTCGATTCTGTTCCCGACACACGAAACTCACTCTGTCCGCTCGCGAACTTTTTTCGGCACCGAACCGAAAAAGTGCCAAAAATGTATTTGTCTACATTAGAAGGCCCATACAAATACAACTGCTTCCGCTGTCTGCTCTTATATCCCGTTTCTAGTGTTAATAATAATGTTAGTGACCATGACAGTTTAAAAAAACTTGTATTTTAGAAGGAACGTGAATCTTACCTCATTAAAGGGCTTGGTAAACTTAAGCCTTGTGCGGAGATGCTTGTAGATTTGTTCAGCGGCAAGCTGCTGTGCCACCCTTTTTGAGGGACCCGAGCCCACGCGCACCACTTGCCCAATGCGGGCTTTAACGGTGTAGCTATGCAGGCCCGCTGCAGGGTCCGCCATTATCTCGTACTCCACCGGATCAAGGCGGAACTGCTTGCAGAGCTCATTCACGAGCACTACGAAGCTGTGCGTAGGCAAACCCGCATCATCCTACACAAATTAAGATTTTATGTACCTATAGGTACTACTACGACAATACCTTTCAGCTATTTATGTACTTATATTGGGTACACGTAAGTACCAACGCACTACTTAGCCCCGTAGTTATTATTTCTGCTCATTGATTTTGTTATGCGTCATGCTTTAGCCAAAATATTTTTTCACTGTTTTTCTTTGTTTTCATGCGGCTGTCCGCAATTTAACCAATTGTTCGGTTGACCGCATAGTGCATAGTTACCTACGTACCCTGATTTGACGGGAACTGCGATTTTATCATAAGAGTTTCGTTTAAGGGTTCTACAGTCGGTATTATACATACCATCAATTGATGGATAGCCTTAAAGCCTGCGAATTCCTCCGGCACCTTGTAACCGCGCATCGCAAGTTGCTCTAAAATCATTTTGGCAACTATTCTCTTTGCATCTGCCTTGGAGCGCCCCGTCCCGATAACCTCTTCCTCCATTGCCTGGCAATTGAAGCGAAACCAAGGCTTATGGGCCTTGCCAAACTGAAAATAAACATTGAATACATCACTAAAACCTGCTCATGTTGCTAGGTGATGACGACATAGTCAAGTCGCAGCCCCGGCTCCCTACCTACCCGAGAGCCACCGTCATACACACCTAACCTAGGAAAGTTAGGTTAGGGTGTCCTTACATATGAGCAGTAACCGTTTTTCTGACATTTTGGTTTGTGGCCTGGCAAACTAGCAGGAAGGTAGGGAAAACGCAACCGCGCTTCCTACATCCTATTTTTTAAAGCGTTTACCAGTGTCTCTAACAATCACCTAAAGGAACTTTGATAGCGGCGGGCTTCCAAGGAAACCCTGAGAAGTCCTGAACCAATTGCTGACGTAAGCGACTTACTTTCAGTATTATATGCGTACTATAGGCACCCAGAAGAAAACCACTGTTCAACACCCACATTCAACACGCAATTAAATGCAAAAGCTTGTGATCTACACACGATTTTAAATGATTGTACGTAGAATAGCTCTGCGAGAAAGTCTGATAATTAGTAACTACTAGTAACTAGTACTACTACTAGTAACTAGCACTACCACTAGTAACTAGCACTACTACTAGTAACTAGCACTACTACTAGTAACTAGTACTACTACTAGTAACTAGCACTACTACTAGTAACTAGTGCTACTAACAGTAACTAGTACTGCTACTAGTAACCAGTATTACGACTAGTAACTAGTACTACGACTAGTAACTAGTACTACTACTAGTAACTAGTACTACTAATAGTCAGTAGTACTACTAATAGTCACTAGTACTACTATCAGTAACTAGTATTACTATCAGTAACTAATACTAACCACAACATCACGAGCTTTTGTGTATGCATAATATTAGAATAGCAGTTCGCTGTCATCGGCTACACGCAGCAGCCATCGCGAAACGATAGGTGTGAGGCGGCCTCATCATCATTCTCATCCCGATTTATTTGGGGTCAGCGCAGCATGTTTCCTTCCTCCGCGTCATCATGGAAGTAAGTAGTTTGCACGGTAAGTGTAGGTACCGTTTTGACCTCTACGCAGCGTATTGACAAGAAATCTGCCTATCCGATCTGTCGCCTAAAGAATCGTCACGCAATATGGTCACCCTGAGATTAGCGTAGCTACACTTGCACTGTATTTGGTTATGGTTATAGATGATTAAATGCACAGAAATAGTAAATAAGGTGTACATGTACCTAAGTAGAATATGCTCTATAATTGTGTAAGCAAAAAATGCTTAAGCTTGCTAATTCCAGACACAACCACATATGCGTGATAAATTGTGAAGTAGGTTTTGTACTACCAGTCTACCAATCAAAGATGCAACCAGAATTTTTTCTACAACCTACTGAAAAACTCCGTATCAAACCTGACCTACCCCAGCTTGAAGGGTGCCTTCCAGCGTTACAGATAGACATAATATTCGCAACGATTGGTTACAGCGAAAAATACAAGAGACACAAAAACAAAACAAAAATTCGTAACTTTGGCAGCTAATAGCATAACAGAGATTTAAAATCACCACAAAGTAAAATCACCCACAACATTTCCACAAACATGCCAAAGCCATGCAACTAATGTCTGACAAATGTTTGACGGCACGGTTGGCGCAGTGGCTAAGCGTTTGAATGCCGCGTATCGCGGGTTATATCCTCGCACAGAACAAAATATTTGTAAGACCAACACTACAGCTAGTTGTTCCAGGTCTGGTTGTTGGTGTATAAGAGTTAAAATGATTGAAAACGCACCCACGATACAGTAGAAATTCCTGGTGTAAAAAACACTTCATCTAGTCTGCTCCTTTCATAAAGTGGCCCTGCCAACTTGTCAAGGTCAAAGCATAAAGAGAGATGGACAAATAATATTTGTCCATCTCTCTTTGAAGGACTTTGAATGAAGTGTTTTTTTTACACTGGGAATTTATACAAATTGGCTGATTTGGCTGATGATGACTAGACAAGGCAAAGGTTAGAAATTTAGAGAAAACTAGCTGATGCCCGCGACCTTCCTCCCCGTGAAATTATTATAAAACCATTATTTCCCTATTTAAATCGGATTAAGTTAACAAATTTATGGGTTTTAATTTTTTGCACGGATCAGCTGCCACTAAAACGTCCAGTCAAAATTAGCAGGAACAAACAGACAGACAGACAAAAATATTTAATAAAATGTTGTTTTGTTATAAGTACCGTATACACTTGCATAAGCATTCAGTAAAAAACTGTTATTTTGAAATTACAATTCTTTCTTCAAACTTCAATTTTATTAATTTGTGTGTATATTAATAAAATTACTTGCATGTAACAATAACATAAAAAAAACATTAGCTAGGAATTGTCCCAGTGAGTACTAAATGGCCTCATCTGATGCAGAGATTTATACTATAATCACTTTTGTATACTTTTCAGGCAAGGCCTTCATGAATTTTCCTTCACCATACAGTCAAAGGTAACTTAGATTGATTTATTGATATCATTTTATCATAGTACATGGAAGATTTCAGTTCAAATTAAAGTACCTGCACGAAAACAGTTAAGTATTTGACAAATGTGCAAATCATTTTCATTAGGTACTATATTAGGTGTAGAATTTCAGAACAATTATTTCAGGTCATCAAGAGTCAAGACATTTGATCTGAAGTTGGGATAGAAATTATAAAATAAAGAAATATGATTTCATTACATAATTATTATATCGCATTCATCTGTATGAATCACATATAAAATATAAGAAAAATATTATGAAAAATGGTGACTATGAATTACAGGAAAACATAAAATGCTATAAGAATATACGAAGTTAATAATATGAATTCTACCTTCGACAAGCACTTGTAAACAGGTTGGGCATGCCACCTATTCATAAATTTATGAAGTGCAACAACGGAAGACTCTTGCGTCATTGTTTTTCAATTTATCTGAAAAACATTGAAAGTGCTAGTGTTATCCAGCAGCAACTTCTTTGATATAAAGCCGTCTGAAGTTGAAAAAGTTCCGTACTAAAGTTATTTATACAGGGTGGAGAAGACACTCGACGCACAAAGGCGACACAAATTCATTACTACATTCTGAAATTTTGAAAAATTTGTAATGTGGTTCAGAATGATATACTGTTAAACGTGATCAGCGTTGGAGCGTCGTCGGTATCCCCGCCACCGCGTATATCTATCTAGTTCTTAAGAATCATGTCACGAAGTACTGCGAATGATTTGTTTTTCACTTCAGACAGTACTATTCTCACTAATCGGTTTCTTAGAAATTATTCACATTAACATTTATTTTTGCAATTAACATTATTGCTGCTCCTCATCACGAGGAATGTGTGAAAATCAATCAAGATATTTGCATCAATGGTTTAGTATGCCAAGTTTTCTAAACGTGGTTTATGTATTACGAATTAATCATTGCCCTGGGGCCATACCATGACGTCATAAGCAGTCCTTTTTTAACCTTACTTTGCGTGTTCGTACTATCACTTCCTTAAAACAAGCTTATTGTATTCCTGCTAAAATTAGCAGTTATATCTTATTAGTTACTAGCGACCCGCCCCGGCTTCACACGGGTGCAATGTTATACATATAAATCTTCCTCTTGAATCACTGTATCTATTAAAAAAACAAAAAAAAACCGCATCAAAAACCGTTGCGTAGTTTTAAAGATCTAAGCATACATAGGGACAGACAGCTGCGGGAAGCGACTTTGTTTTATACTATGTAGTGATTACAAAACGTTCCTGCAATAAGACTGTTTTGTTTTTACACACCTCACACCTCACCCTGATGGGTAATAGTTAGTAGTGTCAGTCTTTAACAACCGTATCTGAGGCTACATACGTGAACGGATGTCTCGCTGAAACTCGGGAAGCTTGAGCCCTGCCCCGATGCTGGTGTGCATGGCTAGTGACTATACAGAGGTAATTATAATTTAAAAATTGTGACAATCCTTAATTCTTAAGAAGAAGACTCCAGCCAGTAACAGCACAGCTCCGCACAGCATATTGGCGCCGACAAAATTTTACTTTACTTTAAGAATCCGGGTAAATTAATAAATAATTAATTAATACAGTAAGTATTAAACTAGTATGAGGTAGGCACGACGACAAATCAAGCTTTAAAAAAACCAGTTAATGCGAATCCCTCATCACGAGGCTATGTTATAATGGAAATTTATAGCTTGATTCGTCACCGTGTGTACTAATTAAGGACTATACAAAGAAAATCCTTACTAAGAAGCCTTAAAATAAAATAAATTGTATGTAGCCATTTTGTTAAAAAACCGTCTGCCTCATAAAGTCTATTGGTTGCAAGCACGACTGCTGAGCAAGTGGTCCTGGCTTCGATTCCTTGGTCGTCCAAATGTTAGGGTTTTTCCATCTGGAATTTCGCAGTAGCAGCCAAGGAGTCTGGATTTGTACCCTCAACTGGGACTTAAACATAACTGGTGGAATGTGAGTGTATTATTAGGTACACCTCTGTCTAACGCTTCAGGGATTACAGGCGTGATTATTAATGATGTATCAAAATATATAAAAGAATATATACCTGAGCTTTAGATTTATAATCCGAGACGCTGAGGTGATGAATAGTAACCGTCACAAGTGATATTAGCACTGTTATTATTAAAAAGCTGGCAACAAATGCTTGCTTTGTTTGCTTTTACGGGAGAAGAGTGAGCACACCCGCGTGCGATTCGCGCCAAAGTACGATTAGACGCCCCACAGTCCAGACTGTCCAGATTGAGGCACGCTACGGCACAGCCCGCGATACGCAGGCGCGTTTCAGGGCGGGAAAGCACCACACACAAAGTACATTGTATGCACTACAAATCAATAAATCGCCACCCTCATGTCCCAAGCTATCCAGTGCTGCCATTGCTATGAACATTATTGGAGGGAAATTGAGCAAGGATTGTTTATACCACTTAATTATTTGTTAAGACGTTGACCGGTACCAGCAATTTCGCATTTGAGTGTTAGTATATGTAGAGATTATTATTTTGTCAAAGGTAAAAATTCGCTAAAGGTGATTTTTTCAACGTACTGTAGCACTTGAAGTCAAACATTTTAACTTAATCAGTTAGTAGTACTTTGGCAAATTCTAAACTACAATATGAATCCACTTCATTCAAAACCCGAATATATTGAAGACAGTTTCTTGACATTGCATGTTGTGTTATAAATAATAAAAAATGTTTCTTGATTACAAACACAACATGCAATGCAACATTATCCATAAGCCGGATAGGCATGTGGTGAAACGTATTAGACCGGGAGATAGTGACACAAAATTTCCGGTCATTTGTACCAAATATGGCGACCCTTCAGTAATCTAATTACGTAATGACGAAAGGCAAATGATGGTCATAGCGCTGGTACCTGCTGCCCAATCGCGTGGGCGCTAATGAAACGTGTCGGATAAATTAAGAGTGTCGAACGATTTGTTACACAAAAATTCTTGTATTTTCTGATAGTCGATGAAAAAAGAAGTAGGTGGTAGCGTAAAACCATACTTCTCCGGTTTGACTTACAGCCCGCCATATCGACGAAAACACATTAATTTAAATGCCCATAGATCTGGTTTAGTTTATAAGGCTTCCATGAATTCGACAGAGAATTCGTCAAATCTATTATAACATTGAAAAAAAAGCATATTATACTCAATAGGTGACAACCTCATATTGTCAACACCTATATTCTGACATCCTGCATCCTGCGACTTTCACTTGTTTCCTCCTCAAAACCTTCGTTCAGACATTTTGCATAGCACCTAGCCGGTTAGGTACTAAGTTCTTTCTTTGTTGACGGCTAATTTTCGGTCACAATTATACTAGGTAATTGCAATAAATATTAGACTAGGTATTACAATGAAACAACGATGTTTCATTCAGCTGAACTTTTTATTGTCCTCTAAAGTGTTCTTATTACATAAGTGAAGCATTAGACAATCTTCCAAGTCTCTTGTGCAACACTGACTTTGGTTCATATCCAAAAAAATGCTATCGTCTGGCCTATCAAAAAATTCGTGTTCGAGCTCTGCATAGGGCTCTCCCGAACTCTCCGAGGTTAAAGGGTAATAGTACTGATGGTAGCAAAAGTATGACGTGGTGAAGCCCAACAATGCTCCCCCGACGACATCTCCCCAATGATGATGGTTGTCACAAACTCGGCTCACAGCCACTGCACTTGCTACTATGAGTGGAACGAGACAAATAATTACTCCTTTACTTTGTCCGCGGTTCCGAGACAGAACGCCGAGCTTCCCACATAACCAGAAACACAAGAACCCCAACGAGCAAAACGAGAAACTGCTGTGTCCACTGGGGAACGACTTCCTGCCTTCCATCACTTCGTACGGGTTGCCGGTGCAGTGAGCCCCGGGTGTCATCTGGCCGTTCGGGAAACAGCGCCAAAAAAAGTCGGGCCGAGGTCGTCCGACTATTAATTTAACGAATTCTGTCACGACTGCGGTTATTGTAAGCGCTAGTGTCCACGCTAACAGCGCCTGCGCAGTGTCCACGAAATTTCTTGTCCAGATAGAAGGGATACAGATACAAAAAAGGGGCACGAAAACTATTAGCAATACTGTAACCCATGCTGACACGAAGGAGTCGTGTCGGGGTCGCTTGCAGTCGTTTAGCAGTTCAGATTCCGTGATGTGGCGCACGTAAGGGTGAACTCTTGATTGACATATACACACCAACAACAAAAGTATTACACGCAATACAATTTCCAACAGTAAACTATTTATGTTACATTGAGCACTCTGCCACATAACTCATTATTGAAGAAAATCATAATAGTTTGTATTAAAGTAGCTTCCACTTGAATTTGTATAAATTTAAATGACAATGATGTCTTATCGATGTTAGATGCTATTAAACTGACAGATTTTTATGCACATAAAAAGGTTTAGTCCAGTTTTAATATAGTCTATTGTATATATCTGTGGTCTAAGGTTGTACTTTCTATATAATATATAGTATTGTTGTCGAACGTAAGGATGAGATAAAGCGCAGGCCACACCGCCAGCTAGCGAGCATCGTTTCACCTCATTTCATACTTCGGTTCTCACCGCGAACTACGGCTGAACGAGTAATTATCAATAGTCAAGTCTTTATTGCATTCCACATGTACGAGTATTACATAGATGGTGTAATAAGGTAAAAGATCAAATGGACCCTATCGGGCGCAGCAGAGAGAGTAGATGATCATGAGACGTGAAATGCTGAGAAAGACTAGAATATTTGCCACATTTTACTTTTCTTCAAGCAGATGATACCATTATTGGGCTTTCTTTGTTTAAAAGTTTATGATCGCTCCATTGCTTTCCAAGGCGACTGAGGTCAAGAGTGGAGTTATGATTTATTAAAATAAAAAGTTTAAGGCATCACTACAAAATGAGACTAGATACGGACAATCGTGTATCACAGTGAATGTTTTGTTTATGATTAGGGCGAAGATGTGATCATGTAAGAGTAGGTAAAACGTGTGCAGACGTAGATTAAGGAACCTGTTTGAGATTGAGCCCCTACGCTGCAGCGTTTCCTTATTTCCGGAGTGCAGGCACACAAGTGCACTGGCCGACGCTTTCTACTTTGTCTCCGCGTAAGCGACCAGTTTTACGTACCACTACACACGTCCATAGTCGACAATCTGCAGATTTTAGCAAGAAAACAGATTACTATATCATTTCAGCGATTAACTAGGGCAGGCAGGACATCTAGTATCTCCAGCATAGTATTGCTTAATTGCAAACTTCAAACTCTTCCGACAAAGCGTTGCAGAACTTGTAGATCTATTCCAGACCGGAAACTGAAGGAATGTATGCCTCATGAGTGAACATGTCAACCTGATAAAAGAAAAGGTCACACACGTGTTTCGGGCGCAGGGCATCTTACATAATAATGGAGCTGATATTTCCTCTCTAAAAATAAAAGTGAACGTGACTTGAACTCACGTAATCGCTGGCATATAATCATTTGTGTTATGAACACAAACTCGAAGTCAAATTAAATGATTCGCGATGTACCGTGTTAAAGTCGGTTATAACAGGTGGCGGTAAGAGTCAATTTCGCGCGGTCATCTTTAATGTGTCGTGTTGCTCTTTTTAATGAGTTTTTTTGTAATATTTTCTGCTAGTTCAATGACAATGAACCGTAATGATGACGGCCGACGGGTGATGGCTGAAAACAAACAAGTTTCGTGTATAGCTGCTAATACAAATTATACTTTTTTGCACACAGTTTAAAGTCGTTCCAGACAGACTCGGAGCAAGTGACGGTAAGAAAGAGGTTAAACTCATGGAGGGACAGGAAATGTTGCTTTTGGACACGTTCTTTGTTAAATGTATAGTCGTAGTTACTAGCTGACCCGGCAGCATGTACAATGTATTCTGGATGTCGGCAACCGCGCCACCTAGGATCAACTATTTGTACTGGGTATGGTGGGGTACATTTTTGCACTAGTGTCGTACATAGTGAGACTGTCCCGAGATTGTTGCAGCTGTAGTTGCACTTGTGCGTTTCTGACCGTTATAATGTGTCGAGACGACGACCCGTGTCGCTGCCGATTGTACCTTCAGCTAGGACCAACTTGCTGGCCAAAAGGCTCCTGACTCGAGCAATTCGCACCATCAATTACATTCAGGTCGAAATTGATTATTTACATGTCACTGGGGTGAATTCGCAAAAGTACTATTGTTTACACTGTGTTACAAACAAGGATCTTGAGATGTATTTGGTGCTTTAATTTTAATTTTGTGTGTGTGACTTAACTATAGCACTAAGTTATAGACCTGTAATGATAGTTTATGGCAATTATATAAATAAATAAATAAAAATATGTAAGAACCAACCAGGTGACGCCGTAGATACAAAAATCTTCTCGCTCAAGCCGATTACTCGGTTGCCGGTAAGTCTTCCCCCGTGCCGTCACCACGCAGCGTGTCGAGCAAAACAGGTGACAACGATATCACGGAGAAATGCACTAAATACCTAGTCGTTCCTAATGTTCTACAGGACTATGCCTGTTTATGCTGCTACGGCACTCTTCGCCTACAAATGTTAAACAAAATCATTGTAGAATATTTTATCTCTGGGAGGCTTTAAATTTTTGCAATTTAGTTATTTATTTTTAACCGACTTTCTTCAAAAAGGAGGAGGTTCTCAATTCGGTTGTATTTTTTTTCACGCGAAGTCGCGTGTTGTTGCCTCACAATTAAATCCATAAAATAGGGTTCTAGAATTTGGTTTATGCCATCTAGGTAAGTTCAGCATTTTGAATGTGTTAATACGCATTTTTTCTTCTTGGGCTATGTTGATGACATGATGATCTCTTAATAACTTCTAGTTACAATGTAAAAATTAATTCATGACAATAATTTGTGTGGTATATCTACAACTAAAAACCATAAAATAAAAACTTTTTGCGAAAAAAAAACGATTTCCAAAAAAACACTATAAACGTCTAAAATAACTTGAATTTCGGAAGTTGGTCGGAAAAACATCAATGAAACAAACAAAGACACCGACTTCCGAAATTCAAGTTAATTTAGACTATTTTAGTGTTTTTTTGGAAGTCAGTTTTTTTTCGCAAAAAGTTTTTTATTTTAAATCCTTTTTAGTTGTAGTTATACCACACATCTAAAATAACTTGAATTTCGGAAGTTGGTCGGAAAAAAATCAATGAAACAAACAAAGACTTCAAGAAATTCAAGTTATTTTAAACTATTTTTTTTTTTGGAAGTCTGTCATTTTTCGCAAAAAGTTCTTTGTTGTTATTATAATGTTTAGAGTCTGTAATTCTTCCTGCCAGCGTACCCTTTTCCTAAACTACGTTTGGGTTGGTTTCCAGTCTATGAGGATGAATACCAGTATTTTACATGGAGCTGCTGCCTATCTGACCTTCACAACACAAGGGAAATACGAAAACCCCTTGGTTTAAACTGGTTGTCAGACTTTTGGCTTCAGCTACCCACTCGTAACGACTGCCGAAGATCTACAAATGACAGGCTAGAGGAAACTCAGTATGAGATGGTTACCCACGGACCGACCTAGGCGAGCACTGCTTAACCTTGAAGATCCATCCGTGCTGCTGTTATTATTTAGCCACGAGCTCCTCAATGCTTATAAAAATACATAAATAATATTAATCAAAATAAATATGTATGTGTTATTTTTGTATAAAGATGAAAACAAGACTGATGTCGTTCTACGACATCAGTCTTGTTTTCATCTTGCAGACATATATTTCACGTTGAACCAACAGCCGTGTGCTCCAACACAGGCCCACTCGATTTTTAAGACACATATAAAGCTCCCCTTGGTGATAAGTCATGAGGTTTTAGACTACCCCCCCTCCCCCCTCCCAGAATGACGTTTTTTGTTTTAAATCAGACTGATTTAGGAATAGTACATGTTGATTTATGTGGGGAAACTTTGTTATTGTATTCGAGGCGGAATTCACACCCGAGCCGCAAGCGAGGTTGTTATGGAAGAAGAAGGACTGCAGAAGACTGACTAAGAACTGCAGTAACAAATGTCCACGTGTATCAAAGAACGTTTTTCAATACACTTTGGAAGAAATAAAATAATAGAACGAAAATTATTTTTGTTGTGGATAGTTGTAGGAAACTATGATTTAATTTGTGTTTTTTTTTTCGCGTTTTGCTTTTGCCAGGTTGAAGAAGAAGCAAAGGATCTGTGGCAAAGTTATGAAGCCGCTAAACAGCCTGATATAAAAAATAGCAATATTTACGCAGTACGTTAAGACGCATTTCTCTTTGCCGAGATTTAAAAAAAAAGCTATCTCCGCCGACTATAAAGGATTTAAACCAATTTGGACTATAAGTATAGTTATCTGTGGAAATTTTTATTTCCGCACACGTTGTGATAAATGAAAAAAAATCCACGTGTGTGAAATGCATTGCGATAAGAGTCAGTATTTTGATGAAGTATTTTGAAAAACTTTTAATAAAAAAAACTGAGCTTCTGACAAAACTTTTTTGCTCGGGTTTTTAATTTAATAAAGGTAGGTAAAAATATTTTACATGTCACAAATTAATGTTGAATTTTGGTCCCACGACATACACACAAGTGACAAGAAAAAAAACTCATATACAACTAGTCTTACTAGGGTGTTGTACTACCCAGTAAGTACTAACTGGATTGTGGAGGTCAAATTCAGGTCAGATTCAGTTGTATCCGCTTGAAGTTAGCACTTACTGGGTAGAACAACACCTCTTGTATTGTGTACTATTCAGTAAGTACTACCTGGGTTGTGGTGGTCAGATTCAGGTCGGACTCAGCTGTATCCGGTTGGACTGGAAGCTGACCACGACATAGGTGTGAAAAAGCTAGGCAAATGATGTTATATAACGCAAAAAATAACATTCACCATTACAAAACAGTTTGATTTCATTTTCGATTAAATAATTGCAGTAGGTATGCTAATGTGTGGTTGGATGATGTCATTGGGTTGGCCCGTTTGAACTTCCTGTCTGATTCTTCGGACATTGTTTGCCGTGCTGTTGAACCGAGATGTGACCTAGCTTTTGAAACGGTTGAGAATCTACAAACAGTGGTCACTTAACTTTTGTCTTTCCTTTTTTTCTCTCTATATATGCGTCATTTAAGAAAGGTCTATCTATCTATTGATGTTTTTTTACTTAATGTAGTTACTGCCTCCTAAATAAGTAGTCTATTTATTTAAGGCTATGTGCCGCTGGCATGGGAGAGTACCTCTTCCAAGCAATTCATTCAAGTCTGAACACTAAAACACACTCACACACACACGCACTAATACACACATACATACGCACACACATAAATATACCATACTCATGCACACACACGTAAACAAACATTTGCGCTTTAGTTAAATATTTTCTTTCATGTGGTTCATTTAGTTTATTATTTATTATATTTTTTTTTTTTTTCAATTAGGTTTTTTCGTTTGTTAGCTTTTTTTTCGTAATAAAACAAATGTATCATTTATTAGGGGAGGACACTGGCCCCTGCAACACAGTTTTAACTATAGCAGGAGTCAGAGAATCCAATTAACCGTGTACAATGTTTGTATGTCAATAAATATTTTTTATATATTTTATGTTTTGTTTTACATCTTCGATAATGTTCACCGAATGTCATAAGTCATAACATGATGCCTGTAATCCCCGAAGGGTTTTTTTTTAAATTGCAGATACAACAGGACACACGTACAGGCACTAAGCACTTATAATTATTTTTTTCAATTTTTGTCTCTCCGTCTGTGTGTTCCGCATAATCTCCGAAACGGCTGGACCGATTTTTTCGAAACTGCTTTTATTGGCAGTTAGCTGATGTCATAAGGTCTAACTTAGGCTAGGTAGTTTTATTTTAGAATAAGAATAAAGGTTCCGTGCAAAAACAATTGAAATTAAAATTGGTAACAAAATGCGATTCAAAAAGGGGAGTAATATTTTTTTTGTAATAATTCCACGCAAACGAAGGTCGCGGGCAACACGTAGTTTGAAATAAATGCTTTAAGTTTCAGTTCATATGGTGTTCAAAGGCATTGTGTTATGATAGGCAGTTGTGCCTTAAAATTGATCTTGCGTGGAACTTTGGTTAGAGTGCTTCTGAAAACACCTGATTGAATAACTTAGGATCATAAAAATAACCTATTAAGTAATCTTGCTTATTATCTAAGTATCACAGTTTAGCAGTAAATTTTTATGGCAGTACCTATATTCTATCTTTCTCATGATGACTTTTCCGACACCTATGACCTACTCATTTACCGTAAACCCATCTGTATTACACGGCACTGCTCGACCTGGGAATCGAATCGACGACCGATTATAAAACGCACAGATTATATAATCAAGTTACATAGTTACGGTCTTACGGATGTTACTCAGGTTTACGTACAAACGCACAAGTACCCACACTTTGTGGTGAATTGGTGACCGCTTGACCGCGATGTGGAGATCGAAATATCTATTCTTTAGTATCTGTAGTTGCTTTATATGTCATCATTACGTAGTTTTTTTTCACAAATAATCCGGCTGATCTTATGCAATGATTAATTTTAAAATAATAATCGTATCGTTAAGAGGTTCCTATCTCAAGAGCCTACCGGTAGCTCGGGCCATGTTCCCGATGCCGGTGGACTACTATTTTTTTAATTTTTTTTAATGTTTATTTTATATATTACTTTGTATAGGCATATTAAAAATGTAATCAATATGTATGAAAACGAATAAAGGAAATAATCATTTTATTTTTATTTTACATTTTACATCCATTTTATTTTGTTAGTAAACATGAACCTTAAAAACTATATAAGTAAAGCATGTAGGTTTGACAGGTAATACATAAACGGGCAATCAAATTTCCCGGCAATGACATTCAGGAGACTGTTTGAGCTGCCCCGGAACCTCTGCAACAACGACGCGGCAAGCTTACGCCTGATCGCAGGGAAGCTATCAGTGTGCGCATCAGCAAACATTCCCAACGCACTACAGAAGCGTGGCAGCCCTAGCAGCATCCTGAATGCATTGTTATATTGAACTCGAAGAGCATTGATGGATGTCTGAGTACAACTTGTCCAACATTAGCAACAACAACTCATTGGCCAACATTTTAGTTGGTCAACGATAAAGCAGTTTATGCTAAATGTTGGCCTGTTTTTTGAAACGTATTAAGCTTTTAAAATGGCCAAGGAAAGTCAAGGATATTGTAAGAACACCGGCTTGTCCTAGAACCAAATATTCCGGAAAGGCAACACGTGCTGGGCCCGCGTGTTGGATTACGGATGTGTCCAATTCCCAGCTGTGGGAAAGTTGTAGGCTGTTTATGTATATAAGGTGTATCTATTCATACACGAAATCTTTTAAGGGGTCATGGGACTCATCATTATGAACAACCTTCACTATGGGACCAACCCCGAAATAGCGAAAAAAAATCAGCTGTTCAGTACATTTTGACGAGTTAATGCGATCATATATTGTAGGGAACAGCTGATTTTTTTTTTTCGCGATTTCGTGTTTGGTCCCATAGTAAAAGTGTATGAATAGATATACCCTATATGTACTTAAAGTACAGTACTGCGTTTCGCACAAGCCATATTTATTTCCCTAAATTTAAATCAAGATACAATTATTATATATAGTAAACGATAAAAAAAAACTTAACTTAAATTAAATGTATTACAATGCATTAACAGAAGAAGTTCAAGTTTATCTATGAACATTGACCGCGTATACAGTTTCGTGTCCGTGTTAGCCGACGTTGAGGTGTTTGCTTGTGAAAAAATGTATAGTCAAAGGTGTGTACAAAATTTCAGCTCAGTCGGTTGGTGAGGGCTGGTTTAAAATTCAGTTGCAGGCTTCGAAGCAGGCGGAGAAACAATACTATTTCGACGTTCACTACAAACTAAACAACTTAATTTACTTGTAATTATAATAACAACTACGTGTGTGGGTTGCTCGCACTGTAAACACGCCAACCTTTGATTTCTTACATAATAATGACCAAATGAATAAGGTGCCGTAATGGCTGGATTTTAGTTCAAAAGGAAAAGTTATGCATGTAATCATACGTAAATCAAAATCTGAGTCTTGGTTTTGTGGATTTGGAGACGATGGGGACAGTCATATCCACCGTACCTACATAGCTGACCTCGGTAACTCGAACATCTGCTGGATATCGTACAGATTGAATCAAGCCGCCCAAAGTCTACAAAATAGACTAGACAGACAGTATTCTATAACCTGTTCAGTGCGTCTTCAACAATATTTTTCTAGTTTTCGGCAGCACAACATCGTATTGCTTTTAAAATTATTATTGAAGTGATTGAACTTATCTATTTATAAATAAAAAGAATAACGTATTGGGTTTTATTGCCTTTTTCCATCATGAATTTCTCAGTCGCAACCCGGAGTCGAATCAACAGGCATACGAATGGCTTGCCTCCTATTACAAAGAAAGGGGGTAACGTAACACTTCTGTTTAACTCTTCGGAGATCGCCGGCATGATGAGGTTGAGCCAATGTTTGCGTTGCTATTTGAAGAAAATAAAGATCAGATTGGCAAAGAGTCATCATTACCATCATCAGTATATTTCCGTCAGTAAATGTCAAAGGAGGATTAAGTGCAGTCGTGTATTCTCTGTTACCTAATGATGTGCCAGTAATGATAGTTTAAGTTTTGACCTGTGAAAAAGTTCAGCGTTGTTCTAATAAAATAAGATTGTACTCAAAATAGAAGAAGGTTTTATGTTTATATAAATTAAATTAGATTAAAATTTTGTCATGTTCAAATTATATCATTGTTATATAAATCCATTACCTTATGATTGCTGTGAACGCTACGCTAAGAGGTTGGGGCAAATTCCCAGATTGACAAAGGCACTGGTTCTTACTGTTGAGCAACCATTACTCATACGTGTGGGATCGGATACAAGGTAATAGGGAACTGCCTTTAAAAGTACTGCAGTTTTCCTCTCAAGGGTACGATCACATTATGCATGCAGAGACAGTGACTATAAAATGCGTTCCCAAAGAGGAGGTCAATCTTTGATGTGTAAATAGTTAGTACCCCATTTATTGCTAATGCGCGCCTTCGCGGTAACTAACGACCAATAAGCACGGTAGCCATTGATGCGCAAGAACCAAAAACTCTTTCACCATGTCGAAATCTTATTCCATAACAATTATTAATAACGTTTCTTCCATTGCTTCATATATGAACGTTGGCGTGGGTTAATGACCTATTGGCAGCAGGAGATTATAGAGGCTTCTACATTCTTGCCAATTTGAATATCTGCAACCATTACCCGCGGTTATCGTTATTTCTTATATAGCAGCTAATTGTTCCGCATTGCAAAATATATACCCCGACTATATTATATCATTTATATCTTATGCACTTTTTCTTAATAATTTATTATTGAATTATAATGTAAACGTCTTGATTTATTTAAAAAAATGCTGCTTATTAATTACCTAATTAACTTGGCATATCTTGATTAAAATTAGTGGTTGTTTAACGAGCTTTGTGCTGTGTCATGCAAATAAAACCTGCAAAATAATTATAAAGAGCGTCGATTTGTTTTGCCTAGTGGTCAATGGTTGGGTTAAATTCCATTTTGTACAGTATGATGTAAGAATGTGAGATACAACACTTTTACCAATAAGCTCTTGAAGAAAATGTCGAGTGATACGTAAACTCGACGGTGTTGGCTTGTCTGACTGTTATATAATATATCATATGTCCATAGTGTACTTTTACCTATTGGTCATTAATTTTGATCTCTCGGATGCTTTCTTTGTTGCATAAATTGCCTTCGAGGAAGAACCTAGATATCTGCGCCAACGCAGTCTATTGTGTGTAAACGCTCTTGTGAGAAAAATAATAATGCATTAAATTAGCATCTAGCCTTCTTAAAAACTTACTTGCCTTGGGTAATTATCTTAAATGTTGCTTTCTTTTTGACGAGCTCATTATTGTTATTATTTAGCTAAGTCTCACGGCTCGCGAGTCGCAGGCGCCGTCTCGTAGGTCAGAGAACCAAGCAAGAGGAGGGAAATGACTTCACATGTGTTCTTATATATACCCAGTCCCACTTGCGTTAAGATGCAAATTAGCTTCAGCAAGTTTATTTTTTATTTA
Organism: Eugnorisma glareosa; assembly: GCA_947578425.1. Classification (NCBI taxonomy): domain Eukaryota; kingdom Metazoa; phylum Arthropoda; class Insecta; order Lepidoptera; family Noctuidae; genus Eugnorisma; species Eugnorisma glareosa. The sequence continues at coordinate 35,445,948 of OX387957.1, forward strand.
TTCATTTATTTTCAGAATTAGATTCACAAATCATTCTCGTCATCCCAGCTTTTCATATTGTGTCTGTCTTCCGTCTAACGGTCGAATATTCTTTACTCGATTATTCTATCGAAGCAACCAAAGATATCTTTAATAATTATACCTACTAATTTTAAAGAGGCAAAGTAGTAGGATTTAGGGGATACTCTCTGGAACCACGCTAAAATGCGAGCGAAGCCGCGGGCAACAGCTCGTTTAAATATATACAAATAGGTAACACAATGCAAAATGATGGAAAATACCAAGATATTTTTGAAATCATCAATGACAATCAAAACACGATCTATGCAAAATTAATATTGTTTGTACTTCGTAGACTTAGTATAAAAACTGATCTTAATATTTTAAACGCACACATATTTGGGCATTGTTATAAGATATTCACAGTATAAACATAGGAAGCTTGGGCCTAGATTATAAGGTGCGATTAAGAAGTGTATTTAAAAATAATGATTTTGACCTTGTCCGTGTGAATTTTTAAAATTCTAAATTAAATGGGGAGCTTGTTAAGTGCCTAAAATAATCATAGTGTACATTGTCAAAGTAAATACGAGTTACGGTCTAAGGGGCACCTACTGAGAACTACTTACAGTGTCAATGTAAACTATGCTTAAAATAGGCACAAAGTTGTTCTTACAAAATGGGTATTTCAAAACAAACAGGATCTCACTTTCTAACATTTATTTTTTAAATCTTTTCTTTGATAACTTGGTAATGACATCTTTGTTACGTATAACTGTTTTTACTAAGTGAGTATAAACTTGATTTATTTTCGAATAGATGTAAACTATCACGCTTTCCAAGACGGGTAAGGTGTATACACATGCACAGTGAAAAACAAATTCAAATTTTGTACCTACTCGAATATTTCTATATTTACTTAATTGGTCATAAAGACATGAGTATACAATTATAATATATTTTTTTAAAATTAATTTATTCACTTCCTTTAACAAGGTCAATATTAAAAAAAAACTAGTAACAGAAGACAATGATCCATAAGTGCTAGATTATTTCACGTTCCCTGGACTCCACACTAGGATACCCTGTGTCGAGGGTATACTCGTACATCAATGGTTAACGAGAATATTTCAACAAAAGTGTACAATCACACCGCCTCACCTATGGCGGTGTGATTGTACACTTTTGTTTGTACCTAACTCGTTGTTGTTTATTGTACCTAACTCCTCATACACGTCTTATTCTGGACTCACTCATTATAAAGATATAAGTACAAGTAGCGTTTAAATATAAGCGCAATACCTCTTCAGGTAGTGATTCGGACCATCAAACTGGTCAATTTTCCGTAAGGAACAAGGGTCGGTATTCGTGATTTAGGGCTGTACCTAGTACAGGTACTGCTTATTTATGTACTTGCACAAAATTAATTTAAAAAAAACATCGTATTCGCGTCATCATCGGCCTAACATAGTCCCAACTATGTTGGGGTTAGCTTCCAGGTTAGGAGGAGCAGATCGGTATTTTTCGGATGTATTTCTTTTGATCAATTATTCAAAATTCATATTATAATAATATTAATATACTAATACTGTAAATGTTTTAAACGTCGTTCTGCACGGAACGTGCCAGGCAAAATTGCCTATTTAACATACTACATATTATTATTTTTAAATCATTACTGGCATAAGACAGATCATATATTTTTTTACACCTAACCGGATGTAGCTGAATACCAGTATTTTACATAAAGCGACTGCCAATCTGACCTCCACAACCCAGTTAGTACTGGGTAATATACGATACCCCTTGGTAAGACTGGTTGTCAGACTTTCGGGCCACTGACTTAGATCTACAAATGACAGCCAGGACCAACGGATTAACGTGCTTTTAGAGGCCCGGAGGAAACTCGGTATGTTATGGGTGATCTCTGGTCATCCATCCACGGACCAACCCAGGCAAGGGTGGCTTAACCTGAAGGTCGACCAGAGCGGCTGTTATTATTAGGCGTGTAGGTGCACAATTCGACTATGGAGTCTTGAATACGTACCCAAAAAATCAATGAAATGTAATAAAATCCCATTATCACTTTACGATCCATTGAACTCGCGACAGATGCAAGAAGCTTTAGTAACCGATAGTGAACTGAGATGAATTGCGGACAGCATGCGGACACCGGACACTGACCGATACTTCGGTACGAATATGTAACGAAGTGGTTTCGCTAGTTAGCGATGCGTAAAGAATACGACACATATAAAAAAAAGCTTTGGCTTCACGCGGTACCACCGTAGAGCTTAGGTACTTTGTTTGACGACACGATCATGTTGTTGTCCTCATCGCTATCACTGTGGTGAAGTTGTCAACAGTCACGGACATGGCCTGTCATGCAGCCAAACTGTTGTCAACATAGCTTAGATAAAGATAAAGTGAGGTCAAGGGTGAATATTATGACATACATTACGTAAAATTCCTTCAGTACCAAAACCAATTAAAAAAAAACAATCTGTCATATTTAGGTTATTGCACCCAACAGGATAAAATCAAGTTTAAACCTACCTAGAACGGATAGGTACCACACTTGCTCTTGTGCCCCGTATATCCGTGCACGCACATGCCCTGCAGATGATGTTAATGAACTATAATCATCAACATTACTCGGCTACGACGGGGGCAAATAAACGAATATGGAAATCTCCAAAAACAGGAAATTAGAGGCAACGTACTGCTACGAAGGAAAAGACCAACGCTGTGCTGTGCTGCCATCTACAGACGAAGTTAAAATGTACCCTGTGCCTGTACACCAGCATCTTGACCAGAACTCTTCAAACGTTGCTTGACATCCGAAGTAGCTGGGTATGTTGGTAGGGTATTCCGGATTAGCACCTTCAAAAAGAGCTCTTTTAGGTACGTACTGGCGGGAGCGCGTGTAGGCTGCCAGCTCCGCACCACCAATTTTTTGGGTGGATCGATTACTCGTAATTAAAATTCGGTTTCCACTTCACACACTTTATTGGAGATGTCGCTGTCACAATTATTGTACTTGATTACTGACAATTACTGTTAATTTAATAAATATTCTTATACCTAATTCGTGACCGCCGCGTACAAGGAACAGGAGCAAAGAGAAAAAGAAAACGGATATAAAAACAATGTTGCCATTGTAGCTAACACGATGGTATGTTAATGTTGTAAATTAATTTTTATAATAAAGATATTTTATGTTTACACATAAACTGTCACTTACGGGATATCTTCCGTGATTGTCTGTACTTTTGAGCTCCCGATATTTCGACGCTGTTGCAAGCGCCATGATATTTTATGTTGTTTCCAACACCTACTACTGAGACTGACGTTACCGTTGATAAGTCGTACTTTGAGTGCTCTTCGTCATCTGAACTCAAATCAATAGATACATTGAAACAAAAATGATTCTACAGGATGTTGTCAAAGACCCTCCTCTCCGGTCTCATTCTGTCATGTCCGTCACACATGCCAGGAAAAAAATTACCGTATTCGCATTGTTCTCCGAATTTGACGAGAGATTGTATTCAATTCGTTTGGTGGTTCGCTGCTTATGAATTAAACAAACAAGCTTAAAATATCGCTTATTATATCTGTAAAATATAATGTTATGCAATGTCCCGGAAGTTTTTTTGTAGCAACATTCTAGCTGGTTTTTCTGGGACAAGATTAGTTGATTCCCCATCTTATCGTAAGTGACATACAATGCATCATCTTCCTTGTTTGAAAGTAACGATTCCCAGTGACCACGAAACCTGTCTGAAAACTTAGGAGACTAGTGCAATCTTTCGGGTCTGGAAGCGAACAGACAAAGAAAGTGTACACTAGTCTCGTAACCGCGTTTAGGCAGAATCGTTAATCTGTAGCCATCCTTCCAGTTTTAAAACCTGAGGATACCGACAATAAATCTTGTATAAATCTCCGGATTAGTCCTCTGTCCTCAACACTAACTGTTTAAATGATGAAAACCTAGGTTATAAGATTAAAGTAGATAATGCAAGCTTGATTGAGGTGTATCTTAAGATTAACTGTTGTTGGAGCCTATTATAGGAACAACATTTGGCACACACTTTTAAATTCCTCATTGTGTGTTTGTTTATATCCTATTTCCAATTTTACTTTATGCAAATATGAGGTGAACCTTTTACTAGGTACTTATTTCAGCGTAGAAGTCATAAGTACCTACACATCATCCTAAAACGTGACAAGCAGACATTCAATCCACATGAAAAGGTGTATATTATACAAACAGGAATGTACAACATGCTGTTATGTATAACACAAAGCGTTTATGGGAGAACTCCATTCATGGTTACGTATAGTTATGTAACGGACTGGACTCGGATTGCCGGAATATCTTAATATGATAATAATTACGTGGTTATACGTCGATTCGATGGTATTAACGATTACTCCTGGTTATCCAGGTTTTCAGATGAATGCGTCCTGGCTTGCATGCTTCCATTACCACTTATTCTAAGGATTTGCCACTCTGAACAATTTGTATTGATAATTTACCTAATTTTAGTCTCACACAGTTAAAGCCGAAAGCTTTTTACAACTTCCGTTTAAGTTCTGGAGCCGAAAAGACATACGTTGGTAGCGTGCATAGGAGTAATTAAAACAAACAGAAATAAAAATACACACTCAAGATAATCGTGTCTGTAGCACCTATGTAGTTTAAGAAACAATTATACCGGGGAAGACTACAAACGTGTGTGGATGAAATTCCGAAAGCATAATTCATAATTTGCCATAATACCTTCAAATAGACAACAATTTTAATTACAAACTTATATTATCAATATAAAATAAACCGCATGGAGTAGGGGTTGTGTACATTCACTGTCATATAAAAGGCTTACTCGCTGGAGGTAGCTCATAAGAGTAGTTACATTCGTTCAGACAGCATCAGGAGAAGCGGAGAAGGCGCGACCTCAGAGCACCTTTACTCCCACGCATCATGGCTTCCCGATTAGCCGTGAGTAACATCTCTACTTACGCGAGATAGCGAATACTTCCGGACTCGAGCGAAACTCGTGCGCACGCAATATACATGCTCCCATTACATGTGATCTATCGTTATCGATTTTACCTAACAGTTAAACAAGTGTCAAGTTACCAATACAAGTGCAACCTTAGTGTTTCCGTGGCTCAGCAGTGACTCCTAAATTATGATATTCAATTATAAACATCATGAACGTCAAGTGAAGAAAGTATCAAAACATTCCGTTACGCAATCTGATAATAGACATTCTTGTAAGGAAAATAATTGTAGAGAGAAACGTGTTTAATCCATGTGGACGGAGTCATAAGGTCTCATTAGAGAGTTTTGATTACAGAGTGCAGCTTTACGTAATGCAATTGTTGTGGACCTGCACTATCTCCGCATCTGACGAGTTTATTATAACAGACTAAATCTGCACATAAACACTGCGCTGACCACTTTCGTTTTCTTGCTTTACATATCTGCACGGTAATCAGAGATCAGGGTACACTCATAAACATGTAATATATGAGAATTATGCAAACTAAATAAACATTACTTATTATTTCAGCTGAGCTGTTTTCTACTGGCTAGCGTTGGCGTCTGCCTGGCGACTTTTGGTGGAAAAGAACAGTTAGTATTACCATGTTCCCTTATCTCTAAAGATTTCTCCAACCCTATACAAGTTTACACGCGGTACTATCAGTGATAAACTATTAGTTACGCTACAACACGATGAAACCGCAAAAAATATAGTGGATGGAGCAATTTGGTTGAGATTTCTATAACGATTCTCACGCTTCTTCATTGCGGTAAATGGTGAAAACCGAGCTATTGTGTTTTAGAGACAGACCTACCCTTGTACTAGGTTTTCACTGTATCACGTTTGACCTGCTGGCGATGCGATCTATTGTTCCTCATTTACGTTCCTATTGTTTATGTGTCGATGCGAACATAGTATGAACCCAGATTGTCTCTTGTTTGTAACAATTTATGTAATAATTAATCTTTCTGTTTGTTGCAGCGTTCATATTCGGGTGCATATACCTGAACCGCACCATACTTCTAAAGAAGTGGTGATACATGAGCACCATGAAGATCATGGTCATGGCGGCGGCGGCGGCGGCGGGTACGGAGGCGGTGGCGGCGGCGGCCACGGCGGTGGCCACGGTGGCGGTCACGGAGGAGGTGGCGGCGGAGGCCACGGCGGTTCCATCGTTGAACATTTACACGGAGGATTTGCGGACTACTTGAAAGGCGGTGGAGGCCATGGAGGCGGTGGTCATGGCGGACACGGCGGCGGCGGTGGCGGCGGTGGCTACGGCGGCGGATTCGGCGGTGGACATGGCGGTGGAGGCCACGACTTTGGCGGAGGATTTGACTTAGGTGGCCATGGAGGCGGTGACTTAGGAGGTCACGGAGGTGGTGACTTCGGAGGACACGGAGGTGGTGACTTTGGAGGCGGTGGTGACTTTGGTGGGCACGGCGGTGGCGATATTGGAGGAGGTCACGGAGGATATGACCTGGGCGGTGGTCACGGCGGTGGTGGTGGAGGATTCGGCGGCGGCCACGGCGGAGGCTTCGGAGGTGGCGACGATCACGGTCACGGTGGCGGCGGTGGATTTGGCGGCGGCTTCGGCGGCGGCTTCGGCGGAGGTCACGGCGGCGGCGGACACGATGAACATGATCATGGCGGTGGCTTCGGAGGAGGATTCGGAGGTGGATTTGGAGGTGGCCACGGAGGCGGTGGTGGTGGCGGTCACGACGAACATGACCACGGCGACTCAGGCGGACTAGGCGGAGGCTTCGGCGGCGGTCATGGTGGATCGGGAGGTGGCTACGGAGGCGGCGGCCACGGCGGTGGTTTTACTGCCAGTTTTGGAGGATTCGGAGGAGGTCACGACGATCATGGTAGCAGCTTTTCCGGAGGTCATGACAGCTTCAGTGGAGGAGGCGGAGGTGGATATTCATCGGGAGGACACGGCAGCTCTGGCCTAGGAAGCTTCGGTGGTCACGGCGGCGGTGGTCTTGATAGCTTTAGCATTGGAGGTCATGGCGGAGGCGGCGGTGGAGGCGGCGGCGGTCATGACAGCTACAGTATCGGGGGTCACGGCGGCGGCGGCGGCGGCGGTGGTCATGACAGCTACAGTATCGGGGGTCACGGCGGCGGCGGCGGCGGCGGTGGTCATGACAGCTACAGTATCGGGGGTCACGGCGGCGGCGGCGGCGGTGGTCATGACAGCTACAGTATCGGGGGTCACGGCGGCGGTGGAGGCGGCGGTGGTCATGACAGCTACAGTATTGGGGGTCATGGCGGCGGCGGCGGAGGAGGTGGAGGACACGATAGCTACAGTATCGGTGGCCATGGAGGCGGCGGCGGCGGCGGGGGGCACGATAGCTTCTCCAGCATCAGCTTCGATTCCTTCGGTGGAGGCGGCGGCGGTGGCCACGGCGGTGGTCACGGCGGTGGTGACAGCTACAGCCTCGGCGGAGGTCACGGAGGTGGCTTCGGAGGAGGAGACAGCTACAGTGTCGGCTTCGGTGGTCACGGATCAGGAGGCGGCCATGGCGGTGGTGGCGGCCACGGCGGGTTCAGCTTAGGAGACATCGGCGGGGGTCACGGCGGCGGTGGAGGTCATGGAGGTGGTCACGGAGGCGGAAGCTTCGGCGGTGACAGCTACACAAACGCCATAGGAGCAGGTCATGGCGGCGGCCCCTATCGTAAACGGAAGTAACAACCTCCGTAGTATTAGTAAACCAACTAAGTCATATTCCTCAGACGCCGATGGATCACGTATCCAGTGCTTTAAAGTACAAGTTTTCTTACTGTAAATAGATTATAGACTAAGTTATTGTTGTCTGTTTAATTAAAAGTTATTTAATTTTTTATTGGAGTTTTTTTTTCTTTTGCCTTGTCCTGGTGTGATCATAAATTATCTGGAACAACTACACTTTTCACCTACACTAATTAAAATCAAGAAGGAAATAGAAACGCTGACCGAAACGAGGCACGAGCTCGGCCTCACTATACTTGTGGAAGACCTGTGATAGATGAGTCACACCTACAACTATAAACGCTACAGTACATTTCGACACAAGCTATCAATAACACTAGAAAAACTGACTGCAAAATGATATAACAAAAGGCATAAAAAGAGAACATATATATATATTATAATAACGTGTCTCGAATCTAGAGGCGTGATGTAATGGACCACTGTTACTGCGCTACATTTGTAAGCTCTGAGCTTTGTCTCCTGCTAATTGACCCACAGATATGCAGATAACAATTACATTCAGCTGACTAACGGTTGAGCAACCGTTACGTCGTAACGTCACACAGTCGGTTTAAATTAAAGAGGAAATGATGCATGAGACTGAGTTGCGCGCGAGTTGATATTGAGACAACAGGAAGAATTCGCACGCGATCTCAGTTTCACTCTCGTGTGAGCAGACATTAATTACGTAAACTACTTAATACCTTACCTTTAACAGCATTCAGATGGTTATTGCAATCTCGAGATTAATTTGGCATGCTATTAAAAGGAACTTAATATTCATATTTTTTCCATTAATTAAAGTGCAAAATATTGAATAAATTAGTTACGTAATCATTTTTTTTTAGTGTGTTGCCAGAATGCAGGTTTTTTTTGTGTTTTTGTAAAGAGCTTTTCAGAAATTATTATTTGAAATGTTCCATCATCAATCGCAATTATATTACGCAATATGTAATAACAAGAATTATTAGGTGAAAGACACATGACATAGTAAATTACTTCTTGTAAATAAATTATATACGAGTGTAGGCAGGTACCTATAGTATCTGTTTTCGATCAGGAATGCTTTGATCTCAACTGTTTCGTTACATAAGCGAACCCTGTTGGGGCGCCCTTCACCGGCGCACTCGCACTTCCGTGTAAAGCTCCGGTTTTACGATCTCACAAGTCCGTTTATATTGACATTAACAGTTTTTCCTTTAGGTATGTACATTTACTATCAGGGAAGTGCATAATGTGAATAGGCACAGACGCTGCCGATGTCCGAGTGTGCTTCATGAATCATAATAGAAAGTACGTGCGTTACGAGTATGACAAACCGTTGGATTGACAGACTATTTTTCAACGTGACTTCCCTGATACATGTAATGTAGAAGCAACTACATTTTTGCTTTTGTTTCTGGCTGTCAATAATTCGGAAGCTGAAAACATACTAACTAGGTTCACTGTTACCTGATCTACACTTATATTAGATGGCAAATCTGGATAAATAAATAATTGAATTAACTAATCATAAATTAATTTAATTAATTAGCAATTCCTTTTTGCTTCGCTCAATCAAAGTACATATTTAACCAAGTTCTAATGAACGAACGCCCCCAATCGATTTGTTTGCAAGCAGGTTAGTGACAATTAGTACTGCCTTTTCTAAAAGCTGCATGTGTTCTTTCAGAATTTTAATAGTGGTTACGCCTGCATGCCTGCTTGTGCAGGTATTAAATTTAATATTAAACTTAGTCCTATTCTTTATTACATTAGCTTAGTTATTAGTTTGTGCAACAATAGTTTATTGCTTACTGTGGAGGCTTGATGACTTGTCGTTGATTGCCTCACTATAAATTTTAAATTGTTAGCTGTAAGCCACCCAAACACAACAAAATAAATAAATCTTTTTCCGTTTCTAGAAGTTTTGTTATTGTTAATTTGGAATATCTTTGTAAACTAAAGATTTGTAGTTAAAGCTACTTTTTCCGTTATTAGTGGGAATAGTAGGTTTTATCCTTTTCATAATGAATGTACCAACTTATACCATATTGTAGTTATATATTCAGGTGAGATTTGACTGGTCCTACTTATTTTTAAAACGCTATGAAATAACTTACCTGTTATATAGATGCCTGCACATAGTCAGTAGCAATCTATCTTTAGTTTGCGTAACTCAATACTGTGTTGTGTAGGCGCTTGTGTTGTTAAAATAACCAAGTGTCTTCACTGGCGTACAAATATTACTCTATCTGGAATCATTGATAGATTTCATTATGAAATAAAATTCAGTGATATTAACATTATTTTATATTTTAACTTCGCCTATAGATTCGTATAAAATGCATGAATACCATCGTCGTTCGCGCTCTATTAATTAATTAATAGCTTAGTATCAAAGTCAGATTTTAGCCACAAAGACAGTATAAATAATAGAAATATTCACATAGAAAGAGAATGAAACTCACTTCACTCACGGCATTCAGTGCATCACTCAGACTTAAGATCACGTACTTACAAAACTAAATAGCACTAAGTTAGTTCGTAACTGTTCAAATTTTGTCACCGTATTTGAGTTTCCCCGTGGTGCTCGATCCGTCCGCACTGTGTTTGTAGTAATGTTCGGAATCGTGCGACTCATTCGGCTGTAAAGCTAATATTTTGTACCTGGGCTTATGTTCTCTAAGTGGATTAAGAACGTCAGAATTTTGGTCCATGGGTGCATTCCTAGGCCTCGTCTCAAAAGTTGTAGCTTCGGTTGTAACAGCTTCTCCGGTTTGTACGTCATAATATTCTGGCGGAGGAGTGGTCGTCGCCACCGTGGTCTCGTAAGGAGTGGTCGATGGCGATGGAGCTTCCGCGTACTGGTAATTATCATTGGAAGCTTCAGCAAACGAGAGCTGATCTCCGTGTAAGGCCTTTACTGCCATGGCAGAGTAGTACGGATGCACTGGAGAACTTTCTCGTATAGTGAAAGCTGTTGACGGCGCTGACTCTAGAGGCTTTGGCTGAGCATAACTGTTGTAGTTGCCTATGGCTGACGGAGGGCCTGCGTTGGCCACGTTAAGGGACGTCGCTGAAACACCGGAATCTTCTAAGTGATCTACCGTTGTCTGATGGTCTAACCCACCAAAGCTGATATTCTGTGTGGATATGGATTTTGTTTTGCCTTTTTTAACGTGGAAATTTAGAGCAGCATTATCAGGGGCATATAAACTAGACGACGACGAGGCGTACGAATCGAATTCATAGTTACTCGGATAGTTGTATATGTTTTTATTAAATTTAGACAAGCCTACCGTATCGACTGTGTGTCCCGGGTAGTGTTTGGGCTTGTAGTCGTGCACGACGGTGGACGACACGGAATACGGTGCCGAGACACTGGCCTGCTGGAGTCGGTAGTCAGACACTTGTTTTCCGTTCCCAAAATATAGTGCTGGTACTACGTTGCGAGTCTTAATGTTTCCTTTATCTTTTAGTTTGAAATGGGGAACAGGCCTGTAATCCTCTAAGCTCTGCTCAGGTGCAGGCTCAAAAGGCGCAGGAAGCGCTGGCTTCTGATTACGAAGCTTTTGATAAGGGCTATATATATTTTCATAATACGTGAAATCGGATAAATGAGTCGGTTTAAGCTGAGGTTTCAAATACTTGTGAGAATATTTGCTTTTTAGTCCTTTAGCACCCAGTCCATAACGCAATCCCTGGCTGTTATATGTCACTCTCGGTGGGTACGCCATGTGTTCCTTAGTTATATCCACATCGGAGGGGATCTCTCCGTGATCATGGAATATGTGATCGTGAGTAACTTCTCGTGGATTGTAAGCAGCGTACTCGAGGTGCCCCGGGGTGCCCATGGACCCGACTGCTGTGAAACCAGTCAGTGTATCTGATGGAATTGCTAGTAGAGCCTGCGAATTCTTCAGAGGAATTAGAGGGTGCGAAGCGGCGAGCGCAGACATGCTGCCGTCGGGCTCATATACGAGCTTGTGAATGTGCTCCTCACTGTAGGTGTGAATGTGTTCGGTATCACCGTCGATAATTTTTTCTACTCGTTGCGGCTTCTTAATTTTTCTGATAGTCCCCGAACCATCCAAGTCGGAATAAAAATGTTCATGGAACGTCGACACTGGATGTTCCTCTTCTGCTTGGCCTGGTTTTCCTCTAACTAAAACTCGTTTCGGTTTTACCTTTCTAGCTTTCTTTCGCGGGGGCTCATTAACCTTTACGATTTTGACTCTCTTCGGGGGATAATTGGGTGGTGCAGTTGGTGCCGCTGATGGAGCTGAGAAGGCAGTGGGTATGTATGTTCCGTCCGTCGGATCGGGGGGAGGAGCGAGGTCGTACTCCTGGTCGTCCCACTCGTGCGGGGTGGGCCCGTAGTAGCCGCGCGCACGGTACAGCGGCAGCAGCTTGGACGCTGCCGGCGCGCCCCCAGGCAGGCGCGCTGGGGGCTCGTCGTACAGTTCCACGGAGTTCAGGGGCAGCATGCTCGCCACGCTCGGCATCGCGATGTTGGTCGGCACTGCCACCGCACCTTCAGCGCTCGGCATGAAAGCCGGTGCATACTGGGATGATGCTGGATGATTCGTTATGTAGATCTTCTTATGGTGGTGAATGTGTTTCACCTTTTGTGGTAGATGTATGCGGATCTTTTTCCTGCAACAAAAAATAACAGTGCCGGTATTCTGTGATGAGGTAATCGATCGCATGCATGTTGAGCGACGGAGTTTTTCAGCTTGTTGTTCCGTCTGGTGCAGTGTCAATGGCATGACGCGTGACTCGGTAGCGCGCGGCTTTCGCTGTCGGCGGCCGTGCTGCCTATCCGCACTCCGTCACACCCGACATACGACTCCGCCGACTATATTCGTCTTATCTTTTTTTTTCGTAATGTACTTATAACGTACGACAACGATGAGGATCGACTTGCACTTTCTAATAGGTGAGCACTTATTATGCGCCTGGTTGGAGCTGGATCAACGTGCAAGCAATTATCGCTAAGCGGTGAAACATAACAATTTGAGCACAATCGCCGGCACACTGACATTGACAATGCTTACAGAACTGTAGTCGCACAGCGTGCAATCAGCACACTTTCGCTGGCCTATGGGGCTGCTAAGTGTCCTTCATCAAATTAATAAGTTTCAAATGAAGTCATCAAGTAAAAGTAACAAAGTTTAACACCTGTATCTATAAACAAGGCAAAGTGTTTACCTACTTGAGTAAAACACATTTTTTGAGATACGATTTTTATTCTGTAGTTTAGTAATTGCTTGAAGTTAGAACTGTCAAAAGTTAGAATTCTTAGCTTTGCTTTCTTTGACGGATCTTACTTCGTTTAAGTTCTTGTCTTTTGCATAAGTAATTACTTATACTCAAGTACTTACTTTGACTATAGATACGGGCGTTAGTATTTATGGGAAAAATAAAACATAAGTACCTATAGATAAAATTGCCCAAATTTAATTCAGACTCGCTAGCAAAATTAAATCTATAACTAGGGTGTAGTAAATGGCGTAAGTGAGATAACGTGTGATGGCATAGGTAAGACTGTTCGTCATGTTCTAGAATCATGGTAATAAGTCAGCTGACATAAACGTCAACAACCAGTCACCGCGGAGTCATGCGACAGACAGAAGCGATGCAGTGGAATGTAGAAGCAACAAGAACATCAGTTGACTTAGAATGTAGGAACATGGAAGGTACTCACTTGGGCGCATCTGCCGTGATCTGAACTGATGCTACAGCTACCAGAAGAGCGAACTGTAACAGAGAGAGAGAACATTGAACTCCATGTAGATATCACCATGAAATTGTAGTGGGTGCTCTTTCTATTCATGGTCATCATGGTCATATTAAGTACACAAATTAGTGCCGTGTCGGGACATGTTCACATAGCATGTTACTTCATTGTAGTTGAACTTGGCAACGTCTCTGACTCAAGGAATATTGTTTAGTGTCCCTGATTTGCATATTGGCAGAAATGTGTGCAGTTCGACTTTGTAGAGGGCTATTACAAGACAAAGTTACAAGGGAAGCACAAAAATGCTCTCTCAACTACCTTCATTGTGACATGCTTTGTCACAAAGATAGTCAGGCAGTCATGTGTGGTGTGCCAATTAGGACATTCTTTTTTGAATTGATGACTTTGATGTCCCAAAGAATAATGCAATGATAGATTATATATTTTTTAAGTTCATATGATGACAATTTATATTATTAAAGACCCTTGTTCAGCTGTAAAATTAAAACCAGCCTGGACCGTACAGTACAGTTTTAATTTTAATAGAAACAATATTAGATCTTTTTTTAAGAACAGTATTTTCAGCTAGAGTTAACAACTCGTGTTTTTAAAAGAAATTCTAAAAATGTTAGCAATATTTTATTTTCCTAAGAAAGTTATCAAAGTTTCTGTACAAATTGTAGAAATAAATGTTTACTGACATAAATGTAAACAATGTTTAGTAATATTTTATTTTTCCTAGAATTTAATTTTACGATTCTGTACAACTTGTAAAAACGAAATGTTCACTGGTTATTTATAACAAGTCAAAGCATTGCATTTGGTGGGCTATAGCTTTCTAGGTTACCTTTAGACTTTCGGTTTCTGCCATTGGATCCTGTGGGTACTTGATTTTTCATGAGGTTTTTATATTTAATGAAAATCATATTTTTATGATTTTAAAAAGTTTTTAACAACCTTACCTCATTTTAATGGCTATTATAATAAGGTATGAAAACTTTAAATATTGTTATTGATTCAATATCAGTGAAAAGTTAAAATTTAATGCAAAATTATTTCAGTATTGCCTAAATACAAAATATTTTTTTGGGAACTTGGAATCATGGATCACTTTATGATGCGATAAAACAACATCATCCTATAAGTCACAATCACAGTATACGCAGAGGGAAATTCGAGGATCACTATCACAAAATGATTAGGCACAGTCCACAGTATCATGTCATCACTATCACATAATCTATTATCATCTAGGTTCACGAGATACCGACCAATTTCAACCAATCCATTGCCGCTTCTTCTGTTGACGGACGAGACACGCGTTTAAATTAAGATTTTCTTAACTAGGTTTTTTTTTTTTTAAAGAATAACTGCACTAGTGGAAACCGCACTGGCCTTCAAGCTCATATGATAATTGTTCGCGGTGCGCCTGATTATTTATAACATTCATTTTCACGCCTGAAAGAGTCCAGAGCACTGCATGTGTGCATACTGTACTGCACACATGCTGCACTTTGCACAGCACACTGCAACGACACAGCAGTGTTGCTGACGGCCAGTGATATGATCATGTAGTTAATCCATATTTTGCCACTATTACACACATAATTTTGGTTTATAATTAGTTATGTTAAAACCGCTTGACGTGCTAAATTGATCCAGGTTCTTGTTCCTTCATCTTCGGCTTGCTTCGGTTGTAAATAAGCATTCTTAAGATACGAGAAGATATTATAACTTTTTATTTTCAACCACCACCTGTTTGAATCAACCTATCATTGATCCAACTTTTGTAGACCATCAAAATCTCTGCTGCCTCGTCATAGTATAGTTATTGAAAGCAATTCTTTTAGCTTGAGATGAAGAACAGGGGAAGTACTCCCCTAGAACCCTCTATCACTCCCACTTCGGCTTGTCGTAGACGATATAAATATTTAGTAGCTAGTTGAGTTAGAGGCTGGTTGTATTGAATCACACCCCATAAGTTGAAAATTGCGTAAGTGTATAAACGCAAAGACCACTAACCATCATATTATTTTCTGCGCGAATAGGAGACTCCCGTTATATAGTTTAGCTATTAGAAATCTGACAGCTTCTCTTCTTTCTCCATGGAAAAAGCTGCGAAGAATTCTCATTATTATTGTTAAGCTTGCCCAGCATATTCCAAAGAGCAAAATAAGCAGTATAACTTTACATAGACAAGAGCATCAGTCTGGTTGCAACGTCATCGGGTTAAACTTACTTCTTAAAAATGCTGTTAAATTCATTCACTAACAGACAACGCACAGGTGGCTCAGGAAGCATGACATTTTATACAATATTTCCAAGTGAACTATAAAAATCTTAGTACTTACTTTGGTTAAGCGAGTACTAAAATTTTTATAGTTCATTCCATATACTTAAGGGTTAGGTAAATGGGAAATCCCGCCAAGCATTTAGCTTGTTTTTTTACAAAATTGCGACATCGGTTAAAACCTGACAATTTGGTTCCTATCTACTTATATATCACACATAATCGGCCACAGAAATATGCCTGAAATTAAAAATTGATTGTACGTTAATTTGCAACAGTAATGACCACGTAACGAAACTTGCGCGAGTGTGTGGCTCACAAATGAGGCGTGACATATCGATTCGTGTAAACGTACCTACTAATTATATTTATCCGCCTATCTAAAGTACAACAATTCGTAGGCAAATCAACAGCTTTGCTTATTTTAATATTTTACTTAGGTTCCTAACTAACATTGCATTTATCAAAACAGTAATAGTTTGTTACCCGAGAGCATCTGCAGGTTATTAAAGGTTGTCCACCCGAGCTCTTATTGAAAATTCTTAAAATTCAAAATCTTTTATTTAAATTCTTGCTTTCTTTTTATATTTCATTCATTGTCATTTTTAAAGTCGGAAACACAGACTTATTGAAAATTCTTAAATGTATTTTTGAATGAATGAATGATTTATTTACTTAAAATTTTCTTAACGCTAAATTCATTGCCCCACAAAACTGCTTCCGCAGTTTAACTGTGAGATCGCTGAGTCTCTTTTACAGTAAACTTACTATCAGGTACATCTATAACCTATATATAGGTACTACCTAGTACATGGAATCTAACAAATATTTTTTAAGTTGACGAGCAGTAATTGTAGTTAAAATATTCTTGTAGTTAAATATTTTTATTAAGTTTTTTCCGGTAATCTTTTTGTAATTGACTACCCACTGCCTGCATACATGAGCTCAGAGTATCAATAAGTTAGTTTGAGCTCTAATAAATAATTACATAAGTCAGGTGTTTTTATTTCTAACAAACAGTTATTAAACTGCCAGGAAACACTTTTATCTGTTAATACAGCAAAAGTTAAAATAAATCATAATACATATAATGTATAAAAACGACGTGATTTATTCTTTAAACAGGTGCTTATTATTTTTCTTGCCATTTTCTATTAAAGTTAACTCACTCGGAAGGAACGATTCGTTGAAAATGTGTGCTTGATCGTAAATTTGATTATTAGATTACAAATAAAACAAAGACTCACGCCTTTTACCCAAGGGGTAGGCAGAAACTACAGACTGAAACTCCTTTCGCCACGACCACGTTCATACACGCACAATATCAACAATAAGGTCAGTATATGTCCTTCTAGGGCATTGGGAGGCGTCCCAGCGTTGTCACTCACATCTCTCATGTTAGTCGCCAATCACTCAGCCTCAAGTAAGCATATCTACTCTTTTCAATTCTTGCCTCAGCACTTTTTATACCCAGTAATGTTTTCCATACATAAATGTAGGCACCAAAAACCATTGAGAAAAGCCAGTTGAGATTTGACATTCCAGCACATTTGACATTTTGAATATTAACTTCAAAATAATAATTTTACAGTAATGAATAAAACCTGCAAAATTTTTGTGAGCATATCAGTCTATGCAGTTTAGTAGGCAGACGCTGTTACTCTATGGACCAAACGCACGCAAGCTAACAGTATCGATCGATCGGACCAGCGGGGCTTTTGCGTATCTCTGTTGACAGCTCATAGTGATCATCACTTGGCGAGTTTTGATATTCATTGGATATCAAAACTCGCTAAGTGATGATCCATTCTTGTTCGTTTCAACTGACGCTACCCGTGCAGAACTGTCATTATATATCAAAACACGTAAGAGATAAGCAATAGCCCTGCAGATGTACCCATCCATCCCATCCACCCATAAGGTCAAAACTGAAACGTTTACACATACTTACCGGCTTGTATCGACTGGCTATTTAGAGTGTACGCTCGGGCATTCCCCGCAAAGAAGACACTATCCGTAGTCATAAAGTGTTACTAATTAATGTTGCCATTCAACAAACAATCCTTACTGCTATTCATAAATTGTAAGTTTTTCATTCAACACTCGCGTATAGGTAATGAATTAATTAAGAATGAATTAGGTTTAAGAAAATGATCTAATATAAGAGACTTCGGAACGGTTCGCTTGCGTGTGTGCACGCAATACATCTGCATCCGCATTTTAATACTACCCGCGTAACATTAACAAATCGTTTGTTTTTCGAGGAAATTCTACACCTAATACTAACATTTTGATTAATTAATATTACACTAGCTGTTTACAACCGCTATATCAATGTCCAATTTGTGTATGTATTTTTTGGTGAGAAGTGGTTGAGTTTCGAATATAGAACAATTCATGATTGGAAAAACGTGTTGGTTGTGCCTTTTTTTTTTCGGATTGGAAATCATCAAATAACCCCTCCCGCTCTGGGCTGAGCAGGAGGGAGTGTTAGACTTTTACTGACTAAAACCCATCCATGTTCCTTCCTTTGCCCTTTGTGTTCCAGGGCCGCGGTATCTCTTTCGAACAGTCCCGCAACCCTGGCAGGCATCGGTCCTTTCGGACCCCTTCCTGTTTGCTGACTCTCTTTGAGACGCGCGTGAAACACGAACGCGCCGTCGACACGGCCTGTCGTCATAAGACGGACGGACGGCGAGCTAGCCCATAGCTCACCGTCCACAGGCCCGCGGTGTTGGTTGTGCCTGGATTAGCATTTTATTTGGTTTGTTGGTTATGAAAACAAACTTTGAGAGTTGAGCTCTCGTTTCTTAAGTGAAGACAACTATGGTGATAAGCGTGGTAGTATCGTGATATAAAGTCAGAGATGTCCATGCCTCTATATCCCATCCCTATAAACACAATAGGGTTCATGATCATGATGTGACTCTGTTTTACACACTCCCCAATTTGCAAATTCTAATGATCTCTTTGCTCGTACAGTCAGCATCGGAAGTAGATTAACACTAGTCAAAGTTTCAAAGCAGGTTTTTTTTTATAAAAACTTGTTAGATATTACTCGTTACTAACAAGGTATTGAAGAGTAAGGAATAATTTAAAGAATAATCTTCTGAAAAACATTAAAAATAATAGCTGGAGGCAGTGAGAGAGTGTACATCAAATAACTAAAATTCCAAAACGTTAAGCTACTTCTGTTGCTGACCGTACCTTGGCATCACCCCAACCCAAAAGATACAGGATCTAGACGAGCACAATAAGATGCATTTACTTAGAAAATTTCGAGATACAAGTCCATCCAATTACGATTTCGGAACGTTTTCTTTTGAATCATCAATTATGCTGATTATTAGTTTCAGGGTTAGTTTTTCAATTGGGCGTGGATGAACAAATCTAAAACTATGAGGAATAGCGAAAAATAATCAAAGAGACACCTTTGAGTATTTTTCGCTATTCCTCCTGTCGAGCCCGATTTTGATGAAAACTAAAACTGCAACATTCGATTTTTGATAAAACAATGTTCCTGACCCGGAATTGAACCCATTGATTTTGAAGAAAAAACCTACTAATTTATTACACCATTCGACAGTGTCGCTATTAAAGATCAAATTCTGGGAAGTAATGACTGGTTCTTGAAAAATGCACCCTGTATATAATATAATTAGGTAAGAAAAAAATTAAATAATGTAGGGGGAAGTGAGGATGCCCACTGCACAAGAAATATAACACCTACAGATTTACAACTGTCTGATGCAGTGCCACCGGTTGAACATGAGGAATTCTTCGAAGCTACAAAGGATAGATAACACAGACCCTGTAGCTTCGAAGAATTCTTCCACTGTATAGACTTATGACTATTATAGAAAAATCAATTTAAATAGATGTGTAAAAATATAGGACCCCTTGATTGTTTATTTAGCAAGTGTCAGATACCTTTGGATCGAAAACAATTTAGTATCTTGCCGAGACTGTGACGGGACTGAGGGGTCCCTGCCAGGGTTGCGGGACTGTTCGAAAGAGATACCGCGGCCCTGGAACACAAAGGCAAAGGAAGGAACATGGATGGGTTTTAGTCAGTAAAAGTCTGACACTCCCTCCTGCTCAGCCCAGAGCGGAAGGGGTTATTTGACGATTTCGCATACGAAAAAAAAGGGGATGTATGTATATTATAGTACATTTCAACATGTACAATACAGGACCTATCTATCAATAATGATGAAGCTCCGCAGACCCTTACGCGTAGGTGCAGTGCTAACTTAGTTCCCGCCGTATGCAGTGGAGTCGTTGATTTGTTTCTCTTTATTTGTTATAGAGACTTTTATAGAGAAGTTCGTGACTAAATAATAACAGCCGCTCGGGTCGATCTTTAGGTTAAGCCGCGCTTGCCTAGGTTGGCGTATGGATGGGAGACCACCCATTACATACCGAGTTTCCTCCGTGCCTCGGAAAGCACGTCAAGCCGTTGGTCCCGGCAGTCATTTGTAGATCTTTGACAATCGTTACAGGTAGTCAGTGGCCCAAAATCTCTGACCACCAGTCTTACCAAGGGGTATCGTACTACCCAGGACCAACTGGGTTGTAGAGGTCAGATAGGCAGTCGCTTCATGTAAAATACTGTTATTCAGCTGCATCCGCTAAGCTGGAAGGCTCGGCAGATAATGATGATGGGACTTTTATGATAAAGGTACATGCCAGTCCCATCAGACCTTATAATTTACAAAGTAACGACACAAACTTTATTAAACTATAAGCAGCACCGGAGCTAGGTGTCAAAATAAAGGGTGTAGTCAAGACCCTTAACGAAGCCGAAAGGCAATTGTTCTCCACGTCATTGTGATCATTTTTTTGTTCTAGACCATATCTGGGACATTGAGTTTTACCGTAAAACGTGAATTTTCACCCCAATAAAAAAAGTCGTTTCCCAGCAATATTTTTTGCGTAAAGTTACTTAGTTTGATGTACATAATGCTTGGTTGACGGCTTCGTTAAGGGTCTTGTTACATCCTGTATGTCAAGATTTGCTGGAACAAACAAATGTTGTACATATTTATCTCGAGCTCTTTAAGTAAATTCTCTCTTGCAGACTGAAATCTGACACACTCTGTCACACCTCAGAATTTGGTTAATCAATTTTTTTCATTGAAAATCCAAGATTCTGAGGGGCCCATCAGTATACATTTTATAATAATCTTGATATTTATTTGATTTATTTTTAGTTTAGCTGGTGTTTGACTGGAGTTTAAAAATCAATCTTACAGTTTCATTTCGTAGATTGCTATTTCTTTCCGTACATAAATCTGCTACAAACTCACTCCCACTCATTTAATAGATAATTCTGAAGCTGAGGCTGGAAACTTCCTTCAGTCACAAGTCGTCTCCACTGCTTCTATAACCGCAATCTGTGATGACGATCTCCATCGAGCGCCATTGAAATCTAAATTTTAAAGTGTTGAAATAACATATCTTCCGGCCTACACACATAATAGTTTGAAAGACCGAAGCTTTCCGAACCATCACAAAGCTCCGCACATGGGCAGTGAGACCGCTGAGTGAGTACGCTGTTGAATTCTACACTTTACTGCGTTGTTCCAAGATTTTATTTTATTTTTCCCGAATACGAGTAAGAACCAAAATTACGAAGCCTTTCAGCAAGGCTCGTTGGTTCAGTGGTCAGAACGTCTCTACACAGTACAGTACTCAGTATACTCTACACTTATGAGGTAGACGGAGGTTTGAATCCTTCACGAGCTGGCCTTTGTAGCATTTTTTGATTTTTTTCTTTTCGCGTCACATAAAAAATTCACATTAAAAATTTGTGAATATCATGCCCAAGGAAAGGTTGTATGATAAACAACACTCAGGGCATTCCTTTAGGAGATCCTGATGTCACTGCCCTAACTGTTCCAACTTTTCTTTTTAACGAAATATCATTTTTTTTTACAGCGTAATACACCAAATTTTTTGTTTATTTTCCAGATTATGTTGCTTGTTTTTTGGGCCCGGTTGCACTGCAAATCCCCTAATGCGCTCGGCAAACAAAAAAACATCTGTTTTGTTCCTTCATCTTCAAATGATAGAAAGACGTCGTCTGTCTCTGCTAAATAATAATCATTATACTTTATTTATTTAAAAAGTAGCATTGTACACTGAAAATTACAAAGAAATATATCTACCCATTGAAAAAATTAGAACACTCACAAAACATAATCAATTTAGTAAGTTCTATTCTCTATTTATTATTATATACCTCTGAATTCTGTTGTTTGTGCCACTAAATCAAAATTAATGAGGAATTGCGATGGCCAGGGTACAAAAACTGGGTTAGTCCAGTTGATGCCCATAAAAAAAAAAACGATTTGCTGCGTTGCCAATGTTCACGATACGAATAGTATGACTGTAAGTCACACCGACTATCGATACACTATGTTCATGTCCATAGGCGGGATGTTTTAGGACGGCCAACTCGTATAATCTCGAAAATTGTAAGTCAATTTTAATATTTCTACACCGGCAACGGTAGTGTATGTGAAACTGTTTAATATTAAGACCTCAATGTATGTACCATATACTCAGAAATTAATAAATCTAATCTAATCTAATCTAAAACCTCGGCCCTCGAATGCATGTGGGAATTTTAATAAAGTAGCACGAGGTCTGAATGCAGCTTTATTTATAGTAATTATCTATGTCGTCGGTTTTGTAAGAAGCATAAAACAGGAGCCATCGTTTGGAAGGTCTACACTTCCCATGCAATATTTTACGTTTGGCATTTCAACACTATTCTTATTTGACGCATACCTGTACTAGTGCTAGTGCAAATGTTTTTGATAAAGATTTTAAGCGATTATAGATTGGTTTCGTAAGAAAAGAATCCCATTTAGTTTTGGATGCGGTACTTAAAAGTGCGGTTAAAATAACCTCTCGGTTAACTAAACATTGTATGCGTTGAACTCTTTTGTTCGTGGTTCAGTTGTCTCGAAAGGTTAAAGGAAGTGGCTAGTTAAAACATTATTATTATGTAACTTTTATTTATCATGACAAGTAAATAGTGTAATAGTGCTGGTAGCTTTATTTCGATAGAAATTACATTATAGAGGATAAAAAAAACTCTGAAAAGTTTTCTAAAGAATAAAATAAGAAAAAAAGTTGTCTTAATGACCCATTGCATGATTGATGGCACAGCATTTAGGCATTTAGTCTGAAAAAAAAAAGTATTATAAAGAAAAAAAAATACATCTGTGAAGCCCTTTTTGAAGGGAGGTTGAGTCCTCCCCAAGGTCCTCCCGCTTCCTTTCCACCGCCTCCTTTGTGACCATCACTACCTCTCAAAAGGAGGCTACGGCATCGCACGTGCTCACGCTTCCGACCATGGACTTAATTACCAAAAGCAAGCGGTTTCCTATGCACCGACCGCCGTGACATGATTAAGGAGCTGCATTGCCCAGGCTTAGTACTCCGTGTCGTCGACGCAGTCACCTCAGTGATGACAACCGTACGTCAGTTCCCAACCTATAAGTCACCGTTACTTTCCGAATACCCATGCCCGGACAGCAGCTGTGTCAGACGGAACTACTGATGAGATTCTGTGTTTAACTTTTAGGAGATATTTATAGTGGGTGGGAAGATAAAGGCGACTGGCCGGAGATAGCCCACTGAGCCAAACCAATATAGGAAAATTTCATCAGGGCAATGTCTGCTTTCAAAAAATGGTGGCTGGTAGCAAATGGATGAGAGTTGCTAACATTATTTTATATCGAACACTACGCCCAAATGCATATTAAATCATGTAATAAATAACCACAATTATTGTGGATAATTTAGTGAGCTCACGAATACATGAAAAACTATTTATATTATATAATATTTCTACCTCTTTCTGTTCTACGGATAAACTGATTATACATTACCTCGTTTCAGATAATTTTGTTTTTTTTTTTCCAATCACCTGCATGAAATATACCAATCAAACACATTGCACAACAGAACTCTTTAAACCATGCCTTATTATAATAAGCCCACCGATATTTCCTCTAGAAAAAAACAACAACAACTTGTATACATTCGTTGCTTACGATAAATACGATATAAGGAACGATTACGTGGCATCGGTATTAACTCCGCCAGCTATCCATGACCGTGGTCGGGGTCCGGGTGCCTTGCACTTGCGCCGGCGCACGCTCCACCGCACTAAGCTGCTGCACTTGTGCACTCGTGTCGTGAGTTGCGATACATGTGTCGAACTGCACTAAGTATAATATATTAATGAGGGTTTTCGTTTCGTACCGAGATACAAATTTTCGTGAAATAAATGTCTGTATTTCGTTGTAATGTTTCTACAATTTGCAAAAACATAGATTTGTTCTTTGGGCTTTCTATGTAAGATAGCCCAAAGAACAATTAAAACTAAATATTTCTAGAAAAGCTTTTAAAACGATATCCGATCAACAACAAAGTACAGTAAGTAACATTAGATAAATAAAGACTCTCGGGCCTAAACTAGTCACTTTCTCACGTTTAAACCATTTCCGCGGTCGTTTACATTCTCGGTTCGTATTTTGTGCTATCAGAGGCTGACAAGTGGACAAACCGGCCGGGGCTGGCTGCGATTCGAAGCCATGCTCCACAACCTCGAAGCAATGCTTCTAGAATAGCATCTAAAGCGCTTTCACGTCCGGCACACACCATTATCAGTTATAAACGGTTGCATTAGGCGCTGCGCGCTGGTGTTACAAAACGTTTACTTTGTCGTGACGTGTCCGTGTCGTGTGACGGTACATGCGACTCGTTGTGTAACTGTTGGACGGTATTACGGTGCGATAGACAGACATTTGATAACATGTTATTTATTTGTTACGACTGCCAAGGGCTTTTATTTTTGATATAGACGTCTTTATTTTATTGTTTTTAGTTTGAGGTTTTGTTTTAATAATGTGGGTGGGTTGGTTACCGTTATTTTTTTAGTTATGGGTACTTTAAGCGGTATTTTAGTATAAGAGAGCTTTTAGCTCATATGAACATTTTACAATTATCCGCAGAAGCTGTGAAATACAGGTCGTCTATCAATTAATTTCAATTCTTTACACTTGATCTTCTTCGTTTGTCAATACTTCTGACCAATATTTGCTTATAGAATGGGACTTACGTATCATTCACTGTGGCAGCTAAAATCTGCCATCAGTTTTACAATTATCCAAAAGTGAGACAAGACAATGACCTTAGCTATTCGTGTGGCAAGCAGAACCGACTGCTAAACTAGCTATCGAAGACACGGAGACGTCCAAAGATGTTGATGAATGGTTTCCAATTACTACCACTAATAATAGGTTTAGATTCCTGTAACCTAAATACCCACATAAACAATATTCCGTGGCGTAAATATGCTGGCAAAAATAAGTGTTTTTATACAAGTGTTGTGTAAACGCTGGCTTCCCACTTTCTAGCGGCTGATGCTTGCTTACTGTCCATCAAACAACATCAGGTAACGCTGCAACTTAATAAAACAAAGCCAGCCATGCTTCCTTAAATAACAATGTATTTGCATTAGTTTTTACCTGACTATCAAGTACCTGCGCGATAGAGATAATTTACGAGTTTTTAATCAGGATATGGTTAATAATTTATGAATGAAGAATACCATAAATCAAAAACGATATCTATCTTGTAATTTTTTAATTCATACCACAACTGCTCAATATTAATAAGATGCCAATATAATAATATCACCAAAGGGTAGGCCGAGGCTAACTTAGTACACTCATATTAAGTCAGTTATGTTAAAGTTCCAAGTAACATACAAATCAGTAGATACAAATCAAAAGTAAACGAGACGAGACCTTCAAATAATGGAAATGCTGATTTATTAAGGCCCGGACTCCACCGAAGCCGAAGAGAGGATAAGCTTAGGAGCTAGGGTGTATCTGGGGTGGAGATGCATACTGGCAGACCGGAGCTTAGATGTGTGTACAGCAGGTTACACACGACCAGGGGGCCTAAAATGGCTGCTTTATCAGAATCATAATAAGAATGACGTTAAAAATTTAAAATTCTTAAAATGGTCTTTATGGTTATGACCACAAAGTCCATTTTGAGAATTTTAAATTTTTAATGAAAATAAAAAAAAACAAATTATTTATTTCAAATAGGCCAGTTACAGGCACTTTTGAACTGTCGTAACAAAGATAACAATGAAATGTAGCTACAGTCCCAGTCACAAGGCATAAAAACTGTGAAAGTACTGTAGTTGCCCATTCCCTAGCGTAGATCTCTATGGAGAAGAACGGGCAAGAAACTCCATGGACACTCTTTTAAATGAACAAACATACACACAAGCCCCATAGCCCCTTTGCGTCGCGCAGTCGGGTAAAAAAAGAGTTTTAACAGTTCCAACGCCCCTACGTCAAGAGGTCACACACAAACCGATACTCATCGCCCATCAGGCCATCGCTTACATAAGCGGCGGTGCCGTGAGTAAGTACCCACCTATCATAAGTACCCTCTCTTCTCACTTAGACAGTTTCACCTGTTTATTCCCACACTAAATGGGAACTCGCTATTAAAATGTTACGAGGCAGTAACCAGGGTAATTGCGACCAATTTTGAACGTTTTTATTACCCATGCAACAGTCAAATTGTTATCTAGAGCAGTTAAGGTGGGTGCCACGCTTCAGCGATCCACTTTTTGGTAAAAAGGGAATCGATGCCGCTGGCCTAATGTTTTTGGAATCAGTTTTATGAGACTGAATTGAATAGAGTATTGATCAGGAAAATAGGTAAGTATAGGTCATTTGCCGAAGATTCTATAATAAAAAACCAAAATAAGATGTAGTTTTAAAAATGCCTTCTAAGATAAATGACGAAAAAACCAAATTCTATTTCAAATATCTTTAAAAGTTTAAATAAAACGAACCACATGTTTACAAACACATATTAAATATAAATATATCAATCTATTTTGACGCAGCAATTTTTGGTTGAATTAATAAATCACTTTCGCGATCGCATTTCCCTGATTGGCGGCGCATTTTCATGAGTTTCACCGCCGCGGGCGCAGCGTAAGTACAGGAAATGCGGCGAGCACGCACGCAACGAGCCGAGCGCTCAACTTCGCGGGTATATAGAAACACCTATGTGCTTACGTTGCGCGAAAAAAGTTATATCTAAATTCATATTTAAATAACTCAAGTGAGAGAAGAGAAGAAGGCTATGGGGGAGGCCTTAGCCCGGCTGTAGGCTAAGGAAAAACAAAACATAGCTCGATGATCTAGTGGCCACAAGTGCGACTACTGGGCATGAGGTCCTGGGTTCAATTCCCAGGTCAGTCAAAGTGTTATTGGGTTTATTCATCGAGAATTTCTCAGTAGCAGCCACATGTAGGATTCATGCCCGGTTGATGGCCATTGAACACATGGGACTTAAACATTACTGGCGAAATATGGGTGTACTATTAGGTGGACCTTTGCCTAACCATTCGAGGACTAAAGATATGATGCCGTTATGTTACATTACCTATGTTCTGTGACTCTTCAAACGTCGTTTTTTCTTGCTTTTTCTTAGTTAATGCATTCCTAATTCTTTACCCTTTTGAGATTCATGATTTGCTTCATACATATTTACAAATTACTCAACCAACAGGGTGTTCGTTTAGTTGTATGGTGATTTATGAGTATGGTTTGTTGGTGGCACCTGGCTCGTCATCATCCGTTTAGCCTTTTTCCAACTTAGTTGTGGTCGGATTCCAGTCTAACCGGATGCAGCTGAATACCAGTATTTTACCACCACAACCCAGTTAGTACTGGGTACCTAACACGATACCCCTTAGTAAGACTAGTGGCAGCTGGACGACCATAGCCATAGTTTGATCTTAATGGAGTTTCGTAAGTCTGGCCTATACGTCTAGGCGTATATAGACTCCCGTTGGCTGACAATGATGATGAACGAAGCACGAGCAACACCTTCAAAATATATTTAAAAAGCTTTTAGATTAATGCAGCAATATAAGTACTTACTTTCTCTAAATTCTACGATATCTATGATCCACTAATGGCTTCCTTGTTTTATGATAAATCTGCGCAAACGCTGGACAAGTCGATGCAAATCTATGTAGAATTTCATATGGAAAACGAAACGCTGCCGCATCTAGTGCTTATTTCCTGACTATTACTTTTATATCCAGGAAGCACGGGGTATACATTCAGGTATATAAATCTGTTGCAGAACGTGCGATAATCTTCAGCATCACTACATAGTATAAAATAAAGTCACTTCTCGCTGTCTGTCTGTCCCTATGTATGCTTAGATCTCTGAACCAAGCAACGGCACCACTCACGGAATCACTCTATATAATTAAAAAAGCCGCATCAAAATGCGGCTTTTTTAATTATATAGAGTGATTCAAGAGGAAGGTTTATATATTGCACCATTGCACCCGTGCGAAGCCAGGGTGGGTCGCTAGTAACTTCTAAAATGAAATTCTTACTGCGTCGTCGTATTGTGAATCTTGTGACAACTGACAAGTAGAGTAAAAAACGTCATCATGCTCTTGTCCTTATTCCAACGAGGTTGGCGGATGTCTCCTTCTTCCAATACTTCTCTATTAGCCATCTCATGTGACACCTCCTTCTAGCCATATCATTTTTCAGACAGTTCATTGTCGTTTGTTTGATCTTCCCTATTCTTATCTAGCGATTTATATTACTATTTTTATATTATTTATTTTATTCCACATTTATACTCAAAACTTTCCACCTTTCCAAACAAAATTCTGAGACATGTATTGTTACTTTGTTTTATGGTAAATTATATACATAATTATATTTATGAGTCAGTAACTATACGCAAGAACATACGTAATTATGATAAGAAATACATATGTCAAATTAAAACTAATATAAATTAGGAAATGGCACCATGATATCTATGCGGCGTTGCTATTTCGAGAAACTGCCACGTTAGCAGGCAACCTGGGGCCTTAGTCTGCTATTGCAATAGTGTCAGAATGGTCTATCATTGATGTAATAAGGCCCCGCGCAGACGAATTACCCTTTGTACGCACGTCAAACGAGTTTCGAACGCGCTTCAATACGCCGTGGGCTAGGGGCCTTATTAAATCAATGATAGACCATTCTGACACTATTGCAATAGCAGACTAAGGCCCCTGGCCTGCTAACGTGGTAGTTTGTCGCATTTAATGAAGTCTGTAAAACTCAGATTTTGGTATCGACCGCTCGTATTTGGGAAATCGATTAAATAATCCATGGGTTCCATAAACTTGTTACAAAACTAAAGAGATAACCTTATCACACTACATCATCAATTCGAAGCAGAATAACGGCAAAACCAACCGACGCATTCCACATAATATTAGAAACAAATAGTCGTTAAAAAAACCGTATCCATAATCGAAACACGTGGATATCTGAGTTCATTCACTGGGTCGCGCATTCCCCAACTTTTAACGGTCCAGAGCCCTTATTACGAGAGGCAATATTCAAAGTAAAGATAAAAGGTAAAAAAGGGCCGATACGAGGTGCCTACGCAGCGCGCACTACGGACAGTCGGAGAGGCATCAATCTGGGCCATGCTAAAGCCCACCGGCACACTCCAGCCAGTTTTTTTTCCTGATTATTAGGCCACATTAAAATATCAGCCAGTGACTGTAAAACTTTCGTTTTAAGTGCTGTATAATTTTGTCTCGCTCTTTTTTACCAATATATCATTATTTGTGTTTTTAGCACATGTTCACTAAAATAATTGAATACTTACCCGGTTTTACATCTGTATTACTTTTGCACCTATCTATAAAATAATGCTTCCATCTACCATGAAAATTATTTTAAACGACTGCACCAAAATAAATGAATAAAGCTCACGAGGAATATTAATAAACATCAGCTTATAAATGATCACCTCTCCCTATAGCTGTACAGTTAAAAATGTCTTGATATTTCGTGCGCCACAATCCCTATTTATTATAATGAAACCGAGAATCCGATTTATTATACTTTATCTCAACACAATTATCAAACATTGGGAACCGCTTCATTTGAGAAGACCGTCTCCTTAAGATTTATTATGTACAAGGAAGAAGGCTCGGTTGTCTAGTAGGGTTTATTAGAAAGTCGGCTTATCTGAACATTTTTTGTGTTACGGTAAATCGGCTTGTCGGTCGTTTCCTCGGGGGCCGTTCCGGGCCCGCCGCCGCCGACCGGTGCCGCGGAGCGGTGTTGACAACTTGAAGCTACACCATACGTTACTTTAGTTAATGTTTGAAACTTTATGCCGATTACAGTCTGTTGTAAGTACCTGTCATTATTTTAAAGAATATCCGATGGGCTGGTATCCGAGGTTTGAAGTACAAGCTACGAAATGTAAAGTTAAAGGTGCTGTGCTGATTGACATATAATAATCATGCACTATATACTCCTCACAAGCAGCGAACAGTAAAAGTAAATAAATATATCGCCATCTATGCAGGGAACAGCGAATCTTTGCGAAGTGAACTTTGGCAATACTTTCGCTTGCCAAGCCTGCGCTCGCGCTGCTTCTAATAGCTCTTACTATCGCTTGAAGCCACCAAGCACCGACTCGACGGTGCACAACAGTCAGCTGTTTCGCTGCAAACTTCCATTCACTATTACATTATGCTACCACAGTTTAGGTCTAGATGGTGCTGTTTTTACTTCTGGTATAGTTGGTGTTGGTTTAAATAGGCGAAAATTATGTTTATTAAATCATCGTAAGAAATTAATGCTCGTCTTGAAAGTTTGTTGAATAAATGTGTGAGGATGAAAGTTCTGGACAGGTATTTTAAAAAGACAATACATTTCAAATTACCTACTGGAAGTAAAGTCAAGGTATGGGCTATCTCCAAAGCACCCTCATGATCTATTGGCACTGCCACTGCGACAAAGCGGTGAACCCCGAACAGAGTAGAGCAGGTACGATTAAATACGAGCAAGATAACAATAACGTCCGATATATAACGTCCACACAAAATGACACCGTGTACTTTATTGTTAATCAATCACAATTTAAACAAAAAAAAAACACAAGATATAAGCTGTCAAAATAAGAAAATGTCGCATAAGACGACTTATAATTCGATTAAAAAAAAATTGTATCTGAAATCACAGAGAAGTAACCGAAGGGATACATAAACCTGCTGGTACCGTTACAGAAGACATTCCATATGAAGTAATAAAACCGTCATTGCCATTCAACAAATGACTACCGTCAGACCGTCGGAGCTTTATAATTAATTATAATAGTTAAGAGAGATTGGATGATATTATGTAAACTATCTGGGAATCACTGAGACCCTCGCTGAACTGTGCCCGCTCACAATATACTCGTACCACCCACCTAGACATAATATGAGTATCAAACAAAATATATGGAAGCAATATTCCGTTTTAAGAGCCACTTATTTATCATATTAATGAAGAATCAAGGACTGTTTAGATTTACAAACTCGTTTTTGTTTTTTTTTTATCTTTATAAAATTAATTATTTTATTGTGAACTAATAAAATAATTCTAACTAATCTAACGATTAGTTACAATTATTTTTTTGACTTTCATTTTATTCAAAGTTTTGAATCTCTTAGGTACAGACTTGTTTCGAAGTATTATAACCTGGGTATCTCTATTTACTTCAGCCCTAATGCAGAGGGGTGAATGCGAAGGGCACTTGCTGTCGGGCTCGGGGACCCCAGACGTCTGCATCGATTTAAATGTGTTTTTATTTTAACGGCTAGGTTGATAGAGATGGTACGGGATTCCGGATCTATCGTAAACTACTGTTTTTTTACTTTTTGTTTTTTAGATCATCAGATATTTTCTGAGTTGGTTTTAGTAAAGATCTTAACAGTAGTAAGATATTTATTTACTTCTACTCGTCTGTCAGACTTGATATTTTCCGTTTTGAAACTGAAAATTTAAGAAATAGTGAACAATAGCCAATAGGGGTGTCGGGGCCAATTTTTATGAAATTTAAAACCTAACTCATCGACAGCTTTCAGCAGCTTTTCTCGAAAACTGGTTCTTATCGCACTACGATTAGGTTTGAACATGCAATGTATTTCACATGCGTGGATATTTTTCATTTAGCGGTTATGGAAACTCTGCACTGCAATTGTCTGGAACTAAAACCGCCGTAGGCATGCGCGGATGTGTCCGTGGAGTTTCGGGAAACATCGGACCTTCATATTATTTGTATATGTGGACGGATGTATTAATTGATATTTGGTATGGTACGTTACGACAATGTTCGGGGTTGATCATTTTGCAACCTTGTCACTAAGGCCTATAAGGGTGTTTTTCCAACCGCCTAACTTTGTCGAGTAAACACAGCGGGATTCTGTCTGCAATTTGAAACGCGTAATTATTTTGTGAACGGTAAATGACGGGACTCGCCACAAAGGGCCTTTCCAATTATTTTAGTTTCAAAAGTTGTTGGATGATCGCTTGAGAAACCAATAGTGAACTATCATTTTGAGAGATACTTAATTTTATTATCAGTCCAAGTCATCTAATTGTAGACATTATGTTTGCAAAGAGTTTTATTATTATTGATTTCAGATTATTTGTGGCAGGAGCAGGATTTGTTTTTGTTTTTTCAGTGTATTATCTAGTTATGCACACCCTATAGTTTATTAGAATAAAATATTTACAATTAGTAGCCCTTAAACTCATATTCCTAGCGTTCCTAAATTACCTCATCATTCTGTTTCATCTTAGTAGAGAATAGTGTTACCTCCTTACTGTCACATCACAATTTATAGGCTATCTTAAAATTACACATTAAATGTTCCGATTGACATTAATTGACATTGATACCATAATGTGTTTCCAAAGGCCAAAAACTTCGAAATATTTTATACTTGTAGGTCCATAAAGTTAAGACGGTGCAGGTGTCAAATATTTTAAAGTTGCATACCTACTTGTTCAGGGATTACTCAATACGTGGGTCACGCTTGTAGTGTGGTGAGCACACGCGTACCTTTTATTTATTTATTTTCATTTATAACAGACTTCATTCAATCATTGAAAAACTTGTTTTATGTTGTTCTGTTTCATATGATAAAAATGCGACCGAGGTTCCAGACCTAGAAAATTCATAAATCGCAAAAACCTTTTTCCATTAATTAGTCTAAATAAACATCATTGGCAAGGATGTTTGTGAAAATGGTGGATATCATCCCAGCAATGGAAAATACCACATCCATAAGATAGCTAAGAATGTACGAGTATCCACGGCCGGTTTTCGTTTGAGATAGTCCTAATATTGATTACTTTGGTATGCAGGGCAATGTATACTTTAAATGTCTTATGTTAAATAGATTGTTCCAAGGAACGGGTAATTGATACTTCCTTTCGTATGAAGAGAAGTTAATATCTTGTGTTAAAGAGCTGTATGATGTACGTACTGCGTCCGCCGGTATCATGATGGATCTATGTATAGATACGAACATTCTTTTAGTACCTTTTGTTGCGTTTGGCGGCGGAAGTGGGAGGAAAATCGATATGTTCAGTGGCGAGTGTACAGGGGGCTATTTGACGAAAGTTTGCAGGATGCGTTAACGTAACCCGTGAAAGCCCAAACATTTTTTTTGCATATTGAAGCTCTGTACCAGGTTGATATCTAAATATGATTCACGACTGGAATCACAGTTTTAGTATCATCAATATAACTTACTAGCCTGGCGGTTTCACTAAGCTCGTTTTTTGTAATTTTGTATGATTTATTAAGAAATAATTTTGTACAACTTCACTACTTACTTTAACGTGCAGGTAGAGTTTTTTTTTATTGGTGCAGCAACACACAAAACGATTGCAATTGCATTGTTGTTTTTTTGCTGTTTTGTCCAGAAGTGGGAAGTTCAAGGTTAATCTATACTATATTAAAAAAAGTTGTAAAATTTGTTTATAAATTTGTATGTCCCTGGTAATCTCTGGATCTACTGAACCGATTTTGAAAATTATTCTTTCACTAATAGGTACCTACATTATCCCCGAGTGCCATAGACCATATTTAAAACGTGTCCGTGATATAGTTTTCGACCAAAATGCGAGAGATGCCGCGGGCAACAGCTAGTTAAAAATATAAAGGATGTAACAAGACCCATAACGAAGCCGAAAGGCACTTATTCTCCCCATCATTGCGATCATTTTTTGTTCTAGACTATACCTTCCGAACCTTCTACTTACGGAGATATTTGGGCTCAAAGTTCCAACTTTTTCACAAGTTTTTTT
Source organism: Eugnorisma glareosa (assembly GCA_947578425.1). NCBI lineage: Eukaryota > Metazoa > Arthropoda > Insecta > Lepidoptera > Noctuidae > Eugnorisma > Eugnorisma glareosa. The sequence goes on from OX387957.1 coordinate 35,479,993, forward strand.
TAACCATATTTTTCTTGTAAGAGTTTTACTTTAAACACCTTCACCACCGCCGCATTATTCAAACCATTCACCAGCACAATAATATATCACGTTATAAGTGCTTTACATTGAGTCTTACCGGAAATTGTGATTTTTCACCCAAAAAAAAAGACTTTTCCCAGCAAAAATTTTTCCCTAGAGTTACGTAGTACTAGTTACTTCTTACTTGATGTACAGAATGCTTGTTTGACGGCTTTGTGGAGGGTCTGTTTACACCCTGTATACAGATATAAATCGAGAAGTGGCAATGTCTTCGTACTCGGACGATTCACTATAATGTAGAATGATGCGTCACTCACCTAGGTGAATGTGCTGCGCACACGCCGTCATAGTTCCTATCACCAGTCTAAACGTAACATTAAGATGTTGTATAACTTTATCATTTACCTGTGGATATCCTCGCGATGATTGATTTCCTGCATTTGTATGGGAAGTCATTTTAATGCTTATTTTTCTAAAGACAGTTGAGGCACGTTTCGCTACTACTAAGTAGTTCTTACTTTGTCACCTAAGATTGGTCTTGGTCAATACGGTTTGAAATAAATCACATACATGGTGGCGGCGACAATACGACAATGAATAAAATTCTGACAATTCATAGGAATATTTTTAAACTATCAAATAAATTATATTATCGAAATGAATACAGGGTGTTACAAGACCCTTCACGAACCCGTCAACCAAGCATTCTGTACATCAAACTAAGTAACTTCACGCAAAAAATATTGCTGCGAGACTTTTTTTTTTGGGAGAAAAATCACATTTTATGGTAGGACTCAATGTAACGCACTCAAAACATTGTGCTGATGGATGGATTGAATAGTACGGGGGTCGTGAAGGTGTTTACAGTAAAAATCTTACGTTAAAATCATGTATTTAAAAAAATCTTGTGAAAAAGTTGGAACTTTGACCCCCAATATCTCCGTAACTAGAAGGTTCCCAGGTACGGTCTAGAACAAAAAAATGATCGCAATGACGGGGAGCACAAGTGCCTTTCGGCTTCGTTAAGGGTGTTTTTACACCCTTTATTAATACGAGTATTTTCAAACAAACTAAATAGCATAAAACTATTGAAGAAATAGAATACCATTCTAAATATTGGTTTACTAATCTTAGGTATATTTTCGTTTTATAATTTGGTTTAATTTGTTTTTTACTAATTCGCGTGTGGAAATAAAATGTAATGAACAAATTTGCCAAAGTTTTTTGAAGTAGTGAGTTGGCAACGTGTGTTTAGTGGGATCGTTAAAATGTCATGCTAGCCTTTTAATCTACATCATGTAGAAAATGCTGAAATTAAAAATAATGACATGTAACTAAACCACTGGGTATATTCGATTGAATTTTTGTACGCAGACTGGGAATGTCATGAAGTATACGAAGTTAAATTTATTGTCGTCGCCACCCTGTATATAAGTGCCTATCCCATTCATACTTCATTCATACTATTGCGAAAAATAGCCAATTTATGGTTAATATTTGCCAATCTACTTAGGTACTTGGAGCTTAAAAGACAGGTTATATTTTGGATGTGAATATGGGATTATATTTCAAACGATGGGTAATCTTTTTCACTATTCTTTGTATGTTCCTAAAGCATTTTTATACGATAAGTAGGCTTGCGTTTAGCCGCAACTCGTCTGATGGAAAGCGTAGAAGCCTAGAAGAAACCAATTCACTCGAACTTTGAATAGATCCCGATTATCAGGGAATAGAGAAGTAGGTAGTGAATTCCACAATCCACTTACTGGCGGTAATTTTCCTGTATACGAGTACTTGTAATTCCTCCTGAAGAGCTAAAGATAGCTGCTGATTAAAACGCTGTCATTGAAAAAAAAACACACTGGGTTGGCAGACCTGCAGCAAAATAGAAGCTTACTACCGTGCAAATTTCATTATCTATGTGTCCGTGCCTGGGAAAACACGTTAAGCCGTTGGTCCCGGTTGTCATCTGTAGATCTTTGACAGTCGTTACAGGTAGTCAGCGGCCCAAAAAGTCTGACAATCAGCCTTACCAAGGGGTATCGTATTACCTAGTACTAACTGGGTTATGGAGGTCAGATAGGCAGTCGCTCCATGTAAAATACTGGTATTCAGCTGCATCCGACCCCAACATACACACATCAAAAGTGTCTAGGGATCAACATATATTTTTGCAATAACTTTTCTCCTGATTGATATTAATTAAAATTTTCTTTAAGGATTCATCAAATAAAGTGTTTTCGTTTGTCACAGTAACGATAAACCAAGTCACCTTTGCATTAATAAAGAAATTTGCCATTTTCCTAATAAAGGGATTTTTGACATTTGAACCACTAACACAAAAGTTCGAAAAAAAGACTGAAATAACAGTTTTCTTTAAAATTTTATTGGGTAACTTAAACAATTAATAATCCGTGTTTCTACCGCGAACACTAACAACACAAGAACATCGGTTTGGCATACTCAAAATGAGTTCATCCAAATCACGCTGTGGAATGGCCGCCCATGTTCGTTGCAACAACAAAAAAAGGTCTTCTTGCGACTGGATACCCTCCATATTCGGCAGAGCTCTTCTCTGTAGCATATCCCATGCATGCTCAATCGGATTCAAGTCTGGCGACTGAGCAGGCCAGGGCAGGACATTGATGTTAGCTGCGGCGAGAGTCTGTCTTACAACTCTTGCGGTGTGCGGTCGTGCATTATCATGCATTAACTGAAATAAGGGACCGATTTGCACTTGTAGAGGAACGATGACGTCTGATACAATCGTCTCAGCATAAATTTGAGCGTTGAGGTTGCCTCTGATCCAAATCAACTCAGTTCTTCCGCCGATCCAAATACCCGCCCATACCATGATGGTTCCACCACTATAAGGATGGACTTCCTGGCAGGATTTTAATCGCTGTTGGCGTCCAGGGGTTCTCCAGTGTCGTATACGTCTTGTATCCGGTCTCATACCAAAACGAGACTCATCAGAAAAGCACACGAAACGCCATTGTTCTTCTGCCCAATTTCTGTGTTCAAGAGCCCATTGATATCGTATCCTACGATTGTGCATTGCTATAGGTGGTACCCGTAGCGGTCTTCGGGAATGAAGGTTCACTTCATGCAAGCGGTTTCTGACTGTTTGGTCGCTAATTAAGTTCCCTGAAGAGTGATGAAGCCTCACGGCTAACATCATGGCGGTTATTGTTGGAGCTCTTCGAGTTAAGATTTGAATGTATCGGTCTTGTCTCCGTGTGGTGCAGCGATACCGTCCTCCATGGCGCTCAGCCACGGTACCAGTGCTTCGGTAACGTGTCCAAAGTCGACTGATAACACTCTGACTTGTATTCAGAGCTAAAGCCACAGTACGTTGCCGGGAACCAGCTTCTATCATTCCCACGGCTCTGAGCATTTCTTCCCTGCTTAAATGACGTCGCCGCTCCATAATAACGTTGGTTTTAATCAGTAGTAGGGAAACAGTAGCACTAATAATGTCTTCAATGCGTTGTATGTTTTTATAGGGAAAATATTGACAGCTGATTTTCATCTTTTACTCGAATTTGATTCACAGTTCCTGATTCAAATTATGAAATGCACCAAAAAGGATCCATATAAATTTATAAAATCATAAATTTATTACAAAGCCACATCTCAATCTCAAGAAATCCACATAAAAATGCTTGATCCCTAGACACTTTTGATGTGTGTAGTTGGGAAAAGGCTAGGCAGATGATGAGACCAGCGAAGTCGGGCAAATTATTGCTATTGAGTTTTTCCATCAGAAATTTCTCAGTAGCAGCCACGGAGGCTGGATTCGTGCCCGTTTAGTGGCAATAAACTCGCCCTTAGAGTACTATTAGGTCCACCATGTAATAACATTTTGCCCGAACAGGGAATCGAACCCAGGAGGTCAGCAGTCGCACATGTAAATTGATTCTACCTGGATCTAGTAGGATGTTACAAGAACTTAATAGCTTAGAATCCAAAATACCTGAAAACAATACATTACCATCTGTTTCATAACATTCTGGTTAACGATAACATCGGCGAGATGATTGTGTTCGTTCGCTAGACGTAACCTACATAATTGTAGTTTTAATTGAACTTTTTTTGACACCGTGTCCTATTGCGAATGTATAGCGTTTGCGTATTTATATAACTGGAACGCAAGTTGCGTATGTAATTGTATCAATATTTTATTCTTCTTTTTTGAATTATTTACAAGTGGCGTGTAAATAAGAGTCAGAGCATTTTCGTAGTCTGTTGATACCGAATGCAAATAGCTATTAATGATTTCTGCAATCACGAAATCATAGAAAACCGTTCTCATTCGTATTTTGTCGCATTCTCTAACCATCGATCCTTTAGAATCTAACTCAGTAAATAGCAATAACATTTAAATTAAATGTTTTGTCTCTTCCTATCCTGAAATTCAAAAACAATAATATTTTTTTAACCTACGTAGTCTGTTGTAGTAATTGCTTCAAGAATGGTTTATTTACTGGTAACAACAAACTACTGTCTGGCTATACAGCGTGTAACAGAAAGGGTATAATCATATGGAATGCTGTGGTACGGACCATCAAACTGAACAACTTTCTCTACGGGACCACCATAGAAAACGTAAAAAAATAATCAGCTGTCCTATACATAATTTCAATACCTACTCGACCCAAAGTATGGGACAGCTGATTATTTTTTTACGATTTCGATGGTGGTCCCATAGAGAAAGTTGTTCAGTTTGATGGTCCATACCACAGTATTCCATATGATTATACCCTTTCTGTTACACGCTGTATAGTGATTATTGCAGCTGATGGCAATCAGGTCAGTAAGTAGTGTTCTACTTCTAGATAGTAAGTAGTCCTCTGAAGCATCATCATCACGTGCCTAGGCAATTCCCAACTATGTTGGGGTCGGCTTCCAGTCCAACCGGATGCAGCTGAATACCAGTATTTTACTTGGACCGAGCATAATGTAGTTTGTTATTTGACTTATTTGTATTCCAAAGAGTATAATTATAATTTTGTATTAATCGAAAATTATTATAGTGTTAATATTTAATATTCATATTCATTTATTTTGTACTATACTATACATTAAAATTTATAAATTAAAATAACCTAAAGTAACTAATTTATTAATAAAATTAAAAAATGGCGTCAAAAAACTCCTCCTCAACGCAGTCAACTGGTAATGTACCCAAGAGACTGGCGGCGTTGCCACGTTGTATGGCAATACTAAGCCTTTGGCCAAGGTAAAAGCTAGCCCTTGGGTCACGGGAAGTGTCAACTAAGCGTTTGGAAATGTCCTTGAAAAGGCTGTGAGCACTTGGACCCCACGGACCTAGAGTTTCAACCCCAAACGGCTCGAAAATATAGTTACCAATAAGGTTACTATATATACGCCGCTTGAGGTTCTCTGCAGGCGCAGCGGCAGCGCCAGCACAGCACGATGAGTTTGAAAGATGGGACGGCGCAAGAGTATCGACGCAAGTTGCGTCCCACACTAAAGGCCTACCCATCTTCCAAGGAAACAAAGACATGCCGTCCGGTCTCTTACCATCGTCGCGTGCCAAGCCATTGGGTTCTAAAATAGCTGGAACGCCGAGGGTGACAAGAGCTCGTCGGATGATGTCATTTAAATTCGCTGTGGTGTCCAAGGCTGTTGACAACTTCACCACAGTGACAGCGATGAGGAGAACAACATGGGGCACCTAGACGTAGAGAAGCAGCGAGGCGGAAAGTAGTGTCGTCGAACAACGTACCTATGTTCGACGACGGTAGTGCGTGAAGCCAAAGACCTGACTCCCACTCACCCACAGCCAGCAGACGTGCACGCTCACCAGTAGTAGCAGACGTGTTCAGTAAATTATTCTGAACTACTCTGCAGAGCGGCTCGTCCCACCGTCTCTGGGAAAATGGATGGTCGGTTTCTTCAGAATTGGGGCAAGCGAGTTTCCAGGCATTGATAGCCTCAGAGAAGCACGGCACATCAAAATCAATCAGTGTGGAAGCCAGGATATTTCTGATTAATTTCTCAGTGCCGTGGACCGAGGATATAAAAGCCGGTAAACTAATACTAGAAATTTTGCGAAATTTTTATATTTTAATATTCCTGTTAAAAATAAGATATGGTAAAAGTAAGTTTAAACTAAAAAATAACAAATACTCCAACTTCCTATTGTCGAGGACGGGCCTGGACGATATAGCCGGACGTGATGGCCGTAAAACGTCAGACTGTTGATCAACAGTAGGGTGTTGCATACCAGACTAAGTTCCTTACTATGAAGAAGGACCTCACATAGGTTCACTACTCATAGGAATGCAATCAATCGGCAATATCCGTCTCCTTATAAACAGGAAATGTGATGCTTGAACAATAACCCAAAAACGACCAAACCCAGTACATAAAAGGTGTAACAAGACCCTTAACGAAGCCGAAAGCCACTTGTTGTCCCCGTCATTACGATCATTTTTTCTAATCTAGACCATACCTGGGAACCTTCTAGTTACGGAGATATAGGGGTCAAAGTTCCAACTTTTTCACAAGTTTTTTCATAAATCATGTTTTTAATGTAAGATTTTTACTTTAAACACCTCCACGACCCGTGTACTATTCAATGCATCCATCAGCACAATGTTTTGAGTGCGTTACATTGAGTCCCACCGTAAAACGTGATTTCTAACACCAAAAAAGAAACTCGTTTTCCAGCAATATCTTTTGCGTAAAGTTACTTAGTTTGATGTACAGAATGCTTGGTTGACGGATTCGTGAAGGGTCTTGTTACACCCTGTATATACAGGATGAAGGCATCCTGTTGTGCTTGTGTTGCGATGTATCGAGCCAATAAAGCGGTTATGTACTATAGTCCTGTAGCATCCTAATAACTACGCACTTGGATCAAAAATTCTATTGGCAAGCGGTTCTTCTTCTCATCGGGATCTTATGCCGTGATACAAATATTATATTTGATAGGTCTGTAAAGCGGCATCATGCGGCATCATCAGGCGAAGACATGTGATATCTACCAATCGCGTGGTGTATTACAGTCCATGCCCTCTCAGAGGCCTGTGTCACAGCTGAGGGAAAACAATAACCTGATTATGGCGGCACCGTCAGCGTAAGTGACAGCGAAGGGCTACTGACTTTTGAATAAATCGCCGCTAGTGGCGAGCCTTTTATACACCCACCCCACCGACTGTGGATATAATGAGTCACCATGTCGTAACGTAACCCTAAAAGTGATGGATGATGACCATTTCAAGCTGTGAACGTCTGCGAACAATGTTGAGGAAACACCGCTCACAGAAGGAACTTCCTTACAGTACACACATTATTTACTCGTGTATTATACAATAAGTATGTAAATTAATGCTTGCACCCAGACTACGATCTAATCTGAGCTACATTATCAAAGTGTAACGCATTGGTGCCTGCCTTCTCATTACGTGTGTATCAAATAGATGGCTGGCAGCTGAATGGTGAAACTATTTTTGTGAGGTTAGGAAACGTGGGTATTTCCTCAACTGACCTTCCAGTGGACATAGGAAACTCCGTTTCGAGTCGAATGCTTCAGACGTTCCGGACGAATGGGCGGATGGCGGTAGGCTCGATGTCACCAGACATGTTCATATACTATGTATAAGTTATAGCTTACTATCAACAATAGCTGGTCGAGTCAAGGATTGGTTTATACAGAAAATTTTTAATAGAATCACGTTAATTTTTAAAAATTGTTGCTGTTGAATACTTTCAGCTTTCTGCTTGCTTGTAGCAAGACAATATCTCAATACCTACTTGGTTTTTATCTTTGATTATTTAATGCTTAGATGGAGCGTCGCCCTAAAATGGAAACAAAGAAAACGAGCGTACAATTTCAAACATGTATGCGTGCGGCAGCGTGCGGCCGGTGTTTTACACTGTGTGCGAACTTATAAGCCAACAGTTGGCTGTTATTTGTTGACACGTTTGCGCACATTTGATGCTCTATCTAGACATTATATAATCAAAGGTTTTTATTTATAGTTCACGCCTTATTTAACACATTAGTAAGCTTAATAATGTATTAAATTATCATTTAGTTTCCACAAATAACTCAATGTCAAGACTATGTTAAGTCTGTCTACTATTACCGAAGAAAACTCTCCGTATTCGGTTGAAGGAGAAATGACATAATTTGTTTCAACTTACTATGAAAGAAAATGGTTATTTCAATGAGGCTTTGTTATGACCATATTGTTACTGGTTGTAAAACCTCAGCAGTTAGACATTGACCTTCCCCCATAGGTTTCGAAAACTGACCCAAGTGACCAAGGTCGCGGCCGCCCTTTCGTAGAAGTCTTTCAATTTGTTTTATTACGTTGGCATTGAGTTAGGGTTATACCAATAAGAAGACCACTCAATCAGATAAAAATTAAAATGGGTCAATTGAAAACTTACACCGTCACGTAGGGATATCTTCCGGTGATTATCATTTATTCTGAGCTCCTGATATTTCGACGTTTTTGCAAGCGTGCGACCGCGGGATAAGTCATCCCATCATAGACCTATCCAATTGATAATCACGGAATATATCCCATGATTGGCAGTGTAAGTTTAATTGTAAACCGTTGAAGCTTAAAACAGTGTTTGGGTCAAATCCATAAGTATACATCAAATCATCCCATCAACATGAAACAATTGAAAAGCCCTGCTTTATGAAGAGTCCGCGTTGCAGATCCTTGTAGAACGATTTTATAATCGCGATATTATATCACTGTTATAATATCATCAGATTCCCTCTCGTTGGACGATAGTAAAAGTGACTCGGCTTCCATTCGCCGCCGTCGGCATCTACATTGCAACTTTAGTTTTCGCTTCGTATGTATATCGTACGTGGATGTAGGTTCACATCTCTTCCTGTTTTACTTTTTTTGTTTGCATGCGCGGATTGAGTAACAGCTTCAAGAGTGTTTTATTTTAATTTTAATAAGACACGTTTAAGAACGTTGTAGTAAAAAATCTAAAGTAAAGCATTTAACTGCGGCTATAGAACCAAGTTATCAACGAAAGTTGCAACCTGACTTTTCAGTTGTGATGAACTTTCCGGTTCGTGTTTCGCGTGTCGGTTTTTTTATTTTTTTTTTGACATTAATGTTCTTGTTTCAGAATTCGGATTTCAAATAAATAAGGGCAAAAACGAAGTTCAGATTTCTATTTTAGGAATGTGAATTACACTCATGTCATAAACACTGTTTTTATAGATCTTGCAAGAAGACATCATAGTTTATCCGATTTGAATTCATCAGAATTTAAACTTTAAACGCTACATTCTTCAGGGAAAGCGCCCAAACATCATTAAAACATGACTAGAGGGCAAATGGAGCAATAAACTTGTTCTGTTCCCGAGCAATGGGATCGGGACCTCAGGGACGTCCATAAATACCTCCTTAATAACGGCTTTTTCAATAAAACAAACTCCGTTATAGGTGTCTTATTTATTGCCTGATGGTGAGATCACTGTCCCATATACATGACATCAATCCTGCTCCAATTAGCCCCGACGTACCTCACTCTTCACACACAACAGTACCCGATACCGATCTTCAACGTCATTGTCATCTCCAAACCACAAACGAATTTCCACTCTACTACTACAATGTAAACTGTATTTTCACTGTAATGATACAGTTCTGAAGATATCTGCGAATAACATCATCTACGTATTGGAATATAAACCTTGCTAGTAAACATTTTCGAGCTTAAAATTGATTGCAACAGTGCAGTTTTTATGAGAAGAATTATATCTTCGTGTATTGCGCTTTGTTTGGTGGTGATAGGACTGAAATTGGATTGGAAGTAGTCGCCCGCGCATTAGATCGAACCCGCCGAGAGGCAGTGTCGCGAAACGCGACCACGTTGCGATATAAAAGGAAGTTTTGTTTAAATTTCTTTATCACACACCAACTGCCTGCACCCGCGCTCGGTCACTCACCGCTCTATCTTCTTACACCATGTCTGCCCGTCTTCTGGTGAGTTCAGATATTTCATTAATATACAAACATACATTACACTCATTAACGGTGATTCGCGAAACTGAAACATGTTTGTTATTCCGAACATCTGTTACATAACAGTGACCAAAATCAGGTGTTCCATGCCTGAATAAAAAAAGTATACACTATACCCATTCACTACTAAATCATTTAAATTCTTTAACGTGAGCATTCCTGGGTGTAGAATACATGTAATTTGCACTTGTTTTCAAATACAGTCCTTTTCAATTATGCGATATTTGCGAAATAAAAAATGGACTAGCTTAATTGTATAGCAATTTACTCTTACAATAGGTAACTACTATGTCACAACAAACGAAAAAAAATAAGATCGCTTATGGAAGTAGATACTGATTGCGATCCAATCAATATTGCTTCATTCGCGGGCAATACAGATAAATGCCGATATCTAATTAGGAACTTTGACACAATGTCTCCTCTCGTCATCACGGGAATTTCACATCTATTGTTACAGCTTCGTTTAATAACTAAATGACGTTTCTAATTTATGTGAAAATTCATGTTAAAAAACGAAACACTATATTCAAAACAAATAGCTTAACGAGCTATTTGAAAAATTAACCCTTAGTTACTAATGTCTCGTTCAAAAAGATTAGACAATCCATTTTGTACTTATGTACAAAGTATTTCGGAAAAGAGTTTCATTGAAGTGTGTTCACTTTTTCTCAGCAGTGGTACCAAAACGACAGGTAATTGTATTTTGCACCGAGAGGGAGATATTTTCATTGTTGCACGGTTATTTAGGTACAACCGATACTCGAAGAGTAGAAAGTCGCCTCGAATGTCACGTTCTATTCAAGGTTTTTTATTAGTTATTATTTATTTAGCGATTATTCACAGTACCTTGTTATGGTTTTCTATTTAATGTCTAAGGTACTTGGTACTAAAGTTATAGTGTTTAAAAAGCGATGCCTATTGCCTAGCGAAATCATCTACTACCTAATGCTTGCCTTTGCGATTGCGTTTCCATTTCCGTGTATATTTTCCCTTCCGAGTGAAATTGAAACAAACATTCGAGGTAATATTCATAGCGCTACACTTACCTTTTGCTATGGTTGTTAGTACTCACGTTTCGAGAAGTAATTCTTCCTTTAAAAAACGCGCAGTTTGTTGGTGTTTTTGGTAGAGGTTCGTAGCGGTTTCGTAGCAGAGTTCATAAATATATTTTCGGGATCATTAAAATACCTTGCGTTTGTAAAAGGTTTACCTACTAGTAATTGGAATAAAAAAAAAATAAAAAAAAATGGTTTGGCACTGGTTATCAAAACTATACACAAACTCTTTTTACTAAAACTTTGTTAAAACAAAATATATGTTCGTCTTATTAGGCTCTTTAAATCTCTTCCTTTTTTAAAGTCAAGCTGACGATTATAATTTCCTTTGAATTTGTTTAAAGTAATGTTCAAGCAGGCCGTTTTTATACAGACAATACAAAATTGGTCAGCACTGGCTGGTGTATTGGCGATTATAGACCGCAAAAAGTCAAGATTTCTCCACGGTCCTTCGCTGTTTGGGTATAATACCAAACACTTACTTAGTACTTAGAATTCTCAATCAGATGATTAAAATTCACTCGATCTCAATATCAAATCGCACACATACACAAACTTTCATCATTTTGAAGCCCTATCTTTAAAAAACCAATTTCCATATTTCAGTTGGCGTTAGTCTGCATGGCTGAGTTGTCGTCGCTGATTGCGGCGGGCGGCGGTGGTGGCGGCCACAAGAAGGTCATCATCCACGTGCCCCTGTTCGTGAAGCATCACCACCATAAACACACCATCGTCAAGCACATCCACCACAAGAGCGGCGGCGGCGGCGGCGGTGACGACCACTACGAGGTCTTGGGATACACCTATGGAGAACCAAAACCTGCACCGCATTTTGGAGGAGGTGAGCAAAAGTCGAGTGTAATTGGTGAAAGTAGTTGATATAGTGCTAATGTATTTGCCTTCAGGAAGCGATGAATGAATCCAAAGGACTGTTAGTGCCTGTTTTATTTATTTGTTTAAAATAGGTACACCAACAGTACATACATTTTACACTATAAGTATGCACGTTAGGGTTCTGATGTAGGTACCTATTACAGGCGTACACAACATTCTCAAGTACAATAAAGCTATATAGCACTAATAACAATAATAGACAAAATATCCAAATAAAAACCTTCATAGCTATGGTGGTTAGATAACCTCAAAGAACAGAAAAAACAGTTTTTTCTGTTCTGTGGATAACCTTGTTCTTGGGACGAAAAGTCTACCATATTGTATTCACTTAGCATTGAAAAGCTTCGCTGTAATTAACCAAAAGTTCTCTTAAGCTGGTGCATAAAAAGAAGTCAGATTGCGAAATAAGATAGAATATAAAACACTTTGTAACATACAGGAGATAGCAACGATTAATGTTCGACAAACAAAGGCATTACAAACAATGACACCTCTATCTAAATCACTAATGTTTTTATAATGACTCCGCGTCATTTTGATGTGTTATCTTTCACATAAGTGATACAAATGGTCGTGTGCTTCCAGGACACGGTTGGGGTGCGGCAGAGGAGTCCCACGGTGATAGTGGCTATGGAGATTCGCCCGTCAGCTTCGAAGGTGGTGACCACTCGGGCTACGCTCTCTCAGGAGGAGAAGAAGACTCGTACGGAGGCACAGGCCATGGAGGATACTGAACATCCACACACAAATGATTCTGTACATATAGCATTAACATTAAGGTTGTAACATGGTATTAGGAGTGGAGAACAATTCACTGACAAGTGTACACGAGACGATTTGATTCGTGTCTTACAATTCGACACAGCATTAACTTTTAGTACAAATTCTAACGTAATTGTCGAACGAACATCCTCAATACTCAGTTCTATGTATAAGTTTAAGGGTCCAGTGAATACTTGTAGCCTCATTATATTAAAAACGTTGTGAAGGATTGTCTTGAGTGTATTGTATGTAGCTTTGCAGTTTGACTGTTGTCGTACGTGTAGTCCGTCTGTCTGTATGATTGCCTGTTAGCTCTAAGATTTAGTCGTAAGGAACCGTTGTTGTGAAATTTATCCCGGTTTAAACGGGAATTTGTTAATAATATTATATCTGTTGTTAATTTAAAAATATTATCATTTCCAATCGCGTATTATTTATTTCCTCCTGGTTCCTCGCATATCCTGGATCCACTTCCTCAATTCTGAAGTTAGTAGTTGCGTGTCAATGTTCACGTGCCTGTATATTATAAATCAAACTATAATTTTATTACGCACAGCAGAACTATAAAATTAGACAAAACAAAATAAACCGAGTCGCTGTTGGTATTTGCTGCAAAAAACAAACTGGCGACTGTAGACTTTCTAACATGGCACATCTTTGTTCGTTTTGTGATTTTCCGCGTCTGGATGCTCAAACGTAACTATAAAAAAGTTTATCTTTTTCTTTCTTACATAGAATTTGTTCCGGAACCTTAAATGCGGACGTCTACGTACATAATATTTCGTTCTCCTATGTGTAGCAAGACGCGGAAGTTGCATGCATGAGGCTGCATGATGTTTTTGTTTTATTCGCTTATTAAGATACATTCTAGATTACACAACGCGTTGCATTATATTCCGAGTACTTTCATCGCAATAATCATATACAAAGGATGCTATTATGAATTTATTACTAACTAGCTATTGCCCGCGGCTTCGCTCGCGTTTCGGTCGGAAATTATCCCATGGGCGCGTTGCAAGATAATGTAGCCTAATAATTTTCAAAATCGGTTTAAAGATTACCCCCTACAACCTCACAAACTTTACCTCTTTATAAGTATAGATACCAGTGTGAGTATGTAAGTACGTCTGAATAAGTAGGCAGGCTTTGAATATTATTTAATTATCTAGTTATCAAATCTTTTGTGAGGCTAATGATTAATACAGTTTTTTAAGTAAATCCGATTCATCATGTAGGATCAAAAATTCATAACATCAATTGCATAACAACGCGCCGAAGGGTATGAGCAGAGGTGTCCCATAGTTCGCACAGATTTCTGTGTATGTCCCTTGTAATAGAGCCGGGCCTATTGCCATCAACCGGAAAGAAATCCAAGTTCCGGGCTGCCACTTAGAAATTCCTAACGGAACAACCCAATAACACTTTTTCTGATCTGGGAATCGAACCCAGGACCTCCTACTCCTCAGGATAATCGCTCACCTGGATCTCAAGCTTACTGACTGGCTAAAATAGCTACTATTGCAAGCTGCAAGAGATTTTTTTAAATAGGATCTCGTTCAGCTGACGCCGTGTTGACAATAGGCCCGACCATGCCATTCAGCAAGGACCTATCAGAATATCATTTGGCACTAGTAGATTATTATAATTATACCGGCTGTCGTTTTGCATCCTGGTCAAATTCAAGGAGGGATCTATACTAATGATTCTCGACCCGAATCTATACTAAGAAGGGTAGTTTTTTTTTACGGAGATCGGTAAGTGTAAATCACCCGTATTAAAACGCAGCCCGTTTGTTCCTAGCTCAATAAACGCGTTCAAAAACGCAAACGTTTATTCCACAGTATAATTATGGACAGTATGGAAACTAGAGGGTAGTTTACGCTTACAGATGTCCTACCTACGCTTTTTATTATCGATTCGGGCCGAGAATCACTAGTGTAGATACCTCCTTGAATTTGACCAGGATGTAAAGCGACGGCCTGTATAGGCTAGAAAGGCCGTGATTGCCGCCAAGATGAGAAGTATGGAAGAAGGACTGCGCCTACCCCAAATAAATTGGGATAAGGGCAGTAGAATGATGAGATTGTTAGGATTAAACCTTAGATTTCCAGCTACTGATCTATACAGAAGGAACTTTTCGAGGTATTTGGCTCCATGTAAACATACTTCATTTTACCTACCATCCTATTGTATGTATTACTAGCGACCCGCCCCGGCTTCGCACGGGTGCAATTTGATACATATAAACCCTCCTCTTGGGTCACTCTATTTGTTTAAAAAAAACCGCATCAAAATCCGTTGCGGAGTTTTAAAGATCTAAGCATACCTGGGGACAGACAGCGGGAAGCGACTTAGTTTTATACTATGTAATGATTTTAATCGCCCTCTTAAGCGGTTCTCTTAAGGGTTTATCATGGGGGGGGGGGGGGAGCGCCATCTAATGACGCAGCTCAAAAAAAGCTGCTTTTTTTCTCATTCCTATTGAAATGGAAATGGCCCAAACAATTTTTTGAGACAATTTCTCTATTAGTTTTCCGTTCCCTTGCAGCGTGAGAAAAGTCATCGACAACCGTAGTTGTATTCTCTTTAACGTAGTTATTAATCATTGCCATTCGTTGTAGAACTGTTAACAGTTTTTCGTCCCTGTTCGATACGAAATAAACCTAAGGGCGTGGTTATACTATTATCCATCATGTGAAAGGTTAGATGAACTTGGAGACGAGAAAAAACTGTTGGAGAATAGCTTGGTAAACGAAGGAGTAATAGTTTGGTCAAACCATTGTTACGGACAACAAATTCCGGTCGCGCTCCAGACATCCGCCTAGTAATGTGCGAAAGAGGCATTATGAGAAAGGGACTTTTGGAGAAGGAGTCATTGTGCGAAAGTGACATTATGAGAAAGAGACATTTTACGACCAGTAGACATTTTGCGACTGAGCCGTACTGCCCGTAATCTTAAAACAAGAGGAGTAGATAACAAAATAGAATCAACACAAGAATCTCTTATTGCGAAGATAGGTCCATACTTTGTTCACCCAAGCTCGGAAATACATTTGAAAATATGACAACATATTCGATTTTTTACTGTTTACAAGTTTTTTGTAGAATTCAAGATCTTTTTTTTTAAGGCTAATATAGGTACCGCAAAAGATATTCCCTAAAGTAGAAAACCAATCTCGGACTTAATAGTGAGCCTAAATGCTAAACATACATTATACGATATATGTATAGGGTGACTGGTAATTAGTGACCGATACTTAAACACGTGATTTTACTCATGATAACAAACAACTTTCGCAAAGAAACATTATTTTTTTAAACGCATTCACTTTTTTTACAATAACACAACAGACGTATGAAATTTGCCGCGCGGGTGTTCTGCCTACCCACTGTTGAACGGTACGATAGTAGATGAAAGACGGAACAGCGTCACGCAGCTAACAGCCGATAGGACTAGGAATTTGTGTGTGAACGAGTTCATATAAAATGACACCGATATTTTTTTGACCGCACGGTCCGTCCACGTCGTGGGCACGGCCCTGATATGTGTGGATAGATCTTAAGACTACCTCGATAATGTTTTAATATTCCCGCACAACAACTCTGTCCACGTGACTCACGAGGACGTCACCGCGTTGTCAGCTTCATAGCAAACTGCTCTCGTACTACAAAATTAAAGTAAGTCCCTTTTTATCGCTAAATTATCGATTGCTACAACAAATATATCGCTGTCTGGTCGTCTGGACTACAGGCTCGGCTTACTTTACTACCTGCACCTACGACGTGCACATATCTATAATACATAATATGCAAAACAGTCAATAATGTCCGAATGTTCCCGAACTTTCCCGAAGCCCTATCAACCCCTCTGCGCATGTGCAATGCGAACTTTGTTGCCGCCAAAATGCGGTGGAGTCACTATTATTACTGAATTGTTCCGGTTTAGATTCATTGATAAAAGAATAAGTGGAGGGTAAAGTAAAGTTATTTGAATAAAACGGCCTATGAACTCATTACTTAACTCGGTGTATTTGCCTAGGCTGTTCACTAAGCTGTACTAAGCTGTTGTTCGGTTTGTTCGCTAAGCTGTTGAATAGCAGTGATAGCCTAGTGGTGTGACCATTGGACTGCCAAGTTATAGGTCTCGAGTTCGAACCTAAGGCAGGCAGCACTGATTTTTCGGATTCATGTGCTTATTGTATAATTATCACTTGCTCCGGTGAAGGGAAACATCGTGTGGAAACCTGCATGCCTGAGAGATATTTCTTGACGGCATGTAAAGCCAAGTCAGAGGCCCGTGGGCGGCCTAAAAACACTGATACCAGCTTAGGCACTAACCACACTATAAAGAAAGAAGAAGCTGTTCACAAGCTGTTCGCGCTCAGCACCAGGTTTTTAAAAACCTGCCTTATTTGTGCCATTGCAAACATTTAGGTTTGCAGACAACTAACCAACCTCCGCTTTGCTGATGGCATTGTGTTGTTCTCAGAACTTGAAAAAATGCTCTAAGATCTGAGCACAGCAGCTCGGTTGGACTTTCAATAGGATCAAAACCCATACCGCGGCCCTGGAACATAAAGGGCAAAGGAAGGAACATGGATGGGTTTTAGTCAGTAAAAGTCTGACACTCCCTCCTGCTCAGCCCAGAGCGGGAGGGGTTGTTTGATGATTTCCCATCGATAAAAAAAAAAGGTCATGACCAACCGCACGTAAGGTTGAGGTCGCCGGCCATGTGTTGCAATATGTTGTTGAGTACACATGCTAGGGCTAGAAACTGCCTTTTAAAAATAGGGATGATAAGAAAGTCGAAAGATGACTGCAAAATGCTTGAAAGACCTTCTGGGCTCTTAAAGAACACATGAAGGGAAGACTTCCAATGACACTAAAAGAATGCTCTAATGTGCATTCTGCCCGTCCTAATCTACGTACGCACAAAATTGGTCAGTTTCTGAACAAACTCAAGATTAGCCAGCGGGCAATGGACCGTAGCATAATAGGTGTTAAGCGTAAATATCGCGATAGAAACACCGCTCTGCGCTCCAGAACTCAGGCTAAGGTGGGAGTGGGCTGGCCACGTAGCACGAATACACCCGGAGAGGAGGGCAAGAAATTGCCGCCGAGGTAGACCGCGGCAAAGGTAGTGGATACAGAGGTTTGGGAGGAAAATGGGAGGTCTTTGCCACAGTGGGACACTTACAGGATAGAGAAATATTGTAAAATAGAAAAATATGAAGTAGCTGGCACTGATGCTGAAGAATTGTTTAGTAACAAGTCGTCTCCATAATTTTTATATTCGCAATCTGTGGCGTAGACTGCATCAGGCAATGTGGTTGAAATCTAGACTTAACAGTGGTGATATTTGTTTTAATATGCAATGGTTTCTCTTGTTTTTCCCGAATATGAGCAAGACACATTAATTCAGTTGTTAGAACCAGCATTATGTAGTCAGAGGTTCGAATCCTTCACGAACTGCAAGCATTTTTTGCAACTTTTCTTTTACATTTTCATATATATTTTTATGTATGTCTAGGATACTCGTAATTATTAACTGAAATGCAGGGGAATCAGGAACCCCAGTAAACTAAAACTAGTTGCTTGTTAACGCTATCGAGATCTTCTTCATCTGATAACAATCAGCAGTTTTCAATCAAGCGAATCAAAGGTTAACTTTTTATTGTTCTATTAATATTTTACCATATCTTACATATTTTCCTAAAAACTGGTTGCTGGCTAGTGGTTTCGAGATTACCTTCACCTGAAATCAATCAGCTGTTATCAATCAAGAAAACCAATAGTTATTTTGACGAATCCACAGCATCTCAGTTTATTATTTAAAATAAAATTATTTAGTTTGCTGAAGCAATACGTACTGCTTGCGAAAGGTTTGCTCAGGCCCTACAATCCCGACATAGACAGTAATCGCAAAACAACGGAATTCGGTAGCAAAGGCATAACGATGCGGATTTAAGGTGGACGCGAGCCGGACGCGACCCGCCGGTGTCGGCTTCTACCTTAAATCCGCATCGTTATGACTTTGCGACCGAATTCGGTTGCTTTGCGATCGATATCTATGTCAAGACTACAGGGCCTGGTATCATCATCCTCCTACACTTATACTAATTTATTAGGGGTCGGCGCAGCATGACTTCTTCTACTTTACTTCTCTATGACTCCTCATCTCAGCATTCTCCTGTCTAGGCACAGCACACAGTCCATCTATAGTTTCTTGTATACCACTCGTAAGAAAAAACAGTGGATTAAAGAAATAACTTGATTGCTTTTCTTTGCTTTTCCGAAAGAAAACTGAATGAAGCTGAACTATCTTGTATTATTTATCGAGTATTTTGTACAACTTACAGGTACAAATATATTAAAATATAATTAATTACAGAGGTAACGGTTACCTTTTGTGTACGTAAAGATGCTTATGAAGTAACTGAAAAGCTTTTGAAGGGTAACTGGCACTTATCATTATGAATAGCTTTTTGAATGGGACCAATTTTCAGAACTCGAAAAAGTGTCACACCCGTATAGGTTTCAGTTATTTTAATTGCAAATTGTATTACACAATTCAACCTAGCTTGATTATTGAAAGGATTTTGTGAATATAAACTACTAGTTTATACCCGCGGCTTCGGTATTATACGAAGATTGTCGAGCGAGTTGTAACGAGGGTAACGAGGGGGTAATGGCTAGCCCATTAATTATACCTTACCCACCATATTGTACGTACCAAATATCAACTATAGGTACACCTTTCGACCTAAACAGAAATAATATGCAGTCCCGAACCTTACCGTGGCGCCACAGAGCTCCGCACATGTGCATTGAGGCATTAGGCAACGCCCTTGTAATCTAGACTTTACAGTGCTGATACTAGATTTTATATGCAACGATTTCCTAATATTTTCCCGAATCGGAAGCACTAATTTCGAAGCCTTCAAGCAAGGCTCGCTAATTCAGTGGTCAGAACGTCCCTTTAATTTACAGTTATGAGGACCTTTGAGGTTCGAATCCTTCAGCAACGACCTATTGTCGGGCCTATGCTGTCCCCCCATACTTAAGTACTAATGCTGTAACATGATAATATTGTAACACCAAATGATTTGAAAAGAGTAACCATGGAGTTTCTTGCCGGTTCTTCTCCATAGGAAACGACCAACCCGAACAGTGCACCTTTTTGTCGACGTTTAATAAGTGCCCATCTAGGCCTATGTGAAATAAAAATATTTTGATTTATTGATTTTGATTCACGAGCTGGCCGTTGTTTTTTTTCCATTTTTCTTTTTATAAGTTCTCTATACTCGTATTTTTTATAAAACTCCGGTAAGATTCCTAAGTACTAAATAAAAAGCTCTTGATCGTTCTGGAAGTTTACATGTTGTTATTTTCTACTGCAGCCTACCTACCTACACAAATACAAGTAAATTAGTTTGAAGAAATGATAAAGAAACTAGTTCCTTATGATAGGTATACAAACCTACTCGTATGTTTCAAAGCCACTAGCTCGAACCATTTTTTAACAAAAATCTATGGAAACCGAATAATATTTACTTTACAGTTTACAGAAACAGGTCCAGGTTATCATTGCAGTATGCCACACTGGTGCTTGTATAATAGCAAAGAAACGCAGCAGGTAGAGGTGCCTTTTAAACTAGATAACTACATATCATATCATCCCTATTTTTGTGTTGGAAGGTAAACTCAGATGGGTTGTAAAATTGCCCCTTAAAATTTTTGGACAAACATGTATTTTATGCAGGACTACGATTGGGAATTTGAGTTATGGTAAAATAATAAAACAAAACGACTGTAATGGTCTTTATTTTAAACAACAACAACAAATACAATTAACAACAAAGGTAACAAGAACATTAATTTAAAATACACGTAATTAAAGGTTCATTGGTATAATTAGGAGGGGTTACAAAAAATAAATTTAAATTAAGGACTAACGAAAGATTAATACTTCAGTTACAAAGTACGCGAAACAGTAAAGATATACTAGGAAATAAGTCACTGTTCCCCGGACACAATTATTGAATGATTTCTCACTGGTTGCACAACACTTAAGTAAAGATAGTTTTTTTTTCTTATTAAATTATTCTGTTACAGTTACGTTGACACTTATAGCGTTTTTTTTCCAACTTGCGCAATTCCGGATCTAGGGCGCATCGAATCAACCGGCGTCGGCGTCGTTTACTATTTGGGTTGTAGTAAATGACAATGTAAGTAGTTTGGTGACATAAGAGCTTTCAATAACTAAGCAGATAGTTACGGTGCCTTATCTAATAACAATCTAATGAAAACATGATTTTTCCTCAATACAATAGTCATGCACCATTCCTTATGATTTCCCAAAAATCTAACAGATTTTATACAAAAAAACTTCAATAAAACATAGTGTAAACAATAACAAATGCTTATGGTTTTAGTTTGTACTTACAAGATTCTACTTAATATAATATTTAATTTACTTACGAATCTAATACACGAGGGTTTCAACGTTGCCAGTATTAGTGGTATGTTGTATGCCAGCCTCTCTGGTGAACGACACTGGAGTATCATCGTTTAGCGTGTTTTCTTCATTCGAAATATACGATCCGTCTTTGCCATCTGAACCTGTGAACGAGTCCAATTGGCCATCGAAGCCGTCTCCTTGGAAGTTCACTGGGTAATCCACTGATGGCTGAACGCTGGGCAGGCCAAAGCTTTGAGTTGGAGCCGAAGACGCGAAAGGATCACTTTGAGCAGATGAAAAACTCTCTATACCACCACCAGTCAGTGCTGTAGTTGGTATAGGAGCAGCTGCGAAGTGTGTTGGGAGTGCACCTTGGGAAGTTAGCTCCGAGTAAGGATCGTTCGTCGGCTCCGGCGCAGCGTTCCGAACATAGCTGAACGTCGCCGGGAACCTATTGTGCAGCTGGTTGACAGTTGTGAACACATCCTCTTCGTCCTCGCCTTCTTCTGTCACCTCATAACCATGACCAACACCGGCGCCTTTGTTTGGTAACACACCAGGCAATGAGTCGAACACTTTTACTTGTTTAACAGTATGCGTCACTCCATGCACGCGGGGTGACTGAGGAGAAGAAAAGTCGGACACTCCGTAACCACCGCCGTACGCTGGTACCGATGGAGAATATGAGGGGGAATAGTCATCTTCATAGGAAGGCACAGAGCTAGGCGAGTAACTGAAGCTCGGCACGACTGGCGCGTCGTGGTGGTGAGCATGACCGTGGTGACCTTGGTGACCGTGGTGACCGTGGTGTCCGTGGTTACCGTGGTGTCCGTGATGTCCATGGTGTCCGTGGTGACCATGTTTCACATGATGGTGACCATGTTTCTCATGATGGTGACCATGCTTTACACCCTTCGTCTCAGTAAGAGTCTTTGTCGCAACTTTCTTGTGGTGATGATTGTAATGGTGCCCGTAGGGGATGTGCGGCTTTTGGTGGTGGTGGTGGTGATGGTGATGAGTTTCTTTCTTTGGCTTGTGATGATGATGGTGAATAGTTATCACTTTCTTATGGTGATCGTGATGAATAAACTCCGGAATATGTATTCGCACGTGGTCACTGAAAAATAGAGGACTAATTTAATTGAGAGTATAATGATTTTAAAGAAACACTGTCAAGCAATCTAAAAATAAATTAGGTAATTTTATAGAAAACCAAAAAATCGCTGATGCATAATACAAACCAAAACACCGTAATAAAATAATATTATGATGATTGGTTCTCTTGGAGCATGAAATAAAGTCACATTAACCTAATTTTAAAGTGAATAGACCATCGCATTGCTTCAATATACTTCGCTTCTTTCACCAGTTATAATATGAATGAATCAAACTGTAAGGTATTTTAAATTCTTTACACAACTGCTACCTAGCTACAGAATATAAAAGCGTGCTGACTAACAGCTTCTACATTTTATGTACAACACTAGCAAGCTCGAATTAGGTCACAGCAGCAGCTTTAATATAATGTGGTGATCCTTACTGGTGTTTTCCTCCGCCTCCGCCAGTCTCGCCACCCTCGAGGCACAGCACCATCAGCACAGCCAGGTACTTGGCCACATCCATGGCAGCAACACGCACACGACCAGCACGAGAGGCACGGCGAGCACAACACGACTCCACAACACGCGGTGACCAGTTCAGCTGAACTAATAACACCAACGGAACAGACCTACGTTCACATCTTGCTTTACATCACAACCAATACTTTCTTTCCTTCCAGATTTTTAGTTTTATTTTAACTGAGTGGAGCGCCGAGCATCACAAGGCAGCACCGCACTGCCGCACGCCGCGCCGGATTGAGTAGCGCAACATCGCGAGATGACCATTTATCCAATTTCACTTAAATAAACCCGTAATATCAACAAAAAGACAACAATTGCCTTCGTCGACGAAGCATGCCAAAATACATAGTAGGCGTGCGCGAACGACGGGACGATTGTCGCTCTAATTCCCATCTATGCAGAGTTCTATTCGCCGCCCGGAAATAAGGTGGTCGCTGTCTTTTTTGTGGGCATTGTGTGTAATAACTATTTCACTACCGTTCCAAGTGCCGCATACTATCTGACCGCAGGTAGATGCTGTAATACAGTTACGATAGCACTCTTACTACTGGTCAGCTGTTACTTTTCAGTTGAAGTTATCTGGATAACCCAGTTTAAACGAAATGTGCACGGTTAGCTATTGTATAATAACGTTGGATTCATTCTCCATTCAACTTAAGTCTGACTCTTCGTTGAATGAACTCTCCAAAAATAGAAGATGTTGTGAGTTCGGCCGACTACATCGATTAGTTATTTGTATAAGTGCGGGGTGGCACTATGCGCGATGGCGTCTAATAAATAAAACTTGTAAGGGTCAGATCGTGTTCATAAATAACTTTTAGAGTGTACCTATTAAAATTTAATCACTCGTTACGATTGAATTTATTGTTTTTGTGGTATTGACTAAACTTTTTGTGAGCGCTGTAGGCGGGTGTTTTTTTTTTGTTTTTCAGAGGTGCAAGCGCGTGTTTACTTTGTATAACTACAGAAGTAATTGAATTGTAAACATCTGTGTCCAATGACATTTTTAATCATTTGTTCCTAGTGGTTTTGACTTTGGACTATGTAGGTACCAAATGAAATAAACCCGAAAAAAATTAGGCTACGTAGAGCACATTACATCCTGTTTTTTTTACTCCCACATTTACTATTGCTGATCCATTAAATTTACAGCCAAATATATTAACTTAAGGAGTCAGTTAGGAGTATAAAAGTAGCAGACGGATAGAAGTACTTATAAGTACATTAATATCTCATAGAATTGAAATCGAAGTAGATTTTTTTTCTTATTTAAAAATAAATGTGCCAGCCACACTAACATCCATTCAATTTAAAAATCTATGACATAATAAATGTTATTGCCGTTATGTAATTTTCAATGGAGCCTGATCAACTCTTTAATAATTAAATGTTCCTATTCTTTATTTTTTGACCGACACAACAATAAATGGACACGGAAATGAACTTTTTGAAGTAGACTTCATTAACTGATAAGATATAGGTATCACCTAAATTTCATTTTAATAGGTTAGGTGGTTTCGGAGATAACGCGTACAGTGTACGAACATATTTTTTATTACGTACGTACACACGTACGCACGCACGGATTTTTTACACAGAAGATTTTTGAAGTGGGCGTAGATGGCTAAATCCGAAACGGGGTCCGAGACTCCGGGTCCAATTTTGCTGAAAACTAAAATTGCATCATTGGAACTTTGAACAATCAATATTGCTATTCAGCAATCGAAACCTTTGAAGTTCAATAAAACAGACACTGTATCCCTTGTATTTTCACCATTCGATATATGTATACAGCGTGTAACAAAAGGGTATAATCATATGGAATACTGTAGTACAGACCATCATACTGAACAACTTTCTCTATGGGACCACCATCGAAATCGTAAAAAAATAATCAGCTGTCCCATACATTTGGGTCGAGTAGGTATTGAAATTTTGTTACACCCTTTCTGTTACACGCTGTATACAGCTTGTAACAGAAAGGGTATAATCATATGGAATACTGTGGTACAGACCATCAAACTGAACAACTTTCTTTATGGGACCACCATCGAAATCGTAAAAAAATAATCAGCTGTCCCATACATTTAGGTCGAGTAGGTATTGAAATTTTGTATAGGACAGCTGATTATTTTTTTACGATTTCGATGGTGATCCCATAGAGAAAGTTGTTCAGTTTGATGGTCCGTACCACAGTATTCCATATGATTATACCCTTTCTGTTACACGCTGTATAGTGTCGCTAATTAGGATGAGGGAAAACTGAACCGGTTATTGAAATTTTCATGTGTTGGATTTGTCAGTCAGCTGCCTGCGTTTAGATTAGTGGCCGGTTAATGACATTGGGATCCCCCTTTTTACATGGAACTTAAACATAACCGGCAAAATGTGGGTGTAATATAGGAGAGATGTACGTTCCCTGCCTAAACCTTCGGAAATCACAGGTGATATTATGTAACAAGAAAATCCACCGTCAGCCAAATGTTCCTGGGTAGAAAAATCATCAGTTTGTTTGCCAAAGAGACATAAGTAAGATTCTGTGATCATGTAGCATGTTTAAGACGCCAGCGAACAGTGTTTCCCTCGTCAGATAAGCGGCTGACTTTGTTTTTTATTACTAAAAAGGTATGATAATTCACGTGGATAAATCTCTTAATATTTAAACTAAAGAAAAAAACAAAAAACCCGACAGCGTAAAAACTAATTTAAAAAAATACGTGAAAAAGTTAACTTAAATAAAACTAAAAAGAAAGAAACAAGTCCAGTAGTTTAGAATTCTGTTAAGTAATACTAAATAACTACACAATTGAAATAGTTTTACACATAAAACAAATCATAAATTCTAATGCAGAACGACTCACGGTCGGGGCCCATTCAAATTTTACCAAACAATGTTGCGAGCGCATTTTCCGAGAAGGACAATTAAGTTTTTTATTTTTTTGTAATATGACTTTTGAAGCATCTTTTATGTAAGACTTACTAGCTATTCCCCGCGACCTTCGTCTGCGTGAAATTATTATCAAAATATTACTTCCTTATTCCCCTTGGGAAGATTTGATTGGTAAAATTTGAATGGGCCCCGACTGTGAGTCGTTCTGTTCTGCATTAGAATTTATGATTTGTTTTATGTGTGTATCGATTATAAAACTATTTCAATTGTGTAGTTATTTAGTATTACTTAACAGAATTCTAAACTACTGGGCTTGTTTCTTTCTTTTTAGTTTTATTTAAGTTAATTTTTTTAAAGTAGTTTAGCAAAAATGCGTGAACTTAAGTCAACCACAGCTCGGTCCAAAGTAGTTCCTTGGAGCTTGTGTACAGTTACGCTCCAGCACAATATCAATGGCAACATTTTTCGCTCTATTTTACCCTGTCCGCGAAGTGCATCGAATTCTGTCATCGATGGTTCGATTCTGACTCCTACTCCAGGAACATTGTTTTTAATTGCTTTTTCGTCAAATTCTATATAAACAGTCTGTGGCAATTCTCCGAGTTCCAATTGGTCCCTCCGAAGAGCTGGCCAGTCAATTGTCCTTATAACACCCATTGCTCCGTTAACAAGACCTGTATTTTCATTGTTAATTTGTTGGTCTACGTTATCGTTTAATGAATTAACTGTCCGCTGTGGATATTCAACTGTATTAGTATTAGTAGATGTTACTGCCGTAATAGAGTATTTCAAACCTTTTCGACTACCTACTTGTAGTGAAATTGGCAGATGTTGGCATAAGGACTGAGTTCCATTACATTGCATTACCATGGAAGTTCCGAAATTTCTGGCACTATGACCTTTAGGACCTCGCGAATGTGAATCAAATATATAGTATTAGTATCAAATTTTGTTATAGCGACAGAATATTCGGTTTCACATGTAATTATTTCTTTATCATGCATGGAAAAGAAAAAATCTATACCTGCATCTAAACTGGTAAAGTAACCTTCCAATACCTCAGATGGTCTATTCGGCTTTATCACTCCAATCACCACGTCTGGTTAAACTTGTAAATGAAAATTACTTGAAATAAAAACTTAAATCAATAAGTAAGAAAATTAGCCAGAATGATTGTTTTGTTAAACAACTTTAAATCGTTATATATCCTAAACTATTATTTAAAATGAAAAATGATAAAAGGAATTTAAAGATGATTTTAAAATACCTATTCAACGACACCCCACTTGACATAGTTCATCGTTTTTTTTTTTTCATTTCGACAATATGGCGTCTGGTTTTCGCAGTGGTGAATTTTGATTACTGTCATGTCTTTAGTGACACTCGCAAGGTTAAGACGAATCGATTGACGTAAGAATTATCCAAATCGGCCTACGCATTTGGTCTCTAGAACGCCACATAGAAACAAACACACATACATACATAGACTGATAAACACATTACCCTCCTTTGCGTCGCGCAGTCGGGTAAAAAACATTTTATTGATGCGGCTGACGTATATTCTCCCCACTTTCATGCAGCTGCTATTCTTTTTTAGGTTCATGATGATCCAAGCAATCGTCCCATAAGGTTTTGGCACTGTATGAGATTGCTTAGAGTTTTTTTACAACTTTGACATGCTGTAACTGTATATTTCCCCCAATGGTTGCGCCAGCTGACTTTAATTTTGATAATTATTGAATAAACAACTACTAGAAATGCAGATACAATACAATCAGTCAATGCAATACATTCCGCATAAAATTGCGCGCTGCCTCCCGTAATAATTTATACCTACCACATTTTACGCAAATACTTACGTAAATCATTTAAATTTGTCTTTGAACCCAGAATCTTAAGGAATTCAGTTCAGGATTGGTAATAATTCTCCAGTATAAGGACCACCTTAGTAATGCTGCTTCGGGATGTGTGTAGGTTATTATATGAGGCATATTTTATCTTTACACTAGTCGGTCATACTTCCATACAAATGTAGTATGGCGATTACTCCACTTTTTGTTTGTGTTAAAAATGTTTGTTCACTTTTTGTTTGTGAAAAATGATATCAATTTGACTCATCATTATCTAGCCCTGTATGGAAACAAAAAAGTAAAGAAACTTGTTTTTGAAATTTGTTTTTTTTCTTAATTAATTAATCGCCATCGCCCTTTATTGCATTAATAATTCAGATGGCTGTAGTATTACCATTTAAATAAAACACTAATAATGGTTTTTACTTTATTATAATAACAACCGTTTACCTTAGGCTAACAACTTATGGTACTTAAGTACTTACTTATGTATATTTTTAGAAACAAGTGTTGTCGCAAGCTTTACACTTAGGCGGTTCTCACACAACACCACTCGTCCGCGCGGTCGCGCGGACGCGACGAAGCGGATAGCTCCCCTCGTCTGTGCGGTCTGGCGGTGTACGTGCGTAGCGAGGGATGTGTCAAACTAACCAATAATATCGCTTCTTTTTCGCAGCTATTCTAGCTATGTGTTTGTTTAGTTTCCACACACATCCCTAGCTACGCATCCTCGCTCATCTCTGGTGGAAACGCAGCCTTAGGCACGGATTTCATACATACGACGTGAGATCCGTTTCACCGCCCAGCCGCGCGGTTCAGCGGTGTTGTGTGAAAAGTGCGTTAGGCAAGTGTCCTGCTATAAATCTGAAAGTGAGTGTGGTCGATTCCTCGTCGGCCGTGAGACAGACGCCGTATTAAAGTCATCAATAAATAATAATAAACCCAGAATTATATCTACAATAAACAATATTTACCATCAGATTAATATTAAAGAAATTAATACATTAGCATTTTTTTACAGAAACAAAAGTTCCATACTGCTACATAATACTATTGATTCTTTACTTAAGTGTCTATTAATACATTAATACACGATAACATTATGAATAATACAATATTTGGTTTTTCAAGAGAACTTCGCATGTCTTCAAGACATGCCAACTTCAACATATCTTCAGTTTTGAATCATAACCATAAAAAATTCCTTCACATTGCGCACAGGCCCAGCGTTTAAGACGTAACGTGGCGTCTACGCCACGGTCGTAGAATATGACTCTCACCGACATTAATTTGTTAATCATCAAGGAAAGAGATGATATAAATTCCATTTAATCTTTTCCACTCCGTAGCTTTTTATTTATTTACAATATTAAAGCTATTCACTATTCAAAAACTATAGCGATCATTCAGCCTCTACGTCTGTCTTGCGTAGCGTCTATGTAAGGGTTTACGCAGCTTCAACACCGCTTTGCTACTGCTACTCTTAGAACGCTACGAACCCGCTACGCGCCTGCTAGGAAACCGCTACACTTTTGCTAAGCAGCGTCTACGCTATTGCCTTTTGATAAATACATGTATTCTAAAAGTTACAAATTGGCTAGCGGTTTTAGAAATGATCGACTATGATTTTGATAACATCAAAGTATTAAAAATTAAAAATAATTAGTATTAAGCAAATTATTAAAAAAAAAAACATTTTACAGACTATGGCTTATAATTTATTATAGTAATTTTAACTATTCTAAAATAAATAAAAAGAGTTTCTTATAGAGATCTTGGGAATTAATTTATGCAGATTCTGTTAAAAGTTCTAAATCAGATTCTGACATATGTAAGTCAAGTCAGTCTTAAGTTTACAAAAAAGGGGGACAAAAAGAATTATTGTTTACAATTTATTGTTAACATTTATTTGTACAATATTTAGGTTCTATATTCTTATTACTATTAACTATTTGATATCAATTCTGGAAAGAATATCTCTTTAGAAAATTCAAACACTGTAATATATTAACACACTGATCTAAAATATACAATAATAGATTTAGGTGTTTAGTATCTTCCTTAAAATATTATTCATTAAGCTATAGTCTTCCCAAGGTTTATTGTATTACCCAGTACCCAATTATCTAACTGGGTTGTGGACGTCAGATAGGCAGTCGCTTCATGTAAAATACTGGTATTCATCTGAATCCTGTAAGACTGGAAGCCGACTTCAAGAAGTCACGAGCCATGAATTTGCTAAGTTTCAGAGCGCGTATCACAACCATTACTTTCCACTGACCGTACCGTCACTAAGCCCTGTGAGAAAGAAAGGGCCATTATTACGGAGGAGAGTCCCTCGAGGACATAATCCACCACGAGAATCCCATGTAGTTTGAACCACGGACCACGGTTTGGTAAGCAACGAAAAGTTATCGTCTCATTCAAACCCTGTGGATGGCAAAACATACTGGGTCAGCCCAGAACTGGGAATGAGTTATGATTCATAGAAATTTACAGTAAAAATATTTCGATCAGTGTGCTTAATTAGATTTATTTTTTAAACTTTTTGAGCTACTTGTAGGCTTTTTATGGCTTGCCGGATCCCGAGTTAGTATTGGAGATGTTTTACCTGCAAGAAAGCAAGAAAAAGACCAATTAAACGAATGCTATTTAGAAGATTCGTAGGAATGGTGTTATTACTTTAATTAGTTACTTATTGCTGCAATTTATTAACACTGACACATCCATTTCCTAGCCATATGGTTGAGTGAAAAATAATACATTGTATACGCATAATTCCATACGTGTTGGTACAGACCTTGTTGTTCCACTGCAATCATCACGCAGTAGTGTTAAAATTTTTGAGTCGGCAAGGAATTATTGGAAATGTATGTACAATATCACTAGTTAAAGATCTCTGCTCGAATTTTGTATTAAACTGGCTTAAAGATCAACCCTCGTGGAAGCTTCAAACCAGTTTAATGCAAGTTTTGACTAGGACTAACAACCACACTAGCATCTTTTTACCTACTCATCTAATTCCTTCTATAGAGAGGCACGATATGACGAGCTGGCAAACCCGTGATCTCGTGAGGGGGTACATCCGGGATCGCAAGCGGGACGTCTGGTAAAAACTCCGGGATGCCAATCCCGGGGACTGGCTGGCTGTGCTGGCCCACTGGCGGCTCGTCGTGAATGTGCATGTGATGGAAATGCTCGTGTTCTTCCGTGGCTGCCAGGCTGTGGTCCATGTGTGGGTCCCGGTGTGTGTGGTGGTGGTGGATGGTCTTGTACACCGTGTGCGTGTGCTTTATCTTCTTCACTTTGTACGGCACGTGGATCACCACCTTTTTGTTGCGTCTGTGGACAGAAGTAGCGTTAATTGCTGTTACGAACAATAGATTTTCATTTCCCTGCTCTGTTAACAGAAAGCTCTGGTTTATAAAGCGTCATTTGCCGATCACACCTGTGTGAAAGGTTTTCTAACTCGACGTGAAATATAAACAGCTGCAAAGATTCTATTCGCCTGAGTTATAAAATTGAATACACCCAGTAGATTAGGAACCTACCATTTTTATGTTAGAAACCGCTTAATTGTGTAATGCAGCCATCTGTCACATTCACGGTTATGATAAGTTTCTACGAGCCGCGCCTAGATTATAATGCGTTTATATCGCACGCATGTGATTAGGTCATTACCGTAACATGCCAATTTGTCATCGTGTGTCACACACAGACTATCATGTAACTGAGGTAACAGCCATAGTGATACTGTTTACTTTGTTTTTATAATGAGTACGGTTCTAGGCCAGTAATTTCGGGAGCTTCCGCTTTGATGCGCGTGAGTGCGGTTATAACGTTTCCTGTTACACATTTCATTGGATTTTGCTGAAGTGCACTTCTTCTCTAGTATTGGCACGAGCGGTATGGGAATGTCGTGCTCGTCCCATCATTCAAATTGTAAGTTCGTCGGCAGATATAGCGGGGCTGATTGACCAGGGTGCGCTGAATCTAAACCAGGTTTCATCAAATTTATGCGGCCATGAATGTATAGGGCAGCTGTTTTCCGTGATTGGTGAATTGGACCATGGTAAGCAGAGGGGTGCCCCAACCCTGTTTAGGTCAACTCCATTTAAGTTATACCCACCTGGTATAAAGGTTGGGGAACTTTTCGAAATGGTGGTGGTTAGCTAGTAACTATTATGAAGGATGATATAAGACTATTATAAATTGTTTCTTATGACTAGATGCTGCATCAGGGTCGTTTTCACATTACGGTGTTTGTTTAACGTTTACGTGTTTTGTGGCTTGGTATCCATGCACAATATGTCCAATCTAATATAGCAGTGAGGAACGTAACGATATCTGCACAGTAAGCAAGATGAGAGCAGCGGTGGCCCAGTGGTGGCTGCTCCGACTTACGAACAATAAGTCGTGGGTTCGAACCCAGGCAGGCGCAGCACTTTGTGTAATTTATTTCATCACCACTGCTCTCAAAACGGTGAAGGAAAACATCGTGAGGAAACCGGAATGTCCTAGAACCATAAATTACATGTGACATCTACCAACCCGCATTGGGCCCGCGTGGTGGATTATAGCCCATTCCCTCTCATAGAGAGCAGGGGCCTCAGTCTGCTATTGCAATAGTGTCAGAATGGTCTATCATTGATTTAATAAGACCACGCGCAGACGAATTACCCTTTGTACGCACGTCAAACGAGTTTCGAACGCGCTTCAATACGCCGTGGGCTAGGGGCCTTATTAAATCAATTATAGACCATTCTGACACTATTGCAATAGCAGACTAAGGCCCCTGGTCGAGTGTCCCGGCAGTGGGAACATTAAAGGCTGATTATGCTAAGCAAGATTTAAAAAAAAAACATCTTATTTTATGGTTTCATGGATGGAAAGATGCTAACTGAACTTATAAACTGAGAAACTTTTTATCGCAATTATTCAAATGTCTTGCTCTAACCAGTTAGAGCAAGACATTTCAATAATTGCGATAAAAAGTTGAAAACCCTGACCTGAAATCACAGGAATATCAGGCCAGCCTGATATTCCTGTGATTTCAGGTAGCATGATTGATACCCTATGAATCACGATGTATGGCATGCATCATATGCAATGAACGCATAGCATAGTGAGGTTGATCTGAGATTCTTTGCTTCCGACGTCTGCCGGAAGTGGCACGGCCCTAGCCCCCCCCCGGGCTTTAAGCCTCCTAACCCATCACGCTGTCCTAGAGTGTGTTGGTAGATATCACGGTACATGTCTTCGAATGTATTCTATATGCCGTTTCCTCACGATGTTTTAGTTCACCGTTTTGAGAACAGCTATGACAAAATAAATTGGACAAAGTAACTTTAGAAGCCCGCTTGGGTTTGAACCCACACTTAAAACTGACAAGTCAAGGCCGTTACCACTGGACATAACTGCACATCGTTTGCGTATTGTTTTCTTTTACGGTGTTTCCTCACCGCGAGCATTCGACTGTAAAGTAGCGATCCAAGATTCGGTTTTGATATGTTACATTACATGCGAATGCAATGCATGTGAGGAAGCGCCTTTAAAACATACACCGACGACCAAGTCGCAAAACGTTCTGCACTGTTCTAATGTATTAACTTTCCTATCTACTTCATAAAATATTTCATTAATTAATGAAGTAATTACAAAAAAAGTAGTTTTCTCTCCTTCGTAAGTAACCTTTTTTTGTCTTAGGACGTACTAAGAAAAAAAAGGATCCCAATATAAGGATCACAGTGAAGTAGTAAAATAATCCCTTCGGCCGTCTACGAAACCGCAGTTTCGTAACTGATTTCGATAAAGGAATTATTTTTACACGTAACTAGTTTCAATGGAGGAATTATTTTTCTTTGTAACTACGGTTATGTACCAAAGTTACGTACGAAGAATGTCTTGTTAAGGATTCGATGAAAGAAATTAACCATAATAAAGATTGGTATTTTTCACAGCATATCTATGTTTTTTATTTAATTTCAAATATGAATAATAATGAAACAAGATTTAAAAATAAAAAAGTTATATCCACACAAATTTACGTTTGATTACTAAAAGTTCAGTTACGCTCGCTCGCTCGAAGCACAGTCTATGAAAGTTAAGTTGTACACGCACGTCAAAGACGCGGGAAATATCTAGATAAGCTACGTACTGAGCCGGGAATTATGGCGAAGAAAGGGGAGGAATAATAATTATATTGATCATTAGAGTACTGAAAATCTGAAACCCTGGAAACTGAAGACATGGATTTATGACCAACACTTCGGGGTGCTGAGACCATTCTGAGAAGCTTTTATTTTGTACTTCATTATCGGAAAGCATACTTTAGTAATAAACACGTACGGTTTTGGCAAAATCTCTTTTTAAACTGCAAAATGATAGACGGCGGCGCATGGCGGCGGTGTATTGATTTCTCCTTTAGGGTGCTGTCCACGCCATGCCAGTGTACAGACCACATAAGTACATACATAGACCTCTGTACCTGCTTTGTCTGCGCTTGCAGATCCCCGGGCAGAGCTAGTTCATAGAATACATATCAATTAATATGTAGCGAGCCATCAATGTATTGATTTTTTACCGATACTGCATGACGCACTGCAGTGATGCTTGGTTTGCGAATCAGTACCAGACTAAGATGTTATGTAGTTTGCAATGACAGCAGTTTGTGATTGACTTGGGTTATATTAAGATTCATAATTAGATATTTGATCATGTCAAGTGAACAATATGAGAAATTGGCTCCTTGGACTGCTTTTGATGAAAGTAGAATGATGTGGTATCATATTTTGGACGGCAATGTTTTGTCTTGATTTGAGTGTAGTTATCTAAAGGTTCTTGTGTGGTTATCTAGGGAATTTATCAACTGAAGTGACCGATATAAAGATTCTAAAGGCTCCTTGGACTATGGTTAATGAAGTCTAGTTTAGTTCACATATAACGTTCAACGTAATATTTTTAATAAAGTTTTAATGACAAAGTCGTGTAATACGAGTATCTTAGCATGAGATGACGCATGGTGTAGGAATTATGAAAATGCATATGTTACTAAGAAAATGATGATTTTATTGACGTATTCCTCTGCGAATAAAATATTCAAACGGAAGAGACGATTCAGAATTTCCACCTTGACAGCATTAGTAGTGGCTTCGAGCAGGTCCCACAAGGTGCAGGTGGAGTTGCAAATGATTAGGGCACGAGGTGGGACATCGTTTGTGATGTGGCTCCGCAGGCACACAGGATTGTGATGATATGAATGAAAACGTGACTGCTGACCGGGACGAAGAAGCTAGCAAGCTAGGCAGAGATGTACCTGATGTACATAAACGATGTTTCGTGCACCCACGCCACGCCAAAGTAACTAGAGATAAGGGCAACGATTAAACTAAGTAAAATATTGAACTCACCCTTCAGTATTCGCAACAAGTATCGCCAACAGTGCAGCTAGGCCAAGCAGGATCTGAAAACGAAAGGCATTTGAGTAATGATAAGGTAAAATGCCAAATCTAATCGTAAGGTCACTTTAATTATTGTAAGCTGAGAGAAAACCCTGGTGACCACTATATATCAGTTGAATTCCTAATAATAAAATATTAATTGTTAATGATACCTCTAGAAAACATATTACAAGAACAGTTTCGTAGGCACAGGTAGTTAGGTACCCAATATTTGTCGTACTAGGCGCTAATAAAAAAGATCGTCACTTAGTTCATCAATCATATTTGGGCGACTTAGTAAAATATAACGTTAGTGTAAAAACGTTTTTAAAACAATGCAGGGAAGTCCTATTATAATAAGCAACGATAAAGAAAATGTGCAAATCGTTTATTTCCGACAGATTGCACATATTCTACTTAGTTCTAGACTGTCACAACATCACGCAATGCTCTACTTTTTAAACAATAATGATTAATATACCTAGCTTAATTTAATAAAAAAATGTTAAATGTAGGATCCAAATGCAACATGCAACTTATATTTAACAATCAATCAATCCATCAACACATGCGCAGTAGTTAAAATGTTGTTTGGTCATGTTCGGAGGTAAAGCATGAGAGCACTCATATAGCATTGGCTGCATATTATTCGACATAACACATAATCAATCAGGTGCTAATTAATTAAAAACGTGAGTGTAAGCGCAAAACAACATACCTAATAATGACTAATGAGTCGCTAATCTAACAGATTGGCGAACATGTTAATGAGTGACATGCAAATTGATGAACGTTCTCATCGGAGGAACAAAAACTTACCGCACATCTACAATCCATAGTCGTATCTATTGTTGTATAACAATGTAGTGAAAAGCACAGCAGATGAACATGTGTCGTTTGTCGCAAAAAATCTCGCGGAGAGATGCCCGTGTGAAATAAAATCGCTGAATGACGCGTGCGACGGTTTGCGCACTCACGGAAAATTTGCACTTTCCCACTGCAACGCGATGCGCCCGAGTCTAGCAACAAACTAGCAATGAAGCCGATGAGCCTATCAATACTTATATATGGCATACATTAACACTACGTGCGAGTATTCCGCCCGACCCATTCCAGAACCATTTCAGACTGCATGCAGTTGACTCTGTCTAATATCTAGAAGAATCCAACCCCTCCTGATATAAGCACTTATCAATATATATGTAGGGACCTTTTGACAAGATAATAACAAAAGCGGTTAGTTGAAACACTAACAGTAAACGCTGATGGACTGCGCTGATGGGCGGCTGAAGAGCGTGGTCTGATCTTATTCTGGCAGAAGGTACTCGATGAGTATCCACCAGTATTTGCATATCTGTTGCTAATGAAATATTGACAACTATAGTGATAATGTCGTGATTGTTAATTATTTTACAAAAGAGACAAGAGCCGCTTGGTTAATTGACATCAAAACTGATCGATCAGCTATCGAAATCGAGGGTTGCATCATCAAAACTGGACTGGACAAATGGCCAGTCACTCATAGTAGAAAGGAACAAGAGCACGAGAAAAAAGCTTCTTATCTTATCGAAAAATAACACCATGCTGTGAAAAAATAAAGAGTGTAGGGTGTCTGGGCTGCCCAAGATGGGGATATTAGGCTGTCCAAGAGGACGTGGCCATGTGTCACAACTATTAGAGGCACCAAGCCAGTATGTGGAGTTAACATTAGGCTAGTTAACATTAAGACAAAAAGTTATATGAACCAAAACAAAAAGGTGGAACCGGGATGAATGCATGATGGTGACCAGGTGTCGATTATTTTAGTATATGCTTGGAGTTTGCAAACATCATACAGACGTTGTACAATGTTGTAACGATTTACAGCATAAACATGACATCACTCCCGAAGGGGTAGGCAGAGATGACTTACTACGAATGTCCTGCGGGGAAGAAACAGGTGGTCAGCTGTTTCATCAGTTAGTGTTTGTTAAACTGGTTTTTGATCATTGGATTAAACAAGATGCGTTAAGATTAGAATGATGAGTTAAGTTATGTTACGAGCAAAAAACGTAACAGAATCACAATCGAATTTTAAACTTAACGTAATACTAAAATCTTCATAGTTTATGATCACGGAAATTCAAAGAGTTGTAAATTAATTGGATACAACCACGCTGACCGCATAACTGGCTGTTTGTTTACTAATATTAACCAAGAAACTAAACCGTTGCACAAATCCATGGCTTAGACAATTACCTTTCATAAAGCTGTTTCACGCTGCGTAATTCGCAACCGACTAGCGACTGTTTCAAATAATTATCGAATTAAGGTGACGAAAAGCATAAAATTGATTTTTATAAAATACTAGACTACTGTGCCCGCTGCAATGTCTTTTGCTTCAATTTTTTTTTTAGAAACCTTCCCTGGCATATGTAGAACAACTGTGCAAAATTTCATCAAAATCGGTCAATCTGTAGTTTTAACGAACGGACATTTGGATTTTTATTTAAAAGGTGTAAAATAATAAACGCAAGACCTCCGGTGTGGTCTTTCGGGTCATAAAACTGAACAACTCACACGAGATGACTTGCGTTTATTTATAACCTTAAGATATTAACATAAGATTTTTCAATCTTATGTTAATATATGATTTTTATCCCGGTAGTACGATCCTTTAGGACAATTTCCTAAAGCCACGCAGGCTAGTGAAGCCACGAAGAAGATGCTTATTGTTCGAGATTGGCCTTCAAGGTACTTTAACGGCTATTCTCCTTTTAATTCAAATCTGCTAAGTAGTTTATGCGTGAACAGTAACAAACATCTATCTTGATTAACTTTCGCATTTTAATATATTGTAGTAAGATAAAAAGATCGTCTAGTTTATTACTTATCTCAGTAGGAATAACTTACCACAGTACAAAAGAAAACCTCAGTATTAATGTAAACACGGCTATTTTGCGTCATTAATGTTTTCTCCTATTTAAAAATATGTTAGAGCAAAATCAAGATAACATGAAGAGTCCAGACTAACAATTAAAATACAATACAAGCATTATTCTAAAATATCAGTGTTGCCTCATTAAGTACAAGTGTAGTGAAAACGATGAGAGCTGAGCAAATTATGTCTCACATTGTCATCGGTAACTAGGTACTCAGAACGTACGGCAAGCTAGATAAAGTCGAAAGTGAAATAATATGTGTTTAGCGATCAAAACAGTTCGATCGGCTGGTAAGGTTGAATATTTTTTGGACAACGGAGGACAGGGTTTATACAAAACGAGCTGACCCGCACAACTTCGTCTGCATCACATAAGATAGAGACATTTTTCATTGATGCTCCGCTCCTGTTGTTCGTAGCGTGATATTATATACTCGTAGCCTATAGCCTTCCTCGATAAATGGGCTATCCAACATTAAAATATTTTTTTAATTCGAACCAGAAGTTCCTGAGATTAGCGCGTTCAACCAAACAAACAAACTCTTCAGCTTTATAATATTATTTTCATCCCCGTTGCTCGATAATGCCAAATTACATATCATGCAAACCTTACGTAAAGCAAGTCATTAAAGCCCTTGGCTTTAGCCGGGTGTAATGTTGGACTGAGTCTCATTATAACCCGCTGGTTTGTAATATTTTCACTTTTCATAGTTCTTATTGCAATGGCCTTATAGTCTAATTTCGTAATAATAGATCAACTAATACTCGAAGGCCGGGGCCGGCGCGGGCGCCGCGTCGAACTTATATGAAAATCGAACTTTTTCTAAAATTGAGCTGGCCACGGCAAGCTGAATAGAACACATTTAAAATTAAACAAAAGCCGCGAGTATTGTAAGACGCTGCAATAATATACGTAATAACTGCAAGATTTTATAAAAAAAATATCAAAATAGAAGAAAAGATCTATTAAAATGCCGAGTGACGAAAGTGATTTAAAATCCGGAGTCCATTAAATTGGATACCTTAAGCATTGTTCATAATCTACCAAGAAACTAGAAAAGAAACAGAAAAGTCAAAGGAAAAATACCTGAAAGCCTACAACGATTTCGACAAATGGAAAACTGCAAGAGGTGCAAAGTCTGTGTCTGAATCAGTGCTTCTATGCTGCTGGTCTGTTTCCAGCATCTAGCAAAGAAAGAAGAAGCAAAGAAGTCAAGCAGCGTGTGGTGCATCTATTCTATGCTTAGGTCGACAATAAGCATTAAACATAACATCCAGATTAATACATATACCGAGTCATTGGCATTTTTAAAAAGGAAATCGGATGGTCATCGAGCAAAGAAGTCAAAAGTATTTACAACACAAAATTTGGAAACTTTTCTAAATGAAGCTCCGACCACAGCTTTCTTGCCATAAAAGTGAGTATGAAAGAATAACACCTACTTATTGATTGAATTTCTAGTACCTACAATTACGTCAATTACTATGTATCACACTAATATTATAAATGCGAAAGTATGTGTGTGAGTGTATATCTTTGTTACCTCTTCCCGCTAAAACGGCTGGATGGATTTGGATGAAATTTAGAATGGAAATAACGTATACCCTGGCTACTTTTTATTCCGGAAAACTGAAAAGTTCCCGATGAAATATCTATAACCGAATTCCACGCGAACGAAGTCGCAGACAGCAGCTAGTAATAAATAAAAGGCTTATTTTATGCCAAAAAAAAAAAAAAAAACATTTTAAGACTCTACCCATTTTTTTTTGTCGCAACATTTTTTATTAATTTACTTATGTACTCACATTCCTATTTTTATTAAAAGTGGCCTAGTTTTTTGTAGTGAATGGCGCTTGTCGGGGAAACGAACTCGTAAACATGAAAGTCAATGATATCGAAAAGCATGCAGAGTTGTTGCTGGTAAACTTGCCTGATACCAAAACAAATAGAGAACGGTCATTCATAGTTCGTGAAGAGTATGCAAGAATTGTCGAAAAGTACCAACCTCTACGCCCCTCTAACATAATTTAACAGATTTTTTTCTCTAACAGATTTTGTGTAGGTTACAGCAATGGCTAATGCACTAGACAAGTTATTGGCAAAAATAAAATTAGCGCCATGCCCAAAAGAAAATGCAAAATACTTGAAATTGCAAAATCCCGAGCTCTACACGAGCCATTCTTTTCGTAGAACATCGGCAAGTCTGTTGGTAGATTCAGGTGCAGACATGGCCCAGATAAAACGACACGGTGGCTGGAAATCCGATGCAGTAGCGCAGGGCTACATAGAAAATTCAATACAAAGCAAGGATAGAATAAGCTGTCGTATTCGTGACAACATAAATCTAAAAACTTCGTCTAATAATAATGATCCTTGAACACCTTTGCCACCACAGCCATCCACCTCAAAACACATCACATCAAGCCCCCTGCCTCAAGGACCACCTTCCCCAACCTTTACAGTACAAAGCGACCCTCAGACACAAGTTTCTGAAGCTGTGAACAATACTCAAATAAACTCTACCTCAACTAGATAAACGTACCAAATAAAAATATAAGTTTGTCTTTCCACAACTGGACTAATGTCTTAAACATCAATTTTCACTATTAATTTTAATTTACTATTATAAAGGCTGTTTTTAGTAGCCTTGCTTTTTTATTGTCTCGCAAAAGATGAGAAAAGTAGAGTACACTCCTCGGGGATAAAGCTGTTTTTGTCTTGGGCGCGCTTGAACCCCTCACTGCGCTCAGGACACGTCTTAACACCCTCGCTGCGCTCAAGAGTTAAATCTGGAGTCCTTCGTTACGTTCAGTATTCAATAACACGCCCGTGACATAAAACAGTGCTTTATCACCTCAGTTTATAATCTACTATAGTTTACATGATAATTATATATTGTGTGTTTTTATGATTATATATTTTGTAAATATATATTGTGTGTTAAGATTATGTTATTACCAATTTAAACTACCTGACTTTTATAAGCTTTGAAAGGCGAATTGATAGCCTAATAAAGTGTCTTAATTCTAGAGTGTTAATGTAGCTTGCATTTTGTTATTGTTAATTCAAATTATTCAAAATGATTGCGTACGTTTTATGTGTCTTACCATTTGTCAGGTCCAGGTACTCACTAGTTGGGTTACAATGGGTGTAGTTGGACAATGTGCGTGAGCATATTTGTCCTTTTTGTTGACTGTGCATTTCAACTATGTTGCACTAAACGAAAATTGACATCGAAATTAGAATTTTAAATCAAAAGAAGGTATCTAAGTAGTAGTAACGACGTTTATGAGGAAATAATAAGTCTCTTGGTATAACAGTGGGACTACTCTGAATTGTAAAATAATTTTCTGAAAGAAAACTTTATGACACAGGGAAAAGAAATTGTGCATTTACCGCATGCCGCCTAGAAAATTAATAAAATCAAAATTATTTGTCTATACAAATAATCTATATAATTATATAAAACAAAGTCGGGTTAGTTACACCATTTATAACTCGAGAACGGCTGGACCGATTTTAATGACCTCTGATTTTTTTTGGATATGTCTCCGCCCCGGATAACAGAATAACTATTAAAATATCTGAAAAGGTCACGGGAAAAAAGGTGTTCTAATAAATTAGATTGGACATCTTCCGCAATTGACAGCAGAACTCATGTCACGCAGGTAGAGTAGGTAGGTAAGGTACCTACCTTACCGGTAGACCGGGCGCTTTTTGAAGGATTCCACACGAGAACAAAAAAAAAGGTAGGTAGGAAGGGTAGGGTAGGTAAGTAGGTAGGTAGGTAGGTAGGATAGGAAAAGGTGCATTGCAGTGTTAGTTTAAAATAAATAACGAGTGAAATCTATACGATTGCTTGGTATAAAACCAGTCAGTATATTTATCGACTTAGTACTTGCAGTATGTAACAAATTCAATGGCAATAACACGGAAATAGTAAAAAGCAGTAATCTAACAGCAACTACAGAATTCATACAATATTCCACCCAACACGCAAATTACTTCCTCAGATACCCAAGGTAATCAAATAAGAAACGTAACCGATTATTAATCGCACACAGACAATCCATTCTGAAGTTATAATTGTAATAAACACAGTTTCTACCTTTATGTAACACTTTCATCGTTTATTTTCATAAATCCACTTTAGGCATCACTTTGCCTAACTTTGCTTTTTTACTAGATTTTGTTACCTGCAAAGAAAAAACATACGTTCAAACAGACAAGCAGGTATATAAAAAATAAAATAATCAAAGCATACCTGACTATCTTGGAAATGTTTCCAAAGGGCGTAGCGCAACTCCCAATCTTCAAAAAAAAGCGTAGGCTTATTCCATGTGACGTGATGCCTGCCAATCTTATAGAAGTACATCATAGGTGGGTTCAGTTGCGGGGCCTCCTTCGCTCGGCGGGACACGATGTGGTTGACGTAGGTGTAGAGGACGGGAGCCTTATGCACCCAGCAGATGAGCGACATGACGGACACGACGACGGCGTGCATCCAGTAGCGGCACGGCGCCGGGATGTTCTCCCCGTTGATCGCCAGGTCTTGCACCAACATGGACATGCAGGCGGCGGCGGCGGCCGTCAGCCCGCACGGCACCTCCAGCACCACGCAGCATATGATGCTGTAGATCGTCTTTAGGTTGACAATATTCGTACCGTGCATTTTAACTGCTTTCATGAGGTAGGAATTAAGCTTTTCTCTGTGATTCCGCAGGAAAAGCTTATCTTTAAGATCGTATTCTCCTATTTTTAGTTGTATCTGAAGATATAATTATTAATTAAATGATACCTGCCTACAATGAGAAATAAAAAAATGTTTTTACGGATTCCTAATTTAGTTGTGAAAGAACCACACAAACCTTAGTAAATTCGTAGAATAGCGTAGGAACTAGGAGATACTGTGCGTTTTCTTGTCGATCTAAAAATTTCAACAAAAGCCTGCATCCCACGAGGCTATTCGTAGCTTTAGTGGATCCTATTAGATTGACAAGCACGTGCTCGATCAATCCCTCTCCAAAACTATCATTGTACAAACGCACTTCATAGAAGGCTGCAGCATGATCCAACAGCGTGGAGAACTCCAAAACATTTTCTTGATTCAGATTGACCATTGAAAACCAATTAAGCATCGTTGTTATAATCATCATTCGGTGCTCATTGTCTACCCTCTCGAAGATGCGACGAAGACACACTTCAAAGCCTTTTTTTAGATATGCACACGTGGCTGATCTGCCATCGTCCTTGCTTATAGATAAAGCGAAAAAATCTAACAAACGGGTAACGAACGGTAAAAGCTTCTTGTTTTCGATAACCCAATTCGGATTTAAGAGTAAATTATAAAACACTCTCATACGATGCCTTGTTTGATTCTGGTTGATAAATATAACGTAGTGAATGTCAGTCAGCATCATATTAAATAGCGTCGTATTCCCTCTATCAAAAAACAGGAGCACTCCCAGGACTTGTTCAACAAAACTCTCAACAGACCAAATGGAAATGTCTGTAAAGAAATTGAGAGTGATTTGAATAACAGTTTGGTTACATTCAGGTAGCAGCGTGTCCATAGTTGTTTGAAAGGCTGCTTCTGCCCTATGAAAGATGCGCCTTGAGGAAGCACCGAATATATACCAAGATTTGTGCGCTTTTAATCTAACTCGCATTCCAAAGTAGTACACCAAGGTTAAAGAACATAAGAGGAGATGCCCGTAATCTCGTTCTTGCAGAGCTGTTTTAGAACTGTGTTTTAGAATAAAATCTAATTTCTTTAAAGCTGTAACCTTGTTTTTATGGTAATTATCATCTAAGTTCATTGGCATGTAGGCGGTGTACAGGTGGTTTATATACTCTTGGAGATCTTCGTCGGATAAAGGACTGTCTTTTTTTTTTGAAAGCCCTGTGAACATGATTAGTTCACACACTTCACTGAATGTATTCACTTATGCACTTTTATATCTGCTTAAGATGTTGCACTTTATTGCATGTCACGAACAGAAATTTAAAACATCACATATACAAATATTTCTTTATATCATGAAAAGCATTCCACAATGAAAATATTACAACTCTAAATAAGTGGTTTTGTGAAAACACTATGCCTTTTAATAAATTAATTATATTTATTTTATACACTTGTCTTCTATCACAGCGCTGACAAATATGCTTATTGTAATTGTGAATATTACTCGTTCTCTGGTGGTTCCATGCCACTTGCAAGAGGCTCTGTGCCACTTGCACATTCATGCTGTGCATTCTACGTGATGCTCTTTGATGTAATGACAAGTTATAACTGACATTGACTTGACACTGGAAATTGAACAATATGGACACTTGAATAGACAATACAAAATGACAGCCTTGGCTCATCTATACTAATATTATAGAGAGGTTAAGTTTGTGAGGTTATAGGGGGTAATCTCTGGATCAACTAAACCGATTTTGAAAATTCTTTCACTTATAGGAAGCTATATTATCCCCGAGTGCCTTAGGCTATAATTACAACGTGCAAGTGGC
The DNA here is from genome assembly GCA_947578425.1 of Eugnorisma glareosa. Taxonomy (NCBI): domain Eukaryota; kingdom Metazoa; phylum Arthropoda; class Insecta; order Lepidoptera; family Noctuidae; genus Eugnorisma; species Eugnorisma glareosa. The sequence goes on from OX387957.1 coordinate 35,524,467, forward strand.
ATAATTTCCAACCAAAACGCGAGCGACGTCGCGGGCAGCATCTAGTAGGTAAGTAATAAATAAACTTTTTTGCAAAAAATAAAACCGACTTCAAAAACAAAAAAACGTGGAAATATAACTTTAGCTTCAGAAGTCGGTGACTTTTGTTTGTTCGATTGAGTTTTTTTTGCCACCGACTTCTGAAGCTAAAGTTATTTTTGAAGTCGGTTAAAATATTGTCAAAAGAGTTTTGGTGAAACATTAGTGAACCGTTAACAATACATTTCATGGTAGTAGGCTTATCCCCAATAAAATAGAACTTAACATACCTAACTGTCGAAAAGTTGTACAGTACACATCTGCGTACCCCCTAGAGCATACAAGCGTGATATTATGTTATGATAAACAATAAACATCCAACCGATTGCAGCAATCACGACAGATTTGCCGTCTATTTTTGAAGAGTTCCATAGTATATCTCCGAAGATCTGCTTCAGATCTTCACCAAAGAACAGTGGCGAACTCTCAAACAAATTTTTGTTGACATTTTTTTTGGCGTCTGCCTATGATAATTATGTTAAAATATTGAGTTTGAATTCCTGAACAATTTTGTCTTCAGTTGTACTTTTATAGGAAGTCAGGAATTAAAGATATTCCAGTTTGAAGTTTTAGAGGTTATGTTTATTCTTGTCAACAACAGACTAATCGAAAAAGAATTATAGAAATGCATTTATACAAAATAAACTACGCAGTGCGTATTCAGAATATTAAGTCCAAGCGACAGGTCTGGCACATGGCCCACATGGCCACATGAGACGTAAGTGGGTACTTATTTATTTAATAATCTTAGTCAACTATCATAAGAGCAGTTAGTTACATAATAATATATGATTAATTACCATGGTAAGGGTAGGTCAGGTACAGAAAATAGACCCGTATTTTTTTTAAATATTTATTCCTCATCTTCTCTAATCACATTGTCAACAAGAAAACCTGCGGGTGCTGAGATATTTGGTTCAGCTGTAGTTAACTGGTGTTCGCCTTTTAACAATGATTCTGGTATGAATGGTTTTTGGCCACATCCTTTCAACAAAGCTATGCTATCTCTAAAACCTCCTAAAATAAAAGCCAAAGTCATTGTTTCTGAAATGCAGCCTTAGAGCAGAATTCTCATTACTAAATAAATTAAAAAAGATTTTGTAAAAGTTCGGTTGTCAGTTCAGTACAGTACATGTCATTAAGCATGTTTTTTTCGTTGGGGATTTTGATACGGTGTCATTTTTATGAATTAAAAAATTATAACCGCTATATTCTTAGCACAAACAATATTTTTTATTATAACATTTGTATTCTGATGCAGAAATGTATTTACTAAATATAAATTAATGCAATACGTAAATCAAAGCATTTTATGTAACTTGTCTAAGATTTATATCCCATGGCAACATTAAAAGTATAGCTGAGCCAAAAGTCATGAATTCAAACCAGAAAGAAAACAACTAAGCCATGATTCTGCCGTCAAACGGTGAATGGCCGTAACTACTTTAAAGTACATTTTGCATAAATGACAATTTTGTCTGAAGTGAAGTTTTAAAGCACTGTCGGTAGTGTTTACTTGACTTATTTTATATGATAATTTATCTGTGGCTACGAGCGAATTGGAGCTTTATTAGCTAGACAGAAAGATAGAGAATTTCTTGCTGAATCCGAATCAATTTTAACTTATTTTTGATAAAAATGTTAGTTACCTCCTTTCACCGTATGACGGCAGTATTATCATCAATAATCTAGTCAATAAAGCTCTCAATTATGACGACTTTTTTTCCAGACTTTCACAGGCCTTAAGCTTGATTTGATAAAACTTTGTAAATTATTTCGTCGGTATCTATCACAGTGACATACGTAGACGCTTAATAATTTAATCAGCAAATTGTTCGCCACTGTTCTTTAAATGGGGCCACCGCGAAATAATATTCTACCAAACAAAAAAAGAATCATCGAAATCAATTCACAATTGGCGAAAATATCGCTGAACAAAAACACAAAAAAAAAACAGACGACTTGATAACCTCCTCCTTTTGGAAGTCGGTTAATAAAAAGTTTAGACCAACTTCGCTATTAAATTATTAGGCATGTGCACTTTGTTTTTTCTCTAAAAGAAGCCTTAGTCCCAATTTCATTCTACTAAAAGGGGGACCCCCAGCGAGGATAGGAGATGTTTTGAAAATAACCAACCAGATCAGATATTTAAGAGCAGAGGGGAAGAGATGTCTTATCTTTCCAAGTGGCATCGTACCACGCAATAACTGGGATGTGGAAGTCAAATAGACAGTCACTCAATGTTAAACACTGGTATACAGATGCATTTGGTTAATCTGGAAGCCGATTCGAACATAGTTGAGAAAGGCTAGGCAGATGATGATGATGCGCATGGGAGAGGTGTGCGGCAGCCTCCGCGCTCTCCTTCACCTGCCGCGCCTCGCTCGCTAATCCGTTTCCTGGTCAGCAAGCACTGCTCCGTTCTAGCCAGCTCAAATCGCAGCTCCGTATTGAAACTGGGCCTTATCCGCTGTATCTAGCTGAACACATTTCATTTCACCGTATAAATCGCGTGTTTGTCCAGAAAAACTCAGTTTTTTTCACCTCTGATATTCTCTTGGTGACACTAGTTGAAATTGGCTATATTGTGTGGTAATCGGTTATCGTGGTATGGACATGTGATGCGGAGGAATGAGGAGAATGTATTGAGGAAAATGTTGAGTATGAATGTAGATGGCTATAAGAGTAGAGGAAGACCAAAGAAACGATGGATGGACTGTGTGAAGGATGATATGGCTAGAAAGGAAGTGACTGCTGAGATGACGAGTAATAGAGAAGTATGGAAGAAGAAGACATGCTGCGCCGACCCCAAATAAGTTGGGATAAGGACAGGAGAATGATGACACTAGCATTCCCTTCAAACCAGAATAATCTGTGCTTGGCCAAAGAAATGCTATTGTGGTCGTGGTTTCTATCCCGGATTAGCCCATTTATAGAGGGGCTCAACTACAATAATTTTTAATAGGTCGGGGACAAAATCTTTTCGTATTCTGTATGTATAAAATTGAAGAAAAATCTCTTTTCTTTCAACTACGTAGTAATGATATCATTAATCACTACAAAACCGATCACAAAGGACGTCTTTTTCGCTTAGAACCAAAACAGTGCAGAAATGTTATATGAAATCTCAATTCACCACAGAGATTTATTGTCTCCCATTATGTTTACTAAAAAATGTATATGCATTTGATCAAAAAGATACTGGCTGAAAATAAAAATCGGCTGAATAAAATCGACATGGTAAAAAAAAAAATACAAATGGCGCGCATTTTGTAATTTAAATTGTAAAACTTTGATACTTTTTTAATAATGTACTAAGGAATTATTTATATTACTATTTTTTCGTGTAACTTTAACCGTTTACGCAGCGCACGCTACGGAAGCTTTCAAAAATAATAAATTTGCAATGTTTTTGCAACATTTCTCATTGATACTCCGCTCCTTTTGGTTTTAACGTGATGATATATAGCCTCTAGCCTTCCTCGATAAATTGGCTACGCAACACAAAAAGAATGTTCCAATTCGAATAAGTAGTTCCTGAGATTAGCGATTTCAACCAAATAAACTCTTCAGCTTTATAATTCAACCAAACAAATAAACTCTTCAGCTTTACAATATTAGTATAGATAACGCCAGACCACACAGAGCTTTGGCCACAAATTAAAAATTTAAAGAGCTTGGTTGGGAAGTGTTAATGCATCCACCATTATAGTTCTGACCTCGCACCCTCAGATTTTCATCTATTTCGGTCTCTTCAGAATTCTTTGGATAGGTTAACTTCAAGAGAGGACTGTCAAAACTACTTGTCGAATTTTTTTGATCAAATATCCCAAGATTTCCACAGTAACGGGATTATATTACTACTTACAAGATGGCAACAAGTTATCGAACAAAATGGCACATAAAAATATAATTATTTAAATAAACTTTGAAAAAAAAAGACGTCTTGAATTTGTATACAAAATAAGAAGAAACGTTTTCCCTGAACTTATGGCATTTGAGGGTTAAAAGAAACACAAAAAAATGCTTTAATGTTTATTAAGAATGAATGAACACACGCTGTCCTTAGTCTATCAGTCTTCGTGATCCTTTAAAGGAAAACTTTGCACAAGAAGTTAAATTAACCCTAGATATAAATATCAGAAATAAGAGGCTTTCAGTCCATATAAATTAGAAATAAATTATACATAAAGTGAGCGAGTCATTGCACATTGGTGGAATATGTTGAAGTTAAGTTTGACTCTACTGTTTGTTTGTATTCTGTGCATTGTCGCTTGAGACTTGCTGAGGGACCGTGTAGCCAGGTTGGCTGTACGTCTGCGCCATGTACGGCCCGGGGCCGACTTGTTCCTGGAGCTTTTCGGCCTCCTCAGGGGCGACGGGACACATGCAGGGGACAAGTTGGACGTGTTGCAGGGACACGGGAGTGAGGCTCGCCCCCGCCGGCACGCTGATGGGGATGGGCTGCAGGTTCTGCTGCACCATCTCGGGCTGCTGGTGCTGATACTGCGGTGCTTGGACCTGGTACACCTTGCGGGACTCGTAAGGCGTATACGTGTACTGATACCGGTAGCCTGGAGACATGTTCGGAGGCAGAGGCTGCACCCACGTCTTCTGGGCAGAGGACTGGCTTCTGTAACAAATGTACGTTTTTGTGTTACTGTTGCTTGGAAGGTCAGTGGAGTTCGATGCCACAATAATGTAAGACGCGCGACAACATCTGAAAATGGACCAACGGCGTCGGTTATCCTGATTTTCCTAGGTAGCTAGGATTTAATACTAAATTCAAAACATTAATGATAAAGGTGCATGCACAAGGCTTTATTCAGAAATCAGTACTTCTGGACATGGTGCGTAGTGTTAGGAAGTTCCTCTCGCAAGAGCCCTGATCAGTGATCACTAGCTTGGACCCTACTTCCGATGCTAATGGGCTTCTTTTTAATATTTTTTGTTTTTAGAAGTATTTATAAATATAAATAATATAATAGAAAAATGAATAAAGAGATTATTAAGTATAAATTATTCATGAATAACTAAGTAAACTGCAACCGACACAACCTGAAACAACATACAATTTTACAATTGATATCTAAGATGTAGCTTAGTGCAATCTCTTAGTACTGGTACTCGTGTACTCAGTGTTTAAGTAGACCCTGACCAAAATCAAAATCCAAGCATAGATTTCAAGTAGGCCAGTTACAGGCACTTTTGAACTGTCGAAACAAAGACAACAATGAAGCTAGTTACAGTCCCAGTCACAAGGCAAAAACTGTCAAAAACTGTAAAAACTGTGAAAGTACTGTAGTTGCATAGATCTCAATGGAGAAGAACGGGCAAGAAACTCCATGGACACTCTTTTAAATCAGCATATTGTTTAAAAACCTTGGTTACATCATTCATGTTGAGATGGTACGCGATGTGAGAACGATGTAGCAAGATGTGCACGTTAAAAGTGTCTATATTAAAAACAAAAAAGGCAATTCAAAAATAAAATAATTAATTCAAATAAGCTGTGGCAGCTAAGAGATGACCAGTTACAACTGACGGCGCCCGTTCACGAACATGACGCATGCACCATTCAACTCAACCATTTGGAGGGGACTGGAGGGGACTAAATGATCCGACGCACGCGCCACCATCAGAGAGACATTTGAGTGAGTATGACATACTCTCAACGGCCAGGGCACATTCAAGTCAAGAAAGGACGTAAGTTTCCATAAAGACATGAAAAAGGCCGTGATAAAGAAAAACTATGTCTTAAATACTATGTCAGCCAACACAAAACACGAAGGAATCTTGAGGAAATAAAAATTGTAACAAAGAAAGAACTGCTAATAAAAAGTTCACATATGTCTGGGGCATGAAAATGCACATAAAATATATTTTCACGAACAAGGAAACGTGGGCTTTTTTATCTGCAATGTTGTGTAAATGTGACGAGTGAACGGTAGCTACTTGTGACATGAAATCCACTACTTCCAGAAGTATCAACTACATGTAATTGTTTAATCGAATAGCTATAAACATTACTTAATAATTACGAACTCAGTTGCTACGCGGGTAAAAGGCGAAGCCTTTGGACGGCGACTGGACAAGTGTATAGGCTCACACATAACAAAATATAACGCATGAAATCCCTGAAGGGTACGTGGCAACACGGCTTATGGTCCTTTAAAATTCACGAGATAACATTTTAAATGGACTACACCATAATTTGTGGAAAGTGTTATGACATGGGGCCCTCCTAATGCGAACAGATAACTACTCCTGAGCCTCGACCAACCCATTAATTTCTGTGAAATTGTAATGCACTTCAAATTATGTTTTCCATGGAGCACATTCCATGGAGCCATGTTTTCCATGAGGCCTCTGCACCAATCAGTATACACAAAATAACGTATCGATGTCTGCAACCCAACCAAAAAGGTTTAGGCTGACTGTTTAGAGAAGTCTAAACGAGTAATCACATGATTGAAGATCTACGACCTACGCCGTAGGCCATTCCTTACCCTAGCTCTTAGAGCCCTACGGCGTAGGGCATTGAGATAGAATGGCGTAGCAGGGCCTACGCCAATGCTAAAGGTTTACTTAAGTTACATGTAGTAGACCTATGGATACCAGCATTATTATGCAGACCTTTTCTAAGATAACGTACGAGGGTTGGTGAACTTGGTGATACACTTAATTTATGTAACTTTGTCTTTTGTAAACATAAGTTAAGAAAATTCGCATCAAATAAAAAATTCGCTAATGACTTTACCAAAATTAAATAGGTACTTAATGTATAAAATGGATAAATAATTAACTTACGAGGAGTCCGAGCCCCATTTCAGGAAGAACGCCTCTGATGACGCGACTAGCGCCAAACTCAGGAGAAACTGCATCTACAAACAAATGAACATCACGTTAGACTAGCTTGGCCTTTAAGTTACACCTAAATAACATACACACCATCTAGCCTACACGTATCGCATGCAGGAGACAGTGATCTGGTCATTATATAACACCCATGCAATAGGGGTTTAGTATCCAAGTATATTCTCTTTGGGCAGTCATAATTTTAAACTCAGACTTGAGCTCGGTACTAAAAAATACCAACCCAATGGATACACCCACTATCCGACCCAGGATAACATAAAGCAGTTGCCGTTGCGACCACTAGACCAACGTGGCAGTAAAATAAAACCCCCGACACTCATAGTAGCAGCATGCAAAAACAAGACAAAATGAGAATTTACAGTTACATCAGGCAGTCACGTAACTATACCGAAAATGTAAAACAAAAACAAAATATAATCAGCGCACTCCATATACGAGATAAGGGGAAACGAAAGTATAACTCGTTATTTACAATGATAGGTGTACAAGTCGGTAATACATAACAATACTCCGCTTTCTCATAAAAAAGTAATGATGCAATGTACCTATACCAGACAGTTGAACAAATACTTGGCAGGGAAACTTCAATTTTTCAGAAAGTTGATAACTCGCAACTTATGTTAATGGTGGTTTTAGAAATTGTTTTTTCTTTTTACACCTATATACCTGTTGTGTGTCAAAGATTTCCTTGTCACCCAAAGGTTAACGTGTAGAGAATGCCATAATGTAGCGTTAAAGCGCAGGCCACATCGCCAACTAGCGAGCGAGCGAGCCTCTTTTCATACTTCCTTTCGGCTCTTTCGGTAGTTCGCGGTGTAAACCAAAGTATGATTAGACGTGAAACGATGCCTCGCCCGGCTTGCTAGCTGGCTCGCTAGCTGGTGGTGGGGCCTGCGCATAAGGCCACGTATGATCCACTACTGTACGTGAAGTTTAAATAAATATGAAATAAGTAGTACAAAAAGTTCCATCCCAATAGACAGTTTCCAATGCATTTATTTGACTTGATATTTAGTTTGAAGTTTTATAAACAGATCAAAATAATAAACTGAGATTTAAAAACTCAGGCGAAGCGCAAAGCAATAGTTCGCAAAGCATTTAATGGAGTTCCTTATAAATAAAAACGCAAGCTTAACACCTATGTCATGTATTAAAGCCGTTTTACAAACAAAATAGTGTTCTGTTGTACTACAATTTTATACCACTCGTCTTGTACCTAATTAGAGGCATCTACTAACGCTGAAGATTAATGATCGGATGTTAATAATAACTACTCAATTATGCATTTGTTAATTACAGTTTTTTTTTTTAATAAACAAGGATGTTGTTTGTCGATTCGACTGAGAACCTCCCATTCGGAATTGTTATTTAAAAATACATAGAGGAATTCTTAATTGTTGGGAAGCAATTACAATATTTCGAGGTTTAATTTGTACAGTCAGGAGAAAACTCCGGTTGTTTTTTAATGGAGTGAGTGAGGTTCACGCTACGTCCCCTTGTTTCGCCAGAAACATTATAAAGAGATTTGTAGCGGTCCGTAGATAATCGTTAAATGGTGCGTGAGAGTCCCAAACCCATAAATGTTTAATTTATTTTCAACGCTTTGCCTACGAATGCGTTTAGGTCATCAACTTTAGCTTTAATTATCGAGCCATATTTTATTCTTTCACTTGAATCGTTTATGAAACATAAATGGATCTCAAAAAAAAAGAAATCTCATCTACTTCTACTCAAAATCTGATTGTCGAGTCTGCCACTGTTTGACAAGATACGGGACTCATTCTGCCTCGGCCTATTTGTAAACTGCTGTATTATTTTTGGTGAAATTAATAAACATAAAATATCGTTACCAATTTCCTCATCTACTAGACTTTGCAGGTTTTTCTGCTACAAAGTTATCAAAATAAAAATAAGCTAATCACCCAAGTAAAGCAAGAAAAAGTGATTAAATATCTCGGGATACAAATCGATAAGTCCATATCTCAATTACAATAAATCAATAAATGGATAGGCGTCAAAACAAAGATGTTAACAGACGGTTGCCGGCTTCGGGCGAGTGACTTGCCCGGCCAGTGAGCCAGTAGAATGACTTGCATCACTCGCCACTCTCCCTGCTCTCATCAACTATCCATTCAGCCTTGTTATTGCCGCCATATAAATTGAAATCTTACTCAACAATAGACAATCATTAAGCACGAATAATGTAAACACGAAAAAGTGATAAACCCATTGTATGATTGCCGGCAGCGTAGGCATTTCTTTTTTTTATTTTAAACATAGTTAAGTTAATGTTGTTTTATCGAAACCTTCTGTTATTAACCTTATTTATTTTCTAAATAAGCTTATTTGAATGTAATGTAAAAATATACTTCAAAACTCATAATCAATGCAATAATAACGAATAATTAAAATAAGTAATTAGCACTTTTGACTAACTTTATAGTGGTACAAAAATCGCAAATAGACAAAAAGAAAACTTGACTCACCACTCTGACTGTATCCGGACACATGGCACTTGTCGAGACGTGCTAACTAGGCGAGAGATGTAGTCCAACGTACACCCCCTCTGAGACTGAACTCAAAACTACCAAATCAAGTCGAACGAAGAAATAAGGAGGCTAAACACGAAAAAAAAAATATTTTGGGAACGAAGATGCGTGCACCCACTTCGGCCGCGGAATGACCGATCCCTGGGGACCACTCGTTTTTTATACACGGTTTCAGAAACATTCCGTCCTTTAAAGCCGGTCTCCGACCTCAACATGAGGTATAATATAATCTTATTAACTTATCTACACTTCTATCTTTACTTAGAACGTACCGTTACATTAGCCTGATTTTAAAAAGGGCTTTCTTGGATACTGGCCACTTACGATAATTTCACACTTTTTTCTGAGGGCGGCTAAGTGTTTTGACAGCGTTTTTAAAGTGAGGTGTATCTAATGCTGCGCCTATTCTTTTCTTGGGTTAAAATGATCTAATAGGAGTATAATAGGCACAAACTATTATTAAGTGCATAAACTGGACGATAAATTGATCAGATGATCTAGGTAAAAGAATACCCAGTCAATAACTTTGATTTATCGATGATACGTAATTGACTTCAGTCAACAGGGAAGAGGCGGCATATTAACCGCTCATTTAGCCAAGTGTACCTAAGTACAAAGGTATCTAAATACCTACTTAAGGTGTGTACTAAATGGTCTAAATGTACCATATTACAGCATATTTAGGCATTTTCTACTTTGAGTATGGTTTTCAGAAAAAGTAAGACAGTGCTAGGAATAGAAACTCTAGAGAGTTTCTATTTATATATTTCAGTCAATAACTTAGATTTATCGATGATACGTAATTGACTTCAGTCAACAGGGAAGAAGCGGCATATTAACCGCTCATTTAGCCAAGTGTGCCTAAGTACAAAGGTATCTAAATACCTACTTAAGGTGTGTACTAAATGGTCTAAATGTACCATATTACAGCATATTTAGGCATTTTCTACTTTGAGTATGGTTTTCAGAAAAAGTAAGACAGTGCTAGGAATAGAAACTCTAGAGAGTTTCTATTTATATATTTCAGTCAATAACTTAGATTTATCGATGATACGTAATTGACTTCAGTCAACAGGGAAGAGGCGGCATGTTAACCGCTCATTTAGCCAAGTGTACCTAAGTACAAAGGTATCTAAATACCTACTTAAGGTGTGTACTAAATGGTCTAAATGTACCATATTACAGCATATTTAGGCATTTTCTACTTTGAATATGGTTTTCAGAAAAAGTAAGACAGTGCTAGGAATAGAAACTCTAGAGAGTTTCTATTTATATATTTCAGTCAATAACTTAGATTTATCGATGATACGTAATTGACTTCAGTCAACACGGAAGAGGCGGCATGTTAACCGCTCATTTAGCCAAGTGTACCTAAGTACAAAGATATCTAAATACCTACTTAAGGTGTGTACTAAATTGTCTAAATGTACCACATTACAGCATATTTAGGCATTTTCTACTTTGAGTATGGTTTTCAGAAAAAGTAAAAATAGAAACTCTCTATGACAGATGACTTCGGATACCTACATGCTATGGCATCAGTGAAACGTTAAAGTAAAGGCGCGTTCATAAATTGTTAAAGGAATGAATTTGTTTGTTCTATTTTGGTGTTAAAAATATAGTATTTTTGCGTAGATACTATATATTTTTTCAACAGTAATAAGTAGAGTACGCAGCCCCTAAATATATAATATATTATAGTACGGTTACAAAACCGTAAAGTGCGGTTGCGGCTGATGCTTTCGACTTTTCGGCTTTTAGAACTGTTATGTATATACGAAAATCATGTTATTTCGGTTGTATTTAAATGTAGGTGATGTTGTACTGTTTATAATCATAATTCTGCTGTTTTATTTTTTTGTTTTGCGACTAAAATCAAAATGCCACAGCATAATGTACTTCTAATAGTGTACATTTACCGTAGGTGAAATTAAAATAAAATCGATTAAAACAGCAGTGTGGTCAGACGGTTGAAGTTGTGCTAACGATATGCACTTAAAACGAACTACATAGGCATTTTAAGCAACAAGTAACATTTAGTTAAAAGTATCACAAAACCCGACTGCAAATTAATTTCCTTCATTTTGATACCCTTCTCGATGGGTTTGGTTGAAAAAAATAATATTAACGACTTACAATTTAGCGCCAAAAATCTGCCATTTTTTTTAAACACCTATTGACACGACGGACACTCGGGTCTTTGAGACGAATCTAATGATACCTTAATCGTCGAAAGCCATCCAGCCATTTGGAACATACGAGGTACTAAAGAAATTTACAAGAAACAAACAAAGAAACATCAGATACGCACGAAAAATATAACCTTTCCTTGGTACTTGGTGGGCACCTAACCCTTTGTCAATATTTAGACAAAAGACGGTTTATCAGTCTCACCGAGTTCTAAAACAGCGATTTGTACAAAAGGGCGGCGCTCGCGGTCTGCTGACCACGTAATGGCAATAGGAAGGATGCGGCTGACACTCGTATCGAATCGTTGGGACGTGTTCATTATCAAGCCAATTCGACCAGGCTGTGAAGCTCCCCTTGCTCTGCCTTCACTAACCTTGCTACACCAAGCGTGAAGGCTTAAATGGGAGAACACAAACTGACACTATGTTTGTCAAAAAAAGTCGTAACGGTTCTAAAGTTCTAGTTAAGTAAATAATTGAACCGATTTATAACAGGAAGTCAATTGAAATCGGGCAAAAACAATTAACACAGGATTAGGATTATTAAGATGGGAGATAAAAAGTAAGGAGTCGAACGAACATTTAATTTCCTCATAGATGGTAGGAAAAAACATTAATACCTATTAACGCGTAACTAAAAGCGTTATGCAGAGGTGCAATCATTAAGCCTCAATACAGGCCATACACCTAGTGTATCGGAATCTAAGGAAGCTAATGTTTTAATAACTCGGTAATCATCTTTCCATAAACTGTTATCTTGTGCATACAATTATTTAACAATCGTTTGCACAATCTCATCGCCATGTCTCGCTTATTCATATCCCAAACTGTCTATAAACCCGAGCGGACGGTCATAAATCAATATCCAGCTTGTATTTAATTTTGCCAGCCAATCAAATGACCTGAGCCCCGGCAGCACCCAGCGGCTGGCTCCCTCGCGCATGTGCAAGGCGCACTTGTGCCGCCGAAAATGCAGTGGAGACTCTATCATAACTTTTTTACCCGACTACGACAGCGACAGAGCAGAAAAGGACGGTAATGTTTTAAGGCGACGACGCAACGTTCGACTGGAATGAAAACTATTTTATGATGTTGAAAAGCAGATCTGAAAAGCCTATATTTTGTCTACCCCCTTTACAAAAGGACACCGGACTTATCTTTGGAAATACCTAAATCTGAAATTAAAGCTTGACTAGCTTTAATTAGCGTACAACTCTCAGGCATTCCTTAAGGTAAGACCAGATCGGTTTCTAAGCAAGAAGAAGGAAGTGGCCGTATTAGGTGTACATCAGCGCTACATGACCGATTTATCGTTCTCACTTTTGAGAAATTAGTTCCCTACAACGGTTGAAATACGGCAGCGGCTACAAACAGCAAGAGGAGTCAACGTAAATGATGAAGGAGAATAGAGGAAGGGGTTTGCGTGCTTGAGGTCCAGAACTGCTCCAGCATCATCGCGTAGCTCAACTTCGGTTCGCGGTTCGAACACACAAATTGGACTCACGAGCAGTGGTGTAAAGTTCTGTGGACTGACTGACTGAGATCCAGATGGCCGCGAACATGTGTGGGGAAGGCATGGGGGCATGTTTCTACCAATCATAACAGGCAAACCGTTAGATTCCGTGGTGGATCAGTTGATTTGGGGAGGGATCTTTTCAGATGTTCACAGAGTTGGCAGTAGTTGCAGGTCGTCTAACGACAGTGACAAATACATATTGAAGATATCCTCCAAGAACACGTTTTACCATTTGTGGGATTCATCGGTAGCGATTCCATCTTATTGCTACATAATGCCCGACCTAACACCTCACGTTGCGTGAATGATTACCTGTCGGAGGTGAGAATTACAAAATTGGTGTGGCCAGCACGAAGTCCACACATAAATCCCATACAATATGCCTGGGAGATGCTTGAGTCTCTGGGGGGTTGGAACTGGATCTGATGCTTCTTATCAGTCAGTTGAAAACCACTGTGGTGGCCGCCTGGCAAAAAATACCCCGTGTGGACATTAAAATAAACTCCACAGCATGCCTGATCGCATGCGATCATCAGGACCAGAGGTAGAAATACCGACTTTTACTTTAAGTACCATAGCTTTATTTTGTAAATTTCATTCCTTATTTTCTTTAAACTTAGATTTTAATGACTTTTTTGTAATCTTGTAAAATTTTAATAAAGTTAACTTCTTTTTTTTATTAAACTTTCATCATCATAATAAATCAAGCATTTAAGAATCGAATAAACATTTAAGTTTTATTACAACAAAAAAAAACCCTGTTTCGCGTTTCATTTCGATAATCATAGTAAACCACATAATTATAACGGTCCCGCATGATGAGAACCTCGTGAAAGCCGAGAAAGATAAGCAAATCAAGTATCTTGACTTGGCTCGCGAGGTTGTCGACATGTGGGATGCCCATTAGCCCATGGCTTAATTGCTAAGAGCCTCGACTGATACCAGAAGAGGCTCTCGTTAGGCAGCGCAGCTAGATCAAGGGCTTGATTCAGAAAGCGGTACTCCTGGACACGGCTCGTATTGTTAGGAGGTTCCTCTCTCTGGAGCCCTGACAGCCGGTAGCTTGGACCCTGTTCCCGATACCGGCGGGCAACAATTTTTAATATTTTTAAATGTTTTTTTTTTCTAAGGAATATTTAATTTAATTAATTTGTAAAAAAGATAAATAAAGGAAATAACCATATAATTATACCACCACTGTCTAGTACAAAACCGAATCGCGCTTGTGAGTATTGACATGATTACTAATGTAAATAAGTACCTATCCAGTACAATGAGGAAATGAGGAGTGCTTTGGAGGGTGCGATTCGAGAACATCGGTTCATGTAACCCGACCTTAGGCCGCGCATACCTCGTTTGCCCATGCATAACAAAAAAAATCCCTTCGGCAAATCGCAGGAGGAAGTAGATTTCGAAGAAGGTTCCACCCTTAGTCTTTTCAACCCCTTGGATCAAAAATCTTTTTAGACAAAAGTTGTAGAGGTTAATGAGCAGAATATTATAAATTTTAAACTAACTTGATATCGTGCGTAATAAGGGAGATGTGAATATTTCAGCAAATTTTTTTGTTCATGTTTAAAATCTTTAATTAACGGGCAGATGCTGGTTTTACAGCTGCCAAATGGTTATCATAAATTTTAAAATCCTCCCTCAATTTTTCAGTTATCTTTTTTTATTTCGAAAACTTGTAGTAAGTAAACAATTTGCTTTAAAAAAAAACAATTGCGACACTAAAAATGTTTACCGTTTCGGAGAACTAATATATTTTTCCATAAATTTGAACTTACTTCGTAATCCGAAGGATTTTGTAACTGTGCTATAGTTCAAACTTGGTCAGCTGGCCGCGTATATTTGCGCGCAGGCGAGTAAGTCGCGCCAGTTCTGCCTCCATGCACGAGTGTGGAAAAAAGTTATGGCCAAAAAAACTGATTTTCGAAAAACCGAACCGCCCATTAACGAACTTAACCTAAGTTTTGACCCTTTCGATTTTTGGCCAAGTTTGTTAGCAATTGGTGCATAATTGCGACCTTTAGAGTGTGGCAAAATTTTGCTTACCGCCCCACATAGGTACATACATACGAATACATATATATATATATATATGTATGCCATTGCGTGGTTTGGGATGTTATTAGCTAATACTGATAGCATTTTGAATTGCGTAGTGGCGTTTCAATTCACTACTAGCCAGCCTTTGTGATTAAATTATTTGTGATTAGTTATAATTAGTGTTTAACCTTGTTATTGGTGGAAAAGTACTTAAGAATAGGTGCATAGGAGCTACATCTGCCAACAAACTGCTTTACATTTGGGCAGAAGTAACATTTTTTTGTAATGCCTAGAACCACGGATAAACGCTTTTTTTTTTTTTTCATATTTATAAATAAACTTTTTAACCGGCGGTTGATTTGGGTTCTAGGGGTCATAACTAGACCCCCTATGGTGAAATTGTCGGAAAATTCTACTTTAGGTGCAAGACCAATAGGTAGATTTTTTCTGACGAAATCTACCTAATAGGGCGCTGGTGGCTGTTCTGGATTCGCAGTTGTCGCACTATTTTGACAACTGCGAAGACCTCACAAATGCTTACTCAATTCTGTATTGCACAGAGTACATTATTTTATATGCTGTATTGTGCGGCTGTGGCGGAATGTCGTGCAGCTCACGTTAAATTTTCTGATGACAGAGCTACACCACCTAAACCAGCCGTACAGGCATGGCAGTACAGGATTAAACGACGTATTGGTGGGGCCAGAGCACTCATCAGCAAACTGATCTGCTTTAGGGAGGGCAATACCTACTCGCTCTAGAGTGATGTGTTTTGTGAGGCGGACATGTAGTCTCGAGGACTGATATCAGTCCCGTGTCACAGAGCGCATCGACTTCCTGAAGCATAAAGCGTACATATGCATGGGCAAACCGTATTCATAGGTTTAAACGATGGGTGGACCGATACACTCAGAATCGCACTTTCCAAGGAAATGAAAGGTGGGTTTATAGACCTTGGGAAAGACCGGACCAAGGTGTGGAATTGTATAGAATTCCGAGATGTTAGCAGGAAATATACAAAAACGAAAGCTCTCTGTGAATAAAATAAATAAAATCAACTAACGTCGATTTTATTTATTTTATATGGTAAACATCAAAATTTTATAACAAGGCGTGGTCGAAGTAGCCCGCCTACGCGGGTCTCCTATTTCTGTCTGCAGGGTTTAAAGTTACCTAACACGGAGAACCTAGGTTAGGTTCTTCGTTCAAAGTCGGGGTGTCACAAGTCCCGAGCTCGCTTCGCTCGCTCTTGCATCCTAAGTTTTCCTTGCCACCATGCCATGTTTATGTTGGTGTTTTGTATAGTGTAACTTATAAAATAGGAGTATGATAGACGCTCTTATCCCACTTAAAACTACTGAAACCTTAAATTCCTCACCCTTGTTTTCTATCGATTTATTAAGTTTCAATTTTAGCATATAAACCCCATAGCAGTCATTAAAGCTTTTAAGGAAATCAAAGTCAAATTAACCGAGGATCCATGGGGTATGGCAATTAAAGTTTTTCAAGCCATTATTGAGACTATAGCACCGTACTTAGCCTTAATATGTAATTTTTGTGTGGACCAAGGAGTCTTCCCAGACCTTATGAAATACAGCAAGGTAATACCACTTTTCAAATCCAGGCACAGTAAACACCAATAACTATAGACCCGTATCCGTGTTGCCGGTTTTCAGCAAGGTGTTTGAAAAGGTAATGCCTAATCAAATGCTCAACCACTTTAAAACCAATAAAATCTTGCATGTGAAACAGTATGGTTTCACCAAAGGACGTTGTATGACTGACATCGTTGTCACCTTATTAAAACACATATTTACTGCGTGGGAAGAGGCACAAGACGCCATCTTCTGTGACCTCTCGAAAGCATTTGACTGCGTAAACCATGAAACCCTACTCTTATAACACTACTACTACGGGTTAGGGAAATTTGCGCTTAGTTTAGTGAAATCGTATTTAAACAATAGACATCAGCAAGTACAAATAAATGGTGTCAATTCAATGGGTTTACAAGTAAGTATGTGTACCACAAGGTTCGATATTAGGTCCTTTCCTCTATTTGGTATATATTGATGATCTACCCCATTTATTTAAAAACCAACCACAAATGGTGTTGTTTGCTGACGGTACTTCTTTAATACTTATTTAAGATAAACAGACGTGCCACAAATCTCGTCGACGTAAATAACGTCCTAATGCAGGTCCATAATTGGTTCACCGCTAACAATTTAGTATTAAATGGGAAAAAAGGATAAGATTTGATCTACGGAATGTCAAAAGTAGTGATAGTGAAATAGTGAATCAAGAGAAACTACAATTCGTCGAAAATACTGTTTTCCTGATGATCACGCTCGACTCAAGGGTTCAATCGGGTCCGCATTGAAGCAGGACGGCTGAGTTCAGCAGCATATGCTGATAGAACGTCTATCAATTTACTGATGCAGATACCGCGAGGCTAGTCTATTTTAGTAATTTTCATAGTATTATGTCATACGGTATTTTACTATGGGGACGGGCTGCAGACATCGAGTCTATATTTATTCTGCAGAAAAGAGCCATCAGAGATTCTCTAAGGGAACTGTTTAAGGAATTTAACGTCATGATAGGACCTTGTCAATACAACGATGAAAACATCATGTTTGTACGTTGGGAAAAATCTGCATTTATTTAGTAAAAAGAGGTGACAGACACCACTATAATACTAGAAACAGGGACCAACTAGTACAGCCCGGTTTCAGGCTAGCTAAAGTGGATACATCTTTCATGGGGTACTGTTTAAAATGTTACAATAAAATACCTCTCCACATTCTAAAACTGAATGAGACGAAATTTAAATCTTGCTTAAAACACATACTATGTAGGCAAGCATACCTATTATAAGTTGGGGGATTACATTGATGATAGAAATGCTTGGCTCAATGCTGGTCCTGCTCCAGAATCACAAGGGCAAACTAATCAGAAGCTCATGATGTGAAATTATTGTGGAAGCTGCAGAAGATTGTTAAAATATCTTTGCATTGTGTAGATTCAATGTCTTAGTATTATATAATTGCATAGCAAATGTGTGAGTACTGTCATGCTGTAGGTGGCTGAGAGAATGTCATGCTCACTCAAATGTTTCGCTGATGGTGGCGGGTGTGTCGGGTCATTTAGTTCCCTTCAATGAGCTGAATGGGGCTGATCCATGCGTCATGTTCGTGAACGGGCGCTGTCAGTTGGGATTGGTCATCTCTTAGCTGCCACGGTTTATTTAACTATATTACCTACTTTGTTTTTAAATAGTCGATAATTATAATCTTTTACTCTGGACGCTCTTATTGTGCACGTCTTTCTACATCGTTATAATCTCAACATCAATGATGTAACCAAGACCTTGTAACAATATTTTGATTGAAAAGAGTGTCCATGGAGTTTCTTGCCCATTCTTCTCCATAGAGATCTACGCACTGTAGTTGCGCATTCCAAAAATGCGCAACTACAGTACTTTCACAAGTTATTATGCCTTGTGTCTGTGACTGTAGCTTCGCCTTTGAGTCTCTGACATTCAAAACTCAAAGCATTTAGGAAATGTATCGATTTGCTAGGAAAAGTGCATATTACAAAATATATCATAAATTTCCTAATTATTTTAGGAATAATTCTACACATTTCCTAGGAATTGTATACAATGATGGATTATATAATTTTCCATAGGACAAAGGTCTTATGTAGTTGTAAAGTTTATTCTGAGTTACCTTTTAAAATAAACTAATAAAGGCTATTTAATAAAAGAAACGTTTACGACAAAAACAAAAACTTTATTTGAAAACAAAAAACCAATTATCACATGAAAATTCTAAATTCCAAGGCAATTTACAAAACGAAGAAAATGTAAGTACATATTTACGCTGACCTTTCACTCATCATCAAAATTGAATCTCCTCATGCCGTCAAAGCGGAAACCATACGCGGCTGCATTTTTCACGTCGACTAGCGCCGGGTTGCGGTGCTTGTAGAAACTACCGTGGCCATGTGCAGGCCGCGATGAGCCGTTCGGTATGCCGTGCGCCTCGCGCGGGTAGAACGCCTCAAACTGCCCGCTAGAGGGCAGCACATCCTTCAAGCCGTCGTCTTCTGGGTCGTACGGACGGCACACAGATAGCACCACCGTCATCAAAACACATATCGTACAGAATGCTAACCGCATCTGGAACAACCGCACAGTGTCTACACAAAAGTTAAACTAAAAATAAAGTATAAAAAAACATTACGTACTATGAAAACTAGCGACGCCAATGAATTACGAACAGATCACCTGGACGGTGTTAATTACGCAATGGCAGACGGGTAGGTCACAGTAATAACGTATTGAATGAGACCGGTGTGGTTTCGACAACGGGCGGGCACAGTCGATCACCTTGGGGCCGAGCAGCTCATGCTAAAATCCGAGAAGTGTAACAGGCGGGGCGTGACGCGCGCGGTTCCGCAACACAATACTTTCCCTTCGCACGTTTGTTGCACACCTACTGAGTACTGGCGACGACGACGACGAGCGCGCCGCCCGCACACTGCTGGCCCCGACCACTGCGTCACTGCTCATATACGCTAACATCTTTTCAAACGCAACTGTACTAGGACATGTGTGTATGGCATACAAATAAAACTTGTAAGTATATCGAGTTAGTGCTCAGCAAAAGGGACGACAATTTAGGATTTGAAAATAAAAACGCACGTCTCATCCCACATGTTATCTTTAATGAAAATAAATTCCCTCGAAAACTTATTATAATTATAGACAAAATGACATTTATGAGACTATAGGATATTTCAGAATTTAATTTTTTCTTTAGTTCTACATATTTTTATAGAATGTCTGTGATTAGCAATTAAATTACTAATAGGTAATTATATGATGTACTATGTCTTTTAGCAAAATGTTGTTACTTAAACTTCGAAACATTATAAATAGGTAGCTTCACTTCAATGACTGCAAAATACACATTCGATTAGTAAAGGCAGTGGAAATAATAAACTAAGATACATCTACATAGGGTTCTAGTCATTTCTACTCTACGTCTTTCTTTATGCGTGTTTAGAAGTGTTGACCCAAATGCAATGATCAACAATACATGTCTAGTTCGTACGATAGTGAGATTCAGCAGCTACTCTACGCCAATAAGTTATAAGGTTTATCGAATCGTTGAGCGCTTTCTGCGGTTCCGTGATGTCAGAAACTCGTATAGGTAACAGGTCGTGTCATTCTCAAGTAATTATGCTTTAAAACTTGATACCTTTTTTAAAGGTGCTTTATTTTGTCCATAATTTTAAAGGTACTGTAAACCTTGACAGTTAAATAACACAGTTTAGAGTTACGTAACACCAGTCACGGTCAAATTAGGTAACGCTTAGTGACGATTACAAGTCACAACCGATGAAACGCGCGCTTTAATATTGGAAACATAGCATATTGCTATGCATAAATTGGATTCGCTATTTATGATAAGCTCTCAAAATGTAAATTTTTGGACCTTTTCGATTCCGAATTTGAAAATCCATAATTTCATTATTTTCAACTAGACACATTCGGCCGAGAATAGTTCATTCATAATTATTTAACAGACTAATCTAGCAACTGTATAATTCCGATAGTATAAAGCAGAACAAGACAGAATTTTACAAATTAACTGTCGCTCATTTGACAGACCGTTGTTGTTCGCCAGGGCCATTGTATCCCAAGCATATGAGATAGAAAAATCTAGCGTAGAGTCGACTTACGTAGGGAGAACATATAACGTTGATCACTACAAATTCTAACGAACTATGGGTTGCAGATCAAAACTTGGTGCAGGCGAGGCAGCTGCTTTGTGTCAAAATGGAGCTCATTGAAAGCTAGTGTATTTTACAGCGCGGACACTAGGTCAAGGGCGACGCACTGCGACGGGGTCCACGCCGTGTGAACATCACGTCACCACAATGTACAAGCTGACCATATAACTCTAAACCTCATAGGTATATATACAAAACAAAATGTACCCTAATCGTTCCTACGTAAATATCATTAATACGATCGAAAAAATATATATC
Organism: Eugnorisma glareosa; assembly: GCA_947578425.1. NCBI lineage: Eukaryota > Metazoa > Arthropoda > Insecta > Lepidoptera > Noctuidae > Eugnorisma > Eugnorisma glareosa. The sequence continues at coordinate 35,545,787 of OX387957.1, forward strand.
ATGTATTTTATGCTTAGAGTAAGAATAGCTTAATGATATAAAGCAACGAGTCATAAATCAATATTTAGGCCATCTTGCACCTTGTTTACTATTGTCTATGGTTAGAAACAATAAATAATATAATACTGGACAAGTGGTCGACGGCTTTAACACAAAATGATTATTATAGTTAGCTCTAGTTAGATATATGGGGTGGAAGGCACACCGTCGCGCGTCGCGAACTCGGTTACCACGTATTCCTCACATCATTCTGGGGAGTTACTATGACGTCTTAAAGCAGGAGTAATTCCAGTGTGGGAAAAAGACAGAGCCATACAGGTCGTCTAGCGCTATCTCTATCCTATACTGGAATTAGTCCTGCTCTGCTATAAGACGTCATGGTATGCCACCTGAGCCCGCCTGATCTGCTGTCTCCTACAAAAGTGCAATACCTACACGGTCAAAATTTAAGGAACAGCGATTTTTTTTTAAACCGATGAAAAATAGCTATATGGAGGGGCTCAGAATGATGTACTGGAATACGTGGTTACCGTATTCGCGTCGGTGTCTATTCCACCCTGTATAATACCAACATAACCCATGCAACACAAAACCTATTAGAAAAAATCAAAATCAAGACAGCATGGTACGTATGTGGTGGTGCAAGGGCCTTTACAATGTCACATGTGTGTGTGTGTGTGTTGACTATGGTATACTATTACATGGAATATTAAATACATGGTGAATCAAATGGTTTCGCGGGTTCTCCGATCTACTATTCTAGTGAACCAACTATGAACAGTTCTACTATAAAAATAATGTACATCTAGTTTACTTTGTTATGGGAGATAGCTTTCGTAGAGGCACAATGTTGAATGTTTGTATAATCTGTTACACCTGAATTAAACATTACTAACAACCAGATAATTACATCAATATTATAATTAATTATCGTAATATCATGATTGATATTTTCACTTTTGTTTACACTTATATCAAATTCGCAGCCGTAAATAATGTTAAGTATTGGTGTTATTTAAAGATCACATATAATTAAGTATTAAGAGTACACGAAAAAATGTTTAAGACATTTCATAAAATAACACATTGGGGTTTTGAATGTTTCACTCACTTGTATCTGTTGCATTTAAGTAGTGTATCATTAAAATTGATATTAAATCCTAAGAAGCTAAATGTTTGTTCATTATGTAACCACACAACGCAATTATATATAAATAGATACTACTGTGAATATTAATATGAAAATAGTTACACCTATTTTGCTATGCTAATTCCTTGAATCTGTGGAAGTACCAACCATACGGACTTAAATGTAATCTGTTAGAGTTAGACTGTCGGGCTTTTTCGGCGATATTTTAGATATTTACAACGGAACCATCAATCGTTTCAGCCTATCAATGGATGACCACATAAGCCTATTGCTATTTGCATCGCTACCCTCAGCCCATCTATGTCTGCTGCGCCTAGACTGCCACTACGCTCCGACAGACCTTGCAGACGTCTCACAACGCATTGCTATCAATACAAGAAATATTAAATTACGTGCTACACTAGCTTTCTAACGAAAATATTCTACAGCGGGCTGCTACTTGGTGTTAACCTTTAAATATTTAAAAAATAAGACACAATGTCAAAACCGATCGTTCTGTGAATGTTGTATTCTGTGCAGCGTACGAACGTGAGCTACGACTTAACTCTTCTTTCATTTCAATCATCCCTTACAAACGTACTGTTTTTTACGGATTACGACAACGCTTAATTTAGTGATATTCACTAAATCCTGACTTTTATACGTGAATATCTAATACATCAACTCTTAAATGGTTAAGATATCCAATACTTTTAAAAATATAATATATTGGATTATTTTTATTGCTACAAACTGCATTATTAATAGATTTCATAATGTTGCTTTCATCAAATATAGAGAATAAAACTTACATTCCTAAAAATATTTTCGAATACGAAATATGTAGCTAAAATAACAGGTATCATTACTAACGCAATGACGTAAGCCGAGAATATTTAATTAAGAGGTACAGTTTAAGTAGTAGTGACAAACCCCCACAAGTTGTATAATGATTGATTCTTCACATTTGATAGGTACTTGTACGGATAAATAATTAAAATGTATGCACTCGCTAATTAGTAAATAAAAGTGGCAGACTGGTACAGTCAACACGAACAAAAACAATCGCAAAGCTATTTGTAAAATTGTCTGTACTCTATTACATAATAATAATAATGATAAAACTCGCCAAAAGTGGAGAGATTTGGAAGAGACCTACACTCAGCATTGGGTGGTCAAAGGTTGAAGAAGAAGACGATGATAAATTAATTCTGTGACGTGCGCCTTGTAAACTGTATGATTACAAAACAATATCCACTAGCGCGAGCTTTATAGGGGAACTTTCTTGTGAATCAAAAGAGATAATATAGATAGCGTTTAGTAGTAGCGTGAGATAGCGTTTGATATAAGATCTCATGTAAAAAAAAAAATGTTATACAGGTTAGAAGGGACACCGACGCACAAACGGTTAACTCGTATTCGGTACAGCATTCGGAACAATCCACTTAGGATTTTTTAAATACATGGTCCCATTAAAATAGATGGCCAAATTTTAACACGGCGTTCCGTACGTATAACCAATGATATCCAAGCAAAAAATACACTGATTAAAGTGATTTTATTTTGACCTAAACCAATAAATTTCCGGCGGCACTCTAGAATAAACACAGCCATTAGGTCAAACTAAAATCACTTTAATTAGTTTTTTTTTTGCGTGGATATCTTTGGTTAGACGTACTTAACGCTGTGTTGAAATTTGTTGAGCTATTTTAATGGGACCTTATACAGCGTGTAACAGAACAGAACAGAAGGGTATAATCATATGGAATACTGTGGTACGGACCATCAAACTGAACAACTTTCTCTATGGGACCACCATCGTAATCGTAAAAAAATAATCAGCTGTCCTATACAAAATTTCAATACCTACTCGACCCAAATGTATGGGACAGCAAAAAAAAATAGCTGTTCAGTACATTTTGACGAGTTAATGCGATCATATTGTAGGGAACAGCCGTTTTTTTTTCGCGATTTCGGGGTTGGTCCCATAGTAAAAGTTGTTCTTAATGATGAGTACAATGACCCCTTAAGAGATTTCGTGTATGAATAGATAGACCCTATATACGTTTAAAGCTATAAATTATATCTTTATATCCAATGTCGAGACGACAATACGACAATTTTGGCCAAGATTTTTGAAGTAGCGAGTTGGCAACATGACGTGTTTAGCGTTTATACCGATGCGGGGTTCAATAAGGTGGATGCGTCTGGGTAGCCCGCGAAATTTAAATTTTCTTACATTTATTGCAATTTGCAGGTCAGTGTCAGGTTGTATGTTTATAATAACTATTTCATGAAAAAGTCACTCAATGGGATTATGTGAACTTGGAGGGTTGTATTGATGATTTGAATGATTATAATTCTGTAACTCCATACGTGTTACTGGCGCGATTCATATTTTCATCAACATATAACCTGACACTGACCTGCAAATTACAATAAACTTAATAAAAATTTAAATTTCGCTGGCTAACCTTGCGCTTCAACCTTAACCTGTTGGTGGTAGCTCTATAATCTACATCATGTAGAAAATGCTAAAAATGTAAAATAATGTACTGTGACTAAACTACTGGATATATTCGACTAAATTTTTGTACGCAGGCTGGGAATGTCATGAGGCGGTTTAATGTACTGTCGTATTGTCGTCTCCACCCTGTATATAGAACACTAAACGCATCTGAATAGCTGGAGCGACTATACTTAATTAACTAAAGTTAGTATTTAGATTTTAAGACCTCTATATTGCTTTAAATGACCACTAAGCTAACTAACAAAGTTGACTACCGAAATATTTGCCGTACATTATCATAAACACTAGAAACTATTTACCATGTTTACTGTTTAGTTTGCAACAGCGCCGAAATATGGGGAACTCATAAGAAACAGTAAACATGACAAATGGTAAATATCCTGTTTCTAGTGTTAATGATAATTTAAAAACTTATATTTTTGCCATACATATTTTGATACCAGCTGTTGCCCGCGACCTTCATTCGCTTGAAGTTATTATAAAAATATGACTTTACTTTTTGAATCGAATTTGTTACCAATTTCAAGGGTCTTAATTTTTTGCACGGAACCCTAATTCTTATTAACTTTAGTTACTTCTTATGACATCGGCTATCTACCAGTAAAAGACCCGTCAAAATTGGTCCAGCCGTTTCGAAGATTAGCCGTTTGAAACGGATTTTGTTAACATTTAAAGGGTTTAAATTGTTTTGCGCCGAACCCTAATCATTATTCTAAAATAAAAGTAGCCTATGTTAGACATTATAACATCAGCTATCTACCAGTAAAAGTCCTGTCAAAATCGGTTCAGCCATTTAGGAGAAAGATAGACCAATTTAAAAAAAAATGTGTTTTTGTTTATAAGAGCCATAAATACTTTCATATGCATTCAGTAAAAAGCTGTTATTTTGGTATTACAAACAGACACTTCAAATTTAATTTATTTGTATAGATGTTAGAATCAACGAGATGGCGATGCCGTAAAACTCCAAAGAAAAGATACATGGCAGAATATGCTCTGAAATTAATTTGCGACCGATATGCGATTTTGAAGACCGTTCCTAGTCAACGACGCGTTTGTGCTCTGTAGAACAGAGATCTTTATAGATTAGAGGCAGCAGACGGGTGCTAATCAAGCACCCAAAATTTATCGATTCAGCTTAGAATCGCGGGAAGAATTATATCATAGCTAATAGGCCCATATTCAGCAGTAGGTGGAATATGGACGATTGATGATCATAATATTTATCACTGTTAAGTCAATTCATAATTTAAATGATTTTACAAAATATTTCATTCAGGCAATCACTGCGGGTCTAGCATAATGTCGAAATTTAAATAATTTTAAAGCCATCAGAGATTTGTTTCCCAAAAAATAATGTCTTAGCTAACACATAGTAATTAACAACATACAGCACTTAATTATTGCAAAGTTAATCGTTCGTCAACATGCGAACCACCAATAGACTCTTACAACTAAATTATTATGCAGTCATCAGAATCAATACAATTCCTATTCATGGTCTGTGAATTACTAATAAACCGTCTGAAAAGAGCTATTTCACAACGTAATTATTCCAACTACATCCGATTTAAGAAAATACGTAATCACGACAAACGTGTCAACTTTTTTGCTCAAATAATTTACACGCCAACCTGCCTTATCAATAGTTATAACAAGTTAAGTCTATTCGATTGATATACAATCCCACTATTGCTGTACGTCCAGCGCAGCGATATTCTTTACTTACGGATCATAGCTAGATTAGACTTAAGATATCACAACTGTGTTGCAACCTACGTTTCACTGTTAATGTTCCATTAAAACCAAGAACTAAAATAAGTTTAACTATCGAGTGTTTGTTCCCGCGGCCGTTAATTGACCTATACTTAAAAAATAAACTCCACATTACCATAACAAAAATAATAAACGCAACCATTACAACGAAATAAATACAATCACAATCAATTCAATTTTAAATTAATACGCAATAACAATAATTTATTTGAAAACTTTATACGGAATTAAATCAATGATCAATCAGTGACCACTATGTAAGTGGTTATCAACGTCGTGAGACTTGTATAGTTAAGGCAAATATCTGATTTCATGCAAACCAACGTTCCTTCGAATGAATCATCACAACTGAGCTTAGAGAGATCTATCACGCCATTGGTCCTATACTAGACTCTTAAAGTAACTTTGTTACATGACATACACTCCGAAAGCAAATATCTATTAAAGATAAAAGCATTAATTTTATTGCATAGATATACGTATGCTAACTTAATTAATAATAATTTGTGATTTGAACTTTTATCATAGCACAAGAACTTAATACCATTATTATATTTAAGAGATCTATGATGATCTTGATAAACAATATTATTATTTATTCAAAAATTTAGTACAACATCGAGGCCTACAATTAGATGGTAAATTTTAAAATGGTTCCGAACGAGAAAGACGTAAGCGTATTATTTGATAAACACGAGTTTATGATCGTAATGTTTAATGCCTCAACTACTACGGGAAATATCCCTGAACGTACGTTACTTTCTTACCCGATTGCTATTAAATTACTTAACTATTTCAGAATAACTTCCCACACATAATCAGACATTTGTGATAAATATTTGTAACATTAAATTAGTAAATGCAGACGTTTGGTTCCTAACTATCTATACACTCTACAAATTCCGTTGTCAGTCAGTCAATCATAGTGAGACAATAGTGACACAATTACATTAAGATTTGCTTGAAACGTCGTGTCGAAACCAACTCTATATGACACCATGGGTGCTACTTGGTCTGAACATTTAGATTGATTTCAAATATGACGGCTACAATGATTATAAATATTCATACATCGAGACGAGAGTGGATGCATGTCACACTGAAACTATGGATGAATGTGGTGAACCTGCATTATCATATCTAAACACTGTACAGGTAGCTTTCCAGTTTCGTCTTGGGCGAAGGCTGAGTGAAGGGCGAGAACCAAAGTATAGAGAACCTGCCGAACACCGACTGTATGCTCTTCCACCGAGACTTGCGAACCCATCGCGCCTGCTCCTTCTTCAGTTGCTCGATACCCTGCAAAATGTTCGAAAAGATGTAACGTGTTTGTACATTATTCACCGTTATCCGTTTTATAAAAAACGTTTATATGTATGTATATAATCAATAAAGTGGCGTGCGAGTTAACGAGTTACATGAATAGAGCCAATCGATATCGATTTAAATAATTAATACTCACGGTTTCATCGTTCCATATAGCGTGTAGCTGAGTGCCAAGCATGACGGCGGTGAAAATGGCGAATAGCAGCGCTTCCGCGATGAGGAACAGCAGTAGCACGACAGTGGCGGGCGGCGAGTAGGCGCTGCAGTCGCGCCACTCGTGCCGGATGCATGTCACGAACTGGTACACTGCCAGCCCCACCGCGTGGATAGATATGGCCGCTATGTAGAACTGTAGTATACAAATAAACCACTAATCAATAAAAGGTACGCCAGGTAGGCGCAAGTCAATTTACTAGTAAGTTAGGTAGAATCAAATCGATTGGGTGGGATTTTTATAGTTTATTGAGTTTTCTTTAAGTCATCCATTTGAAAACATTATTTTCAACAAACAAAAAACATGATTGTGCAAAGGTTAGAAGGAACCTAGAAAAGAATGTAGTTATCATCAATAATGAGATAGCAAGATTACATAGGAAACAAGATTGATCGAATATGATAATGAGGATTAGAGTTGATAAGATCGATAAACATTACGCGTAGGTCTATGGATTTCTGATTGACGAATGGCTTATGCGCGGAAATGATGTTGTTAAAGCACATATTTGGAATGAGTTTTGTCATTGATGGGATCAGTGGTGGCCTAGTGGTATTGGCACGGGCTTATGAGTTGTAAGACGTGGGTTCGAACCCAAGCAGGCATTTTACGTTGTGTAAATGATTTCACCACCAAAACGGTAAAGGTATAACATTGTAAGGAAACCTGCTCGTCTACAGAGAGCAGACCTATGTTTCAGCAGTGGCAATGTCACCTATACATAGGCAGATAATGTATGTTATCAATCAGTAATAGTTGGTTTTCTTGTTGAATACATCAGTCTTAACATTAGCATTTGAGAGTGGTAGTCTGTAAAAGCATTCATAATTTATATGATTTAATAAATAATTTGTTACTTACAGTAAACAACACAAAATATTTCTGGTTGTTCTCGCCAACACAGTTGTTAACCCATGGACAATGATGATCCATCTTCCGGATGCAGCGCTGACACACTGAGCAATGATGAGCCCGTTCTGGCTTGATGCTGCAGCACTTGGTGCACTTGAATATCACCTGACCCTCACGGAAACTCATCTGCTTGATCATTTCCTTTGTAGCATTACCCTTTGGAACAGCACCCTATAACAAACATAAATTATAAAAACATAAATACATTTAATATTTTGTCCTACATTTCAAACATTCTGTTTTAAATTACATTAATCAAAGTTTAATAAACATCTATACAAATGTAACAATCAACCAAGATTTGGTATCCAATCTGCGACAAGTCTAATGACGGAGAGAAAAGTTTATATTGAGGTAGCATATTGTTTTCCTCATCAAAACTTGTGTGCTATAAAATGCATTTAGTACTTACTGGATCCGTGAACATAGTCCTGAGGTGCGACGCAAATGCAAGAAATGCCAGGCTTTGGAAGATAAATATGTTGATGTAGCTGTAGACAGGGTATGTGGACAAACCAGGCAGAAGCATCACCATCATCACGACAAACTCCGCGTACAGTATCAGCAGCCATGTTAACACGGCACATATAATGCCACAAATATCCTGCAAACATTCAAAATTATATCATCATATCATGTGGTATTTTTCAACTTTTAGTCATTTTTCATGAATTTTATTTATAATTTTGAATGTTGCTTACCTTTATGCACCACGCTTTACCACCACAGCACCGGTTATGCATGTCGCAGTCAGGCCGAGTAAGAACCAAGCATTCTGGATCTATCGGATACTGATTTTCCATATCATCTTCATCGGAACTGTCATAGAATTCTCGTATCATTGAATGCTTCTACAATCCTGGAAAAATCATGATATTTTGTAGGAGTTGTCTAAATATTTGTATAAAAATAATTGTTTATATTATTTTGGCGTATTTTTGTTATGATTCAAACATTCAACAGCCAGCAAATTAAAACAATAAACCACAAAATAGAAATAGATAGTAAAAAGTAATAATAAGTAAAGTATAAATTGTCTATAGTAGTAGCTTAAACATAGGCACCACGATAAAGAAGAAAAATAGCTAATTGTTTTCTATTTATATTACATTTTTGTTTCTAAAACAATATTTATATTAACTTTAGAATGTTTTTATTTTTTGTTAATCTAAATATTGTTCTTTTTTTATAATAAAAAGCTACAAACACGCACTTAGCAAAATGCATCTAAGAAAATAAAAATTAGCAGAGCAAAAAAAAAACACACTAAAGATTGATAGTTAAAACTTAAATGCATTGGCCAAAATGCAACAAAAAGAGAACAGGCATTTTCTTGGTAACAATGAAGAAGCAATGCTTGCAAGCAGCACATTAATTATTATGTATGAAATGACATTATAATAATCACGGCCAAAGTGTAAGTTACACAGTAGATATTGATGGAGTAAGAACTATGTGGTATCCTGTTGTTTTGTCTTCCCCCATTTAAGAGAATAGCTATTAGATTGTATACAGGGTGAAAGTGACACTGACGCACCAACAGTTACCACAATTCAGTACATCATTCTGAACCCGCACCCCCCACATCAAAAGTTTTCATACTGCACTTTAACCTAAACGCAACCGGTTATAAGTATCATTTCTATATAATTTAAACTGTGACCAGTAATACTCAAGCCATCAAGATGATCACTGTAAGTTAGAACTGTCCAAATGCGGCAGCATCTGGCGAGGGCTATATTCAAGTTGGTTACAATAAATGTGTATTTCCAACAATTAATCATTGGTAGCCAAAGGATTGCAGCTACACATATGTTTAGCCGGCTAATCTTAAACTCAATTTAATACCCATCTTAACATATTTCAATTAGTTGAACTGTTTTTGAAGATAGTTAATGTTTTGTTTTGTCTTCTTAGCCTGTCTTAGATACTTCTTTCATTATTCTAGGTAAATATACTATAATAAAGCTGTGTGAAGATGAAATAAAAACCCCTGTGCTTTTAGAAGAAAGATTATAAAACAAACACCACTGAAATAGCCTGTCTTTGGAAATAGCAAGCAGAACCGATTACTCATTCGCTAGAAAGCTAAGACAAATAGTCACAAACACTAATTCTACTTCAATAACTAATACACAATACAATTACTTCTTTATTTACTTTATACTATTCTCAGGCCCACAGAAAGTGAGGAACTACCATCACTTTTTACTATAATATCTGTCGAGGTATGGACAGCAGCATTATTTTAAACTTACCGTGACAAATAACAGGGCTTCGTCACAACAACTACAAGAAAAACTGTACTGAGAGTATAGTTATATGAAAAGTGTGATTATAATAGGTACTGCCATATAAACGCCGACGATCTCTTGCAATCGTCTCAGCCGTGTAGATGCTAAAACTGAAGTTCTTCAACTAGGTTCACGTGAAGAACACTGAAATCGATCGTCATAATCAATCGTGCTTTCTAATGTTCATATATCAAACGCAGTAGATTATTGAACAGCGTTTCGACAATTTCTTGCAAATCTGTCCAACTTGACGGACTACGGAGGGTCAGGGAAACAACCTGATTTTTGTTTGGACTCTCATAATTCCTATAGGTACTTTGGTCAACAAGTAGATGACACAGTTTAATTTATAAATATTAAATGAAGAATATACACTAGTTTTATTTTCTGGGCTATTATAATCAATAAAAGGAAACGAAGTCACTGTATCGCCGTATTAAAGCTACAGATAATAAATCCAAGAAAGAACTGAAAAGTCGACATCGTGAAGCGTTTCATAGAGTAAAAAGCTCTGGAGATGACATAGCAGAACTGCATAGCTATTCACAAACCCTTCAATTAGATTTCGGTTTGAAAAGTCGTTGCGAAACGATTTTTTTTTCTGTTTAAAAAATCACGTTTTCGATTAAACTCAATGTACGCAGTCAAAGCATTGTGCTGATGTACGCAATGGATAGTCAACAGGTCATGGAGGTATTTGGCAAAAAGTTTTAACCTTTTAAACTAGTTTAAAAATAATATTAGCTTGTAAAAAAGTTGGAACTTTGACGTCAAATATCCAACGTACAGACGCCACATTAAAGTTGATTGGCAAAATTTGACAGTTTCTGGTAGCTTGATGTGCTGGCGTCTTTATTTTGCAGAGGAGCAAGACCAGCTATGCTATTTCTATAGCTTATTCCTCTATGGAATACTAAGTTCAAACCACAGATTACTATTAAATGTCAAACTTTGACTGTTTGACACAATGACATACGAGTTTTGACAAATAAAAATAAAAACATTTTTGTTTTCCTGAGCTAACACTTATACTTTTTCCTCATAGTCATGTTCTTCATTATTGATCGATATTTTAAATAGCTGCTCACTTCGTAATGCTTATTCATTAAAAATAATTCACAGTTTCCAAGATGCAGCCATTATATTCTGTTGGTAAGTTCCTCAAATATAATTGAACAATTTCTTAGTTCTTTGTTTATATTACTCGTGAGCCTGAATAATTCAGAAAAATAATTTGAAGTTATAAATATTGACACAGGAAATTATAAAATCCCATAGGATTCCAACAGGATTTAGTTCATTGCATGCACCCAACGTTTTTATTAAATTAAATTGTATTAATTGATCACAATCAGACGAAACACTATTGTTTTGATGCAATCTACTAGTAGGTATATAGATAAACGCTCCACATAATACCTATGCATAGCAAATATGATACTGTAGAGTGATATGATATCACAATACAGACCAGATAGAGATACATAAATGTGTAACAAACAGACATCATATCCATTTCAGTGTAAATCCCTCAGTGGACACGGGGAGATTTTAGTCACATTGATTACTATGTATCTATGACCAGTATTACTTAAAAGTGCATAGTATAGTAGTTATAGATAGATATTCAAATATTATAGTTCACTCTAAAAGATAAATGTTATCATGGTGGAGTTACCACTTTATTGTTTAAACAGTAATTGATTTATTTTTGTTTATCTCTGTTATGGAGAATTTACACTTCCTGCCAGTGTTTGTTGATGATAGCCTGAACAATGGGATGTCTGGCTTATCAGTTAACGCTTTAGTCAGTTCATCTCATTGTCAGCAATACTGTGCAGTCTGATTCAACACTATGTCTATGGATTTGAGAGAGTTTGATTGTGAAATTGTTGATAAAGTGAATAAATGTGTTGCAGAGCATGAAACTCGGCATAACACTAATCGGGCTGAAGAGGAAAATGTGGAGACACCAGAAGAGAACACTCCTCTGCTGCATCGGTTCCCACAAACTGTGTCAGAAAGGAATACTCTGACCACTGTCATTGTAAGCTTACTGCTGATCATTTTGATTGCTGGAGTCTTTATTGGAATATATCTTCTTGTGATACAGAATGATTCTGGTTAGTGTTTTCAGTTTAGTTAGTGTTTTTATTGTATTTCATATTATTTATAGGTAAAAAATGCACACAATCATACTTAATGCCTTAGACTTATTTTCACCACAATCTACGTTGCAATCTAATCATTGTTGGCATTGATAGTATGAAATATGAAAATGCTTATCAAATAACTGTGATGTCTTTGATTATTTGTTTTTTTAAGTAAAATATTATGGTGCATGTACAAACTCATGACATGGTTGCTTTTGTATTAACAATCTTCAACGTCAATACAGGCTGTCGCTTTGCATCCTGGTCAAATTCAAGGAGGTATCTATACTAGTGATCATCGACCCGAATCGATAATAAAAAGGGTAGGTTTTTTTTGACGCAAATCGGTAATCGTCAACCACCCCCTAGTTTCCATACTGTCCATAATTATACTGTGGAATAAACGTTTGCATTTTTGTCTGTGACGGCGCGTTTATTGGGCTAGGAACAGACGGGCTGCGTTTTAATACGGGTGATTTACACTTACCGAAATCCGTAAAAAAATATGAAAAAAACTACCCTTTTTAATATCGATTCGGGTCGAGAATCATTAGTATAGATACCTCCTTGAAAATGACCAGGATGCAAAACGACAGCCTGTATAGCAACAAAAACCAATAGTTACTACAATCTACATGATAATACACATCATTCCTTATCGAATTCTTTTTCAGAAAATATTCTACCGCCTGTTGAAAACCCTCTGACATTAGTGAGTAGATCCCAATGGGATCCCAGTAATACAGACCACAGTATTCTGAGATCCTTCCCATACAGACTGAGGGCTGTGACAGTAGTGCACACCGGTACCGATCAATGTAACAGTACAGAGACTTGTACGAAACTGCTGCTGGAGATGCAGGTAAATACAGCTGTATTTATTGTAATCTTCCTTTGTTTATGGATTTCGAAAATTTCTATTTGTACTTTAGTGTGAAAGGGTCCTTCACAAACATGTGCGGAGATAATTTGGGGCCTAAACAGATAGGTATGCAAATTTTAGCCTCGCTGGGGATTTTGATGCTTTATCAATACAACATTGCGACTGTCAGTATTCGGTAGCGATTACAAAATCGCGTATAGCAGCGATTGGATCGCGTTATCAAAATTGCACATTTTCCGTGTGCCGCCGATGGCAAAGCTTATTTGCCTCCAAAGATTTTCGGGAGTGTAGCAATCAATTACTGTATCTATCGGTTTCCTGAGAGTAATCGCTGAATGTTAAAACTTCCATGTCTGCTCAGGCCCACATACCTTCCTTTTGTTCGTATTGTAGCGATCTGTAGTTTCATCATTCTTGGTAGCATTGTCGCATGAAAAAAAAAACTTGTCACCTCGTCCACTCTATAATTAATATACCACTAATATACTAATATGCAATGATAATAACAGGAGAGCTCTACAGCTGTCCTGTTATTATCATTGCTTATTATTACGAAGGTTAGGTATACATATACTAAACTGCGTCTTGTTGTAAATACAATATGTTCGAAGTAGTCCAACAAAAAGATCTTGTGTCCAAATATACAGGGCAGAGTACAAGGTGGGCCAAAAGAAGTCATCCGATGTTGTTTGGCTCTCATTTTTTTTCTAAATGAAAAACTTCGATTCTGTTTTTTGATTATGTTTATTTGAACCTTTAGAATTTTATTGGTCAAGTCGAGAAGATGATATCGGCCAAATGGGCGCCGTCACAATTGATTGCCATACGGGCTCGTTTTATGGCATTTTTCATCACTTCGGCGAGAACTTCGGGCGACAGATTCTCGCACTCGTGTCGAATGTTGTCCTTGAAGGCTTCCAGGGTCTCGGGCTAGTTCACGTAAACACGAGACTTCAAAAAACCCCACAAAAAATAGTCTGGAACGGTTAAATCGGGTGATCTTGCGGGCCAGTGCAAATCGCCAAAACGAGAGATGAGGCGACCCGGGAACGCCGCCTTCAGAATATCGGTTGTGGCTCGCGCAGTGTGTGCCGTTGCTCCGTCCTGTTGGAACCACATGTCCTCCAGTCCTAATTCGTCCAATTGCGGCACAAAAAACTCGGTTAACATGGCCCTATAGCGCGCACCGTCCACTGTTGTCGTTTGACCAACGGCATTCTCGAAAAAAAATGGCCCGATGATTCCTCCAGCGTGAACAGCGCACCATGCAGTCACTTTGAGCGGGTGTAATGGCTCCTCGTGCATCACTCGTGAATTTTCGGTGCCCCAGAAGCGATAGTTTTGCTTGATCACGTATCACATCCAACCATCCATCCATCCACACAAAATTTCACGGTTGTAATATTACTGGCTTATGCCCTTGAACCCTTGTACCATGACTGAAAAGACTTGGTGTCAGATGAAACAACGCATTATAGACACTATGTAGTATGTACTTGAGTTGTTTATAAGGGACAATCCCTTTTTGTTTCTAATGCGTTTATCTATGCTGCAGGCATGTTGTGATTTTGGTGTAAATGACAAATTATTTTTGAAGCACGAGTAATATAACATCACGGCTGTTATCACCGAACGGTTAGGCAGAGCTGTACCTACGGAATACACACAGTCCGCCAGTTTTATTTAAGTCCCAGGTAATAGTGAGCGGGCATTGATTAAGACTCCGTTGCTAAAAAATAAACCCGCCTTTTCAACCAATGTGTCCTGCCAACAATAACCTATGGTGCCGAGACATGGACGCTCACAAAGGAGACTGTCCACCGGGTACGAGTAGCACAAAGGGCCATGGAGCGAGCCATGCTCGGCATAACCCTCTTAGATCGAGTGCGTAACACCGAAATCCGCCGTCGGACGAAAGTCCACGACGTCGGGGATCGGGCGGTGCGCCTCAAATGGACCTGGGCAGGACATCTGGCTAGACGCGGAGATGGCCGATGGAGCAAGACTTTGACCGAGTGGTGGCCAAGGTTAGGCCATAGAAACCAGGGCCGTCCTAAAGCTCGTTGGGTCGACGACATCGTCAAAGTCGCGGGAAACACCTGGATCATCGCTCATTATGATTTTGGTCGAAAAATCGTCCACTTGGTCCTCGAGATTGAGGATGGCTTGGGCGTAGGTTACACGCGTTTGGCGGTCGACAGGCAGCAGCTGATGCACGGACTGGACTTTGTACGGGAACATGCGCAGGTCTTTGACCAAAATTCGCCTTAGGGACGACCGGCTGATGGCTAATTGCGAGGCACGGCGTCTGGTCGATGATTCCGGCGACAGCTTGACATCCTCGGCAACAGCGGCGATATTCTCGGCAGAACGGGCGCTCCGGGGTCGGCCACTCTTGGCAACGTCTCATTTGGTCCCATACTCTTCAAAGATGGTGGCCAAATGGCGCAGTGTTTGCGCAGTCGGTGTCGGACGACCGGGGAATCGGCGACGGAATTCGCGCTGCGCCAACACCACAGACGAATTGTTACACAAAAAAATAGACACGATTATTCCGCGTTCTTGGGGAGTGTATCGCTCCATAGCTTGTTCACTTGTATTCTTCATCTGTCTAGTCCACAAATGTCAAAACAGATTTGACATTGGCCGCCATTTGCAAAAATAAGAGCATAGAGCAATAGGGTGATTTCTTTTGGCCCACCTGGTATATGCGGGTGCGATTGTATTACACCGCGAGCTAGATTATTTGATTCGCGTTCCCAATTGCTAGATTTAAGCTTTGTTTAGATTGGTGCAGGCGTGTTTACAATCTAAACTAATATTATACACTATCTAGTTGATGCCCGTGGCAATGCCCAGGTGGAGTTCGGTACGGTGAGGGCAAAAGCCAATATCTCAATAAGTACCTAAGCCTAGTTTCTTATTTCTAGTCTGTCACGGATCGCGGCGTAGATTGCTTACAGTTGCAACTAGCCTTAACCCATATTGGGTATCTATGTTATAGATACAATATTAATTTCATAATTCATGATGACCTAATTTACTGCACATTTGTAATCGATAATGATGACTCAGTACACAGTTCAAGTCTATAGTTCATAGGTATACGTGAACCGTGTTAATGGTAGGTTTGCGTGTCATCTCATGTAGTTGTTTGTAAGAGAAAACAAAAGAACTCTGTTAAATAAAAGAACAAAGGTATTTGTTCTTTTATTTATCAGAATTACTAGAGACCCGCCCCGGCTTTGCACGGGTGCAATGTTATACCTATAAACCTTCCTCTTGAATCACTCTATCTATTAAAAAAATCCGCATCAAAATCCGTTGCGTAGTTTTATATATCTAAGCATACATAGGGACAGAAAACGACTTTGTTTTATACTACATATGTAGTGATGATCCATTAAAGCATACTTAAACCCATACAGAATGGAAGGGAGACGACGCACAAAAAGTTAACACGTATTCAGTAATCATTCTGTAACATAGAAACTTTTAAACGGTATTTTTTTTAAATCAACCTCTCCATAGATTTTGACAGTTTTAAGTATTGTACTTTATTAGATTTTTTTAAATTACCGATGAAAAATTTCTATGTCGAGGGGGTAGAATGACGCACTGAATACGTGGGTTACTACGTTTCTACGTCGGTGCCTTCCACTCTGTATTTAATTCATGGTTTGTGTGTGACACACACGACCTGAAGATTTTGGGCAAGTAATAACTTCAATGTCTTCTTTGTCGTAAGTCCACAGGATAACTGCTTCCGAAAAAGTAGTACTAACATCAGGGCTGTAATACCCGTAGGGGCACAGGCGTGCCTAATAGTAGAGGTAGGTACATCCACATTTCGGCAGTTATGTTGAAGTCCCATGTAATAGAAGGCGAGCCTATTCACCTAGGTATTGCAATATGGGAACAAAAAACTCCGTGGCCTGATGGAAAAACCCATTAAAACTTTGCCGCACTTGAGAATTATTAGAATACTTATAGCGGGTTTTATCATAATGTATCGGCGTAGTAATTCCGTCATATTACATAGGCTTATAATCATTCTACAAATAGCAGTGGTACTTTTAGAGCTAGAATGATATTGGTATTGAATGGACACTTAAGAGGAAACAGAGCCGGCGCGGCGAGGAATTTGAAAAATAGGTATTTGAAGAAACTATTGTCGTCGCGCTGTGTCAAGCCTGCCTCCGTAGAGTGCGATAGCTGCAACTCAGACCGATTATATCACAAACATTTTGACGAGGTCGACGTTTCGTATTCCTCTTTTTTCTCCTCGAAAACTAAACCTATACAATTAATGTTGACATTATTAAGAAAGACTATGTTTTTTGGTTAAAACTTTTAGAAATTGTCTGATAGTCCTCTGCAACACACTTGGACCAGCACCTCTTGTAAAACTGACATTCTTCTTTTAAGAAAGAGAATGTCTAGCTTCCTATCAATTTATTTTATGTTAAAAACGTTTCAAATTTGTCTGGTATTCCTCTATTCACGGCCGTAAAAATGGGGCTTTTTTTGCTTATTAGTTGTTGAAAAAACGAAATGACAGGGACGTGTCTGCAGTAGACCTTGATTTAAAAATAAAATGATTGCTCTACTAGACGCATTACTTAGGAAGAAAGAAGTCAAAATTTGCATGGAGAATCGCTGTTCCCTCTAAGTATCGCCAATTCGCCTTACGTACCTAGAGGTTATTTCGACTGGCGAACTCTGTAATATCTAACATATCTTGGCTGAAACGGAATCGTATCGAATCGAAAAAAAAAACAGTTGTTTCGCGAGTACAGAAGTGCAATAACTATAAGGAAAAAAGGTATGGAACAGCAGTTTTTTTTTTAAATAACCGATGAAAAAATTCTATGTGGCGGGGGAGCTCAGAACGATATACTGAATACGTGGGGACCGTTTTCGCGTCGGTGTCCTTCCACCCCGTATAAGTATTGACTACGGCTATCATCCTCAGAATTCACAGAGGCGGATGACTAAGGCTCACTCGCACCTGTAAATCCTTGTCTGTAATATTTTTCCCATCGTGAATAATTTCTGGCTATTTCTCCTATTTTTAATTAAACTCTCTCAATAAATCATTATTCTAAAACGATTAATTATTATTTATTAATAAAAAATTAACAACAACATTTTATTTCATTATTCTAAAATGTTGGGCGCCAACCAACCTTAATCCATTAATACCTAGCTTAAGTAGTTAGTTTGTATTCGTACTAATACCAAAGAAACTAAACACGTGACTTCGGTGTTAAATGCAGCGCTCTAGCTTAGTGATTTAGTAAATCCAAAAGCTCTGAGGCCTTAGCAAGAGAGTACGGTGTAATTTCGTGGTACCTAGCTGTTTGTGCGTCGATGTGCCTTCGGCCCTGCAAGTATATAGGTATCTAGAAGGACATTTTCCAACCAGATGGTCAAATTCAACATTCACACAACGCTAATATTAGATGCAAGTTGCAACCCCAGCTAGATAATAGATATAATATTTTGGCAAATGTTATACTAGCAACTTAGCATGTCTAACAATGATTAATTTGATTACAAATACATTTAAGAGGTTAACTGACACCGTATAAGCAGCACAAAATGCATAAAAATGTGATAAAATTATATAGATTTGTTCTTCCATGCTACATCTAGATGCTTGCATAAATTTCGCGTTAAAAATAACTTGTTGTTATTAGTTTAAGGTCAATGTCCCATTACAACAGTTTATAGCGTTATCAAATGCACCATTATTGAATAAATGACATTGTTATTGTTTTCTTTACCAACAGACGATGCAATAAAATAAATAAAGATGCGAGCTTTTGAAACGACAAATTATAACGTGGACGATTTTTGTGGGAAATGATACCCAAATCAGAACTTTATGTCAAACTAGTTGTTGCCCCCGACCTTCGTTCGCGTGAAATTATTATAAAAAAATATTACTTCCCTTTTTGAATCGAATTTGGATACCAATTTAATTTCTTTGCACGGAACTCTAAGTCTTATTCTAAAATAAAAGTAGCTTTAATTAATAAAAATCCCGTCAAAATCGGTCCAGCCGTTTCGGAGATTAGCCGTCTGAATCGGATTTTGTTGAACAATTTCAAGGGTTTTAATTGTTTTGCACGGAACCCTAATTATTTTCCTAAATAAAGTAACCTAAGTTAGACCTTATAACATCAGGTATCTGCCAGTAAAAGTCTCGTCAAGATAGGTCCAGCCGTTTCGGATACTAGCCGGAACAGACAGACACAAAAATTGAAAAAAGTGTGATTATGGTGCCAAATATATTTTCATATGTATTCAGTAAAAACCTGTTATTTTGTAATTATAAATAGACACTTCAATTTTATTTATGTATATATTTATTTTATTTTTTCTTGTGGTCTAGTTTTATCACTTTTAACGTTAGAAAACTTGTGCAAAACTTGCAGAATTACAATTACAAACATTTTAGAATTATAATTTTATTCGTGTATTCTTAATTATTCAATCACAAACCCACTACTACTATAGTAGTCACGATCAAAGCGTTGTAAACTAAGTTGTTGTTATGTTTCGACAAGCCGTAATCGTAACCTTCAATAATTACTCATAAATATACGGATTCCTGTTTATAAAATACAAACTTGAGGAAAGGAAAAGCTAATACCTACCTATGATTGTTCCAGACCAATACCACCGCCGCAAATGGCACGTTGCGGTATAACTTTCTGATATCCTCGAATGGGCAAACGTATGAAGACCTCGGTTGGCTAAAATGTTTACCGCAGCCAACTAAAAACACTATGCCAACAGGACTGCTCTTAGCTTTCATAGGTATTATATTATTTCTATGTTAATAGTTGACAGCATGATTATTGATTCAGAAAGTAGTGCCTGGGCGACCGAGCGCTGTTTGGGTGGAAATAGAGAAAACGACTTTTCCCAGATATCTATCCCATCTAGCTAGATCGATTTTTCGCCCCCATAAACCTCTAAATTGCAACTTTCGCCAAAATCGTTAGAGCCGTTTTCGAGAACTTGATTACAAAACAATATAAAATATTGCTCATAGTACAGTATTTCCTGCTATATATATAGGTACTCAAATTTACTTTCCTTGTAAATACAACGTGTAACAGAAAGGGTATAATAATATGGAATCCTGTGGTACGGACCATCAGACTGAACAACTTTCTCTATGGGACCACCATCGAAATCGTAAAAAAATAATCAGCTGTCCCATGCATTTGGGTCGAATAGGTATTGAAATTTTGTTAAGGACAGCTGATTATTTTTTTACGATTTCCATGGTGGTCCCATAGAGAAAGTTGTTCAGTTTGATGGTCCCTACCACAGTATTCCACATGATTATACCCTTTCTGTTACACGCTGTATAAAATCCATAATATTAGTGTTTATCGATGACATGGCATTTCGTCGTTTATGTTCTAACACAACGTAAGTAAATTTTTGGCGGTTTCGACATTTTGATGCTGTTTGCTAGAGTGTTTGTGCGGAAGACGCGATGTTTCAGCCAATCAGAAACAAGAAACGTCTCTATCTAATTTGAAGTGAACACAATAAAATGAATACCATTACGTCCATTACTTAGGTATAATTATGCATCATGTAAAGTTGCTATGTGTGACTTACATAGTGTTTCGTGTTGAACTCAGAGTCACTTTTAATGTTAAATTATTATTTTAAATCTCTACCGTAAAAGCATTCCCTATTATAGGTTTTCATCAATTACTATTCTAATTCAGTAATCTTAAATTTCAGGAAACTTCACTGACACCCCACCAACGCGACGTCAGTTACAAGAAGCGAAGAATTTCTTCGCAGCATCGGAAAGCCAGCAATATTTGCACCCGTCCTACCGTATTTTTGGTAAAAACATTAACGAAACGCCTCCTTTACTGGGCCAGAGCCTCAAAATCTTTCCTCAATGGAGCAATGAGTTCTCAGATAAAAAATGAGGTTTTATTACCAAATAATAGTTTTAACTTTCTTGTGATAGCACGGAGCCAGATTTTAAATTGGCTCGAAAAGTCAAGTAATTCTTAGGTGGTGTATAAGTGTATATAGATATAGTTGAATATCACTGTGAAAGTAGAAAATGTTGGTATATCGGACAACAGAGGTTGAAAGTCTTCGGTTCAATTTTATGCTGAAATCCATTGAGTCAAGTTTCAATTGAAATCAGGATCATTTAGGATCATTTCAGAGCGAAGCGAGCGCCGACCGCGTGCGTTGAAGACCGGTCGTAATATGCTTTTACAGCGGCCCGTCGGCTCCGCTCTGAAAAAATGGGCCTAACCTAAAGCATCGATACACAGTGGCTGATTAAAACGTTTCGATACTTTCTGTAACAACAAATGTCTGTTCGTTCGTATCAGTATAGTTGTATCGTACAGTTGTTCTACATACGCCACTGATGGCTCCTGAATAAAAAAAATAAAAAAAAGCATTAAACGCATTCCGGGCACATCTAGTAGGTATTTTAATAATATTTTATGCAGTAGATGTTGCCAAATATTGTAATTTTTCTCATAGCTAAATAGTCAGCATTTAAATATTCACTTGTAGAGCGATTACGGACTTGTAGGCGTTAGGCCACGGAACCCTTTGGTAGAATAATAATATGGATGCACGTAATAATCAAACAACTGGGATACTATACTATAAGTATTCTTCCCAGTTTTTTCAATCAGTAGTTAGAATAATTTTCCTAGTACATGTAGCTTTCACTATTCCAAACCTTACAGTTAGAAACAAACGCGTACGAATGGAATATTCTGCTATTATATTATAACTATTTATTAAAAGACCTATTTTTCAAGTTACAGACTTTTGTCTTATTGTAATTCTTCACTTCATATGTTCGACCTCTTAAATACCATTGCCATTGCCTGACCATTTGAAAAAAAAACTCCCATTACCTACAGTGATATTTCACTAAAGTTGAAATAACCTGTCTGTCTCACTGTCCTCAAATCAAAATAGACCTTGTATTTTATAGCTAGTCGTGAATGTTTCATGAGCTGACATAAATCGGTTTTCGCCACTGTATCCAAGGATAGACAAATCTACATATTATATAAAAATCTCATGTACGGTGTTTGTGGTCGCACTCCTCTGAAACGGCTCGACCGATTTTTATGATTTTTTTATTGTATATTTAGTAGGTATGAGAATATTTAAAGTATATTTCACAGCGCTAGGTGATTAGGGCGCGAGCGAAGCCACGGGCAAAAGCTAGCAAATATAAATTTTACACTGTCATCTAAAGTGTCATTCTAAAGTTAGTAATAGAAAATTGTTGATGCATAATATACATTTTTATTGTTAGACGAGAATCTCACGAAATCGATTCAAAATAATAATCAAAAGTGCAATAAAATGTGCAATTGTTATTCTTATTTCATTTAATTATTACACAATTCTAATGATTATTTACGTTGTTATAATACTTATCATTATTTTATTGTTAGATATTATATTTTGTAAGTTATGTGTATATAAAGATTTAGAAAAGTATACAAAATTGTAATTCCATCTGTATATACTTAAATGTTTAAACGCCAAAGTCAAAATGGGCATAAGTCCAACAGAACTATAATATCTCAAATTGTAGATCTTAAAAAGTTCTCCAATTCATAGTATTGCGACAAGTACAAAAGTCGCTGGCGACCAGCGCTACGGCCGCTTGAAAAGGTAGTTATTTCCTGTATTTTATCGAAGATTTGACTACAACATTCATTTGTTTTTAAAATAAATCTTGTCGAAAACATTTTGGTAAAGCTAAGCACTTATAAATACATCTAATCCAGGCCGGTGAGGTCCTAGAATCGACTAAGGACTGTAAAGGCAAAGTTACGGAACCCCCTTGTTAAACTAGTTTTATTTTTAGTCTGTGTAATAGATGAAATCTTTGGCAAAATATAGGAAAAGGCAACCTATTTCAAGTCTCTATTTCTGTTCTCCGGTTACTAAGTTACTTGATGTTTTAGAATTAATTAATGACCTTTTTATAAGCTACGATTTGATATATATTTCAATTTTGTTGGCGTTACGCCCAGAGGTCATAGAAAAATGCCCATGGACCTTTCACAAACTGCTGATTTTTCTATCGATATATCTTTTAATCGAGAAATAAACTTGACTGTGGATAGTCTGTATTAGGTCTATGAAAAATGATAAAATAATTATGCCAGGCGATTTAAAAATCAGCAAGTTAATGAAAATTTTAAAATTATAATATTTATTTCAAGGAAGGAAATTCATACCAATATTTCAAATGATAATTTATAAAAAACATTTTTTGACGGAATATCCACAATAGTGACTCAGCTGTAAATAAGGGCTTGACCTACATAACTGTTGTAGGAACGCCTTCATGCACTTATTAAAACGATAGTAGTCTGGTATGTGACAACAATTATTTAAGGCGTTGTTATTTTTCCGACTAAAGGTCTATCCACACATATCAGGGCCGTACCCAGGATGTGACAGGGCCGTGGTCGAATGTTTGTAGGCACTGA
This sequence comes from Eugnorisma glareosa, assembly GCA_947578425.1. NCBI lineage: Eukaryota > Metazoa > Arthropoda > Insecta > Lepidoptera > Noctuidae > Eugnorisma > Eugnorisma glareosa. The sequence continues at coordinate 35,569,542 of OX387957.1, forward strand.
GGCTTCTTCGCCGGCCCGGGTACGGAAATGTGTTAACGAGTTCATACAAAATGTACACACCGATATTTTTTTGAGGGCACGGTCCGTCCACGTCCCGGGCACGGCACTGATATGTGTGGATAGACCTTTAAGGGTTATCCATACTCTGTGTGTACATTTTATTATGAAATCATTCACACACGTCCGTGCCACAACCCTGTCACGTCCGGGGCAAGGCCCTGATATGTGTGGATTGTGTTAATAGATCTTATGAAGTTAAAAAAAAAAAACTTGTGATTTTAATAGTCTGCTTGTTAGTTTAGTTAGTATCTAGGAGTATAATGGCAATATTAAACAGCTTATACTTTGAAGTAGGTAGGTATGCATGAAGTCCATCATAGTCTTTAATATACGTATACTTTTTTTGGTCAACTCTGATCGTGAAAATAATATCATAAACTATTTCTGCGCCTTTCAACAAAGTGAATCAATTTGCTTGAACCGTGTTATATTGCCATAAACGTTTGATCACAATATTTATTTCATTTCTTCGTTTCCATTTCATAGTTTTACGGTCTACTAGACAACCTTTATTTATTTAACGCAATCTAAAACCTAGTATTTTATTGTTTTATAAAACTATAAAGAACACTTTACATTACAACACTAAGGGAAATCTTTTTTATAAGTACCTAAGTGTCTTAGATTATTATATTATTCTTAAATATCATACAGACAAAGGAATTCAGAGGTTTTCAGAACTAGCGGTATATTAATTTGTTTTAGTTATGTTATCTGTACAAAAAAACGAAAAAAAAAAAGTTCTTGGATTAATTGAGTAGTCGATGTAATTTTACCGTCAAATAGAGTAAAGCCGCGTGTCCATGGTAAACAAATGTTGCATTATAAAAAAGCATTTTGTTGCTTGCAACATGTTTCAGCAGCAAACGTTTTTTTTCTGTATCCGTATTTGCAACATTTGTGAAATTCATATTTTTTTCAGTCATGAGAAAATGATATGCTCTGCTTTGTTATCATGCAATGAATCCAGCAAGTCAGTGTTCTTACCGTTTTTATTTATTTATATTGAAATGAATATCACAATATGCTTACTTGTGTAGAAAGTATTATTAAATGAAGTTTTAAATTCTAAATATAATAATGAAATTAAGCCTTGCCAGCCCTAGGGTACATTGAGTTGCATGTTGTGTGCCGAACGTACGCATCTGAAATGTGCCGATTGAATTACGAGTTTACTCGTAATGACTTGTTGCTCCATGGGGCTGCGCAGCTTGTGCCCAAAATATTTGCCCTGGTGTAGACAAGGCTTAAAGAATTTCTTAGACAGCGCACACAAGAGACTATAAAGCGGTCAAACCTTTAGATAAGCTTTATTAAAGCGCACAATTTTGACAACTTTAAAAAATTAAAAAACATAATTTTTAACTCGATAAACGTTAGCGACCGACTATAGGTGTCTAGTGTGCGTTGGCTTTTAGAGTAGTTAGTGGATGTATTAGCGAAAAGACGTTGTCCATGTATTCAGGGGAAGTTTTTATTAAATAACTGAATTTAACAATTACCATAATAATTAATGTGATATCGTTAGACTAGTGTCCTCAATTATTGGATAATTATTATTACAATAAAATTTTGTAAATGATTACATAAAACAGTCGTTTTATTTCAAAACTATGTATTGCTGTCTGGTAATAGGTACAGGAAAAAAAACACGTTTGCATGGAATTTTTTTAAATGTTATTATTATGTGGCTTGTGGTTACACAACAGGTGAATTCTAGGTACCGATTGAAGTAAGTACTTACATACATAAACTCACGCCTATTCCAAATGGGGCTAGGCAGAAACAACAGAACGGCACCTGCTAATATACTTACATCATAGGTACTGCCGTCATTATTATTTTGAAAACGTAATAAAGATATATGACGTAATAGGGAAAAGAAAAAAAAAACGAAATGACACATTTATTTCAAGAATATCACCTCTGTACCTTCCGATGGGGCAGGTAGAGAGTTGAGCATTCCCACAGCTAACCGTTTTTAAATCCTTTGTACCTAGCAGGAAGTGAGCCTTATCCCGCTCATGTTAAAATCCAGGCTCCTAGCTGGTAATTTGAAATTCCTTACGGAAAAATATACTAATACTAGGGGTAGGTAGGATGCCAGGGCTTTCAACCCAGAAACCTACTCTGAAAATCATGACGAGCGCTCACTAGCCCAATGAGGTCATATACGAAATATTTTAAGAGTTTCTCTAAAAACATTAGTTCCAGGTGCCACCAAGTTTCCAATTAATTATAAATATTTATCACTCAAATCATAGATGAGCTGACGAAATTGATGTAATCATTTTCTCCTACGCAACATAAGTATTCTGCGTCACGTTTAGCGCAGTGTTTGAGGGGGTGGCTTTTGCGCTATTGATTGCGGGTTCAAATTAAAAGTCCTCGGGAATGATCTATACAAAGTAGATAGATACCTAAATATTATTTATCTGAAATCATGATTGCTTAACATAGCGTTCAGATAGTTTCTGCAGGGAGATTTTGAGGACCCTTAACAGTTTCACGAGTAATTGTGTAGGTTTTGTAAGATTTGTATTTGTTTTAACATACCTACGATTAGCTTGGAAAATAAGCCGTATGCATTCAATTTTGTTGAGCGTCCGGTTATTGGGGTAATTTGCTATCCAGGATATTCAGACTCCTGAACTTTAGATTCAATACAAAAATACATAGAAATATATAAATCCTTTAATGTTCTTTTTCTATACCTTACCGTATAGTACAAGTCATACATGATAATTTGTCATGGATCTTAACTTTATAACATTATGGATACAAAGCAAACAGAAGGGAAATGCGTCAAGAAAACATTTTTATCATAGTAACGCTTTCTGACGAACAAAAATCTTATTTGCCACCCACCCGAGTCTTTTAACGCATAAGTACAAGGAAAGAGTTTCATAAAAAAAAATACTTAACCTAATCTAATAAAACATAACATAAGTACGATTTAATCAGAGCATTACAATTTTCAGTGCTTAAAATATTTGTATAGTCTGTGACACTCGCAGGTGCACGCGTACGACAGACACAGGTTTCCTAAAAACTAAAGGCTTAAAATAAAAGTTTTCTATACAAAAGATTAGCTTAATCTATCTCTAGTTTTCTGAAGCTCCCTTGTACTGCGATGTCACCGTTGACAACGATGGTGGCGGGCTTTCTTGAAGAGATGATTCCTCTAGTACTGATGATTTCCATTGAGTCGAGTCCGAGGACTTTCTTCTTCTGTTCGTTGACGATCTGGTTTGTGAACTTGACCATATCTTCGATTTTTAACGGACCACCGTATCCTGTGGGGAGACACTCGACGTTTATATGCTGGTGTAGTTGCTTGAGGTTTGTGTGCATCTGGAAAAAAGACGTTATTAGTTGTATTATAAAGAAAAAGAAATCAGTCGAATTAAAAACCTCCTCCTTTTGAAACTCGGTTAAAAACTAACCAATATTGCAAGTGACATGACATCCGTTATGAACCCCTCCCGCCATGCCACGGGATATGCCCTAAAACCGCACTTGAACATTGGTTGGTCTTGGCTATTTTTTTTTAAAGAAGTCACATTTCCACACTAACTATACCCGAAGAGAAGAGAAGAAATCTATGAAAATATTTTAAATACTTACGTTAAGTCTCTCAGCCATCTTCGGTGTAACTTTGCTAACTGCGAAATCGACGATATATTTGAGCGCACTCGGTACGTTAACGCAGTGGAACTCCTTGTGACGCATGGGCACCGATTGCTGCAACACATAATATACCATAATTATTTATCTAAGTGGATAGATCATGGGAGTACATAGATCATGTTTGTTTGCCCTCTAAACGTGACTCGACTGAACGAACAATATAACCTAGTTACATTCTTTTCTCGAGCATAAGTACCTAGGTACCTACCTATGTAGCGCTAAACTTATGATTATGACCTAAGGCTAACCTGCTGTAACTATAATTGGATTGTATTGTGACGAAAACAGCCGGAACTGAAAAAGGCTAGGCCGATTACGAGTATGTTTGACATTAATACCTACATTAGGTACCTACTCATAGTATTGCCGAAATTCCTACATATTTAATTTACTTAAGCTCACCATGTCATATTTTTACGAAAGTTTCTAGCAACTTTGCATCATCAGAGAAAACGACCTTGCTCCCCTTGTCCACCAACAACATAGGTACCTTATGTAAGAGCAGGGCGAGTACGTACATACTGCAACTTTGTGGGCTAATTTCGACATCGTGTAACCTACAACTGAAAATTGTTTCACGGAAATAGTGTATTAGGTAACCTGGGTTATCCAACCACACTGCCCCCCCCGGGAAATTTCTTCATACTTCAAGAAAACGGTTCCAAAACTAACGAAAATTGATGCTAACGAAATTGACCTAAGTACCCTACTTTCAAAGTTTACACAGTTTGGACTTTGAACGTTACCGTTGGCATGTCACCAAAACAGACACAAGACCCAGATACTCCTGCCAGGGTTGCGGGACTGTTCGCAAGAGATAACAAGGCCCTGGAACACAGAGGGCAAAAGAAGGAACATGGATGGGTTTTAGTCAGTACAAGTCTGGCACTACGTTACTCTCCGCCCCGAGTGGGACGGGTCATTTTATGATTTTCCATCCGAAAAAAAAAGACACAGATTATGCCTATTATACTCCCTATCGAAGAGCAATCCTTGAGCTGAGGGCATATGGGGCATAGGCCTTCTCCGGAGAATCAGCTCATTCTGAATGTGATATTATAGTTATGTTATGTTGAATGTTACCTCTCCCCATTTCATGAGGCGGGCGAAGTCTGTGGGGTTCCATGTAGTGATGTGAGCACCGGTGACGCCGCTGCCATCTCCGACGTGCACGTAGCCGCACATCTGATCCAGCGAGTCCTCCAGCAGACTCTCGTACACCAGCATGTGTGCGCGGCACATGTCCCAGCAATTGTACTTGTGAGCGTTGAATTTACCTAACGAACACACTCAAAGTTCAAGTCCACTGCAGCTGTCACAAATTAATAAATGAACAGCGTTACATCAAAAATAAAATTAACATGATTACGTTGTGTTACACTACATATTCAACAGGTTTCACTTAAAGATCAATGTCAATTTCGCAGTCCAGTTAATTCGCGTCATACATTTATATAATAAACATAATGTTCGCAGTTGCATCGCTCGCTTACTATTTAATACGACATACTTAACAAAAAACTCCTTACTCATATTGTAAACGATGACCCGGCGACCCTTGCTGTCGCGAACCGGTGAAACCACTATGTACCTTGAAATTAGGAAATGGTTATGAAATTCCAAGATGGAATTATATCACAGTGAAAATTACATAAGAGCCGTATTCGCAATGCGGGAACCTGAGACAGCAGACAAAGTTCAAGGGTCTCTAGTTCGTGGGAACTTTCTACTGGCACATCTGATGGAGCCAGATAAATGACTAAATGAAGCTGAGTTACATAAGGTGGGCATTAACTTATGAAACCATGTTAGTAGGTTAGCTTTGTTACAATTTAGAGCAACTTTTTGCACCACTTTGATTAGGCCTGTCCGTTGTTGTGTAATACATTGTCTCGTGCACTTCTCATTCGTACAGGCGTAGGTATACATACCTCAAATAATCATTATAGGCGCGTTTCACATTGTACAATAATAAAAGCAATTATTTACAATAATTACCTACATAATGTGTAGCATTTAAGTGCAAAGACTGCATTATATGTACAAACAATATAATACATACCCATTGCTGATAATATCCTTTATTTTTGGGTCGTCGCAATCAAGGTTCTTGGATATTTCGGGATAATATCTTCTCAAGCTCAAGTACTTCAACAGTGTTTGTTGAGCCATCGGTATACTGTACTTCTTGTGACGTAAAAACCGAAGTAGGAACGATTCATCTGTAACCAATGGAGACACAATACCATCTTACAGGTACAATATAACAGTCACAGTAGACCTTATGGGGTTCCGTATATGTAAAAGCTTTTCCTTTTACCACAGCATTTTTTAAATTCAGGTCCAAAACCCGCAAGTCGTGTTAATCACGACACTTATTGATACCATTTTTCCGCTCTATTGTAATAAAAACCTACTGTAATAAATTTTGAAATAATTGGTGTGCGGTTTGAATAATTGAACTGGTTCAGATATGTGATGGCTATTACAAATAAAAGTATAACGTTCTAAAGAGAGCAAAATTCAGTCATTAACCTGTCAAGCCCTGATTGACTAATGAGACACAGTCAATCTTTTGTTACACGCAGAGTGCGGGTGTTTGCATATTAGGGAGTGAGAATTTTCTTATTTTTGGATGCGTGTCGTAACATCATCATCATTCTCATGATTGTCATCTTGTCATTGTATCATCACTATCACTTCATAGTATAAAACAAAGTCGCTTCCCGCTGTCTGTCTCTATGTATGCTTAGATCTTAACTACGCAACGGATTTTGATGCGGTTTTTTTAAATAGATAGAGTGATTCAAGAGAAAGGTTTATATGCATAACATTGCACTGTGCGAAGCCGGGGCTGGTCGCTAGTAGTTCAATAAAAGCTTGAAATTGCCGCAAATTGAACAATAATAATACTCTTTGAGAATTGCTTCCAAGAGGATTTCTCCAAGTCAGTCAACAGATCGTTTTTAACTATGAATAAAAGTTGCTTTGAAGGCGAGGACATTGAATTCCACGTTCAGTATAATCAACCACAACCTTCATATCAGACAACGAACCTATTTGCTCATATCCGGCAAAGTTACCTCGGTAACCTATGAAACCGGCTAGGGCTAGCCTTGGTAGCCTTTCTTGAAAAGCAGCGGTGGATGGAATGATTCAGCTTCTCATCCGAACCATACGCAAAAAACTTATTTACGCACCCAGACGTGCAGGTGCGAACATCGAAGCCGAAGCGTTATACAATACAACACTATCAATAAACCAATTTTCGAAAAGCTATAAGATTTTTATACATAAGTGTGAAGAATGATTTTTATTAGAGTTATTAATGTTTCTATTCAGTTGTCCTTGAGAGAATTAACCTTGACAAGTTTATTGATACGTCAAAAAAGCCATTAACATTTTCAAAATAGCCGAGACAGTATTATTGATGGATCAATTGGTACTATTGCCAACCGTTATTGAAATGATTCGGATAGATTTGCAATATGAGATATGCAACGCAGCCTTTCTCTTCAGATGTTCGGGGTTTCCAATAACCACCAGATATTAACAAGGTAAACGAGGTAATCAACCATCATCATTACGTTTGTCTTTTGTTTTAGGTAGCATGAGATATTAGAAAGATTGACCTTGGCAGAACGGACATTGTAAAATGACTGTAGGATAGGGTTAAACAGGAGTCTGTTTAACCCTATCCTACAGTCATTTTACAATGTCCATATTCCGCATTCTACTATCTTTTGTTTCCGATTCGGTTGCGTATGAGTATACGCAACCGAATTGGAAACAAAAGATAGTAGAATGCAGAAATAGCAGAATCAGCCTATAGCGTTCCCGTTGCCATAGCGGGGACACAGGCCGAGTCTCTGCGAGAACAGATAGGCCATTATATCTACATCTCGCGGGACCAGTAGATATCACACATTTACGTAAGATATTGAAAATTTTGGATTCAAGACCGTTTTGCGACAACGGTTGATGGAACAAATTACACAGAAAATAGTGCCTGACGTTTAGTAAGAGAGAAGTATGAAAGAAGACATGCTACGTTGACCCTAAATTAAATTGTGATAAGGGCAGGAGAATGATGATGAGGATGGTGCCTGTCTGGGGTCTAACACACGTCACGTCTGTAGGGACCGTTATTAAGTACTGCACTGGCAGCCCAAATTAACGACTGATTAGGTAGATAAAATCAGTCCTTAATTTGAGTACAAAGTAGCCTTTGCACTTTCTAGGGTTAACTCGACAAAGCAGATTGATTGTAGATGGATTCATGTTTTTACCTTGCCGGACGTTTTTGATGTCAATATTCTGTTGTATCCATTCCCTCATGATGGCCAGCGCCTGTTCCTTGGTGGAGGGACTCTCGCGGACTTCTTTGGCTGCTTCAGCAGTCACGTGCTTTATGGCCACTCCCAAACATCCTTCTTTGTCGATCTTGTCAGTCGAAACATTCCACGTAGTAGCCACCGTCAACAGCATACTGGCGGTCGTCATCTTATTGAGAATTAATTATCTGCAAAAGAAAAAAAATACGATGGATGCAACGACTGCGGCAAAATTGATAGAATGAGGAAATGGAATGGTGTTTGAACCATGAGTACTTTTATTTGTATTCAAGAACTATTATTTATCTGTATTCTATTTGGATAATTAAATCTACGACTTTATTTATCACTTCTAAGGATGAAGTATTAGTCAGAGGAAGGTTCTCACAGCCCGCAGGTCGTAGAACTTACAGAGGTTCTCTGACCTTTGACGCGGGTAAACAATAGTCGACGCTTTTGAGTTATTTAAAGTTATTAAAAAGTTTTTCTATTGTAAAATAATAAGATTTTTTTTTTTTTTAACAATTAATCTATACTAATATTATAAAGAGGTAAAGTTTGTAATGTGGTACCGTACCGACTTTCAAAATTTTTACAATAATAGGAAGCTACATTATCTCCGAGTGCCATATGCTATATTTACAGCGTGCCCGTGGGATAATTTCGAACCAAAACGCGAGCGAAGCCGCGGGCAACAGCTAGTATTAAATAAAAACAAAATGGTCCGTCATGTTTTGACACAGGAGTTGCATGCTTGTGCGTATAGACTACTAAATATATTTAAACTTCTGCGTTCGCTGCTGCTGCTTTTCTCTATCCTGATCTTTGTATCTTCGATTCGGTCTTTGACTTGAATTAGCTGGTCTGACGACTACTTTGGCTTCCAGACTGGTTAACGGACTTCCGATATTGCCAGTGGGCTACACCTCGCCTAGCCCTACTACCGTAGGGCTAGGCGAGGAAGTGCCCCGGGGCCAAGCTCAAAGGGCCTCTCGGCCTCCATGAACGATGTTGGAAAAAATTATATAATATCCTAGTTCAATAAAGAATTTTCGACTCGCAGCTTTTTAGACCCTGGCCCCAACAACGGTGGTGTGTACGACCAACTCTTACCCAGGTCGAGCTCTATCCTTGTGCAAAATTTCATCCAAGTCCATGGGTTTCGCCAGGCAGGCCGGGCTCAGGATTTTAAAATTTATAACTTTTCCTGCCTGATGCCGCAGATTTACTAAGTACGTATAAATTGTCAAATCACTCTCAAACTAAAATATTTTAAGGCGAAAAATGAGCATCCGAGTTCTCGTACTAGCGCTACAAACTTACACATACTCTTAAAACCAACGCATGCGGTTCGTACTTTGAACCCTAAAAATTATCAACGAGCTCGGCGGCTCGTTTTTTCTGCATCTGGCATTCCTTTTGGATTTTAACATGATTAACCGGTATATTGAGGCCTTAGGGGCTACGGCAAACCCCAAGGCCTCAATATTTAAATAAGGCAAGCACAAGGTTGCAAAAAATTGAGCATGTGGACGTTTGATCTCAAGTTACATATCTGAATTTATTCGAAGCTAAATGTAAAAATTTTTGAGCTCGCTTTGCTCGCTCTTGCAGCCTACTTTCTCTTGAATGTTAAGTTTGTCTTTATGTCGCTCAAGTAACTGTGGTAGGTCGAAACAATTCTAACCTGTCCAGCAAGGCTATTACGTATCTCTGTTGACAGTTCATAGTGATCGTCAATCCATCATCCATCAGGCCACTGAATATTGCACTCTGATTATAGAGGACGATACATAGGAAGTCAAGAATTCTTTACTGCTCATCCGATGAATGTGTATTTCCTATTTATGAAGCAGTTGGATTTATCCAATGCAGGTTGCTTGGTTACTTAGTATGATACCTTCATATTTGTAACTAGCTGTTGCCCGCGACCTTCGTTTGCGTGGAATTAAGAAAACAAAGTATTACTTTCCTTTTTAAATCGAATTTTGTTACCAATTTCAAGGGTTTTATTTTTTGCGCGGAACCCTAATCATTTTTCTAAAATAAATGTAGCCTATATCAGATCTTGTAACATCAGCTATTTGCCAGTAAAGTCCAGTCAAAATCGGTTCAGCCGTTTCGGAGATAAGCCGGTACAAACAGACAGACAAAAATTGAAAAAAAAAATAGCTTTTGTTAAAAGTTACCGTATACAGTTTCATATGCATTCAGTAATAAAAAGCTGTTATTTTGGTATTACAAACAGATACTTCAATTTAATTTATTTGTATAGTTAAATAGATAGATCTCATTCAATTCTTCTTATAAATAAAACTGTACAGTGCATTTCCCGAAGGGTTGAATTGAAGTTTTTTTTCAAGGCAAGAACCTATCGCAAACATATCTAACTTGACAGGATTGTTGATTTTCAGACTGAATTCAACTATGACGAATATATCTGCGGACCGTTATGGCAAAGAACACAAAGGGTTCAATGCTAAGAGATCTTAGATCCTGTACTGGAACCATCGCAAAAACTAACCAAATGATGCTGAAATGCCGTTAGGCGTTTCCCGCAAAACATCCACCGGCAAATTCTATGCAGCTACTGGAGTCGTTAAATGTCTCGGAAATATCAAGGGCTCCAAATACCCAACACAGACAGAACATATTTAAATTTTATGGGCAGTAAAATATAAATGATTCAATTTAAGACGAAACTCCTGCATTGAATAGATTATGTTTCGAACCCAAAAAAGTGCTCGGCATTTTTTTTGGCTAAACCCCGATTTTCGTATTCGGGGTTCACCAGGACGGGTACCTCGGGGATCGGGGTACTCAGGGAGTAACCCGACTCAAATATTCTATTATCACTTATTGAAATTATTTGCAATGCGTAGGAGAAGTATTGGGAGATGTCATAAATATGCCAGAGAGTGTTTGATTACAGATTTTGTGCCTATTCGACTTGAGGTTGATCACATCGACAAACGTACAGTGATTGAGTGAAGTTTCGTCCTTCCTGCGGCACTATTAGGAAATTCAGATGCTTCGAAGAAGACAAAAAATGGTAAACAAGCACAAGTTTATGATAATTAATTTACTTAATTCAGATCGATTTGAATATTCTAAACAAATCTTAATAAAGGTATCCTATTATGTATGCAATTTTATCAATCAAAAATGGAAAACCGGGAAAGGTCAAGTTTAAGTGTGCCAACCTGCTTATACACACATCAAAAGTGTCTAGGGATCAAGCATTTTTATGTGGATTTCTTGAGATTGAGATGTGGCTTTGTAATAAATTTATGATTTTATAAATTTATATGGATCCTTTTTGGTGCATTTCATAATTTGAATCAGGAACTGTGAATCAAATTCAAGTAAAAGATGAAAATCAGCTGTCAATATTTTCCCTATAAAAACATACAACGCATTGAAGACATTATTAGTGCTACTGTTTCCCTACTACTGATTAAAACCAACGTTATTATGGAGCGGCGACGTCATTTAAGCAGGGAAGAAATGCTCAGAGCCGTGGGAATGATAGAAGCTGGTTTCCGGCAACGTACTGTGGCTTTAGCTCTGAATACAAGTCAGAGTGTTATCAGTCGACTTTGGACACGTTACCGAAGCACTGGTACCGTGGCTGAGCGCCATGGAGGACGGTATCGCTACACCACACGGAGACAAGACCGATACATTCAAATCTTAACTCGAAGAGCTCCAACAATAACCGCCATGATGTTAGCCGTGAGGCTTCATCACTCTTCAGGGAACTTAATTAGCGACCAAACAGTCAGAAACCGCTTGCATGAAGTGAACCTTCGTTCCCGAAGACCGCTACGGGTACCACCTATAGCAATGCACAATCGTAGGATACGATATCAATGGGCTCTTGAACACAGAAATTGGGCAGAAGAACAATGGCGTTTCGTGTGCTTTTCTGATGAGTCTCGTTTTGGTATGAGACCGGATACAAGACGTATACGACACTGGAGAACCCCTGGACGCCAACAGCGATTAAAATCCTGCCAGGAAGTCCATCCTTATAGTGGTGGAACCATCATGGTATGGGCGGGTATTTGGATCGGCGGAAGAACTGAGTTGATTTGGATCAGAGGCAACCTCAACGCTCAAATTTATACTGAGACGATTGTATCAGACGTCATCGTTCCTCTACAAGTGCAAATCGGTCCCTTATTTCAGTTAATGCATGATAATGCACGACCGCACACCGCAAGAGTTGTAAGACAGACTCTCGCCGCAGCTAACATCAATGTCCTGCCCTGGCCTGCTCAGTCGCCAGACTTGAATCCGATTGAGCATGCATGGGATATGCTACAGAGAAGAGCTCTGCCGAATATGGAGGGTATTCAGTCGCAAGAAGACCTTTTTTTGTTGTTGCAACGAACATGGGCGGCCATTCCACAGCGTGATTTGGATGAACTCATTTTGAGTATGCCAAACCGATGTTCTTGTGTTGTTAGTGTTCGCGGTAGAAACACGGATTATTAATTGTTTAAGTTACCCAATAAAATTTTAAAGAAAACTGTTATTTCAGTCTTTTTTTCGAACTTTTGTGTTAGTGGTTCAAATGTCAAAAATCCCTTTATTAGGAAAATGGCAAATTTCTTTATTAATGCAAAGGTGACTTGGTTTATCGTTACTGTGACAAACGAAAACACTTTATTTGATGAATCCTTAAAGAAAATTTTAATTAATATCAATCAGGAGAAAAGTTATTGCAAAAATATATGTTGATCCCTAGACACTTTTGATGTGTGTATTTAACACGGTAGGTACATCTAATCGTGGGAAAAGAAAACCTTATCTCGTGTTCAATAGAACTAACACGTGTAGGTACCTAATTAAGTTCTTAAAAAGCCTCATACTTCGATACTAATTGCTTTGTTCGTCGTTCGCAATAGTCATTACTTCATTAGTGTATTGGTACTTCAATTATACTCGTACGCTATTACAAGAGCGTAAGTTAAACTAAAGATACGCGCTTAACCCAATCAATCATTTGCAGTTCATGAGTGTAGACGAAATGAAATTACTAACGCATATTAGTTGCGCAAAGTGTATGCTTCGCTACTAAATCTACAGCATGGTTTAAAAACCAGGCTCCCGTATTAAGCGTGTATCAGAAAGCTGTGGTCATATTTAAGGGTCTGATACAGATCATCAATTTGAACAACTTCATAAATAGAACCATCATCGTTATCGTGGAAAAATAATCAGCTGTCCCATACATTTGGGTCAAATAGGTGTTAAAGTTTTGTATGGGGGAGCTGATTTATTTTTTCGCGATTATAGACACGTAGATATAGTTTCTGGAAAGTGAAAATATTAAAAACCAGCGGCTGTTAACGCAGTGTAAGGCAATCGGATGATTATGTACCCCATTTAAGTGAAAAGTTAATCCATGGTGTCAATAACTTCTTTATAAATAATTTATAGAATGGTGATTAACCCTAATTATTTAGTGTTTACGTGCCTACTACGCCTTCATTATCCAATTATCTCTATATCATTTTGAAAATGTCTCATTGGTCCAAATTAATCACAACCTCGTGTTAGAGACGCAAAGTCCATCATGTCATCCGTAGGTACAGTACAAAACAATATATTGACCTAAATATTGAGGATAGAGTAGTTCCTGCGACCTGTCGTTATTTAAACCATGATTATCAATAAATATTTGTATTAAAAAACAAACACTCTCGTTTGTCCCACTGCTGGCAAAGGCCTTCCCCATATCCTTCCAGGTACTCTTCTCCTGGGCCACCTCGAGCCAGCCTTCGTGATGCACGTCCAGATACTCTCGCCACCTCTTCCTAGACCAGCCTCGGCGGTGCCGTCGATCATCAGGCACCCATTGCGTTGAGACCTTTCCCCAGCGGTCGTTAATGCATGCGACTCACGTGACTTATTTCATTTTAGCAAATGTTAATCCGAATTCAAGAACACTCTATAGTACTCTTTTATAATTAAGTTCCGAAATATCACAGTGATACACAAAATTGCGTAAAAGCTGCCTCCATAATAATATCTTTGAATGACCTTCTTCGCATAATAAAAAATTATGTTATTGCAGCATGCGTGAAATTAAATAGTTAATCTTATTTAAATCGAAAGATGATTATGTTTTGCGGTTTATTTCAACCGCAACATGAATAGTAAACAACACGATAGCGATACCTAAATGTTAAAGAGTTCTTTCATGAGTAGATAATCCTGGCTGCAGCACCAGAACATCTCCTCCAAATCAATGTATTGTCATCGGAACTACAAGCAAACCAAGTTTCAACTCGATAGACAAAATAAATAATCTAACCATGTCCACAAATTAAAAAAAATAGCTATTATTTAATGCCTCTAAAAAAAGTATAGTCCGAAACACCACTCAAAAATATTAATAATAATGAAATTCCTGTTTCGACCGGATCGGACGAAACTTAGCGGCTGAAACGCCTACAAGCTTGCATCCATACTAACTATAACAAATGAAGATACTTAAAAGCTTTTTAGAAGAACATTTGAACTATTTACACGTAACACAACATTGTGTTTGTGTACAAAGCTTTGTCTGCGCAACAAAAAGTACAAAAGACACAGTTTAGGTTGTTCACTTTAGGTGGGCGACTTTGCTCATTGATATAGATATTTTGTTGGGCGCGGCGTGCCGCGTACCTCGTGGGTGAATGTCAAGAGTATGAAGTAACTCATGATCCACCGGCGGCAGCGTGTGGCGTGCCACTGTCGCAACGACGCGGCTTATTAACTTTTACATCATACCCAACAATGTCCCCATTGATCACAAATAGTATGAATTTTAATAATAATATTACATTGTCTTACTACAGTTTTATTGTAGGTACTGAACTTTCCCTTAGCCAACATTTTCCTTAATGAAATTATGATAGTTCGGTGATAGTGATAGTGACTTGATGACTCGGCCGTGCGGTTTCTGCGGTTTCAACAAACTACGCAATTTAGACACGCGGTAGACAGGTAGGTTAAGTGAGATGATATAACACACGACGATTCTTTTTGTATGTAATTTATTACGTACGTTTTTGTAAAGCAAAGTCCTTGTACAATTACATATAAGTTATGAATACATTAAGTATGACTCAGAACACTAAACAACTCTATTATAATGTTACACTCTTATAAATTATCTCGATGGAGCTATAGAAAGTAGAAACACGTTGTCAAGTGCGAAAATTACCCACATGAAAACGAACTATTTACTGAGTAAAACTCTATTCTATTCAAGAAGGTATCGCACTTGACTAAATATCCTGTTTGCAGAAGGCCATTATTACTAAATGCAAGTGATTGGCTAACGTATCGAACGCCAACACTTAGAGTTTCACTGCACTGACTTGAATCACTCACGTGGCCGCACATAACAGATCAAAAATAATAATGCACAAACTGTACTAGAGTCGATCTTTGGATCACAATTGATGAAACAACAACAACAAAGACGATTAACAGTTCAAAACTATTTCGGCAATAATTTGATTGCATAAGGTCTTCTCCGTTCAATCGCCTATTCGTCCTATCGGTTCTAGTCCAAGGATATCCAGTCAGCTGCGTGCTCTTACTCGCCATGTTATCAGTGAAACTTCAAATTGTAACCTTAAAAAGTAAACGTAAGATCTAAAATGGCAAAATTTCAAAACTAATAAAAGTCAGTGTTGATGACCTTATCCAAATCCATTTGATGTACTCTGTTGAGAATTTTAAATCAGGGAAAACTAATCAATATTAGTACAAGTATTACTGTAGCTGCTGAATTAATGTTTTTGTTGCGGTGAAGGTGTCGAACGGGCATTGAATTTAAGAAGAAATTCCTTGGGTAAAAAGTCAGCAACTTTTCCAACTATTTTTACTGTTTCTTCAGTCCAGCCCTCGAGCGGTCCAAATGCCATATCCTGAACAGCTAACGCTGCGAATCCAGACATCACTTCGGCATTACAGTTCTCTAGCTTACCGATCTGTAAGGACGCTTCCTTATAGGCTAAAGGATGAATTCTCACAATGATGGTCCTGTTGAACGCGCAAAGTATTTGTCGGATAGCAGTCAGATCGTAGAACGTGTAATCCTCCGGCTCTTTTGACGCAAAATCTTGAAGTACTCGTGTTGCAAGTGCTGAAAGCTGCTCCTCGTTTAAGTTATAGTTCAGTCCAAAGTTTTGAACTACGTCGATGTCCCCTAGGGTGATATTTTCATAGTCTTCTGGGGTTATCGCAACAGTTATCCAATGAAGAATTCCAAGTATCTCGTCTGGAATATTACCGATGCCTTCATGATATTTTATGATTGACTTCCACACGAAGTCCGCTTCAGGCAGCGGTAACTGATCCCTGCCCAGCTGCAGCACACACTGCACGATTTCCTTCGGTTGCATTGATTCCAAGTCCGCAATAGACAGTTTACTTTCTGGCGGCAGCTCCAGGTATTCATCACATGTAAGCCCACTTACTGTTGCCATTTTCAATAATATAAACCAAATGTTAACTTGCATTTTGTTGATCATATTCGTCGAAATTCTCGAGTCGTTCTTGCAGCAATAACTGTGCTGCTGAAATGGGTCACTTTACGTGGTACAGACGTAACTTTTGGGTAGCATTATCTATTAATGTTTCAATTACTGCCTTTTTTCTTCCATGGTCTTGGTCTTGACCTTCACTTATAAAGGGTGTAACAAGACGCTTAACGAAGCCGTAAGGCACTTGTTCTCCCCGTCATTGCGATCATTTTTTTTTCTAGACCATACGTGGGTACCTTCTAGTTATGGAGATATTGGGGGTCAAAGTTCCGACTTTTTAATACGTGTTTTTATGTAAGATTTTTACTTTAAACACCTTCACGATCTCTATACTATTCAATCCATCCATCTGCACAATGTTTTGAGTACATTACATTGAGTCCTACCGTTAAAGGTGATATTTTATCCCAAAAGATAAAGACGTTTCCCAGCAATAATATTTGCGTAAAGATACTTAGTTTGATGTGTAATGCTTGGTCGACGGTTTCGTGAAGGGTCTTGTTACACCCTGTATAAAGGCTTGCTCTTTCACGGTTTAATTAATTAATGGAGGAGGAGTGATTTAATTGTAACAAGGTTTGACCTAGTTCGCGAAGTGAGCTCTTTATAGATAATTGAATTCGTTGTTACTATAAACTTATAAAAATCTAAAAGCTTTGTTGAAATAAAAAGGATATTTAAAGGTGCGTTTCTAAATTGCCTGAACGTGTCAAAATATTTGTTGATGTCTATAGATATTAGAACCGGTTCACTGATGAAGGTTTTAAGACCGGAATTAACTTATTCTCCTACATCTAAACACACACACGTTTTGACAAATGTTTGTTAAGTAAGTAAGCTGTAAGATATAAAAAATGATCATGTTAATATTTAATTTGCGTAATCAATATGGAATCTTCAACAAAACTGTGTTGTTATTATTAGAGATAGCTACAAAATATAGTACGTATTTTGAGTAACTGCTTGTTACAAGAAGATACAGAACGTGCTACGAGATACGTGTTGATTGCTACGAGGTATTTGCTACGCGCTACGCACTGCATGCTACGCGCTACATGCTACACGCTACATGCTCACAGCATTTTCAAGGACATTTCAAAACGTTTAGTTGCCACTTCCCGTGACCCAAGGGCTGGCTTTTACCTTGGCCAAAGGCTTAGCATTGCCATACAACGAGGCAACGCCGCCAGTCTCCTGGGTACATTACCAGTTGACAGCGTTGAGGAGGAGTTTTTTGACGCCGTTTTTAAGTTTAAGTTAGCTACTTTAGGTTATTTTAATTTATAAATGTATATAATATTTTGCTAATATTTTTAATAAACAGTCTATTATGTGTTATTTTCTTAGAAACAATTTAAACAAAGTGCTGCTTATTTGGCAACAGTGCGGAATTTCTGTTAACGCATGCAGTAACATAGAAACGGACAAGGAAATGCGTACGAGAAATTACTGGAAACAAGAACATAATTGCAATCAATTAACTAACTACAAAAACCTGAAACTGCACATCTGCTGTAAGTATTGTTTTACATAACGAATTCATTTCACATTTCCGGAGTTATGATACAGTTATGATTTTTATGGTTTGTTACATTTTGAACGTGTCAAACGATTATGGCCAGATCATGTTTACTTGTGCAACGCCATTTAGCGTAAAAGTTGCCTAACGCTTTGTTAGTTAACATAAAACGTAGTCATATCGATGTAGAAAAATGTGTCGAAATGAATACATGCATATTTCGACAAGTTTACAACAATATTTTTGTTTTAGGAACTGATGTTGGTATCTAAGGTGGAGAATATCGCCTATAGGCTTTAATTAATAGTGTATTTTGTTTAATCCGCGGTCTTAGATGACCGCGGATTGTGATTCACCCTCCCAATATTCAAATGGGTAAACTCGGCGGATGATTGATTCAAACTAATGGGAACTTGATAGCTGATTAGATATGGCGTGATGAGACAACGAGATCAATCTCGTGCCCTTATCCCAATTAATTTGGGGTCGGCGGAGCATGTCTTCTTCTTCCATACGAAAGTATATTTATATTACTCGTCATCTCCTGAGACACCTCCTTTCTTGCTATATCATCCTTCACGTAGTCCACCCATCAACAGGATGTGTGAGATGGCGTGATGACAGAACGCTAAAATTATACAAAGAAAAGTTTCGGACGGAGCCCACGTTCAGTTTTCAAAAAGGGCCACTATTCAAAAACGGGCTGTTCCGCTACGTTTATTTTCATCTCACATCGAACTTGAATCAAAACGACATAAGATTGAGATTGGGTTTGGGAAACATTAATTCTCTTACTAGTATCCGTATAGTCTAGGCACCTACTGCCATAACCATGATCTTTAATGCAGCCGTGGCCGTGGTCGTGCTGCATGAAAGCTATTGCGAAAGTCAGAATAGGCCCTTTATATTGAGCTTGCAACTGATAGTTAGTATTGAGTAGTGACAGTAGTAAATTAGGTTTTTATAGATACATTTCCATTAGTAGGCACCCCTGCTAGACTGTTGTTCTATCAATAGTAAGTCTTTGTAGAATATCGGCTATAGCGTGTGCTAGGTTTGAATCTAGGATTCTGCATCTAGGAGAGAAACAGCGCATAGATTTGCAGCGCAACATTGATGGCAAAGGACTAGCACCTTTCTACAGTATTTATTGGGTTTGGTATCAAATATAGAGATTTTCTCATAAAACGAATTTTTAAAAAACAGTGACGTTATCGACATTTCGATCAAAGTAGCAACCGCAAAACACGAAGCCATCATTTAAAATAAAAGTTGCTGTCATATCGAAATAACTCAACTCGAACTCATTTACGTTGCGACATAAATTGATCACGAAGTTTGATTAAGAACGGATAACTTATGAAGCGAAAGTAGATTTGAAGTTATATAGCAAATTAAAACCTCACAATGTGATGCAAAAGCAACTACTTAAAACAAAATATGTTACAACAAACTCAGGTCATATCAAAATTATCACCCACATAATAAGTCAACATCATCCTCAAAAAAGGTGACATAACGAAACTAACAAACTATCGTCCCATTAGTTTCCTCTTCTAGATATACAAGCTTTTCGCTAAAATCCTTACAACTCGGTTAATAAGAGAGTTTAATGATGCCCAGCCCATCGAGCGGGACGGCTTCCGCAAAGAATATTGGACCATCGACCTATCCACACGTTAAAGCAGCTGATGGAGTGCTAAGAATACAACCGACCCATGAGCTTTCGTCGATTACTAGAAGGCTTTTGACAGTGTCAAGCATTAGGCAGTGTTTCACGCTCTCTATCACTGCTGCTTCGATTCCCGTTATGTGGATGTGCTGCGGCTATCCATATCCCGACCGACCAAGCGGGGAGTGGGACAGGGCGACACCATTTTACCGAAACTCTTCACAGAACTCCTTGAAGACATCATTAAGACCTTAATGGTGCTTACCCGACTCATTTAAAATTTGCAAATGACCTGGTGCTTTTTACTGAAATTTTGATGATATCCAGGAGATGCTTCATGCTTCTTTCAAAATAGGACTTAGGATAAATATGGCCAAGACGAAGATTATGTGCAAACTTCTCCAGCAATTCAAATCCTTCTGTCAAGGTCGGAAATGAAAGGGTGAAGAACATTGGCCTTTATGTCTATCTTGCTGGCCATGTTCTTTCTTATGGCAAAGAGCAAACAACGGAGATATCGAGAAGAATCCAGCTAGGGCGGGCTGCATACAGCAAATTGGATGACAGTCTGAAATCAGCCAAAATTCCACACTGCCTGAAGACCCGTAATATTCAGCATGAAATCTTGATAGCTGATTAGGTAGAGCGAGACAAGAAAATGCCAAAACTATTTTAGCTTCAGACAGGAGTTCTGCAGGCAAAGCACACTTTCAGATTTCAAAAACGGACAAAAACTTTCTTTTTCAAGAGAAAACCAGTGATTTCAAAAATCGACCCTATTGTATTGATCATATTAAATTCGCAACATTTTTTTTTTTCTACAAAGCAATATATTAATTTGGTATTCGGACTGTACGAGTATTACCAAGTCTCAGCTTGATAGACAAAAAGGATGTAGTGCCTGGGCTGCGGGACTGTTCCAAAGAGATACCGCGGCCCTGGAACGCAATGGGCAAGAGAAGGAAAATGGATGGGTTTTAGTCAGTAGAAGCCTGACACTCCCTTCCGCTCCACCCAGAGATGACCTACCAAGAAAAAAAAAAAGCAGTGCCTACTTACATTACGTTAAAATAAGCTTTATGAAACTTTAAATGGTTGTAAATAATAAAATCGACATTGATGGAATGTATTTACTTAGCATTTTTAGCACTTTAATCTTCAAAGAACTACAATTTCATCTAGAAATCTAAGTGAACTGGATTTAAGTTTCTAGCCTATGTTGGCTAAATCCGGATAGGAAATTTGGCCTACTTACATCATTTTTATTATAGAGTTATCTAAACAACAATCATGCCTACAATAATAATATTAGCCTTAAGTGGCACATCAGTTCTAAGTGCGAGCAATATTACGGTATCACCATGACGAAGCACCTCTGAACACTATAATTACATCAACTTTACTTTGTAAATAGTTATTTACTTCTTAAGGTGATTTCGAACCAAAGCCAAAGTCATTGTCACCTATGGCAGTAGCATTGTCCTCCAAATTAGGAATTTCTATGAGGTAGCTACTTTACACACCAATGTTTTTGTTTTCATATCTTCGCCACATATTTACCTACCTATCGATGAACGGTAGAATTAACTACTGACAGGAGCTTCTAATCAATAATTACAAATAATTAGGTAAGTATTTAATGCCAATCAAAACCGAAACAGGAAATGACGAAATACTAAATAAATACTTGTGTAACGGGTATGGCCTTAGTCTTCGGAAAATTGCAACATAGGTAGGTACCTGCATAGCAAAGGTAAGTTAGGCCCTTTTAGTAGCGCAAAGCTGCTAAACCAGTTGAAAGGATTTCACGACCAAATCATCTTGGAGTGGGTAATCTGTATGTGTGATTAGTAATATTCTAAGTTATATAAAATTCATTCAATAATTCTATTGTACTATTCGCAAACTACCGACGGCATTAATTCAGGAATGGTTCAACATTACTGGTAAAAATGTTTTTGCCTAAACTAAGTATATACAGTCGCCAGCACACGAAGTTACCACAAACTGTCAAATTTCTCCAAATGATTCTAAACTATAGACTGTTAGTGGTTAAGTTTAAAATCGAATGAGAAAACTTGAAAGTTTGTATTAAGTTGATGACACCGGTGAAGGCTTGCCAACACCAAAAGTGCCTTAATGTAGTATGTAAGACCGCTAAAATACCTCAGTGCTTATAGGGCACCTAGTTTTAATGGTAACACTGGTAACCAATACAATTTTTGGAAAGTTAGAAAGATCTTTATATACACTAGCTGTTGCCCGCGGCTTCGCTCGCATTTTGGTCGGAAATTATCCCACGGGCACGTTGTAAATATAGCCTATGGCAGTCGGGGATAGTGTAGCTTCCTTTTAGTGAAAGAATTTTCAATATCGGTGCAGTATATCCAGAGATTACCCCCTACATACAAACTTGCAAACAAAGGACATGTTTCATTTTCGGCCTTATGATGTACATTTATCGAAAAAGAGGAAAAAATACCACGAATTTAGGAAAAATATTCACTCGACAATTTAAGCCTGATTTGTTGTGCATGGAAAATAATAGTTTTTCAATTATTGCCATATTCTATTCAACATGGCGTCTTACTGTTTGCATAGTTTGCTTTCGTTCTGAAATCATGTCACATAAAAACCACCATCAGACCACCATCGAAATCGTAAAAAAATAATCAGCTGTCCTATACAAAATTTCAATACCTACTCGACCCAAATGTATGAGACAGCTGATTATATTTTTACGATTTCAATGGTGGTCCCATAGAGAAAGTTGTTCAGTTTGATGGTCCGTACCACAGTATTCCATATGATTATACCCTTTTACACGCTGTATATGAAAAGTATGTGTTCTTATAATAAATAATTATTATAACCTATACTCTTAAACATCATTTTCGACTAATTATAAGCAAGAGTACTGATTTCATTGTAAAAAAAAATATAATAGGTACTACCTTTCTGTAGTGTATTTCTGAACGAAAAATTCAAAATGACATTTTGTTTTAACAAAACCCATCAGTGTCTGTCAGTCGAGTCTCGTTCGTCTCGACTTGGTTTCAACTTTCGTGGCTTTCAGTGTTATTTTACCTTCTCTCATTTATGTTTTGTTCCTGGACTACGACTTTTGCTTTGTACAATTTTATTATTATAAAAAAACAATTACAGGTTATGCAAAAGTCATCTCTACAACCTGTCATAACACTCACGACAAACGACAAGCATTTTTAACTTTTATTGCGTGCATAAAAACTATTTAATATTATGTAAAAAAAATACTTTATTCTATTCAGAGGTTTATTTCCCAACTTTTAAAAAACGTACATGTTATGGCCGGAGTCCCATACAAAAATGAAAAATCGCCTCTTACTTCTTTATAATACTTATTAGTATATAATTAATACGGACCGGTTTTTCCCGATTTTGAAAAAACTGGGAATTCTCGTATTTGACAGGGGAGAATGGAAGAAAAAAAACGTACCTATTGCACCGACCTCAAATAAAATGGAACAAGTACAGAAAGTTGCTGATGGCCCATATCTCTACAATACGTTGCAAGTATACCTATTCGTGCAATAAGTGAGAGTTACTCGTTTGAACGTCTAGCTAAGATTATCTTACTTTAAATAGAATGACAACCAATAAGTTTTTTTTATGTAAAATATAATACAATCCGGATGGACTTTTTAGGAATCGTTCCAAACGATAGGATTCAGAAACGTGTTTTGTACAAGGACGGAAACTTTATCTATATACAAAAAAGAAGGTACGTGTTAAAGAACTTGTGGTAAACATAATTATTATTACTAGAAGCAACTATTTATAACGTAGACAAGTTTCTTAGGTAGGTACCTACTACCTACTAAGTCGTGAATAGTTATAGAACAAGTTCTAGTTTCAACCTTGTATACCTACGCATGCCTACTTCAATCAGATATCAAACTTAGCAATTATAGGAAATATTCAATATAAACTATGTATTAACTAGGTAAGACGTACAATCATCACGCGTCACTGAATATTATACTTCACGTAATAGAAGATTGCTTTGAATATTTTGTCATACCCAACAAAGCAGGGGAAAGCAGATACACTAGAAATATAATCTCGACGCTGTAAGGGTATTAAAATAAGAAGAAAACTTATATTTAATTCTGCTATTTGAATATTCTGCTGCCTAAGCAGAATATTCAAATAGCAGAATTCATTTAAAATCTGTCGCTAAGCATTATAAAAGGAGGTTAGGTTAGCATTAATTTTGGTAACTTGCGAAATTGTTTTTCTAAAATGATAGTAGAATCAAGATAAGCACAATAAAATAATAGAATGTGTGTCTATATTGAGAAGTAAATAAACCTTGACGCAAAAATAGGTAAAGAGGAAACAAAACCCACACAATATTTTGTTTTTCCTATACCTAGATAACAAAATAAGGTTAAAGATCTCGATGTTCTTCCAAGACTAAAAGTTTATATTTGATACTAAAGTTACTACTACCTTCTATTTGTGAACCCTAACGTGGTTGAGAACGCCGTTCGTTCAACGTCGAGTGGTTCAAAGATTATCATTGAGTACGTTGGACTCTCTTCTCGGAAGTAAAACGTGAGGTAAATAACATAAGAATGACCTGCTAATAACCCTGCAGCTTATAGTAAGTAGTGGCCATTATAAATAGTTATTATGATAATAATACTTATGAATCATGACAACCTGTTGCCGCTATTGTAAGACATTTTCACACAGGTGTGAGTGTGACTATTCATAATTTCTGTCAATTCTTTGAAAACCTGTTCATAAAATTTTTGTGGCTTCACCAAAATATTGATTCATGAAAAGAAAGAGAACATTAATGGTTTGTGTGAGAGGTGATGAAAAGCATTGAATGATAGAGTGAAAAGCCGTGTTCCACCGACCTCAAGTAACATAGAGGACAAATGTGCGAAGAAGATAATGGACCATGAAGCAATTTACTTTATTGGGGATTAATGCTACCGTGCTATGTGATGTCCTTGCCGCTATTCTGGATTTTCATATTTTATGAACACAATCAAACAGATAACGCTCTATCGAAGGCTAAATCTCTTTACATCATTCATGTTTTCTATTCAATTTCTTTGGAAAACACTTTAAAAAAACTTTGACAGACAGACACAGTGACACTTTGTTACAGAGATATTATAAGAATTTATCCAGCCAGCTGAAGAGATAAAAGTTATCGAAGAGATCGATCGGAGAATGACCGTGATATTACCGATATGTAAACATAACCCGGCCGGGCTTCTCATGATCTCATCTCGTCTGCTCTCGCATGTGACGCTACAAACCGGACCCGCGCCGGCGCTGTTGATTCATGCATGTTACAGAGTCACGCTAGTAGACCTCGTTTCGAATTATGTAACATGCATAAACGCATTTTCGTAATGTATATGTGCCCAAATTGCAACATTTCGGACACTGCCTTTGTCGGTACCTACAAATTAAGCCACTTAACTAACTATCGCAGAATATTTTAATGTTTAAGTTAGTCTGCAAACATTAGTAATTAACATCTCTTTTATTTGTTTGCTGACAACTTAAGAGATTAGCGACTCCTTAATGTTTTGTTTAAACAAACTGCAGGCTCTTTTGTCTGTTTGCGAAAAATGGTGTTCGAATATTTAAACGATTTTACTACATCAAGGTGGATATGTGTAATTATCAACGCGATGTGCAAGGCTGTCCAAAACTTATGATTCGAAGGCGTTTCGAATAGTTTCGTTTAAATATCAAATCCAAGTTGCTGGTACTATCTAGTAGATACCTATAGACCGTTGGCATTGAGACGAATATTTGGGTCATTGTTAAAAATGCATTTCGTAATCTATGGTGAACTATAAAATTTTGATTAATGTGTACCCAACTACCTCCATTGCCTTGCTAATCTACATACGATATATCAAAGTAGGTATTTAATATTTAAATTGAGTCCTATTCAAGATATTTTACTTTCCCAAGGTAATTGTGAAGTTCACATTTTGAACAATGAGTCGTTGTTCAGGATTTGTATGTTTTTGACAAGCTCCTTTTCTAAATACCCTTTTAGTACCTACCTCAGTCAGTAACGGCTTTTATCCTAGAAACAGACGACTAGTGAATGTACCTGCTAATGTACAACTGTATGTACCAACCTACTATTTTTAAAGGTAAGATAAATATCCAATTCAACGTCCATGTTTCTTCTCTGTTTTGTTTGTTATGGTAATCAAATTCAAATGACTGTACGTTACAACGAAGGTTTCTTGGCTGCTTCAGATGCCATTCTTCATGACAATCAATATTTGCATTATTTGTTGATGTAAGTTCATTTGCCTTTCCTTGTGGACAAAGAAGTACCTTACTAGGTTGTATTTCTCATTATTTACCGATATTCAAAAATGTATTTACCATCGTCAGAGCTATCCGATTTAAACAGGGCCACCCAAAGTGAGAGTAATAATGTTTCTTAAAATAGTCGTCATCGTAAATTTACATACACATTACCTAGGTAATGTGTATGTAAATATGTTATTACTAGTGTACCTAGATACACTAGTAATAATATAAAGAGGAAATAATTATATTTTTGTATGTTTGTAACGAATAAACTCAAAAACTACTGGACCGATTTCGAAATTTCTAGTACCATTGGAATGCTGCAGTATCCCTGAGTAACATAGGCTATATTACTTTTTTTATATGTGCACCCTTGCGAAGCCGGGACAGACCGCTAGTCTATACTAATATTAAAAAGAGGTAAAGTTTGTGAGTCTGTGAGGTTGTAGGGGATAATCTCTGGATCTACTGAACCGATTTTGAAAATTCTTTCACTAATAGGAAGCTACATTATCCCCGAGTGCCATAAGCTATATTTACAACGTGCCTTTAGGATAATTTCCGACCAAAACGCGAGCGAAGCCGCGGGCAACAGCTAGTTTGTAATATTATCGGTCAATAATTGTGCCCTTATCTGGGTGCTGGGTTTAGACCTCCTCTCTGGAGTAGATCATCTGCCACTGGCTCAAAGCAGGCTGGTGTATTTATGACCAAGATAGATATTAACAAAATAAATGCGAACATTTTAAGAGGCACTTTTCTAATCTCCAAAATTAAGCAATGTTTGCTTCGCGGATGACCACACTATCAACAATTTTAAATATTGATATCAAGAAATGTGTGAACGAAGGTCTGTCACACATTTGATTTGACCCGCTTTACTTCGAACAATTTACATAATCAACCGACCAGCACCGCGCAAAACATATGTTTATTGCATAATTTAAGTGTTTTTTTAAGCAAACATTTAGTCCTTGTAACTTATTAATTGCTGTAATTTTAATCGAAGAAAAAAAGACATGACGTTGGTGATTCTATTTCTAATGATTGTCAGTAAACGTTACGAAGACACGTGCAGTGATTAGTTTTAATTGAATAAAAAATGAATAAATAATTGTAGACAATTATTTATTCATAAAACCGCGGAAAAATGTCAAGTGATTATGCGACAACGCAAACGTAGGTAACCTATACCTAAGTAGTTTAAGCTTTATATTTATTAATTTTATCCTTCTTCAGTGGTATTCTGATAAAACTTACCTTGTATTTTCTTAGTATGCAACAAAAACTTAAATAGCTTTATAATAATTTTACTGACTATTTCACGGCAAAAATATTGTTTCACTTTACTTTTTACTCAGACACAAAAAAAACTCACACCTATATTTTTTTTCTTAGCTTCCAAAAATAGCTAAACCCTAAAAATTAAATAAGAATAAATAAAAACTTACATGAAAACGTCTAAGCGCACAAGTAATCCGCCAGGGGGCGCTGTTGCGTGCTCGGCGACGCACAAATTCGTAATGTTCTGTCCGCTGTCGGCGCATGCGTCTTCTACTATCATTACAGATACTGTGCAATAGTGTTATAGGCATACTAGAAAATTGGCCACTCTTAAAAACATCTTTCAACTGACCACGTTTTAAATTAGCACGACCTACTAATTTTGTATTGTAGTACACGGAATTTTAATGAAATAATGTGTAATTAAATGCGTTTGCGTGTTTTAGGTAGAGATGGTCGTTTATGTAACAACTACGTACCTACTGAACATGATTTTGAAAGGATCCGATTACTTACTTGAATCAGAGCATTGTCTGCTTGAACATCTACGTACGAAGATCTTTATCTCGTATTATAAATTCTTATGACATAGGTACCTATATAAATGGTTTCTTGAATTTACGGTAACTGTCGAGGTACATTTTTAAGTTTTCGCTTAGTGGAATATCGGTCCTGTTGAGTTGAATCTCGGCTAGCTGCAACATTGGGGATCATCCTTGAGCTGCTAGCCACAATGACGTGCGTCTTTAATGGGGTAAGTTAACCCATGTGCCTCACACCACTCGCAAATCTAAGCCAGATCCTTATTAATCATATTAATAGCAACAGCCAAACCAGAACGCAACTCGTAAAGCAAATCATCTGCATAAAAGTGGTATAAGAAAAAAGTTTCTTGGAAATAAAGTTAATAAGCATTGCGAAGACTAAGGAGTTAACTAAATTCTAAATTCATGTAGCCTGTAGTGCTAAAACCAGCTCCCGTACCACAGTACGCAAAATACACTACTCAACAAACTCTAGGGAACGTGGATATTTTTGCATGTTTTTTTTAAATGTTTTTTCTGTGTGTCATAGTTACCTTAGAGTTAGGTTATAACTATGACACTTAGGACATTTTTTTTAATGTTTTCTCTAAGGTGTCCTAGTTAGGTTAGGTCATCGCTGCAGGAGACACGGCCCTTCACATACTCGAGCATTGTCCTGCTTGGGTGTTGCAGCGCCGTGCACTCGCAGCAGCAATCGGGGTAGACCTCTCCTAGCTGGCCGCGGCCAAGGCCATGGTCGACAGCAGAGGGGCATGGAAGGCAGTAGCATCCTTTTGAGAGGACGTTATCTCGGAGGAGGACTTCCTCGCTAACCCAATTCGTCGGCGGAGGAGGCGCCATGGCGACCTGAAGACGTCCTAGGAGGCCCTGTTTTAGTACTACAGGCTACAGGTCAGTGTTTGGCAATGATTGAATATGTCAACTATTAGGGTGGCGTTATATTTATCGCCTTTACTCTTCGCTATCTACGTAGGTATATGCACTCTCCAATTAACGATAACTATTTAGGTACATTTACGGTAGTTTAGGCGACTTGAAATATGTCCTGTGATTCCAACTGAACCGCTCGCTATCAATTCAAAACATTATTTGAAATCAAATCAGATCATAATTATTTATTAGCGGTAAATGTGGTACAAAAGATGGTAAAAAATATATATTGTGCAATAAACAAGATGAAAATTTTTATACACTAAACATTCAATTCATTTAAAATTGTATGCTATAATGCACGTGTGAAGGACATTACAAGTCTAATTGAAATAAATGTGAATGGGTTATCCAATTAAGGAATTCAACTTGGAGTGAAAGTACCCAGTTAATGAATTCGGTTGTTAACAAATAAACATCAAAATCATTACAGTTATCTGATCATTATATCTTTTTTTTCATACCGGGGGGTGTTACCAAGGGGTATCGTAACTATCGTATCACCTACACAGTAGGTATGTACTAACTGGGTTGCGGAGCTCTGATAGGCAGTCTTTCCATGGTATTCAGCTGCATCCGGTTATACTGGAAACCGACAACATTGGGAAAAGGCTAGGTACATGGTGATGGTATCTTTTTCATGTATAGTGTTTAAGTAAAACAATGTGGTGTTATGTTATGTTATGTTGTGTTACTTAGCAGCCTTTTACAAGCATTGCAATTTATCATTCGCCTGCCCTAAACATCCTAAATTAGCATTATTGTTTTAGACTGGTGAGCGCGAAGAAATAACTAAAGTAAGTAAAAATACGGGGTGGAATCGGATACCGAACGCGAAAACCGTTACCACATATTACACCACGCTTAAAAATTTATACAGCGTGTAACAGAAAGGGTATAATTATATGGAATACTGTGCTACGGACCATCAAACTGAACAACTTTCTCTATGGGACCACCATCGAAATCGTAAAAAATAATCAGCTGTCCTATACAAAATTTCAATACCTACTCGACCCAAATGTATGGGACAGCTGATTATTTTTTTACGATTTCGATGGTTGTCCCATAGAGAAAGTTGTTCAGTTTGATGGTCCGTACCACAGTATTCTATATGATTATACCCTTTCTGTTACACGCCGTATATATGTACACAAAAATACATTTTGACCGTGTCGTGGTCTTGCACTTTTGTAGGAAACAGCTGTTTCTTATAATGACCGATGAAAAATTTCCATGTTTGGCTCAGAATAATGTACGGAATGCGTGGTAACCATTTTCGCGTCGGTTGCCCATCCACCCCGTGTAGTAAGACTGAGAGGAGAAAAGAATCGCTGTTTGGAATTGGAGTATCTCACCAAACAGTACAGTAAGTAGATTAGGGTTGTGCCCGGTCTTGTGTAAGGTAGGTAGTTGCTGCTCTGCCAACCTACTTTCGGAATGCCGTAACAACAATTATTTAAGGGTTATGTTCAGCTGTATTGCGATGTTTTGTTGTACACATAGGTGTTAAGAGTGTGTGTTGTGGTGCGCGTCGAATTGTATCTTTTATAAGCAATTCTGTAACTATCATTACCTTAATTTGGTAAAGAAGTCGAGACAGTAACCATGAAAGTGGGCAATATTGAACCACCAGAGTGAGAGTGAGGATGCTTTGTGATTGCGAATAATTTATTCACAGTCACAGTAGAACACAGGG
Source organism: Eugnorisma glareosa (assembly GCA_947578425.1). NCBI lineage: Eukaryota > Metazoa > Arthropoda > Insecta > Lepidoptera > Noctuidae > Eugnorisma > Eugnorisma glareosa. Next base: position 35,600,175 of record OX387957.1, read on the forward strand.
TCTGCCCTGTGTTCTACTGTGACTGTGAGTAAATCGCGATCATACTGAAAGAAAGCTGAAAGAATTACCTACTTGTTTTGTTTGGATCTTAAAACTGCTCTTGAGTCACGACACTCTCGTTTGAGCTGTGTGGCACAATCAAAAAGATCTTTTTTTTTGGGAGAAGCCCGCCACATTATTCCCAAACCATTGCAACTCTTGAAAGCCAGAATCAACAATGGCGACCACCAGAAAAGCGCCGAGGCCATAAAGATTGACGAATTCCCAGAGTAATCATTTAACTTTCTTGGATCCCGCACTGAAATTAATCAGCAGAGGAGTAGTGTGTGGGATAAGCCCAGTGGCCTAGCACCAAGGATAAATATTATCATTAATGGGTCCTATTGGGTTGGAAGGCCTCCAGTCCCACTAGGTGGACCGATGAAGGTTGGTTGATGACCTTAAAGGTTGCGGGGATCCACTGGAAGCGAAACGCACGGGGCCGGTCAATGTGGCGAAACTTGGGGGAGCCCTATGTCCAGCAGTGGACGTCTTTCAGCTGAAATGATCATGATGATGACGATGACTCGGTCCTAAGTTGTGAGGCGTTATATTTGATTCCAAAATAGTCCTCCTGACTGTTTTCGGTCACGGCGACGGTTCGGCCAATCTTAGCGGAGATTAGCCATCGGCGCGGGATATATATTCGTGCACAAGTGTGTGCCTCTGTGTTTTTTTCTCTCTTAGTCCAATTGGACGGCAATCCCACAAGACCGGAGAGGATCAGGCGCAGGCGAGGCACGGGGGTATCATACCGCCAACTTCCAAACTCCGGGCTACTAGTGAGAAATTTCTAATGGAAAAACCCAATAGCACCTTTTGCCCGACCCGGGAATCGAACCCAGGACCCCACGCTCAGCAATCGCGCTTGCGACCAAGAGACCAACGGGGCGTTGATTCCATTATTGAACGCTACGAACGTCTTTTTTTTAATTTATGCTTTGTACTCGTATGTTTATTGTAATTTTTTTTTGTTTTTTATCATTTTGTATAATGCACGTCATGTCCCTGTGACAAATAATAATTATGTTCTTCTTTCTTTTATTAGGTTTGGCAAAAACGCTTGAACGCACGGTTTGTTTTAGTTTATACAAGATCTGTATAGTAAATAATTCCGGATGTAATCTGTACACTATCCAACATAATATTGGTTATACACGGGCGTGGTTCGCTCGATGGCGCTCTATGGGGCCCCGATTTGGGCGGAGTCCCTGTCTGCCCAAAACAAGGCCATCTGCGAAGGCCGCAAAGAGTCATACGCAAATACCACACCGTATCTGCGGAAGCGGCGTGGAATCTGGAGGTGCAGGTGCTCGCGAAGTCTATCGGCGTGACGCAGACCTGCAGACGGAGAGCGGCAGATGCCTACCTCCTGAGCTGGTCACGAGGTGGCGTAGGGAAGCCCAATCCCAGAACCTAAGGATTTGGAAGTTGAGGCTGGAGACGCCCAGTGCAGCACTGGCACTGGACCGTGGGGTTTATCCAGCCGATACTGGACGAGTGGGTACGGAGGCGACACGGGATTTTGTCTTTCCGTCTAGTGGAGGTATTGCCTGCTTTGGAAAATACCTGCCCAAAGTGGCTAAACGGCAGGCGACTCCCGTCACCATGCGGTTGCAGCGAGGACACGGCGTTTCACATCCTCGGGCATTGTCCTGCTTGGGTCGTGCAGCACCGTGCTCTCGCAGCAGCAATCGGGGCAGACCTCTCCTTGCCAGCCATGGTCAAGGCCATGGTCGAAAGCAGGGTGGCATGGGAGGCAGTAGCATCCTTCTGCGAGGACGTCATCTCATAGAAGGAGGCGGCGGAGTGCGTCAGGGAGGAAGACCCTCTATGTTCTATGTTAAGGGTTTGGTTTCCGCACTTAGTCCGTAAAGAGGACCATTGTACGTGAGCCATGGTGGCCGTTACTCCAACCAGCCCACCTCCCTCCCGAAGCAGATCAAACTTCCCGGTCTTCTCAGGACATCCGCAATGGATCTCGGTGTTCCAAGAGTCTCCTCGCGGATTTGGGAGACGCCAGTGCACTCGAGGAGTACATGCGCTAACGTTTCCTCCGCCTCCATGCACGCTCTGCACGGGGGGCTGTCAGTGATACCTAGGGTGTGGAAGTGTATGTTCATTGAGCAATGTCCAGTGATGGTCCCCGCCACCAGTCGCAGGCTCTGTCTGTCCAGGCGCAGAAGGCGCTTGGTCAGCTTCGTATCCAGGGATGGCATAGCTTCCTTGGATTGCCTGCACCCTGGTGTCGAGGCCCACCATTTTCCCGCTTGCGTTTGAGTCTGATCCTTTAACCAACTCCTTAGCTGCTTGAAAGGAATGGGCATAATGGGTTCGGGTCCGAAGGGCTTTGTGCTGGATCCCCATCTAGCGAGTTCATCAGCTGCATCGTTTCCAAGTGATTCACTGTGTCCTTTGATCCATTGTAGTATCACCGTGTTGCGGTTTAGTACTGTAACACGTTCTAGGATATTATGGCATTCTAGTATTATTCTCGACGTGATCTGGTTTCTCTTTAATGATTGAAGAACTGAGGCACTGTCGGAGAGTATACGAATAATGGGTATTCGTAACCTCCCTGACTTCTATGGCGTGTGCCGCTTGGATGATGCCTACACACTCAGCTTGATAGACAGAGTTGAGCATTCTCAGGGGTCTGGATATTTTAATGTTTAGGTCGTCGGAGAAGACTCCGACACCTATCCCGCTGTCGGTCTTTGTTCCATCAGTATATATCTTTAGCTCTTTTAGACCAGAGTAGTCACGCACCTCCGCTGTGAGCTCTATGTTGTAGTGTTTTTGAAAGCAGTGGGTCTTCAGGGTTCTGTCGCTGGGTGATGCCATCATGGGCTTTTGTTTGATTGCATCATCTTTTATGCGTGTATGTTTGATTCTGGAATCCTTACTAAGGGTATACTTCGAGCTTGAAAATCGCTAGGGTCGCCTCCTCTCTTACGACGAGGTGTAACGGTGGCAATCCCAGCATCACCTGTAACGCGGCAGTGGGTGATGTTCTCATGCTAGCGGTGTTTGCTACGCAGATCTTTCTGGGCTGTGCTCAGGTTGCTCCTGGGCCGCCACACTAAAGAGCCATATGTGATGATTGATTGTTAGTAGGTGATTTTGGAGCTTAGGCCCCAATTCCTGCCGAGCAGTCTTTTGCACTGCCATAGGGTTATGTGTGCTGGCTTTTGTGGTGATCTAATCGGTGTGTTTTGCCCAGTTCAGCTGTTTGTCCAAATATAAGCCCAGGTATTTGGTTTCAGTCGATAGGCTTAGGGTGGTCCCAAAGAAGCGTGGTAACTGTAAGGTTGCCAACTTTCTTTTCTTTGTGAAGAGGACGAGTTCAGTTTTGGTAGGGTTCACTGCTAGTTTATATTCCTTGCAACAGTCCTCTACCATTTTCAAGGCTTGACGCATAAGGTTGCATAGTGTATTTTCGTGTGGTCCGTTTATTATTATGGTTATATCATCAGCGTAGCCTACCATGAAATAGCCTCTGTCATTTAGACGCTTGATAAGGCTGTCTACAGCGAGGTTCCATAGGAGTGGCGAGATGACGCCCCATTGAGGGCACCCTTTCGCCAATATGGCTCTAGTGGTGTCGTTCACCGTGACCTGCACGGCTCTCAGTCTGAGCATGTTTGTGATCCATCCACGCAGAGTCGAGTACACGCAGTGTTCCTCGAGGGCTGCGTTGATGCTATGGATGGAAAATGGTTTTGTCAAAAGCGCCTTCAATGTCAATAAAAACAGCTAGTGAGGAGCATTTGTGGTCTACTGCACATTCGATCTTGGAGATCACACTGCGTAGTGCGGATTCTGTTGATTTTCCTGTGGAGTAGGCATGTTGTTGTCTGTGGAGTGGCATCTTCGGAAGAGGTCCGTCCCAAATGTGTCGGTCACAGAGTCTCTCAAAGGTTTTCAGTAGGAATGATGTCAGACTTATTGGTCTGTACGCTTTAGGTTGTGTATAATCAGGTTTGCCTGGCTTAGGGATGAAAATGACTTTAACCTCTCACCATTGAAGTGGTACATAGTTATGTGTTAAGCAGGCTTGGAAGATGACAGTCAGCCACGGCGTAAGGACGTCCACTCCCCATTGCAGCAGGGCTGGGAAAATTTCATCTAAACCTGCGGATTTGTATGGTTTGAAGGCTTGATTGCCCATTTTATTCTGTCTTCGGTTACTACTATACGGGCTCTGGACCAGTCCCGGTCGTTTGGCGTGTGCATTGGCTCGCTTGTCCATGCTCTGTCCTCGGAAAGTTGCAGTCTGGAAGTGGGTTTCCAGAAGAATTTTACTTGTTTCCTGGCCGACTTTGTGTAAGTGTTGTCTGGGTTTTTCAGCGACCCGAGGGTGCGATCCTGATCGGTGGACAGGATCTTTCTAACACGCGTGGCTTCGCTGTCTGATTCAATGTTCTCACAGAATTTGCGCCAGGCTGCTCTGCTGGCATGCCTGACTTGTTTTTTGAAGATGTATTGTGTTTTCTTGTATAAGTCCCAGTCTTCTGGGAGCCTGGAGTTTTTGGATCTGTTGAATTGTTTGCGCATCGTTTGCCTGAGCTTGCCGAGTTCTGCAGTTTACCAAGAGTTTCCCTTGCTCTTGTTGTTTAGATCTGGTAGTTTGCAGCAGGCCTGGTAGGCTTCGATTACATATTCTGAGAGTTTTACTACAGTGTCTTCAAGTTGCTTGGGATCCGTTAGAGTGAAGGGTGTTTGGTGCCGTGTTAGCAGTGAGGCCAAAAGCTGTCTGTAGACGTTGGTACGTCGTGGATTGCGCCTAGGTTCGGGTTTTTTTTGTTAGCTACTAATGAGAAACGAATCCTTCTATGATCAGAGGAAGACCCAACTAGCAAAATCAGTACTTAAAACGCTCTCAAGACTACTTTTATTGTTATTTATAATTTTTTTATAATACGCTACAAGCCTGGATTTGGGCGCAGTTATAGGAACGTTTATTTCTATAACTATCTTATAATCAACTTATTAAATGTTACTAAGCCCTATAATATACTTGACGAAGCGCAATAACTTCTATAATGATCTGAGACTACACAATTACAAGCACAAACGCTCTTGTTAGCATCTGACGTAGTTATCTTACCAAAGCAATCTTGTTTATAATGCACTAGTAACGTACTTATTGGTTATAAGTATATTTTAACAGAAGTTTTCTTTGTTGAGTTTGTAAAAACCTAATAATAACTTAAGTTTCTATTACTATTATTTTGTATTATTGTAGAATATTAATTACAAAAAAATATAACTATCGTAAATACGTGTATGAACTCGTGGGGAAATCATTTTTACTGTAAATATGTATAGGTACCGCAATTTAGTTAGTTTTTACAATCCCCTCTGAAAAATAGCACATTAGAATATGCTATTTTTCGGAGGGGAGTTGTAAATAAAATATTTCATCAATTCTTATGAATATTCGCCATACTTAAAATTGCTGTTCATTAGGGACTTTGTAGAACTTTATAAGTAAATTAGTACTTGTAGCAAGTAAGTAAGTAATTTTTAGGTAAATGAGTATTTGTAGCAGTTTCAGCCAAGATAACTCGCCTCCATTGGCCTCCATTTTAAAAACAAATTAGGGTTCCCGTGGAATATGCCTACTATACCTATTTTTCACTTTTCTCATGTAACCACCACTCTTTTTCAATCGCTTAAATTCATGTTCAGCTTATTCACTCAACAACTGAATTTCAACAAACTGGCTGAGGTTTACTAATAAAGTTATTGATCTAGTAGCTTTTAAGCTGTTTTGATCATGAAGCGCTCTTATCAAGTACTATTCGATTTAAAAGAGTCTTGAGCAAAACTATAACGGCGCAAACTTATAGTCATCTCAGCTAAGTATTTTATAATATCTTGTTCACTCACAAAATGCTATTAAAGGATCAAAATGTTATTCTAGATTATTTAGTTTTACTGTAGACAATTATAAGAGACTTATTCCTAAAAGTGACCTTAAGATAATCTTGTAGCTAACTACAAGACTGAGATATAAAAGCAAATGCACTTGAAAATATCTACGCTTGTGAAATGCTATTACAAGTAAAAGTTTCATATACATGTTGTATATGATCTCCCCGTCATTGCGATTTTTTTTTTGTTCTAGACCATACCCGGAGATATTGGGGGTCAAAGTTCCAACTTTTTCATAGGTTTTTTCTTTAATACGTGCTTTTAATGCAAGATTTTTACATTAAACACTTCCACGACCCCCGTACTATTCAATCCATCCATCAGCACAATATTTTGACTGCAGTGATATTGAGTCCTACCGTAAAACGTTAATTTTTACCCCATAAAAAAAGTCGTTTCCCAGCAATAAGTTTTGCGTAAAGTTACTTAGTTTGATGTACATAATGCTTGGTTGACGGCTTCGTGAAGGGTCTTGTTACACCCTGTATATAGCTAGGTAGTATGTACTTACAGTTTAATAACTTCTGTTGAATTTCAAATAAGATAGGTGCCTAATTGTGTAATTGTCGAGATGCATCTAGGCAGGTAACAATAAAATTATGAGAATAAAACTTGGTTAGGCGCAACTTCATATTGCTTTTCGGAATTGCGTATATTATTTTAAAAGGAAAAAAGCCTAACTATCAAGTACCCTATGGTACTTAAAATAGAATGGTTCCGTAGGTAAGTAAATATATTCACGGGAGCTCTTCGAAGGGTTGGACAGGGGTTTATAGGGCCTTATAAGTTGGACGTGGCTAAACTACGTTCATGGGTCCTCCCTATCACAGTGACTTGAATCCAAGTCTGTTGGAGAGAATCGTTATCACGCTCTTTCCAGTAGTTAGGGACTCTTGCCACAGAGTCTTTTGCCACTTTTGTCGTCTGCAAACTCGTTAGAGTTGGGGGTGATTGAAGGCGAGCTGGACCTTGATGGCTTGCCATGAGATGATTGGGGGGTCGTAACACCGAGCCAGGCCTGGATTGTATCCATGCCTTGGCTTGTGTTCGGCTTTAGATACTCTGGGGGACCGCTTAAGGTGAATGTTCAAAAGTTACTTCTGTGCAAGCATGTTCCGCTTCGGCTTAAAGGAGGCTTTATTGGTCTTGTTCAGGCATGAAGTCTCTGCTTACCGACTAGGGCAGACTGACCGGCTTTTCCCGGTCCTGAAAAAAACGGGAATTCCCGGGTTTTAGCTTTGTAAAAAAGATCGGTTTTTACGTATAAAACCCGGTCTTTTCGGGTTTTCGGTTCTTTTTTGTTTCTTTTTTAAATCCTTTAATTATTGATCTGTGAACTTCGCAGATCAGACACACAACTCGTCGTAGGTCGTTTAAAATGTAGAAACATGAGTAAGTAATTTTTTTCTATTATTTCCACGACTTATTCATCTAAAATTTATTCTCACAAGAATAAATGTAATTGGGAAAGTTCTCATTCTAAAGTATCCCTGTATAATTTTTTGACGAAAAGACTCGACGAAGCTTCCCAAATGCTGCCCAGCCCAGCTGGATTCTTCTGTTATCCTTCATCTCAAAGTTGTCCTTACCAAACAACAGAGTTTGCCCGAGGTAAATACATATATTCTCGAACAACCTCGAGAGGACCGCCATTGACAAAAATAGATCCTGGGGTGACGAGTTCGTTGAACATAACCTGGATTTTGTCAAGTTCACCCTGAGACCAATGCGTATTGAAGAATCAACTAGGCCATCTAGTATCTGCTGTAAGTCGTGCAGCGATTCAGTCAGTATGATGATGTCATCTGCAAATCTCAAGTGTGAGATGTACTCGCCGTAGATGTTAATGCCATTCCCGGTTCAGCGTCTTAAACACATCCTCCAGTTCGATGGTGAACAATATCGGTGAAATTGAGCCCTTGCCTCACACCCCGACACAATGGGAGTGCTCTGTCTGCTGGTTCTGAGTTTGGACGGTCATTATTTTTGGCGTTTTCTTAAAGACTTTTCAGCACTTGGAAGTATCGCCAGTCTTCTTGGCATCGGTGCAGAGACTCCAGAACAAACCAGGTCTCGATAGAGTTAAAAGCCTTCTCTCATATTCCGCAAATGCAAGACACAAAACCCGATTATACTCTTCGAAATTCAGTATAATTTCCCGCTCTGTGTGAATGTGGTCTCTGATGCTGTATCCTCTTCTAAACCCGACTTGTCCGGTAGTAGTCGGCGGTGGAAGTCGTCGAGTCTTCTCGCTATACGATTTGTGATGACTCTTGCAAACAGCTTAAACATGTGGCTAAGGAACGAAATAGGTCTGTAATTCTTTAATAAGGTCTTGTTCCTTTTATTTAAAGAAAAGAACGAACACGTTCTTTCTCCACGCTTCTGGATTTCTCCCAGAGAACAGGATCGAGTTGAAAAGCTCCGAAAGCTCTCTTAATAGAGGACTTCCTCACGCTTTCCTCGATTTCACCTTGGCTGACTTCTGGCAGGTCTTCTGTGAAATGGGATCAGGTCGAGATGCTTGCGTGGCTTACAACTGACCGTGGAAGTTTTTGACTTCTGAAACAATCTCAGACTTCGAAACGACGATATCCCAACCAGGTTTGGTCAATATCGTCAGGTGGCTCCTCCCAAGTGATTGGACGAACACTTTCAACCCCCGGTTCAGCATCGAAGGTCGCGTCGTACTAATTCGTCGTCGTAATTTTCTTATTGTTTAGTGCCTGTAGCTAGCTCTGCTGAAGTGATGAATAGGAGCTCCAGAGTCTCCTTCGAATGTTTGGACTGCCTACCCGTAAGCCGGATTTTGTAAAAACGCGCCCGAGTCGGGACGCGTCCGCCTCCCTGAGGATTTTAACTATTTCGTCGAACGCCTGGTCAATATTGTAAATTAATAAAAAAAAAACGAAAAAGGCCGAAAAACCCGGGTACCCGGTTTTTATGAAAACCCGAAACCGAAAGAAAACGGTCCAAAAAAATAGCCCATTTTCGATGCCCTAATACCGACCCATTTGCCTGCTCGGCGAGGTTTCCAAACTATTCGAAAGAATACATGCCGACGGGTTCTTTGGCCATCTGTCGCGTGTTGGTCCTGATCTCACCGATTACCAGTATGGCTTCCGGCAGCAGCATTCTAACTTGGATTGTTGAGAACGATTCTACGCGTCTGCTCGCTATCGGAACAAGTAAGTTAGTAAGTTTGGATATCGTCAACGCGTATAACAGCCTGTCTTGGTTGCGATCATACCACAACTGCATCGGGCTTACCTTGGTATAAACTCATTCGCTATTGTCGGTCGGGAGATTACGTGTGGGGTTCCGCAAGGATCACTTTTAGGGCACTGTTAAGGAAACTCCTCCCCGTAGTTAGCGTTGCCAGGCGTCCGGATAAAGCCGGACATAGGTAGGCTTTTTGATTGTGTGTCCGGCCAAAATAAACGGCGTCCGGCTTGTCCGGCTTTTGTTAGGCTTTTTACATTTCGCAAACGAGCGAGCGCCGAGCGTGGCCGAGCGCAGGCGACGAGAGTCGACTTCGGTCGCTCACGCAGACCGAAGTACCGCCCGTCGCCCATAGTACAAAATCCTCAATAATGTAGGGTGTCCGGCCTTTCTACCCAAATGTCCGGCCAAACTGGCTGGTCTGTCCGGCTATTAGGTTTGGCGACCTGGCAACCCTACCCGTAGTGTTAGCCAGCTGGGACACTTTCGTACAGACTATCCACCACCCGCTATCTTATGAGACCTCTTTAGGTACAGTCTCCCCAGGGATGCGCCCTAAAAGGCGTTACACATAGGAGATTCCGAACAGCTCTTTTAAAAAGAAACGGTGCTCCTTTTATGCACGCCTTGTGAATGTGACCTCCGGAGTGGGTTTAGTAACCTACCCAAAACTTCTTCTTTATCATGTGGTTAGTGCCTAACCTGGTGTCAGAGTTTTTATGCCGCTCATGGGCTTTTGACTTGGCTTTATATGCCGTCAAGAAATATTTCTCAGGCATTCTGGTTTCCTCACGATGTTTTCCTTCACCGAAACACATCTTACATAGCCCCAAAGACCTATCGCCGTTTGAAATTCTTTAGAAAAAAATAGTAAACCTTCCCAAGATAGATAGAATCAAGAAAGACCACATCGACGTCGACACATCTGCAACGCAAGAACGAACAAACGGAAAGAGCTTTGAATTATTTGGCCCTCCTAACTACCGCCATTTATTTTATTTTCAAAATAACAGCGTCGCATTAAACCTGTATTAATCAATGGCTGAGCAGCAGTGGTCCAGTGGTGGCGACCCCGACTTACGAGCAGTATGTCGTGGGTTCGAACTGACGCAGGCGCATTACTTTATGTACCTAATTTATTTCATCACCACTGCTCTCAAATCGGTGAAGGAAAACATCATCATCATCACATGTGACATCTACCAACCCGCACTGGGCCCGCGTGGTAGATTATAGCCCATTCCCTCTCATAGAGAGGAGGCCTGCGTCCCAGCAGTGGGAACATTATAGGCTGATTATGATAAATCAATGGCTCAAAATAGTTTTGGATGAGACCAATTCATCTAAAGCGTCACGTTTCCGAGATATAATTTAATCCATAAAAGTACAATCTTGAATCTTTCTCAAATGAAGTAAAGCTGTCAAAGTTGTGCTGATGGCGAATATTTTAACTTTGATGGCATAGATCTCGGAAATGTGACGTTCTTTAAGATTTTGTCTCTTAAAATACAACTAGGTACTTACACTACTAATTACGTTACTTACACTTTACTTGTTGGTATTGATGCCAGTTATTGTTTGATACAGGTTTTATGTGTGGCTAATAAAAACATAGTTGTACTGAGTAAATAGATTCTAACTTTGATAGCTTACGACTCGAAAATGTGCCGCTTTAGAAGACTTTGTCTCATAGAAAACTTGTATGTGTTGATACCAGCTATTATTTAATAGTAGGTACACGTTTTATGCGTGACCACACTGGCCACAACTTCACGACATAGTACAAAACAAAGTCGCTTCCGGCTGTCTGTCTTCTAAAGGCGACCAGTCTTTAGGGATAACACCCCCGGAGTTGGATTGTGACCTCACTAAAACCACGCTGGTGGACACCAACTGCCCATTGGAAGAGGTACTGTTTTCTCATCCTAAGATCACTTCTTTTTTTACTTTTTAGCTAGTCAAAAAGGGGAATGTATTGAAGGTTGTCTGACTTTGGCCATTCTCTTTCAAGAAAGGACCGATTAAAATGGGATTTATTTCATTATATATTACAGACCTACGGATCCCTAAAACTTAAGCATTATATCTGACACTACTGCCAATTTTATTTGACCTGTGATATGATCAGAAAATTGGTGATGAACTTTGTATGTATGTACGGTCAGGGTTCCGGCTTGGGTCGCCGATATTTCGCGTAGTTGCAGCTACTCTATCATCTAAAGCCATGTAAAAAAGCAATAGAGCCCTTAAATACTTACCTAAGTACTATCTTTGCATTGACACTAACTTTGAATTGAATTATATGTACTTATAAAGGGTGTAACAAGCCCCTTATAGAAGCCGAAAGGTACTTGTTCTCTTCGTCATTGCGATAATTTTTTTGTTCTAGACCACACCTCTGCGAACCTAGTTATGGGAATATTGGGGGTCAAAGTATCGACTTTTTCACAAGTTTTTTTTTTTAACACTTGTTTTTAACACATTCAGTGCCGGGAACCCACCTGGTGGGTTCACTCAAGTCGCACTTGGGATGCCGAGAACCCACCTGGTGGGTTCATTTTTAATGTAGGTTTTTCTTAGCGAACACAGCATCAAATAACGTAAAAATAAAAACAGTTGTATATTTTTTAACAAGATTAATAAGAATACGCCGTGGTTTCAAATTACAAGCATTTTTATTTTCTCTCAATTTTCGACCTCTTCCTAGATGCCGAGAACCCACGTGGTGGGTCCTATTTCAGGGATGAAAAACCATATGCACGATTTTAAATATTTTCTAAAAATAATTATTTTTCCATTTTAGGACACGAAAATGAGTTCAAAATTGAGGCTTTTAGTGTTCGGCATCAAAATAGACAAAAACTAATACTTATTACTGTGAGATTTAGTCTGCCTGCCCGTTTATTTCTCACAGGCACTCACAGCTACATATTTCAGAAACTATTTTCGCTACAGACTTGACATTTGGAATAAATAATGCTTAGCATTTTTCAATTAAATTGCCTAGATTACGATCCCGCCATCCTCTTCGTATTAGGTTTCTTTAAACCTCAAACATGCAAAATGTCGATGAAACAAGCAAAAGCAACGACTTCCGAAATTAATTTTAACTTTTTTTGTGTTTTGTTTATAAACTTTTTTTTTTTTTTGCAACATTTATATTTGTATATCGTGTTTATAAAGCGTGAAGTTTAAACGAACGAGCTCATCTCAGTCTGAAGACGGTTGCGCGAAGTACGGCAAGGGCACATCTATGATTTAAATCGATGTTGTATTTAAAATAACTGCACTACTTGGGGTCATTAACCTAACAAAATGTCATCAAATCCGTTTTTTGTTTGGTTTATTGTGTTAAGATATCGATATCCATCACAGCTGCGAAGTATCGCTAGCTAATTTAATTTAACCCAGTATTACAAGTGAAGGAATAGAATATGTAATTAATAGTTACTGGGTGGTTCAAACAAAACTAACTGTCAAAGAAACTACCTACAAATGCAAATGCAACGTTTGTAATCATTCAAAAGTTTTAAAATGTTATTTATTATAATCTAAAAGAAACAATAATAGCGATTACGAAAATTAAATTTAAAAAAAAAATTGCATGGAAATCTCACAAAAGGTTGAACACCCCTGTCACGGGATCAGAGCGGGCGATTTTACTTTTTCATTTATTTTTTTATTATTGCACTTACCCTACTAGGGCATGAATATACCCCCACAGATAGCTAATATAGCGATAATACCTCCTGAAAACTCTATTTTACCACTTATTTTAGGCTTTTAAATCTTAATCTCAAACCTAATGCCGAGAGCCCTCCAGGTGGGTTCTCTTTTGCGCAAACGTAATGCCACGGACCCACCTGAAGGGTCCACTTGCAATATGTATGGTGGGATGGCTCATGCGCACTATGAAACGGGGGTGGACTCGAATGTGTTAACGTAAGATTGTTACTTTAAACACCTCCACGATCCCCGTACTATTCAATCAATCCATCAGCACAATGTTTTGAGTGCGTTACATAGAGTCCTACCGTAAAACCAGATTTTTCACCCCCAAAAAAAGTGGTTTCCCAGCAATAATTTTACTTAAAGTTACTTTGTTTGATGTACAGAATGCTTCGTTAAGGGTCTTGTTACACCCTGTATGTACCAAGGTATAGGCTGTAGGTAACAAGTTCCTGCCACTTCAGCGTTCACAGTATTTTAAATCGGGGCCGTCTTATGCTTAGGTATCCCAAGCAGGGTGCAAGAATTTTTGAGCTAGCTGTGGCACCTGCTTTCTTAAAATTTGCTCTCTACTGCATAGGTTAATAGGTACTTTTTCTGTATGAATGGTCAAAAGAAAACTTAACTTAGGTATCCGACGCGGGGTGACAAAAAATTCGAGCTCATCTGGTTAGATTAGAAGCCGACCCCGAAAGCCTTTTAGCTGCAGGTTTTGAGGACTGTCATGGGGACTGTCCTCAAAGCCTCGGTTAATTGCCGTGCGGCGCACTCGGCGGTGTTGAGCAGCGGGGGTGAAATCCCCTCCTGGGCAGCATGGGCGGGGCCGGCGCCCGCGGCCCTGCAGTCTGCTCATCGGATGCGCTGTCGTGACGCCGCGTCCAATCATTCCCGCGCAGCCCCCGCGCCACATGTGTGTCGTACTCGTACCTATAGGTCACGATGTCGGACTTATGTACCCGCGACCTTTATGAAATGGTGCGGGTGTATGCAGAATGTATGCAACGGAGAGCATAGGTACCCCGAATGCGAGCCCATGGTATCCTTAACCCCGCGGTCCCTAATAAAAGGAACATTTTAGCAGCCACTCAAAGGCTGCTTGATCACGGTCATTATGCTTTATTTTCTTTTGATGGTCCTAAGCCCATGAAAGTATGACGGAAAAATTGGAATTACTCTTCGAATAACTTCAGATCACGGCCAAATCTTAAAAAAGTCTAGTTGGAACCAGATATAATCAGTACATTGGCATCGACGTAAATACCTAAGCCTGTGAATGAAAAAACGAACAAGCATGAATGATAACTTTATTTTTTTGTACTGAGACTTATCAAAATAAAAAATAGGTGTTTAGTAAAACTCATTTAAGTTAAATTTGTCAAAGTTTGCGCACTGAATAAAAATTATTCCTGTACCCAGGTACCTTCTTATATCCTAATATACTTAATATAGGTGTAGGATTAGCTTAGGTCTGGTGTACCTAAAAGCTCATGCATAAACGATGTCGTATATAAGCTTATAAGTAGCTAAGTAGGTACTAGCAATGTAATATGTAAACGTACTAATAACCTATAACAATGACCTATAAACACAGTGGTCAATAATAAATGCTCGCACCTGTATTACATAATGGGTGTAAAAGTATCCATAGAGAAGCCGAACAGGGGCCTTAGTCTGCTATTGCAATAGTGTCAGAATGGTCTATCATTGATTTAATTTCGACTTCTTTTTTTGGGGTGAACCTCACCACCCTTTTACAGGTGAGGTTCACCCCAAAAAAGAAGTCGTTTCCCAGCAATAATTTTTGCGTAGAATTAGTTAGTTAGATGTATGTACAGAAAGCTTAGTTGACGGCTTCGTGAAGGGTCTATTTACACCACTTACTTTGAAAATCAGCCGCTTCAAAAAAATAGCGCCCACTTATAATTATAACGCACAAAAATAAAAAATAAAAATATAATAGTCTTATAACTGCGCAACGTTTCCACCTCTTGGCTCCATCATCAGACCCTCAACACCAAGTGCAATCAATGAGGGCTGTCGTTTTTGAGCTCACCAGATTGCACCACTGGCGAGTAAGGTATTGTCATTAATTCTATTTTATACTTTTAGGTACCGAATTTTATTTTATTACGTGCAAGAACTTAGTGTAAACTTCAGATACATATTTACAATATTGCCTCTAAAATAAGCAAACGCGCGCAACTCGCTTGAGTCGCTAGCACTCCTATGAAATCTGACATTTCTGTAGATCTTACTCTACCCGAACGCCTCTAGTGGCGAATTCATGCGTGATAGCCCCCATTGTACTCATCAAAACGAATCATATAATACGATACTCGAGGGATTTACTAGTAGCCACTGAAGAGTTACACCTTCCACCTCCTATATATATACTAACATGCAAAGTTTCATTCCGATACGAGAATTAAGAGGGCCCTTCCCGGCGCGTCTATCGTCAATGCGAGCATGGTCGAAAAGCTTGTTGTTTCATCCAGAGCCACAGCGGCGATTTTCTTTCAACTCCCCTGTCGTACCCCGCACAACTCGTCTCCCGCGCACCTCATACCGCCTAACGCGATGACATTGAACGAAAAATTGTGTTCGAAAATTTCTTAAATTTGTTCCAGGAAATACGTGTTTTTGAATAAGTCTTACAAGTGTGTGAAATAAAAATTTGACATTAAGAATTTCCATTACATGTGCAAGGTTTCTATCGTGATGATTTCTTTACTTTTAGAGTTTATGAGTACATTATGAACGGCCAAAGTTCAGGTAAAATTTGTGCAAAACAGCCATTTTTGGAGGCTTATACTGAATTTGTTTCTACATTTTTTGTTACCATAGCAACCTAGATATAGTGCACAAAATACCTATTAGTTCAAAAAAATCAAAGATAGATGTGTAACAACTGCATAATCACGTACGAGCGTTTGTATGAAAAGTATGACGGGTTGGCCGCTCTTAAAAGGTTAAAATTGACTTCCAAGATTTTTTTTTGTTTTGTGTAACAAGTGAGGCTTGATAATAATTAAAACGAATGTTTATAAATAATTCAATAAATTTATTTATCTACTATATTCGTACATAGCTCATTAGACATAATCACATAACAAATAACAGAAATTATTAATCAATAATTTACCTATTTACTTAAACTGTTTTGTATAATATATTGAAAATGTGTACATATACAAGTAAAAAATTCTAGCTAGGGCAACTCTTATAAATAAGCTAGCTTTCTACCCTATGACAGTAGGAGGGTAATATGATTAGGGAAGAAATAATTCTATACAAGAATGAATGAATGTTACAAGAGATAATAAGTAGAGTAGAATATTGTATGAGCATAAAGTTACTAAGAAAATGAACAAATTTTACTAAGGGACCAACTACAAAATATCGAAAATTTTAAACAGTCCTGGATGATTCATTTTCCATGGTGTCAGGATTGGTCCAATAGTTAAAGTTGTTCATGGTGCCATCTTTCAGGTTTAGGTCAAACAAAAACTAAAATTGTTTTTAAGACAGTAAATGAGTCGGAGGTTCTATATTAAGAATGTATTTAGGTACTTTTTTGTGTTCATTCGCTTTTAATTGTTTATATTGTAACTTGGCCGCTCTGAACTATGGTATATCAAGAAACGATCCGTGTGGTCTGTAACAATGTATAAGGGTAATGCACTCACGAAAAGTACACAATAAGGCACCGGGCAGGCATAAAGGCAGTGAGATACGTCTGGGGACAGGCCTTGGGCCAAGCGCTCTCTTGACCATCTCTCCAGATTAGGGTTCAGATCAAAGCGGCCAACAAGCCGTATGTTTATATAATATGTACATATTGTCGTATAAAAATCTTTATAAATTTATCAATAAATTGCTTGATGCTTGTGCAAAAATAAATCTACATTTAATCCTGTGTAATTGGAGTTTGAAACGTGTGAAGGCTATTTAATGCATTAATATTATGTTTAGGAACTACCTACATACTGTAACTCTTTGATAATCTACATGAACTAATCTATGTTCATATTTAGCAAGCTAGATTATGAATAAGTCTTGGCTATTATTTCGGTGTAAGCGTAACTTGTATAATTTATTGTTCAAAAATGTCATACTGACTAAAACGTGACTACGAGAAATCAGCATGACATAATTTTAAGCTTTGTAAAGGCACGGTATGTTTTCGAAGAAACAATTCAAGGCGTTTACATATACAATGTAAACAACAAAATTAAGGACTTGATTTCCGTAATTGCATATAAATCAGGTACTTGACTGCACCATTGGTTATGAAGTTTATGTCCTGAATAGTTTCAATGATAAAAATAAACTTATTACTTATAAAGTCTGTAACTATAAGATAACAACCACTGAATGTACACCAAACACTGAATGTACTTGAACCTAAAGGACGCCCAGAAACCATTGACTGAAAGTCATTTTTTTTAAGTCATATGAAGATAAAATGAAACAACTCAAGTGAAACCACACAACAAGTAAATACTGAAAGAAAATAAATACAAACTAATTTTCGTTAGTCAAATGAGCGAGTTCACAAAACTTGACTTTACAGATGACACAAAAATGTATCAAAGTTTAAAGGATATTAACACTATTCAATTAATTAATTACAGAAATTATAAGTTATCTATAAAGTGTATAATATTTAGCTATTATCCATTACACAATAATCACAGAAAACTGTGATTACAATGAATAAATAAAATAATTGCTCATGATTTAAATATTTGCAAAAGTACAAAATGACATTATTACTGTCTGAATTACAAATAACAATGTTTAACATTTATTATTATTCTTAAGTTCTTTATATAGAATATATTTCAATAATTTAAGTGCAATTACCTCACTTAGTAAAGCAAGCTATTCAATAATGGCAGTTATCGTGAAAAACATTGGAGCAGTCAATTATAACAACAATATGTATAATTGTAATATTTATGACGGTGATATTATACAATTACTTCTTGGTCACACCAACTTGGATATAAAAAAAATACATTGTACATAACATCATGACATGCAGCATTGCAGCCCAATGCATATAAGCACCTACATATTGCACTATCTTGTTCAATTATTTATTCTTTCTATAAATATGACTAAGTATAGATAAATGTTACCTAAATGTGGTTGAAGAACACAAGAATTCGGAAAGCCGCTACTTTTAAATAAATTATGCATCCTGAAGAAAAGACATTCTTTTGCACTTGAGCAGCAAAATACGTGGTACTTACTACTCAAGGAATAAGTAAGTGTGCTTAAAGTAATGAAGACTAAGTGCAGATATTATAATACAAGAAAAACAATATATAAAAAGCATTTGATTCCAAGGAAATAGCATCTGATAAATGTAATTGCACCTAAATTAAAAATATATAAATATTTGTTTAACTAGTAACTTGTAATTGAAAACGAAATGTTGCAACAAGGCGCCTTACCGGAAAGCAAGCAATTCTTTATTGGCTATCAATTATTCTACTAATTAACCGTGTCATTTGTATGAGAACTGAGCGTTTACTTAAAGCTGTTTTGAAAACCAAATTAGTATTACTGTTGATATCTTTTCATCTTTCTTTCCATTTTTTTCTTTTTCTTTTCATCTTGTTCCGTGTCTTGAGGCACCTCTTGGAAGAACCAGGGACCAAGCACATTGACCCATAGCAGCCAAAATGCCCGTGCTGGCAGGAGCAGTAGCAACAGCCAGAAGTAGTTTGATACTGCTGCGAGAACGTGTGTTATCGATGATAATATCACTATGTCTTTCACATGTCTGAAAAATAAGCATTCTTTAATAAATCATTTGCTCAATTATTACGGATAAAATGAGTCGACATGGGTTGTATACTGTTTTATAGACAAAAGTTCTAAAGAATTTCGTTTAATATATTTTTTTTCTCATAATATCATTTCATAGAATAATCAATACACAGAAACCATTTCGAATAATTTTAAATGATTGATTTTTGTTACGAATATTTTTTTTTGTTCGATATTCATATCATAGAATAACAAATCAAATATTCTTTATAATCATATTGTATAGTTAATATTTAACTTATTACTAAGAAAAACATTTTATCGAGTAACAGTTTCTAAATGTTTCAATTCATACCTTTGACAAATGGCATACCCTCCATAAAAAATTACAACATTGCGTTCACAAAAACAATGCGGGTAATATTGTTACTCTCATTAATAGTAACCTCATATGCACGTACAACGTACTGTGTTTATTTTGAGGTTCATAATTGTCGGAGTGCCCTAATTTTATTACTGCGACCAATTTCGACGTAGTCGTCATAGTTCTAACCAAACCTAACCTAAATAGGTTAGGTTTCCGTGTTCCGACCAAATGGTCGGATAAATTCCGTTCACTCCGACCAAATAGTTTTAACGTCAGGGTAAATATCTAAATGTTGTAATAAGGCGTAGTCGACGTAGCCCCGCTACGCAGTGCTCCTATTACTGTCTGCAAGGTTTAAAGTAACCTAACACGAAGGGGATGGCGGGGTCTTAGCTCGCTCTCTAGACCCCGCCATCTATACAACGTGTAACAGAAAGGGTATAATCATATGGAATACTGTGGTATGGACCATCAAACTGAACAACTTTCTCTATGGGACCACCATCGAAATCGTAAAAAAATAATCAGCTGTCCCATGGAAAATTTCAATACCTACTCGAACCAAATGTATGGGACAGCTGATTATTTTTTTACGATTTCGATGGTGGTCCCATAGAGAAAGTTGTTCAGTTTGATGGTCCGTACCACAGTATTCCATATGATTATACCCTTTCTGTTACACGTTGTATATATATAATATAGTGTAATATTGCTAAAGTTGTTTCGTTATAATTTATTTATTCTTTTGCTGTGCTATCTGCAATGCGGGTGCTAGCTGTGGAAATTTATATTATTTTCAAATTGTTAAAAGTCTATTATGCTTTTAAATTTTAATTAATTTGTATTTATAAAATTGGGAAAGAATACTGTAGCTTGTAATAAACCACTAATTATTAGTATACAGGGTGGAATTTTTGAACACCACCTGGAGAGAAAGTACTCTAAATATTGATGATAGAAAATTTTGCTCAAACGAAACATTCCTTTATTTTTAAAAATAAATAAATCGGCATTCAAAGATTTTTGAAAATTCACTTATCACACTCGGGAACCGAACCGGCTAAATTCCAAAAAAATAACGACCTCTACTTTTGTGACATCAATTGATAGGGTCAATCATGAGGATCAAATCTCTCTGACAAATATGATAAATTAAATGAAAGGAAAACCATGAAAACTTAACTTATAAATGAATTTAGCCAGTTCGATTCCAGAGTGTGGCAAAATAATTTTCGAAAATCTTTGAACGCAGA
This sequence comes from Eugnorisma glareosa, assembly GCA_947578425.1. Classification (NCBI taxonomy): domain Eukaryota; kingdom Metazoa; phylum Arthropoda; class Insecta; order Lepidoptera; family Noctuidae; genus Eugnorisma; species Eugnorisma glareosa. The sequence goes on from OX387957.1 coordinate 35,620,506, forward strand.
TTTATTTCTTTTTACTAAATAAAGGATTGTATCCTTTGAGTTAAATTTTTCGTCTTCAGTATTTAGAGTGCTTACCCTCCTGGTGGTGTTAAAAAACTCCATCTTGTATTTAAAACACCCAGAAATATTAATGGCAATCAACACATTGGTATTAGGGTAAAACTAATATTTGTGACATATGTTTGTTTCTTATTATGTTTGCTAATGTGTACACACGGCTACACATCAAGCTATACATTTCCAGTATAAGCTGACCTCGCATTGTACGGAAATCCTATACAATGCGAGATCAGCATAAACTAGAAATGTATAGCTTGATGTGTAGCCGTGTGTACAATGACTTGACCATTGTGTAAATGGTTTTGTACTTAGTTATAATTTATTTCGATGCTGCTAATGGAAACTTGATTATGTAATAAGTATAAACTGGTTTTATTTTGCAATGCACTAGGAAATATACTGGAACCAAAAAAATACTCTTTGCCAATACAATGTTACTTTTTATTTATATCATTCCCGTGTTAAGATAACTAGTTTTAGTTATTCTTTTATCACTCTTTTTTGTATTACTGCATCATATTTAGTGTCTTAATATTTGTCTTTAGAACAATTCATCTAATCTAATAAGGCTGAGGAGTTGGTTTGTTTGTATGTGCCAGTTTCTGGAACTGCCAATTGGATTTGAAATAGTCTTTTTGCATTTAATAGCCCAATTCCTGTGGAAGGTTTTAGACTATTTAACATCACGCTATGGTGAAACTGCAGGGCACAACTTGTAAATATCTGTTACAAAATAGATTTGACTTACTCGCCCATGCCCCCCTCCATATTCAAATCAAGACCAGGGTCAATGAGTTGATTGTTTTCTGTATATGTAGGCCGACTGATGTATCTCATCATTTGGTAGCACCCCATGTATATTGATAGAATAAGAATATTCAGGAACTGAAAAGGAAATGAAAACAATGTTAACATATGTTTCACTAAATAGTACTGGACTTGTGCAGCATTGGATAGTTTATGAGGCGGTTAACTTACAATAATTCCACTGGTAAAGTTGTCCCAATAAAATCCAAGTGAGACAACTCCGTAAGCTGCACTAGCTCCAAGTGCCATCATGCGGTAAAAGCTTATAGTTGACACATTCTCCATCAAAATCTGTTTAGCACCTTTGGTGGGGGCTTTCCCTTTTGGAGGCTGTAGTAGAAATAAAAAAAAATGAATAAAGAAATATCTTTATGGACTTCTTTGACTGTTGCTGTAGTTACAGGTAGTCTACTGACTCCATGTAAAATGTTAGCTATTAGTTGTGTCCGGATAGACTGGAAGCCGACTCCAATATACTTGGGAAAAGGCTAGGCAGATGATGGAAGTTTACAGACATGGTAATTAATGTCACCCTTTTTCTATCAGCCCTGGTGCCTTGGTACTTGGGTTGGTATAATACACACATCAAAAGTGTCTAGGGATCAACATATATTTTTGCAATAACTTTTCTCCTGATTGATATTAATTAAAATTTTCTTTAAGGATTCATCAAATAAAGTGTTTTCGTTTGTCACAGTAACGATAAACCAAGTCACCTTTGCATTAATAAAGAAATTTGCCATTTTCCTAATAAAGGGATTTTTGACATTTGAACCACTAACACAAAAGTTCGAAAAAAAGACTGAAATAACAGTTTTCTTTAAAATTTTATTGGGTAACTTAAACAATTAATAATCCGTGTTTCTACCGCGAACACTAACAACACAAGAACATCGGTTTGGCATACTCAAAATGAGTTCATCCAAATCACGCTGTGGAATGGCCGCCCATGTTCGTTGCAACAACAAAAAAAGGTCTTCTTGCGACTGGATACCCTCCATATTCGGCAGAGCTCTTCTCTGTAGCATATCCCATGCATGCTCAATCGGATTCAAGTCTGGCGACTGAGCAGGCCAGGGCAGGACATTGATGTTAGCTGCGGCGAGAGTCTGTCTTACAACTCTTGCGGTGTGCGGTCGTGCATTATCATGCATTAACTGAAATAAGGGACCGATTTGCACTTGTAGAGGAACGATGACGTCTGATACAATCGTCTCAGCATAAATTTGAGCGTTGAGGTTGCCTCTGATCCAAATCAACTCAGTTCTTCCGCCGATCCAAATACCCGCCCATACCATGATGGTTCCACCACTATAAGGATGGACTTCCTGGCAGGATTTTAATCGCTGTTGGCGTCCAGGGGTTCTCCAGTGTCGTATACGTCTTGTATCCGGTCTCATACCAAAACGAGACTCATCAGAAAAGCACACGAAACGCCATTGTTCTTCTGCCCAATTTCTGTGTTCAAGAGCCCATTGATATCGTATCCTACGATTGTGCATTGCTATAGGTGGTACCCGTAGCGGTCTTCGGGAATGAAGGTTCACTTCATGCAAGCGGTTTCTGACTGTTTGGTCGCTAATTAAGTTCCCTGAAGAGTGATGAAGCCTCACGGCTAACATCATGGCGGTTATTGTTGGAGCTCTTCGAGTTAAGATTTGAATGTATCGGTCTTGTCTCCGTGTGGTGCAGCGATACCGTCCTCCATGGCGCTCAGCCACGGTACCAGTGCTTCGGTAACGTGTCCAAAGTCGACTGATAACACTCTGACTTGTATTCAGAGCTAAAGCCACAGTACGTTGCCGGGAACCAGCTTCTATCATTCCCACGGCTCTGAGCATTTCTTCCCTGCTTAAATGACGTCGCCGCTCCATAATAACGTTGGTTTTAATCAGTAGTAGGGAAACAGTAGCAATAATAATGTCTTCAATGCGTTGTATGTTTTTATAGGGAAAATATTGACAGCTGATTTTCATCTTTTACTCGAATTTGATTCACAGTTCCTGATTCAAATTATGAAATGCACCAAAAAGGATCCATATAAATTTATAAAATCATAAATTTATTACAAAGCCACATCTCAATCTCAAGAAATCCACATAAAAATGCTTGATCCCTAGACACTTTTGATGTGTGTATGTATTATAATATATGTCAGACTTCACCTAATCAATCAAGCATGATGGAAGTTTACAGACATGGTAATGAATGTCACCCTTTTTCTATCAGCCCTGGTGCCTTGGTACTTGGGTTGGTATAATATGTATTATAATATATGTCAGACTTCACCTAATCAATCAAGCATGATGGAAGTTTACAGACATGGTAATGAATGTCACCCTTTTTCTATCAGCCCTGGTGCCTTGGTACTTGGGTTGGTATAATATGTATTATAATATATGTCAGACTTCACCTAATCATTCAAGCATAAGTTTATGATGTTTAAGAGACTGATGTTACTGAACAGTAACATACCAAACTAAGAATGATGGATTAAAAGATTGTAGGTTGTCTTATTATGGCAGGACTACGTCGAGTTATTATTATAGTTCTCAAGAGATCACTCAGTTGTTCAATGTCACAAAAATGTATGTGTTGGTTGGAATATGTATAGTAAATATTATACTGTTTACTTTAAAGAAGAAACTTCCTGGTTTTTATTTCTATTAGGCCCAACAGCAGTCTATTCTACCATGAATCTCCTAGGGTTCAATTTCAAAGTGGAAAGTAAATAATCGAGGGGTAGCTTATATTTCATTAATGAAATTTTAAGTGTAGGTTATTTGATCAAGTACACATAGAGTAAGTGTGATGAAAGTATGAGTTTATTAAATTACCACATCGGAATAAATGGGTTCAGCGAATAATTATTTTATGTTAATCTACTAAATGTGCTCAATCATTTCAAATTACAATAAATTGCTTACCGGAGGCATTTTTATGTTGTTTCAAACTCAAGGCAAGCGAAATCAATAAATCTAGTGGAAAGTCTCTTCCATAAAACATTTAATAAATAACAAAAATCATAGACGAATTAGCAGAAGCGTGCCAACAAAGATCTTTTGGTATCGTCATTTGGTCAGATTCCCGACGGCCAGAGATGACGTCGACGATGATGACGTAGAACCGTCAAACTTTGTTTTTTTTTTCATGTTTGACAGTTAGTCTTTTAATACTCATCACTACAACAAATACATTTTGTAAAAATTATACGTACTTAATAATAGTACACTGATTACTAACCTTAATTATTGTACCTATGAGCAATATTACTAATCGTGCTAAAGAAGACAAGGAAGTGTTCATTGGTTCAGACGCAAGTGTGTACATTCATTGTAATACTTTACGGCCGGAGTACTAGAGGGCGCTAGGAGTACGTTAGGTTGGCGTGAGTCATCAATTCATCATAGAACAAGAAAGTTCGTGATAGTAGCAGCTAGGTCACAGACATATTTATATGTCTGTGAGCTAGGTACGCATAGGGTCGCAGAAATTGTTAAGTTCTCAGGTTCAAACTACGAAACCCGGAACAAAAATTTTGAATACCTTAATACCTACCCGGTCACAAATAAAGCAGTAAAGTTGGCTTACAGAGTTAAGCTATAGTTATAGGAAGGCTTTGGTCTTCCGTTAGGTGTTTGGCATTTTTCTTGAATTCTATCATAAAACGTGTGGTTAGTGCCTAACCTGGTGTCAGAATTTTTATGCCGCCCATGGGCCTTTGACTTGGCTTTCCATGCCGTCGAGAAATATCTCTCAGGCATGAAAAGCTGAAATCTTCTCACATTTCTTGAATAGTTGCGGGTCGTTTGTCTTCGAAGTATTTTATATTTTTATTGTTATTGGAGCGCCAAACGAGCCTCTCCCAACCTGTAGGTGACCCGATGGGAAATTATCAAATGACCCCTCCCGGAGCGGAGTGTCAAACCCATCCATGTTCCTTCTTTTGCCCTTGGTGCTCCAGGGCCGCGGTATCTCTTTCAAACAGTCTCGCAACCCTGGCAGGCATCGGTTCTTTCGGACCCCTTCCCGTTCTATGTTCTATGTTAAGGGTTTGGTTTCCGCACTTAGTCCTTAAAGTGGACCATTGTACGTGATCCCCCTTCCCGTTTGCTGTCATCTCTTTGAGGCGCGCGCGTCCATGTCGTCATAAGACGGACGGACGACGAGCTAGCCCATTACTCACCGTCCACAGACCCGCGCCTATAATTAATACCTTACAAACATTTTTTTTTCGCTGCAGCTTCAGATCATAGGATCAGAGATCAGTTCACAGCAGCATTTGAAATGCGCGATGATATCTTCAAAACTAGGGCATTATCATGCCTGATATCAGGCAAAGAAACAACATAAGTTGCTTCCAAGATATTGAAATTGCATTACTTCCTCTAGTCTCCCTCTAGTAGTTTTATATGATTAAAACTACTACGTACAATACTAGGGAGACTTAATCTTAAAAATATCTTATAATCTATACAGCGTGTAACAGAAAGGGTATAATCATATGGAATACTGTGATACGCACCATCAAACTGAACAACTTTCTTTAAGGGACCACCATGGAAATCGTAAAAAAAACAGCTGTCCCATACATTTGGGTCGAGTAGGTATTGAAATTTTGTCTAAGACAGCTGATTATTTTTTTACGATTTCGATGGTGGTCCCATACAGAAAGTTGATCAGTTTGATGGTCCGTACCACAGTATTCCATATGATTATACCCTTTCTGTTACACGCTGTTTAATTTTAGATTTATTATTATAGCTAGCACATATTGTCTCACTGCTGGGCCAAGGCCTCCCTCCATTCCTAATTATTGTAAGTAATTGTAAGTTTTTGATAACACGCACGCACACGCATCATCACGCCTGTTAGACATAACAGGCGTGAGACCTAAGGGTTGAGCAGAGATGTACAGAATAGTAAAGCCTCTGCATCATTTTTCTAAGTTTGTTTAGCTCCCATCTAATAGGGGCCCAGCCTATTGCCTATTATCAACCGGGCCGGGCTGGGGATCCAGACTCTGTGGTTTCTACTGAGAAATTCCTTACAGGAAAACCCAATAACGCATGTAGGTAGCTCATGCTCAGCATTCGAGCTTGCGACCACTAGACCCTTCCTTAGCTACCTAATTATTTAAAAAAAGATTTTTTCCGTTTATTGTCTAAACTAGATGGCACACATTGAATCTCAAGAAAGTCTGACTGAAAACAATGTCAACATTTCCGTCTGTCTGTAGTAACGTTACGGCTGAAAGTGTCTAGAGGTGGCAGACTAACTTTAACTTCAATACATAAGATAAACAAGTTGTTACGACATCAGCTGGTACACCTAGTACACTTGCTAAAAAGGTAACTGCGCAAGTTTACGTGCGCTCGCTCCGAGAGGTCACTTTCTTTGTTACATAAAGTGTAGGTATGTGTGCGTTACACATATTCATTATTCCAAGTTCAGAATCATAACATGCGTTGAATTAGATAGTTAACTAAGAACGGCGTGCAGTTGTAGAATATAGCTGATATCAATTGGGTAATTTATCTAATACCTCGCACCTATGTTGGTACATCAATGTTTTAAGTAGCCTAACATTGAAGAAGGTGCGAGGGAGGTTTTATTTCTCTCTTTAAAACCAATTCAGCGATTTTCCAAGTTTAGGTACATACCTACAACCCATCCAAAAAATACGGACTTACCAAACCTTGTTTTTTTACCTATTAGGTACCCAAAAAGTAAAAAATAACTCTAGCTTCAGAATTCGGTGTTTTTTGTTTGTTTGTTTCAGTTTTTTGGCCACCGAAGATGTTTATATTTTTTTTTATATGTTTTTTTTTAAGTCTGTTTTTCTTTTTTGCATAAAATTTTCATTTTTCTATTTTTAAGTTTAATATCCTATAAAAAAATTCCCGTTCGTTAATTTTACATTTTAACAAAACATGTAGAATAGGTTATCTGTAGACAAATAAATAAAATTCCAGTGTCTGTTTTTTGTATCAAATTAACAATTGTTACTGAATGCATAGAGAAATTTCCATAAAACGCTAACTTATTACTACTAAAAGATAGAATCTATTTTCTGATGGAAACATCAGAACAACTTTGATAGCTTATATAAACATAGCGAATATAAACAGGTAGATACCTAATAGGCATGCGAGCAATTTAGAAAAATAGGTAAATATTATTTAAATAGTGTAGTATTCAAATCTATAGTAGTATTCAAATCTAGAGCTCGTGGCTAAATAATAAGAGCTGCTCGGGTCAACGCTTGCCTAGGTTGGTCAACGGATGGGTGACCACCCATTACATAACAAGCTTCCTCCGTGCCTCGGAAAGGACACTAACCTGTTGGTCCCGGCTGTCATTTGCAGATCTTTGACAGTCGTGACAGGTAGTCAGTGGCCCGTTCGTCTGATAACCTGTCTTACCAAGGGGTATCGTATTACCCATTACTAACTGGGTTGTGGAGATCAGATAGGCAGTTGCTCCATGTAAAATACTGAATTCCAGTACTTTACATGGGGCAAACGCTGCAACCGCTTAGACTGGAAACCGAATCGAACATAGCTGGGAAAAGGCTACGCAGATGAGGTACCAGAGGTCAGCTACATGCCTAGATAATTCTCTGAATAAAGCTCTACATTCTAAACTAAAGTAATACCTGAAACTGATACCTACCAGAATTTTCCCTTTCATAATATCCGTCGTTTGAGTGAGAAAAAAAAAACCTATTATATTCTCTTTAATAAATGTTAAAAGTAGTGAATGTGATATCATACTGAATGGAGAAAATCTGGACTTTACAGTTCACCTGAGAATCACGAACGTTAGGTTACAATGGGGACTTCATAAAACCCCTCTTGCGGGACGCCTAAGCGCGGCCGCTTATGCTGTTATAAAGGTAGGACAGTTAACAGACAGAAACTACGCGTTTGATTTATTTTAGCTACTTTCACAGCATTATGTCGTATGTAATTGTAAAACATTTTAGAAGAGTAACATTGGAGTTTCTTGCCCATTCTTCTCCACACGAAACTTCCTCTGCGAATTAGCAATAGATTTGATTCTATTTCCGTATTTGACGTTTAAAAGTCTAATTGAAAGAAATGGTTTGAATTTTACTTTGACTCTGAGATAAATTGATCACGCAACCAACAGAACTCTAAAAACTTCAGTGAAAGGTATTATACAGATAAATTAAAAGTGGTTTCCTATGAGCTCACCAGTTTCCCTGTAACCGTGTTATGAAATTACCTTTTTGTAAAAAAGATTTCCGCGACTTGTCTACAAAAATCTAAAATCAGATTTACTGTAGGTGGCAATCCTATTATAGCAAGGGACGCGTTCGGACAGGACATTGTGTCTAACCGTAAACTGCATTTTTGCTGTTTGAAAACTCTGTCTTAAATCTCTCAAGCTCATGAAGGAGCGGCGTGAGATTCAGGTTCGTATCCAACAAACCGGAGCTACTGATGATCGAGAGATTCTATGGGCAGTTGTACAAGTCAACAAGTAAACCCGTTGTTATATGTAACCAACGACCCACGAGCTAGACTGACCCGACACTATATCGAAGACATCCCAGATGTGCTGACAGATTACAGGCTGCTGTACTGTACGAGATTAGGATGGCTCTGAAACAACAAGGCACCGGGTGATGATGGATTTACGGCCGAACTCCTGAAGGCGGGTGTAAAACCGGTACATAAGAACCTTCAGAAACTGTTTGATTCCGTTGTACTCGAGGGGAAAAAAACGCAGGCATTGTGCAGGGGTGTGGTGGTACTCTTCTTCAAAAAGGGTGGCAATGCCCGTCTGAAGAACTATAGGCCCGTCTCACTTTTAAGCTATTCTCAAGTTATTTTCAAAAGTTGTAGACGATTATGTCTACCTGGGATAAACGGTCCAGTTAGGTAGGTCTAAATTCGAGAAAGAGGTCAATCGTCGAATCCGACTCGGCTGGGCAGCGTTCGGGAAGTTACGGGGTATCTTCTCGTCCAGCTTACCGCAGTGTCTCAAGACGAAAGTCTGTTACCAGTGTGTGTTGCCAGTGATTACATACGTGACCGAAACTTGGTCGCGTGCAATGGGCCTCATCAGAAGGCTTAAAGTCACCTAAAGGGCAATGGAGAGGGCTATACTCGGAGTTTCCTTGCGAGATCAAATCAGAAATGAGGACATCCGTAAGCGAACCGACGTATCCCGAAGAATTGCCAAAATTAAGTGGCCAATGGGGCCGAAAAATTCTGGAGTGGCGAACCGGAAGACGTTGCGTTGAAAGTCCTCCCACTAGGTGGACCGATGACCTGGTGAAGGTTGCGAAGATCCGCTGGATGCGAGTCGCACAGGACCGGTCAATGTGGCGACACTCGGGGGAGGCCTATGTCCAGCAGTGGACGTCTTTCGGCTGAAATGATGATGATGATGATCCTAGCAAGGGACGCATTCGAACAAGATATTGGGCGGATATTCAGCTATAAACTGTATTTTTGCTGTCTGTTTTCACCCGAGTTAAACCGTTTACATTTTCACCTTCTGCAGCAGATTATGCTACTCGGGGTCTGTGGTGGCAGGGTGCGAAATGGATAACCAATTTCGAACGGAGCACCCTTCCTATCACCTCATATCAATCACCAGATTTGGAAACAAAGAAGCACAGTGTAAACACAGCTTTATATCAAAATCATATTTCACTGATACACGAGGTCTTACACCTTCAGTAAATAAACTCGTTGTTGTGACTGTAGGAATGAGCTCCAGAGTTCCTGATATTGGATTTAATTCCTTAATTTCGTTGTACAGCCCGGGGTCCGGATTTTTGCCAACCAATACGATCGCCCATTCGCTTCCGAAATGTCGATGTATGAAGGTACTTTAACTGGTACCTATAAGTGCCTACAAGCCTGCCTAATTGTACGGAAAATACAGTCGTAATGTTAAGTAATGTTGCAGTAAAGATGATTATGATAAATTAGACCTCTGCAAGAATTACAGGAAACTGAAAATCCTGGAGTAACTCGTAGTAACGTAGTACGCACTCCGTGAAAGCACAAAGTTCACAGTGCATTTATCTTCAATAATAGTTAGTATTATTGATTAATTGAATCGGTGAATATAGAAAATTGAAATGTTGTGCCAAGTTACAAAGTCTTTGAAATACTGCGGTAAGAAATTCCGGAAATCTTATTTACGGACTACCTACCGCGGCCACTAGGCTATTTTGGTTCATGTTGTTTTAAACTGGTTATAATCATTCCGTTTAATATGTAATATATTCAAAGTAGAGTACGTGAATCTTACATTTACTGGGTGTAACGTTATACAATTAGAAACTATAAAAATTATGAGGCCCTCGGGCCATGGCTGGTTAAAGTTGACGAGTGTACTTTCTCTGCACAGTTATTACTTATACTTGTTATGTGTTTACGATATTATGTCCGAGAAATATTATACCTAGTTAGGCGTTTCCGTGTTTAATAGAAATCTATGTGTGGGTGTCACGGATTTCTTTTTAACACTTGTCAAACAACTTTTTTTTTTTTTTTTGCACGGAACCCTAATTATTTTTCTGAAATAAAAGTAGCCTAAGTTAGACCTTACAACATCAGCTATCTGCCAATAAACGTCCCGTCAAAATGGGTCCAGTCGTTTCAGAGATTAGCCGGAACAAATAGACAGATAGACGTTATCTGTTTTTGTTACAAGTGCCGCATATACTTTCATAATTATGTATTCCGTAAAAAGCTGTTATTTGGTAACACAAACAGACCCTTCAATTTCATTTATTTGTTATAGCCAATGGAATCCAAAAACAAAGGAGTTCACGCATCTGTTCACACAATAATCAAAGGAGAATGAGCTTCGAAGTCATCTGCAATAGCCATAAGATATACATAATATTGAAAAGAGCTTTAAAGGAGAACCTTTTCTACCAACACGACATTTGGCAACTCGCCGTCTGTTCGGAGTTATTGAGCTAAATAGTAATATAATATATATATATAATCTTAATGTGTGTCTAATTGGCCACCGAAGTTAAGATTTTCTGGGTAACCGATAGTAATAGATATACCATTATACACCATTCGAAAGAGCTTTTATTGAGAACATTTACTACTGTACAATTTTGGCCCATTCGTAGTCTGTTCGGTTTTATTGATTTAACTAGGTACTTAATTGGGCACCGAACTGTAGCTCCTCTCTGAATCTGAATCGAGAAAAGTTGTCAGAGCAAGAAATATTCTTCTTGTTGAGATCAATCCAATAATATATAATATCATAACCTAATCTTAAAGCTATTGGGCGTTGGGGTACCTAGTATTAACGATCTGCCCAAGTTATTGTTCCTGTAAGGAGTTGCTCATAAAATAGCATTTAAGATGACAATATTTTTAAAAGGATGACTACAGGTAATAATTATGATGTTTGAAACGTACAGTATCAATGAAAGTTAATAAATTGACAAAATAACCTGTATTTAAGCTCTCTAGTTCCTCCCTGATTCTGAATCGAGAGAAGTCGTCATAACAAGAAATGTTCTTCTTAAAGAGAACTATCAATTGATATATATGTTAACGCTATTGGATGTTAAGGCAATTTTACCCATTCTCTGTTCGAACTGACACTGCAAACGGGCCGGAATTTACACGTATCCCCTCTTTTTGTGATAAAATCGTTCAGTCTTAATTATTATGCATAATTGGTTAAAACAGACTATTGACGATGATACGGTGACGACGATTGATGGCGATGTGATTTCAGTTGTAAATAGCTTCCAGCGAAATAATTGGCTCGATTTCAAAAGCCTTTTGAAAATGTCAGGTCAGAATGATTTTACAGTACCTAATTGAATGAGTAATCATCATCGGAGTGTTTAAATTCCCTTTTGATGTTATGAATGTGTCAACTCAACTAATTAGGCGTACCTATATTGATTTTCGTAATTAGGTATATCAGATTCAAATACTTTTTAAATGTTTCATAATAATTATGTTTGCTATCCCATGTCATGGGATGATTGTAGTGGGCAAACTCCTTTATGCTAAACCGGCGCGTGCATCCGTGAAGGCTGCTTGATTTGAAGTTATTCAAACTGACGAAGTACTGTGTGGATCTACTTCATATACAAGGTGTAAAAAGACCCTTAAGGAAGCCGTCAACCAAGCATTATGTAAACAAGCTATACATTTCCAGTAAAAGCTGACCTCGCATTGTACGGAAATCCTATACAATGCGAGATCAGCATAAACTGGAAATTTATAGCTTGATGTGTAGCCGTATCTACATCAAACTACAACAACAACTTTACACAAAAACTATTGCAGCGAAACGACTTTTTTTTGGAGTGAAACATCACTTTTTACGGTAGGACTCAATGTAACATACTCAAAACATTGTGCTGATGGATGGATTGAATAATACGGGTGTCGAGGAGGTGTTTAAAGTTAAAAAGAGTATTAAAAAAAAAACTTGTGAAGAAGTTGGAACTTAGACCCCCAAATATATCTCCGTAACTAGAAGGTTCTCAGGTATGGTCTAGACCAAAAAAAATATCGCTATGACGGGGAGAACAAGTGCCTTTTGGCTTCATTAAGGGTGTAACAAGACCCAAGGGTCTACTGAACCGATTTTGAAAATTCTTTCACTAATAGGAAGCTTCATTATACCTGAGAACCATAGGCTATATTTACAAAGTGCCCGTGGGATAATTCACGACCAAAACGCGAGCGAAGCCGCGGGCAACAGCTAGTCATAAATAAAGCCGAACTGGCATCCGAAATCGATATTCAGAATATAGATTCTGGAAACCAGTTCGGTTTGGGTAATTAAGTTATCTCCACGTGAGTTGACAGCAACACACTGTGGTTCGATCTACTTGAATGACCTTTCACCTAGGAAAGAGAGTGTTTGGGCTTGTGTTTACTGGTTGGTCGAGTTGCCATTTTTAACTAGATAGTGAACGTGCCAACCGAAATACTTACCCATTGTTAACATCAGCGTCATTATGCACAGTATCTTATTTCAGAACATAAACGTAATTAACCTGCAAATAGTATTAATAAAACAATAGTGCCTTTGTTTATATAATGAAACAAACGCGTTTTGTTGTTTAATCTTTCAGCCATTAGCATTTGGCCTTTTTATGTGAGATAAGATGTAATAATTTTATGAATGCATAGTGTGCGAAGGTAAAATATGAAGGTACAAAAACAATAGGTTTTGCATGTGAATCCACGTAATACCCACCTATCTACTGATAGGTACTTACCTAGGCACGCTGATGTATCTTAGAGGAAGCCGTTCGCTTTCCGAGTCTCAGATTTAATCGCACCTCCTACTCCAATGCACTTATGTCGAAAGGGAATATATACGTTAGATGTACCTAACTCCGAGTTAATTATTATCAATGACATAATTAACCGCAAATTAAGCCGCTTGCGTTGAGAGTTGGATTTAGATCTAGTGCAATTATCATATTAGGTATTATTATGTTCTTAATTGGTGCAGTGACACGTATGCATGAAATACGTAAACGTAACGTAACGGCATTATTTCTCGACGTACCTTCATTGTTTATAGCCTCAGCTCAGGTCATTTTGAAAGAGATTTATTTCATTTGTCTTATTTCAAATTCAGCGTTCCGTGCATCCAGTTCTATGAAACACTTATTATTATTAGTCTGTGTCTATTAAACGCTAATAAAAACGCGCTTTGTTCCGATTTCCGGGATTTTTATTTTTAACCAACTGCCAAGGAAGGGTTTATGTTTCATCGCGCGTATCTTGTATGTTTCTTTATATTTTTTTTTTATTATATCGTAAGTTTCAAATGGCTGGATGGATTTCGACGATAACGATACTTATCATTAGATAAAGAAATAATCAACTGCCCCATACAAAATTCCTATATCTACTCGACCCAAATGTATGGGACAGCCGATTATTTTTTTACGATTACGATGGTGGTCCCAGAAAGTAGGTAGTTCAGTTTGATGGTCCGTACCACACTCTTCCATATGACTATACTCTTTCTGTTACACGCTGTCTATATACATATTATAAACATATAGGCTTTGTATATAGGTACGTACATAATACAATTTGTAGTCGTATATTACTTTAGCGGGGTAGCAATTTAAGTCTTCCAGAAATCGTTTGCAGTTTTCCTTCTATTTTTATCTGCAGGTTTCGAACCCGCAGCGACCTGAGTGCCACTTTGTACTTGAACAGTAAACACTATTATTGTGGAAAACAGAACACTATTGTGATCAGTAAAGTTACCGGCTTAAGATTCCTTATTCCTTACTTACGCTTATTAAAACTCGAGTAGGCTGCTTAGTACCTTGGTCTTCCGCTGTTGCAGTCCTGCCGTAAAGTGGAAAAAGTAGGTGGCCACGGACAGCCTTCTCCAGCCTTGAAGTAGAAGCGCTTCTTATCGATTGACATTCAAAGAGCATTTTTTTTCGTTTTCATTAAAAATCCCATGGTGAAAGGCCGGTGATCACAGGTTCCCAATCGTATAGTAATATAGGTACAGATTACATGCCAGGATACAGGATACAGGATACACATACCTAGAAATGACGTAAAAGTCAGAATAGAGCTCACAGGATGAATAGCGTGATCATGAGTTATTATTAACTCCCAATCGATAGGTTATTAATACTTGATCCTTATTTAGAGTAACTGATTATATAACTCTGTCATATTAGAATCTAACTAGGTATGTCGAAGCTACTTGTTGTGATTGTAATCAACAAGTTGAAAAATATTGTGTTATAAACAAACAACAGATGCAAATTAATTAGCACTTTCTTAACTCTGAAGTTGAAATGGTAATGTCAAAGCTTATGTGTAACGTTACAGTTTCCTAGGAGAGGGAAACTGTGACGTTACATTCTGGCGCCCAATTTTACTAACCCATCTTAAGACATTTCTAGGTACGCTGCTGTTCACAAAGTTCTAAAATATCCTTGCACAAGAGATTATATTTGGTAACTATTTTCATCTTCATCCACTTCAATACTTACTCAACTCTTCTTCATCATTCATATCATTTTACACTACACCCCCCCACACACACTACTTTTACCTTCGGGTAATTGTCATCCATTCATCGCTTGTGAGTGTTGTAAAACCCTTCGTGGTCACTTACAAGTTAGGGTTTGTCTTACTCTACGACGTGCTAGGAGAATATCCAATAGCCGTTACCACCTACATATAACTCTCTATTAATACCTCACTACCCTGCACCACATACACTTGCACACCACTGCGGTTATTGCCGACTACTGTCGTACCCAGTACGTTACAGTATCCTAGGAGAGGGAAACTGTGAGGTCACAGTGTATTTAAGGTGTAACAAGACCCTTAACGGAGCCGTCAACCAAGTATTTGTACATCAAAATAAGTAACTACGCAAAAAATATTGCTGGGAAACGACGTTTTTTCGGGTTGACAAATCACGTTTTACTGTAGGACTCAATGTAATGCACACAAAACATTGTGCTGATGGATGCATTAATTGAATAGTACGGGCCACGGGGGTCGTGGAGGTGTTAAGAGTAAAAATCTTACATTAAAAACATGTAGCTATTAAAAAAAACTTCGGAACTCTGAACCCCAATATCTCCGTAACGAGAAGTTTCCCAGGTATGGTCTAGAACAAAAAAATAATTCGCATTGACGGGGTGACCAAGTGTCTTTCGGCTTCGTTAAGGGTCTTGTTACACCCTTTATACTTAAGTCTCAAAAGTTTTGTAATTAAAACCAGAACGTATTTTAATAGTACATAACATTTATTTCATTGGTACCGCAAAACTAAAATCTAAAGACCTACAGTAAAACTTAGAATAATTAGCTAATCAACAACAAAACACATAGCATCAGTGGGTAGTGTACAGACAACGAGCTCTGCGTATCCTACGATCTACGACAACAACTATTACACAAACACTTTAAAGCTTAGACATACTATAAATAACGATCAATCATTTGAACTTTACTGTGAACTTTTATAAGATTTTATATTTACGGGCCTAGAAACAATCGCATCGCTGACTTGGTTTTCGCATGGCAATCCAAAATGTTAAACAAATGTCATTACCTACATGAGAAGCCATGATCTGATTGTTCCTGTGCTCCGGTTGGTTCGCTATCCTCGCGACGCCAGTGGTACGTGCTTACAGTCTTCACTTTCTTATGGCATTATAACGCTTTCTAGACAAGCACATTTAAATCCGATTACCGGATACACCTATAATGAAAATCTACACAAAAAGCTTTTAATTTGGTTAAGCGAGTCTAATCATTTATTCGGGAAATAGCCATGACTTCAGTGTTTGCTTTTGTACTTCTTTTTTCGGCGCCTGCTTCTTTGGCGCTACTTTGACAGATACTTTCTGGCTTTCTGCTGAGTTGTTGTCGGTGATGTCGCTCCTATCCCAGCCGTGGGACTCGTGGTGGGACTCATGGTGGTGCTCGTGGTGGTCGGGGGAGGGAAACCATTCAGATATCCATACGGGCTTCCAGATTTTCTTCACACCTGGAACCCAGATCTCTTTCCATCCAGGTACCCAGATCTGCTTCCACGCCTCCTTCCATTCCAGTTTCTTGTCAGGCACCCAAATCAATTTCTTTGATGGCTTCCAGATTTGTTTCCAAGCTTCTTTCCAGACCAACTTTTTGTCATCGACCCATATTTGTTTCTTCTCAGTTCTCCAGATTTGCTTCCATTCGTCCTTCCATACCAACTTCTTGTCTGGAATCCAGATTTGCTTTTTGGCTGGTTTCCAATATTTCTTCCAAATTGGTTTCCAAACTAACTTTTTCTTCCACAGATCGTGAGAAGTGTATTCCCATCCATCATGATCTTTTCCTAAGTACTTTTCACCTGGGACGCCAACTTTAACCCATTCGGGAACCCAGACTTTCTTCCAAGCAGGAACTTGTATTTCCTTCCAGCCTGGCACCACGATGTCCTTGTACACAGGAACTGTAATTTTCTTCCAATCGGGAACTTTTACATCTTTCCAAGCAGGAACTTTTATAGGTTTCCATTCAGGTTTATAGATTTTCTTCCAGTCAGGAACTTTAATTTCCTTCCACACGGGTTTTTTAGTAGGTTTCCACACGGGCTTCCATATCTTTTTCCATGATGGGTTCCAGATTTGTTTCTTGGCCGGCTTCCAAATTTTCTTCCACCCAGGTTTCCAAATGAGCTTCTTCTTCCAGTAGCCAGGGTCGGGATGAAGGTGATGCTCATGGTGTTCGTGGTGCTCCTCGTGGTGGTCCTCCACATGGTGCTCCTCGTGGATGGCGTGGTGGTCGTGGTGGTCGTGGTGGTCGTGGTGGTCGTGGTGGTCGTGGTGGTCGTGGTGGTCGTCGTGGTCGTGGTCGCCAAAATCGTGGTGGTCGTGCTCCTCGTGGTGCTCGATCACCTCGTGGTGGTCGTCGTGCGCGTGCAGGTCATCATGCTCCTGGAAGGGGTTGATGAGGTCGTGCGGGGGGGAGGGATAGTCGTAGCCGACTCGCTTCTGAGCTGTGTACTGCTTCTGTTCTACCTGTTGCTGTGCTTGTTGATTTTGTGGTAATAACGCCTTTCCAGAAACTAGAGCGATTTGTATAATTACCGCTAGGGTAATCTGGAACAAAGAAAAAACATTGGTTAAAGTAGATCAACACAAATATACGCAAAGCTTTCCAGGTAGCGCACAGCAAAAATATAAAAGGAAAATAATTTTATGTTTAGACAACAACTTCAGAAGAAATGTCGCATAGCTTTTTATAACATTGTTCTCACACCAGCAAGCCTCAACTTATTCTTAAAGATAGAAAAAATCATATGTAGTTAAATTAATGCGGTCCACAATTTATTACGTCAGTTCGTTTGTGATTCACAAAACGAAAGTGAGCATAAGCCGACTTGTCCGAGTGAGAGGGGGGCGCGGGGGGGGCGGCATTAGAACACGCCCGGCTAATTCTCAGGTCGAGCGGATCTAGGAAGCGAATGTTTAACTAGCCGCTAGCCGTCTGCCACTGCGCATCTTAAACATGCTTTCTAGAACACTTAATGCAACCGGAAAATCAAGTTTTGAGAAAACTCGTAAAAACACAAGCTTCCGACTTCTCATTACCTCCCTTAAGAAGAACAATATTGAATTATAATATTATCATTAATGTAATACCAATTTAGGGCTCCCGTCGTGTGTGAAACCTGTTCACGAACAACCCGGATCCATCAAGTTCAATGGTTATGTAAGAAATCGATGTTTTGAGAACTTTAAAGTATGCCATGTATGGACTGTGGCTACTAGGTCAACCCGAACTGCAACTCGTGAAGTGATGTAAGATTTAAATAAATATACCTAATAAATTATATCAAATTAAGTACTTAGTGCTTCCTTTTTAAGGATATATTTTAATAAAGTGACAGAAAACGTAAATTTGCAGCGGTTTTAGAGAGCCACTACACCCACATAGACCCCATATTAATTTAGCAAAGAGTTTACGTAAAGGACAGTGAAAATAAGTTGAGAAAGTTGATGTACATCTGCTGCGTTAGTATAGTTCACACATGCGGCTAACTAATTTAATAATACAATACAACATTTGGCCGACATTATGCAACAGTTACACAAGTGATTGGAGAGGCAGTCGGCAACATCGTCCGGCGACAACAACTATAGCATGCCTGCTTATACCTCGTCGCAATAAAAGATCGGAAGAATCCCATTATTGGACCCGTATTAATTATTACATCTAATTGGAGATAGGCTAAAACAAAATGTAGTAATGAAAGTTCTCCAGAGTAAAAAATAGAGTTTCAAAAGCAGCAGATTTATATTTTCCCGTAAAATTGGTTGTAGGAAAACATTTAATTCACATCCTTTTAATTTTACCCAAATCAAGTCCATAACGAGGAATCTACAGTTTTCAAAAGTTTACATAAACTTTTGAGGCTGAAATGTAACGAAAATGTTAAAGCTTTTATGCTTTCCCACACAAATACGGATTTGTGCGGGAAATTTCGCAATACTACATAATTATTCTGAATGCAGTCCCGTTCACGGCGGAGAGTGTACTTGTTACAATTCTTACCAAAACTAGATCGCAGATCGTGAACCGACTAACGTCTACAAAACGGAAGAACACATTATGCAATCCGGTCGAGTTCATCGCCATTATTTAAAGAGAGATTTGCCGCTCATTATAGTACCAAAACAACAATAGCGAGAAGTTGCATTCAGAATTGAAAAATCTCGACGCATCAATAAAAAGTGCAAGCTATTGTCACGAGCAGTGACACCAAGACGGATGCATTTGTGCACCTTACAGCGTGCTAGTTTCACACACACGGGTCGAGCTGGTGCATCTTCACGACCTTTCAAATTAAATCAGCAGTGATCTAGTTGTGTACTCTGTTTCGTGCTAAAAGTTATCACTCACAAACAAAAACTAAGCGTACCGGTAAACACTACTAGAGTACATAATATTTGACAATTAACACTTGTGTGTATAATTTAACAGTAAATTGAAAAATGCAAATTTTACTTGTCTTGTTTGACAATATTTATCTTTACTACTGGTTGTCAACTACTTATTTGCGGAGTAAACTTTGGAGTAGACATCGTAAAAATAATTAACACTTTTATGTTTACTTCCACTCAAAGCGCGAAAAAGTTATAATTAGGCTTAAATAAACTTTTGGAAACTAGAGTCACGGCAACGTAACTAGAGTATTTATGTTAGTAAACGTAGTAAAGTTTTCCAGATTTCACTTAGATTTTTTTCTCAAAGGACATTTTCAGAAATTACTTAGTTTTCGTCTATAAAAACGCGAATCACTTGCACTTTTCTACTAAAATAATATCACTTTATCAAAATTAAAATACAAAGAAAAAAAATATGACTAATTAAAATTCCGGACAGTATTTGGATTGAACACTGACCACTTTGCTCCAGGTCCCTCTCATGATGAGGCGGGGAACGGCTGCTCCACTAGCTAAGACGCCGGATCTGTTATTACTCTATTAGTTCACCTTGAGTGTCTCTTTATATAGGGGTGCACCCCATCGCGCGGCGGTGGGGCGCACGCTCACTTTCACCGCCATCGCCACCCCGCGCGAGGCGCCGCCGCCCGCTCTCACCGGCGCCCAGGGTGCGTGGGACGCGCTCCCTGCCCACAACCAAGCAAGATCCTAGAAAAATTCCATAAATAATTTTAAAGACAACATAATTAGCTGCCCGCTACAGACTTGCTACCGAGAAAATATTACGCAGGGAATAAACAACTCTTGATTCCTCCTGTGCAAAAAGTAGGTACTCGTGCTTAGTGCACGAGTACTTTTTGTAAAGGGAAATTAATTCTTTCATGAGAAAATTAAATGTAATCTTATTTCTCGAACGGGTTTCAAAGCAAGTAATTAACTACTACTTGGAAACATGTCAGTTACCATGAAATGTAAAAATACTGTTGATAGGAATAAGGATGAGGCAACGAGGCAAAATGTAATAATATTCAGTCTGTAGCTATTGTAGCTCGTAGTCCGATTGCATTGTAGTCGATGAGGCGTGCGATTGATGCTTTCTGACGTGATAGCTCTATATTCAATTTTCACGAGTGAAATAAGATATCTACTACCCCTGCTTGGTTCGAACTCAAAAAGCTCTAAGGATATTTGTACAGTTACTAATGTATACTGCAAACGTTGACCTTGTTTTATGTTTGGTGCTTGTAATTTGTTAATGAATCTTTGACCATTGAATATCCACAGTTTCAGTAGCACACTTCAAATATATTGCATGGCAATAACGCTACAAAAAAAGGAATAAGATTATGTGCCTTTTTTGTACGAGAAGCGTTGCCCAGAAGTGGGACAGTAACAGGCTGGTATTATTATATATTATAAATTTGAACAACTTTCCGGTTTCCGATTGAGCTGAAATGTTGCTTATTTTGTTTAGATGACAATGCATGGTTAGCTAAGTGAGATCATTCTAATTCTAATATGGCAGACTTACTTACTACTTATTTTTGATGCATTCCCATGGTATGGGTATCAAATGAAAGAGTTTGCTGAGAAGAATACGACAAAGTGTGTTTTTTTTAATTATATTATTTTATTTTTATTTCCACGCTCAGTTTGCAAGCAGTCATGTTAAAGTTACTTCTAAGTGTCGTGTCGAAATGAAACTTTGTTTACATTTAAGTAGTTCGCCTGACAAGATTATAGTTTGGTATGTTAGAGCTGATCTGGTGATGGGGCCAGGAGGTGGGTAGTGGAACTCTTCAGTGGCTATTACTAAACCCCTCGAATGTAGGCTCATATGATTCGTTTTAATGAGTCTAATAGGCTTTGGTAACGAAGTCTAATGATGGATGCCAGGAGAGATGGATAGTGGCAGTCTTCAGTGGCTCCTAGTAAACCGAGTTTGGGGACATGTGATTCGTTTTGATGAGTCTGAAAGATTGCAGTTGGTGTTGTGGGTCTGATGATTGAGCTAGGAAGCTAAGTATGTTTTTAGTTTATTTTTTTAAATTACAGCATTTTAAATCCAAAATCTTAATCTTTTTGAGCGTATAGGCACTCTGGAAACTCTATTTTGGCGTCTATTTTTTTTTTCCAGCGAGGTATCCATTTCTAGAAAAAATAAAGAATTTTAATGCATTTTCAGTATTTCCATTTTCAGTCATTCAGTATGCCGAGAAGGCTAGATGTAGCCTTCTATTTGACAGAAACTTTCATGTCTGTTTGTCAAGCAGGTGATAATTTATGATTTACCTAATACGAACAACGCACGATGTGAATGTTATCCTTAGTCATCATGTCCCAAGCAGATTTGTACTCGGAAACTGAAGCATGTCCGTTCCGAAAATATTACACTAGTTAAAACGATTTTGATATCCCAGCTGAAAGTTGTGCATGATTGTTTATTAGGAAAAGAGATCCGAGAAAAAAACAATATTTTAAAAAATTTGTCACGTCTGGTTTTCGAATATTTGTTTAAGTTCATGAAAACGACAGTCTTAGTAAAGTAATAATGGCAAATTTTCATCTACTTTTTAGAGTGTTCCTCAATGTAGGGAAATATATCAGAATGTACTTCATCACGATCTTCTATAGGTACATTATAATAAAAATTTAAACAAGTTATTTATTGTTTGTGTCGAATAAATGATCATGAAAGTATGTACTTACAACTCCCAATTGGGGTAGCAGAAATATATGATTAGACGGTAAAAAAAACTTTCTGCGAAAACAAAACCGACTTCTTAAAAATAACTTTACTTTCGGAAGTCGGTGGCAAAAAAGATACAAACAAAGACACCGACTTTTTAGTTGTGAATGAATTAGTTTTTACATTGTAACTAGAAGTTAGTTAAAGTACTCGTCAAGACGAATCATACGAGCCCAAACTCGATGAGGTTTTGTCGTTTTATAACGGTGTTCCTATGGCCACCGTCCAGCTCCATCATCAGACACTGGATACCATTTAGGACTAAAGTACTCGTCAAGACGAATCATACGAGCCCAAACTCGATGGGATTGTGTCATTTTATTACAAACTGCCTGTGACCGCCTTCCAGCTCCATCAGACCCTGGGTACCATCTAGAGACAAAGTACTCGACAAGATGAATTATACGAACCCAAACTCGATGGGGTTATGTCGTTTTAATGGAGTTCCTATGGCTACCTTCCAGCTCCATCATCAGACCCTGGTTACCATTTAGGACTACAGTACTTGTCAAGACAAATCAAACGAGTCCAAACTCGACGTCGTTGCGTCGTTTTATTACAGAGTTCGTATGGCCACTTCCAGCTCCATCATCAGATCAGCTCCATGTCATCATAGTATTGCATTGTCTCGCGATATACACATGCGTGCAAAATTTCAGCTCAATCAGAAATCGGGAAGTGTGTCAAATTTAACTTGCCAGTATCACGCGACGTCGCATCCGATTTTGATGTAGTTTTCAGTTATGGGTTCGGGTTTGATTGATGCATGTTCTTAGATAAATGTTACGGTGACAACTCACCATGGGGCGACGCAGCAAATATTTTTTGTGCAAATCAATGTTGCCATTTTTTTACAAAACTACTAGTTCGATTTTGATGCAGTTTTCAGTGATGGGTTTGGGTTTGATTGGTGCATGTTCTTAGATAGGTGTTAAACCCAAGAATAGTCGTTGGGGGCTGAACATTGCAAAACTAGTTCATTTCATGGCAGCCCCCGACAGATATTCTTGGGTTTTTTTAACATTCTTTTCAGGTTGGGGGTTTTTGAATTATTTTATTATTTTTCAATTACTTTTTAACCGGCGTGGGTTTTTTAATATTTTTTAATTTTTGGACTACCTCGTCCCTGTTCTGCCAATATATTCCACCATATACCAAACTGATACAGAGGTCGGAATAGGTAGAGTTAATTTTATTTCCAAACTTCATTGAAATTAAAGATTTTTTTTTTCCAATCTTTTTTAGTGACTAGACTGCCTTTGATGGACCATCACGTCTAGATATGAGATCTCAGATTAGGCATGTAGAGAAACTCCCACTACTTTAGATCATGATCTTCAATGTATTATGCTTGATAAAATGTAAGTTTAGAAAGTCATCTTAAAATAGGATTGAATCCTCTACTAGTACCGAACGCCTTCATAGTTTCATATTTCCTTTTGACTAACAAAAGGTAGTATTTTCAATGCAGAAGACCTAGAAGGACATCCACGAGTGAGTTTCTTCAGAAAAGCCAGCTGCGTAGTACTGGCAACCGGCATAGCCCTTCGGGGATATAACATCTCATATTATGATTATATATTATGTTTTCAAGCGGACATAACAGTATTTTCCTCAATATTTTTAGTGATTTTAGCTCTCAAAATGGAGGTAAAAGACACGTAATTGGTCTATCCTTTTTTATTATTATTATGGTTCTATGCTGATAGGCGATGCGGTGACCATTTACCACCGGCATGTTTGGTTTTCAAACTTCACTGAAGGAAAGTTACGGCTTATATAGGTCTAACTTCGAGAAAGAGGTCAATCTTCGAAAACGACTCGGCTGATGGGCAGCGTTCGGGAAGTTGCGTTGTATCTTTTCGTCCAACTTACCGCAGTGTCTCAAAACGAAAGTCTATGACCAGTGTTTGTTGCCAGTGATTATACATACGGGACCGAAATGTGGTTGCTTACAATGGACCTCATCAGAAGGCTGGAGAGGGCTAATGCTCGGAGTTTCCTTGCCTGATCAAATCAGAACCAAGGTTACCGACGTAGCCCGAAGAATTGCCAAACTTAAGTGGCTGTGAGCAGGGCACGCTGGACCTATGCCCAGTAGTGGACGTGTTGTGGCTGAAATGATGAATGACTGACGGAAAACGTTATACCTAAACTACCGCTTCAAGCATGTGTTTTTGCACAATAACTAAGACGAGCACTAAGAAGGTTCTTCGGCAAAATTCCGTTTCATATTTTTTTCCATGCGAAACCCTCTAACGCGCAATGGCTCGATCATCACTTCATCTGATTTTTCGAGAATTTTTTTTTTGATTGCTCTAGAATATTCTAGTTAGTTTTTGTACAGAACTGTGTGGTTGTGAAAGAAAAGCATGGAAGTGAAGCATTGAAAAGTAAAGTTAGAAACAACTTCCAGTAATTTTGAAACTGCGTAGTTCATTTGTATTTTTGTAACAACGTAGCTGAACCCGAGAAAAACAAAGTTAAATAAGTATTGTGTTTTCATATCGACTTTGCTCCAGAATTTAATTATTGTTCACACGTTGGTTCTGGTTAGTATCGCAGTTGCAGGTCTATTTTAGTGAAGCTTGATTACAATTATTCATATTTTTAAAAAGGGAAATTGATTGATTTATATATTATGTGATATATCTCTATATGGGTACTCTAATATTATAAAGGGGTAAAGTTTTAATGTAGGACTGTAGGAGGTAGTCTTTTTTTTTTTCGGTTGGGAAATCATCAAATAACCCCTCCCGCTCTGGGCTGAGCAGGAGGGAGTGTCAGACTTTTACTGACTAAAACCCATCCATGTTCCTTCCTTTGTGTTCCAGGGCCGCGGTATCTCTTTTGAACAGTCCCGCAACCCTGGCAGAAGCGTAGGAGGTAGTCTAAAGCACTCAAAACAATGTGCTGATGGATGGATTGAATAGTACGGGGGTCGTGGAGGTGTCTAAAGTAAAAATCTTACATTAAAAACAAGTATTTTAAAAAAACTTGTTAAGAAGTTGGAACTTAGACCCCCAATATCTCCGTAACTAGAAGCTTCCCAGGTATGGTCTAGAACAAAAAAAATATCGCAATGACGGGGAGAACAAGTGCCTTTCGGCTTCGTTAAGGGTCTTGTTACACCCTTTATAATCATAACATGATATATGTATTCCCTGAAGGGCTATGCGGAGATTGAACCCATCCACATTACGTTATTTATTATTAAAAAAAAAATTAACAAAAAAAAAGTTATACGAGCAAACGATGTATGACGGCATGGTTGGCTCAGTGGCTGAGCGATGGCTGCTGCGCTGCGTGTCGCAGATTCGATCCCTGAACGAAACAAATATTTGTATGGTCTACAGGTAGTGGTTCCGGATCTGACTGTTTGTGTATGTGAATTTAAATGTTTGTAAACGCACCCACGATTCAGGAAAAAACCAAAAAATTAAAAAAAAACGACAAATGTGCGCAGATCCAGATTGTGGGTACCGAGTAATTCCGTTAGGAAACATACCTTTTTGCAAAACTGTATCTTCACCAAAGCTACGCAACCCGTACTTTTTACTTTCAAATATTACCCTTGCATGTACAATTCTTTAAATAGTTTTTGACCTTTATGTATTGATCTCGGTTAATTGGAATACAAACCTTTTACTTTTATATTAAACTAGCGACTGGCCCTTGTTTCGCACGGCGCCACCTTTCGGGTCCAAAACTATATCTAATGTAGCCTATGTTTTAAGTTACGCATCTAGCAGTAGAGCGGTGAAAACTGCGTTCAAATCCATGCAGTAGTTGATGGGCGTACAAACATACAGACAGAAAGACAGACCGACAAAAATTCTAATTCTTCTATTCAATATCTTCAATATACAGACATCGGCCTGTTCCAATTACCTTTTCCCAAAATATGGCTGTGTGGTGCAAACAGTCTTGAAATTAAAATGGACATGCTGCGCCGACCCCAAATAAATTGGGATTAGGGCAGGTGAATGATGCTGATGATGATGATTAATTCCCAGGTACTCTTATTTCATTGTGGTTCGGTAATATTTAAATCAGAAAGGTAAGTAGTAAGTTTAACTATCTTTGACTATCTCTGGGAGAAATTCCTGTAAAATGTTGGGTAATGATGTGGGTATTGGTAGTGTTCTATTTAAGAATCAGATTTGGATTTGACCTTATAGATTGCTATTACGTATATAAAGTCACCACTTTTCCCCATGGAGGTGGGCAGAAACCACAGAACGGCACCTGATACGATCCTTACAAACTCCTTTTGACTCGTTCGCGTTCATAAACCTGTTCATAGCACGCGCACCGGTTGCGACTACTACGCAGCTGGCTTTTCTGAAGAACCTCACGCGTGGATGTCCTTCTAGGGCGTCTTCTCCCGGCGTTGCCAATCACTTCTGCCTTTTAAATACTATATACCTTTTGTTAGTCAAAAGAAATATGAAACTACGAAGACGTTCTGTAGACTAGTAGAGGGTTCAATCCTATTTTACATTTTAACAAGCATCAAGAAGAAGAAGTTGAAGATCAGGATCTTAAGTAGTGGGAGTTTCCTAATTCCAGATCACCTATCTAGACGTGATGGTCCATCAAAGGCATATTTTTGTCGGAAAGGCGTATTATTGTCTAGTCACTAGTAAAGATCTGCAAAGATAGTTCTTTTTCGTAAATTTGAAGGAAGATTAGACATGTGGATAATACCGGTTTATAATACTCGGTATATAATACTATAATACTCTCGGAATGATTTTTAAATTCCGAAATAAAGCTGTTAAATTAGAGGGAGGTATTATCCACATGTTCCTTACTTACTTGAAGTTTAGGCTGGCAAATTAACTCTAACTATTCTGACCTCTGCATCAGTAACGGATGAAAGTGTTTAAGCGTAATAATTAGATTTGGTCGCTACAGCCCTCGTAAAGGTAACCATGCTATGGATATTTCCCGTACCCGGGCAACCTACGTGACATTTAACGCTGTTAGCCTTCACGAATTCGGTTATCCGTGGAAGTGGTCGATGAGACCGGACGATTTTCCGCGATAACGTTCGTTTAGATTCCTATCTCTACTTATGTGGTGAGCCCGTATTTCACAGGCAACCTCGTTTAGTGTAGTTTGGTAGAACGACTTCATGCGATTTTCCCACTCATTAAAATCGTAATTATTATGTATTATAAATATTACTGAACTCGGCGATCAAAGCACAATGATCGCCGAATCTATATATATACATATAATAAAACAGTAAAAAAACTGTGTCTGTACATTGAATATATTTAAAAAAAAATAAGTGAGCGGGGGGGGGTTTGGAAACAGTAATAGAGCACGAATCCAAAAGAATATCTGTCTGTTTGATACAAAAATGGTACCATAGCAAAAAGAGAATAAATTTGAAGATCTGGAACACCTGATGTGGAACTCCAAGAGCCCAGCTACACTATAACATATATAGGAATGACGTCTTAGCAAAAGTTGTTCAGCCTGATGTGAACTCTCTGTTGACGTATAAAAATTGAAGATCTGGAACACCTGTTGTGGAACTCCAAGAGCCGAGCTACACTGTAACATATATAGGAATGACGTCTTAGCAAGAGTTGTTCAGCCTGATGAGCACTCTCTGTTGACGTATAAAAATTGAAGATCTGAAACACCTGATGTGGAAATCAAAGCAATCACTAATTTCACTGCATAATTATAAAATAACATAAGCTGGGAGTACCTCCACGCGGTGAAGGCGGTAACAGTTTAGGACTGATTTTCGATGAAAATTCGATGAATTATTGAAAATTTGACTCTACTGGCCAAAACTCGCATTTATTATTTTATTTTTAACCGACTACAAAAAGGAGGAGGTTCTCAATTCGTCGGAACCTTTTTATTTTTTTATGTTTGTTCCCCGATTACTCGAGGTAGGCTGTACCGATTTGGATTATTATTTCTTAGTTTGAAAGGCTATACTTCCCAGGTGGTCCCATGATCATCAATTCAGGATCTGATAATGGGATCTTGGAGAAATAGAGAAGACTCTTCAAATTTTATAGGCACACTTGAAGCGATTTGGGTAGTTTATGGAAGAGTGCTTTCTCGAAGTGGCCACATTTCAATTTGGTGAAGAGCTGATGAAGAACTTCGGAGATAGGCAACGGAAGTCCACAATAAATGATAGCAAATGGACTGGAATTGCTGAAATCTCATGTTTGTCTATTTATTTACACTAGTTCATAACATAACATCACGCCGGCACGCTGTGAAGGGGTAAGCACATGTGAACCACTAAAAAGTGAAAAATAAAAAACTTTTTTGCAAATAATTAAACCGACTTCAAAAACATAAAAAAGTAAAAAAATAACTCCGTAGAAACCTCTTGGGATCGCGAAGCACGCCTACGTTCTCAGCGTATTTACGCATCTACATCCAGGTCTCTAAAGACCAGTGAAGAAAATGATGCGCGACTGACCGCTGATCGTGAACGTCATGCATTGTCTCGCGAGTCGTAGACGTTCACAGATAGGGAATTGCGCTTGAGTTCTCAGCGTATCTACGCATCTGCTTCTAGGTGTCTAGAGACAAGTGAGGAACATGATGCGAGACTGTCCGCTGATCGTGAACGTCACGCATTGTCTCGCGAGTCGGACACGTTCACGGATAAAGAATTGCGCTTGAGTTCTCAGCGAATTCGCACATCTACTAACAGGTCTTTTGAAACGAGTGATGAACGGGATGCGCGACTAACTGCTGATCGAGATTATCATTAATGTTGTGGTCCCGAACAAAATATTCATAATCAGTTAGAAAGTAAGAGAGAAAGAATTGCTGGAGTACGTTTCAGATCTCCGATTTTCTTGACGACCCCGTTGTCGCTGGCATAAGCAAGAGGATCCGCGTACGAAGTCACGGGCAGAAGCTAGTTCAGTAATATTTATCATTATGATGTTAATGAGTGGGAAAATCGCACTAGGTCGTTGATAGTCGTTGATTGTGCCAATAGCCGTTTCAGCCAATGCGCAATGGCTTATTGGCCGAGAGCCTCGACCAATACCTAAGGAGGGGCTGGTTAGGCAACTGGATCAAGGGCTTGGTTCAGAAAGCGATACTCCTGGACACGGCTCGTATTCGCTTTTGTTCAAGTTGTTCAAGCTACCGGCGCCGGCGGTAGCTTGAACAACTGGCTGCGCTCGCGTTTTGGTCGAATATTATCCCAGGGGTATGAAAAATAGATAGTAGCCAATTCTCAGACCTACTGAATATGCATACAAAATTTCATAAAAATCGGTCAAGACGATTCGGAGGAGTATGGTAACTAACATTGTGACACGAGAATTTTATATATGAGATATTTCAAACTGTAATTAATGTGTATAGAAATAAATAAATAAAGGAAATAATATTACTGAGATCTATCTTAGAAATGTTTATCACTTGATTTGATTTGTACCCGTTTTGTTCCCGTTACGAATTGGTTTAGCTAACAGATATCTCTTCCAAGTAGTTCAGATTAGCCTGCTAAGTTTGGATGTTCAATTACATCAACTGACTTAACAAGCTTGCTTGGTTAGAATTCATCAAAGTTTACCAAATACAGTAACATGGTTCCCTATTCAGCCCTCGACTTCGGGGGTAGCGCTAAGACTCACCAACAGTGAGTACTGGAGCGTTTATAATGACGTGCAATTAATTGGATTACAAACTTCATCAATGGAAGACTAAGCTCGTTCTGGCCTGGGCTCAGGCGACACATTGCCTATCCTATGTATATAGGCCGACGAACGAAGCATAACTTCGGAACAGTATGCAGCGCTGCCGAAACGGAACCCGAATCCCATTGAATAGAGTTGTAGCAGCGGACTCAACTGTTGTTGTGGATCCTAACAAAGCGTTATTCAAGACTGTTGCTAAAGTTTAACCTCGCTCTTCGTCTCCGTGTTACCAGCATTATAAGTTATTATTATCCTATACTATTAAATGAGCAATATTTGTTTATTTGTAATAACGTTCTCGAAAACGGCTTTTACGATATCTATGGTAGTTGTGATATAGGTATGTTTACCGTGGCGATAAATCGATTTGGCTAGGTCTCATATCTGGGAAAATTCTTTTTCTCTATTTTCACCCGAGCAGAGTTCGGTAACCCAGGTATTATCTAAAACAGGAGCAGTAGTGACGGCTCCGGCTTACGATGTGAAGGTCGTGGCTTTGAATCCAGGCTGCCACTTAATTAACTTTGTATAATTTATTTCAACACCATTAGTCTCAAAATATCGTGAGGTAACTTAGTTTCATAGAACCAAAAATTTGAAGACCATGTTTCATTTACCAATATTTTGGAAGTCGGTTAACAAACAGCCCCCCTTATTACTAGAAACGACTACACGATAACTTTCCAGGACTTTACTATAGTCCTGAAAAGTTAGTGCTTGCTGCTGTAACGTTGCAGGGCTACGCCGTAGTCGCGTATGATGCAATTTGATAATTGATTTGTGAAACAGCTGAGCAAACGTTGGCTAAAAATATATACTCAACACTCATCCATCCAATGTAGGATTATGGGTATGCTTATGTTAGCATAAAATACTTAACTTAAATTGGCTTTCATTTTGGATAACGCCTGTCAATAAGCGATTAATGAGGTTCTGCAATCAAAAGAGAATAGAACATACTTTATTGTACACCAAAATAAAAACACAACTGTTCTGTTTTATAACATTACTAATTCTATGGCTACAATGGCGAAAGAGCTCACCTGGAAAGAAAAGCGTAATAAATAATTAAGACCTAGGTTAAAGAAAAAATCTATTGTTTTCAAATATACAAAACAAAAAATCTCAAGGTCGTACATCAATAATTCTTGGTAGGTGACCTTTATACGTCATGAATGGCGCTATGGGACAGGATGGCTAGGCGGAAAACGAGTTGCATTAATAATACAGTTTGACTAGTAACTTGGTAATTTATCAGTGACTACGCTAAGTTTTTTTTCTACAAAAGTAGCCAACTTGCGTGTATGGCCAGTATGAACGTGGACGAAGCGAAAGGAGTATAGCTACGTGAGGATCATATTAGGTGGCATTCTATTGTTTTTGCCAATCCACATAGGAAGAAGGCATGCTTTTGTATGTGTACATAACCAAAAATATAAAAGTAGTAATTAATAAACTCAATAAACGACTGTGACAAAAAACTAAGCTACAACTTAAAGGAAAGTAAACGCAACTCCGGAATATTAAATGAGCTATCACAGTCAAGTTTCATATTGATATTTTTTGTGTGATGCGGTAATGTAGAAAAAGGATGTGGAGGCTATACTCAGCAGTGTTGAGCTATACAGGCTGTAACAAAATAAGCGCAATACCTCTTAGGCAGTAATTCAGACAATTAAACTAGATCACGCTGTGTAAGGAAAATAGTTCGCCAAAAATACTGGACCCTTTATGCTAATTGCGTTAACCGATGCCATATTTTGTTTTAAAAAAATAAGTATGTGATTATTCTGTAACACTCTGTATAGGTAACCGTCTATGAATCAGCAAATTTTGCTACTAAGCTTAATATCAAAGTTGTCATACTTCGAACGAAACTACAACGCAACGGTATATTTTACAAGCAGCTTACATCTAGAATGTAAAGCTAAATTAATAGCTGCTTGTACTAGCTACTCTATATGAGTGCACTTGCCGTAACTTCACATTGTACCTTAGTAAGTAAGTAAAGTTTATTTGTTTAAACATTGTTTACATGATAAATTGCATGCAAGATAACAATGAGATACAGAAAAGTTCTAACATGTATGTGTATTGTCTTGTGTATATTTCTTCTTCTTCTATAAGAGTGTCGGTAGGAATCTACAGTTAATCGGCCCAAAATGTGTATCAATGTACCAGCCACAGCTTCCCACTGCACCGGTCTAAATTTCGGACCTCTCGGTGAATTTTCCATAAATATCTTTCATACAAATCTTGTCCGGAAAATTACGAACACGACATAAAATTGGTCCAGCCGTCCTCAAGTGATGCTCTGTCATACATGTGGCAATATATTTTTATTTATATACATTTAAATCTACATCTATACTACTCTACTAATTTATTAAGAGGTAAAATTAGTAAGTATGTATGTAGGGGGTAATCTCTGGATCTACTGAACCGATTTTGAAAATTCTTCCACTAATAGGAAGCTACATTATCCTCGAGTGCCATAGGCTATATTTACAACGTGCCCGTGGGATAATTTAAGCTAATTTGGGCAGTTTCCTTTTGATAAAATATCATGTTGAAACAATGTATTCGTACCATCTTGATCACATAACTACCTACTTTATTTGTTCGAGATGATGACCTTTACGCACAGCCTCTGCGCGAGGTTACTCTCAGCTATAGTTTAACAGTTTTTCTGTTGAGCATGGATTGAAAAGGTAATCAGCAACATCACAAAGACCTGCTGCATTGATGTAAGAGCTGGAGTTAAAAAAAAAAACCTTTAAAGAACATGCCTTAATTATCATAACACCACGACAGTTTAGGTTGGGCACAGGTGACACACCATGTTACCAATTATGTTTTAGATGCCTTGTAGTAGAGCCTATTGTGCTCCATCAGAAATCAAATAAAAAAATCTGGACTGTCTTATTTTTTTTCTTGCTAGAAAAAAATGTCAGAAAAAAAAGTCTCATTCTCATCAAAAGCGTTCACGACCACAACACAATACACTTACGAAGCAGAAATGACAGTCGACCCGCATTCATATTGTGAATATTAATATGTGTAGTTACCTACTGGGGGCCTGGGGGCAACAGAATAAAACAATTCTTCTGTAGGTCAGATGATCTTAATCACTTACATAATCTAGCTAATGGGATGTATTTATATCTCGTAGTTCTAAATATAACTTATTAATATCACCATAGATTATATTAATGTAAATAAGTAGGTAAAAGTTTTATTTTAGCAGCATACAGAAGCTAAAATTAGGTGCTTTTAACTAGTCCATGTGCGCCTATTTTCGATGATCGACCAACCTTTTTGGTGCACTACGTAAGGTCGACAAACGGGTGTGCGATTAACGATTGTGCGACAAAACTGTACTGGGACTCGCCATAGTTCGAATACACGAGTGCGATAAACTGAAGCTCGACATCACGTCGCTAGTGCGACAAATGATTGAGCGAGAGTAGCTCGATGCTACCCAAGTTCGACAAACGCCTATGCGTCACTGACATACAGAGTGTAAAAGGACCCTTTACAAGCTGTCAATAAAGCATTATGTACATCAAACTAAGTAACATTGCGCAAAGATTATTGATGGGAAACTAGGCACGCACGACCACCAATCAAGCTATACCACCAAAGGTTATGCGGATCTCTCATTTTATAGAAAATCTATACAAAACGAGACCAAGTTATACTGGAAATGTACAGCTTCATGTGCCGCAGTGGGTACTTTGTTTTGGTGTGAAACCTCACGGCTTACGGTAGCGCTCAATGACATTGTTTTTATGGATGCATTGAATAGTAAAGGGGTCATGGAGGTATTTAAAGTAAAATAAAATTATAACATAAAAAACTTGTATTTGTAAATCCTTATGACCACTGCAAGTTGGAGGAGTAGGTAATTAGGCATACATCACTGATACTCGATACGTTTGGGTTAAACCTGGGTTCGTCAAGTGTCAGAAGTCCAAAATCTGTCACCCACTCACAACAGTCAGAACGGGGGGGGGGGGGTCGACCACCCCGTTCATCACGCCCTGTTGTGCTATACCTGTCATCAGTAATCACCTTGTGACTGTTAGCTAAATAATAGGCAAAGTTATAATGACCCATGTTTTAATAGGTAATTATGTAGGTTCATAGGCAATCGCAAATTATCATTCTCGTAGCGTCGCTCCGCGCTCGTAGCGCTTTCGTAGCACATTGTGCCATGAGAAAAAATGAACCATTATAATTATCATTTTTAAGAATAGATTGACTGACTGCCTCGTTGCTCTGGTGTTCGCAAGCGCGACTGCTGAGCATGAAATCCTGGGCTCGATTCCCAGGTTGGGCAAAATACTATAGGGTTTTTCCATCAGGAATCTCTCAGTAGCCGCCACAGAGTCTGGGTTTGCGCCCGGTTGATGGCAATAGGCTCGCCCCCTATTACATGGGACTTAAACCAAACTGGCGAATTGTGTTTGTACTATTATTTACACCTCTACTCAACCCTTCGGGGGTTAGAGGCGTGATGTAGTATTATGTTATCTTTATTAGGTAACTTTATGAGTTTATGTAGGTTTATAGGCAATCCCTTGCAAATTGTCATTCTCGTAGCGTCACTCGTAGCGCTTTCGTAGCACATTTCGTGCCATGATCCTTAAATAACCATAATATCAACATTCAAGGTCCGTTTTAAGAATTATTATTCAATCAATGTACTTAGTATGCCATTGGAGCAATAGTTTTCGAAGTCTCAGATCTATTATGTTCTTGGCTATTTCTAGCGTACGACTCACAAATTTTCATAAATTATGAAATATTCTGTTATTTAAAACTATGTACCTTTATGGATAGTTCCTGTATTTAGTGACCATGAAAAGTAAGAACGAATCCTTCCACAATCAGTAAGTAGCATTGGATATCTTATTAGTCTTTATTATTTAAATGCTATTAATTTATTTTTTTCAACAGACGACAGTAATATCTTATAGTGATGTTTTATCTTCACTACATAATATAAAACAAAGTCGCTTCGCGCTGTCTGTCCCTATGTATGCTTAGATCTTTAAAACTACGCAACGGATGTTGATGCGGTTTTTTTTAATAGATAGAGAGTTTTACATATAAACCTTTCATGAGAAAGGTTTAACCTTTCATGAGAAAGGTTTATATGTAAAACATTGCACCCGTGTGAAGCTGGGGCAGGTCGCTGGTAATTAATTAAATGAACTATGGATCCGAGAAAGTAATCTAATTATCTTTGCTTCTTCTTTATTCAATTTATTGCAATAGACAGGAAATAAGAAAATTAATTGTGTAAACACAATTAATTTTTAAGCTATATGTAATTAAAATAATATGAAAATAAAGCTTACATTATTTTCAACAAATTTTCTTTAATAGAAGCAGAGCTA
Source organism: Eugnorisma glareosa (assembly GCA_947578425.1). Classification (NCBI taxonomy): domain Eukaryota; kingdom Metazoa; phylum Arthropoda; class Insecta; order Lepidoptera; family Noctuidae; genus Eugnorisma; species Eugnorisma glareosa. The sequence continues at coordinate 35,655,720 of OX387957.1, forward strand.
ATTAGTATTTAATAGGAATTAAAAAGACTTTCGGTTATTAATGACAATGTTGATCCGTTACTTCTTCATAAAGGGTGTTAATCTACCCGTCCTACTCCTAACCGAAGCCGGAAGGCACTTGTTCTCCCCGTCCTCGTCATCGTCAGCGTCATTGCGATCATTTTCTTACACTGGGCCATACCTGGAACCTTCTAGTTACGGAGATATTGGAGGTCAAAGTTCCAAATGTTTCCCAAGTTTTTTTGAATACTAGTTTTTAAGGTTATAACTTTATTTTAATGACCTCCATGACTCGTTTACTATCCAAAGCATCCATCAGCACAATGTTTTGACTGTCCTACATTGAGTTTTAGCTTAAAACTATATTTTTCACCAAAAAAAAATCGTTTCCCAGCAATAAATTTTGCGTAGGGTTACTTAATTTGATGCACATAATGCTTGGGTGACGGCTTTGTGAAGGGTCGGTGCACATACACCTGTATAGTACTTTATATAGTGTTCAATCCAGGCGTTATCAGTCGAATCACGCTCGCTTGCCCAAAACATGTTATTCAATACGCATAGAGAGTTTGTAACACGTCAATTTTATTAAGTGCGCCGCTAAAACAGATAAATGAATTTCGTGAATGATTATACAATTAAACCACTTTTTAAACCTCTCGATTGAGAGAGGAAAATGCAGGTTATGTCGGTATTGAAACTTGACCATCGAACAAGTATCTAAGTAAAAGTATTTGACATAATAAACACAAAGCTACAGCTTTTACCCATGGCTTCGCCCGCGTGGATATTAATTTAATTGTTCCACGGACACGTACAACCGGGATAAAAAATATCCTAACCCAGGACATGATCTGTCTGTTCATAGAAATCTCATCAGCTGTAAAGGCGTAAAAATGTATCAGACAGACTACTACTAATTAAGTTTGTAAGAAGCTAACTTACACACTTATAATATTAGTATTGATTCTGGTGGCGACCGTTTAATTAATTAACTACTCCCAATAAAATTGAAGTTTCGCTTTAAAACGATGTGTGGATGTTTTACAAAAAATACATATAACAAATTGCGTGCGCAGACAAAAACATTGCCTGTGACATGGCATATGTCTGCAATTGCATTTACCCCGTTTCATATTTCTGCCGGGTGGTTTTGTGCCGTTTTAATTAATAAGTCTTCAGCTTTTTTTTTGTTATATTCTCCTGTGTCTTCTTACCCACCACGTGTTGATACTGTACAATTCTGTGAGCTATTTATTATCTGAAACGAAGTCTTAAGGAAATTAATAATTACCGGTACTGTATTACCCCAGATGATAGTTAACCTTCGGTTGAAAACCGAACTATTCGCAATTCGACAAAAAAAAGAAGACAAGCTGTCGTTGATGTCTTTAGTTAGAAACATATATAATAATAATACATTTTATTACACTGTGTGTTTTGTTCACTGGTGAATTCCATGGTTTAATATTCCCGACAGCTATTAAAAACGCCTTATCGATCTGGGAATCAAAGCTAGGGCGCCAGACTTTGCTGCCGCACTGACCTCTAAACATAGTCCAGTGAAACAGTGGCTAAAGTACTACATTTAGATACTAGAGACAGACTACAATCTTCTTCATCTTAGCGTAATGATGGCAAAAAGTTCGAACATGTTTGGCCCAGCTGTAGTTAAAAGTCGTCAAGTGCACAGGTGATAGGACATGCGATGCAAGATGTATGGTGGGTCCATTGTCTGTGAAGAGACACCGCATACGCTTTTACGCTTACTTGAGATCTGGCCGACTTGGGTTCGAAGTTTGTTTAGAAATTTCCAAGTCGACCAGGTCGAAGATATCGTTAGGATACAAGGTGCTATGTTTAACAAACTAAACCCAATTAGTGTAATACTATACCAAAGTCGTTAATTTGACAGGCATTACTTGGTCAAAGGAGGAGTGGACCCCGATCTAGGCTATGTACCAACAGCTCAATTTCCGATTGCGAATTGCTTCTAGGCTACGTATGAAGATATTGCTATGTATAACAAAGCATTATATTGAGTAAGATCAAGCAAATAAATACAAAAATAATTTGACTTGATAACGTTTTTTAATGTCCCTAATAGTACAAATAGGATTTTAAGGGCAATAAAAATGGAAATAGTTTCCTGGAAAATTGGAAAACTGAAATCACTTTTTTCTATGGAATTTGGACTGAACGTCTGTTGGGTAAGCTAGTACAAAAGGCGTAAGAGCATCTTTAACGAAGCCGAGAGGCATTTGTTGTTTCCGTCATTGCGATCATTTAATAAACTGTAAACCTTTTAATTACGGAGATATAAACCTTGACCTATAACAAGGTTTCTTATTTACACACAACTTAAAACGTTAGTTTAAAAATACATCATAAAACATTAGTTTAAATACGCCTTGACCCCTGTACTTATTGTTCATTAATCAATCAGCACAATTTTTTGACTGCGTTATCTAGTTGAGCGCTAACCGTGACTATTCGCACCAAATAAAACAGTACAGTATTTGCCCAGTGATACTTAGTTTGAATAACATAATGATTGGTTTCCAGCTTTGTGAGACATTCCTTTATACACTTTATTAACTAAATTCATGTATTTTGTAATAACATTATTGAACATATTCACTGCGTTCACTGAAAATAACGCAAACCATCGAGAATTTATCAAAATTGATACAAAGAATTAATTTGATTCGTAAATTAGTATTAAATGGTAATTAGTCTGTCATCATTAATTACTGGCGAATGTCGATAATTAAATTAATTCAGCAATCATAGTTCGAGTACAGTATCCATTCAGTACGTAACAAGTGTGAGTGTGGTCACAAAGCTACCCGAGCCAACTCATTATGATAATAATTATCGGGAATGGTTAACCTTTCAACGCTTAGGCCGTAGGCTATAAGTCTTATACAACATTGAAATAAAAAATAATGGTTTCAACCATACCGGATATCTTAATTAATTAGCGATCTTCACGCGTTGCGTAGGTGTTATGAGTAGGTACAGTAAAAGCTTGTTGATGCTCTATCGCGGCCCGCGGGAAATGGGTCTTTCTACTCATTGAGTACAAGTATCTTGTTATCAACAAGAGAAAACTACAGAGTAAGTAGTCTTGATTATTATTTTTTTGGCATTGCTTCATAGATAATTAGGTGTCATCTAGGCGTTTCGGTGTTTCGGCATTCGGTATTTGGCTTGACCTATTCATTAGGGTGATATCTTGTCGTCAAACAAAGTGGTTGAGTATTGTCTGTTTGTTTCAATAAGATTAAATTACGAACAACTGAATACGAACATAAGTTTTTTTTTATACGGTCATCACGGAGCTCTTCACAAATATTTATTCATACCACTTTCATAGGATTGCCATGCTTCCGGAATTTTCCGTGCTAGTGCGCAATTTAGCTGTGTCCGGAATGTGGGGGGAATTCTAAAATTTGCTGAATTTTCATTTTTTTTTAAAACTGTCTATGATAATAAGGATAATAATATTTTTAATGAACAGTCACTTAGGCGCATAAATGTAAGGAACGTTTGTGATTTATATTTTGAGCACACCACAATTAATGTTCTGCAACTAACCTTTCTCTATTTGTAAAAAAAAATGCAGAATTAAGCTGCGGAAAGAAAATTCCGGAATTTTCTTCAAATGTCCGGAATTTCCTTCGGAAATCTTTTTATGAACTAGGCAACCCTACACATTCATAAAACTACTTTTGTAAGTAAATCAGTTTCTCATTGAAATTCGGCGGTCGTAATGCGTTGACGCATTATGTAATCGAGTAGGTAATAATAATAACTCCATGTTAATATTATGAGCTAGTGAGCTACCTAACCACGTGGTGTAACCAACAAATTGTGTGATTATGCAAAATGCAAGCAACATGAGTTTCACCGGCCTACCCGCTGTATACTCTACCTAGAAGTCTACATGTCTACATAAATACATTACATACCTAGGTGCAAATGAATGCAAACCGTCAAATGCCATAATTTATATAATATGTGCATGTCTTGCAACCACACGATGAGTTAGCATATATCTTCTTGACGTATACCGGTGTTGCATAGACGCAATAGTTTTTTAGATGGAACCTAAAAACACTTGTTTGTACCTAGGTATATAAACGATATAATTATCCACAAAATATTTTTTGTGAAAGGATTTTCGTTAGTACAGAGTGTACACGATACGAAATAAAGGAATAGCTCATGCAACCGTAAAAATCAATCAATGCGCTTAACAGCAGGGCACGACTACCCTGCACACGCTGGAACATACATGAAAGGCTATTCAAATGCTCCCCTATCAGTACATAGGATTCCACACGGCCGTTTGATGTTTATTATTAGTTGCGTGGTTTCCACTCATGATTGGAACAGGTTTTCGAAGTATTTTGCAGCAGGAAGTGCTTGATACAGGAACTGAGGCCCAGCTATCTAGGCGCACAGGTCGAGCCGCGAGTCTAATAAGGTCCAAAATATACGCACTACCTAGCTATGTGCGACAATATTGCGTCTGGGTGCTGATATACCTACGTGAAGATTTAATCGATCGCTACGTCTGAATGTTGTTTTGTTGGATATTGATTGAACTATTTCTTTGAAACCTTGGTGAACAGTCTGCTAAAGTTCAGCCGAAAATCAACTGAAGGGAATGATTTTATAATCGTAAGTATTATATCATCGTGTGTGCTGCGAGCTTTACAGACACGGAAGTCACGGAAGAGGTTCCCCAGCAAACGGGTCGAATGACTTTCTCAGAACGGTCGCGTCCTACCGCACCGCCCGCCGCCGCGCCGCCCGCGCCGGTACTGTCGCCCACCTTATTCGCCTTTAGCGCGGTTTAGCACACTGTTGCGCAACACCGCATAACGCAGGCTCGAATATAATAATGTGGCGCGTTATTATTTCATGTCCGTTGTTTGTGGTTTTAATAACAAGCTTTTGATTCCTTAAGTTAAAGCTAAATACGATATAGATCTACCACTTGCTGTCTTCATTTTGTGCGAGAATACCAATTGACTTATTTTACCAAATCGTAGAGTACTCTGGTCATTGTATTTGAAAAGGATGAGTTTTTAAATATAAGGTATTATTAAACGAAAGATACCAAAATAATATAAACGGGTTATTACAGGTTTAAGTTTTAAAATAATCGCCACTTCACATCCGTGAACATCCGCTAACGATCTATGTCTACGGGAATTCTGCGACGCCGACCTCTCAAGACGTGTAGATTGGCGGAAAGCCCAACGTCTTGCAGACCATTTCTGGCAACGCTGGACGAAAGAATACTTGCCGCTTCTGTTGCCACGTAGAACGGTTCCACCTCACCAACCATTCAATGGTTGGTCAGGAGACGTGGTTTTAATTGCTGACGGCAATCTACCCCGAAACTGCTGGCCTATGGGACGCGTCACCGAGATCTTCTCGGGTAGGGACAATATCGTTCGCGTAGTTAACGTAGCAACTAAAGGGGGTGTGCTGCGTCGGCCAGTCCGCAAGTTTTGGTAAATATAAAAAGATTTTCTCTTTCGACACACTTACTTATACTAATTAAGGTAGTGTTTGCTTTTGGTCAGTTACAGCATCAACTAATCTTATATAGTTGTGACTAATAACAAAAGTATCTTTGTTTCTCAATCTTATTCTTAAACGTGAATGGGCCAATTGTATCGGAAACAAAAATAAAGTATATTTGTGCTGATAACGTATTACGTATTGGGTTTGTCTCGATCCTCGTTGCACTAAAATCATTAAAGTTAAAATAAAAACACAGATTCGGTGTTATTTCTAAACAGGTTATATATGTATAAACAAGTTCAATGACCCCTGCCTTTACAGTCTGGCCGGCTAGTTAGTGTGTTGCCGATCTGACGTGACACTTGGGGATTTTGCGAATCCGCAGTCAGTGAAATCGAGTTACAGAGCGTCACTCTATATTTGGGGGCGTGCACAGTGCGTTGTTATCTGGGTACGTGCACGATTCACTCGTTGCCGTGTTCTCGATATAATTACGTCGAGCGCACTCATCACTTGTCACGTCGTCAATGCCCGATTTGTTTTGACATGTCACACGTCCCCTGTATCTATCGCAATGTTTCAAACAAGTGCCATTGAGCACGTCACCGCTCGATTATGTGCGATTTATATAATCAGTACGTGTCGCCGTGACACACGCGGCTACTTGTGTTGTTGTGCTGTGTGCACCTGTAATGGCACACTTTTGATCGATTGAGACATGACCCTAGCCTGTTTATGGGGATTGAGGGCAGGCCTTTTTAGTTAGCGCGGATCTTACATAGATCTTAGAGCCAGTTAAGTAATACCTACTATTTGGTTTTTCTCTGAAGTAGTTTGTAGATGATTGTATTGTCATCTTGTCCGCGATCGTCACGTTTGATATTATATAAAAATTGAGATGTATGTAGGCCAGGTATAAATTTTATCTATTAGGTACAATCGAAGGCTAATCGATTTCTGTTTTGGCAATAAGTTTAGCATTTTTACTTTCTAATCCATTGGGTTTTTTTTCTGAAAAATGACTGCTATTTCTATCTATTTTTAATCTACTTTCAAAAGAAGAGGTTATTAAATTATCAGATTTTTTTTTATATATTATGTCCACTGATATTTGCCATTTTAAACTAATTACGATTATTCTTTTTGTTTGGAAGAATCTCAAAAAATCTCATCCGAGGTGGTCTAGTTTAAATTTGGCAAAAATCTGATGATAACTTTCGGAGATAGACAATGGAACTCCTCAATAATAGACAGCAAATCCACCGTGATTGCTGCAATATCCCGGATATGTATTGTTTACACAATTCCATAACATAATATAAAGCTTGTAGAGTATACTCTAAAGGGTTGCATAGATTGGCATTGTGTAGGTGCCCACAATACACCCACATGTCGCCAATTATGTTTGAGTTCCATTATATTGGGGATAAGCATTTTTACCATGAGATGTATCTAAGAATTTACTATATATTTAGAAAACTTACACATATATTTATCTCGATTAACTACGATGTTGTTTAGTAATCCGACAAATAAAATAGCCATAAGCCATTGAGATTACCAAATATAAGAACTTTAACCGGGAGGATGAGTTTCTACTGTCATGAGAACTGTCAAAATAAAATGAATATGATTCCAGTGGTTCAACTGTGTAAAAAACGAAAAAGTGCCGAAAAAGTCTGCGAGCTGACAGTGAGTTTCGTGTGTTCGCAGCAGAATCGAGTTGTGAGTGACAGTGGTTAAGTGGTACCAAGCGCAAAAAACGAACAAGAAAGAGGGTTGATCGATTTGTCTACTCATGAAGTATCCGCAATAACTTTAGTTTATCCGTGATCATGGTGCTTGCAACAGCAGCGCCGAAATATCAGGAACTCAAAACAAATAGTAAACATAAATATCCCTAGTGAAATAAAATACATTTAAAAAGGTCAATTATGAACCAACAAAATCTAAAATTACAGGCAAAGTGTAGTTCCATCTTTGACAAAGAATTTGCTTTGGCCTCTGGTATAAATGAGTGCGTCCATCGCGTCGGTAACTAAGTACCTACTTACTTGCCATAAATTGGACCACCAGCCTGTTTAGTTTACAAATAAATACCTACTTGAAATACCTACCTCTTAATATGAAAATAACTTAGAAGATTATTTATTTATCTTTTTCTTCGTAGAGTGCCCTCGTTATTTATGTTATGGTTATGCAAGCATTTCCCGCTAGCAACCGGTAGGCAAATAAATTAACCGGTTATTACTACTTGGTAACGAGAGCAAAATTACGCAGAAAGCATTGCCACGCACTTGAACATAGTAAGCATAACATTAAAAACACGGTCAAGAATGCTCGTGTTATGACCACAAATTAATTCATAATTCTATTTCCACGGTGCAACATTCTCGGCCTCCAAAAGTAATTCGAAATTATATCAGTAGTTGAAATTGTTATCTTCACATGTTACGACGCATTGTCATCCTAAATCATAGTTTTGATTGATTGAACTTGACACTATTAATCCATATATAATTTATTGATTAAAAGGAATTCCTGAAATTGACAACACTTTTTAGTGGCCAAATAAATGAATTACAGCCGCTATTTCTTTTTGTTTAAAAAAAATACCTTTTTTTTACTATAAACATGGACTTCCATTTCTTAAACAACCACTAGAGAGCCAGAACAAAAACCTTAAAAACCACGCCTTATACTCATAATGTGCAGTTTTTTTTGCATACAATTCTTTTTGTGGTTGGTTAAATAAAAAATACTTTATAAATATTTTTTATTTAAACAACCTTCCGTACCTAACCTTCCCGGCAATCCCTTAATAATTTTTTCCCTAAGTCAAGTCCAACGGGTGATATATGTGACGATTTCCTCTCCTGAGTCTTTTTGTAACGCATTTTGTAATGCATTGCAACAGCCAGACCCGGAACAACTACCTTTAGGTCATGAAATATTTTTTCCGTCCAGGAATCGAACCCTCGACACAAGGCGCAGCATCCAACCGCTTGGCCACTGCGCTACTGTGCAAATAACGAAAGTTCAATTACAATTAATCATACTATATAGGTATCTGGTGGTGGGTTTCCACCACGCTAAAGAACTGTCACACTGTAAACAAATTCATTACCATATTGTCGGCGCCACCCTATGAACTGTTCAAACATTTGAAGCTAGAAGATACTGTGACATCAATTTATTTTGGGGGGCTCTGTGTCTGTATACATATAACAGGGACAGACTTCAATTATTGTAATTCAATAAATAAATGGATGATTGGTATGGTGTTGGATAGTTCTTTTTTCTTTCTCCGTTCCATAAAACGTCTGTACCGCAATATTACTACAGATTCATCTGTTTTTTTTTTTAAATAGACTGAAGGAACTATCATTGGTACATAAATGGGACTACTGGGACGGCTGACTCGTCAGATTTCTGGCCACCGATAAAATTATCACTGCATATTAAATTACTTGGTTTGGGTACGCGATCCATCAATACTAAAACAAAATTGAATGTATGTAGTTAAATGTATTCTCAAAGAATAATATCAATTATAGGATTTAAATATGGTTAAGATGTTGCTTTCATTTTCTTGACGGCCGCTATCCATTTCTTGCATTGTTCCATTATCCAAGTGGCTGTCGGGATCGGTAAAATTGTGCTGTGCATTTACTATTTCTGCCACTAGTCTTTCAATTCACAACACAACAACTGCTGTGACACATTTTGGTTGGCGAAATAATAGTCCCAGTTGGTGACTAACCCATTTAAATTAGGTAGATATGTCTAAACAGATTGCTTTGACACTGACAGATATAACAGAGCCTACATTATTTCTACTTTTGGCCACCATAAGCGCTGCGATAGATTATATTCCCCCCACCGAGTACTTCGCACCCAGGTTTGTTCTGCTCGTCGACTGTTTCACTCACATTGCACTATAAACTAAAGTACAGACGCCAGCACAAGCTACTACAATCTGTCAAACTTTAATCGATTTCCAACTTTATCAATAAAGCATTAGGTTCAAGGTTGATTCGGAAAAACTGACAGTTTCGGGTAGCTTGATGTGCTAGTCTGTACCTACATACAAAAGAAGCTCTTTTGTGATGTTCGTGGAAATATTTCTGTTTTTAATCGGTTCCGCTTGTCAATGGTTCAGCCTCACTGCACTATTTAATAAAGTACACAAAATAACCCATTTGGTGATGTTCGCGGAACTGTTAATAATCGGATCTGCGAAATACATCAGTTTATAATTCCTTTTTAAAATAAGAATATATTTCTACCATTCGAAAATTGAACTATTAAAACACGTTTTACGTCCATTATGGACGGTGGTTTTAACTGAAGCCAGTAAATATTGATTTAGTACTATCCTTTTGAATTTGTTTTTTTTTTTGATGATATTTTCAATAGGCATGCAATGCAATCGATTAAAGTGCTGTTTCCTAAAAAAGTACAATACCTACGTTCACGGTCAAAATGTTTAGCTAATGGTTAGCTAATCACAAATTAGCACTTTTTCGTAGCATTCAAAAATATCTCCTATCATAACTCATAATAAGTACCAAATCCGATTCCTATTATTGCGACAAATACCAAAGTCACCAGAGATAATAATAATTATATACTAAGTTAATTGTAGCGGACTGAGCCTAATCACCACACTGCTGGTTTACAAGACTTCCTATTTTAAAGGGGACTGTTATACGAAAGTAAACGCCGTGATGGTTGGTGGTAGACTAGTCTTTTTAATGGAAAACAAAATATCAAAAATACAGCATTCGAAATATAAAAGAAACATTGTACAAAATATACCAAAAAGTATAAAAATTACAAAAAGGTGCGTCGTGCACATTCCTTCCCCCCAAAGTTAAGCACTCAGCTTGAGCAGCTTCCTCAAGGGCCTCTTCAGTGTGCCCGCTGCAGTCCTGACTTCCGCCACTCGGATCACCCCATCGCGGCCCGGGTAAGTCGCTGAGATGCGCCCTCTCGGCCAGGAGCCCCTCGGTAGGTTGCCGTCAGCCACCAGGACCAGATCGCCCACAGCCAACTCTGGAACGTCGCCTTGCCTGGGTCTGGGAATGAGATTCGGCAAGTACTCTTTAACCCAGCGCTGCCAGAAGTGGTCCGCCAGTCTGACCGCTTTGCGCCAACCGCTTCTCGACACCAGATCACGGTCCGTCAAGGTTGCTGGAACGGGACGCCCCGATGAAGCTGCAAGGAGGAAATGATTTGGGGTGAGCGCCTCTTCGCTGCCGGGCTCTACCGAAACGTGCGTCAGGGGGCGGGAGTTGATTAGCCCTTCTGCTTCTGCGAGTACGGTTCGGAGAACTTCTGTCGGAGCACGTTCGGTGAGGGTCGCTCGGAGTGCTGTCTTCACACTTCTCACCAGTCGCTCCCATACTCCACCCATAAATGGAGCCGATGGAGGAATGAAGCGCCAACTAATTTTCTCCGTTGCAGCATATTCTATGGCTGCGTCCCCGTAGAGTGCACGGAGTTCTCTTCTTGCCCCGATGAATGCGGTGCCATTGTCAGACCAAATCTCAGAAGGCGTTCCTCTGCGAGCCACGAAGCGCCGAAGACTCATTACAGCAGAATCTGTCGACAAGCTTCCAACAACGTCCAAGTGGATGGCGCGGACGACTAGGCACGTGTACAAAGCGACCCATCTCTTCTCCCGTCTTCGGCCAATAGTCACTTGAACTGGTCCAAAGTAGTCTAGCCCAGTGAATGTAAAGGGGCGCTTGTGGTGAGCTAAACGTGCCTCCGGTAAATTCCCTGTAGGCGGCTGGAATTTCTCAGCTCGGCGAATGCGGCATAGCTGACAACGGAAGGCAACGGAGCGGACGACGTTTCTTAAGCCGAGCAAGTAGAAGCTCTGACGAAGCTCGTTGACCACGGTCTCTGTGTTGGCATGGGCGGCTCGGCGGTGGTGGTGGTCTACTAGTAGCTGGACGGCAGGGTGCTTCCCATCGAGGATGATGGGGTTTTTTGTGGCTTCAGGCACTCCCGAGGCTGCGGCGATACGGCTGGATAGGCGTATGAGGCCGTCTTCATCCACAATCAGTGACAGTCGGAACAGCCGACTGGTGCGAGGTATGGGCAAGGGAGGGAGACTGCTCAAACACATCATCTCAACAGGAAATGAGTCCAGCTGTGCCTGGAGTAAAATGTGCGTCTCGGCCAGGCGCATATCGGCAGCTGTCTCATGCGCTGAATGTGGAGAGCCAAAAGAGCTTGAAGGCTGAAAAGAAAAGGTTAGTATCCGCCCTTGCTCACGCACTAAATTATCTACCTGAAGCCCCCTACGTGATAATGAATGGAGTCTTATAAGAGTTATATATTTATGAGCTTTATAAGTTGCACGTACCAATCTCAGCCAAGAGCTAAACCGCTTGGGATCAGCTGAGACTGGCACATGCCTCTCTACGCTACCGATGAGGTAAACTGCTGTGGTATATGCCGGATTCCTACTCTCTTCATTTACGGTTGGGAAGGAACTAGGCTCACTAGGCCAGTCAGAAGAAAGCAAGAATTCTGGACCAGTGATCCAGCGAGACTCTAGGGATAACGTAGTGCGTTTTAACCGGGTTGCATCGTCAGCGACGTTCAACTCGCTAGGCACCCACCGCCAATCACTGGCACTCGTTAACTCCAGGATCTCGCCGACTCTATGCGAAACAAAAGGTTTGAATGAGCGGGCCTCGCTTCGTAACCAACTCAACACCGTCATTGAATCACACCAAAAAACTTGCCTGACGGGTCTCAAACGATGAGAATTGCAGATTGTTGAAGCGAGGCGCGCGGCGATCAACGCTCCCTGCAGCTCCAACCGCGGAATCGACACCGGCTTTAAAGGAGCTACACGGACCTTGCTGCAAACCAGTGCGAGCTTGACTCCTCCATCCTTAAGTACGAACCGCCAGTAAGCCACCGCAGCAAAGGCAGACTCGCTGGCGTCAGAAAAAACATGAAGCTCGCAATGATTCACTTCATAGTCGGCTAGGCAGTAGCAGCGTGGGATCTGCAATTCGGCAACCCCAAACAAATCCTGAAACCATAGCCTCCACGCTGCACTGTCCTGCTGTGAAAGTTCTTCATCCCACTCGAGACCCTTGCGCCACGCATTTTGAAACATGATGCGACCGGTCACTACTAGAGGCGCAATAATTCCGAGGGGGTCGAAAACTCGCATCACGTGGGCCAAAACCACCCGCTTGGTAAGCTTTTTTGGCAGCCCATCCTTTTTTAATCCAATATTGAAACCGACACAGTCTGTAGTGGGCTGCCAAATAAGGCCAAGCGTCCTCACAGGAGTGGCCAGGTGGCCCAGGTCCACGGGTGAAGTCACCGGCACCTCCAGCAATGTCTCCTTCGGTAACAACGTCAGAGCCGAGGCACTGTTGGAGGCCCAGCCACGCATTTCAAAACCCCCGTTTTTGTGGACAGCGTGAATATCAGCGGCCAGTTTTGCTGCTTCATCCACACTGTCAAGGCTGCAGATGCAATCGTCCATATAATGGTCGCAAATGATTGCACGTGCTGCGTCCGGGTATTGTGTCTGATGCTCGGCCGCATTTTTATTTTTAATGTAAATTGCCGTAAAGGGACTAGAAGCGGCACCGAACATCATCGACGACATCCGGTAAACGCGCAGCGGTTCGCGTGGATTATCGCGCCACAAAAACCTCTGCGCGTCGCGGTCTTCAACGCGAATTTTAATTTGCGGAAACATTTCCCGAATGTCCGCGGTCAACCCAATTTTGCCTTCTCTAAATCGAAAAAGAACGCCGAGTAGTGGCACAAGCAGGTCAGGGCCCGGTAACAACAACGAGTTTAGTGAGACGCCCTTGGATTTGGCAGCGGCATCGTGCACAACCCGCAGCTTATTAGGCTTGTTTGGGTTGACCACGCCGAAGTGAGGCAGGTACCAAATACGTGGCCCTGTGGGTGTCTCTGGACACAGCTCGGCGTAGCCCTTCCCAACCATATCGAGAACGTTGGCACGATACCGCTCCGCGTAGGCACCATCCCTACACAACTTCTTCTCCAAGCCTAAAAACCTAGATAAGGCGAGGTTGTAACTATTAGGTACCGATAAAACGTCAGACTTCCAGATCAGACCTACTTCAAAACGACCACTGGGCAGGCGGCGTGCTGTGCGCTCAATAATCTGATCAGCACGTTCGTCATCAGCATTGCGCGCCTCACGTTTCGAAATACCTATAGACTCGAGTTTGTACTGCTCCTTAATAAGCTGCTCTAATTCGGAACGGTCGCTGTGGGCTACAGTCGCGGATTCAAACAGTGTGGCGTGGCTAACAACATCAACCTGAGTAGTTGAACTACAACCGAAACCGAATAATACCCAACCAAGCGCAGTACGAATCGCGACAGGTTGTGACTTAGACCCCTTACGTGTGGCCCTAGATACGGTGAGATGCCAGTTGTCAATGCCAATGATGAGCATTGGCTGAATATTACCGTAACACAACTCATCTGCAAGATCCGCAAGATATGGGTATTTCGTGACGGCGTCCCTGTTGACAAACTGAGACGACACCCCTAGACTGCCAATAGATCTAGCCCTACGAATAAGGTGACTATCTTTCGCGTGACGACCCTTGATGTAGAAGTCGACGTAACGCACCAGTGCGTTCTTATTAAGGCCCCCTATGCAATCTACGTGAACGCGTCCTTCTGGCCCCTTAACACCTATCTTAGCAGCAACCTCCGCATCAATAAAAGTAGCGGTCGACCCGTCGTCCAATAAGGCATAAGTATCGACACTACCAGACGGACCAGACACAGTTACAGCAACAACTTTCAGTAACGGGCGAAGACTCAACGATTGCGCCGGACTTTCAGCTGAAAAAGAAGTTGACGCGTGGGACAGGATTTCTTTCCCTTCAGCAAGAGAAACTATAGGTACGGAGCTCGACGCGCACGGGGCGGAGCTCAGCGTGGACGGCGCAGTATCGTCGTCCTCTTCTAAGCCTACGTGAGCTGCGGCTGCGCGCTCACTAGCACTGTGCAACAACCTATGATGGCGGAATTTACAATCGCCAATGTCACACAAACTTTTTGCTGAACACGAACTTAGCCTATGCCAACCTTCTTTGAGGCACCTGTGACAAATTCTTTTCTTTTTTATAAAACGCCACTTGTCATCTACTGACAAGGAAAGAAATTTGTCACATTGCGTCAATGAATGCTGTTGTTGACATAAAACACAATGAATTTTGCCTGAAACAGTCGTGGATGAACTATTTTTAGATTTTGACCGAGATTTCTCTCCATCAACGACTGCGTGCACCTTATCCCTGAATCGGCTATTGGCAGCGGAAGTCGAACTCGGTGCGCCAGCCGATTCAGGGAGGAGACCGAATCTAGACTGAAGCTCGACTATGTTGGCCAGGAAATCGGCGAACATGTCGAGCATGGGTAGACCACTGGCCGCGTGACTGCTGGCGTAGGCCACCCATTGTGCTCGTAACAGTGCGGGGACTTTAGAAATAACCGATTGAATCAGCTCTGGCGATGTTAGGTAGTGAGGCTGGTCGAGTAGCCGAATCGCTTCCACACAATTACGAACACGACTGGCAAAAATAGCAAGGTCTTTACCTTCACCGGAGACGCGCGGTAAAGTGCGCATTGCAGCTGCCTCCTGAGCCACTATAAGCTCGGGGCGGCCGAAGCGCGTATCAAGCGCGCGCAGCACGACATCAGGCTCACGCGCCGTTGCCAGCAGCATCATGACCGCTTCACGCGCGCATCCCTTCAATGCTTTGTTCAACCTAGCTAGATTTTCCACTGCAGAATGTGAGTCCATCGTATCTAGAAAGGCTCTTTTTAAAGAAAGCCATTCTAGATGCGATTTACCGTCGAAAAACGGCAATGGAAAATCCCTATCACCCCTACGGTGGCATGCGCCTTTATTAACATTATCTATGAGAATGCCTAACGACTTCACAAGGCGGTCTGAATCGCTGGAACAGAGATGCATGTTAGCATTTGTAGCTGTTGTGGCTAGGTCAGCCGGTTTTATAGGCGAAACCGGGGCTGGGGCTAGGCGAGAGGGGGCGACCGAGATAATTGAATGAAACTCGACGGGGTCAGCTAGGCCAACTGGATCAACTTTCAGAGCAGCTTGCGATTTTTGCAGCCAGTCATTGACCGAACGACTGCTTCTCGAACTACGATGACTGGCATCAGCATCTATAGCCGCCAATTCTGCTCGGAGTTCCAACTCCGCTGCCTCGCGCTCTCGCGCGGCGACCCTCTCTGCGGCGACCCTCTCTGCGGCGACCCTCTCTGCGGCGACCCTCTCTGCGGCGACCCTCTCTGCGGCGACCCTCTCTGCGGCGACCCTCTCTGCGGCCTCCTGCTCTAATTCAGCCATACGGCGAGCATGTAAAGCCTCTGCGGCTAACTTTCTAGCCACCATTGTAGCAGAAGAACGAGATGAAGTTCTACTTACTGGTCTCGACGGAGTCTGGATTGTAGTGACGGGCCTCGGCGGGGTCTGATTGCCGGAGACGGAAGGGGTCTGGACTGCGGCCGCCGCGTCGGCGGGTGAATGGCTGGGCCCTGGTTGCTCCAGCTCCTTCTCCACAGCGTTCCCTTCAGCCCCCATCTTGGCACCCGCACGAGTACGCACCATCACCAATATTTGCTAGACTGGCTATCGAAGGACCACGATGTAGCGGACTGAGCCTAATCACCACACTGCTGGTTTACAAGACTTCCTATTTTAAAGGGGACTGTTATACGAAAGTAAACGCCGTGATGGTTGGTGGTAGACTAGTCTTTTTAATGGAAAACAAAATATCAAAAATACAGCATTCGAAATATAAAAGAAACATTGTACAAAATATACCAAAAAGTATAAAAATTACAAAAAGGTGCGTCGTGCACAACTATCCTTTTGAATTTGTTTTTTTTTTTGATGATATTTTCAATAGGCATGCAATGCAATCGATTAAAGTGC
The DNA here is from genome assembly GCA_947578425.1 of Eugnorisma glareosa. Lineage (NCBI taxonomy): Eukaryota > Metazoa > Arthropoda > Insecta > Lepidoptera > Noctuidae > Eugnorisma > Eugnorisma glareosa. The sequence goes on from OX387957.1 coordinate 35,672,263, forward strand.
TGTTTCCTAAAAAAGTACAATACCTACGTTCACGGTCAAAATGTTTAGCTAATGGTTAGCTAATCACAAATTAGCACTTTTTCGTAGCATTCAAAAATATCTCCTATCATAACTCATAATAAGTACCAAATCCGATTCCTATTATTGCGACAAATACCAAAGTCACCAGAGATAATAATAATTATATACTAAGTAAATTGAAAGTGTCGCAAGTTCCTTCATTTCTTCGAAGCTTTAGAACTGAAGACACACAACCATAGATATTTTATATTTCTATGCACACAACAGTCATTCGTTTGGCAGATCATGACCATCATAGTGCTAGGCTACGCGCACAGTCAATAATTCCAACTAGACCGGTGATGTTCTAGAATCGACTTAGGCTATTAAGACTGTGAAACGGAACCCCCTTGTTTATTATTATTATGGAGTCAAATCTTTGGCAAAATATATCAAATGGTTCCATTTTTGCTCTCCGGTGACCTAGGTACTAGTTGTTTTAGACTTAAAGTCTTAATATAATAGTTAGTTAGACTTCACTTAATTCTTAAATCTATATCTCAAACAAAACTAGGACTTCACTTAATTCTAAAACAATTACATATAGAATACAGCCCAAATTGATTGTCAAATTATAAATAAAAGCATGCGAAGCCGCGGACAAAAGCTAGTTTAAAATCTAAAAAAAACTTTTTCATTATTATACTCGGATAGTAGGTCTGAAGTTGCCTAAGGAGCGGGTTGGAAGTTAAGCGCAGGCATCACCGCCAGCTAGCGGGCGAGCGAGCGGGGCGAACGAGGCCCTGTTCATACTTCGTTCGGCTCTTTCGATAGTTCGCGGTGTGAACCAAAGTATGAGAAGATGCCTCGTTCGCCTTGCTCGCCCGCCCGCCAACTGGCGGTGTGGCCTGCGCTTAATACTTTGCATCCCTAGGGAGAATCGTTTTCAACTGACAACTGTCAAATTATTTTAAAAAAAAACCAGTTCTATTTTCACATTTCTATTGAACCATGTTCCGACTTTTAAATAGCCACTCAATTACTGCGCGAAGTAAAATTGAAATAATATAAAGTTAAGTTTAAATTAAAGAATTTTTTTTAATGACTTTATTAAAATTTAGTTTCAACTTTTTCTTTTAATTAACATAGATTTGGGCAACATATTTTCCATTTTTTCAATGATAAAGATGAACAATAATGGCTAAATCGCTGGACAGCCACAGAAAAAAAAAATTACCGCGAAACTGAGTGTGGACCATCTTCATTACGAAAATGTTGAGAGTTTTAGTTCCATGGTTTTTCCGCAAGGAAGGTGGCGCCATGTGTTTTAAATTGTTAATTTGTGACTGTTAGAGAAAAAACGGACCGCGAAAATTTCAGAATTTTTTTGAGTGTATATTTGGTTTTAAATAAAATTAAGAATGTCCAGTGACAGTGAAGAGTTTGACGTCGAGCAAAGAGCAAAAGACTTATTAGATAATCTTTTTCCCCAAAACTCGGGGAAGAATTACCTAAAAACTTACGAAAGTTTTATAGACTGGAGGAATAGGAATATTTATTAAATGTTTTTGTACTAAATTGACTATTTTTCTCGCAGTCAAAGTGAAAAGTACAGTTTTCACCTCGAGACTAAACGCCAACTTAATATACCCTCGATTTCATTGACTCCCTCGCACGCTCGGGAGTAAAACCACCTCTGGTATATTATGGCTTCGTTTAGTCCCGCGTTATAAAATATACTATTTTGTTGCCCCTGGGTCTCCTCGGCAGCATCGGTGCCGGGGAACACGGCCACTAAAACACGAAATAAGCAAAGTTAACGCAACCTGTTGAAATGGGAGTGGATAGAAAGAATGATTGACCAGACCGTATGTGGCTCGCCGCTGCTCCCACTCCTCCAGTTAGTTATCAACGTTTTTTCGGGATAGTCGTTCCACGTGTCCGCGTAGTTTTTTATATCTTAATTAAAATACGAACTGCGACTGAAAAAAATATGGCTTTACTGAGTTATAATCATTAAAATCACCAATATAAGTGCATTTCATGATTAAATGCACTTTCAATGGGATTAAATTTTAATCCCATTGAATGACTTTTTCATGAAATGGTCATTAAATGTGATGGTTTTAGATGAAATACTCGTAAATAAGGTTGTATTGATGGTTTTAACCTTTCGTATGCCGAGTATATAGACACAATTAAAAAGCTATTGTGTCTCGCGTAGATCTACGTTCCGGCACACGAAGGGTTAATGACTAAATGTTACGGTATTTTGTTTAACATACATCCTGAAATCGACCTGCAAATAGATCTTTGTTCCCTTAGTGAATTGCTGATTATGTAGTATTGCTATTGCGAGGTAGCTTGGGAAACTCATGTTTTATTACGATTGTCTGATAATAGCTGTTGTATGGTCAAAGGTTGATTTGGAAGCACAGCTTGGATGTGACCCGCGAGTGTCATCTTATATACTCTTTAACTGATTAAATATACGAATATTAACATTCTAGCTGTTGCCCGCGGCTTCGCTAGCGTTGTGGTCGGAAATTATCCCACGAGCACTCTGTAAATATAGCTTAAGGCACTCGGAGACAATGTAGCTTCCTACCTATTAGTGTAAGAATTATCAAAATCAGTTCAGAGATATAGAGATTACCCCTACAACCTCACAAATTCACAAACTCGTATTACCTATTATAGAGTCAAGTTTTTTTATGTGATTACACCTCTGCACATTTCGCCAACTATTTAAAATCCCATGTAATAACAAGCCTATATCTATTCTTAGACTCCATTAATTAATTATGTATTTGGTTGAAGTCGCATTATGAAACATAGAATGGAAATAATATAACTACTTATGTAAAGTTTACGAGTCAGCAGATAATTTGGCAACAGAGGCTTTTTGATATTGGTTTATTTCTTCGGGATTTTACGACAGCATGACTTTAAGCCGTTATTATATCTTGCATCCTTACCGCTAGGCATTCTGTACAATTAAATATAAACTTATGGGCACTCGTACTGTTTCGATTTTAATTAAGGTGATTAGTTGAAAACAATGTGTTTTTAGGGTACCGTAACTCAATCGGCAAAACGGAACCCTTATAAGATCACTTTGTTGTCCGTCTGTTTGTCTGTCAAGACCCTTTTTCTCAGGAATGCGTGGCGGTATCAAACTGAAATTAATACCAAATACTCAGGTCTGCTACTACTTGGAGCAATGGAAAAATTGTAAGTCAACGCGATCAAAAGATCGCGACCTAACTTCTGTTTATGTCGTATATTATGCGATTTCACAAGCGAATCAAAACCTATAGGATAAAAATATCTTAATTGGCGTCAACTATGTATGTATGGGGACACCATTTAATTTGCAACTTTTAAAGCAAGCTTTTTTGTTAGCAAGGTTACAGCACAAATAAAGGAAAAAATCCCAAACCATAAAGAAATGTCTCCCATTTTCTCGGTTTCGAACGGACGCGTGCAGTAAACATTATCGGTATCAGTTATTTGTTCTCGAGCGTCGGGATTAACCTTGAAGCGGATTAGCGCATCTAGCTAATATAATGAGTATTAGAATATTTGTTTACGAATATTTATTTGAAGAGGACGAGGTGGGTTGGAGATTAGTACAAAATAAGGAGAAAAAGGCCTAAGGAAACGGTATTGAGATTTATATTTAATCGAAAGGGAAGTTACCAAGGCAATTCGCACTTGCAAGATTATTTAAAGAAAAAGGGATCAAAGATATAACGAAAGTAAAATACCTAAATAACAACAGGGAAAGCATTGATTGTAAAAACGAGTTGAGTGCCACTAAACTACAAACTTGTAAAGACCTTATATATGGACTGAAGATTTAGCAGACCAGATTTCAAAAGCTACTCATACGGTGTGATCAAAGACGTAGATCTCGTCCTAACTGACGAAGAGCTCAAGAGTTGCTTAACTTGCCCTGAGACCTTTGAGTTGGTTTCATTGAAGCGGCTACAGAGGCGTAATAGTAATGACTCGCCGGAAGATTTGTGGGTTACGAGTGAAGCAGTTCGGGTGTGCTTCAAATGTTACCAGCATATGTTTATGCAGTCGGTAAGGATTAAGGTGGAACCATTTGTATTCCCTGTCTCACAATGCTCTCCTTGTTGGAAGGTCCGGGCATACAGCAAGAGTGTACCCATCTAAAAAGACATTATGCCCAAAATGTGGTAGTAATCATCCAAATTGCGACTCACACAATTTTAAATGTTTAAACTGCGACGCATATTTAAAAGAAATGAATCTCAAAAATCCATGGCAGAGTTCAATTGTACGAAGGCTTTAATGTTATACGTTGCACCATCTCCACGCAGGGATGAGAGGGAACATATTAGAGTCACTCCCACAGCTGGTGTATTCCCTGAACATCAAACTAACCTCACACACACACAGGTCTCTTCCCTGAACATGAAACTAACCTCACAGAACGATCGAGCTCACCTTTATATGCAGAGTTGGTAAAAACGGAAGCCGTAAAAAAACACGAAAAGACAAGGGTTGCTAAAGACGATGATTGGGCAACCTGGTTACCAACAGACTAAATGGCAATCCCGAGATACAGATAGCTTCAAAAATTTGAATACCCCTAGTATTCAAATTTTTGAAGCTGTAATGGACAATCAGTTTATTACTTTAAACAATGGCAGCCCAACTCGGTAAAAAATGGTTAACTTGGAATGGCAGAAGTCCTTAGTTCCTCACCCGACATTTCTGTGGTATCATCTGACTTTGCATTGCAGTTCGACTGGTCAGTCATGAATGAGACACTAGGCAGTAATCATAGGGCTATTAAAATTATTTCAAATATCCAGACTAGTCCTCCGTCAACAGTTCGCAGAAATTTCCACTACGTGGCCCCCGACGCCCGGTGCGTCTCCCGCGGTGGCTGAGACGTGAGGCTCTCTCCCTCTCACGTCCCGCCACCTCCTCCTTCGCTAGCATGACTCCTTCGCAGAAGAGGGTGACGGCGTCCCATTCCCTCTCGCTCCGGACCATGGATTGGACCAGGGCCGGACGCGAGAGGTCACCGCCGCCGATAAGATACGGCACCCGGAGGTGATAATATTTCATACTCCATGATTAAGAGTAGAGCATGCGAAACTCGGTTTCGCTAACATAGTAAAACCCGGAAAAACCGGGACCGGGACTGAAACCCGGTTCCGCATGCCCTACTTAAGAGGTTACCACAAAATTGTCAAAAGGTATTAATTGAGTTAAACATATAATAAGATTTATATAGTATAGGTACTCATTTCTGGTTTTGTTAATAAACAATGGCGCGAAATTGTAATTGTGCCAATCCCTAAACCGAGACGAGACTCCCAAAGTTTATCATCTGTTCGCCTCAATGATCTCATGCGTTTGTAAGGTTTTTCATAACATTTTAATGAAAAGATTAGAGTGGTTTATTGAAAAACATAGGCTTTTGTCAAATAGCACTACAGAGTTTAGAAAATGTCGCTCAACTGTGAATAACTTGACCGTCTTAGTGTCTCATATTCAAATTGTATTCTCCAAAAAAAATATTACAGCGGCTGTTTTCATAGACATAAATAATGCGTATAACTACGGAGATATCAAAAGTTTACTAATAATCATGCAGCAAATTGGTGTGGGATCTAGGATTTGTAGTTACATCTGGAACTTCCTCAAGCTGAGAAACCTTAAAATTACAATAGGTAACCACAAAATTAGTCGTATTTCCGGTCGGGGATTGGCACAAGGCGATCCACTGTCACCATTACTCTTTAATATAGCAACCATGAACGTCTGTAATAGTAGTAGTAAGGACGTGTATCTGTCGCAATATGTGAACGATTTTGTGTTGTACATCACTTGCAGGGATGTCTCTTAGGCCCAAAAATGACTACAACCCGCTTTAAATAAAATGACTGAACTGTTTTTAAATTTAGGTCTTGAGATATCTCCCACGAAAACCAGCGTCTGTATTTTTAAGAATGGTGTAGCAAAAGAGGCCGTTGATTTATAAATTAATGAGGTATCGCTGCCAGCCAGTGGTACACAATGTAAAAGATTTGAGGGTTTGGCTTGACCGATCACTTAAGTGGGCTAAACATATTATCGAGACTCGATAAAAGGTGTTAAAATTATTAAATGTTTTTAAAATTCTAATGGGGAATACATCCTTAGCATCTGAGACGGTTATATATCTCTACAATTCGAAGTAGAATCGACTACGCTTATTTCCTGTACGATAGCAGTTGTGAAACTCATCTAAGTAAATTAGACAGGGTCCAAAACATTTGCATGAGGATTATCGGTGGCTTTATTAGAACTACAGCCATTCACATTATGGAAAACGAATTAAACCTGCCGCCTTTGAGGCTTCGTAGATATTATCTAGCGGGTAAATATTGGCTCAAAATAAAATCATACGCGGATAATAATATCATTGCTGTGTTAAGAGTATTACAGGTACTTTGCCAACAAGCGTACTGGAGAAGAAATGTGCCATTGTTAATTAGAATGCACAAATACCTAGATTTTCTACCGGTTAACACAAGCCCAGAGCTCGAAATATTTTCATTGGATACCTGGGTACCTATATATATATATATATATAGATCTCTTAAAAGGTATATTTTTTATTTCAATCAAGTTATTTACATTATTTACAAACTACAAATCTATAATAGTAATAAAAATATGTACAAGTATCAAAAGGGTTACAGGGCGTCAAAAAATTCGTCCACATCGCTGTCAACCGGAAAAGTGCCCAGAAGGCTGGCAGCATTGCCACGTTGTATGGCAATGCTGATTCTTTGGCCAAAAAATAGGCCCGCCCTCTGGTCACGTGAAGAGTCGACCAACCGCTTGGCGATTTCCCGAAATACTAGGTGGGCACTCGGACCCCATGGGCCTAGTGTTTCAACCCCAAACGGCTCAAACACGTAACTACCAATTAAATTATTGTATTTGCGCCGTTTGAGGTTTTCAGCACCTGCAGCAGCCGCCCCAGCGCAGCTCACTGTGCTAGGAAGATGGGATGGCGCAAGGGTGTCGACGCAAGTTGCATCCCACACCAAAGGCCTACCCAACTTCCAAGGCATTATGGTCATACCATCTGGTCTCTTCCCATCGACGCGTGCCAAGCCAGTTGGTTCTAAGACAGCTGGCACCCCGGCGGTGGCAAGAGCACGACGGATGAGATCATTAATGCTAGCGTGCCGCGCAAGCCGACCTGCACTCTTACTACAAGAAAGCCCATGGTGTCCGAGGCAGTCGACTGCTTCACCACATTGACAGCGATGTGGAGCCCCGCAAGGAGCGCCCAATCGCAAACAAGTAGCGAGCCGGAAGGTTGTGTCACCTAACATAGTGCCTATATTAGGTGACGGTAGTGCCTGAAGCCAGAGGCCCGACTCCCACTCACCCACAGCCAGCAGGCGGGCACGCTCAGCAGTATTGGTAGACGTATTAAGAAGTTTATTCCGTACCAACCTGCAGAGCGGCTCATCCCACTGTCTCTGGGAAAACGGGTTCTCGGGCCGATCCGTATCCGGGCAAGCCACTTTCCAGGCGTCCTCTGCGTCGGACAAGCACGGCACTTCAGAGTCAACCAGGGAGAGAGTTAAAATTTTCCTGGTTAGCTTTTCAGTGCTGTGGACAGAAGACAGGAACGCCGGTAAGCTTACACTAGAAATTTTGCGGACGCCGAGGCCACCAAAACGAATTGGTAGGGTGGCTTGTAGCCACGCTCGGTCGTCCAGGGCCACATTAAGAATGGACGTTAAAGTGTTGCGAATAATTTGGTCAATTTTGTCCAAAAGTTGTGGTTTCTTCCAAAGAGGAGAACAACGCAGATAATACATAAAATTTGGACCAAAACAGCAATATCTAATAAGGGTGAATGCCGAATGTAATGTTATTTTGGAGAGTCTATCGGAAATATCATTAAAATGTTTGATTTTGTCATCGATGAAAGATGAAAAACTTTCTTCTAAAATAGGGGAACCTAGGAGGTGAAGGGAACTTTTTTCTAAAATTTTGATTTGTGGGGCTATTGCATTAAATTTATCTATAATCGATTGTCTGTCAGTAATGTCAGAGAGGTAAATTTCGCACTTTGAGGGGTTAAGATCCAAGCCAATAGATTTAAATTGTTGTTTAAGGAGTTGTAGGTCATCCAAAACGGTGTCAACATCACCTCCTAATGTTCCATCATCTAAATACCACACGTTAAATTTTGAATTTAGTTGTTGAATTATGGGATGAATAGCCAAACTGAAAATGACAGGCCCGAGAGGGTCACCTTGTTGGCAACCAACTGCTGATTCCAAAACGTTGTCCTTGAAAAGTAATTTTGAAGGGTGCCTATAACATTGCCACATAAAACCATAAATTTCGGGTAATACTTTTTTGACTTCAGCCAACAAAGTGTCCCTGTTCACGGAGTTAAAAGCGTTTTTCACGTCAACCTTGAGGATGACCTCACCTTTCTTTGAGTTTAAAAAAGAGGATAAGGCATGTACGGCAGCCTCACAGCCCCCTCTGGAACCAAAACCAAGTTGAAGGGGCTGGAACATAGTTGCAAGCGATTCGCTATACAACTTGCAACATATTTTGGCTGCCATACGCCTGTAGGTGCAACCGACGGCAATGGGACGAATGCCGCCGTCCTTCTTACGCAGAGCACACAGGTTAGCCCCGTACAGGACATCGACGACGGCATCGTTCACACCGCCGGAGAGCATTAAGTTGATCAGAACCGCAAGCTCCTTCAAGAGTGACTCACCAGCTTCCCCGGCGCCTGAACTCAACAAATCTTTCAAATGCTGTGGTGTCAGGCCGTCGAGGCCGCCGGCAGAACCACTCCGGAAAGAACTCACGGCTGCGATCAACTGCGGGGCTGTAATTTGGAAAAAAGGTGAATCTTGAACGAGGGGGTCGGGGTGGTCGGGCGGGTCGGGGAAGGTGAGACCATCCGCAGGCGATGGATGTTTACTCTCCAGAGCTGAAAGAGTCTCTGGAGAATAAGGCACCACATCACTGCTGAACAGTACTCTAGCTGCCCCCCTAATGTCACCGTCACTTAACTTGGATTCCACATGATCGCAAATGTTTTTCTGTTTATTAAAAAAAGGTAATTTAGAATCTAAAATACGGGCCGAATTGTTGCAGTTTTCTTTAATTTGGTTTGTTAAAGATTTTTGAGTTGCCAAATTTTTTTGTACATGCAGAATCCTGTAAGGGAAGGTGAGTAACTGCTCCCATGCACGTTGTGAGTTCTCCTGGGTCGCGAGGCGGACACAGCGCGCTAAACTCAGCGCAACAGAGTGTCTCGCGCCCCGGGGAACTCTTTTTAGGACAGGGGTGGAATTTTTGAATTTGGACAATGTTTTCCACAAAGTTGGTTCAAAAGGTGTTGATGTCGGGGATGTGGATGGGGGGCACAAAGGTACACTATGAGGTTTGTGGACCTTGCTATAGTGTATCTTAAGCCCCCGTACGCCTTTAAAAAAACGAGCCTGGGAGCAGTGAGGACATCTTACCAGTTGCACATCCAGTGAAGTGATGGGTTGACTGGCACTACTTATTCGCTACAGCTGGCGCTGAACATAAAATAATTTACTTACCAACTAAACGTATATGAAGTAAAGTAAACTATAAAATACACAGAAATCACATAGAAAAAAAAAATGTCAAATTGCACTGACAGGAGGTGCGCAGTCACTTCGCGCTGGCGGCCGGGGGCGCCGCCGCGCCGCCGCGCCGAACACGCTGGCATCTTGCGCAGCCCCGGCAACCGTTGCCGGGGAGACGGGCGTCGCGTTTTCTGTTTGCCTCTTCAATAGGATAGATAGGATGAATATTTATAATGTCTAGATTAGCGTGACGTCTTATTCATTACATTCAGGTTGTAGTGACACCTCAATTTGTTGCTTATTGTAATTTCTTGTCTTTTGGGTTTCGGTGACAAATAAATAACTTCTTTTATAGCACGATAAAACATGGAAGCATTACACCTTTTATGTTTTTTTTTCCGGAAATAATAGTATTTAGAAGCATAACCAGATATTAGGACACACGACTGGTATCCCTGTAACTCCGATATAGATCTGTCTCAAATTGTATTTCCTCAAGTTGGTTGGCTTGGTTGCGCCTAAAAAGTGCTACCAAATCACTAAAATGACTGAGTTATGCACTACGATTTTAAATAACACCTACTCGGAATTCTATAAAATATTTAAAGATGGATCCAAAGAAAAAATTGGTTCGGGAGCAGCGTTTTTCGGCCCACAAACCAAACTTGCAGTGCAATTATAGGTAAAAGCAAAATGCAATATAATGTACACAGAACTTGTTGCAATAGACGAAGCAGTACATTGACTCGTTTGAAAGCGGCAATTATGTTATTCTTTGTGATTTGAAAAGCGCCCTTCAACATTTAATTCGGTGTACCATAAATTTTCGGGACACTCCGATTGCATATAGTGTGATCAAATTATTAAATAAGCTTATTTCTAAGAAAATTAAAATTGAACTTCAGCGGATACCGGCTCATGTTGGCTTGGAGAACAATGAAATAGTTGATCGACTGGCTAAGGATGCACATATCATACCACCATATCTTCCCGTGCAAAGTGATTTTTTGTATGCAGTAAGAGAAGACAGTATTAAAATGTGGCAAGAGCATTTCGACCAAAGGTCACTGGGCAAAGGAATCTGGTATCGGATGATCCAACCAACACTTTCTCGAGGTCCATGGTTCGACCGGGCCAACATGAGTCGATCACAATTTGTTATGGCTCTTCGGCTTCGATCGGGACACATACCATTGAACAGTTTTGCGTTCCTTATGGGTAAAGTTACGTCACCAAATTGTCCGGATTGTAGTACAGTGGTGTACACTTACCATATTCTGATGGAATGTGTCCGGATCGAGGCCGAAAGACTGAATTTTACCCATTTCAATGGTAAATGCAATAGTGTTCTTGCGTCACCTTTGTCGAAGGATGCAAGAACCTTGTATAAATTAGCTAAGATTGGATTTAGATCGTAAGAAATATTTGTTTATACCGATGAGGGTAGCATAATCAGTTTGTGATTAAACCCTCTATAATTAAAGAACAATAAAAAAAGGTGTCCCCACCCCATACATAGATAGTTGACGCCAATTTAGATATTTTTTTTTAGATAATGGTACGGAACCCTTCGTGCGCGTGTCCGATTCGCACTTGGCGGGTTTTATTCGTTTAACTTTTGATGTACATGTGTAGAATAGAGATTTGACAATTCAGATTCAACCTACCTTAAACTGAGGAAAACACGATACACAAAATGCCCTCGCTACAAAAAAAAATGCAAACGTTTTTGTTTGGTTTTAATTTAGTTGGTATCTTAAAGCTTTTAATTACAAGTAAAATTTTTTCTTTCAAGCTCTACCTTTACCAACCTATGACATTTTGTTTTTATTTTAAAACTAGCGTTTGCCCGCGGCTTTGCACGCATTAATTTAGAATTTGACAATCAATTCGGTTTGTACTCTGTTTCTAATAATATGATACAATCATGATTCGAAAGACACGTGGCGCCATCTATTATCATAAGGCCGTTATTGTTGCTTTCCTTTTTTTTTCGGGATGAAAAATGTACCCTATGTCCGTTTCTGTACATCTGACAACGTATATTTGTAGTATATGTAAGTAGGTTCCTATGTTATGTTATGCACTATGGTACTTTAAAAATAAAGCAGTGTTCAACCGACATTCGTGTGTTTCACTATATGGTGACAGCGGTTTTCAATAAATTCGTTATTTGTGGTATATTTCTACGGAATTTGACTAAAATCGACTTGTATTCCTGTAGGAAGTGATAAATAATAACTGAGAGATATGGAACACGCGCGTCCTCCAGCCGAACTGGTTTTAGAAGGCGGCCCCGTCACGCGGTCTGATGCGTGGCGCAGGTGGAAAAAGTTGTTTAACGTATTTCTAAAAGCGTCTGGAGTGAGCAAGGAGCCCAAGGAAGTACAGGCTTCTCTGTTGGTGAACCTCGTTGGATCAGCGGGTTACGAAATTTTCACTACTTTTACCTATAGTGAGGGCGAAACTGAAGATGACATCGGCTGTCTGTTAAAAAAGTTTGATGTTCATTTCGGTACAAAACCGAATATTACTGTGTCGCGGTACAAGTTCTTCACACGTAGCCAGGAAGAAGGAGAAAATATAGACCAGTATGTGACGGCATTACGTGTGCTGAGTCAGTCTTGCGAATTCGGTGACCTTCATGACAGTCTGATCCGAGATAAGATCGTGTGCGGGATAACAAGCAATAAAGTAAGAGATCGTCTACTGCGTACAGACGAGTTGACTTTAGCAAGAGCGATACAAATCTGTCAGGTGGCAGAAATGTCGCAAGAGGAAAGTCGATGCATCGACGGCGCCTCGGAAGAGATGCAGGTGAACGCGGTGCGGAGTCAAGCCGGGAGCTTGATCGACGCGCGAGGCGGCTCGCGGCGTTCGACCGGTAGGCGAGGAGCGCGGCAGCGCGGTGGCGGCGCCGGCGCTAGGGCGCCCCCAGTGTCCCCAGTGCGGCAAGGCGGCGGAGCTCGCGCCCCCTGTGCCACCTGCGGCAGCGGCCGGTGCCCTGGCGACGAGCGTTGTGCGGCGAGAAGTGCGATATGTTTTGTATGTGATAAAAAAGGTCATTTTTCTATGGTGTGTCCACAAAAAGTGCAACAAAACAAAAAGGTGTATGATTTAAGTACGCGGTCGGAAGTTAGTGACGATTCGAGTGATGAGTTATTCTACGTAAATACCGTGGATGAGGACAAAAAACTGGGTAAGTTTCATAAAGAATGGATTGAAAATGTGAAATGTAACGGTAAAAAATTAGTGCTAAAAATAGATACTGGTTCAATGCTTAATGTTATCTCTAAAGCTGAATATTTGAGGTTAGGTTTATCAATGGAAAATCTAAAACCATTTACAAAGCGCGTTCATTCATTTACTGGGAACCGGTTACCTATTGTTGGCACTGACAAGATTTGTATTATTTATAATAGTAAGAGTTATGTGTTGCCATTTGTAGTAGCGGATCTGAATTGTCAAAATGTGCTTGGCCTAGAAGGTAGTATTTTGTTAAAATTGGTTAAGTCTGTAAATGAAATAAACATTGAAGAGTATTCAGATTTGTTTGAAGGACTCGGAAAACTACCCGGCAAGTATAGCATAGTAATAGATAAGAATATACAACCCGTTATTTGTCCTACTAGAAAAATACCACTAGGTTTGAAAGATAAGTTGCACTTAGAGCTTCAGAGAATGGAAAGTCTAGGTGTTATAAGGAAAGTGTCTCATCCCACAGACTGGGTCAACGCTATTGTTCTAGTTGCTAAAAAAGACGGCAGTATTCGAGTTTGTTTGGACCCGCGACCTTTGAACCGAGCGGTGCGTCGCGCTCAGTACACGCTTCCTACTGTAACAGAACTAGCTGTGAAACTGAGGAATGCATGCTATTTCAGTGTGCTTGATGCTAGGTGCGGATTTTGGATGGTGGAAATTGATGACGCAAGTGCGGATCTGTGCACCTTCGGTACGCCGTTTGGCCGTTATCAATTCTTGCGCCTTCCATACGGCATCAATTGTGCTCCAGAAGTTTTTCACGGAAAAATAAGGCAACACCTTGAAGACTTAGAAGGGGTCGAGTCGTTTATTGATGATGTCATTATTTGGGGTAGCACAAGGGAGGAGCATGACTTGAGGTTGGGTCGCTTACTGAAACGGGCAAAAGAAATAGGAATCAAGTTTAATCGTGAAAAATGTAAGTTTGGTGTTACTGAGATAACATACTTAGGTCATACATTTGACAGAAATGGAATGAAGGCTGACGACTCAAAGGTTAAAGCGGTCATGGAAATGCCATACCCTGATGATAGGAAGTCCTTGGAAAGGTTCTTAGGTATGGTCAACTACCTGTCTAAGTTTATACAGAACTATGCAGATTGTGTAAACAGAACTATGCAGATTGTGTAAAAGATCATTATTGAAAAAAGAATCGCAATGGGTTTGGGAACAAAACCATACGGATGCGATAGACAAGCTAAAAATTAAATTGGCTACCGCTCCAGTGTTGGCGTTATACTCGCTGGAAGCACCGATCGTGCTGTCGGTGGACGCGAGCAGCCATGCGGTGGGTGCCGTGCTGCTGCAGGAGGGCCGGCCCGTCGAGTTTGCTTCCATGACGCTTACCGACACACAGTCGCGCTATGCGCAGATTGAGAAGGAGATGCTGGCAATAGTATTTGCGGTGGAGCGATTTCGGCAGTATATCTATGGTAGGTCAGATGTTACAATTCACACTGATCACAAGCCGCTCGAGGCGCTGTTCAATAAACCTTTAGTTTCAGTGCCGGCGCGGCTGCAGCGTATGATGCTAAGAGTACAGGGATATGAATTCAAAGTAGTATATACGCCGGGTAGGTACATGTATATCGCCGACACCCTGTCACGGGCCCCACTGAAAGACTTGCTGTTTGATCGCATTTCAGATGAGGTAGAAATTCAAACATGTTTTATGATAGAAAACATACCTTACAGCGAACAAAAAATGGAGCTTATTTTGAAGGAAACAAAAGTAGATAAAGACAGTAACTTGCTAATGAAGTATATAGTCAACGGTTGGCCAAAACACAGACGTGACGTTCATGAAAAGGTAAACGTGTTCTGGCCCTATCGCGAAGTATTGAGTTACATAAATGGTATCATATTTAAAGGAGATTGTGTGTTCATTCCAAGGGGATTACGTGAAGAAATGCTAGCGAGAGTGCATGAAGGGCACTTGGGCATAGAGAGGTGCAAGCGTCGCGCGCGAGAGGTGATGTTCTGGCCGGGCATGGCTGAGGACGTGGAGCGCGTGGTGCGCCGCTGCCCCGCGTGCGCACTGCATGCTCCGACGCCGCGGCGTGAGCCACTCTTGCAGCATCATGTGCCGTCACTTCCTTGGCAGAAGCTAGCTTCCGATATATTTGAGTATAGAAAGAAATTATTTATCATATTAGTTGATTATTTTTCAAATTATGTGGAAGTTGGGGAGTTAACGAGCACAAGTAGTAAACAGGTAATAATTTTTATGAAGGACCAGTTTGCGCGGCATGGGATTCCAGCGGAACTTGTTTCAGATAACGGCCCTGCATACAGTTCTCATGAGTTCAAAAAGTTCATGAGAGAGTGGGAAATACATCATGTGACTTCTTCTCCACATTATCCACAATCCAATGGGAAAAGCGAACGGACAGTACAAACTATTAAAAACATGCTTAAAAAATGTGTGGAATCAGGACAAGACTTTCACATTAGTTTGTTAAATTTTAGAGCTACTCCACGCTTTAATTTAGATTCACCGGCACAAATATTAATGGGTAGGCGTATTAACACTAAGTTGCCTGTTAGTTCAAAGTTATTACGCGAATCAGTCAATAAAGATCATAATTACCGGGCGCTAATTGCACAGAGAGAAAAAGATAAACAATACTACGATCGCTCAGCGAAACAGCTGCCATTGCTATCGTCAGGTGACAAGGCGACGCTGATAGATAAAGGATCAAGAAAACCGGTCTTGATAACTGCGCGTGCGTCGGAACCACGATCGTTTGTGGTGCAAGATGAGCACGGTCAACGTTACAGGCGCAGTAGGCGTCACTTGGTAGCTCGCAGTAGTGTTTCAGTCCGGGTGTCGAATCTGGTCCATCTTCGATAACACCAAAGTTTGAGGAACAACTTGGTAAAGGTGAATCGTCTTCGCCGCCTGGAGACAGTAACAGTCCTCGGGACGATGCTTTTCCTTTAGTTCAAGGTCCAATCACTCGGTCCAAGGCTCGAATGCTGACGTCAATAGGTTATAACTTATTGTTTGGAACAAACAATGATGATAATGAGTAAATTTAATATCTATTTTTTTTTTTTTTAAACTTACTAATGTGCCTGTAATTAGTTACTATTTTAGTATTTTAATACAACCTATGTTTCCTTAGCCTGAAACTACTTACCTGTTTAGTAAAGTAATTAATTGTGTTTTTACCAAGATTTCATTGTAAACAGGTAACATTTGCCTATTCTTTGAAGTTAGACACCCAAGTACTTATCAAGCCATGCACATCATGTAAGTGGGTAGGCAGTGTAACTCTGTTCATTTTTTTATTTTGTAAAGGGGTAAGATGTAGTATATGTAAGTAGGTTCCTATGTTATGTTATGCACTATGGTACTTTAAAAATAAAGCAGTGTTCAACCGACATTCGTGTGTTTCACTATAATATTATTATACAAAATTTCAGGATGATCGGTTCAGTGGTTTAGGCGTGAAAAGGTAACAAACAAACTTATTTCGCATTTATTAAAGGATTTATTGAAGAAGTCCTTGGCTGCATCGTCACCGCAATCCATTACAAACATTTGGCCCTAGTCGGTCATATTTTCATACAAAACAAATATTTTTTTTATTTTGAACGTACACCATTAAACGGATAATCGCCATACTACGTTGTATGGAAGTTCGACCGACTACATAGTTCACCCTTAAGTGAGTGTTATCCATTCTACTCTGTAGACTACTTTCAAGTTCACCCACAAACAGTGAGGCCCTTCTGGTTTTTAATGGGTATTGGTTGACTCCTATTAGATCCTATTACATTTAAACGAATTGAATTACCTATTAATAAGTGCGAACTCAATGTATTTTAGTATTCGAGGCGTCAAGTTAACTATTCGCAACATCACACCGCACTTATAAAAACGCAAATTACTGAAGTAGCTGAAAATGCGCTAAGCAGAACCCCGACTGCGCCGGCTACGTCGCGAGCGTCGGGTCGTAACCCGAAATTTCGGATAACTCTAGAAATATCAATCAATCCGAATTGAAATGCAAAAATGTTCGAGCTGGCTTCACTCGTTACAAACATCTTATTCTTACTCGATTCTGTATAAGTTGACAGAGTTACTCCTATTTTATTTAATTTCTGTACGAATGAACAAGAATTTTCGAGCTCGCTGCATTCGCTCGCTCTGAATTCCTGCGTTCTTTACATTCGTATGCTTTTGTTGATAAAATCTTGCTCTTCAATAAGGTTACCAGATCTACAAATAAGTATCCGGAGAAAATTCCGGGTATTTCTATCTTTTGAATGTTGCAGTATAATATGACGGCAAGGTTGACGCAGTGGCTGAGCGATTGGCTGGTGCGCTGCGTATCGCGGGTTCGATCCCCGCACGGAACAAATATTTGTATGATCTACAGGTAGTTATTTCGGGTCTGGCTGTTTGTGTATGTGAGGCTAAATTTTTGTTAACACACCCACGATACAGGAGAAATTACTAACGGTTAAAACAAAAATAATATTCTGCGATTTAAAAACGAGACAACCCCAACTCAAGTATAATTAATAACTAACTGGGGCTGTTTCATTCATATTTTGAAATGTAACCATTTGAGATAAAATAAAAACTTTTTTTTTTTTTTAAAAAAACAGTGGTTAATTATGACATAAATTATAAAAGCTACTTATACCTATGTAGGATTGTAGGTACATGGTAGGTATTAATGAGGAACCTAGGAAATGTTGATTTCTCATTTCACTAAAACTAATTTTATTTTATCAGACTATTTTAATTTTCTCGTTTTTAGAATTTCCGGACTTTATTTTTTCCACCGCATTCCGGAGACCGAGCTTTAATTCCTGACGTATGGCAACCCTAACTCTACTCTTGAGATATCCGAGGTGCAATCATTTTGGAATAATAGTATTTTCTGCATAAGTTACATAATGAAATGACAATATAACCTAACATATCTGAATTGCAAACATTTTTGAGCTCTTTTCGCCTTGCTGCCGGCGCCCATGATACAGATGTTATGGTCAATCCAGGGACGGCTATCTAGGACTTTATCACCTTTGATAAGTTATGTAGATTAGCGAATCACTCTAAGATTCCTAATACCAACACTAATAATCTCTGCAATATTCCCACTAAATGCCTTGCACAGGGAGGAAGTCAGCCACCACCACGGATACATTTTCCTACACCATGAAGCCACCACCACCTAGCTAAATTGAGTATCAAACAGAGCTAACTAACTATGAAATATTTTTCCATTTTCCATCCAACATAAAAATAAAATGTATAACTGAAAGCTTTAACTTTCTGCGAACACAGGCTTTCTTGCCGAATATTAACATTTGTAACGTAAAAAACCTACCACCGAGTTCCAAAGGATATTATGAATTCACGGAAATAGAGATGTAACGAGAAATTGTCGGTTGACAGTCTTTTCATGTTTTTACAAAACATGTTCATACTTATTCGCTGGAAAAAGGGCTCCCGCCATTTTCAACCTGTTTTAGACATGGCTAGAACACTGCCACTTTAGCTTGCTTACTCTGCAAGGTATGGGGTAACTGTAGTTCTTCCGGTTGATGTCATTTTGGTAGGCAGAAGGTAGGCAATAGGTAGGCAGTAGGATAGATAGGTACTAATTTTATCTGAATTACACAGGTATATTTTTTTGTTCAACTTCGCGGTGACGTATTCGTGACAAGGATCGACCTTTTTAGGGTTCCGTAGCCGAACGGCAATAAACGGAACCCTCGCCAAGTCTGTCTGTCTGTCTGTCCGAGTATGTCACAGCCACTTTACTCCGAAACTATTAAGACTACACCGTTGAAACTTAGTAGGTAGATGTACCTATTCTGTGAACCGCTTTACGGTTTTTATACAAAACTAAAAAAAATATTAGACTAAGGGGATCTCCCTCCCCATACATGGAAATGAAACTAAAAAATATTTTCGTCATCAAACCTATTCGTGCGTGGAGTCTATAGATAGGTCTTTAAAAGTGACATTGAGGTTCTTTAATATTTAATAATATTTTCTCCCTAAGTCAATGGTTTGAAAGATAGACACTTCCAAAGTGGTAAAATGTTTGTTTCCCTCTAATTTCTAAAGTAAGAAGAGGAAAATTCTGAAAAAAATATAGGATTATAGAACGTAAAAAAAACTTTCAACCATAATTGGTTTGAATAAGATTTGATGTTTATTTTTTGAGATATGGGGCTTTTTCATTAAAAGGCAGCAACAACTTTGTTTTTCATTAACTTAATATGAAAAACATATAAATGAGCCTTCAATATCTATATTGTTTGGAACTCTATGTGCGTGTGAGTACGACTCGCACTTGGCCGGTTTTTCTATGAAATACCAGTAGTTTCTATTTGGAGCAGAAGCGGAACCTCGAAGCTGACTAACTGTCGACAAATGCTAATGAAATTTTCTAAGCGGATTATTTTCTTACGAGGTAATTATAGGTTTCTGAGAAAAGAATTTACAAAGGAAAGCGGATGCCGTGTGGGCTTGAGCATGCAAGCCTCACGAAAGGTCAAATCGGAACACGTGCCCCTAGAAGATTCAATAATATTATCTTCTATAATTAATACATATTTTAGAAAAATAGCGAACCGCCCCGTGTTCACACGGGTGCTAATGAAGAAAATTTTATTGAGATTGTCATGCAAAATTGCATTCAATTTTTCGACTTTTCGGTGAGCTAATTGAATTTTACAATAAAAACTTTTTTGCAATAGTATACAAGTGAGCTAAGTTGCTCATTATACACGAGGCTGTAGGTTGGAGCCCCAGCCGTAGGCGAGGGCGTAAATCAGCCGAGAGTCTAGTGAGCAAGATGCTCACGAGTTCCATACGCACTTTTTCAACACACTTGCGAGGAAAAAACAAACATGTATTGCATAAATCGCTTAATTTAAAAACAGTCATTCTTTGTTTTTGTTGAACAGAGATCTTGGTATTTTTTCACTATTTCACGAAATGTTCCTTGGATTGTAAAAGATCGTCGAATCTTGGTTTTAGTCTGGATAATTTTGACAAGAAGCATATCTACGTGGCTTTCTACATCTTTTGTTGTAATATTAAACAGCTCTTGTCGTCTACAAGCACCAGTAACACCGAATATTAAGGCAACCTGCAAAGAAATCAACTAATTAGTTCTTGAAGCTATGCTAAAAGTTATTAGGTTACACACCTATATATTGTAGATAATACGTTTCGATTAAAAATATTAAACGTACCGTTGTTGCTAGATATATACTATCCAGAGCCTCATTCAAAAAACGTCGGCTGGTGACAAAATTTAGATTTCCTACAATATATATCCATCCGAGCGTCTCTTCAAAAATGCCATCAGATTATAGTACGTTTTGATATCAACACCATGTTTGAAATTAACCATGTTTCTTAACTTGGAATAGATGCACCACAGGGAGCTGGGTTTGTATGTATTGGCGAGTTCAGAGAAATACTTCGAAAACGCATTTACAGAAAATGACCGAGTTTTTTTGTTGCTCTTCCATTGTAACTATCGTAGTACTTTTCTCTAGATTTTGCAGGTATTGGGCTTTCGTTTGCATTTTGTGCTGTATGTAGTATTTCTGGCGGGGTTAAATCTATAAATTGTTCATCTTCTGTACTAAAACTTGTCATTTTTACAATAAAATTATTTACCGCACAGCAACAAATGCGATACAAACAAAATATGAAAATGATGGGAAATGGCGCGCAAGTTTTTTTTTGTACGCGCCAATTGTAAGGTGATTGATTACAGCCATACAGCCTACTTCAAAATTATAAATTTAGTGATTAAATGCAAATATTTTATAACTAATTATTGTGAATTATAAATAATTTGATAATAATAAATGTTTTTTCGCCTTATTTAGGGACATATTTATTTATTCCAAAAACGTAAATGGATTTTCAGCGGCATAAAACCTCCTTGTTGTTACAAAAAAAAAACTGTATTACCCGGTTAAATTGAAAATGCTCTGTTTAATCGCTTAGAATTTGCAGTTAGGTACTAACTTAACTTTGTAGGGATAATTCTATTATGCACTAGTATGTAATATTATTATGCACCTGTGTGTTATAATTCAGTTTATGGCCCTAAGAACGATGTAATAAGGCTCACGTTACTAGCAAGTGTGTTGAAAAAAAAGTAACTAACTTCCAAAACAGTTTTTATTTCAGCTTTTTTAGTTGTAGTATGATGGTATCTTACACAAATTTTATTCTTGTCGAGAATTAATTTTCCATTTTTATTAAAAGTAATAAACAAGCATATCATCTACATAGACATAGAAAAGAAATGTTTTATAGAAGATAACTCATAAACTACCCAAGCAATGTGAATAAAATGTATACTAGACCACCGCACGAGTTTCCTCTACCAAATGAAAAGAATTTCTTTTTAAAATTACGTCTTCAAAGAGTTTTGAAGTATTTTCCTAGTCAAGATGGAGGTTTAGGTAATCTACTTAAATCGGTATTGAAGAATATGATTCGTTGTCAAAATTGTCACAATTCAGTACATAAATAATTACACTAACTTACAAAGTAATGTGTAGTTAGGTGCTCATCATAGCTTCCCTCGTTGATGCGACTGCTGACCTTGGGGTCCTGGTTTCGATTCCCAATATATGGGGCAAAGTGTGGTTGAGATATTTTCCTTTAGGAATTCCTCAGTAGCAGCGCGAGGTCTGGTGGTTATAAACCCGGTTGACACGGGCTTGCCCTCTACTCACTGGCAAATATATAAGAGTAGGTAGTACATGGGGGATGCGGAACCCGGTTTCAGTCATACCCAGTAATACCCGGGATTTCCCGGTTTTACTATGGGACCGAAACTGGGATTCACTGGGTAGCACAGTAAATTACGCTAATCTGTAGTAAGAGGGTACTGGGAATGCAATCCCGCAGCAAAAATTTCAATGTCGGTATAATTTGCAAGATTCAGCAGTTCTAATCTTGCAAGATCGCGGTCTTTTGTGTTATCTTTTTTACCTACATCGCTCAAATTTCAATGTACCTAAGTCAGAGGTTCCTACCTTAATTCATAAGCCTGCAGCCGTTAGCAACATAATTTGAAACCCGAATTTCGGGTAATTTCACATATTCTGAGTACCTAGGTACACTATACTGAGTATTCTGAGTACTACTTAATATGTTGCGTTGGAAGGCCTCCCACTAGGTGGTCTGATGACCTGGTGAAGGTTGAGGGGTTCCGCTGGATGCGAGACGCACGGGATCGATCAATGAAGCGACACTCGGGGGAGGGCTATGTCCAGCAGTGGATGTCTTTCGGCTGAAATGATGATACAATATGTTAAAAAAAACCCCTGTCTGAAGTGTCTGTTCCGTAAGGGCATGGTTAGGTATCGAGATATAGGAAAATAGTGGTCATTCGTTGGCCACAAAAATTGTGTATTTAGAAATTCATTAAGTAATATGTTTACTTTCAGGAATATTTTATGTTTCGGATTTTATTTGGTAATGTCATTGGTATAGTAGAATTATAATATGCCCCTTTCGAATCGAACGAATTTCTTTTTAAACATATTGTTTGCTCTGAAAAAAAAAACGTGTATGCATAACCGAAATCAAGAATTTTCAGCGATAAAGAATAATCTAACATAGGACTCAACAAATAGGTACCTACAGGGCGCTAAGTTCAACGAGTCTAAAATAATTAAAGGAAGTGTTAACCTTCAATTTATAAAATGAGAATAAACAGTTATTAGAAGACTAATAATACAAAATATATATGTATATTATTGTGAACGGTCACATTTAATCATTTTTATTGATATTTATTATGTAAAGTTTTATCGTACACTACCTATTACTTAATTTTATTTGATTATTGCGAATGTGCGGACCATATGGGTAATATTTTTTTTTGCTTGTGTTTGAGTACTTTATGCGACCTACCCAAATATCTTTTCTTTGGTATTGTTCCTCGTGTAGTTTAGCTCCTTGAGTTATAAGTCGAGTTAAACTATAACTGACAAATGCTTGCACTGGCTGGACAGGTCCATTCAAATCTGTGTGGATCTTTCTTCAAGAGACCATCTCAGACACTAATCGGCATATATCATGTGAGTTGACCAAGATTATGTCTGGACTTTAAAAGAGACTATGACCTCGTGTGTTTCTTTCGGTTGTTTCTTAGGTACGAAACACCGCCCCATCTAGATTAAAAAAATGACGTTTATTAGTGTTTGTAAAACCTATTTGCTTATAATAGTACACTAAGATATAAGTGCGGTAAGTTGAAAATTACAGCCGAGGCCATATTGCTAGCCCGAGCTGTAGGCGAGGGCTACAAGAAAGCAGAGGCTGCAATTATCAAAGCGCACGTATGTCATACGACATTTTATAACATATTTGCGAGGAAATAAATAAAACTGCCTCTGAGACTTCTGGCGGTGTCGAATTACTTAATACATTCATCATTACTTGACGACATTTTCAAATAAAAACAATACAGCGAAAAGAAAAAGCGCGCGGAATAATTTTTTCTTGTTCACAAATTATACAGCCAGTATTACTAATAAAGTAAATTAATATTTTGGTGTTTTCGTTACAGATAAATGGTTGTAATTTATTGTCAACATTAATTACTTAATTAAAGAATTAAATATTTATTTATTTTATTTTATCTCCCAAAGTTAATTTTATCCATAATGTTGACCACTTTTCTGACATAAAAACTCTTTGGTAAGATTTATAAAAATACCCTACATTACTGCACAAGTCCGTAATGAGATACAATACGATATTGAAATTGGTGAAATAAGAGACCCTTTACGAGCAAATGTGTTATAAACATCATTTACCTACCATTTATTCCTAGCATCCTGTGAACCCATAGATAAACCTGCCAATATACTATCGTACCTACTTGCTTAGAATGCCAGGATGGTAATTCATTCTTCTGCTCCGTTGGTCTCGCGGTTGCAAGCGCGGCTGCTGAGCGTGGGGTCCCGGATTCGACTCCCGAGTTGGGCAAAGAGTGTTATTGGGTCTATGATACCCCCGTGATCTCACTCCGGTCGACCGGATCAGTGTCGAATTGCCGTCCCATCGGGCTATGGGAGCAGGAGCAGAGCCCACACTTGTGCTCTATAATATCTCCCACGCCAATGGCTAATCTCCGCCGCGCCGGGACCAAAAAACGGTCCGGATGTCTATTAATTCTTTAGACCCGCGCTACTTTTCTGTCCTAAAATGCTAAGATAATTATAAAGATAAATAACGTCTATTAGATTACTTGTCTGTATGGTTGTATTTTGTAAAGGTATACCATAGTTAAAAACGTTTATTCTTCACAGCTCTCACAATTTGCAATTGCAACACAGTCAATCACCTACGCAATGTCAAAATAATGGTGTTGTCATTTATGTCATTATCAGCTGACTCAAACTTCTGCAAATGTAAATAAAGCAGCAAATTTCATGAAATCTGTAAGATCATTTCAGCAAAATGTGTACCAAAGGAGCACAAATTGCTGAGCTGTTCACTAAAGCCATTGCCACCACTAAGAGCTTCGATCAAAATCTTCGTAAGGTAAAGAATTCAGTGTTTCAAATTACACAGGTAGCAATAGTATTTTTAGAACGGTTGAATTTATTTGATACGGTAATTTAGGCCAGTGTATTTGTACAGGGCAAACAAGTTGCTATTGTTTATGTAACCTACAATGTTTCAGATTTAGCTGCGTAATTAGCGTGAGCTCAAAAGTTATTTATGCTGTGCAACATAAAATCATTTTTACAGTTAGGTATTTAGAGAACTAGCTATTTCTTTCTTAGAAGCTTCTTGTTGCTCACAATTTATTGAAAGGTTCAATTGGTCCAGTACAGAGCAAATTGTGAATTGTGCAACATTTTTATTTCATCTGATTCTGATCTTCACTTCTGTAGCCTTACTGTTCAAATAAAGTTTAATGCTATGGTTCCTCGGATTGGGAGTATCCACCTGTTAACATGTAGCTTCTTATAACCTAGGACATGTTAGTATGCTGCAATGAATGGTCATGCTCTTACAGTCACCATTCATAGGACTTGGATGGGTGACCTCTACATACAGGAAAAAGACTTTTCATGAACATTATGTCTATGACTATACATGCTGTTGCTAGTTTTATTTTAAATTATAAGTAAGAAAGTATCTAAATGTCTTTCTATGTGCCAAATATTGAAACACAATGTTAAATTGTTTTCTTTCCTTCATATTTTAGTTGCGAGTCATAGGCTGTGAAAACGGAAGGATGACAACGGAATTTAAAGTTGGGCCCGAGCACCTGAACCAGAGAGGCACACTCCACGGAGGGTTCATCGCGCACCTGGTGGATGCCATCTCTACATACGCACTGACCACCAATGACACCATTGACACCAGAGGAGTCTCCATAGAACTCAGTGTGAGGTGGGTTATCAAAACAAGTTTTTAATCTGACTTTGTTTCGGATGTTTCTTCTCAGATTTGCCAGAGAGGTAACAGCAATCTCATCTAGTTTTAAATTTGTATTTTGACGGGTTAAAGTGCTTCATACTCACACTATGACAAAATAAAATAAAAATCTCATAAAAAATATCTGTGCAGCAGCAAATGTGTTGTAAATTTTTAGCACTGACCTTTGCTAAAAATGTTACAACATATGAATTTTTGTGCATAATTATATTTGGGCAACACAAAATCATGTTGTTGTGATAATGCTGCCCATTTTTTGTCATCATGAATATATAGTGCTTAATCCATAGCCAAAACTAACTTACCTCTTTCTTGAGATTCAATGTTGAGAAAATTAACGGAGTTGACAAGGATATTAAAAGGTTTCTTTGATAATTTTCCAGTTATATGAGTGCGGCTAGAGAGGGAGATAACATCGAAGTTCAAGCCATCACAAGAAAGCTGGGAAAAAAGATTGCTTTTCTAGAAGTACTAGTAAAGAATAAAGATAAGAATCAGTTACTCGCAACCGGCAGACACACCAAGTATATAGGAATTTAATTTGTTGTAATATAGTTATGAGAAAATCATATAAAACACTCAGTGAAATATTGAAATAGTACAATCATGTAATTAATAGTTTATATTTTATTTTATGATATTGTATTTTTACTAACAAATAAAAAATGTAGTAGCAGTTGATTAGCATTTTACTATCTCAATTTTATTTTTATTGTTACTTAACCAGGTAGATTGGCCTGGGCCTCTGTTTGACAAAACAATACAATTATCTTGTTATTTTCGCTAGAAGTTAACTTACCTACCTAAATCATTTCTAGGGTATTGTATCATGGAATTATGCCAGGATATAAATGAAACCACATTTACATTTTTCAAATTTATTTTCACACCAAGATTTTATTGAAATGAATACAGAGTTGAATTGTGGAATATAGTTTAAACCTGCAACTACTGTTATTTCCTTAAATGTATGCTCCCTTTATGGGAGTGCTTGAATGTATGCTCAATTTTAGTTCACAAATTCCTGCCATTGTAAAGGTGCCCTATTTTTTTCAAACACTTATGAAAAAAAAGTTATGCAAGAATATTTAGTTTTAATACCGCAAATATTCAGGCTTGAATGCATTAAACTGTATACAGTACCTCTCGCCCGCAAAAATATGCACATTCAGAAAAAACTATAGCACCTTCGTGGTCTGCGATAACTTTTTTTTGTGATGATGGCATCTCGCAGTTCAGCCTATGATGCTGACTACTGCTTAATCGGTCTAGTCCTGTGGATACCTTGAATTTAAGGCCTCTTAGCCCCTTGCTGGAGGCCTCCAGCCGGGGGCTCTCTCTCTCTGCGATAACTATAGCACTTTACTTCTTTACTTCTGAGGCTACATTCTGAAAGTTGCCAACGTCGCATGTATGTGGATGTATCTGTCAAACATTTCGCTATTTTGAATAGCTAATCAATATTGATTACAATTATAAAATATTGCTCTTTGTTTTTGCGGTTGCGGATTATAAACTAAATACTCTTGCATAAAATTTAACTTACCAACATGGATTTTTGCAAAGAAATACCTGATTTCAAAACTTATCTTTTTTTATAGTTACCACTTTTAAATTCCTATCCAAGAGAGCGTGCAAGGCACTGCTTACATGACACTGCTGGTCGACCTACCTACTCAGTCTCTCTATAGGCACCTTTAACCGACCTTCTAATTCATCTCACTCACTAATTTTCATAATTTTATGTACTTAGATTTTAACATCTTAAGGTTTTAAAAGTATCTTTCAACAGCTACGCCTACTCACTACGTTTCCTAATGTCTGCTAGGATTAATCTCAATAAGTATTGACTAGCCTGCATCATTTCGTTCTCACCTTTCCAACATTCATGACAGTGCATGCCACACGTACGTAGGTACATGTGACGCGAGGAGGTTGGTGGGTGGCGCATCTTTGTGCGAGCTGCGTGTGCGTGCACGCACCAGTTATAATGTATGAAAATCTGTTGAAGATGCTGACATCTTCAACAGATTTAACAGACCCCACTTGCACGCTACGCAGCCGATCTGACATCTTCGATTCTTACATTAGGTACAACCGGAGCGTGCACGCACATGCCCCGCGCACAATTATTTGGTCTGCTCCGGCCTTAACTCACGCATGGGCGTGAGGCACGCACTCGGGCTAAAAGCCACGTGACAGGAAAAAGGCCCTTTCATTGGGCGATAGCAATTGCGGCACGGATGCGGGCAATTGCGGTCTCCTTGCACTCCTTGCAGTCCACAGATCTAAACCCTCAATCAGCCCGCTACTTTAGCTAGATGATTACTGAGAATAACCCTCTACAGTTCATGTTTAAGACCGGATAACTCGTAAAGAGGTATTAATAAATGCTTAGTTAAAAGTCTGCATTTGGCTAGGTTGGAAGCTGACCTCAACATGCATAGTGCTGGGAAACTGCTACCTAGGCATGATGATGATGGGTCTCCTTAAAAGTAGGTAGAGATTTTAGAGTTAGAGAGTTTAGTAGTTATATCCTAGTAATTCAGAAACCAAAAATGTCAAGAAGCTCACTAGAGGAGTGAACCCCCGCCACGAGTTATTCATTCTTAACATATTACTTAATTCAATTAATTAGTTATTATAATAATAATTTACTAGGAGTTCCAATAAATATTAACTCTAGAAATATCGGTAATGTTGTTCTTAGAGAACATGACACATATAAAATTTACATTATAGATATTAAAATGCGTTATTTTTTAATTTAGAAACCTAATACTTGTTTATTTCATGTTAGCATCATAAAACAGTCAATTGAAATTATGTGTTTAAAAGTAAATAAAAAAAATTAATAAACATTCATGAACACGAAATATGAAAAATAAAACGTAAAGAAAAAATAAATGTCTCCCACTGCTTTCTTTCTTCTTCGTTCTGAACTCTGAAGTGACTACTGCTCAGGCCGATTCACCAACCTTTACCTAGGTAAAGCCATAACCTTCCACTGATTCTCATAAATAATATATTAAACATAATAATTACCAGATGAAATTATAAAAATAACGTTTTACTTATTTAAAACAAATTAAACACTTTTTATTTCTAATATATTATAACGTGACTATATAATTGCTAAATATTATAGTTATATATTATTCTAATAGTGAATAAGCTTCCATCTACTGGATATAACATGTTATGGTTAAAGTTATACATGGTGCTTAATAGAATACGAAAATAGAGATTGTAAATTTTATAATAGCATAACTTAAAAAGGGAGGTAGGTTTAGGTAATATTAAAAAAATGGCATCAAATTAATAGAGAAAAATCGAAAGTTAAAAATAATCTTAATTAGTTGGACCACTTAGATAGGATTAAAGCTTACCATGTAAAAGTATAGTAGAAACATTATAGGTATATAGAATATAGAATACACATAGATTTTAAAATCTTTAAAACGTTTCCAAAATGAGTAACAGACCAGATTTATTCCATTTTGCAGGTTTCCTCAAGATATTCAATTCGTTTTTTTAGTGACGCGATAGTGTGCTCAATGTCCTGGTGTGATACCTCCAAGTTGTTCAGACGCTCCTCATCAACCTTTTCGTCGTAGTTATCAGCGTCCCGACGAGCTCGACGTTTTGCTCGCTCCAAACCTTCACTATCACCGCCGCCGCCGCAACTCTCGCAATCAGCCCAGAAACGTAAGTCCATGGCAGGCAAGTCCTCGCAAGAAACCATACCATCTTGAACATCAGGAAGCAGAAACACATTTTCTCCAATAGTATCGATATTGTCTCCGTTATCGCAGAGGATCCGTGCCAAGCTCGTCTCTTTTATCTGTTGAAGTTGATCGGGTTTGAACATGGATGGGTTTTCATACCAGAATCGATCTCCATCTCGCAGGCGTTTGAACTGTTCCACTAGCAAGCATCTGAACAATGGTCCGACTTTTCCACCCTCTACTTGGTTTTCGAGGATACCTCCTACCCACACATCGATGTTGTGCACTGATCCATAAAGCTCCTTCAATTTCTCTCGTACAGTTTCATCGGTTATTTCCCCAGCCAGGTCGTCAAAATCGTTTACTTCAGTCATATTACAAAACTGGCGCCATTTGGTGTACGGTGGAATACCATGATCACGGCTCCTTTGGATGTTGATAGCGGCTAAATCTAGGGCAACAGCATGAGCGCTGTAGAACAGCTTTTCAGTAAGTTCTGAGTTCAGATTTTGAGTGGGTGTTTTTAGTTTCGCTGGTGTCGTGAACATTCCTCTTAGCAAAGGGTCAACTCCTCCTTCATCAACTAGTCTCCATGGCGAGAAGAATGCATGACGAAGCAAAAGATGCCCTTCCGGAATAGTTTCAAAGTTTTCGTCATAACGGTGCAGAATTGGATTTATCATGGAATGTCCAAATCTCAAAGCTGCGGTGGCAAAAACGTTGGATATTGATGGGTTCAGGTTTGGGTTATAACCCTTGTATTCTCCTAGTTGTCGATATCCTTCATTTCCTAAAACCATCGGCAACCAGTGCTGGTAAGTTATCGTCTGAATTTGAGCACCTACTACCTTTCTTGCTTCTTGATAAACTTTGTCCCCATCCCAAAATGTATTCAACGCTTTCAATTGAATAGCAATTCGATTATGTTCTCGCATAAAAATGGTATGCATGGCTGCCAAACCGATTTGTTCATTGGCCCTGATATCACCAGCTACAAAACAATTGCGATTACTTTCATCCAAATTGCGTCTGCAGTCCATTCCATTGACACCTACAGTTGGCAGTAACGGTTTTCTTCCATGGAAAGTGACACCCACTCTCAACAATCCGTTTTCATTGGTTAAATCTCGTAGATCTTCGGCTACAGATTTTTCGAAACCATAAACTTGAGACGCATCGATAAACGAAGTTAATTGATTGATTTGTTCTCTAGGCTGTACTGTTCCAAAAAGAACGGACGTCATACCAGATCCACACACGGCACTCGTTCTAACAAAATCGATGCAACGACGGTTGGTAACCCGAGGATCATTAATAGGAACATCAATAGGGAAGCATGGCGCTGCATAGTCACATGTTTTTTTGCAATCCACACCGTCCCAAGTCTGGGAGCTTACTGATGGTAAAGCATGATCCAAATCGTGATCTAGCCACTGACCCCATTGCATGACCATGTGAGTTAACTGCAGATCTTCAGATATATCTGTGGTCGTTATGATTGTAGTGGAGACTAAGCGCGCACTTGGTAACGTAAATCCATTATATTTGATGTCTTTGTTCCATCCTACGGGTTGACTGAATCCATTTTCATATATTGGGAAAAGAATTCTTCTGAATCCGCTTAGTGATGATCCCCACGTAGGATGTGCAAAATTATTACAACTCCCGTCGTAACTGCGATACTTGCTATGATAACACATATCGGAACAGTCTTTTTTGTCTCTATGAGCGACACAACCAGATAAACGTGCAATAACCTCGAGATGTTGATTTGACAATGCGTTTTGGTAAAAGAATGGTTCAGTCGAAGTAATTTTACGACCTGTTTGTATAAAACCACGGACTATATCTAAAGTTCTTTCGTAAATTTCAGCCGCGCGAGCGACTTCCCTTGCTGGTGCATTGGGGAAATTTGTTATTCGAAATAGTTGATGGATGTCTGATTTTCCTGTGTTGTTTTTATTGAATAACTCGTCCATGGTCCTTTCGATAGCTAAGTCAACGTCTCTAGTCGCCTCAGTCAAAGCAATATTAACATATTCATCACCGGGTATAACACGGTCTTTTACTGTCAAAAATGCTGAGGCTGTGTCTCGTCCGTATTCATTATAAACAGAACATTCATACCTACCTGTATCTCTTATTGTTAGATTATGGATAATTAAACTTCCTATAATCGTAATTGAATGTTTAAGGTTTGCATCTAGGTAGGAACCATCTTTTCTCCACTCGACTGTAGCAGGAGGCTCACTTTCTACCTCACACGGCAACTGAACAGATGATTCTTTATAAGCATCTGTGTCTTCCGGCTTTAAAACGATACGTGGCCGAACAATTTCGAAATTCTCAACCGTTAAGAAGGCTGATCCCTCGATGGATCCCTCAGCATTTTCAGCTTTGCAGTGATATATACCATCGTCATCTGATGTAACGGACAGAATGGTTAAATTTTGATTTTCGTTGCTCAAAATTATATTTTCAGACACAGGTAACACCAGTGTGTTCCTAAACCAGTTAATAAGCGGTTTCGGCGTTCCTTTAGCAGTACAAATAAATTCAACATCCTCTCCAACTCTTACTGTTGTGTTATGAGGCTCGAGGATAAATGTAGGCGAGACTAAAACAAAATAAAGGATTCTTGACTCTCAAATAATAAAAAAGATAGATAGCAAATATACTATACTGGTAGGGCTGGGTACTGCTGGTTAGGTCTGTGTTGTGCCCATCACTTTTGTATTATTTTTTTTGCAAGTTCATTAGTTCTTATTCTAAAGCCTAGCTAAGCTAAGCTATATCGTGATCTCATGGCGACATGGAGAGAGCGACTGTCGCAACCCCGTGCAGGGCACGCCACTATAATGGCGGTAAGTCCCCTCTTTGAGGAGTGGCTGGAGAGGCGCCACGGCGCCCTCACCTTCCGCCTGACGCAGGTCCTCACCGGACATGGTTGTTTCGGGAGGTTCCTGCACCTAATCGGGCGGGAGGAAACGCCCGGGTGTCACCACTGCGAGGATCGACCGGAGGACACGGTGGAGCACACTGTGCAGGTCTGCTCCGCTTGGGCGGAGCAACGCCGTGTCCTCGTAGCGGCGATCGGCGGCGGCGACCTCTCGCGTCCGGCCCTGGTTCAATCCATGGTCCGGAGCGAGACGGAATGGGACGCCGTCACCTCCTTCTGCGAAGCAGTCATGCTAGCGAAGGAGGTGGCGGGACGTGAGAGGGAGAGAACCTCACGTCCCAGCCGCCGCGGGAGACGCACCGGGCGTCGGGGGCCACGTGGTGGCCCCCGGCCACCGTAGACGCGGGCCTGTGGACGGTGAGCTATGGGCTAGCTCGCCGTCCGTCCGTCTTATGACGACAGGCCGTGTCGACGGCGCGTTCGTGTTCCACGCGCGCCTCAAAGAGAGTCAGCAAACAGGAAGGGGTCCGTAAGGGCCGACGCCTGCCAGGGTTGCGGGACTGTTCGAAAGAGATACCGCGGCCCTGGAACACAAAGGGCAAAGGAAGGAACATGGATGGGTTTTAGTCAGTACAAGTCTGACACTCCCTCCTGCTCAGCCCAGAGCGGGAGGGGTCATTTGATGATTTCCCATCGATAAAAAAAAAAAAAAAAAAAAAAAAAAAAAAAAAAAAAAGCTAAGCTATATCTGAACCTATTCATCTTAGCTTGTTTTTATAATAATGAATGAATTTTGACTAATGAATTAAGAACAACATAATTTGATAATTCAGGCTAAGAAATTACTTACCCATAACTTCAAGGGCTGCAGTAGCGTTAACTTTTCCTTTGATGTTTTCAGCTACACAAGTGTACTGTCCAGCGTCAGATTCTTGGATGTCTTCGATGAAAATAGACCCGTTTTGGCGAATTGAAATACGCTCGTTCAATAAAATCCTTTCTTTATTAAAAAGCCAAGCAATGTGTGGTTTCGGGTGGCCATTAGCGGCACAATCAAAGTTGATGGACTGCTGGTTAAGCTTTGCAAATTGTTTTTGTGGCAGTAATGTCAGTACGGGAGGGCCTAAAACAAGATTAAAAAATAATTAAACACGGATACCCAGTGAAATTATAAATACACTGGTATTTAGTAAACAGTTATGTACCATTTTCAATCGGTTTGTTCTGCACCGTCATTTTCGCAGGCTTAGAGTGCACTTCGCCAGCTGGATTTTTAGCCATACACTCGAAGAATCCGGTGTCAGATTCGTTTATGCCGTGCAGCATTAGTGTGCCGTTGTCCATAATCTCGTAATGCGTGCCGTCGATGGGAATCTCGTTAGAATCTCTCAGCCAGACAATATCCGGGGTCGGGTCACCGGTCACTATGCACGTAAACATGGCAGCTTCACCAAAATTCACACTGATGTCTTCAGGGTCCTTTTGAATTTCAGGGATTTCTAAAAAGACGAGGTATTATTAAGAATATAGTAGTAATTTGAAAAAACATACAAATAAAATATCATTGTTAGAGATACCCACTACAATCGAAGTCCTGTTCTCCCATTATGGAGAGAGGCATCCCGGTTACTTTGGTGGGCTGGTAACAAGTTGCATCTATGTACATCTCGTTATGTTGGGCCATCATCTTCACGAGCCACAACATGGAACAGTCGCATATCAGGGCATTGCTGTCTAAACGCAACTTACGTAGTTTGGGCATACCCGAGAATGATCCTGATGGAATCTTCTTGATGTGGTTGTTGTGCAAGTATCTGAAATAATTAATTATTCAAGATATTGTCTGCAGTTTTACCAAAAATAGTAGGCACAAACTCACTGTTATAGGTACACTGAAATGCAGATTACACTAAGTACTTACAGTCGCTCCAAACGCGGCAGGTTGGAAAATGTTTGTGGATCGATCTGATGAATTTCGTTAATGTGCAAATACCTGAAACAAAGAATGAATTTATTTCAATTGCAACAATTGTTAAAAAATTGACAGAATTGAAGTAGGTAGCTACCTATTTTTTATCTGGATTAGCTCATAATCCTAATAGATGGATATTATTACCATCGGTAAGGTTGTACTTCGATCGCCAACCCATCTACCAAAGTGCCAAGCGTGGCGATTATGGCAAAACACCGCCTTTGGGGGAGGCCTATATCCAGCAATGGACGTCTTTCGGCTGAAATGATGATGATGATGATGGTTTTACGTTTTGTCCTTTGTCCTACACGTTTTAATAATCGTTTGCTTATCAAAAACTAATTGGTAAATGTGAGTGATCTGGGGGCCTAAAATGGCTGCTCTAGCAGAATCATAATACGAATCACGTTAAAAATTTAAAACTCTTAAAATGGACTTTGTGGTCATAACCATAAAGACCATTTTAAGAATTTTAAATTTTTAACGTGATTCATATTATGATTCTGATAAAGCTTCCATTTTAGGCCCCCTGAACAAGCTTACAATTTTATTAACAAGCATTATTTTTTAGATTTTATTTAAGGTACCTACTAGGTACTTCCTAACCTAACTAAGAGATATAGAAAACGGTCATGCTTCAAGTTCTAATTAAAGTCATGTTTTTAAACACCATTTTGATTTTTACTGTAACTGACCGCCTGTGTATGACCATTCAATTTACGCGTGATAGATGACGGTGAAAAACCTATCAATCAATAAAATGTTTTACATAAACTTCCTCTTGAATCACTCTATCTATTAAAAAAAAACACACTTGGTGTCAACACACTTGTGAAGAAAAGAATACAAAAAAAAACATTTTCGAAAACTGGTTCTAATCGCACTACGATTAGGTTCAACATGCAATGTATTTCACACACGTGCGATTTTTAATATTTTTCCGCACACGTGCGGAGATAAAAATTTGCACAGATAAGTCTAAAGGGTTCAATGACTATACAGCGTGTAACAAAAAGGGTATAATCATATGGAATACTGTGGTACGGACCATCATACTGAACAACTTTCTCTATGGGACCACCATCGAAATCGTAAAAAAATAATCAGCTGTCCCATACATTTGGGTCGAGTAGGTATTGACATTTTGTATAGGACAGCTGATTATTTTTTTACGATTTCGATGGTGCTCCCATAGAGAAAGTTGTTCAATTTGATGGTCCGTACCACAGTATTCCATATGATTATACCCTTTCTGTTACATGCTGTATATAGTCGGCGGTGATTGTTTTTTTTTTAATCCCGGCAAAGAGTTATGCGTCTTTACGGATTAAGTATTTTTCGAGTATTTAAATTGTGTTTATAAATAGAATATCATAGATAAAAATGATTATTTAAAACAAATATTTATTTTTATGAACAAATTAACATCCTAATGTGTTCTAAATTTAAAAAAAGTTGAATTTTCTTTTTTTCATAGTAGGCTGTATACAGCATCATACCTTTACATCTTCTTCAACCTGGCGAAAGCAAAGCGCGGAAAAAAGCAAATTAAATCATAGTTTCCTAATAATTCCTGACAAAAATACTTTCCGTTCTAATATTTTATTTCTTCGAAAGTGTATTGAAAAACGTCGTTTGATACGCGTGGGGATTTGTTATTGCAGTTCTCGGCTCCATAACACCCTCGCCTGCAGCTCGGGTGTTAATTCCGCGCTCGAATGCAATAACAAAGTTTCCCCACTTATATCAAAATGTACTATTTCTTTATAACTAGTACTTTTAGACATTTTAATTAATAAACAAATAACTATAATTTCTACAGTGCAAACGAGTTGTGAATTTTTTTTCATAATAGCGGGAAAAATTAATCAGTTTGCCTATGCGCGCGCATCTAACAATGGCGATCGGCCATAGACTAAAATAATGAGGTTTCTTTTTTTTGGCTGTTCGCGGATAGCAATTTATTCACGTACAAAATGGGGAATTCAAAGTTTTCTTTCTTACAGAAAAAACAAAAGTTATATTTGAGTGAAAGTTTCATTTATTAAAAACGTACAAGTTGAAATTATCTATTTAAATACGAAGTTGCATGAAATGAGCAAGCAATAGGATAGGTAAATTAATTTATATTTTGTACTATTGAACACGATCTTTTTGTATCGAAACTTTTTTAAAACAAAGAAACTCAACCAATAAAATAAAAATACAACCCTATATCTCACTTGTGAATAATAGCAATGCAAAACTCAGTTTGATTTCAGGTGTCATTATGTTCCTAATTGCGGTGAAATTAGAGTCATTTTATTAGCAAGTGTGTTGAAAAGGGTATTTTTTCTTTAGAATGAAACACAGAAAAATTGTTTTAAAATCCATGCTTAATTTGACTGTTTTTAAGCTATCTCTGTTTGAATATGATTTCAGACATGTGGCGACTCACTCTTAGGGTGACTGTTGAATATATTTTAGTTATAAATAGTTTATTAGTAGTAATAGTTTATTTATAAGTATTAATGTATGAAAATAATACAACTGCGCCTAAATGTACACTTTTTGTAATACTTTTTTTTTAAATAAAGTATTCTTATTCTTCTTAAACATTTTTTGTACTTTTTCATCATTTCTGGTATGGTCACCTCATTTGGCTTACCCATTATTTTTTGTTGACTTTGATATTGGTCGGACTGTAGTTTTTCAAAATGAAAGTTTTGTATCACTGTAACGCGTGACCATTTTCTCCATTTTTAAAAATTCTTTGACATCTTTCATTATTTGATGGGCGCAAAACAAATAATAAATTAATAAAATATAAAGCCGCCAGCTTGAAACACTAGTTTTTTCATAAGACATTATTTTTAAACAACAACAGTTTTTTGTACGTACGACCACCCGTACTTTCGGGTCTGCCTTTGTACCTTACCTTCTAGTTTCTTCTAGGATAGCGTGCTACACACTAGACAGCGTCATCGCTTCACATCAGGCGAGTTGCGGTCAAACGCAAGCCTATTTTATTAAGATTTAAAATAAAAAAGTAACCTTCTGATCTTAGACAATACCTAATTGCGATCTTTGAAACGACCAGTCAATATAGAAAATGCCTGGCTACAATCAAAAATTGCTTGTTCAACTTACGCTGACAATCAGCACTTTTTTAGTGTCAAATCTAATAAAGACACTAAATGCCATGCACTGTTTATTCTACCCGTGTTAATACTACGAAGAATTTGCATCAGAAATCTCCCTAGCAACAACCTAATACGCTATGTCACACTGTTCGGTGACCGCATGTGTCTTGTATAGCAGGACTGATTACTGATAATCCTCTTGACATTTAACCTTAAGAGCAGTAGGTATAATTACAATAATATAATAACTGGTATGATTTGCCATAATATAACGACAGTAACAGATGATTGTGGTCTGCGCCTCAACACATCATATTTTCATCCATTATGAAATTGTAAGCACTTAAACAACGACTGCAGCCACTCGGTAGGTAATCATGATGTCGACGTAAATCAATGTTACTAAAGTAGTTTTTAAATTGCATAAATCATTGTCGATTGAGTGTAATAAATTGCTTTAGCATTGAACTTAATTTAAAAATCTTATTGCTAATCGATCAAACTTTTCTGAGTCTGACCGAGTTATGCCCGCCTCGTCACTAAAGTTGGCTTTTGTTTCATTGCAGTGAACTTCAATTCAGAAGCCGGAAGTCCTCCAGTTTCTGAATTGAGAGTTTCAATTTACAATTACACATTTACTAAATATTCTACTAAATATTAACTTTAATTATGCAGAAAACTAAAAACGGAAGAAGTGTGTGTTGTGTTGGGCAACATTGAAGGAATCAAACACTAGGTAGATAACTACAGCTAAAGTAGTTTGACAAGTTCAAAAATCTCAATACAGGAACCAAGTAAAAAGGTTACCTACCTATAAATTTAATTCTAACTTTAGATGGAATCGCAAAACTGTCGTTATAATTCCCCTGTCCTCTTGCAATTAGGTAGGTATTTCCTCATGGATAGAATACCTACACATTTACCTATTGCATTAGGGACATAACTATGTATACTGTATAGGTACCTATACCTATGTAAATATTCTCTGTTGTATTTTGTTAACTTAACTACCTATGTCCTGTCCTCCGTTCTTCATTCCACTGGCTTAGGTTCCTCAGCATCAGTTTCAATGGCTATAGCTGTCCCAATGCGGAGCAAAGGAGCTTAACGTGCTTCTCAGTGTGCAGTAGGTAACCAAAGGTAAGCAGCACATGAACCTATATGTACAGATAACAATAAGGCAAACCACACCACATACGTTCCTGGAATCGTGACTGTCGAATTAATTCGTTTTAGTATGGAATTCAGTTTAAGGCCGTAACGTAAGTAATATTGCGATGTTGGACTTTGTCAATGCGTTTTGGTTGGAAATATTTCATTAAATCGAAATCGGCAATTACTGGGACATTTGATTAACGATAATTTAGTTAGCTGACTTGCCTACTGATTATTTCAAAGCCGGTAGTTAATTCTAATTACTTAAGTACCTTTGTTTTGGAGAGAAAGAGAAGGGCCTATGCATGGGGCATAGGCGCCAGCAGGATTATTTCCGGGCTGCATCTTCAGTTCCATGAAAACTGCTCGACAATTTTTGCACTCCACCTCGGACGGATATGTTAGATTTTCGTTTGTAAATTCGTAAAAGGAGTCTTTTTGATTGTTACAGAAATGCCTATCAATCGAAAAAAATAGAATGCAAGAGCGAGCTTGAAAATTTTAACACCCACCTCGAACTTGATAGGTTTTCTTTTTCCCTTTATTATAGAAATAGGGTTAATTCTGCCTATTTATAAAGAAAAGCTTATTAACGCAAAGGACATAAGACATCTGAACGAGCGAAGCGAGCTCGAATAATTTTGAATATTCTCGGACAAATTAGGTCAATTTTGTTCATACTAACAAGTAGGCTAATAGCAGGAGTACGAAAATTTTTGAATTCCACCGCAAATAGATTGGTTTCTCTATAGTTTTCCAAGATTTCGCACCCTCCCCCTGCGTAATCGCTTACGCAGGGGGAAGGTGCGAAATCTTCAACAAGGGGAACGAGGAACAGGTCGCCCTGTGCATGCTTTGTTCACACAGGAAAAGAGTAGAGGAGGACACTAAATTGATTGACAAGGTGATGAACTTGGTCAGTAACGCCTTAAGTTTTTATTAACACAGTAACATAGTAGAAAAATATAAATCTTTTCTTTATGTATATTATATTTCCTTTCCCGACAGGGGTGTGAAAGTGCACCACTTTTTACCCTGCAGCCGGCGCCCATGGATCTATTTTTAGGTTATAAGACCAATGAAAGACATAAGTTTAATATATACGAATAATATTTAATAAAGTTCCTTCAGGAAGGTGGTCTGAGCTACACGCTACAGACTGCTCACAGACTGCTCAATGCTTGGTCGCGTGTGTGCTCAAATTCTTATAAGAATACTTTCCTACTCTTGTTTTCTACATTCCTATCATTCACTTGTACACGCTGATCCTTATAATCTCAAAATCAAAGTGAAATTACATATTTGCAAACCTATATGTTAACGTAAACATGGTTCATGGTATGGCTATTATTGTAGGAACCATATCATGTCGCAATATCCAAGTCCATTAGCAACTCTATAAACAAAAGTCAATTTGTCTGGCTGTCAGTGGCTGTCGAATTTTCACAGAATATTTTTAGTCGAATACCCGACAGAACAGAGCCCAGCTAAGCCTGTTTGATTTCTTCTGAAAGGGGAAGCTAGGCTAACTAGGTAGGAAGCTTTTTCTAGTAAGTTGATAAAGCCGCAGACCATCGTTACTTTAATAATAAAGTGACTTTGACGTGCAAACTGTTTCTAAGTTATTAAAGTAAACGCAGTGGAATTGGGTTTTCATAAAATATATATTGCGTGCGTTATTAAAAGCTACATAACAGACAAGTCGCCTAGCAACCACAACACAGATCATACATTCATCTAGAAGGGGAGACTTCAAAGAGTAACGCTGGAAGTGCTTTCCTAACATTTTTTAGTAAGTTGATGAAGCCGCAGCCCATCGTTACTTTACTAATAAGGTGACTTTGACGTGCAAACTGTTTCTAAGTTCAGCACATAATTCTAGACAACAGAAAGGTTTTTTTCTTTGGTTATTAAAACAAATATTTAAGTTGTTAATACTGTGCTAGCGGTTCTAGAATCATGTAAGTACAGAATGTCTGGCAGCAGTTTTGTCCGTCAATGTCCACACTATGGTCCTACTCACAGAGAAT
Organism: Eugnorisma glareosa; assembly: GCA_947578425.1. NCBI lineage: Eukaryota > Metazoa > Arthropoda > Insecta > Lepidoptera > Noctuidae > Eugnorisma > Eugnorisma glareosa. Next base: position 35,712,543 of record OX387957.1, read on the forward strand.
GGCCAATATAAACCAATGATATCGTGCTGAAAGGAGTGCTTACTGCTTTGGTAGTGCCCTTGCATATCTCAATAAGCTGCCAAAGCATTCGTATAAGCCCTACGACTCGTGTGACATGACAAGTCTATCGCCGCGCCACAGTCATACGCGTAAGTACATAGTTACACACACATTACACACTCGTAGACCCAGTAAACGTAACATTGGCTGTGGCCGCCGGGACTATTTAGTGCATTGTATTATGCTGTTCATTTGCAAAAGCAAATCTGAACCATGCGTAACTAATTATAGTTTAAAGGCCACTGCTATGACGTGGAACTAAGTATTTACAGGTAGGTATACCGTTTAGCTATGTATTGGTACCTACCTAATGTGTTATAGTTAAGTACTCCAGCTTCCAACAACAATAACTAAGATGAATAGAGTTTTAACTCACATGCTAGTTTACCACACTCATAAACTGTAAACATCTGCAACAATCCTGTAATACCTATCTACAATTTATTAGATACGCAGCAGAAGTTTATATATACGAGGTTATAAAGTATCGCCTACTTTCTGAAAAACAGATCAGTCAACGAGTTGCTCCTGAAAGCAGAGCAGCTGGCAACTACGTATTATAACAGCTGAGCTGTGTTTATGGATCCACATCACGATGTTATCATTCGGTATTGGTCTGTATCTTTCATCTCACATTTAAATAATATCAATATGTTGATTGTACATTAAATAAATATGAGGAGCTAACCATTCGTTAAAGTAAACATCAACAGATTCATAAATACTCTAACGACGTTTATAATAACTGAAGCAGCAATAAATTCCGGTATTGCGAGACTTTACGAGAATTACCGTCAAGACATAAAATCTCTGTAATACTCGGTATTGATATTGGCATTGTGCCCAGCAATCTGTACTTAATCAATTGTGTGGACGATGCCTTCCTGACGGCCATCGTGGTGCGGCGTGGCGCGGCGCGGCGCTGCCTAGCGCCCGTCGGAGTTTGTGGAACGACTGAACGACGAGTAGCGATGAGTTTGATAATCAAAGCTTTGCTCGGCTAACACAAACATTTACATTTTCACCCATGGATAAAACAGACAAGTAACAAATCAAGATACGGGCAGATTCTTACGAAGTCACTCACTAATAATTTATTTGAAATAACGTGGTGTTTCTTAATTTCAGTGGTTTCATAAATTATATTTTATGCAACTGATTTTGCTATATCAAAATAAATTAACCCCAATGACAAATCCGCAAAATAAACGGAAAAGGACTAAAAACCATTGCAAAACAAGGCGGGGGAAGTCTTCCAAAAGAGAATACAAGTCCTAATTAGAACGATGAGGAGAAAGGATAAACTGCAGCAAGTAAACTGAAACGAGGATAGGCCAATCGAGCTAAGTCCTGCAGCAGGAGGACAGAATGCCTAATAAACTTGTACCTACTAAAATGAATATAGGTATTTCCAAGAAAAACAATAGGTTATCGCGCCAGTTGTGAGAATCAAATGAGGAAAAGGGGTCATTGTATGCGATAAACTGGCCAACTGGTGTTACTTCTTCTCAATTACGGAGCTTACGCTACGAAACTGCCACCGAACCATAACCGTTTACAGGTCAGTCTGGTCTAGGTGGCAGAAATTTGCACTACACATGGTTTAAATTCGCTTGACGCTTCACACGACATGTCAAGGTGAAATATTGTCATGAACCCCTGGAGCCGTGAAATCGATAAGGTGTAAATAAGTAAGTACTATTAGGTACTAAGTAGGTACCTATTACTGTATTCAAACTTTAAACTAATCCAGCTGCTCGATACAAAATATTTATATGGATAGATGGGCAGGAACAGGCAATTTGAGCAACTAGTGTTCTGTAATAAGTAATAACACAGGTACGAGTTCGTGCAATCCAAATTATTTTCGGACAGCAAACATAATATAAATTCGTGCTTTCAAAAGCTGCTTTGTGAGAGCTTACGTAATAAATACGACTGTGTATAACGGACCCTTCAATACCGTCAACCAAGCATTCTGTACATTAAATTATGTAACTATACGCAAAAATTATTGCTGGAAAACGACTTTTTTTTTGGGTGAAAAATCACGTTTTACGGTAGGACTCAATCAACACACTCAAAACAATGTGCTGATGAGTGCATTGAATAGTACTGAACTACGGAGGTCGGAGAGGTATCTAAAGTAAAGTTTATAACATTAAAACTTTTATAAAAGTTAGAACTTTGCTTTGACCCCCAATATCTCCGTTCTCGTTGGTTTCAAACTGACGCTACCCGTGCAGAACTGTCTTAACAAAACTCGCCAAGTGATGATCACTATGAACTGTCAACAGAGATATGCAATAGCCCTGCTGGTTTAGGAAAACTGCAAAATAATGCGTTTATACCCGAGATAAGGCCAAGAATACAGTAAAAGTAGTATAACGAAGACCTAAAGTTACGAAATTATTTCAATTTTGTGGGTACAACGCACAGGGTTTTTGTAGACTAACAACAGGATGCGCTACCTGAAAATAAAGTCGTAGTTTCTTGGTTCTTTGTACGAATGAAGCTTTCTTAACGGGTCATCGATTAACGATAAGTACTGGAGATATTTTTTTTGTTTGTTTGGCTCCACTCTATTGTAGAGGTCAGATAGACAGTCGCTCCATGTAAGATAGGTACTGGTATTCAGCTGCATCCGATTAGATTAGAAGGCGACCCCAAGATAGTTGGCAAAAGGCAGACAGATGAAGAGTTTAAAATGTGTTTTTTTTTTGATAATTTCACTTCAGTTTTGTGTAGCGGTTTACAGAAGACAGTTCTTCAGTGTCTTCTATGACTAGGGTTGCCACCCGTACTTTAATATATAGTATCATACTATATTTTAGTCAATTGTACTATACATTATAGAAAAATAATATAGTACGAAAAATACTATATTTTTATCCCTAATTCAACTGTAGCGCCTTTTTATACTAACTGTGTCTGGTCTGGAACGCACCCGCAGCGCAGCCCGGGGAATTTCAGAACAAAACGCATTTGCGGCAACAAAATAAAAATGAATTGTTAATTTATTTAAATATGAATCTAAATTGCCCAGATTCCTATAATTATTTTAAGAGTAATAGATCATTGATGGCCCAAGCGAAGAGCAATAACAAATATGTACATGGAAAAATACTTAATAATAATAATACCAGCCTATTACTGTCCCACAGTTGGACAAATGCCTCTTCTCAAAAGAGTATACTTAATGCTTAAAAATAATTGTGTACTTTTTTTTCACCTGCATTTCCCTAAAGTACACACGGCTACACATCAAGCTTTACATTTCCAGTTTATGCTGATCTCGAATTAAATAGGATTTCCGTAAAATGCGAGGTCAGCTTATACTGGAAATGTAAAGCTTGATGTGTAGCCGTGTGTACCTACTATATTTTTGCATCTTTTTTCGGAAAGATACAATTTTTTTATTTGGCAACCCTATCTATGACTACAGTATAATCTGTGGTTGCGTTCAATTTGAATAAAGTACCATGCTTCATAGTATTTCAGTTTTCTCCTTTAAACTGTTTCCACACCACACAGTTTTAATTTGGACGTCTATGACATAGGTACGAACGGACGGGCAGACAGACAGAGATCCGTTTTTGCCATTTGCCAACGGAAATCTAAAAACTCACGCTGACGGAATGACGGCTCACAAAAAGAAATTCTAAGTGCATTAATGTGTTGTGGACATTTATTTTAACTGGCACAGAAAAATCATCTGTGCCAGACATTTTACTAGCGTAGGTTTAGCAAGTGCAAGTAACAGCAGATTTGTTTAATTTTAATTACGGATTAATAGTTTAGGTATATGGCAGGGGGGGGGGTTCAAGAAGATGTACCTACTGAATACGTGGTAACCATTTGTGTGACGGTGGAAGGAACAATTAATCCCATCTAAGTCCGTCCTCTCATGGTTTTGCACTTTTGTATGGATATAGCAAAGACTGGCAACTGCCGGAAACTAGTTCTAGATCCCACGCCCCATAATTTTGCAAACTTTTTTATTCCACAGACAGAACATTGATTATGGACCTTTTAATATTTTAAGGTCAGATTATGAAATAATCCATAAATAAGCTAAATAGCGATCATGTTTCATGTGCAAGTGCACCCTGTACATGGGCATCAAATGCGGCATTTTATTCCCGCGCGAGACCGACAGCCATCTAGGCGACACTCATGTTATCTTGCCAGACATCTTTCAGTCTGACTAGTGACTAGAATACATAATAATGTTACCAACTCAGAGGATTCCATGTTCAAAACTTGTATAGGTAAAGCCTATTACTAAATACTTCTAACATAATTATTATGCGTATCATTATTTTTGGTGAAATAAGGAAAAAAGAATAAATAATAAAGATAAAAAGATTAATTCAACTCTCAATGCAAATCTCACCAAAACCTATTTTGTAAATATTTTCTACAGTACATTTTCATTAGTATTACCTAAGTTCTGCCTTTTTTTTTCTCAACAACCTTCTTAGCTGACTAATAAACGGAAAAAAAGCCGAAGTACTTTTTACTTTTTTTTTCCTGTTATTCCTGTTATTGTATTACTCGTTAAAACAATAACAGGAGCGCACTATTTATAATGTTTCAGTAAGTATCCTGTTTTTCTCAGTAGATCTGGATAGTCTTTATGCTAAGTATAAAACAATGACATCATTTTCTGGGTAAACAATCTTGCAGGGTCATTCAAATTCATACCTACATATTGTGTAATAAGTTCGTACCTACATAATGCTATTTCATTACCACTCCATGTTTGTCTCATAAGCAATTACTAGATATTACAATATTGTATTTGCGAATCGAATCAACGACAAGTTTTGTTAACACGTCATCCATATGGGAGAAGCGCCAAGGTAGCCCGTAAAATTAAGCACGTCACTGTGAGGTTTTATGTTCATTAAATTAAAATATGATTCGCGACCGTAGCACAGAGTAGGCTTTACGGAGTTGTAATCATATCATCAAATCTTGCAATCCCTTTAAGGTCAATATAGTCATTGACCTAAATGTTATTATAGGCATTACTAGCTGTTGCCCACTACCTTCGTTCGCGTGAAATGATTTTATAGAACATTACTTCCCCTTCTTAATCGAATTTTGTTACCAATTCCAAGGGTTTTTTTACACGGAACCCTAATTCTTATTCTATCTAAAATATAAGTAGTCTTAGTTACACCCTATGACATCAGTTATCTGCCTTTAAAAGTCTCGTCAAAATCGGTCAAGCCGTTTCGGAGATTGGCCGTTTGAATCAGAGTTTGCTCACAATTTCAAGGGTTTTAATTTTTTTGCACGGAACCTTAATTATTTTTCTAATATAAAAATGGCCTAAGTTAGACCTTATAACAGCAGCTATTTGCCAGTAAAAGTTCCATCAAAATCGGTCCAACCGTTTCTGAGATTAGCCGGAATAAACAGACAGACAGACAGACTGACAGAAAGACAAACAAAAAAAAATGTATTTTTGTAATAAGTGCCGTAATTATTTTCATATGCATTCAGTAAAAAGCTGTTATTTTAATATTACAAACAGACTTCAATTTTATTTTGTATAGTATAGATGTCTAAAGGTATTGATAAAAGAAGATAATATATTGTATTCATGAAAAAAACATTCAACGGGTTTTCGCGAACTTAGATAGTTGTAGTGGCGATTTTAATGATTATAATTCTGCATAATAATATCAGTACATGCGTAAGCCGCAAATCACATTTTGTTTAACACACAGCCGGACCGGTAATTTGCAAAAAAAAATTGAATGTCGCGGGCTACCCTGGCGGTTTCACCATAGAGGAACGCCTCTAGACTTTTACATGTTAGGTGTCGCTAAAGTTTGCCTACGGACTTGTCTTTTCTTTAAACTATTAGATTAATAGCATAACCCACTCGACGGCAATTTGTGTTTTCCTAATTGGAAGGCACACCTTTGATGCCACGCTGTATTTCTTGCTTTTACCTATTCCAACTGAATGTCGGAGATACTAGAGTATTTTATAATGATTTTTGGTTCAATTAGAGTACGTCTTAGCACAATTAGTTTGGCCAAATAAATAAGTAGATTAATTTATTAAGAACACTATTAGAAATAATGAATCAATTACATGATCCATATCGAAATGTTTTATGTAAGTAATAATAAGTCATGCGATACCCACACGATTGTAACGTCAATTAAAGCGATAACGACCGTCACTAAAAATTAAAAAAAATATATAAAACAAACTCGCAAACAATTAATCTCCACTTTACACTATACAACGTGTAACAGAAAGGGTATAATCATATGGAATACTGTGGTACGGACCATCAAACTGAACAACTTTCTCTATGGGACCACCATCGAAATCTTAAAAAAATAATCAGCTGTCCCATAGAAAATTTCAATACCTACTCGACCCAAATGTATGGGACAGCTGATTATTTTTTTACGATTTCTATGGTGGTCCCATAGAGAAAGTTGTTCAGTTTGATGGTCCGTACCACAGTATTCCATATGATTATACCCTTTCTGTTACACGTTGTATATTAAATAACATTCAAATACAAATAATAATTATCAATATTTAAAAAGGTGGAAAGCAATTTAAAATTAATTGCGCGTAAAATGCATACCAGCAAATGATTGCTGGCCATTCCCAAACCGAGTTGAATAGTTTGGTACACCGCGTTTGAGACAAGTTTTGTATAAGTCTCTTACATTACAAATTGCAATTTAAACAATCGAGGTACTTTTATTAGTATTCAAATAAGACAACATTGAGTTTATTTTATAATCCCAAGGAGTGTTGCTCAAAATATTGTTGATTTTAATTTAGGTCAAAAAAAGACAGAGGACATATCGTGTAAACACACAAGTCCCTTTTATCTTATCTAATGTTAGGGGCCGGGACTCAAGTTATCTTGTGTGTACCTACCTACCGGATACTTGGATTCGAAAATATTCATTTTATTGGCAAAAACGATAAAGAAAGGAGCATCAAAATACACATATGTCATACCTATATAGATAAATGGTGGGAATGAATGGATGGTTGGTTGGTTGGTTGATGGTTGGTCAATGGTTGGTAGGTAATATTGTAGAGTAGGTACGAGTAGGTAGCGAAAGCTGGCGATTAAGCTCTCTTGCTTCGATCAGTGAGGATTAATGGATTACAGTTCGATGCTTTCTTGTTATTGACGCCGGTTATTCAGGGTCATTATCAGCGTAGAATATTATGTTGGATGTGTATTGATAATATTAGATAGGTACCCATACATATAATAGTACCTAAGTAGTATTTCGTTCAACTAGCAGAGAAGCTTGATCGTTTATTCAAAAGCGTACCCTATTCTGAATACATCATAACTTCATAGGTAAGCGGGACCGCTAACTTGTCGACAGGCACTATCGAAATTTAAAAAAAGATGGCTTGCTACAGTATTGAACGCTGGGACAGTATTTTTAACTTTTTAATGTGCACATGGCTCCCATTATCCTTTAGGCAAACATGGTGTACTATTATGACGAATATGTACATAAAAGAGAATATTAAGTAGGCCTGTACCTACCTACCTATTCATTTGAAATACATCTACGAACTTTCGATCTCAAATGACGTTATTACGTGGAACATTCTCTCAACTCTATACTTACGTGATTTCAATTAGTCGAGCTAATCTGTATCATATTTCTCATTATCATTAGTCATTCCATCGTAAAGGTCTTTGCTCTTTGTAAAGTTCCTTGACTCTGTGAATCTATAACCATAAACCATCTGTATTTTTTTGATAACAGTTCTGATGTAGGTACTTACAATTGTTCGAGATGTTCGAGGCCCTGGAAGGCATCTTGTTCGATGTTCTGGATACGATTCCGGTACAGGTAAAGGTACTTGAGCTTTCGCAGGCCGTGGAAGGAGCCCGCGCGCAGCTCTTGCAGGCGGTTGTCGTTGAGGAGTAAGGAGCGCAGGGAGTGCACGTGTGTCAGCGTGCCCGGTTTGATGTCGACGATCTTGTTGAAGCGCAGGTCCCTGACAATAAAAAAGAAAATGAATTACACGTCGTTAAACACTGGGCAGTGAAACCCTGCCAGCCAGACTCACTCGCTACCATCTTGCTGACTGGCAAAATTGTTAACCATGGCGTGAGCTGTTCTCACGCAGTCCGAGCCGATACAAAAGAACAGTAAGGTGCAAGGCTGGTGGAACTACACATTACAAGATCCATTTATTATGTTTTACATATTATCGGAAATTGTTTTCACCTCGTTTTAAGGTTGCCAAGCCTGCTTTAATATGCAGTATTGTAGTCTATTTCTTATAGGCGTACCTACTCTTTAATCTATTATAACTGGAATAGACGCTAAAGTACTCTATTTAATTATGAACCATCAGCACATTAAGCAACTCTAATCTGTCAATTTTCGTTAATAGATTTGATTTTCAACTTTATCGCTAAAGCTTTTATCGCTTAAGTTCTATCGCTAAAGATTTTGGAACTCTGAACGGTCAAAAGAATTAACGTATCCGAGGCAAGGTGCAAAAAGCATCGAAAAAATTCTTAGTAAAGTGGCGGGGCTATAAAATCATGATTATTATAAAATTAAAAATAATGAGCTCCTCATCTAGGTATTTGAACTAAGTGTTAGAATATCTAGACTCCAGAGTCGTACAGTTATAAAAAAAAAAAAAAATAAGGTTAATGTTAAGAAAAAAAATATTACTTTATTTACTCTCTCTGAAATTAGACTACTATTCTATTTCTTATAAAAATGTTGCTAACCTCACCTCCCACACGAACTTTCAGATAGTTTTGACATCTACTGTCGAGTCAAAGACTGAAAACCTACACAAAACCTTGCATTGTTTACAACTTGATCAAGACTGCTTTAAATAATTGTCTAGCTTGCTCCGTAATTAGTTTATTAAGATTGGTTACATTGTTGTCGTTATTGGACTGCAATAGGCAAAGAGTTTCGCACAATGTCACTTTCGCAAAAAGTCACTTTCGCAGAATGCCATTTTTTTATTTTCCATCACTTCATTCAAACTTCATAGATACCAACGAGACCTAATATTACTAACCACAACAGTATATGGTAGTTATAAAATACATACCCTGTTCCCGATACCTGTGGGATCCAATTTTTTGTATTTTTAAATGTTTTTCTTAAGGAATATTGATAAAAAATGTAATTAATTTGTACAGAGATAAATAAAGGAAAAATAAACATACAAATCATCAAGCCAATCTTTAATAGAAGAATGGTATTTGAAAGGTATTTTACAAAAAACAAGTTTATTTAAAGTTAGTAATCTTACTAAAGCAGTAATAGTAACAGGATCAAACTTAAGATGGAAGACTAAGCCAGCGCCAGGATAGCCTACGACATTCAAATGTTCTTACGTTTGTTGCAATTTGCCGGTCAGTGTCAGGCTGTATGCTGAACAAAATATGATTCACGACCGTAACACGTATGTATTTAATTAAAATCATTAAAAATGTAAATGCGAAAGTTTGTGAGGATGAATACATCTTCACATCATCATCTCATCATCCACCTAGCCTTTTCCCACTATGTTAGGGTCGGCTTCCAGTCTAACCGGAGGTAGCTGAATACCAGTATTTTACATGGAGCGACTGCCTATCTGACCTCCACCACCCGGTTAGTACTGGGTAATATGGTATCATACCCTTGATAAGACTGGTTGTTAGACTTACGGGTCACTACTACTACCTGTAACGATTGTCAAAAATCTACAAATAACAGCCAGGACCAACGGCTTAACGGGCTTACCGAGGCACGGAAGAATCCATCCACGGACCAACCTAGGCAAGCGCAGCTTAACCTGAAAATCGACCCGAGCGGTTGGTATTATTTAGCCACGAGCTCATCCTCACAAGCTTCCGCATTTATTGATGTTTGTTACTCTTATACGCAAAAACTACTGAACGGATTTGAATGACATTAGGCACTTAGATAGTTTATAAGTATTTATAAATATACGTAATAAACTTTTTATGAAGTTATTGGTACTTTTAAGTATGAAATAGAATTATTGACAGGACCTCACTCGATAGTGGCGCCATCTGGTGAGCTCAAAAACGGTAGCCCTCATAGTACATAACGTAACAGTCCAAATTAATGGACGAAATGTAAAGCTCACCCGGCAAAATCAACGTTCCTATTATTTTGTAGTTAAAATGAGCAAACGTACATTCCTGCCCTTTGTCTCATTAAAGGTCAGGTATTCGCTGGTATCACTGGCATGTAGGTCTGTATGTGATGAACGTGCATCACATTACATAGACGCTGACTCTGTAGACGCACGACATTGAATTATATATATATAATTCAATTCAATGTATATTATACACACACGACTTTGAATTTCATAATTTAGAGAGATGGTTGAAAATTCAACTTGTCTAATATTCACGCAAAATTGGTTTGTTCTTAGCATAGATTTCCATTTTGGTTTACGTAGAGTTACCTAACCAAAATGGAAATGGCGACGTAGTAGTGACCCTACCCTCGGCCTCCCATGCACAATTGCACATGGCACCAATGCAGCCGTGTAAAGGTGAGTCGGCTCCTTTACACGGCTGCAGTGGGAACATGTGAGAACATTTATATAAATACACTTTAAGTGGTCAAAATCCATTGTGTAGTTTAGGAGGTAATAAGCAGACACACCATGTTCGCACAGACAGACAAGGCAATTTTGTTTTAATTTATACCATCTTAAATCTATAATTGGATTGGGAGAAAAAGTTGTAAGTTCATTATTACTATGTATTGTATTGTGTTTATTTTGAAATTATTCTATATTATTGTATTGTACCTGTATAGAGGTGAGGCGTTGATACAATATAGATTCCATCACTTTATTAACCGTCAGCCATTGTTAATAATAACATTAACCTTCGGCAAGGACACGCTTTGGCTCATAAAGGCTAAACTGTTTCAAAAGTGATCGGGACCGTTGGCTGTTGTTAATGATGGGTCGGTCACAGGTGTGCTCGGCGAAGATGTCCTTAGGACCGTATACATTATAGACTAATATTGATTTGCCGATAGGTAGTGCTTATTTATAAGGAACGTAAACAGAAATATCACGTCAGAAATAAAACGTCCCGTCAAACATTTGGAAAAAGGAGCAAAATGTAACATCAAAACCGGTTCTGTTCACAGGGTTAGGCGTCTTTTTATTTAGAGTCCGTGTTGGAAAGTCCTGAGACGCTCCGCGCCCGTCGAATACTGTTGCCTCGCGAACGTTATGAACGTATGATAATAATATAGTAGGTACCGATGAGGGGATTGATACCGGCTTTGTATGGTATTGCAATACATGAAAAATATTCCTCTTTTCCGCTACAGTAGGTACGCTGGGTTTCGCACTGAATGATACAAAGCTGTCGAGTGTAACGTTCTAAACTTATTGGTTTATATTAGGATACATCTCGTTGCAGTTGTTGCCCAAGTCTAACGTGATAGATTCTTGAGCGCGAGCTACGACGCGACGTAGGTACCTACATGAAAAGTTTTGCTTTGAAATCCCTGTAAAAGATTTTACGAAGATTCAGAAATACTTTTAATCTAACGAGTATGCCCGTTTTCGACGTAACCGTGTTGCGTGTAAAGAGGACATGTTGAATATACATCTAGAGAGCAATCAGTTATGTTACATAATTCAGTAAACTTTTTCATCCTATAAAATAATAACAAAGAACTAAACAGCGCTGTTAGTACTTTTTGGACACCCGGCCGGTGTTCAAGATGCTCCTCTAATATCATTTAAAAAATAGTGAAATATTATACTTAGCGACTTTGTTTTATAATATCTACTTCTACTAATATTATAAAGCTGAAGAGTTTGTTTGTTTGTTTGTTTGTTTGTTTGAACGCGGTAATCTCAGGAACTATTGGTTCGAATTGAAAAATTCTTTTTGTGTTGGTTAGCCTATTTATCGAGGAAGGCTATAGGCTATATATCATCACGCTACAACCAATAGGAGCGGAGCATTAATGACAAATGTTGCAAAAACGGGGAAAAATTATTCTCTTTGATAGCTTCCGTTGCGTGCGCTGCGTAAACGGTTAAAGTTGCACAAATATAATGTAGCAGGGAATTATTCCTCTTAAAAAGGTCTCAAAAAAAGTCCGCGACGGCACATGCCTATCTTTTAAGGTTGACTCACAATAACCATTTTTATGATTTTAAAATTTGGTCAAAATTAATGTTTTATTTGCGAAGGTGTTTTTACCGACATAGTATTAATCCTTATCAAAATAAATATTTTAGTCATCTTTAGCATTCAATTGTGACCAAAATTGCCCTTTACACTATTCAATTTAGATGAATATCTTAGGAGATATCACAGTTTTAAAATAACTCCGCATCAAAATAATGACCCGCGCGCGCTGCGAGGCGGGTGTTCATGTTGTTGGGAAAACCAATGTGATTAGATTCAATGCACAAATATTGTGGGGAACTTAAAGAAGGTTTTAGTTTTTGTTTCATGCTGTAATCAGTGCTCTCTATCAAAAGATTTATAAATTTAAAGTGTTCAAGAAGAACTTACCATCATTGTGTAAGATACATGCAACGACATCTATTGCACCAAAATGGTACTAATTAATAAAAATGTGCTCACAAGATAACTTTTAAATCGGGTCTGAGAGCAAAAAGTACTCTAGATTAGTCTACATAACGCTATAACCCTGTAGAGTTTGTGTTCGATCGCTTTACATGCATTATATTTTAACGGTTAAATTTCGTGCTCGATAGATGGCGCTATTAATTTCACTCCATTTTCTGAGTCGCGGTGTTAAGTTTTCCGTGAAAGAATGACCCTCGCCCGTGTCAAATGTCTGAAGCTTGGTTTATTAACCAACGAAACAAAAAGAGGAGGTTCTCAATTCGACGCGTCTATATTTTTTTATTTTATGTATGACCTGACCACGCATAACTTTTTACAGAGAAGTCCGATACACATGATCTTTTGTTTTTTAAATTGAGCAATCATGTTTGGGCTCATTTCCTGCACCTTGATGAGAACTTTAGATCTAGCTGGAGTATGACGTCATCGAAGGTCTGACGATGGAGACGGAAGGCACTTGCAAGAGGTCCTCAAGAGTTTGCAGCAACAATAACGTGTTTAGGCTAAATTCATGCACCTTGATGAGAACTTTAGGCCTTGCTGAAGTATGACTGTCATCGACGGTCAAACGATAGAGACAAATGGCAGCTGCAAGCGGTCCTAAACAGTTTGCAGCAGGTATAATGTTATTGGGCTCATTTCATTCACTTTGATGAAAACTTTAAACCATACTGAGTTGTCAGTATGACTTTCATCGAATGTCTGACGATGGAGAAGGAAAGCAGTTGCAAGTGGTCCTCAAGAGTTTACAGCATCTATATCGTGTCTGGGCTCATTTCATGCACCTTGATGAGAACTTTAGACCTAGCTGGAGTATGACTGTCATCGAAGGTCTGACGATGGAGACGGAAGGTAGTTGCAAGAGGTCCTCAAGAGTTTACAGCATCTATATCGTGTTTCGGCTGATTTCATGTACCTTGATGAGAACTTTAGACCTGCCTGGAGTATGTCTATCATCAAAGGTCTGACGATGGAGACGGAAGGCAGTTGCAAGAGGTCCGCAACAGTTTACAGCAGTTTTATCGTGTCTCGGCCCATTTCAAGAACTTTGATGAGAACTTTCGTTCTAGCTGGTGTATGATTGTCATCGAGTGTCTAAAGATGAAGACGTAAGGCTGTCGAGGGTCGCGGGCCTGTGGACAGTGAGTAATGGGCTAGCTCGCCATCCGTCCGTCTTATGACGACAGGCCGTGGTGACGGCGTGTTCGTGTTCCACACGCGCCTCAAAGAGATGTCAGCAAACGGGATGGGATCCGAGAGGAGCGAGGCCTGCCAGGGTTGCGGGACTGTTCGAAAGAGATACCGCGGCCCTGGAACGCAAAGGGCAACAGAAGAAACGTGGGTGGATTTTAGTCAGTACAAGTCTGACAATCCCTTCCGCTCCGTCCAGAGTGGGAGGGGTCATTTGATGATTATCCATCGGTAATAGTATATAATAGGGATTTACTCCTTTTGAGAGCTTCCGTTGTGCGTGAACGGTTAAAGTTACGCAATTATCATGTATGTCGGAATTGTCCCTCTTAAAAAGCTCTAAAAAAATATCCGCAATGGCCATAATTATGTCTAACTTTTAAGGTTGACGCACACTCTCTCTAACCTCTCTTTCTTTTATGTGCGTACATAAAAGAAAGAGAGGTTAGAGAGAGTATGCACGTACGCACGCAGACGAAGTTGCGCGGGTCAGCTAGTGTAGTGATATTTATTAAATGTTTTTGTACTAAATTGAATATTTTTCTCGCAAAGTGAAAAGTACAGTTTGCACCTCGAGACTAAACGCCAACTTAACGGGTATACCCTCGGTCAAACCACCTCTGGTATATTATGGCTTCGTTTAGTCCGTCGATATAAAATATACTATTAAATTCCTGTAGCAAAGTTCAGGGAAACAGTTCAGTCGGAAGTTGGAAATAATAAAGTATTACTTAAGGTGGATGCGCAAGGGTAGCCCGCGAAATTTAAATTTGCTTACGTTTATTGCAATTTGCAGGTCAGTGTCAGGTTGTATGTTGATGAAAATATGAATCGCGCCAGTAACACGTATGGAGTTACAGAGTTATAATCAAGATATAATATAAAATTAATAATATAAAATTGGAGGGTTGTAACCCTCCAAGTTCATATAATCTCAAAAAGTGACTTTTTCATGAAATAGCTATTGAACGTGATTATATGACCTTGGAGAGCTGTATTGATGATTTAAACGATTATAATTCTGTATCTCGTAACGTAAGGTAACTCAATATTGTACCTACTTCCCTAGCTACGACTCTCAAAGACTTTCCAAGCCTTCACGCTTTTTTAAAGGTAAGTAGGTATATGTTAGAGATAATTAACTAAAAGCAATTTGGCGTAATTTTTAATTTTACTTTTGGAGTAACTTGCACGTGATTAGTTATCATTATTTGTCTCAACTTTATGAAAAAGTGATGCGGATGCCACACAATGCTCTGAAAAATCTTACCGAGATTTTCTCTTCCTGTACTTACATAATATAATTCTTGCTTGCTAATTTAGTTTAATATCTCACTTATTTAAAATCGTCGTCTACAAGGTATTTTAATATTGTGCTTGTGACTTGTGCACGTTTTATTAACTACATTAATTGGATAGAAAGCTTTGTTGTAGCGAAGAAGTTAGCTATTATTTTATAGCGTGTAACAAACAAGACCTTTAACGAGGCCGAAAGGCACTTGTTCTCCCCCCCATTGCAACATTTTTTTGTTCTAGACCTTACTTGGGAACTTTCTAGTTACGTAGATATTGGGGGTCAAAGTTCCAATTTTTTCACAAGTATTTTTTTAAATAGATGTTTTTAATGTACGATTTTTACTGTAAACACCTCCACGGCCCCCGTATTATTCAATCCATCCGTTAGCACAATCTTTTGAATCCGCAACATTGAGTCTTACCGTAAAAGGTGATTTGTCACCCCAAAAAAAAAGTCTAGTTTTATGTACATAATGCTTGGTTGACGGCTTCGTGGAGGGTCTTGTTACACCCTGTATAATATTTTATTATAACAAACAATAGGACAATATTTTAAATGCAGTCACGTCTCCTTAGCAAGTTTCAAACACTTGCACTTACTAGACATTCCATTTGAATTATGACCGCGCTTTTAATGTTCACTTGATTCAGTTCCAGTGCATAAGGATAACGTCATACTTCCGGTACAACATATGCTAATGCTTAAGTAGCAGACGTTCAGGTGTAGTACGGAATTGGAGCCTTTCGCCGCGCCGGCACTTAGCTCTTTTCTGTTGCTCACAAAGCTTTTCTGTTGATGACAACAGGAGTCAAGTAACTACATTTATGGGTATTCATATTAATAGTTATAATTAATTATACGGAGCCCTTTTAAAATTTATTGGTGAAACTCGTATCGGTTCCGCAGTCATCTACTTATTTATAAACAATTAAACAAACAAGAGAGTGGTAGCGAGTTTTATTATACAGGGAATCCGCCATGTTTTTATGCGACTGTATTTTCGCAAAAAAGCTCTAAAAAGTATTGTCTTCTTAGACCTTACAAAATTTACTTAAACCGACTTTTCGAATACGAGGTGCACCCATGTGCTTATTCTTAACTTTGATAGTATAATGACTAGATGGAGCGTTTAAAATCAAAACAAAGAAAACGAGGCAACAATTTCAAACAATATGTGTGCGTGCGGCAACGTGCTCGCGGGGCGGTGCAAAGAGACAATAGACGGTCGAACTTATAAGCTAACAGTTGGCTGATATTTTTTGACACGTTTTCGCACATTTGATGCTCCATTTAGACATTATATAATCAAAGATTCTTAATTTGTTCCTAAAACATAGCTAACGTGTTGTCATTAAAGTTGTGTTGTGTACCTGCCAAACCGACTGGCACCGTTCGCTTTGTCATGTAAAAAATATAGTAATTAGGATTGGTACCTAATCCATTATGTACCTATGAGGCTGTGACTTTACTTCGGTAACCCGCTAATTTGTTAATTGGTAGATACGTTAGATAGTATCTCACAAGTTTGCGTATAGCTCGTAGGTACAACTTACTGAAATTTCAGACGACTGCTGAAATAAATTTGCTGCTTAGGTAATGAAACTTGTAGCCACCGAAACTTGTAAGTCTAAAAGCAAAATTGAATTTTGTGTTTGTTAATAAACTCATTGAGACACTGCAGCTAAACTTTAACTTAATCGTGGCAGTTAAGACCTTATGCGCACAAAACATCAAAGCCTGAAAATGTGAAGCTACAAAGAAGTTGTTTTGTAGATAGGTAAATGTAGCTTTAAAGCTATGTGCAACGCGGACCAGCCTTCGGTGTCACAAATGTAAGTAACATCAAGATGAAGCAAACATCCAGTGATTCAAGTCGGCGAGCTGGTACGCGACTAGCGAGTTGTGCTGCAAGTCTCGGCGCTTTGTAAAGAGAACAAGGGCGCCGCATCTCGCTTTGAATCGTTCCAATTTAGTTTCACGTCGTTATCGGTCATGCATGAACTCAATTATGTTTATTTTTAACCGACTTCAAAAACGAGGAGGTTCTCAATTCGATTGGTATTTTTTTTTAATTTATTTATACCGATTACGCTGAGATGTATGTTCCGATTTACGTGATTCTTCTTATATTTGATGCGGAATAGTTGCCATTTGGTCCCATTTAAAGTTGGTGAAGATCTGACGCTGATATTCGGAGATATACAATGGAACTCTTCAAAAATAGACGGCAAATCTGCTGTGATTGCTGCAATCGCTTGGATGTTTATTGTTTATAAAACATCATGACGTAACATCACGCCTATACAGGCGTGATGTTACGTCATGATGATAGAATGGTATATTATACACATCTGCGTACCCCTCAGAGCATACGCTCTGAGGGGTACGCAGATGTGTATAATACACCCAGATTTCGACAGTTTAGGTATGTTAAGTTCCATTTATTGGCGATATGACATGTACCTATTGTTTACAATGTAAAATAAATGCATAGCCAATATTTGTGTAGGATATTACAACTACGAGTATAAATGGAAAATAAATGACGTCTTTGGTAGTTCTAGAAAGGAGAAGTGAAAACGGTAATCTAAAACAACGTTAAATTTAAAGAAGTTAATTTGTACAAGCAACATCATTCAACAAGCTAGCATTACAGGGAATAGGGATCTCACCCTGAGTGCCAAGACAAGTTGTCATCTCATTCACTGCAGCAAAACGTTTCCTGGACCAATGAGGTTATACATTGTCCTGGACTAACAAAAGAACACAGTGCGGGGTATATTTCATCGAAAAGCGCAAAAAGAAGAGTCCAAATAGTAATTAAAAGTTTGCATTTCGCCCAAATTGCTCCGAGAAAATATATATATTCTTGATACTCTGATTTATTTGTGTATTCGGAATAGACTAAGTGTAAATACGTACTTATCGCCTACCTACTCTTTCAAACTGGTGTCGCTTGCAGTTTGTAGAAGCCCGGCTCGCAATTTCTTTTGAAGTTTTCTCAAGTAAGTTTTCTCAGGTACTTACTCCGGTACCTACACGGTCCGACTATTGCGCGATTGAACGACAAGCAAACAAAGCACGGGAGAGGAGTGAAGCGTAGAGAGCTGTTCGCATGACCGTTTCTCACTCGTTATGCGTGCGCGCTTATTTCGTGAACAATCGGTCGATCATTCGTTCGACGGTTATTTTCATAGCATTATCGATTGCGCAATATTAAGGAAACCCCAACCAACGCAACCATTCTATCGCGCCAGGCATTCAACACTACAGGAAACACTATTCGCGATATCCATTACGGCCACGGCCGTCCAAGAACAGCAAGAACCCCTGGAAACATTGAGTTAGTAGCAAATTCTGTAAGCCGACAGCCTCGACTTAGTGTCAGAAAGCGCGAGTCTCTGTTGGAATTGTCTAGCTCCAGCAACGATACACCGCCTACCGCCTAATACGATCTGGGGGCTTAAAATGGAAGCTTTATCAGAATCATAATACGAATCACGTTAAAATTTAAAACTCTTAAAATGGACTTTGTGATCATAAACATAAAGACCATTTTAATTCATATTATGATTCTGATAAAGCTTCCATTTTAGGCCCCCAGATTTGCATCTTAATTCAGATTGTGCAAGCTCTGAACGAAAACGATTAGCTACATTAACAGATTAATGTGAAAGCAATGTTAGAGATTTAGCCATTTTGACAACATTTTTAACCGACTTTCTTCAAAAAGGAGGAGGTTCTCAATTCGGTTGTTTTTTCGATTTGAAAAATTCTTTTTTCGTCTGAAAGGATCTGCTTCCCGATTCCATAGAAATTTCATCAAAATTGGTTTAGGAATTTGGTTGTTTTCCTCACGTTAATTGTCACATCACGCGACGTCGCGTGCTGGCGCTCTGATGTACATCACGCGACGTCGCGTGATACTTGCTAGTTAAATTTGAAACACTTCCCGATTTTTGATTGAGGTGAAATTTTTCACGAATGTGTATATCGCGAGACAATGCAATATTATGATGACATGGAGCTGATCTGATGATGGAGCTGGAAGGTGGTCATAGGAACTATATAATAAAACGACGCAACGCCGTCGAGTTTGGACTCGTTTGATTCGTCTTGATAAGTACTTTAGTCCTAAATGGTAACCAGGGTCTGATAATAGAGCTGGATGGCCATAGGAACTCCGTTATAAAACGACATATTAACCCCATCTAGTTTGGATTCGTATAATTCATCTTGATGAGTACTTTGTCTCTAGATGGTACCCAGGGTCTGGTGATGGAGCTGGAGGAGGGTCACAGGTAGTCCGTCATAAAATGCCACAATCCCATCGAGTTTGGGCTCGTATGATTCGTCTTGACTAGTACTTTGGTCCTAAATGGTATCCAGTGTCTGATGATGGAGCTGGAAGGTGGCCATAGGAACACCGTTATAAAACGACAAAACTTTATCGACTTTGGGCTCGTATGATTCGTCTTGACCAGTACTTTAAATAACTTCTAGTTACGATGTAAAAACTAATTCATGACAAGAATTTTTGTGGTATACTACAACTAAAAAGGGTAAAATAAAAAAACTTTCTGCGAAAACAAAACCGACTTCTAAAAAAACACTTTTTGTTTTTCTTTAGTGTCCAGGCACATTTAGACAATAATTACTGTACGAGACATTTAGACAATACTTACTGTAAGACTAAAATTTTGTTAATTATCTTCTTAATAATTAATACTTATATACAGGGCGGAATTTTTCAACGCTACCTGGAGGGAAAGTACCTACTCTAAATACTGGAGATAGAATATTTTACTCAAAGGAAGGATAACTTTATTTTGAAAAAGAAATAAATTTGCATTCAAAGATTTTCGAAATTTCGCTTGCCACACTCGAGAATCGAACCGGCTAAATGCCAACAAAAAAAAAACTTGTATTTTTATGGCATTAATCGATAGCCGATATGGTCAATCATATGGATCAAATCTCTCTAACAAACATGATAAATTAAATGAAAGGAAAACCATGAAATCTTAACTTATAAATTCAATGAGATTTTTATTTAGGTGTAGCTGCAGTAGTTTACGAGTTATTAAGCTCTAAGTTGGAAATGGGAATGCCAAAATCCCGAATCGCGCGCCGGGGTGACGAGCTTAAATTGACGATTTTTTTTGGACGTCACAGTGATAATGATTACATTTACACCGTGTAGTAATATAATGATAACATTTTAATGTTTTTTTGATAATTATTGACCGTAATAGTTGAAACATACTATATAGGTTTTCACTTACTTGACCATTTGCAGAAAACAATTGTTTTTAGTTTTTCCTTTTTATACTGTTTCTTATTATTTCAAATAATATTACGATTAATTATCGTAATTTTATCAATTTGGTCGTGGACAAAAACTATTTGGTAAACCTCAAGTTTGTTATAGGTTACATATTACATATAGGTTACGAGTACTAATTTTTATTAGTGGTTCCAAATTCAAATCACATTATTGTCCAGCGGGCAGTATTGAACTTCTGAACAATATTACTGGCCGGGTAGAGCCTACTCGTCTAGTCACTTGATTTACCTATGTAATTATTTGCATGGCATACGTATAATTTGACAATTACGAGCAGGTGGTGTGAAAAAATGTAGGGTACCTGTACCTCAGATGCAAATATTTTGTAGCTTTAAAACCTATGGAAACTATCTCAGGCTATGAAACATTTTACTAATAATGAACCTCGTAGGACATCACTTTCATCTCGACAAAAGAAAAGCTAGCTGCATGGTGGCAGCATGACAGCACACAGACGCTATTCATACGGCACCCGTCTATTAAACTACACATTTTGAAATTCCTAACTAAGTTACACGGAGGGTGACTAAAAACCGCACAAGTGCGAGTTGAACCCCGCGTGGATAGGTTTGCGTACAATGCCAAAGTCAAATGTTTGTATTCAATTGTGGTATGTTTTACAACAGGTTTTAATTTAATTAAACCCTTAGTTTTGCAAAACTTTTTTTTTCCTTATTTTTCAATTAGAAATTCTTTTCTTATTTAAAATAATAAAATATATCTAATTGTGCAAATGAAAGAGTCTCACACTTTTCCTTTTGCACAATTAACAAATATTTACAGAAAAAAATGTAGCAGGCTACAATATTAAGTGATATTAGGTACTTAAGTACGTTACAAGTTACATCTAATTAACATGCAATCCTTTATAAGCAATATAGATAGGAAGATTGAATAGAGGGGATTGGAGCTTCATAGAAATAAACTTTATGAGGAAGCAACTAAGTGGTTTGATGAATGCACGTTTGACGAGTATCGCATTGAATGGAAGGCGCGATGAATGAATACACTTGTTAATATCGGCCTGTATTTGCCTGCATGAAGCGACATGCATGCATATTGCATTTCTGGGTTCGTTCGTTCTGATTTCGTTTGAATAGATACCAAATATGTTACTGAATTTTCAGTCTTTCTATAGGAGCTCGATACTTTACAGTACATAAATTTATATTGTATTCCACAAAACGTGAAAAGCTTATTAAACTTGACTTATAACGTTTGAAACGGTACCTACTCAGTACCTATTTACATACTTTTAATAGGCACACCTAGGCACATCATCAGCATCATCTGTTGTTAATTATCAATAATTTAAACGTATATTTTGATATTGGAATACCATCATCCGAAATAATATTAATTAATGTAAGAGGTTGATTGGTTGGTTTTTACTGTTTATTCACACAATTAATAAACAGTAAAAAAAATTACAACCGCAACTAGGGTTTACTAATTCATTGAATAGTGTTTCTTAGAAATTTGTTTCATTGAAGTAAATAGTCGTTAAAATAATAACATTCGAAATAAAAATACAAGGACCTTTTTATGAAACATTTGCTGCAAAACGAAATTCTATGAAATTTCTGTCTGCGAAACAAGGGATTAATTATTTTATTAATGGAAACAAATTCTTTAGTTTTTGGTATTATTACATTGTTCGTTCTTTGTTCTGTGGCGTAACTATAGTAAAAAGTACCTAGTTAAGGGAAAAAGATTTTGAACTTGTTTGTAAATGTTTTATTTTTTATTCTGAGATTAAAAGTAGAAAACAGAATCTTTATTTGATTATTATTAAAAATGTCAATTTTTGTTTTTTTTTTTACATACTGGACAAAATATGTAATGTTTTGATGATGATGAAGCTACTTCTGATCGAACAATAGAATGTGTTAAGCTACCTAATATTTAGTAGGTATAATTATTAATAACATAATTATACCAGAATAAATAATTAATAAATGCTGATGATTATTAAAAATCGTAAATATATTTTGTTCTTTATAGAATTGACAAAAAGTAGATATAGGTAGTGAAAATTTTAAAAAATCTTCCATAAAATAAAATAAAATAAGATTACTCGAGAAACTTGTCGGGAATTTCCGAGACTCAAAAGAAAAAATGTGAATAGCTTTTATTGAAACAATCCAATAACCAGACAAACAGACTTTCGTGTTTAACTTTTTTAGTGGCACGATTGGTTGGCGTATTGTTTGAGCGATTGCCTGCTGCGCTGCGTGTCGCGGGTTCGATTCCCGCACGGAACAAGTATTTGTATGGATGTATGGCCTACAAGTTGTTTCGGGTCTGGCTGTTTGTGTATGTGAGTTTAACAGTTTGTAAACGCACGGACAGGAGAAATTCCTAGTTCGGGGCAATGTTTAAAAAAAACCTTAACCTTTTGATAAATCTGTTATTGTTGTTGATTTACTGCTTTAAAAAAAGGGATATTGGATTTACTTTGTGTAAATTGATGTCTTAACTACCTTCATCGGCATTACTGGGATCGTTTTAAATTGTGAATGATGCTACGTCGGCATTATTAAGTTTTAAATTGTGAATGATGCTCGTTATCTATTTCTAAGTTATTAAAATGTATTATCTTTCATTGCTTTTGTATTGTATGTAGAATGTTTATATATCGTTTGAACTCCTGATCCCATAAGCCCCTTGAATGGTATATGATGACGTGGTCGGGCAAATGACCCCACGGTATCCGTGAAAAATCTTACAGTCTCTTACAGTACCATCTTTCAAATAAGTTTAGTTTTAACAATGCAGATGGTCTTTTGTCCGAGCTTAGTTTTTGCACTTTTATTTAGACTCTTTGATTTTTATGAATTACTAGCTGCGTTGCAGTGGCACGCAAATATATGGATTTTTTGGGCCAGGAACATTCGCAGGCGTACACAGAAGAGCTCACAGAAGTATCATTACAATCAGATCAATGGTTTAGGAACTATAGGAACTCATAGAGGACAAACGTAAAAACATTTTTTTTTTCATTTTCACTTTTTCTTGGACTTGCGAGTCTTGCGACCCGTACGCATCACACGAGTGCAACAAAAAAAAAACAGCCAATAGGTCGAACCTTCTTCAAGTAATGTCCCGTCAACGTCATACATCTTTGGCAATTGATTTTTATTTATATGGAAATTGCCTTTTTAAAACACATTAAATGTTAAACTATATATTATCTGATATTTCCACTTTAAGAAAAATGTTTCGGCCTATTCATGCAAGGAAGAAGGCATGAGTAACTCAGTATCGAAAAATAAATGTGGTGGAAGAAAAGATATCTTGTCACTAACACAATTCGGAATGCTTACGACTGACACTCGTACAACTTAAACGGATAGTCCGGGCCTCTAGGCTAGGCCTCCCCAATCGATTTCCAACGTGTCCAGTCCAATGCCACCTGCATCCAGCGACTCCCTGCAGCTTTAACAGGTCAGCGGTCCCTCTGGCAGGTGGCCGTCCCACGCTGCGCTATCCTATGCGTGGTCTCCACTCCAGTATCTGTTTACCCCATCGGCCGTCCGATCTTCGCGCTATGTGGCCTGACCTTTGCCACTTCAGCTTTGCTTATCCGCTGGGCTATGTCGACGACCTTGATTCGTCTACGGATTTTCTCATTTCTGATTCTATCACGTAGAGAAACGCCGAGCATAGCCCTATCCATAGCCCGCTGAGCGAGTTTGAGCTTCTGTATAAGACCTATTGTGAGAGACCACGTTTCAGATCCGTAAGTCATCACTGGTAGCGGTAACACACATTGGTTCTAAACCATACTTTTGAGGCACCGAGGTATTTTGGACGAGAAGACATCGCGTAGTTTTCCGATCTCTGCCCAGCCGAGTTGGATTCGACGATTAACCTCTCTCGAAGTTGGACCTACCTAACCGGACCGCCTGTCCTAGGTAGATATATTCGTCGACAGCTTCAAGTGTAGTGTTCCCGACTGTGAGTACGGTGGGTGCAACATGGACATTAAAAGGATCAACCAGCGACGCTTGAAATGCAATAAGCATCAGACTAGTCAGCATGTCCAATTGTCCATTCAGATCTTCATCTGAATAGGGAGCGAAGTGGTACTATTCGATTTTAAAACTAATTAATAAACTCGATGATGATAGCAGCTTATGTGCTATCCTTTTTGACTGATTGTTATGACATTCAAAAACTTAGATGCACAGTTCCTTGCAAATGTCACATTAGAAAGTGTCATTCATAAACAATAAATCACAATTAATGGTTGATTATACACATAGTCAAAATTACGCCGACCAGAAGTCGTGTTTTTAAACGCGAGCAACGCACTTTCTGAAACGTTCACGTTCATAATTCCCAAAAAAGAAAACAATGGCTGTCACAAACAGTGAAAAGTATGCACAATTCGAAATTGTGTATAGACTCTAGATAATTAGCTGTTAGTAGATCATCTTGTGATCTAACTTCATAGGTCCTCTACATAATACGTGGCCACACCAAGGTATGATGTAATATAAACGGATTTAATTCGACCATAAATTATTCATGTCAATGGCAACGCTATTTTTGACTTCATTGTGGTAGACGAGACCTGGCTGGGTGCGTCCGGCGCTCCTCAGTTATGGTCCATAGAGCCTGCTCATAATAATAAAGTTATCAATGTACAGCTAACCAATTATATCTTTACCTTGGTACTCGCCTGCGTTAATTGTCAGGAGATCAGTTAACTTAAATGGGCCTTCAGTTTCACGAAAGGGGAAAAATATGTAAAAAGTTTCAGTTGTTTTTTGGTATCTGTTGATTTTTTGCCATAAACATTTTTTATTTTGCTGCTTTTAAGTATTCATTTTACATGCTATTAAGTCCTATAATATAACTAGAGAACGCATTCAAGTAGGTAAGATGAACGTAGGCGAAGTAGATTAAAAAACGACTTAGTAGGGAAGATAATTAGGACACTACTCAAGCAAAGTTAATAAAAACTATATGAGACCAACGCGCATGCTTCTTCTACCAAAAGAAAATAGAATCACGGAGGAAATGGTGTACATTCGAGCACTAATATGTTAACACGCAACAACTTTTAATAGTGATTTTCTCCTATACGGCATTGATTAACGTTTTACATTTCAACGAACATAGCGTAACTATATTGGAAGACATACTATTAAGAAATAGGTTTTATCTAAAAGTAGAAAAGTTATTTCACGAAAAAATCGGTTTTGAATTTTGATAAGTGTGTATGATATTAGTACTCTTGACTGTACAGTGTACATACATACAAATATGTATACACGAACAAAAAAATATTCAACTCCTCTTTCTAAAGCCGATTAAAAACATTCGCATCAAATAAAGTGAAAAATAATGTAAAGCAACAAAGAAGATCATGTTCAAGTGAAAGCAACAAATAAACACTAGTTTATTTGTTGCTTTAACTTGAACACGGTCTTTTATTTATTTCATTAAAATAAATTGCTTTAAGAGATCTAAGAACCACGTCTGGCTTCCGCAACAGGACCTGCTGTATAAGTTTCATTAAGTAATTAAAATCGTAAATGATATTGGCAGAGACTTCTTATTCAATTATACATATTTTTCTTTGAAATTCAATGAATTGTAAAAAAAAATTATAATAGCGGAGTTTTTCCTATTCCTACGTTTATTGATAGGTATGTGTAGGAATAAGCCAACTTCAGTACTTTACGAATTTAAAACTCTAGTACTTTTAAATAAAACTCGTCCGTTTTAACAGCTCATTGAAGCAAAGATAAGTGTATTGATCTTTCACTAAATAATACTTTAAAACTCATCTTAAATAGCAGAGTAGTGAAGCTTGCTATACTTCAAGATTTTCAAGAGCCAACCAATTGCGGGTTTAAATCACAATTCAAATTGCAAGGACGAATGCGACGAGCACTGGAAAACTGACATAATATTTATAACAAAATCATTACCCTTCCTTTTGGCTTCGCCGTAGTCTGGTAAATATAAGAAACCTTTCGACGTGGTAACCCGGTCTACAATTAACAGTCGGGACTGTTATTTGTAGATCTTTGACAGTCGTGACAAGTAGTCAGTGGCCCGAAAGTCTGACAACCTGCCTTACCAAGGGGTTTCGTATCACACAGTACTATAACTGGGTTGCGGAGATTGGGTACGCAGTCGCTCCATGTAAAATACTAATTCAGCTTTATCTGGTTAGACTGGCAGCCGACCCTAACATAGTTGGGAAAAGGCTAGGCAGATGATGATCATTGTATGAAATGTTTGGGACATCTTCTAGTTTAATAAAAACATTATGATGGCCCATTTTATATCAAAAATACATATGATCTTATTGGCCTTCTAAGAAATCGATACCTAGCGATAAACAATTACTCAGCCACTAGCTGTCAAGCACGCACGCCTAGTGTTTATATTGTTAAACTAACTCTTTAGCTTGAAGCAAACCAGACCGGTATTAAATCCCAATTCCGACTAAGTTTCCAGTAAGAAATAAGACCAGTCTGCCAATCCAGTTAATTTTGTTTAGATTGCGCACAGGAAAAATATGTTTTGTATGGAACATGATCATGCATTGCATGGACGTTGCTAGGCTTTGAGAGAATAAATATACTCACAGCAACCTCCAGTATCTAAACAAAGAAAGAAACTGACGAACATTCGTTTGACGGAAGATAACTCATACATAAGTTATGTATTGCAATCCTACATTATTTGGTTCTTAATTGGATACATATCCTTCAATATTTATCTAAATATATTTAATTTCAAAGTTTTTCCAATATTTATCAACAAATTTCAGAAAATAGGAATTATCGGAGGAAGTCTGGTTTTCCGATTTGCCCATTACGGCATAGACCATTGAAGATGCATTGAATAAAAACCTATATACATACGTGACCAGTCATGAGTTCCTCATTGAGTGAAGCTCTGCGTAATTCTATTCCATAATATAATATTATGGTTTGAAAATTATGAGTAACGCAGATACTACCAATTATTCGTGTGCCAGACTAATGCTAGACTAATTTACTGACTACGTATGAGACATTATTAGTTTCCCTTCAAGACAATGAATATCAGCTTCATTATCGTATTTCAATTGAAAAGCTGTGCAAGTGTGCACGTGCACCCTGTTGCTTGCTGTCTCACGATCCTATTTGCCTCCCTCGCTATAGGTATTTTGGTTATTATCTGAACTGAACAATGACGTGCCAAGTGAGCTTTCCTATTATAGGTACCTCTACTACCTATATTATATTATATATACCTAGCACATCGCACCACGATAAATAATTAAGGTACCTATTATAATACTGCAACGGATACTCTTCATTGTACCATCAATCAAACCACAATAATTTACTTCAGTTTGTGTAGAACAATTAATAGTTTTTACACTGGTATCACATCTTGATTATTGAACTCGATTTGCAGTTGAATATCACAAAACAGGAATTAACAGTTAATGAATAGAATCAGTAGTGAAATAGTAATCCAATAAGACTTAAACGAAGGGCATGTCAGGACCGCAGACCGCAGTAAACCAGAAGTTCGCATGATTGTTCAATGATGGTTTAATTTTATGACTATGAATCGTATCTAACCTCTATCTATTCACGTGGTTCGTATGCAGTTTACTGCTGAAAACCACTACATAATAGTGAATAGACACCTGGACTGATCGGCTTATGCTCGAATTTTCAGTACCTACCGATCGAAGCGATCGGTTCCCTATATTTTTGGGAGGCGCGATCCCTAAGTCGTGAATTCCTGCAGAAAATAAGGCTATAAGCCGGGCTATAATTGGATACAGCAACCAGATGCAACTGAATAATTTGTGAGAACGGCCGTAAAATTTACGGGGTTCTGACTAACCGTAAAAACTATCGAAGGATATCTAGAAATGACAGCAGAATCCAATGGCATAACCAGCTTTCCGGAGAGGTATCGATATTATACGATATGTATTGTAGTCGCCCATCCACGGACCGCTTTACATGTAGCTTAAACTAGAGTTTGGATTAGTCTGCTGTTACTTTTAGCCTCGAGCGCCGAATTTTGCTGCTATCCGAGTATGAGGATACCATTTTCATGGAACTGCATTTCGAAATGATACACTTTTTTGGACACAATAGAGAACCGAAACAACTTATGACATCTAGGCACATACATTGGAACCTAAATATTTGATGAACTACAAAGAAGCTGGAGACCTACGAAGGCGCATGTATCCCTAGAAATCGTTAACTCTAGCCGTACCTAGATATACAGAGTGAATTTTTCAAGTGGGCGTGGATGGCCAAATCCGAAACTCAAAGGAATGTCGAGCCCGATTTTGATGGAAACTAAAACTGCATGTTTGGATTTTTGAAAAATCAACATTCCTGGCCAGGTATCGAACCTGTTGGTTTTGAAAAAAAAAACACTGTATTATTACACCATTCCACGCCCATTTGGAAAATTACCCTGTTTAACACACAATCACACAAATATGTAATTTAAAAATAAACAGGGATATATAACAGAATATTTTCGATAGAAATAGATTTTGTTGTTTCAAGCAAGAAAGGTCATTTTTTTAATATTGTGCGACTATTTCCCTTTTTAGGGTGTGCAAAGTTGCAAACTGAAGCTAACTCGGTACGTTATACTTTTACTTAAATCCTATTGCTTTAGCAACAAAACTTTAGTTTGATACAGACGATCTCATCTGGTGTTGCAGCCAGGTGTATTCGCTTGGCGAATTTCCTATCGTCTAGGAAAATCGCTGCAGTCATCACATCAGTTATGATCATTTGTTAGCACTTTAGTTATTACAATTCCGCCACCGCGCTGCCAATAACGGCATATGCTTATGACGAGGGTTATAAGCAGCAAAATATGTTGCTGCGCAACATCTACGGTGTTGCTACACTGCTACTATGAAGTTGCATCGAAACGTCTATAATTTCGTTACGCAGCTCCTTCGATGTTGTTACGCGGCACCCAGCACACAGTTGCATGCGGAATACATAAGTATAGTTTGACAAATTCTAAGCTTCAATTACTCAATTCGGAAACCGGAAATAAGAGGCTGATACGCAACATAAAAATGTTGTTTAACGGCTTCTGTTCTAAGTTTACGCATGTAGGCATCAGCTAATCAATTTTGATAATTTTTCATATTACTAAAACAGAACATGACAGTTAGTGCATGCAAGGAATAATCATGTTTTTTTTTAAATGTAGAATCACAAAATATGTTTTAATTTCCCTTTTTTCAGTCAACGTTTCGTCTGAAAATTGTAATTCCTCATTGTGCGTAACGAAGAGCACTCGAGTAATCAAAATGACTATACAATGTCATCACATTCTCGTCGTTGTCGCCTAAACCGAAAATATTCAAACGTAACTAGTTAGTAACTGATCTAATGGGTGTGCTGAGTATATAATATGTAGGGAATTAAAGACATAAGATAACATACATAAACATAACATAAAAGTCTTAGCAAGTCTCTTAAAATAGTTATTAATCATATGGTTATTCTATCTAATGGTTAATTATCTCAGTTATTCACTATGTTATCAGGAAAACAATGTTCCTGAGTATTTACGCATTTATAATACGTTTACACAAATGATTACACTTTAATATAGCTTATTTAATAATTTAATTTAATTTTTAAATACGGAACATAGATTTTACATCTCTCTGGCTCAAAACTATCTATCTCATCAGCTGCCTAGCCTTTTCCTAACTATGTACGCGTCGGCTTCCAGTCTAACCAGATGCAACTGAATACCAGTATTTTACATGGAGCGACTGCCTATCTGACCTCCACAACCCAATTAGAAATACGATATCCTTTGGTATGACTGGTGGTCAGACTTTTATGGGCCACTGACTACCTTTAACGACTGTCAAAGATCTACAAATGACAGCTGGGTCTTCGGACGTCTAACGGGTTAAAGTGCTTTCAGGGGCACGGAGGAAACTCTCGGTATGTAATGAACGAACCATCTGTCTAACGTAGATAATTTAGCACGTATATTACATGGGTCGTAAACATAACTGCCGAAATGGTGGTGTACCTACTAAAGGTTCACCTCTGCCTATGCTTTGCGAATAACACGATAAACGATATGTTAGGCAAGTATTGCAAGTTCACAATTGGGAAATTGTTATTGTTTGTTACAGCTCCACAGCTCTCGACTTAATAACGTAATTTAATTGAGTGTTCGTCCGGTATGATTTGTCAAATAGCAAAATGTTTTCAATGTTTCAACAAACATTTTTGATTTTTGTTATGATATTTCCATCGACTAAATTAACAATATTGTAACCAATTTCATACGAGCTTCATCAATTAGGATGTTCCCTTATTCCATTGTATTTTTAGGACGGTTTTTGCTACGATGATAATATAATCAACTTTGCTAGTTTGCTTTGACCGTTAATTTGCATTATTCTGTGCATTTTTGCATGGGACATACAAAAGAAATCTCTTAAAATATTTTTAGGAAACTGAATTCCGTAATTCAGCTTCAGCCACTTCTCGAGGTAGTTTCTAAAAACCATCAACAAATAAAAGGAACATGTAGAGTCCGTAAGGAACTATTAGTTAATCTGTGGCAGAGTGTGGACGCCCTGGTGCCCACACCTAAGCCAATCAACTGGTTTTTTCTGTTGACTGGAATTTAACAAACAGATTTATTTCTTGTCTGTAAGTAGAAAGCATGAAGAAGCTATCAACATTGATAAATTATATCTGCAGACACACCTGTTCGATAACAGAACAGTAAATTATCATCATGACAGTACCTTGTCAATACATCTATGAAAACATCATGTATACGTTAAGAGAAATCTGCATTTAATTAGTAAAAGAGGTGACAGACACCACTATAATACTAGAAATAGGGACCAACTAGTACAGCCAGGTTTCAGGCTAGCTAAAGTAGACTCCTCTTTCATGGGGTACTGTTTAAAATATTACAATAAAATACCTCTCCGCATTCTACAACTGAATGAGACGTAATTGAAATAGTGTGTACGCACACTATGCAGGCAAGCATATTATAAGTTGGGGGATTGCATTGATGATAAAAATGCTTGGCTCAATGCTGGTCCTGCTCCACAACCATAGGAGCAAACTAATTGATTACCATGGTGAATTATTGTGGAAGCTGCAGAAGATGTAAAAATATCTTTGCTCTATAATACTAAGATTAATTAATAGATTCAACCTCTTAGTATTATATAATTGCATAGCACATGTGTGAGTACTATGTACAGTAAAGATACCATTTACATTTAGTTATCTTTCATTGACTCGAATGTGCCCTGGTGGTTGAGAGAATATCATGCGCTGATGCTCTGATGGTGGCGCGTGTGTAGGATCATTTAGTTCCCTTCAAAATGGTTGAGTTGAATGGTGCTGATCCATGCGTCATGTTCGTGAACGGGCGCTGTCAGTTAGGACTGGTCATCTCTTAGCTGCCACGGTTTTTTTTTAAATACTTTGTTTTTAAATTGTTGATTTAATCTTTTACTCTGGACGCGCTAAATGTGCACGTCTTTCTACGTCGTTCTCACATATATGTATAATCTCAACATGAATGATGTAACCAAGATTTAGTGAAAAAAAATTTGATTGAAAAGAGTATCCATGGAGTTTCTTGCCCATTCTTCTCCATAGAGATGTACGCTTTGGAATGGGCCACTACAGTACTTTCACAAGTTATTATGCCTTGTGTCTGTGACTGTAGCTTCGCCTTCTTTGTTTCTCTGACATTCAAAAGTGCCTGTTATGGTCTAATTGAAATGTTTAGTACCTTTACAGCTTTTGCTGTAATCTTCTTTTAAACATATGGGTACAAAGAAATAAAAAAGTAACAAAGGCATTGGTAGGTAAGCAAAGGTCAAATCTACCCCTGTAGTCACTTTTCGCCTGTTCTGGAAAGTTGTGATGGCGATTAAAGCTTTTGGAGAACGCTTTTGAGTGCTTCTTATTGCAAGTAGGAATATAGACGCAAAGGTAGTTTACAATTACGCCAAACTTAAATGTACCTAATCGCTAAGCGTTGCCTTGGAATCTAGTTTCAGATTTGAAGCTTTTAAATAAACTTCGAATGAAACAGACGGTTTCGCAACAATAACATTTCGCGATGGCCTGCTCGCGGCCGGCAGTATGAATCTCACACTTATTTATAAAGCTATGGTAACAACACGCTATTTATAAACGAGCACCCAACAAAACTTGGTAAACTTTAAGATTAATAATAATGTAATACTTACAAACTGTGCGTGTCGGCCGGCGGCTTCGGAACGGTCAACAGGTCCTGGTGTAGGCACGCAACTTTAGATCGGAAGCATTGACATTTAGAAGGACAATTTTTGGATAAAGTTAAGTTTAAAAAGTTGAAAAGAAGTAAAAACTTAAAAAAAGTTATGGGTCTCATGGTTGAGAATTAAAGTTGAAAAGTAAGTATGGGCAGCTAGTCGCGGACGGTACGATATGCCACTGTGCGAGCGAGCGGCTGGATGCGAGTGCACCGTGCAGACGTCGGGAGGCGGAGTGGCGGCTGCCGGCGAGCGACTGTGCGGAGTGGCGGGACCGCGGGATGCGATGACGGCAGCCGCCATGGCGGGCACCACGCACCCGCGCCTCGCCGCGCGGTTTGCGCTTCCCCAATAATAAGTGATGCGCCCGGGACATACGCTCACCATAAGCGATTACAAAAATTAACAGCTTAGAGAAGTTTATAAGGACATTTTTTTAATTCATTTTTCCAATTTTTAACACACGTTTTTGATAACTGACGTCAGATAAAATTATAAATCCACGTAACTATTTATTAAGCTACGGTCAATTTTTGATCCGGTATTATTCGATACACGGAACAGAAAAAACACAACAAATGATATCTTCCATGAACTACATACCTATGTTGGGCTTGTTTTCCGATCTAACTGGTTACAAACCCTGGGCAAATTAATCTAGCAATGAATGTCGAGCGCAGACCCGTGAAGATTCCTCGAATGATGACGCGGATAACAGCTAGAATTCAAAAAACATCGTAATTGAAGTAAGAAGTCGGTTAAAAACCGGACAAGAGCGAGTTCGACTCGCGTGGAGAGGGTACGTTTATAGATTTCCTAAAGGTTTTCCTGTAATTTAACAACAAAGAACTATTTTTTTCAAAATTTCAGCCATGTAAATGGAGTGGTCAATGGTCAATTATCGCCTATTTTCTTAAATGACTTCAAAACTAACTAAAACCAAAATTATACAACAAAATACTTATTTGAGATGGTCACAATGAGCCCTTTCATTTGATACACCACAATATAGTTGGCAAAACTTTTTTTTTTCTAATTTACCTCCCAAAAGTGACTCCCATGTTAAAATTTCTCAATTTACATGACACGTCCGTCTTTGGGTCACCGACTTACATAATTATGTGTACCAAATTGCAGCTCAATCGGTCTAGTAGTTTCGGAGTCAATTAGCTGTGACAGACGGACAGACAGGCACGCGAGTGATGATGATTTGATGATAGGGGGTTCCGTTTTTGCCTTTTGAGGTACGGAACCTTAAAAAGAACCTGTAATAATCTTTTCCATTGTTTTCAAATAATTGTACAAGAAGAAGTAGGTACTTAATAATTAAATAGGTAGTGTTACCTTCTTAAAAATTAGATATTGATATTTTTTAGAATTCCAAACAAAACCGTTAGATAAAAAGAAATAGAAAAAAGGTGTCCTTTGATAAACTCAATTATTTCGTTGCCCCTGTGTATGCCACATTTTCTACGAAAATTCAGGGTTTTAAACTAAACTCCGTAATATTGTTTTGTAAACTCGGAACCAACTTCGATTGCTAACGCGTTAGCAAAATAACGCGACGACTGAAATTCCCAATAGAAGAAAAAAAAACTCGGCTGTGTTAATTGTACGAGTAAAATTGGGAAAAACACTTTTCTATACAGTTTCTCGAAAACTAGCTCTCATCGCACTACGATTAGGTTCAATATGCAATGTATTTTACTCTCGTGGTTTTTTCACTTAGTGTTTACTTCCACAGATAACAATACCTAAACAATTGTTCAATTCCTATTCCTATCAAATTCATATATTCCTATTCGGCGGTGAAAGTTTATTTTTATTTTTTATTTCAGCAAAGAGGTGCATTATTTCATGAAATTATTTTTAATAATTTTAAATGTGTCATATGAACAGAATCTCATAATTTACAAAATAATTAACATCAATATTTTATTTGTTTCCCAAATTAGAAATATTTGTTATAATTTTTAACATTACGCTGTTTTGCGGCGCCTTGGCTTCCCCTCAAACTGCGAAGGAAAATCGTTGGGAAAAAGTCCAATTAAATCATAATTTCGACAAAAATACTTTTCATTTGTATATGTAATTTCGTAATATTGCAATTTAAAACGTCGCGTCGTTTGATTTACGTGGTCACTGCAGTTCTAATACCCTTGCCTACCTACGGCTCGTGTTTGAATTCCATAGTGGCTGCAATGTCTAATTTTCCCCATTTCATTGTATCAAAATTTACCTAGTAGTAAACAATGTTGCCCAAGGTTTTCAAAGGCCCTTCGTTTTTCTTGACAATTGAATAATTTTGTGCCAATAGTTAGGATGTTAATTTTAGTAAATGTGTTATAGGTTAAAGTATTAGTAAGGTACTGAAAATGCCTACCGAGTAGGTACCGGGCTTGCGTGAAACTACGTAGGATTGGTGTGTGTGTGACTGTTCGATTTCAACAATCACCACATCTTTTTTTTTCAGGCTACTTTGGCCCATATATACATATACCTTACAGACTAACATACATAAATATAAAATACAAATTGTGTTAGTAAATAGAACCTATTATTAGAACCTAAAACTATGTTAATAACACTTTACTTGTACACTATGTCACTGCGCGTTCATGAGGCACGTGCCCGTGGAAGCGACGGGACACCACTCTCTGCAGCCAAAAGGCCTCCTCCAAGACGATTAGCACCACGAACGCCTTAACGTTGACGTTGCGGCTCGACTCAAGCAGCTGCAGTCTCGCCACGTACTTGGTCTTCTGACGCACGTACTGGTGTAGTGTAAGTGTAGTGTAGGCAGGAGATGTACACCGGAGTGTTCAGCTTCGCGGCACGAATAGGCACTTTGGGTTCCTACGGACCCGTATCGCAGAGGTTCTTACCCTCTGGCCACAGCCAAGAGCGGCGCGGATTGTGGCGCGGCGTGTGGCGCGTCAAGCGGTGAGCGGCGAAAACAAATGGTAGACAATATAAGATGTATGCCACAGCTACTGGCGACGCGCACTGCGGCTGCGGCGCGACCTGTGGTACGCGGCGGAGATCGGGCGGTGTAAACAACTGTACTAGCGAGATTGGTACGTTAACGGCGCTTTCTCCTCAACACCGTCACAAAACCAGCATCAGCCCGAAACGGTGCCTTTTCAGGAACGGGCTTCCCAGGGGGAGCAGTTATGCCACGACTACGCTAGCGAAATCTCCAGGAACACGTCGAGATTTTGCAGGCTCTGCAGAAACAGGCAGCGCATCGAGAGGTCTTGTGGCGGCAAGGTCAGGGGTGGGCGGGACGGGAGTGGGGCAGCGGGGCGCACGAGGAGCTCGCTCATCTGCTGGCTCAGCATTCTTCGGTGACGACGGCGACCAAACTGCTGACGCGAAACTATTAGCCGACGATACATCGAAGCCAGCTGCGCGACGCATGTTAACGTTCGATGCCTTTTGGCGCCACGAATTGAGTACGTTGGGTAATTCGACGACTGCATTTTTGGATGCATCTTATTTCTTCTGCAGTGAACGTTGGCACGTCGTCAGGGTTAGCAGCGTGATAATATCCTGTATGCTTGTCTTGGTCCCTTCACGCCGGCGGGACACCAGCTGGTCACTCTTGTTGAGCAACCGGTACAGCAGCAGCTTGGCAGCAGCGATGTCGTCTTCACTGAAGTTCGTAGCGCTGTGTTGGACCGCGGACACCTCGTCCATCACATCCAACTTCTGCTGCAAGAACGCCAGTAACTGATTCGCCACAATGCAACGCCAAATGACCCCTTCTTTCGGCCCGTTCTATTTAGCAAACGATGCATCAAAATCTGTATAATAGTAGTCCATATTCTTTTATATTAATCAATTTTATTTTTGTTAAGATTTTAATTAAATGTTTAGCTCACTCACTCCTATTTTTAAAAAAACGGTCATGTGCGAGTCCGAGTCGCACACAAAGGGTTCCGAAGCTCCAATTTAATGACAATATTTAATGCTCATCTAAAGGTCAATTTACACTCAAAGGCAAATCTTTTGTTTTTTAAAAGTTACTACTGTAGTTTTACTTATAGGTATGTCCCTTAACTCAAAACGACGAACGAAACGTGAAGAAAATTAGAGAAGTCCATTCTATATTTCTATTTTACTATAAGTAGGTATAAGCACAGGCCTACTAAAACAAAATAGCGAAAAAAAAATTAACGAATCAACACAATTTTTGTTTCCTTAATATTTTTTACTATTCTTGGGTATTTCTATGGCCCTGACTATAAAAATCTACAGGGAGATTGCCAACAGATTTACTTTTTGAAATATAGACTTTAACTATTTTGACTAAAAAATACAAGAAAATTAATAGAGATGTTAACAACATTTCTGTTTAAAACAAACAAATGATCTTGTATAAGATTTCCTTGAATAAACGACTTTAGGTAGATCTCGTTGCAAACTCCAGCAGTAGTCTGCCATCATAATATTATGTGAGTCCCACTTTCCCTGATAACGCTCTTCCATTGACCGAATGTCCTGATAAAATCTTTCTCCTTGCTCCTCACTAAAATCGCCCAGATTTTGTGGAAATCGGTCTAAATCCGAGTGCAGATAGTGGATTTTCATGCTCATGTTGAACCCTAGCTCTTGCAAGTTCGATATAGCATGCACTCAACAAGCTCAACATGGTTGTCAGATTTCTTGTGATCAAGGAATTTTAATCTTTCAACTATATATTCGCAACAAATATAGCAAAAACAATCTGGATTAAGTACACAGCATCTTCTTGCCGAAGCCTTATCGAAAATATCAACAAAATATATTTTAATGTCCAACTACAAACAAAAATCTAAGTAAAAATAGTAATTGAGGGAGAGCTATATCTCAAAAACAAAAGCCGTTAGAGCCGTGTTGCCGTATTTTAAAAACACTTGTCAAATTGAGATAGAAACAAAAAAAAAAAGGAAATAAACATTTTTTTTTCTTTTGTTGATCAGTGTTACCTGCATCTACCTAGTAGCTTCTTTATGGTTACTAACTGCTGCCATACTATGTACTGCACTATATCAGAAGTTTTCCAAGGATCAGTATGGAAGTAGCTGCATAAAATTATAGCATAAATGTTTTTGAGTACAGCCATAAGTACAGCTTTAATCAAAAGTTATTTTGTCGTAGTTTCAATAAGCCAGACTAGCGACTAGCGACAACGCGTCGCGATGCGGCGACGACGACACGGTGCGTCGGTACTGAAAAACCAACTTAAGAAAGTTAATTAAACTGCGTTTTTCAATTTTATTATATGATTCATAAATTCATGATTGATGATTCTGACTAGAATTATAGGAACCCTGATATTAGTTGTTAAGTTCGGCGAAATCAAGCACTTATTTGGCAGACATAGGATATTCGCGAACTTTGTGGTGTTTAGTTGAGACTAAAAAACAAGAGGAATACCAAAACAAGGCAATATTTATTTTATTACATTTAAATACGCAACGGCAAAAACATATTTTAGAATGACTTTTAAAGGAGTTGGAATATTTTTTGTATGTATGAAGCCTGGCATGCCTAACTTCCGCAATTTTTTTTTTTCAATATACTGATTACCACGCATAAAACCTGTATTAGCCAATAGCTGGCATCAACACAAACAATTTTGTATGTGTCAATATCTTCTAGAGTTTCACGCTTTCGAGATCCTCATCATAATTATAAAATATCATAGGAAAGCTCATCTACAGGCTGCGTTTCTTTGGCGCGAATCGAGCGGAAGTTTTCGACGTTTATTACTATTTTTTTCCCGTAGCTTGGTTCCCGGTATGGCCGCAAATTATCCGACGAGTACCTTTTAAATATAGCTAAAGACTAGGGTTGATGAGGAAGTGGTTATGAGGAAGAGGATGCGGATGAGGAACTATTAAAAATACGTTTAGAGGAAGAGGATGAGGATATGAGGAGGAGGATGAGGATGAGGAAGAGGATGCGGAAGAGGAATATAGAACCTGTGATTTGGAATAGAAATTTTAAATAAAAGAAAGATTGCGAATGGGCCCTTTAATATTTAGAAAGAAAAAAAGACAATTTAATAGTCAAAATTCACAATAGGGAGGTTGAATTTAACGAAAATTAACTTTGAAGCTGTTTCTCCAGATAGACGGTTTCGTTTTTTAAGACTGGCTAAGTGGCTACAGTGGGATGGGTACGTACACTACAGTACTACACACACACAGTGACACACACAATAGCGTGCTGTGTTATATTTCTAAAACACGTTCAAGCCTGATCGTGAAAGTACCTAATGCAGCGAGCAAAAGACGGAGATTACTTTTATTTACATTGAATACGTCAACAACACTTCCTCATAAATTCCTCTTAATTAATGAGGATGTGGAAGAGGAAGAGGAATATTTTATGCCTGATTTTGAGGATGTGGAAGAGGATGAGGAATCGCTAAAAAATGAGGAACTCCGGCATTATGAGGATGAGGAAGAGGAATCCTCATCAACCCTACTAAAGACACTCGGGCTTAATGGATATAGCTTCCTATTAGTGGAATAATTTTCGGAATCGGGATAACGTACTAAAAATTTCCTACATCCAAACTTACGTAGATACTAACACAAACTTTACTTATTTATTTCTTCTTTATTTTTATTTATTAATACGTTACGTTTATTTCTTCTCACATTTTGATACAACATGATGCACATCTGCCAAATAGGTGGGCCTAAGGTGGGTATCCATGGGGTTGTCTGATGTGTTAATAAGTTCACTGGCAGGGGCGGTGGTATGGGTCGCTTGTGCTCGTGTTAATCTATCTACATAAATACGATCTCTATGAACCATTTTGTCTCGTCACCAGTTACACATGTTACAAATTACATGAAGCTATTTAGCGAATAACGGGGCACGAATTCAGACTATAGGCTTTCACTGCCATTTTTTAGGGAAAATAAAAATATCATACAGTGCGGAAGGGACACCAACGCTGAACGCACAAAATTTGATGTTTGTAATACCAAAATAACAGCTTTTTACCGAATGCATATGAAAGTATATACGGTACCTAAAACAAAAACACATTTTTTTCAATTTTTATCTCTGTCGGTTTGTTCCGGCTAATCTCCTAAATGGATGGCCCGATTTTGACGGGAATTTTACTGGCAGATAGCTGATGTCATAAGGAGTAACTAAAGCTACTTTTATTTAAGAATAAGATTTAGGTATCCGTGCAAAAAAATAAAACCCTTGAAATTGGTAAGAAATAATAATTTCACGCGAAAGAAAGGTCGCGGGCAACAGCTAGTCGGTAATAAATCAGTGGTTCCATGATTCCATTTATTTTTTACCGTGTAGGTATTGCGCTGTTGTAGGAAACCGGTTTTTTTGTTCGGAATGATGTACTCTATACGTGGTAGGTACTTAGCGTTTGTGCATCGGTGGTCCCACCCTGTATAACACTTTAACCTACTGAAAGGTGAAGAGAACTAGAGAAGTACATTCTTTTATTCTCTGTGGGTATAAGTAGGTAGGTACCTACTAAACCTCAATAGCAAAAAAATATTGAATGAAGTTTCCTTATTATCATAATCACCATGCTCCTCCGGATGCGGAAAATATTTAAAATAAATAATAATCTGTATCAGAGAACAAAAATCCGTCGATCGCCTTTATCGAATTCCCCGCATACCTACTTGTGCACATAACTTAATTAATTACTGCAAATTTTCATAATGTTTGGGGAGTACCTATATTGAAATTAGAATTCTTGCCTGCGGCTTCGCCCTCATGGAGCCGAGATAAAAAGTGTTCTATGTTCTAACCCAGGTTATGGTCAACTGGTGTGGCGTGAAAAGTTAACAGACAAACAGATAGGCACACAGAGTTACTTTAACATTTTATAAATACTAGCTGTTGCCCGCGGCTTCGCTCGCGTTTCGGTTAGAAATTATCCCACGGGCACGTGGTAAATATAGCTTATGGCACTCGGCGATAATGTAGCTTTCTATTAGTAAAAGAATTTTCAAAATCGGTTTAGTAGATCTAGATAGATTACCCTCTACATACATACTTATAAACTTACAAACAAATTTTACTTCTTTATAATATTAGCACAGTCTAGCACTTCGCCCACGACTTCATCCGCAAAAATTGTGATAGCTCAGCTAATAAACATGATATAATAGTAGATTATGCACTAAGGGGAAAAAGTAGTGTCTTATGTAGCGGGCGCCGTATTGAATCCCGGGTAAAACGAAGGTTTTTGTCGTTAAGAGGGCCCTTCCCGGTCGGTCTATCGTCAATGCGAGCATGGTCTAAAAGCTTGTAGTTTCATCCAGAGCCACAGCGGCGATTTTCTTTCAATTCCCCCGTCTTACCCCGCCTCGACCCCGCACATCTCGCCCGCGCACCTCATACCGCCTTAACGCGATGACATTGAACGAAAAATGGTGTTCGAAAATATCTTAAACTTGTTCCAGGAAATACGTGTTTTTTAATAAGTCTTACGAGTACAAGTATGTGAAATAAATATTTGTCATTAAGAATCTCAATTACATGTGCAAGGTTTTTATCGAGATGTTTTCTTTAGTTTTACAGTTTATGAGTACTTACATTATGAACGGCCAAAGTTCAGTTAAAATTTGTGCAAAACAGCAATTTTTGGAGGCTTATACTCAATTTGTTTCTACAATTTTTTTATTTTTTGCTAGGTAGTTCAAAAAAATGAAAGATAGATGTGTAACAACTGCATAATCACGTACGAGCGTTTGTATGAAAAGTATGACGGGTTGGCCGCTCTTAACTCCCGAGCATACCGAGGAAGTTAAGACATGAATCCTGAGTACAGCGTGGGATTCAAGGTCACCGA
This sequence comes from Eugnorisma glareosa, assembly GCA_947578425.1. NCBI lineage: Eukaryota > Metazoa > Arthropoda > Insecta > Lepidoptera > Noctuidae > Eugnorisma > Eugnorisma glareosa. The sequence goes on from OX387957.1 coordinate 35,754,248, forward strand.
AGACGAAGGCACCTTTATCCCTGAGGAGAATACTCTACTTTTCACACCATCTACGAAACAACAAAAAGTAATAGTAATATAATCAAAGTATTTATTAAACTTACAATTATAGTTAGTAGACCTATTTATAATTATTATGAGTTAAAGGTAACGTTTGATACATTAGAACAGGGGGGATACAATGACGTCTTAAAGCAGGAGTAATTCCAGTGTGGGATAGAGACAGAGCTATACAGGTCGTGTAGCGCCATCTCTTTCCCACACTGGAATTACTCCAACAGTTACAGTTGTGGAAAGAAAAAGTTATGTTTTTATTCGGTACATTTAATGAAGTTTCAGAATGGTCTGCTGAGGACCATTTTGGATCGTGAAAGGTGAAGGTGGTGCTTGAGGCAGCGGGCTAGATGAATAGTGTTTTGATGTGGAATGTTGTGGTGACAAAGGTGTCCAAGGATCAGTTATCACCGGTGTTTTTAGTTTGATGTTGTCACTAATGCGGCAGCTTATTTTATCCTTAGTTTGTATAGAATTTTCAATGTAGCCCTCTGCTACTACGTCAGATTTCCAGCCAGACTATTTGTTTTTTTCGTTTGGGAAATCATCAAATAACTCCTCCCGATCTGGGCTGAGCAGGATAGTGTCAGACTTTTACTGACTAAAACCCATCCATGTTCCTTCTTTTGCAATTTGTGTACCAGGGCCGCGGTATCTCTTTCGAACAGTCCCGCAACCCTGGCAGGCATCGTTCCATTCGGACCCCTTCCCGTTTGCTGACTTCTCTCTGAGGCGCACGTGTAACACGAACGAGCCGTCGACACGGCCTGTCGTCATAAGACGGACGGAAGGCGAGCTAGCCCATAGCTCACCGTCCATGGGCCCGCGCCCACGTGCCCCCGACGCCCGGTGCGTCTCCCGCGGCAGCTGGGACGTGAGGTTCTCCCCCTCTCACGTTCCGCCACCTCCTTCGCTATCATGACTGCTTCGCACAAGGAGGTGACGGCGTCCCATTCTGTCTCGCTCCGGACCATGGATTGAACCAAGGCCGGTCGCGAGAGGTCGCCACCGCCGATCGCCGCTGCGAGGACACGGCGGTGCTCCGCCCACGCGGAGCAGATCTCCACCGTGTCCTCCAGTCGATCCTCACAGTGGTAGCACCCGGGCGTTTCCTCCCGCCCGATTCGGTGCAGGTACCTCCCGAAACAACCGTGTCGGGTGAGGACCTGCGTCAGGCGGAAAGTGAGGGTGCCGTGGCGCCTCTCTAGCCACTCCTGAAAAAGGGGACTTATCGCCACTATTGCGGCGTGCCCTGCACGGGGTTGCGACAGTCGCTCTCTCCATGTCGGCATGAGATCACGCCGGAGGTCTGTCCTCTGAGCTACGGTTTGCCGCGGCATTGGAGGTAACCCCCGGCGTAGTACCTCCACGCGCCATTCACGCAGGAGCCACCCTTTCTTTTAATCTGGGTCATGTCTGCTCCTGAATCCGCCAATAGAGTAGTCGATGTTCTCCAGAAACAATGGCCCGTGTAGAGCTCGGCATTTGACAATTTCAGGTATTTCGCAATTTCTTCCGGCATGCATTTAATTTTGTCTAATGACTTGCCTGTTGCACTGCCATTATTATAAGCTTCGAAAAATCTGTTAGTGTTTATATTAGAGGGGTTCTACACCCCTTCTAATATAGACACTAACAGATCTTTCGCTTGGTACTTTTCGATAATTCTTACGTATTCTCCACGGACAACGAATGACCGTCCTTTCTTTGATTTCGTATCTGGCAAATTTACCAGCAACAAATCTGATGGTTTTTCAACTCTATTAGTATATAGTTTTTCAACTTTATTGCCTTGGAAGTTGGGTCGACCTTTGGTGTAGGATGCAACATGCGTCGACACCCTCACGCCAAGTTCCTAGTACAGCGGGCTGTGCTGGGGTGGTTGCTGCAGATGCTGAAAACTCAAACGGCGTGGCGTAAAATATTACAATAGAATAATTAGGTGTTTGAGCCGTTTGAGACACGAGGGCCATGCGGTCCGAGTTCCCACCTAGTCTTTCGGGATATCGCCCAGCAGTTAGTCAATTCTTCACGTGACCAGAGGAACGGCCTATTTTTTGGCCAAAGAATCAGCATTGCCATCCAACGTGATAAAGCTGCCAGCCTTTAGGGAACTTTTTCCGTGGACTTCTCAGTTCTTTCTTTCTCCCAATGAGGTTAGTACTCTATAACATTATTCCGTATAGGCTTCTTCAAATGTTAGGCTATATTAGTACATTATGACAGTGGCGTGCAGAACACCATTTCTAAGTTAATAAACAAATACAACAAATAATATTTACACTACTATACGTTTCAAAACGAATTACAAACGTCAGATATTATAAAAATCAAAACACTGAAGATCGCGAAATAAATTTTGCTAGTCACATGAAATGATGAAACAAATATGGCTTCTAAGAAAAATACAATTGTTATTTTGTCGATAAAAAAACACTACCAAATATAATTGCATCACTGTATACCGTTTTAGCCGGATAATACTTTGTGGGGCAGCCAATCAGTGGCCAGCTAGCCAGCTACACTCGCAGGAGTTTACGCCCCTATTTACTATGTGTGCCGTTCATATACACGAAAATAACGATCAGTGTGCGTAAATTTATCAATGGAAATTAGGCCGGCTGCGGCCTTGCCTAGACGGCCGGGAGCGAGCGTCGTAGTATTTATCAGTTACGTCACACGCCTGCGACAAGTTGCTATAAGTATTATAACAGGAGTTTTTTTATTTTTTATTAATATAGTTATAATAAATGCATTTGTTGCGTTGTTGGTAGGAATGGTAGGGTAGGCTAGGCCTAATTGCCTCTATGGACGGCATGCCCCTGCGATTATGATATAGGTGCAGTAAGTTGAAAATTACAGCCGAGGCGATATTGCTAGCAGAGGCTGTAATTATCAAAGCGCACGTATGTCATACGACGATCTAGAACATATTAGCGAGGAAATAAATAAAACTGCCTCTGAGACTTCTGGCGGTGTCGAATCATTCATCATTACTTGACGACATTTTCAAATAAAAACAATACAGCGATAAGATAAAGCGCGCGAAATAATTTTTACTTGTTCACAAATTAGAGATGCGCGCGCATCAGCGTTTTTTTTTAAGGCAAAGTCACTAAAAAAAGCCAGTATTACTAATAAAGTAAATTAATATTTTTGTGTTTTTGTTAAAGATTGTAATTATTGTCGAAATTTATTTCAAGAATTAAATCTTTATTTATTTTATTTTATCTCCCAAAGTTAATTTTATTCTTAAAATGTTGACCACTTTTCTGACATAAAAACTCTTTGATAAGATTTAAAAAATACCGTTCGTTTTAGATGGATCATCTTGATAAACCGTGCGTTTAACATTACAATAACGCACAAGTCCGTAATGAGATACAATACGATATTGAAATTGGAAAAAGGAGACCCTTTACGAGCAAATGTGTTATAAAATTATTATAAAGAGATAAAGTTTTTGAGGTTATAGGGGGTAATCTCTAGATCTACTGAACCGATTTTCAAAATTCTTTCAATAATAGGAAGCTACATTATCCCCGAGTGCCATAGGCTATGTAATGTACTACGTGCCCGTGGGATAATTACCGACCAAAACGCGAGCGAAACCGCAGGCAACAGCTAGTACACAATACTATGGGCAAAGAGTTCCTTTTTCAAAATTTGAACTTATTTTTTATTATACCGTTTACAATAGCCAAAAAAAAACTTTCAGTGTCGTCCTCGTATTTACAACTTTTACGTATTGAATATCCGAACGGTTTTTTTATCTGTGGTATTATGAGTCACTGTCAAATGTGTCAAAATAGCTAATGAGCTGACAATATGTCAAACTTGCGTGGTGCTTGCTTTGGTTGATGTAATCGGTGCCTATTAATTGGTAAAGAGTGTACAGTGTTCATAGCGGCATGCTCGTGCATGATGCGAAATACCATAGTATTCACGACTATCACTATAGCACACGCGATCGGGCGCAATAAATGCGCCTCTGGTAACATACCGTGTATAAACAACGTTTTGAAATTCGCAAGTGACGTAAATGTTCGTGCGATGGTGTCTTGAGATTAGTAAACGGAATTTCCCGCACATCAAACGAGTTATTGACTGTCAACAATGGCAGGATCCACTCTGCCCGAGAGGGTGGCTCAGATTTATTACACTTACGGACTATTTTGTTCGTCTTATCCCATCACAGCAATCACATTAGCATTATCTGTGTTGTTACTATGTTGGTAAGTGCTTTTTCATTTAACTGCTAACAAATGTCCATAATAGACAACTTGCTCAGTTGTATTTTTTTTTCCAGCTATCCACTTCTGAATGTGCCTCTTCCTGGGAACATACCAACTGTAGTAACATTACCATTGCATGGTGTTGATATCTATGATTTCTCAAGTCCAGACTGCAGCCAACAAAGATGTTTACAAGGTACCTCTAGGATATAATTTGTGAAAAATTGAAGGTTGACTAAATATTTCTAATATGTTAATTTATTCATACATTTTACAGAAAGACCCTCACATTTAGATATCCTGTACAATGAAACACAGAAACTTCCTTATATTTGGGCGAAGGACAAACCTCTTCTATATGTGCAGCAAATCATTATGAAAATAGGTAATAGTTAATAGACAATTAGTAAATATAACAAACACCTAGATATTAATGTACATCTTAAAAACAAATTAAAATGCCAAATGGGCTTACTAAATCAATCAATATTATGTACATAAAGGTACACTATTATCTCTTGAAGCTACCGTCACATTATTTATTGAATCCTTTTAACAAATTTACTATCACTTATATAAGTTATAATTATAAACCTATGCTTAGGTACTGTAATGGCTGGCTTCTGAGGTATTAAATACTAACTTAGAGATTATCTCTTACTTATCTTACCTCATTACAATTCTGAACGGTTTGTCAAGATATTACTTTTCCTAATTGATATCTTTATTCAATCAATAATGCCTGTTTTCACTAAATACTGAAGTTGAGCTGAGTTTTAAAAATCTATTATTGTTTAGGCAATTGTTCAGAGATCTAGTGTAATAAGTCATAACAAGCATAACTGTTAAAAATTGATTTAATGTGTGCTGAAACTGAGTATCAGTGAAGAATCCCTGACTGATTGAAATACTTTTTTAGTGTGAAAATATTTATCTTTTAATTTTAATAAAACAATGTGTATTCCAATACTGCTTTTCTTAAGGTGTCTCTCCATGGAATAACAATCTAAAGATGTGGGATGCATTCAGAGCTCCACTGCAAGAAGTATTTCGATTGCTGGAAACTATAAGAAACCACGAAGACCCTGAAACGTGAGTTTTTACTAGCCATATTAAAGTTATATGTTATTTAAAATACTTTTATTTAAAAGGTTATGCAAAAGGTAATGCAAGACATGAAGTTACTTCTGTATAAGATTGAGACGGTGCTTGGGTGACCATCAAAACCACTCATAGGTATGTCAATAGATACATTTTATTTACCACAATAAGAATTTTCGTCTCTCTCATTTGTTACAGGCAGCAAGGTTTGTTCATGCGATCATGTTTGTAACAAGAAAATAATTGATAAATATTGCACCATTCATCTTTCTATAATCAAAATCAAAATATTTTTATTTCACATAGGCCTAGATGGGCACTTATAAAACGTCAACAAAATGGTGCACGGTTCGGGTTGATCGTTTTCTATGGAGAAGAACCGGCAAGAAACTCCATGGTTACTCTTTTCAAATCATTTGGTGTTACAATATTATCATGTTACAGCATTAGTACTTAAGTATGGGGGAACAGCATAGGCCCGACAATAGGTCGTTGCTTACTACACAAAAAAAAAAAAAAAAACAAGATGAAAAGTTAACGAGCATCTGGGAATCTACAAAGCCTATGTTCAAACATTCACAAACAATCGGAATACATGTTATGTATTCCTTTTCTCTTACACAAATGATTTGATTAGACTAAATTCATTAACTGTTCATTGACTAATGGTGATCCCTATCCTCATTATTAGTTAATGAAGAATTAATGAATTGAGTGCCTGGTATATGGTTAATACTATAGGAGTAAGGAAGTGGTTGTATGTATCGCAGACAAAGTGATGCAGTTGCGCCTTTTTTTTCCCTGTCCTTGGGTTAATGTGTGGTCTAGGTTGTGCTAATAATGAGTGTTCATTCGGAAATTCATAAGCTGATAAAAATAAATATATACATAAGGCACTTTTGGACCCTTACCCGCAGGTATAAAAAGGTCGGTTTTTTATCTTTAGTCAGTTGCATACCGAAGGTCAACGTCATAACACCTCTACTGGTATCATACGAAATGAATGGAAAAACATGAATACTACGCCCGCAGAAGCCACTCAAGTTATTGCCTTAGGGTCAGTTTACACCGAGACGCGATGCGACACAACGCTGCGCGCACATTTTAATAGAGCGACTGAAAATATAACTTTATTTACTACACGAAAAGATACACATTTAATTGTGAGAATTCAGAATACGTTGCACCTTGCAACACTGTACCTTGGGGTGCCTCGCGGCGTAGAGCGACTCATGCGCCTGCAAATGGTAGACTGCGGGTGGACGCTTCGGGGCGGGTGCACGCGGCGAATGTAGACACATTCCGCTGCGCCACGCAGCGTCGTGCTGCCCACGATTTTACGATGCGCCTCGCGACTTTGCGATGCCTCTCGCAGCGGCGCGCGGCTCTGCCTGAAATCACTGGCCTCTCCCAGTATCGTCGCGTCGCGTCTCGGTGTGAACTGACCCTTAAGCCATTGCAATTTAATGTATTTTTATGTTTAAGTCGTCATTCATTATACCTTTTTAAGCACATTAATTGTATATCTACCAGCTCTTCGTCTGTGAGTCACATTGATAAAATCTGAAATAGATAAAAAATTGTAAATATGCAGGTGCAGAACATATTTTTGATAATGGTGTAAACGTTAACTAGTTCACATTCTACTGCATACCTTGAATCTGTACTTATTGGTGTTTTCTGATTGTTATTGCATCTGCAACATATCTGCTTTTCCTTTTGTCTCTCGTGCGTATAAAACAAGATAGGCTGTTGAGTCATCCTCATCTACATACAATCATACAATACGTAAGTTTCCTGTTACGAACTATTAATTGCATTACTAGCTGGCGTGTTAAAACTTTTAAAACAGAAGTTTGTATGAGACCCTCTCATCCATCGGAAAGTTATACAAAATCTTTAATTAGCTGTGATGAAATATTAATATCGCTGGCATAACAAATATTACAAGATTCATTCTATCATCAGAAAAAACATACAGGAACTTATTTCTTTATTGAACTATTAACATGTATTATTACATAGCCGGCGTAATATAAAAAGAGAAGACTGTATGAGTCACTCTCGTCTCATTGAAAGTTATACAAAAACTTCAGTTTTCTGTTGTGTACTAAACATTTATTGCAAAGTTGGCTAATTAAGGCTGTGCTTCTACTCTTCTCTCAACTTCACTATTTGGTATTAAAAACCAAAAGTAAGCAGTATATCGATTTGTCTCCTTATTTAATTTTATTTATTGATTTAATTCAGACTAGAACCATAACCTGTACCTAACTAACAAATTACAATAAATATAATTAGCGACATATACGTCTGTGCGCAAATCATCACGTCTACCTACCCAGTACCTACCCGATAAGAGGCCCATCAATTTGGTTCGCTAGAACATTGCTAATTAGTACCATAAAAAATGGTTTGGATCTTGTGAACCTGAGAAGTTCCTTCAGTTCGAAGTGCCGTCCGTTTTCTATTTTAAACTATTATCATCATTCACACTTCGGACAATCATGCAGAAACCTCAGTTTTCTGTTTTGAACTACTAATTCCAAAGCTGGCGTATGAAACATAATGTGTTGTTTGAATCACTCTAATCTTCATGGAATCATAAATAAACTTCATGAAATATTTGCATCATTCTTTGGAAACTCATAGTTTTAAAACCAAAGTTTTCTGTTATAAATATCATAGCTGGCGTATAAATGATTATGAGTTTTTCTCAAAATCATACAAAAATTTCAGTTATACAGGATGGCGCCGACAATACGACAATAAATTAAACGGCGATGAAGTTCCCAGTCCGCATACAAAAAATCATACGAATTTCTCCAGTACATTAATCACATGATATTTATTTTCAGAATTATCTACATGGTGTAGATTAATAGGCTAGTACGGTCAGGTTAACAAACAACCTTTGCATCGGTATACACTAAACACATGTTGCCAATTCGCTACTTTAAAAACCCTTTGCGAAATTATTTCTTTGAATTTTATTTCCAGATGCGAATTCGTGCAAATTATATCAACCTATGGTTATGATAATAAACATAAATAATTATAAATGGTGTTCTATTTTGTTTACAGTTTTATGCAATTTAATTTGTATGTTTTTTTTATTTACTTTCGATATTATGATTTTATTTCTTTGTGTTTTCATTAATTGTCGTATTGTCGGCGCCACCTTGTATACCGTCATTTGTACAGCTAGCGTATTTAACATATTAGATTGTAAGAGTTCCTCTCATCCTGATAAAATCATACAGAAACCTAAGTTACCCGTTATGAACTCCATATTTTCATCGCTGTACCTTTCATCACTACATTTATGAAACAAAATACCCCGCTGCGTCTGTCTGTTTGTCTGAAAACGATATACTCGAAAACTACTTAGCGGATTTTTATACGGGTTTCACCAATGGGCGGAGTGATTCAGGAGGAAGATTTAGGTGTATAATTCATTACGATTTTATGTATTTTGGCTAAAATATGATAATTGTTGAAGATGCCGCCCAACAGAGTAGTATAGGAAAACAACGTATTACGCATTAAGCAGTGATAGCCTAGAGGTGTGACTGCCAAGTTATAGGTCTCAAGTTCGAACCCAAGTCACGCATCTCTGATTTTTCGGATTCATGTGTGGATTGTATAATTATCACTTTCTTCGGTGAAAGAAACCAAACAAAAACAGAGAACTAAGAGATATTTTTCGGTGGCATGTAAAACCAAGTCAGAGGCCCATGGGCTGGCGGGACGTGAGAGGGAGAGAACCTCACGTCCCAGCCGCCGCGGAAGACGCACCGGGCGTCGGGGGCCACGTGGTGGCCCCCGGCTACCGTAGGCGCGGGCCTGTGGACGGTGAGTTATGGGCTAGCTCGCCGTCCGCCCGTCTTATGACGACAGGCCGTGTCGACGGCGCGTTCGTGTTCCACGCGCGCCTCAAAGAGAGTCAGCAAACAGGAAGGGGTCCGTAAGGACCGACGCCTGCCAGGGTTACGGGACTGTTCGAAAGAGATACCGCGGCCCTGGAACACAAAGGGCAAACGAAGGAACTTGGATGGGTTTTAGTCAGTAAAAGTCTGACACTCCCTCCTGCTCAGCCCAGAGCGGGAGGGGTTATTTGATGATTTGCCATTGGAAAATTAAAAAAAAAAAAAAGAGGCCCATGGGCGGCATAAAAACTAAAATCAGGTTAGGCACTATCCATATGAATTACGACGTATTACGGAATTATTCTTCTTACAAAGATCGATTTAAATGAAGGAACGCTATTACTTTTATTAATAAACACGGAATAAAATTACACCAGGAATAACAAAGGAATAACCATACATTTTCAAAGGTTTAAACTTGGAATAACTTTATTCTGTGTTTATTAATAGGAGGGTTAATGTCTATCTTCTAAGAATAACACACAATAGCGATTTTTGGGATAATTATTTACGTATCCTTATCTACACTAATATTATAAAGAGGAAAGATTTGTATTTTTGTGTGTATGTTTGTAATGAATAAACTCAAAAACTACTGCACCAATTTCAAAAATTCTTTCACCATTAGAAAGCTAAATTCGCCCTGAGTAACATAGGCACCCGTGCGAAGCCAGGACGGGCCGCTAGTATTAAATAAAATTAGTCCATTGTTTTCTGCATCTTAATATACAGGGTGGCAGGGACATCGACGCACAAACAATTGCCACTGTTCAGTAGAAAAATTTCGTTTGTAGGCTCAGTTGGGCATTATATTCGTACACGCTAATCTCCGGAACCACCCAACCGATTTTAATAAAATTTTGTGAATTATAGTATAGTTGTGGACCCCATAGGTGGTGCTGTTGTTAGTAAATTGCGCCCGAGTGAAGCCGGGCAGGTCGCTAGTTATAAATAACACTCGGCAAGAACTGAAGTTTTCTGTATAGCATATTATACTGGCATTCCGGCACACTTACATAATTTCGGATTTGACTAAAAAACAAGTGATTTCAACCGGTTTTATAAAATTTCTAGTATTCGCGTGTTGCGCGAGGTGCTAGCACCTCGCGTCCTTGTGGTGGTAGATCTTTCACTTTTAAAACCCCTAAATGTAGTAAAAATACAAAAAAGGGGGAGAGGGAGGAGTTTTTTAAAATGATTTTGACCAACTTTGGGCCCTTTTTATGAATCTGAAAAAAAAAAATGTTCATTATCTCTTAACTTCCGAGTTCCACCTAAACGGTGGGAGAAGGGGGCAATTTTGAAAAATGGTTTTTACTTTTCCGAGCCTCTATACGAATCCGTAAAAAAATAAAACACGGGTATCTTAGTTTCCGAGATACGATAGGGAGGGGGGGAGGAGGGCAAAAAGGGGGGGTTGTGGCACTTTTTGCCTACTCGTGAGAGTTACTTCTTTACGAATCTGTCAAAATATACCCACTTTATTTGACACTATTGTTCTCCCAGAGGGTGGAGGGGGATCACCATCTGGGAGAACAATAATGTCAATCAGTGAGTGAGTCAGTGAGTGCTAATCGAGCTTTATATCTTTCCTCTTTATAGTGAGCTCGCTCTTACGTTTTCTAATCCTTAAACTTTTGTACCTACGTCGACCAAGTAATACCTATTTCTGTATTTAATTCCAAAAAGAAAATATCTCAAATCTGCATATTTTGCTATATCGCCTCATCAGGGAGCACCCTTACGAAGCAAGAACGGGTCGATTGTTTTATAATGTACCGTTTGTTTCAGAAAAAGCACGCTACTTCAGCATTGCTACCAGATCGGGGGCATCAAGCGGACAGACAGTAGGGCCAGCACTGAGCGAGTGCTGCCCGAGTACAGCTGCCTACTGCTGTCGCCTGCCAACCTGTGGCAGCAGAACCTACAGTCATTCTCACTCGATGCCAACATTATTAATACAGTCTACAACTACCAGGTACCTACTAAACTAATATTATAAATGCAATAGTGTGATTAATGATTGGCCGTTCTTTTACGCAGCAATGTAGCGCCGGACCAACATGACTTTAGCCGGAGAGTGAGTTCCTACAGTTGATTTATCTCGAAAAAAAGCACTGTTCTTGTGAGTTAGACAACGGGAGCCAAGCCGCGTTTAAAGCTAGGATTATATGAAGCTTCTGGCTCTTTGGTCTAGTGGTCGCAGGCGCTACTGCTGAGTTTGAGGTCCTAGGGTCGATAATCAGTTTGGGCTAAAGTTATTGGCTCTTTCCGTTAAGAATTTCCTAGTACTCGTAGTAGCTCTGAGTTTGGAATTCTGCCCGGTTTATGGCGGTTTATGGAAATAGGTTTGCGACCTATTACATGGAACTTAGACATAACTGACGAAATGTGGATGTAGGTCATATTAGGTACACCTCTGACTAATCCTTCGGGGATCATAGGCGTGATGTTATTTTACAAATCTGAAGGGGTGGTCTCGTAACAGATCTAATCTTATTCTATTGTAAGACTACCATTAATCAATCATCATTAAGCAATCTTCTCAAGGAGATCCTCAGCGAGGCGATGATTGTAGACAAATTGCCGAGAGCGGAAACAACGCAGTGGCGAGTGCCTGCATCAAGTACCTGAGGCCTCGTTCATGACATGGACTCGGCGACTCAGTGATGGATTTTATTTAATTGAAGGCCTTATGTTATACGTTCCTATTACGAAATATTCAGCGTTTTGTAAAACTTAAACTATACTATTCTTAAGCGCCGCACAAAGCGAAACCGCTGACCCTACGACACAATTCGTGTCCTGAGTTTAAATTATATAAAAATTGTGCAAAGACTTGGCCAGTATTATAGACAAAAAAAAACATAATAAGCTACATGCTTGGCTTCAAAATAAATGTTTTATCTTAATTGGATGAGTAGATCTTGTGATACGACTTGACCTCCCTATTATATGCAGTCTTACAAGGACGGGGTCATGGTTCATTTCAATGATGATTGGCTCAGGTACACAGATGACAGTCATTTATTACAGGTAATGTTATTATGATATGTTACACTGCTTCGTCCTGGGTTCGATTTTTAGGTTGGGCAAAGTGTTATTGGGTATTTCCAGAATATTCTCATGAACAGCCACTAGGCTAGAGTCGTGCCCTGTTGATGGCAATAGGCTCGTCGCCGCCTAATAAACATAAATGGTGAAATATGTACTATTTGTTAGGTACACCTAAGCGTAACCCTTGCGAGATTCCAGGCGTGATGTTCTGTTATGACCGACTCGTTGGTCTAGTGGTCGCAAGCGCCACTGCTCAGCATGAGCTCCTGTATTCGATTCACAAGGCGGGTAAAGTGTTTTTGGATTTTTCCATCAGAAGTTATTTTGTAGCAGGCACGGAGTCTAAATTTGTGCCCGGTGATATCAATAAGCTCGCCCCCTATCACATGATACTTAAACATATCTAGCAAATGAGGTGTACTATTAGGTACACGTTTGCCTAACCCTTCAGGAATAGCAGGCGTGATGATATGTTACAGGCAATTACTTTCTTACGTCGACTAGTTAAAAATAACCCTTAAAATTTTGCTACCGTTTTCAGAATCTTCAGAAAGCCAAAGCTTCAATAGCGGAAATGGCTTTTGGTATGCGGCTCCGAGAAACTGGTATCAAAAGGTATCCTCTAAGAGCAAGGCCACGAGTACTACAGTACGCTGTGACAATATTCTACCAACAACCTGACCAAAGGTAACTAACTAATTAAAAAATATATATATAGATTCACACTCTAGATCAAGCCCCTGTCAAAAAACAATAATGATAAAAAAATAGCCACGAAATATGTATGTCCACAAGTATGTTTAAATATATCTTCTTATCGTGTCGATGGCAATCTCAATTGATTCAGCCCAAATTTTGGCGACGAGTTTGGCACTTTCAGTAAGGTCCATCAGCTCCTGAAATGTACAAACAGCGGGACAGATAGGACAAGTTATCAAGTGTCCCATTGTTTGTGGAAAAACAACTCATCTACACTCCGGGGCAGTCATTTACGAATCTCCACCTGAATAGGTTTTCCTTGCTTCGGCCAACCCGTGTCCGTAGTCTATTTAACCAATATTAATCTTCCGTGCTATATTTTTTTTTCAGATTTATTCAATCTCTAACGAAGAAGCTAAAGGAAATGTACCCTTTATATCAAGAGATGCCATACGCACACGTTAACGAGTTCACGCTTGTGTATTATCCAGGACAGTTTAACTATCGAGAACTTGTCCCGTTGACTATAACATTTGTGGGACTATTCCTGTATGTATATTTTTCTGTGAGAAAAATAGAATTTATAAGATCAAAACTAGGTCTTGCTGCATGTGCTGTTCTTACTATAGGCGGAAGTCTCGCCATGTCAATGGGAATTTGCCTTTATTTCGGCTTTTCCCTGAGTTTGCAAGGCAAAGAAATTTTTCCGTATCTGGTCATCATCGTTGGACTGGAAAATGTTTTAGTCCTCACCAAGAGCGTTACATCTACTGACTCCCGACTCGATGTGAAGATCCGACTCGCTCAGGGACTCAGCAAAGAAGGCTGGTCCATCACCAAGAACTTACTAACGGAAATAACAATACTTACCGTAAGCTTCTTCACTTTCGTCCCATTTATTCAAGAATTCTCAATTTTCATGATAGTCAGTTTAATATCAGACTATTTTATTCAAATGGCCTTTTTTGCTACAATCCTCGGACTTGATGTACGCCGTTTGGAATATTTTAAAGATCAAAACAACAAATTACATTTGAAGGAATACTTTAACGCCAATAACGCACTTAACTGGAGATTTAGTAAGAACTACGTGGAAGAAAATAGCTTTTCACCGCAGAGAATGACCAAGTCAAAATCCCATCCGAGGTTGAACGGTTTGGCGCACAATAGTCCGACCGACGTGGTGGCGAAGCGGAACTCCAGCCCGGGCCACCAAGACCACCACGTGCCGAAACGCATCCGCTTGGTCAACATGTGGGCGAGGACGCGCTTCTTTCAGCGTGCCTTCATGGTGTGGATGCTCGTTTGGATATCAATGATAGTGTACAACTCCGGTGTAGTGGACTATTTCATAAGCAACATTGAGAAAGCTGAAGCGGAAGTTAACAGAAAGAATTATGAGAAGCACGAACAACAACAATCTACATTCGTGTTTTACAACAACAGTGAAAGAAATCCACTGGTATTCCCGCCGCTATTAGATATTGATGCTGAAAAAACCGTAGTGGATGCAAATGATACCATTATGCTAAAACATTCACCACACTCACGGCCCTGGTCGAGGTGAGATCAATTAATACATATTTATTACATGCACGCACTAAACATATTCATTATCTTAATATTTGAATACTGGCATGTTTGTAAGTCCAACAAACTATGCTATTCACTAATATTTTCAATTCAGTCTCGTTAAGTTGTACGTTCTTAATGAGTCTTATGGCTTGAGTCGTTCTAGTTGATTCTTCGAACGATTTGTGCCAACAGTGAGGACTGTTGTTTTTTTAAAATCACAAGTTGTTTTTTTAAAATCAATGAAAACATTTTTTGACTCTTTATGTAAAACGTTATAAATAGCTTTTGTTTTTGCTCGATTTAAAGTTAAACATCTAACCATAGAGTTTTTTGCTAGTTGGAATTGGAATTAAAATGGCAAAGATTGAATGTGTCTGTTTAACGAAAATGCAACATATTTCATCTTATGCATGTTTATAACTAGAGAAATATTTAAAATATCATTGGATAGTAAATAATATTATCTAGACATTATTGTGAATAGTGTAAATCGCACAGACAATGATAATTTAAATAAATATAAATAATAAATAAATATCGCTGGACATTACACACAGCGCCATCTAGGTGCCACACTAAGCAACGAGGCTTGTGTCGTGGACACCAGATAGTAGATAATACTACATAGATACTTTTTGTTTGTAAATACATACTTAATTATACATATAAACATCCATGACTCGGAAACAAATGTCCATGCTCATCACACAAACATTTGCTCCTACCGGGATTCGAACCCGGGACCCTAAGAACGTAAGGCAGCCTCACTACCGCTGCGCCATTCGGGTCGGGAATTTAAAATAAGTTTAGTGTTAAACACATTTATTGTAGTGTACATGAAATGTTCAATGCTATGCAGTTTATTAAGTTCAAATTCCGCAAACAAAACCATGCTTGAGGATGCAGCAAGAAATAATTTGCACGTGCTAAAATTAAGTTTTATATTTCAAAGTAAAACGCCTGATTCCATAATTTGGAATGTCCAGGTTGTCGTCCCACCACTGGTCAAAGATTCTGTCGCACTACAACGAGTCGGTGGCAGGGCGGCACGTGGCTGTGCTCCCGCCGCTACTGCTGAGCCAGCGCGTGGCGCCGGAGCTGGCGGCTGGCGTGCGCAACCCTGACGAGCGCGATCCGCCGCCGCTGCGCTGGAAGGCGCTCGCTGCAGCACTTGACCCCAACGATATGTTCCCCGGTACATATCACATCCACCTATGTATCATTTATTTAGATTCTATGAAAAAGGATCGTTGAAAGGCAATCGCATGTGACTTACATGAGATTACTAACGGGATGTGTGGTGTAAAACGAATGGATAGTATAAGAAATGAGTACATAAGAGGAAGTCTGAAAGTGGCACCGGTGACTGGAAGGTGTATGGTAATCGGTTGTCTTGGTCGTGTCCGGGCATGCAATGCAGAGGAATGAGGAAAACGACGTGAGGAAAATGTTGAGTATGAATGTAGAGGAAGACCAAAAAAACTATGAAAAGAGTCAGTGTGACTGTGGCTGCTGAGATGACGAGTAGAAGGAAAGTATGGAAGAAGGTATGCTGCGCCGACCCTAAATAAATTGGATATTGAATGATTTAAATTCTATTGATATCAAGACAAAATTAAAACAGTAAGTTCTCACTTATAAAAAAAAATCTGGACAGCACGGCACTGCCATTAAAAAAGAAATAAACAACATCAAAGCTAAAACTAAATCAAAATAGAAACTAATAATAAAAAGCTAGACACTAAACCTATTATTGAGGTTACACATTTTAATGAAAGTAGTTAATAATCTTATAAAAAAATTACTTTAATTTTCTGGCTTACGAAACACTTTCATGATAAACTTTAAACTCTTGTTTAATTTGACACGGCATGCTCTTCTGTTAATTTGAGCTGTTTTTAAATTTTGCCCTACAATAAAGAATGATTTTATGTATCTGAACAGATTTCGAGGCAGTTGAAGGTAAAGGCACGCCTCATCAATGGGGAAAGGGCTCAGACCTACCCATATACCCGACCACGCCGATGGAAATCCTACTGCTAGCCATCCTCTGCACTATAAGCGTCGCCGTCATCGCTTACATGATGGTGGTACTTTACAGGTAATCATATGACAAACAAAATTAAACTTTTTTTAATGATTATACAAAAACAAGCTTTTATTAACCGGAAAAGAAGAAAATTAGATTTATCTATCAACATTGAACGCGTATACAAGTTTCGTGTGTGTGCTATTAACCGTTGATGAGTTATCTCGTGAGGAGGCGATCCAGGCTGCAGGATCAAGTCATGTCTGCTATAAATATGTATTGTCACCAGAACCAAGCGTTTGTGCAAAATTTCAGTTCGTTCCTTAAATATTATTTCCAAATGCGAATGGTGTTCTATTTTCTTACCAGTTTTAAACTATTTAGTTTGTTTGAAAAAATATATTTTCGAATTTCGAAGTTAGGATTTATTTAATAAGTAGTTTAAAAATATTCCTTTGAATTAGTATTGCCAGTGTTTTCATTAATTATCGTATTATCTGCGTCTTTTTGTATACACCTTTCTGATACATGCTATAAAATAAAGAATGATAAACGCTCGTGTGGCAGAGTACATAAAAAAAAAACAAAAACTGTCAGTTGACTAAAAAGCCCAACATATATATCAATCTTAGAAATAATGTCGGTATAAAAAGCATAAAAAGTTCGATGCCTGTAATAGGATAAACCTGTATTATTAGCTGCATTGTGTTCTAACCTATACTAATATAACAAAGAAGTAAAATTTGTTTTTAGTTTGTATGTAGGAGGTAATCTCTGGACCTACTGAATCGATGTTGAAAAGTCTTTCAATAAAAAGCTACATTATCCCCGAGAACCAAAGGCTCTATTTACAACGTGCCCGTGGGATAATTTTCGACAAAACGCGAGCGGAGCCGCGGGCAACAGCTAGTAATTACTATTTGGGCAACAGATTTCTTAATAAGTTTAAACATTAAAGTTGAAGTGAAGTAAGAAAACGAAAAATAATGCAGTGATTAGTTGATTCACATAAACGCTATTATTAGTTTAGAATGTTAAGGTCTCAATCATGTAGATGAATTCTATATCAAGGTAGCACTTAATTAGAAACTAACATAAAATAAAATGATGAAAAAATGATGATTGATGAAAATATGAATCGCGTCAGTAATCCGTATGGAGTTATAGAATTATAATCATTTAAATCATCAATACAACTCTCATTATTTATTTAACCCCATTCAATAACTATTTCATGAAAAAGTCACTCAATGAGGTTAAATGAACTTGGAGGGTTGTATTGATGATTTTAATGATTATAATTCCGTAACTCCATAAATGTTACTGGCGCGATTCATATTTTCATCAACATACAACATAACACTATGACCTGCAAATTGCAATAAACAAAAGAAAATTTAAATTTCGCGGGCTACCCTTGCGCTTCCACCTTAAATGCCCTCGACGCGTATCATTATATTTGAACCGTACTAGAATCCTACAGGTGGGCCTGCCGGGGCTGCGGGACTGTTTGAAAGAGATACCGTGGCCCCGGAACACAAAGGGCGATGAAGGAACATGGATGGGTTTTAGTCAGTAAAACTCTGACACTCCCTCCTGCTACGCTCAGAGCGGGAGTCATTTGATGATTTCCAAATCGAAAAAAAAAAGCCTACTGGTGTCATGTTAAACTACAAAGCTGAGTAGTGTACACGTCGTAGTCGCAACGGCTGGCGTCCGTTTCTTTGTTTTGTATGAAAAGCAAAGCGTATACTGAGGAATTCCTGCATTATAGGTACTTCTCAGATTCCGGGAAATATTGCGCTATTTTGTCTCCCAATTAATAAAAACGCGAAACACAATAAAATGTTGTGCAGCTTTATTTCCCAATGAATACGCTGCCCTATTTAATGTTTTTCAGATGCGTGTGTTCTCGCCACTATGCCGAATGGCGAGCGTCGTGGAGTGATGACGACGAGTACAGGAAGATAGTCGCCAAGCAACCTGCAGTACAGGTATCATTAATTTTTTAGTCTCAACATAGTTTTCACCGCCTTAAATAAAACTTTTTTCGTCCTATAGCCTATAAAAACCGCCGCAGCCGATAATGCATTGTAATATTTCCTCTAAGAACTCTTCGACCAGCACGCGTTATCATAGGTATTAGGTACTCCATGTAAATCAACGTCACCATTGTGCATAGCCACTTCATTATCTCCTTTAGCTGCGTCCGCCATGCTTTGTTCCTTGGCCAATTCTCATAGCTTACAAACCTTACTTTGCACATTGCATACAATTTATCACTCACAATCGTATTTTGAGAAGCTGCTACCTGTTCCAGACTAGAAAATCCCGTACCTATAGACATGAAACAGCTTACTGCGTGGTCATTGAGATTGATATCTGCGGAATTTTCTGGAACTTAATTTCTGACGGAATTGTTTACAAGATAAAATTCAATTAAATTCAAGATATTGAAAATGTCTCTAACTGGTTTTTCAATGCAGCAGTGTATTTACATGGTATTTCGCGATCGATGCGCTTGCTTTGTAAAGTGACGTACGGAAGCTCTGAGCTCTCGAGGGCGACTGATTTGTTCATTTGTTTGGTGACGCGTGGCACGTCACAGCGCGTTCATAGTAATTTTGTATGACGAAATCGGAGAGAATTTTTAAGAAAATCTTCTGAAAAATATTATGGAACAATGATTCGCATTTTAAGATTACTTATTAAAGATTTTGTGGAACTAAAATCTCTAGAATATTTCTATGGAAAAATACATGAAATCCCCTGAATACCAGCACCGTTTTTGTTAATTTTTGCTCAACTTCATAAAGTCCATTAAAAAAACTATACCATATTTCATACGTTTGCCTCGCAAACATTGTAATCACATTATCCGTAGTAATCATTATGTAGATTTTGATTGTGTGAATAAACTATTTTCGGTAGTATCAACTTAACCGTAACTGTCGGTATTTTTGGGATACGGGGGCGATTCTTTTTGATTGTTAATTGTTGTGATTGTTGATTGTTAAGATCCAATCCCGAGTGTAACACGGGGAAAAATTCTTTCCGTGATACTACTGGATCGGTTGGTAGTTTTACGGGTTTTTTTTAACCCGTGGTACTACTGGTAGTAATAATAGTAGTACAACGAGCAACAAACGCAATGACCGAACCACCCACTCCTGAGTTTGCGATTGCCGAGTCTATTGTAAAACTCGAAACACCAGCGGACTTTTTCTTATTTAAGCTTTTTTTTAACTTGCCTTGTAGTTAGTAAGTATGAGTGGTCAAATATTGTAATTGAATTTCAAACTAGTTCCTCCCAACCGATTGACACACCTTTGGTTCTGATGACAATACATTTTTATGGCAGACATGACTTGATCCTGCAGCCTGGATCGCCTCCTCACTAGGGAACTCCTCGACGGTTAATAGCACACACACGTAACTATGTATTCGCGTTCAATGTTGATAGATAAACCTAATCTCTTCTTTTCATTTCAATAAAAACTTTTTATATTTCTCTTTTCGATGACCTTATCAAAACCAAAGCAAAATAGTACTATCTTACATCAGTACAAGAAAACATAAACAAACGATATCAATGATCATAAATATTATTAAGCGTAAATTGAAATTTCATTGCAAATCGTACTTTTCAAGTGACAGTTGACAGATAGAGGTCATTTTCGTTCCTATTCTTATTTGAATCGCATTTATACTATACTAGAATATACTATTATGTCAGTGGGTTGTCTTAGCGAGGGACCTACTATTCCTTATTATATCCTAAAATCTCACACTAGTATACTGTGTATATTAAATGCCTAGGTTAGTTATAAAAGGTGTAACAAGACCCTTAACGAAGCCCAAAGGCACTTGTTCTCCCCGTCATTGCGATCATTTTTTTTGTTCTAGACCATACCTGGGAACCTGATAGTTATAGAGATATTGGGGTCAAAGTTCCAACTTATCCGCAAGTTTTTATTTTAATACATGTTTTTTTATGTAAGATGTTTACTTTAGACACCTTCACGATCCCCGAACTATTCAATCCATCCACCAGCACAATGTTTTGAGTGCGTTACATTGAGTCCTACCGTAAAACATGATTTTACACCCCAAAAAAGAAAGTCGTTTCCCAGCAATAATTTTTGCGTAAAGTTATTTAGTTTGATGTACAAAATGCTTGATTGACGGCTTCGTGAAGGGTCTTGAAGGGTCTTGAAGGAATAATTACAAAAAAAAAAAAAACAAATTAGGACCAGAAAACCATTTATTATTATTTACACATTTATTTCTTATGATTAAGCAGCTAAGAATTAATTAGAATCTACACTAAACTGAACCGAAAGAAAATTAGGCAACACTTAGCTTGACGAATTTAAGTTGACTCACGTGATCTTAAATCGACCGACCCAGGTTCTGAAGAGAACCGTCTGCGTCCCCTGCCAGCTCCAAGAAGTAAATGAACTTCCTGACTGAGGAGCACGGTTTTTATAGACAGCAGCGGGCAGCTATGCGTTGTAGGGAGGGCATTCCGCCCAATACTAACATAAAAATACTTTAGCCATAGTGACAAAAACCACTTTTTAAACCTCTATAACTTTTGTCCATTGCTGCTGAGCAATATGTACCCTTTTTATAAGTGTAGAAGATCTTTGCTATTGAATGACTTAGATTTAATGTTACACATAATTGTAGATTGAGGTACAGGCTCATGGCCTGTGGACGGTGAGCTATGGGCTGGCTCGCCGTCCGTCCGTCTTATGACGACAGGCCGTGTCGACGGCGCGTTCGGGTTCCACGCGCGCCTCAAAGAGATGTCAGCAAAAGGAAGGGGTCCGCAAGGGCCGATGCCTGCCGGGGCTGCGGGACTGTTCGAAAGAGATACTGCGGCCCTGGAACACAAAGGGCAAAGGAAGGAACGTGGATGGGTTTTAGTCAGTAAAAGTCTGACACTCCCTCCTGCTCAGCCCAGAGCGGGAGGGGTCAATTTTTGGCCATCTCCTTGAAAAATAATCAGTGTTAACTGTTCAAAATCGTTACAGTTTCTTCGGAAAGTGCATATTTTTAGTTAGTTCATTTTGGTAGAAATAAGCTCCTCTATGGGTGTTCGTATTCCAGTTGGTGATGGAAGCGGTGCCATTGGTGGTGGCGGGCCACAGTCAGGAGGTGGAGTGCTTGGTCACCGACGGGGAGAAAGTCGTCAGCTCCTGTCTACAAGGCAACATCAAAGTGTGGGACTCGCAAAACGGCGAGATCATCACGAATATCGACCGAGGCGCGTGAGTACCTTCACTTAATCCTGCATTTCTTAAATATTCACACTTGTAATCATAAGCCTGTACGGTACGGTTTACATCTGTCGGGCATGCCACCGGCCTGGTGAATTGTTCCGACATATTGTTTCCGGTTGTTCTCGTCTTGCTAACGGCGAGTACTTGCACACACAATCTAGTAGCCAGGATTATCCACCAGAAACTTGCCTTGCCTTGTAATACAACCTTGTGGATTTAGAAGTACAATACTAAGTACCTTACTACTAGTAAGTATGTGCCCGACCTAGTTCTCGAGAACGGTCATGCCACATTCTATGGGTTCGGCCTATCGTCGCGGACAGGACTGTTCTAGCAAATAAACCCGAAAGTGTGGTGATAGAATGCCGAGAGCGCCGTGGAATGATTGTTGACATCACTGTCCCTCATGACGAGAATCTCGTGAAAGCTGAGAATGATACAAAAGTCTTGACTTAGCACACGAGGTTGTCGACATGTGGAACGTGGACTCTACAGTCATTGTACCGCTAGTTGTTACGGTTAATGGACTAATATGAAAGAGCCTCGACCAACAACTTGAAAGCTCTCATTGCGTGGCTGGGTCAAGTGCTTGATTCAGAAACCAGTTCTCCTGGACACGGTAGGCATAGTGAGGAGGTTCCTGTCTCTGGAGCCCTGACCAACCGGTAGCCTGGACCCTGTTCCTGATGCCGATGCTACTATAGGTATATTCAAAAATGTATTTAATGTGTTTATGGATAAATAAATGAATTAAACCTGTTATGTACTTGTATTGTATAGCGGGCTGGTGTCCGCAACTCCACGTCTAAGCGCGTATTTTGCGTGCGGTGTTATGTACTTACTCGGCATTCCATGATGGTGGTTTATTTGTTGTTGAAGGCTGCTTGACAAGCTATAGGTACCCTCACTTGCCTTTATATTCAACTGACGGTTTACTACCTAACCGTCAAACACCATAAAGCCCTTATTCAGAATAATGTTTAGTTTCATAAATATACAGTACCTATTTTTTAATTTCAACAATTTTCTTCGTAAACAACCTGCCCGCGTAGCATGGCAATACTATCTCTTTTCTACCAAGAATCGAAAAACCTCTTTCTATAAAACTTGACATGTCTTGTCATTCATTTCTAACATCGCCATGCTTGCGACGATAGAAATCTTTCCACAATCTGTCATTTTTTTCGTTCTTCGACAAAACTCGTTTCTACGGTGTCATGCTACGCGGGCTGGTCTGTATGCCTATCATTGACAAAGGCCTGCTCATACTGCCTCCATAGTAGATTTTTGTCATCAGCTATTCTTGACCACGGAAAACATTCACAGAGTTGTCATTAGATAGATAGGTACGGGGGGCTGAAACAACACACATAAGTCCGGTCCAGTCCACATGCGGATCTCAATCTCGTAAAAAATCCTACAATTTCTAAGTGTCACTTTGTAAAGTAATAACGGGTGGCCACATACCCGAAATAATGTTCAAACATAAATGGAATAAAATTTTCAGTCAAGTAAAGCCAATTTCATTGACATTAATACCATTTTTATGTGTTTTATTTCAATTTAAAGTTCTCAGGCTCATAAAACAGCCTTTATGAGCTACGCATCATTATTCCGTGTACCTGCCAAATATTATTAAATTGAATTTGCATTCCCAAACCTCTGAAAAAAAAAACACTTCAAAGATAACATGCATTTTTATTTCTTTCAGCTTCTTCAAGTTGCAAAAAGACCTGTATGAAAAGGTCTCAAAGAAAAGTAATTTAACATACGAAGCGAGTGAAGGTATGGTCCTGATTTATAATATTTTTAGTCCTTGTACTTGAATTCAAAATATATTCATGAATGATAAATTATTTGGGAACTCGAACTCATTGCGTTTCATGACAAAATTCAAATTCCATTTCAATTCGATTGTGTAGGCCCTTTTCTTGACTAACAATTTGATATTAAATGGATAGATAATTAAATGTCAAGATGATTTCCATCGGCATCCCAGCTAGCAAAAAATAATCTTACAAATATCCCAAGACCATATTTTTTTCAGTTTTATATCACACTTAAAGATACCTATAAGTGTGGATTTGGGCGCACTTTATAAGCATATTCACCCTTGCAATTGCCTTGTAAAGGTCTCGCGAAGTGTATTTTCAAACTTACAAAACTCTTGCTGATACCTTTATAATGACAAATAAACTTACAAGTCACTTACAATAAATAAATAAATATCGCTGGACATTACACACAGCGCCATCTAGGTGCCACACTAAGCAACGAGGCTTGTGTCGTGGACACCAGATAGTTGATACTACTACATAGATACTTTTTTGTTTATAAATACATACTTATTATACATCCATGACTCGGAAACAAATGTCCATGCTCATCACACAAACATTTGCTCCTACCGGGATTCGAACCCGGGACCCTAAGAACGTAAGGCAGCTTCACAACCGCTGCGCCATTCGGGTCGTCAAACAATTGCGCGCTGTAAGGGTAAATAACCTTAAAGTCCTCTTATATTCGTGTTTTTCGTTTTTTCGTTTTTTTTTTTATTGTCTTATGTTCGTATTTTTTGTAGTGTTTATTATATTTCTAGGTAGCTGTTTTATTATTATAACCCAAGTACTGTTTATTTTATTTTGTTATTCATGTAAAATTTATTTATTTATGCTGTTTTGGCTTCCGTACGTTTTTTCACGGGTGACCACTGAAAACCAGCGCTGTGCTGTGGGCCCCCCATAGCACAGCATCATGCTGAGTGGTAACCTGCTTGTCGCAGTCACGACGTGCAAGCTACGAACGTCTTTTTTTTTAATGCTTTGTATGTTTATTGTTATTTTTTTTTTGTGTTTTTATCATTTTGTATGATGCACGTCATGTCCCTGCGACAAATAAATATATTTTCTTTCTTTCTTTCTTTCTTTCTTATAAATAAAATAAAATACTATTTTAAGTGTAATATCGCTTGTGTACCGCCGTGGGTTGAGAAGTCCTTGGAACTTTTGTAAACAAATTAACAATCGCATAAAAACATAATTATCATATTTAAAATTGACCTTTCCTACAAAACGCTAGTGTCTTAATTGTCACGCACTATATGCAATTATTTGGTTGCGAAGTAGATTTTCTCGATTACTTTGAAATTATAATAACAATATTTTCACGGGCCTTCTCAAAAATGTTTCTTTTACTATATTATTTTTTTAATTATTTGTAAAATAATATCATAATGTCGCCATTACGACCAACCACGACTCATAAGTGCTTTATTAGAGCAATATAAGACCAGTGCTCTTGTGTAAGGTTTATATCGCACTCGTAAAAGTCAAATTAAACCTAAAACCACTATCTACTCGGCCATGTTGCTCATAATTTTAGGATTCCTTATTATTAATTAAAGAGAAACTAAACGATAATAATCACTACATAGTATAAAACAAAGTCGCTTTCTCTGTCCCTATGTCCCTTTGTATGCTTAAATCTTTGAAACTACGCAACGGATTTTGATGCGGTTGATTCAAGAGGAAGGTTTATATGTATAACATTGACCCGTGCGAAGCCGGGGCGGGTCGCTAGTCGACCGTAAATGATAATAATTATGTACTAATTAACATTAAAATGGTTTACCTGATTGTATAGCAATTTCTGGAGTCAACACAACAAAGAAAATAAACAACTCTTAATAGGGAATTCTATAAGACACTTGTAGGACTTTTTAAAGTGCTACTACTCTTTAATATATCTTAGGTGGGCGAAACCACACTTTTAAAATACTAGTTTTACGGAAGCCTAATAAAACTCTTAGTATAGTCACTTCTAAGGTTGACTGTACTTATAAAATGTATTTATAAGTATGAATTAAGAATCAAAGGCAATTAGACTTGTAAAAGGCGCTTATAATGCCACTGCTCATAATAATATTATATAACGTTTTCAAAAATACGTCTATAAGAATATGTTACAAGTATGAATGCTCTTAAAACTTAAATAGACTTATAAAATACCACTATTAGAGTTCCTGCCTTAATCAGAACACATATAAACCTTATATGAAACCATAGCTCTTACAAGCTTTTGTTTGTAAGGATATTAAGAGTTCTGACTTAATCAGAACACGTATAAATCTTGTATGAAACCATGGCTCTTAAAGCTTTTGTTTGTAAGGGTATTTTGCTAGTTGGGATGTTAAGAAAAGTTAGTGTAAATTATGTAAAATTATTCCAATACAGCCCAAATGAGTGGTATGTTATTGAAGATGTTTTCATTTGCTTCTAGTAAATCACAGTCCTGAAACATCACCAAGAACGATTGACGTAAGTAATTATACATTTACGATTGTTAAGTTGATTGATTTGATTACGTAAGTAACACCAACACAGTAAGTATTTTAACTGCCCGGCACGGGTGAAAAGGGCCAGTGTGGAGATGTTTGAAGCCGCCATTTTGAAGAGACAAGCTAATTGAAATGCTCTCACAGCCTGCCATATGCCTGTATTTGCTATATCCCATTTTTTCCGGTTATATTTAAGGACTATAAACACCCCATCTTCTAGATAATAAAAACCACGTCCGAAGTTTTAACTACGAAATAATTTTTAAAATTTGACCCTTAAATCGATTTAATACGGGACGAAAGACTTTTGAATATTTTTGTCTGCCTCCTCGTCTGCTATTTTAATTTAACATCAAAATTGCGACCAAGCTTATTACCAGTTCATAAGAGTAGCTGGAATCATACTAATACTTGCAAACAAGTATTGCTTGCAATACATATACAGGCTGTCGCTTTCAAATCATGGTGGTCAAATTCAAGGAGGTATAATATTAAAGATCCTCGACCCGAATCGATAATAAAATGGGTAGGTATTTTTTTATTATTTGTTTACGGAAATCGGTAAGTGTAAACCACCCGTATTAAAACGCAGCCCATCTGTTCCTAGCTGTATAACCGCGCCGCCACACACATACGCAAACGTTTATTCGCTATTGTATTCCCTAAAATTCGAAGACAGCGCGCTTGCAACCGCGGAGCCACAGCGATATCGCTAGCTATAGTGCGCGATGGGTGATTCTGAAATTCCGTCTAATTAAAACAATTTAAAAAAGCAGTTTTATTAATTATTGACCAGGTATCGTAATTTAAATTGATTTATTTATATCTTTTGTGACAAGCTCCTGAATTTTGACTTGGATGCAAAACTGCACCTTGTATATAAAATCAGCAAATCGAACCTTGATCTGTTGAAAATAAAATAAATTAGCGGACAGTTAGGTAAGCCAGGCTCCATATTCAAATATTCCAACCTCTTTGTATAAAAGTTCGTCTCATTGTAAACAACATTTGAAACAAAAAATGGTTGAGCAAATAGTCTGTTTCTACCTTCTCATCTAATACTATACTTCTAATACTAATATTATAAAGAGGTAAAATTTGTTTGTAAGATTGTATGTAGGGAGTAACCTCTGGATCTACTGAACCGATTTTGAAAATACTTTCACTAATAAAAAGCTACATTATCCCCAAGTGCCATAGGCATATATTTACAACGTGCCCGTGTGATAATTTCTGACCAAAACGCGAGCGAAGCTGAGGGCAACAGCTAGTGTACTATATTTAAGCACTAGCTTGAGCTCGCGTCGTGTGGAGTTTGGTAATTGACTCACGGGATCGTGCTAACGGGATATAAAATATGTGTTGAGGTTATAAACTATCTATGTGCCAAATTGCATCTAAATCCGCTAAATAGTTCATGCGGTAGTAACAAAAATCCGTCCACCCATCCATCCTCACAAACTCTCGCAATTATAACAGGAGTAAGATGTTAACAGATAGTTTTGTTGTGCAGAACGTGCACAGACTGCGCAAGGGGTTGAGCACTTACCTGAGCGGGCTGCGCTTCAGGGCGGTGGGGCCGCGGGACTCGCCGGACCACATCTCCACCGCCGAAACCACCAAATATGATTTTGCTAAAAATTACAGGTAATCATCACACCACCGCTAGCATTTAAGCTGTTTCGGCCTTCTCAAGACATCCATATGATATGTACATAATATATAAAGGCCATGTGATACAAGGACAAACTTTAACACGTCATAACACTCTATTGGAGGTCTAGATTCCTTTCCTGTATTGTCATGGTAGCCGTTTGTGCATCGATGTCTCATAAACCGTGTGTAAACTTTTCACTAATAGAAAGAAACCTGAAATATGAAAAAAACTGTTTACCACACCTCCGCCCAAAGATTTAAATCGTTAAAAGTACCTTTACCGTTCTATGATCACACGAAAAAGTGTATACGCTGAAAAGCTTGGGGTTTCTTGGAAACTGCAAAGAATTATGAGTGAACTGGACCTGTCAGGATAGTATATGGTTATGAGCTCTATTGTTGTATGTTTCAACCTTATGTGTACCCACATTCAAGCGTAAATGTGACCATATTTTACTGCGGTAGGGCCAGCATAAAATTTTGTAAGTACTCGTTCATACCCACGTTGTTGGATTGCATTGATTGATCTGTGAAAATCCCTCACTAACACAGAAAAACCACTGACGCGCAAATATGGAGCCATATTTATAGAACTCAAATAATAACTCTTCAATAAATTACGGTTACACTTCTTGGATTCACTGATCACAATAAGTTTCCAAAAAATAACCGGGAGTCTTTAAAGATCGAAAATATTAGAACTTCCAAAATAACAAATAATGATTATGTTTCAGAAACTTATACTGCGGGGATCAACAAGATGATTTATATAATTGTTACGAGGCTAAAGAAAATGTTGATACTAGTAATTTAAGTAATCAAGATTTAATAAACAATAGTGTTAAGAATAGTGACAATTGTGATGAAGACATATTCGTATTTAATTCAAGTGAAAGTCCTGTAAATAGTGTAAGTGCTAAGTGTAATGATAAGTCGACAATAAGTGACACTGGGCCCAGTGTAGAAGAGGACAGTAGGGACCACTTAGTGAGTAATTTAGACTGGAGAGGAAAGGCGATCAAAGAATCTCCTGTGTGGTGTATGGACTTTTGTAACGATCTTATCATATTGGGTTGTGCTGACGGACGACTCGAGTTTTGGGAAGCCAGCTCTGGAAAACTCATGGTAAAGTATACCTTTAATTTAACATAGACCTAACACCATAGGTCCATTGACAGACCGTATTTTTTTTTTTAAGAAATGACTCAACCTGTTTCTGCCAAGATTACATTAGAAGTCAGGCACTATTTGCACCGTTGAGTATATTTTTTTACAACAACCAAAACAACATCCATTTATTTTGAGGCTTCTTTGGCCCATAGATATATACCTTACAGACTAATATACATGATAAAATACAAATTGTGTTAGTAAATAGAACCTTAGAACTATGTTAGTAACACTTCTCTTGTGCACTATGTCATTGTGCGTTGTTCGTTTGTGTGTTTACAGTTGTCAAAAGTTTGAAAACATTTGTCGACGCGAAATCGGCTTAAGCCGTTTAAAAGAGCTTTATGTCCTTGCAATAAAAACCTAGCTAGAGAAGGTACAAGGTTAAAAGACTTGTCATGGAGTGCTGTTGGTGAAGTGGTCTGTGGAAAAATAATTGTACTAGTTGTTGCCCGCGGCTTCGCTCGCGTTTTGGTCGGAAATTATTCCACTAGCACGTTGTAAATATAGCCTATGGCACTAGGAAATAATGTAGCTTCCTATTAATGAAAGAATTTTCAAAATTCTTTCAGTAGATCCAGATATTACCCCTACAGCCTCACAAACTTGACCTTTTTATAATATTAATAAAGATTGAAGAAACAGGATGGGGTTTAGTACCGATTATGACCACGCGCCAAAAAAAGCATGATCCTTTCTAGTATGGGCGCAGTGTATTTACGTGTGTGTGTGGTATGTTTCAGTGCGTGTGGTGGAGCGCGGAGGCGCGGGGCGGGCGCGGTGTGACGCACGTGCGCGCTCTGGCAGGCGCGCGGCGCGTGTGCGCGGCGTCGCTGGCCGGCCACCTCACGCTGCTGCGCCTCGACGCCTATAACGCGGCGTCCGGCGCACACGTCGACTGGCAGTTCAGCACGGCGCATCGACGCAGTTAGTACTCAACTCACTATTAACTTGCCTTTATTACGTATATGAACTCACGCTTGTATGTCCCCGAAGGGTAAGGCTGAGGTGCAACTAGGGGTCAACATTACAAGCTAGGGCAAGTATATGGTGCAAGCGGAATCTACAAAACCTTATAAATGATGTAGAGTAGTATGTTATAAAGGCAAGCCATATTTTTCGACTTTTATGAAAGTACCACCGACTACACTCACATTTTGCAAGTTAAGTAAATTATTTAAATCACATGGAGTTTAGGGCGTTTAGCTTATCAATCAGACATACATAAATCCTGACTCCGTGAGTAAAACTGAGAATTCGTGATAGAATAAACGCCTGTAATTCCTGATATCAAGACAAAAAAAAAGATAAAGAGTTATGTATTTGTCCGGTCTAAGCAACCGAACACTTGCTAACGCAGCAGTTTACAACAATCATTGTACTTGTATCTGAATGACAATTTTATTAATACTTTAACATCAGTGCATTACCAGACATACGGACCGGGTGCATTAATAACATAACATTTTACTTTAAGTCATTTAACATTAAACTTGAAGAACCTTTAATAAACTCTTTAAAACCAAATCCAAACAGTGCTTTAATATTACCTACGACCTTGCACTCCGCACAGTATTACTTTTCCTGACAAGGAATGAAATCCAGGACCAAATGCTCAGTAACAGCTCTTGCGACCACTAAAGCAACGAGTCACGCTTACTGTTTATCAAAAATATAAACAACATTCGCAAAAATAACTTGTAACACCTTATTGTAGAGTTTAGTTTCGGGTGGGGCGCGGAGTAAAGGTAAACTAGTAAAACGATGTTTGATCCAACAAGGCCTTTTACTTCTTTCAAAATAACAGTCATGTTGCTGCACAAGTGCTGTCATCCTCATTCGACTGCCAATAGCTCCTTGTACCACTACATGAACGAACTGAAGTGTACTGAATAATAATTTGCAAAGTAAAACCTTAAGTTTATTCACATCACGCCAACGTATTAGATATGTGTACCCGCTTGGGAACAAGGCGTGTGGTTAAGTAACCTATCATGCCTGGAATCGCCAAAAGGCTAGGCAGAGGTATACCTACAGTGCACCTTCATTCCGTCAGTAATGTTTTAAGCCCCATATATGTGAGTTTATGGATATTGCTGTGCTGCTGTTAATTTCTTTTTCTTTTTTCTCGGCCCTTAAGGGTCGTAGCGTAATGTTACATCTTAAACATAACCTTCCTCAAGAATTGGGCGATCAAATTCAAAAGGAATTTTCAAATCAGACTGCTACTTCCACAGATGATTCCTCGTTCAAACAAATAAACACACTTCAGCTTTATTATATTAAACTAGCTGTTGCCCGCGGCTTCGCTGGCTTTTTGGTCGTAAATTATCCCAGGGGTTTGAAAAATAGATAGATAGTAGCCGATTCTCAGACCTACTGAATATGCGTATAAAATTTCATAAAAATCGGTCAAGCCGTTTCGGAGGAGTATGGTAACTAACATTGTGACACGAGAATTTTATATATAAGATATAGATTTACTAATGTATAACATGTTCAGCGCACAAACGCACGGGGTCCGCCGGGTCGCTGCGAGCGCACGCCCCGGACGCCGAGGCCACACGCGCCAGAATGAGCTTCTCCTACGACACTGATCTCAGCGACGGGGAAGGTAAGTTCTTTTAAAGCCTGCACCAGAAGTATCGTATGAAAGCGTAAACAATTTTTTTTTTAATTATCCTGTTCTCTCCCACTGCTAGACAAAGGCATCCTCCGTAATAAATAAAATAAAAAAAGCCTTATACTTGCTAGTATTATGTTTAAACTTATACTTTATATTCATTGATATATATATTTTCATCACCCATAACTGAAATTCAAGTTAAATTCGTACGTAATCACTAATCACCCACTAAACGGAAAAATAAATGAAAAACCCATATTTGTTTATCTTTTTATCAGTAGATTCAGCTAGATAGATCGATTCAAAGTCAAACTCTAAGCATTTTTTTTTAATTAGACCTTATAGGCACTTTTGAATGTCAGAAACAAGCGAAGCTACAGCCACAGACAAGGCATAATAACTTGTGAAAGGACTTTACTTGCTCATTCCAAAGCGTAGATCTCTATGGAGAAGAATGGGCAAGAAACTCCATGGACACTCTTTTCTGTCAAAATATTGTCACAAGATCTTGGTTACATCATTCATGTTGAGATTATACATTTAAGTAAGAAAGAAGTAGAAAGACGTGCACATTAAAACCGTCCAGAGTAAAAAATTATATCAACAATTTAAAAACAAAATAGTTAATTGTAGAGAGAGGAGATTGGAGTGTCGCGCAATGATTGTTGATATAGCGGTCCTGCCCGCGTAGCATTACCACCGTAGAAACTGGTTTTGTCGACGAAGAATCGAAAAAAATGACAGATTGTGGAAAGATTTCTATCGTCGCAAGCATGGCGATGTTAAAAATGTATGACAGACAGGTCAAGTTGTATAGAAAGAGCTTTGTCGATTCTTGGTAGAATAGAGATAGTATTTCCATGCTAAGCGGACATCATATTTTCTTTTATTTTTCTTATTTGTGCAAGCATAGAAAAATAAGCAATTCAAGCACCTATCTAAATCTGGCTCGCGAGGCATGTGGGGCGTGAATACAGCCCTGACCACCGGTGCAGCGGTGGGTAGGACCCTGTTCCCGATGCTGGCGGGTTCCGTTCTTTTAATATATATTTTTTAAATATGCTTTATAAAGGAATTTCTAAAAATGTATTTAATGTCTAGAAGAATAAATAAAGGCCACATAAATTTTTATTATTGTGAGATTATGGCTGTGTTTTAGCATTGGGAGCGCCAGACTGATTATGTTTAACATATACTTGCTAACAACTAGTGATGATTATAGAGGTGGTGTGCGTGAGGATAGCGCAGTGCCGGCCGCACCAGCAGCCCATCACGGAAATGCACTCGGAAGGCGGCCGCATCCTCACCGGCGCGCAGGACCACGTGTTAAAGGTACATAGAATATTATTAATTGTACACAATTATTTCGCAGTATTCCTAGCTTCCTTATGCCCGTGGTTTCACTTGCGTGGAGTTTCGTGATTGTCCCAGGGGATCGTACTACCGGATAAAAAATTGTGTTAATCCAGGTTATAAACTATCTGTGTGCTAAATTTCAACCAAATCCGTTCTGTAGTTTTTGCGTGAGAGAGTAACAAAAATCCCCGTGTTGGCTTTATATAAGTGAAAAGTTTTTGAAATTGAATTTATTTGAAATTGACGAATAGACTAGATGGAAGTAAGTGTACATAGCGTCAGTTGGTTAGAATAGTGTTGAGGTAGTGAGTATAATGTGGTGGTGTTTGCCAGGTGTTTTCCAGCGCTGACCTGAACCCGCTGTTCACACTGCACGGTCACTGCGGCCCCATCACCAGCTGCTTCATCGACCATGCGACGCCCACCATCGCAGGCAGCGGCTCGCAAGACGGCCTGCTTTGCGTGTGGGACTTACATACTGGTAAGTACTTAGATCAGGAATTTATCAGTGCCACAGAGTGCGGATTTGTGCCCGGTTGATGGCAATAGGCTCGTCCGCTATTACATGAAACTTGAACCAAATTAGCGAAATGTGGGTGTACTATTGCAATAACAACTGAACTCCCTCAAAAAGTAAATCACACAATAACGAGTCTGGTGCTCAAAGTTATTGTATCATTTTTTTCTCACAAAAGGTTAGTGCCCATAACTAGCACAACTGCACCAACACTACTCGATCCCAGTGGGGCCAAGGGCGGTTGGGTCAACGGGAATACACCAAACTTACTAACCAATATTAACTCATCTTAGGGTGAAAGCGCCAAGGTAGTCCGCAAAATTTAGATTTTCTTACGTTTTTTTGCAATTTACAGGTCAGTGTCAGGCTGTATGTTGAACGAAATATGATTCGCGCCTGTAACACGTATGTATTTACAGAGATATAATCATTAAATCATCAATACAACCCTCTAAGTTCATTTAATCCATCTCAATGACTTTTTCATGAAATAAATAGTCATTCAATGGGACCTGCAAATTACAAAAAATCCGGCGAAGGGCGAGTCGGACTCGCTCACGAAGGGTTCCGTACAGTTATCTAAAAAAAAAAAAAAAAACATAATTGGCATCAACTATGTGTGTATGGGGACACCCTTTCATATTTCTACTTTTTTTTAGTTTTTTGAATTTTTCCTTTGTTAGTGCTGTAAGGCCTTGCTTTTTGCCAGATTTCATGATTCTAGTTCAAAGGGAAGTACATAGTAGGGTTTTGATTCCTTTGTGAAATCGCAGAATATGCGACATATACAGTCATATCTTTTGATCGCGTTGACTTACAAGTTTGATTTTTTCATTGCTCCAAGGGGTAGCAGACTTGAGTATTTGGTATTAATTTCAGCTTGATACCGCCAGGCATTCCTGAGAAAAAGGATCTTGACAGACAGACGGACAACAAAGTGATCCTATAAGGGTTCCGTTTTGCCGATTGAGGTACGAAACCCTAAGAACGTAAGATAATTAGAATTTCGCGGGCTATCTTAGCGCATCCTCAAGTTCTCTTGCTTCAAACAAAACCTGCTTTATTCTTGAACTCAACGATGATAGCGTCCCAGATTTAAACGGAATAACTAATAGATTAGTTAAACTTAAAGACATTATTATTGATCCACTAACATACATTTTCAGAAAGGATATTTGAAGAAACATAATATATCCCAAAATATGTGAAGAAAAAAGTTCAATCCACTTTTTTATGTTTGACAATCTTTACCGGTAATCATCCCATTTTGCGAAGTTATTGCAATGATTTCAGATAATTAACGCTGAATTATCTAAATAACAGGGAAGATGCATGTAATTTTTCCAAACTTAAGTCAATGAAATACAGTACTATCAACCCAAGAAAATAATTAAAAGTTAAGTTCAACTAATACTTGTCTCTCAAAAAAAAAAGAACTCCTACAATTTTTGTACGACAATTCAAACGTCCGTGACTGTCGCGGCCATGCATGTTATGTGACGTCATTTACCTCTATCTGCCTTGTGTCCATTACATTTTTAGCTCTTAATTGAATAATTTTACTAATGTTGCCTATGTGCTTTATTCAAGCAAAAATTGCAATAACAGTAATAAAATAAAATCTTAGTGAAACTTTAAGTACTTTACAAATAAAAGCGTTTCTATGGCATATTTTGTTTTGAAGCCACTACCGGCGTTATCGAGAACGATGCGTTTTGGGTTTGCGTTCCGTTTCACAAAAACACGCTACCTACATAATTTTTTTTTTTTTAAATAAGTCTTGTATTAGAAAATTAAACAAGTGTACCACAATGTTTTTATGTGACAATACATCCTTGTATGTTTTTAAGAAATAAAATAAAAGATTGTATTTCTAGCATATTCCATATAAATCTAAGTATGCTTAGAAAATCTGTTCCAAGTATACGTTTTGGTTGTAAATGAGACCAATAATTGTACTAGGTAGGATTAAACCAAATAAATAATGATAAGCTAATCGTAATTGACTGAATGAATGTGAGATTTTGGTCTGGCTTAGTTTAGCATAACTCAACATCATCATTTTCCTAGCTTTTCCCTAACTATGTTAGGATCAACTTCCAGTCTGATCGGATGCAGCTGAATACCAGTATTTTAAATGGAGCGGCTGCCTATCTGATCTCCACAAGATACCCCTTTCTGTCTCTCATTTTGACAGTACTCAATCCGCCTATTTGTGTTACGTTTCCAGGTGCTTGCCTGTACAGCATGCAGGCGCACGACGGCGCCGTGACGTCGCTCGCGTACACCGCCTCCTACGTGGTGTCTGCGGGCGCCGACGAGCGTCTTTGCATCTGGGACCGATTCCAGGGACATATGCTGAACTCCATTCACATAGTAACTATCTACTGTTATTACGATTCTGTCAACTTATGGCTTATACACTAGGGCGGTTTCGAATTAGCGCTTTTTCGGAGAGTATAAGGTCGTTTTTGGAAGAACGTGTAGGCGCGTCTTTTGCCACATGCGCAACTCGTACGAGCATTAAAGCGCTTTTAAGCTCGTAAAAGCGCGAGCCGCGTGAGGTACGTCCACGCGCGCCCATGCATCCCCGTCTCAGTTAACAATCTCTTGTTGCAGTGATTCAAGCGAACACGCCGGAATAAGCGCGTGTACGCGCGTTCGCGCTCGGGTTTTTGAAGCGCAAAATTTGTAAGCGCGTAAGCCAATATGAACTTATTCGTGCAATAAAAAACGACAGTCTGAAACCTTTCTAAATATCAGTACCTGCCCCAACCGAGTACAAATGGATCTTCGTATCGTTTAAAATGTCTCTCGCTACCCTTTGTCCATCTCGACACTATACGACGGCGTCAAAAGAAATCTTCGTTCTGTTTATAATAAACACGTAACTTTTTTCCCATCTTTTTGACCATAGCTTATTACAAGGTGACAGCTACAACCTGTCATTTTTCTGTGATTTAGAGCGCATCTTGGTTCTTGCGGGGGGGGTCCATAGTCCAAACTAACGCCGCTATCTCGCAATACAATTTGTTACACAAATGTTTACCAACAGCGTCCTCCTAACAATGTCATTCAAGAGAACCATGACTCACTCTTAGGACGAGAGCCCACGACCAAAACTTAGGCTAATCAATTTACGGCCAAAAACGTATAAAATCGTTAGATTAAATGAATCTGAGCCCGACTAGTGGT
Organism: Eugnorisma glareosa; assembly: GCA_947578425.1. Taxonomy (NCBI): domain Eukaryota; kingdom Metazoa; phylum Arthropoda; class Insecta; order Lepidoptera; family Noctuidae; genus Eugnorisma; species Eugnorisma glareosa. The sequence goes on from OX387957.1 coordinate 35,791,071, forward strand.
AAGTACCGGTAAGAAATGTCACAGTTTTAAGAAAGGGCAATGTCAAATAAATAGACAGACGGTTTCCTCATAATACGTCTAATTAAAAAAAAAGAGCTGCATCCTGTTAGACTGGAAGCCGACCACAACATACTTGGGAAAAGGCTAGGCAGATGATGAATATTCAAAAATTAAATAGGTTTGGCCATTTTATTACGAAAAAGTTTGTTTTCAGATATTTTGCGCGTCACATGTGCCTTGAACGCATTTTCATAAATATCAAAAAACATTAACGACCTGTCTCTTAGCAGCATGGCTACCAGAATTTAAAAATGTTTTAGGAATGTGAAATGTGTTTTTCAAAAGTCACCTCCAACAACGAAAATAATGTTTTGGACTCGTTTTTAATAGTTAGAACTAACATGGTAAAAAAAACAATTTATAGGTTTTCATACCATTTATTCATTTTGTAGAATTATTGGAACTAAACGTAAATAGAAATCAAAACAAGTTGCGATAAAACGTAGTCCATTAAATCAAGCCAAGGTGGTCATGTGAAGCAGATCCAATAAACGATCTTGAGAAACTGCAGGAGTGAATGATGCGCGCACGACGACGCTTTTAATGCGAAACACCCCTCTACCCCTCAACTCTTTTGTCATTGTTTGTAACAATAGAAAACGTATCTACTGGCTTTTTGAGCACGTTCTCCCTGTTGTCTAAGTCGGTTAAAAAGGAAAAATAAAGAATTTAATTAGTTTACTGTACTGATTAGTAAGTAAAATTTTTATTAAATGTACTTAACTGATCGAGACATTTCAGAGTTTCAGAAAAAAAAAATCGGAAAATAATTTTTTGTCGTAATGAAGACTTTTCGTTTCTTTTCCTTGCTTGAACTTTAGGTACATTAGCTCTACCTATTCCGACCACTGCCCATAACCCTCGCTTTAGTACAGCGCAAACGTTAGCAAGTTTAGACTTGATGTTCACTTTAATTATTGTCATACCTACTAGCTATGCCCCGCGACCTTCGTCCGCGTGAAATTATTATAAAAATACGACTATTGAATATCCCTATTTGAATCAGATTTTGTTATCAATTTCAAGGGTTTTATTTTTTGCACGGAACCCAATCCTTTTTCTAAAATAAAAGTAGCCTAAGTTACTTCTTATAACATCAGCTATCTGCTAGTAAAAGTTACTTCAAAATCGGTCCAGCCGTTTCGGAGATTAGCCGGAAGGAACAGACGGACAGGCCGAAGGATAGACAAACAGACAAAAATAAAAGATTTTATTTAAAGTTCATAGTATGTATATACGGTACTTTTAATGATGAAAGTATGTATTACGTATTTTAATACGCATTTACTAAAAAGATGTTATTTTGAAATCACAATCAGACACTTCAATTTTATTTATTTTAATATAGATTGTGCTATGCGGTTTAATTTGAAATTAAAAAGTTGTCTGATTAGTAAAAGGCTATACAAACAAAAATTGTCTGATATAATTGTTTCAACTTCTTTCAAATCTATCGTTTTTATACGGTTTTTGTCGTAAAACGATGAGGCAAAATTTTGGTCATGGGCTCTCTTACTATCTACAAGGTTACTATCTACAAAGTTATGTCATTTAAAATAGCAAGACCAGAAAAACTGACAGCTTTAGTCTCATTTAAAAGATGTGTATCTTTGAAACAAACATAAGGTAATCAAGTAATCATTTCCTCATCTATTGGACGAGTCGAAACAAATCATATGAGCACAAACGAGGTGTTTACTAGTAGCCACTGAAGCGTTACACTATCCATTTCCTGGCTCCAACATCCGAACCTCAACTGAAGGTGCAATATATTGGATTCATCAAAAAGAATCATATGAGCACAAACTCGAGGGGTTTATCAGAAGCCACTGACGAATTTCACTGTATGCCTCCTGGCTCGATCATTAGATCAGCTCCAAGATACTAAATTATAGTATTGTTATCTAAACTACACAAACACGCAATATTTCATTTCGTTACGACAATTAGAAGTATGTTCAAATTGACTTCCAAGATTTGATTACATTTCAATTGATTGCGTGTTAAAAATAGAGAAATAATGAAGCAGTATTGAAGTGTTGGTCTGTGTTCAGGGTCTCAACTACATGAGCCGCATGCTGCCGCTGACGCACACCATGCTCGTGATGGGTGACCGCAGCGGACTGACCGCGTACGACCTCAGCAGCGGCGACATCATACGAAGGGTACTTCTAGGTGAGATAATGTAACCTAAGGCCAGGGGAACTATCGGTATCTGTATTTAATACCAAATTCGTCATCGGTAATTTAAAAAAATAGCTGTTTCAAACAAAAGTACACGGTCAAAATGAATAGAACAGCTGGAGCCGTTTGTGCTTCGGTGTCCCTTACACCCTGTATATCCAATGGCCAGTTGCGTGCGTTTCATAGACACAGAGTGACACTGCCTACCTTAGCTAACTCAGATAAATATTTATAATTTTGTTCACATATTATTTTATTTTCGAGTACTTATTATCAATAAACAACAAAAAAAACTCAAATAATAACTCAGGTCCACCTATTGAGTGTCGGGTACCATAGATACGGGGTATGCCAGCTCGTTCGTACAATGTGAAGCTACTTCAAGTGCCTCGGGAAAGACACAAACTATCGTAACGTCTAAAATAATGTTTGTGTGCTTTCTCTGTCATGTGGAATTAATGTGCGCTTGTTCGTTTTAATACGTGGCACACAAACACAATGGTAAAAATAACGCACACAACCGCACAAAATAGACGTTTTTTTCACAACACGACAAATTTCGACACTTACCGAAGTTTGCCGAACCGAAGTCTGCTATGGAACTATTTTATTTAAAACGTAGCATAGTATTTAACTATCGCTACATAAAACACCATTACTTTTATGTCGTATTATTTTTATACTGAGTCGAGTCGCGATTATTGTTTGTTTTGTTTTGGTTGTGAGTAGGTTACTAGGTATTTAAGATTGTAAAGTTGATAATAGTGTAAAAATGGATAATATTGACTGAAAGTTGTTCAGGTGGTATGTTTGGAGAAAATAAAAAACCGGCCAACTGCGAGTCGGAGTCGCGCACGAAGTGTTCTGTAACTGTATCTAAAAAAAAAACACGTTGTTATCTGGCAGCCCCCTTAAATATTTATTTTATTCTGATTTTAGTATTTGTTGTTATAGCGGCAACAGAAATACATCTTCTGTGAAAATTTCAACTGTCTAGCTATCACGCAATGAATACAAACTAACACTTTCTGTCTGCCATACTTGAAAGCTATGTGCACGCCGCCGCTGCCTATGGCATCCGGCAATAGTGCAGCTTTCCATCAGTCAAAGAATTTGAGAAAAATCAGTTTCGGAGATTATCCCCTACATCCAACAAACTTACAATCATTGACTCATAACTAAATAAGTGTAGATAAACAGGCAATCGTTTTGTCATGTGTTTGCTCAGTAAAAGTGGAGATTGTATCAACCTTCCGTATTGTGTTTCAGGCCAAAGCGATGGATGTATCTTCGTGAGGCAGATATTACCGCTGAAAGACGCGATCGTTTGCGACTACGCGAACCAGCTGCGCATCGTTCGCTTCCCACTCGTGTCCAGGTTAAGTGATATGAAGAACGAGTAGCTCTTCCAACCATTACTGCTCAGCCGGAGCAACCGCTAACCACGCAAACTATTTAATATTTATACACTAACTTAATCACGTGTACATCTTTAATGGTATACCGAAACGATAGACTTGACTGTGTCTTATTAACTTCCGTAACACAATTATCATGTGCTTACTTGACAAGTATAAAATATCATGTACAAAGTACAAACGAAAATATATATATTTATTTATTTTTTTGCTGATAAAACACTCATAAATGAGTTTTGAAATAAAATAACCAATGTTTCACTAGTCTAGTGCAGTTAGACATTAAGGTGGAACGAAGTTTATAGTATGTTTATATTTTCGAAGAATCGAATCGCTAAAGCGTACTATAGTCTATATGAGTTTCTAACAGAGAAATATATTTGTTGATTAATTTTAATGATAATGATAATTTATTAATGGTAATGAAAATAATAGTTTATTAATTTTTCAACTGAATGATAATTGTAATACTTAATAATAATATAATCGATCTGGTCTCTCTAAGTAAGTACATACATGTTTCATGAATGTTTGCATGCCGAATGGTAAAATACGGCTGAGCTTTGATATTTCATAACAATTATTGTGTAATATCCATATTTGCAAAATGATATTCCATTCTAGTGGTCGGATTTTTTTTCTTCAATTATTCCTAAATTACTGAATTTTAAGTTCTTTTGTTTGAAATTTTATTGGATGTATACCTACAAGCTACCAGGTCACACTATTACACCACAATATAAATTCATCGAATTTCAATTTATTTATAAACCAAAAATAATACATCAGAAAATTTAAAAAAAAAATGTTGCCAGAGGAGAATTTGTTTTCACTTCTCTACATTTCTAGGAACCTAATAAAAAAGTCCCATAAAAATCCAACCACTCTATACTTCGTTCCACCTTTTGAGTATTTTTTTGCTTATTTGCACTCAGCCACAGGTAATGTTTGAAATTTATGATATTCTTGCCACATTTGAGCATCAAATGAGAAGATTATGAGCAGTTGAAATCCCAATTACAAGTAATAATAAGCGTTGTGTTGGGCGATTCGTCTGCATACTGCCACAAATTGTTTGTAAACTTGCATCAAAATGTTTACAAATGTGTCCAGTAAGGAAACTTGATTGATAACCAAAGGTGGCCGTTAAACCTATTTGTGGACACTACAGGCCAATGCTCCCGGTCCGGGAGTGCCTTAACACAAAGACTTTGGCGTACACAGTATGAATTTTCCAAGTTGGCGTGGATGGCCAAATCCAAAACTATGAGGAATAGCGCAAAATGCTCAAAGAAGTCTCGAGCCCGATTTTGAAGAAAACTAAAACTGCTTTATTGGATTTTAAAAAATCAATATTCCTGGCCAGGAATCGAACATGATGGCTTTGAAAAAAAAACACATACTTTGACACCATTCGATAGTGTCGCTAATAAGGATCCAATTCTGGGAAGTAATAGTAATGCGGCAAAACATTATGTTCTAATTTTTTTTTTTTTCTCTTTTTGTGGCTTGAAGGCCTCAATTAAAAAATTGTTATTTATCCAACATGTGAGGAAAGTCAATCCTGAGTAAGCGAAAGACTCAACAAAACGAATAGCAAATGAACTTGCTCACATGTTGCATACAAAACTTTTCACCACTTCCAGCAAGAAAGTATTCAGTCATCATAGGTAAATAAATTAAATAATCACAAAGCAAATCAAAATAATTCTTTATTATAAAATAGAAAGAGCTGTTATTCATGAAAATAATTTTAAAAATGAAATGTAAAATTACTGCAATTTTTCAAGTTAAAAGTAACGTTTTTATTGGGTACATTCATCGTTGTTTTATTACTATTCACTTGAGTGTTCTATCATTAGAAGGGGCCTGAGGTGGGGCATTGACAGTATCTTCTGCCGCAACACTAGCCGACGTCGTCGTAGACGGCTTCGTCCAAGAATCTGTAGGTTCCATTTCAGCACCTCCCCTTGATGTTGACGGCTGCGGCGACAAAGATCTACTTGATGGTTTGAGGTTTATTGATTATTATATTGTTGCAGATTTTTGTTTTATTTTCTATTGAATCTTCAATATAACTTTCGGCGACCGCCAGCCACCGTGTCGTTTTAATGATGTAAGATCTGCTCCCGAATCGGACAAAAGAGTTGCCGACGTCCTTCTTAGGCAGTGTCCCGTGTAGAGGTGTACATCTTCAAGATTTAAAAATTGCGCAATTTTCTTTGGCACTTCGCCAATTTTATTAATGCCCATGGGCTGTCTCTTACACTTCCGATTCAAATATTGCAGTAAAAGACGGTCGGTTTTGATTTTGTCAGGTCGTAAAGCAATGTATTTATTGATAATAGCGCAGTATTCTTCCCTTATCACAAAAGATCTATTAATTTTGGTTTTCGTTTCAAGTAATTTTATGAGCAGTAATTTTTCTGAGTGTTTCTCTACGTCTTAAATGCGCAGATTTAACATTTCTGAAGAACGACAAGCTCCACATATTCCAATTATTAAACATACCTGAAACAATGTAATTTTATTTGTAACTAGCTTCTGCCCGCGACTTCGTACGCGGATCCTGTTGCCAGCAACAACGGGGTCGTCAAGAAAATCGAAGATCTGAAACGTCTGATGTAGAATTCTAAGGCCCGGGGACGGGAAAACAACGGGATGAGCGAGACGATTGGAGACGTTTCAGATCGTTCGTTTTTGTAGTCCACATGAAATGCCCATCAGACTAAACAACTTTTGCTAAGACGTCATTCCATAATATGTTAAAGTGTCGCTGGGCTTTGGAGTTCCACATCAGGTGTTCGAGATCTTCAAATTTATTCTCACAGCAGAAAATGCTTTTCACGTAGAATATTTTTTGCTATGACACCATTTTTATATCTCTTAGACTTTATCTGAAAAAACTTTTCTTCCCGTTATTCCGTAGCGGATGCCAAGGGTACACTGAATATGGGAGTTTTGGCCAGTAGAGTCAAATTTTCAATGATTCTTCGAAAATCAGTCCTCAACTGTTACCGCCTACACCGCGTGGAGGTACTCCCAGCTTATGTTATTTTATAATTAAACAGTGAAGTTAGCTTTGATTTCCACATCAGGTGTTCCAGATCTTCAATTTTTATACGTCAACAGAGAGTGCTCATCAGGCTGAACAACTCTTGCTAAGACGTCATTCCTATATATGTTATAGTGTAGCTGGGCGCTTGGAATTCCACAACGCGTGTGCCAGATCTTCAATTTTTATACGTCAACAGACAGTGCTCATCAGGCTGAACAACTCTTGCTAAGACGTCATTCCTATATATGTTATAGTGTAGCTGGGCGCTTGGAATTCCACAACACGTGTTCCAGATCTTCCATTTTTATACGTCAACAGAGAGTGCTCATCAGGCTGAACAACTCTTGCTAAGACGTCATTCCTATATATGTTATAGTGTAGCTGGGCTCTTGGAATTCCACATCAGGTGTTTCAGATCTTCAAATTTATTCTCTTAGCAGAAAATGCTCATCACGTGGAACAAATTTGCTATGGTACCATTTTTGTATCTCTTATAGTTTAGCTGGTCTGTTGCGGTGCTGCATCAGACGTTCAAGTTTCCAAGATAAATTATAGTCTATATGTTGCCCAGATTTAATACCTATACAACAAAGAAAATATCATTTAAATCCGTCGAGTAGTTCCGAAGATTAGCGTGTACAAACAAACAGACAGATTTCTTTTTTGGATTCGTGCTCTATTACTGTTTCCAAACCACCCTCAATTTTTTTTTTAATATATTCAATGTACCGACACAGTTTTTTCACTGTTTTATTATATGACGTATAGTATAGCAAAATGATTAAATCAGCGCCATCTGTGAAATTTTGCCAGAACTAGCAAAAGCCAAGCAAGTTATCTTGGCTTTTGTAGGAAATACAAAATATTAAACTTAAACTTGCTTTTAATCCGAGAAAAGTATCATCTGGGGCATCGTTTAAAAATTTCTCAACTTGATTTGCCGTAAAAACTTTTGATTTCTTGCTTTTGAACCCAGAAGACTGTATTTTAAGAAATGAAATCAGCTTATGATATTCTTTTATATTTATGTTATGTTTCGTTACCAATACTAATTTTATCATAGAATAAATACTCCACAATGTACTGGGTTGCTTCGTGTTTGAAATTTCCATGAAATAAGACAGCAAAACCGTTTCGGAGAAAGTTTTCGCAATTTTTGAAAGTTTCCATTGATTGAAGGTATCGAACGTTTTAAGATATCTTTCCTTCGATTTTTTGGGCAAAAAACTTATTTCGGCATTTGAAACAAGGTTTTTTAACTCTTTTGGAGTTAAACTTAAATCTTCCTCACTAGAATCACTCATTTTTTTAGTAATCAAAATCGCACGTAAACAAAACTTGGAACTACGCTACGCTTCTAATGTACTTCTTTCACAGGCTTCTTTCTTTGAGTGCGTTCAAAAATTATAATCCTAAAGGAGAACGGTCACGGCTCATAGAAAATTTACCCAGGCCCAACACAAAAGAAACTTAGCTCAGTTATTTTGTAATAGTAAATATAACAAAAATATATTAACACAATTCTGAATATCAGTGGCAATCAAAATGGCAATATGTAGGTGTTAACCTACATATTGCCATTTGATTTTGTTCAGATAAAATATCTTTAAAACGTAACATAAAAAAATCAGGCAAGGTTAGTTTCTGAACGGGATCATTACTTTCCTCACTGTTCAAACAGTGAGGAAAAACCAACTTTCCTCCCTTTTTTCGTAGAGGAAAGACACTTCTTTCGTGCGGGAGTGGTGAAATAAAAATTTAAACAATTGAAATAATTGAAATTAGAACTTACAAGTGAGTTGGCGCCAATAGTGATTTTGTTCGAGGTTTCGCTAAATACTACTAACTGTTGGGTATTTTATCAAAAATTAACTCCTTCCTTTGGTTTGTCATAATATGTCATTACTTGCCATAATTTGATTCATAATGGCGACGCTATCGAATGGTGTAATAATACAGTGTGTCTTTTTTTCAAAACCAGCAGGTTCGGTTCCTGGCCAGGAATATTGATATTTCAAAAATCCAATTATGCAGTTTTAGTTTTTATCTAAATCGGGGTCGAGACTACTTTCAGCATTTTTCGATATTCCTCACAGTTTCGGATTTAGCCATCCACGCCCACTTGAAAAATTTACCCTGTTTACAGTACTGTTATGTACATGCATGCACAATTAACATCATATGTATGATGTTAATTGTGCATGCATCTCTATAGTAAGTGTGCATCTATCCCTAGATTTATGTATACAGATTTTGTAAAATAATGTCAGCGAAATTAATATTTCAGATTTAGAATAACAAACAGAACGTTACGTTATCATGCATCAAAATACTTGTGCTTTGCGGTGTCCTGTTATTTCACCGAAAATTAATTTTCTAATTTTCATTTGACTGGTAACGATTAGCAAATATACGATTGGTCATTTTATCATTTTATAACGACACGTTTGGCAAATAATTCACTTAAAATAAAATGATTCTGAAAACGTTATATTTGATAGACAATTCATTTTAAATGCATGTCATCTCCTGAAGCAATGTTTGAAATAAAAACGTTTCACGAAAACATTTTTATTTCAAATGAATGTTTGTAAAGTGAGTGACATTTGCTGAATACCCTGTTTATGAAATAATTAGTACATGAAACGAATATTGTAAACTGAAAATTTGTCAAAGAAGTTTTGGTGAATCAATAGTGAACCGTGCTTTACCCACAGATTATCCACATAGCTCAGATGCTACAGTTGGCGTAGTAAAGAGTATTGTGTTCTTGTATAGTTCTACACTGAAAATGTTACCAGCACGTCTGTAGTCATACTCCTAGTGTAGAGAGAGGGAAATACGCATCTTAACAAATGGAGCATTGGAATACGTAGGGCGGGCCGCACATTGGCTACTTTCGCTTGAGCTATGGCGTTATCGATGACTGAAACGATCAAAAGTTATTCACTAGATATTTAGACCACAGTCCATTCACTATCATTTTACATAGAAAAGCAACCTTGACAAGCGCTCGCTTTGTAGCGCTCTACGAAAAATAAAATAACTGGATCACAACACAAATTCAGAAATAAAATAAAACTACTAGCATGTGAGTCGGGCTTGTTCCCCCACGTATCATTTAAATAGTCATCCTTACGACTGTCTGCCTAGAGCGTCAATCAATTGTGTCGATCCTTCTTCAAAACCCCAATTTTTAATAAATGGAACGTTTTCTGAGAATTGATTTTAGCAAATTCAGTCTTTGGTTTTAAGGCAACGAATTTGAATTCCTTCTGTCAAATACCTTTTAAAATGTCAAGAGTAGACCCTCGAGTGGTATTAGACCACTTTCACATTTAGGCGACTTTAGCAGCGCTACACTCGCCCGAAAGACGCGCGACTGTCGCACTCTCAGAATTTCATATGATAAACAGAAGCGCGACGGTCGCGCAATACCGCCGCGGCTGCCGCGTGCGCTCAGTCGGCGATGAGCCAGTGTCCAGAATCCATTTTTGAAATGAAGTGCGCCACACTGATCTAAAATTGCGGCGCGGCAGCCGCGGTGTTAACGCCCGGGTCTTCTTATAATGTGAAGGCATATGGTTCTGCCGCGCTACTGTCGCGCTGCTAACGTCCTAATGTGAAAGCGGCCTTAGCTAATGTGCAGGCACCCTAATCGTCAAATAAACACAAACTGTACACTTTCGCGCAATATCAGAAGCATTTTTCTATGACGTAAGCAGTAGTAAGCTTAATGCGCGAACTCTTAACAGGGCCTCTATATACTAAAAGTTGTACATACATGTCCTAAAACCTGTTATTGTTAAAACTACCTACATACCTAGTTTTTTAAACTGTTGTTAAAGACTATATTTTATACTTCATGCAGAAATTACATAATTTATTTTGTTTATTAATAGAATAATTATTTCATACAAGTTTTTAGAATAAATCCCCTTGTTATTTTTTAAATCCTGTTCTCCGACAACACTGGGTGATCCTGGATGCAATGGGGACATTGCCAGCAATATAAAGGGCTATTTTATGGCAATTTCTATCTGCTTCACACTCCACTGTGCATCACCTACCACAATCTATTACTGTATAGTTTATTGTAACTGTCAGCATAATTGGAAACTGAATACCGTTCTGAAGAGCAGATAAATGTAAGTACCTATACTTAACTTATTTTTCAGATACCTACACCAGTTGAACCTATAACTACGATAAACGATTAAACTTATCTATTTTATATTATTATTATTATACTATACAGCGTGTAACAGAAAGGGTATAGTCATATGGAATACTGTGGTACGGACCATCACACTGAACAACTTTCTCTATGCGACCACCATAGAAATCGTAAAAAAAAAAATCTGCTGTCCCATACATTTGATTTTCTGTTACACGCTGTATAAAGCTCGATTACCACTCACTCACTGACTGACATAATTGTTCTCCCTGATGGTGGATGGAGAGGTGGGTATATTTTGACAGATTCGTAAACGAGTAACTTTCGCGAGTATGGGAAAAGTCCCTAACCCCCCTTTTTGCCCTCCTCCCCCACCTCTTCCTATCGTATCTCGGAAACTAAGAGAGGTGTGTTCTATTTTTTTACGGATTCGTATAGAGGAGGTTCGAAAAAGGAAAAACCATTTTTCAAAACTCCCCCCTGTCCCCCCCTTCTCCACCCCTTTAGGTGGATCTCAGAAACTAAGAGACCCGTGTTTTGTTTTTTCACGGATTCGTATAGAGGAGGCTTGGAAAAGTCCAAATCATTTTTCAAACCTCACCCCCCCCCCCTTCACCCCTCCCCCCATCGTATCTCTAAAACTAGAACACGTAGCAGCTTTTTGATTTAAACTACTGCTCTTTATTATTGAGGGACGTTGAAATTTGTGTACTCTCCACCCCCCCCCTCCCCTAAAATTGAAAGGACTGTAACTTCGTAACGGTTAGAGATAGTCGTTATGTGTTTGGACAAATATTATAGTAGGCGTCGAAACCTGAGTGGAGCGAAGAGGGGAGGTGGCGAGCGAAGCGAGCCGGCGACCGCCGTAGCGTAACGAAGGTTGAGGGGGTGAAGTGAAACGTTTTTTTACGGATTCGTATAGAGGAGGCTCGAAAAAGTAAAAACCGTTTTTCAAAACTCCCCCCTCTCCCCCTCTTCACCCCTCCCCAACGTCTAGGACATGTAGCAGCTTTTTGTTTTTTTTTACTATTCTTTATTATTGAGGGGCGTTGAAATTTGTGTAGCCTCCCCTCCTCCACTCCCCAACCTCCCCTAAAATTGAAAGGACTGTAACTTCGAAACGGTTAGAGATAGCCATTATGTGTTTGAACAAATTTATAGTAGGCGTCGGAACCTGAGTGGAGCGAACCTGCGAGACCGAGTGCAGCGAAGGGGGTAGATGGCGAGCGAAGCGAGCCGGCGACCTCGGAAAAGTAAAAAACATTTTTCAAAACTCCCCCCTCTCCCCCGCTTCACGCCTCTCCCCATTTTTTTTTTAAATAAAAATCTACCAAATCTACACAAGCACGCGAGGTGCTTGCACTTCGCGCAACACGCAAATACTAGTTTTTTTATATTCCTTGTCATAGTCTGCCTAGCTTTTTGCTATGTTATGGTGGTTTTATCAGTCTAACCTGATGCAGTGAATTACAGTTAAACATTCGATGACTGCCTAACTCAGTTGCCGTGTCACACGATATCCTTGGTAAGACTGGTTGACGGACTTTCGGGTTTCTGACTCTCGTAACAACTGCCAACAATCTGTGAATGACGACGGCTTACGTGCTTTCCAAGTAACATGGATTTCCACTTAACCACGGACCGAACGCAACAAGCTTATAGTAAACATCGATTGACCTTTGCAGTTGTCGATAATCACTTACAAAAGCGTTGCTCTTGCTGGCCTATTCGTTTATAATTTCTAGCTCGCTTTTCGACAATCTTCGGCGTTGATAGCACCGTAGCACGGCTGGTGTGGGAGTCGAACAATCACTGGTTGAAAGGTGGAAAGCAATCAGTCGGAAGGGTTCTGACTGTTTGCCTTGGGGGATCTCCTAGTCACAGTCTGGTCGTGTCTCCTCGGGACTAGGGCTAGGAGATTTCTTCCCCCCCCCTCCCCCGTAGTTAGTCAAGATTCGCCCCATAATAGCTACTCCTGCCTCGAAGAAGGATGTCTGGGCTAAAACCCTTACGGACCTTCTTCAAAGGCTCCTTAATGACGACAATCCCCATATTAGGGATAATTATATCAGCATAGCCGAGCCCCCTTCTCGCGGATAGCTCCCCAATGAGGCTTCACCCTCATACCCGTTAGCTCAGGACGCTTCTCCTATGGAGTTAGCTGATCCCTCTCCCGAGGCCTCTGAGGTATCCTCAGAACTTCAGAAGCCTCCGCGGCCTCCGATGCTACCTCTGACTCGGAGGAGTACATGCTGGTAGGAAAAGGGAAACGCAGGAAGGGCAAGAGTGCCAAGGCCAAGAAGTCCGTCGCGGCCCGCTCTATTCCCACTCCATCCTCCTCTCCCCCATGTCTTGCCCCGTTTCTCCTGTCGCTTCGACAGTTTCGGCCGCGGTTCAACTGCACCAGCGCACCTTCAGGGTATCAAGGTTATGGTCCCTACGTCCTCGGACTTCAGGGACTTCGTTCGCAACCTTCGTGGGAGGCATGTCGCCTTCCACACATATTCTCTCCTTGAGGAGAAGCCCACCCATGTGGTGATCAGGCGGATCCCCAAGGAGACGATCCCCTCCCAGGACATACTGGATGACCTCACCTCCCAGAACGTCCCGGTCTCTGCTCGCCACCGCCTCCACAAGGCGAGGAGAGGTGACGAGTACGACATGGTACTCGTCATCTGTGACTCCGTCGAGGGTCATCACCCCATTTTTAAAGTTAAGACCGTCTGCTCGCTATCGGGCATCCTCATTGAGAGACCCCACCGCAACAAGATACTCTCGCAATGCCACGGTTGCCAGCTTTACGGGCACGCCCCAAAGCACTGTTTCGCACCTCCTCGTGCGTCAAGTGCCTAGGCGACCACGCCACGGCAGACTGCTCCTGTCCAGGACAGGAGCTTTTGCACCGAGCCACCCAGCTGTGTGCTGTGCGGTCAGTCTGGCCATCCGGCCAACTACAGGGGCTGTCCCAAAGCCCCCAAACAATTTCCGGGTAAGCTAGCGAAGCGTTTTAGCGCCGCAAAGGGAAGCTCCCTCGTCAGTCCCGATCCCTTCTGCTCAACTACTTGATTGTCTCAGACCCCAGAGACCGTCCCCCTGGAACGCGCTGAACCATCAGTGTACCTTCCCTTCCCTTCCTTGATTAATGGATAACCCAGTCTCTTAGCCCAGCGCTCATTCCAGTGGCCACTTCCTTAGCCTCACCAGCGCTCCCTCCCTCCAGGCCTCTCGGCCCCGAGGCTGTAGTAGTAGAGGAAAGCTTGTTCGATACCATAGCTAGGTTCGCGATCTTCATCTCCCCTGAAGCCGACCGCTTGGCGGCCAAGCTCAGAGGTACGAAAGATATTGGGGTCATCAATAAGATTTTTAATTCGTATCCTAGGATATAATCAGCACTCTGTGATCTCTCTCAAGAACAGACCAATATTGGTTATAACTAGGCCCTTAACTTGTACCCAACCCCGATCCCTTAGAATAGGTTTTTATAATGCCAACGGCATTCGAGGGCAACGCGATCACCAGTTAGATATCTTTCTCGTACAATAGACGTTCCTCAAACCTTGTCACCGCAACCCCAAAATTGCAAACTTTTGTATAGTTCGCAATGACCGTACTCGCTGCCACAAGGGCGGCACGCTCATTTACTACCGTAAGTAAAGGTAAAAGAACTGCACTGCATCCCATCAGACTCACCCTCTCTAGAATCCCTACCTTGAGGTGTCAATCTGTCGGTTAGGCATGACCGGCCATCAGCCGTTCCATCATGTCTGCCTACATGGTCCCAGTAAATTCGTCCGAAGACCATTCTCTGTTAGCGAATGATCTCACTGCTCTTTTCGGCTTGAGCGAGTCCGTTATCATAGCGGGCGACCTCAATGCCAAACATCCCACCTGGAACAGCATAACGAGTAACCCGAGAGGGCGAGCGTTGTTCGATCTAGGTGATTACAATACAATATCTTTATTTTACAATAAAATATTCTCTTCACTTTGACCCTATATCTCCTATGGAGCACACCCAGTACCCTGACACTGTCGGCTCTCGTTCCGATCAGCTTGATTTAGCGCTGCTCAAGAACATCAGCCTCAGGCTGCACTTGATTGAGACGCTACATGAGCTTTACTCTGATCACCGTCCAGTAGTCATGCATCTCTACTCTCACTCGGGCCTCTTCCTCTCTGACCCCAGCCAGCCCCCTCCCTCTATTTTGATAACCGACTGGAAGAAAGTAAGCGATAAGCTGAAATCCGACACGTCTCCACTCACGGACGGTATCCCCTATCACATAGTCTCAGTCGCAGACACCACGGCCGCCATCAACTTGTTAACAGATCACGTACAATCCGTACCGTCCGTGAAGGATTGTTTACGGGAAGTCCCAGCGATGAGCGATCACCGCTGGAAACTACCCGCTGACATACGCGAACTGATAACGGTACGTGCATATAGCAACTTTCCCTGCGATGCGAATAAGGCTCACATGCGCAGCTTGCAGCTTGCTGTAAAGCAGCGCACGAGTGAGCACCGTTCGAACCGTTGGGAAAAGGAGCTTAGCGAACTCGAGCTCACTCACTTAGCTTTCTGGCAACTGCAACGGAAGTTGCGCGCCTCCGACGAGGTCTCGATGCCTACTCTCACGGGTCCAGATAAGAGCGTCGCTTTTGACGACTCTGAGAAGGCAGAATGCCTGGCCGACAGCCTGGAATCACAGTACACGTCCAGCTATCAACCAGTAGACATGCGACATCTCGCTGCGGTGAACGCCGAAGTCGAACGAGCCGTCCTTCCCCCAGTAAAAGACCCGGACTGTCCTCTTCCTTCAGTCACGCCCGACTAAGTGAAAGACATTATAGATAGGCTACAGCCGCGGGAAGCCCCTGGCGCCGATGGCTTCACCAATAGGGTGTTTAAATTACTCCCCTCGCAGCTCATAGTCTTACTGGCGGCCATCTTTAATGGCGCCCTGAGCAATAACATCTTCCCCCAAGTGTGGAAAGAGGCCACTATCATAGGTATTCCCAAACCGGGTAAACCTAAAGCCGAGCCGACTAGCTACCGGCCGATCAGTCTTCTGAGTGCACTCGGTAAAATCTATGAGAGGCTTATTTATAAACGCCTCAAAGACTTTGTCGAGGCCAAGAGCCTCATTCCTAACGAGCAATTCTGCTTCAAGACCGAACACTCGTGCATTCATCAACTCCACCGCATCGTAGAACACTTGAGCGCTCGCTTCCAGCGTGGAGCGATGACCGGTGTGTTATTTTTCGATTTAAGTCATAAGTCATTTCAATGATGTTACATTTATTTAATCATTTGTTATCACAGGTACAATAAATAGTTGTTATAAAACATTACAAGCGCGCTATGTTATGCCCAAGGCGTACAAATATTCATAGAGGTAATAGACATTAAAATTGATAACCTTAAAAATTATATTAATGAAATGCATTTAATAAAGTATTAATTGATTTTGACAAAAAATAAAAACAAAGAAAATAAAATAAAAATGTCAAAAGTAAGTGTAACTTTACTACGTCAAAATTCGAATGATGTTTATGCAGAAAAAAAAATGAGAAATCAATTATTAAAATAATACAAAATGTCACGTGCAAAAATGTCAAATGGAATTGGACTTAAAGATATGCTATGTCAATGGGTACCGACTATGGTCAATAACAGTCATTACATTTTGTCTGTTAAAAATTCCGAAATGCTGTAATATGGTTTATAACACATTTGCTCTTATAGGGTATCAATATCGTATTGTATCTCACTACGGACTTGTGCGGTAATGTAATGTAAAACGCACGGTTTATCAAGATGCTCCGTCTAAGGCTGCATTCCGAATTACAAAATAATCACTCACAGCGCTCGCATCTATATTTTGCGTTCCGTTTTAGATATCACGATTATGACAGCTGAGAGCTGTCATCAATTTGGAACGCTCGTGAACGCGTTCACAGTGAACACAACCCCAAACCGAAACCTTTGACAAGACCTATTTTTGAAAATGGACGATATGTTGGTTGACTCTGCTGCACATACAACCCTCCAAGTTCAATTAACCCCATTCAATAACTATTTCATGAAAAAGTCACTCAATGGGGTTAAATGAACTTGGAGGGTTGTATTGATGATTTGAATGATTATAATTCTGTAACTTCATACGTGTTACCTGAAAATTGCAATAAACTTAAGAAAATTTAAATTTCGCGGGCTACCCTTGCGCTTCCACCTTAAAAAAAGCACTGATACGCGCGCATCGCTAATTTGTGAACAAGTCAAAATTATTCCCTGCGCTTTTTCTTTTCGCTGTATTGTATTTATTTGAAAATGTCGTCAAGTAATGATGAATTTATTAATTCGAAACCGCCAGAAGTCTCAGAGGCAGTTTTATTTATTTCCTCGCAAATATGTCATAAAACGTCGTATGACATAGGTACGTGCGCTTTTATAATTACAGCCTCTGCTTGCTTGTAGCCCTCGCCTGCGGCTCGGCTTGCAATATCGCCTCGGCTGTAATTGTCAACTTACCGCACTTATATCATAATGTACTATTATTCAACAGCAAAGATTTAAGCCTTTTCTTAAATAAGAATATGTTCAAATTCTTAATTGAATTTGGAATGTGGTTTTATATTATTGGCGCCATACAAAAAACACTTTTATGCATCAACGCTGTGTGGGACCTTTTTACGCACAAGTTATTGTTCTGTGGTCGAGTTCGTGTGTTATAAAATGATATTTTGTTAAACAGGTCTAGATTGGTCTTAACAAATACAGCTACCTCAAAAATATATAAACACGGAAACGTCAACAATTTGTATTTGATAAACAATGGCTTACAAGAATCTAAATTGTGGAGTTAAACATTGATCTAATGCACCTTTTTTGTGCTTTAAATTAATCCCATTACAATTTATGTGCTAGTTTAGCTATAGTTGTAATTTTGTTGTGCCTACTGTAAATCTAACCATTTTTTATGGTTTGTCCTGTGCGGGCTAATAAATACTTTTTCTTTCTTTCCATCAACGTGATTGCCGATTACATTTTATAAAATAGTAGATTAAACAACAAGTGAAAAAAATGGGAATTTAATTCGAGGGACTAAGTTGGATCCCGAGGGTAGCGAAGGATTCTAGAATAGATTCCTGAGCGGAGCGAGGGATACAAGAACCGAGATGATTTTTTTTTACGAGTTGTGTACTCTAATTTATACCATTGACTGCGTGAAAATAAATAGAAGTACCTATTGGGGTACCGTGGGTAATAAATAAGGTTAAGCCGGGCTTACCAAGGTCTGTGGATTGGTGACCGCTAATTCATTACATACCGAGATTCCTCCGTGCCTCGGAAAGTAGGTAAAGCCGTTGGGCCGGCTGTCATTTGTAGTTCTTTGACAGTCGTTTCAGGAAGTCAGTGGCCCGAAAGTCTGACAACCAGTTTTACCAAGGGGTACCGTATTATGCACCCAGTACTAAATGGATTGTGTTCTGGGTCAGATAGGCAGTCGCTTAAAGTAAAATACTGATATTCAGCTACATCCGATTAGACTAGAAGCCGACCCCAATGAAGTTGGGACAAGTTTAGGCAGATTTATCACATTTCATCATGTAATCGGTGATATAACAAGAGAACAAAGGATTAATAGAAACATTAAAAAAAATTAGTGAAATTAGAATAATTTTTGACCAGTGTTTTATTCTTGTCGGCAGCTCGTATAATTTATTTTTTGTTCATAATTTGTGCTTGTTCCAAATTCAAAATGTTTTTAGTCACTCATTTAGTAAAAGAGCGTTTTATTCACTGTTTTCGATGTAATAAAATGCCCTTTTCGAGTGGCAATGGTAAAATAGTACATTATGGTACAAGTGTGTAATGTTGGTGATTACCGCTGAGGCGCCATTGATACCCGAGCCGTTAGTTAAAATTAACTGTTTTTGATGGCATAGCGGTCTCATCAGATAGATTATTTACTGAAATACTTTCACGTTGTATTGTTATTTGAGATGGTTCATTATTCGTGTAAGTAAGTGAAATCCAATCATTGGATGTACTTGGTGTTTCGCCAGTAGGAAGCGCCTCAGAATCAAGTCTAATTCTTTTTGTGATTTGTTTTGTATGGAATCTTCTACGTATGATTCTGCTACATTGTCAGATTGTCATCCACCATGAAGCTTCATTCATAATATCAGCTCCTGAATTAGCCAGCAATGTAGCTGAAGTTCTTCTGAAACTATGTCCATTGTAGCTCTTAGCATCTGCTAAATCTAAAAACTTATCGATTTCTTTAGGCATAGAACCAAATTTGTTTATACCTATAGGCTGATAGGTACATTTACCATTCTGGTAATTTAGAAAGAAACGGGTCATTTTTTGCTTTTGGTGAACGCAAACTTTCATACTTCTTAACAATTTCATAGAATGGACCGTGTATGGTGAATGATCTCGAAATTTTATTTTTCGTGATAGGTATCTTCACTAAAAGCATCTGGCCATGGTTCTCTATGTCTTTCAGTTACATTTGTTAATTCTTGTATCCTACATGCACCAGTTACACAAATATTAAAGCAACCTGAAAAAAAAGAAACAATAATTAATTTCAACACACAACACAGGCTGAAGTCGCGTAGATATTTTTTTTTAATTAATTGAACTAACCTTAGTAGCCAGATATTGGTAATCAGGACAGCACCATCTTTTGTAAATTTTTCAACATCATTATACGATAAAACCTTGATTTTTTTATTCTAAATCCATCGGATTGCCATTGAATGAAATTTTGGTAAAGATAATTAATCAATAGAGGTTAATAGTAGATTATACACCGAGGGGATAAAGCACTGTTTTATGTCACGGGCGCGATATTGAATTCTGAACGTAACGAAGGACTCCAAATTTAACTCCCGAGCGCAGCGAGGGTGTTATGAGTGAATTCCCGAGCGAAATGAGGGAATTAAGACGAGTCCTGAGCGCAGTGAGGGGTTCAAGCGCACCCAAGATAAAAACAGTTTTATCCCCGAGGAGTGTACTCTATTTTTCTCACCTTTTGCGAGACAGTAAAAAAGCAAGGCTACTAAAAACAGCGTTTTATTATAGTAAATTAAAAGTGAAAATTGAAGTAGTCCAGTTGTGGAAAGACAAACTTATATTTTTATTTGGTACGTTTAACGAAGTTGAGATAGAGTTTATTTGAGTATTGTTCACAGCTTCAGAAACTTGCGTCTGAGGGTCGTTTCGTAAAGGTTAGGGAAGGTGGTGCTTGAGGCAGTGGGCTTGATGTGATGTATTTTGAGGTGGATGGCTGTGGTGGCAAAGGTGTCCAAGGATCATCATTATTAGATGAAGTTTTTAGATTTATGTTTTCACCAATACGACAGCTTATTCTATTCTGTATTGAATTTTCTATGTAGCCCTGCGCTACTGCATCGGATTTCCAGTTTTATCTGGGCCATGTCTGCACCTGAATCTGCCAACAGACTTGCCGATTTTCTACGAAAAGAATGGCCCGTGTAGAGCTCGGGATTTTGCAATTGCAGTATTTTGCAATTTCTTTTGGCACCATGCCAAAAGAAATTGCAAAATACTGAAATTAATTTTTCTAGTCCTCGAAGTTCATATAACCCCATTCAATTGCTATTTCGTGAAAAAGTCACTGTTTGGGATTAAATGAACTTGGAGGGTAGTATTGATGATTTGAATGATTATAATTCTGTAATTCCATACGTTTTACTGGCGCGATTCATATTTTCATCAACATACAACCTGACAGTGACCTGCAAATTGCAATAAACGTAAGAAAATTTTAATTTCGCCGGCTACGCTTGCGCATCCACCTTAATCCATCGGATAGTTTCTATAGATAAGCTGACAAATTAGAGTACCTATGTTTTTAAGTCCACTCCATTCTTTGTTAGGACTGTACTTTTAACATTGATTAATTAAACCACAAAGAGCTAGGTTTGTACTTAGAAGATAATTCTTTATATTTATAGTACGCCATGAACACATTTTCTGAAAAAGACTGCGTATTCTTGTTGTTTTGCTATTGTATGAAATTTTGGACACGCTAATAGATATTTGTCCTTGGAGTTTTCAGGTAGTAAACTTTCCATAACGTTAAGGGCTTCACGTGTTATATCGGGCGCTGTACAACATAAATCATTTTCTTCATAACTAGTAGGTACTTGTAGACATTTTAATTAATAAATAACTATAATTTCAACAGTGAAAACGAGTTGTGAAATTTTTATTGCAATGGCGGGAAATATTAATCGTTTTCCTACGCAAGCGCATCTAACATTGGCGATCGGCTATCTGTAGACTAAAACAATGAGGTTTTTTTTTTTTGGCTTTTGGCGGATAGTGTTTTAGCCACGTACAAAAAAGTTTTCTTTAAAACAGAGAAAATAAAAATAAATAAAACAGAGAAAACAAAAATTTAATTGAGTGAAAGTTTTTTTTCATGATATAAACTTCACGCGGTCGGCTGCAGTCGTGTAGTGTCGACGCACGCTGTCGATCGCTAACTGTATGCAGTTGCCAGTTACTAACTGCACACTAACTGTATGCGGTTAGCGATGGACAGCCTGCGCCGACAGTAGCCGACCGCGTGAAGTTGACATCATGACTGATCGAAGTCGAGGGTACAACTGCATGCAGTTGAGTATATCGACTGCGCGCGGTTACTGCGATGCAGTCCGTCTGATGGCAGCCTAAGGTCTAAATGGAGACTTTCGTTACGGACTTAGGGCCCCCCCTAAGTCCGTAACGAAGTCACCGGTGATTTGACGGAGGAAACGGTTTTGGAGGGTCTGCATCCTATGCAAGTGACGGGGGTGGGCGTGGGCAAAAGTGACACAAGCGTATGTCATTAAAGGACGGATGACTGTTGTGTAAAGACGCAACTTTCACCTAAGTGACAGTTTGCTCTTGGCCGTGATCGTGGAGTGGAGCCTACCCATGGCAAAGGCAGCTCGGCAACGAACTGCATTTATATGCGCCGCGAACGTCAGCGCCCGGTGGTTGTCGAGTATGACACATAAATACTTGGCTTGCTTCTCCCAAGGGACCGGCTTGCCAAACATCGTGATCGGTGCGGGGGGGAGGGGACGATTGAGACGCGATTTGTGATAAAGAACTACCTAACTTTATCGGGATTAACGTCGATACGCCAGTTACGGAACCAGGCCCCTAGAACATTGGCTGCTCTTTGGTGCTGACGGACGATGGCGTCTTGGCCGTGCCCAGTGTAATAGATTGCCGTGTCGTCGGCGAATAGGGCTAATTGAGCCTTTTTGCTCTTAGGGATGTCGCTAGTGAATAGAGTGAAAATGAGAGGCGAAATGACAGAGCTCTTGGGGATTCCCGCGCGAATGAGGTGGGGGGAAGATAGAGTTTTCCCTATGCGGTAGCGGAAAGTACGATTAGCCAAAAAGTCCCGTAAGATGAGCACGAGACGGTCCGGCACTCCTAGTTGGTAGAGTTTAAATATTAAGCCATTGTACCAGACTTTGTCGAAAGCTTTCGCTATATCATGCTTATCTGCTTGTGCGTTTAAGGCGGTACCCTGACCAAATAACCTTGAGCATTCGTCCCTTTTCACCGCACGCCACCCAGCATAAGATCGTGAGATAGAAAATAGCAATATACGTAGCGACTACGCTCAGATTTTGGAATAAAATGTTTATAAAATCAAATTTAGGTCTTTTGAAAAAAATAAAACTAGCATAATGTTTATTATTAAATTGCCTACCATCTAGTGTAAAAAGAAAATCAAAATGATGGTTACTTTACGAGAAGATGCAAGCCATCAATAATCCTGCCTCATTTCTGTGGTTTAATTGTGAGGAGATTAATTTACTGCTAAAAAAAAATCCAAAACTACCATTTTGGAGTAAAGAATATGCAGAAATTTCATGTCTATTTTATAAGTTGGTATTTATTTTGGGTAAAGAGTAGATAGCTCCCAAAAACTGCACAAAACACGGCTACCGCTGCGTTTTGCTCAGGGAGGCGCCTTAAGCTATCATGCTTTTTAATATTCAAATACCAAATTGTAAAATAACAATTTCTTGCGAAATTGAATTCTAGTAACAACTTGCAATTTATGAATGTCAAAATTCATGAAACTCAAGCAAGGAAATTATATAAACTAACTGGAATGCACACTGAAATTTTGCTTCGATTGCGGACATGCATATTTTATCCCTTCATCGTATAGATCTAGTGAAGAACTAAAACTTCTAGGAAGAAACCGTGGTTTTATTCCGTTTAGTTTTGAAGTTATTTTAAAACTCGAGAAAACTCCATAGAAACCATAAAAATGCATTATTTCGTCTTAATTGTAAGATTTTTCTATTGTTATAGATGAGGTCTTAAAAAGGACTGTTATATCTACTAGCTGAAGTGGAAAAAAAAAAAATAACTGTAAATAGACGGAAAAATTAAGTTAAAAAAAAAAATTGGCAAATCTCATTATTTCCGCTTTTTTTTACCTACAAATTGCAATAAACGTAAGAAAATTTAAATTTCGCGGGCTACCCTTGCGCATCCACCTTAAATGAATAAAGTCCTTGGTCAAATTAAATACTATAAATTTATTTTAAAAAATCACAGTAATTCTTCTTCATCTTTAAAAATCATAACTATCAGAAGTGTACGTAATAGTACACAAACATTATGCCAGTTATGGAAATCATGGCAATATAAATCAGTTTTTAAGCATTATGAAATAGCTTCTTTCTTGCCCATTCTTCTCCACAGAGATCTACGCTTTGGAATGTGCAACTACAGTACTTTCTCAAGTTATTATGCCTTGTGACTGTGACTGTAGCTTAGCATTTTTTTTTGTTTGACTTACAAAAGTGCCTGTAATGGTCTAATTGAAATAAATGCTTTGAGTTTTGAGTTTTTTTGAGCTAAGTTCATTGTCGTACGTAGTAATAAAAAAGTACGTAATTTTTTTTCATAAATGAGGAAAAAATCATTATTCGGATATCACGCCTGTCGTCGCTGTAGTTTGATGTAAAATAGAAATTAATAATATTGTTGCTTCCATGCAGATCCCCTAACGATGAGAATCTTGAGCAACGGTGGCTTGAAGTTGTCTCTATAAAGAAGAAGAAGTATTCAACCTATTGCCTAGTTTGCAGCCGTCATCCATCATCAGCATCTTCGTACTTAAATTTTTTAAATAACTGACTCATACAAAAAGTCAACAATAATTACATAAAACCATAGGTACGTATATTAATGTGTAGTGTGATTATTAAAATCAAATACTATTACGTTGTTTGAATATGCAACATGCTCATGCTTCATCTATGTGCATATTGTAGCCCGCTTTAAAATCTCTCTACAAATGTAGGATGTAACCACCGTGAATAAGAAAGTGTTACTACGTATTCTTCGCATGATAAACCTATCCCATTACAGAGTATTTTTGTCTATGGCACCCTTGGAAAAATAAAGGTTACCGCCGCTACATTGCCGGCAGCAGTGATATGAAGTTTTTTTTAACATTATTATACCTAAATATAAAGTCGATATTTTTTTCCAAATGGCTCTGCCTTTCATGAGCACTATGCATTGGTTTCGGCTTGGCCAAGTTTTTTTATACCTCGTAATTTTGATTAAACTGCTACCCATGAAATAGGTGGAGCGGGGTGCTTGTAAATTATAGATAACAGAATAACTGTCCCAAATGTAAGTACAAATATTGGATACCATATTAGGCTGCATTCCGAATTACGTTGTAATCAATTTTAGCTTCTATAAACCCGTTCCGAATTACCGTGAGCGCGATATTGATGTCCCTTGAATCGTCATAGATGACGTCATGACATGCGCCATCTTGCGATTACACCGCGACCACGCCAAATAAATATCACCGTGAGCGCTGTCAAAAATGACAGTTGTGTTCACACACAGGTTGTTTTGTTTTGTTATGGTGGAAGCGCAAGGGTAGCCTGCGAAATTTAAATTTTCTTACGATTTGCAGATCTGTGTCAGGTTGTATGTTGATGAAAATATGAATCGCGCTAGTAACACGTATGAAGTTACAGAATTATAATCAATCAAATCATCAATACAACCATCCAAGTTCATTTAACCTCATTGAGTGACTTTTTCATGAAATAGTTATTGAATGGGGTTAATTGAACTTGGAGGGTTATATGTGCAGCAGAGTCAACCAACATACCGTCAATTTTTAAAAATAAGTATTGTAAAAGGTTTTGGTTTGGGGTTATGTTCACTGTGAAAGCGCTCACGAGCGTTCCGAATTGATGACGGCTCTTAGCTGACATAATCGTGATATCTAAAACGGAACGCAAAATATAGATGTGAGCGCTGTGAGCGATTATTTTGTACTTCGGAATGCGGCCTTAGAAAGGGATGACATCCACTCTTTCCCTCTTATTAATAAACACGGAATAAAAATACACCAGGAATAACAAAGGAATAACCATACATTTTCAAAGGTTTAAACTTGGAATAACTTTAGTCTGTGTTTATTAATAGGAGGGTTTAAGTTTTCTCGCTCGGAACGCCTATGCATTGCACGTCAGCATTCTAGTTACCACAATGAGGGCTATCGTTTTTGAGCTCACCAGGTGGCACCACTGTCGATTAAGGTCCTGTCAAAAATTCCATTTTATAATTTAGAGTACCAATAACTTCATGAAAAGTTTATTTAATTACATATGAAACTTAGCGTAAACTTCAGGTTCATATATACACAATATTCTGTATAAAATTAGCAAGCATGAAACATTTAAAAATCATTTTATCTCCAAGTACTGAAAATTAAGATTCTAAGTTGCTACTAAAAATCTTCAAGTCTTAATTAATCAGGAATGGCTCAATCTAGACCACAATCGTGAATATTTGTAAAAATACGTGTTAAAAAAGCAGGCTCGGTGTTGCTGGCTCGGTAGACTGAAGTTCTGATTATTTATACTCTCTAGTCTAGTGTCGAAGGTGTTTTTTATCCTCTATGGGTAGTCTATGGTCCTAATGCTCCATCTTGCAGAGATCCATGTTTTTGTGGTTTTTATGACTAGCAGTCAGTCAGCTTTTGCTTTTTACGTTGGGTTTACATGAATTTTAAAATAATATATATTGTGCGATAGGCGCGCACTAATTGCAATGTCGACCACGCCTAAATTACTAAAGAGTGCAAAAAGAAGGTGAGCTTGTTGTGCAAGTGGAGGTATTTTCTTCGAAACCGTATTTTGTATGAACTAACCCTAAAGCAGCAATCACACACGACGGTACGTATTTTGAATGTTGTTTTATTACCAAGAGACATCACTTTTTTTTTATTGATTCTATAAAAATAACACGACAAGTTTGTTTTGCAGTTCATGAGTAATAATAATCAACAAAATGGCCGCCAGCCGCCTTTACCGCAGCAGAAAGTACCATCAACGGCGGCACTTCCGACAACGGCGGTAATCCACAAGAATATTAAGTCATCGGCACCAACGGACCCGCGGATTAGGAACGTCAGTGTAGCACAATCTACACCAACAACGGCTGACCAACAAATTAAAAAATGCCGCGATTTCGTGTGGGGTATTTGTACGAAAGGCGCTCAATGCAAGTTCCGCCATGAGTTGGAAATCGAATCTATGAAAGATATTTTAAAGTTTTGCCACGATTACCAAAACAGAACAGGTTGTACCAGGCCAGATTGCACATATTTGCATACCTCAAGAGAGGAAGAGAATTTGTTTCTGACTACAGGTCAGATACCTAGAGCGCTGGCTGAAAGATATGCAGCAGTGAGTGCTGCACAGATGAACCCGTATGTGGGCGAGTACATGCAGGCCCCACCGCCACCGCCTCCGCCGCCGCTGCCGTCGAGCGCTGCCGCGCCACCGCCACCACTTCCAGCACCTCTACCTCCGCTGCTAGCGCCGCCGCCCCCTCCTCCGCCGCCGCCACCGCCGCCACCGCCAGCTACATCTGCACCAGTCAGGATGGCACCACCCGTATTTTCAGGTACTCCATTTTGCATTAGTTTTTGTTACAATGTGTGCCACATCTAAAAGACTGCTATTTTCTGTAACAAACTCTTGATCGCGTTTTTTTGTGCGCGCCTATGATGAAAATAGAATAGATCTTGGTCACTTTCAATACCTGGTTATAGGTTGGTCTTGCTAGAAAAATCTAGTTGAAAAAATGATGTGTGCAGCCGGCCTAATACTTACAGAGCCAAAATGGGGTCAGTCATGGTATTTCTGGTCTATAAAGGTCACTCAGCGAGCTATTGAATGGGTGTGTAGTGACTGAGTGAGTTCCACAATGACTGTTTATCTTTTGATAGTTGTCTGTTTTACTTATTTTGTTCCAGGTATTTTCAAAGTATACTGTATCAGAAACAGTGTCTGACCACTTAAATCATCTAAACTACACTGGATTATAGTAGATCACTTGGTGAATCAACCCACCCTGGTTGCTGTTTAATTTTATTATCATATTATGTGTATGCTTGCAATCATGTTATCCACATTTCTATGCTTTAACCCTTCCATCTTTTAGGAGTGATATTATAATATTAGTTTTCTCTTACAGCTCCACCTCCTTTCAACACGCCTGCAATGTTTCCAGTAAGTCAGCCACCGCCTTCTGTACTGCCCATGTAAGTAGTTGTAAATCTGATTAAATCAATGTATTATTTGTATGCTCAACAACCAATCAAGCTGTGCAATTGTTTAGAAGCTCATACAAAGGGAGGTCAGGTTTTGCTGGATATTTATAGCTTGATGTGTCCCACTGTGTACTTTAAGAGGCCTATCACAAAATTGCTGAGTTGCACTGCAGTACTGAGTTCAAGAAGCAATTTGGTTGTTGCAATTATGTTTATTTTAAGTTTTATACATTTTATTTTTATATGAAATTTAATTTCTCATGAACTAATGGTTATTCTGGTATAAATTTTACATAATAATATTAATGTTGTAAGGAGACATTTACAGTTAATTATGAGCATTTTTAGGAGTTTTATAGTTTGAGATGAGATTTTTTAAATTGATTTTCCAAACATATTTGTAAATTCTGAGGCCACTATGAACTAAAGAATTACGATAATTATGGTTCAAGAAATGCCTTTGCCCAACTGCAGTGGGGCAGTACAGGCTATTAAAAAAAAAGGAATTACTAATTTAAATTTGTTTTGTAAACATTACAGGTTTGATGCAAGTAGGCCTCCACCTCCATTCCCTACATGTACAATTCCTAGCAAAAGTGGTGCAATCAAACGAGCTGGAGGACCTTATGAGGGTAATTATCTTGCTTCATTATAAACAGATTTTTTTGCCAAGTTTCCAAGTCCAATATTAAAGAAGAATGGGTACTGAATGAAATGGGTATGGGAATTTAGCCCATCTTGCTATAGCCATAAAATAAAAACCAATGCAATGTTAATATATTTATTAATATGATTTTACATTTCCATTACAAGTTACATTTTGACGTAATTATTTCAAGCATACATAATACTTCATGTATGCTTGAAATAGGTACCTCTGAGTGTAAAAAAAAAGTGCTTTCACATAAAAAAATACCACTTTTAGTTTCAATTTAATGCCTTTTTCTGAATTGAGTAAAGTTAAAGACTTGTCAAATACGTTTTGAATTCAAGTGCTACATTTCACTGAAGGAATCACCTTAAGTTGAGTTTGATTAATTCTCTATTCAAACAATCAAATCAGAAACTGGCAGTTCAACCAAGTAGTGTAATAAATTACACAAATATTCCCCTAAAGGCTTGAAAAAAGTCTTGAGAGAGTCAATTGACATAAATCTTAATTGAGGGTTGGGGCAGATAAGATGATTTAAATTCAAAGGAGTTAATTGCTCAGCGAAAAGCAAAAAAGACTGACAAATTGTTTTCAATGTTAAGATCAAGAAAATTTAAAATCACATTAAATCATTCTAGCATGCGCGAATACTTAGCACACAATATTATTGAATACCTTAAATTTAATTATGGATTTACTGTGACATGCAATATCCTTTTTACAATCATTACATAATCAGTTTGTGCGTGCAACAGATTTTTGTTTCTGATAAGTTGTAACAACTTTGTCTACTAACGTGCTAATTTGTTGTCACAGTTTGTACTGTCACATTCTTTTGTTAAATGTAAACTTCTTTAAAGATAATTTTATCCTACCTAATGTTTGGTGTGGAAGGTGCTTTCAGATGTTAGCACCTTTAGTGCCATTTCTAGGGCTATCTATAGGGCTGCATTAATTTAGGTGTAAACTAAAACACCATTAGTAGTATTTTGGAGAGCCTATTCACAAAAATCAGTCTATTCACTAAAACAACTGAATACATTAAAATCTCTTGCTGGATTTGATCCTTACTAGCAGTACTGTCATTGGGTGCCAAAAATTTTGGGATTGGGTGCTGGCCTATATTTTTTCTCAGTTTTCTTTGTGTATATTATTTCATCCTTAATTTTGTTTATTAAGCTTTTATTTGTTTTGAAAAGCCCTAGAACATATTTTTTTAGTGTTCTCCATGAGTAATATTAATAAATGTAAATAAGTGGTGCTTAACAATGTACATTTAAAGTATGGCTAAACCTTCGGAATGGTTAAATGATG
The DNA here is from genome assembly GCA_947578425.1 of Eugnorisma glareosa. Taxonomy (NCBI): domain Eukaryota; kingdom Metazoa; phylum Arthropoda; class Insecta; order Lepidoptera; family Noctuidae; genus Eugnorisma; species Eugnorisma glareosa. The sequence continues at coordinate 35,820,589 of OX387957.1, forward strand.
TTCATGTTAATATATATCAAAAATATGTATCATCATTTATCTTCAAAATGAATATGGTTTGTACGTAAAGGTACATTTAAATGTTAAAGTAATTGCGTTCAATTTGTGTATTTAAAGTCAGAAAGAAAGCACAAACACCCAAAACTGATAAATGAACAATTCGCGGCGAATAAGTCCTTTTGCTATGAGCCTAAACGATGCTATGCGGCTACTGAAAGCTAACTTAATTATATTTTATTCATTCTCTGAGCGTCGATGTTAGCATAAAATTGATACAATTGATATGTGTACGGGTTTGCTCGTATATTATTATGCAAGCAATATTTTAAGTATGACCTTTAAAGTAAAAAGAGTGGAACTTGAAGGAAGCCTCCCGACAGAACTACAAATTTTTGGCTCCATGTCATTTAGATGTAAAATGACACTAAGAACGTTTTGTAAAATTTCATTCTCTGTCATAATGTCAGTTCTTATGTTAAAATGGCCGTAAAATAATTGACTTAAAAACTGATAGAACACCGGTTAAATTTACCTGCTGTAGAATTTAATGGCACACAACCTGAGCTTTCGTTTTAAATTCGTCTAATCAACTGATATTTACGTGAATAAAATACCCTTCCTTAAATCAGCATTACGCTTGATTTGTTGAACTCACCGGTTGACTAAATGCATCCTTCAAGCTTTCATATGGCATGGCGTGTCATCACTAGCTCAAAAGGCCCGTGGTCCTTTGTACAGATATATCTATATCTGTGGTCTTTTGTATATTATTTTATTTGGTTTGATAAAAAATTTGGTATTTTTTCGTGTGCTTATTTGAGTGCTGGGCAAAGGCCTATTTCTATATCGATAAGATTAAGAAAATATATTGCCAATATTGATCAGGCCACGGTTGATCATATTGCTGTCACATTTTTTCTATTGTTCACCCTTTAAAAGTAACTGAAACCATCTTCTCGCCCGCGACTTGTGTGACCGTGTGGTATACCACTAGCTTTCTATTCGTGACATACATTTTGTAATGTTGGATCTAAAAGTACTTTCTTAGATTACCTCTTACAAAAAAACAATTTTCCCTCTTTATTATTTTATTTAGATTATGTTAAAAAGAAGCTGTTTTAAAAGCCCTCCCTTAACCAACTTTAAAATGACAGACTGCTAGTATTCATAAAATGTGAAGTTTGAATCACTACATTTCCTTGATTCTTGAAATTATTCATTATGATTCTTTTAAATAATTGCATATTTAAATAACACCCAACTACCTCATTGTATTCATATAAAATATGTTCTTCAAATGCTATCTTCATGCGCCAAATAAATATTTTTAAGCAATAAATTTCTTAGACACATGAATGCATTGTAATTTGCATTTGCGTAATTTCGCATTTTAACACTAACAAAATCACAATGGTATAGATTTAATTAGTAAGAAGTGCATATTTGAACTCAAGTAAACTAAAATTAAAATTATGTATCTGATTTTGAACCTCATAAAAGTACGTGAGTCAGTATTATAAAATAGTACTTTTAGATTCAAGTGGTCAGAGACTTTGTCATTGCAGCTGAGGTGGACTTAACATCAAAGCCGAAGGCGCGTCATTATCTATTATAACTGTGACTGTTTCGTAATCTATTAACATTTCCTATTTGTTTATTTGACATTTATGTAATTTAGTTCAAAATAAAACTAGCAATTTGTAAATTAAAACTTAGGTATTGTTATTTCACTCATTTTTATATGAAAGATGATATAACTATTTATGTATAAATTTCGATGGTCTATTTGCGATATAAAACAATATTATGACTAAATAGAGACTACAATCACGCAGCGTGCGGATCCCGTACATAAAATAAAATTACGAGTAATTTATAGAATTGAAACAACTTGCATGTTAGACATGTTAGTGATTATTGAATAGTTTTGTCGAAGACTAACTAAACGTTTATGTCGAAATTATTATTTAATCAATTCAATGGACACTGATACTGGAATACTTTTGTACTGATCTTTTTCCCCTCTTCGGAGGCTGTTGCAAGCTTAATGAATTTAGAGAGACCTTAATGCAATTATTTATCAGGAAACGTTCAATAATTGTATATAGTGTAGTTAGCCTTCTATAAAACTATTCAATAAACCTATATAATCTATCCATGCATGTTGTTTTAATTCTATAAAATTACATTAAGGGTGCGGCAACCCGCATGCGGGATTGCAAAAAATGACTTAAAACTGTTTAAAAATATGTGAAATTGTGTATCAAAGCGCGTCATAGAATTTCACGGTGCCAACCTGACTCATTCAACGATCTGTATTTACTGTGAAAAATGCTAAAGATACATAAATTTATGGTATAAAAATAAATACATAAAACGTATAAAAAAGTTTTGATACCACATTCAAAAACACCCGACGCCAACGGTTGCGCCGCATAATTAATATATATATATAAAAAAACTGAATTTAATGAAAACTACATTGAATTAACTTTATACTAGAATAAACTCTAATAGTTACTTTGTCAAATAACATATTAAATCGATAGACAAAAAGCATACGTTTGTGTTTGGTTCAAAATCAGATATTCCTGCCTTTAAACTCATTTATACATGAATGGGTTTCATAAACCAAGGATGACTAAACAAAATTGACGCTTTCATGACTAATCACACTACGTAAAGTGAAGCTATTCATTATGTTGTATATTTATTTATTATTATTCCGTTGGTGATTTAACAACAAATGTTAAGAGTTTGCTGTGGAAAATTTAGTGAATAGTTCCAATTTTAGTAATCCTTTGTTTAAAAAAATTGCGTTTGCTTAAGTTCAACTTCTGATCGTGTCACAATTAATAAGTTCAATGCATTTTGCTCATATTTATATACCTAGTAATAAAATAAACTTAGGATAGCTAATGTTATTTGCTTGGCGCGTATTTATTTTGTTCCCAGCCGGGCCAAGCAAAGCGAGGAAACCGGAGTGCTCCAAAGTAGTTGAAACTCGCTGCGATCCTTGTATGCAGCAGGACCTCAGGTTTGAAATGATAAGATTCCTCTCCATATTAATTTGTACGCATGATATAAATTGAGATATTTTTAAGTAATAATAATTGACGCTGTGTTATTTTACCGGGAATTTATGTTTGATATGATGAAGTATGAGAGTGGTCATGAATCGGCGAGTGTTTATAAGCGGAGCGCGTTTTAATTCCAATTATAATAATTTGAGAAGCGAATTTTTAGCATTCAGTATGTAATAATGTTTATAGCTTGCATAATGCAAAATTTTATAGACATCTATCTCGTCAAATAAAGTTGTCCAGTTTACTTTAATGAAAACTAACATCTTAATGGTAAAGAATTTAATGGTAAAATACCTGCAGGTTGAAATAGAAATAAAATGCTGTGCGATATAACAACTAAAGCAAAAGGTCAATTAAAAATCATAACGAGCCAAAATACTTTTTCGAGCTAGTATTTGATTCAGTAAGCAAAGCATTATATGCTATGTTATGTATTCAGGTGAATTTTTGAAGTGGGCGTGGATGGCAAAAATCCGAAACTATGAGAGTCTAGAGTTAAATACTCAAAGGAGTCTCGGGCTCGATTTTGATGTACTCTAAAACTGCATAATTGGATTTCTAAAAAAATAATGTTTCTACCCAGGAAACGAACCCGTTGATTTTGGGAAAAAATACCACAATATTATAACACCATTTGAAAGTGTCGCTACTAAGGATCCAATTCTGGGAAGTAAAACGCTAAACTTAAGAGAGAATGTCATGCTCACTCAAAAGTTTCGCTGTTGGTGGCGGGTGTGTCGGTTTGTTCAGTTCCCTTCTAGATGGTTGAGCTGAATGCCTCATGTTCGTGAACGGGCGCTGTCAGTTGGGACTGGTCATCACTGAGTTGCCGCTATTTATTTTAATGACTTTCTGTTTGAGCTGCTGATTTAGTCTTTTACTCTGGACTATCGACATCGTTCTCACATATTCAATATGTTTAAAAAAGAAACCTTTCTGATCCGTGAAGGTATTATTAGGAATCGAGATTATATGTATAATCTCAAAATGAATGATGTAACCAAGAACTTGCTAAAAATATTAGGCGTCTTCCAGTAATCGGTGAACATACATAAAAAACATTGCGACAAATTGACAATCTCCTCCTTTTTTGAAGTCGGTTAAAAATGTTAGATAATAAGATAATACCAGCCTATTACTGTCCCACTGCTGGGCAAAGGCCTCTTCTCAACAGAGAAGGCATTAACTAGGATAGACATTGCTCTCGCGGACTTTTTTAAAACTTTTTAAGAGGAGCAATTCCGTCGTACATGATTGCGTTATATTAACCACGCAGGGAATGAAACGGAAGCTCTCACAGGCGTAAACTTTCCCCGTTTTTGCAACATTTCTCATTGGTATTCCGCTCATATTGGTCGTAACGTAAACCAACACTAAAATAATTATTCAATTCGAACCAGCAGTTCCTGAGATTCTCTCAGGAACTCTTCAGCTTTATGATGAGTTCTTTCCTTTGGTTTGCAGAATGTCATTACTTCCCAGAATTTGATACTTATGGCGACGCTATCGAATGGTGTAATAATAATGTATGTGTTTTTGTTTTTTAAATATTAACGGGCACGGTTCCTGGCTAGGAATATTGGTTTTTCAAAATTCCAATGATGTAATTTTAGAGTTCATCGAAATCGGGCCCGAGATTCCTTTGAGTATTTTTCGTTATTCCTCATAGTTTCGGATTTGGCCAGCCACGCCCACTTGAAAAATTCATCCTGTATACATCTCGCTTACATCACTTGAATCAATGAAATTGAAAAATATTCAAATTGCAAGCAATACACATGGGGTGAGCCTGCACAGCGATGACAATTATCTAAAATTCTAAATAATGATACAGTGGCTCTTGATTTTATGATGTAGTTTTATTAAGCGTTTTCGCGCCCTTTGGTGGTCTGTTCATCAAACTATCCGGTAATCATCACGACTGTACGGTTGACTGGAGATCGCTTATTTGAAATTAGAAAATAGCTGCTACATGCTAACACACGCCTGTTTGTATGAAAGCATTCCATAACTAAACTTTTACCTTGCCTTTAGGATGGAGCTGAAACTTCAGGAATTGCAACTAATCGAGCGCGAATTGGAATACCAAACCATCATCAATGAGCAGAAGTTTAAACGATTTAGAGATCTTCGGAAAGTATTACTAAGTGCAACAGATTCGAATTTGGGCCTTTTACTGATGGATTATGTAGAGGTAAGTCGTATTGAACACCATCGCCAAATATATCAGTGAACTTATGTCGAAAACAATTTAGTTAATTAATAATGAATGTATTATGTTCATACAGAGGTCGACTGACCAGATGCCATTTACTCCGCCGTCTCATGTGCAAAATACGCCGCTGGATAATGTAAGTCATTTTTTTGTTGTTGTTGCATTTATAGTGTGTATCATTTCACCGCCGCTTCCAACTTGACCATTGCATTGACGAATTCTACTGAGACTAGTAAAAAGAAGTTTATTTTTTAAAGAACACCTACAATATTAAATCACCACCCTCTCAAGTGGTTGTTATTTCGTTTTTAGGGTTCCGTACCTCAAAGGAAAAAACGGAACCTCTTATAAGATCACTCGCTAATTATGATTATTTAGGCAATCGGCGAGTTTCCTCAAAGAAACAACTTTTCTTATGTTAAAAAATATAATAAACTTTTGAGTACAAGTTGTCTATTGAACATGGTAGGAGAGTCTGTCTTAAAAACTATCTTAATCCTACGCGCACACACTTATACATATGCACTACTGACACACACTATAACACCCCCCGCACTAGTTCGAAGCCCTTTCTTCTCCCAAGCAAAAGGGTTGAGTACGGCCTCCGTCTGTTGCTTGGGCTACTGACGTTTCCTGGTTCTTCGTATGTCTTTTATTTAATACGTAGTACCGTATATATACGTACAGTCCAATAGTGATAACTTTTATCTTGCAGGGCATCTATGTTTAGAATATTCTCCTTTTAAATTAAATTCTGTAATGTATTGATTTGTTCCAGTGGGACATTTTCCAATAACAACGGCTTATCTTTATTTTCAATATTCATTTTAAATACCGGAAATGACAAAAGCTTTATAGGTGTACCTTTGATCAGATTTTTATAATTCTTAATGTGGTTTAACTTTGTAGAGCTTTGTACAGTGCATCCCTCAGGCACCTCAATTAAGTAGGTGCCGAGTAAAGATTGGTACTCTTCCCGATCGCACCTTTACTCGATCCTTGTTTCTTTTAAAAATGACAGAATATAATGAATTATTTGCTACAGCTTTTGAATTATTTCTGTTCCGGTTTTAAATTGTACCAAGCTGCAGCTGCTGCATATTTCTTGTTTCAATATCAGTTGGTAAATGCAATCATTTGGCTTTGAAGCGGCTATAAGGTCGACTTCTGGGCAATAATATATTTCCTGGAACCTTTTACATTCTCCATCCATAGAGTGATAGCTATTACTATTCATTGCCAGATATGGTTTAGGTGGAATTAATATTGTACTGTTAAATGTTGTAGTAGTAAATAGATGATAGTAAGTGAAAGTATCTAAATACATAAAAGGGAACTTCAGAACAAATACAATTACATTATCTACATAGTAGGAACCACACTTAATAATATCATAATAGTCTCTTATCTCAGTGTTCTCATGTACAAGCAATTCAGAAGGTTGATATTGGTTTCTTAGGATCTCAAACATGAAGTTAATATTTTGTGAACTAATTACACTGTGATGAGTTACTGATAATTTGGAAAACTCAAAGCGTTTTCTAGTGATGTAATACAATTCAAAATATTTTGTAAATTGATTTTTAACAAATTAAACAAACTGTTAATTTTAATAAAATCACTTATCCTAAAATTAGTCATATTAACATTAGACATGATCTCATTTAGTTTAATATGTATTTTAAACTCATTTGATACAATAGTAGACAAGGTCATATTGAAAGTTTGCAAAATTTATTTATTCAAGGTAATGCCAGCATTATATTTATCTTTCAAACTTTTCTGATTATTTTGCAAAATGTTTATGGCTTTAATATAAAACAATGCGTCTTCTTGATCGAGATTACCGGTGATGCTTTTTACGATGGAACCCAAACCATTGATAAGCCCACGTTTATTTCTCGGGTTTTTATACACAGCGTTGAACTTATTATAAATTGTTTCTAACATGCTATTAAGGATCTGATTAATAACTAATGAAGTATCGTTAAAATAAATTGGATCGGCTGATTTTACGTACTCTTTAAAAGTATCTAAATAGCCTTCTATATTTCTAATACTATCGTTAATCCTATCTAACTCGTAATAATGTATGAACGCATGTTCAGTTTTAATAAACTTAGCACTACCTAACTTAAAGGGGAGTATCCCAGGATTGTCCACTAACTTCGTAGTCACGATTTGTTCAGCCCGGATTAATATCGGAATCCTGCAACAAGACATTTTGATATCTTAGAGGCTTCTTCGCGATACGTTTGTGGTGGACAATGTTCTTATCGTGTATGACCTTTAAACCAAATTTTTTCTTAACTCTACGACCTAAGTGACGAGGTTTTGTCTTATGCCTAACGGCTAGCGGTTTTTTTATATATAACGCCTTTCCTTCTCCGTAAGAAATGGGTTCTTCCCGGTCTTTATTAACATTCTGTATAGTTTTAGTCCGGTTACAGAGTAATTTTTTGTTTATTTCACTGTATAATTGTTTGGTAATTTCCTTGTGCCTAACTACATATGTTTGAAGATAAGTAGCTTCTATATTGATATCAAATGGCGACTATTTGAATGCCCATTAATGACATCAATAGGTTTTTGTGTAATTACTGAGTGAATACTATTATTATATCCTATAACAGCATATAGCTGGTTAGGGATAAGGTAGATTGCGTAACAGATAACACACGGATGTGTTCTAATATAGTAGAATGATGATGACATAAAAATAGACAATGCATTTATCACATTTTTTCCTGTTACTGACTCTAGAAGATATGCTTGAGCATATTTAAGATTTTTTGTCGATTTACGGTAAGAGTGTCAATATGCAATACCTCAAAAGGTTTTTCAGGTAAAGGAACTATCTGAAAGTTTTGTTTATTTGGATTTCTCTCGTATTTACAAGTTTGACAAATGTTACAATTATTTACGAATTCTTTGACTTGATTTTTTATATTAGGCCAATAATATTGTAATTTAATTGTTTGTTCAACTTCTTGAATTCCACGGTGATTACTTTTACCTTCGTGGTAGTTCTTGATTATTAAGTATTGTTTATCTGGACAGGTTACACCTTCGGTTTTGGACTTACAAATAGACAATTTATAAGCGGAATTTTGAAACACCCTTTGCAGTGTACTTGTAATCAACGGAATAAACTAAACATCTGACAGATATATACTATGTTTAATATTTGGTTTTAGGTGTTCTTTGAATAAAGTAACAATACTTTTTTCTAAATCATTTTCATTTGTTTGAGCTAATATTCTTTTTTTTTTTCGGGAAAGGTTTTTTCGGTTTTAGTATTTATGGGCGAATGATGTACGAAATCTAAAAATAACTGATTATCAAAGGTGTTTACATTTTTATCAGAGATAGGGATTTCTAAGACAGGGTTTTCTAATTCAGTATGGATGGTGCTATGGTCATCGATTTGAGTGTTAGGTGCCTTTTTTGACTGATTCACGAACATTGATAACGGTAAGTCATCTTCATCACTGTAAGACGTAGATTCAATTTCATTGTTATGTATTTCAACTCTAGATAGAGCGTCGGCATTTGTATTACTTTTTCCTTTTTGATATATGATGTTATATTCAAATTCCTCTAAACGTAATCTCCACCTCGTTAAACGACTATTGGGTTCTTTTATATTCATCAAATACTGTAGAGGTTTGTGATGCGTGATAATGTAAAACTTCCTTCCGTCTAAATACGGTCGGAAATACTTGGTAGCCCATACAATAGCCAGCAGCTCTTTTTCTATGGTGCTGTATTTTGTTTCGGCTTATCAGCTCCCATAGGCCCTTGTGATAATGTGGCGCCCAGGGCAACGTTTGAGGCGTCTGTACGCAAATTAAAATCTTTTTCAAAGTTAGGATATTGAAGAATAGGATCATTAATAAGTAAATTTTGACAATGTTTAAAACAATTAACGTATTCAGGGGTAAGTAGAATTTTAGCTCCTTTTTTAAACAAGTTGTAGTGGTTTAACAAGATGGGCAAAATTCGGTATGAATTTCCGATAGTAACCAACTAAAGCAAGGAAGGACCTAATTTTTTTGGTTGTTTGTAGTATAGGAAATTGTTGTATGACTTTCATTTTATTTGGATCCGGTTTTACGCCGTCGGCTGTTACAATACGACCTAGGAAAGGAGTTTCCCTTTTTAAAAATTCAGTTTTGTCAAGCTGTATTTTAAAATTAGATTCTCTAAAACGTTGGAAAACGGAGAATCCGGTTTCCGCTTTTTCCAGCGTCAAATTAAGGATATGTTCTTGTAATGATGAACTGTATACTATTATGTCATCCATATAAACTGTCACATTTTTGACCCCGCAAACATTATCGTCGATGGAGCGTTTTTTAAGCCAAAAGGCATTCGTAAAAATTCGTAATGACCACGATAACCGTCATCAATACTACAAGCGGTTTTTGGGATATCCTTGGGATGTAATTTGATCGGATGAAACCCAGATTTTAGATCTAAAACAGTGAAATACTGACTTTTACCTAATTTATCTAAAATATCACTGATATTAGGAATTGGATACCTATCACTCACAGTTTTTTCATTAAGTTTCCTAAAATTAATCACCAAACGCCATTTTGTTTTGCCAGAGGCGTCTTGTTTTCTCGGTACAATCCAAATAGGTGAACACCAAGGGCTAGTTGAAGGTCTTATAATTTTTTGACGTAACATTTCAGTTATTTGTTTTTCTACTTCCCGTTTGTGAACATGAGGATACCTGTAGGATCGTGTAAAAATAGGAATGTCATCTTTAGTATTTATCGGATGTTAATCTCGTTAGTGAAAGTTAAAGGACTGTTTTCGGTGTAAAATACAGGGTTTTTCAACAAGAACTTTGTTTTCTAAAACATAATAAAACAAAAAATTTAGAGGAAAATGAATTTTTTTTTTATTGTATTACAAAGAGAAAAGTTTGGCAATTATGAATGAAAAATAATATCTGGCAAATGTCCACCACGACCACGCTGACAGATGTTGATTCTTTCATCAAAATTTTCAATCACTTTTTGGCAAAATGGAGGGTCTATTTCGTAAATGACATCAGGGATTTTGAATTTTAAGGCTGCAATAGTTTCGATTAGCTCCGTATAGACTCTGTCTTTAACATAGCCCCACAAAAAATATGGATCATCCTCATACGGATCATCCTCATCAATACGAGGTACGTCGCAACTTAGCTCGGCGTGGGAGTTGTTTGGGTTAGTCTCAAGCATGTGCAATTCTTTGAACTGATTGCACATTGCTGCTTCGGGATACTGTGTAATATGATAATTAGGTACTGCTGGTCTTAATGGAATACTTGCGGAATTATAGGAAATTCCTCATGGGTACAGGTTTAGATTGGGTATTCGGTTTATTGTTAGTATTAGAGTTATTAAAGTTTTGCTACAACGCTCGCTATGGGTTCTGTGGTCTATTCCAAGAATTATTGTTAATGTTTGGCCCATTAAAATAAGGTTTCGATGCGGTGAGATTATTTTCCTTTATTCATATACATACAAATTATTTACATTTTTAAATATTTCTTATAAAAAAACAATATAAAAACATTTAAAAATATAAAAAATTGTTGCCCGCCGGTATCGGGAACAGGGTCCAAGCTACCGGTGGTCAGGGCTCCAGAGAGAGAAACCTCCTAACAATACGAGCCGTGTCCAGGAGTACTGCTTGCTGAATCAAGCCCTTGATCCAGCTGCCTAACGAGAGCCTCCTCAGGTATTCATCGAGGCTCTTAGCAATTAAGCCATGGGCTGATACGACTATCGGCACAATGATCGCTGAGTCCACATCTCACATGTTGACAACCTCGCGAGCCAAGTCAAGATATTTTATTTGCTTATCTTTCTCGGCTTTCACGAGGTTCTCATCATACGGGACCGTTATGTCAACAATCATTGCGCGCCGCTCCGATCGATCCACCACCACTATATCAGGCTTATTGGCTAAAATAGTCCTGTCAGTGATGATGGATTGATCCCAGTACAATGTGATATTGCCATTTTCGAGAACTGGGTCGGGCACATACCTATAGTACGGCACTTCCGATTCCACAAGTCTGTATTTTAGAGCAAGTTGCTGATGGATAATCCTGGCTACAAGGTTGTGTCTATGCAAGTACTCTCCGTTAGCCAAACGAGAACACGATGCGGTGAGATTATTATTATTATTCCTGAAAAATAAGATATAAACGATTTGAAAGGTTGCGAGTTATTGAACTTGAAATTTTGATGAGGTTGTAAGGGTTTTGTTTAAATTTGGAAAAGGCAAATTTCTAGAATTATTATTCTTATTTTGAAAAGGTTTGTTGTTATTCACCATTGAAAAATTATTACTTTTCTGTACATACCTAATATTTTCTTCCTCTTTCATATAATTAAGAGCTGTGGGCAAATCTACATAGAAAAGTGTTAAGGGTTTGACCTGGGAAAAATCTCCTTTTGCAATCCTTTACAGCCTCAACTGTTTCGTGAAGGTTTACGTAATTAATAATAGTGTTTAAAGTGTTCATGCAGCGGTTGTAATATTCCTGAGCAGATTCATTTTCCTGCTTCATATTAACTAAATCTCGGTTCAGCGAATTTTCAACCCTTTGGTCCCCGATTTTTTTTAAGCAAAACGGTTCTGATATGTTCCCATGATGAAACACCGTTAATATTAACTATTTCCTCGGCTTTGCCTTCCAATTTGTTTAAAATATTATGTAAAATAATGGAATTGTTAAAACAATTAGGAGTAGTTCTGTCATAAAATTGTGTTAATATAGTTTCGGATGTTTGTATAAATCTGTGTAATTGATTCGGGTTCCCATCATATTTAGGGATAATCATTAAAGCGGTTTTAATAGAAGATAACTTTTGAAAATCCATTTTGCAAAATACATTATTCGCCTTGCGATATTTTATAAACAACGACAATTTTATAACAACGTTGAAATTTGGTACACATATGTAAGTCGGTGACCCAAAGACGGACGTGTAACGTAAATTAATGAATTTTAAACATGGGGGCCACTTTTTGTAGTAACTTAGTAATGACAAAAAAGGTTTTGCAGCCCTTTCATTTTATAAGTAACAACATACGTGTTACTTATAAAATGAAAGGGCTCATTGTGAGCATCTCAAATATATGTTTTTTTTAAAGTTATTTAAGAAAAATAGTCGAAAAATAGGCCTCCCCCTCTTTAACTCCGAAACTAAAGGGAAGAAAATTTTGAAAATAAATAAATAAACAGATTGTTGTTCTTTGCATACAGATTACAGGAAAACCTATTTAGTTACCATAAACAATTTTGTGTCGGATTTAAAACAACTAACGGAATTTAGATATCGTACGGAACCCTCTACACGCGAGTCGAACTCGCACTTGTCCGTTTTTTTTATTGCACCGTTTACAACAAGAACTCCATTTGTGTGGGCAACTAAAGTTACACAGAATTCTTGGAAATTTCTATACCAACTTGGAATTGCTGTTTAATGCTCGGTGTTTGTATAACGAGCTGGTGTTCGCAACTCCACGCCAAAAGCCCGTATTTTGCGTGCGTTCGTTCCGTTTTATGCCATTTGGCAAAGGAACCCAAATAAGGATGGGATATAGTTCTTTCGGTAAGTAAAAGAGATTATTGATCTTTTTTCGTAAATGACTAAATTAATGGAGAAGATACGGCAAATTTAATTGGCCGCTCTCATGATACATGAACAATTCTTTACAACCTCCTTCTATTTTAGTAGAATAATACAAATTACCCTGTTCCTAAATAAATGAGCAGATTTTTTCTTATTAGGTGTTTATTTTTTTAATTCAAAATTTGCTACGCTTTAGTGCTGTTTTGTTTAATTTTCAGTTTTAGCAATATCGGCCTATAATGTTCCCTATATAATAGCTGTTGCCCGCGACCTTCGTTCGAGTGAAATTATTATAAAAAAATATTACTTTCTTTCTTCTTATTTTGAAATAAAATTAGTTAGTTACGCCTTATGACATCAGCTAACTGCCAGGTCCCGTCAAAATCGGTCCAGCCGTTTCGGAGATTAGCCGTAACAAACAGACAGACAGACAAAAATAATAGTAAATGTGTTTTTGTTTTATGTACCGTATATACTTTCATATGCATTCAGTAAAAAGCTGTTATTTTGGTATTACAAACAGACACTTCAATTTTTATTTATTTGTATAGATTTATACATACATAAACTCACGCTATTTTCTCATGGGGGTAGGCAGAATTCACTGAACGCCATCTGCTACGATTCTTAAATACTCCTTTTGTCTCGGTCCATGTTCATTCATCTGGTTATTGTTTATAATTATGTAGTATGTTTTTAATTGGAAACATTGTAGTTATCATGTCGTAGACTATTAAAACGAGTACAAGTATTTGTTTTTTGTATTGTTTATAGGGTAGAAACTTTCAGCGGGGTAGTAAGGGGAACTTCCTTAACCGTTGCAGCTACATAATAATGGTCTTAGAAGACTCCGTAATTTTTCGTGAAATTCTGATTTAGGTAGGTTAGGCTTTTTTAGTACTCTACCTGGGTTGATCCTGTAGAAGTTTTTAATCAGTATCGGAAACATGATCGACTGGCATCAATTAAAAATTGCATGAATATCAAAATTTTATTTTTATGACTTATTTACATAAATAATAAAATCACTTTTTTAGGGTTCCGTACCCAAGGAGTAAAAACGGGACCCTATTACTACTCCACATTCCGTCGTCTGTCTCGCTGTCTGTCACCAGGCTGTGTCTTATGAACCGTGATAGCTTTAGCCTCTATAACAACAAATACTAAAACAGAATAAAATAAATATATAAGGGAGGCTCCCATACAACAAACGTTTTTTTTTTTTTTTTATAATGGTACGGAACCCTTTGTGCGCGAGTCCGATTCGCACTTGGCCGGGTTTTTTTTATTATACTTCCTCTGCATTTTATTCTTTAGTTTTTTTTCGTCAAGGGTGTCATTTTCGTGATCGCTGATAACGAAAAAGTGAAAATGAAAATCCCCAATTGGCGCCGACGAAAGTTTTCGGATTTTTCGGCATGGGTGTCATTTTCATGGTTTTCAGGGTCGCTGATAACGAAAATTAGGTCAGCAAATTCAAGATGGCGCCGATAAAAATTTTCGGTTTTTTCTTCATGGTCTCTGGGGTCACTGATAACGAAAATAAGGTCAACATAAAAATAGAAAAAAAAGAACAAAACAGTTCTCATTTTGTTTCTTCGGCTTCCCCTGACTCAATTCGCTAAAGGCAGAGTGACTGTTCACACTTCACAGGTACACCCGGCTACACATCAAGCTGTACATTTCCAGTATAAGCTGACCTCGCATTGTACGGAAATCCTATACAATGCGAGATCAGCATAAACTGGAAATGTATAGCTTGATGTGTAGCCGTGTGTACTACGTGGAAGAAGTTCCCCACGATCATGAGACATCCTTCGCGCTATTTATTGGGGAAAACTTCATCCGAATCCTCGATAACCCACGTTGTTATGATGCCACTATCCAAGATCGGAATTCAAACTTTACCATGGCCAGTTCGCAGTTCGGGCCTTAATCGTCGATCGTGTATGGGACAGCCTTTGACGGCGTGTTTGGGCAAGGATTACGGCATTGACAACCATAGGAGACCTTAAGACAGCTTTGTAAGAGATCCCTCAATCAGATATTAAAGACACTAGGATGAGCTTCTCAAACAGGTTTCAGGAAACCATTAAGTAAACGCCACGGAAGTAACACACATACACACGGAAGGCTCTGCCAGATAATGTTTAAGATAAGTAAAATGTCACTGTTTGTCAAAATTTGAAAAGCACGGTTTAGGGAACGTTAAGGTTAGTCCGCTTGCTAGGAATGGCGTGAGTTTACCCAGATCTTCAGGATACTTACTTAGAGCGCATATTGGTATTCAAACATGTTTGTATTTGTGCTAGCACTGTAGAATTTTCTTAACGTCAGCTTTGGTTCACCGATTACTCTTTTGAGGTGGAACTCTTTACAACCACTTATTTTTCTTGAAGAATTCCTCATGGATGTCCTTCGCCCTGGGGTGGGCGAAAGGGTCTGTCAGACTTGTACTGACTAAAACCATACGGTGCTTCGACTACCTTGGGCCGGAGCCAATGTGTGTGGCCGCACACTGCCTCAGTTTCTCATGAGAGGTGCAGGCAAGGCATGGTGCGCCACCGTCCCGGATCTGTGTCTGTTCAAGTGACAGGCTCGTCAAATCTGTCACCCACAAGCCAAACCTTGGCGGCCGGATATCATTCTGCGCCCTCCGGTGCCCGGTGCATCTGCTGCAGATTGAGAGGGACGTTGTGTTCTCCCGCACCCTTTCCACCGCCTCCTTTGCGATCATCACTTCCTCGCAAAAGGAGGTGACGGCGTTGTACACGCTCTTGCTCCCGACTGAACCACGACCAGAAGCGAGGTATCAACAGCCCGTTCGTGCTGCGGATAACCTAACACTGCCCAGGCTGGGCACTCATCCAGAGTGCGCTGCGCCGTGTCGTCAGGGCAGTCTCCGCAGTGGTGACAACCGGGCGTCATTTCACGACCTTTATGGCACAGGTACTTTACGAAGCATCCATGCCATGTGAGCACTAGTGTCAGCCGGGAAGTGAGGGCGCCATGCCGTCTCTCCAGCCACTCCTTCATCATGGGTCTTACCACCGCAATAGCGGTGGACCCTTAACCGCTTCCCATACACCTCCCACGCTTGGCCAGGATGGGGCCGCTGCCGGTGATAGTAGCATCGTACACTTTTGCATGTTGATGAACTCTTCATTTAGAATTCTGCATGCTCCTACGAAGGACGTACCATTGTCGCTTTACGTGTTTCGAGGGCCTTTTCATGCTTATACTCGGGAAAGTGAAAAATGGAGCTCCGATTTGTATCATGTCGTCCTGTTTCTTCCTCAGCCTTTGTTTTGAAGTAAACACACCCACTGTAGTCAACACCTATATGATAGAGATTGCTGTGTGCTGTAGGAAAGTCAACCAACAATTGCTCTTGTTGGATTGGATGGTGCCGTCTGCACTTAATGCAGAATGTCTCTAATGCGCAATGTGCGCTCTAGCAGCCAATATTGATGACGCAGCCAAGCTTGGGTGAGTCGAGCCCCGCCATGATATGTCATCTGATGTCCTAGATCAATCAGTAAAGTTTTGAGATGACAGTTTATTGGCATTCTAAGAGGATGTTTCGTATTATATTGATGGATATTCGCATTAGCAATTTTCCCGCCAAATTTCAATAGATCCTCTTGTTCGAGGAAGAGATTCAACTGCAACAGCTTGTTTTTCGTGATTTTTCATCTTTAATATAATATATTGGTTATGCAGTTTTATTAAATAGTTACTCGACACGGTTGATTTATTAGAATTAACTCAGTGCTAATCGAAGTGGCAAATGCCCACGCCGATGACGCCGAAGTTGACGCAGCCGGCGCCGACGGTTTCAACGTCAGCGCACGCATCTAGTATACAGGGTGGAAACTTTCAGCGGGGTAGTAAGGGGAACTTCCTTGACCGTTGCAGCAAATCATAGATAGTCTCTTAAAAAAATTTTCGTGTAGCTACAACGGGAAAGGTAGTTCACCTAACTGCCCCGCTGAAAGTTTATGCTGTGTAACATCACTTTACAAACAAAAGGACCAGATAAAAAAAAAAAAGTTGCGATAATGGAGAAAATTCCAAACGCAGACGAAGTTGCGCGTTTCAGCTAGTCATTAATAAAGCAGCTTACAAAACGTTGCTTAAAGTGAAATTTTTAGTAGTTCGTTATGTAAAACCTCAATTGGAAAAATCGTCTCTCATCTTAATATTGAAGTTGGGCTCTCAGTATTTCTAGTCGCTCACTTAGTCATTTAGTCGCACGGCTAGAATTTTAATATCTGAAATGGATTAACACAGCCTTCTTCGAAGACCTACTTCAGGCACCAGTCTCTTCCAATGGTGGAATATACTAGTATTACTAGTCAAAAACATTGTTTACTTTTAAGGAAACCAACATTGTGGAGAGAGAATAAATTAATTAAATGAAAATGAAACCACAACCCACTTTTAGTAAGCTCGTTCTGGATTTTATTATTAATCAATATTCGTCGTTAGTTTAGTTAATTTCTCGCTTACTCAAATTCGTACCGCCCAAGTTATTAAAACAGTATCTCATCATCAGTCGCTAAGTTTTTTTTATTCGTTCGTTTTATAATTACCCTTTATTATTTGGAATAAATACTTAAATTAGAACTGAGTTTTATAATATTCAATGTTTCATAAACTTGTTATTTGTTTGTTTGTATGTGTGTTGCCAGCACTAAATTAAAATAATCTTTTCCATTACTGCACTTAAAATATTTTGAACATGGCAAAATAAATTGAAACACTAAATTGTTGTTTTTTTTTACGTCTGCCATAGAACGTTAATCATTTTCGAAAATACTTATTTTTATTATTTGCAATACATTTATTTTTGTAGCTTTGGAAAACATCTTGTCGATCTCCATACTGACTCATATTAATTTTATCACTTTATTATTTCCAGGAAACATCTACAGTGCCCAGACAGTTCCTTCTTCAGCTAATGGGGTGCGTTTTGAAACAAAGACCTGTTGTGGAAACTGTAAGTATAACAGTTGTGAATATTAAAAAAAACGGCACTTATATATTTTACTAAATTTTGATGTACTTTTTAGCCACCCGTTGGAACGGATGAATCGTCACTACTACAATCGCTGACTGCTCTCACCAGGAGACCAAACCCAATCAGTCACACCTCTACTGACACGTCAGTGTTACAAGCATTGTTGGAAGTGATTCGTAATTGTAAGTCAAACATTCATTTCATTTATTATACTACCGAGTTTTACATCTTGTCTACATTAAAAAGTAACACAACACGTTATTATTAGATATAATTATTATGCATTGAAATTAAATTACAAAAAAAAAGAATTTCAATCAAATTTAAAAAGAAGACATGCAATAAATTTAATCTTTAGGGGTTCCTCCTTTAATCACGTGAGGCTCGAACAGGGGGGAGGGACAAACATTTATAATGTTTTTCAGAATTTTGTGGCTAACCAATATTATTTTTATTTATTTTTTAGCTTCGACTTTAAATTCTGACAGAAATCAAGGAAATGAATCTCGCACAAAAGAAACAATAAATACAGATCGAAGTAGACCAAACACTTCAAACATAAGCAGCAGTGGAGCGAATGGGTTTAGCCACTTCGTCAACGGTCATAAAGTAGAGAGTGGGCCTTCGGCAGCGGTCGCGAGTTCCAGCGAATATCCGACAAGCACGAACGTTGCGGTCCGAACGTACTCCAGCGGAACGGCCGGCACAATGTCGCTCTCACAAAGTGCAGCACACATGTCCACTGCGTCGCATCAACCCAACGCATCTCATCTTCCTGGCGTCCCCCGCCCGCCGAGCTCAGCCCATCCCCCTAGTGGCCCGCATCCCCCTAACGCGCCCCATCCACTTTCTGTGAGGCCGGTGGCCGCTCCTGCCACGTACTTGCCGTACCAACCGGCCGTCCCGCCACCACCCAACAGAGTCTACTATTCACAGCCATATCCAACAACCTCCAACCGTAAGTTATTAAAATGGCACAAAATACTAACACTCGTATTTATAAACAAGTAATTACTTGTTGCTAAGTAATTTCTTGGTGAATTAATTACTTGAGGATAGAATTCTTCATTACAAAATCTAATTCTATAATCGAGTAATGTATTACAAGTCAGAGGCCCAAGCGCCGCATTAAAATTCTGACACCAAGTTAGGCACTAACCACGTGATAATACAGAATTAGATTAGCATACATGAGATGTAGATTATTTAACCATAACATCAATATAATGACTTAATTTTTGTATAGTAAACTTTTCTTTAATTGTTGGTTGTTGGTAGAAACAAATGACTCGTTATAGCCCTACCAAATTTGAATGTATCTTATAGGAGATGTTTCAAAATGTATGGAGCCCCGGCCAGGTCTTAGTGCACTATACTCAA
The DNA here is from genome assembly GCA_947578425.1 of Eugnorisma glareosa. Taxonomy (NCBI): domain Eukaryota; kingdom Metazoa; phylum Arthropoda; class Insecta; order Lepidoptera; family Noctuidae; genus Eugnorisma; species Eugnorisma glareosa. Next base: position 35,839,939 of record OX387957.1, read on the forward strand.
AAATGGGGAAATCAACTATCCAATTACTTTAAGTTGACTTTGTTTGGTAGTAAAGCACAACATACACTTGAAATTGCAACACACAAAACACGTCATGGCGGTAAGCTGTCATGTTGATGGATTTGTGACATTGCCATTTCTGTCATATTATGTTGCTAAATGACTAACTTAGTGATTCTCTTTGACAATCAAAGAGAATCACTACGTTAGTCATTTAAGTATAATGAAAAACAAACTGTACGAAATCCAACAAACGAAAGCCAGGTTGTTAAAAATAACTCAAGAAATTCAAACAAACCGAACATCAAAACACAATTGACAACGAAAGCGACTGCTGTGACAGTAGACAGTTCACGATCTATGATCAATGGTCGATCCATAGATCGACCATTCGATCGAAACAACAATGACAGTAAACTTTGTTTTTTAACCTAAATTCGCGAGGAAGGAACTTATATACAAACTGGAATGATGTCATGCAACTCAAATGGATGTCATCTCTTTCTAATAGGGCATCCAATATTCGTACTTACATGACTAATGAAGTGAAACCTACGCATACCTACTGATCATCTATCACAACACGGATAAGCATCGCTTATCACTTTAAAACAATCTTCCGAATCATTGTGAATTGGATCCACGTCACGAAAACCAACTGCGATTTCTAGGCTCAGCAACTTTAATCTCTGGTTATATATCGTTGTCGATATTATCATCTATAAAACCAAGTCGCATATAATATTTCACTTCCAATTAATCGCCACAAAATCACAACATATTTACTACTACTATCGCTTAGACAAGAACTCTAATTTTGAGAGTATAACATTTACCAAACTACAGAATAAAAAAAAATGTTGCTTACGTAATTACTTTTACTCAAGTATTCACTTTTATTTGTTAAGTCTAATGTATTCTCCTTTCTTCTCCGTTTTTAGTAGCCAGTGTCATCTTGATTTTTATTAAATAACGGTTTTACTTTATAAATACAGGTAAAGAAACGGGTTTTAAGATTTTTGTATGAAGCGTGGCCTGCCGAACTGCCGCCATTTCATGTTTTTGTCATTGATGCCATATGACAAAATATTGACCTTTCTACTGGCTAAATTTTTTCAAACTCATCTGGTGGGAAAGTACTCTAAAAAGAAAATAGCATTAAAAGATTTTCGTAGACACAAAGGACTACTTTTATGGCATTAATCGATAGGGTCAACCATGAGAATCGGATCTTTCTAACAAATATGATAAATTAAATGTAAGGAAAACTATGAAATCTTAACTTTTAAATTCAATGGGGTAAGATTAAGCACTTTTACTAAAAGGTCCATCCGATTACATAAGTTAGTACCTAATTAACAATTATCTTTGACGTCATTTAATTTATTAAAATGACGAAGAACTAATTAGATAAGAAGATTGCAATTAGCACAACATACACGTGCATATTGCAATCTTCTTTCTTCAATTGTTAATTAGGTACTAGCTCCAGATAAAGTGAGTACGTAGTTTGTTTATCTGAAATTGCTGTCAGTAAACCGTTATTTGATAAAAATGAAAACTACACTGGGTATTAAAAACGGAGAAAGTGGAGTTATGGCCACCGAGAAAGCTGTTCGGTGTGGAAGTAATTTTACAATAATGGTTATATTATTCTACTAAATAGTTATGGTTTCTTTTATGGCCACAGAAAACTAAGAAGGTAACCAGAAAAACAAACCTGGCAATTTTTCTAACAAATAAAAGCAATCTAGAAGGTTTTACACTGTGGATTCAAAATAATTGCATTCCGAGGTGTCAATCCCTAAAGGATAGGTATTGCATTCGGTTATATTTCAAATATCTTTCAGATGTACCTAACATTCATCAATCGTACCCTAACTCTCCTGCACGAGTGGCAGTGACGCCTCAAGTACCGCCGCGGCCCTCAACGTCGACGGCACCGCCTGTGCAAAACAGTCAGACCTACAATCCGTATTTTATGGGCAGATATCCCCCCCAGCCACATAACTATCCTCCTTTCCAATAAATCTGACGAGGTATGTTCACCTTACGTGTATAGATGACGGCGCTATTTTGCGATTTTATATTAGATTTAAACATGTATTACTAATACTAAGACTATCCTATTTGGTTATTTTATAATTTAACATGCGTTTTGGGTATTCTAAAATTGTGTTAGTTAAATTGAATACTCAAATCAGTTAATTCATGCTGGTTCCTAGTTTAAAAGCTTATGCGAGTTAATGTTAAAACTTTGTTCACGATAGCAAGTTCCTGCGCCACTTTGGATTTGCTTGTGTAAATTGGAATTGTACAAGTTATGCTTAGCGTGAAGACGCGGTCATTCGAAATAAGGGTTCGTCTTTTAACCACGTGAGGTTTGAAAAGGGGAGGGGGCAATAATAAATACACTAATAATCAGAATGGAGATGGGATAATGTGGCAATCACGTGTACTTTTTTCGTGGGACAAAAAAAAAATGAATGACGTGTAAAATATTTTGTTACCAATGAAGAACCCAAGAGTTATGTTTAAAAAATCTTTTTTTTTAAACAGCCCTTTTGTAAAGGTAGGTATCTCATATTTTTTCATAATAAAAATACACGTGGTGCTGGGAAAGGGTAGGCGGGGTAGCCTAAAACTTCTCGCGGCATTACCAAGGGGAGGGGGCTATAAAAGTGGCCAAAAAACCTCACGTGGCTATTATAGGATTGACCCTAATAAACAGGGTGATAGGGATTTTTGTGCACACCAGATGACGCGACTGACGAGTAAGGTCCTGGAGATCACCCAGCTTTCACACATTTTTGGGCTATTTTCAAAAGTCAACCAAAATAAACTTATTATTTAAATAGAGCATAGAGCAATAATTAAATAGACCTTGAATATAACCCAAGATGCTACCCAAGTTTTATACCCGCTGGGTGCGATTCCCAACAGGAACTCATCAAGTTTTAATAAATAATAAACCAAAGGTTTTGTCTGTGCAATTATGGATGATGACGAATAACTACCGGAGATTTATTGTGAAGGACGGTACGGTTGACATGTCGGGCATGCCACTGTCCTGGCGAAGCAATCCGACACACTATCTCCGGGTGTTCTCTTCTGGCTAACGGAGAGTACTTGCATAGACACAACCTTGTAGCCAGGATTATCCATCAGCAACTTGCTCTAAAATACAACCTTGTGGAATCTGAAGTGTCGTACTATAGATATGTGCCCGACCCAGGTCTCTAGAAAGACCATGTCACGCTGTACTGGAGTTAGTCTATCATTACTGACAGGACTATTGTCGCCAATAAGCCTGACATTGTGATGATAGACTGATCAGTGCGCCATCTGAGGTAGATTCCACAAGTTTATATTTAAAACTTTTAATCATTATTATTTAATTAAAACTTGGGTGACATAATAAAAAAATGTTTATATCTGTAAGCTCTGCGTTTAGATAAGTGGGCCGGCAAAAAAACATAACCCAAACTAGGTGATCTGTGATATTTTGTGGTTTATTTCTGTTGGCTTTTGAAAATAGCCCAATCTGTATGATCTCACAGCAAAGATTTCTCACAATCAGCCATTTAGTTGTGGTTAGGATCAAAATTTTCGAAAAAAAACTTGTTCGATTGCTCTAAAAATCCCAGTTTTGAACAAGTTATCGGGGTCAAAATTGTTGCAAATAAGGTCTAAAATCACCCAATTTAAGGAATGCACCGACTTACCGATCACCCTTTATTTCAAATAAATAAAAAACGAATACGTCAAGCAAAATTTCCACATGTGAGTCTGTTTCTTCCTATTGTGAAAAGAGTTTGGAAATAGTTACGTTAAAAACCATTGCGTCTATTTTAATTAATGAAGACTGATTATTTTATAATAGAACATTCGATATTATACCGAGTTACGGTGGCTTGTGTGAGGTAATAGAGAGCAGTATTTTTTTTCAGTTATTGCTCTGTCCTTCGTTTTTCGTGTTTGAAAAAAATCTGTGTATATATTGCAAGCAATGCCATAATAGGAACATAAATAATATGTGCCTGTGTTACCGGTTCAAATAGTTTAGTGAGCAGACAAGTCATTAGGATGTTTCTGTTCTAATCCTTCTAACGAAGGTAAACATCACAGACTGCCATAAGTCGGTATTATATTTAAGTATACACGAATTATATGTAATTTTTAGTTAGACAATTTGTGACTGATAGTTCCTTTAAATAGTAGAAAGCGATGTCGTTCCAATAAAGTTATCATAGGATCGATGTGTCTATGATTAGTTTAGTTTATTTAGCCGTAAGCTTAAGTTCATGGTGCTACTTCTATTGAAGAAAATGAATACTGAAAAAAAAAGTCAAAATATAGCTGTAATAATTGCTGACGGAGAATTCCGTGTATTATATATTTCACAGCATGAGCACTGCTTACCGTTACCTTTAATTACCCGTCCAGCCATTTTTGTTTATAAGACTGAAAACTGTGATATTTAACTCTTTTGAGACTGATTATGTATTAATTAATCTTAAGTTGACTGACTAGAAATTATAAAATAAGAAAGACTGCGAGCAAAGTACTTAGAGATAACAAAATAATAGGTACATCTTAATGCCCTTCTAATAATCATTCTTCATCTCTTTCAATCATTTTAAATTTCCTGCCAGGGTAATTGAGCCCTTTTGATAAAGACATGTGCTCTAAGTTTTTGGTCAGTTTATTTATCAAATAAATGTTTGTATTATAATGGATGTAAAAAGATCCTTCACTAAGCCGAAAAGCACTTGTTCTCTACATCATTGCGAATATTTATTTGTTCTGGATCATACTTGGGAACCTGCTATTTACGCAGAATTGGTGTTTAAAATTCCAACATTTCCTTAAGTTATTTTTAAATACAAGTTTTTAATGTTATAACTTTACTTTAAATTCCTCCATGATCCGTAGAATTTTCAATGGATTCATCAGCACAATATTTTCAGTGCGTTACATTGAGTCCTTCCGTAAACGGTGATTTTACACCCCCGAAAAAAGGCTTTTCCCAGGTATAATTTTTGCTTACGGTGACTTAGTTCAAAGTACTTAATGCTTGGTTCACGGCTTCGTGAAGATCTGTTTACATCTTATATTAACATGTTCCAGAAAGTGAAAAGCACTGCGTGCCGATGCGCTTGCACTGATTGATTACGTTGCTGAGTGAATTTCAAAATGCCTTTGCGATTGTTGTATTTTTAAAAGATTTTTAGGGATCCGATTTTTCTATTTGGAATATGAACAAAATATAGAAACAAAGTCGGGTTAGTTACAACTTACATCTTTTATAATTATAACTCAAGAACGGCTGGACCGATTTTAATGATCTCTGATTTGTTGGATTCGTCTCTGCCCCGAATACCAGAATAACTATTAAAATACCGCCAGCCAGCCTTGATCAGCTTTTCTTGAGTTATAAATTGTGTATCTAACCCGACTTTGTTTCTAAAATATATTCCTATTCCAAATAGAGATACAATTTCAAATTTCACTCACCAACTAGAAACCAACAACTATCTTATTCTGACTTGTTCTTGGTCGCTACCAAATTATAAACAATATTGTTTCGTCGTGTTCACATCGTCTTTTCTTCATTAAAAAATAGTTAAAATATGGCAAACTTACATATATTTTTCATTACAAAAATGGTTTGTTTAATACTCATCACAACATAAAGGGAGACATAGTTACTGTTGACGCCCGAGTTAAATGCAGACTTTAGGAATGTGGTAGGGCTGCGACCTAATCAGTGTCATTCATATCGATAAATTACACAAAAAAACTGACTGCATTACACCGTAACCTTCATAACTTTGTTCGATTTAACAAAACTTCATAATTCACGCAACTTAAAACTCGCATATTGTTATACTCTTAATGCTCATTTACAGAGACACGGTGCGTGCGGCATGGCGTTGCGCGTTTTTATGTACGATGTTGATTACTGAGACGGGGGCGTGAAGCGGAGCGTGCGACCTTTGTGGGCCGGATCGGTACGTTTCATACGCCCCTTCTCCGTAAACAAAGTATTAAAGGAACTGGCTAGCAGCAACGCCGCGTGCGTCGTGGCGTTGACATTTGCGGGTTCCCCCACAAGTAACGCTGCATTTCAAACAAACGCGTGTAAAATCGCCATATGTTTGAATTAATTGCAGGCCGCGCCGCACAACGCGCCGCATTTTCGTTAAGGGCGGGTTAATTGTTTCAGCTCCACTTAACCAAACGCTAAGACGTCATAAGTGGCGTTAATAATCGTCAAACAAAAAGAAAGCGCGTTTTCTCAAAATTATACTTAGATGTCTGTTAAAAAAATTACCATTACAGTAACAAAAAAATCTAATCTAAAATCTAAAAATCTGTATGCAACATGCGAAACGGTAAAACATTATGACTCTATTTTTGGCTATTCGTCTTACTTTACCGCCCGAGCCTTGCTCGACGAGCCAGCCCGCGCTGCTGAGCCTGTAGCTTTAAATTCCCCAAATAATATTAATTCGACCCAGCCTGTCCCTAGCTGGCCTCCCTTCAATGACGCTCTAAGCCGAGGTCCGAACCCCGAAACGGGGGGGGGGCCTTAGCGAGCGGTCATTTAACTGTAACATCCTAGTTTGTAAGCCCTAGCCTTTAATTAATTTGAGGTCACTACAGGATAGTCCGATTGAGCAGTATTGCAACCATATAGATTTGATCTGCGTCTAGTCAGAACGGTTTCGGCGCAAAAGGCCTAATTCTCAAAATGGCAACAGAGGCGCAAAAGGACTAGTTATCAAAATGGCAAATTCTCTAAAAGCCTAGTTCTCTAAATGGCTAATTATCAAAATGGCACATTTTCTACAATTGGGAGTATTCGTATAAATATAAGATTTCATTTTTTTGAAATAAATGCTTTGTGTTTGAGTTTATCGGTTCCGATAAAATCAAGCCAATTTTAAGTTATACCTGTTTTGTTTATTTTCAAAATAAAAGAAATTAAGACTTATCAAAACCATTTTGAAAGCTTTAAATTAAAGGATCGAACGAAAGCGATAAATATAACTTGAATTTAGTTTGGTTAGTTTGTTACGTTTTGGCGTAGTTCATACATTCACACTATGAAAAAGTCGCACAAATGTGAATTTACCCCGCTTTGGATTTGCTAGTAGTATATGCCTCAGGTAACTGTGCGAGTTTACACTTGAAGATTACGCGGTAGAAAATGGCAAGGGCAAGACAGTAGGAGATGAGAAATACGGATACTAAAGTCTCACAAACAACCAGGCGGCCAGAATCATGAAGGAGGTATTGTTTATAGGAATCTCACAATCAAATCTATATACATCCTACATTTCGATTATCATGCAGCATGCAATGAAGATCTTCATGATTCTGGTCTCGTGCTAATTTGTGAAATAAAATCCCTATATCTAGTCTTCAGATAAAGTTATAATATTTAGTATATTTTATATCGAGGGACTAAACGAAGCCATAACATACCAGAGGTGGTTTGACCCCCGAGCGTGCAAATGAGTCAATGAAACCGAGGGTATATTAAGTTGGCGTTTAGTCTCGAGGTGCCAACTGTACTTTTCACTTTAAGTGCGAGAAAAATAGTCAATTTAGTACAAAAACATTTAATAAATATTCTTATTCCTCCAGTCCATAAAACTTCTTTCGTAAGCTTTTATGTAAATGTTACGCGATTTTGGCGGCAAAAGTTTTTCTATTATGTCTTTTGCTCTTTGCTCGACGTCAAAATTACGACTCGAGGACTCGAGTTTTTTGCAACACTACTTTAGTCCCGCTTCGTAGGACTATATTGGCGTACTTTTAGAGCATGTGTAACCTCATTGATGAGAAGTGAAAAAACAGTTAAAAGTGGTTTCTTGGAATAAGTTGTCACTGTCCGTCATTGGTGGACAACGAGAATACTCATGTTTAAAATTGAGTCAAAACACATGAAAAACAAGTACTGAGATAACTAAATAGTTATCTCAGTAGAGAATTGGCCGTTCAGAAAATTAGGCTTTTAGAGAATTGGCCATTGCGAGAATTAGGCTGTTAGAGAATTTGCCATTTTGAGAACTAGTCCTTTTGCGCCTCGGTTGCAATTTTGAAAAATAGGCCTTTTGCGCCTAAATCGTCAGAACATTTCTCGCCAATGTTTTTGGGAATGTCAAAAAAAAAAAAAAACAATTAGGTTAATATTAGCATATGCCCGCGGCTTCACCCGCGTGGTGTTCGGTAATTGTCTCACAGGATCGTACTACCGGAATAAAAAGTATACAATGTGTTAATTCAGGTTATAAACTATCTGCGTGCCAAATTTCATACAAATACAGTCAGTAGTTTTTGCGTGAAACAATAACAAACATCCATCCATCCTCACAAACGTTCGCTATAATATTACTAGCTTATGCCCGCGGCTTCGCCCGCGTGGAGTTCCGTAATTGGGATCGTCCTACCGGGATAAAAATTATCCTATGTGTTAATCCAGGTTATGCAGTATCTGTGTGATAAATTTCATCCAAATCTGGTCAGTAGTTTTTACGTAAAAGAGAAACAAACATCCATCCATTCATCGATCCTCACAAACTTTCGCATTTATACTAGTAGGAGTAGGATAGTAGGACAAAGATACATCTCTTTTTTGGGAAGTATATGATCTCCTGAGTCGTTCCTTTAGTTCAGGCGTTGTGCAACGTGTAGCGTTCGATGTCACCTCGTTCACCTGGCTTACAACTGAACTAACTAAGGTGGTTGTTGGTTATTTTGTTAAATGTTAAGATGACAAATCTAAATGCTGGTAGCCCGTGTGTAGACCTACGCTCAATCGTTAAGGAAAATTAAACCCTGATATGGGTAAGCAGATAAATATCGTGTAAGTCGTCCGTAATATTTAATAAAAATACCACACTATGTTTTTCGCGCAAATTTTTTGATGTAACGATAAACAGTGATCAGAATTAGATGAGAAATTTGGGTTCAAACAAAACCAATTTCGATGTTAAGATTTGACCTCCCAAGCATGCTATTAATTTGTCATTTTTGTACAATATAGCAATTAAAAAGTTTCATAACTTTTAAATTGCTATTATTAAAAAAAAAAATACGGCCGACCACAGGAGGGATGAGAGACACGATGCGGATTTCGGACCAATATGATTGGTCGAGTCCCACACTTCTCCTCTCGGCTTTGGTGGAGTCCGCGCCTAATAAATAAACAAACAACGAATGGATGGCCTGAACAAATTAAGTAAATTGTACCTATTATATAAATGTTATTTTTATCAATTTTTTAACCAAACAGGAATGAATTTTTTTTTTTTGTTAATGCATTATGATTTCCAAAATCTTAACGCCTACAACAACCGAATATATAAACATTAAGTAGTCCCTTCTCTCGACTTATTTCACCCATTGTATGGATGAGATGTGTCCTCCAAATAGCGCATCATCTTACATCTTCTAGTCATATGCTCTATTCTGGTCACTGGTTATAGATCCTCTTTAAAGATTCCTGTGTGTAAAATAAATAAGTGTAGGTAGTGAAGTTGTCGTTAAGTAATCTACTATTATATTTTACAATGTTCTTCCATATTTTTGTAACACCCCTGTCATGTACCTTTTGAACTGAATTTGGAGAATACAGTCCCTAAAAATATATAATAAGTGTTTTATTTCTTGACTTACTTTTTCTTGTATTTATTTCGTGAGTTGCGTTACCTAAAAACCATCACTTGAGACTAAGGGATTAATCACACTTATTCAGCTCGCGTGAGCATCCGTTCAGCTTACTGTATTCGTACGCATCTCCATACAGAGCTGAATAAGTGTGGATAGTCCCTAAGCTTTGCGTTGCTCTGCGTTGCTTTGCATGACTTGTGGATGCGCCGAAGTAGACCATGTTTTACGTTTTTGCGACTGACCGATTTTCGTCAAGGTTAGCGCAATGGCTGAGCGCCTGGCTGCGTTTCGCGGGTTCGAATGTCGCACGGATTAAATATTTGTATGGCCTACAGATCGTTACTCAGGGTCTGGCTGTTTGTTTATGGGAGTTTCAATAATTGTAAACACACCCACGATTCGAGATATTCTTAGTTTGAGGCAACGTTTTAATAAACAAAAAAGCTTCCTAATACAAAAAACGGGTGTATTTTTGATCTGTTAGTAATGTGATAAAATGTATACATTGTCGACATGTATACAGGGTGGAAGGGACTCCAACGTTAAAAGGGTTACCACGTATTCGTCGATTATAAAATGAAAAAACTGCTCCCTACAAAACTTCAATGCCTAAAAATTCGTACGTGGGGGTCAGAATGATGTACTGAATACATGGTAACCGTGTTAGCGTCGGTGTACCTTCCAGCTTGTATAAAATGGTAGGCAAAGTTATTTTTATCGTATTTAAAACTAGTAACTGTTTTAAATTAACAACCCAGCACTTTGCAATAAGTTTAAGCCTTGCCTCGGTTGGGACGTGGATGGGTTGCCACCCAGCAAATACCGAGTTGCCTCGGAAAGCGCATTAAGCCGTTGGTGGGGAGGCTGTCATTTGGAGATAATCTGTACAGGTAGTCAGGGGCCCGAAAGTCTGACAACCAGTCTTACCAAGGGGTATTGTATTACCCAGTACTAAAAATTGGGAAAAAGCCAAGCTAATGACTGTATAACATGATAAAAGAGTTCAATTTTTTGGGCTACTCGTGAGATTTCACCTTAATTGGTCAAGCAACTTCCTGTGCGTGAATTTTTTTGGGCTACTTGTGAAATTTCGCCTTAATTGGTTGAGCAACTTCCTGTGCGAAGCGACGGTAAACTGTGCTCTTATCTGCAAACACTCGTATCTTAATTATAAGCGCGAGGGGAGGTCCAGCAGTCCACGAGGCTGAACGATAGAAGTAAAGAGAAGCGATTATCCAACAGTTCCACGGAATTAGTAAATTATAGTGAGCAGCTTGGAACAATTTTGATCTTCCTCTCGACTTGCTATTCATATATATACTCATATATATTAGGTATTCAAATTAAAAACCAAAAACATGGTTGGGGCACCTTTGTCCCTTCGACTTGCTAAGACAAAGCATGGCGAAAAAAAAAGATTGAAGTCGGCTAGGTTCAAATGAGGAAATTCGGACAAATCCGAAAGAGCTCTGACGCTTGACCTCTCCACTTAGAAAATGCTTGTGAGGCTGCGCGGTTTACTCGCACGGCTAGTGGTTCAAGGGGTTTAGTATCAAAACTCAAAAGAGCCAATTCTTATAGTGTATCAATTAAATTTTATCAATTCATTTGATTTCGCAGAATTTGGCTGCTATGAAGTCGCTATTCAACAATCGCGTGAAAAGAAACGGGCGCAAATGTGAAGTGAATACGAACACTATTGGGCTCCCTTCTTTTTGCATAATGTTTTTTTTCATAATATACCTTGGCATAACTTTTTTGGTATATTTCTTTTTTGCTATAATTATACTTTTAATTGTTGTGTTGTCTAATTTATTTTGGCATAATTTTTATTCGCATTGTGTTTCTAGGCATAATGACTATTAGCATTATAGTACAAATTTAAGTTATTATTTTTAACAGACTTCCAAAAGGATCAATTCGTCTAAAAAGATTATATTTTTTGTTTGTATGTTAAGCGATATCATCGCCAATCAAACAGACAGACAGGCAGACGAAATCTGAAAAAAAAAACGTGTTTTTGTTATAAGTGCAGTGAAAAGCTGTTATTTTGATATTACAAACAGAAATTTCAATTTTATTTACTTGTATAGATAGGTGACTACAAAAATTTGTGTTTTATTATGCGTAAATAAATGTATGTTTTAGACATATGCTGTAAGACTAAAACATAAATTTATTACGCTTACACTATATATACTGTATGCTACTACTTACTTACCTATTAATTTACCATTATTAATTATTATGCTTAAATAAATTATGCGTAAAGCGTTAGGACAAACAAAAGTATGCCAATGTTATATTATGTCTTAAAATTGTATGCAAATGGATAGGGAACCAACTCGATTATCTATAGATTAATTAGGTTATTTTTAGAATTTTAATAATCCTAGAGAAGTGGAATTAGTGTACAAGTGGTTGTATACAGGGTGGATTTATGAAAATAAGAGCTATGCCAGCCGTTTGTTAAACATTATTCCGACCTGTCGGAGCGTATCAGCAGGGATGAAATCTTAACGCATATCTCTTCCGCTGAAACAAAAGAAGATGGCATCTGTCCACATCTGACCGGCAAGGAAACTACGCCAGATTTCTTACCGATCTATGTGATTGCTGACGTACGTAATGGTCTGCATTGTTGTTATTTAATAATTATTACATACAAATATGAACTATAATTCGACTATACTTAACAAACATGTCAACTAAACTATTGCATTGTACGGACCTAAAAATGCGCTCTGATTGCTCTTTCAGGTCGGAATGGTACTTCAGTAGAGATATTAAAAATTCATCTCTAACGTGGTCAAGTTCATTAAACTGCATATAAGATTTTTTGTAGCCCAAAAAACGTTAAATAAATGTTTAAAATCGCGACGGTAAATATTTAAAATCTTTAAATTGCAGCCCCTGTGTAGAACGATTAGTTACACAGTTGTGGAGGTCAAAAAGTTGCTGCAAGTAGATACAAGTCCCCTGTCCCAAAAGACAGGGTAATCTCCGTTATATAAAGACTGAGTGAAAGCTATCGGGATATTGTTTCTATAAGCATCCGTCCTTGTTCTTTTAAATCGAAAGCTATTGTATTCGATTTCCTACATATTATTGCATTGCTCGAATCTGTACTATCGAATAGACCTTATTAAGCCTGCAGAGTGCAGATACATATCATTAGTATGTTAAATGTGTGACACACATCCTTCCGGCGTATATTCTGTAAATGCAATCAAAATCCTTTCGTGGTAAGAATAATGCGGTCACATAGACTCAAAAAGATTTAACTTCAGTCCTGTCGCAGTCATCTTACCTCTTTGAGAAATTGGCATTTTACTATGATAGGTACGTCATCTTTATTTGCTAAAGTTTAATAACTAAAACTCGGCTATGTAAATATCGCGCTCTGAAAAGTATTAAACAGAGTAACAACATAACAATCAATTTAAAAATATAAGTGTATTCAGCTTTATAGGATGTAAAAGGACCCTTCAGGAAGCTGTCAACCAAGCATTATGAACATCAAACTAAGTAACTTTACGCAAAAATTATTGCTGGGAAACGACTTTTTTTTTTGGGGTGGATTATCTAGTTTTACGGTACGACTCAATGTAACACACTCAAAACATTGTGCTGATGGATGTAATGACTAATACGGGGATCGTGAAGGTGTTTAAAGTGAAAATCTTACATTAAAAACATGTATTTAAAAAAAATGTGAAAAAGTTGGAACTTTGACCCCCAATATCTCCGTAACTAGAAGGTACCCAGGTATGGTCTGGAACAAAAAAATGATCGGAATAACGGGGAAAACAAGTTCCTTTAGGCTTCGTTAAGGGTTTTGTTACACCCTTTACTTAGGTACAGACGCCAGCATATCAAACTACTCGAAACTGTCAAATTTTCCCAATCAACCTTGAACCTAATGCTGTAGCGATAAAGTTTAAAATCTATTATAGTTATTTGACAGATTATAGTAGCTTGATGTGCTGGCGTCTGTACATACAGGGTCGAATTTTGGGATGGGACGGTAAGGGCAGGTACATTAACCGTTGCAGCTACAGAGAAGCGGTCTTTGGAGACTCACCATAACTTTTTAATTTCGATCTGCATTCACAGATTTTTATTATACAACTTTTATTATTATATACTTTTGACATTTGCTTAAAAATCTAATGATGCAGTTTTAGTTTTCATCAAAATCGGGTTCGAGACTCCTTTGATCATTTTTTGCTATTCCTCATGGTTTCGGAATTGGCCATCCACGCCCACTTGAAAAAATCACCCTGTATTGAATATTGTCATATAAACACCTGGGTATTTGTATCAAACAATACAAAATGTAGAGCAAAAATAAAATATTGATGTGTTCATTCGATTAAAACTTCTTCATAAATAAAGTCGATTGTTATTAGAGATCGAATCGGTAACGCATTACTCGGCACTTATTGATTAGTAGGTAATCGAGCTGTCAAAAGTGAAATACAGTATGACCACTTTATGATTTCAATTCAAGGTGGTCCAAAATATATAAATCTTAAATCTGCTAATTGAGCCCTTACTTTTGATAGCCAAATCGGCAAATAGTACCTTTTTTTTTAAATTTAAATTTATTTCTTTGAGTCCTCTAGACGGTTCCGTATTTAATTAAGTTACCAGCGGACGACCAAGACGCTTTTAATGATACCTCATTTGTCAAATTATGATCATGATTTAATAAGTTACGCGGGCACAGATGGTATATACGGGCTGAAATCAAAACCCACCACCCGCCGTAGTCGGGTAAAAAGGTCCTTGTACAAAATAAATAAATAAAAACCCGCCACGTGTGTGTCGGACTCGCGCTTGAAGGGTTCCGTACCATCGTAGTAGGCGAGCTCCTTTAATTTATTTGTATTATTTGTTGTTATAGCTTTCTTCTAGGTTTTCATGTAATCTATAGGCAAAGAATATTTTTATAAAAATTTGGCTATTTTTTTCAATTTTCGGCCCTTATGTTTCGGAGTTAAGGGGAGAGGGAATGGTCAATTTTCGCCTATTTTCTTAAATAACTTCAAAATTATTTATCTTAAAATTATATAAATTTATGTATATTTGAGATGCTCACAATGAGCCCTTACATTTGATAATTATGTAACAAGATATAGTTATTAAAACTTTAAAACGTTTTTTGTTCATTTTCTAATTAACCCCCAAAAGGTCCCATGTACGTTACACGTCCGTCTTTGGGTCACCGACTTACATATTATGTGTACCAAATTTCGACTCAACCGGTCCAGTAGTTTCGGAGTAAATTGGCTGTGACAGACGGACAGACAGACACGCGAATTATCCTTTAAGGGGTTCCGGTTTTTCCTTTTGCGGTACGGGAACCCTAAAAAGAAGGTAACAACTAAAATCTTAACTAATATTCGAGCTTTTAAGGCTCTCCGTTTTACTCTTAACCCGACCACACTTCACCAAAGCCGGTAGGAGTCCTTCCTCAAATTGCAAATCTTGACAGTTTGAGGTATCGAGTGAAAGTGGTTTGGGGGATTTAGTGAAAATCTTCGTCGAGTTTTGCCTGTTGAAGTCGTTTTGGTTCAGGTACCGAACGATGATATGAACATCAACATTGCTAAGCCACCCGTTGTCAGCTTTGGCTTTTTATGGAATCCGAAAGTAGGTCCCTACCCGCAGGGCTCCTATCTGAAACTTCAAATATAGTTTTGGCGTCAGTATAAGTACATATAGGTAGGAGTATGTTTGCTAAAGAACCCGCTGCCAGCGGGTTCTTGCGCCGCTGGTCTTATAGTGTGGGACTGTGGGTCTCCGGCATCAGCTGCAACGTGGATTTTTTAAATCCCTGCGATCGACTGTACAACCACGCTAGAACGGCTTAACGGATCTGGATGAAATTTTGAACATACATAGATTATAGTCTAGAATAGCACATAGGCTATTCCAACTTAAAATTTCGACGCGAACGAAGTCGCTGGCAACAGCAAGTTAGTACTGTAACATCTTTACACTTTTTTTAAATGATACCTCTTAGTCATGTAATAAACCAATTAAAAATGTTCTATTTTTACAAACGTACGTAAACCAGTAAAGCTGTTGTTGATTTCGATTCCCTCTTTTTTATAAAACAATTGGTGCCATAAATGTAGTTGTATCCTGCCACAAATAAGCTCTGGAGCATATTATACTCGACAACTTATATTTAACGCCATGTGTCCCCGACAGTACATGCACTTGTTGTAACTTCACAATTATTGTATTCAGTGCATGTAGGCATATATTTTTTTAGACGTGACCAAACTTCCCAACAGTTAGAACATTTTTTTACCGAAAAACCTTGGTTTGTGGACAGTCCACCATATATAAGAGCCTGCAGGTGTACAGGGGCTTTATTCTCGTAAGAATAAGGTTGCTGATGGATAGCTGCTGTTAGAGGTAAAATAATTGTGAACGGACTGCATAATATTATGTTACGGGTAAAGATAGCTGTAAAGATAAACTTAGATTTGCAGGCGGATAATCAAGTTGGAGTAGAGCAATGTTGTTTGTGAGGACCATATCCGCTATAAAATAAGAAATAGTCGTTTAAAAATTCTTACATGCAGTTTAATAACATCGAGAATTAACCACACAAAGTACAAAAACTATCTTAAACGGTTTGCATAACTGTTGCAGTGATCTCTGATTAAAAGATGAGTTTTAAGAGATGGAACGTCTTCGTTGGTCTTGGTTAATTTGCAATATTAGCGGTGCGGTCTATTTTGTGTCCGTTTCAATGGCGCGGCCATGACAGTTGTTTTTTTTTAAACCTTCCTTTCTTTTTTTTTAAACTTCTTTGTCTACTTGTGGACAGCGTTGTGGGTTACATTATAACCAATTGCTATTTTGTTAAACTAGTTGTAAGTTCTTATAATGTAACTGTTTGCTGTTCCTTTCAATAAAAAATAAAATAAAAATAAACCATGCCAAGATTTTGTAAAAAATTTTAAAAGTTGATCCCCAAAACCATAAATTTGTCAGAGCCATGGTTAAAAAGTCATAAGGGTTTGAAAGTGGCGTGGCCGCGCCATTGAAACGTGGCGAACCGCGCGGCCACGGAGATCTTTAAGACTAAGCATTGCAGTGACCTGAAATTTAGATAAATAACAGATTGAATTTGTAATTATTTTGTTTTAAATATTGAAAATAGTCCTGCGTTTTTATTTTAAGAGCTGTAATACTAAAACCCCGTGGCCGCGCCATTGAAACGGTGAAAAACACGTTTTCGCTGAAATCTCGCTGAAAAAGCATCGCAGAGGTCTGTTTTTTTTTGTAAATCCAGATTTGAATTTGTCTTAACTATTAAAAATACAACAAAAAATCCTAGGTTTATATTTCAGGAGCTAAACGGTGAAAAATACGTTTACGCCAATATCTCGCTGAAAAAGCATCGCAGAGGTCTGAAGTTTTTTATAAAACCTAGATTTGAATTTGGCGCGGCCACGGGTATTACCCGTGGCCGCGCGTCTTACAGCTCCTAAAATATAAACCCAGGACTTTTTCTATATTTTTAATTTTTTTTTATAAATTCAATCTGTTATTTACCTAAATTTCAGGTCACTGCAACGCTTAGTTTTAAAGATCTCCGTGGCCGCGCGGTTCGCCGCGTTTCAATGGCGCGGCGAAACCTTTATAACTTTTTAATCATGGCTTTGACAAATTTATGGTTTTGGGGATCAACTTTTACAAAAACATGGAAGGGTTTTAAAAAAAAAAAAACTGGCATGGCCGCGCCATTGAAACAGACACTATTTTAGGGCGGTCAATTTGTGTCATCATCATGTTTGATGTTAAGCGATTCTCACACGACACCGCTCTTCCGTGCTGTCGCACTTCTGCTTAGATAAGAAACCCGTTGCTGTCTTAATATTATTGTATTATGCCTTTATGTAGATCCGTTAATTTAAACCGCAATTCGTTAAATGATGTCAACATCTCCATTTGGAATTTTGGACAGGACGGCCGTCATTTATTATTGCTTAGATAATAACATAACAGTACATTACGCCTGTAATCCTCGAAGGGCTAGGCAGAAGTGTACCTTACCTTATGTACACCCAGATTTCGCCAATTATGTTAAAGTTCCATAAGCTTAGATAATAGACTACTAATATCCATGTATCATGTATTGTATTGCATAACAGGCAGCAGGGCTATTGCGTATCTGTGATGACAGTTCATAGTGATCATCACTTGGCGACTTTTGATATACAATGATCGTTCTTGTTGGTTTCAACTGACGCTACCCGTGCAGAACTGTCATTGTATATCAAAACTCGCCAAGTGATGATCACTATGAACTGTCGACAGAGATACGCAATAGCCCTGCTGGTGTCCGCAACTCCACGTCCGAGCGCGTATTTTCGTGCTTGTTCGTATCATGTATATTGATGTATGGGTTGCTTGAGTTTGTGAATAGGTGCCTTACAAATAATACAAATCGAACGGTCGGATTAAAAAAAAAATCTTGGCATTTGTTTTTACTTCAAGCCAAGCGTACCGGATATGAATAATATGTTAATTGATCGCCTTAGTAAGATTCGTTACAGACCACAGTCGATTCATTAAAGGAACGGTTTCACGACAACTCAATAAATGCTATAAAGCTTCTTGTCATACTTAAAACTATTTCGATCCAGGGCCATTGTGGGCCATCGTCTGTAAATTTTGTCCAGAGACACAGATGTCAGAGTTATAGTGGTAAATTAAAACTGCAAAAATGATATCAAACTTACTCGTATTAAACTGAGTGCGTGCTTGCTTGCGCTTCGGTTGTCATAAAACTTGTCCTATGATGAACAGACTGTAATAATGAACACTTTCTTTACGTAAATAAAAGATAGTAGGATAGAGCATAGTCAACGCCTATTAATTACATATTATTAAGCATAGGAATATTTTGTCGATGTCTGTACATTATTTAGTTTTATAATTTGTCGGAACTATATGGTTTTGTTGCACTTTAAATGCACAGAGTCGGTCGAGTTACTTTCCTCAAGCGTGAAACGTGCCAGAGAATCATTAGAAGTAACTTTATAAAATGACCAAACTAACCGTAGAGTGAACTGGATGTGAATCTTCTAACTCTTGGATGTGAATCTTCTAGCCAATTGCAATAAGACAAAAATACTCAAAATGAATTTTAATGACTAGAAATTCATTTTGAGTATTTTTGTCGTAGTATTTTTATCCATTGAAAAATATGAAAGTTAAATCGTAGTTCCGTTACTGCCCGCGGCTCAGCTCACCTTTATAAATAAAGTAGGCCAAAACTTCTCAGGCTAGACGAACGGGATGGTAGTCGGGGCTTAAGTTACGTGTACAGTCATAGTTTTATGGTTTTTAATATGTATTAGTTTATTATTGTATAAGATTACTTTGTGTGTTTTATCTGTGGACTTTAGTTGCCTGATCAAGTGATCATCTATGCGTTTATTTTGCTCGGCTAGCCGGGTTGCCAGAAAGCTCTGATAGCACGGCCCTAAGCCAAGTGATTATCAGCTGGGTTAAGAGTTAAAGAGGTCGTAATAGGTACAAAACGGTTTTGAGTTGTAGCTGGAAAGAGAGATGAGGGAATGTTTAAGTGAATATGTTGGTGCGGGTTGTCTGATTCACATTGCAGGAACATACTCACAAGTCTGCACGTGTTTAGTATCCCTGCCTTCTGCAGCAGGTGGCAGGTGTTAGAGGGCAGGCTTAGAGAAAGGGACTGGTGGAGTTGTTTTGGTATTACTTCTGTTGTGGGCAACACTATCGGGACTATTGTTACTTTTTGCAGATGCCAGAGGCGGATTATTTCTTCTTTTAATTAGGTATAAGTATTTGATAATTTTTCGGCAATAGTAGTTTGTAAGTTGTGTGTATTTGGTACAGTTAGGGGGACGAAATATCCAGTATTCTTGTTTTATTTATTAACTAGGTAGCTGTTGCCCGCGACAGTTTAGTTGTTAACAATTTCAAGAGTTTTAATTTTTTTGCACGGATCCGTAATTCTTTGTCTAAAATTTTATAGCCTGTGACTATATTTTACAGAACATAAAACATCAGCTATATGCCAGTAAGAGCCTAGTCAACATCGGTCGAGGTGTTTCGGAGATTAAACGGAACAAACTGACAGACAGACAGACAAAAAATGAAAAAATAAACCATACACATTCAGTAAAAAGCTGTTATTTTGATAGTACAAACAGACACTTCAATTTTATTTATACGTGTGTATACATGTAATGTCTGGTATATTTAAGTAAAAGATGGTTCAGTCAGTAAAAATCCCTCGGTCAAAACAAAATTTGTCGAAGGGTTTTCCAGCACAGTTTCGGGGATGTACTTGGGCACTATGCAGTCTACCGAGTCTACTATTAGAATAAGATCCCAGGGCCCCAGGGACCAGAGTTCACCAGACGTCACGTATTTTCTGACGAAGGAAATGTGGACGATTGAGTAGTGTTAGTATGTACTAAGAACGCATGCCTAGCTTGCTTAGACAGGCAATTTTCAGAATCAGGTACTCAAAGTACAAAAAAACATTACTTACCTCACGTATATTCTCAAAGTTGATTTTTACGTATAGTTTAGGTAATATCCTTAAAAATAAGTCGCCAATACTCCCAGACACTTTTCGCCGGCTGTATTGCTTTGCAGACGCTTTAAAGCTCCCAAAATAATTACTTAACTTCACGTAAATTCTGATGCTCCATTTTTATATATATTCGCCAGACAACTATTTTAAAACCTTTTACAAGAAGACAGACCGATCCAAGGGGCCAATCATCCCCTAAACTCAATTTTAATGCCTCTGTGGGTAGGAGCGCTAGGGCATTATCCACGCGCATGAGACTGAGTGAGACATGTATTAGGATATATTGACTTCTCTATATATATATGATACGTGATATATATATGATATAATGATACGTGATATATATGATATATATGATACGTGACGTCTGGTGGCCCTGGGATCTTGGACTATATGTAGTTTGTATTGGTGTGCTAGTTTCTGATGTATGACGTTAGCGAGTTTGTCGTGTCTATGTTTGTAGTCTGTCTGGGCTATTGATTTACTCGCCCCTGACATATGCTGGATGGTTTCTGGTGAAGTATTGCATTTTCGGCATACATATCAGTGCTTATTTTTTTTATTATGTGCTTCCTTCATTTTTAGTTTCAATTACTTTGACCTGTATTGCCAGCATGAAGCCTTCAGTCTTCGGGAAGAGCTCGCCTAAAAGTAAAAGTAGTAGTAAAAAAATAATTCTTAAAATTTATTTGTAAACATATGTCACATATTATATTTTTTTTTGTAATATTTGGACTATCCATTTGGGAGAAGTAGACCTTCAAAGAGAGGTCTACTTTGTAGTTTGGCGTAACCATTCGCCTTAAGGGTGAACTAGTCGGTCATACTTCCATATAACGTAGTATGGCGATTACTCCGCTGTTTGATGGTGTACGTTCAAAATAAAAATGATAAGAATTTGTCTCATCATTATCTAGCTAGGGCTAAAACAAAAAAGTAATAAAGACATTTTATTTTTTTACAACTTTCAAATAAGTAGGTATATGTTTTTTTACTTTTTTGTTTCCTTACAGGGCTAGATAATGAGAAAAATTGATATATTTTTTTATTATGAACGTACACCATCAAACAGTGGAGTAATCGCCATTTTTTTTATTTTGGCTTATATCCTGGTAATGTCTTCCGTGTAAAGACTTCTGGCTCCATTCAAGTAGTTTGGTTTTATTGTCGGTTACTTTTTCGTTTTTCTGTTCGGATTTGTCTTTTAAAATTAGATGGTTGGTCGTTGATTGCTATCTGTTTATGAAGTGTAAAAGATTCTGCCTTGGTGAAGAAATATTGTGTAAGGGTTTTTTATCTGTTTAGTATGTAAATTTTGAATGTCGATGAGGCCCTTGCCTCCTTCTTTCCTTGGTAGCCTTTGCACACGCGATATTGGATGATGATTTCGGAATTTGGTCATGGTGGTATTTATTTTGCGGTTTTTAAGGTCGTGTTTTGGTCCAGTTGATGCCGAAAGAATAGGTAAGTACCTACGGGTATTGCACAAGTGTTGAGTGCTTTAACTGTGTTTCTTGAATTATTAGTTCCTTCATACACCTATCTACACATTTTAAAATATGTATAAAAATGTAATAAAAACGTTTAAGAATATAAAAAAATAGCGGTCCGCGGAGCAGGGTCTAAGCTACCGGTGGTTAGGGCTCCAGAGACAGGAACCTCCTCACAATGCGAACCGTATCGAGGAGTACTGCCTTCTGAATCAGACTCTTGATCCAACTGCCTAATGAGACACTCGAAAGGTGGTCGTCGAGGCTCTTGGCCGTAAGGCCATTGACCATCATGAAAATTGGCACAATGATAGCTGAGTTCACATTCCACATGTCGACAACCTCGTGTACTAAGTCGAGATATTTTATTTGTTTCTCTTTCTCAGCTTTCACGAGGTTCTTGTCATGTGGGATGGTAATATCGAATATCATTACCTCGCGGCGCGCAGATCGGTCTATCAAAACTATGACAGGCTTATTGGCGACAATAGTCGTGTCAGTAAAATGATCGACTGATCCTAGTTCAGCGTGACATGTCTTTCTCGAGGACTGGGTCGGGCACTGACTTGTAGTATGGTACTTCAGATATCACAAGTTTATATTTCAATGCAACGTAGTTTGACAGGCAGGTTTGACTGGTAGGTATTTATAACTGTAGTCCACTGTTTTCTTAAAGTTCTTTTACAGTTATTTTACTCTATCTGATCTGAAGTAGAGGTATTGTTGGGTGTCTGATAGCAGACACCGAACAATTCCTATCCTTTAGATCACTGACCCAACAACGACCTTAAAATACTTATAGTGGGAATAAAGGTCACTGTCTCATATTGAGAGATGCAAAATCACAGGTAAACAACTGTAAAAGGAACCTACACATGACCAGATTTGCCTTTCGCTTATAGTCACACTTCCACGGAATCCACAGTTGAATGTAGGAATACTGAAAGCTAAAAATACTAGAAATCGAAGAAGGAAAACGGCGTGATGTTAATATTTTAATACTTCAATGGTCAAGACTACGCCAAACCCAAATGTGAATGATTAAAGAGTAAAGTAGGTAGAATGTAGCTTTTTCCAAACCAATTGAACCTTTAGTGCTTACGATTACGTCTTTACTATGATGTGTTCTAATCTGATGAATTATCTGTAATATATTATCGAACAATTTTAAAAGCATCGCCATTACCGACAGAGTCTGTGCCTCAAACCAAAGATCCGACGTTTTTTTATAAGTATCCTGCTGAATAAAATGTAACATTTTTAATAAATTTATTTATTCCATAATTTTTATTTTTTATTTGACTTCAAAAAAGGAGGTTATATGTTCGTGTGTATTTATTTCCAGATTTCTCCCCCATTTGTGGACCGATTCTCAAAATTCTTTTTTTATTTGAAAGATTATACTTTTGAGGTGGTCCCATTTTTTGGTGAAGATCTGATGCTCATCTTCAGAGATATACTATGGAACTCTTCAAAAACGACGGCAAATCTGTCGTGATTGCTGCAATCGCTTGGATTTTATTGTTTATACAACATCATGACGAAACATCATGCCTGTATGCTCTGAGGGGGTACGCAGACGTGTACAATACACCCAGATTTCTATTTATTGGGAATAAGCCCATTACCATGGCATGTATTGTTCATCATCTGCATCATTTTCCCAACTATATTGGGGTTGGCTTCCAGTCTTACTGGATGCAGTTGAATACCAGTATTTTATACACAACACAATAGCCACGACATAAATGTTAGTAAAAAATATTTTTTAAAGCTATTGAGACATTTGCGTATGGTCATCATCATTTCATGGCGCTGACCTGATGAAGAAAGGTACAACTCTTTAACGGTTAGGAGTTAGGTGATTTCTTGTCCTGGAATAATGTACAGATAATGCGACTTAATTGTCGATATCGATAGTTGATTTCTATAGAGACAACAGAGTGAGAACTAGAAATATTAATCATTTAACCGACTATAAGAAAATAACTGTTGTTGTCATTAAGACGCGTATTTAATAATGTAAAATAAATTCATGGCGACATGGAAAAATAAATTTTTTTTTTTTTTGAAAAAATAAAACTGACTTCAAAAAAATATACAATAAAAAAAAACATACCAAAACACAAAAAAAGTGAAAAATAACTTTAGCTTCAGAAGCCGGTGACAAAAACACAAAGGTCAAGCTTCAGAAGTCGGTTTTATTTTTTGTTCATTGTGTGCTTCGTGTGACATTTCATAATATTACGTAGGTGATGATGATGATGGATGTTTGTGTGTGAGTATAAATGTTTGTAAACACACCAACGATACAGGGGAAATGCCTAGTGTGGGGGCAAAGTTAAAAATAGTATAATATGGTACAAGCGTGTAATGTTGGTGATTAACGCTGAGGCGCCATTGAGACCCGAGCCGTTAGGTGACGACCTTAAGAGAGACGAGGACGGTAATCATCAATACACACATGTATCATATGACGTTTTTCAACACACTTCTGAAGAAAATAATACTAAAAAATAATTTTATTTAGAGAGACAATTAGTGAATGTGCAGTTAGTAAAATTATAATTAACTGTTTTTGATGGCATAGCGGTCTCATCGTGAAATCCAATCATTGATAATTATGTACATTGGTTTGCAAAATGTGCATTGCGAAACATTGGTGTTTCGCCAGTAAGACGCGCCTCAGAATCAAATCTAATTCTTTTTGTGATTTTTGCACAAATTTCTTTCTTGTTTTGTATGGAATTGTTAGATTGCCATCCACCATGACGCTTCAAAGTCATTATATCAGCTCCTGAATTAGCCAGCAATGTAGCTGAAGTTCTTCTGAAACTATGTCCATTGTAGCTCTTACTGCTCTTAGCATCTGCTAAATCTAAAAACTTATCGATTTCTTTAGGCATACAACCAAATTTGTTTATACCTATAGGCTGATAGGTACATTTACCATTAAATAGAAAGAAACGGGTCATTTTTTGCTTTTGGTGAACGCAAACTTTCATACTTCTTAACAATTTCATAGAATGGACCGTGTATGGTGAATGATCTCGAAATTTTATTTCTTGTGATAGGTATCTTCACTAAAAGCATCTGGCCATGGTTCTCTATGTCTTTCCTCATAACTAGTACATTTTAGACATTTTAATTAATAAATAACTATAATTTCAACAGTGAAAACGAGTTGATTTTTTTTAGCAATGTCAGGAAATAATAATCAGTTTTCCTATGCGCGCGCATCTAACCTATAAGATGCTCTGTGCATCTAACAATGGCGATTAGCCATAGACTAAAAGAATGAGGTTTCTTTTTTTTTTGGCTTTTCGCGGATAGCGTTTTAGCCACGTATGTACATACAAAATGGGGAATTCAAAGTTTTCTTTATTACAGAGAAAACGAAAGTTATACAGGGTGTTTGGCAGAACGTTGAACATACGAAAATGGTGGATAGGTGGGGTCATCTGCTACTTACTCAGCCCTAATTTATTTGGCCCAGGCCCCCTGGACATTTTTTTTTTGTTTTCTTCTCGTTTCACCACTTTCTTAACTTTAAAGTGGATTTTTTTTATTAAAAACAGGCAATATTTTTATTTTAATCTTTAATTTTTACCAACCTTGCAGTATTAAATACTACATTATATTGATATTTATATTTATTAAATTTTGCAAAATATTTCACTTTCCCTAAAGGTTTTCGTCGAAAATTTCCTACTTGATAAAATTATGAAATAACTCTTAAAGATTTTTTTTTATAAAAGCAAATTACATACCATTATAAAGGTCACACAGTAGGGATGTTTTGCTAGAATGGGGCCTATCGCGTATGAATTCGCCGCTAGAGGCGCTAGTGTAGCGCGGGGAACTGGACTGGGTGTTTCAGAGTTTTTAGATGCGAAATCTCGAAAAGAAAGGGCTCTAATGAGAGAACAATTAGTTAAGGCTAGACAAAATGGACATCACGCAATAATAAGAAATAACCAATTATACATAGACGGAAAATCTGCCCATATAAAATATCACAACACCAAACCATCACAACATTTAAATTCAACTTACCAAGAAAGCGATATGAGAACGACGAGCATCACTAACCAATCTCACCAAACGGATATGGTGAATGAATCTGTAAACCATACATTTCGGAAACAAAGACCAACCATTTAAAATACTATTTCAGAATTTCCAAAGTCTCAACAACAAACAACACTTACTTGATGCTTTTATTACCCATAACCCTAATTACCAAGCAATATGTATCTCGGAAACCTGGCTCTCAGAAGAAAAATTAGAACTAATTAAGATTAGCGGCTATAAATTCGCATCATCGTACTGTCGCAGTTCCCACACAGGCGGCGGTGTCTGTATCCTGCTTCAAGAACATATAGACTGCATAAATAAAAGTGATATAACAGACAAATCTATAGAATATGTATTAGAGTTATGTGCTACTGAATTGCCTAAAGAAAACTTATTAATTATAACTATGTATTGGAATAGAAGAGAGGAAGAAGTATTTCACCAGCAACTTAAACTAATTCTAAACTATATCAATAACAAATACTCTAA
The DNA here is from genome assembly GCA_947578425.1 of Eugnorisma glareosa. NCBI lineage: Eukaryota > Metazoa > Arthropoda > Insecta > Lepidoptera > Noctuidae > Eugnorisma > Eugnorisma glareosa. The sequence goes on from OX387957.1 coordinate 35,866,294, forward strand.
ACTAAATATTATTATAGGAGGCGACTTCAACATTAACATACTATCAGATAACCTTAAATCAAACCAATTCATAAATGTAATGCATGAATATAAATTTACCCAACATATAAAAGACCCGACACGTGTAACGCCAAACACAACCACATGCTTAGATTTGATATTTACGAATTTTAAATTAAATTATATGCACACAACTGTAGAAGAACTAGGGTTTTCAGACCATAATAGCACCATTTTACATTTAAACCTTCCTAAACAAACAAAAAGAATCACCTGGCACGTGAAGAAAAGACTTTACAATCACACAAATATATTAAAATTTAAGTCTAAATTACAGGAAATAAATTGGAACGATATCATAACAATAGGAAAAGATATAAATAGTAATTATGAAGCGTTTAATGACACACTCATTAACATACTAAATCAGTGTATACCATTAAAAAAATTAAAATTGAAACCAAAATATAAGAAATACTGGCTTACCGTAGGCATAAAAAACTCTTGCAAAAATAAAAGATTATTAAAAATACTAACAACTAAAATAAACAACCCGATATTAACTAGACATTATAAAAAATATGAAAAAATTCTAAAGAAGACAGTAACGACAGCAAAAAAACTACACTATAAAAATAAAATGAATAAATCTAATAATAAAGTCAAGACAATGTGGAGCATAGTAAATGAACGTACGAACAAAAAAATAGCGAGCGAGAAATGTAACATAACCCTACAAACGAATAATAGCGTAACTTCTGATCCCCAAGAGGTTGCAAACATTTTTAATGATTTTTTTGCTGCTATCGGGAAAGCTACCAATAACTTAACCGGGAAACCGAAAAAAATTCCAGCTATACATCCTACAGAAAATTCAATCTTCCTCAGCCCAATTGATCCTTACGAGGTGAACACATTAATAAAAAATTTGAAAAATAAAAAAAGCCACGGCGTTGATGAACTTCCACCTACCTTATTACGACAATGTGCAGATGAATTAACCTTACCATTTTATAAATTATTAAATCAATCATTTGAAGAAGGAGCTTTCCCCAATCTCTTAAAAAAAGCTCTTATAAAACCTATACATAAAAAGAATTCCAAAACTGATCCGAATAATTACCGCCCCCTTGCCCTTCTACCGACAGCTTCCAAAATATTTGAAAAAGCCATGTGCAACAGAGTATATGCGTTTTGCGAAAAATATCATATATTTAATGACTGCCAAAATGGTTTCCGAAAAAACCGTTCTACTATATTGGCTGTTTACAAATATATCCAAAAAGCCCTAGATATAATTAATGAAAAAAAGTACGCGATAGGACTTCTGCTTGATATGACTAAGGCATATGACAAAGTACAATTTGAAATATTATTACAGAAACTATATAGTATAGGACTCCGTGGCAAATGTTATGACTGGTTTGTATCTTATTTAAAACACAGGGAACAAATAGTTGAAATCGAATTTTACAACAACAACAAAAATGAAATAGAACTAAAAAGATCCGACAGCAAACAAGTCACTGCCTCAATCCCGCAAGGAAGCGTAATAGGATGTTTCTTATTTCTTGTTTACGTAAACGACCTTCCAGTAAATATAAATGAGCCATGTGTCCTGTTTGCGGATGACATATCTATATTAACTTCATGCGAAAATAACACCAACTTAAATGTCAAACTAAATTCCATACTAGATTCTACAATAAATTGGATGTCTGAACATAACTTAGAAATTAACTTCAATAAAACTAAAATAATTTCATTCCACCCTCGCCAAAAAATACCAATTAATATTAATTTTAGCTTTAAAAATAATAAATTAGAAGTAGTTGATAAATTCACCCTACTAGGCATAAACATTGATACACATATAAATTGGAAGTCACACATTCAGAGAATAAGAGCAAAAATATCAAAATTTTCATACGCCCTCCGCGAGATTAAAAAAACAACAGACCTTAAAACTGCAATAGTAACGTACTACGCGTACGCCTACGCATGGTTTAAATACGGTGTCATCCTATGGGGCAATAGCACTGACGCGCCCACGTTATTTACCCTACAAAAAAAACTTATTAGAATCTTAGTAAATATTGAAGCCCCCGATAGCTGTAAACCTCACTTCCAGGAACTAAAGATTTTATCCCTACCCTGTCTCTATATATTTGAAGTTTGTAAGTTCGTACGAAAGTATCCAGAATTCTTTACAAAAAGAGAGGACATACAATCAAAAATTCTTTTAAGGCATAAAAATAGGCTAAACTTACCAACATCGAGACTAAAAATGCACTCCACTAGTACCTTGGTCATGTGCATAAAAATTTATAATAAGTTACCCGAAGTAATAAAGAATCTAAATATATATAACACTTATATCAACAAATTGAAGCTTTTCCTTTTGAGCAAATGCTACTATAGTATAAGCGAATACTTAAATGATAAATTATAAGTAACTATCTAATTGTTCCTAAAAATACTCGTTAATGACATGCACACCTTCTTATAATATGGAAAATAATATAATTATAAACCTTAGGGATAATAAAAATAAATTAATTACGTATTACATAAATAAAAATAAGAATAAATTAATAAAACAATAATAATAAATAATGAATAATTAAAAAATAAACGTTATTACAATGTTCAAATAAATAAATCTATATAATTTTATAAAATAAAACTAAATGCATTAATAAAACAGTATCTATATAAATATATCAGTACTAACTGCAATAAACAGCCAGTAGTCTTCCTCCTCTCTCCTACTTAATCTATGCTGTGCCCGACAGGGTCCATAATTGTGACTAAATTTATGTTCCTTTTACCTTTATACATTATGGTACGCAATAAAGAATTGAGAATTGAGAATTGAGAATTGGGGGCACCGAAATGTCAGATGTCATAGAAAGTACACGCTTTGCGTGCTTTTTTAACACGTATTTTTACAAATATTCACGATTGTGGTCTAGATTGGGCGATTCCTGATTAAGGTGGAAGCGCAAGGGTAGCCCGCGAAATTTAAATTTTCTTAAGTTTATTGCAATTTGCAGGTCAGTTTCAAGTTGTATATTGATGAAAATATGAATCGCGCCAGTAACACGTATGGAGTTACAGAATTATAATCATACAAATCATCAATACAGCTCTCCAAGTTCATATAATCACATTCAATAGCTATTTCATGAAAAAGTCACTCTTTGGGATTATATGAACTTGGAGGGTTGTATTAATGATTTGAATGATTATAATTCTGTAACTTCATACGTGTTACTGCCGCGATTTATATTTTCATCAACATACAACCTGACACTTACCTGCAAATTGCAATAAACGTACGAAAATTTAAATTTCGCGGGCTACCCTTGCGCATCCACCTTAATTAAGACTTGAAGATTTTAAGTAGCAACTTAGAATCTTAATTTTCAGTACTTGGAGATAAAATGATTTTTAAATGTTTCATGCTTACTAATTTTAGGGAGAATATTGTAAATATATGAACCTGAAGTTTACACTATGTTTTTATACGTAATAAAATAAACTTTTCATGAAGTTATTGGTACTTATAGTATAAAATAGAATTTTTGACCGGACCTTAATCGACAGTGGTGCTATCTGGTGAGCTCAAAAACGATAGCCCTCATTGGAACTCCTCAATCTATATATATATATTTTTTAATGCAATTTTAAATTAAGATTTAAGTATTTTTTACATCTTTCTGTAAGTTTGAGGACTCATAACTTTTTTTTGTAGCTAACATCTGAATAAAGCAATAATTTTATAAGAATCTGTCAACATCAGAGATTAAAAAAAAAAAAAAAAAAAATTTTGCCTGTTTTACCCATCTTTAATAAAAATTACACTATTAAGTTAAGTAGACTTTTTTTAAACTATCATATATTAGGTGTACAGACGCCAGCACATCAAGCTACCCGAAACTTCATCATTTCAGCCCGTTGCTGTCCACTGCTGAACATATGCCTCCCCAATCGGTTTCCAACGTCCAGTATCTGCATCTAATGACTCATTGCAGTTTTAACAAGGTCGTCAGTCCATCTCTAACAGGTGGCCGTCCAACGCTGCGCTTTCCTATGCGTGACCGCCGCTCCAGTATTTGTTTGCCCCATCAGCCGTCCAATCTTCGCGCTATGTGGCCTGCCCACTACCACTTCAGCTTGCTTACGTCGTCGTTCGTCCACGGATTCCCTCATTTCTGATTCTATCACGTAGAGAAACGCCGAGCATAGCCGTCTCCATAGCCCGCTGAGCGACTTTGAGCTTCTGTTTAAGACCTGTTGTGAGCGACCACGTTTCAGATCCGTAAGTCATCACTTGTAGCACACATTGGTTATAAACCCTGCTTTTGAGGCACTGAAGTATGTGGGACGAGAAGACATCGCGTAGTTTTCTTTACGCTGCCCAACCGAGTTGGATTCGACGATTGACCTCTCTCTCGAAGTTAGACTTACCTAACCAGACCGCCTGTCCTAGGTAGATATATTAGTCGACAGCTTCGAGAATAGTGTTCCTGACTGCAAGTACGGTGGGTGCAACATGGACATCAAACATGAATTTCGTTTTGTTCATTTTCAGACCAACTTGCTGGGAGACACTATTGAGGTCACCGTGCATTTGTCCTAGGTATTCCAGTGACTCAGCCATGACTACAATATGGTCGGCAAATTGAAGGTGAGTGAGGTATTCGCCGTTGATATTTATGCCAAGTCCTTTCCATTCCAGGAGTTCGAAGGTGTTCATCTGTTTGCCCCCTAAATCCAAACAGGCGTGATTTTATATTATGAAATGGTGAAAACAATCTATAAACATACTAGCTGTTGCCAGCGGTTTCGCCTGAGTGTAAAACAAGAATTGGCCTACATAAACATAATACCGGGATAGTCGGTTATAAAAAAAAAACATATTTTCCATACATTTTGACCGTGAAGGTATTGTACTTTTGTAGGAAACAGCAGATTTTTTGGCTTATGTTTAACTAACCACCAAATCTAGTAAAATGTAACGGCAAAAAACACTTTATATTGCCAAAAATAGTAAATGATCACCAAAATTAAATCCCCATTTTAGCGTGAAATTAGAACCAAAATTTTTACAACTTGTGATTCTACTTAAAGTAACCAACACCAAATTATGATTGTTTAACCCAAAAATAGTTAATAACCTGGAAAAAAAAACGGTAATTTAATATAAAATGACAATGAAATTATTGAAGAGTTCCATTTCCAGTGTCTCTCCGAAAATCTCATAAAACATTAAACAATAAAAACATTCCCTGAAAACATTTGCATTTGTACACGAAAACCCGATCAATATTGGATCAGTAGTTTTTGAGAAAATCACGGATACATACGGGTCGAGAACCTTCTATTTTTGAAGTTAGTTGAAAATACTAACCTACTTATTACGACGACGGTGCTAACAGTTACCAAATGCATTTTCAAAGGTCCAAGTAATCTTCCGGAATCAATTTCAATCAAATAAAATAAATATTATCAAGGACCAAGATTTTATAAGTGAAGTATAAAATCGAGCGCTCAGAGTGATTCAATGTGTGCGTTGTGTGCGTACGCGTGATGTTACTGTGTGCGACTTTAGATACATAAATTTGAGTCAATCGAAAATGTAACAGCGTCCATAAGAAAGTGGTGAAACTAGAAGAAAGCAAAAAAAAATTGTTTTAAAAATTCAGGGGGCCAGGGCAAAATAAATCAGGGCTGAGTAAGTGGCAGATGAGCCCACCTATCCACCATTTTCGTATGTTCAACGTTCTGCCAAACAGCCGGTATTTGAGTGAAAGTTTTATTTATTAAAAACGTACACGTTGAAATTATCTATTTAAACTAGCTGACCCGCGCAACTTCGTCTGCGTGCGTGCGTACATAAAAGAAAGAGAGGTTAGAGAGAGTGTGCGTCAACCTTAAAAGTTAGACATATGGCCATTGCGGATATTTTTTTAGAGCTTTTTAAGAGGGACAATTCCGACATACATGATAATTGCGTAACTTTAACCGTTCACGCACAACGGAAGCTCTCAAAAGGAGTAAATCCCTATTATATACTATTACCGATGGATAATCATCAAATGACCCCTCCCACTCTGGACGGAGCGGAAGGGATTGTCAGACTTGTACTGACTAAAATCCACCCACGTTTCTTCTGTTGCCCTTAGCGTACCAGGGCCGCGGTATCTCTTTCGAACAGTCCCGCAACCCTGGCAGGCCTCGCTCCTCTCGGATCCCTTCCCGTTTGCTGACATCTCTTTGAGGCGCGTGTGGAACACGAACACGCCGTCACCACGGCCTGTCGTCATAAGACGGACGGATGGCGAGCTAGCCCATTACTCACTGTCCACAGGCCCGCGACCCTCGACAGCCTTACGTCTTCATCTTTAGACACTCGATGACAATCATACACCAGCTAGAACGAAAGTTCTCATCAAAGTTCTTGAAATGGGCCGAGACACGATAAAACTGCTGTAAACTATTGCGGACCTCTTGCTACTGCCTTCCGTCTCCATCGTCAGACCTTTGATGATAGACATACTCCAGGCAGGTCTAAAGTTCTCATCAAGGTGCATGAAATCAGCCGAAACACGATATAGATGCTGTAAACTCTTGAGGACCTCTTGCAACTACCTTCCGTCTCCATCGTCAGACCTTCGATGACAGTCATACTCCAGCTAGGTCTAAAGTTCTCATCAAGGTGCATGAAATGAGCCCAGACACGATATAGATGCTGTAAACTCTTGAGGACCACTTGCAACTGCTTTCCTTCTCCATCGTCAGACATTCGATGAAAGTCATACTGACAACTCAGTATGGTTTAAAGTTTTCATCAAAGTGAATGAAATGAGCCCAATAACATTATACCTGCTGCAAACTGTTTAGGACCGCTTGCAACTGCCATTTGTCTCTATCGTTTGACCGTCGATGACAGTCATACTTCAGCAAGGCCTAAAGTTCTCATCAAGGTGCATGAATTGAGCCCAAACACGTTATTGTTGCTGCAAACTATTGAGGACCTCTTGCAAGTGCCTTCCGTCTCCATCGTCAGACCTTCGATGACGTCACACTCCAGCTAGATCTAAAGTTCTCATCAAGGTGCAGGAAATGAGCCCAAACATGATTTCTCAATTTAAAAAACAAAAGATCATGTATATCGGACTTCTCTGTAAAAAGTTATGCGTGGTCAGGTCATACATAAAATAAAAAAATATAGACGCGTCGAATTGAGAACCTCCTCTTTTTGTTTCGTTGGTTAATAAACCAAGCTTCAGACATTTGACACGGGCGAGGGTCATTCTTTCACGGAAAACTTAACACCGCGACTCAGAAAATGGAGTGAAATTAATAGCGCCATCTATCGAGCACGAAATTTAACCGTTAAAATATAATGCATGTAAAGCGATCGAACACACACTCTACAGGGTTATAGCGTCATGTAGACTAATCTAGAGTACTTTTTGCTCTCAGACCCGATTTAAAAGTTATCTTGTGAGCACATTTTTATTAATTAGTACCATTTTGGTGCAATAGATGTCGTTGCATGTATCTTACACAATGATAGTAAGTTCTTCTTGAACACTTTAAATTTATAAATATTTTGATAGAGAGCACTGATTACAGCATGAAACAAAAATTAAAACCTTCTCTAAGTTCCCCACAATATTTGTGCATTGAATCTAATCACATTGGTTTTCCCAACAACATGAACACCCGCCTCGCAGCGCGCGCGGGTCATTATTTTGATGCGGAGTTATTTTAAAACTGTGATATCTCCTAAGATATTCATCTAAATTGAATAATGTAAAGTGCAATTTTGGTCACAATTGAATGCTAAAGATGACTAACATATTTATTTTGATAAGGATTAATACTATGTCGGTAAAAATACCTTCGCAAATAAAACATTAATTTTGACCAAATTTTAAAATCATAAAAATGGTTATTGTGAGTCAACCTTAAAAGATAGGCATGTGCCGTCGCGGACTTTTTTTGAGACCTTTTTAAGAGGAATAATTCCCTGCTACATTATATTTGTGCAACTTTAACCGTTTACGCAGCGCACGCAACGGAAGCTATCAAAGAGAATAATTTTTCCCCGTTTTTGCAACATTTGTCATTGATGCTCCGCTCCTATTGGTTGTAGCGTGATGATATATAGCCTATAGCCTTCCTCGATAAATAGGCTAACCAACACAAAAAGAATTTTTCAATTCGAACCAGTAGTTCCTGAGATTACCGCGTTCAAACAAACAAACAAACAAACAAACAAACAAACAAACAAACTCTTCAGCTTTATAATATTAGTATAGATACGAAGTTGCATGAAATGAGCAAGCAATAGGTACATTAATTTATTTGTACTATTGAACACTACCTTTTTTGTATCGAAACTTTTATAAGAACAAAGCAACTCAACCAATAAAATAAATAAAAAAACCTATAACTCACTTGTGAATAATAGTAATGAAAAGGTCACAGTTTTAATAAAGGTGTCATTATGTGCCTAATTGCGGTGAAATTACAGCCATTTTATGAGCAAGTGTGTTGAAAAAATTATAACTGCCTCAGATACATGACGAAACCACTCACTCTGACGCCTTCTTCCTCATTATTTAGTATTATGTATCAATATATAGTCAACGGATGTTGAACAGGGGCCCTACCATGACCTTTAACAAAAGATTCTTAATGCAGGAACGTTTTGTTTCAAGCATATACTAATATTACTTTGATATTGTCTTCTGAGCAATGTTGTTAGTAAAACTGAAGGCCACCTAATGGGGCACCTATGCGCAGTGCATGCACTGCCAGGTATCTTCAGGAGGTGGCGCAATTAATTGTTTAAGTTAAGTTTTATCGATTATATTTATTGTGTTGTTATTTGTTGTGTGTGTGAATTATACTAACATAGGTTAAGGAATACTAACAAAATCTATGGGTAATCTACCTGATGAAAAGAAAAATAAATAAATAAAAATTTGTTTGGTACCATGCCCTCCACAAAACAATATTGTTTGACTCCTGCATAAATCATAATGCGGGGAAAGTACGAACGATTTAAGATTTGTCTATTCTATGCTATCTATAACATGCAAGAAACAAATAGCAATATAAACTGTGTAGCGCTGTCTCTTTTGCAAAAAAGCGGTCCGAATCGTATTCCGAAGTCATAGTCTTGAAGCGAAATATAACTTTAATTCACATAAAAAATATTATTTCGCATAAAAATTTGTTTTGTTCTGTTATTTAGATAATATACCTAGTCCTCCTGACCGTTTGTCACGGCGGCCAATCTGAACGCAGATTAGCCATCGGCGCAGGAGATATTATAGTGCACAAGTGTGTGCGCAGACAAAGGTACACTCTCTGTTCCTTTACTCTCATAGTCCGCTGGGACGGCAATCGGCCACGACCGGAGAGAGATCTGGCGCAGAACCAACGGCTTAACGTACTTTCCGAGCGACGGGGGTATCATGTCGCCAACTTCCAAACTCCTGGTTACTTCTGTCTGACAAAGGAGGTGTTTTGTCCCCCATACAATTGTGGCCAAACAATTACGATGTTATAGGACACAAATCGCAGATTCTGAAAAAAAATAATTGGATTTATTAATGCATTTGTACCACCTGAAATTGTCGATCAAAGATGCTAAAACTTGCAACCCAAAAATTTTAATCTGGCAATCTCGTCATTCATTTCTCCGATGATGCCTTTCGTTACTTCATTTTATACACGTATGAAAACCTAAAAGAATATAGAATTTTTAGAATTTAGTTATGTATTAAAAAGGTAATTAATTGGTAGTATAATGTAATGAATGGACGTTAGATTGGTGTATTTAAAAATCAGCGGTCAATGAGCCGTTGAGCTAAATGAACTAGTGTGCTATTCTGTGAACGACTGAGCGACTGAGAGCTAGATTGTAATTAAAGAGCTAGTTCAATTTTATCTCTCATTCGCGAGCTACCCATGTCTACACCAAAGATAAAATCAACCAAAATATTTAAAAAAAAGAAGTTTTTATTGAGAATATTTAAGTTGATAATACAAAATTAGATCATCTTCCGAATCAGAGTTAGAATCTTGGTCGGAATTCATGGTTGCTGTAGTGGCTGTTTGAGAAGTTGAGGGACATATAGATTAACAGATCAGCTAAAGAAACAATTCGGAAATTCCCTTATAGAATAAAACTCAGATGGGACATCCTTGTTCCACTCTCCACCACAAATTAGATATTAGTAGCTCTCCACAGAAGTGTTTCTAGAATTCGGATACACGACACGCATTTCCACAGATTATACTGTATTAATCAAAAGAGGATAGAATATAGTTTAACTTAATTATATCCTAGTCACGTAAATATCCTGAGAATAAGGATTTTCATTTTTAAAATTCGCTTGTTAGGATATTGAAGTTCACAATGCAACTCAGGTAGATTTTGGCCACACCATGTTTTACGTCTCATTTGAAAAAAAGCTAGATGTCATTGTCACACTGCGTGCGTTCTGTTCTGTGTGTTATTCGGTGCATTTGATCTCAACCTTATTTTCTCACGAGTCTGGCTTGCTTCTTTATATTCGATTGATTCTCTGAATGATAAATAATGGGGCAATTTTTTTTGGTGCGCCGTCTATCCTTCTTGTTCTCAAGTTTAATTCACATAGGACGTACTAGATGTAGATTCTACTTGTCTTGTAGATTGATTGCAATTCATGTGGAGTTGTTTTTATTTTCAAACTACTAATTTCACGCTACCAAACATGGTTTTACCAAGATCAATCTATAACTATGGAAAAAGTATGCAAAAGCAACGAAATGAAAATGAATGAAAGTACTGTAGAATAGTATGATTAGTTAGGAACAATATTTACAGAGGGCGCTTTTCGCGACAGGTTGGCATAAAATGTGACTAAGCACTCTATACCAGTATACATATGATGCTCTGTGATGCTACGTCTATGCATTGAAACGCGCCGCTCCCACGCCACCGCTGCCGCCCTGCAACTCGCTGAGTTCGTGTCCTTGGCCTTAAGGATGTCTCTTTATACGATAATTTAGCCTTTGCACCGACCATAAAATAGAGCGGATCATCTGTATTTTAAAGATAAGAATATCACAAGTACATTATTTGTAATAATAATTTATAATTGGGCCATAACTCGGCAAAGCGCAATCTATTGACATTATTAAAACTTCTCTACATCTCCACTAACTATTCAATCTTTAAATATTATTTTCTCGAAAATGCAGGCAATTTCCAGCTCGAAACTTGAGATTAAGCAGTCTTTTGTGCAGTATTATCTGTGATGATTTTCTTTCCAGTGGTTAAATAATCTCAGAATAAAGTACCAAAAAAAAAATATGTCCTTTAACTGTGTTTCAGAACGCGCCATTGATTGGTATTGTTTTAACCAACTTGTATGATAAATTGCAGACTTTAAAAATGCGCTATTTATGACACTAGGCACTGTGGAATTTTGAGCGCTAAAACATCAAAAAATGCGCTAGATCTAGTGCCGAAAGCACTAAGATTGCAACATTCTTAGCGAGAGAGAGTTGCCATATACTTAATTAAACTATCTGCTACAAAATCTATATTATTTAAAATATAAATGTTGCCTGTTTATTACAAATATTCAATATATTTCTCAGTATTTGTTTTTAAAAATGGTTGACTATTTATATTTAATTCACCATGTTTAAGAAGTTTTATTTTTATTTTTAGCACTAAATATCATGTATTTGGTTTTACTAGCACTTATAGTAAGTAGATTGCATTGGAACCAGATAGCTAAATTATTTTGATCACTTTGTGCTTCTTTAACAATAACTTCTATATTACTGCCAACAACAACAACATATTGGTTCTCAGTACCCAGCACTGGTTATAATCTATAACAAACAATACAATACAGACACACACATTATTGTTAGGAGTTGCCAATGGTTTCATTAGATTAAGGTTTCGGTTTAATTTAATTAGATTAAGGTTGATGTCATATACACAGACTTCCAGTGCCTTTGATAAGGTAATCCATGAACTTTTATTACACAAACTCGAATCTTATGGTATACATGGTTCCCTTCTTGCCTGCTTTAAATCATAATTGAGCGGAAGGAAACAAATAGTTTCAGTGGGAGGTAGTGTAGTTTGTATTATGCCAAGTCTGGAGTACCACAGGGTTCGCACGTGGGTCCTCTTATTTTCATAATATTAGTCAACGGTCTTGCTTCTCGAATTAGCTGCGAGTTTTCCTTTTATGCTGATGATCTCAAAATTTATAAGAGTAGTCACCAGCAGATGCCAGTCTACTCCAAATCGATCTTGATCAAATCAGTCTTTGGTGTGAATCTTACGGGATGACCTTGAACGCAGAGAAATGTTTTTGTATACGTTAAAGTCTGAAATCACAGCCATTAATTCCCCCTTACAAAATAAACAACATTATCTTGCAAGAGGTTTCAGAAATCCGTGACCTGGGAGTAACTTTGGACCAAAAACTAAAGTTCACCCCTCATATCTGTGATACTACGAGAAAGCAATTCAAATGTTAGGTTTTATCAAAAGAAACGCAAAATCCTTTGGGGTAAAAACTATAATTATCGTTTTCAAGGCATTGGTACGTTTGTCAACTAGAGTATGCCAGTATAGCATGGAATCTTATGTATGCTGTACATTCGCAGCGTCTCGAGAACACATAGTGCATACATGTCCACAAGAATATCCCACAGATGTCTATACGAACAACGTTTGGCTTTCTTACAAATTGAGTCGCTTCGAAACTGTCGCACTATCCATGACTTAGTTTTTCTCCTTAAGATTGTCAATAGTCAAATTTAATGCGAACAGTTGCTAGAACGTGTCATGATATCAGTCCCACATAATCATCCTAGACAGCCCGTTTCTAGACTTTTTCAACCACCAGCCAGTAGAAGCAACATCGGAAGACACTCACCAGTCTTCATCAAGAATCGGCTTTCAATACAACGAACTCAATTCTAAATTGCCTGACTTGGATGTGTTCTTTGGTTCCCTTCCGAAGTTCAAAAAACACACACACCACGGAGTGTGGACCATCTTCATTACGAAAATGTTGAGAGTATAAGTTCCATGGTTTTTATTAACTATACTAATATTATAGAGAGGTAAAATTTGTTTGTAAGTTTGTATGTAGGGGGTAATCTCTGGATCTACTGAAACGATTATGAAAATAATTTCACTAATAGGAAGCTGCATTATCCCCGAGTGCCACAGGCTATATTTACAACGTGCCCGCGGGATAATTTCCGACAAAAACGTGAGCGAAGCCGCGGGCAACAGCTAGTTTACAATATTACAAATAATTGACATTTAGCTTCAAGTAAAAAAATCTTTTGTGATTTTTATTTTAATAAATTAGTATTTATTAAATGTTTTTGTACTAAATTTACTACATATTTTTCTCGGACTCAAAGTGAAAAGTACAGTTTGCACCTCCAGAGAACAAAATAGTGAGCGGCGTCCCCTATCTCAGCATGAGAGTGCAAGGTTAGGCCTAAGTATAATATGGTGGATGCATTAACACTTCTCAACCAAGCTCTCTCAATTTTTGATTTGTGGCCAAAGATGTGTGTTTTCGCATAGACCACTCCTTTTCTGTTAAAACTTCAGAACTTATCATGTGGAATCGCTCATTTTGGCGAACAGAAAAAAAATTGAAAAATGGCGGGAAAGTATTTTTACTTTTTATTTTTCTTAATGTCCTAGGTAATCTATATTTATTGATATCATAACTAGGGCATACGGCCAGGTTTTTCCCGGCCCTGAAGAAACAGGGAATTACAGGGTTTTAGCTTTGTAAAAAAACCGGTTATTTCATATAAAACCCGGTCTTTTCGGGTTTTCGGTTTTGTTTATGTACTTAAGGTTCACTTTCTTTTGCGGCAATGGAACGGTGTTTTAGAAAAAATAACAAACGTCTTTACTCAATGATGATTTATTTGCGACTACTTTTAGGTTTCACTGCATGCGTTAATATATGAATTGGACATACCGCCCACCAAAACATAAGTTTTTAATCAATACTTATTTATACTAATACATGTCATACAAATCGAACAATGGACTGTAAATATTTTTAACTTCATCAAAATTTCTGCTTATCAAAATTCATCAATATTTTTAACTTCATCAAATATAACTACATATATCTTAATTTTATAATTTCACTTCATTAAACCGCCCACCATAGCTCACTGATTTAATGTTTCTTTGGGAAGCGGTATCAATTTGTATAGGGGCCTTTTTAACTCCTTGTTTCCCATAGTTTGGACTGTTACCACTCTTACGAGTTTGTCCTTTCCAGGATGTATTTGTTTCACCCGTCCCAATAACCATTTCGTAGGGGGCAGATTATCTTCTTTAATAATTACAACATCTCCAACAACAGGCTCTGGAACCTTCACTTGCCATTTGTATCTTTGTTGGAGCGTGTTAAGATACTCTGTACGCCATCTATGCCAGAAGTCTTCAGTCATTTTCTGAATAGTTTGCCACCTAGTTAAAAGACTGACAGACTGGTACTCGTAGTAAGTATCAGGAACCGAAATCAAGGACTCGCCTACTAAAAAATGCCCTGGAGTAAGCGGTATCAAGGTATTGTCCATTTGACAAAGAGGGCGCGAATTGAGACACGCCTCGATTTGTGCTAATAGCGTAGACATCTCCTCGTAGGTCAGTCTGGTGTCCTTATTTATCCTATAGAGGTGTCTTTTAGCAGACTGAATTCCGGCCTCCCACAGGCCTCCACATGTAGGCATCCTGGGTGGTATGAAATGCCATATTGTGCTATCGTTAGCTAGAAGTTCAGCTGCTTCCTTCGCGATATTATTCTTTCCTTTCTGGAACATGGCTTTCAATTCTTTGGCAGCGCCAATAAAATTGGTGCCATTGTCGCTCCATAAATTCGAACAGTGGCCTCGGCGCGCCACAAACCTCCGAAATGCGGCTATAAAAGCTTGTGTTGTTAGGTCTGTGACCGCTTCCAGATGGATCGCGCGAGTGGCCATACATATAAATAAACAAATATATCCCTTTGTTGCATGGTGTCCGCGGCCTTTCGATGTCCTTATGAATACCGGTCCAGCGTAATCAACCCCACTATTTATAAATGGCCTATGTTGATTGACTCGAACGGCAGGCAACTGACCCATGAACTGGGTTTTCACCTTCGCTTTATCCAAAATGCAGGTCTTACAATTGTGAATACATTTTCTTACTGCAGACTTCAAACCTATCACCCAGTATCTTGTTCTCACAAAAGCCATCATCGCTTGTATGCCACCATGTAATGTTCTCAGATGAGCTTCTTGAACTAATAACTTAGTTATATGCTGATTACATGGTATTACAATCGGGTGTTTTGTAATTTCAGCTATTGAGGCATTCTCTAACCTTCCTCCCACTCTTATTATCCCATTTTTGTCTAAAAATGGGGCGAGTGTGATAAGAGAACTTCTTTTCTTCACGCTTCCGTCCTTCTGTAAATCTTCAATATCCTTCTGATAAATTAAGTCTTGATAATACTTTATACATAATTCTAATACTTTTTCTAGCTCATTAACTGTTAAATACATTTCCTTCGTTTCCTTTTCTCTTTTTATAAATCTTCTGCAGTAAGCTAATATTCTTTTCATTCTTGAAATTGAGGAAAAATGTTCCCAGATTGGTGTGACTTCTAAATTTGTGTGAAATGATGAACCCTTCAATTCTAATTCTGTTTGAGGAATTTCATATGTTTGTAGATCGAGATTTTTATGTTTTAACCATACAGGCCCAGTCCACCATAAGTCTAAACAAGCTAAGTCGCTTGCTTTTACGCCTCTTGTTGCGATATCGGCTGGGTTATCGGTAGACTGAACGTGTCTCCATCGGTCGTTGTCTAGCATCCGTGTTATGTCTGCCACTCGGTTCGCTTGTTGCGAACCGTATGTACGCCAACGACTTGGTTGAGGTTGTAGCCATGACATCACAACCATTGAATCAGTCCACGCAAAGATTTTATTTTTAGGTATTTTCAACAGGTCTACCAGATCGTTGATTAAGTCTGCTAGTAATGCTGCGGCGCATAATTCCAATTTAGGTATTGAAATTTGCTTCAAAGGTGCAACCTTGGTTCGAGATGCGATGATTGTGATATTTACTGTGTCCTCTTCAATAATCTTAAGGTAAGTAACAGCAGCATATGCGTGCGTAGATGCATTTGCAAAACCATGCAATTCAATATTTGTACAATTGATTGGTGTAGTTTTCAACCATCGTGGTATTGTAATGTTTTGCAGGTGTATTAGTTCTTCTCTATATCGCATCCACTCATCTACCAACTCTGACGGCAGCTCATCATCCCATCCCATGTTGCATAGCCACAGTTTTTGTATCAAAACTTTAGCGTTGATGATCACCGGTGACAGCCATCCAAATGGGTCAAACAGCCTTGCTACATCAGACAGAATAGATCTCTTCGTTACGGGACATCGAACTTCAGGTAAGTTAATTGTGAATTTAAATGTGTCATCCTTTCTATCCCATGTCAATCCCAGAATTTTTACAACCTTGTCTAACTTTATCTCTATTCCATCTCTAGCACTGTTTACTTCCTCTCCTTCGCCCAAATACCTTAGCACTTCTTCCGAATTACTAGACCACTTTTGCATTTTAAAATTTCCTTTACTCAGTATTAGCTTTATTTCCTCACATATTTTCTTTGTTTTTTCTACATTTTCACTTCCCGACATCAAATCATCCATATAAAATGAATCTTTAATTACAGGTGCAGTATTAGGATATTCAAGTGCTTCATCATCGGCAAGTTGTTGTAACGTTCGTACGGCTAAATAGGGTGCTGCAGCTGTACCAAATGTTACAGTCATCAAATTGAAACTTTCTAGTTTTTCTTCAGGGTTATCTCGCCAGACTATGCGTTGTAAATGCGTGTGTTCTGGTGTCATATTAATCATTCTATACATCTTAATTATGTCTCCTACTACACATATTTTATGTGTTCGCCATGTGATAATTAAGCTTCTTAAATCAGGCTGCAATACAGGTCCAATCATCATGGTGTCGTTCAAAGAATGACCGTTAGAACCCTTCGCAGACGCGTCATAAACTACACGAACCTTCGTTGTGTCCTTGTCTTCGCGTATTACAGCGTGGTGAGGAAGATAGATTGATTTGTTATCATCGTTTGGGTCAGATTTTTTCAAATGACCCATTTCCATGTACTCGTGAACTACTTTAGTATAATCTGACTTTAAACTTTGAGAATTTTGTAATTTCTTCTCCAGTTGTTTGAATCTATAAACAGCTTGTTGTTTTGTATCTCCGCATAATTTCAGTGTCTCTTCTATTCCTTGTCGCAAAGGTAAGTGCACTGTGTATTTTCCGTTCACTGTTTTAGTTGTATTCTTGTAAATCTCTTCACACATCTCCTCTTCTTTAGTAAGTAGTTTTCTTTTTTTGTATAAAGCTGTTTCGATTTCCCAAAATTTTCTTAATAAATCATTGTCTTCTGATACCATACTTGTCACATGTAGTGTTGTTATTTTGTGTTCGTCGCTAATTGATTTGTCTTCCCTTTCACCTGACAGTATCCACCCCAAACGTGTTTTCTGAGCCACTATGCCATCCGAACATCTTACTAAACCAACTTCAATAATTTTAGAAAAGATGTCTGCACCGAGTAATATATCAATTTTGCCCGGTGTGTTATACGTAGGGTCAGCCAATAGTAATTTTTGGAGTTCTGGCCAGTTCATCTCAATGTGTTTTGAAGGTTATCTAGCAGACAGTGATTTCAAAACATAAGCCTTCACTTGGATAACCTCCCTTCTATTATATTGCGATGTAACTTCTCTGGGAGAAATCCAGAAGCGTGGAGCAAGAACGTGGTCGTTATTTTCCATAAAAAAGTCTCATGCGCGTGCATAATGCCCTCGCACTCCTACCCACAAAGGCATTAAAATTGAGTTTAAGGGATGATTGGCCCCTTGGATCGGTCTGTCTTCTTGTAAAAGGTTTTAAAATAGTTGTCTGGTGAACATATATTAAAATGGAGCATCAGAATTTACGTGAAGTTAAGTAATTATTTTGGGAGCTTTAAAGCGTCTGCAAAGCATTACGGCCGGCGAAAAGAGTCTGGGAGTATTGGCGACTTATTTTTAAGGATATTGCCTAAACTATACGTAAAAATCAGCTTTGAGAGTTTACGTGAGTAAGTAATGTTTTTATGTACTTTGATTACCTGATACCTGAAAATTGGCCGTCTAAGCAAGCTAGCAGGTAGGCATGCGTTCTTAGTACATACTAGCACTACTCAATCGTCCACATTTCCTTCGTCAGAAAATACGTGACGTCTGGTGAACTCTGGTGGCCCTGGGATCTTATTCTACTAGGTTTCTATGGGGGCAAAAAATAAAAAAATGTAGAAACAAATTCAGTGCCTCCAAAAATGGCTGTTTTGCACAAATTTTACCTGGACTTTGGCCGTTTATAATGCACTCATAAACTCTAAAAGTAAAGAAATCATCACGATAGAAACCTTGCACATGTAATGGAGATTCTTAATGACAATTTTTTATTTCACACACTTGTAAGACTTATTCAAAAACACGTATTTCCTGAAACAAGTTTAAGAAATTTTCGAACACTATATTTTCATTCAATGTCATCGCGTTAGGCGGTATGAGGTGCGCGGGAGACAAGTTGTGCGGGGTCGGGGCGGGGTATGATAGGGGAGTTGAAAGAAAATCGCCGCTGTGGCTCTGGATGAAACAACAAGCTTTTCGATCATGCTCGCAATGACGATAGACGCGCCGGGAAGGGCCCTCTTAACAGTTTAAAACACATGGCGCCAGCTTCCTTGCGGAAAAACCATGGAACTAAAACTCTTAACATTTTCGCAATGAAGATGGTCCACACTCAATAGTATATTTACTGGCTGTTTGCGTTTGTCTAAGTCACATGAAGGAAATTAAAAAACTAATTACTTTTTACTCCCTAGAGACTAAAGTGGTCACTTTAGTCCCGCTTCGCGAAAGACCTCTTTTATACCCCAGATTTACGCAACAAGAGCGAGTTTTATGAATTTTAAAGAAATACGTACCTAGTTATTAAGCATAAATCCAATATTATGGTGCACTAGAAATAATTGCAATTCCTTTATAACTTTAGTCAAAAAAACATTGTAAGCCTGCGCAAATATTTCGACGAGCTGTCAGAGTTCCTGGACTGGGCTCCTAAAATAATCTCTTTTGTTTCTTCCGAGAGATATTTGGTGAATAAAACTACTTGATGGTCTGAAATAATTTCTTCTATCGTTACCCCTGTTAAATCTAAAATTACCTGAGGGTTTCCTATTTCCGAAATACTTACGACGACCCGAATGGCGCAGCGGTAGTGAGGCTGCCTTACGTTCTTAGGGCTTGGGTTCGAATCCCGGTAGGAGCAAATGTTTGTGTGATGAGCATGGACATTTGTTTCCGAGTCATGGATGTTTATATGTATAATAAGTATGTATTTACAAACAAAAAGTATCAGTGTATATCAACTATCTGGTGTCCACGACACAAGCCTCGTTGCTTAGTGTGGCACCCAGATGGCGCTGCGTGTAATGTCCAGCGATATATTTATTTATATTTATATAGATAAGTTTGGAATGTAAAGCGATGAAAGCAATAAACTAAAATTAAGATATGGTAAGTTAGTCTTACATGAACTTCAGGTTGCTCGGGTCGTTATAATAAATTCTTATTTCGATTTCCCTCTTTAAACTCGGTTTCATTTTCGATACCGAAATGTTACTGTGTTGAAATAAACAAATTCAAACCGGTTCTTTTGTTTCCGATTTACAGGTAATTCGACGTTTGGGAAGGTTTACAAGTACTTGGTTGGCCCTTGGATGCCCCTCGATCAGGGGCATCCCATCGAGACTTGGAGGCAAGGGTGGCAGGCCGGGTGGGAAATGTAACCGGAATCTGTTGGTAAGTACTTACGCACTCCGGATGACGCACTCCGATGCGATGATTGGTTTCATCGCATCAGGGCCAAGGAGCGTGAGTTGGTGCGTTTACGAGAAGAATCAGGTGCCTGGAAGAAAAAGTTGACCGGGAGCGAAATTAGCAGGTACCCGCTTCGCGTTCATTTAGAAAGTCAGCAAGTCCCGCTTTTTCTGCGAGGCATGTATTTAATACTTTAATGGAGGACTCTAAGTATGGGCATTTTTTCAGGCACATCAAATCTGGCTTAAATTCTCCAGAGAATATTTTTGATAACTTCGTGGTATTTTTTCCCCTATTTCAACAAATGTACATCCGAAAATGAAACATCTCCTTTGTTGTTGTTTTTTGTAACAAGTACCGTAAATATTCTAACATATCTATTTCTGCCTTTCAGCAACCAGCGGGCATTGACGAGTCCCTGGCCGTCTTCGGAAAATTATTCAGAGAAGAACTTCTTCGTTTGGAAGATCCCCGCAATGAAACGGAAGTAACGTATTTTCATAACTTTTAATTTTCCAAGTGTTCCACAGTTCAAAACAACTGTAATGGCGTATGTGTTGCATGTGAAGAATATGTGGCACTTGTTTTAGTTGAGGGACGCCTAGGTGTTAGGTTACATCCTTCATTTGGAGATTTTAAGGCACGCAGGCTTGTAATATTCACAAAGACGAAGCATGGGGCATGTCTATACTCAAACAAGTTAATAGTAATAGTATTTGATAAATTAATTGATCACACTACACATTATCCTGTAACTCCTTATAACATCAGCAATCGCACAGTAAAAGTCCCGTCAAAATCGGTCCAGCCATTTCGGAGATTAGCCGGAACAAACAAACAGACAAAAATTGTATATGTTGTTTTTTGTAACGTGTACCGTATATACTTACATATCTATTTCTGCCTTCCAGCAGCCAGCGGTTAGTGAAGAGCCCCTGGCCGCCATGGGAAAAATATGCAAAGAAGAAGTTCTTCATTCGACTGATCGCGGCAATGTAACGGAGGTAACGTATCATCATTCATCATCATTATCATCATCACCCACAGCCCGATTTCACCCACTGCTGGATAAAGGCCTCTCTTTACTTGTGTCAAGCTCCACGTTCCTGTGCCAGCCTCATCCAGGTTATACCTGCAATAGCAACAATGTCGTCTGCCCATCTCGCCGCTGGACGACCAACACTTCTCTTTCCATTCCTTGGACGCCACTCGGTCACAGCTTTACTCCACCTGTCTCCATCACCGCGCCTTGCTAGGTGTCCTGCCCAACTCCATTTGAGTTCCATAACGCGATTTCCAATATCGAAGACCTTCGTACGTCTCCGGATTTCGACGTTTAGAACCCGGTCGATTAGTTTTATGCCGAGCATGGAACGCTCCATGGCTCTCTGTGCTACTCTGAGTCTGTACACAGCCTCCTGTGAGAGCGTCCACGTCTCAGCACCTCTCGTCATGGTGGGCAGGACAGAACACACTGATTATAGAGACGGGTCTTCAGGCAGTGTGGAGTTTTGGCTGATTTTAGAATGTCGGTCAATTTGCTGAATACAGCCTACCCTAGCTGGATTCTTCTCGATACCTCCGCTGATTAAGGCTGTTTGCCAAAGGAAAGAATTCAAAGAATATGGTCAAGATGACATAACGGTCAACCTTCTACAACCTTTCATTTCTGACCTTGACAGAAGGATTTGAATTGCAGGAGAAGTTTGCCATAATCTTCGTCTTGGCCTACTTTGAATGAGGCATTATAAAGATGTTGAAGCATCTTCTGGAGATCCTCGAAGTTTTCAGCAAAAAGCACGAGATCATCTGCAAATCTTAAGTGAGACAGGTAAGCACCATTGATGTTAACACTGCAATAAGGTGTGCATGCGAACCTGCAGAGTGGTCATGGTATATAGTTCCCGCAGCACATCCAGTTAACGGGAATCGATGTGGCAGTTATGAAGAGCGTGGAACATAGCCCTATGCTCGACACTGTCGAAAGCCTTTTCGTAATCGACGAAAGTCATACACAGGGGTTATTCTTGGCATATCGAATCTTCATAGCTTTTAATTTTTTTCTTTTTTGTGGTCCGCAGTTCAAAAAAATATGTGTAATGGCGTGGGTATTGTGTTTGAAGAATACGAGGCACTTGTTTTAGTTCAGGAGCGTCTATATGTTAGGTTACATCCTTCATTTGGAGATTTTAAGACACACAGGCTTGTAATATTCACATAGACTAAGCATGGGGCATGACTATAGTCAAACATCTTAATAGTAATAGTATTTGATAAATTCATTGACCACACTACACATTATCCTGTAATTCCATAAATATCAGCTATCGCACAGTAAAAGTCCCGTCAAAATCGGTCCAGCCGTTTCAGAGATTAGTCGGAACAAACAAACAGACAAACATTTTAAATGTTGTTTTTTGTAACATGTACCGTATAACTTACATATCTATTTCTGCCTTCCAGCAGCCAGCGGTCAGTGACGAGCCCCTGGCCGCCATCGGAAATATATGCAAAGAAGAACTTCTTTATTCGACGGATCCCGGTAATGTAACGGAGGTAACGTATCTTCATAACTTTTAATTTTCCGAGTGGTCTACAGTTCAAAAACAATACCTGTAATGGCGCATGTATTGTGTGTGAAGAATATGTGGCACTTGTTTTAGTTGAGGGGGGTCTATATGTTAGGTTACATCCTTCATTTGGAGATTTTAAGACACATAGGCTTGTAATATTCACATAGATGAAGCATGGGGCATGACTATAGTCAAACAACTTAATAGTAATAGTATTTGATAAATTCATTGACCACACTACACATTATCCTGTAATTCCATAAAACGTCACCTATCGCACAGTAAAAGTCCCGTCAAAATCGTTTCAGCCATTTGTAAATGTTGTTTTTTGTAACATGTACCGTATATACTTATGCTTGACGGCTTGACGTACGGACGTCAAACAGCTGGAAGCTTAATCTGTACAAACTGCTTATCATATCAAGACATTGTTAGACACAACCAGTGAATGTACCAACAGTTTAAGAAACCTTAACGTGTCTACTGGGATCCATTAGTCATATTTGTGACTGTGCAGAAAATGGACCCCGCGTCACGCCGGGAATGGGAGCAGTTTGCGTACAAGGATAATTTAGAGGAATTGCCCAAGTGGGAAGAACTTGTAAGGTTCTTACAAACTAAATTTCGCACACTAGAACTGATCAGTCAACCTTCAAAGGAGAAATCATCAAGGGGTAAATAATGTACAGTCCACGTTTCTACAACACCTACCGCCACCAAAACAAGAAGTTGTTTGATTTGTAAGGACAATCATACGCTATGCCATTGAAAAGAGTTTACTAAAATGGAACCAACGGAGAGGTGTGAATATGTGAAGAAGTACCAGCTGTGTTAGAAAATGTAGGTTAAATATGTCATGCCGTATATGTCATAAACGGCACCATTCTCTAGTTCACCAAAATGCACAAACAAGTAATACCAAGCAACCAGATGATACGCAAGCTAAGCACCATCAAATTGAAGAACAACCTCAATCAAAGAAGCTAATGAACCAGTTGAGCTTTCATCGCATTTCACAGCTAGCACGCCTACAGCGCTATTGGCCACAGCATTAGTGCCAGTTTATGACGAATCGGGACGAGTGACAATACGTGCACTAGTTGACCAGGGCTCACAGGCCACATTAATTAGTGAGAGAGCTGCCCAGCTGTTGCGACTCAAGAGAATGTTCGCGCACGCAACAGTCAATGGGGTTGATTCGACCACAACTGCTATTAAACACGCTACCCACATCGAGCTGCGATCAAGACACGATGACAGTTTCAAGTAACGAGTGAAGGTTTACATTATGTCAACGCGAATTACAACGCAATTACCATAAAACACAATTCCAACCAACAACTGGTCTCATTTAGAAGGTCTAACATTAGCCGACCCAGGCTTCAATAAACGAGGACGAATTGACCTACTACTAGGTGTCGAAGTATGTGCTTAAATCTTAAGAAGCGATATAATCAAGGGCCCCCCTGGTTCTCCATGAGCTCAAAATACCAGCCTAGGGTGGATCCTTTTTGGGAACATATACGAAGAAGGAAATAACAATGGTATCATTGTAATGCATCATAGCCTTGACTTGAACAAGATGTTGAAAGAAATTTCGGAGTTGGATACTGATGAAAAAACAACACTAACACAAGAAGAAATAAAATGTGAAGAAATTTATCAAACAACTCACTCAAGAACAGAAGACGGACGATATATGTATAGTCAAACTACCAACAAAAACTGATAAACTACTTTCAATACACGGAGGAACGAGGGAAACAGCTATGAAGAGGCTCTTTCAATTAGAAAAAAGAATAGAGAAGAATCATACACTAAGAACAGAGTATACAAAGGTCATGGAATAATATATAGAAATGAATCATATGGAAGAGATACCAAAGGAAGAAATAACTAAGAATAGTGTTTACCTGCCACATCACGCAGTGGTAAAGGAAGATAAGGAAACTACGAAAGTCAGAATAGTTTTCAATGCATCGCAAAAGGAGAACAATGATGTTTCGTTGAACGTCGAACTTCTAGTTGGGCCACAGCTACAAACTGATATGAGGAGCCTTATCATGAGATGGCGCACGAAGAAGATTTGTTTTGTAGCTGACATACAACTCATGAACCCTATGATCTTAGTGTTAAAGGAAGATAGGAACCTGCAAAGAATAGTATGGAGGAGCGACCCTAGCCAACCAGTCAAAGACTACAGACTTACACGTGTCACATTCGGAACAGCATCTGCTCCATACTTGGCCGTTCGAACTTTACGTCAAATAGCAAGTGATGAAGAAGTTTAAATTTTGCTGGACGGCTTACGGTAAAGTATATCTAAAGAAAGATGAAAATTTGCAAAGGATAACATTCAAGTCTGAAGCGCAGATCCACCAGCTGACACAGAGAGCCTGACTATACCTAAAACATTGTGTACACAACTATGTTTGCCCTAGAACTATCATGCCAACTCGATACGGCTTTTTGTTTCTTTCATTTTTTTTTGTTTTCTTAAAAATTATGTTTCTTTTTACTTACCTTATTATAAATAATTTTACTACCACACAAAAACTCACATCGCACACAGATATCGTCTCGACATTCAACCATACACTCCGTCTTCATCATACTCTTACATATTTAAAAACCTCACAACAAGCATATTATACTCAACGCCTATCAAAATCATGTTGCCGGCTGTATACATCTATTTCACACAAATATGTTTCAAAGTTCACCCTCGGACTCCTCAATCTCAAACTAAATGGATAGTTCGCTTAAGACACTCAGCGAAATAGACAATACTAATATTGCTCAGGCTTTTCACTGTGATGTTGAAGATTTGGCTAAACATATACATGTACAAAAGAGAGACTGCAAAATTTTCTGCCAAAATATACGAAGCATTTATAGAAACTTAGATGACCTGCAACTAACTCTATCTTGTCTAAAATTCGAACCTGATATTTTGATTCTAACTGAATGTCAACTTAATCCTAATAAACCTATACCTATTTTACCGAACTTTTCAGCATTCCAAACTACAAATCATGTAAATAAAAACGACGGAGTAGTTGTTTACGTCACTAATAACATTGCAGTAAACGTCGAGGAAATTAAATTGACTCATGCCTCTGGTTTAGAGATTAAGCTTGATAATAATAATGTTATAATGTTAATCTGTGGCCCGGGTGTCAAAGTGACGCAATTTTTTTTCTGAAATTCAATAATTTTATATATTTTTCGACAAATTTAATTGCTTTATATATGTTTTGGACAATCAGAATACAAGACGACAATATGTTGCCCTAACTACCTTTGTTTACAATACCATAAACAAAAAACTGGCTATCTACCAAAAAACACATCACGAATGTAAGAAAACCCTGACTGCATGGCTAAAGACCCTTACATACGAAGAAACTGAATCTCTTCTCCATCCGGTTATATAATAAAACACTCCTCAGAAACTTGCTTTAAGTGGAGTTAAAATTAATAAACGTACTTATGTCTTTTGTATACTTCACACTGATAATATGCTTTTGTTTTCCTTTTTCTCACACCCACATTAGTCCTTACACACAAGCACACGCACATACATACACACACACACACACTCACTCAAACTTTTTGTTTGTAACGTACTTTGTTTGTAATTTTAATTTTTAACAGGCTTTATAAAATGTTTGCACATAAATATGGAAGAGGGAGGTCTTCTGTTTGTGTACTTAAAAGAAGGCCTCTACAATGTATCTGTTAAAACCTGTTGATTACGAAATAAACTTATTATTATTATTATATGAAGAAACAGTATGCCCTGACGCTGCTAAAATAATCAAAGAAGATTTCTACGTTGATGACTTCATGGCTTCGAATGAAAATCTAGAAGATGCAATACACATAGCGAAAAACATAGAAGCTATCTTACAAAAGGGAGGCTTTACACTACAAAAATGGTGTTCAAACGACGCTAACTTCTTGAGACAATTCGAACCTGAAAAACGAACATCGCATGTCAGTCTAGACATCACCATCCATGGCACCATCACAGCCTTAGGCCTTCGCTAGAACATGGGCAAAGACGTGTTTCAGTACAGTCTTAACATACCTCCTATGAACAACACGATTACCAAGCGCACGATTCTTGCCGACGTCCAACGGCTATTTGACCAACTGGGTTGGTTATCTCCAGCTATGCTACCCACAAAGCTCCTAATACAAAAACTATGGTTGCAAGGAATTGGTTGGGATCAAGAAGTAGATACAAATATTAAACAAGACTGGACTGCACTACGAGATAGTCTTGAACACCTAAATCAGATTGAAGTACAAAGATGGCTGGGAATCACAGATCATATGACAACAAACATAGAAGTTCACGGTTTTTGTGATGCCTCTACCAAAGCCTACGCCGCTGTTGCTTATGTCAGAGTTGAAAAAGAGGGTCAAGAAATAGGAACACAAATAATAGCTGCAAAGACTCGAGTAGCACCGGTTAAACCAATATCTCTGCCGCGATTAGAGTTGTGAGGTGCCCTTCTCTTGTCTCGTTTGCTTAAACAAATCAAAATAGCAATGAGAATACCTGATAACAAAATATTCGCATGGAGTGATTCCACAATAGTGCTGTCTTGGCTACTGGGTGATCCCACTAGATGGCAAACATTTGTGAGAAATCGGGTTGTTGAAATAATAGAGAACACAGGAACTAATTGGTTTCATGTAAAAACAAGCGACAATCCTGCTGATGTTGCGTCACGGGGGAACATATTCTAGAGTTAAAAGAAGACGAGAAATGGTGGAAGGGCCTTAAGTGGCTAAAACAGAATCCAATCATATTCGATAGACCTAACAACCTAATCACAATTTTAGAAAAAAAGGAAAATGTACAGGCGAATTTAAAATTAGAAAAAAAAGGGTCTAGACAGTCAATTTCATCATTTTGACAACTTGGAAGAACTTTTAAAATCATAAAAATAACTATTGCAAAAGATTCCTAAAGGGGAAGAAACTAGAAAACAAAGAAAAAGACATAGATGCTCAAGAAATAGATGAAGTGCACTCAAAAACTGCATTAGAATAACACAAAGAGAAAGCTTTATGATGAAATCATGAATTTAACTAAGGGAAAGGAAGTCAAGGGAGATAGCAAATTAAAATTACTCAAACCGTACCTAGACAGTGAGACCATTCTCAGGGTGGGCGGTAGATTACGACATGCAAATATACCCGAAGACACTAAAAATCCCATCATATTAGACAATCACAGCAATTTATCCATACTTATCGTGAAGGAAGCTCATCACAAGACATTACACGGTGGAATTCAAATGATGATGGCCTACCTAAGAACCAAATATTGGTTAATAAAGGCAAAACATATGACTAAATACAGAATCCGCAAATGTTTAATATGCTTCAAACATAGTGCTGCAACTAAAAATCAACTTATGGGTGACTTACCCAAAGTCAGAGTCATATCGAAGTAAACCCTTTAAATCAACACCTCGTTAAGTCATTTACGTCCTTACAAACAAATTTGAACCCTATTACCAAGACAGTACCTAAAGTTCAAGCAAGGAACAGAAACAAAAAGTGTTCCTAACGACAAAAAACTTTTTTCCGAATATTTTTTTTCTGAAACTCGGAAATGTCTCAGTATCAGTCGGTTAAAAAGGAAAATTATTAAATGTAAGTACACAACATTTAATAATTTTCCTTTTTAACCGACTTCGACAACACGGAGATCGTTCTCAAAAAGTTTCGATAGTTAGTTGTTTACGTTTAGTTCCAATAATTATACAAAATGAATAAATCGTATGGAAACCTATAAATAGTTTTTGTTTTTACTTTGTTAGTTCTAAATAATAAAGCTGGTATGAAAATTAAATTAGCTTCTGCACTTACGGCGTTCGAACGTAGATCAGGATATTACCTTTATTTTTTAAACAATAAAAATCGTGCACTTTTTTTTTTAATATAAACAGTAAATGAATGTGATAGTTGTTTTACTTTATTAATTTTAGTTGTACTTAAGTAATGTTCCGACATTCGCAACAAATATTCCGAATAAAATTTTGTCGTTAGGAAGTCTCCACTTTCGTTTCTGTTCCTTGAACTCTAGGCGCATTAGCTCTAACAATTCCGATCTCTGTTGATCACACTACACATTGTCCTGTAACTCCTTATAACACCAGCTATCGGACAGTAAAAGTCCCGTCAAAATCGGTCCGGCCATTTCGGAGATTAGCCGGAACAAACAAACAGACAAAAATTGTATATGTTGTTTTTTGTAACGTGTACCGTATATACTTACATATCTATTTCTGCCTTCCAGCAGCCAGCGGTTAGTGACGAGCCCCTGGCCGCCATGGGAAAAATATGCAAAAAGAAGTTCTTCATTCGACTGATCGCGGCAATGTAACGGAGGTAACGTATCATCATTCATCATCATTATCATCATCACCCACAGCCCGATTTCACCCACTGCTGGATAAAGGCCTCTCTTTACTTGTGTCAAGCTCCACGTTCCTGTGCCAGCCTCATCCAGGTTATACCTGCAATAGCAACAATGTCGTCTGCCCATCTCGCCGCTGGACGACCAACACTTCTCTTTCCATTCCTTGGACGCCACTCGGTCACAGCTTTACTCCACCTGTCTCCATCACCGCGCCTTGCTAGGTGTCCTGCCCAACTCCATTTGAGTTCCATAACGCGATTTCCAATATCGAAGACCTTCGTACGTCTCCGGATTTCGACGTTTAGAACCCGGTCGATTAGTTTTATGCCGAGCATGGAACGCTCCATGGCTCTCTGTGCTACTCTGAGTCTGTACACAGCCTCCTGTGAGAGCGTCCACGTCTCAGCACCTCTCGTCATGGTGGGCAGGACAGAACACACTGATTATAGAGACGGGTCTTCAGGCAGTGTGGAGTTTTGGCTGATTTTAGAATGTCGGTCAATTTGCTGAATGCAGCCTACCCTACCCTAGCTGCATTCTTCTCGATACCTCCGCTGATTGAGGCTCTTTGCCAAAGGAAAGAATTCAAAGAATATGGTCAAGATAGACATAACGGTCAACCTTCTCCAACCTTTCATTTCTGACCTTGACAGAAGGATTTGAATTTCAGGAGAAATTTGCCATAATCTTCGTCTTGGCCTACTTTGAATGAGGCATTATAAAGATTTTGAAGCATCTTCTGGAGATCCTCGAAGTTTTCAGCAAAAAGCACGAGATCATCTGCAAATTTTAAGTGAGACAGGTAAGCACCATTGATGTTAACACTGCAATAAGGTGTGCATGCGAACCTGCAGAGTGGTCATGGTATATAGTTCCCGCAGCACATCCAGTTAACGGGAATCGATGTGGCAGTGATGAAGAGCGTGGAACATAGCCCAATGCTCGACACTGTCGAAAGCCTTTTCGTAATCGACGAAAGTCATGCACAGGGGTTATTCTTGGCATATCGAATCTTCATAGCTTTTAATTTTTTTCTTTTTTATGGTCAACAGTTCAATATAAATATGTGTAATGGCGTAGGTATTTAGTGCTAGTATTTAGTAGTACTTCTTTCACGTACTGAACGTTTAATACAGAGAGTACAAAATGCTTATGCTCGTTACTGCTTGAGTACACCCCGGAGGCATCACATCACACCGTACATAAACGAACACAACATCCTAAAAATGGCTGCACGGCGGAAACTACACTTAGCAGTGGCGTGCAGTGGTTCTCCGCGGAAGGCAGGCCAGCCACGCTAAGATGACCCTCAAAGTACTCACATCTATTGATATATTCACTTATGAGAAACAACGCCATCTAGCTTAAATATCAGGAATTTCAATGGAATTCTGTCAATACAAGAACGAAGGATGTCGCTCCGCTACAAAAAATTCTAAAAAATAAAACAGAGAGCGCTGTAAACAAAAAAAAGGTAGAGTTTTCTGACCGGAATATTTGAAAAACAAACCTTTAAAATAAGCCTATTAAAACCAAAGTTATAAATACAAGAACTCTGCATTAATCAAGGTTCAAATCACGATTTACTGACAATGCAAACAGAAGAAAGATTAATTTGAAATGACGATGAATTTTAGGTTAATTCTCGTAATTCGGGTACCTACACATCTTTCTTTGGACACAACTTGAATCTTATCATTAAACGATTGTGAATACTTACTGTTTTTAACTTTTAACATACACACTAAAAGCGCAAACTTCACAACAGAACACCATTTCTAAGTTAATAAACAAATACAACAAATAATATTTACACTACTATACGTTTCAAAACGAATTACAAACGTCAGATATTATAAAAATCAAAACACTGAAGATCGCGAAATAAATTTTGCTAGTCACATGAAACAAATATGGCTTCTAAGAAAAATACAATTGTTATTTTGTCGATAAAAAAACACTACCAAATATAATTGCATCACTGCATACCGTTTTAGCCGGATAATACTTTGTGGGGCAGCCAATCAGTGGCCAGCTAGCCAGCTACACTCGCAGGAGTTTACGCCCCTATTTACTATGTGTGCCGTTCATATACACGAAAATAACGATCAGTGTGCGTAAATTTATCAATGGAAATTAGGCCGGCTGCGGCCTTGCCTAAACGGCCGGGAGCGAACGTCGTAGTATTTATCAGTTACGTCACACGGCTGCGACAAGTTGCTATAAGTATTATAACAGGAGTTTTTTATTTTTTATTAATATAGTTATAATAAATGCATTTGTTGCGTTGTTGGTAGGAATGGTAGGGTAGGCTAGGCCTAATTGCCTCTATGGACGGCACGCCCCTGACACTTAGCAGTGTTTATGTTCGGTATCATAAAAACACACAAACCAGAATATCTTTACAGAAAAATTAGCTGGAGGCACGAACACTACAGCTACTCTGCTCGTTCCACGGCCAATCCACTCTCGATGCCTTGACATAAGACCACAGCCTTCAGGGGATGTTTCAAGCATGCCGCCAGTCGTTGCTGTAATGATCTGCCACCTCCCATAAGATCCCTAAAAACAAAAGAAAATTTTAAATTACACTTGAAAAAAGTCCTTTTACAAAAACTATAAATAAAATAAATACTCGCATAAGGTTCATTATCTATCGGCAAGGCATACTCGTATTAAGCCAAGCGACGCGAGTCGGCATTACGTTTATTTAACGGCCGCGAAAACACGTTACTTTTTATTAAGCTTAAAGTGACTGACGATATAAGGGGAGGAATGGAAGACACTAAAGTTACGGTTTTGGTGTTGATCGATTTTTCAAATGCCTTCAATACCGTCAGTCACGAAGTCCTTTTATCCATCCTCTCCTATCTCATGGTCTCTTACGAGGTTCTGGAATGGTTTTCTTCCTATCTTCGGGGGCGTCAGCAAACAGTTCTTGCTGGTGACTCTAACTCCAGCTGGTGTGGTCTTGAAACTGGCGTCCCTCAAGGCGGCATTTTATCTCCACTTTTGTTCTCTATCTTTATAGATCTCATAACTACCGACCTTCAGTGTGCGTATCATCTTTACGCTGACGACTTACAGCTCTACTGTCAGGCAGGTGTTGACAGCTTATCCAGTGCGGTCGAGGAGCTAAATCGGGATTTACGAGTTGTCAAAAACTGGTCTGATCGTTTCGGGGTGGCGGTTAACACAACCAAGTGTCAGGCTATCATTGTAGGGAGCCCCCATAACTTGAGGAGGCTGAATGGTTTAACGGTGCCACCGATTACCTTTGATGGCACAGTGATTCCGTTTAGCTCTGACGTCAAGGATCTGGGTTTGCATGTTGACACTTGCCTTGACTGGCGTAAGCAGGTCGCGATTTTGAGCAAGAAAGTCACTGGAACGTTGCGGTCGCTCTATCGGTTGAAAAATATTCTCCCATCACACATTAAGGCTATGCTTGTACAGTCCCTAATCTTCCCTATAATTGACTATGGTGATGTGTGCTACTATGACCTGAATGCAGATCTCCTCAACAAACTTGACCGACTTCTTAATAGCTGCATTCGATTCGTTTTCAATCTCCGCAAGTATGATCATGTGTCAACACATCGATCGCTTTTAAAGTGGTTACCTATCCGGCAGCGCAGAGCATTGAGGGCTTTGACAACCCTGTTTTCTCTTCTTCACAAACCCACTTCTCCTTCTTATCTGACTTCTCTTTGTCAATATTTATGCTCTGCACACAGCAAGAATCTTCGGTCCGAGAATAATCGTCTTCTTCGCTGTCCTTCTCATCGCTCTGATTTTATTAAGTCTTCTTTCTTTGTCCCGGCGGTTTTCCTTTGGAATGCGCTCCCTCAGAATATCAGGACGGTATCCAATCGGTTCACATTTAAAGTGAAAGCTCGTGAACACATACACAAGAAGTTGGCAGATTCGTCTCACAATTAGGTTGTTGTAGTTTTTCTTGTTATCTCTCATAACTGTTTTTAGATTTTGTTTTATGTATGTATCTAAGTATTTATTCTTATATTTTAATTATAAATATTTTCTAATTTATTTTCAGAAAATGCCTAAGGCGTTAAGTCCGGCTTTGTACGGTTTTTACTTGTGCATAAAGTTTTAATAAAATAAATAAATATAAGTAGGCACAAAGCAAGGTAGCCATCGGCAACACCCTTGTTGCTAACCACGCGAGACGCGTCGCGTGAGCACACAAGACTCGTGCGACACCACCACGGCGGGCGCCTGTACTGACATTTTTTTCACGTCATCGCGTTAACAGGCGGAGGAGAAATGCGTAGTATGACGAAGGCGTTTGATCGGAAGCGAGCGCGCATGCGACGGCGACTTCGAGAAAAAAAAAACGCCTTCATAATGTATTTATGCATTTTGTTTAGCCTGCACACATACTTGTATATTTTTTGTAGTGTTTATTATATTTCTAGGTAGTTGTTTTATTATTATAACCCAGGTACTGTTTATTTTATTTTCTTATTCTCATACCGTATATACTTACATATCTATGTGCGAGATAATTTAATTTATTGAATTTAGAAATAATTAAATGCATTAATTGTATTTTTTAAGTCAACTTCCGATTTATAAAAAATATTGTATTGACTTCTCGTTACGCGCCGCTCCCCCACCTACCGACCGAGTCGAGTATAAAACAGGGTGCGCGGCGCTCGACGGATCAGAAGTTGTCTAGTAGCAGACACGGTACGAAGGTGCTCTGAACTGTCAGGTAACGTTAAGTTTATTATTACTTTATACTGTTACTATGCTTCTTGCTATATTGATGTGATAATTAGTAACTTATTTACTGAACACCTATATAAATTGTGTATTTACTGTATTGCTTATTATTTTGCTTATTCCATGCCTTATGCTTCATGCTATTATGGTGTGAATATAATTATAGAAATTAATCATCATTTACATATTTTATGAAAATATATCAATTTGATTTATTAAACTATTTCTTTCGTATTATTTCCACTATCTCTCCCACATCAGAAGTGGGATTACGTATATAACACAACTACGCCTGTGAATGTTATGCTTTCAGGAACTTCAAAATGAACGCAGAAGATTCTACCGCGGGTCAGGCTGAGCGGTCGCAAGCTGCTTCAGGGTCTGCGCCAGCATCTCAAGACCAGTATGCTGGTAGACATCCATCACCGATCCTGAGTCAAAGAGTGTCGCATCAACCTACTAGCCGTTATGCAGACGTCAACGGCAGAAACACTGCGTCCTCATCATCCACGGGTGATGCAGTTCCCGGTGGTTCCACGGCCACGTGCGACAGCCGCGAATCAAGGACAGTAGAGTTTGTACCTCTTAATTTTATGCAAAATATGATGCAGGAAATGATGACTCAGTTAATTAATACTACCGCTCAAGCTTTTAACCCACCGAATGTGCGGCCTACTCCACGAATGCGAAGTCTTGAGCATATTTATGTCCCTGCTTTTAATCCCGACGATCGGACCGATACCGTACAAGTTTGGTGCCGAAACGTCGAGGAGCTCCAAGCTGAATATGAACTCTCTGATAGAGAGCTACTAAACTTGTCTCGGAACCACTTACGTGGACGAGCCGCTGAATGGGCTCGTCGTAATTATTCAAGTTTAATTAAGTGGTCAGACCTTAAAACTAGTCTGATTGAAACCTTTGCAGATGAGGCTCGTTACTATGACGACCTGACGCTGTTCATGGAGTATACCAGCGAGCAGGCCAGCAACTTCGCTGAGTACGCAACCCGGAAATGGGAACTGGCGAAGAAGGTGATTGGTGTGGAGATGACTGAACAACGCCTCGTCGAAGCAGTTATTTCGGGTATGTCTGACTTTCGTATTCGTTCTGATTTGCTACGACTTACACCAAAAAATTTGCCAAAGCTAATTCAAAGTCTCAATTCATATAAGCGTAAGAGGCCCGGTGGTGAGCCTAATCACAACATTCCATCTAAACGCTCTAGAACCACTCCCTCTGCAGATATGTTACCTCGACGATGTCATAAATGCCATAAAGTAGGTCACCTTCAAAAAGACTGCCGGTCAGGCACAAATAATAACGGTCCTCGAAAAGATACTGCTCCCAATATTAATGCTAAGCCTACTGAATCAAAGCCTTCTAAAGCAACAGTTTGTACTTTTTGCAATAAGAAGGGGCACACTTTTGAAAACTGTTTTGGGCGCATAAATAGGCAAACCAAAAACGATAAACCCTCTAACGTGAATAGTTTGAGTTTAAGCAATAAAAATTTGCAAACTATTCAAATCGAAAGTCGTGATTATTCTTGCCTCTTAGACAGTGGTGCAGAATGCTCCCTTATGCGCGACAGTATTGGCGATTCGGTCAAGGGTAGGATTATTTATGAGACCTCAGTTTTGCGGGGCATTGGAGACAATGCTTTCAGTTCATCACGAAAAAAGCTGTGCATGGTGTGTGTTGATGGCCTTAATATTGAATTGGACTTTATTCTAGTCCCTGATAGGTACATTCAATATGATGTATTGCTTGGTCAAAATCTTTTTGATGTACCTGGAATTCAGGTAACTTTCTCAAAGAACAGTGCTAAAGTTTATAGGAACTCTTATAGTATTAATTGTCTCCAAAAGGATTTTAATTTTGAAACATTAGATGTGAACTCTGACATAAATTCGGAACATAAAATTCAGTTACGTAATCTATTAGAATCACATTCTAACACGTTCACGTCCGGTAATGCAGTTTCACAAGTAACAACTGGCAAACTAACCATTCGCTTAAAAAATCCGGACAAAATAGTACAGAGACGGCCATATCGATTGGCTCCAGCCGAACGTGAACATGTTAAAAACTTAATTAAAGAACTAAAAGATAACAATATAATTCGCGATAGTAGTTCACCATTTGCAAGTCCTATACTACTGGTTAGAAAAAAAGATGGTAGTGACAGGATGTGTGTCGATTATCGAGAATTAAATAGTAACACCGTTCGTGATCACTTTCCACTTCCCATTATTGATGACCATATTAGCAAACTATCTGGAGCCAAATACTTTACAGTATTAGATATGACAGCAGGGTTCCATCAAATCCCGATAGCTAATGATTCAATAGAAAAGACTGCCTTTGTCACACCTGACGGGCAGTACGAGTTTCTTCGTATGCCATTTGGCCTTTGCAATGCACCCTCGGTTTTTCAAAGGGCCATTAACACAGCACTAAAGCAATTCATTGACGATTTTGTTTTAATTTACATTGATGATGTAGTAATTTATTCGGAAACTATTGATCAGGGAATTGAACGTCTAAATCTTGTACTTGATGCCCTACAAAAAACGGGTTTTTCTCTTAATGTTAAAAAATGTAAGTTTCTACAAACGGAAATAGAATATTTAGGAAGAATTGTCTCCAATGGCCAAGTAAGGCCAAGCCCTGGTAAGGTTAACGCCTTGTTAAATTCTCCCATTCCAACAAACATTAAACAGGTCCGGCAGTTCTGCGGATTAGCCAGTTACTTTAGAAAATTTATTCCTAACTTTTCACTTACCATGATCCCTTTGTATAATCTTACCCGTAATAATGTCAAGTGGAACTGGACATCTGAACATAATGTTGCCAGAGATAAAATTCTTGAGTCCCTTTCTTCCGAACCTGCATTGACTTTATTTGATCCGACAAAGCATGTAGAGTTACACACAGATGCCAGTTCCGCTGGACTAGGAGGTATACTTTTCCAAAAACATGACGAAAACCTTAAAGTCATTGAATATTTTAGCATGCGCACCACCGAGACTGAAAGCCGTTACCACTCTTATGAGTTGGAAACGCTTGCGGTAGTTAGATCCGTTAAGCATTTTCGCCATTACTTACTTGGCAGACCATTCAAGCTTGTTACTGATTGTAATTCTCTGAAGGCCTCGCGGAACAAAAAAGAATTGCTTCCCAGAGTCCACAGGTGGTGGGCATATTTGCAATCTTTTGATTTTTCTATTGAGTACCGCAAAGGTGAACGTATTCCCCACGTAGATTATCTAAGCCGCAATCCGACAACTGTCAACATAAGTAACGTACAAAATTATAGTGAGTGGTTAGAAGTAGAGCAAAATAATGACTCTGAAACTAAAAATATCATTGAGTCAATCCAACAGGGTACCATCGATAAAGATGTAGCTTCTAGTTACGAAATACAAAATGGTCTATTATATCGTATTATTTCTGTCCATAATAAAGTAAAAAAACGTCTATTTATTCCTAAGAGTTATCGATGGCACATAATACAAATTTATCATGATGCACTTAAACACTTTGGCTGGGAAAAAACGCTCGAGAAAATCAGAGAGCAATTTTGGTTCCCCAACATGTCCAAGTGTACTCGTAAATATGTTGACAATTGTCTGACTTGCAAGATTAATAAAAGTCAATCAGGATCACGACAGATTACGTTGCATCCAATAGAAAAGCCACCTACTCCCTTTCATACCGTCCATATGGACACCACTGGCAAATTGAGCGGTAATAAACCCACTAAACAATACGCGGTTGTTTTCATAGATGCATTTACAAAATATGTTTTCGTGAAACCAGTTAGTAATCTAACTGCGGGAGCTACTGTAAATTGTTTGAAAGAGCTAATTTACACTTTTGGCACTCCAAAGCGTATTGTTTGTGATCAGGCCGCTTCTTACACTGGTAAAGAGTTTTCAAATTTTTGTGAACACTGGTCTATAGAATTGCATTTTATAGCTAGTGGTGTGAGTCGAGCAAATGGGCAGGTCGAGCGAGTAATGAAGGTTTTGACTAACTGCTTTACAATTGTTGAAAATACTACCAAAAGAAGTTGGAAAGATGCTGTTGGTGAAGTACAGTTAGCAATTAATAGCACTTTCAGTAAAAGTACCGGTCATACTCCGTTCCAACTTCTTATGGGCTGCGATCAGTCACCTCCTGCCATATCAGCTTTACTAAATGATATTGAGCGCTTGGACCTCGACACATGCCGTCAAGAGTCAAAACTTAAAATGGACGAATTGGCTCAAACCCGGAAAGCCGATTTTGATAAAACTAAAGCTAGAATTGTACCTTTTAAAGTTGGCGATACTGTTTTAGTTAAACAAAACCCGCGAGCAATTAACAAACTTGACAGTAAGTTTAGAGGTCCTTGCGTCATTACCGAAGTAAAAGATAATGATAGATACATAGTAAAGGTTCATAAAACAGGTAATGAGTTATATGTTTCTCATGATAACTTACGGGTTGTTACTCCCGACATGGGATGTGAGTTGACTGAATCTTTAGATACATCTGATTGATAACTGTTTATAGATTTGATTTGATTAGATACATCTGATTGATAACTGTTTATAGATTTGATTTGATTAATTAGGTTAGATTGTCTTGCATAATCAGTAATCGCCTGGCCAACGATGATTGTTATGCCTGATAATCGCATTTTTACTGCCATGTGATTTGGCAATTATATTTTGTTGTCATGTGATTTGACATCTGCCATGTGATTTGGCAATTATATTTTGTTGTCATGTGATTTGACATCTGCCATGTGATTTGGCAATTATATTTTGTTGTCATGTGATTTGACAACTGCCATGTGATTTGGCAATTGTGTTTTGTTGTCATGTGATTTGACAACTGCCATGTGATTTGGCAATTATATTTTGTGGTCATGTGATTTGACGACTGCCATGTGATTTGGCAATTGTGTTTTGTTGTCATGTGATTTGACAACTCTCATGTGATTTAACAAGCGGTCATGTGATTTGGCGTTTGTGGTCATGTGACTTGAGCAATATTATTTGTAAGCCATGCGATTTGGCAGTAGGATCATGAGATATGATGACTGAACGAATGTTATTACTTTAAGTAATTTAAGATTTATAATTTATGTTCGCGAGCCATGACGGCTGCTCGTCAGAATGGCCGTGTGCGAGATAATTTAATTTATTGAATTTAGAAATAATTAAATGCATTAATTGTATTTTTTAAGTCAACTTCCGATTTATAAAAAATATTGTATTGACTTCTCGTTACGCGCCGCTCCCCCACCTACCGACCGAGTCGAGTATAAAACAGGGTGCGCGGCGCTCGACGGATCAGAAGTTGTCTAGTAGCAGACACGGTACGAAGGTGCTCTGAACTGTCAGGTAACGTTAAGTTTATTATTACTTTATACTGTTACTATGCTTCTTGCTATATTGATGTGATAATTAGTAACTTATTTACTGAACACCTATATAAATTGTGTATTTACTGTATTGCTTATTATTTTGCTTATTCCATGCCTTATGCTTCATGCTATTATGGTGTGAATATAATTATAGAAATTAATCATCATTTACATATTTTATGAAAATATATCAATTTGATTTATTAAACTATTTCTTTCGTATTATTTCCACTATCTCTCCCACATCTATTTCTGCCTTCCAGCAGCCAGCGGTCATTCACGAGCCCCTGGCCGCCATCGGAAAAATATTCAAAGAAGAACTTCTTCATTCGACTGATCCCGGCAATGTAACGGAGGTAACGTATCTTCATAACTTTTAATATTCTAAGTGGTCCACAGTTCTAAACAATATCTGTAATAGCGTAGGTATTGTATGTGAAGAATATGTGGCACTTTTTTTAGTTGAGGGGAATCTATGTGTTAGGTTACATCCTTCACAATGGAAATGGGGTATGGTCAATTTTCGTATTCTTTCATGAATAAAATCAAAACTGTTTATTTTACAATGATAACAAAAATTTATTTGAAAATCTTCGAAAGCAGATTTGTTTCTTTTTAAAAAAGAAGGAATTTATCCTTTGAGTAAAATTTGCTATCTCCAGTATTTATAGTACTTTCCCTCCAGGTGAGGTTGAAAAATTCCAATCTGTATATGATGTGAAGAATATGTGGCACTTGCTTTCATTTAAGGGCATTACATTGCCCAATGACCTTGACCATGCTGCCCCGTACTAACTTACGACGAAACGGCGAGAGAGAGAGGGACGAGTGCGGCAGTGACATAGTGCTTTTCGCGAAATTTCCGATTTTTATAATATATTTTAAAATATTAAAAGAAATATGAGAAAAAAAACAATACACATTGTTAAATACGTCATTACGTATTTTTTGGTATAAAATTCATGCCGAGTTATTGAGTCGGTATAGAGAAAATTTTCAATTTAGGTTGAAAAAGGACCTATTTGTTACGATTTTTCGATAAAATTTGGGTTAGTTTATTAAAATTTTAAACAATACAATGTATTTGTGATGACCTTTAGTTTAACATATATTTTTTATATTGAAAACGCACAAAAGGATTCATCTACAAACTTCTTTAAACACACGGTATTTTCAGGATTTGAGCGAAGTGATTAAGGGGCCCTTAAGGGGGTCTACATATTAGGTTACATACTACATTTGGAGGTTTTAAAGCATACAGGCTCGTAATATTCACATAGACGTAGCATTGTTTGAGTATAGACATGCCCAATTGCCCATGTCTATAATCAAACAACTTACGTATTAGAGTATTTGATTAATTTATTTATTACAGAAGGTACACTTAAGATATACAAACAGTATGGTTTTAAACTGTTACTTCATCAACAATTTGAGATCGTGTTGCATGGCTATTAAATGAAAAGCGCTGGTTTTTGATGAACGCATTTCTAATAATAACTAACGCACAATAAACTGATATTTTTTTGATATCGTGCATGCTCATTGTTGCCCAGTCCCTGCAGATAGCTAGTGTAAGTGGGCCAATATTAAAAAGACACAATTGGATGGTGTACTACAGTTTTTTTTTTTTTCAATATCACTGTGTTCGATCCTGGCTAGGAATATTGATTTTCCAAAAATCCAACGATGCTCTTTTAGTTTTTATCAAAATCGGGCTCAAGACTAACTTGAGTATTTTTCGCTAGTCGCCCACCTGAAAAATTCACTCTGAACATTTCTGCCTTCCAGCAGCCAGCGGCCGCTGTCTGCAGCGACGCGCAAGAGGGCACCCTCGTGTCACAGGACAGCACCTCCAAGGTATTGGACACGATCGAGCCGATTTTCGACGTGGAATCGGCCACATCCGACTCTCTACCTCGTCCTTGGACGAAGAATATCAAGTCGTCGTGAAGGAGAAACGTAAGAAGGGGAAGAGCTCCCAGGCCAATAAGGTCAAAAAGACTTCCGGCCCGCTCTGCTCTGCTCCTCCTTCAGCAACCTCCCATCAGTTAATCCTTGAAAATAAGCCAAAAATACAATTTCCGAAAATGTCTTCCCTCCTTCTCTATTTTGCTATAGTATGAAATTGTCATAGGCCTGTAGTGACATAGTACCGTCACACAATTACCACATACCTCCGAGCCAGTTACCACATACCTTCAAACCAAAATGTTACCACTCAACACCGAACCAGTTACCTTACCACGTTTATGACGTTCCGCAAAGAAACAGAGAAGCAAGCATCTTGAAAAAGACGTTGGTTTGTAAGGAAATAGGATGGAAGCACGGGCACAGCACGGCGTCATCACAACACCGCACACGCCGGCCCTTTCGCTGAAGCGGTTTTGTAAGCAGAGGCAAGCAGGCAGAGCAAGCTTAACACAAGTTCCCTCGGCATCTTCACTACACACTCCGGGACTACGCAGATGGACACGCGGCGCTGACGACATACGGCGGAGCAATAGCAGAGCAGACGGTCTTCACTCGACGGCGGCGCACGATGGAAAGGACCGAGCTGTTTTTTTTTTTTTGAAGTGACCACTCGCTTCTCAACAATTCTCGGAGGTTGATGCTGCTTAACCGGACTATCCTGTGGTGGCCAAAAATTACTTTAGCCAGCTTACAAACTAAGGATATTCACATTAAATTAACGAAGGACCGCGCTTCGCGCGCCACTCCTATTTATCCCTTCGCGGCGATTGAGTGCCGCGGCGAAACAGCGCCCCGCGCCCCGCGCGCGGCTCGCCCTGCGGCGCGTCGCTATTGGTCGAGCGTTGGAGAACTGTATCGGTTATGCCTAGATGCTATCAAGTAGATGTATATAAAAGTAGGGCTATTGAAAATAAATTCATTCAACCCGATGACCCCGTCACCCTCCTTCAAGAGAGCTGTAGGGAAACCAGTACACTTCGTAAGTGCAAAAACAAATACCGACCGCGATTCCGGCCCCGCCGCCGAAGCCCACCGCGACCCCCCCGTAACATCACTGACCGATCCTTGCTCGA
The DNA here is from genome assembly GCA_947578425.1 of Eugnorisma glareosa. Taxonomy (NCBI): domain Eukaryota; kingdom Metazoa; phylum Arthropoda; class Insecta; order Lepidoptera; family Noctuidae; genus Eugnorisma; species Eugnorisma glareosa. Next base: position 35,908,591 of record OX387957.1, read on the forward strand.
TGAGCCAGCCCGCGCAGCTGAGCATGAAACGTTAAATTTCCAATTCAATAATCCGACCCAGCCAAACTCTAGTTGCCCTACCCTCAATGACGCACTAAGCCTAGGCCCGAACCCCGCAGGGGGTGCCCTTAATGAACGCTCATTTAATGTATATCCTTAGTTTGTAAGCCCTGGCTGGGGGCCTTAAATAATTTTCGGCCACCACAGGATAGTCCGGTTAAGCAGCTTCAACCTCAGTAGAGTTTTTGCGCTGCAAGGGAACAAACATAAAAAAAAAATCGTTCGTTGTTCATCCCAGTTGGAGTACTTATTGAGTTTTATTATCTACGGTGAATCCCTGCATCTCCTAAAGGCCTTTCTATATTTTTTCCGGGATTTCGTAGGCATTAAGTTTTGAATGACGTTATAAGCTTCTATTTTTATTGTTTCAGGAGTTATTGCACTTTTAGAACTCGACGTAGAACTATTTTCTTTTGCATAATATAATAAAATCCGTACCAATTACAAGAATAAGGAAATAAATCGCACGCTTTTGTTTTTTTTTTAGTTACCGTGCCTGCCCCCACCGTACAGTCAACACTTACAGCCAGTCATTTATACAATTAGAGTTCGATTTCATTGAACGATTCCTGTTCCAAATTCAAATCTCATTACTGCCCGCTAAAAAGTCTAATGGAGAAAAGAGCTACTTTGCTCCCGCTTAAAGAGGAACAAAATGACACTTTTCGAATAGAAGGGATGATAAGCCCGTTGCGGCCCGGTCTGCTCCTCCTTCAGCTACCTCCCGTTCATCCTCACGTGTACAACATGGTACTGGTCGTTTGGGACTCCGTCAAAAGACACTACCCGATATTCAAGGTGAAGGCAGTGAATTGCCTTTCTGGCATCTCCATAAAGGAGCCAAATCGCCCGAACATAGTCGGGCATTGAAATGAAAAATTGAAAGCTACTTACTTATTTTTGTTACCTATAGGTATTAATATTTTAAAATAAACTACTTCGTTGACTCTGCCGGCAAAATAACAGTAACATAAAATGTCTCCCTAATACTACTTACTTTCATAAATATAAATATTTCTGCCTTCCAGCAGCCAGCGGCCGCTGTCTGCAGCGACGCGCAAGAGGGCACCCTCGTGTCACAGGACAGCACCTCCAAGGTATTGGACATGATCGAGCCGATTTTCGACGTGGAATCGGCCACATCCGACTCTCTACCTCGTCCTTGGACGAAGAATATCAAGTCGTCGTGAAGGAGAAACGTAAGAAGGGGAAGAGCTCCCAGGCCAATAAGGTCAAAAAGACTTCCGGCCCGCTCTGCTCTGCTCCTCCTTCAGCAACCTCCCATCCTTACATCTACGACATGACATTTTCACAACATTGTACTAATTTCAAATATTTACTAACTCTTTACGGTTGAAGGTGAAAGTAAAAGAAAAAAAAGTAAACAATTGAAATTAGAACTTAAAAGTGAGTTGGCGCCAATAGTGATTTTGTTCGATGATTCGTTGATTAGTACTAACTATTTGCATACTGTTACGTTTTGTAACAAAAATGAACTATTTCCTTTAGTTTGCCGTCTGTCATTACTCATAGAATATAATTTAGCTTATTTATTTAGCTAGGAATATTAATTTTCCAAAAATCCAGTGATGCTCATTTAGTTTTATTAAAATCGGGCTCGAGACTCCCTTGAGTATTTTTCGCTATTCGCCCACCTGAAAAATTCAATCTGAATATTTCTCCCTTCCAGCAGCCAGCGGTCGCTGTCTGCAGCCACTCGCAAGAGGGCACCCTTGTGTCAGAGGATACCGCCCCCCAGGTAATGGACACGATCGAGCCGATTTCCGATATATATTCGGCTAAATCCGATTCGCTACCTCGCCCTCGGACGAAGAATATCAAGACGTTGGGAAGGGGAAACGTAAGAAGGGGAAGAGCTCCCAGGCCAATAAGGCCAAAAAGACCGCCGCGTCCCGCTCTGCTCGTCCTTCAGCTACGAAATGGTACCGGTCATCTGCGACTCCGTCAAAAGACACCACCCGATATTCAAGGTGAAGGCAGTGAATTGCCTTTCTAGCATCTCCATAGAGAAGCCACATCGCCCGAACATAGTCGGGTAATGAAATGAAAAATTGAAAGCTACTTACTTATTTTTGGTACTTATCACTACATAGTTTTAAACAAAGTCGCTTCCCGCTGTCTGTCCCTATATATGCTTAGATCTTTAAAACTACGCAACGGATTTTGATGTAGTTTTTTTTAATAGATAGAATGATTCAAGAGGAAGGTTTATATGTATTACATTGCACCCGCGCGAAGCCGGGGCAGGTCGCTAGTAGGTAATAATATTTTAAAATGAACTACGAGTACGTCGTTGACTCTGCCGGCAATATAACGGCGGTAACATAAAATATCTCCATATTACTACCTACTTACTTTCATATATATTTCTGCCTTCCAGCAGCCAGCGGTAGATGTCCGCGGCAACGCGCAAGAGGGCACCCTCAAAGGCATAACCCTGGCCGCCATCGCAAAAATGTTTGAATAAGAACAACTTCCTTTGACGGCTGTCGGTAATGTAACGGCGGTAACATATCTCCATAAAATTTAATTTTCCTAGTGTGCCACAGTTCAAAGAAATCTCTGTAATGTTTACAGGATGGAATATTTCAACCTCACCTGAAGGAAAAGTACTCTAAATACTGGAGGTAGAACATAAGTCGGATGGACTTTTGAGTAAATTTATGAATTTATAAGTTTAGGTTTCATGGTTTTCCTTTCATATAATTTATAATGTTTGTTAGAAATATTTGATCCATATGATTGACCCTATCCATTGAAGTACAGAATGTTGTTTTTTTTTTTTAATTTTAGTCGGTTCGATTCCCGAGTGTGGCAAGCGAATTTTCGAAAATCTTCGAAAGCAGATTTGTTTCTTTTTTAAAAAGAAGGAATTTAACCTTTAAGTAAAATTTGCAATCTCCAGTGTTTAGAGTACTTTCCCTCCAGGGTATGAAGAATATGTGGCTTGCTTTTATTTAAGGGGGTCTACATGTTAGGATACATACTACATTTGGAGATTATAAGCATACAGTCTCGTAATATTCACATAGACGTAGCATTGTTTGAGTATAGACATACCCAATTGCCCATGTCTATATTCAAACAACTTAGGTAATAGTATTTAATTAATTTATTGATTACAGTAGGTACACATAATACATACACAAACAGTAAGGTTTTAAACAGTTACTTCAACAGCAATTTGAGATCGTGTTGCATCGCTACTAAATGAAAAGTGCTGGTTTTTGATGAACGCATTTCTAATAATAACTAGCGCACAACAAACTGATATTAGATATCGTGCATGGTCATTGTTGCGCAGTCCCTGCAGCTAGCCAGTGTTAGCGGGCCAATATTACAGTCAATAACTATTTCATGAAAAAGACAATCAATGGGGTTACATGAAATTGGAGGGTTGTATTGATGATTTGAATGATTTTAATTCTGTAACTCCATACGTGTTACTGGCCGATTCTTATTTTCATCAACATGCAACCAGACACTGACCTGCAAATTGCAATAAACGTAATAAAAATTAAATTTTGCGGGCTACCCTTGCGCTTCCACCTTAAAAAAAAAACCCATGCAACAGTACCAACAGTAGCAGTAGACAGACTATTTCGATGCATGAATGAAAAGTTACTATTTTTTGCTAATCAACCAAAGAAACCCTAGTTTTTAAACAGAATCTTGAGAAATGCTATCGCGTGTGAATTCACCGCTAGAGGCGCTAGTGTAACGCGAGGGCTCGGAAATGTCTGATGTCATTGAAAGTTCACGCGTTGCGTGCTTTTTTATCACGTATATTTACTAATATTCACAATTGTGGTCTAGATTAGCTATTCCTTATAAATTATGACTTGAAGATTTTAAGTAGCAACTTTTGTACCTACTTGGAGGTAAAATGATTTCTAAATGTTTTATGCTTGCTAATTTTAGGGAGAATATCTATATCTATACTTCTATACTAATATTGTAAAGAGGTAAAATTAGTTTGTAAGTTTGTTTGTTTGTAAGTTTGTATGTAGAGGGCAATCTCTGAATCTACTGAACCGATTTTGAAAATTCTTACACTAATAGGAAGCTACATTATCCCCGAGTGGGATAGGCTATATTTACTTTATTTATTTTTTATTATATTTTATTTATTCGGGAAAATAAACAGTTATAGATTAAAATCTAATACTAAGTTATAAATATACAAGAGTTATAAATGTATAACCTACGACCTATTAAAAGTAATATCTAACAGTGCGCTATTCTAAGCTGTTAAATCAGACGAGTAGTTAGACAATAGTGAGCATAAACATAAGCAGGCATGCAAAAATAGAAAAAAAAAGAGGGAGAGAGAGAGTAAATAGGTACTAAACTAACTATTATAATCTAAAATTGTTTTGTAGATAAGACTCCTAATTTTTTTTACCAGAGACAGAAAAGAAGTAGATGTTCTCAAAGTTCTTGTTGTATTGATTCGAAAGGCGGCGTAGGGGTGCTCTTATTTGCCGGATTGCCGCCATGGGATCTGGAGGCGATAGTCCTCGCGCGCCTGCATGAATGGCGCGTGGAGGCACTACGCCGGGGGGTAACTCCGCTGCCGCGGCAAATTGTCGCTCAGCGGACAGACCTCCGGCGCGATCTCATGGCGACATGGAGAGAGCGACTGTCGCAACCCCGTGCAGGGCACGCCACAATAGTGGCGATAAGTCCCCTCTTTGAGGAGTGGCTGGAGAGGCGCCACGGCGCCCTCACCTTCCGCTTGACGCAGGTCCTCACCGGACACGGTTGTTTCGGGAGGTTCCTGCACCGAATCGGGCGGGAGGAAACGCCCGGGTGCTACCATTGTGAGGATCGACCGGAGGACACTGTGGAGCACACGGTGGAGATCTGCCCCGCGTGGTCGGAGCACCGCCGTGTCCTCGTAGCGGCGATCGGCGGCGGCGACCTCTCGCTTCCGGCCTTGGTTCAATCCATGGTCCGGAGCGAGACGGAATGGGACGCCGTCACCTCCTTCTGCGAAGCAGTCATGCTAGCGAAGGAGGTGGCGGAACGTGAGAGGGAGAGAAACTCACGTCCCAGCCGCCGCGGGAGACGCCCCCCGCGGCCTGCGGCCCTGGAACACAAAGGGCAAAGGAAGGAACATGGATGGGTTTTAGTCAGTAAAAGTCTGACACTCCCTCCTGCTCAGCCCAGAGCGGGAGGGGTTATTTGATGATTTCCCATCGGTAAAAAAAAAAGGGGTGCTCTTATGCCTGTGTTTGTACGACAATGACTTACTGCAAATAAAGGTCTTGCGCGGACCCCGCGACAAGTCGTTGTTCTGGGTACTACATAACAAATTTTGTTGCGTATATCGATACAATCATAAGTATAGCACAGATCAAATAAGAACATCGTTTTCAACACAATTCGTCTAGACTTTAAACTTTGCAGATTATATCTCTTCAATAGTTCATTGTAAGATTCATAAGTACGATAGCAAAGAAAGTACATGGCTTTAAAAAAAAATCTTTGAACTTTTTCAATCATATCGGAATATTTACCATAGAGGGGACTCCATATCGAAACAGCATACTTTACAACGTGCCCGTGGGATAATTTCCCACCAAAACACGAGCGAAGCCGCGGGCAACAGCTAGTTGTAATTAAATGATCTGAAATTTACACTATATATATTGTACGTATTAAAATAAACTTTTTATGAAGTTATTTGGTACTTTAATAACCATATTATTATAACATTGTCCTGCCCCATATATGACCGATCTTTCTGGAATCCTTACGTGTCGTATTACTGATATTTATAAATGTAACTCATAATATTATTAAGTAGTAATTGTATTAAATAAACATTTTATTAGTAATTTACTTCTGCATTTTCATTTATGTTTAATAATATTAACCCTTTAGAAGATTTTTGTATCATATCTTTCACCATTTTATTTTATTACACGACTGCGTAAGAAGGAGGGTAATGTTTTTCGAGTGTATGTATGTCCAATTTCTACGGCACGCCCTACAGTCCTAACGGCTGGACGGTTTTTAACCTTCTAAGTTCTCTATTATATCGTTCTATACTAATAACTTCTGAAGTATAGCTCACAGAAACTCGAAATTTTGGATTTGTATACAAGAGAACTGTTTAAAAAAGGGGCCTGCTGGCTGGACGTTTGTTTACATAACGAATATCTTCTGAAGTGTGTAACTCACAGAAAGTCGATATTTTGGATTTGTAAGGTACATAATAGTATCAAGCTCATAATGCTATTGTATGATGTAAAATAGAGTAGTATTAAAAAAAGGGGCCCGCTGGCTAGACGTTTGTCTAAATAACGAATACCTTCTAAAGTATAGCTCACAAAGTCGAAATTTTTAATTTGTAAGGTACCTAATAGCTTCTATCTCCGAGCACTATTGGGCGATCTGAAAGTATAATAACAAAAAAAAAATCGTAGGGGGCCCGGTAGCTAGACACTTCATAGAAACGTCATTTAATCAAAAACAAAAATATATCTTATTTATTTTCTATAGGTACAAAATAATTCAAAATAACCTATCACTTGTTCATAAATCTCGTTGGGGCCTGCCAGATAGACTCACACATACGCTACTTATATTGGTTAGCAGCTAGTACACCTGTGGTTCTGACATCAGGATGGCGGGTGTACCTAATTTTTAACTGACTTCCAAAAGGAGGAGGTCAAGGATCAAGTCGATTGTTTGTTTTAAATATTCTTGTACGGGTGTAGGTACCAGATTTTCAGGAGAGGTACGTAAAGGTACACAGAAGCTATCAAATAACCTCTCTAAATTTAGTCTCAAATAACTGCACTAAATTTACTCTCAGACAGCATGGCTGTACTGCTAGCACTAAACAACCACTTAGTCAACTCTGGGTTAATATACGAGTGTCATCAACATCTGAACCAGGTTGGTAATCTCAATAATGTAACCATCCAATAGATAAAAGGACACAGCGATTCCCGAGGCAATGATGCAGCGGACGATCTCGCTAGAAGGGGATCAAGTATGGCAGCGGTGGGACCCGAACCCATCGTGCCACTCCCTTTCGGATACCTACGCACACTGGTAAGGAAACGAACTAGTGAACAACACCACAAGCTATGGCTGGACCATGGCGAGTGCAGGCAGGCCAAGGAACCACTTCCTACTATCGACGGCCGCTTCACCAAACGGGCGCTTCGGCTGTCCAAACTACAGCTGCGCACAGTTAAAGCCGCCGTCACGGACACGGCTCTTTTAATAAACACCTCTTTGTCATAGGAGTCACAGCCAGCCCCCTGTGCCGAGCCTGCATGGAGGTAGACGAGACAGCAGCCCACGTGCTGTTGCACTGCCCAGGGGTTGCAATATACAGGGCAAAGTACTTCGGTAACCCAGGTACTCTCCGCGAGATTACCAGCAACATCAAGGCGCTGCTGGCCTTTCTCGGGGAGTTAGGGTGGATCGAAGAGATTTCCCACCCGCACGCAAAATACGCGCTTAGACGTGGAGTTGCGGACACTAGCCCGCTGTACAATACAATACAATACAAAAGAAAAAACTGTGATCACGAATGACGTGTCACATAAAATCGGACATACTAAAATGAAAAAATCAAGATAATGTTGACCAGATCAGCTGCTCTACGCCATGTACGCCTACCACCTCCGGACCCGTCGCTCAGCTCCGCCTCGCCGCCGCCGGAAACCAGCCCCATCGTGAGTGCTGTGACACCGGCCGTGGCAGTTGCGTCGAGCTCGAGTGACGAGTATTTCTTTCCGCCTACGACGCCACCACCAGTTCGTCGACGGGGAGGATGCCGGCCGCCGGACGGTTTAGAACCTCGAGGCCCACCGGCCCCCAGCTCCCGGTGGAAGTGTGCAGCGCATGCGATGGACGCAATCCATCAATGAAAACGTCATGCGCTTATACTATGGGGCTACAGAAGGGGGAAACAACCTGACCGCGTACCGAGTCCGGATGTTCTCTCTGTTTCAGGTGCTTGAGCCAGCTGTCAACGTGTCGGCGCAACGACTATCGGATCAGGTGCGAGTCATCCAGCGTAATCGTATGTTGGATGACACCGTACTTGATCGCTTGCGAACTGAAATGCAGAGTAGCCATGTCATTGCCACGCCGTCGCAGGCTGTGGTTCCACCACTGTCTACTTTATTACCAAATCGCTATAACGACGTGAGTAATGACATAGTTACTAATGTAAGTACCCAGTGGCATGAGGAAATGAGGAGTGCTTTGGAAGGTGCGATTCGGGAATATTGGTTCATGCCTCCCGTCCTTAGGCCACGCATACCTCGTTTGCCCATGCATAATAAAAATAGGGTGCTGGTGGCTGTTCTGGATTCGCAGTTGTGAAACTTTTTTGATAACTGCGAAGACCTCACCGATGCTCATTCAATCCTGTAGTGAGCGGCTGTAGCGGCATGTCGTGTAGCTCACGTCAAATTCTCTGATGACAGAGCAACACGGCCTTTGTTAACAGTTAAACTGTACTTTTCAACTGCATCCATGATTTTTTTTAAATTCTTGTCATGTGCTTCGTTGTCTTTTCCGCATACAGTGACGTCAAGGTCAGAGCTACTTCTTATTATATCTCCACCAGAACTTAAACAAATTAAAGGATGTAACACGTCCAAGGAGGTATGGGATAAACTAAAATCTGTAGGGTAGACTGGGTACGGTTGTGACAATTTTCATTTGACGGCCAATAAATTTGCTTGTGTGGCAGTTAGTTGTAAAAAAACAGTTTTTTATTGTGAAGAGTACATTTGCCTACGTATAAATACTAAAATTGTATTTCTAAGTACTATGGCTAACTGACAGGAGTAAGTTAGAAAAAAAAAGAGAAATGTCACAACCGACCACACTCCAGGGGCGGTTGTGACAGTACTTGGGGTCGATAGTGACAGGTTCAAAAATACACCAAAATGGTCATCAATCACTTTTAATATGACACTGTAGTAGTTTGCTTGCTTATAAATTAAGTACTTTAATCAGTCTTAAATTACAATCAGTCCAAAAAGTTAACTTAAGAATTCTAATTATACAATACGGTAACAATGTCAAAATACAAACTAAATCACAAATAAATGCTATAGCTCAATCAACTTCTTAAAAAAAATTAACATTAATAATTGGTTAATATTTTAATCAACATACAATATATAAAAATAAAGAAACGTAAATTTTAAATCTGAAACATAATAATTCTAAGGAAGATCTAGTCAGAGTCATCACAATTGTGACATATATAATGGCGACTACCATCTGTGCACTCAAAGTGGGACCAGAGTTCACATTTTCCTTGGCACTTTATCCATTTTTCGCCAGGCCTACTATCGGAATATGCGCCTACACACACCAGACAAAAATATTCTTCTTCATCTGATGACGGCGGTGATGCCTTCAGTTTGTTCGCTTTGTTTTTTCCTTTTCCTTTATTTTTTCCTTTTGGTTCATTAAGGTTTTTCTTCACCTGTTTAGCATGCAACCGTTTTTGTCTTTCTTCATACTCTTGCCTTACTGCCTCTTTTTCAGGCGTGTCTGTGTAAATGGTTGACTTTTTGAGCCTGGAACCTCTTGATTTTCTTTGGGGAGCCTTTGGAAAGGGCCGAACAGTATCAGGGGAAAAAACAAGTGCTGTGGCTGAGGATGATGCAAGTGGCTGATCATTGCTATGATTTTGAATTGAAGATTCGCCCAATATGGAAGGTGAAAGTGGCGGTGTTTCATCATTAGGTCCAAGATTGTTCTCTCCTAACGAAAAGTCTAATAGTTGAGATACCGGTGGTATTTCACTGTTAGGAGCAAGATTGTTTTCTTCAGTGTCAGGGTTTGGTCTGTTCGTTATAAAATATGATTCGATATTATTAGTGGCTTCAGTCACAGGGGTTTGCCTATCAATTGCAGAAGATGATGTTGCAGGATTGTTCTGTTCAGTGTCTGGATTTGGTCGGTCCGTTACAAAAGATGGAGCAAAATCAATTTCGTCGAATAGATTACGATTGTAAGGGTAAATACCAGTTTTGCAAAAACCAGCCTGAATATTCGCTTGTGTTAAAGCTAGAGGCGTTGCAGTTTTTACAATACCTGGTATGTCGTAGATTGACATTGTTCTTCCAGGGTGACTTCGCATCCACCCGTCACATGCAGTGTTTATAGCTTTTTTTAAAGGTCCGAAGACAGATCTATCCAGGGGCTGCAGTTTGTGCGAGCAGTGTGGAGGAAATGAAAGCAAAGTGATCCCATTTTCTTTACAAAAATCCAATGTATTAATGTGGATATGTGAGGAATGATTATCTAGCACTAATAAGATCTTATGCGTTAGAGAAGCATTTGAAAATTTCTTGAAATGTTCGAGAAATACTAGAAATGACGCATCTTGCATCCACCCTGAAGGATTAGCAGTTCCAATCGATCCTACAGGCCCGTCTCTAACAAAATGATCGTGATAACGAACCCGAGGAAATATAAATAAAGGAGGAATAGTATTGCCCAAGGCATTTACTGCAAATGTAACTGTGACCAATGTGCCTCGTTCAGCTGAAGTAAGAGCTCCCACTTGCCGTATGCCACGTCTTGCTACTACTTTATCCGGTTTTTGTACAGTAGTGATACCTGTTTCGTCCACATTGTATATATCCTGTGGCTCATAGGAATGTCTGTCCAAAACAATTTGCAAATTGTCATAAAAAGCTTCCACGTTTGTTTTATTAAAGCTCGTTGCTCTTGAAAGGCTAGTAGCTTGAGCTACACGAACAGACAGTGAAGGATTTCTATTCATGAATGAGCGAAACCATTCCTCTCCAGCCATCTCATTCTCAAGCCAAGTAGCAGGTCGCTTGAGATTATATTTAGTTGTAAGCTCAAAAGCTAACTTCCGTACCTCTTTCGGAGACAGGCCAAAATATATTTCAGCACAACGAGTTATATATTTTGACAGCTGCTGTTCTTGCTCCTCAGAGAAAACTTTATTATGAGCAACATACCCCATGCTGATGCTGTCTTTAGTGTAGTCCGCGCCGGCTTCATCGCGTTTTCGAATGTATCGCAACAAAGACATGCGATTAACTTCGTGCATATCTGCAGCTCTCCGTATTGATATGCCTCGTTTCACTTCTATATAAGCATCTTCATATTTTCCTATGCCACATTGACCTCTTTCCGTCTTCCTCAAACGTTTTCTTGGCATCTAAAAGCAATTTATTTTTAAGTTTTTTTCGTCACAACCGTACCCAAAAAAAATGTCACAACCGTACCCAAAGCACTCTTTCGCGAAAAATCAATCACTACAGCAATACAAAATAATGGACGTAAAAAGTAAGCACTGCTATCAAACAACTAATGTTTAACAAATAATGAAAAATAACACTTATTACTGTATCTGTACACATATAACAACAATCATTAAAAGAAATCGAACAAAAATACTTACTTTTAACTGGTAAAAAGTATTGAGGGCCTCTACTAACGTCAACGTCGCGCGTTGGCTGACGCAATACTGAGAAACACGCTCAGACACGCATGGCGCTCCTCTCTCCCCTTACACCCTCCCCGGTATTCCTTATAGTTTCGCAAATATTACGATTGTCACAACCGTACCCTGGCACAACCGTACCCAGTCTACCCTATATCAAAGTTCAGGACCCGCGAGAAAGGCTACGCTATTAAAGCAACTAGTATTGAAGAAAATGACTTCACAAGAAGATGTAAGAGACCATCTCAGTAATTTTATGGACGTAGTGGGTAAATTAGAAGATGTACCTACAAATTTTGATAGCTTCAGAACGGCAATTGAGTCGAGAGATGTTCTACCAAGTCCTGACATTTTAAAAGTTAAAATCATAGAAGAATACGAAGCAAGAAGGCAAAGCGAAGCAAGCGAAACACAGACTTCAGAAGCAGTCTATACCAAGACAAAGAAAAGGGTACTATATTACAACAATTGTAAGAAGAAAGGCTATTCCACAGAATCTTGTTGGTCAAAGAAGAGACCAAATAACTCTAATAAAACTAAAGGTCAGGAAGAGACGCATAATTGACACATTATATGTGCCTCATTTGTCAAACAATTTGATGTCAGTAAGTAAAATTACAGATCATGGCTATATTATAGGCATTTAAACTGGAAGGCACATATATTGAAAAGATTAATAAAAGAATATCTAGTGCTTGCTACGCATTGTCAGTTCTGGCAGAAACTACAAATCCAACGTTGTTACGAGAAATGCTTATTTTGGAAATGTGTACCCACTGTTAACCTACGGCGTCATATATTAGGGGAACTCGACAAACGTACAATCCACTTCTCCAAAAAAAATGTCTTAAAACAATATACAACATGCACAGTACCGAATCATTAAGAGATATCTTCAAAACGGAGGGTTTCCTGACACTGACTGGTATTTACATACTCGAATTATGTTTATTTGTTAAAAACAATATGCAATATTTTAATTTCATATCAAATTCTAAAAAAAACATTCGGAAACAATATAAATATGACATTAATTTACCAGTTATTAACAATGTGATGTATTATAAAAGTACATATGTTACTGCTATTCGTGTGTACAAACATTTACCGCCGGCAATTAAGCAATTAAATGGAAATTATGTTTAAGAATAAATTGAAAAAAATGTTAATTAATAATGTATTTTATAATCTGCATGAGTTTTTTGATAAAAAATAATATTTGTGAGAACGTAATCTCTTGAAATACTATTGCATATCCGAGTTGGGTAGACTGTTGAAACTAAAAATGTAATGTTTATAAATAAGAACTTAATGTACACAGTTACGCAATAAATATATCTTTATAAAGTTTTCTTTGAAAAGGAACAAGCCAGTATCATAAAAGACGGAACAGTTAACTTAAAAGCTAGAAGAAGAAATGGACTATACTTCATTGAATTCGATGAGCCGGAAGAGACAGCAAATTTTACGCCCAGTGCTGAAGGCGAAATTATGAAATGGCACAAGAAATTATAGGTCATGTCAATGAAAGAGACCTAAAGGAAATGGTTAAAAATAAAATGATGCGAGGACTCGAATTTAAAGAAAAAACTTTGGGTACCTGTGAGACTTGTATCAAGGGTAAATTTACCACTCTACCATTCCAAAGCCATGAACAAATAATCTCTACCAAAGTGCTGCAGATAATTCACAGTGACGTATGTGGCCCTTTTGAGCATAAACCAATGGCTGGATCAAAGTATTTCGTTACATGTATTGACGACTATACAAGATACTGCTGTGTTTACTTCTTAAAAGAAAAGAGCGAAGTTATTGAAAAATTCAAGGAGTATAAAAACTATGTTAAACTGTTTCAAAACCTTCAGTCTGACAATGGAGGCGAATATAGGTCGAAAGCGTGTGACAAATTCCTGAAAGATAACGGTATAAGACGAAGACTATCTGCACCCTATACACCGCAGCAAAATGGCGTGAGTGAAAGGAAAAATCGGTCGCTGATGGATAAAGCAAGATGTCTGATGATAGATTCTAACATGCCTGCAAATCTATGGGCAGAAGCAGTGAACACTGCAAACTATTTGATAAATAGAAGCCCAGCAAAAGCTCTCAAAGGAAACTCCCCATATGAGAAGTGGGTAGGAAGAACCCCATCGGGAAATAGATGAAAAAATAATAAATAATCCTCCCTATCAAATGCATCTTTTTTTCCAGATTTGTGGCTAAATTTAACTTCGGCTAAAAAGGTCTCCAGTGACAACTCTGGAAACTTGTCGGCGATGTTCTGTTAGAACGAGTAGTCAGGTAGATGAACCTGAAGACGTCAGCATCAGCCAAAGAAGTCGGCACTCCTACAACCGTGATCCGTGGTTTGCGCTTGATGGGCTCGTCGGCGGTAAGTCCTGATTTAGACATCTGGACTGCGTGTTTGAGTTTATCAGCATCCTGTTTGGTCTCGGTGCTGATAATGACCCCTCCATTTTTGATTTTCCGCACACCTACACACCGCGTACAAAGAGCTTCATTTAGTCACGGCGTATAATGTTTTGCACGAGGTTTTGTGTCTTATCACTCGACTTCAATTTTATCATAAACTGCTACGGAACTTAATTTGTTTGGACGAACGAAATCACTGGATCCATTCTTCACCATATCGGCAAAGGCAGCGGTTCCCAAAACACCAGAGTCCTTGATCGTCTGTTTGAGCTCCGCAATTTGATGTGTGAGGTTGCGTTTTACTTTCAGGTCATCGATAATGTTAAGAGCTTGATGGGATTTCTGCTTCATAGCCTGATACAGCAATGCCATTTGAGAGTTTTCAGATTCTACTTTACGGCATAGGTTGGTAATCTTCAGTTTCTGCCGAGTTGAGTTTGCCATCTGTGGCAATAGAGCAAACCTCATTTATCGGGCGTGGATACAAATTCGATGGTGAAGTTTGATGATGAAGAAGACTGGTGCGTTTTCGCTGGCGAGGCATTGGGTTGCACTCGACTACTTGATTTACCGGGGCTGTTATGCATTTTCTACCAGTTCACTATTTTTGTTTCCATTATTTAATAAATTACACACTTAGCAAAATACTAAAGAAGGTCACTATTATTGCGTATAATAAATACTGCTAACGAGCACGTCTTTATTATACTGCGAACGGCCGCAATGCAATCATAGTAGGTTATGGTATGGTATATGTTCCCGGTATGGTCACACAATAGTGACTAAATGTTATGCGGAGGTTATGGATTCGGAATTCCTGGTAATAGTAAAAATAGTAACAACGTCAACTACTTAAATAAAATAGTTTTTTTTTTTACTTTTCGCAGCAACGTTACAGTATTTTGGTTTATTAAATACCTACGTGTTTCTGCAGGTACGCAAGAGGTACCAAAACGAGGCGGGGTCGCGGCAGGCCACAAAGGAGGTGGCGGGACGAAATGGACAAGTTCCCTCCGAACTGTAAGGAGGACGCGCGGGTTCGCGAGAAGTAGAAGGAGTGGAAGGAAGCCTTCGCCCAGGAGTGGGACAGAGCAGGCTAGGAAAAAAAATAAAATAAAATACAATCACGATATATTGTACGTAGGCTTTATTAATTACTTGGCAGGTGATAACCCGGGTAACAGATGGTCTATACATAAGGTTTTGATTGTTTTACATAATAACTTCTAATAAGATTAATATAAGTACTTTTTTTTGTATAAAAAGTGACAACGCCATCCTCAATAAAAAATATGACTTTGACAGATTGAAATTGGAATTGAAAGCATACGACATAATATAAGATGCTCTGTGCATACGACTTATGAGGCGTTGACATTAACTTACTTCGCAAACACACAAGCAAGACAAGCAGGCAGTCTCGATTAGGCCGCATTCCGAATTACGCTGTAATCGCTTTGAGCGTCCATAAACCCGTTCCGTATTACCGTGAGCGCGATATTGACATCCCTTGAATCGTCATAGATGACGTCATGACATGCGCCATCTTGCGATTACACCGACCATGCCCCAAATAAATATCACCGTGAGCGCTGTCAAAAATGACAGTTCTGTTCACAGGTTGTGTTGTTTTGCTAAGGTGGAAACGCAAGAGTTGCCCGCGAAATTTAAATTTTCTTACGATTTGCAGATCAGAGTAAAGTTGTATGTTGCTGAAAATAACAATCGCATCAGTAACACGTATGAAGTTACAGAATTATAATCATTCAAATCATCAATACAACCCTCCAAGTTCATTTAACCCCATTGAGTGACTTTTTCATGAAATAGTTATTGTATGGGGCTAATTGAACTTGGAGGGTTGTAAGTGCAGCAGAGTCAACCAACATATCATCCATTTTCAAAAATAGGTCTTGTCAAAGGTTTTGGTTTGGGGTTATGTTCACTGTGAACGCGTTCACGAGCGTTCCAAACTGATGACAGCTCTCAGCTTTCATAATCGTGATATCTAAAACGGAACGCAAAATATAGATGTGAGCGCTGTGAGTGATTATTTTGTAATTCGGAATGCAGCCTCGATTGCCGATTATAAATTACTAGTGTACTCCTACTCTGTGCTGTAGTTAACTGTCTTTTAAGCAGTCAAGTTAGTCGTGCACACATCTATGACAAGTTGTAAAGTTATTTGGTAAAAGTTTGTTTGACGTCATATTCATATTATTTATCAAAGAAAGTATTTCAAGAAAATATAAAATAACAACTCGAACTCCCCTTTACCCTAAATTACTGCTGAGAAGATACTGTTACTAAAATGGCAGCGTAAGTTTATTCACAAAATTACTATTAATTTGTCTAGTGAGCATGACTTTGTGTTTTAACTGTACATTGAAGAATGTATGTAATAAAATATAATATTTTCAATTTTACAGGGACTTTCGTTTTATGTTTAGGTTAGTTAGTTGATCTTGACCCCGAGAATAATAACCTTGAATTCATAAAATTTTGGAAGGTTGAGGTTATTTTATGTTAAGTTCAAGTTATGTTCATGTTTTCTGTCTATGACAATCTTTTAGAGGCCCAGTTAATGATACCTGAACCTTAGTTTTAGTATGGTTTTTCATAATTAAAGTAACTTAGGTTTGGTTATTTATCTTTAGTAATGATTTGTTGTGCCAGCTTTGTATAAATGCAATGCAAAATGCCTTGCAAATCAGTAATATGACAAACACTTTACAGAGAAGTATTGGTAACTGCTTCATGCAATGTGGTCACAAGGTTATTTGAAGGTGAACAGACTAACTGTATGCCTTTCCTAAGTACTGAGTCAAGTACTTCAATTATAATTATAATTTATAAATATATGCAAGCACAATCTAATAATGAGAATTATATACTTATTTTTTTTTTCCTAACAGTGGCCAGTACATAAATTGTTAGAAATTACTAATTAACCTCTATGTTATGTCATTAAAATTATTTTCGCTTTAAATACCAAGATTACAATTATAGCAATTTGTGATATAAGTAAAAACCTCTTATTTATTCATACTATTAACCAAAAACAACTGCAAACTAAAAGAAATATGTATATTTTATTAATTTATTCTATACTTTCCACATGAAATAATATAAATATGAATTATTTGCAGCCCTAAAGCAGATATTGCACTTATTGGGTTAGCAGTAATGGGGCAGAATTTGATACTGAACATGGATAGCAAAGGATTTATTGTTTGCGCTTTTAATAGAACTGTTGCCAAGGTATGTGTAGCACATAAAACTGCTTGTCACAATCAGTATTCAATTTATTCCTACATTTTATTTCCAACACATGCCAATTTATTTCTTGGTTTTAACATTTTAGGTTGACCAATTCCTCAAAAATGAGGCTAAAGGAACAAAGATCATCGGAGCAACCTCTTTAGAAGACATGGTAGCTAAACTCAAGAAGCCAAGAAAAGTTATGTTGCTTGTTAAAGGTGATACAGTCAATTAAAATAGTTGTTAATATCTCTAAAGAAATATGAAGCATAAAATAAACTGATCTATTCCTCCTTAACAGTTGATAGTAGTGTAATAATAAATAATGTAAACATGTGTGTCCACAGCTGGATCGGCCGTTGATGAGTTTGTGCGAAAGTTGGTGCCACTTCTTGAGAAAGGTGACATAATCATTGATGGTGGCAACTCCCAATACATAGACACACAGCGTTGGTGCAAAGAACTTGCATCAACTGGAATACTTTTCGTAGGAATGGGTGTAAGTACACTGTTTGATAGTGTAAGGATAAGCAAAAAGCAGTTCTAAATGAAAGATAAAGGTTGTTATTCTAGAAGAGCCTACTATACAATGTTGTAGATCATGTTTTTGTGGATAATAGGTTGCTATTCTAGAAGAGCCTACTGTACAATGTTGTAGCTCATGTTTTTGTTGTAAAATCACACAGCATGAAAGGTCAACCCAAAGTGGTATTGTAATAGGGCCTTTTTACCTTGACTGTGTTATACTAAGACTTAGAAACTCACACAGGTGAGTGGTGGTGAAGACGGTGCTCGTTATGGACCTTCCCTGATGCCTGGTGGACACCCCGCCGCTTGGCCTCATGTCAAACCTATCTTTCAGGTATGTATTATGGCATGCACAGCCTAATCACATTTAGGCATAATACGATTTTTCTGTACACCACAACTAAAATCCATCAGATTTAGGAGACATAAAAAGGATTGCAAAAAAACAAAAAAAAGAATACATTAAGATGGTTAAAATCTGATGGATTTTAATGTGAAATGTTTGGGTATCAGGATACGGAACATTGAAGGGACAATAAGTGGGTTTTTTTATTTTGTCTGTGATATTCGAATTGAAAGAGTAATTAAATTAACCAATGAAAAGATTGAAACAGAAGAGGTTAGAATTAGAATGCAACATGATTCAAGAAAAACATTATTTTTATCATACATAGTAACTTAATTGTTAACTTTATGATTACTGGTGTGCCTTTCACCAGTAATCATAAAGTAGGGAGATAGGCGAAATATTTGTTTTTTTTTTTTTGTAAAATATGTTTTGTTAAGTAACTGTTTTGTAATTTCAGGCAATATGCGCGAAAGCAGACGACGAGCCGTGTTGCGACTGGGTAGGAGAAGATGGCGCGGGACACTTCGTCAAAATGGTGCATAACGGCATCGAATATGGTGACATGCAGCTCATCTGTGAAGCCTACAACCTGATGAAAGACGTCCTAGGTATTTAAGTTACGTTACGGCTAAAAGCCGAAGTACGATTATACCTGATTCTAGCCGCACCTAGCTTAAAGGCTTAAAGTAGGTGTGCTTACTTAGGCTTGTAGCCATAATAACATAACCCTTTAGTTAGTATAAGTAAAGAGTGGTTGGAGCCACACAAAAAGAAAAACACGAATATAGTCATCAATAATGATGTAATTAACGCTTTATTTATTATATTTGAAGGTATGGAGCAAGGTGAAATGGCTGAAGTGTTTGAGCAATGGAACAAAGGGGACCTGGACTCATTCCTCATTGAAATATCGAGAGATATTCTCAAGTTCAAGGATGCTGATGGTTAGTTCGCTGTGAAGTTAAATATATAATATAAATTATACATAATTAACATGATTTCAGCCTTCCATGATGCAAGAATGAATCTTGAATTACAGAACAGTCGAATGCAATATTTATTTAAATTGTGTGCTAGGTTATCTCTTAGCTACATTAGGAGTGTGGTGTAAATAAACTGAAGTAGTTGCAAGTTGGGTAGTACCTCAGAGCACAGATATCAACAAATGGCAACCAAACCAACCAAATAGTAGATTAATGTTGAAATGTATAAGTTACCGTCAAAACTGGTAATCAAGTAAAACTACATAGGACCAGTTAAAATTATTTTAATAATATACATCATCATCACAATACACCATTCAAATTACATTATTATTTTATTTACTTATAAACTCATCAGGTTGTTAGATTATAAGTTTAGTTGTAAATCGTGAAAGCTTAAACAGTGTTTGAATAACAGGCATCCTGAAAAACATTTTTAATAGAGAAATATCATTTTACCTTCATAAGTGTTTTGATTGACACAAGTCAAAAGTGATTTTGACCGATTAACACTCCCGCACATTTGAGAGGATGGTCTATTACATCTTAACTCTGCGAAATGGAGTTTCAGCCTGTGGCGATTTTTTGAAAATTCATTTCTATCAAATAATTTTTATTTTGCTTGAACATTTTTTTAAATATAATTTGTTTCGTTTCTTTTGCCATCATTTAGATAATTTATAGCCAAGAAAATATTTATTTTCTTACACTTGTTCATCTATTCTCTAAACATTGCGAGATTACTAATAAAAACAAGAATGCTGACAAAAGCTTTCATATTTATAGCTGTACGTGTGTGCAGCGCTGAACGCTCGATGTGTAAATTGCAGGTAAATACCTTCTGCCGAAGATCCGTGACACTGCGGGACAAAAGGGCACCGGCAAGTGGACCGGCATCGCCGCCTTGGAGTACGGAGTGCCGGTCACGCTAATAGGCGAGGCAGTGTTTGCGCGTTGTCTCTCCGCACTCAAAGGTATAAAAAACTAATCTTATCATCTGCCTTGCTGCAGCTTTCACCGAGTGCAGCTGAATATCAGTATTTGACATGGATCAACTGCCATCCGACATCCAAATCCCAGTTACTGAGTAATACGATACCCCTTGGCACGACTGGTTGTCGAGACTTTCAGGCCACTGCCTACCTTTAATGACTGTCAAAGATCTCAAATGACAGCCGGGACCAACGGCTTAATGTGCTTTCCGAGGCACGGAGCATTCTTAATATGTTACGAATCACCCATCCATAAATCGACCTCGGCAAGCGTAGCTTATCCTCCGATCGAACTGTGGAAATGTCATTCAGAAAGGAGCTCCCATGATAGTATTGTCTTCTTTAATAATTTGTATTCCTTATTAAAAAATATAAATTCACTGATGAGTGATGGATAACGCAGTCTGAGGCCCTATTATAATCAAGAGCATTACTCAAAATACAACAAGTTTCAACCAATCTATTGGCTTAATAAACTAGTTTTACGCATTATCATTAACACTAAAAACGGGATACTTTTATTTTTACTGTCCATTTGTTTTGTTTGTTTATTTTTACACAATTATGAGTTTTGAATGAGGTTCTGTAATGTGGATCTAGACCAGATTTGTAAGAGTGCTTTTTTTTATCGAAGATGAGCTCTAGGGAAGGATTTTAGAAATGTCAACCCCCTAAATGTAACTCATTTAGGGGATGATATTTCTAAAATCCTAACAAGGCATGAAGGTTTGCATGTAAGCTCGTAAGTCTTGCTGGTGGGAAATCCCACCGGGCCTAGGTGTTGTTATCAATAATAAGGTAAGTTCAGTAGTAGAGATTTATGTGAATATCCACCCAATAACGTAATAATGAATATTTTAAAACGAAACTGCCATTTATTTCCAATGTGGTAAGACAGGAACTACATAACGACATCTACTTACTCTATTTCTTACTTAGGTACTCTTTTTGCATCGTCAACTTTCACACATCTGGTCATACCCACGCGCTTTATGCAAAATCATGGCATGATTTGACATAAACTGTCTGTCGAAGACATTCATTCACATGATGATGATCAAGCGTAAATAGTGAATGACCAGGCCAAAACGAGACATGTCTCATTTGATGTGAGATTATGAGGTGTCAAGTTTTACCCAACGTGATTTATTCTTGCTTGAATTTTATGACAACGCAGATTTTAACCTGACAATGATGTTGATGGAAAATATATGTAGTTGTTTATTATCACGTTTTCAATTAATTAACTGCGAAAATGTGCTGAGAGGTATGATTTCACCTGTGCGTAAGTGCTTGGGTGACAACTCAAATCTCAGAAATATCGCGATATCAAGTTGTTAAAGATATACACACACAACAAGCACAACAGAAGCACTGAACAGTATTCGAACCCGATGAGAGGCGATGGAACTTCCCGTGGAAGTGGCGAAGTTCGGGGCTAACAAAATATATACTTTCGTGCCAGCAACACGAAGAAGAAGAACCGATGCCATTACGATGCTTATAATTTCCCGAACGGCTCGAGGTGTTATTGTCGCATAGGCAGTACCATGTAAATTACTAGTATTCCTCTACATCCGGAAGCTGACTCCAACATATTTTCAAAAAGGAGGCAGACGATGAGAATACTTGACTTTGATAAAGACTTACCCAAAATTTTACAAATCTGCGTTTTTTTATCATACTTTTATTTTTATAGTTTTGTATTTTTAGCTCTAGTGGAATAGCGCGACATTTGATTGTGAACTTAATGTCGTTTCTGTGCAGATGAGCGAGTTAAGGCGAGCAAAGTGTTGCCGGGTTCCTCGACCAAGTTCACTGGCGATAAGAAGCAGTTCCTTGAACATTTGCGCAAAGCGTTGTATGCCAGTAAGCTTATATCGTACGCGCAAGGGTTTATGCTCCTCCGTGAGGCAGCCAAGGTATGTGTGAACTTTATATGTACCTATTGACGGACAGACGGACGGATTGACGGGTGGATGGATATATATTTGGGTGACTTATACCAAGTATCTGTGGTCCCCGATAAACGCTCAATAGTTATGCATTCGACAAAGTTATCAAAATTTCTTTCAGAACCGTAGGACCAATTTCACGAATGAAACTGATTACATTCTGCACATCTAAACTACGTTCAAGAACGGTCAGAGTCACGCACAATGGTCCACTTTAGGGACTTAGTGCGGAAACCAAACCCTTAACATAGAACGGTCTGAGTCATCTTTGGAATGTAATATTGTCTGATACGGCTCTTAAATGCAGTTAACATGTGCTTATACATTCAGTTTTAAGGCAAAAATGAACCAGAAAAAATATTTGTTTGTTTTGATTTTGCCTTAAGCCAAATTGTATAATTCAGCTTGGTGATGCTCGTTGATGCTCGTTTTCAGGAAATTTATGAAACAACAAAAGATTTGAATAGCAAGAATATGAAGTTGAAAGCAACAAGGGATTAATGTGTGGTACAATTTCTCATTATGATTTTATAACAAGTTATAAGTAATAGAATATGGTTCCGTATTTGTATTTAGTCATTTGCAGTAATATTGTATGTAGATACTAGGTAATACGTTATTAAACAATACTGACTGGTCAAGATAATTTATTAGTATTGAGAAAATATTGCATAGTCTTCCTGTATGTAGATAGCGCAATGGACTTGCAAAGATATTGATGGAAGATGATTGTATATATCGCTGCCGTAAGACATTAGTCCTTAGTCCAGTATGCTCAAGTCCTAGTCTACAGAACAGTAGCACTCTATACTTATTATCCAAAATGTAGCCAAATGATGGACGATAATGGTCTAATTTTAGTCCATTGAACAACCTGGGCGGCTACTATGACGTCTTAAAGCAGGAGTAATTCCAGTGTGCTAAAGAGACAGAGCTATACAGGTCGTCTAGCGCCATCTCTTCCCCACACTGGAATTACTACTGCTTTAAGACGTCATGTTAGGCCACCTGATGTTGAGTTGTGGAACAATATAAACCCCGTTTTATAACTCTAATGGTAATAATACACACAACTGGATCAAGATTATCTAGCTATAGCTGTCCATATCGTCCTTCTATTATTAGATAATGTTCATGTATTCATGTCGTATTTCTGTCAGGTGAACCAGTGGAACTTGAACTACGGCAGCATCGCTTTGATGTGGCGAGGCGGCTGCATCATCAGGAGCGCGTTCCTTGGTAACATCAAGGTAAGAATTTGCGTCCTACAACTGCATTTACGTAACAAACTTAATGAAAGGCTTTCTTAATTTCACTATTCAACAATATTCATTGCGTTTAACGTTTTTGAGAAAACGTGTTTTTCAAACCAACCTAGCAATGGATTATGAATTACCTACAAAATCGATTAATTCGATGAATTAGTCATACAAACAATTCGTAGTCGTGTTTCTGCTTAAATAATTATGCACACGGTACAATTACAAAGTAATTGACCTACTTATTACCAAACAGTACTTTTACCAGTGATTAAAAGTATATGGGAATGATAAAAAAAATAATAATCATAAAATCAAATCAATGTTGATTATCAAGTAAAAAATATGATGACTGGTATAATGCAAGTAATTTATTGTCATATCATTGCCACCTAGTGTGATAAAATGTTAGCATGGTTTTGCACTCAATGTAACGAAGGTGAACAATGTAATCACTGACCTCATCGATAACGTGACCACTTCGACATTCAATCTCAATGTCATGCAAACTGTTATATAATTGTTCTGATTCAAGAGTCTATAAATAAACACATGTCATGACTAGAGTGAGTGACATTTTGCAGTGGTTTTTAATCTTTTTAACCGACTTCCAAAGAGAGTAGGTTATCAATTCGTCTGAATGTTTTTATTAATCATTTTCCTTATTACCTGTAGGTTATCATTCGTGGTTATTAAAATTACTGTAATCTTTCCGGCGTGATACTCACTTGTTCGTTCAACAGCAAAGGCGACACGAAGTACCTGAATTACATAAATATTCGACTTTCAATTGTTTCGTGCTGAGAGTTAAACTTCGTCCGGCATAATGCCTTCGCAGAATGGGCATGTTGCAGTTATCTAGATATCTACCGCAAAGCATACTGCGCTCGTGCGGTTGAGCCGACTGGCGTTTCTCCCGAGCAAATCTACTAATATTTGAATTTACCGCTCGGTGTACCTTTACAAGTGTGTAGCACGCCTTATATAGTGTAGAAGGGACACCGTCGCACAAACGGCTACCACGTATTCAGTACATTATTCCGAACCCGGGGGGACTATGGCTCCTTGGCTGAGATCCAGAGCAGATTGGGGAAATGGCAACAGAAGCTGGAGAATGTTGGCTTGAAAATCAACAGAACTGTGGCAGAACTAAAACCAACTACAAGTTCTGCGATTTCGGCGGTCTCTCCAGTCCTGCAGTCACAGCGCTAGACACGTTTCTTTCTGTCTGCTCCGACTTTCGGTACCTATCTAGGTTCACTCGTGCAAAGTGATGGCGAAATAGATCGTAGTGTAAAGCACAGAATAAACACGTGATGGATGAAATGACGGCACGTCACAGGGCCAATCTGGGACTCCCGCATTCCCCTTAAACTTAAGGGGAAGATTTGTAAAACCATGGTTAGACCTGCTGTCTTGTATGGATCAGAATGTTGGGCCACAAAAGGGATGAATCAAAGGCATTTGCATGTGGCTGAGATGGGAATGTTAAGGGGGATGTGCGGTGTTCCGCGAATGGATAAAATAAGAAATGAGTACATAAGAGGAAGTCTGAAAGTCGCGCCGGTGACTGAAAAGTTGTGTGGTAATCGGTTGTCGTGGTATGGGCATGTGTTGCGAAGGAATGACGAAAATGTCGTGAGGAAAGTTTTGACTATAATTGTGGATGGGTATAAGAGTAGAGGAAGACCAAAGAAACGATGACGATGATACTGTGAGAACAATGATGTGGTTTCGTGCCATATCATTCTTGACATTATTATTTCAAAAATACTAAAAACTCCAATAAATTGGTTATTTTCCAGGACGCCTTTACAAAGAATTCTCAGCTGAGCAATTTGCTGCTGGACCCGTACTTCTGCGAGCGCATCAGTGGCTCGCAGCAGTCGCTGAGGCAGGTGGTCGCGCAGACTGCGCTGGTGGGCGTGCCGGCGCCTGCCTTCTCCGCCGCGCTCGCCTTCTACGATGGATACAGATCCGCCGTGCTCCCCGCTAACATGCTTCAGGTACATATTACAGTGCTCTGTCGTGGTGCCAAGGGCCGTTCCCACTGTGGCTTCGAACCCAAGCAGGCGCATTACTTGCTGTAATTTATTTCATGTCCACTGTTTTTAAAACGGTGAAGGAAAACATAGCAAAGAAACTGGAGTATCCTAGAACCAAACATTCAGAAATATTTCATATCTACCAATCTGTACTAGGCCCGAGTGGTGGACTCCACTCCCTCCCAAAAACAGGAGGCTTGTGGCTCAGCTGTGGGAATATGATAGGCTGCTTATGCTTATTTATAACTTATAAGAGTTGTCTAACTAAGACTTACCGAGTTGCCAAGTTACTGGGTTGAGGTCAAATTGACAATTAGGCAGTTGCTCCATGTAGAATTTATTCACCTGCATCTGATTAGACAGGACATTCATAGTTAAAGTGAAAAAAAGCTAACGATGATTTGAGTAAGTTACTAAAAAACACTTAACAGTTTACACCGAAGCAAAGCAAGCCGACAACATAAAAAGAAAAACTTCAAGTACACATTTATCATAGGTTTATATTGTATGTATAGCTGTTACTATATACCAGGGTTTGCTTCATCGGGTTAAAAGTTTAACTGGTTATACAAGGTGTAGCCCTTCATGAAGCCGTCCACCAAGCAATATGTACTTACATCAAACTAAGTAACTTTACGCAAAAATTATTGCTGGGAAACAACTTTTTTTTTTGGGTGACATATCACGTTTTGTGGTAACACTCCATGTAACGCACTCAAAACATTGTGCTGATGGAGAAATTGAATAGTTCGGGGGTCGTGGAGGTGTTTAAAGTCACAATCTTACATTAAAAACATGTAATTAAAAAAAAACTTGTGAAAACGTTGGTCAATGTCTCCGTAACTAGTAATAATATCGCAATGATGGGTAGAACAAGTGTATTTTAGCTTCGTTAATGGTCTTGTTACACCCTTTATATAACCCATATGTATGATTAACTATTATACCTTATAATTACCTCATAATGATATGGGTCAACCATGTAAATATTGCTGATTGACCAGAATGTAAGAGACAGCACCAAGCGCGGTTTAATTCTTTACTTTCTTCCATATTTTTAATGTATAAATTTACAAAATGAACTCGCGTGAACCGATTATAATAGTCTGATTAACCCTATAAAACGGGTTGACCGAACCCTTAAAAACAACCCCTATTAAAACCCCTATAAGGGTAACCTTTTCAGTCTCTTCTATAAACAAATATGTCCATAACGTGTTCATGGGTAATCGTTCAGCTATTTGATCGCCTGGGTTTTAGGGGTATATCGAGTGGTATTGTTATAAGTAATATTCCTTAGTTTGCGCGAACTAATTGGTTGAAGGGAACATAACGCAAATAAACAGCGTTCTCTTTTTTACGCACATAAAAAAAAGGTTCTTGGATGGGTTTAATCATTACCTGTCTTCTACCTACTTCACATGGAGCGACTGCCTATCTATCTTCTACAATCCAGTACTTGATAATTCGATACCCCTTCGTAAGACTGGTGGGAGACTTTCGGGTTTCATAATACCGAACATAAAAACTGACTAAAAATTCCAAATTACAGCCACGGCCAGACTTAAGAGGCTTAAGAGCGAACTCTGTATATAATTGATGGTCACTCATCCACGGGCCGACCTCGGCAAGCATTGTGGAACTCTTGTGTCGATTCAGCCAGGAGTTCCCCCAGTTAAATATAAATTAAATATTAGCAAAGACCTTATTTGAATCTTGTGTTGTTCCAGGCTCAAAGAGACTACTTTGGTGCGCACACTTATGAGCTGATCACAAAGCCAGGAGACTTCGTGCACACCAACTGGACCGGCCACGGCGGCAACGTGTCCGCCTCCACTTACACTAATTAAACCATTTTATCGCGAGCGGTAAAGGGACCAATATAGCAGAATCAGTGGTCGATTTTTATATAATTTCGGTGCATTTTAATCATGTTAAGTTTGTTATAATGTTCTTATATTGCGAACGCTTATTTATTACAATGTAACTCAGTTGGCTGTGACCTACAGAGCCTTGCCGCGACTTCAAAAAGTACAGGGGATAATGTTTTTGACTCTTTATATGACATTCCTAATTGCTTTGTTTTTGGATAGATAGTTGCATAGAAATGAATTAGGTTAACATTCCATGTTGACATCTCTTGCATTTTGTAAAGTTTGGATTTATTGAATATAGGCTTAATAGATGCATTTTTAATGATGTTGACTGTATTGTGTTTTTATTTGAATCTAAGTAAATTGGTTTTATGGGTGCAAACTATTTTTGGACAATATTAAATATATATTACATTATTTGATGTGGAGTTTTAATATGAAAATCAACTCTTTTTTTAGTCCTTGTAGCGCGAATCCTGTGCAGTCAGCCCTGTATTAACTTCCCATTGTGCCATAAAAGTGGCAAATCGTTGTTGAAGTTCAAATAGCACGTAAGTCATTTTAGGCGTTTTTGACATTTTGATTTTTCATGCCGTCAGCTCGTTGATGTCTCAGTCAATCACAGAAACAAGCAAAGTCTCTATCTTATTTGAACTGAACACAAATTATAAAATGGTAATATATTTTTTCACATTCTTTCCATTAACTTTTAATAGCGAGGTGTGATGAATATTGAAAATCGTATTGCGAATCTGAGTTCTTCCTACTCGTGTACAGTTGCTTAGGATTTTTGATAAATTTGTTTATTACCTAACATATCCCCATAAAAAAAATCTAAAGGGGTCAGGTCTGCTGATCTCAGGCCATCTCATACCTGGATTAGTATAAACGACACAATCCTGTGTGTACCAATCCGGGTATTGAAGTGGTTATTAACAAAGGCAGTGGTGATTCTGTTGTTATAGGCATCATCCCTCATTTTAGTTAATAAATGACGCCAACAATTATTATTAATTAGGTACTAACTTAAAATTTGCTATCTCCAGTATTTAGAGTACTTTCCCTCCAGGTGGCGTTAAAAAATTCCACCCTGTAAATACCTACTGATACTTATACCAAAAGGGCCACTAACTAGCTGTAACGACTGTCAAAGATGTACAAATTACAGCCGTGCGATGCTCGCGTATCTGTATTAAAAATTTGGAAGCGCTATGAATTTCTAAGGATATTTTGACAGCTTGTACCCGTAGATTTACTACCAATAATTACTACTTGTACCAAACCCGTAAAATATCAGGGAAATATTCATAATAATCGGGGTTGGCTCACAGAGAGATACAGGCGCGGTCCCAGCCAAAGATTTTGGGGGGTGGTCATACAGGGCCGTAGCCAGGAATTTGTTGGTTGGAAGGGGTTACACCGGATTGCCCCGGATAAAAAAGGTAGAACTTGGTTTAACCAATGAGTGAAACAATATTGGGAGCAAGGAGTAAGTTTGTCGATCTAAGTATAAAAGCCTATCAATTGAGAAAGGTCAGGATTCGAGAGCGACCTTGTAAAATTTTGCACCTAGTTCGAATTTCTTAGGTTTTCTTATTGTCTATTAATACAGAAATTGTGTCAGTATATAGAAAAGAACGCAGGATGCCAGAGCGAGCAAAGCGAGCTCGAAAATTTTTGCACTACATAACCTTAGGTAGTGAGATTTTATTTTGACCATTCATACAGGAGCTAAGCAAATATTTAAACGGCTAATGCAGAAAACTTTTGGGAATTAAGAGCGAGCTCGAAAATTTTTGCCCCCTTCTTCGGATAAATTAGATTCTTTTCGTTCATTCTTACAGGAATGAGTATAGGAGGAAACTGTAAACTTATGCAAAATTTAAACAGTACAGGAAGTATCAGCGAGCAAAGCAAGCTGGAAAATTTTTGCAACTTTCCTTGGATATAACTTAGGTACTGTTTGTTGGGCTGCGGGACTGTTCGAAAGAGATACAATGGCCCCGGAACACAAAGGGCGATGAAGGAACATGGATGGGTTTTAGTCAGTAAAAGTCTGACACTCCCTCCTGCTCCGCCCAGAGCAGGAGGAGTTATTTGATGATTTCCCATCGGAAAAAAAGGTACTGTTTGTTAATTTGGACAGAAATTAAAATAAGAGGAACTCTGTCAACTTTTGCAGAATTAAGATAGTATGGGATATATTAGCGAGCGTACCAGTGATTCGGGGTGGTCATGACGCCCATGACCACCCCCTTGAATGGATCCGCTCTTGGTACTAAGAAAAGCAGAGTGACAGGAGAGAGCTTCAAAATTTAAGCAGCCCGCCTTCGCTGCATATTTATGGTTCTTCGTGTTCATTCATACAAAGATGGGAATAAAAAAAATCCCCGTCAACTTTTAAAGAACTTAAAAAGGGTAGGACACATTAGCGAGCGAAGCGTCCTCAAAAACTTTAAAATCTGCCTCGGAAAAGTTAGTTTCTCTTGTTAACGAAATATTAAGCAGAAAGTTAATAATTTACAAATTTCCTAAAACTAGCTATTTTAAGAAGATTTTGGGTCATGCCCCCTGACACGATCTCTTTAGTTGTATCTGGTTCAAGGACCTTTAAGGTTTTATTTTGCAACGACTGTCAACAGTTTTTTTGGTATCATTATTTTACTCTTTGGTCAACAGTTCTGCAGAGTGTGGTTTTGTGTGTATCGTCGTGCCAGTTTTGTGTGTGAAAATGTTATAAATAGAAGCATGATAATAGAAGATGGGTGTGTAAATTCAGACATGAGTCTCACGTTTTGTATTCAATATGCAGGTAGGTACAGTCGTTAATAACCTACGTTTACTTATTTAGGCCCATGGCGATAGAACTCATTACCTGGCAAGAAATGGGCTAATCACACAGAGCATCATACCTATGCTATTCATCTAAACAACACAGACAAACCGGGACAATTTCTGTTTTTTTTTAATTGTTATTATCGGGGACAAGGGACACCGACGCGAAAACGGTAACCACGTATTCAGTACATCATTCTGAGCCCCCAAAGTTTTCTTGTTATTAAAAAAAAACAGCTGTTCAATACATTTTCACAGTGTAGGTATTGCACTTTTGTAGTAAACAGCAGATTTTTTTTAATAACCGATGCAAAACCTTTTATAGTCAATGCTGCTCGACAAGACTTATCTTGGGAGACAGACCGCTGGACAATCGTCTCCAGAAAAACTCACAACCACGGGTCGATAAGACTGATTCTAGCCGGCCCTCCTCTCGGGGTCTGCCAGCGAGATAAGTGTTGCAGTACTTCGCTTCTGGATGCGAAGAACCCTAAATATTGATGTTACCAATTTTCCCATTTCTATTTTCCTCTCTATTCGTTACTTAGTGCTTAGTGTGCTTACATACCGCCATAACAAAACTCGTGCAAAAGCTTCTGGAGACAGTGGTTTTGACTACGTTATTGTCACGGAATTGAAATGAAGAGGTTTTGATTACAGATTTAACAACAAATGAATGGGTAAATCATGGGATGCGGCGCGGTACTAGCTATGCTTGTCTTATTTCTCTGGCTGCCGTGCATTAAGAAGGGAACATGGACACTCCCTGGGCCAGTGTACGCAAGGGACCGAAAGAATCGAGTGTTTCAGATAACCCCAACTGGACAATGTTGCGAGACTCAGTGTCAAAGCAGATAATTTCACGTTTTCTGATTTAGTAAATCCCTTTGTGTAAATAAATATTTGGACGTTAGTTTTAGTTTTATTGAATCATCATGCTAAACAGTCATCATCATAACAGACATCTCATCAACTGCTTAGTCGTGTTCGATTTTTTAGGTCATTGGAGTCGCCTTTCGGATGCAACTGAATACCAGAATTTTATATGAAGCGACTACCTATCTGACCCCCACAAGTTAGTTACCGCCGATACTCGAATACCCCGTAGTACTTATGGTTGTAAGATTTACTCGCTACTATAGGTAGTCTGTAACGAATGACAGCCGGCACCGATAGTTGCGTTGTGGTTGAGATGTGGTAGGTATCGCCCACAGTAGAATTTGGCGGCAAAAAGTGGTCCGTGTGGATTTATTTATTTATTTTCACACAAACAACTACACGTGTTGGGTGTGGGTGAGGTTCTATGTTCTGGGGTATGTATTGATTTCATATATTATGTTCACCGATTTCTTCGACCCCACTTTCTAAATTCGCAAACTCCTGAGGTGGTCCCATTGTCACCAAGTCAGAATCTGATGATGGGATTCCAGGGAAATTTACAGCGACCCTAAAATTTTATAGGCACACACAATGTTTTTCATATACTTTTTACCACAATTCAGATATTTGTGCCTGGTAATCATCATCTCATGTTGCTGAGCTGATAGGGGGTGGTATCCGTATAAGTCACGATCTGATGATTGGATCTCAGAAAATTAAGGGCAACCCTCAAATTTTATGGGCATTGTTTGAAACAGTATACCTCCCATGTGGTCCCATGGTCATCAGGTCAGGATCGGATGATGGGATCCTGCAGAAATTTCCAAATTGTATAGGCAACCATAGGCATTATGCCTGGTAATCATCATTGTGTGTATGTTCAGGGATATTTTCGCCAATTGTGGACCGATGTTAATGATTATTTTTTTGATTTGGAAGCATATTATTCCGCCGTTTAAATTTGGTGAAGATCTGATGCTGATCTTCGGAGATACACAATGGAACTCTTCAATAATAGACTGCAATTCTGCCGTGATTGCTGCAATCGCTTGGATGTTTATTGTTTACACAATACCGTCACATAACATAACGCTTGCACAGGGCCGGCCCGCTCAACAAGCAAAAACGTCATATAGTCCGAAATCTTAATTATAGTAGTTAGTAATTAGTATTATTATGCAAAATAATATACATCATCAATCGTCAAAGACAGAGGTTTCATGTTATAAAACGGCACCGCCTCACTTGTTCAGAATAGATTAGAATAATATTTATTTGCTTAAAAACATGGTAAAATAAAAAAAAACATAAGCGTACAAAATTTTCAAGAGAATAACTATTTAACATTTATTGTCAAAGAAGTCTTTATGAAAGAAACCTCTGTCTTTAACTAATGATCATGTATACAGTAGGTATATTGTATTATTCAGTTTTAGACTAAGCACAAAAAAAAGCGATTAAAAAAAAAACTAATCGATTCTGCTCACGAATCTGAACAAACTAGTTTTGATTTTTGTTACAGGTTCTAGATTTCGCAGCAATATTATTTTATAAAGTAAGGTATCTTTATGCTTATTTTTCTGGCATTAGTTTTATTCTGCACCTCACGAACGTTAAAAAGACGTCAAAAAATATTGTAAATATTCTTTATCTGAGTGAACCTCTCATCTATTGAATTTATTGCGGTGTCCAACACGGCAAAATAAAAAACTATTTTGAACTCGTCTTTTTCATCGTAAATGGGTTCGTCTTCAGCTTCATGATTGAATTATCTTTTTCCTTAACTTTTGAATTTAGATGCCGCTGATTTCCGCCCTCCTAATACGAGCGCCCTAGGCTATCGCCTAGTTTGCCTATATGAACGGGCCGGCCCTGCGCTTGTATGCTTTGAGGCAGTGGCGTGCAGTGGTTCCTCACGGAGGGTAGGCCACGCATACTGAATTACTGACACCCAAAAAAAAAAACTCGGCAACATCACAGCGTCGCTCTACTTAGGATGACCCTCAAAGTAGTCACATCTAGTTATCTATTGATATATTCAGTCACCCTTCCGGGACCCCCGCACTCGCCCCTGGTGTTTTTAGTAAGCCTATGAGAAACAACGCCATCTAGCTTAAATATCAGGAATTTCAATGGCATTCAATCAATACAAAAACGAAGGTAGAAGCTTCGTTAAAAAAAATCTTAAAAATAAAATAGAGTGCGCTTTCAACAAAAAAATAAAATTACCTAAAATTACCATGGTTCACCATTCAACTCACCACATTATTCAAAGTTCAAATCATGATTTTCTGACAATGCAAACAGAAGAAAGATTCATTTGAAATGACGAGTACGAGATGAATTTTGGGTTAATTCTCGTAATTCGGGTACCTACACCTTTAGACACAACTTGAATCTTATCATTAAACGATTGTGAATACTTACTGTTTTTAACTTATAACAAACACACATTATCAGCGCAAACTTCACAACAGAACACCATTTTTAAGTAAATAAACAAATACAACAAATAATATTTACACTACTGTACGTTTCAAAGTGAATTAAAACCGTCAGATATTATAAAAAGCAAAACATTCAAGATCGCGAAATAAATTTTGCTTGTCACATGAAACAAATATGGCTTACAACTTTCTAAGAAAAATATAATTGCTACTTTGTCGATAAAAAACACTACCAAATATAATTGCATCACTGCATACCGTTTTAGCCGGATAATACTTTGTGGCCAATCAGTGGCCAGCTACACTCGCAGGAGTTGCGCCCCCAATCTATCTATGATCTATACATGTGTGCCGTTTATACACACGAAAATATGCATCAGTGTGCGTAAATTTATCAATGGAAATTAGGCCGGCGGTGTCGTTGCCTAGAAGAGCCGGGAGCGAGCGTCGTAGTATTATTATCAGTTACGTCACACGGGCGCGACAAGTTGCTATAAGTATTATAACAGGAGTTTTTTTTTTTAATATTTTGCATTATTTTATTACATAGATATAGTATATGCATGTGTTGCGTTGTTGGTAGGAATGGTAGGGTAGGCTAGGCCTGATTGCCTCTATGGACGGCACGCCCCTGCTTTGAGGGTGTACGCAGATGAGGATAAGCCTATTACTATGACATGTATTGTTAACAATGAATAAATGCATAGCAAATATTTGTATAGGATATTACAACAAAAAAAATGAAAAATAAAAAACATTTTTGCAAAAAATAAAACCGACTTCAAAAACATAAAAAAGTGAAAAAAATGTTTTTGAAGTCGGTTTTATTTTTTGCAGAAAAGCTTTTTCTGATCAGTCATGATGATCAAGGGCCACCCACAGGTGAGTATCCATTAAAAACGCCACAAACAGACCAATAATATAATCTAAAGCCAGTGAAAGGCGCGCGGCGCTCGGCGGTGCGATCCGTCCTCTTTTCTGTCGTAGAGTAGGTACGCACAACGGCTATACATATATTACATTTATTATATTCATTACGGTACATATTTATTCCCTTTATTCATTGATATACATATTAAATAGATTTTTAAATATTTCTAAACAAATTAATATTAAAAAAACATTTAAAAATATAAAAAATAGTGGTCCGCCGGTATCGGGAGCAGGATGCAAGCTACCGGTAGTTAGGGCTCCAGAGACAGGAACCTCCTCACAATGCGAGCAGTATCGAGGAGTACTGCCTTCTGAATCAGGCCCTTGATCCAACCGCCTAAGGAGAGCCTCGGAAGATGTTCGTCGAGGCTTTTGGCTATAAGGCCATTGGAAGTCACGATAATAGGCACAATGATAGCCGAGTTCACATTCCACATCTCGACAACCTCGTGTACAAAGTCGAGATATTTTATTTGTTTCTCTTTCTCAGCTTTCACGAGGTTCTCGTCATGAGGGATGGTCACATCGATTATCATTACGCGGCCCGCTAATCGGTCTATCACCTCTATTTCAGGTTTATTGGCGACAATAGTCCTGTCAGTGATGATAGACCGATCCCAGTACAGCGTTACATGGTCTTTCTCGAGAACTGGGTCGGGCACATACTTGTAGCACGGTACCTCAGATTCCACAAGTTTATATTTCAAGGCAAGTTGCTGGTGAATAATCCTGGCTACTTGGTTGTGCCTGTGCAAGTATTCGCCGTTAGCCAGACGAGAACAACTAGAAATAATATGTATGATGATAGACTCACCCGGACGGTGGCATGCCCGACACACCTCGGTGCATACCCACCTCGGTTATTGAAAAATATTCTCTAAGACTGCACACCTCGCGGTTGTGGCGTAGCGTATTAAAAGGTACTTATTTATTATTGTTATCAACCATTTGTGTCCTGCGGCGCAAAGGCGTCCTTTCTCTCCTTCCACTTATCCCTATTCAGTGTTGTTATTTGCCATTCCTTGTGAAAAGAGTCGAGTTCGTCCCGCCATCTCATCGGGCCTGCCGCGTTACTGTATGGCACCCATTGTGTAGTTACCTATTTTAGTCCATAGCTCCTTCAGCATGCGTCAGATGTGGCCAGCCCAGTTCCATTTAATCTTGGCAGAAATATAGGTACCTTCTTACCTATCATAGGAAAATATACCTACCTTATTTTCAGTTATGTTTAACAATGTATGTTGGTCTGGAACTTGCCGGTTATCCAGGCATGTTCATCAATTTATACTACCTTCCCCGTGCAGATGCTTGTGAATGTACGTCCGGCGAAACCGTGTCGATTGTGGCGATAGTATTTTTATTAATCAACTGCTTGGTGGAAGCGCCGGGGTAGCCCACGAAATACAAATTCATATCTCTAGCGGTCGTGTTCGACAGCTAGCGATGTGTCTTTATGTCTTGCAACTGCTTGCAATCGGAGCTGTAGCGGCTGCTCAACTGTCTCGTGTGTGTATCTTGTTAGCTATGCAGTCACAGGTTGAAGCGGTCGGTAGTAATGGGAACTAAATAAAACAATCAGTTTTGGTATGATCTTTTATTTCAGACTAATCATAAAGATAAGACCGCGCTGAGCGGGACTGCACTGTACCGTAGCGAGTTTGTTACCTCCCAGTGCGCAGCAAACTATGCCGGACATGCGCACTTCCACTGCCGAGTATGCGGCCTAGGTATATAAAAAAGGGAAGTACCTATTTGGCTACGTCGCTCCGTTGCAGTGCAATTCCGATCAGTGCGGAATTTCTTTAACACTTCAGTTACAGTGCTGCGACTCAATAGTTATTATATTAATATGAATTATATAACCTACATACATAATGCATCTATCACTAATTCATAGCACCTTTCGAAAAATCTTTCATTGTAATTTTGTTTTCCTTTCCCTATTTTAATTTGTAGGTTTGTAATAATTCATAAAAATATTATCCATCAGTGAATGAAATATTTGTGTTAAAAGTAATAATTTGAAATAAAATAAATTAATAAGTTCATAGGTACCTATCCAGCAGGAAAGAATCCTTATTTATTAAATTCGTACTTTTAAATAAATCTATTTTGAGATAGGTGCCTAACGAATAAAGTATACAAAGATGTAAATATGATGAAATTGAAAACCTCACAAGAGGTCATTCTACTCGGCATGATTAACGAATTTTTCAAAGAGACCCTGAAAATGCAAAAATATCTGTTGTTCTACATTTAAACAAAAACTAATGGAAGCTTTATTTTTTCTTTGATTTTTTATTTGTTTTCATGATGATGACTGAGCAAATATGTGCCTAGTACCTACTTAGGTTACAAAGACCCCTTATGAGGTTTTTTGTGCTTAGTACACTTTGTATATATCAACTAAAAGTATAATACAAATGAAATTGATGAGATGAAATTAATTTAACAATAGATTATAATAATAATATTCATGATGTAACGATTTATGGTGTGAATATTTTATATCTTAGACTTGTGATGTTTTTTTTTCTATTTCATAGACTAAGTTACCGATGCACAGAACAACTTGATTAGAAGATAGCTCATGAAACAATTTATGAAGAAAGAAAAACTGTATTAGTTTTATTGAGATATTTTTGTCCAAGAAAATTAAATGGTGTTCATATTTTTTGTGCTATAATCTACAACATGGTGGCTTAGAAGTTTATAACATAAAAATGACCACGCTGAAACTACATAAGGTTCTTTTATTACTTCATTTGTTCAAAAGATATTAACTGCTACGCAATTTTCACTTCTACTTCCATAGGATTTAAACATAACCGACATTGTGTGGTTCGATGATCTGGTGAAGGGCGCGGAAATACGCTGGATAATTAAGCAAAGGACCACATTATTACATAGTTACCTCCGTGCATCGGAGAGCACATTAAGCCGTTGGTCCCGGCTGTTAATTATAGATGTTTGACAGTCAGTGACGACTGTCAAAGATCTACAAATGACAGCCGGGACCAACGGCCCGAAAATCTGACAACCAGTCTTACCAAGGGGTATCGTATAACTAACTAACAACAACAACAACTAACTGGGTTTTGGAGGCAAGATAGGCTCCATGTAAAATATTGGTAGGTATTCAGCTGCAACCGGTAAGACTGGAAGCCGACCCTAATAAAATGGGGACCCTAATAAATTTGGGGAAAAGGCTAGGCAGATGAAATGACCACGCCGAAATATTCACACCTATATGCATTATTGTTTAACGCAATAGGGGCTATCGCGTGTGAATTCACCGCTAGAGGCGCTAGTGTAGCGCAAGGGCACCGAAATGTCAGATGTCATAGAAAGTTCACGCGTTGTGTGCTTTTTTAACACGTATTTTTACTAATATCACAATTATTGTGGTCTAGATTGAGCTATTTCAGATTAATTTTGACTCGAAGGTTTTAAGTAGCAACTTAGGATCTTCGTTAGTACTTGGAGGTAAAATGATTTTTAAGTGTTTCATGCTTGCTAATTTTAGGGAGAATATTGATCTCATGATCTGAAGTTTACACTATGTTGTTATACGTAATAAAAAAAAAACTTTTTATGAAGTTATGTGGTACTATAATGTACAGAATAGAATTATTGACATGACCACAAGCGACAGTGGCGCCATCTGGTGAACTCAAAAACGATAGCCCTTAGCGTAGCCAATAGCGTAGGTACAACGCCGGTACAACGCCTACGCTCGTGGACCTCCAAAATAAGAATCATGAAACATAAACATGTAACCAATATTAACTTCTAAGACTTTTCGCCAGTTTCTGAATCGAGTAATTGACGTTTGTGAGTGAAGTTTAAAATTTCGAATTTTGGCTGCTACATTGCATTGAAGGAAAAATCTTAATTTGAGTTTAGGTAAGTAGTTCTATGATCAAATACTGTAATCAGAAACTGAGGTGGCCTCCCAAGACGTGCTTTAAGAAAAAAACCAAAGCAAGCAAAGCAGTGTGGGAAAGTGACAGAGCTATACAGGTCGTCTAGCGCCATCTTTCCGACACTGGAATTACTCCTGCTTTAAGATGTCATGGTAGGCCACCTAGGGGTTACTACTTCCTTTTATCCAAAGAAGTTACAGAAACAATCTTTTGTAGTCTTATTGTATACATAATTGCATACTAGAAAATAAATACAGATGTGGCCGCCGATGGGACAAGCTCCATACAATTTTGCTCATTGACCTTTAAAATGTTTTCAATAAGTTAATTTTAATCAGACTTCGTCAAATAAAGTCAAATTATAGTAATTTTTGATAAGGTTTAAGATACGTCTTTGAGAGCGACAATAAGTATTATTATATTTTTTTTATTTAGCAGCAGCTATAAATGTACACGTTGAATGGCGTTATTAGTCTTTCAACGTGGGAAGTGTGATATCGAGTTTTATTCATTTTAGTCGTTTTTTTTTTAACAATTTGCAAAATTTGGTATCAATTTTCTGTAGACAAAATATATTTTATACATATATTCTTTATACATTATAACATCCAGTTTAGTTGATACATAACGTTCTGTATAAGTAAGACCGACTAAGTTAGTAAGAAAATATCTCTTTACATATAGAAAGTGTTTTCTTTCAGATATATTTTTTTATATTTATAACATTTTTTACTAAAATTTCAATTTAGCTAAGTACATTTGTTATGAATACTGTAAGAAGACACTAGGTGTGCAATACAAAAATACAATCACTACAGGTTAGGTTAAGTATTTACAAAATAGATTTTAAACTAAAGAAATAAATAAAGAATTAAAGGTAAGTACTTATTTAGTTTAACTTTTTTTTTTTCTATTATGTTTCACGATATTTTATCGTTTATAAAAAGTTCTAATTTGAATTTAGTTTAAGATAAAAAGGTAGGTACATAGAAACTGTATCTATATCACAGTCTTCTTTCAAATCAGTGCAATAATCAATTTTTTTTTTTTTATATAATGAAATAACGCAAAACTGAAAAAGGTTTGCTATTAGTCAAAAGCAGAGTCAATGTGGATATTACTATCACTACTTTTTATTACGTTATGTAACTTTTTATCAGAAGAAAATGTTTTTTTCCAAAACGATCATAATTTTAAGTGAATCACCTTAGGGTGATCGAGATTTTTATGTTTTATATACCTAAAGTGATCATACCTAGCGCATGCGTCACTGAAAATTTAACTTAATTTTACGATCACACGAGATAGTCAAGAATCGTACTGTCTAATAAATGTGAAGTCTAGTTGTTAA
This sequence comes from Eugnorisma glareosa, assembly GCA_947578425.1. Classification (NCBI taxonomy): domain Eukaryota; kingdom Metazoa; phylum Arthropoda; class Insecta; order Lepidoptera; family Noctuidae; genus Eugnorisma; species Eugnorisma glareosa. The sequence continues at coordinate 35,948,198 of OX387957.1, forward strand.
TCGATAAGCTTAATTTTACTTTGACACAAAAATATCCAGTTAGCTGTACAATATTTGCTGTCCTATTTAACATGACTTTACCAGATGTTTCGCGTTATTTCCATTAGACGATATGGGTAGATACTTACTCTAAATTTCAAGACATAAAATATGTACGTACATTCTTTTATATAGTAAATATACTACTAAAATGTTATATGCAAAAATTGAACAAGAAGGTACATGTTATACAGCGTGTATCAGAAAGGTGTGGTCATAATATTTCGATAGTGGTCTCATGGAGAAAGTTATTTGGTTTAGATGGCTGAATTACACCCTGAATTATGATCACACTTATCTGGTTCATGCTGTATATTAATGAGGTTATATTTTACATAACATCACTGCTGTATATAGGTAAATTAGTGATCGAACCTCTAGAAATTTCAGATAGGTTGCTGTAAAATTCACAACTACCTGTATAAATATAGAATATACAATAGTGAACATCTAAGAAGGTATTATTTGTCTCAATTTTTATTTACGCACATACTAAAACTAATACGGCTACACACAAGAATGTATAACCGGTAAGATTGATGAATAATAACAAGTCGATTTATATTTCGCCTACTGCCTAACTCACACAATGAAAATATAAAGGAAGTGATCAATTCATAATTTCATGAATAAACCACAATTATTTAAATTTTTCAGATTTGCGTTTGTAAAGTAAGTAAATTGTTTTACTCAAATGCGATTTATTTATGAAACTGGCGTAATAATTATAGTAGTTTATTTTAACAATAAAAATTTTAATTAGCATAAAAATAGTCCTTTTGAAGTTGCTGTTATTGTTGTAAAATCCTTCTCAGTGCATAGTGATGCAGAAGGTTTTACTAAAAATGTTAACTTGAAGAAAACTACGAACACCAGCAATACAGCCATCGGAGGTGTAGTTTTCTGGGCTGCACTCATTCACGCATTCTGCGCCAACGATGGGGTCAGTCCGCCTTGTCGTCCTTGCGGGAGCCCGCGTTCGCAGGGCTCGCTGGACCTTTGTTCCTGCGCACACAAATAGCTTATTCGACAATGATGCTATAAATAAACGCATTATCGTCTGAGTCGTCGGATCATATATTATTTTTATATGTCTATCTCGCTCGCACTTACAGGTCTTATGGAGTATTATAGTGATGTGCGTAAAGGACACAGCACACATCGATGGTCTAGAAGACAAACATGCTAATTGTAGACCTACTAATTTTGCAGGACTGTTATTATTGATTCAAAATGTCTAAATAAGTACTATAACTTAAATCTGTACATAGAAAAACAGTTTAGAGATAAAGAGACAGAATTATGTCATTTTGATAAGTGCGATCGGTAGAGCATGCTCACGTACACATTTTTTTTTACATTTGGCATTAAATATGACATTATCAAAATTTTGTAATTAGCACATTTGTCTTCTAGGCCATCGACATATCAAATCGGAAAGGGATCGGCACCGTATCGCCTTTCGCCTCGCCGTCAAACAGGCGTCAACCTAACGTAAGCAAGCGGATCAGCAGCTACGAAACATCCACTCGGCTACGGATACGCGACGCCGCGCTTACGGTTAGAGGACGCCGCGCTTACGGCTCGCCGACGCCGCGCATGACTGGAAGTTGCCCTGGGAATGACAGCACGTGTGTCAACAGTAGTGTGCGTAAGGGGGACGAAGAGTCCTGCACCGAATCGGGCGGGAGGAAACGCCCGGAAGCTACCATTGTGAGGATTGACCGGAGGACACGGTGGAGCACATGGTGGAGATCTGCCCCGCGTGGGCAGAGCACCGCCGTGTCCTCGTAGCGGCGATCGGCGGCGGCGACCTTTCCCTTCCGGCCTTGGTTCAATCCATGGTCCGGAGCGAGACGGAATGGGACGCCGTTACCTCCTTCTGCGAAGCAGTCATGCTAGCGAAGGAGGTGGTGGAACGTGAGAGGGGAGAACCTTACGTCCCAGCCGCCGCGGGAGATGCACCGGGCGTCGGGGGCCACGTGGTGGCCACCGCAGGCGCGGGCCTGTGGACGGCGAGCTATGGGCTAGCTCGCCGTCCGTCCGTCTTATGACGACAGGCCGTGTCGACGGCGCTTTCGTGTTCCACGCGCGCCTTAAAGAGATGTCAGCAAACAGGAAGGGGTCCGAAAAGACCGATGACTGCCAGGGTTGCGGGACTGTTCGAAAGAGATACCGCGGCCCTGGAACACAAAGGGCAAAAGAAGGAACATGGATGGGTTTTAGTCAGTAAAAGTCTGACACTCCCTCCTGCTCAGCCCAGAGCGGGAGGAGGTACTTGAGGATTAAGGGAAAAAGAGGGGCGAAGAGGCGTAAGCTCGGGTACGGATAGACGTAAGCGTGGCTACGGAAAGACGTAAGCGCGGCTACGAATAGACGTAGGCGCGGCTACGGGGAGACGTAAGCGGGGGGACGACGAGCCGTAAGCGATTTGACCACGCACCGCACCGCGGTTCGTGAGCTTATCCCGAGGCGAGGAGATTACGTTACGATTCCGATAAGTGTGCGTTGCAGTATACGGGTTTTCATACAAAGAATTCTGAACGGCTTGAATTGATACGGTGCCGATCCCTGTCCGATTTGATAAGTGTGCTGTGTCCTTTAGAATGATAGAGGTGCATATTGATAACAATGATATGATGTGATGTAATTTTTCATTAAGTGAAAAAAAATGTTTGTAATATCATCATATATCTGTTATCATCAAATCTTAATCAATAATGTATAGGGTTGGTCCATGGTAGGTACCCAACTATCCACCAAAAAAAAATAATACTCAAATACAATTTAATAATGTACTTTCCGTTTATACTATCAAATCTAAACCTGACCTTGTTAACAGAACTTGTTAGTACCTTACTATTGTATAATAATTAATATTAATAATACGTAAATACGGGTGACATAAATAAGAATAACTATTGTAAACATCGACCAATGTACTCTTTGATGCGCTTGCGACGCGGCGGGCGGCGCGCGGCCGCCCTACTGAATTAGGCGCTTTTTTTTTTTTTTGGACTTGGCGTCTCGCAGTTCAGCCTCTGAGGCTGGCTACTGCTTAACCGGGCAATTCCCTGTGGATGCCTTAACAATGAATCTAAGGCCTCCAGCCAGGGGCTTAAAACTATACTTAAAAACTAAGCGACCACTCGCTAAGGGCACCCCCTGTGGGGTACGGGCCTCGGCTTAGGGCGTCGCTGGGGGGGGCAGCAAAGGGACAGGCTGGATCTGAGTGAAAATTAGTGCGTCCGGATCATCGATCTATATATATTGAAAGTCCGAACGGACCCGCTACGTACTTGTAGCTTCACACCTAAACTGCGGAGTGCGCCTGGCCTGGTAATAAGTAGAGTAACTTCGGGTAATATGGCAAATCATAAGCTTTTTTGGAAATAAATGGCGAGATTTATGAAATCAAACAATCTTTATTGCTTAAATCAATTCTTTGAACTTAATAGTAATCAACCATTATAAATTTAAGATAATTATCATCGAAACATAGCTTTCATTAACGTTTTTTTAATCTTAAATAATCATTTAAATTTAAACATGGTAGGTCAATATGGCTTAAGGCCATATTGGCCACAATTGAAGTTAGCCATAAATAGGCTACCGCAACAAATAAAATCAAAAACTAAAAGAAATAAACTTTGCATTACTTTGCAGAACAAAATTCGCAGAAAAAGACGTCTGTTTCCACTCCTGAGCATTCTTACTACTGCAGTACTTTACTACTTTGTAGCAAATAGTTTGGGTACTTTGTACAATTTGGAAGCTTTTAAAGAGCCCATTTTCATACTACCCATTCTGCCCATTTACATCTTCGATCGCTTTTTTCATTGACTCCTTACACCAGGTTTGCCGTTGTCTTTGCGAAATTGGTTTTCATGGAGCCATTGTCTTAAAAGAAAAAAAAACAACATGTAGAACAATAAAGTTACGGTAGGCCAATATGGCCTGGTAGTCCATATTGGCCACCTGCCTAGTGAGCCATAATGGCCGCAGGGACGTTTGTGATTAATACAACATTTAACCTAAAAAGTGCTAACAATGTGCTTCAAAAATTTCACCACACTATAGACTAAAAGTTTACCTTCAAAACTATGCATTATTAGCATAAAAACAAAAATTATATGAAGAAATATAATGAATAAAACTTACCAAAAAATAACATCAAATTCGATAATTTTCGATCGTCGCACAGAACATACGGGCACTCGCCGCAACGCAGGGATCGACTGAGGGGGTCGAGGGAAGAGCCGCGACTATTTGATAATCGATAGATAATTACGCCGCTAGTGTTGGATAGTTTCAGAAAAAGTAAGGCAGGCCATATTGGCCGGCTAGGCCATAATACCCGAAACTACTCTAAGTCTAGAGTAGTTGTACATGGAATCATTATTCACGAATGCAACACGAACAAGACGTAGTATGGTATGCATTGACAGGTTATGAATGTAACTACATATAGCAAACTGCATTCCGTTGTACATTCCTATCGCTATCGACTTTTATTGCTCGACGACTCAGATGATAATGCGTTTACTTTTATCCAACCTCCCGATTGGTTTTGCGAACGTGAATGCGGTCCAAGCATCGTACACGCATCAGGGTTGACCATGCTGATGCGTGGAAGACATCACTTTCCAGTAGCAGTTAAAATTGCATTGCGTGAGTGCGATAAATAAATAAAAAATAAGCCCCAAAGAACATGAGTGTCCAGTAATGCAATGCACTATTTGTAACGGGTGCACCTCGGATTAGTACTTAGTTATTTGTTTCCGTAGCTATCTTCATAGTGATTAGGATACCGTACACTGTAACTTTAAAATTGTTAGTTTAAAAACTCCAGTAAAATGTCCTGTAATAATGTACGGTCACCGGGTAAACGTTGGGTTACTTTTTTTGACAGCTTAGAATTTATTTATATTCAAATTGGTTTAAAATTTATTTTGATGTATTGTTTATTTAATCAGCTTTGAGAATATTACTAAATTATTAACAGCCAATAATGGAGTAAATAATGGGTTTTTATAGAGCAATATTGACCCACTGTGTAGGCCCTGGTTAACGCCCTGGTTAAATGGGACTAGGGCATTTAATTGGTAATTAAAGACATTTAACTATGATTATTTATTTATAAGAATATATAAACAAAATCGACATTATGTTGTGTCTTAAAACATAAAAAAACAGACGAATTGATAACCTCACATCCCTTTGGAAGTCGGTTAAAAAGAAAAACGAAAACACATCAATTGTTTTTAGTATCAGTTCAGTTCTAAATATTTTTGTGACGGAATAAAATGGTGTCAGGCGGTTAAGATTTTCTTTTCCGTTATTATATCTATATAAAGAGGAAAAGGCAATGCAGCTGCTTGCTTAATGTTTTTTTCTCGGCGTTTATTGATTCTTAAGGTTTCTGCATCTGTTCCTCACTATGAGGTGTGTACTTATGTACGTATGTACTTATTTTTCTTATAACTTTCTTTCTCCCCATTCTGTAACAAAATAATAATATTTTCGTAATAGAATAGTTAGGAATAATCCTACCAGAACCATGGAGAATTATTGCACATAGGGTTACAACAAGTACTTACACATGGATTTGCGACTCACTATGTTGTACAAAGTGAATCAAACCGACCGTTGACCATATTTTAAATACAAATAAAAGCGAAAATGTTTAGAACAAATTGCAAGTCAATTATTCGTGTGATATATATAACAGAGTACTAACAAGCGTGTCAAAGTGTGATTAAGCAAAAAATTAAACAAAATTTAAACTCAGATTTCAAAATATTTTAGCAGCGTCACAGAAAAATCGGGCGAGACACGTCGACAGGTAAGCTTCTGTGTTCGTACAGACGGCAGCACATCAAGCTACTACAATCTGTCAAATTTCTTTAATAGATTTTTAACTTTATTGCTAAAGAATTAGGTTTAAGGTTAATTGGGAAAACTTGACAGTTTCGGGTAGCTTGATGTGTTGGCGTTTGCACAAACGGTCACGCTACCTACACTGGTTTCGTGAATGTATGTGATAATAGTCACTGTACCCATCTGACCCACCGTTTACCCGGTAACCATAATTACACTAAAAAAAAAATTTTATTCTACATTGCCTTAAACGCTGAAAAGATCCTGAAATAACTTACCTATGTATGAACAATACTTACTTGAAAGCTGTTTGGGCAGCATGTTCAGTTGTTTTGTTCTCTGTTGGTACCACCAATAGGCTAAGCGATCCAACGAAATATAGGGGGACTAGACCTAGCCTAATCTTGATTAGAAATACTATAATAATACTTACTACTTAGTTGCATGCTCTTGGGAGGGGAGAGCCATGATTCACTGTGTTTACCGTTTAATGTACAACGGTCAGTATTTCGGTCACGCAGAGAGCGCGCACAATGAACCAATAAATTAAGTGGCGTAATCAATGTAGGTCAAGAATATCGCCGTGGAAGCAAGTTATCGAGGAAACTCCGATAAAATATACCTAAGTATGCAAGGCACTGATAGCTTCTTAATATTAATTTAATGCTAGTGTGTAGCGTATGGAAATTACCTAAAAAGCTTATAAAAACGGAGCAATTCGTAAGTGTATTGCTTTCTAATAAATTGCAGTTTTGTATTAATCTACGAAAACCATTTCAGATTGTCACAGCGATGCTGATGAAAAAGTAATTTTAAATCAGTACATCCAAATCTATAGAGGCAGGCACGGTAATGCCATTTACAAAGCTCTGTGCGGGCGCAAGCTTTTTAAGTGATGGGGCAGTAAATCTCTGCACAGCTAGACCTACTAATTGTGAATACTCTTGCCTTGTAAACGTCATCATCCGCCAGCACCTTATATGTCATCCTTCGCTCTTGGAGAGCCAGCCGCTTGAACTGAAGAATGAACTGACAGAACATAAGCTACGCTATGTTTGAGCACAACGATGGAACACGTCTGCAACACTAGATAGGTACATTGATGATAGCCACACCGATTCACTGGGCATTCACTATATTTGTTCGCGATATTAGTGCAAACATCTTATCGGACAGGCATGGCAAAACTATGAGGGTTCCTTGTTGACTACGGAACTTTAAAAAATTACTGTTCCCGAGAGAAACAACAATGACGTTCTTATGATAATAGATAGCGCCAGGTGTCTTTCGAATCATGATTGAATTATATTATTATTAAAACTTTAGCAGTGCGCATTGATTGTCATATTCTAAATTCAGGCGAGCGAAGCCGCGGGCAAAAGCAAGTTAAAATGTGAAACAATTGTATTACGTACTTTTTTATGTTTGCCTAATTTCTGTGTTAACACTTAGATTTATGTGCATGCTGTGGTCTCCTGTAATTGTTGTTGGATATCCAAATAAATAAATAAAATAATTATATTTGAGTGTTAAAAGAACAATGCAAAGTACGTGATTAACGTGTGTTTGTGTTTTGATTTCTAGTGCATTCGATTATTTTCTTTTTTAATTTCTATACAAATCGAATACATTTTTAAATATTCGGCACAACGATCACCGAGTCCACATCTCACATGTCGACAACCTCGCGAGCCAAGTCAAGATACTTGATTCGCTTATCTTTCTCGGGTTTCACGAAGGTCTCATCATGCGGGACCGTTATGTAAACAATCATTGCGCGCTGCTCTGATCGATCCACCACCACAATAATAAAAAATATATTAAAATATAAATAAATTTAATTCTAATATTCACACTTTCTGCAAATCGAAATAGCCTATTTGCTAGTTGATTTGCTGTCAAATTTCAATCTCCTTTGTGTTGTAATATGCACTCCTACTTATGATCAAAAAACTTGCAAATGCTTGAAGTGTTGTGCATGGGTCGACTGTTCTATTTGTTCCTGTGTGAGTTATCACAAAAACAGCAGTATAATGGCTTCTGCCCACAGTTTCTTGTTTGGTCTAGTTTCTAATAACGTGGTTCTTGCAGACTCCACAACAGTACGCATTTCCCTCTCAACACATTCGTTTTGTGAAAGAGTGTTTGCTACACTTCTTTGATGTTGTATTCCATATATCAGCCTTTAATGTTCTCACTGCTGGGACACATGCCTTCTCTCTAAGTGAGGAAATGGGCTATAATCCACCACACGGGCCCCGTCTGGGTTAGTAGATGTCACATGTCTTCGAATTTTTGGTATAGGCCGTGCCGGTTTCCTCACGATGTGTTCCTTCACAATTTTGATAGCAGTGGTGATGACATAAATTACACAAAGTAATGCGCCTGGTTTGACACCACGGCTTACTGCTCGTTAGTCGGGGCCGCCACCACTGGGCACTGGGTATTCCATAGGATATTAACATATTTTGTAATCTCTGCACTAGAAAATTCTGTTGCATTATTTAATTTTATAACCAGGATTATTTAATTTTTCTTTCATGTATTTAATACTTTCACATAAAGGGTGTAACAAGACCTGGACCTGACCTGAGAGAAGCCGAAAGGCACTTGTTTTCCCCATCATTGCGATCATTTTTTTGTTCTAGAGACCATACCTGCATCTTCTAGTTACGGAGATATTACGGATTTACTTACATTAAAAACAAGTATTAAAAAAAAAATGTTTTCGAAAAAGTAGGAACTTTGGCCAAGTTCCAACTTTTTCGAAAACATTTTTTTTTTTAATACTTGTTTTTAATGTAAGATTTTTAAACACCTCCACAACCCCTGTACTATCCAATCCATCCATCAGCACAATGTTTTGCGTGCGTTACATTTAGTCCTACCGTAAAACGTGATTTTCCATCCCAAAAAAAAAGTCTTTTCCTAGCCAAAACTCTGAACCGTCCCCAATCATCACATCTTTAGGAACATGAAAGTAGCAATATTTTGAAAAAAAAAAATTGTTTTTTTTTCCCCAGCATGGGAAGCACCACTGTCCAAGAACCAATGTTTGTACTCTTTAAAATCAGCTGTTAACTCACTTATAGAACCAGTTGTGACAAAAGCATTTCGTTTATTTTCATTTTTATTTTCTTGGGGTATTGATTTTTCTTTATTTAAACAACAATTTACAATTTTATGCCCGTGTTTTTACAAAAATCTTTTACACTGTCATATTTGAATTTACACACTACTAAACATATAGACCCTACTCTTAAAATAGTTTTTGGATGCACTTTGCGCTTTGAATGCTGAAGTTTGTACTTCTTCTCTTTGTTTATTTCTCTGTTCTTCAATTATAGAGAGAGTCTAGCTGTCAATTCTGCAAGCGTTTTTTGACTTTCCGGCACTGAATCAGAAGCAGGAATGAAATGGCGGCAATTTTCTCCAAGCGAGGAGATTATTTTTGTTATCACCATGCTCTCTGACGTTGTTCCTCGTGCCTGTTTGATATGCGCCACTAGATCCTACTTTGGCTATAAACGTAGTTTTTGTTGTCACACATCTTTATTTCAATATATTTTTTCAACAATACCTGTGCAATGGAGAACACATCGGAGTTTTGTGCATAAACTGTAGTTAATTTTGTCCACATTTCTTGTGCTGTTTCGCAATCTTGTATGATAGAAGCACGTCTGGGGCCTTAGAGTCGGCCTGTAGCCATTTTTGCTTGTCTTAGTCGTCCTCATCTGGACATATTTTGTCTTTTTCCAGATCAAGGTTATATTGACATATTTTTCAATATAATTTTGATCTGGAATTTCCACGTCGGCCAGTTGTTAATTCCTTCCAACGTTCTATGTTCGATTGAGGATTTGATCCGAAAAGCTCGGCGTCTATCTTTTCTTATTTAGCTTCCTTGCTTGACCACAAGTATTTTCACTTTACCGTGATTTATATTTGACCAGGTACTTGCTTCAATATCTTCTGGGTTAGAAATGGGCTCATAACCTTTTGTAAGAGTTTTCAGGCGGCATTAACTCGAAGAAAACAGGTGGTTTTTATTTTATTAATTACAAGCTGTAGCCCTTCTTCGAATCAAAAAAAAACTGGCACACACTGGAAACTGTCAAATTGACGCAACTGTTCCATTCACAATACTGTCCAATGAGCGAAACTGACCAAACAACGAAACTGGCAAATTAAATAAACTGCCTATTGAGGGAAGCTGACCAGTGATACGCGGATTCGTTAATAGTTTTATTAGTTTTCATTTGTAGTGTTTTGTTCTGTTGATCGTGTTGATTGGTACGCTAGTTCTACCATACTGAAATTGTGAATTTCCTACCTCACCGTCCCATAAAACTAACGTTACTGTCGGAACTTATAGGTATAGTCACGAGCACCAATATTACACTTTCCTAAATTTAAAAGCAATTTTCGCGAGAAATAACAATTGTAACTTGGAGATAGGATCTTTTTCATAAAAATACTAGTTCCAAAATACTATGTTCGTAACAACGTGAAATTTTAATCAGAACAGTAGGAGAAATACTATTTTTTTTTTCTGTGCTGGTCTGCAATCAGTTTTCTACTAAAGTAGCAAGTAGTTAGTGAGGTTTAGTCAGGTCAAGTGCCTCCCCCAGCGACGACAGCTACTCATCATAGTATATAAGCAAGGGTTTTCCACTACAGTATGTCTTGTCTCTTAGGACATTTAAGATAGCTGCGCTTCGTTAGACTCGCTGCAAGTACGTTTCGGTGATTTTCGAGCCGCTTTTGATATTTTTCTGTCGAAGCCTGTATTTCCTCTTTAACAGTGGTCATAGGTTTAGGTGTGCGGGGATTTCGGAATTGGTAGTGAACGACGGAACTTGCGAACGTGCTATTGTTCTTAATATTGCGTTCTGCATTCTTTGCAATAATGAGATTTTTTAATTACTTGATATAGACTTTTATATCAGGAGTTTGTTATCTATCGATAACTTGCTATTGCCACCCAGCATCCAGTAGAGGTTTCTGTGCCGTAACTTGAGTTCTTCTCTCTTGTTTTTGATATGCTTGTTCCAACTCAAACGGCGATCCAGGTGCATGCCCACTAGCCCAGGCACCTTACACTGTTTTTGCGCGTTAATGTGGAGTTTTCAAGGCATACAGGAGTGCAGTTTTTTCTCCGAAGTGTGAAGGTAACCTGCACTGCACTTTTGGAGCCACTTTGTAATAGCATCGAGGCTTTGTTGTAGTTGCTCTGTGGCCAGCTCAGGCTGCTAGTTACTTGCCGTAATGGCTGCGTCGTCAGAATATGTAGCAGGACTCTGCCTGTGGTAGGTCTGAGGTGTATAAGGTATACAAAATTGGTCCCAACACCGAACCCTAAGGCACGCCTGCTACTACTGCTCTTATAGTATAGAATTTGGAGGTTGATTCAGATTCTTTCACTTGGAAGATCCTGTCTGTGAGTGATTTCAGCAGAATTATAGTTGCTGTGTAAACAAGTCTTCCTTGTTCTTATCTTGCAGAGAAGGCCCTCATGCCAGACCCTGTCAAATGCCTGCTGAATTTCCAAAAATGCAGACGAACAGTACTCCTTTTTCTCTACAGATTTTCTAATTTTCTCGACCACTCTTTGTACTTGTTCGACAGTAGAATCTTGCTGGCTAAATCCAAATTGGTGGTTCGGGATGGCATTATTGCTTTCTATTAGAGGCATAATTTATTGAAGGATCGGTTTTTCACAGATTTTTGACAAGATGGGTAAAAGGCTGATGGCCCTATACGAAGTGGTCTGGTTTACTGGTTTCCCTACCTTGTGTATCATAAGGATTTGTGATACCTTCCAAAGGTCTAGGTAGTGTTGAACCCTTAGTATTCCATTATATAACATTGTCAGGAAAACCAGTAGCTTTCTTGGAAGTTCTCTCAAAATTTCCTTTGTAATGAGGTCATATCCTGGTGCCTTCTTGTCTTTGAGGTCATTAATAGTATTCCAAACTTCTCGTACAGTGGCCGGTGCAGGTGGGACCGCCATCTGTTTAGGCTGGGTAAGAATTGATTCAACCTCTTTCTGGAGTGCTTCAGGCTAAATACATTGAATAAATGTTCTGCGAATAAGTTAGCCTTTTCCCGCGGTGTGCAGGAAAAGGCTAGGCAATAACAACGGCTGGGCCCAGCCGTTGTTATTTTTCAATGGAGGTTGTGCCAGCTGTGGTCTGTCATACGACTTTGTAAACTTCCACAGTGAGTAATCAGTGACTGCAGTGGGTGTAACCGATTCCTGTTGAGACTCAAGAGTCTTATTGTGCCAAGTCTCTAGCATTTCTCTTAGACGTGACGCTTGCCTGTTAAAATTTGTTTTATCTGAAGCAAGTCTGCTCAGTTGCCAGACACGACGTAGCCTCCGTCTTTATAAGACTGCTTTTTTTATTTCAAGAGGCTAGTTATTTATCCGCTTTTTTGGGTCTAGTAAAGGGATAGTTCTCCAGCAGGCGACCTGCATGAGGTTCGTGATATATTTGGTTGCGATTTCAATATCCTCAGGCGTCTCAAGGGCAACTTGTAGCTTGATGTTCTCGTCAATGTATTCTTTGAAGGAATTCCAGTATTTCTTTTTTGTACAGCCTTTCTGATCTCTCGTGTTCTACCTTTATATTTAAAGTAAGTAGTACTGGCGTGTGATCCGACGAACTGTCGTAACAGGACTCACACTTAACATAGTGATTAGAAAACCTATCATAACGAAGAAGTCGAGCAGATCTGGTATTTTAGAAGTATCTGCCGGCCAATATGTTGTCTCACGTGGAAGCTGTGCATAATTTATTAGCATCTATACAGAGTTTTAGCTGTCTTCTTCTGGTGCTTGTTAATCTGGATACCCAGTGCGTGTTTTTAGAGTTCCAGTCTCCACCCGCTATAAACCGACTGCCAAGTGTTAAAAGTTGTGTGGTGTGTTTCGTATTGGTGCTCGTGACTGTAAAGGACAGTTAGTGGCTTATTTTGGATCAGATAAAGTTTAAATTCCGGATTACGAGACCGCCCCGTCTTGCCCGTCTGTTACAATATTCATGTAAATGGTTCTAAGAAAAGCATTCGATTTACAATACTTGTAAATTTTCGAGGCAATGGAATCATTCAAATAAACAGTTATTAAGAAATATAAGTAAATTGATTCTTACCTGCTGCTTACATTCTTTGTTGGCTTTTTGTCCGCCTTCTCCGAATTAGGCCCACGGACAGGTGAAAGGTCCTTGACTCCCTGAGCAGAAAAAGTTACGGAATTAATGTACGGAATAACATGAAGGTAACATTATTAGGTGCGGATGTATAATTTCGCTTATTTACTTTATGGAGCGCAGACATGGCAATTAACAAGACGTTCTAAGCGGCAGGTACGCATGGTCAGCGTAAGTCCGCACTCGGGAACAGTTAAAATCGTGTAATGAGAGTCAGTATTCTGGGAGTTTAACTCACTGACTGGCTGGGATCTCGATACATACTGCGTTCCAAATCTCAAATAGCTGTCTCAAATGGAATTTGGCTGTTCACATAACTGCTGGAAGAGCGGTGGGCGAAAATATCTACATGCGGTGGGTTATGAAATTATTTATATTTTTCTCTGTGAATGTGTTGAAAAACTTTGTTTGATTATTGTTATTGCACAATCAGCTTGTGTTATCAACTTAGAATGGAGGTGCGAACCCACTTCGAGTGGACTAGTTTTTTAATAAAATGAGTGTTAGACCTAAATAAAAGTACGAGACTTAATTTCTCAAAATATTTATTAAATGTTTACGTTATTTTTAATCCGCATCTAATAATGTTACAAAAAGGTCCCTATGGGTAAACTAGAAAGAGCACAAACTGGAAATAAAATAAAATAAAGTACATACCAACGCCTATCCTAAATCGTTGTCTTGGAAGGGTTCATCGACGCATCGACTGACAGTTACTACTATAGCATGCCAAACCTGGTTTCGGTCACATAGTAAAACCCGGGTAAAACCGGGTACTACTATGGAAACGAAATCCGGTTCCGCATGCCATAGTTACCACGTATTCAGTACATAGCTCCGAACACCTCCAAATATAAATTTTTCGTCGGCAATTTAAAAGCAAGCTTCCCAATAGTCAGTCATCATAACCGCAAGTGATCGTCGCACCCATTTTGAATATATCGTTATATTCAAATATAAACGATCGCGTCGATTGCATAATTGGGGAATGATCGCTTTCAGTTAGGACGTAGTAAAAACTAGGTCATAATCTTAAGCTAAAAAGCTAAGTATATTATATACCTACTTAAATGTTAGAGTTGCTATACCTTTGTTGTTTGACTTGTCGATGGGCCAGGTTCGGCTTGCTGCGACTGGCTTTGTACGTGTCCCATTTTGGATAAAGGAGGGTTCTTGAACGAGTAGGAGAAAGCCAGTCCACGTTTCAACGAAGCTCTACAAAATATTTCTGCCATCTTTGAATGCGAATTCCTTAACTTTAAAAATGTTGTAAAATAAAAGAGAATAATAAATTAAAAACCTATATTTACCTATAAAAAATCTATTTTAAACAGAGGTGGCCAATTACTTTCTGTTTCAAAAAGCACAACTTAATGTTTAAAAACCATTTACATACTATATCAATTATAACGAAACGTATCTTATTTAATTAGGTAAACTAAACAATTATTAAAGTTGACGACTCATGTCCAAACAAAACGAATAAAAGATAACCTCTCTGGAATATTCGCCTGTAATGTAAAGTTGCGTTTTCACTAGTTCTGAGCTACCAAGCTTTTGTTTGAACGGTAAATGCAAACACTTGAGCGAGCGACCATGTTTATTCAGTGATGATCGGTTGGGCTCGGCGAACGATCGTTCGCTCATTCATTCAGTGAAAACGACGTCACCGGCGAGCAAGCAATTGCTCTGAGCATTCCCTCGACGTTGGAAGTGCTCGGTTAGTGTTCGATCTTTTTCTGCGCCAGCCAACTGTATATTACGAGCTTTTGTTTAGAACTAGTGTTCGCTTTCTCGTTGAAGTGAAAACAGTTATGTTTTCTGTTTTGAGCCAACATCGGCAGATCAGCAAACATTTGCTCAAAACAAAAAGTTCACTAGGCAGGGTAGTGAAAACGCGGCAAAACAATCCAAAATTTGATTTTGTGCAGAAACAAGAATGTTCCAAATTGTTTGATACAGATTTCACACTGTAATGCTCGGTCCTCCTCATTCCCTGATGTACTGCTCGAATCTGAACTATTAGGGAACTCTCGCCGAGATACTTCCTACCTGGAAGACTCAAGTGCGAGAGTGTATAAAGGAGCGCTCGTCTAGCCTCGGTGTTCGTTTGGATGTATAATATTGCACTCGCTCTTCCTGGATTGTCTCACCCGGAGTTTACAGCCTTTACATTACAGGCGCCCGGTGAGGGAACGCCTTCAGCGGCATACATATGTAGGGTAGCCCAGAGGCTTTTACAGCAAGTACAACAGATTAAAAGCTTGATAACTAAGAAGGTGCGGCGCGATGAGAGAATGTCAAAACTATAATTGTTGAAAAGTTTCAGATAGGAGCCCTGCGGGCAGGAGCCTACTTTCAGTTTTCAAAAAAAGCATAAATTCTAATAACCGTAGGTATATCCAGCAACGTTGATTTTCATCTTATCGTACTGTCTGTAACAAAACGACTTAAACAGGCGAAACTTGACGAATATATTGTCGACTTTCAGATAGTCGGATTAAGAGAAAAACTAAAATATCTTCCTCAGATTTGCATGTTCATGAACTTTTATTGTTCATGTTTAGTACCTGTTCTAATATTGTAGTGTTCATGTTCACGCAGGGCTTCTATCGGAAACTTTTCAAATTTATGTTTGGTGTTCTCGCATCACGCCATACCAAGTCAGCCATCAAGTTTTCATGCTAGTTATAATTGCTGAAAAACTCTTTTGGCTTTTCAACTATTTCGTATTTTCTTAATAAATAAAAAAAAAAGTAGTAATGTGTGAAAACCCTCACAAATGAAGACAAAAACCATACAGGAATGGATATTAGATTAGATAGATACACATACAGGGTTTTTTTTTTAAGAGGGGTTAACATGGGCAAATATGACTCCATAAGAGATACCGGGAAACTTTTAACTCTTTTCAAAAATTGAGAAATTGACCAATTTTTTAAGAGCTGTTTGACTCTCTTTCGTGCAAAGGATCGTTTCATGGTCATCATCATCTGCCGAGCCTTTTCCCAACTATATTGGGGTCGGCTTCCAGTCTAACAAGATGCAGCTGAATACCAGTATTTTACATGGAGCGACTGCCTATCTGACCTCCACAACCCAGCTAGCACTGGGTAACACGATACCCTTTGGTAAGACTGGTTGTCAGGCTTTCGAGCCACTGACTACCTTAACGACGGTCAAAGGATAGGCGGGACCAACGGCTTAACGTGCTTTCCGAGGCACAATGATGTGTGTTCACCTATCCAAGGAGCAACCTAGGCAAGCGCGGCTTAACCTAAAGACTGACCCGAGCGGCTGTTTTTATTTAGCCCCGAGCTCCTCATCGTTTCATTGTCTATGAAGGAAAAAACCGAGACAGTGAAAGTTGGTCAAAGGACCATGGGTATTTTTGTACGAACTCTGGGCGTAAGACCAACAGAATTCAAGTATATCGCAAATAGTAGTTCACAAATAAGACTTCACTTGATTCTTAAACAAAAGATTAGTCACCGGAGAACAGAAAAAGAGTTCCTTGAATTAAGTTGCCTTTTTCTGTATTTTACCAAATATTTGACCTGTTATTCAAACTGTATACCTATTTTAAGAAGGGGGTTCTGTAACCCAGCCTCAGTGCTTAGTCGATTCTAGAAACTCGCCGGCCTAGCTCAGGTTAACTTTCGCACAATGTTTTCAACATGATCTACTTTAAAAACCGGTCAAATGCGAATCGGGCCACGCACAATGTAGGATTCCGGAGTTGCCCTGTATGTAGGTATTTATCAATTTAAGTAAGTGAATCTTACAAGGTTAATTGAATCCACTTCCTACGGTCCGATTTGCCTCCGAACGATGATTTTTATTGTAATAAGGAAAAATAAACTTACATTTGCACTTGAAGAACCTGTGCTCTCATACATTATGTTTAGGAAAATATGCTATCAAGTACATTTTATAAGTTGGTCGATTATTACACGTAAACATGTAAAGTCTACTTAGATGTGATAGTTTTTCTTTAAATTTAGTTATATACAATACTACCAACGTGAATTTCCCCACACAGCTAAACACAACCGTTTAGCTGGTAGAGGGCGGGGACCCTTGAGTCTAACAAAAATCCTCCTCGAATCCCGGATCGATTATAAAATTATTTAAACAAACTCGCAATATTTTTTAATGACCTATCCAACGACATCCCACGATATGGAGTACGCGAGAAAAACATATCCCTACCTTACGTGTACAGGAGATACCCTAAAAACAATACTTTTCCAGATTTTATTTTACTATTTTGTCGGCGTAACTAATTCGTATATTCATGACAAATTACAGCTTTCCAGTACTAAAAGTTGCGGAGTGGAGTTTGAGCTAAGCTGCGGACAAACGGATAGACGAACGGACATGGCGAAACTATAAGGGTTCCTACCCTTGACTACGGAACCCTAAAAACAAATGACTGTTGCAGTCAAATTTTCGACAAAACACAGAAAAAATTAACATTTTCAATTGGCCTCAGCCCTGGTCTCTGGCAACTTTGGTACTTGTTGCAGCAGATAAATTATTGTGATCTATGATTTGAGACAGATTGTTATTCTATTGGACTTACGCCCATTTTGCACAAGGCCTTTTAGTAAAATATTTTACATACAGTTTGTATTGAACACAAATTAACTTTTATTATGCTGATTTATTCTCTTTCGTATAAGGGTCATTTCATAAAATATAAACAGCAGATAAGGTACATCTACTGTTCAGATTATTTTCTTCTGAAAGAGCTTTGAATTATTTGGCCTGCCTATCTAACCTCCGACATTTTATTTTATTTTCAAAATAGTGGCCACGAATTAAACCTGTATTGATAGCTGGCATCATTACAAACAAGTTTTGTTTAAGACAAAATCTGTTAAAGCGTCAAGTTTGATGACTTATATCTCCATACAAATCTAAGAACCCCTTTATAAAATATAGTTTCGGAATACAAATTTTATGAATTCTTTCATTAATTTTGACCCACTTTTGATATCCATTTTTTTTTCTCCCAATACAATGAAATAATCCATAATTAGAACTGAATCGAACAGAGTTAATTTTTTCAATTTTACTTCAATAAAATTTGTATTTTCTATCTTACTTATATACATATAAAAATCTAGTGTCACGGTGTTTGTGGTTGCACTCGTCCGAAACGGCTCGATCGATTTTTATGATTTTTTATGTATATTTGGTAGGTATGAGAATAGGTCGTAAAGTATATTTCTAGGCTGCTAGATTGTCAAATTCTAAATTAACGCGAGCGAAGCCGCGGGCAAAAGCTGGTATGTTATAAAATCCCACTTCTGCCGGTCGATATTTTTCTTCCGACCAATGAAATGATCCTTACAAAAAAACAGAGACGAAAGGCATTAAAAAACTATTCGACTCATTTTATTATTTTATTATGTATACATTTGACCGAAAAAATAATATGCCTTGTTTTCATGAAAAGGAGCTAAAGTTTCCTCAGTTTTTCGTGTATGACATGTACAGACTTACGCAACGTAACATGAAATGAAAAAATTTGCCGTTCACATTGATGCAATGTATCATGCAATGTAAAAACACTTTGCAAGAAACTTTCATAGTCGGACACCTTGCGCGCGCGAACTGTGCATTTCATGCGCACACTACGAGCATTTGATGTCGCGATCCGTCATTTGTCGGTTTTTGGAACGAACACAAACTATGCTCAGACTTCAGAGCGCCATCGCCAGTGCGGACAGGTTGTGTGGAGCCACGCGCGAACACGAACTGAACCAGGTATGGACACAGATACAGATGAATCGTAGAGTGAAGAAAAAGCCATAGAATTAATCGAGACGTACAAAACTCGAGCAATGTTATGGAATTATGTCGGCCATTCATTCTGCATCAGCTTTCTTTTTCTTTCTGTACGCCATCAACGTCTAAGTCAACGGTGTTTTTTTTTAAGACCTGACTTATTTTTAATAATTAAACACTGACAATCGTCAGAGCCAGCAATTGTTCGTCACGCTCCATTCTCTTCGCGAGTTCTCAGCAGACTGACATGGACATCATGTACGCGCGCACACCGGCAACAGATGCATACATGTTCGGTTCGTGCACGCGCTCTGTCCACACTGATCTCTCTGCTTCTTTCACGTTACATTGCATGATAATTTTCATGTTGTCCTATTTATAAGAAACATCCTTGGTATTATTTTTTACCACTTTTGATTATATGAAAGCCAAACGACGAAATAATAATTAAGAATTGCTAAGTAAGTTTTTTTTTTCTGTTATTCTCTCAGAGTTGCCATTATGACTGTCATGGAATTATTTATGATAAGCAAAAATATTTAAAGGCTACGTTTAAAAGGATTAAAATAAAATTGTAAATCAGCTTGAAGCAAGCGGGTGATCATGCCTTATGGGTACAGAAGAGACCTTAGCCGTGCAGTGGGACAGTAATAGGCTGGTATTATATTTTTTGTCGTATTATATATTACCAAAAATAATAAATATGTCACAGTCAAAACTGTTGATCGTTCAAAAGCTTCTTCGCTATGAAACTATAATGAAGAATTAATTTATTAATGAAGAATTTCGCAAGAGAACCAAGGTTACCGACGCCGACGTAGCCCGGAGAATTGCAAATCTTAAGAAGTGGGTAGGGCACATTTCTCGCAGATGGCTGATGAGGCCTAAAAGTTCTGGACTGGCGACCGCGAACCGGAAGACATTGCGTTGGAAGGCGTACCACTCGGTGGACCGATGACTTGTTGAAGGTTGCGGGGATCCGCTGGATGACAGACGGACGGGACCGTTCAATGTGGCGACACTTGGGGGAGGCCTATGTCCAGCAGTGGACGTCTTTCGGCTGAAATGATGAAGATGATGATGGTTTTTCTATTTAAATCTATTTTTTCTGGAACGCCTTTTTTTCGGGTGGGAAATCATCAAATAACTTCTCGCGCTCTGGGCTGAGCAGGAGGGAGTGTCAGACTTTTACTGACTAAAACCCATCCATTTTCCTTCATCGCCCTTTGTGTTGCGAGGCCACGGTATCTCTTTCGAACAGTCCCGCAGCCCCGGCAACGCCTTGGGACGCCTTGATTTTCATTATTTTGAATAATTTTAACTTTTTTATAAGGTCTCGTAAAATACCTTCCATAATAATACCTTTCTAAGGATACATTAATTTTGTTAATTAGTGTTAACTGTTGAAAAGTAGTTTTTACTGATTTTTGCACTCAAAACTTTTGACTGTAACATAATATGTAAAGAAGTAAATATATGTGTTTATTACTACTATTTACTAAATGATACTACACAAAGCTTAGTAAAATAAAGCTTTAGTTGTAAACAGTTATAATGTCAAGTCTGCGACTCTCGTGACTCAATCATGATAAAAATCAATGATATAAGTATAACATTTACCTATCAAAAGTATTATTTAACAATAAATAATTATGAAGTTGTTTGTAGGATTCTCAATTATTGTAATAGGTGTTGTTTGGCTTTTCTAGAGTTGCAGGCACAACGTTTATTTTATATTTCAGTCTTATCGCTCGACATAATACTAGCGATATGTATTAATATATAATGAAAAGCAATGAATATTACAGTTTCGTTAGGATTGACTTATACTTATAATCAAGGGATGTTTAGTTTCATAATAATTATATTGGTAACTTTCGAATATGGCAGTATGTAACTCCACCTGCTGTGGAAAACAATAGACAAATAGAAGCTATGTAAAACCCCGATTTTCTCTGCTTCGGTTAAGTATTCGAAATCGTAGTCGGCCTAATTTCGAAATGCTATTTTTTTTTTAATCACTGACATAAACATATGGAGTCATTTTCATGCGTTTCCCATGTTTTTTCATGTCTTTCTTTTGTCTTTTTCATGTGTTTTTTTGTCCTTTCTTTGTCTTTTCTTTGTCTTTTTCGTGGCTCTCATTGGAGCTATTTAATTGCTGTTTGGTGTTGGAAATCTAAAAATCTTGGAAATTTAGCTTCCACGAGTTGTTTTAGTATGTCTGCCAGGTACCAGCGCAGATGTGGATTAGTATTTCACGAGACTGGAGCCAACTGGACCAATGAGAAGATGGCGGAAACGCCGTGGGTGGCTTCCTAATTAATTGGCGAAAAGAAGCACAACTTCGATAGCAGTTGAAGGATGAACGGGGGCCTTTGCTCAGGAGTGGGGCGGGTGACGTGGTCTGGTCGCACATCTTCCACTTTCTTGATTGGCTTATTTTACCCCATGAGCTTAGGAAGTTCATACATTTTTTCGTTTCCATGTTTTGGTTTAGTTTATAGCCTCCTCAATCACAGCTTCTTAAGTATTATATAAAGTATATTTGGGATTATATTTTTCATTGATTTTTTATTCATTATTTTCAATGATATTGTGAAAAATTGAAAAATGGTATTAACAAGCCAATTTCGTTTGGTTAATCGGGGTTTTACATAAAAAAATACATTTTAATATTACTGATAACCATTTTCCTAATATAAATAAGGATTAATTTTAGGCTAATAGATAGGTACACTACTTGGAAAGCTCGGCTCTGCATTCGGCGCACGGAACTAGTACAAAAAGCTGAAAAAAAAACACGTTTCTTGTAGTTAAGTAATGTTAAACTTTATATTGTTTTTATTATTTGTTGTTTTAGAGGGCATAGAAATACTCTATGAAAAGGGCTTTGAATTATTTGGCCAGCCTAAATTCCACGATTTAATTTTAATTTCAAAATTGCGGCCACGCATTAACCTGGTATTAAGCAGTAGCTGGCATCAATTCAAAAATCTTCCAAATGCTTTAACGCGAGCGAATAATAACATTTTGATTGACCTGTGTTATGTAAATTGACAGGATGTTACAAATAGGTTTCATTATTCAGCTTTTCAGGGGCTTCCCTGGATGTCCGGAACATTTCAGCGCATTTTACCACTAACGGGTATTTTTTAAGAGGCGAGGAACGTATTTGTATAAAAACAGTTTCTTTTTTAAATATGCAAGCTGTACAGATTCACACGCGTAAAGTCCTTAGTGCGCAGGTTGCGGGCCAGCGGCAATGCTGTACTGGGGATGATCTCAGGCCAGTTTGACTGTAGGGACATCGGGCATTGCTGTGGCAGATACATACCCTGCAGTGCCGTTTATTAATTCATAGTTTACGTGTATTTTTATTTAATTTGAATTATTAGAAGCTTTTATTTAACTTGCCTTGTTACTTAGTATGTATTGGTCAAATCTTGCAACTGAATTTCAAACCAGTTCCCCCCCAACTGATTGAGCTGAAATTTAGCATACACCTTTGGTTCTGGTGTCAATAATTTTTAAAACAGACATGTCTTGATCCTGCCGTCAGGATCGCGTTTTCACGAGATAACTCCTCAACGGTTAATAGTACGGACACGAAACGTGTGTAATTTGTATACCTACGCGTTTAATGTTGAGAGATAAACCTAATATTGCGCTTATTTTTCAAGTTTAGTTTATTATTTTGTTTTAATTTAATATTGGTGTCGTTGTTGCTTCAAATAAATGCATTTTATTTCGTTATTATGAAATTATTTATCCGGGGATATGACAGGTCACAAATGTCTACCCTGAAAACCCAGAAACATTTGAGCACTTTGAAACCAACATTCGATGCCTAATTGCGGAAATGCAGCCTGATTTACTACTGCTTGTGTGAAAATAAGACCTCCAGTTTACGCCGCGGTGGCCACTTTCCCGAAATAATATGACATAAAAAAATAGTGGTATATAATTTTTAATTTTTTTTTTGGTTGTATGTATTTTTCTTTTTTAAAGCTTAGTTCATGGATACATAAACTTTGTTAATGGAGTGACTGGCTATCGTAGTGTAAAAACATATTAAAATATTTTCATAATTTTAAGAATATTATATTTAAATAGTTTGTGCTTGTTGCAAATAATTTAACTAAAATTCTATAAGATAATTGTATGTTTAATTTAAAAATCGACGAGTCAACAACCCACTTAATAATGGGCTATACGATACTCCTTTGGAAAGAATGGTTGTCAGACACTCGGGCCACTGACTACCTGTAACGATAACGTAGTCTACCGTTTCAATTTTAAATTTACCTATCGATGAAGCTCAGGCAGAGGTGTACCTAATAATAGTACACCCACATTTCGCCAGTTATTTTTAAGTCCCATGTATTAGGGGGCGAGCCTATTGCCATCAACCGGGCGCAAATCCAAACTCCGTGGCTGCTACTGAGAAATTCCTGATGGAAAACCCAATAACACTTTGCCCGACCCGGGAATCGAACCCAGGCCGAACGAGGCAGTGAAGGTAGTTTTTAGGCTAATACGTCATAATTTGTGAAATCTCCATCCCATCTTTTAATTTGATTGTAGCTTTGTCATTATGTATCCATAGGTTTTATTGTTACGTACCTATTCAATAGTTTATTATTTTTACTAATTATTATTAAAGCGCTCGTCTGATCTGCTGCGATCATTTTTGATAAAGACCAAGTACATTGAATTTAAAAGATTTTTATCAGTTCATTAATTGCCTATAAAAATGCAAAGTTTTATACTAATGAATCAAACTATTAGCCACCGTAAATGAACGACGGTTAACATTTTGAACCATTTTTAAAAAACTTTGTTATGTTGGTATTTATAAAAAGGTATTTAAAAGTGTCTTAAGTGTTAAAAAGTATTGAAACGGTCCTGCGTTACGCGCAGCTAAATATACTTACAACTCAGTACGTTCTTATTTCCTTATTCTTACTAATTTCGTTGTATTTTTTTATTTTAGTTTTATTATTATTTTTATAATTTTGTTGCACCTACTGTAAATGTTACCATTTTTTTTATGTTTTGTCCGGTGCGGGCTAATAAATACGTTTTCTTTATTTCTTACTTACTAGGAGTAAGTACGTACTGAGTCGTAACGTAGATCCGTCAGATCCTAATGTGAGAATTATGCAGGTTTTTTATATAATTTAATATAAATATATGAATTTACAAAAAAATATTAATAAACTTCGTTGGTTCACAAGAATAATGCTGGGTTACCACCAGAGACGACCGAGGATGCGTAGCGAGGTATGTGTGTGAGACCACAATAGCACACAGCTAGCACAATCACATAGCTAGAATATCTCAAGCTGTGAAAAAGAAGCGATAGGTATTATTGGCTAGTTTCACAGACATCCCTCGTTAAGCATCCTCGCTCATCTCTGGCGGACACGCGGCCTTACGAGTGCACAAGTATCGCTTGTGAGCTTAACGACCAGATACACATCCCTAATGTAAGCTGGGTCCATATTTACATATTTTTGGCGTATTACGGCCACTGATATCGTATTAAGTACTAGTATTCGTATGTAACAGGTAAAAATTACAATTCTCACCCAATCGCAAAAAAAACATTTACTGTTAGCTTCACTATTCCTTAAGGTCACGGAATATATTTGGGATCAATTAATTAAGAATTTTCATGCGGGTAGAACCGCGGGCTGAAGTTAGTGCTGACAATGGAAGCCCATTTGATTACATTGTGAGCCGTATCATGTATAAAAATACATGCATACCAAACTGTGGTTATCGAATAATATTGATGGCCAAAAAGAATCGGCTCGAGATGGGACGTGGTGTATCAAGTATCAAATTCCATGTCTGGTATGGTTAAATAGGATCACAACACATTCAAACAGGTATCAGATGCACAGAGTGGTAGTGTGTGTCTCATCAAAGAAGTTACACCAAGAAGTTATAACAAGGGAAACGCGCAATTACGGCAAGGAGGTTAGATGTGATTAAGGCTGTGAGAAGTAGCATGGACCGAGCGGTTGGAGACGCGTCTTATCCGAGTATTTTTGCGATCCTCAGTAAAGAGGGAACGAAATAGAAGAAAACCGCTCCGATATGCCAAAATTATACAAATGGGGGCCCAACTTACTAGATACGTTCAACTGGACGAACAGACTCGAACTGTTAGACGCCCAGCAATATACGAAAATGTATCATTCACAAGAACGACATTAATCTACATGATGCTCACATTTTACAAACTTGAAACTATTTTATCGCAACACATCATGCAAAGCAACAATTAACTTAATTATAAGACTAATTATATCTTCTTCTATTGATTTTTTATTTCATAGTTCAAAAACATGTAAATTGGTGATTTTCATGTTTTTAAATTTTCCTTAAAATTAAAGTTAAACATTAAAAACTCCACCTAGCTAACTAAATGTCTTTATACATAATTAAAATATCTGCGTTAGCTGTGACAATCAATATTTCCTACATATTCTGGTTATCAGTAATATTAAAAGTTTGTTTTCATATAATTTTCAGTTACTTTATAGTGAAATTATAGTACGGGAGGTGGCGTTAGATTGAACATAAATGTCTTACCCTTTGAAAATCACAACAATAATAATAGTTTTCTTTTAAGAACGCCAAGTGCTCCGGTAGCCGATAGCAGAGGAGTTCAAAATTACAGCATGAAAAAGTTGTAAAAAATATTTCATACTGTGCAAAAACTCATCCCTAAAATCATATCATGGGAAGGTTTTCTGGGATCACTTTTAACCCAATAAAATTGATGGTAATTTGCGATGGCACATCAGGTCTAAATTAATTTAAAACCATGACCTTTATTGTATTTTATTATTTTTATTATTTTATTTTATTATTTTTTTATTTTTATTATATTTTTATTTATTCAAGTGGCACATTTTGACCCACCGTGATAAGTTAGTAAGTATAATTAACAAAAAAAATGGCCGTCAGTTGAGCTCAGATGCACTGGTCAAGTAACATCCTTATATCGCAAGTGGACTGTCTTTCCTCTGATAGATATGTAGCTAGTTATTACTCCATCACATAACACCACGCCCGTAATCCCTGAAGCGGTAGGCAGAGGTGTACCTGATGATACACCCACATTTCGCCAGTTATGGTAAAGTCCCATGTTATAGAAGGCACGTATTGCCATCAACCGGGCGCAAATCCAGACACCGGCGTGGCTGCTACTGAGAAATTGGACCCGACCTGGGAATCGAACCCAGGACCTCTTGCTCAGCAGTCGTGCTTGCGACCACTAAACCAACGAGGCAGCTGATTAATACTATTATATAATTATATCTATTAAAATTGCATTATGGTTCATCTGCACACAGTTTATTGTTTTGAACCAAATGACCGTATTCTTAAAAAAAACATCATGTTCATTTGCTCGACTAACATAAAATCCGGGGTTATTCCCAGCTAAATATTTTTCAATCATTGAAGATGATCCCAGAAATCATCCCATAGAGTTTTAGAGCGGTTTGTACTTTCTTTATATAAAAAAAAAATATACAAATGGACTCTCATTTTAATTATTAGTGTTAAACGGATGTAAAAAGACCCATTACGAAGCCGCACGAGGCTCACTCGTTCTTCCGGTCACTGGGAACATTTTTTTGGGATTCAATATACAGCTGTAATCCCCCAAGGGTAGTGGAGTTGTCTCCTATGGAGCAGCTGTCTCCTATAGTGGGGCTGGACCATGCAATACCGCAACTCTAATGCCATCCACAGGGCATAATTATGGAAGACGGGCTGTTACTGAGACATTCCTGGTGGGATTGATTCCAACATCTCATGTTCAGCAGTAATGCGACCACTAGAACAACGACGTATTTGTTGCTGGACTAGATGGTTCCCTAATATACTGGAACCCTTCTGGGGGCTTGCCTTTTCCCAACCATGTGGAGGACGGCTTCTAGTCTAACCAGATTCAGCTGAATTGGGAATCTTCATGCGGGTGAAACCGCGGGCCGAAGTTAATGCTGTTAAGGAAACCCATGATCACATTGTGAGCCTATCATGTAAGTAAAAAAATACATACATACTAAAATGTGCTTATTGAATAATATTGATGCCCAAGAATAATCGGGTCGGAGATGAGACACGGTGTATCAAGTATCAAATTGTTCCCACTGGGAACCTTCTGGGGGCCTGCCTTTTCCCAAATATTAGGGTCGGCTTCCAGGCTAACAGGATGCAGCTGAATACCAGTATTTTATATGGAGCGACTGACTATCTAACCTCCACAAATCAGTTCGTACTGAAAACGCCAATACCCCATTGATAGACTGGTTGCCAGAATATCGGGCTGACTACCTGTAACGACTGTCATAGATCCACAAATGACAGCGGGTACCAGCGTCTTAACGCGAATTCCGAGGTACGGTATTTCAAGGATAGTCAGTTACTAACCCGTCCCCGGAGTGACCTTGGCAAGCACTGCTTAACCTTAAAACCCGACCCGTGCGGATGTTATTATTTAGCCAGCTCCTACCTCTTACAGCGGTATTATTTTGATATTACTTCAGTATGGGAAGATATGAAACGCAAGGCTTCTCGTGTAGTGACTCAGGCCATGACACTGAACAACTTAGGTATGTTCTTTGCTATGCTGTGCTACTTTTGGACATTCATAATTTGTTCTTATACCATTCATTTTTATCAGCTAATCGTGTCAGTTTCTTTTGATACTCTCAATTTTTTTTCTTCAAATTTCTTGAATTCGTATCAGAAATTGTTCAGTTTCATGGTTTGAGAGGTTTTGCGTTTATTATGCAACAACTTGTATTAAAGGACCTTCTGCTTACGAAGGTGCTGAAAAAGTTCAAACCTTTTTCACAAATACAAGCTTGAAATGTTATTACTGAATTTTAGTATCGTCACGACTGCTGTACCATTGTATGTACACATAAGCACAATGTTTTGCGGAGCCTACACAGCAAATCCATAACATTTGGCAACTTCAATACGCGTTGAGTTGACATTTCTGCGGCTTTGGTGTGTACTTGGGCTCCATTACTTTGCTCGCCACCATAAAGAGACTTTTCACGCCAAAAGGAAGAGCCACATATCATAACATCTTGCCTGGAATCTCTGACGGTTAGGCAGAGGTGTACATTTACATTCCACCAATGTTTAGTCCTATGTAATAGGAGGCGGGCCTATTGCCATCAACCGGGCAGGAATCCAGACCCCTCGGCTACTATTGAGAAATTCCTGATGGAAAAACCCAATAACACTTTGCTCGACCTGGGAATCGAACCTAGAACCTCATGCTCGGCATTCACGCTTGTGACCACTAGACCAACGAGGCAGTTAAGAGGCATTTCCCAGTAATAGTTTTTGCGCAATGTTATTTGGTTTGATGTCCAGAATGCTTTGAGAACGGCCAAGTGATGGATCATTTTACACCCTGCATTAAAAAACTAATACATAAGGAAATTATTCAGAATAATATTCTTCATAAACATCGAGTCAACATCCCGTACTATGATGGCATATTAAGAGTTACCAATGGCTGTTAAAAAGGACAATAGGCAAAAATGTTAATACTCACCCTCTTTGCTATAACAGTCCAGCACTACGAAGCTAAGAATGCGTTAAGCTTAGCAATCTTCTTCTAGTTTTCACTCTCACTACGCAACAACTAAAGTAATGCCGAAATAAAAATAACATTGTTGGATTGCAACTCTTGGATTAGCACCGATAGTCGAAAATCTAACATTGCAATAATATTTAGGCACAGGTTTCGTTTAGTTATAGTGAAAATTGGCTTTAGTTTTTCGCCTGTAATTCCTGTCACCTACTTAACCAGCCTAACTTTAAGTCAGCTAGTCAATCGACGTCGCTACAATGTTCAGGAATTATTCAAAATTCTATCCCTTTTGGGTCTCATGTAAAACATACAATATTAGCTATTACAAACCCTCCTTTTCTGCAAAAAAATATTTTATCCAGTATTGTTTTTTACTTCTAAATGTTTTTTTTTTATGAATTTACTATGGAAATCTATTTCGCAACGTGAATGTTTCGTAAGACTAAGAACTGGAAATATATTCCAGATTTTGTTTGCGACACTAGAAACACGTCCGCTTCTTTTGTCCGACTTTTTGCAAACTCTACGCTCCCGAGCCATCAGCACGAATGTTTGACTAAGCATTTCTATAGGTAACAGAAAAGTAAACAGCCTGGAAACAGAAGCATATTGCATATTTGCGTGTATTGACGCGAAAGAAGCGTTTAGAATATTACTAAGAATTAAATCGAGAACTCTTTCGTGCTGTTTCTGACTCTCATAAAATCCCCAATAGTGTTCGAGGAAATACAAGGAGTAATTGAAATTCCTGAAAACTTTTTAAGAGATCATCATGAACATCATGAACTTTTACTAGGGGACCAAAACATACGAATAAAAAAACAGCTGCACGGTTGATTTACTTTTGCAGAGGCATAAAACTGTAGGTAGCAGCAGACTAGGTATAGCCTGAAGGCCTTCTGGCAGTGTAGCCAGACTATCGTATATAAAGGCTATTCTAGACTGCTTTTAAGGTTTTTAACGCTTTTATTGATGGTGCTATAAGTATCTACATAATTATATCTGTATTTCCGATGACCCACGAAAATAGCCAAAGCGTGTTCTTAGTTTCGTAGCACCCACTATTTTCTAACACAAAATATATTTAGTACTATGACGCCTATGTCCAATAGTTGTCGGGTTTCAGCTGTTTTGACGCAAGTGGAATAGAACAAGGTTTTTTTTTAAGAAAGGGTTAAAAGTATAGTATCTGCTAATTCACAAGAAGTACCAATACAATAATTTTGAATATTTTTTAAAGCTGCCACATATGCAGTTCTAGTTTGAGAAAATCCGATCTGAACCAAAACCTGTACGGTGTGTGGCTGTTACAGTGTAACCGCTAGCCATAACCTATGTGCAAGCAATACTCGTGTCGCTTGTCATTGGAAGCTAATCGTGGAAACTTTAACGGTCACAATACTCACAATCGTGTTGTGTCTCTGCTATGTACACTTCCGTGAGTCTCAGCGATTACTTACCATATCAACACTAAAAGGCACTTTGGACTGTCAGTTTGCTAGTAATTAGAAGGAATTTATAGTTTTAGTAGCTCGTGCCATGGGTGTTTTCTTCTGGCAAATATTGGCCAAAAATCTTCATGGGTAATTGGTAGGTATTCAAGAATTACATTCTTCTATCATTCTGGAAATTACTGGAAAGAACGGAATAACTTTAAGAGTACAATTGGGTAGTTCTGGAAAGCATAATAGAACTTAACGTGACGAAAAAAGATGATGGTTCTTATGAACTTGATAGTTATTAAAGAACTCTTTAGTACGCCTGGGACAATCTTGTTTTTCCCTCGTATTTATTTCATCTGACTAGTGGTAGTAAATACGCTACTACGTACGTCTCTGGTCGCGTAAGTCAGTTTCCTACCAGATGAAACTCCCACACACATGACGCATTTGTAAGTTTTAATTTAATAAAGTTTAGAACACGATTATTCAAATTAAGTGAAATCAGCTGTCTGTTTTACTGGTATAGTTCCAAATTGACAAATGAGGAACAAGGCGTCATAGAAACATTCAATTATACAGGTAATTTACTTAATATTAGCAATCGTTGGTATAGAAGGTGAGTTCCGATTTGCGTATTATCCTTTTTAGTAATGGCCACCACTGTTTATTACTTTTTTATGACTTCATATTTATTACCCTAACTATCACTTAATAATAAAAAATGTCCATTGCTGATGCAGACTGAATGGTATTGAAGGAACCATTGACCTCAACCATTTGTGGTTTAGGGGACAGGAAAGAGGTAACATATTATCACCTCTTTCGGGTGTACTCCACTTGCTGGGCAGCACCTATTATGCCATAGGCATAATTATAAAATTAGAGTGCCCTAAAAGTTAGTTGAAATTATTCACTTCAGATGTTACGACACATTATCATCGGATATCCTTGTTTCAAATGTTTGAACTGTGCATTATAAAGTTTCTATGGACTAACCCAACTATCTATAATAAGGAATTTACTGACGTTTTGTTTTCAAAGCGAAATCTGCGTCTCCTACAGAGCGATTAATTTACTGGTTTCTTTTCTTTCCACATAAACATCATCATAAGGTTCGCTTCGAAGCCAATAATTTTCAAAATAACGTCGAAAGCCCGAAAAATGATTAAAACTGATTTGAAAAAAATATAGATATTTTACAAAAACTGACATTCAATAGTATATTTTATAACGAAGGACTAAACGAAGCCATAATATACCAGTGGTGGTTTGACTCCCGAGCGTGCGAGGAAGTCATGAAACCGAGGGTTGGCGTTTAGTCTCGAGGTGCAAACTGTACTTATCACTTTGAGTGCGAGAAAAATAGTCAATTTAGTACAAAAACATTTAATAAAAAAATCACAAAAGTTTTTTTTATCTTGAAGCTAAATGTACGATTCGAATTATTTGTAATATTTTTTTTTCGACAATAATTCATCAAAATATGCCAAAAAGATGCTTTCTGTGAAAGAATTTATATGTTTTTCATTCGTCCAGTCCTTAAAACTTTCGTAAGTTTTTAGGTAAATCTTCCGCGATTTTGGCGGCAAAAGATTATCTACTCTTGTAATCTTTGCTCGTTAAACTCTTCACTGTCACTGGACATTCTTAATAAATTTATTTAAAACTTAACAAATTTACACTCGACAAAAATTCTGAAATTTTTGCGGTCAGTTTTTTTCTTATTTAGCAGTAACAGATTAACAATTTAAAACACATGGCGCCACCTTCTTTGCGGAAAAACCATGGAACTAAAACTCGCAATGAAGATGGTCCACACTCCAAAGATAGTAGTATATTTACTGGCTGTTTGAGTTTGTCTATGTCACATGAAGGAAATTAAAAAACGAATTACTTTTCACTCCCTAGGGACTAAAGTGGTCACTTTAGTCCCGCTTCGTAGGGCTATATTGGCGTACTTTTAGAGCATGAGAAGTGAAAATAATATTATATCCCTGCAAATAAGGTACGCCATTGAACATTACAAACTTCATTTCATTTCAAATGAGTTTTGGTGGTTGTTATTTGTCAGTTGTCATTTGAGTTAGTCCATAGACACGTTCTAATGCACAGTCCGAACATTTGTAGCAAGGATTTCAGATGTTAATGTGACGTATCATCTGAAGTGAATAATTTTAACTAACTTTTGGAGCACCTTGAGTGACGATTTACATTATTCCAGTAGTACCCAGTTCAGCGACCCAATTCAATGGTGTAATAGAATTATCAGAACAGTGTCTTTATTCGACTTTAATTCAATCACTGGAATAACTGTCTGCTTTTTAGTCCACCGTGACTGAAATCATCTAAAGAGCCAACCAGTGCATTTTTCTAAACTTTCTTAGTATCAATAAAACAGCTTTTTAATTATTAAAAAAACATAGATGACGACAGTCCACTCCATAGCTAGATTGAATTCATTGAATCTGGGTACTGGAATAATATAAATCACTCTCATCAAAAGTAATTCATCCATCTTTGATATACGGTTTGAAATTACTTAATTAATATTAATATATAAATAAATACTGTCTAATAAAAACTTAAATCGACTTCTAACTACTTTTTTTTTGTATCAAACCGTTCTAACGAGTGTGTTACCTAGTCGGACTGGGCGGCGGGTAGCTCGTCCCGCGATGGTCAGGAGTCAGGTAATGATGCTGTTGGGCAGAGAGGCGGTTCCTCTGCAACAATTCCTGGTGCGACTGGTAGAGCTTCTCTGAGGCCGACAGCGGGCTGGTGCTAAATATAGCCCAATGACAGGAAAATGTTAAAAATACAACCTTTTCAACGCTAAGAAGTAGTGTTCTCTCTCTCCAACGGCCACTCAACGGCGACTGGTATGTTCAGTTGTCACCGCCGCCTACGGACGGGATCTGAATTACTCGTACTATAGCCTAAAGCGTTGCCATCCCAGAGACAAAACTGAAAAGTCTCAAGTGCCTTCATCTTCAACATCGTCCATTATACCCTTCAAACTGAAACACTGCATTACAACTGCTTTGCGGTAGAAATAAGATGAGTTTAGGTGAGCTCGTGTACTGCTGCCTCGTCCAATCGAGTGCGTTTTGTTTGCCTGTTGTTCAAATGTCTGAGGAACGTCAAACCGAAAAGTAGGTTTTGTTAACATGGGTTTAAAGGCACTACTTATACCTATAAGTGAGTTCGTAGCTTGCTTAGTGCCTAGAGAGTCACCTTGCGCGCTTCATACACGCTAGGTGATTAGCGAAGATTCTAGAACGTTCGTTTTACTTTGCTTCTCGCATGGAGACTCGCTAAGGTCTAGACACTAAGCAAGCCAGCTGTCAGTGCATTCGTAGCCGTAGTTTTACCTATTTATAGAGCCGGTATTTCTTACATGAAACATGTAAAAACAATAATAGCATTACGGCTGTTTATTTTATTTATTAAAGTGTTACCTCGGTTGCGGGCGTGGCGGAGAGGTGTCGAACGTTAGGTCTGGGAGGCTGTGCACCAGAGCCATGACCACGTTCTGCGGCTGGACACGCAGCGTGTTGCGACTGGCGCTGGAGCTGCGTGACGGCACCGACGGCGGCGTCTTGTGCGGCGACGACTGCTGTAGCACTACCAGTGGCTAAGAATTGAAACAAAAACAGTATTATAACAATCCAGTATTTTATTTTGTACAAGAACAGGTGATTGTAACAAATATCGTTAAAGGTTGCACAGCTCGGTGCTCCTTATTCACTGATGTAACAATCGAATCCGGACAAAATAATTTCATGGGTATTTTTTTTTTTTAATTAGCTGTTCCATACATTTTGTCCGTGTAGGTATTGCAGTTTTGTAGGAAACAGCTGGTTTTTTTTAATAACCGGTGTAAAATTACTATATTGAGTTCAGAATGTTACTGAAACAATTTTACAACTTCCGTGACCGCCACACCCAAACCCACCGCTACTTGAGCAGCTGACGGTCGGTTCTCTCATTATATATTATTATGGGCGCTGAAATTTGTATACCCTTAAAAACTCCCCTCTCTCTCCTCCACTTTTTTTTAAAGTTAAAGCACGCGAGTTGCTTGCACCTCGCGCAACACGCAAATACTCGTTATTCATATACGTAGGGAGGCGGCGGCGCCCACCACTGCTAGCCGTGCCGGTAGCCAGAGCCAATCTCCTGGCTAAGACCCCTCTCACCCGAACGATCCGCGTAGTGAACGAGGTTCACGAGCGAATCGATATTTTTTCGTGCACTTTGAGTGAATTCGCAAAAGTTTTGTTAAACTTAGTTTCTTGTATATAGGTATCACTTTAAAAGTAGGTCAATAAGGTGGCCATGCCTACAATTAAAAAGAGATTCTCAGAGGGAGAGAGGGATTTTTTCTTTATGTACCTATTTCCAGTTTTGTATTTCTATTTTATTGAGTGATAGCCACACTATCGAATTAGGTTTCAGATTACCTGTAAAGATAGTTGTAAGATGAATAAATAAATAATAATATAAGATCAACTATCGATGTCAATTTCAATTTCAATTTCATTTTGGGAACAGGGTCAGGGCTCCATAGAGATAGGAACCTCCTAACAGTTACAATCAGAGCTGTGAACCCAAAATGTATTCAGCATTATCCTTTTTAAAATAACTGAACTCGCAATCTTTACATAATTTTACTACAAACTTTCTATTATAAAGACAAAAAGATGAGTAGAAGTCTGGAATTTGGAAAATTCAAGTTATCAAAAGATAGTTATATTGCTATAAAAAAGGTTTTGAGGGTTTTAATATCTACAAGTATTTGGAAGAATTGCAATATGTCCGCGAATAGCTACTACTTTGCCAGTTAGCGTCTTTCCAGTCCTAACAGGAGAAGAATGAACCGACAATGCCTGGAAGAGCTACTGGTCCATGAAAGAGTTTATGAAACCTAATCTTCCTTTGTCACTCAAGCGAGAAAAGCATGGACAGGTGCATACTTCCAATTTTGATCCCAGACTTGGTCTTCGCCAAACATTCAAAAGTCCAAACTCAAGATTTGCCAACGTGCAATGGAGCGGAGTATTCTAAGAGTTAAGCTGACTGACCACTTAGGTACGCAACACCATACTGAGGCCCTGATTAGCACTGGATTGAAAAAACTGGAAGTCATGGGAAGAGGCCTTTGCCCACAGCCCAGCAGTGGGATGATGTAGGCTTACCGCAGTAGGTATTAGTTTTCTACGAAAGCCTTTGTTTGCAACAAAGAAATTCAAATATTTTCGAGCGAAAGACGGGAAATGACAAAGAATATTGCAATCGAATACTAGTTAATAATTAGTAACAAATCGGTCCGTTTAGAGAACACTAGTGTCACAAGCGCGCTTAAAATCGAAAATGTTCGGGATCTAAATTTTTGTATGATTTTATTCCCAATGTCCACTCTATATTTTTTTTTAAATCTCTTTCGTTTGCAAGGACGTTCGAATGTTGCCTGTATTTGCTTTAAAAGTTTAAACATAACAGATCGAATAAAAAAGTTCTGTGTGCAGCGATAGCAAATATTTAATTTAAAAAATACTGTGCGGATATTCAGCCCAACGATATACAATAGACTGATGTCTTAAACTGTTCTTAAGTAGGTATTTATTGCGTACCTAAAACATGAGGAGTTACCCCTTACCACCTGTGGTACATTATTGTAAATAAATTACACAAGTTAAACTCGGCTAAGTTGTAAAGTACCTCATGTTTC
Organism: Eugnorisma glareosa; assembly: GCA_947578425.1. NCBI lineage: Eukaryota > Metazoa > Arthropoda > Insecta > Lepidoptera > Noctuidae > Eugnorisma > Eugnorisma glareosa. The sequence goes on from OX387957.1 coordinate 35,983,940, forward strand.
ACTCATGTAATAAACTAATAACAATTAATAACTTACTTTGTTGTTCTAACATCATGCCCGTGGTTTTTCGGTTGTTTCGCTGTTCATATAAATAAAGTATCTAGTTACAATCGAAATGAATTTGGTCCTGAAAGTTTCAGCTGGACCCGAAATATTGGAACATTTCAGGTGTTAGGTTAGGTAGGCATGATTAGAACAAAACAATTCCAATTGTAAAGGTTCAATGTGCGAATCTGTAGTGCAATAACGATGTAATCAATTGGTGAATGACTAAATATTCCTGGTTTATTTCTTATTATATTTATTCAAAATACTTGGATATAATTTTCAAAGTAATCGATAACTATGTACAGATACTCGGATAACTATGTTCAAAAATTCGGTTAGGTACTATGTTCAATAACACTTCTTGTTTGTGCAGTCGTGTAAAAAATAGTTCACTTTAATAATAAAGGTACCTAATTCCTAAGTGGTCTTTAGAAAATATTTTGAAGGGGACACTGCATTTGACTGCTTCAAAAGGATGAAAGGATTACCTCTGCTAATGTATGGAGGAGCATTTCGAGTAACAAGATTTTGGATATTCCACAAATGTAAAGTTTCATCCCCCTGGGGTAAGATATTTTGAAAATTCTCAAACTCCTGTTTCGTATTTTGTAAACAGAAACCCACTAAAAATGTTTTTGGGATTTACTTTAAAAAATTCGTATTAACATAGAAACTTCAATTCCCCGTTTGTACCCTTATAAGCTAAGGAGCATAATTGTCTTATTAGTTTCCTATACTATTATACGTCACAAAAATAATTTTTGCTTATCATGTTTCCAACTTCAATTGTATCAATTTAGTAGGTAAGTGGCTTCGGCCACATTATGTGAGAATTCACCCGTACCACCACCATACCACAACGACACGTAGGCGCACACTAATTTGCACGAAATTGGATAGTTATTAAACTATCCATTTTCATACAAATTAGTGCCAGCCGCGTAGTGTGAATTATCACAAGGACCACATATTTCCGCTAATATAACTGTGTGGGCGGCGATATCGACCACATCGCAACCAGCAGCGGCACCACGTAAACTTATGTGTGTGGCAATTATCTTGGATCTATGGCTACGATCCTGATTCCATTACAACAATCCACAATATGGGTCTTCCTAGACGAGCCCAACCCGACTCGAGTTGTTTGCTCTCGAAGCGCTTCAAAGAAGATGCAACGATTGTACTTGAAGATCGTAGAACGGTTAACGCAGAGTGGTATACCACAGTTTGTTTACCACAAGTCGAATTTCGGAAATCTAACCTAAAGCGACGCCTCATCCTACACCATGACAACGCAAACTCACACAGCGCTCGTCAAACGATTGAGTATTTGAAGTAAGAAAACTTAGAAATTCTTGACCATCCTCCATACAGTCCTGACCTAAGCCCTATCCATTTCATTACATTTCATAAACATAAGAAAACTCTTCGTGGTCAAAGGTACCAGTCTGGTGAAGAAGCAGTCGACGCTTTCAAATCAGCCCTATTGAACACCCTACTTTGGAGTGGAATAAATGTTTTATTAACTGGTTCGAGCGAATGGAAAAGTGTATTAAACTACGTGGTGAATACTTTGAAAAACAATAAAAACTACTATAATGTTCTAGTTGTTTTGTTTTTGTTCAAACGACAAAACTTAAAAGGCACCCCACGTATTAAACACTTATTACCTTCAATAACACATTTTCTAAATTATGTTAAAAGCCGCATTAAAGTCCATCGTGCTGTTTAGCGCGGACACACATACAGGCTCGCAAAGCGACGTTGTTTGCAACTATTTATAGATTTTTAGTTTTAAATTCAACATAGTAATTTCAATGTTGAAACATTAAACATTAATTAAATGTAATTTGACCTTGATCGGCGAGTGAAGCTTCATTAGCGGTAATGGAAGCTACACAGCGATCATTAATGCATGCCATAATTAAACTATTTTGATGCTCTCAGTCATATATAATTATATGACGGCACGGTTTGCTAAGTGTTGGGTTGGCTAAGTGAGTTGGCGGCTACGCAGCGTGTCGCGGGCAGAACCTCGCACGGAGCGAATATTTGTATGACCTACAAGTTGTTGTTCCGTGTCCGACATTTGTGTGTGTGAGTTTAAATGTTTGTAAACGCTCCCACGATACAGGAGAATTCCTAATGTGGGCAACTATTAAAAAAAGGTTTAGGTGACAAGCATGACTGCGGATCGGTATCGTTTCAAAACATATGCAATTTTCCGTCACAAATATTTGAATGAAATTTTGATGTCAATTTCAACTTGCACGTCATAGAAATTCAACTTTTGGGGCTAAGTCGAACTGTCGATCGTTGAAAATTCCGTGAGCTGTTATTCAAGCATTCATTTAGGTGTCAAACGGGCAGTCTCCTCTTAAAAGAAACTTCACCATAATACTCGTACATAATTATATTTGTCCCTACTGAATAAACTCCTGGCTACCCTGAATAAAATCTTTGCAATTTTAAATATTTTCTAGTGGAAATAAAATTTCTCTATCTGATATGCACTAGATTGTAATTGAGAGGTAGGTAGGTATCTCGGAGATCAAGGAGAAGTAAATCTTTCTATATTCCGCTCTATTCTTTATAGACAAAGCGAAGCCAATGAAGCAGGTTGCAATATAAAATGACATGCCTATACAAAGTAAACAGAACTAAGGATACCATTTCGTTTGAAAAGTCCTGACAAAAAGCCGAACATTTTCACTTTTATCTTTCTTATTTCGGTAGTCCTAGTTAACATTTTTTTTTTGTTCCCCATAAGTTAAAAGAGCGGACAAAGTCCAGACGGAGGGCCAAACAATCTGACATGTCCGGAGAAATCAGGACTGATGGTAACCTTAAACAGAACTGTATCAATAAACCTAAACAAAAGTGAATCATAGATATTATATAATATCAAAATAAAAATGACATGACATTTGAAACGTGTATCTAATGTATTGCGAGTGCTCCATGACATTTGTGGTTATTGCGTGCCGCTTTATAACAGCTGGTTTCTACTGTGGAGAAGTGAGGAGATGTGGAAATAACGATATCATCATGTGCCTTTGCACAACTATGTGAGGGTCGGCTTCCAGTCCAACCGGATACAGCTGAATTCCAGAATTTTACATGGAGCGACTGTTCAGTTGCTAGGTAATACCATGCCCTTGGTAAGTCTGGTTGCCGTTAGGAATTCTGACTTTTCGTAAGTATCCAGTATGTAATGGATGGTAACCCATCCATGGACCGACCTCAGCGACCGTTATTATTTAGCCACGAGCCCCTCGAAATAACTATATCTGTTAATTCATTTAAACCAAATCTCCTCCTTACGAAACAAGGACCTTAGGGTAATTTATTGGAGGTCAGACTTACCGGTGGTGGTTGCTGCGCGTGTACCACAGTTTCTGACTCGCTCTCACTGACTACGTTGACGGTTATTGAAGTCACTCCTGCAAAAACAACATTATCTTCTATTAGCCACACATACTTGCCATGATACATCGAAATCATAAAATATGGACCTTCATTTCATCAGTAGCAGTCCGTAGTCTGGATTTGAATAATGTTTCTGTAATGATAGTTGTAAGTTGAATGAATAAATAAATATAAATAAAGTACCTAACGATAGATACAGGGTGTAACAGGGCCCTTCACGAAGCCATCAAGCAAGCATTAGGTACATCAAAATAAGTAACTTTACGCAAAAATTATTGTTGGGAAACGACTTTCTTTTTTGGGGTGAAAAATCAAGTTTTACCACAGGACTCAATGTAACGCATATAAAATATTGTACTGATGGATGGATTGAATAGTACGGGGTCGTAAGGGTGTTTATCTATTTAAAAAAAACTTGTGAAAACTTCGTTAAGGGTCTTGTTACACCCTTTATATTGCAGGTACGTCCGTTTTCCTGAACAAAAAAATTTTTGGCAGTGGTGAGTAGTGTATCTATTCCCTTATGAATTCATGCATTCGGTCGCATAACGTATTTACTAAGGGTGTTACCACACCAATCGATCAATCGCCATCGGTCAGCGTTGATCGATTGTTTTGGTAGCTTTGGCTGATCGACGGATACCGGGCGATAAACAATTGACTGACCGCCGATCGATGCCATTGGCTGATTGACGGATACAGAGCGATAAACAATTGATCGACTGCCGATCGATTGGTGTAATAAAAACTGTCGATCGACGTCGACTAATCCATTCTACCATGGATCGATGGCCTTGATCGACGGTCGATCGATGTAGTAGAAACTATCGATCGACGGCGACTAATCCATTCTACCATGGATCGACGATCGATCAATTAAATTCTGGATGAAATGCCTTTTAAGGTGTTACCAAACCAGTGAGCCGAGAGCTTTCAGCTTGAACCCCAGAATCGTTTCGAGTGCCTAGGAAGCTCAGTGGACGAATACAACGATGGGTTTGTGGAAACTGTCCATACGACTGGGTCTAAGTTCTTCAAGACACGTCGTGCAGATAAGAACAAAAAGCACTCTGATCATACTCTCAAGCTCATGAAGGAGCAGCGTGAAATGATCCTGCCGTCTTTAGATGAGGCGTGGAAATACCGGCAGCTCAATAGACGGATCTCTAAATCCTTGAAGAGCGACCTCCGCCACTTTAATACCGAGCGTATTAAAGACGTAATTGAGCGGAATAAAGCCTACAAGGTGTTTGCGAGAGATCTGGCTATTGGGCAGAGCCAGCTCACGAAACTGAAGTCCGACGATGGCAGGATCGTATCCGCCAAACCGGAGCTTCCGAGGGAGATCGAGAGTTTTTTATGGGCAGTTGTACACGTTAATCAGTAAACCCGTTGTAGATGTAGCAAACGACCCAAGAGCTAGACTGACCCGACACTATACCGAAGCCATCACGGACGTCAGCCTGTACGAGTTTAGGATGGCTCTGAAACAGCTTAAAAACAACAAAGTACCGAGTGATGATGGAATTACGGCCGAACTCCTGAAGGCGGGTGGAAAACGGTACTTACGTCCTGGCCACAGCTACTGGCGGCGCGGTGCGCGGTGCGGCGGGCGGCGCGGCGGGCGGCGCGACTTGCGGTGGTAAGCCACAGCTCGGCTAGCTGCGACCGCGGCGGCGTCAGCGGTGGACGTATTTAGTGAACGGCTAACTATTAAAATGGCCCTATCAAAAGTGGCACGGTATTTAAATTGTTGTTTTATTTCATCCCACAATTTTTTATAACATGCTTTGATATCCATATTACTGGGGGCCTAAAATGGCCACTTTATCAGAATCATAATACGCATCACGTTAAAAATTTAAAACTCTTAAAATGGACTTTGTGGTCATAACCAATAAGACCATTTTAAGAATTTCAAATTTTTAACGTGATTCATATTATGATTCTGATAAAGCTTCCATTTAAGGCCCCCTGATCTACTCAGTATTTCACTAATAAATTGTTCAGTATCCATTATTTATATAAGCTCAACGCCCGATAAAAACAAAATTATTTGTTTCGATCGTGCGATGTTGAATACGTCCACCGATGCCGCCGCGCGCGCCGCTCTGAGCTGTGGCTTCCTCGATACTCGCTAGTACATTTGTTTCAATCGCACACCGCGCAGCCCGTCGCCGCCGCGTGCCGCGCGGCGCTCACCGCGCCGCAGGTCGCGCCGCAATTCGCGCCGCCGGTAGCTGTGGCTTACTTCATACATTGTCTACTATTTGTTTTCGCCGCTCACCGCTTGCCGCGCCGCACGCTGCGCCGCAATCCGCGCCGCGCTTGGCTGTGGCCAGAAGGTTAAGGCCCTTCAGAAGCTGTTTGATTCCGTCATACTCGAGGGGAAAACGCTCCAGGCATGGTGCAGGGGTGTGGTGGTACTCTTCTTCAAGAAGGGCGACAATGCCCAGCTGAAGAACTATAGGCCCTTCCCATTTTTAAGCCATGTCTACAAGTTGTTTTCAAGAGTCATCACGAATCGTCTCGTGCGCAGGTTTGACGATTTTCAGCCTCCCGAACAAGCCGGATTCCGAAAAGGCTTCAGCACTGTAGATCACATACATACGCTGCGGCAGGTTATACAGAAGACCGAAGAGTATAACCTGCCTCTCTGTTTAGCGTTTGTGGACTACGAGAAAGCCTTCGATTCGATCGAGACTTGCGCTGTACTGCAGTCTCTCCAACGGTGCTAAATCGACTATTGGTACATCGAGGTGTTGAAGTGTTTGTACAAAAACGCCACCATGTCAGTCCGACTTTAGGACCAGACTTCGGAACCTATCCTTCTGCAGCGAGGTGTGTGACAGGGAGACGTCATATCTCCAAAACTGTTCACCGCTGCACTGGAGGATGTCTTCAAGGTCCTGGACTAGAGAGGGCTAGGCATCAACGTACATGACGAGTACATCATTCACCTTCGGTTTGCCGACGATTTAGTGGTCATGGCTGAGTCCATGGAGTACCTCAGTACAATGCTCGATGACCTCACTAGAGCCTCCAAAAGAGTAGGTCTTAAAATGAACATGGACAAAACCAAGGTCATATTGAATGCCCATGTAACACCCATCGAGAAAGAGGTCAACCGTTGAATCCGACTCGGCTGGGAGCTTTCGGGAAGCTGCGTGGTATCTTCTCGTCCAACTTACCGCAGTGTCTCAAGACGAAAGTCTATGACCAGTGTGTGTTGCCAGTGATTACATACGGGACCGAATCGTGGGCGCTCACAATAGGTCTCATTCGAAGGCTTAAAATCACCCAAAGGGCAATGGATAAGGCTATGCACGGAGTTTCCTTACGCGATCAGAAATGAAGACATCCGCAAGAGAATCAAGGTTACCGACGTAGCCCGAAGAATTGCCAAACTGAAGTGGCAGTGGGCAGGGCACATTGCTCGCAGAACGGATGGCCGATGGGGCCGAAAAGTTCTGGAGTGGCGACCGCGAACCGGAAGACGTTGCGTTGGAAGGCCTCCCACTAGGTGGACCGATGACCTGGTGAAGGTTGCGGGTCACACGGGTCCGGTCAATGTGGCGACACTTGGGGGAGGCCTATGTCCAGCAGTGGACGTCTTTCAGCTGAAATGATGATGATGGCATTCATCCAGAATGTAGAAAGCAGTATGTGTTATGTTCGCAATGTCCATCTATCAACTTTCTTCTTCTATTCATAAGTTCCCAAGCAAAAGGGACCGCTGAAAGGGCGGGGAAAGTAGTATCGACATTGCCGGTCTGACCTTTACCCCATATCTATTTAGACAGCTATTGAGGGTAGTTGACAAGGTATCTTTTGTGAAACAAAAACCTACGTACCAAAAATGCCGTAAAACTTAAACCATCGTCTGCCTAGCCTTTTCCCAGCTATGTTAGGGTCGACTTCAAGTCTAACCGGATGAAGCTGAATACCAGTAGAAAGGCTAAATAAAAAGTCGCTCCATGGTTTTACATGGAGCGACTATTTATTTTGACGGAAGTTTCGAATCACGGCAGGTTGAACTTATTCTATCACTCAAAATCACAGAATAAGTGAGCTGAAGTGGTTATGGCTCGGCCATAATTATAAGTCGTAGAACCAATTACCGTTGTGGTAGACGGTATATATATGTGGAGACCGCGACTTGGAAATCGTAAAGTGGGACACCTCAGGCTAGGAGGAGCAACGATCGGCGATGAGAGTTGCCTAGAATCGAGTTAAGTGACGTGCAATGAAAGTTTTTTACAATGTTGCTGGCTGATGATGATGACATAAAAAGACTTAGACTTACCGTCGTCGGGGTTCTGTGGTGGTATGACGTGCTCCACGGAGGTGCCCGCTTTATAATTGTGTCGGCTGGGCCCCGGCTGCGGTTCATCGTGAGAAGCAGCGCTGCAATTGACAATTAAACATTACCTAGTAATATTGTTAATAAAATTCTTTCCATTTAAAATCTAGATCCCGATAAAAAATCTGAAAATGGTCCAACTTTACTGTAAAGTTATTAATGAAAAAAACGATTGAACGAAATTCATCTATATTATTTACTTTACTTTTTTTCTACATAAATACGTCCACACACACACACCCTGCTAAAAATGTAAATATATTTATGACGTATAATGAACTAACGTACCTATCTATCTAAAAATTTGTGTCCCTGTAAAGTTCATTAAACAATCAGGCGTAACATTCAAAATGTAGAAAATCGATCCCGCGTGGGATTTAAATCCTGGACTTTCATGAATACGTGTTACACTGACCTCGTTGATTGGTGGAAGCTCGACAGTCTCGAGTTCCTGGAGCTGCCGCCGGTGGAGGTCCGCTTCATTGGGTGGCGCAGTCCTTGCGGGAATGGCCGCCCTCCATGACTCGTGGATAGTTCTCCTTTAGAATCGAATACAATAATCAGTGGCGTTGTTAAAACCTCTTCATTGAAATTCGTGTCAAGTTGATATACCACACAGAGATTTAGACAAAAATCGACTATAAAGAGCATCTAGTCAGTTGTGTCAATATCTTTATTGAGCGCCTTATAAAAGATCGTGTACAACAGTTGATCTTCGAACAAGTGTAGAATTCATATAATAATACAGTTTCCACAGATTTTGTCCCGAAAATTCCAAGTTCAATCCAAGCATGCTTCATCTATTAGCAAAAATGTACGAAAACTTACCCTCGAATGAATCAGTGTTCATCGATGCTTGGGAGAAGTTATCGCACTCAGTTGATACTCCCAGGCTTCGGTGCAGCATAGCAGCAACGCGCTCGCGAGCTTCACGATCGATGTTCATCTCATCCGAGGTTTGTTTTGTGCCCTAAAAGAAACATTATTATTCTTATTAAAGATCCTCATCATTCTATTACAACCTGTCGAGGCCTACCTGAAAGACACTTAAGCAACTCCGAACTTCAGTCCGGTGAGAAAACTTGCTAATGTGGCGTTTCATTACAAACCTGTATGAACTATCTCATAAAAGAAGAAGAATGAGATGTTTCTACTAGCAGGCTGTTATTTCATTGGCATTTTTCGAGGATTCCAAGTTTTAAGAACATGTATTCCAGAGCTGATCCCATGGTGATAGCTTGTTTAACTGAAACTATGGGATCAGTTCCAAAATAGCGTATTTACTTACCGGCCTACTCACGCTCAGTATGCTGAGGCCGTAGTCGGAGGACGAATCGACGTCTATCTCTGTGAGGTCCCGCGATGGGTTCCTCGTGAACCATACTGCGAGTTCATACGTTAATTTGGCTTCCCGTAGCTTGTTATCCCAAGTCTAAGAAGTTATAATTCATTAATCAGTAGTATTAAGTCAGCGATAAAGTAATACCAAAATTTTAAAAATCCTACCTTAAGCGTGACATGTGCGTTGGGATCCTTTGACGATTCAGATAAAATGAATCCGATGTGCGATGAGCCGACATCATCAATGGCCACGAACACTAAGGATCCGTATTCTTTTGGATTGCGTTGGCTGACTTTTGGGTACACAACAAGCCGCTCAATGAAAAATTTGGGCCTGTAAACCAAACAAATTAAGGGTAGTTCGCCGAGCAAATAACAATAAACGCATAGGTAGGCATAGTACGCTTGTTAGTTAGTTATTTACCTTATCAGTTTGTACGGATGAGCACTTCCCTTAGAAAGTTTCTTGCAAACCAGTAACATGTCAGTAAGTAGGAAGACCCGTACTTCAATCTGTGGAACATCTGTATCTTTAGAAAGGATTTTTGTGTTCTGTATAAAATTACAACTACGAGTACATTCGTTCGGAATGAAGGATGACGCGCCACGCAGACCAGGTCCCTTATCGGCGTTGCTCAGAGCTTGTTGCGATTCAATGTATGTGTCACCGTAAGATTGTGAACTGAACATCGTTAGTGTATAATCTACCTCGCGAGATTATAAACAGTCAAAAATTTGTGAAATGTTACAATATAATGCATTCATTTTCTCTAGTTTATAATCAACAATTAGCGTTTATATCATTAGCAAAGAGCCTGCACTTATTATATACTACAGGATTCATAGTCTGTCCGATTTTATCACCCATGTGAACGTGACATTTAAGCAGACAGCGCGCAAGGTGCGTGACTTCGCCTGCAAGTTTGATATTAGTTCAGAATTTGTCGGTTTGTCATGAATAGATAAACTATCGAAAATTATGCGTTCAATCGTAAATGGTTTGTCGCAGTTCAGATTTTTTCGATGGTTTATAATCTATTTCGCGATCGACATTATAAGTAAACCCTGTTCACAATCATACGGAAACATATGCAATAGTTAATGCTGACTTGAAATAAAGTTGGACGCATACGCATCTGCGTGACGCCTAGCACAGCAATCACATAACTAAGATAAGGCTCAAATACGGAGTTTCTGTGATATCATGCTCATTGTAAGGAGTCACTTTTAGTTTCACTAAAGAAGTGAGAAGGTATAGTATTCGCGAGGTAGGTATATTATATAATTCGCATCCATGCAACATGAAGGGCGTAACGCCTAATTATAGGATATAAAATAAATGTGTGATTCTAAAAAGTGTGTGTTTGCATCACAAAGTTATTTTGTTATTGCTGTCAAACAACACACTATTCAAATGAACTTGAATGAAATGGCTGTATTAATTAATACAAAATTAAACGGATGCATCCGAAATTCATTACGCTTAGCATTAAGATACAGTAATTTTACTAGTGACCCCGTGCTTTTCTTAAAAATAAAGGAATTTTGATAAATGCTGTAAATTTTAAATTGGTTTAAGTGCGTTACAGGTAGAGATCACTGTTAAAATTATCAATAATTTCTAGGCTTGCCTCCTTAAGGTTGTCCTTAAAACGCAAGTCCCCTGAGTGTATTAGCGTCCTGCTATGGTGGTGGGAGCAGTTGACCATGGGGGCCTTAAGATTCAACTGCGAATGCAAACGGAAGCATCTGTCCAGTTCTTCGTCTTTAAAATCCTGAAAAACGACAAAACTTTTAGGTAACCGCGGACGCGGAACATTTGCGTTACAGTTCAACTCATTACCTATTTATTTACACAGATGAAACGTATCCTTCACGTCGGCCACCCGGGGGTCGACAATAGATACATAATTATTTCGTCCTATACTAGTCAAGGCCTGATTGATTTAGATGTACGTTTTTTTTAATATTTTTAATTAGTTTACGCGAATAATTTAGTAGGTAGTAGGTACCTATAACTACAAACATCAAGTGTCTAGGGATCAAGTTATTTTTTTGCAACAAATAGTTATCCAATCAATATTTACCAAATAAGACTAGATTTGGTAAACATAAATATAATCTAGGTTGGGTTTTAACTTAAATACCTATATTTAAGTTAAGAACGTACATACCCTATATTCTGTAAAAAATAAAGAAATATATCAGTTTTCGCAAATTTGGGAAATTATCCCAAGTTAAATAAATGGCAAAAAAGCAAGAAATAAGATTTCCAAAAATTTTATTGTATACATAAAAAAATAGTCTGTGTTTCCACCATTAACATGAATCACACAAACGCAGCGATTTGGCATGCTTAATAATAATCAGTTCATCAAACTCACTTTGAGGAGTGGCAGCTCACGTGCTTTCTAACAAGTCGTATAGTTGGTGTGCGTTAAACACCGCATCCATACTCGGGAGGGCTCTTGTTTGAGGCATGTCCCATGCGTGCTCAGTTGGGTTGAGGTCTAGCGATTGAGCCGGTTACGACAGAACGTTGATACGAGCTTTGAAAGTTTTGTTTCCCCCAAACTGGAGTATGTGTGCTGTATCATACCGAAACTAGATTCATCGGAAAACATAAATAACCTTAATATTCAATTAAATATCCCAGAACGGGACGATCTAAAGCTTCTTGGTTTAACATTGGACAATAATCTAACATGGAAAAAACATATCGAAAATCTGAAGACTTAAGAAAATGTATTTAAGCAAAATGAAAAAGCAACACAAACTATGAGACCGCACTCTCAGAATACGCATAGTATTCTGAGAGTGCGGTCTCATAGTCTGCTTATGCATGGTTTAATTAAGACATAATGTTGTGGTGCGAAAGTACTAACTTTTATGACATATTCATCATGGAAGAGAAATGTATATAAGCATCTCTAGGAATATTAAGCCATGGGAAAGTTGTAAACCACAATTCATGAAAAATAAAATAATAACGTTAGCCTCCCTTTACCTATTACAAATAGCTACGTTCGTCCAAAAACACAGGATTTTCTTTCGATCAAACATAGAAGCAAACCAAATCTACAACCGAAGAAATAAAAACAAGTTAATTACACCGACACCAAAATTAAAAATAATTAAAAATAGCCCTTATCTTTTGAATTGCAACTATATAATATGTATAATAAATTTCCAAATTACTTAGAAAATGAGGAGACTACAAATTCTATAGTTAACTAAGATTACTTTTAATAGGGAAATGTTATTCTTATTTTATTACACAGTACCCCTATTCATGACGGATAAAACTTCATAGGTTTCTTTTGTTTTTCTTTTTCTGTAACATCCGGTCTGATCAAAGACATAAATTATTGTTTATTTCAGTGACATTTTTATTTTGTATTGTAAAATGACTCACCATAATTCAATTTAATCACTTACGATATTATCATGACATGATTTTAATTATTACCTATTCCTTATTATTATTATAATTTGATTCTACTTTTTACTACCACTACTACAATCTGACTTAAATAATTATGACTTTATGTGTGTATTGTACTGTGTTTTGATAAGTTTGACTCAAAGTATTATGTCAATTTAACGTTCATAAACTCAACTGCAAACCAGTATTGTGCTTTGCAGTGCCCTGACAGGGTTCATGTACAAAAACCGACGGTACTATTGTAAAATGTTTGATGTGCATGAAAGCAAATAAATAAATAGTTAAGTTATATGAAAAGCACACTCAACGCCAGTATTCTTCCTCCCAATCTCTCGTGTTCGCGAGCCAATTGTAAACGGGTCCTACGATTGCAGGGCTATAGGTGAGAGCCTCAGCGGCCTTCGGGAACGCAGACCCATTTCATATAAATGATTTCAGATGTTTTGATCGCTTATTAACAAGCCTGAAGAGCGGCGGAGCCCCGTAACCAACATCGTAGCGGTCATGGTACGATTCCGTCGCGCTGTATTTTGGGCGTACCGGTCCTGTCCGCGAGTGTTGATGCGAGATCGTTCTCCATGTCGCTCGGCCCCGCTGCCCGTGTCCGGACGCGGCTTATATCGCTCTCGGTATTGCCAAGAGCGATAGCCACAGGTCGTTGCCTGGAACCAGCTTTCAACATTCCGACGATATTCATCATCTCTTCTCGGGTTAAATGACGTCGTCGCTCCATATCAGTATCATTTTTTACTGATATAATGTTTTAGTTCTGACGCAGAAGTTGTAATGATTTTGTCGAAACGCCATTACACAGTTTTATATAAATCCTAATTGAATAGTGAAACTCACTAAAATGAATCACTAGCGGTAGCGACCCAAAAAACTTTATATAATAAACCTCAATTACAGCAATGCTGTAAAACGTACTTGATCGCTAGACACTTTTGATGTGTGTATCGTGTTTATTTATGAATGTATTAAATTGGCGAAATGCAGATAAATAATGTTTTTGTAATAAATTTTGTTTAATATATTCGTAATATTCAGGTGCAGGGGAGGGTTCGGTGACACACATCTGCGAGTTTGAAATACAATTCCCTTTCTGTGGTTGTATACTGAAAATGAAAGAAATACGATTAGTTTTAAAAAATAACTAACTTTAAATCGTACTTCACTAACATCAAGAAATTGGTATGAAACAAAAATGAGATAGAGACAGCGTGCGGTTAACATTCACAAAGGCGGCTAGTAATAAATTATTATCTTGAAAGAGCAAAACAAGACTATTTCATAGTGTTAAAAATAATGTCGGACGCCACTTGAGGATTAAGGGTAAAATGGTGGGAAGGATTACTTATAGAACATTGAACGGTTCATCACAACGAATTGTATATGTTATAAACTCATACCTGTGTACAGTAGTCAATTTCTCAGTTTGTTGGTTTATGATCTCATGGTATACCTTTTGATGACGTTTATATGATTAATTTAAGTTTTTAAACTGAAATGGTCACTTAAAAAGGGGTATTATTGCGGCACTGTTGCAAGCGCCATGATCACGGATAAAAAGTTTATCCGTGATCATGGCGCCTGAAATCTCATGAAAAACATGGCATTTATGAACATGGTAAATATCCTGTTTTAAGTACATTTTTTTTATTTCTTATATTAATAAAAACTAAAGTTCTTAATAATCGATTACAATCTAGCTCTATCAGACTAATACTCAATTTAATTCTTTAACGGATAAGCCGTTTATCCGTGATTATGACGCCTAAAATCTCATGAAAAACATGGCGTGTATTATGAACATGGTAAATATCCTGTTTTAAGTACATTTTTTTTATTTCTTATATTATTTTAAACTAAAGTTCTTAATAATCGATTACAATCTAGCTCTATCAGACTAATACGAAAGGACATTGTCCAGATTCGCCCTGTGCAAAAAAAATATCGGACAAATACGATAATTAATTGTGTATTTTATTATATTAGTTGCAAATACTTTTGTAACACGGACTAGCTGCATGCCAAAATGAACATTATAAAGTATTGTACGCGACTAATAACATTAATCGCCACCATATTCGCCAAACGTCATGTCGTATCGAAAAAGATTAGGGATGCCCAATCGAACCTAATCCATCGATTGAATTTTTAATCAATTGTTGCATATTTTTTAATCTGAATCACATTATGAATTTATTTCGAATAAATTGCAAATAGAAGCTACAATAAAAACATTCAATCACCATTCCATATTCCGTATAGTAGATCTATTATTAACTAAAAGTATAATATAAAATACCTACTAAGTATACTCGTACTTTATGAATGAGGTCAAACTCGATTTTAAGTAGGCAGTTAGAATAATGCTGAAGTGAGCAAAACCTACATATTTCATCATGATGATTATACGGGGTTTTCTATTGATCGTTTAGAAAGTGTGTGGATTACATCTAACTAACGATTATTTACGACAATTAATATAAGAATAACCCTCATTTTGGGCTTAATACTTATCGTTACTGAATACATTATTAATGTTTTCTTTAAAAAAGAAGCATATTGCAGACTGGATACAGATGTCATTAAGTATTATAAAAAGTATAGAAGAGTGTTATTTTATGTACAGTAGGACATTGCCATACTTGTAATGGTATTAATATCAGGGCTTGGAACCGGTTTTGAAATACCGGTTAATATTGTTCATAAACCGGTTATAATATCGTTCTTCGATTAACCGGTTAATTACAAAAACGGTTTAGACTAAACCTAAATCATTTTGGATACCGGTTTTTGCAAAAAATATAATTTTAATACTCGCACTAACCTAAATAAACCGGTATTACTCAGATTCCATTCAAGTACTTTGTTGCACTCACGACAATTAAAATAAAACTACGAGCGCGGTCGAACACAATCTGCTTGTGAGTGCGTTATTCGTTGGCGTAGAGTGACTAGACCGAGAGCTTTATTATTGTAGATGTAAGAGAGATGGCGTAGTAGGTAAAACTCTTATTTACTTACCGCCGAATCTCAAATTAACCGGTTAATTTCGCTCAACAGAACCGGAATTTGTAAATATACGGGTTCTCCAACTAACCGGTTAAACACCGGTAACCGAAACCTTAACCGCAATCGTTTCTGGTTTGGGGTCAATGACCGAAACCGGTTTGGAAATATAACCGGTTTCCGAGCCCTGATTAATATCATCGTATATAAAAAGTTTATGTAATACAGTTTGTAACCTATGCCCCTACTTTTGACGTCACTAAATAGTCATTTGTCACTGTACAATTATATCAGTGTGTTTGGATGACTTTCGGAACTATATTGAATATTAAGACTTCGCTATTTTAACGGACTCTGATTGCTTTCAAAAACGACTTACCTGGCTGTGATTTTTCTCGAGTGGAGCTGTGTACCGTTCAAAAGATAACCTGGCTCTACTGGTTGTTCCATGTTACACAAACATTTATCTCATTCCAAAACCAATGCTAACAATACAGGTACCTATGTTAAAAGATTCTATGCATATAAAAGTTGCACTTACTTGCACCTAGGCTTTAGAACAAAAACTGCATAGGTACCTAATTATCAAGGTAGGTACTAAAAATAGCTAAATGTATTATGATATTGTTGTCAGTTTCTTAAAAATCACTCGGAGCTGTGAAAAACTATAGTAAATATTCGTTGAACTTATGGTTCGATTATAACCTCAAAATCTGATACTTGTTTTAAAATATATCTATCCTGCAGCTAGTCCGCTATAAAAATAAGATCATAAAGGAGTTTACTAATGATCGACAATACAACACATAATTTTCCGATGCTCTTAGTTCCAGGGCGAACAATGTATGGGCGCAGAGCAATGTCCTTTAATTCTTTAACGTAAGCCGTTTATTCGTGCTCATGGCGCTTAAAATGTCATGAAAAACATGGCGTTTATGAACATGGTAAATATCCTGTTTTAAGTACAATT
This sequence comes from Eugnorisma glareosa, assembly GCA_947578425.1. Classification (NCBI taxonomy): domain Eukaryota; kingdom Metazoa; phylum Arthropoda; class Insecta; order Lepidoptera; family Noctuidae; genus Eugnorisma; species Eugnorisma glareosa. The sequence continues at coordinate 36,000,551 of OX387957.1, forward strand.
TTTTATTTCATATATTAATAATAACTAAAATTCTTAATAATTGATTACAATCTAGCTCTATCAGACTAATCGGAATTTAATTCTTTAACGGATAAGCCGTTTATCCGTGATCATGGCGCTTAAAATCTCATGTAAAACATAGCGTTATATTATGGTAAATATCTTGTTTTAAGTACAACTTTTTTATTTCTTATATTAATAAAAACTAAAGTTCTTAATAATCGATTACAATCTAGCTTTAACAGACTAATACGCAATTAAATTCTTACTTTATTATAATATTGTATATAGTTATATGGACTAAGAATAATGTCAATATATCAAAGATCTATCTCGATCAAAGATCGCATATATAGCAGTGATAGCCTAGTGATGTGACCGTCGGCACGCGCCTCTGATTTTTCGGATTCATGTGCGTATTGTATAATTTATCACTAGGTCCGTTGAAGGGAAACATCGTGAGGAAACCAGCATGCCTGAGAGATATCCCAATAACCAAATAAGAGGCCTATGGGCGGCCTAAAAACTCTGACACCAGGCTAACCTGGTGTTTGAATTTTTTAAACTATTTCCACGTTTTAGAAAGAAGATTGTAATTTTTAGGGTGTACATCATAAAGAATGGGGTTTAAATTTAATGGCTGGCCTAACTTCTGATGATAGCTTACTGCTTATATTATTATCTCGGAAACGTGAAACTTAACAACATTTTGTCTCATACAAAACTGGTTTGCATTGATACCACTATCGATTAATATAGGTGTTAAGCGTGGCCGCCACTTGAAAAAAACCGGCCAAGTGCGAGTTGAAGCGCGTTGAGAGGGTTCCGTACTAATTACCAAGTCAAATGTTTCGACTTCTTTCATGAATAAAATCAAAACTATTTATTTTACAATAATAACAATAATATATTTGAAACCAGTTTTTTTTTCGGAATGGATATCATCAAATAACCCCTCCCGCTCTGGGCTGAGCAGGAGGGAGTGTCAGACTTTTACTGACTAAAACCCATCCATGTTCCTTCCTTTGCCCTTTGTGTTCCAGGGCCGCGGTATCTCTTTCGAACAGTCCCGCGACCCTGGCAGGACATATTTGAAACCCCTCATAACGAGTTCTTTCATTTGAAATATGACACAGTAAGTTTTGCAATACTTTTTTTTATTTCCTAATTTGTCCCCCAAAATTGACTTTATTTAGAATTGGTAGTAATTCCTATAGGTTTTCCTGTAATCTACAAGCAATGAACTAAATTGTGCATTTTTGTTCAACATTTTAGTTCAATAGTTTCGGAGATCAGGGAGGGGGGGAGGAACGGCCAATTTTCGTCTTCTTTCATGAATAAAATCAAAACTTTTTATTTTAAAATAATAACAAAAATGTATTTGAGATCTTCATAACGAGCCCTTTCATTTGATGTATAAAACAGTACGGTTTATTAAACAATATATTTATTAAAAAAAAAAAAATTTACTCTGCACATCTGTGTTTGGGTCATAGGATTACACCATCCTACCAAATTTCACCAGATTTGGTCCAGTGGCTGTGACAGACGGACGGAGAGACAGACAGACGCACGAGTGGTCCTATAAGGGTTCCGTATTTTTATTTTTTTGTACGGAACCCTAAAATTAAAATGGCAGAAATTAGGCCGGCCAGGCTTCATACAAAATCCTACAAGCCCTTTTATCTATCTATTTAAAGGAGGTATTTTGCTTTCGTAAAATTTTGAAAGACGAGTCGCAGGCTTTCAAGTTTTGTTTGGCATAGGAGTCGGGAAGAGGAAAATAGGGGATAAATGATTATATGGAGAATTAACATGAAATCATTATCATCATCTGCCTAGCGTTTTCTCAATTTTTTTTCAGTGTATGTTGGGGGCGCCTTCCGGAATTGACATGAAATATGGTACCATAAAAATAGTACTTACCTTTTTAACTAAACTAGGCATAGGGGTCGTCCATTAATCACGTGACGTTTATAGAAACTTTTTAACCCACCCTCTCTCCCATGGTGATACGTGGTGAGGATTTAGACTACCCCTCCCCCCTACCGAAAATCACGTGTAGTTTTTTGATACATAATATTTAAAAAATACCTGAATTATTATCTTTACATACAGGTTAACAGGTATAATCTAATTTAATTCAGGAAAATTAAGCACCGTTAGCCATGTCCAGATAGACATTAAGGTTGCTGTGGTGGTTTCTGATCTGACTGGCATAAAAATAATAAAGAAAAGGTGTAATCATGTGTGTGTGTTATCAGCTTATACAACCTGTTTTTTTGATATCCCATAACTCTAGGGTTATATTCTGTAGGTAAAAATAATACCAAAACTCCTAGAATAGGTGGTCCAAAAATGCATCGTTTCGGAGTTATCATCAATCATAATTAAATTAGGTCAAAAATTGTCACCAGTATGACGAATCTTTACTTTTGCGAGGTTGCCAAACTTCGCAGTAGTGTAGTAAAATAAATAGTAAAATAAAATATGTAGGTAGGTAATTCATTTTTATTCAAAGCAATCATTCATATTTGAAGCTAAGAAAATGCGACGTTGTCATATTTCACGTAAGGGTGTTTTACATTAATAATCGTGACTTTGCCGAATTATTTTGTATGAAAAATGAAAAAAAAAAAATACCGAAGGATTGGAACATAACTCATATGCCAGTTGATTCTTTGATATGGCCTCAATCATACCCTAGAGTTATGGGATATAAAAAAAAACACGTTGTATATGTCCCCACCGAGCATACCGAGCACACCGAGCATAGGACACGAGCATACCCTAGATTAGAGTGATTAACACTAGAAAAGCATATATTTAATATCCTGATCCTCGGACCACGGATCGCATTTTGCAAATCAGCTGTTGGCACTGTGCTTTGTTGAAGACCAACTTCGGTCTCATCTAGCTACTCGGAGTCATCATTTTCGCGCACTACGTAGAGAATCTCTCTCGATCTAACGATCGATCATCGCGTCAGGATGCGTGAAGGGCGAACATTTAATACACGTGATATCTCACTACCCCGTAGTGATATTTCGTGACTTTTTCCGGACACCCTCCCCCCTTTTGAGCCTCACGTGATTAATGGACTTCCCCATACCTATTTTGAAATACAGACGCCATGGCAGTCAGGGGTACTTGCAATAACTGATGGTAAAATGCATCTTATAAGATAAAATAATAAATTTTACACTTGAAAATTTAGTGAACCCTTGCGTTTTTAAGCTTTACGTTTAGATCTAAAATATGTTTGTCTCTTTTATTACAATGTGTTATGATTCTTATTACAAGTGACACTATGAACATTATAATTTCGTGCATCTGGCCGTATGAAATTATTTAAATTGTTTGTATCCCTAATCTTGGCAGATTATTAATGCAATACGAAACGAACAAACGAGGTTGGTATGATTTATGATACATTTCTGTTCTGCTCGTCTCATTGCCAATTATATCGTGTTTATCTAATTATCTACATATAATTTAATAAGTTTGTTCGAACATCGAACACATGGAACTAAACAAAAGTGTAGAATACTTATTCTATGGAAAAAATAGTAAATTTTTATACAAGTGGGAAATATTTTGTCATTCCAGCCGAGGGGGAATTCACACCCCAGGCGAGGCGACCAAAGGCGAGGGTGTTGTGGAGCCCAGAACTGCAGTGACAAATGCCCACGTTAGCAAACGACGTTTTTATTTCTCTGTAAGTGTATTGAACACTTACTATGAATAAAATAATAAAACGAAAAGTATTATTTTTTATGAATCAATCCAAATGAGAAACTATGATCACTTAGTTTGCTTTTTTCCCCGCGCTTTGCTTTCGCAGGTTAAAGAAGAAGCAAAGGATGAAGCCGCGAAACAGCCATGAAAAACAGAAAATTCAAATATTGTTGAATTTAGAACACGAATAAATGTTTATAATGTTCATAAAATTAAAAAAAAATAGTTATGTTAAAATTAACTATTTATAAACACAATTATATATTCTGAAAATATTTATGCTTTGCATGTGTGCCTCTTTGGTGAAAAAAAAACAATCACCCCCGACTATTATAGGAATTGAACTACGTGGGACTTAGTTTATATAGTGTTTTATATCTGCTGAAATAACACACAAGTAGAAATAAATAACTAGTAAAAAACACGAGTGTGAAGTACACTGCATTCTTAAACCTAATAATAGTTCAATAGGAGCTAGTTTTCAAGGAAATGTATCGAAAATAATATTTTACGCTTATATGTGATAAAACTAAATATCTACTTTTCAAACTGAAAATCCTTCCGATCTCTAGAAATAACAATTGACAAGTGCGCAAGGGCTTTCATCATTCCCGATTTTTTTCTAATTTAAGGTTACTACTATAAAGGGTGGCGACGACAATAAATTAAACTGCGTATACGCTGACGTTCCCAGGCTGCATACAAAAATCCATCCATCAAATATATCCTGTAGTGTCATCGGGAATTGTTTTTCCCACGCATGGTACATATTGCCCACTGACTACTTCAAAATCCTTTGCCAAATTCGTTCCTCTTTTATTTCCAGATGTGAATAAGTTCAATTAGACGAGTATCTAAGATTTGTGAACCAATATTTATAAATGGTGTTAACAATTTTAATTTCGTTAACAGTTTTATACAACTTAGTTTGTTTGAAAAATAAAAAACGTTTTTTAATTTCGATGTTAGGAATGATTAATTAGTTAGTTTAAAAATATTCCTATAAACTAGTAGTGTGTTTTCATTTATTGTCGTCACCACCTTGTATAACATGAAAAGTAAAAACATTGTTTCTTTTTTTTTCGTATTGGTATTACCAATGTTAATTAAATGTGGACGTATAGGTTGTACAACAAAAGTTTCGTAACAAGTTTCTTAATCTAGATCTACCCTTAGATTTCATACATCTACGTATAATTATGGTATCTCTAGGAACTCCAACTGCGTGTACACAGCTATCTGCTCAACCCTGATTCCACTAAGGCTCAATTTGCAATGCCGGAACGGAATGGAAGCAACTACTTACCAAATCTATATTTCGAGCTGCAGGAATGCGAATCAAGAAAAAACCTACCGAGAATGCGCGATATTCTCCGGATGCCAGGAGTCACCAGTCTTTGTCTTGTACTTAACTAGATTATACGAATCGAAACAAAATTCATTAGGCTTAGCTTCCATTCCATTGGCAGTGGGAATTGAGCCGCCCAATATTCAAGCGGTCTGTCGATCATCTATTTTTTAAACCTTTTTACAAATAGACCAATGCAACAGTCTCGGCTCAGTTTGTCTCGACATACCATTACAAAATAGTGGAACCAGGGTATATTATTATGTATAAACATACATTATCGTATTATGTTCTAGGCGAATGCAGCTTTTTTATCAATGTTTGATTAAAAAAATACATTGGGTACCTTACCAGCTATAAATTAGTCAAACACTTACAATCTCGTAGGCTTCGATCGAGTTGGCGACTTTTTCCATACGGTCAAGTTCTTCTCGCTGACGTATTGATCGGTTTAAGTCCTGAACGTAATTTTTGGCACATGTCTCCTGTTTAACAAATGCACAAACAAGCGTGAATTCAAAAACCTCCTCATTCTAACTTAATGACTGTACTTTAACTTTTGAAATTATAATTAAGAAAATTAATTATAGTTAATTGTGATAATTAATTTCGCTGGATACGAGGAAATTAAATTGAGTGTCGTAAGCACGGAAAGTAGTCGTTGTCGAGCGTACCCGTGGCGTACCCCAAATGTTACGTTTCGGTTTCATGTTTAGATAGATCACATTATGTGTAATTGGGGCTGAGGGTTACTCTTACTCCAATTTATCAAACGAAAGTTTCGTCGGAGTGCAACCCAGAATTTCAATGCAGAAACTAATGAAAATTACGGCATAATAACTGAATGTACTCTTGCAAACTGGGAATCTAATAGTTAGTAGAGGCGTTAACTAAGACCAAGTGTCTTGGTAAGCGGAACGTAGATACGTTACATAGCAATAAAAATGTTTTGTTAGTATTGTTGTTGAGTTGGTGACTTTTGTTAAAATCTAATTCCTGTGTAGAATGACGGCTGTTTACTTAATAGTCTAAATGTAAAGCTAACCATGGCCTGCAGAGAGGTACGTTCCGGCTCGATATCTGTGTGATTGATCAGACGGCGCAACAGCAGGCTGTATTTGGTCAAGCGCTGCATGGGCTTCACCATGATATCTGCAAGCTGAAGCCTGAAACAAAATCACTAGTTATTTTCTGATTCCTTCTGAAATATTTACATTTTAACAAAAGCAGGCCGTCTTATCGAGTAGTACTAACCTGTTGCAAGCCTTCTGTTTGTAGCACCAGGTCAGATAGCACATGAAGTCTGTGTTGTTTGACAAGGAACGTAAATAATCCAGAGCTTTCGTTTGCTCATTTACATATTTTTCGTAGGGTTGAAACATATCCCGGAAGTGCATGAAACCTGGCGCCATTATTTCTGTGTTGAAACTGTGAAATAAGTATTCGTTTAAAGACACAGATTCAGGAATCGTTCTTATTAGCTAACCTAGCTATGATAATAGGGTGATATAATGAATTAAATTGCATTAGTTTGCTTACGGTGCTTGCTTCTCTTTAGCATCAGCAATCATGGGGTAGATGGTAGTTTCCCAAAAGTAAAGACTGGCATTCAGGACATCGGGGATGTTCGTGAAGAGCTTCTCCGTATCGATGTCCAGCAGTTTCCCGGAGTCTTGCAGCGCGTGCGCCGCGGCTATGAACACCTGCGGACAACCCAGCATACCTTGAATGTTTTGTCTATAGTTGTTGCCAAATAAAGTGGCAATGCAGCCATTAAGCCTTGCCCTAATACCTCTTAATAGAAAACTGAACAACAAACTTGCATGACTCTTTTTATTTGAAAAGGGCAGGTATTTGTTTAGGATTTCTTTCTTCGAAATGTCTTGGTAAATAAAATTACTGTAGGCCATATTTGCCATCCTTCTTTTATTTTGTAAGTTTATAATTTTCATTGTTGGTAGAACTTGTAATGTAGGTCCAGAAATTACCTAATTACTTTGAGGCCAAGGATGGTAAGTCACATTATGTAACAAAACAGATTTAATGACGTGATGGATACATGTATAATTTAGAATTGATTATTTTTTAAGAAAATATCATAATTTGTCTTCCTTGGTTAGGTTATTAATTAAAATTTGTAACAAAAGACCCATTTTAATCGTTTGGTAGTCCAAATGAATTCTTCGAAGTAGGCTCCACATTTTTTCGGATTAGGGCGAGTTAAGCGACATTCTCACGATATCAAGTTGGTAGCTAATATTTTACTGACCTTAACTAGTTTCTAGTGAACGCTTAAAAGTACTTAACATAAAGTTAACGTTATCTAATTTAGATTATGCTTTTGGCTCCACTACCAATGTATACTAAACGTACCTACATGCATTTTATTGAATACTGTATCTGTTGCCAATTTCTAAATGTATAACAAAATTATTAAAAAAATGTTCGATTTATTTCGGATTTAATACTGATTTTATCATCTGCATAACCTTTTCAGCGGATATCTAGCTGAATACCATTATTTTCTATGAGGCTACTGCCAATCTGGCCAAGTTTCTGGGAACGCGATAGCTCTGGCAAGACTGGGCGTCTGGAATTCCAGGCTTCTGAAAACCCGTAAGGACTGTCAAAGATCTATGAATGTCAGCCGAGAAAAACGGCTTAGACTATGACTCAGTATTTAATGGATGGTCACCCATCCATGGACCGACCAAGTCATGCGTTGCTTATCCTTGAAATCGAACCATGCGACTGTAATCATTTAGCCATTAATTAATTTATTTTATTAACGTAATAAACATAAGGCTAAAGTCGTGTTGTGCAAAATTCAAGAATTCCCTGCAAAAGCAAAATCAAATAGTATGTGCGGGGATTTCCTCTTTTGACACCTATTCGTAGGTACTTAAATTATTTTAGATGATGCTAAAGCTGCTCTACTTGCCTATTAACCGACTTTTAAAAAGGCGGTTATCAATTCAAACCTCATACTTATTCTTATGTCCAGGAAGCACCATACAATGATGTAATAAAAACATATATTTTTCGGTTAGTTACTCGTATTAGGTATTTAAATCTATGATCACTAGTTTTCGAACCTTTTGTTTTTGCTTCCGCATAATGGAACCTGTCGCCTTGCGTGTGTCACTGCGGGGGGCCTACTGAAAACCAGCGCTGAGTGTTTTACACCCAGCATATGCTGAGTAGGTGACCCTTTCGTTATGGGCATGCTCAGCGCAGTTGAGCTATTTAATTAATTGTTAAGCTGTTTGTTAGTAATATGTATATGTATGTGCTGCTCTAATGTGTTGCTGCTGTCCATTAGCGAATAAATGTTTATTCTATTCTATTCTATTCCTTGCCACTGCAAAATTGTTACAATGCTAAGGATTGTTTTTTTTAATATCTAGGACATTTGCGCGAAAAGACATTTGCGCGAAAGCACTTTAGCGCGAAAGGCCACCAGAGCAAATCGACTTTTGGCTCGATAGATTTTGTGATGTAATCTCTGTTGCCGCTGAAGGAGTGCGGATACAGAATTCGGATTCGCGTTGAGCGCGAGAGACCTCTTTTCACCGCGTCTTTTACGCAACAAGAGCGAGTTTTATGAACTTTAAACAAATACGTTGTTATAAAGCATTTAACAAATATTAAGTTGCACTAAAAATAATTGTAATTCATTAATAACTTTAAACATTGTGAACCTGCGCGAATATTTCGACGGGCTGTCAAAGTTGGTAGACTGGGCCCTTAAGAGGGCCCTTCTCGGCGCGTCTATCGTCAACGCGAGCATGGTCGAAAACCTTGTTGTTTCATCCACAGCCACAGCGGCGATTTTCTTTCAACTCCCCCGTCTTACCCCGCAACAACCCCGCAAAACTCGTCTTCCGCGCGCCTCATAGAGCCTAACGCGATGACATTGAACGAAAATTAGTGTTCGAAAATTTCTTAAACTTGTTCCAGGAAATACGTGCTTTTGAATGAATCTTACAAGTGAGTGAAATAAATATTTATCAATAAGAATCTCCATTACATTTGCAAGGTTTCTATCGAGATGTTTTCTTTATTTTTACAGTTTATGAGTACATTATGAACGGCCAAAGTGCAGGTAAAATTTGTGCAAAACCGAAATTTTTGGAGGCTTATACTGAATTTGTTTATACTTTTTTTATTTTTTGCAACCATAGAAACCTAGATATAGTGCAAAACATACAAATTAGTTAAAAAAAAACAAAGATTGATGTGTAACATGTGTTTGAGTGAAAAGTATGACGGGTTGGCCGCTCTTAAGCATAAAAGTGTCGTCTATACTGAATAGGTAGATAGATGGACAGATTTGGCGATGGTACCTATAAATGGAAGGCGCTTAGAGGGTGAGGGTACTGGGTAGGCGTCTCTATTACACGGATGTTACACAACGACGGATCGGATTTCTTCGTTAAAAGCTGAATGTTATTGAGGGAGAGCAACAATGCTGAATTCCTAATCTTACCTGCGTAGTACATTACGTTTCTGGTTCGTCCAATATTTCATAATGCCTTTGGCAAGCACGCAGTCTATTACCGGAGCGGACTAATCCTCATAATAGGGATCGTCGATCCCATCTGTGAAACTTCAATTTTGGATTGGGAATTCTATTTTTTTTTTTGCCATAAGATCCTCATATTATACGATAGAATATGACTCGCTTAATAGCGGGTTACTGAGTACCAAAGCAGTATCCCATTCTTAAATTGATTATAATTTTATAAACAAATGGTTTCTCATTCACATTTAAATGACTATTTTTCAATAGTCAGATAACTTTTATCTGAGGAATAAAAATAGCGGTTTGACATATTTTCTATAGATAAGCTGTCAAACCGCCATTTTTATTCCTCGGATAAAAGTTATCTGACTATTGAAAAATCAGCCCTTAGGGGTTTCTCAATAGCCCGATATCTTTTAACCGACGAATAAGTTTATCATTTTGACAATTTTTGTGGACACTGTCAAAACGTCACATTTCCCCCTCAGGTAAAAGTTATCTAATGATTGAAAAATCTGCCCATAATATAATAGGTAACGGTTTTTTTTGCTAACAAGACTGTGTCCTTGTGAGGCAATTAAATATTATTGTTGATTCTAGCAGAACCCTAAAGTAAATAAGAGTAGATGAGTAAATTCCGAAAACGGAAGTGAAATACGTCATTATATCATCATGGGGGTTTCGGGCGGCGCCGGCGTCCTTTACCGCTGCTCGTGAAGGGCACAAGAAAGCTTTGGGAGTGACCGACACTGATCGATTTCTCAGTCTTCACGATAAATACCAGCACTACGACTAAATAGATAGCTTAATGGAACAACAACCATACACGAGCGTATTACCTAGCACGTGTTACGGAACCCTACGAGCCGCGGACGGCACACTTGGCTGGGTTTTAATTAACCAATGATCACGCTTAACGTTGTCTTTTGTAAGATGTCATAAGCCTCATCGTAGATCTAAGCTTATCCCTGAAATAATCATGTGCAGTCATGGAAGGAATGGACGCGGATGTTCCGAGAGCGAATTACTTTCATTCCCCTTATCTCCCTGCTAGTACCCGCATTGAGGATCCGATGGTTATAAAAGTAAACATTTCTTGAATACAGCGTTGATTAGATGCCGGACCAAAGGTAATTTGAAATCAGACTCGGTAAAAGTCCAATCTAAAGAGTAAAGACATTCACATGATTAATACTTTTGTAGCTTTCGTGTTCGTAGGAGCATTATGTTCACAAAGGTGGTAAATTCATCTTCAATGGCAGTTGCAGTCTTTAGGTTTACGGCATTCAACTAAGCGCGTATTGATGTAATTTTTTTACATATACATATTTGTAGTCCAAGTTTGGTAGCAAAGTATTATCTTAGTTTCCTAAACCGGCTAAATCCCCATTGCATATTATGTTGTTCAAGAATTAATTGAGAAACATTTTAATTTTTATTAACTTGCTAACCCAATAAGCAAATCGAAATTACTATATAATATCCACCAACACCTTGTCTATCGCTTATCTTATCAGATTAATGTAATTTCAACATCGTCACCAATGGCAGCCTTGTTCCATCTACAGCTGTGTACAGGCTTCTTTTCCTTTGCACTTCTGCCGTCTCTCTGTAACCATTCAGTGAGGGCTCTACTCCACCTGCAATCACCATGTCTTGCTGCAAAGAGTCCTGCCCAGCTCCACTTCAGATCCGCTGCCCGCAATCGGACATCCTGGACTTTATACCTCCGTCGAATTTCTGAGTTACGGACTCGATCTTTCAGCGATAGGCCTAACATAACGCGCTCCATTGCCCTTTTTGTATCCTGTACATAATCTCTTTAGTGAGCATCCTTGTTTCGGCCCAGAATAACAACGGGTGTAACGGTAGCTTGCACCCTGTGTCTCACACCAGCGGCAACTTATTTTTTTAATACTTTTATTTTGTTTAATTTATATTGTTATATATATGACATACTAGCTGATGCCCGCAGCTTCGCCCGCGTGGAGTCCAATAATTATCCCAAGACACCATACTACCGGGATGAAAAGTATCCTATGTGTTAATACAGTCAGTAAACTATCTGTGTGCCAAATTTTATCCAGATTCGTATAGTAGTTTTTGCGTGAAACAGTAACAAACATCCACCCATCCTCACAAACTTTCGCATTTGTAATGGGTCTACCCTATAGAGCAGAACTTTTTATGTCATAAGTCTGCCGGGTGCGCATCGGCGCATTATAGTCACCGAGAATATACATAGTTTCTACACCCGCACTATCAATAACAGTACTAATTTCACTGAGACAACCCGAGAAATCTGGTAAATTGTTTGAGCACTGGGTCTATGTAAACACTAAAACGACGAATGACTTATTATCAAGTTCAAACTTAACAGTTATCAAACGCAGACTCGCACACGTGAGCACAGATACGCAACGAAACAGATTCCGTCATAACACGGCAACGCCGCCGTACATGGCCTGCCGCGAATCGATTGCTGTGACGTATCAACCGATTTTCCAAAGAATTAAAAATCGTCATGTACTGAACCATAAAGAACGGGATGTGGTGAGGTATTGAGTTATTGACATGCGCGACGTAGACCGAAGAATTGCCAAATATAGTGCCAGTGGGCAGGGCACATTGCTCGCAGAACGAATGGCTGATGGGGCTGAAAAGTTCTGGAGTGGCGACCGCGAACCGGAAGACGTTGCGTAGGAAGGCCTCTCACTAGGTGGACCGATGACCTGGTGAAGGTTGCGTGGATCAGCTGGATGCGAGCAGCACGAGACCGGTCAATGTGGCGACAGCCACAACATTTACCAATCGTTACTTATCAAATCAAAATTAGTAAATTAATTCTCGATGAAAAGTCACGACACAATCTTTTTACACCCGGAAGGAATGGTAGGCAATACACATGGTTTGTAAAGTTTGGTTTTTAGGCATTCTGGTATTTTTCGATCCCAAAACACGTCAGCTTAGCTTGCCAAATACCGCCCAGCCCAGTTGTGTGCATCTCAAAATTTCTTTACCAAGGGTTTCTCTTCTAAAAGATAAACAATGTCTAAGTTAGACGGAGTAACAACCACCTTTTATTTACTGTTTAATAATAATATTCTTCTAATGAATAATAATAGGGAAAATTTTAATGGGGGCCAGGTCCATAAAAGTTTGGGAGCCTATTCATGAGAATAGGGGCCGAGTTTATTAATTATGAAAAAATTGTAATCTTTAGTGCTTTCAAGACTTAATTAAGTCATCAAATGTACCTTTAATGTACGTAACTACTAGTAAGGTACCTGCCCTAGCCAGAAAACGAAAGTATTACATGAAGGAAAAGTACAGTGATTCCAAAATTATTTACCGAATGGTAAACACAGAACATCAGGTACTTACGTAGTTGAGTTTGCTTGAAATTCAAACTTCGTAATACCGCATAAATGTTTGTTTTTATATTAGGTTTGGGAACATTCGTTTGTAATCCTTCGGGGATTTTAATTACGTTCTCGTATAAAACAAACTGAGTAATTTCATCACACATGTAAGGTCGCATCGCTGTGTATGTGTAAAGTTAAACCAATATCGTGTGCGTTACGTAAAGGTGGCTGTACACCCTCACCGAGACACTCCGAAGGAGTCAAGTGCGACAGTGTCCAACCAAGCGAGGAGCACCGAGGCTAGACGGGCGCTAGTAGACGCTCGGCTCGAGTCTCGTCGAGAGTGTGCAGTCACCTTAAGGGTAGCCGCATGCCAATGTGTTTGTGCGTAAACACGCAAGCTGCAAACCCTTCAGACTTTGGAATTCACGCAACTCTTTTTGAATTTTCTCTGTGGTGTGAGATGTCTGTTAGAAAATGAAATGCCCGTTTCCTACTTTAGAATCAACCTAGAAGGAGAAGCACATTTTGGAAAAGAGGACTTTTTTTAAGTAGATACTTATTTAGAGGGCATTATGAGTACCTAAACCAAAAACAATAATAAACGCATCTTTACTTTTGCGTCCAAATTAGGAGTTAGTTAGGTACCTACTATCCAGTGTTATAATATTATTCCTTTTTTAAGGAAGCCATACATGCTAGGGTGTACCCGACAGGTAGGGTCCGTCAGGTAAGCTGAGCTTGAGCTGCCTTTTGAGGAAATCTGCACAGTTTTTCAACGTCCACGCTCCGGTTTAGCTGTACGGTGCAACTGTTCAGGCAAACCTGTCGGATACACCCTCGCGTGTATAGCTTAGGAGGCACCGCACTTCGCGAATGCACTCATTCCAACAAAACAAAACAAAAAGTTGACAAATATTTTTCGTGAAAACCCAAGTTTCCAAATTCTATTAGATAATAGAAACTTTCGGGGAATTGTTATCATTGTTTCATATTTCAAGTTCTCGGTACTCAATATAGAAACAACGGACGTTTCGTAACTTATACTCGATCCGAGTCCAATCTTCTGAAAAAATATGATAGCATTTGCCGTTGGAAAAACCAACGAATGATTTGACGAAAGCCCTCGGGTCGCTGTCTTTAATCCGACTTGTGTCGAAATAATTGCAATTATTTGGTACTTCCACATGCCGTAGGTATACGAGTATATTACTCTGTCAAGAAAGTACCGGGAAACGGTCAATAATACACAAAATGTTAGTTATTCAACCAAAGTTATTTTAATTTGTTATCGCCTTCAAAGTATGCTCCTTTATAAACGATACACTTACGCCAACGAATAATCCAATCGTCAAAACATTTTTAATCGGCTTTTCCGGAATTGAGTTCAGTTCTCGCCGCGAATTCTCCTTTATGTCTTCTACCGAATGAAAGCGGGTGCCACGAAGTGATAATTTGAGTTAAGGAAAAAGAAAGAAGTCGGCTGGAGCCATATCTGGTGAATAAGGTGGTTGCACGATGGTATTAGTTGAGTTTTTGGTCAAAAATTCGTTCACTATCGCCTTGTGCGAAGGCGCATTATCGTAATGCATAAACCAAGAACTTTCTTTTCTCAAATCTGACCTTTTTCGTCGAATTTGCTATCTTAAACGCTGAAATAATATTCTTTATTTACTGTTTGACTATCCGGCAAGAATTCCGAGTGCACAACACTGCGATAGTCAAAGAAAACGGTCAACATAACATTGACTTTTCATCGCCTTTGGCGCGGGTTTTCGGTTTCGGTTCAGTTGGAAGGTGTCACTCCGAAGCTTCTTGACTAGTTTGCATGTCAAACTCATAAACCCACGTCTAGTCACCAGTAATAATGCGTTTCATGGATGTAGGGTCGGAATTGACTCGTTCAAATGACTCTTATGCGATTGAGTTTTTGAAGAAAATTCAGGTCTTTTTGGGACTAGCCGAGCTTCATTTCCTGAATTGAATTTGGAACCATAAACAAATCATCCCTTCCCGATACTTTTTTGACTAAATGTATGTTCAAGCTTTTACACCTAATTTATAATAATATAAATTAAAGTATGTAAAATAAAATAAGGGCAGGAAATTATGTTATCTTATTATTACATAATTTCCTGCCCTTATTTTATTTTATCCCTATTTATCTGTGGTCGACGCAGCATGTCTTCTTCTACTTCTCTATATTACCTGTCATCTCAGTGGTCACCTCCTTTCTAGCCATAATCATCAAATATACACAGCGCATCTGTCGTTTCTTTGATCTTCCTCTATTCTTAGCCATTCATAGTCAAAACATTCCTCACGACATTTTTCCTCATTCCTTCTTATAGGCACCCCAATCTATCTGTCTTCTATATTATTAAAATCAATTTCCACATTTATGACGGAGCATCACTTGGATGTGTTTTGAGTGATTTTTAGGGTTCCATAACTTAAAAAGAAAAAACGGATCCCTTATGGGATCACTCGCGTGTCTATCTGTCTGTCCGTCTGTCACAGCCAATTTACTCTGAAAATACTGGGACTGAATGAGTTGAAATTTGGTACACATATATAAATCGGTGACCAAAAGACGGACGTGTCACGTAAATTACTGAATTTTAAACACGGGGGCCACTTTTTGAGGGTAAATTAAAAAATGAAATAAATAATAATTTGAAAACTGTAAGTATCGTGTTACATATCAAATGAAAGGGCTCATTGTGAGCATCTCAAATATTTTTTAAATAATTTTAAGCTATATAGTTTTGAAGTTATTAAAGAAAATAGACGAAAATTGATCACCCTTAACTCTGAAACTACAGGGCCGAAAATTTTGAAAAATAGTTCTTTGCCAATAGATAACAGGAAAACCTATAAGAAAGCTATAACAACAAACAATAAAAATAAATTAAATATTAAAGGGGGGTCACCTCCTACGGAACCCTTCATGCGCGAGTCCGACTCGTATTTGGCCAGTTTTTTTTTTTGGAAAACTCACCGTAATAAAAGTTGTCTAAACGCTGCATTTTTGCGTAACAACCCCATAAAAATTTTAATTGCACCCGTGCTAAGCCGGGCGGGTCGCTAGTACATTATAAATGTAGTGAAAACAGTAGTAAAGTTCATCCAACAGAATTTGAGGTTAACCCGAACATAAACAGTGATGCGGTCAGGAACTTTGTTTTAGAATATGTCGCGCGCCGTTCACATAGGGATGCTGGCTTGTTAAACATAGACAATAGGTGCTTTTATTTTTCTTTTAGATAAAGATTGTGAGAGGCTGTATAATTATACCATAATGCGACTATAATAGTATGTTTATGGCGTTTCGTATATAACCTGAGGGCCATCTCGACAGAACGCCACTGTATTCCTAGACTGGTGAGAGAAGCTATTGAAATTACCAAACATAGGAACTTCAATAGGCCTCCCTATTGAAGTGAAGAGAGAGAGTGCGAGTGTGTTAGTGTGAAGTTACCAGTTAAAAGAACTTCAACCGGGAGGATGAGTTTCAACTGTCGAGAGCCTGGAATCCAGTGGTTCACCTTTGTAAAAAAGGAAAAAGGGCCGAAAAAAAATAGTGAGTTTCTTGTGTTGGGAACAGAATCGAGTTGCGAGTGACAGTGGTAGCTGTACTGAGTGCAAAAAACGAACAAGGAAGAGGGTAGACCGATTTGTCTACTAATAAACATCCACCCCACCTGCAATAATTTCAGTTTATCCGTGATCATGGTGCTTGCAACAGCGCCGAAATATCGGGAACTCAAAATCATCATTAAACATGGTAAATATCCCGTTTCTAGTATTAATGATAACCTGGAGGAGCCTTTAGCTAAATAATAACAGCCACACTAGTCGACCTTTAAACTAAAGTAACGCTTGCCGAGGTTTGTGCGTGGATGGGCGACCATTCATTAAAAACCGAGTTTTCTCCGGTCCCCGGCATAAAGCAAAGCATGTTAATCCGTTGGCCCCAGCTGCGTCATAAGAACAAAACTCTGACCCGTCTGACCCGTATCCGACCAACCTTACCAAGAGGTTTCGGAAAACCCAATAACTGGATTGTGTAAGTCAGATAGGCAGTCGCTTTAAGTAAAACAATGGTATTCAGCCGCATTCGGTTAGACTGAGAAAAGGCTTGTCTTAAGGTGGATGCGCAAGGGTAGCCCGCTTACGTTTATTGCAATTTGCAGGTCAGTGTCAGATTGTACGTTGATGAAAATATGAATCGCGCCAGTAACACGTATGGAGTTATAGAATTTTAATCACTAAAATCATAAATATAGCCTTCGAAGTTTATATAACCCCATTCAATAGCTATTTCATGAAAAAGTCACTCTTTGGGATTATATGAACTTAGAGGGTTGTATTGATGATTTAAATGATTATAATTCTGTAACTCCATACGTGTTACTGGCGCGATTCATATTTTCATCAACATGCAACCTGTCACTGACCTGCAAATTGCCATAAACGTATGAAAATTTAAATTTCGCGGGCTACCTTTGCGCATCCACCTTAAGATGATGTTTATTTATCTTTTGGGCCTCCTAATTAATACGTTAGGTACTCACCTGCACTATTGATAGCAAGTGGCGGATGTAATCGGCCTCCGTGCATATGAGTTCCCGAATCACTGCCTGCCTCGGCTCCTCGCATGGCCCCAACTCTGTGGAAATTAACTGTTGTTACTTTCTTTTTTCATAGGACTTAAACATAACCGGCGAAATGTGGGTGTACTATTATGTACTCCTCTGCCTATTTATTCGGGTGTTACAGCCGTTATACATATTATAATAATATAATGTAACGTTAAGTGAGATTGTGGGTTGTCTCATTTTAGCAGAACTACGTCCAATACCCGGAGATTTACTTTCACGTGTTGTGTGTTATATACTAAAACCAACATAATATTTATGCAAATCATTAATTAACGAAGCAAGAACTGTATGTTTGTTTTTTTTTTGTCAATTGTTTTCTTTCGCTATATTGCCTCAGACGGTCTCCGGAGATTCTGTTAATTTTATTGGCACTATATTAATATCGATTACGTCGTAAAATATTAATTGGTTAACGAGTACTGAATGCCGGTCGAAAATAAACGCCTTTTGGTGCTTGATCCTATTTATAACCGATAACTCACTTTCTCAATGACTTGGTGAGAGTAAATTGTGAAAATTGTTCAATACGTTTTTGCTAAACTCGTGATTTCACAAGTGAAGTTTTTAACTTATATATTAGTATAACTAGCGACCCGCCCGTTATACATATAAATCTTTCGCTTGAATCACTCTATCTATAAAAAAAAAACCGCATCAAAATCCCTTGCGCAGTTTTAAAGATCTAAGCATACATAGGGACAGACAGCGGGAAGCGACTTTGTTTTATACTACGATTATGTAGTGATGTGACAAAGAAGTAGATGCAATCGTTGCGACATTTTTATTGCTCCCAAACCATGTTTTTTATTTAGGATCAGGGTACTCATTGAAGCGACTTTGTCTACGCCAAATCATTTCCCGAGGTAAAAGTATCCTGTGTGCTAGTCCATGTTATAAACTATTTGTGTGTCAAATTCCATCCAAATCCGTTCAGTTAGTTTTGCGCGTTTGAGTAATAAAACGTGGAAACTTTCATTTTACATTTATAAAATGAATTAATAGGTAGGATTGTAGGTTAAAACCATTTTTTGCTAATATTTATGTTGTTTATGCACGTGTTTTTAAACAAAACATTTTCCCCAAACGAGTCCTTTATTCTGTAAATGCTAATAATAGGCGTTGGTAGCATAACTTACAACTCTTTGAATGTTGTTATTCGTTTAGTGGATAAACTGGCAGATTGTGAAACAAACCAACCAACTCGTAGGACTGCCAAGGGTGCTCGTTCGGATGTCGGACCAGATAATTGAACGTTTAGTTAAGTTCGCCGGAAATCCGACATTGTACGAAGCGAGATTCTTGTCACAACTAAGGATTACCTCTTTAGGAAGGAGGACCTCTTGAAGTATAGGGGAAAGCGTGGGTGAATTTACATAATTTAATGTACAAAAGACATATTTTTTAAAACATTATCTGGTCTATAAGGCGGTCGAAATAATTGTCATTTCTTTGACTACCTACGCTGGGCTCTCCAGCACATGGTGTTTTTTCTTGTCAGTAATTGAATAGAGCTAACTCTGACTTGCGGTAGATAATGTAATGAAATATCTGTTAAAATCCGGTGTCCGCTGTTAGTCTTGATTTCGGTCCGGTCGGTCGGTTTGGCCGCACCTTGAACCGCTTTTATAGCAGAACAGCTGCAAGAGGCAAATCAATGAAAAAAATCTAAAAAAGGTTGAGGTTAACTATTATCTATATAAAAAACCCCAATAATTTGCCTATTTGTAAATATTAGGTAGACGCGCACCTCCTATTAAATTAGTCTTAAACCTTACTGGTAAAATACGGATGTAGGTTAGATATTAAATCTCTGCCTTACCCTTCGATTAAATAAATAAAACTGCCGTGGTGCCGTGGGTGTTAGTCCTAAGTAATGTAGTACAGACCACGAGCACCAATATAATTATATACACTTTCCTAAATTTAAAAGCAAGCATAGTGAAACAAGCAACGCAAAGCAAGCAAGCAAATCGAGAAACAACGATTGTAACTTGGAGATAGGATTTTTTTCACAAATGAGTTCCATAATACTATGTTCGTAACAACATGAAATTTTAACAAAACAGTAGGAGAAAAACAGTTTAAAAGTTGATAAGTGTTTACACATTGGTGCTCGTGACTGTACCTAATATAACATTGCAACCGTCTAAATTAATTTCAGAGGATTGCTTATAGGCATTGGCTAGCTAGAGTATGGTATTAATACCATATGACCGTGAACCTAAACGGATTGGCTAGAAACGATATTATCGAAATAGTCATTATAATAGGCACTTGGCACATTGCCCTTTATGAATTCGCTCCGAACTTCGATGTCGATAACAAATTGCATATAATTACCTAGATATTTTATTAAAACTGGAGTAGGTACTCTAAAGCCAATTACGTACATATTACCGTTAAAAACGGGAGTAAAATATATATTTTAGAGCTAAAACTAGTTTCATTTTCTTAAAAACAGGTTACAATTTTCGTAATTATATCCTGTCTCATGTTTAGCAATGAAAGCTCTGCGGATTATTCTAACTCAAACTCTCAAACTCAAACTCAAAGCATTTATTTCAATTAGACCATTACAGGCACTTTTGAAAGTCAAACAAAAAAAAAAGCTAAGCTACAGTCACAGTCACAAGGCATAATAACTTGAGAAAGTACTGTAGTTGCACATTCCAAAGCGTAGATCTCTATGGAGAAGAATGAGCAAGAAACTCCATGGGCACTCTTTTTAATCAAAATATTGTTACAAAATCTTGGCTACATCATTCACGTTGAGATTATACATATATGTGAGAACGATGTAGAAAGACGTGCACATTAAGAGCGCCCAGAGTAAAAGATTAAAATAATCAACACTTTCAAAATAAAGTAATTAAAATAAA
This sequence comes from Eugnorisma glareosa, assembly GCA_947578425.1. Taxonomy (NCBI): domain Eukaryota; kingdom Metazoa; phylum Arthropoda; class Insecta; order Lepidoptera; family Noctuidae; genus Eugnorisma; species Eugnorisma glareosa. The sequence continues at coordinate 36,021,070 of OX387957.1, forward strand.
CCGTGGCAGCTAAGAGATGACCACTCCCAGCTGACAGCGCCCGTTCACGAACATGACACATGGCTCGGCGCCATTCAACTCAACCATATTGAAGGGAACCAAATGACCCGACACACGCGCCACCATCAGCGAGAAATTTGAGTGAGCATGACATTCTCTCAGCCACCAGGCTACATTCAAGTCAATGAAAGATAAATAAATGTAAATGGTTGCCTTACAGTACATAGTACTCACACATATGCTATGCAATTATATAATATTATTAAGAGATGGAATCTATACAAAGCAAGGATATTATTACAATCTTCTGCAGCTTCCACAATAACTTAACATGGTAATCAATTAGTTTGCTCCTATGGTTGTGGAGCAGGACCAGCATTGAGCCAAGCATTTTTATCATCAATATAGTCCCCCAACTTATAATATGCTTGCCTACATAGTGTGCGTTTTATACAAGATTTAAATTTCGTCTCATTCAGTTGTAGAATGTGAGGAGGTATTTTATTGTAGCATTTTAAACAGTACCCCATGAAAGATGAGTCTACTTTAGCTAGCCTGAAACCTGGCTGAACTAGTTGGTCCCTATTTCTAGTATTATAGTGGTGTCTGTCACCTCTCTTACTAAATAAATGCAGATTTTTCCTAACGTACATGATGTTTTCATAGATGTATTGACAAGGTACTGTCATGATGTTAATTTCTTTAAACAGTTCTCTCAGAGAATCGCGCCTACGTAGATCATATATGGCTCTGATGGCTCTTTTCTGCAGAATAAATATAGACTCAATGTCTGCAGCCCGTCCCCATAGTAAAATACCGTATGACATAATACTATGAAAATAACTAAAATAGACTAGCCTCGCGGTATCTACATCAGTAAACTGACGGATTTTTCTAACAGCATATGCTGCTGAACTCAGCCGTCCTGCAAGAGATGTTAAATGAGGACCCCATTGTAGCCTTGTGTCGAGCGTAATTCCCAAGAAAACAGTTTTATCGACAAATTCTAGTTTCTCTTGATTCAATATTATGTCACAATCACTACTTTTGACATTTGGCAGAGAAAATTTTATGCACTTAGTTTTTTTCCCAAAATTCTTTGTCTATTATCATTTTAACCAAGTATCCCTGTGCACAACACAGTTAAAAAGTTACGCTCCAAACGAAAGGAACAGTAAGACACGTTTGGAACCAGAGTTTTGATTAGGACTTGTCTAATTATTTTCATCCGCTTTCAACCTTTTTAATACATGCACAATGTTTTTAGCGAAAAGCTTTTAAGTATGGATAACGGTACGTTATTATTTATAAGGAAGCTGGTCAAGTGTGGTTTAAAATTGACTACTGAATAATACATGTATTATAATTTTACGATATTATTAAAATTTGTTTTGAGCGACATTCAAGAGCCAGGCTCGGTAAACAATCGGATCTCGATGTTCGTATTTTCTGAGGAATCTATAATATATTATGCAAAGCGGTCCGGAACGTTCCTTCAGCGAGGATCTCATTACGAATGTTTCATCACCATAACACCCGCTGCGATCCACGGCTAAGTCCAGTTGTACCAAATACTCGTAGAAGGGGATTGTAATGGACTTAAAGACTTGTAATCGGTTACGACTAATCTTCTAAATAGTTTATGTTCACTACAATAGATTTCGTACTTATTTTAGGCAGGTAATTTATTGATCGATGCACCCAAATTCAGAAGTTTACCGAAATTGCTATTACGCAAGCGGAAAACGTATTAGATTGAATTTGGTAACATTTTGAAAGATTTAATAGTTTGTATTTAATTCACTTCTATGTTATTACTGAATATTTGTGAAATTTTCCGTCCGTGTCCAATACGTAAGAAATATATACGTATATGTATTATAAAATGCTGACTATTCCAAAGCAGGCCTAAGTACGTACAATAATATGTGGATTGTTGAGTTAATTCCTCAGTCCTCACCAAGTGTTCCGTTATTCCAATTTCGGAACGGTATACTTATACGTATAAAAATGAATATGGCAGCTGTTCCGGCCGAAGAGCGGATTTCCGCTACCTAAGTTGGTATTTATAGGCATTTGTATTTGTCGGGGACTGAGTTTTCGGTTTCGGGCCAAATATTGGGATTGCTCTACAAAAACTAATCTCGGGTGTTCATACGTTTTGTTAGACATCTACATAATATATGTTAACAGCCAAGTTATTGAATGGACGTTTTTAATCATGCGCAATAAATTGTTAGATACTCGTGGCAGACGGGATAGCGGACCGAATCTTAAGTAGCTATTTGTGAAATTGAATGAAAATATACTCGTACTTATATATTTTACTGTGGCAGAGGTAGGTACGTAAGAAATAGGTAGTCAAGATTCGGCGGATTGGAAAATGAATTGACCTCACGCACACGTTGAAGTAAAGAGAGACTATAAGAAATCGAATTACTCGAGCTACGCAAAATGCCGTTAGGTGGCGTGATGGTAAGCAATCAGTGTTAAAACTGTAATTATTGAAAGTCGCCTTATGGCTATAATTATGGTAACATGCAGGCTTTGGTTTACGAACATTTCTAGGTTGAGGGAAACGATAGCGTCTAATTTACTGGTTAACAGTACCATTCGCTTGTTTTGAGAATCGGAAAATGATCTAAAAAACTGAACCACTATACGTATTACGTATACATCATTATCTAAATATAACTAGGTCTTAAAACAACCGACTTCCATCCTGCTTAACTCAAATAGGCTGTGAGATGTTTGCTATGGCCTACGACATCACACATTAAAAATGGTTACTTTGTATAATTTCTATATTAACTTTTTTTTGTTTTTACCGATGGGAAATCATCAAATAACCCCTCCCGCTCTGGGCTGAGCAGGAGGGAGTGTCAGACTTCTACTGACTAAAACCCATCCATGTTCCTTCCTTTGCCCTTTGTGTTCCAGGGCCGCGATATCTCTTTCGAACAGTCCCGCAACCCTGGCAGGCGTCGGCCCTTACGGACCCCTTCCTGTTTGCTGACTCTCTTTGAGGCGCGCGTGGAACACGAACGCGCCGTCGACACGGCCTGTCGTCGTAAGACGGACGGACGGCAAGCTAGCCCATAGCTCACCGTCCACAGGCCCGAAATTATCTGATTATCTCGATATGGCAGATGCTTAACATGTTAGACGTACTTCGAATAATGTTGCTGACACGCTATCTGTATCTGAGATATTGGCATGGGTACTTAATTATATGCATTAGATACTAATTAATATAATTTAAGTGTCCATCTACGTATTGCGGGATCCGTATTTCCATAAGCCGAAATGAGCCGACCCGTAATCTGTTATTGATTCAGTTAACTAGGTACGTAGAACGAATCCACTATTCTAAATGTGGGATTTGTTATTTTGCAAAAACAGTCCTCTGTGCGTCCAAGATATATGCTTCGTATAAATTAAAAATAATTCAGTGTTAACTTAACAATATCATTACAATAATTACAGAAAAATAAAGAGTTTTTTTGACGTAGTTTGGTACGTTTAGCGAGAATTAAGATCACTGTCAGTAAACGGAAAGCAGTATAGACATCAAGTAATATTTGATTAAAAGTATCAAAAAACCCGACTGCAAATTGTATTATGTGCCTATATATAAGGTTTATCTATTCATACACGAAATCTCTTGAGGGGTCATTGTACTCCTCATTATGAACAACTTTCACTATGAGCCCAAACACGAACCCGCGAAAAAGTAATGGACGGAGAAATGTATGGGGCAGACGATTTTTTTTCGCGATTTCAGTGTTGGTCTCATAGTAAAAGTTGTTCATAGTGACGAGTACAATGACCCCTTAAGAGGTTTCGTGTATGAACAGACAGACTGTATATAAATATATATATATATATATTGTAATCTCCTTTTAATTTCCTTCATTTTGATATTCTACTCGACGGGTTTGGATGAAAAAAAAAATATTAACGACTTTTTTTAAACACCTATCTAAGGACACTTGGGTTTTTGAGTCGAATCTAATAATTCCTTAATCCTCGAAATCCATCCAGCCATTTGGAACATACGAGTTCATATTTTTTTTTTACAAAAGTCAAACAAGATACACGTGAAAAACCGTTTCTTGGCAGTCTGGTAAAAAGTTCGACTAGTAAAAGAGTTTTACTAGGAAAAAAAATTGGAACGTTGGAACTTTCACAAGTTTTTATAAACCAGTACCGACCCGCCTAGACCGGCCTCAGTTCCACATGGATTTTACGTCGTTGCAAAACGTTGACATTAGTATGTTTTATGTAAGCTTAACATTAATTTATTATACGCAAACGAATTCTCTTAAAAATGGTGAAAACCGCATCAATATCCGTTGCGTAATCAGAAGAACAACGCGGTCACACATACCGAGACGAAAAGTGACTTTCATTCATATTACACTAATTATTTATTAATTTTCGCACCGCATTATCCAAAACAAAACATTATTGTCCAGGCCTAAAGAAAAATATCTTGGGAGACTCTTACCTAAGCTACGCCGAACAAGCCTGTATTTCAGGCACGCAGGTCTCCCAAAGAACATGATTATGTATTTCCTTATACTAAAACTAAACAATAACTGGATTAGAACCAACCACACCACATCCAAGTGGGTCGCAATTACTGGGCTAGGGCACATCACAAAATGAGTATGTAGAATATTAGCGTATGGATTTAGTATTTTTAGGAAATCAAAATGGAGATTATTTTAAGACCACAAAAAATGGCTCATTTATACCTAAATAAAATAAAATTGTAACAGGCCGATGTCTGTACATTGAAGATATTGAAAAATAATTATAAGGATCTTTGTTAGAGCAACAGAAGTCAAAACAACAGTTTTTAGATTTTTTGTCTGTCTGTCTGTCTTTCTCACTGCAAGGATTTAAACGCAGTGTTCACCGCTCTACTGTAGGCTACATTTTATCATTTTGTTTTTATTTTTTTAAGTACTACGACTTCTAAGACTTCGTAGTCGCGGGCAGAAGCTAGTATTATAATAATCCTAATAATACTGGTATTATAAATTGGTACTCTCTATCTGGCAGAATCTGGATGCTCCGAAGTTTATTTGGCATAACACACTTGGTATAATCTTCTGTAAAGAATATTTTTAAGGCAAAAAAAAAAAAAAAAAATTGTCACACAGATCTGCGACGATAAGCTCGCGTGGGACCGCCGCCGGAGCCCCACAGTGCTAGAGCCGTGATAGAAACCATGCCTATTGCATGATGCATGCTTCCATGCTGCATACTTGCTTGCATGTTGCATGAAACTTGCATGCTGCATGCATTGTGTATGCTTGATTGCATGTTTGCATGCTTCTTACAGGGAAATAAAAACCACATATGTTGACAATCAACTGTTTTATAATAATTGATGCTTTGATTGATTTATTAAAGATATAAAATGTATGCCAAAAGACGATTCTGTCTGCGAACTTTCTGGAATGTGATGGTTCTACTTTTAAATTCTTATCGAAATGACTTACAAAATTATGACTTTTCAATGTATGTTAGATGAGTGTCTGCTAAACGATTTTCTGCGAAATGAAATGTATGCTATTCGCGCTGTAATGCAAAATAATAATATGACATAAAAAGTTCTGCTCTATATGGTATACCCATTATAAATGCGAAAGTTTGTGAGGATGGATGGATTGATGGATGTTTTTTACTCTTTCACTCAAAAACTACTAAACGAATTTGGATAAAATTTGGCACAGTTTTCTGACTGGATTAACACATAGGATACTTTTTATCCCGGTAGTATGATCCGGCGGGACAATTATCGAACTCAACGCAGGCGAAGCCGCGGGCATAAGCTAGTTATTATAAAAAAGTCTCCATTCATATGTTTTGCAAGTGATACCGGGAAATAGTCGGGGTTCCAATATATCCATATGCGAAAATTTCCGTGTAAACTGAATTGAATGAATAAATTGCATTGGCAAAGAGGATTATTTTAATGGATATTTTGCAAAGCATTGCGACGTATTTGCGAGTATTTCAATGAATTTCATGTTAAATGGTGTATCGTGTTGCGAATAAGCATTTTACTGTTTTCGTTTTGGGCCAGACATGTGCATGTTTGACGTATATTCATTTATATGTATTTCATATAAACTCTTGTGAGACCTAGCTATAGAAATATTATATCTGAATTTGGATGAAATGCAAACATCAATGTTTGGTCCCAACCTTTGTATCCATTACTTGACCAGTCTCAAGTTGAGTCATTGTATTTTAAATTAGAAGTACTTATGTTGTTTTACAATATGCGGCATGTTTGTACTGCGATAGAAACCAGGAATTGGACAAAGTAGGTATGTCATTTTAATCCGTGTTTAATTATAAGCCCGTAACTACACGAAGTTGGCTCACTTAGCACCTGGGACAGACATGTTGTCTAAATTCCAGCTGAAAATAGAACTATCGTCCCGGCCGAATCGGCGGGAACTGGACTAACTCTTCACGGTGCGGGACACAACGGTCGGTCCCTCAGTGAGTACAGACGTGAACCCTCGGGCGACATCTTCTCATCTCAGTGCTGGTAATGTTATTGATAGTATCACTGATATTTGGAACATGTAACTACTGAAAGCGAACAAAAGTGATGCATGGTGCGCGACATCTTCATGATTATATCACACCGGAGCCATTTTTATTTCCATTTGTTGACGTCAGTCTATTTCTATAGAGGGTGTAGACTGACCCTTCACGAGGCCGTCAACCAAGCATTATGTATATATATCAAACTAAGTAACTTTACGCAAAAATTATTTTGGGGTGAAATATCACGTTTTACGGTAGGACTCAATATAAAGCACTCAAAAAGGTCCTGGATGAGTATAAAGTAAAAAAAAACTTACATTTATAACATGTATTAAAAATAAAGTTGTGAAAAAGTTGGAACTTTGACCCCCAATGTCTCCGTAACTACCGGTAACGGTTCCCAGATATGGTCTAGAGCAAAAAAAAATATCACAATGACGGGGAAAACAAGTGCCTTTATAAAGCCAGCAGAAAACTTTGCCTGACCTTTGACTTGAATTTAAAAACTTAATATAAATTACGCGGCGCGTCGGGCGGCGCGTTGGGCGGCGCGTTGCGCGGCGCGTCGTGCGGCGCGTTGAGCATTTTTTCCGTCGCCGGCGGCGCGCGGCGGCGTGGGAGGTTACGGAAGTTATAAAAATATACTATCTATGAAAAAAGTTTCAGCCGGCGTACTATGACTTAATTTTTTTAACTTCCGTAACCTCCCACACCCAAACCCACCGCTACTTGAGCAGCTGACGGTCGGTTCTCTTATTAGTCACATAAGATCAACTATCTATGTCAATTTCAGCCGGCTTACTATGACTTTTTCATTTGCAACGGTTCGTCCCGGACTATAAGCGCGTGTGCCACCGCGGGCACCGCCGCGTTTCCCGCCGCGGGCGACGCAGCGGGCGCCGCATGCAGTACAAGCAAACGCGTGTAAAATCGCTTCTCCGTAAACGCTCTCATACATTTCCATATGTTTGAATTTAAAGCGGGCCGCGTCGCTCAACGCGCCGCTCAACGAGCCGCGCAACGCGCCGCGTGTCCGTAAATGAGCCCTTAAACTTAAACCTAGCCTAAGTTTTTAGTGAGTGAAAGGTGCTAAGAAACTACGCTATATTTCAAGTATGTGTCGAACTGTCGAACATGTTGTTAATAGTATCGAGTCACGTAATGATAGGAATGCAGAAAATACTGCGAATTCACATTCGAACTGCATTCATTAGCTACAAGTTCATAATAAAAATATTATAAAAGAGTCCAAAAGATGATCTCATTTAGGTATAGGTTGCAAGCAAAAATAATTTCCTTAAAAGTAAATTGATACATGAATTAAACAAACGGCAACAGATATCAATTATCATTTATTACATGCCCTAGTAGTAGTCTAGTGCAATTAGACAATAAGGTGCAACGAAGTTTGTAGAAGTCGGATTTTCAGAGGACATTTTTTAAAGCATACTGAAATATTAGGAAATCGTATATGTAAAAGTTAATGAATGGCTTTTTGTCAAAATGTTTATATGGCAGTCAACTTAAATATTATTCTGAAAATATCCATATCATATCAGTTAACAGCAGAGAACAAAAAGTAAAAAAATATTCAACGTTCTTCTCCTAGAACGCAATAAAAAAGCCTTATAAAATCCGACCACTATAAACTTCGTTCCACCTATCGAGTATTTAAAGTCTAATTGCACTCGGCTAGAATGACCTCCGTCCGAGTCTCAGTCGTTCAGAAAACAATCCTGCGGAATAGCGGTACCTACGCCAGACGGGACTTGAAAATAATGCAAGCAATAACTTACCTGAGCCGAGCGCGGTTGGTAAAATTGGGAAAATAAATGTATACAATATCTGTTTCCGCAGTGTACCAAATGTGATGATTGATGAGAATAGGCCATTGGAGGCGGCGGACAGATTGCTAAGCAGCTGCGGCCCGCGACCCTCCGCGTTTTATCGTGAGTAGGTATCTACTGTTTCAAATATGTCATGGACGTTAGTGAGCGAGCCCAGGAGGCGGATGAGTTAGCAATGTAAAGTGTGGCGCGAGGTGTCGGCGCGGTATCGGCGCGGCGTCGCGTGCCAGACGCCTCGCGTGTCACTAATCAACGTGATCGATGCGAACGCACAAATATTGCTCATTTCAATAAACATGAAATCGCCCATTACATTTTAAGGTTTCGTATTTTTTTTCTTTTACCAACATCTTAATTTGTTCTCGTCTTACAACGTACAAGAAAATATGGGAGTCCTTTCATTTTACATGTCGAGGTCGCTCCATTGTTGTTGTATTTTAATAATACGTTACAATAATTAATTATTCAGTAGGTACGAAACAGTATCTTAGTAAATTCCTTACCTAGTACATTTCCTACCTACCTGCCAAATTAGTTTTCGCGGCTGTAAAGTCCATAGATGAGATATTTTCAAATTACGTTTGGTTTGTCTTGGAAGTGGAGAAGCAATCGTAGATTTTGCACCAAAGGGGCAAAGGACAAAGGGGGAAAAAGCAGTGTCTTACGTCACGGGCACTATTTTGAATTCCGAGCGCAGCGTAGGATTCTAGGGCCCCCGAGCGGAACGAGGAAGCGTTGAGTTAAATCCTGAGCGAAGCGAGGGAGTTAGGACTAGAGTCCTGATAGCAGTGATTGGGTTAAGCTGGCCCAAGACAAAGACACCTTTATCCCGGAAGAGCATACTCTACTTTTCACACCTATAGCGAGGCAATAAAAACCAATTACATTTTCGAAATATGCTGTCACGCACCAAAATTCAACCACGGGGGTGCACCAGTGTTGGTCAATTGGGTATTTTTGCCCCTTTCTAAGGGAAAGAAAAAGAAAAAGTTACAACCCTAAAAATAAGCTAATATTTGGGAAACCAAGAAATATTTTACTATTGATTTGTTTTCAATAATTTGCTAATTTTAAGTGGATTGCATGTTGTCATGCATGAACTGGTGCAGGCAATTCAAAGACACAAAATTCAATACCAAGTGGTACTTTTTGTGAATGAACATAGTTTTATACCTCTACTTTCCTAGTTTGTTTCATTTCCCATTTTTAAAAATCGCATGGGGAAAATTTTCATTGTATTCATTTTGGGAAAAATATATATACAAGGGAAAATTCAATAACTTGATCTAGCAACCCCTGGGGTGCACACCTCAGCAGCTGATATTTTGTTGCACCATTATCGCTACAGATTAAAAAAAAGCTTAGCATGAGTCAATTATTCAATAATAATGGACTTACTGTTTATAGATAAATAATAAATAAATAGCAAAAACTGACTGTAACATTATATTTAATGGCAGGGTAGCAGCTTATCTCCGTATATTACTGTAGATACTGAAGTCATAAAACAAAACAATAATTAAGTTTAATGGACATAACTGAAAAATCTTAGTTAATATGAACATTGAACAACTTTGGGACCGACACTAAAATAGCGCAAATAAAATCAGGTTTTACGTACCGTCATCCATCCGTTAATGTTTGCATAACTCGACAAAATGTTAGCACCATCGTGAACATTAAGAAAAAAAAAGATACCAATTGCCAGTAGTGGTTTCGAATGAATATTCAACGCAGTTTTTCACTATTTACCTACTCACCAGCTACTGCGCGCGGCATCACCCACGGAGCGGTCGGAATTTCACAGGCAATACTACCGGGCTAAAACTTGTTGTGCAGGTATTTAATAAAAATTCATACAGTCGTTGAGGCAGCAAACAAAAAAGTATTGAATGACAGATACAAAGAATTACTTTGTATATTATTAGTATGGATGTGCGTGTCGGTTCTACACATAAAAATTCAGGAGTAATTCATCTATAGGTATGATAGAAATAGGCGGGCGCATTAATTTGTGTAATTTATTTCATCACCACTGCTCTCAACACGGTAAAGGAAAACATCGTGAGGAAACCGTGAAAGTGATATAAGTTTGTAAACTGTAATTTACCATGTTGACTGTTAATTTGAGTTCCCGATATTTCGGCGCTGTTGCAAGCACCATGATCACGGATAAACACAGTATAGTAAACATGGTAAATGCCCCGTATTTAATGATAATGATACCGTGAAAATGGTTTCGTGGGTTCCTAAGTTAAGATTTTTTCGTTCCTAAGTTAACTTTCCTTTAATAAAATAAATAACCGGCATGTCCTAGAACCAAAATCTCAAAGACATGTAATATCTACCAACCCGCATTGGGCCCGCGTGGTGAAGCCATTCCCTATCATGAGGAGGCATGTGTCCGAACAGTGGGAACATTATAGGCTGATTTTGCTATGATAGAAAATCGCATGAAAATTAATTATGAGTGACAGATGGACTCGAAAACTGTTTTCGCTTTATACCATGATGCTTAGACATAATGTAGATAGGTATTTTTTTTTAGGCATATAAGTTATTTCGGATATTTACTGCAAGAAAAAACATACCTGTAAGTGTATTTAGATGTTCTATTTTCAAATATATCGTGCATTTTATAGCTACCAACCTAAGAACGGAGATTCCGTCTCGCATTGATCTTTTTACGTTCGCAGGCCCAGTACCTACTGTGTCTTACAACCCAGAGTTATTTTTTGCAATGGGTAAAGTCACCAATATCCAATAGGCTATAAAAACAGTTAGTTATAGGATGTACGGATACTATTTGCCTGTTCATAGAGATGTATATGAAAAAGGAATAAAACAACAAATTGCGATTGCCCATATTGCAAATTTTTTCGGAGTCTGGCCGCTATTTTGGTGAATTAAGATGATCTCATAGATGTTTTAGATAATTAAAGAGCTAAAGTGTCGATAAAACGAATAAAAAATACAATAATAATTACGAAACAAGTAGAGTGGACGGTTCATTACAAAATCACGTCGGTATGTGCTCTAGTCACGCAACCGTTCGGCACTGAAATATTGTATGCTTCAGTCGCATCAGCGTCGTTTGTTTGTAAGATTTAATACTTTAGGGGCAGTTTAAATAAAGACTTTGCCTGTTGATCTAAAAGCAAGGTCAGTGACAGCTTCAACAGCTTGATTGTTTTAGGCTTAGCTAACCATAGTCTGATATGGTTAGCAGCAGCTACATGTCATTAAACATTAAAAATTCACATCTATCCAGTGTCTATCCATAATGAAACTTACAGTGTGTCTACGGTTTCGTACAACGTTACAAAAAGCGCGTCAACTCAATTCTTAGAAATGAACAGGAAGACAGGCGCTACTAAATAACCAAGCGAAATGAATCCTTTCAAACAGCGGCTTCTTCTTGCTACATTTATTATAGTAACGGGAATGTCACAATTTGTCACCACTATACTGTGACGACCGTCGTTGTCGCATGTCAGAGCCGAGCGAGCCAAGCGGGGCAGGCGAGCCACGCGGGCCTTGCCGGCCATGCCAAGCCCTGCGGGGCTAAGCCGACCCTTTGCACATTACCGCAACAAAGCGAGCCGGCCTTCCACAAATACAATTTAAATAAGTCGTGTCAGAAACCTCTGTGGTGGTAAATGGGAGTTATATTTCTTTTTGTGTGTCAAAAGTAGTCTTGATTCATACAATTTCTCTTCCACGCTTTTTATTTGAAGTCGTTACTCGTCTTAAAATCACCGTCTGTTCTAATGAGGGCCTTAATGTGCGGTTATTATGCCTATCAGTCATCTTGAACAATAAACTATCCGACGAAGATCCAAGGCGCGCCCTGGGAGTGCTGTGGGTACACTTTCTATGTATTCCCCTGACATTACTTCGTCTTGTTGTCCATTGTTTACTTAAGGTTCCTATTAGTTTTCGTATTTTATAATATTTTCTTTAATGCTCATAATTATGTTGAGGTGAAATCAATATTACACTGCCACTGGACATATGGTTTTTAATTCGACGTCAGGTCTGACAAAATGTTAATGGAATGGTTTCTCATTAAGATTTTGTCAGTAGCTGACAGTAGTCTAAAGTTGTGTCCGGTTAATATAAATAGATTATTGTTCCTATATCTGCATATACCTTCTGAGAGCACAGTCGAGACGTTTTTTATTTACTTTTGCAATATAATAGTTAGTTACTCGTATGCGATTTACTTATTGTTCAAACAATATTACTCAAATACGGCCTTTACACAATTAAAGACCCATGACAAGGAGTTAAAAAAAAAACAAAAAAGAATTTTGTATTAAATACAAAAAAAATACATATTTTGAATTCCTCTATCCATCTCCTGGCTACCTCATCAGACCTTCGACACCGAATGAAATATATAGGACTCATCAAAACTCAATATATGTATATTGGAATCATATGACCCAAAACTCGAGGGGTATACTAGTAGCCAATGAAGAGTTCCACTATTAACCTCCTGGCTCCATAATTAGATCAGCTCCAAGATGTATAATTATAGTAATATCATCCGGACAACTACATACAAGATGTAACCGGACCGTTCATGAAGCCTTCAACCAAGCATTCTGTACATCAAACTAATTATGCAAAAATTATTGCTGGCCAACGACTTTTTTTGGGGTGTTAAATCTTATTTTACGGTAGGACTCAACGTAACCCACTCAAAACATTATGCTGATGGATGCTTTGAATAGTACGGAGGTCGTGGAGGCATTTAAAGTAAAGTTATATTGTATTAAAAAACATGTGAAAAAGTTGGAACTTTAACCCTCAATATGTAAGTAAAAAGTTAATAAAAAAATGTACGCATGTTTTGAAAACATTGAAAGCTCTTAGATGGATAGGATGAATGAATAAACACGACAATATGAAAAATGAACTTGATCCACAACTCACTCATATGTACATCTACATACATACGGCTATCTCAATGACGAAGTTCGTCACAGTACAATTTTCTCAGCTTAAACCCACATCAGATTTGAAGACGCACATAGGAAACGGCCTGACATTCATGAATATTACATATCGGCTCTAATAAGTTGAAGGAACACTTACAAAATTGTGAATGTGCCTTGAAATACTCATTCAGAAAACATTTTATTAGTTTTAAGATTACTTAGGTACGAAACAGTCGGGCGGAGATTTTGCGGTGAATAAAAAATAACACTTTTCGGGAGGTTTCAGGAAGCGCTTTTTAGGGTACGGCACATTGTGTACGATAGCAGAATTTTACGGAATTACGGGGGATAAACTGAAATAAAGGATAAAAGTACAAGTACCTAATTCTATTTTAAAGAGTGCTTCCTATTTTCCATAATTATTCGCTTCAATAATAAGCAAAAGTTGTGGTATTGAAATGAAAACTGCGCATGAAAAATCTCAATATAACGATTCTTCATTTTACTTATACGAGTAGGTGCTAGGAATTTTGAGTCAGTCGGGCACTATATTTTATGATTCTTTCTTAAATATTCTTCAACGATAAAGATAACTTAATTGTCTAGTGACTCTTTAGTTTCATTCAAACGTTACTTGTCAGTAACTGGGACTGTATTATCAAGTCACAAAATGATATTATTACTTATGTAAAACTCTAGAAGTAGGAGTTGGGAGTGTCCGTACAGTTGTAAAAATATTAGGAGTAAAATGTACCCGATTGCATATGCTAGTGGGTCAGGTCAGGAGTGTTTCCATTAATCGTGCCAGCCAGCGCCGGCAGCCGGGCCGTGTGCCCGCTCCAAGATCTATCGATACTTGTTCAGAGTTATAGTCACTTACACAGTATTGTTGCCCGTTTGTTAGTCAACTTTCACGAATTGTTCTTTGATTAGCTGATATAATTATGTAATATTTGTCTGTAGTTCAGATAATTCGTATTTTTTCGCGTCTAGAAGTTTTATGAGTAGTTGTTCTGATAGGATGGAATACAAGTTTATTTTGTAAATTTTAGTTATCCCGTATTATCCCACTGCTGGGCAAAAGCCTCCCCCATTCCTTCCACTTTTCACGATGGTGTGCTTGTTCTCGCCAATTCGCAAATATTTGTTATGATACATTAAAGTTCAGTCATATTTTACCATTCGGCATGCAAAAATTATTTATGAAACACTTTACTTAAAAACCAAATCTATATCTACGAGTATATAAATAAAACTAAGTCCGGTTTGTTACAACACTTATAACTCGAGATCTGCTGGACCAATTTTCATGGTTAGCGATTTGTTGGATTTGTCTCCGCCTAGAATAGCAGAATATCTATTAAAATAGCTGAAAAATTTCAGGGTTTTTTTTTAAAATGAATTAATGTGATTTTAAGTTAATTACGTTTGCCAACTTCCGCAACACTTGACTTTTCTATCATTCTCAGTTTTCACGAAATTCTTTCATTGCAAGGCGATCTATAACCACAATATCAGGCTTATTTTATTGGTCGTGTTCTTGAGGTCGATGCCAATACAATGTGACATGACCGTTCTCGAGAGCTGGGTCGGACGCCCACACCCATGGGTAGGGTGAGTATGGTATTTCATAATCCACAAGGTTGTACTGCAAGCTACCAGATTGTGTCTGTGCAGTACTCGCCGTTAACAATATGTCAGATCGACCCGTCGGGACAGGGGCGTGCCCGGCAGATGTTCATACCGTCCTTGACCATGTATTTCTGATAATTATTCATGATAATTTCATCCATAATCGCACAAACAAAACCTTCGGTTTCCCCAATGAAGTTACTAAAATGTAGCCTAGCAACAGACGCCAAGAGGTCTACACCATGCCTGTGAATGGCCCGAAAAAAGCGTCCGCGTAGCTCCTTGCTCTGCCATACCTCCCTGCGGTCATTAGTACCCAATACCACAGGTTTGCGCCAGTTCTCGTTAGACAAGGAGAGCGGGGTGCGGCCCTTGTCCACTTCTCGGTGCGTCCCCATGTCAGTTTCCAGGAATTATAATCTGAGACTGCACATCTCACGGTTGTGTGAGATCTTAGCATTTAAGAAGCCACGACCTTCACACTTCCGCATGGTGTACAGTCTCATCACCGTTAATCGTGGGTGATGCATACGATTTGCGGTCAGCAGTGTGCGGACCCATCTATACAGAGCGTTATGTTCCGTCTGAGTCCATTTTTGTAAGCCGTAAAAATACATCAAACCGGGCATGATTGAAGGTATCACACCTTGTTTCCGCCTTATCAAAGACTATTGAAATCTTTATTCCAACGGCCAAAGAAGCGCTACTTAAAAAATTGCTTCATGTCGGCAGCATTGATGCCTAATGCTTCCAAATGTACTTGTGGGCCTCATTTCAGGAGAGGGATCTAAGGAATAAGGAATTGCATAATCTCCCCTCGCTTTACATGCATGACCGGACATTTGTCCACACCAAATTCCATCCTGATGGCGCTACTGAAAGTTTCAGTTGAGTAGCTCCTTTAGTCGCAAATTGTTGGAGGGTCAGATTTTCCAGTCATCCATATAAAGGAGGTGAGATATAACCTGACCACCTCTCCTCAGACGGTAGCCTAGACTCGAATCCTCCATCAGTATGCTCAGAGGATTCAAGGCCAAGCAAAACCAAAGTGAACTCCAACTATCACCCTGAAATATTCCTCGCTCAATCATACTCGTTTCATCGTTTCTAAGAATTTGCCGACATTCTTGATAGAGAAAGACAGTCCTCCACTGTCCCATAAACGACACCAAGAAGGTGCAAAGAGTTTCATAATTTCTGACCATAAACCGAGCGAAACCGCGGGCAAAATCTATAATTATTTTCTAATTGTTCTTAATTTAATGTACGCAGATAGAGTTATTCAACGTTCTGAAATATTTTCGATCATAAATTGACAGCACAATATACCTACGATGTCTACCCACACAATATCCGTAGCAATTTGATATACCGAAACCAACTCGTATTCAATCAGATTACTTCAAATCTGACTTCGATCTTGAGAATTATGCCGAAGTTTTTTATAACTTCGAAGTTAAAGCATTAAAGGATAAAAAAACCGTTGATGTGTTTTTTTTACTTTGATTATAATGGATTATTACGAATGATTTATAAAGAGAGTTTTATAGCCATATGATAATGATGTTCCAAAATAGTATATTTTATAACGAGGGACTAAACGAAGCCATAATATACCAGAGTTGGTTTGACTCCCGAGCGTGCGAGGGAGTCATGAAACCGAGGGTATATTAAGTTGGCGTTTAGTCTCGAGGTGCAAGCTGTACTTTTCTTTTTTATTTAAAACCGAACTACCCCAAAAAATTCTGAAATTTTCGCGGTCAGTTTTTTCTTCTAAACCAGTCACAGATTAAAAATTTAAAACACATGGCGCCACCTTCTTTGCGGAAAAACCATGGAACTAAAACTCTCACTTGCATTTTCCCAATGAAGATGGTCCACACTCCAAAGATAGTACTATATTTACTGGCTGTTTGAGTTTGTCTATGTCACATGAAAGAAATTAAAAAAACTAATTATTTTTTACTCCCTAGAGAGTAAAGTGGTATCTTTAGTCCCGCTTCGTAGGGCTATAATGGCGTACTTTTAGAGCACGAGGAGTAAAAAATATTTAGAAAAGTATTAGGCGATAATTTACAAAAATACTGGACCCTGAAAGTCAACGACTGGTGCACTGACTATCGCTATTCGTGTCGCTTTACTACACAATCTCCCTCGCTTTCAACGAACTAGCGAGCAATCCTCTACAGCACCATTACACTTTTCTAGCAATCCAGCAACTTGAGACGTTCTTTCCCGGCATGAAAAGTACTCTATCACAATGCTGTTCTATTTGTCTTAAAGGTTTACTGTAGATAATGCCTTGTGGCATTAAGTGCGCCTGTGTACCACTCATGTACAAGAAGTATAAATAAATAGAAGTACCCATAATCGAGCTTACACGCTTCGCTACTTCCTAATCCTTTCTCGCATTCAATGATAAGTGCAGTAGGTACTTACTCTTCCAATCAAGAAATTCTTCCACGTTGTTTGCTGATTCTGCCCAGTGCAGGTACTCGAAAGCTTCTTCGGGGATGTTGGCGATGCAGAACCCTCGGAGGTCCGGCACACCGGTCCTTGAGTATTCTGCTAGTAGATCTGACAGCTCCAGATTCCCCTACAATACAAGAGCATGTTAATAAAATCCGCATAAGACATGTGTATGTTAAGTTAAAGACTTGCATTATATTACAGTCAAAGTTTGGGAAGTTCGAATCTAAGTTCAAACATAGACATATTTTTAGCATCTTTATTTTGTGTAGCTTAACCATATCGGGGTCTAGTAGTATACTAGTGTTGGAGTGGGCGCTAATGCCAACGTCAAATTACGGAAAACATTAGTCATTTTGCATGGTATGCATGAAAGTAATGCATTATCCGTGTAATTTTAGCATCTATTATAGCAGCGATATAGAAAGGCCTAGAAAGTCAGATCAAGAATTGTATTTAGCGATGAAATTTATTGCTCCCGCTGCCATATTGGTAAGTATGGAGTAATCTTTGCCTTCAGAATGGTAAGTTTGAGATCAATCGTGTTGTTATTTATTAACGAAGTTACTCAGATTTAATGACAACTTTACGGAACTATCAACTCGGATTTCCATTTCCTAAGCTAAGTTGATTGCAAAACTTTGCAGCTTAGTGTAAGCAATAGTGGGAAGTGCGAAGGACCTGACAATCTGACACTTACAGCTCCGTAAGGTTTACAGGCCGGTGATCGTTATCAAAGTTTTTTTTCGTTTTGGTATAATGTTAGAAGTGTAACTGTAAACACGGTTTGTAGTGTTTATGTTAATATCATGCAATTATATAATTGAACTAACATTTAAGTAAACAGATTGATACTATCTACAAAAACACAAACATTAAAATAAAACCACATAAACGACATGCAACAATCAGAATAAATATTATAAGTTTTTTTGAAGATTTTTTGTTACAAAGTAATCTATTACAGTTTCAATAACCTACATGGTTTTCACATACCGAACAAAATGTGGTTAAAAACTGACAAGGAAAAGGCTTCCTCCAGCCTTTTCAAGGGCTCGCATAAAACGGCGTCTATTCTATAAAATAACTTAATATTCCTTTCCGCGTGACACTTAGCTTTGTCCGTCCACTCAGCGGCTGCCTGTAAGGGCGCGGCGGGTGATCCTTCCAAGTTATTTAATATCGAGAGTCTCCGCCAAATAAGCTTGGCTTCCGTCGAATTGCTGAAGGCAGACTTTTCTGAGTATTCCACACCCATGAACCTTTTTCGTTAGTATATCAAAAGACTACGCACTGTGGTACAGACAAACGACAGGTTTTTGTTTTATTAGGCTGTTTAGCTCTAAATCGATATCGCTTTGTCGCGGTAATCGCACAAATATGTATGAGCACGCACAACGCTAACGTTCCATTTCTTTAGGTATTTTATAATTCTTATCAAGGCATGTAAAGCTTGAATTGACGTGAAGCATTGTGGGCAACTTCGCTTCTACCTGCTAATAAATTGAGACAGGTTGGTTGCATGGTGCACTGTCGTTGGCCGCGTAATGGCGCGGTTACGCTTGGTTGGTAGCCCATATTCGGGTGTGCGAATGACTTTACTCAAATTCGAGCTCCCGATGTATTGATTACACACGTCATAGCAATGGACTCCAAGCTAACGACTTTGAGTAGTTAGAATGAAGTTACTCGATAGACTAGCAAAGCAGTAATTGAACTGACAGGAAAATTGAATCCGAATTCGGGTGAAACGATCAGCCTTGTTCGAAGACGGGCGTACTCAAACCCGTTCAAATAGTCTTGGTCGCCCGAATTCCAAAAACCAAACATTGCACCATGACTCGGTCAAGAAGCAATAAATATGCGCTTCCTTAGATATCATATTATAGCATATGATAGCATTGATGATTGCTCGGAAATCGGTTGCCGACGAGATAAAAATAGTAAGAACTTGACCGGTTTGCATTGCGAGATAAGTTTACGTGTAGTGTTGCGACGTGCATTGTTGAACGCTGTGGTGAGTCCGTGTTTGTTCGTCGTCTGTTCGTGTGTCCGTCTAATTCTCAGTGACATTGTATCGAGTTTTGGCACACTTGAATGAGTAGTTCATATAATATTTTCTTAACATTTCTTATGCAAATTAACAAGTAATTTTTTAAAATTGGTCGGTTTCACGACCATAAGCGACCAACGCCAGCGCAGCAGGAAAGATTACTTAATATTTTACCGTGGCTTTTAGAATTTATGGATTAATATCAGAGATTGATAGCTTTATTCGGGATCTTTTGTGGACTTAATAAAATTACGCCATGCTTTTGTTGGATCAAAGTGTAAGCTTTCTTAGAATTTATGCCAAATAATAATTTAATAAACTGGTGACGGTAAATTCAGTCAAACATATGATGTATAAACGAACTCGAAAGTATCTCTTGGCCACTTAAACAATTCGTAGCGGTTGCCGTAGCACCGCCTACGCGGCTACGGCGTAGCTGACGATAATTTAATGCCTCAGGTTTGTTTCCTCGTTTCGGTTTCGCTAAACTTAATCGAAAAATTATATGTACAAATCTATTGAAAATTAGATAGAAGTTTTAGAAGGATCTTATTTGATGTTTTGTGTTATTTACTTACTGTGTAGAATGTTTGAGACTATGTAAGAGAGGGAAAGCCATTTTTCTTGAAAAGAAGTAGAATACCTTTTCCAGATTTTGTTATAGGAAATGCTAGTAATGTATGCACGAACAGCGAAAAAAGTTTCTTGGCAAAAATTATTAACATGGCATATTAAATATTGACAGTATCAGTAGGTATACATTTTCACAGACTGAAACTAATTTTAGCTTAGCAATAAACAATTAAAATCACTTGATTGAACCAAGGGTCCCGAGCCTGATGGGATTCCTTCGATTTTTTTCTGTAAAAAGTATACATTATGATATACTCTACTTATTTTATACAATAAATGTTTATCATGTGGTATTTTCCCTGGTTATTATTTTATTCTATTATTTATTTTATACATATATGACATAACACTTTTCAAAATTTCTTCTCTACGCGGACTATTCAAAGGTAAAATTCGATTGTTTTACCTTACAGCATGATTTAGACCGTTTCTCTAACTACTGCTCTTCCAATAAGCTTTACCTTTTTTTTTCGGATGTTTATACATCAAATAACTCTTCCCGCTCTGGGCTGAGCAGGAGGGAATGTCAGACTTTTACTGTTAGTCTTCCAACTCTTCCAAAGTGTCACGTTATAACATTTACCAAAAAAATATATAAGTATTACTGAGTTCAACCTATCTTCTTGCCAATACGCCAATTAGTAAAGTAAGTTTTCTCCGCGATCTTGGTGTTCTGCTAGATTCGAAGCTCCATCTGGATGTTCACATGCCTACCAAATAATTACGCCACAGTTTGCAGTACCTACTTGGAACCCTTTTTACATAAAATATAGTGAAAGATTAGAACTAGTACAACGTAAATACCTTCGTGCTATGAATTTAAGATGTTACGGAAAAAAATGTCATACCACTTACTTCTTAAAACGTATGATTTTCTGACGTTAAAGTCAAGACGGAAACTTGTGGAAGTTATGATTCTGTACAATGTGTGCACAAATAATTTTGATTGTCCGGATTTAGGATTCTGCGCCACCTGGTTCCTCGGACAGTTCATGTACGTGAGATATGCACTCGACGTCTATTTGCTACTAGCCTCTGTAAATCCAACGCTGGCTCGCGTTCACCCCTTCATCGTTTGGTTGAGACATACAACAATGAGTACCGACGTAATCGACGTTCTTTTTCTAAGTAAAAAGGCATTTAGGAAAAAAAAACCAAGCAACCTTAAATCACCAGCAAATTACTGTATAATTACTATATTATAATAACGTAATGCACACAAGTTTACTTTTTCTTTTTGTTGTAAATACGAGTATATTTAAAAAACCAGTTGCTATTTCCAGGGTAATGACCGTTGTTGTATTGTATTTGTGTTGTCACTAGCTAGTTTTAAATACTTTAAATTGTAATCTGTGGAGAACGTAGTGGGTGAACGTAATGGGGGCTATCGCGTAAGAATTCGCCGCTAGAGGCGCTAGTGTAGCGCGAGGTCACCAAAATGTCAGATGTAATAGATTGTTCGCGCGTTGCATGCTTTTTTATCACGTATCTTTACAAATATTCTCGATTGTGGTCTAGATTGAGCCATTCCTGATTATTTATGACTTGAAGATTTTTATTAGGAACTAAGAATCTTATTTGTCAGTACTTCGAGGTAAAGTGGTTTTTCAATGTTTCATGCTTGCTAATTTTAGGGAGAATATGTTAAATATATGTACCTGAAGTTTACACTATGTTGTTACACGTAATAAAATAAACTTTTGTGAAGTTATTGGTACTTTATAGTTTGGAATAGAATTATTGACAGGACCTTACTCGACAGTGGCGCCATCTGGTGAGCTCAAAAACGATAGCCCTCACTGTTTTAAAATGTAATGTTTAAGATATTATGACTAATTCTTATTGTGCTACTGTTTGTTTTTCCTGAAATAAATAAATTAAATCGTGTAAGAGGAATCTTTTTATTAAACTAGAAAAGGTAGCAATATTATATTGCTTATTTGTAGAATAGAAAGTGCTACGATTGAGAGCAACAAAGTAAAAACTTGTTTGAAGTATTTTCCTGACAGAAAAAAGTCGTCAATATTTGCGTGGGTAATATATAATCGTGTTTACGAAGTTTGTAAAAGGTGTTTTTACGAGGTTTTATCTGTGATTCACTTTCTTTTTAACCGACTTCCACTTTTTTTTTTGTTTTATGTTCAACGATATCTTCGCCAATTGTGAACCGATTTAGATGATTCTTTGTTTGTTTGGAAGCGTGTTATTTTGCGGTGGTCCCGTTTAAATTTGGTGAAGATCTGATGCTGATGTTCGGAGATAAACAATGGAACTCTTAAATAATAGGCAGCAAATCTGCCGTGATTGCTGCAATCGCTTGGATGATCATTATTTATACAATATCGTAACATAACACCTGTATGCTCTGAGGGTGTACATAGATGTGTACAGTTCAGCCAGATGTTGACAGTTTATGTTAAGTTCCATTTTATTGAGGATAAGCCTCATTACCCTATTACCATGAAATGTTAACAGCGTAAATTAAATGCATAGCAAATAATTGTTTAGGATACTACAACTAAAAATGGATAAATAAAAAACTTTTTTGCAAAAATAAAACCGACTTCAAAAACACAAAAAAGTGAAAAATAACTTTAGCTTCAGAAGTCGGCGACAAAAAAACAGAATCAATCAAAACAAAAGTCACCGACTTCAGAAGCTAAAGTTATTTTTCACTTTTTTTTTGTTTTTGAAGTCGGTTTTATTTTTTTGCCTTATGAGTACAACTACCAAATAATATAAAGGGTTTAAAAATACCCTCCTCCTTACTTCTGTTCGCCGTAATTATTTTATTTTGTTCCAGACCATACCTGGGAATCTTCTAGTTACGGAGTTATTGAAGGTCAAAGTTTCAACATTTTCACACGTTTTGTAAAAAACAAGTTTTAAATGTTACAACTTTGCTTTAAATACCTCCATGCCCACTGGAATATTCGATGCATCCATCAGCACAACGTTTTGCGCGCGCTACCGAAAAGAGTGAGTTTTTACACCAAAAAAATTGCTTCCCTGCAATAATTTTTGCACAGTGTTACTTAGTTTGATGATACAGAATGCTTGGGAAGGGTCCGTTTACACCCTGTATATATGGCAGAGCGGGCCAGATATTACAGCTAGGATCTTCTCCACAAAACAGGTATTGAAAAAAAAACATGATTTTACGACGTACTTGTTTAAAAAGTTTTAATAATCAATGGTGTCTAATTATCTCTCATTTTAGTTTACAAATTTTACGGCCTATCAAAATCCGAATCCAGAATATAGAAAGTAAACACAAGAAGTTTTCATTTGATTGATGAAGTCCGTCTATTTAGTATTCCGTGAGTATTTTGTGACTATAATGAACTCACGGAGCGAAGTTTGACCTTATAACGATGCCCTTTATGTGTGGCATTTGGCTTGTAAACGCACTCAAACAAGCAAGCTTGAATAGCGAAGATTGAAGTAAACAAAAGGTACTTATATTAAATTTTCTCATACTTTTGTATCAATATTGTGATATGATTTTAAAATACGAAATAGATTTTAGAGGGATTAAATACGAATAAACCAACGGTTTTGTATTGTAGTAGCACTAAAGATACTAAAGTTATGTGTGTTTATGTATTATGAATGTGAACAGATGTGTCCCATAATGGACTATAATAATTATGATATTAGGTATACAATTATGATAACAATGTTTATACACAAAACAATGATACACTGTAAGGTGATCCTTTTATAAACATTAAATACTATTGTATACCTATTATACCTAACATGTGGAAATACTGACGCGGAAACGGTTACCACACAATCAGTAGGTACATCATTCTGAGCCCCACATAGAAATTTGTCATCGGTTATTTAAGAAAAAACTGCTGTCCCATACATTTTGACCGTGTTCGCACTTTTGCAGGCAACAGCTGTTATTTTTGGTTATTTCTTTGGTTTACGGTGTCCCTTCCACCCTGGTTAAAAGGAAACATTTATACCAATAAATCTCAGTTGATACTCGCAGCTCTTGAGTTCGTATTCTCAACTACCACCCACATTGCAGTATGATGACGCCGGTGACAGCTTACAAAGTCTTTGGCTTTTTGGTTCAAAAAAGAAAATAGAAACAAAACAATATTGTTTTGCTTCCTCAAATTTAGCAGTTGCTAACAAGCTGAAATGAATAAAAACGTGGTAAAGTCACAAGCCATTACACAGTGCTGTTGTAAGAACTAGTTTTGCTTTAGTTCGTTAATCTGTACCACCATGATCGGTCTAAATGTTCCCACTGCTGGGATACACGTCTCCTGTAACTGTAAATAGGTTTAAGTCTTGAACAAATAAATATTGTTTATTGTTTGTTTGTTTAACTTTGGGTTCTAAGACAGTCCGGTTTCCTCACGATGTTTTCCTTCACCGTTTGGAGAGCAGTTAAGTGACATTAGACAAAGTATTGCCCTGGCTGGGTTCGAATTTAGGGGCTAGAACTCGTGAGTCGAAGTTGTTACCAGTGGGCTCCGACCGCTCCCACCAACCTGTACCATTGAATCTACTAATCCAATATTCACTCCAACTCCTTGTTCGACTCAGTTCCACCAAACCCATTTCTTTGTGGAAACATATTACAACCTTTGCAATATACTATATATCTACTGATCTGAATTTAATATCCTTGTCTTCTGTTTCGGTTGTACATAATTGTCAGTCAGTCCTGGAACTCGGTCATATTTCGTGCACCTGCCCCAAAGCAACGCTAAAATGTTTTTTTTTTAATCAATGTTTTTATATTTGAGGCGAAGTACTCACTCATATATTTTTTTACCCGACAGACCCAGAAAGAGGGTAATGTTTTTCGCGCGTGTGCACGTAATATGTATGTATGCCTGTTCCAGTATGACCTCGTAACTCATAAACAGATGAACCGATTTGGGTAAACATTATACGTCGTTGATTCGTCTTGAGTGTCACTGGCTACATCATCATCTGCCTAGCCAGTCCCAACTATGTTGGAGTCGGTTTCCAATCTAACCAGATCCAGCTCAATACCCGTATTTCAAATGGAGCGACTGCCTATTTGACCTCCACAACCGAGTTAGTACAGGGTAATACCAAACCCCTTGGTTGTCACACTTTCGGGCCACTGACTACCTATAACGACTGTCAAAAGTATTAGATGACAGCCGAGATCAAAGGCTTAACGTGCTTTCCGAGGCACGGAGGAAACTCGGTATGTAATGGTTGGTCACCCATCTACGGACCTGCCTAGGCAAGCGCGGCTTAACCTGAAGATCGACCCGCGCGGCTGTTATTATTAAGCCACCAGGTCCTCCAGCTTCAGTGACGAGTGTCATTCGCCAAACAAAAATTAAAACAACGAATAATGGCGGAATTTGGGTGCCATAAAAAAAAATCTTCTGAATCCGTCCAATAGTTAGGATATCAAAATTAAGGGTTTTAAAAGGTGATTACAAAAATATATATCTTCCTACTAATATTTTATATGCGAAAGTTTTGAGGATGGATGGATGGCCTGTATTTAGCCCGTTGACATGCAAGCTATGCGTCGCCTACTCGACGCAAAGCCTGTCAATGGGTAAATATCTGATAATGTTTGTGACCATGACGGTTTAAAAACGTATTATTCTCAGTTTACTTATAGTACTGGCCAGTCAGCAGCTGTCTGTCAGCGGCTGGGGAAGTTTACTGGCAGATTGGCAGCAACGGTATCATGTTTTAGGATAATTGGCGGGAAAGGATATCAAATTCAACATAATTGAACTCCCACGGCAATAATACGCCCACATTTCGCCAAAATATAATAGAATAGAATATTCTTTATATATAGGTACACCATACAATTAGCTACTTACTACTTCACTTAAATTTTGCACACACTTTTGGTTCTGGTGAGAATTCATTTTTATGGTAGGCATGACATGATCCTGCAGCAAGGATCACTTTCTCAAGAGAGAACTCCTACACGGTTAATAGCACGGTCACGAAACCCTGTATACGAGTTCAATTTTGAGAGATAAACCTAATTATCTTATTTTAATTTTAAGAAAATATCGTTTTAAAACAAAAAAGAAAGTTCATTTTTGTAAAGAAACGTTCCAAAGAAATAAAAATATTTAGTACAGCTCAGAGATACTTTCAACGCTTACAAAATGTAAGAATAAGATTCTTTTCTGAGCAAACCTTTTCCCTTTGCGTAGGTACCTAGGTAGGTATTCGGGAGGTGCGATAAGCGCGCCATTCCTCAAATAAAAATGTGTTTCCAGCATCCGTGCGTCTATTGGTATTTAAAATGATGTCTGCTCATGAACATTTAAAGGAATGCTTTGGAATATGAATAGTAACGAAGTTAATGTAGTCGTTTGTGCCTCTAAAATGACATCTAATGAGGAGATATCGTTTTTGAGCTCACCAGATAGCGCCACTGTCGATTAAGGTCCTGTCAATAATTCTATTTTATACTTTAAAGTACCAATAACTTCATAAAAAGTTTATTTTATTACTTATAACAACATAATGTAAACTTCAGGTTCATTTATTTACAACATTCTCCTAAAAATAGCAAGCATGAAACATTTAAAAATCATTTTACCTCCAAGTACTGACAATTAAGGGCGGCCAACCCGTCATACTTTTCATACAAACGCTCGTACGTGATTATGCCGTTGTTACACATCTATCTTTGATTTTTTTTTTATTAATAGGTATTTTGTGCACTATATCTAGGTTTCTATGGTTGCAAAAAAAATAAAAAAAGTAGAAACAAATTTAGTAAAAGCCCCCAAAAATTGCTGTTTTGCACAAATTTTACCTGAACTTTGGCCGTTAATAATGTACTTATAAACTGTAAAAATAAATAAAACATCTCGATAGAAACCTTGCACATGTAATGGAAATTCTTAAGAGCAGCCAACCCAACATACTTTTCATACAAACGCCCGTACGTGGATTATGCCGTTGTTACACATCTATTTTTGTTTTTTTTTTAAGTAATAGGTATCTTGTGTATTTTTTATAGTTAACTAGATTTCTATCGAAGCAAAAAATAAAAAATAGTAGGAACAAATTCAGGACAAGCCTCCAAAAAATTCTGTTTTGCTCAAATTTTGGCCGTTTAAAATGTACTCATAAATTGTAAAAGTAAAGAAAACATCTCGATAGAAACCTTGCACATATAATGGAGATTCTAAATGACAAATATTTATTTCACAAACTTGTAAGACTTATTCATAAACACGTATTTCCTAGAACAAGTTTAAGAAATTTTCGAACACTATTTTTCGTTCAATGTTATCCCGTTCGGCGGTATGAGGTGCGCGGGAGACAAATTGTACGGGGTCGGGGAGGGGTGAGGCGGGGGAGTTGAAAGAAAATCGCCGCTGTGGCTCTGAATGAAACAACAAGCTTTTCGACCATGCTCGCGTTGACGATAGACGCACCGGGAAGGGCCCTCTTAATGACAAATATTTATTTCACACACTTGTAAGACTAAAACACGTATTTCCTGGAACAAGTTTAAGAAATTTTCGAACACTATTTTTCGTTCAATGTCATCGCGTTAGGCGGTATGAGGTGCGCGGGAGACGAGTTGTGCGGGGTTGGGGCGGGGTAAGACGGGGGAGTTGAAAGAAAATCACCGCTGTGGCTCTGGATGAAACAACAAGCTTTTTGAACATGCTCGCGTTGACGTTAGACGGGCTGGGAAGGGCCCTCTTAATATTCTAAGTTGCTACTTAAAATCTTCAAGTCATAATTAATCAGAAATGGCTCAATCTAGACCACAATCGTGAATATTTGTAAAAATACGTGTTAAAACAGGACGAAACGCGCGAACAATCTATGACGTGTGACATTTCGGTGCCCCCGCGCTACACTAGCGCCACTAGTGGCGAATCCATACGCGATAGCCCCCATTGAATTATATTTTCAACTGCAACACATTGATCTTTTCCATTAGAATGGTCCGCGGGTAGTACTCCCAACCTACCACCAAAAGTGTATTCTATAAATACTGTATGTATCAGTGTATCTATCCAATCTGCAGGAGTCTGTATCCTCTCAGGAACAAGGATGCCAGACTCCGTTAAATTTGATGAAGGACTGCTAGTATCTTAACATGTACGCAACTTTTTTTTGAACAAATTCGATAGGGTATATTTTCCGATTTGTGTTGCATGTTAAATATTAACAGTAAATTGTAGTAAATGATGATTGTATAGGTGGGTAATAGTATAGCAGGCCTTATGGTAGTCCGAATAGCGTTTAAGTGTCATTATGGTGCA
The DNA here is from genome assembly GCA_947578425.1 of Eugnorisma glareosa. Taxonomy (NCBI): domain Eukaryota; kingdom Metazoa; phylum Arthropoda; class Insecta; order Lepidoptera; family Noctuidae; genus Eugnorisma; species Eugnorisma glareosa. Next base: position 36,049,502 of record OX387957.1, read on the forward strand.
GTTATTTGATAAATAAATAAGTAGGTCTTTTATGAGGAGGCAGTGCTCTATATAATGTCTTTATATTACTGCGTATGTCCGAAACGTAGTGTAAGGTATCTAGTTACCTTATGTTAACATTCACTAAGCTCGTTGGTGAAAGACCGATTGTTGTCATGATGATTTCGGTCATTCATCAGTCATCATCTGCTGAGCCCTCTCCACACTATATTGGAGTCGGCTTCCAGTCTTACTGGGTGTAGTTGAGAGAATGACGAGGAACTGCCTATCTTTCCTCGTGACTCCACAAGCCAACTGGGTTGCGGAGATCAGTTACACAGAGGCCAGAACGGGCTTCTGACCACCCATAACGAAAGCCGAGACCAACGGCTTAACGTGCTTTCCGAGGTACGAAGGCAACTGCATGGCCAACCATCCACAAACGACCTCAGCAACCACTGCTTAACCGTGAAGATCGACTCTCCGACTGGTAATATTCAACCACGGGCCCCTCTGTCATTCACAAGTGAACCTTATCATACACGACTACTTCAGATTACGTCCTGAAAGGCCTTCATGCCTTGAGGGTGAAGCTAATAACACTGATCGTTATCCGCAGTGAGCTATCAGAACGTAAGCTGTTTAAAATCTTTTATTTCCCTAATTGGATTTCTACGCGATCAGGTTTTGTACCCTTTGTTTTTCAGCGTTCATTCAATCAAAGGTCCGTTCTTTCAGAGCTTTGTCTGGCAGCGCATTGTTCAGATTTAGTCCATGTTCATAAATACCGATTGCACCTATTCAGCCGTTTTTTTATGAAATAAAAGTGTCCCAAGCCAACCTTTTCCGTCTGTGCCCCCATAACAAACATCAAACAGCGACCCCGCTCGCCCGCCATTCTTTGTTATTTGCCTATATCCAAATAACTAGAACGCGCGGGTCGCGGGTACATCTAACACACTGAGATCTGATTCATTGTCCTTATATAGTGTGAACAAATATATAAAATATACAATTATTTATACTTACCCACTAAAATAAATACTTAAATAGTTCTTTGGTGACAAATATTTCAGATCGACTAAAAGAGTTTCGGGTTTCAGTAAAGAGTTTAAGTAAAAGTACCTATCATTACAAAAATAACCTTAGGTACATTTTAAAATGGCAAGGACTGTTTTGGGATTCTGTGCAATTAAAATAATTTGGAATGGAGGTGTGGAGTAGGCTGGGGCCTGCGAGGTGGCGCGCTGCCAGCTACTGGGCACGCCAAAGCCGGACATAAGTTAGCAAAGCGACTTTTAAAGACGAACCACCTGTCACGGTAAGGTTTTCTATTTTCGCGAATCCATTACCTCACCTGTTTGTTGAATACAACATTACCTTCCAGTGTGAGCAGAACAACCAATATTAGGTATAGAGAATCTACGTAAACATGCATTCTAAAACTACTTAACACAGAATCCGGATAATGAAATTATTTTGTGCGAACAACATTGTACAAACAAATAGATATTTCAAGGTGAGTTGCAGAAGAAACAGTAAACAATTGAACTAATGCGACAAGGGGCGACAGAGCGAAGTGCAGTGCTGAGACCATAGGCTGATGATGCGATTGATTATGAGTCGAGCAACGCATGCCTTCCGTTGCTGAGATAAAGCACCTACAATTAAACATGCTGATTCGCTACGGCGCGGGCGACTAGGTCGCTTTGAGTTACAAGCGGCATTACGAGCAGATTCCATGCGATGTCTATAGTAGAACTTACGGTTGCGCCCAGGGCTGCGGGCCCTGCAGCAGGAGGAGGGAAACCAGGACTGCCTCCCCCTATGCCTGATGGGCCCGGGCGCGGCCCCCCTACAGGGGAGTGGGCGCCTGACATGCTGCCGGGGTTATGCCCTCAGACGGCGCTGTGGCCTGTTCGTCTCTTCCTAAATAAATACTAACTGAACGCTTTTTTACGGTTCTGTGTCTTCGGTTGTACCTGAGCACAATAGAAAAATGTTTGAGAGGCATTGTTGGTACAAACTTGAGATAACTTTTTTTACCAGCACATCAAGCTACCCGAAACTGTCAGATACTCCCAATTAACCTTAACTTAATGATTTAGCAATATAGTTTAAAATCTACTAAAGAAATTTGACAGACCGACAGTAGTAACTTGATGTGCATATTTGTACATAATATTACTGAACATAACATTGTTTAGAATTCTCTTTTTACACAACCAAGTTTTATTGAAAATATATTGCTTATCAGGCAAATTCGAGTTAATGTTATACTTGATTTTCGTAGTGATTAAAAAGGTTTATTGAGTTGAGTAAAATACCCAAATTGCATAATCGCAGGAAACACACAACAGGATGTTTGGATTTTAATAATAAAAACGGAACGCAATAATGAAATTAGTGTTTTAGGTATCATCCCCATGGTAGGTACCTATATCTTTAGTCTCTGTGAAATTTACGAGCCCACGAGGTTAATTGCTCATCGTATTGGCAAAACTCATTATTACGAGCTCTGTTTGTTTTATTTGATCGTAAATGTCTTGTTCTGTAATTTGGAACAAGAAGTAAATGGGCATTTCAGTATTGCCTACTTATAATGATTGTAATAAAAAGATGGCTACATAACACTCATTTTTAGTTTCATATTGTAGAACTTTGAGTGTTTCCGTTTTAAAGTTGTATGAATAAATTACAAAGATTATCTAGGCATCGTAGTAAAATATAGCAATAAATGTAGGTTATGTGTACTGTTGTCTTACGGTAGGGAGTAAGTAAATGAGACGGTAACCTTGATGTTCTACTCAAACACGGTAATGGGGGCCTACCCGTTTATACCGACAACGATAAGGACTGGCGCTCGATTTTTGAAGCCTCGCGTAAAAGATATCCCTCGAATGCGCCCCCGCGAATGATTTCACAACGTGGAGATTGGCACAAAGAAACAGGGACCTTTACCCAGCAGTGGGTGAATTCAGGCTAAGGATGATGATAGTGATGATATTATTAAGCCAATGCCATCTGTCTATCAATATAAACCAAGTCGGGTTCTTTAAAGCAAGATAAACGCTCTATAACTTAGAGAAAATATTAGGTACCCATTAACAGTTATTGTTTGTTAAGCACGTTAAAGAACATTCAGACAAAGGGATCAACTTCTATAAAAATAAAACGAACGAAATAAATATGCTACTGTGTGCCCGAACAAACGTTACGTATGATTTTGTAATTATTCATGTTTCATCTATAGCCGTACCTTATTAATTGGAGTTACGTGGCCGACGTCAATTTCATCAACCCTTTGTCACTTCAGTGGTAATGAATTTGGAATTTTCAATTGAACGACTGGATTTCAGTAATTTACCTAATGGATTGATGTCCACGTTAAACATCAGATATGGCGACCTATTATTTTGATTAACGTGCGCGGCCTGTGAGCCTAACACTTATTTCTTTCATTATGCCAGCTTATTTATTAGCAGCTGTGAATCTCTTTAATTTTCAATTGTAACCATGACATGAAAGTTAGGCGTTTATTGGTTCAACATTTTTGTTTAACCTAGGGTAATGCCAGGATAGGTGCCCCAATTGGATAGGTGCCGCGGCTTTGAATACTCTATGTTAGAAATGTCGTAAGCTAAAATCGTACTACGCTAGTCTAGTGCCAAGCCAACCGCACGCGAGAAAGCACCAGTGAGTGTAAAAATCTTCCGCGGCGAGACCATTACAAGCGTTGAAATTATAATCGTAAGTACTTACTATCGAATATCTTTTCACTCTGATATAAATTCTAATTTTTTTTTAAATTTACTTGCTGATATTACAGTTTAAAGTACTTACACGAAATAATGCTATAAATAATAGTTTTCTTTTTAACTTTTTTTTTAATTAAAAAAGCCATCTATCTTGTGCTAAAAGTATAGTTGCCCCATCTGCTACCCGGGATAGATGCCCCTAAGGGCATGAACGGGCTAACTATTTCTATTAATGTTTTCATTTGCAGGTGGAATAAAAGCTTCGAAAAGTGTTAAGTATAAGATGATTGCGGTAAACTAAGGTACTTAAGTAGAATAAGGCTGATAAAATTATCTTCCGTTAGTTCTGAAAGCTATACTACTATTATACTATTATTATTTTATTTTATTTTATGTCATCAACATTTATTAAGTCACTAATAAAAAATGCTTGTTTTGTTCACTAATTCTAGATTGACATAATTATAAAAGATGTTACAAATTAATGTTAAATATTGAATACAAACTGATTATTGAAACTAGTATCTTTTTCAATTAGTATCTAATATTGAAGTATTTATACAGCGAGTCTTCTATCCCTCACGTTAGGCATCTTATCCCTCAAAAAAGACACAATTTCCTCAAAATCTATGAAACTTATGTAAAAACAAAAGAGGTACCATCATAGATTAAAGATCAAAGTTACCTTATGCAAAAGACGTATTGCCAATAGATTTTTAATTAATAAGTTATGGCTCTCTATCAAAAAGTGGGGCACCCATCCTGGAATTACCCTACTTTTTGTTTTCTGGGCAATACTCAACTAACGTTGAATTGTTTTTTGTTGTTTCCTAGGTAGCAGGCTTTTAAAAATATAAGTATTTCAATATATATATAAGAGTCTACAAACAAATATCTACTCTAACTTTGAGGCTCTTCAATGAAGTCGACCTTCAAATACTTATTTATTTTTATAGAAAGGTTTATTTACACATTCTACAAAAAATAAAAAGTTGCGAATTCGATATAACTTGGTTTTCAGTGACACAAGTGGAATAGCGAAACGTGTAACAAATAGATCGATATTTACATTACCTATAAGTTTTTTTTTTCATTGGTTCACGTTCTAACCTAACAGATTTAGGTTTTCCAAACAATGTAAAAAGCGATGGACTTGCCAGAATTCCATTGTATATTTGATTTCGTAATTATATTCGTCAATACTAGTAAAATGGGATCATTGGAATTTGTATTTGCAAACAAAAGCGTGGCGCGCCGGACGGCGGACGCGTCATTTGTCAACTTCTCTGGAATTCATCTCGCAATAGCAGTCACCTACACCGACCAGATTTATATGACTATGCTGGAATAATAATCTAAAGTTATTGTTATTTCTTTATATATTTATATAAAGCCCTTCTAAATTAAGCTAACGTAAGCTTTAAGGTGTACTGAAAGTAATTTGATATCAAACTAAAGTACATTCTATTTTGATCTTGTATTTACTATTCAATTCTGATTGTACAGTAATTTTACTACATTTTTGAAGCAGTAGTCATAATATTGCATTTCACGTGCTTCTAAATATATATTCGAGAAACTTAACTTTAGTTTGGCCTCAAGTATCGATAAGTTCTAACTTCTTGCACGTAGCCCTACATAAGTTTTGACGTTTGCGGTAACTTTACAGGAAGCCACTAGCTGCTTAATGTAAATGGAAATAAACGAAATATTTTAGATAGGTCCGTAACAGGGACTGAAAAGGTTACCCGTATAGGGTTAAAGGTTACCCCTAGAGGAAAGGTTAAGAAGGAAGGTGAAGGTTAAGGTTAATAAGGTTAATCAGCCTTTAATAACCGGTTCACGCACAGAGTTCATTTTTGTACATAATAAAGCAAACATTTGCAAAAGTGACGGAGTTAGCCCGCATTAACGATGCTTCGTCTCGTTCATTCTAGCAATATTTAAATAGTTAACCCATATCTTTTAAAGCATTAACCCGTATAATGGATTAACATATGGGTAATAGGTCTAACTGGTTAACGTTTTAACCCGATTGATCGATCCCTGCTCCATAGGGATATATAACGGTGGAATCAAGCTCCTACTGTGGACATAACCGGATATTCGCTGACATTGTGACCGTTAACTTCATTCCTCGTGAGGTCCTATTTTTAGACTACGCGGCTGAAGTGTTCATAAAAAAAGATCCAAAAGTTGATCAAAATATGATGTAAACCTAAATATTGGTTCGTACAATTTGTGCCAAGTTTTGAATGGGTCATTGGTCAATTGAAACGTATGATGTCGCGTGTTTTATTAGTGATTCTATTAGCGAGGAGCGCGGCCGGCCTTTCGTTCCATAATCAAACAACTTAACATAACGGCTGTCAATAAACTTCCGCTAGCGAATGTGCTTCTCTAATTAGATCGATTGGTGAACCGGCGATACCTATATTGTATTAATCATAATAGAATATAGCCATTTTCTTCATTTCATTTCCTTCGCTGTTTTGCTGCAGCCTGACTGCAGTACTTATCTGTTGTTTTACTGCAGTATAACTCAGGTGAAATGCTTGAGGCCAGCATATATGTAGTTACCTACTAAATATAGAGCATTAGACGAAAATTACTTTATCTTGACTTCATAAACCCAATTAAACACCATAAAATAATTTATAATAATATTATTGAATTGCTACTTAGCCCTCTTCCTCTCTCCTATTGTTGCTGTGCCCGACAGGGTTCATATTGATCTTTTACCTTGTTACATCATCTATGTAATACATATGAGATGCAATAAAGTATTGAGTATTGAGTAATTTCTAAGTCTAACTTCATTGGTGTTATTTCACGAGGTAGAAGAACTCAACTACCTTCTATTGGACTAATTGAAATAATTAAATTGCAATTCCATACAAAAACGCAATACATTAATAAAAATATATTAACAGATGGTTTCATAATATATTATTATGTAAAATACTATGGAACCATCTATTTAGTTTAGTAGAATTTAATAAAGTATTCCTGCCTCAAAAACAGTGCATTCGCGCACTTTGTAACGTGGATTCTTAATGAATTAGTAAATTTAGCTTTTGGGAACAATGGTTTGCATGAAGTTAATCTTCATGCAAACCATTGTTCCAAAAGCTAAACTTACTAACAGCACAGTACATTTATATATTTGAGTCCTGTATTTTCGTCAAAACACATCAGTACCTACCTATACAAATCTTTTGGTAACTATTGTAATTTTAATACCCGTTATCCCAATAGCTTTCCCTTGCCAAACATAAAAACTGATCTGTATAGAAGAAACTGTTACCCCATGTCAATCAAATTATTTAACAAATTACCAAGTGAACTGAAAGACCTACCCATTATTATATATATCATATTTCGAAAAAATTGTATGCCTGGTTAGTCAAAAAATTTTTCTACACGACCCAGGGATACCTTAGTTATAAGAATACAAAATGATTGTCACACCTTACGATGTTCCTATTCCAGTACAATAATAGCTAGTTAATTTAATATAAAAAATGAAAAAGAGTACCTATGTATGGCTATGTACCCATTTCGTTTAATTGTTATATTATTAGCTTTTATTTTATGTTTCGTATACCAGAAATGGTTAATATGAGGATCTTTATTGTTAAATTATGTAATGTAACATTAATTTATGTACATACCATCTAACTACCCATATTATGCGAATAAATTATTTGATTTGATAAGTTTTGAATCTGTTTGAATACTTTCAGCGCAAAAAATTTCAAATATTTCAATGTCGGCCTAAGTATTCACACTAATACATTTTTATTAAGACTCTCCGCACCGAAATGCCTTTGTTCTTGTCTATATCCCGGACATCCGTTATCTTCTATCCATTATCGATTGGAGCAATGGTTAAAGTAAGAAAAGGTACCTGATTGGCAAACAGAATTACTTTCACTTAGTATGTATGGATTCGTAGCGTAGGTACTCGAAGTCAGTCTTAATTTCTTCGGTTGGTTTTTTGTAATTTTGCTATAGCGTTACTATCGCATAGTTGTAGCTTTTAGCTCTGCTATAGCAAAGTTGTAGCTTTTAGCTCTGCTATAGCAAAGTTGTAGCTCTGCTATCACGTAGTTGACTTCACTATCGCCAAGATGAAAATTCGATATCATGTTTGAAGCGTTAGTATTAAATAGTCGATGCTCTGCTATAGCGTAGCTGTAGCCTTGCTATACCTGCACTGTAATAATATCATCTCATGATTCCAATTTCGTATTAAAACTTCTGAATGATCAAAGGAAATTATTAAGAAGTGGACGGCAGAAACAGCATTCCTGTTACCATCGTCTCCAATTCACGAAATTAATCTTCTACAGTCTTGAATTCACTAAAACATGAGTTTACTGAGACTAGATCAACTTACCAACTAAGATGCAAACTACGCTGGCGACAAAATCTACCCACTTCAACACCACAGAGCATGGAATTGATTCTAGAGACGGACGTGTTAATATAAAACATGGCGAAGAAAAAGCGTTGAGCGCACAACTTCTGTTACAGACCGCCTTAAAACCCTTCAATTTCTATTAGCCATTTGTGTGGTAGAACATAAACGGTGTCAGGCTTGGTTTGTATGGAAAGTGATGACAATGCCAGATCTAGTAGCGGCTGGCAAGGAGTTTCCATGCTCTGTGGTCCACACCAAAGAAAGATTGTGTTCGTGAACGAACGCTCGCGGACGCGGAGGTACACTCGCGAATGCTCATTGCTCTGGGTATATTAGCACCTTAACCGCAACTTAGTTCGACTCTAAGTTCGTTGACTAATTGAGCATTTAAGCCTCCGACGGCAGACAAAGAGAACAATAGGGTTAGCTACTTTCATATACGCTGTAACACTAAATTCGTTTCATGCAGATGTTTGCTGAGAACGGCGTGAAAACTCACCCCGATTTCGGAGTCACGTGATGTTGTCGGTACCGCCGCGCCGCCGCCGCGGCCGCGTGGATAGACCGAGTTTAAATTACGCTTATGTATCAGTGACCTACTAAAGCCAATACCTTTGCAGTTCGACGGCCTAAGAAGATTCAGGTGATTCATGAATAAATTTCTTTAGGCTCGAGGAAAACATGACCAGACTCGTCAAGTTCTTGCGTTGGTTCAATCAATTTGATTATAAATTTATTTTCAACACACTTGTTTGAAACATAACTCTTACTGCACCACATCTTTTCATACTATGCAGTGTTTTCAAACCGTGTCATTTTTACTTAACATTTTAGCACTATAGCGCAGAAAAGATCGACTATCCTAGGAGACAAATGCGTTTTATTTTAATCTTTAGATAGACATTGTTTATTTTTGACTGGCAATTACCATAAATAGTGTTCTAGCTAACGAGACGAGTTCCTGATATTTCAGAATTAATTTTTAGTCACCTCACTCGCAAATGTGGTTTTCTTGAACATTTGCCTGCAAGTTATCTGTGAAAAAGTATCAGTTACTAATGTCAAAAGAAATCTTAGTTCTAAAAATTTCGGTATTTTAGAAATAATGGAGGAAAAAGGGAAATTGAAAAAATATAACTTAAATTATTCATTTCAGCGACCACAACGAACCAATAAACAGACAATATTGGCAGTTAATGGATGCACACAGGTCACATTATTACGCCTCGGTTTAAATTCGTCTTCAAATTATTTATAAACGCAATAAAGAAAGTAAAAAAAAAAAAAAAATCGCGAGTGGCGAAATTTTTTTTTTTACTCTTATCTCCATACCCTCTAGGAACCCAATCAAAAAGTCCCATGAAAATCCGACCACAAACTATAGACTTCGTGCCCCCTTTTTGTCTAATTGTACTCGACTAACAGCTTAGAATGAAGGAGGAGAAACATTACATGCCTACCTATGCATATCAAAACCACTAAATGTACTATTTTATTTTCCAGTCCCTATCATATCATGCATAAAGCGGTAAGTTAACCATGAATTACAGTTGAGCAACTGTTTTGTCTGCGTCCGTTCGAATATTCGACGCAAACTTTAAAACTGCATTTTAAATTTCTTCCGATATTGATGATGCACCGGATTATAAAATAAGCGAGTAATTAAAATATCTACCTCTATGGCGTTTAAGTCGATTATGACCTTTTAATGCACACGAGTAAAAGCTACCTGCGCTGTGTTCGGGCAACTGCCTTACATGGTTAAATATTTGTAGGTGCTCGAGTGAAAATTCAATATCAGCCGACGTAATAAAATTTACCTGGAACACGTTTTAAAGCATTTTGCAAGTTGATTGAGGCAGGCATATTATTTGTTTTGCTTATGTTAGATATATTAACTCACGCTTTTTCCCATGGGGGTAGGCAGAAACCGCAGAACGTGCCACGATCCTTACATACTCCTTTAGCCTCGTCCACGTTCATACATCTGGTCTGGTCATCTGGTTTACATGCATGCCGGTTGCAAGTACTGCGCACCTGACATTTCTGAAGAACCTCACCAATAAGGTCGGCTCGTTTAAAAATGGTTCATAACTACCCTATTAGCATTTTTTGTTGACATTTAGTTAGGCTACATATCTCTGGTTAGTTGGCAAATGCATACAATTGGCGGGCAGTTTGCGGGTTGGGCCCAAAACTGATGGCCTACGTGGATTTGCCAACGAAGGCCTAACTTGCAATGGGGCCAACGTACATTGCCCTGCGTTGGCTCGAGGAAAACGTGTTATGGGTAAGCCCAACGACACATAATACATTTAGGCAAGCGGTTGTATGTTGGTTGGTGCTATGGCTGGTTTCAGAGCAACGCGTCTCGCCAGCGCCGGCCGTACGCGCGTCGCTGTACATGAACCTTATCGGCTTCAAAAAACCGCTCTGAAACCAGCCAACAAACAACCGCTTGCCTAAATGAAAATAAATGAAATACAAATTATGTTAACTGAAACTATTATATTGGTAAGTTAGGTTATTGACAAAATCCAGACAATTTTTACAAGTTTTGTAAAAATCATGACTAAATACAGTTCAAATTTATCATATTTGGAGCCTCGTTACTGTTAAGGCATTTGTAGATCTTATTTGCGGTTTTGTAAGGAGGCCACATGCAATGAGCCGTCCGTGGTGTCATCCATTCCTCACACACCACACCGAGTTCCCCACCGACGGTGGGGGACGATGATGGTTACGGTGGGCCACCGTAACCATCATGGTCGTAAAACTCCACAACTTTATACATTTAACACTTTCATAAACACTTAAGGGTTAACTAACTAAACTAAAACACAGCCTGCCTATCAAGCTATTATCTTTGTTGATGCGAGCAAAATAAACACTCCGCAGCCGCAAGCGCACAATTCACAAATGAATAACAAAATGGCGGGCGGACCGGACGACACTTGCCGCCGTCCGCCCCCCGCGCACCCCACTACCACCCCGTAGGAGTAGCAGTAACAGGCCCATTGAAGGGTTTTTAAGTTGGACCGATGTTGTTATAATAACTTAAATCCCTACAAAAATCATCCAACAGTAGAAATAGTAACAGGAGGCCCATCGTTGGCAATCCGCCGGGCAAATAGTGCATATTTAAGACAATGGGCCTATTTTAAGTTTATGTTGGCGGAATAACTAACCGTCTGCCAATACTTTCCCAACTGTTGGCGTATGGAAGCCAACAGCAATTGCTACAAGGGTATAGTCTTGCTCCTCAGTCATTTAGGTTCGATGGTTCGCGGAGAACCTTGTTTGGCTGTTATATAATTACAAATTACCTTCCTAAATATCCCATACAGGTGCTTTACTAATTTGAATTAGAAAGAAGTAGAAACTAGACACTAAATAGATACTTGACAAAGTTGTTTAAAAATAAAATCTCAAACAGGCAGAGAATAAACTCAACTTAACATTACTTTCAAAGGCAAAAATAGGAACGGATGAAACAGAATAAGACTGTGCTCGCACTGCACTGCTGTCATAAGCCAAAATCATAACTCTCCTTTTTGCTTCGCCGTAGTGGGGTAAAAGGACGTTTCATGAGTGGTCAGCTACGTGAAACTTCAGAATATTGATTATAGGCACACATGTGATTACGCGTTAGACGTTTGTCATTGCGAGTTACTGCCAATTGTTTTGTTCCATCCTATATTTTTTTTTTAAATTTGTTCCACATTTAAATATATTTATTTGACATAGGGTAAATGTAGGTACAGTCATGGGCACTAATAGAGGGTCCGAGGGACAGGTAGGTACTGGTACTTCCCGTCAGTGATATCATTTTTTGTTCTAGACCATATATCTTCTAGTTCCGAAGATAATGAATGTCAAAGTTCCAACTATTGCCCACATAAAAAAAGTTATAAAAGTTATAACTTTGTTTGAAACACCCCCAAGACCCCATTTACTATTTAAAGCATCCTACAGCACAAGAGCGTCACATTCAGCGCTACCGTAAACCGTGTTATTACACAAAAAAAAGTCGTTTTCCAGCAACAACTTGGCGCATTTGAAGTGTTAACATACAGTGCTCGTGATTGTAGGTACATGGTGTTGTAAATAAAAATGATGTATCACTTTTTGGTGCCTTGCAAGGCTTGTAAATATTGTTTTACGCAATAATTGTACAGGTTCAAGTTTTATTATGTTTATGTTTTATTGCACTGCTCATCACGTCCTTGACGATGACAGCATGAAGAAGTAGAATTTGAATTCGTCAACAACATTTTCTTGTTCAACTCCTGCACCAAGCGGCATATGTTTTAGTTCAATCTAAGTTATCACCGTTTCTGTCTTGTTGAATACGAAAGTTAGTATAGCAATAAGGGCAGTTATAATATAACACCACGCATGTAATCCGAAGGTTTAGACAGAGGTGAACCTCTTACACACACTCACATTTTGCCAGTTATGATTAAGTCCTATGTAACAGGGGCGAGCCTATTGCCATCAACCGGTACAAATCCAGGCTCCGAGGCTGCTAACGAGAAATTTCGGATCGAATAACCAAGTAACACTTTCCCCTAACACTAGTCCAGTAATAAAGGAATAGGGTCTAAATTTCGGATCTAATGTCATAAACTTGAAAAATTATTACGAAAGCGCGACAGAGAGTGTCAGCTATCGGTGGTTCTTCAAAAAGTAGATGATTCGATGAAATTTAAATCCACCACGCGGGCCCAGTGCGGGTTGGTAGATGTCACATGTCTTTGATTTGTTTGGTTCTAGGACATGCCGGTTTCCTCACGATGTTTTCCTTCACCTTTTTGAGAGCGTGGTGATGAAATAAATTACACAAAGTAATGCGTCTGCCTGGGTTCGAAGTGTTCGAACCCACGACTTACTGTTCGTAAGTCGGGGCCGCCACCACTAGGCCACCGCTGCTCTCTCGTTTGTATATCTCAAGTTTGTATATCATTACAGGCTATCGGATCGTCCGACCCGATAGCCTGTAATGATATACAAACTTGACTTACTTACATTCGTGAAGCAAATCTGTTGTTACTTAAATTCACGTTAACAAAATATAATAAAAATAGTAGAAGTAGTTCGGACATTTTTAAAAGCTGAAGAGAAAACATGAAATGGATATTCGTATTTGTGTGGAAAAGTATACTAAAATGTCCGATTATGATGTTCATTAAAGAGCTAACAGGAATCACCCCAGAGTTAATAGGAACATGCAACAGACACGTATACCGTGTCGATATATATCATTTATTTAGTTATTCTGCGTTTTATAGGATAAGTACAGCTACAAACTAACTATAGGTTCCACTTCCGTCAATGGGACTTGAGTCAAATCTAAACCGGCTAACGTGCTTGTTATTATACCGGCGGCCATACTTTCCAAACCGTCACGCTGCATGGCAGAACAAATCGAGATCTAACACTAAAAACTCACGTCTGTTTTTAGATCATTCTCTCAGCGCAATATTAATAAACCTAATATAGAAATTATATAATGCCAATAAAAGGTGTTATTGAATTTATGGTCTGAGGGGCGCTCGTTTGCGCCGGCCGCGGCCCTGTCGTAATATTATTTTCATCTCGAGGTTCAGCGACTTTTTCAAAGCAGGATTTTTACGTTATAGCGCCCACAAAACATTTCTGAGGTTTGGCCAATTTAAGAATTTAGTTATGAGAAACTTGTATCGACACGAAGAAGAAGAAGAAATGAGAAACTTGTATTACATTTTATTTAATTATTTTCATTCCGTTTTCGTTTCGTAAGTTGTGACAAACTTGCGTTTTTACTCTATATACTAAGGATCATTGCCAAATTTTGCTGTTTTAAAAGGTTTTAAACGATTTCAATTTATTTTATGTCGAACATCTTGTCGACATCTCATCTCGTTCATGATGAAATAAGATATTTGGCACCCGATAAATAATTATAAGTCGTGACTCCACACGAAAATCAAGAGCACACTACTATATTCGTTTTATATAGTTTTTATAAGACAAGCAATATATTTTCGTATCAAAACATAAATTAACGATTCCTAACAAAACCTTACAATTAAACTGCATTAAAATGGAACTTGATAGATGCAGACATGTAAATGTATATAACTATATATAACTGAAGAAATCGCGTGTCTGGCATCGTGCGTAAAATTGGAGGTCTTGTTAATGAAACACCTTGGCCCGAATCAATATAAACCGAGATTTTATCGCTCACCACAAAACTTCATTTCATGACCCTTGGCCGAACCCGCTGCTACAAAATGCGTATAACGATAAGAGCCTGGAAACCAAATACATGTTTAGGTATACACAACTTCTAAGTAAACTTATCCAACTTCATATAAAGTTTTGGAGAACTTTTGATAAGAGACGATGCTTCAATAAAACACTTAATTTATCTTAAATAAGTTTACCCATTTTAGAGAAGATGCTTACCAATGCCTGGTTGAGAAGAACAGTACATCATCCCCACACAAAACACAAATAAAAACAATGAAAGTACCCGCTAACAAAATGAGGAAATCACTGAACAATCCAAAGTTTTGAAAAAGTTTTTAAATTAATTATGCAATGTCGTTTTCGAAAAAAGAGACGATTATAATTCACTTTGATCTTAAAAACACTGAAAGGAGAATTTTTAAAAGAAACTTGCAAAAATGTTCATTAAGTTATGAAGTTGGGAGATAGCGTACGCGTTGTAGTTGCGGCTGCTCGGGGTTTGGGGCACGAGTGCCTTCGAGCGCTCTTCCACGGACACTGGGGCCTCTGGGGTCTGCCGGCACCAGCTTGCTCGCTGAGTTTGGTATGATCTACACCTGCGCACTAGCCTACCCACCTTTGCCCACCTTCCTACGCGCCATTTGCATTGAAACTTTTTTTTCAATGCAAATGGCGCGTAGGCTTGTGGCTTATACTAAAATAATATTAATTAATCTTTTCAAATCAGCAGGCGCCAATTTGAATCGTTTTGCATGAAGTGAATCAGATCCGTAGTCATTTTTAATTTTTCTCACTTATTCTTTGGTTTTCAAAGTTATTAAATACTTAATGTACTTAACTCTGAAAGTTATAATTAGCTTCTTTATCTTCTAAAATGTATGAAAAAACCATTAATTTATGATGAATATTCGTGTCTGTCTGATGTAACGGAGGCGCGTGCCGGTGGCTACTGCTACGGCTAGCGGTCCGCGCTACGAACCGCTACGAGCCGCTACGAGCCGCCACATTACGAAAAATTTTATTCCTATGAATTTTAAGTGAGACACATCGTTTGGTTTGCATGAATGTATTGTCTGACCATGTTTGTTATTTAGAGCTTTTTGAGTGATTACACAGTAATCTAATACTGAGTTGCTCGTAAAGTAGCACACAGTTTTATTAATGTTCATATACCTATCGGAAATATTATGTGAATAATTTATGCAGTGTTTTACATCGGTCTTGTTCATTGGTGGCCGTGCTCTTTGTGGCTAAGATGGAGCAGTCGAACTGAAACACTGAATCCAGTCGGGAGTAGGTTCGTGCTACACGCTATTACAACATAAACAAACTTCGATTTGACGTCAAAACAAGGGACCGAACTATTTCAGCAGTACTTATAAATAGACTGGTAAAAGAAATTGGTAAAGATTTTTTACACCAGAAACCTAACAAGTGAATAGAGCTTGTGTGGCGAAACAAGTCGAACCATTTCAAGATTAAATAGTAAGTTTTTTTCAGTCATAATAAACAATTTTAGAAACCCTTTGCTGAAAGGTAAAAATGATTACGAGCAGATTTGAAACTCTTTTATTTTTTGAGATTAAGCATTAAACGTATGAGAAGGTTAACAATGACTGACTTAGCGTTAGTGTTCTCTCGTATCGGCACTTTATACGCATAGCCTAGCGTAGTTAATAGTAATAATACCACCAGTCCGTTAGATGGAAGTGGGGCTGACTGCCCAAGGGTGCGCTGTTCGTGAATACTCGGGTCTGTGATCAAGTAGAATACCGTTATTAGGTAATAGACATATATGAGTATATTCTCAATGCTTACTTTATTCAAGTACTAGTTAATTGTCTGCTATGTACTTTATATACAGACTACAAATATAACTAAAATTTTGCTAAAAAGAAGACTAACAGTAAGTTCCTGCATATAACACAAGTACTCCTCCGCATCGCTGTCATCCGGAAATGTGATGCACAATGATTATTTAATTTTATTTTGGTACATTGACGTGTGCTAGCTGACATGTAGCAATTAAATAATACACAACACAACAATTACAACGCGATATTACACACAATTACACAACAACAACGATAATTATTATTGTTTTCTTTTTGTTTTTGTTACGTCGAAATATTGGGAGCTCAAAGTAGTAAAAAAATCACGGAAGGTATCCCGTAAGTGACCGTGAAAGCTTAAAACAGTGTATGTAGCAATTAATTGAATGATTTATTCCATTACTTTATCGGATTGCTGTTATTGCTTCGGATATTATTGTATAAAATCTGGTTCTTCTAACCTATCAGACAGATGTGATGCTCGGGACTTTGTCCCGTCAGTTCTTCTTTCGAGCTAAATTACTAGTAGTGGCGAAGGGTGGGCGTTTTGGGGCGCTGTCTTGTGTAACTGACGTTCAACAGTGCTGATCTTCAGCCTATTTTGAACGTGTTCGTTCGTACTTTTGTTTCAAGGAACATTATCAATAAACAATATAAGTAGTAGCCACACGTGTTGATTTTAGTTCTCACAAGTTAGTTCAATATTTAAGCCGAACACGGAGCTTATTACGCCACGACTTACGTAGGTAACATAGCATAATAATACCTGTAATTAAAGTTGAGGAAGTTCCTTTAAGTCTAATAAGTAGTGTCCGACCGAACCAGTAGCTTCGGCTTCTAGACTTTGGCCAATATGAGCTAAAGTTCTGGCCCAAGCCGAAGGTTTATAGCAAGCGCCGAAATAGAATAAACTTTTACAAATGCATGATTAATTAATGTATAATTAGGTAAAATGTTATAATTGGCATTATTTTAAGTGTTATTATTTTTGACAAGCTGCACGGTAATTTTAATAATCTTGTCAAGTTGTTTTAATAAAAAACATTAACTTTTTATTTGAAACTTACAAAAACATTATAACATTCACTAATAGCCAATCCAGAAATGATTTTTAAGGATTATTAAACCTTCGACTTCGGCAAAAGGTTGCAGCGATAGCCAATTTATTGGCTGCGATCAGAAATCGATCGTCGGTCCGACCACTATAATAAGCAAGTTACCTCGGAGTTCTCGGGTATGAGTTTCTTCCTCCTGATGGTGTGTTCGTGGTACCGAGGGTCCTCACCCGAGACTGCCCGCTGGTACGATAGCCGCCTTCCTTTGGAGTCCGTCCTCGGTTCATCAGACATGTTCTCAGGGATTGAGGAGAAGTCCTGGTACGAATGACCCTTGCTCAGCTCGCGGCTCTTCTCGTCTTGGATGACACGTCGCAAGTAGTTTGTCAGCCCCTCACTAGCCAGCCACGTGACCCTGAAATGTTGCACAAAAAATTGATTGATGACTCATTTTATTGAGAGTTCATTCTTCGTATCGAATACGAATTCATTATCGAAATGTTTTGCTGGAATTTCCCAGTATGTTTAAAAAGAAAACCATTTCATTAGCAGGCGTCAATACATCATGCATGTGTTCCGTGAAAGATGAATAAATCACAAAGGTTTATTAAATTAAATGTAATATTATGACCATAGGTAAATTGTTTTTTCCAAAACATATTAAAACTTGTCCATTACTTTGAAATGTATGCACGGGTAAGTTTTTTTTAATATTTGCGAAATGTTATATGGGAATCAGTGGAGCTTGATTAATAAATAAGCACAAATATATGAAGGACAGAAACATAGAGAACAGTTCTTAAACAATATAATTAATCTGTGCTTCGAATTAAACAGATAAACATGACTGAAAACTAGCATACATAACTTGTGTAAATTATTTCACTATTGTAATGCTTAAAATTAATAAAGCTCTTGTGCGTGTTCGCTACGCAACTAGTATAAGTGTATGAGTAAAGCGTACATTTACATACACGTACCTGAATTTTCGAGTCGAGAGAGGAATATCTTGAAGTCTGGATTAACAGAACGGAGTCAAAAGGTACGTACCAGCGGGGAACACTGCAGCGGCGCAACTTTATGTTGTGAACATACAACTTTACACCAATTAAACCTCATCTTCAGGCTCAAGCTTTAATTATAAAGGAACAAAATGCCTTTGTTGGCATAAATACCAGCATAACATTAGATTTGGCACCTCAAATTTTGGAAAGATTTTTGAGAGGCTAACAAATTTAAGTCAAGTCTTTTTGCAAGAACTTTGTGTACTATATTATCGGCCCTGTGTGTTGGTACCTACTGTACTTAGTTCCTCTTTCCACTTCTAACAACCAAAAAAATAGGACACGTGGCTAAACTGACTACTAGACTTCAGTTATAGAAACGTTTCTCATAAAAATGATGTTCACTTATACAATAACTAGCGACCCGCCCCGGCTACACGGGTGCAATGTTATACATATAAACCTTCCTCTTGAATCACTCTATCTTTTAAAAGAAACCGCATCAAAATCCGTTGCGTAGTTTTAAAGATCTAAGCATACATAGGGACAGACAGGAAGCTACTTTGTTTTATACTATGTAGTGATATGACTTGTTGGTTTGTAAATGGGAAAAAGTTTTGTCATTTTGTTGCACACATGTTTACCATGTTGCATGTAGCAAATATTTGTATGACCTACAGTTAGTTTTTCCGGGTATGGCTGTTTGTGTATGTGAGTTTAAATGCTTGCAAACGCACCCACGAGACAAGCAAAATTCCTAGTGTGGGGCAACGTTTAAAAAATGTCTAAGATGATATTAGTTCATTGTTTTGAACTTTTGAACGACTGTCGGTTTAAAAATATGAATATTGAACTGACAGGTATTTCAACTAAGTACCTAATGATGCGCATAAAAAGCTGAACTTTATAAAAATCTCTATAATTATAATTATTTATAGGTCCCTAATAATTTCTACCGCATCTCGCGAATCGATATCAATGAGATGCCTTCAATCTTATTCACGATGTTACGAGAGACGACTGCAGTATAGTTGTTCTTAGAATAAACTAAGACAGATATGACCTTAACCCCTTGTAAGTGGGAATCTGAATGTCGAATTCAAAATTATAAATGTATGAGTCGCTATACTAAAATAACGCTAACCCCCTTCGGACTCTCCTACATTTATATTACGGTATTTTCCGGGATTATTCTTTATGAAAATGTCTCATCATTTTCATGAAGAATACTTTCGTAAAAATTGCTATTCCGATTTATTTTTGCCTTGCATTGTAGTGGCCATCCGACTGATTGAAAAAATAAATAAAAAGTAAATAATTTGAAAACCCTTTTGTGTCCCACAAAATGGTTTTTTTAAGTATTGATTTTTGAATAAAGAACCTGATTCACCGCGATCTCGTTGGTTCGCCAAGTAAAGCTCAATGGTGTAGGACCTATCGTATGACTGTGTTTATATAAAACAATTAGATATTTGGTTTACTCGTTTAGCTCATGGATAAATAAACAGCCGCACGGGTCGTCAAGGTTAAGCAGTGCCTGCCAAGGTTGATCTGTGGATGGCGGACCATCCACTTCATACCGATTATTCGGACAAGCCCGCCCCACTATTCCCAAGCTACCACAGCTCCTGAAAGTCAGATTCAACAGAGGTACAATATAAAAACTGTAACAGCGGCGACTCAAAAGCGCCGAAACAATGAAGTTCGGCGAAGCTACCTATATGTGTCGGTTAGTTATCATTGTAGTAGGTGGGTGAGCAGCAATGTTGAGAGAAGCTGGCTAGTTGCCGGTGCAAACAGATACAATAAGCCAAACCATTCTACCAGCGGCGGCGAATTGGGCGGAGCTACTCAATATATCGGCTCGGTTGCCGGAAGCTTTAAACTAATATCATGCGTAGTTGCGCTCAGCCGAACGCAAACAAGCTGCCCCTTAATCCTGCCGTAGCGGCGATATGAAAAAAATATATTTATAGCTATAAGATATTATCCTTACCTATGTTTTCTGATACGTAATACTAGTTGAAGTGCCGCGCCGCAGTGAAGCAAACGTAGGTGAAGTACAGTACAGCAACAGTGAAGCAATGGTATTTATCTTCATAATAGAGAAAAATTTTCAAATAACAACCAGGTGGGTTCCTGGATAAACGTTAGGTGTTTTGAATCGATCTATGACTGCAGTGTGTTGTTTATTATTCATAACGACTAACTGAAAAAAAACTTCTTTTTTCTTTTTCGTGTGGTTAGTACCTAACCTGGTGTCAGAGTTTTTATGCCGCATATGGGGCCTCTGAATTGGCTTTACTGAAAAAAATACGAACGGAATGTCATCGGAGCTTCTGATTGTATGTTTTTACCTACCTTTTATCACACACGTCAGTGCATTGATTTCGGATTACAGTAGAAAAGCCTTTGGTAGCTCTTTTTTTTTTGTTATGCGTTTGCTTTGCTTTGCTTTTTTTTACAATGCCATTTTTAAATCCTCTTTTATACTACAAATGAAGTTACTTCACTGCTTCAGTGTACTACTGTACTATAAGCAGGATTAGCCTTCAGGTTTAAAATTCTACTCGTAAAGAAAAGAGTAAAAATTAAAGCAAAGAGCTCCACTTACTCGGTAAGGGTAGCGCTCAACACTACTTAAAAGAAAAGATAAGGGAGGTCCCTTTTCGTAATGTAAGCAATTATCTACCTATTTAGATTTTGAATGAGAGCACTTGACACTGTTAATTATTGTGTTATATTATTCGATTTTAATAGAGTATACAGAAAATTGTGATTAGTAGTACAATTAATCTTGAATTCTTGGCAATCTAAATTGTGTCCGCCCAAGGTTTGGCGAAGAGTCTGGCACTTTCAGTAGCTACCAGCTCCTGTGATGAGCAAACTACAGGACAGGCAGGACATGATATCAAGTGCCATCGTTTGTAACAACACATATTAACACTCCAAGGCACAGTCATCAATGAATCCACTTGAACATGTTTTACTTGCTTAGGTCAACCTGAGCCCGGAAGGAACTTATTCATGTTATTCTAGTTGTTCCTAGTTTTGAGGGATCGAATCCCGAGCGAGGTGATCCGGCGGAAAACAAAAGTTGTCGACATAGCTCTCGGACTAAGCAAGCTGGACGGGCAATGGTCCTGCCATATTCGTCGTAGAACTGATAACCGTGAGGTAGACTTCTTCTTGATGTAGACCGCGAATCGGCACGTTTAAGGTGGGATGCCCTCAGGTTAGGTGGAGTGACGATCTCCGCAGGTTAGCTAGTAGCAGCTGGATAAGAGTTGCCGAGAAATGAGCTGAGTGACGTGCGATTGGACAAGCCTATGTCCAGCGGTGGACTGCTGCGGGCTGATAATGATCGCGAACAAATACATCTTGACAAAGAGATACTGATCCCAGTTCCTACCCGACATTCGTACGACTAGCAAGATCAAAGACTTGAACTGAAAGCTTGGATTGTTCAAGTCAAGAGCAAACTCTGCAGTGGAGCAATTAGAGGTGTATATTATACTAGCGACCCGCCTCGGCTTCACACGGGTGCAATGTTATGCATACAAACCTTCCTCTTCAATCACTCTATCTATTTAAAAAAACTGCATCAAATCCTTTGCGTAGTTTTAAAGATCTTAGCATACATAGGGACAGACAGACAGCGGGAAGCGACTTTGTTATAGACTATGTAGTGATTATGAAGAATACAAACTTGACCTTTACCTACAAGGTCAAGTTTGTATTCTTCGCCATGTGTTGTTGTAATAACAATTCAAGAAGGAAAATATTTCCTTTGTGCAATCCGCGGTCCTGCGAGCTCTGATTCTATTGTATCTAAGCTGCTTGACAATAACGCAAAGAAAAATACTCAGTTTTTGAATCTTTTGATATCCATTTCAATGGGAAGACTTACTTTAAGTAGTTTGAACTTAATGAGTGCCATGCGTCTGGAAGGCACTACTATACTACACGATACTATGATTCAATAATCCATAAAAAGACTTCTTTTTTTCCCATCTGATAGGAACCTATAGATAGAAGAAGGAATAGATTAAACCAGATAAAAAGTCAGATACAGTAGAAAAGTATTACATTCAAAAGAAACCGGCTCGGTATAATTAATTAAGCTCAATAACTGCTATCCCCTTTTCTGGCGAAGCATGATATAGAAAGAAGTGAAAAAGAATCTTTTATTTGATGAGCGGACACGTGTGCTAGTAATTTCTACGTTTCGAAATATCACGTATTATTTGTAGAAACGATCTATGCGCTCTGAAATCCGTTCCATATCGTTGAGCCTTTAAAAGCCATCTGCCGGATCAATGATCAACAGTTGAAAACACGTATGTTTTGTGTTCCTCTCGTATCAGCGTATAGGCACGTTTTACACAGAACTTTGTCAACATTCTTACTATACACTCACTCATAGAGTGCTGACATACGTTCCAAAGTAAAATTAAAACCAAATACTGTAGACTAAAGGACGAGGAGCGCTGTCTAGAATTGGTTAGTGTGACCTTTCAGGTTTATTTTTAACTTTCTCTTTCTGGATACGTCCGTTTCCAAATTTATTTTAAAATCGCTATTATTCCGTGGACAATAGTGTGGGCTATGCATCTTTTACTTTGATATCTAAACTAAATATTAATTTTATGGTATAACTGTTTTTTGGCCCAAACAAAAAAGTAAAAAAAAAAACATAATTTATGTTTTTTAATGTTGTTGGCCTTCACGCTTGTTTGTTCTTCTGAAAAGTGAGGTCTTGAGTAGATTTTCACAAAAAAGACGGAGGTCTTTTCATTATTTCATAATATTCACAACATGGCCATCCCAGATGAAGGGCTAATTTAGCAGCCATCTCTTCTATGAATTGAGCAGGGGCGTGCCGTCCATAGAGGCAATTAGGCCTAGCCTACCCTACCATTCCTACCAACAACACAACAAATGCATTTATTATAACTATATTAATCAAAAATAAAACGCCTGTTATAATACTTAAAGCAACTTGTCGCGGCCGTGTGACGTAACTGGTAATAATACTACGACGCTCGCTCCCGGCCGTCTAGGCAAGGCCCCAGCTGGCCTAATTTCCATTGTTAAATTTAAGCACACTGATGCGTATTTTCGTGTATATATACGGCACACATGCTAGATTAGGTGCGTAAACTCCTGCGAGTGTAGCTGGCCACTGATTGGCTGCCCCGCAAAGTATTATCCGGCTAAAACGGTATGCGGTGATGCAATTATATTTGGTAGTGTTTTTTTCATTGACAAAATAACAATTGTATTTTCTTAGAAGCCATATTTGTTTCATGTGACAAGCAAAATTTATTTCGTGATCTTGAATGTTTTGATTATTATAATATCTGACGGTTGTAATTCGTTTTGAAACGTACAGTAGTGTAAATATTATTGTTGTCTTTGTTTATTTACTTAGAAATGGTGTTCTGTTGTGAAGTTTGCGCTGATAATGTGTTTGTCAGAAGTTAAAAACAATAAGTATTCACGATTGTTTGATGTTAAGATTCAAGTGGTGTCTGAAGGAAAATGTGTAGTTACCCGAATTACGAGAATTAACCCAAAATTCATCTCGTACTCGGTATTTCAAATGAATCTTTCTTCTGTTTGCATTGTCAGAAAATCGTGATTTGAACCTTGATTAATGTGGTGAGTTCTTGTATTTATAACTTTGGTTTTTACAGGCTTATTTTCAATGTTTGTTTTTCAAATATTCCGGTCAGACGCTCAAAATTGGGTACGGAACGAAAACTAAACTATTTTTTTTGTTAACAGCGCACTCTGTTTTATTTTTTAGAATTTTTTGTAACGAAGCGACATCCTTCGTTCTTGTATTGACAGAATACCATTGAAATTCCTTATATTTAAGCTAGAAGGCGTTGTTTCTCATACGCTTACTAAAAACACCAGGGGCAGATGCGGAGGCCCGGAAGGGTGAGTGAATATATCAATAGATGTGACTACTTTGAGGGTCATCCTAAGTAGAGCGACGCTGTGAGGTTGCGAGTTTTTTTTTTTTTGGGTATCCGTATATATAGGGTGACTGGTAATTAGTGACCGATACTTAAACACGTGATTCTACTCATGATAACAAACAACTTTCCCAAAGAATTTTTTTTTTTAAACTCATTTAATTTTATCACAATAACACAACAGCTGTATGAAATTCACACGCGCGCGCTTTTGACCTACGAGTATCAACTGGTAGCCGCATGACGCCGTTATGTCTCATTACAATGGGTGGGTTAGCAGAGAACCCGCGCGGCTCGCAAGCCCGCTCCTTAATCGTTGTACCTACATGTTTAGGTAGCCGCTAAATTAAAAAATAATAACCAATGACGACCAGACGCCAGACGCGACGCTCCGGCCGCCGCGTGGCCATTTAGGTACACAGTGATGTACCTACATAAAGCTTCTCTGTTTACAACACGGTGAGGAGAGTAAAATAAATAATAAATTATCTAGTATTTTGGCACTTTACGTGCGCGCGCTACAATAAATACCTAAATGCATTATCTTTCTATCTAAACAAACTAACTTCAGATATTGCGTTTGTTTTGTTACCTACACGATGTTTAGAAACGGCAAAGATACAGCTACATTACCACCTGACTTCTCGACACCGGGAATTGTTCAAGTTATTCCAAGTTTCCCATCACACTTTTCTAGGATTTGGACTAGCAGTCTGTTAACGATATTTGAGTCTGAATCAGAAGCATGGCAATCAAAATGTATGTATTTTAATGCTTCGCCATTACCACCTTCCGAGTAGTAACACATCACCATAATATCACTGTACTCACTAACTCACTCGCTGTATAATTGTACTTCATATCCGCGCATGGGCATCAAAGAAAATCAAAACATGCGCCTGCGACGCGCTCTCCGGGGTGACTGTTTTTAGTGTTTTACGTCATTACTGCACTGAGGCAAAGGGTGCGGGCGGGTGGGGACGCGAGACGCTACTAGTACAAGTACATTTTTGCCCCTTCCCGAGGTCAGACTATCAGCTGATAGATTGTGCCTACTTTTTATGTAGGGCGCGCGCGTTCCTAGATATTTTGTAGTTATGCGGACATACGTTGCATCTTAAAAGTAGTTATACTTAAGACTACTGTGGAACACGCAGTCTTTGGATATTATTTTTTAATTTAGCGGCTACTTAAACATGTAGGTACCTACCTACACTGCTTACGTACACCGATAACATTGTAATGAGACATCGGCGTCACGCGGCTACCAGTTGATACTCGTAGGTCAAAAGCGCGCGCGAGGGAATTTCATACAGCTGTTGTGTTATTGTGATAAAATTAAATGAGTTTAAAAAAAAAGTTCCTTTGGGAAAGTTGTTTGTTATCATGAGTAGAATCACGTGTTTAAGTATCGGTCACTAATTACCAGTCACCCTATATATGGCCTACCCGCCGTGGAGAAGCACTGCACGCCACTGGAATTGAGCATTTATATTTATAATTGTAATCACGTTCTGGAAAATGGCTCTAAAGATTTCGATGAAAGTTGCATTATGAGAGCTTATGGATACTAAAATCGATCTCGTTAGGTCTCATATCTGGATAAATTCGTTTTCTCTATTTTCACCCGAGCAGAGCTCTGTCGCCGAGCTACTCCTAATTAAAGGTGTACCACACATTTGTTTTATTTTCATATAGCATGGCATGTAGAGACCATTTGCAGAATTCTTGGTTGATACCGTATGGAGGAATTCTAAATCGTGACGGAGTAATTAAAAATGTACTATGCAACAGTTATTTCGAGAGAATGTTAGTCACAGCAATGCAAATTCTTACAAAGTTATTCCTGAACGAGTAAATGGTGGAAACCTGCCAGACAGATATGCTTTATTTTAGATTTCATTAGACCTATTTAAAGGGAAAATATGCTTCATTGTAGTTATTCAGCCTAATACCCTGTGGGAGGTCACATGGCTTATAAATTACCCATACATTGTCAATTTGATGTTGTTCAAAACGAATAGGCCACGTACTAAAACATTTATTATTTCTAAGTTTCTTTTTTACCAGACAACATTAGATTTGGTAAACCTTTTATTCCACTCCATAATACATAAGGTTTTCAAGTGGACATGTACGGTCTACTACTTGTGCTATTTAAGGACATGTAATGATTTTTAACCAATAAATCCCGTTTACCTTGACAACTTAGTCAACTCTAAAATTACAAGTCATAAAAAGTTTAAAATGTCACATTGCTACTAGCATCCCTCAACTTCGAAGCCATTACGATCAACAATAATAACAAGTTCTCAATTTCAAATTCTATTTTGAAAAATCGAATGCAATTCAGCTCCAGCCTGGTTGTCCAAGGTGCCAGGTCCACCAGACTTTACTTATTTATAGGGTGGAAATTTTCAACGCCACCTGGAGAGAAAGTACTCTAATTTTAGTCAAAGGAAACATTGCTTTATTTTTAAAAGAAATAAATCCGCCTTCAAATATTTTCTAAAATACGTTTTCCACACTCGGAACTCGAACCGGCTTAATTCCAAAAAAAAAAAAATCTGTACGTTTATGGCATCAATAGATAGGGTCAATCATAAGGATCAAATCTCTCTAACAAACCTGATAAATTATATGAAAGAAAACCATGAAATCTTAACTACGAAATTCAATAGGTTATGGTACAACACTTTTACTCAAAGGGCTATTCATTTTCATTACTTAATACGTTAGTATTAATTAACAATTATCTTTGACGTCATTTATTTATTAAAATGTCGAAGATTTCAACATTTTAATCATGTGCAAATTGCACAAGCAAACACGCACATATTGCAATCTTCCTTTTTCAATTTTGTAAAAGTGCTTTTTCTTATCCCATTGAATTTATAAGTTTAGATTTCATGGTTTTCCTTTAATTTAATTTGACATGTTTGCTTGATCCAGATCGACCCTAACGATTGATGTCATAAAAGGACAGGATGTTACTTTTGGAATTTAGCCGGTTCGATTCCCGAGTGTGGCAAGCCAATTTTCGAAAATCTTTGATTGCAGATTAATTTATTTCTAAAAATAAAGGAATGTTTCCTTTGAGTAAAATTTTCTATCTTCAGTATTTAGAGTACTTTCCCTCCAGGTGGCGTTGAAAAATTCCACCCTGTATATAGTGTTATTACGTACTGTGAACGTATGCATATATACCTGCTAGCTTGAGCAGACGGCCAACTAATGGAAGCCTACAATATTATTTAAATAATATTTAACTGTTCCTAAAGTCTAATCATTAGGCGCTAAAATATTATTTAATTATTATTGAAAACTTCTATTAGTCCATTAACAACTGAAGTTTAATGAAGTTATGATAAAAAGCCATCTAATTATTACGTTCGCGCTATTTATAATATGTCACTGCATGAGCGACACTGTGGCTGAGCCATGTTTGGCCCCTACCATTGGTCGGGCTCTTTACAAAATGTACTGAAACTGAACCTGAAAATAGGCCATCGGCCCAAGCTAGAAGGTATACTAACTTCCCTCTCACTACATCATACTACTCGAACACTCGAACCCCCTCATTTTGTTAATCAGAAAACAGTCAGTATTGTCTGGCGGCCCTGCGATCTTGCTTTGCAATGTAGTCGACTGCAATACGTACATTTGTTGTAATTACTGGTAGCTGTGTTCGCAGAATCTCATCAAACGTGGGCATGAATTAGTGCGGCGGTGGCGGGCTTGATGTCATTATCCGCTCCGATTGTGCCTTCCGTTCGTAGGTACCTTTGTCTGGACTAAACAGATTAACTTCCACGCACGGCTCAAAGTGGCTGGTAGTTATGTGA
The DNA here is from genome assembly GCA_947578425.1 of Eugnorisma glareosa. Classification (NCBI taxonomy): domain Eukaryota; kingdom Metazoa; phylum Arthropoda; class Insecta; order Lepidoptera; family Noctuidae; genus Eugnorisma; species Eugnorisma glareosa. Next base: position 36,077,625 of record OX387957.1, read on the forward strand.
TCATGAATTCATGAAAATAAAACTAGCTTTTACGGTTTATCAAAATTATAAAATTAAAATAAATAAACCTAATCGCAGAACCCAACCAAAACTACATACTTTAATGTCGACGATATTTAACGCGCAGATAACTGTGCATGTGCACATTTCACTCGCGGAAATTCTAGCTAAGCTACTCTGAATATTGGTTTCGTATTTGAGTTTGGCCTTTGATGCAGCATCCACGTCAAACACAACAAGCTACTCTGAATATTGGTTCCGTATTTGAGTTTGGCCTTTGATGCAGCATCCACGTCAAACACAACAAGCTATACTCTGAATATTGGTATCGTATTTGAGTTTGGCCTTTGATGCAGCATCCACGTCAAACACAACAAGCAACTCTGAATATTGGTTTCGTATTTGAGTTTGGCTTTTGATGCAGCTTCCACGTCAAACACAAAAACTTACTCTGAATATTGGTTCCGTATTTGAGTTTGGCCTTTGATGCAGCATCCACGTCAAACACAAGAAGCTACTCTGAATATTGGTTCCGTATTTGGGTTTGGCCTTTGATGCAGCATCCACGTCAAACACAACAAGCTACTCTGAATATTGGTTCCGTATTTGAGTTTGGCCTTTGATGCAGCATCCACGTCAAACACAACAAGCTATACTCTGAATATTGGTTTCGTATTTGAGTTTGGCCTTTGATGCAGCATCCACGTCAAACACAACAAGCAACTCTGAATATTGGTTTCGTATTTGAGTTTGGCTTTTGATGCAGCTTCCACGTCAAACACAAAAACTTACTCTGAATATTGGTTCCGTATTTGAGTTTGGCCTTTGATGCAGCATCCACGTCAAACACAAGAAGCTACTCTGAATATTGGTTCCGTATTTGAGTTTGGCCTTTGATGCAGCATCCACGTCAAACACAACAAGCTATACTCTGAATATTGGTTTCGTATTTGAGTTTGGCCTTTGATGCAGCATCCACGTCAAACAAAACAAGCAACTCTGAATATTGGTTTCGTATTTGAGTTTGGCCTTTGATGCAGCATCCACGTCACACACAAGAAGCTACTCTGAATATTGGTTTCGTATTTTAATTTGGCCTTTGATGCAGCATGCACTTCAAACACAACAAGCTACTCTAAATATTGGTTTCGTTTTTAATTTGGCCTTTGATGCAGCATCCACTTCAAACACACAAGCAACTCTGAATATTGGTTTCGTATTTGAGTTTGGCTTTTGATGCAGTATCCGCGTCAAACATACACGTGAAACGGTCGCATGTCGTAATTCCCTGTAATACCTAACCAACACGTCCTGCAGCGTCATTAGGGATAAGCCATTGCATGCAGCACAAAGCGTAACCAACGCTTTGTGCTGTCATTATTAGAGAAATGCGCATTATTAGGTACGCTCCGTAAAAGCAAATCAAATTCCTCATTAATTAATCATATTTACGTGTTCCCTTAGAAGCGTTGCTTAATGAACTTTATAATATAATATTATGCCTCTAGTAGTGCACTAATAGACACCCACGCAACGCAGGCAATAAGATTAAATTAGTAGTTCGTAGAATTTATAGATGATACTTGTTTTAGAACTGGAATTCGTTGTTAGCGAACATAAAACAATGCTCTTTGTAGTCAAAAATCACTACCTCGCATAAACAAGGAAAACAATCGCTCTAATGCATTGTCCAACTGCTGGCACTACATTTTTCGACATTCTATTGACATAATTTAAAATTAGAAGGGAAAAAATATCTCAGCGACAATAGACCTACAAATTATAATTTTAGCTTCAAAAATTTTACAAAGGCAGGGTGTTTTTCTTTCCTAGTTCGCCTTAGGGATGTCAATCAGGTGCCGCGAAGTCGAATGAGCGATAACCCTTTCCATACCCCTTTAGGACAGATCACTTCGATGAGCGGACAGCGTATTGAAACCGGTAGGGTTCGGGTAGGGCCTTCTTAGACATGAACTTCGAAAAAAGAAATGTTTTACCCGCACAGTTTTAAACTAAAGGGTGATCGATGCCTGTCGGCACTTCAGGTTCCTGAATCTTTGACCCCAATTTCAATATTATTTTCGAAACTACGTAGGTAGTCATTCTCTCCCTCTATGTATGTCACTGTACCATGAAAGATGTTTAGCTACCTTATGGGCTCTATACACCAACGCCACCGCCGCCGGACCTGCCGACACAGCCAGGCAGCCTTATACAAAAATAATAATCAAGACGGAGGCGGTGCGCGGCGGCAAAAACCCACGCCTGCTGCCACACAGATTCATGTCAGCGACTTGAATCAGTGGTAAACAAAGTTGCGTATCTCGTGCCGTGGTAAATTTTTCGAGTTGCAATGATTTGAAGCCGTCAACAAAGTCACCGACACATGACGGCTTTGATATGTGCGGCCTTAAAATTAGTTTGCCTTGACAAAAATAAAATAATGACAATGATAAGTACCTGTTAGATCTGGATTTCCGCCGGTTTTGCCCTGTTGCCGAGTCCAAGCCGGAACTCATAGAGATAGCCCGGTTAAGCATGGCTTCTTGGATGTAGGCTTCATTAAGACCTAGAAATAAAGTAATAAAGTACATAATTAATTAAATAATAAATAAGGCAACATATAATATACTCAGATGTAACATTTTAAGGGAACAATATGTTTTACTTAGACTGAAATAAAAACGAAGTTTCAAGACATAAGTAAAGTATAAAACATTCATATTTAACTAAAATAAAGCACAGAAACTTCGATATTGCAGCCATTGTCTGATTGTAGCCGCCGCGACCGAAGTATAGCCGGGCGATCCTTTGTGAAAAATGTGTTCACGGAACCGAGATACTGACCTTGACTCTGATATAAAGAACTATATAACTAAGATCAGTCGTTTTTTTTGGTTTGTTTTTTTTTTCTTTAAGCTGCAAATATTATGATTGTGAAAGTTTGTAAGTTTGAACGATTAGATAATTTGATTTGCACTCAGATAGTTTACGAACTGGATTAACACAGGATATTTTTTGCAATACGTATAGTGTTATATACCTACATTTATTATGTACCTGCTTTCCAGTATGGACGGAGGTCTATAACGTTCCTTCCTTCCTGACAATTTCCTCACAATGTTTATTTTCACTGTTTTGAGAGCAGTTGTAATGAAATAATTGCGGAAAGCAAAGTGGCTACCTGGCATCAAACCTACGATACGTAAAGGGGGAGGGGCTTACCACCAGAGCACAATCTTTTGCACATAATTTTATTCGGATGTAAAATTAGAGAAATTAATTACTAAGCAAATTGATTAACAACTCAAAATTGTCAATTTGCGTAACCATAATTTTTGAAACAGTATTGGTAGGCACTCTACATACAATGGTATTTACAAAAATAAATGCGAATAGTTTGGTAATAATAATTGAAGCCCGTTCCGGCTGTACTACCTAATTGTACTTCGTTTTGAACAGTTTTCCAATAAAGTTAACAAGATTTCCAATAAAATAAAAGCAAATATACGTTATCGAATTCCTATTCAATATAGACGTTTATTTAGAAGGAAACCTCGTAATACTCGTACGAGTAGTTGAGCGTCTTTGAAGGCAACAGTTTCTGTAAACCGATTACCTGCGGACTACTATTCGCTTTCTATTAATACCGTTTGCGAGGATCATAAATATCAAACAATTTCTATTGCTCGAAGTGAAACACGGTAAAAGCACGTGTAACACACTACTCGCTTTTATAGGTCTTCATCATGAAATACTGAACCTGAAATACTTGAATTTAAGTTTTATAAATCGGTAACTATGATCTTGAATAACTTTTTTTAAGGAAACATGCTGGATTTTACTGGTGGGTATTATCATCATTATACATTGAGCAAATTGTGGCGGAAAGAAGTGGTTAAGTCGTTTTCTTTAAAAATAAAAAGTGGTTTTGAAAAAAACCGGGCAAGCGTGAGTCTAACCACGCAACAGGCGTTCTGTACAACTTGTACGGTGGTTTGTCTTTCACGGAAAGCAGGTATCAAAGATGAAAAGATTCAATTTCTTAAGTTCTTAAGAAAAGATTCGTTAAATTGAAGAACAAATTTAATTTTGCAGTTAAAATTATACTCTATCGTTAAACGTTACGTTCAATTCTCGAACTGCAAATGTAATTTTATAATCCCAAAAATATTTTTTTAATGTTATACTCGTATAGCTACATATTAGTGGTTTTGGACCGTTTCTTCATGTGCTGCTAACAGCATATTTAAAGAAACAGTTCGAAAATCATTGCCCCATTGTGTACTTTGCTCCTTACCAAATTTCAGGTCAACGGGAAGTACCCTGGTTGTGATTTTTCCGCGAATGAGGAAAATATGCGACATAAATGGCCATATTCTTCTATTGCGTCGCCTAAATAAGCTAGGTTTTTCTTGACGGAATCTTGGCTTGAAAAATTAGAGATTTCTGTGTTGTTTTTAATCGAACTATGATAAAGCCAAAAGGGAAGGTTAGTTCATATACCCAGTAGTAATTCAGTAAATGTCCAGCAATAATACCGGGTGACTAATATTAGTAACATTGAAGATTGAGATTGGTTGGACAATTACGAGGTCGGCTATATTATTTTTTCTTTCGGAAAAGTGAGATTATTATTAGACTAGCGACTCGCCCCGGCTTCGCACGGGTGCAATAAATAAATAAATAATAATAAATATCGCTGCACATTACACACAGCGCCATCTAGGTGCCACACTAAGCAACGAGGCTTGTGTCGTGGACACCAGATAGTTGATACTACTACATAGATACTTTTTGTTTGTAAATACATACTTATTATACATATAAACATCCATGACTCGGAAACAAATGTCCATGCTCATCACACAAACATTTGCTCCTACCGGGATTCGAACCCGGGACCCTAAGTACGTAAGGCAGCCTCACTACTGCTGCGCCATTCGGGTCGTCGCACGTCAATGTTATAAAACTTCCTCTTGAATCACTATATCTATCAAAAAATTAACCGCATCATGATCCGTTGCGTAGTTTTAAAGATCTTAGCATACATAAGGACAGACAGTGGGAAGCGACTTTGTTTTATACTATGTAGTGATTTATAATTTAGGAATCAGAACTCTTCCTTTGGTAGTCAATAAATGAACACAAAAAGATAACAGAAAATATTTGATGTATTTCTATGCGACAGCTGCGAGTTACTGCGTTGTATGATGAACTCAGTAGAATATGTAACGCCACGGACAATCGGATATTGCCGTTGCTCCCCGAACTCCACCTAAAAGCAATAATCGGCTTTGCAGACTAGACGGCCGTGTAGTCAGCATATTTACAACCGACTAGTCGGCCAGTCGGCCAAAGTCATCGTCGGCCTATCTCTAAAATTTGCTTTTGGAGTTTAGAATAGCAGCAACTTAGGCGTCACTCGAGTACGCGATGTGCACATCAGACATCTAAATAAGTAATTGAGTAGATATCCCAATATGTCAAGATAGAACGAAGACCGAGATAATTATAGATCTAAGTCTAGAAGAAGATTTAAGAATGTTCAACAATACGGGATCGGAATTAGTCTTCGTTGAAGTTGGTATTTGACCGTAAGAAACAGAAACCAGAAAATGGATCAATGGATCATCTGAAACTGAAGCAAATCTAGTTTCTTATTGGATGAAACGAAAAATAAATCCATAAACACTAACGACACGTAACCCTGAAAACTCATAAATAACCAGGATCTCGTAAAGTTAAAAAGATTATGGAGATAAATGGAGATAAATAAAACAAGAACTTTTGTTGGCCCTCGTAGCTTTTTCTATACCTTATAAGGAGGCATTTGTTTGTAAGTTTGAAAGATACATTTTTTGTGGAATATATGCTATGCTATATATACACATAAGTGCAATACCCACACGGTCAAAATGTATGGAACAGCTGTTTTTTTTATTACCGACGAAAAATTAAAAATTTCGCGTCGTCCCTTCCACCCGTATTTATATCATGCATATTTTTTGTGGACGAAGTCGCGGGCGAAGTGCTAGTTAGTACGAAATATGTTTAGTCATCGTTACCAGAGCTTTAATAAAGTTTTAGAATATTCCTTTATCAGAATATAAAACACTTAAAACAGTATTAATAAATTAAAAGAAGAAATGACACACTGCGTGGAAGTTAAAACATCTGCCGCGAAAGAAATAACTGCAAACCGCGCAGTCGCGATGGCCTGTATCTACCACGATGAACTGTAGTCTGGGCTATAACTTCAACGTGCAGCGCTGCACATGCCACTCGGTCTCCGTGGGCGAGTGTGGCAACATTCGTCCATAGTTACTGAGCTTATAGGCGCAAACCCACCGCGGTGCACGCTGTGCACGGGCACGCGGCGCATTTTTGCTGCGTGGATTCATTTGTTTGACAGCGTGGGTCTATTTTTCCACTGCAGTACACACTACACATCCACAACTATGTACAACTGTAGCGTGCGTGGCCCACCCCGGCATTGTCGTGGGTTAATATTCGTGCAGCGTGTACCGCATGCTTAGCGTGTATGGTGTTGAGCTATGTGAGCGCCTTATTCGAGCAAGCCACGAATGAACTAGTGACGTCATTTGATGCGTCCGTGGTTTGCAGTGATAAATGATGTTTATTTTGCAAATAGGTTTTTAAAAACACTTTCACACGTTTCTTTTTTTAAACTAGATGGGGCCGGTGTTTCGTACCTGACTACTCTGAGAAGAAACAGCCGAAACAAACTCAGAGGTCACAGTCTCTTTTAAAGTCCAGACATAATCTTAGTTAACCCAAATGAGGACTATGCAGATTAGTGTCTGAGATGGTCTCTTGAAGTAAGAACCACACAGATTTGAGTGGACCTGTCCAGTCAGTGCAAGCATTTGTCATTTATCGTGTAGCTCGACTTATAACTCAAGGAGCTCAACGACACGACGAACAATACCAAAGAAAGGACATTTGGGTAGGTCGTTTATAGTACTCAAACTGCCAGACAATCGTAGAAAAAAATAAAAAACGAACAAACTAAAACAAAAAATACCCACATGGTCCTCACATTCACAATAATCAAATAAAGTTAATACACAATACTCTACAAAATAAATGTCATTAAATGTGAACATTAACAGTAAAAATAAAAGTAAAATACTTAAACAAGCAAGTATTCAAGTAAGTGAACACAATCACATAAATTTTCTTGCAAAGCAAAGCTTAACACACGTGCTTAGCCTATCCATGCGCCGCGGTGGGTACTCGTATGCGGGCTGAAAAAGCAAATGGAAAATCTAGTTATTATAATACTTAAACTAGATTTTACACTATTGTATATCCCGACGCGCAGGCTTTCTTGATTAACACTTCAAGTGTGAATACTTGAAGTGTTAATCAAAAAAGCCTGCGCTAAGTTATTAAAATTTGAATAAAACGTGTTTCCTTTCTTTAAATTAAGAGCGGCCAACCCAACATACTTTTCATACAAACGCCCGTACGTGATTATGCCGTTGTTACACATCTGTTTTAGATTTTTTTTAAGTAATAGGTATCTTGTGCACTATAACTAGGTTTCTATCGAAGCAAAAAATAAAAAATAGTAGAAACAAATTCAGGACAAACCTCCAAAAATTGCTGTTTTGCTCAAATTTTCCCTGAACTTTGGCCGTTCAAAATGTACTCATAAATTGTAAAAGTAAAGAAAACATCTCGATAGAAACCTTGCACATATAGTGGAGATTCTAAATTACTAATATTTATTTCACAAACTTGTAAGACTTATTCAAAAAACACGTATTTCCTGGAACAAGTTTAAGAAATTTTCGAACACTATTTTTCGTTCAATGTTATCCCGTTCGGCGGTATGAGGTGCGCGGTAGGCAAATTGTACGGGGTCGGGGAGGGGTGAGACGGGGGAGTTGAAAGAAAATCGCCGCTGTGGCTCTGGATGAAACAACAAGCTTTTCGACCATGCTCGCGTTGACGATAGACGCACCGGGAAGGGTCCTCTTAAGGCCTGAAGCTGTTTTCAGGATGAGTTTGATTATGGGGTGTGATAACGTTCCTACATTGATACCTACTGAAATAGAAGCAAACACCAATATTAATTTACAAATAACATTTGTATGCAGTGTATGTGGAAATATTTTTAAACAAAAAGTATAAGATTCACTTCTAATAATCACAACATCAACTTGTCAGGACTAACCTGATTTGACTAAATTTGTCGTGTAGACGCCAAGGGGTAGACGATATACTATTTATTCATTTTTATCGTTGGTACGTCTAGGGAATTTATCGAGTTTTAGGTCTAGATGTACAAGTGTTCAAGTGAAAAATTGTGTAAATGTCTCACTCTCTTTAAATTCAATCCACTAATGGTTACAGCCTCGTCTCTATTTAGGTACTTTAGGAAATTGCAGCAGACAAATAAGTTACAATTAGTAAATTAATATCCTCGTTTTGAATGCAGCCAAATATCTTGCACAAGCTAGGGTTGTCGAGTGAGGTAGAACGGCGTTGGTCGACGTCGCCCTACACGTTTTGATATTTTTTCAGTGTCAATATCAGTAAGAGTTCCTGAATAAATGCTGCGCACAAAGGTACGCGTCAAGGGCGACTCGTTCATCACGTTGTCATACATGCTCATTCGAATAAAGTCTTCCAAGTCTGTTCGAGACAAAAGTAACCCCTCCCCCGCCCCCCCACACTTTAGCTAATCGTTCTTTAGAAAACCCTTCAGATTTTGCACCCCTTATTGTTACACACATCCGTCATGTAGGAGTATGTAAGATATACCTATTTATTTTAAATCTGGTATGCTATAATGTTTGCGCTTATTTATTAAAGTAAACCTGGCATGTAAAAATGCTAGAAGAATGAATTGTTTCTTCAAAGGTCTGTGCGAATAAAGCCAAGATAAAAAAATAGTATTATTAATAAGATAACTTTTTAGTCTAAAATGGGAAACAACTAAGACAAAAACTGCGATTTGATAAAACATAAACACAGTAGAAATACTCTAACTACGCTATACATACGCCCCAGGAAAACATATTTGGTTACCATTTCTGAAGTTTTGGGGTACTACTTATTTACCTAATGAGTATATGTCGTCCTTTGTTACTATTGTTGTAATTACAAGCAAGCCATTTAGATCATAATCTAATCCCAATCAAGGTCGTACTGTTACCTAATTGGATTGTTTAGCAGACAATGACATGTATTCCATTGGAAACCTGACCTCTCGCCTTTCCCCGCCTACTGTGCAACATTGTGGTTGAACCGGGCTTTCCCTTCTTTATGTAACTTGTTTTTTTTTTTATGTTATAAATATAAATGAGTACTTCCGTTATCTTAGCAAAAATGCAGCTGAACAATCATAATTTTTTAACTTGAATACATTAAAACAAACTTCTGCGCTACCGCGAAAGAAGTTGAACTCGTTCTTTGGAAATAACTAAACAAACTGATGCTGGTGTTAGTTTATAAGCAATGTTACACAAACCTGAGAAAGTACAAAAACTGCATTCAATGGCTTTATTATCCTGAGCTTTGACTTTCATCAACTTCTCGACAGCTAACTAAAATACTACAAGATGAACTTTAATAGCGAACTTAGCATTGAAAAATTGCTTCCATCGTCGAATTTTAGAGCTTAATTCTTTTTAACTAGCAGCTAGTCAAAATGCACTTACATTACTATAATGAGTTTGCGGACTATTTGGGATCGGATTTGATAATTGTAGGACAAGAAGTTATGTCGGTATCGGCGCTATGTAATTGACTAATCCGTCTAACTACAGCGCTATAAATGTGAAACTGTCAAAATTTTCACACTATTTCTCAAAAACGCGGGGGCAGATTTGAACGTGGCGAGTCATCTGCATAATCTGTAGTAATTTACCTGCTTAGGTACACTCAACACAGAGTATAACATCAGTAGATAAGACATACTGTGGACTTAAAACGTTCTCACATCTGAATATTCAGTTGACCACTTACCATTTGGATCTGTAAACTCAGACACCGTTACCATTTCGTTTTGCGCTATTTTGAGTTAATCAATGATCGAAGTGATCTAGCAGGAAACCAAAGTTGCTGACACAGCTTACAGAATAAACAACAAAAAAGCTGAAGTAGCAATGGGGCGGCAATATTAACCGTAAGACCAATCACCGTTGGGTTAAACGTGTTCTTGAGTGGAGACCGTGAATCGGCAAGCGTTAGTTGGGGCGCTCAGGTTAGGTGGAGCGACGATCTCCTCAGGGTGGCTGGTAGCACCTCTACTTTTTTATAGCCTGGTTTTTTTGCTTATTTTATCTGGTTTTTTTTTAACTTGAATTTTCTATTTTACGCTGTGCGGTGGGCCACTAAATTCTACCTGATACTAAAATGGTCAGCCAGTAGGCCAAGCAAGTAGACAATATTCAAAGTGCATTTCTATTTGTTTAACTCACTGTGAATGCTGGGTGACATGTCGCCGAGGGGTTGACTGCCGGCTAGGCTGTCGCCCTCGCTCTGGTCGGGCAGGGTCTGCTCACTGCGGCACATCGACAGGCTGGATGCGCTTCGAGCGGGTGTCGGCGATGACTGCAGGCTCGACATACTTCTCTGTAGTTCTTCCTGAAATAATATATTGTTACTTCAGCATTCCAAATAAAATCTATTATTCGTGAAAATATGTTCAAGATTACAGTCCTCTGTATGTACTATTTTTCCTCATGGTACACTTTTCATGAGAATAAATTGAAACGCAGCAAAAAGCTGATACGAATAGACACGGTTCATCTGCTGACGAATCAAACGACCCTTTACGATGCCCGGGGTTTTTTATTTGTGGAATTATGATACAACAATAGATGTTCTCGAAAAGTACCTATTTTGTCTCCTTGAAATGCCATCATTCAAAGGACGACGAATTTTATTGTTTGTTTTAAAATATGTTTACCAGCAGGATGTATCTTATTTTTTAGTACACGCTTTACTGATCATTTACTAATAATTAATTATAATTTGTTGTATGTTATTATTTACAATTTGATAGATTGTTACAACTTTTGCAGTCATATTAAGAGGCACAATAAAATGTTTTAATCGTCACAATGCGTCTAAAAATGTAAAAAGTTACATCTAACTAGTTATTTCGATCCAAGCAAAGCCAGTACTAGTAGCCTTTACTTGAGTTTGTGAAACAATTTTCTCCAACAAACACGATTTATTTATTAGATTTTGCTATTTAGTTGAATTTTTCCATTATCTAGTGAAGTATGCCGTTTTGTTTATTCTATTGTGTATACACTACTATACTTATAAGTATGAACACTGACATCACCTAAATATTATACAAATATATTGGAGTAGCGCAAAGAAAGATAAGTACAGCATAACGGGGATTTTATTTTGTCGAGAAATCATTGCTTCTGAGGGTCAAGGGCTCAGAGCGCGGCGGTGTAAACATGAGCACACGATATTTTAAGTCAATAAGGGTTACCGTTATTGTCATTATGGTTAAGCACCATTTCCTGGGAATGTGGCTTCTCCTCATAGACAATGGCCCACCATACATATTGCGCCGCATGCCCGGTGCGCTTGACCTGATGACTGCTTGAATGATTGATATGTTCAAGTAGCTGAAGTTTTGACCAAACATATTTAAACTTTCTGCCACCGATTCGCTTATATATTGCTTCTTCTAAGCGAGACAATTACCTAAACGACTTAATAATATGAAAATTAAGGAGCATGTCCTTTCTGAATTAAATAAAAAGAATTGTTTTTAAGGCGAGTTGATTTTTTACAATTGGGATTACATTGTTACAGCCTAAATACTTTTTTAATTTATACTGTTAGCCTGCGTCATCCCACTGCTGGGCAAAAGCCTTTCCCAATTACGTATTTCATTATCGTCGTCGTCGTCGTGGATTATCCAGCTGGTCCCACCATCTCCTACGAGGTCTGCCGCGTCGCCTTCTGGCTGTGTCAGGGCTCCACATCCTTGTTATTTTGGCCCATAGCTTGTCGGGCATGCCGAAGCATTAGCTAACCCAGTCGCACTTCAGTTTAGCGGTTGTTTTGAGCAACGTCAGTAATTTATGTTCTCGAGCACAATGTGGTGTGGGATGGTTCGCTTGACGTTTGACTTTTGAACGTTTTACAAAGACCAAGTCTAGGATTCATAGGTTAAAATGGGGATAATGAAAATTTACACCACCTCAAAATTAAACTGTTTATATTTGTCTACTTTATGCCGATAATTGCTATTTACTTGCGCACTAAAAGTCATAAAGCAACTCTACGATATAAAGGTTTTGTAATATTTTACACAAATACGATTCAGTGTGTCGAGAGCTCTTGCTTTGAAGTCGGATACAATAGCCGACACACTACTATAACTACGACGGAGGGATACTTATTCCAAAGAAACGACATTCAAAACGTTGCGCGTTGTAAAGATGGAAACATTTTTCCTGAGAATATTTTTAAAGAAATCCACACTTTAATGCAAAAGTATTTTTTATCAAAACTAGCATTTACACAACAATATTATGGTTTTTGCAACAACCTACCTAGCATACAATTAGGAACCTGTATTGTTATTGCGTTTTGTAAACTTTGAGGATGTTTCTTGTTTATTCTTTGTGTAATATTTTTAAACATAACAGCTTCGCTGGGGAGTTGAACAGAAGGCAGAACAAGCAGAAGATTTCATTATCCTTATCAACTTTAAAGTAAGTAACAATACTCACCGGGTGGTTGTGCAGGGGCTCCCCGTAGTCGCCGCTACATGCACCGGTCTCGTTCAGCGACTGCAGAGACACCGACATGGAACCTCGTCTTTGAATAGATTGACTTCTACTAATTGACTGACGTTTGAATATTTCTGTCGTATTTTTCAAAAAACTATCCATTTTTTTCCTAAAAAATGAAGATTTCCTCTCTAGCGGAGATTTCCCAATTGAATTCAGATCCAATTCTGATTGTGACAAACCTCCACGTCTAGATAACATTGTCTGATCCAGAGATAGCTTTCTGTCGCGAGCCTTTATATGCGAATATTCGCTAGGGGGAGGTAAATCGATCTGTACGTCAGGAACAACAGGAGTGTTCTGTTTGTTTTCTTCATTAATTAACACGAAATCTGATAATCCTTCCGGTACGCTGATGGATTCATGTATTTTCGTGTCAACTAAACTGTTGTTTTTATCACATGCGGCAAGAAGTTCTCCTTCCGATTCATTAGATGTATCAACGGAATCTACAGGTTCTTCTGTTTTACTTTCGTTTGAGTCTTCCCCACTATTGGCGGCGACAACTACATCGGGATTTGTAGCACTAGGAGGTTCCACTATATTTTGTTCCTCACTATTTTGATCATCACTATTTTGGTCGACCCCAAACATGTCGTCATTATCGTTAAAATCTTTGTTTTGCATCACTTTGCTGCCCTTTGGGGCTTTTATTCGCATGCTACTATTCATCTTTACAGTTCTTAAAATCTCCTTTATTTTAAGATTTTCTTTTATCGCCTTCACGTCAGTTATAAACAAAGGAGATTGATCTTTGTCAACATACTTCACCGGCTTTTCCTTTTTAGATTTTTGCTTAAATCTATCCATTTCGAAGTACTGCACAACACTCACAAACACCATAGAAACACTTCACGGATAGCAAAATCAGTATTACAGCATTTTTCTGAGACAAACATTTATCAGCACGTAACTAGCGCACAACGTTACACCTGTACAAACCGTTTAATCATGGTGATGGCGGTAACGATAACAATATGTCGACAGAACCGAACGGCATCGAGTCACAAACCAATAAATGTGGTCCCAGGGCCGCCACTCGCACACTTGTCGTACGCACAACACGATCATTAATATATTGATTACATTATCCTACTATTATATTACACGGTTTCACTCGTCGTAGTCGGTGACTGTGTTGGACGTTGCCACTACGAAACGAGCTACGTCATTAAAATTTAATAAAAGTAAACACGTTTCGTCCGGCCTCTAGTCTGATTAGCTACATGTCTTCAACTCTAAAGATATCTCGTAGCTTGTGATAATCTTCGATAATATATTGCTTAATCTATACCATTTTTCTTTTATCTCTAGTCACTGCTGAATGTCGTACATCGAGTGGAGTGGCGTGTCCTGCACCAAAAGTATGACAATCGCGTAGTTAACTAAAATATTATAAGTACTTATTTTCCACTATGGCACACCACCTTATCAGTATAGAACTAGCAAATATTTATTTTATGTGTAACGATAATAATGCGAGGTATTCGGTCCACTCGAAGAAATACCTATTATTAATTTGTTATAGTACGATAACAAAATTGATAAGATCATTTCCTATGATTACGGTATCTTATCATAATTTACGTTGCATGTTGGAGATGTTGCAAGAATTTGAATGTTTGTTGACGAATCGAGTGATTGTTATATTATAGCCAGAGATTTTCAGGACAATTTGAAACACACTGAGGTAATGTCTATTTACGACCTAGAATACTTCTCTGAACTTATTTGCCTGCATTATACATAAGTACTTATCTCTTTTTGTCAGCTTTTATTTAACTTGCCATATGAGGTGGTTTGTTAGTTACCTAGTTAGTATGTATTGGTCAAATCTTGCAAATTAATTTCAAACCAGTTTCATCAACCGATTGAGCTGAAATTTTGCACACACCTTTGATTCTCGTGACATTACATTTTTATGACAGACAACGTAATCCTGCAGTTTCTTTTTAAGTTTAATTTGATTGCACTAAGAGAGATTGTTCGTTTATCACTGTTGCTCGGACCTTATCTATGTATGTTGCGCTTGCGCTTCACCAGATGTACGTTAGACGGATGATTTTGCTCCGAAAAAGAGCCAGCAAAATAAGGAAAAGTTTAAACATTTTATTGTACTAGATTTATCTAATCATTTTATTACCTGCCTATTTTACGGCTGTTTTTGTAGATAGAAAAGACCACTGTTTTCGTCACTGAGAATTGAGACATGTTCAAATAAACACTACTATAACATTATTATTATAAACTATAACATTGTACTTAAACATAATTGGTCTACTATTAGTACACCTCCTGCCTAATTGTTCGCGGATAACAGATGTAATGTTACGAGTATCTATTGTGTTTCTTGAATGAATGTTTTACAGGAACATTGCTATGGGAGCTAATACGAGTATGCAATCGCATTTCATTCACTGTAAACCACATATGATTCTCAATTTGCCTTGCAATGTAGACGGAATGACTCCAGGTCACGTGGCCAGCGACGAGACATTAACATAACGACTTTACATTTTATAAAGTGTTACCTTCCGCTAAAGGAATGGAATAAATTAGCGGCCTGTTTCATGGCTTCTGGCTCTATTCCTGTTTACTCTAGCAGATCAGACAAGTTAATTTTTATACATCGAAGTGCGGTGTGCGTGTCATCGCAATTCTTTTTTTTTTCCTAAATGACTTGACCATCTTTGGCTTCCAGTCTAACCTGATGCAGCGGAATACCAGTATTTTACATGGAGAGACTAGGCAGTCGCTCCAAGACATCCATCTATAGACCAACCTTGGCAAGTGGAGCTTAACCTACAAGATCGACCCGTGCAGCTGTTATTATTTAGCCATGAGCTTAACCGTTTTTTTTTTGTACCGTAGGCGCGGGCCTGTGGGCGGTGAGCTATGGGCTAGCTCGCCGTCCGTCCGTCTTATGACGACCGGCCGTGTCGACGGCGCGTTCGGGTTCCACGCGCGCCTCAAAGAGATGTCAGCAAAAGGAAGGGGTCCGCAAGGACCGATGCCTGCCGGGGCTGCCGGACTGTTCGAAAGAGATACCGTGGCCCCGGACCACAAAAGGGCGATGAAGGAACATGGATGGGTTTTAGTCAGTAAAAGTCTGACACTCCCTCCTGCTCCGCCCAGAGCGGGAGGAGTCATTTGATGAATACCGATAAGAAAAAAAGGATGGAACAGTTCAGATTCAAGCAATACATCAGTGTGTGAGGCGAACTGTGCATTACAGTGCACAACCTGTATTTATACAATTTGTTGTTTCTGTACAAAATCAAATCTGAGATTACAGGCGAATTACTGACCCCGTTACAAATGGATGTGCCCGATCCATTTGTAACGTAATGCTCATATTACACAATATTAGTCATCAGGATTGCCATCACGATCAGTCCCTATATTACCGCAGACAAAAAGACTGGCTGATTTGATTGAAAATCTTACTTAAAACATATATATCAAGCGCAAAATCCAAAAAAGGCGGTGTGGTGTGAGGTCCCCATCCAACATAATAAGAAAAAAGTTCAGCCGCAAACATACTCAAAGGTTCACACTAGCGGAATAGAAACTGGTATATCCATTCATATGAAAATAAATCAAACCCTAAAGTAAACACTGCGTGTGAATTGATATTTATCTCCTACCCCTTTGAGGTAGATGGCAAACATCGATGAAGTTTTGTTTACATCAGACCCGTAGTTACACTAGCTTATACTAGCTACAATGTACGATATATTGCATGTCCGCATTAGGGCCGGCCACGTGTACTGTTTTAATGCAATTTAAATTATCTGGACAACGTACACCAAATATAAGTAAGCAATTTCATGTTTCTAGCTAGTTCCTTTTGCACGTGTAACATAGTGGCGTTGATTAATTAATTTCAGCGAGTATATTCAGCATGAAAACCTGATAGCGGAGTGGGTAGATGGGTAGATGGTTGGAAGATGTTTGTATGAAGTCTAACCGGCCTATCTTCCGCCATTTTAAAATATTTATATATATTTTTTTTTTCAATGTTGTTGCCACACATAACACCTATAAGTATTAATTGATAGCTGGTATCAATACAAACAAGTTTTGTATGAGGCAAAATGTTCGAAAGTGGCACGTTTCTGAGATACGAGCAATCAAATTTAAAGTCCATTCACTGCAGATGGCGTCTTCAGCACAACTTTGATAGTTTATATATCTCGGAAACATGACACTTTAGAACATGTCGATTGATACAGGCTTTATGCAAGGCTAATCAAATCAAAGTTGGCACATGGTTATTACGTTTTCCCAATAGCTGCCCGGAGTTTATGTAGATTGTGCCTGGTTGATGGCTAGAGGGTCACCCCCTATTACAGGTGTACTATAGATACAGCTCTGTCTAGCCCTTAGAGGATTGCAATTGTGATGTTTTGTTATTTTGAGCGCTGTTAGGGGTGTACACAGTTACACCGCCTGGGCAGCTGCAGTACAATGTAACCTTTAACTGTTGCATGTGAGAAATACCCGAAACTAACAAATAATAGTAAGTTAATACATTTGAAATAATGTCTAGATAGAGCATCAAATTTGCGAAAACGTGTTAAAAAATATCAGTCAACTGTTGGCTTATAAGTTCGCACACAGAGAAATAGACGCACAGTTTTTACTCTGTGAAGTGTGCGTCTATTGTCTCTGTATCCCAGCTGCACGCAGTGCGCGCACATATGTTTGAAATTGTTGCCTCGTTTTCTTTGTTTTGATTGTAGGGCGATGATCCATCTAGACATTATTTATTCAAAGGTTAATACTTATATTTTCATAAAAAGTGTTGGCGGTCAACCGTGTGCCTAACCTAGCTTTGCTGCTGTAAGCAGTCGCCACTCCAGATGTAGCCGGCCCCAAGTAATCCGTTCAAGCGATAGGATAGCGTGATAATACTTGGGGGATCCCTATGAACTGCGCGGCCGTCTTCAGGTATCAGTCTCAGCCTATGTTCATTTATTTAAAAAACACAAATTACTGGATGCAAATGATTTATTTATAATTTTTGGCCTTTAAAATGAAAACATTATTGGTTCCACAATTGTTGATGGTTAAGATTCATGTTCACCGCTTCGTTTCCACCACATCAAACTCGCTGACTTGCGCATCCACGAGCTGCTTACTGCGAAGTTTTATTATGGCACGACTTGGCACATTCGGATCTTCCATCTCGAACTCGATCAACCCTGTAAAGATAATTTCGTTATTAGAACGTTGTAATTATGATACGCCAGAGCCCTATTAGATTGGCTATGTTGCAGAGCGCCATCTAGTGTTGTACCATAAGTGGAAGAAAGAACCCTCACACTATCGAGTGGAGGCAGACCAGAGGAATTAATCGACACTGAAATAATATCACCCAATTGACTTTAAAGAGAATGTTTGCTGAGGGATGGTTACGCTAACAACAAAAGTAAAAGACAATATGTTGATTTACAATAATGAAAATAATTCACATTCAAATAAATCAGATTTTCACAAACCGAACCGACCGTTATCATAGCGCCGTTTGTTTTCACAAGCTGAGCGAAAATCACAAACATTGTCGATTACTTTGATGCAAAAGTATCTAGCAGAAATATTACATTGGTAAAAAAAAGTACTTTTACAAGTACCCCAGAGACCGATTCAATTTGTCAAACATTTAAGAGTCATGTTTGAGATGGATTGTAATAAAGCGGCGTGAAAATGTCGGAGAGATAAATTGAGAGCATTAGCGATAAGTGGCCGAGGAAGACTACGGCAGTTCGGCCCGTGGTCTTATATTGGCACATGACAGGCTCGTGATGCAGCATATTCGTTAAATTAACAAGATTAATGTACCATGACGAGCAAAAAAATATATAATATAAGTGCAATAACTTGGCCCACACATAATTCAGAGAAATAGTGAGTTCGGAAACTACCAAGATGTAATTAATATTAATGGAATGTTTAAGTCTAAGAAGCTTGGAAGACACTTTGAATAGTTGGGAATATTTATCACATTCACATTATGCTACTCTCTGAATTTACAGAAGTTCAACATAAATTCTGTGACGAGCCGTGCAGACAGGAAGTTCCCCTTTGGTAGTTGTTGGTATAAAATTATCGCATTCTAACTTAGCGTAATTAGTATTTTAATTTTTTTTAGTTTGAGTATTTTGCTGGCGCGTGGATATTTTGACGGAAAGCATACATAAGTTCACAACATGTTTTTCTCCTCACTTTGAATCAACCAATTAACGTAATCACACATCCAGCTCCAAGATTACGTATTATTTCACTAACAAGACAATTCGCCCGCTTTTGAGACCAACGCGCTACAGAAAATAAAAATTGGGAAAAATCCTTTACGACGAACCAAAAAGTTACAAAAAATAAACTAAAATACAGATGACAAAATTATTTTGTGAAATGTTATGTTTTTGCAGATATCATGCATGCTTAAAATGACAACGAGTAGCCAGACATTGTCATTGCTACACAACAAATGTCAAAGTCGAAATAAAAATGTCAATCTGTGAAATAAACGTTTTTCTAACAGCGCAAATGACGCGCGTTCAACGCGCTTTAAAGGAGATTTAGTCGCAGCCAGTAACCTTAGCGGAAATTCAGCGGCGCCGTAAACACGCATCTTTTGCGTGTATAAAATAATACAACATAAGTAAGCGCAAATGCGGCGATGCAGACGCGATCTGCTTTTACGGCGCCGTGAACGCGTGTTCGTGAAACCCGCGTAGTCAGCGCGGATAAAATACGCCGTGTGGATACGCTTTTACTCACTAACATTCGCTCTGTGTTTACGCGCCTAAACCTACCTACCGACTAACAGAACACTAGAATGAATAAAACCAGAAAAAGCATATTATATGAGATTTTTGTAATTTATAAATAGATAGAACTACCTTTATAGATATGTTTTACCTTTATAGATAAACTCTGCCCGGGTGAAAATACAGAAAATGTTTTTTTCCAGATATGAGACCTAGCTAGATCGATTATTCGCCCCAATAAAGCTGTATATTACAACTTTCATCGAAATCGTCAGAGACGTTTTCGGGAGCGTATTTACAAATAGATGTGATACAGGGTGGAAGGGACACCGATGCGAAAACGGTAACTACCAAATAAGCACATCATTCTAAACCCTCCCGCATCGAGATTTTTCAACAGTAATTTAAAAAAAGTCAGCTGTTCGGGTGTTCCATACATTTTGGCCGTGTAGCTGTATTTTTAAATTAACGATAAAAATATTACATACACACACAAATAACCAGATTAGGTTAGATTATATAATTATAGGTTGCATACATTTTGCTTGCTACTGTCAGTCGAGTCTTATTTAGTTGACATCTGAATAGTGTTAGTGTCAGTGCAATTAAAAACTTACAAAACATATTTTCCCTGATACACAAAAAAAAACCACAAACTTAGTAGCAGTGAATACCATTACATTACACCATTGCATTGCAGTGCATGACTCATTAGTATACACTAATGAGTGATGCTTTATCCACATTATTTTGTTCACTGCTGTTTAGTTTGTTTATTTTATATAATGGAAACCTATTAAAAGAGTTTATGTGAACTGTTTGTCTGAACATTATTAGATTAATATTTGCAAAATATGTTGTTAAAATAAAACATTCTCTAACATTACCATGGATTCAAGCTCATAATTATGATTATCTCGATTATGCGGTTTACAATCAGACAGAAACTAAGGCAGCTTAAAGCTGATATTTTTATCTAACATTTGAGACCAATTTGGAACTTGTTACGATTCAAATTGTGAGCCCAACGATGTACAGGAGATGGCCAGTGACATTTACTCAATATTATTCGCCATTTTTATCAATACTAAAAAACTTATTCAGAACTCTAATCCTTATAAGATACTACTTATAAGATAATATATAATTGTTATTGTATCTTATATTATACTAATGTAAGGTAAAAAGGTGTATAAAATGGGCACTTTTTACAGTAGCAAGGGCGCTATAAGCGCTAATACCGCATTAATACTGCTTACTATACAGCTTATCGTACAAAAGCTAACTTAATTACAGCTTGTATCCAGCCAATTATGCGCCTTGGGTGGAACTTTAATAATTATGCGATGCAACCCGCCACAATTTCTCTCAGTTCAAATTCAAAATGTGTAACCTCCATTCTATACTCGCTTTCACTAGCTTCAATGTAAGGACTTGAAGGATATCGCAAAGCTTTAATAGTTTGTTAGTATTTACGAACAGTTGAAAAATGGCAAGAAAAAGCTTTGGAAAGGGTTCATTCTAGCTTCTATCCAACTACATAATATCAAAAATTATGATGAAAGTAATATTGAGGGTAGTTTGAATCAATTGTGATTGAAAGTAATATTGAGGGTGTTTGTAGAAAACACCTAAAGATACATGTGACAAAACTGACAAAGTACTTAACCCTTATGTCGTACATGCTTAGACAATAACACGTCACGAAATAACAACACCTGAGTCTATAAACTCACAAACAATACTTAGCTTTTGTTCTTTAAACCAGCGGTCCGTCCCGGTTTCGCAAGGGTGGATTTAAAAAAAATATATAGCCTATTTTACTCATGAATAATGTACGAGTAGCATACAAATGGTGAAAGATTTTTTGAAATCGGTCCAGTCGTTTTTGAGTTTATTCGTTAATAGCAGCGGCCCGCGATTTTACCCGCGTAGTACCCGTTCCCATGAGAATACGGGAATAAAATATAGCTTATGTTATTCGCTGGCAATGTAGCTTGCCATTAGTGAAAGAATTTCTGAAATCTGTGCCGGATGACTCTTCGGTCCAAGACGGCGCTGACGTCCCACACATATAGGTTCGGACTTCTTCAAGCATCGTTACGAGAAGAGGGTTACTTGGGAACAACAGCGCGGATAAACTTTCACAACTATTCAGGAAACGATTCGAGTTTCTTATTTTCCTGCACTAGTTTTCACTGTTTTTCTCTTTATAATATAATATTTAGCCGTACTGATGACTATGTTTGTATGGATTTCTGTGATTACTAACGTACTCCGGAACCGCGAAATCCCTTCCTGTTTTCGCAAATTTTTAATGCAAATTTTGATTTTAGATCAGCTTTAACCCCCCCCCCCTTACCCTTCCCGACCTCAAATCGCAAGTAAATTATTTTACCTCTTTTTTAAATATATTTTCTTTCTTTTGGGTGTCAACCTGTTCTAAATTTTTTTGGCCTTTAATATTATCGGCCCTGGGCTCCTTGCTCTGCCATACCTCCCTGCGGTCTTTAGTGTCAAGCACTACACAGGTTTGAACCAGTTCTCTATAACCAAGGAGAACGGGGTAGGGCCCTCGTCCACTGCGACCACATCTCGATGTATTCCCACGTCGGCTTCTAGAAAGTATTCCCTGAGACTGCATATCTCGCGATTGTGGAGAGCCTAGCATTTAAACAGCCTCGACCTCCACACTTCCGCGGGACATACATTATTTTATATATTGTTATAAAGGTGAACCACCGGCAAGAAAAGGTGCCCGTGATCCATAACCCAGGTGAGCTAAGCAGATGAACCACGACCGAATCCCGAAATATAATTGTGCATTAAAAAAATATCAGATAACTTATGGTTATTGAGAAATAAACGCTGAAATAAGTAGTATTTTCTGTTTTTGGACCGCGAAATGGATAGCGACTCTTAAAAGAGCTGACATTTTTTTTAATGTTTAACTAAATTCACGACTATCAGACAAACAGTAAACCTCATGCAAAACACGGTGCATAAAAGACGTATTCAAATAAAGGTTTTACATTAAATCTGGTCAAAAAATCTCGATCAGTTTTATCTAGCAAAATTCATTCATTTCTGTTTTCAGTGGTTTTTAAGCTGGTTGACAGACAGACGTGGATTTTAATTAGTGGAGTGCCTAATTAGTTAATTTGCATTCGCAATGAACGCAGTTCCGTTTGAAGATATAATAAAAAAACACCATGAGAAGCTCTCGTGAGGATTAAAATATGCCCCACGCATTCCGACTTGTTGTTGCACACACAATATAAAATGGCGTGCATAAAATTTTGTAAAATGAAATATAATCGTACGGATTATTCGTTTTGTTTATTCCATCTATACAAATGTAAAAGTAAAAAAACACAAGGGTCAAGGTTCGGTGTTTTTCTACATAAAAGGTTAAACTAAAACTTTAATAAAGCCTAAAAGCGATCTTTACGAGTATTTACAATCGCTAATATTTGAATGTCATTGATTTTCAAGGAATTAATTATTAGCTTATCAAGTTCAAAAGATTTCAAGGTTTCAAACCGTACGGATCTGCAACCGGCTCGAAACTTACCCCAGCTCACAAAGTAGGTTACCTTGCACTGATGTGAAGTGTTACTAATATAGTTTTAAGGTTTTATTTATTAACACAAATTGTATTTTTATGATAATCTATGCCTGAAAATAAATTAGTTGATTGATTGATGGGTAACAATTTCCCTGTGAACACAGTTACTCGTCATTGAAGCAATGAAGTCAGGTGATGATTTCTAATGGTCGTAAATGAGTGTAGCGCAGCCCGCGGAAACCTACTTTTTTCTGTTTCGAAATCTTAAACGGGTGACCTTCGCCGTGGGGCCCGCGGAGGGGTCTGTCAGACTCCTATTAATTGACTAAAACCACACGGTGTTCCTCCTCGTCACTTCTGGCCGAGGTGCGGGTACACTATTGCACTCTCTACAATCACCCCAGCAGCAGGAACACATATAGCCCAAGTTTTATGCAGGCGGTGTATATTATAAAATTATTGAAAGAAACTGAATGAAAGCGAACCGCTTAAGTGCAAATGTGATCACATTAGTTTTATGTTCCAGTTATTGGTCAGTGGGTTAGGTTGAATGTGAACAGTGTCGGAAAATAATAAAACTTGCAAATTCCACGAGGTCACCCGACTCGCAATACCCAGCAATTGTATTAAATCGATATGTCTGTTATAGACTTCAAGAACGGGTAATTTTAGAAGATTGTGCCTGTTCAGGCCTGTGAAGCAAGTTTTATAAAAATACACCGTTACGATCTAAAAAACAAATTAGTTTGAAAAATGCCTTGGAAGTTTGGTATAAAAAAGGATCGTGAATCAAAATTGACGTCAATAGGAAGCTCATTAGGCAAGCGCCAATTCTGTCGGCCCACTTCCCCGATAGCCTGTAGCGTTCATACGTATAGACAGCTGTGTCCGCTATGAGAGGGTCCATTATACTACCTATTACTGAATCAGAACAACGAAAATTGGCACGTATTTTTGTAGCAAGTTAATGTTATATTATTGTATTGTTTTGGTAATAATATTAATGTGGCTAGGGACATCATCGTCTGACTCGCCATTTCCACACAACGTGAGGTCGGCTTCCAGTCTAGCCGGATGCAGCTGAATATCAATATTTTTACAGAGCAAATTCCTACCTTACGTCCACAATTCCAGTTGTGTACTGCGTAATACGATACCAAACCCTCTGTCAAAGACCTACAAATGACAGCCGGGACCAATTAACAGCGTTAACGTCTTACGGCATTTCATACAAACTTTGAACTCATTTGTTTTCGAAATTACTGAACCGATTTTAATGAAACTTCTTACGCTTAACCAGCTAAAAAGTTGATAGTGAACATTTAAATAACTTCAAAATGATTTGTCTTATTTGTTTTTAATATTTGATATGCTCATAATGAGCTCTTTCATTTGATATGTAACACGATATAGATTGTTTTTTTTTTTTCGTTTTCTAATTGCCCCCCCAAAAGTGGCGTTACACGTCCGTCTTTGGGTCAGCGACTTACATATGTGTACCAAATTTCAATTTAATTGGTCTAGTTGTTTCGGAGTAAATTGACTGTGACAGGCGGACAGACAGACAGTCAGACAGACAGACACGCGAGTGACCCTATAAGGGGTTCCGTTTTTTCCTTATGAACGTATGGCGTCTACTATGTATGTACACCCGTTCATTTTTAACTTTTTTTTGAATTTTTGGAATTTCCCTTTATTTATTTTCCTGAGAAAAAGGGCCTTGACAGACGGACAGGTACGGAACCCAAAAATCAGATGTGAGGTCGATCATACTATAAAGGGTGTAACAAGACCCTTCACGAAGCCAAAGGCACTTGTTCTCCCCGTCATTGCTATATTTTTTTGTTCTAGACCATACTTGGGAAGCTTCTAGATACGGAGATATTGGGCGTCAAACTTCCAACTTTTTCACAAGTTTTTTCATAAATACATGTTTTTAATGTAAGCTTTTTACTTTAAACACCTCCACGACCCCCGTACTATACAATCCATCCATCAGCACAATGTTTTAAATGCGATACATTGAGTCTTACCGTAAAACGTGATTATTCCCCCCAAAAAGAAAGTTTTTCCCAGCAATAATTTTTGCGTAAAGTTACTTAATTTGATGTACAGAATGCTTGGTTGACGGCATCGTGAAGGGTCTTGTTACACCCTGTATGTGAGATTAGTTAATCAGGACGACTGTGCGCACTGCAGGCGAAAGTTAAGTAATCATATTACCGGTGAAACCAAATTCTGGTTAACTAGTTCATTTTATGACAAACTAATTCGTTTGAAGCGCTTCTGAATTAATTGGATAATTCTAGGACAAAAAGACTAAATAACACTGCGTGTCGTTGCACTTGTGATCTCAAGCGCTACCACTGTGCATGACGCCCTAAGTTCGATTCGCAGGATGGGCAACGAGTTATTAGGTTTTTCAATCACAAATTTCTCAGTAGTCTCGCTCCCGGTTTCATAGCACTTCTGGGGAAATGTGGGCTTTTCTTATACGAATAAACGTAGTAGTACACTTATATAGTATATGTATTTAAATCTGTGTAATATGTTCGAAAGTAACGCAAGATCAGGCGTTTGTTCAAATCAAATTAAACTCAACCACGGCGTAGCTTTTTCGTAGCGTGTCACTAGCTACGGGTATCGTAGCTGCTGCATAAGTTTTCGTAGCACTTTTGTAGCAGTGGTGGCTGGTGGTAGACTCTGTGTAGCGTTTCGTAGTTAGTTCATACCGCATCGTAGTGACTCCGTTGCATCTCCGTAAAGGTTAAAGTTTTTGTAGTGCGTTTATAGCGCTTCGCAAGAACACCAAAGCTTCTCCGTAACGTGTTTGTAGCGTATTCCGAACGTGTCGTAATGAATGAGATATTTATAAAAATGACATTTTATTTTATAATGCGTTGCCTAAAAGCATGATAAAATTAAATCAAAAATAATACAATACGCGGCTTTATATTATCCGCTAATGAACAAATATCCTACTTGAAAATTCACCAACGTTAAATGATTACCATTCACCTAATTGGAAGTTATTTGCGTTTGTTTGTTGAGAGTATACAATTAAATTCGTTCGAATATGATCAAACGATGGTATTCATAAAGCTTCAATAAATTGAGTGAAACCTGATGTAAAGTTCTGCAACCTTGGAATACACAAGAGGGAATAATGGATGCATTTTCAAATAAGCTTGACTAACTTTGTTATTTGTTTCACTTTGTTCTTGAAGAGCAAGTTCAAGTTCATGGAACGATCAGTTTGATATGGAATGCATAAGTAGACGTATTGATCAATGGCTCATAAGTAATTATATGCAAGAGCGTGAGTGCGATGACGTGAGGAGCTCGTGGCTCAATAATAACTCAGGTTAAGCCGCGCTTGCCTAGGCTGGTCCGGGATGGTTGACCACACATAAGCACGTTAAACCGTCGCTAGGCCCGGCTGTCAATTGTAGATCTTTGGCAGTCGTTAAGTAGTCAGTAGCCCGAAAGTCTGACAACCAGTCTTACCAAGGGGTATCGTATTACCCAGTACCAACTGAGTTGTGGAGGTCAGGCAGGCAGTCGCTCCATATAAAATACCGGTATTGAGCAGCATCCGGTTAGACTGACGCCTACATAGTTGGGGAAAAGTTAGGCCGATGATGAGCGTGAGTGCGATGACGTTAATTATTTATTTATTTATTTAAAATGGTTATAAAATTATGGTTATATATAGTAGTGAGTTCCCTATATTTCGGCGCTGTTGCAAGTACCATGATCACAGATAAAATGAAGTTATAGCGGCTGGGTGTTTATGAGCGGAAGTAAGTTCGCGGACACACTGAGTTTCGTTGTTGGGAACAGAATCGAGTTGAGAGTGACAGTGGTAGCGGTAAAGAAGGCAAAAAACCACATGAAAGAGGGTAGACCGATTTGTCTGCTCAAATCAAAAAGTATTCTTGATAAATATCCCGTTTTCAATGTTAATGATAATGTCAGTTTTAAAAACTTACAATTTAATGATAGTGTGACAATTCGCCAGAAACGGCAGAATATTATGATCCTAATACATTATGACCATGTACAATATTCCGGCAAATAAATGCATTCATTCATACATTAAACAAATGATATTATAAAGAAAAATACGCTTCTTTCATACTGAGCGGCGTTCAAATATCATTGTTTTGTTACGACTGAGATAGATAATACGGGACGTGTGATACAGAAAGAGATAGCTATTGCGCTTGAAGTACTTAAATTACGACAATTAGCTTCCTTTGTCTGCAACAATTTGCGCGTGTTAGTGCCATATCTACTTCTTTTTACTTATAATATCATTGCATTAAACGTGCAAAAAAAAAACAACTATCTTTTGAAGGCAAGAGCAAGGGCTGGACTCGAACGAAGCGGATACGAGACGAGAGGAGAGAAGATGTGTCAGCCACCAATAGAATTTCGTTATTTAAACTTCTTGTCTCCACTTAGCTGCAGTGGAAACGGTTGAGTAGAGAGAAGAGGAGATGTCTCTTAATTGTTTAGGTCAGAGGAAACGACAATAGACATGAGCGGCGTGCGGTGAGCGATGTGCGGCCTGCGGCAAGTGGTGTGCTTTGGGCGGCGTGCGGTGGACCGATGTGCTGTGTAACGCCTGCAGTGAGGGGTGTGCCGTGTGTGGCTTGCGGTGAGCAGTGTGCTGTGGGCGGTGCGCGGTGAGCGGTTTTCCGTGTGCGGCGTGCTGTTAGTAGTGTGCTGTGGTGGACGTGCGGTGAGCTGTTTGCTATGTGCTGCGTGCTGTTAGCTGTGTGCTGTGAGCGGCGTGCCGCTTTGCACATCTCCGCACAATTTCGATTGAACACCCTAGCTTTTACGCATCTCTTCTCCTCCCCGCCTCGCACATCTCCGCCCGTCTCCGCTTTGGTGGAGTCCGGGCCTAAGTCCACCAGTAGACTTCTTATGGCCCATTGATATTATGATAATGATACACAGCAATTATTTCTTCATTTCTATCTACATAAATACCTCCTTCAAGAACCACGTCGTCCTGGTATTTCTCTCTCATAGCTCTCGCCAAGATTTGGTGGTAGAACTGATTCGCAGTAGCCCTGATCTCTGGAGTTAGTTCCATCTTGGACACAGCCAAGATAAGCACATTCAGCTTCTGCTTAGCGTTCGCTATCAGCTTGTCGACTGTGGACATCACAAGTAATGATTAGAATATGTATCTACCATTGATGATTAGGTAACAAAAAAAACTTGTTTGATTGCCTTGTGTTGTTTTATTGTTTTTTTTTTGGGGTTTTCTTTAAGAATTCCTCAACAGCAGCCGGGTTTTCGGAATTATGCCTAGGCTTTTCGCCTACCTCAAGGGAAACTACCACCACACTACCTTAAATATGGATTGGCGAAAAGTTCCGTGCAATGATTCTAAGTCTTAACTTTACCTGTAACCACTTCCGGATATAACGGCGAAATAATGGTCCCTTCGTCGTCATTATACCCGAAATGCACTGTACTTTGTTTGTGAAAACAAGGAGAAAATCGCTTTTGAAATTTGCATTTCACTACTCGCGAATGTACTCTTTAACACCTTTGAAGAACCAGTAGGCGGCGAATATTGTTTGATCTAAAAGCGCAGCGCAAAGGGCGCTGAATGATGTTAAAGCCTTTGAACAAGGTGTCAAATATTGATGTCGTTCTGACAAATTGCAAGCAGGAAATTTTAGCCGGTCGTCGGAGACGTGCCTTAACTACGAACAGCGGGCGCAGACGATAAGAGCGAGCTTAAAATAAAATGGAGCGCTTCACTTTAAGCCCGGTGATGCGAGTAGCTTATCTTCTAATTAAATGAACCCTCTATCACAAATTACGAGCCTATTTTATTTTGGTCCGCCAATTATGTTTATTTTGTTATTTAAGGCTTATTCATAAACTCTGGTTAAAGCGAGACGTTTAAACGTCATACAATGTCTGGCTAAGCTGTTGCTATTCATTGCAGGGTGACCGATTATTTTCTAAAAACAGTTAATTTGTTGAAATAAATGTGCTTCCTTGGATGTTTCTAAGTCGATTAAATTAACACAGCTTAAAATTGTATCCATAACGTATGCAACAAGGGTTTAAATATCCGTTATTGCTACGTATTTGTTATATAAGACTCACAATCTGCTTCCAGCGGAGGCACTTCCTGCAGAACATCTTCCAAGGCGTATTGGACCGCAGGCGGGACTTCTGTGTGTCTCCTTTGCACATTAGCAGCACCTGTAAGTTATTTAATTAAGAGCCGCTACTGGAGATCGTAAATCCATACCTCTTCACACATACCTCTTCCCAATAAAATTTCAGAATATTTTTAAGCTCCGAAATAAAGTAGAGAGAGGTTTATGCAAATAAACTCTACCTATTCCTATCAGAAAGAACAGCGAGATTAGAGCAAAGACCGAATTCACTGATGCTTTGTATATGGCCGAGAAACTAAATTGGTATTGGGCAGGCCACAGTAAGGACCACATACAATAGGTGGAGCGAGCGCGTCATGCACTATAACAGAATAATTCCATTATTCCCCACGAAAAAAAAATGTAAGTACCAAAATAACACCAATATCAATGGATATTAAATAACTTTCAATACACTAGTGGTTTTTTTAATATTCCAAACAAGATACCTAGATGACTGCTTCAAAGCGTAATACGTTAAAAAATGAATTTATGGTACGCCTTTGATCAACACTATGAGAGCAAGAGCAGCACGCGATAATTAAAAAGAGATTTTCAAATTACCATTGCTAATCCTCTTATTATCGGTATATCGATCACTAGTCGTTCAGGCCGGCCACGGGAACAGCGCACTAGCTAATTTATTTATCGTGAGGTATGAGGGGGGTGAGGTTGGAACCCAGGCAGGCACTTTGTGTATTTTTTTCATCACCACTGCTTTAAAAAACGGTGAAGGAAAACATCGTGAGGAAACCGGCATGTCCTAGAATCATCTATTCGAAGACATGTGACATCTACCAGCCCGCACTGGGTCCGCGTGGTGGATTATAGCCCATTCTCTCTCATAGAGAGGAACGGCCGTGGCCGTGGCCGTGTATGCCGTGGCGCAGCGAACGACTGCTTGAAAAAATCGATATACAGACAGTGTTTAGTGCCGTAGACACTAAACACAGTATATATTGTTTTTTTTTCTAGCATTGAACCTTTGTAAAGTTACTTGATCTGATCAACTGATATGAAGTTTCAGCTCTGAATTTACAAAATAGACGAATAGGGGCGACATGAAATCTAAGCTAGCGCCAAAAAGTGAAGACATGAACCCGTTAAAAGTTAAAACAAAATTGTGTTCTAAAATTATCTATCCTGGAATAAAACAGCAATATTCCCTGTTGAATATTAAAACTGTGTCGACAACCGTGTTTGAACCCAGTTGCCCGTCGGGCGTGACCCACTGGCAACGACCCCGATCCAGACCGGCATTGAACTTGACAAGGCGCTGCCTTCGGGTTCAATGTCGGATAGATATCCGTCCCGACAGTGCCATCTAGCAGCGCCATATACACTCCGATCATTTTTTGATGATTGAATTAACACATGTCATGCTTAGGGGGGCTATCCTTTAATCACGTCAGGGTTTTTAGGCCACTTTTATAGGCCCCTTCCCCCTTGGTGATTCAGCATGATGCTTTAACCGATGCGCACCCACTTCCGGGGCCCAGCATCACGATGTATTTCACAAATTCGCTTGCTTGGTTTTGAGAAATTAGTTAACTGAATATTGTTTTCTTGTTCTTAACAGTCTTGCTATTATGCGCTAATTATGTAAAAGGTTGATTATGTATAAGGCTTCTATCATATCTTATTGTATTTTGCTTTTCTTCACGGATAATTAATTACTAACGCGGTGACTGGTTATTTATATCGAGCTTCAAATTGTATGCATGTATACTGTTTTGTAGTACGAATGGATTTAATAAGGTACTGCAATGTTCAGTCTTTACTTCTCGAAGGGGTTGGAAGATTTTGATGTATGAAGCTAGGCCTGCATAATTTCCACCATTTTATTTTATTTTCAAAATAGCAGGTATAATATTTGTATTACCTAAAGAATAGCTGTTTGTATTGATGCTAGATTGTATGCTTCTAGGCTTTATGTGTGGTTAATAAAAACAAAGTTCTACCTTTTCTGTCATCAATGAATAGCGTCTAACATGGATAGCTTACCTATAACTCGGAAACGTCAAGCTTTACAAGATTTAGTATCATACAATACTTGTTTATATTGATACCAGCTATGGATTAATACAGATTAAATGGATGGCTGCTATTTTGAAAACAAAATATTAAGTCTAAGATTGATGGGTTGCTGATCTATGCAAAAATCTAAAGGCACGCTTTTATTTAGGTGTCGCTTAGTGTCCGCAAAACGGTTTGGTTGGTGTTAATAATTATGACTACTAAAATTCCCATTCAAATCGGTCCAGCCACTTCGGAGATTAGCCGGATCAAACAGACAGACAGATAAAATTTAAAACGTTTTTCTGTTACAAGTACCGTAAATAACATATTTTTACTGAATGTAAATGTGAAAGTATTTTCACATTTACATTCAGTAAAAAGATATTATTTTGAAGGTACAAACAAAATAGAAAAAATGGTTTACTCACCAACACAAGACAAAAGCTCGTTGATTTGCTGCAAAGAGGTTCTCATTTCTATAATGAGTCTGCCTTTTTCATCCAAAGATCTTGAAAGTTCTTTCGACGCTCGATTCTCGGCGTCCATTTGTGACTGTAGTGCTCTCTTTTCCGCCACATATCTGTTGTGCAAGCGACGAAAACAGTTTTATAATGGGAAATTACATCTCCGAACATTTTTTTTTTATCACACCGAAAGTTTTTCAATTTTGGATACAAAATGTTTGACATCTGAATGATGTCTTTGTAGAAAGACTGTTCACAATTGAACAAGTGACATTTATGAAAATATACCGTGGTGGAAATAATTATAAGACTGACATCAACGTGGCAGCGAGCCTGACTACTCAGACTGCAAACGACATTTTTATTAATCTTCCTCTTCTTCTCTCGACTCTTGCTGCTGAATCATCAGTAGCAAGAGTTGAGGAAGAGGAATTGATTTTAAAAACAGTTTTCAAGTTCTGCAAATGCTGCCATTTTGGATTATGAGATGGGTGAATTTTATACAAATTTCGTACATGTAGCAACCAGCGTTGCGGAACTGAATCAAAAGCCTTTTGATAATCTATAATTCGTTCCTTACATCCTTGACCATTTTGCTGATCTGCTAGAATGTTTTTTTTTTTTGTTCAATGCTCGTTTACTATTTCTCTTAAGCAGGCTGGTAGAATTTTAAACAAGGTTTATAGACAAGTGATTGGTCGATTTTTTTAATAACTGTGCAAAATTTCATTAAAATCAGTTCAGTAATTTAGGAGACTTTTTGATACGAACAAACGAATAGCCGAACAGATATTGACCTTAAATATATAGATTAACTTAAAAAAAAATATTAACTGCGAATATTTATTATAAAATATGCGTTGTATGTACAAAACAATGTTAACTACAAGTGACTCTGTAATTTTAAGATCAATAACGGTTTCACGGTGTCAGTTAGATAGTCGAAAGATGCACTAACCGTAACGTGACGATGATAAAGAAAGAAGTCGAAATTCGACACATTGTTTACAAGTAGGCACTGAATGTAGTCATCTGTTTGTTCTACAAGGGTATTAGTGACGCACATGTAAACATGTTGTGCTCCTGTCACATCGCTTAGAGCATTCAAATTTCAAAATACATGCTTGTATGAGTCTAGACGCATGAGAATTTTGAGGCTGATAAATAAACAACAACCACTTTCTGAACCTGGAGCTAGTTCAGAGGGTGTTTTAATCAACCTCATAAGTAATGTGGTATTAAAGTTAACTTTCCAAAAACATGAACAAGCTTATTTAATCAAAAGTCGTTAGAAAATCAGTGAACATTGCCTATACCAGGCGGACAGCCATCGAAACACCGAAATCAAATAAGGGAAACCACACTGATTCGTGCACAATGTATCTGAAAACACGTGTTTAACATTTCGTGGAATCATTACACAACTTCGCTTTATGGTTTAGTTTTGCGGTTTACATCATAGGAAACAATTAATGATATTTTACGAAATGTTATTCAGTTTGTTTATTTCCTTCCGAATATTGAATTAAATTGTGATTTTATAATTGATGTTGCAGTCACAATACAACGCATTTCTGACTATGAAATTAAATCCTTTCAAATCGCTTGTCGTTCTTGGCAAAATTTTCAGACACTTTTATGCTTTCAAGTAAAGCATTAGTGGAAAAATACGCGAATGAAACTGTAAATCAATAGTTACCTACTTATTCGTATACTAGTCAAGCGCAATAAAACAAAAAAGTGGAACAAAGTGTTTAGTGGTTAGATTTTCATGGGACTTTTTTTCCCAGACTTGTGGAGAAGAAAGTTAAAAAAAATCGCCGATGACGACTTTTGAAGAAGTTTCGTTTTGTTTTTTTTTCGTTTATGAATTAACTCAGCCTCAAGGCGTCGCCGCGTCGCGGCAGACCTCGTAGAATATGGCAGGACGAGCTGGATAAAACCAACGACCCACATTAGCCATGGATCGAAACAACTGGAAGTCATGGGGGGCCTTTGCCCAGCAGTGGGATGACGCAGGCTAACAGTATCATTATGAGTTAACTTGAAATTAAATGAATTTATGTTTTTTTTTAGTTTAGTTTCAGTTTTATAAAAACCTAAATAAATTCATAATGTCAATAGGTACTTGGTATTGCCCCTAGTTCTAATCATGGTTCGCAATCGGTTCTTCATTGACAGACGCGCGCGGTTTTCCCTCTAAAGATATCCGTACTTCTTGAAAAAATTGCGTACATATGTATGCGCGGTGGTGGCGTATTTCGATTAGGTTGCTCGCGAGTGTAGTTATGAACATGAATTTGGACAAAAACCAACAAAAATAATCATTTTCCCATTCAGAAATATTTTCGTTGATTAGAAACATACGTATTCTTTTCTTGAATATTGTACTATTGTTGGTTTTCATTAAAGTACCTACTCGGTTGTTTGTTAAAAACATGCTTTTGTGCATCGTCGTTGTTTGGCAGGGCTCCAGTCATAGCTTGTCTGCTTGACGAGTTTGCTTGTCTGATTAATCGGTCAATATTAACAAGCAAGTCATTGATCTATATTATTAATAACAAAGGTCCTAAAATAAGTGTATTAAGCCCAATTGAGCATAGTTACATACGGTGCTCTCTGCTTTCTATGTTTTTTTTACAAATTTTTTTTTTATTATTATCGAAATTATCCAGATCCTACCAAAATATTTAAGTACTGGAACTAGGCATGAAAATCATTTATATATTGAAGATTTAAAAGAAAATCAGATAGTTACAACAAAAACATGCTTTCTCTACTATAAATCAAGGAATCAAGTCTAGTTTATCCAGATTGTTTTGTAATCCAAACTGTTATACCTATCTAGCTAGACTCCCGCGCAATTATCTACGGTTATTAAGCGCTTCGAGTTCCAGGAATACAAGCTATGTGGAAGCTCCGAGATCGGGAAATCCAGCAACATCGGATCTCAGAATTAGTATTATTTGCACAAGGTTTGGTTACAAGTGGTCCAAGATAATGTGATGTAGCTAGTGATGTAGTTAGTAATCAGCCACAATATCTCGATGTAATTTTCACCAAGCCTCGACTGTGAAATCTAATACTAGGTATTGCTTGTAAGGTAGCGGGAATCTAGAATCTGCAATTGCGAATATTCTAAGTAAGATCACAGAGCAAAACGGTATTTTGTATTTACCTAGAATATAATAAACAAACGATAAAGTAAACAACTATCTTAAGTACAAATAAAAGATTCATAATAATATGGACTTTAGATTTTTGATCGTTTCGTATTTTCTTCCTTTATTCAATTTACTTACATCATATTAAAAAAAAACACTATAAAGTGAAAAATAACGTCCAAGTCGGTGGCAAAAAAACCAAGAAACAAACAAAAGCCTCTGAATTCCCAAAGTTATTGTTTTTTGCTTATCGTGTTTATTTTACCTTCGAGTATCGTCCGTGAAGTTTAAATACGAGCGAGGTCATCTCAGTGTGAATACTTTTTAACGCAAAGTACGGCGCGAGCACCCCTGCCGACTCAAAAACATAAATACGATCAGTAGAGCCATATTAGTTATGGTTGCGAATAATATTTTAATCAACATAATTACAACCTGACACTGACCAGTAAATTGCAAAAAACGTAAGAAAATTTGAATTTTACGCTCTACCCTGGCGACCTTAATTGAAAAGCCTAACAATTAAAATAAATCACGCTGCATAAAAACAAAATTGAAGCTCTCTATTCCGGATAAATTAGCTCTTCTTTTGAAGTTTTTATAAAAATGGAAGTTATTGAGTCCACTTACAGAGAGAATATTTTATGAATAAAAAGAACCAAGGCTTCAAGAGCGAGCTCGTGAAGCTTGCTCAAAGCCGCCTCCTCGAATAGTAGTTGTCGTAGTTTTATTTGAACTTGATCTTGATATTCGATCGGACGTTCGAAATTCAAAGAAAATATATCTTTGCAGCATGTCATCATCATCTGCCTAGCCTTTTCCTAACTATATTGGGGTCGGCTTCCAGTCTAACAAGATGCAGCTGAATACCAGCATTTTACATGGAGCGACTGCCTATCTGACCTCCACAACCCAGTTAATACTGGGTAATACGATGCCCTCGGTAAGACAGGTTGTCAGACTTTCGGGCAACTGACTACCTGTAACGACCGTCAAAGATTTACAAATGACAGCCGGGACCAACGGCTTAACATGCTTTCCGAGGCACGGAGAAAACTCGGTATGGTTACCCATCCATGGACCAACCTAGACAAGCGGCCGAGCGGCTGTTATTGTTTAGCCACGACCCCCTCATTACGAGTACCTTTAGGTATATAAACTCGTTTGTAGCTTAAAATTATTTTAGGTTTTGAGTGATTATACTGTACCTACGCTAAAATTTCTTACTTATTGTTCTGTGGTTTCCGATTCTGCTTACCCCCCTTACTTCCCCATGGGAAAAGGCGTGAGTTTATACTATATTATATAAAGGGTGTAAGAAGACCCTTAACGAAGCCGAAAGGCAGTTATTCTCCCCGTCATTGCATCATTTTTTTGTTCTAGACCATACCTGGGAACCTTCTAGTTACGGAGATATTGGGGGTCAAAGTTCCAACTTTTACACAAGATTTTTTTTAAATACATGTTTTATCGATTTGTACTTTGAACACCTCCTCGACCCCCGTACTATTCAATTCATCAATCAGCATAATGTTTTGAGTGCGTTACATTGAGTCCTACCGTAAAACGTGATTTTTCAACCAAAAAATATCTTTTCCCAGCAATATTTTTTGAGTAAAGTTACTTATTTTGATATACACAATGCTTTGTTGACGGCTTCGTGAGGGGTTCTGTTACACCCTGTATACCTATGTATGTATGTATGTAGGTACTTACTTTTCTTTGAAATCAGTCTGGAAAACATATAACTTAAACATCTGCCCTCCTCGGCGACTCTCATGTATGTGGAGTTTAAAATGCGACACAGAGTTTAGGTTTAATGAAACCGGTTTGACCAAATCTTTACTTCTATACCTAGTGGTTGATTTATATAGAATGCAGACTAACGAACCTCCGATTGAATGGCAAGTTCAAGTTTACAAACAAAACCAATAATTTAAAATATTGGAAACCCCGCTGGATTGCACTCTTCCTAGAATTGACACAACAAGCGCAATACTGTTACGATCCGATATTTTCCACGAACCTTTTCAATTAGCCAACAAACAATCAATCTGAAGTGAAGCCTGAGCATTCACAGAAATGAACTTTATTTTATTATACTGTTGCCAATAACAACGTTTCACGGGACAAGGTGAGCAGCCTTTTTTTATCTACTTTATTAAAGTGCTCTATCCTTAAGATTTAAACAAATATGTACCATAATAGTTATTTATGAAACTAGTGCAGTGAGTTGGTTTTTACAAACGAGTAGACGAATATAAGCCCGAGACGAAGTCGAGGGCTTAACATAGTCACGACCACGAGTTTGTAAATACCAATTTCTGCACGTGTGTCATACAATCTTTTTCAACACATTTGCGAGAAAACAGTCACCACACGGACCACTCAGAGGACGATGACGACATTCCGGAAGTGACCGGGATAGACCTGAGAGTGGCGGTAGGCAGGCTTAAGGACAAAACTGCCGCCCTGGGACCCGATGGCTTGCCTGGCAAAGCCTGGATCCAACCTTGGAGGCCCCGACCGGAGGGGCTCCTAAGCGCATGCTTGGAGAGAGGCCAGTTCCCGCTTCGTTGGAAGAAAAAATAAATCGTTGGAACAAAAAAATAATTGGGATTTTATAAAAGTTTCTACCAAATTACTTGCTCAACAATACTTGCTACTCAGGCAAGTAGAAACTTTCCATCCAAATTATTTATTTGGTAGAAACTTTCCATCCAAATTATTTTTTTGCTTAACTGTGTGCAATCGGATTGCGCATAACTTGGTTGTCGGCGATTTTTCATTAATAAGTTCAGTAATTTTATATCTTTCAAAAGGTCAAAATGTGCGAGCGAGAAGGAGTTTCATGGTGTACAGCGCCTTAAGGAAAATCTATAGTTTTCATAGCAGTCGAAAATAAATCAAAAACGTTTTTATCTGGGTTAAATTCCTCTCACCCCAAAGTACTGCAGTTATTGTTAACTGTATTGTTTACAGCGGCTTTTATTTGTAACGGAAAATGATCAGACCAGTATACGTCATAGCGCACCATGAATTCACTGACTGAACGCCACGCTGCCGCCCGCCTCAGTAACCAAGCAATGGTCGAGCCATTCGTTCCAAATGGGCTTGTTTGTTGCTTTTCAGTCGGTTTTTTTTTTGTATTGTACCTGGTTGCTAATACTTAAGGTGATCCCATAAAGTGTTAAGTTGTTAACATCGACCATTCAGTTCCATCCAGTGAAGAAGATCGGTATCAGTGTTGATATCCTGCAATCTTTACATGGGCAACGCCCTTTTCAACTTATACCCTTAGCCCTGTGATCTTGCTCTAAAATCTAAATGGTGTCACTGACAAAAGGACTATTGCAGTCGCACAAAATTTAGTCAAGATTACACATTAACTAAGTACCTGGTTACTAAAGGTGCAGTTTTTGAACAAGGTGGCACATTTCTTTATTGCAAAAGGCCACGGCTTGCAAACAACGAAGGGAAACAATTTTCATTTAATAATTAAAATCTTACTGAAAGCGCTTAAGTTTTCCAAGATGAAAGTTGTTGTGCGCGTTCCGCCTTCGGCTCGAACTATTTAAGTCAAGGTAAAGGTCATTTAAATTACAATGAATTTCCACTTTTTCAGTTTTCCAAAGAGTTTTCCACATATTCCATTGTTTTACTAGGTACTTCCTTCAAAGAGAAGTGTATCTTCGGTACACACCTATATAAACGATTGTTCGCTGCCTCGTTTAAATCTTTTACTTACCGCCACGTAAAATGCATTAAGATGATAGGTAATTATAAAAACTACTAATCAGAATATATTCGAAATATGTGCGTCAGGGGCAATATGTATGCGACGGCGACCTCTCGCGTCCGGCCTTGGTTCAATCCATGGTCCGGAGCGAGACGGAATGGGTCGCCGTCACCTCCTTCTGCGAAGTAGTCATGCTAGCGAAGGAGGTGGCGCAACGTGAGAGGGAGAGAACCTCACGTCCCAGCCGCCGCAGGAGACGCACCGGGCGGGGGGGCCACATGGTGGCCCCCGGCCACCGTAGGCGCGGGCCTGTGGACGGTGACCTATGGGCTAGCTCGCCGTCCGTCCGTCTTATGACGACAGGCCGTGTCGACGGCGCGTTCGTATTCCACGCGCGC
This sequence comes from Eugnorisma glareosa, assembly GCA_947578425.1. Taxonomy (NCBI): domain Eukaryota; kingdom Metazoa; phylum Arthropoda; class Insecta; order Lepidoptera; family Noctuidae; genus Eugnorisma; species Eugnorisma glareosa. The sequence continues at coordinate 36,116,756 of OX387957.1, forward strand.
CTCAAAGAGAGTCAGCAAACAGGAAGGGGTCCGAAAGGACCGATGCCTGCCAGAGTTGCGGGACTGTTCGAAAGAGATACCGCGGCCCTGGAACACAAAGGGCAAAGGAAGGAACATGCATCCATGTTCCTTCCTTTGCCCTTTGCCCTTTGTGGAGTGTCAGACTTTTACTGACTAAAACCCATCGGTTTTAGTCAGTAAAAGTCTGACACTCCCTCCTGCTCAGCCCAGAGCGGAAGGGGTTATTTGATGATTTCCCATACGAAAAAAAAAAAAGGGCAGTATGTATTTGTGAAAAACGCTAGGATAAGACAGTAAGCCGTTTTTCCGTTTCTTCAAAATCAAGTTCTAAAAGCCTCTGTGTAAGCTTATTTATACATTCTACCCTAGGCAAATTAACAATTGCAAGAATCTTGTTAATTTTACTATACAGTCTGCTTGCTCTGAAATTGAAGAAATTATGGGCAAACAATGTTTTTACCGGAGTTGTTTCACAGACTTCATAGGATCGCCTAGTATTAACCTTCTTTTTAGCCGTAGATACGTCTATAGAATTTATCTTTATTCAAGTATTCATGCATGACTCAAAAACTGTTAATAAAACTTACGATTATGTTAGTAAGCACTGATAAAACAAACAAATAACGGTGGATCACTGCTGCGACAACCCATGAGTAATCGCACAACAGTGATCCACATAAACATAGTCCAGGCGACTGGCAATCAATATTAAGATACTGTTGGTGCAGATTGTTAATACCTTTGCTGCGTTATAAAGGGTTTTTGTAGCGTTTATACGCGGTTTGAAGAGAGCAACTTTTAGGAGAAGTCGTTGAACTCTTTCAACGTTTAGGATATTCGTTTTATACGAGCCGCACCAGGTGGAAATACCATACGATAGTATTGATTGGCAAAGGGATTCGTACACAGTTTTAACCAGTTTCCAACTGGCAACATGCTTAAGATTTTTAAATATAGGAAGGAGTTTCCTAGTTTTCTGGACCAGATGTGAAATGTGTTGTTTGAAATATAAGTTTTGATCGATTATTATGTATTTTATAGATTCTTATTATTTTTGATATCATTGGGCACATGGTACAGTTGGTGGTTACAGGATTACATGTGTGTGCATAAACAATGAAATTATTAGTGTTTGATCCAACATTATTTTTTGTAAACTCTACTTATTTAGTATTGGAGACATTTAAAGTCGGTTTATTGAGAGCAAGCCAATGAGTCACACAATATTGAAACTTTCTTTTTTGATATAGCACAGGAAGAGCAGGTGGGGCTAAGATACCGCCTTGTGGGATTCCAATATTTATCGGACTTTCTTCACTCAGCTTATTGCCTATCCGAACTGATTGATATCGATCTTGTAAATAGTTCTGGAATAGCTTTAATTGTTTGTCCCTTCTTCTCACATGTTCTAGTTTGGATATTAATATACCGTGGGCAGTGTGGGCAAACAGTATCAAAAGCTTTCCGAAGGTCCAGAAAGATAGTCAACCATGTTTTCCTATTATCTAATTTACTTACAATAAATTCAGTGAATGGATGAATACAGTCACTTGTAGATTTTCCTTATCTGAAACCATTCTGGTTAGGTGATAAGATGTTTTTATCTTCTAAGAATTTCACGAATCTGTTATTCTTAATCCTTTCAAATACCTTTGAAATAAGAGGTGAGCACAGAAATTGGACGATAGTATGCCACTTCTTCCTTGCTACCGCTCTTTAAAATAGGGATAACAATTATTATTACCAATTGTTTTTAAGGGAATCTGGAAAATGCCTTCTGCAAAATATCTATTCACGATATAAGTGAGCGAAGGGACTAAATATTTCTTTAAATTGTTAAGGACTATTGACATTATATCAGGGAACCCTGATTCACAATCTGAGCGAAGGTTGCTGATGATTCCTTCTACTTCCTCTTCAAATGTCTTCAAAAGCACAAAAGAGTTACAGGGGGACTTGACATTTGCCGCGTTCGTTGTAAGTGGAAAAGACCAGTTGGGATTTTACTTTTCAACTCCATGCCCGCGATTGCAAAATAGGAATTTACTGCGTTAACTGAATCTTACTAGATAAATGAAAGGAAAACCCTACTGACTCCCATATGGTCTCAGTGAATTATCATTTAATTGAAAGACTACTTGTAATAGAAGAAGTGCAATTCAATTAAGCCGGGTATTTTTTACGGCAGTCTTTCTCTACTATCAGTCTTTGTTCAACAGAAAAGGTTTGCAGCACGAAGCTCGGGGGCTCAGGGGCTCGGGGGCTCGGGGCTCGGTACGAAGCTTTTCTGCTTCTACTATCTACTTTCATTAATTCCAATACATTATTGTTTCAACCCCAAGACTTTACGCAATTGGTCGTTTTATTTAAACCTATCAAACATTGGTAATACTACAATTCAAACCATTTGCCGGTCGATTCTTTTAAATATTTAATGTGGACTGCGCCTGTTCTAGGCGTCCTTTCTATGCAATTCTACGACATTTCAGATAATGACTAAATTACAGTTAATTGATACTTGTACATCACGCGTGTGTACGCGAGTCACGCGATCAAATTATCGTTCTGAAGAAACTCAACTGCATTTAATACCTTCATTATAGTAGTGGGGATTTTGGATTTACTCGAGCGCGGCAGAATAACATAATTCGGGGCAACCTTGCCGCTTGTGAAGTACTCCCACCATACATGAGCCCTTTATATAGGGTCGAACGTCTAAGACAGCCGATCAGATAAGTATTAAAAAAATCGATCGTTGGAAAAACTCGAGCGGGTCAGATTGAGGCAAGGTAAGTTAATTACATGCAGAAAAGTGTGCATTTCGATAATCTGACAATTTGAGCGTGACATAAGGAAATGGGAGTCACAAAGTTGCAAAAAAAAAGTCACCTGGACATTCTAGAGCGCGGTATTTTTTTTTGTTATATTGATGAAAATTAGTCACGGATCACGGAAATAACAATCTGCCGATTTGCACAAGCCAACGTAGCTAAAATCATCAATAAAGTGTGGCGCATGCAGTCGCTGAGAACTACCTATGTATTTTCCACTTCGTGGCACTCTACCCTTCTCACTCTTTCTCTCACTCCTCGCACCGTAACTTGCCACCTTGCCAATCGGAGTTACGGCAGCATTTATTACGAACGATATATATTGCATACCTGTGGAGGAATGCACATAATCGAATCATCACTGACATGTCACCAACAGATTTCGGTTGAACAAATAAGGATGGAAAATTGGAAATGACTTAGTTCGTTTGTAATCAACTAACAGAAGCCTATGAGGAGTCGTTATAACGGACACTTGCATGAAAGACATTTGCGTGAAGGGACACTTGCTCGCATGGACACTTGCGCGACTGGACTTTTGCGCGACTTAATGGCCACTGAGGTTTACTCTGTAGAGTAAACATAATATCACGCCTGCTATTACTTGAGAGTGGACTGAGTTGAAGAAAATAGGATCGCTGTTTTTAGGGTCCCGTAGCGGAATGGCAAAAAACGGAACCCTTATAGATTCGTTATGTCTGTCTGTCGGTATATCTGTCCGTGTATGTCACAGCCACTTTATTCCGAAACTATAAGGACTACACAGTTGAAACTTAGTAGGTAGATGGATTCTGTGAACCGCCTTACGATATTTATACAAAAATAAAAAAAGATTAAGTTAAGCGGAACTAACTAATACATGTTACTGACACTAAAAAATATTTTTTTCATAAAACCTATACGTGCGGATTCTCTAGATAGGTCTTTAAAAATGACATTGAGGTTCCTAAAACCATTTTTTCTCAAAATCAATCGTTTGAAAGATAGACACTACCAAAGTGGTAAAATGTGTGCACCTCTAATTTCTAAAGGTAGAGGAAATTTTCCTCGGCGCCATCTTGGATTTTCATTTTGATATCATTTCTTGCACAAAAGAATTAATAAGAATTCCATGCATGCAATCACAAATCGTAATTTAATAATTCACTTTAGTTTTGTTGTTTCCTAATATTTCACTCGTTTGAAAAAACATAAAATTTGAAATTGTTACTACTTTATTATGTAGGTATTTATTTATTATATTAATGTGAACATATATATTTTATATTGTATTTATTACATTAATTAAATAATTCAAAAATATATATTATGAACTAAAACCAACCGTCAGATTAATAAAATTCATCCACTCTATTGTCATCTATTTAACCATAAAGTTCGGTACGGGTACCTTTGGGGGCGCGACACACAAACCTCCGCTGACTTGGTACCGGCCCCCAAAGGGGCAAGCGTTTAAGTCATACGTCATCCTCATTCAATAAGTAAATATTTAATATTCCGATTATCAAATGCTATGAGTGTGCGCTAATTAAGAGAGTTGGATAAAAAGTTCATATGTCCTCGCCATTAAAACTTCTGTCTTTAGCGCGCAAGTTTCTTAATTTACCCTTAAAAAATCCAAGTGCGTAAATACGGTCATCGCCATTTTGACGGCAGTGCTGGCCGAGGCTAAAAATCATGAAAATAGTGGTTTTCGGACATCCAAGCTCCAGTATGTTGAGAATGATTAACTTGTCATTTAATTATGTGACGAATTAATCCAGGGTTCAATTTAAGTAAGCAGTGGTAATGACGAATTTTGATATCAAAAGTCGAAGTTTCGCGCCAAGCTTGCGTGTTTACATTTTTATTTTTTACATTACATCACACAGACGCGTATTAATTCGATAACAAATATGACAAAATATCATTCCAATTATTCTAAACAACATGAAAATGCCCTGATCTTAGAGTAGTTTACTAATGCGGGATCAATAACTCGTAATATTCATTACCACTCCTCAATTTATATTCGAAATTGACGACCATTTTTTTTTTTTTGTTATCTTGATGTGTGGAAGCGATTATTTCAATCGATTCTTTTTTTTGTAAATTTCGATCAAATCGAGAAATTAAATTAAGGAATTTAAAAAATTGATAGATTGAAATTAAAATAAATTTGTTTTAAGCGTAAAATACAATAAATAAACACTAATTATTTTTTTAAGTTTATAATAGTCATTTTAATAGTTTTTCGTACATTGTTGTACTAAAACCGACACAACAAACAGCACAGACTAACTATGGCTAAATTCGCGCCGTTTTTATTCTATACTTATAAAAAATTAAATTATGAATGCATTCGCTGTTCAATTTTAAATTGTATTTAAATTATCTACATAATTTGTTAGTAAGTATTGGCCAAATCTTGAAACTGAATTTCAAACCAGTTCCCCTATACCGATTGAGCTGAAATTTTGCACACACTTTTGGTTCTGGTGACAATACATGCTTATGAGAAACATTACTTAGTCCTGCAGCCAGGATCGTCTCCTCACGAGAGAACTCCTCAACGGTTAATAGCGCGGACACAAAACTCTATCTACGCGTTTGATTTTGATAGATATAGATAATTTCTTTCATGACTTTATCCTGCAAGCAGGATCGTCTTCTCATGACGGAACTCCTTAACAGTTAATAGCACAGATAAGAAATTTTTTATATGCGTTCATATTTGATGAATAAATATGATTTCTATCATGACATCATCCTGCAGCCAGGATATTCTCCTCACGAGGGAACTCCTCAACGGTTAATAGCCCAGACACGAAACTTTGTATAGATACTCGTTCAATTTGGATGAATAGACATAATTTCAATCGTATTTGATCCTTCAGCCAGGATTATCTTTTCAGGATGACACTACTCAACGCTGAATAGCATAATATAATGATGCGGTATACTGATACCGCTGCTACCGCTGTTAAAATTTTTAGTTTTGCCGTTTCAGTAAATGGCAAAACTAAAAATTTTAAAAAGAGACTTAAGTATTTTTTTGTAGAATTACTTAAAAATAAATATTTCTATTGTTTGGTCGATTGGACGAAGTATTATATTATCTGTGGTTGGATATAGAATACCCAGGTCTTGGGCCCTTAGAAAAAAATTTATTTGGTTCCCAAGCAAGGCCTCTGTTAAGGCTTGTGGGTTGTAATATTGAGAGAGAGGTTTTGTGGAAATAAAAACCGTGACTTGTTTCATGGAGACAATCGAGTTGCTATATTTTTGAACTGAACGTTGATCTGACATAAAAATATTGACATTGACAGTTAAAGTGTTGCAAGACAACAAATATAATTTATAAAATGTTGGGGATGCCAACAGCCTCCCCGTGGGTAAACGCAAAAAATTAAAAAAAATGTAAATGTAAATGCCAAATCTCACGCTGTTAGTTCAGTCTGTCGGTCAGTCTGTCTACCAGTCTGTCGATCAGTCCGTCTGTCAATCTGTCTGCCAGTAAGTCTGTCTACCCGTCCGTCTGCCCGTCTGTCGGTCAGTTTGTCTACCGGTCTGTCAGCCAGTCTGTCTACCAGTCTGTCTTTCAATCTGTCTATCAGTCTGCCTGTCTGCAGTCAGTCTGTTGGTCTGTCTGTCAGTCGATCAATCGGTCTGTCTGTCTCTCCATCTGTCAGACAGTCTGTCTACCAGTCTGTCTGTCAGTCTTTCGGTCAGTCTGTCTACCGGTCTGTCAGTCAGTCTGTCTGCCGGTCTGTCAGTCAGTCTGTCTGCCGGTCTGTCAGTCAGTCTGTCTGCCAGTCTGTCGATCAGTCTGTCTATCAATCCGTTTGTCAATCTGTCTGTCAGTCAGTCTGTCGACCCGTCCGTCTATCAGTCGGTCAGTCTGTGTACCGGTCTGTCGGCCAGGCTGTATACCAGTCTGTCTGTCAGTCTGTCGATCAGTCTGTGTATCAATCGGTCTGTCAATCTGTCAGTCTGTCTGTCAGTCTGTCGGTCAGTCTGCCTATCGATCTGTCAGTCAGTCTGTCTACCAGTCTGTCTGTCAGTCTTTCGGTCAGTCTGTCTACCGGTCTGTCAGTCAGTCTGTCTACCAGTCTGTCTGTCAGTCTGTCGTGTCCGTCTATCAATCATTTGTCAACCGGTCTGTCTGTCAGTCTGTCGACCCGTCCGTGTGTCAGTCTGTCAGTCAGCCTGTCTACCGGTCTGTCGGTCAGTCTGTCTACCGGTCCGTCGGCCAGTCTGTATACCAGTCTGTCTGTCAGTCTGTCGATCAGTCTGTGTATCAATCGGTCTGTCAATCTGTCAGCGTGTCTGTCAGTCTGTCGGTCAGTCTGTCGGTCAGTCTGTCTCTCGATCTGCCAGTCAGTCTGTCTACCAGTCCGTCGGTCTGTCTGTCTACCAGTGTGTCTGTCAGTCTGTCGATCAGTCCGTCTATCAATCCGTTTGTCAACCGGTCTGTCAGTCAGTCTGTCTACCGGTCTGTCGGTCAGTCTGTCTACCGGTCTGTCGGCCAGTCTGTATACCAGTCTGTCTGTCAGTCTGTCGATCAGTCTGTGTATCAATCGGTCTGTCAATTTGTCGGTCTGTCTGTCAGTCTGTCGGTCAGTCTATCTCTCGATCTGTCAGTCAGTTTGTCTACCCTTCGGTCGGTCAGTCTGTCTACCAGTCTGTCTGTCAGCCTGTCGATCAGTCCGTCTATCAATCCGTTTGTCAACCGGTCTGTCAGTCAGTCTGTCGACCCGTCCGTCTGTCAGTCTGTCAATCAGTCTGTCTACCAGTCTGTCGGTCAGTATGTCTACAGGTCTGTCGGCCAGTCTGTATACCAGTCTGTCTGTCACTCTGTCGATCAGTCTGTGTATCAATCGGTGTATCAATCGGTCTGTCAATCTGTCAGTCTGTCTGTCAGTCTGTCGGTCAGTCTGTCTCTCGATCTGTCAGTCAGTCTGTCTACCAGTCTGTCTGTCAGTCTTTCGGTCAGTCTGTCTACCGGTCTGTCAGTCAGTCTGTCTACCAGTCTGTCTGTCAGTCTGTCGTGTCCGTCTATCAATCATTTGTCAACCGGTCTGTCTGTCAGTCTGTCGACCCGTCCGTGTGTCAGTCTGTCAGTCAGTCTGTCTACCGGTCTGTCGGTCAGTCTGTCTACCGGTCTGTCGGCCAGTCTGTATACCAGTCTGTCTGTCAGTCTGTCGATCAGTCTGTGTATCAATCGGTCTGTCAATCTGTCAGTCTGTCTGTCAGTCTGTCGGTCAGTCTGTCTCTCGATCTGCCAGTCAGTCTGTCTACCAGTCCGTCGGTCTGTCTGTCTACCAGTGTGTCTGTCAGTCTGTCGATCAGTCCGTCTATCAATCCGTTTGTCAACCGGTCTGTCAGTCAGTCTGTCTACCGGTCTGTCGGTCAGTCTGTCTACCGGTCTGTCGGCCAGTCTGTATACCAGTCTGTCTGTCAGTCTGTCGATCAGTCTGTGTATCAATCGGTCTGTCAATCTGTCAGTCTGTCTGTCAGTCTGTCGGTCAGTCTATCTCTCGATCTGTCAGTCAGTTTGTCTACCAGTCGGTCGGTCAGTCTGTCTACCAGTCTGTCTGTCAGCCTGTCGATCAGTCCGTCTATCAATCCGTTTGTCAACCGGTCTGTCAGTCAGTCTGTCGACCCGTCCGTCTGTCAGTCTGTCAATCAGTCTGTCTACCGGTCTGTCGGTCAGTATGTCTACAGGTCTGTCGGCCAGTCTGTATACCAGTCTGTCAGTCAGTATGTCGATCAGTCTGTGTATCAATCGGTCTGTCAATCTGTCAGTCTGTCTGTCAGTCTGTCGGTCAGTCTGTCTCTCGATCTGTCAGTCAGTCTGTCTACCAGTCTGTCTGTCAGTCTTTCGGTCAGTCTGTCTACCGGTCTGTCAGTCAGTCTGTCTACTAGTCTGTCTGTCAGTCTGTCGTGTCCGTCTATCAATCATTTGTCAACCGGTCTGTCTGTCAGTCTGTCGACCCGTCCGTGTGTCAGTCTGTCAGTCAGTCTGTCTACCGGTCTGTCGGTCAGTCTGTCTACCGGTCTGTCGGCCAGTCTGTATACCAGTCTGTCTGTCAGTCTGTCGATCAGTCTGTGTATCAATCGGTCTGTCAATCTGTCAGTCTGTCTGTCAGTCTGTCTGTCAGTCTGTCGGTCAGTCTGTCTCTCGATCTGCCAGTCAGTCTGTCTACCAGTCCGTCGGTCTGTCTGTCTACCAGTGTGTCTGTCAGTCTGTCGATCAGTCCGTCTATCAATCCGTTTGTCAACCGGTCTGTCAGTCAGTCTGTCTCAAACTCAAACTCAAACTCAAAGCGTTTATTTCATTTAGACCTTCGCAGGCACTTTTGAAAGTCAGAAAAACAAAGGCGAAGCTACAGTCACAGACACAAGGCATAATAACTTGTGAAAGTACTGTAGTTGCCCATTCCAAAGCGTAAATCTCTATGGAGAAGAATGGGCAAGAAACTCCATGGACACTCTTTTCAATCAAAATATTGTTACAAGATCTTGGTTACATCATTCATGTTGAGATTATACATATATGTGAGAACGTCTACCGGTCTTTCGGTCAGTCTGTCTACCGGTCTGTCGGCCAGTCTGTATACCAGTCTGTCTGTCAGTCTGTCGATCAGTCTGTGTATCAATCGGTCTGTCAATCTGTCAGTCTGTCGGTCAGTCTATCTCTCGATCTGTCAGTCAGTTTGTCTACCAGTCGGTCGGTCAGTCTGTCTACCAGTCTGTCTGTCAGCCTGTCGATCAGTCCGTCTATCAATCCGTTTGTCAACCGGTCTGTCAATCAGTCTGTCTACCGGTCTGTCGGTCAGTATGTGTATCAATCGGTCTGTCAATCTGTCAGTCTGTCTGTCAGTCAGTCGATCAGTCTGTCTATCAATCTGTCTGTCAATCTGTTTGTCAGTCAGTCTGTCGACCCGTCCGTCTGTCAGTCTGTCGGTCAGCCTGTCTACCGGTCTGTCGGTCAGTCTGTCTACCAGTCTGTCTGTCGGTCAGTCTGTCTTTCAACCAGTCTGCCAGTCAATCTGTCTGCCAGTCTGTATGTCAGTCTGTCGACCTGTCCGTCTGTCTATCAGTCTGCCTGTCTGCAGTCAGTCTGTCTGTCAGGCTGTTGATCAGTCTGTCTGTGGGCCTGTCTGTCAGTCTGTCTTTTAATCAGTCTGCCAGTCTGTCTATCTGTCTATCTCTCGATCTGTCGGTCAGTCTGTCTACCAGTCTGTCGGTCAGTCTGTCTACCAGTTAGAAGTGGGCGCCGACCAAAAATTTGCCGGCGGCGGCGCGCCTGGTGGAACTGGTCGGCGCGGAGGCGCCACGCCGCGGCGCGGGTGTTTAAAAAAAAAAGAACCATTTCTGGTTTAAGTGTATATTATAAAGCGATCAAAGGAAGGAAATAAACATTAAAATCAGAAAAATATATATTTTAAAGTTTTTACAATATTTATAATTGTCATGGATGAAAATTATTTTGTTGACGCGTGTAGGGCTCAACCGCGATCTTTTAGTGCTCAAAACCAATCCTGCTATTGAAAAAACACGTTCACTCGGCGTACTTATAGCAGGAATTACAAGAATAGTCCTGGCAAGCGCAGCAAGTCTTGGGATCACATTTTTCTTCTCTCGCCAATAGGCAAGCACATCTCCGTTCAAAATCTCCACTTCTTTGGGGTAGATCGAAGCTAGGTAATCTGTTCGCGTTACCTCTTCAATGTCGCTGAAACTACTATGCTTCTTATATAATTTTGTCAGCAAAGATTGAGTCGAAGAGGACCTTGGATCTGATAGGATGCTCTGTAAGATCACGGGAAGTATTTACATGTTCATTGGTGCCATAAAAGCCACACGAATAGTATTTCTTTCTTCTACATAAGAATCGATTTCTTTCAATTCTGAAAACAGGGATCTAAAAGAGATGCCACTACTACGTTTTTGGTCAAAAGAAATCTGTGATGAAATTTCTTTGGTATTCTATTTTTAAGCGATATCATTGTGACTCTTTCTTTGTCTGAGATTGAATATAAAATCTCTTTTAATTCAGAGCGAAACACAAGAGCAAGAAATTAACAGAAACAGACTTTTGCGCACATAAAACTTCCGACAGTTTCGCGAAACTTTCGAAGAAATATAATAAGGTCTTCCAGCAGGTTCCATTCTAATTGTATTAGTTTCAAGTCTTCCTGGCCAATCTTTGTGAGTATGATGTTTACTGGATTCCTATTGCAACAATGCACCAAGCACTCTAACATGCTTAGCACACTATGCCAACGGGTCGGCATTGCAGTTTTGATGCTTTGCAAGTGATTTATATCGCCAAACTCAGTATTGAACGTTTGAAAATTCTGTAAAACGTCATCATCGTCACCAGTTGGTTCATTTTCGAGTCAAAGTCAGTCAGGTTCCAAGTCAAGAGCGTACGTGGCAACTAGCGCGAAAGTGCCGTGACGACTGGCGGTGGCGCGTACCGCGCGGGCGCGGGTTCACAGCGGCCCGGGCCCTCGGCGCCGCCCGCCTCAATCGGCGCCAAATTTCAAATGATCGGCGGCGGCGGCGGCGCCCAAAACGCGGCGCGGTGCCGCCGCGCCGGCGCGGCGCCCACCTCTCTACCAGTCTGTCGGTCAGTCTGTCTACCAGTCTGTCTGTCAGTCGGTCCGTCAGTCTGTCAATCTGTCTGTCAGTCAGTCTGTCGATCTGTCCGTCTGTCTATTTACTAGCTGTTGCCTGCGGTTTCGCTAGCGTTTTGGTCGAAAATTATCCCACGGGCACATTGTAAATATAGCCTATGGCACTCGCGGATAATGTAGCTACCTATTAGTGAACGAATTTTCAAAATCGGTTCAGCAGATCCAGAGTTTAACCCCTACAACCTCACAAACTTTACCTCTTTATAATATTAGTATAGAATAGAGGAGGAGAGGAGATTTATTCTCCTTCTCTTGAAATCAGCCAAAAGCATCGAATAATTACTAAATAAGATTATTCTAAAAGATAGCATAAATGTTAATTTTAAAATGATATAATTATTTGAAATTATACCAAGGAGTTTTTATTCCGTTTCAACTTTTTTTTTCCAAACTTGATTTCATTGCGAGTAATCGATTAGGCTGACTGCAACTTTTTGATCGAATGTTGAATCTTGGGTTTACGGTCAGCACTAAGAGGTTTTAGTAATATTTGTCAAGACTTGGAACGTGTTTTTTTTTATGAAATTTTGTATGAATAATGGTAAAAATAAGAACGCAGATAGAATGTTACTGTCTTTATTTTGCCCTTTCGAGTTTTTTTAGCAAACGAGAAACTTGTCCATGTACATTATTTCAAGCGCATCTAAGTTACCTATTTTTGGAAGGGTGTAGTGGTATGTAATTTACACATATTTGGCAATAGACTGACGCCATTTTACCGACATCAACACGTTTTTGGAGATATTAACCACAAACTTATCGTATGAAACAGCTGCCGCGACATATTTTTCATTATAAAATCGAATGCTGAAAGTTCACGAAAATTCTTGAATTTCTTGACAATGCGCATCACCCCGCCGATTCAGCTGATGTGTCATGTGTCAAAATTCTGTCGTGCATAGTGGTTAATAATCTGACGCGCTCGAGTATTTCAAGGTCACGATTTTTTTTTTTGCATTTTCTAATTACGCCATGACTTTTTGTCGCATCCAAATCGTAAGTCTTTTGAATAGAAGCTACTTGAAGGTTCGCTTAACATCCTTTCTCAATATCTCGCGCTCGAATATTTTTTTTCCCTAGTTTCCCCCCATGCAAACCGGCAGATTAATATTTTTCCGTTATCAGAGACACGTGAGGCGCATTACACTATTAATATCTGAAGCGCTCATTGTGACTGTTTTTTGAAAACCTGTACACGCCTCCCCCACCAGTGAAATAACATAACATCATATAACCTTGTTTTCTTTTGAGCATCTAACCTTGACAATCCAATAGGTCCCCACGACGCTCGAGTAAATCCCTATTTAGCCTCTTGGGCTCCCCTAATAATAACTTCGTTTCAATTTACTTTGAAATGAAAAATGTTCAATTGTAACATCACATCATAACGAACGCCTGTAATCCCCGAAGGTACAAGCAGAGGTGTACCTAATACACACACATTTCACCAGTTGTGTTTTAAGCCCCATATAATAGGGGCGAGCCTATTGCCGTCAACCGGGAATAAATCTGGGCTCAGAAAAACCCTATAACACTCTGCCCGAGCGGGAATCGAGCCCAGGATCTGATGCTCAGAAGTCTTGCTTGCGACCACTAGACAATTATAAGTTGTACCCAAAGGGTGCCAACGTATACAAGATCTACGAGTTTTACCACAATTTCATCTAACAGTTTACGACGATGCGATCAAACGATAGTGCATGCTACTACTTTTCTCTAAAATATCGCCATTTTCTTTTTTTACACTTATAAGTCTTGGCAAACACAAAACTCCGGAAAGCAGTTCCGTAACGGAACGGTCTCAAACAAATACCTCGTGGGTGTAATTCTAAGTAAAAGGATCGCCAGATGATGACGAGACTTGCTGGACAACTACTGACTCTTCGGCGATACGTAGTCGATTGTGTCCAGCGATATGTGTGATACTTTTTTTTGCTCTCTAGATTTCTTCGCTAAGCTCTTTTCTACCAAAGCTGCGCAGTTTGGAACCAGTACAATCAAGTAATCCTATTGCTACACATCCTAGCTCATTCCTGGTGGAACCATACCCTAAGAAGGCGGTAATTTATGATGAGGAACTGATTAAAACAGTACATTGACAATTCTCAAAATCCGTACAGGGGTTCAAATCACCATTGGAAGGAAACTAGGAACAGTTACAAGTGCGTCAGTGAGAGTGTCTTAGCATTATAAAAAATATAATCAGACAGAAGTCAGTGAACCGAAAGACAACCAGGCTTACCAAGGGGTACCGTATTACCCACCCAGTACTAACTGGGTTGTGAAGGGCTGATAGGCGGTCGCTCCATGTAAAATACAGATATTCAACTGCGGATGCAGTAGACTGGAAACCGATAAAGTTGGGTAAATTCGAAATGTTTTTATTCACTCAGTGAGTATAAGAGTGTTTTATTCACCGTTATCGATGAATCAAATGCACTTTTTCGAGTGGCAATGGTAAAAAAAAAAATACACTTGGGACTTTGAATTTTTTAGTACTTCAACGATGGTTGGTCTGAAAGAAGTTTTTTATCGGTATCAATTGGAATCAATAAACAAAATTGTGTAAAATAGCCATTTTCTTGCAATCCGTCCTTTTTTTTGATAATCTGTGAAATTGCACAACGAAAATATGAATCTCTAGTCTAGTCTCTATGTCTAGTCTAGTCTCCTACGACCATTTTCGTGTAGCCGCAACGGTTAAGATAGTTTCCCTTTTCCCTTACTGCTCCGCTGAAAGTTTCCACCCTACAGGGTGGAAATAAGGTTTTTTTTAATACCTACAGGTATTAAAAAAAACCTTATTTCCCTTGGTCACGAGTTCACGACATAACTTCGAGAGCAGAACGACCACCGATTTCACTCATCTTTTTTTTAATGATTTATAATAGTTTGTAGAAGGTTTTACGGAACGAAAAATTTGGTAGGTAGGCATTAATAATTAATTCTATGAAACTACTCAATGGGTATTGAAACAGTTTACCAACACAATAATTTAGTTAATTAATCATTCCGGAAGGTTTTTACGTATTTACATAATCAAATTAACATAGGTGCAGCAGAGAAAAATCGATGTTAGTTTTTTTTTTTAATACTCTTTAGATTAAGAAAGGTTTGTACGCACAGCCCAGTCCGCTCCTGGCCAACGTTCTTCAGTGTGTCCAGCATCAGGGCCGCGTGTTTCCTGTCCTCAAGCAGCGCGTCTCGCTTATCGCTGTTGAGAGCCAGCGCCATCATCAGCCGTCCCGACTGGTAATGTTGTTCTTTCAGCCTTCACACATTAAGAAAATGAAAATTTGTAGGATTAGTTAATCACTGACTGTTCAGACTACCGGCGAGATTCTCTCTCAACTAGCTTGACGTAGTTAACAAACAAAAATTCGTTCAGCGGCGCTCGCTTGGCACATAAGCATAACAGATAGTGACTAGACAGTTTAGCAATAGCCCGTCGCATTCGCACACTCGCCCATAGTCGAGTGACCAAGCTCACTCGCTGCATGCCAACTCGCTTCCAGTCTATATCTCTATTCGCTACTTGTCGGCTATAGGGCTCACTTACCTCAAAATAATTTGATCGAATGAAGAGACAAGAGTAGCATTTTGCAATTTTTTGCAAATATTCATAATTTCCTCGAGTTCCCCGTGCAGAGATTGTTGGCTTCCGACGTCATCATCTTCGTATAAATCATCGAGATTAGTGGCTTCCTATTAAAATATTCTATTTGAAATAAATTATAGTACCTCAGGAAGACCCAACATGCTTGCTGGGCGGGTACCTACCATTAAAAACCCCTAAGATAATAATGGCGCATATTTAAAGCCAATAAAATAAAAACCATAAATGTGATAATTAAGCTATCAAACGTGATTTCAAAGGTCAACATGTAATAGCCATCCGTAACACAACAAAACAATGAACCCAACAAAAAAGTACCACGAAAATCAACCCAGTTATTTAGGGCCTGTTTCACGATTTCTGCATAGCCACCACTCGCCGAATAAATTCAGACATTGAAAAGAAACAAATATTAATTAACGGACACTTAAAAGCTGGCGAAAAAGGTCCTTAGTCCATTACATTCGAATTACTTGATTCACAATAATACTACGTATATATTTTTTTTGTAAAAGATCATGAATTTGAAAAGAAAAAATAAGAAATCCAATTTCTAAATTGGAAGTCCACGTGCACAATGTTTAAATGCAGTATGGGAACCGTATCACTCACGTAAATAGCGAACATCCTATTTACCTCTTTCCTTATAAGATTGGGGAACGAGTCTGTCAAGTAAGCGACTTCACGCCGAGCCAACTTGAGTGTTCTCTCCCTCTCTTTCATATTTGCTTTGATTTCTCTCTCTAATTTATTGTATTCGAATTTTCTATCGTCAAGGTATTCCATGGCGAGCTGCCCCATCTCTGTGGCACCCATGAGGCATTTGCCTTGCGCTCGACAATCCAGTTTCAATGCCTCCAAAACGACGGTAAAGTATGACGAATCCTGCAAAAGAATTGGCATCAAATTTCGTTTTAAATTATAACTACTTTTAAGATGATGTCACTCGCTGGACGCCTGTGCGCCGACGTGTAAGAAATAGTTAATTAGCGAGAAGTAGGTACATATATATCTAATTAAGGAAATAAATAAGAGTAGGTGTGGGCGGCAGGTGGTGTACCCTGTTTATTACACACTTTTTCATTTATCCTTTTGTTATTAGTTTTGGGCGTTAATATTTCGACTACTTTATTTTCTGCTTGGGCTACAGGAAACCTTTCAAACAACAAACGTGATTCCGTTTCATGTTATTTTAACATGAAACTGGCTTCAGATAACATGCAGTTTGTATTTGAATAATTGGAAAACGTTTACTCCTACGCCAATTAATGGGATCGGTAGCGTCCAATTTCATTACTGTTCGTTAAACGCGTTAAAATGTGTTATTTCCGGTTACTAAATGGAATCTGAGAGCTCTTGAAACATTGAATTAATGATAATTGTTTGTGCATCAATATCGCTGGTGTACGAGTATGTTTCTGCCAATAATTAATTACTTTAGGTAGGATATACCTACATATATCCATACTAATATTATTTATAAGATAAAACTAATATTATAAATGCGAAAGTAACTCTGCTCGTTTGTTTGTTACCGTTTCACGACTAAACTGCTGACAGAATCGTAATGTTTGGCTAAGAGATAGATTATAAAGTCGCTTACCCACCGCGGCGCACGGATAGGCCATGCAGGTGTGTTAAGCTTCGCTTTGCAAGAAAATTTATGTGATCGTGTCCACTGCAAGCCACGGACACGCTATGCATCAATTGACGTCATTAGTACATGCGTGGCTCGATCGAATAAGGCGCTCATATGGCTCAACGATGTCAACGCCATGCACGATGCGTATGAGGTAGGTACATACTATACACAAATATAAACCTACAACTATGCCGCGGTGGGCCACGCACGCTACAGTTGTACATAGTTGTGGGTGTGTAGTGTTTACTGCAGTTGGAAACGTAGCGTTGTCAAACAAAAATGCTCTGAGTGCCCGTGCATATCATGCGCCGCGATGGGTTTGTGTCTTTACTTGGGAAAGGACATAGGCTATCTTCTGTCTCAAAAAATAATCTTGAAGGGGGTGAATTAGGGGTTTGAAAGTTTGTTTGGGCAAAAGGATCTGAACATTCACAGCGTTTGGTAAGAAAACGTATACGTAACTTTTTTGTAAAGGGGGTTTGCCCCGTTAGTTAAGGGATGATTTTGCAAAAAAGTATGGGGGGGATAGATGATAGACAGGAAAAATGATAGATGCACTCCCTACGTTCATTCTATGGACCCTTACAAAAATAAATTATGCTATCACCAAGGTAATTTAATTTTTATGTAGATAATATTTGCCGTTAACATCATACAATTTGTATGCAGTTTTTGAGATAAGCTCGCGTGCTTGTTAGTCTAGGTTTAGGCTTACGCGAATCAGTAAGGTGAGGAGCGGTCATTCGAGTAGTACATTTATTTGGTTATTGTTTAATTTAATTCCTTCAGTATAAACTAGATAGATTCTTACCTACCTATACTTCTTTTAAATTGCACGTGGATGTTTCCGATGTTATTCGAGTAGTACACTTTTTCCTTGTCATATTGGTCGTTGTTTATAATTTTGTTTCATTTGGGCTATATTTTTATAATGGCTAGGTAGATGATGATGATCCCTGCAAGACAATTTGTAGCAACTAGGTATACAGAGAAGGCGTGAAGTGATAAATCATAACGATGGAAGCACTCCATCGCCGCGGGTGAATGAATCCGAGTCAAGTACCTTTAGCATTGCGAAAACGAGCTTACTTAAGTGGGTTCTACGCTATGGTAGTTTCAAAAATTACTTAGTTTGATGTACGACTATGGCAATTTTGCATTTTGGCGTTCATGTGATCATTTGGCATTTACTCACAACCTCTCTCTTTCAAAATGATCAGTCAGTTTTAGTTCAAGGACTTGAGGATTCTTTTCTGGAGTAAAAATCGCTTTTATTGTTAAGCCCGCCCATTGTGTCACCCTATGTGAAATGTTTTCATGAATGTATAAGTTACAGTCATGAAAACATTTCACATGGTATACATAATAAAGAATATTCATTTTTTTATTAAACCAAATCATAACAATATTTATATATTATATTCTATTATATACATATTCTATTTTATTTCACACGATGTTTAAACTCCGTTTTCAGAGCAGTTAGGTATTCGAAACAAACTGCATTCATTTGTCTGCCTTGATGCAAAACCACGACTGATATATCCCAATATAACAATGAACATTATTTTTGTTGTAGGTACATGGAAACTGACGAAAAATCAACCGCCACATGGATCTTGTTGTTTTAAATGTAAAACGCACAGATACAATTACCTTCTTTAGAATATCTAGAATTTTCTTGTACATGACTTTGATGGCAAGCGCAGCGTTTTTCTTGATATTAGCGCGCTGCACCCAGTTGGCCACAGCTTGTTCTTTCTTCTCTGGGGGAAGTTTGCCCCCCACTTCAAATAAGACTCGGTCGCGCATCTCGGCCGCCTCCAACTATGAATCGTCAATAATATGTCAGAACAAAACAGGTGGTCGAATAATCATCAGTAGATAGTGATTATGTGTGGAATCTTGTAGGTAATGTAGAGAGATTAATTGATTTGGAACATTAACAATCATGTTGTACTCGTCATTGAAAATCCACAGACCTCGTGTCTGTCATTTTCTGCCTGAAGCCAGTCAACCAGAGAGCATACCTACTGTAGCTCTGAACCAGATATTCTTAAAATACTTAAAACGAATGAAAATCATGTCGATAGACTCTAATTTTAAGAACATGACTTGATGTTTTGCCATGTTTGTTCCTGATGCTGGAATATACATAAAATATGAGTGATATGGCTAAATACAAAGCCGCAAAGAAAAATAGCAAAGCCAAAGGCTAATAAAACAAATGTAGCTGAGGTATATTTATGAAGCGTTCAAGTTCTCATCTCGGACGACGGCGGAGTACGCTCCGCTGAAACGACCCAAACTCATCAATTATTTATTCAACAGTTCCCGAAATAAACATAAATTGCGATGCACATCCCGCCCCGCATTCATACTATCAATAAAAACAAATAGTACAACATAGTCTAGGATACGATTATTTTGCATTTCTTTTCCCGAGAGGCTTCTAGAAATGCTGATGTTTGATTTAGTTAAATACCTGAGCCAAGCGAAATCTCTCCATCTTCTTCTTCTTTTTATATCTGATCCTGTCAAGTTGTTTCCTCTTGTTGAAGTTCTCTTGGTGGATACTCTCCAGTACTTTCTGTAACAAAAAGAACATTAATATTTTCTTCCAAAGCAATGCCACCGATGGTGTAGCAACTGAGCCATCGGCTCTTGCGATATGAGTTGCGATCTCGACTCCCGAAAATAATTGTCCCTGCACGCGTAGCTTGACCACCGTAGAAACCGGTTTTGCGACGGAAAACCCGTTCCTACGGCGGTCATGCTAGGTGGGCTGGTCTATTACACCACGAAACAGTAACAAAATTATATATTAAGAAAAAATGTTTTAAGGAATAAGTAAATTCTAAAAACATGAACTTATATTATTTTAGAGTCGCGAACCTAAACTGTCTAAACTTGCTTTTATAAAACACTAGCTGTTGCCCGCGGCTTCGCTGGCATTTTGGTCAAAAATTATCCCAGGGATGTGAAAAATAGATAGTAGCCGATTCTCAAACCTACTGAATATGCATATAAAATGTCATAAAAATCGGTCAAGCCTTTTCGGAGGAGTATGGTAACTAACATTGTGACACGAGAATTTTATATAAAATTTAATTAAATAGGTACTGGGAACAAACAAAGCGTTAAAGTAAATGAAGCTTCTTAAGACTAACATTGGATTTGATCAACTAACATTGAATTGGATGGATTTAACCGAGTGTAGGTAGTAGGTGCGAGACCGAGACCTTACCGTAAGTACCTTATAGCGACACTTACACAAATGCAGATTTGTATCTCACCAACACGTAGCTTACAGAAGGGCAAAGTAACAGATTCATTCTTTTAAATAAATTGACTGAACCAATGCTTCTACTTTTAAGTAAAGAAGAAAAACATACATGAGATTTACTCAATAACGCCGCAAAATGGAAAAATATTAGGAAAAGAGCCCTTTCATCTCCCGAGTGAATGAAGCAACGCCATCTGTATTCATTTTCTTAAAATTGATTACTGTAGATGCTGATTTACTTCATCCATTATTTTGTAATAACAAGATTCAACGTGTTTAATGTTTAGATACAAAAATTTCCAGCTTCAAGTCAGGGAAGAAAAAAAAAAAAAGAAAAGCTAACATTACATTTGCCTGGCAGCTCCGTAAATCCAAGAGTGTACATTAATAAACCCGTCGACTTCTTCGGTGAAAACAACGAATAGACGGCCGTACTTTTTAAGGGTATCTATGAGTAAAATGTTTTGTTTGAAAATCTTAGCTTTCCACGCCGACGAAACACAAATCTCTATGTATTTGCACAAATCGAAATACATCAAATACCTACATGTTTTGTATGTCCTATAAAGGATGTAACAAGACTAGGGCTTGCAATCCGGATATCCATCGATTTTCAAATCCGGATTTTACTTGCATCACTATCCGGATTTCTCGGATGTTACGGATAGTTGTATTTCGCTTTTAAATATTAAATAAAAGCTGTCATCTCTAAAGTACGTAACTGTTATCACGTTATTTATTATTTTAATATAGTTAATCACTCTTGCAAAACTATTTTTACATTTTTGGACACACAACAACCAGATCAAACAGTCATAACTTCAGCGGACGCAGGAATTTAGAAATGGTTTAAATCCACTTTTATCAATACTACCGACCAGCGTTGCACCAGATAAAGTGTTCTCTGCTAGATATTTATGTCATCATTTAAGAACTTCCATGAAAGATGATTCATAAGATGGTTTAAGATTTTAAGATTACATTACCAGAATTAGGTAGAATAGGTTGATTTGATTTAGATGTTGTGATTTGTGATAAATGTAAGATCTTTGTTTTATTACATTAAGATCTCATTTTTAATTAGAATTATTCTTTATTATATCTTTACAAATCAATTACACTTTAAATATTCCTTAAAAAATGTATATGAAGAACATTAAAAAATATAAAAAATTGTAGCCCACCGGTGTATTGGGAAAGGGTCCAGAGAGCAACCTCCTAACAATACGAGCCGTGTCTAGGAGTACCGCTTTCTGAATCTTGCCTTTGATCCAGCTGCCTAAACTAGAGCCTCCGCAGGTATTGATCGAGGCTCTTGACAATTAAGCCATGGGTTGATACAACTATCGGCATAATGATCGCTGAGTCCACATTCCAGATGTCGACAACCTCACGAGCTAAGTTAAGATACATTTATTTATTTATTTAAAATAGGTACACCAACAGTACATACATTTTACACTATAAGTATACACGTTAGGGTTCTGATGTAGGTACCAATTACAGGTGTACACAACAATCACAACTACAATAAAGCTATAAAGCACTAATAACAATAATAGACAAAATATCCAAATAAAAACTAATTATAGCCGTTTAGATATCGATTCAAATGAAAATCTTCGGCTTTTACGAGGTTTTCATCATGCGGGACCGTTACGTCAACAATCATTACGCGCTGCTCTGATTCATCCACCACCACTAGGCTTATTTTCTACAATAGTACTGTCAGTGATGACGGATTGATCCCAGTAAAATGTGATATTGCCATTTTCGAGAACTGGGTCGGACTCATACCTATAGTACGGCACTTCAGATTCCATAAGGTTCTATTTTAGAGCAAGTCGCTGATGGATAACCCTGGCTACAAGGTTGTGTCTATACAAGTACTCTCTATTAGCCAGACGAGAACACCCAGAGATAATGTGTCGGATTGATTAGCCTGGACGGTGGTATGCCCGACATATGTCAACCGTACCGTCCTGCACAATAAATCTCCGTTAGTTATTCGTCATCATAACTTCCTCAATAATTGCACAGCCAAAATCTTCGGTTTCTCCGAAGAAGTCTCCGGAACGTAGCCAAGCTACGGACGCTGATAGGTCTACATCGGATCCATTCAGGGCCCGGAAAAAGCGTCCGTGAAGCTCCTTATTCTGCCATACATCCCTGCGGTTAGTGTCAGGCACTACAGGTTTGCACCAGTTCTCTTTAGCCAAGGAAAGCGGGCCTCGCGGCCCTTGTCCACCGGGACCACCTCTCGATGCATACCGACGCATACCTCACGATAGTGGAGAGATTTAGCGTTTAAAAAGCCTCGATCCGCACACCTCCGCGAGATATATAGTCTCATAACCGAATAACGTGGGTGATGCATTCGAAATGCTGTCAACAATGTACGGACCCTCCTACCCAGGGCATCTAGTTCAGTTTGAGTCCATTTGAGTATGCCGAAAGAGTACATCAACGCTTCCGCCAACATTGATGCCCAGCGCTTCCGACACACCCAAATAGTTATACGTTTCGGTTGCTGAGAGGGATCTAAGGTTTGAGAAGTGAACTAGTTTCCTATGTGATTGTTACTTGAAACATTGGTATAGTTTATTATTTCTTTGTCATTTTGCTTGAGACTGATTAAAACGTGTTACAAAAGCTTATTGTATTTTATTTCAAATAAAAACTAAAAAATATAAATCCATATTATCCGGATAGTAAAAATAAACGGATATTGCAAGCCCTAAACAAGACCCTTAACGAAGCAGAAAGGCACTTGTTCTCCCCGTCATAGCGATATTTTTATTGTTCTAGACCATACCTGGAACCTTCTAGTTACGGAGAAATTGGGGATCAAAGTTCCACCTCTTTTACAAGTATTTTTTTTAATACATTTTTTAAATTAAGATTTTTGCTTTAATCACTTCCAAGACCCCGGTACTATTTCATTCATCCATCAGCACAATGTTATGAGTCCTTTACATTGAGTCCTACCGAAAAAAGTGATTCTTTACCCCAAAAAAAAAGTCGTTACCCAGCAATAATTTTTGCGTAAAGTTACTTAGTTTGATGTACATATACATGCTCGGTTGACGGCTTCGTTAAGGGTCTTGTTACACCCTGTATGTCGACAAATACTTGGTATCCATACTTTTATCCGTTACACATTTACCTAAAATAGTACTTAGAAGCATATCCTGTTTATCCGAATACTTGACTGAAAACAGTCCAAAATGTTTTAAAAAGTCCCATTAAACAAAGAACAAAGTCTAATACAGAGACAACCTTGTTATGAGGTAATTGCTTAGTACCCACCCGGGCATCTCCACTAATGAGTAGGCAAATACCCTTATAGGGGCTGCAGACCGGAGCTTTCATCAGATGCTTATAATCTGTCAGTCGGACACTGTTTTTAGTTCTATTGTGAAATCAGTTTGTATCGGTTTTTTTTTAATATAAAATTACTGCAACACTGAAGTTGAATTTATAGCTATCTGTATTCAAAATGGTGTTAAGCATTTAAAACATAGTTACCCGTGACAATGCTGTTTGTCATATCAACTGTAACAATAAAGAAATCCGTAATTTACCTATTATATTATTGAAACCTGTATGCTCAGTGTTATTGGGTTTTGCCATCAGGAACTTCTCAATTGCAGCAACGGATTCTGGATTGTGCCCAGTTGATGGCAATAGGTTCGCCGCCTCTCAAGTAACAAAAATACGTTATATTATGGTCGTGGAAACGTTTTTTACGAAAACGTTGGTTTTATTAGAGTGGTCATATAAACTTAATTATAACGTTTATGGGACGCGAAAGTGGCACAATTATAGGACATTATAATTGAATAGAGGACAACCTCTATTCAATTATAATGTATGTATGTAATGTATGTAAAAGATGACATTAATACAAATTAATGTCATCTTTTGACCATTTAACATCAATTAGAGGTTTCTAAACGTTAAATAACTAACTACACACATCAAAAGTGTCTAGGGATCAACATATATTTTTGCAATAACTTTTCTCCTGATTGATATTAATTAAAATTTTCTTTAAGGATTCATCAAATAAAGTGTTTTCGTTTGTCACAGTAACGATAAACCAAGTCACCTTTGCATTAATAAAGAAATTTGCCATTTTCCTAATAAAGGGATTTTTGACATTTGAACCACTAACACAAAAGTTCGAAAAAAAGACTGAAATAACAGTTTTCTTTAAAATTTTATTGGGTAACTTAAACAATTAATAATCCGTGTTTCTACCGCGAACACTAACAACACAAGAACATCGGTTTGGCATACTCAAAATGAGTTCATCCAAATCACGCTGTGGAATGGCCGCCCATGTTCGTTGCAACAACAAAAAAAGGTCTTCTTGCGACTGGATACCCTCCATATTCGGCAGAGCTCTTCTCTGTAGCATATCCCATGCATGCTCAATCGGATTCAAGTCTGGCGACTGAGCAGGCCAGGGCAGGACATTGATGTTAGCTGCGGCGAGAGTCTGTCTTACAACTCTTGCGGTGTGCGGTCGTGCATTATCATGCATTAACTGAAATAAGGGACCGATTTGCACTTGTAGAGGAACGATGACGTCTGATACAATCGTCTCAGCATAAATTTGAGCGTTGAGGTTGCCTCTGATCCAAATCAACTCAGTTCTTCCGCCGATCCAAATACCCGCCCATACCATGATGGTTCCACCACTATAAGGATGGACTTCCTGGCAGGATTTTAATCGCTGTTGGCGTCCAGGGGTTCTCCAGTGTCGTATACGTCTTGTATCCGGTCTCATACCAAAACGAGACTCATCAAAAAAGCACACGAAACGCCATTGTTCTTCTGCCCAATTTCTGTGTTCAAGAGCCCATTGATATCGTATCCTACGATTGTGCATTGCTATAGGTGGTACCCGTAGCGGTCTTCGGGAATGAAGGTTCACTTCATGCAAGCGGTTTCTGACTGTTTGGTCGCTAATTAAGTTCCCTGAAGAGTGATGAAGCCTCACGGCTAACATCATGGCGGTTATTGTTGGAGCTCTTCGAGTTAAGATTTGAATGTATCGGTCTTGTCTCCGTGTGGTGCAGCGATACCGTCCTCCATGGCGCTCAGCCACGGTACCAGTGCTTCGGTAACGTGTCCAAAGTCGACTGATAACACTCTGACTTGTATTCAGAGCTAAAGCCACAGTACGTTGCCGGGAACCAGCTTCTATCATTCCCACGGCTCTGAGCATTTCTTCCCTGCTTAAATGACGTCGCCGCTCCATAGTAACGTTGGTTTTAATCAGTAGTAGGGAAACAGTAGCACTAATAATGTCTTCAATGCGTTGTATGTTTTTATAGGGAAAATATTGACAGCTGATTTTCATCTTTTACTCGAATTTGATTCACAGTTCCTGATTCAAATTATGAAATGCACCAAAAAGGATCCATATAAATTTATAAAATCATAAATTTATTACAAAGCCACATCTCAATCTCAAGAAATCCACATAAAAATGCTTGATCCCTAGACACTTTTGATGTGTGTATTTGGTTGTGTACTGGTTATGACTACACCATTATATGACGTGTAAGTTAAATAATAGTCATATAGACGTAATTTTTTTTAATTTCTTTCATGCGCAAACTGTGGGCGCTGCTGTGAATAATACTGTGTTTTTTTCAAAGCAAGTTAAACTTTAAATTTTTATTAGGTACAGTAACGATTACTCCCTATGTCAGGTGTAGTTCTACTGGGGATCTTAGTTTTTCGATAATGTTTGTATGTACTGTTGTGAAGTTTTTAACGCCCTTCTGAAATTTTGGATATTTCATGAATGTTGTTTATTTATTTTCAATTTATTTTTCCTATACACGTTGCATCCATCTTGGTTTAGTTATGAGATGACAGTAACACGACGCTTATTGGACTTATGTAGTCATCTAAACGTTGGCCATAAGACCTTAAGACCTAGACATGCGCGCGATTACGTTGACTTTATGGTTCCTTAATTAAATATGAAAACCATTGTTATATTGATCTCTTATTCATAATACAGTGTGTAAACGTGGCGTAAACCAACAGTGAAATCGTGACAAAATTTATGGAGCATTTGATTTTCACGTCTAAATAGGAGAGCTTAAGAGGGCCCTTCCCGGCCCGTCTATCGTCAACGCGAGCATGGTCAAAAAGCTTGTTGTTTCATCCAGAGCCACAGCGGCAATTTTCTTTCAACTCCCCCGTCTTATCGCGCCCTGACCCCGCACAATTCGTCTCCCACGCACCTCATACCGCCTAACGCGATGACATTGAACGAAAAATAGTGTTCGAATAATTCTTAGACTTGTTCCAAGAAATACGTGTTTTTGAATAAGTGTTACAAGTGTATGAAATAAATATTTATCGTTAAAAATCTGCATTACATGAGCAAGGTTTCTATCGAGATGTTTTCTTTATTTTTACAGTTTATGAGTACATTATGAACGGCCAAAGTTCAGGTAAAATTTGTGCAAAACAGCAATTTTTGGAGGCTTATACTGAATTTGTTTCTACGTTTTTTTTATTTTTTGCTACGATAGAAATGTAGATATAGTGCACAAAATACCTATTAGTTCAAAAAATTCTAAGATAGATGTATAACAACGGCATAATCACGTACGAGCGTTTGTATGAAAAGTATGACGGGTTGGCCGCTCTTAAGTTATTATGACAGTACTAATGAATACTTTGTAAAATAAAATGTATATACGGAACCGTTTTATATTCCAGTAATTGGTTTGAATTGTTTTGATCGTTGGCTAACTTGGGTACTTTTGACTAATAAGTTTTATTATTGTCAAATCACAACCAAAACGTCGTATACCTATCGTGATATCGAGTGAACGTTGTGGCCGAAACAATTTAACAACGTCGCATATTTTAGTTGTGTAGGCGTTTATTAGACGATTGCAATATGACTTATTGTGTTGTGTTTAGTCACACGACTAAACTGACCCAAGTAGTTAGCTCAGTACCACTATAAATCTGCTATATAACTAAAAGTCGTATAGATTTCGGACTATATGACGTTTATGCTTGTTGGGGTATTACATGGGACTTAAAAATAACTGGCGAAATGTGGGTGCATAAAATTAGGTGTATCATCTGTAAATTAAAATATTAAACACGTTGAATGTTCTTTCATTTACAGGCTGCTTTTTAATTGCGATAAATTGTTGCTACGGTGTGCGGTGGCGGTTGCTTTCGGAATTATACTTTTACAATGCATTGGGATTTCCTCAGGCTTGGTGAGTTAGATAATCTAGGTACTTTAGTTAATCGGTGTTAGTTCAGCTAGTCAAGTGTAGCTCGAAGGTGATAAACTGATAATGTTATTAAACATCCTACAATTTACATGACGAGTGGAGATGCGAACTGTTGTTATGAGGACCTCTTCGTCATTACTAATTGAAGCAAAGGCAGTGAAACTTGTCCAAAACAACACATACCTCGGGAGCGGCTCGTCTGACTGAGACTCGAGGAACTGAAGGGATCGTCGATGTATTGGAATCCTCTAGGAAAAAGGAACCGTGGCCAACCCCGCTGGCATCGCACCGCGTTGGCAGAGGAGACGAATATCGGGATGAAGTGGAGTGGAACGAAGAGTGAACCTCACGACCGTTCACGATGGAGAACTACTATGGACGACCTCTACCCAGCTGAGGGACAAAGGAGTTTAAGGCAAGACAACTCACATAACCCATGAGATATATTGTGTTGTACTTACATCGGCTTTACTGTTCATGTAAGTAAGCTGAAGTCTCCGATGGTCCTGGAAGGCATTTCTGAGGAACTGTTTGTCACCATAAACAGCCACTCCAAGCTCTTCGCGCTTCGCAGTGATCTCCTTGCGAAGTTGTCGAATGTCACGCGAGTATCGTTTCTTCTGCTTCGCCAAGTCACCCTCATGGATCTTACGGTCACGTTCTAAGGAAACGAATAAACCACAAAATTAGATACAGCTCAGATTTGATAAAGGGTGTACACGTACAAGACCCATAACGAAGCCGAAAAGCACTTGTTCTCCTCGTCATTATGATATTTTTTTTGTTCTAGACCATACCTGGGAATCTTCTAGTTACGGAGATATTGGGGGTCAAAGTTCCAACTTTTAGATTTGTTAGATTCTTACTGTAAAGAGCTTCACGACCCCTGTACTGTTCAATCCATCCATCAGCTCAATGTTTTGAGTGCGTTATATTGAGTCCTACCGTAAAACGTGATTAATTTTCCAACTAATATGCTCAGCTACAAGACAACCGGCCCATCGGGCATTTGCCCGATTTGCCCGTGTGGCCAGTCCGGGCCTGGTAACGGCCTAGTCTCATCTCAGGCACTTAAACATTTTAATTATGCAGCCAGCAGTTCCTAAATATCCCAAAGGTTCGGGAGAATACCGATTAAATCACAGATAATCTAGATACATGTAAAAACAATTCTACAAACCATTATAGATTTTTTTCAACCCAAGAGCCGATCTCAAAACTTTACAAGAGGCTTGCATCGCTATGCCTTCCCACAAGCCTAATTGATTAGAAATTTAAACCGCCCAAGTGCGAGTCGGACTATCACATGAAGGGTTCCGTACCCCACCTAAGAAACTGTTCTAAACCTTTAATTTTTAACATTATTTTATTTAATAGCAGCCATAGTAAATAGGGTCCCATTGGCAACCCTTGGGGGCAATGAGGTTATATTTGGGGATATGGAACCGAGATGCTTACCATACAACTTAATCAGTCCCCGATACTGATTGATTTTGTCCTTGATTACCCAGTTATCATCTTGCATGCCATGCTGGCGCACTTTCGCTGCCGACAACATTTTTATTCACAATAAACTTGCTACACAAATAAAATTACTAAATATCAATTAAATATATTTTGGAATAAATATTGATGATGTCAATATATAAGATGCTCTGTGATGTCATGACATTAGAAAATTTATAGTTTTTTTTACTGCTGTGACTTTTTAAGTCCGTTTAAAAATTTGATTGTACTAATGAGGTTATAGTACCTACTTATTTATTACATTAACCATGCGAGTTGTAAGTCCGAATGAGGCAGCCAACACAACTACAGTCCTTTCGTATATCTCACGTCTGAGTCTGCAACACTGATAAAATCACAGTGTTCATTAAATTAGTTACAATTAGGTTATTGTTGGGTTGCTGCACAGAGTTGCTGCTATATAATATCAATATTATAATGACGCAGAGGACGTAGGTTTAGGGGAATGGCCTGGGTGGAATGGTAGGTACGTAAGGTAGGTATAGTTATTTGAATATCCATTAAAACGAACTGCCCATGGTTTATTACATAACTTAGTGTATACAATATTATAACTGAGTGCTTAATTAGCACGTTTTCTGGCTATATTATATTTTATATTTCTCCATGGTAATTCACCCAAGCAGCTTGTACCTATGTAGTTACTCTAGTTACATTCTGAACTTTCTCATCTGTTGTAGTTTAGAAAGCACTTTATGTAGCCAATTAAACTTACCAAGCCAAGGACAAAAGTGATATTTTTCATTAAAACTACGATAAAAATATGTTTATCACCATATTAGAAAGGGCTTATCAAATATTCGCATATTTGAACCTCTATTTCGGTGAAAAATTTTTAGAGCAAGTAAGAATTGAAGCTGTAAGTACGACTTATTACTTCCATGCAAAGAGTCGAGACAAAAGGAAAAATAAAACAAAAAAAAATCAGCCGTTCCGACTAAACTGTGACTAAAACCGCGTATGTATGACAATGAGGTTATAAAATCGAGGTTTGTTAGGTTACTAAATTTTAAAAATTAATATCTTTCGCGTCTGTTGGTCGATTTTGATGAAATAAATGTTACTCACAACACAACAATGCTTCATATCTTTCAATATTTCAATTTTGAATACAATGAGGGGTTTTTACGTGATGCGCACCCAAAGAATAGTCCGGGAGGTAGCGTTGCAAATGAAAAAGTCATAGTAAGCCGGCTGAAATTGACATAGATAGTTGATCTTATATGACTAATAAGAGAACCGACCGTCAGCTGCTCAAGTAGCGGTGGGTTTGGGTGTGGGAGGTTACAGAAGTAGTAAAAAAAAATTCTGTCATAGTACGCCGAATGAACTTTTTTCATAGATAGTTCACATTATACTGAACCGAAAAAATAAAAAGTTATAGTACGCCGAATGAAATTTAACCAGGTGATTGTTAAAATTACTGAAAGTACGAAAACAACAGTTCAGTATAATGTGAACTATCTATGAAAAAAGTTTCAGCCGGCGTACTATGAGTTAATTTTTTTTTTTACAACTTCCGGTAACTCCCATTCCCAAAACTACCGCGGGTGCGTCAGCTTACGCTTGGTTCTTTTATTAGTCATTCGAGATTATTGAAAAAGATGTCAATCGATCGGCGTAAAAACACTACCTAAAATGCAACGCTACCTCCCGGAATAGAACAAACAAACCGACAAACAGACAAAAATAAAATAAAAAAACTTTCTATTACTTACACGGAAAGTCTACGATTTATGTTTAATATAGATAGATACAGATAGGAATGACATTTCAAGAGCCCTTACATTGTAACCGGAAATAAAATATGTCCGAACCAAACTTTAATATGACCCCCGCGCTGAGGAGAACTCCACTGCTGTAAAACGCAGAAGCTGTGAGACATGTAGGAAACCTAAGTAGATTTTAAACATTTAAGTACGTACGTGATAAATTGACGCCTCATAAGAAGAGGTGTCGGTAAATAGATTGCAAGTCTTAGTAGTCTTCTTGTATACATTAGATGCACAATTTGGTAACGTGCTGCGGACTCAAGATTTTATTTATTTATTTATGTACACACAAAATACTTAATAGGACATTACATTAATTAGAAGAGCACAAAGGTACTGCTTATTTCATAAGAAATTTTACAACAATTTAACTTTTTTTTTCGTAGCCTGCTCTGTCCCACTCCTGGGCGAAGGCCTCCCTTATCTCCTTCCACTTCTTGCGAACCCGCGCGTCCTCCTTCCAGTTCGGACGGAACTTGCCCAGTTCGTCCCGCCACGTCCTTCGTGACCAGCCGCGACCCCACCTCACTGTGTCAGTTTCAAGCTATTTTGGCCCACAGTTTGTCCGGCATGCAGCAGAAATGACCTGCCGAGTCCCATTTGTGTTGGGCAGCCTTTTGAGCCTCGTCAGCTATATTTGTTTTGGAGCACAGTATTGTGTTTCGAACACGATCCGTTAATTTAACACCTAGTAGGTATACTGCGCTCCATTGCTCGTTGGCAAACCTTAAGTTTGGATCTGGTCTTCTGGATGTTAGGCAAAGATCAAATCTGTGCGCCATAGGTTAAGACGGGGAGAATACACATGTCCATAAGTTTGCGTTTCAGTGCCATAGGCAACTCACCCTTAAATAGTTCCTTCATGGACCAGTAGCTCTTCCAGGCGTTTTCTGTTCGTCTTGCGACTTCTTTGTCTTGACTCGCCTGGACTACTTGGCCCAAGTACAGGTATTCCTGGATATGTTGTATTGTCTCCCCGTCTACTTTTATTATTTTCATAACTTGGCACATAACTTTGGTCTTCGACATATGATCTTCAGTCCAACCTTGAGGTTTGCGTCGCTTAGATCTTGAAGCATAAGCTCTGGTTTTTTAACTTCTACTTTTCTTTTTCTAATCAGGGAAATACTATGAATTACGTAACAATTCACAAAATGACAATTCAATAGATTAACTGCATCTGTGACCATTTCAAGAATTTTAACGTGTTGGTTTGAGTGATACCTACAATAATATATATACCACCCACGGTCAAATTCTCTTCATTGTGGGCGTCCTTTTTTAGGTAATTAAGTAAAAGATTTGCGAGATCCTTTTCGTCGAGTGGCTTTGGAATTACTCATAAATAAATTATTTGGCTGCCTAAAGTGCTTTATAAACTACAACAGATGAGAAAGTTGAGCATGTAACTAGAGTAACTACATAGGTACAAGCTGCTTAGGTGAAATAAAATGGAGAAATATAAAACATAATATAGGCAGAAAACGGTTACCAAATGAAAATCAAATGTTAACTAAGCATTCTCAGTTATAATCTTTTAAACTTTAAAACTGAACGAGGCCGATGACTAACTTACAATGAAGCGGCTCAAACATTGCGAGTTTCCAAGTCTGCCATTTTCCGCAATATTAAACGATATCGGCAGACTGGAGAGTATACTAAAAGAGCAAGGTCGCAAAAAACTCACGACGACAGATTTATTGTGAGCAGTGTGCTAAGTAATCGTACTTCAACTTCTTCTGATGTAACAACTAAGCTCCAAGATGTTCGTCAGCTGACAGTTAGCATCAAACCATAAGAAGAAGCCTTAATTATACGGCTGGAATATTCCAGGAATACTTGCCAGCCTGGGGACCCTTACTTACCACAGGTCATCGAGTAGCTCGGCCCAATTTTGCTCGCTCACTTCGAAAATGAGATGATGATGCTTGGAAAAAGTACTATTTACTGACGAGTCCCAGTTTTGTCTTAAGCCAGATGATGGAAGGGTCAAAGAATCGTGACGACCCGGAGAAAGATACGTCCAATGTAACATTGTTGGAAGATAGCTTTAAGGCCATGAAGGGTCAGTAATAGTATGGGGAGGGATTTGTATAGGAGCACGACTGCGGCACGACAAAAAAATATATTTGAGATACTCACAATGAGTCATTTCATTTAACAAATAAAAAAAAAGTAAAAAAAAAGTTTTGCAAACTATATCGTGTTACATACCTGTAACATGATATAGTTTGTTAAACTTTTTTTTCATTTTCTAATAAAATTTATCCCCGCAAAAGTGGCCAACATGTTTAAAATTCATTAATTTACGTTACTCGTCCGTCTTTGCTCACGGACCGGACCGGATATGTGTACCAAATTTCAACTCAATCGGTCCAGTAGTTTCGGAGTAAATTGGCTGTGATAGACAAGGTACGGAACCCTAAAAATGATTTTCAATTTTCGTTTCAGACGCAATTCAATAAAAATAAAAATAAATGTACCTAGTAACAATTAAAGCGTCGGTAGATAGGTATTTAAAATAATATCAACCTTACCAATTAAATATTAGGCGGCGACGGATAGGTATGTACAAATTCAACTTGAAGCTTATTTAAATAACCAAAATAAAATAAATTACTATTATTTGTATTTATTATATTTAATAGTGACCAGTGAAATTATGTATTAGATAAGATCACTTATTCGATAATAGGTAGATAAACAATATCCCACAAAATGAAAACATTTTAAGGACCCTACTAAATTAAGACAATGACGTCAAATTCAACCAAACCACCTTTTTCCAATGTTGTCCGCACACAAATTATAGAAAATACTTTCGTTTGAATATTAAAAACAGGCAAATTCAGTATATATATGATGCTCTATGGGCAAATTATTAGTCTGTAGAAAGGCATCGTTCTTTTAGTTTTTGAATATCAAAAAATCAAACAAATTATTATCTATTTGTGTTTTGCTTACTTTGACAGTCGTGGGTAGAAGATTTCCATTTCGTATTTTTACCTGACTTCTTTCTTTCTCTATTTTAAATTCTAAAATCACTCTTATTTACGTGACGTTCCGCTGATACTAGGTGTTCGAAAAAAAAAACAAAATGGCGGTTTTTTGGCGCGAAATAGTAATACCAAAAAAATTACCAACCCAATAGAAAATTAAAAGGGAATTATAAAAATATAGATAAGTTATAATATGTGGTCTGTTTAGTGCATTACTTTTAAATTTTTTTTTTTTTCATTCGTGTTTATGATTTTTTAAATTATTTTACTGTTATGTAGATGACTTTGAAAGCCAATAATTTAGTAGATTTATGCACAACGCCTGAGAATGGGAGTCGGGCTTGTGGCTTCAGGCACTTCCGTCACCCACCATTGGCACTATGATGGACGACACATCGTTCCGTGTCGACGAGTCTACGCTTAGGCGCACCTTGTGTTGCACGGCATCGGTGTCACTGCGGTGAAGCTGTCGACAGCCTCGGTGACCATGGCAGGAGCGCAGGTCGCATTGCACGGCACGCCAGCATTAACGGCATTATTCGTTGAGCCCTTGCCAGCACCAGAGTACCAAACGGGTTGGTACGTGTCGATGGGAAGAGCCCAGACGGCATGACGTTGGTCCAACGTGGATGGGTAGGCTTTAGGTGTGGGACGCAACCTGTGTCGACACCCTTGCGTCATCTCACGTTGCAAGCACGGCGGACTGTGCGGGCGATCCTCAAGCGGCGCAAATACTGTAACCTTATCGGTAACTACAGTTTTGAGCCGTTTGGGGTCGAAATACTCGGGACATGGGGCCCGTGCCCATTCTTCAATTGTTTGACGTTTCAGTCTTGACGAGCCTAGAACGGCTATTTAAAACTTACGTTAACGGATTAAATAGCCTAGCAGTTTCAGCAACGTTCTGTAAACTATGGGTCCGCAGGTTCAAATCCTAATACTGTTTTCACCACCGACAGTTTTCACTATTTGGGTTTTTTTTTGAGGTCTTCGTGATGACCTCAAACTAATAAAAATAACAAAATGAGCTTTGAAACCGCAAATCGCTTTTATAGGTGTTGTAGAGTTTTTCCTCCAGGAAATTCTCAATGGCAGCTATAAACGAAGACTGGTTTGTGCGATATCAGGCAACCCATTCGTTATGTTTTTTCAAGTATGTGATGATGATGTAAATATGATGTAGTGAACAAGAGTTGTATCCGCGGCACTTCTTTAACGTTTAAATGTGACTGCACTTGCATTTGAACTTCGGAGCAAAATATTAATAGGTAATAGTCAACATAAATATGGCGAATAGACGAAGGGCTTGCTTCAACAGTTCCATTTGTTTTATCGTTCAGCGTAATACCTGCGCCTACGCTTCAACTATATTTTTTTGCGCGTTCGTCAGAGTCCTAGGAAAAGTACCCGCTTCGGCAATCATGGTCTATCTTCGGAAATACTAGATCTAATATAATTCCCCTGTTCTTCTTCTTCTTTTGTTTCGATGTTTTATCAAATTATTAACACCCAGGTGGCAACGTTAATCGCGGTTACAGTAGCGTTTTTGACAGGAAGTCCTCTAAAACGCAGGTGTAGGGAAACTTCGGACACTCCAAGAAGTCTGGTCGCAAGACCCGTATTCACATTGAGCTATGTCTATTATGAGCCAGCCATAAATTACGTCACACGTTAAGGGGGTCTATGAAGGGTTCACAAGGGGTGGGAGGTGTCCTAAATTTTGTGACATCACAGTTCAAAATCTAATATTACTAAGTTTTAAAACAAAAAAATTGAACTGTTAACGAAAAACTTAAACATATTTCCAACTCTATCGGTAGGAGCATGTAACATTGAAATTATGCGAAGTCACACTAGGGAGGAGGGAGTCTCACAAAAATTGACCAGCTGTGACAAGGACGATGAGACGGGGGGGTCAAAAAATTATGAAATTCGTATGACGTAATTTATGGATGGCATGTATCTATGGATGGCCTTACGTATCACCATTGTTACAATATTACAGATTTACGACTAAAATCCTGAAAGTACACTACAATGCTTTGAAAAACCAAACTTGCAAACAAAAAATTCGCGGTCACGTGACCGAAGCTGCGGGCACAGCTAGTTTTGTTTTCAAAATGATTCAAAACTTTTGCTTGAAGCTCCAGACACGTGGATTTGGAAACAAGGATGGAAATAATCTAACTTCACCACGTTGCACCCACAGGCTACGTTTCTAACTCGCGAATATGGAGGTAATATGTATGTACAATCTTTGCTTGTTCACTAGAAATCTGTTTCTGTCGTAAAACATTCCCAGGTCCTTCATACTTTACCAATCAAAATATGGCTACAATGTCCTTATTGTACTTTTAACTAGTGGATTCGAAGTTGCGCCAGGCCTCATCTCTTCCGGCCAGTACTCGACGACTGGCTCGGGAGGAAGCACGGCTCCCTGTCGTTTCGGGCGACGCGACGCAGAAGCTCTCGGGGCACGGCTGCTTCGGGAAGTACCTGTGTCGCATAAGCAGGGAGCCAGACGCCCGGAGCCATCTCGGCGTCCATTGTCTGGAAGACAATCTATTGCTAAAGCCTATTAGCATGACATATATATTGTTAACGGTTCACTAATGTTTCACCAAATCTCCTTTAACAATTTTTAACGATTTAAAAAAAGGTTCTATGTTCGACTGTATTTTTTTATGTAGGTATGTTCACCGATATCTTCGCCTATTGTGGACCGATTTTCAATTTTTTTTTATTCGAATATCTACAGGATCAATTTTTATTCAGTGCGCAAACTTTGACAAATTAAACTTAAATGAGTTTTATTAAATACCTATTTTTTATTTTGATAAGTCTTAGTACAAAAAAATAAAGTTATCGTTAACGAAAAATGTTTGGTTGGAGTGTAGCCTATGGGCGCTATGGCGCGGGACTTAGAAAATTTTTCGATTTTTTTTTATTTTTTTCAAATTGGTACCATACGCTTATAGGCACCATGAGCCGTGCAGAAAACAAAACGGTGTGTACCTGCAAATATATCCATAGGTTAGGTTAGGTTAGAACTGTGACCAACTACGCGCGAGCCGAGCGAGCGAAGCGAGCGGTGCCGCGGCAGCGACCGGCGAGCGCTACCTCGAAATTGAACGCGAAATTTTTCTAAGTATTTTTTTCAGTGCCCCTTTTTTTTTTTACCCATGGGAAATCATCAAATAACCCCTCGCGCTCTGGGCTGAGCAGGAGGGAGTGTCAGACTTTTACTGACTAAAACCCATCCATGTTCCTTCCTTTGCCCTTTGTGTTCCAGGGCCGGCGGCCCTGGAACACAAAGGGGGCGTGGCGTCCATAAAGGCAATTAGGCCTAGCCTACCCTACCATTCCTACCAACAACGCAACAAATGCATTTATTATAACTATATTAATAAAAAATAAAAAACTCCTGTTATAATACTTATAGCAACTTGTCGCAGCCGTGTGACGTAACGGATAAATACTACGACGCTCGCTCCCGGCCGTCTAGGCAAGGCCGCAGCTGGCCTAATTTCCATTGATAAATTTACGCACACTGATCGTTATTTTCGTGTATATGGACGGCACACATAGTAAATAGGGGCGTAAACTCCTGCGAGTGTAGCTGGCTAGCTGGCCACTGATTGGCTGCCCCACAAAGTATTATCGGGCTAAAACGGTATGCAGTGATGCCATTATATTTGGTAGTGTTTTTTTATCGACAAAATTATAATTGTATTTTTCTTAGAAGCCATATTTGTTTCATGTGACTAGCAAAATTTATTTCGCGATCTTCAGTGTTTTGATTTTTATAATATCTGACGTTTGTAATTCGTTTTGAAACGTATAGTAGTGTAAATATTATTTGTTGTATTTGTTTATTAACTTAGAAATGGTGTTCTGTTGTGAAGTTTGCGCTGTTAGTGTGTTTGTTAAAAGTTAAAAACAGTAAGTATTCACAATCGTTTAATGATAAGATTCAAGTTGTGTCCAAAGAAAGATGTGTAGGTACCCGAATTACGAGAATTAACCTAAAATTCATCGTCATTTCAAATTAATCTTTCTTCTGTTTGCATTGTCAGTAAATCGTGATTTGAACCTTGATTAATGCGGAGTTCTTGTATTTATAACTTTGGTTTTAATAGGCTTATTTTAAAGGTTTGTTTTTCAAATATTCCGGTCAGAAAACTCTACCTTTTTTTTTGTTTACAGCGAACTCTGTTTTATTTTTTAGAATTTTTTGCAGCGGAGCGACATCCTTCGTTCTTGTATTGACAGAATTCCATTGAAATTCCTGATATTTAAGCTAGATGGCGTTGTTTCACATACGCTTACTAAAAACACCAGGGGTGGGTGCGGTGGGGCCGGAAGGGTAAGTGAATATATCAATAGATGTGAGTACTTTGAGGGTCATCTTACCGTGGCTGGCCTACCTTCCGCGGAGAACCACTGCACGCCACTGAGGGCCGCGGTATCTCTTTCGAACAGTCCCGCAACCCTGGCAGATGTCCCGCAACCCTGGCAGTTCATAGTGCCCCTAAGACGACACTCTGACCAAATGTTTACTTTGAAATTGATTTTATGGCCACCAACTCGCGGGCGGCGGCAGCGGCCATGCTCTCCGTTGCATACATTCTGCGAGCTGCTCGTAAACTTTCACCACTTAATAAATACACCCGCACCATTTCATAAACCTCGCGGTTACTTAAGTCCGACACCGTGACCTGTAGGTATGAGTACGACACACGTGTGGCGCAGGCTCTGCGCGGGAAAGGTGGACACGACGTCACGACAGCGCATGCGATGAGCGACTGTCGGGCCGCGGTCGTCGGCCCCGCCCCTGCCGCCCGAGAAGGGATTTCACCCCCGCTGCACAAAATCGCCGCGTGCGCCGCATGGCGCGCGCCCATTGATATTATTACGAATAGATAGTGTCCATATTTTGCTGATCTAAAGTCGGATAAAAAATATAAAAAAGTTTTAAACAAATAATGGAAATGTGTTCTATTACTGATACTGAACCACCAAAATTTTTTTTGCGCACTGCTTAGAAATATTCCAGTATACCCTTAAAGTGGTCCTATTGTCACCAGGCCAGAATCAGATGATGGGATCCCAGGGAAATCGAGGCCAAACCTCAAATTTTAAAGGCACATACAATGTTTTTCATATCATACTCTCTCACGCAATTCAGATATTTATGCGTGGTAATCATCATCTCATGTTGCTGAGCTGATGATGGAAGAAAAGTCAGGATGTGATGATGGGATTCTGAAGAAATTTAGGGAACTCTCCAAATAGGCACACATAGGGATACATATTTGAATGTCGACCATTATAAGAAAACTTTTTTGCAAAAAATAAAACCGACTTTAAAAACCAAAAACGTGGAAAAATAACTTTAGCTTCAGAAGTCGGTGGCAAAAAAAGTCTTTTATTTTTAATTTTTTAGTTGTAATATTCTACACAAATATTTGCTATACATTTATTTTACATTGTTAACAGTAGATTTCATGGTAATAGGCTTATCCCCAATAAAATGTAACTTATCGTTATCATTACCTGTCGAAATCTGAGTGTACTATACACATCTGCGTACTTCCTCAGAGCAAATAGGCGTAATGTTAAGTACTAATATTGTGTAAAAATTAACATCCAAGCGATTGCAGCAATCACGACAGATTTTCTGTTTATTATTGAAGCGTTCCATTGTATACATCCGAAGATCAGCATCAGATCCTGACTTATACCTTCCATCATCAGCTCAGCAATATGAGATAATGATTATCAGGTAAGTACATTAAATATCTTTCGAAAGTAGCTATATGAAAAATATTATAAAATATCAGGGTTGCCCTCGATTTCCCTGGGATCCCATCATCAGATTCTAACTTTGTGACAACGGGACCACCTCAGTAGTATAGGCTTTCGAATAAAAAAGAA
Organism: Eugnorisma glareosa; assembly: GCA_947578425.1. Lineage (NCBI taxonomy): Eukaryota > Metazoa > Arthropoda > Insecta > Lepidoptera > Noctuidae > Eugnorisma > Eugnorisma glareosa. The sequence continues at coordinate 36,156,363 of OX387957.1, forward strand.
TTTTGACAATCGGTCCATAATTAGCGGAGAAATCGGTGAACATACGGGACACACAGTCAAACGTAGAACCTCTTCATTCTGTTTGAAGTCGGTTAAAATATTGTCAAAAGAGTTTTGGTGAAACATTAGTGAACCGCTAACAATAAATTTCATGGTAATAGGCTTATCCCCAATAAAATAGAACTTAACATACCTAAATGTCGAAAAGTTGTACAGTACACAACTGCGTACCCCCTAGAGCAGGGATTCCCAAAGTGGTCGATATCGACCCCTTGGGGTCGATATCGGTTTCCTAGGGGTCGACATAAACGAAAACTGATTATGGGGGTCGACGAGGTCTAAAAATCGACCCCTATTAAATTAACACAAGTTCTTATTTAAAACTTTCAAGATAGGTAGGTAGGTACTGTATTGTTTATGTTGTGTTACGTGTACTAAGAATAATTAATATTTATGTAGGAAATAGCATTGTTGTAGTAATATAAAGCCTCAAGTTCGTACAAGATGAAAAACTCGGCAAGTCAGTGTGGACAAGTTTGTGCAAGATAATGAGTTCGAGCGTACGTCTTTCAGGCGCGTTTTGACTTGCTCTCTATTTGACGCTTGCGCGATTTAACACGAACGAATTCATGATCAAGTTGCAAGTCCAAACATGTTCCTGATATTTTACTATTTAACGAGGTTGCACTTAGGTTGAAAGTTCATTTATTTATTTATTTATTTATTTATTTATTTATTCATTTGCGTTTTGAAATTCGTTGGAGCTTGAACGATAATAACTCATATAAGTACTCATTTATTTCAAGAGATTACAAAGTTATTACATAGCTAAATTAAGTGAAGTAAAGTGACTGAAAAAGAATTTACAAAATGCTGAGCTCCCTACGCGAGTTAATAGCGTAACCACACAATATCTGCAGTTTATGAAAAATTAACAGGGTAAGTACCAAACAGTTTTTATCCGGCACAGCGCATCAGCATTGCCCCACTGCACACTGTGTGATAGTGATCAGTTGAGCTATCTGTAGATTGTTTGCAACAGTTTGCAGTTGCCTCAGTTGTTTCAATTGTAAAAATTTACCAGTAAATTTAACAGTTTATTAGGTATTGTTTTTAATTTAGGTACTTAGTTTCTTATTTTTTTATTTGCAGGATTACTGAGAGTTTTATGATGGCGGACACGAAAAAAAAATGCAGACAATACAGTTTAGACTACTTGAAGTTCGGATTTATTGCATCTCCATCAAATCAACACTTGCCGATGTGTCTCATATGTGAAAAAGTATTCAGTAACGATGCCATGAAGCCTTCAAAAATGGATGACCACTTATCGAGAGTACATGCTGACAAAAAAAGTAAGCCCTTGACATTTTTTCAAGCACTTAAAGAAAAACTAGACAAAAGGCCATCCATAAGATCGATGTTTGCGTCATCATCTATTAAAGACGATGATGGTTTACGAGCGTCCTATAATATATCTTTACTAATAGCGAAGTCGGGGAAACCCCACACAATTGGAGAGCAGCTTATCTTACCAGCCATTGCGGAGGTCCTTAACAATGTATTGCACAAACCCGCACATGATATTTTAAAGAGAATACCTTTGAGCAATAACACCGTTCAGAGACGCATAGACGAGATGGGACGCGATGTGGAAAACATTTTATGCAAGTTCTTACAGACCAACAGATTCTCTCTCCAGTTGGACGAGTCTACATTACCCGGCAATGAAGCTCTGTTGTTAGGATATGTTCGATATATTAAAGATGAAAATATGTGCCAAGAACTGCTTTTTGCTACATATTTAGAGACTGATACCAGAGGAGAATCAATTTTTCAGGCCGTGGAACATTTTTTTACTGACAAAGCTATTCCATGGAAGAACATTGTTTCTGTTGCGACTGATGGTGCACCGTCTATGGTTGGTCGTCATCGTGGTTTTATAGCTCACTTAAAGCGACAACTGCCTGATGTACTGGTCATTCACTGCGTGATTCACAGGCAGCATTTAGTAGCAAAAAAGCTGAGTCCTAGATTGCATAAGTCTTTACAATATGTAATAAATGCTATCAACAAGATTCGAAGCAATTCTTTGAACTCTCGGTTATTTGCTCAGCTATGTGAGGAAAACGACGAAGTCTTTACTCGATTACTTCTTTACACTGAAGTTCGCTGGCTATCAAGAGGCTCTTGCTTAGAAAGATTTTCAGCCGTTTTTGAATCTGTGTTGGAGTTTTTACAAGAAAAAGATCCGAATTTGAAAGAAAATCTGAACAATTGTAAAACAGATATTTATTACTTGACTGATATCTTTGGAATGTTCAACAAAGTTAATTTGCAGCTGCAGGGTGACGATCTTAACTTGATTAAAACAAAATCCATAATATCGGCCTTCGTGGGTAAACTAATCCTTTATAAACAAAATTTAGGCAGAAAAGAATATTCGCAGTTTCTGCATTTGTCAAAATTACCAGAAACGCTTCAAGATGATGACATTTTATTATATGTCACTCACTTGGACGCATTACACAAGGATTTTACGGAGAGGTTTGAGGATCTTTTAAATTTACAAATTCCTCAATGGATAATAAATCCGTACAATACCACAGCCATAGAAGAAGCCAATGTGATAATGCAAGAAGAGTTGATTACCATCAGCACAGACGAAGAGCTTAAGCAGAAGTTCAACCAAGGCTATCAGAAGTTCTGGTTGCAACGCAACATTGAAACACAGTATCCTACATTGTGGAACATTGCTGAAAAATACCTTATCGCTTTTCCATCATCATACCTAGTTGAAAAAAGCTTCAGTGTGGTAACAAACATTTTGACGAAACAAAGAAACCGTTTGAAAATCAACGAACGTGGAGATTTAAGGCTGCAACTCACCAATATTGAACCGGATGTAGCTAGATTGGTAGATAGTCACCAGGTTCATCCATCACACTGAATGTTTTATTTTCTCTTTGCGAATTAATACTTTTTTAAATATAATTTCCTACCTACTTAAAATTCTTTAAGTACCTAATTTGTAATAATCGTTATAAATTAAACTTGATATTTACTGAATTGTATGTCTTTTTATTTTGTTAAATTTTGATACGAAAATGAAGTCAATTTTACTCACTTAACCAAGTGCAAAGTTTTCCAATTGGTACCTTAGTACCTAGGTATTTTGTGTCAATAGGAAAAAACTAAAGATAGGCCCCCTTATTTATAATAGTCTGCTAACTTAAAGCATTGCTAATTCTCACTCTGTCTTCTTCTATTGACCTAAGTCAGAATGAAAAATAACACACTGTAGCAGCTGTTTTAAGTTAGCGGACCATTATGAATAAGGGGGTTGATCTTAAAAGTAGGTAATTTGGCCATGGGGGTCTGAGGTAACAGTTCATTTTGGAAAAGGGGTCACTTGTCCAAAATAGTTTGGGGATCCCTGCCCTAGAGCATACAAGCGTGATATTATGTTATGATGTTAAATGACTCTGCCTTCACTCTATATCTTAGAATGTATTTTAAATGTCCGCAAAAATCGAGGGCTTTTCAAAATTAGAAGCGACTTCCATAATATAAATACACGCAGTAAACACGAAATTGTAATACTTAAATTCAGATTAACTAAAACTAGCAGTCTAGTCTTTTCTTATAAATAGTATACGCCTTTATAACCAGTTGCCAAAGTCAGTTATGGAACTGACCGATGATGGAAAGTTCAAAAATTACACCAAACGTGTCCTTATTAAAAAAGCATATTACAAAATCAAGGACTACGTCGAAGACAAAGAAGTTTGGCTTTAATTCCTTCTGCGCATGCGGCTTCCCAGGTAGCTCATCTCTAACTATTCTCAATCTCATTTTTTCTCATCCAAATTTTTCAAATCATTTATACATCTTTTGCTCAGAATAGTTACAGCAATGATGACAATTTTTGTGTCACTTGTTTAATTTACTATTTTACAATATTTTCTTACCTTTGTATAGATTCTGTTTTACCGATTGTTTGTGAATGTGTGAACATTGCAGGCTTTGTAGATTCCCAGATGCTTGTTAGCTTTTGTTAACTTTTTATCTTGTTTTACATTTTTTGTGTAGTAAGTAACGACTTTACATACTTAAATACTAATGCTGTAACATGATAATATTGTAACACCAAATGATTTGAAAAGAGTAATCATGGAGTTTCTTGCCGGTTCTTCTCCATAGGAAACGACCAACCCGAACCGTGCACCTTTTTGTCGACGTTTTATAAGTGCCCATCTAGGCCTATGAGAAATAAATATATTTTGATTTTGATTGAATCGAAACTTAAATTTTCGATGTTTTTGACCAGTAGGTATTTTTAACCGACTTCCAAAAGGAGGAGGTTATCAAGTCGTCTGTTTTTTTTTGTGTATGTTCAGCGTTATCTTTGCCAATTGTGAACCGATTTCGATGATTCTTTTTTTGTTTGGTAGAATATTGTTTCGCGGTGGTCCCATTTTGGTGAAGATCTGATGCTGATGTTCGGATTTAAACAATGGAACTCTTCAATTATAGATAGCAAATCAGTCGTGGCTCTTGCAATCGCTTGGATGTTTATTGTTTAACATCATAACATAATATCACGCTTGTATGCTCTGAGGGGGTACGCAGATGTGTACTGTACAACTTTTCGACAGTTAGGTATGTTAAGTTCTATTTTATTGGGGATAAGCCTATTCCCATGAAATGTATTGTTAGCGATTCACTAATGTTTCACCAAAACTCTTTTGACAATATTTTAACCGACTTCAAACAAAATGAAGAGGTTCTACATTTGGCTTTAGATCCTTCTGTGCATGCGGCTTCCCTGGTAGCTATAAACGGCACAAATATGTGGTGTCTCTAACTATTCTCAATCTCATTTTTTCTCATCTTTCTAACCCGATTTTTTACGATAGTTTTCAAATCATTTATACATCTTTTGCTCAGAATAGTTACAGCACTGATGGCAATATTTGTGTCACTTGTTTAATTCACTATTTTAAAATATTGTCTTACCCTTTGTATAGATTCTTTTTTACTGATTGTTTGTGTGAACTTTGTAGGCTTGTAGATTCCCAGATGCTTGTTAACTTTTGTTAACTTTTTATCTTGTTTTACATTCTTTGTGTAGTAAGTAACGACTTATTGTCGAGCCTATGCTGTCCGCCATACTTAAGTACTAATGCTGTAACATGATAATATTGAAACACCAAATGACTTGAAAAGAGTATTTTTTTTTCACTTACGATTAAGTTCCCGTTAACTTACTTGGCAGATCATTTCATACAAATTCTGTTCCATTTTTTAATTTATTCGGTAAGTAGTGGCTATTCGGACATCGTGAGATAGGCCCTTAGTCAATGACTATACTTAGCCCATTACCATGAAATGTATTAATTAACAATGTAAAGTAAATGCATAGCAACTATTTGTATAGCATATTACAAGAAAAAAGGGGAAAAAAAATTGCCAAACATAAAACTGACTTCAAAAACACGAAAAAGTGAAAAATAACTTTAGCTTCAGAAGTCGGTCACAAAAAAAAACAATTCAGACGACTTGATAACCTCCTCCTTTTGGAAGTCGATTAAAAACTGAATCAATCAAACAACTAAAATAACTGGGAAACTAACTGAAATAACTTTAAGTTAAAGTTATTTAAAGTTATTTTTCACTTTATTGTGTTTTTGAAGTTACTTTTATTTTTTGCTACAAAGTTCTTTTGACTTTGGTAAATCTAATTCATCTTCTTTTTTTCCTTTCAACGTGAAAGATGAGAGGTGAGGATATGTTGTTCAGACCGTCAAAGGTGCAAGGGAACGGTATTTAGAACACTCCAGCAGGTGGGATATATTGGATTAATCTAGAGCGCCTTACCAGCATTTGCTACGTTAATGATCTTCCCCAAGTTATCACTCACCAAATGTCCTTATTTGCCGACGATAGCACGGTTATATATAACACTGGTAGCACCAAAGAAATAGAAGATGACATTAACAATAGTCTTGTCTTGTTACGATAGTTGTCTGGCTGAACGCTAATAACCTCAAAATTAACCTAGCTAAAACTAAACTGATGACTTTTAAAATTCGACCAAACAAACTCTCAGATCTTCAGGTAAACTACAAAGGTGACCAAATACATGAAACTACTGTAACAAAATTTCTTGGACTGCACATTGATAGCGATATGTCATGGAGGACCCAAATCGATAACGTATGTGGGAAGTTCAGTAAGTTTTCGTATGCTCTAAATATGCTAAGGAAAATAGCGAATCAGGCAGCGCTCCTAGCAGCCTATCATGGTTATGTCGCTTCTGCTTTGCGATATGGTCTTATTTTTTGGGGTAATGCTTCTAAGATAGAGGAGGTTTTGATAGCACAGAAAAAATGTATTAGAGCTATATGTAAATTGAAACGAACAGACTCATGCAAGCCACATTTCCGTAACTTAAAAATATTGACTGTACCATCTCTCTATATCTTTGAAGCCTGTATCTTTGTAAAGAACAACATGTCTCTATATAATTCTGTCGAAAGTCAACGGCGCTCAAAAAAGCTGCACCCCCTATATACTAAAACCAAATTCCTCTACAATAGTATAGATGCAATGGGTCCAAAACTCTATAACAAATTACCTGATCAAATTATATCAAGCAACAACATAAAGGAGTTTAAACGTAAGCTTTTTGAATTGTTGAATGAAAAGGCGTACTATTCTGTTAATGAATTTCTTAATGACAAATTAAAATAGTATTTATATAAACATAAGGTCTATAAAATGTTGTTCCCGTTTCCCCAGATTTATTGACATTTTGTATTGTATATTGCATCTATCATTATATAAGATTTTATTCATTTTGATTGTGACTTTGTAATGCAGACTTGCTTATGTGCCGTCTTTTTTTTAATTGATTGACATATTTTATTATTAACGTTTTAAGTGTTTGACATGAAATAGTGACATCTACTACTTAGTTTTAACTTTATTTTTTGTTTTTATTTTGTTAATTGACATTAGTTGATTCTCTACACCATTTTGTATGCCTTCTGGCGGGACATAGTATGGATCACCATATAGTTATAAACATGTGTATATTTTTACCCTATGTTCACAAAATTAATAAATGAATTTGAAAATTTTTTAATTTGAATTTGTTGTTTCTGTTTTAACTACTACTATCGTGAATACTTTTCGAAAAGCAACGGTTAAGAAGCCGGCACGCGACTGTGACAAAAGTTACCTTTGGTTGATCTTCTACCCGGGAATGTTGTCGGGGTACCTATGTTGAATCAAATTAGATGTTTCTCAAACACACATCCGACTGCCCTTCATACGGGAGGTGGTGCGATACCTGCCAACGGATAGTGCTAATTGAGTGAACAGTCTTTTACAATAATAAAAAATAAACTATCAGTTGACTAGCATCACTAGTAGCCACTTCTTACTTTTTAAGGGTTTCACTAGAAATCCCAGTAACTAGTTAAATAGGAACATGGCAGAGGTAGAAATTCATAACAAGCATAACCTCACGCCTGTAATCCACGAAAGGTTAGGCAAATCCCATGTAATAGGAGGCAAGCCTAATGCCAACAAACGGGCAGAAGTCCAGACTCCGTGGCTGCTACTGAGAAATTCCTGTTTGAAAAACCCAATAACACTTTGCCCGACCTGGGAATCAAGCAAGACCTCATGCTGAGCAGTCGCAGTCGTACGAGACCATCGAGGCAGGCATTTATAAGGTAACAAAATAATTGTTTTAGAGATATAATACAAAGCGGAAACTGAGGAATAGATACGTCTGTATCTCTGTATGGATTAAACGCCGCCCGTATTGCTTTCTGTGGACCGTAAAGCGCGGACTCCACCGAAGCGGAGGCGAGACTAGAGGAGAGATGAGTTGTAATCCACCAATAGAATGTCTTGATTTACAAGTGACGAGTGAGAAGTGACGTGAGCGGCGTGCGGTGAGCGCACAGCTTCGGTGAATACACCCTAGCTTTTACGCATCTACTCTCCTCTCCGCTTCGCACATCTTGGCTCGCCTCCGCTTTGCTGGAGTCCGGGCCTTAATCGAGCCACGTCACGAAAAAACTGACATTTTTAACCGACTTCCAAAAGGAGTAGGTTATCAAGTCGTCTGAATTTTTTTTTTGTGTGTATGTTCAGCGATATCTTCGCCAATTGTGAACCGATTTCGATGATTCTTTTTATGTTTGTTAGAATATTGTTTCGCGGTGGTCCCATTTTAAATTTGGTGAAGATCTGATGGTGATCTTCGGAGATATACTATGGAACTCTTCAACAATAGACGGCCAATCTGTCGTGACTGCTGCAATCGCTTGGATGTTTATTGTTTATACAACATCATAACATAATATCACGCTTGTATGCTCTAGGGGGTACGCAGTTGTGTACTGTACAACTTTTCGACATTTAGGTATGTTAAGTTCTATTTTATTGGGGATAAGCCTATTACCATGAAATTTATTGTTAGCGGTTCACTAATGTTTCACCAAAACTCTTTTGACAATATTTTAACCGACTTCAAACAGAATGAAGAGGTTCTACGTTTGACTGTGTGTCCCGTATGTTCACCGATTTCTCCGCTAATTATGGACCGATTGTCAAAATTCTTTTTTTATTCTTCGCATTTGTTTATCTTCAGGTCATTTTCCAGAGTGTCTCAAAAGAGCTGTAATTGTCCCTGTCTATAAATCAGGCAGCAAAGATCAAGTGACAAATTATAGACCTATTTCCTTACTGCCTTCTATGTCAAAAATATTGGAGAAAATAATCAACAAAAGGTTGTTGAAATATTTGGAAGATAAATCTATTCTGTCTGAACGGCAGTATGGATTTAGGCCGAAAGTTTCAACTGCCGATGCGGTACATCATCTAACTGACTATGTAGCACAAGAACTTGACAAAGGTAACCACACAGTAGGAATTTTTCTGGACCTTGCCAAAGCTTTTGACACAGTTTCCATTCCAATTCTGTTGCGCAAGCTTGAGATCATGGGTGTAAGAGGCACCCAGCTGAAAATTTTCAAAAGTTATTTAGAAGGTCGTTCTCAGTGCGTAAAGATTGGCGATGTTCTCAGTGCTGTTCAAAAAAATACTTTTTTTGGTGTTCCCCAAGGAAGTATTCTAGGACCCACTTTGTTTTTGATCTACATAAATGACCTTTGCAATCTAAAGCTAGAGCATGGCACTATCATAACTTACGCAGACGCCACTGCATTACTTTTTTCAGCTGACTCAGAAAATGAAGTCTACAATCTTGCGCAACACGGATTTAATATTGTAAATAAATGGCTTCTAAATAACTCACTAACTCTAAATGCAGATAAGACAAATTACATTAAGTTTTCGATGCGCAAGCATATATCAAATATCCCCAAAGCGTTGCATGCTCATTGTTGCCCAGAACCAGCAGATGGCCAGTGTATGTGTCCTAATATTAAAAAGACTGATAAAATAAAGTATCTGGGTATTATAATAGATGAAACCCTTTCCTTTAAACAACATATGGAAGCTCTAAATAATAGAATTCGTAAGCTGATATTCGTATTCAAAAAGCTACGATTTATTACAGATCCAAAAATACTGAGGCAAGTATATTTTGCTCTTTGTCAGTCAATTCTGACTTACTGTATTACCTCATGGGGTGGGGCGAGTAAAAGTCTGTTATTGCCCATTGAAAGAGCTCAAAGAGCTATTCTCAAGGTGGCTACTTGCCGCCCTTTCCTTTTCCCCACTAACCTTCTGTATAAATCTTGTGAAGTACTAACAGTTCGACAGTTATTTATTATGAGCACTGTACTAAAACAACACGCAGCACTCCCATACAGCACTGAATTTACTAAAAAAAGACGGAAAGATATAGTTTGCCCTCAAAAAAGTACAAAACATGCTTTCACAGCCAAGTTTTATATGTACCTCGGACCGTTACTCTATAACAGACTACATGAAAAAGGAAACATCTACTCCTTAAACCACAGTAACTGCAAGAAAATCCTTAAGGAAGCTCTTCAAGCTATGTCTTATGAAGATACAGAGAAGTTATTACTTGTGCTAAAGTAAATATTGTTCGTATTATTGTTATTTTTTTATTTAATTAGTTAGCTAGGTTAAGCTACTATAATTTTTATATACCTTCTTTACCAATAAGATTATTAAGCTATGAGATTATTATGTCAATTAAAGTTACCTCCAATCGCCTGAAACACAGGATTACCTAGTTCAGGCACAAATAATCGTGAACTTGCCGTAGATTTAAGAAAAACTGTAAACGTTGTATCTTATATTTTTGAATAAAATTTTATTTATTATTATTATTTATTATTTATTATTCGAAAGCCTATACTACTGCGATGGTCCCGTTGTCACAAAGTTAGAATCTGATGATGGGATCCCAGAGAAATCGAGGGCTACCCTGACATTTTACAATGTTTTTCATATAGGTACTTTCTAACGATATTTGTACCTGATAATCATTATCTCATTTTGCTGAGCTGATGATGGAAGGTATAAGTCAGGATCTGATGCTGTTCTTCGGAGATATACAATGGAACGCTTCATTAATAGACAGAAAATCTGTCGTGATTGCTGCAATCGCTTGGATATTTATTTTTTACACAATATTAGAACATAACATAACACCTGTATGCTCTGAGGAAGTACGCAGATGTGTACAGTACACCCAGATTTCGAAAGTTAGGTATGATAACGATATGTTACATTTTATTGAACTAAACATTCAAATTAGTATAATAAACATAACATCACGTCTGTAATAATCCCAGAAGCGTACGTCTCCCGACCAGCGCACGCTCTGTGTGATGTCGTCCAATACATTCAATTACAACCGCCGTACTGCCGACCCGAGCACCGCCCGACCGGCGCCCGCTCCCTGTGTGTATTGCGACTTAAGCCTCTGTTTTAAAATCAGGGTCCCCGAGCACGGAGCACAGAGCCCGGAAAGTGCGGTCCCCACACTGAGAACCCTGAGGGCAGTTGGAGCAAGTCTGTCCTACTTCATATATCGGGAAGCCATCAATATTTCCTGCGGGTCCATAATTGCAAAACGTGTATGCCAAAATCTTTGTTTCCGTTCGTCTTTTTTCTCTATGGTCTAAATTCTCTGTATTTTCCTCCTGCTGCGTAATTCCACGGTGCAACGGCGACTCTTTTCTTCTGATGTTGCTATCTGTAGTAGGAAACTCGTCAAACCACTCAGATTTCGCTGCAGTCATGTATTTAGTGCGTCGCAGAATGTTTTGACTTGGAGTTTTTGTCACATTCGAGTTTGACATTGAAGACTTTGGCAGTTCCGCACTTTTTATTGTTCTTCGTTTGCGAAACAGGACACATGAAGGTTTTTTCGCCGTACAAAGAGCCTGTGAGCAACCTAGGCGCCATGTGGACGCCCAAGCTGCTGCTGAATACCAGTGAGCATTACAACCACCGGGTGCACTACAGTTACTAAGTCTAAAAGACCACACTTGATCAGGTGAAAGCACTCTGGAGCCTGAGAACCACGCGCCTACTGCGTCCGCCAGCAACTGCGCTTCCGTTACCCTGCTCACGACAGCTCGCACGTCCATGTTCTGAAGAACGTTAAATCTGACCGTATTCCTGCACTCGTCATGTCGTTTCTGGCACTGACGTGCCCAAACATCTGCCATATGCTCGAGTTCATAGTCCCAGTACATCTTGCGCATGTTGGTGGCGGGTGGCTGGCCCGGCTCTAAGCCCAAGGCGATATTGTCCCTGTGCCTATTATGCAGTAACAGGATTTGGAACCGCATCCAAGATGTCATACCTGATGCATACAGCCTCGAACTCTGTTTATTAGCGGCTACGCACATTGTATGCTGGTTTTCCATCGAACAATCGGGATGAGCGCAATAATCAAATGCCGTATTGTTGTTGTTACCACAGAACACATATCCTAAAATAAAACTGATACAAAATAGGTAAATAATAATCATGTCTAATAATAAAAATCTGTAAGCTGCAAAAAGAACAGAACGATGACAGATCGATTATGACCACAGAGCATCATATATACATATATGTCGCAGTCATCTGGATGAATCTGCTATTTGATTGAATGACTAGGCCGAAAGTTGATTGAACAAGCGTCACTCAACGTCCAACTAGTTAGCGGATTGTACGTAGCCCTTTGAACAGAGCGGATGTAAAACCAGCCAGGTGATTCAAATTGATTCTGTGATGATCCTGATGATCCTGTAATTTTAAATATTTAGTTTTTTTATCTAAACCTTCATTTCACCAGGTGACAAAGACTTAAGTTAACAACTTTTTGGAGTCCCAGAGACTCGCATATTTTAATAAATTACTTTTGAAATAATATCAATCAATTTTTCTGTTTGTACTTTTTTATACTAAGCAAAAATATTAGATTAAGTAAAGCTTTGGAAATCATGCTACAATTAGCAGTTTATAAATCAGTAATTTTTTAATTCTCCCAAAATTCTCATGAGCTTCCTACCTGATAGGCATACCTAATCTTTATGGTCACCCTACATGGGACCCCACTATAGACTACCTAAAATTTTGGCGGCCAAAGATGAAACTTACGGCAATCGACAGAGAAAAATATTACAAAACGAAAATATTCTATGATAAATTGTCGAAAACAGTAAGTATACTTTCGGAGATTTAGAGGTTTAAAAATAAAATATTAGACTAGTTCTATCTATGTATATCAAAATGGCTGTCCTAGTCTTTGATTTTTTGAATTCCTTGAATTAGTTGGTAGAAATAGTCAGTATTGCCTATCATAAGACTTAAAATACAATATAAAATTATAGTAAGGTGTGTCATGTCATGTCCTCATTTTTGTTATCTAAAGTAAGGTTACCTTTTAAGTTGCGAACTTATGGTCACCCTAACCAAACATTACAAAGTCGGCTATATCCCATTCCACGACTTCGCTAAATGACTTTCAGTCAAGACGTTGAACTTTACATTCAACGACTTGACGAGTTGTTTTTTAGTCATTCAATCAAATAGCAGATTCAACCAGATGACTGCGACATGTACATTATGACATCCAACATTATAGATAGAGATAGATAGAGATAGATAGATCTAGATTATAGATTAAAGAGTAGAATACTTATACAGATCTTCTTTTAAGTTTATGTAATCTACTTTTTGATTAGATCATTCCAAGCATGGATGTCATAAGCAGCCAAGTGCAAGTCGGACTTGCACACGAAGGGTTCCGTAAAAAAATAAACAATACTAGCCGTACGTAATGTACGTATGCCTATGCGTTGCAATGCACCTTTTCCAGCCTACCTACCGTCTACCTACCTGCTACCTACCTGCTACCTTCCTGCTATAAGGATTCCGTTTTTTGCCATTTGGCTACGGAACCCTAAAAACGGTAGGTAGCTCTGGGGACCGCCACCACACGGCATAGGCATCGCATATACACCGAAGTGGTGGCAGTTGTAGCCGGTAGCACTTTGATAAACTTTACTACATTATTAGCTACACGTATGAACTAGGCTTTATAAATTTCACGTAAAAAAACCTACGTCAAAGAGATTAAAAAGACTTGAATGTCTTTGATCTACGTCTTTGTCACTTTCTCCCATTATAAAACGCCAGCAAGCATCCCGCGCGACACTCAAGGTTTGCTGGAAAATTACAGTACGTACATAGCACTGTATAAATTTATTGACAGCACTGGATGGGCTATTTGACCGATCGGGACGACGTATTATAAGGATATGACCCTGGATATGACCTTACTTCACAACATGATTATGACGAATACACGGATATGACACCATATTATTATGAATTTGACGTTAATGAATACTGAAGACATGGCTTTGGCCTTAAATAAACTACTAAGGATGAGGCGCCGGCCTTATTTACTTTTAGACAAGAAGGAAAATAAAGAAACTCAAGACGTGGCTTCGGCCTTACTTATTTTTGGACAAGAAGGATGAAACTGAAGACGAGGCTTAGGCCTTACTTTTAGACAAGAAGGATAATAAGCACTGAAGACGAGGCGGTATGGTCCAAGACCTTAGCCTGCCCGAAAAGGGCGAAGGAAAAAAAAAAAAAAAAAAAAAACCATTTGGCTCTGAGTGACAGTTATCTATCAGTTTGTGACAGCCATTTCAACTTGTGCATAGAGTACCTACTTTTATGGAGAGGTGAACTTGTAATTTCAATGATGGATTTTAACATTCAACTCTGATCGCAAAGCCCAGCAAACTAGCATCGAAAATTTTGTTACACCGCACCATTGAACAGTCATTTGGTTACCAGTTTGTTACAGACTGTTCCACAGAAGCCACCAATCAAGAACTGAAGTATTTCATAATACTCTACCTCATTTCACGAAATATTTGCTTTTCTCTAATGTAAACTTTAGTAAGAACTTAGTAAGGCTACTAACAATGCTTTGATCAGCGATACACCATGGTTTCCCAAATTTTGCTGATGTTTATACGAGGTATTTTTTTATTTTTCATGGCTTCGGGGTTTTTTTTCAACTCAGAAGTTCGGGACTTATCTACATTAAACCATTTCGTTATGACTGGCGTATACGGCAGTTTCGCGATAGTTACATTAGGCCTCGTCATAGAAACCGCATTACAGACGTCCACTAATGTATTTATAGAGAGAAATTTAGTAATAATGGGCGGTTTATTCAATGCAGTGGTTGCTGGTTTAGCTTTTTACGAATATTATTCAGGCATATATCCATTCAGAGAAAGTATGCTCAAGGGCTTTGTGTCCTGTTCAAGTTGTGTTATTAGCTTGGCTGATTTGTTTATTTTACATATCTTCAGGAAATAATTGAAAAACCAAAGATAAACCTAGTTTACATACTAAGATTTGTGTTTTCTTGTTACATGATCAAATACTCAAAGCTCTGTCGATCTAATGGGAAGCACAATATCTACATACAAACTGAAAGTTCTAATTTTCCATTACACCTATTTGCTGTTTGTAAATCTATATGAATATCCTACGGCCACCGTGGTGTAGATGGAGAGGGTCTGGCAAAATTTCTACAAACATTCGGTGATTTTTAACTACCTCTGACCGGGGTTTTCTTTTCCTGACCTTTGGGTTCCTGGCCCAGGATCCCGTTATCCTCTGCGCTATAGAGCCATCTGACAGATGCGTGCTGTCTCAGGCTGGTGTATGTTCATGCGACATAGAGTGACGGGGTCAATGTCTGTCACCTGCAAACCTTCCCTACCCTATGGCCGCCACAGACAGATATGCTCCCACCGGCCTCCCACACCCGCCTGAATAGCATCATAGGCTGTATGTACAAGCTGTATTTAAGTTCTTTCTTACCGATAAATACGGTAAATATTTACCGCTTAAAATGTTTTTATTAAAAGTCATAAAAGTCTTGAAAAGTTACCAGCCTCTTATTGAGCTTCAGTTTAACTTATAACTGAGATTTGTACAGCAAGGGCGTCGCCGGATTTTTAAAGTTATAACTTTTCCTGCCTGAAGCCACAAAAGTACGTAATAAATTGTAGCGTACAGTAAAACCACTCGCAAATTAAAAAAAAAATCAGGCTTAAAATTAGCCTCTGAGTACTCGTTCTACCCCTACTTTTCTATAAACAGTGATTATTTCAAGCATAATGTTTGGGCGGCGCGGCTAAAAATGATAAAACTTACAATCATGCATCTTAACCAAACGTACAATAAAGTTATTTTGTTTAAGAAAGAAGACGTACTTATCTTGATCAAGCTATCAATATTTTAGTAATAACATTTTAGTACTGAAAAAAAAAAAAGTTATTTAGCATAATTCTAAGTTTGATGGCGCGTCCACAATCTGTTTTTCTGGGAATTACCACCGCATAAACGAAACTACACTAGTTTACTAGAAATTACTAATTTTATTTGTATTCTGTGTTAGTTTTTCTGTAATGACCGTTTTATTTTTATATTTACGCGGTTCGTATTTTGAATCCCGCGAAATAGTACAATATTGCAAAGGCCGTGAAATAGGCAATTGCAGGTCAAGAGGACTTCACGAATACGAGACAGGCAATTGCCATTTCGCAGAGGCATTTAGAATGCTTTTCTCAAAAGAATGCAGGGAAATAAAACATCCTTATTTTGCGTTTTTCCAAATCATAATTTTTTCATATAGGTACTTTCATGTATTTTTCTTTTGACTTCGCTGGAAGCAAGTTTTCCATTGCCAATTTGGCTTCTGATCTTAAATCTGGTGGAGTACAATCAATCTCCATTCCACTCTCTGAATCGTTGGAACTCATTTTAATTATTCAATTTATATAATCTTTGGCTTCACGCACTACCGCCGTCGAACACAGGTACGTTGCTCGACGACACTACCTACTTTCCGCCTCGCTGCTTCTCTACGCCTAGGTGCCGCATTATGTTCTCCTCATCGCTTTCACCGTGGTGAAGTTGTCAACAGCCTCGGACATCACGGCCTGTCATGCAGCCGAAGTGCGGGCCGTTTTGCACGGCACGCGAATTTAAATGACATCATCCGACGAGCTCTTGTCACCGTCGGCGTTCCAGCTATATTAGAACCCAATGGCTTGGCACGCGACGATGGCAAGAGACCAGACGGGATGTCTTTGTTTCCATGGAAGATGGGTAGGCCTTTAGTGTGGGACGCAACATGTGTCGATACTCTTGCGCGATCCCACTTTCCTAGCTCATCGTGCTGTGCTGGGGCTGCCGCTGCGGCTGCAGAGAACCTCAAGCGGCGTAAATATAGTAACCGCATTGGTAACTATATTTTCGAGCCGTTTGGGGTTGAAACTCTAGGTCCGAGCACTAACAGCCTTTTCAAGGATATTTAAAAACGTTTAGTGGACACTTCCCGTGATCCAAGGGCTGGCTTGGCCAAAGGCTTAGCGTTGCCATACAACGTGGCAACGCCGCCAGTCTCTTGGGTACATTACCAGTTGACAGCGTTGAGGAGGAGTTTCTTGACGCCATTTTTTAAGTTTGGTGCTAGGTTATTTACTTTAGGTTAATTTAATAAAACTCATTTAAGTTTAATTTCTTATAATATTAAGTATGTAAATAACAAATCAAGAAGAATTTTCAGCTTTGCCGCCAATTTTCTATTTATCATCTGTGCCAAAAGGCAAACGCATTTATGGCTATACAGCCACGTGAACGCAATTTGTACTAAGCACAGAGACTTACATTGGTATTTCTAATGAGAATGATAAAAGAGATCCAATCAATAGTAGATTGTTGCATCGAGCGCAAAGTGAGTTATTAATGCATGAGTGTTAAGTTAAATTAACACGAGTGTATTAATTACTCACTTTAGCAAGCTGCTTAATCTGCTTTTCTTTCAACTACCTATCTACGTACCGTGATAAAATATACCTACTTAAAATAAAAACTCAAGTCAATGAAAACAAAGTATCCCGCGACTTTTGTGGCAAAAGGTTATTAACAATTTCATTTGCAGCTGTTTTCATACTTTCTGGAGTTGAATTCATATCGATATCGCTGTCTATTTCCATTTTTTTAAACTTTTCTTGATAAATACGAAGTATCAAAGTTTTACAATTTATGGTACAAAATGCGCTCCATTCGTATTTTTTTTTTCAAAGTCGATTTTATTCAGCCGATTTTTATTTTCAGTTAGTATCTTTTTTATTAAATGCATTCATTTTTTAATAAACTTAATGGGAGACAGTAAATCTCTGTGGTAAATTATTATCTAAATAAAAAAATTTAAAAAAAAAACAATTAATGAAAACCTGAGCAACAATGAGATTTCATAAAACATTTCTGCACTGTTTTGGTTCTAAGCAAAAAAGACGTCCTCCGGTTTTGTAGTGATTAATGATAACATTACTACGTAGTTGAAAGAAATAATAGATTGTTGCATCGAGCGCAAAGTGAGTTATTAATGCATGAGTGTTAAGTTAAATTAACACGAGTGTATTAATTACTCACTTTAGCAAGGTGCGAAATCTACTTTTCTTTCAACTACCAAACTACCTACCGTGATAAAGTATACTACTCAAACTAAAAACTCATGTTAATGAAAACAAAGTACCTCGCGACTTCTGTGGCAAAAGGTTATTAACAGTTTCATTTGAAGCTGTTTTTTACTTTCTGGAGTTGAATTCATATCGATATCACTATTTCCATTTTTTTAAACTTTTCTTGCTAAATACGAAATATCAAAGTTGTACAATAATATATTATGGTACAAAATGCGCGCCCGCCATTTGCATTTTTTTTTTCACCAAATCGATTTTATTCAGCCGATTTTTATTTTCAGCCAGTAGTTTCTTTTTGATCAAACGCATACATTTTTTAGTAAACTTAATGGGAGACAGTAAATCTCTGTGGTAAATTAATATCTAAATAAAAAAAACAGTGCATTAATGAAAAACTATGCAACAATCAGATTTCATCTAACATTTCTGCACTGTTTTGGTTCTAAGCAAAAAATACGTCCTTTGTGATCGGTTTTGTAGTGATTAATGATAACATTACTACGTAGTTGAAAGAAGAAGTACATATTCGGAATTTGCAGAACGAGATCTATAGATTCTTCAACAGTTTTTACGTATCTATTACGAAGCCGGTTTTAATACTAAGACTAACTGCAATATCTAGGTCGGTGCTTTAAGATGTACTTAACAAGACCGATATAACTATAGATAGTTTTAACCTAATTATTGCACTTTTCGTAAGGACGGCAATATTCCATTTCTATAGCTTATTCCACTATGGCTTCAAGCAACGGCAGCGCCATCTGTTGTTTTGTGTTTTCTTGCGATTAGAGCCATAGACATACAGCATGGACTGAGCCTTTTCTAGCCAAATGTCAAATGAAATTTACCAAGAAGTGCGAGAGAGACAAAACATTGGGACGGCCCATAGACTTCTAAACAGGTATTGGCCGCATCATCGCTGTCTCTTTCCACAGAGTGGTCACTTTTTGGAGGCTAATGCTCAGTCCATTCTATAACTCTATGTCTATGATTTGACCTACTACTGGCCACATTTGATTTTAGTACTTAATAATTCCATTCCGTTTACATTACTCTTTGGACACACTGACACCGCCACAAGATTATACGCAGTGTTTCCACAATGAGGGGAAATTCCCCTTTTGAGGGGAAATTAGGGTCCAGAGGGGAAGAAAAAGGGGAAAGAAATTAACAGGGGAAATCGAGGGAAATCATAGGTAAAGCCAAACCAAACTAGATAACCAAAAAAAAAAAACTTGTTTCAGATGTTTTTCATCGTTTGCGTTTCCAATTAAATAATTTGTTTTTTATTTGACAAATTTAACTCCGACATTCTAGTAAATAACTATAATTAATAGATATTTGCGCATGATCTTATTTTGAGTGTGAAGCAAAGTTACTGAAAACATACTTCTATCTGTTTTTTTTTTACGTGGCGTTGCCAAATATAAATAATACGGAAGTCAAATTACACAAAACACACACTTTGACACTTGTGTTATCGATAGTACTACCTATAATGTGACCAAATGCTAAGTGGCCGTTGAGCAGATTTAACTACTAGTGCCAAAACTATAGCAGAATAATTTTTGAGGGAAAAAAAATTGATGCATGGGGAAAGGAAATCATTAAAGCGGAAACACTGTTATACGATGACATTTAGCAGACATTCTGACATTTGACTTTTGCACTAACAAGAAGTTTAGCCAATAAAATAGCTTTGGATTTTTGTGATTTTTTAAACTCTTAATAAATGTGTACATAAAAATGAGCCTACATAAAGCAAGGTAATTGAAAATCAATATTGATGTATATGTAGATCAAATTCCGACATTGAAAGTGCATTTTTTGGATTTTATTGCTAAAACAAACTGCTCTTGCTGACACATAAAAAAGGCGTATTCATCATCAGGGAAATAAGTTTTTACCATTGCCACTAGAAAAAGGGCATTTGATTCATCAATAACTGTGAATAAAACTCTTTTTTACTCAATGAGTGAATAAAAAAGATTTAGAATTTGGAACAAGCACGAATTATGAACAAAAATTAAATAAAGCGTGCCAACAAGAATAAAACATAGAATTTCGAAAATTGTTTTAATTTCACTATACATTTTTAATTTTTATATTTAATCCTTTGTTCTCTTATTATATTACCGATTATATAATAAAATGTGATAAATACTCATCTGCATAAACTTACCCCAACTTTATTGGGGTCGGCTTCCAGTCCAATCGGATGCAGCTGAATATCAGTATTTTACATGGAGCCACTGCCTATCTGACCCAGAACACAACCCAGTTAGGACTGGACGGGTAATACGGTACCCCTTGGTAAGACTGGTTGTCAGACTCTCGGGCCACTGACTTCCTGTAACATACAAATGACAGCCGGCCCAACAGCTTTACGTACTTTCTGAGGCTCAGGGTAAACTCGGTATGTAATGAATTAGTAATCACCACATCAAACCGAGTGGCCGTTATTATTAATCTACGAGAAATATAAATAATATATTTATATTTATTTTCTGACAGTCAACGGTTAAAGGTAGAGTACACAAATAGTGAAAAAAAAAACATCTCAGTTCTAGTATCCCTCGCCCCGCTTATGATTTTACTTACATATCCTTTGCTGCTCTCGAGATCCAACTTGGCCGCTCGAATTAAATTCCTTTTCTTTCACTTCTTTTGTAATCTTCTATTGTTTTCCCTATTTTGAAAATGAACTTCTGTATCCCTTCAGATGGCTATGTCTAAATTAATAATAACTGAATTTTTGAAAAAATAAATCATTATCAAACATAATGAATGTAGTTTAAAATATTAATGAATCACAAAAATAATGTGTAAGCATCATTTTCCCTTAATATAATTCTATCATCCCTAAAAACTACATTTGTTACTAGTGATTTTTAATATTCAGGCTGCAACCTTAGATTGAAGAATAAGTAGGCAAAACAAAAATTAAATTCTTGTTAATTTATAATATTTGTTATACTTAATTAAGATTATATACTAAGAAAGTATTACATTTCTTCTGAAAAATCATAATTTCATTGTCAGTTCAGACGAGTCCTTCAAATATGATGCAGTCTGATTGTGAAAAAGCTTGCTTATTGTTATGAGACCTTGGGAAGCCTGGGAACATCATTATTTTATAAACATGAATTTGTACAATTAGGATTATTGTCAAAGTTAGCAATGGCCTTGAATGTCATTATACTAATAATTTGGAAAGCTATTGAAGATTTATTTATTATAATTAAATGTTATCTTATTTTTACAGTACCTACAGTAGTGAGTGGTTAAATCTAGTTTGAAACACCTTGACTTAAAATTATTAAAAAATAAACCAGTTATTCCTGTTTGTGACCAAAAAACAACACATATCTCACGAACTATATTAACTTAAATAAAAAAGCCACCTAGAAACATCATCATCTTCCTCCCCTGTGCAATATTACTTGGGGTTGGCACTTTTTTGGAAATGGAAGTAGAATCAGGCTGGTGGCAGATAACAATATCATTTACTCGTTTTTGTATTCATCACTATTTTAGTCAGACTGTCCTTCCATGAAAACGTACGGGTATTCAGCTGCATCTGGTAAGACTGGAAGCGGATCCCAACATGTTGGGATAAGGCCAGGCAGATGATGGTACTTTCAGTCACATGTGTTTCATCTCTAGAAATAATATTATCTTTTAAATTTTGGGATCCAACATTTTTTTAATCCCTCAGTTACATGTATGGAGGTGCCAGGCCCTTATTATTATTTTTTTTCATTCCCTTTGTTTAGCTTTGCACAGAATACGGCGTTTGTCCAATTTTCGTAGATATAGTCTGAAAAAATAATGATACGCTGTCCCCCCATACTGTATAGTATAATTGTAAAACCAAAGAATTTTAAAAGAGTAACTATGGGGAATCTCGATGGTTCTTCTCCATAGGAAACGACCAACCCATATCGTGCACCTTTTCTCGACGTTTTATAAGGCCTTTGTTGTATAATAAAATATTTAGATTTTGATAGAATGTGGAAATGTAGTATTTCTTTTACTCGACTATAGCGAAGCAGAAAGGAGGGCTATAATTCTTTTGGTTTTGTTTTTTCTATGTTGCTGTTGGTTTTACGTTCCCTATTTTAGTGTGACGTTTTTCGTTATAACGTGCAATTATTGTTTCCTAGTGTTCGACTTAGCATATTTAGAGGTAACTGAGCTCTCTCGTTTGACGACACATATAATTTTCCGAAAAATCCTATGAATCTATACCAACTTATTTTTGTAGTTGAAAAAACAATATTACTTTGTGTGTTTATCGTATTTATTTCCGTGCATACGAAAAATACATTCCGAATACGGAACCCTGCATGGTCTGACACATGGCACATGGCCGGTTTTATAATAAAACTACTGTCCAAAATTTAAGTTTATATCTTATAAGGTCCAGATATTAATTTCTTTTTAAATACTATTTTAGTTTGCTATAAAATTTAACTATTTTTGCTACAGAATAAAAGCTTTTGAAGAAGTTCTGGCCGAAGATGTGGTGGATATTGAAAAATTAAGAAAACTGGCATTTAACGGTTGGTTTGTTTTTTTTTTGTTGACGTAGATTTCTAAAAAAAATCTTATTTCTGCATATTAAATTATAACATTGTTGATTATTTTCTTTTATTATATTTAGGTATACCCGATGGCTTGAGGTCCCTGGTATGGAAGATATTGCTTCTTTACCTTCCTCATCAAAAGAATTCATGGAAAGCCACTCTACACGAAAAAAGGCAACACTACAAACATTACATAGGTATCATACAATTTATAATGCCACTAATTTTTAGCAAGGCTTGTTTGCTATTTTTGCATTCATTTTTTTCCCCTTTTTTAACATAACAAGTGGTACATATTTACTCAATTGATGTAGTTATACTGGATATCTGAGTAAATCATTACAGTTGTTTATGAGCGTTAACGTCGTTCGGCATATCATACAAACTATCAAGTAATTTTTTTTCGCAATGACAACCTATTTTAATGAAACTTCATACGCATAAGCAGGATAAGTCTAAAAATTTTAGAGGGAACTTTTCGAAATGTCTATTTAAAAAAAAAAAGATAATTGGAAATTTCTGTTTCTACGGAAAATCTAAATCCAATTATATTTTTTTCCCTACGCCGTACGACGTTAACGCTCTTAACATAGAACTTAACGATATCTATGTGTATTTCCAGATGAGATCATAGTATCCCCAGGTGGGCCTACTGACCATCCGTTGAACATCAGCCCGGACAGCTCCTGGAGCACCTACTTCAAGGACAATGAAGTGCTGCTGCAGATTGACAAAGATGTCCGCAGACTCTGTCCTGATATATCATTCTTTCAATCTGCCACAGAATTCCCATGTGAAGAAGTAAGTATTGTTCATCGGATATTATGCAGATTACCGGTGGCCCAGTGGTATTGGCCCCGACTTGACAAGTTGACCCAGCCAAGCGCATTGGTTTATATAATTTATTTCATCTCCATTACTCTGAAAAGGGTGAAAAAAACATTTGGAGGAAACTGACATCTCCTAGATGCAAAAAGTAACGTGTGACATGGTGTCATCTACTAACCCACACTGAACCCTTGGTGGGTTACAGTTACAGCCCACCGCCTGTCAGAGAGGCCAGGCTTTTGTCCCACCGGTGCACTGTGCAAACATTGTAGATTGATTATTTTATGATGTACATCAGACCTTGAGGACCACTACTTTGATTCTTATTATTTTCAGATAGTGAACAGCAATGGCGTGAAAAGGCTGCATAAAAGAGTTGAGCAGTCAGTCCTGAAGTACTCAACATTAGAACGAAGAGGACTTGGCGTTGCTAAGGTAGCTGGAAATTTTATATATTATGGACTTTAATTTATAGTGGTGCATTGTTCTATTGGCGCTTGGCCATTTTCGGAACCAACGCCACCAAATTTTTATTTCTCCGTTATTTCCACAGATCATAACATAACATCACCCACATTTCACCAGTTATGTTTAACGCCCATGTCATTGGGGGCCAGTCTATTGCCATCAACTGGGCACAAATCCAGAATCCATGGCAGCTACTGAGGAATTCCTGATGGAAAAACCCAATAAACCTTGCCCGACCTGGGAACCGAACCCAGTCCTACACCATAGACCATTTCACAAGATCCGAGACAACCATTCAGCACCATAACTAGGTGCAATTCTGATGAACATTGTTTTGTCTATTTGAAACTTTGTAGTCTTCAATTCTGACGACAATAAGATCTTGTATGCTTAATTGTATGAGCTGGTCTTGTTGGTTACGTTCAGAATAAATAGCAAAACATTATCAGAGTATCTACAGTCCTGTCAAAGTTATTTTATGTTATTTACAACCACCGTTTAAAATAACTTCGAAATGACTGGAAAATCTTTAAAAATCTTATTGTTCGTATTTGGTAACTTAGTTTATTTGTTTAATTAGTTAAGCAATGAGATCCGTCGGTCGGACAGCGTCCACTGCGGGGACTACGCACCGCTGAACGAGGGCTGTGAGGCGCACTGGGAGGTGGTGGAACGCATGCTGTTCCTCTATGCCAAGCTCAACCCTGGTCAAGGCTATGTTCAAGGCATGAACGAAATCATCGGACCAATCTACCACACATTCGCCATTGACCCCAATAATGAGTTCCGAAGTGAGTGTTAAAAATGTCTTCTATTCAGTATATGATTTTTAATACCAATTATTTATATTATTTAAATTAATCTATTTACTTGTGTACCCGTCGCTAAATACGAACAGCCGTTTGGGTCCATTTTGAGGTTAAGCCGCTTGCCTAGGTTGGTCCGTGAATGGATGACCACCCATTACAAACCGGTATTCCTCCGTGCCTCGGAAAGCACGTTAAGCCTTTGTTCCCATCTATCATTAGTAGATCTTTGGCAGTGGTTACAGTGGCCCGAAAGTCTGACAACCAGTCTTACCAAGGGGTATCGTATTATCCCGTACCAACTGGGTTGTGGAGGTCAGAAAGATGATGACTTGTGAGCCATTTTATTTCGGGTATAAAACTTGGTCATTTATATCATCATGTTATTTCTATTTTTGGTTTATATTTTTTTAGGTTATTTGTCACTTTAGTCGTTTTACGATTAAGAGACTTATATTTTAACAGAACATGCGGAAGCTGACTGTTTCTTCTGCTTCACCAATCTGATGGCCGAGATACGTGACTTCTTTATTCGTACCCTGGATGAGTCCACCAGCGGTATCAACTATGTGATGGGCAGACTCAGCGATTGCCTAAAGAAAAATGATCCTATGGTTTGGAACCGGCTGGAGGTTCAAGAACTAAGACCTCAATATTATAGTTTTAGGTGAGCATTGCTACACACTTTTGCAAAATTATAAGCTAAGATTGCGGTAGATAGAAGAGAAGATAATTCAAATAACTCAATAATAATTCGCAGATGGTTGACGCTGCTGCTCTCTCAAGAATTCTCACTGCCAGATGTCGAAAGAATTTGGGACTCCATGTTCGCCGACGCGCAACGATTTGACTTTCTAATATACATCTGCTGTGCTATGATTTTGTAAGTAGTTTACATAATTTATAACATTGTTTGCTTCCTTACTACTTTATAATGTTAATGTGGCTGACTCAAGTTACCTCATCTTAATATAGATAACTTGAATGACTAATTAATGGCTAATTTACATTAATGTTATGACAGGTTGGTAAGGCACGAGATTCTGCACGGTGATTTTGCGTCGAATGTCAAATTGCTTCAAAACTTTCCACCGATGGATGTATCTCTGATTTTAAACAAAGCAGTTGAAATATCAAATAATCGATGAATCTCAGTTTGGTAACATTTTATTAACTTTTGATATCCAAACCTTTTATAAACTAGAATATACTTTTATTAAGCATTTATACCTATGGCGTTGTTATTATAAAAAGACATTTGGATGTACCTTTTGGATCGAATATTTTTTATTGATTATGTAGATAATGTTGTATTCTAAGGCCTAATGTTCGTTGTAAACCAATTTACTCCCAAATTACTAAAAATCAATTATTAGGATAAGTTACATAATTTATTTAGCTATAGTAAATGTATGTGCAATCGTAGCAACGAGACAAGGGCAGCTGATGTGCACTGCTACAAATTCATTGGTTGATCTCGAAAGCGCATTTACAAACACGTTCAAGGCTTCTCATCTCTCGTTGCTAAGACTGCGCCACTAAGAATATTAATTTTATGCCATACTTAAATAGTTACCCCATCTGTCAGTAGGAACTGATCTTATGATTTCTTGTATCCTAATGGTAATGATAAATTACTGTGACCAACCAATTTTCTGATATTATGTATTTTACGGGTCATCACAAAATATTTGGTATGTAAACAAACAAACAACTGTACTGCAAAATGAAACAAGGAGACGGTAAAGGAGATGTGTCATTTTCGGCCATAAGATGTACATTTATCGAAAAAGATCAAAAAACACCACGAAGTTATCAAAAATATTCTCTCGAGTATTTAAGCCAGATTTTTTGTGCCTGAAAAGTAATAGTTTTTCAATTATTGCCATATTCTATTCAACATGGCATCTTACTTTTTGCATAGTCTGCTTTCGTTCTGAAATCATGTCACATAAAAACTTAATCTCACGTCGATGTTAAATACGAAAAATATGTGCTCTTGTAATAAATAGTCATATACTCTTATAATAATTATAAGCAACAGTGATGATTTCATTGTTAAAAAAATATAGTAGGTACTACCTTTCTGTAGTATACTTCTGAACGAAAAATTCAAAATGACATTTTGTTTTGACGAAACCCTTTAGTGTCTGTCAGTCGAGTCTCGTTCGTTTCGACTTGGTTTCGACTTTCGTGGTTTCGATGTTATTTTACGTTGTCTCATTTATGTTTTGTTCCTACGACTTTTACTTAGTACAATTATTATCATATAACAATTTCTAGGTTATGCAAACTTCATCTCTACAACCTGGCATCTGTCATAACACTCACGACAAACGTCAAACATTTTTAATTTTTATTGCATGCATAAAAACCTTATATTATTACTAGCTGACCCGTGCAACTTCGTCTGCGTGCGTGGGTACATAAAAGAAAGAGAGGTTAGAGAGAATGTGCGTCAACCTTTAAAGTTAGACATATGGCCATTGCGGATATTTTTTTAGAGTTTTTAAGAAGGACAATTCCGACATACATGATAATTGCGTAACTGTAACCGTTCACGCACAACGGAAGCTCTCAAAAGGAGTAAATCCCTATTATATACTATAACCGATGGATAATCATCAAATGACCCCTCCCACTCTGGACGGAGCGGAAGAGAGTGTCAGACTTGTACTGACTAAAATCCATCCACGTTTCGTCTATTGCCCTTTGCGTTCCAGGGCTGCGGTGTCGCTTTCGAACAGTCCCGCAACCCTGGCAGGCCTCGCTCCTCTCGAATCCCTTCCCGTTTGCTGACATCTTTTTGAGGCGCGTGTGGAACACGAACACGCCGTCACCACGGCCTGTCGTCATAAGACGGACAGATGGCGAGCTAGACCATTACTCACCGTCCACAGGCCCGCGACCCTCGACAGCCTTACGTCTTCATCTTTAGACACTCGTTGACAATCATACACCAGCTAGAACGAAAGTTCTCATCAAAGTTCTTGAAATGAGCCGAGACACGATAAAACTGCTGTAAACTGTTGCGGACCTCTTGCAACTGCCTTCCGTCTCCATCGTCAGACCTTTGATGATAGACATACTCCAGGCAGGTCTAAATTTCACATCAAGGTGCATGAAATCAGCCGAAACACGATATAGATGCTGTAAACTCTTGAGGATCTTTTGCAACTATCTTCCGTCTCCATCGTCAGACCTTCGATGACAGTCATACTCCAGCTAGGTCTAAAGTTCTCATCAAGGTGCAGGAAATGAGCCCAAACACGATTTCTCAATTTAAAAAACAAAAGATCATGCTTAACGGACTTCTCTGTAAAAAGTTATGCGTGGTCAGGTCATACACAAAATAAGAATAGGTATATAGACGCGTCGAATTGACCTCCTCTTTTTGTTTCGTTGGTTAATAAACCAAGCTTCAGACATTTGACACAGGCGAGGGTCATCTTTCACGGAAAACGTAACACCGCGACTCAGAAAAGGGAGTGAAATTAATAGCGCCATCTATCGAGCACGAAATTAAACCGTTAAAATATAATGCATGTAAAACGATCGAACAAACACTCTACAGGGTTATAGCGTCATGTAGACTAATCTAGAGTAGTTTTTGCTATAAGAACTTTTTTGTAAAGCTGGTCAACCGATTTAAAAGTTATCTTGTGAGCACATTTTTATTAATTAGTACCATTTTGGTGCAATAGATGTCTTTGCATGTATCTTACACAATGATGGTAAGTTCTTCTTGAACACTTTAAATTCATAAATCTTTTGATAGAGAGCACTGATTACAATGAAACAAAAACTAAAACCTTCTCTAAGTTCTCCACAATGTTTGTGCATTGAATCTAATCACATTGGTTTTCCCAACAACATGAAGCCCGCCTCGCAGCGCGCGCGGGTCATTATTTTGATGCGGAGTTTAAAACTGTGATATCTACTAAGATATTCATCTAAATTGAATGGTGTAAAGAACAATTTTGGTCAAAATTGAATGCTAAAGATGATTAACATATTTATTTTGATAAGGATTAATACTATGTCGGTAAAAATACCTTTGCAAATAAAGCACTATTTTTCACTAAATTTTAAAATCATAAAAATGGTTATTGTTAGTCAACCTTAAAAGATAGGCATGTGCCGTCGCGGACTTTTTTTTAGACATTTTTAAGAGGAATAATTCCCTAATACATTATTTTTGTGCAACTTTAACCGGTTAACCAGCGCACGCAACGGAAGCTCTCAAAGAAAATAAATTTTCCCCGTTTTTGCAACATTTTTCATTGATGCTCAGCTCCTATTAATTGTAGCGTGATGATATATAGCCTATAGCCTTCCTCGATATATAAGCTATCCAACCCTAAAAGATTTTTTCAATTCGAACCCGTAGTTCCTCAGATTAGCGCGTTCAAACAAACAAACTAACAAACAAACAAACAAACTCTTCTGCTTTATAATATTAGTATAGATGTAAAACATGTTACTTTACTCTCTTCAGAGGTTTTTTCCCAGCTTTTATAAAATATTCATGTTATGGCCGGAGTCGCATACAAAAATGAAACATCTCCTTTATGAAATCTAAACCGACACTGTTTACGTAACCATTTTATTTGTACGTATAGGTATTCGATACATTCCAGCATTTTTTGTAATTCCTAGATGATGTAGAAAATGGGGTAAAACCTCAGGCAAGATTTTAAGTCTTTTATTGAACCTGTGTAATTTGTTGGTTTCCAGTCACACACGTTTTTTTATTTTTATTATCAGCCTTTATATTAAATTTATAAATCTGGTTACTATTCTTAAATTGGTTTATGCATTATATGCCTACTTATTATTATAGGTATTTGAAAAGTCAATATCAATACAATAATTAGCAATGGCAATTACTTATCACATTGTCGAGCAGATGAACTTTTGAAACATGACCATGGATAAGTAATTCCTTTCAAAACCGTTCAGACTGTAATAGGAAGTTTGCTTTGCTATTGAAGAGCTAAATGAACTCCCTGAGCCGATCAGACATTTGTCGCGGGCTTGCCTCGTTTTGTTGGGGGGAGTAACATCCAACGCGGGCTCCCAATATCCTCGACCTTGCCTCGTTATTTGTGGACGATCAGACAGGCCTAGGTAATGTGCAATCTCTGTATGTATAAAATTAATGTACTCTTCCCCACATCGGCTGAAGTAATATTAGCTAAGAGTCGTCTGCCATGAAAGGTTTGAGATTTTCATGAAAGGTACAGTGGCGGTTTATCGGTCCTTTTCCATATTTTATTAAAACTAATATGAAAAACATACCGTTTCCAATTTATATTGTGATCTAATGCAATAATCAGTAAATGTATAGTACGCATACACTTGGTTTTAAACAGCTATAGCCAATTATAATTTGAAGATATTATTTTATTAGTAAACGGATGATCTCTTTACACTAACAAGGGTTCCATTTCATAATCGTTGCATATTGCTCTCTGGACTAGACAATTGAATCTGTAACGTATAATCTGTACCTATCCATACATATACAGGGTGTAAAGGACAGCCCTCCGCAAACTGACAGGGTGCATTCAGCTCATTACTTTGAATCTTATTCCACCGGAATTTTTCTCCGGATATTTTTAAATTTTTTCTTCGTTTTTTCAGTTACTATTCCTTTATTTCAATGTAAAATAAAATTGTCTGTACCTACGCAGAAATCCATTTATGTCAATATTACGGATAAAATAAAAAATCCAACAATGGATGTTGAAATACTCTAACGAACGACGCTTGAAATCAGCTGTTCACTTCCTGCCCAGCTAAGGAGTTCATCGAACTCGTAGTTGCGCTTGCCGTTCGCTACTTGCGTATTGCCACGGTAACGATCATAGAAATAATAGACAAGAAGCTATGCCCGTTAGATGAAAATTTATCGGAACCGGTGCCTCCAGTTTGTCCTTACCACGCGGCAACTACTACACATATTTAGTAAAAGCAATAGATACGTAGTAGTGCACACGCTCGCATTTATAAAAACAGAACGTACTAAACAATCGATTACAAACCTTATCCCATTAAACACAGCGTGTATTTACCATGTACCGTACAACTTTAACCCACACAAAAACATCGGTCGCTATCGTTGTGCTGTGCAAAAGTAATTTATTTTACATATACGCTAGTGATTGACTAAACGAGATGTTTCATTTTCGGCCATTAGATGTACATTTATCGAAAAAGAGGAAAAAATACCACGAATTTAGGAAAAATATTCTTTAGAGAATTTAAGCCTGATTTGTTGTGTATGTAAAGTAATGGTTTTTCAATTATTGTCATATTCTATTGAACACGGCGTCTTACTGTTTGCATAGTCTGCTTTCGTTTTGAAATCATGTCACATAAAAACATACTATGACGTTGATGTTAACCATCTGTCTGTGAGTCGAGTCTCGTTCGTCACGACTTGGTTTCGACTTTCGTGGCTTTCGGTGTTATTTTACGCTGTCTCATTTATGGTTTGTTCCTACGACTTTTGCTTTGTACAATTATTATCCTATGAATAAGGAACTATCTCTATCGGTTATGCAAACGTCCTCTCTACAACCTGTCATAGCTGTCATAACACCAAACCTCTTTAATTTTTATTGTGTGCATAAAAACCATACATTATTATCTAAAAAATGTTACTTTATTCTATTTAAGAGTTTATTTCCCAGCTTTTCTAAAATGTACATGTTATGGCCGGAGTCCTATACAAAAATGAAACATCTTCTTTGGAAAGTTATCGAATCTTCATGTGTTCGAAAAATGGGTCTGATCATCCAAGTAAATATGTAACGCAATGAATGTTGTTGTACTGACATAATGAAATTGATTCCTACTGTAAGTGTGTTACGCAATTACTCCGCAGGTAATGTCAAAACAAAATGTCATTTTGAATTTTTCATTTAGAAGTACACTACAGAAAAGTAGTACCTATTATATTTTATTAACAATGAAACCATCGCTCTTGCATATAATTAGTCGAAAATGATGTAGTATAATAATAATTAATTATAACAAGAACAGACTTTTCTTAGTTAATATAATAAGTTTTGTTGTAAAAAAAAACCTCTAGATATTAAAAAAGAAAATTAAATAAATAAAATACAAACAAATAAACAAACCCATGCATATCAAATAAATAGCATGAATTTGTTGACATAATCTAAGCAAAAGTCACTACATGAACCATGCCGATTACTAACGCATTCAAAGCATTAATGGAAGTAAAATACAAAAAAAACATAAAAAAGTAACGAAATAGCACAAGAATAAGGCGATATTACGATATTTACGATAGTTCAAAGCCAAAAACACTCGCATCGATTTTAACCTGATATTTCATTAACTTACGAGAGTTGGTCACGCATTTCTCTGCTACGCTGTAAAATAATCAAAATACGTGAAAAACATTATTTGACATCGATCTTCCAACCGGGTTGACAAATTAAAAAACAAATTATAACAGCAATATTTCATTCGTGAATCGACATTGTCGATAGCTTACGTTACTTGATCTGCACAAGCACCTCACTAACTCGTCGCAAGAAGCAGAGGCCGTAGCTCGTAGGGAATCCGCGATGCATCCGCTTAAAAAAGTATCGTTTTGTGATTTTTACATTGCTTTTTACTGAACGACAGCGACTTAGGTAGTGGGTAAGCCTGCCAGGGTTGCGGGACTGTTCGAAAGAGATACCGCGGCCCTGGAACACAAAGGGCAAAGGAAGGAACATGGATGGGTTTTAGTCAGTAAAAGTCTGACACTCCCTCCTGCTCAGCCCAGAGCGGGATAATTTCCCATATGAAAAAAAAAAAAAAAAAACCAAACCTAAACCACTACCTACAGCGACTGTACTATTTTTGCCTGAAATACATTTCAGGCAAAAATAGTACAGTCGCTGTGATATTTGAGAAGAAAAATAATTTTATTGATTTAAAAGACAAATATAGTAAAATACTTGTACTTACTTATTTAGGGTAAGTAATTCCATGATTTACAAAGTTTTGGTTTACGCATCGGATTCTTTTATGTTGTCACGATCGCGGTCGAAAGCACACAAGTTCACGGAGACGGCCATTTACTTATGACATGGTTCAATTGACCTGAGAGCTCGTGGCAAAAATAATAACAGCCACTCGGGTCGAACTTTAGGTTAAGCTGCGCTTGCCTAGGTTTGTCTGTGGATGGGTGACCGCCCATTACATACCGAGTTTCGTCCGTGCCTCGGAAAGCACGTTAACCCGTTGGTCCCGGCTGTCAATTGGGAGATCTTTGACAGTCGTTACAGGTAGTCAGTGGCCCAAAGTCTGACAACCAGTCTTACCAAGGGGTATCGTATTACCCAATACTAACTGGGTTGTAGAGGTCAGATAGGCAGTCGCTCCATGTAAAATAGGTACTGGTATTCAGCTGCATCCGGTTAGACTGGAAGCCGACCCTAACATAGTTGGGAAAAGGCTAGGCAGATGATGACTAAGCCGCGTGGACACCGACAAGCCCCCTTGCCACTGCTCGTGTTTTTTTATATATCTATGGTAACAATACATTGCGAGTGAGGAAATAAAACAAATTTTTTTGGATAAACGTTCCTGAAATAATTTCTTGTACCTACCGAATGATGTACTGAATTCACCCCATCAGTCTGCAGTCTCTGCAGAAGGCTGTCCCTTACGCCCTGAATAATTATATAAGTATCAAGTATTTTGATGTAGTTAACTTTAATAATTATAACGTAGAATTTGTCTGAATGGTACGCTTGCATATTGCGAATACCATTATAATATCTGTAAACTTATAACTCTTTAACTGTTAAATCATCCTCACGCTAATATTTAGGTATAATGTTAATCGTATTCTTCAATAATTACCGAGTCAAATAAGTCTTAGAAACGGGAGGTTTATCTTCTATACGTATATAATCATGACCACTCTTCTTATCTAACTACGCTACCTATATTAATTGCTGGTTTGATAATAACTTACTACATATCTGTCCAATCTATGTTAGAAATAAGCATTACACTCTGCAAATATCTAAATGCATAATTACGAGGAAATGTAGTTTTAATTGTTGTATCCACTATTTGCAGTATTACCCGACATACAAAGGCATCAATTCGGATCATTCCACATTACCAACAGTGTTTCCACTTTAATGATTTCCTTTCCCCACGCATCAATTAAGATTTCCCCTTCTCAGGACATTTTTCCCCTCAAAAATTATTCTGCTATAGTTTTGGCACTAGTAGTAAAAATCTGCTCAACGGTCACTTATCATTTGGTCACATTATATTGTGGTAGTACTATCGATAACAAAAGTGTCAAAGTGTGTGTTTTGTGTAATTTGACTTCCGTAGGTATTATTTATATTTGGCAACGCCACGTAAAAAAAGCAGATAGAAGTATGTTTTCAGTAACTTTGCTTCACACTCAAAATAAGATCATGCGCAAACATAGTTATTTACTAGAATGTCGGAGTTAAATTTGTCAAATAAAAAACAAAAATTATTTAATTGGAAACGCAAACGAAAAATATCTGAAACAAGTTTTTTTTTGGTTAGGCTTTACCTATGATTTCCCTCGATTTCCCCTGTTCATCTCTTCCCCTTTTTCTTCCCCTCTGGACCCTAATTTCCCCTCGTTGTGGAAACACTGATTACCAAGTCTTTGAAATGCAACACGGGTGCCTTTACTGGTCACTGGCCTTAAGCAAACACGGAGCCATGAGTCCCCTGTTAGCTAGAGTCCGTACGTAACAAGCACAAAGTTGACACGTAAAACATTACGTGACAATGCGTATGTCTGTATGGTCGTTGTTTTCAGTCTTGTGCCAATGGACGCACGCATATTTGTGGGCAAGCTTTAATGATGGGCCCGTAAGCAAAAACAGTAAATTATTCACAAATTTTCAAAGTAAATGAGTCAACAGTTCTCGTATTGATCGATCATCTACATTTGGATCCTAAATAAAACCTAAAATAATTTAGTGCTCAAACTCGAATTAAGGTGGATGTGCAAGGGTAGCCCGCGAAATTTAAATTTTCTTACGTTTATTGCAATTTGCAGGTCAGTGACAGGTTGTATGTTGATGAAAATAGAAATCGCGCCTGTAACACGTATGGAGTTACAGAATTGTAATCATTTAAAACACCAATACAACTCTCCATGTTAATATAATCCCAAAGAATGACTTTTTCATGAAATAGCTATTGAATGGGATTATATGAACATGGAGAGTTGTATTGATGATTTAAATGATTACAATTCTATAACTTCATACATTTTACTAACGCGATTTATATTTTTATCAACATACAACCTGTCACTGACCTGCAAATTGCAATAAACGTAAGAAAATTTAAATTTCGCGGGCTACCCTTGCGCATCCACCATTACTGTCTTGGTAATGTGGTTGTAAAATGAAGTCAAGGAAGTCTCCTGCAAATAACAAATCCGATAATCTATTCTCTATAGGCAATTATTGTTATCTCGGGTTTTATAACGCACACTTATTGTCCGTAAACGATATTTAATATTGATATTATTACCTAGCATTAGAAATCATTAATGATGTCATACAATAATAGTACATAATGGTCTTACATTATTTCCAACGAATTTGATGTAACTATTAGACACAACCATAATCCAGGATTCTCTCGGTGTTGTAATATGAAGTGCATCATAATGACTGCTTCACTATAAGTACTCGACTTGTGTGTAAATCTTATTTGGAACAATAAAAAGGGGGATTCAAATGGAATTTTATTTTTCTGCCTGCCTACGTGACACAACACCATGATAAAATTACAAAAAAAAAAACACCAATTCGCCTTTAAAGATTTAATATAAATAATTACAATGTAATCAATTTGTACATATCCATTGACAGTAATAATAGAAAGTAAAGATTTTATACAAATATAATGTCATTTTAGGTCGGTATTATTAATAACGGCTAGGTTACACAGTAAAACATTGGAAAATAAGAACATACTCCACATTTATTATAGAATCGTGTAATATTTATCGCATAAAGGAGCTATTCATTATATTTTATATGGATTTTGTAGGTCACCGCTCGAAACAGTTATATGGAACCTCAATGCCAGTATTTTACTTAGAAATAAAAAACTTTATTAAGGAACATACATTCATCAATTGGAATCTTAAAGGGTGATGAAATAGGTACTTGTTTATTTAATTACTAATACATACATATAATTACACAATTACTCGAAGTTGTATGAGAGTCATAACATTAATAGATATTACTTAATATTTAATACTGCTCTTTGACCAACTACCGATACATTTCGATGATAGGCACAAACTGACGCGACCTTCTACAAGAATACATACATTTTTATTTTAGTAGTTATGTATTTTCTCGCATATTTTTTTTTGGTTTTACGATAAGTGCTATTCAAATCAAACTGGTAGTGTTTTTCTCCAATAACTTAAGAAAATGCACCCATTATTAACACAACACTCGTCAAATCATTGTAAAGGTAAAGTTCCATTACGGAGTAGATCAATTAATTTAGTTTTTAAGTTAACAAATTAAATGTGCGCGTCAATTCGTTGTCAACCTTTCAACTAGCTACTGATTACACGTCAGGATGATAATATTGTACTCATTGTACATACTTGAAAAACAATCTTACAAAACAAAAGCAAAAAAGCATTCCACAATTTCTAAAATGTTATCACTCCCTTACTTGTTAAAATACAGGAATTATTATGAACATAATTTTGTGCCCGAATAAACGCACTTAAAAATATGAAATAATAAAAATAACAAGATGTTAACAAGCACTTACAGAAAAATACGAGATTTAAAAATTTGGGGCTGAATAGGAAAGCCTCCTCATTTTAAATAACAACTGTTATGGAAATCTCGTTATTAAATTCTAGAATGAGATGAACCACCTGTAGCTTGGCGATATAGGAAATAGTAAGACACCTAACATTCTAGTGCATATAGATTTACATACAGTCTGTTACTGTACTATGGAAACATTTAACTAGAGGTTAACAATTAACACCGAGACGTATTTGCAATGACACCACAAAGCTATTTTGCAATAATAAGTTAAAGGTGATGTATGCCAAGCCATGCTAAAGGTGGACATGTAGATGGTATTACATTAATATCGACAATCTGGTTTTTCATTGTAAGCCAACATCGCTTCGTATAGAAACGCTCTCAGTATGCCAATTAGTTGGCACTCGTGCGTGTTCAGTTGTTGAGTGCAGTGCGACGTGGCTGACGTGTGGAGGTGGCGGCTACAACGGCACCGAGCGCGGCTCACGAGCGCCAACAGCCACGCCGCGGCGCACTCAACAGCTGTCAGGTCGGCGGCTAGTTCCTCTGCGATTCCATGTCAGAGTCTACTTAAATCACTCGCTGATGTTCTACAACTGCACCCATAAGCTTTACATACAAAACACGAAACCTAAACAAAGTCAGAAATAATGTATCTGTTTAATAACGAAGTTTAAAACGCTATTTCCTTCCTAATTACTTCTAGCTACCTTAAAAACTCTATCCTTTTGGAACTTATCGATTTTATACACATTACTAACTATAACCATTTTGCAACAGTTATCCAGCCGTTTTGTTTATTCGTATTTTACATTACATGTTAATTGCATTTCGTTATTATCTTTTTTTTGGTTCAAGCAAAAAGAGCCAATCGGTTTTTTAAATAAATCTATTTTTCAGCAGAAACTACCTTATATAATGAAATTCGTCATGTTTACTAAAAATGACTTCGTCGCATTCACCCAGCAAATACTATAAAACAAATTGCAACAAGCTATGTTTTAGCCGATATAATTTTGTATAGTATTGGCTAGTTATCACTTTCACTAACCAGTTATCCAATATGCTGCCAAGTATAAATTAGCAAATAATTACAGTCTTGTTATTTCTGTCGAAGAAATATTATGTAATTTATTTAAGTAGGCTCATTAAAATTATCTCGTCATCTGCTTAGTAACCACAATATCGTCAAAATTCAAAAAGGTTCAGTGTCGACACTACTGGATGCAAGCGTGGAATTATGAAGGAGGCTACTTTAATAATATAACAGTTATAACATTTACCTACACAATCTATGTATTTAGGTACGGCTACACACGAATGCTATTGCCAAATAACTGCCAGACTAGTTCTATACTGAACTACGAAAGAAAAACACGCTGTATTTGAAAAATTAGGCAGATGCATAGTGCACCCACATTTTAACAGTCAAACAATAAAAGTTTCATGTAAGTGTTGCTCTCAAACTGATCTGATGGAAATTACCAAAAGTATTCGTGGTTAGCAGAGAAACATGGCAAAATACATCCGTCGAAATGTGTATCTATAATCTTCAATGATATCGGCGATACTAGGTTACCCATTTTATATGGTTTATAATACTTTTATAAATAAAGATATAAAAATATACATTTAAATTATGTATTATAATATTATTCAACACAGAGTCAACTCTTAAAATAACAGGTTTTTTTTTAAAATAAATGATTAATTTCGAAGTTATGATTATATTTCTCTATATGTCAATTGATTAAAATGAGCAAAAGTGGATATAACGTTTCTGAAGTTTTAGTTTGATATAATAGAGCTTCACAATTATCTCTCATATCGTAAGCTCTTTTAAAATTTTGTGAGATTCTCTAGAACAATATTAATTAAAAGAAATATTTATTATTTTTACGTTTAATGCATAAAGTGCATACACATTGTCTTAAGAGAAAATAATTTAAATAGCCTGAAAACTAATCAACATCTCGAACTAAATTTTCCTCAGACTAGCTAAACGAAATAAATACTTTCATGTTTGTACCCTAAAAAGTTTGATAAAACTTACTACATAAAATTATATCAAAAACATGAATTAAGATAACAGATATAATAAAACTGCTACCTACATAGGTATTCAATGAAGCACTGAAACTAACACGACAGTAATGTATAGGTTGCATAAAAATAGCTGCCGTACTCACAATACATTTTGTAAATAGTAGGTACGATAAACCTTTGATTTTGTAAATAGTACCTATGGTTGTAGAAATATTTCAGTGATGAACATAAAATATGTTTAAAATGAAATACTTAGCACCGAGTAAACACCAAGGTTGGCTGACGCCGTCGTAAAGCATAGCGTGTTACCGGTGTGAAGCGAAGTAGGGACCGTGGCAGGCCAGTTACTGGATGGCGCAGCACTTGCACTTGGGCTTCTTCCGGATGGTGACGTGCTCGGGCTGCTGCGGCTCCTGCGGCGGCGCGCGCTGAACCTCCACCTGGCCGGCGCGGACCTCGGCCACGGCCGCGCCGTTCTTAGTGCCGTTCATCACCTTCGGAGTGCTCTGCTGCTCTGGGCTCGCCACTTTCGTCTGCGGCGATGGTGGAGCATTGGCCTGTAATTCACATTTCAACACGTAGATATTATCACAAATTTTTGTATAAACATTACATCAGTGAAACTGAGTTTAGTTTATATTGGTGCCGATTCCCTTGGTCACAAACTAAACTAAATTTAAGTTGAGTGCATCTTTTTCTTTCTATTTCATTATGAAAAGGACCGAAGATAAATATTAGTTTAGTCCTGTCAAATTAGTCGGCACCTGACGTAATTTGATGTAATTTTAGTGGTAAACTTTTTAATCGCGTGTAAACTTGTAATAAGCGCTGATTAAATTGACAGGACTAAACTAAAATGTATCTTCTGTCCTTTTCTTAATGAAATTGAAAGAAAAAGATGCACTGAACTTAAATTTGGTTTAGTTTGTAACCAAGGGAATCGGCACCATTACCTAACTATAGCTAGGTGACGTGACTTTGTTAAAATT
The DNA here is from genome assembly GCA_947578425.1 of Eugnorisma glareosa. Classification (NCBI taxonomy): domain Eukaryota; kingdom Metazoa; phylum Arthropoda; class Insecta; order Lepidoptera; family Noctuidae; genus Eugnorisma; species Eugnorisma glareosa. The sequence continues at coordinate 36,195,982 of OX387957.1, forward strand.
GTAGAAAGGTCTTCCTTTCTAGTGGTACACCAAGAAGTGCAATCGATTTTGCTAGATATTAAACCAATTCATATAGTAGGGCTTAAAGGTTAATGTACTAGTAGTAGTAATAGCAAAATGTATTACGTTAACATTATTCGCTTGCACTTTCTCCGTCTTTTCGTCGCAGTCGGCTAGTTGAGGCACGGCGACGGGCGGCGGCGTCGGCGTGATCGGTTTGCCGCCCTTGATCAGCGACACTATCTCGTCGGCCTCGCGACTCAGATCACCGTCCGGACGGAACGGGTTGTCCCATCCGCTCTCCGTACTGCAAACACAAAAATATACTATTCACCAACCGTATTCCATACAATGAACATTCAACCGCCGCATGATTACGTCCGAACAATACGACGTGCAGATGCAATCGATGCATTCTAATTCAGATCAACTAGACAAATTGCACATGAATACTTGAATCGACTCATCCATATTATGGCTATCGCAGATCGCTCAACCGTGAAAACTAAAATTTGGTCTGTTATTGTTGTTATAAAGCTACTCGAGATGATGATTATATTATTTGATTGGATTACGAGTATTTTTTGTTTCAATTAAATGTCAAAAGGAGACATGTAGTGCCTATCAACTTAGAACTACTTTCGTAACGAATAATAGTTAGAAAACACCAGAAGGCTACCAATGTGATTCTAAACAGCAGCACAATTATGTTAGATTCACATGAACATGTGTGATGCAGGGTGACATCATCAGTGTGTATTGACTCGATTATGTACACACGAGGTATACACAACAATAATAGTGAATAAATTACTTCTTGGGTGGACGTATATGTCGTATATATCTATGGTATGTATCAAGTGCTTATTTGTTATTTAACGGCGTAATATCATCTAATATCTGATAATAGCTGATACGGATTTTTAAAGATATTCTTAAAATAGCTGTACGTTCTATGATCAGGAACATAAATGATGCACGTGAAGTACGGACGGGTCATGGGTAGGTACTTAATGCAAGAGTATCTGCACCATATCAACACAATATTTATTTTATTTCATTTACACATCTGAGCGACAATAATAGAATATGAGAGCGAGTTTCTGGTATTCAGTTACAATCTGCATATCCTGCAAATCGTTTTCAAACTGGACATTGTCCTGTTTTGCTACATAAGTAAAATGTTTGAAGTTATGTATAATAATATCAATTTTCGACTTAGAAAATATCTAAATAATTAACCAGAATAGACTATCTGCTATTTGGAATTAGAAAAAAAAATACCTGATCTGTCTGTTATACATAGTGTGGTCCACCATGTCGGCGTTAGCTGCAGCCGAGAGCAGGGCCGCGTAAAGCACGTGGGAATCTGTCGACGGCGCCGGGGGAGGGGGAGACAAGCACTGCGGCCGCGCCCCTTGGTAGAACGACACGCGAACCTTTGAACGCTCTGAACTGAAAACAATAAATACTGCTTAAAATTGATATCATGTTAGTTGCAACGGCAGTCGGAAACGCAAGCATCAAACCGCTTAAACTGAAACCATGAAACATAAATTGAAATCGATTTCTTACGGCATTCAGTCTAGAAATGTTAACCTACTTTGATGCCTTTCAAAAGCTTGACTGTCTTTTGTTTGTGTTCCTGTAGGTACCTATTCAGTTTCAGTATAATGGGTTAGCTCTTTATATTTTTCCATTTCTCAAATAAATATTCTAACTGTTTGTAACACACTGTTAACAATTAGCAAAAGTTTAGGAAACACTTTTATTTATAGTATTGAAAAACAAAACGGGTCCACGTCTAACACGCAACGAGTAACAAAAATTATTACGATAAATATCAAACAATGCTGTATAATACGATGAGCTATGTAACCTTATCCTTATTATTATTATATGTCTTAGTAGATGCCATGCCATCATTGATATAATATATCAATGCATGCCATGGTATTTGAGGAAAACGCATGAATGAGAATGCTTTAAAATACTGGTTTTAATACAAAACTGTGCAAGCTCATTCATCGTCTTCCTGCGCTTGTCTCATTCTATTTGGGGTCGGCGCAACACTTCGTCTTGATCCATTCTCCCCTGTCAGACGTCACGACATCATTTACTCCTTTCTCTTTCATATCATTCCTCACACAATCCATCCATCTTTTCTTTGGCCTTGATCTGTCAATATTCATGTCCATCACTCTTTTAGTCACATGCGTTTCATCCCATCTCATTACATGTCATGTACTTTATAATCCATTCTTGTCACTCCACACATCCAGCTCAACATTCTGATCTCCGCTACATGCAATTGTTTTTCATCCATCTTCTTCACAGCCCAGCATTCTAATTCATACAGTACGACATATGGCGCAAGCTCATTAATTATGTTTAATTTAATTAAAAATACTAAACAATTTATCGCAAGCAACTCTGTCAATATTAATGAAGGTTTTTATAAATAAACTTTTTTTTCTTATTATTCAAACAGCAATTTCGTACTTCACAATTAAGAGGATAACAGATAAAAAGTATAAGTTATCATCAAATTACAACATGTGTGACAATAATAATCGGCCTAATTAAATGCCTACTGACCAAAATCTTCGTTTTGTGTAAAGCTGCTAAAAGAGACATAATTAATTCAACTCGACCCTCCCTTCAATATCCTAATTTAATATTTTTATCTAATGGCAAATGTTATAGACATTTATGTATGTTTAACAAATAAATTTATTTCCTTACAGAAATATAATATAAATCATCAATACAACTCGACTAGTTAAAATTGGTCTCAGATGCGATTTAATAAAATAATCATGTAATTGGGTGATTTGAACTCAGTAAATATATATTTTCGGTGAATGCTTATAATTTATAATTACCATACAACTAAAACAAAAAAAAAATAGAAGCATTTTGACTTTAAAAAAGTAGTCAACAAATACAAGGTTTATTTTACGATTTTAGGAGATTTCAAAAACCATTAGATACCTAGTCAAAGAAGGTACGACCTTGACTTAAGATAAAACTAAATTCTATAAAATTGTTTTTAAAGCAACAAGTGTTTTCATATTGTTATCCCAATTTTGTGCATAAAGAAAACGTATACCACTGTGTGTAATGCACTGAACTATTGCTGTTAAGGATCAAATCCAGCAAAGGGTTAGCATATGATGTAATATTTTATCATCATCATCTGATCTATCAAAACAATTTTAATAATTTATAATTTCAATAAAAACGTAATCGTCAATAAAAAGCCTATGATATTTAATGGTAATTTTTTATTTGCTTTAGTATTTGTTAATGAAGCAGATTAGTATTTTAAAGTCAATAAAATAATCATAAATCTTTCAAACATCACAATAAGAATGATTATTACCAACACACTCCGCACAGCCAGTTTGCACCATGAATAGCAACTGTTCCTCTTTTACAACAATAAGCGTGTTTAACTACTTCAAGCCCGTCGCTTTAATTCAGATAAACGAAAAAGTGAAAAAAAAAAAATTTAACACAAATATACCACGTTAGTTAATGGTAGTTAAATATACAGAGGTGACGAAACAAGCCCTTACTACCCTCATCGTCTAGTCTACTAGAGTTAAATTGCAGTTCAAAGTAAGTACTATTTTTTAGTTTTGTTCATAATGGAAAGCAATATTCGCCTTGCAAGTCGTCGTGAAAATATTCGCATGGCTGAGACGCTAGCGCCGCTCTTATTAACATTGAAGGTGACTCAATTATGGAACCTCTTTTATTAGTAGATGACTTTATTCATCGCCCACACAGTATTTAGCTCCAATCCTGAGCTCATACTTAACATTTTGACTTGTTAAATAGAAGTATTTGTTCAGTTTTATTCAATTTAACAGCTCATTTGCATAATTGGGATGGTGGCATTCTTTAAATTCACTGTTTACTGTATCTTCAACCTTATTTAATAATAATTTTAAAAAATATAATATTACAAGGTTGGTTACATCATAATAAAAAAGTCACACCCAAATAAACTATCTCCCACCACAATGATATGACATCATTTACTTTCAATTTCTGATAAGGTTTAAATAAAGACCTTAAACCTGTTGTTTATGACCTGTGCTTCTTTGTCTGTTACACATTATTTGTCAAGACATTAAGATCATCTAGTAGATGGATGCACATTAGCTAGAACACCCACCCACATATTGTAGCAGATCATCACAAGAATGATACACAAATCTGACATCATCAAATTCAATCAAACGGATGGTAAAAATAGAGAAATATCATCGCTCTGCTTAATTAACTTATTCCCAAGGTCACATACAATGTTAACTCGGCTACAAATGTCATATTAGTCACATTAAACATATAAAAATAAATTTGTCAAATAAAATTAATGATAGTCCAATTTATGTTGTACATAAATATTAACACACGTTTTTACTCTTTTGTTTACAATAATACAAACACATACCTTGGTCACAAAACAAAGACTTTTTAATTATACAAAAGAAATGTATCCACCCTTTTATATTATATAATCTGGTAACAGTATTTTTACGAGTTATATTGACTCTAGGATTTTTTAGGGAAGATAAAGGTATAAAGCCAGTAGGCACATTAAATTCTAAATCACAGTATGGCCTGCACAACAGGTTTCTATTCACATTTGCAATCATTTATCATGTGACTTAATTGGATACTAGTATATGATGCTTGATGTAGGTCAGAAGCTATGCAGTCTTACATGTAGGCATGCAACCAACTTTCTGGAGTTTCTGGGTGGGGTTCATCCAGGCTAGTTATGCTTTCCTGATTTTAATGGTTTCCAGATCTTTATATACATTGTTCCGAGTACAAATTAATTCCAAAATGCTTTTGTTAGGCCGAACTTAGGTCATTGTTTACAATTAGCCTGAAGTCTCAAAAACTTGCAGAGAAATTTGTATAGATTTCCAAAAGTACAGAACTCAAGTGAAATGGCCTAAGTATCAGCAAGCTGTTAAGAAATTGATGTGTCTAATTGGTGCACGAGACGAACTGCCTGTTATGGCCTCGAAGCGACACAGGGCGGGCCCTCAATGAATGAAGTCGACCACTGATGGTTTCATTAAAAATAGAGTTTTTAAAACGATTGCCAATGCATGTTTACTACTTGTAGGTACGTGCTGAGTAATGACCTTGTGTTCCCGACTGCTGGATGGAACCGTAAGTCGTTTTATGTTTATAAATCAGTACTCATGACGTCATTGTGACCGAATTATCCGCACAAAACTCGAGATATTAAAAGACAAATCAACTCAAGTTCACGCTCTTCGCGACATTAACACTGACCAAAAGGATCATTGCATTAAAATTCATACTTTTAATCTGTGCGCAATCTAATTTCAGGAAACCATCGGCAAGTGAACACCCAGTTTGCAGCACAACAAATATGACGTGATTAATGTAAATAACATACCTTGAAAGTATTCACACACTACGTTAACACTGTTCACGTTTTACTAATTAATAAGCACTGAATTTATTTAAGTAACTGCCTTTTAACAAGTCAATAAAAACATCGGCGCAGTTGACGCTGTGTAGGGTTTGGTCCATTCGACGCTTCACAAAAATGTTTCCCACTACATCGATCTCGGAAGTCGCGCGCGGCTCCGTGGCGAATGGAATGGAACGGAACGAACGAAGCAAGCGGAGCACGCAGTCAGCTCGCCCAGTGACGTAATGTTAGCGTTCGCGATAACATTTACACGAGACAACATTATAGCTGTCACTTTTCTTACTTTGAATTTATAAAATATTTTTGCGCAAAACATATGACAATCGTTAATTAATTAATAATAATGTAAGTATTATGACTAACTGAATGCTCACAACGATACGAATTGTTTTACTTAGTAGCTCAATAGATGGCGCTACATTTATACAGATACGGATTGCATACCGAATAAATTTTTATTTTCCCCTTTATCCCTGAGGTGAGTTAGGAACATAGGACATTCAACATCAATGAATTACATCCACCGCTTCACTTGATTGCTATTTTATAGCGATGGCCCCCTTGCAATGTGCAATATAAAATTACCTATAGTTTCTACAGGTTTGGTTTGTCCATTTGGCAACTAGCGCGTTAATTTTAAGAGGGTTCTTGATTGATTTTAATAAACAAAGCACAAGTAGGTACCCACATGATACAAATTGTTCAAACAATTTGTACTTCCTAAAACGTATCGTTGGCAGCTAATGTGCCGTTGCAAGGTGAATGCGAAATTTCTCCTTTATAGGTTTTGATCAGCAATAAATAGATAGATATGTAGGTACCTAGTTTTTATGACTTGTTAGGGCTTAGAAACACTGCGTTATTTTAGGTTTTCGTCGTCTAAGCGACCCGGGTCGATGCGTTTCCTTGCTACCCTGGAATGAGCAGCGCTAGTTACGTTTGAAGAGCCAAACCGCGCGTCGTCGTCGCCAACAATACCGTGAGCACAATCACTTCGGGGTGCCTTGCATTTAAAAGGTTTGAAGTCCACTATTATTTTCGTTTTCATAATTTGTCCGAGAATTGCTACTACTACTTGAACTAGGAAGGATCAAATACGCAAAAGACCAGTTAGTCAAAAGTAAAAATAAACAGGCGTAACAATGACAGTCATTGAAACTGTCCAAGTTAACTAAAAAATAGATCCCCTACATCGATAATGTCTGGTGTAGAGATCGTTCAACATAGATAGCCTGTGCCTGATAGCTGTTAGTTAGTTACGTAAAGAAAATAAAAAGGGGCGACGACGATTTGATGCTCTTTATTGATTGCGGAACCGAGGGAGCTCATCTATTCTATTCTATGCACCATGTATTGGATGGGAGGGGAAGCTTATTATTACATTGCGAGAAACAAACTAGGTAATCGTCGTGGCATTTTTTATCGTGTAAATGTGCGTCGATTTATTTTAGTTATGTTCAAGTTAATATTCTACTTTCTCAGTGCTTAAGTCTTAAGCACTTCTCTAGGTAATACATAATTTGTCAAAATGAGAGTAGGTACATACTTTAGATACGAAATCGTAAGTGCAATGGCATTTTAATTAGTGGTAAAAGGTGCCAAATTCCTATAAAGTTCATGCATTTCGGTCAATACACCAATTGACCGAAATGCATGAACTTTAACCTTAATTAGTGCATGCCCATTTGAAATTGTCAAGCAAGTGCGTTCGAGAATCATGCGCATAATAGGTCTACATGGGTATTGGCTATTTTACTACTATGCCAATCTCGAGTTTACTGCTTATGCATACGTATTAGTATTAGCATACATGCTTTCAGTAGATCCTATTACCTAGCTATAGATACAGAAATAAATTGCCTTGAAGTACAATAGACGCCTAAGTAGGTAGGTACGACGATGACCAATGTTACCTAAGTCGTACTAATAGATAATAGACGGTATAAAATAAAACGGAAAATAAAAATACATTACTTAAATAAAAATCGCAAAAAAAAAAAAAAAACATTCGCGTGAATTCGGAACAAAAATGAATAATTAACATACTCAAAAGAACAAAACGTACTCGTCTTCTATGGGCGTGTAGGGGAACGCCGTCTCTTGCACCCTGGGCGGCGGGCTGCTCTCCGGCTCCTCTTGTAGGGGACTCTCGTAGATTAGGGTCTCCACCATCGACCCTTTTGAACTGCCGAACGACACCCTACAAAAACGAACCAACGTTAATAATTCAATTTTTAAGTTCTATACAACACAGTTAGGTTCTGGAACAACTTGATATTTGTATTCTATTCTCTGTGACTTTTGATTTAAACCTTTCGGCCTGTCACACCAAGACTACTAGCTCTTTTTTTCATTAGAATACAATGTTCAATTGATGGTCAAAGGCCTCTTCCAATTCCTTCCAAGAGCACTTTTCCAGTGCCTCCTCCAACCAGCCCTCAAGATAGACATACAGTCCCACTTGTCGAATCCGGGGACAGGTCGTCTCGCCACCTCTAAAGTCTCACATTTTAAAACTTTAAATGAGACTCGGAAATGGAGCGACAAAAAAAAAAAAAACTTGCCATGCCCCTTAAAAAAAGTTTAGTTTGTTACCTACTTATTTTTTCTGTATAGTTTTGTTACTATCGCTTTACCAAACTTGCTTTCCTTCACGTGTGACGTGTGATAATATGTTAGAATTACATCTTATTACAATAAAATACAATACCTACAATAAACGTTTATTTAAGACTAGCTGTTGCCTGCGGCTTCGCTCGCGTTTTGGTCGGCAATTATCCCACGGGCACGTTGTAAATAGCCTATGGCACTCTGGGATAATGTAGCTTCCTATTAGTGAAAGCATTTTCAAAATCGGTTCAGTAGATCTAGAGATTACCCCCTACAACCTCACAAACTTCACCTCTTTAGAATATTAGTATAGATAACTAGGATCCAATTTCACTTAAAACTAGTGTTACTTTAATACAACTACTACTGAGCCCCTGCTTGACCCATGAATCGAGGTATCAATACTCATGTGAGCATTAATACATCGACTCACTCATGTACACACAGTCAAGTCAAGTCTTAATGCGACAAGCCCGTACCCTGCTCAGCATTGCCGCGCACCGCTTGCGCAGAGTAGCGTAGAAGCAATCGATGCGCGCCTCCGCAAAAATACGTGATACACTACCATAGATAAATAAAACAAGATTTCTATGAAGGCACTGTACGCTTTTTGAGTATAGACGCCCACAACCCATTTTAAACAATACATTTATGGCGTCGTTTTCTACATATTGTTAATAGTTCTATTTCCGATTTATTTGCGTTCAAAGTAAATCGTTATAGACTACAGATCTACACGGGGCAGAGCCACCGAGCTGACCGACCGAGCATGGCGAGCATATCGAAGACTTTGGTGTGTAGGTAGTGTCCATTATAATCACCTTAAAAAGCAGTTTTTGTAAACTTTTAACTATCTTTACAAATTATTTAATTTGTAAAGATAGAAAAGTTTGCTTTACATTGTACCGCATCGTACCTAAGTAAGTAAATACCTACAGTGAAAGTGCATGTAACTAACTATCAGTGAGATGTATCGAACGTACAGGAAATTGTCTTGCTTTGTTCATGGCCTCCGATATCGCTACTTCGCTAGACATCGAGATAAAATCGGATTTTTTAAGATATTGCATCAACCTCCAAGCCCGCAATATGACGATACCCATTTGACTGGCACGAACTGACATTTCCTTGACAGTGACATTGTTTTGTGTATTTTGGCGAGGGAAAAAATGTTAATGGAGGTCGTTCCTCTTATACGACACCGTGCGAAATTGTGAGCTGGCGGTATGTAACTGAACTCTAAAATTTACTCTAATTTACAGTTATGTACTTGGAATGTGCAGTAGCATGTAAACTCGAGTAAGCGCAATAAAACCTCTTTGGGTCAAACATTCTGGCAGGAAACAAAAAAATTACAGGCACTATATCTACTTGTCAATTTACAGAGCAGTTTTCGTAAACATATTTTTGTGAAACCAAGTGATTTTTACGGCAATCTAGTTTACCAAATTTTCGAATTTTTAAGGAAATTGCAGTATCAGTTCCTAAAGTCAATCCTTGATTGCAAATCTTTGCCACTAAAGTACCAAGTTCTCATTTTTATCTGTACATAACACCTGTTACCTAGATAAAAAGGTAGGTTCCTTCATTCCTTGGGCTAGTTGCCATGATACGAAAGAGTGCATTCTCTCAATTTTACTCGTGTCATGTGGGCGGCATGTTACAACAACAACAACATTTATTTCAGGCTACAATGGCCCCTATATATATATGTATACCTAAACTAACCTAATTATAGTAAATATAAATGTTGTGTTAATAAAGAAGACTTAAAAATGTTCAAACTCCTGGAATGGAAAGGACTTGGCATCAATATCAACGGCGAATACCTCACACACCTTCGATTTGCCGACGATATTGTAGAGTCACTGGAAGACCTAGGACAAATGCTCGGTGCCCAGCAAGTGGGTCTTAAAATGAACATGGACAAAACGAAACTCATGTTTAATGTCCATGTTGCACCCACCGTACTCGCAGTCGGGAACACTACTCTTGAAGTTGTCGACGAATATAGCTACCTAGGACAGGCGGTCCGATTAGGTAGGTCCAACTTCGAGAGAGAGGTCAATCGTCGATTCCAACTCGGCTGGGCAGCGTTCGGGAAACTACGCGATGTCTTCTCGTCCAAAATACCTCAGTGCCTCAAAACTAAGGTTTATAACCAATATGTGTTACCAGTGATGACTTACGGATCCGAAACGTGGTCTCTCACAATAGGTCTTATACAGAAGCTCAAAGTCGCTCAGCGGGCATGGAGAGGGCTATGCTCGGCGTTTCTCTACGTGATAGAATCAGAAATTAGGAAATCCGTAGACGAACCAAGGTCGTCGACATAGCCCAGCGGATAAGCACGCTGAAGTGGCAATGGGCAGGCCACATAGCGCGAAGATCGGACGGCCGATGGGGCAAACGGATACTGGAATGGAGACCACGCATTGCAAATCGATTGGGGAGGCCTATGTTCAGCAGTGGACAACAACGGGCTGAAATGATGATGATGAAACAATGTTAGTAGCACTTCACTTGTGCTGGCTGACTAATGGAACTTGTCCTTGGAAGCAACGGAACACCACGTCCTGCGGCCAAATGCCTTCCTCCATCACCATGGGCAGATAACAATTCGGTACTCGCACCACGAACGCCTTGAATACCGTAACAACCGTCGGTGTGTACCTCAACTTTTGGCTCACGTACTCCACGATGTCCTCTGTTCTAACGGTGTAATGTAAGCGGGAAATGTTCACTGGTGTATTCGGATTGGCGGCACGCAGGCTCACTTCAGGGTGCGCAAGAGCCTTGCTGCAGTGGTTCTTGGTTGTTCACAAACGGTGCTATCTTCTCTGCACCGTTACGAAACCCTCATTATCAGCCTTATTCGGTGCCTTTTCAGGCACAGGCTTTTTACTAGGAGCGTCAGAGGGGCTTGCGGTGACGCTGGCGTAATTCTTTCGATGACGATGTTCTGGGATGCATCCAATTTTGCCAGCACATCCGCAAGACTGCCTTCAAGGAAACGATATCCTATAGTAGGCTCGTTACATCGATATGGTCAAAAGTGACAGGAGGAAGCTTGTTTAGCTCCTTCGCCACAAACGTCAGCAAGTCGTCTCGTCGGGTTCACGGCGGCGAGACACCATTTGTTCGCGCTTATTCAGCACAGTGAACAGCATCAGCTTGGCGATATCTATGTCTTCCTCGCTGAAGTTTGTTGCGCAGACCTGGGGGACACCTCGTCCTTCACATCCAGATTCTGCTGCAGAAACGCCAGCAGCTCATTCAACACGTTCTTCACTCATTCATAGCACACACACCCGTTTCACTTAGCTACTAGTATTTCGAATAAGCTACGTCGCTACGCACGTAAAACCTAATTGATCGGTAGCTAATGAAAGCTGGTGCTACCTATGAATAGTGATAATGATAATATTCCTGAAAGGCAGGTTCTAATCTACCCTGACACTGAACGAAATAATAATATCCTAGTAACAAGTTCTGTTAATCACTGTCCAAGCCGAAATAAAAACTTTCTATCTTATAGGCAAGGAGGCAACACAATAGTCACGTAATTATTACGTTCAATACAGTTCCGGATCCGCGGCTTAGTGCTACTTAACATTCTCAGTGAAGTCTGCCCCACTTTAACTATAACTGACACCAGCCTTTAGCCTCTAGCATTCCTTTACTTTACGATTATGCAAGTAGAGTTCTAATTCGTATATCTCCATTCAGTTTGCGCATATCAAAAATATTTATCTTAAGGTGAACCCCCTTTTCTGAAGGGAGGATGAACAATAGATGCACTAATACTTATCGCTTCAATCATCATAGGCTATGCTGCTCCACAACCGGTTATTCACCTTTTTAACTCAGATATTAGTCTCAAGTTCAGGCCGAGGCTGACCCACCCCAAACCTTCGTTTAGGCTGGGCGGCATTCCGTCTAGGGCCAAGTGTTCCAGACTCTTACACTATCACGTTGTCATCGGGGGAGCGAAGATCTGAGACGTACTCGTTGTTAACATTATTCCTCTAAGCTTGGTTTTTGTATCTGATCTGCGAGTTGAGCCATCGTCTATGTGCAGAAATATCTTTATCCATTTGAGTTAAATACTGCCTCAAGTTAACTAATTGCTAAATCCATTATATATAGCGCCAGATACAGTTAATAGTTATCTGTAAGTCAATTAATCTTATCTATCATACTTCAAACGGTTTCTTTCATTAACTTTTGTACATACTCTAAATTGAATATTTATTCAGTTTGAACACAAAGGATGCAGTGTACTGTTTCCGTTGTATTTTGCAGTTAGGTTCATCACACATCACATCTGGCACACCTAGAATTCATGAAGGACCTAAAACAGAATATATAACGAGAATCCTTTATGTGCTGCTAGTTCCAGCACTCTGCTCTCAAACCATATTTAACGTTTCTCAATAAAATCAAACATCACTTGAACAAAGACGTGATGTTGGCATCTTGCCCGGCTCCCGGCTCAGCCAGATCAGTACCTTGTTTTGCTCCTATACTGAGATCATGTGTTCTTTTCCTTTTATACGTAGAACCTCGTTTAATGGTTTCGAAAATTATTATTTTCACAGGTTCACAATGCCTGCGCAGAAGTTTGACCCAAACACGGAAGCGTTTCAAATGCGAGCGCAATGGAAAAAACAGGATAACTGCAAAAAGATGTGGTTCGAAAGATGGAGCTGGCTGCTTGATGAAAGAAAGTAAGATTTTATACCTCAATAATCATACCTTAAGTTGTACTTCTTATAAGAGCCAAGGGCGCTGATTTCGATGGGACAAAATATTGGGGAATTTACAAATATTACCCCAGACCCCTGAATTTTGTTATATTCTATACCTAAGTCTATTTCTCTGGAAATTCTTTGAGATGCTTCGTAGATAGATCAGTAAATTATGTAATCATATCGTACTGCAGTTAAAGTAATTTACTTGGTTTCGACCTAGTCAAGGAATGTAAGTAGGTAAGCGTGAAAGTAATTTAATATCACGGCGTTAATTCAACTTGAAAATTTAATAATCGTTCTGTATTAGGCCTAAACTTTATTTCATGTGAATTTGAAGATTAATATCTACTTTCTCTCAGCTCTACTTTTTCACAACTAATAATGTATACATATATACACAATTTATAACCGGCTCTATGCACTAGGTACAATATTTAATCTAGCTTAGCGTTAAGCTCTCTACCGAACAAAACTGCATCATGAAATTTACGTTTTGACCTATATTCAGATTGACATTGTGTACAATAAATGGGTACACATAAATGAATACTAGGTATCTTATCATCAATCATACCCAGATCTTTTTTTTTTTTACTTTGTGTTAGTAATTCTTGTTTTTATATTAGAGTTAAACTTTTGAACGCTAATAATTATCTTGCACTCTTATTAGTCATAAAAACAGAATACAGCTAAGTATTCTATTCAGTTTCTACGTTAAAACAAAAAGTTGAACAGTTATCATGTGATTTAGTGCAAATTTCAGTTTCAGTCGGTGATCCCTAATTTTATATGGACTCTTCAGCTGTCATCTAGCTAAACTATGTCCACGATAATAAGTAAATATCATCGTCGTAACGAAACGTATGCTACCTAATTAATGCAAAACACGTTACGTTACGGGATTGACGCGTTTAAATTCACAGACGTAATAGGTACCTAACCGACTGCGTTGAAACTAGGGCAAGCTAATTGATAATAGCTGTGATTGGATGGTAAGGGATGTATCTGAATGATTTATAGCTTTTCTTTTTACGGAGTAAATAGAAGTTTTAGTAAAAATTAATATATCAAATATCAAGACCGTAGTTTGTTTTGAAATTCCACTTAACTATTGGGTATTTTTATCTACTTCCTGATAGTATTGTTTTAATAAGTTTCATGTGAATAAATGTACTTACTATAATTTCAGTAAAAATCTCTTTGGTTCGTTTTTACAATATTTAAAATGTGGGATGGATCTTTTAGTTTTAAGTTGAGGCAGTAAAAAAAAATGATTAAATACCTTTAATATTGTTTTAAGTGATTATAATATTAAAGGCATTTAATCAAAGTAATAAAAAATACATAAATACATCAATAATTCAGTTATCTTCTTAATCAGACTCGATGGTATTCGTTTCAATTCCGAATTAATCTATTTCACCCGAAAATCCATCTACGTCATGTACTAGATCGTCATCAGCAGTTAACTTCTGGTAAAATCCTTGTACATCTTGTGGAATAAGATGAAGCAGACTTGCAGACTGTCAAAGCTCTTCATCAATTTATTCGTTATTGCAAATATCGACACCTGTCATCATCAGCGTACAGCAGTCTACTGCTGGACATAGGCCTCCTCAATCGCACGCTAAAAAACTTGATTCTCAGCAACTCTCATCCAGATGCTACCAGCCACCCTGCGAAGGTCGTTGCTCCACCGAGCCTGAGGGCATCCCACCTTACGTTTGCAAATTCGCGGTCTCCATTCTAGAACACGTCTACCTCAACGGTCATCGGTTCAACGGCTAATATGGCTGGCCCATTGTCACTCTAGCTTACTTATTCTGTATTATGATTGCCATCCATGTTTCGGCCCCGTAAGTCACAACAGGCAGGACTCATTGGTTGAATACCTTAGTCTTTAGGCTCTGTCGAATACGCAGCGAGAAGATCCGATGAAGTTTCCCAAATGCTGCCCAGCCCAGCTGAATTCTTTTGTCAGTCTCCCTCTCGAAGTTGTTCTTACCAAACTGCAGAGTTTGCTCGAATTTACATTTTCTCGAACAACCTCCAGAGGACCGCCATTGACAACAATAGGTCCTGGGGTGACGTGTTTGTTGAACATAACCTGAGTTATGACCAAGTTCACCCTGATACCAATACGTATTGGCGAATCAACTAGGCCATCCAGCATCTGCTGCAAGTCCTGCAGCGATTCAGCCAGTACAATTATGTCATCTACAAATCTCAAGTGTGAGATGTAGTCGCCGCTGTTGTTAATGCCGCGTCTTAAATACATCCTCCAGTGCGTTGGTGAACAATTTCGGGGAAATCGTCCAATCGTCCCCTTGTCTCACCCCCCGACGCAATGGGATATGCTCTGTTTGCTGGTTCTGAGTTTGGACGGTCATTGTGGAGTTTGATAAAAACTACTCAGCACTTGGATGTATCGCCAGTTGACTTGGCATCGCTGCAGAGACTCCAGAACTGACCAGGTTTCGAAAGAGTCAAAAACCTTCTCATAGTCCCCAAATGCAAGACACAGCGGCCGATTATACTCTTCGGACTTCTGTATGATCTGCCGCACTGTGTGGATATGGTCTATGGTGCTGTATCCTCCTCGAAACCCGCCGGTTGAAAGTCGTCGAGTTACGATTCGTGACGACTTGAAAACAGCTATACACGTGGCCTTTTTTTAACCGATGGGAAATCATCAAATGACTCCTCCCACTCTGGGTGGAGTGGAATAGAGTGTCAGACTTGTACTGACTTAAACCCATCCATGTTCCCTCTGTTGCCCTTTGTGTTTCAGGGCCGCGGTATCTCTTTCGAACAGTCCCGCAACCTTGGCAGGCATCGGTTCTTTTGGGCCCCTCCCCGTTTGCTGACATCTCTCTGGGGCGCGCATGGAACACGAACGCACCGTCGACACGGCCTGTCGTCATAAAACGAACGTGGCTAAGGAGCGAAAGGAGTCTGTAATTCTTTAATAGGACCTTGTTCGCCTTTTTTAAGAAAAGAACGACCACGGTCCTTCTCCACGCTTTGGAGTTCTCCCAGAGAACAGGACCAAGTTGAAAAGCTCCTAAAGATCTCTTAATACAGGACTTCTTTCCGCTTTCAGGAGCTCAGTCGTTATCCCATCCTCGCCAGGGGCTTTTCGCTGTGATCCATTATTAAGCTGTCAAAGAGCCGCCTCGATTTCGTCTTGGCTGACTTCTGGCAGGTCTTCTGTGAAATAGCGAGTTAAGGTGGCTCTGTAATCCCCATTTTCCAGATCAGGTCGAGATCGAGATGCATGCGATGCGACGGCCGTAAATTATGAAAATATGTCAACTAAAATATTTCATTTACCTAGTGGGCGTGAATTACTTGACATCTTCTCTGTGGTATTCAACATCTGATATTATCAATGGTACTCGTAACAGTAGTATTTGTCAAAATAAACACGTTAAAATGAAAGATGCCAAGTTATTTACGGAGACAATTTCTACAAAACTAATGCAAATTCGGGGATGATTTTTTTTCATACGTAGAAAACGTTTGAGCTAGTAAAAAAATTCATGCTCGAGTTGTCAAGTTATTTACCCCAGGCACGGATATATTCTTTCAAACTCTTTTCACACGTACATACTAATCTAAGTATGTATCTACATAGATACGTCTCTGCACGTTTAGACAGTGAAATTGGCGGGAATTATGTGACACAAACTATTGATGTGAATGTGAAGATCTATGGTAAAAATAATCAAGTATGCGATTTTACTTGCACTTATAACGATCAATTTACTTTTTCTTTGTTTTTTTTTCAATAATTTTGATATAAACCACGTTTTAATTTTAAGTTTCATTTGTATCATGTACACTACATTATTTTTTCTTTTAGTTTAAAAATATCCTTACATCATGGTTCTTTATTTTGAATATTTATTTTGGGAATCATGCAACATGGATACTTCAAACAAAGAAATTTATTTGTGCAAAAAAACCATATTGCATGAATCTAATTTACAATACACTCTTCTAAATTATTTCGGAACGATGCGCTGTGATTCCTTTTTGCATTTTATCATTCTTACCAAAATACTAATTTGAAAAACAGATTCAATAGCATGGTACCTGTTTTATAGTTAAAAATCGATTTAACATACAGATCCAAAGTAGTTTGGATCTTTTAAAGCCCGTTATCTGGGTTACCATGACACATGGTTCTATTTTAACTCTACGAACATGGTTAATATTCTGTTGGTATCAACAGCGTCTGTGTTTTTCATTAGAATAAAAGTACTTTGCGGCTTGGATATTTTTTGCATATACGAAAATTGATGTGTAGATGCCATTTATGACAGTAACTCAATAAGCGGTTTTTGTGGGCTGGATCCATTTTGCATAACTACGTCCAACTATTAATGCAGCAGGACAGCTCCTGACGTCGATACTGCATCAAAACGAAGCTAGCACATTTGCGCGAATGGATATCAGGCATTTTTTTTGTGAGGGATTCGACTGGCCATTAAAACGCGCGTTCGCGCAAATATCCTTCGCCCAAGTGGATTCGTGCAAGTGTCCGTCGCCCAATTGTCAGTTTGCACAAGTGTCCCATCGCGTTTTCACGCAAGTGTGTTCGCACTAGTGCCTTTAGCGCATTGTGTCCTGATAGGTACCTATCAAAGCGTCAGAATTCGCCATGGAGATCAAATTAATCGTGAGCGCTGGAGTTTCGTGCGAAACCAATGTTGACGACCGTTTCTAGTTCACGAATAGTTCTACAACAGACGAAATTGCTAAAAAAACTGTTTGAATACTTTAGAAAATGTTGACCTTTCAGTATTTTTGTTGAAATGTTTAGAAAGCTCTAGTGAAGTATAATTAGATCTACTTAGTATGTGTCTACGGGACATTCTACTTTAAGTAGATACTTGGAAACCCTTTTTTTAATTTATTTATATTAATTCCTCATTAGACCACTATAGTACTACTCATGACGACATGGAGAGAGCGGCTGTCGCAATCCCGTGCAGGTCACGCCAAAATACTGGCGATAAGTCCCCTCTTTGAGGAGTGGCTGGAGAGGCGCCACGGCGTCCTCACCTTTCGCCTGACCCAGGGCCTCACCAGAAACGGTTATTTCGGGAGGTACCTGCACCGAATCGGGCAGGAGGAAACGCCCGGCTGTTACCATTGTGAAGATCGCCCGGAGGACACGGTGGAGCACACCGTGGAGGTCCGCTCCGCTTGGGCGGAGCACCGTTGTGTCCTTGGAGCGGCGATTGGCGGTAGCGACCTTTCACGTCCGACCCTGGTTTAATCCATGGTCCGGAGTGAGAGGGAATGGAAAGCCGTCACCTCCTTCTACGAAGCAGTCATGCTAGCGAAGGAGGTGGCCGAACGTGAGAGGGCGAGAGCCTCACGTCTCGCCGCCGCGTTCCTGGCCACCTTAGGCGCGGGCCTGTGGACGGTGAGTAATGGGCTAGCACGCCGTCCGTACGTCTTATGACGACAGGCCGTGTCGACGGCGCGTTCGTGTTCTACGCGCGCCTCAAAGAGATGTCAGCAAACCGGAAGGGGTCCACAAGGGCCGATGCCTGCCGGGGCTGCGGAACCGTTCGAAAGAGACACCGCGGCCCTGGAACACAAAGAGCTAAGAAAGAACATGGATGGATTTTAGTCAGTACAAGTTTGACACCCGCTTCCAGAGAGGGAGGGGGTCCGAAATAAAAAAAATAAAGCCCACCACAGTACAGTAATTACAGGATGTGCTGGGAAATAACTTTTCTTTTTTTGGGTGAAAAAACACGTTTTACGTTATGACTCGAATGTAACGCACTTATAACATTGTGCTGATGATGGTGGATATGATGATGGATTGAATAGTTCGGGGGTCGTAGCAGTGTTTTTTAAAGTAAAAATCTTACATAAAAAATATGTATTTAAAAATATTGTGAAAAAGTTGGAACTTTGACCTAAATATCTCCGTAACTATAAGGTTCCCAGTTATGGTCTAGAACAAAAATTAAATAAAAAAACAAGTACGTTTCGGCTTCGTTAAGGGTCTTGTGACACCCTTTGTAATTTTATTGTACTACATTAAATTGAGCGAAGTGGCATAAGTAGGTTCTATCCGGTGGATTTGCTGTAATAGCTTACGTAACGAATATCAAACGTATACCTAATTCTTATTTATAGGTCGTGGTCGGACGTAGGTACACACTTAGGTAGATACTAATCATTATGAAGTTCCCACTAAGCTAGTTATCGACCGCTTTTGTTACCTTGAAAAGAAAGCAGTGGTCGGTTCCAAAATTTTATAAATCGGTTATTTCTTACATGTCGTTATTTCAAACATCATGAAATCCTACAAAGATTAAATACAAACAAACAACAACACAATACACTCAAACAACAACACACACACAACAATACAACAAACACAATCACATATATACAATCAAATACAATCAAACACAATACAATCAAATATCTTGACTTGGGTCGCGAGGTTGTCGACTTAAGATACGATCATATTATTGTGCCGCTAGTCGTGTCGGCCAATAGCTTAATTGCCAAGAGCCTCGACCAACACCTGAGAAGGCTCTCGCTGGGCGAATGGATCAGAGCCCTGATTCAGAAAGCCGTACTTCTTGACACGGCGCGCATTGTTAGGAGGTTACTCGTACTTTCCTCTCTTTGGAGCCCTGACCTATAGTAGCTTGAAACCTGTTCCTGATACCGATGGGCTCCTATTTTTATATTTATAAATGATTTTTATATGGTTTTTATATTTTGAAATGTAAATAATAAATTAGAAAAAAACAAAGAGAATAGGTCTATATAAGTATGGACATACTTCATAGTTCTTGTGCAGTGAAACAACTTTGTAATGAAAACTACGCGATAATTTATATAAATAAAATTGATGAGTTTCTACTGAATCGATTAGTTTTCATTTGTAAAGGTTGGTCCCGGCGTTGACCATAAAAGTGATGTTTCTGTTGTCAGGAATTTAATGGATCAATCAGATGCAATTCGTCAAGAGGCATCAGATATTGCTCGTTCTCAGGTCACCATTAAGACAGAGGTACTGAAATCCTTGAAACCTGTTCCCGTCACGTCGACTGGTTTTATAGGATGGCTCTCTACAAAGTAAGGTCACATTTATTAGCTGAATAGTTCAGCATAGTCAGGACTCGAATGAGTTTGGGCTTCATTACTCGTCAGTATAAGTAATCGATTACAAAATAGGACAACAACAGAACTCTGATACAGATTTCATGAAGCATCTAAAACACACTTTTTGGTTGTATCTGTACGATCTGCACGGATCTGTACGGAATTACGGATGGACGGACAAACGATTTCAATATGAATCTCTCTCTACACCGACGGCAGCGGAAATTCATTCAATTCAGAATTAAACATACATACCTATTTCTAAATGTCCTATCCTAGTACATTTCAGATTACGGTTTAGATCTTTTTCAAGACTCTGTGCTAAAAGGGCGGAAATAAACGCCTTTCAGAGAAATGCAAGGAAGTCACAAGAAACCACGCTCGTAATCTACGTGAAAGGCCGCTGTATTAAATAACCAACTGCCGGGCTCAGCAAAGTATTCTTCTTAAAGGTAGAAGGATATGTGGAACACTATTAAAAGTGAATGATTCCGTTTCAGTGCATAACTGTTTTTCACAGGCCTGATTGCTGCCTAGAAATTTACCAGTCGTGGCTACACAAGCCGCTACTGCACCTGCCTGATGTCTGGGAAGACCCGGAATACACGGGTAAGAAGAAATAAATCAATCAACTTATTATATTTACTGTATTCAAGTTACGTAATTAGTTCAATTTTTTATTACAATTAAACGCAAAAGATCTTTGAAATTAATTTAATATTAAACTTTACAATAATCACTTGATGTCGCTTTTATTCAATTTATTTAAGAATGCGTTCATGCCTCACTGTGAATGTATAAACAATTTTGTAGCAATTCACACCACGTAATTGGCTGCGGCGGATAATTGGCAAAGCAATTAAAAATCACAACATTTATATGATTAGCGTATGCCCCAGTGGCTTGCGTTTACTGCTGTTTTATAAACGAGTTCCCGCAGTAAAACTTTAAATGTTGATATTTTCAGATGATACGATTGTACATTTATATTCAGATTGAAATCACTTAGGTACAGGTACTTACGTGATATTCGCATGTAGCTGTATAAATAATTTTCAATGAAGGCCGGGAATAAATTCCTTTCAAAGGTGCATTGATCTTGATCAAATGCAATAACAAATACACCTTCACATATCAATGAGATAGGCAAAACAACGCACGAAAGGAAGGGATTCGTTGGTAGAGAATAGACTTCTTGTCGATATTGCTTCAGAATAAGTTATAATTAATAGCTATAGCAGAGCACAGTGTGGGTAATTGATTGAAGTAGACGTGTTGCTGAGGAGTGGAAGCTGCGAATCGAAATCTACAGGATAGTTACACCTAACCATTTGCAATCTTCAAAGCCAAAGTGCGATAGTAAAGAAGAAATTAATGCCAGAAGAAAAGGGTTTTTTAAATTCGATTACACTCCACAAATTCATCTTCCCATGACAGACATTAATCCACCAATTTCACTCTACGCTCTAATTTTACGCAACTATTTTAGATTAGGTACCTAGGTACTGTTATTTTTTATATCGCAATCCATTATATTTTTGCTGTTGAATCCGTAACTAAACACGACACAAGCTCTTATTTTAAGTGTCTGATACAAATCGAATTCAGCTTGAGATTTTGATAATTACAAGATCTATTTTTTTTTTCAAAGTATTTCTCTGCTGTGCTCCACGTCTTGGGTAAATCGGATTTTAACTCACTTCCGTCCGTCCGATAACGCCGGCTCCGAGCTTGAAATTCATTAGAGGAGGTATCCTATAACTACAGAGTTTCAAGTGATTTATTTTGTAGAAATGGCCTCTGCAGGCTTGAAATAAAGAGGCCCATGTTCTACAATGGGCCGTTCTGATGAAGTGATGACGCAGAGCATGGAGACGCCTCCGATTGCGGCGGCCGCTGTTTGATACGGTTTCGTCAACACTTTCCGTACTAATTAAGCGTGTCATTGTTGTGCGAACAATGTACTAGCTGCCTTCAAGAGCCGTCTTTAACCGCTGCCGGAGGCGCGATTCCATGCTTCAAGACATTGTGACCATTGCATATTTTACGGGCTTCAATTTTGAAGACAAAATAAAGTAAGTAAATAATTAAACACATCAAAATAATGATTATCTATATTCTATACTAATATCCTAAAGAGGTAAAGTTTGTGAGGTTGTAGGGGATAATCTATGGTTCTACTGAACCGATTTTGAAAATTCTTTTCTAATAGGAAGCTACATTATCCCCGAGTGCTTTTCAGCGTGCCCGTGCGATAATTTCCGACCAAAGCGAAGCCGCGCGCAACAGCTAGTTATACAATATACAGCTTACCTCTTCAATGTGGTGTGTTTGGTTCCATTTCCGAGAAGTTTATGCTTTGGTTTATCGTGCGCCCCAGTGGGCGTCGAAGAGGATATGGTGAGATCGCTGGCAAACGAGCTGGTCGAAGACTCTTTGGAGATGTTGGTGATGGCGGAGCGAGCGCGGCGCGCGGCCGACTCGGGGCTGCCGGGGCTTCCCACAGTGCCTACCAGCTCTAGCGCCAGCCGTCCCTTGCCCGGCGCCGGCGGCGGCTTCTCCTCCACCGGGACCATGTACGACAGCATTGCTGCCTACTCTCTATTCTTTAACCACATGAAATCCCACAGCTTTTTATTCACGCCTCAGGTTCAAATTTGTATAGTAACATTGCCCATATTCACAAAATTAATTTCATCCTATTCTTATGTCACTCACAACGTTGTTTATGTCTTGCTCGACACTCTGTAGAGATCTGAAAGATGATTGTTATAATAATATACCGGTCGTTTGGAGATCATTGTTTAATCTGAATACACGCATTGACAATCAGTTTGGGAGAACACCTTACTTTTGTCATGCTAATAGTTTGGTATCTTGAATATTTTAGGATAGACTTGACAAACCAAACCCAATGCTTTTATTTGTCAACTTTATAAAACACAACTCGTAATAAAATTCAAGACTTGTGATAGCAGTCACCTCGTAAACCCACGGAAATAAAAGCTAAGCATCTTCATTTTGGAGTTCCGGGATTCGGGTTCTCCCCAGTGGTTTGCGGCCAGATAGGTCAAGGTATCCTCTTTATTACCTACTTACTTAGTCGTAGACTGGACGTCATCGCAGCCGTTTTGTTTTTTAACTTGCTCTACATAAACCTTGGGGAACTCTGAAGAGAAGGACTCTAAGCTGAGTTTTCCGATAAAGCATAAACGCTGGGCTGGGCCAGTAAAGTTTTTAGTAAAAGTATATAACGCATTGTGTGGATATAAAACTCTTTAATTGGATAAGCCTTCTGTAAAATACTTAACGATGAAGTGGAATTTGAAACACGATATTACAACGCTATCCATCATTATGGATTATACATTGGCTAGGTTCAAAATGATGACGTGCATAACCACATTTGCTACACATTAAATTACTTTGGCCTTGATGGCTTTTTTTGCAGTCATATCTTGTAAAAGTAAAGTTGATAAGTATAGTACCGTGTGTGCGTACCTGCATTGATTCGTTAGCCTTGACCTAGCGCCGCGTCTAGAATATTTAATTTCTTTGTTAATAATATCTGGTCGGAGTCGATGCGATTCTTTCATGTACGTACTGTTCTACTACAACTTTTTAGGAGCACTATTCGTGTGCTTGCATGCTCGATAATATTGATTTCAAATGTAATGCTCAGTAGCTGTCAATTGCGTCGCAGCTTGGTGACTTTAATTGATCGTTAAACTATTCCGTGCGTTTAACAGATTTCAACCTTGATCTTGAATGAGCGCAGATTCGCGTGCTACGTCGGTCCGTGCCTACGTAAGCTCCGCCTAGTTCCAATCTATTTTTATAACTGCAGATAAATACATCGAATATTATTGAAACTGTTTTTAGGAGTCAGATGAGGCGTTGGTTTTGGGAAAACTTGATCTCAGATTATGTATCTTAATGTTTATTAGCTGATTAAAACTTGAGAATGCTGCAGATGAGTAATACAATTAATTTTATTTTTCGTAACTGTTATTTAAAGTTATAACGCGAAATTGACTGTCGCTATACATTCGTTAGTTGGCCACTCACAAATAAGAAGTTGATGTTTCAATTTAGACATTACGACATGCACTGGACATGCACCAACGAGCTCACATCACTATTGTTCCACATCTTGCCTTTGCCAAGGTCAAACAATAATTACGCACGCATGATTTTATATAATTATCTAAATATAGTGTGTACATCATCTCGTTGGCGCCTGTTCTATGATTTACTATTCAGGATTTCGAGCACACAAAATTTGTATTTTCTTTCAAGTTCGTTACTATACAACACCGACGACCAGTATGTAGGTACTGAGATACTTATCTTGGGATTTATCGATAACTCTGCATTGGAATAGTAGCATAATAATTTGAGATAAGATTATAATACTATTTATCATCGCGATACTCAAGAAATGTCAAGAATAGATACTACTTACTTTGGAATCAAATCTTCCTTACAACAGGTTACAAAGCACAATGATATTTTATAGAAGTTATTGACGTGAAGGTATGATTTTTTTTCTAAAACCAATTCCTATGTAACTTAGATATTCAGTGAGAAAGGTCACTTTATTATGATGTTTGTTACTCAATCACGCCAGAACGGCTGAACGGATCTGGATGAAATTTGGAGCAGAGATAGATTATAGTCTGCAACAGCACATTTTCACCCGGAAGAACAATCCAGTGGGAAATTATCGAACTATACGCGGGCGAAGCCGCAAGCATAAGCTAGTTAATGCATAAGATTGAATCAAACGGCCCAACCGCTGCTGGTGGTATAAGGCATGTGTCAATTGATGTCTATTTGGGTCCAATAATTTCTTTCTACTCTTCAGAGTTTGGCTTGATGCCCACTTAAATATCCACTGGGTGAGATGTTAGTTTGGCCCTACAACTACACGTATGACAGCGCAAATAATTCATTGGTGATTTCTGAAGGAGAACATCCTAACATAAAATCACGCCTTTCCCCTGACTGCCTAACCCGGCAGAGGAATACATGAAGTACCTACAGTGAAGTATAAATTCTTACCTCATATGTTTTCTCTTCTAGAATTTCATCAGACGAACGAAACTCGCAAATTTCTTTTCAGAGATGTCGGCGGCTGAAACAAAATCATGAAGTCAACGCTTGGATCGCTTGGCTACTTCAGGGTTGTTACCTGCCAGGGTTGCGGGACTGTTCGAAAGAGATACCGCGGCGCTGGAACATAAAGGGCAAAGGAAGGAACATAGATGGGTTTTAGTCAGTAAAAGTCTGGCAAAAACGAAAACGTTTGTTACCTAAATAATATAATTATTTAGATACCTTTTATGACAAATTATGGTATGTACATATTTAAACAAGTATGTACTACCTATCTTGTGTACGTAAAAATAGATGTGGCTCATTATCATTATATATTTAATATGTAAACTTGTATGCATTTTTATCTTTCTTGAATTTTACGAAATTATAATACCCTTCTTACGTATGTATTTGCTGTTTCTACTAAGAACATCTGATTGTCTAATTAGCTTTTATCTACCTAGAAGACCTAAAACCTAAATAACTAACTGTAGATTTTTTTGTATTTATAAATTTATAATTATTTGGACTTCGCTCTGGTAAACTTAGCAATTTATGTGTCTATTCAGTTGTAGTGATCCTTGAAATGGATTCTGTAGCAACTTGTCTGAAACTGCGAGTAGATCAGAAATAAAAATTACATAAATCTCTAAAGCTTAGCATGAGTTTTTGGACACAATTACACTGTGTCAAATAATCACTTTAGTGAAAAATCGAGTGATAGGATTACCTACTATAATTGTTGATGCTATCATCAATTCGGTGAAATTTTCATTGTCTTTTGACTGCGACCAAATACGACTAACAATAAAAATAATTGAGCTTTACACAAAAACATACAGTAGCAGTTCCAATTCAATCAAACTACACAATGTTTTGTTTTGTGGTCTTGTCATCATGTCACGTTTGAGTAGGGTTGCCATCACCTAAGCCGGCGATGCCGGACAAAAACTTTAAAACCCCGGGCATTTAGGTGAAATAGTTTTTTTCCCGGACAACCCAAAAAAGAGAGAAATATGAAAAAAATCGCAATACGAATAGGATGGTGATAGTGAGTGCGTGAATTCAAACAAGAAGTGAGGGCGCGGCGGAAGGGTTCTTACTTTCTTTTAAGTCTCTTTTAAGACTTACAAAATTAGGAACGTTTCTTAAGAAGTACTTAAGAGTACCGAGAATGAAAGAGCGAGCGAAGCAAGCTCAAAAATTTTTGCATCCCGGTAGATAAAAATTGGGTTCACACGGTGTTTTAAGACGACCCACTGACCAAAAGTTTTAACCGGTCACTTATTAAAACCCCGTCCGGACAGCCCCCGGACGCCCTCCAAACTAGGACAAATCCGGGGAAACCCGGACGGATGGCAACCCTACGTTTGAGAATAGTACTCCTTTAATGAGCGCGCTAGTAGAGGACCCGAGACAAGGGGCTAGACATGACGTAATAGAGTTTGAATGAAAGCTCTTCGTGCTCATACAGGCCTCAGACGTCTACCTAAGTTAGATGATATAGATAACCACCAGAATGGTTTGTCAAGGTAGTACCTCTACCTACACAGTTACGCAACGTAAATGTCTCGTTCCCATTTCAAAACTCAGGTTTTCAGGCCTAATTATAGCATCAGAAAACCTCCTTTCTTCATGATACGGATGTATCATGTAATGTAACCAAGACAACGAGAAGAACCTTCAACAGGAAGTTTACTTCCTTTTCGGTAAACTGAAATAAGTATTTACAGGCGCGCTACTCGTCGGCGATAAGGTGCTAAACATTATGAATGTTATAATAATTTATTTATTGGGTGCTAGGGGCTAGTACATGCGGGCCTGTGGATGGTGAGCTATGGGCTAGCTCGCCGTCCGTCCATCTTATGACGTCAGGCCGTGTCGACGGCGCGTTCGTGTTCCACGCGCGCCTCAAAGAGAGTCAGCAAACAGGAAGGGGTCCGTAAGGACCGATGCCTGCCAGGGTTGCGGGACTGTTCGAAAGAGATACCGCGGCCCTGGAACACAAAGGGCAAAGGAAGGAACATGGATGGGTTTTAGTCAGTAAAAGTCTGACACTCCCTCCTGCTCAGCCCAGAGCGGGAGGGGTTATTTGATGATTCCGCAACGGAAAAAAAAAAAAAAAACGGGCTGTTACATCATCCCAACCTAAGGCTTTTTTCGCAGTTGTAAGTTAGTTATCACTTATGTAGGTACTGTTAAAAATACGTCTTTTTCTTCATCCTTTAGCATGAACAAATTATACAGCTTGTAACAGAAAGAGTATAATCATATGGAATACTGTGGTACAGACCATCAAACTGAACAACTCTCTCTATGGGACCACCATCGAAATCGTAAAAAAATAATCAGCTGTCCTATACAAAATTTCAATACCTACTCGACCCAAATGTACGGGACATCTGATTATTTTTTTACGATTTTGATGGTGGTCCCATAGAGAAAGTTGTTCAGTATGATGGTCCGTACCACAGTATTCCATATGATTATACCCTTTTTGTTACACGCTGTATATACCTTAAAGTAAAGTTTAAAAATGTTAAAAAGGCATTTGAAATCCTTGCGTCGAGCGCATCACTCAACGCGCTCGTACTGTTTTTGATGATATCAAGATTAAATGTGTGGGAATGTAAGTGAAATAGTATTCCACGGTGAGGGAAAGGTCAGTCCCCTCAGCTGAACCCGGCACGAGTATCGTCACTGCAGCTGCGGCACTGCGTCAGTGGCACTCCGTAGTTACCTACGCATGATTGCAATCGTTACTGAGCTAATTAGTACGAGCCATAACATTTCTCACACGTGCTATAAAGGAAGCAGCTGATTTCATTCACTTCCCTGTTCTAGTCTGCAGTCCGCTATATATGCAATTTAATTTAACTATCATATGTATCCTGGCAATATTAACTTGGAGTAGGTATTTAATAAGGGTTACACTTACAGCGATCAGTTCACCCATAAACTAAGAACTAGGAAGCATCCTCCGCCGCTGATTAAAAAGTAATTATTAGCCCTGCAAATATTACTTTACCTTTCATATTCGGGGTACCGCAGGGATCTCGTCCGGGACAGATTGTTTTTACCATATTTTTTTTGGAAGATCTGAGCTTCAAAACGAATTGTTGTCCCCTTAAAACTTATCAGCAAACGCACAAACAATTGTGGCACGATTAAAAGTACATAAGTTATTAGGGAGAGTGACAGTTCATTCTGTTCTGTTCCCGAGATCCCATCCTCGTCGCCAATTTGTAGTATCTTTGGATAATACTTAAATAAAAACAAGGAGTGTTCGTTAGTTACACGTTTAATGGCCGATCGATGACTGATCAAAATCACCTTTACACACGAGTACCCGCATATTATAATATATCACAGTTATAGAAGTGTTTAAAGATCCTATTGGCCCATGACTGCCATCAAATATAGATACCCATTCGAAAACATTATACAGTATTTGATGAAAAGCTGCAGTAGGACGTATTTTATCGGTCAGTGCAATATTTATGGCATCATAAATTTTACTGCTGACATTCTATGATAACAATTTCAGGACAGAATGGGTAGTCTTACAAGCAATCTCGGATAACCTATCCACGTGTTATGTTACGCAAGATTAGTCTGCCAGATACGTCCATGCCGTACAGATGGAATAGTTTCCGAGAAACACAAAATTGGCGATCTGCTTTTGTCACTTATCGTTTTTGACTGGCTCTGCATCGGTTGGTATTTGTTGTCTATTTAGAGTTGACTTGGTCGAACAAGTTTTTGGACCTAATTCAGTCTCAGAACATCCAAGAAGGAGACGAAAATGTCGCAGACACAATCTATTTCATATTTGATTCAATGACTCGGTCAGTCCGACCTTTGCAGATGATTTCTTCATAATATGATTATTACGAGAAAGTTCAACTGCAATTTCACGAATACTCAAGTTTTTGTTATAAACTGAAATTTTGAACAATTGTCTCGCTCAGAATGGACATTGGAGTGGCTGGCTGTTCGTGAAGCCACTTCATCCAAGAAACACCACACGTAAACATCCTAGACGAACTAGGAACCTCGTTGGAAATTCTCGCGTATGGTGCTGTCCAGGTAGCAATCTCATAAATGAGGGCTTCGTTTAATTGAGTTTTTAGGTCCTATTAACAAGTGGAGAATCAGTACCTTATATGTGTTTACTGATGTTCATACTAAAGATGTTAATAGTTAGAACTTTACAATAAACGCTTTTCTAAATCTAGTAAGGTCCTTTGAATTTACTTTCTTCGATGAAACGAATCTACTTTTAAGATTGTTTCACACAAGTTGAAAACTTTTTTTAAAGATATAGTAACTTCACCCAGATTGTAATTGAAGTCTCGTGTGATCTAGTTTCGTCTGTAGGTGTACCTTACACCGAAATTGCGGTGGATGACGCGACTGTTGTAACTACCTTATATAAGCAAAATTGTATTTGTAACAACCGAATCAGGTTTTAAAAATGTGTATGTAAATGTGTGTATTACTTTAACTTTAATGTCATCTTCGTGCAATCACTGAATAAAAAGTCTAAACAACTATGTGTCGTAGGTATATGTTATGTTTTTTATTTGCGTAGTTTATTTACGAGAGCGACTGTACAGGGAAGTGTTAGCAACACCTATTATAGGGAGAAAGACGTTTATTAAATAGACCGTGTCTAGCTGAGGTATTAACTGCAAACTGCAAGTACTTAAATGACTGCAAGGTATATTCATGCGTAATGTTGCCATGCTATAGGTATTACAACCTAGTATACTGGGAAATTATTCGTAACTGCTAGGTCTGGTAGGCTCTATTTTATAGGCCATCCATCATTGCAATGATGAACTTCGCACACTAGCACCAAAAAGTACCATTTCATAGTTTAATATCAATGCAAACTAAATACCTATAAGCCTCACCAAAATTTAATTCATTCATAAACAAATAACAACAATTTCTTTTATTTAAATGCTACTAAACAATTAATGAATATCATAATGACAAATTTTAAATTATATGATTCACAAAATATTTTTTTAAGTATTGTTACTTTTGTATACCAACTAATTATTAAAATTAAAGCCCTCTTCCTCTCTCTTAATTTGCTGTGCCCTAACAGGCTCCATATTTATGTACCTAGCTTTAAGCTCTCTGTATCATCTATATTACAATACGGAATGCAAAATAAATGAAAATGAATATGAATATTATTATATAGTTTCTCTGTACCATTAATTAGCAATGCTAGAATAAAATGATATTCTAGCATTGCAGCGGTTGTCTTGTCACACCGCAGCAATAAATTGATCTATAGCACGATTGTTACCGTTATTCACGTCCAACTTTAGATTTTGTTTTAAAAATCTGCTTGTTAATTTGAACATTTTAAGAACAATGCTTACTTTGCTTTTCTACAGAAACTACTTCTTTTCTATCTCTAAACTAATATAATAAAGCCGATTTTTTTGTAGTCTTTAGAATTACCCGTGGGATTTATACTTCTTTCATTTGATAGTCCAATTCTTGAGGAAGCTTAAGCGCTATTTAACATTACGCTACGACCCTTGTGAGCCGAGCCAATAGAGAAACGGCGGGTAAAACCGCAGGGCACAGCTAGTCTCATATAACTCTATAGTGGACGGCTGATTCATTACAATTTATTTCCGGTGGGATCGAATATGTTTGTTGTTGTTCAACTTCCGTGATTACTAAAACATGTTGCATGTGTGCATAACATCTAGACTACATGGAGCAATTTAACTTTGAATAAATTCAATCATTACCTACGTTCTTAATTTTAACACGCGTTGTATGTGCGCTGTAGAACACATTTTGTGACAGTTTCGCTATTTTAATGACATAAGCAAAAAGCTGGTTTGTAACGCAATGTGCACACCAAGACATTTCGTAACTCAAATATATAAAGTCAAGTCGATAAACTCGATGAAATATGTATTTTTTCGCAATCTGTAATCCTGGCATTTGTGGCTTTTAGTGGACATACAATGTATGACGTATCTCTAGTAAAAGTTGAAACATTATTTTAAAAGGCGGCGTGGCAGGTCAGTCCAAGTATAAAAATGTTTATTGCTATTGGTACACACGGCTACACATCAAGCTATACATTTCCAGTATAAGATGACCTCGCATTGTATGGAAATCCTATACAATGCGAGATCAGCATAAACTGGAAATGCACAGCTTGATGTGTAGCCGTGTGTACGGGTACCGAAACTCCAGTAGTTAAATTTGAAACCATAAGAAATCACAATAACACACACAATAACTGGTACAGCCGATACTTAATTGCATAACGTAAAAGGTTCGTGAATTATCAAGAGGCAAAAGTGTTGTAACCTACCGAAAATTTAAAAAAAAAAACAAATACGAATGAAAAGATGAAAAGAGTACTTTTTTACCGATTTCCTGTTGCCAGGATACTTCAGAGAATTACATAAGTTTTTTGTAACCTAACCTAACCGTGTATGCAGCGCTCCAAAACAAAAATTACTACGTGTCTCATTAAGTCGCTAAACTTTGGGACTGAATTGACCACGTTTGCCGCATGCCCAATGAGCTACTCGTATGGGCCAAAATAGCCAGTTTCTGGAGCACTGTCACAGCCAGAAGGCGTCGCGGCATACCTCGTAGTAGATGGCGGGACAAGCTGGACAAGACCAGCGACCAGTGGTCCACATTGGATTTGGATCAAAACAACTGGAAGTCATGGGGAGAGCCCTTTGCCCAGCAGTGGGATGATGCAGGCTAACAGTATCAGAAACCTAACAAAGTATTGGTTGCTTAGTAGACACTCCTGAGGACCTAAAATAGCTGCTTTATCAGAATCATAATACGAATCACGTTAAAAATTTAAAACTCTTAAAATGGACTTTGTGTTTATAACCATAAAGACTATTATAAGAATTTAACATTTTTAACGTGATTCATAATATGATTCTTACTTCCATTTTAGGCCCCCTGACTGTCCATAAATATTAGTTATTCGATAATTCGGCTCTCGCAGTAGAGAAAAAGAATCTTATAAGTATTCAAGTGTTTTAATTTAAACCAGCTGAATGATCCCTATCGCCTGATAAAGTGTTACAATATTGATAATCGTGGCAGAAAGTGTCTCTCTCAGGTCATCACGTTAACAGTGTAGCGTAATGTAGGTGGACAGTGGACGTAGATTCGGCGCACCCAGGTGACGTGGGCAGGGAGAGGGACACTATTGTACCACCAATGTTTGTTTGTTCGTATGACATCACCACGGCGACATGGAGCGATGCATTTACCTAAGTAGCATCTAATAATAACCAATGATGACCAAGCTGGGTTTGTAAATAAAACTGTTTATCAACTCTGGCCAAAACGTAACAAGTAGGTATGACTTTAGTTCCAGTTTTACGACCATCATGTTGACGATGCTTCTGCTGGCTATTGTCAAGGTTGAAATAAGCAAGGAATTAAGACTGTGATATTATTTTATAGGTACTAAGTAACTAAGTGGATAGCTAAGGAAACTGTTTTGTTACAAATATAATTATGATCGTTACGACAATATGTAATCTATAGTGCGACTTTCACGGTACAGCAAAAGCAATAAGTAGAATAACATGAAACTGAGTCTACAGGCTAGATGTTGCGACTGACTGACGGTGAAACAGTAACATGACATGATGCATGACCCCTTCCGCCTCACTAACAGTTCTTAGGATCAATGACAAAGTAGCCCGATAATGTGCATTGGTCCACTAACCAGCGCTAACCTTGGCAAGTATATTGTCTTCGTAAACGTTTCTATTCTATCCATAAAACTGACTTATTGGTTAGTAGAAATCTCAAAAAGTTTAAACTCGTGACATTTAATTTCCCATCTATGGACCTCAGACGGCGTTTATCTTTTATTCGAGTAAACTGTTATTATAACTAAGCTGTGACTAATTTGTTCTCAGGAGTCGCGCTTGTCTCTACTATTTCGACGTTGATCTACAGTTTCGGTGATGGTTTAAATAATAATCGGACCATCTCACTGATTCTCTAGCCGATCTTAATCGATCTTGATTTTTATACTAAGTACTTAAATACTTTGTTGAGATGTCAGATGATCAATTTTATATTTTAACGGTGTATGGCTCTAAGTTAAACATGGAATCGTGGCTTATTCCTTTTGGACAACAGAACGCCACGTGTAACACATGATCCTGGTCAGACCCAGCCGACAGAGACGCGTGCCTGTCTTACCTGTCTCGAGTAGGTATAGGTTGTACGGCGAATTCTATAACTTGGCCTCGACAAATATACTACTTACATATAAATACATGTACAACCATAAAACAAACAGGGGGCAGGCCACATTTTTTCAACAAAAATATGGTCCGTTAGGGTTGGGCACTCTGATCCACCAAAATCTTTTGAAACCCGGCCTGCACTACTGTTATAGTTTAGTACGGTTAAATGATTTAGTAAGTAACGCCGCCAAGATTTAAGTTATTAACGGCGTTCCTGGTCCACTTTCATCGTTTCCGTCATGATGACTCGCAAACTCAACAACTACAGGATGTCCTACGTTTAGGAGAGCGAAGTCGCGAACATAAGAAAATGTACATTTCCTGCTATCATACAGACCTAGAATTTGAGACATGACCTCACTTAATCATCTACCAAAACTAGGTCGTACTAATTTATTAGGTAATGTGAAAAAATTGGGCCGCAAGGAGACATTATTGGTTCAATAAATGTGAAGGTTTTGACTTAAATAATCAAGTCTATTCGTGAATACTGCCATGAACTCTGTAAAAGACAGCGGCTGACCTTTATCCGGCAGTTTAGTAAACAAAGATATGAACGAGCGAATAATACCTAAACACTCACAATTTTTGTTTATTTTTGCCCTGAAATTTCAGGCAAACCTGAAGTTTTTGTGTTTTAACAAATTGTAATGTTGACCAACCATTAATTGGTTCGCTAAGCAACTCCTAAATCGATGTAATTTTGATTTGAGGTCAACGTCTAAGAAAAGCTATGCCAAGTAGGTTAACGCGTTAAGGAACTACGATTATTACGCTTACGGGTTTAAGTAAATACACTTTGATTTCACTGTAACCATTTCTTTCATCCTCGGATCAATTTTTCATAAACGTCCAGATTTACTGGGTAGGTACTAGGAACCTATAGGTTCAATCCATGACTAAATATTGCCTCATAATTTACGCTACATTTTATAATCACTACCTTCCTCTAAGGTGGCCACTGCCTACCTTCCTCAGTTTCTCATCATCAATTAAGTACCTGCATATGAGACACAGTGTTCATTGGAGATAGCTCAATTGGATTGCGCAATTGAGATACCTGCATCTTCGACCTCCGTTAGACATTGGATTGGCCGGATATGCTTTTCATTTGAATTTCAAGAATAAGTAGGTATCCAACAGTGTGTCAGTAGTTGCAATATCCAGGTATAACTCTAACAAAACTTTCTTGTTTCTGTTTACATGCATTTGTATTGAGAACACTTAGGTATTATTTATAGTCTGCCATGCTTTAGTAAACGCGTTGTCGTCAGTTTATGGATAGGAAATGAATTCGGGATAAACAAGTGCAAGCGTACATACGTGCACTGAATCCGAGCGGTGCGTGGTTGCCGGCGGTGCGGCCGGTGCATTCAGGATCAGCCGTCCGGATCGCGCGCTGTCAGGCGGACGTATCAAAAACAAGAGGGAGCGAATGGATGCGGCCGGCTGTTTATAAACATTGAAATAGTCAGACGAGGTGCGATCAATACCGAGACGGGCACACTAAAACGGCCGGGGCCACGCCGGCCCCAACCTCACCTGCCTCGCGGAATCAGCGGCGTAGATAACACAGTGCACTGGACCGCAGACGCAAGGCGTCGAGTGCAACACGGCGGGAGCAATCACTCGGACGTACTGAACAGGCGACTGACGGCGGCCGTGTGCGCGCCGCCCTAGCGGTTACGTCACTCGGTTTTGACAGCTACCGCACGAGGTACGCGCGCGTCGCTAGTGAGGGCCGCACCGCGGCGCCACCGGCGGCCCGCGGATCGACCGATCAATACCAGAGTGCGCGCCGCGTTCCACGCTGCGCAAAGCGCTACCGCGCAACCACACGAGGCCGCACGAAGACGCCGCTGCCGCCGGCCGGTGCCGCTGCCTGCCCGCCGAACGCTCACAAACAAAACGCGTCGTTCGATGCGCATTTTACAATGCAACGGAACTAGATACATCTACGTATAGGCGCTTGCCGACCTGCTTATATTATCTGAATTGACGCACCTACATTTCTTGGAAACCTTGCCATAAATCACTTTATTAACGTCCCCAGCTATTGTATATGCGTCTACCAAAAGTACAAAGCCAACGATGATCAGACACAGAGACGCTTCGATAGTCATTCCGTAATTCGTTCCACAACCATATAGGGCACATAGTGCTTCTACCAACATTTTCCATGACAGAAGCACTATGTGCTTACGTTTACGACAACCACACTCTTGATAAATGGGATAAGAAGGCATAAAACAAACCAATATGCAAATCTAGCATCTACAAGGTGTAACAAGACCCTTCACGAAGCCGTCAACCAACATCAAACTAGGTAACATTATGCAAAAAATATTGCTGGGAAACGACTTCTTTTTTGGGGTTATAAATCACATTTTACGGTAAAACTCAATTGTAACGCACTCAAAACATTGTACTGTGGATGGACTGAATGGTGCGGGGCTCGTGAAGGTGTTTGAAGTAAAAATCTTACATTAAAACCATTTAAAAAAGTTGGAACTTTGACCCCACTATCTCCTAACTAGAAGGTCCAGGTATCGTCTAGAACAAAAAAACGATCGCAATGACGGGGAGAACAAGTGGCTTTCGTTAAGGGTCCTGTTACACCCTTTATAAATTAACCTGAGCTATCACTTATGAAATCTACGAATTATGATGGAAATAGGTTTTAAAATGCAAATCATCAAACAATCATCACGAGAATAAAGAATTCGGGAATCAAAGTAGCGTGTTTACTTAGATTCGCGCGACGTTGATTTAGAATTAAACCATTCCTGCAGGGCTATTGCGTATCTCTTTTGACTGTTCATAGTGATCATCACTTGGCGAGTTTTGATATACAGAGATGTCATCAGAGATACGCAATAGCCCTGCTGTTGACTGTCTGACTGTTTAGAGAACATCGGAATGTATAATACAAATACAGGTGTTCCGAACAATTTGACATATTTATACGTTGAGGAATAGACCTTGAGACTTCCTGGATTAAGTTTTCTAGTAAATACTCTTTTAAATATGTGTCATGCCCTAGCTCCTAAGTTAGTGTCAGTGCCTTTTTTGTTAATAGCTTTTTGCAAGTCAATTAAGGAGGTCTGCTTAGCTGGACTATGCTGTGGTTACCGTGAGTGTGTGGCTTCCAGGCAACGGGATAAAAACTTAAATACTAAAACGCCACGTACGAGCGGGACGAGCCTCGGCTTAGTGCATCGCGGTAGGAGGTCAGCAAGAGACAGGCTCGATCGGAACAAGAATATTATTAATTAGGGACGTTGCGAGTGTTGCGAAGGGCCTAGACGCCGAAAACAGAATGTCGGCGGTCAGTGTCTATGTATTTTGTGGTGTAATTGCATCATCGGGAGTGACGAGAGTATCACTAGGTCGACGAATCTGGTGGCTGCGAGATGGCTTCTATCCGCCGATGCAATTAGGGGATTAGGGTGCCTTATAGCAGATTCAAAGAAGCGCTTTGAGAGCTGTTTCATGAACAGAAAGATGGTAGGTGTTCTGAGATGTAAGTGTAGACACTCATTGCGGGCATAAAAATGCATCAGTTCGACGGTAGTCGGCGTATTGATCGCACGAGTACACGGCGTCTAAAAGCTACTACATATTTATTTTTCTAGAATGGCCGCTGGCAGTGTTTCTCAAACTTTCTATCGAAGTCAGTCGAAATGTGTACCTGTCAACCTTGTGACACTGAAGCGAGGGATGGTGCTACGTGTGTTGCCTGTAAGGCGAAATTCGACTTACCCTGTGCTGGGATAACAGAGGCTGGATGAAGAAAACTTGGCGAGCGTAAATCGACATGGCAATGTCAAAGCTGCAAGGCTACCTACCCCGGTTGCCAGTCCTCTAATGGTTGTTTGAAGGCATCACCAGCGAACTCGGAGACCATCATGATTGAGCTCCAACGTCGGTCAGCTAAAATGGAAGCATTGCCTGCGTTGATAGAGAGTGTGAAGGCTATCCAGAGCGAGCTGGCGGAATTAAAAACCATACGGCAAGTAGTCTACGAAATGAAAGCGTCCTTTGAGTCCTACGGTCATGAAATAAAAGCTTTGGCAAGTAAAGTGTCAGTTCTTGAAGATGTCGATACATTGAAGAAGACCAAAGAAGTGATTATCAATTTGCAGAATGAACGGAGGTCGCGCATGAACAATATTGAGATCAAAGGAGTGCCAATATCCAAGGATGGAGACCTGTTCGCAATAATTGCCAAGATAGGTGAAGCAAGCACAACAAGCGCTAGTACCCTTGGCGAGATCTTTGAGACGCGCATGGGTGCCGGAAAGTGCAGGAATGATCCAAGAGCGAGCGATGCGAACTCGAAAGTTATTGTGTTGAACTTTGCGGCTATACTATGTCTGTACTTGACATGCATAATTATACTCGTACATTTTATACTATTAACATTCTAAAACTGATTTTGTATGCCTATCGGCGGGACATGGTTTGTACATTAATCTATTGGAAAACACCTGTAAACACCTATGTTTCACAAAATGAATAAATGAATTATGAATTATTATGTAAATGTTGCTTAGACGTGTGTAGATGGAGTAAATGTTTTGGAGTAGTCAACAAAAGCTAGGTTAGTTGGTTGACTGCATTTATATTAAATGGTCTTTAGTAGAAAGGCCAGGAATGAAACCTGCTTGTTCAGGAGGTTGAAGCTTATCTAATTCACCAATTAAACGATTTTCTATTATTTGTAGTTTTTTTTTTTATTAAAGAGCCTGTAAATATTAATATCTGACTTATCACCATTTTTGTGAAGCAGCATTATATTTGAGTAGACAGCGGAACGCTAAAGAACTTGGTGACTTATGGGAGGACTATAGGTTCAATTATTTTCAAAGACGCTGTGCTAATGCCATCTTCGCCACATGACCTATTGTTTTTCATTTAGCTGAATGCTACGTAAACTTTGTATCAAGTTATGGGTGGTATACTATCAGGACAGCAATACTCGGGTATTGAGGATGGTTGAATGTTGCCAAAGTAGAGAGATTTATATAATTTCGTACAGATATTTAATAATTATGATTTATTCATTTGTTTCTTACCGTTGCCATTTTTTAAATAAGTGATCCAGGAATTGAGATGAAATACCATGCTTTGCTATTTTTAGGACCCAGTTATTTTCTGGAGCACCTTGGACCAGTTTATTGTTGTGATTTCTAATATCTGTTATATTACTGCGTTTAACCTCTATCTTTATGCCTGTTCTGGTACTGTAAATCTCTGTTTGCACACAAACTCTGTCTCTCTTCTTATATTTGTACATTGTCACCTGATAGTTTTTTATTTGTGCGTTTTAGTTGTGTTACCTACTCGACTGCTCAGTGCCGGGAACCCACCTGGTCGGTTCACTCAAGTCGCACTTGTGATGCCAAGAACCCACCTGGTGGACTCATTTTGAATGTAGGTTTTTCTTAGCGAATACAGAATCAAATAACGAAAAAATAACAGTTGTATATTTTAACAAGATTAATAAGAATACGCCGTGGTTTCAAATTTTCAAATTACAAGCATTTTTATTTTCAATAAACTTTCGACCTCTTCCTAGATGCCGAGAACCCACGTGGTGGGTCCTATTTCAGTGGTGAAAAACCAAAGGCACGATTTAAAATATTTTCTAAAAATAATTATTTTTACGTTTTACGACACGAAAATGAGTTCAAAATCGAGGCTTTTTAGTGTTCGGTATCAAAATAGACAAATACTAATACTTATTACTGTGCGATTTAGTCTGTCTGCCCGTTTCTCTCACAGGCACTCACAGCTACATATTTCAGAAACTAAGTATTATCGCTACAGACTTGACATTTGGAATACATAATGCTAGCATTTTTCAATTCTTTCTTTATCTTGTGGTTAGTGCCTAACCTGGTGTCAGAGTTTTTATGCCTCCCATGGGCCTCTGACTTGGCTTATTTTTCAATTGAATTGCCTAGACTACGATCCCCTTCGTGTTAGGTTTCTTTAAACCTCAAACATACAAAATGTCGATGAAACAAGCAAAAGCACCGACTTCTGAAAGTAATTTTAACTTTTTTGTGTTTTGTTTTTAATTCGTTTTTTTTTGCAACATTTTATTTGTGTATCGTGTTTATATACCGTGAAGTTTAAACGAGCAAGCTCATCTCAGTGTGAACGCGGTCGCGCGAAGTACGGCAAGGGCACGTCTATGATTTAAATCGATGTTGTATAAATAACTGCGCTACTTGTGGTTGTTAACCTAACAAAATGACATCAAATCCGTTTTTTGTTTGGCTTATTATGTTAAGATATCGATATCGCTCACAGCTGCGGAGTATCGCTAGCTAATTTAATTTAACCCGGTATTACAAGTGAAGGAATAGAATATGTAATTAATAGAGTTACTGGGTGGTTTGCTCAAAACTAACTGTCAAAGAAACTACCTACAAATGCAAATGCAACGTTTGTAATCATTCAAAAGTTTTAAAATGTTATTTATTAGAATCTAAAAGAAACAATAATTGCGATTACGTAAATTGTTAGTTTTTTAAATTGCATGGAAATCTCACAAAAGGTTGAGCATCCCTGTCACAGGTTCAGAGCGGGCGATTTTACTTTTTCAATTTTTTTTTTTTTTCTTGATTATTGCACTTTCCCTACCCTATTAATGCATGAAAATGCCCCCACAGATAGCATATATAGCGAGATACCCCCTGAAAACTCTATTTTACCACTTATTTTAGGGTTATAAATCTTAATCTCTAACCTAATGCCGAGAGCCCTCCAGGTGGCCTACCATGACGTCTTAAAGCAGGAGTAATTCCAGTGTAGAAAAGAGATGGCGCTAGACGACCTGTATAGCTCTATCTCTTTCCCGCACTGGAATTACTCCTGCTTTAAGACGTCATAGTAACCGCCCTGGTGGGTTCACTTTTGCGCAAACGTAATGCCACAGACCCACCTGGAGGGTCCACTTGCAATATGTATGGTGGGATGGCACATGCGCACTATGAAACGGGGGGTGGACTCAAATGTGTATCTGTGTATTATTTCGTCGTATTTTTGTTGGTCATCTTTTTCATCGATCTGTGATCAAGCATAGGTATCAAAACATGAAAGAATAAGAATGTATTAAATTCTAGACTCCTGCAGAAAAGATAGAAGAGCGAGAGCAAAGCGAGCTCGAGAATTTTAGCACCCAGCCTTGAGTCTGACCACGAATCTTTTGGCATCCTAGGCGGTCGCACAACCACACCCATAAAGAAAATAACCATATGTTTATTTAGGTTTTTATAGTTTTTGACCACACCCCACCTTAAAGGCACTACTGGGCAATGATGTTACATACATAGGTATAACGTCATTGCTACTGGGGATGATAAATAGATAATTTTGATGATTTAAAAGCCTTTTTCTGGTACTTTGCTTTTCCAATATTCCACCTAGATTCCTAAATCAGGCACTATTTAGGACGGAGGTCTTTGACTGTGACAAACTGCGGGTTGGAATTTTATAAAATTAAATAAATTAATAAAGGCGGACTCGCCAGGGTAACCCGCGAATCATATTTTGTTCAACATTCATCCTGACACTGACCGGCAAATTGCAAAAAACGTATTTCGCGCGCTCGGTACCTTGACACTTCCACCTTGAGAGGTTTTACTCTAGTGAAAATTATATTTTTCCCATCATATTCTATTATGAAAAGTAGTTTACTAAGCATAAATTGTCTTAGTTGATGGTATTATTAAAGTAGGGCATTGCAACACAATACCCTCGGCCCTGGTTAGTGATCTTAAAGCTAGAGAAAAACTTTTAGATCACTTGCATCAATTTATAATAGGTACGTTTTAGTAAAAGAGGCCCTTAAGATTGATCAAGGTTCAATACTCGGTGTCACAGTGTCGATTCTCTTCAAAAATGTAGGCAGCACCGTTTTGTCTCATACTGCTTAACAATAGGAGCATATCATCATAAATGTACACACAATCAATCTAGACGTGGCGTTGACAATGAGTACTTGTTTAATTAAAAAGACAAAGAAAAAAATCTTTGGAATTTTACACAATTCATCATTCATTTCTTTCAATACATTTCTATTCAATTGATACATAACATAAGTATTTATTTGATTCTTTAGAGAGCGAGCTGGAAGAGTAATATTAAGAGGAAGATGAGTGATAACTGCAAAACGTGGGGGTCAGGTTTCAAACCCACCGAACAGATGGAGGATACCAGCACGATATTCTATACTGTGTAGGATCTCAGCAGTTCCATACTGAATTTTTTTAATCGTGCGAAAACCTGCGCACACACCTATGCTCTAGGTATATCTTCCGCGCCGATGGCTAGTCTCCGCTGAGAGTCTGAAAATGGACTAGTCTTGTTACGTCTTGTTGTAGGAAACTAACACCACTCGTTATTTTCCACGTTTCTTGGTGGTCATACTGGCATGTCATACTAATATGACCAGTGAGAATCGCTTGTATTGATGGTCATACTTGTCATTGTCCCTATAAATAGAATAGTTTTCTTGTCCCCTGTAGATATAGTGGTACAGTCAGCTTTTAAAACATCTGCACACTTTAGTAACATATTATAACATGTCGCTTTAACATCATTAGTGAGCCACCATACAAAAGTACCTAAGGAGTGAAAAGTGTGCCGATGTTTATAACGCTGAATAAACAGCGGTAGCCTTACTGTTTCTCTTACCAACTATAGAAGAATGTCTGTGAAAATCAGGCCCTCCTAGACTTGAAAAACCTGATATTCTGTTAACGGACCACCTTCCTGATGCCAACTACTCATCTTGACTGATCCTACGAGGCACAATCAGTTGGTCTCCCGAGTTCATCCTCCATAACATATATATGTTCACCATCCCGACCAATTGAATGAGCCTAAACATATAGCAGAGTGCAATAGGGAATATGCATGTAATTTTTTTTTTGCAACATGCAAATTAGCTTTTAATTTTTTTCACTTAAATCAATAATATGCAGTACTATTAACCCAAGAAAATAATTAAAAGTTAATTTCAACTACTGCTTGTCGCACAAATAAATATTAAACTCCTACAATTTTCTACGACAGTTCAAACGTCCATAACTATCGCGGCCA
The DNA here is from genome assembly GCA_947578425.1 of Eugnorisma glareosa. NCBI lineage: Eukaryota > Metazoa > Arthropoda > Insecta > Lepidoptera > Noctuidae > Eugnorisma > Eugnorisma glareosa. The sequence continues at coordinate 36,238,494 of OX387957.1, forward strand.
TTCATGTCAGGACTTTGATGTCACTTACCTCTATCTGCCATGTTTAAATCAAATTTTTTGCCCTTAGTAGATTAGTTTTTTCTAAAATGTAAGTGCTTTATTTAAGCAAAAATTGCAATAACAATATTATAGTAAAAACTTAGTGAAACTTTAAGTACTTTTCAATTAAAAGTGTTTCTTTGACACATGGATTTTGACGTCACTACCGGAATCGATGCGTTTTGTGTTTGCGTTCCGTTTCACCAAAAACGCGCTAAATAAAATATTAAATTGTAAAATAAGTGTTCTATTAGAGAATTAAACAAGTGTACCACAATGTTTTTATGGTCCAATACAAGGCGTTTTTAAGAAATAAAAAAAGGTTTGTATTTCTTGCATATACCATTAATAAACAAAAAATACTCAAAAGGTGGAACGAAGTTTATAGTGGTCGGATTTTCATGACCTTTTTTTATTGAGTTCCTAGAGGGGTGGAGAAGTAAAAAAAATAAAATTGTCGTTCGCGACTTTTTTTTTAATTTCCTTAGGATTTTTTTTTTTTTTTTTATCGTTATGAGTTACTTACAATTCAACAAATTCATAGTGTGGCGTAATACCCTGCGTGCATCCATTAAACGCCAATTTGGTCTTTTTCTTTGTTAATTATTGTCGATTTAATGCAAATTTCAAGTTTTTCTTTTTAATTTCCTATTTTCTTCAATAATTTCTCAAATATCGACTTTTAAGACTAGATTGCTTTTGAAACTGATGCGTTTTCACTGATAGCGGACGTAAAAATATTACACACACTTTTACGAGTGAAGTGACTAAAAATTAATTCACGATTATCAGGAAATCGTCTATGTAAAAGTAAAAGAAGGCCATTTTTCTCAAAATATTTCTATGATATATATGATATGATACGGTTCAACGTAAATATTATCTTGAAAGTATCCTTATTATATCTGCTATCCACCGATAACAAAAACTAATAAATATATTAAGATGTACCTACTCGAGAAATCTTGATTATTGCTGACGAAGATGGAAAGGGACCGCTGGTAAATAATAAAAAAAATATCGTTATTCTAACGTAACCATTTCTCACGATTTCTATTTAAGATTAGTTGCAAGCTTGGATTTCTGCGCGTAATTTAATATCAATACCGATACTGATACCGCTCTCAATTCTTAGGGATAGAGGCCTTTTGTCATGTTTTACTTTCCCAGCAATAACTAATGTTTAACAAGTACCCTTAAATATTTTTCTATAGCTACTAAAATGAGGATTTGGACAATACTTTGCACATAAAAATAGAACCATATCGAAAAACAATTGCCTTCATTAATATTTTTTTTTTCATTTATTATTGTTTAAAAATTAATTACATTTGCTTTATCAGAATAGCATTTATAAACCACTAAGGTTTGTACATAATGCTACATGTAATTCTACATCGTAGTAAAAAACATAAGGTAAAAAATATACAACATAAGACCTTATTTCGAAATTTGGTAACTTCATCTCAGGTGTTATGCTAGTTACTTACCACGTAAACTACATTTCACATTGAGCATTCAATGTGTTGTAGGTAGAGACATATATTTTCTTGGCGTAATGTCACTGCGCAAATCGGAAGGTAGGTTCTTAATTAACCGAGGAACTAGGTAAGAAGTTGTCCGCTCGCCGTACGTGTTATTTGCACGAACCGTGCATAGTTGCTTACATGCGACGGTAGACAGACGATTTTCTGCTATTTGCAAATGAATTTTTAGTCACTACACTCATGAATGTGGTTTTCTTGAAAATGTTTATGTCCAGTTATCCGTGAACAAGTATCAGTTACCAATTACAAAAAAGTCTTAGACTTAAAATCCGGTACATTAAAAATAATTGAACAAAATAGGATTATTTCCGAAAAATACTTGAAATATGCATTACATGGATAATGAACAAAGAAACAGACCAAATTGGCGTTTAATGGATGCACGCAGGTCACAATGTTACGCCACAATATGAATTCGTCGAATTTGAAGTTATTCATAAACGAAAAAAAAAAAATATTCCTAAGGAAATCCAAAAAAAAAAATCGCCTTGGGCGCAATATTTTTCTTTTTATCTTCTCCACTCTTCTAGGAACTCGATAAAAATTCCCATGAAAATCCGACCACTATAAACATCGTTCCACCTTATTGTCTAATTGCACTCGACTAATAATGCGACGCGAAGTTTAAATTACCGTGGTAATAGATAGGCTGCAGTTACAGGTCAAGGTTACCGCATACTTGCAGTGTTAACGTTGGGTTGCAGGGTTGGAACTTAGTATACTATGATAAAATAAGATTCTATAGGAGTATAGGCTATATTTTCACTTTACAAAAGAATTAGGAACAGGGATTTTCAAAACCAAATCCCGGTTCTTTCGGGAAAAGATACTTCGCTTTTAGAATATTTCTAACTTTATTGCCTAAAAAAGCCCGACTGCTTACAGCGTGGAATAAATAAATATCGCTCTACATTACACAGCGCCATGTAGGTGCCACACTAAGCAACGAGGCTTGTGTCGTGGACACCAGATAGTTGATATTAATACATAGATACTTTTTGTTTGTAAATACATACTTATTATACATGTAAACATCCATGACTCGGAAACAAATGTCCATGCTCATCACACAAACATTTGCTCCTATCGGGATTCGAACCCGGGACCCTAAGAACGTAAGGCAGTCTCACTGCCGCTGCGCCATTCGGGTCGTCAATATATATACACATGCTATACATTAGTAGCATTCAACTAGTATACAATGTATACGAAAACAGCATGAGGAATTAACAGGTACAGTACAGAGAGCAATGAGAGCATGCTACTAATGAGCATGCCAGCCAGTAGCAAACGAGCATGCTTATTAGTAGCATGTGTATTCCAGGCTGCAAATTCCATACTAAATATTGCAATCAAACAAGCAGATAAAAGAAAACAACGAGTGATCTGGGACATCCAGAAACTATTAACCGAAGGCCATGAACTTTCTATACCTAAGATACTATATCTAACTTCCTATATCTTTTGACGTGTGGATTCCGATTCGCAAAAGGAGCTCTATATTAGTTTGAATCTGCACTCAGTTTTCCGGAAAATTCAAAAATCTGTGACTTATAAACAGACAGAGCACACGGTGCCTAAAGTAAGACAGAGAGCCATGGAGCGTTTCATGCTCGGCATAAAACTAGTAGACCGAGTTCCAAACTTTGAAATCTGGACACGTAAGGTCTTCGATATTGGAAGTCACGTTATGGAACTGAAATGGAGTTGGGCACAACACCAAGCAAGCCGCTATGATGGCAAGTGGAGTATAGCTGTGACCGAGTGCCGTCCAAGGACTGCAAAGAGAAGAAGAAGAGAATACAGTGTTGGTCGTCCGGCGGCAAGATCGGCAGATGACATTGTTGCCATCGTGGGAATATCCTGGATGAGGCTGGCACAAGAACCGCCTATACCCAAACAACGGGTGAAGTCGGGCCATGGGTGATGATGAGGACTAATAAGAGTGTACGTTCATTATAAGCGAAAAGATGCGTCGAAGAAATAAAATAGAAATTAACAGAGTTTCGAGTGACTCTAGAAAAGCAATATTGCTAAGCCCCGTAAGTAAGTAGCGTGGATAATATTACCTAACATTCGAAGACGCCTTTAAAGGAATTTTTGAACAGAATCTATGCAGTAGTTTTTGCGCCATTTCGGTCTCTTCGTAAGTTCGAAGAATTCGGTTACCTTTTGGTTACATTGTGTTTTAGTCAAGGGGTAGATAATTAAAAAAAACCGGCCAAGTGCGAGTTGGACTCGCGCACGAAGGGTCCCGTACCGCGTAATAAAAAATAATCTTATTTGGCGTCAATGTATGGGGGCACCCTAAAATTTTCTTTTTTTTTTGTTTTTTGGAATTTTTCATTTTTTTTTTAATTTTAAACTTTTTTTTTCTTTAATGCCTTGCTTTTTCCAAATTTCATGATTTTAGGTCAAAGGGAAGTAGTACCCTGGTTTTGATTCACTTGTGAAATCGCATAATGTGCGACATAAACAGTCATATCTTTTGATCGCGTTGACTTACAAGTTTGATTTTTTCATTGCTCCAAGGAGTAGCAGACTTGAGTATTTGGTATTAATTTCAGCTTGATACCGCCAAGCATTCTTGAGAAAAACGGTCTTGACAGACAGACAGACGGACAACAAAGTGATCCTATAGGGGCTCAGTTTTGCCGGTTGACGTACGGAACCCTAAAAAGGGTGTTTTTTTAAGTACCGTGTATACTTTCATATGCAGGCAGGCAGATTTCTGCGCAGACCTGTCTACGCGGACCAAGCGTAGCGCTACGGTGTAGCATACTCTACTGTCTAACTGTCTGAGCTAGCGTAGCGTGCTACACAAACCTTGGCGCCGTCCATACCAAGCGCTACGGCGTAGCGTACTACGCACACCTTGCGCTATGGCGTAGTCTGGTAGTCTTATCGAACTAGGTTTATTGTAGTGGGCTCCCCCTGCTGATACCTACACGGTCGAAATGTATGAAATAGCTGTTTTTTTTAATAACCGCATTTTCAAAAGCTATAAAATAAAATTATGTATATCATTTTGTGTATGTAATTTATGCTTTGTATGTTTATTGTTATTTTTTTTTTGTGTTTTTATTATTTTGTATGATGCACGTAATGTCCCTGCGACAAATAAATAAATAAAGAAAAACAATTTTATTGATAGATTTAACCCCGCCAGAAATACTAAATGCAGCACTATTTTTTTTAAATTACTGTAAGTAAGTACTGAGTATTTTGTTTCATTGTGTGGTCACCCTACTATTTTCATAGGATTGAAAAAATTCTATTATCTCAGCTAAGAGGTAAGAATTACATAATTTTAGATACCTATAAATTAGTAGAAACTTTTTACTAAAAGTTAGGTACTGTATGCTTTCTGATAGTCCTCTCGTCTAGCAGCTAGTACATGCACACGTGTCAGGGGAGGTGAGGATTGAAGGCCCACTTTTAATAATCGCTATCTTCAAATTGCGTCGATATTCTGTTTGTTTTCTTTTTTACGAAATGTATTTAGTCTCTTACTAAAACTTTACGTAGAAAAAGATTTTATTTATTTGATTCGGTAATATTCACTAAAATATTTATCTTTCTTGTGTGGAATGAGGGACCACAGTTTAGTCGTTCTATTTTTTTTTATCTTTGAAGCTTTGTGGTCTGTTATTTAGTAACTATCTTTACAAATTTCTTACTAAATGGTTGGAGTCACAATACCTTAATTTTCCAGATACTTTCCGAGACCTGGCTGATGGTCTGCGAGGACTGAGGGTAGTTTTTAATATATTTCTTTACAAATTCCCAGATTTGTTCTACAATTGTTTGACTACTAGACTACTACTAAATCCTACTATTTCTATTTTGCGAAATACCAGTGTGGTCCCTCAGTTCACACGCACAGAAAAGAATGGGACCTCTCTACTAAGCTCCGTAATAACTGCGGGGCCGCGCGGTACAATCAGATTTAGTGACGAAATAAAAAAAGATCACTCAATCCAAATGCACATGCAGTTGTCCACGTTTCGACTGCACGGCCATGTTTAAACAACTTTCTGAATATTGGATCTACCACGAATTTGCGACTTTCGTTGTTAGTGTTTAACAAATTCCTTCGTAATTTTGACGCAGTCGTTTTTCTTCTACGACACTGTGTACCAATCTGTGCACGAGCAATCGAAACGCACAAGTGAAAAGTGGCTCCTCAATTCTTACGGACATGTCACTGTGACCCGTGTGTGACTCGATGGGATAAATAATCCCAACGAGTCACTCTGACACGATTGGGTGTGACTCTCTGGAAACCCACCATTTTTTATGGACCTTGATAAGTAGGTACCTACATTTAATTATCAATTACTAATAAAAAGAAAAGTTTTGAAGCATTCATTGCTTTATTACTTCATAATAAAGTATTACTTGCAACTTTTATACACAAAGAAACAAATGGGGGACAAGTCGTAATTTCCAAAAATAAATGTTTTTTGAAAACTGCTAAGACAGCACTGCGGCTGCTGCTCGACTAGACATTTCATTAAACTATTAATATCTTCAAAAAGCGATAATAAATAATAAAACCTACTGAAGTCGCGGAAACTCTGTGCGCTGTGTTGATATCCACCGTTGACGCAACTGTTGATATTAATTATCTAATGCAGAAGGTAGTAAACATTGCGTTGAAAATGTGATCTAGTTCAACAACAAGATTTATTTCCTTTATCTGTTATCATAAATCTGATTGTTTTTGGTTTGTCAAACAACGCATAAGTTCTTAAATACGATTAAATATGTTTTACAAAAAAATATTGCATCTTAATAGATGTATATGAAAATATAAACAGTTGAAGATTAACACTGCGTTTGCTCGTTTGTTTTTAGTTGTTGCAGCCATACAATAGTTATATCGTATGGTTGTAACAACTATAAAAATGAATTACAAAATGCTCAATGTGTTACGGTATAACATTATGGCACTTTGATGATCTAACACTTACATCATGAAACTGTAATCTTAATCACTATGAGACACCGCGGGGTGGGTGCTAGTCGAACTTCAACGATTAAAAAACAGCAGCTTGGCAGTTATTAACAGGGGGGGGAGGGGGCGATAAAATTAAAAATCTCAAAAAACTCTCACAAGCTTTACACACTGGCATCGATAAAAAAGAGAAGCAGTTACACCGTTAACTTTATACACGACTTGTCCACGTGTTTCGTACAAATGTAGAGAGAAAAGAGAGATTAAAGAGGAAACATTAGGCAGTGTTTATAAAATGGCACTTTATACAAAGGCAATACGGAGTTGTCTAAAGTGTTCTATACAACATACGATGGTGATCAGTACCACTTCTTCCAAGAGAATAGTTATCTGTAAACTAAATAGTGTAATAGTAGGTGAGGAGGGGGTGGGGAGAGTTTCAGTACACTTTCAGTTGATTCTTGTCGTCGAAGCCAGCCGAGTGGCCAGCGTTGCGGACTATGAATGAGTTGCCGTCGAAGTGCATCCGCCTCTCGCCGCGTCTGTCGGAAGTTAACATTATTTACTGAAGGCGCCATCGATACCATTCTATTAAGTATAAACACTAAATATAACAGGCGCAATCGATCATACTATTATTATGTTTTTTTACTTTAATGTTTTTTAATCCGAAGCCGGAGCGAATGGAAATTAGTTGGGTTCAAATTTAGTTAGACAAGGCCTTGAGCTAAAGCCTATTGATGCAGGCGCCGAACTGACAATATTGACTATCTAGTTTGGAGGACGCCATAATCCTTGAATTTTACAACAAGGTTTTAAAGAAATATAATGAAACTGTAGACAACTCTGGTCATGTACGAAGGCGACATGGTCTTGTGCAGCTTGTGAGGCCTAGCTGCCTAGAGTCCAGGCTTGGACTGTGATCGACTGAGTCGTGAGTACGACAAGTAAACCCAGTCAAATTAGCAAAAAAAAGGGGTCAACCTCGGAATGAGAGTTAATACGCTGCAAACTCGTATACACCTTCATTTTGGTGTTCTAAAAGTTGCCTCAAAAGTCTGATAAAATCTCGTGTCCGCGTCGTAAGTTATTCAAGGTCACAGGTCACAAATTTTTTTTTTCGCGATTATCTCGGTTTCTATAGCTCCTATGGTGTTAGAATACATATTATATAATTGTAGAGAATAAAATTTGCGACGAATTTTGCATTGAAAAATGTTTCATACGCCCCCAACCGTTTTTGAGATAGAGAGCAGAGGTAGAATGAGATAGAATGCAAGGGCAACCGTGAAGCGGCGACCTCTCGCGTCCGGCCTTGGTTCAATCCATGGTCCGGAGCGAGACGGAATGGGACGCCGTCACCTCCTTCTGCGAAGCAGTCATGCTAGCGAAGCCGCCGCGGGAGACGCACCGGCCACCGTAGGCGCGGGCCTGTGGACGGAAAGCTATGGGCTAGCTCGCCGTCCGTCCGTCTTATGACGACAGGCCGTGTCGACGGCGCGTTCGTGTTCCACGCGCGCCTCAAAGAGATGTCAGCAAATAGGAAGGGGTACGAAAGGACCGATGCCTGCCAGGGTTGCGGGACTGTTCGAAAGAGATACCGCGGCCCTGGAACACAAAGGGCAAAAGAAGAAACATGGATGGGTTTTAGTCAGTAAAAATCTGACTCACTCCCTCTTGCTCAGCCCAGAGCGGGAAGAGACATAAAAAGGAAAAAAAATGGCAACCGTGAATCGCAGTGAAAAATACCTTGTATAAAGTTATTAAATCATTACAATATCATTAACAATCAATAATTTGTATTTTTTATTAGTAGAGATCTTGCTAGAGATGGAAAAGGAAGCAAGGAAGGCCGTGAAAGCGTTGGGAAGATGCATATAAAGATAGATGTGGACCTGACTGGAGGAGACAAACTAGAGATAGGGAAAAATGGAGAAAACTGGGAGAGGCCTTCGCCGCAGAGGCGACTTCCATAAATTAACGTAAATGGTGTAATATAATATGAATGTAATTTAATTCATGTAATGAAAAGAATATCATGTAAAGAAAAAATATCATGTAATAAAAAGTACGTAATGTTATTAAACGGATGTAATAAAATTAATGTGATGAATGAATATGTAATACTGATAATGTAAGGTTAATAATATAATGATCATAATGTAATGATACTATTGAAATTCATAGTGTAATTCCACGATGCTGTATTTTAGAGCAAGTTGCTGATGAATAATCCTGGCTACAAGCTTATGTCTATGTAACTATGTATGGTGTTCTCGTCTGGCTAACGGAGATTCCGTTAGCCAGACGAGAACACCCGGAGATAATGTGACGGATTGATTCGCCTGGACAGTGACATAATAATATGTCAACCGTCCCGTCCTTCACAATAAATTAATTCAAAAAAATATTTATTGAATAAAAGTATTAATTTTCTTCTTCGTCATCTTCCGGGCATGTGAAAATGTCTGTTTCATTATCCTTCCAGAATTTCCGGTTCAAATGCACTGTCTTCCTCAGAGTCGCTTTGTGATGTAACAGCATTGAGGCAGGTTTGTCCCTTACATTGGCCCCAAGCTTGCAATGCACTTTGCATTGCAACCCCGATTTTCTGCACCAATAACGTGCACCACATCCATTCTTACAATAACAAAATACTGTATTAGGTAATTCCTCAGGAGCTGATGGTAATATTGTTGTTATTGGCTCCAGAAGTTCATTTTGCAGCATCCAATCGCTTTCATGCGGTTCTAAATCATGGCCTAACCATTTTTGAACCCGGTAATAAACACGATTTATATGCTTTAGGTCAAAAACGGTTAAGCGTATGAAAAATGGTTCAAAATAAAATTTGTCGCAAATTTTATGGTCTATAATTTTATAATACATGTTAACAGCATTGCAGCTTTGGAAACAGAGATAATCGCGAAAAACTGATTTTTGTGACCTTTGACCTTGAATAACTTATGACGCAGACACGAGATTTTATGAGACTTTGAGGCAACTTTTAGAACACCAAAATGAAGGAGTATACGAGGTTACAGCTTATTATCTCTCATTCCGAGGTGAAACGACTTATATGACTGGTCTAAAGGTGCAGTCGATTCATCAAAAATACCTGTTGAATGTCTCTCTCACCTTACGAACAGATGTTGAGTCTGGCCCAACGAGGCAGTGCAGTGCAGGAACGGGCTCGTGATAGACGCCGACCCGTTGCTGGGGCTGGTGCGAAGCTGATACTTGTGACTGCAACGGTGAATCCTGCAACAACGATAATTCTAAAGGAGAATGGGACTTTTTTTTTTTCGCGATTGTAAATCATCAAATAACTCCTTTAAAAACCCATCATGTTCCTTCATCGCCCTTTGTGTTCCGGCTACGGTATCTCTTTCGAACAGTACCGCAGACCCGGAGGAGAATGGGCCTTGAAGTAAAGACATCTGCCCTAAGGTCTAATAGCCATAAGGTATACATAATCAAGCGCAAGTCATTATTGAAAGAGGTGTGCAACTGTAAACATTGTCATGCTCAATTAATTAAGTTATTTTTATTTTATTTTCTGTGTAATCTCACATGTCTATATTTTATGTTTTACTATTTTAACTGTTTATATATTTTTTTTAATATTGTATGTCTTGTAGCATCGTATTGGACAAGTCTGTAAGGATGTTATAATTGTTGGTAAATAAATAAATAATTGAAAATAGCTTTTCACGGAGAACCTTTGCTACTAACACGACTTTTGGCAATTCGCAGTCTGTTCGGAGTTATTGACCATAATTGGTAACTTTGCCGTAGTTAAGATTTTCTAAGCAATCGATGTTAAGGTTTTCTGGGTAACTATTAGTAATATGAAATAATAGGTCGGGGAAAAAGTCTTTTCGTATTTTATATGTATAAATTGAAGAATAATCTATCTGGCTGGTTTAAATATAGGACATTATGTTCATTTTAATTCGATTTATTCTGAAGTATTAATACAAAAAACAAAAAAACGCGATAAAGGCTGCAAAAAAAAAGTGAAGTTTATGGACCTACCTAATGCAGTGTCAATAAGAGTAGCACAAAGTTGATTAAATCGTTTTTAGTCCGGGAATTTTGATGTTACTGTATCTCGCTCTGGTCGCCCCCTCATACGGATAAAGTCGATGGTATTTTTTGCAAAAGTGGATCAAGATCCGCATATTAGCGTTTATAGCCGAAAAACTGAGGATTCACCACAAAACAGTTTTGATCCAGTCTGGCTATACAAAAAAGCTCGATATATTTGAGTGCCATACGAACTCACTGAGAGAAACCTAATGAATCGTGTACTCATTTGCTATTCTCTATTGAAATGTAATGAACCCGGACCATTTTTAAAAGGATTGAAAACTGGATCACCTAGCCTTAGTTTAACAAAAATTCATTATACGGATTAAATCCTAATTTAATTCCATACGCTTCAAACATTTCCCCCATTTCATTGTAGGTGAGTATCTAAGCACTTGGTTACATCAGAGCTGAAGTAAAGGAGTGAAGTAAGACTCGTACTAAGTCGGATTAATTAAATAGAATTGTGCTCTTAAAGTAACGTATGCTTCTTGAATGGCTTCTCTAATTGCATGCTTGGTGTTCTGATCGTAAGATAACTGCGATAACCCCAGAAAAAGATTATAATTAATAGTTGACTAGCTGTTGCCCGCGACCTTCGACCGCGTGAAATTGTTATAAAAATATTACTTCCTTATCTGAATCGGATTTTCTTAACAATTTCAAGGGTTTTAATTTTTTTACAAGGAACCCTAATCTTTTTCTAATATAAAAGTAGCTTATGTTGTTACATATAACAACAGCTATCAAAGTAAAACTCCCGTGAAAATCGGTCCAGCCGTTTTACAGATTAGCCGTTTAACAAACAGACAGACAGCTCAAACTGTGTTGCTTCGGAGTCAGGGGCCAACGCAGCTACAGATTTCTGAAACTTTAAATGCTCGGCGTTGGAACTCTCAGGTACGACCAGACTGGCCACTATACAAGGAAACCATGAAGTGGCGAAATTAGGTGTAAGTACATCTGCGCCAAAAGTTCTGTGGACTGGACTGACTGAGATCCAGGTGCCCGAGAACGTGTGTGGCGAAGGCAAGGGGAGAGGTTTTTGCCAATCACTAACAGGCAAACCGTTATTTTCCATCATGGATCATTTTCGATTTGGGGAGGGATCTTTTCAGACGCACGCACAGAGTTGGCAGTAGTTTCAGTTCGTCTAACGGCAGTGCGATACATTGAAGAGGTCCTCCAAGAACACGTTTTACCATTCGTGGGATTCATCGGTAGCAAAGATTTCATCTTAAAGCAAGATAATGCCCGACCTAACAGCACGTTGCGTGAATGATTACCTATCGGAGGTGAGAATTACAAGATTGGTGTGGCCAGCGCGAAACCCAGGCATGAATCCCATAGAACATGTCTGGGAGATGCTTTTATGACGCATCAGATCTAGTCTTAACCCTCCAGAGACTATCAGTCAGTTGAAAACCGCTGTGGTGGCCGCCGGGGAAGAAATACCAGATGTGATCATCCACAGCATGCCTCTGATCGCATGCAGTATTTTGTAAATTTTATTCAAAACATTTCAAACATTTTCTTTGAAGTAAGAGCTTTATTAGAGCTTAATGTAATATTGTAAAATATTAATAAAGTTAACTTTTTTAAATTAATCATTCGCATTTAAAATTCGTATTATCATTTAAGTTTTACAATAACAAAATAACCCTGTTTCTAGTTTCCTCTTGACAATAAAACCACATTCCGTGCCGCTGAGTATATTAGATGTATTATGGATGTTATAGAACTGGCTTGCATACCAGTTCTACAACATATCTTTTTCTGGGGTTACTTTATTCGGTCCAAGGCGATGGACATTCTGCATTAACAAAGACATTGTTGATGGCAAGCAAGGCACACATACTCTTATGAAGGATACGAAGGCGCTTGACGGCGTTGTTGTGGTGATGGTAATGTCGAAGACGAGCGACTTCATAACAAGTAATCTAAGATTGTAATATTGTTAGGGCTCTCGACCACCCGGCCCGGTAAACAATCATGTGTTTTCGGTTTGGCCGTGGTAGGCACGTACAAAAAAGACTGAGCAGCGCTTGCTTACAAAGACAAACAGAGCATGCAAACTAACGCAACATGGCGCCAGCCCGGCTAAAAGTCGGTACCCTTTTGGCACTTGATATTACCTGACGAGTCCGTCCGCGGTCTGGCTGACGCGCACATTGTTGATGATCCAGTTGTCGATGCCGTCGTCGGTCAGCCAGTACTGGGCCGCCTGCAGCAGCGACAGCGCTTCGTTCACGTACGACGGTCCGTGGCGGGACTCGCTGCACAAATAACCCTTCACTCAGGCCCGGTAATAATTAATTAAAGCAAAGAGGAGGTGAGAGGAGGTTAAGAGACTTGTTCAATCAGTTTTGCGTTAATTTGACACCTCATGCTGTCTAATAGTTAACTTATTTGTTGTTTAGAGTTCTCTTACGAATTCTTTTCGAACAATAGATTAAATACATAGGATGCGGCCAGTTATGCACATCCGAACTTTGAAATGTTTTGGCTTTGTAGAGCCATCTCTTATAATCGGGAACCTGGTTAACATACTTTCTAAAGGTGCGTTTAAGAAAATGGTCTGCAAATAAGGGTTACTCGCAGAACACATGGAAGGTCTGGCTGTCTTGCTAAAATGAGATACTCATGTCGTATGGTACCGTTTAAGAAAATGGTCTGTAAATAAATGTGGTTACTTGTAGAAGACATTGAGGGTGAAGTCTTGGCTCATGTCGAGGAAGGTGTCGGTGGTCGTGCGCGTGCCGGCCGCGTCTACCAGGTATACTAGCGCGCACTGCTCCGCCGTGAACGACACGCCCTTGTACCACATCTTTGCGTATCTGCAAACATAAAATCACGCCCCAATATTCTACGAAAAAGAAGTTTGTAGTAGGCAAAACTCGAAACTATAAACTCCGAAGTTCCGACTAAGATTTTCCACAAGCATACATAATTATAACCGTTCGAATCGAGAGTAATTTATTTCATGAGCTCTCAAAACGGTGAAAGAAAACATCGTTCATCCAACAAGAACAGGAGAGCAGTGGTGGCCAAGTGGTGGCGGCCCCGACTTACGAATAAGTAAGTCGTGGGTTTGAACCCAGGCAGACGCATTACTTAGTGTAATTTATTTCATCACCACTGCTCTCAAAGCGGTGAGGCAACCGGCATGTCCTAGAACCAAAAAATCGAAGACATGTGACGTCTACCAACCCGCAAAGGGCCCACGTGGTGGATTATAGCCCATTCCTCTCATAGAGAGGAGGCCGTGTGTCCCAGCAGTGGGAACATTATAGGCTGATTATGCTATACAAAATCGTTTGCGCGGTCGGGGTGTTGAACCCAGGATGGCAGGAACCAACGCTCGGCAGTCCCGCTTCCGACCACTTTCCTAACGAGGCAGACAAATCTGGTAAATTCATATAAAACCATGAGTAAAGAATATATGTTTAGTGACAACAAGTAGGTACAGGTACAGTTTCGAGTTTTAAACGCAATCAGCTTAAACTTTAGACATATAGTTCTGAAATCCGTTATTTTATGGAAGTATCTAACGGTACCGCTATAAACAACAGTTTCATCTCAAGAGACAGATTTATTTTTAGATTTAGTATTTTTGGCTAAAAATACGAACCGGATCCGTTGTAAGAAATCTATTTTTGTTTTCTTAGAAATAAATGTACCTGGCCAGTAGCCGGTATCAAGTTCAAGTTAGAGATCTAAGTGAGATTGAGGTTTGTGACAGAAATCCAATTTTGGAGGCCACACTACATTTTGAACTAAAATACCTCAAAAAGTTATCGAGATATTCTCACACCTCTTGAAGATCCTTCTAGCTTGCACTTTCCATTCTTATACTAGGTCCACCAAAATTGAAAAAATGCACTTTGTTGATATTGACCCACGGAACTTGACAGTCTTACTTTATAAAGCTTTATCAGAGGGCAACGCATAATTTGTATGTTATTGATTATCGGTCTGTGAGCTAGTATCCCCCCGGCCGTCCAGGCACCGCGGTGAAAACTAGGTCAGGTCAAGCACATGAGTACTAGAATATGCACTTTGAAACTTTACAAACTACCGATGTCTCTATATTTGCCGTTATGTAGAGAAATAAATAATCTTACATAAAAAAACTCGTGCCACGGTGCTTGTGGTCGCACTCCTCCAAAACGGCTCGACCGATGTTTATGATTTTTTGAAATAATATTTAGGGGGTATGAAAATAGGTCGTCAAGTATATTTCACACAGCTAGGTCGGTAGGGTAGGTAAGGTTTAAAATTTTCAGGAATTTGGGTTCGTAAGGTATGACGCAGACGACATTATTGCCATCGCCTAATGGAATAAATATCCTGGATGACGCTGGCACAAAAACGTGAGGCTTGGCACTAGCAAAGAGAGGCCTATACCCAGCAATGGGTGAAGGAAGTCGGGCTGTGGATGATGATGATGAAGGTAAGATGCAAGCGTCGTAGATCATCTGCTCTACTTAACAATGTAAGGCCAGCTTTTTTTTAGGAGCATCACTTGCTTAGCATTAAAGTCGGAATTTACTTACAAGCGGTCATTAAGGGTACACTAGTCGATCATACTTCCATACAAAACAAACAAACGTAGTATGGCGATTACTCCACTGTTTGATGGTGTACGTTCTAAATAAAAAATTGAATCGATTTGTCTCATCATTATCTAGCCCTGTATGGAAAGAAAAAAGTAAAAACACATTTCTTTTTACAATTTTTGTTAGTTGCAATTGTTGTCGATTAGGTCGTAACTGTGAATAAGTCCCAGACACGAAGGAAGGTAATAGTTATGCTGCTGTTTTTAATGAGTGACAATTTGTGTTTTTCAAAATTGAAATCCAAGAAAACAGTCATAATTTGTATCTGATTTTTTGGCCATAGGTGTAATTTTCGTGGTTTTCGAGGTCGCTGATAACGAAAATGATGTCAGAATGAATATCCAAGAAGGCGCCGCCGACGGAGATTTTCAGTTTTTCCTTCATAAGTGTTTTATAATTGACTTTCGGGGTCGCTGTTAACGAAAATGAGGTCAGAATGAAAATCCAAGATGTTGCCGATGAAATTTTCCAGATTTGTATTCATGGGTGTCATTTTAATGGTTTTCGGGGTTGATGATAACGAAAATGAGGTCAAATAAAATTCGAAGAAGACACCGATGCAAATGATGAAAAATTGAAATGACACTCATGATGAAAGATTCTATAATTTTGGTATCCGCCATCTTTGATTTTGATTTTGCCTCCATATTCGTTTAGAACGCCATCGATTACCATGAAAATGACACCCATGATGAAAAATTCGTTAATTTTCGTTTCCGCCATCTTTGATTTTAATGTTGACTGCAATTAGTTCAGAGCGTCCTCGATTACCATGGACGCGACACCCATGACGAAAAATACGCAACTTTTCACAGTCTTTGATTTTGAATTCGGTTCTTCGTAAGGAATCTTATTTCCCGCAACTGTCCGTTCGCGCTAGTGTCTTCCGTGCATGTGTAAGAAATTAAAAAATTATGGATATAAACTTAACTCTTCTTTTCTTTGAACCGACTACGGTTATAATAATTAAGTAGAGCAGCCTGCATGACATAACATGAGCGCGATAGCATCATTGTGCGAGGAGTACTGAGGAAATATGGCAAAAGGTTCCTGTATACAGACAGTAATTTTATGGATGTTTTGGTATACTAATAATTTTCAGTTAACGTTAATTTTAATGCTTTTTTTTTAATTTTTTTGTCGTGTCATTCAATAATGGCTCTTCGATAAAATCGAATAATAACACAAATCTATTGACAGAAACTACTTATTTTTTTAGAGCAAAAACTGAGAAACTAGACGATATTATCGTAATGAGATTAAGAAACAAAGATTTTGCAAAAAGTAATGAGCCAATTTTGAAGACATGGATACTCGTTTAAAGGTATTTATTGGCTCCATAGATTTTGTGATTTAACCACTGTTGCCTCGGAAGGAGTAGGTACGGAAATAGAACTGAGATTCGCGTTGGACGCGAGAGACCTCGTTTCAACGCTTACAAACGAGTTTTATGTACTTTCAAAAATAGTTAGGCAGTTAATAAACATATAACCATCATTATGTTCCACTAAAAATGATTGCGATTCATTAATAACTTTAATCAAAAAACCATTGTGAACCTGCGCAAATATTTCGACGAGAGTTGGTAGACTGGGCCCTTAAGGGGTCTGCCCACTAAACTGTATCATACCATGATTTCATATTTGTATTGAAAAGCATGAAACTATGCTCACTATGCACTATTCCATCACTGACCAACACCGTCGCGTGCCATGCACGTAGCGTATCGGCACCGGCGAGATATTCTCGCCGACAATTTGTTGACGCTCCGTGCATGGCACGCAACGGTGGTGTTGGTCGGTGACAGAACACGGTCTAGTGAGCATATTCTTATGTACTTTCAATGCAAAGAATATGAACCGAGTATGATGACCGGTCTAAACCTTTTAAAGACAGGCATGATATACACTGTTGATAACTTTATACGTTCTATTGGGCATAGTAGCCAGTGACATGTTTCTTTCCGTGCCTGATACGTTCATAGCACGGCCATGGGTATGGTACAGTGTAATGGGCAGACTCCTTGAGGCACACAGAACGGGCCTTCCAGCGTTAACGTACCGCCTACCTCAGCAGTTGGCCTGTAAAGTTCGATGCGTCATATGAATGGGCTTATGGCACATCTAAGACGCCGGAACCCGCCGACATGTGTCACGAGGGGTCAGTAAGGCCGCCAGGTTTCACGGTGTAGAACCCTTTACCGTCCCGATACGGAACGTGACTCACTTGTTATTGCCCTGCTGGTGTCTGGCCTGGATCTCGACTCGTGATCCGTAGTGGTAGACGCGCCCATTTGGGTGGATGAGCGCAGCAGCGGCGCCCGAACGCGACAGCGCCAGGATTATATTGTTCTTAGCGTTGGTTACGCGTACTGCGCCGTCGATTGTCATATCCACTCTGAAGAAGAATCTTTCTTTAAAATAGTTCTTTAAATTAGAAATTTGAACTTTATCCATTATTCGGAACGAACTAGAAAGGGAAGTAAAAAATAGTCACTAGCTATAAAGATTAGATCAAAATGAAGCGAATGCGGGACGAAATTGGAATTTTTTCATTGAAAAGGATGCCTTATCTGTAAGGAACTTGTATGATATGATCAACTGAACAGGACTTGAAACTTCCTAATCATTAAAACGATCAACTCACGTAGTTGCATCCCGCAAATAAGTCGAAACTTTATGCTGAGAGCGTAAACAGTTCAAAGATTATTTTCAATGGCAACGATTCGTTCATGTCATGTTATTTTTCGTCCTGTAACCCTCTGTAATTTTAGGTAGCTTCTGTTTCGCAATCATGACGGTTCACCAATTTCTACCAACTAAGTATTAGGTAAGTAGGTATTTAGAAAAACAGTCGCGGTTAAATGACAGCTTTTCTAATCTTGACTATGTACTTACTTGACACGATCTCTCAGGCGGAGGCAGACGGTGCCGTGAGGAGTCACCGAGGCATTGTACCCAGCTCCTCCCACTACATCCGTCGTCTATGAAAAATTTAAGGTTTAGGTTTATTTTTACCCCACTGCGTCAGAAGGAGGGTAATGTTTTTCGAGCGTATGTATGTATGTGTCCATTTCTTTGGCACGTCCTACAGCCCAAACGGCTGAACGGTTTTTGACATATGAAGTGTCGTTGAATTCGTCAGAATTGTGATAGTGACATGGGCTATATACATTTTGAAAATAGCGCCCGTAAATGAAAAAATGGGGGGAGTGTTTTTTTAGCAATATGGGTATCAAATGAAAGCTAGTAAAAAGACCATTTCAAAAATATATGTATCATATGACGTTTATATTACTGTTTTAACACAAATTGTTAAAAACTAAAAAGTCTGAAATAAAATTATTATTAAGAAAAACAAAAAACCCGACTGCTTAAAAATAATGAACTGCAAAGCTAACAATAAGCACATTTTAAATGAAACAAAAGTTGTAAGCAGGCGGGGCTTTTGTTTTTCTTAATAATATTTTTTTTAATACAACTTGTAATACTGCTGGACTCAAAATCAAATGGTTATTTAAGCACATATTCACTTCGTTGAAATGTCAGCCCGAGCTTGTGTTGGTCAAAGATATTAAATTAACAGTAGTTTGTTTCCAAATCAAGTTGTTCCAAAGGTCTAAAAATTAACAGTAGTTTGTTTCCAAATCAAGTTGTTCCAAAGGTCTAAGGTTTCCATGGTCATTGTTCAGTTCGTTACATCAGAGCGAATCGATGTTCTGTTACAAGTAACCTCTATACTGGCCTAAAGATTCCATACTAACATTTGCTTCTCTAAAGACGTTTAAATTGTGATTCTTAAAAGAGTTGTAGGGGACGGTTGAATGCAATATACTTACATACAGGACACACACATGATATTCAATTCGATGAATAGAAGTCTAATTCTATAACTCGCAAGAGTGTGTGTGTATGTGTGTGCACGAGTGTATTTAGTGTACGTGATTGTGGACTTGCCTCAAGCTCGCGCCAAGTATCAGCGTGGTAGATGTCATCTCCAGGGTAGAACGGCGCTTTGCGCTGCAAGGGCGCACGCCACGGTGGCTGCCATCCTGCCGCGCCCACAAGCTCAGCTTGACCTAGACCACCCTCGAGAAACTTGCTGTAGTCTTGGAAGGCAGACAAGTTAGACTCCTCCTGAATGAGGCATTCAAATTCAAATTCAAATAATTTTATTTGTGGAACATAGGTAAACAACAGAACAGATGTCAAAATTAATGAGCGCTATGTCAAATAGGTACAATGTTTAATACGACGCCGAAACGTGTCCCGGTATTTTTTTAAAGCAGTTTGGGGAAACCTTTTGTGTACCTACATCAGCACTGGGCTCTAACAATTAGTTAGCGACTAAACACGCAGATATAGCTAGATCTAACAAAGAGTAGAGAAAAGTAGCGCAGTATGCTCTGTAAAATATTAAAATAGCTGCATGTATAGCCAAGCTGAAAAGATAATCGAAAACTAATAAATCAAAACCGGTTCTGGCACCACTGATGTAAATGCTGTGTGTAACACGGGATGCAACTACAGTGCGGTTCAAATAAGAATAGGAACGTTAATGACCTCGATCTGTCAAAAAAATAATGGTAGCAAAAAAAAAAAAACAGGCATTTTTTTTGTTTTCTTGTTAATGTTATTTTAAAATTACCTAACACGTGCCCAGGAGCGTGGAAGTCTAATTAAACTTCGAAACGACTGGTTTATTCAACAATTGTTTTATGTTTCAGCCACCGAATGTTTTTTTTGTATAATTGAACTCGCGCTCTATATTGGTCAGCCTTTGCCTAGATCGAGGCCATCAAACTAATCCATTTTGCTGACCCTACCCAACTTATTTGATTTGACAGCCATGTCAAATCACAATAATAATGGCTCAATGTCAGTCCTTTTCTTATTTGCTTTCTTTATGCTTTCTTTACAAATTAGAAATCTCATTTATTGTTGTAATGTTATGGAAGTCCCGCGATTATTGGCGCCATTTACATATGCTTGTAATTTTAATCTTCACTAAAATCAATAAAGTACAGTACTAACAACACAAGAAAATGATTAAAAGTTAAGTTCAACTACTGCTTGTCGCTCAATAAAAATATTAACCTCTTAAAATTATTTTCAATTTTCGTGACTGTCGCGGCCATTCATGTCATGTTATGTAACGTCATTTACCTCGATCTGCCTTGTTTACATCTAATTTTTTACCCTTAATAATTTTACTAAATGTATGGGCTTTATTGCAAACATTGAATTAACAATATTTTAATAAAATCTTGATCAAACTTAGGTACTTTTCAACTTAAGTGTAACTTTGACATTGACACAGTATTTGACGTCACTACCGGTGTTATCGGAGGACGATGCGTTTTGAGTTTGCGTTCCTTTTCACCAAAAACACGCTACATAAAATTGGAAAATAAGTGTTGTATTACTTAGAAAATTAAGCAATGTACCGCAATGTTTTTATGGGCCAATAAAAGACGTTTTTATGTTTCTTGCATATTCCGCATAAGCAAGAAATACAAAACGGTTCAGGCAAATTTCACTACTACAGGATGTACATCTGTTTGGCCAGAGCGTTTGATTGAACTCTCCTTTTTTTTCTTGCGAATTGTATGCAGCTGGATTGCGTTCGCGCCCTAGTTCGGGCAAGAAACCTACAAAATATGACATTAAAATTATGTTCTGAATTGAACATAATTTTCAGGACTACTTATTGATAAACAAAACATTTCTTTAAATTATCGGTAACCATCAATTCAACATAAGCTTGCTGTTTCATATAGAATTGCAAAAAGTAACCAAAGAAACTTTATATTATACCTACGATGCGGGGCTAGAATCGTCTACCGAATTCATGATACCCACCAGTTTGCGCGTCGACACCACTCAGGTACACCAGGTTCAGTAAAAAAAACCTGATTATTAACTTAAATAATAGCTACTAGAATAATAAATTATGATAGGTGGGTGGTAAATGATTATTGGGGTTACATCACCTGATTGTAGGAGTGCGCTGTATAGACACTTCTAGGTCGGACAGGCATAGTCACATCCTTTCTAAAATCTGCGTTTGCCATTTTAATACTTCTTCAACTTATAACTGTTAAGGTTTATACACTATTTTAAAAAATACATGAACAACAGTGACTATCGACACTGGAAAATGCTACATAATATAAATCATACTACACGGTAGGAAAGTAATGGAAGAAGTCATTTGTCATTTATTTCTTTCCTAGTTCAAATTTTTGTTTTTATTTTCTCTGTGGCGACGACTTAAATTTATAATCGTAGCTGGCCATATCTCAAAAAAGGATCTTTGAAAAAGTCTATTAAATAAATAAAATACCGGCAAAGTGAGTGTCGGACCACGCACAGGAAAGGGTTCTGTAGTAGGGTTAAAAATATTTATAAAATCATCTTTTTCTTGTTATGATGTCGACCCCTATGGCTGTGACTCTAGGGAAAGCAGTACCGGTTCTGTTTTAAAGAACCGGGATTTTCGGGACCTTCAGAGTAAAGAACCGGGATTCCCGGTACTTTCGATACTTTCGGTAAGTACTTTAGTGAGACTCTATAAGATAGTAAATTTTGAAAGTGCTGAAGCAGAGAAAGTAAGAAAAAACTGTGAAAACTTAAAACGTGTTTTCGAAAAAGTAATTGCAGATCTTCGGCCTCCACAAATGTCCGGAAAGGATATCCATCCATAGCTGATATTCGGGAAAACAACAGAAATATTCTAAAAGCGAATTATCTTTACCCGAAAGGACCGGGATCTGGTACTGAAAATCCCGGTTCCTAAAACGACGAAAATTTCCGGGATTTCCCGGTACTTTCGGTTCCTGGATTTCCCGGGACTATTCACTAACTGTGACGGCTGTCGAAATGCCCTAGCAACTTAATGTTACTTTGTATACTGCTATCTTGAATGGTTTCCTTACATATATCATCAAAAAAAAACCCGACTGTGACCCATTCCATCACCCCTTAACGAAGCCGAAAGGCACTTGTTCTCCCTGTCATTGCGATAATTTTTTTTTGTTCTAGACCATACCTGGGAACCTTCTAGTTCCGTAACTAGAAGGTTCCCAGGTATGGTCTAGAACAAAAAAAAATATGAATATATAGTGAAAAAGTTGGAACTTTGACCCCCAATATCTCCGTAGATATTGGGGGTCAAAGTTCCAACTTTTTCACTAGTTTTTTTTTGAAATATATGTTTTTAATGTAAGATTTCTGGAGGGACACTTCCACGATCCCCGTATTATTCAATCCATCCATCATCACAATGTTTTAAGCGCGTTACATTGAGTGCCACAGTAAAACGTGATCTTTCATCCCACACAAAAATCGTTTCCCAGCAATAATTTTGGCGTAAAGTTACTTAGTTTGATGTACCTAATGCTTGGTTGACGGCTTTGTGAAGGGTCCAGTTACACCCTGTATAGTATAAAACAAAGTCATTTCCCGCTTTCTGTCCTGATCTTTAAATCTACGCAACGGATTTTGATTCGTTTTTTTTTAATAGATAGAGCCAATGAGGTTAGTATACAATATAACATCATTGGATAGAGCAATGAGATAGTGATTCAAGAAGAATGTTTATATGTTTATCATCAGCAAGTACAAATAAATGGCGTCAATTCAATGGGTTTAAAAGTAAGTATGGGTGTACCACAAGGTTCGATATTAGGACCTTTCCTTTTTTTGGTATATATCAATGATCTACCGCATTTATTTAAAAACCAACCACAAATGGTGTTGTTTGCTGACGATACTTCATTAATATTTAAGATAAACAGACGTGCCACAAACCTCGACAACGTAAATAACGCCCTAATTCAGGTATTTGGTTCACCGCTAATAATTTAGTACTAAATGGGAAAAAAACGAAGTGCATAAGATTTGCTCTACCGAATGTCAAAAGTAGTGATAGTGACAGTATTGAATCAAGAGAAACTACAATTCGTCGAAAATACTGTTTTCCTGGGGATCACGCTCGACTCAAGGCTACAATGGGGTCTGCAGCGGCTGAGTTCAGCAGCATAATTATGCTGTTAGAAAAATCCGTCAATTTACTGATGCAGATACCGCGAGGCTAGCCTATTTTAGTTATTTTCATAGTATTATGGACGGGCTGCAGACATCGAGTCTATATTTATTCTGCAGAAAAGAGCCATCAGAGCCATATATGATTTGCGTAGGCGCGAATCTCTAAGGGAACTGTTTATGGAAATTAACATCATGACAGTACCTTGTCAATACATCTATGAAAACATCATGTACGTTAGAAAAAATCTGAATTTTTTAGTAAAAGAGGTGACAGATACCACTATAATACTAGAGCAGGGACCAACTAGTGCAGCCAGGATTCAGGCTAGCTAAAGTAGACTCATCTTTCATGGGGTACTGTTTAAAATGTTATAATAAAATACCTCCCCACATTCAACAACTGAATGAGACGAAATTTAAATCTTGTATAAAACGCACACTATGTAGGCAAGCATATTATAAGTTGGGGCTGAGGGATTACATTGATGATAGAAATGCTTGGCTCAATGCTGGTCCTGCTCCACAACCATAGGGGTAAACTAATCAGAAGCTCATGTGAAATTATTGTGGAAGCTGCAGAAGATTGAAAAAATATCTTTGCATTGTATAGATTCAATCTCTTAGTATTATGTAATTGCATAGCACATGTGTGTACTGTAAAGCTAACATTTACATTTAGTTATCCTTCATTGACTCGAATGTGTTGGGTCGTTTCGTTCCCTTCAATATGGTTGAGCTGAATGGGGCTGATCCATGCGTCATGTTCGTGAACGGGCGCTGTCAGTTGGGACTGGTCATATCTTAACTGCCATGGTTTTTTTAAACTACTTTGTTTTTAAATTGTTGATAATTATAATCTTTTACTCTGGACGCTCTTAATGTGCACGTCTTTCTACATCGTTCTCACATATATGTATAATCTACAATGAATCTCGACTAATCAACATGAATGATGTAACCAAGATCTTGTGTGTCCATGGAGTTTCTTGCCCATTCTCCTTCATAGAGATCTACGCTTTGGAATGGGCAACTACAGTACTTTCACAAGTTATTATGTCTTGTGTCTGTGACTGTAGCTTCGTCTTTGTTTTTCTGACATTCAAAAGAGCCTGTTATGGTCTAATTGAAATAAATGCTTTGAGTTTGAGTTGAGTTGAATCATTGCACCCGTGCGAAGCCGGGGCGGGTTGATAGTTTTAAAAATCATTTTGTATTGAAATAGGTCCCGCCTGCTTCCAACTTTTATTTAATTTTACGTGTGCTTGTTTTTGCTTTTCAGTTTTCGGAGTAGGGTTTTTTATTTTTTGTTATTACTTTTTCTGATTTCCAACATTGTATGTGAGTACGTCTTTCATATCTTTTTCACTAGACGTGGCATTTCGAAATTAAACTTTAGTTTCAACTATTTCTTTAAAATAACATAGATTTGGGCAAAATATTTTCCATTTTACCATGATAAAAATGAAAAATAATGGCTGAATAGCTGGCCAGCCACGGAAAAAAAAACAAAATAGGGAAAGCGGCAATCCGATCTTCATTTGGTTTTTTGAGTTGTGAACACAATGAGTCCATCTGATTCAGATATGGATTTAACGTGTGATTTCATAAGGGAAGAGGCAACAGCAGTAGTGGAAAAGCTTTTACCACCTTAATTAAAACAAAGACTTGTACAAACCTTCAACATTATGGAGCGTGTATTAAATGTTGTAGGTACTAAACACAATATACATTTAAAGGATTTCGAGAGATTATCATCGTTTCTCAAAAGGCAATCTGATGAATTTAAATCTAAAAATTCCAATGTTTTCACTTCTCAAGAGTTTCCCAGAAAATATCAACATGGGTACCTGTAGAGAACCTTTATCTAACTGTAACTAATTGTTCTAATTTTACCATAAACTTTAAATAAATATCCACCGAAGTTTTTGTATGTAAAATAAAATACACTATTTTTTTCTTTAGCTAATTCATGTTTTTATTTTTAACTAGCTTCTGCCCGCGACTTCGTACGCGGATCCTGTTGCTTATGCCAGCGACAACGGGGTCGTCAAGAAAATCGAAGATCTGAAACGTCTGATGTAGAATTCTGAGGCCCGGGGACGGGAAAACAACGGGATGAGCGAGACGATTGGAGACGTTCCAGATCTTTCATTTTTGTAAGTCCACAGGAAATGCCCATCAGACTAAACAACTTTTGCTAAGACGTCATTCCTTAATATGATATAGTGTCGCTGGGCTTTGGACTTCCACAACAGGGTTCCAGATCTCCAAATTTATTCTCACAGCAGAAAACGCTCTTCACGTGGAATAATTTTTGCTATGACACTATTTTTATATCTCTTATACTTTAGCTGTTCTGTTGCGGTTCTGCATCAGGTGTTCCAATTTCCAAAATAAATTATAGCCTATATGTTGCCCAGACTTAATACCTATACAACAAATACCTTTTCTTCCCGTTATTCTGCAGCGGATCCCAAGGGTACACTGAATTAACAATAATATTGCAAATAACTTGCTTTACTTAAAAATGCGCAATTCTCTATCCGTGAACGTCTGCGACTCACGAGACAATGCATGACGTTCACGATCAGCGGTCAGTCGCGCATCATTTTCTTCACTGGTCTCTAGAGACCTGGATGTAAATACGTAAATACGCTGAGAACGCAGGTGTGCTTCGCGAGCCGAAGAGGTTTCTACGGAGCGAGTTGCAGCCTGATGTTCTCGAACAGCATCAAGTCTCTCCTGACGCTCTTCGGTAGATTCTTGGGATCTTATGATCCTCAATCTTTTAGCTCCTTTGGAACGTTGGGAAAGATTTGACCTCTTTCTAGGCATAGTTATAGTTTTATTCTGAAGATACCTGATCAATTAAAATCTAAGTGACTGCTCCCCTGCGTTACCGGGTAGGCTACCGTGTCACGAAAATAAATGAAAAAGGAAATTAAACACTCAAATAACATAAGCCCGAAGGCTTATTTATTTGATAAAATAAAATAATAAATGGGAGTTTTGGCCAGTAGAGTGAAATTTACAATGATTCATCGAATTTTCATCGAAAATCAGTGCTAAACTGTTACCGCCTTAACCGCGTGGGGGTTCTCCCAGCTTATGTTATTTTATAATTATACAGTCAAATTAGTGATAGCTTTGATTTCCATATCAGGTGTTCCAGATCTTCAATTTTTATACGTCAACAGAGAGTGCTCATCAGGCTGAACAACTCTTGCTAAGACTTCATTCCTATGATTATATGTTATAGTGTAGCTGGGCGCTTGGAATTCCACTACGCGTGTGCCAGATCTTCAATTTTTATACGTCAACAGAGAGTGCTCATCAGGCTGAACAACTCTTGCTAAGACGTCATTCCTATATACGTTATAGTGTAGCTGGGCTCTTGGAGTTCCACATCAGGTGTTCCAGATCTTCAAATTTATTCTCTTAGCAAAAAATGCTCATCACGTGGAACAATTCTTGCTACGGTACCGTTTTTGTATCTCTTATAGTTTAGCTGGTCTGTTGCGGTGCTGCATCAGATGTTCAAGTTTCCAAGATAAATTATAGCCTATATGTTGCCCAGATTTAATACCTATACAACAAAAAAAAAATCATTTAAATCCGTCGAGTAGTTCCGAAGATTAGCGTGTACAAACAAACAGACAGAATTTTTTTTTTGGATTCGTGCTCTATTACTGTTTCCAAACCCCCCTCAATTTTTTTAATATATTTAATGTACAGACACAGTTTTTTTACTGTTTATTATATGTATAGATTTCCTTATATTCGTAACTAGCTTCTGCCCGCGACTTCGTACGCGGATCCTGTTGCTTTTGCCAGCGACAACGGGGTCGTCAAGAAAATCGAAGATCTGAAACGTCTAATGTAGAATTCTGAGGCCCGGGGACGGGAAAACAACTGGATGAGCGAGACGATTGAAGACGTTCCAGATCTTTCATTTTCGTAAGTCCACAGGAAATGCCCATCAGACTAAACAACTTTTGCTAATACGTCATTCCTTAATATGTTATAGTGTCGCTGGGCTTTTGAGATCCACAACAGGGTTCCAGATCTCCAAATTTATTCCCACAGCAGAAAATGCTCTTCACGTGGAATAATTTTTGCTATGACACCATTTTTATATCTCTTATACTTTAGCTGTTCTGTTGCGGTTCTGCATCAGGTGTTCCAATTTCCAAAATAAATTATAGCCTATATGTTGCCCAGACTTAATACCTACACAACAAATACCTTTTCTTCCCGTTATTCTGTCAAATAAATATGCCTTCGGGCTTATGTTATTTGAGTGTTTAATTTCCTTTTATCTTCGTGACACGGTAGCCTACCCGGTAACGCAGGGGAGCAGTCACTTAGATTTTAATTGATCAGGTATCTTCAAATTTAAACTATAACTATGCCTAGAAAGAGTTCAAATCTTTCCCAACGTTACAAAGGAGCTAAAAGATTGAGGATCATAAGATCCCAAGAATCTACCGAAGAGTGTCAGGAGAGACTTGATGCTGTTCGAGAACATCAGGCTGCAACTCGCTCAGTAGAAACTTCTTCGGATCGCGAAGAACACTGGAACACCTGATATGGAAATCAAAGCTATCACTGCATCAGATGTTCAAGTTTCCAAGATAAATTATAGCCTATATGTTGCCCAGATTTAATACCTTTACAACAAAAAGACCATTCACGAAGCGGTCAACCAAGCATTCTGTACATCAAACTAAGTCTTTACGCAGAGAGTGCTCATCAGGCTGAACAACTCTTGCTAAGACGTCATTCCTATATATGTTATAGTATAGCTGGGCTCTTGGAGTTCCACTTCAGGTGTTCCAGATCTTCAAATTTATTCAACTAGCACAAAAAAAAAAAAATCCGTCGAGTAGTTCCGAAGATTAGCGTGTACAAACAAACAGACAAACAGACATGATTTTTTTTTTGGATTCGTGCTCTATTACAGTTTCCAAAACCCCCTCAATATTTTTTTTTTTAATATATTCAATGTACAGACACAGTTTTTTTACTGTTTTATTATATGTATATATTAATATATAATATAATATATAATGAAAAGCATAGTGTTAAAGACTTATTTAGTCCCTCGAACTATTGGCGCCCTAGCATGCTCGGGCGCCAAACCCCGTCTCGGGACTAAATAAGTTACTTTCACCCTAGGGTAACAATGTACTATTTTATGAAAATCTGAAAAACATGTTTTTCCAATGCGTATGCAAAGGGGCACTTTACATAATTATATTGCACTGCCATACATACGCACTGGAGATATTCCATACGATTAGGATGAATCTGGCCAAGACGAAGATTATAGCAAACGTCTCCAGCAATCCAAATCCTTGTCAAGGTCAGAAATGAAAGATTGGAGAAGGTTGACTGTTATCTTATTGGCCAGATTATTATTTCCTTTGGCATGGAGCATCAAACAACGGAGATATCAAGAAGAATCCAGCTTGGGTGAGCTTCATTCAGCATATTGGACGACATTCTGAAATCAGCCAAAATTCCACACTGCCTGTAGATCCGTCTCTATAATCAGTATGTTCTGCCCACCATGACGTACGGTGCTGAGACGTGGATGCTCACACAGGGGGCTGTGTAGATTCAGGGTAGCATAGAGAGCCATGGCACGACCGAACTCATCATAAAACTAGTAGATCGAGTTCCAAAAGTCAAAATCCGGTGACGTACGAAGGTCTTCGATACTGGAAATCGCGTTATGGAAGGAGAATGGAGTTGGGCAGGACATCTAGCAAGGCGTGGTGATGGCAGGTAGAGTGAAGCTGTGACTGAGATGGCTTCCAAGAAATGGAAAGAGAACTGTTGGTCATCCGGTGCATGGCGTGATGGGCAGACGACATTCTTGCCATAACGGGAATATCCTGCATGAGACTGGCACATGAATGTGGAGCTTGGCAGCTCTTTGTCTATACCCAGCAATGGCTAAAGTCGGGCTGTGGAGGACGTGACATGACCATCATATAATTTTTCTCCCATTTTGGAGCTATTGTAATCGGTTTGTTTGAATTTACGGTGTTGGACTCTGTAGCATCAGGTTGCCGGCTTACTAAGCTAGACAAAGGAAGGCCTTCATCGGGATCAAAGTTGTTAAAATCGGATTCTTGAACTTCTTCAATCAAATCGCCTAACACCTGGGAATTTGGCTGAACTTCTGTATCTTCTTCGTCATCTTTTTTGCTACAAATACTCTCGCTACCTGAAGGAATGTCTTCAAACACGTATTCTGCGATTTCTCTATCTTTTTATTCACTTATAGTTACATGCATAAGTTTCATGAAGATTATGATCATAAACCCGAAATAGTCACGGTGGTTAAGTTTACTAACCACCATATTTTTATTTTGAATACAAATCGAAAACACAAAATCAATAGCAAGTTTAAGTAAATACGTATAAAATAGATATATAAGAATACATAGAATAAAAAACATTGAAGTAAAAAACTTACTTCCCAGTTTCAAAGTTTTTTTTTTAATTTAACACGCGAATAAAAGTACGTTAGCGCAATATTTAGTTCCATAGCCAGCCAATTGGGGCTACTGAGAATTTCCTTGTGGAAAAACTCAACAACACTTTGCCCGACCCGGGAATCTAACCCAGGACCTCATGCTCGCTTCCGATCATTATCCAACAATACGGTCTACACGATTTGTGGTATCAATCCTTTCACATCTTGCAGGTGTAATAAAATTCCAAAATAAATTAAGGAACTCTCCGCTGCGTATAGATATTGATAATTTGCAAATAGAGAAGGAAAAAGACTCTAGCACAGCAAGAGTTCTGTTCCCTATACTACTTTTTGGAGGAATCATCATCATCATTTTTCTGCCCTCATCCCGATTTATTTGGGGTTGGCGCACCATGTCTTCTTCTTCTATACTTTCTATTAATTTTCGGAGAAATATTTGAAAAAAAAAAATGAGAAATATACAAACGATGTCAATCCAATAAAAAAATTGAAATCACACAGCATCAAAAAAAAACTAATCACAAAAAGTGAAAACCTTACTGGGGTTCGAACATGCGACTGATAGTTTACAGAGAGAGCATGAATCCGCCAGGTTGTTTAAACCGTTGACATAAGTTTTAAAATAGCTGCTCTTATGAACTTCATGGCTGAAACGTCAAACAATTGAAGAATACTGACATAATGCAATATTGCTCACCCCCTTAAGCAAATAGCGTGATACTATATAGCCTAAGGTTTGAAGAAGCCTTTAAGGAATATTTGTGCAAAATTTGAACAGGATCTGTGCAGTAGTTTTTGAGCCAACTCGGAACAACCGTTTGGATTTTTACGATTTTATTATATGTATAGATTATTTTTCAGGTTATTGGACCTAATAAGCGAGTGTTTATGAAGTTTATCTCAGCTTTACGTTAAAGATCTTAGATGGTCCTTCAAAATGAAAAATGAGAAACCAAACCTAAAGTTGATTTTCAAATACCTATTCAATGATACCCAAAGGATATTAAATAAAGTTAAACCACGGCAGACGGACATACAGACTGACTTGATGAAACTGTAAGGTTGGTGTTCTATTATGTAACAAGTAGTCAGACAAGTACGTAGTTCAGAGTACCTACATTGCCTATTTAATCACCATAAGTTTTATAACGCCGACCCCACTGTAGTTAGGTACATTCGTGATGCCCAGTAAACAGCAAGCATGTGAACAGAAAAAAGAAATGGAGGCTCAACTACCAGCGTAGTACCAAGTCAGTCCGTCAAATGTTGAATTATACAACTTACCATGCTCGTGAAATACGAAACAAATAGAGTGCAGCGTAGGCCCAACTGCATAAAACCTACCCGCTATAGTAGGTGTAGGCGCAGGTACCCAGAAAGCTGGATTATACAATTGCTCGAGCGAGAAACAAAAACGGAAAATGACAGCTTAATGACCACCGGAGGAACCACGGAACGTAGCTCACCTCAAGAGTCATGGGAGATTCGTGCATATTATTCAGGATCCTACCAGCCAGCCAAACCAGCGTCCATCATCTGCCCTCGCCAGAAGGTAACTTACTGTGGAATGTGGATCTATAGAAACTCCCAACGTAGTCAATGTAGACCCCGAATTCACAAACGCTTCATGACGAGTTACAACTACCTTAGTTAGTGTCAAATACCTTAATGTCAATTGTTAGTTGTGGAAGGGCGCATCCTCATACAAGGCGGCCTGGCTGCTGTAAGTGCGCATGGAGCAGCAAGTTAAAGCAGCCAGTCGACGTATAACTTCATTTTGTTACAATGAACAGTTTTTGAACACAAAATAAGACTGTCTGCTACGGCAAGTGCGCGGAGACCACTGACCACGTACATTCGCTTTGTCTACAGAAACAATTCAGATAAAGGTAAATTAAAGTAAATTAAAAATTCAAAGCGATTCATAAAATTGGGTAAAGATATAATAAAGTGACTTATTTACAATTCATTATTTTATCACAGTGCCCGGTCATTGATAGAACATTACTACGCGTTCGTCGAGAATTTTGATAATTTAGGTACATGTGGCAGTGCGCAGCGGTTAGAAACAAAAACTCGTCACGCCTTGACTAATCATTACAATTAAATCATCTGTGGTTAATAATTTCGTTCATCACCGTGTTTCTCGAAACAGTAGATGTGTTACCGGCCAAACCCACCCACCCACTTTTTTCTAACTACACTACAATTACACTTCAACTTGGATGAAGCCCTCGCCTGCCGCTACCGAGTGGCACCTTTATCAGCAGTTTAAAACTGTGCCGCTATCCTCGTTCGGCTCGCGCTTTGGTTTTCTTCTTTTTCTCGATGTGGAGATCCTCAATGAATGTGCTCCGCCCTGGGGAGAGCGGAGGGGTCTGTCGGACTCGTAGTCTCGTACTGACTTCAACCACACGGTATTCCCTCGCACACTTGCATCGGGGGACAGGGATCTTAGGCAACTTCCGCTGCCCTGGACTAGGGCCAGCTTGATCTACAGGTCTCGTCCCGGAGCGAGTGAAATTTAGAACTCTCCCCGTTACACAATTTATGAGAGGCGCAGCGTGACTACGCGCGCGCCATTTTCTCGGGTCCAGTGTGATGGGGGGCGACAGAGGTCCCCAAATCCGTCGCCCCTGGACCTGTTTAGGGGGGCTGGCGGAGGGCGGACAACCCACCAAGATTCGGAAGAGAGCATTGTCTGCCCTCTGCGACGTCCAGTGCGTCTACTGCGGGAAGAACAACTCGTTTCCTTCCACCTCTGTAAAGAGGGTACGCCGTGGCTCATCCGACGCGGGACACTCGGCCAGCGAATGCTGCGCCGCCGGCCGTCGAGCAGTGTCCCCCAGCGGACGCAGTGCTGGCACAGGGCGTCTGGCTCCCAGGTTATGTACTGTTCCAAACCAACCTAACCCATGCCATGTGATCGTCGTAACTTGGAAACATTTATATTATCCAATTTAAAACTTATTTGTCATAATCATTTAACATATATTTTATTGTAATTTATTATCGAAGAATTATAGTAATTTAATGAAATATGGAAACGTATTATCATGTCCAATAAGTGATGGAAATTATTCATAAGCCTGGCAACAGTGAAAATTAAACAGCCTAAAAAATCACTTGGTCCGTAGTAGCTACATGAGTTAACATGAGCTACATACAGCACGGAACAGTGAGCTAAGTACACCAATTCGAGAAACAATCGATCTCACAGGATAATTATAGGGAAATTAAAAACGATAAAAAGAAACAAAAACGTTTCTACAAACCCTTAAAAATGATTTTTGACTTTGGAATCAGTTTCTCTAGTTTTTAAATAATCAAAGTTTTATATGCTCTATCATATTAAAAGTGCCGAATTTAACCTTAAAACTAATTATCTTTGTAGTTTATGGTATACCCAAATACGATTACGCGTTCCACGTTGTATCACGTGTGCATTTTTTTTCATTTGGTGGCGTAATTTGTACCAAATACAGTTTAGTCGATTTTTTAATATATATTTATATCGTCGACTCCATATGTCAGAGATACAATCGATATTCTCAGACGGATGATGATTGCAAAAATACTGAGACTAGAACATAAATAACTGAAAAGTGTAAATCCAGTAGAAAAATTGGCTTGGAATATATGACAGCTAAAGTCCTTAGCTTTAAATTGCAGGAAAATAAACTTAACAATGTTAAATCATTACTTGGTGCCACTAAGATAAAAAAAAAATAAAGTACAAATAAATACTTTGATTAAACTTTAGTCGATTTTGCTAGTGTAGTGATACACTAGCAAAATCGACTATATCGTTATTTTTCTTACTATTGACCTCATTAAAAACTATTCAGTGTTGCCGAGAATATCAGTCATACGTACTGCGGAGAAAGTATCAACATTATCATCAATATAATTTACAGTTCTCAAATGTGGAAACACTAGCGCGGCCACGTTTCGCCAATCTTGTTAGTTGTTCGCTCTTCAGTCATTTTATATCATCATATTCATTTATCGGATATTCATAAGGGAAATACATAAAAATGAGTGCTCCAGCACCGACGCCTGCTTATAAAATCGGAATCGTGAAGCAGGTAATTCAACAATAACATGTAATTTTTAATTCTCATAACAGTACGCCAAGATGCCTCGTGCCGATCTCGTTAATCTGCCCCGTTGGCATCACATCGCGCACATGATTTGAAGAGTATTCCAATTCCCGAAGCCCCATTTTGCTTGATTTCAGCTACTCGTCAAAATATTTTGTATTATTGTAACGATACTTGCTGCTCGTCCATTTAGTGCCAGCTGGCAGATAGAGATAAAGAGTTGAGGGATTTAAGCGATACTTAGATATAATTATGTTAAAACGTGCATATTTCAAGAAATAACCATCTGTGCTGAACAGGTACTATCCGGTGACACGATTGTGATAAGACGCCAGCCTCAAGGCGGGCCGCCTCCAGAGAAAGTGATTGCGCTGTCGGGCATCACCGCGCCCAAGCTAGCGCGCCAGAAAACCGCCAACAAGTCAGTATTTACACATCAAGTAAACACAATTGTTGATTCAGTACACAAAAAAACTACAGCTTTAAGTCATTAAATCAATTTTACATGTCTACAATGTCAATCACAACATGTTAAATCATGCTGGGAATATATTATTGTGACCTGGCCTATGCAGAGATATAGTTCATTATTGTGGGTTCCGAAAAGAATTGATGAAAGTTGAGAATAACTAGTAAATGAGAGTTTATCTGAATAAGTACCATTCAATCATAATATATTAGCCATAATTAAATGTTAAAAAGGGAACAAAAATCTTCCCGCCTGAAGCAGAAGCTATGCGCTATACAATCATACATCTAGCTTTTGTTATAGTATAAGATTACTCCTTCAGTAAAATTCGTTGAAAAGATGATTGCTTACAGTAAATACTGTAAGTAAAATCACAGTAAATGAATAAAACGCATCTTTACATAACTATCGTTTCGTTAAGTACTCTGCGATGCGATTGCGAATATTTGTGATCTGATATTATGTTCTCTGGTGTGCTTTGATATTGTTCACTTGTAAATGACTAGATATCACGACAAGTAGAACTTGAGTGAAGTATAATAGATCATTCCGATCATTAAGAAATGGAAAAATCTTAGTTTGATCCAACATTATATAAATGGTATCTACTGTTAGTTTGATAACTGGTGACAAAATGTATCAAACCCATAGTAGCATTCTCCCAATACATGTCGATGCTGTACATACGCTCAAGTTGTGAACTAACACTGCTGCTTGCTTTTTTCTGCCTGTTCCATATGGTAAGTTTATACCTTAACATTGGTAACATATGGTGATGGGTACTTAGGGATTGTCATGATAATTTCATTCAAATGCTTGTATTGAGGCTTAGTGTGAAAGAATACTGTTCACAAAATAAGAGTTTTGTTTTCTAACTGAGAACATCTTAGTACAAAAACATTCTCAAATAAGACGGAAGTGTTACCTTTTTAATTTGAATGTCAATGCTTTTAAAGCAATTATCACCTATCATTTGAGACAGTTTCCAGTGCATCGTGAATATTTCCAAAATATTCAACAATAGTATTCTCCATGTATCCTAAAGTTCTGATTTTGTTAGCCTAAACTTTGACTAATTAAAGCCAAGGTTCTAAGGTGTCTATTTGGTGAGAGGGTCATCTTCTATTTCTGCTAGATATTTCTATTCAAGGGGCTGTGCTTAGAGATCAGCTATAATATAGCATTATTATAGAAAGATGTGGAACATAATTCTTTTACTCACTTCTAATAAGAATAATAAGAATGCATCTCATGTGAAACAGTTGCTACAGATTAGAAATTTACAGATTTTTTATTATAATCCTGTGCATTCTCTCGTAAATAATGTGAATTGTTTATGAGAGAATACATAGAAATATATAGATTAATAGCAAATTTGTAGAAGTATTAGTGTGTAAATGGTACAATGTCAATTATGACATGGCAAATCAAACTAAACACAAAGAAGCTTTGTAGTAATGAGCTTCACTTCATATAATTATTGACTTTTAATCACTCATTATAGCAGTCAATGACCAACACATTATTGTTAAATAAATAGGGCCTGGATTAAAATGTAATTAACCATGAAAAAAGTAAAATATGCATTATATGCAAATTCATAAATAGGATGGGATTCTAAACCAGATAATATTTTTGATGATATCTCTACAAAAGGGATATTTAAAGGTACCAAATTATTTAAAATATTATTTTGCCATAATATGTAAGTTCTTAAAAATACATCAATCATTAGCTGGATAGTTATATTATGCATATGATATTCAGCATATAAATCAGGTTGATATTCTAGTCTCACATTAAAAATACAATAAAAACATATTTAGTGAACCTATGTTTATCCATTGTCCAGGCCTTACTTTATAGCAAGGTTTACATGTAGAGTCATCATTCAATCCAAAAAGTTAAATTAGCATTTCGATATTGCAAAACAACCATAAAGGCGCTTATTTTTTCTAAAAATGTGAATGTTGAGACAATAAGAATAATAATTCTTCATTGAAACTTGTTTATGTACAAATTATAATATTAAATACTATCTTTTGCCCGTGGCTTTGCTCGCGTTTTGGTCAGAAATTATCCCACGGGCACGTTGTAAATATAGCCTTTGGCACTCGGGGATAATGTTCTTATTAATTAAAGAATTTTCAAAATTTGTTCAGTAGATCCAGAGATTACCCCCTACAACCTCACAAACTTTTCCTCTGCAAAATATTAGTATAGTTAAAATGCATGGCCAATTTTGTAATATTTTATAAAAACAATGCAGCTGTGATTATTCTTTCTATGCACAGCTGCACTTTACAAAATTAAATGATCTTGTGAGACATTAAAAATGAAAAGATTTTAACACATAGAGTGTAACAGGCATCCCTATAAAACATTTTTTTTACCTTAATTTTTTGGATAATGATAACCCATGTAAACTACTGCTTCTTACATGCTACCACTGTGTACTTGATATTTCAATATTATGTTACACACTTCAAACTGCTTGTTTCTAATGTCATCATTTTTATATTTCATGCATATGATAGGGCAAAAAAGAAATTCAAGTAGGTATATCTGCATTCGCTATTGTTGTTTGTTGATATTGTATGCTGTTGTATATTAATTGTACCTACCTATAACAAGCAATGCGAAACATTTGTGTAGAGCATTAATTGCAGTCACTAATCAGCCTATCAGAGGCCACTGAGGCCTCATATTTGTATTACAATACTGCTGTATTACAATACAACAATCAACTAAAATAATTGCTATGCTATCAAATCTATATACTGAACTTATTCTTGGCAACCATCTATGAATATACTTTTATCTTAACAGTGATATCGAGTCAAAGGATGAGCCTTATGCTTGGGAAGCTCGTGAGTTCCTCAGGAAACTAGTAGGTCGGGAAGTGATCTTTACTGCTGAAAAGCCACCAAACTCAGCAACCAGAGAGTATGGAAGTGTGTGGGCCGGAAAAGACCCCACTAAGGATGAAAACCTAACTGAGGCTCTCCTTGCTGAAGGCTTGGCAAAGGTTAGAGATGGTGGCAGAAACATACCACAATTGAGAAGGCTGGTAGAGATCGAAGATGTGGCCAAGTCACAAAACAAAGGCATCTGGGGAACAGACCTTCAAGTAAGTTATCAAAATCCGATTTCTTTACCAACAACTTTGAGTTTTTGTTCCATGTAATGAACTAAAGTCCAAAACGCATGCATATTAAATGACTTCGCACACCTAGTGTGTATGTGTTGTGGGTCATCTACAAAGGTAAGTGTTAATAAAAAAAAAAACTTTCTTACCAATCCAATATAGAGTAGTGTAGTTAAGCTACTAATAGCTGCTATGCCAAAACTATTCCTACATATAAAACATGAATAAGAAAATATGTTAACGCGGGAGGCACTACGACTGCTGGATAAAAACTGAATTACCCATTCCAAAAGGTCTTAGAAAGAAGAATGGTCAAGAAATTCAATGAATACTTCTTTAAAAAAGTTCATTACTATATTTTGTGGACATTCATTATGCAGGGCAACTGTTGAAGCAGTTCATAGAGTTGAATGCAGTTTTAATGGTCATGGATCCCCTCTGGGGCCCGCTTCAACTCCCACTCAAGTACTATTGTACATACTCGTAAAAGTGAAGTGAATGCCAAAATAACTTTCTGAATCTGTTTGTTACTTTTTTTAGACGAACTGATCTTGCTTTCATAAAGATAAACTTTTATAAAAATTAAAACCCCTCTGGGCTTGAATATTTTTGTATGAAGCTTGGCCTGCCTAACGTCAGCGATTGAATTTTATTTTCAAAATAGCAGCTAAGTATAAAACCTGTATTAATCAATAGCTAGTAGCAATTCAAACAAGTATTATACGGGACGTTTCTGGGGTATAAAGTTACAATCTCCGCCATCAGTACCACTTTGATAGCTTAAACATACATTGGAAACGACACAATACTGAAAACATACAATACTAGTTTGTTTTGATGCCAGCTATTGATTTGTAGGTTTCATGCGTGGCTGCTACTTCCAAGATAAAATGTCAGTAAGTAGTAAGTCAGGCCAAAATATACAAACCCACCACTACTAATGCTCTGTAAAAATGATGTGACAGAAAATTCACACATACGAAGTCGTGGGCAACATAGAATATAAACTTAAAGTTTGACGAGGGAAAGAAAAAAATGTTAATTTATTCAAGGCTTCCAAGTCCAACAAATACCATTATGGCAGTCTTGCCAGTAGAATCCCAATTATATAGAAGACTAGCTGTTG
This sequence comes from Eugnorisma glareosa, assembly GCA_947578425.1. Classification (NCBI taxonomy): domain Eukaryota; kingdom Metazoa; phylum Arthropoda; class Insecta; order Lepidoptera; family Noctuidae; genus Eugnorisma; species Eugnorisma glareosa. The sequence continues at coordinate 36,277,153 of OX387957.1, forward strand.
CCCGCGGCTTCGCTCGCGTTTTGTTCGGCAATTATTCCACGGGCACGTTGTAAATATATAGCCTATAATAGTACTCGGGGATAATGTCATTTTCAAAATCGGTTGAGTAGATCCAGAGATTACCTCCTACATACAAACTTACAAACAAATTTTACCTTTTTATAATATTAGTATAGATATCGAAAGAAAATGGTATTAGAATTTGAAAAGTTTACAAATTACATTTTGAAGTACCACACTAATGAAATGTTTAGTCTTGGAGTTGGTTACAAAAATTAGAAACCAAAGAAACCTACTTTCGAGACAATTTCATTTTGGGTTTCTGTTGTCATTTAATAGGTTTCTTTTGTAGTAGGTAGTTATTTTGTTAAAACAGTTTATGAAGTTTCAAATCCTCACTTGTATTGCATCAAACAGGATCATATCAGAGACATCAAGATTCCCGGAGACAACCCTAAGTCGTTCGTCGCTAAATTCGGATATCAGCCGATTAAAGCCATCATTGAGTATGTACGTGACGGCTCCACAGTCAGACTTTGTTTGCTGCCTGACTTTTACCAGATCACGCTCATGCTGTCGGGTATTCGAGTAAGTATTACGTAATTTAAGTCCATATGATAGTACTCAACAGAACTAGGGTAACTAGTTCTGGTTATGAATATGATTTTACAAATTATCATCGATTGCTTTTTAGTGCCCTGCAGTGAGACAAGATGGTGATTCTGAGCCTTACGCCGAAGAAGCTCGCTTCTTCCTCGAATCCAAGCTGCTGCAAAAAGATGTGCAAGTCATTCTTGAGTCAGTGAACAATAACAACTATGTGGGAACTATCTTGCACCCACAAGGAAACATTGCTGAAGCTCTGCTAAGACAGGGCTTTGCCAGATGCGTTGATTGGTCCCTGGCAGTCATGAAAGCTGGTAAGTAGTCAGAGTTCTTTAAATCAAGTGTGTTGAATTAGTGGAGCTTACGGTTTTACAAATATAAAAAGAATTAGTAAAATAAAAACTCGTGTCACAGTGTTTGTGGTCGCACTCCTCCGAAACGGCTCGACCGATTTTTATGAAATTGTTGTATGTATATTTGGAAGGTATGAGAATAGGTATTAAAGTATATTTCACACCGCTAGGTTGTAAAATTATAAATTAACGCGAGCGAATCAGCGTGCAAAAGCTAGTATTAATATATAATTATTTGGTGCATGGTAAAACTTGGTAATGTCTATGTTTCAAGTCCCATGACATAAGGCGCACTGTTATTTGTTGCCAAACTGTATTATACACCCACTATTACTTAGCATTCTAGTAATGTATTTTATATAATTTATATAGGGTGGAAGGGACATTAACACACAAACGATAACCATGTATTCAGTAAATCATTCAGAATCCCCGATATATACATTTTTTATCAGTAATTTAAAAAAATCCTAAACAAAAGTGCAATACCGACATGTTCAAAAAGTATGGAGAACGTGTGTTTTTTTAAATTACCGATGAGAAATATCTTGGCTTTAATAATGAGTTTTTTTTTTGTTGTAAATGTAAAGATAACCCCTTAACAAAAACTAAAATTAAATGTGAAAATGAATTTCGGTTATCTGTAATTCATAAACTCTGACATTGTTGTTGTGGTCACCATGGAAACTGGCACAAGGTTTTCTTTTTCATCAACCTCGTGGGCTCCACCCCATCAGAAGCTGATTTAATGCGATTATTGTCTTTGTTATTTCATTCTTTGAATTTTAAGGTGCGGCCCCATTAAGGTCTGCTGAAAGAGCAGCGAAAGAAGCCAGACTCCGTATCTGGACCAACTACGTAAGCAATGCTCCCATCATCGCGGCCAAAGACAAGGATTTCACCGCCACTGTCATGGAAGTAGTCAACGGAGACGCACTCGTCGTTAAGATGCCCAACAACACCCAGAAGAAAATATTCTTGGCTAGCATCAGACCACCGCGTGAAAAGTATGTTTCGCACTTTACGCAAAAACACAACTTTTTCATTTTCTGTATACTAATACCATGTTCTTGCGCAGGAACAGCCCTGATGAGGAAGGCAAAATCTCGCCAAGACCAAAGGGATTCAAACCTTTATATGATATTCCATGGATGTACGAAGCGCGCGAATTTCTACGGAAAAAAGTAGTTGGCAAGAAAGTTAACGTCACTGTTGATTACATTCAGCCCGCCAAAGATAACTTTCCAGAAAAAAACTGCTGCACTGTCGTAGCAGGCGGAGTGTAAGTATTCAAATTATTCCAAGGGTTATCAAATGAATTTTATCTTTTAACTTAGTCATAATATGCTTTTATTTACCCTCACAGAAACCTGGCGGAAGCATTAGTCTCAAAAGGTTACGCCACCGTAGTTCGGTACAGAAATGATAACGATCAGAGGAGTTCCCACTATGATAAGCTTTTGGAAGCTGAACTTAAGGCCCAGAAAGCTGGCATCGGCGTTCACGCTAAAAAAGACATCCCCACTCATCGCATTCAGGACACAAGCGGAGACTCTGCCAAAGCCAAGAAATTCTTCCCATTCCTGAAGAGAGCTCAAAAGACTGAAGCGACCGTGGAATTTGTCGCCAGTGGATCCCGTATGAGGATATATATTCCGAAAGAATCCGTGTTGGTAACCTTCCTTCTCGCTGGCATCAACTGTCCAAGAGGATCGCGCCCAGCTATCGGAGGCGGCGGTGGCATGCAGAATGCGGAGCCCTTCGGCGAAGAAGCATTGCAATTCACAAAGGAGAGGTGCCTGCAGCGTGACGTAGTCGTCACCATTGAAGAGATGGATAAGGCTGGCAACTTCATTGGTTGGTTGTGGAATGAAAACGAGAACTTGTCGGTGGCTTTGGTTGACCATGGACTTGCCACGATGCACCACACTGCTGAAACCTCGGAGTTCGCTCGGCAGATTAAAACTGCCGAAGAAACTGCAATGCAGAAACGTATTGGGTTATGGAAGGATTATGTAGAAGTTGCAAAAGAAACTGAGAAAGAAAGGAATGCCCCTATTCAAGATCGTACTCTAAAGTATGAGAAAGTTGTGATCACGGAAGTGACAAATGAAGGTAACTTTTATGCTCAGAATGTTGAATTGGGCGGTAAACTCGAAAATTTGATGGAGAGAATCCATCAGGAGTTCAAGAACAATGCACCCCTTCCTGGATCTTACATACCCAGGAGAGGCCAAATCTGCGCAGCTCGTTTTACAATGGACGATCAATGGTACAGAGCTAAGGTTGAAAAAATGTCAGAAGATAAAATGGCTCATATTTTCTATATTGATTACGGAAACCGTGAGGTGAGTAGATTGAGGTGGAACCTCCCATCTTAATTACAAACGAAATCTAAACCAAGATCATCATTTTCTGCCCAATAAAATAAGGTTCGCATAATGACTTTGTTGCCATCTATGGCGTAGCTACAGTGTAGCTGCGAAGAATAAAAGATGGTGTAGCTGTTATGCCATCTTTATAGAAATACAAAGTACCTACTACATCATTAAGTTTCATTCACACATTGATCCTTTATATTCTTCTTCTTAGCGTGTCGATGGCAATCTAAATGGTGTCTGCCTATTGAGCTACTAGTTATAATTATCCTGATATATATAATGAGTATATGCAATATAAATTAGATTGTGAACGTGACGCGACTGGCAGCGCTGCCAGCCGGCACGGAGACGGAGCCGGCGTACGCCAGCGAGTTCACGCTGTGCTGCGTCAAGTTCCCGTCCGATCCGGACGACCGGTCCGAGGCTGTGGCCGCCTTCACCGCGGACACGCTCAACAGGAAGCTGCTGCTCAACATTGAGACCCGCGGCGCCCCGCCCGCAGTAACTCTCGTCGATCCTAACACCAACGTCGATGTTGGCAGGGTATTACTATTTTATTTATTTGTTGCCTTATACATTTCTCATACATTAAAATTTCTTCCATCATCATCATACGTTCGTGACAGTGACGAACATGAGAAACTTTAGTAAGTATACTTAGTCAGTAGATTTAACAGTAGGTAATTGATATTTGCATAGCTTGAGATGTTTTCTTTGTTGCGCGAGAAGAGAGGGAGTCCCTTATTTGCATGAAGTCTCTGCAATGCATTGAAATGAAACAAGTTGTCTTCTCGTTAAGTACATATTTCAGCAAACGCCCGAATTGCTCAAGTTTAAAAAAGTACTACTGAATTCTCCGCGGGCATCGAGCACACATACTTATCGATACTGTTTGCATTTAGAACCTGATCAAAGAGGGCTTGGTGCTGATGGAATCCCTGCGCGAGGTCCGACTGGCGGGGCTTGTGGGAGATTACCGCTTGGCGCAGGACCACGCCAAGAGCTCGCGCCTGTGCCTGTGGCGGCACGGAGATATCACCGACGACGACGCCGTCGAGTTTGGAGCGCGTCGCTAGCGGCACGCCACCGAGTCGCCCACACACGCGCAACACTGTGGCACATGCACAGCAATACACATCCAATCTGTTATATACAGTATCATATACCCCTTTCTGTAAACGATTATAAACCATTTAACCGATTTCTAATACGTAATTCTGATTATCTGATTGTCGTATTCTTTGTGTACTTATTTCCTTAGGAAATAATCTTTTTAAAATTCAATACATTTTAGAAATCGTGGTAATAATATAATGGCATAATCAAATATTAAAACAAGGGTTAAATTGTGTAATAAGCATGTGTGTGCCGGTGCAATGTGGGAGTGAATCGGACATCAATCAAATGAACAGTTCACGTAATATGATACTCGTGGCATTGTATGCCTCTTTTGTATCTACAAAATATACTATTATTAAAATAATAACTATCAGGTTCTAAGCAACATAATTATTATTATTCATACATGAACTGTAAACTATACATTCAATAAATTATGTTTCAAAATAATTTTAATTCGTCATAAAAGCAAATTGTTGATTTATTTACATTTTTTTTTAATTTTGTATATCTGAAAATAAAACTTACATTATATTTCGTTGTTAATTTCATTATTTATTTTATACGACATTATGAATTTAATCCAGACCTGTGCTTTCTATCGTTGTGACTTTCCATTTCCCTTCTTTACATTTCTATTATACAATTTACATGTATCTATATTGATAACTAAATGATGTTTAGCTAATATTCTTCCAAATGTAGCTAGTGAGGACTTTTAATTATTATACATGTTCGAAAATGAGTTGTTTCTTTTGTATCTTTATTTAAATAATGGATAATTGTACGAGTGTTCTATTTCGATAAACTTTTAGCTTCGTATATATTTCATATTGTGCAAACCCTACCTTCTCGACGTTATAAGGTAGGTATACATTATTGTGGAATGTTAACTTCGTATAATAAAATAAAATATTTTAGGAATTAATTGTTGATTTTATTTCGCACTTACTTAAGCGTTTAACTGGCAATTTAATGACATATCATCAGAGATTCCTTGAGTCTGCCATTAGTCAGTCTAATATGGTCTACTACTTATTCGATTCAGCAGTATTTGTTGAACAACAAAGCTGACCCGAAGCTTGTTGAAGCACCAAGCCGAACCCGAAGCAGTGATTTAGTACCTTCTTATACAGGGTGGAAGTAGGGTTGCCGCCCGCCGTACTTGATTATATAGTATCATACTATATTTTTATCCCTAATTCAACTGTCGCGCTTTTTTATACTCTGTGGTTGATGCGAAACGCATTCGCGGCAACAAAATTAAAAATGAATTGTTAATTTATTTTAATATGAATTTAAATTGCTCAGATTACTATTAGATTATTTATTTTATTATTTATTACTATTCAGATTACTTTAGAGTCCCTAAAACGTTTTGAGAGATCATTGATGGCCAAAGCGAAGAGCAATAACAAAAACATGCATGTAAAAATACATAACGATAAAAATAAATGTGTACTCTTTTTTCCCCTGTATTTCCCAAAAGTATAAATGTTTGCATCTTTTTTCGGAAAGATATATACAGCGCGTAACAGAAAGGATATAATCATATGGAATACTGTGGTACAGACCATCAAACTGAACAACTTTCTCTATGGGACAACCATCGAAATCGTAAAAAAATAATGAGCTGTCCTATACAAAATTTCAATACCTACTTGACCTAAATGTATGGGACAGCTGATTATTTTTTTACGATTTCGATGGTGGTTCCATATAGAAAGTTGTTCAGTTTGATGGTCCGTACCACAGTATTCCATATATGATTATACCCTTTCTGTTACACGCTGTATATATTTTTTTAAGTTGGCAACCCTAGGTGTGCCGATTACTACTGACACTAAAAATATATGATCGGGTTCGGTATGACTAGGCACTAAACCGTTTGTGCGTCGATGTCCTTCCACCTTGTATCATGGGGGCGTTAGGACCCCCCTGGGATCGGTCTAAGTTGACCACTGATATTTTTTAAATCTCATTGATTTGAATCATTGGGGATATCGCGTTAATTCGCCGTTAGAGGCGCTAGTGTAGCGCGAGGTCACCGAAATGTCAGATGTCATAGATAGTTCGCGCGTTGCGTGCTTTCTTATCACATATTTTTACTAATATTCACGATTGTGGCCCAGATTGAGCCATTCCTGATTAATTATGGCTTGAAGATTTTAATCGCAAACATATTCTACTATGTTTTTCCAAATAAGGCCTACCTTTTTTTTCACCGATGGGAAATTATCAAATGGGGTCCCACTCTGGGCGGAGCGGAAGGGAGGGTCAGACTTGACTGACTAAAACCCATCCATGTTCCTTCTTTTGCCCTTTGTGTTCTAGGGCCGCGGTATCGCTTTCGAACAGTCCCGCAACCCAGGCATGCCTCGGTCTTCTCGGAGCCCTTCCCGTTTGCTGACATCTCTTTGAGGCGCGCGTGGAACACGAATGCGCCGTCGACACGGCCTGTCGTTATTAGACGGACGGATGGCGAGCTAGCCCATTACTCAACGTCCACAGGCCCGCGACCCTCGACAACCTTAACGGACCATACTCCAGGCAGGTTTAAAGTTTTCATCAAAGTGCATGAAATGAGCCCAATAACATTATACCTGCTGCAAACTGTTTAGGACCGCTTGCAACTGCCATTTGTCTCTATCGTTTGACCGTCGCTGACAGTCATACTCCAGCAAGGCCTAGAGTTCTCGTCAAGGTGCATGAAATGAGCCCAAACACGTTATTGTTGCTGCAAACTCTTGAGGACCTCTTGCAACTGCCTTCCGTCTCCATCGTCAGACCTTCGATGACAGTCATACTTCAGCAAGGCCTAAAGTTCTCATCAAGGTGCATGAAATGAGCCCAAACACGTTATTGTTGCTGCAAACTCTTGAGGACCTCTTGCAACTGCCTTCCGTCTCCATCGTCAGACCTTCGATGACAGTCATACTTCAGCAAGGCCTAAAGTTCTCATCAAGGTGCATGAAATGAGCCCAAACACGTTATTCTTGCTGCAAACTCTTGAGGACCTCTTGAAACTGCCTTCCGTCTCCATCGTTAGACCTTCGATGACGTCATACTCCAGCTAGATCTAAAGTTCTCATCAAGGTGCAGGAAATGAGCCCAAACACGATTTCACATTTAAAAAAAAGGAACATGCATAACGGACTTCTCTGTAAAAAGTTATGCGTGGTTATACATAAAATAAAAATATATAGACACGTCGAATTGAGAACCTCCTCTTGTCGGTTAAAAAACCAAGGTTCCGACATTTTACACGGGCGAGGGTCATTCTTTCACGAAAAACACCGCGATTCAGAAAATGGAGTGAAATGAACAGCGCCACCTATCGAGCACCAAGTTAGACCGATAGAATATACTGCATAGAAAGCGATTGAAAACACTCTACAGGGTTATAGCGTCATGTAGACTAATCTAGAGTACTTTTTGCCATCAGAACTTTTTTGTAAAGCCGGTCAGCCGATTTAAAAGTTATCTTGTGAGCACATTTTTATTAATTAGTACCATTTTGGTGCAATAGATGTCGTTGCATGTATCTTGCACAATGATCATAAGTTCTTCTTGAACACTTTCAAAACAATTCATAAATCTTTTGATAGAGAGCACTGATTACAATGAATGAATGAAACCAAAACTAAAACCTTCTCTAAGTTACGCACAATATTAATTGTGCATTGAATCTAATCACATTGGTTTTCCCGACCACATGAACGCCCCGACTCGCAGCGCGCGCGTGTCATTATTTTGATGCGGAGTTATTTTAAAACTGTGATATCTCCTAACATATTCATCTAAATTGAATGGTGTAAAGGGCAATTTTGGTCACAATTGAACGCTAGAGATGACTAACATATGTATTTCGATAAGGATTAATACTATGTCGGTAAAAATACCTTTGCAAATAAAGCATTATTTTTGACCAAATTTTAAAATCATAAAAATGGTTATTGTTAGTCAACCATAAAAGATAGGCATGTGCTGTCGCGGACTTTTTTTTAGACATTTTTAAGGGGAATAACTCCCTGATACATTATTTTTGTGCATCGTTAACCGTTTAACCAGCGCACGCAAAGGAAGCTCTCAAACATAATATTGTTTCCCCGTTTTTGCAACATTTTTCTTTGATGCTCCGCTCCTATTGATTGTAGCGTGATGATATATAGCCTATAGCCTTCCTCGATAAATGAGCTATCCAACACCAAAAGAATTTGTCAATTCGAACCAGTAGTTCCTGAGATTAGCGCGTTCCACCAAACAAACAAACTCTTCAGCTTTATATTATTAGTATAGATTATTATTTCTGTGAGAACATTTAAGCAAAATCGGTTCCCTATAATTGAATAGGCTTAGTTGCGCGATGCACATGGGCATTAAGAAATTGTTGAGATGTATTTTATATACTAAATTGGGGTTAGGTTTTAATTATTATTTTGTACGTTCCTTATAATAACCAAAACGTTTACACTGTTGTAAGTCCATAATTTTTCAGATGGGCGTTATTATACTCCAGGCGTTATTTGCCTCCGGCACCTTACAATAACAAAAAACAAAAACCTATGAGCACTCGTCCATCTTAAGGAAGGTTGCACTTGTTTTTGCATATAAGGTATGTGAATTAGTTGTGACTGGTCATCTCTGGTCATCTTTTTTGTCTTTATTAAGGACACTTTTAACGTGCACATCTGGCTCCATCGTTCTCACATGTACCATGTCAACAGGAATGATGTAACCAAGGTTTTGTAACAATATTCTGGTTTAAAAGAGTATCTGTTGTTAATTCTGAAGGTATCCAAATTGGCAGACTTGAATTCCAAGTGCAACATCCCATCGGCAGATAATTCAGATGTTTTTTGAGCTTGTTTGCCTCCTTTATAGCTGCGTTTAAGATCCACCTTTGCCCAGTGTTCTCCGATATCTCTTGCACTGAGGAGTAATGACACAATTCTTCTTTTAAATTATCCAACACCATTTTCATAAGATATTCATGCTCATGCGCATGCGGCCGGCATCGGCCTGATGTACGAACGTACATACATACCTATGCGCGTAAATTGCGTTATCAATTTTATTGGCGACGCATTCGATGTAAAAAAATGTGTTAATGATGTATTTAACCAAATCCTGATTATGCAAATGCATAAAATGTTGCATGGATTGAATATAATAGTAACATCCTACATTCATCAAAAAATATCAAAGGGTCGGGGGTCGCGAAATATTTTTCATACTATCGGGCAAATGGGGGTCGTGTCATGAAAAAGGTTGATAAACAATGCTCTAGGCAAGAAGGCCACGGCCCGGGGCGGTAGACTAGGAAGGGCGGTTTGCGCGTGCTTCTTTCCTTGTCCGCAGCCTCGTATTTACTACTTACTAATACTCTTTAACCTTTTGAACGCCAGAGCATAAACGCACGTGCGTGCCCTCCACGCCAAGCCACGATTTCACCTACCATTTTGTCTCATATTTGTGTCGTTTGGCGTAGGTACAGGGCACGCGCTTGCTTGTCACGTACCTATATGTGACAATAGCGTTCAAAAGATTAATCCTGCAGCTCCGTAGCTGCCATATTTGTATTTATGTTGAAAAGAAAATTTAAAATGTCGGCGTTGCGTGAACATAAATATGTTGTAGCTTACGGTCTCACACACACAGTTGTTTTGAAAATTTTATGCATAGTTTGGTTGGTGCAGTGGCTGAGCGATTGGCTGCTGCGCTAGGTGTCGCGGTTTCGATCCCTGCACGGAACATATATTTGTATGATCTACAGGTAATTGTTCCGTATCTTGCTGTTTGTGATGTGAGTTTAAATGTTTGTAAACGCACCCACGAGACAGGAGAAATTCCTTGTGTAGGGCAAAAATAAAAAGAAAAAAGTAGAATATAATCTGTAAGAATGATAAGAAGAAAATGTAACATCTCCGAGGCGGTAGGTGTATGAATTGAACAGAAAAGTCTGCTGCAGTATACAACATCAATGCCTGTATTACCAGAGAGCACAGAAGCCTAAAAAAATACTAAAACAACCAACAACATTAAAAAAACCTTATCATCGTCATTCTCTTGCCTTTATCCCAAATCATTTGTGGTCGGCACAGCATTCCTTCTTTCTTACTTCTCTATATTACTCGTCATCTCAGCAATCACCTTTTTTCTAACCATATCATCCTTCACACAGCCAATAAAAAAGAATCTATACCTCATATCTATAATCTCACCATAATATTAGTAGGTTCTTGGTCAGCGGCTTTCGCGAAGTTATTGTATGCGTCCTAATACCTACTTCTCATCGGGCGTAGGGCATCTGAGGAATAACATTAAAGGTTTTACGTATTCTTTGCATTTTTGGGATTAGAGGTTCATGTATTAAGAAACGCTACAATCACAGGATAACTTCGAGTATCGACTTAGGTATTTCTACTAGACTAGCTTGAAACTGTCTGTTTTTCTCAATAATTATCCGAATGTGTCGCGTTGACATGTTGACCGATCAAAAATTGGTAATTAACCAAATATAAAATATTTATTTTATTTAACACTTGATACTGCAAGGCATGAATGCCTTCATGCCTTGCAGTACTAGTCATCTAGTCTTTACCAGTCATCCTTTCGGTCAAGAGAAGAATAGTTATATTATAATATGTTCTGCCGAGGTATCGAATAATAATATACTTACTGGTATTTTAAAATTATGTATATACCATGCACCGTAAAGGTATACTCACATGAGATGCCTCGCCTCCCTAGCAATGTCTAGGCAGGACATGGCGGCCCTGACATGACCTGCTAACAGCCAGTCTACACAGCGCACCATGGGCGCCGGCAGCCGGGTGCAAGGTGGTGCACTTACACGCCCCTGTCGGAAAACAAAAATGCATGGAAAAGATCAAGATTTTAGAGGCTGTTGCTCAAATTTGTTCATCACGATGTTAATAAAGTTATTTTCGTCCTCTACTCTTTTCCTGTGCTAAACCTCGAGTCTCCCATCATCAGGGCCGTAGGCAGGGAGAGGGTTACTATAGAGAAACGAATGTATCCGAGGTGGAAAGCAAACATTTTCGAGCCCGCTTCACTCGCTCGTACTCCTATTCTGATTTCTGTATGAGTGCATGTATGGAAAAAAATAACCTGATTTATCCGAGAATATCCTAATATATTCGAGCGCACTTAGACATATAATGTCCTTTGCCATCGTAAGCTTTTCTATATAAATAAGCAAAATTAGCCGTATTTCTATAATTCGTGACGTGTGCTAACATTTTTCAAGCTCACTATGGTCACCCTTTTTTTTTTTTTTTTTTTACCGATGGGTAATCATCAAATAACCCCTCCCGCTCTGGGCTGAGCAGGAGGGAGTGTCAGACTTTTACTGACTAAAACCCATCCATGTTCCTTCCTTTGCCCTTTATGTTCCAGGGCTGCGGTATCTCTTTCGAACAGTCCCGCAACCCTGGCAGGCGTCGGTCCTTACGGACCCCTCCCTGTTTGCTGACTCTCCTTGAGGGGCGCGTGGAACACGAACGCGCCGTCGACACGGCCTGTCGTCATAAGACGGACGGACGGCGAGCTAGCCCATAGCTCACCGTCCACAGGCCCGCGACTATGCTCACCCTGGAATCTACTTTTCTTCGATTGATGGGATTTTCTGTTTAGATCGTTAAAGGAAGTTACTCCTTGAATCTAACAAACCAGAAGTGTAGTGAAAAAAAAATGTGCTATTTTCTGGGAACTGAAGGCGCACTTCCATGGAAAAAGTCCTGCCGGCGGGCGCCCATGCAGAGGACTGCAGGTGGCTCGTCGTTGTCCTGCTGATGATGCTTGCTCTTGTAAGGTGAGCAGGATCCTGGCTGCTTGTCTGTAGTCCTGAAAACAGTATTATTTACAGTTAATATGAGTCGTCTTGTTCATCGTCTAACTAAACCTATAGAATAAATCTCTAATTAATACAAAATAAAGTCACTTTTTGTGTCTGTGTGACCGGTTCTAACACGATTTGGCGGTGGTGGTAGGTAAATGATAATAGTACATTTTGATATAAGTGGGGAAACTTTGTTATTGCATTCGAGCGCGGAATTAACACCCGAGCTGAAAGCGAGGGTGTTATGGAGCCGAGAACTGCAATAACAAATCCTCACGCGTATCAAACGACGTTTTTCAATACACTTTTGAAGAAATAAAATATTAGAACGGAAAGTATTTTTGTCAGGAATTATTAGGAAACTATGATTTAATTTGCTTTTTTTCCGCGCTTTGCTTTCGCCAGGTTGAAGAAGATGCAAAGGTATGATGCTGTATACAGCCTACTATGAAAAAAACAAAATTCTTTTTTTTTTTAATTTAGAGCACATTAAGATGTTAATTTGTTCATAAAAATAAATATCTCTTTAAATAATCATTTTTATCTATGATATTCTATTTATAAACACAATTTAAATACTCGAAAAATACTTTATCCGTAAAGACGCATATCTCTTTGCCGGGATTAAAAAAAAAAACAATCACACCGACTATAGATATAGTCATTGAACCCTTTAGACTTATCTGTGCAAATTTTTATTTCCGCACGTGTGCGGAAAAATATTAAAAATCGCACGCGTGTGAAATACATTGCATGTTGAACCTAATCGTAGTGCGATTAGAACCAGTTTTCGAGAAAGTGTATTGAAAATGATGTTTATTTAGCAAATAGGTTTTTACAAACACTTTTACACGTTATTTTTTTAAACTAGATGGGGCCGGTGTTACGTTCCTGACTAAGTACTCTGAGAAACAGCTGAAACAAACTCGAGGTTTCTTTTAAGCTCCAGACACAAGTTCAACTCACATGAGGACTATGCAGATTAGTGTCTGAGATGGTCTCTTGAAGGACGAACCACACAGATTTGAGTGGACCTATCCAGTCATTGCAAGCATTTGTCAGAGTTATCGTGTAGCTCGACTTATAGCTCAAAGAGCTCAACGACACGACGAACTATACCAAAGAAAGGACATTTGGGTAGGTCGCAGTATGTTTATGTCAATGTTTACAAAACAAATCTTGATAAAGGAGATATTATTTTTTAAATTATAAAGCACTATGCCACCCTTATCTCATTAACTACCGTTGCATTATACTAATAGGCACGGAGCATTTTTGAATTTGTTATAAACAAAAACCTGTCAGATGGGCTATCAGCAGGTAGAGCCTCAGAAATGGCATTACTGCGACGCCTATAGGCTATTTCACATTTTCACCAGAGTTTGTAAAAGCAGCCATAACTCTCAAACTAATGTTTATTTGCGATTTCTGACTTTTTAGTACTCCAACGATGGTTGGTCCCATTGAAGATTTTGTTCAGTATTGGAAACAGGCTCGTTTGGCATCAATAAAAAAATTGTATAAAATTGCCATTTTCTTGCTAACTACCTACTTACCTACATTTTGAAAGGATAGTCTCCTAAGACTATTTTCGTGTAGCTGCAACGGTTAAGGTTAAAATTTCCACCTTAAATACAGGGTATAATAGATTAAACGCAGTACCTGTTATGGTCCGTTTCACCAAGTGCAAAAATCCTCACGCTCGATTTTGATGTCTCTGAATAAAGGACTGGTATCAAGTAATTGACTTAAGTCTGCACAAGGGTCGGAAAAAAATTGTATGGGAAAACCTTTTTTTTCCTTTATTGCACTGCAGTTTTATTGAATAGGTAGTTAGTCTACACTATACTGTTGATTTATTAGAATTATTAACTCAATACTAGACAGTGGCAAGAGCCCAAGCCGATGATCCGCCGCCGCGGCCGCTGGTTCTTTTTTTTTTTTTTTTTTTTTCTACCGATGGGAAATCATCAAATAACCCCTCCCGCTCGTATCAGAAAAAGACGTATTTTTAACAGTACCTACATAAGTGATAACTAACTTACAACTGCGAAAAAAGCCTTAGGTTGGGATGATGTACTAGCCCGTTTTTTTTTTTTCTTTTTTACCGATGGGGAATCATCAAATAACCCCTCCCGCTCTGGGCTGAGCAGGAGGGAGTGTCAGACTTCTACTGACTAAAACCCATCCATGTTCCTTCCTTTGCCCTTTGTGTTCCAGGGCCGCGGTATCTCTTTCGAACAGTCCCGCAACCCTGGCAGGCGTCGGACCTTACGGACCCCTTCCTGTTTGCTGACTCTCTTTGAGGCGCGCGTGGAACACGAACGCGCCGTCGACACGGCCGGTCGTCATAAGACGGACGGACGGCGAGCTAGCCCATAGCTCACCGTCCACAGGCCCGCGTCTACGGTGGCCGGGAGCCACCACGTGGCCCCCGACGCCCGGTGCGTCTCCCGCGGCGGCTGGGACGTGAGGTTCTCTCCCTCTCACGTCCCGCCACCTCTTTCGCTAGCATGACTGCTTCGCAGAAGGAGGTGACGGCGTCCCATTCCGTCTCGCTCCGGACCATGGATTGAACCAGGGCCGGACGCGAGAGGTCGCCGCCGCCGATCGCCGCTACGAGGACACGGCGTTGCTCCGCCCAAGCGGAGCAGACCTGCACAGTGTGCTCCACCGTGTCCTCCGGTCGATCCTCGCAGAGGCCGCTGGTTCTTGGCCTCACGCTGCCGCCGGCTACGGTTTTAACATCGGTGCACATGTCTATGCTGGACACCATATTAAAATAAAAGCAGGAGGTATTAGAAAAGATAATATAATATTTAATAAAAAATAAGAGCGGGTTTTATTTGCTAGAAGTATTATAAGTAACATGGAAGTCTATGCCAGTCTGCTAAATAAAACATTGCATTACACAAACATTTATGGAACAAAATGCTAACTAAGTATTTTATCAAATAAGATTTTGGCACCGTAACAGCCAAATATTTTAAGCAGCTAAACATTTAACAGCGAAAACCACATGTCATGTACTATATATAAGTATATTATATATCTATTATTTTCTTTTCATCACACAGGTAATGTACTTCATTTGTGTTATTGCTCGTCACCGTGCGTTATTATTTAGATCGCCTACTTACATTAAAAGACGCTTCATTAGCCTGTAACATAAGACCCATTAAATTAAAATTAAATAAGTATGTATGATATACATTTGAAACAAGTAGGATACTATAAAAATAGGGCAGCTAAGCGCTTGCGCCAATGCCGCAATACGTTGTCAATCGATTATTTTTGCGATTCTAAGAGTGTCCTATAGTTAGGGTGCTAGCGCAACAGCATGAAAATATAATGCATGATGTTTAAAAAGGATGAAGTACAATTATGGAATAGGCATTTCCTCTAACATCTCTTCCTCTATCTATAGATATAAGTTTATGGAACTCATGTGATAAATGAGCCAAGATTACTTTAACCTTTAACAAGTTTTGTTTAACCTTTTTTAGGTACATATACTTGTAATGCAACTTGAACATCTAGATTTTATATTTACGGGTTTTGTAGCCGGTTTTTGGTGTCATATACAACATTTAAAAGTGTGGCTCAACAATAATCATAAATAACAGTAACACGGGGCCTAAACAGGCGCAACAAAGAACAAGTCAACAGCAGCAGTGCGCAATGGCACAGTCAGTATTGAAAACATGGTAAAAAAGAAAATAAAGTTCAAAATGATCACACCGTCTGGTGTGATCACTTTGAAACACCACACTGAAAACACATGAAAATTAAAACTATCCTATTTATTTTTTATCATACTGTTTGGAAGTTGTCGTCTATACTATTTAACTACAGTAGATACCTAGACACTACGTAGAGTGCCTTGTGAAGCCGTCAGGAATGGGCTTCGTAGGTCCCTTCGGGCCTGAGTAAGCAAGTGCTAATAAAGGACTGTATGCAGGACGTATCTATTTGCGTTTTGTCATATTCTTGTTAGAGGTAAAGTTGTTTACTCATTTGTAAAAGATAATATCTCAAATTACTGATATAGATTACTAAAGCTCTTCCACGGATACGTAACTCCAGTGTTCGAGTGTCGGTATTCAATATGTTAGGAAAATGCACAGGTCCTGTTGGAAACTATGCTGACTGTACAATAACTAACTGACCTGAAATTCCCAGTGGCTATCACTTCACTATACATATATCTAAGTAGTATTTTTAATTTATTAGCCTTGCCATCTGGCAAAAGCAAAATTGACTGTTCTGACGACGAAAAAGTAAGGTAACCGCTTGGAAAGATATTTAGAATGTATAAAGGACGGATGAGTTCAAACGTTTATGGCTGATGTTACCTCGAACTATAAATTAATAATAAACATTAAAAACTGTTTAGCGCGGTAACTGTCAGCCAGAAACTGAACACTTAGAGAACACAGGGCCGAAGCCGACACGACGAGTTGACCACTCGTAGCATCGTCCTGAGTGAGCCCGTAACATTTCAATAGGAGGGAATTTAATGTTTAGGTCAAGATGTCAATCAATTGTTGCACCGAGCATGGTTGCGGCAAGTCACATTTTAGTTTTCAAATATTGACCAGCTCTAAAGAAAAGTTCTCAATGAGTAAACCACCTAAAACCCAATTACCAAAATGTATGTAGCCTTTTTATATATTGGCGTTCATAAATGAAACCTTGAAAACTATACACATCCAGTAGTACAATTTAACATTAATCAAGAAATTTTAAGATTTGTTCGAATTGAGTTCTATCAGTTCGGAAAATATGCGCTTTGGACGTCGGACCTCAGCCCGTTATACAATACAATAATATGTCAGTTTACACAAAATGATCCCATCTCTCGAAAAAAGTACTCCGTATTTTTATAAATGTACATACCTACCTGGAAGCAATGGACCCATTTTGATCAATGGCTTTCTGATGCAAGTGGTGCCGCACTTTGATTTCTTTGCAGACTTGCTTTCGATGCGTGCACATCAAGCCCGCACGGTGTCAAACTTAAACTATTAATTACATAAACAACTAATAATATTACTTCTGCTCAGTATACTAAAGCTTTGTAACGTATTGATATCAACAATGTAGGTAATTGCTTTGACTATAAAAATATGTTAATTCTATAACGAATTGATTTAACTAAAGCTCCTCTCACACTAAGGCATTTCTTAGTTAAAACATTGCTTATAAATACTGGCGACATAAGAAAATCAGTCGAAGACATGGCAGACATGGGTGTGTAAATATGTTTAAGAGCAGGTGAACACATGACAATTATGATCATCAACGCACCAGCGAGTATTAAGATTATCTATACTTCTATACTACTAATAATATTATATAAAGAGGTGAAATTTGTTAGTATTTCTATATAGGGGGTAATCTCCGGATCTACTGAACCGATTTTGAAAATTCTTTCACTAATAGGAAGCTACATTATCATCGAGTGCCATAGGCTATATTTACAACGTGCCCATGGGATAGTTTCTGACCAAAGTTTCTGACGCGAGCGAAGCCGCGGGCAACAGATAGTTTAAAGATAAAGTGACAGCCTCGATAGTAGAGTGGTCGCAAGCGCGACTGCTGAGCATGAGGGTGCTGGATTTGATTGCTGGGTCGGGCAGTGTTATAGGGTTCCGTACCTCAAAAGGAAAAAACGGAACCCCATAAAGGATCACTCGCATGTCTGTCTGCCTGTCCGTCTGTCACAACCAATTTACTCCGAAACTACTGGACCGATTGAGTTAAAATTTGGTACACATATGTAAGTCGGTAACGTAAATTAATGAATTTTAAAAAGTTTTGCCAACTATAATAATATCGTGTTACATAATATCAAATGAAAGGGCTTTTTGAGCATCTCAAATGTATTTTTTTTTATAATTTTAAGATAAATAGTTTTGAAGTTATTTAAGAAAATAAGCGAAAATTGATCACCCCTCCCCCCCCCCCCCTTAACTCCGAAACTAAAGGGCCGAAACTTTTGAAAAAAAAATACAAAAAAAAATTATTTGCCAATATTACAGGAAAACCTAAAAATAAGAAATCTATGGACGTACGAAACCCTCTCCACGCGAGTCGAAATCACACTTGTCCGGTTTTTTTTTTCATCAGGAATCTCTCACTAGCAGCCACGTAGTCTGGTTTTGTGCCCGGTTGATGGCAATAGGCCCGCCCCCTACTATATGAGACTTAAAATTTAACTGGTTAATTATGGTTGTACTAATAGGTACACCTCTGCCTAACCCTTCGGGGATTATATTAGGCGTTATGTTGTGTTAAACAAAGGTGTGACGATGTGATCCTGCTTATCATCATTTGACTTGTTTGTTAGTACGTACTAGCCAAATTTATTATCGACATAGACGGGTTTTATCAGTATCATTAATACACTTCCTCAAAAACTAGCTCTTATCACACTACCGATTAGGTTCAACATCCAATCTATCACACACTCGTGGATTTTTTTCATAATCTCATCAACTAGGGCGGGAAAAAAATCCACAGATTATTAGAAACTAAGTCCAAATTGGTAGTGATTGATTCATTTAGAATTTAGATGATATTAAAACTCGGTGGTGCTTTAGATTCTTTGGTTGCGGTTTTTTGCTCTTATCCCATTGATATGCACATTTTGTGCGCAGTTAGAAAAATATTTTATTATATGTTTTGTATTTAAACAATGCTGCGATTATTATATATATCTATTAAAGGATCTAGGTACTATTATGATCACAATCACTCATTTGCATCGCCATTTTGTACCAAATACGTTGGTAAACACGAAAATATTATCTACCTACAATTACATATTAAGCTACAGGAATTTAAAAAACTATTAAAATATTTTTTCTATATATAAAATTTGTAAAATCATAATGGAATACTTTTTCTTCTAATTATTACTATAAAAATAACCGTCGGTACATACTATACTGTATGAACTATTATACAATGGGAATTTGTATCGCCATCGAAGAATGGGCCTATTTCATCAGGTAATGGCGGGACATTCGACAAGAATTTTTGTACGGATGAGTAATATTCTCTGCATGTCCAGGTGTCGTCATGTCCTCCACCAGGCATCACCGCTAACTTCTTGCAGACAGCTCCGCAGCGCATGTACAGATCCTTGGCCATCGCCGGCGGAACCAGAGCATCATTTGAGCCACATATCACTAGGGTAGGCGTCATCACGTGCCCCATTTTCTTCAAAGACATGTACTAAAAAGAGGTTTCTTGTTTAATATTTAAACGGGAAGTTATCTAATGAAAAGCTTTTATTAAAATTCACTTAAAAGAAGAAAATGAACATTGGTAAATGAAAAAGAATTGTTTTCTTAAAAGGTTTATTTTCTTAATTGTTTTCGCGACAGCCCTTTTCCCTTTTTCTATTAACACGACAAGCTTTTAAGAAAAGTGGCGTTGCTATTAACCGTTCAGGAGATCCTTCTTGAGGAGATGGTCCTGGCTGCAGCGCCAAGGTCATGATAAAAATCATGTTTATGTCTCAAAATGAAACACATGCAAAGTTTTGTGTCCCTGTTAATAACCATTGAAGAGTTCCCTAATCAGGAGACGATCCTGGGTGTAATATCAGGTCATGATATTTATCTAACAAAATTGAACCGTTGGGGAGTTCTCTCGTGAGGAGACCATCCTGGCTACAGGATCACGTCATGTATGTTATAAAAATACACACAGTACAGTGCAACTATTTGCGACCTATAATTGAATTGCGATAATTTAATTGACTACCCGGCCTAAGGTGTAATGCTATAATAATAAAGTTTGGCAGTCAGATTGAGGAACACTACATGTCAGGACACGCAGTAGTTTTCCTTATATAGTCAAAGTCTATAATATAAAACAGGAAACACAAACCTTGTTCTTATGACAGAATTGTGGGAGCCATTTCAAACACTTCCATTTTAGTATAACGTGTGCCATGTCAGGTATGCTTGTGAAGGTATTCTCCACCACCAATGCCCATATTTTGTTCCTGTACTCCAGTCTTGATGCCAAATCAATTGCCACAGCTCCACCTGTAACATATAGATTACGCCAAAATGTAAAGACGCTATTAACCTTTTTAAATCAAACCCATAAAGAATGCAGTTGATTTCAATAAAATCCGATGCCTCAGTTTTTGTTCATGTTTGACCTTCATCTTCCAATTGAAGTGTCTAAATAAAATATGAATATAAAATCATTTTTTTTTGTGAACCAATACAATGACGACAAGACGATGAAGACGACATTGCATTTCTATGTAATTTTGACAGAGTTGTGTAAACATAGTATGAAAATTCACTCGAGTGAAGGGTCTGTTATGTTGATGACAAGCGTTCGAAATTCCGTTAATAAGAAAGTTATCCAATTGTTAAAGTGGTCAGAGTGAAGTGAATTTATATATGTATGTGTGGGTCGACTTCCAATGGCAGCAGAATACAATTAATTATTTTACATGGAGTGACTGTCTATCTGACCTTAGCATGTACTTTACCTAATGATCTTCCAAACAACATAATCTTACTGACATCTATATCAGTTCGCTGCATAATGTAATCAAGAGCAGACTGTGCATCAACATATAATCCTTTTTCAGATGGAGATCCTTCTGATAAACCATAGCCCCTGTACTCAACCATGAGGATGTTAATGTTCAACTTATGGTAGAAACCGGAGACATTTGATAGTCTGTAAATATAAAAATAATAATGTTACTTTTGTGTTTACTTTAGGATTTCCTTTGTTTCGGTAGGGTATTCTCATATGCTTAAACTAAGATGGAACTGTTATTTTTTGTTTTGGTACGAGTAATATCTTAGAATAATAACGCTTAGAAACCTAGTACGAGTGCAAAAACTAGACAACTAAAACTAGGCCATAATGGCTTACTTCCCTCGACGGTCACGTTCCGTCGAACACAGCTCGCGAGTACACAATTTAAATTGAAGATGACAGTTTGTAGCGTGAAGGGATATCATACCACACCTGAAAAACTAAAAAAAATGTGATAAAATTACATGTCACATGTAAGTAAATCGATAAGAACAAAATTGATCGAATGATTGTTTGTTTGCAATCAATCATTCGATCAATTTTGTTCTTATTAGCATAAAAAATAGTTTTTGATGTAGGTACCTAGGTACTAGGTACCAACGTTATTGAATACGATATAACATTTTGCCAGTTTCGAGAAACGAACTTGGCATTAAGTATTTTTTAATAGTCTTTGTAAATAGGATACTGGTGGCGATTCTCTGTGCGTCAAACTAAACCATATATTATATTTACTGCCTCTAAAATTCTAAATTATGGTCGTTATCGAAACTGGACTCATCAAACATACCAAACGCATTGAACAATATCCCAGTTCATCTTCATGCGATTAAATTTAATTTAATTTAACCTTCCGTAAAAATATTTTTAATGTTACATGTAAAATCATATTCATCTTATCCAGTTCCTGATCATAAAATACTTGTCTTGATTTGGTCCAGCAACATAGTAGTGCGTTTTCTCATATTTATTGGGTAACGGCCTGGTAATGGCATCACTGAAAGCTATATTTGTGTGCGTTTGAGGAACGTTGACACATTCGGCTCACGAACACAAAGAAAATGAAGTGGGCACACGATGTCGCTCGTGTTTTGTTCCAGACGCGGCTTCTATGCGTTATTATTCTAAGGGCACCTAATATGTTTATTATAGTAAGTACATATTATGGGATTTTGGCAAAATTGTGGTGTCTCTTCCACAAAAACTATAAATGAAGAGTTGAAGTTAAATCATTGATGAAACAAAATCATTTTACAGCGGGAGCATTCACATGTAATATATATAAGTTCAGATTCACTTGTTTCAGTACAAAATTAAAGATTCGTTTGTCACATTGCATTACAGGCGACTGCTCCCAGTGATGGGAGTGCCTGTGCACATCATTTGACATTAAATTTAACTGACATTAAAAATTGATTGGAATACCAAAAAGGTTTTATCCAAAAATAAGTGCAAACTCACCTCTGGCCCATGTTACCAGCATTACCATGGAAAAATAGCATAGTTGGTTTATGATTGCTATTCACAGGTTGCTTTATAAGGAATAAGTGAATTTTGAAACCATCTTTGTTATTAATTTTGATACTTTCATATGGCAGTTTGTAGTTGCTGGGCTGAAGAACAAACACCCTAGAGTCGGGTGGGTCATTGGGGTAGTACAACAATAGATCTTGAGCACTGTACAGAATCCCTGTGGACAAACATTGGATAACTTACAAAAAAAATACTGGCATGCTACTAGGCCTGGTTTGTTATGCATGAGGTTGTGGGTTCAAACCCAGGCATGTGCCAATGTGACTTTTTCAATTCATGTGTACTTTGTTTAAAATCACAATCAAACAATTATTCGTTTTGGACATTGGTGAAGGAAAACACCACCAACACCACAAACCTGGACAGCCTGCACTTAGCTATATCTATACATAAATACAAAATCAATTTATGAAGGATACTTGAATGAGAATGGCTGAAAAAGCTAACTTGGCGTTTTTTTTTTGTTGTATTCATAATTATCAGGACAACGTTTGTATGAAAGAATCTTTTAATCAGATTGGATATTAATCAGTATTAATATTATTGTAGTTTGTAGGTATAAACTGGCATGGTTTGTAAAGCTTGTATTTTTTATCTGTATTCTGTGGAAAATGTTGTTGGTGACACATACTTGTTTTTTTATATTAAAGTAATGTGTCATAGTTTGTATTCCCCAATAAAAAAAAATAAAAAAAATTGTAAATGAATATGTGCCTATTATTTACTGGCAGTGGGACGGGCAGATGACAATGTTGCCACTGCGGGAATATCCTGGATTAGGCTGGCACAAGAACTTAGAGCTTGGCACAAACAAAGAGAGGTTGTGGATGATAATGATGAAATTCCTCATTAGGCCAAATGGGAGGTAAAAATAGTGATTGCAGATGTTTTATTCTGCATTCACTCACTCCCCTGATCAGGCAAAGTATTATGCAGTTTTCATATAAAATAATTGTGAAAATTGAGATTTTGTAGGCACCATGAGACTCCCACAAGAACTGCCACCTCTTCATCTGTTCATACATCAAAAAGCAACGATGGTGGCAGTATGGTCCAAAATACTACAACTCTGGGATAAGTAAGATACACGAGTTATTGAATGGACTTTAACATTCAGATAGCCACACCGTTTCAGGTCTACAATACGGTGATACAGGCAGACTGCATGGCCATTTTCCTGCCCCCTGCCGCCATCGTAGCCAGGGAGGTTAAGGACCAATCAACCCGCATACTCAGAGAGTATGGCACTGCAAGTACTACAAAAACAGCCAGCCACATAGTCAACTCTGGGCTAATTTACACGAGTTTCATCAACACCTAAACCAGGTTGTAATCTTAACAACATAACCATCCAATGGATCAAAGATTACAGCAATTCCTGGACGATTATGGAGCAGACAAGCTCGCAAAAAGGGCATCAAGGATGGCAGAAGTGGGACCTGAACCCATTATGCCACTCCCTTTCAGGTATCTAAGCTCTCTAGTAAGGAAACACTCCTGAGACTAACACCAAAAACTGTGGCTAGACCATGGTGAGTGCAGGCAGGCCAATGAAGCACTTCCTACTATTGACGGCCACTACACTAAACAGCAGCTCCAATCAACAGCTGCGCACAATTACAGCTGCCATTACTGAGCATGGCCCTTTTAATAAACACCTCTTTGTCATGGGAGTCACAGACCATTGTGAAGAGCCTGCACAGAGGAAAACGAGACAGCAGCCCATATGCTTCTAAACTGCCCAGAGGTTGCCTCATACTGGGCAAAGAACTTCAGTAACCCAGGTACTCTCCGCAAGATTATCAAAACCTCCAAGGCTTTGCTGGCCTTTCTCGATTTCCCCACCGATACGCAAACGAGGCGCTTTGAGTGAAGCAGTGATACCAACCATTACAACTGTTTTGCACACTTCAAAGTAAGGAAATTTTACTCAGTCAAAGAATGCCAAGTTTATAATTGAAAGGCTACAAAACAGTGATATCTGGTTTTTGTTAAAATTGATTTTTTCAGGCTGTTGTCCTAACAAATGGTAATATCTTATCCAATAAAGTTATCTAATGCTAATGATAATGCTTCAATACTTTGTATAAATGTTTATTTATTTTTAACACGACGCAAAACACCCTGACATGAAACTATTTAAACACTTTGAGAGGAGAACATGCTAGAAAACGATTGCAAGGCATTCATAGAAATCTTCAACATGACCTCCCTAGGAATAAAATACTGATTTGTTTATAGTACAATGCAGGTTATTAGTAGTCAAAACTCAGTGATGTGTCAATGCAAGCAAGGCAATGTCCAGCTATTTACTTTTTTTTGCTATTAAGAGTTAACATGCAATTCATAGGCCGAATAAAGCATCATGACCAAAATATGTCTTACCTGAAATGCCCAAAGTAAATACAAGAAATGCTGCTATAAATCCATAAAACCAAAATACAACAACACCAGAAAATAATGTTAAACTCGACACAACCCACAGTCTGTATAGGATTATCCGAAGTATATGATACATGTTTGAATTTGTAAATGTAAAATAATTACATGGACATCATAGAACTCATTGGAATTAAGGAAATAATCCAAAATATTTCCCGAAAATATGATATTTATTGCTGTATTTGATTGGTAATAGTAAATTATTGTAAACGTATTACATTTTGGACAATTAGTATCAATTCGTTAATTTGATTGAGAATTTGAGTTATTGAATGTAAATTTCTACTTTGTTGACAGATTTCCTTTTTTTTAAACGAAGCTATAATTAATGATGTTGCCAAGAAAAATATTTTATTATGTTTGTGTTCCGATTTACAACAGTCGTGGTTACTCGTGGTAATGTATATGTGTGTGTGTGTAAGTATGTGTAACCAATGCATTGCAAAAATTAATTCTATGGCAGAAAGTTCGATTTTGGTTTTTGAAATAAAAAGCTAGGAAAAAAAAAAAAAAAACGCGAGTTGCTTCCAAAAAAAAACTTTAAAGGTTAGGGGTCTTGGTCTTCTTAATGGGGGCTATCGCGTGTGAATTTACCGCTAGAGGCGCTAGTGTAGCGCGAGGGCACCGAAATGTCAAATGTCGTAGATTGTTCGCGCGTTGCGCACTGTTTTAACAAGTATTTTTTTTAATGTTCACGATTGTGGTCTAGATTGAGCCATTACTGATTAATTATGATTTGAAAATTTTAAGTAGCAACATAAGATCATATTTGTTAGTACTTGGAGATAAAATGATTTTTAAATGTTTCGTGCTTGCTAATTTTAGGGAGAATAATGTTGTTAAACATATTGAAATAAACTTTTAATGAAGTTATTGGTACTTTAAAGTATAAAATATAATTATTGACAGCGCAGCGACAGCGGCGCCATCTGGTGAACTCAAAAACGATAGCCTCTTCCATTGGGCACTCTGGGCAAGTGCCCAGGGCCCCAAGATCCAAGGGAGGCCCAAGTTCCTGTAGGTGCCATAGCTAGTGGCAGTCAAAGGAAACTTAACTTATCCCAGGCAGGATACTCAAGCTCGCTTCGCTCGGTTACGCATCTTACATCCTTATTATTCTCTACAATAGCTTTTCAGCTTAGGTCAATATTTACATGAAGGGTGTTTTTTTAGGAGGCGGAGAACTTTCGCATTATTACCGAAATACAGCCTGATTTACTGCGATGAGTGTCATGTGATGTGTGCCAATTGGACTTCTAGATTTCGCCATGTACGCGCCAAATAACCAGTTTAATAAACCTAGCCAATTTCATAGACATCAAAACCACTTTTCTATTTATTTTTTCAATATAGCGGTCTTTGCCTTTAAAAAATCACCCATTAATTTCTGTATGAAAGAAAACCTAACTTATCTCGTTAAAAATAAATTGAAGCTCGCTTCACTCGCTCTGGCATCCTACAAGGGCGCCGTTAGTCTAGGGTAGAGATGCAAAATGAATTTTAAACGTTTTAAACCATTTTGTTTTAAACCGTCTTTTTGGTTTAAAACGATTTAAAACCACACTTAGCGGTTTAATATGGTTTAGAATGGATTTTTTGGAATGCACTGAGGCTTTACACGAAGTTATCTAGACCACACCTCCTTCCTGATTTAGAATATATAAAAGGAAAATAAAATAAAAATGTTTTAAAATCAACCTTCACTAACATGACAGACAAATATAAAATCGATCCCTACCTGCCCCATCTCTCCCCATACCTACGTTGCGATTTTGGTAGCAAAGTGAAACATAAAAATGCGGCATTGCCGTTTTATTTTAATAAATACCCAAAACATGATTGTTTTCAGTGTCTAATCCATAACCCATTCAATGCTACCAACGCACCATTTGCGTTGAATGAAATTTCTATATTATGCCACCAACGCACCAGTTGCGTTCAGTGTGCCACTCTCGTTTTTTGTAAATGTAATAAAATTGGTAGTTTTTTATTTATCAAAATTGCAACAATGGCGACATAAAATGATTTTTTAGCATGGTAACAATCTTGGTTTGTCACTGTCACATTCCGTTACCTTTTGAAAGCGTACGAAACGAAGACTACTAAAACAACAAATATTGATTTAGTTAAAAGCAGTAATAGTGTAAATATTATTACAGTTTTTTA
Organism: Eugnorisma glareosa; assembly: GCA_947578425.1. Classification (NCBI taxonomy): domain Eukaryota; kingdom Metazoa; phylum Arthropoda; class Insecta; order Lepidoptera; family Noctuidae; genus Eugnorisma; species Eugnorisma glareosa. The sequence goes on from OX387957.1 coordinate 36,304,200, forward strand.
GTGCAATCGTGTAAAGGGTAAGTTAAAGTTATGATTTAATTAGTTTACTAAATTAATAAAACACTATTATAGCAAATGCAAGTGCATGAACGCATAAGGTGCGTTCAATGGCATATGCCTACCAGTTTTTTGTGGATGGTGTCATCCATAACGTAAACAACGAGTGTAAGTTATAACGGCGATAAGTACCTACCTAACAAAGGAAACGAAATATAAAATTCTTTTTTTTTTGATGTTTCAGATAACTTTGAATAATGAAGCGCAGACGACGATCAGATCATTTGATAGAGTTGGCTTTAGAAAATAGAAAAATTGTTTGTTATCATGAGCACAATCACGTGTTTAAGTATCGTACACTAATTGCCAGTCACCCTATATATACTATACTGGTCTTTGGATCTTCAGATATTTCAATAATAGACAAGAAATGTAAATAATGTAATGTTATTTTATTTATATTTCTTGTCTAATATTGATATTGTTGCATAACACCTTTATAACTCGAACGCAAACGGTGCGTTGACTGGCACTGTATTTGACTGTTTTCTTGCTAGTGCCACCAACGCAATTGGTGCGTTTACCATTTTTTGAGGGTTTATTGTTATATTTACTATTATTTATATTAAAATACACATTTTCACGTGTATTTTCTATTGTAATTCATAATAATATGAAGTGGCACACATATGAAATTTTACAAAATTGAAGTAGCAATGAATGGGTTAATAGTAGTATAAATATGATATATGACTTCAAATATATTAATAAAAATGGTAAATGATTTCAATTAGCCTTTTAAACTATTTTTTTAAGTAATTCGTTATCAATGTACGGCCCACGTGGTCGTGGTTTTAAACCGTTTTAAACAAATTTAAAACGGGTTTTAAACCACTGATTTTGGTTTAAACGGTTTATTTACAACTATAGTCTAGGGCCACTAATTGAGTAAAGACTGCCCTGTCTATAATCATCATCGTGATGATACCCTTTGAATGATAAGTCTGATTATTAAATTTGCGATATAAGTTAGTCATTCTTATAATAAACAATATTCACAATGCCTGGGCAATTTAATTAATTCAACATTAAAAAAAAACTAGTACCTATTTAATAAAAAAAGAATCCAAAATGCATTAGAAAAGAACCGATCACTGAACACAATAGCTGAACACACACTTTTGCCAGCAAAGGAAAGATGCTTAGATACATAGGTACAATGACTATAAAGTGGGGAGCAGCAGTTATGAAAATAAAATCATTTTCCGAAAGTGTATTTCTTATATACTTCAATGGACTATCATCTGGTCTGTGGGACTATCTGTCAAAATAAAGACTTCTACGCTATGGAGCAGGTATTCAATGCTCAAGAGTACTTACACTAAAAACACAATGTCGATTTGAAATGATTCCATAGCTAACATCGTTTCTGAAAACACTGTCTCAGGCTTAGATTTAGCTTTTGAACCCTGAGACTCTCAGGGTTCAAAAGCAAAAAATCTAAGGTTTTCACCTCTTACGAAGTGGAAACATTTTTTTTCACATCACCTGCTCGACAATGCCAAATTACATATCATGCAAACCTTACGTAAAGCAAGTTATTGAAGCCCTTGGCTTTAGCAGGGGTGTAATGTTGGACTAAATCTCACTGTAACCCGCTGGGTTGTAATATTTTCACTTTTCATAGTTCTTATTGCAATGGACTTAAAGTCTAATTTCGTAATAATAGACCAACTAACACTCGAAGGCCGGGGCCGGCGCCGCATCGAACTTATTTGAAAATTGCTTTTTTTCTAAAATCGAGCTGGCCACGGCAAGCTGAATGGAACACATTTGAAATTAAACAAAAGCCGCGAGTATTGTAAGACGCTGAATAATATATATAACTAGCTGACCCGCGCAACTTCGTCTGCGTGCGTGCGTACATAAAAGAAAGAGAGAGTTTGCCCTTTGCGTTCCAGGGCCGCGGTATCTCTTTCGAACAGTCCCGCAACCCTGGCAGGCCTCGGTCCTCTCGGACCCCTTCCCGTTTGCTGACATCTCTTAGAGGCGCGCTTGGAACACGAACGCGCCGTCGACACGGCCTATCGTCATAAGACAGACGGATGGCGAGCTAGCCCATTACTACCCCACCCAGGCCCGCGACCCTCGACAGCCTTACGTCTTCATCTTCAGACACTCGATGACAGTCAATACACCAGCTAGGACGAAAGTTTTCATCAAAGTTCTTGAAATGAGCTGAGACACGATAAAACTGCTTTATACTGTTGCGGACCTCTTGCAATTGCCTTCCGTCTCCATCGTCAGACCTTTGATGATAGACATACTCCAGCTAGGTCTAAAGTTCTCATCGAGGAGCATGAAATGAGAAAAAAACAATCAGAAAATGTACTACAGATAATACTTAGAGGTACAGTAAGTAAACAATTACACAAGTATTATAGGTTGTTTATTTATTTCGTGGGTTCTGGCACTTCGGCTTCCAATTTATATTTCGCTTCGGCGATCCTCATCCTGTGAACACTCAGCACACAGAGACCGCTCAGACGATTTTCACTCATGGTGGAGCGAAAATCGTCGCTTTCCCGCTCAAGTCAACCACTCACTCACACACACAAACGAAAAACAAAAGGATTGCGTTTGTGTAACGCATGCAAACGCATCAAAATAAATGACCGACCGCTGCTTTTTGTAGCGTTCACTTGTCGTTGACACCTCATAGTTGTCTAGACAGATTATATTGTTACTCTACGTAACATGGGGCACCAGGAGCCAATTAATAAAACGTCTCAATATTAAATATGTTTATTTACATTTAATTGATAAAACTTGTAAGTAGCTTATTAAAAACGTGATTAATTGTTAGATCAATGAAAACTCAAGAGGACCCACTTTGCATTGTAGACATACCTTTCTAAAATATACATAATATAGCGATCCCCTTATTTTCGTTGTAAAATATCCAAAGGCACGTCAAAGATGTACTGTTCATAAAACTCTTTTGTATATAACAATGCGACATGCTCCTTTAACACTGTCTTTAAAATATTTCAGATATCTACAGCTAAATTATTTTATAATTGGACAGAATGTATTTGTTAGCAGAGTATTTCAAAAAGAGAAAATGTAGTAAAAATGTATAAAGGAAATGAAAGAAAATATATGGAATGCGTGATTGAGTGTATGTACTTCATGGTTCAAATCAAGTTTTTACACCAACCATCGCAGTCACTCACATAATTAAATCTAGCTTTATATCAAAATGCATTTAAAAGCAATCGTGATGTAGGTACATATATGATTTATAGGTATGATTTGATCTTTCTTAATTACCTTAATATAATAAAGGAAAAAACAGTGTCTACAAAATTGAGAATAGTCTCTACAAAACTAACAATAAGACTGCGCCACATGCTGCGCTGTCATGTCGTATGTCTATTATAATATAATCGAGATAATGAATGTATAAATTATATTAATAATAGATTATTACACGCAGCCACAAATCGAAACACGTGCAACACTTGAGTTTATTGAATATTGTTATATGGTCATAGTTAAGAAATAAGAATATTAATGTATAAAAATGTGTAGAAGATTTAAAATAAAAAAAGAATAATAATATTGAATGGAATCCAAGAATCTGTATTGTGCACTGCTCTATTGACTGCATTAGTCTATAATAATGTAGTTTCCTGTATGTATACCCTATATAAGGCTTTTTTTTTTTTAATTAGGCAGGGTATTGAAACGTGACGTCGAAGTTATTACAAGTGAATTCAATACTATTCGCATATTATTATTACAATAACATACATAATAATCGCTGTAACGTAGGAGACAGACGTGCAGCTATGCACACAGCAATGACAGCCCGAAAGGGCTAATAAATTATTAGGTTAAGATTTCACGGGAAGGCCATGTGACCGCGGTTGTTTGCACACCGTGAAATCTTGGCCTGAGTTAAGTGGCTATTACGGGTATATCATTATAATAATATTATTACGATCGGTATATATTTTAATACATTGTATTATCAAATGTTATTCGAACAAAAGTAAACTTTTCCAAGTATACAACTTAGCTTATTTATACATAATTCAAAAGTAATCAATTAATTTAAAATATGAATCACTCTGTTCTTGAACCAATGATAGCAGAAGCAAAACGTTTAGTTATATAATGTGTGTACAGCACCAGACAATCGACACACTACAAAAACCACTATTAACGATAACAATTAAAATAACTAGTCTTGTAAAATTGAATGTTTTTTCCCCAGGAGGGGAAAAATTCAATTTCATGTTCTATGAAATGCAATACATCGTAAGGAGACTATTACATAGCTTAGTTTGACAGTGACAAAAATAATATTGTACACAATGAATTATTATGATGAATACTTCAGTTAGATTTGAGTGATATTTAATCTTAAAATAAAAATGTAAACTACACAAAGCAACAAAACTAAAACAATTCAAAAGCTTGTCTAAATATTGATCTACTTGTTATTCTTGATTCCGTTTTTGAGTTTTTTGTATTCGTGAAAGAGGTCTTGCACGTCTTTCAACGACGTCTCGATTTGTTTCACGAAGTTTGATGAGCTCTGTAAAATAAGCACAACGTAATTAAATATTAATTAATAAATTGCACATGAATTTATTCATTCAGACAGAAATCGTATAGTAATTGAATACTAATTTACTATACTACTATGTTACTAATAAGATAATGAGCCAGAGGGGCTCTCCACTACAGACAAAATATAAATGCTTTATTACATCTAATCCATTCATAACATAAAATTATGACATATTAATGGGTCCGATTGCGTTTCTTCGGCGCACTTAAATAATGCCGATAAATAGACTTAATTAGTCTAAAATTCTTGCTACGGAATCGGACCCAATTAACGACATAAATAAATAGTGAATGGTATCCTTATGATATTAGTATTCTACTCTTTGATGGTTTTCTTTTTTTATTGTGTGTTAAGTTGTGGTCATATACAGGTTAACAGTGATGACTCACCGTGATGGGGCAACTCTTCTTGCTAGAGACATGGAAGAACAGAAGATCTTCTCCGACGATGATATATGAGACTCCATAACCGTCGTCAGCCACTGGACCGAAGCCGCCGCCAGCACTCACGCATTTAGGGTATTTCTTTAGATCCAGCATTGGGGTCTGACCTGAGAATAGAGAATACGTTTTACTTTTTTTACTATCTGCTAGCTATGCTGAGATGCAAACTTGAGGAAATATAATATCAAGTGCGGTCAGGATGAATACTCCTTCTTCACTACATAGTCGCTTCCTGCTTCCGTCTGTCCCAATGCATGCTTAGATCTTTGAAACTACGCAACGGATTTTAACGAGATTTTTTTTAATAGATAGAATGTGTCAAGTGGAAGGTTTATATGTATATCATTATACCAGTGCGAAGTCGGGATGATTCGCTAGTATTTAATAAAATGAAATAATTATACCACAGTTTATCTACCAGTGTTGGGCAAATTTAATGTGTTTTATTATTGAATAATAAAAAAGTCTAAAATAATTACTTAAAGAAAATGAGAATAACACTTTGCAAGACAAACTAAAGACCTTATCCCCACATAAAGCAGAAGACTATTCACTTTGGAAGCTAATCAATTCATTAAAAAGGAAAAAGAAACACATACCTCCGCTAAAACAAGCAACCGGAAATTGGTAAAGAACACTTTCAGATAAGCCGAGCTATTTGCTGAATTTCTAAAGAGCGTCTTTATACCCAATGAATCTAACATCGTACACCCAGCGGAAGAGATTGATAAAATCTTAAACAGCGATCAGCAACTGTCACTACCACTGAGACTGATTACACCAGCAGAAGTTAGGAAAGCCATAACACAATTAAAGCACAAGAAGGCTCCAGGATTTGACTTGATAACAGCGGAAGTGCTAAAACAATTACCAAAAAAAGGAATAGCCCTATTGACAATCCCCTTCAATATCTCTCAAAGCTGTGGAAAGTTTCCATTATAAACATGATTCCCAAGCCAGGAAAGCCTCCTACAGAAGCCACATCTTATAGGCCAATAAGTCTTCTCCTTTACGGTCAAAACTTCTCGAGAAGCTAGTTCTGAGACGACTTCTCCCATTTCTTGAAGAACAAAATATTATACCAGATCAGATCAATTCGGTTTTCGTGGGCATCATGGAACGACAGAGCAAATACACCGAGTAGCTCACACAATACTGCATACGCTGGAAAGAAAAGGATACTGCTCAGCAGTTTTCCTTGATATCCAGCAGGCTTTCGACCGTGTCTGGCAGGCAGGTCTCTTACATAAGATAAAACTCCAATTGCCGAATACTGTCTACATGCTCCTGAAGTCCTATCTGCAACACCGGACCTTCCAGGTTAATTGTGAAGGGGGATCTCATCCATCTGCCAAATCAAAGCAGGAGTACCCCAGGGTTCGGTGCTGAGTCCAATTTTATACATAATCTACACTGCTGACTTACCCTTTTCAAAAGAAGTAAAGACTGCAACCTATGCAGATGACACCGCAGTCCTCTCTAGCCACAAAGAACCTACTACAGCATCCATACAATTACAAGACCATCTGGTTAAAATTGGATCGAGACCGAAGAAGTTGAGAATAAGAGCTTGCCCTGCAAAATCGGTTCATGTAACATTTGCATTAAAGAGAGGGGATTGTCCACCTCTAACACTTGATGATGCTGCCTTGCCAAAAAAATCAACAGTCAGATACTTGAGAACTGGACAGAAGTCTCACTTGGCGAGAGCACATAAAGGCGAAAAAGGATCAGGCAAACAAAAAGTTTTGTGAGTTGTATTGGCTAATAGGTACAGTCGTCACTCGAAAATAAGCTTTTCGTATACAAAAGCATTGTAAAACCAGTGTGGACATACGGCATGCAACTCTGGGGATCAGCAAGTCACTCAAAAATAGAAATACTCCAACGCTTCCAAAATAAAGTATTGAAAACCTTGAGCAATGCGCCATGGTTTGTACGGAACACAGAAATACATGAGTACCTCGTGTGAGGCATACAAACAAAGACTTAGACCACACAGAAATCATCTGGCCACAACACTGTTGATCACCAACAACTGCATGTTCCGATGGAAAAGGACAAGATTAGCCTCAATCTGATGATTATTTGAAAATGGGAGATGACACACCACTGGATGTGCAAATCGAAAAGAGATTTAGATCAACAAATCTGATTAAAGCTCTGGGGCTAATTGCAGATATAATAAAAAAATAATGATTGAATACGTCCATAATACAATAGAATATGGTCTTTAAGGTCGGCGCCAAATGCCGAGAACAGGGACCCGAGCTGCTTATAAACGGGTCAGTGATCCGAAAAGTATCTACTTTTAAATACTTGGGTCATTTTCTGTCCGACGACCTCAAAGACGATGTAGATATTGAAAGGGAGCGCAGGGCACTAGCCGTCCGGTGCAACATGTTGGTCCGTAGATTTGCTCCGTGTACAGACCTGGTTAAAATCACTCTTTTCAAGGCCTACTGCCAGAGTCTGTACACGAGTAGTCTATGGGTCAATTACACCAAAAGGTCGCTAGATGCCCTGCGTGTCCAGTATAATAATGCATTCAGGATGGTGTTGAGATTGCCTCGCTACTGCAGTGCGTCGGGGATTTTTGCGCAAGCTCGTACCGATGGGTTTCACGCGATTATTCGTAAACAGAGTGCCTCGCTACTCAGGAGAATGAGAGATATTCGCAACAGCATCCTGAGAACTGTAGCGGAGAGCTATAGCTCTCCAATTGTAATTTTTCTTGTGCAGAAAGTAATTGGTACTAACACCAGATAATAAGTTATGATGATTAATCTTAGGTTACTAACACTCTATGGATCTTTTTGTGTCCGAAATAAAATATATTCATTCATTCATAATGTGTGATGATTAATTAGTTCGTGGTGACTAATTATTGTTGAGTTTCAATATTAATCGAATAATTATGATTGATTTATTTATGATTGGAACGTCTAACTAAACAATCATGGGCACGTGATGCGGAGGAATGAGGAAAATGTTGTGGGGAAAGTTTTGAGTATGAATGTCGATGGGTAAAAGAGTAGAGGAAGACCAAAGAAACGATGGATGTATTGTATAAAGAATGATATGGCAAGAAAGGTTGATGAGATGACGAGTAACAGAGAAGTATAGAAGAACAAGACATGCTGCGCCGACCCCAAATGAATTGGGTAAGGGCAAGAGAATGATGATCTCGTCTAAACAAAGCACTAAGTGCACTTCAGTAGTCAAATTATCATAGAAGTAAATTAGGGATTTACATTTTAAAATCAGGCTTTATTGTTCTAATTTCGTTAGCCCTTTGGAGAATAAGGGCGTGAGCATCTTTGAAAACATTCGAGATGTGCGTCTGTTAGGAAGTACTTCATAAGTAGACTGTGGGAATACTGACCGTGAGGCGTTTGGCTTGTGGAAAGTCGCCACGGTTCGTTGAACACCTCCTGAAGGAACGGCGACTCCAGCTCGAGGTACTTCGAGACGACGTACAGACAGAAGAGGTGACGGTCAATGCCTCTGCCGGCCATGGCGTCCTGGTAGCCCAGCTGATGACGGTGGCTGGCCTTCACGAACAGATCCATCCGCTCTTGCACCTAAATGAATACAATCAATTTAATAAAATAATTCCGTATGGATTAGACAGAGGTGTACCTACTAACAGGCGGCCGAGGTGACCCTATGGCCAACAACCAGACACAAATCCAGAATCCGTGGCTGCTGTTAAGAAATTAGTGATGTAAATCTCAATTATAATTTGGCCGGCCTGGGGACCGATCCCAGGAGGCAATTAAATATTTAAATTCTTTCTCTTATTCTCCATGACGAAACTCGATTAGCCATATTTACAGGCCCGTAGTGTGCGTGAGTATAACGTACCGTGGAATTAGGGTCGTTCATCGCCTTCACCCACTCCGAGCTCTCGTTGGTACAGGAGCGGACGGTCTCGGTGCGGCCCTCGCGGAACAGCCGCGTCATGGAGGCTTCGTACGTCAGGCAGAACCGGCCCGCGTCGCGGTAATACGACAGCTGCAGGATCAACTGGATGAACGCGTCCGGAGATATCCGGCAACTCTTCATGAAACCTGCAATGCAAGTCAAACGAATATTATGTGTGGACTGGCCGATGCTTAATTGTACACTGAAATTGTAACACAGCTCATGTGCGACACCTTTAATTTTAAGGACACTGGCGTACCTAGCCGTCGTAACTAAAACCATTTATTTAAAAAAGACAAGGCAACTACAGACAGTTCTGAATAGTTAAAAACACGAAGATGAAACTACAGTTCTCCCATAAGCATAGTAACTGTGAAAGACCTGTAGTTGCCCTTTCCAAAGCGTAATCTCTAGGTAGAAGATTTGGCATGAAGCTTCTTGGACACTCTTTTTAATTATAGGTATGTATTACAAAGACTTGGGTACATCCTTGTTGATTCTATATGTGAGAACAATGTAGTATATCGCATCTTTATACTTACGTTAATCGCTATAGCAAAGAGGCCCTTGTCGGCTCTGACGCATGATCCAAGCAAAAGTTATTTGAAGTTAACATACCCTTTCCGTATTTGGTGTACATCAGTATTCTGAGGTCAACGTCATTGAGTAACTTTAGTGCGACGTTGTACGATATATCGATGCTCTTCAGTAGATCTTCATGGTCGAGGTCCCATTGTAAACGAGTGGGCGCCGGGGGTGGCGAATCAACCGTGCCTAGTGTATTGCCGTCTTTTCCGTATCTAAAAATTCACTTTTTGTTACTTTCTTCTAACTACATAAAAATCTTATACATACAAAACATACATGCAAAAGTTTGTGAGGACGGATGTAAGGATGTCTGTCACTCTTTAACTACACACTACTTTCTTTCTACTGAACAGATTTGGATGAACGCAGATAGTTTATAACCTGGATTAAGACATGGGATACTTTTGATCGCGGTAGTACGATTCCGTGGGACACAACGGACTCAACGAGATTGAAGCCCCGGGCCTCAACTCGTTAAACAAAAATTTAAAAATATAAATGGAAATATATATATATATGGAATATATATGGATGGAATGGATGGATTGAATTAAAGTTAGATTAAATGTAATGATTAAATGAATTGGATTGTATTGTATTAAATTAGGTTAAATTGTATTAATTAAGTAATTTGGACGATTCAATTGGGCTGTTGTGTGGTGTTGTTTTAAATTGATTTTTTCTCATAATGTCGTACTAACATAGATCCTAAGTACTCTCTACTAACCCATATGGACCCTTGTTCGCAATAAAGTTTTTTGATTTGATAAATATCAATGTATGCGTGATGAGTGTGGAAAAATATACGTTCGCTGCGCCGATGCCAATCAAATTCCTATGAGGGCAGAAAGATGCTTCATTTTGGGGATGACCGATTATAGATTTGTTATCATAATAAAAGTAATGGAATTAGTCAAAATGCTCACCCGACTTCCAATTCACACCAAATAACGTATTCCCATAAGTGGCCCATAACTGGTGCGTCTGCCCTGAAAACATGTAATTTTAGTAATAAGACATTGTTTGATATAAAATACTGTAATAGTCATTATTCTCAAAGATTTGTTTGCTTACCACGTGTGTTCTGAGTTAAAGCCAACCTGCGAAATAAAAATTGAGCTTTATTAGTGGTCACAGAAGCAAGCAGTCATATAAACGTATACCTACTTAAGTATGATTTTATGTGGATACATAATTAAATGAAACGATAAATACATATAAAGGGACAAGACCCTTAACTTGTTGTTGTCTTGTTGTCCCCGTCATTGCGATCTATTTTTTTGTTCTAGACCATACCTGGGAACCTTTTAGTTATGGAGATATTGGGGGTCAAACTTCCAACTTTTTCACAAGTTCTTTTTGAATACAAGTTTTTAATGTAAGATTTTTAGACCCCCGTACTATTCCAACACTGTTTTAAACTTTCACGGTTTACACTTACACATAAACTGTCACTTACGGGATATCTTCCGTGATTGTCTTTCAATGCTTCCAATGTTGCACAATGTTTTGAGTGCGTTATATTGAGTCCTACCGTAACGCGTGATTTTTTACCCCAAAATAAAGTCCGTTTCCCCAGCAATAATTTTTGCGTAAAGTTACTTAGTTTGCCGTACATAATGCTTTTGTGACGGCTTTGTGGAGGGTCCTGTCACACACTGTATACCATACCGTATCAAATAAGTAATAACTATGTTCACCGTCCTTATACACTCATAGCACCAATTTGATAAAATAAGCAGCAACTGAGTTGACAAATCTGACTTTTTACAGGCAGGCAAGCTCTTCGACAACACAGATAGGATAGCACTGGATAGGGTTATCCAGTCTAAGCTGGAATGTCTCATGTTCTATTTTCTCCCAACGCTGGTACAGCAACTTGGCGTGAAGTTCCTCTTCTTGGGATAAGCTTCACCAATAATAGTGTTTTTGTTCTATATCTACATTACAGGGAAACCAAACAAATACTTACAAAACCACTTTTGCTGAAGCAAAGGTTGAATGACTTGTCGAACCACCGATCGTGACCTTTGCCGTGCAGTAGTACGCGACCCATCTCATCCAGTTTTGAAGGGTTGTTCTCATCATAACCGTACTCAAAGTCATCTGGAATAAGTTGATCATATTACTATCATATTTGTGGAGTGACGCAATGCGCGCTTCTCGAAGACAAAACAATTGTATAGATAATGATAAATGACGTTATTTCACGACTACTCAGATAAATGTATCTGGGGTGTAATTGTCTAGACGAAAACGTCATGAGCGCGTTAGATATGTATAACTGTAGGTATTATATGATCACTACATTAGATTAGCTACTTTCAGTTTTACCACGGTTCGTTGCTATCTCGAATAGACAGACAGAAATGTGTTTCTAAAAACTTATTAAAAGCCGTTCTTAATGGTCATGGTTTCTTTGAAGATTTCCTTTCACCCTGAAGTGATGTACAACAAGCATACGGCGTAGGAACCGTCAAAGTACGCTAGTAGTTAAACTTGAACTACGATAACCGCCAATATTACATAATAAATACGAGCAACCACTTTCATGTCTAATTGTTACAGAACGTGCGATTGGCTTCTATCAGCGAACGGAACTACGCTACTGTACGAGTGTGTAGAACATTGCATACTAATATGGATCTTGCAATGGGGTCGAGGAAAAATTTAGGTTACAAAACTATACAATCGGGGTACTTAGTTCACGAATCGGTTAACAAATAATAGACAGTAACTACGGTTCATGACTCTGAGGGGCAGAGTTGCTTAAGTGAATAGTGTGACGAAAATAAATACATTAACTTAATCATATTATAAAGATTAAGATAAGGGGGCCTAAAATGGCTGCTTTATCAGAATCATAATACTAATCGCCAGGGTTCGAGGATATATATCAAACGATATTTTATGATATATATTAATACAAAAATAGTTTAAACATTTTATATTATTAAGTAATTTTTGTCGTTTGTTACTATTTTTCTACTTCCCAAATGTATAGGGCGTTGAAGTATAGTTAAAATATACTCCCTAATCGTACGTTCTAATCCATAAATGCCAACACTTCTGCCGGCATTCATGGCGTCAGTCGTGTGATCGTGTCAGAAAAATTTCGTTACGAAAGATTAAAGTTTTTTATGTGTTTACTCTATTATTTTTTACAAAGAAATTAATTGACAAGTACAGAAACGATTTTACTTCAGGAAGTTGAGTATTTAAGAAGCATTAAATAACTTTTGTATTTATAGAATATAACAATTTATTAGATGATGAATTTATTTATTTATTATGTCTATGTAACACATATGCAAGTAGTTTACATAAATAATACAATAAAATAATAATCATACAAAATGGATATATATCAAACTTGATATATATCGGATATATATCATAAATATCCGATATTTTGACATTTATAATAAATATCGGATATTTTCGAACCCCGCTAATCACGTTAAAAATGTAAAGCTCTTAAAATGGATTTTGTGGCCATAACTATAAAGAACAGTTTAAGAATTTTAAATTTTTAACTTGATTCATATTATGATTCTGATAAAGCTTCCACTTTAGGCCCCAAGATATTTATTTTGGAAATATGGGTACAAACACGGTGACATAAAAAATTAATTAGCAACAGCCATATTTAACCAGCAGGCATGCAAAAGTACAAAATACACAAGAGATGCTAAGTACAAAATAATAAAGAGTGCAAATTGCTCTATATTATTTTTCTTAAACGGTGCCTATGTTTAAATAAAAAAGAAAAATAAAGAGCAATTTGTAATCAGTTCATAAATACGAAAATGACTTACATAGTCGTTTTGAAAATAGTATCATAGTATGAGCGTGACGATATTGAAACTAACAGCGTGTAGGGGCAGCGTTTGTTCGCCGTAAACGTTCGATTCGACCGTTTGCGTAGCCTGGGCTGGGTCTGGACACGCCACGAGCACTAATATGTATACACTGAACAGAATTCCAAAGCGATTTTCTCATGAAATAACGGTTTCTACTTTGAGACAAGACCTATCTATACAAATAAATAAAATTGAAGTCTCTGTTTGTAATACCAAAATAACAGCTTCTTACTATACAGCTTATGAAAGTTTAAACGGTACTTATAACAAAAAAATACATCTTTTTCATTTTTTGCTCTGTTTGTTCCGGCTAATCTCCGAAACGGCTGAACCGATTTTGACGAGACTTTTACTGGCAGATGGCTAATGTTATAGGGTGAAACGTAGGTGTACGTACTTTTACTTCAGAAAAAGAATTTGGTTTCGTGTAAAAAAATTAAAACCCTTGAAATTGATAACAAAATTTATTCAAAAAGGGAAGTCATATTTTTTATAATAATTTCACGCGAACGAAGGTCGCAACAGCTAGTTTGGTAATAGTATAGAAGCGCTTCCAAAATACTTTGTTCGTGAAAACGTTAATCAATAAAGCAGGTGAAAATCACTTTTTAAAAGTTGCTCGGCGACAGAGCTCTGCTCGGGTGACAATAGAGAAAACGAATTTACAACAGATATGAGACCTAACGAGATCGCTTTTTCGGCCCCGTAAACCGCTTATATTGCAATGTTCATCGAAATCGTTAGAGCCGTATTCGTGAACGTGATTACAAATATTCCTCATTTTATAGTATAGGATAATTGCTCGTGACTGTACCACTACTTGTTATGGCAGTATTACATGAATGTTACTGCAGTGGGTCTACAAAGATGGAGCTCTGCAGGACTTTAAGCTAACCATCTCTTGCCCACAACTGCAGAAAGATTAATATAATATCCCTTTATTAGGTAATGTTATGCTCCAGGTTGCGCGTTCAGTAAAAGCTCTCTTTCCGCAAACAGATCCATGCGGGACACTTGTAATAATACTTACCTACGTGGTTATAAAATCACAAAGCCACTGGATTTTATTGAATACTAATTTTACTACAATGCGTACAATTTGATAAAATAAAAAGAGGTCAATGAGATCCACAATCTCCAATGAAGGTCGTTCTCTTATCGTTGTAGGTATTGACATGACGGAACTGATTTACGGTTCCGCATTAACCCTCTTTTAATAAACACGGAATAAAATTATACCAGGAATAACAAAGGAATAACCATACATTTTCAAAGGTTTAAACTTGGAATAACTTTATTCTGTGTTTATTAATAGGAGGGCTACAGTTTTGTGCGTAAACTATTGAAGCCTACCAGATATATTAATCTGATCTCAATAATCACGCTTACTGTAAGGTCTATTAAATCATTATTTAGAATGCTTTCAATTTGAGAATAGGTTTTAAAACCTAGGTGCACTCCCAAATGAGCCTCTCTCTTTGGGGCCCGACGCCTAATATGTAGAACGTTTTGTTCAACTCTTCGTAAGGGCACTTTCTGAAGGAGCTTCAACTGTACCAAAAACGCTCGTGTTCGGAACAAATATAAGAATGTTTACCAAGGCATACGTTGAAGGCGGCGCGCTCGATGCAGTGCAGCGACGTGCGGTTGTGTCCGCGGTTGAACATGGTCTGCCTGACGTGCGCCCAGTGAGAACGCTCGCCAGCGGTCAGCGCAGCCACGCGTTCTTCTCCAATCATAGGCTCTGACTTGTCGTCGAGAATTTGTTGGATTTGTCTACAGAAAATAGTTATGTTAAAACTTACACTTTAAGCCAAGAAGTACGACTACTGTTTCAGTAGATTGCATAAAGAAATACAAGGTTGCTAGTGACTGTATCTCACGAAATGGGTCCTTAATTGTGAGTGTACTTTTCAAAAAAACCTACAAAAGTGCAATACACAGTAAAAATGTATGGAACTGCTGTTTTTTTTATTACCGACCAAAAATTTCTATGTGGCGGGGGCGGGCTCAGAATGATGTACTGAATATAGCCATTTTCGCGTCGGTGTATTCCACCCCGTATACACGAGGCGGAGTGTTTGCCTGAGGGCTGTCGAACTTGCGCACATAGAATTCATGCATGCAGTTCGACCATACTCACAATTTTCCAACCGCCTTAGTGAAACAGATTGTTATACATATAATGACATGCTATGTCTTCTTGCAGTCTATTGTACAAGCTACCGGACATGAGCGAACTATAGAACCAACTAGGTATTAAAAAGCAGTCAGTGAAATAATGTAAAAAAAGAATTACAAAATGAACGAAATTAAGCGTTTTTTTCCTATTTGGCATCGTATCGACATTAGCCCTATAATACATTTACATATATGCAGATAGGTAAAACGGCAGCATTGAACGACGACCTCAATTAGCTTGATTGGTAAGCAGTTGGATGCTTCACACTAC
Source organism: Eugnorisma glareosa (assembly GCA_947578425.1). Lineage (NCBI taxonomy): Eukaryota > Metazoa > Arthropoda > Insecta > Lepidoptera > Noctuidae > Eugnorisma > Eugnorisma glareosa. The sequence continues at coordinate 36,320,112 of OX387957.1, forward strand.
TTATTCAGCGTATTCGACTGACGCAGTGGATTATAATTGCATAATGCGCACATTGTTTCAGCATTCACTATTCTTGTGTTTTATTTATGTTTCCGAGACTAAATAAAAATGTTCAAGCCGTCTCAAGGCTAAGGCGTAAATTCGATTAAAATAATTAAGAACTTTTAAATTATGCTGTCAGAGAGAATAATTGCATATAGGTATAAACTTACACTTGAATTTCAGCAGGTTTCAATAGGCGTCCTCTTGAATACACTAGCACTTTGTAGTACCTTCCTTTATGGTAAACTGTGATGTGTGTAGAGTCCTGATAATGCACGATCTTGTCACGCTCAACGCCGGGGACACGCACCGTGTTGAAGAGTCTCTCGTACTGCCACGAGCAAAGAGGCACCATGTTTTGTAGCATTATCTGTGAGATAAATATTAACAATTTTTTAAAAACTCGTACTCGTACGTATTTCAAACAATATATGGTTGATTGGTGATGATGATTGGGATTGGGGGAAGTTCATGAAGTGAGCTAGCCACATCGCTCACGTGCACCTGGACGGACAGCAAAGATGTTTGGACGCTTGTGGAGTGCGGGTGGACATCGACCGGTAAAGTAACAAATGAGACCGCCGGCCGAAGGGCACTTGTGCTACCCATCATTGTAATATTTTGTTTTGTTCTGGATCATACCTGGGAACCTAGTTATGGAGATATGGGAGGTCAAAGTTCCAACTTGTTCACATGTGGTGCTGGAGTAGCCCAGGGCGGTTTATTTCTTAATTTATTCGGGTTGTCCTTATATTTTAGTTTAGGGCTGCCCGCTATTACGCTAACGGAGAAAGCCGCGCTGTGTGGATGTACCTACGTGTAACGCTTACAGCACTGGGGAGTGCTGTAAGCGTTTATTTATTTATTTAATAAAGTTTCCACTATTTATGTAATGCATTCATAATGGACTTCTTTACATAATTTTATTTATTACAAATTGAGTTGCTATAGATAAATATTTCGATGGCCTAGACGACAAATGTGCTAATTACAAAATTTCGATAATGTAATATTTTAGTGCCAAATGTTAAAAAATGTGTATGTGAGCATGCTCTACCGATCGCACTTATCCAAATGACATAATTCCGTCTGTTTCTTTCTAAACTGTATTTCTATGTACAGTTTTAAGTTATAGTACTTATTTAGAAGTTTTGAATCAATAAAAACAGTCCCGGTCTGCAATTAGCATGTTTGTCTTCTAGACCATCGATATGATCATTATTTTCCACATGATAACTTTATAGTGGTTACGAACCGGTTCAAGTTCTTGTCTATCGATGAGTCTCCTGAACTTCAGGCACAAATGGATGATGACGCCGGCACGCGCAGCCTGGATGTTGGTCGGTCTCAACAGGATGGCGTCAGTTCCGTAGAAGTTCGAGTTGACCATCAAAGGCGAGCGCCCGCGCAGGTACACGTACTCCTCCCACCAATCAGACACGTAGTTACTAGACCACCTACGAGACAAAATATACCATTACAATTGCGATCTGGAACATCGCATTCGTTACGCTGAATTTACAAATAACGTTTCTTTCATATGTATTCATAAAAAGCAAAATAGGATTTATTGGGCCGTTTCCACCTGGTGAGGTGCAGTTTCTCCATGGTAAACAAAAGTTAAGTAAAATGTGTTTTTCAGACAAACTTTATGTTAAATGTTCCCAGCGACACAGAAACAGTTACTGCAACAATGTTGCGACACTGACAGTTGTGTGTCGAGCTACTGTTTCCCGTAAATTCGAGACTTAACCAACAGACAGCCAGCATAGTTCTAAACATAATCGAATGTATGGCCGGTCCTAATCTGACAACGAAATCAACGTTACTATGACTCTTATGAGCGTTTAAGACTATTTTTACAATAATAAAAATTAAAAAAAAACTGTTTAGACCTGCATACGCGTATAAAGTGTCATTAAAATCGGTTCAGTCATTTCGAAAAAAGGACTTTAATGTTTGTATGAAATGTAAGTCGTAAACACTCTTAAGCATAACGGAATTATTATGTCAATCAGAAACTTTTTGATGATTACAGCCATATTTATGATATTTTTAGATAAGATACAGTACAATAATTACCATGACTTCAGTACAAGGTATCTCTGTAGCTTCACAGCAATAGTTTCTTCAAATTCTTTAGATAAGCTTTCTACTCTCTTATAGTTGTCGTCGTCCAATAGGGGGCGAACACTAGTCAGGTACTGGAAGAAAGCATACGTTTAGGTAAGCATTACGCTTTCCAGAATCTAAGATTCCATGCAAAGTATTTGGCAGTTTAGCACATACAATATTGTTACGTCGGCCGCTTTACGAGAACATTCTAGATTACGTTCGAGTCTCGAATGTTCCACTCTGAGCTGTGAGGAAGGTTCGACAAAGTTGTGGATCTTTCTCGAAGGATGGGTCGTCATAAAAATAGTCGTCAGGTTTGCGGACCAGTCAATCTGATTTTGACGAGTGGGATATCTAAGTGAATAGTGATAAGTGGTGAATTTATGATTGAGTTATAAGTGTTTTGTGATTAATAAAGATATTTGTTGTTTAATTTAGGATAAATAATGCCAATTCTACCAAAGGATGGCACGGACAGCATCCGTATCAGAAGTCATCGATAGCAAGACCTGGACCAAGAGAATTACAGCAATTATTAACAGCTACCGGATAGCACGAAATCGTCCGAGGCAAGAAGGAGGTGGAGTTATAATTTGGTGGCAGAATTTACCGGCATAATGTCATCGTGACCGACTTAGTGGACGATTGCATTCTGGACTTGGACTTAGTGAGGAAACATTGTGAAATCGACGTTGATCAAGGAGTTGAGAATTTCTTCATGGAAGGTGCACCATCAGGGAAAGTGTACTGCTTGAAGGAGGTAGTTCTTCCTTGCAGATCAGAAACAATATTGCCAATTAGCCACAGAATTCTGGACACAAACATCGAAGTGTTGTGATAGAAGTAACCTTACGAACACTGGCAAAGTTCCATTTTCAGCCGACATGTGAACTTTTTAGGACACAGCTTCGGAGGAAGGTGTTCAAACAGACCCGGAGAAAGTCGTCGCCGTCAAAGATTGGCCAGTTCCGCAAGATAAGGCTCAATTTTGAAACCGGAAAGAAATTACAGCGTTACGAGACGGGAGCTACTCGCCTTAGTAAAGACATTGCAGCACTTCAGTGAATATTTGCTGGAACGGAAATTCCAATTACGAACAGACCATACTGCATTGAAGTGGCTATTACGTGTGTGGCTTGAACTACTACAAGAGTTTGACTTCATAACTGATATCGCAATAGGAGAACTCACGGTAACGCAGACGCCCTATCAAGAAGACCTTGTCCTGAAGACTGTAAGCACTGTGCCAGGCAAGAGACTAAGGAAATAGTGACCGCGAAGATGCTAAAACGGATCTCAGCGATCACTGGAAGGAAACCCTACAGCAGGCTCAGCAATATTATACGGACATCAAATCGATCTTCAAGTGGATCAAAGCCCAAAATCCAAGTGAAGTGATGTGACAGTGATGAGTTTCCATCACGAACAGTTATTGGGCAAAATGGAAGAGATTGTTTATCCAGGATGGAGTATTTTGCCGTAAATGGGAAAACGCTCGAGGAGACCGCTGTCATCTACAAATTGTTGACTCTAAAGCCAAGGTAGGTACCGGTTGATCTACGGCTCTATCTTAGTGGATACTCAGGAGGACATTTGGGGGTGAAAAGAACCCTACTGAAGATGCAGATGCGATTTTAGTGGATCCGCTGTCGACAGGATGCGGAGGTCTGGTGTCGCAAATGTACCAGTTTTGCGGCTGTGAAAGGACACACGCAGCAGAGGAGCACTAAACTGTACCACATTGGAAGCCCCTGACGGATAGCACTAGACGTTGCGGGACCATTTCCTGAAAGTTAAAGTAGGAACAAGTACTTCATGGTTGTCACGGACTACTTCACAAAATGGCCAGAAGTCGTTGCCATTCCTAACCAAGAACCTACAAAAGTCGCTGATAAATTAGTTTAGGAATTATTCTGTCGTTTTGGAGTTAGAAATATATAGAAATTTACAGCGATCAAGGGAGGAATTTTTAATCGCAAGTATTTCAGGTGAGTAGTCTATTGATGGGTACCCGCATCCAGAACCATCTCTTACCACCCACAATCTGATGGAACGATGCAACCAAATGTTGGAGAAATACCTGCAAAAGTTGTGGAAAGCAGCCAAAGGGGTTCAGCTTTCTCAACTTTCTCGAAGGATGGACCGGCATATAAATAGCCGTCGGGTTTGCCGGAGTAGTATATCGAAGCAAATCGAAATGTATAGAGATCAGTGGAATTTGTGATTGAGGTATAAGTGTTTTGTGATTAATAAAGATATTTGTCGTTTAATAGGTAGGTAGTGTTTCAATTTATTCCATACCTAGCTCGTAACAATAGTTAAAAAGTAGAGCTGAGTTGATGTTTTTGTGTAAACAAATTGTTAATTCTCGTCAAACGAGAATTGATTGTTTTGAAGTAACTTTACTTACCCGTTTCATAGTATCTTTAACAGCAGGTAGCGGTAGTCTTGGCAATGATCCTTGAAAGCTATACAACCTGGGTTTGTTCCAGCCGGATAATACTTTAACTATACTTATCCACAGCATTGTTTTTGTCGATATCCTCGATCCGGGGGCACGAGATTCATACATCCATCCCTATCAAAAAATAAATGTTTGTTAATAAGTGCCCTTTATCTATAAACATGCTTCATTAACAATTTGAATGTATAAAGAGACGCATTTACCTTGTACATTAATAGCAGTTTGAGAAGGTATCTCATGAGAAATATCACACTAAGCCACATAGTAAGAGCTGCCAATAAACAAGCGATGACCTGCCACATCGTGGAGTTGCTAAACAAAACATAATTTTATTGTTACTACAAATAAAATGACATTGCGAATGCAGAATCCTTGCTACATTGACGATGTCATTGACATCGACTGTGCTGGGGTCGGAGCGCCTTTTGATCTATGACAATGAGATCAGCGATTAACGAATATTTGAGCTTACTACCATACGAATAGACGCACATTATGTAGTCTAGTGAAGTGCAATATACTACAACTCTACAAGTACATTTTAGGTACAGCTGCATTATATTAAGATGAAACAAACTGAACGCAAAAAAATACATAATCCATACTACTTAAGATTATAAATGAAATTAGCTCTGTCTGTAAACTTTTCAAGACTCGCAGCTGATAGGATTTAGATGTTTGGCACACAGGTGAACCTTGATTTTGGTTAGGACATATCATATTTTTTATCACGGTACTACGATTCCGTGGCATAATTATCCTACTTCAAGGCTTGCGAAGTAATTTAACAGACTTAAGGTGACTACATATGTTTTTGTAATTTAAATGATGTTTGTGGCTAGGCTTAGTTGGTGTTGATCCAGCAATCTATACAAGGGGGGAGAACATCGACGCACAAACAATAACCACGTATTCAGTACATCATTGTGAATCCCCCGACATTGAAATTTACATCGGTATTTTTTTTTAAATTCTGCGGGTCCTACAAAAGTGCCTACACAGTCAAAATCTATGGATCAGCTGTTTTTAGGGTTCCGTACGGGGTTCCAAGGGGTAAGAACGGAACCCTATTACTAAGACTCCATTGTCCGTCCGTCTGTCTGTCTGGCTGTCCGTCACCAGGCTGTCTCATGAACCGTGATAGCTAGACAGTTGAAATTCTCACAGATGATGTATTTCTGTTGAAGCTATAACAAATGCTAAACACATGATAAAATATTTAATCCTCCCATAATACAAACGCTTTTTTTTAGATAATTCTACTTAGTTGTATTGTGGAATCCTTCGAGCGCGAGTCCGACTCGCACTTGGACAGTTTTTTTATATATCGATGAAAAATTTGTAGGTTTTATTTGACTAAGCAATACTAAACATGTCTGCCTGTTAGCTTCACAATCCTAAACCATTCAACCGATCGTTATGATAAGTTTACAGATAGGACTTGGACAAGGAAATAAGCAGACGAAATCGCCGGCAACAGCTTGTAATTTATGAGCCCGTCCACCAACAAATTTAAAATAACTATCGTGTCGTCATAGGCTTGCTGTGGGTGTGTTCGGTACTACCCTCTATCTTCGAGATAAAAACAATCAAACAAGTTTTATCAGTCAGCTGTTATCTCATGACTTATATTAAAGTATTTTACATTAGATTGATGAAAACGGATACGATTATGGGCTAATACTGTGGGTTAAGTTGTATTATATTGATAACTAAGCTCTGAATCAACGGCAAAGCCAGATATTAAAATTTGACCACTTCGTTGTTTGAAATGAAACTTAGAAACAATTACTTTTTGCGATAAATTGTACATAAAGAATCGGTACATCTAACTCAAATGCTGAATTAGGACAATGTCAATGAAAGACCTGAACTATGAAGAATCAGAAATAGCAGTAATTAATTACTAGACATCGGATTATAATGTAATTTACTATCAGAATGCCAAAATATGCATGCAAATATACACTAAAAAAGACAAATAATTGTGCACAAACTAAATGCTAAAATGCTGATTTATTATTAGAATTTACATTTATTTTTACAAAATGTATTTATTTATATTCATAATAATCAGTTGTGACAAAACACAACTAAATATTTTTCTAGAGCAAACTTGTGACGTAATTTTTAGGCTGTTCTCCCTACGTCAACTGACGTTACAGGACAGGTGTTACTATGACGTCTTAAAGCAGGAGTCATTCCAGTGTGGGAAAGAGATGGCGCTAGATGATCAGTTTAGCTCTGTCTCTTTCCCACACTGGAATTACTCCTGCTTTAAGACGTTATGGTAGGTCACCAGAGCTTGAAAGGCCGAAACCTCTTCAGGCAGGCTTTGGCCCGCGCCTTTGATATATCCGTTAACTTTCTTTACCCTTCGGCCGTCTACGAAACCATAGTTTCGTATCTGATTTCGATGAAGTAATAATTTTTCCTTGTAACTAGTTTCGATGGAGGAGTTATTTTTCTTTGTACGAAACCACGGTTACGTACAAGGAATTTTTCCAATAATATAATACTTATTTGAAAGTGAATTGTCGAGTGATCAATAAAATGGATAATATTGAAATAGAAGTATCTACGTCAAAAATTGATAAATGTGAAATGGAATTCATTACTTCGCGTAGAGGTGGAATTGCCTTGTTTTGCAGTGGTCGCAGGTACCACCGAAAGCAATTTTTCAGCAATGGAAACACGTTCTGGCTGTGTTACTATTACACCAACGACTGTGCAGGGAGCGTTACACTTAACGTAACATTTAAAAAAATAACTGTAATTTTGACATTTTATTAAATCAGCCTGACCTAGTTTCAATAATTACAAGACGAAGGTCAGTTCCGTAGACAGCCGACGCGTCAACAGGGTAATACCACAATCGAAACCAGTTACGAACAAGGAAGAATATTTCTTTCATCGAAACCTCAACAATACATTCTTCGTATGTAACTATTGGTACATAACCGTGGTTTCGTATAAAGATAAATAATTCCTCCATCGAAACTAGTTACGTGCAAGGAAAAATAATTCCTTCATCGAAATCAGTTACGAAACTACGGTTTCGTAGACGGCCGAAGGGTTTCTTTATCCTTTAAAAACCCGGGTTTTTTATGTTTAACTACTAAAATAGATACTATCGATGAAGAAGTACTAAAATATGCGTTTTATGCATATGCAAACATGCCAATTGCCAATGCATAATCCTCTAATACTTAAATTACACATATCGGGTTCAAGTAACACTTACCTAGGTAAAACAGATAATGCTTTTTGTACTAATCCAAATGGTACACTAAATCCGGCAAAGTGCGCCGCCACGAGTAGTGTCCACAGCACGTAGAGAGATTGCATGTGTCCTGGGTACACGCCATTGTGCACACTGTTCTGTAAAATAATTACTTTATTTTTTATTCTTCTTAAACTGAAATAGTTTTCCGTGTCTTTGTGTTGACAAACACCATCAGCCATATTGATTTTCCGAGGGGATCGAACCGCGCCCACGTAGCGCGAAAAGCGGAATTCGTGCCAGCGCAACTTAGTCAAATACTTCTTTTTTTGATTTCGATCAAGAAGTTGATTTAACTACCGCTCCTTTATCCTTCCTAGTCGAGCTCTTACTACTGCAATTGAGACTTCACTCCTTCTACTACATACAGAGGCTTCAAATACAATTATTCAATTCAGATGTTACATCGCATTGTATCTAGATTCCTAGTTTCAATTGTTTGAACTGAACACTAAAGCATTGTTATTGACTAATCCAACTATCTATGATAAGGGATTTCCCGAAAATTTGTTTATTTTACAGACGGTTCTTAGTTGCCAAATACATGAACTTAGTTTATAGGAGGCGCAGATTTTATTAGCATCCTCTTTCTTGAAGTTGATTAAAAAATAAAATATTAGTAAAAGTCTATATCAGATTTGTCAGATTTCGTGAAAGCCCACAGAATCTTCGTCAGATTTGCCTGTTTAATTCGTTTTGGTGCAGGCTCTGTAAAATGAGATGAAAATCAACGTCGATTAATATCCCGTGAATGTTCTTTTTTTTTGACATCTGAAAGTGTGCCCCTGCCCGCAGTGCTCGCTGTCTATTCACATAAATAGTTTTGGCGTTCTATGATCAAGCCCCACCTACTCAGTTATCCAGTGTTCATGCTGAATTTGCTTGCTGATACCGTCAGGGCCCCCTTTCCAAACAGTAGGTAATTATTTGATTTGTGTCAATTATTGGTAATCTTAGGTTTTACTAGTAAACCTTAGGATTTACCAACACGAGTTGGTAGGTGAATGTAACAATTATAGAAGAATAAAAGAATTTTAGCTTTAAAGAAGAGACGATTTAAAATTATTTATTGATTAGTTTGGGACATGCTAGGTTTCACTAATGACAGTTGGTAAATGATGGTTTTGGTAATAAAACAATGAATATTTCTTAAATTTTTGGCACTGGAGAGGACTTACTGTAATACTAAACTGAGTGCCCAAATGGGTTAGGTAGGCTAGAACCATGACCAACTATATGCCAGTCGAGATGGTCACAGTAACCGAACCTAGGGCACCTCAGCAATCTACGTGCGCACTGGCCGGAACACCCCCATGGGATTCAGAGTGGATGTTCGAGTGGAGAGTGACAGTTACATCCCGCCCGAACGATATGGCGCCAAGACGTGCAGGGAGTCATCACGGCTCAATGGAAAGAGAGGCTAGCGGGTTCTAGTGCCGGCCCAGCATACCCTCGAGTAATGTCCCGCAGCGTCGTATCTCACTCGGCAATAGTCGGACTAAACTTATATCGCTGCCGGCCTTGGTCAGATGTATGGTCGGCAGCGAGAGTAGTTGGGAGGCAGTAGCGTTCTTTTGCGAGGAAGAGATCTCGCAAAAGGAAGCGGTGGGGCGGGTCCGGGAGGAAGACCAAAAAAAAAGCGGGAAATTGGCAAGGACGGCGGGGTTTCTAGTGAGGGCGAGCCCCACATATTATAGCCGCATCGCCCGCGCCCCCCGGACGGTGTGGTCTGTGGTGAGGAAAAAAGGGGCAGCCGACCAAATGGTTATGTTAGAACTGTGACTACATTTGAAGTTGAATGAGTATTTTTAAGTCACTGTCTTCACGATGTGCAGTCGCTCAGTCATTCGCCTACAACATTTACTGCCTCTGAGGTAAAAACTAAAGAGTTGGTAAATCTTAGGTTTTACTGGAAAATTGTATGATTTACCGTAGTTCGGGCTTTTACAGTAACACATCTCTATCCAATTACTTACATTTTAATCACCGGTATTGAACGACATTGTAATCGCACGTTCATTTATTATCACTGAAAATGAACTTAAAACAGTGCCCTTTTGAAACATTCATGTTTCACTGAACGCTGAGTAAGTACATAATGATTAGCTTTAGTTGTCACCGTTTAGTATAGAGGAAAACGACAATGTGGACGCAATTACAAAGCAAATTTACATAGTATAATATATTTATATAAAATAAAATTGTATATGTAAGAAGCAAACAGGTATGTAATGATATGGAGGCCTCATATGTTAGCATAGCAATTAACTAAAATAAGAAATTGATCAATCTGTGTGCAAGATTAAATCTATAATTCATAAGTTGATCATTCTTTGTGAATATCTTATGAATGTGAGTGATATACCTACTTCTGGATTAGCCATTTGCTGCACCTGTAAGGGATTCAACGCCTGGAACTGGATAATTGCCGGTGCACAATATATATGTAATAAGGTACTTACTCTGAAGCGCGCCAGTCGTTTTTTCCACGAGCGTATTCCCGACTCCCAGACTAGATAGAGCACCTCACGGTCAAAGTTCACATCCCATCCGTCGTGAGTGATTGCGAACGAAAACGCAACAGCCGAGTGCGCTTCCGCCATCTTGCGTTACCTGCCTAGAACAACCAAATTTAGAAACATTAAAACACTTTTAAAGTACCTATAATATACATTACCAAATTTTAAAATCAATTGAACTTTAGCATAATTATTAAATATGCAGAATAAGTAAGTGCAAACATTGCAAGCATTCGATAGGAACTTTCTATTTACAATAATAGAAAAGTCTGTAATATTTATTTGTACCTATAGTTATAAAATTAATTGTATAGTAACAAGTAAGTCCTCAATACTAATCTATCTTGAAACGTATGATGGTCGCTTTTGGTGCTGACTATTCTCAAAGAATCAAATCACACACTCATCATCACATCATTCTCTTGCCTTTAAGTCAATTCGTTTGGGGTCGGCGCAGCATGTCTTCTTCTTCCATACTTCTCTATTATTCGACATCTCATCAGTCACCTATCGAGACATATCATGCTTCACACAGTCCATCCATCGTTTCTTTGGTCTTCGCCTACTCTTACACCCATCCACATTCATACTCAAAACTTTTGTCACGACACTTTCCTCATTCGGAAGAAATGCGGAGCATTAAATGCCCATTTCACGTCAACCGATTACTACATAACTTTTCAGTCACCGGGGCCACCTTCAGACTTCCTCATAAGTACTCAATTCGTAACACCACACGTCACCTTTAGTCGTCACAATATTCTGTAATAAACAAAGAAACAAAGTGTCTTTAAAATGAGATGTCATTATGGAAACTTGTAAACTAAGAGCTTGATATTGGAAATATTTTTAGTTCATTAAAAAAAACCCTGATACAGGTAGGTATGGAAAAACTTTGTATGCAAAAAATAGCAATGACTTTATAAACAATAGCACAGCAACATGACATAACAAATATATCAGATCCATCAGATCAGATACATAGCTTGGAACCTGAAAAACAGATACAGCAGAAACTTAACATGAAGGTGGAGCACAGCAATATTTTAGCAAACACATTCTAGCAAAAGTTAGTCATAGCAATATAACTTAGTTTCCATAATGTATTCTATCTGTAATATGTATATCTAAATAATTATCTTCATAACTACACAAAAACTAAAATAAAACCTATGTAAATTAAATCTCATACTGAAATGTTGTTGCTTGAATAAATCATTAACAGCCAGTTTTAGACTCACAGCTTTATTAATTGGGGTTCGTCATGTTCACCAAAAGTCAGAAATCAGACTGAACACATCTCATCATTTTACCCTTTTGCCCTTACCCCAATATTGATTTGAAGTTGGCGCAGTATGTCTTCTTTTTCCATAATTCTCTATTACTCGTCATATCTCTATTAATAGTCACCTCCTTTCTAGCCATTTCATCCTTCACAGAGTCCATCCATCGTGTCTTTGGTTTTCATCTATTCTTATAGCCCACCATCCACATTCATACCCAGCATCTTCCCCACATTTTCCTCATCCTCTGCATGACATGCCCAAATCACGATAACAAATTATCACACAACTTTTCAGCTACCGGTGCCACTTTCAGACTACTACACACATCCCACACCACACATCCCACTCAGAATTTTCATCTTAGCCACATGCAATTGCCTTTCATTTATCTCTTTTGTTTCCCAACATTCTGATCCATGCCAGACAGCAGCCTTGAATTTAAGGGGAATTCGGGAGTTGCATATTGTTCCCACAGACTTAACACATTTCTAGAGAAAATTTGTACAATCAGACAATATGGGAGGGACCCAAGTGCGCTAGATTCGTCTTTTGCCTGTGTCGACAACTAATATTTTATATGATTAATATGTATCACTACTCTACCTTATTAAAGTCGTGTCATTTGTAAATTTAAGTATGGTGGTGGTTTTAGTAGGTAGATCTATTTAAGGTCAATGATCCCAGACAAAAATGTTTATGTCACATGCCTCTGCATTTCTGGGGTTTGAAAACTTTCAGATAGTAGTGATTATTCCCGGGAATTAAAAATGAACAATAAAAGAAGGGCTCTTCTCCTCCAATTGTTATTTTGACAATTTTAGAAAAATGAATGCTAGTTAATTGTTATACTATGTAGTTGTGCTGTAATGATTTCGCTGGGCTATTTACAGTCAAGGAACCAGGTTCAGGTCTACGGAATAGGTAATATTATTATGATTTCAAGTCTGAATGACAATGCATTGATATGAATATTTGTATACATCTATATTAAACAAAAGAAAGTTTACTTAGAATCATAAAAACTAAAATTATGCTTCATTTGTACCCACAAATATAACTTTCATAAAATCATAATTATGTTTGGATGAACATTACGAAAATTAAAAGTAGAACATAGGTAAGTATTTGAATAATGATTGTGTCATTTTTAGACACAGTACTTACGAGTATTTGCATTTTTTGTTTTTTTTTTTTAATAAATAACTTGGTAAGTTAGAATTACAACTTATTAACACTCATAATAAAAAATATTCACAAATAATACTTGGGGATTAAATGTCGGAAAGTAATAAACAGAATGAATACATGGTGCTACGTAGGAACATAAGAGAAATCTCCGCACACATTCGCAGCGTCTAGGATATAAATACGCGTTCGCTTCGCTACACGCACACACGCTTAACAGGTGTCAAAGTCTAATTTGAGGAACGCAACAGTTTTACGTAAATTCGCAACAATCGCAACATGACTATACCTTCATCCGTATTTATTATTGAGGCCTTAGGATCGTAAAGAAGTGCTATTAGATTAACTCGTAACTAATGATTAAATTGGTCTAAGGTCAAGTCACATGCTGACCACGTATAAACCTATAACATCGAATATAGCTGCGACGATGCAAACGTATCATTTTATCCTAAATTTCTTAATGAAATTACTCATGAATCTAAACGAATAATACATGTGAAGTTATGTTATAGTTCGAAATAAAATATTTGACAAATTCCTCTTACCTTCAATCTAAGAACAATTGTAAGAGCACCAATATGTAGTACGCAGACAGGTACTGGTACAGTAAAATAACCGTACCTTGCTAGTTAATCTATTTACACGCCACCTTTTAACATTTTGCTGTATTTATAGGTTTACAAAAATAATTTTGTATGCATAATATCCCTCTATGTAATTATATGAATGTATTTACATCCGAAATAAATATTAGAAACTTCACTTTCAGACAATACGTGCCCTAAAACGAAAAAGTAAGCATAGAACTGCAAACACGACTGAATCAAGAGAAGGCACATACAAAAGCAAGCAAGTGCGACACGTACCAAAAGACGATAAGTGATGTCTAATTTCAAAATACTGAAATATCGATATTTTAATTAAATAGCAATAATGAAATGCTAAACAGGTGAAATTTTCAAGTAGGCTAGTAAGAATTACTTACGGTTTCAATGATAAACACAGTTACGCTTACAGAAATAAATTTGAATTATTAAATAAATTATTTATTTTCTGTTATTCTAATAACACTTTGCCTCGTCAGTCACTTTTAAGTTTTAATCAAATTCAATTTCTCAAGATTCTACAACACCTAAACATAGTGCTACATATTCTGCTTCAATTGAGGACGCCAAACAAACTTTATGGAATAGCGGATTAGATTCAAAGAAGTCTAGGATCCGATTTTGATGAAAACTGAAACTCCAACCTTGGATTTTGGAAAAAAAACACTGTGTTATCTACCGTGTAATTAAGAAGAATTAAATTCCGGAAAATAATGAAATGTGGCAAACTGTTAGATAATAAACTGATTTAAATTAATGTCCTATAGTGAGTACGCCCGCAGCGCAGTCATCTTCATAACATTATATTCTAACTTCAATTTTTTACTAACTTTTCGTGGTTATAGGTCACCCTCACCGTAAAAAAAACTGGTAAACAATGGGCATTGTCCAAAAAATTTGACCAGTATATATTTTGGATTACAGGGAAAACTATAATAAATCTTAAATTGTTATATAAAATGGGTAATGGTTCAACATTGTGCGTACAAACTTACAACTACAAAAAATGTTACTTAGTCCAGGGTATAAAATATTTCATTATTCATCCCGTCTAGGGAACCCTGTAATGTGTATGTTCCGACACTCACTTGGCCGGTTGTTTCTTTTGAATGTGATAGAAAAGTGTATCATCAGCAGTATCAGGCTGTATGTTGACCAAAAAAGCTTTCTGCGAAAAAAACCGTCTCCCAAAAAGACACTACAAAATGTCTTGTGTGTTTTTAATTTTACCTTTTTTTGTTGTAGTATACCACACAAATTCTTGTCACGAAACAATTTCTTACATTGTAACTAGCAGTTAAAGGAACCATCATGTCATCTACATACCCCAAGAAGAAAAAAATACATATTCAAGAAAAAAATAACAAATGACTGAACCGATTTTGATGAAATTCTATGGGACCAATCGGGAAGTATATCGTTTCACATAAAAAAATATTTTTTCAAATCGGTTCATATACTACGGAGTTATGAGGTAGCAAAAAAAAAACAAAAAAAAAAACAGCCGATTTGAGGACCTCCTCCTTTTTGAAGAAAGTCGTTTAAAAATACGATTTGCGACAGTAACACGTATGTAGTTATAGAATTACAATAATTAAAATCATCATTACAGCTCAAATCCCATTCAATGACAATTTCGTTAAGAAGTCATTCAATGTGTTTTTAGAGAGTTGTATTGGTTTTAATGATAATAAAGCCATATTTGTTACGGTCGTGAATCATATTTGAAATACCATACAACCCGACACTGGCCTACAAGTTGCAATAAAATTTAAGAAAAATTGAATTTCATGGGTTACCCTAGCGCTTCCCCCTTATAAAATTAATGTCAGATCACACTCTTTCAGATTTTTGTACTGTAATTAGTAGGTAGTATTAAATTTATCGTAAGAAGGCGCACTGTAACCGCACTTAGGCCTTCAGCACTGTTTACACCTGAGCAACATGACAGTCAATGAATTATAAAGGAGTATGTGTAATAGTAGTTGGCACTTCGGTCATGCCACGCCAAACGCATGGGCACTACTCCATGCAATTGTATTGAATGTTGTGTTGATGCTAGCGGCATGCTACGTGCCAAATCACCTGTTACGTTGCTTAGGCGAAAACAGCGCCTGGCACTTAATTTTTAATATTGAGTGTTACATGGCATTCTTGTAATCATGTT
Source organism: Eugnorisma glareosa (assembly GCA_947578425.1). Classification (NCBI taxonomy): domain Eukaryota; kingdom Metazoa; phylum Arthropoda; class Insecta; order Lepidoptera; family Noctuidae; genus Eugnorisma; species Eugnorisma glareosa. Next base: position 36,335,781 of record OX387957.1, read on the forward strand.
AAGGTTACATAACATTAACAGTCGATATCGTTTTAGATATTGATAATACACAACACTAAGGAATTTTACAATGTTACCTGTACAAAAAACTAGATCTTTTAAGATTTTTCTGCGACTTATGCGTTCGTCTTGTCAGATTTTTATCACTAGAGCGTACGAATTATACCAAAATTTGATTTCTCTAAAACTTTTAGAGAAAAGGAGACTTCAAACGCCATAAAAGTCTTTAAATTTTGTTGATGAGTTTTTTTAATGGCAATTCTAACTTACCTGTCAATTTTGTATATTGCCTGCGTTAGACCGTCTGCCTAGATAATGGGTAAGGAACACAAAGAGTAAATTAATTATAAAAGGGGGTAACTTGAAAAACTTGGGAAATCCAAAATGTTAAATTCGCAGCAACTTTAGTCATTAGTTGTTGAACACTTTTTCTTCCGCGTCAAACGTAATGCTATCCTTTACTTCGTTTTCTTTCATTTAATTCCACAAACTTAGACTCGCTTTCAACAGTTCTGTAATGGGAGCATCTTTCAAATTGCTTCTAATTTAGGTACCTATGTACTTCACAGATTCATCTCATCGTTCTTATCTCCAGGTATGTTACATGTAGTCTACCATGTAGTCGAGTGTGGAAAAGGATGGCGCTAGACACCCTGTATAGCACTGTTGCTTTCCCTCACTGGAATGACAATAAAACAATACCTACTGCTGACGACGCTACTGACGTTATGGTAACCCCTCAGGTCTAATGAAGGATTTGTGTATTTTGAACATTTACTGGGGTGACAACTGTAGGTCGCAAGAAGTTCCAGTGACCTGTCGCGAATTGTTAAGTGTCTTTACGGTGACCCTGTTTCTCTTTTACTTTATAATATCAAATTAACAGTTTCTCAGATTTTAATAATTATCTAGCAGCAACTAGTTTGTTTTTTTTTTGTGTTAAATAAACCAATTATTAAGTAATTCATAGTGGTCCTCAGATTGGTGTTCACCAAGATTTCGAAAAACGAATTTGGTCAGAGGGTACTTACAGCCGACCTATTTATTTTCTTGTTATTATTGATACCAAATACCTTGCCAGTTTTATAAACAGTAAGTTGTTGTCACAAAGTATGCAATAGTGGATCATACAGCTACTTGCTGGCGAGGCAGTAAAATTAAAAAAAAAAAACGAAGGCGACGCATTTCACATTTCACGCATTCGACGCATTTCATTTTCATTTAGGGTTATGCTTTTCAGAGGCTAAATGATTTCATAGCCTAAGTTAATCTTATAGGGTAAAAACAATATAATTTCTGAAAAAACAAAAATCGATTTGTTTAAGTCCTCACTCCATAAGGTCTCAACGCTGCATTTTTTTTTGACGTCTTTAGTTTAAATGTTTAGACAAATGTATAAAATTTTACAGCAAAATGTTTTAAGAGTTACGCGATACGAACGAGAACGACATACGCAGTAAAAGTTATTGGTTTTCTTCCCCACTAACGTGTCCACTTTTGCCCAAGCGTACTGGCAACATTTTGTTTGACAGCTTGTGAATCAGGTTGGGTTTTCCCCATTACTTTTTTTTTAACTGTATCAATAGTTTTCTAATCAAAACACCAAAACAATTATTAGAATGGTATAGCAAGAGTACATAATCTATTCAGTAGAGAATAAATGCCGGTTATTACTTTATAAATAATGTTATCCATTCCAATGTTTAAGCTAAAGGAGAAAGTAACTATATTTATAGTAATTTTATTTATATTAGGGAGCGTATATTTTTATTTAAATAATTTGCAACAAAGCTATAACAGTGCTCAATGGTCTGGAGAACGCTGTTTATCAGAACTGACATCTATTAAATATCAATTAAATGGTAAATAAATTATTGTTAATGGTTTGTACTCTTCATTATACCACCAACTTCATTCCTTAATCTTTTTCATATTGTAGTTGTAACGGAGTATAAAAACCGCATCGACAAGTTATTGACTGAGACGCAGAAAGCTCATGATACTGAAAAGGAAAGATATAGAGATGTAATGGACAGCTGTGTCGCCATGAAACAACAGACTGCCATATGTCAGGTAATGTTATATCAATTTAAGTCTTTCTTTCTAATCTTATGTCAAGTATTGGTTTACTGCCAGTCATTTAATGTTTTTTTTCATAATTCTCATATTGAACTAAGCAGGGAACACAACTTTAGTAATTCGTAATCAATTCAAATAATTGCAAGCCTTCATTGATATCTATGAATTATATTGTGAGTATAGTATTACTGTGCAATTTGTAACAGTTACAATAGGTTAATATCCAAATATTACAGAATTGTTATCAGTATTAACACATTCCATTTAATTTAGATAAGTTTTTCATTTTAATGAGGGGTAAATTAATAAGTTTACTGTTTTTATCGAAACTCTACCAACTATTAATAGTAGAAACTATAAATACTTATACCTTGTACGTTCAGTGACAGTCACTTGGAAAATTCATCCTGGTATACAGGTGAATTTTCCACGTGGGTGTGGATAGCCAAATCCGAAACTATTAGGAATAGCAAAAAATGCTCAAGTCGATTTTGTTAAAAACTAAAATTGAAAAATCAATATTTCTAGCCAACAATCAAACGGGTTGGTTTTGAAAAAAATACACTGAATTATTAGCCTATTGCTCTATTAGGATCAAATTCTGGGAAGTATGCAGCACTTGAAAAATTCACCTTGTATACATTTTTCTTACATTCCATTGTTTTTTTTCTTTTTTGTTTTGCTTACCGTAGGCCCACCTGAACGCCCACTGCTCTGCGTCAAAGTATGTCAGTGTGCACATAACTTTTTAGGCCATAACATAGTTTACTCAAGGAACTTACATCTATATTTAGCGGAGTGTACAATCTAATAAAATATGTTTGAATTATTTATAGCCTCCACAGTTTGAAAATAGTATGACAGAAATCTTTCTAAAACCAAAAGGTCTTCAAGAATAGGGAATTAGTTAAATGGTATTTTAAAAATGTAATACCCATTTTGAAAAGAGAGTTTTACTACTTCCCAAATAACAAAGAACCATTGGTTATTTTCTATGATATCTAGGTCCAACAGAATTGAAATATATCTCAAACACACATAACATCATGCTTTGTAATCCCCGAACGGTTAGGCCTTAGTAGGCCTTAGTATATAGGTAGTCCTAACAACAAATTTCGCCAGTTATGTTAAGTCCCATGTGATAGGGGGCCATCAACTGGGCACAGATAGGCTCCATAGATGCTACTGAGTAATTCTTGATGAAAAACCCAATAACACTTTGCATGACCTGGGAATTGAACCAAGGACCTCATGCTCAGCAGTCACAGGTATATCTCAAATCATAGCTATTAATAAGTGCTCCAAAGCATTCTATTGCGACAAGTGCTTTAGTGGCGGTAGAGCAGAGGTAGGGCCAATACAAAATGTTTGAATTCAACTACACATACATACTTCACGCCTTTTTCCCATGGGGGTAGGCAGAAAACACAGAACGCGACCTGCTACGATCCTTACATACTCCTTTTGCCTCGTCCACGTTCATACATCTGGTCATAAACGCGCGCCGGTTGCGCCGGTTGGTTGGAATTCGACTAATAGTATTTAATAGGCCGGTGAAGTCCTAGAATCGACTAAGGACTGTTAAGGCTGTGTAATGGAACCCCGTTGTCGAACTAGTTTTATTATTAGTTTGAATATGGGGTTATATTTTTGCCTAAATACAGGAAAAACAGCATATGTTAAATGATAAATGATGTTTATTTTGCAAATAGGTTTTTAAAAACACTTTTACACGTCTCTTTTTTTAAACTAGATGGGGCCGGTGTTTCGTATCTGACTACTCTGAGAAGAAACAGCCGAAACAAACTCAGAGGTCATAGTCTCTTTTAAAATCCAGACATAATCTTGGTTAACTCACATGAGGACTATGCAGATTAATGTCTGAGATGGTCTCTTGAAGAAAGAACCACACAGATTTGAGTGGACCTGTCCAGTCAGTGCAAGCATTCGTCAGTTATCGTGTAGCTCGACTTATAACTCAAGGAGCTCAACGACACGACGAACAATACCAAAGAAAGGACATTTGGGTAGGTCGCTTATAGTACTCAAACTGTCAGACAATCGTGGAAAAAACAAACAACAAAAAAATAATCCCGCATGGTCTTCACATTCACAATAATCAAATAAAATTAATACACAATACTCTACAAAATAAATGTCATTAAATGTGAACATTAAAAATAAAAAATAAAAGTAAAATACTTAACAAAGTAAGTGTTGTTGTGTGTGTGTAAGGTGCCTCTATTTCTGTTCTCCGGCAACTTGATGTTTTAGTATGAAGTGAAGTCCTAATTATAAGCTACAGTTAGATATTTCACTTTTCATATTATTTTGATATTTAGCAATCCTTTTTGACCTGGATTTCATAGAAAATTGCCAATGGTTCTTTGTTATTTTGTAGTGTGCTATAGTTGTTATCATGTTCAGAAAAAGTTGAATAGGGATTAATATTAATAATATGAAATTCCATGATTACAAAAGTGTGTTATTGTAACCTGATAATTAACTGCCTCGCATTATTGTTTTTCCCCAAAACCATAACATTTTGAAGCTAACATGAACATTATTTAGCCATTCAATAAATGTGAAATCAACTCTGTTTTCAGAAATGGATTTCCATGACATTTATTTCATAGATAGACCTAAGTTAGTAGATAGTTATTAGTGATATGTTCCCATGTAATAATCTAGAACCACAGTTGCCAATGCGGCGGCCAAAAGCAAGTTGTACCTAAGATCTACCATACTTTGTTTTGATTGAAGTACACCAGTACACCAGCACATCAAGTTACAACAAACTGTCAAATTTTACCAAATGCTTATCTAGACTAATATTATAAAGAGGAAAGATTTGTATTTTTGTGTGTATGTTTGTAATGAATAAACTCAAAAACTTCTGCACCAATTTCAAAAATTCTTTCACCATTAGAAAGCTACATTCACCCTGAGTAACATAGGCAGTAACATAGGCCGTGCAAAGCCGGGACGGGCCGCTAGTAAACCATAAAATGTTGATGGTTAATTTCAAAATTGAATAACAAAATTTGTCAGTTTGTAGTAACTTGATGCGCTGGTGACTTTACCTCCTTACGTATTACAAGCAAAAAAATAATAATTTTATTTTGTTTAAAATGGTATTCCAGAGTCAATTTGAAGATCTACAAATTGAATGCAAGAAAGTAAGAGAAGATTACAACAAAGCAATCAAGGAATTAGAAAAAAATAAGTCAGCGGGGTAAAGAAAATTTTAATGGACATCGAATGTTCAAGCAATTTGTTTTACTTGGTATTCATACCAAGAAAATTATTGAAATAACTTGTCAATATGTATAGTTACCTATTATTATTTTACCATATAGTTGGAAAAACAAAATAAAAAGATAGATAAAGTTTTAGTTGGTAGATGTAAATATATAAAATAATATTATATTGGATAAAGTGAGCAACTATTATGGACAATTTAACACTGCACCGTAATACTCAAGAATACCTACATGCATTCTCAATCTGCTTATTTTTTGGTCAGCTTGAACAAATTCGTTAATTTGTCGAAAACAACTTTCTTACGGGTTTTATAATCACTTCCTCATAAAAAGTGTGAAAGTATTAACTAATTATATTACAAAAAAAAAATATCCACAAAGTCAAAAGTATTACTTAGTAGTATTTATTTAGTGTATCCATTCTCCAATTACTTGACTTGTTTAATATAAATCAGTGAGTATCACGTGCTGGTGTTTTCGTGCAGTCTGTTAGGTTTCAATATGCACAGCCACAATACCACTTATAATAACTGATCAACAGTCGAGGATGCAAATTGACCATAACAAAAGTGTTTGCCTGGCCTTCACAAAATATGATTTACTTAAATGTTTAAAGTCCAAGGAATAACTATTTGTATTACTAGATAGATGTTTCGTTTTTTGTATACTTAATTAAGCCTTTGCATGCTATGCCTGTGTAATAATTGTTCAGTAATACAGTGTGATACAACATATATTTTTTTTTAAATCCATAAAAAATATTTAGACATTTTAATATTTTTTAATATTAAAAAAATATTTAGATTTTTTAATATTAAAAAATATTTAGATTTTTTAATATTTTTTCCGCCAATAAAACTAAGCATATTTTCCCTCATTTCGATATGTGCACATTATGAAGAATCACACTGTATAATATGTTGTAGTGAAAGTATAAAGGTCTCTAGGTCCGACATTGTTGTGACAATATTTGTAATTATAAGAAGTATCTATCATAAAGCTTGTTAGCATTGTTTATACCAAAGATGATGTTATGTATACCGCATAAATTCATATATAAGAATTGACTTTATGAGATTATGCATGGAACCTCTAAAGCTGCATTTTTCAACATACATTTAATTATTGATTTATTTAGTACCAAGGTTATTGCAAAACGATATTAATGAATAAAATCTAGGTGGCTATGAATATATAGGTGCTTGGTAATATAGGAGTTTAAAACAGCAATGGTTTTTGATTTAAAATCTAAAAGATTAAAGTAAACCTAAGAATTTATCACTTTGAATTTCATATGTATATCTACTTATGTGTCTAACTTAATAGCCTACACATCTAGCACAAGACACTGGCTTGCAACTATTTTTTTAGCTTCTAATGATAAATGCAAATATCCAAAAATCGCTTAATTGTTTGGATGTCATAGTACTCATAGTTGTGTATTCTACTCTACCTGAAATGGCGTTTTTTTTTTAAATATTATTTAAATTTCTAAGCCTAAAATGTAAGTTAAAGTGTTCTTTAAAGGTTGTTAATTGCAAGATAAGCAGGACTGATCTAATATTATAGTAATTATAGTTTGCAAACAATGCACCTTTTTATGTGGCATGTTCTTCGATCGACTAATAAAGAACGGCACTTTACAATTACCATAATTAAGAAATATAATATACATTCTATAACTAGTGTAAAATATTTATATTTGCAAGTAATTTGTACTATTATTTTGTCTTTAATACACAAATTGTATACAAAATTGCTGTCGTATTATTCAACAATCAACACACATTCATTGAGAGCAGCGGTGGCCTAGTGGTGGCGGCCCCGACTTACGAACAGTAAGTAAGTCGTGGGTTCGAACCCAGGCAGACGCATTACTTTGTGTAATTTATTTCATCACCACTGCTCTCAAAACTGTGAAGGAAAATCGTCATCGTGAGGAAACCGGCATGTCCTAAAACCAAAAATTCGAAGACATGTGACATCTACCAACCCGCACTGGGCCGCGTTTTGGTTATAGCCCATTGATTCCCTCGCGTAGAGAGGAGGGTGTGTGTCCCAGTAGTGGGAACATTATAGGCTGATTATGCTAACACACTTTCATTAGGCCATGGTGTAGGAAAAAGGTATTTAACTCCGTACGTTCTAGTAGGTACCTATACCCTACCTAACTAAATCAAAGCTGGCCGATTGAGTTATAATCTACTCTGTATTATATGAAAGCCGTTTTAAATATGATTGTATTGTAGGTATACCTCAACGAGCAAGTGTCCTTAACTCTACGTCGACGTAGTATGTATTCAGGGTGGATACGTTCAACGGGTCAGTAAGGGTCTTATGAGAACATCCATAATATAATATTTCGTGAAATTTTGATCACCATTCATAGATTTATAAAACTTTTACAATTAGCAAGAAAATGGACATTTTACACAAAATATATTTTTTTGATACCAATTGATCCTGTTTCTCATACTGATCAAAAACTTATATCGGACCAACCCAGGTTGGAGTACAAAAAAAGTTAGAAATTGCAAAAAGCTTTTCACTTACATTTTGTTTGAAAGTTTAAAAAAATATGAGAAGAGGTTTCAGGGGAACGGAAACTAGTATCTGATTGTAGTTATAATAACAGTTTATTCATCGTTCACAGCAGTAAATTAAAAGAGTTCGTAAAATTATTGTATTCGCGGACAATATGGCGCGTGGCGTCACGTATCGACTTGCGCGTATGAAAACGAATATATGCACGTACAAGTGCCTTGCGCGTAAGCAGCGGACTGGCGACGCCGCGCGCCTCGGGCACACGCTTGCAACCGCCACGCGGGAAAGAGATAGCGAAACATCTTATTCAGTGAATCGTAGCGGTACGCGACCGCGGGACGCTCTTATTGGTCGATTCGTAGGTCTCTGGGTTGCTACATACTCCCCCTCCAGTTCAGGAGAACGCCCACGCTCCGGGACTGGTATATAACCAACATCAGCATTAGCTGGACGTCCGCGGTTTCGTTTAGGATTAACGGGTTTTGGTAAGGAGTCGTCGCTACCTCGGTAACGTGTAAGGTCTTCAGAATGATATTTCCCTAAATCAACATTTGGTTGTTCCGTGCTCGCGATGGTATAGGTTGTTGGGCTTACCTTTTTTGTTATCTGGTAAGGGCCATCTCGACGAGGGTAGAACTTGGAAGTGAGGTCTTTTGACCCTTTGCTTAACAAATGAGATTTCAGCATGACTAAATCACCTACCTCGAAGGCGTCAGATGGTCGGCGCGAAGCGTCGGCGTAATGCTTCGTCTTGTCCTGCTGGATCTCGACGCGTTCCCGAACAGCTGACAGTGAATGCAGGAAGTTTTCGAGGTAAGGGGTCACTTGTGGGACAAAGTTTTCTTTGGCTGTGATGGCACGAAGGTCGTGAACGACCTCTGTGGGAGACCGCATCTCTCTACCAAAAGTCAAATAAGCCGGTGACTTGCCCGTTGTGCGACATTTCACGCTATTGAGAGCAAAGCGGATCACTGGTAACTTCTTTGGCCAAGAGGTGTGGTCATCTGCCACGAGATGGGCCAGCATTGCCTTAAGGTCGCGGTTTTTTCGCTCGGCAGGGTTAGCTTGTGGATGATACAGCGGGACAAAATTTTGTTTGATGTCTAGGACTGACATGCATTGTCGCATCACTCCGGAAACGAACTGGACACCGTTGTCTGAAATAATCCTGCGAGGTAAACCGAACCGCATGAAATATTCCTCGATGAGAACATGAGCACAGGCCTCTGCTGTTGCTTCCTTTAAAGCAAACAGCTCCGTCCACCGAGTAGCAGTATCTTCAATGAGAAAGACCCACCGCTCCCCCTGGTCTCCTTCCGGCAGTGGGCCGAACAAGTCCATGGCTAACACCTCGTTCCGCTGGCTCATGACTGGTGTTTGGAGTAGGCCTGGAGGTTTGGTGTTGTTAGCCTTATAACGCTGGCAGTGGATGCAGGCTAAGACATAATCGGTGATTATTCTCCGCATCCCTGTGAAATAATACAGCTGTGCTACCTTCTGGTATGTCCGATCGATGCCTGGATGACCAGCTGTTTGAGAGTCGTGTAACTCCTTCAAAATAGCTGCAACTTGGCCGGTAGGTATGACTAATTGCGGGGATTCACTATCGGAGTCTGGATTGAAACGGTACAGAACTCCTTGATCCATGAGGTAACCCCTTTCTAACCATCTCTTAGATGCAACATCATCAGGTCCTTCTAGCTCTTTAACAATCTTATTCACTTCAGGGTCCGAAGTCTGTTCTAGGCGAAGCTGACTAGGTGTCTTGGCGGGTAAATCGCAGATAACAGAACAGACACCGCAACTGTCGCTTGTATCGCTAGAACAAATCGGTCTACTCAACGTGTCGGCAACGACATTAGCCTTCCCTGGGGTATATTGGAATTGGATATCAAAAGATTGGAGCTTTAGAGCCCAACGGACTAATCTACCTGCTGGCGATTTAAGTGATAGCAACCAGCGTAGAGGCTGGTGATCACTACCAATTACGACTGGTTGACCGTCTAGGTAAGGCCGAAAACGCTCCACCGCCCACACTACAGCGAGTGCTTCTCGCTCTGTCGTAGAATAGTTGCGTTCAGCTGCATTGAGGAGTCGGCTGGCATATTCGATCGGCCTTTCCTGATTACCGTCGCCCTGTAATAAAACTGCGCCTAAGGCGTAGTTACTTGCGTCAGTTCGCAGAATGAAGGGACAACTGAAATCGGCTTGAACCAGTATTGGAGCTGTGGTCAGTAGAATCTTCAGCTCATTAAACGCTTGGGTCTGTTCTGAGCCCCAAGACCAGACTTGACTTTTCCTGGTCAAGCGAGTCAATGGTTCAGCGACTTTTGAGAAATTCGGTATGAATTTTCTGAACCATGAGCATGTTTGTAAAAAGGTTCTCAGGTGCTTCAGGTTACCTGGTACCTTCATCTCAAGGACAGCACTCACCTTCCCTGGGTCGGTGGAAACACCTTTTTGTGTTATAACGTGACCGAGATATTTAACGCTTTCTCGAGCAAAAGCGCACTTCTCCCTATTTACATGGAGGTTAAACTCGGTCAAACGTTTAAAAACTGCCTCAAGGTCTTGCAGATGCTGTTGGTAACCCTGAGATATAACCAACAGATCATCCAGATATGCTAATAAAGTTACATCTTGTAAAGCAGAGCAGGATCGGAGACGATCGATAAGACGCTGAAAGGTGGCTGGCGCGTTGCGGAGACCAAACGGCATTCTCTTAAAACGGTAAGTACCTAGAGGACAGACAAAAGCTGTTTTGTCCCTGTCAGTTTCCCTAACCCTAACCTGCCAATATGAGGACCGAAGGTCTAGCGTACTCATGTAGCAGTCCCGTTTTGTGCTCTGAAGTAACTCGTCGATGCGTGGCATCGGATATGTGTCAGCTTTGGTGACTGCATTCAAACGCCTGTAGTCGACGCAGAAGCGGATCCCACCGTTGGACTTCGGCACCATCAGCGCCGGTGAACACCAAGCCGATTCACATTCTTCTATAATGTCATCTTGTAACATCTTACCTATTTCAGCTTTCATCAGCTCCTTTTTCGAAGGGTTTACCCGGTAAGGAGGAACAGCAATTGGAGGATGCTCACCTGTATCAATGCGGTGTTCCGCATACGGTGTTGGACCTCCCCCTGCTTTAAAGACGGGTGCGTGCCTGGTGAGAACGGCAGCGAGCGCTTGTCGCTCAGCTGGTTCAAGGTGAGTACCTTCATCGTCCCTAAGTATATCTGTGGAGGCGCAGGACACGTCACGCGAGGTAGGTTCGAAGTACAAGGTATGTTTTACTGTATCAAAGTTACTGAAATACCAGACTTCTTTGAAAAAATCTATAACTACTCCCGCGGCGGTTATAAAATCGATACCTAACAACGTCTCGTTATTTGTCGAGTCGGGAAAAATTAAAAAAGGGGTCGTTATAACTGCCGTTTCTAAGCACACGTCTAAAGTGGTGGTAAGTACATCCATCGTACGGATTACACCGTCGGCAAGCTTAACTTCGCGTGTCGAAGTGCTGAGGGGATGACCTTGACGTAGAAGGAGAGTATATAGCGTATAACCCGCAATGCAATGTTTGGCGGCCGTGTCTATCAACGCGGTGCCGGTAAATCCTAAAATTGAAATATTAAAAATTGGTCGTAAATCGCGACCAATAGAGGGTCCCGAACGATCGTTACACAAACATACATCGGTTAAACATAAATGGGCATTACATAAAATATTGCGAGAACATATTTGTCCGTTGTCCTTTATATTATTATAAGAAATACTGCTTGAAGATTTTTGCCCATTATCCTTTACATTATTACAAGAAATATTGCGAGCATATTTTTGGTCACTATCCTTTATATTATTACATGAAATATTGCGAGAACACTTTTGGTCATTACCCTTTATATTATTACACGAAATATTGCGAGAACATTTTTGAACATTATTAGATAAAGTTTGTGGGATAATATTGGCCCTTTGTATGGGACACGAAACACTGTTATCACTTTCACACACAATACTATTATTACAGTTATCAATAGAGTAAAAAGAGTCAGACGCGCGAGATTTAATCGAATAAAAACTTTGACCACTAGGTTGTTTATCACTCTCACCTGGACTCTGCAACTTACGGCACTGCTCCTTGGTGTGGCCGAACTTCCTGCAGTAAGCGCAGGTAGGCCGTTGCCTCCTTGTGGAGTCCTGCTTCGGTGGAAAAGACGCGGGGGGCGCGGCTGGAACAGACGCGGGGGGCGCGGCAGGAACAGGCGCGGGCGGGCTCTGCGCCGCGGCGGCGGCGGGAGCGCCGTAGATGTGCGTTCGTGCGGGGGCGCGGCTGTTATCACGAGCGCCGGCGTTATCACGCGAGGCGGATTGTGTAGACGGCGTTGATGTTGACGGCGTTTGTGTTCGCCTCTCACTCGCCGCGTGTGTGATGATGGTTTTGTCGTCGAACGAGTCTTCTACATTCCGTGCGCGGCGGAGTAAATCATGGAAGTCATGACATTCTTCTCTGCGTAACCTTTTCTTAATTCTACTGTGCAGGAGACCGTACGTCATATCTATCTGCGCCGACACTGTTACGTCACCCTTGGGCAATCGTGCGAAAAGGGCGCGAATGCGCGCCACAAACATGTCGGTGTTTTCTTTGTCCTGCGGCGTGGCAAATATTTCAATGTATATCCGATGAGGCGGTCGGCGGTCACCAAAGGCACTTATCAAGTTGTCCTTGGCTTCTAGCCATGACGACACAGAGTATTTTATGCCTTGCCACCACGTGGCCGCTTCGTCCTTAAATAAGTAGGCTAAACCGCGTAAAATGTTTGAGTCCGTAACTTGCGCGCAGTCGCTGTATGCCTCTATAGCGTCTATGAATGCTTCAACCGACTCCTTGGGTCGGCCGGAGAAGGTTGCTTTGCAGCGGGCTAGGGTGTTGTGCCCTAGTAGCGCGAGTGATTCCGGGGTGGATGCATTCGCCCGCGACACCGAGGTGAGCAACTCCCTGAATGCTTCTGTTTGAGAGCGTTGGAGAGAAGCGATAATCATCGCCACGTTTTCATTAGAGAACGTAGCGTTTGCATCGGCGCGCGGTGATGAGATCGCGTCATCGCCATCTTGGCTGGCGGACGCCGCTGGCGGCGTGTTTGGTCGCGAGAGGACGAGTAATGCGTCGTTTGCATCATCTCTCCGAGTCAAACTAGCCGCTCTACTCCTTGTCACTGGCATTTTAGTTTGTCACTGCAAAACGTTCACTAGGTATGTAGACACTATACAATAACTACTATTGTCAATTGTCACACGAAAAACACGTTGGAGCGCCACATATGAGAAGAGGTTTCAGGGGAACGGAAACTAGTATCTGATTGTAGTTATAATAACAGTTTATTCATCGTTCACAGCAGTAAATTAAAAGAGTTCGTAAAATTATTGTATTCGCGGACAATATGGCGCGTGGCGTCACGTATCGACTTGCGCGTATGAAAACGAATATATGCACGTACAAGTGCCTTGCGCGTAAGCAGCGGACTGGCGACGCCGCGCGCCTCGGGCACACGCTTGCAACCGCCACGCGGGAAAGAGATAGCGAAACATCTTATTCAGTGAATCGTAGCGGTACGCGACCGCGGGACGCTCTTATTGGTCGATTCGTAGGTCTCTGGGTTGCTACAAAAAACAATTCTTTGTGTGTATATCGATCTATATCTATCGGTGTATATCGATCCTGTTTCTGATCAAAAACTCATTCGAAAACATTGCAGGACCTATGACAGAATTTGTGAATCTGAAGTACAAAAAAATAAATAAAAGACAATGATCATGAAGACGTTATGTAACTTTAAGTTTTTTGTGATTTCTGACATTTCAGTACTCCAACGATGGTTGGTCCATTATATGTTTTTGATCAGTATTAGAAACTGGATCGATTGGCATCAATAAATGGTTAAGGTAGTGCTCCTTTGAACGTGTCCACCCCTGAATACACCGTGACTTTTTAGTCGTCTTACAAAGGTGGTCCACTCCATTAAATACCTCTAGGCGCGATTATTTCTATTGTACCATTGTACAATAGAAATAATCACGCCTAAAGGTATTTAATGTCGGATACATTGATTGAATTAAGATATAAGTACAAAGAAAAATAAATTATACATTATAATTATGAAACATCCTGTTAATAATGTTTACGTGTCAAACGGTAGAATAGAACGTATACACGGCTACACATCAAGCTATAAATTTCCAGTTTAAGATGACCTCGCATTGTACGGAAATCGTATACAATGCGAGATCAGCATAAACTGGGAATCTATAGGTTTGATATGTAGCCGTGTGTACCTAACCAGCGCACGCATCGCTCGCAACAGGGTGCTTCAACTACGTCATGCGTCATAATAATGAATAATATTTTTATTTTTAATTAATCAAATCTCTATTCCTGTTTTTTTTAGAATGTTTAGTAGTCATTGGATACATGAAGTGGGCTGCCGTATTAAGTTTTACGAAAATACTTATTTTTCGTTCGTACAAATTTTTCGTAGTCACAAGATTATAAACATTTTTGTTTCATCTTCTGCAGTGTACTTTTATATTGCCGAACTCTTGGCAAATATTAGTCCATCCGAGGTGTCGCGTCAGTTATTATATACATAATTAGTAACCTCTGTTATTCTGTTTTATTTCGGTTAGCCCACAGACAGTACCAAACAATATTAGTTATGACTCAATTTCATAGATGGCGCTACGCTAGTTTGACGTCGGTATGTTGAACTGTGTACCTACTGTGATAGTTTTCCAACAAAACAGTAATGAATTTAACCGTTAGATGGCGCTGTAAGGACGGAGGGTGGCCGTTCGTGGGATAGGTACCGGGACCGCGGTCGATGGTAGGGGTTTCGGGCTAGGGTATTTTTCGGTCTGACTGTAATTACCACAGCAGTTGACGAAAGGTAAAGGTACGTTCGGACCATTTTCTCCTTTTTTAACCAACGAAATAAAATGAGATTCTTATCTCGACATTTGTTAAGGTTCCGTACCCGATGGGTAACCAAAGGGGTAACCAAAACCTATTACTAAGCCTCAACAAGCCTCAACTATCCGTCCGTCCGTCTGTAAGCGGGCTGTATCTCATGATCCGTAATAGTTGAAATTTTCGCAGAATTTGTATTTCTGTTGCCGTTAAAACAACAAATAATAAAAATACATTAAAAATGAAAGGTGGGTCTCCTATTGCCATGGTACGGAACCCTTCATGCGCGAGTCCGACTCACACTTGGCCGGTTTTTATTTGCTGTTTTCTTCTATAGGGTCTCGTGTACAGTTCCGCATTGACGCACTGGATAGATCGAACAAACAGATTTTACTATTTTATTTACTTATAGGAAGTTGTGCAATGCCTTGCAAGGGTGCATCCAATTCCATGCATTGGATGCACCCAATGACCTGTAGTGCTGATGCTACGCTCAGCAATCCGATTTCTGATTATATAATGGACGGACTCTACTAGCACAAACTAATGCGTTTGATACGATCCATCCGAAATTAATCGAAGTGTGGAGTCTCGCCTTGACATACCTACCCATTACTCTTCAAATTTCGTGTATTTAATAGGTACCCTACATTTTAAAAGAGGTTAATGCAAGGAATTGTAATTTGTACCATTCGTTCTACTGTAGGTGTGCCGTAGGCTACAACACGGACCTAAGATATCCCCAATAGCTACATCGGAAAATATAGTAAGGTAGGTACATAAGGCACAGCTAGGTAGAATGGGATATCAGACGAAGATGAGATAGTTTCTACTGTTACCTATAATTTGATAACGAATCAGCTGCTCAACCTCTTTGGAACTCCAATTAAATCGTTCATGCCTTCGTAAGCGTCTTCAGGACGACACAGTTTTGCAAAATAGTCAGTCTAAACTGGGAGACCAATTTATATAGCTAGCTCTTGTTTTGATTGAGAGGCAACAAGCATACAGTTGCAACGCTTTCTGTGTTTTAAAGGACAGTAACCCGCGGCTTTCGCGCGTGTCGTGTTCAGTAATTGTTCCACGGGTTAATTACATGCATACATTTCATACATATATTTTCATCACGGTAGTACAACCGGGATGAAAATGTACGTATGTAATTATAAAAAACTCTCTGTGTGCCAATTTTCATCCCAATCCATCAGGAGATTTTGCGTCAATTATTGTTCTTTGTTATTCATCCTCACAAACGTAAGTAAGAAAGATAATAATATGTTAGAATGGTAGGTAGCTACCTATCTAATTTGATTTCCCCCAGCCTTTTCACCATCAGACGACAGAATCATATGGGCCATCCCATATGATTTCTTATAAATGGTGAACCTCTTCCCGTACAATCCCCCTTTTGCTCATAGGAATCCGCAGCCGAATGGCAAAAAACGGAACGGAAAAAAAAAGATTAGGGGGGAGACCCCCCCTAATCTTTTTTTTCCGTATTAAGATATCTTTTCCGCGTTTCGACTTGACGAACTCACAGGCACTCATTGCACTTTGATTAAATAGGCACTTTTAAGTGACGATGCGCACGGACACTCCCTCGGACCAATTGACAACTAAACACACAAATGATAAATCAAGTAGTAAATTTCAATCTACCCATTTATTGGATATCGTGGGTAACAAAAAATATTGGTCAAGGAACATCTTACATACATTAAAAATTACTTATTAACTTTGTAGGTAATATGATTAAAAAACTATCGTATTTGTTTAGTTACTTTTACAAGCTTTTATTTACTTTCACCTGTCCCGGTGTCTGTTGGCCAATTGTTCTTTGGGGAAAAGTTATTGGTCAAAACATTCTGTTGGTAAAGCATCCACTGACGTAAAGTTCTGTTGGCGAAGCGTTCAAGCGTTCGTGGGCGAAAAGTGCTTTGGATGAAAAGTTAATGGATTAAAGATAATGTGGACCAATGGTTCATGGGCCAAATGATTGTTGGTAAAACGTTTCAGTTTCCAATGAATCCTAGTCTGGCTTAGCAATACTGTTAAAATATTTATTACGATTATGTAAAATATGCTGTAAATGTTAAATTATGCATATTAATTACTTATGTAATATTTTTATTACGGGTTGTACTGATCATAGGAATTAGTGGAGCGTGTCGCAAATGTCGCAATAACGAGCTATTACAGCTAACAGTTAATAATATCGAAAAGCATTCAGATAAATTACTGTTAGTAAAATTGAAAAACACGAAGACGACTTGACAGGTCTTTTGTCGTACGCGAAGAATATGTAATTATTGTGTAGAAAAATATCAAAATTTACGTCCAACCAATATAAAAAAATAAGTCTGAATTCGACCTCGGACCCTTGGTCTCACCCAAGCCCATCCACTTCCAACGACGCACAGTGTAGGTACTCATACAGAAAGCCGATCAGAGTCACCAACGTTCACCGCCGCACGGTGGGCTGAAAATCAGCTTTCCTAGACTTAGGGATTTTAATTTGCAAGTGCCGGATTTTTTAACGGATATCGCTACTATTAGTTGTAACTATATACAAAAATGACACCCGAGTTAATTCTGCTCAAAAACGAAGGATTTTTTTTTTTTTTTTTTTACGAAAAATTTGTATGAAGCTAGTATGAAAAATCGAATTATCTCTTAAAAGGAAAAGAAAACCGTAATATCCTTACAGGTGGTTGTAGTACTAATTACTTATTTACGATTTTATGGCCCCGATTCGCCGAAAAATATTATGCCGTTTTTTTAAAAAAAATCGTCAAAATATTTTTATTTATTTTTGCATATGAAATGGTTTCTTTAAGTGTTTTAGTTGAGAAACAGACTTTTAACAACATGTAACATAAAATAGCATCACCCATAAATCCCTGAAGGAGTAGGCAGAGGTTTATAGTAAACCCCCACTTAGATAATTATGTTTGAGCTAGATATTTATCAACACAATAAGCCACCAACCAAAATACCAAATAACAAATTATTTAGTTTTCCAATGCGTCTGAAAACAAGTGAAAGTAATTACAATAAAGAAACTTGTTTGTTATCATGAGTACAATCACGTGTTTAAGTATCGGTCACTAATTACCAGTCACCACACCAGCCTAAGATTTACCTTATAGGTAAATCTTAGGTATTACCTATTAGTAAATCTTAAGATTTACCGGTAATTGGTAAATATTAGAAGTTTATTATGAAGATAAATTTTTTCGGGTTTTACAATTATAGTTTGGGACATGTTAGGTTTTACGAATTTCGGTTGGTTAATGTTGATTTGGCAATTAAAACAATGAGTTGTTCTTAATATCTGGCGACATACTGTTGGTACCGAATACTAAACCATGTTATAACCATGACCAACTATGTGCGAGTCGAGATGGTCGCAGTAACTAAGCTAGGGCACCCCACCAAATCGGTTAGAACTTTGACCAAACGCTACATCCAAGTTAGATGCGTATTTTAAATCACTGTCGTTACGATTTCTAGTCGCTTACAGGCATACGCCCACAACATTTACCGAGTCTCTGAGGTCAAACCTAAGATTTACAAAGTGTTTAGTTGTGAAAAATCAAAATGAACGGATGATCTCAGAAAGGAATAATTCGGACTTTTACCAATAGTCTTTTCGGAGTTATTAAATCTTTTATTGGAAAGTCTTAGGATTTAGGCGATACCCAAAAAAGATAAGTACCTATAATAAAGCTATATCTTTTTCAGCACTGAAGATGACTTTTCGAGAAGCACTGTGAACGAACATTAAAAACTTTCAGCATGTTCTTTTTTCGCGCTTCCGACATGGTACCTAAGGAGGAAAAAATAAGCATAACATCAATATAGAGAGCAGAACACAGTAAAAAAAAACACCGTTGAAGGGCCTAGTAATTAATTACGTGTGACATATGAAACGCTACCGGCTGTCGTTCTAACACATTTCTCCATAAATTATACACACATATTTTTTTTTCTTGAATTAAAAATATCCTTAGGGCCAATGCTTAAAGTATCTTTTGCAGCATCCTTCTATTAGTGTGTGAATGATTAGTTATTTGGACGACGTTAGCAAAGCGATGGATTTTTTTTAACAGCAAGCGGCAGACTGCCTGTCGCCTACACGGTACACCGGATGTATGCAGTCCTTCGGCTTTAACACTTTAAAGGTGACCATTTTCAGCAGGGGGGCGTGAATGTTGATCTATGAAAAAACACTTTTACCTTTTTGTAATGTATTTTATGTCACCCATAAGACAGGAGTGAGTTTTCACAGCCAAAATACTTATAATTTTATTGGTATACTTTCAGCCTGTAAGACCCCGGGACGAACACATTTCCCTTTTTTATCAAATGAGCACCTACCTACCCATATTTATTTTCGCAGGTAGCCATTTAATTTAAAATTTTCCTTAATGCTTTACGTTATTACAAGTTTTAAAAGTATCGTCACGGGTTGGGTGTGGAACGTGGAACCGTCGAGAAACACAATTAATCCATTTGGAATTTATCCGGTGCAGTTACCCTCGAGGTTCAATTAAAATGTAAATGGGTGTCGCCGGGGCGGGCTGTGGGGTCTGTGGGCTGGGAACACGCGCCTTATCGTAACACAGCAGGCCACCACACCGTCGCGTCGCCCTGTGAATAGCTACCTATTCGTAACTGCCTATCAATATCAACCCATTGCAACTACACCATTCACGTTTGAAATATTGTAATTCTTCAGGTTGGTTGTTTTCTTTGTGTGTTGCTTTTCATACTGTAAGTACTTAGATAAATTAAGTTTTATCTTTACCAAGAAGGACATAATGCAACTTCTAGGTTCTCAGCTAGCTAGCAGTTAGGAGTGGCCGCCGTTTGGCATAAATTTTAGTAAAAATATGACTCATGGCTGATTTACATGCAGTGTTTCAGCCCAGTGATACTATTGTTACCAATCGTTATTGTTTTTTCAATCCGTTCAATCATCCTGTAAATAACTAGCATTGAATTAGAATATGAATGCTTAGTTAGGTGGGACAAATAAATAAATACTTTTAGTTTTCTGATACTGCAGAATCGCGATGCAAAAAAAAAACATTTTCTATTAAATGTTAATCTATTTAGAAAATGGTGTTGTTTCAGAAACAACTCAACCTTCCCAATTATAAATGCGTGGGAAGTTCAATGGAGTGACACTTATGTTCGTTTTTGTGTCATTACTTTGGCCAAAAACTGTGCAGAATGTCGGAAGTCAGGCTCAAATCGATAATGCTTGCTAGAGTGGGATAGCACGTATGATCGAGTTGAAAGGGGCGCGGTCGCCCCGCCTCCTCGTCCCCGTAAGTATTGGTATCAACCCCTATAGCCTCGAACGAACCACAATTTATTGTTCTCAAAACTCAATTTAAAACATTAATGCAAGTAAATGGCTACATATCTAAGTACCTACCGTGGAATCACAGTAATCTACATTTGCTTGATCTCTTCAGTATTATGGACCTAAGTTGGCAGGTACTTTTCTGAATTTTTGAATTGTGAGTATAATTCATATCTACCCAAACCCAGGGGCCTTAGTCTGCTATTGCAATAGTGTCAGAATGGTCTATCATTGATTTAATAAGGCCCCGCGCAGACGAATTACCCTTTGTACGCACGTCAAACGAGTTTCGAACGCGCTTCAATACGCCGTGGGCTAGGGGCCTTATTAAATCAATTATAGACCATTCTGACACTATTGAAATAGCAGACTAAGGCCCCTGGAAGGTTACTTGTTGAGGATCTAGATGTACATATTAACCTTTTAGGTAGGTACTAACGTAATTCAATCCAGTTGATAAGTTTTTGGCTTTTCCATCAATGTCGTTGTCTCCTAGTCAAGGCACTCTGGCGGGTTAAATAGTACCTAATCGAACAATTGTGCTTCCTTATAATATTGAAGAGGTACAGTGTACCGACTAGTCGGCCATATTTGTAGTCGGAGAATAGTCTGCAAGAAGCGCCAACTAATCAGCTCGAGTGATTGAAATGAAATTATAACCTTAACTGTTAAATGATTAACAATATTGTGTCATAATCACAGTTTTTTACATAATCTAGGAATTTGAACTCTTTATTTCGTTGTTGAAACTTAATTAGCTAGCGTAACTCCGGAGTCGGGACGATATCTAAACAAGTAAATCAAAAAACTGACATACTA
The DNA here is from genome assembly GCA_947578425.1 of Eugnorisma glareosa. Lineage (NCBI taxonomy): Eukaryota > Metazoa > Arthropoda > Insecta > Lepidoptera > Noctuidae > Eugnorisma > Eugnorisma glareosa. The sequence continues at coordinate 36,356,821 of OX387957.1, forward strand.
CAAATAAACTACACTACCTACCCGTAGTCATTGACCTTAACAAAATCATTAATACGTTTTGTATTTGTTCCATAGCCAGATTAGCAACGTCGTTGAAATGGCCTGCCATCTGAAGGCTGAATTAAGAACTTAAGTAAGCCGCACGCAAAATTCGCGCTTGGACGTGGAGTTGCGGACACCAGCCCGTTATAAAATATAATACAAGCCGGTAGTTATGCACCTATACCGTAGGTAGTCTACTAGGGTCCCTATAAGAAACGAATGAAGATAGGTGGGTAGTTAGGTACCCTAGTCATTAGGTAGATAATATACCTATCTACTTGCCTACAAAAAACTTTCAATTATTTGTTAAACGGTGTGAGGCCGTAGTGGGTCATGCATTTTGTTTCGTTGAAGAGTTTCTGTCCTTTGAAGCTATGTACTTAGGTAGTATAAACGTGTGAAATTAAAAATTAGTTACATAATAAAAAAACGTTTACAATGTAATTATCTGATAACTGTTAATTGCGTTTTATTTCTCTGTTACTGGGTAAGTGCAGATCGTTCCTGAACAAAATTCTGAGTTAGAAGCCGAATCCAACAATTTCAATTTAAACATGGCAAAAAGAACAAGTCCCAGAGCAAACGATCCGCAATCGATTGCAAACGAACGAGGACCAACAAACACCAAAAAGACGATCTGATCGTTTTTTTTCCAGGGTTCATTTGTGTTAGGACATAACATAAAGCATGCAAAAAAGTATCATACTTTTCACATATGAGTGAAAGGTATGGTGACGACTGAAGCTGCGCCCTGCCCTGCATTCACGAAGTTGATAGCTTCGGTGGTCCCAACGTAGGTAATGACTTGTGCTTTGATTAGCTTACAAATCAAAACTAAACTCTCTTTTTGAAATGAATGTAGGTACCTACCGTAATTGACTGCTTCTTTGGTCTAGTGGTTGCAAGCGCGACTGCTGACTATGAGGTCCTGGGTTTGATTCCCTGGTCGGGCAAAGAATTATTGGGTGTTCCCATTAGAAACTTCTCAGTAGCAACCATAGAGTAGTGGCCCGCACCCTATTACAAGGGACTTAAACTATAACTGGCGAAATGTGGGCGTACTATTAGGTACATACATACATAATCAGCCTTTAATGTTCCCACTGCTGGGACACTCGGCCTCTTCTCTATGAGAAGGAATGGGCTATAATCCACCACGCGGGCCCAATGTGGCTTGGTAGATGTCACATGTCTTCGAATTTTTGGTTCTTCGATGTATTGCTTCACCGTTTTGAGAGCAAAATTTACACAAAAAAAAAAGATTAAGGGGGGACTCCATACTTACATGGATTTATTTTGAATTTATTTTTTTGTAGAATACAGCATATGAATGAGCCTTCAAAATATTTTTATTATATTGTTTGGTGCTACGGAACCCTGCGTGCGTGTGAGTACGACTCGCACTTGGCCGGTTTTTTGACCAAAGAATCAGCATTGTCATCCAACAACGTGGCAATGCTGCCAGCCTTCTGGGCACTTTTACTTTTTACAACGATGTGGACGAATTTTTTGAGGCCCTGTAACCCTTTTAATACTTACTTTAATATTAAATACATCAATGTATTATTTTCCTGGTATGGAGGTACTCCAAAATACCTAGTGTCCCTTATTTTCTTTTGAGTTGGTTAGCTAATAAATATGGTGGTTATTTTTAGTAAAAAGTACCCTGACGCCGCAATTGGTAGTTTTTTCCAGAAATTTTACTAGGCCAGTCATTTAAAACGTCTTAGGCCTCAAAAAATGCACTGTACTGTTTTTTTGGTATGTTGTTAGGGTAGGTTTCAAAAGACAGGATCTGTGCTAACAGCGTCGTGCTCGAAAAGTCTCGACATTTTCAGACGTTTTTTCAGGTTTTGGCTTATAACTTCTAAAAGGTAGAAAAAGTGAAAAAGACATTCATTACACTTATAAAGACGAAAAAATAGGCAATGATTTTGTATTGAGTGCAATCGTAGCTCTGTAGTTTCAATAGAACCATTTTAAACATTGGCTGACCCATACAAAATGTCAATGTCTACTCGACGTCTCGACTAACTTGCTCAGTGCCGTAAGTTTAACATGTGTTATGTATCCTGACTTGATAAAGTAAATTATTAGAAAAATGTGGAATATAAATAAGTTGACTGAGAAGAGAATAGTTAAACTGAGGACAGCCGAAGCCCAAATGCTGAGAACGAGCACCTCACTAATTTATAAGGTGGTAGGTGTACAAGTAAGCATGTTTTATTATCGAATTAGTAAACGGCACCATTTGTAATAATCATAAATAATGTTTTTGTTGCTGCACTTGTTTCTTATTTACCATTTAAGTAAGTTTTACCTGTTTCGTTTGTAAATTAGGATAACAATTTTTTTTTATACCTAGTTCGGTCTTCTCATTTTAAAAATGTTATATTAAAGCTAAAGTTACTGCTTAACGGCACTGCGGAACTACTTCCCTCGTCCCTTTCATCTATTTAATTGATCTTCCGATTGGAGCAATATATAGAGAATGGGTACGAGGCACTTAAGATAACCGGCGATATACTCGCCGACTACCGCACGCAAAATACGCGCTTAGACGTGGAGTTGCGGATACTAGCCCGCTATACAATACAATACTCGCCGACTTGTCAGCGGCCTATGATACTGCCAATTTCAAAAGACTATTGGTAAATCTGTCATGATTTACGACCAAGGTTTATAGGTACGGGTATTGTGTGAGATGATGAAATAACCGAGTCCTTTTAAAGTACGGAAAAAAACTTAACGATTAATCAGAGCGAGCAGATTTGGAAAAACAGCTGAACTGGGCAAAACACACCGATTACATCACCACAAAAGCCAGCATATGGCATTGCAAAAGACTGCTCGGCAAAAATTAGGGCCTAAGCCCCAAAATCACCTACTGGCTATACTACAGTCATCCGACCAATCATCACATACGGCTCTTTAGTTTGGTGGCCCAGGACCTACCTGAACAGCTCAGAAAAATCTCGAGAAACTACAAAGATTTGCCTGCGTATTAATCACAGGAAGCATGAGGACATCACCCACTGCCGCTTTACGGGTGATGCTGGGGCTGCCACCTCTAGTTGGTTAAAGGAACACTCAAACACAAGCGGAAAAATGGTGGACCTCGACACCAGGGTTTAGGCAATCCAAGGAGGCTATGCCATCCCTGGATACAAAGCTGACCAAGCGCCTTCTGCGCCTGGACAGAGATAGCCTACGACTGGTGGCGGAGACCACCACTGCACACAGCTCACTGAACAAACACTGCCACACCCTAGGTATCACTGACAGCACCCTGTACAGAGCGAGCTTGGAGGCAGAGGAAACGGTAGCGCATGTACTCCTCGAGTGCACCGGCGTGACCCAGATCCGCGAGGAGATTCTTGGAGCACCGAGATCCTGAGAAGACCGGGAAGTATAATCTGCTTCTGGAGGGAGGTGGGCTGGTTGGAATAACGGCCACCATGGCTGACGTACAATGGTCCACTTTAGGGACTAATTGCGGAAACCAAACCCTTAACATAGAACACATAGACATCAGAACGAGCTCGAAATTAGCATTACCTATCTAAATGCAGAAAAGTTTTGAAAAAGAAAAGTGTGCAAGAGCGATGCAATTCTAAAATTTTAAAATTCCAGCTCGGATTCTCTATGGATGTACGCATGAACGCGATGAAATGTTTGTATGAAAGCTCTCAGACCAAATCCCCTATAGATGGATTCTGAATATCAAATGGCAAGGAGTCAACATCGAATACTGTACGGTACGTACGGTTATTACAACCCTACCTACTTCAGAGTAACCCTCGACAGAGCAATGACATTTACGTGCCATTGTCAGAAAACCAAACACCACCCGCCTAAGATCCACCACCTGGGGTCCCTCAGGTACTTTAGACTACTGACCTAACAAACTGCTTCTCTGCGGTTGAATATGCGTGTCCGGTGTGGCACCGTTCCACCCACGCATAGGGTGTTGTAGATGTTGCTGTACGAAAATGAAACAAAACGAATCTTACCGAAAAAATACACAGGCTGCCTCAAACTGACCCCGGTCAGCGTAATCCCACAGCTGGCATAGCACCTCCACATGTTTGAGGAGAAGTTGCGACCCCAGTGAAGAAGCAAAAACAGGACCCAACGCAGCGGCCTAAAAGTAGTCACAGATACCTAAAATACACAGCGTCCCTGCCAGGAAACCCAGCCAACACCCGATGTAAACTGTCTTGTATTGCATAATTATGTATACAAGTATACCGTGTACCGTGCGAAGCCGGGGCGGATCGCTAGAATAAAATGATACATCATATTCTTTTGACGTGAAAATAGCAATTGCAACGATCTGTCCGGCGAGAGCGAGACGGGTGCCATTGGCCACTTGCACTAATGAGAGAGCGCCATTCGATTCTTGTGAGGACGAGTCGTCACGTGTAGTCAGATAAATAATAGTCCACTAGTTTGTAGATCTTTGATTTAGTTAAAATAAACACTAAAATTCTTCAACATTGTAAAAAAGGCATTGTGACAAGGAGAACATAGGAAGCAAGAGCGAGCGAAGCGAGCTCGGGACTTTCTAGGCAACAGAGGCTTTATCCTTGCAGTAGCTACTAGGGATTGCAATCCGGCGTCATTTCCAATCCGACTGGGTCCGGCTGGGTTCCCGTCGGTCCGATCGGATCCGACCCGTCAGATAATTTTCCCTATTCGTTCCAAAATTGACTGTTAATGAGTTAATCGAGTAAGTGTATCTTATGCGTTGTTTATAAAAAAAAAACTCCTTATAAGTCTAAAGCAGTATTTTTCCTTTTTAGTACTTTATCAAAATCTTTCTCTTTTTTATAGTATGTCTATACCTACTAATATTTTAAAGAGGAAATATGTTTTTGTTTGTTTGTTAGTACCGAATAAGTTCCGAAACTACTAAACCGATTTCAAACATTTTCTCAACTATAGAAAACTAAATTATCAGGACTTAATTTAGTGCAGTTCAGTGCTGGTGAATCGTAGTCCTTCTCTATTATTTCGTCAATGTCGTGATGGCCCAAAGGTTAAGGCCTCGCCTCTCATGCATGAGGTTGTGGGTTCAAATCCGGGCTAGTACCAATGTGACTTTTTCAATTCATATGTACTTTCTAAGTTTATCTTGGAAATCACAGACATCGGTGAAGGAAAACATCGTGAGGAAACCTGGACTTATAAAAGTCTGAAATCGCCAACCCGTCTTGAGCAATCGTGGTGATCAATGCTCATGCCTTCTCTATTGAGAAGACGCCTTTGCCCAGCAGTGGGACAGTAACTGGCTGGTATTATTATATAACATCTGGAATAAGTCATCTAAGATTTTTTTAAACTAGTTGTATGACTTTTTTCTTTGGGATAGTAAATGTATCATCAGCTAGGTTTGTACCTTCGTGATATTTATTTGTATTTTCTAAATAAATTAATGTTCCTGTTACTACAGTGCGTCGTTCTTTAATCCGTGCACGTATAAGGTTTCAGATTATAATTCATTACTTATTCATAGCATGTCATGCATAGGGAATGCAAATCCATTCTGTTTTAAAATCCAGATTTCTAAGAACGGATTTTTGGTCCAATCGGGATTATCCGGATTTTACGGATTTTTCATGAAAATAAACAAATCTACCCTTAATAGTTTATTAATATGATGTTTCTAATATTTCTGTAAATGGGTTAAAATAAAAACCCAGGAATATGAAATCATATGATTTTCTAAATTTTTATGTGGAATTATTAAAATTAAATACCATAATTTTGCATTTGAGGCGGTATTACCACGCGAGCTGCAAGCGAGGGTGTATTGGAGCCGAGAACCAAAGTAACAAATCCAAACGCGTATCAAACGTTTTTCAATATAATTAGGGATTGTAATCCTGAAAACCGGATCCGGTAATCCAGCAGATCCGGCAACAATTTACACTTACCGGATCCGGTGACCGGCAGGAATATTGGTATACCTACAGAATCCCAAGAGATATCAAGAAGATTCAAACCGAGCTGATAATACTTTTCTATGCCAAAGAAAAAAGACATGCGCCTAGAAATGAAAAAAAACTTGGAAATCAGCTCTAACGATAACGTGCAACTCATGGAAGAAATAGAAGATTAGGACTGAGTTTCACAACCACCAAAAAATATTATATTACATTAGAGGAAGAACTGCAATTACAAATCCAGCTAGAAGTGGCGTCTTATACAATACAAATTAAAAAAGAAGGATTTTGATAAAATACTGAAAAAAGAAATGACTGCTTTTGAAAGTTTAGAAGTTCGAGGAGAATACTTGTCTGCTATTCAGGATGATTTGCTGTCAATTAAACCGACAAATGTAGAACCGGAGGGAGCCTTCTCGGACGCATGCTACATTTGTAGCTCTATCAGAAGCCGATAGGCAGATGACACAATCAACACAATTTGTTTCCTGATCGTTTTTTCAGACCAAAGATTGATTACTGTTTGTTTAAAAATTAAAAGCTAAAATATTATTTTTGTGCTATGCTATTCATTAGATAGATTCGGTAGTCTGTCATAATTATATAAGAATAAAACTGAATAGCATTCTCAAATGGATAATTATGGTCATTGATTGTGATCGCGGTTAAATATAGTTATGTTTAAAAAAAAATGTAATTTTGAATAATAATAGGTATTGATTTCTACTTTATTTTTTTAAATCTTAGAAAACTGAACCACCAGTTGCGTTACGTTAAAGCTAAAGACATTGTTTGTTTTAATTTTAATTGTTTTGTCACTGGGAATTTGAGATTTCATAAATGTATCGTTTTTTTTTCACTTCGGCAACGGTCCATGTTGGAACGAAAAAGGAAAGTTAAGTAATCCTGGTAAGATCAATCCTGCCGGATCCGGGCGGACCCGGTCGGAGTGATGGAAATCCGGCGGGATCCGGCCGCATTGAAAAAATCTGAGGAAATTTTTATTTCCGCACTTGTGCGGAAATAAAATTGTTGAAAATGTTGAACCTAATCGTATTGCGATAAGAACCAGTTTTCGAGAAAGTGTATTGAAAAATAATAAGGCATCTAAAGTGCTGTCGTTTAACCTGCTACGAATTCGGTTCGGTTACACCTTACCCGCTGCAGAAAAAGCACGCTCTGATTTGACGCTTGCATGAAGATGCTTAAGCGGCCTCCAATTATCGTCCTTGTGAACCACTATATATCCTCGAATAACGCCATCTCTACTCGCACTCAACTGGGAATATCAGTTTCAGGCTTTCGGCTGATGAGCACATTTTCTTCTCCAGCGTTATCAATTTTATCATCAAACTTAAATACTAATCTCTAAAAAAGAAAGACTGGTTCTCTGGATGTATTTTCATGTGATTCAACAAACACTTCTATAGGAATAATACGGCTTTCTACAGTTCAGCAAATTACTTCTAAGTCTGTCTTAGATGGCTTATAAAATTCTTCATCGGCGGGTGAGTTGGACAATTCACGCGAATTGTGGAGATAAAACATTGTTCCCACACATTGCGACACAATGTAAGCGTCGTTCTTTAATCCTTTTTTTTAAGGCGTCAGAAACAATTTTGTCAAATTTCCTTCTTTTTTTTGTAACTTTTCGATCATCAGTTTCAGTGCAGCGGTGATCAGAGTTGCGTCTCTTCTGCACAAAGCTTCCACTTTCGCTTTAACAATATCTAAAGACAAACGATCAAGGACGCACTGGCTAAACCCGCGTCCCTCTCGCGCCACCCAGAGGTGACACGAATATTCGCGCGATTATATAGCCCCCGAATTACTATTTCGTATTACTAAGAAAATCCGGATTCGATGTTCGAATCCGGATTTGGAAGTCGAGTAAAAATGTACGGATATCCGGATTTTTAGGATTACGGATAGTCCAGATTGCATTCCCTAGTCATGCATGAGTGAGCAACTTCTCTGAAACAAATTTTAGTGTTCTGTCAGGATCGAATCTCTTCTGGAGAGGGCCTCTACAGTCTATAACCAATCTTAGCTCAGCGTCGGACGACTCGCACGCAACTCATGCAACTGTGCGATTATTTTGCCAAGTTTGCTATCACCGGATCTGGTAAACGTTCAGTGACGTCGGATCCACCGGATTACCGGATCCGGTTTTCCAGATTGCAATCCCTAGTAGCTGCTAAGCTGCGTTTCGATGCGGTCGTGTTGCTGACAAGCGTAAACGCGGCGGCTCAAGCCGTCGCTCGTGGCGACGTTACTACTGATGGCGAATGAGTTACTGGCGTTCCTGTAGCAGAAGTTGGATGTGATGGACGGATGTGGATGGATGTGATGCGGATACGTATTCGCAGTCCAAATCTGCGCTACGAACTTCAGTCAAGACGACATTGCTGCTGCTGTGCCGGTTGCTCAACAAGAGTAACCAGATGGTGTCCCGCCGGCGTGACGGGACTAAGAAAAGCATACAGGACATCATCCGTGCTGACATTCGTGGCAAAGGACTTACACAAGATCGTTTTCGAATTCGACCACGTCGATGTTATTAGCTACTGTTGAAGGACATCGTTCTTCATAAGACAAGTCTAGTGGATGTGCAGAAGTTAATTGCATCCCGAAATGCCGTCACTGAATCACGATTCGAACTCAACGAGTGGCGTCAAAAGGCCACGGTATCTGGTTTAGTCGCCGTAGTCGCGGGCATAGCTGGTCCCGCTGGGAGGCCTGAGCCTGAAAAGTCACCGATTCGGCATAAAGATTGTTTTGTGACGGTGTTGAAGAGGAAGCGCCGTCAACGTACCAACAAGAACCGCTGCGGCACGGCTCCATCGGAGCCTAACGTGCCTATTAGTGCCGCGAAGCCGAATACATACATCTCCCGCCGACACTACACCACTACGGCGAAGGACATCATGGAGTACGTGTGTCAAAAGACCAAGTACGTGGCGAGAGTGCAGTTCCATGAGTGATGCGCCGCAACGTCAACTTTAAGGCGTTCGTGGTGCGAATACCAACGTGTTATCTGCACCTCGTCTTGGAAGAGGACTTTTGGAAGTAGGGAGTGGTGTTACGTCGCTTCAACGGGCAAGTGCCACATGAACGCACAGTAAAATAGTGCACAAGTGAAGTGTTACTAACATAGTTTTAAGGTTCTGTTTACTAACACAATTTTTATTTTAAGAAACCGATTGTGTGTGACGGCTCGGCTGTTTCTAAGATTAGCCGGAACAAACAGATAGACAGACGAAATTTTCAAAAAAAATGTGCTTTTGTTATATGAGCCCTATATTTTCATATGCATTCAGTAAAAAACTGTTAGTTTGGATATTACCACACAGACACTTCACTTTCATCTAATTGTACCTATAGATGTTACTTAGTTCTTACCCAATTTGAAATGTTATTATTATAAGTCAACGAGAGTACCTACCAATGCGAATGATCAAATAATTATGCGACATAAATGGTCATGCTTTTTTATTGCGTTGACTAAGAAGCTTGATTTTTTACAGCTCCAAGGGATCAGAGGCCTATGTTTTTGACATTGACAAAAAAGGTGTCGACAGACATATAGACGGACAACGAAGTGATGTACCTATTCTACATAATAGATAGCTAATTAACTATTGAATTCATTGCAGTCATTTGGAAACCTTGTGTTTCTGTGGTTTCTGTATACTATAACAACGCCTCCGAAAGAATTAAAGGTAAACTTATTAAATTGGTTGAAGAGTTAGTATTGGATGCTACATCGAAGCACACCAGTGTACAGCAATATAGGCATACAGAACTTGCCAAAACCATGCAATACCAATATGGCGAAATAAGTTATGAAATGAAATACAGACGCAGCAAAATGTTCCAGTTATATGCAAAAGTTGCAAATTTCATTAAGGAGAATCCGTTGGATCCGATACTGGATGAAAACTTAGAATACAACGAGAACAACCGCGTATGTAAATATTATTACTTTTAATATTAATAGGTAATCTGTTTATTGACTACATACTACCTATTTTTTGTTTTTTGACTAAACAGTTCGGAAGGGACACCATTCTGAACCCCTGAACATAGAAACTTTTCACCTGTTATTTAAAAAAAAAATCAGCTGTTCCATACATTATATTTCCACCCCATCTAAATTCAATCGTGATATAGCTTCCTGTTTGTCATCTTCCTAGCTTTTAGACAACTTTATTCGGGTCGGCTTCCAGTCTTACCGGATGCAGCGGAATATCAGTATTTTACATGCAGCGACTGCCTATCTGACGTCCACAACCCAGTTAGAACTAGGTAATACGGTACCCCTTGGTAAGACTGGTTCTCAGAGTTTCGACCATGTAACGACTGACAAAGATCTACAAATGACAGCCGGGATCAACGGCTTAACGTGCTTTCCGAGGCACAAAAGAAGCTGGGTCCTTGAATGGGTCTCATACAAACTAAGCTACTTCAGGCATTAATTTCAATTTTTAGTCCTGTCCAGATAACCATGTCAGTCACGTGCATTTCTTTTTTCCAGTTCGTTTTTGATGCTGTAGTAGAAATAGATAATATGGCTCATGAAGTTGATAATTTGGCAGCAATGATATTTTTGCATGAGGCAAATCTACATGCGGACAAGTCCAGGCTAGGCTGGGATTTACATTTTCGTCGAAAAAATATGGCACCCGCATGGCTGCGGTTGGTAGACAGTTTAGCAGACAAGGACAGCAATGATCTCCCAGAACAGGTGGCTAAGGTCCCTGAAGAGAATAACCAGACTCACACAGGTAAAAGACAAAATGGCGTATGGCACAAGGCCGTTCCAAAAGAATAACTTTAGAATCGTGTTTACAATATAATGATATATTATATGTACGAGTATATTAGGGGAAGAAAGATGTATGTACTTACTTATAGTTTGACCACTTAAAGTGTGCAGTTCAAGGTGGCGGTGCTTGTCAAGAAATTTTGCATTGAGATATTATAGTTGGAACATTTATTTTAGTTCTGTGTTTTCCTGACTGCACAGATAAGTAGGTTGAAATGTGTCTATGCAATAAAATGTATAAAATAATCGAATAAAAATGTTGACAAAAATAAATAAAAAAGCCGTCCAAGTGCGCACAATGTAGTGTTCTGTAGTTGCGTATCAAAGTATGCGGACTAACTAAACTGATTCGGCTGAATTTAATTTAAATTTAATTTATGAACATTGACATGTATTTATAGAATAATTAATAATACTTCCTAATGTATAAATACATATTTATACATTAATACGCCGAAAACGGTAGAATAATTTGGACATTGTGATAATTTTAAGACCTTTTAACATTATTCTGTCAAATAAATGAAACAAGAAGATGGCTTTTTTGTTTCATATTAGGAACATTTAATCTTTTCAACACCAATAAAATTTCCTTTATTGTACAAATATAATTGTAACCCAAAAACTGAGGTACAATGATATTACATGCATTAAAATAAAAGAGAAAACCATTTCGGACCGGATCTTTTTTGTTATTCCGTCATACGCGCGCAATTAGGTTCACCGCTTCAGATCTGTGAACATAATGACGGCAGTCATAAAATCGGCAATGTCTCTTAAAATATACTTTATAATAACTCCAAATAGCTAAGTTCTTTTCAATTAGATTAACAAACTTATTGGCATCACATGAAATCCCCATGAAAATTGTACTGTCACCTTACGTTCACCGACAACCGAACTACAGTGCTGTTGCGGCGGACGCGATCGCAAGCTCGACACGGCTTTGATAACTATTATGGAACTTGCTTAAGCCCGCAGCTTCGCCCATGTGGAGTGGAACTACCGGGATAAAAAGATCCTATGTGTTAATTCAGGTTATAAACTATCTGTGTGCCAAATTTCATCCAAATCCGGTCAGTAGTTTTTGCGTGAAAGAGTCAAACATCTAGACGTCCATACATCCATACATCCTCACAAACTTTTGCATTCGTAGTACGATATTGGAAAACTTACGGTTGTATTTAAATATAGTTGATGTGGTTTTGTATACAATCATAACAAAAATAAAATGCAACGGCATAATGTATAGTGTATATTTATCTTGTTTGTATACAACTTTTGTAGTTTTAATAATAATACAGCCTTGTGGAATCGGAAGTGCCGTACTATAGGTATGCGCCCAATCCATTTCTCGAAAATGGCAGTATCACATTGTACTGGGATCAGTCCACCATCACTGACAGGACTATTGTAGCCAATAAGCCTGATATAGGAGGTGGTGGATCGATCTGAGCGGCGCGCAGTGATTATTGACGTATATATAACGGAACGGCATGATGGGAACCTCGTGAAAGCCGAGAAAGATAAATAAAGTATCTTGACTTGGCTCGCGAGGTTGTCGGCATGTGGGATGTGGACTCAGCGATCATTGTGCCGATAGTCGTATCAGCCCATGGCTTAATTGCTAAGAGCCTCGATCAAATCAATACCTGAGGAGACTCTCGTTAGGCAGCTGGATCAAGGGCTTGATGCAGAAAGCGGTACTTCTGGACACGGCTCGTATTGTTAGGAGGTTCCTCTCTCTGGAGCCGTGACCGCCGGTAGCTTGGACTCTGTTCCCGACAGGCAACTAAGGCCCATAGATAAAATACACAAAAAATCTTATACAACAGTGTTTCCCAAACATTCTTCTGCCATGGCCCGGTAATTTTCACACTACCCCTTCGTGGCCCACTCAATTGGTACTTTTTAACACCCCCCCCGCCCTCCCCCGCTTGTTAAATTACAACACATTAATTGTTATTAGAAGTATATTTATATCACGGCTATATAACGTTTTACTAATATTTCGGCATGGCCTATTTAGTGCGAAATATGGAGCTGCCACCATATACCACCATATTTTTCAGCTCATTAATTAAATAACATTTTACTTGTAGGTATTCTATTGTTGTACAAAGGTTATTTAAAGACTTTTCAATCACTCATTAAATATTCTTAATAATAATATTCATTAAAAATACCTAAAGGAAAATCAATGCCATAAAACGTCATACTATTAAGATGCTGACCAGAAGTCGAGCCAAACAACAGGCACACCCACCATCTCCGGGCTCGTCGCTCAGCTCCGCCTCGCAGCCGCCGTGACGCGCCACATCCGTGAGCATCGTGTCGCCGGTCGCTGCAGTTGCGTCGAGCTCGAGCGATGAGTTTTTCTCCCCGCCGTCGACACCACCACCACCATCGCCTCGACGACGAGAAAGAGGACGACCACCAGCGGGCTTGGGACCTCGAGGCCAACCGGCCCCGAACAGGGTCCCCGCTGCCGGTGGAAATGTGTCGCGCATGCGATGGACCCAGTCCATAAACGAGAATGTCATGCGCGCATATTATGGGGCTACAGAGGGAAGAAACAACCTGACCGCGTACCGTGTTCGGATGCTCTCTCTGTTTCAGGTGCTTGAGCCAGCTGTCAACGTGTCGGCGCAACGACTGTCGGATCAGGCGCGAGTCATCCAGCGTAATCGTATGTTGGATGACACCGTACTTGATCGCTTGCGGACTGAAATGCAGAGTAGCCATGTCATTGCCACGCCGTGGCAGGCTGTGGTTCCACCACAGTCTACCATAATACCAAAACGCAATAACGATGTAAGTGATGACATGGTTACTAATGTAAGTACCCAGTGCAATGAGGAAATGAGGGGTGCTTTGGAAGGTGCGATTCGGGAGTATCGATTCATGCCAGCCGACCTTAGGCCACGCATACCTCGTTTGCCTGCCTGTTTAAATTTTTATATTTTTAAATGTTTTTATATTGTTTTTTATAAGAAATATTTAAAAATGTAAATATTTAATGTGGCCCTGGACGACCGAGCCTGGCAGCAAACCATACTCCCCATTCGCTTGGGTGGTCTCGGCGTCCGCAAAATTTCAAGTATAAGTTTACCAGCCTTCCTCTCCTCGGTCTACGGTACCGAAAAATTAACCAGGGACATTTTGTCATCCTCACTGGTTGATTTTGAGTTGCCGTATTTGACCGATGCGTTGAACGCTTGGAAAATGGCTTGTCCCAATACGGATTTGTCCGACAACCTGTCCTCCCAGAGACAGTGGGACGTGCCGCTCTGCAGTATTATACGGAATATCCTTTTAAATACGTCTATCAATACTGTGGAACGTGCCCGTCTGCTGGCCGTGGGAGAATGGGAGTCGGGTTTGTGGCTTCAGGCACTTCCGTCACCCACCATTGGAACTATGATGGACGATACATCGTTCCGTGTCGCTATGAGTCTACGCTTAGGCGCACCTTGTGTTTCTCCGCATCGGTGTCACTGCGGTGAACCTGTCGACAGCCTCGGACACCATGGCCTGTCCTGCTACAGGAGCGCAGGTCGCATTGCACGGCACGCAAGCATTAACGACATTATTCGTCGAGCCCTTGCCAGTGCCGGCGTACCAGCGATATTAGAACCAAACGGCTTGGTACGTGACGATGGGAAGAGACCAGACGGCATGACGTTGGTGCCTTGGAAGATGGGTAGGCCTTTGGTGTGGGACGCAACCTGTGTCGACACCCTTGCGCCATCTCACGTTGCAAGCACGGCGGGCTGTGCGGGCGCTGCTGCTGCGGCTGTTGAAATCCTCAAGCGGCGCAAATACTGTAACCTTTTCGGTAACTACAGTTTTGAGCCGTTTGGGGTCGAAACGCTCGGGTCATGGGGCCCGAGTGCACGTCTCCTTTTTAAGGAAATATCTCGCCGACTGGTCGACACATTGCGTGACCAGAGGGCTGGCTCTTTCTTTGGTCAAAGAATTAGCATTGCCATTCAACGTGGCAATGCTGCCAGTCTTCTGGGCACGTTTCCGGATGACATCGATGGGGAGGAGTACTTTGACGCCTAAGTGTCCTATTGTCGTCGTTGTATATATGCAGGAACTTAGTTTTAGTCTTCTTTTTAGCATTATTTTAGTTCTATTTGTAGTCTGTATATAATGTATATAGTATTTTATTCTACTTATAATAGTGAAATTTCCTTGTCAATAAATAACCTTAAAATGTAAATAAAGGAATAATATTCATTAATAACATTAAAAAAATATATTTGTTGCGAGACTCCACCCCTCCACCCGAACAAACATAGTAATGTATATTGCAAGTTAATTAAAAGCTTGTAAAAAGATTTTTTTTCTACCAATAATACCAGCTATGTTTATTCGGCATTATTTTCTGATTCCCAAGTTGTTATGGGGTAAAAGGGTAATGGTAAAATCAGCTTCACATTTTCTAAGTTGTGACACAAAGCATTAAAACAGTTAGCTTGATCAGCTAATTTTGTGTATTCTTGACGACAAGATAACCAAAAGTCTGTCAATTTTGAGGTTTTGGTGAATAAGTAAGTATTTCCAACTTTCTGGCTTGGACAAGTTGTAAGTACATATGTATTATTAGGGAAACTATAAGGTTTTTATCAGAGTCCAAAGCTGAGAAGTAACTTATGTGATTTCTTGGTAAATTTTTCGTTGTAAATTAAAAGAGAATCAAAAAACTTTTGGACGCCACTGTACGTATGTAACCAAACTACTAATGATATTATGTAATTTTTATTATGTCTGGTAGACACCTAGAAATTACACTTGGTTGTAAATTTTTTTCAAGATACGATTTTTATTCTGTAGTTAAAAAGAAGACTAAAACTAAGTTCCTACATATATACAACGACGACAATAGGACACTTAGGCGTCAAAGTACTCCTTCCCATCGATGTCATCCGGAAACGTGCCCAGAAGACTGGCAGCATTGCCACGTTGAATGGCAATGCTAATTCTTTGACCAAAGAAAGAGCCAGGCCTCTGGTCACGCAAAGTGTCGACCAGTCAGCGAGATATTTCCTTAAAAAGGAGACGTGCACTCGGGCCCCATGACCCGAGCGTTTCGACCCCAAACGGCTCAAAACTGTAGTTACCGATAAGGTTACAGTATTTGCGCCGGTTGAGGATTTCTGCAGCCGCAGCAGCAGCGCTCGCACAGCCCGCCGTGCTTTCAACGTGAGATGGCGCAAGGGTGTCGACCCAGGTTGCGTCCCACACCAAAGGCCTACCCACCTTCCAAGGCACCAACGTCATGCCGTCTGGTCTCTTCCCATCGTCACGTACCAAGCCGTTTGGTTCTAATACCGCTGGTACGCCAGCGCTGGCAAGGGCTCGACGAATAATGTCGTTAATGCTTGCGTGCCGTGCAATGCGACCTGCGCTCCTGTAGCAGGACAGGCCATGGTGTCCGAGGCTGTCGACAGGTTCACCGCAGTGACACCGATGCGGAGAAACACAAGGTGCGCCTAAGCGTAGACTCATAGCGACACGGAACGATGTATCGTCCATCATAGTTCCAATGGTGGGTGACGGATGTGCCTGAAGCCACAAACCCGACTCCCATTCTCCCACGGCCAGCAAACGGGCACGTTCCACAGTATTGATAGACGTATTGTGTATGTGCGTATTAGAGAAACGATTAGTTGTATGAAAGCATGGATATTTTGGTATTATTTAGTGATTTTACTGATAAACTTGCAACAAATTGAATTTTTTATCATTTTCAATTTATAGGTTGCAGGTTTGAAGTTGCGTTTCTTATTAAACTCTTCACCGATTATGTCAGTTGGTTTACAAAAAGAATGCGATGTTTACACAGAGCTCGATTCGAGCACTTGAAGACTGAAGGAAACAAAAACACTTAAACGGCTTTATACCATTTTCGCCTGCATGCAGCGGACTTACTAAAAACGGAGCGCGAGGATACATCGGTTTACTTTTGGTTAAGAATTTGTTATTGTAAGCCATATGGGCGCAGGGCGTCGGCGGGCATTTTTTCTGTTACGACGAATCTGAGGCCATCGTTAAACAATAGGACACATGCTTGCTTATACGCTCGTACATCTGTGACGGCCGTGTTGGAACAAGCCTTTGTCACGCGTGGACCAAACCCCACATCGCGAAAGGAAGCAGTTGAGCTAATGTTGGTAATACGGAACCTCAAGTTATCTGTACCTACTTAGTGTGCGTGCTACTTACATTAGGACCAAATCTTTTATGTAAGTCAGGCCCTTAGCGTTGGTACTGTACTACATACATTACATGGACGAACCAGAAAACAAATCAGTTTCACTAGCTTAGTTAAGCCGCCGAAAATTACGTTTGTAAAGTTGCATACCTAGGCTCCTACCTATGCCATCCATGCGCAAGCTTAGCTTTCATTACATTTCTGGAACAACTCAATTATTAACCACACTCTTCATATAACTTTCAGTTAAATGTAAATGTAAGCAATGTTATGGTTGAATCCATCGGGCTTTACTTTATTAATAGAATATCCAGTTCATAATCTTCTTTCAGAGGAAGCAAAGTAGGTATAATCCTTACCGAGCTGTGTAATGCCAACAAGTTATGCGGACGCCGATGAATAGCGAATTATGAATATTGAGAAGCAAGTTAGCCTGAGACCCCGAGCCCCGGGGTCATCGCAGCTTAACTGCAACTCTTCCAATCCACTTACCTACTTATCAATCGATAACTTATTATTTCGAGAGCTGAATATCCGTTTATACTCTCACTCTTTCTGTGCTGTTGTCTTGCTCGCACAGCACACTGCGCAGGGTAGCTATGACAAGTTAATCAGGTTTTTAGATCCTCCATGGATTTTTGTTGAGCTCCAGATTTTGCTAAACTTATACAAGATGTAAACGTTAACCAAGCGTACTGTACGTAATACTTAATAACTCTACCTTATTTTGCTGGGAAATGACTCTTTTTTAGGCGTTAAAAATCACATTTTACAGGACTCCTATTGAAAAACAAAATTGTCAAAAGTCAGAATTTTGACCTCCAATATCTCCGTAACTAGAAGTTTCCAAAGCATGCTCCAGAACAAAAAAAAATGCAATGACGGGGAGAACAAGTGCCTTTTAGCTTTGGGAAAGGTCTTTGTACACCCATTACAAAATGGATGGATTTGTTCCATACCCACTAAAAATTTGTTACAGGTTGAGTACCGCCATTAATTTACTTCACCCAATTAAAACAACTAGTGTGTATTCAAAACCTTCTGTATATTCAGCTTATGCTTAATCTTTAAAGTGAAAATAAATTCCATTAAATATATTCAGACACTACAAAAATGTGAAGGCAGTGTGGGCTGTGCTGTACACCAGTGACAAAGCTACATTGTGGTCGACGAAAAAGCGACGTTGCTGTAAATGAGCACGGTTGATATTAGATTGGTAGTGAGCGGTCGGATCCTAAAGCCACTCCACCACAAATGTCACGGATCAAATCGACAATAAATGTTAAGTATTTACTTTACATTTACTCTTTAATTGTACGTCCATAATGACGGGCCGAGTGTTCGCTCGAATTCTGTCGATGACAATGCACGTTCGTCAGTAGGCAGTGTTATTTTATAAAACTAACCGGGGGTGTCATGTGCCAGCGTTTTCATATAATATGGCAATAGTGCATAGTCACAACTTCACGTGCCGACGGTACCTACTACATACTCGTAGTTACTACGTAACTACGGCCACTATAGCGTCATCCATTAC
This sequence comes from Eugnorisma glareosa, assembly GCA_947578425.1. Taxonomy (NCBI): domain Eukaryota; kingdom Metazoa; phylum Arthropoda; class Insecta; order Lepidoptera; family Noctuidae; genus Eugnorisma; species Eugnorisma glareosa. The sequence goes on from OX387957.1 coordinate 36,375,399, forward strand.
TACTTGCTTTTCGCTGATTAGTTTTAATTCTGAACTTCTGGTACCTATAAACTTACGAATGTAAAATGATAACACCTATACTAGTTTTGAGTAGGCATTTTTTTTTCAGAAATAGACATCTTGTATTTTTAATTTTAGATGTAAATCGATCTAGTACTTTTATAGGGCTGACCGATAGCTTTCAATAAGTTCTAATAATGACTACGTACAGTCATGTATTTAGTTTGACGTAATCAATCTCAGTTTCGGGTGGGTATTTAAAAATATGCCGAAAAGGGCGAAAAATCGCAACATTCTCATATTCATATTCATATTCATTTTATTTTGCGTTCCATAAGTATAAAAGGTGTTACAAAAGGCTTAGAGCTATGAACAATTTATGGACCCTGTTAGGGCACAGCAAATATACAATATTAAGATAAAATATTAAGTAGTTAATAATAAACAACCATTTATTTTCTACTTATTATTTACAAATGAAGGGTAGCACATAATTATAACAGACTAACATACTTGGTACAACTACACGATAACAATTTTAGAAATAGCAGTAACATCATTATAATTATCAATATTATATAAAACTGAGATCAATAGTATTATTTTATTGTACATATTTATTTATAAATCTGGACAGAGCACTATATTATAGTAGATATGTATATATAATTATTGAGATCAATTTATATTAAATTATTATATTAGTTTATGGCACATATTCTGTAGGCAGGTAACATAATTAATTATAATAATATTTACTTCAAAGTGTAAAATTAATAACCATTTTACCCTTAATAATATTAAAAGTAAATATTTAAAATTATTGTTAACATTTATATGTTATCAGTTAAGTATTCATTTATATTATAGTATATTTTTTCTAATAAAAATAGTTTTAACTTTTTCATAAAGCCACCATATCTTGTGATGCTTCTAATTTCTCCAGGTAATTTATTATATAATTTTATTGACATGGCATAGGTACTTGAGGAATGTATTTTGAGTCGAGATGTAGGTATGTGTAGTCTATGTTTATTTCTCTTTTATTTGTAGGCTGGTAGAGCCATTACCAAAATTGTAGATTTTTAGGATTTTTAAATTATATTTATTTATTTAACGTTAAGCAATATAAAGGATACAAAGGAGACTAAGGAATGGTTTTAAAAAAGCTACCTCTAAGAGTTACACAAACAGAAATAAAGAACTGCGACAAAAAGTAGCTCTTTTCTAAAATAAACTGGCCGCAAATACCTGAATATAATAGATGCTTTTACATAGACATTAAATGGCAGCCAAGATATAAGGTGGGGAAGAGCCGCTCGATAATATAAAGCTGAGGACGCATGCGTCGAGTCCTGGCCGGCGACCTGAAACCGGTCGCTTTACCGCTGTACTCCGACTCTCCACTCCCTTAGGTATTACATACATTTGTAAGGCTCCCTATTGTGCACAAATGAAGTACTATAGCTACTCCTGCATTCATACATGGGACACCTTTAAGTGTCTTCAACGAGCTCCTTTGATCCAATAAATGTTTAAAGGGCATTAATATAGGGTGCTGGAAGAATATGGCTGGATTCAGGCGAAAATAATTCCTCTTCGGTCCGTCTTAGAATTAAGATAATAGAATACTTACATTATTTATTATTTTTGCATTGAAATGTAATGTTGCAGTTTTTACTTACCAGGATTTAACGTACTGATGGCCTGTACTCGTAGGTTAGGCACGAACATAACTGAAAAATAAAATAATTTTTATTTTCACTTGCAATTTTGTTACATTCATTTGAGAGCACACGTGATTCTTTGCTTTTTAAATAGAAATCTAGGTAGGCAAGCTTTTGTAAAAATGCACGTTAACATGCTTGCAATCATATAGGCTAATAGGAATCTAATATCTAGTAAAATGGAGATCACACATTCAATTTCCTAACTGCCTGTAATAGTTGAACTGTACTTACTAATCTTTATAAGTATAAGAAGTTCCAGTGTGCGTGTGTTCGTAATTCTTTCCCTAATTAACGGCTCGACTGATTATGGTGTTTTTTTACAGTTGTGTATGGGGTCATCTGGGTTAGGGTAGGTAAAAAAAAGGGTTTGTAGCTATAGTTGGACCCGCTATGTGACGCTGTTTTCGACATCCAGAAAATATTGGGACCTTTTTAGAAATAAACTAATAATATAAGTATATAATAAACTGAATTTGAATTATAGGTAGGTATCTTAGAATTGGAATCGAAAGTCACAAAATAAAATTGAGTCCTACATACAATAAATATTTGCTTTAGATCTAAACAATTTTATTAATATCTCTCCGACTGACTGGGGGGTCTGACCACAGACAGAGATGTTATAGTAACACCCCATTTTCACACAAAATCAATTCATACAAAGGGATGACGTCCCTTACTTACAATTGGGAAGCGGTGTCGAACCAATTTAAATCTTATTGCAGTGCAGTATGAATCGTAATACATCGTTTATAATGAAATTCAGAATAGAGGTACTTCAACATATTATTTTTTATTTTTATAAGGAACAACAATAGAGGGTTTTATTGGCCTCTTTGTAGATCAGTAACTGTCACAAAGCGTTTAGTCATCGCCCAATCGGCTGTGTAAACATTACGAATTTAAAAACTTCGAATTGAGGCATGCCGTAGGAATACGCTATCTGCCTTGTGTAAGCATAATGTAACAAAGTACTTTGCATAAAAAGTCATGTAAGTACTGGGTCCGTACCACCACACCACCTCTTGTAGAGGAGCAGAGCTCGGTCGCCCAGCTACTCAGATTAAAACAATTCTACATGGCAGGCCTGGCTACCAGTGGACCAGTCAATGTGGCGACACTTGGGGCGACACTATGTCCAGCAGTGGACGTCTTTCGGTTGAAATGATGATGATGATATGGCAGGCTGCCTGAACTTTAGCGTATAAAACAAAATTATAGTATGAAAATGTTCTCCTACTAGGTATTCCAAACACTCACCTACTAGGTATTCAAAATGTTAGTTTCATCCTCCTAGTATTAATACGCGAGGTCCATCTTCAAACTCATCCTCGCCTGTCGTCAGTTGAGATAGTGGTGATCATTAGGCGAGCTAATCAATGACAATAAAATATTCATAGGTAGGTACTAGGAAAATGGGTGTTGTGTTTTTAAATCACAATCAAAATGTTGAAAATGTAATGCAACACCGTAATGCGAATCGTTAAGGAAAACAATACTTAGGTGACTTTACTTCAATTTAATTTTTAAGTTAGAACAGTGAAACCTGGATAACTGGGACAATAAGGGACCTGCCAACTTGTCTCACTAAAAGAGGTAGGTATTCGACTTACCCAGTGTCTTAGGTATAAATAAATATCTGTCTCATTTACAGAGGTTTCCATTAATAGAGGTGAGAATAGAGGTTACTTCAGTTATAGAGGTGCGATTATTATTTAAAATAACGTATTATGTATGAAAACATTATGCATGAGTTATATTCTTTATTAGTAATAAAAAAATAGGTTTTAAACAAACATAATCCAGCACGTTTTTTATAAACAGTACAAAAATGCATACCTGTCTTTTGGATGTATCAGCTATAATGTTTTTTATGTTATTTTTATGCGGAATTTGCGGGTAGACTAAGAATTAGTAAACAAAACGGAAAATATGCAATATAGTGCGGGTTACACAGGTGATAAATTGATGTTATCTCAGTTACAGAGGTAAAACACACTTGCCGTCTCAATTATAGAGGTAACTATGACGATATCATCCAAAGAACGAATCCCAGATATAGAGGTTTGCTTTGTTCCACTAACAGAGGTAATTCAGTGCTTAAGTGTCGGGACCTCAGCATGAGTTCCAGCTATGGAGGTTTCTCACTTATCCAGGTCCCACTTAACCAAGTTTCACTGTAAATGTAGTAATACAATATTTATAAATAATTATTTATTTATAAATATTAAATTAGCACCTAATTGTATTATGTAAAGGTAGGTAAGCCAATTATACAATATTGAAAAGTCACACGAAACAGGATGAGCAAATATAATCTCTTCCCGTCACAATTAGGACCAAAAACTAAAGTCATTTGAACAAATAAAGCTTAATCCGCATTGTGAGGCGCGTCGCAATAACATGGAGACGTAAATTCGTAATCTTGACAATGGGAATTAGAAGTGTAGGCCATTGTGGCAAATTGGGCAGCCCTTCGACCGTAAAATCGTCGTGGAAGTATTGACAGCGGGCGTATATAAAAACATGACAACTTGTCAAAACTGACCAGATTTGGTAGGCGACAAGTGACGCGCATTGTTACGTCTCCATTGAAATTTGTGTGGGCCATGGTAACACCTACGTGGTGTCGTGAAGATGTCGGGAATGCGGCTGACAGTGTTTACACATCGGATTGTTCCGCTGGATAATCGGCCAGGCTCAAAAATAAGCACGGCCTCCATTCATGAAAAATTATAAATTCATGAACATAGAATTTAATGGTTGAGTAATTACTTGTCAAGTCACGTTTTCAATTATAAATAAAGTAAGTGCACACAACGGCTTGTTTGAGAATTTAATTATACTCGTCAACTAGCGAATAACACCAAGTAAGCGAACCATGTAAGTGCATCTCAATAAAATGAGAGAAGTACTTTATCATCAATGACTTCTTACTCCCGTATCTATAGTCAAATTAAAGTAATTACTTGAATGTAGGTAAGGAATAGCTTAAGCAAACATTTTTATTAAGAATTTAAACGAAGTAACAACCGTCAAAGAAAGCAAACCTAAGAATTCTAACTTTTGACAGTTCTAATTTCAAGCAATTACTTACCTTCCGTCTTTTCGTTTCATATCATGAAGTTTCTACTAGATATATTTTTATAACTATACTAGGTTATAGGTCTAATTTATAGGTGGGTGGTATATGAGTGTTTTTTTTTATAATGCTTATAAATAGACGTAGACGGTCAACCGCTCGATTGTGGCGTAAGTAGGTACAAGTTATCACATGTGCTACGAAAACCTAACGCTACGAATTTTACTGATACGAAATGTGAGCGTTGTTAAAATACCTATATTTTTTATGAAAAGCTACGAGCGGTTTAATGCCAATAGGTATTAACCTAAAGGTTTACGTTACGTAAACCAGAAATTCAAGTAGGTAGGCACTTAGCTAAGTAGTGGTAGGTCAGTACTACACCACTGTATATTGGAAACTTACTCAGCAGATTCTCTTAACCTGATTGGCTAAAAAGTACACTTTAGATTACGGCAATAGACCGTTATTTAATTTGATTAAACATTAATGGTGACAGTTTCGACTGAGCGCCAGAATTTATTGCGCATGGTGTAAGGGTGATTGCACAGTGCGGCAACGCTCTGGTGACTACTGGGGCAGTTCTTAAAGTACTCGGCCTGACGTATAAATGGCGGTTGTTGTTTGAAAATAATGTCTTTGGTGGCGAGTGAGAGTACCAACCTTATAAAACTAAAATCTAAAGTTTCAAGCCGCCATCTCATTTATTATTTGTTTTTTGCGAAAATAGTGAATACTGTCACTTCATTTTTGTGACGTGATATAAAAATTCATTTGAGAAACTTCAGTTCGAAACTCCGAATAAATCAAAACCAAGTTCTACTCTAAAGGAATTAAGTTACTACATTTACAACAATAAAATATTGGGTGGCTGAGTTTAAACGAGGCCGTATGAATGAGTAGCTGAAAGATGAACATCGCAGTGGTCCACCAAATCAGGTGACTACACCCGAAATGGTGAAAAATTCTAAAAACGTTATTGGATGACTATCGATTGAAAGTGCGCGAAAAGCCCTTTCTGAAATCCCTACCTTATATCTGCTTCGAGTAGCGTAGCATATAAGGTAGGGATTTCAGAAAGGGCTAGTGTACGTCGTATCCAAACTGATTTGGACATGAAAAAGCTGTTTCATGCGTTGTTATCTTTTTTTATGACATCTACTTGTATAGTTGGCCGTAGCAAAGGCAATCTTTTCAGATGGGTGTTCATGGACAGCTAAGATCAAGTGTGTATGCGGCGTGTCTCCACAGAAATGGCCCACCTGCCATCTTGCGCTGCGTGGCCTGAGACCTGCGCACTTGACGGTGTTGTGACTGCATCGGCGAGCGGAGTTCGAATAGCTGAATTTTGAGTTAAATATATTTAATGAAAATTTGCCACCAACACGGTAAGAAGAAGTGCCTTGCCACTTGGAGGCTTGTCCTAACAAACACAATTAAGTATTTGTCTGCTCTCACAAGTTTGTTTTGAGACAGAGTGAACATTCACATTTAGTTGGTGGTCCGATTTCAGTTTTAGGTCTACTTACAGCTGCATATTGAGACAGAAGAGTTGATGACACTCAAGTGAAGTTGGTTTTGTTTGTGTAAAAAAGTGTTCATAATGTAATAATGAATTCCGCTGATTGCCTCAGGCCACAATGTATCCGCTGCTCTTACCCCGCAGCGGAGGCGCGGTGGCGGCGGCGGGCGTCAGCGTCACACGCGTTCGGCTTATCTAAACAAACGGCACTAAGTTTAACCGCGGCTTAGTCGCGCCGCCACTTTAACTTTCCAGTAACAAATTTTATTAAAACTCGCTTTTATAAATAGCCCTTTATACTGTGTACCTACACAACACAGAGGATTTATGAAATTTAAATCTTTCAAATGGATTTTCAACTGTTGTTACGTTATATACCTAAAAGGGTATTTGCTACACTATTAGATAGGTACTACAGTGCTTTCACAGTTATATCTTGTGCTCGGGTCTGTGCCATCATTTTTGATTGAGTCCTACTTTTACAATTCAAAACTGCCAATAGGTACCTGTTAAAAAATCATGCCTGACAATTTAAAATAAATGCTGTGATTCTGGGAAATCATCTAGTATCTGCATTAAACCTGACATATTTATAGAGCAAGATCCCACGACCGCCAGACCTTACTTATTTTCTCATGAACAAAATGTGTGGCATCACGTAGTGTTAGTATGTACTGTGAACGTATGCATACCTGCTAACTTGTGCCGACGGCCAATTTTTACATATCAGGTGCTAAAGTTGCGTAAAATGTTTTTTTTTTTACAAATCTAAAGGCCGAGTGCTGATTTTTTAATATGTTGTAAAGAAGGTTGCTAAAATAATATTATTAACATTGCCAGATGCTTCGGGTCGGCAGTAATTTCTGCCAAGCATTTCGAAGTACGGAAAAAAAATGTGATTTTACCGATAGTCCGAGACTTAATTTTTATATTTGATACTCAGGAAATCATTTCAGTACCCGTTTTGAGCCAGACCAATCATAGTTGGGCCAAACATCCCCCAGACACAATTAAAATGTCGCTGTATGAGCTCATTGGATTATTAAATTCATACAAAAATGATGAATTGCGACTCTACAATTGTTCTGACTGCTTAATATGACTATTAAAAAAACCCTCTGAGTAACAAATATTAAAAAAAATAGACTCTGAAGTGATATTTCACGTTATTTTTTCCGCGCTTTAAAGCTTCTGGCAGAAATTTCAGTCAACGGGCGGTGTCAGGCAGTGTTGGTTATTAGTTTTTAACAATATTCTCTGTAACATATATAAAAATCAACAGTCGGGCTATAGGAAAAAATTACATTATTTTTACGCAACTTTGGCAACTAATACCTAAAAATTGGCCGTCGGCACAAGTTAGCAGGTATGCATACGTTCACAGTACATACTAACACTACTTGATGCCACACATTTTGTTCATGATAAAATAAGTGAGGTCTGGCGGCCCTGGGATCTTGGACTATTATAATAGTATAGGCAGGTAGCTGCAATCTGTATCACAATTATGGAATACTTACTTCGTCTTTGGTTCATTTCGTAGCAAGTACTTCTTGAATGGAAGTGGATGGTCGTGTCTCCTAGGCATGAGAACCTGTCAAAGCCAATACACTTTCATCAGTAAAAGTACATAAATATCTTATTTGATTTGAATATAGAAATATGGATCGACGCACTGAGAGAAATTGGGCAAAACACTAGAAGCGGATCACTAATAAAACACTGCTTAAAAAACTGGCATACAATTTATACCATGAATGAAAGGCTTCATTTTCAGTGAACAAACTTCCTAATTCTTCAGTAACAGATACTGAAATCGATACCGGCAACAGGCAGAAGTTATTAAATAAACAAAATGTTATTTATCTAAAAAGTTAGATAAATAAATACGATTCGAGTCCCGAGAGTGTACTGACACCGTTCTGTTTATCTTGTATTTTAACCATACCGCCGCCACAACAACCCAACTTTTATTACTACATTCACTAGACATTAAAAAATATTATTAGCTGACATTATTATTTTAAAGATTCGTAAGCTTTTCACATTAAATTAACAGTATCGTTCATCGGCGGTGCATAGCAATGCATGAGGTCAGTATTCTTTAAGTCTCTTTTGATTTATTTTATAATTATCCCATGACTTAATTACTCATTTGTTTTTTTTTATCTAGAATTATTATCTAAGCATACCAGTAAAATGGACGACAAAAACACCAAAAAATCTCTTTGTTAGTCTTACTTTTTGTTTCGAAATTGTTTATCCCACAACAAAGACATTTGGGGTAAAGTTAATAAGCTCGTTAATATTCTGGTGAAGAGTTATTACAGCGCGGGCGCACCGCGGAGCAGCCGAGAGCTGGCCCGGCTCACCGACGGCGTCGTGTTTGCTGAAGTGCGCGGGCCACCACACGCCGCGCTGGTCGTTCTGGGACAAGTCCTGATTCTGACTGGGCGACGACGGCTAGTGTGTGCCTACCCTTGTTCCACACCAAAATTATTAAAGCATCAAGCAGCATTAATTTCTCAGAATTACAAGTTCCCTGTTGCAAAGTGCATGTATAAACATAATTTTGCTGATACGAAATTTTATTTTAAATTAATTATGTGTAAATTATAGAATCAAGAGTATTCCTGTATTTTTAAAATATAGTTAGTAAATCTTTTAATTCTGCTTTAAAGTTTTGTTATTCGACAGTTTTCATGAACGCTACTATGCCCAGTATCCCGACCGTACTAAGACATCATGGCGACCGCGGAGTACGCCCATGTGTTCGCCACATTGCACGCCGTCCGCGTTAACGGGCAACGTATTGAAAGGTAAAACCAAATACTGTCCGTCATTTGTTTATTAAGATCGGCCTCACGGGAAAGGATTGGGCTTTGGGCACAAAGTAGGAATAACTTTATCAAGCTCTGCTCAACAGACCAAAGCTTGGCCTGCTAACAGATAGATATTGCATTTTCTCTGGTTCTATTGTTATAACCAAGTTTAATAAGTACATATTTTGTTTTTGATGAAAGATTATGAAATACTAGCTGACATGCGCTACTTCGTATGCGTCACTTTTTCATTGATGTTCCGCTCCTATTAGTTGTAGCGTGATGTTATACCTATAGCCTTCCTCCATAAATGGGCTATCCAACACTAAAAGATTTTTTAAATTCGAACCAGAGGTTCCTGAGATTAGCGCGTTCAACCAAACAAATAAACTGTCCAGCTTTATAATATCTTTATAATATTAGTATAGATTGACTATTTTGCAAGAACATGCCGTTGATCAAAAGTCAGGTTTGCAGAAAGACAGTTATATTCAAAGTTAGGTTATGTAACTTTATGTGAAACACAATTACTTGATACTTACTTTTGGCGGTTTCACACTGGAAAGTCGAGCCTTTTCCAGTACTTACCTAGATATTGTTAAGTAGGTAAGTTTATTTCTCTATTTGCACCAAGAAGAATGGCTTGGCTAAGTCCAAAGCATAGGATCGATCGGATCGATTTATTTCTTGAGTCGCCATCTTTAGCATACACAAAACTGAAGTTACGTGTAGGTATATTATGTAGATTATACTAGTTCTACATAAGTAAGTCGTTCATGGAACGCTCAATAAAGCGAACCTAGATCGATGCATCTTACAAGATAATTTCGGAGAATACCTAAGTACTTCTACGTTTTTTCCTACTGAATTTCAGGTAGGTACACTTATCTCCACTTTTTCTTTATTGTTTGTTTTGATCATTTTTCTCATTTCTCCAAATCCCAAGCTTTATTCATTGAGAGAATCCACTGTGTGTGACTCACCAAATAGATAAATGTTGAAAAGCACATAAATATATCCTTACTGCTATATACTAAAATGAATAAATACTATCTTAGCATAAATACAATAAGAAATTCAAAAACAATTTGTGTGTACCTAAGCTAAATAATACAAATACTTTAACTGTGGCAAAAGTACCTGCCTTTTGTAGTTGCAATAAAGACGAAAGTTGCGTAACAACTTTAATTGAAGTTAAGCTGTTTCCTTCCCAAGATGCCAATATTAGGGGCGATGTGTTTATACAAGGGATATTTGTGTGTGTATTTAATGTTAAAATAAGTCTACCAACCGAAATTAGGCGTGGAGGCTAAATCCAAATTGCAGCTGTTTGCTTTTTGAGTCGTTTGCGGTTGTTACTCACTCTATCGATAAGTTGGCGAACTTTAATCGTGATAATTATAGTTCCCATTAAGTCTAAAAATGAATAACTGCATCTAAAACATTTGATATTTGTGGAAATAATAACTAAAAAGTAACCAAAATGTTTTTTTTTTGTTACAGATATTTCTATGCATTTGTGTAACTTACTATTTTTAACACAACGTTTAGAGAGATAAAAGTTAAGTTAAGCTCTGCTATTCAGTTCACACAAGGAAAACACTCTTCAATCATAATAACTCATTTCATTTACAAATAAACGATAATTGTGTCGTGATTCGTTCCAGCACAAAGTAACATTCTCTCTCAGACGTGGGATAGCTACAAGTTTGAAGCAAATATACTTTACAGAGGTGGAAACAAAAGCAAAACGCACGTGTCGTTACAAATTGACCGTGGTGACGTCATGACGCATGAAGAGGGCGCTTTGACGCGTTTTTCCCCCTCGATGATTGCTCAATTAATCGCGTCGCCTTTGATGTATATTATAAATCCAGAAACAACTTCGTATGTCAACGTAACGTAACTCTTATGAATACGATTCTAATTTACCGATAACCGAGATATGAATTAAATACGAAATAGTCACTGAAAACTGAAATATTTCGGCACATCCGTTCAGGTGCAGATAATTCGTATAATTAATACTCTTTGAAGCATCTTCATGATATTGTGTCAGATGTCATCGGGCCCTGTGACCGGCGCAGATTCGCGACAAACGTTTGATCACACCGTGGAGATGATAGATTGATGGTCGCCCGGTCCAGAAATCGATCCTCCGTTTCCGTCCGAGATTATTTATGCGTTAAGTTTGGCAGACGCCTAATGCCAATAGCATCCGGAATCCGGATCCGCTGAAAATAAAAACCATAATGACGTCTGGCATCGGTAGGTTTCATATTCATGACGTAGGTACCTACAAGAATGTCTAAACTACTACCAACTTAATCCAAAAAACCCGCTGATATCACAATAAACTTGTCGTCGCGGTGGAAGAGATAAACGTTTATTATTTTTGTGAGTTAACCAAACCAAATCCCCATCTCATTAATTGATAGCAGATTGAATGGAACTTCATTACAAAAACGCCGCAAGTAAAATATGCTGATCCGCAAACAGTTTCAAATTGAAACCACGTCTAAAATAGAGTTGAAAGGGGTTGTGGACGTGTAGCTGCGTGATAACGCGGCGCCAGCGATGCGTGAGCGCTGAGCGCTGATCCGCAGTTGCATGCGCTGTGTAAACCGTGGCCAGGGAACAATGTGAACAAAAATGAACGAGGCGCACTAATCCCGGCATTGTTCGAGCCCGCAGCCCGCCCACGACACGTCATCATCCACCTACCGCTACCACTTGCTCGCATGACAATTTTATAACATTGTATAATTGCTACCTGCTGTACGTAATACACAATTATTTGTTAGCATTTCTGATCTAGCACTATTTTTTAATCTTATTGCCTGATATTTTAGTTTTGCTCTTTCTAATTACCTTTGATCAGAAATTCAATCGTTTTCATTAATTTAAAATGATAAAATAGATACATAAGTAATTGACTTTGGAATCGAAAATTTAACCAAGGTACTCAAAATATTTGCCACATTTGTCACCTAGATGTCCGGATAATATTGACGAGCGGTTATGGAGTCTTTATTTCCTTTCCAAACTATCGCTGAAAATTAAATTACTTTTGATAAAGGTCTGTGTTTACTCAGCAAATGACATGAATGGACGCTCAAGGAATTCATTAAGACATATTGCTGCGAAAAAACAAGCTTACGTTGTGACTTTGTGAGGCGACTGATGTTATTACAGGAATTTGAAGCTTACTCGTTCGTAATAAAGACCAGGAGAAGGCGTAAATGTTTTAGTATACAAAAAACAGGGTCCGGACGGGCTGAATGAATGGTGTCAAAATGACAAGCCATTTTCGAATTTTTTGCTGAATTTATGATAGACCCGGTGGCTAAACGTTTATCCGCTTGTCAGTGATTTGCCCATCAACTTGTCTAAACGTTTAAAATTACTAGATTGTCGTGGGAAATATAAATAATACAAAATGTACAATAATGATCAAAAATAAGTACCTACCTACTACGTTCGCGGGCCCTGAGTTTGGACGAGCATTGGTGCGTTTTCATAAAGACGTCTAAGCACTTGCAAAGCCGTCTGCTCTGGTGTCTGAAACTCGACGAGTCTTCCCGCTAAACAATTCGTGACGACCCTTGAAAACCACTTTTAACGTGGCTAAGGAGCGACATGTTCATGTAATTCTTCAAAAGGGTCTTATCGCCATTTTTAAAGGATGATAATGATTTATTAATTACTATGTTTACATACATACATGTCTACTAAAAATCAAGAAAGTATTTAATATTTAATTTAACTTCCGAAATACCAACACCACAAACTTTTTTTCATACCTATCTTGTTAGGAAATTAAATAACTATTACATAAAGTCGCCCGTCTTTTTTTAAAGCCTGATGAGATGATCCCAAATAGACTGTGCGTGAACGTAAAAAGTATCCAAATAGGAAAAAACTTAAATACCCTTACAAATAATATTAGTTCCATTTACAAAATGAAATTAGCAAAAAAATTACAAAAACTGCAAGGAGCCGAAAGCTCTAAAACCTTTAGTATAGCCAAGACCACCAAAGTATAATGGAGTAAAAATGGTCGTATTATTGTTAACAAATTGAATTAAATCGGCTGCGAAAAATGTAGCGTGTCGATGTTGTAAATAAAACGTTTTGTTAAAAAACGATTCTTACAGAAATATTGTGCTGACACTCAGGGGAAACTAGTGCGCTTCGGTTACGGCAGAAGGTTGAAAGTTAACGTTATTTTGGTTTGAAAAATAGTGAAGTTTATTTGGTTATCGGTATTCTGTTAGTTTTTGCGGATTATAGCTATCCCGGTATTGTGTTCGCCCGAGGCACGGTGGCGCACGAGGTGGATTATTCGCCACATTACCCTTGGGTGCGGATTCTATTCTCGATGCGGGCACGATCTCGAAATTGTTGCGCATTTAGATTAGTTTTGTGTGAGTGTACAATGAGAATTTTATCGTGTCTCCATTATTTGCTTGTAACCCATCTTTTGTTATACTGACTTAGCTATTTCTTTAAGACTTCAAATCAAGTAATTAACGCGTAGGTTACGCATATATACTTATTTGAAGACTATTTTGACTAAACTCGTTTTGATACATGTGGAAGCGGCCAATAGCGTTCAGATACACCTGAAGTTTATTCATTATTGTTTTAAGATTTTCGTTTATACGTTTTGTTTGTTACTTACTTTTTACAGTTTTAAATATTCCTTAAAAAAAAAATCACAAAAAAATAAAATATAAAAACGATTATGACTTTACTTTATTCATCTATCTACACATTTTACATATTATTAAATATTTCTTAAAAAAAAAAACGTATAAAAAACATTAAAACTTATGAAAAATAGTGATGACTATTTTTAGCTCAGCTACCGGTGGTTATAAGCGCGGATCCAGCCCTTGGTTAGGACTCCAGAGATAGCAACCTCATCACAATGCGAGCTGTATCGAGGAGTACTGATTATGATTTTTATTATTATCAAGATAATTATCGAGATACTTATTTACTTAATTATCACTTCGAAACCTGATTGTTTATTAAAAATCTTACACATTGAGATTCGTACAAATTTAATAATGCATGTTGCCTACGTAAATTATTTGAATATAGGTATGTGTACCTTTATTATTATTATTTATTACCCACACCTAAAGTTAAACCTGAAAACCGAAAACGTGAAAGGTAACCTCACTCTTGTGAACGACATAATTTGGTGTTCACGATTTACGACTTCCAGATTGCGTAAAAACACATCTATAACAAACTAAACAAACACAGGCGCGCGCAGCCGTCTATAAAGCGCAAGTTATCCACATTTAATTACATTCTGGTATTTTTGTAAGTACGCCCGGACCGCCGGCGGCGACTCACGCCATGGTGGTCACCTTACTCCACTATCTACGTAACACACATTTTAAATTAAATGGCTTACTTGTTTGCGACTCTGTCTATAATATTTTTTCGTTTTGTCAAACTTTACCTTATGCAAATCATCAGTATAATAAATAGATGTGTACGAATACCTACCATTTCCAAAAAAATACCTCTATGAAAGTAGCGCTGTATGAAAATTGAGTTACTGATTCATTATTGTATTAAGAATTTCAGCGACATTTAACTCGATAAATTATAGTAGAAGTTTCGCGGTCAAAACTAACGAGATGTTATTTTGAAAGAAATCAAAACAGTGTCGGCATTTAATCTCTTGTAAAACAGCATTAAATACAACGGGCCAACTCGAATCCCGACTAATCTTTATGTCACAATATCGTGTAAGTATGTAAATTACGATTTAGAAATGTTTTCGTTGTTTTGAACAGCTACGGAATAGCTTTTGTTTTTGAAATAGGTTTTTGATGCCTAATTATACTAAAAACCAGAATTAAAAGACTATGAAAGATATCTAACTTACAGAAAATAAAACGGCGAGACGAGAACGCTGTTTCAGTAATTCTATACAGCTTATCGACACTAAGTAGATCGTCTTATTATATGTATAGTGTTATTGTATCTATTTACCTGTATCGTTTGTTAGAAGCTTAAAACATTGGTATAAAATCTCCTTCTACATCCAACAGACCTTCTTCAGAATCCAACGTTCCTAACTTTTTACAATATAAACAAGAAAGTTTCCTGAAAGTAAAGCCTTATTGAAGTATTATCAAAAAGCATCCAAACTGTATTGATCGGAATTTCTATAACGTGGAGCGAAATGTAAATTATAATCACCGGGACTGTTAGGAGGGGAAGTTTACCTATAGCTGAGTATATAGGGGAAGAGCGGGCAAACATTTAGCTATAAACCGTTTCCAACGACGCCCGAGGCGGCATTGGCCCAAACGAGGGTTGGCGGGAATAGGCAAATATTTGCCCTGAGGGCTGGGAAGCAGCCGACTAATTGTTCTTTAAATACCTCAGGCCCACCCTTCAGCAAACAATTTCCAAATCGATTTATTGGAGCCGACTCCCTGCTTTTTTATTTTTTCTAGAAGAACATCTCTGCATATTTGTTCGTGGAGCATCGGATAGGTTACCAGGCAAACATTTTCGGGACTCTATAAATATTTGGTCATTTGAAATTCAACTGACAGTACGATGCACATGGCGGTCATGGCCCATCTTAACACGCAGGTACATATCGTCGACTAACGAGTACCTGCCTAACTAGTTGACTACGTAATGTCAAGATTTATTAGTATTACGAATTGATGCTCAACTCTCTCTTCCTGTAACATTTCGACATAATGCACCTATTATTACACAGTACACACGGACAAAAATATAGTTCCCACTATTTTAAATTTAACATGAAAAATGGAATGTAAAGCGTATTAGCACGCGAACAGATCGACGTGTGTTCTACTGTCAGCGTTTCTATTTCCATCACATCTATTTGTCACGTTGTCTAATTTGTGTTAATGTTGAGGTAAAGATTTATTGTCGAGATACAAATGTATCGTAAAGAATTTCATCAATATTGTCAATGTCCGATTTTACATGGCGATTCGGCGCGAATAGCAGCTTCTCCTTGGAGAAAACTTAGCAACTGCGCTTTTGTTTATAGATCGTTTGTCACGATTTACTAGGATAATCTGTACATTTGCGGAGAAAGAGGTCGGTTCTCCGGCGGAGGGGATCGACAAACCTCGTATTTTGCGGTAGGAAACTGTATTACTTAATAACTACAGTTTTAGTCAATAAAACTGAGAAGAAGAGCGACACTTACCGCGTGGTTAGGGATTTTCAGGTCTTTTTTGTAACGGAATCCATAGTCCAGTATTTGTAACGGAATCCATGGTCCAGTATTTGACTTTAAACCCGGAATAGTCTAATCTGTGACTTTAAACAAAATATTGTTACGTGAAATCGTGAATTTTGATAATCTCATGCTCAGCAGTCGCGCTTGCACTCCTAGAAAGTCGAAATCATCTGCTCTAACCGAGACAAACTTGGCCCACCGTTCACAACCAGTGGCTCAATTGACTCTATATCAATATCAGAATCATCAGAGGCGTGTTTACTTCGTTACAGAGTAATTTTCCGCATTCCTCGTCGCGTTTCGCGAGAGAGACGACTGACACTCGTTCAAGCGCAAACTCGTTCAACGCGCTTAGTTCGGGGCTCATTTTACCCCGCTGGCTCATTTCTCCTTTCTACTTTTTGGCTCATTCGTTACCTAATTCTCTGCATTTTGAATAGCTTTTGCTCGGGCGGTTGTTCCCTTTCTTTTTTCCAGCATATCCCGGTTTGACTTGGAATTTTTGCGATTACATAATGACTTGTAGTCTTGTAGCTTTATATTTGTTTTTGTCAACTAGCACTCAGTGCTCACTCACGAGCAAGTTAAATGTTAAATCACACAAATTTGTCTATTACTTTCGTAGTGTTATTTACTTCAATTCACTCTCCATCACCGCTCATTACATCGTCACTGCAAATTAAAACGGGGAGTGTCACACTAACGATCAATATGAAAGTCGACTCTACTAAGCCATATTTACAGTAACTTTGTAGAGCAGCTTCAAAAATATATTAATTTTGTTTTTTGTTCTATTAATGTCAACAATATTATTATGGTAGTTGCCTGGAGTAGATTGAGAAAAGATCCAACTTTTAAACCGATAATAAAAGCGTATGTTGTAATGTCAGTTACAGACCCATGAGCTGTAAAAAGTAGGCTGTTAGTGTAGGTTTGGGTGCTAATGAGTAGCATGATCCTATATATTTTAGACCTAACAAAGTCGATATTTCATTAAGTGCTGAGGTATAAATAACGTAAGCGGTATTATCTAAGCGCCAGCCATCGCATCACTTGGGACATTGACACTATTGCTAATATTCACTCTCATATAGCTTTTTGGTATGCATCACGATACTAAGTGAGTCATTAACAAAATGTAAAAAATGCATACGATGAAAAAAAAATGGGAAATACAAGCTGAATATACTGACGGAGATATACTGTGATTTATTAACGATGCCAGTTAAAGATGGCATAGCAGCATCTAGCTGCTATCTGTCTATCTAGCTTAAGGATTTTTATTCATTTATTTATTTTCACACAATGGTAAGTAAAATAACTTATAAACTAAGCCCGTCAAAACCGTAGTATTCTTTCTTAAAATTCGTACTTAAAACTAATAATTATTTATAGGTAGCACTTTAACACATTTCTAAATAATATCTTTTTTATTTATTTTTAAAACAATTTTTATTCGGTTCAATCCTTGTTTTTCGACAGACTGTTCCATAGATATGGTATTCGTTTTGTTTTTGTATATTGTAAGAGTTTCGAAAAGTCTGAACACCTTTTGACTAATTTCGATTTATTCTTTGACTGTCGACAATCGATGACGAATATATTTCTTGGATGTTTATGTTTTGGGAAATGTTTTCGCCATTTTCAAGGCTTGTTCGTGTGATGGTCTAGTTGTCTACTGTCAATGATGCTTGAATGATAGAAGAAATTTTACTTGGCTTGATAATTATCTGTCCTAGCAAAAACTTGCTGAAGCAATTTGTATGACGTCAGAAAGAAGGATTTTCGGAAGAGTCAAACTTAAAAAAAATGTTGTTTAGGAAAATGATTAGGTTAAAGTTTTTAATCAATAAATGTATTATTGGATTAACTTCTTGAATATGTATACCATTTTTTTTTTAAATTTTTATATGTACCTTTGCAATCCAATAAACGTTTTAAAAAAAATTGCGCATTTATTTTACTTTTTCCACGACACAACGTTCAACAATATCACGAGAATGTTGAGAACAGCTGGATTGTTAACCAAAGATCGTGCGAAGTGATCAAAGTGATTGGAATCATAACGTAAACCTGCTGGAGATCGCCGGTAACACACACTTTGTTTAAAAACTTATTCGACAGTTGGTCGACCGACACGTTCCGTATGTACTATATAAATTAAATAGCTTTTGACAGATTTCCTTGTTTTGCGCAACTGTAAGGAATGAACTCGTCGCACAATATCTTTAGTGTGCGTCCTTAGTCCTTATTAAGATTCATTTTAAACTTGGTATACGGAAGCGTTTTTCCCTAAGAAATCATAGAAGGGACAAAGTTTTATTGGCGACGTTTACACAAAGTTTGAACGTTGTAAATTACGCACAATTGGTAGTTCCCACGAGTTATTTTATTAATGTGACTGTCAAAAAGCGACCGTCTAAATTAGTACCTAGTTATCACAAACATCCTAAGAAAGTGTTTCGTAAACCGTTATAAAATTAAATGGAGAGCTGTAGTGTGGCAATGAAAGAAGTTAAAATAACTTGCGGCATTGCACTCGGGTCCATATGGGACATGTCTTGGACTACCCTTTCTGGGGCCACTATTTTTGTAATGACAGTTTGCAGGCGGCCGCACGACGCGGACGGGCGCGGGGGCGGCGGGGCGCCGCGATCGCTTCAGGGAAACACCTAATTGTGTTGTAGCCGCCACACTCATGATGAATGAGCAGAAACTTACACTTTGTTTTATTTTAGATAGCAAATGTCGAACGTGTTGTAATTGAGCGTGTGTTGTCATCGGAAGATTTTTCCAAGTACCTAATCATGAAAATGTTTAGTTGCACACACAACACTAGGGTCATCACAGAGTGCCCATCGAGTACATATTTCGGTATATCGCCAAGCGGTTGATCCTCTCTTCACGTAACCAGAGCTCTCTCCTTTTTTTTTTTCCAAAGAATCAGCATTGCCTTCCAGCGTGACAAAACAACGATATAGACGAATTTTTGACGCCCTGTAATTCTTTTTCTCTTTTTGATACTTGTAGGTACATGTTTTTATTATTATTTTAGATCTATTTATAGTTTGTAAATAACGTACAACATGATAATGAATAATAAAGTTTGAAGTGTAAAGTTAAATGAATAAAATTATTACTTAATTAAATCTTAGGACAATCACAATAATTACTGCTAAGGAATTACTAATAAACTGAAAAATATTAGCGACATTATTTACGGCCGATGATCGCTCTACCACAGTGTTGTGTGTCTGTCTGTCCATACCCATCACCGATCTCACGGTTATGTAAACGTTACTAAGTCAAGGATTAATAGTAAAGTTTATTTTAAAACATCTTTATTTATTTACTCAACAAGTGCTTAGTAATGTAAACGTAAACTAAAACGTGTCCACGGCACGATACCCGACCCGAGAGCCGAACCCGGTGGCATGCAGGCGCGTCCGCCGCACGCCGCACGCCGCAGTCGCCGGCCGTCGGCGGCGACGGCTGCGCCCTGTCATTTCCGACATGTGTTATACTTTTTAACATTCTAAATATCATTTGTACAAAAATCCCAGCAGTCCATCAGAATTCGGAACGATTTTCACTAATGCGTACAATTCGATTCAATCGTTTTCGTTTTAAATGACTAAACCTAAATTCATAATTGTGCTAATACTATAAGTGTGTCTTTGTAATACTACCTCATTTAATTCCTTCAGAAACATCTCGCGCGAAAGGGCGGCGATCGGGGGCCAGTTTCGTGCCAAATTAGATTCGATAAAATAAATATTTATTTAGCTTTCGATATAAACGTAGTAGGAGGTGAGATAGCCGTCAAATCAAATTGCTTTTCGACTAGACTGCGGGTGGTTGCGGCCCGCGTTTCTCGGATTTCCAATGTTGAGATTTTAATGCGATTAGAAATAGGAAATCTATCGGGAAACTGCCAGGGAGCAAGATTTAATTAAAACTTTAACTTCAAACATCTTCTGTTTCAGGGAAAATTTTAGTTTTCAGTTATACTTACACTTTTAATGGATCGTTTTCATATCGATCTATTTTTGTTTTGTTCGTGGTGCTGTCAAAAGTAAGCACAGTTGAGGAGATAAACGTTTCTGACGATCTGCCAGAAAGAGAGATCACGGTAGAATTCGTTTCTGTACATTTGAATTCATTATTTGAATTTATTACTTGCCTATTCTATGAAATCTTTCGACTCCAACGTGACTAACATGTATGTAAGTATTTCTGGATATCATTTTAAAATCATTAGCAATTTATAATCCACAGACTTTTCTAATATTGAGAACATAAATAATGCGACGTAATTTCATTTACAATGGACGAAATGGTTAACAGTGACATTATCGTCAATGGACAAACCGATATGCGGCAGTTTTGACAAAGGGGCGTGCTCGAGAGGGGAACCAAGCCAAAAGGCGGGCACGCCATTTTGATAGCGATGTATTTTCTTGAGGTTTGGGTAACATTTCACAGTTGATTGAATTTAAACATTGAAGGGTTTCAGAGCTCAAATTCTACGATTACAGCATTTTAACTAAACACACTATAAAACCATACGCAAGATAAGCTAGGAAAACATCTAAATATAGAATTTTATGCTTCACGAACAACAGAGTTTTAGAAGCTATAACTTATTCTCTAATTGAGACTTTCTTGAAACGTCGAAGCTCGTTGTAATATCAACCCCTGCTCGTAATTCAAGGCGGGCGGATTATTTTCTTATTTGTTGGAGTATGATACATGACTGTGCTCAGATGCTTACCGTTCCGGTGCATCGGGACTATTAGAGGCATTGGATAAACAAAGGATTAAATTATCGCGTTAAGACAGAGATAATCCATACAGATGAGTTGGTTGTTGACCTCCGATCTCCGGGAAAGTAATGCTCTGACTCATTTCGACTTATTTTAAAGTTTGGAATTTTGAAAACTTGTTCCTGATGTTTTAGTGAAAGATTGGTATGTTCTGGCTGTTTGTCCGTTCCCCCTTTCTTCAACTAAAACTGATGATCATCATGCCAAGAACATAGTCTTTAAATATAGTCGTGATCGCCGCCGGTAGCTTGGACCCTGTTCCCGACACCGGTGGGCTACTGTTTATTAAAAATATATTAAAAAAATGTTAAATTATAATTTAAGGAAAGTAAATAGTACCTAAATTGAGATTCGATCAAAAGTCAAGTGTGCAAACTGTTACTATGAATTCAGTTCATGATTCTGGACTCACCACGACAGAGGCAATCCCCAGATCTGATTAAATTTGTAAAAGTTGCCTCAGTTAAAATTAATTTTATCATTCTAGTTTAGTTAACTTTTTTTTATTTTATGTTTTATTTAAAGATTATCACGAGTCTAGGTAGATGTAGTGGCAGCACTGGCAGCAATAGCTAAGCCCATCTTGATTAAAGCTTATGCTTTAAACAAGATGGGCAACAACTACAACGTCGACACATATTGCGTCGCTCCCCAGAGGTCTACCCATATTCCAAGACAATAACATCGTACCATCTGGTCTCTTCTATTGTAGTCACGTATATATGACCTACCTAGCCCGTTTTTAATACCGCTGGTAGCGGTTAACTATGCCGACGGCGCGGTGGCGGCTGTAGCGTATTATAAGATCTGGCGCCCCGGGCCTAAGGTTTTCTGTTATGTAATTTACCAAAAAGAAACGGATAATCTGCCGATTTAGATTATTCATTTATTAGTGATTGAGCTGATTTTGTAAAAATAAGTTCACAAAAAAAGAAAAATTTAGCTGCATTCGATATTTTGGCGGGGTCTTTTTATTTATAAGTACACATAACTTACGAACAAAGTCATCAGTGTACCAGACCGGCTCTAGTTTTTTAGTTATTGGAGTTTGTGAAGGGTATACTTGTGCTTCTTGGGTATTACAAGTTGAGTGTAATGAAACTAAGGCAGAGGAATTATTTGCCCAGCAGTGGGATAATAGAGGCTAGATAAATTAGATAAGTTTTACATGGGAGTTTTTATTTTTTTTAAGATCTGGTTATTTACATTATTTACAAACTAGACATCTATAATAGTAATAAAAATATGTACAAGTATGAAAAGGGTTACAGAGCGTCATCAGGAAAAGTTTTACATAGATATTAATTTGAATAATTTTTTGATTCCAATAAAAAAAAAAAAAAATTTCGTTACTCCTGGGTATAAGGCTAACCTAAAACCACTCTCATATCAAGAACAACAAAATCAATGTTGACTATAATAGTATATAATAATAAACGAGAACGAGCATAACGAGGTTGAAAATTTTAACATACTTCAGGAATGCAGAATTTTCTTTTTACCATTCTTACATAATATATACGGTTTGAATTCATTTATTTCCAAAAGATTACAAATCACTTGAATAGAAATAAATACTTAAAGTTACTTATTTAAAATACATTTGTGTTGTCCAGGAGTAGCAAGAATATAACTGTAAAGTAAAGTATAAAAAGTAAAGAATATAACATAAAAAAAAATAATACACGTTATTATGAAGGTACTAGTTCAAAGTTCTTCAAGGTATAAGTTGATAACATTGTACTGTCTACCGCCGTGCGGCACATCTTGGTTTGTAGGACTGGTTTACACTAGGTGAAAATAAATTACTTTAATTAAATTAGTTATTTTTGTTATGACCTTTTAAGATGTGGCATTTTAATATTTTTTTAAATAGAAGTAACGATTTGGTATTTTTTATATCTTTTGGCAGTGAGTTAAAAAGTTTTGCTCCCTCATATATTATTGTTTTCTTTCCATAATTAGTTCTAGTGCTAGGTATGTGTAGGTCTTGAGCACTTCTCAGAAAACGTTTGTGTACATGTATGTTTTTTGTGAATGTGATTTGTGTATGTATGTCTTTGGAAAGAATTTTACGAACTAATATACATGTGTTATATAAATATATATCGGAGATGTTAAATAATTTTGTTTGTTTGTAAATTTGGTGTGTGGGGGTCAGATAGTGGTAGCGAAATAACATTTTGATAATTTTGTACATAATATATTGAAATTGGTTCTTACAAATAGCATAGAACAAATAAATTGGGATTAAGGCAGAATGACGATGATGAAGTTTATTGACTTAGCCTAAAGGTTTCAGGGGGGTTTCTATAACGTCTTAAACCAGGAGGAATTCCAGTGTGTCTTGGATGTGGCGCTCGCCGGCCGCTGCCGTAGCACCGCTCGATACGCTCGCTCGGCCCGCGCGTGGTTGGTCACCAATTCTAACCATAACCTAACCTAACCCATTTAGTCGGGGTGCACTATGATTGTTCATATGTGATGATCCCTAGTTTTGATCTAGGACAAATTAGTTTGGCCTGAAATTGGGTTTGGCGTGTAACATATTGACTGATACTGACTGAGACTGATATTGAAATACACTGATAGCAAAATTTTATGGCTATGAAAAATGATCACTTAACAAGAATTTGAGTGATATACCTACAACAAGTAAAAAAATAATATTAGCGTTTTCGGAACACTTTACTTTCGGATGTCGGTGGCAATCAAAGTCAATGAAACAAACAAAAGTGTCCGACTTCCGAAAGTAAAATCTTCCAAAAACACTTTCAATTTTTTTTTACTTGAAGGTATTTCACTGAAATTCTTGTTAAGTGTTCATTTTTCTCATGATTCGTAATAAGTCGACAGTTAAAATTTTCACAGAATGTGTATTTCTGTTGCCGATATAACAAAACAACAAAATATATTTAATTGGGTCCTTTAATATATATTTTTTGTTGTTATAGCGCTTTTGCGATGTTACAGAACCCTTCCGACTCGCACTTGACCGGATTTTTTAAACTTATTTAATTAGTAGGTCCTTTTTGGTCCTCTTAAGGTGCGCGGTCTTACAATTAAACGCAAATCATGGTTGATGCCAATATCAACTTCTTCCTTTGTCTGAATTTTGCAGCTCCGCGTACTTAAAAAGTATGATTATTTTATTATGATACGAGGTCTGGTGTTAAGTAATGAACAATCCATCTGTTGTCCCAGCTGTTTGCTGAAACCAATGTGACAAAGAAAAGTCAAAATCAAAAAAGATAAAATGCTGATCGTACACACTGTACCTAGTTAGTATACTTACTTATTGACGCATCGTGGCTCGAGTTTGTATTGTGTTATTATAAGGTCATGGTTACGTAAATCTACCTGTTTGTACGAGACTTACCATTTTAAACAAATAGAATTTGTGCCAATATCAACACTGCTGTTGTAGAAAAACAATAAACATCGGTTCATTGACCGTTTCAGTGGATGTTCTGCCAAAACAAGCACCCCTTACCTTCCGCAATGTCTGCACACATGAGAATGTTAATTTGCGAAAATATTTGTAAACAAAATGTTAATTTAATACATAGGTACAGCTGCAGAAAAATAATTAGAAGTGGTTTCCAAGAAAACTAGCAATCTAAAGTGTGGACCGTGGGAGCTGATGGACTTTCATAGAGCTTCATGCCATTTTTTATGTACATTATAACCAATACAAAATGTAGTTAAAAAAAAATCTTTACTTGCAACAAAATGTAGGTACCTTTCATACAATGACAATCATTTGCCTTCAATAAAAATCAAGATGACATCTTCGCGGGCGGTGGCGTGTCAGATTGAAGAATCCGCCACTAAATGACGCAGCCTCTCGACTCGGCACACGTTGCTGCTGACCAGTTCCACAAGACACTCTTCCACTCGAACCGTAAGTAGGATAAGCGTGGCATCAAAACTGGTGGGTGTATCGTCATTGTTGTGACCAACCTCAGCTTCTTGTATCGACACTTGATATTTTTTCTTTATCATTGGAATGTCAGGAGAATATCGTCTGTTGAGTGCTACACTTGGGACGATATTTGATTGAATAATTTTCTTATCCGAAACGTTCTTAGTTAGCTTTGTCTATGAGATAAGCTCCAGCTCATCATTATAATCATTTCAAACGTCCACGGCTAGACATAGACCTCCCCCAAAGATCACCACAACAACCGATGCTGAGCTGCTCTCATCTAGCGGATTCCCGGAACCTTCACCAGGTCATCGGTTCAACTAGGCAAGCGGCCGCCACTCTAAACTCTTTGGCACATCTGCTCTACAACAATGGGCCGCGCCCACTGCCACTTATGTTTAGCAATTTTCTGGACTTTGTCGGTAACTCTGCTTCTTTTACAGATCTCCTCTTTACTGATTCGATCTCGCAGAGAGACTCCGAGTGGAGCCCTCTCCATAGCCATTTAAAGCTCTGCTGTATTTAACACTTACTTTTTTGAGAAACTGCAACAGTCTCTCCACTTTACGTTGAATATACTGTTCTTATTCTTTATTAAATAATAATCATCATCATCTTCCTATCTTTAAACCCTTCTATTTGGGGTCGGCGCAACATGTTTTCTTCTTCCATTCTCCCCTGTCAGACGTCACGGCATCATTTACTCCTTTCTCTTTCATATCATTCCTCACACAATCCATCCATCTTTTCTTTGGCCTTCCTCTCCCTCTCCATCCACATTATATCGATCATTTTTTTAACCCTTATTAAATAATAATATTAATAGTAATTTATATTATTTATTTCATATACGTAGGTCGTCTGTGGTGTGGTGTGACAATCCTGTGCGTTGCATTTAGGATAAAATTATTTCAAATACCTGTTAAACTTTTTTTCTGAGGTACGTTGAAGCGCAGCAACAGTCTAGCGGCACCATCAGGATATATGTTGGATATGACATGTCATACCTAATATCACACAGAAGTTGCTTTACTTTGATGATGACTTTTAGCATATATGTATACATATTTGAGTTAACATTTTTGCATATGTCGATACATACCATCTACATTTATCATGAAACTCATTCAACCTTATTTTCAGGTGTTGTATTGTATTGTATTGCGGGCTGGTGTCCGCAACTCCACGTCTAAGCGCGTATTTTCAGGTATTTGCTATAACTACCACCTACACCTGCAAAGCGATCATGTTATGTTCTGATGATGATTTTTTTAAATTAAATATTTTTTTAATAATTTCAAGTTTCATCAAAATCGGTTCAGTAGTTTCATTCAGTCATCAAGACAGTGACTTAAATTATTACGTGACCGAAACATTTCTTGGCGTGCACTGGGTTCATGCGGTTATTAAAAGTTTATTGAGCTTTAGCTCATCGATTTAGATCATCAAGCGTCTTTGAAATTATTAAAATTATTAAAAAAACATTTTTTGCAAAAATACAACCGACTTCCAAAAATCCTATAAAAAGTCGGTGACAAAAAAATTAAAAGTCACCGACTTGGCCCATTACACCCCGCCTGCGCCCTACAGTCCTACACCCCTTGTTACACAATAATTTTATGAATGTTACCAATACAAAAAAAAATCTTTATGAAAGGGGTTCGAAGATTTTTGTATGAAGCCAAAGTAAAAGCTCATTTACTGATGGCATCTTTATCACAACTTTGATTTGACTAGCCACGCATGAAACCTGTATGCTGTCCTGTAGATGTTATAAGGTATATCAAAGTTAAAGTCTATTCACTGATGGCATATTCAACTGTACTTTGATAGCTTATGTCTCGGAAACGTGCGTGACACTTAAGAACATTTTGTCTCATACAAAACTTGTTTGTAAAATACTTTTTTTTTTCTAAAAAATATGTAGGACGGCCATTTAATTCACACCCCTTGTTAAAAGTGTAAAGTTGTTTTTGGTTTTTGCTTGACTTATCTACTTATTTTGTTTTTCGACATGGTACCCTCCTCTGCGAAAAAACACGTAAGTATCCTGTATTTCAACTGGCTACCTATTACCTACGGTGAAAGAGAGTTCGCCTTGTGCAGTATAGACAGACCTTCATAAGGCGCAGGTTTGATACCTGATAGGGCCCCGATAACTTGCTTCACAGGTATACCCAGTTAAGAGGTAACCTGCGAGATATTTGAGAAATAGGTATTTAAAGAAAGTATTGCCGTCGCGCTGCGTCAAGCCTGCCCCCGTAGAGTGCGATAGGGACTTATTTTTGACATATTTTTTTTAAGACATGTATATCTAGGTTCCTATTAGTTTCTTTGTTAACAACTTTTCGAATTTGTCTGGTAGCCCTCTAATCAAGGCCGTAAAAATAAGGCATTTTTTGTCAATTTTGGGGTGTCATATTTTATTTACTTACTGTTAGCTGTTGCCCGCGGCTTCGCTCGCGTTTTGGTCGGTAATTATCCCCCAGGCACGTTATAAATATCGGGGATAATGTAGCTTCCTATTACTGAATGAATTTTCAAAATCGGTTCAGCAGATCCAGAGATTACCCCCTACATACAAATTTTACCTCTTTATAATATTAGTATAGATTAGTTGCTGAAAAAAGGAAATGTCAGGGAGTAGGACGTATCTGCAGTAGATCTTGATTTAATGAAGAAAAAAAATATTGCTCTAGATAAAGGCATTATTCAGGAAGAGAACAGGGATAAATGAAACGTCGATTTCGTCAAAAGTATGGAGAATCGCAGCCCATGTTCCCTCTAAAGTTGTCTTATAAAAACTATGTGATCAGGCTTTCAATTATTCAAGTGCCTACGGTCCTGCTTACCCTGTTACACTCATTTAACGCCTACTCAAACAACATACTTGCCTGCCTAATTTTATTGACATGTTTTTTCAATGGCTCTGCTTCAACTTCTAAAAAATGTGTGTAGGTACCAATGTTTGATTGAGTGATGATTCGATAAAATCAGTCTCGTATCCAATCGGCCGAGTGGCCACTTGTTCGTTTCGTTTCATTCACACTACAAACAAGCTAAAATTATTACTCACTAACGAACGGCCCGAAGCTGACACACGTATTTTACTTTTTTCCGAGAACCGACCGTTTAATGAAATCTTAAACATACTTGAGTCCTGAATGGATCAATATTTTGAATTGGACCTATTATTTCTGGTATTGAAATTAATTCTTGGTTTTTCATCCGCAAAGGAAAGAAATAACATGAACTGTGAAGAGTGGTAAAGGAAAAAAAAACACGAATTAATTCGATATGCTAAATACAAATAAACATTTATTATTAAATACATTTATGTACACACGATTACGATAATTATCACAAATTTACCAACTAATAGGTAGGTCATCTAATATTTTACTATGCGACACAAAATGTTGATGCAATGTGAACTATGACAAAATCACTGGTGGCCATAAAATTAGTTTATGTTTGGAATTTAAAACATGCACAATTATAGGTCTGCTATTTATTTGCAAAACTCTGTGTGAACAATTTAAAGAATCACAGAAAACAGTATAGAAAAAGCATAATAAATAGCACTAAAAGTGTTACGACACTTGTTCAGGACAACCACTTGTATTAATCTACTTGGTAAAAAAAAGATGTAGTTTTGTATACGACTTAATATATTTTAAAAGTGATAATTACACACACAGTAACGAATAACAAGCTCTTGGCCTACGTGTGTCGGTCCTGTAAGAAAATTTACTTGCTATATAAATGCCATTTGCAACTTATATTAGACGTAAACCAATTGGTAAATGTTGTTTTGCAACTCATTAAAAGAGATTGTCTTGTACTTGCAACTTTGATTCTGATTTGGACTGCATCTTCCGTTAAAACTGAGGCATTTAACAGGCTAAATTGAACATTATTACGTTATTTTTCAGTAGACAGATAACTGTACCAAACAGTTTAAATTATACAGTAAAAAACTTTTTAACAAAATACTTTGGGCTAGAAGGTGACCACGGTAATTCAGTGGCGTTTCTAATGCCCTCTAAATCGCACAATTTTAACTGGAGGTTGCTACTGTGTAGGTAAGTAACAAAATGTGTGTTGCTATTGTAATGTGGCGAAACCATGGCGTGATGGTTCAGTTGTAAGTAATTAGATTATTAAACATTCCTACTTATTTAATGAACAGCTAAATGGACTCTAATAAATATATTTGAAGTATTCGCCGCGGTCTCCTTTCTTTAAGAATGTGATATAGAAACAACTTGACACCTTTCTTAGCCCGTCGGACACAACATTATTATATTATAGAACCAATTGTATTAAATGGCTTGGAAGATTTTTGTATGAAGCCTGGCCGGCCTAACTTCCGCCATTTTAATATTTTACAAAGTTGCGGTAACTTATATTAATCGATATCTCTGAAACGTGACACTTTAGAACATTTCATCTCATAAAATAACTTATTTGTATTGATACCAGCTGTCGAATAATATAAGTTTAATACATGGTCGCAAATTTGAAAAAGAAAATGGCGGAAGTTAGGCCGGCCATTAAATTCAAACCCATGCACAATAAATTATAATGCTGGGCAAGTTTTTTTGTTTGGCTACTTACAAAAGATTTGATGACAGTTCAGTTGTTGCTTAAAGGTAAGACTGGTTTTCGACTGGGTCCGACGTGCGTTTTATGGGGAAAATACCGTAAGAGTACTTCTATTTACAAAATTTCATTAATCTACTACGCTATGAAAAATGCACAATTTTATTACTGAAACTGTATTTTGGTTTCAAAAGCCAAACTGCTTCAGTGATTACCTCAATACATAGGTATAGGTGCTCAGTATGTAGAAAATTCTTTAGCACAATTGAATAAAAACCAGATGTCGTTTTTCTTCGTGCTTGACACAACTTTTCTATCGGCTAAGCTTAATTATATTGATTAACGTTCATACATAATTTACTCAATACACTAACAAGAACATTTTCCACTTACATTTCTGTCTATTGTGCCTTTAAAACCTGTTTTGTGTATATTAGTGCATTGGTGATAAGTAAAACAAATTACAGACCTTATACAACTTGACTTATTATCATGCATAAAATTGGACTACAGTATGACCACTTTAAGTGTGCAGAACAAGGTGTCGCTGCTTGTTAAACAAAAATGCATCGATATGTCAAACTTGGTACATTTAGTTTAGTTCTGTGTTTTCCCTCCTGCACAGATAAATTGGTTTAAGTGTACAGTCGCCAGCACATTAAGTTATCACAAACTGTCAAATTTCTTCAAACGATTTTAAACCATAAAATGTTGGAGGTTAAGTTCAAAATCGAATGACAAAATTTGGCAGTTTGTAGTAACTTGATGCGCTAGCGACTGTACAGTAGGTACAGTCCTTTCACAGTTATTTTCACTTCTGATAACAATAACCAATCAGCAACTATATGTATAATGTAAAGAGTATAAAGATTATTGTAATTTTCACAGACTTGTCAATGGAAGCAAACCAATAGCATCCCTATTGTAACTAAATAAATACCACTATCATTTTGACAGTAATGCAAATTGATAGTCCATAAAATCTAGCTTTTTTGATATGACAGCTGCCCAACTAATGTAATTAGTGCTGGGAAAGTAGTATTGATCATATCGATATGAATCAATACAAATGCATAAATATGCAGTCAGTATTTTACACCATGCAAAGATGGGTAGGTATTATTTAAGGCCAATAAAATTAAACTAAAAAAAAACATAGTCATAATACAATTATTGACATAATGATGTACATCTTATGTCAGTATCTTCATCATCATCAGAATCGGAATCGCTTGAAGAATCCTGAAGATTAATTATTCCTGGTCACATATTGAATCAAAGCAGACATCGCGTTTCCAATCTTCTGTTAAGGCAATAACAATAACTAGTAACAAAATTGACGAAATTAATGAAAACTGGAAAACACGAAGCGCATACAAAGCGTCGGCAGTTCGGCACTCATACTGACACTCAAAAAAAAAACAAGATCAATGCGCTCAGTAATAATGTCAATAAAAAATACGAGTTTATGTTATTTTTTTTTTTGAACATGGGATATGGTACTCCTTTTTTATGAACAATCTAAAATTTTAAAAAAGGATCCCTAACATTTTGGCAACATGACGTAATCATGTAAGGTGTTTTAGATATTCGTTGCATTTTAATGACTATGTATAAGTATAATATGATGTATTTTAGTTTTAAAGCTTATTTTAAACAATATGCTGATTTAAATGGGAAGCACAGCATTAAAAAAAATATCATGCCAAATACAAATAATTTCCCGTGTGCAAATATTAAGCACTCGTTAGACGTTATTACAAAGTTATTTCGTCATTTTTGCTGACAGCTGTCATTTTAATCAAGTAAAATAAAAATTGTAGAAGTAAAATAACTGTGAAAAGGCTGTACCTAAATATTAATTACAGAAAAATCAATTATTTAGCCACGATGACTTAATGACACTGACGAAATTGCTGTTATGATAGGAACCTAAAAATGTTATCTAAGGTATATGATAGATTAATGGAAAAGAGTTTATTTCAATGCATAATTATTTGTGGTAAAATAGTTCGCTTGTTGCCTTCGATGTTTTTTTTTCATGTTTTCATTAGATTCGGTCTATATTACACAAATATTTTGCTTAAAGTAGCAGACTAGAATAACAGCACATCTCTATATTTATATTTTTATAAAAACTTTTCATTTTCCACAGGGGGAAATCTACGTTTCATAGAATAACTAGATATAGGTATATAACTACGTATTTACATTTATCTAAGAATATTTGTTTACAGATCATGTGATACGTACACGCTCCATGTACACAATACTGTTTGAGTGGATAATACTGAAATTTAGGTATGTCTTGGCCTACGTACCTACAACATTAATTGAATGCTACTTTATATCGGAATTATCGGATTTCGTCTTATCTATTAATAATATAAGCTCATAGTTAAACGAATATACATACTAAAATAAGTCTTCGGGCACTATCATTCAGCAATATCTCTTGGGGAGATACGATGATAGCGTGAACTTTATAAATAAGTGACGTTAGCTACAATATGTGCACCACGCGAAATAGAGTTCTCAACACTATGTGGCCGCTCGTAGGCGCGTTCAACACTCGCGTGAGCCCCGCACTCCGCCTCCCGTGTTCTGCTTCCGCCATACCTACGACAAACAAACATTTTTCATTAATGTTAACGGTTATTGTTAACGGTTCTTACGAGCAGGTCGAGCGAGGTAATGTTGCCATAATACTTAGCGGTCCTAACATATTATTATGTATATGGGACCGATTTTAATAACAAGTTCATGGCAAATTATACTAACACTGTCAATATCTTTGGTTGCTGCTTAAGTTCTAATGGTCTAAAGTCCTAAATCAGTAAAAAAACTTATGATTTATTTTCCACTTTTCTAATTTTCGAGCCTTCACTTGTTTTAATGTTTGAACACTATTGGCGAGTAGAAATATACAGAGTGGCGATATAGTTACCAGGGCACTCCAAGGAGAGTCAACTCGTCTAATTCCCAAAAAAACTTATATCAGATTCATGAAAAACAAATAAAGCTTTTCATACATGCATCGTCACAGTCTGTCTACTGTTATGTAGGAATTTGTTTTTATTTTTTCAAGAATTGGTTATGAGTTTCTTTACGAAAGTTGTGTAATATGACGGATAGACTCACCTCCTTGAAATACCTACGCAACTTAATCAACACCCTGTATACTACAAAACTTTATTTGTTAAGCTCGAAAGGCGTGACGAGCTTTTATTGCATTTTGTTAGCAAATAATGCTGCTTTTATTCTGACCTGCTACAAGTTTCACTTCAGAGAAAGAGATGGTGTGGACCGTATCATGTATGGACCGAAATCTCAGTAACCGACGGATACGAATTGACAGTATGACAGATTCCGTGCAATCAAATTGAAATTGAAATCAAATTCAATTCAAAATTCCCCGGAGCGCCAAATTGAGGCGCTCCGGGGAATTTTGAATATTTAGCACCACTGATCACTCTCGCTAATGACTTAATTAATTATTTCTCATTGGTACATCTTTATGTTGATCGTCTGTTTTGATGAAACCGTAATAGTTATCTGTATAATAGTTTAATTTAAATCTAATTTAATAAAGATCAATTGTGCAATAATCATGCTTCTACGTCACTGCATAGACCTGGGCCCAGCAGAGTAACTAATAATAGGCTTATATTGTCAAATTCTTTTATAATACCGTTGACGAGATAATAGATTGATCGCAGATAATACCGGAACTCTTTAGGGGATTATATTTCGCCGTTCCGCTTTTTGTCAAATAATTCGTGGTGAGTACGTTTACTTAGTTTTTGCTTATGGTATTTATTTCAGCTTAAAGATATCATATCATCTGATTTGGTATAACGCTTTCGTATTTGAGTAAGTATTTTATATTACATAAAATAAAATGAGACATCTCATTTGATCAGTTACGATGCGTATGTTAATGATGACTGATGACATGCCATGCATGATGACAGCGGAATCAAATTTTCGGTTTAACTGTGACAGTTTAACGTGTTTTTTTAAGGCAAACGCAAAGTAAAAAAGGTAATTCGTCCAAGTTGCGTTCGTACCGTACATTCTCGACTCATGATTTCTAGTAGCCAAAATCGTAAAGTTGAAGGAATTATTATACACGCTTCCAGACATTGCATACTACTGCATTACTCTATAGCGGAGGATCGACTGTCTCTTCTCTCTCTCTCTCACTATCTCCTATAAATTCTCTTCTTTTTCCACGCGATGACAATGCACGCGGGGTGCTAACATTGGTTTCGGATGCGGCAAAAATAAAAATAAAAACATGTGGGTTTATGATGTATTTACATACTCGTATAATATCATCTAGTATATTCTTCATACTCTTCAAAACTTAACATGATATGCACTGAGCTAATTATCAAAATATAGAATATAATATAAATATATAATATTATACTCAAAATTGCTGTCTGCATGTCTTGTTTACTATTCTTTTCAACGAATATTCGAAAATATATTATTTTGAGAATTACTCTTTATTAATATATATATTTCTTAATTATTCTTGGAAATTAAAAGACAATAAAAAGCTAATCTGAGATTATTAATACATAAGTATAATTCACAACGTTGGTGCTACGCCGTAGCATCTTCTGCAATGATTTTTGTTATTATTTTTGAGTAATGGCTAAGGTTTTAGTGCCTTTGCCAATCTTTGATATACTTGAGTCATTGTATAGATAAATATTTCTTTTTACGAATTCATTGAAACTTCGTCCAAGTTTCGGAGTAATTTAGGTTCTACGCTAAAATCATAACTTCGTAGCATTATGCTACGAATTGTTGCTTGGTTATTTTAAAGTATTATTGTTTTCTTTTTGTGTTTCTTTAAGAATGATTTCTGATGTTTATTTATTAATAAATTAAAGCCAGAATTTCATAATAAGGCGTAGGTATGTTTTTTTCAACATTTGAATCATACAAATATTTTAAAGTTTATATTTATTGAAGAATTAATTTTAAGTTCTGAAACGTGTATCGATTCGATCTCACTCACGTTTGGTTCCGTACCATCTACCATCACATTTAAACGGATATCCGTATATATTTGTTGTTTTATTATATATGTATGTACTTAGTTACAGTTTGAATCATCTTTGGCAATTACACTCAGAGAGGGAGGGTTAGACAAACCGGTACAAACTGGTTAAAATAATTAAAAATATACCTATGCAGTTATACTCATAAGCAATTTAAAAAAAAAAAGGAAATTGGTATGTATATTTTTATTAAGAAATAATAATTAAAAACCAAACATTACCATAATATGCTTTTGGTTTCTGCGTAAGGAGTTTCTGATATTTATGAAAAAGCGAACGACTTTAATATGAAAACTATTTTCAATATATATTCAATCATATGTACGCATTTTTTGAGATGTGCTCTTTTTGCGAAATACTCATTTTGAGAACGGCCCGTTGTGCAAATGCCTCTTATAAGAAGTGCTCCTATTGCAAAGTACACGTTTTTCGTCCAGTGCACATTTTGCGAAGTGCTTATTCCGCGACGGAGCCAGTAAATTGTTATACAGGCGCCACAAAGATAGCATGCCTTGCAAAAGGATGTCCAACGAAAATGGACTGGGCAGGACCTGTCTGCCGCATTGTCTGACCAACTATGGGCCCTACCTAGTATCACAAGCTGATACCGTGAGACATATTTTCTTTGTTACGCATGGGAAATCATCAAATGACCCCTCCCACTCTGGGCGGAGTGGAAGGGAGTGTCAGACTTGTATTGAATAAAACCCATCCATGTTCCTTCTTTTGCCCTTTATGTTTCAGGGCCGCGGAATCTCTTTCAAACAGTCCCGCAACCCTGGCAGCCATCTCTTTGAGGCGCGCGTAGAACACGAACGCGCCGTCGATACGGCCTGTCGTCATAAGACGGATGGACGGCAAGCTAGCCCATTACTTACCGTCCACAGGCCCGCGCCTACGGTGGCTGGGAGCCACTACGTGGCCCCGACGCCTAGGACATCTCCCGCGGCGGCTGAGACGTGAGGCTCTCTCGCTCTCACGTCCCGCAACCTCCTTCGCTAGCATGACTGCTTCGCAGAAGGATGTGACGGTGTCCCATTCCCTCTCGCTCCGGACCATGGATTGAACCAGGGCCGGACGCGTGAGGTCGCCGCCGATCGCCGCTAGTGAGACATGCCTTAAAGGTCGTTTTTTAATTCGTAATAAAGACATTTGAATTAGAAGACTACTAATTAAATCTTTTGTCACATTATGTGTTATCATAAATAACAATATAAACAAAAAGTCTGCAGTAGCCAATTTAATAGATTTTTCATTCGAATAATCTTATATTGGGTTATGATTGCAGCTAAAAGAAGCCGGGGTAAGTGACTAGGTAGGTCCTTTAGTTTTTAGGGCTATTAGACAAAATAATAACGTTTCGTCTAAAAAACCGTGAAGAAGGTGTACGATGAAGGCCTATAGATAAACAGTAGCAGGTGGACCAAGCTGTAAACATCGCGGAACTTACAAGAAGATGTTTTGGGAAGGCAACAGAGACATTTTTCTGTGTAAAAAAAAATGAGGAGAATTACGAGGTTTTGAGTGAAGTGAAGAATTGTTTAGCGTATTATCTATAGTGCGTAGTGTCTTGAAATTATTATGTATGTAGATGTACTAGCTTTTGCACACAGCTTCGCTCGCGTTAATTTCGAATTTGACAGTCCATTCAGGTTGTACTCTGCTTGTAATGATATAATTAATCATGATTCGAAAGACACGTGGCGGTCTACAGTACTTGTTTT
This sequence comes from Eugnorisma glareosa, assembly GCA_947578425.1. Taxonomy (NCBI): domain Eukaryota; kingdom Metazoa; phylum Arthropoda; class Insecta; order Lepidoptera; family Noctuidae; genus Eugnorisma; species Eugnorisma glareosa. The sequence continues at coordinate 36,411,974 of OX387957.1, forward strand.
CAGGATGAAAGGTATATGTCCGTTTTTTACAAAAATTCAGGATGATCGGTTCAGTGGTTTATGCGTGAAAAGGTAGCAACCAAACAAATTCATTTTCGCATTTATAATATTGTAGGTATTTATGGTTATGAAGTTAGAATTTCAAACATAGATCTGTGTAGATCTAAAATCTCAGATGTCACTTTGTTACAAATCACCACATATTAAACATGAATTTCAAGAACACTATTTCCTGTTCAACTTCAGCGTAATAAAAGCTTTACGGCAAACCCTGTGTTTATGTGTAAGTACCTACTTATAAGTAACATAAAAAAAATTATAAGCATTTATAATTTGGTCTCATATTTATTCATAAATCCAGATAAAATGTTCAATACGAATATTATTAACTTGTTATTTGTTGCATTGATCATATAAAGTCTTATGGCAGTTTCAGGTCTGATGAAATTATAATGTATAGTTACTTTATTTATAACTAACTTATACTTACAAGTCGAAAGCAAATAAGATACCTGCTTCTCTATGCTTCGAAGAATAAGATGATAATTTATTTTTAGCTGGACTAACAACAATAAAATATAAATTACTTACAAAATAAACTAGTGTTCGGTCGATAAGTATTGACCGACACCTAATAAATAATATTTTATCTACATATCTATGTTTTATGGAATCTAGTGGGGCGTTAAAATATTTATAGCTTTCAATCGTAAGGTTTTACGACATTGATGTTTTATGAGATGCTCAGTTCCTCCTACTGGCGTACAGACACTCCGCCCAGTGTTTTGTTTTAACTTAAGCGTAACAATTTTACCTACACTAAATAATCTACATTATTTGTGACTAGTTTAAATATACATACAAAGATTTTGAGAAACTACTATTTTTTTTAGAAAATCTATGTCTCTATGAGGCATCGATTATAAATTATACACTACTTCGTTGGTCAAGTGGTCGCAAGCGCGACTGCTGAGCATGAGGTCCCAGGTTCGATTTTTAGGTCGGGCAAAAAGTTTAGGATTCTCTCTACGATTATTGGATTTGTGCTCCGTTGATTCCTAAGTACCTATTACATGGGCCTTAAACATAATGTGCGAAATATGGGTGTGCACTTCCGCCTAAATTGTGTTGCGTCGATTTATTTATGTCGTATAATTACTTACCTATTGCTCATAATATAGCTATACCTATATTGTCGTTAGAAAACGTAATACATAACAAAAAATAAAAAAATAAATGTTGATTAGGGCGCAGTGAAGTCACAGATCAATTTTCTCGCAACTGACACGCAACTGACATGAGCCATAGTGAACGCGGTAAATTTCAGGACTTGTGCACATGAGATAATGGTTTCAATTTTGAGAATGTTAATATTTTCCATTTATTATCATTTATTTATTACTAACTGTTGCCCGCGACGGACCTTCGTCCGCGTGAAATTATTTAAAAAAATATTACTTCCCGGTTTGAATCGGATGTTGTTAACAATTTCAAACATTTTATATTTTTGCACGGAACCCTTATCATTTAAAAAAAAGTAGCCTAAGTTAGGTACTCCTTATGACATCAGCTATCTGCCAGTAAAAATCGAGCCGGCCGCGGCCTTTCGGAGATTAGCCGGACCAAACAGAGAGACAGACAGAGAGATCGCCAAAAATAAAAAATTAAAGTTTTTTGTTGCAAGTACCATGTATATACTTTCATATTCATTCAGTAAAAAGCTGTTATTTTGAAATTACAAACATACCCTTCAATTTTATTTATTTGTATAGATTGTTGTCAAAAGATATTGTGAGGAAACGATTGCTCTACGTTCTACGCTTTATCTTCGTTAGAACTTATAATATCATGCAAAGTACGTAGTATATTATATACTATGTGACCGCTGAGATCCTTTAATCAGAAACAATACTGGCCTTTCGAAGTGGCATCCAAGCCGCACCGTTCCGACCTTCTCATAGAGAGGCGTCCTGTAACCCAGCTTTGCTAATATTGTGGCTGACTATGATTCTGAATGAGTCTAATAAGTTCTTTAATATTAAGGCTTAGCGTTGCCATACAACGTGGCAACGCCGCCAGTCTCTTGGGTACATTACCAGTTGACAGCGTTGAGGAGGAGTTTTTTGACGCCATTTTTTAAGTTTGTTGTTAAGTTAGTTACTTTAGGTTATTTTAATATAAAAATGTATAATTTTAATATTTAGCTAATTAAATATTGATATTTAACTTAGATATTTATGCTTAGCACAGAATGCTCGATGTTATCAATATCAGGAGGTTATCAATACGTCTGAATGTTTTTTTTTTGTACCTATGTATATTCATTAGCTATGATTCTTTACCACGTCGACGAGTTTTAATGATCCTTTGTATTGGAAAGGAGTATCTCAGGGGTTCCATATTAATGTGGTCAAGATTCAGATCTTGACCAAATTAATATGGAAGAGATACTCCTTTTTACCAAAGTAGTTTTTGAGTTAACTTCAATAATGCATATTGAATCTACTTCGTCTATGTAGATGATGTTATAACACCCATAACTTGTTGATCTGTACTAATATTATGAAGAGGTAAAGTATCTAATTTTGCATGTTTGTACATTTTGATGTAGGGGTATTTTAGGAACTACTGATCCAATTCTGAAAAATCTTTTTCTAATGGGTACCTACATTATTCTTGAGTGTCATATGCTTATTCAAATGTTAAAAAAAAACACTTGTTTGTTATAACTATGGTGGTGGTGGCTATGTTTGAACGTTGCTGTGGGATAATTTTCGATAATAACCCGAGTGAAGCTGTGGGCAAAAGCTGGTGTGAAATTAGCCCATACCTAACACGAATGAGTAGAATTGTTTGGAACACTATTCTTCCATGGTTGGAATTTGGTGACGTCCTGGTGAACTCCTAGAGCAGCGGTGGCCCAGTGGTGGCGGCCCCGACTTACGAACAGTAAGTCGTGGGTTCGAACCCAGGCACGCGCATTACTTTGTGTAATTTATTTCATCACCACTGCTCTCAAAAACGGTGAAGGAAAACATCGTGAGGAAACCGGTATGTCCTAGAACCAAAAATTCGAAGACATGTGACATCTACCAACCCGCACTGGGCCCGCGTGGTGGATTATAGCCCATTCCCTCTCATATAGAGGAGGCCACGTGTCCCAGCAGTGGGAACATTAAAGGCTGATTATGCTGGTGAACTCCTTCGGAGATAGACAATAGAAAATTTCAACAAACGGCTGCAAATCTGCCCTGATTGGTATAACAATTCCATGACATAATATCACGTATGCTCTGAAGAGGTACGCAGATATGAAAAGTACACCTACGTTGCGCCAGTAATGTTTAGGTTCCATGTTCTTGGGGTAAAACCACATGACAGGTGCTTTTGACGGACTCATAAAATAGGTTGATAATTTGTCGGTTTTCTTCTAATGGAAGTGTACTATTCTACTAGCTATACACTAATCCCGGATATCGGTGGCAAAAAAGTAAATCAAACTGACTTATGGTCACCGACTTCCGCAACTAAGGTTATTTTACACGTTTTGTCTTTTTTTAGACGACCGTTGTTTTTTTATTTTTAATAAAGTTTTTTATGTTTATTCTTATAAAAATTTAGAACTTTTATTGTGCTTTTTATTGTTTGTACTCGCACCAACCTACGTTATACTTACGGCAAAGCTATGCAGGTTGTTGCGGGTGGATGCATTCTTTAATAATGTATAATTATGTGCGGTTATTTACTTTGTTTAGTGTTTAGATTATCCCTCCAAGAAGTATAATATTGCTTCGTTATACCAGCAAGTTCCCAAGCACACGCTTTTGTTTTTTTTTTTTTGTGGTTGAGCACTTGGTCACCAGATGGTCAGTTGTTTGACATAATACAATATAAAACAACCATCATTGTTTTGTTTCTAACACAGCCAAGATTTCACATAAAAAATGGGTGTACCAAGCAAACGCGGATGTTATCATCATTTTGTTGTAAAGTTTTTTCTTTTGCTTAGGTACCTTCTTGGTAAAATAATGATATAATTGAAATAATGTGGAACACTTTTGCAGACGAACTACGGGAGGGATGTAAAAGAACAGTTGAACACACCAAGAAAAGAAACATATCTGTAATAGATATACGCATCATCCTCGGTAATGCTGCACAACATTCTTTGGATAATGTATGCCCAAAACAAATCAAAACAACCGTAACTGTGAAACTTCCGTGAAGCATCACATATCGAGGTGCGTGGCGGCTCCGGCGGGCTGCGGCCGCACTCACACGGGCCTGCGCACGCACACCCTGCCAGCGTCACCACTTATTGTTACGTCTAGTATTCTAACACATGTGGACTTTCGACATACCTATAGGTGTGAACGGAGCGGGAGGCGGCAGGGTCGGCCGCCGATCTGTAAACAGTGGTTATCGACGCGCCGCCACTTGCCTCCACGGCATCTCCGGCTACTGCGCTATATTTATCCGCTCTGGAACTGACGCGTGCGGCTAAATCCGTGCGGCGCCGAACGATGCCGGCCTCCTGCAACCACAACCACGTCACGAAGTGTCTCGGTGCACACCGGCGCTTCCTCGACGAACCAATGGCGCGACCGACCGACAAGCACAGCGGAATTCGCGAACGCTATACTACAGCGAAAGAAACTTCGCAGGGCAGCCTTTAGCTTTGCAGTTAGGAAACATAGTATGAACACTATGAACTCACCTGAGGGCAGGGTCTCAGTAGGACTTATGTGCTGGCGCAGGACCGGCGGCAACGCAGGCTTGGTGATGGTAGTAGGAAGGTGCAGGCGTGCGGTAATGATGATGTGGCGGTGGCGAAGCTCGGTACGCGTCCGGCACAGGCGACCCACTACGGAACCCAGCCAGCTGGCAGCTGGGTGGCTCGAACAGGTCGCGGAACGCCGGCGGGAGTTGCTCCGCTGGAGGTTCAGGCGCTGTGTACCACCCGGACGTGGCTGCACGAAATTCTTCAGCTACCAACGAGTACGGTTGGGGCGAACAGTAAACGGCAGAAGCTGGAAGTCGCGGTTCACTGAAGTCATCGAGGGAATCGACAGGCTTATCATATCTTGCACAATCTGCACCCGGTTCTCGTTTGGGCCGACACTCAAAGATGCGCGGCTTCACGTCAGGTTTAACGTCTCGTTGTTGCCCTAGCGTGTCCGCCGCACTCAGCGTCTCCTGAGCGGAGAGCGCCTCTTGGGCTTGCTGCAGTTGTTGTTGTCTTTTCATTGCTTCCTCCTTTTCTCTTAGCGCATCTTTCTTCTTAAAACGACGCCGCCGACGCAAGTAAGAACCGTTATCGAACATATTATACGAATCGGGATCCAGAGTCCAGTAACTTCCCTTACCAGGTTTCTTATCATCTCTCGCCACTTTAACAAAGCACTCATTGAGGCTTAGATTGTGCCTAATGGAATTTTGCCAGCCTTGTTTGTTTTCTCTATAGTAAGGAAACCGTTCCATTATAAATTGGTAAATGCCGTTTAGTGTAATCCGTCGTTCGGGGGCGTTCTGTATGGCCATCGCTATCAACGCAATGTATGAGTAGGGTGGTTTGACCATATCTTTAGGAGCACCAACGTGCTGTTGATGTGGATGAAGGTAGGGGGCTCCATATCCATAGCGGTATTGTTCGTAGGCATAGGGTGTAACGCCGGCTGAATAGCCACCGGCGGCTCCTCCGCGGTACGCATACGGGCTCTGTTCACCAAACAACGCGTGCATTTTGCCGGCTACGTTCACTGTCGCAACATGCTCAACCCGAAAGCGCGGAACCTCCGACGCGTTGCTCTGACGGCAACAAAACGACGACTGACCGATTTTGTTTAGATTCACAACAAGGCCGGTTTACATAGCGGAGGCTAAGCGAGAGACGAATGAGCGGTGGTGTGGGCACCGGCGTGCGGCTCGCTGGTGCCCCGCCCTCGGGCGCGCATCCTGCTCTCGCTGCCGACCAGGACCATGTGCGTCTCTGTCGCACCGCTGACGTGGAGATATGTACGCCCAGGGCGCAGTATGGGCGGCGTTAGCTACACTATTGCCGTGACACTCCTCACCCTAGTCCTATATCCTGACCCATTGTCCATCAGCCAACGATTCTGGCATTTACTTGCGTTGTTTGAACGGTCCACTAAATTTAGAAAAATGAAGAGTAAAATGTCCTACTCTTCTCGGTCGGAATAGAAGATTTCGGTTTAAGGTTTAATATTTTCTTTCTTCTTCTAAGTTAGCTAAGTAATATAGAAATATGAATTGGAAGGAAAAAATAAAAAAATCTAGTCACCATGTTTTTTTATATATGTTTGTGAATATAAGCTTCGCGGTTGTTTCTTCGTATATTTGCCTGGCTTTAATATTTTCAATTAGATGCGTTGTCTCGAAGCCACCAAACAGCATAATATAAAAATTAAATGGTGATATTTTTGAATTATGCTTAATTCGTTATTGTTAAGTAAGTTAAAATAACCTTAAGTTATTTTAATTTGTTAGTTAACTACATTCATAAATAATTTGGTGAAAAATATTTTTTACTTAACACATTATTTTTATTTATTTACACAATAATAAACATCGACAAGCTGAACGTCAGATAGTAAAGTAGGTATAAACATGTTTTGTAAAACACTTAATCATGTTTATTTGGTGATAAAAAAGTGTCAAATATAAGTGTTTTACAATTTGATTTATTTATTTACCCAGTTTATAAAAGTCTTCACATTTGTTTAACACGTAACTAACACGTAACTAGTCAAAAGTAAAATTGCACATCACTTTCTTATTGTATCTAATCTGTGGGGTAGGTATGTATGTACTTCCACGCAATAGAGCGAGAATGCGCTTAAAAAGTACTCGTTTCAATGCATTTCTTTTTGAACCTGAAGGCGATGAAATAAAAGCAACTTTTCGAGCATATGATGTATACTTCTTCTTCAACCTTTGGCCACGAAATGCTGAGTGTAAGTCGCTACCGAATCTCTCCACTTTTGGCGGTTTTGTGCCATGGCTATCATTAAGTATTGAAATACTTATATTGGTGCAATTTGCTACAAGTGTTGACAGTTAGCCAAAATTTAATACAAATGCACAAGAGTATCAAACTGCTTTTTACCCGACTGAGGGATGGTAATGTGTTTATCATTCTTTGTAGGTGTTTCGGTTATGTGGCGTTGCAGAGACCAAATGCGTAGACCGATTTTGATGATTCTTACGTCAATCGATTCGTCTTAAGCTTGCAAGCCCCATTGCTTGCAAGTGTCACTAAAGACATGACAAAAATTCACCACAGCGACAGCCAGATGCCATATTGTCAAACTGATAAACTCTACGAACTTCGTCAAGTGGTGATGAATGATTTTAAGGTTCCTTTCATCATTTTTCATTTTAAATAACAGTTTAGGATATATAACGATTTAAAGTTGTTAAAACAACCATCAAACACACATTCTCCAGCCTCCTCCGCCCTTATCCCAACTTATTTAGTTAGGGTCGGCGCAGCATGTCTTCTTCTTCCATACTTCTCTATTACTCTTCATCTCAGCAGTCACCTCCTTTCTAGCCATATCATCCTTCACACAGTCCATCCATCGTTTCTTTGGTCTTCCTCTACTATTATAGCCATCTAAATTCATACTCAGCATTTTCCTCAATACATTTTCCTCATTCCTCCGCATCACATGTCCTTACCACGATAACGGATTACCACACAACTTTTCAGTAATCGGCGCAACTTTCAGACCTCCTCTTATGTACTCATTTCTTACTTTGTCCATTCGTGTTACACACATCCCCCTTAATTATCTCATCTCTCTCTTATCTCAGCCACATGCAAATGCCTTTCATTCATCCCTTTTGTGGCCCAAAATTCTGATCAAACACACTGTTTATTAAATAAAAAAGGTTAATTGTCTGCGAAATCTTTCACGTTACTAAACTAAAAAGCTGAAAATAAGAATGGGTGGGGCCCCTTTCATTTTCATGATTTTATATTCAAATGGGCCCCTCCTGCTTCTGACGTTCGTTTAATTTAAAATGTGTATTTTTTTTGCTTTTCAGTTTTTTCAGTCGGGTTTTTTCAACAACTATTTTTGACCGACTTTCTTCAGAAAGGAAGAGGTTCTCAATTCGGTTGTATTTTTTTTTTTATATTTGTTACCTCAGAACTCCGTCTCCGTCGTATTTGTAAACCGATTTGAAAAATTCTTTTTTCATCTGAAAGGATAAGCTTCCCGATTGGTCCCATAGAAATTTTATCAAAATCGGTTTAGCAATTTGGTTGTTTTCCTCACGTTAATTGTCACATCACGCGACGTAGCGTGCTGGCGCTCTGATGTACATCACGTGACGTCGCGTGATATTTGTTAGTTAAATTTGACACACTTCCCGATTTCTGATTGAGCTGAAATTTTGCACGCATGTGTATATTGCGAGACAATGCAATATTATGATGACATGGAGCTGACCTGATGATAGAGCTGGAAGGTGGCCATAGGAAATCCACTAAAACGACATAAGCCCATCGAGTTTGGGTTACTATACTTCATCTTGTCGAGTACTTTGTCTCTAGATGGTACCCAGGGTCTGGTGATGGAGCTGGAAGGTGGTCACAGGTAGTCCGTAATCAAATGACACAATCCCATCGAGTTTGGGCTCGTATGATTCGTCTTGACGAGTACTTTGGTCCTAAATGGTATCCAGTGTCTGATGATGAAGCTGGACGGTGGCCATAGGAACACCGTTATAAAAGCCCAAGTCCTATATGCTTGAACTCGAACGTGCTCAACGGGCTGTTCTTAAAGTTTTCCTTGGAAAACCGCGTCGTTATCCAACAGACGAACTATACAAAGAAGCAGGCGTTTTGCGGGTCCGTCAGCTATATATCCAGAAGTCCCTTCTAAAACTGATTGCTGCGTCAGGGAGACAATTTACATACATCCAAAGAGGTAGAACAGGAGCTGATAGACTACCAATCCCTAGAGTTAGAACAATTTTTGCTACGCGATTTTCACTCTTTCTCCCTATTCGAGTCTTTAACACCGTTAATAAATCCACACTAAAGATCCCTGGGAATATACTCGAAGCCAAGATTATTATAAAGACATGGCTTCAGGACCTGACCTATGATGAGACAGAAAATCTCTTGTGTCCCTTGAAGTAACTTGCACTCAAACAAAACTCACATGATCAAGAACATTCCCTGCATCTGTCTTAACTGTTTAACACACACTCACACACACAGACACACACACTTCCCCACACACGAATGCTCATTCTCGCACACATACTGCAATCTTCCACTCTTCCACATAGTGATGTTTGTACAATGATCTTTTTAACTACGCATGTTGATTTTATTTTGTTCCTTTTTTTATGGTCATTTTATTGATTGTAATTTTTTTTTTATTGTATTTTTATTTTATATCCGAATGATTTATGATTTTTATTTGATTGCCAGCATGCTTACTAAATATTATAATTTGAATTATTTGAATTTCGCATGTTCATCTTCTATTTTATTTTATATTCACTTCATTGTTGACATTGACATTGATATTTTTAACATTTGATTATTTATTTATAATTATCATAATTACCTGTTTTTTTTTTTTGTTGTGCTGTGTCACGCTGAACAGTCAGTTATTCAATCTGCTTTAACTGTCTATACTGGGCCACCAAGATACAGGCTGTGCCTAGTTTGGGGCCCACGGCTTCCTCTAGTTTTGCACTCTCTTAGCTATGTTTATTGTTTTTGTTTTCTTGTATGCTTTGTGACTTGTGTGTGTCAATAAATTAATTTATTATTATTTATTATAAAACGACAAAACCTCATCGAGTTTGGGCTCGTATGATTCGTCTTGACGAGTACTTTAACTAACTTCTAGTTACAAAGTAAAAACTAATTCATGACAAGTATTTGTGTGGTATACTACAACTAAAAAGGGTAAAATAAAAAAACTTTCTGCGAAAACAAAACCGACTTCTATATACGTTATAATAACCAAAACGCAAACCAATTTTTAAAATAAAATATTCAATTACTTACATTAACATTAACAGTTACGTTTGGATGACAACACCATTTATCGTTCCGTGCTTTTTAACTTGGAACAGATGCCCCACAGCCTGCTATTCTTGTATTTACTTATTAGCCAGTTGTTTGAAGTTTTTGCCAAACATTAATTCCCAGGAAATAACTGAGCCTTTTCGTGTGCTTTCTTTCACTGGACGAAATTTTCAAAGGTTGCTATGTATCTTTCCTTTCTCTTCTTCTGATGATCTTGAATGCAACAAGCTGTCGCTTGCATTTTCTGCCTCAGCAAGAATACCTACCCCGTTGCGTCAATTAAAAAAATATATACTGTTCTTCATAACGATAATTCTTTTTTAATCCTGTCTCACGATTTCCTACTTTTTTGCACGACGTCGTTCCTTCTCAAGTTGAAGGAGAAGCAAAGGTATGAAGCTGCCGTACCTATACAATCATACTCAAAGACCACCAAATACCTACAAAATAATCATCATCTGCACCTATGTTGCATTGTTGGGGAAGGAGTAGGCCTCCAGTCTAACCACTTGCCTTATGTTCAACAATATCAAATGACTGCTTCCAAGATTATTAAAAATAATGATACTTAATTATTGTTTAAATCTAGAAATATTAGTGTATTCGTTTAATAGTTTTTGGCGCAATTTTTCAGAAGTTAGGTAATTACCTACTTTAAGTTATTTTAATTTTAGGATTTTAATTTTTACGATAAATGTAATATAGGATTTAAATAATATTAATTAAATTGTAATGAAGCGGAACAAATTAAAAAAAAAGTGCGGCCAAGTGCAAGTCGTACTCATGCACATTCCTAATTTCAGTCGGAGTAAAATGGCTGTGACATAAGGACGGCCAGACAGACAGATAGAGAGCACGAAACTATAAGAGTTCCGTTTTATTAAAAAAAAAACTCTCACATTACTTCATAGCAGACACATACACTACACACGCAATAATGAATGTGTGTATTAGGACCCGTAGGAAAAAATCTTTCACTATTTGAAAGGTTCATTATTCCGGATTAACATTTAACATAGGAAACTATTTATCCGGCTACTACCCGGGCGAAACCACGCACAGAAGCTAGTAACTTTTATCTTGACTGACTTATTCTCATTTTCATTGACTGCATACTAACAATAGTATTACAAATATACGGTGCGGTATACAAATACCGCATACTACTTCTTACTTATAAACTTAATTAATCCTACATAGGCGAAAGTAGGGACTGAAAAACAAAATAATAAGTTTAATGTGACATTCTACTACCTGTCGCGTCCTTTAACACAGATTATGAGGGCGGCAGCCAACCTTTATAGGTACCTTCTCTTCTTAGGACTGAGTCCATACCCGAAAGGTGCCGAAGGAACCCGATAAATATAAACCTATGCCGTCTGCTTATGTATCTAATGTTACAGTTTGATAATTTGTTTACCTTGCCCTTTTCAACTACCTATTCATGGTCCTTAAACGTCACTATAATGATCTCATAAGTACACATTGTGCTGAGTGTACCGTGGAATGCTATACACGGGATGGGCGTAACGATGTGCCCGTCGCGATATCTGCATCGTATAGTCGAGCACTACTACGTGGTCTGCACTTGGGAACTTATAAGGGTATGCTATGAATAATATATTCGTAGGAGATGTATGATATTTTTAAAAGTGTGTGTGTCCATGTCCGCTCACTGGCGAACGATCTAATGAAAGACACAAGCTGTGCTGTGGGGAGAAAGTGTTTCCCTTCTTAAGCCTTTGTACACACAGCTCCATTAAGTGGATACCCCACCAAAAGACATGTGCATTTAAATCCGTGATAGGCCCAAGTCGGTTTTTGTATTTTGCATAAACGTTTTATTAAAATTAATGTATTTTATTTAGGGTTTAAATAAGTTTACATTAGTATTTTTTTTTAATCTGTTTTTGGCTTAGTTGGTAAGCTTGCACGTCTGGGTATACGAATACTTTTTGTATTCTTCATAGGGATGTATGTTTGAATTGCAAAGATGTTGTCGCAAAGTTAATTTTAATATAACTTAATCGTTTTAAGTGAACGTATACCTACATCAAACGTTGGATTTATAATTTGAGGGTATGGATTAATTTTATAAAGAAAAAAGTAAGTTAGTAAAATTTATGGATACCCTCAAATTATAACTTCTATCGATTATACAGAGACTTAGAGATAAAGTGACTCGGACGATAGATAACAATTTCATCGCAATGGGGGCCATCGCGTATGAATTCGCTGCTAGAGGCTATGTAGCGCGAGATCACCGTAATGTCAGATGTCCTAAAGTGTTCGCGCGGTGCAAGCTTTTTTTCACGTATTGTTCTAGATGGAGCCATTCCTGATTTAATAATAACTTGAAGATTTTAAGCACCAACTTAGGATTTTATTTGTTTTTTTTTATTGTTTCATGCTTGCTAATTTTAAGGGAATTATTGTAAATATGTATCTGGAGTTTACACTTTGTTGTTATACGTAATAAAAGAAACTTTTTATGAAGTTATTGTTACAACGTTAAAGAATAATGGCTGTGGTTTAAATCTTATCTGACCGACAGAAAACAGAGAGTTGTAGTAAAGGGTCATCAGTCTCTACCTTACCCTTCAACATCCGGAGTTCCACAAGGTTCCCATTTGGGCCCAATACTTTTTATTATAGTTGTCAACGATTTAGCAAACAGTGTCAAACACAGTACCTGTTCCATCTTCGCAGATGACTTGAAACTATATCGGGTCATTGACACAAGTACAGACATTGCCCTACTCCAGGAAGATCTCAACTCTGTACATAGTTGGTGTACTAAAAATCACATGTTTCTTAATGCTGATAAGTGTAACCATATAACATTCACAAAAAAACACCTTTCGCTTACTTCTTCATACTCGCTCAACGGTAGAGTACTTCAAAAAATCGACAAAATCCGAGACTTAAGTGTTCTCCTTGACAGTAAGCTTACTTTCATACCTCACATTGACTCAATTGTTTCTAGAGCCGCTAAAACACTGGGATTCATAAAAAGAACTTGTTACGACTTCAAAACTGTCCAAACCTTAAAAATACTTTATAATTCACTTGTTCGAACTGTTTTGGAATATGCGTCACCTGTTTGGAATCCAATTTATGGTACCCATGTGAATCGCATAGAACGGGTCCAAAAAAGCTTTACACGCTATCTGCGGTACAAATCTAATAGCTGTCCTCTGGACGCTGATTACTCGACAAGGTTAAGTCACTTCAAAATGATAACTTTAAAACAGCGTAGGCATAGCAATGACCTGATTTTGCTTCATAAAATCATTAATGGATTTATACAAGTTCCGAAGCTTCTCGTCGAAATTAATATATCTGTCCCTCGCCATAGTACACCCAGATCTAAACGCAACCTAGATGTATTCACTCCTTGCCCAACCAGAACCAACCTTGGACATTCGGCACCAATGAACAGGATGATGAGAGAGTACAATGAGCTCCATATACGTTCCAATAGTATTGACATCTTCGCCAGCAAGCTGTTGCAATTTCGCAGACAATTGTTTCTGATCCACAGTGGCCACAGTTAATATCTATAATAATAACATTATTACTCATTTATTATTTGTAATTGATTGTGTGATTCTTTGGAGCAACAAAATAGTTATTTCTTTTCTTTATTTTTTTATTTTTCAATATCGTTTTCATGTAAGTTTTATTTTTTTAGCTTAAATTTGTACCTATTTAATATGATTGTATTAAAAACTTGAAATTTCTATGTAAGTGCTGTGCACACCTTTAAGTTACAAATTCACCCTAGATTTTAAGTTTAATTGTTCATTACCCCTAAAAATGTATTAGTGAATAAGTCGTTGGAGTGCCATAATTAAATAAATAAATAATATATAAATATTGACGAGACCTTACTTGACAGTGGCGCCATCTGGTGAGCTCAAATACGATAGCCCTCATTCATATGGGCTCGCTCGCTAGTTCATTAACCTGCCGGTATGAGTATGACGACATTCGGTGGTGCGATGGTTCGAATCCAATTCGAAACAACAACTTGAGGGGTTAGCACATACTGACGCTGTATGTACCACTTGTCGAAAATCTTTTACCTGAACACGAGTTTCCATGGCTGACCTGGAAGTTTTTTAATAAATTCCGGACACAGGTTGGCTAAGGCAAGGAAAGACTTTCCTTTGGAGTTTAAATGTGGTGTTGTCCATCAAACGATGGAAGTGATGGCCCGGGACACTCGATAACGTGTCCTGCCTGTCCTGCACTTTGCATATTACAGGAGCTGATGGACGATACTGAAAGTGCCAAACAAGTGAATTAGATAGCCATCGACACGCTAAGAAGAAGAAATAGTACCTTCTTCAAATTCAAGACTATTCATTTTATTTGTCAGCGAACTCATCTGGACCGAACTCATCCGATAGCACGATAGTTTACAGTTGCAGTCCTTTAAAGCAACAAAAATTCGTGGAAAGTTCATGTCAGAAGTATCCCCAGGTTGCATATTGATTTTCTTCATCCAAATTCTTTCCATATTTTATCAGGAACTTTTCATTTCCGCCATCTTTTATGGTTCTATACTGTTTGCACTTTGCAGCATATTTAACTTTTTGGTTTACTTACTGTCATGGTGTCAGTATAAAAGTCTCATAGCTCTCACTCATCGGCTCCCCCTGGCTGGAGGCCTTAGATTCATTTTTAAGGCATCCACAGCATTTGCCCGGTTTAGCAGTAGCCAGCCTCAGAGGCTGAACTGCGAGATGCGATCTCCAAAAAAAAACTCATCGGCTCATTGTCAACCAGGCGTCAACCCAACGTGAACATGATCGTAGCGCCTCAGCATCGTCGGGTGGACGCAGGCCTTGCACGGCTAAGCATCGCATTACTTTCGGCAGGCTGACCACCAGCACACAGCTGGGTGAAGCTGACGACAACCGCTCCCGGCCAGACGCATGAATTCAAGCAAGAAGTGAGGGCGCGGCAGGAGGCGTTCTTACTTTCTATTAACTTTTCATACATAAATTCAAATTAATTCATCCACTCTCAATATTAGGAACGTAGCTTAAGAATTACCTAAGCGCCACGCGAAATTAAAATTTTCTTACGTTTTTTTTTTTGCAATTTTCCGGTATATATATATATATATATATGTATGTTGAACAAAACATGATTCGCGACCCATATAAAAAAAATAGGTTGGTATAAATCATCATTAATATAATGTTTTAAAATATTAATTTTACCAATAGTACATTATTGCAAAGGCCGTGAAATAGGCAATTGCTGGTCGAGTATGGGACTTCATTATTACGAGACAGACAATTGCCATTTCCGCCGAGGTTTATGTACTTATAGTGCTTTTCTCAAAAGAATGCAGGGACGTAAAACGTACTTTTTTCTAGTTTTTCCAAATCATAAATATCCCTACCAGCAGTGATAAGTCAGTAGCGATATATGGAACGGGGGAAATTTTCATCTACTTTCATGTGTTTTTATTTTGACTTCGCTGGGACCAGGTTTTCCATTGCCAATTTGGCTTCTGATCTTAAATTTGGTGGAGTAGGTACAATCTATTTCCATTTCACTCTCTGAACCGTTGGAAGTGTTGGAACTCATTTTAATTATTATATTTAGGTATATTAATAACAAATTAAGACGAATTTTCAGCTTTCCGCCAATTTTCTATTTATCATCTGTGCCGAAAGGCAAACGCCTAAAAGGCTATACAGCCACGTGAACGCAATTTGTACCAAACAAAGAGACTTATTTTTGGTATGCCAAGAATGATAAAAAGGATCCAATCAAAGATCATTTTTATCATTTCGCCGTTTCACACACCATTGCTGGAGCGTTGTAGGTAATGTCCCAGATTCAAAAAACGCTCTTGCATTGGATTTTATTTTCTTTGTCCGTAAATTCGGTACTTCGCGTGTTCTTTTTTCGAAAATAATGACATATTACCATGCATGTTTGAGAAATAGTACTCATTGCAAATGCCGTGAAATAGGCAATGGGGGGCGGGGTCTATCGCGTATGAAACCGCCGCTAGAGGCGCTAGTGTAGCGCGAGGCCACCGAAATGTCAGATTTCATAGAAAGTTCACGCGTTGCGTGATTTTTTATCACCTATTTTTACGAATATTCACGATTGTGGTCTAGTTTGAGCTATTTCTGATTAATCAAGACTTGGAGATTTTAAGTAGCAGCTTAGGATCTTATTTGTTAGTACTTGGAGGTAAAATGTTTTTTAAATATTTCATGCTTGCAAATTTTAGGGAGAACATTGTAAATAAATGAATCTGAAGTTTACACTACGTTGTTAAACGTAATAAAATAAACATTTTATGAAGTTATTGGTACTGTAAAGTATAAAATAAAATTATTAACAAAACCTTACGCGACAGTGGCACCTTCTGGTGACCTCAAAAACGATAGTCCTCATTGCAGGTCGAGTATGATTTTGACAGCCGAGCCGAAGGCGAGGACTTCACTTATACGAGACAGGCAATTGCCATTTCCACCTAGGCTTATATTATTTTTTCAAAATATAAGTTCTTTAACCCTATTCTGTAACTATTTCATGGAAAAGTCACTCAATTGGGTTAAATGAACTTGGAGGGTTGTATTGATGATTTGAATGATTATAATTCTGTAACTCCATACGGTTACTGGCGCGATTCATATTTTTATCAACATACAACCTGACACTGACCTGCAAATTGCAATAAACGTAAGAAAATTTAAATTTCGCGGGCTACCCTTGCGCTTCCACCTTAAAATGAATACAGATGAAATTTAATTTTCTAAAAAGAACTTTTAGTTTTAGAGTGAAAAATCTCTTTCTTAAATTAATTGTAACAAGATTGTCAACTGATTGTTATTTTTATAATAATTAATTTTGAAACCTCCTACATCTTCCATTCTACTGATTATTTTGCAAACAGATCAACTTTGACTTCCTGCTACTATTTTTGTTTCTTTCTGGCCTACGCGTGTAGGGATGGTCGATGATAGCAAAGATTGATGTTGATATCGACTATGTTAAAATCGATTCAAGAGCATTGATGTACGATATTATTTGAAAGATTTATATCAATAACCGAATGTTTGAGGTAGTAAATTAAAACATCAATTATTTTAGTAATTAAAATGTACAGACAATCAACCTAATATTTTAGCGTTAAAGTTGAAAATCTATTAGGTATAGAAATTTGACAGATTGTAGTAGAGTAGCTTGATGTGCTGTGTCTGTGCAGTGTACAAGTACGCCAATTAGGAAAAAATAACATTCCTTGTATTTTCGGGTACATCCTGCAAAAAAAGTAAAGTTTGAAAATGTCCTTTTAGTAGGTATGATTTTTTTGGTTATACACAAGTTGAACAGCTTTTAAAATACCTAAGTCCTTCCGACCTGTAGATGTCACTGTGCAGCACACATTTTTAATGGCTACTTCCTTCAACTGATGTGAGCTAATTAATGCTAACCTATCGATGTTCCAATATTATTCATCGGTTTTTCAATGTTTACGAGAACATTATCATTGATTAACAATATCTAGACATCGAAGTTTAGCTACCGATAAGTTTAGCTATCGATGAATATCGACATAGTCACGTTTCACTTCCCTTCTGAGTTCTGTCAAGTCATCAAGTGTCACTGTGTCAGTAATGTCAGTTTTGTTCCACAGACAGAACATAATTTTATTGATAATACTGATACCGGTCAGTCCATGGTTCAAAGGCCGCATTCCGAATTACAAAATAATCACTCACAGCGCTCACATCTATATTTTGCGTTCCGTTTTAGATACCACGATTATGACAGCTGAGAGCTGTCATCAATTTGGAACGCTCGTGAACGCGTTCACAGTGATCATAACCCCAAACCGAAACCTTTGACAAGACCTATTTTTGAAAATGGACGATATGTTGGTTGACTCTGCTGCACATACAACCCTCCAAGTTCAATTAACCCCATTCAATAACTATTTCATGAAAAAGTCACTCAATGGGAATAAATGAACTTGGAGGGTTGTATTGATGATTTGAATTATTATAATTCTGTAAGTTCATACGTGTTACTGGCGCGATTATTATTTTCATCAACATACAACCTTACACTGATCTGCAAATCGTAAGAAAATTTAAATTTCGCGGGCAACTCTTGCGCTTCCACCATAACAAAACAACACAACCTGTGAACAGAACTGTCATTTTTGACAGCGCTCACGGTGATATTTATTTGGGGCATGGTCGGTGTAATCGCAAGATGGCGCATGTCATGACGTCATCTATGACGATTCAAGGGACATCAATATCGCGCTCACGGTAATACGGAACGGGTTTATGGACGCTCAAATCGATTACAGCGTAATTCGGAATGCAGCCTAACACCAGTGTTGCCAGAAGGTTACATTTCTTACATTTTTCGTAACTTTTGACCCCCTCGCGTAACATGTAAGTAATTTTTAAATTTTAGGGTATTTTCGTAACTTTTCAGAACAACGAGATTTGTAATGCTTTTTTGCATTGAGGCGTTCTTGCCCTTTATTAACAGAGCCCGTTTACGACCACTTGGTAGAACAGTACGTTATGAGAGTTCTTTAAGTATCGAAAATTATAGTGGTTAGTTCAGTGTAAATCTAACAGTTGCACAACCTCGTAGTTTTGGTTTAAACTAGAATAGAATAAATTAGGTGCTAGACTGGACAGTAACAACAGTGAAGATGGCGCTGCGAACAAATTAAGGTGGATGCGCAAGGGTAGCCCGCGAAATTTAATTTTTCTCAAGTTTATTGCAATTTGCAGGTCAGTGTCAAGTTGTATGTTGTTAAAAATTTGAATCGCGCCAGTAACACGTATGGAGTTACAGAATTATAATCATTCAAATCATCAATACAGCTCTCCAAGTTCATATAATCACATTCAATAGCTATTTCATGAAAAAGTCACTTTTTGAGATTATATGAACTTGGAGAGTTGTATTGATGATTTGAATGATTATAATTCTATAACTCCATACGTATTACTGGCGCGATTCATATTTTCATCAACATACAACCTGACACTGACCTGCAAATTGAAATAAACTTGAGAAAAATTAAATTTCGCGGGCTACCCTTGCGCATCCACCTTAAACTGTCTGTTTTATCATTAGACTATATACACCATTAGACATCATACATTCCTTTACATTTCGCCATTGTACTGACATCAATTATTATTTGCCTACGACCTCCGACCCCAAAAACAGGTAAATTAAAAAAAAAAAGAACAATAATGTAACTTTTACAGCAAAAATGTTACATTTCAGGAAACGAAACGTAACTTACGACTCAAGGGCCCTGGTAACACTGCCTAACACTTCAAACTGCCATTTAGCAGGGTCATATTCACACCATAACTCATAAATGATGTGATGCTCTCAATCTCAATGCTCTGTGGCGGGGTCGCAAATTTTGTTTGTGAACATGAAATTTGATTGTGCTTTACCGATTGAGTCTTATTTATTATCTTTCCTAAAAGTTGACGGGAAATGAAAACCACAGCAACCGATTATAATCAGGTTGGAATGTCATTTGTTTATTCATTATGGTGGATATAGATATACCTATATGGCGTGCTCTTTTTGTGGGAAACTAAACATGTATGGAGGTAAGTAAGTAGTTTACTTGCTACGTGGTCTAGGTGTATTGTAAAATAAATAACAGAACTTATTGCAGAAGAGAACTAATCTATTGAAAAAAAAGTACATCTGTAAATTATGGTCTATCATTTCAGAATTAGAGTCCTTTGGTATAAGTACCTATTCCACTCTTTAAATTAGAGTATTCAATTCAGAGTTTTCATTTACTACTTTCAGTGACCACCATCAGCTTTCAGCAGATTCTGCCATTACAGAATTGCAGCTTGTAACAGTCGACAACCTCAACCGGTTCAAGTCGTTACACTGACTATTGTGACTATGGAATATAAAGCAACATGTATAAAGAGGTGTTCTGATGAGGCAAAGGTAATGCATGAGTTTATGGTACTGTTTCTGCCATGACCGCTTGGGGTTAGCTACTTAAAGATATAGATTTCAGCATACTGGTGTTTTCGACAATTTTACCCACAGAATAACTGATAAAATGGAATCTATCTTAATGCACTCATCCTAAGGTGCCACATAGGTGTACCTAGTTTATATCCACACAACTATTCTTGGGCAACGGAAATATTATTCAGCTCAAAAATTAAAAAAAATGTGTTCCTGGTAGGTAGGTATTTTATTGTTGTACAAAGGTTATTTAAAGACTTATCAATCACTCATCAAATCAAAGGACATAAAAAAATGAAAAATAATGCCTATAATTGACATTATTTCTGCCCTTGTCATTAAGTCCAATAAAGGGTTAACTTATTCTTTCAGTCATCTCAATTGTGGAGGTTTTGTCCTTTTTTACTATGTTGTATGTGTATGTGTTGGATATCTAAGTTATACCAAATTACTTTTGTAAATATAACAAAATTCTTGAAAAAATATACCTACTGTATGTGTAAATGGTCTAAATGCTATGGAAATGAATGCCACTTTTCCATGAACACAGTACTTAGTAAGCATGTAGGTTTTCTTAGTGATGTGGTGTATTATGAGAGGTTTGTATAGTGAATAAGTGATTTTTAGCTGGATTGCATGTTGGAAAAACATTTATATGGCCTACTTAATGTTTTTCGTGTGTCTGGGTGTACCAGGCATTCACTTGGCCCAATTACTCTATCATTACTCTAAAAACTAGATGTTAAAATATAATTATAAATGTTGTTATTATTTGCCTCCCAAAAATCAACATAACTCTCTTGCCCCTATCCCAATTTATTTGGAGTCTATTTATTATTTGGGGTCATATCAAAGTCATAATCATTCTCTTGCCCTTACCCCGATTCATTTAACAACATTTTTTATACACATTTCAGAATGCCTGTCTCCTAGCTGCATATGAAAATGGCTGAACAGAACACATCGAGAGAATATGAATGGCAGTCCAGCATAGAAGGAAATTCATGCTACTTTCTTAAAAATTGCAGCTTTTCCTTATTTTCTTATTGGAGTCCTATATGAATACTCATCTTTAGGGCTAGATGAAGTATGTATGTTTGTAATATTTCTGAGAGCTTGAAATCATGTCATTTTGGGCATCAGCTCGACTACAAATTCAGAATTTTCATTTTGTATTTTTTGGTTTAGTTGAGTGCCATCTATTGTTGAAATGAATCATTAAAGGAGTAGCAATCTTGGTTTCATCTGTAATGTTCCTACATAGGGTAGATGGCAGTAGTGATATGGTCATGGTCATAGTTCTCATTAATTGTCAGCATTTTTCATTCTGCAATAGAATCAAATCAAATTCTTATTTATCAGTATATTCTAGAATTGTTATCTGAAAATAAGCACTGTGTGTGTTTCTACTCATACTTGGCTAGTTTATTTAAAAAAGTCAGCATCTGTAGCATCTTATTCTCGTTGTTTAGAACAGTATTTAGTATTTCTGGAAAGTTTTAGATTTTTTCTAAAATGCTATTAAGCATTTTCTTATTATACCTACTTAAGGGGCACAGAAATTCTTGTTATAGCATGGGCCTTTTGGTGCGTGAATGACATTGCCAGGGCCCTGTTGGAAAGACATTGCAGTTGTTAATGTAAAATATGTAATGTAATGTAAATGTCTTTCGTTTTTTTTTAAATACAACCTATTTTTTTTTTATGTTTGAAAAGTGAATAAAGATTCATTTTTCATACATAATAATTACATTTTAAAATATTTTCACTATCAAAATTTTGTAAAAAAAAATAATTATTTTATTTTTAATTTCACGTATTACTTAGCTAACATAAAATGACGCCTGTAATCGCCGAAGGGTCAGGTCAGGTCAAAGGCAGAGGTGTAATTAATAGTACACCCACATTATGTACACACACACATATAAATACATAAACATTATTTTATTTGTATGTATTATTATTATGTATATTTTGAAAACAACTCAAAATGGCCCAGTGGGCATGTGATTATATATAAGCCAATTTGTTCTTAGAAAAACTGCGCTAAGTAGCTTGGTAGGGATGTCTGTGTTCTTATTCTTATTTGTGTATTGAATATTTAATTTTAAGATTAACCTGCAGAGATATGCTCAAGTTAATCTTAAGATTGATATATTTCATAAAAATACATCATAATTATTGTAATTCTGACTTTTTTTAATCTATGAAATACTTTTCTACAAATCGGAATTTGAATAAATTTTATCCTTAATTTGTTTGTCTCATCCTTTTTTAAGGAGCAGGAACCTAAAAAGCTCTTAAAGTATTGTCGAGAAAAGACATATTTAGCCATTATTGGATATATTTATCTATTCCAATGTTTAAACGTCGATCGATGGATTGCGACTTGTGCTGACAAAACACCTTGGTTTAGGTTATGTTCGTCGGAGCTCGACCCTGAGGTTATTTTGAGGAAACAGAGCTAGGCATGCTCGCTTTTCATCTCTGTCTTTCACCACTTAGTTTTTCTGAAATGTAAACTGGATTTTGAAGCAGTTTTCATATTACGTATTTAGAAAATTTGGTATGCAATATTTATGTGTTTAGTAAATACACTAAAATACATTATTATTAAACAAGGGTATAGTACAAAATTCTCGATGAGTAATAATAATTTATTGACAAAAAAATATATTTAATTGAATATCCATAGTGTTTATGAATCATATTTTATTTATTTACAGTTTATATATTCACAAAATTATTTATTAGACAAAAATGGAATGAAAGGTCATGTATTAGGTATCAGATAGTTGAATTTGTGGAAATAATGTCTTTAATAATGTCAAACGGCATAATTTATGCCTTTTGACTGAGAGACTTGAGATTAATCCAGTATGACATCCTCAGCACAGCTTGGTATTTTCTGTAAATCTGTAACATTCAAATGGCCTATCTACAGATGTCACAAGTTGATATCATTCGATTAAAATGTATTAAAAGAAGTTAAATAAGACAGATTCCATATCTGCAGGCATGTCCAGAGCATAGAAATTATTTCTTGCCTTTAGCTAAACATATGAACTTTCTACTGACATCCTTAATGCGAGATCCCTTCTCATTGAAGTTCGCTCCTTTTTACAGTAGTAATGACCGATATTGATTTAGCTTGAGATATTTTCACACCAAAATCTTTGTTGAACGTACGAAACCATAACATTTTACTGACAGATTTTACTCATAGCAATAAAAAAAAACTACTTATTTGTTACATATGCAATTAAAGTTTCTGAATAAATTGAATTTAAGATTTTTGTTACCTAGTAATTCCAGGTTTATAAAACCATGGTGGTTATTTTCGCGATAGTTAATGGCAATGTTATTTTACAGTCGTCAACCAAATTTCGATGGCGCTGTCAGTGAATATAATCTTATTTCGATAGCTAATATCTCAGAAAAGTGAGACGGAACCTGCTTTAGAAGATTTTGTCTCGTACAATACTTGTTTGTATTGATACAACTTAAAGATTAATACATGAGTCTTGGTTCGAATGGGCGTAAGGCCAACTGAATAACACATACCTTAGATACATATCTCAAATCATAGGTCCCAAATTCAGTTCTCCTAAGTAGACCGGGAAGTCTAATCTGCTTCTGGAGGGAGGTGGGCTGGTTGGAGTAACGGCCACCATGGCTCACGTACAAAAGTCCACTTTAGGGACTAAGTGCGGAAACCAAACCATTAACATAGAACATAATTTCTCCAATAAATTCATACTATTGCGACAAGTACTTATGTCGCCGGAGAATAGAGAGAGAACCAATAGAAAATGTTAGAATTTCCCGTATTTTGTCGAAAATTGGACTAAGACATTAGTTTCTATAGCAGATCATCTTGAAAACTTTGTGCCAAAGCTAAGCCCACAGTAATTAATCCTAACTAGGCTGGCGAAGTCCTAGAATCGTCTAAAGATTGTTAAGGCTGTGTACAGGTAATCCCTTTTCAAACTAGGATTGTTATTAGTTTAAATATTATATCATAGCTTTGGCTAAATATGTACATAAAAAGGCATCATACTTCAGGTGCTTTTACATATTTCTGTTTCCGGCGACTCTTAAGTACCTGCTTGTGGATTTAGTATGAAGTGATTCCTAATAATAAGCTACTATTTGAGATATATTAGATATCAATGCTGTTGGTTTTACACCCAGATTTGATAGATTATTGCCCTTGGTCCTTTAAAAAAAAATAGCGGAATTTACGCAGGCCAGGCTTCGTACAAAAATCTTGCAACCCCTTTTCTTTTTTTTTCGGATGGAAATCATCAAATAACCCCTCCCGCTCCGGGCTGAGCAGGAGGCAGTGTCAGACTTTTACTGAATAAAACCCATCCATGTTCCTTTCTTTGCCCTTTGTGTTCCAGGGCCGCGGTATCTCTTTCGAACAGTCCCGCAACCCTGGCAGGCATCGGTCCTTTCGGACCCCTTCCTGTTTGCTGAATCACTTTGAGGCGCGCGGGCCTGTGGACGGTGAGCTAGCCCATAGCTCACCGTCCACAGGCCCGCGCCCACGGCCACCGGCGACGCCCGGTGCGCCTCCCGCGGCGGCTGGGACGTGAGGTTCTCTCCCTCTCACGTTCCGCCACCTCCGTCGCTAGCATGACTGCTTCGCAGAAGGTGATGACGGCGTCTCATTCCATCTCGCTCCGGATCGTGGATTGAACCAAGGCCGGACGCGAGAGGTCGTCGCCGCCGGTCGCCGCTACGAGGACACGGCGGTGGTCCGCCCACGCAGAAAATGACAGCAGATTTTGTTGGGTTTTTTCACGGTTTTGTGAAATGTTATTGTTAATAATTTCATTGATTGCTTAAATGTTTGTGGAATATTGTTTTTTGTTTGGGTGATTTTGACTAGAAGCAATTTTCTATAATTTTCGATATCTTTTGTTATTATATTACAAAATTCCTGACGTCTACATGCACCATTTAGTCCCGAATATTAACGCTCTCTAGATATAGGTCGTTTAGCGTACGGACGTAGGCTATGTTTAATAGATATTATTTACTGATCTTTGTTCATAAATACACTATCCCGATAAAGATAAGTCAACACCGTATTTTTGCAGAACCGTGCTTTTTAACATGGAATGTATACCTACTCTATAGCGTCCTAATTGCGTCCTAAGCCTATAATTAGTAGCCAGTTCATTGAAGTAAGTATGCTAAAATGGTCCGAAAATTAAGACGCATTTTTATGGATTTTACACTAAAGCAATTTTTGCAAATTTGCAATATATTTTAGCTTAGACTTAGATGGCAACAGGCTATCATATCAAGCAAGCATTTTGTACCTCAATATCAATATCTGGCGGCGCAGCATCTAAAGAATTCTCTTCAAAACTTTTTTTTTTCTCTTATAGCGCATTGATAGGGTATTAAGATTTAATTTGCTTTTTATTCTCGCTTTTGCCTTTTTTTTACCTTCGCAGGTTAAAGGTGAGGCAAAGGTATGAAGCCGCAAAACAGCCTAATATTAAAAAATATATATTTTTTCAATTTAGAACAAATCAATGTTAATTGGTTGATAAAAGCAAAAAAATTAATAATAATGTTTACTTATGATATTCTATTTATAAAAACGATTTAATTTATAACAATATTTACACCGTAAAGCCATACCTATATGCGCCCAGTGGAGGCGTATTTAAAGATTTGGCACCCCGGGCCAGTTAGCTTTACCGCCCCATTCATTTAAGAAAAAAAAACCTACAATGAGGTGTGAATGTTTTTTCCCTAAAAATGAACCATTTATTCACTATTTACATATTTTTCTGTGTTCAAATTGATTGACTAAATCGTCAATGACGCTGTCATAACATAAGGCGTTTGTCAACTCAGCTTCTATATTCAGCGTTCTTCGCTTTTACGAGCCCCGATTCAAAATAGTTTGTCTAGTATGGAAAGTAGTGCAAAGCGTAAAATATAGAAAGTAAATATTGGTAAAATAATCAAGAACGTTTAATAAAAAGTAAACCACAATTTGAGGAACATTTTAAAGTTTATTTTAACATAACTGAAATTCTTTCATGGCTTTACATAACATAAAAATTAAAAAAAAAATTGTAAAAAACATAACGCAAAAGTATTCGTCTACCCTTGTCACTCACGCAAAATAGTTCGTCTACCGCTTAGTTGTGTCGCCTTTGCTCTCAATGACAGCTTTAATGCGAAGAGCAACCATGCGTTGCAACCAAATCTGCACACTCCTCAGGCGTAATTGACTCCCCGACAGCCAAGTGTTTAGCCTTTAAGTCGCTCTTCGTTCTTGATGGATTTTCACGGAGAACTTTTTTCATTTTCCACCATAAGGTTTCGATCGGCGACAAGTCCGGGCTGTTAGATGGCCATTCGATTGTAGGGATGCTTTACGCCAGTAGCTACGTCTTAGTTGTCCTTGCAGTATGGCAGGAAGCACAATCCTGTTGAAAAATGAAGGAATCTTGATGCTTAAGTGACGGAATAGAGGGCAGTAAATTCTCTTCCAAAAGGTTTTGATACCTTCCAGCATTGATAGAACCATCCACAAACTGCATACCACCAACACCTTGTGCTGACATGCAGCCCCATATCATAAGAGACGCCGGAAACTTCACTTTGCGTTTGAGACAATCAGTATGAAATGCCTCATTTTTGTTCCGAATCACTTTTTTCCTTTCATCGCCGACTGTCACTTCAAATTTGGATTCGTCACTCCAAATGATACTACGCCACTGATCGGAAGTCCAATTTAAATGATCACGAGCAAACTTCAACTTCTTTTTCTTTTGTACAGCAGTCAACAGTGGTTTCTCCTTAGCGGTGTAAAATCCGTAACCCATTCTTTTGAGTACTCTTTTGCAAGTATCAACTGAGACGTCTTTGTGAATCATGTTCTTCCATTGCACCGTGAGTTCTCCAGCTGGAGCACGACGATTATTTTTGATAATTTTCTTCAGGATTCTGTTTTCTACTGCACTTGTGATGCGTGGTCGACCAGTTTTCTTCAAACAAGAAGTCGTTCTATTCTTTTTATAGTGCTGAATGATAGATTGGACTGTAGACCTGGGAAGTATCAAGTCTTTAGATATTTGGTAACTTGATTTGCCAGCATCGACCCGACAAACTATTCGCTTTCGAAGCTCTTCACACACGGGTTTGCCACGACCCATTGTTATTTGAAAACTAATGAAAAAAACTGAAATTTTCAAATTTAGACTGTCTCACTTGACAAATGACATAGAATTACTTTTATAAATTTAAATTATGCAACATAATTGTACAAAGAAGGAATAATCTTATTTAATTCACCGATAGACGAACTCTTTTGCATCTATTAACAATTAGACGAACTATTTTGCTTATAACTTCTTCGAATTTAAAACAGGATATGTATAAATTTAAAAAGATAAAATAGTTTATTGGTTCATAATTAAAAAATGGCACAACTAACGTGACACGTGATAGTAGAACAGCTCAATATTTTATATAGATATACAAAAATAATGAAGTTAGAAAAAATCTCACAGAGAAAATTTCACACTAGACGAACTATTTTGCATCGGGGCTCGTAGTGAAACTTCATTAATTCTTTAACCTTCTGAGTAGGTACACAAAACGGACGTTCTGCACTGTAATTCGTCATTGCGGTGCAAAGAAAAATTCGTAATGAAATCGCTACTTACGGGAAAGCTTCTAATACCCATATTCAAAGTCAAACCTCATGTTTTCCTCGACTCGACTGAACCTCACATAAGGCAGTTTCATATTCATAGTTGTTATTTTACTCCTCATCTCAAACAGTTTCCTCAGTCGAGGTGAGTTTGACTTGAGGAACCAACTGTCAAATATAAGGTACGTCGCGATCTACCTTGAAACTTCCTTGAGGTAGTTTACAAGGGTCTTTTAACCAAAATACGCGTATTTTATCCGATTTTCATAATGTCTTTTGAAGAGTTTATTGAATATTTATACGATTACATATCGCGCCGCTATACAATGTGTCCAGTCATGGACTAGACTGGATATTCTAGGTAGTTATTTATCAACAGCATCTCAATTACAGGAAATGATTAATGAGCTAAATGATGTAAGCAATAAGATCGGCCTAGAACTAAATGCTACCAAGACTAAAGTCATGACGAACCACCATATCTTGCAAATACGGGTGAATAACAACGCATTAGAATATGTTCAAAGTTATGTTTACCTAGGACAACAAATATCTTTCTCTAAGACAAGACACGAAGATGAGGTTAAAAGACGAGTTAACATAACCTGGAATAAATTCTGGAGCAACAAAGAAACCCTAAAATCTAAACTCCCTGTAAATCTCAAGAAAATGATAATGGACTCATGCTTATTACCCTGTCTTACCTATGGCTGCCAAACATGGGTATACAATAATAATACTAAAAACAGAATACAAGTATGCCAGAGAGCGATGGAAAGGAGCATACTAAACATACAACGAAAACATAGAAAAAGAAACACAGAAATAAGAAAAACAACAAAAATAATAGATGCTCTGGAACATTCTCAAAAACAAAAATGGAAATGGGCGGGTCACATTGCACGTATGGATAAGGAAAAATGGACACAGAGAGTAACTACCTGGCAAGGACCAACAAACAAAAGGAAAAGAGGTAGACCGAAAGAAAAATGGGTTGATGAAATAATTAGAAAAGCAGGTGAAAATTGGATCACAAAGGCAAAGGACAGACAAACGTGGAGCAAATTGGAGGAGGCCTCCACCCATTGAGGGGTCCATATTGAAATATAAATGAAATTGTAAATTGTTTTGATAACTGAATTTATTTAATATTTTAGAAATCCATTTAAAGAAATGATTTTATTAATTTAGAAATATTTGTAAGCTATTGTAATTGTATAATCATGTTATGAATTGAAATAATTTTTGTTATTTTATGCATGCACATTATGTAATAGTAGTTTTAAGTTATATTTGATTTATAAGTCATTCATTATGGAATTAAAGAGGCTATAATAATAATAATAATTTATCAACTGTTTTATTACACAAATTCGTTGATTTGCAAAGAATTGGTTGACAAAAAATTAGTTTGTTTATTCACAAAAAAATTGACGATTTACAAAATTTTTGGATGGTTTTTAGATTTTAATCTTTTTTTCTGAAAGTTACAAATTAACGCATTATTTCGCAATGTTAACGATAAAAAATATTGTTGCCCTCTGAATAAGCTTATTTTTATTATCTCAGTAAGACAAATGCCTGCCAAATAGCGGGGAAGTGAATTGGACCCAAGTAGGTAGTGTATTTGTGTATTAAAATAGTTGTTATTTATGTACCTAAAATATCGCTTGTCCATGACTGGACACACTGTTTTGCAGAAAATCCTATTTAGTTTTATGATGAAAATGAATTTTTAAATTAGATTTCGCTTCACTAAAGTTATTGTGATGAGTTTCTTGCTGCCGCTACTTTTTCAAGACATTCGTGGTAACAGACGTGGATGGCCAATTTCACCCATAATCAAAGTGTTGACCACAGAGCATCATAGGTGTTGACACTTTAATATGAGAACCACAGATAACGCGCTCACAGACTGCTCTCAAAAGAAGCTTAGCCAATATAACAAACGGAATATTCCTCCAAATAATGACGTATCACCTCGACTCCCACTCATTCGAGGGACCTCATAATTTCCTTAATCTGACGACTATGAATACCGATTTCGAGGATCTTTCGAGGCACGCCTTGAGGTCTCCTTGACAGAGGTGTGAGGTCGAGGTTACAATTCTGAATATGG
Source organism: Eugnorisma glareosa (assembly GCA_947578425.1). Taxonomy (NCBI): domain Eukaryota; kingdom Metazoa; phylum Arthropoda; class Insecta; order Lepidoptera; family Noctuidae; genus Eugnorisma; species Eugnorisma glareosa. The sequence goes on from OX387957.1 coordinate 36,441,890, forward strand.
GTGTAAGTCTTTATTTTTTTATAAATAAGCTATGTTGCCTCATACTCATTCTATTTTCATAGGCTGCCAAGAAGTTGTTCAATAGGACACTCTTGTAGGTCTACCTCGAGATCTAACAGGTATATATTTTGAAGGCTTACGGCATTCCTTCTAACTCCTGCCTCAGACATTGTATGTAATTTACCCAAGAAGTTAAACTTGGCGGTCACTGAGTCATGACGTTTTGCGTCTCCTCAACTCGCCCAACAACTGGTCACAAATTGGGAAAAAGGTATTTACTCGAAAGTGGTCACTGGGTAGTAACACTCCTTCGCGAGTCTCATCACAATTCTTCCTTTTGACAACTCTTTTTTTGTTGTTTGTGCATTCTTCGGGTGATTTCGTTTTACCCGCCTCCTCTTTCCACAAATATTTTCTTTTATTTTGAATGAAATAAATTAACAGAAATTTTGAAGATGTATTAATTGCTTCAAAATAGCCCCCCAAAATTCTGACAAGATGACCGTTTCCAGGGAAGTCAACTATATAACCCTGCAGCTTAATTTCTGACCAAAGCGGTTTGGTTGCTAGAGTGACCTTTCATGGCTTCAAGGGGCGCTATTACTTGATTCCAGCCTTTGTTACGACTGGACCAAGCACCGTCCGTAGCTGACCATTTCGTCTGGGATAAGCTTTTCAGTTACATTTTTGGGCAACGTCAAGAAATCTTACAGTAAAAAAAAAAAAACAAACGAAAAAAACAACAACGAAATAAACGATTTTTCTTTCTTTCTTTTTCTTTTATTTTTCAGTAGTTTTGCGCACTCCGTTGATATTGGCCTATAGACCATTATACTGGCGAGACAGGTTACTAGCATTGTCATAGAATTCGCCTCTGCAACTGTTTATGTTAATATTTAGAGTTTTGAAAATCTCCGTTACGCTCAGCAACATATCCCGTCCTCTGTCTCCAGTGTTAGGTAGAAATAGTAGATTGTTGCACCGAGCGCAAAGTGAGTTATTAATGCATGAGTGTTATGTTGGTGCCCGAGCGCACGCGAGGGCACTAAATTAACACGAGTGCATTAATTACTCACTTAAGCAAGCTGCGTAATCTACTTTTCTGTCAACTACCAATCTACGTATCGTGATAAAATATACCACTCAAAATAAAAACTCAAGTTATGAAAACAAAGTATCTCGCGACTTTTGTGGCAAAAGGTTATTAACAATTTCATTTGCAGCTGTTTTTTACTTTCTGGAGTTGAATTCATATCAATATATGTCTGTCTATTTCCTTTTTTTAGACTTTTCTTGCTAAATACGAGGTATCAAAGTTTTACAATAAAAGGTACAAAATGCGCGCCATTTGTATTTTTTTTTTCACCAAGTCGATTTTATTCAGCCGATTTTTATTTTCAGCCAGTATCTTTTTGATCAAATGCATACATTTGTTAGTAAATCAATGGGGGACAGTAAATCTCTGAGGTAAATTAATATCTAAATAAAAAATAAAAAACTGCATTAATGAAAAACTTGAGCAACACTGAGATTTCATATAACATTTCTGCACTGTTTTGGTTCTAAGCAAAAAAGACGTCCTTTGTGATCGGTTTTGTAGTGATTAATGATAATATTACTACGTAGTTGAAAGAAAACATATATATAGTGCAACTGGATTTCTACCAAGACCAAACTCACCTTGTTTCGTTTCAAATTAGCGCATCAAATTAACGAAATATTACCTGTTCTAATTTGCCTCTGTTATTATAACTTATCTACCGGTGCTTAGTTTTAGTTTAATACATGATATGGAACTTTGCAGTTTCTGGTTGAATTACTTACTCGTAATTTACCGAAATGGATGCGAATAGCTTTGGAAAAAAAACGCACAAAATCGATAGCTTTTTCAATCAAAATAATGCCGAAGCTTCAACTTCGAATTTGGCTAGTTTAGAAGTCACGAAAGAGCCGGTATGTTTCTTTAGTACTTCCAGGTACTTGTTGGTAGGTATTGACGGTATTGTAAACAATAGATTGGGTTTTGGGTTCGAAGCGTTCGTTTGTTTTTAATTTATATGTCAATTAAAATATAATGTACAATATTTATTCTAGTTAGCTTGACAATAAAAGGCTCCCAGAGAAGACCACCAGAGTCGGCTATGCCACCCCTCGCAGCCTGCCGCCCCAGGCCATAGCCCTCTTGGCCCTAGGTTAAATACGCCCCTGTATGCGCCACATTGCCAAGTATCAAGGATGGGTTATGTTTTTGCGCGTACCTTGTATTTTTCCTTGTAAATTTATTTTATTATCTCGTGTTTTCCAAATGGCTGGATGGATTTCGGCGATTAAGGGTTCATTAGATACGTCTCTAAAACCCAAGTGACTTAGGAAAGCTGTTTAAAAAAAAATAAAAGGCAGATTTTTTGACGCTAAATTGTAAGTCGTTAATAAAAAAAATTCAACCAAACCCATCGAGTAGGGATTGGAGTAGGTTATCAAAGTGAAGGGAATTAAACTATATTTTGTAGTTAGGTTAATGGTTTTAAATCGTTGTATTTTCAAATTACATAATAATTTGAGCCACGCATACAGAGCTGAATATTTTTTTTTAATTTCGCGCTCGAAAATTACACTATTCAGGGGGTCTAAAATCGCCGCTTTATCAGAATCATAACGATATCATACGAATCACTTTAAAAATGTAAAACTCTTAAAATGGACTTTGTTGTCATACACATAAAGACCATTTTAAGAATTTTAAATTTTTAACGTGATTCATATTCTGATTCTGATAAAGCTTCCATTTTAGGCCCACAGATCTTTTCCAACAGAGAAATAAACTTTTAAGTTAATTTGCCGGACACTTCTCCGGGGTGCGCGCGAATGTACGTGTATCTGCCGGGCCTGAGTCATGGCATGGTAGTAGTAGGAACAGTGGGGTTTTAGTTTGTATGTGTGCGACATGGCCATAAGGATTTCCCTGTACTAAAAATAAGACATAACGTGTGTGAACTCGACGCGAGCGAAGCCTCGGGCATAAGCTAGTAAACTAATAGAACTCAGTTCGTACTGGTTTTACATGATTCATCGTAGAATGATGTTTTATTAGTATGGTAAATTTGTAGCTAATTTCAGTTTTATTAATTTACTTACGCTAAGAAAATAAAAATCACCACTACTTAGTAGCTAGTTCTCTTTGTTGCCAACTAATCTAGTATTACCCCTTTCAACGTATGTATCGAATTACCTGTAGATAAAATTACTTTTTACTATGGAAGAGACGGTCAGTGGTTGAGCTATGAAGACTTGACAAAAAAAACAAATTCAACTTGGTTTCTTCGGATAATTTTACACTAAACTTGTGCTAAGTATGTCTTGTTTTCGTGTGGTTAATGACTAACCTGATGTCAGAGTTTTTATGCCACTCATGAGCCTCTGACTTGGCTTAAGTAAGTAGAGTCTACGCTTCGGTATGATTTATTCTTTGCGCGAGACCCACACTGACATATCAGGCATTCGTCCTTCGTGATTCCAAATATGAATGATTAACGCACATATGATTGGATGTACTGCAGGTACGTCGCCGTCAGTATAAAATGTCTACCTATCGTAGTCAACATACAAAGAAGTGTGACAAAGTTTTTCTAATTAAGAATTAAATAAAACCGACCATGTGTGATTCGGACTCGCGCATGAATCGTTTCGTACCATCGTAGCAGTGGGAGCCCCCTTTAACTTATAATTTATGATTATTATTTGTTGTTATAGCGGCAACAGAAATACACTGTGAAAATTTCACCTGTCTACCTATTACGAATCATGAGACCCGCTGACAGACAGATGGACGAACGGACAGCGGAGGCTTAGTAATAGAGTACAGTTGGTTAGCCTTCGGGTAGGTATCCTAAGGAAAAAATGGTTGCAGCTAGTATTGATTTCGTGAAAACATGTAGGGCCATCTATTTTAAGGAACTCTATAGGTATCTACAAGTGAAAGTAAAAACTCAAGTAAAAGTTTAATATTAAAATGTACCATGCTGTGTCATACATTAAACCTTTCGGATAAGATTCTCTATGTTGTTCGAAACCGCATTAAAATCCGTGACGTAAATAAGAAGAACAACGCTAACGATTACTAGTTCCATTCCGATCATCCTCAACTATTGAACCAACTTTGCCGAGTAGTTTCCATAAAGTACACACGGCTACACATCAAGCTATACATTGCCAGTTTTTGCTGATCTCGCATTGTATAGGATTTCCGTACAATGCGAGGTCAGCTTATACTGGAAATGTATAGCTTGATGTGTACCCGTGTGTACTCGGCAACATTGAGTAGGTACTTTGTACCTAGTAAGCGGGAGTTCTGCATAGCTATTTCATCATAATTCTAAAATATTGCGCAAAACAAAACGAGTCACTAACCGCTACCTTTACAACAGATAACAGACACTAAAACACTAAATAACAATTATGCAAAGTTACTCAAACTAAACCGGTTACAAACAGTTTGGGGAGGGGAAGACAGTAAATTAAAGTAAAGTAAGTAAAAAACAGATATAGGTCACAATGTGGACTTAAAACGGGGCATTTTGTTTGATACCATAAATTAACGTCAAAACGGGCACTCATAGGACGGTGGTAAATGAAGAAGGAGATAAAAAACAAAAGAAATTAGAGAAACGCTGATCTATTGGAGAACCACCGCGAGTAGGGGCAGATGTTGTAACCAAGATTGGTAACCTGCGTCACGTATTTATTTAAAAACTGCAGTATTGACGTTATGGAGATAGTCTTCGTTAAAATTATCATCCTTTTTCTTCACCAAGCGCATTTTATAAGTTGGTCAATTACTTGTGAACTTGTAAAGCCTACTTACGCCTGATATTTTTCGTTTTTACTTTTTTATGAATACTTCCTACTTTTTTCAGCTCAAAGACAGATCTTAGAATCAAAAATGATTTTCACGCGCAATATTTTCAAACTACCTATCCAACGACACCTCAAAATATGCGATAGACGAAAAAAAAGGTATCCCTCCAAGCACGTGCTTGTCAGGAGAGGTACCCATTTTTTTTCATCAGGCATTGCTTATCACATACACACATCAAAAAAAGTTTGTGATCACTAGCATAAGCTGTTATAATTTTTTAAATTGAACTCTATCAAGAAAAAATCTTTGTTGTGTGTTTTCTTTACCCAGAAATACCAAAATAAAAAAATAAAACTAATTTTTATTTTTTATAAACAAAAATTGAGTAATTATTCATAATGTAATTGTAACAGAAATTTGATAGAAAGAAACTGTTTAACCAAACTTAAACAACAATTTATTAATAGAAGGTTTTTATTCAAGTTCAAGTTATCCAGCATTTCTTAGGGTAACCTGTCCCATTCTTAAATAGCGGCTTACCTGAGCTCTGGCACTTTCTGGGGACGTGGCTGATGGTTCCAAAGAGCTCGCTTAAGAGCATCCCACGCGTGCTCCATTGGGTTTAAGCCAGGCGAGCCGGCAGGCCAGTCTAACCTTGTGATGTCGTATTCTCGAAGAGCAGAATTGACTCGTTGAGCTCGATGGGCTGGCGCATTATCATCGACCAGTAAAAATTGGTGCCCATGGTTTACTCGGAATAGCCTGACAGTTCCATCAATAGCACCTGCTCTATACATGTCTGCTGTCATGAAGCCTTGATACGGGATCAAAGGCGTTCTAGCTCCAATCATAATACCACCCTAAAAGGACACCAATTTCCCGCCTTGCTGAACTGTTCAAGTGGCAGCTCTTTGCCTTTCACGGTCTCCTGGTCTTCTCCAGACACGGGCACGTCGGTTATCTGGATGAGTACTGATTCGCGATTCGTTCGAAGAGACAGTTTTGTCAAATGATTTCTTCTTCATTTTGCCGAAGCCTAGCCTACTGCAATCTCCGTCGTTGACGTTGCCGGGAATTCAGAGGAGCTCGCCAAGACCTCTGTGCTCGTTGTCCAGCCTGGTGTAAGCAATTCCGAATGATCTGAGTGCTAACTTCTAGCCCAGAGGCGGCCCGAACTTCTGCTTTTATTTTAGTAGCGTTGATTGTTGGGCCACGGGCTGCCAGCAATCTAATATAGCGCTTTTGGGCAGCAGTCAAAACAGTTGGGGGACCACTGCGGGGTCGGTCAGCTAAATTACCCATCCCGTGGTACCTCTGCAACGTGGTCACGACACAGAATTGGGATATAGCAACTCTGCGTGCTATTTCTCTCGTGGTGTATCCTTCTTCCCTCAAAGTTACTATTGAGACGAAAAAGGCAGAAAAACCATTATGCTGAACTAAATTCTTTTCGGCCATGTAGTTATTGTTGGTATGTACATACATTTCCGTAGAATTTTAAATTAAGATGAAAAAATCTAAAAATGTTTGAGGTGCTTTACTTTAAGTGCAATAGAATATTTAAAAAAAAACGTGGTAAAAATTAAATAAAAATCGACCAAATGCGTGTTCCGTATGGGACAACAGGTTTTTCCACTGTAAGGGTAGGTTTGTACTCGTAGGAACACTTTGTACGCATAATACTGAGATGTTTACCATGTTATTTTTGGACCATAGGCTTTTTCCTGTAAACTCTAGGTAAATACATGTATCCTGGATTTTTTCAAAATATTAGGCTCAGTAGATTTGGTCATAACGTGGGGAAAATTTTAAGTTACTTGAAAATTTGTCAACTCATAATGACAAAGACATTTTTAGTACCATTACAACAAGCCACAAGCAACATTTGATATGTCGCATGGTACAGTTTGCAGAAATTTTTAACTTTCCTAATTTACCCTTTTTAAAGTATATTCAACATTCATTTATTCACGATACTCGTACAGGTCTGGGTTACAGATATTCATATGTGTACAAAATTTCAACTTAATCGGTCGAGTACATTCAAAGCAAATCGGCTGAGACAGACGGACTGTGCACACACACGTATGATCTTGTAAGGGTTTTATTTTTCATTCGGACGTATGGAACCTTAAGCATATTTATTTATTTATTGAATGCACAATGTCCACAACCAATTTTACACCCTAGGCTTAAAACTAGTGAGTACATGACCCTGTTAGGGCGCAGCAAGATAACTTAAAATAATAATATTGCAGTGATTATCTATGTATAATCTAATATCACGTAGATCATTAGGAACTTTCTTAATATTAATTAAACTTATATCTAGCTTTATACATAAAAAATAACCTATATTCAAAATAAAATATACTTTAATATTTGAACTCTATTTTAACGTTTAATCTGCCATAAATTATTTAATACTATAATAACATTTTTCTAAGAGCAATGACTTTAAGCCTTGCTTAAACATAGTGGACCGTATATTTTCAGGTAATTTATTGTATATCTAAATGCTTCGACATTCTGGGCTATTTTTGTACATTTGTGTTCTAGGTGCTGGTAGAATTAACTTAGTTTTGCGGCGCCCGTTCTTATCAAAATTAAAAGTTTTTTTTTAAGGGTGAAGCGCCAGGGTTGCCCGCGAAATTCAAATTTGCTTACGTTTTTTGCAATTTGCAGGTCAGTGACAGGTTGTATGTTGATAAAAAATGAGTCGCGTCAGTAACACATTTGTAGTTACAGAATTATAATAATTAAAATCATTAATAAAACCCTCTGAGTTAATTTTACCCTATTCTGTAACTATTTCATGAAAAAGTAATTCAATGGGGTTAAATGAACTTAGAGGGATGATTTTAATAATAATAATGATTTTAATGAGCCTCACCAAGACAGGATTCATAGAATCTGTACCACAAGATTGAGTGAAGGTTCGGATCCTGCTAGCAATCCCCCTACGTAGTTGGATGAAGTCAGCTGTTTTCTTATTAAAACCAGATAAATCCCCAACATATAGAAAATAGATAAATATTCTTAAATATACAAGCTATCTTGTGATATTCCAACTATTGCCTCCATACGCTCCGAAAAGTGTTTCTCTATCACCTCATATCCATACTTAACAAGTATAGTGTGCCAGTACCTTTTTTGATTCTTCAAAAACATCCGAATTGAGAATCTCCTTTTTGAAGTCAAAAGTTTTGTCTGTCGGTTTGTGCTGGCTAATCTTCGGAACGGCTGGGCCGATTTTGAGGGAACTTTTACTGGCAGATGGCTGATGTTATAAGGAGTAACTTAAGCTATTTTTATCATAGAAAATGGATTAGGGTTCCGTGCAAAAAAATGAAAATCTCAGAATCTTAAAGGATCTTAAATCGGATTCAAATAGGGAAGTAATATTTGTTTAATAATTTCACGCTGACGAAGTTCGCGGGCATCAGCTAGTATCCAATATAACCCGACTAGGAAATTAAAGCAAAAAGGCTTCCTTAGTGCTCACCTTTGTCATTTAAATAATTCTTGGCCAAATTTCATGCTTCTACGTAGACCCTGGCGTTGGCAGTCAGTCATTAAATAAATTAGTGAATGAGATTAAGATTTTTAATATGTAGATACATTGAAACAACCGTGACGGTGTCACGTTTAATATGTGGTATTACATTCAATGAACAGTTATGTGATCACGCTACAACAAGGACATCACCAAACGTAAATCCTTCGAACTAAAATTGACGCCCGCTGTCCGCGATGAACAGTTGCGTTTCGGTTGCCGAGTAGGCCGCCAGTGGATATTTATACCACACGCGTATTATACACTGCTCACTGTAAAAATAACGATCTTTAAAAATGATCCCTACGTTTCTACTACTGTTCATGGTCGCATTGATTTTGTATGCGTTTATCACAACTATTAAGCCAAGGAAGTTTCCGCCGGGTAAGTAATTGTATTTAAGTTCAATTAAAAATAGTTTATGTTGATTGATTTAAAAAATGTGGTCTCAAATGGTCCCACTTTTTGCTCCTTTATTTATGTAATCACAATTACAAATTGTCACAATCATGTATTTTTAAGGTAAGCATTTGCGATATAACCATAATTATCAAGTTGATTAATACTGTTATGTGTATGTGATAAGTACAGGAATTATTCAATTTTATCTTTATAATTGAGAATAAGTTGATACTTAATAAAACGCACATGCGTAATATATACATACCTAACCATCACTCATGATTATGTCCATCGTTTTATCAAAAATACACTATGATCAGCAAACTTTGAATACTTGGAAGTAGAAATTCCATGGCATTGCTACAAATCATATCAAGTCTTAGTGATAACATGCTGTGCAAGCGTTCTGGGTTTATAACACAGCACAGAATGATTTTGTTTCATCGGTGTTCTATTGTAGTTTTTATTGTGATAAATGTATATTTGTATCGGTATGATGTCGATGTATTAAAATTCTCTTTTTGATACATAAAATAGGTAACTTTGTTAAAAGATCGTTTAATTTATGTGCCCTAACCTAAGAAAACCTAAGAAAACTGGTATACGGGGTGGAAGGGCCACATAGAAATTTCTCATAGGTTATTTTAAAAAAAACTGCTGTTCCATACCCATACATTTTGACCGTGTAGGTATTGCACTTTTGTAGGAAACAGATTTTTTTTTAATAACCCATGAAAGATTTCTATGAGTGGGGGGGAGGCTCTTAATGATGGTACTGAATACGTGGTAACCGTTTTCGCGTCGGTGTCCCCCTTCCACCCCGTATAACATCCCCAAATCCGCAAAACGGTATTTTTGATAGAATTTTAAAGGAGGTTTTTTTTAGTTTTTTATTACATACAAAGCACCAGTTAGCATTTCCTTTGTCTTATCAAGTTTCTTTAGGTTAATTTGATGATAGGCTCAAGCTGTGACTAGAGTGCAAAAAACCGTTTAAATAAATGAATCTGTCCGTCGCTCTGTCTGTTCCCTTTTCAAGAAGTTCTTGACATTTGAACGGATTACGATGAGGCACACAGGTAAACCATGACTTGGGTGATGGGTCCGAACAAATTGGCTTGGCGCCAGATATACCGGTACTGGTCTTTTTGAGGTTTCCTAAAAAGATAACCAAAAGGACTTCAGGATTGGCGTGGTCTAGCGTTTTGATTGACGGCTGTAAACCACGTCCGGTTTGGTAGTCGTCGCATAATGTCGCCTAATTCGGTTGAGAACTGTGGTGGAGAGGCGTTCCATAATACTTTATTCCTGGTGTTTGGAGTCTTTGGAACGGTATGCCGTCCCATACAGTAACACTTCTGGAACAGGGTGAGGACATCAATTATACGAGTATCTTACCAAATCTTTAACACGCACATCGGTAAGAACATTGTGTGTTATGAAGAACTTAATTTTGCCACATCTATTGTTTTAAATTAAATTTTTGAATTCAGAAACAAAGGGCAATGCTAGCTAAGTATGGGAAAAAAAGCCAAACCCGGCGCAAATGAAATGTATCTCATATGTTTCGTTTTTATACGTGTCGTTGTCAACATATTTTTCTAAATGTCATTAATTGCCATTTTATAGCAAGGAGGAAATCTTTCTTCCTTTACTCTTGTCCTAAGTAAGACATTGAGTCATCTATTTTGACTACACCACCTACATAATCTGCAATGTAAATTATTAATATTCCCTTTATTCATTTCCAAACACATTAATTACTTTTTTAATGTTTTGTTAAAAAAGGTTTAAAAGAGTGGCCCTCCGGTGTCGGAGCAGGATCCAAGATACCGGTGGTTAGGGTTCCAACCTGGAGTGGAACCTCTACATAATGCGGGCCGTATCGAGGAGTACTGCCTTCTGAATCAAACCCTTGATCCAACCGCCAAGCGAAAGTCTCAACAGAAGTTTGTCGACGCTTTTGGCCATCAGGCCATTGGCCGTAACGACAATCGGCACAATGATAACAGTGTTCACAGTCCACATGGCGACAACCACATGCGCCAAGTCAAGATATATTTTATTTGTTTCTCTTTCTCAGCTTTCACGAAGTTCTCGTCATCCCAGTACAGCGTGACATGGTCTTTCTCGAGAACTGGGTCAGACACATTCTTGTAGTACAGTACCTCAGATTTCACAAGTTTATGTTTCAAGGCAAGTTGATGGTGAATAATTCTGGATTCCTGGCCATTAGGTTGTGCCTGTGCAAGTAGTCGCCGTTAGCAAGACGATAACAACCATAAATAATATTTCTGATGGACTCATCCGAACTGTGGCATGCCCGACACACGTCAACCATCCCGTCCTTAAGTTTCCGCTAGTTGTTCGTCAACATAACTTCGCCCATAATCGCACAGACAAATCTTTCAGCTTCCCCAAAGAGGTCGCCGAAACGTAGCCAGGACTCTGACACTAGAAAATCTATATCAGGCCCATGAAGAGCCCGTGAAGCTCCTTGCCTTGCCGTACTTCCTTGCGGTCATCGGTAGTAAATACTACAGGTTTGCGCCAGTTCTCTTTAGCCATGGACTGCGGGGTGACCCCTTGTCTGAGACTGAGACCACATCGCGGTGCATACCCACCTCGGCTTTTAAATAGCCTCGACCCCCACACTTCCGCAGGATGTACAGTCTCATTACCGATGATCGTCGGTGATGCAACCGGTTTGCAGTCAGCAATGTACGAACTCTCCTATGCAGGACGTCGAGTTCGGTCTGTGTTCATTGGAGTATGCCGAAAGACGGCATGACCCAACCATTGAAGGTGCACCTTGTACGAGCCTGAAAGAAGCCTTCGACCATCTTCAGACCTACGACCTACGACCTTCTTCAGGCGACCGTAGAAGCGCTCTCTCAACGAATGCTTCATGGCAAAAAAATAAAGGGGAGGACGGAAGGACGGCGCATCGCATAGGCTGCTCGCGTAGACTAAAATTATATGTAAAAATGACACCGACTAAAAATAATTAGGAATATTCTTACGTTTGGAAAAGAATTTTAACTATATTTTTTATTTAGTTTTAAATTACTATTTTTTTACGAACCCTATCTAATGTATGTTTGGTTTGCGCCGGGACTGGGTTTTTTGAGCATTATCTTTTGCGTTTAAATCTTTTTTAAATGTCTAGCACTTTTTAAGTTCTGCTATTACATGAAAAATATCCGGAGACACTTTTGATGTGTGTATTTAGGTAAGCCGCTGTTATCAGAAATTATTGCATTTAGGGTAGAGATGGGTAAAAAATTGAAAATACTCTTGCTAAGTATTCATTCATGACGACAACCAGCAACTTCTTTTCGCTTGAGCCGTACGGAATTGGTGCCTTCTAATAAGGAATCTAATATTTGTTGATACTCTTCCTGTTATCCACTTTGTCCAAACTGGAAATCGAACCTAGGGCTGAAATAAGAATGTGAACCAATCATTTCCTCTTCGAAGCTACTTCTTGTAACTCCACCAGCAGCTGTTGTAACCGTCCCAATTCAATGGGATTTTCCAGCTATGAATAAAGTTACCATAGAATGCCTCTATTTGGCAGAAAGTACTAACGCAATAACAGTTACGTAGATATCAGTTTTTCTTGTTTGCATGCAGTTCTTATTGTTCCACACAGACGAATCCCGCGCGGGATGAAGGACGCGACTGCGTGCGTCGATAGTTTTAATGATTAGGAGGTCACGCGACTATTCTCGTTTATTTGAACGCCTCCTTACAAGTTAGTTGTCACATCATCGGCGAGTGTCAACTAATTTGACCTCAAATTGGCTTGAGCTTTAGTTATTTTAAAAAGAAACACAATAGGTAAATCAAATTGCAAATTCTCACAGTTTAGTCGAGGCCAAAGTCGAAGATTGTATTATAAAAACGTAGACTGATTAATCAGTTTTTGCCAACAGTGGGTTTGGCAGTTATTTTTACATAAACTTGGGTTCCGAAATAAAAATTCACTGCATTCGATGATAGTCATTTATTTTACATTATGATGTTGTCACAATAAGAAATATATATGATAATACTTTAAATAACGCCATCATTATTTAGTGTCAACTTAAGGCTAAAGTCTGGGTGTGCAAATCTAGAAAAAACACTGCAAAAACAAATCTTGTTGGCGAGAAGCTCCCATTTGACATTCAGCCCTACTCAAATAATCTGTCATGATGTCCATATTCGCGGATTGGCATCCGCAAATATTTCGCGAGTATCATTTTTTTAAATCAGGCTTCTGACTAGTAACGCGTATTGCATGCACACATAAAGGGTGTAAAAGTACCCATAACGAAGCCGAGAGGCAGTTCTCCCCGTCATTGCGATCATTTTTTTGTTCTAGAAATCTAGACCATACCGAGGAACCTTCTAGTTACGGAGTTAAAGGTAAAAGTTGCAACTTTTTCCACAAGATTTTTAAATACAAGTTTTTAAATTTTTAACTTTACTTTACTTCCGTACTCTTCATTGCATCTATCAGTATAATGTGTTGAGTGCTTAACATTGAGTTCTACGATAAAACGTGATTATTCACCCCAAAAAATAGTCATTTCCCAGCAATATTTTTTAGTAGAGTTACTTAGTTTGACGTCTACATTCCTTGGTTGAAGGCTTCCTGAAGGGTCTGTTTACACCATGTATTTGTCGTATTGCATTGAGAATTGTTGAGCTGATCCGAAAAAACCCGATTATATTGTCTTATCATTCATCATTGGCCCTTCAATAAAATCGAATTATAATACAAAACTGACTATATGATTGCAATCAGAGTAAAAAAATAAAAGATTTTGTACCAATTTTTCCTTTTCAGACGAGTATATAAAGCTATTTACTGGCTCGATAGATTTGCAATATAGCCTGTGTTGCCTAGTGAGGAGTGCTAAAACATAACTCGGGTTTTAATTGGGCGCGGGAGACTTCTTTTCAACGCCTGATTTAATCAACAAGAGTGAGTTTTATGAGCTTTTCATTAATAAATGAGATCTGCCAAATCTTATACAAAACCCCAGGCTCTATATTTCTTTTACGCCGGGCCTGGGGCAATCTTGGCGGATCTCCTTTAGTCAAAAAAATATTGTAAACCTACGCGAATATTATGACGGGATGTCAATTTTCGTAGACTGGGCCCTTAAAACTAAATAATGTTTATAAAAACTCCGCCAATGTGTGTGTGTTCAAAACTGAAAACCACCAACTATCGATTAGTTGACATTGACTAATTCAAGTTTCCACAGCAAAAGGCGGTCCATATTTCTTGAATATTATCTTGATACTGTTGTTCATGGAAGGACGTTTTGAAAGGTCTTGTACGTATCTACTTAGAGTTCTCTGATGTGTATGTAATACTATCTTAATGTACCATTGTGATTTTCAATGGCGTAGGTACTTTCATTGCGATTCACTTTCTGAGTAACTTTTTGTAAAGAGTCAATGATTTGATTTTGATCTCGTCGGATATCATTTGAGTCTATCGACACGCAAAGAAGGATGATTTGATGCAATTTTACTATTAAAAATCAGTTCCATTATACATAATGCTTTTAGTCTGTTTCATTTCCTAAACTTATCGTTAACATTTCTTGAAAATCATGTCACCGGAATCCTGTCCCCATTTTTGATGATTCGGTACTCATCTCAAGACTATCTGGGCTTTTAACTTATTAAAGGCCTTTTAACCATAAAAGTCGTTATAAAGAAAATTCTAATTTAGCATGGAATCAACGATAATATAGGTATGGTTTTTATTCTGAACATCTGTTGGTCCTTTATATGAACTACGTGAGAGGGTAGGTTGAGCCGGCACTCAGTAGTACAGATGCATGTAGAAAGGTGTCGCTAGGAGTCTCTGAAACTTGTGATGTCTTCATATCTGCCACAGATGCCGCTAGGCAACCTATCAACAGTAAAATGTAGCAAAAGTTTATAACATAATGTGTGAATTTGCACTTGACTGCCATGTTTTCGCTCTATGCCTATTATTTGTAATAATCGAACTCAATTGGTCTACTTTATAGAGTCGTTTTAATATTTATGTCTTACTAGCGATCCGCCGCGACTAGTGCGAAGCCGTGACGCTTTATTTAATTGGGTGCAATTTTCTAATTGAGTGATTGTACGAGAAGACGTTTTAAGTCCTTAGAGGATACGGCTAAGGAGTAAAATTCGTTTTTTTAAATTAAACACTTATATTACGGATTTTGTCCCGTTTACGTACGGTGTATGTGTTTCATATTTTGTTACTTTTTTAGAAGGCCAGGGTTAATTCATCCCTGCCAGGGTTGCGGGACTGTTCGAAAGAGATACCGCGGCCCTGGAACACAAAGGGCAAAAGAAGGAACATGGATGGGTTTTAGTCAGTAAAAGTCTGACACTCCCTCCTGCTCAGCCCAGAGCGGAAGGAGTTATTTGATGATTTCCCATCCGAAAAAAAAGGGTTAATACATCGGTCAGGGTAGAGACATCAAGAACAGGGCAGATACGTATTAGACTAAGGGAGAGAATTTGACGCAATCAAATAATGAACGACGTTAATTAAATCAACTTTTATTAGACATTGTACTTGACAGTTATAATCAGTCTATTATTTTTATCAGACTTTCATATCAATAAGACTAAACAATAACAAAATAAATACAGCTGAATACAGCGGACTATTAACCGTACCTTTAACAAATAAAATAATCATTCATTAATACTAATTAAATAGAATAGCGCCTTTTAGATGATACACAGACTTGTGATAATCAGGATAATGTTCATATTACGGTATCGGTTATATACGTTTAATTAAATGAACATTTTTTAATCAGAATATAAAATAATAAGAGGCACTCTCTTGCCTACATGAACAAAAATAAATAAATGGCATTCTCTTGCATACATGATCAAAAAATAAAATGCTTAGGCTTTTTCAAACACATTCACTGGGGTTTTGAAAGATTAGAACATCCTCTGCCCTTTCAAAATTTGGTGTAGCTAGTGTCTGGACAATCTGATCTTCTAAGATGAATAAAACATCTTGCATCATCAACTTTAAATATTTTTCCAGCGTTGTCCCCTATTTTACAGAAAACTACGTGTAACTCGTCATTTTTATCTAAACCTCGTATTCAGCCACGTCACGGTACTCTGCTTTTTGGATAGTAGCTTGACTAGAATAAAGTCACTGTTCATGAATGTTTTTTTTCGATGTCGACGGTTGTTGTTCATCCTCTACTCCGAATTCGGATCACTAATTTCCCGTTTATCATTCTTTTTCGTTGTGGAGAGCAAAATAATTTTTATTTAATTCCTGATTGAGCACTTCTGCAAAACAGTAAATTTTTCTTAACACTTTCTTTTTCATGGTCACTAATATTATCATTAACAAACGGATAAATTGACTCGGTTTATCCGTGATCATGGTGCTTGCTAGGCGCCGAAATATCGGGATCTCAAAACCATCAGTGAACATGGTAAATGTCCCGTATCTAGTGTTAATGATAGTAAATTTTTCTTCACTGTGTTTCTGGAAAATTCATCACTTGTTTTACTTTGCTGTTAGGTGTAAGTTTTTTTTTTCTGCCAGGGTTGCGGGACTGTTCGAAAGAGATACCGCGGCCCTGGAACAAAGCGCAAAGGAAGGAACATGGGTGGGTTTTAGTCAGTAAAAATCTGACACTCCCTCGTGCTCAGCCCAGAGCGGGAGGAGTTATTTCATGATTTCCAATTCGAAAAAAAATTAAATAAAATTGTAAGTTTTTTAGGCTTTCGTCATCTTTATAAAATTTTAGTCTTTGTTTTTCGTTTTTTTTAACGTGCTAATTTAGTCTTTAGTTTTTATATAGTCTCATCTTTTCTTTATTAATTAAATATCTTTGTCTTCTGGTTCGATCTGATTTAAGTTTGGCAACTACAACTGTTCCATGTAAATTCTTTTGTGGCATTTAATCATCAATCGATGGCGTGACCAGATCATTAGTTACATTTTGAAGAGCAAGTCGTTGCCTACGCTCTTTTTCCATATCATTCGTACCTTATGTTGCTCTCTGGGAGTCATTTGATCGACAGTTTTTATTATTCCTTTTCTTTTCGCTTTTCTGATCCTTTTTAAATCTTTTGATATCCTTGTCTCTCTGCTTCACGTTTCTTCTGTAAAATTTCTTCGCGTGTTTACTTTTTTCGTGGAGCCATAATCTATAACAATATTAAACAATAATATAACAGCATTAAGAACGTCTTTTATTTATTTTTATCATAGGAAATTTAATTTACCATAAATATCAAAGTCGTTTAAAACTAACGTTGATGAAATTAGCTACATCTGAGTAAGTTTGTACAAACATCTGATGGTGCATATTATCTCTCCTGGTCAGTGAGTCTCTGCACTCTGGGCAAAATAACTGCCAGGGGAAATACGGCAGCTTGAGGCGTTTTCATGAAAAATTCAAGTGTTTTAAATTGTTAAAAATTGACATATGTTTTTAGCCACAGTATTATTCAAAAACTCAAAAAACCATTAATTTCAATCCCTTTTAGATCTTAAGCATACATTTGAAATAAAAATTAACAATTGTAAAAAAATAAAATTTCAATCATAATTAGCATATACAAAAATAATCAATTAAATAATATAAATTACAATTCCAAATTTTATAATGGTAATGACTAAATTAACAATTATAAAAATTAAAATTCCAGTCACAATGACTGAATATTAAAAAAAAATCAGTAAAAGCAGATACATTCAATGAACATTACAACTTGTGTAATGTTCATTGAATGTGTATGTCTTATATTTAGGTTTGTAGTAGCGGAACGAAATTTTCCCGGGTAGATACACAAAAAAGCGGGACAAAAACAAAACATTTTTAATGTAAAATACGGCCAAGAATAATTAATGAAATATTGACTGATTTTTATTTCAGGTCCAGTTTGGTATCCATTCATCGGAAGTAGCGGTATTTTACAAAATATGTCAAAAAAATATGGATCAGAATGGAGAGCATGTTTAGAATTGTCCAGACGATATTCTACAAATGTGTTGGGCATGAAACTGAGCACAGAACTGTTAGTAATTGTGTTTGGTGAGAAGAATGTTCGTCAAGTATTTAATGACAAAGAATTCGATGCTAGACCACATAACTTCTTCTCACGATTAAGATGTCTTGGAAATAAGAACACGGGTAAGAGAAAAAAAAAAGAAATCGGTAAGCAGATCAAATACGTAAAGGCAATGGATTTTTATTTGAATTTTAATGTTCTAGGCATAACTTTTGCGAATGGTGAAATATGGAAGATACATAGACAGTTTGCAGTGAAGAACTTGAAACACGTCGGCTATGGTAAAACTGCAATGGAAACGGAAATACAAAATGAATTGTCTCGATTACTGAACTGTATCAAAGAAAGTAATAGCAAGCCTATTAATTTTGTTAATTTACTGAGCGAATCTGTAATTAATGTACTATGGAAGTACGTGGCTGGTAAGTGTACACATCCCTGTTACTGACATCGGCGACTTTTTAAGTAGAGCTGCACTCCAATTGTATTTCAATCACAATCCAAAGGATTTGAAGAGAGATCCTATTCCATAAGCAATGCGTTGAATTGTCAAAATGAAACACATTGCTATTATAAGAAAAGTGTGTGTGTACGAAATAACACACTATTTGTATATTGGTTGTAATCCGTCCATATTGCAATAAAGTGTAACTCAACTGACTTGATTGATTAAAAAGTAATTTTCAGCGTATCATATAAGTATCAATATACATGTAAAAATTACTTTTTCGTCGCATAATAATTCGATTTGTGCGTTTTTGTGTGGGGTTTTATCAATCAACAAATGCATTTTATATGAATGGACTTTCGAAATATTTTCATATTCATTTTATATTTTATTTGTTCCCTGTAAACGAATACAGTCAGTATGGATTGTGGTTTATTTTTTATGTTGAAAAGCGGATACAACCAATATTTAATTTTAACCAATACCTTTGTTAATTAATAAATCATTTTCTAAAATAAGTTAATTACAAATAAATTAATCTCCAATAACGTGTTGGGGTCGGTATAACGGCGTCAGTCTATTGCCAAATACTATGTGTAATAAACATATTTTGTATTACTACACCTTTCTAAAAACAAAGTAACTTAGATGCACTTGGAATCATGTACACTAACAAAGCTTTTCTATTGATAAAAGAACTCGAAAGGCCAAATAAAACACAGTAATATTCTATCTGCGTTCTTATTTTTGCTATTATTCATACATAACTTCATAAAAAACACGATCAAAGTCCTGACAAATAATACTAAAAACTATTTTGCAACAAAATACTTCTATGCTGACTGTAAGCCCGGGCTTAATACTACGAGCTTAATACTCGTACTAAGTATTGACAGTATTTTTATTTTGCTGCATTTAAATATTAAACGTGATATTTTGAGATTTAAGATAGAGTGTCATCAAATTCTGTAAATGGATTAAGCAATTACTCAAAAAGCTAAGTCTCCTAGCTAGGTTCTTCTGTTACTATCTCTGTTAAGGTAACGTCACTGTAAAGGCCCTCTACTGCTTACACCTGACAAAGACCGACATGTTGTGAATTGAATATAAAATTTATTGTTTTTTTTTTAATAACTTAATATTGTAACCTTGTAATTTTTATTTTTAATATTCTGTACTTATAGGCGAACGGATAAAAGAAGATAAACTGAAACATTTATTGGATCTTTTTAGGCAACGAGGAAAAGCTTTCTCGGTTGCTGGAGGCATGTTAAATCAAATGCCCTGGTGTAGATTCATTATACCTAAGTTGAGTGGGTATTCACTGATAATCAAACTGAATCGAGAAATCTCCAAAGTTATTGAGGTGGGTAATATATTTTTATTTTTCCAAGACTGGTTTACTTATATCAGCGGACGTCACCAGTAAAAGAGCCGTGACAGTGCTATAAACAAAACGAAAACCAAATTGAAAAGTACTAAGGAAGTCATTCCTGCAGAAAAAGACCGTTGAACCATTTGCTCAACCACTTTAGGAGGCTGGCTATGGCTTATTAGTATTGTAGTTGAAGCCTGTTCATTCATCATATTTTTTTTTTAAATGATCTTCTGGAACTAATTATTATTTTTGGATTAAAATATTTGAATGCTGCATTAATTATTGAATACATGTTTCTGAACTTATGTCTTTATAATACTTTACCTGACCCAATCAGACTATTACCTAAATCAAGCATTTACATTTGAACATCGCAAAAAATTAATATCATTACAGATTTTTGTTTTTAACTAGTACTTTCACAGAACAATTCGTTTCAGGAAGCTATTGAAAAGCATAAAGATAAAGAAGTAGAAGGAAATGATTTCATTTATTTATTCTTGGAAGAGATTTATGCGAAAAAAAATCCAACATTTACTGGTGAGTTGATTTGCGTAGTCTTTTGAAATGGAGTGAGTGAATGATGAATTGGTGGCTCAGTGGTCACGGTCTTGACTTATGAGGTGTAAGGTCCATTAATTACGTGAGGTAATTTTGGCGAATTTTCGACCCCTCCTACCCCCTTGGTGAAATGTCGTGAGAAGACGACCCACTGACCGAGATTTGCCTTGAATTTGAATTTCGTGCGTGGTCTAAAATGCGAAGTTTAGTGTAAATACTTACGTCAATCTGTACTTGATTTCTTTGGTTTTATTAAAAAAAAACATAATTTGCTTAATTATTATTCATGGTGTAGTAAATATTATGGTTATGCCATTATTTTAACTGAGAAACATGTTTACTTAATAAATTTTCTCGCAAATTTTCAATGTTTGTTGCGAAAAAAAAATACGTGGTATTTGCCGAGATCCCTCCTCCCTTCCTCGTGAGATTGGGTGAAATTCGGCTCGGCGCCCTCCCCCCCTACGTCACGTTATTTATGGATGCCCCGTAAGTTTGTGAGTTCGAACCCAGGCAGGCGCTTTAGCGGGTAACGTCTGATTACATATTTTAACTTGTTTATTGTGTATTTGGTTAAACGCTAACGATTATGATATGTTATTTTCAGAGGAGCAGTTGAAAATGGTATGTTTAGATTTCCTGATTGCGGGTTCTCAAACAAGCAGTAGTTTACTCGGTTTCGCTTTCCTCAAGGCATTAAAATGTCATGAAATACAACAGAAAATATATCACGAAATAGACACAGTTATTGGGGACAGAACGCCTTGTTGGAATGATAATGATAAGTAAGTGTACACGCCTTTTATAACAAAGACATGGAAATATCACGTAAATTTATTCCTTGTTGGGATAGAAATCATGCTCAATTCTCATGATTCAGCCAAGTTTACAATTATTATTACTTTTCCCTGTGACTATAGCGCCGAATTAAATGTAGCCACTGCTGTACCTGCTCTGCATAGGGGTTGTGAAGTAAAGTCATGCACAGTGTAGTATTTGTGTAGAACTTCTACCCCGTCTTGAAAATATTATGACACTTCGTTTACCAGCCATAAGAGGCATCCATACTATTATTGTAAATATCGCATTTAGTTCTGTTTGTCTGTCTGTTCCCCTTTTACGCTTTAACTACTGAGCGAATTTCGATAAAATTTAGTTCACAATGTTAATAGCTGTCTTTTAGTTTGGGTTCTTTTCGCTTTAACGTGTGTATGTGTGTGTGGATGGTGGTAGTTGGTTAGTCTTGGGTGAAATCGACTGCCGGTGCCGTGACCGAAATATGCTAGTATTATACAAACACTTCCCTATTTCAGGCTTGTCTACACGTCAGCGTTCATACAAGAAGTGCACAGATATTATCCTATAGTTCCCATGGCGGGACCAAGACTGCTACAAAGTGATTCTTCGATTGACGGGTATTTAATTCCCAAAGGTTCTACTATACTCATGTCTGTGGGCGATATTTACTTCGATCCCGAGTTGTGGGACGAGCCGCATGTATTTAAACCTGAAAGATTCATCGATGAAAATGGAATGTTGAAAAATTCCGAACACCTTTACCATTTCGGATCAGGTAAGTGGACCTACGTTTGTATTTGTTATGCGTGGAATGACCTGCAAACGAAAATACATGAACCAAAGCAATAGTGAAAACAATTTACACATTCGAA
The DNA here is from genome assembly GCA_947578425.1 of Eugnorisma glareosa. Taxonomy (NCBI): domain Eukaryota; kingdom Metazoa; phylum Arthropoda; class Insecta; order Lepidoptera; family Noctuidae; genus Eugnorisma; species Eugnorisma glareosa. Next base: position 36,463,829 of record OX387957.1, read on the forward strand.
ATCTAGGGGGGTACTATGACTTCAGTGAACGAAAGAGATGGAGTTAGAGATCCCGTCTCTTTGAAACGCAGAAGTGACACTAAAACAATACTGCTTTGAGACATCAAGGTAGGCCATAAGGTTTCCTTACAATTTTTTGTTTCACCGATGTTAGTAATGTCCACGATAAACGTAAAAAAGTACATGTTAATCGAAAAAGACACATTGGTACCTGCCCGGATTTGAACCTACAACATCGTGCGACAGAGGAGAGGTCTTAACCACTTTAGAATCATTTACATACCTATTTATTGATGTAAGGGCGTCCGCTAAAACGCGGGTGCGGGGGTGCATGTCTCGAGTGTCTGTATTGAAAAATTGTATGAGCAGCGCTAAAAGCGCTTAAAGAGCGCTGACGGGTGAGTTTGATTTTCTATGGATATGTTTGCGTGAGTTTCAGCGGATGCCCTAAAGCTCTTCACAATTGATTATAGCTTTAATCGTTCCATTAAATAATCCTCCATCATGTCTAAGCAACGCAATTTTGGATGCCACATAATAGACAAATGCATGAATGCAATGATTTGCGAATGTGCCATGTTTCTAAATTATTAAAAAATGTCCTAGTTCATCAATTGAAAAAAAGCGAACTAGGAAAAGACTCATCATTCATACTTTCTTTTTATTTAAAGTTGTTATGTTTTTTCAAACACAAAAATGGTTCTGTTAAAAGTCACGAAAAACGTGTTCTATGTTTGGCAGAGCTCTCGCCAGCTATGCGAACAGTTAGCGATCAACTATGTACTACATATTTTATTTTGTACGTTTCTTGAGCGTGGTCAGCAGGACAGTTGCCAAGCACACATTCAGTTAGAGTATGGAAAGACTACGTAAAGCCTTATAGTGCGAGGTGGGAGACTTATACTGGAAATTTATAACTTGCTTAGTCTCCGTGTCACACACACGGAGACTGCCATGCTTCTTACTGCGATTGTATTAACAACTGCAAAGCATAATCGGTCTATATTGTGTTTCCATTGCTGGGTCGTAGGCTTTCTCTCCATGAGAGGGAGTGGGCTCTAATCCACCACGCGGGCGCGGTTCGGTTTGATAGATGTCATATGAATTCGAGTTTTTTGGTACTAGGTCATGCCGGTTTCCGCACGATGTTTTCCTTCAGCCTTTTGAAAGCAGTGGTGACTAAATAGATTTTACAAAATAAAGCCTGGGTTCGAATCGACTACCACGTTACTCGTAAGTCGGAGCCGATACAACTGGCCACCGTTCCTCGGCATATCTTCACTTCTTTTTGCCGTTGTTGTTGACTGAAGCAGACTAGATTCATGTTTTATGAATAACTAGCGACCCGCCCCGGCTCGCATGGGTGCAATTTCATATATATAAACCTTCCGGTTGAATCACTCTATCTATTAAAAAACCGCATCAAAATCCGTTGCGTAGTTTTAAAGATCTAAGCATACATAGGGACAGACAGCGGGAAGCGACTTTGTTTTATACTATGTAGTCATAGTTCGTTGAATTCATTTTTCGCCTAAAATTTTATTTATTTAAACATCATGAGCAGAAGTGGTGGTGGTGGTGGTGGTGGCAGGCAGACTTAATGCCACAAGGCATTAACTACCAGCCAACCTTTGCATTAAATATAACAGCATTTTTTAATTTCGGGGATGCGTAGAAATTTTTGCTTTACTTTGTAATTTTTGTATTTTTTAATATGTTTTATAATTGTCACTTCTATTTTATAATTTTAGTTCCTGTTGTTGGTTGTAAACACAACCGTTGTAATTAAATACATAAATAACAAGACTCGCAAACACATTAAAGTTTTCATAATTGTTAATATTATCTAAATATGCCTTTCAGGTCGCAGGCGCTGCCCGGGTGACTCTTTAGCGAAGTCGTTTATATTCATCACATTCGTCGGTATACTTCAGAAGTATAGGATCCACGTCAGCAATGGTACAGTGCCGTCTGATGTGCCAATAATAGGTATATTGTCAACACCAAGACCATACACAGCTGAGTTTACAATGAGAAAATAAAGATCATACTTAGAATCATGTAACTATAATTGATTAAAGATTGAAGAATTCGTGAAAATATGATTTATTTATGTCCTATACTCAAGAATAACGTATCCGCAGATAATTCAGAATACAGGTGTAACCAGATAAAAAGTTGGTGGGATATGAAATGCAGATTAATTTACATTATTTTAGTAAGCTTACAAAATAAAATACAACCATGGATATTGGAAAACGATCTACCTAATAATAACTCCAAGTTAAATACAAAATAATTACACTTTACAATATCATTTGGTTACATGAATTCCTGCAATAGAATTATACAGAAGCAATTGGTATCTATCATTAATCAGTTTTTTTTAAAATATGTAAAGGATAGCTCTCATTTATAAAATACACTTTATTTTATTTTAAAATATGTAAACGGTAGCTGTCATTTATAAAATACACTTATTTTTATTTTAAAATATTTTAAACGAGAGCTCTCATTTATAAAATACACTTAAATTTATTTTAAAATATGTAAACGGTAGCTGTCATTTATAAAATACACTTATTTTTATTTTAAAATATTTTAAACGGGAGCTCTCATTTATAAAATACACTTAATTTTTTTTAAATATATGTGAACGGTAGCTCTCATTTATAAAATACACTTAATAACAGCACTTCGCCGGCGACTTCGCCTGCGTTGATTTCGTGTGTCGACAACAGTGCTGCCTGCTGGGTCCAACTACATGAGCTAAGAACCACCCCGGTGATCCATATAAGTATACATATATAAAAACATCAAAATCGGTCAAGACGATTTGAAAAAAAAATACGAATGTACACATAAATGAAAACATGCATGCTACGCCAATTTTATTCAGGGTGTAAACAGACCCTTCAGGAAGCCGTCAACCAAGCATTCGGTGGATCAAACCAAGTAACTCTTCGCAAAAAATATTGCTAGCATATTGCAGCTATTTCTTGTTGTGAAAAATCATGGTTTACGGTAGCGCTAAATGTTAAGTACAAACAACAAAACATTCAATATCAAAACATTGATAATTTTTAACCGACTTTTAAAGAAGGAGGAGTATGTATTCGGCTAGTTTTTTTTCCATATACCTATCTCTGTACGAGTACACCGATTTCTCCGTAACTAATTGTCCGATTCAAGTGTTTTTTTTATTTGGTAGAGGACGTTTGTACGGTGGTCCATATAAATATTAATATTAACTTTGCTTTGGTACTTTTTATATTGGTTCCGTGCGGGAATCGAACCAGCGACACGCAGCGCAGCAGCCAATTACTCAGCCACTGCGCCAAGCGCGCTCTCAACCGTGCCTTTGTGCTGATGGATGCGTTATATAGTACAGGGGTCATGGGAGTATTTAGTTATGGCACTCCAACGACTTATTCACTAATACATTTGTTGGGGTAATATAACAATTAAACTTAAAATCTAGGGTGAATTTGTCACTTACAGGTGAGCACAGCTCTTACATAGGTATTTCAAGTTATAATATTACATATAGCGTACAAATAAATTGCATGAATGGTTGGGTAGTCAGTTTTTATAGTGTCAAAGACTTCGTAGACAATAAATGATAAATAAAAATTTTGTACGCCTATCACTAAGCAAAAACATGTATGCTCTTGTTTTTTTTTGTATTTTACCATCTTTTATACCATGTTTTTAAGCAAATAAATATTATTCTATTCTAAATAGGCAAAAAAAAAAACATGAAAACAAAATTGAAATTTAAAATTAAAGTTAATAACTAAATCTATGTTGTTGCTCTACAGATTGACACATCAATGACATATAATAAATAAGTAAGTAATATGTAATAATATTAATACACACATCAAAAGTGTCTAGGGATCAAGCATTTTTATGTGGATTTCTTGAGATTGAGATGTGGCTTTGTAATAAATTTATGATTTTATAAATTTATATGGATCCTTTTTGGTGCATTTCATAATTTGAATCAGGAACTGTGAATCAAATTCGAGTAAAAGATGAAAATCAGCTGTCAATATTTTCCCTATAAAAACATACAACGCATTGAAGACATTATTAGTGCTACTGTTTCCCTACTACTGATTAAAACCAACGTTATTATGGAGCGGCGACGTCATTTAAGCAGGGAAGAAATGCTCAGAGCCGTGGGAATGATAGAAGCTGGTTCCCGGCAACGTACTGTGGCTTTAGCTCTGAATACAAGTCAGAGTGTTATCAGTCGACTTTGGACACGTTACCGAAGCACTGGTACCGTGGCTGAGCGCCATGGAGGACGGTATCGCTGCACCACACGGAGACAAGACCGATACATTCAAATCTTAACTCGAAGAGCTCCAACAATAACCGCCATGATGTTAGCCGTGAGGCTTCATCACTCTTCAGGGAACTTAATTAGCGACCAAACAGTCAGAAACCGCTTGCATGAAGTGAACCTTCATTCCCGAAGACCGCTACGGGTACCACCTATAGCAATGCACAATCGTAGGATACGATATCAATGGGCTCTTGAACACAGAAATTGGGCAGAAGAACAATGGCGTTTCGTGTGCTTTTCTGATGAGTCTCGTTTTGGTATGAGACCGGATACAAGACGTATACGACACTGGAGAACCCCTGGACGCCAACAGCGATTAAAATCCTGCCAGGAAGTCCATCCTTATAGTGGTGGAACCATCATGGTATCAACGCTCAACGCTCAACGCTCAAATTTATGCTGAGACGATTGTATCAGACGTCATCGTTCCTCTACAAGTGCAAATCGGTCCCTTATTTCAGTTAATGCATGATAATGCACGACCGCACACCGCAGGAGTTGTAAGACAGACTCTCGCCGCAGCTAACATCAATGTCCTGCCCTGGCCTGCTCAGTCGCCAGACTTGAATCCGATTGAGCATGCATGGGATATGCTACAGAGAAGAGCTCTGCCGAATATGGAGGGTATCCAGTCGCAAGAAGACCTTTTTTTGTTGTTGCAACGAACATGGGCGGCCATTCCACAGCGTGATTTGGATGAACTCATTTTGAGTATGCCAAACCGATGTTCTTGTATTGTTAGTGTTCGCGGTAGAAACACGGATTATTAATTGTTTAAGTTACCCAATAAAATTTTAAAGAAAACTGTTATTTCAGTCTTTTTTTCGAACTTTTGTGTTAGTGGTTCAAATGTCAAAAATCCCTTTATTAGGAAAATGGCAAATTTCTTTATTAATGCAAAGGTGACTTGGTTTATCGTTACTGTGACAAACGAAAACACTTTATTTGATGAATCCTTAAAGAAAATTTTAATTAATATCAATCAGGAGAAAAGTTATTGCAAAAATATATGTTGATCCCTAGACACTTTTGATGTGTGTATAAATTTATGAACTGTGGCCACTGTGGGCCGGAAACAATTGTTTTCTAAATTGCAATAGCTTGTTGGCTTGTTTTGTGAAGCAAAATCAGGTCGATAGTATGCCTTCGCTGTTTTAACATATATTACTCAAGTATAAACAATTGAACGATATCTCCTCTTGATTTACAAATTCTATTAAGTAGAGAGAAGACCAAAGAAACGATTGATGGACTGTGTGAAGAATGAAATGGCACGAAAGGAGTTGTCTTATGAGATGGCGAGTAATAGAAAAGTATAGAAGAAGAAGAAGACATGCTGAGCCAACCCCAGATTAGGGATGGCGATCTAAAATCGATTAATCGAATAATCGATTTTTGGAGCCAAAAAGATCGATTTTTTTAAATCGATTCGGTATTGAATCGATTCGGTGAATCGATTTTTCACCCTTGAAAATCGACGTTCTATTTTTTTTTTAACCATAAAACTATTTACAAATAATTGAATGTACTCGTATTATAAAAGTGCTGCCGTTTAAAGAATTAATTATTCAAAAACTCGCGAGATGGCTGTATGTTTAGATTCCTTCGTGTCTTCGCGTTTACATATTAAGCATTGGGAACTATAAGCTACATTATCTATTAACTTTGTAAACCATCTTTCTTAACCATTTTCTTAACTTTGTAAAACTTCTAAATGTAATAAAAATATTTTATATTATCGAATTACCTGATTTTACTGATAAGAGATCGTTAAATTATAATATGTATCTTGTTTTTAATAAAATAGATTTATATTACATTATAAACGAAAATTTGAAAAAAAGATCGATTTTTCGGAAATCGATCTTATAGACCTCGATTTTTTGTGAATCGATTCATTAGGTCACGATTCGAATCGATTTAAAAATCGATCTTTTTCGGAAAGAATCGCCATCCCTACCCCAGATGAATTGGGACAAGGGCAAGAGAATTATGGTATTATGTAGATTGAGACGCTAAATGATTTTTTGATAGTCTTGAATTACACTGACTTGTTGCGGTCAGCCTACTTAGGGTGGCGCCACATCAGCGTTTCAGCGTGAAACAGAGTGTGCTGCTTCTCATTCTAGCAATGACGGTTCTGAGAGTCAGAAAAGGATAGGAACATGGAAAATGCGATTCCATGCTAAAGCAAAAACGAAAAAAAAAAAAATGTTTTGGCCAAGTTTTTTCTTACAAACAAGTGATTGGAGTTTCCTTTTAGGCGTCTAAAGCCTGTATTAGGAGACTCCACTCTTCCATAACTTATTAATATTATTTATCAAACTTTTTTTTTACACATGTTACAGAAAAAAGAAATTAGGTAAATAGTAGATTATACAACAAGTGAAAAAAAAGGGAATTTAATTCGAGGGACAAAGTTCGATCCCGAGAGCAGCGAAGGATTCTAGATCAGAATCCAGAGCGGAGCGAGGGATACAAGGACCGAGATGTTTTTTTTTTCAAGAGTTGTGTACTCTCCTTTTTACCATTGACTGTGAGAAAATAAATAGGAGCATAGTATTTGTATTTATCAAATTTTATTATATAATCAGTTTTGTTTGGTTTTGAAACTGTCGTATTGGATGGATTACTTGGATATTTGGCAAAGTCGCCGTATTTTGTGGTTGCTGTTGATGAGAAAGCTGTAAGTATTTCATTTCGATGTTGAAGGGCGCGCCGGAGATAGTGGCGCATAAGGGTCAACATCAGATGCTTTTAGATTTATACTGTCAACTATTCGGCTGCATCTTTTGGATTTGTTTTCGTATCGAATCCTCGATATAGCTTTCTGCTACTGTGCTGGACCTCCATCCTCCGTGGCGTTTCAGTTCCGTTAGATCAGCACCTGAATTTGCTAAAAGGGTGGCAGAGCTTCTACGGAAGCAATGTCCTGTGTTCTTCGAAAAGAACCCCGAACCGAACCCCGAACCCCGAAGGGTTTGATAAATTCAAGAATGTCGCAATCTCTTTTGGCATCGCACCTATTTTGTTGATACCAATAGGTTGCCGACTACATTTTCCGCCATGGTATTGTATGAAAAACCTGTCAGTTTTTGTATTAGTGGGCCGTAAAGCTTGATATATTTTTCGAAGATTATTACGCATTCTTGCATATTACGAACGTTCTGTCAATTTTAGTTTTTGTATCAGTTAAAACGACCAGCAACAAATTTTCCGAGTGTTTTTGGATGTCGTTTATAGTTAGGTATCTTTAATAATTCATTACTGCGACAGGCCCCATTCACGCCAAAAATTAGCACAACCTGTGAACAACAATAAAAAAAATGTATTTACAGGAAAACTTTAAAAGTACAGTAGGTTTGTAAATAAATATGTACTAAGTAGGTACTTACTTTTACGGCCAGAAAACTGTGGTCAGGCGCATCATTGAGAAAACGTTCAATGTTTTGTGAGGTTAGCACTCTAGATTTCTTTGGCTTATTACCCTCGGATAGCCGTTTTAAGTATGTCACTAACTTTGAGTAGTTTGAAATATCAATGTTGTGTTTGATTCTCACTGAAGCTTTTAGCATAGAATATATGCTCCAAAGTGTCGACGGCTTCTTAGTCTTGGTTAATTCGTTGAAATAGTTAAGAAATATGCACTCTGAGAAGGAATTGGCGCCATTCGTGGTTTTCCAGTCGCAGAACAAATTGTATGTTTTCAGGTACAACTCCCGAGATTTTGGCGGCAACAAATCATCTACTATAACTGCTGCTTTAGTAGGAAATGATTCCGGAGTCATCTGGAGAACTCATTTTTTTTTATGTTAACAGATTTTCCAATGACAAAACAACCACGATAACAGATTCAAGAAAAGAACGTAACAAAATTGGCGGTTTTTTTTTAAATTGAATTGTGTAACTCTATGGAACAGCTCCATTTAGCCAGCCAGTAGGTACTTTCAGCACGTTTTATTATATTTTTGTACATCATTCGTGCTTGTTCCAAATTCAAAATGTCTTTATTCACTCAGTGAGTGAAAGAGCGTTTTATTCACTGTTATCGATGAATAAAATGCCCTTTTTCGAGCGGCAATGGTAAAAAAAAATTAGACTTGTAAGAAATAAAAACAAAAGAATGAGTGAATGGGAGGGTTTTGTGAGTGAGCGTATGATGTATGCCTGTGTGGCGGAGGGGGTGTGTAGGGTGAGTGGATGAGTGAGCGAGTGTTGAGAATTTAAGCATGGGTGTGTGAAAGGATGTGTATCGTGTGCTTATGACTGCGTGAGTGCGTGGGATAAAAAATGATGTCGGTTTGTGTTTTCTTTTAGCAGCGCCTCCGTGTCCTCGTAGGTAAGTGGTTTAATCCAACTAGTTAGTATTTTTTACATTCATGTTGTTTCTTGTTATGTACATAAATCTATCTGTTAAATCTATTGTACAGCTGAGCTGAGCGTTTTTTATAATGCATGCTAGCGAACTTGGTTTTCGTTTGGGGAACTTCTGCTATTATGTCTTTTCTGCTTTTCAAGGTTAGGCCAGGGACATATGGTAGGGTCTTGTGCATCTTTAAAATAGTTTTTAATATATATAATTTTCTCGCCGAGAGTAATTTCCTAATTTGGAAAAGACTTTGGGTAGGATATCTAATCTTAAAATACATTAATTTTATCAGAGCACGTGCTCGATCAAGGTTAGTAAATTTAGTTGTAGCCAAATATATTTCGTTAATGAGATGTCTGGGGGTTTTTGTGCATGTGGGAACATTTTTTGGTACAATATCCCCCAGAGTTTTGAAGATCCAGCTCAGTTTTCTAATTCTATTTGTGACTTGGTCAAGCTGGGGGTCTAGGATAGTCTATGATCAACAACTACACCCAAAAATTTTGTTTGTGATACTCTGTCTAGTATTAGACATAAACAATTATTTGCATCATCACACGTATGCACTCTTATGCTGAAATCTATACTTGGTTGTGTACGATTCGATATACTCAAACATATGTAATTTGTTTTAGCTGTGTTTAATGTGAGTAGGTTAGTTTTGAGCCATCTAGCTATTTGGGTCATACCAGCTTCAGCACTTAAGGCAACCTAACGCCAGGTATTCCCAGTAAAGACGACAGCAGTGTCGTCGGCATAAGAAAAAATACTTTTGCATGAATGATTTTGAGATTGCAGAGGTCATTGATGTACAGCAGGAACAGCGTAGGTCCTAGTACACTTCCCTGAGGGACTCCGAATGTGACATCTGCGTCGAAGCTTACATGTTCTCCCACTTCAACTATCTACTTCCTGTTTAAGAGGTAGTCTCTAAAACGTTTGAGCGAGATTCCTCTCACCCCTGCAGTTTCCAACTTGTTTATCAGGATGGGAACAGAAAGGGTGTCAAACGCCTTCTTTAAGTCCAGAAACGTCGACGAAAAGTCAGACATTTACTGCCCCTATCCAGATTACCAACTAGTAGAGAGCTGAGGGCAGCAACCGCATCTTCGGTTGACCTACCTGTCTAAATCCAAATTGCGTGCTACTTAGGGTATTCAATTTGTGTAAATATGTTAAAAGTCTATTATTTATTAGTTTTTCTACTATTTTAGATATAACTGGTAAAATGGATTTTGGCCTGTAGTAGTTGACATCGTCTCTGTTTGGGACACAGACGATGTCTTGTGAACCGGAATGATGATGGATTGCTTAAGAGGCGCAGGGAAGATACCCTTTGTGAAACAGAAGTTAGTTAAGTGGGCTATAATTCTCATTCTCATTATCATTCTCATTCTTATGTTCTTGGCCTATGTATTTCAAGAATCTACTTGATACATTATCCCAGCCAGGTGCACTGTCAGATTTTAAGCTCATCAAGGTCCTGCCCACATCGTCGGGATCAGTATCCAAAAGAGCAAACGAGTTCATCTGTGTAGGAAAGTATTAGAATTATTATGTGCTGAATGTTACGTTTGTGGGCTAGCTCTTTACCAATGTTTACGAAATAATCATTCAGGGAATTCACCGATTCAGCTGGATTTGGTCTAATGTGTAGTAGTACCGTGTTTAAATTTTTAAAATTATTTGGGTAGGTTAATGACTTAATATTTTTCCATAGTAGTTTACTGTTTGTGACTGATTTTGCAAGTAGTTCCCTTTCAAATTTTATTTTAATTGTTTTAATTAGGTTGTTACAATAGTTGTGGTACCGCCGATAAGTTAATTTTAGAACTTCGTTAAAAGGATCATTGCGGGTTTGTTTTTGAAGTTTGTTGCGATTCTCAATGCATCTTAGTATTCCTGTGGTTTACTGCTTTATTTTTTGGTGCTAATAGATGTGGCGCAAAACAAATATTCTTTAAGTAGCAAAGCAAATAATGCTTTCGAAGGACACTGCACTACTGACCCCTGACGTTGAGGTAGAACGCGTGAACTTGTCCTATAAGGCTGCGTCTGATCCAGATTTAGAGTGATGCTAACTTGGTCAAGTTCAAAGCCGGGCAGAAGTAGGGCGAGAGCGGCGCGATGAAATACTTCGCATATAATACTAGTACTTAGCCATTTTTAGTTATATTAGGTCAGTTGCGCTGCCGATCAGTTGATACGACTGCTACGGATGAGTCGCTGGGTGGTACGACATAGGCAAACCCACTTTCAGTATATTATCTGCTCTCCAAACGTTGGAGGAAACTATCGTGAGGAAACCGGCATCATCATCATCATTCTCCTGCCCTTATCCCAATTTATTTGGGGTCGGCGCAGCATTTATCCATACTTCTCTATTACTCGTCATCTCAGTAGTCACCTAGCCATATTATCCTTCACACAGTCCATCCATCGTTTCTTTGGTCTTCCTCTACTCTAAGAACTAAGTAGATAATATGTGACATACAAACCGCATCTCGCCCGCGTTTTCGAAGTGTCCCCACAGTAAGGTTGTCAAAGCTGTAGAGTAGGCTTATCTACATTTTGCTAGTTATGTTGTGCTGTTATTGCAGTAACATGCATCTAACATCATTTCAGGTATTATTTTGTCATTTGTGAACCAATAATTCACAAAAGTAAGGTTCCTACGTTGTTACATTTCTGTACTCAAATATCTTAAAATTAAAAGAAAAGTTTGTAATCCAATCACTTACCTGCTCTGTCGATTGACACATGATGTGACCAAATGGGTTAAGTTAGTGAGTTCGGTAGTTAGATGGAGCTGATAAATGCTCGCGATCTGAGCTTGCGTAGCGAGCGGTGCCGTTTATCGGCAAACGCTACAAAAAGTCGTCATGGGTGAAAGGCTAAGGTTATTCAAATAAGGTCGCGAAAAGGAAAGCGTGGGAAGAAATGTTTGATTTGGATTATGCAGGATTTCCATCGGTTAAAAATCGCGGTGGGCGACGCGGACAGCTCTAAAACTGACGCAGCGATGTTCGAGTCCTACTAGTCAAACGACGAGCACGAGCCGCGCTGGACCGGTGCTTACTGCGCCCAGTACTTAAAGTCGGTTGGAATTCCAAATATTCTCATCACATAGAACACTATCAACGGAACGCAGTAAATGAGTTTTTTAAACCTCCTTCGACTTTAAAAACAGAGTAATCATAGAGTATCATAGAGTGATAATAAATTGAGGTTTTTGACAAAATGTCTTGCGTCAGCGACCTGCGACATATTTTTGATAGAACCTACAATCTACGGGCATACAGCTGTTTGCAGCAAACATTTTTGAAATTAATATACGATACGTGTGAGCAAAGATGGTCAAGTTTTAAGTCATCTACTTATTATGTGCACTTTTAGTCGTAGGAGAAAACTTAGAAGAAGTGTTGTTATAAGAAAATCTATAGTGTTTTTTGATGTTTTCTATTAAAGGAGCAAAGGTGGGCCTTAATTGAATTATTTTGTTTTTATTATAACATAAAATTGCATACCAGAGCATACAACACGCTTTGGGCAAAAGAAACATACATTATGCGAATTGTTTGCATAATATCTTTTTTATCATTTTTTTGTCACCTGCGCTATAAGCCTTGAAATTGAAAGTTTTTTTGTTTCATTCCAGGAAACACTTGGTGAAGGGCACTTTCAATGGCAGAGTATTACGAAATTCGTATATTTTGCATGCACATTGTCTTCCTCGGCGTATAATCATGACATATTTTCAAAGGTGTGCGTAAACGGTACCTACCTAGATGCGTTTAAATAAATAAATCGCTCTGTTAATGGCTCGCAGTTATTCTCTGCATTTAAAGCACATGGAATGGAATAACCTTAAGATTGGAAATAACATTTGGTGTACGACTCCGATTTGCCAGTTTTACCAACATTTTCTTAATAATTTAGTTCTACATATTAAAAATCTTAATTACTCAATGACAGACAACTAAACCAACCTAAACCATTCTTCTGTTTCTAGACACATCTAGAAACATGAAATTTTGGCATATTGATGGATTTTTGAAAATTCATCCCCCAAAGGGAATGAAAGTTCGTTAGTAGCCGATGGGAAATGTGGAAATGGAAAAGTGCACTGTGCACGGCTTTTGTCTAAAAAACCCCTATGTCATGAATGACCAATTAAAACCGACCGGACCACTTTGACAGCTTGTAGACGCGTATTCCTTTAGTCAACTCGATTTACGTTTTATCTATCACAATTTCTTTTATTTTCAGTGAGGTTTATTGAATATATCTTATGTGAAGCGACAATAGGCATAACGTATGTGTGCATGGATAGTTTTATTAAACAATACACTAGGAGGTATGACTGCAATAAATACATGAACCCACTCCTCAGAGGGATATCTTTCGGCAGATTTTTACAGACATCTTTGATGATACTTCTTGTAAGTATTCTTCTTCCTAGACTTAAGTATTTAGTGGGCATAACGTATGTGTGCATGGATAGTTTTATTAAACAATACACTAGGAGGTATGACTGCAATAAATACATGAACCCACTCCTCAGAGGGATATCTTTCGGCAGATTTTTACAGACATCTTTGATGATACTTCTTGTAAGTATTCTTCTTCCTAGACTTAAGTATTTAAATTATTGTGAATGACAGTGAATCAGACTTGTTAGAATAAGATAACTTCTCTGCGTTCTAATGATAATAGGTGCAAGCATACCCCCACATGGGCACTCGTGATATAACCTGCTAAAACTCGCGTTATTGTTTTAACGTCAACCTTTGATTGTCAATCCTTCCAGTTAATGTAGACAACATTTTAAGAGAAGTAATTAAATGGTTGGCGGTTATTCAATTTGGTTAGCAACAGAAATCTGCATTTGGCTGCATAGCATATACAGATTTTGCTTGCAAAAAAAACTTTCTGCGAAAACAAAACCGACTTCCAAAAAACACTCTAAAAGTCTAAAATAACTTGACTTTCGGAAGTCGGTGTCTTTGTTTGTATCATTGACTTTTTGCCACCGACTTCCGAAAGTCAAGTTATTTTAGACTTTTACAGTGTTTTTTTGGAAGTTGGTCTTGTTTTCGCAAAAAGTTTTATTTTTATTTTACCCTTTTTAGTTGTAGTATACCACACAAATTCTTGTCATGAATTAGTTTTTACATTGTAACTAGAAGTTAGAAAGTACTCGTCAAGACGAATCATACGAGTTCAAACTCGATGAAGTTTTGTCGTTTTATAACGGAGTTCCTATGGCCACCATCCAGATCCATCATCCGACACTGGATACCATTTAGGACCAAAGTACTCGTCAAGACGAATCATACGAGCCCAAACTCAATGAGATTGTGTCATTTTATTACGGACTACCTGTGACCACCTTTCAGCTCCATCACCAGACCCTGGGTACCATCTAGAGACAAATTACTCGACAAGATGAATTATACGAACCCAAACTCGATGGGGTTATGTCGTTTTATAACGGAGTTCCTATGGCCACCTTCCAGCTCCATCATAAGACCCTGGTTACCATTTAGGACTAAAGTACTTGTCAAGACAAATCAAACGAGTCCAAACTCGACGGCGTCGCGTCGTTTTATTACAATTCCTATGGTCACCTTTCAGCTCCATCATCAGATCAGCTCCATGTCATCATAATATTGCATTTTCTCGCGATATACACATCCGTGCAAAATTTCAGCTCAATCAGAAATCGGGAAGTGTGTCAAATTTAACTAGCAAGTATCACGTGATGTACATCACAGCGCCTTCACGCGACGTCGCGAGATGTGACAATTAACGTGACGAAAACAACCAAATTGCTAAAACGATTTTGATGAAATTTCTGTGCGACCAATCGGGAAGCAAATGTATCTATCTATATAATTTTTCAAATCGGTTTACAAATGACGGGGTAATGAGGTTACAAAAAAAAATACATCTGAATTGAGAACCTCCTCCTTTTTGAAGAAAGTCGGTTAAAAATAAGAATCACCCTTGTTCTGCAAACAATATTAAAAGTATCAACAATTTAACCAATATGCAGTCAGCTGGTAATATTATGTGTCTGCGTCTGCTTAATAAACAGTCGCGCTGCAAAATATTTACTTGGTCAAGATTTCACAATTGGTCAGCAAAGATTATTACCAATGATCGGAATAGTTAGAGCTAATGTGCCTAAAGTTCAAGGAACAGAAACGAAAGTGGAGACTTACGTTCATTGATGATTATACCAGGTACTGTTGCAAATATTTTATCGCACAGAAAAGCGAAGTATTTGAAAAATTTAAGGAATTTAAAAGTAAGGTGGAAAATTTTACTGACTTAAAGATAAAGAATTTGCAATCAGATAACGGAAGAGAATACGTAAATAAAATATTTGACGACTATCTGAAACTGCATGGAATCCAAAGAAGGTTAAGTACGCCTTATACTCCGCAACATAATGGAATCAGCGAGCGCAAAAACAGGTCCCTGATGGATAAAGCCAGATGCTTAATGATAGAAGCAAATACACCAAAGCAATTGTGGGCAGAAGCATTATATACTGCCAACTATTTAATAAATAGAAGTCCATCCAAAGCACTGAAGGGAGAAACACCATTCAAGAAATGGGTTAGACGAACTCCATCAGGAAATCACCTTCATATTTTCAGAAGCAAAGCTTTTGTACTTCAGAAAAGAAGAAAGGGGAAACTATCGGCAAAAGCTACACCCGGTGTATTTATGGGTTATGCTAAAAACGCAAAAGGATTCCGAATTTACGTTCCTGAAAAGAATTCTGTAATAATCAGCAGGGATGTTAAAATCATAAACAAAATATTTTATGAAACAGAAGAAAATTACGACAATTTTGTTGAAAAATCGGGACAAATACCTGACAAAGAAAAACAAATAAAACAAAAGGAAAATCTGAGCACTGAAGTAAACATCGAAATAAACAACAATAAAGAAAAACTCAAAAAGTAAGTAAGTAAGTAAGTAGAAAGCACAAGTCTAGAGTCTACACCAAATATCACACCTGATACCAATTTTGATGAAGCCTCATCAGATGAAGATCAAGAAGCTTATGTTGACGCACCTGAAACAATGACTAGAGAAAGGCAGAAAAGAGATATAAAACCAGCCTACTTGGATGAAGGATTATGATATAGGAGGAATTTCAGAAGAATGACAGTTTTCATCAGAAATAGCTTACTCGTTTGAAGATAATGATCAAACTGAAGACTGGAGTGATGCTATCCGATCTGAAATTAGATCACACATTAAAAATGGTACGTGGAAAATCGTAAAGAAAGATAAAGGTATGAAAATCATAGACTACAAGATGATCTTAAAAAGGAAAGTGAGCATAGAAAACAAAGTAAGAAACAAAGCACGACTAGTGGCTAAAGGTTTCACGCAGCGTACGGGTGTTGATTACAACGAAACTTACGCACCCGTTGCAAAATTAAGTTCTATAAGAACAATATTTGGTATTGCTGTTGAAGAAGGCCTGCATTTGGTCCAAATGGATGTAGTCACAGCATACTTAAACGGAAATATTGAAGAAAGAATGTATATGAAATTGCCTAATTACATAAAGTAATATGTAAGAGAGATACTAGTTACTGAATTTGAGTCTGATGATCTAACCGTCTACAATAAAGAAAAAGAGGTTTTAACAGATTTAAAAAGCATAGAAGGACAAAAAGTCTTTTTTATTATTAAAGGCTGTTTATGGACTTAAGCAGGCAGGGAGACAATGGTATATCAAATTGGACACAGAATTAAAAAATATTGGCTTTCAGGCAACAAAAGCAGAGCCCTGTGTATACACATACACAGAAGGAGGTGTGCGTGCCATTATTGGAATATATGTCGATAATATATTACTTGCCTGCTCATGTCAAAAGAAGATGAAAGAAATAAAAGAAATGCTAAGTCAAAAGTTTGAAATGAAAGATCTGGGAAAACCAAAATGCATACTTGGCATAGAAGTATCATATAAAAACAAGGAAATTATTATTAAGCAAACAAAGAAAATAGACGAAGCTTTGAGATCATTTCAAATGGAAGAATGCAAGTCTACTACTACACCGATAGAACCAGGCATTGCAATAGAGTCAAACAAGAAGGAAATAGCAGACCTGCCTTACAAAAATTTGATTGGCACGTTAATGTTTTTAGCTGTAGCTACAAGGCCAGATATTGTATTTGCTGTAAGCTACTTATCGCAATTTAATTACTGTTTTGATGAAACACATTTTTTAAAGTGTAAAACGTGTTCTAAGGTATCTGAAGGGTACAAAAGATATCGGTTTAAATTTCAAAAAGACCGGAAATAAACTATATGGCATGCTGATGCTGATTGGGGTTCATGTAAGATAGACAGAAAGTCCTACTCCGGATATTGTTTTAAATTTGCTTTAACTCCTATCAGCTGGGGATGTAGAGAACAAAGAAGCATTGCGCTATCCACAGCAGAAGCTGAATATGTCGCTGTCTTACAGAAGCTGTTAAAGAAGCAACGTATCTACGAGCATTGTTCAATGAAATGAATATAAAACAAGAAAAGATACTAATATTGAATGATAATCAAGCAGCAATAAAGCTGTGTCAAAATCCAATAGTATCTTCGAAGTCGAAGAATATAGACCTCAAAATGCATTATATCAGAGACTGCATTAAAGAAGGAGTCGTGGAAGGCCAATACCAACCTACAGAACATATTTAGGCGGATCTATTGACGAAAGGATTAACAGGTCTAAGACTTGCACGTTTAAGAACCAGTATGGGTATACATTAGGAGTGAGAAGGAGTGTTGAATCGAATAAAATAGATTATGTAGCACATCCCTATGTTGTATGTGAGCAACCCTATGGTTGCCATGGTGTGTTGATTCCATATTCAATAACTATGTAAAAAAGGGAACGCCGCATTAGTATTTTAATATACAATATTAAGCTGAAGTGTGTACGTTATTTTCTCATCTTCCCTGCTCTCCGCTCCCATCTCCAACAGACTTCATGGTTTTCCTTTAATTTAATTTATTATGTTTGTTAGAAAGATTTTATCCTTATGATTGACCCTATCGATTGATGCCATAAAAGTACAGGTGGTTTTTTTTTGTAATTTAGCCGGTTCGATTCCCTAGTGTGGCAAGCGAATTTTCTAAAATCTTTTATTGCATATTTTTTTTTTTTTTTTAAATAGAGGAATGTTTCCTTTGAGTAAAATTATCTATATCTAGTATTTAAATTACTTTCTCACGTTGAAAAATTCCACCTCTATAGGTGTAAAATGGAAATAAGGCAAAGCTGCGACCACAATTATAAATTTTGATTTGTTTTAGCATGCTGGTTATTTAGCTGACAGCATAGAATTTTTGACGGTTAGTTTTCGAAACGTGAGTCCTTGGTCGACATGTCAAAGGGACAGCGACACCAATTGTGTACCGATCAAGGATATAATGGTGCAGTGCAATCGGAACATCACTACAAATTTTACCAGAACAGCTGCCTACTTAAACTACATGTAAGTTGTTGTGTTGCTAAAGATATCATCATTGGCCTAGCATTTTTCCAACTATTACTAAATACCAGTATTTTACATGGAGCAACTGCCTATTAGATCTCCATAATCCAATTACTGAGTAATTCTAAACCTCTTTGGTAAGACTGGTTGTTAGGCTTACAGGCCACTGACTACCTGTAACGACTGTCAAAGATCTACAAGTGGCAGCCGGGACTAATGGCTTGACGTGCTTTCCGAGGCACGGAGGACTCCCGATTATGTAATGGATGGTCGCCCATCCACAGATTGACCGATGGCAAGCGCTGCTTTACCTTGAAGAGCGACCCGTGCGGCTGTTATTGATCTATTATTTTATGACCTTTATTGAATTAATACACATACTCAATACTTCTTGTATTGTATTGTATAACGGGCTGGTATCCGCAACTCCACGTCCAAGCGCGTATTTTGCGTGATGTAAATATTTTAAATACTTTTAGTCAATACTTTTTAAAGATACGGCAACTCGGCTGTAAAAAATATAAAATTTTATTCATCTTTTATTTGGGTTTATAAAAAAATTCAACAATTAGGGCTGGTTGTCCTAAAAGTTACCAAAAAGGCAAACGACTAGGTGATCAAGAGACGTGTAAAAGTAACAAGATTTCAGTGCTATATCTAAGTTAAATATTATTTTTTGAAATGTACGACTATTTACATTTATTTTTACTTGCTACGCATGACAATGAAAAAGAAAAAGTCAATGGAATTTAAAACCTAGCATGATGCTTTAATAGAAACAAGATCCATTTGCACCAAAAAAGTTTTTGTGAAGATGGCCCATTTTCGTGCTAACTACTCTTTTGTGAATCTGTGAATACCGATCGGCTTTACTCAAAAAGTTAAAGTTCGTCGTGAGGGATCTCAAAATTCCACCCTGTATAGAAGCAACACATACTTTGCATTTGTTACGAGTAACATCGAATTTGATTTTAAATTCCATGTAATTGAATGCCAATCTTCTTCATAGAGATCTTTGTTTTCGAACGGACAATTAGCCTCCCCTTTTTAACATTTCAGGAAATCGTTTGGGGCTTTAGATAGAACTACACTGACCTTAAGGGTTTTCGTTCTTGGCCTGGTGTGGGTGTTAGTATTCATTTTTTCATCGGTAAGCCAAGGAACAATTGTTCAGGTAATGTTTTTAAATACTTCTATAGTAGAAGAAAATAATAGCTCAGTAAATAAAATAATAGTTAGATAGTTGCTTATTCCTATTGCATTATATAGGTGACAGGGAAACTCGACATATATCTTGAAAGCGGTTATACTAGAGGCCATTAGCTATAAATTATGTTCAGTTAACTAGGTTTCAAAACTGGATGTTAACGATTAATAATCGACTTCAATGCTTTGCAGACAGAATAGTCATAGTAATAGCACCTTCGTCACCTGTGGATTAGCGGGCGCGCGAGGGTTACACTTACAACTAAAAACAGAAAGAGATTCTATTTCGATCTACACTCGTGAGCCACCGAATCAACTCAATCTGTTAGCGCGTATTCATTTGTGATTTGAAGAGAACATACAGTACTTCTTTATATCTTGTAGGGTTAAAAAGCTGACCATAATCATATTCATTCAGATTTGTTCTAATTAATACTTATTTGAAATGTAATGAATAATGAAAATGTATGTAAAATGGGAATTTGTCTACGTGTTGTAGGTAGGTTTATAAAAATAATAATTTGGTGTTGCTCTCCCTCGGTTTTCAACATTTTGACGGTGTATTTAGGAATATCTTACCATTTTACCAATCCTCTAACAACGCAGCCTTCAATTGCTCTGTGGTCGAAGGGACTTGATTTCTAGCTCGAACTCTCTTTCCAGCTCGTCCCATTTGGTTTCATGCCTTAACTTAGTGCAGGCCCGTACATCGTCCGTACATACATGCACTTCGACCCGGTACTAACTACTGGGTGATACGCGTCGTGTGATAGCGGGCTTTATCGTGCATTAACAAGAAGGTACTGCAGGAAATCAAGCGAAGGGAACAACGTGCTTCTTAAGAGTGTCGGTAATGTACCGATCAGTTGCCAGCCTCAGTCCTTGACCTCGTACGGGCACTAAAACGTACTATGTTTATCTCCAAAAATATAATGCAGGAGCCGCTGCTGTACACAACCGTTTCAGCGAAATAGCACTGCGCAAATCGCTCTTCTGGAGACCTGTAAACCCGGCTTCTCCTGTCTCTGCCATACAGACTCGTTTACACTCATCAGCTCCTTATTGTCCAGTCGCTGGCAGCCACTCTTCGAACACTCTTCAGCTCCTGCTGCACATTAACACTCGTCTGGTCTCAGTTTCTCAACGAGGTTGAGACAATAAATCGGTCATCTCTTTCTGAAGTGCAACGTTAGCGGCTGGGTTTTGGTATTCGATTAAAGGCACCAGTATTTCGGTACCTTCTGCTACCCGTGTTGCAGCGGACATTGTTTCTGTATAGTAGCTGAGCAGCGTCGTCGGTTCGCTGACTGGTCTTTGTTACAACTTGAACAGCTGCTTCAGGCGTACTATGCATAGTTTCGCCAAAACAATGAATGCAATTTCCGATGTTGTGTTCAGGTAAACTTTTGTTAAGCCACTGGAAACATAAACCGGTGTAGTTTTTTATATTTGTAATTTGTTACGCAATTCGCAGGTACCGCAGTGAGTCCATTTTCCTCCACTTTTAAATTGAATAAATAAAAGGAGTGTACGACTAAACGCCGACAGACTGAACACCGACAAAATTTTACTTCGACGGGACTCTTCGCCGACAGGACACTTCACCGACAGGGCTCATCAGCGACGCAACTTATCTCGGATGATCAGATACTTACTTCGGAAATAAATTATGATTTGCTTGTAATTATACATCTCATAAAAATAAAGATCTTGCATTGGTTTTTAGTACCTACAGATAATGTACAATATCACTATGTAAAGATACCCACAAAAATTCATAGAAAAAAAAAAACAAACAAAATAATTTATATAAACAAACCTCTTAGTAACAATCAAAATATCACAAAAACCTGAATCATTCTAATACCAACTCCTTTTTTATTAAATAATACTTTATGTTTTAAAATTAATAATATAGGATAAACCTTCTAAAATGCGATCACATCTAAATGGTTTTTGTTGTTCAAATGTACCATCAACCTTTCGTTGATTATATTAATTTTCTTCCTCCGTGGTTTTATTATGCCCGCTGATAGTGAGAGTGTCTATCAGCATTTTGCATTTCGCATTTTGTAATTTTTGTTCCTTTTTGATTTCATCTATAGTTTTAAATATACAGGCTGTAACAGGACCCTTCACGAAGCCGTCAACCAAGCATTATGTAAGTACATCAAAATAAGTAACTTTACGCAAAAATTATTGCTGGGGAACGAGTTTTTTTTTTTGATGAAAAATCACCTTTTACGGTGGACTCAATGTAACGCACTCAAAACATTGTGCTGATGGATGGATTGAATAGTACGGGTACGGTCGTGGAGATGTTTAAAGTAAAATTGTTACATTAAAAACAGGTATTTAAAAAAAACTTTTGAAAAAGTTGGAAATTTGACTCCCAATATCTCCGTAACTAGAAGGTTCCCGGGTATGGTCTAGAACAAAAAAATGATCGCAATGACGGGGAGAACAAGTGGCTTTCGGCTTCGTTAAGGGTCTTGTTACACCCTTTATTCCATTTGTTTCTACATTTAAACTCACATATACAAACAGCCAGACCCGAAAAAACTACTTGTAGGCCATACAAATATTTTAGTTCCGTGCGGGAATCGAACCCGCGACAAACAGCGCACCAGTCAAACGACCAGTCACTGGGCCTATATTTTGCAAAAGGGTTCCGTAGCCGTAAAAAACGGAACCCTTATAGATTCGCCATGTCTGTCTGTCTGTCCTTGTATGTCACAACCACTTTATTCCGAAACTATTAGGACTACACACTTGAAACTTAGTATGTAGATGTATTCTGGGAGCTCGGGGATACATGGAACTGAAACTAAAAAATATTTTTTCATCAAACCTATTCGTACGGGGTGTCTATAGATAGGTCTATAACGATAAAATGTGTCCCCCCCTCTTATTTCTAAAGTAAGAGGAGGAGAGTTCTGAATAAATGTAGAATTGTAGAACGTAAATAAAACTTTCAACCAAAATGGGTTTGAATAAGATTTGATGTTTAGTTTTTGAGATATGGGACTTTTTTTATCAAACTGCAGCAGTCATTTTGTTTTTCATTAACATACTATGAAAAACACATTTAGTTTTGCTGTTGAATGTAAAACAATCATATGAATAAGCCTTCAAATTTTATTATATTGTTTGGTGCTACGGAACCCTGTGTGCGTGTGAGTACGACTCCCACTTGGCCGGTTTTTTAATCAATACTTTTAATTAGCTCGTATTAACCTTTTGACGCCACGCCAAGCCACAATTTCACTTCCCATTTTGTCACATATTTGTGTCGTTTGGCGTACAGGACACGCGCTTGCTTGTCACGGTGTATGTGACCATGGCGTTCAAAAGGTTAATTTGATTATTTTTGGTTTTGTAAACATTACTGTAAATATGTATAATAGTTTTTAAACCATGCAACTAGTGAACTAAATATTTTATAAATACCTTCAAATCCGCATCTTAAAATAGTTGTGTTTGAGGATTAGGCACCATAATATACGTTACAATGTTGTAACGTCACATAATGTATTAATGTTATTATACTAAAAACCAATGCAACCAAGATCTTTATTTTTTATGAATTGTATAATTACTGAGAAAAGCATAATTGATTTCCAAGTATCTGACTATCGGAGTTAACTTGCGTCGCTGATGAGCCCTGTCGGCGAAGAGTTCTGTCGGCGAAGTGTTCTGTAGGCAAAGAGTCCCTTTGAAGTAAAGTTTAGTCTTGTCGTTGTTTAGTCTGTCGGCGTAGTGTCTGTCGGCGATTAGTCGTACACTGAAATAAAAGAGTATTTATTGAATATAGGTCAACTTAAAGCTTATTTATAACAAGCTTTAGATGGACATATTGGTTATATAGGGTCTATCTATTCATACACGAAATCTCTTAAGGGGTCATTGTACTCATCATTATGAACAACTTTTACTACGGGACCAACCACGAAATCGCGAAAAAAAATCAGCTGTTCCCTACAATATGATCGCACTAACTCGTCAAAACTGTATTGAACAGCTGATTTTATTTCGCGATTTCGGGGTTGGTCCCATATTGAAAGTTGTTCATAATGATGAGTACAATGACCCCTTAAAAGATTTCGTGTATGTATAGATTAGAATATAATTAAAGTACGTATTTCTTGGAACAATCATGTATGTTGCGCCATTATGACTTGAGTCGATTTGGTTGCTCTCGAGTGTAGTTGCAAGGCAGCTTGCAGCCAATACACTCGCTACTGCTCGTGCGGTTTACACCACTTGACGAATGTAAATCGGGGTTTACTGCTTATCGAGGCAGTATTGTCGTACTGTCAATATGAGAAAATATGATAGAATGACACTGAGTTTATAATTTAAAAAGTGGCACTGGCAATTAAATCATGCATAAAATGACAGTGTGAGTGCTCGGTTGGGCAAGCGCCACGGCTGAGCATGAGGTCCTGGGTTCGAAGGTTGGAAATTTTGGCAAGGATCCCACCTGCGCAATTTGCGGGAGTTGAATGTACCTAAGATGCACGCGAACTAACTAAGTGCTGGGTTACTCCTCTCGAACATGTCCAAAGGTGTCCATACTATGTTCCTTAGATAACGCGAACTGCGCTGTTCGTGCCCGAGCACAGGTGTGGCCCGCATTTACATTACGTATACTATTACATTGCGAGCCATTACGCGTATTGCCATCAATCTCGCACAAGTCCTGACTCCCGGTTGCTTCTGATAAAGTCCTGATTTGCTTTATATTTATCATTATAAGCAGTACTTTACCCACTAACAGCCCTTAAAAGATCTTTCGGCGCTTAATCCATCACGACCCAAAAATCTTTCTGTGCTGATGTTAAGTTGTATTTCTATTTCAGATTATTAAACTATCGTTCGTATTTAAATCTCTTTGTACGCTGATTGTAATGTTATTTATAGTCTTTTCGACGAACAATGTTGCAACCGTGGCATTTTCTCAAATAGTCAACATTCCTCATCCAAGTCTCAGGGAGTTTGTAAGTAGTAGTTTAAAAAATCTATTAAGATAAAATCTTTCCGTATCAAAAATCCTAAAAGTAAATGGTCTTGATAGCAAAACGACAATTCAGCAAATGCTCTAAGAACAATGTCCTATTTTTAAAATAATAACTTAATCCTCCTCCTGACCTAATTTTGGCCATGGCGGCTATTCCGAAGTTATAATTCTGCACAAATGTGTGCGCAGACGCAGATGCCCTCACTTCCTTCACTCTCAAAGTTGGACGGGACGGCAATTCGACACGACCATAGAGAGACAATGCCAACTTCCAAACTCCGGGCTGCAACTGAGAAATATTCTAGTGGAAAATACCAATCACGATTTGTCCGACCTGGCATCAAATCCAGGACTCATCGTGAGAACGCTCTGCAGTGGTGCTTGCAATCACAAGATTAACGGGGCTGTAATAAAATACAGTAATGCTAAAAAATCACTGTAGATTTATCTTCATTGGCTCATTTATTTAAAAGATATGAAATGAAATCTCTACACCCTTCATCTAAAACCCTTTATAACTTTGAAGGCGATTTGGTTAAAATTGTGTTGCAATTGAGAACAGTTTATCAAGTGCTATGAACAGTGGTGGCCAGTGGAAATAGTCGCGAAAAATTAAAATATTATTTTGCAAAATATCAAAATTATGAAAATTATGTGTGGTATGGCTGTTCAGTCAAGTATTTCATTGGTTCGTTAATTTCCAAATTATTAATCTTATCCCTTATCAAGTTAGGGCACATGTGACCTTTGAAGCTATGGTACTGAGCACACTATTGCATTGAACATTTTATTTACTTAAAATCAAATACGAAAATGGCGTTTGACCAATGTCTTTTTAATGCCTGGCCATTTGATGAAGCAAATTACTTTTATTATTGAACTGGCACCCCGCCCGGCTTCGCATCATTCGCAGCAGTAATTAAGTGGATCGATGGCGGTCCTGTGATGAAGTTTTAGAAGTTATCTATAGGGACGGTGGGCAGCACATCAGACTCACGAATTCTTAACCCCTATATGAACACCGATTTCTTCGAGTGTGTTTGAAGAGATTAAAGAGCTTCCTGAGACGTACATTCTCTTTTTAAGACATTGCGAAACACGAAAGATGCATCGTAACAATTATCTCGTCTCGAACACAATGTGAGTATGAGTCGCCGAGACAGATGAAGCCGCATCTTACATCCTGCCCATCGCACCAAATACCTGCATCCTCCAGGACTTCAATGTGGCAAATGACAAATCTGTCCAGATCGTTACGTACTGGTACTGGTACAACAGCGTCATCGATTTGAGATGAAGAAGATCGCGTTCGACACGCTACGCTGTCATGCGTTGTAGTCAAGATATTATTTCAAGTAATTATAATTCTGTGATATTTTCTAAGCATCAATTATATGATATAATATGTTTATTATGATGACATGCTACATTCACCCCTCTTGTTACATCCGTTGACGGAGTCTTCGCTCCACAAATGACTACTTTCGTAAAACATCTTGGAGCTGCAATCGCTGACCGCTGGAACAGGTCCTTTAGCGTATTGATGGGTTGGTTTAGATCAAGAATCATCATCTCAATAATCCATGCCACTAGCATGTGTATTCGAGGCACAAGACATACATTTAAACCATTAGCCAAGTTATTTGGCTTCGGCGGTGAAGCAGCCCTATCTAGACAAGAGTAATGTGGATGCGGCCGACGAACCAAGAAGCCGTCGATTGCAATATATTGCGATGGATAAATAGAGCTTGTTTTATAAGATAATTAATCAATAATTTGACAGTACTGAATTTACATATTATTTATAATAAACGAATTGTTTAATATTGTAGAGAAGAGGCCTTTGCCCAGCAGTGGGACAGTAATAGGCTGGTATTATTATTATAAAATAGAATTATTTATTCAAAAATTAAAATTAGCACAATAAATACTTACTACTAATTTAAATCTTAGAAATAATAATATATTTCATAACAATATTCGATGCCTATGCTAAGTTAAACCTGTATCGCTGGCGGCATGTGTTCTAATAATTTATATTTGCACGATAGATTGTTTAGTAAAATTCAATATTATAATGAAAAAACATTAAAGTTAAACAAGTTAAGTGCGATGGCGAGGCGGAGAATTGCGCTGCCACCCTTGGATTACAGGGGCAGTTTTACATTTTGTTAGTTTTATTAAAAGTTCACTATTTCGTATCCATGATTCTGTAAAACTACACACTAAGCAAGATTACTTTATGCATTACCTACGAAAGTAATACACTAAAGGAGGTCACCATTATTAAAGTATTATTTAAATATCACGAATGTGCACGTCTGTACGATGCGATTGCACAATCTCAATCCAAAATTGAACGGTGTGAGCGGAAATAAGCGGAAGAACAGCTAGGGCGTGTTCGCAAATGCGTCTCCACCTTTTTTATTTTCCCCAGTTTTGTCTGCAGACATACTTCATTTGTTATTACAGTTGGAATATTATAATGTAATATGGTAGTCTCAATTGAAAAACTCTGAACATAGCCCGCTCAATAGGGCGCACAAAGCCAATAGTTAATGTTTTGTGGCATGGTCAATACAGAGTTTGCCGAGTTACGCCTCAAACCAGCATAATTAAACGCACACTTATAAACATTGCGACGAAATCGCCTCTGTTCGGGATTAGCCTGAAAACAGCATTCACCGAGCTTACGGCTGCATGCGGTCGCCTTGTATGCGACCAGCTGTCGCCTTACGAAGGCTCGCCACCTTCACCGAGCCGGCTGGCGATGGCATTGCGGAGCCGTTACATTATACTTTAGGTGGACACAGTGATGCTGATCCCTTGCAGTGCTTATCATTTTATTGTGTAATAAAATGATAGACAGACCTGTCGTACGTAAGACGATGATGACCTTCTAATATCTAATAGAATGTTACCAGAGTAGGAAGGAAGCTAGAAATTACAAATTTATCACACAGTGCTTGAGGGACACTTATAATAAATCAGTACTGTTCATTTGAAGACAATTCATTTCGTATGTTTATTGGTATTGCAAACTACTCGATTGCTAAAGCAAAACCCAATGGTCCATTTGTTCTATGATCTTTTGATGCGGAAGGATATTTATTCAGATTTTACAAAATAAACATAAGTTAGTCATTGATACTAAGTATAATTATTAAATGATAATTAATTGTTGCAGATGTTTTCCATCAAACATGTGTGTTATGCATACGGCATTGGCTTTTTAGGCATTCATGATTTTGGAGCCATGTCTGCTTTTACTATGGTAGATACTGCAACTGTGGTTTATATGTCAACGTTTACAACTTTGGCTTTCATGAGATCATGGATTATAAGAATATTATATTTAGTGATGAAACCTTGTGTTG
The DNA here is from genome assembly GCA_947578425.1 of Eugnorisma glareosa. Classification (NCBI taxonomy): domain Eukaryota; kingdom Metazoa; phylum Arthropoda; class Insecta; order Lepidoptera; family Noctuidae; genus Eugnorisma; species Eugnorisma glareosa. The sequence continues at coordinate 36,491,683 of OX387957.1, forward strand.
ACATTGATAGACAATATGGGACACATGTATTATTTTACGCTATATTTCCGTTATCTACTGAGTTTATGAATGCTCACAAGCTCTATGTGATAGCTTTTTATGGAAACACGCTAATCGGCACTTTAGTTTATATGGTGAGAAATATATTTATTTCTTTTGTACATCGGAACTTATTTACTTCTATGTGGCCCCCCAAAGCCACGGCAATCAGACCGGCAGAGGCTGTTAAGCTTTTTGAATGTACCTAATTTTTGTCTAACGGACATATTCAATGAACAAGGCCTGCGCCATAAAGACTGAAATGGCAATTAAATTTTTATTCAAATAAAAAAAACTTTTTGCAAAAAAGTTTTTTTATTTTTACATTTTTAGTTCTAACATCCTATACAAATATTTGCTATGCATATATATACATTGTTAACAATACATGTCATGGTAATAGGCTTATCCTCAATAAAATGGAAATTAACATATAGACTATCAAAATCTGGCTGTACTGTACATATCTATGTACACCTTCAGAGCATACAGGCGTTATGTTACGATATTGTATAAACAATAATGATGATTACCGGGCATAATGCCTATTTGTGCCTATATGATTTGGAGAGTTCCCTCGATTTCCCCAGGATCTCATCATCAGAGCCTGACCTGATGACCATAGAACCACATGGAAACTTTACCGTTTCAAACAATGCCCATGAGGGTTGCCCTTAATTCAGATCCTGACTTATACCTTCCATCATCATCTCAACAACATGAGATGATGATTACCACGCACAAATATTTGAATTGCGAGATAGTAGGTATATGAAAAACATTGTATCAGCCTATAAAAATTGAGGGTTGCCCTCGATTTCCCTGGGATCCCTTCATCTGATTCTGACTTGGTAACAATGCGACCACCTCAGGAGTTTAGGCTTTCGAATAAAAAAAGAATTTGGCAAATCGGTCTACAATTGGCGGAGAAATCGGTGAACATACATTAAAAAAAATACATGCAGTCGAACACAGAACCTTATTATTTTTTTTAAGTCTGTTAAAAATTTTCAAAGGAGTTAGAGTGAAAAATTAGTGAACCGTCAACAATACATGTCATGCTTATAGGCTTATCCCCAATAAAATGTAACTTAACTTATCTGTCGAAATTTGGGTGTACTGTACACATCTGCGATTGCAGCAATCACGGCAGATTTGCTGTCTATTATTGAAGAATTTCATTGCTTATCTCCGAAGATAAGCACCAGATCTTCACCAAATTTAAACGGGACCACCGCGAAATAATATGCTTCTAATAAAAAAACAGAATCATCAAAATCGGTTCACAATTGCCCTTATTGTCAAGAACCTTTGCATGGTACCTATAGCAGTTTACCTCTAAAGTTTCGTCTACGAGTATACCCAGTATATGGGACATCGTCGCCCAAACTGTAACCACGAATTCAGTAGTATGATTCTAGTCCAATCTAACACAGTGTATCCCCAATATATATTTTTTTGAAAGCGGCCCTTATTATAGCATACGCGGTCAAAATGTGCGAAAACCTGATTATTTTAAAATAAAAGCTTCAAAATTTTTGTCTCGGTAATACTTTTTTTATGGGATAACTCCTCGGACCAGTCCTCAAGCAAAACCTGCATCTTAATGAAACCATTATTACATAACTAATTACTACTAATCTTCTTTCTTTCTTCTTCCATATATAATTCCAATCAAATTATAATTTGTTTTTGTTGCAGACAAATCTAATGGTAATACTTGCGAAATTCTTGAGTTACGAGTTTCGTTCTGTCAAGCAGAAATATATTGTTGGTTTTCTGAGTTGCGTAGGATTTGCCTTATCTATACCTCTGCTTGCGGTGAGTATCAGATTGTTGTACCTATTTCCTCCACGCTATATTGATACAATTGGGCAAGTGCAAGTCGGACTCGCGCACAAAGAGTTCCGAAGCACCAAACAATATAATAATATTTTGACGCTCATTCGTAGAGTTACAGTCACACACCCACACTGACACTGCTATACAATTCATTTTTTTTTGGCTTTGGAAGCGAGTATCTCATCAACCATTCATTTCTTTTTGTAAAACCTTAGGGGTGTCTGAAAGTATTCTTACAAGATAGTTGTACGTACAACCTCAGGCGCGTTAAACCAATGAATCAATCAACTATGGCTCTGCTGACAAAATTTGCTAATTCAAGATATACAAATCTCTTGAATTAGAAGATTTTGTCGGCCAAGCCATATATTTTGACTAAGAAGTAGAGTTTGTGAAGTTAGGGCTTGTAGAGTTAGAAGCTTGGTCCTACATGAGATTTGATAACTTTTTAACATTGTCATATGGTCTCGTCGTGGCAACATTTTAAATGAAAATATTTTTGGTAGGATAACTTTTTTCTCCATAGAGGAGTTTTTTGACGCCATAACAGAAAATGTTGCTCTTTACATCAGCTTCAACAAAATTTTGTCTCGTTCACCGACGCTACTTGAACCGCTTCCGCCTGATCTCCTTTCAACTGTGTATTGCTGACAGTAACAATCTCGAAGTAAATTGGCTGTGACATACGGACGGACAGGGCGAATCTATAAAGGTTCAGTTATTTGGTATTTGGCAACGGAATCCTAAAAAATTAAATGCTGGACCGAATTGAATGTGTTTTATTTGAAAATGTTCGTAATAGTCCGAATTAAGACGATATGCATGTGTTGCCCAATTCTTATGGAAGGTAGCCTAACATCACGCTACAATCCTACCGAGCAGAGTAAAATGAAAAACGAATAGAATGTGTGTGTATGTGTAAGGAAAAACTATAATAGTGATTGGAGCATGGAGAAGTTGTAATGTTCCTTTTTATATTCTCTCCACAAGCGATGTTTGCTCTGAATGGTGAATATATGACAGATTGGAATATGTATTGCAAAATTTTAATCAACATAGGAACACCGAAAAATGGAAGCCTTTGTAAACTGTCAACAAACGGAATAAAGTAATAAGTACTTAAAAAATAAATGGAAGAAAATTTTTTAGTATAGTGGTATTAGCATATACGTACACTATGTTCTATTTAATGTTACAAGATGTGAACTCAGAGAATTCATATGTTTGACATAGAAATCATTATTTACAGCTGTTAACAAAAACTACAAAAGTTTTCTGAGCAAAACCTTGGTTTCCATGGGCCGATTGTTTATTGAAATGTACGCGATGTCATTTAAGTAAGAAAACAAGAAAAGACTAGCTGCTGGAACTCGGGAAATTTAGCAAAGTCATTTCCTCTAAACAACTCGACTGACATAAAACATTCAGTGAAAGTACGAAAAATTCATTGCGCCTCCGCTTGCGAGCCGGGATCGAACATCTAACGCATACGTCCTCTCTGACAATGTTACCTACCATGCAATCCTTTTGTTTTATCTTTTCACGATACAACATAGTGGCTTTATTTGGGCATAAAAAATGCCCTATGCACATACCGCACACCGCCCGGGGAACCGCGTGGTAATAGGGGATTTGAACCCACTAAAAACTCCGTTGTGCATGCCTAGTCTTTTGTGCCTCAAGTACTGCTTTGAACGACTTTCACGAACCTTCCGGAAAAACCACGCACCCAGGATGCCAAAATCTTTTGGAAATAGTACCTCACAACAACAAAACCCGGTCCCGATAACTAGTGAGTCACTAGTTAATATTACCGCGGCTTCAGCTGAGCGTGTCGCTTCCTATGGGTACCACTCTGTTTGCGATGGATCTCCTCTGTGTGAATCCGTCTCTCGTGAGCCACAAAGAAAGAAAGAGAAAGAAAAACAAGTCACTATTTTGCAGACGAAGCCAGACCAGGACCTTTCCAATCACAGCAAGCCGTAAATTACCAAAGCTGTATTCGAGCAGCACCTTGAGCCCTAACGAATCTATAATGCTAAGCACCAAGGACATGCACTCGGTGGTCGAGTGTACTAAGTCGTCACCGACCAGTAACATCTGCATAGCACAAAGCATCTAACATTACACTGGAGAAGCCCTAAAATCGAACCATGAGGAACGCCACACACGATGGGACTTCGTAAAATAACAATCCACTAATTGCCTTAGGTACTCTGAAATCGAAGTGCTTCTCAAAAACAGTTAAATGACAATGTCGAACGCGTTGGCAATGTCAAACGATACGGCCAATAAGATACCTTGTTTCGCGACCACTTTATTCTTCTCGGATCTAAGGCGCAGAATAGAATCTATAGTCGAACGTCTGGCCCGATAGTGTAAAACCAATACCTGCATCTAACACCTTCGGTGTTAAGCCGTAACAGTTCCCGTCTCTGCTAAAAACAAAATTTTAATTTTTTTGTGTGGAAAATATGTCTTACGCAATAACAACTGCTGCTGGTGGCGTTGAGTCGTAATATAATTTATCTGCGCTATCGAAAATGTAATGAATGTTTTATTAGTCAATATCTGTAATGAATCAACACTGAACATGCTCATACTCGTATTTGTTTTATTTATGGTTAGGTAGGTATATTTACTTTATTGTTTGATACGTAATGTAGATTGGGTTAGGTTTAAAAACGTAATTTGTTATTTACGTTTGTGTACTATAATTCTGAGATACATAAATCGAGTTACAAACAATAAGGTTATTATTTTAATATTCGTATTTTCAAAAGTATTTGACGAAAGAGTTTGACGAGAGTGTATAAGGTAGCGCTCGTCTAGCCTCGGTGTTACACTCTCGCAATCGAGAGTACTGACCACAGTCGTCAAACAAGCGATATGCTTGCTACAAAAAGGTCCACTTTCCTAAAGGTAGCATCGCGAAAAGACTCATTTTCATTGCCAAAATTTCGGATGATGATGATGAAGATTTCATTGCAAACAACTTTATTCAAAGACGACGAATTCGACTTAAATTGTATTCGCTTAATCCATAATTACAAACACAAGCAGCAAAATAGATTTATCAGAAGAGGATCTGTATTTCAATCATGTAAGGCTATTATTTAAAAAACGTTATTCACTGACAAGAAAAAAATAATCCCTCAATAAAAAGTTTGTCGCGTTTGGTTTTTCTTCGTGCGATACTGTTGTCAATATTTGCTGGTTGTGGTGTAACTATTTCGTTTTTCGATTCTGTGAGTCTCAACTACGAACTATATGTACTGAAATTTTCGAGTTTCTCGTTGTAATTATGTCTCATTGTTAAGAAGGTTTCGTTTTTTTTTTTCTAATCTCATGCATTTTGTTTCATTGTCTTCTTCAGCAAGATTCTCGTTGCGTTTGTTCTTGGTTTTTTCTAGTCTGCCTTTTCTTTGCGTGGATACTTCTTTATTATTATTCTGTTCCCACGAGTATCGAATAATTAAACTGCCAACCACCCCCAGTGATCCGAAAGGATGAGTAAGTGCTTAAATGCAATAGGGTGCGCCCTGGTGCTTTGAGGTGGTTTGTTCGCGACATATTTGTTGACACCCAAGAAGCTGTTCAGTCACCAGCACGGCCTCACCTTGACTTGGGTGCATTACATTCCGCCGCTTGTTTCAGGTTGAAACTTACTCGTGTTTGACAGAAACTTAAGTCCTAAGGGTTGGGTTTTGCAGTTTTCCTTCTCCTCGACAGGTGGTAGACCAATGCTAACGATGTCCATCTCACCTAGCTACGCAGTCATTAACAGGTTTTGACTCCCATCTTTCATCCCATTATAATCTTATTGTATACAAAGTTTAGTGTCCGTGCTATTGTGCCGTGATCCCTTGAAGAGTGTGGAGTGTATCCTGGCTGCAGGATTAGGTTATGTATTATATTATAAGTCATGTTTATCTATCAAAATTAAACCTGTAAACTAAGTTTCGTATCCGTGCTGTTAACCGTTGAGGAGTTCTCTCGTAAGGAGGCGGCGTTCTTGGCTGCAGAATTATGCACAATTTGAACGATAAACTTAGGAATGAGGTTATTCGAGAACGTTGTGGATTAAAAGAAGATGTGGTGACGAATATTGAAAAGGTTATGCTTAGATGGTTAGGCCAGGTCGAGAGAGTAAGTGAAAGGCGAATAACAAAACGTATTTACAAGGCAGATGTAAGCAGCAATGCAAAGAGGTGATTTACATGATGGTTTTTTTTTTGTTTAAAAAAAACAACTATCTTCTTTTTTGTAATTTTTCGACTCAGAGGACCTCTGCATTTTTTTAATGCACTAGATGACTAGACAATATTTTTTCTTTTTGCAGTTAATGACACAAGTTCATCGAGCCAAAGCCTTAACCGCTGGTATTGAAATTGCTGCGTTATATCTTGGTAGTTTTTACGTGGCAGTAGTCATGTGGATGTACGGATTGAAGAATTTTTGTACTGATATTCAATTTTGGCTGGGTTTTAGGCCAACGCGTTTCTGGAAGATATGTTGGGCATTTCTCCCTGGCGTGCTTTTTGTAAGTATTATTTGTGTAAAGTACCAGCCGTAATGTAAGTTTAAATGGATTTCTTACATTTTGTGATTCTATGGTAAACAAATACAAGACCGAATTTAATTAAGTAGCGAAAATGTCAATTTTTCAAAAAGTTATACTGTTGTTATTTTTTATTTTCCAATCTCTGTTGATGACTACATACAAGTTTAAATAATATACATAAAATGTTTGAAAAACAAAAAATGTTAACTAGTACAAAAAACAAAAAAAATACATGCATTCCATGTAACATACGGTTAACAGAATTTTTAAAATTAAAGTTATTTCTATTAAACTTAATATAACCAAGAATAGGTGTGCAAAATTACAGCTCATTTAGTCTTGAAACAACTGAGATACGGAGTTTTGAGACGAAACATACGGGATTTTCCGTATTTCATGTTAAGGAGCCGAGAAGTGCAGTAACATATTCCCACGTGTATCAAACGACGTTTTTCAATACAATTTCGAAGAAATTAAATAACAGACCAAAAAGTGTTTTTGGTATTGTTGCTAAATAATACTGAAGGAGCAATTATGAAAATGATACACAGCAGATTTTGTTGGCATTTCCACGGTTTGTGAAATGTTATCGTTAACAATTTAATTCATTTCACCGTTTCGTGTTTTACTGCTGAAGATGACGGAATATAGAAGGTGGAAAGGTGTTCTACTTGGTCTTCAGCATAGGAGGCGCCAAATTGTTATTGGCATATGAAGTAGAATCTTATGGGATGGCTCTAAAATTGCTTGAATTATTTTGGCACCAATGTTTGTCTTGTGTACAAACATTGCAAAGTAGCCATATATTTTAGTTTAGATTTTGATGGCAACAGGCTGTTGCAAGCATTTTGTGCCTCAATCACATTATCTTGAGGCGAAGCATCTAATGAATTCTCTTCGAAACTTAAATTCGACATTTTTTTGCAAGTAATACAAATTAATAAGACACAAGTTCCGAGGAGGAGCTCGTGGCAAAATAATAACAGCCACTCGGGTCGATCTTTAGGTCAAGCCGTGCTTGCCTAGGTTGGTCTGTGGATGGGTGACCGCCCATTACATACCGAGTTTCCTCCGTGCCTCGGAAAGCACGTTAAGCCGTTGGTCCCGGCTTTCAATTGTAGGTCTTTGACAGTCGTTACAGGTAGATAGTGGCCCAAAAAGTCTGACAACCAGTCTTAACAAGGGGTATTACCCAGTACTAACTGGGTTGTGGAGGTCAGATAGGCAGTCGCTCCATGTAAAATACTCATATTCAGCTGCATTCGGTTAGACTGGAAGCCGACCCTAACATAGTTGGGAAAAGGCTAGGCAGATGATGAATAAGACTCAGGATCCTTTTTTCCCGCGCTTTACCTTCGCAGGTTTAAAGAGAAGCAAAGGTATAAAGCCGCTAAACAGCCTAATATGAAAACTAAAAGATTCAAATATTTTCGAGTTTAGAACACAAACAAATGTTAATTTGTCCAAGTATTTTATTTAATAACCATGTTTATTACTGATATTTATTTATAAAACACAATTGAAATATTAAAAAATATAAACGCCGTAAATACGGATATCTTTTTGCCGAGATTTAAAAACAAACAATCACCGCCGACTGTAGTCATTGAACCCATTAGGATGTTTATGTTTTCTGTGGAAGTTTTAATATACGCACGCGTGCGGAAAAATATTAAAAATCCACGTGTGTGAAATACATATTTATATGTTGAACCTAATCCTAGTGCGATAAGAACCACTTTTAGATAAAGTGTATTGAAAATAATTTTATTTTTAGTACTTTAAAAATTATGAGGGTAGATTTAACCATAATGTCAATAGTATAAACACGTAGTATTTGTATTGAGAAGCTAATATGATATATTCTTATATTCATGTTTATATTGTTTTATATTTCTACGCATATCAATAAATTATAGGCACTCAAACAAAAACTCTAAAACTATTCTGTAAATCGCTTAGATAGTCGGTCGAGAAATGATGTTTCATGATATCATTATCGGCATTTATTCATTATCGGCAGTGCGAAGGCTATGATTCGAGCTTATAGTTGTTATTCGAGATTTTGATGCATCGAGGTAGTGAACTGTCGCGCTCATAATTTATCGATTTCAAGTACTATCGAGTTAACGTTTTTGAGCAAGTGCTATTCGATTTTACGTCATTCGATTTCGAGTAGGGAACCCCCCACAGAGAACGGAAACGCCCCGACGGCCGCTGCTGCAGTCGGCATTGTTAACGACTTTCTACACAAACCCAACATCATTGTAACCGTAGCACTATGGAGCAAATGACGTGAAGTTTAAAAACGGACGTCAATATAATTTCAAGCAACCGTTTTCTATACATTTCCAGAGTTTCGCTGTAAGTGAAGCATATTTGTTAGCCCAGTGGGACTATTCGATAATGAAGATAGCTGCTATAACTTGGGCATCATTCACAATTTTAACAGTAGCTGGAATGAATATTCATTCAATAGCTGGTTTTTTAATGAGAAATGTAAGTAACATATTTTTTTAGGTTTAAAGTCCATCGGATGCCTATTTATAAGCAATCAGAATCTAGTATCAATCCTAATAAAGGGTGCAACAAGACCTTTAAAGAAGCCAAAAGGCTTATTCTCCTCGCCATTGTGATCATTTTTTTGTTCTTGACCATACCGGAACCTTCTAGTTACGGAGATATTGGGGGATATTGGGGGTTGGAAAAGCTTGTGAAAAAGTTGGAACTTTGTTCCAACTTTTTCACAAGCTTTTTTTTAAAATACATGTTTTAATGTAAGATTTTTACTTTAAACACTTCCACGGCCCCCGTACTATTCAATCCATCCATCAGCACAATGTTTTGAGTGCGTTATATTGAGTTCTACCGTAAAACGTGGTTTTTAACGCCAGAAAAAAAAAGTAGTTTCCCAGCAATAATGTTTGCGTAAAGTTACTTAGTTTGATTACAGAATGCTTGGTTGACGGCTTCATTAAGGATCTTGTTGTACCCTATACGTCAGCAACAATAAATGCCAAAAACGTGTGAAATATACATATATAATAATACAAAATTAGTTCCTATAAATCTATATCTATTCTACTTCAGTTTCACTGTCTGTTTGCCTTTTGGCAAAGGCCTCCTCCTTCATCTCGTCTGCCTATCTTCTGAACGGTCTCCCTTTTTTGCGGTTCCCATCCCTTGGGTACCACTCTGTCACCGCTCTACTTCATTTGTCCTTTCCCACTTTGACTGTTAAATCTTCAATTTTGGTTTTCTCTCTGATTATTCGGTTTCGGATCTTGTCACTTTTTCGTTTGTTCAGCATGCTCCTTTCCATGGCGACTTGGCAGACTTCTAGTTTTTTTAAGTTGGATTTTATTAGCGCTCATGTTTGGCATCCATAAGTAAGGACGGGCAGTATGCATGTATTAAATAATTTGGTTTTTATGGGCATAGCCATTTCTTTGTTTTTCATTATGTATTTGAGGGACCAGTATCACTTCCAAGCTTTGCCTATTCTAGTTGCAATTTATTTTGTCATAAGTTCGTCGATGGATACCAGTTGGCCAAGATAGACATACTCATTTTTATACTCAATAGGGTTGCTGTTGACTACAATGGGTACTTCTTCTCCGTTAGACACGGTTTTTGTTTGCAATGTATTCATTGATAGTCCTACCCTACGGTTTGTCTTATCGAGATCGTTGAGCATTGTTTGCTACTGGGTTTTTCGCGAAAATAATTAGGTCGTCTGCGAATCGAAGATGGGTTAAGTTTTCGCCGTTGATATTCAGGCTTAATTTTTCCTACGCCATTTCTCTGAAGATGTGCTCTAGGACTGCCGAGAAGAGTTTTGGTGAAAGCGGATCGCCCTGCCGAACCCCTCTTTGAATCTGAATCACTTCTCCTTCATTCTCTACTTTCACCCGGGCAGTGCTCTTCTTGTAAATGTTTTGGATCAATCTTATGTATTTACCTTCTACTCCTTGGTTGTTTAGAGCTTGCCAAATATTTTCGTGGTCTAGGGAGTCAAATGCCATAGAGTAGTCCACAAAGCAGCAATAGAATGCCAGCTGGACTCTTTGTACTTCTCAAAAACCTGTCTAACAACATGGATGTGGTTAATTGTTGAGAATCCACTTCTAAACCCTGCTTGTTCCCTTGACTGGTTCTCTTCCAGGACTCAAGTTATGCGGTTTAATAATATTTTTGCAAAGACCTTGTAAATGTTGGACTTATCGGTCTGTAGTTCCCAATATCGTATTTGTCTCCCTTTTTATATAATAGAATGATTGTCGAGGTGGTCCATTGTTCCGGTATGTATTCGGTTTACATTATATCATTGAAAAGGTAAGCGAGGATTGGTATCAAATATCTTTGGTATGTATAAAAAATTCATTAGTGATATTGTCTGACCCTGCGGCCGTATCTTTCTTTTGTGACAATAGAGCTCTCTCTACTTCTCTTTGTAGTATTTTAGGTACTGCTTCTATATTGAACATTACAGTGGGTTGTTCTGTATAGTGTTTCGAGTACAGCTCCTTGTAGAACTTTGTAGCTACATAAATAATGTCTGGCCTTTTTGTTTTGATATTTGACGAGTTCAGTTTCAAAACCCGCCAAAACGATATTTGAACAAAAAAATTGTTTTGTTTGTTTGTTTTTTTTTTGTCTATGATGCAGAACATCAGAATGATCTTAAGGTTACGCAATGTTTTTTTCGCAATATATTTAATATATGTTACAACATTGGTTTTGGTTCCCCGAGAACCGACGTCTGCTCTACATGTACTTCCCTGGAAGAACAAATAAAAGCTGAAAGTGATACAAGAAAAAGACATGAACTTATGACTAATAAAAGAATTCACAGATTAAAGTACAAAGCGTTTTAAAAAATACTGGAAGATGAGATCATGAAAATTATTACATTCGATTGTCAGAAAAACCAGCCGCTACCCAAGCTTCCAGACCAGTCAGCGTATTTTAGTCGACAGTTTAATTTTTATAACTTCGCAATTGTACGAGTAGATTGAAATTCTAAGGCTAAATTAAACAAACAAAATGTTTATTCATATTATTAGAGTGAAGTAGTTCATAAGAAGGGAGGGAATGAAATTGTAAGTGCAGTATATCATTACCTACAACAAGTAACGTTCAACGAGAAAATCAATATCTTACGTGTGGTATGTGACGGCTGTTCCGGACAGAATAAGAATACTGCAGTGGTTGTTATGTTGGGTAAATGGCTGTACTGTGAAGCACCTAGACATGTAAAAAAGTTGAAGTAATATACCCTATAGTCGGACATTCATTAATACCTCCGGACCGTGTTCGCAAAAATCGAAAAAATAATAAAACCTAAAGAGGTTGTAACATGTCCAGCAGAATACCTCACTGTGCTTGAAGAAAATGGAAAATGAAAATCTGAGAATGTATTAGTTCAAGGAGAGATTAATTATAAAAGCGAACTCAACGATAAAAAAATAATTACAAAAAAGAATAAAAAAATTACCATGCTTTCCCCGAGTTAATACCAGCAAACACAATTTTACCGATGAAAGCCAAGTTCGATGATGTTGCCAAACTTCTCGAAAAGCATTTCGGGACAGAGTGGAGAAATTTACCTACTTTGGAGTATTACAAAAAAATTAAAGAAAGAATGCTAAGTGTCGATCCAGCAGTCAGTAGCTTCGATAGTGAAAAGGATATTGAAGAACATTACTGAGAACATGGTTTTGAGGATGTTGAAACACATATTTAATATTCTTGCTGAATTCCCTCTTTCATCTTCCATTCATAATTTTGTGTTAATTTTATAAATTAAATAATTTTCATACTTTAACCCGTATTATTCATTTGCTTGTTCCTCCAAATCTTATAAATGTACACAAATTTACTGCATAAAACCATCCACATGTCAAAATCTGTCAGTTGCAAATCCCGCTAAAACGAACAATGCTTATTTCAAACCCCGCTAAAATCAAATGTATACTTCAAAATCCGCTAAAACAAAAATGTTAATGGTTATTTTTATTATTCACCTAGGAAAGCATGTTCTTAAGTATTGCCAGTTTTGAGAATAAAGCTGTAACTGTGATTTTCTAAAGATGTTCTTTATATTAATGATTTTTAAGGTTTTTTACGTTTTACCGTTATTTATTGAAAAGTGTTTTGGCGGGTTTTGAAACTGAACCATCCAGTCCTTTTTGTCTGTAAGTTCTTTGATCGTTTTTTTTTTAACTCTGCCTGTTCTAGCGATGTGTTTTTCAAAAGTTTTCATTCTTAATTTTCGGCGGTCTTTCCTCATACTTGTTTTAATCTCTTTACTGATCTTGGCAATTTCTTTCCGTAAATTTTTTGTTGTGACGTGACAACTTATTAAGTCTCTCCTGTCTTGTAGTAGTTTAATTGAATTTTCAGTCAATTTTCCGCTAGTTTGTGGCTTTGTCGATTTATTCTGTTTCTTTGACTGAAGTAGCTTTTCTAGTTTATTGAATTTTTGTTGTGTACTTAACTCGTCTGTGATTTCTCTAAAGTTATGTAGTTTTTCTCATTTTATGTTTTGTGTATTTAATGTTTTGTGTGTTTTATTTTGTTTTGTGTTTTTTTTTTGTGTCATTTTATGATGTGTAGTTTTTGTTGTTATGTTGTTTTTGTTTGTTATGTGGTTTTCTTTCAGTTCTTCATTTAACGTTACCAGGTTAATTTGTTTCGGTTAAGCTTTGACTGGTCTAGTATGTTTGGACTTCTTTGTCTGAAGTGTAGCTCTGAGTATCCTATGATTGCTGTTGAAGTTTAGGTTTTGTATTACCCCGCAGTTCGAAAATAGTTATCTTCTGTTAGTGAGAATGAAATCTATCTCGTTCATATAACTATCCCCTGGTGATGTCCAAGTCCACCTTTTACTACTACGTTTTTTGGACTTGGTGTTGAGGATGGTTAGGTGATGTTCATTGGCGAGCTCGATGAGTTTCTCTCCATTTCTCGTTCTTTCACAGTAACTGTGTTAGCCCAAGACTAGTTCTTCTCCATTTCTCCTGCTGCCTATCTGTGCATTGAAATCTCTCATTACGATAATGATTCTATATGTTAGGCTTATTAATGTTGTATTTCATTTATTGTAAAAGGAATCTATTTCACTTTTGCTAGAGTTTTCAGTCGGTGAAAACACTAGCAAAAGTGGAATAGCTGGTTGGCGGAATCAATAAGTTCAGCACGGCTATACGGTCAGAGATACCTATAAATTCATCAATGTTGTTTTTAAGGTCCTTTGATACCAAGAACACAACGCCATAGTGTCCAGCTGTTTCTCCTTTGTAGTAGAAAACAAACTGTCAATAATCTTCTATTTTTTCTCCGAGACGCCGTACTTCTGCCAGGCCGATTATATTCCATTTGATATTTTCTAGGGCGATTAAAAGTTCGTCTAGGCTTTCATCAGTCCTCAGGGATAGTACATTGAATGTGGCGATTGAAATGTCGTTGTTTTTATTGGTTTTTTCGTATGTTCTCTTTCCCTGTTGGAGGGTATTGGTTATGACCAATAGGGAATATGCATGTAATTTTTTTTTCTCTTAAATCATTAATATGCAGTACTATCAAGCCAAGAAAATAATTAAAAGTTAATTTCAACTACTGCTTGTCGCACAAAAAAAAAAATAAACTCCTGCAATTTTCTACGACAGTTCAAACGTCCATGACTGTCGCGGCCATTCATGTCAGGACTTGGATGTCACTTACCTCTATCTGCCTTGTTTAAATCAAATGTTTTGCCCTTAGTAGATTAGTTTTACTAAAATGTAAGTGCTTGATTTAAGCAAAAATTGCAATAACAATATTATAGTAAAATCTTAGTGAAACTATAAATACTTACAAAAGTGTTTTTTTGACACATGGACTTTGACGTCACTACCGGAATCGATGCGTTTTGAGTTTGCGTTTTGAGTTTCCGTTTCACCAAAAAAACGCTAAATAAAATATTAAATTATAAAATAAGTGTTGTATTAGAGAATTAAACAAGTGTACCACAATGTTTTTATGGTCCAATACAAGGCATTTTAAAGAAATAATAAAAGTTTTGTATTTCTTGCATATACCCTATACCCTGAACCCTGGAGAAGGAGAATTATGATTCTCCTCGGTGACCGGCCGGCTTGGAGAATGTTTTTTATTTGCTGTACGTGTTTGTGTTGTAATCTGTTTTGGTTTTTGTTTCCGGCTATTCCTTGCAAAATAGTTGTTGTTGTTGGATGTCCAGGGACATCCAGTTGGTTTTAGTATAATAGAAGTTGGCTTGTTGGGTTTTCTTGGTTTTTTGGTTGTGTTTCTATTTGTGGTTTTTCTTGTTCCTCATGTTCTCGAAGGGGTTAACTTTATATATTTTGTTAGGCTGTATTGGACAGCTGGGGCTCGGCTGCTGTGCAATTTCCACTTGCACCGTGCCAAATTTATTTGATGGTCTAGAGGGTGTTCTCTTCCTTTTTCGTTCTTCCCCGATTCTGTCTTTTCTTTTATTATAAGAGTTCCATTCTTAATTATTGCGTATTTGCCCGCTTCGTTTGCCTCTTTGAGTTCCGGGAACAGAGACTTGTTAGCTTCAAGAACGTCTTTTGGAAGGTCTTCAGTTATACTTATTTTCTCAGGAAAAGCTCTCTTGTTTCTGATAAGTTCCTCTTTCCTCCATAAGAGTGTAAACGTGACTTTGATCGGTCTTATTTTCTTTTCAGTTATTTTCCCGATTCTACGCGCTTTGCTAATCTCCCATCTGTTCCATTCATTAGAATTAATATTCTTATTTGCTTCATTCAAAGTCTCCACAACTTTGTTTAACAAGTCTAAGTTGTTGTTTTCGTTCTCTTCCACTCCATAAATAATGATATTGTTTTTCCTAGAGTCTTTTCTAGGTTTTTAATCTTAGTTCGCAGCTCTTGGATCTCGCTTTTTAGTGCCTCGTTCTCCTCCTATATTGGTTTCAATTTTTCATCTAGTGTTATTGTTATTGTTTTATGAACAGTTTCGGCTATAATGTTGCACAGCAATTGCATTTGTTCGCTTAATGGAACCTCCTCGTCCATTTTTGGCCGCGTTGCAATTCTAATTTATTTCCCCCTAAATCAGGTATATTTTTTTTTTAATGGCAACACTCAGCCCAAGTGGCTTGATCGTTTCCGAACGCGTCGATTGTTGAAATGATCTGCGAATGTCTATGGTCGGTCGTTTGACGTCTCTTGAATTATAACCTCAAATTGTTTAGCAATCCCTTTTTGAACTTTGCACTGCGATTTTAATGTAAATCTTGTTAGGACGATGGTGCACTCAAGGGTAGTTAGATCCAAGTGTTTAGTTTACACTAATCCACGGTGAATTTCACAGTTTTGACAATATATTTTCACGGAGCTAAGTTACGGCGATGTTTACAGTTTGACAACCGGAACCGGAAAAAACCCCTCAATAATAAAGAAAAGTAAAAATCAAAAAGCTGCTACGTGTCCTAGTTAATATATTACTTGGGTTTTTTGACATTTGGTGGGTTTGATTCCCGCCTCCCTAGAGGAGGCGATTATTCAAAAATCTTTGAACTCAGTTCATATTATTTTTAAAATCAAAATGAACTCTTCTTTCCGTAAAACTTCATATTTACAGTATTTAAGGTGCTTTCCTTCCGTGTGGCATAACCGTGGGACGCCCTGTATTTCTAAATTTCGCAAACCCCGACTTTCGTATTATTATTTTTTTCTAGTTTCTTTTACCCTGTCCAATAATGACCTTTTTATGAAAATAAGTTTTTGAAATGACAGCCTTTTAATAACATTGTCTTTTCTTTCTAGAATTTTGCCGGTATATTTACATCAAATGAAAATTATGGCCCTCCTGAGTATAAAGATCGAAAACGAAGATGGTATTATACTGAATTTACACGGCTAAGAAAATGCAAACATAAGTGTTTGGATATCGATGTAAGTATGTGCACAGTAATACAACAATTTCATACGTCTGTGAAGGGTTAAACAATGAATACTCTTTATCGTCGTGTACGATAGCATATGCATTATCAGCCTATAACGATCGGGACACAGGACCTCCTCTCTATGACAGGGAGTGTACGATAGTACTAATGAAAATAAAACTCTTGTCCAACTTTGAAATATGAAAAAAAATGGATAGTCAAAATTCTGGTTGAAAATTCAGTTGCAAGATTTGACCAATACAAACTACCTAATAACTAACAAGACGAGTTTAATAAAAGCTTGTAAAAAAACAGCCATGGTCTGTCAAGTATCGAACGAGATTTTCATTCATAAGTGCTTTCTTCTGATATAAAAAGATCACAACAATTAACACAACATTCTGGGAGACACGTGTAAGAACACTTTTTGTTATAAATAAAGCAAGTTTGTTATAATAACAGTACCTAATAGCTCATTTGGGGTTCTGTCAGGGTTCAGAGTCTAGATTATCGGCTGAGTCTACTATGCGTATTACTCGTATCTTTGATGATACTCTTGACGTTTATACGAGTACACGTGTTTTATATAAGTTTCAAATCTTGTTAGCTCTGTTTGTAAAAGTGATTTTGGTTTTTAGGAATGGTTTGAATGTAATCATGAAAAGTTTATTTACGAGAGCACATTAAAATTATCATCACCGAGTCAATCGGACAGCTCATTATTGAATATATACACTTCAGAAACTAAGAACGAAGTCGATGGAATTCCTCTAGTTCCACCATCATGATGAGATCAGCATTCCTGACTGTCTGTTGTATTTAAGATTTTGATTAAGGCGAAGTTTGTTATATGAATATATATTTTACGAGTCTATATGCATCATTTAAAACCCTTAAAAATAATAGGTATTATTACCGATAAAAAATGTAATAAAAGAATTACATCTACGGAATGTCTACGTTAGCAAAATACTTGAATTATAACAGTGAAATATCAAAGAAAACACTTATTATGTATTGTACGTGTTTCCTACGTGTTTACTAAACTTGAATGAATAAGTCGTTCGAGACTCTGTGGCGCGTCGTTCAAATCACAATGACGCCCGCATCGTAGCGCAAGCAGCACTAATTGGATGGGAAAAAGTAATTATGGACGGTAAATCTGTTTAAGGTCAAGAGAAACGTCATTATCACTTGGTGTTTTTTTTACTGCTATTCCAGTCTGCCGATTGCCCTCTATAATTCGAAATTCGATATTGTACTGAAACAAGTGATTGTTACAGGTTGCACACTACAGTGCGCAACCTCGGTTCCCCTCGCTCACTGATGTAATGCTTGTACTGTTACAGTAACAGGCGAATAGTCACGAACAACGTCATCTTTTCAGGCATCCAAATATTGATCACGTATTTCGTATGTTTTCTTACGAATATATAGCATTAACAAAAAGCACTGCATCTTTCATCACTATAGATAGTGATTACAATCTAGAAGCGTAGTCCTAATTAGATAACGACCGTCCGATTAATGACGCGATTTCGTGGCGCTATGAAAATGATCGTGTGATGGTTTACCAGGTGTCCAAACAGAACGCGCGATGCCGTCGCGCCGTCAATCCGTCAATGCCATGTCGCCATGTCAACATTGACGTTGTAGCCAATAAAGCTTCAAAAATTGCAAATTAAATTGCGTTGTACGAATAAATTGCGTCGTTTACTCGCACGTTCGTTAGCCAATTAGGACGCTGCTTTATGGTCTAAGAAATCAACAAGACACATTTACATTTCCCGATAGTAATCTGCGTCCGTTGTCAAATGTTGTTTACGCTTTCAATTAGTAAACTGTCTGATACATTGGTGCGGCGACAAACACGCCATCGGGTACAGTCACGACCACGAGCAATGAAATATACTTGCGAGCAACCAAATCGACTCAAGCTAATACCGGGCATTCATCATGTGTATTGAAGAAACAATACAGAACTTTTTTTAAATGTCATACTTTTCACTACGCCTGTTAAGAGTTAAGCAGTGTTGTAGATACCTAATAGAACACCCACATTTCGTCAGTTAAGTTGTCTCATGTAGTAAGGGCGAGCCTATTGCCATCAACCGGAAACAAATCAAGAGTCCGTGGCTGTTACTGAGAAATTACTGATGGAAAACCCAATAATACCTTACCCGACACAGGAATCGAACCCAGGACCTTTTGCTTACCTGTCGCGCTTGCGACCACTAAATCAACCAGACTAGACCAGTTAGTATTACTACGTTTATATATTTCTTTGCTTGTGACTTTTTGCTAAACTAAACTTATAACTACAATAGGGTAATTTATTCCTAAAACTATGTGGGACTAAAGACTCCATAGCATGCCCCCGCAGCATGACCACCGTAGAAACAGGTTTTGTCGACGAAAGAATCGACAAATTGACAGATTTCTTTGGTTGTTCTGGATACGGGGGTAGCAAAGCGGAGACGAGCGGACAGGAGGGGAGATATGCCCTTGTGGTCAAGATCAATGGCCTTAGTTTATAAAATAAACCATCTTTACTTAGACTGACACCAAAGGAGTTGACCGTAATTTTAAGCCATTGATCTTGATGTCAAGATTATTCATATTTAGTTACACCAAAGTCAATGAATGTCATTTATACATATATCGAGACTGAAATTATTAATCTTAATGGAAAGGTCATTGACCTTTGGGTCAAGGTTTACGACCATTGTTTAAAAAAAAACCTTTGTACACACATCAAAAGTGTCTAGGGATCAACATATATTTTTGCAATAACTTTTCTCCTGATTGATATTAATTAAAATTTTCTTTAAGGATTCATCAAATAAAGTGTTTTCGTTTGTCACAGTAACGATAAACCAAGTCACCTTTGCATTAATAAAGAAATTTGCCATTTTCCTAATAAAGGGATTTTTGACATTTGAACCACTAACACAAAAGTTCGAAAAAAAGACTGAAATAACAGTTTTCTTTAAAATTTTATTGGGTAACTTAAACAATTAATAATCCGTGTTTCTACCGCGAACACTAACAACACAAGAACATCGGTTTGGCATACTCAAAATGAGTTCATCCAAATCACGCTGTGGAATGGCCGCCCATGTTCGTTGCAACAACAAAAAAAGGTCTTCTTGCGACTGGATACCCTCCATATTCGGCAGAGCTCTTCTCTGTAGCATATCCCATGCATGCTCAATCGGATTCAAGTCTGGCGACTGAGCAGGCCAGGGCAGGACATTGATGTTAGCTGCGGCGAGAGTCTGTCTTACAACTCTTGCGGTGTGCGGTCGTGCATTATCATGCATTAACTGAAATAAGGGACCGATTTGCACTTGTAGAGGAACGATGACGTCTGATACAATCGTCTCAGCATAAATTTGAGCGTTGAGGTTGCCTCTGATCCAAATCAACTCAGTTCTTCCGCCGATCCAAATACCCGCCCATACCATGATGGTTCCACCACTATAAGGATGGACTTCCTGGCAGGATTTTAATCGCTGTTGGCGTCCAGGGGTTCTCCAGTGTCGTATACGTCTTGTATCCGGTCTCATACCAAAACGAGACTCATCAGAAAAGCACACGAAACGCCATTGTTCTTCTGCCCAATTTCTGTGTTCAAGAGCCCATTGATATCGTATCCTACGATTGTGCATTGCTATAGGTGGTACCCGTAGCGGTCTTCGGGAATGAAGGTTCACTTCATGCAAGCGGTTTCTGACTGTTTGGTCGCTAATTAAGTTCCCTGAAGAGTGATGAAGCCTCACGGCTAACATCATGGCGGTTATTGTTGGAGCTCTTCGAGTTAAGATTTGAATGTATCGGTCTTGTCTCCGTGTGGTGCAGCGATACCGTCCTCCATGGCGCTCAGCCACGGTACCAGTGCTTCGGTAACGTGTCCAAAGTCGACTGATAACACTCTGACTTGTATTCAGAGCTAAAGCCACAGTACGTTGCCGGGAACCAGCTTCTATCATTCCCACGGCTCTGAGCATTTCTTCCCTGCTTAAATGACGTCGCCGCTCCATAATAACGTTGGTTTTAATCAGTAGTAGGGAAACAGTAGCACTAATAATGTCTTCAATGCGTTGTATGTTTTTATAGGGAAAATATTGACAGCTGATTTTCATCTTTTACTCGAATTTGATTCACAGTTCCTGATTCAAATTATGAAATGCACCAAAAAGGATCCATATAAATTTATAAAATCATAAATTTATTACAAAGCCACATCTCAATCTCAAGAAATCCACATAAAAATGCTTGATCCCTAGACACTTTTGATGTGTGTATATTGAATCACCAGTCGTTGACCTCAATGTCAAGTTCATTAACCTTAAGGTCAAGGTATACTGACTGACACCAAAGATTTGATTTCAATGTTTGGCCGCATGCAAGCTAAAAGGCATTTCTGAGTGTGTTCTGCCAAAAGACTCGCTTTGTCGCCACTTCGTTTCATTCGCACATTCGAACAGCGCTTCGCTCGGGAGATCGGCGCGGCACTCGCTATCTCTCGCCTCCCTCAACTCGCACCGTTCAGTCTCGTGTGCTCAGACACTTCTTCGCAAGCATGGCTGGCTCCACGCTTAAAAAAATCACTGTAGAGGTAGGACAAAGTCACACCTGCAGTCGGGGTGCACTTAGTCGGATTAACTCTTATTTCGACCAACATGAGTCTTTTATGACCTTTAAAGTCAAGGTCAATGACCGGGGCCCAAATGCTTGAAAAATAGCCTACATAAATGAAACCCTTACGGCGCCGTTTTTCTGGCATCAACCGTTAGTCGTAGACGAAAAATATTCAGTGGTTTTCGTCTCTTATTTTTTGTCAAATGTATAAGAAAAAAATGGGCAAAGTTTTTATATTTAATATTTTAACTCTTAAAATCCTCACACCTTTGGCTACACTCCAACCCGAATCCTTCGCTGCACTAATTCTAGTCCCATTCTTCGCTCAACAGTTAACTCACAGCTCCCTCGGTGTGCTTGAGAGCCCTAGAATCCCAATGTAAGTTCGGGATTCAAGATAGCGCCTGTCTCATAACACTGCTTTATTGATAATAATATTATCGAATTAAAACACTAAAATAAATTTCCCATTCGCACGAAAATACCCGCTTGGACGTGGAGTTGCGAACTCCAGCCCGTATATACAATACAAATAAGCCACTAGCAAGTAAATTTTTGAGTTGTATGTTATTTAAACCGTTCTATCACTTATCATATGAGTAAATATACTAGCACTCTTTAGACTTTGACTGTTGGGTCGGAACCTTAAATAGTTCGAGTCCCACTTACTCTTGGCCCGTTTATTTAGTTTAAAATCACTTCTATAACAACCTGTTATACTAAATAAGTAAATGATACCACTTGCCAATTCCTGGACACGTAATAGCGTAGCAAGTGAATAAGTGGGTCGTAAAATGGTCACGCAGTAATAACAGAAATGACACAGTCCATTCACATAAGCGGTATCTGATTATATTCACATCGATGACTTTCAAAATGCTTAAAATGTGGGTAGATTGTACGTACAACAACTGCGGGCAGATTGTTTAGCTCCATAGGCTCAATTCTGATTGCTATTATCTACCGCTCAATAGCTCCACCTTTACTAACGTAACAAATTATCTTGATATTATTTCGCTTGTCGCACAACAAAAGGATTCGCGCGCGCGCGCCTTTGACCTATCAGCTGTTAGACGCGTAACGCCGCGCCGTTCTGTCTCATTACTGTCGTACCGTGCAATAGTGGGTCACCAGCGCGGAGCTCGAATTCCATACGGCTGTTGTGTTATTGTGATAGTGAATGAATATAAAAAAATGTTTCACTGGGAAAGTTGTTTGTTAACATGAGTACAATCACGTGTTTAAGTATCGGTCACTAATTACCAGTCACCCAATATATGTATAGCACTTATTGCACACAAAAAATGGGCCGTGTTTGTCTCATTTAGCAAATGCCACACAATTATTTTGATAGAACTGCGTCGGACGACAAGGAAAGTTTCAAGGACATTTCACAACTTGAACTTTACAGCGCTCAATTTCCAAAAGTATGAGTACCTTTTAAACAAGTTGGTTTTCGAATTTAATCTGTTGGTGAGCTGTCAGACAAGTATCACTAACGTCGTGAACAGCGTAAATATCCCACAATCTGTAGTTAATGGTGGGGAGGTGGAAAATTTCCTGATGTTTTTTTACAATTTCGATTTCTCTAAAACAACCCACCCTGTTGGGACCTCAAGTTATCGGGGTCGAAATGTTTGCAAATAGGGTATTTTAAGAAATACATCGCATTACCAATCACCCTGCAGGTAGATTATGATGATTTTAATAAACTAAACGGTGAGAGGCGCGCCCCTATTTCGCACACGATCGGTCGCTACTGTATGAAAAATACCCCTGAAAAAAAAACCAATAACTTCAATATTCAATGTGTATTAAGGAAAAGGGATCTACAAATTTATTTAACATATTATTATAAGCACTATGCCATCATACAATATCTATAAGTATTTATTTGGACTTAAATGAACTATTATCTGAAATCCGAGAAAATCCATTCTGGGTTTTAAAGTCAGGCAATGTTTAATTTATGCATAATTTAAATATTTCAACTGCATAACCTTGTTTAAAACAAAATAATCTTTAAAAAAAATGCATAAATTCAACATTGCCTGAGTTTAAAACACATTGCCTTCCATCTTGCATCGGTCAGTCATCAGTTCTACGATTTCGTACCACCAATCGTAGGATAAGTGTGTTCTACCGTAGAACTGTGTAGTAGAACTAGTAGGAAGGAACCCATAAATAAATACACAAACAATATAAGTACAAGAACTGTCGTTACCAGGTAAAAAATGCCCATATTCTCTTTAAGCGTCCATAGTGTCAAAATACGTGACAGAAGTCGAGCGTGGCGACCGGAAAACGTGCCTTATTCCTGTACTGGAAGCCACTGAAAAAGCTAACGTTCATAAGTTAGGGAGAAATCGACCAAGTGCGAGTCGTACTCACACGCACACGGGGCTCCGTATATAGCACCAAACAATATAATAAATATACACACATCAAAAGTGTCTAGGGATCAACATATATTTTTGCAATAACTTTTCTCCTGATTGATATTAATTAAAATTTTCTTTAAGGATTCATCAAATAAAGTGTTTTCGTTTGTCACAGTAACGATAAACCAAGTCACCTTTGCATTAATAAAGAAATTTGCCATTTTCCTAATAAAGGGATTTTTGACATTTGAACCACTAACACAAAAGTTCGAAAAAAAGACTGAAATAACAGTTTTCTTTAAAATTTTATTGGGTAACTTAAACAATTAATAATCCGTGTTTCTACCGCGAACACTAACAACACAAGAACATCGGTTTGGCATACTCAAAATGAGTTCATCCAAATCACGCTGTGGAATGGCCGCCCATGTTCGTTGCAACAACAAAAAAAGGTCTTCTTGCGACTGGATACCCTCCATATTCGGCAGAGCTCTTCTCTGTAGCATATCCCATGCATGCTCAATCGGATTCAAGTCTGGCGACTGAGCAGGCCAGGGCAGGACATTGATGTTAGCTGCGGCGAGAGTCTGTCTTACAACTCTTGCGGTGTGCGGTCGTGCATTATCATGCATTAACTGAAATAAGGGACCGATTTGCACTTGTAGAGGAACGATGACGTCTGATACAATCGTCTCAGCATAAATTTGAGCGTTGAGGTTGCCTCTGATCCAAATCAACTCAGTTCTTCCGCCGATCCAAATACCCGCCCATACCATGATGGTTCCACCACTATAAGGATGGACTTCCTGGCAGGATTTTAATCGCTGTTGGCGTCCAGGGGTTCTCCAGTGTCGTATACGTCTTGTATCCGGTCTCATACCAAAACGAGACTCAGATCAGAAAAACACACGAAACGCCATTGTTCTTCTGCCCAATTTCTGTGTTCAAGAGCCCATTGATATCGTATCCTACGATTGTGCATTGCTATAGGTGGTACCCGTAGCGGTCTTCGGGAATGAAGGTTCACTTCATGCAAGCGGTTTCTGACTGTTTGGTCGCTAATTAAGTTCCCTGAAGAGTGATGAAGCCTCACGGCTAACATCATGGCGGTTATTGTTGGAGCTCTTCGAGTTAAGATTTGAATGTATCGGTCTTGTCTCCGTGTGGTGCAGCGATACCGTCCTCCATGGCGCTCAGCCACGGTACCAGTGCTTCGGTAACGTGTCCAAAGTCGATTGATAACACTCTGACTTGTATTCAGAGCTAAAGCCACAGTACGTTGCCGGGAACCAGCTTCTATCATTCCCACGGCTCTGAGCATTTCTTCCCTGCTTAAATGACGTCGCCGCTCCATAATAACGTTGGTTTTAATCAGTAGTAGGGAAACAGTAGCACTAATAATGTCTTCAATACGTTGTATGTTTTTATAGGGAAAATATTGACAGCTGATTTTCATCTTTTACTCGAATTTGATTCACAGTTCCTGATTCAAATTATGAAATGCACCAAAAAGGATCCATATAAATTTATAAAATCATAAATTTATTACAAAGCCACATCTCAATCTCAAGAAATCCACATAAAAATGCT
Organism: Eugnorisma glareosa; assembly: GCA_947578425.1. Lineage (NCBI taxonomy): Eukaryota > Metazoa > Arthropoda > Insecta > Lepidoptera > Noctuidae > Eugnorisma > Eugnorisma glareosa. Next base: position 36,516,674 of record OX387957.1, read on the forward strand.
TGATCCCTAGACACTTTTGATGTGTGTATTTTAAAGGCTCATTCATTATATGTTGTATTGTATTACACTCAACAGGAAACTTTAATTAGTTTTCATAGTATGTTAATGAAAAACAAAGTTCCTCAATGTAATTTTTAAAGACCTCTATGACACCCCACGCGTATAGGTTAGATGTTTTTTGTTTCAGATCCATTGCATTTTTGTATAAAAATCGTAAAGCGGTCCACAGAATACATGATCTATCTACCAAGTTTTAATTGTGTAGTCCTAATAGTTTCGGAATGAAGTGGCTGTGACATATGGACGGACAGACAGACATGACGGTTACGGAACCCTGAAAAGATTCGGCATAATTTTACATCTCTGTTATTTTTTACTTGGAAACGCCTCCCCCCGGGTTAAGTAAGCTAACAAGCTTGACTTAATTGCGTGATATTTTTCGTTACATCCGCAAACATAAATGTACACAAATATGTTTTTGACAATTTTTGTGATAATTTATTATATTCTGAAACAAAATAATTTTTACTGGCTATAAAAGCAATATTGTGCATGACTATGTTCTGTGGCGTTGATCCCTCGGCAAAATCTACAACTCCTTAAAACATGACTTGGGCAAACATGAACGAAGAAATTAAAGTTAGTTATGCAGTATAAAATGATGAGATTAGTAAACCAACATTCATTTCCTAGGCTTTAGCCCGCTGTCGAAAAGCGAAAACGTCTAAAAAACGTTATAATTATTGAACGGGAACGTACCACCAGAATAAAATGATCTTATTCGTGTCCGTTCAGGTGTACTTGATTAACAAACATTCAAAATTGACCACAGTCAGATCCTGCACCAATCCTCAACCAACAGTAATGTAATATGAAAGTTTGTGATGTGCTGTTTATTTAGTTCTAAGGTAGCTAAGTTCAAATCAAGCGCACATGTGGTGTTTTGTCTTATTTTATGCAGCAATTTTGATTTAACCAAAGTACTATACGATCTAAGAATGCTTGTACTTACAAATTGCATTTTGATGCCAACTGTGTTCTTCATGTTGCTCTTAAGCAGCCAAGTCCAAAAAGGCTCATGGTCATTGAATGACATATAGACCAGGATAGAGCACCAATACCATTGTCCGTTGGTGGTTTAAACCATCGAATAGAAACCTCTTTATTGGGTGCCATAAAAGTAGGTAGAGTGTTTAATTTCAAAATTATCAGCAACCAGCAGTTGCCAACCACGTTAATACAGCCAACATCGATCCCCAATCAGTATACCAACGGTGGTGATTTAAGCGAATTCTCGTCGGCCCTTAAATATAACGGTCATCTTGAGGCACATGTCCTGCAGTTGATGTTCACTGACTGTTATCCGACCTTTAAAACTCTTGACCAAATATTTGTATGTTTCGTTCTAACGTGCAATATATTTGTACTCTCTCACTATTCATGTAACTAACGATACACAATTTTAATATCCATTAAATATGAAAAAAGTATTGCGAAATCAATGGAAAATAATGAATTGTAAATAAAGAAGTGAAATTGAAAATATCAAGGCGTTAATAAAACATGAGCGGTGGCGTAGAGTCATATCGTGCCGTCGTCAAGATAGAGCGTTTAGAGCGTTTGTCGCTCAATAAGGCTCCCAGAGAAGATTTGAGCGAAGTCGTAGCGAGCGGAAGAAGAGGCGGCCGGGTCGCGGTCGATAGACGTCGGGGCGCAGGCGCGGGATCTTGCCGCCGGAGGGGCTACAAGAACACGCCAGTCCGCCGGCAAGCTGATACGCGGCTGCCGGCAGCCAGCGTCCGCAAGGACGCACGCGGACGCGCAAAACATGCATACGAGCCGTCCGCGCGGCGTGTACAGCTTCGCGCTTGTGCTGGCTCTCGCGATCGCCTGGTTGCCTCATGCAGACCACGCTGCGTGAGTATCACCAGTTCTGTCACCAGGTTTTAGCCGTGACCATCGATCTCATTGCGTGACGACGACTGTCAGGCCCGCGCACCCTGCACGCACTTGAGAAGCCATAGCGTGCGTGCTAATCTTTCAAAGCCGAGAGTTCACATTGCTCGACGCGCGTCTGATTTGTTTATAACACGACCTCGATGCTAATCCCTCGCAAATAAGTTAATAAGGAAAAGGGTTGGGACTCAAGGCTTTCTGAGCTTAGTCGCTCGCTTATTAAAATAATCTAGCGAGAAAAACCTACACCTTTTTAAGCTCACCTTATTCAATTTGAAGTTTATTTTCTGGACAGACGAATTGTGTTATTTACAAAGTAAATCTTGTTTCAGTTTTAATTTTTACCTGAACAATATGACCTAATGACTCAGGTGATCTTAATTTACATGTTCAACGTTGATTTGAACTCATGAGAACAATATCGAAGCATTTGAGACCGCCATTAGAACTACAGGGAAAGATATTTTATCGTTACGCTGATTTATCTTGTCTATTCTTTAAAATATGTATCGTGAGTGAAGTGTCATAGATATATTGTCCAATAAATGAAAATTTATTTAGTAAGTAAAAGAAGAAGAGCCAAATCTCAAGCAGGGAGACAAACAGGTGACCTTTTGCGTTTAAAAATAATATGATAAGTATTCAGTCATATATGAAAGAAGAATAAGTTAAGAATTGTTACTTTAAATAATAAAAATAAATACTTAGGTGCAGTGATGCAGTGGCTTTTCCATTGATGTAAATTCGTGGATCGATGTGAAAACATAAAACATGGATATTTTAAAAACATTGTTTCTTTACTTTTGTAGTTAATGCCAAAAACATTATATGCTGGTAATTTATTTATTAAGTGCACTGTCACATCATAATTTAAAGGAATTCTTTCATAGATAGCATATATTTCAGTTTTTGTAGCTTAATACTTTGTATTTGATATGCCTATTTACAGTTTTAACCTAACTAATTTCAAATTTAGATAAAAACATACATACAACACGATTCAAGGTACCAACTGATTTCAGCATAATTATTTGCAGCCTTACTAGTATCCAAGGTCATTTGGCCACATTTAACGCATTGTAATTGTTAACACATCATTAATTAACACATATTATTGTAATTATTCATTTAAGAACCAAAAACTCTGTTTCCGTAATATAAACATACTTGTTAATTGCAGCACACGTTCTCACCTAAAAGTTCAACAACATATGTAAATAATTTCCCAGAGTCAATAGTTAGCATGTTTCGGTTTTACTTTCCACTTGTTCAGTAAATAATTGCGCTGAGTAACCTTGACTCATAACATGTTGGTTTTAAATTAATAATATTGCCTTCACTATACACTTTCGCTATCGCTAAATAAAAGTGAACGTGGCAATACTGTACTTTAATAACTTTATTTATCGAATCAACCTTCACCCGACCCATTCCGCGAATAGAAAACGGAACTAGGGCATAAAACAGATTTAAATGTATAGCCATTCAATAATATTGCAAGCTTTCACTATCGTTAGATGAAAGTAAAAGCAAACAGGAAGAAAACAGGAGAGAAGGCGCTCTTTACCTTTACCTTCAACTTTACCTTGAAAATAAGTTTTTCTGTAGATTGTTGACTTTATATTTATTTCTAAACGCATGTTGACTTCATGAAATTGATCGTGGTTAGGTTAAGGTTTTTTGGGATCTTATCAGTTGGTTAATAATAAAGGGGTGGATACATTGTTGATATTCTACAAATACTTCCATACTACACATTAACATTTCGTGATGCATGTTATATGCCAGGAGCTCGTTTACGTTAACTGAGTAGCGCTATTGTAATTAACATTGTTCTGCTAAAAAACAGAGGAGTGGTTAGTGGCCCAGTAGTATGGGCCCCGAGTTAGGGATTTTAGGTCGTGAGTTCGAACCCAGGCAAGAGCTCTCGAAATGATGATGGAAAACATGGTGAAGAAACTGGCTCATAGTAAAACTCAACGTTCGAAGTGACATGTCACATCCACCAATCCGCAATGGGCCCGCGTGGTGGATGATGAGAGGACATTTTTGGCCCAGCAGAGGAACAATTAAATATGCCTTACAAAATTATATGACGATGAAGAAATATTTTAAATATGTACGATCAGAGAAATATAATTATTACACGAGCCTGCCAACAAGCACTAAATTCAGCATGCCTCAAGATTAATAACAAGGTAATAAGGATAATGTAACAGTTATTTATCTTCGCCATAAGCGTGGTTGACAACTGGATTAGTGCTCATACTTAGTACATAAACATAGCAAAAGGCAGGAGAAAGTTCGTGAACGACAATCTAAGGCGTACTACACTATTTGTGTTTATTATCTACATTTAAGAGATTTGACCTCGTTATAATCAATATCTTTGATGACAGCCTAGTCGGATATTAAACCAAACATAGACTTAATGTCAATATTATATTATACTTACGTCATTCAGTTGTAATTATGCGCCCATCGCCTTTCAATTAATATTTATACGAGTCAAATCAGGCGGATAATTAAATTAAATTGAAACTCAATAATATTTCAATAATTAATAGTCTGCGCTCAACTAGCACAACGAGCTCACGAAATAGAGGAAATCTGTGGATTGGCCAGTTTGCCGTCTTTGAAGTTCTTTTTCAGTCCTTTGGCAAAAGATCCGCTGAAATGCTCTTTGGGATTTTACTCCTTGTTATGTGCTTGAGTCTGGTAGCGCCCTCATACTCCATAGGTACGACGATGCTCGGATGTCTTTTTACAGTTTACGAGCTTGTCCTGAGACGGGTCCGTACCGCCATGTTTCTGAGCGCAAAGTGTGACCTTCCAATACTTACATTAATAAACAATTCAGATAACCAGAGATACTATATTTATCCTATCCTTTATATAAAACTCATCTGTTTTAAGGTTCGAAAAAGTATCTCGAAAAAGTATCTTTAATTAATATTTAAGATACTTTTTATCGATGATTTTGAAGATGCTTATAGCGAGTGATTTATTTGGAGGTACTTTTTTCAAAACAAAAAAACAATTAAAATAACCATTTTTTTTCGGGTTATCCTTGATGTCATATAAAATAACTATTCTTGACATTTATTTTTTAAATATTATTTCTTTCAAATGTTGTCCGTAACTGTGGTTAACATGGTTCATTCTGCAGTTCCAATATTTGGCGAATAACGCGAGTAATTTTGGCTACCAGTTGCTCAATCGTACGCGGCTTATCCATATAGACTTTAGACAAATGAAAAAGTCTAGGGGTGTGATATCACAGGATCTACGCGGCCAATTCAGCGGTCCGAAGCGTGAAATTAACTGTGCAACAAATTGTTCTCTCAATAAAGCCATGAGTGCATGTGCTGTAAGGCAAGTAAGTAGGCTTTCAAACTTTTTGAAGGTATAGCGAATCTTGCGTTCGGTAGGCCGATTATGTTGACCATAAGTTGCTCTAAGTGCTCGAAACACCTTCCTTGTCGAACGCTGATTTTTGTAATATAACTAAATAATTTGTAGATGTTGTGCCGAGATGGAAAGACTTAGTTCCATGATGAAATGTCATACTATACTGAACAAAAATACCATGATAGGTTACCACGATTCACGCTTCCTTTGTCAAAAATCCACGTACAAAAAAAGTAAGTAGGCGCCTCTAAATGAATCATCCATGACCTGTACGTGCTCAGACAGCATCACATAATTATGGTATAAGCCTTCACTACACCAAGTTATATTTTTAACCTATTTGAGTACTTTCAAATTATGGCTAATTTGAAAGTACTCAAATAGGTTAAAAATTGATTGATTAAAGTAGGTTTAGATCAGTACAGTAAAATAAAACAAAGAGTTTCTAAAGTATTCTCTAATATTATACATGATATTATATTAAATATTATACATATTATAAAAAATCGCTTTTCGTGTCATGTTCTTCTAAATTGCACAACATTTGATGAGGTATTCACCATCATTTAGGGAATTTATTCCAGAATGTTTTTGTCCGTTGTGTACATTGATATTAAACTTACATTTATCAAAGTTTAGATGTGTTATCATAATATCGTATAAACCGTGAGAAGCAGGCGCGGATAGCCATTACTTTCTAGCTGTTTAAATTAATAACAAACATTCACTTTTATGTACCGTATATCGTTGTTTGAATTGTTAAATCTACGGTAATTTATAACGCTGCTGTTAGTGTTAGATGTAATTTGGTCCGATCCAAATCCCAATCTTTGTGACGGAATATATATTTTAATCTTCTTTGTTGCTGTTGGCCCAATGTACGAGAATACCTTTGACTTTGGCTTAAAATAGCTGACATTGGCAAAGCGGCAGACTGATTCGTATCAATATTTGATGCCTCTACACTGACCCAAATAGGGCCATATAATTCAGTTACGTGTAAGCTTTTCTTAGCGGAATTGGAGAGTGTATATGTTAACGGCAAAGTATATAATTCAGTCATATCATAGAATACCACTTCATTCTATGCAGGTAATGTATGAAATATTTTATGAATCAGTAAAAGAGTGTCCATGGAGTTTTATGCCCGTTCTTCTCCATAGAGATCCACGTTAGGGAATGGGCAACTACAGTACTTTAACAGTTTTTATGCCTTGTGACTGGGACTGTAGCTACTTCATTGTTAGGTTTGTTTCGACAATTCAAAAGTGCCTGTAACTGGCCTACTTGAAATAAACGCTTTGATTTTGATTTTATCTATCGTTTGACATGTGACAAAGTGTACTACAATCAATTTTTTTGTTAAACAATTAAAATGTATTGTTGTGTTTCTGGATGCTCCAAAACTTCCAAGAATAATAAACATAAATACGATGGTGTAAAATTTTACTATTTACAATATGTATGATAGTAATTATAACCCGATAAATACGTTGTTTTTTTCATATTTTTTTAGTTATGAAAAAGTACATACCTCTAAACCAATCACCTGTTAAATTCTGTATAAGGGTGTGTTAACCTATGATCTCCTAAAGTAGCTGTGGTTCTTAGATTCTAACTGTTTCATAGAATAAGCAAGTTTTGTACTTGGTACTGGGGTTAGAAATAACTCATCCATTTTCAGTCCCATAACGTGCCCAGTGTCACCCTTAACTGTCGGTAGAATGGTCTGCCTCATTGTTTTGGATTTTTGAAGTACAAATGTTCGACCCGGAAGTTTCTGCAGACTAGTGCTTAGACTTTCCGGTTAGACTTGCCGTGCATTTGCAAATTACACTAGTAATATTTCCATTGAATTTAAGCTGAAAGGACATAGAATTGAGAAAATATTGAATAACAAGCCATTTCCTAGATGGTGCCGTAAAAATTAATTCAGAAAATGTACTATTATTTTAACATCATACTAAATTGACATTTTACTTTGGGCTACAATTTTCTCTTTCATGGCCAACTGTCTCCGTAACATCAAAAACATGCCCCGACTGTATTCTGGCCACGGTGCAAATCATTGTTGATCGCATGAAAACATAATCATGTCATGATCAGCCTATAATGTTCCCACTGCTGGGACACTCGGCCTCCTCTTTATGAGAGGGAATGGGCTATATTCCACCACGCGGGCCCAGTGCGGGTTGGTAGATGTCACATGTCTACGAGTTTTTCTTCTAGGACATGCCGGTTTCCTCACGATATTTTCCTTCACCGTTTTGAGAGCAGTGGTGATGCAATAAATTACACAAATTAATGCGCCTGCCTGGGTTTTAACGTACGAGTTACTGCTCGTGAGTCGGGGCTGCCACCACTGGGCCACCGCTGCTCTCAAAACATAATCATATTTTGTAGATATTAATATTAGGTGACAATTGACACTACTGTCACGTCTAAGTGACACGATGCAGATTAAAAAAGAACCAGTCCGATAAGTTTCTGTTTAAATCCTCATCGTGTCTCTTTTGTCGTTTTGTGCCCTATATAGCTTCTGCACGCTGCCTATAGGCAAATGACTAGAAATTACTGCAGTGGGGTGCCCTATCTATGTTATTAGGGCACCCCATCAAAATGAATGGGTTAGGTTATGTTAGGACTATGAACAAAAGCGCATGAGCCGAGCGAGCGTAGCGAGCGGTGCCGCGGCAGCAGCCGTCGAGCGCTACATCCAAGTTGGTTGCAGCCAATGGCTTACCGAAGTCATGCACTCCCGCCATCCCGCCAAGTTCGTAAGCAACACTTTGCCTACTGAATGCTCAGTATTATATAGATAGAAATACCTAGGCAAAGTATGGAATACATTTTATTTCACCTGCTTGAATATTTTAGGCATTCTACAGAATGCCTAGAAACTATAGAATACCGGATTATATAGATTATTGGTAACATATACGTGTAACTCTATTTCGGTCCGCTTACTTATCCAAACGTGGCGATTACTAAAGACGATCTGCGACTGAGTTTTTGAGACAGCTCGAAACAAATTGTATGTTATTAGAGAAAAATTGTTAAAGATACAAGTTCGATTCTGCTGGTTTCTCAACATATTTCAGGGTTACCCAACTTACCTCAAATATACACAGATAAATCTAGGTGTAAGTAGCTTAACATTTTTAAACCATTACAAAAAGTTAGAACAGCCAAGCGTAAGATCTTTAGACAAAGAAAGATCACTTTACAAAAGTTACCGTGGCACTTCGATTACAAGCCATGTCTGCGGTCGCTCGCTCGCCGCACCGACAACTTTTTCAATGTTGGCGTCTGAACTTCAATCGGTTCGCCTCGGTAGAAATAAACTAGTGAAAAATAAGTTCCTGTATTGTGAAATTGTTAAGCTGCAATTAAGTGTAGTTCGGTGTGAGTTAGAATACACTGCCGAATGAATAACGTAGGTATAAGAAGATTAATTTAGATGATGCAAATGGTTCGCAGGAAACTTCGGCACTATTAAATTATGTATTTTCGTGCAACAGACAGGTAGTGCATTTCGTCGTAATATTGCGCTTTTAGGTTATGTGTTCGGAATGGTATAAACAGACTTTTGTTTGAATACATTTTGAATACAATTTATACTTGTCAAACTTTTATGACCTTTGTTGGTATCTAATTCTACAAATGCTTTAAATTGCTATTGAAAATACACACTGTATTTTGAATAGCAATTTAAAGCATTTGTAGAATTCGAAGATACTAGCGGCCCGAATGGTGGCCAAGTAAAAAAAAAATTGTTTGCCATATCCAATTAACAGCCTTACAAAATTCAAGTAAGTTTTTATTAAATAAGAAGTAGAGGTAGTTACAGTTTTTGTTTGTTATGTAACTCTACATATTATGTTTGTTAGCACGAAACTGAATCCGTTTGTTCCGCGTACTAGTTATAGACGGCATTACGGTAAAACTGTTTTCCTCTAGTTCTCTGTGATTGTACTTATGTTAGCAGACTTGTGGCAAAATAATAGAATTTTAGGTAATTGTAACAAAGCAAAGTACAGCATAAGTTAAACTAGGTTAGGCACACATAAAATAGTAAACTTGATTTTAATTAAGTTCTTGGTAGATGTAAAAATTGACATAGCATACACATATTATTTAGTCCATGCAAAGTTTGTTTACATTGTTTGGTTATACTTTTATAATGTTTGCCTATTATTATAACTAATGGCAAAATATATTTAAAGTTAAAATTAATTTAATTTAAAGTAGGTCATAATTATTAACGTTTATCTTTTTGTGTAGAAAGTGTACGGGTGTGTGTAAAGGGACGTGAAATGTGTGATGCATTTTGGTGATTTATTTCATTAACTAGTAATTTTCAGTATTTTTTCACAATCATCACAATTCAGTGAGTTAAGAAACTTACAATTTTATAAAAAGTAACTTAAGCTTATTTTTAGCGGGCAACAGCTAGTAACAAATAAGTGGAGTATCTAAATTTCCTATAACTTAAGAACAGCATGGTGTGCTCGATCTAAAGCAATATGGACGGTCATGGTACGCCCCCGCACTGGCACAATGAGAGATGCACTAATAATGATAAATTTGGCGGGGAAATGAAACGAATATGTATATACAGGACCGTTCACGAAGCCGGCAACCAAGCATTATGGACATCAAACTAAGTAACTTTACGCAAAAAATATTGCTGGGAAACGACTTTTTTTTTGGGATGAAAACTCACGTTTTACGGTAGGACTCAATGTAACGCACTAAAAACATTGTGCTGATGGATGGGTTGAATAGTACGGGGGTCGTGGAGGTGTAAAAAAACATAGCGCACGTAAAACGCAAAAAAGCGCACGTAGCCGCGCGCGTAACGCGTAGTCGCGTACGTAGGCGTAGACGTAACGTCGTGTAGTAAAATGCTAACATTAAAAACTAGTATTTAAAAAAAAACTTGTGAAAACGTTGGAACTTTGACCCCCAATATCTCCGTAACTAGAAGGTGTGGTATGGTCTAGAACAAAAAATTATCGCAATGACTGGGGGAACAAGTGCTTTCGGCTACGTTAAGGGTCTTGTTACACCCTTTATGTAAGTTTTCTGACTCGGGAGATAACCGTAGAGATCGGTTCTTGGCAGTTTAAATGTTGGTCAATGATCAATTCAAGGTATCTTAATGAGGAAGTTCTAGAAAGTTTATGGCAAGAACACTTCCCCGTCATATTGCAGGAGTGACCATTTTTGATTAATGCCAGGGGCGGTTGACTGCTCGTTCTTATACTAAAAGGTATGTATTTAGTTTTAAGTGTTTTAAGGGTGAGAAGATATGACTGTATCCACTCCGAAACCAGTCTGAATCCTTCACTAGCCAGTTCGTTAGCCTCTTTCCATGTTTTTTCCGCTGTATAAAAGGGCTGTGTCATCATCGTATGCTATGACAGTTCCTGGTACAGATGTAAATCGCACAGGTCATTTACGTAAATAAGGAAAAGTTTGGGTCCCATAACACTTCCTTGTGGCACACTGAACGTTACATTCAGCAGTTCGCTCATGAAGCCGTTTATCCTATACATTGCGTTCTATTACATATTAGTCCTAAGTAGTTTAATTTTAAGAACATTGACAGCTCGTCGAAATATTCGTGCAGGTTTACAAGGTTTTTTTGAAACTACATAATATAAGGAATAGCGAAAAATACTCAAAGGAGTCTCGACCTCGATTTTGATGGAAACTGAAAGTGCAACATTAGGCTTTTTATAAAATCAATATTCCTAGCCAGGAATCAAACCCAATGATTTGGAAAAAACAACATACTGTTTAAATCATTCGGGTATCTCGCTATTGAGGATCAAATTCTGGGAAATAATGAAATACGGCAAACGAAAGGAAAGAGTTCATTTTTGTTATATTACATAGCATAATGCCAACAGTAGTAGTAGGTAATCAACGAAACTTCGAACAAAATAGCTATTGAGGCCAACTCACTTGTAAGTTCTAATTTCAATTATTTACGATTTTTTATCTTTTACTGTGGCCTTTAACCGCGAAGAGTCAATAAAATTCCACCAAAAACATTTTCATGTAAAATGTTGCCAAGACGAGACCATATGGCTCGCGCTGTCAAAAAGTTATAAGATCTCATGTAAACCCAACTCTACAAGCCCTAACTTCACAATCTCTGCACCAAAATATGCGGCTTGGCCGTTTCGTTACTGCAAGAACTATTGTATAACAGAAAAACAAACAGTGAATACATTTTTCAGCTTATACCTATGTGACGGTAGCGAAACGGTTATGTTTCTCTAAGGAAAAAACAATAAAATGCAGGATTTCGGTTGATTGTCGAGTTGGATAGCGCGGCAGCGTTTCCTCTCACCATGAAGCTCACAGTCCTCCGTCCCAGACGAAGAAAAATATACATGCAATTGATGCGGTTTCGGGAAAATAAGATTCTTTGAAACAACCAAACCTAAATTCTCAGAGGTTACACAATTCCCGAGTTTATTGTAAAACTCGAAAAATCTGTAGACATTTTCTTATTTTAATTTATCCTATCTATACATCAGTCCAAATATACCTACATAAAAATCGTTTTTTTTTTTTTTTTTTTTTTTTCCTTTATTGGCCAACCAACAATTGTTTACACTGTAAATATTTTAAGTAAATAACTACCATTAACTGAGGTTAGTGTAACAATTTATTATAGGTTAGCACCGCATGCCCCATAAACATATTAGATGTGCCACAAGCACTGTGCTATAAAATGTGTCTAATTAACTAAAATTAACAATTTTAATTTAACATTACGTAATAATGGAATATAAAACTAAAATTAAAACACGCTTATTTATTTATTTTAGAGTAAGGTTAAAACTTACCCACTATTCTATTAAATATTTTCGTGCCGCAAAAGCGTAAAAGCTGAAACAGCTTCTTAATATGTGTCCTCATATTCACTGGAGAAGGGCCTGCGGGAAGACTAAAGCTGTGGCGAGACATTGTTTCCATACAAACACCCTTTCTTTCCACCTTTTGAAAACCTAGCAGTTTGCTAACCTAGAAGTCTTTAAACAGATTTCGGATCCAGGTTGTCCGAAATAAATAAAACCTGCTCCTGAGCATAAAACCAAGAAAAAGCCAAACTCGTAGCCATATGAAAGACATCCTCTGTGTCAAAGGGATATGAAAATGAGCTCATAAAGGTTCCTTATTTTCATTTGTTCCGAACCTTACTCATTGAATCCATTGAACAAAGAAAAATGGTGAACAATAATTACGTAGCATAATCAGCTTATATTGTTCCCACCGCTGAGACACACGGCCTCCTCTTTATGAGAGGGAATAGTTTTTAATCCATCACGCGGACCCGTTGCGGGTTGGTAGATGTTACGTCTTCGAATTTTTGTTTCTAGGACATGCCGGTTTCCTCACGATGTTTTCCTTCACCGTTTTTAGGTGCAGTGGTGATGAAATAAATTACACAAAGTAATGCGCCTGCCTGGGTTCGAACCCAGGACTTACTGTTCGTAAGTCGGGGCCACCGCTGCCCTCTCGACCACCGCTGCTCTCTCTTATCATAAATTTACGTAATTATTATTTATTAAGGTACGGTCAAAAAGTAATAAGTAAAAAATTACTAACGAGCAATCCGTCGTTTATCTCCGAATCTGTTCACCGCTGCACTGGAGGATGTCTTTAAGGTTTTGGACTGGAGACGGCTAGGCATCAACGTCAATGGCGAGTACATCTCACACCTCCGGTTTGCCGACGATATAGTGGTTATGGCTGAGACCATGGAGTACCTCAGTACAATGCTCGATGACCTCGGTAGAGCTTCCGAAAGAGTGGGTCTTAAAATGAACATGGACAAAACCAAGGTCATGCTGAATGCCCATGAAACACCCACTCCTATCAAGATCGGAGACTCTACACTCGAAGTTGTAGACGATTATGTCTACCTGGGAGAAAAGGTCCAGTTAGGTAGGTCTAACTTCGAGAAAGAGGTCAATCGTCGAATCCGACTCGGCTGGGCAGCGTTCGGGAAGTTGCGTGGTATCTTCTCATCCAACTTACCGCAGTGTCTCAAGACGAAAGTCCCAGTACCAGTGTGTGTTGCCAGTGATTACATAAGTTCACAATGGACCTCATCAGAAGGCTTAAAGTCACCCAAAGGGAAATGGAGAGGGCTATGCTCGGAGATTCCTTGCGTGATCAAATCAGAAATAAAGACATCCGCAAGTGGACCAAGGTTACCGACGTAGCCCAAAGAATTGCCACATTGCTCGCAGAACGGATGGCCGATTTTGCCGAAAAGTTCTGGAGTGGCGAACATGAACCGGAAGACGTTGCGTTGAAAGGCCACCCACTAGGTGGACCGATGACCTGGTGAAGGTTGCGGGGATCCGCTGCATGCGAGTCGCACGGGACCGATCAATGTGGCGACACTTGGGGGAGGCCTACATATGTCCAGCAGTGGACGTTTTCGGCTGAAATGATGATGATAAAATGAATCTGTCAGAAAAAGCTTCGCTCAGTACCTGCATATTTTTAATGAGGTAGATATACTCGTATGTATGGATGTATATCCCAAACTGGTTCCCGGGTTATTCGCTACGATGCACTTTCATGATTAGATGTCGACGGTCTCTCCACCTCCCCTTTAATCTTGCAAATGTCACGGGTGTGTTAGCTTGGCTAATTTCTACTCTGCATTATGCACTCGTGATTTACAGACTACGGCTTTTCAAGAAATAAATAATCTTACTAAAAAGTATAGCTATGGTACCTACCCTTATATAGATATTGATATCTAGTAGCGTAGTTACTATCTATAGCCTATAGAAGGAAAAGGACGGTATGGGTTATTGAGTGTTTCTTTTTGCTGGACAAAACCTTCGACATTAGCCCTGTATCGAAAAATAAGGAAGCCATGAGGAGACGTCTTCGCTCAGCTGTGGGATGACGCAGGCTAGCAGTATCGCTAATAAAACAAATACGCGGCTGGGTAAACACAAATTAATAGTAAAAAATATTATATATATATTTTTAAACATGGTTTTATTTAATTTCCTTTTTTTTTTTCAAACATGTTTTTTTCTAGTATTTTTTTTGGCTTGGCATCACGTAACATTAATTAAAAAAAAAAAAAAAAATTGCAAACCTTTTCATTTCCAATTATTAAATATTGATTGATGTGTAACACCTATAAATATTTTAATATTTTCAAATGTGATACTTCAAACTTTGCATTATTATCAGTGATCGGAGTAGGTAGATTGATTTTTGGTACCTGTATCATAAATGTACACAGAAAGAAGAACATGGATAAGCCATTTTCCCGGAAAGTAATTCCGGTATTTCCAGATTCAATTAAATATTGTTAATGTTGGTAGTGATATTATTACTACTTAATTCAAAATTTAAAGGAAGGTATCAAAACTAAATTAATTGTATCAAATGATGAGTGACTGTGTGCCGTTAAAAAAAAATATGAAGAATACAATATTGCTCATTTTAATACAATTCTTACCCAAGTACCGATTTTTTTTTAATAATCAACCCATTCCGGACGAATGTCCATATTAATATATACGTTTCGGATCAATGACCCCAATTCAATCTACCTACTCCAATCACTGATTATTACTAATTCCGGGTAAAAAAGAAGACGAATCTATCAATTTAAATCATTAATAGGCAAGGGTGTATCACAGCTACATTAGCGTGTATAAATTATGTATATTGCATTTAGAAAACAAATTAAATTTCTCGGCTATTGAAAGGCATTGACAGTTGGCAACTTAATCTCTAGTCAGCCGGAGCCGGTGTTCCATGCGCTTCCGGTTTAATTTGTCAGAATAAGCTTGATATTAATCTGTTAATCTGTAGATGTTGTGGACCTAGCATATAACATACTCAAATGTAAAATTCTAATCCAACAATTTAAATACATCATGAAAAAAAAAATACAGTTCCGGCAACAGCGTCGAAATATCGCGAGCTCAGAATAATTAATAATCACGGAAGATGTAAGTGTTAGTACGAGTTTAATAATAATTATGTTATTTGTTTTCTACTATCCATTTTCTGCCGTTTGCAATTTATACATTACTAGCTTTTAGGCTTCAGTTTTGTTTATGCTGTGAAATAATCACACGGATAAGTTTTAGCATATGACACTCACGGATAACGTATCTGCCCGTTGAAAGAATTCGGAATCCGTTCAATAGTGCCGAAGATTACCCCTACATCCAAACTTCAACTGCAACTTTACCTCTTAATATATATACATATATGCATATACATTCGACTGAGTGGAACTTGTTTTGCAGAACTCGCATGAAATATAATTTTGAAGTCATTGTTTTCAAAATAATTATGTTAAGAACTTTCACTACTCCAATTCATGTTTAAGCTTTCCACTCAATATTTGCTTACCCGCATAAGTTATTTTTACATGAGTAGCAGAGTTTAATAGAAAATTCTAGAATCTTTACTGTTTATTAAATCATTTACGTCTGCTTTAATAAAACATTTCTAACCACTAAAATAACTGTCTCCTCTCTCGGCTCGCATACATTTTTAAAGAAATTGCGACGAAGATTTTAAAAGGCATCTGAGAGTGGAGGCGGGCGTCAAGCATTCAGAATGGCCCATTGACTGAGGATGCCTGTATATCGAGAGCCTCTTCCTTTGACCCACAATTAACACTTCGTTCGGGCAAAGATTTACTTATAATGATATAAAATATTGACACTCAATATTAAACAACCAAGTAATTGAATTTTTAAATGGGTCGTTTAGGAAATTTTCACGTTATTAGTATTGTCATACCTTCACCGATCTGCTTACCGAATGATATGCATATACTTTTTTTATATCGCAATACAAGAATAAACTTATTGGGAATGGTTTGCCAGATGTAATTAACATTTCAACATTTTTTTTATTCCAAACTAAATCAATATTGATGGATAGTAAAAAGCATAACGTACATGAAACTGTTGTATTATCTATCTGTTTTTTCCTTAATACAGACTTGTCAGGCATAAATTGGTCAGTTGATATTATTTACGCACTTATCGGTTTTCTGACTAAAATATAATATAAAAAAATATAGATGATTTTATAACAAACAAGATGGTATTAGGTTGTCAAGTAAAATCTGTCTAGACTCACAATTGTCGCACTTTAAATAGTCTTGACTTAATTTCATCAGGCAATCTTTTCGTAGTGTTTGTTTATGTATTAAGATTTCTTAAAAATATTTTTCATTCGGTAGGCCGGCCGGCCGGCAGTGAAGGACGGCCTTAGGCGGGATCTTATACTATTTGATTAATAAGGGTAGTCAAGCAACTGGGGCCGTTATCAACTTGCTTGTAGAAGAGATTTTCAAGGATTAATTAATATTCCGAACATTGAAAAGCTTAAAACACACACAACGCAGTGATGAAATAAATAAGAAAAAATAGTAAGTAAGCATACTGTGTTAGAGCATTACTACACTATTTGTGTATATTACACAAATAGTGTTATACATTACAGTATACAAAGTTTAAACGGACCCTCCACGAAGCCTACAGCCAAGCATTCTGTACATCAAACTAAGTATTTCTACGCACAAATTATTTCTGGGAAACGACTTTACTTTTTGGGATGAAAAATCACATTTTACGGTAGCACTCAATGTAACGCTCTCAAAACATTGTGCTGATAAATGCATCGAATAGTACAGGGGTCACTGAGGTATTTAAAGTAAAGTTATAACATTAAAAAACTTGTAAGTATTTAAAAAAAACTTCTGAAAAGTTGAAACTTTGACCTCCAACACAGATATATAAATACAGGAGATATGCTTTGTAAACAAATGTATTCGTGTTCAGATGTCGCCGGGTTCTCCCCACTTTTTTCCCCACAATTCACTAACACAAAAGCAAAAACTATATGAACGGCACACGAGCTCATATTTCTCCCGCACACAAAGAAACTTACAGCAACACTAATAAACTCAGTAATAGAACACATGCATACAGGGGGCGGGGCTTCTACCTGTAGCTACAGACTCAGAATAAACACACATCGCAACTAGTGATGTGAAGAGGTAATCGTAGAAAAAATTGTATCGATGAAATTCAGTTACCTTTAATCTGCTCTTTTTATATATAAAAATACAGTAAGTACTATTTTTTCACCTGAAGTCGAGGTGTTGGTGTGAATTTTAGTTCATGACAATTAATTTTATTCCACACCTTTTTAATCGCGATTAAAACTAGCCTGCACCCTAATTACGTAACTCACTAACGATCGGAATTTGAATCATTCTGAAACAAATTGCTAATCCATTGCTTCATATGTTCGAAATTTTTGTCTTCTCAACACCGAAAATAACGCAATGAATGTTGTTGAGCTGTCAAAATGAAACAAACTACGATTGATAGTGTGTTACGCAATTAGGGTGCTGGTTTAGTTTGACAATCCAAATTTTAGGTGAAAAAACGTCAAGTTCAGAATAGCTAAAATGCCATTTTCACTAAATTAATAACACGGTGCAATCTCAGTGCTGTCAAAATAAAATATAGTTAAGTCGTGTCAATTTCAGAATAGGAAATCGTCGTTTGACAGGAATAAACTAAATTTTGGTTATTTTTGTCTAGTTTAGGGGCATTTGTGACTTGAGAAGAGAAGGAAGGGATATCAACTTTTCGAATCTAGACTAGGAGAAACAAGTAAAACTTCAAGATTTTATTGATATGGATTTTACTGACCAGTAAAATGTAAATATTTATTTAAAACTTGCCGCTTAGACAGTTTAGGTGTTGCATTCTTAGTTAAATAGTGTAATCTTACGTTTACATATTTTTCCATTACGGCTTTAATTAGTATTATTAAATGGTTATTCATTGGCGATTGGTTGTATTGGTGAAAATTTATTTTTTCAAAAAGATTCATGCCTATAAAATGCGATAAGGATTTTGACATGAGCTCCTGTCTAATATTTTTCGATGTAATTTTTGTGTTATCAGATGAAAGAATAGAAGTTTTTATTATTACTTCCATCCGTTTACATATGGTTATTACGTCATTGGATGGAAATATTAGGCCGCCTTTATCCTTCAATTTTATAAATCTGTGGTGCTTGTCGTCAACTGTATCTGCAATCAAACCGCTACAGCATGTATCACAC
This sequence comes from Eugnorisma glareosa, assembly GCA_947578425.1. Taxonomy (NCBI): domain Eukaryota; kingdom Metazoa; phylum Arthropoda; class Insecta; order Lepidoptera; family Noctuidae; genus Eugnorisma; species Eugnorisma glareosa. The sequence goes on from OX387957.1 coordinate 36,535,212, forward strand.
TTCAATAATTTTAGCAAGCGATGAACTATAAATCCTGCTATGTATGACACTACCTGGCTACTAAATTCTGTGATGTCTTGTACAATTATACTAATTTCCTCATCAAATATGGCTTGTTCATACAGCAAACTCATCTCGTCTTCATCGTTACTTTCGTCTAACTTGCATGGTTCGATTGTCAGATTTATATTTTTGACAGCAGAGGAGCACACCAAAAATGAAACCTCCTCTAGAGCTGTGCAGTTTCCCTGATCTACATCCCTAAGCTCCGACTTTACCAAGAGCTTTTTATATATCGCTTGAAACTGTCGCGCTGTGGGGTTAGTGCTGCATCCACCATGAGACCTTATATGTCCAAACATAAGCTCCAAATGATCTTGGCTGATCTTGTAAACTGGAACGTACTTAAGTTTTTGGTCCTTTTCAACTAGTTGTACATACAATGCCTTAAGGCTTTCTATGCACACTAAAAAACCAATAAATCCGGTTTTTCTTGGTGTACTAATGGCCTTTGTACCATCTGGAAGCTTTATAGATGTTAGATACCGTTTTGCCTTTTCTAAAGTTTCAAATACCTTGTCTTTGTTGCCTTGGTAAACTGGTTTTTTATAATGAAGTTGGGCCATATGCCTTGAATTTAACACATCGAACAAGTTGTTGACAGTTTTTAAATATTCGACGGTGCCTTCTACGTCATGAAAACCAGTCATTTGAAGTTCACAACAGAAATTCAGGGCATCTGCAACACTGTTGCTAAATAATTGTGACGCCAAGCGAACTTTCATTTTTTGGTTCTTGAAATAGATGTGATTTTTTCTTATTTTGTTTGCTAAGTGCAGTTTTTCTTTATCTTGAATGTCATACAGGTTTTTTAAATGACTCCATTTTATGTACCTATTTGAAGCATCCATAAAGCATCCATATGCTTCGAAAGCATTTCTCAATAACTTCAGCATGTGGCATGGATCGAGAAAAATATGTACAGGTTGACGAGTAACGGGGTGTTCAAAATAAGATTTTATGTTTTCAACTTCAAAACAACATCCGAGTTTCTTAGCTATAGTGATGTTGGCTGGACAGCCGTCGAAAGTCATTGAGGTTACTTGAATACCTGTATCTTCTAGTAATTCCAAACATTGTATGACAAGATTGGACCGCTGTTCCCCTGTGACACCATCAACGAGAAAATATCCGACTGGTATTTTCCAAGCCCCATTAATTGCGGTAACTAGAAACACAAGAACTTCTTTGGCTTCGGGTAAACAATCCCCTTGTTCTGCTGAATTCGATATGTCGACATACCCATGCATTTGTTTTCCGTCCCACTCCACACGCTGTTTGATTGCCATTTCGTCTAAAACTAAATTACACAACAATTTGTGATTAGTGCAGGCACTTTTAAGTTTTATTGCTTTTAATGATTCTTGCGTAAATCCAGGCTGAGCATCGATGGATTGGTACCACTTTTTTATTGTTCGAACATGAGGCAGAGCTGTTTGGAATTTTTTCCTTACATACGCGTACGCCTTTGGCGAGTAAAAGTGAAGAGTAGTTGAAAAAATTCTTAAAGCAGGAGAATACTTCTGGGTAGTGCATTGCCCCGATGAAACATTTCTCTCATAACGCTGGATAAGGTCGGTTACCCCAATGTTTTCTAATTGCGTAACGTGATCAGCGCTAATATAGTTTTTTTCATTGAGATTATTCAAAATTTCTTTTAAATTAGCGATTTTTTTCTGATACCGGCTGGTTTTCTTTTGAAGCCTTTTAATTTGTATTTTTTGTGTTTTTATTAAATTTTGTTGTACGGAAATCATTTGGCGTAATTTACGCTTTCGAGGTGTTTCAATGAGATCGTTTTTACCCGGATTTTCTTGATTCTCCAAAATGCTATTTTGTCGAGTGTTCAAGTTGGTACCGAGACCATCTGTTATAGACATTGGAGCATTAATTTCCGAATCATCGATTGGGGGTTTTGAAGCAACGTTCTGTAATTTAAAATAAAAATTACGAGTTGAAATAAAACTTAGGTAGGTACTTAGTTTTATTAAGTCAGGAAAAAAAAAAATAGGTGTTGTACAATAGTTTAACTTACCAAATTAGGATCCTTTTTATCCAATTCTTTGGACGTGGAGGGTTCCATATAATTCGTCAACACCATACGCAACTTCAATGTTGGGACCGACCATTCGAAGAGCCGACGAACTTTCTTCAATGGTTGAAAGCACTTAGGCTCAAAGTGAGACGAACATATCGTGTTATTTTTTGTGGGAAACCAGTTTGGACCTTTTCCTGTTGCATTTATCCACTTTTCTTTTATTTTTGGATCCTTCGGATAGCTAAAATATTAAAAAGGTGTGAATGGTGATGATGATATCAATGATACATGTGTAAGAGTACCGCAATAAATTAAAAACCCATACTTGATTCAATAAAAGATAAGTCGAGTAATCAAGAAATAGTAATGAATTGTGTTTTCAATAATTAATTATATCATTTTTACCTCACATTAGTAAACAACAGCTATATAATATAAAGTTCCATGCAGCAAAAAAAGTCTAATTTTGTTCCCTTGTGTAATCGTTCGAACTAAGTAGGATCGTATAAAATATCGACAACCACAAAAGTGACATCACATCTCTAATTATCTACCTAACAATAAGAGCCGGCAGCACCCGCTTCACGAAACTATCGTGTGAGTGAGAGTATCAGTAAAACACTTATCCATTGCGCTATTAGACCAGCCGATTCATTGATCGATGTGTATTAAGCAAGCAATGGTTTTAGTTCCTAATGAAAATAATTGCTTTTGGTACTTTATCGTGTTTCTAGTATCACGAAGTAATGTTTTAATGAATTAAATAAGAAAAACAATCATATTTTTATACTTACGTGTGAAATGAGATGCCATCTTTCGTATAATTCACAATAGAGGTGTTATTTTTGCAAACAACCACTGTACAACGCGGCATTTTGTAAAAAATCACAAAAGCAGTGAAGACGTCGCAAGTTGACATTCGACTAATGGCCGAAACTGTCAACAAGCCGCTTTGCGGCTAGATGCGTTCGCAAGCGCCACGCCTCCTTGCCATATCTCCTGTATTTATATATCTGTGACCTCCAATATCTTCGTAACTAGAAGATTCTCAGGTATGCTGCTAACAAGAAATACATCGTAATGACGGAGATAACAAGCTCTTTTCGGCTTCGTTAAAGGTATTTTTACACCCATTATTCGCAGCCATACTGTTTTTTTACACAAGTCAAAGCTCAAACATTGGCCTATCGAAGTTGGCACAAAAATTTAATTTCAAATAGCGTGTTTTATCATGTAAGTACAGTCAGGAGCATTAATAAGTCTAAACTTAACATACTTCAAAAGAGATTTCGTTGTGGAATAACGATTGCAACTACTCAAGATCTGATCTATTTCATGATGCACGTGTTAAAAAATCGAATCACTTTTAGAAGTTGCTAAGTTTACACATACTAGTGTTTGTGACTGTACATCGATATTGGCATGCTCGATGCGGGTGGCCAATTTAGGTCATAGTTGTAGGAAGTCGATCGCTGTGAACTCGATTCCTGCTGCTGCCAGTAGTTATCTGCAGATCAGATACTAGTTATTATATATATGATACTAGTTGTAGCTGAGCCGAAATACGATATCAATTAACAAATATATATTTTCACATAAAAATTTTTACATTAGTGTAAACAGTTCGATAACAGATCCTAATCAAAATTGTATAATATAATATTGTTGCTTAGAGAAAACTCATCCTGGGCTTATAAATAATGAATATAGGTCTGAAATCCCAAATCCGTTTTGGCCAAGCGCGGTGATCAATGCTACCAGCATTCCCTTTCATATAGCCTTTGACCAGCAATGGGACAGTAAAAAGCTAAAACTGAATCTGGTTTCAAATTTCTGACCTTTATTATCTCAGTTTTTTGACATAGATCGCCAGCAAAGAGCAAAACTACATTTCTTTTCATTACAATGTTTTTATAAATTATATTTAACTTGCCCTCTTAGTTAGTTACTCCTAGTTGGTTGGTTAGTTTGTTAGTAGTACGAATTGGTAAAATCTTGCACCTGAATTTTCAGCCAGTTTCCCAGTCGATTGTGCTGAAAATTTACTTTTTTTTTTGGTTTTTGGTGACATAACTTTTTTATGGTAGATATGAACTGATCCTATAGTCGTCATCACAAGAATCCTCAATGATAATAGCACGGACCTGATGCTGTATATACACGTTCAATTTTGGGTGATAAACATCACCGGTATTTTTAGTCGTGGACTGAACTTAAGTCGGACTTGACACGCCTACATTCCGCCCCATTAGACATATTGACAGCTACAGTTTGTTTATAATTTGACATAAACGCCCATTTTTCAAATGTCAACATATGACATTAATATAAGGGTGTTATTTAAATGGTTAGTATAGTATTCGTATTTTTGTGACCAGAAATAGCTAATTGATCAGCAACTCATGGCCAGCAAACATTTCAAAATCAATCAGCAATTTATGTCATTCTGGATGGCTGTAATTATTTTTGTACAAGCATATTAATTATACAACTTGTAACAGGATAAACGCAAAACCTCTTAAGGGGTCATTGTACTCATCATTATGATCAACTTTCACTATGGGGCCAAACCCGAAATCGCGAAAAAAAAAACTGGTTTTCAGTACATTTTGTCGAGTCGAAAAATGTATGGGGCGGTCGTTCTTTTTTCGCGATTTCAGTGTTGGTCCCATAGTAAAAGTTGTTCATAATGATGAGTTTTGTTGTTGTTGTTCATAATTAGAATTTTGTACCCAGGTGTTGTAGTGTTGTAAGAAGTCTATGTGAATTCATGGAAAGATTAATTGCTGAGTATTTAATACAAAAAAACTATGTATAGGTAATAATAGAATTATTTAGATTTGATTTTTTCTGATAATTCTTGAAAATGTACTAATAGTACATCTTCAGGAAATTATGTAGGTACTACTCATTGATATTTTCCAATTCATAAAATCTTAATACGCCTTTTCATATTGTTTTCTCGTCTTTTCGGGTAAGAATTGGTTAGAAATGTCCTTTGCGGCATTAGAAATATCTGGTGGTGTGTTATCAAAGCTTGTATCACTCATTTTCATAAACAACAAAGTACTTTTCTTGCAAGTACGTAGTAATGTTATCATTAATCACCACAAAACTAATCACAAAGGTCGCCTTTTTTGCTTAGAACCAAAACAGTGCAAAAATGTTATATAAAATCTCATTGTTGCACGGTTTTTCATTAATGCACTGTTTATTAACCGACTTTCTTCAAAAAGGAGGAGGTTCTCAATTCGGTTGTTTTTTTATGTTTGTTACCTCATAACTCCGTCAGTTGTAAACCGATTTGCAAAATTCATTTTTCATCTGAAAGGATATGCTTCCCGATTGGTCCCATAGAAGTTTCATCAAAGTTGGTTTAGGAATTTGGTAGTTACTAGTTACATTTGATACACTTCCCGATTTCTGATTGAGCTGAAATTTTGTACGCATGTGTATATCGCATGACTGAGAATCCAATATTATGATGACATGGAGCTGGTCTGATGATGGAGCTGGAAGGTAGCCATAAGAACTCTGTAATAAAACGACGCAACGCCGTCGAGTTTGGACTTGTATGATTTGCCTTAACGAGTACTTTGGTCCTAAATGGTATGCAGTGTTCAGACACTGACCCTGTTAGACCTTTTTACTGAGTTCCTATGGCCACAGGAACTCAGTTATAAAACGACTAAACCTCATCGAGATTGGTCTCGTATGATTCGTCTTGACGAGTACTTTAACTAACTTCTAGTTACAATGTAAAAATTAATTCATGACAAGAATTTGTGTGGTAAACTACAACTAAAAAGGGTAAAATAAAAAAAAACGACTTCTGCGAAAACAAAACCGAAATCCAAAAAAGCTTTTGGAAGTCGGTTTTTTATTTTTTATTTAGATATTAATTTACCACAGAGAAATACTGTCTCCCATTAAGTTTGCTAAAAAATGTATGCATTTGATCAAAAAGATACAGGCTGAAAATAAAACTCGGCTGAATAAAATCGACTTGGTGAAAACAAAAATACAAATGGCGCGCATTTTGTACCATAAATTGTAAAACTTTGATACTTCGTATTTAGCAAGAAAAGTTTAATAAAATGGAAATAGACAGCGACATCGATATGAATTCAACACCAGAAAATATAAAAACAGCTGCGAATGAAATTGTTAATAACCATTTGCCACAAAAGTCGTGAGATACTTTGAGTTTAACTGGAGTTTTTATTTTGAGTAGGTATATTTTATCACGGTAGGTAATAGATTGGTAGTTAAAAGAAAAGTAGATCACGCACCTTGCTAAAGTGAGTGATTCATGCACTCGTGCATTAATAACTCACTTTGCACTCGATGCTACAATCTACTATAATGCAATACTAATATCGAACAAAAGTGGCGGAATAAGACGTACATTCGAATTAACCTGTAAGTTTTTTTTAAATGACGGCGCTGTGCTTGACAATGTTCTTTTTTTTTAATGAGTTGTATAATGAAATTTAGGACAGTAACATTAAAATATTAAGTTTACTATGACACTGGTTGTTTCAATGTTGGCTAAATAAGCTAACTGTTTCAGATACTTTTATAGAGGATTTACAGCATGGGTGTAGATAAATAGTAGATGGTACATAAAGTGCATAAAACGCACAATTTTACGCGAGACATTTATCCATCCGAGCGAGCTTGCGAGCGATGATAGGTATAAAGTAGAGTGTAAAATGGGTTTTATGGACGAGTTGTACACTCTACTTTTCACTTCGATTACGAGGAAATGAAACAGCAACATGTAAATATTGTAAATTTAATTAAAATTGATAGTTACATTATGGCAATGAGAAATATCCTTGCCTTGTTCTTAGACGACGAAACGAATTAAAATAAAGGGGTTATTCTATGAAGTTGAAAATGTTCGTGTGGCTGTTGGACCGATTGCCTTGGTCTTCGACGAAGATTTTACTTAATGCTTTAGAGCATAAAAAGCGACTATGTCGCCTACGCACGACATGAAGACGATTTTTTAGAGCATGAGAAGTGAAAGAACATTAAGTCAGTTTTGCGTATTTACAATTCTTTATCCACTGAAACGTAAAAAAATGAAAAATTATTATATACACTCAGTTTTAACGCATGTGTGGTGTCTGTATCACAGTTAAGCAAGGGAACATTTGATCCAATACATTTATTATTCTATATAAGTAGGTATTTAAATCAACATGGTGCGTCGTATGAACGTCGACCGCCAGACAAATTCAGATTGTAATATGCTATTCGCAACAGTGGATTTCGAAACCAAGAATTTCATACTAGCGTACCATTCAAACAGTTTTTCGAATCAGCGTGTTCGCGACAGTATTTTTCAGAAGATTAAATAAGAAGTAGTTTGCTTCACACGTTTTATTTGAGATCCCACAGTACACACACTACATTTATATAATATTTTATTAAGAGTGTATCTGCAATTTCAATTTGATTGAAGCAACTGTGTTTATATTTTATACAGTTACTATAATGTTTTAAGTTTTTGACATTATTTCTACAAAATGACTAAAATGTTCGCTAATATGTTATTAGTGAATTCTTGATTTAATGTACTAACATATAATGCATCCATGTAAACTTTATCTGACGGAATTGAAGGGAAATGAATATGGCCAAAAGTTAACTAACAGCTCGATATTTAGAATTTATCAGCATTACATTACTTTATGTCAAAAAGTCGCAAAGAAATTTGACTGTAGACCTAGATTTTAGGACCTTATTATTGTGTAATGTACACATACAGCGTAATCTATACCAATATTATAGAGAGTTAAAAGCGTTAACGTCTTACGGCATTTCATACATATGTTGAAATCATTTGTTTTCGAAATGGCTGAACCGATTTTAATGAAACTTCATACGCACAAGCAGGATACATAAGTCTAAAAAGTTGACGGAGAAAATTTTCAAAAAATAGTTGTACAGGTTAATTAGACCAATTTTAGATTTTCCATAGAAACAGAAATTTCCAATCATCTTTTTTTTTTAAAGACATTTCGAAAATGTTTTCTGTCAACTTTTTAGACAATGTATCCTGCCTATGCGTATGAAGTTTCTCTGCGGACGAAGTCGGGGTCGAGGTCCTAGTGTACAATAAAATTTCAAATTACGTTCGAAAACCATGAAATTAAGCTTTGTGTAAAGCCATATATCTTTGTGTCACAGTACTCGTAGGTGTCATGTCAATACTAAGTTCCATTGACACTTGAATATTCTCCTTTCCTATCCTAGGTCATTTGCAGTTCAGTACAATGATGAATGTTGTCAGTAATCACAAAAATAATCGAACAAAATTAAGAGTAGCCTCGCCTCGTGTCAGGTGGCGCATTCGTAGTCTATGTATTTACTCTACTACGTTACTAGTAGTATTTAACAGAGACCGCCACTGAATGGAATCAGTCTAACTAAGCTCCTGAATGGAAGCGTTATTTTGATGGAACCCTAAATGGATTGGTTTTGATTCACTTTGTGGATGAATGTGATTTTATAGTAGCTATGCTAGCTATGTACTACTTCGGTCACGAGACGGTGTACTCTACTGGTATTATCAATGATTGAGAATACGAAGTCATAGTATAATCTTATCTTATACAACATCGGTTGATTTTGTTATTGAACAAAAACTTCACTTCAGTACTTTATTGAAAGGATATGAACGAAAGAAAATAGATATAATTTATGATCTCTCTTGCGTCAACGTAAAAACCATTTTATAATTCATTTTATAGTTATAATTTATTTTACTTACATGTTAAGGGAACCAGTAACAAGTATTTAATCAGACGAAATACAATATCCCTAAACAACGAATTGAGAAAGTTAAAGTTGGTAATCAAATTATAGAAACGTTTGCAGATCAGTGGTGCTTTTAATGACTTTTTCGTTGACAAAATCTTGCAGTGTAGGTTTTGATGGAATCGGGACTAAGCATCTGAAGTGAAGTGTCAGCCAAGATTTGCGGTGATCTAAATCACATGGTCAACTATCCAGATGCTTTAAAACATCTATAATTAAACCTTTATTCAAGGAAGGACATAAGTAGCTGATGGAATATTATCTTTAGACCAATTTCACTCATACCGGTTATTTCAAAGATAGTTGATAAATAAATATACAGAGAATTACATAATTACATGAAATACTGCATAACAAAAATAATTCATATAGCACTTAAGAGCCATTGAATTGAAATGGCATTTTTTTTTTTTGTTAGAAACTTGGATAAACGTATAACGTAATATGTAATATATTTTGCGATATGACTTAGGCGTTTGATTGAATGTCCATTATAATGCATTACTAAATAAATTAGAAGTCTACGGCATTAGAGGTAACATGCTCGAACTTATAAAATCCTATTTAGAAAATAGAACACACATAACCGAAGTCAGCCGTATTAATGTATTTAATAAACATGAAGAGATACACAAGGACGGGGCCACAAGAACGTAAAATCTCATACCATAAGGAACCGTTATGGGCACAATTTTGTCTATATATTATATGCCAATGACATGCCCATGTCCCTTGCACAACCTATAAAGTACTATGTTTGCAGACGATCGCACAGTAACGATACCTTATAAAAAGGCAATTACATATTATGAAAATGTCTTAAATAGTTCCCTCTCGCTTAAAGTTTGCTGATCACACAATTGAAATTCAGCTGCTAAAAGTTTATACCCTCTCCAACAAAAAAGGAATCGGACCAATCTGCAAAAATATATGCGTGGTCAATAAATATACACGTAAGGAATTGAGAATTTCTCCTTTTTTTCGTCGGTTTAAAAGAAGAATTAACTTCTCGTTTAAATCACTCTCGACCTGTTATTTTTATAATTATCCTACCATTGAAAACGTTGGCTTTCGAACAGTACCTCACGACCCTGCAGTCGTGAAATACTTTAATTAATTTAATTTGTTTAGTTTGTGGGCAGCAAAGCTAGCATAAGGATACTGCTATCTTAAAGTTAACTATGCTGCCCACAAACGAAACGAAATCTACAATAGGTACATGTAGGTATTGATACATAAAAATTGTAACGCCCCACACACATTCACACGATAATGTAATCTACCCCTCTTATTAATAAACACGGAATAAAATTACACCAGGAATAACAAAGGAATAACCATACATTTTCAAAGGTTTAAACTTGGAATAACTTTAGTCTGTGTTTATTAATAGGAGGGTACAAGTTTATAAATACACCACATCTAATCTATGGTGACAAGTGCCATGTGTCGTTATCTTCGGCTTTGTGCAATAAAACGACTCGATAAAAACTGCAACGCGCCACGAATCTTTACGGACTTTTAATCATATATTTATACTACAGTTACTGCATGAACATGAACTAAATAACGTATTAGCTGCGTAGTGACGCTGTTTAAGATAATTATAAATAGCAGCGGACTTTGAGTTGATCCATTGATTTGTTTCATTGCAAGTCTTTAGAGTGATGCCGTTACAGGCAGAAATAGATGGCCATACCAATCTGTTAATAGTCTACAGTCTATTACGTAAATTCAGTTCTTTTCGAAAGTAAACTAAAATGCTTATCGTAAACTTTGTGTTATTATTCCATTTAATATCTACTTGCTTTTGAAGGAGGGTTTGTGAGAAAACCGAAGGACCAACTCCTAGTGGTCGTAGTCATTAGAGTATTCATTAGAGTAGTATTAAAACATGATATTGCTGAGCAGCAGGGTAATGGCTTAAACACGCTAACATTTCCAACGTTAATATTTTCGACAATTCCACGAAATTCATTGTGTTTTAACGTTGTCGAGCAGGCACATTCCGCAACATGTAAAACTTTCGGAATGCAATATTAAAGTTACGCGATTGAAGTGCTGGTTTGATGATGGAACGGGGAGGTTGGTAGATTTCGAAACCCTTGAATGGCTACTTACTAGTTTCCATCTTTATATTTGTATAAATTAGCTAGTCCCATTATAGTTTACCTGACTGGACCTCGACGCTAGGAAAACGAACTAAACAATTTTACGTTATACTGCATTGCAAAATTAATTAACGTTGAATTCATGAGACAGGAATACTTATTTTAAGTTAATTAAGGTAAAAAAAAAGTTTTTTTTTCTATAATTCATGAAACGGAATGCCATTAAAAAAAATGAAATCCTTTAAAACCATAGAGTGCTTTCTTTTTCCAAAGCAGTAGGAGGTATTTTCATGCCGGGGCCATACAAGTCCATTTCAGCAGTCATACTAGACATGCTATGTAACTTTAGACTATGTGATTTCTAAGGTTACCTTGGGGACAAGCGATGAATGTGTATCAACCAGTTTCAAACATAACAAAGGAGTCTGCCCACTACACCATGAACGTGCTAGGAACGTTTCAGGCCAGAAACATATTCTTTGTATTGAAATATTATATGAGACTACTAGCTGTTGCCCGCCACTTCGCTAGCTTTTTGAATACTATATAGGGTGACTGGTAATTAGTGACCGATACTTAAACACGGGATTGTACTTATGAAAACAAATAACATGTAAAACCGAACGACGAACCGATCGAACGACTTTCCCAAAGAAACATTTTTTTTCTCAATACGGATTCTTTTTTTCACAATAACACAAAAGCCGTTTGAAACTCGCCGCGCGGGTGCTCTGTCTGCCCACTGTTGCACGGTACGATAGTAATGAGACAGAACGCCGTCACACTGCTAACAGCTAATAGGTCATAGGAGCGCGCGCGAGAATTTCATACGGCTGTTGGGTTATTGTGATAAAAGAGAATAGGTGTAAAAAATGTTTCTTTGGGAAAGTTGTTTGTTATCACCAGTACAATCACAATCACATGTATAAGTATCGGTCACTAATGATCAGTCACCTTATATGTAACTTTTGAAACTAAAGGTATCTAAGTCACATACCTAGGACTTAAATGACGAATTGAGAGTATCGAGAAAATGTTCTTTAAACAATGTACTACTATAATGAGGTAAAAATGTTACATTATACATCTGGTCCGTCTCGACATCATTGCCTGGATCTTTCGCGGTTTTTGATATTTTGCAACCATTCAGATTTTTCCCAGCGATCGTCTGCCATTCCGTTACAAATGTTAAAAAGTAGTAGTAAACAAATAAGTTGCTAAAATGGTATACTGTTTAGCCGCAATTACATGACATTGTAACAAACATAATCTAGAAGGTTTTGAACAATTTGTTTTGAGCTATTTGCTTCTGAGGTCTATAATCTCTAAATAGCAATTCAACAAATATTTAGATTAATTATAGCAGATATCTTTGAGGCTAATCATGCTTTGAAAGTGTATATTATAATTTGTGTTCCAGAGGAGCGGGCGGAGGGGGCATGTTTGGTGACGTCAATATCTCAGCCATTTTGGATTCGCTAAGTGTAAGCTACGACAAAAGAGTGAGGCCGAATTATGGAGGTTTGTACGATGAATTTTTTTACACTTCTATTCTAATATTTTTGTTCTGCTTAGCTTTGCGGATCGTGAATAGGGCATGCAACCGGTTCTACCCGTTTCTGAAATACTCTGGTATACCCGGTTCTTTCAAAGTGTGTATAGAACTGTTCCCGAAGTCATTACTTTTTGGAGCGTTAAATGAAAAGATCATTTGATTATAGTTTCCCAATATTTAAGAGTAACAACGAGAGAGATTATAAAGACAGGTACCAACTATAGTTAAGTAAGACTGATTCGTTCAATTCCTTTAATATTTCTATGATTTTAGGATTATACGAATAATAGATATCAAACAATCTTTAAGAAAAGCAAATAAAGGTTGATTAGTTATCATCATAACCTTTACAGCAATCTATTGCCGGACTAAATTCCAATTGCACCCCACTTACATTAGCTCGATTCTCGGCTACCGACAGCCACCCTGCGGAGATCTTTGCTCCACCTAGCCTCAGGGCGTCGCACTGATTGTCAAGTCGTGGCTAATATGGCCGTCTCTTTGCCACTCCAGCTTGTTTACTTAGTGAGCTATCTCGACAACTTTGGTTGTCGGTCGGGTCACCCATTCCTCAGAGTGATCTGGAGTCTCTTATACAGCCTGATTTTTAAATTTTGTACCAACCGTACCGTGAGTTTCCACGTTTCGGCCTCGTAAGTTATAACAGTCAGGACGCACTGACAACCGTTAGTTCCTTTACCTTTTGACCTTTAGTCTTTAGGCTCTGTGGAAAACGCGACGACATGACTCAGCGAAGCTTCCCAAACTTATATCATCTGACATTTAACCCAGCCCAGCCCAGTTGTTTTCGCCAAACTGCAGTTTGCCCGGGGTACATATTCTTGAGCAACCTCAAGAGGAGCGCCCTTGACAACAATAGGTCCTGGGGTGACGGCTCCGTTGAACATAGCCTGGGTTTTGTTCAAAGTCACCCGGAAACCAATGCGAATTAAGCTGATTTACTGCAAGTCATGCAGTGATTTAGCTAGTATGAAGATATCATCTGCAAATCTCAGATGTCTGATGTACTCGTTGTTGATGTTAATCCCATGTCCTTCCCAGTTCAGCGTCTTATGCACATCCTTCAGTGCGTTGGACTCAGGTCTCGACGCAGTTGGATATGTTCAGTTTGCTGGTTTTCAGTTAGACCGGCTATAATTGTCGCGTTTTCGTAAAGACGTCTAAGCACTTGGAAAATTCCAGAACAGACGAGGTTTCGATAGAGTCAAAAGCCATCTCATACATAGTTCAGAAATACAAAACACAGGGGCCGATAATACTCTTGGGACTTCTGTATATTTTGTCGCACTTTTGTCCATATGGTCTATGGTGCTGTAAAATGTTTAGTAAATAAATGATAATTTATATTTCAATTTCCTTGACCTACTGTCTTGTATGGATCACAATGTTGGGCTACAAAAGAGATGAATGAAAGGCATTTACATGTGGCTGAGATGAGAATGCTAAGGGGGATGTGTGGTGTTACGAGAATGGATAAAATTAGAAAATAGCACATAAGAGGAATTCTGAAAGTGGCGACAGTGACTGAAAGGTTGTGCGGTAATCGGTTGTCGTGGTATGGGCATGTGATGCGGAGGAATGACGAAAATGTCGTGAGGAAACTTTTGAGTATGAATGTGGATGGGTATAAGAGTAGGTAGACCAAGGAAACGATGGATGGATGTGCTGTGTAAAGGATGATATGGCAAGAAAGGAGGTGTCTCATGAGCTGACGAGTAATAGGGAAGTATGGAAGAAGAAGACATGTTGCGCCGACCCCAAATTAATTGGGACGCTATCATACATACGCTATCTTACATACGCAATTCTCCTCTAAATCATCATTATACGTGTAGTGTATATGTTACCGGAAATATATGAAACCTTTTATTAATATTTGTAATAAGGCGTAGTAGGCGTATTTCTGTCTGCAGTAAACTAAACTGCTAAAGTAACCTTATACGAAGGGGATGACAGGGTCTTAGTTCGAGCCGACCCCGCCATCGCCTTCGAACCTAACCCGACTCCGGGTCAGGGTGCCCCTAGTCTCGAGCTCGCTTCGCTCGCTCTTGCTTCCTAAGTTTTCTTTGCCACCATGTCTTGTTTATGTTGATGTGATGTGATGTGGCGTGGTGTGATGTGTAGTGTATTAGATTAACTAAAAAATTGTAATACAATAGATGCTCTCGACTGTGTGTAGTCGCCCCTCGCACTGCTATCCCCACTATACCTAAGAACATCAATAATGTAATATATTTCCGATCGCTATTTAGGAAATGTATAGATTTCCTAGGAAAAGTGCTAATTACAAAATATATCATAGATTTCCTATCTATTGTACACATTTCCTAGGAACTGTATACAATGACAGATTACATTCTTTTCCGTTTCCGTTAACATATACACGCATACCGTCTTCTACATCTACGCAATATACAGGCTGGAATTTTTCAACGCCACCTGGAGGGAAACTAAAGTTTTTGGAATTTAGCCGGTTCGATTCTCGAGTGTGGCAAGCGAATTTTCGAAAATCTTTGGATGCAGATTTATTTCTTTTTAGAAATAAAGGAATGTTTCCATTGAGTAAAATTTTCTATCTCCAGTATTTAGAGTACTTTCTCTCCAGGTGGCGTTGAAAAATTCCACCCCGTACATCAGTCAAATTTATTTTCCTATCAACGCTAGCGGCACGCTCACAATGAACCCATGTCTTAACGTTTGGTGAAAGCCTTTGAAGTTTTGAAAGCAATGCATTTCTAGATAGTTATCTGAAGGAATAGGATTATCATCAATACGAAAATCATCACTATCTCTTCCACAATGCAGCATATCATTGCGTTCATCAACATCTATGACACGATCCGACTAATACTGATGCTTAACGTTCGACTTCGAAGTACTGTCAATGAAGTTAGCTGCCCCTGTTGTGGTAAAATTTATGTCGTTAATAAATACTGACGAGCTCCCGCCGACATGCGCTATGACATCCTTTTCGGCTACCTTTTCATTAGCAGTATTAAACATAACCTCTTTACGTCGGAATGGTGTGCAGAGAGCAGAAGGTCCCCATACGCTCGATCAAAGCTGCAACCATGGAAAAACGACTCACTTCCCGCATGCCACCAAAGATTGATAGACCTCACTCCGTAACAAACAATGAGCAATTACTTTCTGCTTGTACTACACGCTCATTATTGTAATTTTAGGATCATTTTGAATGTCCTACAACTTATTATCACACATTAGCACAAGATAGAAACCCCGACGCAAAATGAGCATATCGAATGTACGAGGCCTGTTCAATAAATAACCGAACTTTTTAATTTGCGTGGCAACGACGTATCTTAGCATTGTGTGGTTTTAACATTGTGTTTAACATTACCTCCCAAGTAATATGCTCTTTGCCAATTGTTGATATCTCGCTTCTTCCCGTATTTAAAATTCACTTGATCGGACCTAATACGTACAATACAACTTAAAGCTATATTTTATTTTCAGTTAATGTAAGTATTGTATTGTTACAAATATGAGATTTAAAGTATGTGATGTTAAACTGTTAGAATAACAAATTGATCAATTACTTCAAAACAAACACCTTCGTGTGTGTAATATCTGTACTATCACACGATTCATTTGAAGAAGTTTACGTAGGGAGCATAAGTATTTACGTTAAGGATCTAATATAATAAAGTACTAACTCTCTACCTACTCTACTTCATCTTGATAAATAAACAAAACGTTAAACAAAATAATATATGCAAGATAAACGTATCACTGAACATGAGTTGACAGCGTATTCCTGAAAGGTATACGTTTTCAATCTTGTGACAAAGAATTAAGAAAGGGCAAATGGATACTTTTTGACAGGATCGCCTCAGGTAATGTGTAACTGATGTACTATTTCAGGACCGCCAGTGGATGTGGGAGTCACCATGTACGTGCTCTCCATCAGCTCCTTATCTGAAGTGAAAATGGTATTTAATGCTACAAAACTACTTTTAAGTAGCTTGTCAGTTGTTTAGGAACATCAATTGACATAACAGTCTTTAGGTTAGCAGACCTCGGTCGAGCTAAGGACATTTTTGTACCAATAGTTAATTAATCGGTGCGGTTCTCGTTCGATCGAGGGACTCGGGGCGTCACGTCACCGTCCTCTGGTTTGGTTTTCACGGCGCGAGGCGCGTGCGCACTCACGATTGGGCTTGATTGCAGGTCCGCCAGTGGAGGTGGGCGTCACCATGTATGTGCTCTCTATCAGCTCCGTCTTCGAAGTGCTCATGGTACTCGCCACTGTCAGCTCACGATTGTCTCGATCGCTCTGGCCGCGCGCTAGGCCGCTGCGACCGAGCAGCCCTAAACACGAGGCTGCGAGCATGCCGGCGTTATGGAGCCAACCACCCGGACGGCGACGCACCACTTAATGTAGTTTTTAAAATGAGTCAAATTTAAGGACTTTGTACGAGCAGCGCGTTGTAAGCGCTTTCGTTTAATGTAGTGGTGTGCACCTCTGGGTGCGTTCCCAAAAGACTTACTAAAATGTACTTTGCCATTAAGCATCTCCCAAGCTACACTGTCGTAAATTTGTTTCCATTTCTATCGTTTTTGTTTTAAGCTTTATATGGTCTTGAGTAGGTATTTTTTGTGACTGTGGGTATCGTACTATCGTCTCTGAAAGATGTCTAACACCTCAGATAAGTGACCGAGCTTCCTAAATTTTCTTACTTTAAGGAGTATTTCTATGAATGTGTTAAATTTTCGTGCCGTTGTCCAGTAAGTTCCGATTAAACAAGAATACCCACTCAGAAAATTAACTGCTATGTTCCAGTGGTTAATTTTGCAGTGGATGATATCTCCCAGTTAGGAAGTCCCCGATTATGAACAATAAATAGGTAACAATCTCCTGCGGTACATGGTTTTCCACAAAAACAATATCATGTTGTGAGGTCTAGATGTGCTTAATGGCTCTTATTATAATTCGACTCAATGAGAATCTATCCAAAAATGATATAAATGATTGATTCTAATTTTTTAATCCAAGCCGTTGAAATACCCTTTATCAAGGTTCCGAAGCGCAGATGTCAGACTAAGACCTGGGTGTATGACCTCTAGTGGAAACCAAATCAAGGGACTCTTAAAGTCACTTCAAGACGTGACGCTACCCGGATAATATGCTAAAGATATAGGTACCTAGTGATATTTCATCAAAAGTACACGTAGCAGTAAATATTAGCGTTGTATATTATCTCGTAACATACAATTAACCAGATAAACATAACTATACGGTAATTTTTTTTTCGAAAAACGAAGTAAGCGAAACGATGATATACGATACCGTTCGGAATCACCCCGGCTACCGGCTATTTGTGACCATTTTGGAATTTACTTTTTATTTAGTTTTCAAATCTTTATGACTTATATGAATAATGTACTCTTACGTGTACTTTTAACATGTAAATTATTAATAGTTATTATTATGTCACATTAACTGTTCTTATTTATTATATTTCATTAATATTTTACATTCTTTATAAAATCATAAATTAAGAGAAGTCGATGGCACAAGGGCAATCCCTTGTGCCATCGACTGAAGCCCGATGTAATTTAATAAAATGCATACAATTGCCTATTAGCCAGATCAGTGCTGTAGCAATATTCCAATAGCAAAATTTTCATAGTACACTTTAATTGAATATCGACTTTGTACTTCACATAAACTCAATATTATGCAATTTATTATTTACGTGTAATCGTCAATTAATTGTTATTAATTATGACATAAAATTAATGTTATGTGATAATGACGTAACCGATGTAATTGAACTACTTCATGGAAACTTGATTACAAGCATTCAAAACGGCAGTAAATTATAATAATACACACAGCGGCGGTAAATGTTGCCCAAACACAGAGCGTGGATTTTTTCAATGTTTGTTTAATATAGAGGGTTTGTTCACATTGCGAACATGCCACCGACATACGAACACTTAATCCCTAAACTTACTAATGTATATATTATTCTAGCAGTTTATAAGGCTGGAAAGGCTAAAATCGTATTGCATGCTCCTAAATCTCGTATATATAAATTGAATTGGTCTTAAATCACATATCTTTCAGCCTCGCTCCGGACACACTGCACTAAAATATGGCATACGTTTACGTTTCGACTACTCGTAGCTTTGCCCATTTATCTAGCTAATCGCGAATTAAACGGACGAAATAAACCAATTCTATGGGAGTTTAAAAGAGAACAGTCATGTAGCGTCGCGTTGGTTGTAATGAAATTTTTTACATAAGGCTAGTTACACATTGACCTGTGTAACATCTCCTAGAATTACATTAAAAAAAAAAGTGAATAATACTATCTCAGCGTCCACGTGACTAGCGCGAGCTTATGAATTACGCGTAAAACAGTCGGTCATTACAGCGACCCTCTAGACTGCTCAGTTCAGTTTGGTTCAGAACCCTAATCATGTGATTCCAACTCTCTCTTTGTCGGTTTTTATTTGATAAAGATTAATAGTAGCTACATAGGTCAACAGTTTTTTTTTTGTATTTATAACGGGGTCGCAAACTGCAAAGAAATAAATACCGGTGTGGCCGTAAAACACAGACATACATTATACTCAACAGGATTAGGTTCAACATGCAATGTATTTCACACGCGTGGATTTTTTAATATTTTTCCGCACACGTGCGGAAATAAAAATTTCCACAGATAAGTTCAATGACTATAGCTATAATTATAAATAAATATATATATTTTTTTAATCTCGCCAAGGAGATATGCGTCTTTACGGCGTAAATATTTTTTGAGTATTTAAATTGTTTATAAATAGAATATCATAGATAAACATGATTATTTAAAACAAATATTTACTTTTATGAACAAATTAATATTTATTTGTGTTCTAAATTAAAAAATATTTCAATTCTTTCTTTCATAATTTATTGTTTTTTTTTTCATATTAGGCTGTATAGCGGCATCAGACCTTTGCTTTTTCTTCAACCTGGCGAAAGCAAAGCGCCGAAAAAAAGCAAATTAAATCATAGTTTCCTAATTAATCCTGACAAAAATACTTTCCGTTCTACTATTTTATTTCTTCGAAAGTGTATTGAAAAATGTCGTTTGATACGCGTGGGGATTTGTTACTGCAGTTCTCGGCTCCATAACGCCCTCGCCTGCAGCTCGGGTGTTAATTCCGCGCTCGAATGCAATAACAAAGTTTCCCCACTTATATCAAAATGAAAATTTTACCATTGTTTAAGATTATTTATTTATTTAATCAATAAAGTTATACAGGATAGGGTTATTTTTTAGGTACCAATTACAGATAATAGGTGCAAAGTAAAATAAATACGGACCGCGCTCTTAACAGGGTGTTTCTAACTACGTCATGCGTCATAATACTCATAATAATGAATAATAAAACTAAATTAAAAATTAATAATTAATATTTTAAATTATTCAAATATCATAAATATTTATATTTTTTAATGAATTTTAGTAGTGAATGGATATATGAGTTCTTTCTGGTGCAGCATCTGGTCGGTGCCCGTCTATCAAACTGAGGCTGACTCGATGCCTGGTGTCGGGCGAGTGCGAGAATTTTTTTTTCTTAATTTATTCTACTGTGGTAGGCCAACTGAGCTTATTTTTTAATTCTGACCCGCACATCAGGTACTAAATGTTTCTTTTTGTGGAAGGGTTTACTAGGATTCCATATAATACTCTCCGTTTCATAAAATTCGATCCGCTTCAAAGTCTGGACTGCACTGAAGTGACGCAGATGTAGCCACGCAAGCGAATATTGTCGCGACAAAACCTTTTAATGCGCGCCAGTTTACCGACTGTGACAGGGCTCCTATAAGCATTCGTTATCGCCTGATTACTACGCGATGCAACGACCTACCCTGCCACACTTATTGACATAATGCGAATATTCGCCATAGCCCGCTAATGTAGTCCCACCATTACAATAGGTTTTCTTTTTCCACAATTCCGCGAATAGGTCTTGGGCATATTTACTGCCGATGACTGTTTTAATTAATTGGCAATCTTATTATAGTGTTTAATTTAACTTATTTTTTCTCCCAGCAGCAAACTTGGTTGAAACGCGCTGTACATGTAAAAGAAATCATAACTTAATTGAATTTCCTTTTACGTCGATATATTATTTTTTATTTAAATACGAGGAAATATTACCCATATAATTTCTGAATTTATTCTGTCCAAGTTTGTTTGCTGATATTTCGCTGACGTTCGAGTCGCACAGACAATGAATGTGGCTCGGCGATAACGTTACGTTTCGTTGCATTCATTAAAACAAATTAACATTTTAAGCAGGCGGCAGACAGCCTTACAAACGAGCCCGACTGCCGGATTACATCCATTGTTGTGCCACTTTAAGTCAATCAAGTACCTCTATTATTTCCTACAACAATAGAAAATGTTTCAGGATTTCACCCTGGATTTCTACTTCAGGCAGTTTTGGACAGACCCCAGGCTAGCTTTCAAAAAAAGGACGGGTGTAGAGACACTTTCCGTCGGCTCAGAATTTATTAGAAACATATGGGTGCCCGACACCTTCTTTGTTAACGAAAAACAGTCTTATTTCCACATAGCAACCACAAGCAACGAATTTATCCGCATTCATCATTCTGGATCTATTACTAGGAGTATAAGGCAAGTACAGCATAAATAATTTTATGTTACATTGCATGCGGATTGTAGAAGATAGAAAATGAGTAAATATGAGACGTTCGCCGCACGGTGGAATAGGATAATGTTGTGTGTTACCGGTGGAATTTATACTTACCTTAGCTAGGTATAGGCGTTCCACCGGGAACACACATTATGTCTACTATTGCAGTCAGCTCAAATAACATGATTTATTGCCATCCTCAATTGAGGACACGTGGTGAATAATTAGTCATGAGTCATGACCCGTTGGTACTTTTATGGGGGACTTGTTGTAAATAAGTAGTAAATTCAAATACATAGTTGAAGGCTAGAGCATAAAAATTAAACGTGCTTTGTCATCTAACTTTATATTGTAGTTATGTAGATACACATAGTTGTCTTTCCTTCTTGTTTTATAACTGGTCAGTTCACACTGAGACGCGACGCGACACGAATAGCTTGCAAGAGGCCTGGGGCCTTAGTCTGCTATTGCAATAATGTCAGAATGGTCTATCATTGATTCAATAAGGCCCCTAGCTCACGGCGTATTCAAGCGCGTTCGAAACTCGTTTGACGTGCGTACAAAGGGTAATTCGTCTGCGCGGGGCCTTATTAAATCAATGATAGACCATTCTGACACTATTGCAATAGCAGACTAAGGCCCCAGTTGTTTCGCGTTGTGCGAAGCACTGCTACGCCGTAGGGTAAAACGGGTTAATAGGAACCACTTAACCGACAATTGAAATAAAAGCTTCTTTAAAAATAAAATCTTTATTGCAACCGCCTATTAACATAATTTATTTATACATCTACCAACTGAGTTTACTTTTAAACACTTGGGATACACACTTTAGTAATTATAGGAGTTAAAACAAAAACAGTTTTGATCCCCATTGCACCGAGGTGATGGCAATTGTGATCACTCTGTCGGGAATCAGGATCAAAACGAAGATAACACATATCGCAGGTATAACCATTGTCTGAGTCTCACCCGCTGCATTCTACCTAAGCCCACAGCTCACATGAAGTACATCTGGTACCGCATAAATTATTTCGCCGAATTCACCACATATTAGACATCAGTTTCCTGCGTCTTCGCAGTATATGGAATACCTATAGTTTGACAAGCTCTTCTGATTGAGTAAGCCTGTTCTCCTATCAGCTGAATAGCTTTTTGTGACTATCTGTAGACCAGCAGGTAACCTTTTTCAGAAGTGCTTACTCGTAGTTTAGGCATCTACAAAATACGGGCAATAGGTATATTAAAAATATAAAATCAAATAAACTAGCAATTATTATCACAATTTAAGTAGCAAATCATCATTTGAATGACATACTAAATTCACATAAAATTCTTATTAACATATAATAATAAATCGGACCCTTACCTTTTGTTTTAATATTACGAAAATTTACATCAGCGTGGCGCGATATCGACACACGGCTGTCACTCCGAAACACTCGCCGACCGCTAATGCAAGTCGTTTGTAACATTGGCGGGGTCCACAGGGCGCGGTGCAGAGGTCCTTTAAGAGACTACGATGTTTAGTTTTGTAGATATGTGGGTCATCCCCATTGCCAACTGATCCCCATTGCCTGGTTTGCCCCTACCCATCGTATGAAATCATACTTCGTGAGGCAGCACGGGTTTAGCTTGCAAGCCGATGCGCCGTTCTGTATTGTATTGCTATCTTACAAAAAACGTATTTTGCAAAAATTTAAACCGACTTCAAAAACGCAAAAATTTAAACCGACTTCAACAACACAACAGACTTCACAACACAACAGTGAAAAATTACTTTGTATTGCGAAGTCGGTAACTTGATTCTGATTTT
The DNA here is from genome assembly GCA_947578425.1 of Eugnorisma glareosa. NCBI lineage: Eukaryota > Metazoa > Arthropoda > Insecta > Lepidoptera > Noctuidae > Eugnorisma > Eugnorisma glareosa. The sequence goes on from OX387957.1 coordinate 36,558,323, forward strand.
TGCCACCGACTTCTGAAGCTAAAGTTATTTTTCACTATTTTGTGTTTTTGAATTTAGTTTTATTTTTTTGCAAAATAGTTTTTTTTTGTAGTATCCTTTACAAATATTTGTTATGCTTTTATTTAACATTGTTAACAACACATTTTATGGTAATAGACTTATCCCCAATAAAATGGAACTTAACATACCTAACTGTCGAACTATGGGTGAACTGTACACATCTGCGTACCGCCTCAGAGCATACAGGCGTGATGTAATGTTATGATATTGTGTGAACAATAAACATCCACGGGATTGCAGCAATCACAACAGATTTGCTGTTTATTATTGAAGAGTTCCATAGTGTTCCATAATGTAACGGGACCACCGCGGAATAATATTCTTCGATACAAAAAAATAATCATCAAAGTCGGTTCACAATTGGCGAAGATATCGCTGAACAAACCGACAAAAAAACAGACGAATTGATAACCTCCTCCTTTTGGAAGTCGGTTAAAAAGTGCATGACTCGTCGCGTTATGGCACGTCTCGGTGTAAGCTGACCCTAAGGATAGATTTAGATAGCTAGTTTTTGTGACAATATTTCATCCATACACTTCTACTAATATGAAATATATTTTTTTAAACACACGATCTATGGCTGCTGGCAGATTCAATGTACCCAGAGTCACTAATTACTTTGGTGACAGAACCTTAAAAAAACGAATACCATATCTATTGAACAGTCTGCCGGCAGCCATAAGGAGTTAACCGAATAAAAATATTTTTTTAAATAAATTCAAAAGATACTATTTAGATAACTATTAGACTCGCCGACCCCACAGTCAAACCATTACTACGGTTTTGTGGGGCTTACTTTGTAAGTTTACATTCCATTGTCTGATTATAAATAAATAAATAATAAAACAGGTTGCATTTGTTCACAGACTGACTATCACCGCTTCTTGTCCGATGGATTTGCAGTATTTTCCGATGGACCGTCAATTATGCAATATTGAAATCGAGAGTTGTGAGTCGGTACACTTAATACATACTTACTATAATTGGTTAACAATACTTATAACAACCCAGAGAGAAATAAAGTTTAACGTCTCTTGCTTTATGAAACAAATCACGTGCCTTCATAATATATAATAAATAATTTTATTAAGTTCTTGAGCTGCAGACTCATGATGCTTTCATGTTCGGTAGATAAAATCTAACTAAAGTATCGCGTAAAACGCTTAAGAACTTGCACTACGATCGCCGTTGTCTGGCGAAGCAATTATCCTAACATTTCTCACCCTCGGTAGACCGGTAGCCGTAAATTCATCCACCTTATACAAATATTACGAAACCCCCAGTGCAATGGGCGCTTATTTTATCGTTCCATATCTCTGCATGGTACAGTCGGCTACACCATGCGGGACATCCGATACAAGTGGAACGAGGGGCCCAACTCTGTGGGCGTTTCGAGCGAAGTGTCCCTGCCGCAATTCAAGGTGCTGGGCCATCGGCAGCGAGCCATGGAGATTTCTCTTACGACAGGTACACAGCACCGATGAAACATACAACAATATAACGAATACCGATCGTTGGCGCTGTTTGTTTAGTTCATCTATCAGAATTAGACACATGCATGGATTCGCTTCCGCCAGAACATTTATCCATCAGTGACTTTCCTTTAGTGACTTGGTAAAGCAAAATTGATTTTTGATTTCGATTAAATAAATTAATTCGTGTATATTTCGACGATCACCATTTTTGTCAAACACTAAATTGGTTGCTACAATTTGAACTTTTATTGCAGGGAATTACTCGCGACTGGCATGTGAAATTCAATTCGTGCGTTCGATGGGATACTATTTAATTCAGATATACATTCCATCTGGCCTAATTGTCATAATATCTTGGGTGTCATTTTGGTTGAACCGAAATGCGACACCTGCCAGAGTGTCACTAGGTGTCACCACTGTATTGACGATGACGACGCTCATGTCATCAACTAATGCCGCTCTACCCAAGATATCGTACGTCAAATCCATTGATGTCTACCTGGGAACCTGTTTCGTCATGGTCTTCGCCAGTCTTCTAGGTAACAATATGTGGAAGGATGCTAAAAAACAATTTAATAACTGGGAAAAGTTTATTTTCTATAAATACTTGACTAAGAACTTAAAAGCACAAAAAATATAGATTTTAAGTTTCTTGTTAGAGTTTAGTGGCTATACTTCAGAGATTTAAATATAATAATTATAACAATATATTGCGTTCATGAGTATTTATAACATTGCATACTTTTCACATTTGTAATTTGCTGCGCCGTACGCGTGCATTTTGCTCGGCGATATTTTTACTGGAATACAAAATGAGAATTCACTGAACCGTTAATATTCATTGCAGAATATGCTACGGTTGGCTATATGGCTAAAAGGATACAGATGAGGAAACAAAGATTCACAGCTGTTCAAAAAATAGCTGCTGAGAAGAAAATGCAAATAGATGGTCCACCGGGGACATCCGAGCCTTTGCCCCCGCCAAGAACAAGTACTCTGCCAAGGCCGCTACCATCAAGCAGATCATCGGTAAGAGCAAAAATATATCCCAACGCCCTTTTTATATACCTATATAAAATCAGCAGCTCTCTAAAATAAAATCATGCAATTTGTACAGGAGGTTCGATACAAAGTTCACGATCCTAAAGCGTATTCAAAAGGTGGCACCTTAGAAAACACTATCAATGGAGCTCGAGGCGCAGCTCCTGGACCAGCCCCACAACCTGACGAGGAAGCTGGACCGCTTCCGCATCTGATTCACGCTTCCAAGGTAGTCAGTTAATCCTTTAAAACATTCTTAAGAAAGCGATTGGTTTAGGTGATTGACATGCAAATGCGATTTATAGAAGCATAGTATTGATACATGCATTGCAATTGTGGCGCATTTACTGCAGCGAAATGGCGAAAATTACTTAATCTAAACATTAATCATCAAAGTCAAGGTAAATGATGTTTACAGGGTATCAACAAACTGCTCGGCACAACGCCCTCGGACATCGACAAGTACTCACGCATCGTGTTCCCAGTCTGCTTCGTTTGCTTTAACCTCATGTACTGGATCATTTACCTTCACGTTTCCGACGTCGTGGCTGACGACTTGGTACTACTAGGCGAAGAAAACTAATTTCTCTGTAATAAACTATACTTATCCGACTTATTCGAACTTAGGGTGCTAATGGTCAACCATCCATCAAGTTTCGGTAATCTGCTTTTGAATTCCTAGAAACGCCCGGTTAACTATTAGCGTTCTTTAAACTAATAAACAAAACAGTAAAGATGACTGTGATTGTAATCGATGATAATTATTTGTCGTGTATATTGGCACTGGTAAAATTGAATTCTTTAGAAAATAGAGATACTATAAAGTTCAAAATATAAGTCAATCTGTCTCAGAGGCAAAATGTATCTTCAATAGTCATCAGTCTTGAAATAATGTTTATGTATGCACCAAAAAACTGCGCAGTTATGTAGTGATTTCCGTTTTATTGTACTAAATGTTTTTTGATAAGAATTAAGAATCCAAGTGTCTATACAAAATACTAATTCGAGTTCTATGCGCTTTTTATTACTAACTTTTAACTATGGCTGTCTTTACTTCTACAAGTGATTAAGTAGCAATTTCATACAGTGTACTAATTACATTAAACTGCATAATAATATGAATGAAAGAGCAGGTGTTTATTAAATTCTATTCTATTCAATGATGCCCCTAGAATATCAGTTATCAAAAGCTTGATCACCTGACGACTCTGTCGTTGGAAGGAAAACTTTTTTAACAATCAATCAATGGATTCGAACGAAAACTATCCAAGCTGTAAATGGATTAAAACATTCTAACTAGTAAGACCAATCGTTACCTATAAGTAGTTTAAGGGCCAATATCACACCTTAGCCTACTTTCTTTATTTAAATGCAAATGTTCTAAACGATAATCATAGTCCGCAATTATTGCAATTGTCACTGAATATTCTTTAAAAAAAAAACAGGATTTATCATAAATTATGATCATGAGTATTTTTTAGGACAAGATGTAAATAATTATATATAACACTATATTTATACGATTAGGATACACAATCAACTAGTTTAAAAAAATGTTATTTGTTTCAATTTAACATGTATACACCGGTAATACACTTCAAATTAAATCTAGTGCACAGAACACTTTTTCTACGTAGTTTAAAAATTTACATGTATCAATGATTGTACCTAATGTATTAGAACAGAAGACGTGACAACTCATGATATGTTCTAAAAATTAAGATTGGTTATTTCGATCTTGAGTTATTACTTCTCGGTATGTGTAAGTAAAATGCGGGTAAAAAGGTCATAATTACCTTAAGTACGTCTTAAATGATATTTAGTAAGTAGGAACAGTAATCGATAAGAATGAATGAGAAAAAAGGTAACGAGAAGAGTTCATAGAGTACCGTTATTAGCGCTGTGACTATTCTAAGTTTTGATCTCACAATTAAATGAAAATATATCTAAAATTAGTCTACGCGCCTGATTCACCGTCTATTAAAAAGTTCCCGTATAACTCAAAGTACTCGGCGATAATTACATACAATAATTCTGTTGAATTTATTCGGTGTGTAATAACTAATCAGACAATCATGGTGAAACAGGCCCTAAACGTATACAATTCTTTGTTGTATCCGTAGCCATTATAGGCTTGTAGATATTTGATTGAAATGATTTATACTTATGTGTTCAAATTTAATTGAGGAAACATTTTATAACGTTTCATTACCTACTTATACGATACTTCCTTGTGACTCCAATTTTTTAGATGTTTACAATATCATTTTGGAGTATTTTAAGATTTGAGCTAAAAGTCATTTCTTGGTAAAGTGATCCCTATTATTTATTTCTGAATTTGCTCAACGTTTTTCAAAGACACTATTTATATGTATATAAGGGAGTGCAAATAGTTGATTTGACTAGGAATTATAATAAATAGGATAGGTAGTAATATTGAAAGTAAATATAATTTGCCTCCTATTTTATATCCACATACTCAGACTGTGCATTAGACTAGCGTTTGTAAATTGTATAATTTAGAAGGTCTATTTGCGTTCTAAAATGTGAAAATTTATTTAGTAATACAATTAATCCTAAAAATTGTATAAAGACTGAGTCAATAAATTATTTTTGTTTCTCATATTTAGGTACAGCTATATTGAACGTGACAGCCATCAAGTTCCCTTGAATGTGTATCTGTGTTCTATTGTTTATACATAATGCATAAACAAAAAGTAATATGTATATATATATACAAATAACAGCATTATTATCACGATAGTGACAAAAATATTCTGTTTTAAAAATATATTTATAAATAAGAATGTTACGTTGTAATTAGTAGATAAAATGCCAAAAATGATTAAATGTATATTTAACGATTAACTATTAGTCGACCTTCAAAATGAACTATGGATTAAATGTACATGATTATGAAAAAAAAAAATGTAAGATGTGAAATTCGCATTATATTGCACCTAGTTAGTAAGTAAGTAGCGTAGCTTAGCGTAAGGGGGAGCGGGCGACGCGAGCCATAGCCACAAGTTACCAAACTTTTTGCCGGCCTATTGCTAACTGCTCACCATACACGATTCAGACGTTGCTGCTTTCATGCAACAAGTGCGTCAAGTAAGTTCAAATAAGAACTCAGGCTCACGTTGCCCGCAAACCTCTTTCGCGAAACCAAATTCTAAATCACATTTAAATAAAATCTAGCATAATTAAAGAAATTATACTGTGTGAGTAAAATCAATCTAGAGAACTAAGGTGATGATGATAATTTATTATGATATAGGTATCAAATAAAATATTCAATAATAAAAATATATATTATCACGTTTCCCAGTTTAGTATCTACTCAATTTCTTGTAAATGAACACCGATGAAAAAAATATTTTCTTGCACTAGCAAGAACTAATTACTATTGATGTTGACGGAGACCTCTTGGTGAAAATGCTAGGTTCTGGCAAGTGACTGTTCGTGTTCAGACGAATTAATAATAGTAAGTAGTAAATGAAGTTTTTAAATCATACATACACAACAAAGGCTGTCGAAAGTAAATATTCTAAACTAATACTGATTTTTAAAATATTGTAAGTAACAATCGTCACATACCGTCACTTGCGCATTCGGTTTTAGAACCTATTTTGGTAGGTACTCATTCTCTAATTTTATTATTTTTATTTTGCACGTTCAGGCCACGTTATGCAAAAAGCACACGCGATTTAAAATATTAATAACATGAACGTCATCATTGTTATCACAGTATGTAGTTAGAACACCCGTTGCTATTTTCATTTGATTAGAAACTCGCCTGGATTGTTTTACTGCTACAGGGGAGTGTAATGTACATTATAAAAGATTGACATAAATAAATAAGAAATATGGACTTGAATAGTGCCAAATGCGAGGCTTTAATTTTTTATTCGCTTTTATTATGAAATGTATTTCTACCATATCTGTCAAATTAAATATAAAATAACTGTCAGTCTCATTAGATATTTCATACCTATGTTTAAATCCAAATATACCTAGATAATGGATATCAAAAATGTGATGTATATATATACTTATAAAATATACAGTTATTATAAACCCCTTAAACTTGGAGCAATGGTTTGTTGTTGTGCACGAGTATGTATACCACTATTGTAAATAAAAATCAAGCTGATATATCCTGCAATCTTGCATCGAATAGAACTTCATTTACAGACAGTGTAATGTATTGCAGATATTTAATATAATATTATCATGATGTTTATTTTTATACGTATTATTATAGTCGATATGTTTGACGCATATCGTATGTTAGAAGATCATTAAGCTTTTTATTTCATTGCGCATTACGCCTTATTTTTATTATTCATTGAAATTAAGTAATTGGAATGGTTTATGTATTTATTAATTTTTTCTGTGCCTTTCTGCTGAGTGGATCGAGCCGGGAGGCCAGTTTTTGGTTTATTGGTCAGCACCGACATTTTAACCTATTCTATTTGATTGATGTTGGTAATAATATTTTACCATACGACAATTTTTTTAAAAACAATTTTCAAATTTTTTCTGTTGTAGCTTTCCCATAAAATTAGCGCTCAAAATAAACTCCTACTTTAAAGGTACCAAAATTAATGCGACCAAATATTTATGACAATAAATTTATTAAACCCTTTATCCTATACAATGCCTGAATATTATTGCTGAATAGTCGAAATAGATTCCTGTTGCTGTCAGAATTGTCGATTAAAATAAAAAGTTATGTGTTTTTGTAATTAAATCAATCAGAGCTCTTCATACAAATCAATGGCCATGTCGTACTTCGTGACCTGCCTGAAACAATAAAACACAAAGCAACTAAGAAACTTAGCCTTTCGCAGATTTTTATAGATCACACATAGTTTATGATAAGTAGGTACTAAGTTTATTCTATTAGGAACTTACAGCCTATAACAAAATAATGGTAATTGTTTGTGAAGAGAAGGCGAATTAAAAGTTTCCACTATTATAACACAAATTAATATCAATAGCCTGTATTCTTATAAAGAAGCAACAAAGAAATACTTAATATTCCTTGTTCAAGCAGGTTTAACTCGTAAGTCTGTTTATTTATTTTCGTTTATCGTAACTGGTCAATATAAAGTATTGTTTGGTACCACATGAATTGTTTTCTTTTAATTTACATTTTCAAACATAAATTCATTCGCTTATAATGCCAACCAATGATTACTTCTTTTTCTGCTGAAAGGGTTATACTCGTAATTATAAGTTTCGTGAACACGTGTAAACGACTGTGCAGCTTTACATTACACCGTCCGTTTCTTGAAATATCATACTACTATTAGTATTTCAGTGGAATATTATTATATACCTTACAGCTTTAACTAGTTAATACCTTATAGATGTATCTTTTTGCTCGTTAATGAAACTACCAAAGTTCTTAGATTTTAAACACATCTACTATTCATTGAACATGTTTATCCGAAGAAGTTGTGGTTACTACTAGTTTAATTAATGTGTTTACAACGAGATATGTATTTCTTTGACGATAACGGAATCACGTTACCCCATAATTAATCAATCATAATTGTGTACTGACGTGATATTGAAAAGCCACTTTTGACAATTCCCAGGGTGCACCTAAATGCTCCCATAGCGATTGTTAACAAACCCTAGCCACCCTAACGTTACACTTCTGAGAATATACTATGTAACAAGGTATACACTCACTTCTACTGGTAGGCAGGTTATGTGGTAGGTAGTGACATAACAAATTACGACACATTCAAATAAGCATGTCCTGTTTGCAGTGCTTTGCTTCCACAAATAAAAATAAAACCTATTTATCGAAACTGACGTAACAGATTCTAAATATAATTAAATAGTTATTGTTTGAGGCTGAAAGTTATGAAACACTCGAACATGTTGATCGTCTAAAAAGTGTTGTGCCAATGTGAAAGCAAGTTGTGTAATGTCATTTAATTTAATGAAATGTCTATTAGATAAGTTGAATTTGTAACTAAAGAATCTTTGTCGATGCAAAACTAAATTTTATGGTATTGGTGTGGTTAATGATGTTGCTCAAACTGAATAACTTTAAAACAAGTAGTTACATTGTACGAAATTTAGTTCTGTGATCCAATAAATTATAATATATGATCTGCATTGTTGTTTAATTATATCTTATAACAGACTCTCAATATACCGGGTGTAACAGGACTCTTCACGAAGCCATCAACCAAGCATCACATCAAACACATCAAACATCAAACACATCAAACTAAGTAACTTATCGCAAAAAATATTGCTGGGCAACGACTTTTTTTTCGGGTAACAAATCACGTTTTACGGTAGGACTCAATGGAATGCACTCAAAACATTGTGCTGATGGATGGATTGAATACTACGAGGATCGTGGAGGTGTCTCTTCAAAATTCTTACAGTAAAAATATGTCTTTCAAAAAAAAACTTGTGAAAAAATTGGAACTATGACCCCAATATCTCCGTCACTAGAAGGTTCCCAGGTCATCATTATTCTCCTGCCCTTTAGCCCAACTTATTTGGGGTCGGCGCATCATGTCTTCTTCTTCCATTTTTCTCTATTACTCGTCATCTCAGCAGTCACCTCCTTTCTAGCCATATCATCCTTCACACAGTCCATCCATCGTTTCTTTGGTCTTCCTCTACTCTTATAGCCATCTACATTCATACTCAACATTTTCCTCAATACATTCTCCTCATTCCTCCGCATCACATGTCCATACCACGATACCCGTTTACCACACAATTTTTCAGTCACCGGCGCCGCTAGAAGGTTCCCAGGTAAGGTATAGAAAAAAATGATCGCAATGAAGGGGAGAACAAGTGCCTTTCGGCTTCGTTAAGGGTCTTGCTACACCCTTTAGATACCAATCCCACGGGTGAGGAGGAAGACTCCTTATAATGCAAAGTATAACATCAACAGAACTGCTCGTCGTCCTAATCGATATAATTTGAGCTTCGCTTCTTGAGTCTTATTTCCACAACATTAAATCTTATTTTTGTAGTTTAAAGTAAAGAGAAGGCACACCAGATCGCCTATTCCACTAAATCCAGAACTATAAAAAAAGAAGACAATGTTTGAGTGTGCTTACAAACAATAGCATTTGTTGGGGCCACGCTCTACTCAATGCAATGGGGTCCTCTTGTAACAGCTCTTGCGGGATAACTTAAGTTTAGGAGCAATGTTGTAAGAAAAAAAACGACCAAGTGCTAGTTGGATTTGCGCGCCGAGGGTTCCGTATAAACTTGTAGATATTTTGTTATTAAACTACATATCCGTCCAAATATGCTCAAAACCATGCTAGGGAATTCTGAAGCGTAACGCAAATGACGTTGACTAGGCGCTCGATCAAATGGTGGGACAAAGGGACGCGTTTTTGTAAAATGCGGCGTACGGCAAGAAGCCCAAACTTCCAAAGGAAACTCTGGATCTTATGACTGAACGACGAGAAAACTTTCCCATCACCCATGACTTCGTCAGAAATAAATACAGGCACTCAATAAAAGGATTAGGAAATTGGTACGACGTGACCTGACGATGTTGACGAAATCTAGTGGCGATATCGCCGTTACGAAGCGGAGATTCTTTCGGAAGTCGAAAACTTCTATGGCCAGTGGTATGCATCGCATACATCCCGACCTGATCCCGAAAATGAGGATTCCAGAGCCACCTTAACCCTGGCATTACACAGAAGCCCTGCCAGAAGTCAGCAAAGACGGAATTCGACTCTTAGACAGCTTGAGAATCGAAAAGCCCCTGGCGACACCTGGCGACACCCTTCGGGGATTATACGCGTGATGCCATGTCATGTCGAAGACTAAGCTCATGACCAACAGCTCACCGATCAACGTGCACAGAGACGGGCCTGGGCCAAGTAGTCTCCAGGCGAAACAAGACAGAGACGTTGCAAGACGCACGGAAAACGCCTGGAAGAGCTTCTGATCAATGAGAGAGCTATTTAAGGGTGGGTGGGTGTCGTTTTAAGGGCATGGATAACCATGCCCTTAAAACGCAAGCTAATGGAAATGTGTATTCTCACCATACTATAATATTATTTATTTTTACATAATTACAGTAGATATTATATACAATAGAGGCGTTTATTAAGTAAACGTAATAAACGCCTCTATTGTATATTATTATCTATTGTTTTGTCATATGACATTGACCAATACAGGAATAAATTAAATCGCAAAAAGTGTCAAAGGTCAGTTTTTAATATGATTTCAAAATTCCGGTTGTTGTCATATTATACAATGTAATCTTTCGTCTGTTCTTTATATTAAACTGGTTATTTTTTTTAGGTGCAATATGATTATTAAACGTTACATTTCGAGTGAGCAGAAAAAAAATGACTGCGTTTCACTATTTTTAAAATCCTACTAAAAGATCATCTTCGACAGCCCGGTCTCCCAGATGGTCCACTAGGCCCGTCTTTGAGGGTTAATTATCCCCACGTATCAGCTTGAGATGTTTTATTTACTTTGCCTTCGTCTATCAGTAAGATTTCTACCATCCTAGCCTCTGTACTGGTCGATGGTCACTGGCCCTACAACAAGCGCCCAATGCTTCAAGTCTACGGCGCTTACGAAGGCGCCTCACTCGTTCTTATGATAAGACGAGGCGCTCGTTTGCTTCGAGGACGACCAGCCTGAGCGCTCGAGCCCGAGTGATTTAATTTGAGTTTCACTATGTGGACACACGTCAAAATCTTGGCGTGTCCAGATGACGAAATAATAAGTGATACTAATTTTGAGTTTCACCAACTGGACACGCGTGTGTCCAGTCTCTCGTGTCGAGTTGGTGACTAACCCCTCTGTTGTTGATATCTTTTGTAATGGACAGAACAGAACTTATTCTGTACTTCCTTTTAACTCGACTAATTATAATCTATAATAGTAATAAAAATATGTCCAAGTATCAAAAGGGTTACAGGGCGTCAAAAAATTCGTCCACGTCGCTGTCAACAGGAAAAGTGCCCAGAAGGCTGGCAGCATTGCCACGTTGTATGGCAATGCTGATCCTTTTGCCAGAAAATAGGCCCGCCCTCTGACGTGAAGAGTCGACCAACCGCTTGGCGATTTCGCGAAATACTAGGTGGGCAATCAGACCCCATGGCCCTAGTGTTTCAACCCCAAACGGCTCAAACACATAACTACCAATTAAAGTAATGTGTTTGCGCCGTTTGAGGTTTTCAGCACCTGCAGCAGCCGCCCCAGCGCAGCCCACTGTGCTAGGAATATGGGATGGCGCAAGGGTGTCGACGCAAGTTGCATCCCACACCAAAGGCCTACCCAACTTCCAAGGCATTATAGTCATACCATCTGGTCTCTTCCCATCGACGCGTGCCAAGCCAGTCGGTTCTAAAACAGCTGGCACCCCGGCGGTGGCAAGAGCAAGACAGATGAGATCATTAATACTAGCGTGCCGCGCAAGCCGACCTGCACTCTTACTACAAGAAAGTCCATGGTGTCCGTGCAGTAAAAAACAAAGTGCGTAAGCCTTTTTTTGAACGTTTTCATGGTAAAAGTGTTTATTTATAAATAAACCATATTACTATTGTCAGTTTCTGTTTTAATTTCATTCCTTATTATAATCTATACACATGGTGTTTCTTTTAAGTGGGTCAACATGGGGAAATCCGAATCCATAAGAGATACCTGGAGACTTTGCTAGAAAACTTGGCTTTTTGTCTTTTTTTTTTATTCAAACAAAAAAAAATGGCATTCTCAATTTTGTGAATAAGACTTCCGAGAAAAAAAAATACTGTTTCTAAAATGAGCGAGTAAACTATGCCAGGCAAGGTCAAGGTTAAAGTGACACGACGACAACTTGACATAGAAGTTTCATAAATATTTATTTGAATTCGTCCAAACGCTGCAACTTTTCTCGGAAAAGTGTAACGACACTGTTGCTGCTGCAGACAACTTCAATTTCCGTTCAATGTTTATCTTTCAAAATAAATAGCGGCGAGTTTATTTAAAAGTTTCAAAACTATTAAAAGCAAATGGAACTATGTTTGTAAGTAACAACAAAGATTCCTTTATGTCAGGAAACCAAACGATTTCTTGTTGAAATTAAAACAGCAGTGATCCTGCGGCTGTAAATGGACTCGCGAAGGTATTTCACAATGCTTTTATTTGTCTCATGAAATACAAAAAGCTGTTTCAAGAACTTTGTAGGCAACATGTCCTAACAAGCTAGTTATTTAGGTAGCAAATGTAAGCTGTAACGAATAATGTGATGTAGAAAAAGCACCACTTGAATCGAAACAACGATTACACAATAATTGTTATCGTACATAACAACGAACCACGGAACAACAAATGCACGCTACTCGTATATCAAGCGAAACTACGCGGCCTTGAAATAATGAAACAACTATTTACTTATAAGAAGTCGTTTATTGAAACAGCATGCGTTATTTATTGTACAACAATGTTTATTATTATCAAGAGTTCAAGTAAAGTTTTGGGGTTTTCCATCAGGAATTGTTCAGTATGAGCCTGGAATTGTGCTTGGTTCATGTCAATAGGCTCGCCGCCTATATCACGGGACTTAAACATGACTAGCGAAATGTGGTTGCACAAGGCTGCCTTACCCTTTGGGGATTACATGCGTGTTGTTATGTATTGAAAGTGGCTTATTAACAACGTTTAAAATAGCTACGTACTGTAGCTATTTTGAATGTTGTACAACAAGGCTATTTCAAATAAGTTTTGTCGTTTGAACAAGAAAACAACAACTAGAACCAGTACTTTTATTGTTTTTCAAAGTATTCACCACGGAGTTTAATATACTTTTCCATTCGCTCGAATCAGTTATTAAAACATTTATTCCACTCCAAAGTAGGGGTGTTCAATATGGCTGATTTGAAAGCGTCGACAGGTTCATCACCGGGCTGGAACCTTTGACCACGAATAGTTTTTTTATGTTTATGAAATGTAAAGAAATCGTTAGGGCCAAGACAGGGGTCAAGACTCTATGGAGGATGGTCAAGAATTTCTAAGTTTTCCTGCTTCAAATACTCAATCGTTTGACGAGCGCTGTGTGAGTTTGCGTTGTCATGGTGTAGGATGATGCGTCGCATTGGGTTAGATTTCCGAAGTTCGGCGATAACTTGTGGTAAACAAACTGTGGCATACCACTCTGCATTAACCGTTCTACGATCTTCAAGTACAATCGTTGCTACATGACCGGTTTTCGCCACGAACGCCACCATCTTCTTTGAAGCGGTTCGAGAGCGAACAATTTTAGTCGGCTCGTCTTGGAAGACCCAGATTGTGGATTGTTGTTTGGAATCAGGATCGCAGGCATAGATCCAAGATTTTACCACTGATGATGTCGAAGACGTGATTTGACTCTTATCGGTTGAACCTTTGAAGAGTTTTCTTCCACCAACTGACGCGGGCCATCTTTTGCTCGTCAGAAAGCAAATGCGGGATCCAACGGGAAACTAGCTTTTCACACCAAGCTCCTCATGCAAAATTTTCCGAATAGTTGTCCCTAAGATGCCTCATAACGCCTCTATCTCCCGTTATGTCACATGACGATCTTCGATATTATATTCAGTGAAGGCGGATCGTGGACGTCCTTCAAGAGATTTGTCACTTAGACTGGTATATCCACGCTGGAATTCTAAATACCAGCGTAAAGTACGGAAAGAATTCGCAGACGATTTAGCTTTTTTTTATTATACGGACCCACGGCTACGAAACACAAAAAGAAAGTGCCTTAAATTCTGTGTATAGGAAACAAACTTTTATATAAAATACTAAACATGGTCTTCCTTTTATTTTAGAGGGTATGTTGTTACGGCGAAAAAAAATCCTTATGATTAACTCCTTCAACCGCTATCATAAAATGTGTTGTGTGCATGTGTTTTTTTTCACATTATTGGCGGGTGGTATTTCCGGTTTAGGCAACGATCATTTAAAAATCTTTAAAAGCATTTCTAATTATTTTTAAAATCAAAATTAAATATTTTTCAGTAAGTAAAACTTCCTATATACAATATTTAAGGTACTTTCCTTCCGTGTGGCATAGCCGTGGGACGCCATGTATGCGATTTTCTACCTTTTTTGTACGATTTGTCTCTTCGAATTATTTTTAAGCTCATAAGTTGTACATATTTTTGTGATCTCCATTTATAACCCTTCATTTTGATACCCCAGTCGATGGTATTGAAAGAAAAAATATTCGAACGCTTCGGTATGACGCCCGATCCAAATCCGTTTATCCGTTTAAGAGCTACGATGGAAGAGAAAAACACGTAACCCACCTTTTGGGCTTCGCCTCGGTCGGGTAAAAACCAGCTTAGTATCTAACCCTGACCGCTAGCTCGGCTTGTTTATAAACATATAAAAGCCTCGGGCACAGGTCAAGTGCACGAGTTTATTAGTTTTTCTTTTTATAAAACGTTGAAAATGAAAAAGATTACCTTCACCGCTCGCCCGAGTTTTATTTTATTTATTGTAGACGACGACGAGACGAGAAGATAGGAATTCATGATAAAATGTATAAAGAATTTTTCATTTTACTTTCTAGGTATTTGTAACTAAAATCAAAGCTTTTTTTAAGGAAAAGGTTTTTCTACCAAGGTCAACATGTTGGGGTCGGCTTCCAGTCTAACCGGATGCAGCTGAATACCCGTATTTTAAATGGAACGACTGCTTATGTGACCTGCACATTTCCACAACCCAGTTAGTACTAGGTAATACAATACCCCTTGGTAAGACTGGTTGGTTCAAGGAAAAGGCCTATATAACACCATAATTTATTATTTTACTTTTTTTTTTTTTTAATTAGTAGTACTATTTGATGCAAATCAAAGATTTTTATTAGGCGCCTGTGTGGATACTAGTGGCCCTTATGTTTGGACTTTTTAATTATCACCACGCACTTTGTCATTCGATTTTATACAGTTAAATGTGAAACAGATTTTTTGTCTTACGATTTAGAGGTCGCTTAAATGATGGCTTCAGTAATGTTTCATTTAAGTATGTAATGTATAGGAAAAAGTAACCTAATACTAACTAGTCAGCAAGTAAGTCAAGTATCTTAAAAATAAATGATTCAAATATTTATATACTATTTATACATTTAGCAAACAGAAGTGAAGATGTTTAAAAAAAGACAACGAGGTACACAAATTAATTAATACAACCGTTTATTGTAACTTGGAACAAAATATCAATCACTAAAACCAACCCAAACCGCCACAAATCATATCAAATTTAATTAATACGTAATTGTTTAGAAAAATAGCGAATAAGTACAGCGCCTGGATATGTTCTTTTTGGCCAATTCAGTAAAAAATGAACTCAAGCTGCCAACTCTGATTTCGGTGATGGGAGAGGGGGCATATGATTTATTGACATCTTTGGCGAGTCCGCTCAAGCCTGCGAAGTTATCTTTTAATAGAGCAGTAGAGCTATTGGCGGCACATCTGCAGCCCACCCCGTCAATTTTGGCCGAAAGGTTCAGATTCCGCCAGCGACGACAACATTCAAATGAATCGGTGGCCGAGTATGTTTCAGAAGTCAAAAAGTTATCAAAGCACTGTAACTTCCGAGCGTCATTGGACCAGAATTTACGGGACCAACTGGTTTGTGGTTTGAAAAGCGACACACTGCGGCAAAAGGTTGTTCGCGGAGGAAGAGCTGACGTACAATAGGGCTGTCACTATAGCGCTGTCTCTAGAGGCTGCGGAGTGGGACGCCATTGCGATGGAACGGGGTTCTTCGGCGGCTATGGAAGCGGCGGAAAATGTGAACAGAGTCGAGGAATGCCCAAACTGCGGTGATATTAGGCACAGGTCTAGGGACTGCAGATATAAAACGTTCGTATGCAGTGGGTGTCGTGAAGTGGGGCATTTGAGAAGGATGTGCCCGCAGTACAGTCGAGGCAAATCGGCGGGTTCGGCCGAGGGAAGCAAACACAAAGCCTCACGTGGAGGGCGCGGACGCGCAACGTCGAGGCGAGCAAGGCGCGAGAAGCGCGGTGCGGGGCGAGGTAGCCAAGGGGCTCCATTTTATTATGGTTAGCTGAATAAATCTTCCATTTTTGGAATCGGAAATCTATCGATCGCTAGAACTCTATTCAGGGTTACCTTATAATCGGCACATATTCTCAGGCCACCATCAGCTTTGCGAACCACAACTAGAGGCTTGGCCCAGTCGTATGGTGTCATATGGTAGTGGTCGCGCGCGACAAAATATGGGCACCGCCCCATCCATACTTCCCGTGAATTTACCCAATGTGCCGTCGAACAGGGATTCATACCTAGAAACAATTTCATTGATTATTTTGTCATGAACAGCATTCTGATCTGTTAGCACATGGCATTTTGACACTTCAATAGGTATATTAAGTTCACCCAGCTTCCAATGGTGCAGCTGAAAGTGCAGTAAAAATTTGTAAACGCGAAACGAACCAGGAACAATTCACGCGACGTCACGTGAGGTGGCAATCAGCGTGTTAAAGGAAGCGGATGTTTCGGGGGTACCTTCATGGCGCAGTCATCACTATGCAAAGACACGCTGCAGTAAACGCTGGAGGAGTTTTCAACTTGGGCCCCAACAGCTTTTGCTTGTGCCTTCATCGCAGCACTTGGTACAGGTGAACTCTTTTTTCCGGCCGATCATCTATAGTTGGAACCGAGAAAGCTTTAGATGCAATCTCCTCGTCTAGCAAGAAAGTGATGCATGCAAAGCTGTTGCTTAGTTTCCAACTATCGCCCACATAATTATTGATGCAATTCTAGATAAAACTATTGTAAATACTGCGCAGATGTGCCAGCATGTTTGCAATACCACGAATTTCGAGGCTGCGGATAGATGTGTATGCTTAATCCAGAAACCCCTTCGCATATTGAGACAACACTGAAATTCAGCTGAACTCAAATATTCCATTTCATATGTTTTTCCCGGAAACAATGCTATTGCGAATTCTTGTTAACAACAGATACGGTGCTTCAAACAAAGGTTCTGTTAGCCGAATCCAGGAAAACTATTTCTATTTTATTAACTACAAAGACCATTGCATTCATAGAGCTGCAATGCTTTGTGTTGTTCGTTAGTGGAGTACACAACGGTGGATGGAGTATGTGATGTTTTGTTTTGTTTATTCATTGTATATTCAATTCTCGTTTCCAGTCAGTCCAGCTAGTACGGATTTTTCAAAATTAGTATTCATGAGAAGTTCTTTGGCAGTTGATCCAGTTTTCACAACAAAAAAAATGTTTTACGTATTATCATTTTATAAACGAATTTTCTTTACTAACATTTAATAAGCATGTTGCAACCAAGGTACCTAAATCTTACGCTTTACTTATTTAAAAAGCACAGCCACATTGCAACATTACACTTATGCTAAAAACATTTTATGTAATTTAGTTATATAAAATGTTTTTAGCATAAGAAAAACATACACCTACATACATAGACATGGACATAGTCCTTTAGGGACTATGTACATGACTATTAAGGCGCGCATAAGCGTTCAACACAATATATACGCTACAGTATGCAACGCTTCCGTGAAAGCAAGTTGTCACGGAAATTGCCGCGGTGTACTGATTAGATCGGAAACGGAAAGGTCATTTCCGCCGCCTCGGAGTTCGTGATATTGCAAACAAGCTGCGCAACTAACTTTATATTAATATATTGAAGAATAAACTCAATTCCCCATTATAAACACACTAGCTGACCCGCGCAACTCCGTCTGCGTGCGTGTGTACATAAAAGAAAGAGAGGTTAGAGAGAGTGTGCGTCAACCTTAAAAGTTAGACATATGGCCATTGCGGATATTTCTTTAGAGCTTTTTAAGAGGGACAATTCCGACATACATAATAATTGCGTAACTTTAACCGTTCACGCACAACGGAAGCTCTCAAAAGGAGTAAATCCCTATTATATATTATTACCGATGGATAGTCATCAAATGACCCCTCCCACTCTGGACGGAGCGGAAGGGAATGTCAGACTTGTACTGACTAAAATCCATCCACGTTTCTTCTGTTGCCCTTTGCGTTCCAGGGCCGCGGTATCTCTTTCGAACAGTCCCGCAACCCTGGCAGGCCTCTCGGATCCCTTCTCGTTTGCTGACATCTCTTTGAGGCGCGTGTTTATTACTCACCATCCATAGGCTCGCGACCCTCGACAGCCTTACGTCTTCATCTTTAGACACTCGATGACAATCATACACCAGCTAGAACGAAAGTTCTCATCAAAGTTCTTGAAATGAGCCGAAACACGATAAAACTGCCGTAAACTGTTGCGGACCTCTTGCAACTGCCTTCCGTCTCCATCGTCAGACCTTTGATGATAGACATACTCCAGGCAGGTCTAAAGTTCTCATCAAGGTGCATGAAAACAGCCGAAACACGATATAGATGCTGTAAACTCTTGAGGATCCCTTGCAACTACCTTCCGTCTCCATCGTCAGACATTCGATGGCAGTCATATTCCAGCTAGGTCTAAAGTTCTCATCAAGGTGCATGAAATAAGCCCAGGCACGATATAGAAGCTGTAAACTCTTGAGGACCTCTTGCAACTGCTTTCCTTCTCCATCGTCAGACATTCGATGAAAGTCATACTGAGTTAGGTTTAAAGTTTTCATTAAAGTGAATGAAATGAGCCCAATAACATTATACCTGCTGCAAACTGTTTAGGTCCGCTTGCAACTGCCATTTGTCTCTATCGTTTGACCGTCGATGACAGTCATACTTCAGCAAGGCCTAAAGTTCTCATCAAGGTGCATGAAATGAGTCCAAACACGTTATTTTTGCTGCAAACTCTTGAGGACCTCTTGCAAGTGCCTTCCGTCTCCATCGTCAGACCTTCGATGACGTCATACTCCAGCTAGATCTAAAGTTCTCATCAAAGTGCAGGAAATGAGCCCAAACATGATTTCTCAATTTAAAAAACAAAAGATCATGCATATCGGACTTCTCTGTACAAAAGTTATGCGTGGTCAGGTCATACATAAAATAAAAAAATATAGACGCGTCGAATTGAGAACCTCCTCTTTTTGTTTCGTTGGTTAATAAACCAAGCTTCAGACATTTGCCACGGGCGAGGGTCTTTCACGGAAAACCTAACACCGCGACTCAGAAAATGGAGTGAAATTAATAGCGCCATTTATCGAGCACGAAATTAAACCGTTAAAATATAATGCATGTAAAGCAATCGAACGTGACCCACACTCTACAGGGTAGAGTACTTTTTGCTGTCAGAACTTTTTGGTCACAATTGAATGCTAAAGATGACTAACATATTTATTTTGATAAGGATTAATACTATGTCGGTAAAAATACCTTTGCAAATAAAGCACTATTTTAGACCAAATTTTAAAATCATAAAAATGGTTATTGTTAGTCAACCTTAAAAGATAGGCATGTGCTGTCGCGGACTTTTTTTAGACATTTTTAAGAGGAATAATTCCCTCATACATTATTTTTGTGCAACTTTAACCGGTTAACCAGCGCACGCAACGGAAACCCTCAAAGATAATAAATTTTCCCCGTTTTTAAAACATTTTTTATTGATGCTCAGCTCCTATTGATTGTAGCGTGATGATATATAGCCTATAGCCTTCCTCGACATATAAGCTATCCAACACTAAAATAATTTTTCAATTCGAACCAGTAGTTCCTCAGATTAGAGCGTTCAAACAAACAAACAAACTCTTCAGCTTTATAATATTAGTATAGATTGCGCCACGGATGAGTGTGTGATTTGGAATAGTTGAACAGGGGCACTGCAAAAAGATGAAAAAATAAAGGAAACTTAAAAAAAAAACCTAGTTTATGAATTATGGCCCTGTGTTTGCACATAGGGACTTCACGCAGTCGGCCTGAGCAGTGCTCATGCAGAAACTGTATTGCATTCTTGTTGTGAGTTGCTGAAAACTATACCAATTAAATGTTACAATATAAGTACTATCTAGTATTTAAAGATACTTATCGATATTTGTATTACCATTTTTGCTACGGGCTGTACAATGCACCGGTTAAAGTCTACATTGAATAATTTTTCATCTTCGTTTTACTCCTGAGTGTAGTAAGTCATGCCCGCCCTTAATACACCCACACACGATACGCAGTAAAGGCCAACGTTATTTCATTACAAACATTCGGTCTCGAATATGACCAGAATTCTGTTGAATGTATGTATTATCAATCGCTTATCATTAAACTTATACCCAGCCTAGTCAGCGTATAAAAATGCCTTGTCAATGAATTGAATACTTTTAAGAGATTATGAAATAAGTTTTAAATTAAAATTTTAAAAATAAAATGAGTATGACTTACCGAAATACTATGGGCAAATGACTGTGAGCTGTGACTGCAAATGGTCACAATAACTTAGCTAGGGCACCCAAAATCAAAATATTTTTATTTCACATAGGCCTTGATGGGCACTTATACAATGTCGACAAAAAGGGGCACGGTTCGGGTTGGTCGTTTCCTACAGAGAAGAACCGGCAATAAATTCAATGGTTACTCTTTTCAAATCATTTGGTGCTATAATATTATCATGTTACAGCATTAGTACTTAAGTATACTAATGCTGCGGGGGACAGCATAGGCCCGACAATAGGTCGTTGCTTACTACACAAACAATGTAAAAAGATATAAAAAGTTAACAAAAGATAACGAGCATCTGGGAATCTACAAAGCCTACAATGTTCACACATTCACAAACAATCGGTAAAAAGAATCTATACAAAGGTAAGAAAATATTGTAAAATAGTAAATTAAACAAGTGACACAAATATTGTCATCAGTGCTGTAACTATTTTGAGCAAAAAATGTATAAATGATTTGAAAACTATCGTAAAGAATTTGCAGTGCAAGAACGTACTTTGCATCGATAAGACATCGAGATCGTTATGGTTTGCATTTGTATCGATCTTGTTAACGAATTTGGAAGTATGTAATACGCGACGATAAGATTTATCGTGGGCCGAATCGAGTCGCTAAGTATCGCTTGTCAAATAGGAGGACGTCCAAAGACAAAACATATTTCTGTGGCACAACTAAATCGACTACTGTCCGAGATATTTAGAAAATCCTTTTTGTATAGATGTTTGTTCCCTTAAGCAACGTTAAGTGTTTATTTTAGAGAAACTATCAGTAATTACCAAAATTTTCGTTTATTTTGGTAAAAATACAGAAAATATTCCATTTTCTTAGCGTCGTGTTTACCTTTGCCAAAAAAAAAATCAACTCGTCAATCACTATTGTAAACACGACCCACTGACCGTATTTTTATCTTTCTCAAGAAAGTAATGTCAACTGATTTACTGTCAACTACAAACTTTTTTTTTGGCAAAGGTAACCACGACGATGCTAAGAAAATGGAATATTTTCTGTATTTTTACCAAAATAAACGGATATTTTGGTAAATACTGATAGTTTCTCTAAAATAAACCCTTATACATTGTTTACAATGCCAAACATCTATGAAAAGCAAGGATTTTCTAAATATCTCGGACATTAGTCGATTTACTCGTGCCACAGAAATATGTTTTGTCTTTGGACGTCCTCAGTGTTGCCATTTGACAAGCGATCCTTAGCGACTCGATTCGGCCCACGATAAATCTTATCGTCGCGTGTTACGTACTTCCAAATTCGTTAACAAGATCCATAAAAATGCAAACCTTAGCGATCTCGATGTCTTATCGATGCAAAGTACGTACTTGCACTGCTGGTTAGAAAGATGACCCCAACTAAGTGAATTGCTTAGGCTAGAACTGTGAATAAAAACGCGCGAGCGGAGCGAGTGGTGCCGCGGCAGCGGCTGACCAGCGCTACATCTAAGCTGGTTCCATCAAATGGCTTACCCAAGTCACTCCTGCCAGCCCCGTCAACCGTGTCTTCAACACTTTGCGGACTGAATGTTCGGTCATCATAATCATCATTCTCCTGCCCTTATCCCTACTTTTTTGCGGTCGGAGCAGCATGTCTTCTTCATCCATACTTCTCTATTAGTCGTCATCTCAGCAGTCACCTCCTTTCTAGTCATATCATCCTTTACACAGTCCATCCATCATTTCTTTGGTCTTCTTCTGCTCTTGTATTGTATAGCGGGCTGGTGTCCGCAACTCCACGTCAAAGCGCGTATTTTGCGTGCGGTTCCTCTACTCTTATAGCCATCTACATTCATACTCAACATTTTCCTCACCACATTTCGTCATTCCTCCGCAGCACATGTCCATACCACGATAACCGATTACCAACTTTTCAGTCACCGGTGCCACTTTAAGATTCGCGTAACACCACACATCTCCCTAAGCATTCTCATTTCAGCCACATGCAAATGATATACAAATGCATAGACCAAAAAAGCGAGGAGCGTAGGGTGGATGAATGCATGAATTAAATGAATGCGTGGATGAATGATATACAAATGCAATGCATATGCAAATGACAAATACAAACACCTTTCATTCATATCTTTTGTGGCCCAAGATTCTGATCCATACTCGTACAAGACAGCAGGCCTAACCATGGCTTTGTAAATGTTCCCCTTTAGTTTAAAGGGAAACGCGGGAGTCGCATATTTTCCCCGTGACCTGCCACCATTTCATTCATCCAGTGTTAATTCTGTGTTTAACACTCCGATCTATTTCGTTTTTTTTTTAACTTTAAAAGATAGGCATGTGCTCTCGCCGACTTTTTTTTAGACCCTTTTTAGAGAAATAATTCCCTCATACATTATTTTTGTGCAACTTTAAGCAGCGCAGTGTTTACGCAGCGCACGCAACGGAAGCTCTCAAAAATAGTAAATGTTCCTCGTTTTATAACATTTTTCATTGATGCTCTAATTCTATTCTTTGTAGCGTGATGATAATTATAACCTATAACAGCCTTCCTCGATAAATGGGCTATCCAACACTAAAATCATTTTTCAATTCGAACCAGTAGTCCCTGAGATTAGCGCGTTCAACCAAACAAACAAACAAACTCTTCAGCTTTATAATATTAGTATAGAAGTATAGATTTTGTGTGTGCTACTTTTAAATTTTGTGTGCAATAAAGAATATCAATAAGAATGTATTTCGTTTTACTTCTGCTGATTTTCAAGCCAACATGCTCTGTTGCCATTTCTCCAATATGTTCTGGATCTGAGGTCCATCTTCACCGACAAGAACAATGTCGTCGGCAAATAGCATGGACCAGGGTCCTGTAAGTCCGACGTCAGAGCGTCCATAATCAACAAGAAGAGGTAAGGACTTAAAGCCAACCCTTGATCAAGCCTACAGGCACACTGAACTCGTTGGTGTTGCCAGCAGCTGACCGGACGTAGATGAAAGATTGACTGTACATAGCATGTATTAACTCTATATATTTCCCTGGTATACCTTTCTCTTTCAAGGCCCACCACAACACAACCCGAGGTGATCATACGCTTTCTCCAGATCATTGAACACCATGTGCAAGTACTTGTGTGCACGTCTGTGTTTCTCGCACAAAAGGGAAAGGAGTGCAAAAGTGGCGTCCATTTATACTCGACTTGGCATAAACCCAAACCGGTTTTGGGAGGATCTCACTCTCCTCTCTTATTCTTTTTTCTATCACTTTCTCCTATACTTTCATCCTATGTGACATGAGCTTTATCCCCCAATAGTGGTTGCAGTCCTGCACATCACTTTTATTCTTGAAAATGGGCACTAGCGAACTATTGCACCATTCTTGTGAAATCGAAATTGTAAAGAATGCCTAGGCAAAGTACGAAATAAATTTTATTTCATACTTTGCCTGAACATTTTAAGCAATCTATAGAATGCCTAGTTCTTCTATAGAATACCGGAATATATAGATGGCTAGTAACAAATGCAATATTGAGAGTTAGAGCTTACTGCCGGCGCAATCTAACGCGAAGAGAAATATGCATGCATGCAGTAGACTAAAAATATTCTATATCTTTCTACAGTGTGTACCATCTAAATACTTTTTTATTTTTTTGCAGAATGTAGACTAACAATGAAACTCAATGTCGCATTTTCTACGTTTCTAGAAATACAAGATTATATTATTTTATAAGGTCGAGATAAAAATGCAATCATCTCGTAATCCTTTATTCTTACCGATCCAATTGCTCTCTGACCTATCTTCTGAGGCTTACTCAGAAAAACATTCAAAGGAAAATATTATAACGGAATGAACTTTTCTCTGAACGTTGCGGCAATACCTATAAGTAGTTGAAATGCTCGACTGTGTTTGAACTTGAACTTGTGCATTTGTTTACTAACCACAGCGTGTTCTAGAACTAGTCTACCAACTGGTTCGTGTTTGTTGGTAACTTTCAATTTCATTTTCTATTATTCTCTCTTTTTCATCACTGTAGAGCAACAACGAGCGGCTTTGTATTCTATACTTCATTTTAAATTACTTTGCCTGGTTTTGAAGTGTAATTTTAAATTAATGTATTTCATTACGATAGTCTTTTAAACTTTGCCCGTATAGGATGAATTCCACCAAACAGCTCGCATCGCATCGGATCGGAAAAGACACGAACGGATGCGACAACAGCCGATCGCGTCCAACAGGATGTCGACACATAAGATCACCGTCGTCGTCGCTTCGTATCGTCTCTTGCGAACGTATCCGTTTCTGCGCCTAGACAAATAGATTCATTCCTACCGTGTTGACGTGTTCTAATTTCGATCGGATACGACAACAGGTGAACGGAGCCGATCGCTCGTCGCTGAATACGCTACGATCAATTTGCTGCGCGCGGTGTGGTAATATAGACTTAAAATACTGCGTACACGATTTAATATCCTTTACATCTCTCATATTCGGTAAGTAGGTCCTTATTACCCCCAAATGGGGCTTGTAGGTGACCAATTAGCGCTCTAGGGTAATAATGTAGCTAGAAAAGCCCTAGGGCGGTAAGTAATTAAAAAAAAAACACTTCACTCTTTCAAAAAGTTCGCGTACATCTAAACATCATACTGGCAATATATATCCCAATGACAAATATATATTAAGCCCAATGACAAAAGAGGACGCTTCGCTATTCAGCCTTGTCTTCGTATGAGTATAATAGTCATCAGTTTTAAATATCGAACCGCGAAGCTAAATTTCGTTCTTGAAAAAAAAAAGACGATGAAAAAAGGCGGGAATAGAAAACTTTTACTTTAAATATTGTTTGTTTTTGGGTTTTTTTTATAATTACGTGCTAATTAGGAAAAAAACATGAGTTCTGTAAGTGATGAAGATTTAAGCTGCACTCCCGATTCAATGAAAATGAAAGCTGAAGCAGCGATTAACAATATTTTGCCTGAAAGTTCTAAAGAGAGATATTTGAAAACTTACGACGAGTTCATGAAGTGGCGAAAAGAAAAACGAGTAAAGTCTTTATCTGAGACTGTATTCTTAACATACTTTAGTGAGCTATCAAAAAAGCTGCAGCCATCTAGTTTGTGGTGCATTTACGTGAAAACATTCATAAATGAAGCCCCTGATGACATATATTTAGCTGTTAAGGTACGTAAAATAACAAATCACATAATGGTAATAATACTTCATCATTTATCTTTTAAATTCTTACAATCCTATAAAACATACTTATTTTTACATTTCGCTTGTTTTAGGTGGTTCTTGTCTTCGGTATAACTGGCACATGCCGTATAAATTTCGTCAAGTATTCCAAATTTAAATCACATTCTCCCCCTAGAGGATGAATGAAATTCAGTACAATTTTCTTTCCCTGTTTTTATCAGATTAAAAATGACAATTGTTATGTTCGCTTTTTGTGGCATAGAATGTCACTTTTTTGAGCAAGTGGTACGAAAAATATTTTTTATCCCTCTTTCCGCTTCACTTAAAAGAAATTGCCATAAACAGCTTCCCATTTCTATTGCTCCTCTTTTTGCGATTGCATAGTGCCAAACATAACAATAACCTTTAAGTCGAGTACTATCAAAGAAAGTAAAATTAAATACAGGATATTTCCTCTTTTAGTGAAATATTCCTACCTGCGCTTGTGGAATGTTCAATACTGAATGAATTTTCTAAGTATAGGAAGTGATGATGGCTATAGTTGTATGTGGATCAAAAGATTCTTTTTCTTCTTTTTTTATTTGACGTACTCGATCTTTCTTCTTTTGTTGTTGGTCATATTTCTCTAGCAACGTTTCTTGTCGAACGGGATCGGCTTGTCGGTAAAGAGTGCAAGTAGCACATCAGTCTTTTTTTGGTTTGAGAAATTAAAAATTGAACACAGTGTTGAAGATGTTCTCATATTGGCGTTTAGAAGCCATTGGGCAGTCGTAGTTTGCCGTTTGAAACCAAGTTTGATACAGTCGATATATTTTAGAAATATCAAGTAGTTCTGAAAGATATAGTCTGCTCGAATCTTTCCGTGTGAAATGGGATTCCATTGTTGGAAATAATTTAATATGCTGGTTGATATTTTGTTCTGTTTGAATTACATTTTACGTGGTCTATTTTCATGGTGGCCTCTTTTATCAATTAAGCCTTCATCTGATTTAACTTTCTCCAATGCTGTATATATACTGTTTGATGTGATACACTTAACCTTCGGTCCGTCGCGCATTTTTTAATAACGCGGTTCGTCGCGTGGGGTCTCAAGACCCCAATAATAAAACGCCTATAAAACCTCTTCTAACTTATATATTTCTAACTATTTAAGCAATTTCTTACTTATTTATTAAATGACAATAAAACTATAACAATTTAATCAAAAATATTCATTTATTCGCTCTTTAAACTTAAAATCTAAAATTAGGAACATAAGTTTCTCTCTTTGAGATCATTTCACAGTTTTTGGTTTTTTTTTTTAACTAAATCAACAAACATTATTTTTTAATAAAACTATATGAGATCACAATAGACTAATTAACACTTTAACATTAAATTTGGATCGCATCAACAAAAAAAAATACAACTTTTAGCAAATGAAGTTAGACTAATTTTCCTTTTGAACACAGTCAGTACAAACTGATTTGGTGTGTGTAGGGCATATGTTACCCTTACAGAAGTAGCAGATAGATTTAAATTTTCTATCTATTTGTCTTGGGCAATGGATGCAGCTCTTCCTCATAGGAACGATGACGCTTTCATCAGGTTGAATATTCTGAAGCGGAGGTATGAATCGCCTTATGGTCTGTTTCAATTCCCGAGGCAAAGTTGAAATAGTGGCCCGCGATTGCAATTGAGGACGACACAATTCAAATGCCAGTGTTTTCAAGAAAAACTTGCGCCCCATTTTGTTGTCTTGACTTACGGTACCCCATATTATGTGAGCATTTACAGCTCCAACATCAAGAAATGTGAAAAACAACCTCAGCGGCCATCGGTAGCAAACACGTGCGACAGAGTAAGTACCGATGAGTTTGTCCACTACATCTATCTACTCCTCCTTTGGATTTATTGTAGAACTTTATGATTTCTGGAAGGTTTTTCTCAGAAGATTCATATAATACGCCCTCGTGGTGCATTGTTGAAAGCAAAAGAACAGTCTTATTTATCTTCGGGCAGTAGGAGAGCAAGGTCTGTGTCGGTTTATATCCAAACAGAGTGGAGTGTTGTTCCAACCCCTTTCGCTTGAAGTCATTTGGGATTTCTGCTTTGTTTTTTCTCAGTGTGCCTACAACTGTTAAGTTATAATTTGTTAGAAGCTGTTCAGCAAAGGGAACGCTGGTAAACCAGTTGTCCATAGTCACATTTCGTCCAGTTCCTGCTATTGGTTCTACCATTCTCTTGACAAGGGCATTTGTTGATGTATCTTGAACATATGGGCCTTCTAGCTGCTTTCCGACGTATATTTCCAACTTTTTCGTGTAGAATGTTATGGCATCCACCAGAGAAAATAACTTGATCCCGTATTTTGCTGGTTTACTAGGCATGTATTGGCGAAATCGACACGATCCTCTAAAACTCTCCAACATTTCGTCTATAACATATTCATGGTTTTTGTAATATGTTTCACAATTCTTCACAAACGCTTCATAGGTCTGTCTAATTGGAGCCAGTTTGTCAATGGAGTTCCGTTCTTGGCTAGTTGTAATGTCATCGAAACGAAGTACTCTGAGTAGAAACTGAAATCGCTGCTTAGACATGACAGCGCGACATATTTCGATCCCAGTACCATCACTCGTTCAAATGTCATCAATCGAAGTATGTGATGATTTATGTATCCCAATTAGATACATAACACCAATCAATGCTTTCAGTTCAATCAAGTTCGTTTGTTCGCAGTCCCGTGCTCTCTCGTAACTTGTCTGCATGGATGTTATTTTTATATTAGTAGAATCCACAACATGCTGCAACATATCTAAGTCCAAAAATAGGAGCCATGACTCTAAAGGACTACTGACCTCCCGTGCTGCACCCTGTGGACCTGGTTGCTCCTTAACTATATTTTGTCTTCTTGTTCTTACACCCTGTGGATAAGGAGTTTTCCTCCATTTGCTAATAACTTTATAGGTGCCATTTCTCTGTCGCTTTTTGACAATATAGAAGTTTTGTGATGATATATTTATCAAGGGCTTGTCGTCATCCCCACTATCCGAGCTTTCCAACTCCATGGGCTGTTCATCGAGCGATTCTAAACCCTGATTTGGCTCCTCCGGTATCTGAAATGGTTCTGTGGGAGCCAGATCATCGCCTTCTTGCTCCGAATCCGTGTTGTGATCACTTTCTTCATCGTGGTAGGTCGCGACTTCATTTTCGTCATCCTCGTCATCGTAAAAAATTCCTAGTTCTTCTTCCAACCAACCCAAAATACGGTTTTGCTGTTCTTCACACATTTTTAAGTAAACTTTAATTTAATTTTAATCTAAAACAATGAAAAAATAACAATAAAATACTTGGTAAAAAGAAATCAATCATAAATTTTCAATTCATTTTTACTTACGCGGTTCGTCGCGTGGGGTCTTTGAAGGCCCGAGCGCACAAAACACGTCTGTATCATACGGCGCGGGCGCGCGAACTGTAGTTAGCGGCGATACGCGGTAACTATAATCCAATTTCGGAGGGTAACTAAAGTACTAAAGCACGCGGATAGTTTTAAATGTGTTAATTTTACATATTTCTAACACCCGGGCTTTCAAAGACCCTGTACTCTCCTCGTCTAAATTAAAATAATATTTAACAGACTGAGTACGATTGTTTTTTCGAACTACAGTTACTCTTTTTACGTCTTAAGCTATTGTGTGTTTAACGATGAATTTCCACTGTCGGTCATGTTCTGCAAGTTCATAGTATTGCTGCATTATAGCCTCTGTTTGCTCTTGAGTGACCTTATCTCCACATTTCTTTGTGCACTTACAAACAGCCTTCAAAGCTTTTTTCTCAAACGGTTTGTTAGATCTGCATCCTATGTAAGGTTTTCCTGAATTATTCAACTTTTTACTTGTCTGGTCTTGTCTTTCACTGTCATTTCGAATCCGTTTTCTGGTCAGTGTTTTATTTATATTTGTTGTTGAATGAATAGAACATGATTCTACATGATACTTGATCTGTACTTGCAACAGCACCTTCACTTTGTGCTGGCATTTGCTCAGAACCAGGCATGTTATTATATTGTTTGGTGATCATCTTCATTATATCCCGTATAGTTAATTACAGACTGATTATTGTCTACTTCTGACACGTGTGATAAATCTAAATCGTTTGAACTGGATGTCACATTTTGGTAACTAACTAAGGTACTGTCAGCTAATTTACCATCGGAAGAAACCTGATTTTGCTTATTTACAGTTAGTTCACTGCCAGTAAACATATTAAAGTCTTTCTGCTGATCATCCTCTTGATTGACAATGCTTGCTAAACTGGAAGAAGTATTAGTCACATTGTCTTCCTCAGGTATGACAGAATAGTTTAGGCAGCGTCTTGTTGATAATATTCTACTTTATGTATTAATCAATTTTGTTTTAAGTCTTGAAGCCGATGGTGTTAATCGACAACAAGTAGTGTCATGATTGTTATTTGTGTCTGTCGACGATTTTCAAATACTATTGAAGGTGATACTATGAAATCTACTGCATTTAAAATATAAGAAACGTTTGAGACGGTCGACGGTGTTCTTGAAATATTCTGAGAAGCTTTTATTAAATAATCAGAGTCTTCTCCAAAACTTCACGAACTTTGCGACAACTGTCGTAGGTTTGCCAATCGTTCTGGCTTGGCACATATTCGGATGTGTATGGAGAGAAATCTTCATTTATTTCCATATCGCTTTCTTCACAATAAGTTCTCTTCGCTGATTCTGCAGATCAGAACAGAGAGAATTAAAATAAACTATGAAATCAAAACTATGAAACTATGAAATTAAAACCATTGCTCTGGCAGTGAAAAATATCAAAATTAAATTTTGATAATTGTCACTGCCAGAGCAATGGTTTTCCCAATCAGAAATCCAACACCTCCGTAAGTGGAGTCTTCGTGGTATAGAAGAATAAGTCACCTGAAGCTAATTTAATTAGATCTTCACCTTTCCTTCTCACCTCGGATAAACCAATAACATCCCATTTGATTATTCTAATTCGTTTTGTAATTCGTAAAATAGTCGTCCGTCCGCAGCGTCAGGTCGTTGGATTGTGGCAGCACATCTAGATATTCTTAGCACCCGTGCACCTTGCCTTTACCAGTACCGCTGTCAGAACACGGAATAGCTGGGCTGCAGGGAACTGAAGGCCGGGGTTTATTGACACTATTCATTGAAAAGAGGGGTTAGCCTTAAAACGCCATGCTGACAAGTGCATCTTGGCGAGTTTTCCGCCAGATCCTCGTTCGTTTTTCAGCCAGGGCACCGCGTGTAGAAGAGGTTGCCGTCGGTGACTAGATGTGATGTCAACCCTATACGGGGGTATAGGGTGGGGGCATCACAATAATCACCCAAGATAAATGGTTTTCAATGTATTTCAATTTCTGTGGCACCTCTACCTCCATATGACCTTAAAAAACAAGTTTGGGGGCTCTTTTTGGATTATCGAATAGACTAGTTTTTAGTTACATTGTGTTATTTTTGCTTGCTTGACTATAGGCAGTGTGCGTGGCGATACCTTTGCCCTCTATTGACTTTTAACTAAAAATTTTACTATACGTCAAATAAGTGTGTAACAAATCTACTTGTTCCTGTTAAAAATTAAAGGATAAAAGTAGACTTGTACATTTAAAAATTTAATAGAGGTAAATGGATGGTTTTACAAGTGAAATAGAAAATACAAGTGATTATAAAAAAGACCTATCAAACCCGCACTCTGGAAGTAGTTTTTGAGTTTATGCACACGATTAGTAGCACTGTTAATGAACCACGATGAAACGTAGAGGTGGAGATGTAGGACGATGCACGTTCTATCAGGTCTGCTCCACAGGACGGCGGCGTTCCGTTCGCGACCTTCAAGAATCTGTCTTGTCTCCAATTTTAAGAATTCCTTCAGTCTCACATTCAAGAAACGCTCTTTCGTCTAGTCTGGTCTCGACTCCTCGTCAGCTCGTTTCCACAGTAGTCTCCTTCCATTTTTGAATCTCAGATTTTGCGGCCATATAATCATCTCATCTGACAAGTGTAGTCGGCCAGGACATAGCAGACTTACTTCATAAAACCATGAGTGCGTAAAGAATTTATAAATATAATTTAAAATTAAGTTATTAGTAAACAATCATTATTATCTATAAAATACAATATTTCAGCTAAACATTGAAAAATATAATTTAGATTAGATAAACCAAAAAGTATTCATCATAGACTAAGCTAGTAAGAAACTCTATGACACAAAAAAAACGTAACTGACAGTTTGGCAAATCTGACGTACATGTCACAACATTGAAAATTAAGAAAATTTATATTTTATTTTAGCAAATATAATGAAAACGAATCGTATTTAGATCGATTCGCTGAGTATAAATAAACAAATCAATAAAAAAAGGATGATATAAGTGTCCTTCTCTAATAACTTAAAGTCGCCTCAAAAGCGGACATCCTCTTTTTATAGCGGATTCCGATGGATATAACTGTTATACAGTATAATATGAAATACCAATTTAAATATATTACTTAATTTTAAAGTTACAATAGTTTTTTTGAAAGGTCAATGAACTTTGTCAAAATCTTTTTTTGTAGATATTTCCCAAAATAACAAACGCTCACCTTATTTAAAATTAACCATGAATTGAAAATTGTAGGTATGTAATAATGTCGTGTATAAATTACAAGTCTTTACTTTCCCTGGAACGCGAGTTAAAAATTTATTTTGAAATATTAGAAAATAAATTATATCAAATTTTCTATATGACATTAGCATTTTTTTTTACCAACGAAATACACTCTAGTTATGTAGCTTAAAAATATATATAGCTTATAGTAAAAAAATGGAACATTTTACGTACAGGACTTCAGAGTTATAACGTTTCTAAGTTTTTCATCAATTTCTATGGAAATAGGGTTGTCAACCATGAGTTTACTATAAATAAGTAAACTCATGGAAAAATGTATGTTATTGAAAAATCACAATATCTACTAAGTAATAAAATTTCTAAACACGTTTTTAATATTGAACCTCCTCAAGATAATTTTTGAGTTTTTGAAAGAAAAGGGAGAAATAAACTGGACTTATTTGGTATGACATAAACAAAAAAAAAAAAAATTGAAATGAGAGTTTACGGGTTATCTTCAGTATCTGAAATAATGAGGATTTCGTCTGAAGTCAGCTCCACTTCTTCAAATTCGAAATTAGAATCCGGTGGGTATTAACGTACATTGTCGGTTGTCACTTCCAACAGAGAAAGAACTTTTGGGGGCAAAGGTTTTTTCGGTTGCGTCTTTTATTGTGGGATATATTTGATAAATATGGATCAGATGATTCAAGTCCACGGTGAAATAAATCGGTTATAGTTGTTTTTCGATCCAACTTGCGTGTGTGATGCTCACGATCATAACGCCAGAATTTATTCTTGGATTCCCCGGCTTGCTCTGACAACATACCTATTGGTAAAGTGCTGGACTCTATAAGTTGCCGACCGTGCATTAATATTTTGTGTACCGTATTAGACATGTAGTACCATTTGTTTGTTTGCACATACCTTGTTGCAATAGATTGACAAAGTTCTTCAATTTTTTTTGCATTGATCATCAACCCACTGGATAAAACCACTAAAATCGTGTGCAAATCTTTTGCCAACCATAGTTCTAGACCCAAGATTTCTGAAAAAGTTGCTCTGTGTTTATCGGACAGTGCGCTACGTGCGGTGTTTCCATCGTTTGTTGACCCTGAATTTGGACGAACAACATCTACTAAGAGACCCATTCTGCTTCTTATTTCTGATTTAATGTATTTTTTTCGACTCTCTACAATTATGGCCTCAATAGAATTTTTCGTTACACGCCATTTCATTACTGCTGGATCATTTTTATATCCCAAATGGAGTCAAAACTCAAAAATTCGGATCCAAGCGTGCAGTGGGCTTAATCCGTGGCGTTGATTCGGAGTTTATGGGTCGGTTTTAAATAATATTTAAATCATTAAAATCTGATGCTGATGCACAACAACATGCACAACGAAGTTGGGAAGATGTCCCCGTAATTATATTAAAAACCTTACCATCTATAACGGTAAGGTGTAATTTGGGTTCAGCAATGATACTCAGCCCTGCGAGAGTTTCTGCGTAAAGTGGTGATAATATTTTAATTTCGTCTTCTACACGCGTTTTTTCTTCCAAAATAAGTTCTTTACTCTCTTGTCTGTATTGAATCTTTAAGAGACGGCAACACCTAAATGATTGAATAGACTGGTATCTTTTAGAATTGAGAAAATATTGAATAACAAGTCATTTCCAAAGATGGTGCAATAACACTTAATTCAGAAAATGCCCTTACTACTTAACGTCATACACATTTGAAACTTTTTTTGGGCAACAATTTTGCCTGTTATTACAGCTTCTTCTTCATGGCCAACTGACTCCGTAACATCGATCATCGATGAAGTTAATTATAACAATATCATATTAGCGGGTAACAATCGACAATACTGATGGGACTGATAAGTTTCCTTTAAAATCCGCATCGTGTCTCTTTTGTCGTTTTGTGCTGCCCTCTATATTTTTAAAAACACATGAGTGTTCTTTTTTTATCAAAATTTCAGTATCCTGTAACAAGAAATGGTGTCAAGATGGTAGATAAATAATAATTATTTTGATATAAGCCTTAGTTTGGAAAAGAGGAAAAACTATAACCTAAGTTGGTTATAATTTTCCCGGTTTTCCAATTACTCGTCATCCCACGAATAATGTTACTTAATTTTTTAGAGTCTTGATTTGTTTCTTTGTGATCACAATTTCACCTCTGGCCAGCAATCATTAAACTAAACAACAATCAATTAATAAGTTGGTATATAACGACGTGTATTTGCTGCCTATGATGTCCATACGCTGATGACGCTGATAAAGATTCAAACTATTTTGATCAATTTATGCATCTAACATCGGACCCGATGGCAAGATTGAATGGAAGGCACACGAACATTATCTGTATTGTTAAACATGGCGTTATGTTAAATTAAATTTACGATATAGGTAGGAACTTTAATATTAAATAGTTAAAGAAGTACGGAACGATTGCATATTAACCGTTAATGTGGCTTGTAAAGTTCTAGAACAAGTTTGGCTTAGTACAACGTCGTATCCGTCAGTATAATATATCTGTCCCCGTCTAAGCCTCGGTGTGATAATAACCGATAATTAATGATAACAACCGCAGTATGATCGAGACAACACTTGCTTGATGAGGGGAGACAATTGAAACTTTCCAGTCAAACAAATTTACATTATAGCAGAAGAAATACTTGGGTAGTTTTCATATCTTGGTTCAAAATAAAAGCATTTATTTCAAGTAGACCAGTTACAGGCACTTCTGAACTGTCGAAACAAAGACAACGAAGAAATGAAACTTCAGTCCCAGTCACAAAGCATAATAACTGTGAAAGTACTGTAGTTGCCCATTCCAAAGCGTTGGCCGTTCATCTCTATGGAGAAGAACGGCCAAGAAACGCCATGGACACTCTTATAAATCAGAATATGGCTACATTATGGCTTTATTGGGAGCAGCGGCAAAATCAAAACCAAAGCATTTATTTCAAGAAGGCCAGTTACAGGCACTTTTGAACTGTCGAAACAAAGATAACAATGAAATGTAGCTGCAGTCCCAGTCACGCGGCATGATAACTGTGAAAGTACTGTAAACCTTGGTTACATCATTCATATTGAGATGGTACATTATGTGAGAACGATGTAGCAAGATGTGCACGTTAAAAGTGTCCATAGTAAAAACAAAAAAGGCAATTCAAAAAAACAAAAATAATTAATTCAAATAAGTCGTGGCAACTAAGAGATGACCAGTCACAACTGACAGCGCCCGTTCACGAACATGACGCATGGATCAGCACCATTCAACACAACCATTTTGAAGGGAACTAAATGATCAGACACACGCGCCACCATCAGTGAAACATTTGAGTCAGCATGACATACTCTCAACCGCTAGGGCACATTCAAGTCGAGAAAGGACGTAGGTTTCCAGTGAACGATAGTTTTTTAGTACATAGTACTCACACAATATGGGCTTTATATAATACTAAATAGATTGAATCTATACAATGCAAAAATAGTGCTACAATCTTCAGCAGCTCCAACAATACTATTTAATGTTATCAACTTATGCGTCCCTGTCCTTGTGGGGCAGGACCGGCATTGAGCTAAGTATTTTTGTCAGCGATATAATCGTCCAACTTGTAATATGCTTGCCTACATAGTCTGCGTTTAATGCATGCTTTAAACTTCGTCTCATTGAGTTCAAGAATACTTTGTGGAATTTTATTATAGCATCTAGCGGCCCCGACTTACGAACAGTAAGTCGTGGGTTCGAACTCAGGCAGGCGCAATACTTTGTGTAATTTATTTCATCACCATTGCTCTCAAAACGATGAGGGATAACATCGTGAGGAAACCGGCATGTCTTAGAACCAAAAAAGTCGAAGACATGTGACATCTACCAACCCGCACTGGGCGTGCGTGGTGGAGCCTCGAGGCTGTGAGTCCCAGCAGAAGGAACATTTTAGGCTGATTATGCTATGGCTACATCATTTATGTTGAGATTTTATATTATTTGAGAACAATGTAGCAGGACGTGCACGTTAAAATTGTCCATAGTAAAGACAAAAAAGACAATTCAAAAGTAAAATAATTATTTCAAATATGCCGTGACAACTAAGAGATGACCAGTCACAGTCACGCAGACAGCGCCCGTTCACGAACACGACGCATGGATCAGCACCATTCAACTCAACCATTTTGAATGGAACTCAATGATCCGAC
Organism: Eugnorisma glareosa; assembly: GCA_947578425.1. Lineage (NCBI taxonomy): Eukaryota > Metazoa > Arthropoda > Insecta > Lepidoptera > Noctuidae > Eugnorisma > Eugnorisma glareosa. The sequence goes on from OX387957.1 coordinate 36,595,263, forward strand.
ATACGCGCCACCATCAGCGAGACATTTGAGTGAGCATGACATACTCTTAACCGCCAGGACACATTCAAATCAAGAAAAGACGTAGGTGACCAGTGAAGTACAAGTACTCACACAATATGGACTATGCGATTACGAGTATGTTGTATTTTAGAGATTGAATTTTTACAATACAAAGATGGTTGTACAATCTTCAGCAGCTCCACCAATACTATTAAATGCTATGCAGGACCAGCATTATTATCAGCGATATAATCGTCCAACTTGTAATATGAGACGCTTACAAAGTGTACGTTTAAATTTAAATTTTATTTTTAAATTTCGTCTCATTCAGGTCAAGAATATTTTGTGGATATTTATTATACGAGTAGTATATTTCAAACAGTACCTCAAGTAAAGTAATGTAAGTAATGAGTAAATTTTATCCAATATTATATATTTTATTATTTGTCTGAAGCCTGGCTGAACTAATTGGTCCCTATTTCTAGTATTGTAAATGTGTATGTCGCCTCTTTTACTAAAAACATGCCGACGTAATGACAAGATGAGCAGGTTTGAAATGTCATGTTCATTAATTTGTGATTTTGTCTTAGACCAATGTGATTTGTCTTGTCTACGTAATATAAAATAAAGCATCAGGAAAACGTACTCCAAAAATAAAACACTTTAAAATCAGTCCCAAATAATATTTATTATTATTATTTCATGCCTTACACACTATACCGAATACGCTATGACATTTATTGGAAAAATAAATATATATGATTTTGTTTGAGTCACAGCTTTATTCAGCTTTGTTGAGTACGATTGCTTTTTGCTGATTTTAATTGTATTTACAAGTCCAAGATTTCGTTCACATTTCAATGGAGGATCACGTTTTATTTTGGTTAGATAATTAATATGCAATCAATTTAAAGGTAATCACGATGAATAAAAAGAAATAATGGAAGCCACATAGTAGAAACATAAACTTACAAATTAAACTAAGACATCTAATATGTCACGTTTATTGAAAAAATTAATTAATTGTTACAGAGTCTTTTCGGTTTAAATTAACCATTAAATATAAGGCGGATTAAAGTTATTTCAAAATTGAAATAAATAACAAGTATTGTATTGTAGAATATAGACGTTGAGGCTATAATCTACTTTAAATAAAAGGGCTTTCAGCGACTTTAGCCATGTATTTTGAAATAAATCTACCACACTTTTTGGGGGCTATCGCGTATGAATTCGCCGCTAGAGGCGCTAGTGTAGCGCGTGGGCACCGAAATCTCAGATGTCATAGAAAGAAAGTTCACGCTTTGCGTGCTTTTTAAACACGTATTTTTACAAATATTCACGATTGTGGTCTAGATTGGACCATTCCTGATTAATTAATTAAGACTTGAAGATTTTAAGTAGCAACTTAGAATCTTAATGTTCAGTACTTGGAGATAAAATGATTTTTAAATGTTTCATGCTTGCTAATTTTGTGGAGAATATTGTAAATATATGAACCTGAAGTTTATAAGTAATAAAATGTGTGTGTATGTTTTTATAAGTAATAAAATAAACTTTTCATGAAGTTATTGGTACTATAAAGTATAAAATAGAATTTTTGACAGGACCTTAATCGATAGTGGTGCCATCTGGTGAGCTCAAAAACGATAGCCCTCATTGTCACTTCTGAGCAAAGACAAAATATGTTCTTTTTTTAAATTACTTTTCTTTCAAACTCCTTTAAGGATCAGAATGCAGCCATAGCAAGCCTGCCTAATGTAAGGTTGGTTGTAAGTTATAAAGCCTTACAGTACCTATGCGTCTGTTTTCAAATACCAGCTAAAAGTTATTTCAGGACTTTTCTGATGTTCAAATGATATTCTTGAAGATTCACAACAATTCTACATAAGTATAGCTATAGTTTTATCGAAAAGTCGTGGCAGCCGAATTCAACAGCTAATATTAAAGCAAAGTAACGTAACCACTGCTGCTGTATGTTATACAAACAGTTTAATTCTATCCATAGAAAGCAGCAGTGGTTTTAGGCTTATGTTGGTTTAAAGATTAACTATGAATTGCTTTCGACCAACTATGTTTCTTTGTTAAACAAAATCATCTCTGTGCAATAATATGAATGCTAGTATTTGAGTCACGATTAAATGATATTCATCGAAAAACGCTTGCCCGAATAATCCTTTGACCAATTCATCGAAATGATGATTTTATTCGAAAAACGTTAGCCTGAAAATCGTGTGTCTGATGAATGTTTGACCGAAAAAAGGACTTGTGTTTTGTGTTCTGTACTGAAAAACCTCTACAAAAAGGTCAGTGTTTGTCCTTCTAGGGACTGACCTTATTGGTGAGGTTCATCAGGTGCGTAGTACTCGCAACCGGCGTGCGTGTATGACCACATGTATGAATGTGGACGAGGCAAAAGGAGTGTGTATAGATCGTAGCAGGTCGCGTTCTGTGGTTTCTGCCTACCCCCACGGGAAAAAGGCGTGAGTTTATGTATGTTCGTTCTGATCTCTAATGTAGAGCACGCGTATTTTTCGGTTAAATGTTCTTTCGTCCTAAAGATCTTCGAGTAAACGTTTTTAGGATAAGTGAACTCCGGGCAACCGTGCCGCACCTCAATGTGAACGTGTCTTCATTAGAACTATTTACAATTCATAGTATAGAGCTATAATAACGTGAACGTGTCCATAGCGAATTAATTAGATAACATTGCTTAAGCAATGGCTACTGTCAGAAGGTATCTACATACCACATAAGAAGAAAGTCTTGCTCAAGTGCTTCAGATATCCTAACCAATATAAATAGCTACAAACATTATAGTTACAATTGATTAAGCATATTGATAGTAATACTTAACAGGTAAGTACAAATTAGCATCCAATCATACTACCTTCACGAAAGGGCTGACTTTAGATATTTTTTTACCTACTGACATAAAAAATCAACTGCTTATATCACAGTGGTTGAGAATCGATTATAATTAATGATTTTTATTTTACTTCATAGTTTTAGATTTTTATTGATATGAATAATTATGTATAATTATAATATGCGTTTTTGTTTGTTGGCAAAATAAACATGGGGAAGATCGTTTTCAGTGTTAAATCGACCAAACTCTGGTCCATCTCACACTGTGTGTATTGTATTTTGTATGTATACATCGAAACTTTTTACTTTAATTTCCTTTATTTATTTATTGATATAGTAATTATTGTGTCATCGCTTAAGAAGAATTGAATTATTATAATAACTTTTGTCGTTTGTAAAATATCTATCTACGCACTTGTATATTTGTTAATAGTTATCAGTCACAATGCAATAAGGAGGTAATAGTAGATTACATCGTTTTATACACAAAAATATTCTGCTTTTCTTTTTTTTATTAGTTATTCTGCGGATAAAAATAAGTAATTGAACACATGTTTTTTTTATACGGTTGACCGATCTGTCACTCAAAATTAGAGCTATTTTTTCTGTTTGACTGGTCGCTTGTTCTATTGGTTGATTCGTGTGCATAAAGTTATGATTTGCATGCTCTTCCAGTTAATTATGATTCTAGACATACTGCTCATGGTAGTAAATCTAATACATTATGCAGCTCACGTTAACTCATGAGCAGACACACAATCACTTCCTTGATCCATTTAAGTGAGTGTTTTATTTAACCCTAACTGCGTATCGTATAATAACTTTTGCTACGCATAGTTTGTAAAATGCTTAAGGTGTGGAAAGTAGCACAATCATTTATTTGGGTTGGAGTTTGGCCAGTTTTCCATAAATCATCCTGGAGAAGTTCACGCATTCCTGTTCCGTCAATTACTTATAATTTTTCAGTCTGAAAGTTTTTTTTTAACAACAGTATTTTTTAAGTATAAAGCGGTAAAATTCTCTTTTATTGTTCACAACGAAATAAAGGAAGATTCATACGCATACCACAGTTGGTGTGCTGAAGTTAACACACTTGACACCAAGGGTGACTTAAAACGGTTTCTACTGTCTACCTTACTTAATAGTATAAGTGCTAAAGTATTACTTTAACTGAAGAATTTTAGTTCATTATCGGGAGAATAAAACATACAAAGTCAACAGCGATTTTTCACGTTCTCCTATGGTTATAACAAATACACGATATTGTCTAACATAAAAATATGTAATGACTGATTAACTTACTTATTCAGTTGCAGTTGCGTGTTTTAGATAGAAAGCTTGACGATCTTTTCATATATGTAATTATACATTATTTGATTTTACATTTTAACTCTTACATATTTATAAAACGCCATAATCCTCTTAAGTTGACATCTCTCAATCTATCAGGAAGGCGACATGCAAACAGCGATTTACAGTGAGTTCGAATGTTATGCCTGAATTTATTACAGAAAATAAATAGCCTATTTCATCGATACTACAGAGTAAATCGATGGCCTAAATTTAATTCTTCAGCGCAACATTGAAAATATTTAGAATGCTAGAAACTAGATGCACGTTTACATCGGATTTTCATTAGGTACATAGCATCCTTCCAATCCTAGACATTCCCTTCAACGCTTGTAGCAGAGGTAAGCTTATGTTAGTGTAATACGTTAGTGGTTTTATTTTAATTTGGTTCTAGTATCTATTCTATGTAGATGTCCTCGATCGGGTACGCAGTTTCTATGAATGTTTGGTAGAATCTGTGGAATGCCCTCCTGAAATAGAAAATGATAACAATTAAAAATTTGACGTAAAGTAATCAACAATTACAATGCAATGAAACTACGTTGATCTGATTTATGTGTAAGTCATACTTTCGTCCACGTCAAAGTAGTTTTGTGATTCTGATGTAGGTTTCCAAGGAACAGTAATTACGTAGGTAAGCGATATCGAGATGTCATGTCGTAGTGATACGTCAGCGAGGATGAGTTATAAGTTGTTAGTCTGTAACTACTAGTACTTGCTTTGTCCAATGAAAGCATTAAAGTAATTGTGTCTTCTTTGCGAGTAGGTAAGTTAATCATTGAATAAGGGAATACGTACCCCACGGCCTCGGCTACGGGCCTCGTGGACTCCTGCCCCCTGAAGACATGGCATGCAAACCGCTGTAGCGTCGGGTGCTTCGTAATGAAGCCCAAGTATCTGTGGTCTCGTGGGTGGAACGCACAGAATGAAACATTCTTTAATGAGTAGAAGTAGTCAATGCATGGGCCATTTCGATTTCGCTGGAAAACAAACATAAAAGAAATCATTACATTACTAAAAATCCCGATGCCTACGTTTCTGTTATGATAACTGTTATTTTTCGCAAAATTAGTCTAATCAAAATATTGCTAAACTTGCCTACAGTACTTATGTATTTTTTTTTTGAGTATTCCCTGCACCCAACTGCCAATACACGTATTTTAAGCATTCAATTATAATAATTATAACTATTTTGGTACATTTATTTTAATGACAAAGCCCAAACCAGCTAACAACTAATAAATACGATGGAACGCCTACGATTAATTGAGCTCACATACGCCACTCATCAATGTATGGTCTGCTGCTAGTAAACAGGCGCTTGTTAGCGATGGTTGGAAATCTATACTTCTATATTAATATTACAAAGAGGTAAAGTTTGTGAAGTTGTAGGGGGTAATCTCTGGATCTACGGAACCGATTTTGAAAATTCGCTAATAGGAAGCTACATTATCCTCGAGAGGCTATATTTAAAAAGTGCCCGTGGGATAATATCAGACCAAAACGCGAGCGAAACCGCGGGCAACAGCCAGTCCAAAATAAACTGATTATGAAATACTGCAAATTACAACAAACCGCCTCAAAGCGTCTGGTTTATATATTGATGTTCTTCAAGTAAAGATGTGTCATGTTAAAAAAAAACAGTCAAGTGCAAGTTGGCGTTAAGTTTTCTGCTGTAATTAATGTAATGTGCGTAATCAATACACCTGGCTATCGCCTAAACTATACATCTACATAAATGACAAAGTGTCAAGGAATAACATTAAATAAATAAATAAATATCGCTGGACATAACACACAGCGCCATCTAGGTGCCATTATATGCACTACCTATATGTTTGCATGGGAAACTGTTTAGGTACGTTTAGCGTAACCCAAATTGACGTTTCTTTACGACGTCAATAGGGAAAAGTCATTGAGTCGCTGTTAACTTATACCTAGTTTGGAACAACCTAACATCATCATCTGCTTAGCGTTTTCCCAGCTATGTTGGGGTCGGCTCCCAGTCTAACAGGATGCAGCTGAATACCAGTCTTGTACATGCAGCGACTTATTATCTGACCTCCACAACCCAGTAAGTCTGGGTAATTCGATAGACTAATTGTCAAACTTTTTGGCCAATGGTTTAACGTGCTTTCCGAGGCACGCAGAAAACTCGGTATGTGTGGGTAGACACCAATCCATTACGCAACCTAGGCTTAATACTAACATAACAATTATGACTTGAAATGGAAATAATTGTCCGAGTTTAAATCTCTACGGACTACCATTTCACTGTTTGAGACCAATCGTTAAGCACTTGACATAATTTAGAAAAATTAAGTTTGTTTTCTCTAGATATAAAATGATATAACCAGTCAATACATTTTAGAGAAAAAATTGATCACATTCTGCTGCTCTATTCCATGGATTATTCTGCTGGTAATATCATGTAAAAATAATCCAGTTTACAGTATGCTTTAACTGCAGCATTTGTTTACAGAAATATGAGTTATAATTTGAATGTTTTCAAAAGCTTAGCCAAATATTATTATTTTGCGCCCACAAGAAACTATGTAGCTCGCAATGCACCTATTATATTTATTTTATGATGTAAACATATAATAGTTGATTGATTGTTTGACTGTTAGATAAACTAGAAGTTTCTGTGGCTACTGTCAGCAAACGGTAGACTGGTTTATTTCAGGCGATTGTCTCAGTGCTATTTTTTGTTGTAACGTAGAAGACTGGTTGAATTATTCCAGCTCATGCCGATCTCTGGGAAACGCATTTTTTATACTTAGTAAGATAGTCCGCATTACACAGAATATTGTAATTATTGCTGTATAGACATTAGTTTGTGTAAGATTACTGTAAACAATCATGATGTCGTAATTAAAAATAACAAAATACCTTAGACTATGACGTAGCTATTTATCCAAAGTGTCGAGAGAAAGAGTAAATATCACGAATGAATGGCCAATCCATAACTATACCTAAACTTATACATATACCTAAACTTTGAATGCAAGTACTTTAGTCATTCTGAAGTACTTACTGCTGGTTTCGATCGATCAACCATACGAAGTCCGTGGTCTGAAACTTCCAGTATGCACGGCTGCATTGTAGGTTCTCCATTACACTCCGAGACTATCTTCCTTACCGCTTGACATACAACTCCCGTGCCTTTGTGAGCTGAAGTTTCTACTGAGCCCATGTACCTGTAAACGAAATGGTTTTTCATTAGTAAAGTATATTTTGGGCCCAAATGAGTTATTATTTTCTAAAAAGTTATAACTATACAAAGAGACCAGGCTCTTTATTTAACAAAACATTTAATTGAAATTGCGTGTGCCTTTAATAAAAAGTAATAGTAAAGTAATTTTGAGTAATCCTTTCGATTGCAGAAAGTAATTCATTTATATTAACTAAATTCTATTATAATAATAATATAGAAATTGTGCTTACGCTAATAGATATCGTTCTTTTTTGTCTTTAGCATTTGCTGGATCGAAGTCGTTGTAATCCATGTCAACAGCATACGCTGACGGGAAAATTCCTTGTTGGCCAGTTCTTAGATTGACTCCTGGAAAATTATTAATATTGATTAAGTAGTCGTGTGCGCTGCAACTCAGCAATCTATAATTATACATTTTATGGATATATAAAATAATAGGGTTCGTAAGACTCTCTTACAGATCAAACTTTGATTTTTAATTATACTAATAAAAGGAAATTCTCAACAACAAAAAAGTACATTTCGAAAATCAGCCTCAAAGGACTATACTGGTCTCATAATGGTGTCTGTAAAACTTTTTAAACCGTGTTATGCTCATATTTTGATTCATTAAAATTACCTTCACACCACAAATCTTCAGCTTCCTTCTGAACATAAATGGGGTCACCGATTTCCACTTCAATTTCGTCATGATGTCGAGGGTTAAACTTATGGAGGCCTCTGTGTGTAGCTTCAAGCATTTCAAGCTGACTGTGGGGAATGTTTGTCATGTTCCCGGCAAAGTTTAGTCCGGTGATACTGCAACTCGAAGCTGGAGACACTGGAAGTTAAGGGTGCGAATCAGAATGTTTTAAGACAAAAATTGTTTCGGGAGTGCAGTGAACTAAGTAGCTCTCTTCCAACGATCCTTGAAGACAACGTAGGAGCCATAGGTATATCATCCCATTAGCAGTTATTGGTATTGTTGACGCATAAAACTTGGCAATACTTAAAACGGTAACTCAGTAGAGTTACCGTTAAGTATTAAAGTTCACCAACCATACGTAGTTAACTAGAAGATACAGGTAACTTCTCAATTTCTCATTTATGTCTGTATTTGAGCTTTTTAAGTTGAGGAATTCATACCAAACATTTTAACTTATTACATGACAACCACGAAAGATCACGTTTCTATGGCATGGTCACTCCTTCACCATTTTGATTTTTCTGCACTTGAACAAACAAAACATGTCCTGAACTGTATCGGAGATAAAGATCGCGAAACATTATCTGGGAATTACTTTATAATTTTATACAATTTGTTGAAGTCTTGCAGTTCTATAAGTTCAGTTAGCTTTCTTGTACCTAAGTTCCTATCTAGTAATATAAAAAACCGGCCAAGTGCGAGTCGTACTCACACGCACACAGGGTTCCGTAGCCCCAAACAATATAATAAAAATATTTTGAAGGCTCATTCATAAGTTGTCATGTTTCTCACACTCAACAGAAAAACTAAACAAAGCTAAGCTATAGTATTAGTAGCTATAGAATTTTTTATTTACGTTCTAAAACCCTACATTTTTTCAGAATTTTCCTCCTCTTACTTTAGAAATTAGAGGGGGGAGGGGACACATTTTTCCAGTTTGGAAGTGTCTATCTTTCAAACGATTGACTTTGAGTTAAAATGGTTTTAAGAACCTCAATGTCATTTATAAAGACCAATCTATAGACACGTACGCACGTAGGTTTGATAAAAAAATATTTTTTAGTTTTACTTTCATGTATGGGAAGCTCCCCTTAATCGTGTTTTTTGTTTATTTTTTTTATAAAAATCGTAAAGCGGTTTACAGAATACATCTACCTCCTAAGTTTCAACTGTGTAGTCCTAATAGTTTCGGAATAAAGTGGCTGTGACATACACGGATAGACAGAGTTGGCGAATCAATAAGGGTTCCATTTTTTGCCATTCGGCTATGGAACCCTAAAAAAAACACTTAAGTAATGATAATGTTAAAATGTGTTTGATGATGAAACCGGTGTTGTGAAATACCCTTATCCAGCGGCTCTCATAGGTAACTATGATAAACAAAAAGTAAATGCACTAACCATTCTGCTGTAGCGGCGTTGGTGATATACTTTTGGGTCCAGTGTCGATCGGTGAGTGAGCAGTACTGTGTCCGCTGTCAACATCGCCTAGGCTTTGCAGTCTCTCAGAGTCTGGGCTCGAGTCCTCGTCTAGAAGGTACCCGCATTTGAGCACAAGGAGTGGTCTCGTATGACATCCCGGCCGGATCAGCAGACCAGTGAGCGCCCCAAGCTCGTCTGCTAGGGACGCTGGTTGATTGCATGCTAGAATTTTTGCTGGAAATATTAAAAATGTCATCAGTGGCTTTGGATTTCAAAATCACTGATGATGATGTCAATATTGGCCGAGTATAGTTCTACATAACTCAGTTTAAAACGATTCGAACGACTTTTGATAAAAGAGGAAATTGACAAATTAAAATTACAAATAAGGAGGATCTGGTTCCGGAGCTGTTGGAAAGAGATACCGTGGCCCCGGAACACAAAAGGCGATGAAGGAACATGGATGGGTTTTAGTCAGTAAAAGTCAGACACTCCCTCCTGCTCCGCCCAGAGCGGGAGGAGTCATTTGATGATTTCCCAGAAGAAAAAAAGAAAGAAATTAAAAGGAGGATCTGCTTCAATGATTGATCAGTATGTATACCATACCAAGACAAGGCCATTACCATTGAACCAAGACCTTAGTGTTAAAATTGGTAATGGTCGCTTGGGATGTGTTGTAATAATTGTAAAATAAATGAAACATTTTTAATTGTTAGCGGTGTAAAGAATGTGATAATAATATTAGATAGATCGATGAACTCGAGCTCGCAGCATGCATCTCTAAGGTGTGGTCTAATGTGACCACATCAAACTGATACATGCTATATTGTATGTCTATTATTCGTCCGCGGTACGGCATCAAAAAATCCTAATAACACCAGTCAGTTAAGTGTAACAAAACTTTCAAATTCAAAATTTGGCACGATTTTATCAGCGGACTTGGGCCCCTGGGTCAATTGAACCTGAATAAGGACGAATACTCTGGGCAACGTGCGTCATGTTTAGACTAAAACCAAACAGCGTAGCATTAGCTAACAAATACCCTGTAAAGCTATCGATTGCTTAAATCAGCTTCTTTATCTTTATTTAAGAATTTGATTGAAAAGAAAAACATACCTATATTCAATTCTACAAAACTACTAACTTGATACGTACTTATGCGTATATAATATATATACACTGGCTTGTAACTTTGACGTCAATTACACACGTCCGAAATGATGACATACATTTTATCCTTATCGATTGTTGTGTTTTGTATTTGTGGCCGAGTGCAAATTACACAAAAAATACTAAGTAAAAGTGGAATGACCTTTACTGTGGTCAGATTTTCATGGGACTTTTTTATTAAGTTCCTAGAAGTGTGGAGATGAATGGTCTTTTGTATTCACTTTTTTTCGTTTATAGCTGGAGATTCGACAAACTTGAATTGTGGCGTAATAGTGTGACCTTTGTGCATCCAATAAACGCCAATTTGGTATCTTTATTTGTTCATTGATTTCACGAAATATTCAAGTTTCTTTATCGATAATTTCCTTTTTTCTTCAATTATTTCATTTTATTTCTAAAATACCTATGAATTATAAGATAAAGATTTCACTAAACATTCGCAACCAAAATGGCATTTAATGGATGCACACAGGTCTTACTATCACACCACAATAATATATTACTTAAATTTCAAGTTATTCGTCTTCAAAGACACAAAAAAAAGTGAAAAATAACTTTAGCTTCAGAAGTCGGTGACTTTTGTTTTGATTAGTTCAGTTTTTTTGTCACCGACTTCTGAAGCTAAAGTTATTTTTCACTATTTTGTGTTTTTGAAGTCGGTTTTATTTTTTGCAAAAAAGATTTTTAATTTTCCATTTTTAGTTGTAATATCCTATACAAATATTTACTATGCATTTAATTTACATTGTTTACAATACATTTCATGGTAATAGGCTTATCTCAATAAAATGGAACATAACATAAACTGACACATCTATGTACACCCTCAGAGCATACAGGTGTTATGTTATGTTACGATATTGTATAAACAATAAATATCAAAGCGACTGCAGCAATCACAGAAGATTTGCTGTCTATTATTGAAGAGTTCCATTGTTTATCTCCGAAGATCAGCGCCAGATCTTCACCAAATTTAAACGGTACCACCGCGAAATAATATGCTTCTAAACAAAAAAAGAATCATTTAAATCGGTTCACAATTGGCGAAGATATCGATGAATATACACAAAAAAAAAACAGACGACTTGATAACCTCCTCCTTTTGGAAGTCGGTTTAAAAAACAAAAGGAAGCTCAAATAAAAAGTCACGAGAGATGAAGTTTTTATCTCCACCTCTAAGAACACAATAAAAATTCCCATGAAAATCCGACCACTAAAAATTGCGTTCAACGTCTTTGTCTAATTATACTCAACTTTTGTGTATTTTGCAATTTATTCTACCTACTTTAATTTAATTAACTGCATATTATATTATTCGGATGTGGAATAAAAACCTACGGCATCAAAAGGTAAACTTAATTCTGTAGAAAAATAGTTGTAATGATAATTATTTTTGCTATGGTTACATTTATATGGTGTGTTTTGCGATTTATAATACATACACACATCAAAAGTGTCTAGGGATCAACATATATTTTTGCAATAACTTTTCTCCTGATTGATATTAATTAAAATTTTCTTTAAGGATTCATCAAATAAAGTGTTTTCGTTTGTCACAGTAACGATAAACCAAGTCACCTTTGCATTAATAAAGAAATTTGCCATTTTCCTAATAAAGGGATTTTTGACATTTGAACCACTAACACAAAAGTTCGAAAAAAAGACTGAAATAACAGTTTTCTTTAAAATTTTATTGGGTAACTTAAACAATTAATAATCCGTGTTTCTACCGCGAACACTAACAACACAAGAACATCGGTTTGGCATACTCAAAATGAGTTCATCCAAATCACGCTGTGGAATGGCCGCCCATGTTCGTTGCAACAACAAAAAAAGGTCTTCTTGCGACTGGATACCCTCCATATTCGGCAGAGCTCTTCTCTGTAGCATATCCCATGCATGCTCAATCGGATTCAAGTCTGGCGACTGAGCAGGCCAGGGCAGGACATTGATGTTAGCTGCGGCGAGAGTCTGTCTTACAACTCTTGCGGTGTGCGGTCGTGCATTATCATGCATTAACTGAAATAAGGGACCGATTTGCACTTGTAGAGGAACGATGACGTCTGATACAATCGTCTCAGCATAAATTTGAGCGTTGAGGTTGCCTCTGATCCAAATCAACTCAGTTCTTCCGCCGATCCGCCCCGCCCATACCATGATGGTTCCACCACTATAAGGATGGACTTCCTGGCAGGATTTTAATCGCTGTTGGCGTCCAGGGGTTCTCCAGTGTCGTATACGTCTTGTATCCGGTCTCATACCAAAACGAGACTCATCAGAAAAGCACACGAAACGCCATTGTTCTTCTGCCCAATTTCTGTGTTCAAGAGCCCATTGATATCGTATCCTACGATTGTGCATTGCTATAGGTGGTACCCGTAGCGGTCTTCGGGAATGAAGGTTCACTTCATGCAAGCGGTTTCCGACTGTTTGGTCGCTAATTAAGTTCCCTGAAGAGTGATGAAGCCTCACGGCTAACATCATGGCGGTTATTGTTGGAGCTCTTCGAGTTAAGATTTGAATGTATCGGTCTTGTCTCCGTGTGGTGCAGCGATACCGTCCTCCATGGCGCTCAGCCACGGTACCAGTGCTTCGGTAACGTGTCCAAAGTCGACTGATAACACTCTGACTTGTATTCAGAGCTAAAGCCACAGTACGTTGCCGGGAACCAGCTTCTATCATTCCCACGGCTCTGAGCATTTCTTCCCTGCTTAAATGACGTCGCCGCTCCATAATAACGTTGGTTTTAATCAGTAGTAGGGAAACAGTAGCACTAATAATGTCTTCAATGCGTTGTATGTTTTTATAGGGAAAATATTGACAGCTGATTTTCATCTTTTACTCGAATTTGATTCACAGTTCCTGATTCAAATTATGAAATGCACCAAAAAGGATCCATATAAATTTATAAAATCATAAATTTATTACAAAGCCACATCTCAATCTCAAGAAATCCACATAAAAATGCTTGATCCCTAGACACTTTTGATGTGTGTAGTTAAGTAGTTTAGTACTTTATGATTATCATAACTAAATCATAAAATTAACCTAAGCGTAGCCAGTAAACGACAACAACATTCGAGTGTCCAGTTTAGGTTTCATTCGTTTACAATATAAAGTAGTATTAGACCGCAATGATTCTTCATCATTTTGAGGGTTTAGCCCATAATTTTATTGTGTTGCTATTAAGAATTAATACACTGTCCAGAAATGCTGATAACAATAATAGGAAGTGGGTAAGAAACCGAGAAAAATAACTTTAAGGAAGCAACAATCACTTAACAATTTATACTGACAGCCCAGTAGGAGGATTATACTTGATTATCAGTGCAACACACGATTAATCAAAATCAAACTATTTTGATCGATTACGTGTACTTACTGAGTAGGTACAAGCTAGATTAGTTCGCCCTTTATGGCATGTTACTGTTATCGAAAAAGTAAACGTTTTAGATATAAAAACTAGAAATAAGTAGAAATTAAAACTAAAAAAAAACTGTTGAAGTACTAATATGATACAGATTAACAAATAAATTATAAAATGGGCTCCAAGAACATCGTGGGGTAAAGGTATCTTTTATGGGACATATAATCATTTGATTGTGTACAACAATATGTCAGTAATGATTGCAAAACACTGTGAAACGGCCCTGGGTTCTTTTTCACTTTAGAACCATGTTTTATGATTTATAACGAAATTCTTAAACCACGGGTATCCTGTTTAAAACGAGCATAATAATAGATTATAGTCAACCTACCCATTATTTATGGAATGGACGTTTACAGATATGAATGACTACGCCAGCAGCAATAACAGGTATTATCTTGATTAAATCAAACAATTGCAAGGGCGCTGCTGCAGTTGATGACGCGACGCAAGCTTATATTTCTAAATGAACCGATGACCTTTTTCTATTAAAAACAATGAAATCATTATTGGGTTATGATGATTAAAAGAAACTATTTACTCACATTTTCTGTTCTTTGGAATCTCTGGCAGCTTTCTTCGTTTGCGTTCGCCGTTCGTGAATGAGTAATGCTGAGGGCTTCGTTGCGTTTCAGTTATGTCAGGCTGCGATGGTGGTGATACGACGTCTTCTTTTACTGTGGTGGTGCCTGTATTCCCATCCACCATACATGGATGCATGTCCTCTTTGGTGTCCTCCTCCGGCGAACACTCGCTCTTGGATGACGGGGAATCATCGTCCAATCCCACATTTGGCACTAATCTGAAATAGTAAGGTATGTTATAAAGGTAAAGGTTAACATTTCGCTAGATTTTTAAGTTTAATCGTAAAAAATGCGTCTTCAAAGTCTTTACTCCCAATTCACGTGACAAATTACTCGGAATGGAACACGATTTCTTAAGAGGGTTGTTATGTATCAGTATGGAAAGTATGTCAAAAGTTGTACTTACGAATAAAACGGCGTTGGAGCCTTTATGTGTTGTGGTAATCTATCGAAAACACGGCGAAATTCTTCAAATTCGCTATCAGCCATGTCGCTTTACATCTGATTGTTGGGTAGAGAGAGTGCCGCATGCGCGACCAGCTCCCCGCAACTGTATCGACCGAGTACGAGCGACGGGTGTCGTTGTGCGCATGTTCTTGTTCAACCCCAGTGCGCGCACCGCTGTCACCCCTACAGGGCGCACGCGTGCATTTCTCACCCCTACATAAATATACATCATTGTGTGGGTGTCGCATAACGAATGATGCATCAGCGGGAAATCCATTCAACACTAAGGGTTGAACGACTAATTGCCCAACTGAACTTTATGCGAGTATGATTAGGGACAGTTATAACTATCTACACTGATTATAATGAATAATATAGCAGTCTGTTTTTCTCGATGGATAAGACAGAGATGTAACAATACTACACCGATATTATGCCAGTCACCTTAAAGTTCCATGTGATAAGCTACCATTTAGCTCTTTGCGGTGTTCTTTATGTTTCCGATCTTAAAAGTCTCAGTGACGCGCGCACTGATCGCCTGTCAAAGACGAATCCTATGATTAAATGTATGTTTTGCCTACTTCTTTCTTTATCGTGTGGCTAGTACCTATCCTGGTGTCAGACTTGGCTTTACATGCTGTCAAGAAATATCTCTTAGGTATGTTTTCCTCACAATGTTTTCCTTCCTCCACCGAAGCAAGTGATAATTATACAATACACATATGAATCCGACAAATCAGAGTTGCATGTCTTGGGTTAGAACTCGAGACGTAGGACTTGCCAGTCCGACGGTTACACAACTAGGCTATCACTGCTACAAAGGGTTGAGAGCTGTTTTACCTAAAAGGGTAAAAAAAGATCTAAAAATACTCCGGCTTCGTTCATAGCCAGTGTCTATGTCGGGACTTATTTATCACACAACGTGGTTTTGAAGGTTCAACTATAGAATAGTAGGTCACGGAAAGCGTCAACTCGACCTGGCCCTGAAGTCTCGACATAAATAGCGCTCGCAAAACAACCGAATTCGGTCGCAAAGTCATAACGATGAGGATTTAAGATGGACACCGGTGGGTCGCGTCCAGCTCGACAGCTGCGATCGCTAACTATGTCGAGACTGCTGCTGAATGATGAGGTAGTGAATGTCTGAAACAGGAGAGTCAAGAGGAGAGAAAAGAAAGGCCACGGGGCAGAGTGTTCGGTCTCCAGAGCTGCAAGTGTTTCTGGAGAACACAGACACAGACCACATCGGTCCTGAAAAGAATCTCGCTGCTCCGCTAGTGTCATCTTCCCCTAGCTTCGTTTCCACCAGGTCAGATATATATCTTGAGTTAGAGAATCTTGAGCCGAAACGTTACGCTTTAATTTGTGCTGTTGAAGTTTTTTTTGGTTACCAAATGCTTTTGCAAATAAGGATTCGATAAGGAAAGGTAAGCAGTGGTTCAACTACAAGCGGTCTAGCTAGGTCTTTGAATTTTGAAAGGGTTTCCAAAATGAGTCGAAAGAGGATGTTGCCGGTGTTGTATTGAAAAAGGTCTGAGGGTGTACTTTGAAGTTTGTGTACTTCCCAATATGCACCTTCAGACTCCGCTAGGCCAGGAGCATTCCGCAGGTTAGGTATGAAGCTACAGGTAGATGGCGGGTCCGTCCGGACGGACTAATTCATAAGGGCTGCCGCGCGACGCGACGGCCGCGTCGCATGCACACCACAGAATACACAGGTCGGTGTTAACAATAGTTATTCTTATTTATGTCACCCGTAATTACGTAGTTAGAATATTAATTATTATAGTATGGTTAGGTACTAACAAGTTCTGTTTACATGGTCAGGTTTAGATTTGATAAGTATCTATGGGTCGGAAAGTACCTATTTAATTGTATTTTTTTTTGTGGTTATTTAGTACCTACCTATCACGGATTAATAATATAAATGAAAATTATGTAATAAGATTTTGGCAACATATACTCGTACATACGTTTTGTTTAGTCCAATTACGTAGGCACTTATTAATAAATAATGGAGAAATCAAATGAAAGTATTAAAACTATAATAGACCGAGAGCTGAGGCAATATTTTTGTAAGCTTGTCTTTGACCATAGCAGGTGCAATCGGTTTCCTTTTAAGGTGAATACGTAGTGGTAGCCCGTAGGTATTATAGTCTGCGCTAATCAAGATAGTTGAGAACCAACACTATCTTTTATGGGTGTTGGCTCCGAGGACTATCTTGTTCGCGTCGTACACACGGCTACACATCAAGCTATACATTTCCAGTTTATGCTGATCTCGCATTGAATAGGATTTCTATACAATGCGGGGTCAGCTTATACTGGAAATGTTTAGCTTGATGTGTAGCCGTGTGTACCTATGTCATTCCAGACTTGATACGCATGTATCCTACCCTAAACACCTAAAAGATTTATTTTATTTCATAGACAATGTAGGCACACTAACGTGTGAGGTATATGCCTGTCTTCTTAGGTTAAAGTACCTACGGGTATGAAGACATTGTAAACTAAAATAGTTTTCTGATCTGCATAAATACTACTAAGTAAGCACCGAGCCTAGCTTATTTGAAACGTCATTGTTGGCCACAAAAGTACAATTAAATATTAAATTTTCAGATTAATTATCATTTAAAAGAAGACAACCCTAACATATTCAGAAGGTTTAAGAGTTACGCGATAAAAAGACACGCAACTGTTAGGTGAATTTAATTGTAGGTAATTGGCACTTTATTGTGCCGTTGCAAAAGTCGCTATTTATTTAAATTATTTTGTTTTTTTTTTTCTTCTTTACTTGTACTATTTTGTATTCTGTGACTCCATTTACCTTTAAAAAACCGTGCCTGTACGAAGCGGGCATTTCTCCAGGGTGTTCAGCGATATTGAAGGCTGACTAACACTATTGTCCTCCACATCGCTGCTGCTTCTACTCTTAAAATTATCACTTATAAAATAAAATGTATTATTATTAAACTACAAAATATAAAAAAAAACACTTCAAAGTCTATATGACACTGCACTCGTGATGCAGCGATGCAGTCACCTGGGGGCCTCGAGCGCCACGCCGCGCCGCCGCCCGCGCTCCGCCGATTAACTCATATCGGCGTAGCACCGCCGACCGTTGCAGGTGACTAGGGGCTTGTCGTCCTCAAAGAATCGTACTCAAAGAAATGTTGGCCCACTGGTTTGGCACCGACTTCAGACACAAAGGAAGCACGGTATCTGTCTGTGACAAACCAAAGGCATCCATTTCCATGTTGAAAATTAGCTTGTTTTTCAAAGGTTAATGTGAAATTGAAGGAAATTAAAGACTATGTTATATTTTATCGAATTTGAATTAAATATTATTTGTACTACGTAGTTTAGGTAGGTCAGATATTTTTATACTATTAGAATTGGTAATTTATTAAATATTTAAATTAAATCGAGAAAAGAAAATGAATGTGTAGCACATTTCATTGTCACCTGTTATGTCACAGGGAAATTGATGCGATTTAGGTATTCATATGTGTTTGGCTATTTTAGTAGCTGGTAAGTACAAAAAAACGTTTAGTTCGAGAGGCTCTCGAAGGTTTGAGGTTGGTAGTGACTATTGTGACGACTGGCGGAGAGGCTTAGCGTATTGACAAAACTCTTGGGACGTGCCCTCTTCCCGGCTGCTAGGATGAACGATTACGAACCAACGCAAATACTAGTCACTGGCTTTTCAGTTATTTTTATCTACTACGATCTTGTCTTTTTATAAGTTCCTGAAATGCTTTACTTGCAATGAATTTCATGCAGCATACATGAAGCTCGAAGTTTTTGTCTGCAATAATCAGTGATGGCCAGTCATATAATAATTTTATTGTCACGGTTTGTATTTCAGTAAAAGAAATTCTTCGCCCAGGGGTATAGGATATATTATGTATAAACATAATTGGCGAAATGTGGGTATATATATATTATGTATACCTCTGCCTAACAAACCCATCGGATACCTATGCCAGGCGTGATGCTATGTTGTTTTTAGTTGTGTTGGTTTTATGTGTGACATCAGATTGGGAAAAGTGACCAGGGGGTTATAATGACGTCTTAAAGTGACTGCTTTAAAACGTCATGGTAGGCCACCAGGTTGGCAGATGACAGCGTGCACGAGGTAATAAGCTAGTGATTATGCCAATCTTCGCCATATCCACAAGGCTTATTGTATAATAACGCCCTATTTTAACTGACCTTAAACAAGTATAGGAGGTTTCGGCTTTTCGTAGTATCTTTGGAAAAGAAAATCAAAAAACTAAATAAAAAAGTGGTTTGTGAAATTATTATTTTAATTAAAAAAAAACAAGCCGAACTGCGTAATGTCTCTGTATTTCAACTTTAAATTTCCTTTTCGCTTTCATTCCTTTTTTTTTATTTGACTGTTTTTCGTTTGTGCTAATAATAGGAAATAAGTTACCTCTAGGATTATAGCAGAAACAGTTCAGATCAGCGTGTTTGAGTTACAATGCCTTTCTGTTGTTATCAAATGATGAATTTTCATTGTTTGTGGCAAGTGACTTAGCTTTGTGTGAATAGGCTTGAAGTTGGGAGATGATCTATACATCTATACAAATAAAATAAAATTGAAGAGTCTCTTTGTAATATCAAAATGGCAGCTTTTTACTGAATGCATATGAAAATACATTCGGCACTTATATCAGAAATACAGTTTTAAATTTTTGTCTGGCTGTCTGTGTTTGTTACGTCTAATCTTCGAAACGGCTGGACCGATTTGGACGGGACTTTTACTGGTAGATAGCTAATGTTATGAGGTCTATAGTAGGCTACTTTTATTTCTCTCTATCTAGAAAAATAGTAAGGGTTCCATGCAAAAAAAAAAAAAACCCTTGAAATTGGTAACAAATTCCGATTCAAAAATGGAAACAATATTATACTATATAAATCTTTTTTTTATAATACGTGAACGAAGGTCGCGGGCAACAGCTAGTATAAAGTAAATGGGTTTAGTCCCATCTCGGCACCTTCCCATCTCGACCCATGAATTTATTTACCATGCCCATGAAATATTCCCATCTCAGCACCCTTGTTACGTACACAGTCATCAAAAAATGGATACACAGTATCAGTACAGTGAGTAAATCCACTTGATTATTTATTCATAATTTCAGCCGAAAGACGTCCACTGCTGGACATAGGCCTCCCCCAAGTGTCGCCAGTCACATTGACCGGTCCCGTCATCCCGTGCGTCTCGCATCCAGCGGATCCCCGCAAATTATTATTACGACTATTTATTAAATCAAAATATTTTTCAAACGTTACTGTTTCTAAGTTTCTAAGTTCTAAGTTTAACTTTAAAATACTAGTGTGTGAGTGGACAAAGTAAAAGATATTTTTTATGGAATTTGCACAGACAGGTCTTTGAATCGCCCTAATTAGAGGCTCCATTATCTCGGCAGTAACTTGACAAATCTCAAAGTATGATCATAGCGTTTCAAAGTTTATGTTTTTATTTCATATACATATTGTAAAATAAATAAATATTGTTCAAATCCTTTAGTGTTATATGAGCTATATTTTATATATACAAGTATCAAAAGGGTTACAGGACGTCAAAAAATTCGTCAACATAGCTGTGTTGTGTTATCTTATTTCAGAACGTCAAATGCTGTTTCAGGTTTTGGGATGTCTTTTCGCTGAGGAACTGACACGAGTATCTAGGGTTTGTTTGATGACTCCTCCGATTAAGTTTGCACCTTTCCTAGGGCGGCGTTTTAACATAAAATAACACCAAGCCTGTAATCCCCGAAGGGCTAGGCAGAAGTGTAACTACCTAATAGTACACCCTCGTTTTTTCAGTTATGTTTGTCCTATGTAATAGGAGGCGAGCCTATTGCCATCAACCGGGCACAAATCCAGACTCCGTGGCTGCTACTGAGAAATTCCTAATGAAAAAACCCAATGACAATTTGCTCGACCTGGGAATCGAACCCAAGTCGCGATTTCGACTACTAGACCAATGAGTCAGTTAGGGGGTGTGGGCATTTTGTTTAATATTGAGAATGCTACGTTCCATCGCTCTTTGGCAAACGTTGAGTTTGGATTTCAGAGTTTTTGGGAGTTTGGATTTAGGATAAGCAGGATACACAATTACACATGTCGACGAGCTTGCGCTTCAGTGAGATAGGAAGGTCGCTATTCATAAATGCTTTCATGCACCAGTGGCTCTTCCAGGCATTTTCAACTCGAAGGTTGAGCTTTTTGTCATATTTGTTGTTGAAGGAAACTAGCTGACTCAGATAGATATATTCGTCGACATAGTGTATTTCCTGCCCATCACCATCTAGACCCCATATTTAGCGGCATTGCTCATGGCTTTAGTATTTAACCAATTCATCGGCAGTCCAACCTCAAAGCCTGCAGTACTCGGTCTTGGTGCATTTGTTGCAGTTGATATGCTTCAGAAGTAAAAAGAACATTATCGTCTATGAGGCGAAGGTTGAAAAATAATGGCTGTCAAAAAGTGACATACAGTGCGTTGCTCGCATTTAAAAAACAAATTTATGGGGTTGGTGTTATAGTTCCAATTTGTGTTTAGTCAATCAGAACTTGTGATTTGTTGGTATTATTGTTTAGTTTGATTTATCGACTTTCTGATGTGACATTTGCGAAGAACTGTGCTCCTGTCCATCTGTCTGTCTGTCCGTCCGATTGTCATAGCCACTTTACTCCGAAACTGTTGGTACCAAACGGATGAAATTTGGAGAGTTGGTGCCTTCTAAGTCTGTTAGATCGGCATGCTATGCAATCAAAACACTGAGGGAAGAACTAACTTTACCACAACTTAGGAGTATGTATTTCGCTTTGGTTGAGTCTAGGTTCAGATATATTATTGAGTTTTGGGGCAACAGCTACAAATACAATATCCAGTCAGCATTTGTTATTCAAAAAAGAGCTTTGAGGAATTGTCTTTAAAGCTCTTTTTTGAATAACAAGTGCTTCGCATGAGACAGACGGAATCCTGCAAAAACACTTATTAAGACTAAAAAATGTAACAGTGCCATGTCTCTATAATCTTACTTTTTTAGGATATTGGATCAGTAGGAATATAAGTAAGTATATTAATAATGAATGATCAGATACAATAAATTGATGAAAAGCTATATTACAATTTAATATAATTAATGGTAATGAATGAAGCTATACATTCATATACAGGTAAACTATTTGTACAAATTAAAGAAAGAACTGAAAAGGAATACGGAGAGACAATAGGTTACTCAGAAAGGAAGAACGGTCATATAGAGGACATAAGAAAAGAATGTGGTTCTTGATAATGATTTTCTTAAGAAGAGGAAAATTCTGAAAAAAATGGATTTGTTGAACCTAAAAAGAACTTTCATCAAATGATGGTTTTCATGAGATTTGATGTTAAGTTTTTAAAACATCTCAAAAACTAAACATCAAATCTTTTTCGTGAAATTGCAGCAGTAACTTGGTTTTTCAATAACATACTTTAAAAAGCCAATTTAGTTTTGCTGTTGAGTGTAAATTGACCTATGAATGAGCGTAAAAAATATTGTCATTAAATGTTTAGTGCTACGAAACCCTTTGTGTGCAGGTCCGATTCGCAACTGGCCGATTTTTTTACATAGTTATTGAACTTACAATTCTTCTCTGAACTTCTCAAAAACGGTAGCCGGAAAGACATTATTTTACAATGAGTCTGAGTTGGCTGTAAAATAACTCAGTTTCTTTGATTTCTTAATTCTTTCGATTCCACCGGTACAAAAGGCTAATAGGTATAAATGGATAGGTTTTATCTTCAGGAATAAATACGTAGGTATTAAATAATAATGTAATCTTTAGGTAAGTAACGCCCGCTTACAATAAGAGTAATTGATATGACTTTCATGAGGGGCATTTTTGTATCACAACAGACTATGGGTAGACATAATTATGTGAGTGTTTCATTATAACCCGTACTTACCTTATATTGATAGCTGTATCGAGCGCCTCGAGGGGTGTTGTATTATTATTTACTTAGAATACAGTAACAAGTTATTGTCTTCATTTCTTTCTTTCTTTCTTCATCAACAATAATTTGGTAAGAAAATTCCAGACGAAAATCTTGATCTGCGATGTAACACCTCTGCTCATAAAACTAGCTTGGCTTGGCATCGCTCCAAATTACTCTCAAACGGCTTTAGGACATCCCGAATTACGTCCACAAGTGGGATCACCGCGACAGTCTATTGACCTCGTACTGAATTAACATTTTTTTCAATTCATTTAGATGTATTCTCCATTCTTTGTGAATTTTGCAATCCTTCTATTCCTTCTTGTAATTAATATGTTACTGTAATAGCTCTCACTACGGTAAAACCTAAGATTTACCAACGCTTAATGGTAAAAGTAATTTGTAATCATGATTTTTTTCGAACTTTCTTCACCATACATTCGGTAAATCTTAGATTGTACCTCAAAGACACGGTAAATGTTGCAATATACTCGTAGACATTTATAGATTCCAATTTCTGCCTTCGTCTGATATATTTTTAGGCGAACCTAGAAGTTGGTACCTTACTTTTTACAAATTAGCTGCCAGCGCCGTTTGTTGAAATTGCTGCCGTTGCTGACTTTGGAAACAAAAGCGGAATACGGGACTGGCAATTGGCATACGGAGTCGATAAATGATAAAACAAGGAAAACTAAGGATGCAAGAACCCGACTCGGACAGGTCAAATCTATTCAATTCAAATCAGCTGTTTCCTACAAATGTACAATACCTACACGTTCGAAATGTATGGAATAACAGATTTTGTTTCAGCTTTTTTATGCAGTTGTAAAATTAATGTAGATGTTAGCGGAAAAGTATGTAATCCGTCATTGTATACAATTCCTAGAGGAAAACACTAATTCAGTTTAACTTAACGCCTTTACTTTTGTGAATTTAAAAAAATTCATTGTGAAGTACCTATTCTAGTATTGTTTATAAGTTTTAATGAATTACTGGAACGAGGAGTCTCGTTAGCTCGCGATTAGCAAATAATTGAAGTATTAAGTAATTGAAAGTGGTTTTTGAAGTAAATGAGTGCTGTAACACGATTTAAAAGAGTGTATAAGGAGTCTCTTAGCCTGTTCTAGGTGGCTCTACTCTAGAAAGTTTTTATGTCCAAATGGTTTATTAGAAATAAACGTTTGGAGTTTGAGTCAAGTGTTGTGTGATTTCAACTACTCACCTATCTATCTACCGACAATGAAGAATCGTGTCGCACGGTTAGAGACTGGAAGACAATCAATATGGCGGATGTCGTCGATATTAGAGGATATTGTTCCTCCTACGTTTCCCTGTCCCTGTCCTGTGACGCTGTCTGTCAACTTAACATATATTTTTAGTTCCAAAAATGTTCTCAAGTGAAATCCTTGTAATTTCTTAATGAAAAATAAATTAATTTAACCATCTCTTAACAGAGATAGTACGATTAGACAAAAAAAAATCATAGTGTACAATCCAAACAAACAAAAGTATGAATTTTGAGCATTATTCGACAAAAAATCTGTTGTAAAAAAAATAAACTACCTTTAGGAGGACACACAGTTAGTATTCACATACCACCCTCGTAGTACTTCTACAAAATGTGGGCATCCCTTAACTTATACCTACAGATTAAGTAGAGCAGTTTCTAAATGAGTTTTGTCTAAAGTAGGACTGAGTTTTGTCTGAAGAATCAATTTGTGTTAGCTAATATGGTGCGGCTAGCTTAATAACTTAGAGATAAACTATGTTGGTACTGTTAATAGCAAGGTTTAAGTTTATTTTATAAATAACTACAGAAAGTGATAAAAACAAAGGGGATAAATATAATGACTACCAAAAATAACTTTGTGCCCCATAACCTCTGTTACCTAACATATATCACAATCACCAAAAAAATTAAACCTAAACCAAAAAATGAAAACGTAGAAATTACAATGGTTCTAGTTATTTTAGTCATGACTGCACCTTAAATTGTACCATGAAACCAAATTGAGTAAATGATCACCAAATTTTAATGAGCAAATTATTACGCTATTTCTACCTAAAATCGGATTCTACATGGAATCGAGCTCGGGACTTGGGGCACCCCGACGTTAGGTTAGGTTAGGTTACTTTAAACCCTGCAGGCAGAAATAGAGCCCCGCGTAGCGGGGCTACGTCGACTACGCCTGATTACAAAGATGTTACATATTTAATTGTCATTTTATATTAAAATACTGTTATTTTTTTTCTGGTCATTAACTATTTTTGGATTAAACAATCATAATTTGGAGTTGGTTACTTTAAGTAGGATCACAAGTTGTAAAATTTTTGGTTCTAATTTCACGCTAAAATGGGGATTTAATTTTGGTGATCATTTACTATTTTTGGCAATATAAAGTGTTTTTTTGCCGTTACATTTTACTAGATCTGGTGGTTAGTTAAACATAAGCCAAAAACAAACACCAGGGCCTTTTCTTAGAATGAGACAATAGCGTTATCAGCCTATAACATGCCCAGTGCTGGGACAGAGGCCTACCCACACTGAGCTCGCCTGGTGCGTTTGTCACTAGTCACACTCAATAGGTATTTTAATAAGGTGTGCAAACAGTTCGACTTTGATCTTTTTGAAACAAATGTGACCCCGGCATAAAAGTGTTTAACATTGAATTTCTTTAAATCCTAAATTTCTTTAGACTTTCTTTTTTTTAACTTTGCCCCACACTAGCAATTTCTCCTGTATCGTGGGTGCGTTTACAAACATTTAAACTCACATACAGAAATACCCGGAACAACTATCTTTAGGCCATACAAATATATGTTTCATGCGGGGATCGAACCCGTGACTCGCAGCGCTGTAGTCAATCATTCAGCCACTGCGCCAACCCTGCCGTCAACTTTGGCTTATATCCTGTCGCCATTATATAATTTTTGTACATAATAGGTGATGATCTATCTGCTTTTTTTTTAATTTCTTGGCATTATTTGGCAGTGTGTATATTTTGTTCCACAGTATATTTATACCAGACAAGCTCTAGACGTGAAGACTTGTAATTGGCTATCAGATTATCATACTGTTATTTATCACTATTGTATTTATTTGTAAGTCTTCCAAAGTCTTTAAGTAAATAAATAATAAACGCTGAATAAAGATACCGTGTAGTAATAACAAGCGCCAAATCGTCGCAAATCAGACAGGCGTTTGGGAGGCGTCTCTAAGGAAATTGAATTAAAAGCCTCTTCGTCTGCGATTCAAGTTAAATGTTTATTTATTTGATTTGTAATATAATGGTTTGTTTGATTTTATCATCACAGAAAACTTTACAAGGAATAATAATTATTGTTTGTATTATTGAATTATTTCCAATTATATTGCCTACATCAGTGGGTTATTCCGGGCTGATATTCTCCTCTACGTGCTGCTTTCTAAAGCCAATCTCTCACAAACGCCTCTAAGTCGTCACTCCAACGTTTTCTAGGCCTCCCTCGGCGACGACACGACGCCCGTCTTCTGGCACCCACTGAGTGACGAATCTGGCCCATCGGTCCTGGTGCATTCTACAGACATGGCCCGCCCTCTCCCACTTCAACCTAACAGTCTTATTGCCCACTTCAGCGATTCCAGTTTTTGAGCGTATTATTTATTATTATTTTTCTGTCGCTGAGCTTAATACCCAATACACAATAACAACGTAAAATGGATTAATGACAAGAATTTTTATGGTATACTGCAACTGAAATGGGTGAAATAAAAAATTAAAAACCGACTTCGACCAACTTAAAGTCACTTTAGTTTCGGAAGTCGGTTACTTTTGTTTGTTTCATTGACTTTTGACCACTAGCTTCCGAATCTAAACTGATTTTAGACTTTTTTAGTGTATTTTTGGAGTCGGAGTTTCTCAAGTAATAATCAGTAATAGTTTACAGGCTTTGTAAAATGTTTGCACATAAATATGGAAGAGGGAGGTCTTCTGTTACAGGTATTTCCATCCTTAAAAGAAGGCCTCTACAATGTATCTGTTAAAACCTGTTGATTACGAAATAAACTTATTATTATTCCTTCATTTATTTTCTTTACATATTATATACATTTTTAAATATTTTTAGTAACAAATATTATATAAAAAACATTTAAAAATATAGAAAATAGTAGCCCACCGGCATCGGGAACAGGGTCCGAGATACCGATGGCCAGGGCTCTTGAGAGAGGAACCTCCTAACAATACGCGCCGTGTCCAGAAGTACTGCTTTCTGAATCAAGCCCTTGATCCAGCTGCCTAGCGAGAGCTTCCTTATTATTTATTATTATAATAGTCGTATAAATCATTATCACCAGCCTAGCCCTTTTCCAACTCTTAGCCGATCAGCTCTTGAATATCGCAAAACTAGAAAACGACTAAATTTAAAAAAAAACCCGGCCTAATGCGAGTCGGACACGCGCACGAAGGGTTCCGTACCATGATTAAAAAAACACGTTTGTTGTATCGGAGCCCCTCTTGAATATTTATTAAATTCTGTTTTTAGTATTTATTGTTAAAGCGGCACCAAAAAAATTTTTTTTTTCCGGATGTTTAGTCATCAAATAACCCCTCCCGTCTGGGCTGAGCAGGAGGGAGTGTCAGACTTTTACTGACTAAAACCCATCAATGTTCCTTCTTTTGCCCTTTGTGTTCCAGGGCCGCGGTATGTCTTTCGAACAGTCCCGCAACCGTGGCAGAACAGAAATACATCATCTGTAAAAAAATCATCTGTCTAGCTATCACGGTTCATGATATACAGCCTGGTGACAGACAGACAGACGGACTGTTGAATCTTAGTAATAGGATTCCGTTTTTACCCCTTGGGTACGGGACCCTAAAAATGTTTTTTTTTTTTTAGATTAAAACAAACAGATTACAATTATAGCTATAAACACACTCAATACACTATCGCTACTCAAAATAATATCAACTATTAAATAATTTCAGACTGTATTGAAACATACGCACGTAGTTTCAACATAGCTACGTATAGCAAGTGAATAAGAACGTTACGTTAATTTTACTGTGTAACGAGGCATGAATAAGTCAAGATAATAGGGAACGTCACCCCAGAATGAGCTTTTGTTATAGTCAAGCAAAACCGACATGAGGGTCGTATCTAATTTCCCTATGTCCAAGCATGATAGTGATGTTTAAATGAGATATAACAAGGTCATGCTGCAGCAAGAAAATTAAGCAAAACATAACAACGAATTCCCAGTCAATCTGACAACTCAATCAAACGATCGAGATGTCAGATTGACTGGAAATTCGTTGCACGTTTCAATTCTCAATCTGCACGCCTCTATTTTATAGGAAAGTCTAGAAAACTGTATAAGTCTCACCTACACATATATACAGCCTCATGTCAGGCTTGATAATAATTAGTAACAGGGTCAAACTTCAAGGTTAAGCCATGCCTGCAAGTCGAGCCCGATGCGTGGAATGGCGGTGACCATCCATTACATACCGACACCCCAATGTGCCTGATTAATCGTAGTATCGGCTGTAATTTATAGGTCTTTGACAATTTTTTCTGGTAGGGAGAAGTCAGACAATCTGCCTACCAAACTTACCAAGGGGGAGTAACAGCAACTGGGTGGCGGAGGTTGGATAGGCAGTCGCTTAAGAAAATTCTGGTATTCAGCTGCTTCTGACCCCAACATACTCCTAGTTGCGAAAAGGCCTGGTTGATGACTCCGCCAAGTGAAGTCAAGCCAAGTCAACAGAGAAAAATATTGGGTCTCGTATGCACGGAATCCCACTTCCAAGTTTCTTTTCCAATTTATTTGTTTTTAATAGCCTAAACACCATGAAGATTTTGGTTTGTCTTTCCCGGCAGTGTTTTAAGAATCAGAGTAAAAAAATATATCCTAGTAATATATTTCAAGAACAAACCTATTTTCACGATTCTCACGCTAAGGAAATGGGCTGAATAAATGGTGGGGTCGTTTCTACGTAATGAATGATACGGGATGCTCTTTTCGCTAAACAATGGTAATAAATACAGTGACTGGATCGCTTACCGCCCGTCAGCCAACGGCTACGAGGTAGCAGACTTGTGCTCAGATCCACACTTACTAAAGAAACTATCACAGTGTGGGTAGCGACCATATAAACTCGCGTACACGTTAGCGGCCAAAATATTTTACTAGGTACAGTTTGTCAAAGACTCGAAAAAATGTGAGCTTCGAAAATGTAATGTACTCACCTCACGAGCTACATAATGTTCAGAACGCAATTCTACATAATTTCTTAACTTAGATCACATTTTTAATTAATGTTGATAGATCAAGTAATAAATAAAGCTTCAAGTAAGTGTTGACTATAATACGACGTAACTGTTCGTACTATAGATCTGTTCAGAAATGAACCCCTTCAAAGTTTCCGATTTTCTACAAAGTTTCGACTTTCGAAAAACCTATTTTTAGAGATCGTCTGGTCCTCAAAGGAAAGTTATCAAAAGGACAAGGTATCTTAAAAATAGGTTAAATCGGACCATCTTCTGGTTTCTGTTGTTTTCAGGTTTTAAATGTCATGATACGATGAAAAGTTGAAAAGTTACATAGTACATACATGTTGCTAATTTCGATATATCTATTACAGTCGTAAACCGAAAAGTCTGGGTTACAGTCATAATCAAAATCTTAAAGCAAATGAATTACAATTAACGTAATTAAAATAGGTAAAATGGAAATTCAAAATGTGTGAATCACCGCAAAATATGTCAAAGCAATATTCCAATTAGTATTGCAAACATTGAACTCAAACAAAATCTATTTACACTGCCGTTATTTATTAAGCTCCTAAGTTTATATTTTTAATTTTCTGCCCCATTTTCTCGAACGACGCGGAAAAACTTCCCTCCTCAGTCCAAGATTTGTAAAAGATTAAAAACAAATAGAACGTAGCCAAAGTGTGTCCGTGACTTTACGGTGTGAAAAGAGAACGTTTTCCAAGTTACTCCGAACACTTGATTCAGCCAATCAAATATACCCACCCTCCGTCGAGTCTCCCGCGCCTCTTCTCTTTATAAGCGAACAGATCCCGAGGAAGGGCGCAGTACATCCCAGACATTGCAGCGATACATCCCTCAATTAGTTCCATCATAGATACATTAAACTTTATATCAGTTCACGTTCAGTAAATTCACGGAATTTTTCACCAAATTGTAATTTTTTTTAATATTTGTCACAGTGCCTTTTTAAAAATCGTTTTTTGTTTTGGTCTTAAAAAAAAGTTTTAATTTCAGAGGGAAAATGAGTGGTTCTGGAAAAGGTCTCTTAGGACTTTGGCTCTATAGAAATGGATCAGAATGGGAAGTTAAAAATGAGGCCCACCACCATCCTAAACTTGGTGAACTTAACATGGCAGCCAAACAGCAGGCCCAAACTTTAGAGAGCGAGAGGATTTCAGTGATATTTACTTTGAGGAACCAAGTTGGGGGACTGGTTAAAGCTCTAACGGTATTTCAAGATCTCGGCATAAATGTCCTCCATATTGAGTCCCGAAAATCAGTTACTGAAGTTTCCTCAGTAAGTTGATTTCAGATTCTTCAGGATTTCGATAAGCTGTTTGCATGATAGAAAATCTTCTAAAGCTCCCACAGTTTCTTTTATTCATTTTTTTTTTAGTTTAGTTTTCTAATCTACTATTTCAAAATCATTCAGATGCTATTATACCAACTATTTTAGGAGTTTAATTCAGGTTTGAATATGTTGTTGTTTAGTCTGACATTTTGGTGGATGTGGAGTGCGATCCTCATCGCATGGAACAATTAAAGAGGATGTTAAAGCGCGAGGTACAAGTCTTTGAAGTGGTGTCATCCCAAACTGGTGAGGAGTTTCCGCCGCCTACGCCGCTGTCCGCTGCAGCTAGTTTCGGTAAATATATTTTGAAGTTTTACGTTATATTTAATTCAAACAGTAATGGCACACTCTAAGAGTGGTGATGTGGCTTTAATTTTTTTTAATATGACACTGCCCTTTTTGAACTTTGTGCATGTTTTTACGTAATTTGTTTTAACACCTATACAAGCTGGTCCAAATAGTGACGTCATAAAAAAATGATTCCTCTGTCCAGAGGTATGCGAAAATACGACGCCATTTATTTTCCGCGATCTCTGTTGTTTTTTAATATTTCGAAGTTTTTAATTATTTTTGTTACTCTTGATGCTAATGAGATTCAAAAATGCCTCTAGTTAACGCAAAGAATATAAAAGCCCTGTAAAAATAAAGACAGAATATATTCAGAAAATGTTCCCATATAATTTTCGAGAAACTAAAACTTTACGTATCCCGGAACATACATGGGGTATTTTCGGATACCCCTTGGCACGAGGAATCAATTTTGATTATGATTTCACTATTTGACCCAGCCAGTATTTACCTACTGATTATAGCCTAAGATGATATGTTGACATTTAATTAGAGTACTAAATAATATTTTTCGATGCCGAATTTAAGCTAAAAATTCATATCTGAATTTGTATCTTTAGCAGAGAAGTTATATTTTTGACTTGTGCGGTATTATTGTGTTCTCTCTTAATAAAATACCGTAATTTGTAGAAAAATACGATACCGTATTCATTTTATTTTCTGTCGATCCTTGCATAAAATTCATCAAACTTAAATTGATTAACTAAATTATTTCAATTTCAAATGAAAGTAAGAAAAACTCCTTGATTGAATAATTTACTGAGGACTACCGAGCACCGGCATAAAAAAAGTTGACGACATAAATGATTTTGTAGATTTTGGGGAGATGCATTGGTTCCCTCGTAAAATTTCCGACCTGGATCGAGCTCAAAACGTCCTTATGTATGGTTCGGAGCTGGACGCCGACCACCCTGGCTTCAAGGACCCTATTTACCGCAAACGACGGGAACAATTCGCTGCCATTGCCAACAATTACAAATAGTAAGTACCGAACTCAACTTTTTCAGCATAGTTGCTGTCCCTTCATTCGTATGCGAGTAGTTATTTTGCTGAGTTTTCGTTCCTAAAATATGACGGATTTTGTCTTAAACAGGGCTATAGTATAATTGTTTATGATGATAAGTCTATTCCAGTAACTGTAAAAAAAAATGTAAATGATTTTCTTAATTTACTCTCCTGTTGTTAGGAAACGAGTTTTTTCATTCTCTTAAACGTTAATGTTTTACAAGCACAGACCTATTGCTGGCTGATTAACTTTTATAAGAAATAAAATTTAATCAGCATTATTGAACAATGACAAAAAATCCTTAGGTAGCTGACATAGCTGTAGTGCGGAGTGTATACGAACTTGACTTTCCTCCATAGTAAAATAAATTCATGAATTCAAACGCCTTAAGTGATTGGGTGACCCGAATGTCCTGGCGTAGATACCGCCACTCTTACCTAGCACGTTCGATTCTCCTTTTGGATGAAAACTGTTTACAAGGCTCCCAGAGACTTTCTTAAGTCAGGACAGTTCAGGTTCATCCTACCTCAGCCTGTTGTGCTGGCGCGGAGAATCTTAAGTGGCAAGTAACTTAAGATGTTAATAAGGCTTTTGATTTTATACGACCCTCTAAGTACATTTAACCCCATTGAATGACTTTTTCATGAAATAGTTACAGAATAGGGTTATGAACTCAGAGGGTTTTATTAATGATTTCAATTATTATAATTCTGTAACAACATACGTGTTACTGGCGAATCATTTTTTATCAACATACAACTTGTCACTGACCTGCAAATTGCAAAAAACGTAAGCAAATTTGAATTTCGCGGGCTACCTTACCCCCTTTATACATTATTCTAATCGCAGCATACCTACTTCGGATAGCGTCAGTATTTTTTATATGTAAGTGGCCTACAATAAACGCAGTAGATGGCCAACTTATGGACTAAATTCAGAAAATAACTCTAGTACAATCGCCTGTCTGTTTAGAATTCTTGAAATCCTCATTACGGATCACCGTATCACAGTCTATTCGGTACCCGAAAGTCGTAAACATAATCTGGCGAAATGGGTTAATATCGATTTTCTCAACTCCATCTGCAAGTGCGGCGCCCCTGATTAGACTATGCCCCACCAGCTGGACCTGTGCCCCAAGTGTCTGTTTATCAGCGCTCTTGACGATCTGGCACGGTTCCGACGCTGCAGTAAATGTGGCCACTTACTAGGCCCAAACAGGGTATATAAATAAAAATATGGCATTATCGTCTTCCTGCCCTTGTCCCATTCTATTTGGGGTCACACGGCAACGCGTTTATTTTTTCCATTACCCCTGTCAGATATCACAGCACCATTTACTCCTTTCTCTATCATACATCCCTCACACAATCCATCCATCTTTTCTTTGGCCTTCCTCACCCTTATCTATCCATCAACATTCATGTCATCACTATTTTTAACCGACTTCAAAAAAGAAGGAGGTTATATGTTCATGTGTATGTTTTTTTTCTTGTATATTACCTGATTTCTCCCCCATTTGAGGACCGATTCTCAAAATTCAACAAAACACCGGCTTCTGAAGCGAAAGTTATTTTTCACTTTTTTGTGTTTTGGTTTTTTTTTTGTGTTTTTTTGAAGTCGGTTTTATTTTTTGCAAAAATGTTTTTATTTATAGTCACATGCGTTTCATCCTTCCTCATTATATGTCCACAAACAACTTCTTTTCAATTTTTCTGTAACAGGCACTTATCATCTTAACAATATGATCTCCGCTACATGCAATAGTTGTTCATCCATCTTCTTCACAGCCTAGCATTCTGATCCATAGGTACAGTACGACAGGTCTATACTTGTATGTATATTTTCCCCTTTAACTTGGGTCGTCCGTGGGTCGATGTAGCAACGATACCAAAAGAAGAAGATTTCAACTCGTTTTTAAATGATTGTTTTCGTATTACAGTGGCAACCCAATTCCCAAAGTACAATACACTGACGTGGAAATTAAGACGTGGTGAGTGTTTACTAACATATTTAGTTCAGCGCTTTGTTTGAAATCACGTTCTGTTTTGGCTTCAATGTACTTAAATTATTTTGAATAGAATTCTCAAAACTGAGTAAGTTATGTTGCCAAGCAGCGGTAATAATTCTTAAATTGCTCTTGCGAAATAAAATCATTATTAATTTAAAAGTCTTCTAGTTTATTTTTATTGCTTAATATAGAGGGTAAAATAATCTGTTTGCGAACTATATTAAATCTTGGGCTTTGCGTAGGCAGGTTTAATTCATTGTGATTTTATAAGCTCCGGAATGTTATAATAAAACTTTGTGTTCATTATGTAGGTGGATGAAACTACTTCTTGTTCATCAAGTACCTAAATATTATTTACCATAAATGACTTGGTTTGCCGTAGAAAATAATAATAATACTATGACAATCCAAATATCTCTTTAATCCTGTATTATGTCTATAATCTTTATCACAAATATGTGTAGCATGTTTCTCGGCGTTCTTTGTTTAGTGTCCCCACTAGTTGCTTATATTTGCTTGGGAAATTCATCTATCAAAGTTAAATTGCGTGTTTGTTAAATGTCTTCCAAGTTTCGGGAGCGGGACCTTGTCTAGTTAGTGCCGCCATTATTACTTCAAACGTAGTTGGTGAAGTTGTGTCTTCGTTACAGGGGCATCGTATTCCGTGAACTCCACAAACTTTACCAGAAGCACGCTTGCGAGGAGTATCTTGAGAACTGGCCCCAACTGGTCAAGTACTGCGGCTATCGGGAGGACAATTTGCCTCAGGTTATGCAACTTTGCTTTCTATTTAGATTAGATACATAGAATAATGAGTCGGTGGGTGAACGCAGCAAATTATTATGTTTAAATTAACTCAAAGGTTTGTGAACCTGCCAGCACTATTTATAATAAAACTGTAGTAGGTAACGCTCTCTGTTACATGCGTTTAGCCGATTTAAAATTTACCGATTGCCGATGAAAAATGTATGTGGGGGGGGGAATGATATCTTTACTAATATTATAAAGAGGTAAAGTTTGTGAGTTTGTAGTAGTAATCTCTTGATCTACAGAACCGATTCTGAAAATTCTTTCACGAATAGGAAGCTACATTATTCCCGAGTGCCATAAGCTATATTTGCAACGTGCTCGTGGGATAATTTCCGACCAAAACGCGAGCGAAGCCGTAGGCAACAGCTAGTACTAAATACGTGGTATTTGTTTGTGTGTCGTTGGCCCTTCCACCCGCTGTACAGATATCCTATACAATGCGAGATCAGCATAAACTGGAAATGTATAGCTTGATGTGTAGCCGTGTGTACTACGAAGAACTGCCATCGAGTCCACAAAAGTAAAATTAGGGTTTGCTTTATTAATTGTGTAATTTATAGTCTACAAACAATCACAAATGTTTTTTTTTCTGATTGAAACAATCGCGTTTATTAATACACTGGGTTGTATAATAATCCTGAACCTTTTGGCGCTCGGCCAAACGTCAAAATACGATGAAGGCTTTTGTACTAACCACGTGACTTATTTTCAGTTGGAGGACGTGAGCGCTTTTCTTAAGCGTAAAACTGGATTTCAACTGCGTCCCGTCGCGGGATACCTGTCTCCTAGAGATTTTCTGTCAGGACTTGCTTTCAGAGTGTTTCACTGCACTCAATACATTCGTCATTCCTCGGATCCCTTTTATACTCCTGAACCGTACGTATGTTACGACCTCTATGTAAAAAACTCGCGACTCGCGGACTCGCGCACGAAGGGTTCCGTACGGTTAGCTAAAAAAAACACGTTTGTTGTGTGGGATTGACCCTTAAATATTAGTTTATTCTGTTTTTGGTATTTACTGTTATTTATAGCGGCAATAGAAATACATCATCTGTGAAAATTTCAACTGTCTAGCTTTCAACGATAACATTTGCTACTACTTATAAAACTTTTTCTAATTCGTAGTCTGTTTGGTTTTATTGATCTAACTAGGTAGTTGATTGGGTACCGAACTGTAGCACCTTTCTGACTCTGAATCGAGAAAAGTTGTCAAAGCAAGAAATATTCTTCTTGAAGAGATACATATCTTAACGCTATTGATCCTTGGGGTAGAATTAACGATCTATCCAACCTACTGTTACTGTAAGGATTGGTTTCTAAAACGGCAGTTTAGATATCAATATTTTGAAAAGACGTTTATGGGCTTGTAATATGATGTTAGAAACGTACAGTATCAATGAAAGTTAATAAATTGACGAAATAACAGTATTCAATTTAACTTAATTTTTCAAATTTAGAGCTCTCTAGCTCCTCTCTGACTCTGAATCGAAAGAGTCTCCTTAATACGAAATGTTCTTCTTAAAGAGATCTATCCCTTGGTATATGTCTTAACGCTATTGGACGCTAGGGCAATTTGGCCAATCTCCTTTCAACTGTCTAGCTATCACGGTTCATGAAATACAGCCTGGTTACGAACAGCCAGACAGATGGACAGTGCAGTCTTAGTAATAGGATCCTGTTTTTTTCCGTTGGGTACGAAACCATTAAATCGACACCTATGAAATTTTGTACTGTAGGTTATTGTAGCTGCATGGGTCAATCCTCTTCACTTAGGTGGATGCGCAAGGGTAGCCCGCGAAATTTAAATTTTCTTACGTTTATTGCAATTTGCAGGTCACTGTCAGGTTGAATGTTGATGAAAATATGAATCGCGCCAGTAACACGTATGGAGTTACAGAATTATAATCATTTAAATCATCAATACAACCCTCCAAGTTCATAAAATCACAAAAAGTGACTTTTTCATGAAATAGCTATTGAATGGGATTATATGAACTTGGAGGGCTGTATTGATGATTTAAATGATTATAATTCTGTAACTCCATACGTGTTTCTGGCGCGAGTCAACATACAACCTGACACTGACCTGCAAATTGCAATAAACTTGAGAAAATTTAAATTTCGCGGGCTACCCTTGCGCTTCCACCTTAATTCGTTTCGCTGCTTAACAGATTCAGTTGTCTAATTTATCACTTTTCCCTTTACAGTGACTGCTGCCATGAACTCCTGGGACACATGCCGCTGCTTGCCAACCCTAGCTTTGCACAATTTTCACAAGAACTCGGGCTCGCATCCCTCGGCGCTTCCGACGAAGACATCGACAAATTGGCAACGGTAACTACATTACAGAACCATACCTACATGCCTCATGTTTAGCTATTCTAACAATCCTGGCAACGGTAACTACATTACAGAACCATACCTACATGCCTCATGTTTAGCTATTCTAACAATCCTGGCAACGGTAACTACATTACAGAACCATACCTACATGCCTCATGTTTAGCTATTCTAACAATCCTGGCAACGGTAACTACATTACAGAACCATACCTACATGCCTCATGTTTAGCTATTCTAACAATCCTGGCAACGGTAACTACATTACAGAACCATACCTACATGCCTCATGTTTAGCTATTCTAACAATCCTGGCAACGGTAACTACATTACAGAACCATACCTACATGCCTCATGTTTAGCTATTCTAACAA
Organism: Eugnorisma glareosa; assembly: GCA_947578425.1. Classification (NCBI taxonomy): domain Eukaryota; kingdom Metazoa; phylum Arthropoda; class Insecta; order Lepidoptera; family Noctuidae; genus Eugnorisma; species Eugnorisma glareosa. Next base: position 36,632,922 of record OX387957.1, read on the forward strand.
TCCCACATTATTAGAAACGATTGAACATCAGGGAGATTAAAGTAAAGCGAATAAAAGTAAATAAATTGAAGATCACGTTCCACGTTTATTTTCATAGTTAGTTCGTTCAAAGCTAAACAATTTGAAATGTTGCGTTGAATGATCGCGTTACTCGAAATCAGGAAGTATAAATCTTTGGATCGATTCCATATCATGAAAACATCGGCGCTACAATGTACTTAATATTATATTTCAGCTATACTTCTTCACCGTTGAGTTTGGCTTGTGTCGGCAACCCGATGGAACATTCCGAGTCTATGGGGCCGGCTTATTGTCTTCCGTTGCTGAGTTACAACACGCTCTGGTCACACCCGATAAGATCAAGCGCTTCGATCCCGAAGTAACAGTCAACGAAGAATGCATTATAACCGCTTACCAAAACGCTTATTACTACACTGACTCTTTTGAAGAGGCAAAGGAAAAGATGAGGTTTGTGCTATTCTAAATAACAATCTAAATAAAAAAGGTTTTGTTTTTTTAAGATTACATTCATCACTTTCCAACGGTTAATTTAACTGAAACTAAAGCGTTCAAAACAGGTCAACTGAAATCAACTGAAATTATTGTAACATTCTCAAAGTGTTTTTTAACTCAAAAACTCATGAGCATCCTGGCCACCTTTTAAAACATCGATTTAGTTCTTGCTGCCGTTCGTTTTTTCTGCTCAAACCACCGTAATTTTCTTCGTTAATCCAGTTGTAGTGAACTAAGCTTTCATCACTCAGGGCTTTCGCGGACAGCATACAAAGACCCTTCGGGGTGCGGTACAACCCGTATACTCAAAGTGTTGAGGTTCTCAGCAATGCTCAGAAGATAACTGCTTTAGTTAGAGAACTGCGAGGTGACATCTGCATCGTGTCGTCCGCCATCAAGAAGATTTCTGCCCAAGACGCAACTTTGGACGTTGAGACTATCGCAAACATGCTCCATACAGGACTGCAGGTAAATTTAAAATACAAACATAATTTGTATTTTAATAATATCTCTTGCTTTCCAAATTGGTTACGTTTTCTATTTATTAATTGACGTAGTAGTTAATCACTAACCACCTTTTGGACTCGGAGTTACGAACCCCAGCCCGTTAAACAATATAATTCAATAATTACCAAACGATTTATACAGGGTGTAATCGGACCCTTCATGACGCCGTCAACCAAGCAACTAAGAAATACTGTACAAAAATGATTGATTGTTGATCATGTTGTATGGTCTGGCTCAATGTAACGCACTGAAACATTGTGCTGATGGATACATCGAATAGTACGGGAGTCACGGAGGTTTCTATAAAAAAATAAAATTGTGTCTGTTTGTAATACCAAAATAATAGCTTTTTACAGAATGTATATGAAGATATATACGGTACTTATAACCAAAACGCATTTTTTCTTCTATTTTTGTCAGTCTGTCTATTTGTTCTGGCTAATCTCCGAAACGGCTGAACCGATTTTGACGGGACTTTTACTAGCAGATAGCTGATGTTATAAAATCTAACACTAGCAATATACTTTTACTTAAGAATAAGAATTCCAATATAGAATTCCGTGCAAAATTGGTAACAAAATTCGATTCAAAAGGGAAAGTATTTTTTTTTATAATTTAACTCGAACGAAGTTCGCGGGCAACAGCTAGTTTTAAATTGTGTTAAAAAAGGAAGTTAAAAATTTGGAACACTGACCTTCAATATGTCCGCAACCAAATGAATGTAGCAAAACAGATTTGAGTTGATTGTTGAAAACCAAATGTCGCATTGTCGGGAACAAGCATCTCACGGCTTCGATAAGAGTGTTTTTACACCTCATTATGATTTTATATTTATACTCAGGTATATTTACATATTATTTACATTTTTAAATATTACATTTATTAATTAAAATAACCTAAAGTAAATAACCTAGCAACAAACTTAAAAAATGGCGTCAAAAAACTCCTCCTCAACGCTGTCAACTGGTAATGTACCCAAGAGACTGGCGGCGTTGCCACGTTGTATGGCAACGCTAAGCCTTTGGCCAAGGTAAAAGCCAGCCCTTGGGTCACGGGAAGTGTCAACTAAACGCTTAGAAATATCCTTGAAAAGGCTGTGAGCGCTCGGACCCCACGGTCCTAGAGTTTCAACCCCAAACGGCTCGAAAATATAGTTACCAATGAGGTTACTATATTTACGCCGCTTGAGGTTCTCTGCAGCCGCAGCGGCAGCCCCAGCACAGCACGATGAGCTAGGAAGATGGGATGGCGCAAGAGTATCGACACATGTTGCGTCCCACACTAAAGGCCTACCCATCTTCCATGGAAACAAAGACATCCCGTCCGGTCTCTTGCCATCGTCGCGTGCCAAACCATTGGGTTCTAATATAGCTGGAACGCCGACGGTGACAAGAGCTCGTCGGATGATGTCATTTAAATTCGCGTGCCGTGCAAAACGGCCCGCACTTCGGCTGCATGACAGGCCGTGATGTCCGAGGCTGTTGACAACTCAGGTTAAATTGTCTCAAGTACGTCGTGCCTTAACAACCTTATGTTAGAAGAACCCTCTGTGAGAATTTTTGTGTGACTATAACTCGTAGAACCGTATCTCTTTAGGTACAGGACATACGTATTGAAAGAATTTTGTAATAGCTTCTAGAAGGATTGAAAGAAAGATTAACAACAAATAAATTCCTAGAATACGTTTCTAGTACAGTTTGTATTCCTAATCGAAATTGAAATCACTTAACTTGAGCAGGCAGCAAACATAATAAATAATATGGTGTTCTAAATCTGTTGCTATTTTTACTATGGTAAATGTATTATGGTATGGTACTATTCCTTTCCTCTTTGACAAAAAAAATGCAAAAGAGGCATGTACCTACTAGTATGTATCGAATAAGCACATAAACGTCTAAAAAAATCAAAGCAATACATATTTCTTCCCATTAATTAAATCCATCTTGCTGAAAACTTTCAACATGGTATCTTATCGTAGATTTAAAATATTCCATTCGTGCGTAATCGAAGTTTAATTACTCACGCTACGGGGATTAAGACGTCTGCTACGTTAATAATAGATATAAATTATAAATAGCTCATCAACTGCTAGCTCAGATGCAGATATTATTTCGCACAAATATTTAGCTTGGTGTTTTCATTCCCTTCTCTGCATAAGCAACAATGTGCTAAGAGTATTCTAAGCCAGAAATAGAAGTGAGGTAAAATCGTATTTTTTTAATAGATGTGTAGCTGAAAGCTGCCATTTATTTCAGTAAAAATATTGAAACTTTTATGTAAAATTGTGAGTCTCTGAAACATTATTTTACAGTGTGTTGCGTTCATTAGGAATAAGCGTACAATCGGTGTTTGTTCAGCATTTTGCTTGTTACTTTTGATCATAGCATCAAAGGCGACATAATGATGTATTTTTTAGATATTAAACAAAGCATTACGTTACGCTCGCTGGTTACAAATGAGCAGATGCTGTTGCTCCATGTAATTAAAACAATGTTATTTCCTGCGTATCGTAGCAAGACAAACTTTCTACATGACATAAGGAATTGGACCTTGATTTACCTGTTCGATATTTTTATGCCCATTATAGCGGTTCATTAATAATTTATACACTTTAAATAATTTAAATGGTTAAAGGATATAGAAGCTTTCTTAGCAATAATTACATGGTACTCACAGAGTTGTTGGAAAGATTCCATTATGTGTGTTTCGCCGGCCAAATGTGGACATACTATGTAGTTGGGCCTAAAGTCATGTTTAGTCGGTAACATAATATATTATAACAACTCGTGGGTTTCGAAATCGAAGAAGCTCGTGGCTTAAAAATATAGTCTAGATAAGAGATGCTTGCCGAGGTGGTTCCGTGAATGAGTGACCACCTATTACATATGTAGACGAGACTTCTTGCTGGCTCGATGTAAAAAATCTTTGGATGGATTTTTGACAATTCATTTCCTCCACACACAGCTTGCTTGTACGGCCGTAAATCAATTATCCCACCAGCTCGCTTAGTGAAAAAAGGCAAGTACGGGCTGACACATAATCCGCCCAGTGCAAATCAATTAGATTAAAAATCTAAATTAGCACAGTATGTACCGTTTTTGTGACGTAGAGACGAAAGAGTTTTTGAAAATTCTTTCACTCTTTTCTAGCGGGGTCGGAGGGGTATTGAAGTTTGAAGGGGAAAGCATGAAATTCATGTGGACGAAGTCGCGGGTGAAGAGCTAGTGGTAAATATATTATGGGGGATCCACGTAGCGCTCCAACCATCGGTTATAGTGTATTAGAGTGGTGCAGGCAAAATAAAAGAGAACTGTCCAGTTCAACGATTCGTGTAATAATACCAATAATAATTAGTGTGTGAAGTTACAAATTTAAGGCTAGGCGAGCTGCACACTACAATATACTACTGCGATTTACAACTTAAAACGAATACTTTTTCGTATTTGAGGTTTTGATTAATGAACATTAGAGTTTTAATCCAAAGAATTAGAATTTAAAAAAAATCTAAGAACTTACTACACTTTATTGTCAATGATTTATTCTGTAGATAATGTAGATCATATATTATATTTGCTAAGTTGCATGAACAGTGAATATGACTAAAGCAATTGATCGAGTATAAGTCAATCAGTCAGTGATGAATGGCTGGCATTTAATGTTTTCATCTTGCACTCATAAATTTTAATGGCAATTTAAGTAGTATTTTCTGTTTATGGAGCCGTAAAGAAATATTATACGTTACACATACATTATATGGCGCCAGATCGCAGCAGGTCACAGGAATCCGGATGAATCATCCTACCGACATTAAGCCGGGCCGGGGTACAACGAGTCGCAACATTTGGCGGCGGATTTCCGAACGTGCAATGTGGACCGCTTTGCGGTATAGACCTTTCATAAACAATCTTTATTAAGGTTTCAGATTTGAAGCTACCAGGGTGCAACTAAAATGCTAACGTCGAAAAAAGATATAAAGTAGTTACCTGTTTTGATCATTCTGTATGAAAGAATGAACTATCGCACTATAGAGCACTAAAATATGGAAATGTTCATTATTACCGTAAGACTAGTCTGGTGTATAATATCTTGAAAATGATAATGTGGGCATTATAAGTATGTATATTGTGTGGATAGATGGTAAATCTTAATAATCAAAAGGGTGATGTTTTTCAGGTATTTTCAGGTTTTCAGGTCTTTGAATTATTACACCATCTTCGTGACGGCTAGAGTTACTGAAAAGTTCACAAACTATTAGAAAAATAATGTTTAACTGCTGATTTTTGTGGAGGCAAATGGGTACTATAAATCGTAGAAAAGCAAATCAAAGTTCAAAGTAAGGTTTATTTGCAGACATTAATAAACCGTGTAGATTTAATAGCAATAAAACAGTCGAAACATTCGTTAGATCGTCGATCGGCAGCTGCAATGCAATTAAATAATTTTAAGTTCATTCATACCATTGAAAGTTTTATAATAGTCTACACAAATGAAATGTTTTGCCTATTATATTTTTTATTTGTGACATACTGGCTTTATGGTTTTCAAATATTTGTCCTAAGTCGAATTATAATAAATTAATGATACGTTACTAACACTTTAACCGATTGTTCACCAATTTGATTGATAAACTTTTCCACAAATATTTATTTATTATCATTATAGTAATTTAATTTAATCATTTTTAATAATTTTCGAGCCAGGTGCTGCAACTAGTACGAATGGTTTCGTACTACAAAAACTGTTCGTTACAAAAAGCTATATTCCTATTATTATTTTAATCTATAATTTAATCTTCTCATGATTGGGTTACAAAATTAACCAAAACGGGTATTTTAGTATTTTTCAAAAATAATTATGTATGGAGTGAAACATCAATCACGTTAAGACACGTGAAATGTGTCTATGCGTTATTTAAACATAGATGTCTAACATATTGAATTATTCTTCAGGTGCAAGAGCGGAGTCCACAGAGCACTTCTGGCGGAAGCACACCCAACTCGGAACGTGGTGCTTCGCCTCGACCTGAAGCAAAGAAATCGGAACAACCTGACGTCTGAAGACATGATTCATCCTTTTCCATATCTTCCACCGCTAATGATAGGTCACGCTTCTAGACCAGGTCACTTCGACCAGCTTACTTCATAATATAATAATATTATCTTCTGCCAGTATGTATCGTAGTATATCTTGTATCGTATAATTAACACGTAGGCGGACGCATCTAAATTTAGCTTTATGTACCTAAAGGTATTTCATAGTTTACTGTTACTAACATTGAAAGTTTATGTCGGAATTGTCTGTATTACCGAATATTTATCAAAGTATAATTATTAACGAATGAATTGTTGTTTGCTACGTAAACGTATCGAATATATAATATGGTAGCAAAATTGAAAGTTGTTTTATTTATACAAGATTTTTTCCTTTAGGCAAAATCTGAATAGAAATGCTTACTGAAATTAATTTGAAATTTCAGGCCCTTGTACTTCTAAAATGTTGGTCAGTGGGTCATCTTAGGGGCGAATAACATTTTGTAAATAACTTGTTTAATCGTATCGTTCGTCCATTTTGTATAATTGAAAAGTTGTACTGTATTTGCGACTCGCTCGCCCACATAATACGAGTGAATGGATGGGATAAACCACAGGGAATTATTTGTTAACTTTGAAAGTAATTGACTTTTTCCTTTTGCCTTATTTTCCTTTTTATCGGTAATTAGATAAAAACTAGAACGACAGGTAATTTAGATTAATGAATAAGTAAAAATAATGACAACTCTGGTTCACCAGCGAAATTTATACAAAATTATTATTAGGCTGCGCTTGCCTGGGCTGGTCCAGGGATGGATGACCACCGATTACATACCGAGTTTCCTCCGTGCCTCGGTAGTCATGTTGAGCCGTTGGTGGGTCAATTTTAGGTCTTTTACAGTCGTTATAGGTAGCCAGTGGCCTGAAAGTCTAACATCTGGTCTTACCAAGGGGTATCGTATTACCCAGTACTAATTAGGTTGTGGAGGTCACATAGGCAGTCACTCCATGTAAAATACTGGTATTCAATTGCATCCTGCTAGACTGGGAGCCGACCCTAACATAGTTGGGAAAAGGCTAGGCAGATGATAACTCAAAATTATTATTAGCATTCATCATTTTTTGTCTTGGGAGCAATTGATATCATCTTTGCGAAATCATCTATATTAGTGCTAGTCCAAACATAAAAAAATGTATATCAATGATAAAGCAGTACTCGTATCAACATACTATCATGGGTGTATTCCGCTATCCGGATCAAACGATCAGTAACTATCAGTCGACACTTACATATAACTGAGAGGTCGGGACTGGCATCTGGCACGAAGCCAGAATATAAAACCATTAATTTTTTTAAAACATGTGATGCAACTGTTTAAAAATGAGGTCGTGTTCAGAACTCGAATGATTTAAGATAAAAATTTAAAATATATTTTATGTTCCATATCAAAGTGCTAAAACATACAGAAATGGCAAATAACCAATTACTATTAATAACTAACCTTTATTGCATTTACAATAATTTATCTGTGGTATTATGTTCCTAACAAAATGCGGAACGTAATATCTTCTGGTATTACTTTACGGAGTCCTTGGCAATGCTTCTTGAATTTAATTATAGCTAGTTACGTATCTGTCAAAATCATATGAAAGTTGGCAAGTGAGCGACAAAACTAGTGTTAAAATTAGCTTTTAACATTGAAAATTTAGATGTCACATACGTTTGGTTATTTCTGCTCTCATCTGGTTATGTCCATTTTTTTCATTCACCTTGAAAGACATTCCGGAAATGTTACAAGCTCATACTTCGAATACGGCTTTGAGAAAAATCTTATTCCGTAGTCTTGCCTAATAATTTATAATAAGTTAAAGTAGCTTTAGAGGGGCGAGAGTCCTTTAGCAAAAAATAAAATTTCGCCACTTTCACATCTCGAAACATAATTATGCCCATTTATAATTTTGTTAAAATATAATGGTTATTAGTTTTCTACTTAAGGTACGCACACGTCTACAGAAGAACACAGACTTTGACAATAACTATACAAGAGGCAATGTCGTTGCAGTTTTAGTTCCAAACGCGTGTCAACTTTGACGCAAGCAGAATTTTTCATCGAGAAAGGCACAAAGGGTCTTAGGCCCACACAATTATGTTTCCAAAGCAAACCACACAAACGTAGCAGTCTGTGGAACGGTCGCTGGCCAGCCGTAATTATTGTATTGCGCATCAATATTATCTATATACTAATATTGTTAAGAGGTAAAGTTTGTGAGGTTGTAGGGGGTAATCTCTGGATCTACTGAACCGATTTTGAAAATTCTTTCACTAGTAGGAAGTTACATTATTCCCGAGTACAACGTGCCAGTGGGATAATTTCCGACCAAAACGAGAACGAAGCCGCGGGCAACAGCTAGTCATTAATAAACCTGCGCTATCTTCGGGACCATCTAAGTAGATAGGTCATCAATCTTATATTTCACAAATCGCAAAAATTTTCCTTTGACATAATTATGTACCAATGTCGACGTGATAACTAGTGGCATGTATCTCGAGATAAACCTTTGTGACAGTTGGACAAAAAAGTATGGTACGGAATGTACCATAAGTTCGAAATCTTGAACCTCCTCCTTTTTTTTCGTCGGTTAAGAAAATTCGTCGTGTCGCCTGCTGCGGCCGCCGGTCGACCGCAGCAGCAGGCAGCGAAGACCGAAGCGTTTTCATAGAGTTGCTTAGAAATCTGTTAGTAGTGTTCATCGGTGTGTCATTGCGGTTGAGTGGTTGCTGGTCCTGGTCACGTTTCCAGATGTCGAATATTTTAAAGTTTGAATGTGTTTTTTGCTTGTGTAATTTCATAAAATCTTACCGGCCATGTTTACACAGTGTTTGGATAGTAGGTACTCGTATGTGGAAAATAATGTCATGTTTAATTGGATAAAATAGGTTGGCCTAGTTAGGTTCAACCTATTTCACTAACTAGTATTAATTTACTTTTTATGTAAAGGTGCTTTTTGTATTTGGAATAAAAAAATCACCATTATTAATGACTAATTTATATAAGAGACGTGTACCTGTACACGTCCAATGAAAAATACTTTTATTCGAAATAATATTAGATATTATCCTTCTTCTCTATGATAGATGAAAATAGGTTAGTAGAACAAAGCAATAGCATTCGGAGGGGCGGGATCTTTGTCACTTGACTGAAGCTCTAGCTAACTTCAAAATCAATGTAACGCAATTTGAGAATATAGAAAGTTTTTTGTACAAACGCAAAAGTTTTTGTGAACTGATTAAGCAGCCGTAAGTATTTAGTGTGGAGGAGTAGGGTGCCAGCTTCCAGCAAGTAGGCTCACGGCCGCAGTCGCGTTGAGATTCCGTCGCGTCGCCACGCAACCCGCCGCCGTCGCTTGCCTGCTTACTCGCAAATCGATATTACCTACCGTATTTACTGTTCCGTCGCACATGCACGCTTTTTTACACATCATATTACGGACGTTAATAAGTTTGTTTAGCACGATTTTTCAAAAATAGGCACACTGTGGCAATCTCGTTTGACCTTTGATACGGTTTATGCCTCTGTGACAGATTTCCATAGCAAAGTAAACAATAAACGCTAAAACATACGAGAGCAAGTATCAGCTGACTTTTGTGCCAACAGCTGGTCGTTCTTATGAATAACGCGCGGAGTTTTGTATCTCACGTCTTTTGGCATAACTATGTTTAAGAGTTCGGAGCTTTTAAAAAAATCTCTATTGGTAAATATGTAAAGATAGCGTATTTTGAAACCGGTTCTGATTCGATGAAGTCTTCCAGAACGCCAGCGAGAATGTTATCTGGAACGAATGATGTTGTAAATATAACGCGAACGCGACTAAATGGCGTGTGCGCATGGTCTTCGTGTCGTTAATAGATCTTGTGATATATGCTCACGTTTTGAGTGTATAAACGAGCGGGTAAACGAAGGCCGCGACTTACGTCCACGTAGCGTCGCTCCGGGGAAGTTGGCACGGTGCGCGCGCGCGGCGCGTCGTGCGGCGTGACGTGGCACGCGGGCCCTGACTCGGCCGTGTCTCCGGTCTGCCCCTGTCAGTACAACCTTGCTCGCGCTGAGGACATGTCCGTGTTATGGATTACCAATGCATCGTCGTCTACACCGTCATCAACATCGCGCCCCCGCGGCTTACCGCGCAGGCGACGGAACTCTCCGACGGTTGTGTCACCTGGTTTAAAAACAAGATCAAAAGGTAAGTAAAAAGTACCTTATTTTCTGTTTATGTGACACAATATTTTATTTCAAAATAAATAAATAGGTTATTTAAACTCAAGGCGTCATAATCGTCACTAAACATATTGAAACTGCAACACACATGGTTAGAAACCGGAAGCTACCAGCTTAATGTCCTGTAGGGTTTTGGTTGGCGACTTTGGTTTGGTTTAGCTATCTTTGGTTTTTGATTTAGCTTCCTTTTCATATAGAAGGAACCTAACTACTAGTAACAGTGACAACAAAACCTAGTAGGTGTATAACATCTTTAATTAATTATAAAAATGATACGGTCACCAGCAATGTATGTAACATGGTATATGTCTAAGCATCATTAGTTTTGCAAAAAATCCTAAAAGTTTTCCATAAAAACTAACTTTTCCTATATAATATAACGAGCACAAAGTAACTGAAGTTCTTGTGAATGGTTATGAAGAAGTTATTTTTATATTTTTCTGGGAGTGTCCTAAAATAATTACGTGACCGGTGACGGCAGTTGAATGAAACTAAGTTATTAAATAACTTCAAAAGCAAACTTAAATTAATTAAACTAGGTCATTGTTATGCCTTAAGAGTCGTTTAAATTATTACATTTGAACTGTTTGCGCCTGTTTCGTACCTAGAAATGTAACAAACAATTAATAAAAATAAAAGTGTTTCATCATTTAAAAGCACCTGCTAATGACCTTAACCTACCTTTAAGCCGAAGAAGCAGAGCGTCGGCGGTCGTTGTTCTAAAATATTTTTAATTCCATCGCGTTCCACTAAACTGAGTCGGTATATTTCGAAATATTAAACTACGTATAATAAAACTACAACGTCATCTATTTATTTCAGAGCGGTAGCAGTATATCTTCATTCATTGAAGTTGACTCCAAACAGTGGAGTCGTACATGGAAACTTGGCATGTCTATACTATAAACAGGGCTTCATAGATCTTGCTATAGACACGTACAGGCGAGCCATAGAAGCACAGCCCAATTTTCCAGACGCATACTGCAATCTCGCTAATGCACTCAAAGAAAAAGGCCTCGTCTGCGAGGCGGAGGAATGCTACAACAATGCCTTACGACTCTGTCCCTCACACGTTGATACTCTTAACAATCTCGGAAATGTCAAAAGAGAACAAGGAAAAATTTATGAAGCTACCAAACTGTACATGAAAGCTTTAGAAGTATTTCCGGATTTTGCTGCTACTCACAGTAACCTAGCTTCGCTTTTACAACATCAAGGTATGTATCTGATATACAGGGTATCCTATCAAAACATGACAAATTCGATAACATTTACTAAATGCAAAATATGACATTTTAAACTAAGAAGCGTACGTAATTACGTATAGGTTTAAATACTTACATACGATGTATGTCATAGTACTTATACATAAAAAAATCCTACCTGCCAATGCCATTGGTCAGGATATATTGTTTATGTTAATCTGTGCATAGTCTAATGGTACATACATGTGTAGGAAACTATAATTAGTGTGTATGTAGTAACATGCGGTAATTTATGTTCATTAGTATTAAATTAGAATGTATTACAGAACGAATCTAATAGTGCTAAAAGTCAAACGACATAGTCGTGCAATCTCAGTAAAAAAAAAATCGTGATCAGGTATTAATTTAAGACAATGTAAGGTCCCAATAAAATAGGTGGACAAATTTTAACACAGCGTTCAGTACGTCTAACCAAAGCTAACCAAGCAAAAAAAAAATTGATTGAAGTGATTTTATTTTGACCTAATGGATGTGTTTTTTCTAGAGTGCCGCCGGCAATTTATTATTTTAGGTAAAATCATAAATTATAATAATAATATTATATAATCATAATCATAAATCACTGTAATCAGTATTTTTTGCTTGGATGTCACTGGATAAACGTACTGAACGCTGTGTTAAAATTTGTCCACCTATTTTAATGGGACCTTATATACATTCTATGACCGGGTACTTTGAGTAATAACAGTTCTTTTTATATTGTAATTACAGGCAAACTGCGGGAAGCGTTGATGCATTACAGACGAGCTATCAATATTCAGCCAAACTTTGCTGACGCTTATAGCAATATGGGAAATACTCTGAGAGAGTTGCAAGATATAACAGGCGCTCTTGATTGCTTCAAGAAAGCAATTGAGATAAACCCGACGTTTGCCGATGCGCATTGTAATTTAGCAAGTATTTATAAAGATATGGGGAGAATTAATGAAGCTATTGAATCTTATAAAAAAGCGTTGAAATACAAACCCAATTTTCCAGATGCTTATTGCAATTTAACACACTGTTTACAAATAATTTGCGATTGGGATGGTTACGAGGAACGAATGCATAACATAGTATCAATAGTAGAAGATCAATTAAATATGGAAAAAATTACCTCCGTACATCCACATCATTCCATTTTATATCCATTGAAAAATGAAGTAAGAAAAGATGTAGCCACGCGACATGCCAACTTGTACACAGAGAAAGTGAATATGTTGGGTAAAGTAATATTTTTACATAACAAAGAACGGAAAGAGCGATTACGGATCGGATATGTTAGCAGTGACTTTGGTAACCATCCAACTTCCCACCTAATGCAGTCCATACCAGGTCTTCACGACCAATCAGAAGTAGAAATCTTTTGCTATGCTTTAAATTTTGATGATGGCACAACATTCCGTAGTAGAATAGTTAAGGATTCCGAACATTTTGTCGATCTATCTTCAGTGTCCTGTTATATTGAAGCTGCAAAGAAAATAAACCGAGATGGTATACATATTCTGGTGAATATGAATGGCTATACTAAAGGTGCTCGGAATGAGATATTTGCTTTAAAACCAGCTCCCATTCAAGTAATGTGGCTAGGATATCCTGGAACAAGCGGTGCACATTACATGGACTACGTAATAACTGACGAAATATCTTCGCCTATGTCTTCTGCAATAGATTTTAGTGAGAAGTTTGCGTTTATGCCATTCACATATTTCGTTGGGGACCACAAACAAATGTTTCCGCATTTGAAAATTTACTATAAAGCTATAACTGGTAAAGAAAATAACTCTCATGAAAATGTGGCTCTTATAAATTGTGCTGAAAGTATAAATATCAAGAAAATATTAGATGTTAATGAAAAAGTTGAAACGATTGTATTTGAAGATTTTGTACCGATTGAAATATGCGAAAAGGAAATACACATTCCAAATTCCGTACTTGAGACTACCATAGACCCTAATGTCACTCAGGTATTTTTTTTATTATTACTAATAGTTTAAACCTAAGTTACCAGCTAACATAAATTTTTGATTTTTTATTGTTTAAGGTATTGCTCGACGATACATGCATACAGAACGGTTTATCGGTAAACACATGTAATAAGAAAGTAGCAGCCGCTGAGGAAATACTCGAAAATATAATAATTACATCAAGAAAACAATACGGTTTGCCAGATGATGCAATTGTTTTCTGTAATTTCAATCAATTGTACAAAATGGACCCCAGAGTCATGGAAATGTGGGTGAATATACTGAACAAGGTACCGAATAGCGTTCTCTGGCTGTTAAGTTTCCCCGATGCTGGCGAACCGAATGTACATAAATATGCCCAGAGTTTAGGTACTGACTTTATTTGTTACATGTTGTAGACATGATTAATGTTTGTGTGTAACTATTTTAATGGTTTGCAGGGTTACCACCTGGCCGCATCATATTCTCTAGCATCGCTTGCAAGGAAGAACACGTGAGGCGTGGACAATTAGCAGATATTTGTTTGGACACGCCTTTGTGCAACGGGCATACAACTGCTATGGACGTTTTGTGGGCAGGAACACCGGTCGTGACACTTCCGGGAGAAACCTTAGCTTCCCGGTATGTTTATACCATAATTTATTTACACACCATCTCCTCGTTAGTGTTAAATTATATGTCATGCAAACTTGGCATAAGAAAGTCATTAATGCCCAAGGCTCCAGCTGGGTAATAATTATGTACTGAATTCAAATTTCAGTATTATAATAATAAACCAATATAAACCAATACTAGGATTGGAATTTGGAACCAGAACTAAAAAAAAAATCTATGAAAGTATAATTCGATCAAAGTTAGATTTTTTTAGTTCTGGTAACAAATTCCAATACGATTATTAATTTATTCCTTTATTTATATCTTTTAAGAACTAGAACTAAAAAAATCTACAAAGTACCACTCGACCATTGTTCTCATTTTGTAGGTTTTAGTTTTCATCGACGTATATAATAATTACGAGTAAATAACGCAACTGAATAGTGATATTATTGTGGAATATTATATTAATTAAGAATAAATAACAAAAATATTACAACAGTAAAAACAATTATATTTTGTATACGGTCAAGTTCAAAATAATGAAATAATGTGCATGCGAAACACTCCCATTCGCTGTTTCTACATTTTCTGTGATGATCACGGCGGGATGTCATCGCAACAGCTGGTGGCCCACCATGACGTCTTAAAGCAGGAGTAAAATTGCAGTGTGGAGAAGAGATGGCGCTAGACGACCAGGCGCCTGTATAGCTCTGTTTCTTTCCCACACTGGAATTACTCCTGCTTTAAAATATATGGATTATTATTATTATTTAAAACGCACCACAGCAACCGATCAGGGGGGTTACTATGACAGTAACCCCTGACCGGTTGCTGTGGTACGTACTTCCGTGGTATAAAGCTAAATTGAGGCGCCATATTTGCTGTTTTTTTTCTTTCAATAACAAATGAGTAGATATTTCACGGTGACTTATCAGCTGAAACACCTACTCATTCTAGAATAGCCTCGCAATAGGGACTAGTACGAAATGAAGAGTATTATCTTTTGCTCTGGGATAAAGGTGTTTTCATCTTGAGCGTACATTAATCCCTCGCTGCACTCTGGATTCTAGTCTTAACAGGGATCCTTCGTTACCTTTCTGATTCAGTATAGCTCCTGTGATATAAGACACTGCGATTACACAGAAGACACTGTGATTACAGGATTATTCGCCCTTCGTGAATAATCCTGTAGTAAACTGCATAGTTTCAGAGAAGACGGAATTGTTCATTCATAGAATTATTATTTGTTATTTTACAGAGTTGCCGCATCGCAGCTAAACGCTCTGGGTTGTCCGGAACTGATAGCCATGAGTAAAAGACAATATGAAGATATCGCTGTTGAATTAGGAATAAATAAGATTTAGTAAGTATTTTATTTAACGTGTTTCCGTAGACTTTACATTAATTTCTCATCATCATATCGACAGAAAATGACGTCAACGGCTTTTTATTTAAGTTTTTGCATAAAAATATTAACTGTTAGTTAATGTTTTAATGCGGCAAATGCTTATATTATCATGGCTTTGGTGTGTGGGCTCCGTAACCCTGACGGGTCCAAAGACTTTCATCCGAGGAGCTATAAGCCAGGGCCGGTAATCTTTGAGACCAAAAAAAATTAGATCAGGATGACACCCATTGCAAAAGGAAGAAAATATGTAAAAAAAAGAGGAAAAATAATTTACTGGCGATTTGAGGTCGGGCAGTTGTAATTTTGACCGTAATAGTACCTAACGGTTCAAACTGTCTTTCGGACTCTTTATCGTAATTTTTCTTACCTTGTACTACTACTTGTTCATTTTATTGTATGCTCCACTTTCAGTTGTGAAACTGCTCAACTCATAAAACATAATTATGAAAAACTCAAATTCAAGAATCATACCTAGAATATGAATGTTCTTTTACAGTCGCAGATATATCCGGGCTAAGGTTTCTAAAGCACGTTTTGAGAGCACCTTATTCGACTGCCAACACTATGTTCGTGGACTTGAAGCGCTCTATAAGAAAATGTGGAGACGATACGAAAATGGAGAAAAGCCGGACCATTTATACGCTGTTGGATGAAGTTAGATTTTAACGAGAGAAAAGGTAATAAACTCAAAATATGAAGTTGTTAGCGGTAAAACATTTTTGTGGGCTTAAACCCGTACCGCTATGAATGCTTTTTTCCGATTCAGTTTTATTAATAAGAACTGGCTACAGTACTCTGTAAGCTTATAATATTTTTATATATAGTCCTCCTTACTGATTTCGGTAACGCGAGCCTTATTATGACTGGCCAGACCGAATTTGCTCATAAAAACTATAGCTTATAATAATTACATGCGGGCGTGTGAAATTAGTGCGTAAACTGTTTTTTTGACTTGTGGCTTTAAAATCGACTGTGCGTTTGATTTGTGTATGAAATTCAAACATTCAATCAATCATAATGACAACTTAATACGATTTGTTTACGGCACAACCACAACCGATTGAGTGCAATTATATTGGCTCACGGGTGATTTTGATTGACGTAGTAGTTTATTGCAATTTGAACACGGCATGTGGCGATGAAGTGGTTCGTACTCGATTTAAAAGCTTCTTCTATTGATTGCCAATTCTAACGCAATTCATATTTTCTAAATTATTGGTCTAAAGTAGTTGTAAGTTCGGGAAAAAGTTTATACTTTTAAAATTTTAGTTGCAGTCGCTGAGTAAAATAGTTCTATACTAGCCAACTTTATGATAGGGGGAGCCCAGAGGGTTTTTAGCGAGCATATTCAATAGCATCATGAAATCTTGGTAGTCGAGTAGGTAGGGTGTGATGAAAGAACGCTAAAATGATACTATGAAAAGTTTCAGACAGGAGCCTTCCGAACAAGGGCCGACTTTCAGTTTTCAAAATGGGCCAAATACTAATGACGGGCTGTTCAGCAACGTTTATTTTCATCTATATCTTACGGGGCCTGAACCAAAACGACTTAAACACCCTCCGAACCGTCTGACCAACCTCAACACTGGTAGCCAGTTGGCACACCAATTTTTCAACTGACTACCAGTTACCAAATAACACAATGTTACTCCCATCTTACCACCATTGGTGTAAATTGTCCCATTTCACCACTGGTGATGAATTGGGTATATGGTGGCCCATGGTCCACCAAGTTTCAACAGGCTAAATTTCTCGACGTTATTGTTGTTTTTACTAGAAGTCGGACGATTCAAAAATTAAATTAAAGTAATCGCTACGGGTGGGTACAAGGAACACTTTCAAAGAGAATATATATACGTTATTACTGAGTATTTATAAAAAGAAAAAAATTGAAATCAGATCTTGATGGAACCGGAAAAAAGTTGCATTTGAGCGCTATAATAAGATAAAAAATTCTGTTGATGAAAATATTTAGGCTTATAACTTTTTTTACCTAATAACAATCTACGCATAATTTATATGTATGCAGTGTAAACATTACCTTCTTTTAATCGCTGCGTTTGAGAAGACGATAAAGAAGATTGCAATTGATTGATGATCTGTCACAGATAAACACGCTCCGTCAACTTTTTTTTTTTTACGGATATGAAATCATCAAATGACCCCTCCCACTCTGGGCGGAGCGGAAGGGAGTGTCAGACTTGTACTGACTAAAACCCATCCATGTTCCTTCTTTTGCCCTTTGTGTTCCAGGGCAGCGGTATCTCTTTCGAACAGTCCCGCAACCCTGGCACAGCCGGGCCTTTCGGGCCCCTTCCCGTTTGCTGACATCTCTTTGAGGCGCGCGTGGAACACGAACGCGCCGTCGACCCGGCCTGTCGTCATAAGACGGACGAGCCGACCGTAGGGTGGCCGGGAGCCACCACGAGGCCCCCGACGCCCAGGTTGTCTCCCGCGGTGGCTGAGACGTGAGGCTCTCTCCCTCTCACGTCCCACCACCTCCTTCGCTAGCATGACTGCTTTGCAGAAGGAGGTGACGGCGTCCCATTCCCTCTCGCTCCGAACCATGGATTGAACCAGGGCCGGACGCGAGAGGTCGCCGCCGCCGATCGCCGCTACGAGGACAAGGCGGTGCTCCGCCCAAGCGGAGCAGACCCCCACAGTGTGCCCCACCGTGTCCTCCGGTCGATTCTCGCAGTGGCGACACCCGGGCATTTTCTCATATAGGTGCAGGAACCTCCCGAAACAACCATGTCCGGTGAGGACCTGCGTTAAGTGGAAGGTGAGGGCGCCGTGGCGCCTCTCTAGCCACTCCTCAAAGACCCCTCTCCTCGCGCGCCTGCGTGATTGGTGCGTGGAGGCACCATGCACCAATCATGCAGGCGCGCGAGGTTTATCGCCTCCAGATCCCATGGCGACAATACGGCAAGGAGGCTCTTAGCCTCGCCGGAGATCCTACGGTAACCCTGGATCAGCCTTACGGCTAACACTCTTTGGGACGAGTTGAGGTAGTGGGCACCGGAGCCCCGTAAAGGGACATGGACCGTACGAGCCCTGCGTAAAGCCTCGGGCAAGAGCCGCTTGAAGGCAGCCCCGGCCCGTTCCAGTTTGGTAGCCAAACGTGGGAAATGCTCCACGAAGTTCCACCGGCTGTCGTGGACGCTAGGTACTTCAACGTCGGCTCGACGCCGATGGGGACCCCTCCTACCGTCAGTAGCCCCTACTTCTTCTACTTCAACTAGCGACGATGTTTATTAATTATGTAGGTTGGGCTTGGCCGGGCGAGTAAAACGAGCAAGTCTTTTCCAAATTCGTTCCGAGGCTAAGTCGAGACTTCGAGAGGCTCCATTTAGGCTTTGCAGTATCTGGTTCACGTTGATGCCTTGTACTGTTGATATTCATTGTGTTCCGTCAAAAACCCCAGTGAGCTTAAAGTAATCCTTTAATTTTTAATAAAATAGTATCCTAACAGCCCTAGTATTCTTTTGAAATAAATTTGCATAATTATAAACATAACATACTTATTCTTTTCAGATTTTAACAATTTCCAATTGAATATTAATGGAAACAAACTAGCGGTCCGTCCATAAGCTGTCCATACGGAATTCACAGGTTTTAATATATAATAAATAATTGTTTCATCAAAATTAATCAATTTTAATCTTAAATTAAATGATTGTATTTTCATTCGTTTTTTATTTCGTCTTCCTTTTCCATACTTCTCTATTTCTCATTTACTCTTCTCAGAATCATCTCCTTCCTAGTCATAACATCTTTCACACAGTCCATCTGTTGATGAGCGTGTGGACTGTATTTAAGTAGATGAATCAAACGATGATGGAAATTATTATTAAAATTAATTAATTAAATTTGTGAAAACTAAGGAAAATACAGCGAACAAAAATATGACGACCCGAATGGCGCAGCGGTAGTGAGGCTGCCTTACGTTCTTAGGGTCCCGGGTTCGAATCCCGGTAGGAGCAAATGTTTGTGTGATGAGCATGGACATTCGTTTCCGAGTCATGGATGTTTATATGTATAATAAGTATGTATTTACAAACAAAAAGTATCTATGTAGTATTATCAACTATCTGGTGTCCACGATACAAGCCTCGTTGCTTAGTGTGGCACCTACTCACCTAGATGGCGCTGTGTGTAATGTCCAGCGATATTGTTTTTTTTTTTTTTTTTTTTATTTAAAAAGAACAGTAGAGTGACACATACGTCAAATTCAGCAACAAAACAGAACAAAAAAAAAGGTTGTAGTTTCTCCAGCCAGTCGCTAACATTCCGGGCCCCTAGTGGGACATTAAACCGTGGAGGCAACTGGCTGGGGATCGGCTACTAGAGGTACGAGCTTGCGGACTCGTCGGCGCAAGCAACGAAATGCAAACTATGAATGAAATCTCCATGAAATCAAATTCCTTATTATCTGTGGTAAGCCTGCACTTTTGTTTCTGTCATGTTCATTTGTTAGTGGAGTGGGTTGTGACTAGAAGAAACTGGTGTGATTCTTCAGGCCTGTCTCCGCAGCATTGATAAACGAGAGCTAAGTACCTAGATTAAGTAACTCATCTCTATTTTTACATATAGCAGGAGTGGAAGTATGAAGCTTGGTGAAAATCTATCAGCTGATCAGGTGATCAAATATGAAATGAAAAATATGAATAAATTATGATAAAAATATTAATCCATGATGTTCGAAGTTCTGACGTGGCTCTTCAATCCAAATATTCAGATTGTGGAGCCACCTTTATGTTCACATAACTTTTGAAGTATCATACTACAAAATCGAGGATCGATCCTACAGAATTTTTAAACTTACTACTAAATAAGTATGTTAATTTCTTTAAGATACGAAAAGTGGCTCCTCAATCCTTACGGATATCCTAGATTAAGTAACACATCTCTATTCTTAGATATAGCAGGAGTGGAAGTTAAAGCTTGGCGAAACTCTATGAGCTGATCAGGTGATCTGCTTCCATCTCATTAATCAGATATGTCCGTGCATGATCTACGGATTACCATGTTATTTAGTGTCGTACTACCAAATCTTGATGAGGCTTTAGAGCTACCGCCTAATGCTTCTGGCAATTGTAGTAATCGTAATCGAAAACCTTGGTGCTCGGTTATAGCCATGGCTAGGCACAAGGTATAAGTGGATCTTTAGGGCTCGGCCCGAGCTGACTTTGGCTGGAAATAAAGTATGAACGCAGGTCTTAGAGACTCGGCCCAAGCTGGTAATAATTGGGTCTTAAGACTCGGCCCAAGCTGGTACTTAATTGCTGGGTATAATATTTCAATACTAGCCTGTAGGACTCGGCCCAAGCTGGTAACAGTTGGGCATGAAATAATAACTGAATCGTTGGATTCATGCTGTGACACATGATAACATCTTCGTTTATTAATATCTGTAGGACCACAACTCCTCCCTCCTCTGTGTGTCTAGGTGCTTGGAGAATTAATTCAGTTTGATTCAACTATACTTTAACAAACAGGAGATGCATTCAGCTTTAGTGCATGAGAAGTACGTGGCAGGCGCAGACAGGCTGAAAACCTACTCCAATTTGGTAGGAAAAACTAACTAACATAAATAATACACTCGATTAGTCTCTTGGTCACTTCACGCATTACATAACATTAAAGCGAAGCAGATAAACACATATTAATAAAATCACTCTTGTAAACTTTGGAGTTACATTCTATTAGAACCTGATTCACAAGAAAGTCTCCGTGAGTTCATTCTTCTAGAATGCTCTCACTGTGGTATCGATATATTGTGTACGTAGTCCATATCAGAGATGCGGCACATCGTCCATATAATGGTCATGGATAATGGAGAGGGTGGCCTCAGGATGTTTGCTTTCAAAATTTGGTATTTTTATTTTAATAAACACAGCTGTGAAAGGACTAGAGACCGCACCAACAATTAAAGACAATAGCCTAAACTCATTGAAAACATCTTGAGAGTTGCCGTCACGCCATAAAAACCTAAGTGATCACGATCAGTTTAAAAGATAAAAGATCTTTATTTCAGGGAACATTTCTCTAATGTCAGCATTAAATGCTATGGGCCCCTACCTAAAATGAAATAATATATTCAACAAAGATTGCAGTAAATCAGGACTCTGCAGTAGCAATTTGTTTAAGCTGAAACCCCTAGTACGTCATGTACAACTCTCAACTTGCGCTTCTGCGGACGGTATACACCAAAATGTGATAAGCACCACCTTATAGATTCGCCGATTGAAGACCTTAGGTTCATAATTTTGATGATACGATGATAATTCGCACTCTTTCGCGAATCCTTTTTGAATGAAACCGTCTATAAAATTTTTATGTGCTGACGCGAAATTTTCATCTATAGCCAACTGTTTCTCTAGAGACTTAAGGCGAGATAAGGCTTGAGGGTAACTGTCAGGTACGTTATCTGTTGCCTCATTTTTCCAAGGTAATCCTACCTCAAAACGCCCTGTACTTAATCTCCGAGCTGAAGACTCAACTAACCGCTCGTGCATCATCACTGTTTTGCCTGGTCACAAGCTTATGAATGCCTAAAGAATCTATTTCATACTGTCTTTTTAGCAGCGCCTCAAGAGAATCAATAGTTCGCGATGCGAAATCGGTTTGAGAAATAGCGTGAATAAAATCTACAGGCTTAGAAACTGTGGAAATAGCGCCGTACAGAACCCAGCCTAAGAGCGTTCTTGACGCTTTTTTTTTTTTTTACCGGTGGAAAATCATCAAAGAACCCCTCCCGCTCTGGGCTGAGCAGGAGGGAGTGTCAGACTTTTACTGACTAAAATCCATCCATGTTCCTTCCTTTGCACTTTGTGTTCCAGGGCCGCTGTATCTCTTTCGAACAGTCCCGCAACCCTGGCAGGCATCGGTCCTTACGGACCCCTTCCTGTTTGCTGACTCTCTTTGAGGCGCGCGTGGAACACGAACGCGCCGTCGACACGGCCTGTCGTCATAAGACGGACGGACGGCGAGCTAGCCCATAGCTCACCGTCCACAGGCCCGCGCCTACGGTGGCCGAGGGCCACCACGTGGCCCCCGACACCCGGTGTGTCTCCCGCGGCGGCTGAGACGTGAGGCTCTCTCTCTCTCACGTCCCGCCACCTCCTTCGCTAGCATGACTGCTTCGCAGAAGGAGGTGACGGCGTCCCATTCCCCCCCCCCTGCGGCCCCCTGCGTAGAGCCTCCGGCAGGAGGCGTTTGGACCCCCCAGGTTGGGCAAGAGCCGCTTGAAGGCAGTCCCGGCCCGTTCCAGTTTGAGGGCCAAACGTCGGAAATGCTCCACGAAGTTCCACCGGCTGTCGAGGACGAGACCTAGGTGCTTCAACGTCGGCTCGACGCCGATGGGAACCCCACCTACCGTCAGCATGGATCCCGACGGTGGCGCATTCCGAGGCCCATGAAAGCACATGGCCTCGGACTTGTGCAATGCCACCTCGAGACCCAATTGCCGGATCCTAACCACGACTATCGCAACCCTGCGTGTCATCAGCTCGGCCGCCGCCTCGTGCGACCTCCCTTGCGCCAGCACCAGCGTGTCGTCAGCGTAGCAAACTACGCTGACGCCGTCAGAGAAGTCGGCGCGCAGCACCCAGTCGTAACCGATGTTCCTCAAGGGCGGCCCTAGAACCGATCCCTGTGGAACACCGCACGACATCTCTCGCCGTTCCACTCACCGCTGCAACCAGGGTAGATGACGTACCTATCCGTCAGTTAGTCCCCGACCACACGACGAAGGTAGGTCGGCACCCGGTGATACCGGAGTGCCTCCCTAATGCAGCTCCAGGGCATGGAGTTGAAGGCGTTGGCAATGTCGAGAGACACCGCCAAGACAACCCCACCCCGGGACACCGCATCCCCCGTCGTGAGGGCTCTCACGCGCATGATGGCGTCCACCGTCGAGCGCCCCCTGCGGAAACCAAACTCCGGTGATCCGCAAGATCCGGCCCCATCCCCGCCAGGTGCCCGGCGAGGCGGTTGGCAATAACTCTTTCAAAGAGTTTGCCCACCTCGTCGAGCAACACAATGGGCCGGCGAGTCCGCAGGGCGCCCCGGCTTCCGGATGAGGACCAGCTTCCCCATCTTCCAACGAAGCGGGAACTAGCCTCTCTCCAAGCATGCGCTTAGGCGCCCCTCCAGTCGGGGCCCGAGAGCCTACAAGGCTAGGACCCAGGCTTTGCCAGGTAAGCCGTCGGGTCCTGGGGCGGCAGTTTTGGCCTTAAGCCTGCCTACCGCCACTCTCAGGTCTACCCCAGTCACCTCTGGAATGTCGTCATCGTCCTGTGTGTGGTCCGCTTCCGGCACCGCAAGCGGCAGAGCCATGGGCGGGGGAGGATGTTCCCCTCGCGAAGGGAACAGAGCGCTCACCACGTCCTCCACAAGCTCAGGCCGGAGACTCTGCGTTAGCGGGGGGGCCCTGGTGCGAATTTTGTCCCGCACCATCTTGTAAGGGCGCCCTCACGGATGCCTGCGATGCCAGGCGTACAGGTGTCGCGCGGCAACGCACGCCTCGCGCAGAGACGTCAGCTCTCGCAGCGTTCTTGAAGCTACAGGCTCGTTTTTTCTCCCTACGCGCATCTCACGGCCCAAAGACAGGTGCCAATCAGCGGCTCCAATAAGCACAGTCGGCACAGCGTTTTGGTATACTAGCATATTAGACAGATCTAATAGATGGTAGTATTTTGAAATTTCGTCAATATCTATAGTTTGCGGACTAAGGCGAAGAGGTGTGATGCTGCGTACGCCCTGAATAAAGTGATGTTCAGGTAAGTTCCGCCCCCATATATGAAAGTTTACGTAGCATACCTCTGAATCGAGGAACATACCACCTACACCTGTGAGACGTATTTGTTGTTGGTCGGACATCTCTGCCCCGATACGTGTAGCTATGTCACCGTCGATAAGTGTAGCAGTACTGCCCTCATTAAGCAGCGCGAAGGTATTGATAGTGCCACGCGGTCCCTTTAAAGTAACTGGCAGGATCTTGAGTAGTCCTCGGACGCCCGTTGCAAGTAGACCGCATGTAGTGGCCACGACGTCACCAGCTTGATGAAGCTCAACGACATTATTAGTAGCGTCTTGTGGTAAATTGAAAATATTAGTGGAGGCTTTATTTTTATCATTTTGCGATTGTGAATGGCCATGAAGAAGGGCGTGATGACGCCTGGTACAATTATTAACGCCGCAACGCTTAGCTCGGCAATTGTTCTATGCATCCGGGTTAGATTTTAAGCACCAATAAGACGTTTTGGTTTCTTGCAACCAGTGCCGTCTGTCGTCAACAGTAAGAGATGAAAATGCCTTAGGTTTATTTACTGCATGTGTTCCTTGTTTACAGACAAACATACTGAATGTACGTAACATTCAGTATTTTTGTCTTTAGAATCGGTGGTATGGACATTTAAAAAGTTTTGGGTCTCACTGTATGAAGGGCTTGGGGCTTTACTGTGCGAAGAGCTTGCTGTTACGTCAATCAGAAAGTTTAAGTTTAGTTGTCGCTCCGCTTCAATAACTAAAAACCCGAAAAGCAGCTCTAATTTAGTGAGTGTAGGCTCGTAAGGTTTGGGTGTGGCAGCATAGTCGGTAAAACGATCTCTAGTGTTCTCGCTAAGCTCTGAAAGCACCGTGCGAAGAAGCTCGTTAGAGGGCAGGTACTCGGTTTGCTTTAGCCACTTAATGGTAGCAACACAGCTTTGGAGCTTGTTAGCCAGGGTATTTAAAAGTTCTAGGCTACTTATCTTTAAACTCCGAAGTCCAGCAATCTCATGTGCGACCAACAACCCAGACCGAGCGTAGTTCTGCTCCAACGCAATCATTATCTCCTCCGGGTCTTGTGCTTCCCACAAAATAGATGAGATAGCAACCTGCGCCGCACCGCGTACATTGGTGATAAGACGTGCTAAATTCTCTGAAGGGGAAAAAGGTTTTAGTTCGCTCATAAGAAAATTTAAAATCTAACCATTCATTAATGTTTCCTGAAAAAGGAACTAGCTTAAGTCTTTTCTTGCGGTCGGGTAGTGAAGAAATGTTCACGTTCGCGTTCACGTTCAAATAACTCACGTTCACGCTCTGCGCGCCGTTGCTGAAGTTCGGCCTCAATGGCCAGTTTTTGTGCATGTACAGAAGAAGTGCGCGAAGTGTTCTTTGTCGACTGGCTTGGTTCTGACACCGGAGCTCGTAGGGAGTACTGTTGTTTCTTGCTGGTGTGCAACGTTTCTAATACTTCCCTCTGGTTTGAGTGTCTTGTCCTTGTGGCCGGTCGATTAGTTCCGCTCCCACACGGCGGTGGCTGGGCACAGTCGCGGAGAGAAGTCGGAGAATTTTCTACGCGATGTGATTCAGCGGGATTTTGTGCCGTCGGGTTCACAGCTGACCTAGTTTGACTACGCGTAACCACCATCGTGTGAAATTTAATTGAAAAAAAATGAACACTAAATGGGATGGTATATTTAGGCGAAGAATGGACCAAAATATGTTAAGCGTGTGGACTGTATTTAAGGAGGTGAAACAAACGATGTGATGGTGGTTATTGAAAGTAATATTGAATTAAATTAGAAAAAACTCGAGAAAATACAGCGAACACAAAGGACAGCACAGTGACACGACAAATTCAGCAACAAAAAAGACCAAATCAAAGCAATAAAATAAATATAAAAAAGGTTGTAGTTTCTCCAGCCAGTCGCCAACACCATCCATCTATTCTTTGGTCTTCCTTTACTCTTAAAGTCATTCATCCTACTCGAAACTTTTCTCACGACATTTTCCTCATCCAACGACTACAGTTTACCACACACGTTTACAAACAGACGTATAGAAGTTGATTTTTAGGGTTCCTCAAAAGGAAAAAAAGTAACCCCTTATATGTATATCTAACGTAAATTACTGAATTTTAAACATGGGGCGGGCCGCTTTTTAGGGGTAAATTAGAAAAAAAAGTTTTGCAAACTATATCGTGTTACATATCAAATGAAAGGCCTCATTTAGAGCATGTCAATTTTTTTATATAATTTTAATATAAATAGTTTTGAAGTTATTTAAGAAAAGAAAATATTAAACTCTTTTTTGGCACGTACTTTTTATTCAGATAACCTAACCCGCGACCGGATTTCAGGTCAGGTTCGGAATAATCGAAAATTGACCATTAATTCGAAACTACAGGGGCGAATACAAAATAGTACATTGTTCACCGAGAGGAGAAAGTGACCGATTACCGTCGAGGGTGTCGTTTGAAGCCCGAGCCGTAGGCGAGGGCTTTAAAACACCCGAGATCGGGAATCGCACTTTCTCTCGAGTGATACATAGTGATTTATACTACACCTACGAGGAAAATAAAAAACGAAAACTGAATCCTCAAACAACACACAAATTGAAAATGGCGCCAATGGCGTCTGCAATTTTCACATGTTGAAAAAAGATCAAATTGTTTATCCTGCCGCCGCAGGGCCGCACTGCCAGCCCGACACCATCCAACACACAGCTAGTGGCCAGTGTCATTTTGCGAACTTTGAGATAAAAACTCACTGTAAAAACTTTTTGGCTTTTGATATTTAGGTTACCGGCGCATAGTCTTACACAAAATTAAAAAAGAAAAACCACGTAAGAAATGGATTTTCATACACTTTTCTCTCCCGCTCAGATGCGTTTTCTCCCCGCATATTTGTTCGATATGCAATGACGTACTTTCTACCGTAAATTTGATAAAGTATCAAGATACTTTCCAAGTAGGTGTAGTATAAAAATAATTCTTTGCCTATAGATTCCAGGAAAACCTTTAAGAAAGCTATAACAACAAATTAAAAATTAAAGGGGACTCGCCTACTACGATGGTACGGAACCCTTTGTGGCCGGTTTTTTATATATAGCACCTTGTCAGGGTAGCGCCGACAATACGACACTAAATGAAAACACTACTATACCACTAACGATAGTGGTCCGCCGGTATCGGGAGCAGCGTCCAAGCTACCGGTGGTTAGGGTTCCAGAGACAGGAACCTCCTCACAATACGAGCCGTATCGAGGAGTACGGCCTTCTGAATCAGACCCTTTATCCAACCGTGGTCGTCGAGGCTCTTGGTCATAAGGCCATTGGCCGTCACGACAATCGGCACAATGATAGCAGAGTTCACATTCCACATGTCGATAACCTCATGTGCCAAGTCGAGATATTTCATTTGTTTCTCTTTCTCAGCTTTCACGAGGTTCTCGTCATGTGGGATGGTAACATCGATTATCATTACGCGGCGCGCTGATCGGTACTATCGGTTCATACGAATATTTATCAAATATCAAATAAATTTAAAGATGGAAATAAAAAAAAAACACACAGCATAAAACTGCGTTAACGAAATACACCACCATTTAAAAATATTGGTTTACTAAACGTAAGTATAATTTGCACTAATTCGCGTCTGGAAATAAAATGTAAGGAACGAATTTGACAAAGGTTTTTGAAGTATAGTTCGCAACATGTGTTTCATTGTTATACCGATGCGGGGGTCGTTAACCTGTCGGTGCTAGCCTATAAATCTACATCATGTAGATGTAGAGAAAATGCTGCAAATGGAAAATAATGTCCTGTGACTAAACTACTGGATATATTCGAATGAAATGTATGCAGAGTCAGACTGGGAACGTCATGAGGTTATACGCAGTTTAATTTATCGTCATATTGTCGGCGCCACCCTGTTTATAGATAGATTCTGGAGAAGTGGAGAGTAACGCGTTGCCTTGTGCGGCGCGGCCCGCATAAAATTCAAATATAAGGCGATGTATGAGAGCGTTTACGGGGAAGCTGTTTTACGCGCAGTTACTTGAAATGCAGCGTTACTTGCGGCGGAGCCTGCAGATGACATCGCCGCATCACACGCGGTGTTTATCGCGACGGTGCATTCAGCTTTATCGATTTCTTGTAATACTCCGTTCACTAAGAAGCAGCATGTGAAACGCAGCGATACCCGCGGCGGAGCACGCGGCGTCGGCCTCCCCCCTTCACCACTCAACGTAACCCAGTCGAGGAAAGCCCAGTGGACCTCCTACTTCTGAATGGTTTCGGAAATATTATTAGAAGTCTGGCGACATTGCAGAACACTGGATCCAATTTCAAGGGCAATTTAAGGTTTCCCTAGATGTAACTTGTAGCGCTTTCTTAGAAATGGTGCTAAAACAGCGTCAAATGTTACTAGGAGCGCAGTAACACAAAGAGCTTGCACCCAAAAAACGTTGATACCTGGGGGACACTACGGGAGTGCAGTTTTTGATGATGTTTCCAGATGAGATGTTTTCAAAGTCCTATTTATTTTGATTTAAAACATCTTAGGTATACACAGCCGTTGACCGTCTGACCTATGCGCTGCTGCAGTTCAGCTAGGAACTCTTTGTGGCAGCGCTGTTGAAAAAATGTTGCCTCAACTGTTCAATCCTCAAATTGTACCGGTCTGGAGCCTTTAACGTGACGGGTGGAGATGGCAGTTATGTTAAGGGCCCCACAAGAAAGTGGCTGGGAGTCAACGGGCAACAGTCAGTGGGATCGGATGATAGAGGGTAAAGGGGACGGGAATTGAGTATGGCTTCAATTTGTGCGAACAATAAATACATGGAACTTTTATAGATTGTCAAACATGTTGTATATGTATATATATTGTGTTATTATAATAATAAGTAAGTGGACCACTATTTTTTATGTTTTTAAATGTTTTTTTTTTATATTAATTTTCTTTAAGAAATATTTAAAAATGTATGAAATAAGATGAAGAAATGAACACAACCTAAATTACTCAAGGTTTTTGTTTGCAAGAGAATCCACGAGATTCATGAGTTGACAACTAGGGAATCTTGGAGACATGTGCCTACCACTTTAAATCCGGCTGATCTCGCTTCTCGAGGAGTGGATCCGGGTCAAATTCAGGGCTCAACTGTATGTTCCACCATACAGTTGAGCCCTGAAGTTGACCCGACCCGACCCGTAGTTCAGATTTTCTGTTACAAAATGAAACAAACTGGCCTCATAATATAAATTTTCATAGATAGTTCGAATTTACCTGAAACTAAAACGCCTGCCAGCGATTAGTAGAAAAGAGGTATGAAAACTCAAAACTACTTTCTGACAGTTATTATAGCTGGCACTGTACAAAAAAAAAGTGAACGTAGAACCTGTCAAGAATTTTTTGAAAACGTCATTATCAATGACCACGATTTTTTTCCATCATATATTATTAAAATAATGATTGATATTATATAAACCAGCGTTGTGAAATCGTAAAAATTAAGCTCATGTATCTGTCAGTGCTATAATTCTTTCGTATTTGTGGATTTATAAGGCTTGGGAGATCGTCGTCGTAACTGTGCCGAAGTCACAAGATTTAAATCGAGTGCCCTAAGATTATTGGTAGGATCAAATTGCTCGAAAGTTTTTCAATACTGTGGTTCAATAGTTTTCGAAATTAACCAACTAAAGTGCGGTCGTTTGCTATCTTGGTGTATGGCTATCCCAAATGAGCTATCTATCATCAGGTCGCAAAAGCTCTTCGTTTCCAAAAGTCACGCCTTTCAAAGCGTATCACCCGTTCGCGTATTGCCCTCCTTAGAGAAGTATGGTTTGCCGCGGCTTCAGCTATCGCTCGATTGAAGTGCTAGTACCCGTATTCTTAAGGTGGTGCTAAAGTAATCTCTTAGTGTAAAATGGCTGCCATTTTAATGGAAATGAAAAAAATTATGGAAAATTTATTTAATGGTGTAAAATCGATGACATGAAGATGAAAATATATAATCGGTCGAATGACCAGCTCTGAAGTCGATGCACATTTGTACTTGTTTTACGTAATTTTGAATTCATGCAAAATATCATATTTCAATATTAGCTGTGAGATTTATCTGTACATGGGATGTGTGTACTTAGGTACTCTTGTCGAAAAATTTGTGAAGCGTAGCAGGAGAATTTATTTGTATTATAATTTCTGATATTTTTATGTATGTTTTTATACTGGTGATGTCATGATGGCCCATAGGTTAAGGCCTCACCTCTCATGCACGGGGTTGTGGGTTCAAATCAGGGCAAGCGCCAATGTGTCTTTTTAAATTCATATGTATTTGCTTTGTTTATCTTGGACAACACTGACATCAGTGAAGGAAAACATCGTGAGGAAATCGCCAACCCAAGACCGGTTGGCGATTTCGAGCAAGCGTGGTGAACAATGTTCGTGCCTTCTCTGTATGAGATCACTTTGCCCAACAGAGGGACAGTAATAGGCTGGTATTATTATAATTATATATATATATTCCTTTATTCATTTTAATACCATATGTTTTACATTTTTAAATATTCCTATACAACATAATATATAAAAAAACATTTAAAAACATTTATTATTATTTATACTTAAAATGGTTGACTTTGAGCTGCATAATTCCAATTCAGTTTTGTGTCTTAAAATAAAGTTTTGAGAAAAGTGGCCTTGTGTAATGTTTCTTGGCGAAGATAATGGAATACGGTATGCAACTTTACCATATTGTTTGCTAGAATTCTTATCAGTTTCTCAGTTAAAATTTAGTCGAATTAAAAAAATCAATTGAATGATTTTTCCACAATGTTGTTTCATAACTCAAAACAATAAATAAATAATTTCCTCCTTACTCTGACATAATACAAGCATTGCATTCTCTTATTTTCTTCTGAGTTGATGTCTTATGGATTGGCTTTGTCAGATAAAGTGTTGAGTCGATTTTCGTAATAATGTTTCTCGTTAACATTTTTTGGTCGTCTATATTGATCCATAAATATCGTAAATATCATATTATTTTTACCTTTGTCATGATATCTACATCTACACACATCACAAAATGACAAAAGTAGTTTAGTTTAAGATAAATATAAAAAAGGTATGTCAGCGAGCGCTACATCCAAGTTGATTGTACCAAATCACTAGTATATCTGTCGCTGTTACAAAAGCTCTGAGGAGCTCGTGGCAAAATAATAACAGCCGCTCGGGGTCGATCTTTAGGTTAAGCCGTGCTTGCCAAGGTTGGTCGCTGGATTACATAATACCGCCCATTACATACCGAGATTCCTCCGTGCCTCGAAAAGCACGTTAAGCCGTTGGTCTCGGCTGTCATTTGTAGATCATTGATAGTCGTTACAGGTAGTCAGTTACCCAAAAAGTCTGACAACCAGTCTTACCAAGGGGTATCGTATTACCCAGTACTAACTGGGTTGTGGAGGTCAGATAGGCAGTCGCTCCATGTAAAATACTGGTATTCAGCTGCATCCGGTTAGACTGGAAGCCGACCCCAACAAAGTTGGGAAAAGGCTAGGCAGATGATGATGATGATCTGTCGCTGTTACCGCAGAATTCTATACATCGAGCCCAAAGCTCCGTGTCGTCGGTGCAGTGTGGTGGCGGTGGTCTTTGAGGCTGCATGTTTTGTGGCTTAACGTCAGAATAAGAGGTGGAGAAATAGTTTGTGATGTAGCTTCACACCCACACCCGGCTGCTGTTCCGTCGAGGTAGCACCATTAAAATCGCCAGTAAGAATCATATTTGTATTGTAACAAATCTACTAGATCCTGTTAAAAATTAAAGGATAAAAGTAGACTTGTACATTTAAAAATTTAATAGAGATATGGACGGTTTTACAAATGAAATAAAAAATACAAGTGTTTATAAAAAAGACCTATCAAACCCGCACTCTGGAAGTAGTTTTTGAGTATATACACACGATTATTATTAGCACTGTTGGTGAAACACGATGAAACGTAGAGGTGGAGATGTAGGACGATGCACGTTCTAACAGGTCTGCTCCATAGGAAGGCGGTGTTCTGAAGAACAGGAGTTGAGGTCCTGGTGGATCTTTGAGTTGGATCACCAGCTTTTAGACCCAGGGAAGCTCCGCGAGATGAACAGCAGGGATGGCACAACGACAGTTTTTAATATAAGATTGGGAGTAGTAGTCCCAGGTGTATTTTTAGATGGATCACCTTCAAGAATCTGTCTTGTCTCCAATTTTAAGAAATCCTTCAGTCTCACATTTAAGAAAAGCTATCTCGTCTAGTCTAGTCTTGACTCCCTCGTCAGCTCGTTTCCACAGTAGTCTCCTTCCATTTTTGAATCTCAGATTTTCTTCTTGCGGCCATATAATCATCTTATCTGACAAGTGTAGTCGGCCAGGACATAGCAGACTTACTTCATAAAACCATAAGTGCGTAAAGAATTTATGAATATAATTTAAAATTAAGTTATTAGTAAACAATCATTATTATCTATAAAATACAATATTTCAGCTAAACATTGAAAAATATAATTTAGATTAGAAAAAGTATTCATCATAGACTAAGCTAGTAAGAAACTCTATGACAGAAAGAAAAAGTAACTGACAGTTTGGCAAATCTGACGTACATGTCACAACATTGAAAATTATGAAACTTTATATTTTATTTCAGCAAATACAATGAAAACGAATCGTATTCAGATCGATTCGCTGAGTATAAATAAGCAAATCAATAAAAAAACATGATAAATGGTATATGGTATGACAATTGTAAGTATAGTATAAATTGTAAGTATAGCATATACTATAGTATATGGTCGTATACATTGAAGTGTGGCGAAAACGATTTATACCAGTCCGAGTCACGATTGGCTGATTGCAGTCCTTGTCAGTATGTCCATCTATGTCGATTATGATATTTTAAATGAGACACAATATAGCTTTAATTATAATAATATACATTTTGATAATTCGTTCCAATAGGTTTATTTAGAATTCGCCATTTTGCGTTAATTATTCCGAAAGCACATTCTATGCATTTTCTTGCACAGCTTGCGTCTAATTAAATGATCTTTTTCGGCAGACATATTTCTGGATGGGAATGGTCGAAGGAATTCTGTTTTTAAAGGATATGCTATATCACGTATCAGTACATATGATAGAGTATATGAAGCCCCTGGAACACAACTTCTTGGTGGTATATTGTATTCGTCACTTACCATTAGACTATCTATAATAATAAAGAATAGTGAAATGTTCCGCCGTCGCTTTGACGACCTCTCCCACCCACCTACACTGTTATAAGCCTTTTGTGTGCATCGGATTGAAGGTGAATATTCAATTAACGCAGTGTACCTACTTACCTTCCATTTCCACAATTCCAGATATTTCTGTCATTGCTCGATCTTTACGGAATGAATTACTAGCCATTGTAGCGAAATAATACTACGGATCTTTCACTACTAACCAAATACTTATAATTTTATAAGTTTCATAACAATTATGATATTAAAAAAAAGAAAAAGTAAAAAAGGTACAAAACTAGTCTAGTCGTGGAAATAAGTCGGTTTAGTTGTTTCGAGCTAAGAATTCACTTTGGCCAATTCGTGATTGCAATTGGTTTTGGGGAAAGAATCCTCGTTCCGTCAATAGTCTCGAAATGAACAATATTTCCTAATTAACAGTGATTTTAACGTATCTAACGAGATTTGAAATGAACATAAATTAATTATAAGATTAAGACTCACAAGTTTAGTTCATCATCTGCGGTCTACGTGCTAAGATACTCTCTGGTCTTTCTCCTGGCTTGGTGTCGCTCCGAAATGAAATGGCTATCCATCATAGCTCCCTTACTCTTGGCCAATGCATTCAACTGTCTAGTCATGTCCTCCAGATGTGACTTATCCATTTCTAGTTGTTTCTTTGCTGTCATTTGAGGTTGTCAACGTTTCCTTCTAGATTCTCCGTAATCTTTACAGCTTGTCTAGAAAGTACATCGAGTCCAGGGCAGAAGTAACTCAACAGAGTTTATGAATGAAAGGTATCTCTGACTTGCTCTCGCCTGTGGTCCGCGTTAGGTTTTTGAAAACGTGGATTCATTTCTGTGATTGCTCGGAGTTTAAGAAAGAGGCTTTCTTTATAGCTTCAAGTAGAGTCGGTCACTGTAGATCAACAGAGGTTCCAAGAGCGTTGCCAGGACCTTTAAATCACGGATTGAATTACACCTTAATGGTTGACTGTCGGAATGAAATGAAATGATTTATTTGCAAATAGAATCACTTTTACACGTCAATATATTTTTTATTTTTGTTATGAGAACGTTGGCGCCGGCATTTCCTAACTGACTACCCCGGAGAAGAAATGCCGAAACAAACTCAGGGATTGTGGTCTCTTTTAAAGTCCAGACACTATTATTTTAAGTTATATCAATGTGAGTGTGATCATGTAGGCATTGTCTGGTATGGTCTTTTGAGGAAAGAGCCATAGCATGTTTGAGTTGACCCGTACCGACAGACGGCACGCATGCATCAGTCATCGTGTAGCTCAACCACATTTTAGGTTTCGGTTTGGGGTTCCCGAGCTACTATTTCCTCAGTTGGGAGTAGAGTATCCTCGATGCTCCTTGTCTTGGACAGTCTCCTCGATGCTCATATAACTGGTCCCTTCATAGCTCTCCGGGATCGGGATGGGATTTCTGACGGTAACACTATTTAGATAGCAGAAGCTATCTACACAGAACCGGACTGAACCATCCTTTTTTGTGACCATTACTACTGGACTAGCCCACGGTGAACGAGAAGGACGAATGACTCCGATCTTTAATATTTTATCAATCTCTTCGTTAAGAATCCTTAACTTCAGAAGAAAGTGGGTAATACCTCTGTCTGACTGGCTGTCCTAAAAGAAAGTGGGTAATACCTCTGTCTGACTGGCTGTCCTACAGTATTTATTTTATGGTAGAGCCAAGCCTTCTTACCGAGACGAACCCTATCGGATAAAATCTCTTCGAACTCGTTAATCGCTTGTTATAAGCTTAGTTCTTGGTCAGGTAACAACACATGACGAGGGTGTATGTAACGAACCTGATTTACGCATTGAGGTTAGAAGGAATCATGATTGACAGCTGATAGGTACATTATTATTACCTTTAATATTTTTGTCGAAAGCTTGACTAAAAATAAAGGTCAAACCAAATTTGTTCCAGAATTCAATGCCTAGGATGACAGCGGAAGACATACAATGTGCAACTAACAACTCGCGGATAAAGGTCGTACTATTGAACTTAACCGGTAGATATACGGTTCCTAAACTGTTAATAGGCGAGTTGTTTGCTGAAATAACATGAAGACGAATCG
The DNA here is from genome assembly GCA_947578425.1 of Eugnorisma glareosa. Lineage (NCBI taxonomy): Eukaryota > Metazoa > Arthropoda > Insecta > Lepidoptera > Noctuidae > Eugnorisma > Eugnorisma glareosa. The sequence goes on from OX387957.1 coordinate 36,668,596, forward strand.
TTTGCTGAAATAACATGAAGACGAATCGTTTGTCTACGATATTTCTAATTGCTGAATGAAATTATCGCTAATTAAGGACATCTGTGCACCCGAATCTCAGAACCCAACGGTGTCTCAACCATGTTTCAATAAACGGTCTGTACGTGATGATGCGTGCCGCTGGTGGCACCGGTGGTACAGTTCCGTGGTACTAGTGAGAACAAAGGGTTTATTTTGGTTGCATTTAGTGTCATAACTCGGGATTTGAAACCCAAACACATCAGTGCCAGACAATTTGGACTGGACGGTATGAATGACCTGTCTGACTGCATTTTGGGCACTGTGGTGCCTTATTAAATTACCGTTGATTGCCTTTGAGTTTTGAAGCAAGAACTCTCCAAATATGAGCTGCTGTATCGAACAGATCATTAATATTTATGAATCTATGTATTGACAGACAGGGGAAGTATTTGGGTGTATTTCATGTGGTGGGTGTAATTATTTTCTATGAGTTTTGTCTCAACTATGGGATTGATTAATATATACCGGAATGACGAAGTCTCTGACGGACTGGTCAGATCTTTGTTTTAAATTTCTTACTTCCTGCTCAGTTTGATATTCAAAGTACGTTGGTGCAAAAGTAAAAAAAAACTAAGCATATAAGTAAGCTAATCTTGCCGGATTGACCTAAAATATTACTTCATCGACATCAAAGGCGAAATTTGCTAAATGGCGGCGTGGTAGTTTCAGACTTGATTTTAGTTGTATTATCCTACCCAAGTTTAGCGTTTTTAAAGTTATCTTAAATTTCGTTAAGAAACGGGAGGCTGTACGCGACTCTACGAGTAACTGAATTTAGTTTCCGACTATCGCCACTGTCGACTTTTCATCAACCTACCTTTCACACTCCCTCAATCATACATCACCAGCATACTTAGGGGATATGGTTCACATTCTATGACGCATACAAAGGTAATATTTTTAAGGTTTACGAAGGCTTATTTATTTAATTAGGTGTCGTAATCCGCACCTTTTTTAAAAACCCGTTAAAATTAAAAGAAATGATAAAAAGTTTTTCTGCTTAAAAAAACCAGCCAAAAGAGCATAAAGTGCTTAAGAACAGTACCTCGTGAATAATTTAAGCTCTTGTAATCCACAACACTATTTTCTCAGTGGTATAGTTTTAGACCCACCATACCACCAGGGGTACGGCCAGTGGTATGGTGGGTCCGCAATGGCGATATCTATGCTAGACAAAAACTTACAGCCTTTAAGATTATCAAGTATTTCAGAAATAAAAGGAAGGCTTTATGCGTCTTTACGAGTAATTGAATTTAATTTTCTTGACTTGATTGACTTCATCAATCAGAATCTTTTGCTTTTCAGGAGATAGGCGATAACAACGTTGCTTTATAGGCAAAGCATTACCGGTATTAATTCGATGACAAATTAAATTAGTAAGACCTAATTTACCTTTATTTTCAAAAGAAATGTCTCTAAAACGTTCGATTATATCCTTAGCTATATTTACTTGATTATCGGAAAGGCGATCGAATAACATGATTTTAATCTCAATAGCACAGTTCGTAAAATCTCTACTATCAAGATTAACTCAAGCGAAAGTAACTTAGGACACAACTCAAATTCCTTCCAGAAATCCCAGCCAAATATCTCCGGAAATAAACTCTAATGACACGTGTTTGATTATTAAAACTCAACGGTAAATTGAAATAACCAGCGGACGAAGATTTTTGTTTATTAGCAACCATAACTTGAGTTGAGTTGTTTAAACCCTAGCTTTTGGATGTCTTTATGAGAATTATTTCTTAAAATAGTAAAACAACTACCGCTATCCAAAAGACCGGAAAACCGTATGTTATTTATAGATACATTAATAAAAGGTCTATTGCAGTCCCTTTCTTTGTCATAGATTGCAGAAGTTGATTTATAACAAAACATAAAATTTTGAACAGTGTCTAACCACTCATTCCAATCACTAAGATTTTTTTTTTTCGTTTCAAACCTATTCAAGTTGCTATTTAGTTATTTGATTGAGGAAACGGGGTACATTTAGGACAATTAGAAATTTTCACGCCTTTCAGACCACACTTGCAGCAAATCAAGTAACTAGGTTGAGCACACGCTCATAGAGTATGACCTGTAACCCGGCAACGCCAACAATAATCCTCTTTGGGCTTATTCTCAGTTTGGGAGGAAGAGGGCTTATTTTGTATCGCGTTAGAGTGATTTAAGTTAGAATTATTTCTAGACAATACCGGACGATAAGCGAACTCCGCAGTGCAATACTTGGGTTCACAAAAGTTCACGTCCCTTTCCGAAATCTTTTCATAGCTTTTACAGGTTGAGATTAATGAGTCAATTGAATTAATGTCTTTTAACGCAACGAAAACTGAATAGCATGGTTTTATATTATGAAGTAGAATTTCTAATTGGTCGCTATCTGCCAGTTTCTTAGAGAGGCGATTGAACACGCCGAACATAATAGATACATAAACAATCATAGACTTGAGTGCGATTCCTAGTAGCCTCTAGCAATTTGTAGTCATAATCCTGAATACCAAAATCTTTAATAAGCAGAATATGGATCTGACTCTAAGTCTAGGAAGGATTCCGTCTATGCTGAAACCTAAACCAATGTAGCGCAACTCCTCCAACTTCTCCAAAAACGACCTAGGACAAGTTTTACCATCATAAAAGAACCTTCTATAATCTTTCACGAAATTGCATGGCGAGTAACAATTCTGTCCCATCGAGGAAGACTGCGACATACCCCAAACAGCAGCAGAATAAGGTACCTGTTGAGACGTAGCGAGAACTTCAGATGGTTCGGAAATTCGAGGACTGAAATGAGGGCCAGCTTGATTCTGAGCAGGAGGGTCGAATTGGTTCTGAGTAGGAAGGTTATGAATTTCCTCCAACACGTCCACTCAGTTTCAATATGATCCGAACCTAAAGCTTCGAAACGTTTTTGAAGTAAGCAAATCCGAGATCTTACTTTTGAGCATAACTCGATTAATGGTGGAGCAGCAATAATACGTTCTAAACGATAATAAAGATGATTCATAAAAGACTCAATCCTTTTCATACTACTACAATCCCCGGATGATTCCGTATGCGAGAATTTACTTTCGACATAATTGAGAGTAGTTTCCGCTTGCATACTCGTAAATCAAGTTGAAGAGGAATAGGCGAGGATTTTATGTCTCTTATCAAAACATGACCAAGTTAAGTCATCTGATCCCTCAGTTGTGTCAGAGTTTCAGCAGGTTTTTCAGCTCTGATAAACACTTCGTATTCTAGCTCAGATTTGTTTAGGTACAAGTATCTTATTAGTTTATCCATAATTAGATTTAAAAGATATTACCGAGTTTATTCATTTAGTTTAAGGTTTAAGGAGTTTTCCTAGTAATTTTTTTAGTACCAAATTTAACATATTTTAATGGACGGTTTCTAGACAAACAGTGCCCTTGCGAATTGTACACAGATCCGCCTCGCACTGTACCAGTTACCTAGCAACGTGTGTTAAATAACAAGTCAACCCAAAATTTTTTTTTTACGCAATTCTTACCCCACAACGGCGAAGCCCAAAAGAAAGGTTATGTTGATGACCTGTAAGTAAGCAAGTCCGTTTAAAAAAAAATAAGAATTTGTTAACGAGGATGTTAAAATGATTTTGGTGTTATTAAATAAGAGTCTCACCAAAACTATCATAGTTCAGTCTAAGTTTAAGTAATTTTTCGAGTAATCTTCCTACAGATTGCACTAGCCGTGATGATGAATCGAAACTAAATGAGGGAATGTTTAAAGTGTTAGTAGTTCAGTATATTCAGTGTAGTATTTGCAATGGGTATAACGTAGATGTATAGATTTGTACAAACGTCCACAGGGTACTCTCCCGCTTCTGTCTTGGAGTACCCCAGCCCCCAACTTATAAGTGACCTCAAGTGGTTTTAAGAACACTCATAAGCTAAGACTGGGTACGATTACCCGGGAGTAACCACAGTGGTGTAAAAGTGTGTGGGTTGCTATAGCACGTCGTAGAGTAACCAATCCCCAACTTGAGAGTGCCCACGAGTGGGTTAACACATCCAAGCAACGAAAGGGTGCCAATAATCTGTCGATAACGGAATGTGTGTGGGGGTGGTGCACAAAATGATAATGTTTAGTATGAAGAAGAGTTAAGTAAGTATTGAAGTGGATGAAGAGAAAAATGTGATGAAAATAGTTACCAAATATAATCTCTTGTGTAAGAGTTTTTTTGAATTTTGAGAGTACCTGAAAATGTTTTAAGAGGGGTGGGTTATAATTATTGGTGATATTTATTTTTATAATATGTTAAAGATCCAAAAATGTTCAGATGTTTTAAATTTGGTATTATAATCAACCACATTTCAGCTGGTGTTAAAAGCAGAAGTTAAAATGACTTCACCCCATAATTCATGTAGTAGCTAAATCAAAAAGCAACGCTCGTGTTCGTTCCAATAATGACCTTTTTAATCGTTCAGCTTTACCATTCAACTGTGGAGTATAGGGAATAGTGTAATCATTATATTACAGTACATTTTAAATTGTTTGCTAAATGTGTATTCACCACCATTATCACATCTGAATGTTTTAACTGTTATGTTAAAATGATTTCCCACCAAATTGATATAGTTTATATTGTTTGAAAACGCCTCGTTTTTATTTCTGAGTAGAAAAACTTTAACAAATTGTGTATAATCATTCAAAAACGTGATAAAATATTTGTAACCATCCCATGTTTCCATTTCAATAGGGCCACGAATATCACTATGAATTATTTCTAATGGCTTAGAAGCCCTGTGTCTATTTATTTTTAGAGGTTTTTTACATAATTTCGCTTGTGTGCAGACTTCACAGATATCAATTTCCTAAACCAGGTTTCTGTCTATACCTCGAACAAGACCCTTCGTCCTATTAATAAGTACATGATCTAATGCACGACGCCAGAAATTAGCATTTATTTGAAAACCATTAACTGACCTCGTAACTACGACTGGCTTTGTCGTATCCATTAATATTTTTAAATAATAAAGACCATCCTTCCTGCGGTCACAGAACTCTATATATTCAGAGTTTTCATTTGCGATTCGGCAGCTCTTTCTATTTTTTTTTAAGAAATAATAATCATCAGCTAATCTAGATACAGATATTAAGTTCTTTTTGAGTTGGGGAACACATAAGACATCTTTAAAAATAATATTATTTGTATAAATATTTCCCATGATGTTGACATGATGTGTGTCACCATCTGCAGTCATGATTTTATAATTATTCTTCTTATCTTTTAGATAACTCTGTGCTGGTATCTGAATCTATGATGAACTCAACTTCTGCTTCTGTTGTATAGAAGTTACTTACGTTTTGTTTTAGGCAGAACTTTGTATAATGTGTGTTATTCTTGTAGTTCATACAGTTTTACTATTGATTGAAATCAGTATGTTTGTGTCCATTCATGCGTTGAGCTACGCTATTGAATGTTCGATTCTCATTATTCAATGTTCTGCAATATTTCGCAATATCCTCTTCTTGCCATATTTAAAACAACTCCTAACATAAAAAAGGTTTTCTAATTGTTTCTCTGGCTCAACAGATGTTGTTGGTTTTGATTCTACATATGTTTCTAAACTTTCTTGCCTCATCTTGAGTTCTAGGTTAATTCTTGAATTAATTAGAATCTTGTCGGCTAATGGTGTTGATTTCCATGCTGTTCTAAAAGTAAATATATTTTTCTGGTAGGTTTGACAGAATTTTTGTTATAATTTGCTTATCATCCAAATCATATCCTAGTGCTCTTATTCTTGTAGCGTTATTTTCAATTTTAGCTATAACTGACATTATATCGTTATTGTTAAATTTGTATTTTTAATACTCTTCTAAAAGTCGAGAAACTTGAGTCGTCTTATGGCGAGAAATAACATATAATTTTTGTTCTAAAATGTTTTTCGTCGCCTTATGGCCGAGAAATAACGTATTACGTATACTCGTATTTTTTGCTAAAATGTGTTTCATTGTTGGCAATTAATTGCGTAAACAGTAGAGCATATGTTTAACAATTTTGCTTTAGCATCTTTTCTTGCGAAAAATTTCTTTTGTTTCTGCACCTTCTTCCAAAACAGAATCTAGTTCTTTCGCTGTCAATAAAAAAATAAGTTCTGTTTCCAAAGCACATATTCAGAATCGTTTTTCAGTTTTGACAATCTAATTTCTTCCGACATTTAAAATTTTAACTTGTACAGTCGAGTTCATTAATATATTGGCACTGTCAAGGATTCAAAATATTGTGAGCATTGGAAAGCTCAATAAATTCTATAGAACCTATAGATCAAAAATATGTCCTCATGTGAACGGTTCAATAATATATGCTGTGCATTGTGCAATAATATGTGATCATGAACAGTTCAATAATATGTGATCATGAACGGTTCAATAATATATGCTGTGCATTGTGCAATAATATGTGATCATGAACAGTTCAATAATATGTGATCATGAACGGTTCAATAATACAATATACTGTGCATTAGGCAATAATATTATGTGATCACCCTTTTCAGAAATATAGTATTGGCTTTTATAATATCTGAGCAGGGTAAGCTTCTTAATTATCTCTACATGCATGGGAAAGTTAATTATTTGCTCGCACAAATAAGATCTAGTTTACATTGTTACAGAAGTGACAGTAGTTTCCATTGTTTTCCTCGCGTTTGCGTTTGTTTTTAAAATGAGTGTCTTTCAATGCCGTATGTTTTTCGTACAGCATGGCCATTTAAGAATTGTAAAAAAAAATATGTGCCACCTGTCATTTATATAGAATTGATACGATTCGACCTAAACTTTGATTACTTTGCCACCACAACTTTTTTATGACTAACGAAGTTGTTTGACAGTGAATTGAATTCACGTAACGGGAAAGAAAAGAATATCATTACATTATAGTTTAAACTGTATTATTTGACAAATATATCTAAGTAACAAGTATATCTATTTAAATATTAAAGTAATATGCAACAAAATAGCACATGACTTACGTTAAAAAAAAAACAAACAATATTTTATCTTAAACTAAAATTAATCTTAGTTATAAACAATTATTGGCGGCCAAATTAAAAATGTTAAAACAGTTACTTAATATCTTGTGTATGATCCGTTCGCATCAATCACTGCTTGTAGTCGGGCTCTCATTGACTGTACAATATTGTGGCAACAATCGCATTTAAATTCTCTTCCGTGCGAGCCTCATTACAGTCCCAATTCTGTACCATTAACCCCCATAGATTCTCTATGGGGTTAAGGTCCGGGCTTTTCGGTGGATTTTTTATTAATTCCAAGTCTACTTGCTCAGCTATCCAATTTTGAACTCGTCTGGCATTGTGAACGGAACTATTATCCTGTATAAAAGTAATTCGATGATTATCAGGATAAACGATTTTTGCACTTGGTAAAAACACGTCTTTTAGAATATCTAAATAGGTATCACTCCTCATTCGGCCAGATATTTCGCACAATTCTATGGGTCCACCGGAATTTATCCACCCCCAAAACCCGATCGTAATGCGTCCACTGCGTCTGTTTGGCAATACATTCTCTTCATCATATCGTGTATTGGCTGCACGATACAAAGAGATCCGCCCGTCCGCCGAAGAGACAAAAACTTTCTCGTCCATGAAAGCGACGTGTTCAAAATCATAATTTAAATAACTGTTAGCAAATTGTAAACCTAACATTTTATGCCTTTCCGTTAGTAACATTTTTTTAGCTGGAATTCGGTGATGAATTCCCGCTTCATTAAGTCTTCGTCGTATAGTTAAGCTGGATACAGCCAGATCAGCTGCAAATGTAGATGTTCTGATAAATCTTGCATTTCGAACACTTTCAACCAGTTGCATATCTTGATCATGAGTTGTTTTCCTAGGTCGGCCAAAAGATACATGTTTTGTAAGATTTCCTTCTTCTTGCCACCTTTTCCACCATAATGTAACAGTATTTCTCTGTTAAAGAACGATAGAGATCAGAGAAAAACATGGACGAATACCTAAAATTACTTTGCTTACCGTTATGCCTAATTCTTCTGCAATGGCTTATTTAGATACACCTTCCTCACACATATAAACTATTTTATGTTTCGTATGCTCATCAATTCTATACATTTTTATTTTAAATGGGTAGGTATATTTCAATAGAATTAATATTGTATAATAAATCGTAGAATTAAATCGTTGAATGACATGTGCGTCAGTTATAATTTTATTAGAAAAACCTAACATCATTTGAAGTTAATCTAGCCAGTGATAAATAATGTTGCAAACTCCTTGACCATGCAATTTTAAGATTGCTAGGAAAATCATCTTTATGACGTAAGTAATAAGGTTGAATTTGAATTACATTTACTTGTTTAGATATTATTGTATTCATGTGTGCATACATAATTGTGAATCCTACAATGTTCAGATAATATGATCTTAATGTTGTTCATATAAAAATGTGCTTTTGGCTGTATACATGTTACTGAGAAAAACCAGTCACATATTAATGAATCTAAATCTTGACCACAATTTAATGATGCTTATAGTTGTCACAATATTATGATTTTTTTTGACGGTCATATATTTTTGAAGCCTGAAAGGGCCAATATATTAATGAACTCGACTGTACTCCAAACCATTTTTCAGGCTTTTCTGTTTGTCTTACAACATGGCGCAGTGAAAGCGTGCTGGGCCCATAACCTATTATTAATATAAGTTCTTACCCCCTGATATTATTATTGATTCTTTCCCCTGCTTCATCATTCTTCAAGAAAAACACATTATGAAATATTTACCATTATAAATTTAATTCTTCTTCAACTTCATGTCTCTATCATAAACTCACTTTTAAACTATTGTAAATACTGATAAATTACATTTCATTTTAAAGAAAAACTCTCTAAACAAACCAAACAAAAATCTAAATATAATCGATATGGTGGGTCTAAACCTATACCACTGAGAAAATAGTGTTGTGGTGAAAACAAACATACTCCTATTACGCAGTTCGCCATTAACAATCATGTTCGGAATTTGTCCAAGGCAGGGCCTTCTGATATTTCTCTGTTTATTAACTGCATTTGTACATTAGTTATAAAATCATAATTAACTTTTTGGTTATTTCGCCGTGTTTTAGGAATCGTCTTTGCCTTATGTTTATCTTGCAAGACATTCAAAAGTCGCATTACCGTTTTGGTATTCTTACGAGTATTTAGTACTTTATTTATTTTAGAATGAAAAGATTCCAAAACATTTGTTGTGCGATGGCGTTCACCAAACATGCTGAATATTTTAGGTGAATGAATTTTGAACCAAAACGTTTCGATATAGCTTATAAACTTTTCCATTTGCTTCAATTGTTTACTTTCTGCTTTTATATATTCAAATCCTTGTAATACCTCATCTTCAGGAAGAAGCGGTAAGGCAGCAGTTAGGGCCACTGTTCTTCTTTCAGGTTTGTTTTGTGTATTTTTAAACGATTTTGCTTTTTTTCCAAATATTGCGAACCCAGTGGTAATAACATCCCTTTAAAGTAATTTTTGGGAATACTTTTAAAATTGCGTTCATTGCCGCTTTTTCGTAGTCACAGTGTATTTTACACGGACTCCAATCAGGTATTTGGGACAGAATCATATGAAATAAAATTATATAACTAGTTTCTTTTCGGCCGGACATGAGTGCAAATATTAACGGCGTTACTTCAGTTGCTTCCGAGGTACTGCTTATATCGCCATGAATATTGTACAATTGAGCGAAAGGTGCTGGACAACTGTAAAATGTGCCGTCAACAAAATATTCTTTAATTTTAGGAATTTTCTTTCTGTTATCAATGGTACAAAAAACTTAAATACGAGTTTCGTGGTCCCTTGCGCAATTGTGGTAATAATCGGCTAAAAGAAAATTTTTGAACTGTTCCCGGGACCTGGACTTCAACAAAATTTTTAAATATAGTCTTTGAGACTTGAGCAGATTTATTTCTTGCGTCATGTAGAAAATGTTTCACGCTTTCGTACGGTGGTAAAATGCCCATTGCTATATTAAATCCATTGTCTGTAAAATCACTATTTTTCTTATTGTATATTCTTTGAATAGGTTCGTCAGATGATACAACTTTTTCTCGCAAATCACATCAGATATGATCTTTTTTAGTAATGATAGTTTTATTATCCTAAAACCGAAAATTAATAATAATAGTATAATATGTATTTTTCACAAATAAAGAAACTGTTCTACCTATTTACCGCTTACCTGTGCAATTGTTAGAGTCCCACGACATTTGGTTCGGAAATATAACGGACACCGCCATATCACTGAACCGTTTTCATAAGTTTTGTGTCGATCATATCTATATATTCCACATAAGAGTGCCTTTTCACCATTTATATTAATAAAATTTAGTTCTTCCATATTAACTATTTAAACAGCAATACATTGTCAAAGGAGCAGAGATGAAAACAAAAGAAATTGCATTCTATTGTTACTACTAGATAGTGAAAAATAAAAGTTTATGCAAGGAGTTTTTAATGTCGTTATACAAAATGAGGATAGTAGCAGTGACAGAATGACTATTTGAACTTGAATTACATGATTCACGCATGTGTAACAGATAGTAATACTTGTATTTATAAATAAGTAGACATTCCTAAGTATAGGTAGCTCCTGAATAATTTATGCTCTTGTAGTCCACAACACTATTTTCTCAGTGGTATAGTTTTAGACCCACCATACCACCAGGGGTACGGCCAGTGGTATGGTGGGTCCGCAATTGCGATATCTATGCTAGACAAATACTTACAGCCTTTAAGATTATCAAGTATTTCAGAAATAAAAGGAAGGCTATAAGCGTCTTTACGAGTAATTGAATTTAATTTTCTACTATCAACGCAAAAACGCCATTCCCCATTCGACTTAGGCGTTAGGACAGGAGATAACTAAGGACTTTCGCATCTTTCAATGACTTTTAATTCAAGCATTTTATCGACTTCATCAATCAGAATGTTTTGCTTGTCAGGAGATAGGCGATAACAACGTTGCTTTATAGGCAAAGCATTACCGGTATTAATTCGATGACAAATTAAATTAGTAAGACCTAATTTACCTTTATTTTCAAAGGAAATGTCTCTAAAACGTTCGATTATATCCTTAGCTATATTTACTTCACTATCGGAAAGGCGATCGAATGACATGATTTTATTCTCAATAGCACAGTTTGTAAAATCTCTACTATCAAGATTAACTTCAAGCGAAAGTAACTTAGGACACAACTCAAATTCCTTCCAGAAATCCCAGCCAAATATGATAAACTATAAATGATAAACGATAAACTCTAATGACACGTATTTGATTATTAAAACTCAACGGTAAATTGAAATAACCAGCGGACGAAGATTTTTGTTTATTAGCAACCATAACTTGAGTTGAGTTGTTTAAACCCTAGCTTTTGGATGTCTTTATGAGAATTATTTCTTAAAATAGTAAAACAACTACTGCTATCCAAAAGACCGGAAAACCGTATGTTATTTATAGATACATTAATAAAAGGTCTATTGCAGTCCCTTTCTTTGTCATAGATTGCAGAAGTTGATTTATAACAAAACATAAAATTTTGAACAGTGTCTAACCACTCATTCCAATCACTATGATTATTTTTTTTTCGTTTCAGAACTATTCAAGTTGCTATTTAGTTATTTGATTGAGGAAATGGGGTACATTTAGGACAATTAGAAATTTTCACGCCTTTCAGACCACACTTGCAGCAAATCAAGTTACTAGGTTGAGTACACGCTCTTAGAGTATGACCTGTAACCCGGCAACGCCGACAATAATCCTCTTTGGGCTTATTCTCAGTTTGGGAGGAAGAGGGCTTATTTTGTATCGCTTTAGAGTGATTTAAGTTAGAATTATTTCTAGACGATACTGGACGATAAGCGAACTCCGCAGTGCAATACTTGGGTTCACAAAAGTTCACGTCCCTTTCCGAAATCTTTTCATAGCTTTGACAGGTTGAGATTAATGAGTCAATTGAATTAATGTCTTTTAACGCAACGAAAACTGAATAGCATGGTTTTATATTATGAAGTAGAATTTCTAATTGGTCGCTTTCTGCCAGTTTCACAATGATAGACTCCGTTGCTCCTTGAGTGCGATTCTTAGTAGCCTCTAGCAATTTGTAGTCATAATCCTGAATACCAAAATCGTTAATAAGCAGAATATGGATCTGACTCTAAGTCTAGGAAGGATTCCGTCTATGCTGAAACCTAAACCAATGTAGCGCAACTTTGACAAAAATCTCAAAAGCATGCTTAACCAGAGCAAATTCAGAGATATTCCTGGAAATCTGAAACTCCTCCAACTTCTCCAAAAGCGACCTAGGACAAGTTTTACCATCATAAAAGAACCTTCTATAATCTTTCACGAAATTGCATGGCGAGTAACAATTCTGTCCCATCGAGGAAGACTGCGGCATACCCAAACAGCAGCAGAATAAGGTACCTGTTGAGACGTAGCGAGAACCTCAGAAGGTTCAGAAATTCGAGGGCTGAAATGAGGGCCAGTTTGATTCTGAGCAGGAGGGTCCAATTGGTTCTGAGTAGGAAGGTTATGAATTTCCTCCAACACGTCCACTCAGTTTCAATATGATCCAAACCTAAAGCTTCGAAACGTTTTTGAAGTAAGCAAATCCGAGATCTTACTTTTGAGCCTAACTCGATTAATGGTGGAGCAGCAATAATACGTTCTAAACGATAATAAAGATGATTCATAAAAGACTCAATCCTTTTCATACTACTACAATCCCCGGATGATTCCATATGCGAGAATTTACTTTCGACATAATTGAGAGTAGTTTCCGTGTGATAAATCAAGTTGAAAAGGAATAGGCGAGGATTTTATGTATCTTGACAAAACATGACCAATTTTAGTCATCTGATCCCTCAGTTGTGTCAGAGTTTCAGCAGGTTTTTCAGCTCTGATAAACACTTCGTATTCTAGCTCAGATTTGTTTAGGTACGAGTACAAGTATCTTATTAGTTTATCCATAATTAGATTTAAAAGATTATACCGAGTTTATTCATTTAGTTTAAGGTTTAAGGAGTTTTCCTAGTATTTTTTTAGTACCTAATTTAACATATTTTAATGGATGGTTTCTAGACAAACAGTGCCCTTGCGAATTGTACACAGATCCGCGTCGCACTGTACCAGTTACCTAGCAACGTAAGTCAAATAACAAGTCAACCCAAAATTATTTTTCTACGCAATTCTTACCCCACAACGGCGAAGCCCAAAAGAAAGGTTATGTTGATGATTAAGCAAGTCCGTTTAAAAAAAAAAAATTAACGAGTATGTTTCTATGATTTTGGTGTTATTAAATAAGAGTCTCACCAAAACTATCATAGTTCAGTCTAAGTTTAGGTAATTTTTCGAGTAATCTTCCTAAAGATTGCACCAGCTGTGATGATGAATCGAAACTAAATGAAGGGAATGTTTAAAGTGTTAGTAGTTCAGTATATTCAGTGTAGTATTTGCAATGGGTATAACGTAGATGTATAGATTTGTACAAACGTCCACAGGATACTCTCCTGCTTCTGCCTTGGAGTACCCCAGCCCCCAACTTATAAGTGACCTCAAGTGGTTTTAAGAACACTCATAAGCTAAGACTGGCTACCCGGGAGTAACCACAGTGGTGTGCAAGTGTGTGGGTTGCTATACCACGTCGTAGAGTAACCAATCCCCAACTTGATAGTGTCCACGAGTGGGTTAACACATCCAAGCAGCGAAAGGGTGCCAATTATCTGTGGATAACGGAATGTGTGTGGGGGTGGTGCACAAAATGATAATGTTTAGTATGAAGAAGAGTTAAGTAAGTATTGAAGTGGATGAAGATAAAAATATGATGAAAATAGTTACCAAATATAATCTCTTGTGTAAGAGTATTTTTGAATTTTGAGAGTACCTGAAAATGTTTTAAGAGGGGTGGGATATAATTATTGGTGATATTTATTTTTATAATATGTTAAAGATCCAGAAATGTTCAGATGTTTTAAATTTGGTATTACAATCAACCACATTTCAGCTGGTGTTCAAAGCAGAAGCAGAAGTTAAAATGACTTCACCCTTCACCATGTAGTAGCTAAATCAAAAAGCAACGCTCGTGTTCGTTCCAATAATGACCTGTTTAATCGTTCAGCTTTACCATTCAACTGTGGAGTATAGGGAATAGTGTAATCATTATATTACAGTACATTTTAAATTGTTTGCTAAATGTGTATTCACCACCATTATCACATCTGAATGTTTTAACTGTTATGTTAAAATGATTTTCCACCAAATTGATATAGTTTGTATTGTTTGAAAACGCCTTGTTTTTATTTCTGAGTAGAAAAACTTTAACAAATTGTGTATAATCATTCAAAAACGTGATAAAATATTTGTAATCATCCCATGTTTCCATTTCAATAGGGCCACGAATATCACTATGAATTATTTCTAATGGCTTAGAAGCCCTGTGTCTATTTATTTTAAGAGGTTTTTTTACATAATTTCGCTTGTGTGCAGACTTCACAGATATCAATTTCCTAAACCAGGTTTCTGTCTATACCTCGAACAAGACCCTTCGTCCTATTAATAAGTACATGATCTAATGCACGATGCCAGAAATTAGCATTTATTTGAAAACCATTAACTGACCTCGTAACTACGACTGGCTTTGTCGTATCCATTAATAATTTTAAATAATAAAGACCATCCTTCCTGCGGTCACAGAACTCTATATATTCAGAGTTTTCATTTGCGATTCGGCAGCTCTTTCTGAACTTTTTTAAGAAATAATTATCATCAACTAATCTAGATACAGATATTAAGTTCTTTTTGAGTTGGGGAACACATAAGACATCTTTAAAAATAATATTATTTGTATAAATATTTCCCATGATGTTGACATGATGTGTGTTACCATCTGCAGTCATGATTTTATAATTAATATTCTTCTTATCTTTTAGATAACTCTGTGCTGGTATCTGAATCTATGATGAAATCAACTTCTGCTTCTGTTGTATAGAAGTTACTTACGTTTTGTTTTAGGCAGACCTTTGTATAATGTGTGTTATTCTTGTAGTTCATACAGTTTTACTATTGATTGAAATCTGTTTGTTTGTGTCCATTCATGCATTGAGCTATGCTATTGAATGTTCGATTCTCATTATTCAATGTTCTGCAATATTTCGCAATATCCTCTTCTTGCCATATTTAAAACAACTCCTAACATAAAAAATGTTTTCTAATTGTTTCTCTGGCTCAACAGATGTTGTTGGTTTTGATTCTACATATGTTTCTAAACTTTCTTGCCTCATCTTGAGTTCTAGGTTAATTCTTGATGTTAAATTAATTAGAATCTTGTAAGCTAATGGTGTTGATTTCCATGCTGTTCTAAAGGTAAATATATTTTTCTGGTAGGTTTGACAGAATTTTTGTTATAATTTGCTTATCATCCAAATCATATCCTAGTGCTCTTATTCTTGTAGCGTTATTTTCAATTTTAGCTATAACTGACATTATATCGTTATTGTTAAATTTGTATTTATAATACTCTTCTAAAAGTCGAGAAACTTGAGTCGCCTTATGGCGAGAAATAACGTATCATTTTTCTAAAATGTTTTTCGTCGCCTTATGGCCGAGAAATAACGTATTATTTTTTGCTAAAATGTGTTTCGTTGTTTGGCAATTAATTGCGTAAACAGTATATTTATCGCTTCTAGAGCATATGTTTAACAATTTTGCTTTAGCATCTTTTCTTGCGAAAAATTCTTTTTGTTTCAGAATCTAGTTCTTTCGCTGTCAATAAAAAAATTAAGTTCCGTTTCCAAAGCACATATTCAGAATCGTTTTTAAGTTTTGACAATCTAATTTCTTCCGGCATTTTAAATTTTAACTTGTACTCCAAACCATTTTTCAGGCTTTTCTTCTTGTCTTACAACATGGCGCAGTGAAAGCGTGCTGGGCCCATAACCTATTATTAATATAAGTTCTTACCCCCTGATAGGAGTATTGATTCATTCCCCTGCTTTGGAATCATTCTTCAATATTTACCATTATAAATTTAATTCTTCTTCAACTTCATGTCTCTATCATAAACTCACTTTTAAACTATTGTAAATACTGATAAATTACATTTCATTTTAAAGAAAAACCCTCTGAATACACCAAACAAAAATCGAAATAGAAGTGGCACAACTTTTTACCTTTACCATATATATCAACAACATTTAAAAACTTTTTAAACTCACTCCTTTTTAAACTCATAAACTGAATACCAGCCAATAAATATCACAGACATAAAATTCTATCAGATTTATATTCCAAAACTCTATACTTTGTGCTGACCCAGCGCCGATAATAGTTCGAGAGCCCACGACACTAAACCTAATTCAATAAGATTCCCAGAGGAAATATATACATAAAGGGTGACAACAAAACTCTTAACAAAGCCGCTTGTTCTCCTCGTCATTGCGATAACCTTTTTGTAATTTATTTTTACTTTAAACACCTTATTTCCCCCGTACTATTCAATCCACCCATCAGCACAATGTTATGAGTACGTTACAATGAGTCCTACTGTTAAACAGAATTTTTCACCCCAAAAAAAGTCGTTCCCCAGCCATATTTTTTGCGTAAAGTTACTTAGTTGGATGTACAGAATGCTTGGTTGACGGCTTCGTCTTGTTACAGGACCCTTAGTCTTGCTACATCCTGTATATTATATAAGTGTTTAAGAGGATAGTGAAGTATGTGTAAAAAGAGTTACGTAGATGTATAGGTTTGTATAAACCAAGGACTGAATTACCCAAAAATTAAGGTACCATTAAATTTCAGTATGACGTCATACCGTTAAATAAGGGTTACCGAAATATTTCGGTACCGTTTTTTTTTTTTCAGTACCGGAATGTTTTATTTAACGGTATTTTTCGGTAGAAACACTATTACCTTTATAAATGTTTGTTTTAAAAGATGGACCAGTGCACATGCCAATCATCCGTTTTTTTCATGCCACATCGGACCGTACAAAATCGGACTGCCGGACAGTAAAAATCTTTATAGTGCACAAACGCCCTAAGGGTTACGCTTTCAGTCCCTGGTATAAACTACTACAGGATATTGTCCTTCAGCTGTCGTGAAGTTTTTCAGCCCCCTCACTTGATAGTGACCACGAGGTGGTTTTAAAAACACGCCAAGCGAAGACAGTACGAATACCAGTGGGGTAAAAGCAGTGGTGTGCAAGAATTGTGGCGTTGAAAAAATAAAAAAGCAGCACACAAAATAAAATTAGTAAGTGTATAACATAATTATACTCGTGCCTCGTCCTCGAGATTAGCATTTATTTATACATGTAGTCCCACATACAATGTCAGGAACAGAATTAAAAGCAATACCGCAATCAAAACCTGTACCAAAGAAACCAAGATCGGCCCCCCCAAAAAACTGGAAAGGTCCGCCCCCGAGTCGCAGGCCGCCGCCGCAAGCATCGCCGTCGGGGACATGGAGGACCAGAGAGCCTGCACCGACAAGGTCTCAGCGCTCGCACTCGTCGAAAGCGTCGCAGCAGCCGCATTTCAGCAGCCACCGCTAGATCCGGTACGATACGCTGGTAAACTATCACATTTTTATAAGCAACGGTCACGGATTACAGCCGATAGAACCATACTTTCCTGGATAACCAGAAATGAGTTGGTTTTGCATCGATTCATTTCTGTCACTAATTTTTGTAGCACAACATTTTGACTTTTAGTTTATTCGAAGTATTGAAAATCGGAATGTCGTTTTTCGGACCGAGAACCCTTCGAGCATTTGATTCTTCGAACCTATGAAAATCGGAAAACTAACAAATCGCATTTACGACTTTCAGTAAAATAAATTTCGTGATTTTTAATAATAGACAATATAATTCTTAGGTATTATGAATTTCGGACTTTTAAAAATCGGAACATCGAAATTCGGAATAAAATATTTTGGAGTATTTGGGTGTTCCCATTCTAACAATCTTCACGTCACCTTACCACCTGAAAAAAAAAAAAATAAAAAGAAATTAATAAAATTTAGGTTGCTTAACCGATGTAAGATCCGCTAATGTGCACGTCTAGTAGGACTATTATCGTCTGCCTATCCAGCTGTCGAATATGGTTGGCTATATACCAAACAATTTGAACGATGCAAATTCCTTAGTCTAAGATCGGACAATGATTATGAAAAATTTATGTCCATACCAAGTTTTACATTCAGAATTCGAATGGTGGATAAAAAAGATCGACCATTCGATCAACAGAATTAAATTTGGTGTATATTGTGTTGAGATATTTTCCGATGCCTCAACTACTGGGTGGGGTGTTGCCTGTGCCGGTGAGACAGCTAGTGGTATTTGGAGTAAAGATAAAAAAACATAAACATATAAGTTATTTAGAAATGTATGCAGCTTTCATTGGATTAAAGATTTTTGCAAAAACTTTATCGCATAGTCAAATTTTATTGCGTATTGATAACACAACAATAACTTAAATAAACCGCATGGGTGGGGTACAATTTCCTCACCTCACAAACATCTGTAAGGAATTATGGCAATGGTGTGAGGCACGGAATTTATTTGTGTTCCCATCATATAGGTATTCGTTCAGCCGACAATAACGTTGCGGACGCTGAGTCAAGAAGAACTCACCACGACATAGAGTGGCAACTTTCCAATTACGCATTTCAAAAAGTGTAAACACTTTCGGTACCCCTGATATAGACCTTTTTGCTAGTAGGGTCAATAAAAAATGCCAAAAATATATTTCATTGCATAAGGATCCAGGCTTTTTCTGTAAATTGGTCAGGTTATTTTTTCTATGGTTTTCCACCTTTTTCTATAATCCATAAAACCTTAAGGAAGATCATTTCATTTCAGATAAAGCTAGAGGTATACTCATAGTACCTTTATGGCAAACCCAACCACGGTACCCAGTCTTCTGTAAACTTTTGGAGGGAAGAACAGTTGTTCTTTCTCCAACTAAAGAACTAATTCCCTCTCATTCCAGCAGTCGCCAAATACATCGGCAGACTACCCTGGTGGCCGGCATATTATCCGGGCATCTCTCTTGAAGAAGGGCATTTCACCCTCCGCCATAGACGTTATGCTGGCATCGCTTTCTGAAAATTATTTCAAGCAATATGATTCCTGTTTGAAGAAATGGTTTTATTTCTGTCAAAGAAGATTTTCTTGTATTTACGATGTATCAGTATCAAACGTCGTTGAATTTTTAAATATAAGCTACCAGTCTGGTGCCCAGTACAGACACCCATGGACGTCAGATTGGTGAAGATGAAATTATTAAGCGTTGTCTTAAAGGGGTTTTAATTTCGTTTACGGCCATCGCTTCCCAAGTAGATACTCTAGCTCAAAAAATCAAAAAAATCTATTACATTACTCGCCTTAGTAAGTAGTTTTCAAAAATTTTAATAAAAAATATTGATATTCTTCCTAATGAAATTTCCTGATTTTGAAAACAAACCAGTGATTTGTCCCGCTAAAGTACTTTGTTCATACCTTGATTTAACAAGAACGTTACGCAAACATGAGTTATTGTTTATTAGCTTGAAAAAACCACATAATACGGTTTCTTCGCAAACTTTAAGTAAGTGGATTAAAAATACATTGGCATTAAGTGGTATTGATGTTTTTATATTTTCCGCGCATAGTACTAGACATGCCATTACATCAAAAGCGTGCAGTTTAGGTGTAAATTTAGATGTTATAAGAAAAACTGCGGGATGGTTAGATAATTCAAAATGTTTTGCAAAATTTTATAATAGAGCGATTTCTAATGAATCGAATAAACATGTATTTGCTTCTACCATAATTAACTCTTAATTAAGCATTAAAATGACTGTAAAATAATTACAGATATTGATTACAGAATAAGGTAAACCAAACTATTCTTTCAATGGATATTTTCGATAATCTCTCAATGTCTGCATGTGTAAATAAATGCTAATCTCGAGGATGAGGCACGAGTATAATTAGTGATTAAACGAACTTATCTGTAAATGAAGTTCTCTCATAATTATACGAAGGGCCTCGTCCGAAGAGATTAGCATCCCGCCCCCTCCCCTTTTTACCTTTCAGTACAAACCAAATACGTAAAATATCAATTGAATGTTATTAAAGCTCTAAACTTGTTGACATATCGACGGTGAACCGATAAGCTATTCAATGCATACTTCAAAAAAAATTAATAAATACAAATTAGGTGCATGAGTGGCGACATGTGGGACTACATGTGTAAATAAATGCTAATCTCTTCGGACGAGGCCGAGGTTCGTATAATTATGATAGAACTTCACTTACAGGTAAGTTTGTTTAATCACTAATTATATCTTATGCCAGTAATGTTATATAAAAAAAAATAGTTGTGAAATAATTGGGTGTTAAATTGGCAATTTTGCCTGGAATGTTCTGTGCAGAAGGACCTTTTAAAAATTCACAGTATTAGTATTTAGTATTGATTATAATAATATGAATTTGGAGTAACTGATCTAAAGAAATACATCCGAAAAATACACATTTAGTGATATTCCAACACGTACATCCACGTGGATTCCAAAAAAAAATAGTAACTAAGTTGTAACTGAGTTCCGATGTATAATAACTAAATAAAGTAACCAGATACATGGTACAGGAGAGAAATGACGTCTCGGCGCTCCACAGCACATTTCTACTAACGTCCACACCGAGAAAAAAAGAAACACGTGGCTAAACGTCGCCGCGGTCGATTCTGGACAATCGCCTGAAGCTACATTGTAGTCATCCAGCGGGATTCAGTAAACGGAGTAGAGAGACAGTAAACCCATAAAAAGAGCCCAAATATCGGACCCTTTTTAACTGGTTTGTTCAACCTAAAAAGATGAGAAAAATACGGTTTTACTAACACAGTTTTCAAAGGACCGAGGATCCAGATGAGAAAAAGACTTATTACCAGAGATTTAAGATCAGACAAAAAATATACGTACCAGGAAATATATGAACATCACATCTGAATCGCTATCATCTATCTAGCCTTTTATTTATACAGCGATGTAGAGCATTAGCCTTGGATTATCTTCTTGAACTTTTCTTTGAATTAAAATATTAACAATAAAAATTTCAGCGTAAGTATCTAATTATTTCATGTCTGGCATAAGAATGAAGGCTTCAGAAAAAACAGTGTCATAAAATTTTCTTGTTTTCTAATTTTAAAAATATTCGAGCAAAAAGGAAAGAGGTTTCATGCGGTATGGTTCAAAGATGCTTTAATGCAGAGGGAACGCTGCAGTATGTGGGAGGTAGTGTAGTGATGTTTTGGTAGAGAGTTAAGTGTAGGAGGAAACGACTACGGGAAATTGTCCAATATCACGTTGCAGAATGTGCCAAACCCCGACATGTATGAGACCCCGAGAGGTTTTAAAAACACTTACTCGCGAAGAATGGATGCCATTACCATTCGATAAAGGATTGTATGTGGGGGTGAAGTATAAGATGATGTTCAGTACGAAGAAGTGTCGAGTAAAGGATGAAGTGATGAAGTATGATGAAAATAATAACATACCAAATATAATTGTTTGTTTAAGTTTTTTTAGAATTTAGAGAACGGATTGAATGAGATTTAGTCTTGATTTTACGATTGGGCGCCAAACTGTAGCAAATCTACTTAATCCTATTAAAATAAAAGGTTATTAGCAGACTTGTACATTTAAAAATGAATAGGGGAAAATATTGAATTTACAAATGAGATAAAAAATAAAGTTGATTATAATTAGACCTACCTATCACGCACTTACGCACTCACGCACGAACGTGGAGTTTTAAAGATAACGCATTTTAGTTGGTGTCAAATCAGTTCAGCACGGTCGGAGAGACGAGATCAGGCGTTAGGGTAGCTCTGTAGGCCGGTCGCCAGGACAGTGCCAAGGTTCAGGCTCCAGGATAATTCTGTTGGAAGGGCATCGTGCAGTTCTCAGGGTCAAGCATCAGGGCAGCTCTGCAGGAAGGCATCAGTGCAGTTCTCAGGGTCAGACGTCAGGGCAGCTCTGCGAGACATAACGCCAGGGCAGGCGCGAAGACAGTTTCCGAAGATCGGGAGTAGAGGTCCCAGGTGAATCTTTTAGCTGGATCACCTGGGAAGTGTAGGTACTCGTCAGGACGTCAGTGTCTCTAAAACTGTTCACCTTTATTAGTGTGAATTCTGGTATGTCTGATCGTGGGCTTTCCAAAAAACAAGATGTTTAATGATACTTCTCATATCAAATCCCATCCCATCCCAATATTAGTTTTTCTTCACGCGGCCATATAATCATCTCATCTACAAGTGTACAGTAGTCGGCCAGGACCTATCAGACTTCCTTCATAAAACCTTGAGTGCGTAAATAATTTTATAAATATAATTTTAAATTAAGTTATTTAGTAAACAATCGTAATTATCTATAAAATACAATATTTCCGATAAACATATTGATAAAATTAATTTCAATTATATATACCAAAAAGTAACCATCATAGACTAAGCTAGTAAGAAACTCTATAAGAGAATGAAGAAGTAACTGACAGTTTTTCAAATATGATATAGATGCCACAACATTGAAATTATTAATATTAGTATTTTATTTCAGCTAATTCTATGAAAACGAATCGTATGTAGATCGATTCGCTGAGTTTAAACAAAGAAACCAATAGAAAAGGATGATAAATGGTATACGGTACATGGAGTGACAAGTTTAAATATAGCTTAGACTATAGTCTCCAAGTAAAATGTCATGTGTGTAAAATGTGTCCAGACAAACAGACGAATAAAGGGAAATGACAAAATTCAAAAATAATTTCGCTACGCAACCGTAAAAACCGACATTCGTTTTCTTTCGGCTGTCTCACTTTTACAATATTCCATATAACACGATTGCCAAACCAAATAGAACTTAACTGAACTTATAGTATGATTGTATGTTCGATTTGAATCGAATCAGACATTGATTTTTTAAATATTGCGACGAGTCTAACATGCGAGGTGTGCCACACGTATTCCTTCCGTCCTCCTGCACCCCCACGTGCGCCGTAGCGCCGACGAGCAGAATTTTGTTAATCTCAGCATATAACTTTCAGGCTGATTGTTGATTCAGGATATACCCTAACGCTAGTAGACAGGGAGGAAAGGGACAGGTACAGGGTGTAGACAGGTTGGACAGGGGGTATGGCTTTCCCGGGTTTGTCTTGCAAAGGAAGGTTATTAAATTCCTGCATAAAGCATGGGTGGCAAGCCAAGAAGGTAACAATTTATCAAGGTTCTGGTTTAGCAAAGTCAGGATCACCTGATGGTGACCCTGATTCCCAACCAAAGATTGTAAGGAAGAAATCGATTTACAAAAACCTTTAAAGTGATTTCCATGAGTAATTGAAAAGCATCAAAGACAACAAGTGATTTAAGTATCCTAAAATCAATAACGCTTCGGGATCGGGCAGAGTCCTGTCTGAAGAAAAACAATTAAATTGTTTGTACCAAAGAGCAATACGCTGGCATTTTTTCCAAAAGCTCTATTAATTTAATAATCTCATTGCCTGCGTCATACATGTGGGTGATGCAAGGAATGAGAAGATCGTTTCGGTAGGTGTAAATAGGTGAGGATTATGTTGTGACCCAAGGATTGTATAAAAAAGTACGAGTCTAGTTATTTGAAAAAGTTTTATTATTCATTATCATTTTACATATTAATAATCGTTCATACATACACAAATAACAATAGTGTTGCAAATTATAACGATACTTGCGCCTTGATTGCGTAACACACTTTGCGAGTTTTAAAAATTCGTCAGTTGGACGACGTGTAAAACGCAATGAATGTTGTTGAATCGTCCAAAGAAATAACATTGAGAATGCGAGTGCGTTACGCAATGACCCCACTGTTAAGCTACTATAAATTAAGAAGTCTATATGACAAAAAAAAAACGCCACGTTAATAACATTGACATCAACTATGTCTCTGGGCGCTTGTAAAGCATGTAAGTTGAACACTAGTTATTCATTAACAAAACATAGTGTGTGTTAGTCATTTTAAAGTCGAAATAGCATAAATATCGTGAGCTTATCGATTCAAGCTTCCAAATCAAACAATCAATACATTAAACGTTCAGTTTTAATACTTATCAAATCTGTCACTATCGTTAACAGCTTTCACAATTTTATTATTCTAATTTTGTTCTATTTTATTGATTCTACTCGTACGATTATATAATGATCACACTCTATTTCTGTAAGATCATCTATTCGCTCTACCTATATTTTGTTTGTTCTATATGGGTAGTATTTCTAGCAACTTGCCAAAATGTGTGTTAAAAATTCGATTCATGGTTAAAAATCGTTTCCTTCACGTTGTTGCCAATTTTACTTCATATTCAGTTTTATCTTTCAAAGCAAAAGTGCAGCCTTACATACTATATTATCTGGAAGTAGGTAAGGAGTGTTGGAAATGTGCAATAAGTCTGAGACTAGATGATTTCTCCAACATTATATAATATATACTTAGGTTAAGTGTGAGCAATACAGTTAACATTACTTGCTAGATTATAATTTGTCATTAAATTAACGCAGTTTATAAAACATGCGGAAGTGCCTATGCAATTCATTGGAGGCAATTAAGTTTCGTGAAGAAGTTTCAGTAAATTGGAAGAAATTGGAGAGACTTAGTTTTGAGGAGCATGAACTTAAATATTTATCGTTTAATTCTATTTTCTATATACCTGATAGCTAAGTTAAAACGCTAGGGAAGGTAACTTCAGACATACATTGGAAGAGATGACAACGCCTATGTCAAGATTTTAAATAAAATTAAAAACATTATTAACTTTTACACTGTATAGCATTAAATTAAACGTCCGTGTTCATTATTTTGTACATAAAAATAGTAGGAAGGCAAACACATGTCAAACAAATTGTACATGTAAAATAATTTGTGGTAGTCAAGAAAGGAAATGTTATAAGAAGGATGGTTTTAAGGCGCTTCTCAACTCTCAAGATTCGATTTTGTGTCGAAACATTCTGATCTGTTGCACTACATGCGCAAGCTAGGCCATGGAGCGCCTTTAGTTTAACTTTCAAATTATATCTGTTACTTTTTTTGTTAAATTACTAAGAGTAATTTAGGTTGTCGTCAAGTAAATACTGCGTTCTTACCTAGTGGTGAAATACTTTTGATGAGTCATAAGTGTAATACATATAAATTACAAATACCAACTACTCTTTATTATTTTCTTTCTTTGTTCAAAGTTTACGGTCAAGGTTATAGTTACGTACTCTACATTTTTAGGAACTAAATGTATATATATATATGTCGGAGAAACAGCATTCTCCTCGACATCGTCATTAGTGTTCACGAGTT
Organism: Eugnorisma glareosa; assembly: GCA_947578425.1. NCBI lineage: Eukaryota > Metazoa > Arthropoda > Insecta > Lepidoptera > Noctuidae > Eugnorisma > Eugnorisma glareosa. The sequence goes on from OX387957.1 coordinate 36,694,065, forward strand.
TAGTGGTCGTCATTCGGGTGAAATGCGAGCACAAAACAAAGTATTCACTGTTTTACACAATTTAATGGCAGTTTTTGCAATGTTGAGAATCACTGAAGGAATCAATAATTAACTCACAATAACGAATGTGCTTAAACAAGTATATTCGAGCAGCAGGTTAACGACACAAATTTAACTTTATAAACAGCGATACACCGCGATCAACCATTGTTCTCCCAACAATCCTCTCTCCATCACGAAAAAGTCAAGCAAGCCTAGAAGGCGCCTCGACCCTACTCTAGATTCATCCTCTGCACTGATTAGACGTTATACAATGCAGTGAGTTTTAAATAAATTAGTTAATATTTTACACAATATTAGAATGTAATTAATCAAATCAAATTATATCAAGTTATCAAAGTAATGATGCAGTTAAAATATGCGAATCAAATTAAATTAGGATTTAACAAGTTATTTTAAATTAACAACCAATCTCATCAATGAATCGTATGCAACCAACAATCAACTCTCCGTTTACGCCCTCCTCCTCCGACATATATATATATTTATATATATATAATTAATATCAACGAAGTAAATAAGTCCGCCTAATCATCTTTACAGTCACAATGTAAATTTATAATATATTGCGATAAAAACAGGTTACAGAAAAATGTGAGACCCTGGCTGTAGAGTTAGGTTAGAGTATCTGTATTTCAGGAGCCAGAACAATGAACCTTGGAATATGGTAGAAAATAACAAAAAAATCCTTTTACTTAATTGGCTGCTTATATATAAAAAAATACAATATAATAACAAAACTGTTTATATATAAAAATGTATAACTGGAACATAATATATATTAGTATAATTATATGCAATCATTAATTTAGCTCCAAATTAAGGCAATTTAAATTGCTATGAACATAAAAAAGACTGTTTGAAAGTAATTATAAGCTTTTATTTAAAAAATATGTTTTTAAAACTTTGGTACATGCGCTTTACTTCTGTTTCTAATTGGTAGTAGTGCCAGCTAAACTTGTTTGAAGGCATATAAATATTTTATTTGCGTTTAACCAGAATAGTATGATGCTCATCTTCAAAAACGTATTATTTGAAATAGAGAACTCAACAAAAAAAAAGTAATACATATTATATACAATTTTTAAGGGAGGTCATCTATTTCCTCCTTCCTTGAACTTGTGGCTATTTATAGGTATTTATAACTATTGTAAATCTATTTATAAAATTCTATAATATCTAAGACACGTGCGTTCAATTTTATCATTCAATTCATTAACATCTTTCAAAGGTTATCTAGCGTCTCTTCAGAATATCTATATATGTTTAAAATGGTTAGGGTACATTCTTTTATTTGTAATATAATTAATAAAGGGGCATGATTATTGCATGTTATTTTATTGTTTATAGTTACCTTATGTTCTACGATTTTACAAAATTTATATTTCCTAAAATATTTTCTAATAGTAATTGGTGTTGTTTTCTTTGAACATTTCGAAACGTAATATTGTTTATTTTGTTCTTTAAATTACAACGTTTGTAAGAACGGCAAGGAAACCAAACAGGTTTCCAAAGATACATTTTCTGTTTGTAAAATTAGAGTCCTGTCGTTCGTGAAATTGTTTTACAATATTGTAGCAACCATGTATGAAATGGCATTGCATATATTATTCTGAGGCAAGTGTGATGTCGGTGTCCATTTTATTATTTACTGGAAAACAGCATTGAAACGACACTTTTTTTTTATTTGCACGTATTTCATGACATCTAATTAAAAGTTTTAGTTAATGCATATTGCCCTAATTTAAAATACAGAATGAGTGTTTAACTAAACCGACGCTTTTTTGACAAATGAAGCAATTTAGGATGTTTTCAAAACTTCATGATAGATGGTAAAAAAACTGCTTTAATTTGCAGAATCGTAAATAAATCGTGGCAGGACAATACCGAGTTACTTTTTTTTATTTCTCATAATTCTGGCTTTTGTCTTCCTTCCAAAACTCACCCTGTATATAATTAACCTTCTAATTGTGATCAGTGTAGTTGTAGTCCTAATCTAATGTACCTTATGAATACCTACACCGCGCTTGTGGCATGGTGGGCTTGTGAGCATTGGAAGTTCTCACTGATTAACCGTTGAAACTTTGCGTAAGCTATGGCTGCTTAATTGAGGTCCGGATAGTGGGAGTGGTTCAACTCCTGGTGGGAGTTAGGGTCTCCAACTCTGTGGCTCATACTTTTATAGATAATAAATATCTTACAACATTATTTAACACATGATTGACAGCTTGGTAGGCCATTCTTGGTTTTTTATATATTTTATTATTTTTTTGCAATATTATTATAAAACTATTTCAATCGTAAACACTCTCAAAATACTGTCTATAGATAAAAAGACTTAATGCTGCATTATTTTATTAGTATTTAATTGTCTGTATCTTGTATATTAATAAATATATCCCGTTACTACACAGATTTCTCCAAATTTATTTGCAGTACATACCAATATTATAAAAAAATAATTTGTATGTTCGTTTTATTTACATTGTAGTTGTAACATTAGTTATTACATGACCGCATAGTATGACATTTCATAGAGTACGTTCACCCATCATAAATAAATCGAAGGATCAAGAAACTGGGAATTGAAAATATAGAATGATTTCGATATTTTGAATAGCACATTTTAGCGATGAATTAGCAAAACATAGAGGGAGAGAGAAATCAGAGTGTGCAAGGGTAAAGTGTTTTAGATGTACAGTAATAAGTCTTTTCATCTTTAGTTTGAATGAAGAAGGAAAAGGAAACTAACTAATAATCATAAAAGGATATAAAAAAGCACAGAAAATCTTTAAGATAGTGGAATGTAAAAAGTCTTGTGAAACCAAGACTAGTATAAATTGTCGCTGATGTTTCAATGTTTCTGCATTCGTGTCACGAAAATAGTAATAACCACAGTGGAAGCGCCCATACAGAGAGATACATCAATTTTGATGTTAGACACTAGTGTTAATAATATATACGATAGAAAGGATCAGTGGGTAGGTAAGTATTTGATAGGTGGTGAAAACTCTTTAGGGAAGGTTATGCTAATATTGTAAGAATTTATTTAATAGAGTCACGAGCGTGACAGTTCTTTATTTCTAAGCAATTTTGTTCATCAGGTACTCGATTTCATTTTCTTTTTGGAGCTGAACCAATTTATACTAGTCAACTATATTGTTTCTTGATACGACAAAATATCCAAAATACAGATGAAATTTATTTAATTCACTTTTCTACTGATCCTAACATTCAGAAAAGATTGACTACAGTAAGTACATAATTATAACTCTTACGTATATCTAACGATTTCATACATCAGTAAATCATCCATTTCCGTCGATTTATCTTGAATAAACCAACAACTAGTTTACTTAAGCAACTCAATGTAGTATTGATTTCAATCTAAGTAAAACGTAGTTTTGCTGACTTCTTGAACGTGTTCCGAAGGATGAGTGATTTACTTTTTAAAGTGCATAACTACACATAGTTATATTAATTTAAGACAATAATTATCTAAGATGCATTCTTTTAGACCTATCTGTCTTGAACTTAGTTGCTAGTCACTAGACAAATATTTTAGAATTTCGTTTCGGAGAGACGTGGCTGATGTCGCGTCTTAAAATCTATTTTCTATTTTCTTCTACCAGCAGCCTATCTTAATCTAAAATTGTTATTAAGTAATACAACAGACCTTCATAGTCGTAATAAATTGCATTGAAATAAAAAAGTGAATACACAGATTACACGGTGCCTTATATTTTGAGTGCTGTTTATATGAATTAATTAATAAATAATGTTCTTATGTACATTACGACCTAAACATGTACCTATACAGTACAATATTATGCCTAAAATTAGTCATCCAAAATGTACAGAGGCTACTTTTTAAAATCTACCACAATGTATTAATATATGGAATTAAATAATTATAATAATCAATGAAGCTTTGATTTGAATACATTTCAATACAAAGTGAATTCATTTCATACACCTAAAATGCCAATAGATTTGATTTAGATCACACTTATTTGATATTTTAAAACATATGACAAATAAATCTAGCTTGATTTTTTTAAATTTATTTTTTGGTTTTTAGCCAAAATATTGTTTTATCGCGCAATTCAGAGAAATAAATTTCATTATTTACGAACAGGGTTCCATAAGATTTTTAAGGTGGACTGCTGAAATAAACGTGTCGACGCAACCTGGAACGTTTTGGAAATATATCCAAAATAACAAAATTCAGCAGCACGCCTTGTACGTGGTACTAATGTATCTGGCAATTCGTTTGCTTACATCTTCTTTAATTATACATAATTCTTGACTGTCCAATAAAATTAAAGTTAACAATTTCCATTTCATTCTTATATTGACTACTGTTTGGTGTTCTATACCAACTTCATATGATTACTTTGAACTTGAATTCTTCAGGCTTACCGCTACGTCCAAAATTGTATGTTTTATCTATTTGCCATAATTAAAACCTTAAGGAACCCTTGACGCACAACATAACCGTTGTGAGTCGTAGCTGAAGACAGGAACCCTGCTTGTCAGATATTCGAGGGTGGGAAAATTAATTAGTAACGTTGTGAAGACAGGAACATTTATTCGGCACTCATCACTTGATTAGTAACTCGCCCACGAATAATATTCCCACATTAACAACGCATTTCTAATGCTCAATTATGCTTCAACTACTGCTTTAGTAGAATACTAGCGAGCCAAAAAAGCTAATTCATCTAAATTGTACTAATTTAGGAAAGCATTGCATGGACTATTGTGCGGCTAGTAAAGAAATAGCAAATATTCTCAGAGGTAAAACTATTTAAATACAGGAGGACTAAACTATGTCTTTACTTTTCTAGTAAATACGGTTTACATTAAACCAAATATATAATTGTTACTAGAGACAGTAAATCTGCGTCAACAGGTGGGCTAGCATGTGTACGTTGGCATAGATGCAGGTTGGTATGACTTTTTAAAAGGGATGAAGGTATTCCACAAAGATGTAGCTACTGGAAGTTCTCTATAGGTATATTTACATTACTATCGTGTTGTTGGCATACCGCCTTTGAACATAACAAGTAGGCATGAAAAATTGACCGGATGTACGGAATCATAGACGAGACGGTTATTCGAATCCATCTTTTGGGAAATTTTAGAACAATCGCAAACACTGACCACAAAATCATTTAAATTATGCTAGACTTTTTATTGAAACTTGAAGTCACGTCTATGTCACCTATTCCAAGTGATAAATAAAATACTAATTCACTTGGAATGATCATTTTAACTGACAACTGTTGAATGAAATCAAGGTTATTTAATTTTGGGACGTAAATTGGATATATCGATTGCTATAACATTCAAGTTAGTTATATTGTAGTCTTTCAAATGCTTTTAGACAGTATTGCCGATATAAAAACACTTGGCATTTAGTATTTCTCGCAAATCTAAATTACTCGATATAATACAGTTATGTTAGAAGTAATACAAATCAAATTAGTTATGGTATGCCGAAAATTATCAAGAACGATACGAATTAGAATAACTGTAATTTCGTTAGTTAACAATTATTTGCTGAACTCCAATCAAAGTGGAAAGATAAACAAAAAGCTTGACTGGTCAATCAAATTCGATGTTTTGAAAAAGTACAATATGACGAAAATGGGAACATACATGCTGGGTTTTAGAATTGTTAACGTTTGGCGACTGCATGCCTCTAATGGTACTGATTTGCTCCGACATAATGATGGAAATAAGAATAGATTTATGGTAATTGGTGAATATTTACCTGTTCCAATTAGCGTAGGGACATGTTCTAAGAATAATTGAATGCTGCTGATTTCTGACGTAAATTATTTGTCAGTAATTATTTGATTTATAATTACCAATGTTAAGCATACAATATTAAGAACATTAATATCAAAACTCAACACGCATTCGATGATGAAAAGCAAAATCAATTGCTCAAAACATTCATTAATCATTTACAAGTTAGAAAGTAAAACAACGATATTAAAAAAAAAGTTTGTTAAGGACATTGGAATGGTTTGCAACTACAGTTAAAAATAAAAAAAATCCTAATGATGTTATTACAACGATATTAGCAAAGAATAAACGAATTACTAATTTTATGACATAATTACTTACAAAATTTTACTAAAACTAATTAAATAATTCAAGCTGAGAAATTTGAGCATCAGATTCGTATTACTATGGGTATTCCATTATTCCACTCATTTTACCACTTTAAAAATAATAATTTGAAACTTGATTAAGTTTTTAGGGAGCTATACCCATACGTACAGGCGAAGGTACTATTCCCCATATTTCTTAGCAACTTTTGAATGTAAATGCTTGTATCGTTGGTAGGTTATATGGATACGCTCGCTGACTTGTACGCTTTAAAAACAACAACAGCTTTATACCTATTAGAATTATATTTCCCAATATGAATACGCATTTTTTTGTAGCTAATTAATCTCTTATCATTTTAGTGTTATTTAGACATTCAATTATTTAGTACTTCGTATTAACTGCAAGAACTAAAATAGGTAACTATTAAGACGATTCAAAACGTACGCAGCTCGCGCACTAATGATTGTATCTCAGATTACAGAGAAAGCAGAGAAATCATTTTTAATACTATCACCATCACTATCGGGTGGTAAAGGGCTGATACGGGATGATTTTGATCCTATTAACCCTTATCCCAACTATAAAAGAGCTGAGAACAGTGTTCATAATAAAAGAATTTTATCGCGCATTCAAATTAACTTGAAACTGTATATATCTAAATACTAATAAAATCCATCCTCAAAGGGGCTAAAATGGTTTGTGAATTCGTTTAACGAATGATTTTTGAGTTAGGTTAGGTTAGACAGATCCCCGTATGTCCGTTTCCGAATTAATCAGTACAATACCTAATCAACCACCTCCGAACTTCTCCGGCAAAAAAAAAGAACTTATAATCTGGGATACAAAAAGTATAGTAGGATTTTTCTATGAAATTTGCATCGTCTCTACCATTTCTAAATCTAATATAAAAATGCGCTTTAGCCAAAAATGCGTCATTTCACATGAATTCTACACGACACACAATAGTTTCAGTCGTTTGAATTCTACTTCAGATTGTTATAAAAAGTGTAGATCTTACGCTAAATCGACCGTTATTATTCGTATCTTTCGAGTATTTTAATTATTTACAAAATGATTACATTACTTTATGTATTTTATGTATAGTTACAATCTACAAATTAATTTCTGTCAATATGTTTCCTATAGATCTACGAACGAGCGGAAAATTTTGTTAAATTTCTAGTTTCAAATTATTATTTAAATCGCATTTGTGGGAAAATAAGTGGATTATGTACAGCGCCCTCTATTTATCCTCTTCCAGTAGAACCAGATCGTCAGCCACGACGTCAGAAACGTGCAGATAAATGATCCAGTACATTAAGTTAAAGCATACGAAGCATACTGGAAACACTATGCGAGAGTACTTGTCGATGTCCGAAGGAGTCATTCCCAGCAATTTGCTTATGTCCTGTAAATTAAAAGAATTCTCTAAGTATGCCACATATTTAAGCAAAGGTGGTACGCACAGACACGAAAGAAATGCACAATAGTAAACGCTTAGCATGGCTCACAGAAACATAAACCTATGATATTTTGTATGAGGCGATAGAGCTTATTTCGATGACTTTTGAGTATTAACAAAAGAAATGAACGGAATGTACACGCTGTCACGTGTTTTTTTATGTTTTTGTTTTGTGTGTTGACCATAGTTATATAATAGGGTAAGACAGGAAGAGTTACCTATAGTTTAAAAAAAAAACATTATTAATTAAGTAAGATACTAAATGAAATCCACATAGTTTATTTCAATCAATGTTTATTTATGCCATTCAGATTAAATTTGGAACTATATTGTAACATATTTTGATTCAAGAATATTTTTTTTTAAATAATGTAAAATAGGCATCTCACCCAGGCGTGTGTGAGCTGCCTATAGATATCAGGGATAGATGCCCACAAATAATTGACACATAATCAGACGTTAGGCATTCCGCTGAATCTTCACTGCAGTCTTCATAAAACCACATTTTGCATTGAACACGCTGTAACCAGTCGCATTTCTTTTTAGTGGCGTTATAATACTCTCCACACACTACGCAAATCTCTCCAAGAATTTCGTATTCTATGTCCTTTTTTGGTGAACTATCATGAAGAGAAATATGGTCGCCCTCAATGCTCGAATCTTCAGTTTTCTTTACGATTTTTAGCATTCTTTTCTAGTTTAATCGTCTTTGCATAGTTTCTATTCGATGGTGGCCTTTTCTTTGGTCCTTTCCCCTTTGGTTCTCTACTCAGGCGGCTTTTCAAATCCTTTATTTTAGTTTTATTTCATTTTTTTCCAAATTTGCTGGTGATGTCAATACCTCAGCGTGCTGTTTTTTTTTACTCGCAACCTTAATCCAGATCCTTCGTATGGGACGAAGGATCTGGATAAACTTTTTTAATATTGCCTGTGAGAAATCGACGGCGAAGAGTTCTGTAAGGAATATTGTATTCTTTACTTGCTTGAAAATAAATCAATGATTTATTTTTTACTAGAATAATGGCTTTTACCAAGTTTTCTTCACTCCATGTAGCTCTATTAGAGCCAAAAGGTTTTCTTCTGTATTCATTCGGCATCTAAAAAGATAAGAATCTAGAAAACTGAGAATATTTATTGGGCATCTAACACTGAATCATCATTGGGCATCTCTCCCGATCATTAGGGAGAGATGCCTTTCGACTCTGAACGCACCCAAAAGCATTAGCAATATAAAATGGTGGATTGTCAACAAAACAAGATCAAAATGTAAGGTTATGAAACAATTTAATACTATTTACAAGAATGAATGATGAATAAATGAATGAAGAATTAGGAAAAAAATACTGCAAATTATCTCAAAGATTATATTAATCGTCGTCGTTTTACGAGTAATCAACTACACTCACCTTATTTTAAGAATAAACACCAAAATATTATTTTAAAATCCTTATTTTGGGTATAAAACACTTCACACTGACATCAACTTTGGACTGACATTAATAAGGATGCGTTCCGGTTCACGCAAACTTTGTATTATATTTTTAAATTTAGTGGGCATCTATACCGTATAGGCATCTCTGCCTGACTTACCTTATCATAAATTAAGCTAATAAATATGATGGTTCCGATTAATCGATTTTAATTTTATGAAACATTATTTAATTATATGAACCCAAAAACAAACCATAGATTTTATTCGATGAAACGTTGTTCTGTGATATGCAATATTAAAATAATCGAAATACACACACCTGGCCATATATTTAGCGGAACATCTAATATAAATAAATTAAAATGAGATCACATTTGATATAATTTATATGAGATTTTGATGAAATATGTACTTTCTTGATTTTTTAAGGTTACCAATGAAAGATAATTAAAAAAAAACAAAAACAAATTAATAACGAGTGTTTCCTTCACGTGCTCCTATTAAAGTTTCCACCCTCCTAGATTTGCTGAGAATAATGTTATCTATTGTATCTTGTGATAGTCTGCAATTCCTTAATTACGAGTATTCGCAGTTCACCCACGTTGATAGAAGCTGGGATTGTGGATTTTCCTCTTCGCTTCACAGGTCCCAAACGTGTTCCATCGCATTCATATCCGGTGATCTCGCCGGCCACTTCAAAGCTGTGATATTCACATTATTATGATATGCTTGGGTTGAACGAGCAGTATACGGCCGATCATTATCCTGCATCAAAACGCAAGTCGTCACCGATAGGGACGGTGGGGAAACGGTTCTACATTTTCTTCTAAATTGTCTCTTATGTAACAATCTGTAGTCAGATATATATGCCCGAAACCATAATTGGTCCTACACTATACGCCACTGCAGTTCCAAAATTTCTTTGATTGTATCATTCTCCATTGCGTCTATACGGGGTGAAAGGGACACGGACGCGGAAACGGTTTCCACGTATTCAGTACATCATTTTGATCCCCCACATATAACTTTTTCATCGGTTATAAAAAACATCTGCTGTTTCCTACAAAAGTGCAATGCACGGTCTACACGGTCAAAACTTAAAATGTATGGAACAACTGATTTAGCTCAGTACATCATTCTGAGCCCCCACTCAGAATTATGTACTGATATACGTGGTTACCGTTTTTGCGTGTCCGTTTAATTTTGCACTTCAACACTTTACCCCATTGTGTCATGTTTCAAAGTGGATGTTCCCGAGCAAATGTCTTGGCAGCAAGAACGAACCAAAACCAGCTTCCTTAAATCATCTTCGTGCCGTACGCTCGCTTACTGTTACACCTCTAGATTTCTCAAGCTTGTTTCGTGCTTGGACGGCCGTAAGACGTGGATTCCTTGGTATGCGTACGTAGCTGAATAAAACGGTCCTGGTTCCGGTCTTCTCACAAAAGCATTCGTCTTGCTGAATCGTTGGTTACTGCGATAAATTGTTGAAACAGTCCGTCGAAGAATTTTTGAGATCATTCTGTTGGTTTGATCATTTCTCTTCATCTTAAGTGCCCTGGCAATCTCAATTGGGCTCAAAAAAGTAAAGTGCATGCCTTTAAAAAAAAAAGTAAAAATACTGGATTGTAATTAAAACTTTACGTGATGATAATGCTTAACAGAAACCGTAAAATGATAGGTATTTAAGGGAATATCGCTCGAAATGATGTAAGTTCGAATAAAATTAAAACAATCGCATTATACTTATACGGTGACGTCAATGGAATTCTTAATTTGAATTAATTAGTTCTAAAATCAAATGAAATAAAAACCAATCAGCAATGTTACAAAAACTAGTTTTTAACCTATTATTATGTTTCGCAAAATATTCCGGTGTGTGTAGTTTTTAGTGGCGATCGACGAAATATTACACCTGCTCAGCTTACTTAAGGAACACTTATTAACTATTGTAATCGCAAAGCAATCAAAATCGCATGTGAAGTTTAAATCGCTTCATAAAAATAATAAATGGAATTTATATAATATTTTTTATTCACCTTGCCAGGATGCAAAATGTGCGGAGGCGGGCCTGGGTTCTCTTCTTCTGCTCCACTGCGACCTCCATTAATAGTATTCTCTAGGGTTCCGCCCTTGGAATGAGCTTTTGGATCGTGTACTTTGAACCGGACCTCCTGAAAATCACATTTGAAATATTGAAAATACACATAAGCTTCAGATATTCCAAAATACTCGTACTCTCCTACCTATTATCTATTTTTTTTCTAACGTTTTGATATCGACTGTTGGGCTTTGTATTCCAATACATGTGAAAGCCGACTAAGGGGTATTATAATATAAATAGCTTACCGATGGTCTTCCTGGTGGGCACCTGCTCAACGTCCCCATTTTGGATAGCGTGTGTGGATCTCCAACGGGAGGACAATCAACAGGTATTTTCTTCTCGGACGCTATTTTCTGAATGGCCACAAATCTTTGTTTTCTCATCTGTATTCTCTTTGCCATGTAGCCTACGGTGGCGTACTCTGTAAAGATAAGAGAATTGCATCCATAACGAGATAATTTTTTATTTTTTTGCGAAACTATTGCTCTGCTGTTACATTCGCTTTGGATAAAAAAATACATTCGACATAGTTTTAGTAAATCGCCTTGCAGTAGTGAATTGGTAAACATAATAAAACAATTATTACCTAGTAGACTAGCGAAGACCATGACGAAGCAGGTTCCCAAATAAACGTCGATAGACTTGACGTACGATATCTTGGGTAGAGCGGCGTTTGTAGATGACATGAGCGTCGTCATCGTCAATACAGTAGTGACACCCAAAGCTACTCGGGCCGGTGTAGCATTTCGATTCAACCAAAATGATACCCATGATATGATGACAATCAAACCAGACGGAATGTAAATCTGAATAAGGTAATATCCCATAGATCGAACAAATTGTATTTCACATGCCAATCTTGAGTAATTTCCTGCAAAAAGTTTATAAAGAATATTAGGACGGTTCTTAGTTTGTATGATAATAGTTTTACAAATTCATTCAACTATAGATATAATAGTTATTAACTCTTTATAGAATAGTACCAGTAAACTTTGCAAAGAAGTAAATTTTATCTAAATTTAATTATGAATATTAGGAGCTTTATAACTTTAAAGAACTTCAATCTAATTCTCAATAAGGTTACTGCTAAGACAAAAGACACAAGAGAGATTCGACATACATATAGTAATTTGCTTATCAGGATATTATATCTTCTTAATAGAAATTAAACGACATGACATAAAAACTATTTCACACCACTCATAGTGTTTTGTGCAATAATACAAAAGCGGGACGTGATAAGAATCGTGGCTGTTTCTGTCCAGTGTTCCACGTTGTGGTGTCTCAAATCTTTTTTTTGATCCCTACTCTTAGATTCCCCCGCGAACCCAAATACCTGTGGTAAGGGAGATCTCCATAGCTCGTTGGCGATGGCCCAGCACCTTGAACTGCGGCAGCGACACCTCGCTGGAAACACCCACAGAGTTGGGCCCCTCGTTCCATTTGTATCTGATGTCCCGCATGGTGTAGCCGACTGTGCGCAGCGGACATTATAAATGAAACAACCCCAGGCCCATCGCAATGGGTTTTACAACACGAATCGTCTTTCGGTTGGGGTAAGAGCGGGGGAGTCGCGAGTTCGATTTCGCGCGTCTCGTCGTGCGATTGTCGTGTCATGTAGTTAGCGTGTGTGCTTGTGTCGCGATTTCGATCGTCTGCACACGGGCTGAGGGAGACGGGGTCGGTGGCGGAGGTATGAACGTGCTGTGCTGGGAGAGCGGCTACTGCGATCGGTTACCTGTCGTCAGTGTAACAACAGTGGCGCGCTGCCGGTGGCCGAGCACCCGGAACTGCGGCAGCTGCACCTCGTTGCTCATACCGACGCTGGTCACCCCATCTTTCCAATGGTACCGAATGTCTCTCATTGTGTACCCGACTCCGGAGACATGCCAAACACACAAAACGCTATCACTTACGCTGCGAAGGATCGCGTTTCACTCACGCGGCCGCGCCTGTGTCGAGGATGGGCTCGCGGCGAGAAATTACTAAGTAAGCCGAACCCAGGGATTTGTTGAATGCAGGCGCGATATTGTACTGGGGTACGGCTTAATATGGATGACAATCAAATATAAAACTACCTCCAAGGATGATAAAGAACCACAAATAATGATGATGAGATCACTATACTAGGTATAATGATGGCTTATATATAAATAGATGAAATAATAACGCGTAGTGATTAAGGCAAGCGTTAAATGTAAGATCATGCGAGTGCAGTCAGTTAGTGTGCGTTCGATGAGCGTAAGCAGCGGTGGTGCGAGGGTGTGTGGGTGTGCGGTGCCTCGTCTGCGGCACGGCCCTCGGTGGTTGTGCAGACCCCGCGGGCGCCACCGTCCCCGCCTCCTTCGACCCGCTCAGCATATCGCAGCGTCGATGTCTCAGTATCATTTCTTTCGCTAAATGCTCGTGAGAACAAAGGCTTACTATTTACGAGTCTGCCTTCTGCGGGTGCTGTATGCGAGAAGGAGACATTCCAACTTATGAAAACACGAGGGAAATCACAGCACGTGTCGACGATTATGTAGTACGCTTGTGCTCACAGGGTACTCCTGAGTAGCATCTGTGATACAAGAAAGTGATCACAACACAATATCTGTAAGCCTAGTGATAGATTTGCATCGTGGTAAAGAATCAAATAAATGATTGCTTTGGTGAGAACAATACACACGTATAAGTAATATTGCTTTCGATTATTAGTTTTTTTTTGTCATCTGTAACTAAAAGTGCGTTGATCTGCATATTATTTATCAATTTAAAAGTTAAAAACAACTTAATAGACCCCGTCGAAAATTACGATTCATAAAAACAAAATTACGTTTGTTGCAACTGACACACAAAGCGTGCGGTTGTTCAGCAACACTCTCATATTAGCTAAAACATTAACAATATTGTATTATCAAAGTTAGCATTTTGTGATTAATGTACAAGATTATCAACAATACACACACTGGCGGACAAACTTATTTGAAATAGTTCAGATACTTACAACTTTCGATCTCTATGTGGCATAGCTGTCTATCCATAGGGAAATATTGCAGGTTCATGGGGCACGAAGCTGTGATCGTCAATCTGAAATACAAACAAACTTTATTATGACACTAGAAATTAAAACATTTTCTCTTAAGAATCAGTGATGTAACTCCAATACCTAAATAAAATATGTAATATTTGATATTACCTGATACTTCTAGTAATTGAGCCAGAATAATGTATACGTATGAATTCGTTGCTGGTGGTTGCTATATGGAAATAAGATTGCTTTTCGTTTACAAAGAACGTGTCAGGTACCCATATGTTCTTTATGAATTCTGAGCCCACAGATAATGTCTCAACTCCTGTTCTCTTTTTGTATGCTAATCGGGGATCGGTCCAAAACTGTCTGAAGTAAAAGTCCAATGTGAAATCCTGAGAAAGGAAATCATTAACATTAAATCCTATGACGCACTTTTATAGAAAAAATAATGATCAGCTTGGAAAGCAAACTTGTAGGATTATACGATAAAGTTTCATGATTCTGTCCGTTCCCACTAAACAGTTCAAAGTAAAAAATACCACGTCGTTAAAGATCAGCACCGTTTTATTATATGTGTAGTAGGAACGTTAACATTCCCGGACACCTTCATATGTATCAGTATTTCACTTAATAATACCTTCAAGATAAACAGTACATAATTGGGTAACTATATATTAACATCTAACATCTGCATGCGTTGTTCCAAAAATATTTCATCCTACACAATGTCTTAGTATAGATACACTGCGATAGATGTTTACAAGAGGCTAATTAATAATATTTATAAAAATAAATACAATAATTTAAGTCGAAGTTTGGTTCTCGTGACTTCGGACAGAAATAACACTTGAAAATGAATACACAGCACTACATTGAATACTCAAATTGAGCGATAAGCTTAAAACAGTTAACAAAAGAAACAAAATGTGCAGAGAGTGTGATTGTGACATGAACACAGGTGAGGTCTAAAAATGAATGGGTATATCATGGGTGCTCTAAGTGACAGGAGAGGGCGAGGTGTGGGTGGCGGCGAAGGCGGACACCCACGGCTCGATAGAGGCAATCCTCTATTGACTCAAGCTAACAAGCCGGCACGTATACAAGTTGCCACCAATATAGTTTGGACCAGGTATGTGGAACAAATTAACTTTCATTAATGAGGTCGATTCGAGAGTTTGTGGATTGTGAATTAGGCAACCTCCCCACCCTGGGCCATGGGTCACGTCTCATTGTGACCTTCCCAACCTTGATTTGGTTTCCACTTCAGGGTCTTTCACCCAAACATACGCCTAGCAAGCTTACACAGTTTGACATATTGGAAAACCGAATTCGGTTTTATATTCTGACCAACTAACTGCAGTAATATTTAGGAGAAATCTGTGTTGAAAATAGCAAACTCACGAAAGCATAATTTTAACTAAATAAGGTCAGAGAGTATCGATGTTCCAAGTCACTGGAGAGATTAGAAAGTTACAATTAATTGGCAATATTTCAGTAAATACACATAATACGTACATTCACAACAAACTACAAAATGAGTCACGATAAGAGATATACAGTCGTCGCAAGTCCATAGAGCCTGAACACATTTCATGTACGTTTTAATTAAATGTATTTTAAGATCTTGCCTTTATTAAAAGGTTGCCTTCATTGCCATTTAAAACGAAAATGTAATGATGTTTTTATTAGTAATGGTTACTTTTATTTTGTCTCTACGTCAAACCTTAGCAAAGAAAGTGATGATAATCTGTTGGCTGTATTAATACAGATAACTAATACAATTTGAAATAAATACAAAATAGTACGTCTATTGATTTTTATCAATAAACATTAAAAGTATCACGACATTGTATGCTTATCCCTTCGAAGTAATTCAATATACGATCAGTATGTTTCTTTTTTTTACGAATGTTTGAATACGCCTATACTGGTTCTTCCAATGCATTTTCTTCAAAAGATTTTGGCAAATTTTGTTTTGATATTAAGTTATAAATTGATTCCTCTTTACAGTACATACAATATTCAAAAGAAGTTTATTTTGTGAACATAAAGAAACCATAATTTTATTATAATCTGCACAAACGAAAAAGTAATCAGAGAACAGACGTCATCACTTGATATGGCAGCAACTTTGGAGTTACGAGTACTGCAGGACACACAACTGGGTATTTTAAGGTTCAACGGGTTGCCTTTCTTATTATGATCTCATTATTAAAGGACAATGCCCACCTGACTTAAAGAAACAATAGGGAATACGTGCTATTTAAATATTCCCAAACCTTATACAGCTTTAAAACGCCGTTCAGTCATGGAATAAAAGTAACGATCTGACATGCGCAAAGCGCTGCTATTTTAATTATTCAATAATGCCAATGACGATTGTTCCGCCAATGTTGCATACATTTGACACGTTGAATTTACTTTTTGTAAAAACAAGTAGGTATGATGTTATTGACGCCGAATATTAAACATTAAAATAGAATGACTCATAGTTGAACTAATCGAAATCAATTTTATTTTTATATAATAACTGTTATTTTATACTGTTTGCGGTTAATAACTGATCTATTCAGATTACCATAAGCACGCTAAGATGTTCACAGATCCAAAATTGTCTTTTTGGACAGGTCGGTACAAGATATTAAACATTAATTCATGTATAATATTTCTGCTGTTTATAAAAAAAAACCAACAAATAAAAAATCTATTGACATAGACAATTACCTATACGATATATTTGTGAGTAGGTTTAGGTAGGCTTTTCTAATCACTCTCCGCTTACTTTAGAGTCTAGGTCATTATCCAAATCAATTTCTTTTGGTTTTATGTCTAATAAGTGCCTTTGGTTGGTTATGCTGCAAACAGGTGGGCAGAAATGGGCATGGTCCTTTTATTTCTCCAATGTCAACGTTTTTACAAGGAAACATAATAAGAAAGCAAGTGGGCGGACAAAGGGCGATCTGCTCCACCAAACGCGGACATGCTCGCAGCCTCGTGTCTGGGGCTGCTCGGTCGCAGCGGCCCAGCGCGCGGCCGGAGCGACCGAGACAAGCGTGAGCTGACAGTGGCGAGTACCATGAGCACTTCGGAGACGGAGCTGATAGAGAGCACATACATGGTGACGCCCACCTCCACTGGCGGACCTGCAATCAAGCCCAATCGTGAGTCGCGCGCGCGCCTCGCGCCGTGAAAACCAAACCAGAGGACGGTGACGTGCCCCATCGCCGGGCGAGCGGAGCAAAAGGGTCGCGAAAGGCGCGGGGTGGCTGCGGGAATAAAGTGGTCGCTGCTGGTGCACGTGGAGTGCGGGCGCGGCGCACTCGGCCCTGTTAGCTGCACGTGAAGTGCGGGCGCGGCTCACCCGGCCCTGTTAGCTGCACGCGTCATGAGACTTACGTCAACCGCGTGGCCGTGTGTCACGCCTACACCAATCAAATACAATCGAATCGTGGACACGGGTGCTACGATGAAACGGTTAATGCTGGTGATAATGCTAAGGGATAAAATCTTGCTATGTATGCGTTGTGTCTTTAAAATTGCTTTGAAAATAAGATACCATTTTCACTTCAGACAGAGAGCTGATGGAGAGCACGTACATGGTAACCCCCACTTCCACGGGTGGTCCTGAAAACGACACAATACACAACACATAACAAGTGTTAGTTATCCGTAGTACCTAATAGCTGTTTCTGAGTTATCGTAATGAGCTCTCCAGTTAGAATATTTCTTAAGCATTGTATGAAAGCCACACATAATGAGGAACGCGCTTAAAACTTTGGCGTTCTTATTAAGACGACGACATTATGAAGATTCTAGTTTCGAGTTATGATTGTCGATGTTATGTTTGAAATAGGTATTTTTGCCTTTTCTCAAAATTGATTTACTCTTCACGTCCGTTAGAGCACAGTCGGTAGCTAGTTATTGGTTATTTATGAAATCTTGTGATAATTTATTTATATCACCAAAAAATACCTATGTTTGAACTGTTCCTTCCTCGAAATCAAAATTATTTCTTTATTTTTTGTTGATATTGATTATTATTCCCTTTATTAATTTCTATACATTTATGATTTACATTTTTAAATATTCCTATACAATATAAAAAAAAACATTACAATTCTATTTTTATTACTTCCTTGATTCATCTAAATCTTCTATAAAAGTTTTCAGATCAACAAGTACCGAAGTCTGCATAGTACTAAGTCGACTCAACTGAGAAATACAAGATGGAGGTAAGACGCGTGCAACGACGTGGGTGCCGTATTTTTTTTTAAAAGTCCATTGTTTTCGCTACGTTTACTCGGTATTGATATATAGTTAGAGATAAATTTTAAAATGCATCAAAAGCATCGATATTCTTCGACAAGCAATTCAAAATCAGACGTATTCACGTATTCTCATAAAAGCAAAAAAAACCGTACTAATCTGAACCAACACTGAGTTAAAAAAATATGTGTAACGCTAGTCCTCATTTATTCTCAATGCCACATTTTTGCAAAATGAGATAAGGAAGAAATCAAGTTTTTATTATTAAAGCAGATTCAAGTTGTGCACAATCTTGAAAACGTCAGACGTCGCAGTCAAATGACGTTAGATTCTTCGTGTCACGTTGAATTCGTTCGATTTCCGATAATTGTCAGATTTCCGGTTATAACAATTATAATATATATGTTATTAACAGTTATTTGTTGATTGTATTTCGATTTTAGATATTCTGTGATGATAGATTAGATTTCGAGATTTCGTCGGTTAGAGCCCTTTTGAGACTATCTTCTAAGAACTCAATAAAAAATTAAACAAGAAATATTTAGGTATAGTTTTGAGACAGTCTTTCCCAAAAAAAAGTAATGCTAACGCTTATTTTTTCCTATTTCACGCAAGATATATATATTTTTTAATTATGTTTGTGTACTAACCTCCATAGTTTGGCCTTACTCTTTTGTCGTAACTTATACTAAATGAATCCAAAATGGCTGAAATATTGACATCGCCGAACATTCCTCCCCCACCGGCACCCCTGAAATAAAAACAAAAAACATGTCATTTAAATATAATTTAGTGCTGCCATTGAATGAATTGCGGCAGCGGGAAGCGGGAAATTGGTATGAATAACGTTGATTGGATTCGGTAACTGAGCTTATTTTTATACTAAAAATACTTTTTCCGAGGTATTCGGCCTATCTGTAAGCTCGTCATTGGTAACATAGAAGGACTTTTGAATTAAACAGTAGAATCGTATTATAGATAATGTTTTTACGCACCATACGAGTGTCTTCTAATATAAACAGTGCTACATAGCTGTTTTAGCGACTTGAATAATATTATCAGGAGGCGTTGTTGGTAAACAAATGTGAAATTGTATCGAGAACACAAGATGGCGGCAATAGTTCATGCAGATTTTGGGCACGCTAAAAGATCGTAGCTAACCGTACACACGGCGACACATCAAGCTATAATTTCCAGTATAACATGGCCTCGCTTTGTATAGATTTCCCCTACAATAAGAGATCCACTTAAACTGGTTTTTAAATAGCTTGATTGGTCGCCTTACGTACAACAGGTATTATAGTGTCGTGAAATGTCATACCCTACCTAAACGTGATGTCCGTGCCGGTAAGACAGTCACAAACGATCTTATCACGAAACAAAAAATGAGACTTTGCTCACTTGTATCATAATTTACGTTGCTACTGTCCTGTCATTGTATTGCCACGATTTTGACAAAAAATGTAATTAGGTACTTTATCAACTTTTACTTTACTTTAACTTTTACTTTATCAATGGTTGCACTTAACCTTTCGATTCGTATGTCGAGTATATAGACACAATTAAAAACCTATTGTGTCTCGCGTAGGTCTACGTTCCGGCACACAAGGGTTAAATTAGCAGTATCTAAAATAAGTTACAATTAATGTTATAAACTCCATTTTAATTATTCTATCAGTTGAGTGAGTTTCTCCTAATGTGTTGTGGTGCACGTCACACAATCCATACATGTGTTCGTTATGCTAAAGGTGACCATAAAGGGCACGTTAGCTTTTCAGGGAAGGCAAAGTGTCGTTCTGCATGCATTTAGACCTAGCCTTAGAGCCAATAAAAATCAATATATCCATATACACTCGGGTGAGGCGTGTGTGCTACATTTTCGACCCCGGCGATCAGTTTTGCCGCATGAGAATATGTTGGCACGATTTTTGATAAAGCATTTCAGCCGAGCGCAGCTCACGATAATACAACGATCAGCTTTCACGAAATAACCATAGAGGTTTACATGATATACTGCTGTCATAATTATTTCATATGTGTGTGTGAATCGTATAAGTTTATTCTACCATCTGCTGCTAAATTAGGCGCAACGTAACTACCCACACAGAATAATCCGAATTAGTTGATTATAGACCACTTTTTATAATAAGGGCTGTCGATCAAAAAGCATGGCCGTTTCGAATATGAACAAATCGAGAACACAAGATTTAATTTTAGTGTTCTACAGGGTGCAACCGGACCCGTCACGAAGCCGTCAACCAAGCATTATGTAAATCAAACTAAGTACTTTTACGCAAAAAATATTGCTGAGGATGACGTTTTTTCGCCTGTGACTCGGTTGTGAATCCCACCTCGACTGAAATAACAAAGTTTCCCTAGTTATATCAAAATGTATTAATGTGGTTGGCTCAATGTCAAGCGCAGTGCCGAAGATCTCGTCTCGCATGCGTTAACCCAAAGGCTCTATTCGACCACGAACAAATCAATTGTTTGCTACTGTTCAAATCAATAAACCCCTAACTACCACGTGCAGTATTACCCAGCTATACGTCAGGTCGTACCTGTCATTGTGCAACTTTAAATAAATGATAAGGTATTTTTGTTGTGAAAGTCTCGTAACATATTCAAAGGTAATTTAAATCAGTTCAAATGCAAATTGGTTTTGATTCCGAGATTCAGCTTCCGAAGTATATAAATAATTTGATTACGCCCTATTTTTAATCTTTACGGAGCCAATGGGCCCATGTTGTATTTTTTTACAGATTCGCTCTTTTAGTACGGCGGGGAAGGTATATTTCCGATATGCCCCTCTGGTTTTGTACTTGTTTTCATTACTCATATCAATAAACATCACTCCGTTGTTTGCCCTTATCAAAGTTGGAACTTAGATTATATTTTTAATATTATAAAATTGTGGAAGGCGTTTGCCCAGTAATCGGATAGTTAAGCCTAGCAAAACTACAAGACATGCAAAAATATGTCTTATACGAGTAGTGTTCTATTGAGTTCAAAACTATCATGTTTACAATTTTCCGTGACAGCTAAATCAAAATATTCTGATAATAGATGCCAATGGGTCAGCAATTCCGCCTAGCTTTATGTAGGCAACTACTTGCTTTAAATATTTATTGAAGTGACCTATTTCCCAAATGTCTCTGAGCCATTCCATTTAGCGTTGCACTGGAATCGTGAAATATTATGTGGTTGAATGCAGATTCGGAATAGTTTCGAGAGAATGAGGTAATTCGATTTACGGTGTTGGCATTCCATATTAAGTACGAGTATATATATATATATGTAAACGAAGTTCATACTACGTTCAGTTTGCATTTCCCGCGCGTCTAACTTTGTTATACTGTCTGTGGTAGAAACTATAGAGCACGTACATTAAGCTATGACGGTGAGCACAATCTTCTAACATGCGAGTGAAAGGTAATCTAACTAGAATAACTAAAAAGGATTTCCGAAATAATGTTAGCTTTATATGCTGTTACTCTTTTCAGGTAAGATTAATTGTACCTGGTTTTAAGTTCTTATTTATGTATGATGTGTTAAATGTTGAAGGCATAGTAAATATTTACCATATTTACCGTTGATTGAGTTCCCGATATTTCGGAGCTGTTTCAAGCAACATGATCAGTTGATCACGGATAAAAATAAAATGCTCCATTACAAAATAAACTTTTCTATACATTTTCCACAAAGGTTTGAAAATTTAGATACTTCCCGACACTAACGGTGGTTCGAATAAAATATCTCGAGGTATTTTTATTCCCGCTGTGTTAAAGTTTGACGTTGCAAGGAGACCGATACGTTGAGGTTACCGGCCAACTTTTACGCTGTCGGCGGAAGTACGGGGGCGTTTATCGCATAAAATGTTCTACAGAAATGCCGCGGCCGGTGGAAAATGTTGTTAAAGCCATTTGTACATGTGGTAATTTAATATTGATCATAATTATGTTAGAATTTATTTCAAAAAAGACTCCTTGGTTCAATTAGATATAATCGAGTTCGATATATAGACAGTATAGGTATTAACTTTAGTATATATTTTTTACATCATAGGTTCGTATCAATTGCATTAATTAGTTTACACATCAATTTATTGCAATCATCGAATTAGTTTTACATTTGTCCATACCTACCACAACTATAAAATATAATTATGTTACCATTCACAGCTACTTGTCTACTTAAGTATGTGTATTCTATGGCAAATTAAACATGTATTTCTTAGAATTTTGTAATATTTTTGAAGAAAAGGTAAATATCAGCGCTTACATTTCACAACGACGCGACGTTGTTGAAAGGTCGATGATGCTTGAGTTGTTTTCTATACAACACTTGTCCATGAGTGTGCTCCGCTGTTTTATAATTAACTTGTCGCTTGTTCACTCGTCGCCAAGTTACGTACGTAACGGGTTCTCAAGACTAGAACGACAATTGACCAGTATCGTAAAACAGTAATTTGTTAAAGGGTCAAAGAAAAATTGGAGATTTTGTATATCTCTGAATTCTGTCGTGTTAAATCGTCGTGTTTTTTATTGAGTTCCTAATATGGCGTACATTTTGATGTACATAGCCATATACAAATGCATAGGATATTTGATTTGTGATTTTTGGTTCCAATATCGTTTTCTATTTACAGAATAGAATATTGTAGATTACATTTAGCACTCCTTTGGGCATGTATACATTGTTGTGCAACAGACCACATTATTTTTCAGTAAAAACTCAAGCTAAAATATTATTATATTATCAAATTATTTTTCGTTATCGTTGTTGCATGTAAATAGTCCCTTTGTAGATATATAAAATTCACTTTTACTGTTACCGACGTTATAAATAAAGTACGTTCACGAGTCTCAAACATACGCACTGAACTTAAATTTTTAAGGGATTTGACGCCTTTTTTCAGCTGTCTAAAAATAGACGCCGCCGTATCTTGGAGTGAGGGAGAGGCTAAAACCTGTCCTGCGCGGTGCGCGGGACTCCGTTGAACGGGACATCTTTGCTCTTGTATTTTCGGGAACAGGGTTTAATTTTGTTCACCCCACCCTCATTGGCTGGCGCTTCTTTAACATTCAGTACACCGCGCTTGTACTATCCACAGGCAATGCATATTCAAACTTTTAGATTTGAAAAAGGTTTTTGGCTTGAATACACTGAATGTCTGTCAATATTTCTTTATTGTCTCGTAAAAGTTAACCAATACAAATGTTTCGAAGCTGTGTATGTAATTGAACCCTAGTATTGATCGATGTTGAAGCGTCCTAAGGGCAAAATTTGATGTAAGAAGGAGCGTAGCAAATAATTTCGTTGTTAGAAAAGTATCAAGAGTAGCTATTGCAGTCAACAGTTTGTGTCCGTAACTATCAAAATTATTTGACTGAAAATTACTTCCCTTACCGGAACTAGAACAAAGCATTTAGATAAAGCAAACATCGAATCCACTTAAAGCTCGTTAAAAATTCATAACAACGTAAATTCATAGCAAAATAAATTACTTTTTGCTGTGGCGTACAGGGTCCATATTTGTACAATCACGAGCGCCAATCGCACTTTGCAATCAGACGATTTCCTGATATTTGGGAATGAATTTTTAGTCACTTTACTCATATCTAAATACGGTTTTCTTTAACATTTTTATGCCCAGTTATCTGTGCCAAAGTATCAGTTATCAATTACAAAAGAAATGTTTGTCTTAAAATGATAAATATTTTATTTGATTAATTATTTTAAGGAAGAGGAGTTAGTGCGTGATCTGACGAGTTATCGTAACTAATCTTCTTCTCTTCTGGAGATTCTTGCTGACTCACCGATTTTTCCAAAATTTTTAAATACACATTAAAATTTCTCAAAAGGTTATAGTTTGTCTCCCTCGATTATCTGCTACGTTAAGGCACTAGGCCCTTACTGCCCCATCTCAAAATTCCACCCTGCATAAAGGTAATATTGAAATAAGTTGTTTGAGTTAATAAGAATGTTGTTACAAATAATCGTCTCATGTTAATACATTTGCACCGAGGCGGACTGAACGCACCTGACCAACGCGACGAGCGACAGTAATATACAGTCCGTCGTAATTGGAACATTCAGTTTTACGTCAGCGAAGATAAATTGTAACAGGTAAAGTTACATACTTATATTAAACGTAAACGTAATCTCAACATTAAGAAAATATTTATTTAAGTTGAAAGTAGTGGCCATTCTTCTTCGTCGGGGCGGTCCACAGATTTGCATTCTAAATCGAATAAATTAAAGAAGATTCCATCTAAGAACAAATCGGTTTCTGAAACTATCTGAAAAATTTCAGGTTTCCTGTGGCACGTTTTTAGGGTTCCATAGCCGAATGGCATAAAACAGAACCCTATTCCGAAACTATTAGGACACACGGTGAACCGCTTTACGATTTTTATACAAAAAAACAGATTAATTTTTCAGAATTTTCGGGACCCCGGCTCGAAAATTCTGAAAAATGTAGGATTGTAGAACGTAAAAAACTTTCAACGAAAATTGGTTTGAAAACGATTTGATGTTTAGTTTTTGAGATATGGGACTTTTCATGAAACTGCAGCAGTAACTTTGTTTTTCATTAACATACTATGAAAAACAAATTTAGTTTTATTTTTATTATTTTGTTTTATGGACATTGTTGGCTACTGATAATTATTAAGACATAATTATTCTTGTTCAGTTTACTTGAAAGCGTGGATGGAATTAGTGCGCATTGGTGCGTGTTGGTACGTGTTGGTACGTGTTGGTACGATTCCACCAAACTTGTGCGCGAACATTTGTGCAGCACATTCGTTCCCGAACTCCCGAACACAAACAAGCGTACTGAGCTGCACATCCGTTTCCAACGTCAAAGCTGTGCATAACTTTTGTTCGCGCACGCGACATTCTGTGAATCCGTCTGATTTTCAGAATGTAGTTAACAAAAATTTTTGTCCGACTACACAGAAAACAAAGCTTACAATAAATATTTTCAGAATGCATTAAATAAATCATTTATTCAGGACCAAATGTTTGTTCATATACACCCACCAAACTGCCTAGTTTATCGGCGGCTAGTTTGGCTGGAGTGTATTTCACACTCGTAGAATGATTTAACTTATTTCTACTAGTGTTTTATTTGCACAGATAAAATAAATCGATCGAGAAAAGTGAAAGGAATGGGGGAGGCCGTTGCACAGGAGTGGGACAGTTCAGGCTATAAAAAAAGTCCAACGTGGTTCAATTTCTGTAGTCAGTGGTGATTGCTTGTTTTTAATACCAGCAAAGAGCCGCATGTATTTTAAGGGCTGGTTGCTTTATGAATATTGAAATTGTGTTTATAAATAGAATATCATACATAATAGTAGATTAAACACAAGTGAAAAAAAGGAATTTAATTCGAGGGACTAAGTTAGATCCCACCAAACACATTTGTAAAAAACTAGCCAAGTCTCGATGGAGCTGCTTGTTTATCTGTAAAAAATAATGAAATCTAGACAAAGTCGTGCCAAGTCTAAGGTTCCTTACTGCGATTTCTTTATTATTATAGTTAATGTTGTGTGACTTTGGCCGTTGAACATTATTTATACGTTAGTGGGTACAAGTCAATTTTGTTTACAAGTAATGTTATATCTTTTGTAACTACCTATGTTTGTTAAGCGAGATAATAGCCCATACTGGTATTGGTAATTGGACGCTAGTGTCTCATTTTAGGCTGTTGTTGATTGTGCTACACATGCATTCAGCATTGGCAATACTGACTTCTGCTCTCTTCTTTTTGGAGCGTCAAATCGACCACCGATCTAACATAAAATAGACGTACAGACGGACTTCTATCAACGTCTGTACTGGTTTTTTTATACTGTTTGTTTCAGGGTCGCCTATACATAACTATTATTGAAATACGCAGCTTTATCAAGCCTACAATTGACTGGTTATTGAATCAACATTTTCCAAGTGGCAATTTTCCATCGTCAATAGGTAGCGGTTCTGGCGACAGATTGGTGCAATGGTGTCATGGAGCACCTAGTTTTGTACCCTTGTGTACCCTTGAACGGCCAAGTCACACAACATTAACTATAATAATAAAGAAATCGCAGTAAGGAACCTTAGACTTGGCACGACTTTGTCTAGATTTCATTACTTTTTACAGATAAACAAGCAGCTCCATCGCGATTTGGCTAGTTTTTTACAGAATGTTTTTGGTGGGATTTCACTTCTTTTTGTAGAAACATGGATTAATATTAGAAGATGTGTCCCACTACGCTGGATTTTTGCAATGACAGTCGATTTTTGTATGTACCAATAGTAGAAGGGGGCATTACCATATCTCTAATTCTCTAATACAGCTGAGACCAGCTGACGGTTCTTCATCAGATACTTCAGACCTTCTTCTCGATTTTTGACATCAAATGAAGCGGCCCACCAAGTTGAATATTTTTTGTAAAGGCGGTATGTCGATCTCTAATAGTTTGGTTGGGCTCTTGTGTTTTCTAATCAGGGTCACCAGGTACTCCAGATCTTCGATTATCCCAGTTTTATAGTTTGGCCTTTATGTGGCCATTAAACCCTTACTCTGTACCAAATTTCAGCTCTCTGGGTTTATGGGAAGTACTAGTTCTATTCTGATGATCATGAGTGAGTGAGTGTCATAAATGCGAAACTTTGCTTTCGCTTAACTTCGGAACTAAATGACCTACAGACTTTAAATTTTGGATTTTAAGTATATTATTATAGCTTACTGGATGACGAAAATTTCTGCGTTCTGGTCTTATCCAGAGGTTCTCAGTTAGGGGCCTGAAAATGAGGCGAAATGGTTTCAGTAAAGGATGGTACGGCAGTGTTTGCTTCGCGCTCGACTTGGCGGGTGCACTGCCGTGCCCCCCGATCCCGAGAGCAGCGAAGGATTCTAGAGTATAATCCCGAGCGTAGCACAAGGAATTCTAGAGTAGAACCCTGAGCGAAGCGAGCGCTACAAGGACCGAGATGACTTTTTTTCACAGGTTGTTTACTCGACTTTACCATTGACTGCGAGAAAATAAATACTAGTATAGTATTTATGTTTATCACATTTGATTTTACAGGATGAAAGCCCGCCACCGACGCTAAAACTGTTACCGCGTATTCAGTAGGTACATCGTTTTGAACGACTTCACATAGAAATTTTTAATTGTTAACAAAACTAAAAAACAGCTGGTCCATACATTTCGACCGTGTAGGTCAGTATTGTAGGAAACAGCGTTTTTTTTAATAACCGACGAAAAGTTTCTGCCTTGTATAATCGGTAATAAGAGAACAAAGGTGCTTTTTCCAAATTCAAAATGTTTTTACTCACTCAGTGACTAAGAAGGAGTTGCATTCACTGATATTGATTTAAAATGCCCTTTTTCGAGTGGCAATGGTAAAAAAAGGCATTTGATTTATCGATAACAGTGAATAAAGCTCTCTTTTACTAACTGAGTGAATAAAATCATTTTGAAATTGGAACAAGCACGAAGTATGAACAAAAAAGAAAGAAAACGTGCCGACAAGAATATTTATCACTGAATTCTGAAACTTGTTCTAATTTCACGATACATTTTTAATGTTTATATTTAATCCTTCGTTTTCTTATTATATTACCGATTATATAATAAAATGTGATACATACTCATCTGCCTAGACTCTAAACTTATCCCAACTTTATTAAGGTGAACTTCCAGTCTAATCGGATGCAGCTAAATATCAGTATTTTACATCGAGTGACTGCCCCAGAACACAACCTAGTTAGTACTGTGTGGGTAATACAAAGACTGGTTGTCAGAGTTTCGGGCCACTGACTTCCTGTAACGACTGTCAAAGAACTACAAATGACAGCCGGCCAACGGCTTTACGTACACACCAGGCACGGAGGAAACTCTGTATGGAATGAATTAGTGGTCACCCATCCACAGACCGACCTTGGTAAGCCCGGCTTAACCTTGAAGATCGACCAGCCCGCGTAGCATGACCACCGTAGAAACGGGTTTTGTCGACGAAGAGTCGAATTGAATTGTCATTTTATGACAGATTGTGGAAATATTTCTATCGTCGCAAGCATGGCGATGTTAGAAATGTATGAAATGAATGACAAGACATGTAAAGTTGTATAGAAAGAGCTTTATCGAGTCTTGGTAGACTAGATATAGTATTGCCATGTTTGGGGGCAGAGTGACTGTTATTATTAAACCACTACAAATATAAATACTATAATTCGGTTTATTTTCTTGCAGTCAATGGTAAAAAGTAGAGTACAAAACTCGTGAAAAAAAAAATCACTAGAATCCCTTGCTACGCTCGGAATTCTACTATAGAATCCTTCGCTGCTATCGGGACTCTACTCTAGAATCCTTCGCTGCTCTTGGAATTATACTCTAGAATCCTTTGCTGCTCTCGGGATCCAACTTAGTCCCTAGAATTAAATTCCTTTTTTTCACTTGATGTATTTAATCCCCTCCCGATCAGAAGGTCTAAGTAGCAAAATGTCCAATTGTGCGAAACGTCTAATGAGCAGTAAGTCTAATTAGCAAAATGTCCATGTAGCAAAACGTCCAACTATCAGATGGTCTGTATAGCAGAATGTACTACTATTTTTGAGTGGCAATGATAAAAGCATTATCTTCTATACAGCATGTAACAGAAAGGGTATAATCATATGGAATACTGTGGTACGGACCATCAAACTGAACAACTTTCTCTATGGGACCACCATGGAAATCGTAAAAAAATAATCAGCTGTCCTATACAAAATTTCAATACCTACTCGACCCAAATGTATGGGACAGCTGATTATTTTTTTACGATTTCCATGGTAGTCCCATAGAGAAAGTTGTTCAGTTTGATGGTCCGTACCACAGTATTCCATATGATTATACCCTTTCTGTTACACGCTGTATATAAAAATCTCGTGTCACGGTGTTTGTGGTCGCACTCCTCCGAAACGGCTGGACCGATTTATAAGACATTTTTTATGTATGTTTGTTAGGTACGAAAATAGGTCGTAAAGTATATTTCACACTGCTGCATTCTAAATTAACGAGAGCGAAGCCGCGGCAAAAGCTGATTAATGGTTTTCTCAACAAATTAACATTTATTTGTGTCCTGTTACTTCAACTTGCGAACACAGCGTGGAAAAAGCATAATAAATTGTAGTTTCATAATGATTTCGGACAAAAATACTTTCTTTCTGTTATTGTATTTCTTTGTAGGTGTTTCGAAAAAACGTCGTTTGATACACACGGGCATTTGTCTCTGCAGTTTTAGGCTCCATAACAACCCCCGGCGGCAATGACAACGTTTTTCGACTTGTATCAAAATGTACTATTTTCACTACTACTAAGCTCAGTGCGCGAACAGTCAGTGCGCGAACAGTCAGTGCGCGAACAGTCAGTGCGTGTTCGTTAAAGGGACCACCGTTTGTACGTGTGCGCGCACAAAAGTTTACAGTTGTGCGCGAACATTGCGGTGGACACGCGCACATTGTGATTATGTTAGTGCCGTACACCGGTGGAATCGCATTTTTATGGAAGCACCTACCTGCTCGTGTAAAATGCTTTACAGAATGAAACAATGTTTATCAACAAACCATGTTTGGTAAAAAAATTGTTTTACAACCTAGAATGACTAAGCTTAAATATAAGAAGGACATAATACTTTGCTATTTTGGTTTCACGGCAAAACATTGTCCTCATAATAGTCTATTGAAGTCACGTAACTCATGAATCGACCGATAAAACGGTATGAGTACCTACGTACTCAATAAATATCCAGTCTCAGAATGACTATCGAATACTGAACATAGTTGGTACTACAGTATCAAGATACGATCTAACCTTACAAGTACATTGATTATGCGAATAGATGCACAGAAACGATTTCAAGTCAACCTTTATTGTGTAAATGAAAATTTTCATCATATTTTAATTGTGATATACTCGGAGAAGCTTGTGGCTAAGTAATAACAGCCACTCGGGTCTATTTTCAGGTTAAGCTGTGCTTGCCTAGGTTGGTGCGTGGATGGGTGATCACTTGATAACCCATTACATACCGAGTTTTCTCCGTGCCTCGGAAAGACCAAGTTTCCTGCGTGCCTCGGAAAGGGCGAGTTTCTTGCATGCCTCGGAAAGGCCGAGTTTCCTGCGTGCCTCGGAAAGGCCGAGTTTCCTGCGTGCCTCGGAAAGGCCGAGTTTCCTGCGTGCCTCGGAAAGGCCGAGTTTCCTGCGTGCCTCGGAAAGTACGTTAAGCTGTTGGTCGTGGTTGTCATTTTAGCTCTTTGACAGTCGTTACAGGTAGTCAGTGGCCCGAAAGTCTGACATACTTGTGTAAAGGGTAGGCAGATGATGTGCTTGTGATATGAGTTATTTTAAAATTCTGGTACTATATAGGCAGCAGTATAGCAGGTAAGCATGAGGCTCCTTACACAACGTGACATTATATATATACAGCAATAATTTAAATAAAACTAGCTGTAGCCCGCGACCTTCGTTCGCGTGAAATTATAAAAAAAAAATTGCACTGGTCCAGGACGGATTGCTCAGCCCAGAGCGGGAGGGGTTATTTGATGATTTCCCATCCGAAAAAAAAAAAGGCACGGATTATTTTCTAAAATTAAAGTAGTTTAAGTGTTAGGCCTTCGTCAGCTACCTGCCAGTAAAAGTCGCGTCAAAATCGGTCCCGCCGTTTCGGAGATTAGCCGGAACAAACAGACAGACAGACAAAAATGGAAAAAAATGTGTTTTTGTTATAAGTGCCGTTTAAATGTATTTGCATATGCATTCATTAAAAATCTATTACCTAGTTATTTTGATATTACAAACAGACACTAAAATTTTATTTTATTGTATAGATGTTTCAAGTATGATGAGACTATCACAATAAATTCTATTTCCCTTACAGTCTTTAAGACCAAGAGCCATTGCTAATGGTTAGAGAAAACGCGCCATTCCGTGAGTGAAGGAATTTGCCGTGCGCCCATTTATCTTTATACCTACTTATAATATCGGAGTACCTACGTTCGCCTATTTCATACAAAGCGTGCCGATTATGAGGATTGTGCTGAAGTGGTGACATATTTTTATTAATGATTAAACAAAGTAAATATTATTATTATGTACGAAAAATTGACATACCTTCTCAATCTGGCACATAAATGGTATTAGTTCGTATAAACTCTGGTTAACTCGTTTTATCGACATCCGAATTACGTACACGAGAACGGATTACAAAATAACCAAACGAGTTTGTATGCGACGACCATTTTATAGAGGATTATTTTCATTTCATCAGAAAAAGAATATAACGTAGAAAGGAATTCAACGTATTTTTCTATCACAAGCAAGCCAATTTTATGAGCATGCGCGGTGTAGCAATGTGCTACGTTGTTCCGACGCTACGGCGCTACGGCGCGTTGAGGGAGTGCCAGTAACTTAAGTTATAAAAAAATTCTGTTAAGTCTAAAGTATATAAATCAATAATGAGGAACTTAATCATAGATAGACTTGGTACTATTTTTTGGCTACTTTCAATAATCAATTAATATTTTTTTATTACACAAGAAAGAGGTTACAAAATTGTGTGAAGTCCTTGACTCCATTGCTACGAGTAAGTGATACTCCTGTGTTACAAGAACCAGTCCCTCTCCCTGGAGTATCTAATCTAATTTTCAATTGTCAGTGATCAGTAATATCCAACCAGTAAACAATCATGTGCCGACCTATAGTATAATATTCTTTGATTATTACATGGCTATTGTCGTATTGGAGCCTCACTAGTGCAGAAACGAAAAGTAAAGAGCACACATGTCATATGTGAACGTAAATGCCATGCAATAAGTCACTTTACGAGCAAGTTTATTGAACTACTTCTTGTGATGATTTACACGAAAATGAAACAGTCAGATATGACAAAAGTAATAATGCTGTGGGCAAAATTCTGAAACTGTTGTCTGGGATAGATCTGTGTGTCGTACAGAAGGGGGTGAGAAAGTTATAACGATCGTGGGCTGCTCGTTGTTTCCGAATATCCCGACTGTTTATAAGGTTATCGGCGGAATACATCTTAGTCATAAGCATAAAGCTACTTACCCAAAACTACTGGAATGATATCCTAATGGGTCAAGGACCCCAAATGTCCTTTTATTTCTTCAGTGGCGTTCTTACTTGATTCCACTCTCGATTTGTCACGAAGGCGCGTGATTAAGCAAAGCTTGACTGTTGTACACCGTATCATGTGAGTTACTTAAAAAATGGTTTAATACCTAAGGTTAGTAAGGCTGACAGTTAAATACGTGTTCGCGTGTAAACCGTCGCGTGAGCACTCGATCGTGTATGCAAATACAAGTTCTGCGCGTTAAAGCAACTTGTGGAGGCAAAAAAAATCGGATTTGAATACTTTTCCAGTATTAAAGTATAATTACGTAAACATTGCACGTTATATTTTTTATTAGCGATATAGCACGATAACCTACTTTATAGTTGAAAAGAAATGTTATAAGTAAACTATCGTTATTAGCACTTTTTGCAGAAATATTTATAAAGTACCTTATCAAATAAATTGTTTTCCAAAGGTAAGCTTAAACCACGTTTAAACCATTACTTCACTTTCGGGAAAAAAATAAAAATATGAAGGTATATTCCTTTTAGTAAAATCGAATTGGGCTGAGTATCGGTACTTTTGAACGTCTTTATTCTGAGGCATTCACATCTAAATAGTTTTCGTTTTCATAATGATATTAAAAGCGGTTGATGAATTTGTAAACGTAGACGAGGTGAAAGGACTATGTTAGAATCGAAGCAGGTAGCAGCGGTGGCAGACTGCCTACCCCCATGGGAAAGGGCGTGAAAGTGCCTTGTTCCAAACTTAGTTACGCACCAAGACCCACTGTGAAACACAAACATTTGAAAGTACCAATTTAAATTGCTGACGTAGTTCATAAAGCTGCAAAACTAAAATGGGACTGGGCAGACCATGACTGCCGGCAAAGCTGTGGACCCGCATACCACAAAACTGGAGCCCTGAGACAGCTAGGCGGGATCGCGGCAGACTGATGACAAGATGGCGGGACGTCTTGAATGGAATTCCCGTTAATTGGCGAGAAGAGGCGCAAGATAAGTGGAAGGAATGGGGGCGGCTTTTGCCCAGGAGTGGGATAGTTCAGGCAAAAAATAAAAAGTTAAATACTTTTTTTTTTTTTAATGAGATGGCATCTCGCAGTTCAGCCTCTGAGGCTGGCTACTGGTTAACCGGGCAAATCCTGTGGATGCCTTAAAAATGAATCTAAGGCCTCCAGCCACGGGGCTTAAAACTTAAATACACATGAATTTAATTATAAATAGTTGTTTCAAGTGTGAAAGAGTTATCTATTTTTCTTCACGGTCGGGCCAACGTGGGGTGTTTTTAGCTATCATTATACTCATACACAATAAACTTCAAGGCAGACATATAATCAATGCAGGATCAGTATCTCCTGAACATTTCGATACAAGTGAGCAAGTCGTAGGGAAGGACGCAACAGAGCCAAGACTATAGCGCAGTTCTCTAACTTCGCACTTCTAACTACTAGTTACTTTGTGGTGCAAAGTTAAAGCCTTTGCTATGCTATATGTTTAGCTGACTGCCAAATAGTAAAAAGTACAGTGGGAAAAGGTCTGATTTTTGCGAATATTTTGTCCCATGTTAATAGGGGGCGAGCCTATTGCCATAAACCGGGCACAAATCCAGACTCCGTGGCGGCTACTGAGAATTCCTTACGGCAAAACCCAATAACAATTAGCCTGGCCAAGGGCGAGTCGGACTATCTAAAAAAAAAACAAGTTCGTTGTATGGGAGCCCCAACTTGTTTTTTTTTTGTTTTTAGAATTTCTTATAGGTATATATATATATATATATTATGTTATATTATACTAGCTTATGTTATAGCGCCTACAGAAATACATCATCTGTGAAAATTTCAACTGTCTAGCTGTCACGGTTCATGAGATACCGCCTGGTGACAGAGGTACAAACAGATGGACGGACAGCCGAGTCTTAGTAATAAGTTTACTTATAGGGTTTACGGAACCCTATAAGTAAAAAAAAGAAGTAAAAGGAAGTTTCGGTGGAACAATAAAAGGCGGTCGAATGCATCGTTATCCCAAGAGTATGAAGTCATCACAAAATATATCTTGAGAACGGTCCTCCGTGATTCTTATGCAGACTACTTCTATGCAGAATTCAGTGAACTTGTGGTAGCATAATACGAATGTTTCACTGAACTAATTTCCGAGACCTATGACCGATACTTTTATTTTTGTTTTCACACACGGTATATCTCATGTCTTAAATACCGGCAACCCTGGTGAGAATTCTTCATTCGGATTTATTATTGCAAACATTTCCTGGGCGATTGAATCAGTGACAGTGACATCAGTGATCATATGTAGCCTTGTGTCAATATTGACTGCAACGAGAAGTGGCAATACTACAAATAGATTTAAGCTATGATCGTCATAAACAGTTGTTTTTCAATATGGTATACAATGAAGTAGCTAAGCTATGTCTACTCCATCTATTGTAGTTAAATTTGTTTTCTTTTTTTTATCAAATCTCTGGAACGAATACAGTTAAGTAAATATAGCAGGAGCAGAATGAGAATCAACTGAAAAAAGGCGCCGCGGTGTAATGTTTCATTATATTTTAATTAGTTTAGCACCTAATGAAAGATACCTCTTTTTTTCATTAGTTAAAAATGAACATAGTAGTAGGTAGGTTTACACTCTCAAGTCTCCTGAAAATTATGTAATTAAGTTACTTTGTTCAAATGAGAAAAAAATGGTTACAATACAGTTTTACTTTATCTATGTATATCTATATGATTATTAATAACTAGCTGTTGCCCGCGACCTTCGTTCGCGTGAAATTATTATAAAAAAATACTGCTTCCCTTTTTGAATCGAATTTTGTTACCAATTTCAAGGATTTTCATTTTTTTGCATGGAACCCTAGTTTTTTTCTAAAATAAAAGTAGCCTTTCTTAGACCTTATTACATCTGTCAAAATCGGTGTATCCGTTTCCGGAGATTATCCGGAACAAACAGACTGATAGACAAACCGACAAAAACTGAAAAAAAGTGTTTTTGTTATAAGTGCCGTATATATTTTCATATGCATTCGGTAAATAGCTGTTATTTTGATATTATAAACAGACACATCAATTTTATTTATATGTATTGTATGTAGTATGTAAGTATATGTATGTATGTATGTATTTGTATGTATAGAGTAAAAATTATGCATTTTATACTTTTTTTTTTTTTTCTATTAGGTACCTTCCCTGAAAAAATATTTTCAAATTATTACCAACTCGTAACCAACGCTTGAATTTTAATCACTTGACAAATAGAAATGAATGACACATTAAACGAATCTGTCAATAATTACAATTCATCTTCTTTTTTGTTTATACATTCGTAGGCGTTTCCCACATTCCCAAAAATAGTTTATGTCCAATTTATTATAAAATTTAATGAAAAAGAAGCAAATTAATAATACATAAGTAAATAACAAATATAGAAATAACTGTTCTCCTAATTTTTTTTTCGGAGATTCGTCCTTGTGTCCAAAGGCTTTGTACTCAAACATAAAGCCGAATTACAAAGAACGAGAGGCCCATGACGTCATTCGGTCCCGACATACTGTTATAGAACTAATTATTATATTAGTAAGACCTGGAATTGCGCTTCTAAATTGTTGTGTTACATGTGAATACGTCCTATGAAGATTTGGCGCAAGATGTGCGGAGGTTTTCGCCACATTTACATATTATGCCGACGCAAAGAAAGAAAATAGTGGGAGGCACACGTCTCGTAGGTACCCACACATAGTGTTTGTATTAATTTAAGTATTACTCGCTTGCGTTATGTCCATTAAAAATAGGATGTATGAAACATTGTTAGTCAAATGAAGATTACAAAAGAATTAAAATACGTGGAAAGCTCTAAATCGTATTTTTGTTCATGTTGTTCGTCATTTACCTAGCCCTATCCTAGTATATCGAACAAGTTAGCAAAGTCACCAAAAACTTCTACAGTATCATTAACCAAATACTTTAATTAAAAATAAGATCTTTTTGATCTGTAAAACAACATTTTAATTTTAGGAATGCCTTTGTAATCTGCAGACACAATTTTTTGCCTAGTCCTTCGAATTTAATTACATAAGTAATGCACGAACTTTCAATTATATTAAAGCAGAATAGATTTAGTAATAATCTTAGTTATGAAATATCTTTAATGAAAATTGTCAATTGTTTTGCTAATTTAAATTACGACTTAAACATACAGGTACTTATTAAATCGAACTAACTGAATTTTATTTCGCGTGTCTAAATAGAAAAGAGAAGATTTAATTAATTATAAATAATAGAGCATTGATGTAGTCATAGATCGTAAATCTAATGCATGCCAGTTTACAGCTTGCCGAAAATTACGATCGTCCCATTTCAGAGACTGTACTCACTGTAGGCTGTACTCAACCGACACATTGAGTTGGGACAAGTTAGTAAATAGTGAGGCTGGGTTGCGGTGCATGCTGGTGGTACTCACGCGACATGGTTGGCTTGCGGTAGAAAGGCGGCCGCGAGCGCCAGCAGGAGCGGCGCGGAGCGGGGGCGGGCGCCGCTCATGACGCGGCCGACAGTCGCATGGGAGAACGCGCGCGTGTGTGCGCGGTGGCGCGCTCGCTCGCTCGCCGCTCGTCGTCGCGTCGCGAGGCGGACTGGCGGACCGCTGCCGCGCGCTGCTCCGTGTCCGGTGGCGTGGCGCGTGGCGCTCAACTGCTCCCGCCGCCGCGCCGCTATCGATCGTGGCAGGCGTGACCCGGGCCGGCACCGCCTGTCGCTCCAGCTATCGACCGTCGCGCCGCCGCAGCCGATGCGACGCGTACTCACCTCCTAATTACTACACGACCGGACTCCTTCGCATTAAAACTTCAAACCTGCGCGCGACACCACGGAAAATAAATCTCACTTGATTTTACAGACTTGTAAATTGTACGTACAACTTTAATTCGGATACCGTTTGCGACTAGTGTTAAAAGTAAAACGCTGAATCAAGATTACACAAGATTTTTTTTCATAAACTACATATTATTTGGATTAAAAATATAAGGCTGTGGTAACTAGCTCTAGAGTTAATACGTTTTAGCTAACTTCAATAGATTTTTTCAAAAGACGAATGCTGTTTATGTTGTAATGCCATTTCGATTTTTTATCGACTTGACAGATTTTAACAAATGAGTTATCATTAGATGTGTTGACCTCGTGAATAACAGTCTATATGTTGTAGTAAAATGTGCCACAGTACATGTTAGCCACCATTATGTGTAGTCAAATAATATGATAAATCTTTTTTCGATGTTTTAGTAAAATGGTAATATTTTGGAAATTGTCTCTTCTAGACTTACTCACATTTAGAAACACAATGTAAAATAAAAAAAATAATATCGCTACGATTAAAATAAGGATAGCTGCATATTCAGATAGCAAATAATTATTAGGTATTCACGAAAAACAAAACACAAATATTTATACGCAAAATTCAAGATATATACTCAATCAATAAACTGCTTTTGTTAGAGCTGTCCTCGCTTGCATGAAAGAATCTCGACTTCCAATGTGAAGTAGCCGGAAAACTCAAAGTTTCTTTACAGCCCCAATAATTCAAATGCAGGAAAATAACCAGAGTGGCTACAATACCGAGACACTCCGGGCAGTTTTGCACAGTGCTACAAAGAGCAAGGATATTTATACCTAACAATGGCAATCGGTTGAGGAGCTAGTCGCAAAATAATAACAACTGCTCGGGTCGATCTTTAGGTTAAGCCGTGCTTGCCTAGGTTGGTCTTTGGATGGGTGATCGCCCATTACTTACCGAGTTTCCTCCGTGCCTCGGAAAGCACGTTAACTTATTGGTCCCGGCTGTCATCTGTAGATCTTTGACAGTCGTTACAAGTAGCCTGTGGCCCAAAAAGTCTGACACCCAGTCTTACCAAGGGGTATCGTATAACCCAGTACTAACTGGGTTGTAGAGGTCAGATAGGGAGCCGACCTCAACATAGTTGGGAAAAGGCTAGGCAGATGATGAATGGCACTTGGTTGTGCTAAAGAAGCTTTTGGGCATACAAACCGTGAGCTTAGTATGTTTCTTTAACACAACACATGAGCTGTACTGAAGTGAAGAAGGAAATGCATTGCATTATGTTTCAACGTGCACGTGTTTATCATTTTGCTGATTCACGTTAACACTTGCATAAACCTGTACGGGATTCTGCTAAGTACGCTTTTGCTAAGTACGGTTTTGTGCAGACAAATAATTAATTATTTTGTCTGTCAAATAATCTGCCCAAAATAGTTTCAAGTTAAAAAGCACACGTAGGTCATATCTACAATTGTTAGAACAAGAAACGTCTTAACAACAATTCCGCACATGTTTTGTGCTAAGAGAAGAATTTCTGCGCATCATTGAAGAAAGTTCTGCTTGTTCAATATTTCAATTGCGGCGGGCAGAGAAACTTTTCATGCGGCGTTGTGGTTAAGCGTCAAGAAAATACTTGCACTTATTAGTCTGCCCTTTATGACTCTAAAAAAGCGGTTTCAGACTAGCGTATTTTTAGCGCGCATAAGCTTAAATCGGTTTACGCGTGGACATGCGCGTCTTGGGCTTGAAAAAACTGAATTTTTCCTCACGTGATCGTAGTTAAAATTTAGTTCGCACGAAGTCAAATGGCAAGTAGAAAGTAAACAATGCGCCCATGGCTAGGGTGCGCGAATACATGTTACATGTGTGCGTGTATTTGTTTAATCTGTACACCCCCAGAGTGTGGTAGACCGCGGAGGTGCCTGCCCTACATTTTGTAGTACCCATATCTCCGCAACACAATATCAGCTTATTTGTGAAGGAGGTGAGCGAAAACTTACTTGTATCTGTGTCGCTCATCCTTCTCTCCGAAAATAAATGTTTTAACTTATAATAAATTTAATTCGGTACTCTTGTCAGCAAGCGTCAGCAATTTCTAAGAGTTAAGAGAAGTGGTTACTAAATAAATACAAATAATGTAATAGGCAAGTAATTTAAATGACATTTTTGGGATGTTGTTAGGATACTCGTACCTGCCAATACTGTTAAACCAAGTTTGCAGCTACGTAAGACCTGTGCCGAGTGGAGCTCGAAAAATATTAGTTTTTTTCTGATTACTGGTAACAATTTGGTGCTTTCGGGTTCCGTTTTTGGGTAAAGGAATTCTGGCGGGATCGGTCCAAGTAGCGTCGGTGAACGAGGCCTATATTTTCGTGAATCTGATTGAAAGAGCATCTTATTTTTGTTATGACGAGAAAAAGATTGCTCCGTGGAAAAAAAGTAATTGGTCATTCAAAATGAACTATGTGATTAACGATTGCATTAATTACAAAAAGCATCGGTGATTAAGACCTACATCCTTTTACAGCATGGCTATTTTTCCATTACTATGAAATTGTCATAGGCCTTTAAATATTTCTCCTTCGACGTTATGAGTTTCTATTTTTATTGTTTCAGGAGTTAATGCACACTTTCAGAACTCGACATAGAACTCATTATTTTTTGCAAAATACATTAAATGTCCGTACCTATTACAAGAACAGGGAAGTAAATCGCCCGTTTTTGTTTTTTTTTTAGCTACCGCGCCTCCCCGCACCGTACAGCCAACATTTCAGTATTTTAACCAATTTGCGTTCGATTTCAATGGACGATTCATGTTCCAAATTCAAATCTAATTACTGCCCGTTAAAAAGTTTAGTGGAGAAAAGAGCTACTTTGCTCCCGCTTAAAGAGGAACAAAACGACACTTTTCGAATAGAAGGGATGAAAAACTATTTAAGAAACAACTGTGTATATTCTTTTAAATTTCACTTTGTGCTGCATGAATTCTTGCAAAGAGTAAAAAAAAATCTAGTAGCCATTTTCCCAGCTTAATCTTAAAATATTTATGGTTTATGGTTTAAGAACTTTATTTCTCAAAAAAAAACGTATTTCTACTTAGAATACATAAGTGACGAGACGCTTACATAGGCATGCTAGGTTAAATAACTAGGTTAAATTAGTACACTACCCGAAGATAGCTTAAAATTTTAAATCCGTTAAAATGTGTGTCTTGAGAGATTTTTAATACATGGATTTTTGATCTTTTACATTCCGAGGCAATTTGTTGTAAAGCTGTGCTCCTTCATACAGAATAGTATTCCTGCCGTAGTTTGTTCTAGGGGCCCGCAACGCTATGTCATTTGCTTGTCTAGTTCTATATCTGTTTTTAAAAGTTATTTGTATGTGTATGTTTTTGTTTAAAATTTGATGTACAAGTATTATACCTATATATCTGTGAAATGTGCAGGTGTTCGGTAGTTGTATTTAAAAAGAACTTTGATAATTTTATTTTGAGCTGTTTGCAAGATTTGTAGGTTGGATTTATAAGTACAGTCATACACTTTAATTAGGTACTCGTAGTCCAAATGAGGTTTCACCATGGAGTTATAAATCATATAGCAAACTTGTGGTGGACGACAACGACCAATGCTGCGCAGTGCGCCTGTTAAGAGGGCCCTTCCCGGCGCGTCTATCGTCAACGCGAGTATGGTCGAAAACCTTGTTGTTTCATCCAGAGCCACAGCGGCAATTTTCTTTCAACTCCGTCGTCTTACCCCGCCCCGACCCCGCACAACTCGTCTCCCGCGCACCTCATACCGCCTAACGCGATGACATTGAACGAAAAATAGTGTTCGAAAATTTCTTAAACTTGTTCCAGGAAATACGTGTTTATGAATAAATCTTACAAGTGTGTGAAATAAATATTTGTCATTAAGAATCTCCATTACATTTGCAAGGTTTCTATCGAGATGTTTTCTTTATTTTTACAGTTTATGAGTACATTATGAATGGCCAAAGTTCGGGTAAAATTTGTGCAAAACCGCAATTTTTGGAGGCTTATACTGAATTTGTTTATACTTTTTATTTTATTTTTTTGAAACAACATACATATTCGTTAAAATAAAACAAAGATAGATGTGTAACATCGGCATAATCACGTACGAGCGTTTGTATGAAAAGTATGACGAGTTGGCCGCTCTTAAGGAAGAGAGCTTATTTCTTATTTTCTCGATATGCGCCTTCCACAACAACTGGCTATCCAGTACAAGTCCAAGATATTTTTGAGCTTTATATTTTT
This sequence comes from Eugnorisma glareosa, assembly GCA_947578425.1. Taxonomy (NCBI): domain Eukaryota; kingdom Metazoa; phylum Arthropoda; class Insecta; order Lepidoptera; family Noctuidae; genus Eugnorisma; species Eugnorisma glareosa. Next base: position 36,735,772 of record OX387957.1, read on the forward strand.
CTAGAATTTAAGAGTGTGTTGTTTGTATTTTTTTATTTTTAGTAGCAAATATTGTATACTAGGTTTTATTAGTATTAACTGTCAGTAAATTGCACCGGAACCAATCAAACAATCTATCTATATGTCTATATTTAAATGGAGTTCCCATAAGTTCCTAGGCAGTTGTAATGCACCTGTCCCCTTTTCTCCTGATCTCTCAAGAGGACCATCATCACATTCTTCACTTTTTTAATTATATAATCAGCATTCATGGAAGACGATGATTACCTACTCTAAGCAAGGGTATGCGAACAATACACAGTTTGCACGTGCATTAGTTATAAAGTAATCGTGATTATCGCATGTGAAGCATAATTGTTTTTCAAATTCTCTGTAAACCAGACATCTGGAACCAGACGAATAATTATACAAAAAATAAATCAATCAAAAGTATACTTACCTATCTCATTGAAAATCTGATTATTGACCACTGAGCATAAATATTTTGAAGGAGAACGATGTTACGTTCTCCTTCAAAATATTTACGCTAAGCTACTTCCAATCCATCGACCCGATAACTACTGTAGTCATTATTAAATTGCTTGGGAGAAAAAGCAAAAAGAAACACGAGGAGTAAGTTACCGGATGAAATTTCCATTCATCGTAATAAAGACGGAAATAAATAGTGAGTTAATTGTATTCTACAGTGCCGATTGGATAAAATTGAATTTCTTCGACGTAATCTGATTGCAACCAGTTTTGGCAGGTGTGAGGAAAAAAGTGGAATGTACTTTTTAAGCTAGTAAAATAACGCGAGTCTCTGACACAAAATCATTCACTTTACAGGAGCCGTTCGAGTAAAGCCCGGCAGGTCTCTTCACCTGTAACTTTGGTGATCTCGTCAGCTACACACACGCATACACAAAAAACTCTCAAAGAATCGAAAGGCTTTTGACAATTCTGTTCTCAATTAAATACTACGGTAGCCCAGTAAGGCAGGTAGTTGTTGACTTGATGAGCTTCCTATTTGGTACTGAAAGGTGTGAGGCTCTGCTATTGATAGCTTGCAGTAACATATCTTAATGGCCTCGCATTAGCTATTGTTTCGGTTTCTCTAGAGGCTTTTTCACTCAATGTCACCAGAATGGTGGCAGTAAAATAGGTTTATTCCCGCCTGACACCACCGGTCTGTCACTGAAGGCGGCAGTTGCTACTATTTTATTTATCTGTCACTACTGGTGGTGAATACTGTCTGAGGGTAGATGGCGTAAAATCTTGTCTAAGGCCCACAACGAACGTATCTTTCTTCATGGCACTCGTGTCCCGCAGATCGGATCTTATATCATATTAATTTCCGCTATAATCTAATTTCGCTATTGTTTATCAATTCAAGAAAAAACGTAAATTTGTCACAAGGCGTAGGCGTCATATCAGCGTAGTACACCAATTGTTTACAGTAGCGACGCTTTACCGTACTTACGGTAACTACCCGGTACCCGGTACTTACCCGTTAACACTCGACAGCAAAACATACGAGTTATCAACAGAAACCTATATACACTGTGACTGTTTAGTCGTCGTACATCGGCAGACCACTTCATGTATTTAATGATTCATAAAAAAAGTAATTTATGAGATTTAAATAATTGTTTAAAAATAAAAATATAATACTTTATTTTGACGTACGTAGTTGAAACACCCCGCACCTACTCGATTTGTGCGCTGGGTAGATAGGTGCTACCGTTAGACACGTATATTATTAACAGAATGATTCATAATTCTAATGTATTAATTATATTTCTTTGTACTTATTATCTTAATTAATGGTAAAAAAATCACGTCTAGAGGTATTGTGGACCACCTTTGTAAGACGACTAAAAAGTCACGCTGTATATCGGAATCTATGAATGTTAGTTTGTTAAAAGAAACGCTGTTTCATAGCTTAGAAGCCTTTTTATTTATTTATAGCCTTGTTCATTTTCAGGAGCCCAAAAATCTATAATGCACCTTATAAAAAGAAGTCTAATGGCGATATTAGGCGATTCCCTTTTTGATCATTTTTGTATAAAAATCTATATACTCGTAGAATGAAAAAAACATTTTGAGTGGACCGTTTACTCCAGTACTCGTAAAGCGTCTGAATGCTTCAATGGAGTAAGTGGACCACTACAAGCTTTAGCACCAACTAAAAAACGACGAACACCCGTACAAAAATTCATCCCGTATTTAATTCTTTAAAACGGGTTTTACCTTTTGAAAATACTGCGTGGCTCTCCTTCACCGTCGCGTCGATAAAAAATGAATGCTTGTGTAAAACTGAAAGTTTCTACTAGACCCAGTTATTTATTTAGGCTTTGCATTTTCAATCACAGTAAGTGGATGAATGAATTAATACAAAATGTGTGCAGTAAGTATTGTCATGTTCTTTTTCTTCTTGCGTGTCGATAGACTCAATTAATACCCGACCAGTATATTATTGCCACCTGCACAGCTCTGTCGTTGGCTTCGTTTAAATCCTGGAAGGTGCAGGTGGCTATGCAGGATGGGCAATAAAGGAGGTGGAACATATCCTGCAGAAGAGCTCCACACTGACATTTTATTTGGGACGGGTCGATGATAGCCCATTATGCCAGATTATTTCTATAGGCCTGCAAACAGTTAAGAGATTTTCAGATTGGCTACTACAGTTCCTGTCCAGGAGGAAGATGTTCTGCTGGATTGATAAAGTGAGGAGGGGTGGGATGTCTGTTCCTCCACAATTCGCACCATTCATTCGTAATCTTATTACAATCATATTTCTTAAAGTGACCTCTTTTTTCTAGGAATTTACTCTAATCGTACTTCGAACGAGCCTATCAGCTGGTCCCGTGTTAAAAACTTATGACCCTTTCATGTGAATTTGGACGTCAGGGAATAAACCAGAGTTCCAAGTGACCTTGATAATAAAAAAAATATTAAACAATAATTTATGAACTTCATTGGTGATTAATTAACTGATAATTATTATCCAAGAATTATCAGTTAATTAATCACCAATGAAGTTCGTAAATTATTGGATTAGGATTTTGGATTGGATTAGGGAATCCTCCCTACAGCCCTAACCTTGCTCCTTGTGACTTCTGTTTATTCCAGGGTTCGAAATTAAGGTAGGCTAAGGTTTTAGAGTATCCACTCTAAAACCTTGGCCTACCTTGATGCCTGCCTGCTTTGCCAGCCAGCTCTGTGAGCAGGTGCGTTGTCGTCATGCCAGGAAATGACCGAAGCGTACAAAGCTTCTTTACATGCACATTGTTCAGTCATTCACGACAGACCATTGTTGACAGGATGACATCCACGGTTCACACAAGGTCGGCCCAAAAGTCAAAGTCAACCAACGAAAAAAAAAGGTGTCACCACTATTGGAGAAGCCAGTTCGCGTATTTTTAATATTTACAAGATCGGCTAACGTGTTTCTCAAAAGCCGAAAATCCCTTATGAAGCGTCCATTAATTACTTCCACTACCCATCGAGTAATAGTGATAAGATGGGATTTGTTCGCTTGTTGAGTGGTAGTTGAGTTTGATTTGCATGTCGTGTTTCGCATATGCACAACATAGCCGCGACTTTGTAAATTCTCGATAGCGTCTCCTAAGCCCCGATCAACAAAAAATATGTCGCCTTCTCTGAAAAACTAATTAAAAATGCCGTCACGTCATGCCGCTGCATTGTTCTTGATTTGGGTATCAGAAGTAACCAGCTGTTTGGTATACATGCAGAAATATTCACAATCCTAGTACACTGGACAATATTGTATGCAATTTAATTTTATAAAGCTTATGTCATTAAGAGTCAGTCTCTTAATGAAAAATGCTTTATTCAATAAAATTTGGAAAAGTATACGTTTCGGCATTGGATTGTGAAAATTTCTGCGTGTATACCAAATAGCTTGTTCGACGTACAAGTGGCGTGCGGCCCAGACACGTCTATAATATGAGTAATATGACTATCGCAACAAACGATTAAAGAGGCTTAACTAGGTTCCTGTATTTGTGATTGCTGAAAGATTTTCGCTAGAAAAAGTGATTAGAGCTCTTTTGGATGTATACATATTTAAGTCCCGTCGCAAATAGTGATTGCCTTTCTTTCATTAATAGTACTTTCGGGATTTCCAAAAGGGGGTCTCAGGCACAGTGAGATTTCATAGGACTACGTCTTCTACCGGATTGTAATTTTACTTGTTAATAGAAGTATTGTCAAAATAAATTAGAACAACATACTAACTGACAATTTTCCCGCGTGGCCTGGCAAGTTTGAAGTAGATAGCACCTTCTCTCTCGATACACTTCCTTTTGTACCACGTTTGTTGTTTGTGTGTTGGCTGCTGGCAGAGCTAACACTAGAACATGCTACGAAAAGCTGCCCATGAGAGAAACAATTCTAAATTCATAAAGCAAGTGTTCTCTACACAGTCTCGGAACTGCTGATATACCTGTCACTTTTATAGAGCTGTCAAGCTCTATAAAAGTTTTTCATCATTATGATTTTCGAGACCAAATATAGTCTAGTGATTTCCTTTATTACAAAACTCTACATTTTTGAGAGATTTTTTTGAGCAGATGTCTTGCATGCAGGATTGCATGATTTGACGTTTAAATCACCGCAAGCACCGTAAATGACATTCGATTATATATTTTCATAAATTTTGGGCTCTAGCAGGATCTGCCACACAAATATAATTACACATAAAGATAGGAACTGACCACTATTGCAAAGCCATAAATAAGAGTACATACTATTCAATGGTATTATAAAATGCAAGCTTATGTAATGTAACTCGAGGGGTTGGCGCTGTAAGCTGAAATACAGGTTCCTCCTAGTTCGGCTCCAGATGCTTAAGCTTTTGTGTACATCATTCTGTTCATAGCATTTATTTGTAAATTAGATTAAGTACTTTTTGTGTAAGAATAGTAAATTTTGATATAGGTAAGTGCGTAAACTTTGTTATTGCATTCGAGGCGGAATTAACACCCAAGCTGCAGGCGAGGGTGTTATGGAGCCGAAATCTGCAGTCACAAATTCCCACGCGTATCAAACGACGTTTTTCAATACACTTTCGAAGAAATAAAATATTAGAACGGAAAGTATTTTTGTCAGGGAAACTGATTTAATTTGCTTTTTTTCCGCGCTTTGCTTTCGCCAGGTTGAAGAAGAAGCAAAGGTACGGTGCCGCTACACAGCCTAAAGAAAAAACCAAAAAGGAAATTCAAATATTTTTGCATTTAGAACACATAATTCAAATACATTCAAATATTTACTTTTATGAACAAATTTACATTTCTTTAAATGTTAATTGTTCATAAAAGTAAATATTTGTTTTAAATAATCAGGTTTATCTATGATATTCTATTTATAAACACAATTTAAATACTTTATCAATCACCACCGATTAAAGCTATAGTCATTGAACCCATTTGGATCTGAGGAATTTTTTATTTCCGCACTTGTGCGGAAAAATATTAAACATTCACACGTGTGAAATACATTGCATGTTGAACCTAATCGTTTTGCGGTAAGAACCAGTTTTCGAGAAAGTGTGTCGAAATCAAATTATTAAAAATAAAAAAAATTGCTATCAATTTTATTGTGTCAGAGGTAATGTGATGTTTCTACCATATCAACATATCTGTATGAGGAAAACCACTCTTTTGCTACTCTACGAGGTACATATATATAACACCCTTCTCAAATCAACAACTTTTAATGAGCAAACCGATAATTGCCATAACTTTTTAATGAGACACCCTAGAAATTATACCATGGCGGGCATAAAGTATTTTTTTTTCAATGATTAATGCATCTAAAATTACTTTCCATCGGGATTGCATACAAAATTCGAATTGAGGTATTATCCTAGTATCTTTAATATTCATCAATGCCAAATGAAATTGATTTGTTTATGATGCCTTCGCTGAGGGGTTATACTCATCATCTGATGTAACCCAATAAAGACCACTAGCTGGTGTAGCTCTAGAGCAGGCAAGGTATAGTTGATCGCTTTACGTTTCTGCTTAAATGAACTACTTTTTTCATAGAGCCTTGCGCTTTTATGCATCTTCATACCTTCAGTTGATACTGTGGGAAATTAAGACCGAAGGGTTTTACGACTTCCATTGCTTCACTGTTCACATCTTTCTCCCGGTGTCTACAGAGATTCTATATACCACCACTCCATTCCACCAGTGGAAAATCTGAGGAAACTTTTTATAGCTTAACTCGAGACAAGAGCATTATGAATTAGTTATTTTCCATTGTAGATTTGTTCTCTAACTGGAGTATTTTAACCAATCCTATAATCGGACAGTTAAAGCAGTCTTTCTCTTCTGTTAGAACGTCGTTCAATAGGTATCCCTATTGAACGTCCTACGTAAAAAGAATGCATTCATGAAGATGCATGTGAATGTGTATAGAATGCGGACCGCAATCTACGGGCGCCGATAGAGGGTAACCAATCGTGTACGATTACACTTCTTTGTACGTTCTACGTAATTTGCTGCAAAATTAAAACTATTATACGGCTTGAAAATAAAGCTTAGGATATAAGCACATAAGCTAGCTCACGACGTGTGTTACTTTGTAGAACTGAATAAGTATTTCAATTATGTGCTTTAGTGGAAAATTGCAGGCTGTAAGTTCTTGAGTGGGTATAGTCGTGTGCAACTCCGCTTTTTTCCAACGAATGAAAAGTAAGACTTAAAACGTTCAGATATTTAAAACTCGACTGAGAATAAAAAGTTAAAACCCTTCAGATATTTAAACTGAAAGAAATAATTTAACTTTCTTGCATGCTGATGGAGTGATCGAAGGTTTACTCGAATAAAACACGGATTGCATAGAAACATTTGGATTTAGTAAGTTCTGTTCGATAGCTGAATATTAAGTGAGCTACTAGTGAGCGTTGTCATTTTAAAATGATACCTATAACGGCCATGTCAGTTGAATACAGAGAGTAAAAAGCAATGTAAATAATCTATTATTAGTGACACCGTTGAGAAATAACTCGACTAAATACTATAAGGCTAACATGATGAATGAAGTTATATTTATATCACTAGCTGTGCACTGCGGTTTTGGCCATCGTTTCGGTTTGGTCGGCTCCTAACTGCTCTGAATAAGCTGCTAAGCTCCTAATGTAAAACAGCCTTGAAAAAACTTCCTCAAGAAATGGGCTAGAAAATGCAAAAATATTTTTTGAAATATTACCGGTAGTTTCAGAGATAAGCGCTTTCCCCAACTTTTTACCTTTATTATTTTAGATAGATCTTCTATACAAATAAATAAAATTTAAGTGTCTATTTGTAATATCAAAATAACAGCTTTTTTACTGAATGCATAATGAAAGTGTGTGTATACGGTACTTATAACAAAAACACATTAGTCTGTCTGTTTGATCCGGCTCTGAAACGGCTGGACCTATATTGGACTGGATTTTTACTAGCAGGTAGCTGTTGTTTATAAGGTCTAGCACAGGTTACTTTCATTTTAGAAAAAGAATTAGGGTCCCGTGCAAAAAAAATTAAACTCACTCACTGGTAACAAAATTCGATTCAAAGGGAAGTAATATTTTTTAATAATCATTTCACGCTGACGAAAGTCGCGGGCAACAGCTAGGAAGCGCAGTATTTTGAATAGGCAAAATCAAAATCAAAGCATTTATTTCAAGTAGGCACTTTTGAACTGTCGAAACAAAGATAACAATGAAATGTAGCTACAGTCCCAGTCACAAGGCATAAAAACTGTGAAAGTACTGTAGTTGCCCATTCCCTAGCGTAGATCTCTATGGAGAAGAACGGGCAAGAAACTCCATGGACACCCTTTTAAATCAGTATATTGTTACAAAACCTTGGTTACATCATTCATATTGAGATGGTACGATGTAGCAAGATGTGCACGTTAAAAGTGTCCATAGTAAAAACAAAAAAGACAATTAAAAAAAAAAAAAAACAAATAAGCCATGGTAACTAAGAGATGACCAGTCACAACTGACAGCGCCCGTTCACGAACATGACGCATGGATCAGCACCATTCAACTCAGCCATTTTGAAGGAAACTAAATGATCCGACACACGCGCCACCACCAGCGAGACATAGCGAGGCTAAGGTACGTCACAATCAACTTTCAGAACAAGTGAGTGAGTAATTGGTCAAACGTTGAATCGCCTGACGCTAAGCCATTGAAAATGTTTGGCCGTTCATTTACCATAGCAAAAATGTATTAATTAACATACGCAAGAAGACTGTCCACCTGTTAACAAAGCATAGTCGGTAGAGGTTATTGTAAACATAAACCGTACCGTTCGAGGAATAAGGGAAAATGTAAGAGAGATATAACCGAGTGCAATTAGACAAAAAATAATCAAAAGGTGCAACGAAGTGTAATCACTACACTCATGAATGTGGTTTTCTTGACCACATTAATAAGTGTAGTAGTCAAATTTCTTGAAAAAAGTATGTCCAGTTATCCGTAAATAAGTATCAGTTACCAATTACAAAGGAAGTCTTAGACTTAAAACCCGGTATATTAAAAATAATTAAAGAAAATAGGAAATTTTCCAAAAAATACTTGAAATTTGCATTACATGGCTAATGAACTAAGAAACAGACCAAATTGGCGTTTAATGGATGCATGCAGGTCACACTATTACGCCACGAATTCGTCGAATTTGAGGTTATTCATAAATGAAAAATAAATATTCAAAAAGAAACTTGAAAAAAAAAAAATCGCGGTAGGTGAATTTTTTTTTTAACTTTCTTCTCCACTCTTTTACAAACTCAATAAAAAAAGTCCCATGACAATCTGACCACTATAAACTTCGTTCCACCTTATTGTCTAATTGCACTTGACTTATACGGAATTTAACATTTTATATTTTATTCAAAAACAAATGCAATAATTAATGTTTAAGATGTTTCGCGACTCGCACATAATTGTGCTTTTTCGATGATGATTTGAATTTTTTCAAATACTATTTAAGATTTGAAATCATAGCCTGTGTAAGTGACGTCTTTGCGTCCACACCAATTGCCACCAGTTACAACAGAAAATCCAGCATGATATCGACCACCACGCTTAATATTTATTTAATCATATTATAATTGTTTATGAGAAGAAGAAACTATAAATTAATAACACATATTCATGATATCTCTGAGCCTGATAAATAAGAGATGATACCTCGTGTCGTATAAAAGTCGCAATGCGGTGCATATTATTGTCGGCACCGAAGTGAGGCCAAAGCCCCCTCCCGGCAGTAAATTCTGCTTCACAAAACGATATGTTCCTAAAGATTGTTTGGTGTATTTATTGAATATTTTGTTATGATTGTTCTAAATATCGTTGCATCCCGTGCTCTTTGTTATATTATGAATACAGGTTTAAATGCCGCGATTGCCTGAATCAAGTTTTACCAAAGTTCTCTTATTAAGAAAGATAAGATAATATTTATTTGCTTAAACATGTGTCATACATACTAGAAAATACATGCATGCTAGATGGTAAAAACAACAAAATGTTTGCCACATGATGTGACGTGCAAATGTCCAGAAATATTATTAATTAAAACATTCTCTTAAAACAACAATAAATTAAATACTTAATTAAAGAATAATAATAAATATAAAATAACAAAAATGAAACAGAACATTAAAAACAATAAATTTAAACCATTAGCCAAGTTATTTGGCTTCGTTACCTAGACAAGACTATACAATATTGTACCCCAGATGATGTAATATCTAACTTGATTTGAAAAGAGTGTCCATGGAGTTTCTTGCCCATTCTTGAAAATGAAATCTACTATTTTCGAATGGGCAACTACACAGTCCATTCACAGTTATTATGACTGTGGCTGGACTGTAGGTAGCTTATTTTTGACTATTTGAAATAAATGCTTTGAGTTTGACTAATGTGGATGCGGCCGACAAACCAACAAGATGTCGATTGCAATATATTGCGATGGATAAATGAGCTTGTTTTATAATATAGTTAATCAATAATTTGACAGTACTGTATTGTCAATTATTTATAATCAACAAATTTAATGATTTGAATTAAGAAGCTTATTTAGACTAAGTTTATTTATTTTTTGCTTTTTAGTTTCTGTAATCGTCAGAATTTTTTAAAGTTTAAAAAAAAAAATATAATAAAAAGATCCAAAAATAATTAAACTATTCCATTGTAAATTAAGAAACACAAAAAAATTATAATCAAACAAATAAGCTATTACGTCAATACAAATCTCTCCTCTAGGAACTATATAGGATGCTTTATTGACTAAATATGTCTTAAGTTTTCTTTTCAAGTGCACATTATTATTAAGCATGTTCCAACTTTTAGGCAACTTATTGTAAAAAAAACTCTGTCTTTCCGATAAGGGATTACAGGCGTATCCAATACATGCCAATTTGGTTTGTTTATCTGTTTATTGTTGTCGATAAAATGCATATTTCATGTTTTTTTTTTTAATTTTCTATTTTATTCAATTATTTCTAAAATACCCTATTAAAATGCCCGCTCACAATACATTACAGCGCTACAGTAGGCAATGTTCGCTCGCTTCGCTATATCTTTCATGCAATTCATGGAATTCTTAAGAATTGATACAATCAGGAAATTCTTTCGCGATTACCGCCTTTAGCTCATCACAGGATCGATGTATCTTCTCAGTCTTAAGCCATATAGCTACGATACCAGATATCGAGTGTTTAGCAACAATCAGCTTATACGTTAGTAACCATTGCATAATTATATTTATATATATATATTTCAGCACGGGTCCTCCATATCTTGGGCACAGTAGCTGGTCGTGTACATTTTGTTGTCGCCGCCAAATTCGTCCACTTGAACGTCGCAATACGACGGTGCAGCAGCTGAACCCGCCGCAGTTTCTGCCAATCTCGACATTTCTGGAGAGTTCTAGATTCGGCCCAATTTCTCTGGTCTGCGTCATATACTGTTTTTTTTCTCTATTTTCTTCATAAGTTCATTTGACGGTGGTTTAGTTCATAAAAACCTTAAAATGCACCATTCAAACATTTAAAACTAGGATTTCGGATGATAATGCGACATAAGGTCTGAAGTGAATAATTCCAACAAACTTTTGGAGGGCTGTACATGTGCTGGGACTGTATATGTATCTGTATAACAACCAAAATCGATTTACTTATGTCGTCTTACGGGTCGAAAACGAACCATGTTGGCATCTTGTCTTCTTCAAAAGCACTTTCTGAAGGGTGCCAGTGACGGCACTTGATACTTGATGATATGGTACTTCCTAGCTCCTAATAGCTACTGCAAAGCTAACCCCTATCACGCAGAAGCTCAATCTTACAACGGAAAAAATATAACGCAAACGTTGTTACACTCCAACTACACACAAGTTAAAAGAATGATAAATAAAAGTCCTCTCTTGTTATGTCCTAACGATCGATTAGTGAGAAGAATTAGTACACAATACTCATAGGCAACTTTCCTAGACTACGGGACTCCAATTTTGCAAGGAATTCTTGTAAAACTTTTTGCAGTACGGTTCGTTTTCCGCTTACCTGAACAAAGGACAAAAAACTTGATATATGTAGGGCACCGGGACGGAATAGCGTGTTTAAAACCTAGCATACTAATAAACATAGATTGAAGCCTGCCCATGCAATCGTGACCTATAGAAATATATCAGACTGTTTATGCACCGTTGCTACTAATACTTCATGTATTGTATTGTTCGAAGGTTTCCGTACATTATTGGTTACCATAAAGCCGTGGGTATTGAAAGCATTTCAAAGAATATAATGTGGGTTTCTTGATTGAAAACTACACTGGTAGTTTTCAATAGCCTTTTATTTTATCAAAATACACAGTACTAGCTATTACTCGCGATTTCTCTCGTTGTGGTTTTGGAAATACAAAAACTCAATAGATTTTATTTCACATATTAATTTAATAGTTTTTGCTGTTCCTTACAGGAGTGTACCTTACCTCCTTACCTCCTCGTAAGTGTAGCTTAGCTTTAGCCCCATTGTAAGATCTTCACACGTTATGAAATGCAAATAAAGATATGGATGTGAATATAACAGATAGATACTTTATTGAAGTACAGACTGGTTTCGCATATATCATAGTTTTACTGAATATTATTTTAAAATCGCAAGAAACAAATGTGCGCAGAATTGTATAATTGTATACAGGGTGCAACAAGGCCCTTCACGAAACCGTCAACCAAGCATTGTGTACATAAAACTAAGTAACTTTATGCAAAAATTATTGCTGGGAAACGACTTTTTTTTTGGGGTGAAAAATCACGTTTTACGGTAGGACTCAATGTAACGCACTCAAAACATTGTGCTGATGGATTGAATAGTATGGAGGCGTGGAGGTGTTTATAGTAAAAATCTTACATTCAAAACATGTATTTAAAAAAAACTTGTGAAATAGTTGGAACTTTGACCCAATATCTCCGTAACTAGAAGGTTCCCAGGTATGGTCTAGCACAAATAAATGATCGCAATGACGGGGAGAACAAGTGCCTTTCGGCTCCGTGAAGGGTCTTGTTACACCCTTTATTATCAGCAATACTGTATTTTCCTTTTGTTTAATAAATGTTTTTATGTAGTAGGTATAAAAATTGCGTAATCATTTCACGAACATTTAACAGTATTTGCGTGGGAAAACTAGCAAATCATCATACACTCTATAATAATCTTCGATTCTCGGATAAGTTTACAAATATTGCCCAGTCATCCTAAGATCAATCCTATGGTGACTGGCAATAAAATTTTACATGATTAAGTATTAAGGGTGTAACAAAAACATAACGAAACCGAAAGGCACTTGTTCTCCACGTTATTGCGATATTTTTTTGTTCCTAGACCATACCTTTTAAAGTTCAAAGGGTCAATGTTCCATCTTTTTCACAAGATTTTTTTTAAATATTAGATTTTTACTTTAAACACCTCCACGACCCCGTACTATTCAATCCATCCATCAGCACAATGTTTTGAGTGCAGTAAATTGAGTCCTACCGTAAAACGTAGTTGTAATTTTGTATTTGAAAAGAAAAAACGTGTTTCATCAGGTTTGTTATAATTAGAAGTGTCAGGTAACCTAGTTACATACAATTAGAAGAATTTTGAATACAATATAGGGCCAGTATTATTACAACACGCCCCCTTAATCAAAATTCTCACAATAAAAAACATATAAAAAATGGACTCAAAATATACCAATTAAAAAGAAAACGGTATGAAAATGTATATGAAGTAAACGAGTAAAAATATATTTACACTAAACCTAAGCCCAGTACACATCTACTATGTGCCACAGTCTGCAATCGTTTAGTTAAGATGTCAGCGAGCTTATCACTTGATTTGGTATATTTTAAGTTTACCGAATTATCAGTAATCTTTTCTCTAATAAAGTGATATCTGGTATCTGGTATGTTTCGTACTATGATGGTGTACCGGATGTAACCAGTATAAGAACGGCGATTACAGTTTATCCAATCGGCATCGCAAAATCCTACAACTTGATTTTCTATAACAAATCGAGTAAGCTAAAGTGTCTTTTAGATGTTATAAAACTTTCTTCGCGACTAACCAGTGAGTCTTGTTGTACCGAGTATTGAACTGACTCAGGTAACTAGTCATGTATGCGATGTCTGGACGATTATTAACACTCAGGAACATGAGGCAACCAATTAATTCTTGATACGGATATATACGCTTCTAGGCTATGATCACTATCAATGCTGGTACTGACTTTCTGTTTTCCAGATAATGGAGTTGTACAAGTTTTACAATTCTCCATTCCAAACTTTTGTAAAAGATTATTTATTTAATTTTTCTGATGTACTTTTATTTCATCATTTTTTCTGGTTATATTTAAACCAAGATAATAGCTTAAAAAGGCCAAATATTTTATCGAAAAATATTTTTGCTAGTCATTTTTGACCATGTCAACCGTCTTGTCACTACTGCAAAAAACATTTATGTCAACGACAAAGACTGTAACGATAACAAACTCTTTTCCAAAAACGTTTGGAATTGGATTGACCAAAAAAAAAAAATTAAAAAGTTTCATCTAACTTTATATTCCAGGCACGTGGAGCTTGTTTAAGTCCATACAAGGATTTTTGTAAGAGACACACTTTGTTCACCATACCTTTTACTTTAAAACCTTGAGGTTGCTCCATGTAGACCTTCTCTAGCAGATCTCCATTTAAAAATGCAGTGTCAACGACCAAGTGACGCATTATCAAACCTAATTTGACTGCGAGAGTCAATAGAATACGCAAGGAGCAGTGCCGCGCGACAGGAGCAAATATCTCAGAATAATCTACATCTGGCGTGGGTGAATCCCTTAGCAACTCATCTTGCTTTGATCTGTTGTGGTGTAAATAAAAAAAGAGAAACTTTACACCACTTTTAATAAATTATAATTGAAATAGATAATATCCTAAACTAAATTATATCTAGTAAGTAAACAAATATCAAGAAAGTGGGTAAATGATTGATTTTCAATAAGTATTCCTACACCATTTTAAAAATAGAATATTTAAATTGATGGTTCATTAATTTTTGCTAGGAAGCTTCCGTGGACGAATAGCTTACTTTTTGTAAGAATACCCTAATCTATCCTTATAGATTAGGGTATTCTTACAAAAAGTAAGCTATTCGTCCACGGAAGCTTTTTAATCTAGAACTAAATACAACCTTTTGTATTTAGTTCTAGATTAAAAATTTAGAATAACATGCAAAAGGAAAATATATTTCTATACTTAACGTTTATAAAATACTACCTATCTTCTTTAGAATAGTCCTATGAATCTGGCCATCGGAGTTCCAAATAGAAATTAGTTGGGTAATACCTTAACACAGATGAAATGTGTCTCCAGAGTAATTCAGTTATGTGGTACAGCATGACATGACCTCTCGACGTTGCTTTATGGGTCTCCTTCCAATTATACACGTCGTGGTAAGGAGAACGCGCTGCGAACTTCGCAGTCGTCGACTCGATGAGTTATTTTACTCGACCGAGTTTCGCTGTGGTCGTCTATCAGAATTTGGGTAGCTGGGAAAGGGCCTAAATGTATATGGCCTCTTGATCCTGATTATTTAACCAGTCAATGTAAAAAAAAACACACATGGGAGACGCTCATAAAGCGATTTCTTAAAACGATAAATGAACTAGTCTTGAATAATACTTATTCGTTTTCTTCGAAAAAAAACAAAATTAAGTTCAAACAATACAATTTTGGCGTTAAATTCCGAAATATATCATTTCTCTGAGGCCTTTGGTGCCGGAATGAATCCTTCAAAGTCGACATCTGTATAGAATTTTCGTTTTTTTTTCGAATTTTAAAACATGACAAGCGAAAAAGAATTCTTCTTCTTCTTCATTTTTTGCACGGAACCCTAAAAAATACGAACATTACCATACTTAGATATAGAATTAAATATTACAACCAGACTTTTGATAAGTCTGGACATTACAGTAAACCCTTTTTCTACTGCTGTCTTTACAGATGGTATAGACGTTGTTTTCGGTATTTATGAATATATATTTTACCGATGTCTTCAGCGTCAATCTTAGTTCCGTTTGCAACTGTTACATTTTTAGCATTAAGCTTTAAGTCTACAGACCAATCGTCATTTCTAGACGTTAGCCGTCCCAGTAGAATAGCTATTTTATTACTTTGCCTATATCCGCCAAATCTTGGGCAGTGGAAATAACAGCATTGTTAAACGACTCAATATTATTATCAAAGTCTCCAATTCTCAATCTGTATAACTTCCGTTCTAAATGTAAACGCCGACCCATACCTTTGTCCTCATAAGCAATTGTAGAGCTTTCCATGCTTCAGCTGCCGTGATTGCACGTCGCACATGAGTAATTGCAGATGATTCAAGGGTACGACTTTTTGGTTCGTGCCTTCTGATCGCTCCTTATCTTTGTCACATTGGAAACGTTCATCCCTGTTGGGTAGCCGCTGATCTCTTTCCACGACTCCTCATGCATAAGGTAATTACGCATTTTAAACTTCCACGTACACCCTTCTCTACGATGTAGGGTGAACGTTGGAATTGAGGAACTAAGCATGCCTCGCTCATTTGTGTCTCCAATTGCCTTCGCCTTCTCAGAAGAGTACACGAAGAGCTATTTTATTTCGTACCCAAACAATCGCACAATTATCACTTCAACAAATTATTACGGAATCACGCATTATTTTTCTTGAATAAACAAATACTTGAGCTATATTCGTACCTACTGGTAACGATTTGTTGTAATTTTGTATTTGAAAAGAAAATACGTGTTTCATCAGGTTTGTTATTATTAGAAGTGTCCGGTAACCTAGTTACATAGAATTAGAAGAATTTTGAATACAATTTATGGACAGTATAAAGCCAGTATTATTACGAAACGTGATTTTTCCCCCCAAAAAAAAAGTCGTTTCCCAGCAATCATTTTTGCGTAATGTTAATTAGTTTGATGTTCATAATGCTTTGGTTGACGGCTTCGTGTAGGCTCCTTTAACACCCTGTAGGCTTTTATAATATACATACGGGGTGCCAACATGCCTATAGCAAATATATTGTAAACCTTCCCTTTAATACAAACGAGTATTTATAGAAATGGGGTTCGTATAAGTGCTTGCTTGTATAGAACTAATTATCTTGCTGGCGTGTGAGCTTTAAGTTCAACACCTGAGAGTTAAGAAAAGCACGCTTCTACTCCTTGAGTAAACCTTTGAGTTTGTGCTCATCGCCAAAACTATTTTCATAGCCCGGAAGATTTGGGGCGGAAAAGGCATCCTACATTGTGATTTCCCTTTTCAGTTTTTGCAAAAGAAAACGTAACAATTCCTTTAGCGTTTATTAATTTAAAATGTAGTGAATACATGAAATTCAAACTAATGGAATAACGTTCATTTTGAACACAGATGCATACCGTAGACCGCAAAATTATTTTGTGGCTTTAACGACCTAAATACAGAAAAATCTGGTAGTTTTACTTACTTAGGTCCGTATAAGCACTAATTGCATTTTATTGCTTTGGTTACTAAGTCTACTTAACCTACTTTATATCTATTGTACTAGCGACCAGGGCCCTGCTTCGCACGGCGCCATCTGTCGGATCCCGAATTATCCTATCTTTCACAATAGAAACAAACAAAACGAAACCACCTGAGCGCGACAATAGGCCGTGGTGGAGCAAAATGAAACGTGCAGTGGACTGTATACATGTATATTAAGAAATAGGAATTAATTACAACGGTCGGTTGGGAGTAGTAAACAAGAAATTATTAGATGCTAAGAATGCTGACTCCCCGCTGTCCCCTCGTTCTCTGCCGCTGGCGCGTGGCATGTTGAGAGCAGCGGTCTCAACACCACCCAACCGAATTCATTGAAATTTTGTGAATGTGTATCACACACGGTTGGATAGTTTCGGAGATTAACGTGTAAGAATATAGTGACACGTGATTTTAATATCTATACAAATGAATAAAATTGTCTGTTTGTAATTTCAAAATATATCAGCTTTCGTAAAAATCCAAATCTATGTTCCGAAATGGCGCACAAACTACTTCAAATGGAAGGCTATATAATTATCACTTAACGAAACCAAAAGGTACTTGTTTTCCCCATCACTGCGATATTTTTTTTGTTCTAGACCATACCTGGGAACCTTCTAGTTACGAAGATATTGTGCGTCAAAGTTCCAACTTTTTCACAAGTTTTTTTTTTAATACATCTGTTTAACGAAAGATATTTACTGGAAACATCTCCACGACCCTCGTACTATTCAATCCATTCATCAGCACAATGTTTTGATTGCGTAACATTGAGTCCTACCGTAAATCGTGATAATTCACCCCAATAAAAAGTCGTTGCCCAGCAGTAATTTTTGCGTCAAGTTACTTAGTTTGACATAATGCTTGGTTGACTTGGTTGGCTTTGTTAAGGGTTTTGTTACAACCTGTATATTAGATTTTTTCGTAAGGTTTTTTTTTCATCTCTTTCTTTTAGTCTCTTAACTCGGCCAGTTTATTTAACTAATTTATAAACCAACAAAGAAAAAAAATGGGTAAGGTGTGGACCAAGCAAATAGCACTTCTCGTAGGCTACACAATAAAGTTTCAAGTTTTACTCAACCGGAGCAGAGATGTAGTGCGGATTAAGTTCAACCAGGCCCAGACAAAGGCACACTTTAGAACACTTTGCTCCCATGCTTAGGGCACGGCTCTTTCTTCATATACAATTGCGCAAGGATCGTTCTGTCTCGAGCAGTAATACTTAGTATTGTCGTGATTGAGCTGATTTTTGCGACTGGCTAAATGTTTTTTCATAGCCAACGCCTTTCTTTTGAGAATAACCAACAGCTAATAGTCTGGCTTTACACTTCTCGACATTTACATTCGAGTTTCGTTTAATTTTGTAAACCCATTTAGTTGAAATACCTTTGCGTCCTTTGGGTAATGGCATTAAGTCCCGAGTTTCGTTATCTTTCAGGGAACTTATTTCATCATCCATAGCATTGCGCCATTTATTTTTATCAACAGACTTCATCGCATCTTTGAACGTCTTTGGTTCTTCTTCATGAGCATGGACCTTTTCAACACAAATAAGAACAAATTCATCAAGTCTATCAGGCGGTTTGATTGTTAAGGAGAATCTCTTAAAGTCATTCTATGTGGAACTTGTTCATGCAGTAAAATAGTTCCCGTTGATGAAGTGCAAATTAACAGAGTCAATTGGATCAATCGGTGATGATTTAATTTAACAGTTGCTTGATCTTGTGCCTTCTGTGAATCTTCTTCCATTATAATAAGCTGTAACTATGGTTCCATATATTGCTATAACAAAACTGTATCTACCTTTTTGTGTTTTTTTTTTCGGATGGGATATCATCAGATAACTCCTCCCGCTCTGGGCTGAACAGGACGGATTGTCAGACTTTTACCGACTAAAACCCACCCATGTTCCTTCTTTTGCCCTTTGTGTTCCAGGGCCGCGGTATCTTTTTCGAAGTTTCGAACCCCTTCCCGTTTGCTGACATTTCGCTGAGGCGCGCGTGGAACACGAAGGTACCTCTACTGTCTGATTTATAGGTGGTATACATGAGGGGGGGGGGCGTTTATCAAAAATTGATTGATTATGATTATGAATTGATTAGCCTGTAATTTTCTTTAGACCATGTTCGATAGCCATCATCTCTGTCATATCCGATAAGTATTCATTTTTCGGCTTTCTTTCAAAGTTTGTTTCGTCTTTGTATCGGTACGTTAGGCACGTCAATACCATAAAATTATCCTCAAATATTTGATGCCTGGTTTCTATCCAAAAAATAACTTGAAAGGTGACTTTCCCTCAACGGTGGTCGGTCCGGTTCGATTAAGTATGTAGACATAAGTATTAATTAATTCCACCCAAAGGCCTTGTGGTATTACATCATGAGCAACAATGCGGGATTGCCTTAGCAGTTTCAACTATAATCCTGTTATCTCGTTCCAAGCATCCATTTTGAACTGGCGTGTACCATTCAGTCGAAGTGGTGTATTGCATACCTGATCATTATAAAATTCTCTTCCATTATCGCTTAGGAAGTTTTATACAACATGGCCAGTGGTTCTTATCACAGCTAGGAACTGTTTAAGTTTGCTGTTAACTTAGCTTTTGTTTTCCATGAAGTAGACATGCCGATACCGACAGTAGTCGTCTTTGAAAATAACAAAGTATCTAAATATTTTAAATTGAGTAGGTACATAAAAAGACCACAAACATCAGATTGAATAAGCTCGCTAGGCTTCGTCACTCGTTCTCGTGTTCCGAATTTGAACCTGTGTGCTTCGCCATTGATACGACGTTCACGTAATTCTGTATTATAGTTCAATTTTATGTCAAATTCTTTTTCTACTACTAACGTTTTTTACATTCGTCTTTGAAAATCAAAAAGTATCGAAATATTTTAAATTGAGTATATAAAAAGACCACAAACATGAAAGTAAATAAGCTCGCTAGGCTTCGTCACTCGTTCTCGTGTTTCGAATTTGAACCTGTGTGCTTTGCCATTGATACGACCTTCACGTAATTCTGTATTATAGTTCAATTTTATGTCAAATTCCTTTTCTACTACGTTTTTTACATGTTTTTTATTCAGATGACCACGTTCATGATACAATTGTAACGATTGTGAATTTGTGACAAGATTTACTTATTGCTTTGGTGTTACATTTTTGAACAACAAGTATTTAAAGCTTTCTTCGCTTCCCGTTCACAACTTTTACCGTTTTCCTTCAATGTACAGGCTGTCCCGTGGCCGAATGAAATTAAAAAACTACAAAATATATTAAGCTAATTAAACCTGCTCTTTAGAGAACATGAATGCGAATTTTATTTTAAAAAAAAACTAGCTGTTGCCCGCGGCTTCGCTCGCGTATTGGTCGAAAATTATCCCAGGGGTATGAAAAATAGATTATAGCCGATTCTCAGACCTACTGAATATGCATATAAAATTTCATAAAAATCGGTCTGCCGTTTCGGAGGAGTATAGTAACTAACATTGATTGATTGATTGTGACACGAGAATTTTACATAAGATAAACATTCCGTCTAAATGTTCCCCGTCGCATCGTACATACATCCTGGAATCTGTCGCCGTATTCCGCGCCACGCGCTAGAGAAGTGATCGCGGAATATTGTTTATTTCCCGACCAATATTTTCATTCAGTTCAGAATTTTTTAACTCTTGAGGTATCCCCATATTAAAAAATCCTTGGGGGTGAGATCTGACGATCTTGGTGACCATCAAGAGATGTCTCCAAAACCGTTTATCAGTTTGTTTGGGAAAAAATCTCGCAACAAAGCCATGGCGTCTCTGGCAGTATGTGGTGTGGCGGTAATTGAAACCATGTGTGTGAAGTTAAGGAAGGATGTTCTCTCATTATTGGAAGAAAATAATCATTGACAATGTGTCGATAAGAATTTCCGCCCTCTTGCGCACCGACCGGCGCGGATTATCGCGCAAACTGTTCTCGACGAGTTCAATGTTATCATCGCTTCTTGATGTTCGGATTGGCCCCGACCGCGCATTGTTTGCTGATGAATTATTACTTGGAACTTTTGCACCCACAACCGAATCAAATTTTCAGTGGGCGCGTCACGTAGCCCACGAATATTGTACCGTAAACAAAATCTTCGACGAGCAACAATACAAGAATCATTTGCCTTGAAAAACGCTTAGATTGCGAACGTATGTTGTTTACGTCTCCACTGCGACATTGTGATTAAATAACCCTCACGAATGACAAATCAAACGTGGCCCTCCGCTCTGTGGTATAAGCACAGTTCGAAATTGAAATCCTAACTCTGCCACCGGACACCCTTTACATGGTGCGAGATTCGAATGTACTACGAGTATTATGTAGTTTGTCTTGTCCAGCAAGAACGGAAATTAAATTTCTTTGTAATGCTGGAATATACCATACATCTTTTATAAGAAGCGGTTCGACCCGTCTATTTACATCAGCATTGAGACGTATTGTTCCTTTGCCAATAGCATTGATGTCTGTCCAGATGGTGTAGTGATAGTGTGATTATTTTGAAAATATTCAAAGCTTTCAAATACATAAGTCAGACTTACTAGTAAAAGACCAGTTGCGCCATTGTCTGCGTAGCAACTATTTTTATCTGCTTCTGTTGTACCTTCAACTGACAGAATTGTTAAATTCATGTTGTTTACACTATTGGTGAAATTCTTTGGTGGTCTCCCGTCGGAAATCCATTCATGACATTTCTTGACAATGTGGCCGACCTGTCATATTTACACTTTAATTGCTTTTTGTTAAAGTTGTTCTTACTTTTCTCAGATTTTACTACAAGAGCTTTCGCATTAGTATTACACTCTGCTTTATTTATCAGCGCTCTTCGTTAGTTCGCAACGAGTCACACTTTGACAGGTTACAGTGTGACTCGTTGGGAAAAATTGTGAATAAAAATCCCAACCAGTCACACTGTTACTCGATAGGACAACTTTTTGTTTTTTCCCAACGGATCACACGCCAAGTGAAAAGTGTCACTCGTTGGGACAAAATATTCTCATAAAGTAACACAGTGACATATTGGCATTACTTCTTACACAATCAGTAACACCATGGTAAGGTACCAAGGTACCTGGATAACTTTTAAGTAATCGAGTTGCCATGAATTTCCATGTTTGCACATTCTATCCATCCAATTTGTTTATTTCGATCTTCGCCGTAGCTACAGACTGCATGATGGCGATCGTAAATTTTACTTAAATCGTAGATACAGTTCAACTTGTATGTAAAATTCAAGTTTCTTACTTTTATTTTGCTATCCACCCATAGAATTTAGCCTCAGGCAACTCAACGCTCAGCTACCATATTAAAGTAAAATCAATAGAGGCATAAATAACATAATATAAATTAAATTATATTTTAGACATTTTAAAAGGGTAAAATATTAAGTGACATGTTGTTTTATTCTATTTTTGAATAATGTCAATAGTTATCCCATCTATCTATGAAAGTTTCATAGCTTCACCTTCAAAGAGTTTTGAAATACAAACCCAAAGGATAGCTATTTAACTTCCGAATGCCACGTAAATTGATTTTTCTTATGATAAACGTTTAAATTGAGGCACCACCTTAAATCGACTGTAATTTTTGAATGGCTTCTTTTACAAACTAGAGGTTGACTTTACAATCGTTCAAGTACTTTTACTGCGGGCCTGTGGACGGTGAGTAATGTTGTCGCCTCGAAGACAGCCATACATTTTTCCCATAAGATCCGTTATTTTTATTAATGGATTAATTATTAGTTGATTTATTTGTTCAAATCACACTATATTATAACTATTTTAAGCACTACTTAAAAGATATTCGTTTGACTATTTAACTTTTAAACATTATTTAATAAAAAATAAAGGTTGGTAGCACTGGTGTCGCGCTGTGATTGGTCCGTTGTGAATTTCCGGGCAATGGTGGGGCGACACTGGTCATTTAGATAGTGAATAAAAGGCAAACTTTGGCAGTTGGTTGGTGTTCATTCAGATCCAGCCTGTCCCTTTGCTGCCCTTCCCAGCGACGCCCTAAGCCGAAGCTCATACCCCAAGGGGGTATCCTTAGCGAGTGGTCGCTTAGTTTTTTAAGTATAGTTTTAAGCCCCTGGCTGGAGGCCTTAGATTCATTTTTAAGGCATCCACAGGGATTTTCCCGGTTAAGCAGTAGTCTCAGAGGCTAAACTACGAGATGCCACTAAAAAAAAAGAGTTGGTTGGTGAATTCAGAACAAGTAACATCTCCGGTTCTAAAATAGTGTGGTGCCTAGAAAACAAAGTTTTAATTGTGAATGTGTGTATATTAATGAGAAGGTTAAGTGACACTAATGTTCCGCGGTGATTAATACTCGTAAGACTTAATAGAATAAAATATTGGCATTTACTCTGTGTTTGTTGTGATGATTCAATTACAGTACTGGGTTAGCTCGCCGTCCGTCCGTCTTATGACGTCAGGGCGTGTCGATAACGCGTTCGTGTTCCACGCGCGCCTCAAAGAGATGTCAGTAAACAGGAAAGGCTCCGAAAGGCCGGTGCTTGCCAGGGTTGCGAGACTGTTCGAAAGAGATACCGCGGTCCTGGAATACAAAGGGCAAAAGAAGGAATATGGATGGGTTTTAGTCAGTACAAGTCTGACATTCCCTTCCGCTCCGCCCAGAGTGAGAGGGGGTAATTTGATGATTTACATCGGAAAAAAAGTACTTTTACTAACGCTAGACCCTTAAGTTTTCAAATTCCATTGTGGTCTCCACTCAAGGTGAACTTATGGTGATCGGTTGAGGGACCACCTGACGCATGCTGGTTCTTTTTATTCTGTGAACAAGAAGGGTTCATATTCAATAAATTACTTTTACAAATCTTTTACTAAAAGTAGTAATTTTGTAGTAGCTGTAAGTCACGACTGAGGGACCACCTTTAACCGATTGTAACTTTTGAGTGACTTCTTTTACAAACTAGAAGCTGAATTTACAATCGTTTGAAATTTTTTTCTATAGGCTGACGCAGTCAAAAGCTCAAAATTCAAATGTGTTCCTTCAATGGGAACGCAAATTCAAATAATGTTACTTAGTTTGATGTACAGGTTGACGGTTTCGTGAAGGGTCTTGTTACACCCTGTATTTAAATCTGAAAAGAACAGTGAAGAAGTAAAACCATCATAATTTCCACAAGCTTGAAACAAAATAATTTTCTCTTGAATTCGCCATGAACTATGTGACAGTATGGTTAGACAATGATTTACTTCCAGTGTCGTAATAGCAAGTCGCTCACAAACAGATGGAAAGAACTGGGGGAGGCGTCGGCTCTTGCTATAATTATACCACCTACGAGCACATGGCTCTTCGGATAAATGAACCACCCAGTCAGTCTGCCGTTTTAATAATCTAAGGATCTGAGCACGGTCACGTTGCGCTAAAAACTCAGCGTCAGTGGTCGTGTGTAATTATAGTAATCATGACTTCAAGATCAACTGGGAGTAAGCATATCTGCAAGTATTTATAAGTTCATAAACTTAGAAATAACAGATCCCACGTGGCTTTAGCTATTTTTTCAAGGCATAATAGTTATTTTTGGCTATTTCATAGACCAAATCGGGATAGCATACGGACTATGATCAGAAACTGCGAAAAATATCAACGTTAAGATTCTCTAACCGTTACAATTTTCGGTAGAAGGTATCATATTAGGGTTACCATACATTTATTATTTAAGTGCAAGAAGAGGACATATGTATATTATTTATACCGAAAAAAGACGAAAACACAATAATGTAAAATTGGTCCACTAGAGAACAAGCGGGAGCTAGTAGGGCAGAGTCCCAGTGGCTTAGATACTATAGCTGGCAAGTAAAAAAGATATTTCAACGTTAGCCCCTCAGATTAACATATCCCTATTCACCAAACGCCACGCCATAAAAGCACAACATTTGGGAAATAATATATATAGACAAAATAATAATATTATAAGGGAAATAATAATAAAGAGTGTAACAAGACTCTTCACGAAGCCGAAACGTACTTGTTCTCCCCGTCATTGCTACCATTTTTTTGTTCTAGACCATACCTGGGAACCTCATAGTTTCGGAGATATTGGGGGTCAAAGTTCCAACTTTTTCACAAGTTTTTTTTTAAATACATGATTTAATGCGAGATTTTTACTTTAGAAACTTCCACGATTCCCCTTATTATTCAATCCATCCATCAGCTCAATTATTTGAGTGCGTTACATCGAGTCCTACCGTAAAACGTGATTTCCCCCCCCCCCCCCCAAAAAAAGTCGTTTCCCATCAATAATTTTTGCGTGAAGTTACTTAGTTTGATGTATATAATGCTCGGTTCACGGCTTCGTGAAAGGTCCTGTTACATCCTGTATATCAACATATGTAGAATAATATTATACTTAAGTTGATTTCGAAATGTTTTGACCTGAAAAAGATTAGGCTTCGTGAAACGAAACGCTGTTATAGGGATAGTGTAGAAGAAAATATATGTGTCGGAAAAAGTCGTATTTTGCAAATGACCGAATAAGGTTGAAGTAATAATACGAACATATATCAGAACTGTACAAAGGGAACGACTGTAAGGACGATGTTAACTTTCTTGCTGATTGGTTTTTAGCACTGATGCCACATGGAATAATTTTCTAAATGTAGTAATGAAAGCGCAGAAAAGTGTGACAGCTTCCACTGCATGTCCCCGGCTAAACACTAGGAATTGGTGAAGGCGGGTGTCACATAGCATGTTATTTGTCTATCAACTGAAAAGATGAAAGTTAGGAACAATAACACGTCCAAAACGGCTGTTAATTCACCTATGCCTCCGGTTTTATAAGCGGTATAAGTACTGGTTGCCGACATTGTTTTTCAAAATGTTTAAAGATGTTGAGTAGTTCTAAGTAACGGCCCGTCAGCTATGCATTCTGCGAGCAACTCCGGCCCTGCCAATTCCGGCCACTGCCACTTGAGTTTGAAACTTATTGTAATATAAACAGATGTAATTGTTAAAGTAAACATGATTTTTTTGATTCAAGAGTTTTAATTGGTGTTGTCCCCAAATATAATGACCACAGCTTAAATTATGATGTACAAAATGTTTTGCAGGTACTCTACACGTACTAAGCCCTTAAAATATTTTTGTTTCCTTACAGATGTAATATTTACCTTCCGTTTAGTTGTGCCAAATATTCAGCCCGGAGGGTGAATTTAGTTGGCACAGTCCCCACTCTCCTACATAAGAAGTGACTATCGCATAGTTGGCAATAGGCCCACAGAACTCTCTCATATACAAAAGCCACACACAAAAAAGCTCATTTGTTAAAGTTTCGTAACATTACATATTTACATCGATAAACACACTCTTTATTCACGATGTGATTGTAGATTGTTATTTGTATGATGTCAATAAGAACCACGCTTGAGAATAAAATAAAATTTAGTCTCCACAATGCATATTTCACAGTAATATATTTTTTTAATTATTGTCTTTTAACTAATTCAAAGAAGAACATTTTAACGAAAAAAAAAATACTTTACTTGCTTTTTGAAGGGGAGGAGGAAAAAATTAAGTAAATTAGTTCATTCAGCTGACTACGGAAAGTAGACTGGCTGCGAATGCTGCACAGAATAGCAGACTGCGATTAAATAGCTTTGGAGCCGGGGATTGTATCAACAGCCACCGCAATTGCTTTTAGCGAAAGCCAGAAAATAGTCATAAGCTCGTGTACTGCAACTTGTTATAACAGCTTGGAGGATTGTGTCTTTTCAAGATTCCGTAGCCAAATGGCAAAAAACGGAACCTTTCTAATTATGTAAATTCTTCTCGTCCGTCTGTCTGTCCGTCCGTATGTTACATCCATTTAATTCCGAGACTGTTGGCACCACACAGTTCTTTGGTGAGAAGGCGTTCTATGGAACGCTACAAGAAAGTGAATAAAAATTAAGCAAAAAAATAAACATAGTGGTGGCTTAAAAATTTCATACCAATAATTATAAAATATCTATGGTTATAGCGGTGTTCGGTTCGAGATTCCTAAAATATTTTCTTTCTTAAGTCAAATGATTAATCAGATATTCGCTTCTACAGCCGTAAAAATTCTGTCCTCCTTTCTCTAATGTTTAAAGTAAGAGGAATTTCTGAAAAATTTGGGTTAGTTGAACGTAAAAACTAAATATGTAAAATCTTTGTCAAACCACTTGGTTTATATATTTAGTTTTTGCGATTTGATACTTTTCGTGAAACTGCAGCAGTCACTTTGTTTTCCTTTAGCATACTATGAAAAGCAAATTTAATTTTGCAGTTGAGTGGAAATTGACTTTTGAATGAGCGTTTAAAATATTGTAATTATATTGTTTGGTGCTACGGAACCCTCAGTTCGCAAGTCTGACTTGCACTTGGCCTGTTTTTTTCACAGTCCAGGCAGGGAATTTGAAACATATTTCGTGATTATTACAGTACGCCCTCTTCAAGTAGCTCCGAGCTATTCAAGCTGAAAAACTACTACATTTTTAACGTTTTTCAAAGGAGAGATCACTATCTCGCATGCTGGATTTCTTATCTCAGAGTAAAATACTATCGTTTAACAACTGAACGGTGGCTTCTCAGATAACCACTAAATGTATACTTATACATTTAGAAGATGTAAATGTATCTATATGGCCCAACAATGGGCATGGCCCACATTATTTGCAGTACGGGTGCCTTGCCACCCGCGTCATTTCTTTGGTCCCTTGTAAGACGCGCACTCGTTTCGTTGAAACTGTTTGCAACGCACCGTGTAGCATGCCCTTCTGATTTATAAAGAGAATGACGCTTCCCCTAACCTGGTTTTCACTAAGTGGGATATATCTCTTGAAGAAGTAATAATGTATCTAAATCTTGAGCTTCGGCTCACGTTACAATTTTCTTTGATTTGTGAATTTAAAGATTTTTTGGCTGTCAAATTCTTTTGCACGTGAAGAATTCGATAAGGAAAGGTGAGTGGCGAGTTCTCTCCTCCCAGACGGCAAGGCGCACGCAACTTGCTAAGTTTTGTGCTACAAGCTGTCTAGCGCCGCGGGGAACTCGCTTTAGTACAGGAACAGAGATTTTGAATTTTGAAAGGGTTTTCCAAAGTCAAGTCGAAATAGGATATTGCTTATGGTGAGGGTGTTAAAACGCTTTCGGATAGGTGAGGAGTTAGAGGTGGTTTTTGTAGTTTATGTACTTTACCAATATGCACATTCAGAGCTTACCTTTTAAAAACCTTGCTGGGGTACCAAGCAAGCTTCTTTCTCTCCACGATGGTCAGCGATATTGAAGATTGACATGCAGTATCACCCACCACATCGCTTCTACGACTTATAACGTTACGTTTTCCGAGGAGGGGGAAATGTAAAGCCAGAGGAAAACTATCACCTACCTATCATCGGGCTTGGAGGAGTCACGGCTTAGAAGGAAATAAAAGGGTTAACAGTACTACAGCTTTAATATTAATCCTTCAGGTAGGTACCTATCCCATCAGGCCCTGCTGGAGAGTCCTGCTCAGATACCATACAAGGCCAGGGAAGCCGGGGGGGGGGAAATGTTGAAGGTCACAAGGGAATGAGGGATCCAGGGGTTTCTTCAAGTTGTAAGGCTGAAAGCTCCAAGTCCAAGGCTCGCAGGCTGTAGCGGATGAAGACCCCGAGTCAGGTTTCCGAGTCGCCGACCTCGGAAAGGCAGGTCGTAGCAAAGGGCCTGAGTGTTACCAGCTGTCAAGGTGCCAAGGGCTTCCAGCTGTCAAGGTGTCAAGAGCTCCCTGTAGATAACGACGGTCATTCTGCAACACAAGGGTAAAATCACTGTCGTGCTTGCGCCTTCCTGCGATAGGCTTACGGCTGACACCAGGGCTAGGCATCGCCGGATTAGCAACCCTCTGGAGGATCCAAAGATGGAACGCGACCGCACTCGCTGGACTGCTTTCGCGCCCGCCCCGCCCCGCTTTCGAGCCCGAAACGCGTAACTTTAATAAACAAAGGGCACCACCCTTCTACCGACTGGTACTTAGTTACCGAGGGCTTCTTGCCCTCACGAGCATCAAAAGCAGACTAAAGATCAAGACAGCCCCGGCTCCCATCTTCTTTTCCAAACGACAGGCCCTTTGAATTTTGAATTAAGAGAATTCTAGAACATACAAGTACAGTAGTTTATAACAAGGTCTAACATCTATTACCTACAACCTAACCTCATAGCTCCAGCAGTGGATTAAAAATAATAACCCTAGGCTTTTCATTATCTGACACTGCAAAAGATAAATAAACATTTAGAGATTACTAAAAAACCTACAGGAAACCCTAATAGTACAAAATACAGAGCCCTAGGAATGCTTTACGTCCAGGCAATGGCCATGCAGTTACCTGGAAAGAATGTATGATGCAAAATCTACATTATAATAGCCAAACGTAAGTAAAGAAATACGAACATTACAGACTATATATACGAGTAGAAGGTATCGCACTTAAAAATATAGACTATTCAAAGAAAATATAATAATTTAATTAACATAAAAAACTGGAGTCTGTAGGATTTTGGCAAGTAAAAACACTAAGGCGGCAGTGGCGTAGTCGCGTAGAGGGCTGGCCAGTGTGCCCGCCGTGTCGCTGATAAACACATAGCAGCATAGCTCCGGCAACAGCTACAGGTGACCAGGAACCAGGCGTCGCGTGCTCAGCGCCTAGCTTAAACATGGTGTCGGGTGTTCTTCAGACAGGACAGGTGCGAAGTAAACGCAACCGGTTGGTGTACGACAAGATGTATGAACGAACTGAAAAGATTACGTTAGGATCTTAGCAGGAAACGTTTTATAATACCTGCCTTGTTTTTTCCCTTTCTTGAAAAAATTGATTGCATTTACAACTCTGTATCCAATATCGCCGTAAATATTAGAAAAGATGTTAGGATTTACAAATTGCGAACAATGTAACTTCATTATTTCGAAGCACCCTGGTTAGCCTACTATTAATTTATTAATTAAGCGCCTGCCCACATCAATCAAAATAATGTAGCTAGCTCAATATACTTCCTGTATTGAAATCCTATGTTGAGCTTTGTGTACTCACGAATTATGACTAGCTTGTTAGTGAAACAGTTTGGTAGCTACTTATATTATAGTGCTACAATTGAAGTACTCGCAAGTTCGCCTCTAATTACTAAGTGTCGATGTCCTTGAACGTCAGAATAAAAAATTGAATTTGATGGCCTGGTTTGTTTTATACCCATAAACCAGAATCGATGATTTTCAAATCGAGCGCATATCTATCTATTTTAAAAACCACGCTTTTATCATGCACGCAATTTAATTGACTACATTATTACATTACCTATGCATTTTACCTGTAACATTGGGATTCGTGAAATTAATAAAGATTATAACTTTAATAGAAGATAAATTTACTAATTTAATCAAAGTTTATAAATACATTATAATTAACTTAATGTCAATCTACTATGTACATTAATACAGACTACAAATCTAAACAACTTTCAGGCGTCAAAGTACTCCTCCTCATCGATGTCATCCGGAAACGTGCCCAGAAGATTGGCAGCATTGCCACGTTGAATGGCAATGCTAATTATTTAACCAAAGAAAGAGCCAGCCCTCTGGTCACGCGAAGTGTCGACCAGTCGGCGAGATATTTCCTTAAAAAGGAGACGCGCACTCGGACCCCTTGACCCAAACTTTTGGACCCCAAATGGCTCAAAACTGTAGTTAGTCAAGTCAGTATTGGCACAGTCCGCCGTGCTTGCAACGTGAGATGGCGAAAGGGTGTCGACACAGGTTGCGTCCCACACCAAAGGCCTACCCACCTTCCAAGGCACCAACGTCATGCCGTCTGGTCGCTTCCTATCGTCACGTACCAAGCCGTTTGGTTCTAATAATGGTACGCCGGCGCTGGCAAGGGCTCGACGAATAATGTGGTTAATGCTAGCGTGCCGTGCAATACGACCTGCGCTCCTGCAGCAAGACCGGCCATGGCATCCGAGGCTGTCGACAGCTTCACCACAGTGACAGCGGAGCAACACAAGGTGCACCTAAGCGTGTAGCAAATCTACTTGATCCTATTAAAACTTAAAGGATAAAAGTAGACTTGTACATATAAAAATTTAATAGAAGTAAATGGATGGTTTTACAAGTGAAATAAAAAATACTAGTGATTATAAAAAGACCTATCAAACCCGCAATCTGGAAGTAGTTTTAGAGTATACACACGATTAGTAGCACTGTTAATGAAGCACGATCAAACGTTGGGGTGGTGATGTAGGACGATGCATGCAGTTCTTTCAGGTCTACTCCACAGGAAGGCGGCGTTTCGAAGAACGGGAGTAGAGGTCCCGGTAGATCTTTTAGTTGGATCACCAGCATATAGACCAGGGCAGCTCCGCGAGACTAACACCAGGGAAGGCACAAAGACAATTTTTAATAATAAGATTAGGAGTAGTAGTCCTAGGTGTATCTTTGGATGGATGAAGGATCACCTTGAAGAATCTGTCTAATCTCCAGTTTATATATATATCATATAATTTAAAATTAAGTTAATAGTAAACAATCATTATTATCTATAAAATACAAAGACACAACACGATACAATACTTGTTTCAGCTAAACATTGAAAAATATAATTTAAATTAGATAAACCAAAAAGTATTATATGACAGAAACTCTATGACAGAAAGAAAAAGTAACTGACAGTTTGGCAAATCTGACCTACACGTCACAACATTGAAAATTATGAAAATTTATATTTTATTTCAGCAAAAACAATGAAAACGAATCGTATTTAGAACGATTCGCTGAGAATAAGTAAAAAAATCAATAAAAAAGGATGATAAATAGTATATGGTATGACAAGTGTAAGTATAGTATAAATTGTATGTATAGAATATACTATAAGCGTAGATTCATAGCGACACGGAACGATGTGTCGTCCATCACAGATCTAATGGTGGGTGGCGGAAGTGCCTGAAGCCACAAGCCCAACTCCCATTATCCCACAGCCAGTAGACGGGCACGTTCCACAGTATTGATAGACGTATTTAAAAGGGTATTCCGTATAATACTGCAGAGCAGCACGTCCCACTGACTCTGGGAGGACAGGTTGTCGGGCAAATCCGTATTGGGACAAGCCATTTTTCAAACGTTCAACGCATCGGTCAAATACAGCAACTCAAATTAACCAGTGAGGATGACAAAATATCCCTGGTTAATTTTTCGATACCGTAGACCGAGGAGAGGAAGGCTGGTAAACTTATACCGAGACCACCCAAGCGAATGGGGAGTGCGGCTTGCTGCCAGGCTCAGTCGTCCAGGGCTACATTAAATATTGAGTGTCCCTAATAATTTGGTCTACTTTGTCTAAAAGCTGTGGATGTTTCCAAAGATGAGAGGAGCGAAGGCTATACGTGAATTTTGGTCCAAAACAACAGTATCGAATAAGTGTGAAGGCCGAATGAATGTTAATTTTGAAAAGTCTCTCTGAAACATCGTTGAAATTTTTATTTTTTTCTTCTAGGAACGATGGAAAAGATTCGTCAAAAATTGGTGACCCGAGGAGGTGAAGAGATTTTTTTGCAGTAATTTTGATATCTGGTGATAACGAGTTAAATTTAGAAATGGTAGTCTGTCTGTTAGTGGATTCAGGAATAGCAAGTGCTTCTTTCTCTATCTGTGGATAGTTCTGTTCAGATTTGGATAATGCTCTTGCCCCATAGGTTGGTATATTGGTTGTCCTTCTTGAAGTGCAGCTCCAAATTTTTTGAACTTGCATCCACAGTCAAAATTACAGGTTTGTTTACATCATGTAGTCCCAGTACTGGTGGACTCTGAAGTACTCTTTTTATTTTGTTGAGCGCTTCCTCGTGATGAATTTTCCAAGTAAGACTTGTATTTTTATGTAATAAACCCAGAGGTTTGTTACATAAAAATACAAGTCTTACTTCTGAATAAAAATACAAGTCTGACTTAACAAATTCACTTAGAAGTGAATTTGTTAAGTCTGACATGTTGGGGATAAATTTATTTAGATATGTGATCATCCGTAGTAGTCTCTGTTTTATTTGTTGGCGTGTTCATTGCTTGTATGGCTTCTACTTTGTTTGGGTCTGCTTCTAATCCGTTGGCTGAAATTATGGGTCCTAGTAATTTTATTCTTTGTGCTTCCATAATGCATTTATTTTTGTTGAGTTTGAAGCCTGATTTATTTAGTACTTCGATGACTTCAATGACAGTTTTATGTAGTTCTTCTCTACTGTTTGCATGAATAAATCTATCATCGATGGATACTTTCATATTTTTACATTTACCGAGTCAATTTGTTAAAATTTCTTGAAATATTTCAGGTGCTGACGATACACCACAAGGGAGTCTCTTAAAGCAATATATTCCCCAGGAGGTAGCAAACGTTAATATTTTTAGTGTTCTTTCTGATAGCTTAATTTGCCAAAATCCTTTTGTGCAGTCTAATAGTGCAAAAAATGTAAAACCTTTGATGTCAGCTGAAATCTCTTTTATATTGGTAAGTGGAAAATGACGTCTCAGCATGTTTTTGTTTACATCTGATGGATCTATACAGATTATTATTTACCTTTTTGTCTGACAACTACCATAGGGCTCACGGCAGGAGTAGGCTCTGTTTTTGGTTTTATGACATCTAACTTTACCATTCTGTTAAGTTCTTGCTTTACCTCATCTCTTATGGCGTATGGAATTCTTCTTGATGGTTTAATCTCAAGTTTTGGGTTCTCAATCAGGTCAATGTCATACTCATAGTCCTTATAACAGCTTAAGCCTTTGAATATAATTAACGTATGTGCATTGACTTTCTTTCAATGACTCTTGCGATAGGTTCTAATTTCTCACAGGTATCAAGTCCTAGAATTGGTGTAACTTTTTCTTAAAGTACTTTGAATACAATATTTGTTTCTTCATTGTTTAGTTTACATAGTAGCTCTACTTTGCCTAGAACAGCCATTTTATCATAATTATGTATAACTTATTAAATTTCTTGTTCGGCTTGCTTTCAGACTTGCCTTTGTTTTGTCCATCAAGTATTTTGGTAATACATTGCATTCTGCTCCTGAATCTAGTTTGACGGTAAACTTCACATTGTCAATCTGTATTTTTCCAGTCAACGTTTTTCTTTTCACCTGCACTTATTGCTGATATTTACGAGTATATTTCATCTTCAGAATTTGAGCTTTCTTCTAATACATTAACTCTATTGAAAAATAGAGTGTAGTGTGTGTCTTAACGTATTAGAAGAAAGCTTGTGTTTGTTATCATATTTCTTCGTTCTGCACAATTTAGCAAAATTGCCATTTTTATTGCACTGTGTACACAATTTGTTAAAAGCTGGGCATTCTCTGCGTTTATGGTTTGTACCACACCTTCTGCAGTCAAAATTCTTGTCTTGTTCTTTTTTGGCATTTTATTTTTCACCACCGAGTCTTTATCTGTTTTACCTTTACCTTCAAACTGGTTAAGTCTAATTTAACTTCTGTTAATAATTTATCTCTTGATTAGATCTAATTCCTAATACTTACTATCTTATCTTTCAACATTTCGTCGAGTAAATTGACGAATTCACATTTACTTGCCTGCGTTTTTATTCTGGTCAAATACTCGTTAAATTGTCCATCTTCGATTTTTTCAATCTTGAAAAATATATCTTTCAAAAGATATGTTTGTTTTTGGTGCAAAATACTCTCTAAACCTGTTTTTAATTAATTGTAGGTTATTCTTGTCTGCGTTGCTGAGATTGAAACTATTGTAGATTTCGATCGCATCTGGGCCTATCACGGCCATAAATGTTGCTACTTGTACCTCGGCTGGTTTTTGGCTAGTTATATAGCAGTGGAATACCACTCAAATTGTTGTAACCAATTTTTCCCGCTCGTTGATTTTTCCGAGTTAATTTGTAGGTTAGGCTTTATTCCAGATACTACGTGATTCGTAGCCATTTTACAACTTTTTCATTTATTTCCTTTTCTCTATCACTTTATTATCAGTTATCACTTCTGACTCACCAATCCCAAGATTGATTTGAAATAAAATACAGTTTTATTAACTTGTAAGTAGGGACACACTACAGATTATAATCATCGTTGAGACGAACCACAGATCAGAAATCGAAACTTTATTGTAGAGTAAACGTAAATAAAAATATTTTTTAAACAATGCGTGGTGGATGTCATATATTATGACGACTACGTCAGAGACAATCTAACTAATAACTGCCTAGGGTAACTATACCCTAGGCAGTTATTAGTTAGATTGTTTATCTGTGTGTTTATGTTGTTATGAAAAAAATATGATTATTTTCTTAATACGGAGCCCATTTATTTAAAGTTTTTCATTTTTATATCTGTTTCTGATTCATCTATAATAAATTCCGATTCATCTGGGCACAAAATATTTGAACGTCGATATCTTGTAAACTACTTTACAAAAACAAGTCATTAAAATATATGTAATTTGGTATTCCTAATTTCATATGAACGTGTTACCGAGCTGAAAGTAAAATTAAATTATGGCCATATGAATCAGTCGAAGAATCAAATTTCAAAGAACTACCCATATAGACTGGTAATCTGTGGTAACGTAATGCAAGTGCGTCTCTAAACTCTAATGAGGACAGATCGAAATGGTCTTTCTTAGTCGGTATGGTAGATAACCAGTCGGAGGATTTAGTTTTTTTTTTGTCGAAACTGAACGTTCAATCGCTCTTCTCTGGTTAGGGAAGAGTTTGACTAAGACGGTACCCAGGAGTTCGTCACAGGGAGAGTCTTTCTCTTTGCGGTTTTCTTTTTGTGCATCTTTGAGGGATTTACTCGTATGATGTTGAGAGAGGTCCATATGTGTATTTTCAATCAGAGCATTTGAGAGGACTGCACGGCCTTGAACATACATAGTTTATATTTGTCATTTTTGATAGAGTGGATATTGGTAGACCACCTTTGTGAACGGGTAGAGAGAATAAGTCAGCTTCCAAAGGTGAGATATCGCCTCCTAGTGGAGTGGGGAAGAAATTGGTAGCAGTGTGTTTGTGAGTGGTTCATAGAATTGTTATACATCATCTTAGACTCTTAAAAGGAATGACCTTTGAAATTGAACTGCTTTGCTGAGAAGTCATCTGCATACCAGCATTGGGTAGTTGCTTGTTTTTTTTTAGTTTGTTTATTAAAGGTAGTGTTGCAAGGGCATACAATGGCATGGCAAGTGGATAACCTTGGGTAACTCTTCTTTGCTATATAATCTCATTGGAATCACGTATTACAAGTTCTGCGTGACCATTGTACGTTTTGCATAAGAAACAACTTGTCTTTTCGTTTATATCCAATGATTAAATCCAAAAACCCTGCCAAGTGCGCGTGTGCTCGGAACAGGCACAGTTGAAGGGTTCCGTCGTTGGTTTTAATAAAATGACATTGGCACTTGAAAAACGTGGGTAGCCTTGGAGGCGCTTTTATGGCAGTGTATATGGGTCTTTGACTATACAAAACCATTAGCTTCCGAGAAGTAAGGTCGTACGGTGCAACGTTTCTGAGAAATGTGCCTTCGACTACTTTTTAACTTTACCGAAATTAACCGTTTTTATTGTAGTATATTTGGTTGACCTTCTCCATAAAAACCTTTTAGGGTCTGCGAAGCATGGCCCTACAATCCGCCCCGCGAGCCACTGAGCAAAATGTGTTCTCCCAGAAATTCTGTTTTCCACATAGTATTCAAGTACATTTTATAGACGTATATCGACTATTACTCGTCAACTTTTAACGTTGTTAAAGCCAGTCCGCTGTGATACGAGCAACCTAATCGATTCACGCCACAACCGCGCTTACCGCGCAAACATCCGTTTTTTTTCAAGAAATTCGTATTTATTTTATTTAAACGTTACTGCCCTAAAAGCTCGATAAATAACCTTTAAGTTCACACATATCACAGGAAATATTCAGTTACTACTCTTTTATTTATGCAATTCATACGCGTATAAGAAAATTTATTATTTTCGGTAACTACGACTTGCTTTACGAATCATCCCTATAAAAAATTCCGCCCGTTTACGTTATTACAGGATTATCTGAAGGTTGATCTGCACACGACGCCACAACACGTAGCTTTACTGAAGCCAGTCCACTATTTCAAGGGTATACAGAAGCTGTCGTGAGACTGGTGCCTTTAATCGGAGACGAAGAGCCAATATTACACTGAAGAGTGTTTTTTATTTGACCGGAATCGCCACCCAATGAGTGTGCAGCAGGCGCTTAGGTATATTCAAAGTGTTACTGTCAAAGAGTGGAAAGTTAGAAGACGCTTGAGACAAACCATCTTAGTCCATTTGACATGCCTTGACTGCAAGCACGCCCCCAATTTACTAAAGTCAGTTGTTGTTTTCTGATAAGGACAATTATGTCTACATATCAATGACAGGAGAGGCCGGGTCTACTGGCGTCCGGCGGCGGAGGGATTTACTCAGCGCTGTTTCGTTGTAATTGTTGTTGCACACATAAATATAAATTATTTTATGTTTTTATAAGTTTCTATTTATTATTAAAAAACCACAATCATTTGCTACATTCCCAAATTCCCTACAATTTCATTCAGTTAGCATCAGATATAATGTTGATGATTATGGTAGCCAATTTAAAGCTAGGAACTTTTAAACGTAAATGGAATATATTAAAAAAGGCTATATTTTTTTCAATAAACTTCTGAATTCGCTAATAGCTTGAGTCGATTTGGTAGCTCACGAGTGTATTCTGTTGCACTATATTTTTTCACATATCCTAAAACAACCATTGAAACAAGGCACTTAAATCTAACGAGAAAGACATCTTCTTCAAAGCGTGTGGAGCCCTGCCTAAGGCCATATCCGCGTAAACTTTAAAAAGTTTTCAACTTCCACAAGAACTTACACTTAAAACTGCAACATACATCAACAACCTGTCATGGCGATATTAGCTGTCATGTTGATTGATTAATGACGTTTCTCATGTTTATTTCTGTGGAGGTTATCAAATAACATCATCAGAGACAATCACTACCTTTGTCATTTATGATTGTTATAGACAGAATCCAATATTATATCGTCGTGGTCGTTTGCTCTTTACAACATTTTCACTGCTGCTCATTAAGTTATCGTAGTTATTAAGTTATGAATAAATCCACAAAGCGATGGAATTCAATCCCAGGAGTCTCATTAGTAAACGCTTGAGTAATTAAAGAACTGCCCCGGATAAGCATAGTTGAATCAGGATTAATCAGGGTATCCTCTTTAACTGCGGAACCATAATATCATCCTAATATAAATAAGTAATCTATTCAGTTCATGGAGGAATTTGGAACTCCGTAAGTGCACCAGACAAAAACTTATTTCCTTCGTCAGATCTAAAGTCTGAGAGTACAGATACGCTATGCATGCTGCGTTTAATGGAATATTCATGGCATGACTAAGTTGACCAAGTTTCTCTCGGGCGATAACTTGTAAAATGAGAGATTCAGAGATGAATGATGAATGAGTGCTTCAGAGAATAGTATCATGAAACTCCGTGAACGTTAGCTGCGGTTCGGTGGGTTGGCTATAAGCAGCGCGAAAACGTTAGCCAAAAACAAGTTGAATTTTTTTAATTTTTTTTTTTTCAATTTTTCCTCCTGGTTGAAAATGTATCAAATTATAATTAATCCAATATCTAAAAGAAAAAAACAGTCAGCTGCCTATAAAGTGGATAATACGTCAGGTGGTCGTATGACCAGCCGTACCGAGCCATACCGACCGGCCGTACCGAGCCATACCGACCAGCCGTACCGAGCCATACCGACCGGCCGTATGAACGTACATATATTTTTTTTCATGTTCGTATGAAATGAAAGAAATATATATACGTTCAGTCATTTTTTTTTCTCAATGGAAAATTTATCAGATGACAGTTTATATATGCATAATCAGTCTATAATGTTCCCACTGCTGGGACACACGGCCTCATCTCTATCAGAGGGATGGGCTATAATCCACCACGCGGCCCCAGTGCGGGTTGGTAGATGTCACATGTCTTCGAATTTTTTGGTTCTAGGATATACCGGTTTCCTCACGATGTTTTCCTTCACCGATTTGAGAGCAGTGGTGATGAAATAATTTACACAAAGTAATGCGCCTGCCTGGGTTCGAACCCAGGACTTAATGGTCATAAGTCGGGGCCGCCACCACTGGGCCACCGCTGCTACATACATATATGATGTTGTGAATAAATAAATATTTCAGATGGCTATACCTCGGTGGGAAGATTGCCAGCTGATGCTCTGAGTTGTGTTACGCAGGAGCCAGACAGGAGCATCTACCGCCTATCTATGCACTAACTGACGAGTTTTCTCCACTGAATGGTGCTGATATAGTTCCCATTTGGATGGTGGCAAAGACGAGCCATCAATTCCTTGTTTGGTAGCTGGAACGAGACATCGTTATCGAGGAATTTGTATGTTTTTAGAAACAACGCTACCCTTGTCTCATTGATTTTTTTATATACCTAAGACAAACAAACTCCTCAATCTTGCCAAAAAAGTCTTCTCTGTTCTCTGCCGGCTTTGGTAATTTTATGAAACACTCGGTAAATTCTTCAAAACTTCTCATTATTCGAAACGGGAGTTTTTTGCTTTTTATTAAAAAAAGGCCGGGCTGAAATCGCACCCGGTAATGAATGCGTGAAATGTTGGATGTCCTGCACTCAAATTTCTTCCTAGAATTTTATGCAATTGTGTAACATTGATAAACCTTTGATTTTTCCGACTTCCACACGAAGAAGGCTGTATGAATTTTGGTACCCAGTATTAGAGGTAGCTTTCAATATGGCAACTTATACATAGTTGTAAAACGACTAATGCGGCATTGGTTGGCCCTACATGCGCCCATGTTTAAGGCATGGGGGAGATAAGTGGTGTTTAGGTTAGATAGACTAACAGAAAACTAAATGGAAATTAAGACGAAATAGTCGGGAGAAAAGAGATATTAACGATATTATGTGAAATACCTACTTATTTAAGATTTGTCAAAAATAACAATATTTAAGAAGATTCAAATAAACGTATTCGTAAAGTATTTTCCTCGAAGTTTTAGTTTTGACGTAACGTGGGTTGCTTCCCGTCTTAAGCGAAAACCCGAATTTTTACTTCATTGCCTGTACCTAATTAATGAATCATAACTGCAAGACCGCGGCTAGAGACTATAATGATTACTATTCTAGTAAATAATTTAATCACTATTAAAACTTTGTCGTTTA
Source organism: Eugnorisma glareosa (assembly GCA_947578425.1). Lineage (NCBI taxonomy): Eukaryota > Metazoa > Arthropoda > Insecta > Lepidoptera > Noctuidae > Eugnorisma > Eugnorisma glareosa. Next base: position 36,776,130 of record OX387957.1, read on the forward strand.
TCTTATTCTTTATTACGTTATTAAAAAAAAAAAAGAAGGAGCAGCGATATAACTCTGGTGTCTGACATATATAACCTACGCTCATGACATGAGAGCAATAACCCACTGGCCGGGTTTCAACAGGACAGTGGCAATATAGCCTAATACACTACTTCGCCAGTATAGCCTTCTATCTACTGCGATATAAAGACATCAAAAAAAGTTTGTGATCACTAGCTTATGCTGAAAGCTTTAAATATAAATAACCTGTTTGAAACTAAAAAAGAAAACAACTTTTTTTATTTTTTATAAAAAAAAATTGAGTAATTATTCATAATGTAATTGTAACAGTTTGTTAGAAAGAAAAATACTGTTTAACCAAACATATACAACATTTTTATAAAAGATTTATATTCAATATAATATAACTCCTCCCCTGGCTCGAACGCACGCGAACATCCTCCTGGGCATGCTGAGAAGCAAGTTATCCAGCATTTTTTGGTGTAACCTGTCCCATTCTTGAATAACGGCTTCCCTGAGCTCTGGCACTGTCTGTTGAATGTTTAATATATTTAATTACCAGTTTTAATTAAATTATTTCCACATCAACATTTGTGAAAAATTGAATAGGCTGTATAGGCTGATATCGTTGTAATAAAAATATGTCCAGTTGCAAAAAAGCGCCATTTTCTGAAATTGTTAATATTTTGTGTGTTCAATTGTTTCTTTTTTTGTTGTTAATATGAGTTCAAAGTACAGGTGATGAAATGGTATTAACTCCACCCGATGTTTTATCTGAGGCGAAAACTGCACAAGATGACATTTTGCCCCCAAAATCTCGAGAAAGATATATATGGCGACTTACGATAATTTAATTTTATGCAAAAAACAAAAGAAAACTAAATCATTTTCAGAACATGTTTTGTTAGCTTATTTTCATGAACTGAGTGGCAAATATAAACCATCTACATTGAAGTCAATTTATTCCATGTTAAAAATTACTCTCTATATAACTATAATTTGATACATTTTCAATTGCGAGGAAATGATTAAAATTCTTGTTTTTTTTCAACGTGCGCGCTACCATCTTCAACAGCTACCGCTGCTTAGTCCACCCACCGAACAGCAGCTGTCGTTCACGGAGTTTCATGATACAACTTTCTGAAGCATTTTACAAGTTATCGCCCGAGAGGAAATGTTTGACCTTTGTGCCCTGGCACGCGGACTAGACCTTCATGTATGTGTCTAGCATTCATTGAGCGTAAGGAGTAAATGATGCCGTGACGTCTCATAGGGGAGAATAGAAGAAGAAACGTGTTGCGCCGACCCCAAATAGAATGGGACAAGGGCAGGAAGATGATTCATTGAAAACACCGTAAATATCTAACTATTCATCCAGTTAAATGGATCATTTCGATGAAATATGAATTTGCTACTGCAGAAATAGAACGGTTACTTCTAAATAGACGTTAGACGCAGGCTAACAGTATCAGTATCTAAATCCAAGTTGATATAGGACTGATTGTTCAATTCTTCTACGTTTTAAATTATTCTGTCGAATTTTATCAGTCATCACCAACCTGGGGGACGAAAACCCAATCAATAAGGTCAGTTAGCTTCTCAATTTTTAGCAAGTAAAAGTGATAATTGCATCACATCAGGCCGAACAGTCTTTGAACCGAGGTTCACTAGCCACAAGGAGTATACTACGCGCTTTCGCGGGTATCCTCAGGAATATCCCTAATAATAGAGGAACCGGACCTCTACATTATTAGGGAGTATAGTACCCGCGGACGAGCGAGTCGCTAATTCCAATTCTCATTTTCATACAAATCTTGGTACTTTTTGTGAATGAAAACATACATATCTGGAATGTTTTTGGAATTGACCATTTGCTGAAAACATGACCGTCTGCTGTGGTGCGCACCTCAGGGTTGCTAGATCGAGTTTCTAATTTTTTCCCATATTCAATATTTTTTTCGCCAAAATTATAACTATTAAGTTGCGCAATAAGGGTTAAAAAAATAATAACCCTCGATCTGCACACGTACAAAAATGTTCTGTTTATTTATATTATTATTTTACTAGAAAGTAATTCGGCTAATGTGGCCTTAGAAAGGCCAAAGGTGCTACTTACATAGGTACTAGATTTATACTGCATGGGCGGGAGAAAGCTGACAACTTTGATGTTGACTGATGGCGTTGGCCACGTCCCATGTTGCAGAGTCAACCAACACGCTCGTATATTTGATTAGGTATGTATTGACTTATTTTTTATGAGGGATATATATATTTTTAATTTTAAATATTTTAAGTTCATTTCGTCTGTGACTACTGGTCAGCGACGGGTAGATATAAAAAAATTGTTAGGATATTTTTTGAGTAGCATTTCGCATCCACACTTACGACCACTAAACCAATAAGACGGAGCTTTTTCATCATACTAACATAGTAAGCAACCTATCACGCTATGGGTTATGTTATGGTTTTTTTACTCCTTTATGTCTATTTCAATATAACATATTGTTGCGTACCATTTTTATAATTTATTCATGATAACGAGAGTGACTGGTAACTAGTGACCGATATTTAAATACGGTACTCATGATAACAAACAACTTTCCCAAAGAAACATTTTTTTATACTCATTCACTATCACAAGAACACAACAGCCGTATGAAATTCGCGCGTACAAGTAATCCAAAAAAATGATTGAAATGATTCGCAAATCCTCCACCATGTCCCAGCACATGTCGCTGCCTCTTAACGATTCCCAAGTGGAATACACCAAATCTCGTAGATTGGTCTGATTACGCACCTCAGTGGGATCTTAATTCAGAATCATTTGTGCCCAAAGATTCTCAATGAGACTTAGATCGGGACTTTTAGGTAGCCATTGATTTGGTGTAAAACTTATGTGCACATTTCGTTGTCGCGATATTTCGGCAACTCCATAGAAATATAATCTATGGGCAACACTCATCCCCATTTCTTTTAAAATAATGATGCGGATTTTTTTTCCGCAGCGGTGAGCCGTGCAGGCATTTTAACATATTATTGTAGATTTTGAAAATTATTTTAAAAGATCTTGTGTTAGGTAAGTAGACAGAATTGACATCAAGTTTTTCTTTTTAAAAGATTGCACCCTTGATCCATGCAGTTTATATTTCGAATAAACTTTGAGTAAATGTCAATTTGAGTGACAAAGAAGATTTGCAATACGACCGAATTAAGAATTATTAACCTGGAAAACTTATGACGATAATAATTTGAATAATATTTTGATTTCTTGTGATAATTTCTCTCATGGGCAGTTATAAGGTGTTGCTGTTTGTACATACATGTACAGATAGGGAACCTGTTTTTTGCGATTTCATTGATGGTTCCAATGTAAAAGTTGTTCATGTTGAATAGTAAAATTACCACTTGCGACTTAATATCTGCCCCAGTCTGAGACCTAACACGTATTGACAGTCAATCGAAAAAAGATATTTTTTGGTCTTCAAGATTAGCTTTTGTTCTGTTCGTTCTAGAGCAAAGCCTTTCCTGCTCGTTCTAAGAGCAAATATCTTCCTAGAACTGCCTATCTAAGCGTATATACTAATTTGGAGCATTACCAAAAATTGGCCCTTTCACAGTCGTTTCAATTACGTTACTCCGAGCAATGCTGTCCTACCTTTATTTGCAGTGTACCTTTGTGTACAGTTGGTACTGATTGTACGATTGCTAAAAGTAAAAAGCATGGGATAGTAAAAAAGTCCAGTTTATACTTTCACGTTAAATACACGAAATAAAACATTATATGCTAGATAAAACAGGCAGCAATACTTCGGTGTGGGTCTGAATCTTTCGATTTTAAGGTTCGTGTAGGTTAGTAAATGAATATTTCAACAGTTGAACGTATTCACGGAATACGTAAGTAAATCGGTGTAGAGAGGTGGGTAAACTAAAAGAAAGCTCTTTATGCTATGTTGTGTTCTATTTGGATCAATAAGAAGACGGCTTGTTTGCACAGACACCTCCAAATAAAAAAAATGGAATATGAATAATTGATATATACTTACTATACATTTAAACAGTATAGCCACGTTGCTTTAATAGTGGTCGCAAGAGCGACTGCTAAAGCATGAGGTCCTGGGTTCGCTTCCCGGGTCGAGCAAAGTGTTATAGGGTTTTTCTCTGTCTATTATTGAAACAATACGTTTAGTTCTTTCTCACAGTTTCAGTCTGTAGCTAGTACTAGAAAAAAAAACTTGCCAGTATTGTGCCTAAAATTTATTCTTTTGCATCAGTAGGCATTGGTAGAGGGCGCATCGCGTGTCTTTTTGCTTTTGATACTAAAATTGTCAGAACTATTAGCTTCATAATTATGATGTTCACAAATACTCCCTGTTTTTGATCTCTTAGTAGTTCGTGCCACCGCCACCTCGGCACTAAAATAGGAATCTCATAATCGAAATCTATACTCGTAGTAAACATTCGATTATCATCCATGCAATGAAGATTCATGATTCTGGCGTCCTGGTAGTTTTCACTTTTGTCCTTGCCACTTTTCTACAACGTAAACCTTGGAGTGTACACACAGTAACCTAAGGCTATTCGTGCCAATATACTACTAGCAAATCCAAAGCGCGGTATATTCGCATCAGTGCGAGTTTTGCACAGTGCGAATGTACGACCTAAGCCAAAACGTAGCACTAGTGAGAATAAAAACTACCATAAGTTTTAAAGTAGAACTGTGTGATGAAACAGGCAGAAGAAATGGGAAATTTTGTTCCCACTAGTTCTACGATTTTGTTGTTCTGTTCTTAGCTCATTGGCTATAGTTTGAGCTACATTAACGGGCGCGTGCCATGTCAATGGTATGTGTGTAGGTATCCACATGATTACACTGAATTTTCCCCTATATTTTTTGTAAATTGTTTGTATTAGGGACTGCAATATTTATGAGTTATATCTATACTAATATTATAAAGAGGTAAAATTTGTTTGCAAGTTTGTGTGTAGGGGGTAATCTCTGGATCTACTGAACCGATTTTGAAAATACTTTCACTAATAGCTACAACGTGCTCGAGGGATAATTTCCTACAAAAACGCGAGCGAAGCCTCGGGCAACAGATAGTCTGGTATATTGTAGTGAATGGTCCTGTAGGCTACTTATGGCGCGGTCGTAAAAGAGTTTGTGTGTTGTATTTTCTAGGAATCTTTCTGGTAGATATTTATAATAAGATGTTGGTGAGCAAATGGACTGTAGGTATTTGGAATTAATTGGAGGATGATGGAAACACTGTAAATATGAGTAACTGCTATTTATTAACAGAAAAGTGGGACAAAATCATGTACAAAGCAATGACACTTGACAGAAAAGGTGGCATCCCAGCCAGTCGCCAACGTACCGGACCCCAAATGGAACCCGCTTCTGGTGAGTTGGTTGAAGATGGCACATATGTGAGAGGTCTTGAATTTATTTATTATGGCCTCTGCCTCAAGGAGTAGTGTGGTTAGTACGTCTTCTTTTTATACTTTTTTGGCGCGGCAGGCTCTCAGGGCTGTCTTCACGGTTCTTACCAATCTTTCCCAAGCTCCGCCCATGAACAGTGATGCCGGTGGGATGAAACGCCATTCGATTTTGTGGTTTGTGGCGTATTCTTGCACTGCTTCGTCTTGTAACGAACGTAGCTCCCGGGAGGCTCCGGCAAAGTTTGGTGCCATTATCTGTAAATATTGTTGAAGGCGATCCTCGGCGAGCAATAAAGCGTCTTAGGCTCATAATGGCAGCATCGGATGAAAGTGAGGTGACAAGTTCTAAGTGGATGGCTCTCGTTACTGCATGTGTACAGCGCGATGTAGCGTATTTCGTGGCGTTGGAATATTGTGACAGTGATCGCACCGAAATAATCTAGGCCCACGTGCGTAAACGGCCTCTTGTGATGGTCGAGCCGCTCTTCCGGTATATTGCCGATTTGAGATCGAGCAGGTTGGCTCTTCCATATTCTGCAATGGAGACAGGCTTTGGCTACGCTACGGATACTGACTCTTGCTTTGGGATTTCTTGTTCGGCTTTAGAGAAGGCGGCGTGGCTCTAAACGGTGACATAAAAGAAATTTTCCCTCAAATAAAAATCGCTCCACGAGACAGAGACGCCCAACGCTTCCTTTGGCGTAACAAAGAAGGCGAACTAAAAGAGTATCGTATGTCCTCTATGATTTTTGGCGTGGTTTCGAGTCCGTTCAGCGCGCCCTAAATTAAAAAAAAAATGCAAGAACAGTCTAAGCCGATTACCCCGCCGCCTGTAAGGCAATAATTGACGATCATTATATGGATGACAATTTAGGTAGCCACTCCAGTGTCGCCGACGCGGCGCAGCTGCCGCCGACGTAGTCACAATTCACAAAGTCTGTAGTTTCGAGATGCGCGCGTGGACATTAAACGATCCGGAGGCTCTTTTGCTTATCATAATATTATTTACCGCCTAGTAGCGAGGTTGGCGTATTGGGTGTTAAGTGGAATCTACGTTAAGATTCGCTGGGTTTTCGAGCAGTTTCGCAGTTACCGGCCGACACCTTAACCAAACGTAGCCTCTTGTCAAACGTCATGAAGGTCTATGATCCCCTTTCTTTTTTTTTTTGGGAAATCTTCAAATAACTCCTCCCGCTCTGGGCAGAGCAGGATCTGTCAGACTTACTGACTAAAACCCATTCCTCCATTCCTCCATTCCCGTTCCTTCATCGCCCTTTGTGTTCCGGGGCCACGGTACCTATCTCTTTCGAACAGTCCCGCAGCCCCGGCAGGCATCGGCCCTTGCGGACCCCTTCCATTTGCGACATCTCTTTGAGGCGCGCATGGAACACGAACGTGCCGTCGATACGGCCTGTCGTCATAAGACGGACAGACGGCGAGCTAGCCCATAGCTCACCGTCCACAGGCCCGCGCCTAGAGTGGTCGTCGGCCACCACGTGGCCTCCGACGCCCGGTGCGTCTCGGCCGCGGCGGCTGGGACGTGAGGTTCTCTCCCTCTCACGTTCCGCCGCTTCCTTTGCTAGCATGACTGCTTCGCAGAAGGAGGCGACGACGTCCCATTCCGTCTCGCTCCGGACCATGGATTGAATCAAGGTAGGACGCGAGACGTCGCCGTCGCCGATCGCCGCTACGAGGACACGGCGGTGCTCCGCCCACGCGGAGAAGACCTCCACCGTGTGATCCACCGTGTCCTCCGATCGATCCTCACAATGGTAACACCCGGGCGTTTCCTCCCGCCCGAGCCGGTGCAGGTACCTCCTGAAACAACCGTGTCCGGTGAGGACCTGCGTCAGGCGGAAGGTGAGGGCGCCGTGGCGCCTCTCAAGCCACTCCTTAAAGAGGGGATTTATCGCCACTTTTGTGGCGCGCCCTGCACGGGGTTGCGACAGTCGCTCTCTCCACGTCACCATGAGATCACGCCGGAAGTCTGTCGGCTGAGCGACAATTTGCCGCCGCAGCGGAGTTTCCCCCGGCGTAGAGCCTCCGCGCGCCATTCGTGCAGGCGCGCGAGTATTATTCCCTCTAGTGTCTATGACCCCCTCGGCTTATTAATGCCGGTCATCATCTGGGGCCGCATTTTGATACAGAAACTATGGAGGGCAGGGGTCGGCTGGGACTAACCGCTTCCCAACACGTACGTAAATGAATGTGAAGACTGGTTTTTTTGCAGGTCGCGTCCAACATAAAAATACCTCGTTGGTATATGACTAGGACAGATGTATTAGATACCCAACTGCATGTAGTAGCCGATGGTCGCGACAAGCTTATGCTCGGCTGCCTATTGGCGTTTTAGTTACGAGACGACTCCGTGTTTAGACTCTAATCGGCAGTAAAGCACGTGTTTCCCTACTTTTCCTAATACCCTTAGTTGCCAAGTCACTGAACATAAACTTTGGGTAAATAGATTTGGTTTTCATTTTAATGTATTATTGAACTCTGTGTAAACTACCGAAAAGAATTCCTCATAAAATTGATTAACATTTTCAATAATATGGCTCGGAATGCCTAAATTACTAATTATTTTTAAATTTATTCAAATTACTGGGTGTTCTTAGTCTAGATTTTATCTGGATTCTTTGTAATGGTGTGTAGGACTCGAAAGCAACGGTTTGCCCGCTGTGATCAGAAGGAAGGTAATTTACAATGGATTTATCTAAGTAATCGCAGCAACAAAACACATTATCAATACATGTAGCAGTATTTATAGTAATTCGAGTTGGTTCCGTTCCGTTCAGGCTGGTCTTAATTCCACGCATTGAACTACAAGCTGCGCTTAGAGCGTCTCGTTTCGCGCAAACAATTTTGCAAGCTCATCGAATCAAGCCCTCCGAGATCACTTGTTGGACAGACTCAACCACCGGCCCTTAAGTGCATTCCGAGTGATGCTCGGGCGTTCAAACCATTCGTGGCGCACAGGTTGGGAGAGATATTAGAATCCACCAACCCGTCCAATTGCAGGTACGTTTCTCCTTTCTCAACGTCGCCGACGATGCCACAAAACCTAAAAATAAATCTCACAGTCTCATTGATGGTTTACGGGTCCTCCGTTTCTGTTACAGCCGCAAAACGCTTGGCCGACCGAGAGACTCTACCAGACCTCGAGTTCAAATCGGAGCTGGTCGGGTTGCTCCTCGACGTTCCGTTCTTGAGTCCTGTACCTAACGCGACGCGTTTTAGCTCTTGGCTGCGCCTTTTGCGCGCTACCGCCCGTGTTCTCCAGAATGCGCGATTGTTCTGGCTTAAACTTTCTCGGCCAATAGATCAAAATTCTAATATATACATCGGCAGTACCACATCTATTTCACAACTTCACGCAGCGAACATCATAACAGCTGAGAAGATGATAATCCAACGAGCTCAGAGAGACAGCTTCCCCGATGAGTTGAAAGCAGTCGAATCTTTACAGCCCGTGCCCAAAAACAAATATGCGCCAGGCAGGAGTGAGTGAGAGAGCCATATCGCCTGCAATTCTGGATGGTCGCCATCACGTCACACGACTCCTCATCGCACGCACATATTCACACCGCACATTGTTTCAACGAACTTGTCCTTAATGAGCTTACGCAGAAGTTTTGGATACTCAAAGCAAGAGACAGCATCCGTAGCGTAGCCAAAGCCTGTCTCCATTGCAAAAGGTGGAAGGGCCAAAATGTTGGTGAACAAATAGACTGTAGGTATATAGAATGAATTGGAGGATGATGAAAACACCGTAAATATGAGTAATTGCTATTTAAAACCATGAACAAGGCAATGACACTTGACAAATAACTAAAACAAAAGTAAAAACGTCATTATAAAAATATATAATTCTTAAAGAAAAGATGGCTTCCCAGTCAGTCGCCAACAAAGTAATTATTAATAAGTATCTTTTATGAGCTTAAATTTTAGTGCTAGGTTTTGATGTATTTGTTAGCTGATTATATATTAATAATACAAAAATTGTAGTTAATATAATAATTAATGTGAGGTATTACGTAATCTGGAGCACTTCGTTTTCTTTCCCTCAATCGCGTCCGATGGAGTTAGAGATAATGATGGGACAGTTTTTGATTTTTAACCCCTTCTGGGTAAATATGAACTATCATATCTCTGATTACGGACGATTAATTACTCCTTTAGGGGAGTTTTGGTATAATAGGACTTGAGCGTGATGATATAAGAGTATTTCTTGAGTGCTCGTTGGCACAAATTAATATGTCACTGTTATGACATTAAATTTGTTATAGTACCGATTTGTTGTTTACCGGTCAACCGGTTTGTGGCGGCTGAAATTGCCTCTACAGAGGCACATAATATATTTTGTCGGCACCGATAAACCTGAAACAATTAAGCACATGGAATCCAACATTCGGCGATTTGTTGCAGAAATACAGTCCGATTTGCTGCGAAGGAAAATTGGACCTCCATATTACGCCATGTAAACGCCAGCCACGGACCGGTGGCCTCATGCCCGAGATCATAATTTAATCTTGAACGATTAAATTATGATTTCGGGCATAAAATTATCAGTCCAACGAAATCAATTTCCTGGATATTAAAATCATTGGCCTATTTAATTTCAATTTATCGTTCTCCGCCAGTAAAACAACAAACTTAAAAGCAACGGTTCATGCAGCTATTATGAACCATTGTAATTTAAGTAACAAAATGAAATAACACCATCTTGCGTGATGTTACAATGACTGATATTATTACATACTAGCGACACGCCCTTGCTTCGCACGGCGCCACCTACAAAAATCCTAAAAATGGTTGTTTTGGCTTCTGTTGCTCTAATAAAGACCCCCCCCCCCCATATATTTATATTTTCAATAACTTCAATGTTCAGAGATCGGCCTGTTACATTTTTTTTTTATATGTATAAATTTCATTCCTCCCGACGACATTTATTCGTGCTGTATACATGCATGTGTGACCGCAATCCTCGTAACCTCGCAGGATTTACAGAGCTCTATGCTATTCTGTGAAATACGGCTGTCTGGTTTAACAGCAAATTGAACGTAGGTAAGTGTGCGGTTCTCATTTATGAAGCAGTGTTCTCTGCAAACAAAGGCAATTAGAGTACAAACACTGTTTATTTTGGCTATGGGATAATTACGTTTAATATTATTCAACAACTTTGAATCATCAATAAGTAATAATTGAAAACGTTTAAAACTACACTTTATTGCGTTTCTCTCGCAATGCACCAGCATTAGTGTTGTGTCGGTACTAAATTACCTTTGGGCGCATTATGTCCAATTTGCAAAATGTCCAACTGTCCAATTCTCAATTGGTCCAGTTCGCAATTGGTCCAGTTCGCAGTTGGTCTAGTTCGCAATTGGCCCAGTCAGAAAACGTCACCTGGGCTGATAAATCACAATATCCCTATTAATTCAAAACAAAATAATCACGTAATGTAGTAATGTCAGTCATAAGTATTTTGATAAATGAATTCAACATAATTACGGATACCTAGTACCTATCTAGAAATAAGGATGTATTTTGACATCAACGCATATACAAATACAATGTAAGCCGAAGAAATATAATCTTTGTGAAAAAGTTTTTAAGACTAAGTTTACCATTTTGCAGTTCGATCAAATATTTTTTGTACTTTTTTGTCTCATAATGTTCTTTTATTTCCCACCATTTTTATCATAATATTAATTTGGCTTCTTTACCGGAGTTTGTAAAGATTTTTCGAAATACGTCAGTTGATGCGCCGGTGCCTTCCAGAGCATACGTTGTCGATGTCTCCGAATTGCACAACTGAGAATGGTTGGTGGTAATTATTTTGTAATGGCGACACGTGGACAGAGTCATTTTGGAAGGTGGGGATTGTCGAACGGGCACTTCGCATCGAGACGCGGACCAAGTCACTTCTCCAAAACGAAACTGTCGTTTTGCCTAGTTACATTATTATAACCTATTATTGTCTATTTCGTTTATCTGATTAAAACTGATGTTATTTTTACACTTTGTTGTAATTCAACGACCTACGAAATGGACCCTTTACCACCGAACCAAGATGGTGACGCTCCGATGCTGACGTCGTCATACATAATAATTATGAGCCTGATTTTTCCCACTGTAGGGCAAAGGGGCATCCTTCTTTCGATTTATCTCTGTCTTTGGCTATTTGCGCCCAATCCTTTTGAGTTCAGAGTCCAGCTCGTCACGCCGTCTCCTTCTGAGCTAACTGCGTCTCTGGGTTCTGTTGTTCGGAACCCAATCTGTTGCCACTTTGGCCCAATTTGATTCGACAATCGACATGCGGCAGATGTAGCCTGCCCAGTTCCATTTTCGAACGAAGTATACTATCCCGATACGGTCAGAAATTTTGACTCCTAGTATACTTCATTCCATGGCTCACTGGCAGACCCCGAGTGCGGACTTCTAACGCTTCGTTAATTACCACTTTTGTGCTCCAAAGGTGAGGGTGGGAAGCACGTATTGCGCGTATCCATGAGTTTTCTTTTGAGGGAAAGTGAAAGTGTCAAACTCAAACTAAAAGCGTTTATTTCAATTAGATCATTACAGGCACTTTTGAATGTCAAACAAAAAAAAAAGCTAAGCTACAGTCGCAGTCACAAGGCATAATAACTTGAGAAAGTACTGTAGTTGCACATTCCAAAGCGTAGATCTCTATGGAGAAGAATGGGCAAGAAACTCCATGGACACTCTTTTTAATCAAAATATTGTTACAAAATCTTGGTTCCATCAGTCACGTTGAGATTATACATATATGTGAGAACGATGTAGAAAGAAGTGCACATTAAGAGCGTCCAGAGTAAAAGATTAAAAAAATCAACACTCAAAATAAAGTAATTAAAATAAACTGTGGCAGCTAAGAGATGACCAGTCCCAACTGACAGCGCGCGTTCACGAACATGATGCATGGCTCAGCGCCATTCAACTCAACCATATTGAAGGGAACCAAATGACCCGACACACGCGCCACCATCAGCGAGAAATTTGAGTGAGCATGACATTCTCTCAGCCACCAGGCTACATTCAAGTCAATGAAAGATAAATAAATGTAAATGGTGGCTGTACAGTACATAGTACTCACACGTGTCCTTTCATGAAGTTTTTCATCGACTAATAGCTCTTCCAGGCGTTTTCGGTGCGTGGAGCGACTTCTTTATCTTTCAAATTAACGACTGTAATTTGAATTGGTCAATTTGCGAACTGGACCATTTGCTAATTGGAGAATTTGCTAATTGGACAATTTTCGATTTGGACAATTTGATAATTGGACAAATTGCGAATTGGACGTTCTGAGAATTGGACATTTTGAGCCCACTGGACATTTTGCGAATTGGACATAATGCGCCCAAAGGCTAAATTATTAACCTTTTTTAGAAAACAAATTGTAGCACAGCTGGTTACAAACATTGGCTATGGGTTAATGCGTTGTATACGTGTATACAACTTTGAATCGGTATTCAGTGCTAAGTGACTACACGTTATTGCGTTTATTCCTGGTGCATAAGTGTTGTGTAGGTAGGTACTGTAAGGTTGGTATATCTACCTTTCTACCAACCTTTATTATGCAGGCTGGCTCTTTAATAAACCTGGGCACTCAAGCCGCTCAAACTTTTTTGTATTAAAACGTTTTAGTGAAAATCAGGTCCGGATGCTTTAAAAATAAATATATACATAGTCTCAGCAAGTTTGAATTAAATAGAGTTAATATGCCAGCGAGTAGTTTGAATTAAATAGAGTTAATATGCCAGCGAGTATTCTGGTACGTTACAATACTACAATTATTAACCTTTTTAGAAACAAATTGGTAGCATAGCCGGTTTACCTTTTAACTTTAAAACTATGCATTTGAATTATTTATATTATTTTTGGAAAATAAATAAAAGATACCTACCGTTTCTTTATTTCGTTTGCTTTCCTTTACTTTTTTTATGTTTTTGTTCCACTCATTGGTAAGCGCAGTGCTTATACAATATTCTTAACACCATGAAGTGCCTAGTTATTAATAGAATAAGGGTTTTGTGCTAGGGCACGTTTCTCTGATACTAGGGACTCGCGCGACGGCACGTCGTGTCAATACACACTTTATTTTCTTCGTGATTTGACGGCCTCGTGGAGAAACAAGTTACTTATCTCGAACATACAAACTATAACACAAACTATGTTACGTAAATTATACAACGTTAGTCTATGTAATTATAGTGTTTGTTTCTCACTTTTGGCCAATCTGCGGTGCATTTACATGACGGCCGAATACATAACCTCTTTTTTATAAGTCGGTAAAAAAACCGTAACACATAGCCTATCACAAACGTTAATAAATATTAGATTAATGATGAGAGTTCGTCATGTCCTCAATTTCATCATCTGCTTTGCCTTTTCCGGGTTTTATCAGCTATGTTGGGATCGGCTTCTAGTATTACGGGATACAGCTGAATACCAGTATTAAAGTTTCACGGTTTACACTTACACATAAACTGTCACTTACTATATCTATCTCTCTGTAAATTTGAGCTCCCGATATTTCTGAAAAAATCTGCCATAGCTGAACACCTACTGCAGTCAGGGCCCAATCACTGGATCGAATTTCACAAGCCACGTATTTTGTCAACGGACAAACATTACTTACCAAGGCTGACAAGAGAAGCAATAGAAATAAGAAAATATAAAAATGTCAATCGAGAGGATGGCTTCAAATTGTCCAGTACGTGGAACCCAGTTTTGAGTATGCTCAAAAGTAGCAGCCGGCATCGTAATAAAGACTTCAAAAAGCCTTGTGATACTGTGAGTGTGTTTTGCCGTGACTTAGTGATGAGTTTCAGTAGTGCGCGTAGCAAAAGACAAAGAAAGAGGGTAGACAGATTTGTCTGCTCTTAACAATTTATTTTCCATCCACCCGCATTTTCCAGTCAACCCGCGATCATGGCGCTTGCAACAGCGTCGAAATATCGGGAGCTCAAAATTACAGACAATCACGGAAGTTATCCCGTAAGTGACAGTTTATGTTAATAACAGTATTCTACATGGATCGAATGCCTATCTGACCTCCACAACCCAGTTAGTACCGCGTAATACGAAAGCCCTTGCTGAGATCTGGTTGACAAGTTTTCGGGCCACTGACTACCTGTAACGACTGTCAAAGTTCTATAAATGACAACCGGGCCAACAGTTTAACGTGTTTTTCGAGGCACGGAGGAAACTCGGTATGTAATGGGTGATCAAGTGATCACCCATCCAATCCATCCACCAACCTAGGCAAGTGCGGCTTAACCTGAAGATCGCATTTGTAAACGTTGTGAACTTAGGCAAGACAAACAGTTAGCTTGGTACGCGGAGAAGGACTTAGGCTGCTGTTCATCCTGGATAATATGTCTACTACAAAGATCATGAAATACAAACAAAATACACAATACATAATATGTATATTTTTTATTTTAACGGACAAAAGATAATTACAAAATATAATTATTTATTGCATTTTTGCTAATCGTGTCTGCAACTGCAACTCCGCGTCCAAAGGGTGTTTTTTTGAGCAATCAGTGAGGAGGTCAGGACAGATTACTCTTGTTAGTACGGTTTTAATAATTATCCTTAATTATCAGATCAGATATGTTTGCATGAAAGTCCTCAACTCACGCCATCGGCATCATTTTCCCATGGGGGTAGGCAGAAATCACAGAACTGCTACGCTCCTTGCGTAGTACTCCTTTTGCCTCATCCACGTTAACCCTAGAAAGATAATCACAAAGCAACTAGCGTAAAAGATAATCATACGTCTGTCAGACGTATACCTTACCTTATAGATTTTTTAGTAAGCCTACGAAAGTATTATCATGCCTTATAGGTTGAAATAATTGTTTGTATTATATTTAAGGAAATAAAATGAAAAAATAGCAATAATAAAGTTTAATTGACAAATTACAAACAAAAATCGTAAACTTCTTTACAAATTAACAAAAACTTAACCTGTCTTGTATAGGAACATTTAAAATCACTTTCAGTCTTTATATTTTCATATTTTATACTTTTACACTTAAATTAACGTAAACAATACCTACTACAATAATCAGTCTTTTACTTTCGGATATTAAATGCACTTCTGGCATACAACTCTGTTGTGTTCTCCACACACGGGTTTTTTGCACTTCATACATGATAATTTTGACATCCTACGGAGTTTAGATGGACAGTACGAACAATATCTCTTTTTTTTACAGGCGGCTCTTCTTGCTGAGCCTGGCCACTGTTTACATTAGGATTAGGCAACAATTCCTCTATATTTTGCCGCACAGTTCTTTTCAGAGTTGGCATCTGTAACCTTTTTTCCATCCAAGGCAAAGTGAGATCTGTACTAAGTTTTTTCATAAAGTTCTTACGGCTTAGAGGCTTTTCGTTCTTTGATAGAATATTAGAACAATAAATCACATAGGAATTTACAAAAGCTATGTTGAAAATGCCATAAAGTACAACCATTGCTTGTGGCCCAACAATGCTTATTTTTACCTCTGAGTGTGCGCTGAGAAGAAATAATTATGCGGCTATCAGAAGGCGCAGCTTGGTCGGCAGTAGACTCTGAATGGTCTTCAGCAGAGACTTCGGGTATATCCTCGGCTTCATCGATGAATTCGTCTTCAGTGTCACTCTGCACATCGTCTTCTAAGAGGTCATCTTCGCATTCGCTTTCCGATTCTGATGACGATTCCTCTTCATTTTGATATAAAAAGTTCTCAATTTGAGAACTATCCAACACCCTTCGGTTTGCTATTATAATATAATAATAATTAATACCTGAAAATAAAATAATTATAAGTGTAAATAACAATAAACAATCAGTTCAAATGATTGCAAAAGTTGCATTAAAGATAATCATACGTCTCGCGGACGTACGACATAGGTATATCTTTTATTTGAACGTACTTACCGTGGCGCCACTGCTGCTTAGCGCGAGCTCCGGCCACCGACTGAGTTGACTCGCGCGGCTAGCGCACTGCGATTAATAATAAAAAAACTACAACGAAATTTAATTTCACGATACGTCTCGCCGACGTAGATTATCTTTCTAGGGTTAATACAGCTGGTCAAACATGCACTCCGGTTGCGAGTAGGTACTACGTCTAACCTATTTGGAGAATCTAAGTTTGCATAAAGTATCTAAATTCACTTTTTTTTTTAAATAGCGTTGTTATCTGATCATCAACTTTAATTGCCTACTGCGAGTGCGAAGTACAAATACTTACTTTAATACAATGTCGGATAGTGTGTACGAGTATTTATAAAATTGCTGCGTCATCTAGTGACACAGCAGTATAGGTCGTATGTACTTGACTGGTCGGACCACCCCTTCTCTTATCGCAACTCAAGCAATAAGTGGCTTAGAGATGCTATCCGGTAGCTCGCCTCCAGATAAAGAATCTTTCCCAAGTATTTGCATACACCGAAGCTCATAATACTACTTGTTTACTAACAAAGTAGGGAATTGGCCAATTCTGTTACCAAATAAAGTGAAGAATCGAATAAAAAACTGCATTATTTTATTCAGAAGAGGTAGAACGTAAGTAACTTACTTTCATAACGGTACTGAAAGAAGAGGAATGGTTTAAAATTAGGGTCTCATGTCTGCGGCAAAAAGGTTCATTTTAGTATGAACGTCTGACGAATGCTGTCTGACGCTGGCTTCCTACGGAAAACAGATCCGATTTTGTCAAATCAGTATGTCCATGGTGAAATGTCTAGAAAGATCCGAAGATCAATGAACCCTTTTTAGGGTTCCGTAGCCGAATGGCTAAAAACGGAACCCTTATAAATTCGCCAAGTCTGTCTGTCTGTCTGTCCGTGTATGTCACAGCCACTTTATTCCGAAACTATTAGGACTACACAGTTGAAACGTAGTAGGTAGATGTATTCTGTGAACCGCTTTACGGTTTTTATACAAAAATATAAGATTTAGTGGGGTCTCCCTTACATGGAACTGAAACTAAAAAATCTTTTTTTCATCAAACCTATACGTGCGGGGTGTCTATAGATAGGTCTTTAAAAATGAAATTGAGGTTCCTAAAACCATATTCTCTCAAAGTCAATCGTTTGTCTGTGTTTTTTTGGTACATATGGCTGCACTGCGGGCTATAAATTTCCGGTATAGGCTGACTTTGCATTGTACAGAAATACTATACAATGTGAGATCAGCATAGACTGGAAATGTATGGCTTGATGTGTAACCGTGTGTACAGTAAAATATATAATTTAGAAAGTAACTTTAGCAATTAGGAACTAAAAAAAATTGCATTTATTTGTGGAGGCTTGTTATTAGCAATTTAGGTATATATTTTGTTATTATAATGTTATTAGTCTGTAAGCTTTCCTAAACTGTAAAAAATAAAAATAGACACATCCAAAGTAAGGAAAATTCTGAAAAAATTAGGATCGTAGAACGTAAATTAAACTTTCAACCAAAATTATTAGTATGAATAAGATTTGATGTTAAGTTTTTGAGATATAGGACTTTTTCATCAAACTGCAGCAGTAGCTTTGTTTTTCATTAACATACTATGAATAAAAAAAATAGTTTTGCTGTTGAATGTAAAACAATACAACATTTATATGAATGAGCCTTCAAAATATTTTTATTGTATTTTTTGGTGCTACGGAACCCTGTGTGCGTGTGAGTACGACTCGCACTTGGTCGGTTTTTATCTATGAATTTAGTAACGGAATTAAAAAAATATTGGGTGATCTTAATTTTTAAGGTATCAGAACTTACTCAATATCTTGAACGTATTCAACTGACTGGAAATCACATTTATTTTTGGTTAGTAGACCAACACATGATGTTGTCTTTTGTACATATTTCTGCTGTAGGTCTCGCCTTGAAAAACAAAGAATAATAAGTGGTAATGATAAAGAATAGGGAAATAGTTTACCATATATGCATAATAACAAAACAAGCTTGCTATTCACGACGGCAATTTCATTCACACCAACTAATTTGCGTATTTCCACATAACGCATTTGATCGGCAAGGATTACGCCAAGCGATTTACGCTGAGTTCCCATTACCATAACATTAATCTTATTCCCCCTCCCTTTTACTGGCGCATTCCTTTTGATTTTCAAGGCCAATTGGGATTCTGCTTGTGGTGCAGTTTTAATTAACATATTGTTGTTTTATCTGATGAAGAATCAAGCATATTTAAAGTTTTCTTTTAAGCGTTACATACATTAATATTTTAGAGTTTGATAGCTTTTAAAAATAATAATGATGATGGTAAGGACAAGCATAGCAAAAGCGTGATTTCCTTTTTAATGTCCACAGTTAATCTGTATTTTTTGAAATACCACAAACATCTGTAATAATCAACTAATCCAGTGAATTTCGCACCTCCGCGCTCCGGTGCAACACTGTCAATATAGCAAAAAATAAAAGCAGCTTGCCACGCAATCTGAGGACCACACAAAGACCTCGCGTACATTTGTAAAACTACTTTCAAAATATAGATCTCGGTCAAATTGTTTTTCACCATATACGAATAACATAATTCATAACCATACTTGTCGCGTGGACAAAATCGGGACTAACGCCGCCGCCATCTTAGTTTTTTCTATACTTTTCACGAACGTTTACTAACAGCACTCTTCCGTCAAATTCAATCGAGCGCCAAAAAATCCTTATAGCACTGTAGGATGGACAACAAAGTCAGTCGTAATGTCATGCCATCTTCATCAGCACTATCATATTCACCATACGATACTCCCCACACATGTTCGCAGCATCTGTAATCTGCGGCATTGCTTTAGCCTCTATCGTCTCTGTATACCTTGACTGAGTACATTTCTCGAGTTCTAGCACAACTATTCACAATAAAACTACACAACTAAGTCGCAACAACATCACACATCAGTATTTTATTGATCAAGACAGAGAAGGGTGAAAAATATTTTTGGCGATTATGACATTTTCTGTTTTGATAGACGACGTAGCTTTGAATGTCATGTATCACGTAGTAACGTATTAATAATTTATTTATTAACATGATTATTTAGTATTAGAAAACATTTTGCTAATCGATTATGAGGCTGGCTCAAAAGCAAAGGACTTTTGTTTGTACAGATAGGAGCAGTTATACGCAAATGGCTTAGATTTGATGGAAAAAACTGAAAAGCAAGCAGCAAGCTTGTCTTGTAATACTAGGAAGCAATCGTCTCACGATATTATTCACTATTACTACAACAAAAATCCTTCTAATTCTTTCTTTACATTCTCAGAGACACCACACTGGACTTTACGTACGTTGTAGTAGAACACTGATCACCCGTGTTTTTTTGCCATTATCCAACAGCTTTACTGTCTGTTGTTGGTAATAAAACTGAATTTGGTTAAAATACATACACTCAAACCATCCTTTTGTAGCACGATGACTCTAAACCGCATAGCTTGTACAATGATTGGTATTCTTGAATACCAGTTTCAATCAAATTATTCGTCGCATGCAACACAGTTCTTAAACCTCGTACCGATTACTATCCTCAAAAAATTGTAGTCGTACAATTTTTAAAATCTGTTCCCTGAATTTAAATTTCATGCGGCCACAATTCAAATAGTTGAGCCAATAAAATCAATTTGACATTTGCCTCCTTCTTATTGAGTAGATCACAGCCACAGAGAATGCGGCGCTGCTTGGCGCAAATCTCTTTACAATTGCATTTCTGCCGCGCTTTAAATGATATCGCGTAGCAAGTTTTATTCATATAACCCTCCTTTAGACATTGTTGTAGTCGTATCGATCATCATCGTCTTTCTGCGATGGTCCCATGTTACCCATGTTCCCATGTGGATGGCCAAATCCGAAATTGTGAAGAATATCGAAAAATGCTCAAAGGAGTCTCTCTCAAAGGAGAGCCCGATTTTGATGAAAACTAAAACTGCAACATTGGATTTTTGAAAAATCAATATTCCTGGCCAGGAATCGAACCTATTGGTTTAAAAAGAAACACATACTGTATTATTACACCATTCGCTAGCGTCACCATTAAGAATCAAATTCTGGGAAGTAATGACATATGACAAAACAAAGGAATGAGTTATTTTTTGATAAAATACCTTACAGTCTGCAAACAGTTAGTAATAATCAACGAAACCTCGAACAAAATCGCCATTGGCGCCAACTCACTTGTAATTTCTAATTTCAATATGGGCGGTAGGTAAGTCCAACAAAGTACGCGGATAAGGTTTGGAGCATTTTTTTTTCGATAATACACCCTGATTCCCGGTTATGATTACCACATGGTTGATGAATCATATTAGTCGTCAAACTTCATACAACTCTGGATCTGTTTCCTGATCTGCGCATTTAATGGCGTCAATTTTCTTCCGGTCTTATTTTCTTGACCATCCATAGGAGAATATGCGCATGAGGCAATCCTCTTTTCTGCACTCGACACTCGAGAGTAAATCCAATATCGCACGTCTCCGAATGTCACGTCTACTTCACATTGAAGATCTTGAGTGCATTGAGTTTCTGCTTGAATACTCGTGCTGTAAAATTGTGACGATCGCTGTTTTCATCTTGATTAAGATACTTACGTGTCCAAACCAAGTAGTCTCCTCATTGCTGCGGCGTCACTCTGGTCTCCAGACCTGGTGGCAAAAGGGATGGGATTCGGAGGTGCAGATACCGTGGGCTGTACGAAGTGGGGTACGATAGCGGTGCTGTAGGATCATTGTAAGAGGGCGGGACCCCAAACTGATGGAGTAAGCCATCCCTCCTTCCTGACTGGAGAGAGGTAAATCTTTCATTAGCTGTTGTTATCTTTGTCTCCATGTTTGCCATTTTGGACGACACCATGGTGGATATATTGTCGATTTTGCGGGTTAACTCTCTTTGCCCCTTCAGTAGCACGCCCATGGTCTCGTGTAGGGCCTTCAACTGTTCAAACACCTGCTCTATAGGGTTATTATAGGAGCCCTTTCTTTTCTTTACCCTTGTACCCCCGATAGGCTCGTACAGCGTTCTATTCTCAGCACGGGTAACTGGTTTGCTGGATGCTAGTACTGTTGCAGAAATGGCCGGTGGGCCTCGAGGTCCTAAGCCGTCTGGCGGCCGGCGCGGCGTCCTCTCCGTCGACAAGTGATGGTGGCTGTGGTACTGCCATAGCCAGCACTCACGAGGCTGAGTTCCAGCGGCAGCGAAGCGGACCTGAGCGACAGGTTCGTAAGCGTGAGGCGTGTGCATCGTGCTGCTGCCCTCGTCAACATTGTCCTCGATTCTTTATTTTATTGTATGATTTGGGTTGTTCCATGTCACGATAGTAGATGTCAAAGACAATTCGTTTGTAGATATTGAAAAAATATTAACATGTTTTTCCGGATGAAATGTTTTAATTTAAATAAATGATGATGTACCAAATGGCTTGAGATTTTTTTATTATTATTAACTTCTGGTCTTCACGGTCTTTTAGAACTGAAGGCGTACTGTTGACATTGGTGTTGTTAGCGTTATTATTTCCTTGATTTATCTTTTCTACAAATTATTTACATTTTTAAATATTCTTTTTATTGGAACAGGGTCCAAGCTACCGGCGCGGCGGTCAGGGCTCCAGATAGAGGAACCTCTTAACAACACAAGCCGTGTCCAATAGCACTGCTTTCTGAATTAAGCCCTTGATCCAGCTGCCTAACGAAAGCCTCCTCAGGTATTGATCGAGGCTCTAAGCAATTAAGCCATGGGCTGATACGACTATCGGCACAATGATCGCTGAGTCCAAATCCCACAATTCGACAACCTCGCGAGCCAAGTCAAGATATTTTATTTTCAGCGTTATTATTATTAAAAAAATGGATATCAATCAATTGCCAGCAAAATTTGGCCTAAAATCGAAGTGGTGGCTAAAACGTAGTATGGATTAATTTTACCCACGCTATATTACAATCTCTAGGGAGTGAACAATTAACTAAGAACTGATGCAGTCTGTTTCATCGAAATAGTATTGCAATAAATAACATTTAAAATATTATTTCCCAATAACATAAACATTATTTAACAATTAGCTCACGCGACTAGGAAAAAATAGTAATACATAAGTATACCTATTTATTATTTTTACAATTTGCTAGTTAGAATCACGTAATATGAGTTATGTGCCATTAGCACGGGTAAGTATTTTTGTATTAGCGTTTGATTTTTCATCAAGGTTTTCTTTTAATCTTAATTGTGCCGTAGCAGATAGATAATTTTTTGCAATCCTACTCTGCATAGGCAATTTCTTTTTATCTTTTTATGCTAGATAATAATGCCAATATTATATTTCTTATTAAGCTGCATCCGATTAACATAGTTGGGAAAAGGCTAGGCCCATTGGCCTAGCCTAGCATTCCTTAATGACATGATAATATAAATTATATACTCCACAATATGCTTACATGAAATTCTCATTTATGGACTGAGTCCATCGACCTTGTTCGGGGCCTGTTCGCCACAAGCCCGATGGTGGCCGTCCTCTTCCTCATCGTCGTGTGGTGGTTGGGTCCACGGGTGGGAAAAAAAACTGGTCGCTCGAGCTCGACGCAACTGCAGCGACCGGCGACACGGTGATCACGGCTGCGAGGTGGAGCTGAGCGACGAGCCTGGAAATGGTGGGTATGCCTCCTGTTCTTTGGTTCGGCGTCTTGTCAGCATCGGTGACATATTGACGTTTTATTTTCCATTGTATTCCGGTGAAGGTGGTGTGATGATCTGATCTCCTTTGCGGGGGCGAAAATGGCCCGATATTGCACTGGATAGAGAGGTTTGGGAGGAGAAGAGGATGCCTTCGCCCAGCAGTAGGACACCCAAAACGGCTCACAAAAAATAAAAACTCTTGTATAGTACCGAGTCAAATTTTCAGTACATAAAAACTGTGAGAGTGTATTATATTTTCTGTATTAGGTAAAACCTGTATATCAGATCACCAGGCTAAACCTCTGACGGACATTAAACTTATGACATAATTATAACAACGAACATAGAGGATGAAGTAACATAATTAAACATACAAGTTGAAGTGGTAAAATTTAATAAAAGTATACTTTTCTGTATAACCCGCTGTCATCGAAAGTCTGTTGCAAGATGTCCCACACTTCTCTGTATTTAGTTGCGCTCTGCACATGCACGTAATTGATCGGATCTAGCATTAAAATCAGCTTAGATTTTGCCTGTGTTTCTTTCCCTGGTATCGGTATTAGTTCCTTCAACACAACTCCACAAATCTTCAAGCTTGAAATATGCTTCCACTGCGAATTTCCACCCTGCATAATAATTGTCTCTTCGTGTGAGTCTGTCAATAAGATATTAATTGTGACCTGTACTAGACATCTTCTTTATCGGCTTCATGTAATAACAATTTTTCAACAAGGTGACTGAGCGAGTTCGCCGGTAACTTCAAAATGTATGACTGAATAAATACTGAATGACAAACAAACAATCAATCAATGCCCGATCAGCTTACGAAATAGCTTGAACACAATCACCAGTTCTCTTGTATACGAGACAGTGTCGCTTCAAACCTTTAACATACGTAAAATACGTTTCTCTGATTTCTAGTCGCATGTTTCCGGTTTCGTTAACTTTTGGCTAGTTCACCTTTGTTCACTCACCGCAATTGCAATGTCGGGCGTAGTTGCGTTGCTCAGATAATTTAAGCAACCTATTCGTTCTCGATAAGGTCATGTTTTATCCTTTTCTGTATCACACTTTTCTTCCGATTGCTTTGGGATTACACACATCGTTGCACATGTATTACAATTTTCCATGGTAAATTGTTTTAACATTTTTTTTTCCTACGCCCTTTTCGGGCAGGTTAAGGTGGACCATAGCGCCTCGTCTTGTGCTTATCATCCTTCTTGTCCAAAAGTAAGGCCGAAGCCTTGTCTTCAGTTTCATCCTTCTTTTCCAAAAGTAAATAAGGCCGCAGCCACGTCCTCGGTATTCATCATAATCATGTTGTGAAGTAAGGTCGCAATAGGGTCATATCCTTCTGTGAAGTCGTCCCGAACTGTCAAATTGCCCACCCAGTGCTGTCAATAAATTTATACAGTGATAAATATATATTTTAATTTACCAGCAAACCTTGAGTATCGCGCGGAATGCTTGTAGGCGTTTTATACAGACAATATAATAATCAATATTCCTGGCCTGGCTTCTCCCATATCCTATTATTTATCTATTTTACTCGTTTTCGCACTAATTTTCTTTTTAAAAGCAATGCCATCAATAGAGTTTCCTCGTCAGAATCCATTTTGTTAATGATAATACCTTATCGACAACGAAATTTTGTGACCTCTACGCCGCGCTAGCACAGCGTTCAAGTAACTGCAGAAGTTTCGTCGCGCAAACGGTCATCGAACGCCTACGCTGGACAAAAGAAATAAGAAATAATTTGAAAGACTACTTTGTAATCTATTAACTATTAATTTGTACATTTAAATATAAATTTACTACCTACCTTCACAATCTGGAAATTTTTATTTTTATTTCTCCCCACAATATCTTCACTATATGCTTATATTTGTGCTGTGGGTGATCAGACCTCCAAATAACTGGCCTAGCCAGTATTTCGGCAATAAAAGTTTCGGTGTTCATTATTAGTATATTTTTTTACCTCTGAGACTAAATTGACACATGCAAATGTCAAACTTACAAATAACGTTGCGGGCTCTTTTGTGCAGTGTTGTACCTACGATACCGGGTTGTTGCATCGTAGCTTTATATATTTATTAGACGATTAGAAAAAAACTGACAGACGCCATCAGTGTTGATCCCGTACACGGAAAACGGCTATCCAGTGTGTTTGGCTACTGGTTACCGATACGCTAAGAGCATATTATATACTTATTTCTATCAATAAATACACGTTTATAAATACTCTCAACCCCACACTCGAATGGCAGCCATTTTGTTTTTTTAATCGGCTAATCTAGGGTGTGTTCGATGAAAGTTCTAATATTTTTGAATCTAAGGGACCTAGATACGTGCAAATGATCTTAGTGCAAACGTCAACGCTATCATTAAAAAACTTTTTTTCCTGAAAATTAGCAAAAAGAGCCTAATTAAATTCATTTTTTTATATATTTTTTACTCTAGTGCACAATTTACCTCTAAATATTGCTTATTTTTTTATGTTAAATCAAAAGTATTTCAGTCAACCTACAAAATGATATCAATATATGGACTCGACACCAATCATTTCAAGAGTTATAAACATTTGAACATAGCCCTGTCCCAGCGCATAGACTCCACAATGTTGCTGATTGTTTGTATGAGCAGGTAGATAAGGCACCAAATTTACGAGTGTGAGTGAGACGGCGGGCGGAAAGGTAAGTGAGTGAGGGAAGTGCCTAAATAATAACAACCTCACGGGTCTATCTTCAAGGTTAATAATTAATTACAGGTATTCCTTCATCATGCATGCATGTCATTTTACTTTATGTATTTTCGGCGAGCTAAAATTTTCATTCTCTTTGTGCTCCTTCAGTACCCTGTAGATTGAAGCTCTGGATATGTTCAGGATTTTGGCAGTTTTTAATTTAAAACAAATTTGTTTTTTTGGCGTCTCGGTTGGCGATTCGGTTTAAGTTCCAATAATTTCTGTATTTTTTAAAAGGTCTGTCGTTTTGTAAGAAAAAAGGATAATGCGTTTTACCAATTTAGCCGTGTACGAAAACAATATTCACCCACACACACACACACACTGTCACACACTGTCACATCTGTTTATTTTTCAGCAGCACTTAAAATTTTATCGATTATTAAATTTTTATTATTCATTATTTAATATTAAATTTTCGAATATTTCGAATATTTAATTTTTTATTATTTACTATTCGTATATTAATTATTCTTACTCTCTTTCAAATATTATGTCTTCAACCAAAAAACTACTACTTTCCAAGCACCATAGGGAAAACTTTGAAAAAAAAAACGCTCTCGGTGTTTATTGACAAAAAGAATTAGATCTGTAACCCAAGTAGTTGCTGAGATCTTCATGGCCGCGCAATTCTCCACGTTACGTTCGCGCGGCCACCTTAAAATCATAATAACTTCTTTATTTCTACTTTGACAAATTTTTGGTTTGTTCCATTCGATTTTGACAAATTTCGACAATTGTTTTGGCTAAGTCTTTTTCTGTTTGGATAACTTTGCGGAGCAATCGTAACGCACATTATTGGTCGCGGCGGTGAACGCTACTGCCCGTGGCGTGAAACAGTTTTCACGCCGCACGGATTGCCGCCCAGCCAAACGCACCGCCGGCGCCGTTCGCGTCGCCTGTTCCCGTGGCCAGGCCGTTAGTGTGGGACAAATACGAGTAATGTCCATATTTTCAGTTATACATACCATTATTGGAAAAGAAATAGTTTAAAACGTTTCGTCAGAGAATAAAATATGGAATAAAAACTGTGTCTCGTTGTCCATTTTCTGATTTAACCAGTTGCAAAAAATCAAGACGTCTTAAATTATCTCCTGGATTGTGAAACAATACGTCCGAAGCATTTACGTCTTCACATTTATAATTGTATTTTTAGCACTTTACTTAGCACAGCTTGAGACACTTGAATGTTTTCAGCTGCGTCCCAGGTGGAATTGGCGGGCAATGACACAAAATAAGTTAAAATGATTTTTTTAATCTTCATTACAAATACGTGGCTTCATTTGTTTCACTTTTCATATAGTTACCTCCTTGTTTAAGGTTATTAACTATTTTTTGGAGACACTTAACAGTGGGGAAATCACGTAGAGGATATTTGTTTCGGTACCATACCAAAGCGCGAGTGGCACTTCTCCCATTGATAAAATATGCCTCCATTAGATCAAATCGTTCATCATTGATAAAATCCATCTTCGAATCACTGAATTTAAATTACAAGTACTACTTTTTATGAGTTATTCAACAAAATACGAGACTGAGAGAGAGAGAGAATGTAATCAATGAAACTTCCAACAAAAACTTAATGGCGCCAATTCACTTTAACATCATCTAACAGTCTAACCGGATGCAGATGAATACGCAAGCAAGTATTGCAAGTATGCAGGTCAAATATTTATTTTTTATAATTTTAAGATAAATAGTTTAAATAGTTTTTTTTTTAGATATATAAGAAAATATGAGAAACTTAAATCCGAAACTACAGCCCCAAAATTTTCAAAAAAGTACAAATAAATAGTTCTTTGCGTGTAGATTACAGGAAACCTTAAAAGAAAGCTATAACAACAAATGATAAAAATAAATTTAAAATTAAAGGGGGCTCGCCTACTACGATAGTACGGAACCCTTCTGGCGTGACTCCGACTCGCACTTGGCTGGTTTTTTTGCTGACGCTACTACACAATTGTTCGTTGTCACGACTCACCCTCTTTTGCCTTTTGGCTCTTATCCGTTTTTGTACACAGTCAATAATTATGCTTATTACCAACCAACTTTATTTTGAATTACTAACTTTATTTTGATGATGGAGGATGTATGCATAACTTAGTGCATTTACTTACATAGTGCAATTAAAACAACGCCATCTATTGACTACATTAGAAACTTCATGAAGTCCTCTACTCACAAACCTTAATAGTGGCAGCCACCAATGTAGTTTATTAGTTTACATACACACGTATTAGTTCAACGTTTTGCTACCAGATGGTGGAAAATAAAGCTGTTAAAGAAACAACGTTTTACGCTCTTCGTTTTAAAATTCCAGGCACGCAGGAGGCAGGATAAGTGTCTGACACACTGACACTCTTCTCCAGGGGTTTATCTACGTTGCAGAATAATTACTGCTAGTATGACAAAAGTATTTCACCTGCGACGTTGTGACGTTTCCACCAGTAACACTCGCCTTAATGTTTCAGAACACTTCTGAAGGCAGGTATTCCAGAACGTTCAACAGCTGAGCCACCCAGGGTGTCTCTCTTGGCAACCTAAGCGCGAGACCCATCGCATCACTGCAAGTAGTTCCACATCATCGCAGCAACTCTCACTTTGGTTTACCATTCAGTATTTTGCCTTCTTTGTTTTTTTTTTTCAGGAAATCTTCAGTTATCTTGATAAATTTTATGTATTTAAATCTAAGTTCTTCAATTTCTCCAAAGCGTCATCGACAAGTGATTAGTGTTGCAAAAAACTCGAGTCTTCGAGTCTTATATAAACGGACTCGGATGATGAATAACAAGACTCGACTCATTACAACAGGACTCCAAGACTAGAGAACTAAGTTCTCTACGAGCCCTTGTATGTGACATGAGAGCTCGAGTCTCTTTGTTCGTTCGAGTCCTTTTTATGCGGCGAGTCGTACTCAAGTTCTTTTCGTGTATGAGTCTAGCGATTAAATTGTTACAATAACAGGGCGGGGAGAAAGGCTCAGATAAACAAATAACAGTATTGATTAAGGATATTTTTAATCATTTCTAAATATCATAAGAAATGGGTAATTTTAATTAAAGTTCAGCTATGATGCGAGACACATGACACATGAGAAGCTTGTATAGTTTTATTACCGAGACGGTTTCTTTTTTTTGTGATTAAATTGCCGGATCTTGAAAATGCCCGCTCGCTTGGCACACTCGTTGCCGGAATACTCAGAATATGAAAAGCTAATTTATGAAGTTGTGGCAATCGAATAGTTTGTTGTGCCCACCAGGATACAATATCATTTTCTTCTGTTTCAAACAATATACGGCTTGTTCGTCACTGATATTTAAAAATCAAATGTAACATATAATTTCTCTATGGACTTAATGCATTCTATTAGTTTAGTTTTATTGTTTTCAAAAAGGGTTTGAATATTCAAGTCCAAACCATGACGACTCAATCCCGGGTAATTAGGGTTCAATCCGTTTATCATTTTAATAAAATGTTCTTCTTCTACTGTTTTAAAAGAATGTGCACCGCGTACAATGAAATTTACTACTAGGTTATCATATGTGGAGTACTTACTTGATTTGCTTTTTTTTTTTTAATTTTTTCTTTCTTCATCGTCTGGTGCGTGATTAACAACATGTCTTTTTAAAATAGTATGTGATGTTTTAAGTGAAAAATGTTTTCATTCAACTACGTAGTAATGTTATCATTAACCACTACAAAACCGATCACAAAAGACGTCTTTTTTGCTTAGAACCAAAACAGTGCAGAAATGTTATATGAAATCTCATTATTGCACGTTTTTCATTAATGCACTGTTTTTTATTTTTTTATTAGATAGGTATTAATTTACCACAGAGATTAACTGTCTCCCATTATGTTTACTTACCAAAAATGTATGCATTTGATCAAAAAGATACTGGCTGAAAATAAAAATCGGCTGAATAAAATCGACTTGGTGAAAAAAAAATATACAAATGGCGCGAATTTTGTATAACTTTGATAGGTACTTCGTATTTAGCAAGAAAAGTTAAAAAAAAGCACACAGCGATTTCGATATGAATTCAACTCCAGAAAGTATAAAAACAGCTGCCAATGAAATTGTGAATAACCTTTTGCCACATTTTTTTTTGTTTTCAGTAACTTGAGTTTTTATTTTGAGTAGGTATATTTTATCACGGTAGGTAGATTGGTAGTTGAAAGAAAAGTAGATTACGCACCTTGCTAAAGTGAGTAATTAAAGCACTCGTGTTAATTTAGTGCCCTCGCGTGCGCTCGGGCACCAACATAACACTCATGCTTTAATAACTCACTTTGCGCTCGATGCAACAAACTACTATTCCCGCATTTTTGACATAAGTACATAATGTGTTGTAGTTTTATTGTAATGTGTACTCTTAATTTTTTTCCCCCATTGTAACGATATATCTTCTGAATCAACAGTATTCACACATTCAGCCACTGAACCATCATTTTATTTTTATTTTATTTATTATTCACAAAATCCACAGCTCTTTACAATTTTGTCTTAAACAATATAAACTAATCCTACAGCCAATTACGGATTTACAATTTAATAGCTATACAAAACATTGCTAAGAGTACAGCGTGAATGAGTGTGTAGGAGTGTGCATGAAGAGTTGCAAATGTGTGTGTGGGTATGTCATAGTGGTGTGTGGTGATTGTCTGTATACCTTCTGTTGTAAATTATATTTATTTGGTTATTTTTATTTGTCATCATTACTAGAAATAGAATCTATTAAATTGACTTCTTCTATTGACTCCATCATAGAAATATGACAAACAGGAGAAGTGGCATGGGGGCGTGTCGGTGACGCTGCGACGAGCGCACGATAAGCATGTCATAGGGCAAATGGCCGTCTCCGCGAACTAGTGTGCTTTCGACCGCGATCGTGACAACTTCTAAGAATGCCGTGTTGTTCAGTGGTTTCTTGTAAAAATCGAAGCATAAACCAAAACTTTATAAATCATAGAATTGTCACCTAAGTCAATCCCTAATGCGCGTTTTCACCAACAGTAAGTGACACCTAACTGAACGCCTAGTTCCTGTTATCACCAACACTAAGTGGCACCTAACTCGATGCCTTAAGCCCGTTCTCACCAACACTAAGTGTCACCTAACTCAATGCCTAAAGCGCGTTTTCACCAACAGTAAGTGACGCTTAACTGAATGCCCAATTCCTGTTTTCACCAACACAAAGTGGCACCTAACTGAACGCCTAGTTCCTGTTTACACCAACACTATGCGACAGCTAAGTCAATGCCTATTGCGCGTTTTCACCAACAGTAAGTGAAGCCTAACTGAACGCCTAACTCGCTGCCTTAAGCCCATTTTCACCGCCACTAAGCGACACCTAACTCTATGCCTTAAGCCCGTTCTCACCAACACTAAGTGACACCTAACTCGATGCCTTAAGCCCGTTTTCACTAACACTAAGTGTCACCTAACTCGATGCCTTAAACCCGTTTTCACCATTACTAAGTGTCACCTAACTCAATGCCTAAAGCGCGTTTTCACCAACAGTAAGTGACGCTTAACTGAATGCCCAATTCCTGTTTTCACCAACACAAAGTGGCACCTAACTGAACGCCTAGTTCCTGTTTACACCAACACTATGCGACAGCTAAGTCAATGCCTATTGCGCGTTTTCACCAACAGTAAGTGAAGCCTAACTGAACGCCTAACTCGCTGCCTTAAGCCCATTTTCACCGCCACTAAGCGACACCTAACTCTATGCCTTAAGCCCGTTCTCACCAACACTAAGTGACACCTAACTCGATGCCTTAAGCCCGTTTTCACTAACACTAAGTGTCACCTAACTCGATGCCTTAAACCCGTTTTCACCATTACTAAGTGTCACCTAACTCAATGCCTAAAGCGCGTTTTCACCAACAGTAAGTGACGCTTAACTGAATGCCCAATTCCTGTTTTCACCAACACTATGCGACAGCTAAGTCAATGCCTACTGCGCGTTTTCACCAACAGTAAGTGACGCCTAACTGAACGCCTAACTCGCTGCCTTAACCCCATTTTCACCACCACTAAGCGACACCTAACTCGCTGCCTTAAACCCATTTTCACCACCACTAAGCGACACCTAACTGAACGCCTAGTTCCTGTTTTTACGAACACTACACATTATGCGACAGCTAAGTCAATGCCTAATGCGCCTTTTTACCAACAGTAAGTGACGCCTAACCCGCTGCCTTTTTTTTTTTTTTTTTTTTACCTATGGGAAATCATCAAATAACCCCTCCCGCTCTGGGCTGAGCAGGAGGGAGTGTCAGACTTCTACTGACTAAAACCCATCCATGTTCCTTCCTTTGCCCTTTGTGTTCCAGGGCCGCGGTATCTCTTTCGAACAGTCCCGCGGTATCTCTTTCGAACAGTCCCGCAACCCTGGCAGGCGTCGGCCCTTACGGACCCCTTCCTGTTTGCTGACTCTCTTTGAGGCGCGCGTGGAACACGAACGCGCCGTCGACACGGCCTGTCGTCATAAGACGGACGGACGGCGAGCTAGCCCATAGCTCACCGTCCACAGGCCCGCGTCTACGGTGGCCGGGGGCCACCACGTGGCCCCCGACGCCCGGTGCGTCTCCCGCGGCGGCTGGGACGTGAGGTTCTCTCCCTCTCACGTCCCGCCACCTCCTTCGCTAGCATGACTGCTTCGCAGAAGGAGGTGACGGCGTCCCATTCCGTCTCGCTCCGGACCATGGATTGAACCAGGGCCGGACGCGAGAGGTCGCCGCCGCCGATCGCCGCTACGAGGACACGGCGTTGCTCCGCCCAAGCGGAGCAGACCTGCACAGTGTGCTCCACCGTGTCCTCCGGTCGATCCTCGCAGTGGTGACACCCGGGCGTTTCCTCCCGCCCGATTAGGTGCAGGAACCTCCCGAAACAACCATGTCCGGTGAGGACCTGCGTCAGGCGGAAGGTGAGGGCGCCGTGGCGCCTCTCCAGCCACTCCTCAAAGAGGGGACTTACCGCCATTATAGTGGCGTGCCCTAACTCGCTGCCTTAACCCCATTTTCACCACCACTAAGCGACACCTAACTCGATGCCTTAAGCTCGTTCTCACCAACACTAAGTTTCACCTAACGGAATGCCTAAAGCACGTTTTCGCCAACACTAAGTGTCACCTAACTCAATGCCTAAAGCGCGTGTTCACCAACAGTAAGTGACGCTTAACTGAATGCCCAATTCCTGTTTTCACCAACACTATGCGACAGGTAAGTCAATGCCTAATGCGCGTTTTCACCAACAGTAAGTGACGCCTAACTGAACGCCTAAAGCCCGTTTTCACCAACACTAAGTGACACCTAACACTATGCCTTAAGCCCGTTTTCACCAACACTGTCACCTAACTGAATGCCCAATTCCTGTTACCTAACTCAATGCCTAATGCGCGCGTTTTCACCAACAGTAAGTGACACTTAACTGAACGCCCAATTCCTGTTTTCACCAACACAAAGTGGCACCTAACTCGACACCTTGAGCCCGTTTTCACCTACGCAACGTTATACCTAAACTGTCACCTAACTGAATGCCCAAGTGCTATTTCCTTACATCTTTTTTTTTTGTATTTTAGCTTAGAATACGTTTAGTTTTTAGCGTTTAGCGTTTAGCTTAGAATACCTTTGCTTATAATAAGTCAACATAATTACTCATGCTATTTATTTGTTATGTTTGTTTGTTTTCATTTATTTACATTTTTTTTCCTAACGGGTTTTTTTTATAACAAAAATCTTTTACCTGCGAAGTAATTGCACACACTTTCAGCAAGAATCGATTTTATTATGCCAGTAAAACAACATTCATTGATTTACATATTACTTGAACACATGAATATTCGATAACTTTTCGATTTAGTCAATCACGAGCGTGGGTATTCAATTAAATTGCTTTTGCACAGCACAACGATACCGACCGATGTTTTTGTGTGAGTAAGTTGTACGGTACATGGTAAATACACGCTGTTTGATAGGATAAGATTTATAATTGATTGTGTAGTACGTTCTGTTTTAAGAATTGCGGTTGTGTGCGCGACTGCGTATCTATTACTTTTACTGAATTGCATGTGTAGTAGTTGCCGGGTGGTGGGAGAAAACGGAGACAGTAGGTTGCGATACATTTTCGTATAACGGGCATATCTCCTTATTTTATTATATCTATGGGCTCCACTATCAAACAGAAGTACCTTTTCCGTGTTTTGATTCCGTAAAATAATTAATACACGCAGGAAAACCTAGTGGTTTTCCTGCGTGTATTAATTATTTTACGTATAACGAATAGTTTCTAGGCAATAAGATATAAATAATAGTTTATAGCGGACGATCAAATGCAATATGCTAACTGGTAAACACGTTTACTCAATTATCTAAAATATTAACAACGCAAACAAGAGGGTAGTATCTCAAAATATAAAGCCCGTTTACCTTCACATCTCTATTTTCATAGAAGGGAGTTTTTAGCTGATTTGTAAGGATTTTGTCTTGTCAGTTTTTTTTTTAGTGCAGAAACCATTTAAACTTATCACCTATTCGAGTCTTTTCGAATGATGAGTTTCAAGTCCCATCTTCACGCTTCGAGTTTTTCTTGAAGACTCAAATTCATTTTAAGACTCGAGTCCTTTTGTAAGACACAAGTGGTTGCTATATGACTCGGATTCGGCTTGACTCTAGACTCCGAATCTTTTTAGCACACCGAGTCTTGCTTATTTGAGTCGAGTCTTTATAATTACAAGCGATCCGCGGTGCTCTTTATTGGACCTTATTGAATAACTAGCTTATTCGGCGGGAAGAATTCCGCATTTAGTGCTAAACATTATACGGTTTTCCTATCCTATGGTTTCGAAGTGACTGCAAACTTTTTGGTGGGAATTCAAACGAGGCGGTAATTTTGATTTGCACACATATACAATTAATTACATTTTTGTTTTCAAAAGTGCGGAATTCATCTTAAACGATGAGCCTTAATAGTCAGGGTGAGGCCCCGGGGAGAACAAAGATACGAAGATACCAATGCAGACGGGAATCCAGATCCTAATCAGTTTAAACTTGATAGCAGATAATGCAAAGAGAGTTTTAAGAGTGCACAGAATAAATGCATACAAAATGGGCATTACCTTCAGAAAAGCAGCAGCTGCCAACAATTTTCTCAAATTAGAAGACTTTATGGAAAAACAATATGAAAGCTCTTATCCCATCATATCTCACTGCAAAAATTGGAGTCTTAGAGTTAGCACCGAAAGACCTAACGAATGAGGAGATATAAAAATATAATATGTGATGCCGAAGCGATATCAATTGGAAGATTTATGAGAAAAGTTGAAGGAAAAGTAGTTCCTCTCAACATGTAGATGCAAAAGTTACAGCAACGGGCTGTAACTTGCTGCATCTGGCCTACAAAGGCACATCAGAATTTTTCGATATGAAGTCAAAGCTGATATAGGGTCGTTTCGGTGGTATCGCGACCACCTTCAGTAGGCGACCATTTGACGGACTAAGTATCTTTAAATCAAGATAATAGTGTTTGTAGAGGTACCATAAATAAAAAATAAATCTAACGTGCTTAATTAATAATTATGAAATAAGAATTTACACAGTTTGAAACAAATGGGTTAACCCAGAGCCGAAAAACGTTACTTATTTCATGTTTTACAAACAAGTTAGATGTTAAATTGCACAATCGATAAGTTTTGGGTATTATTTAGGTGTATATTGTGCTATTTTTAAACTTATTATTAAGATAAAATCAAGTGGTCGGTAATCGAAATGCTTATTTACCAAAAATGTTAGATAGCGACCACATGGTCGCAAACCGACGAGAACCGCATTATTTTGTTTTGATTAATATGATCCTAATGCTTCATACAGGACTGTTACAATTTTGAATGTAATAACATTATAAAAGTTTTTCTTTGTAGTTCTTTGGTAAGCGACCACCAGTTTCTTTGAAAGAACTTTGTTTAATTTGCGTACAAAACAGGTGGTCGTAAACCAAAATAATCGAAATAAAGACATTGGTTTCCGGCCACCATAATTTAGTATGAGAGAAATAACGGCCGCTAACAGAAATAAGTATGAAAGTTCATTGAGTATGCGACCACGTCTGATTTTTTAAACTTTTAAATTGGATAGTCCATTTAATAATTATTTTAGCAAGTAACCATGTGGTTGTACATAATCTGTCGAAAACTAAATATTATTATTTTTCAGTTTAAAACAAAATTAGTCATAAAAACAACAATAAATTTTATATTATTTTATATAACTTACTTCTTTTTTAGGCGGAGCTCCCAAATAACTTAGCAAAACAAAACAAACAAAAAAAAACAAAAAAGACACTCCAGTACACAGCCCTGAAAAAAAGCTCTCGATGATATCCGAAAAGAAGGGAAGGGAATAAGAGAAACATGTAGACTTTATCAGATCCAGGTGGGTTGAGGTGTGATAGTAAGTTTTTAAAACAATTAATGTTATTGCATTTATTAACAGTTGTTGTTTGGATAACCCATCTAAAAATCAGTGAAAATGCTGTTGTAGGTTTTATATTCATATATATTTTATATATGTTAAATATAATATTATAAGAGAAGAAGACAGACCTTTATTTGTATGAATATTTAAAAGGAAAAAAAAATTGTTTGATTTATGATTGTTAATTCTATTACAACTATGACTGAAGTCCTACGAAATGTAAGATATTTATTTTTTAGTTTTAAGAAAACATTACACCAAATTATTACCATTTTGTTTTTTATTAGGAGGAAAAAAATAAAATATTTTTAAAGCGATTATAATTGTTTTAATAGCATATTTTCCATATTAAAATAGCGGTCGCAAACCAGCCCACTGGTGGTCATAAACTGATAAAAATGGTGGTAAACCGAAGTTTTCTCTATATTTTCACATTTTCAGCATTTTATAAATATTTTTGTATGAATGTATTTTATTTTATGTTTTGTACCCAAACTAGACTATATTTGGGACAAATTCACATTAACAAATACTATTTTGCGTGTAGACATTTTTTTTTCCTGTGTTTTTCATGTGGGCAACTCAGCTAACTGGTCGCTAACCGACGCAATGACCCTACTCCCCTACTCGTATTGCAAATGTTATAAATGTCTGAAATTCAATCAATCTGCCAAGGTTTGTAGAGGTGAAAAACACTGCTCTTCTTGTGCTGGTCGACATTCTTATAAGGAATGTGATGTTGAAGAGATTGTGTGTATCATCAGGTAACCACCTTACCATTTCACGAGATAGTCCTGTTAAAAAAACAAAATATGGAAGAAAAGAAGGTTTTATTAACAATCCTATACCACTGCTGTAAGTTTACCCCCTCCCTTTACACATTTTTTTTCTTCTCTACCTAAACATTCAAAAAAAGTTAAAAGCAATGATACTCTTGACATTAAACAGATAGTTAATAATGACATAATCATTAATGCAATTGTAAAGTCTCTTATCTTAATAGGCAATAAGACTGAAGATGACGGTTTAATCACCAATAAGAAAATAAAATAAATAAAACATGAAGTGACGTTTAAAATTGTGTAAAACCAATAAATATGACCATGATGAATATACATAATATATATATAAATATGATCTAAGATAATATTAAATTAAATAAATTATTTATTAAATAGATTAAATATTTTTATCAAATTTATTTTTATCTAATGGACAGTTACTTAAATATTTTACAGTTCAGTATACAAAGCTTACAGGTAAAAAGACAACCCACCCCGCAACAACCCGCCAACCCGCGATCATGGCGCTTGCAACAGCGTCAAAATATCGGGAGCTCAAAATTACAATCACGAAAGGTATCTCCCGTAA
Organism: Eugnorisma glareosa; assembly: GCA_947578425.1. NCBI lineage: Eukaryota > Metazoa > Arthropoda > Insecta > Lepidoptera > Noctuidae > Eugnorisma > Eugnorisma glareosa. The sequence goes on from OX387957.1 coordinate 36,813,843, forward strand.
GTGACAGTTTATGTGTAGGTAAAAAGAGCCTTTAACAGATTTTTTTAATAAAAAAATATTGATATTTGTTTACTCAATGAAACATGTGATAAGAAAGATAACGAACGGTGTCGAAAAAGATGGATCGTATGTACAATGCGAAACTTATGTTGCGGGAAGATTATCGTAGCAGATTCAGATGCAGAGTACCACTTGACTATACGTTAGAGCTGGTAGAATGCCCTGTTGTGGGAAGCGACGTTGAGCCTGGTTGTGCACAATTGGGTTGGAGAAAAGGTAGTCCCATCTTTGGAAAACCAAAACCTATTTCCATTTATTGGGAGCCCAGGACTGAATGTAAGATTTCGTAATTTACCTATTGACTAATTTAGAGGACCACCAAAACACAATTTTCTTGAAACATTGCAGTGCACAAATGAGTATGGTAGTATCCTCAAACACAACAATCTGTCCCACGAGCAAGAGCCTTACCTATCCTAGACACACTTGGTTATGGGCGAGTTATTGTTGTTTTTAGGACTTCTTTTCGTCAATTAAAGGATTTGTGAAAATAAATAGAAAAATAGATTACTGGAACAAATATTATATTTGTTCAACAAACAATTTGCTCTACAAAAATATGACGGTACTGGTACACATGTTAAGATTTATCAATTTGCAAAGTCTGCCATGTAACTATTGTTATGACAAGGTTTTTAAATGAAATAATGAAGACTTTTTAAATGAAATAATACTGAAAATATATTATTTCACCGAGCAAATTGCGTTACACGCACGAAAGTAGCATGATTTAATGAAAATAGGTTTACAATTATAAAATAAAACAAGGATGTAACCGCACAATAGTTTTTAATAGTTTACCTAACGTTTTCTTACTTGAATACATCGATTGATTAAGCTAGAACATGAAAATGTTGAAATAATTAGTACTTCTTTCAAGTACCTTATTGAAAATCTCTTCATAAATAATTAAGTACGTGTAATAATGATCCTGTTATGCAGCGAGCAACCTCTGATATTCAAGCTGATTAGCTTTGTATTGCTTGTAACTTCTTAAGGGATATTTTTATTTTGATTACAAAAATGATAAAATGATCCAATTTTCCATTTTTTTTTTTTTTTGATCCATGGATAAAAAAGGTTCATATTATAATTAAATACAGGATGATTGATAATTGGGTGCATTGCCTACTTAAATTGGGTTGTTTTGGAGTTATCTAACCTTTAATTTGGATATTTTCCGTCTCTAGACCAAACAGTGTTAATTCTGAGAAATCTTCTCCGCTCTGGGTGTATCAGTTTAGCTCTCGTACTTATTAGTTATTTCAAGGAATGCACCCAATTACCAACAACGTAGTTATTCAAAAATAAACTTTTGCATTGGGATAGCAATTATAATGTCGTAATAATTATTGTAGATGATCTTAAATGAATAAAAGAAAAAACGAATGAATACAATTACCTACAGCGAATAAGAAAATTTCCATTCAGGATTGAATCTATCTGAACGCAACAATTTTTTTGACAAATGTACGAAACTACTTGCTAAGATTTTAGTAGACAGATATGTTTTCTACTCACCTCCAAGAGATAATACAATTCTACTAACAGTTATACTAGACTAGACATCGAAATGTATTATATCTATAACGTTGTCATTTCAATAATTATTTGGATACATTTAGTTAAAATAATAGACATTTACTTTTTACATTATGTTACTCTAAATCTAAAATATAAGGAACTGTGCAAAAATTTCATGAGGTTACAAGTTTTCATTACTTCATAATAATTTAGTATTATTATTGCTTATAAGTGCCAATGGAAGCGTAAAATGTTTCTTTTTAATTATTAACTATTTAATCAGTTTTTTTTAATATTGTATCTAAATACTAAGTCTTGGTGTTGATTAATTATAGCTTTAGAGCCTGCCTTGTTGATATCGGAAGACTATTTGTATTAACATTCACATCTAAATACTTTCGCAGAAATAGTATTCCTCTTCATGCATTTTTCTGCTGACAGGTATATTTTGCATATTCCATTTATTAGCAAATCTGGATGAAATAAATGTACAACATCAAAAACTTCCATATAATTATTATCTCTACTTAGTGAATATTGTAATTTATAAATTACGAATCTAAAACTATAGCCAACTGCGAAATTAATTATTTTGCGTATTTCCATATCCTGCATTTATTCTTTTATCGCCTAATAGTCCAGTCAAATAAGCAGTAACATGTAGGGTAGAATACTTATTTGACTGGAGTTTCACTCAGTATTTTTTTTTGCTGTTTTTTATTTTATTCACGTTCCATTTTTAATTAGTCTAACATATTTAATCTTCAGCTACATTCATGTTCATTGTGCTTGAGAGTGTGTTATGTATTGAGTAGTTTATAAACATCATGTAGTATATAAACACAAAGTCGTCAGGGCCTTATTCTGATTTAAAAGTCCCAGTTTTGAATTTCCACTATCAATATGTTCAAATTGATGTTATTAACAAGACCTCTTGTCCACCACACGGTTTATTAACGGTTAGAGGTGTCAGCCACGCCGTAGATTAACTTTCAGAGCCTGTCCACGACTCTGACAACGTCTGGGTACGGCTGTCGTATGGTTTCTTTTTTCGTTTTTTTACCTTTATTTCTAGGATCCCATACATTGCGATACAACACTAAAATTAATCAAGGGGCAGACACCGTCGCCGCCGCCATGACTTAGTGCCGCCATGTATGTCTTAAAGTCCATAGTCCCGTATCCCGGTTGGTTCCTTGGTTATCTTGCGGATGTCTTCATTTCTGATTCGATCACGCAAGGAAACTCCGAGCATAGCCCTCTTCATTGCCCTTTGGGTGACTTTAAGCCTCCTGATGAGGCCCATTGTGAGCGACCACGATTCGGTCTTATGTCACTGGTAACACAAACTCGTCATAGACATTCGTCTTGAGACACTGCGGTAAGTTGGACGAGAAGATACCGCGCAGCTTCCCGAACGCTGCCCAGCCGAGTCAGATTCGACGGTTGACCTCTTTCTCGAAGTTAGACCTACCTAGCTGGACCGTTTGACCCAGGTAGACATAATCATTTACAACTTCGAGTGTAGTCTCTGATTTTGATAGGAGTGGGTGTTACATGGGCATTCAACATGACCTTGGTTTTGTCCATGTTCATTTTAAGACCCACTCTTTCAGAAACTCTACTGAGGTCATCGAGCTTGTACTACGGTCCTCCATGGTCTCAGCCATGACCACTATATCGTCGGCAAACCGAAGGTGAGAGATGCACTCGCCATTGACGTTGATGCCTAGCCCTCTCCAGTCCAGAACCTTGAAGACATCCTCCAGTGCAGCGGTGAACAGTTTCGGAGATATGACGTCTTCCTGTCTCACACCTCGCTGCAGAAGAATAGGTTCCGAGGTCTGATCTTGAAGTTGGACTAACACGGTGGCGTTCTTTTACAAACACTTCAACACTTCGATGTACCGATAGTCGTTTTGGCATCGTTGGAGAGACTGCAGCACAGCCCAAGTCTCAACGTTTTGACACCGTTGGAGAGACTGCAGCAAAGCCCAAGTCTCGATCGAATCGAAGGCTTTCTCGTAGTCCACAAACGCTAAACAGAGCGCACGCAGAGCAAACTCTAACAAGCTTACTTACTAAATAATTACTATGCAAAAGGATACGTTATTATAAAAGGATACGTTTCTCTACATCGAATATTATTTTCCTAGTCTAGCGCTTTTTCCTAAATAACTCTTTTCTACTGCTAACCATTAAACACCATACAATATTATTTTCAAAACAAGTATGTAAATTGTTATGTTATTAACCCTTCGTGTGCCGGAACGTAGATCCACGCGAGACACAATAGGTTTTTAATTGTGTCTATATACTCGGCATACGAAAGGTTAAACGCGCTTTACTTTCACTTTGAATTCCCAACATACACCGGAAAAAACTCCAGATACAACGCCAGTGAACTATAGCAATTTTTTTTAATGAAAGAAAGTAGCGTCATCCTTTTTATGCGCCAATGCACTTTTATACCACTCGCTAACGGCAAGCCATCCGTGGTCTCGTTTACGTATTCATAACCCGTAGTTCATATAATTGTGCATTGAAAATTTTAGCCACACTGTATATCCTTTAATCCTCTATACCTTGTAACTGGCTAACATACATTTAAAATCAAGAAATCTTTCCAAAAAACCCATAAAACCAAAAAAAATAGGTCAGGATATTTTACCCACTACTGACCGGTATGAAGGCAAAATATATCATTATTATTCAATACTGTGAAATCCCTGGTTTTTGGCATAGTTTGTTTATTTTCTAGTTCAATTCCTTTGAATAAATTGTTAACATTTTCATAACCATGTAGAAAACATGTTTTTCAATACCCTTCCTCAATAATGGCTCTTAATGCGCTACTATTAGGTTCGGATTGCAGTTTATTTCACACAACATACACAACACACTGCACATAAATAGTTTTTTTTTTTATTCCGACGTACTAAATACAGGATGTGTTCCCGCAAGTGCCTACAGAAATTCGTATACCGTTGTTGAGGCTACGTGGATTATGGCTAATCGTTTTTATTTTTAACATATGTCGACCGCCTACCTACATCTGTGATATTATCACAATAAAATTGCACGTTCACATCAAGCAACGTATTTTTTTCATTATTCCCTTAATTATACCTGGATCAATCCCGCACATGGTCCTTCGAGCCTGGATAAGGAGATTTGAAGAATATTTACTCCGATCAGCGAATTGTTACGAAGGTATTGAAAAGAATTGGTGGACATCAAAAATCATAGACGACGCCCGGTGTGGCCGGTGAATTCTGCTACGTCATTCAGAAAATTGTAGGAACTTACGTGGTCTGGATACTTAATAGCTGAGAAAAGGCTTATTTAATATTAAATTTGTGTACCCAACACTCTATTTAACAGGTATAATTAGTGTAAGTCAGCCGTTAATAGCCAGGTTAGTACGAAATACCTATTGTCATTTTTCTTTGTTCTGTGAGTGGTTACAAATTGTAATACAATTATTAACTGATCAGTAACGAATGTTCATTTTTGTTATTTACACATTGTTAAAGAGTAGTTAATTGTAATACAATTATTAACTGATCAGTAATGAATGTTCATTTTTGTTATTTACACATTGTTAAAGAGTAGTTAATTGTAGTAACTGCATTATTTTGCTTTACAGTGTAATAATTTTCCAGTTATTGAGACAGTTAGGTAATCACATTAGTTAGCACGGATAGACAATAGAAATCATTGCAATTGCAGTGTTATTATTAAAGTTCAGTACAATATAACCGTCAAGACGCATAGTTTATTATAAATTCTAAATTATTATTTATGAATATTTACTATAAAGCTAGTGTATTTTAATATTGTTACGTTTTTCAGGCTGCATCATTTGTAATTGTAATTTGAACGTTGGTATAACAGTATTTATATACATTCCAGGTTGATCACACCAGCTTACGCAATGCCAGAGGATAAGGAATTATTTAAGGACATTAAAGATCTCGTTAGGAAACGAGCGAGTTGCAAAGGAAAGGTGACATTGTTCTCAAACCATTTACATTCTTTGAATACCCTCTTCTTTGAGCCCTACTGAGGTAAGCGAGTTGCAATTACGATTCACTAGATTCGAGGCATTGTATGCCCAATATGATGAGGTGCAATTATTGCTGGAGTGCAGTACTGATGACTTGGATGGCCAGATGTCGGAACGCGAGGAGTTTGAATCTCTTTATTACAAAACCCTAACTAAAGCTCAACAAATGTTGGATGATAAAGGGAAAGGAGATTCTAATGATACTTGTGACGTAATATCACGTTCTAGCAATCATAAGTTTGTTAAATTGCCGACTATTCAGTTGCCGAAATTCAGTGGTTTTTATACAAACTGGTTAGAGTTTCACGACACATTTGTTAGTCTCATCCATTCAAATGATGATATGGACGAAATAAATAAATTTCACTATTTGAGGTCACCCCTAGAAGGGCCTGCTGCTGTGGTGATCAACTGAATTCAGTTTTCTTCTGCAAATTATTCGGTAGCGTGGAATCTTCTCTGCGAGCGGTTTAATAACGAACACCTGCTTATCCAACACCATGTTTCTGCATTATTTCAAATCGACACCCTTCAAAAGGAGTCGTCAGTTAATTTAAAGGGTTTACTCGACGTTGTTCATAAGAACATACGTGCTCTTGAATCCTTACATGAACCTGTTAATCATTGGGATACTTTACTCATTTATATTCTCACACACAAATTAGATAGCAAAACTTATCGTGAATGGGGTGAGTATAAGGGCCGCCTGAACAAGAATTCTAAAGTTACGTTTGAACTATTTATTAATTTTATTAAGAACCGTGCTGAGATATTAGAAACGTTCGAATTGGAAGCTTCTACGAATACTAAACACTCACAGACAGGTAAAAACTCATACAAGGTTAGATCAATGTTGGTACAGGATTCAAATAAAAATAATTCAGGTGAAAGTTCAAGTAAACAGGATGAGAGTGTTTCAAATAAGCCTAAGAATTGTGTTATATGTAACGGTAGTCATAAGTTAAGTAGTTGTCCTCAGTTTTTATCGTTAAGTAATGAAGCTCGTTTGCAGTTATTACCTAAATACAAAGTTTGTTACAACTGTTTAAGTCTGGGACATTATGCAAACAACTGCAAAAAACTAGGTTGTAAAACATGCCGCCGTAAACACAACACTACTGTACATGTTGATAAATCCTTGAAGTCAGAAGCAAGTGGTGCTTCTGCTAGCAGTGTTGTTGTTGACACGAATGGCAGTGCGACTGTCTCCACTCAGCCCACTAATATAGGTACCGGTGAGTCGCTGTCCGCGAGTGTTGAACACGGTGACGCATTATTGTCCACTGCACTCGTCACGGTCATGGATATTAATGGTCAGCAGCATGTTGCTCGTGCTGTGCTTGACAGTGGCAGCACGTCATGTCTCATGACAGACAGATTATACCACCACCTAGGTTTGACTGCCAAGACTGTAAACAATTCTATTATAGGTATTAACAACTCGTCATCTTGTATCAATAAAATGTGTTCTGTATGAATCAAATCTTTAAATAATAATTTCGGTATGGATATTAAAATTATGGATAAAAAATTGATATTAAAAAAATTTAAATTCCGTCTGATGTTTGTCTCGCAGATCGCAACTTTGTCGATATGTTGCTGGGTGCTGACATCTTTTGGGATTTATTGGAATCTCAACGAGTTAAGTTGGGTGATGGGCAACCAATTCTTTGTGAGACTAAATTGGGTTGGTTGGTCTCCGGCCCAATTAACAGTTGTATTTCTTCTAATGTTTTAAAATGTAATTTTGTAAAGGTGAGTTCAGACTGTGATGATGAATTAAATCTTAATGTTGATCAACAACTCACAAAGTTTTGGCAACTTGAACAAGTGTGTACTTCGTCTCTTTATTCCCCAGAGGAGAAGCTATGCGAGGAGCATTTTATGAAAAACACAACTCGTTTGGAAAATGGTCAATTTCGTGTTAGGGTTCCATTAAAATGTTCCCCGGACAATTTAGGTGAATCCTTGTCAAGAGCCAAACATTGTTTTGCTTCTCTGGAACGTAGATTTAAATCTAAAACTCAATTTTGTAATATTTACACAGAGTTCATGATGGAATATGAAACTTTAGGTCATATGTCCAGATGTAAAACTATTGATGATCAATCGTTTTACATTCCGCATAACGGAGTTCTGCGCGAAAGCAGCACCACCACTAAGTTAAGGGTGGTTTTCAATGCAAGTAGTTTAACTAATACTGGTATTTCTATTAATAATATTCAGATGGTTGGACCCGTGATACAGGACGATCTTTTGTCGATCCTGTTGCGTTTTAGACAACATAAATACATTTTAGCTGCTGATGTTGCGAAAATGTACCGACAGATAGTTGTTCATCCAAATGATAGGTATCTCCAACAAATAATTTGGCGTGATAATCCGTCAACTCCATTACACACTTATCAACTTAATACCGTAACCTACGGCACGGCCAGCGCTCCTTACCTCGCAACCCGGTGTCTCCGACAATTAGGGCTGGAGTGTGTTGATAAGGAGATTGGTGACGTCATCCTCCACGACTTTTACGTGGATGACTTGCTCACGGGAGGAGATGACATCAATGAGGTGAAAGATTTGCGTCATAAAGTTACTTCAACTCTCGCTTCAGCGCAGATGAATCTAAGAAAGTGGAAGTCGAATGACATACAATTGGTAATTGGTTCTGACTTTCCCCAGTCTTCACTGGATTTGAATGTTAGTGGATTTGAGTCAACCAAAACCTTAGGCTTAGATTGGCAGCCACTGTCAGATTACCTTTGTTTTCCAATTAGTCAGTCAGTTAATTGTAGTAACACAAAACGTGACATGCTTTCGACTATTTCACAAGTTTTTGATCCGCTTGGATTATTGGCTCTGTGTGTAATGGTCATGAAAATCTTACTTCAGAAGTTATGGTTAAAAAAACTGTCTTGGGATGAACAGCTATCACCGGACATTAGTAAGCTTTGGAATGAAATGATTATTAATTTACCTAAATTAAATGAAATTCATATTCCACGTCGAGTTTTAATTGATTGTTATGAGTTTTTAGAACTTCACATTTCTACTGATGCGTCAGAACGCGCCTACGGCGCTTGTCTGTATGTGCGAAGCGTTAATAAGCAGGGACAGGTTTTAGTGCGTTTATTGTTAGCCAAAGGCAGAGTTGCGCCACTCAAGCCGACGACCATACCCAGACTTGAGCTATGCGGTGCTCTTGTAGGTGTTCGCATCTTTGAAAAGGTTGTGGCAGCATTACGAGTCAGCGCGCGGCGCTCTTTCTTTTGGACTGACTCCACTATTGTTTTAGGGTGGCTACAAATATTACCAAACAAATTACAGCCGTTCGTTCGCAACAGGGTTCCCGAGATTTTAGATAAGACTGGCGGCTGTGAGTGGAGACATGTCCCAACTAAACAAAACCCTGCTGATTATTTGTCTCGTGGATTAGACAGTAATTTATTACCTAGTTTAGATGATTGGTGGTCAGGTCCTAGTTTTTTAATGAATGAAATGTCTTATTGGCCTTCTAAATTAATGAATTTTAATAGCGAAATTTTGCCTGAGATGAAGTTAGATGTCACCTTGCACGTTTTATTCAATAACAATTTTGATGAATTGATTAATTTTACACGTTTTTCAAACCTTTTAAGACTTCAGCGAACAGTCGCCTATGTTTTTAGTTTTTTTTACGCATGTAGAAAACAACCTATCCGCGGTCCTCTTTCTGTGCATGAACTAGAAAGAGCTTTAAACTTTATTATACGTTTATCTCAAAGGCAATCTTTTAAAGACTACAATGTAATACTAATGAATAAACCGTTACCCAAGAAAAGTGAATTAAATAAGTTTAACGTTTTTCTAGACGAGAATAATATAATGCGAATTCGAGGTAGATTACAACATTCAGATTTTCTTTATAATAAAAAGCACCCGATTCATATTCAATCTAGTCATCATTTTTCCAAGTTACTTTTTAATTATGAGCATAAAAGATTGTTCCATGCTGGAACCCAGTTATTGTTGGCTTCTATACGAGATACGTATTGGCCCATTCGAGGTCGCAATTTAGCCAGGATGTGCTGTAAACAATGTGTTCGTTGTTGCCGATTTAGAGGCGAAACCGTAAGTCCTATTATGGAAGATTTACCACAGCAGCGACTTCTAGCAGGTTTTCCTTTTGAAAATATAGGCTTGGACTATGCAGGTCCTGTTCGTCAAGGTCGTGGCTGTAAATTAGTAAAAGTTTATATAGCTATTTTCGTTTGTTTTTCTACAAAATCAATTCATCTTGAATTAGTCGGTGATTTAACAAGCAATACTTTCATTATGGCGTTAAAGAGGTTCATCTCACGTAGAGGAAAGCCTAAAAATATATATTCGGATAATGGCACCTCATTTGTTGGTGCATCTAATGACCTTTCTAGGTTTCTTAAGGCGAGTTGCGATTCGTTGTCTGAGGAGATGGCTAAGGAAGGAATTAACTTTCACTTTATTCCTGCATATTCTCCTCATTTCGCTGGCCTTGCGGAGGCTGGTGTTAAATCAACCAAGCATCACTTAGTCAGAGTGCTGGGCCTTTGTAACCTTACCTACGAAAAGCTATACACCATGATGGTTCAGGTTGAAGCCATTTTGAACTCCAGACCACTGACACCGTTATCATCGAACCCCGAGGATCTGACGCCGCTTACACCCGGCCATTTTTTGATTGGACGTCCTATGACATCGCTGCCGTCACCTGAGTATCGAGGCCAATCCATCAATTCTCTGACTCGATTTGAGCGTATTGAGCTTCTCCGACAGCATTTTTGGAGCAGATGGAGTAAAGAATACATATCGGAGCTCCAACTTCGCATGAAATGGCGAGCATGTAAGGGCTCCTTGAAGCTGAATTCTTTGGTCCTGTTAAAATAAGACAACCTCCCCCCACTTAAGTGGAAAATGGGTCGGATCGTTGCAACGTTTCCAGGGACAGACGGCGTAGTCAGAGTTGCAGACGTCAAGACTTCTAGTGGTCTGTTACGCAGATCATTCAGCAAGATTTGTCCGCTGCCTATGTATCCGGAGTCTGAAGATTCTTAGTGGTTGAAATGAATACTTTTCGTTCTATTATTTTATTTCTGCGTAAGTATGTGTATTGAAAAACGACGTTTGATACACGTGTGCATTTGTCACTGCCGTTCTCGGTACAGTTACGCCTCGGCTGCAATGACAAAGTTTGCCCACTTGTATCAACATGTACTATTATAAATCTTGGCGTAAACGCAGGGTTAGATCTCAATTTCATATCTTTAAAACTAATCAATCGTAGATAGTATAACATTTTTACATCTATTTTTTTTTGTCTTTGTCTATTTTTATGGCCAAGCATTACAAAATACCAGTTTTCATAAACAGGACTATTATGCTACTATTCAGCCGAAAATACACAATGTTTTGGCTGTAGCTTACAAAATTGCTTGTGTTATTAGGTTTCTGGTATTATGCTCCAGTGCTATCGAGGAAGCGGGTATACGGACATGATAAGATTATACAGCGGGCCGTATTCTATTTTAAAGTTGATAAAGGTCGACGCCATTATTGGGTATTTTCGTGGTTGTTGAAGACTGACGCACGTTGGCGCCGGTCTTCTCCGCGGATCACACGTGCGTGAAGCTGGCGTGGACAGCGTCTTCTTGGGAGATCTGGGTACCGGAGGTGAAGTACTGAAACATGAAAAGTATAAGTTGTTAGCATTACAAGAAAAATTAACGAAAATAATTTGTTATGGTTCAATGCTCCTTTTGTTGAATGACACAAGTATGAATAGAATTTACATTCGAATTTCGCGTTTTGAAATAATTAAACATAGTGAACATAAACCGTGACTTCTTATTCTCCGAAAGGTTGGTTAGGTTTACGTCTCTTGTAATAGAGGGCGAGCCTACTGTTGTAAACCGAAAATAAATTCACCCGGCTTCTACTTAGATTTTCTTATTTCAAAAATCCAATAGGACTGCCTAACCTGGGGATCGAACCCATGCTTGGGGGGGTTACCATGACGTCTTAAAACAGAATTGTTATCATGTCACTCCAGTGGGGGAAAGAGACGGCGATATAGAGGACATCTAGTGCCTTCTCTTTCCCACTGGAATTTAATTAAAACAATACTCCTTTAAGACTTTATGGTAGGCCACCATCAGCCGCGTTTGGGACAAGGTAAGCGAAGAAATGATTGATGGGGCACTCGTGTAATAGATATTTCTGTTACTTTTTTTGTTTTATAATCATCGATACTTATAATGCAGTCTCCAGACTCAAAACGAGAAATTAAGCGAGACAGAAACAATAACAAGGAGACAAAGCGGAACTATTTACATTGACGGTCCTCCTCGGGTATTCTCGACGCTTTTCGGCGAAAGTCTGGAAGCCGCATGACATTCAATAACTATCACAACCACGTGGGTAATAGATATTAATAGAAAAACATAACTAAAAGATTTACGAAATCAGCAATATTTAAAAAAAGGTTTACGATTAAGGGCCCGTCTCCACGAGCGAAAGAATCGCGGCGATATTGTCGTATAGAAATACGTGGCACGTCGACAATATTGTCGCGATTCTCTTGCTCGTGGAGACGTCCTCTGACGCACACATTGGCACAAGTAGGTAACAAGTGGAATAATTGGTATGGAACGAGTTACTTTCGGGTCACGTTTTTTTTTTTGTGTGTTACGTAAGACTAAAGCCGGCGCGTTCCTAGGTATTGTTGCAATTTACAACGTTTAAACACATCTAATTTAATCCAGCTTTGGACATATCAAAAGAGTGAATCACATTACGATTATAAAACTTGAGATAGCATTTTATTAATATTCCAGGAACTTCCAGTAAGCAGGACTTAGTTCCCGACATGCAAACATTGTTCAGTTTATTTTTATTTTTAATACTACTAAAATCAATAAGTTTTATTATTGGCAAGTTAGTTAATAAACTGTATAACTGTTCTTATTTAGAGGTTTCATTGGGTCGGATAGGCTAAATAACCTGCACCGATATTAAAAAATTGCCATATTTTTATCATGGCAAGAGACAAATATTATTTCTTCATTTAAAGAATAGTAAGGCGGCCGTTTTTTTCTCGTAAAAGGTGTCTTTATTCTTATAATAATTATAAAGTTGTTTGATTGTTATTCTGGTTACCGGGAGAGTCCTTAATTAAGTCTTCTGCAGTATTCAAACAGTGATGTGTTTATCTAAAGACCATCATCGTGTATAAGTAATAAGCCACCGTTAGTGAGCACCTCATTAACCTATTTCCTCTGACTTTGGGTATAACCTCTTAGGTCATATGAAATTAGCGGCTTTTTCCTGAGTTTTCCGCTCTAAGCTTTAAATAGGAGACCGAAACGATCTTGTTTGCACTTCAATTTAATTAGACAGTGACAAACATGACAGTTGTTACTTTAAATTAACAATCCTAAAATGTGTTTAACTTTTAATTATCTTGTTTGCGTAATAAGTTAATCAGTAAACAGTGTGTGTGGCATAATTAATCTTTTAGTAATAACGAAATCGAAACGCAAACACAGTCCAGTTATTTGATGATATTTATAGGCATGTATCACGGTATGTAATTATTACCTTAAAATAAATAACGTGCAGAAGGGACACAATTCAAATTTTAATCAGGTTTTCTGTTATTTGTAGGTATAGGGTAATTGGAGTACCGGTGGATTCACAAAAAACTTAGTGGTTACAAATCATAACTTACGTCGAAACAACTGTTTAATAGATCTTGCGATGGATACTTCCCAACATTTCCCTTCCTAGTAGAAAGTCATTGTACTAAACATAAAAGGGAAACATATTAATATAATATCATTAGCCTGTTATGTATATTGAACTTTTATGAGTCAAATCAATTACACTTAGTAGACTATGTCGTAAAGTTTATGGAAAAATCGGCATGCCAAATTTTCCTGCCTATAATGATTTATGATTAATTATTGTCAATTATTCGATTATTGGATAATTTTCCACCTCTGTGTTTTTGTTCAAAAACACATTCAGACGCATTCATAATTTATTGGTTTAATTACCAAGCTACATTTAAATACATGTTCAGTTAACAAGTGTATCGGGATTTTAAATTGATACAATTTTCAGTTTTTCCACATATTGTAAGCTTTATTCGAATTTCACTGTAATACTTTCATTAACACGGAAAATGGGATATTTTTGGGTGGGTGTTTATGAGCAGACAAATCGGTCTAGCCTCTTTCTTGTTTGTTTTTCACCAACCCCCAATAACTTCGGTTGGTCCGGGATCACGGCGCTTGCAACAGCACGTAAATATCGAGAACTCAAAACAAATAGTAAATATTCATATTTCCATGGTAAATATTCCGTTTTCAGTGTAAATGATAGTTTAAACGGCCTATTTTTATTATTTCTCATAATTAACTATTCTACGTTCCATATTTAAAACTGGCCACGGTAGAAAGCTGAAACGAAATCGCTCAACACAAATTTATATTTACTATATCATTCATATTAATTTATTAACACGAGATCCGAGAGCCTATTATTAACTCGGCACCCGCAATTAAGTTCTGTATTTGCTTTCACCTTTTCATTTAAATCGAATACATTATTTGTGTATAAATATTGAGCAAAAATTTATCATACTATTGCATTTTATTACATGACTGAAGCAAGGCAAACATAATTTTGCTAAGACTATATAAATATAATAATAAATGCTTATAATATATAAATGCTTGTTTTCGTAGCCAACACTTCTTCTTTACGTGTCGATGAACTCAAATGGTGTTAGAACATTAGGTAGCCACCTGCACAGATCGAAAAATTGCCAGTACCTATCAGCAATATTAGTACTTCCAAAGGTGAAGCCAACATATCTCTGTGACATCTGTTTGATGATGAGAATGTATCGTGTCAATAACTTATGTTTAAACTTTGTCTCAGCTGAACGAACGAATAGCTATCTAGAGTATTTAGATAGGTAGTATTTCAAAGAAATGAAAATTTCCATTGGAATTTATGCACGTTTGTAAGCAATCGATAAATCTTTAAAATAATGTTTCAAAAACAGTAATTTATTACCTACTACCACACACCACGTCGCTCAAAAGCATTTTTATTTTACTACTTCGTTAAACTGACGACGTTTCGCGAGGTAATCTATATTCAAAGTGTTCTGCGGTAAATAGTGAGCGATTTATCAAATACTAACCCCTGCGAAAGCCGCTCCATTCCACCCGAGGCGTTCGTGATCACTTTGCGTGCGTTGCGGCGGGGTCTTGCGCTCGGAACGGGAAGCAAGTCGAGCTTTAGCCCGCAGGGCGGCCCGCAACGGCACGTTGGCCCGCGCCGCCTCCGCGCGCCCGTGCTGGCAGAACTCAACCAATGCGACCCCCAGAGCCAGGGCCAAGCCTCCCACTAACACGTAGAATATACCTGCCACTTGGCTCAGCGTCATCTCTGTTATTGTTGCCTCCTTGAAATTAAACAAGAAAAATGTTATCCAGTTGTCGTCATAAAAGTAAGTTGAAATAAGTGTTTTTATTTGTGCAGAGTTCACCAGTTCATCAAGTTATGGCAAACTTGATAACTATAAATGGCAATTGTTAATAAACTGATGTTAGGGACCTTTAACAGTTATTTTTTTCGCAATGAACATTTCTAACGCCTAAATAAGATAATTCAAATGAAAATTCATCGATAGGATTTAATTTTAATTTTATTATGTATTTTCTGCAATAAGTATACAACGTGAAATAGAATAAACGCAAAACCTCTTAAGGGGTCATTGTACTCATCATTATAAACAACTTTTACAACTACAACAACTTTTATTTTGTTACACGTTGTATAATTTAACAAACTAGACCAAAATAACGTCTGCTTTAAATGTAAAATCTCACCTCGTCTTTGATCACTTCACAATCGGGCTTCTTGTTATAAGTAGCCCATTTGCGCCAAAGCTTAGTTATTACGTCGTCCTTTTTCAAATTTACTATCGCCAAGTTTATTGCTTCTCTGGAAAGTAGTCCAAACTTTAGTTTAAAATATGCTAGAATAACCTTACGTTTTACCCTCTCCCAAATCTAAACCGATTTAACGATATTGACTAGCAATTCAATCAAATAAGAAAATCAAACAGACGATAAAAGAAATGAGTACCGCATTCCTTTTTCGATATTTTTATTACTTACTTGGTAATAACCGAAGTTAAAAATAAATTCGTTGTACTGATTATTTAAACGAAAACTATGTTGGAAAATGATTATAGCAATTGGTAATGTCAAGAAATTCAAGATCATACTACTAATATTCGCTTCGTCGTGTAATATTTTGCCTCGTCAGGCCTAGGTAACTACAGAACGGTAATACAACTCCGAATAATGTTATTATTATGTCACGAGCAAACAGTTGAAACAAGTCAAAGCCATTTCGGCAAACGAATTTCCTTCGTTCAATAAACTCGGCCGGTATCTTCTCAATAGCGCCGCGCCATAAACCCGACGTATCATATAAAATGTAAATTTTTAACTTGTTGTCAAAAATCACGTCCGCCAAATCGCATACCATAAAAATGGGTAGTATAAATTCGAAAAGCGGAGTGCACCGCCTTCCCTCCTGACGGGGTACCATGTAAATTTACGACTTTTCAGTACTCCGCCGGGAATTACCGTATAGAGCTGAGATTTCAGATAGATAGGAGCTCTTGTCTGTACGGAAATTTACACAGAGTTTGTGCTCATCCCCCTGGCGTACGTATCACAGTGTCGTTTATATTTATTTTGCCGTCCAGACGTTGGAAGTCGCTCGCACGCTCGCGAATGTATCGTTTATTTATATTGACATTTATAAAGGAATCTTATAAGCGTCCCTGTTCAAATAAGTTGGTTTATTCACTTCTTTTAAACTGAACTGAAGTTATTTTATAGAATTTTGGGGTAGAACACAATATCGTTTTTAATTAAATGAGCATGAGAAATTTGTTGTTCTTGTTTTGTATTCAACTTGCTTTTGCTTGCGGCTTCGCTCCCGCTATGTCCCGTTTCCGTGCCGTAAACGTTTTAAATGTAGCCTATAATAATCGGGAATGATATAACTTCCCGTTAGTGACAGAATTTTCGGAAGCGGATCAAAAGCGAATCTGTCCTAATCCGAACAAGAGATACAAACTTATCTGTATCAAGAGATACAACTAATATAATATTAGTTTATATGGTACGAGTATAAATTGTTTTTTACTGACTGTTTGAGAATGTGTGAACATTGTAGGCTTTGTAGATTCCCAGATGCTTGTTAACTTTTGCTAACATTCTACGCTCTGTCCCCCCATAATTAGGTACTAATGCTGTAACATGATAATATTGCAATACCATATGATTTTTAAAGAGTAACCATGGAGTTTCTTGCCGGTTCTTCTCCATATGAAACGACCAACCTGAACCGTGCACCTTTTTGTCGACGTTGTATAAGTGCCCATGTAGGCATGAGTGAAATAAAATATTTTGATTTTGAAGTTTATCCAAAGCTCGTTATATGCTAAAGTTTATTTTGAATTACTGTTAGCTGAAAAGTTCGTGATGTATTTCCTCAAACATACACGTCTCCATACAGGTCTCAGCGACAAAGTTTTCAAATCAAAGTCACATTGCTTGTGAACTTATAATATATGTTACGAATCATAATATTATTGTTTGACTCTCGGCTTTAGGAAAAAGATATCAAAATGGGTTGTTTACCCATTTTGTTGCACTTTGTTACTACTGATCATGAATCACAAATTTGATAAATTATTTAGTGGAATAATCTAAAAAACTTTTGAGTAAGTGAGTTAATCTACTCCAATACTACCTTCGGAACTACTGATCCGATTCCGAAATGTATTTTACTAATGTGAAGCTACATTTTCACGAATGTCATACAACAAAAAATATAAACTTTCCTTAATAATTCACTTCAGTTCTTTGGCTTACTAATATCTACTTCGCCCCCAAATGCCTAAGTTTTTTAACGAGAAAATCATCCAAGGCGTCTCCTTGGTCTGCCGTGACCCCGTCTACCTGTCGCAGGGCTCCAGTTTTGTGATATACGGGCCCACAGCTTTGCATCCGGCAGACATGGCCACAGTCCCATTTTAGTTTGGCAGCTTTATGTGCTACGTCAGCAATTTGAGTTCTGGAGCGCAGTGTGGTGTTTCTTATTCGATCGGTGAGATGAAGATAAAGTAAAAAAAAACGTCGCACATCATGAAGTCTGCCTTGAGGAGTCGCAGGGGAACGGTACCTGCAAGGATATCGAAGAGGCCCTTGCCTAGCAGCAGTGAGACAATTCAGGCTTTTTAAAAAAAGGCGTCCCCATACATGAAACGTGTTTTTTGGTGTTAAATATTGTACAGAACCTTTGGTTTGCAAGTCCGCCTCGCACTTAGCCGGTACATTATATTAAACAATGTTCCTTAATTGTGATATAACTTCCCTTACTAATCAGAACGCAGCCAACTGATGACTGACAAACTGACAAAGCTAATCTCTAATCACAAAGATATTACAAAATCAAACACCTGGAAACTAATCACGGTGATTGACGATTGAATCGGATTGGGTGCAAATCATCAATTAATTGAAG
The DNA here is from genome assembly GCA_947578425.1 of Eugnorisma glareosa. Taxonomy (NCBI): domain Eukaryota; kingdom Metazoa; phylum Arthropoda; class Insecta; order Lepidoptera; family Noctuidae; genus Eugnorisma; species Eugnorisma glareosa. The sequence continues at coordinate 36,832,129 of OX387957.1, forward strand.
TATTTGATGTTGAGAAACAAGTTGACATTTTACAAGTTTGAGACACTAATCGTAATCGGCTACTATGATAAAAACGATTTAGATAAAGAAAATTGCCAAGAAAATATGTTACCTGAGAGGTGATCCCTTTGCCGTGGCTACAGCGAAATTAACGTGCTTATATCTGCAAACACGCGACGGGCCACACGCCTCGCCATCATCAGAATAAGCTGGTATAGCTTCCTTGTTTAAAACAGGATCCTTCATAAAATTATTCCGTAAATTAAAATTGCTGCTCTGAAAAAAAAGAACAAAATAGCGTGAAGAGTGTTACATAAAAATCAAAAACACAAAGTGAGAAGCAGATGATTCTCGTTGATCGATTTAATGATTTTGACTTTGTGACTTGAAAATTACTCGCCTGCAAGGTAGGTAGTTGAAACATCATCAAATGAGCGAGCCTAAGCTAATAACAATTTAAGAATCATAAAATGGAGGGAAGAATACATCCTGCCCTTTAGAACTTGATTTGAAATCATCATCATTCTCCTGCCCTTATCCCAACTTATTTGGGGTCAGCGCAGCATGTCTTCTTCTTCCATCCTTCTCTATAACTCGTCATCTCAGCAGTCACTTCCTTTCTAGCCATATCATCCTTCACATAGTCCATCGCGTATTTGCCATCTACTTTCATACTCAACATTTTCCTCAATACGTTCTCCTCATTCCTCCGCATCACACGTCCACGATAACCGATTACCACGCAACTTTTCAATCACCGGCACCACTTACTGACTTCTTCCTAAGTACTCATTCCTTATTTTATCCATTTTTTGGAAATCCCACACATCCAAGTTAGCATTCTCATCTCAGCCACATAAATTGCCTTTCATTCATCCCTTTTGTGGCCCTAAAACCATAGTTTACTAAATCTTCCCCCTGAAATAAGAATCAAAATTCTGCATGAAGTTACAAGACTCATCAAGATTTCTTCTTCAACACTTTCGATATTTTCCCTTGTTTTGAAGCACTATTTGAGCTTTGTGCTTACACTAGTCCTCATTCACCAATGCAACCAATCAAAACTTCACATATTAATCAAGTGGCGCGTTTTGCATTGATCGCCATTGAAATACTAGTGCTGTGACATAATGGCTACCTCATTGGAAAGTTGGGTTTTTAACTTGTTACTTTTGAGTAGCGTCATGGACGTTGGACCTTAAAGGTTTAACAATAAGTTGTTAAAACGCGGCCAACATTATTGATCAGTACATAACTAGGTATAGGAGAAAAGTATAGTTCAAATTAAGTCTCCATTATCAACCATACCTAAAGAGATGTGGAATGTGTGAGATGGATGAAGAAATGAGTATAATATTAGAGGAAGTTTGAAAGTGGCGCCTGTCACAAAAAATTTACAGACAGTCGTTTGTCTTGGTATGGACTTATAAGAGGGGTGAAACGCATGTTACTAAAAAAGTGATGGATGGAGAGGGAGAGGAAGGCCAAAAAAGATGGTTGGATTGTGTGAGGAATTATATGAATGAAAAAGGAGTAAATGATGCCGTGACGTCTGACAGGGGAGAATGTAAGAAGAAAACGTGTTGCTTCGACTCCAAGCAGGATGGGATAAGGGCAGGAATATGATAAAGATAAACTATACCTACAAGGTGTAACAGGACCCTTCAAGAAGCCGTCAACCATGCATTATGTACATCAAAACAATGTAACTTTACGCAAAAATTATTCCTGGGAAAACACTTTTTTTTTGGAGTGACACATCACGTTTTCCGGTAGGAATCAATGTAACGCACTTAAAACATTGTGCTGATGGATGGATTGAATAGTACGGGGGTCGTGGAGGTGTTTAAACTAAAAATCTTACATTAAAAACACGTATTTAAAATAAAATAATCTTGTGAAAAAGTTGGAACTTTGACCCTCAATATCTCCGTAACTAGAAGGTTCCCAGGTATGGTCTACAACAAAATGAATATCGCAATGATGGGGAGAACAAGCGCCTTTCGGCTTCGTTAACGGTTTTGTTACACCCTTTATTTATCAACCAACCACGACTCCAAAATCAACCGACTATGAAACGTTATACCTTGGAACAAAAACCATTGAAGATGTTCAATTCGCATTCGCACTTTTCTTACCAATTTCTGTTTGTTACCTGTATCTTGAAATAGGCATGTGGTTCTTACTTCGGTATGAGCAACGTTTGGTGCATAGCTGACAGCTGAATTTGCGGGTTCTGCTATGCGCTCCACTATGAGATATGCTGCAAGATTGGCCGTGTAAGAGCACACTAGGATGAGGGCAAAGAACCACCACACCGTTCCAACTATTCTTCCTGATAGGGACCTGATGGAAATCATTCAGTTTAGTTCAGGCATTCAAATAAAGCTAAAATAAATATTCATTTAATTATTGATTAAGGTATGCATTTGTGAAGTGGACACATACATGCCCGCTATCAAATTCAAACTATTAGTCAAGTAAAGCCAATTTCATTGTTATTAAAAACATTCAGTGATGGTATGTATATGTTGTGGCTAAAGGTTGTAAACAAACTTAAGAATAGCCGGCTAAACTTAGGTTAGGTTATGTTAAGTTTGGCCGGCTAATCTTAAGTTTATGTTCACACCCATCTTTACCTGTAACATGTATAAATTTAAGGAATCCTGCATCTAAGTAAAATTACTTTTAAACAAGTAAAAGTGTAAGATCCACGTCTTATTCATATATCCGCTTTTTTATTTATTAGTTAAGGAAGCTCAACCACCCTTTATAAATTAAGACCACTGAAAAGGTGTTGCGTACAAAATGACATTATCAAAAGAAAATGGAATATTATAATATAAACTGAGTCATAACCACGAGACTCGTAAACTTATTAATACATTTTGTTGAAAAAAAATTGTGTGCTCCTAGCCTATTGAGAATAGTTGAAGTGAAGTGAGAAACTGGAGCTTTGAAAATAAAACCATCTACTGCACTGTTTTTCGCGCAAGTAAGCAGTGCCAGATAGTTTTAGTTATCTGTTATCAAAAGTACACTATTAGATGAGTAATAAAAGTGTTCCTTTTTTAAATCAGACTACAAGCTTTAACCTGTGGTCGTGATGTCTGTTTTCATTACTTTCATTGTAACAAACGAAATGCCCATTGTATTTAATTGCTTTGGTTTTGAATTCAAAATAACGCCACTAGAGAATTCGACAGTAGTTCAATAAAAGTTTTAATTTTATTTCGTACAGCTTTGAATATTGCGTGCGTCGTATTTGAAAAATAGTTCTGTAGATGTTACTGTAAAAGTTCGAACTACTGAAAATCCTTATCCCATACAATTTCCCGTAAGATCTAGCAATTCTCAACGGTGACAGTCCGAACCGATTGAAACTGATGAATTTGTATTCAAACCTTAACGGCTGAAGGGATTTTGATGAACTTATACTGTCACTAACGGTATATTTTCCGTGATTATCAATTATTTTCGCATTCTCCAGTCAACCCGTACCATGGCGCTTGCAACAGCGCCGAAATATCGGGAGCTCACAATAATTGATACTCACGGAAGATATCCCATAAGGGTCAGTTTATGTTTAGTTTTAAACCGTTAAAGCTTAACCTGGGTTAGGACTAGAGGGCACTTTTATCTCGGTAGGATGTTGCCGTGGAATATTTTTCGACATCTACGCGAGCGAAGCTGCAGGCGAAAGCCTATAATCTATAATTATTTAATTAACTCTGTAAAACTACACCTACAACCGCACCGCACCATGTCACCGCAGAAAACGTCAAATGTTTTGTTACAGTACTTATCTATACTAAAAATAAAAAATTGGTAAAATTTGTAAGTTTGTATGTAGGGAGAAATCTCTGGATCTACTGAACCGATTTTGAAAATTCTTTCACTAATAAGCTACATTATCCCCAAGTATATTTACAACGTGCCTGTGGGATTATTTTCGACCAAAATGCGAGCGAAGCCGCGGGCAACAGCTAGTACGTTTTAAATCACTTAAAATGATGCAGGTAATTTACATAGGTATAGCTACTGACTCGCAATTGCAATGTTTAGTCAAATACTTTCTAATTATGAGGATTATATTTTAGTCTCAAAACCAACATTTACTATATTGTCGTTGGTAAAACCTACAAAATTTAAAGGTAAAACCTCGGAAAATCCTTTTGTTTTTTTAGCCATGTAAGGGTGTAAGGGACAAACTGACAGGGTGCATTTAGCTCCTTATTCTGAATCCTATTCCACCGGAATTTTTCTCCGGATTTTTCTTTTTTTTTTAGTTACTATTCCTTTATCTCAACGTAAAAATACATTCCTTGTACGCAGCACTCCATTTATGTAAATGATAAATCAGCTGTTCATTCCCTACCTAGCTACAAAATTCATCGCACTCGTCGTTACGCTTGCCGTTCGCTATGTGCATTTTGCCACTGTAACGACACATTGCGTATAAGGAAATAAAACAAATCAAATTTATTGGATTCCCATAACATTCCTTAAATAATTTCTTGTACCGGTCATCTTAGTATGACATACTGAATTCACCCCATCAGTTTGTGGAGGACTTTCCCATACACGCTATATACCAACTCGTGTTGGTAAATCCTAAGATTTATCGGTTAGACCGAAGATACAGCAATATTCGGGCTTTTACAGTAACATAATATTTCGCTTTAAACGGACGAGCATTTGGGTAAATAAATAGTAAAAAATCGCAATACTGTTAATAACGAATTCATTTTTATAAAAAGCATTTTCTTGAACTGTGCTTCGGTGCAAATACCTTACCTTACACAGCCTCCGTTTCAAATCAATGGAAGAGGGTGATACTTGAACAACTACATTCCGTATAGCGATTGTGCGATAACAACGTGGAATCAATCCAATGAAGCCTTTATAAATGTACAAGCAATTTTATTGTAAGGCGCAGTTTTTATTTTTCAACAAAAAAATGTGTATTGTATGATTAATATTTACGTATAAAGGGCTTACAAAGAAAACAAATACGCTAGTTTTGTGGTTTGTAACTATTCAAGTTGCTATGCATAGAGTTAGCTAATAGATTTCCGTCGGTACTGGCAAGTTTACGTATTGTCTCAAAACACCTTATTATTTATCATAAGCAGGTATTTGGAGACTAAATATTTCTAGATAGTGTGCAGTTGTGCACATACAAATCTATACTACTCTCACTGATTATTTATTTTTAATCATCTGCTATAGGAAAATTATGTGCAAAGCTTCAGCTAAGTTTAGCAATATAGGATCACATTACGAGGCTTCATAATAATGTTAGGGTTGGTTTCCCCTCTTAATTCTGCATCTTGCTCGATGTAATCTTGTACGGAAGTTAAGATCTGCTGCACTTGCTTGATTGCGCTCGCACCATCTCATTTAGTATGATAAACTAAAATGTAATACTATACATACATAGACATACCCAGCGAACCATCAGTGCTCTGTAGGTTTCACGTTTTGACAAAACGTCGAACTTTTCTCTTATGCAAGTTTAACATCAATTTATGTACTTATTATAAACATAAATCTTGCGGAATTAGTTCTATAAATTCGTTTTCAGTTTGAACTTACGTAAATTAAAACATTAAAAGAATACAAATCAAATTATAGCGGTAAAATGTAGCATTATTAGAACCAAAGCTCCTATGAACAAGGGCTATAAACAATTCAATTAAATGGTAAAGACATAAAAGAGCCAGCAAACTTTAATGATCCTAGAACAGTGTTCAAGCATCGCATTACCTATAGCAAGTATTTTCATGAATAAACGAAGCTCTAGTAGAAGTACTTGTCTGTAGCGAAGCCCTGTTGACTTCATCTGCAGGTATCTTCTAGTTTTTATCAGTATGCAGCATGGATGCACCCAAATAAAGTATGTAATTGTATTTCAAAAATCCCAATTAGGTACTATTGTTATTACTTACAACCTGTAATGTCCAAAACATCTGTCTTTCATTGTTCTCTGTTCAAAGCTGTTAGGAAATAGTTCACTACAAATAATACCCCAACCCAGATTTTAATTAATTAAGTTTTCTGTAGATTCAAGGCTAGTCTGATAAAAAAAATAGTATAACAATACACTCTGTATTGCACTCATATATACATATATATATGAGTGCAATACAGCCTTCATAAAACTTCATAAAATAGCTGAGCACTTTTATTGAACTTTCTTTATCCCATCGTATTCTTGTACACAATATACCTACTATTTTATAACTAAAGTACGCGCAATTTAACACACGACATGGAATTTAATCTAGAATTCCATAGCTTGCTCGCCTCTTTATATTGACCGCATTACTTAAAATGCTTGAGTATTGGCAAACGCCGCTGTTGTTTTACATTTTTAGTTTTTTTTTTGTGTTGAATTTTCCTGAATCGTTGTGAAGTTTGATATAGTATTAATAACATACCTCGGTACCACATCGCTGCCTTGTTGCATAAAAGATCCGAGTGAAAACCAGAATGAATTCCAAATACTGAACTCGTTGTGTAGGATTATCTAAAATAATTAAAAGTATTGTTATGTCATGTTTGAATCAAGTTTACACCCAGTAAAAAGGATTCAAGTCTTACCTCGCTAGTGCTACTCATTGCGTGGTCCAATTGTGTATCAGATATGGAGACAGATTTCCATTCGTGAGGCGAGAATCTTGATACTAAGAAAAGTACAATGCTGACAGCGAAGAAGCTGAACAATACACAGAGCTGCAAACAAACGTAATTACTAGAATATACACTATCCCTGCGTGGAATTGAAAATAATAGATATAACGTGCACCCACATTTAGTGTCGGTCTCATAATGTTTACAAATGGTGGTTGTTTGTGGGGTCTCATGAATTCACGTACGAAATTCTAAGCTCTCTAGTTTGTTTGTATTTAGTTGTACATGAACTGCATGCTCCGTTGTGTAAGTAATTATTTTACTGAATGAGATTTTAATAACAACATCATTATTTATGACTTCAATTGGGTCTTTCATGCAAAACTTAGACTGTATTCTCAATTTAATGTCGAGTTTCTTAATCTGAATGAGAAATTAACTTAAAATATTCCTGTATACCTTAATCTGCTCTAAATTATTTCTGAGGAACCTACAATTTGAATTGAATGATATTAATGTTATTACTAAGTAGTTGGTGTCGTTTTGAATAGTGTATTCGACCCAGGAACTGTCATAAATATGTAGGAACATCATATGTAATAACGAAATGAACATGGTTTTATCGGCGGAATGTTTGGATACGCTTGGGGCGGCATGTGAAGTCAGTTGACTGTTGTTATGGATGGAGCTGCTAACTTTTGCTTACCGCCGTTCTGTTCTTTTATCTTCAAATATTTTATTTCTGTATATTAACTTAGATATTTTCTACAGAAGCTAAACTTTTTGTGTGGTTTATCCGGTTTATCTCCATAGCTCTTATATAAATATTATCATAAAAAATATATAGTTACTTCGGTACACACGAAAATATATAGAAAAATACATAGTTGATAAATGATTAATTTTTGTTAACTCCTTAAGTAATTTATTAGTTGCTTTTTAAATTTACTTCGTTTATAAGTTGGTATAGTTTTATCAACTTTTACAAATTGCGGGTAAAGTTTTCACTTGGTCATAGAAGTTCGAAGGTATATAGTTATTTGACCGTTTTTTTTTTTGTTATGTTCACAGAAAGGTGTATAAAACTGAACTCACGAAAAAAAGGAAAAAATAACTTATGAAACGAACACAAAAACGGCGACTCACCCATATTTCTTTTGATAATGGTCGTAGGAAACTGAATGTGTCCGATAACTGCTTCGGCGTCCTTGTGTAAGTGATCGGTGTGTCCATTGAGAGAAACGGCTCGCTGAAGTCCACTAATCGCTCACGTTCAGGTGTTACGACTAAAGGGGCGACCGCTATGTCGGCCTCCTAAAAATGGTAATTATTATTTTAATTTATTTTAAAAATGTTATGTTCTTCTAACGCTTTTGGTAACACTCGTGAAATTCAAAAGGTTCAAAAGGCCAAAGTACCTATTTTAATTTTGATTTCCCAAGGAAGAGATTATTATTATGTAGATACATAAATACCTATTAGGACTGATTTCTAATTAGAAAGCTCACTGTTGGAAACCACGATAATTACTGAATAGAAACCAATCTATATGAACTTTACCTTCTAGTTAAAGAAATGGTCACTGACATTCACTTATGTAGGTATTTTCAGTCTTATGACACGACTCCGTGCACTCTGTATAACTGAATATAGTTGTATTTACGTCTCGCTTAAGGTACCTACATAAAGTAACACCCGAGATAAGGGAAACTAACCCCCGCAAATATTTCATTAGACATTGAGACATGCTATGAAATAACATAAAGCGCACACACGACCGAGTCATATGGAGACAAAGAGCTTTAAGGGCGAACCTTCACTTGATATTAGATTTGCCGTCAAATTTCTTCGTTAACTTAAGGAGACTGAAACGAGAAAGGACAAGAGATATCGACATAGCTACTACAGAAGTCTCAAACTCATAAAACAAATGTGATTTATTTCAATACTCAGTATTTTCTAGCGAAAACCTGCACCAAGCGCCTAATTATTCTTAATGTACAAGTCGTAAGATCGCATAACTAGTAGATCAAATAAATTCGCTTACTTAATAATACCCCAATTTATGTTTACAAATAAAGTTTGTTAGTGTGAATGTATCTAGAAGCGTGATCATGGTGCGCAAACCACGTTCAAGTAACCGCTAGTTCCAATGCGTTCCAGCCGTTATTCATTGTGGAAAGTAAAAAGTCGCCGAGTTTTGTGCATTTGGATAAATGTGCAACACTGGCTCGCTACATTTTTTGCGCCTCGGACGCATTTTCTCCGCACCGCGACGGAAAAAAGAAATGGATAAAATTTTACTAGTCTGCTGTGGGATAATATACAGACTCGTCTATTCATACTTCACTGAGATTGATATTGAGCATAAAGTCTACAGCATCCGTTCAGTATCAAAGACGGCATCCGCTACGTAATCTGGGGACCAAACTTAAAGCTCGCGTACTTTCGTAATTTTCACTGATGAACGTTTCTGAAATAAATAGGGCCCCAAAATGCCGATCTTCTTTCAATAAACTGCCTTATTTATCTCGGAGTATAAATCCTATAAACAAACTTTAGCCTTTGTAGTGCAGTGGTTAATGGAATTGAGATTTACTTTTAACGTACGTGCTTCCATTTAAAAATAATCCCGTATTACATTAGACGTAGACGGTGTGTTTGTGTGTGTTTTTTTGTTTACGGCCGAAGCATTGGTCATAATGTAATACATCCCACCGACAGTCGTAAAGTTTGTGACTTCCTCGCCTTATTGTATTACCGGAGTGTATGTGTAATAATAATATTTCTATTAGCGAGACATCAACCGTCTCCTTTGTTTGCGTGTTACTAAATATAATTTCGCCTTAAAGCTCTCTCACACGAGTGAATAAATGTCGATAGGAAGATTCTTACAGGTTTTTGTAACTGTTTGATTTATTCTATGTACACCTATATTCTTTATTCAGTCCGTGTCATCTTAAACATTATTTTACTATGGTCGCAAAATAGGACAGAATTATAGCACCTTTCTAAGTGCAAACTGAATTGTGTAAACAGGTATTAAAGTTATTTTTCCAAAACACAACATTATTTGTTTATATTTTCAACCATTTACTATGACATGGATTTAATTATGATTTTATTAATTACTTTTGACTTGACTGTATTATACTTTAGCATTTATTATTATTTGATAATTATTTTAAATGATTTTTTTTTTTTTAATTGTATAATTTTGATATTTATAGCTAGTTGCTAATTTTATAGATTAAATTATGATTTTTATTTTATTTATTTTTTATTTATGTAATGTTAAATTAGCGATTTTGTATTTTTTTCTTAAATTTACTTCAAATTAATTATATTGGACTGAAATGATACGAGTATGTTAAAAATCTGGCAAACATGTCTGAGTGATTTTTTATTTTATAATCAAAAATAAAAAAAGTCGCTGCACATGCACTTTTTGTTATTGTAGATAATATGTACACATGTATGAGCAAAAAAATATATCTTTTCTTGTCTTATTTTTGAAAGTAAATTGCAAACGCAGTAAGTATTGATTTTGTAACTGTTCTTTTTTTGTGTAGATTATTTCATAGTTGACTTAAAAGCTTCTTTAAGTATTAATTTACGCTGATTATACCGTTGATGCATAACACCTAAATTAAAATATTTGAAAAATTATCCTTGTTCCCTAGACTTTGTTGAGAAGTGTAGTTAATATTAACAGATTCAATAACAGTTCGTACAGGAGTTACTGAATGATGCTGAAGCGACCAAGTGAACTAAATTGTATCGAAACTAAAAGTGTTTTGACTCGACTTTAGCAGAAAATGTTAGTCACCTGATTA